>OW388082.2:42127409-52127409 GCA_936449025.2 Sarcophaga subvicina | reverse complement strand
TTTAATTGTAGTCGTTATCTACGAAATGGTAAATCTAAGACGTGATATCTTTTAAGTCTTTTTATTTCTTCTGTGTCATCTAATAAACATATTGCTAATGTATTGACGTGGTTATCCAGTCTTTTTAAATATCTTTCACTATGAGTTCTTATAACCTCCTTAATTGTGGAAATTCGAAGGTCTTTGTGAATAGATACGTCGGTAATGTGCCATGGTGCTTGAGTAATTAACATGAGAGTTTTCGATTGGTATCTTTGCAGTATTTCTAAATTTGAATTACTAGCAGTCCCCCAAAGTTCAATTCCATATGTCCAGACAGGTTTTAGAATTGCTTTATATAGTTTGAGTTTATTTTCAAAGCTAAGTTTTGATTTCTGACATAAGTAGTAACCTATAAAGAGATTTGTTTAGCGTAATTTTCCATTTTTGTGACCAAGTATTAATTATATTAAGCTGATTTTGCACTAAGTTTATAGCTGTAATTTGACGCCATTATTGCTGTATCATCAGCATACGTTGACACATGTATTTGATTGATTATAGGCATATCGGCTGTGTAAATTGAAAAAATAACTGGACTTAGCACGCTACCTTGTGGAACTCCGGCTCTGATGTCATGAATATGTGATCTTTCGTCATTGATTTTTACGTAGAATGTTCGATCTTGCAGATATGATTTAATAAAAAGGTAAAAGTTAGATGGAAGGAGAGTTTTTATTTTATATAATAATCCATTGTGCCAAACTCCATTAAAAGCTTTTTCTATATTTAGAAAAACTGCAGAACAGTATTTTTTCTCTTCAAAACATGCCCTAATTGTATTTACAACACGATGTATTTGTTCTATAGTTCCATGTTTTTTCTGAAACCAAATTGGTAGTCTGGTATAAGTTTAGAATTCTCTAATATGGGTCCAAGATGAATTAAAATTAATTTTTCAAATATTTTTGAGAATATGCTAAGTAAGCTAATAGGTCTATATAACGATATTTCATTTTCATTCTTATTTGGTTTTTTTATCATTATAATCTCTGCGCATTACCATAGTGATGGGAAGTAATTTATTCTTAATATTATATTAAAAATATTAGTGAGATGAATAATAGCTTTTTTAGTCAGATTTTTTTAGCACTTTCTCATCAATACCATCGTAACCGGGCGATTTTTTGATATTTAGGAGTTTAATTTCATCCTTTAATTCGGAGGGTGAAATAGGCAAGCTCATTTGACAGGCAACATCAAGATATTGTAACACATCATCGTCTTATTGTTGAACATTTGAGTTCAGAGGTATATTAAATATATTGAAGAGATGATTGGCAAAAGCTATATACCATTTTGATCCTTGAACGGCGGATTTCTTTTTGTTGGACGTTTTAGGCATTTTGTGGCTCTCCACAGTTTGTGATCATTGTCATTATTAATAGAATCGAAAAATTCACTTATTGAGACATTTTTAAGTTCTCTTAAGTGCAGTTTTAGTGATTTAGTTGCTTGGATAAGTAAACGTTTGTCATTCGGATTCCTTGTTCTTTGCCAATTTTTCCTTAACCGTCTTTTTTGTCTAATGAGCTCGCGTGTACCAAAAGATATATCATACTTGTTTATATTATTTACATTATTTTCTCGCGGCATCATGTATTAGGTTTGTGAATTTTTCGATAGCATTATCTAACTCAGAACCGTTTGTGATAGTGGTGTTAAGGTTAATGTTTCTGTCCATGTGTCCCATTACTTTTTTTCATGATGGTTGGTTTTGACAAAGAACATCTCTCATAATTAGAAGAGATGTCTTAACGAAGAACATCTCTCACTGATATTGTTTATTATGTTCTAACTGAAAATGTAAATGTGAATATTATTGCTTATTGTTAGTTAGTTATTCGAAAACCATCAAGCAGGTAATTACCACCGCATGAAGTATTAATAAAGTTTATTTTATTAACCCCATTCTTTTTTCCTCCTGAGGAACCCTCATCCACCCCATCATTTGCTGGTCCTTTGAACCGGTTTCACGGATTTTTTAGATAAAATAAAGTGTTCTTAACCCCCAGCATTTAATTTTATCTTCAACTATCCAACCCCAAATAAGTAAAAATCAGCATATAAAGGTATGTAATTATAATTTAAAAAGGAGTGAGTAAAGGTTTTTTTTTAATAAAACGGAAAAAATGGTGAAAAGAAATTTCTATATACATATATATGTACATTGGATGAAAATAAAATAAATTTGAAAAGTGTTTTGAAAATCAAAAGGATATAAAAATAAAGCATACACGGCTCATGGTGCAAAAGGTATTCGCATAAGCAAAGTGTATTAAAAATCTGAAGTGAGTTTCGTTTTGAGAGAAAAGATAAAGAAAAGACAAAAAAACCAACAAATCAAGTGGCGATCCGTTATCTTTTTTTTTCTTGTTTACAAAATTCACTTAATTGTAATAAATAAATTCTACGCAGTTTGATAATCTAAATCATTTATTAAAGTTGCTTGAAAAAGGTTGCAATCGAACGTGTCGAAATTATATATGTATATGCACTATAAAAAATAGAATAAAGAAGAATATAAAATAGAAATGAAACCAAAGGATTAAATAGTGATCGGATAAAATTAGATCCTACCAATTTAAAGTCGTGATATTGGTTTATCGGTTTTTTATTATTGCGGAAAAAATTTTGTTCTTCTTATTGAAGAAAAGTGTTTTGGGCATTATTTTGATTTTTATCGTCTCATTGAACCATGTCTCTGTTGGAAAAATTCATTCGTTCCTCGGACCGCGTGGTTGAATTTAGTGCGTACTTTTCTTCCATCCCTCAAGAAGACCATACGTCTCATAGCTTAGAGGTGGAAAAGGATGAAATAATGGACTGGATTGAGGTCAGCTTATGATGACGTTTTGTCTAAAAGATCGGCTTTAAAGGAAGAAATTAGCGCAGAGACTATTAAGAATAAATACTTTTCCGCGTATAATGCCCATCTCAAGTGTCTTTCAAAGGCCAATGAGCTTTTAAGTTCTTTTAAACTTAACCCAACTGGCTCCTCGAATGAAACTAAACCCCATACCACATCAGTGGACCGTTTTCATTTACCTCCGTGCGACATTGAGGCCTTTTATGGGGACTATAGCTCCTGGCCTACTTTTCGCGATCAATATCGCTACCAAGCGCATATATCGGCAGTTGAGAAACTTTGTCATTTGATGAAGAAGACTAAAGGCAAAGCTCATGATATTGTCTAATCATGCCCATTTACAAATGCGTTTTTTTTTCGGATGGCCTGGGATAATTTAATCGAACGTTATGAGAACAAACGCGTCCTGGTAAATGCATAACTTAAGACTCTTTTAAGCCTTTCCCCTATTACCATGGAATCTGGCCCCACTATAAAGCGCTGCAACGAACAATTAATAATTGTGTATCAAACTTGGCCTTGTTGATATAGACACCAAAAATTGGGACGTTATTTTTGTTTACATCTGTTCAACATGCTTATCCAATGTTACACTCAATCTGTGGAAGCAATCAATTAAGGACGTTGCTGGCTTACCAACATGGAAGGAAATGGACGCATTCTTATCCAGACGCTTCTATACTTTGGAGTCCGTGAGCGATATTAGGACAACAAGTAACCCCACTAGCTACTCAAAAAATAATTCGCATTCCAAATCTGATAATCCCCGTGTTTCGCGAAAGGTAAATTCTTTTCATACTAATGTTTCGCAAAATAAAACAAGTAAGTGTACCTTGTGTCAAGATTGCCACCCTCTGCGATTATGTCCGCAGTTTCTAGTTATGTCTGTCGATGAGCGTTTTGCTTTAGTGAAAGATCAAAATCGATGCACTAATTGTTTGGCCACTTCTCACGATTTTAGAAAATGCAAGAGTCAAACCCCCTTTCAAGACCTTTGCCTGAAACTCAAACTCATGTTGCCACTTCACCTTCAAATAACTTACCATTCTCACTCCCCATGAATGCCCCCTCAACCTATGCTGCTGCAAGAAATCATCAATCGTATTCGACGCTTTTACAAACCCCTAAATCGAATTTGACCCTATTAGGAACAGCTCTCGTGACTACCATGGTCGGTGACCTTTGCTGTACGGTTCGTGCTCTTATTGACCCTGCATCTGAGGCCTCGTTTATATCAAGATCTCTACAACGAAAATTGGCGCTTCCCTTTAGAAGTTCACAAACGAATGTCATTGGCCTTAGTGGTACTATTACTACGACTTCATCTCAAATTGGACAATTCGAAATTAAATCAATTTTGGACCCCCATTTCTCTACTCATGTTGATGTTTTTGTGTTTGAAAATCTTACTGGATCGTTACCTAGTTACCCCTCTCTTCACTCGACAAATCTGATTTCTCCGACTTACCTTTGGCGGATTCTAATAACCAACTATGTTCACATGTGGACTTACTCCTGAGGGAGATATATACCCAAAGATTATTCGTGACGGTCTCCGATGGAATGAAAATCGAACTCTTGTCGTGCAACAGAGCGTATTCGGTATTGGTCGACTCGATTATGGTTTAATTAACTCATCGATATCATCTTTTTTAACAAGCTTGATGTTAAGTATTTGTTGAGCCGTTTTTGGGAACTCAAAGAAGTACCTACTCGACCTACAGTCTAGGATGATGACAAATATTGTGAAGAATTATATCAACGAACTACGTACCGTAATTCCTCAGGTCGTTTTGTTGTTTCTCCACCCTTTATTATAAATTTCCCCTATGAAAAGGCTCTTGGCCAATCTTGAAACATCGCTATGTCCCAATATGTACGCAATGAGACTCGTCTTAGTAACGATATGGAGTCTAAATCAAAACACGATGAGGTTATTTTAGAATATTAAACACTTAACCACATGAAGAATGTAACCCCCGATTTAACCTCTAACCCGAAATCGTATTATTTACCCCATCATGCGGTCTTAAAACCCGATAGTACTACCACCCAGCTACGAGTAGTATTCAATGCATCATGCACATCATCCTCCGGAGTTAGCTTGAATGATATTCGTTACCCCGGGCCAGTTTTACAGGCCGATTCACCAACCCTTATAATCAGGTGGCGTTTAAATACGTTTTGAATGCCAACATAGAGAAAATGTATCGTCAGATACTTGTTAACCCCCAAAATACTCCGTTTCAGCGGATTTTATTCCGTAACTCCCCCCGTGAAAACTTTACTGATTTTGATTCATGCACCTCAAAATTGTTAGGCTTGCAATGGAATGCTTCAACAGATTTCTTTTGTTTTAAACCCCACGAATATCATTGTTCAAATCAATTTACAAAGCGAGCTGTACTATCTGAAATCGCAAAATTATTTGACGCTGCCGGATGGTTAGCCCCGAAATTGATCGTTGCCAAGATGCTGATGCAACAAATATGGAAAGATGAGACTGATTGGGACGAAGTGATTAAGCTGTGGAACACCTTTCTTGAAGATTACCCCAATATTGAGGAGATTAAAATCCCAGTTTATCACCCTGCATTTTCCTTCGAAATACACGGTTTTTGTGATGCTTCAGAAACGGCAAACGCCGCTGCACTTTATATTCGCTCTAAAGCTCCAAATGGACAAGTCTTTACTCTCCTATTGAGTACTAAAACTAAAACTAATATATATAACTCTTCCCCGAAAGGAACTTTGTGGTGCAGAGCTTCTAGCAAAAATGATTCAACATTTTAGAACCCAACATTTCAACACTTGCTTTCAATCGTATATGTGGACTGATTCTACAATAGTTTTGGCATGTTTTCAAAAACCCTCTTATTTTTGGAACACGTTTGTAGCAAGTCGTACGAGCTCGATTTTGGAGAAAACCAATGGTGATAACTGGTCTCACGTGGACTCAAAGGATAACCCTGCGGATTTAGCATCCCGTGGATGTTCAGCCAATGATCTCGCTGAGAGTCAACTTTGGTGGCACGGTCCCCCTTGGCTTAAGTTGCCTCGAAATAGCTGGCCCTCAAATAATGAGAAATTTAACACGGATAGGGAAATAAAAACCTGTACATTCGCATTTGACAAAAATCTTGGATTTCGACATTCTTGATAGATTTTCAGATCTTCCTCGTGCCATGCGTGTAATAAGTTACATATTTCGCTTTTTACATAACACTTGCGGCAAATATAAGGTTCATCGTACTTTTAATTCAACCTCTCTACGACAATCTGAAATTCAATTTGCAAAATCTCGTCTTGTTCTCTTATGCCAGCGTCTATATTTTTCAGAATATACCCTTCTGTCTAAAGGTGTTTTACTACCAAAGAAAAGTCCCCTTGTAACTTTCAACCCTTTCATCGACAACAACGGTTTTATTAGAGCTAACGGCCGATTGTCACAATCCCCAGTCTTAACATACAATGAAAAATTCCCAATTATCTTGCCATATTCAGGGCGTTTTACTCGCCTTTACCTGGAAATGTTGCATAAATGTACATGGTGGTAATTCATTACTAATGAGATTGATGCGTATCGAGTTCTGGGTCCCGAAAGTAAAGAATTTAATTAAAACAGTTATTCACAACTGTAAGGCTTGCGTTTTACACAAACATCGCCAAAGCAAGCAAATAATGGGTGTTTTACCCGCCGAACGCGCGACAATGTCACGCCCCTTTGCTCATACCGGAATCGATTTCGCCGGTCCCTTTGATATTAAATCTTATGTAGGGCGAGGGTGTAAAACAACAAAAGGTTATGTTTTCGTATTTGTACGTTTTTCAACGAAAGCCATACATTTAGAACTAACATCTGAAATTTCCACAAATGCTTTCCTTGCTGCATTTTCTCGATTTTTCTCCCGCCGTGGTTGTCCCTCAACATTATATTCAGACAATGGTGCAGCTTTCGTTTGCGCTGCAAACGTTCTCCTTGCCGATCGTACCAATTTTCTAACCACCCTTCAACAACAGCTTTCTAGTCAGTATATGTACCAAAATATTGAATGGCATTTCATCCCGCCATGTGCACCTCATATGGGAGGACTATGGGAAGCTGGTGTTAAAAGTTTTAAGTCCCACTTAAGGAAAATTACGAATGCGCAAAAATTTACCTTCGAGGAATTTGAAACTATGTTAGTGCGCATAGAAGCATGCTTAAATTCAAGGCCCTTATTCCGATCAGAACTAAATGCTTTAACTCCCAGTAATTTTCTAGTTGGATCCCCCCTTTTGGCGCCTTCGGAGTCTATCCCAACTGATCAGTTCTTGAGTTTTGTTAATCGATGGCGTAAATTAAAGATACTCCATCATCATTTCGCGGTATTATGGAAAAGAGAATATCTGAATGAACTGCATAAACGCACTAAGTGGCAATATCCCGAACGTGACCTTGCCCCGAACTATTTGATTGTAGTACGTCGTGAAAACTTACCGCCTTCTCAGTGGCAATTAGGTAGAATTGAAAAGGTCTTACCAGTCTCTGATGGAAAAGTCAGAGTTGCTCAAATTCGCACCTCTCGAGGCCTGATTCTAAGGCTAATAGTTAAACTTATGATATTGCCCTCTTGTGAAAAAAACTGAAATGTCATCTCTATTTTCAGTTAAGATGTCAACTCCATCTCGTCGGTTCCGTATCTACTACAAAGCGCAACAGGGACTGCGGTCCCTACTACTACTGTAACCGAGATCACCCATTACGGAAGTGTTTTCTGTCTGGCTCATTCGCACAGAATAAGGCACTGCCAAAGTCGTGAACGATGTGGAGCCTGCCTGGGGGAGCACCATACGCTATTAAACCGTGACTCTACCACCCACCAGAAAAAACGACAGCACCCGCGCTCTTCAACAAATAACCAACGACGTCAGCATCGCCCATCCGCATATCATCAGATACAAAGACACTATTAGCTGCAACTACTACACAATCGGGAGCACCAACCATCGTAATCAATGTAGCTGCAAAATCGTAAAAGATCTATGTTCCTCATAATTATGCTATGTTATATATTAATTAAAAAAATAATGAATTCTGATTATAAACTAATAAATTACTTTATATATCCTATATTTTTTTTATTATAAAAAAGAATGAATTACTTATATATGTATGTATAAAATATCTATGCCTCATTAGTGTACAACTAAATATTTTTCTTTACATACGTATATCGAATCCGAATTTTTTTATATTAACCCTATACATTTTTTTGTTGCCACTCTATATCATGAACAATCTCCGTCTTCTTTATTGCAATACTGCAAGGGGGACGGAATGTTCATGTGTCCCATTACTTTTTTTCCTGATGGTTGGTTTTGACAAAGAACATCTCTCATAATTAGAAGAGATGTCTTAACGAAGAACATCTCTCACCGATATTGTTTATTATGTTCTAACTCAAAATGTAAATATGAATATTATTGCTTATTGTTAGTAAGTTATTCGAAAACCATCATGCAGGTAATTACCCCCGCATGAAGTATTAATAAAGTTTATTTTATTAACTCCATTCTTTTTTCCCTCTTTATTATTTTATAATAATTCTTTTTCTTCTGGAGTTCGAATACCTGAGGAACCCTCATCTACCCCATCAGTTTGCATCTAACCAATATGAAAAAGATTCCATATCAGTATTGTTTGTGATTAATTTTCGAAATTTAGGTAATTTTTTAATGGAAGTATTGTATGATTATATTACTTATTATTTTAATAAAGGTAGCTTGTAAATATTCGGTGGATATGTGTTCCTCCGTTTGGTATTTAATGTTAGATTTTATTAGAATAGCTGAACCTCCGTGTGCTTTATCGTTGAGATGGTTGGCAGTTATTAAATCAAAATTTTTTATTTTAAGAAATGGCTTTTTTGTAAATTGTGTTTCTGAAATTAGTAGAATATCTATAGTTAGTTTTCAAAAATGTTCTACCTACAGAACGTGATTTAGCAGACCGTTAGCGTTCCATGTTGCAATTCTAAAATCTATTGTCATAGTTTAACACATATTAATGACATCATATTTAGTAGTGTTTGTCATCTCCATTTGTTTTGTAAGGAGGGTTTCAATTTTTTGCAAAAGAGAATTTTCTCTGGTATTGTTAGATATGTTGTTGCCTCTTACTGCATCAGAATAAGAAATATTATGTGTCATTGATGCGCTTACATTATTTACAAATTCTATATTTTGAGAATTTGGTGTTGGTTTTACATGGTGGTAATTAGATACTTTGTTTTGCATTTTTCTTTTTAATTCTTGATGTACTATGCATCCTCTATAACTAGCTGGGTGAGATTCTTGGCAGTTGGCACAATTGGGAGGTGAAGCTTGATTTTTTGTACACTCAGCAGTGATGTGGTTTGCTCGGCATTTGTAGGGTTTGTGGCAATAGGATTTGGTGTGGTCGTACTGTTGGCAGCGATGGCATTGCGGGATATTTTTGATCTTGCGTGGCGGTTCGATATTAACAATCGCATTGTTTATGTGTGTTATATTATAAATTTCTTTATTTTTGTTTTTGGGTTCAAGATCAATAAAGAACATTGAGAGTGGTTTTTTGGTTAGGTTACTCGTTATGTTAGAAATATTACGTACTTTATGATCATGTTTTTCAATAAAAGTCTTAACGTCGTCAGTAATAGTAATTTAATTTAATTTAGTATTAGTAATGTAAATTTTTAATAACTACTCTGTAAGCACTATCTTGTTTGATCTGGAAAGTGTGAAAACTAACATTTTTAATTTTAAGATAAGAAATAATAGTTCTTCAAGAGGTAATAGTTTTAACCATAACTCTGATTTGACTTTCTCCTAGTGCCTTGTAGGTGTATTGAGTGGATGGTATAACACTTGAAAAGGTTCGATTCATTTCTTTAACATTGGTAACATTTGGAATGTATAAGGGGGAGGCCTAGGTTCAGTAGAGCTTCCTCCTTTGTTAGTTATAGCATTTTCATCATCTAGATCTGCAAATCTGTTTGTTGAGCAAGTTGGTGTTTCGATTGTTTTTGCTTGGCGTTTATTTCTGTAAGTTCCTGGTCAGTTTTGTTACGCGCCGGTTATACCCGAATAAAATATCAAGGTTAAGGGCATGCAAAGATCTCCCCGGTAGCTCAGACTAAAGTGGTTCTCAACCCGTATTTTACGACGCGCAAGCATATAAGCACAGCCTGCATGCCATCAAGATAAAAAACCTAGACTGGGCGAATATAAAGGAAACATACAACAATGTCAAAACGCGAAAGTATCCGGAAACGAAAAAAAACCGAGTCAAAACGATTTAACGGTTAGGTGTTATCCCGCCTAGGGCATGAGTTCCCTCCCAGTGACAAAGTCACACGCCATGACAGACGGACGCCCTAATCAAATACTACATCTGTCCCTAATATAACCACGTGCCTCTTACCCTACCATGCTCCCAGCGTTTCCATCCCTCCGAAATAGCAGATTAAAGGATCATGTTTCCTTAAACCTCACCAAGGAATGATATTATGAATATATATGTATATTTTACAAAATATTCAAATTTATTGAATTAAATATTGTGGGAAGGAAAAAAAAAGCAATAAAATATTAATAATATCTTCAATAACAATTATATATAATAATAAATAGAAATACTATTCATAAATATAATAATGATATTCAAAAATATATGTGTTGGTCGACTTATCTGGAACCTCGGCGGTGCACCGCTCCCACGACGATGGCTTCTGGGTTGTTGGTGTTGTAGTTGGGGGTGTTGATAATGGCTGGTTGTGGTGTTGTTGCTCTTGTTGATGGGTTGTATAATCAGGTAAGTAAGTCTTTTGTTTTTATTTTTTTTGTAGAACTATTACAATTATTTAACATTTAAGCAATATTTTTTTATTTATTAATCTCTTTTTTTCTTTTTTTTTTTAAACGTTATTCTAAGTTTCAGCAAATATTCATGTTTATTATTAATTTTTTGTTCTTTTTTTGTTTTGTTTTTTGAATGTTTTTTTTTTTGTTTGTTTTTTTTTATTTAGACTTTATAATTTTTATTTCGTTTTAGTTTAAAAAAAAAATTCTACAAGTTCATTTAAGTTTATAGTGTAGTTGTGCGTAGTGTGTGTATAATAATAATGAATTAGTAATGTTTTCTTTAAGATTAATAGATTTTTTTTATTATTAATTTTAAATTTTCGCAGATAATGTATGCATGGCTTTTTAATATTCTTTTTTTTGTTCTCACTTTTATTTTTTGTTCTTTTTTTTTTATAATCCTTTCACTATAATACGATTTTTTAAATTTAATTATTTTAATTATTTAGATTTATATTGATTTTGTTTATTTAATCACTTATCTAGTAATTAATTGTTTTATTTTTTATTTTTTTAAACAAAATTTTTTTTTTTGCCTCTTATAATTAGAATTAATTTTTGTTGGCTTTAACTAAATTCACATGAATAAATATGTTAATGGTACGTACAAAATTTATATTTTTCTTTTATTCTTTTTAGTCTAAATTTTTAATTTGATTTTATTAATACAAATTACAATTAAATTTTTGTTATTTTAATTGTTATTTATTGTTTTAGAAGGAATTAAAAATACAAAATTTTCATGTTCATGTTTAATTTTTTTTATTACAATAGACAGAAGATTTTGGATTGATGACTAAAATCTTTTAAATTATTATTATTTTGTTTTCTATTTTGTAATTTAAAATTTAATACACAGAGATGACAACGTGAACAGAAAAACCGAAAAAACTACAAAGTAAATGGTTTTATATAGATCAAAACACATAATAAAATGTAAAATATTTTATTTATCAAACATTTTGTCATTATTTTTTATTTAGAGATTCCATTTTTAATTTGCTTATACTAATTAACAATTTAATTTGTATTTATTTTTAATTTTTTTATGTTTTTAGAATTATTTGTTAATTTTTATTAATTTTAAAATAAATTCACAAATATATACTTTTCGTGTCAGTATTTAACTTCTTTTTATTTTTAAAATTTATTTATTTATTTGTTTCAGTTGGTTAACATTTTATAATTTTTGTCATTTTGTTTTTGTATATATATAGACAACGTTTAATTTTAACTGAACTGAACTTATTACACTTTTTTTTTATTGAAAGGAGAAAAAAGAAAATCTTCGAACCGTTCGGTTCGAGTACCACACGTGAACTCCCTGTCCATCTCAACATTCCTCTTTTTTATTTCATTTTTTTCTTCTGGAATGTTCTTTTCTCCCGCCAAAACGCATTATCTTCCTCTTCCTATATCCCTCATCCTTGTTTCTGACAAATGGCACATTCTGATTGGTTAAACTGTCTAACGGTAAAATTTTTAACGAAACAGACGCCAGGTGTCAAAATCTAATTGGTCGATCAGGACGCGCAAAAAAATATAACGAAGTACATACATAGCAAAAGGGATAAAGATAATAGAAGAGTTGCAATTGCATCAGTAAAAAAGGGTTGCAATAAAGTGCATTATTGCCAACCATACATGCAAATAAAAGGGTGGGAGTAAAAGTTGCAATTCTAACTTCGACAATCCGTAACAAACCTGCTTCATCTGGAGGTCTATGATCGACAAGTGAACAGGCAGGATTGGAAGAGCCAATCTAAACTACACAGGCTGAGAAAAAAAAGGGGGAAAGAAAAAACGTGTGGCTCGACCCACGACCCTAGGAAAAGAGGTCTCATGTTCTACTTACTAAATTAGCCGGGCTTCACAGTCAGTGTAATCTCCATAGCTTAGGGCCTTATGTCTGAAGCGTGATACTTCCCTATGTAGTTTCCCCTCAGATCTTCGAGTGTATATAGCGAATTTCCTAACTTTTCTCTAATCCTGCATTTTATATATTTGGGGAGGAATTTCGCGTTAATAGCCGATTTAAAATCACTCTGTGCATGGTTTCTTCTAAAGACTTCCTGTCCTACGACAAAATTCGCGGATTTACACCTCGTGTTGTAAGTTCGGCTTCCTTTTTCATGAGCCCTATCGAGATTCCTGCGAATGTTCTCTCGCACAACATCCAGTCGGTCATTGCGTAGAACCAATGTATCATCGATGAGAATGTTAAGTCGGTTCAATACGTCGTAACTCGTTCCGCTCGTCATCATGTTCTGCCCGAAAAGTGCGAAATATGGAGAACATCTGATCGCCGAATGATAATCACTGCGGAGAGTCTGTAATATTTGAGGTATTTTTCTGTCCCAGGCTGTATGGTTAGGATGATCCTTAAGAAAATATCGTATCTTAGAGATCACTTCTCGATTAGCACTTTCAGAGGCATTCGTCTGTGGCGAATAAAATCCTGTTGTTATGTGAGTAATGCCGTACGCTAAGAAAAAGTCTTCTATCTCTTTTGAAGTAAATTGCTTGGCGTTGTCGGTGTGAATGACTTGTGGTACTCCAAAAGTGCAGAATATGTCATCCTGAAAAAATTCCATTACATTTACAGAGGTTGCCGACTTCATGGGTTTCAAAAACAAAAATTTGGTAAAATGGTCGATTACAATCAAAAGTTGAGTATTTTTTGACTTAGTACACGGGTATGGACCTAGAAAATCACAGAAAAGTCGTTGAAACGGCCGATTTGTCTGAACCTGCTTACCCATGGGAGGGCGTAATATCTGGTTGGTCGGTTTAATTTCTTTACAAATATCGCATTGCTTAATGTATGCCCTCACGTCCTGTGTCATCCTTGGCCAGAAGTATTTTTGCCTTATTCTGAAAAGCGTTTTCTCGGATCCTCCGTGGCATCCTTCTCTATGCGCGTTTTTAATCACGTTCCCAGTTAGGGATTCGGGTAACCATAACCTCCAGGTGTCTTCCGGGTTATCTGATCCGCTCTGGATGTTTTCGCGTTTATAAATCAAGTTCCCTGATATACATAGGTTGGGGAGTACCCGGGAGTTTTTCCTTACATGGTCTCTTATTTTGTTGTATTCTGGGCTTTCAAATTCCGGTGAGGACAAGTCGACTTCAGGTGGATTATTGCACATTTCAAGTTCATCGGTATCGAATCTGGAGAGCGCGTCGGGAACCACGTTCAATGCACCCTTTCGGTGTTCCATAGTGAAGTTAAAAGCCTGGAGTTTCAGGCTCCACCGGGCCAATCTGCCATTCAAATCTTTTTGGCTCATAAGCCAACGGAGGCTCGAGTGGTCCGTAATAATTCTGAAAGGAAGTCCCTCAATATATTGTCTGAAGTGCTTTACACTCACAATGGCCGCTAAACACTCCAGCTCCGTAACTGTGTAGTTCCTTTGCGCCTTGTTTAACTTCTGGGATACAAATGCAATAGGTCGCTCCTTCCCATCATTATCCATTTGATATAAAACACCCCCTACACCAGTTCGGGATGCATCACATTGGATTATAAATTCCCTATTGAAATCTGGTTCGGCGAGAACAGGTGCCTTTGACAATGCTATCTTTAATTTTTCGAATGATTCGACAGCCTGAGGTGATAGATGAAAAGGCTTGTTTGTCTTTCTCAGACAATCCGTTAGTGGGCCTGCAAGATCTGAAAATCAACCTATGAATGAGCGATACCAATTTGCCATCCCGATGAATCGCCTAACCTGACGCGGTGTTTTAGGAATCGGGAACTGAGATATGGCCTCGACCTTTTCAGGATCGACTTTCAAATGTCCGCCACCTATAAGGTAACCTAGGTATCTGATCTCGCGCTGACAAAACTTGCTCTTGCCTACATTAATTGTCAAGCCTGCATATTTAAGACATTTCGCGACTTCGAGGAGTAATTCCAGGTGCGTGTCGAAATTATGACTGCACACTAGTAGGTCATCCAAGTAGACGAATACGTTCTCTCTCAATTTCGCCGGAATTACTTTATCCATCAGACGGCTCATTGTTTGTGGTCCATTACACACACAAAATGACATTACTGTGTACTGGTATAAGGACCTACCGGGTACTGCAAATGCTGTCTTCTCCTTGGATGTGTTTGACAATTTGATCTGGAAAAAGGCGTCTTTTAGATCTATGCCACTGATGAAGTAGGTGTCTTTTAGTCGTCTAAGAAGTCCATTAATGTGGAGCAAGGGGTACGAGTCCTTTTTTGTTAGAGAATTTAGTTTTCTGCAGTCCAGGCAGAGTCTGATTTTTCCGGGTTTTCGAACTGTCATGATTGGGCTGCACCAGGGGGAATTCGATTCTTCTATAACACCGAGAGCTAATAATTTATCTAACTCTTCGTATACCTCTGCTTGTCTGGGTGGCGAGAGAGGGTAGTGCCTTTGCTTTACCGGTGTAGCATCACCTGTATCTATATGGTGTTCCAGTAGGTGTGTACGCCCTAACCCTAACTTTTCGTAAGATGGAAAATTCACACAACCACAACCTTTTCCAGGCGCAATTTTTGTTCCGGAGATAATTGGTGAAAATTAGATCCAGTCTCCTTGACAAGCTCCGAACAGGACAAATCTGAAAAAATCTGAGGAGCAATGTCGTAGGCTTTCCAAAAATCCACACCAAGGTATCCGAACTGAGAGAGGTTCGGTGCTACATAAAAAATTATCGACTTTTCTACTCCCTTATACGTCACTGGCAATTTACCCCCACCACATCATTTCTGGAACCATTTGCGGTAAAAATACTAGATCTAAATCTTTCCAATCGTATATTGTTCCTATTGACAAAATCAAGACTTCCCTTTCCTAATACAGACACGTTTGCACCGGAGTCCAATAGACACAGCAACTCCTCGTTCAAAATTTTAATCTTTACAAAAGGCCTCCCATCATCGTTGTCTGGCAAGCGTGAAGATTCTGTTACTTTTCTAAATTTCCTTCTCATACGGTATCTTTGCCTGCACTTGTAAATTCGTTGCCAAATTCTATGACCAACTGACTTGCGTTCACAGCGCTTAGGTTTATTTTCATGTTCTAGCTGAGTATATGTTTGTATATCCGGTAAATATTTTGTCCTATCAGGTAGTATGTCCTTCTGTGAAGGCTTTGCTCCTGTGTTGTGTAACTCGGGATTTATTTTGAGGAACGAGCATCCCCGGTCGCCCACTCGCTCCGACGAAAGTTTCCCCCATGAGGTTTATCGCACTTGACTGTAGTTACTCCTTGTTGGCCGCATTTATAGCAGAAAACGTTTCGCTTCTCGGCAGGACAATAAATGTAACTATGACCGAGCTCTAGGCAATTCCAGCACCTGATTTTTGAATAATCGCCTGCTACCCAAGTTTTATTAACCTTTAGCGCCTCCACTTGAGGGTCAAAATCCGTGTCCGTATCTCCTGGTGTGGTTTCGACAGAGATCTCATTCACCTGACGTCGACTAAAGCCAGTATTTTTGTTTTCCAGGAGAATTTTCTCTGCTTTCCTTGCCAGATCCCGAAGAGTATCTAAATCATTTGGATTAGCTATGAAGAGCATAACTTTTAGTTCTGCGTGTACGTTCTTCTTTATTATATCAATTAAAGCTGCATCGGACAAAGGGTTTGTTAGACGTAAATTTAAACGAGTTACAAATGAATGGTAGTCATCATAACACTCCCTCGGTGACTGTCTACGTGTCGAGAGTTTAAGCAGAATTTCATGGTCACTTTCACTTGAGCCGAATTCCTTAGATAGTGCAGTTTTCAGCATTTGGTACGTTGCCCTCTGGTGTTGCTTAATATAATCCCAATAGAATGTTTCAGCTTTACCTGTCAGGAAAATGTGGAAATTCGACATAACATGGTCCTGTGAGCATTGCGAGCGCGCAACAAGAGTATCTAATTTGAAGAGAAAATCCGAGACACTGCCTTCTCCGCTGAAAGAAATCTTCCAGTCCTTTAGCTTTATATTCATGATAGAAGTAGCGTACTACGGAGAATATTCCTGAGATCCAGACGGTTGAACATTCAGTCCGGGTGTAGCAGAATTGGGTCTGGTGTCAGCTGTACTCCCTATTGATTCTCTAAGAGCTGTTAGTTCTCTCCTAAATTCCTCCTGAGTCTTATGCATGGCCTCCTGGAAGTAGTCCAATAAGCTTTCCATTGTGTTGCCACCTGAAGCCTGGTTGTCCCCTTCTTTATCTCCTTCCCCTGGCGCCATTTCAACTGAAGCTTGGTTGCCCGATGTTGAGTTCCCTAAAAAGCTCGTTCCTAGCGCTGCTAAAGATCCAGTTAACGACTCGTGACCAAGATTGTCTCCCTCTATTTCGCCAGATGGGTTTGATTCCAGTAAACGGGAAGCAGATGATCCTCTTAATGCCCTAATACTCGAATCTGACTGTGGACTAAGCGAAGGTCTCTTTGACACCGGAGTTGTACCCTACCTCTACCCTGCGCTGATACTGAACTACGAGATGCAACTCTTACATTTCCTGGTACGTTAGCTAAATTTGACCTTGTGGCTGTTTCGCGTGAGGAAGCCCCAGTAGTGCTACTCGCCCGAGTGTTAGGCTTGGACATAATGCTCCATTGAACGCATGAAAGAAATAAATTAAACCCAAATAAAAGAAAATCGACACCGATCAAAAAAAAAAACAATTTGAAATTATCAGCTGGAAAAGTAATAAGAATAATTATGTATAATGAAAAAGGTTGTCCCTTCCCAAAGGAAGGGCAAAGGAAGAAAACGTTCGTTTCCCAAAAATGTAGGGAAAGGAAAGAAGGAAAACAAGTACTTTTACCTGTAACTAAGATAAGCGCAAGCAAAAGAAAATTCCAGATTAGCAATTAAAATTTAAATCCGACAATAGAATAAAATAAAATTTAACAATTTCAATGAAGCAGTTCACATGTGTTCTCAAGGAGGACTGCTGGGAAACATGGTAAAATAGGCACGTGGTTTATAAAAAAAAAAAAATTCGTATATCAAAAAAAATCTCACGTGATACGACTAACCTCAACCTGCACATTACTAAAATCTTCCAATTACCGCATCGTGGTGCAACTCGTCATTCAACACTATGGACAAGGACTCCCGCGAGCAAAAACACTGCGCGATACCTGATAAGATCCCGAGATCCTATCGCAACGAAAACTTTCGACCCTATATCGCCAGTTCGGACTTATAGTTCCCTGAATCTAGAGCAAATATCGCTAGAATCTGACAGAGTTTCGGTCAAGACCAACTTGAGGGTGACCCTCACTCGACGTCGCAAATGAAACCTCCAGATTTGTTGTCCAGATGGCATGACTTACGCCGATTTATGAAGGAAACCAACAAAGGCATGTAAAATCAGATAAAATTAAACAGAGCAATCAAATCCAGATGTCATGACTTACACCAAATACATGAAAACAAGTAATAATTCTAACCGAAACCTGTCCAGTAATGTGCACTAAAATTATTTTAACTGTACTATCCGATAATGTCGATCACGTGCAACCATCGTCAACTCGAAACCCGTTACAGAGCACGTGCCAGTGGCTCGGCCGCCACGTGGTGCGAATCACCGTTATACGTCATTTAGAACACGTGCTCTATGACGCTACATTGTTTCGTTGGGCGCCATATATGTTACGCGCCGGTTATACCCGAATAAAATATCAAGGTTAAGGGCATGCAAAGATCTCCCCGGTAGCTCAGACTAAAGTGGTTCTCAACCCGTATTTTACGACGCGCAAGCATATAAGCACAGCCTGCATGCCATCAAGATAAAAACCCTAGACTGGGCGAATATAAAGGAAACATACAACAATGTCAAAACGCGAAAGTATCCGGAAACGAAAAAAAACCGAGTCAAAACGATTTAACGGTTAGGTGTTATCCCGCCTAGGGCGTCCGTCTGTCATGGCGTGTGACAGACGGACGCCCTAATCAAATACTACATCTGTCCCTAATATAACCACGTGCCTCTTACCCTACCATGCTCCCAGCGTTTCCATCCCTCCGAAATAGCAGATTAAAGGATCATGTTTCCTTAAACCTCACCAAGGAATGATATTATGTATATATATGTATATTTTACAAAATATTCAAATTTATTGAATTAAATATTGTGGGAAGGAAAAAAAAGCAATAAAATATTAATAATATCTTCAATAACAATTATATATAATAATAAATAGAAATATTATTCATAAATATAATAATGATATTCAAAAATATATGTGTTGGTCGACTTATCTGGAACCTCGGCGGTGCACCGCTCCCACGACGATGGCTTCTGGGTTGTTGGTGTTGTAGTTGGGGGTGTTGATAATGGCTGGTTGTGGTGTTGTTGCTCTTGTTGATGGGTTGTATAATCAGGTAAGTAAGTCTTTTGTTTTTATTTTTTTTTTTTTTTGTAGAACTATTACAATTATTTAACATTTAAGCAATATTTTTTTATTTATTAATCTCTTTTTTCTTTTTTTTTTAAACGTTATTCTAAGTTTCAGCAAATATTCATGTTTATTATTAATTTTTTGTTCTTTTTTTGTTTTGTTTTTTGAATGTTTTTTTTGTTTTTTTTTTTTTTGTTTGTTTTTTTTTTTTATTTAGACATTATAATTTTTATTTCGTTTTAGTTTAAAAAAAAAAAAAATTCTACAAGTTCATTTAAGTTTATAGTGTAGTTGTGCGTAGTGTGTGTATAATAATAATGAATTAGTAATGTTTTCTTTAAGATTAATAGATTTTTTTATTATTAATTTTAAATTTTCGCAGATAATGTATGCATGGCTTTTTAATATTCTTTTTTTTTTGTTCTCACTTTTATTTTTTGTTCTTTTTTTTTATAATCCTTTCACTATAATAGATTTAGATTTAGATTTATATTGAATTTGTTTATTTAATCACTTATCTAGTAATTAATTGTTTTATTTTTTTTTTTTTTAAACAAAATTTTTTTTTTGCCTCTTATAATTAGAATTAATTTTTGTTGGCTTTAACTAAATTCACATGAATAAATATGTTAATGGTACGTACAAAATTTATATTTTTCTTTTATTCTTTTTAGTCTAAATTTTTAATTTGATTTTATTAATACAAATTACAATTAAGTTTTTGTTATTTTAATTGTTATTTATTGTTTTAGAAGGAGTTAAAAATACAAAATTTTCATGTTCATGTTTAATTTTTTTTTTTATTACAATAGACAGAAGATTTTGGATTGATGACTAAAATCTTTTAAATTATTATTATTTTGTTTTCTATTTTGTAATTTAAAATTTAATACACAGAGATGACAACGTGAACAGAAAAACCGAAAAAACTACAAAGTAAATGGTTTTATATTGATCAAAACACATAATAAAATGTAAAATATTTTATTTATCAAACATTTTGTCATTATTTTTTTATTTAGAGATTCCATTTTTAATTTGCTTATACTAATTAACAATTTAATTTGTATTTATTTTTAATTTTTTTATGTTTTTAGAATTATTTGTTAATTTTTATTAATTTTAAAATTAATTCACAAATATATACTTTTAGTGTCAGTATTTAACTTCTTTTTATTTTTAAAATTTATTTATTTATTTGTTTCAGTTGGTTAACATTTTATAATTTTTGTCATTTTGTTTTTGTATATATATAGACAACGTTTAATTTTAACTGAACTGAACTTATTACACTTTTTTTATTGAAAGAAGAAAAAAGAAAATCTTCGAACCGTTCGGTTCGAGTACCACACGTGAACTCCCTGTCCATCTCAACATTCCTCTTTTTTATTTCATTTTTTTCTTCTGGAATGTTCTTTTCTCCCGCCAAAACGCATTATCTTCCTCTTCCTATATCCCTCATCCTTGTTTCTGACAAATGGCACATTCTGATTGGTTAAACTGTCTAACGGTAAAATTTTTAACGAAACAGACGCCAGGTGTCAAAATCTAATTGGTCGATCAGGACGCGCAAAAAAAAATATAACGAAGTACATACATAGCAAAAGGGATAAAGATAATGGAAGAGTTGCAATTGCATCAGTAAATAAGGGTTGCAATAAAGTGCATTATTGCCAACAATACATGCAAATAAAAGGGTGGGAGTAAAAGTTGCAATTCTAACTTCGACAATCCGTAACAGTTTCTTTGGCGACGTTTGTTGGAATTATTGATCGTTTGCCATTCACATTCACTGTCTTCACTATCATCTTCAATGTTTGATGTACTAGCAGTATTCATGCTAGCTGCCTGTTTTTTGTTTATTGTTTGCTTCAAAATATCAAAACAAAGTTTGGAATTTATTTTTACGGTTTTTTTTTTGTTTTTTGGGTATTGTTTATTTGCTTATTTTATTTTTTATTTTTATTCCTTTTCTCTCTTCTTTTATTTTTTTAATGATCTTGCATATGTAATGTTATTGTTTTCATTTAATGCAATTGCATTTAACAATGCACATTGGCAAGTGTTTTTTTTGTTTTCTTTTTTTTTTTATTATAGATCCTATACTGATTTAATTGTTGTTTTTAATAATGCACAATTTGGTTTGAAAATTCCGTCAACATAAAGACCGCACGTCTTATCGCTTTCGCTCTTTAATAAGGACTGACAAATCCATGTGAGCATATTTAAAATCTGTGAACGGGAGTTCGGGTACATCAAAATCAGTATACTTCGCTAACGAGCATGTGGGTAATTGACCAGTAAGCTTTTCCACAACATATGCTTCCGTGGTCAATTTAAACTATGGATCAATAGGAGATCCTAGCGACATAATACAAACTTTAGTAGAGTTTGCTACCACTGCGCCATTAAGGCCCACAACAGTGGCAGCAGGTGCAGGATAGGTTGGAAGATCTAGCTTCCGTTGCAACTTTTGAGAGATGAAAGTAGCTTGAGACGCTGGGTCTATCAGAGCTCTCCCAGAGAAAATGGCATGATATAATTCTATATTCACATGGGCAGTTCCTAACAGAACTGTTGAAAACGGGGTGGATTGTAGACGGGTAACGAAGTTCTGAAGAGATCGAGCAACAGTGGATGTAGATGGGCCATTATCCACTACATTTCGCTTTTGTGCATGTCATGGAGTAATAGAGAACGGGTTTGCGCTTTTAATATAAATTTAAAGAAACTCACATAGGCATGTATAAAATGTATGTTTATTTCTATAAGAAAAAAATGTAATTAATAAAATAATAAACAGTAAACACATATGCATATAAAAGACAAAATCTTACCGCAGTTTGCACTCCGTTCTCAAACAAATCCAACCTCCAATTAAATTGCAAGAAAGGCCGGCAAAACTCAAACAAGAAAGGGAATGCAGAAACGCGGTAAGACTTACAAAAGAAAATGTCAAACTCAAACTACACAAAATGAAAAACACAATTAACCGCTGTAACTATTCTTGTTGTAAAAGTGGATTTCTGGAGAACTGTGTGGGTAGAAGAGTTAGCGGTGCTAGTTTCAGTCCTCGGTTCCCCCCGGGGGAAGATTCGATACGATGAATTAGCGAATGATGTTTCTGTTTGCAAATATAGCAAACATTTGAGCTCTGGCATCTCTTGAACTCATGCGAGGCTGCCAAACAATTCGGCAGCATTTGTACTTTTTAACGGTTGCCAAGCGAGCACTAACCGTCATTCTCAAAAAGTTCGAACACAAACGAATGGGATGATTCTCACTGCAAACTGGACATTTTCTTTGGGGTAAGTTAGGGACCACAGTGGTCTCAAAGGTTTTCAATTTTCGAGGGTTACCAGAGCTGCCTTGGTTATTAACCCGTGCAGTACCTTGGGAAAAATTGTGGTTGCCAATAATGTCCGACACTGATTCCAGAGTTCGGTATCTGGCAGTCAGGAACTCATCCATCTTGCTCCACTTAGGTAGGTTCCTTCAAGGCCCCTGCGACTGTTCCCAAAGTCCTAGGGTGTGTTCGGAAAGTCTAGTGGAGCAAATATAAACAAAGATTATATTCCAATTCTGAGTTTCGATGCCCAGCAATGACAAATTCGTTATACAATCATTAATTGTTCGCTGCAAACTCTTAATGGAAGGGCCAGATTCTTTAGATATGGAAGGGAGGTTGAAAAGATTTTTTTTTTTTTATGTCATATATTATTTATTGAATCTTTCCTTTCAGAATTAACAATAAGTATTCAAATCTTAACCTAAAATAATACAATAATAAAAGTTGTTATTGCCACTGCAACGTACAACTAAAAGTGCATATCAAAATTAAATTTATCTGATCAGATCATTTGTTTGAACCCTTTTGAGACGTCTGTGACCCTCGAATACAAGTAAGTCTCTTACAAGACGGTTGGGATGTTCTGTAATCCTAGAGATGTAATTGACACTTGCTATTTTTATTTCCTCTCGAACTAAGGGCACCTTCAGATCTTTGTGGATGTTACTGTTTCTCATATACCAAGGAGCACCTGTTATTATTCTAAGAAGTCTAGATTGCCGCCTTTGAAGCTTCTCTACATTGGATGGTGAGGCTGTTCCCCACAGTTGGATACCATAAAGCCAAATAGGTTTCAATACTGACTTATACAAAAGCAGTTTTAGTTCTAAATCAAGGGTTGACTTAGGTCCAATAAGCCAGTAAAGCTGTGCTGTTCTGAGTTTGATCTGGGTAATTTTGGCAGCTATATGGTGAGCCCAGGTAAGGCGACGGTCGAGATGGATTCCCAGATATTTTACACTACTATGTTCTGGTACTGTCACACCATTAATCTTGATGGGCGGACAATTTCCCCTTCTCAGTGTAAACGTGATGTGCATGCATTTAGAAACATTGACTTTTATCTTCCATTTCAGCATCCAATTTTCCAAATCACTAACATGAGATTGAAGTCTTTGTGACGCAACTGTAGAATCTATGAATACTTAAAAACGCCGTATCATCCGCAAAAGTAGACGTGTGAGTCACTAAACTTGTAGGCATATCTGCAGTGAACAATAAGTAAAGGAACGGCCCTAGAATACTTCCTTGTGGTACGCCAGCAGATATCTTTCTGCGGGAAAAGGTGACATCTTTTGATTTTATTTGGAAATATCTATCCCATAAGTAACTTTTTAGCAATTTATGCACATTCTTTGGTAAAAACTGCGTGATCTTAAAAAGAAGTCCTTCGTGCCAGACCTTATCGAAGGCTTGAGATATATCAATAAATAGCGCAGAGCAATACTGCTTGTTCTCAAAAGCACGTCTAATTAAATTGGTAAGTCTGTGCACTTGCTGAATCGTGCTTTGTTTTCGCCTAAAACCAAACTGATGGTCGGGAACTATGGCGTTGGCATCAATATGCGGTATTAAACTATTAAGCAGCATTTTTTCGAACATCTTAGAAAGTATTGGGAGTAAACTTATTGGACGATATGATGATACTTGCGTTATGTCCTTGCCTGGTTTAATTGAAAAAAATGGTTAATTGAAAAGAGTTTTCAATTGAGAATTTACCAATAGTCTTTTATTCTCGTAACGGTCGACCAGATTCTGCCAACCCATGTCGAAACCATCATTCGTCATGGGGCACATGGGGTATTATGTCCCTCGCCTCACCTTCAGTTTTCTGCAAAAGATAGTACATCTTTTGGATATTGCTAATATGGGGGTTGGTTCCATAAATGGCCGAAAACATATCTCGAAATGTTGGCCAAGACGCATAATCGCCAGAAAAGGTTAGGGTGTCACATGGGGGAAGGTGGATAGGGGCAGTATTATCAACGGGGTCCTCAGCCTTACCTTAAGGCTATCAATTAATCCGCACAATAAATGAAGCGGATTGAAAATACAAGGTATATCCCGACATATATATTTGGCCTTCGCATCTTTGGTTTCTGCGGCATTTTCCAACAAGTCTTCGTAACTGTCACGAAAGACTTCCCACAAACGGGTCAACTCCTGCCGATGAACACCTAGAGAGTGAAAATAATTTTGATTAGGGGTGTGGTTTATACAACAACAAAAAACCAATGTAGCGATCTTCGAGGCAACATCTGCAAATAAAATCTCACAAATATTTTATTTTATTTAGGGGATGATCCGGTTCGAAGGACCAAAATATGGGGGTGAGATGGGAAATAAAAAAAGAAAATATTTGGCGAAACGATAAAAATAAACAAGAATTAGTTTTCAATTCAAAATTATTATTTATTGTACACAAACGTACCTTTCGGGTTGGGGGTTGATCGGGTAATGATCAATTCTTTTCTATTTTCAGACAATTCACAATAATAGAAACGTAATAACAGGGGTGGTTTATACACTTAAACTAAATGTATACTAAGGCTTAAAATTAGGGTGGCCAGCGTGAACACCAACTTTGAAGCCAAGTTGTAATAATTTATTTTTTTATTTATTTATTTCTTACGTTTTTTAAAACTAGATATGAATGTACAATACATTAATTATTTTTACAGTATTCGATTAGAAGTTTCTAAAATAAAATCATATTTTTACAATCTTTTATGTTATTTGGTAGTTCATTATACTTTTTTTCATTACCCCTCTCGGGAGCATATGGCTTCCACAAAGCATCTCCATCTGACACGATTCTCCGCTGATGGTTTTGCGCCTTCCCATGTCAGGTCATTTAGTCTTAGTTCTTGAAGGACCGTGCGTCTCCAGGTGTTTTTGGTCTGCCACGGTTTCTTGGGGATTCCATTCTAGCTCCATTCTTGTAATACTGCCGGGTTTCTTTCTCAATGTATGGAAGATCCACCTCCATTTTTTCTTTTTGATCTGCTTCTGTATGGGTTCCTTCTCTGTAAGGGTCCAGAGATCAGCGTTGCTGATGGTGTTCGGCCAAAATATGCCACATATAATTCTCAGGCATTTATTGATGTATACCTGAAGTTTTTACGTGATGGTGTTAGATATAAGCCAAGTTTCGCTCCTATATAGTAACGTTGACTTTACACAAGCGTTGAATAATCTTAGCTTAGTACGCCTAGATATATATGAGCTTCTCCATAGGGAGTGCAGTCGCCGGAATGCTGCTCTCGCTCTACTGAGTCTGTTATCTACGTCTGTTTCTGCGCTGCCGTTTGTTGTCATAGCAGAAGCTATCGACGTACTCGACTATTTGGCCCTGTAGCATGATGTTTTCTGTGCTAGTGTTGTTAATTCTCATGGCTTTGGTTTTCTTGATATTTACGTTGCTAGCCAATCTTTTCAGGTGTTCGAGCTTTGACTGCATGTTGGAGACCTTGAGCGAGAGTAGACAAATATCATCTGCATAATCCAAATCCTCAAGTTGGCGTGAGAGACTCCATGTTATTCCTCTTCTCTTTGAACAGACTTCACTCATGATTTCATCCAACACGATGGTGAATAACAGAAGTAATAGTGGGCATCCTTGATTGACTCCAGCCTTTGTTTGAAATGGTTGACCTGACCGTTGTGAAGGCCTGAGAGGTCTGCGTTCTCGTACATAGCTCTAATTATTTTGGCTATTTTCTGGGGTACTCCTTTATTATTATTATTATTTTATTATGCTTTCCATATAGCAGCTCGTTTGATAGTACATACAGGGGAGTACGCCATTCTAAAGATTGTTCAATAATAATGCATAAGGTGTTTGCCTGATCGACTCAGCTTCTGTTTGGTCGGAAACCTGCCTGTTCGTCTCGCAATTGGTCGTCAATTTTATCTTATTTCTTATCATTATACTTTTACATATCAGTATACTTTTTTACTTCTTTATATTCTCAACAATTCAGATCCCTTGTAGTTTTCATGAATGGTAATCTATAATTATCTTTTCTCCTAGTATTATAATTATGAATTTCATGATTACACTTTCTTTCATTTTTCATTTAAATATTCAGGACATTTTCAAAATCTTATATTATTAATAAATTTCAAGGTGTGAAAACTAATAATTTGTATAACACTTAATTTAGTCCGTTCAGCATACCTCTTATATTTGTATCATAATTTTTGTTTAAAATAATACGCATAGCCCTATTTTGCAACTTTTGAAGTTTGTCTATCTGAATTGTATTTAAAAGAAATAGTATTGAAGGGCAATTAAGAAGATGTGGTAAAATTATACTGTTATACAATTTAATCTTATACTTCTATTTACTAATTTAGTTGCTCTATCTAGTATTCCAATCTTCTTTGCTATTTTGTTTACAATACAATTTAAATGATCATCAAAACTTCAATTTTCATCTATCATTATGCCTAAATATTTAATTACATTTACTCTATCAATAGCATCATTCTTTGTTTTTAAGACACACTCATTTTTATTTACATGATTTCTTGTCAATATCATAAATTTAGTTTTACTAATATTCAATTTTAATTTATTTTCACATAGCCGTATATACAAATTGTCAATATATTCCTAAATCTTTCTCATATCATTCTCAAGATTCCTATCAGCAATCATTAATAATGCGTCATCAGCAAATAAAATAATCTTTGTATAATTTAAATATGATTTTATATCATTTATGTAGGAAAGCTTATATTAAACGCGATTGAATTAGGTCAATAAAAATGATTTCAATGTTTATTTAAATTGAAATATAATATTAAAATATATTCAACTTTTAACAATAATAAAAATATTTCTGCAATATTTAATTTTACAAATTATCAGTCCGGATTCGAGTTTTATAACTTTATACTTTTATTTTACAACTTTTGCCAACTTTTCAAAACTGTTTAACTTTCTACTTCAAATGCTACTCAACAACTGCGTAATTCTTCACTGTCCGTTTTCAACTTCTATTCGTAAGCGCTGTATAAAAGGTATTCAAGTACCATTAATATCAGTCCGTCCGTTAACTACCCTGCTATCCTATATTTATATATAAAATAAAAAGAAACGGTACTAGCACTGTTCCTTGCGCCAGTCCTTTATCTACATCAATTTTCGTCGATACCGTATCAGGTACAACTACTTGTTGCTGTCTATCACTCAGATAGCTAGTCATCCATTTGTCCTCAGTATCACTAATTCCCATCTTCTGCAATTTTGCTATTAATATATTTCTATCTACTGAGACAGATCTATCTTTTCAGATCAACTATATCCATCTTGTCATTAAGATTATTCTTCCACTCCGACAGTACCAAATTTGACGCTGTTTCATAGGAGTAGTTTCTGCTGAAAGCAGACTGCTCCTCTATTAATATATTATTTTCCTCTATATGTTTAGTTAGCTGCTTTTCCACGATCATTTCAGCAAGTTTAGAATCGCATGTAATGGTATTAATAGGCTTAAGTATAGTATTTACAACTTTTTGTACTGGAACAATCGTTGTTATTTTCCATTCCCTTGACACTACACCCGTTGACAAACTTTCATTTATCATACCAGCGCAAAAATAGGCTGTGTAATTTAGAGAGTCTTTCAGTACGTCTTCCAAAAAAAGTTTTTCACCACCAATTTTATACTTTAATTTTCTTGAAATATCATATTCATCATTTGATGAAACCATTTTAAATCTGAACTGTACCATTCCACTATTAATATCATATTTTTCAATTGAGTCGTTTATTTTTTTCACATTGTTTACAAAAAATTTATTCAGATTCTCTGCGATTTGTTGGTCATTATCATAAAAAATACTCTGTATTTTAACTGTTTTTATTTATCCCTTCTGTTCTTTTAAGTTAGTTAATTGTTTTAAATATTTCCACATTTCTCTACTATCACTTGCCTTAATGTTTATTTCCATGTACTTTATTTTCTTTATTTTTATTAATTTTTTATATTATTTCTTAATAATATTATATTCATACCAGGAACCACTTTGCATCGCTATTCTAATTTTGCCTGCATACATTCAACCTATGACCAACATCGAAACAGTCAATGCACAGGTTGTTCCGTTTTACTGCCAAAATCTTTGCCCCAGAATGAAAATATTCTGCGACAGATTCAAACACTTTCGAAACGTACTCTCAAACTTGCAGCTCCAAATCAGCTCTAAATAACTACCCAAACTGTAGTATAGTCTCAATGGCCACAAATATTGTCAAAAACAATTCTACGAATCGACCTGAATAATAAGCCGAGCTTGTAAAGGGTGTTTTTTATAGAGGTATAGAACTTTAAGTTGGCATTACTTTTCAAGATGGCGACCGATTTAACAGCTGTCAAGTGATTTATTCTCAGTTTGGTTTGGCAATTCATCATGAATAGACTCACGCCTGAACAACGCTTGCAAATAGTGCAATTTTATTTCGAAAATAATGGTTCTGTGCGGAAAACGTATCGCGCACTACGTCCATTTTATCGTCGACAAAATCGTCCATCAGAGCAGTTAATTCGATTAACCATGGAACGTTTTCGCACGACGTTTACTCTTATTGATAACTCGCATCCCCAGAGACGCTGTACGGTGCGTACAGAAGAAGCTATTGCTGCTGTAGAGCATAGCATTGAGGAAGACCCGAATGAGTCCATCCGCCATCGAGCACAGGAATTGGATCTGTGTCCATCCACTTTATGGAAGATTTTGTGGAAGGATCTTGGTTTACGTGCTTACAAAATCCAACTCGTGCAAGATTTGAAGGCAAACGATCATCAAGTAAGGCGTAGATTCGTCGAATGGGCCCAAAACGAGATTACCGTTGTTCCCGATTTTCATAAGCGAATTTTGTTTAGCGACGAAGCGCACTTCTGGTTGAATGGCTACGTCAACAAACAAAACTGCCGCATTTGGAGTGAAGGTAATCCTCAAGTGTATGTGGAAACACCGTTACATCCAGAAAAACTGGCTGTTTGGTGCGCTTTATGGGCTGGTGGAATCATTGGTCCGTACTTTTTCAAAAACGATGGTGGCCAGAACGTTACGGTCAATGGTGATCGGTATAGAGACATGATTACTAACTTTTTCTTTCCTGAATTGAATAACCATGATGTCCAGGAGATGTGGTTTCAACAAGACGGCGCAACATATCACACAGCTCGTGCCGCAATAGATTTATTGAAAGACACGTTTGGTGACCGCCTAATTTAACGTTTTGGACCTGTGAATTGGCCTCCAAGATCTTGTGATTTAACACCGCTAGACTACTTTCTGTGGGGCTATGTAAAGTCATTTGTCTATGCGGTAAAGCCACAAACGCTTGACCATTTGGAAGACAACATTCGCCGTATTATTGCCGATATACGGCCACAAATGTTGGAAAAAGTCATCGAAAATTGGACGTCCAGATTGGACTACATCCGCGCCAGCCGTGGCGGTCATATGCCAGAAATCATATTTAAAATGTAATGCCACAAGATTATCTTTCGGATAAATAAAATTCATGTCAATCGAATAATCCATTGTTGTTTTATTGCAACTTAAAGTTCTATACCTCTATAAAAAACACCCTTTATAAACGAAAATTATACCTACGCACCGACGGATTAATACAAGAAGATTTTCTGCTGACTAACAATAACAAAAGTAGAAACACAATAAAAAAAGAATATATTATATTATTTAGCTTAAAAAATTTGTCCAGCATATATTCCACTTAATTATAAATGCGACTTAGCTTAATATTATTTTAAAACCACGAACATTCCGTTAGAGATTAAAATGCTATTAAAATTGATCTGTTGCCTTGTACCATAAAGAAAATAAATAAAAAAATGGTTTTTTGAGCAAATTTAAAATCCCCATTTGAAGTGGGCTTCTTTGCCACACCAAGGCATCGTGACATCGCCTTAGACAACCGATAAAAACACAAACTTTACTTCGTTGTCTACAAGTATCTATAAAAATTATTCGTTTAAATATGTTCAGTAAAGCTTGGTTAATTACAAATTATGGAGCTTATTACCAACGCGATGATCGAATACGTCCCCTTTCGGTTGAAGAAACCAATCTTTTTTGGTTGTGATGTAGAGATATGTGTTCCGTCTATATAGCCTATAACAAAGAGAAATATGTTGTCACGACGTTGTGTAAGTTTGCAGTCGCAATCCTTAATGCCGTTTTTAAGCAATACATTTCTCTGCAATGCAGGTTGGCATCTAAGGCATGAATTACATTACCAACGAAATTTTTCAAATTATGCAATACGCGTCTAGGAGTAGGCTTTTACAGTACGCTGAGGGTGCGTATATATTCGCGGATTACGGGACTCTAATGTAGTATTGCCGGGGCTATTTGACGTGCTTATAAAAGTATGGTTGTCTCCTTATTGGCACTTGCACCTACTCTTGGTTAGTTGAGCTTCCGAAACCTGGCGTTTCAAATATTGCATCTCTTTTTACCAATCAGTCAAGATAACGTTTTATCTATCTGATGTTGAGGCGTTTGTATACTGCAGCGCTTTAGAATGTAATTCCTTTTTGTTTAGAAGAGATGCAGTCAAGTCTGCGAAATTAAAATGTTACGGCTGTAAATAATAAAATATAAAAAGACAGTATAGGTATTTGCTTTAAATAAAAATCTATAAATCTTACATTGTACATGCGTGTTTATTTCTACAAGAACTGAATAATAAAAACGTTATTAGTCGACTATATAGTTCATTGGCGGTCAGGAGTGAACCCGTAAGGCAAAGTTTCAGACGATGCCTATGGACAATCGCATAAGAAGACGTGGCGGTCGCTGGTAACGTGCTAGAATACGGTTCCTTAGAAACACTTAGCAAAAAATATCTTAGAATATATGAGGCCGATAGGGATACCAAAGCCATGCCCAGTCCAGACGTGGCAGTAGCTAAGGTCCCTCTGTAGCACCCACCGCGGACGTCTCAGCGTCGGAGCGTACTTTATCATTTGAAAGCTGCTTCGACTGCTTTCTTATTCATCGGCTTTTAAACGGTGGAGAAGATATAATTCTGGTCGATGAATCATGGACAAAGGGTAGAAGCTGTTTGTTTCTCCTAGCGTATATAAGAAGAGAGAATGAACCATGGAATGAACCATTTTCCTATTAATCTTTTTAGCAATGCTGAAATCGTGGCGATTGCGGTAAACTCCAACCGCCCTGGGGGCAGACCCTTATGGATCTTGTCCTGCAACATGCCGTACGAGGACTGCTCTCCACCTAATGGGTGTCTCAAGCGATCAATGGTGTACGTCAGACAAAATGGAGTTCCCGTACTAATTGGTGCCGATGCCAATGCTCATCATCATATATGGGCAAGCTAGGGTACTAATGAAGGAGGTGAATCAATTTTTGTATTTCTTATGGAATTTAAATTGTTGGTTTCAAATATAGGCGACGGAATCACATTCTTTAATTCAAATTCAATACATAACTCCAGTAAGTGACATAACTCCAGTAAGTGACTCTCATAGCTAACACTTTACAAACTGAAAGGTTTCCAACAACGGATCATGCATACATAACGTATGTCTTAAATTGGGTCTCGGAGAAAGCATGGCGATCTTATAGGAATAAGCAGGATACTGACTGGGATGTTTTTAGGTTTAAGAGACTTACCTTCAGTGGGCCATAGGGTCATTCAAAGGTTTCAAATCACTAAGTACTGACAGAATTAATAACTGCGGACCTACAGGTAACATCTGATAGTGACTCCCTGTCTGCAGTGAATCTTCTTTGCCTGTCCTGAGTACTCATATGTACCTACACAGTAGAGAGAAGGGAAGATCGTTTTCATTCCAAAGGCTGGGAGACCGACGGTATCCACTGAAAATGATTTAAGCTCTATCAATCTAGCCTCATTCGTTCTTAAAACAATGGAATGGATTCTGGATCTTGAGATAAGATCCAACAATTTTCCCACAATTGCCCGTAGTGCTCAACACGCCAACACTAGGGACAGGTCCAGTGAAACTATACTGAGCTCTTTGGTGGGGAACATTGCGAAAGCTCTGGAATACAAACTTTAATCACTGGTAGCTTTCATTGACGCTTTCAACAATGTCCATTCGGAAGCTGTCGTCAAGGCCGTTAATAAGCGCAATATTAGGAAGCCTGTTACAAAAATCTTTACTGAAATTTCAACCAAAAGGATAATTAATGCCTCTCTAGGTGAGGTTAATATGGCAAGGAAAGTGAATAGAGCCACACCACAGGGTGATGTTCTCTCACCCTTGTTGTGGAACATTGTAGTAGAGAAACTGCACATTATGGTTCCAGTTTTCTATCCGCACACTCTCTAATGGGAATAGTGTGGTTAATATGTCAATCCTCGCAAAATGTAATTAATGCTTTTTATCGAGTGATAAGAGTACCAATTTTTAACTTACCGATTATAAATGGGGTTCAACTTTCCTTATCCAAGAGAGTTAAATACCTGGGCGTCATTCTTAATCCCAAGCTCTCATGGAAAGATAACATTATTAATATGATTAGGAGAGCGACAATAGTGCTTTATACCTGCGAAAAGACCGTAGGCAAGATCTAGGGTCTCAAACCAACCATCACATAGTGGCTTTACCGCACCAAGGTGGAAACACAATTACTCTACGGGGTACATGTTTGAAGCACACTGCCCAAGCACCAATGCCACTGACGACTGATACGCAGGAAGTCGTCTGTTCTGATTACCAGTGTGCTCTGTTCCACTCCATTATTTACTATACTTAACAGGCGTCCCTCTGACCACCTATTAAGGCAGAGCACCGAGTTGGTGGCGGTAAGACTCAGTGCAGTCAAATTCTAGCCCATTCTGGACTATGGACATGCTGCTATTCTGGGAAGACATAGGGCCGTTTATATGATTCCTTATAATATTCTGAATAGAACATTCGATTTTAGAATTCGAACTAGGTTTTTTTGGTCTGAGGATTTACACAGGTTTAAGTTTACACTGATTGCTCAAAAATGTGTAAGAGGGTGGGATATGGTATCTTTATTAAGGCTCCTGATATTAAACTTTCTTATAGACTGTCTGACCAATGCAGGGCAAAATCTTGCAAATCTCCTGATTTATTCAGATAACCAGGTTGCAAATAAGTACCCAACGAACGTAGATACAACGACCGTCTTGTCTTTTATTAGTTTATTTTTCATTGCTTTGTATTGTTTTTGTTTATTTTTCCGTCAAATCGCAAAAACAAATTAAGAAAAAAAATAAAAAAACAGGTGATAATTTTCAAAGTATTTTACATGCGTACTGAATACACAATTCTCATAAAAAACATATACTTACATAGCTGTTAGTGGAAAAAATTAACAAATTACGCATTTTATTTGTCTCAGTCTTAAGCGTGTTCGTAAATGCAACATTGCTCTGCATAACATGATTATTTTGCGAGGCCACTCCCAATATGTTGTCGAAGTATTTTTTCTTATTTTATTGTTTGTATTTATGAACAAACAACAATTATTTAATAATTAATAATTATTTAATTTCTGAACTTGATGATAAAACATATGATCAATATTTATTAAGGAAAAAAAGACAGGTAATTTAAAGTAGGAAAAACAAAATTTATTATTAAAAAGTTTACAAACGAAAAGGCGAATTCTACACAAATTTTGGAATATTCTATCATTGTACTATAATGAGTTTTTTATCTTATTTTTCAGTTTCTCTTAAATATTGAGGAATGAATATAGATATCACCTTTTTTTTGAACAGAACGACCGTAATCATACCCGCAAAACAATAAAATGTCTGCCGCAATACACTTTTTCAAATTCGTTGAAAAAGGATATAGTTATTTACTAATTTCCTTAATTCTGATTCTTGCATTAACTCTCAAAGTAAGTGGACCTTAAAAAATGATATTTTTTATGTAAATCGGTTTCATTTAAAGGGAAGAGAAACTATACATATATATATTGTTACGCAAATCGAAACGACCTAATATAGTTTAACAACAAAAACGATAAACAAAAGCCACGCGATACATATACACACTAACACTAAGAATACAATGAAGGTAAAAACGTAACAATATATTATATAAATATATATACATATACATATATAGTATAAATATTTGCGTTATATTAAGATTTATAAGTGACGATTTGTCTGAAAAGAAAAATAAAAGAAATGCTTAAAAAAGTAGAAGAAAACATAATCATACTAAGGAAATGGATGCACCTCCTGACCGAGGTAGGCGATGAAGCCTTCCCATAACTTTTGATAATCGAAAACAATTTTATCACCTGGCGAAAAATTTTTTATAAAGAAAAGAATTGATAGCCCAGATACTTTATCGAATGTCTTCCCGATTTTAATCAGAAAGGTTATTGATAGTGTTGCCTGCGGAGAAATGCAACAAAAAACTATTAAAAAGATAAGGAGGAATTCAAACAAAAATTTTGTGCAAGCTTGTAAGCTTATCTAACTGTCTTCTCTATCTCCTATTATCAAAGTATCTATAAAGGAATATCCAGGCTTGAATTTTGCGAAAGGAGAAATTTATTCTAACGATTTGAGAAATATAGACGAATCTGAAATTCTACTAAATTACTCATTTAAAAAAAAAAACTGACAATCATATAGCTACAGTTTGTAAAAATGAAAGAATTTGCGGAAATTGTTCCAACGCTTTTCATCTCAACGAGGAACTAAAAGCAAATGGTTCATTACAAGCTGCATGGGTCAACTGCAGATTAAATGAACTTAACTCGAATCTTTTGAATATTTTGTCCAATTTTTGTTAAAAAAGAAGAAATACAGGCAATTTCTACTTTGGAAATTCCACAAAAAAGTAAGGGCAACATAATCACGCAACTAGTAAAGCTAACGGAACAAATTAAAATTAAGTGCTCACTAATTCAAATTGATTATCTTTTAAATTTTACTCTTATTATCCTACCTGTATCTTTTAAAGTTAAGTTTATCTTTGAACTTGCAATATACATATGTATGTATATTATTTTCAATGTAGCAACTTCAAAATTTGACACATCAAATTTAACTGATCAAATTTGCACATGTGTTGGTAATTATTAAAATTGAACCTTCAAACTTCATTGTATTGTTATGAGAAAAGAACATATGATGTATGCAACACAGCATATTGACAAAAACGGCGAGTTTGATCCATTATTTGATGTGCGGCCGGGCAACTTTAAAGAACTTGTTTAATTTGGCAAGAGTGATCTACATTGCTCCAACAATGCCATCTTTTTAAAAGAGTTAACTTTATTTTATCAGTAAGTTGTAATAAAAAAGTTAAAGTTGACTTTAAAGTTCACTTTAGTTAACGTTACCTTTTGCTAAGCCCAACTTTAACGGCAAGCTGTGAAAATGTCCCTATTAAAAATATTCAGACCACTTAAATTGGACTTTACTCCAAACTTAATATATTCTTATTTTTAATAATATTGTTAAAAATATTAGAACAGAATATTAATCACTACATTAATAATTACAAAAAATTGCAAAAATTAATGATGGATTATTCTCTTAAAATTATGGATCCAAGAAACCCACATCCACTTCTAGCTCAATATCCCTACCACTATTAACTACAATATGTACAATCTTACCACATTCACAAACGGATATGGTGATGTAACCATTTTAGCTCATAAAGCCGAAAGTCCATACCATCCTTTTCATGCGCCTTGCGAATCTTGCTTTCTATGCCGATTTTATTGCAAGTTACACACAATGCGTTTATGCGACTGGTTTTTTGTTTTGATCAACTGTTGTGGTAAACAACAAACAAGCGAACAAGAACATTTTTGGAAAAAATAGAAAATCAAATTGTAATTTTAAAAGAATTTATGACATTAATTTCAAATTTATGAGTTTACATTTGAAAAACGCTCATAACATAAAAGGACAGGTCAATTTAGAGGGAGAAAAAAATGTTATAAGTTTTGCGAGGCAAATGTGTTAGAAGCAACAGATATACAGAGTGAAAACTGGCAGATAAAGTAAAAAAATTAAATGTAAACAAACATTTATTTTGTGTTAAAAAGGGGAAAATTTGGAATATTTTTTAATTTCGTCAATGAAAAGTTTAAAGATTCTTAAATATTTAAATATTAATCGAAATGTTGGTGAATTTCGGTCACAATGAGTATAGTTTCTTGAGCAAGAGTTAATTAAGAAGCTAAATATAATAAGATCAAAATAAGACGTACTGCTCATAAAAAATTTTTCCTGCTGAAAGTTGCCAAAATTTTTTAATTTCTTGGAAGGAAAAATTAAAAGTTGTTATTAGTTGTTTTTATTATTAATAGTTTTACACAAAAATTACATTGTATTGTGCTGTTAAGGCCTACGAAAATCCTCAAAAGAACACAAGACGAGTGTTTTCAGTAAATTTATCCTCCATTTTTCTTGTTTACAAATTAATAAATTCAAAATAGATGACACTCAGTACATAAAAACAATCATATACATACATATGTATAAACAATCATCATATACATATTTTGTTCATGAAAGAAATTTGTTAAAAAATGTATTTTAATGTATTTTCCTCTTAAATTAGTAATAAACTTTATTATGAAATATGTGTTTATTAATATTTTTATAATACAAATAAAGAAAAATGCGAAAATAGTAATGCACTATTTAAACATATTTGTAGAAACCATTCACAATAGTATATAATTTGGCATGCCAAGTTTAAAAAACTGCTGACATTTTCCAACACTGCATTATTCGCATAGAAAAGTAGAAAGTAATCCTACTTTGTATGCGTCTATGCATATTATGCTTTTTCTTCTGTAACTTGTCACAATCAAATACACTGATTCTACTTTTTCGGTATACGCATGTTATGCAAAACGCATGGTATGGACTTTCGGCTTAAGTCCTTAGAACAGAAACAAACCTTTTCATCAAATGGTGTTATTGGTATAGAAATAATATAGAAAATAAAACTAAATATAATAAGTACTTATTTTTCACCTTGAAAAAATTTCAATCAAAATAACATTGAAAATATATTCAAATCTATCATATATTACCAATCCTTATAAACGGAAAATATTATTTTAATTTCTGAACGAATCTTATCCGATACTCCTTAATGACGGTTCTTCCACTCACTTAAATAATCTAGGAACTCTCTCCCATATTAACCTTAGCTTTTGCTCGCCTGCTCCATATCCCCACATTAGGTGTAAAACTGAAAAAATTTTGTTTTAGAAGTGATCACTTTCCCACTATGTTCTCCTTATTTTTTAATAACGTAGTGCATAGAGAATTCAATAAACCTAAATTGAATTTAAGTTTTGCAGATTGGCCGAAATTTCAACAACTCACCGAATCTTTGAATATGACCAGGCCAGTTGTATCAAACATAAATAAAGAAACACCAAATATCTGTAAGTTTATTTTACAAGCAGCAACCGTTTCTATTCCATAATCACGAACTATAAAGAAAACGGTTCCCTGGTGGAACAAAGAGGTAGAAAAATTAAAGGCAGAGAAAAATAAACTCTGTCAATTATTCAAAAGAAACATGTTACAAACGAACCTACTCATGTATAAAAAAGCCAAAGTAAAGTCTAACAGAAATTAAACACTAAGCAGTTTAATGGAAAAAATCTGGGCCAATATTAAAAATATTACAGGCTACAAAGCATCCCACAGAATTTTCTGTATTTCTTCCTTGTTAAGTCAAGATACATTGTATATAGGCTCCTTGGCTATAGGCTACTAATTCGTCAAATAATAGTCTGGAAATTCTGATAACAACAAATTTTCAAATAGTTTTAGATCTCTGAAACTACCAACCTTCTCCTGGTCACAGCAAGTGCCTAAGCCATGAAAATAGAATGTAAAATTAACTTCATTCAATTTAATTCTCTTTAAGAGGATTAACTGGTAACATCCCTGAAATGGATAAAATATCGTATAAAATGTTAAAAATGTTGCCGCGCAATCTGAAGACTGTATTATTGACTTATTTAACAAAATCTCTTATACTTTTATCCCAAATACATACATAACATAATATACATAATTACATATTAAAACCCTTCAGTCAGAGGGTTACGAACTGGATTCTGACAAATTATTGTGTGCGTTAATTTAATACATGAGTGGCGGGACTTACATTTAAAAGTCGACTCCGAACGACAGATTTGTAAAAAACTTTTCATGGCAATTTATTCTCAGATTTCTTGCCATAAATCAGCTGAGAGGAAGTCGCCGAAGAACTATTTTATCATATTTCGTTTTGCCGGAGATGGTTGACCTGCGGTTTGAATCCTGGCCTCACGTCTAATAAACCAACACACTACATATTCGACTATAGCGACTTTTACCCTACAACAAATCGAAAATAGCGTCGTAGTTTCTATTCTAAAACCAGGAAAGAATGAAACTAATATAAGTTCATATAAACCCATATCTTTAAATAATTGCTAATCAAAAACTTTAGATAAAATTATAGGAAATAGATTGTTACGAACAATAAATTACTTAATAATCGTCAATTAGGTTTTAGAAACGGAAGCCCCACAACTGATGCTCTACTTTCCGTAGACTATCAAACTGCCTATATTATTTCTTTACGTAAACCCATTACCATTGCACCGTTAGGCATTCACTCAGTACTACAGCAATTATTACATTGGAAAGTTAGTTCAAATATTACGTTGCAAACTCTATTTATTTTTATTTATTTATTTATTATTTAATAGTACTGTTTATAAAATGACAAAATGATTAATGATTTAATAATGTGTATAAACAAATTTCACAAAAATGACAAGTTATATGTATGTACATATGTCAAATAGGAAGATTACAATTTGCATTAATTTTCCAATTTTTTCCACTACATAATGGATTTCCGCATGGTTCTCCTTCATCTGTAATAATTTTTCTTATAGAATACAATAAATTATACACAACCATATCGCTACACTAGGAAATCGATTTCTGTGCGAACGCTAACAATTTTAACCCAATTATATAGTCTAATTTAAGAAATACAAATATTTAAATTATCTTGCACCTTAATTTTAGAATGTTATATTACTTCATAATCATGTACTTTAATTAATTTTGTTGAGCTGAAAACCTAAGTTGCTCTTGCTCCTATTTTTTATATTTTTTCATCTTTTGCCTTATAATTATATATATAGTTATATATTATATAATATATAAATATTACTAGAGCTCTTGGTATTAAATGGAATCCACATTAGAATGTTTCCCCCACGGATTTTTGTCGCCACTGATAAGTAAAGCTAAAATAATTATGCAAGAATTATGGCTTCATAATATTGATTGAATCATTTTTGTCTTGCAGTTATGCCTCCATAAGTTTCTGCTCCATGGATTCTGTGACTCATCGATGCCCGCCCATATATAGTGTTTCGAGCCTGTAATATTTTTTACAAGCTAAAAGCTACTTTTTAAATATAAAAGCACTATAATTTTCAAATATTTGTTCCCGATTGGAACCTCTTTATTATAATGCAAATTTGACACTAACTAAATTTATGTTTCAAAATGTAAAGTAAAGTTACAATAATTATTATTGATCTTGTTTAATGTAATGTACTTACATACACGCATACATACTTATTTACTAAGTAAGAAGACACTTTCGAACATAAGTCTCCAACTTCGAACATTTACATGTATGAACAATATTGTGGAGATCGTAAGTATGTATGTGTGTATGCCTGTATGTAAATATAAAATGAACTGTTGCTAAGCAAGAAATAAAGAACATTAAATATGAAAACAATTTAAAGTAAAATAAGTAAATAAAAATAACTGAAGTTAAGCAGGGGCGTATCAGCATTTAACATCCTCCCCCGTTGGAGGTTTAGAGCCTTCAACAGATGATTCTATGGGTAAAACAGCAAGTTTAGTAACCGCGCGTTTAATTAAACCATTATTTGTGCGAACAACTGCGACACGAGCAACTCCATCTTCACCAATTATAACTTCAGAAATACGTCCAATTTGCCACTTCAAGGGTGGTTGATTTTCATCCTTGAGAAGAACCATTGCGCCGCATGTTATATTTGTACCTTTTTGTTGCCATTTCTTTCGTTCTTGAAGAAGGGATAAGTAAGAACTGCTCCATTTTCGCCAAAAGATTTGTTGCAATTGGGTTACTCTTTGCCACCTGTTCAGACGGCTAGTATCAATTTCGGTGTTATTAGGCTCAATTATAGAGACGAGGGGACCTCCAACTAAAAAATGCCCGGGTGTTAGCACCTCAAGGTCATTACAATTTTCATAAATAGGAAACAGTGGTCGAGAGTTTAAAATTGCAGAAATTTGATATACCAAAGTTTGTAGCTCATCCAATGTAAGAGTGTTTAGTCCAACTGTGCGATAAAAATGTTGCTTAGCTGATTTCACAGCTGCCTCCCACAATCCGCCAAAATGGGGTGACCTTGGTGGGATGAACTTCCACTCTATTTCATCTTCTAGGCATTGCTGTTGCAGTGACCTCTGATGCGACTCACTTAAAAGCATTTGTTTTAAATCGAATAACTCATTTTTAGCGCCAACGAAGTTAGTTGCATTATAGGACCAAATAGTTCTGGGTTTTCCTCTAATAGCGATAAAGCGATGAAGAGCCGCTAAAAAACATGGTGTTGATAAGTCTTGTACTACTTCCATGTGACTAGCCTTGGTTGAGAAGCATATAAAAATCGAAATATAGCATTTGACAGGTGGGCGATTTCTCACTTCAGACTTATAATAAAATGGGCCGCAAAAATCCACGCCAGTAGTGTGAAAAGCTCTGTTTGGGCGTACTCGATCTGCAGGCAAGTTTCCCATCACGTGCTGACTTAACACCGGTTTCATTCTGAAGCACTGAAGACATTTTGAGATAATAGAGCTTACCAATTTACGGCCTCCAATGGGCCAATATTGCTGCCGAATTGTAGCTAGTAAAACCTGAGGACCAGCATGCAACAACTTTTGATGAAAATGTATTATCAAAGACGATGTGAATGGATGATGTTTAGGCAAAATAATAGGGTGTTGAGCATCGAAGACAAGAGTTTTGAAGACGACCTCCGACACGAATTAATCCAAATGAGTCAATTATAGGCATCAGTAAGTAAAGCTTGCTGGATGAAGGTAAATTTTGATTTGATTTGAGGGCCTTATACTCAGCTGCAAAATTAATTAACTGTATGTTTTTTACTAAAAGATGTGTTCCGTTTTTTAAGTCTGTTGGCGTAAGCCTTTCATCTTGGGTCTTCAATTTAGGGTACGCAAATTTAAAAACATATGCAAATACACGTTACATTTTTGGAAAAGAATTGTGGTACTTACACTACAATGCAAAATCAGTTAAAGAAGCTGTAGCTAATATATTTCGACGTCTTTCAGGTAACTCCGTCAAAAATTCCATATTGGAAGGCCATTTTGAAGATTCAAGACACAGAAAATCAGGACCATTGCTTCATAATGTAGAATTAAGTAATTCTTTAGGTGATGAGCCTCTTGAAAGTATATCTGCAGGATTAAGGTTTGTTGGAACATAGTGCCACTTCATCTTATTTGTGATTGTTTGTATTTGAGAGATCCTATTGGAAACGAAAATATTATAATTTGAGGGCTGCTCCTGAAGCTAAGAAAGTACGACCATTGAATCTGACCAGCAATGTACATCACAATCATAAGGTAGTGTTTTTACAACTTCAATCACAAGTTCTGCTAGGAGACACGCCGCAGAAAGCTCAAGTTTCGGAATCGTTAAAGATTTAAGGGGTGCAACTCTAGACTTAGAGCATAACAATGATGCTTTAACAATATTTTCAGATTGTGATCTTATATAAACACATGCCCCATATGCTACCAGACTGGCATCACAAAAGGCATGTACTTGGACATTCTTGTTTGACTTCAAAACACATCGAGAAAATTTAAAATACTCAATAGAATCAAACTGCGAAATATATTCGAGCCATGATGAATGTAAAAACTGGGGAAGGCTTTCGTCCCACTGTAGCCCCAACTTCCATAAATGTTGCATAAATATTTTTGCTCTAGTTATAATCGGCCCAATTAAACCTAGTGGGTCATACAAACGGGCAATGGACGATAATATAGAGCGCTTCGTAACAACTTTGCAATCATCAACAGAATTAAATGAAAAAATAAAATTGTCCGCTTTGGGATGATAAATCAGGCCAAGTGTTTTAGTGATATCGGTACCATCACTAAATTTTTAAAGTGGCTCGCATTGTTCTGGCGGCGTGTCCTCTAAAACGGCTGGGACGTTTGAGCACCACTTTCTTATTACAAAATTTCCACGCTTTAGCAAGGCTGCGACCTGCTTTGGAATTATTCGCACCTCCTCAACAGAATCACCACCGGACAGCATATCGTCCACATAAAAATCACGCTTTATGACCTTTGCACCCACGGGAAAATTTGTTTCCTCTTCATGTGCCAATTGATGCATTGCTCGAATAGCCAGGAATGCTGCAGGAAGTGTACCATACGTAACTGTATCCAATGAATACGTTTTGATTTCATCTTCTTCGTTTTCTCTCCATAGAATACATTGTAGATAATTATCTGGATAAGAAACACGAACACACCTATACATCTTGCAGATGTCTCCACTAAGAACAACTTTGAAGCATCGAAAACGCAGAAGTGCACTGAACAATTTTGGCTGTATAGTTGGACCTGTATACAAAATATCATTAAGAGACAGTTGTTGTTTTTGCAGAACCATCAAAAATAACTCTTAATTTGGTTAATGTGCTGTCCAGCTTATACACACAATGGTGTGGGAGAAAATATGTCTTCTGGGAAACCTGTGAAGAAATTAAAGACATATGATTCAACGATATATACTCAGCCATAAATTTTGCATATTGCATCTTTATATCGGGATTTCTTCTGAATTTTCTTTCTAAACCTTTAAAACGTTGTAAAGCACGCTGATAAGAGTCACCAAGTTTATGCCTACCACTTCCATCTATTTCAGGCAAACGAACGGATAATGAACCACAATCGAGCCGAGCCATATTTTTTAGGAAATGATTCTCGCAGAAAATTTCCTCCTCAGAAAACGAGCTACAGCTGTCAAAATTATTCTCCACTTCCCAAAAGCTTTTTACTACAGACCACAATTCATCATCATGTTTTGCTTTGGAACTAACTGCTAATGACCAGGAATTATTAGAACGAATATTACCGCCAGCAACTACCCAACCTAATAATGTTTTTTGTAACATAGGCAAGTTTTCAGCCAATTTAATTTGTATTAATTCAAAAAACAATTCGGCGCCAATTAAAATATCGATACGACCACATCTATCAAATGAGGGATCAGCAAGCTCTATATTGTTAGGGATTTTCCACTCTGACCTATTGGAAATAATGCTGGGCTGATAATCAGTAATGCTGGGAATCACCATAGCCGTCAATGATGTTGAATAATTTCCGTTCCTGGACTTGATTAATATATCAACTGATTTATCAATAGTTAAATTACCATCACCGATTCCAGAGATACTTGTGAATGTCCTTTCACACTTCAAATTTAAAAAGTTTGCAAATCGGTTTGTAATTAGATTAAGTTGGGATGCCGAGTCGAGTATTGCGCGACAAAGTGCAAAAATTCCAAAACTATTTTTGACCATCACTACAGCTGTTGGGAGGAAAACGGTTGTAGTGGACACTGATGTTATTTTTGCTTGCGCATCATTGGACGAAATAAGCACCGTTTGAGCAGGGCTGGTAACCATGGATGAAGCGACGAGATTATCTGTGGGAGTACTATCAATGTGCAACAATGTATGGTGCTTTGAGGAACACTGACGGCAGCAACCAGAAGTACAACTTTTAAGCATATGACCTTTCCACAAACAATTAAGGCATAATTTTAAATTTTTTACCTCTTTAAAACGTAGAGAGGGTGATAAATTCAAAAATCTCGAACAATTACTGATGAAATGATCTTTAGAGTCACAGAAAAAGCACAATTTATTTTGAGATGCAACATGAACATGCCGATTGATTTGGTTAGATTTTTTCAAAATATGCGGTTTCGAAGGGTTAATTATTCCCGAATTTTCACACTCCATATGTGTGTGACCAGGAACCATAAACTTATGATCAATTATACTTATTGATCCTGTTGTGTCGGCTAATTGCATGAATATGGCAAACATTGTTGCAACAAAAGAATTTTTATTCTGGCCAGGGCAGCAGTCAGTATAAACAATTGCGTGGTTGACAGAGAGCGGTAGGCTTTCAAAGTGTTGGAATAAACATGGCGCTATCTCGTTGCCACCACGTTTAGCCAAAGCTACGTGCCACATATAGCAGAATGGTTCATTTGTTGAACAGTCATGCACAGTTAGATTGAAAGTCCACAATGGCCTTTTATAAAATAATACTGACAAGCGTAAAAATGGAGTAGGGAAACATTGTTGCAAATCAAAGGAAAATACTTTTAAATTTTTATCTGCACTTGCCTTTTGCTTATCATTTCGTTTTGATTCAAAAGCTTGTTTTGCTTGGTGATGGTGATCTGCTTGTGCAGTTTTTAGGGCATGATATGAGTATATCATATCGTTTTCGCATAAAGTGCCTTTATAACATTTTTGACACACCAAAACTCGTTGACCGCTTATTTCCAAATAATATTTGTATGTATTCATCCGCTTCCTTGGTTTAGTTTCACTTTTATCTTTCCGCATAGTTTTAGTTGAATGAATTTCAATTAATTATGCTACAAACGCTTGACGCAATTGAATTACTTGTTGCTGTTCTGGTGTAATTTTATCTTTGCATTTATTTCGGCAAGGCTGCAACACTCGCATTGCGCGGCAAGGCACAATTTTGCCACTGCTTGAAATGTAAGATTTACCTTTGTTACGCAGATTTGTCTTCACATTTTTGGATGTCAACGGTTCAGTATTTGCTTCTGCTTCTAACTGGCTTTCCTACATTATGAATTATTTTTTTTTTATATTATCACTTTTTGACCTCCATAACTTATTACTTACATCACATATTTCATCTTCAGAATCTGTATTGCTTGTATCTAAGTCATTAATATTAACATTAGGATCTAAAACAGAATCATCGCTGTCAAATCCAAATGATTTTTCTTATATTCGATTTTTTTGTCCATTTTTCTTCACACTTCACACGGGAATACTTTACGTACGTAAAGTCTAATGAAAAAGTAAAATGAAATTCCATCCGTATGACAAAAAAGAGAATAAAAGTCGTATGATTTATATTTTATGCGTTTACATGATCGGTATAAGACAATAACAAAGTAAAATTAAAACAGCTGTTACACTTTTTTTCTATGTGTTTACATAAAAATACATCCCTGATCTAATGCGACTTGCTTGTTTTTTGAATCATTTCAAAAAATGAAGAGAGCCATACGACTGTCAAACTTTTCATCCGTATTTTCTCTCAATGTGTGATGGTTTCATTACATAGTACGTTTAGACGATCACATCCGTACTCTTCTACACAAAATTTTGACAGATCATATTACTTGTGGGACCGTGTAAAGTAGGCTTAAGTAAACATACAGTACCGTTCATTTTTAGCGTTGCCCAATTAAAACAGCTTGTGTCTGCATAAGCTGTTCTGAAATATTTGTTTTTTGTTTCTTTCATTGAAAAACATTTTGTCGTAAGAACTTACATTCACTTAAGATAACTGTATACAAGAATCACATTTCATTAAAAAACTCATATAAACATAAGTTGTTTGAAAATAATGACTTTATTTTTTTAAGGTTAACATTTATACAGCTTAAGTGAAGTTAAGCGATACCGTTATATGATGGATGGAAAATCTGAATATGTAAACAAAACTATGTGTACATAAGTTGTTTTGATCAATGCATTATTGATTCAAAAAACTTAAGGAATTTAAATATCCAATTACAGAAAGAAATAAAGTCTAAGTTAGACAATGATGAAAAAGACAGATTAATAATGAAAGATGCTGGATTCAGAAATAATAGGTCAGATAAAAAACAAAGAAGAAATTGGGATGAAAAATACATTTGACCAATTGCAAGTAAATTTCAATGAGGGTATTAATACAGATGAATCAATATGGATATGGAACATTTGGAAACTGATCAAAGACGCAAAATAAATACACTAACAGACAATTATAAAGAATAATGAAGCTTTCATAGTCCTTCAAGTAGATAAATATTGCTACAAAAGTCCATACAGATGTTCAGTAGATGATAAAGCTGGACTTGAAGAACAGGTAGCAATTATTGAAACAACCTAATCGAAGAATCCTACAGTCCATTCACAACGCCAATCACATTAGCTTATAAAAGAAATGAATGAAAAAAGACGAGACTGCCGCTGGACCCAAACTCCGCTTTCTGGTCCATACCGTTGAGAATTAGAGATAGACAAAAACTGCATTTGTAACGCAAGGTTATTACCAGTGGACCTGTTTACCTTTTGGATTAAAAACGTCCCCAGCAATATTTCAAAGGATTTTGGTAAATATAATTAGAAAATACAACTTATCAAACTTTGTTGTAAACTATATAGATGATATAATGATTTTATCAAAAACGTTTGAGGAATATTTAAACCACTTAAAACGATTATTAGATGCAATTGTAGAAGAACGATTCCGGCTGAAACTCACTAAATGCAACTTTGCAGCCAAGTCAGTCAGATACTTGGGCCTTATCATTACTGAGAATACTGTAACTCCTTTTAAAAGATAATCTAAAATCTATAATAGACTTTCCTGCAGCACAAAACAGGAAGCAAATACGTTAATTCCTAGGTAAAGTGCATTTTTATGGAAAATATATACCGAACGTGTCGATACTACTCGATCCTCTACACAACTTGCCCAGAAAGAATATGAAATTTGATTGGTCAATTAATTGTGAAATTGCTTTCAGTAAAGTGAAAGAATACTTATGCTCGAAACCAATTCTGGCCATTTATAATCACAACGCTCAAACTTTTATCTATACAGATACAAACAAAACAAATATAGAAAGAGTAATATTAAGCAAACATTATAGGAAGATAGTAATTAAGAAAATTCGGGAAGAATTCTGCCATATCGGAATAAATCAAATAGAAACAAAACTTAAACCATTTTATGCAGCACCGAATTTATCAGAAAATATAAAACTTATCTGCAAAAGTTGCGATATTTGTGTAAAAAACAAGACAAAACTTAATAAAAAATTTGAATTGATATCACATCTAGGTCCGGCAGAGAGGCTGTTTCAAATAATGTCTTTGGATACAATTGGTGGATTTGGTGGAAGAAGATCGACAAAAAGATATCTACATTTACTGGTGGACCATTTTACTAGTTTTGCTAATATATTATGCTCGAAAAACCAACTGGCTCAGGACTTCATCAAATTAATAGAAATGGCCTCGAATGGAAACCTAATTGAAGTATTACTTGCGGATCAATATCCTACGATATATTTCAATGGAGTTCAAAAACCACCTTAAGGAGAAAAATATTGAATTAGGTTTCACAGCAACAAATGCCCCCTTCTCAAACGGACTAAACGAGAGATTGAACCAAACTCTGGTAAGCAGAATAAGATGTATGTATAAAAATGACGATAAAAAAGCTTGGTCGGAGATCGCAGAAAAATGTGTAAACGCATACAACAAAACGAATACAAAAATTTCAAAAAGGAGCTATGGTCTATGTAATAAATGGCAATAAATTAAACAGAAATAAAATGTATGAAATAAGAATTGGACCTTTTAAGGTAGAAGAAAGAATCTCAGACTCAATTTTTAAAATAAATACGGGTGGTGGAAGAAAGTCAATGGGCTTATACCATGTCACGAAGCTCATTCCCGTCGCCGACTAATTCGTGGAATTCTACGCTTAAATTTATTTCTGCAAGATAATTAAGCATCTCGGGGAGGGAGATGTAAGCATGTCTTGAATTATCAAATGATAAGCAGCGGAAAGAGAGACAGAAGAGATAGAGACAGAAGACAGAGAGATAAAAGAAATAGAAAGAAGAGAATAACTATAATGAAACCGATAGAAAATTGAATCTTGTGTCAGATATAAACGAGGGATAATTGGCAGAAGACAGAAAAATAAGCATTTAATTGTTGAGTCTCTTATTTTAGTTAGTCATCCACGTGAAAATTTGTAATTATTATCGAAATTATTATTCATTTAAATAAATAAACTTTTATTTTAAACGCATCAAATTGTGTTTATTTCTTCTATACCCTCCACATATTATATATATACCATTGGTAAACAAACGGTAGATTTTTGATGATTAACTGGCCGTACAGCGTCCAGCTTGATTCTTATTTTTCGACAGAGATACAGCATAGATGGAGTTTTACCGGTAGCCAGTGAAGTTTCTCTGTACCGTAGAAGGATTTCTTGCACTGATTCTGAGCGGTGAATTGTCTTCTTCCATCGCTTTTAAATTTGTTTTTAATATCTGCACATACCTTTAAGTTAGCCCATTTGTTGCCGGGTAATGAAATATAGTGGCATTATCCGATACCATCACCTGGGGATACCCATGTGTAAAAAATATGTCTTGCAGTAACGTTATTGTTTTCTCAGAGGTTGAAGCCTCCCTTATAACACGGATATGTAGTATATATGGACACGTTGAAAATTTTCATCTGGTTCCTCCCAGTGATGAATTTGTACCTTTGGCGGATTGTTTTTTATTTGAGCGCAGTTTGGACATGATCTTACTATAAGTTCAATATCGCTATCGATACCTTTACAGTAGCAATATTTTCGTGCTGCTTCATTTTCACGATGCCAATGTGTGTATGGTGTAATTCCCCTAGAATTTCTGTGCGCAGTTTTGTTGGTATCATGACCCGATTTGATCTAAAAATAACACCACCTTGAATTGAATAATCGGAATCTGCGAGCAAATATTTTTATAATTTTGCAAGTTCTGCGTCTCGGTCTGTTTCGGTAGCAATTGCGCTAGCGGTGATTGAAAATGTCGAAATTTGATTTATGGTTTGTTTGGAATAATTCGATAACATCTTAAAAATTTTGTTTTTCTTTCATGGGTACTCTGGATAGACGATCTGCATTTATAATTTTTTCAGCTTTTCGATGTTCGATTTTATGGTTAAACCCTTGATGGAATGAAGCGTAACGGAAAATTCTAGCAGATGTCATTGCCGGTGTTTTATTATTCTGGTGAAATATTCTGAAAAGTAGACGATTAAAGTGGTTATTAATGTAAATTCTTGTTCATAGAGGTACATGAAGAATTTATCAACAGCAAATATTATAGCTAATGCCGCCCTATAGAGCTGGCTATAATTTTGTTCTGCTTTTGTTAGTGAACGCGAGATAAAATACACATGCAGTACTACCCCATCTAAGATATGTGATAGCACTGCCGCTATACCAGTTGGGCTTGCGTCACATACTAACAATATTGGCAAATCTTGATTAAAAGGCACTAAGATTCTATCTTTTAAAATTTCTTTCTTTAGATTTATAAACGCTTCCTGGCACTTTTTTGTCCAAATAAATTTTCTGTCTTTTTCCAAAAGCTGACGTAGTGGGAATGTTAGAGTTGAAAAGCTAATTATAAATTAAGACATCATTCCAATAAATCGCCTTATTTGGTCTTTATTTTCCGGTGTTGGCAGATTAACATTCGTCTGAGTTTTGAGTGGAGACTTTGATATTCTGTTATGGCTCACAACATAACCCAGGTATGTTATTCCTTCCTTAAAAAATTCACATTTTTTTATTAAATGTAAATTATTCTTTTTTAATTGTTCAAAAGAATTGATTACAAATGATAAACGATTCATTTTATACGTACCACGATGTGTTGAGATCGCTTGGACTAGACTACTTTCGTCGTCAAGCATAAGATGGAGATATGCTTTATATAAATCCAATTTACAAAAGTACTTAGAATTTTTTAAATTACTGAAGATTTCGTCAAATTTTTTGATTGGGTAATGAGCTGGTTCTAATTGAGGGTTAACGGCCACTATATAATCCACGCATAAACGAACGTTTCCATCCTGTTTTGGAATTACGACTAGTGGAGATCCCCAATTGCTAGTGCTTATTTTGGTAATTATGCCGTCCCTCTTCATGGCGTCAAGCTCTTTTTCGCGCCGTGCAAAAAGAACTTGCCTTGCCTTAAGGAAAACCGGTTTTGCTTCTTCATGTAATTTCAAATTATATACGTCCATAAAATTTTCTTGCTATATTATTATAAGCTGTGTTACAGTGTTTTCACACCGAGTGGTTTTAACGCAAAAGTTGGTTTTAACGATAAACCCAAAAATAAAACCTGCTTTTACCATACAAAATTATTGTGTTAAAACCAACTTAAAACCTTTTTTGAATTGGTTTTAAATTAACCAACTTAGAACTCCAAAACTCTCCTTTCAAAATTATTCTACCAAAATATCATCTACTTCTACCAAAATAAAATAATAAAAACCCACCCCTAAAACTAACAAAACATAAATAAACAAAAAAGACATAATCGAAACAAAAATAGCTGTTGCGCAGTCATAAATGTCATGAATTTAAAACTAGGTTTAAGAAAACTTGCAGTGTGAACGCAAAATCAGCTGATTATGGTTTTAATGCTAAAATCAGGTTTTAAATTTTGGTGTGAAAACACTATTAGGTTTATTTTTGCTAACAGAGTCCAAAACCGAAAAGTGAAACTCAATCATTCAAGCGGGTAGGTATTAGGTATGTTTTCGCCAAGAGTGAACGTACCTATATTATGAGGTGTAAAGGATTAAGTCGTACAGAGATTGCTCAGCATAGCATACTGGTTAGTACAGGAAAACAATATTAACGTCCAATTATACGTTTGAGTTACTTTATGTACGTAATATACACATACATACATACATACACAATTGGTCATTACAACCCTTCAGTCAGGATTACGACCTAGTTTCTCTAAATCAGTAACGCTGCTTTATTTAGGTCTAAAACCAACCTGTTGGTTAACATGTGTTTATTGATTTGATTATGGACTATACGTCCAAAAGTATTGGACATGTATGGAATTATATTTTTTGATACATTTTATGTTTAAGGCGATATTTATTATTAGTTTATATTATTATAATAAAATAAACTTAAAAAGACTAAAAAGAATACATACGTTTTTGTAAATGCTGGTATGGGTAACACTATTTAATCAACTGGCATTTTACTTGTTGCAAGTGTCAAATATTCACTGTTATTACAAAATATCTTGGAAGTTGAGCTGCAAAATCGAAAAAGTGAGTGTGTTAAGGCGGGTTCACCCACAAGTTTCTGAAACATTTTTGGTTCGGAGAAATTTCTTGCTTACTGAGAGTTTTCCGCAACATGATTCACCCATTTCAGAAACTTTGTTCGTAAAAACAGTGCTGCCATATTTAATTAAAAATGACGTAAATACATATTTGCATAAACTTTAGAAAGTTAATTATATATGCGTCAAAATAAAGAAATAAAAAAATTAATATTTATAACAAAAAATAAACAGTATTTGTGGTGAATTATTTGGTAAGAATAAAAGCATCTTGTTCTGCGATGGATAAAATGGATATAAATCATTTGCTACTCTTGTTCACCATTGAAGTGACCAAAATAAAATTACACCTAATTCTGTTTTTACACGGTAGATTGGTTCCATAAAAAACCGTGTAAAAAAAACCGTGTAATAAAAGACACTGATCGTATGAAAAAATAGGTGATTGGTTCCTAATCTCTAAAACCTATTAAAATTAGTGAAAAACAAGGATTTTTTAAGAACTTTTGTTATTAAATTTTTCTTTTAGGGATTCATAAAATATTTAACAAAATTAGAAATATAAATAACTTAATAAATATAAAATATTTTTTGGCTTACCTTTCATCTTAATGCGTTAAATTTAATATAAAGATAGAACAACAAATTTGCCAATAAAAATATTCTTTACCAAACACAATATATTAACACATTTCAATTGCTCTGACCTTAGTGCTTGTATGCACAAAAGGGAATTCCCCTAAATTTGTTCCATTTACATTTGCTTTGACCAGTAAATTTGCTTGTCGCGCAAAAAGGGAATTCCCTTAAATTTGTGATATGAACATACTTTGCAAAAATTAAATTTGACAAAAAAATTTAAGCACAAAAAATTTTAAATCGTGCTAAATGGAATAAAATCGTGTAACAAAAATTAAAAATATTTTATTTTCAAACCGTGTTATATCAAAACCGTGTAAAAAAAGACCGTGTAAAAACAGAATTAGGTGTACTTGCAAAATATATTTATGAAAAAAGAAAATCAAAGATAAACAAGAGGACGGGTGTAAGACCACTTTTGAAACAAAGAGAATCCAAAAGGTATTTTCACTCACTAGTTTCCGAAATGCGTTTAAATTACGTAGATTCATTTATAAATTTTCATCGCATGGACCCTGGGTGTTTCGATGAACTTCTGCAAATATTTGTGTATTGTATAAATTTCATATGGTGTGGCAACCTTCTCTAAAATGGTTCGGACCAAATTTAAAATTAATTTAATTCACACTGAGAGTTGTTCGCACAAAATAATTTCGCTCGCTCTCTGAGATAACGTCAAACTCCATATAAAAAAAATTTTGTCCGAACCAAAAATGTTTCAGAAACCTGTGGGTGACCCAGGCCTTAGTGAAAAAAATGCATGTATAAACGCCAGGAAAACGTTGATAAGTGGACAAATGTGCTATTCATTATTATATTATGATAGACAGAAACGATTATTTAATATATTCAGCCTTGGAATTTAGATTTAATTATTATTATTATTATTATTATTATTATTATTATTATTATTATTATTATTATTATTATTATTATTAAAAAAATACTAAAAAGCAATTGTACTACAATTTCATCACATATAAAATTTACTAATATTACATATTTTTACATGTTATTTTTAACAAAAAAAACATGTTTCTTATGTATATTGAAATTAGGTTCCATTTTTACATTATTTGGTAGGGAGTTGTAAAGTTGAAAACCCTTATAAAATAGTGACCGCTGCATTGCAGATGATGATGCTCTTTCAATTCTAAAATGTTCCGCATTTCTAAGTTGGTAAGGTTGAGAATTTCTCACGTACGACACTTGCTCGGTTAGATATTCTGGTGCTTCACCGTTTTTAATTCTCTGTATGAAATTTAGTGTGTGCAATTTAAGCCGTTGTTCTACATTTAACCATTTAAGGGATTCAAGCATGAAGTGGATCGACGTATATCTGTTAACTTTAAGTATGATTCTCATTGCTCTATTGTGTAGTTTTTGCAATCTTTCGATTTGATGAGCTGTGCAACATCTGAATAATATTGTCGAACCGTATTCGAAATGAGGCTTTATCATTGTGTTGTATATATTAACCGCCGTTAAAATTGAGACTTGGTTTCTTATTCGTTTAAAAAAACTAATCTTTTGCCGATCTTCTTACATATGTAATCAATATGATTTTTAAACTTTAAGTTTTTATCAATAATAAAGCCTAAATATTTTATTTGGTTCACTTTTTCTATTATTTGATTATTTATTCTAAAAATTATATTGCTGTCTAAATTTACCTCCATTATTTTCGTTTTACTTTCATTCAATTTAAGTTTATTCATTTTTAGCCATATATTAACATTATTCATATCCTCGTTGAGATTATTATAACATATTTATTATAATAAGCACAACTCTTTACCCTAGATTTATATAAAATTTACATGATTTAATCTAATCATTGCAAAATCAAATAACACAGCTTTTTAGTAATGACCACATCATTTCTGCAAATCGTATGTTGAGTATAATATTTTTTCAGTGTACTGAACTATTGTTTTTAAGGAATGTTAATTTGACACCCGGTCCGTATGTCAAATCTGAATTTAGTAATTGTCAAAAACGCGCGTTAGCAAGGTAGTTTAAGGTGTTGAAGCTTTTTGTATTATTGAATTTCTTTGTTTTTTTTCGTTAAAGTAGGAATAATTAACTTTGATAAACAGTTTAAAATATTAACATTATGAATTCAACACAAGTGAGCACTCAACTGGATTTACTCGATATGGCGGGAACTATATTAGAAAAGTATGACTCCAATGATTTAAGCGCGCCTGGTCTTTTAGAGGTAAATGTCAAGTAAAATAGCATTTACATTGATACGAAACTTGTAGAATTATAATATAATAGATGACGGGCATAAATCAACATGGGATGGCTACTGCAAGTGGTTTAAACGATTATGACTACCAAACACTTTCAACCTTGTCGATGGGCCACAAGCAATTGAATCAACTTCAGACATTGAATAAAATTCCTATACCGCCTGAAATTTTAGAACATTTTAAACGTAAGTATAGGAAATATTTCTAAATTACATTCATTTTTGATGACTATTTTAAATTCCTAGATATCAAATGCCACTGTATGATGGGCCTGTTTCCTGAAATAGGTAGAGCTTGGTTAACCATTGATTCCGAAATTTATGTAAGAAGTCTTATATTTTTTTTGTTACTTACATTATATTTAAATACGTTTACAGATTTGGACTTATGAACAATCCCGCGATGTTGCTTATTATGATGGGTTAAGTCATCTTATAATTAGTGTAGGTTTGGTAAAACCAAAACCTGGTGTTTTTATTAATGATGTGAAATATCTTCTGATTTTAACGACACCAATTGAAATAGTTGTCTTAGGTAATGTAGTAAATATTACATCATTTTAATATAATCTAATTTCCTTGATGACTTTGTGCAACTATGTAAATTCTTACGTAGTTGGCAGAGAATAAAGTGATACATAAGTTTATAACAATATTTTGCTCTAAAAGAAAATTAAACTGAATTAGAGCTTAACAATTCTTTGTAGATGATCTTAAACATTTCTTTCGCTTATTAGGGGTTTGTTTCCAAACTCCACACTACACTCGGTATTCCGATACTATAATTTTATTAATGAGATCTCTTTTGTTAGGTTATGTGTTCTTTAAGCAATGTATTATTGTCCACTTAAATATTCGTATACAATTTTTCACAAATATACAGTTTTCTTAAGTATTGTGGATGTAAACCAGACGTATTTAATTTTCTGGATCCTCCTGGATCTTCTTTTAAGATTAAATGTTTTTTTTATATCCAATCAAAACTACACAAATCTAATATCGTTATTAATCCTACGAAATGTCTAGCCAGTTCAGTTATTTGCTTCTCCTGTAAAAAATAGTTAATGAGATATGTCTGGTTTATTCGCCAGTTCCTCAATTACACCTGCGTAACCCATGTTCCCAAATATTTTCAGTGATTGTTATTAATATGTTTCAATTATTTAGTTATTTATTAGGAAAATTATTATTAAATTATTTAGGAAAATTAATCTATGATGATTTTACTTCAAGTTTCAAGACTAAAGTGTCCGCTTGGGATTAGCCATCTTAGTTCTTAGACATTAAAAAGTTCACCTGGGTTACGAAGTGGAGCTTAAGTGGTTGGGCTAGTATTTATATATATATGAATGTGGATGGGTGGTGTTACTAAGAATTTACACAGTATACATATGTAGTCTTGTTTATTTTGACTAATTGTACCTTACATAACGAATGAGACTGGTGTATTTATATTTATATTTCACACTAGCTTTATTTTACAGCTCATGTTTGTTATCATCAAAATGATAAACTGAATATCGTTAGTCTCATTCGGATATGTGTTAAGTCTCTTTTATCAAATTTTACAGGAGATACAAAAAACATTGCGGCTTCTTCAGTTTTTAAAATTTGTAAACTTTTTAAACGCAATTTTTACAAAATAGCTCTCTTTAAATGACCTAAATAAAAAATTAAGAATAAATAATATTCGTGAAGTTAGCACGTGCTGTTAATATTTTTCTTAGTTTTGTGGACTTAGCGTTTTTGCAAACCACAAAATTACAACAACTTTAAACTACATACTGACATTTTTTTTTGTCGTAAAATATGTATTTGGTATAGTGTTATCGTTGTGCATTAAAATCTCAATTTTGGAAAAAAGTGGACTTAGCATCTTTGCGAATTATACTAACGATATTAATTTTATATAGGTATTTTTATCCACATTTCAGACATGTATAGTACTACAAAATTTTTGGAAATAATAATTTATAGCAAAATAGTATTCGTCAAAAAAAAAAGAGATTTGGAAAATATAGAAACATTCTTAAGGCGAAATTAAAATATTTTATATCTGAGATTTTGAGTAAAGTAATAAAACCTTACGTCAAAAAGTTTAAAAAAGTTCGCCATTTTCAGGATTTCTTAGTAAATAAAATCGTCGTGACAAGTTTCTGAAATCTCCTTCGGAATTGAAGTTTAACTGTAGGTTAAGTTAGGTTAGCGGGTAGCTTGCAGTTCACAGGCAAGTTCATTCGGTGGTCCATTCTGTTACTGCTTGTCATGTTCCGTTAGCTGTGGGTTTGAACCATTCCGAGTGCCGGATGAAACCAGCCAGTTCCCTTAGTGGTATGTTCGCCACCATGCCCAGATCTTCAAACATTCTGTCCTCCAGAAAACGATGACGTCTGTATTCAAGTGCGGGTCTCTCACATAAAAGGTGTTCTACCGATTCTGATACCGATTTCTTCCACATTACGGAAGCTTCTGCAGACCAAGGTTAGGTTAGGTTTGAGGACATGTACATTTCTTTGGTCAAAATTACCCCCTTGTAATTTCGCCCCAGGAGAGAGAGAATTGTTAAGGAGATAGGGAAATTGGAAAAGGTGAGGAGGTAGGAAAGGGAGGATACAAGAAGCGGAGAAAAAGAGATGGACCACAAACACACAAAAGAGCGTAACTACAACCATTATGCCCTAACACTTCTCAACCAGCTCAACCTATTTGGGAATCTATGGAGCCTTCGAAGAAGCCCCTGCCCAATTGAGGGTTGGACAGTTGCAGAGGAACTATTCGATAGCCTTCAACTCCTCCTCATCTTATGTCGAACTCAAGAAGTTCCTTGTTCTTCCCACTGTCCAACAGTTTTGAAATCGGCAACCAATTATATCAGAACATCTACGGTTTGATGAATTCCATGCTGCTTTTTCCAATTTGGAAAAGTATACTTGTAGAGGCTCATATATCCCCTTTATCGTCTCGTACTCAAACATCTCTAATCCCTTCTGTACCAGTTCGTCCGTTTTTTCGTTTCCCTCTATGCCACAATGGCGCGGAACCCAGAAAGTCCATGCAACTCCTGGCCTGGTTAGGTAATCTGTATGACCCGTTTAGTGCCAGTTTATCGGAATAGGCCCCAGATCCAGTACCGCAATCCATTTTTGAGCCATCGGTAAACATCGTTATGTCACCGTCACCGCTGACAGCTTCAGCAATACATTCTTCCCGTGTGGGAGTGTGTGTTTTGTATGTTCGTCCGAAAACAGTCTCTGATACCGTGTAGTCGTATCTTAAAAAGGGGGGAATCGGTTCTACTTTACGCAGTGTTGAAGCGTGGTTCATCGTACATAGCTTAAACATATTTGAGAACTTAAGCCTCAGTGCATTTCTAGCAGCCACTTTTTAGCCAGCCTACCAACCTCTGTACCCTGTTCAGCTTAGGGATCTTTTTATTATTATTATAAATATTAAAAATACATTAAATTTTCAAATTAAACAAAATTATTACAAATCATTAAATAATACAAAATTAATACATTTTCGTTTAAAAATATTTTCATTTAATTCATTTTTAATATTTGTTGGTAATAAATTGTATAGCTGTAGTCCTTTATAGAACAACGCTTTCTGCATCTGGGTTCAATCTTAGAATTCGAAAGTCGTCCGCATTCCTCAGCAGATAAGGTTGGCTTTCTCCCACATATTTAATCTGCTCGCATAGGTATTTAGGCGATTCACCTTTCTTCATTTTCCTAACAAACATTAAATTGTTAAACTGTAATCTTTGTTTTATATTCATCCATTTCAGATCGTAGAGCATTGTATTTATATTCGTATACCGATCGCATTTTAATATTACCCTCATAGCTTTATTTTGAAGTTTCTACATTCTTGTAAGTTGAATTGCGGTACTGCATGTATGCAATATAGTGGAACCGTATTCAAAGTGCGGTTTAATTATGGTGTTATATATAGTTACTGCTGTAGATTTTGAAAATCTTTCTAATTCTATTCAGGAAACCAATTTCATTGCCAATTTTCTTACATGTTTAATCGAAGTGTTCGTTTAAGTTTAGTTTTTGTCAATTATAAAACCTAGGTATTTTATATGCTCACCCCTTTCTATTACAATATCATTTATTTTAAATACTTCGTCAGAATTCATGTTTATTTCCATTATTTTTGTTTTGTTCTTATTTAATTTTAATTTATTCATTTTAAGCCATTCATTTATTTTCTGAACATCGTATTTCATGTTATCTTGGCATTCTCTATCGCTATTTGCCACCGTATATATAAGAGGGTCATCAGCGTACAATACAACTTTGCATCTTTCCAATACTTTTGGCATATTATTTATATATAATTATATATAATTATATACTGAAAGGTTGTAATGACCAATTATGTATGTATGTATGTATTTATATATAATATAAACAATAAAGCACCTAAAATTGAACCTTGTGGTACTCCGAAATTATTAATCGCTTCCTCAGACACAGTATTATTCAATTTTGTTGTTTGCGTTCGGTTTTCAAGGTATGACTTGAACCATTCTAATTCAGTTTCTCTTATTCCATACATATAAAGTTTCTTAGGCATGATATCTCTGTCAATAGTCTCGAACGCTCTTTTAAAACCAGAAATATTGTTATCATTCTATTTTCTTTCTCTACGGCCTTCCATTCGCTTATAACATATTTCACTGTAGTTTCGCATGAATGCTTTTTTCGGAAACTTGATTGTTGTTCAGATAATATACCGTGATCTTCAATAAACTGTTGAAGTTGTATCTTGACTACTTTTTCCAATATTTTTTTCACATACCTTAAGTGTATTTATAGGTCGAAATTCCTCACACTTTCTTGTCTTGGGCACGTTTTCAATCAGTTTTATCATTGATCTTTTCCAATTTTCCGGAAATATATCAATCTCCAATGATGTATTAATTATTCTTAGCAAAACATTTCCTATTACATTCCAATTATCAATTATAATTTTATTTGAGACACATTCATGGTCAGGCTTATTCTTCATCTGTTTCACAATGTTCTCAAGTTCTGCAATGTTTATCCTACGAAATTTAAATAAATTTTTCGGTTCACACGTTACCTGACTAACATATTGCACTTTATCGCTTTCTTCATCCTTTCTTGAGTGTTCCTTTTACAGGACAGTTTGGAGTCCAGAATGATACTCAAGCACTTTGCAGTCTCAGAGCCGTTCCGTTCACTTTCGGAACGGTGAAGTTCGGTATCCTGTATTTCCGAGTGCACTAGTCAAGTACCGTTTCAACTGAGTTCACATTTAAACCGTTCTTTGCGCCACCTGTGTACCTTTGCTAGTACCGACTTCATAAGATCTCTGACCGTTGAAGATGCCGTGACCAGTATCACCACGTCGTCAGCTTATGCTATCATTTTGAAGCCAAGATTTCGTTAGAAACTAGGTACCAGAATCATGATGATATTAACCTCCTGCGGTATGCCCTTAGTTACTCGTTCTCTGACGAAGGATAATCCCAATGAAGATTGAATGCTTCTAGATGATAACATATTTTTAAGCCATCTGTTTATCATGTCACTCGAGTCAATGATCACCAGACCGTATTCCTTAAAGCCAAGAGCTTTCTCTATTGTGCCGAATACTTCGTGTAGTGCTGTGTCCATCGATCTATCTCCATAGTAGGCATGCCGTGCTGTACTGAAGTTGCTCCTAACGTATATATCAAAGAGCTTCTTCAAGGTTGAAAGAAAAAACGAGGAGAGGCTTATCGGTCTGTAGTCCTTTCATGTTATATGATTCGCCTTCCCTGCATTGGGAATGAAAACTATCCTCGCCTCTTTCCACTTATCAGGTGTGCATGCCTTGAAAATCCATTCGATGCGATAAATGATACCGGCGCCTCCCCGTTGTAGTAAATGCCGTCCGTTTCCGGAGACTTTTATTATTACAGTCAAAGAACACACACCGGTGTATGGAGACTTTTTCCCCGCTATATTTTTTTTTCAATATTTTCTGTTATTCATTTTCATATTCGTTTTGTTCTTCAAACATTTTTGATTGTAAATGCTTTAAACAACTCTATAACATCTTTTTCAATTTGATAAAAATCAGCGGGACTTTGACTGTATGTTATCGATGAGGCTTATTTCCTCTCTGCTGTAAGTATCGTTTGGCTTCGCAACTTCGTGTGCGGTGCTTTCTACATCTACATAACCTGGGAAGTGAATCTCCATTAATAACTCAAGCGATTATCGACTGCTCTCTGTGCGGTAACCATTAGACCCGATTAGGCCTGGTACCTCAAGATTCTTTGCAAGTACTTTTTGAAGCCTCGTTAGTAAAAGCAATGACTCACAAAATTTAGCCCAGGAATCTCTTACAGCTCCAACTATTTGTGGGAATTGAAACTCAACTTATATAGTCCAGTCGCTGTCCACCTTAGTCCGTTTGGCTCTATTAAGGAGTCTTCTCGTTTTCCTTCTGAGATGCCTTAGCTCCAATGAAAACCACGACGTGCTCTTCAGGGTCGGCTAGGGAGATAGCTGGTTGATCAGCATTTTGTCCCAATTCGCCCTCCTAACATTCTTATTGGCAAAGGTTCTGATCAGGGGAAGTAGTAAGATAAAAATGTAAATTGCTTTGTTAAAAGGTATGCAGGTCCTTAACGTTTGCTGGTCGGATGAGAAGAGTGTGGAAGTCTCTTACGAGTCAGGGCTCCTGAAGGTTCCGCCACTCTCTGAATTATATAAAATATAGCATATTCTAACGGAACAATACAAATATGCAAGAAAGCAATAAATATTAATTAGAACGTAATGACCGTAACGAACTGTACATATATAGAATACGATAGCTTGATCTAATCAATGGCAGAATATGGAAATATAAGAAACAAAGTCTAGTTGTAAATACTGTTACCTAATATTTAATAGTGATCGTTTTCTCTATATAAAATAAAAAAAATATATTAATGAATGACATTTATGGTTTTATTTTGAATTTACATTGAAAATTTTATATATATGTAGGTGTTACTTTTGGAGATACGACGAAAACTATATCATCACCCACTCGAAATATTCAAGGCACAGCAACTTTTGAAGAAATGCAATTAATGAGTAAGCCAATTTTTATACTGAGCACCGATAACGTGTCGATCAATGTTGTCGTAGGAAGTGACAATGGTAGAATATTTTTGGGTGGAAGAGATGGCTGCCTTTATGAAATATCTTACCAAGCTGAATCAAGCTGGTTTGGAAAGCGATGCAAAAAAATTAATCATTCTCAGGGTATCGTTTCTTACATGGTTCCAAATTTTTTCAAAGTGTTTTCTGTAAGTATACTTCTAAAGTTTTTTCTGATTAAATATTAAAATTTATCCCTTTTAGGAAAATGATCCAGTTGTTCGATTAGAAATAGACAGTAGTCGCCAATTGCTGTATATTTTAACTGAGAAGGGTTCGATTGAAGCCTGGGAAATAGGCCAAGAATGCAATATGATGCATCGAATAGCAAAAATAACTCAAAATGAGATTTCTCAAAGCGCTGGACACATTATTAAGTAACTTTTGAAAGAAAAAACCGTGTAATGTATGTTTATTTACTTATTTACTTATAGAACTGTGGATCCAGGGGTATTTAAAAATATAAAATCTATATGTCCACTTTCGGTAGATGACTGTCAAAATCTTCATTTATTAGCTGTAACACAATGTGGAGTCCGTTTATTTTTTGGAACAAACACACTTTCAGCTTATCAAAATCCTAATCAATTTCCCGTTATACAAACAAATTTATCAACGACCCAAAATTCACCCACAAAGATGACGTCGGTGGGAACTTGTGGAACTCAAACGGCTTCTGGTGCGGTATCAACTTCATCAAGTTGTATTTCATTGGAGCAAAAACGACAGCAGGGTTTATACTTGTTGCATGTGAGGTTACCACCAGGATATACTCCAAATACTACAATTAATAAACCAAAACATGTACATTCCGCTCATTATAATGAGGGAACTTTACTTATGGTTTCTACACCACAACAAGATCAAGATATCCTGTGGTCGATAAGTTCAGCGCCTTTTCCTCATCGTCCTTATTTAACTGAATCAACTACTGTTATTCCATTGGACGGTATAGTTTGGAGTTTGGCAGAAATGCCGAACCGTTGTAATACACAAGTGCAGTCTTTGTTGCGTAAAGCACAAAAAGCAAAAAAGGTTGTGTTATTAACTAATCAGGGAGCTCACATTATATCTCTGTTAAAACCTATTGATATCTTGCAACAACTACTTATAGCTTGCCATGGTCCACATCATGAAGCTGTAAAAGCCTTTTTTCAGGTAAAAAATATAGTAGTATATAGTTTTTTTAACAATAATAACTCTTAATTAAATGAATAATTTTATTACAGGCTCAAGGAGATCGTGAGGCTTGTGCAACGGCATTACTTTTAATTTGTTCAGAACAGTATCGCGGAACTGATCTGGCGATGTGGGCGGCACAAGCATTTTTATTATATGGTGGCGAACCTACGTTATCTAGTCAAGTTCAAATGATGGGTTTACCCACGCAAAACCAACGTTCTTATTTAAACAATTCAATGGGGTTTGATCAACGTAGTAATCCGCAAATGTATATGTCGACCCCAATGCCAAGTTCTGGAAACAATTGCTTAATCAACCGTTCATTACAGTGTACACAGGCCCAAAATCTACTACAACATTCTCAATATCCAATAAGTCCTAGTATATGTTAAAAATTGATGAAAACTGGACAGCATTTCATATTTTATATTTTTCAGTTTTTAATCAAAATTCATACGTTTCATCTGGCATTGCCCCTGTCAACGATGTAAATACAGTTACTTATTCATCGAAACATGACGCTTTATATTTATATTTTGCTCGACTAATACGCCCTATCTGGAAAATGCGATGTGTTGACGAAAATCTTAATAGTAAACTGACACATTTGGATTGCAAATATATTTTAAAAGATCTTTATGCTCTAAAGAATTTTTTGGAAGCAAATTCTGTTAATGATTTGTCATGTGAGTTATATTGTGCATAATTTTAAGTATTTTTAATAAATTACAAAAATACACATTTTTTAAGGCACTATTAAAACTTTTAGTCTTCAAAATTCCATTTCCAATGGATATGGACAAATTGTACACAACGTAGTAAACATGCACCCCAACGATGCCCAAATGAATGCAGTAGAACAAGCACATGCCGAAGAAAAAAGATCATTAACTGCTTTAAACTGTTTAATAAGTAGGCAAACATTTAATCGTTTCTGATTATTTTATTTAATGGAATGCTTTTTTATATATCAGAACATACATGTGAAGTTGTAGCATTGTGGAAGATATTATGTGAACACCAATTTCAAGTATTAGCAAGCCAGTTATTAAAGGAACAACAATCAGCCTTAACAACTTGTACTTTTCGTGACTTGATATTATCTCGATCCGAATTTTGTGCACTTTTAATTGTTGCCTTAGTAAATACGTACTTAAAAGATAACACGTCTGTCAGTACGATTTCCGCCAAATTACGCGATGACTGCCCAAATTTGTACCGGCACGAAGATGCTGTATCGTTTAAGGCAACTGAAATTCTTATGAATTCTAAGAATTGTACCATTATTGAAGAAAAACAAGAAAAATTACGAACTGCTCTGCAACTATGCAAAGACGCTGCACCGAATTTACCGTTACAAAATATTTGTCAGCAGGTAAAATCAAATCACTTTATGAAGTTTTAAATAACTAAATTTGAAATTCTATATGCATATTTTAGTTTATTTTAAGTGAGTTTTTCGAAGGTGTAATTGAGCTAACAGCTACTTGTGCTTCTAAAATTGATCCTGAAGAATTCGGTATTCACTTCTATCAGAGCGATGAACCAGAAGAAGATCGTGAAGGATACGCTGCTTACACAGCACGGTAAAAGAAAATATTTATACAAATTCTTATTTAAAAATTGTTATGAGCTATGTTAACAGCTCTTTCAATCAAACGTTCTTTGTTTAATTCCTCTTTTACTTTCAGATTAAACTGCTACAAAGAAGTCAGGCTAATGATGGATCATGTGTATCAGTCTGCTTGTCACTCCAATGTTAATAAAGAATTTTCTCAGCAAATTTGTAATAAGCCTGAAATAAGTGTTAATGCTCAGATTATGAAGATTGTTGAAATGGCTATACAAGTAACCGATCCAATCTTACATACATGTGTTTATGAATGGTTAATGATTCATGATATGCTTTTTGAGTTATTATCTTTAACAGAGCAAAGTTTGGGTGAATTTTTGAGAAGAAATGTTTTACGAAATCCAGACAATTTGAGCTTAATTGATTTATTATGGAAATATTATGAAAAAAATGGCCATCATGCGCAAGCTGCACGAATTTTAGATAATTTAGCATCGACTTTCAATGATAGTCTTTCCCTCCAACAAAGAATTGAATATTTGGCAAGAGCGGTAATGTGCATGCGAAATGATGGTGTTGGCTATTCAATTTCGAATGGTGTTCTGCTGAAGGAATTGGAAGATAAGGTATTAAATGCATATATCCTTCTATAATAAAATGTACCAATCACGTTTAATATCTATAAATATTTCAGTTAGAAATCGCGCGTGTTCAAAAAACTGTTTTGGAGGCAATATCGGCATTGGAATCTACAAATAGCAAAGCTAAGAAAGCAGTAGAAAATTTAAATAAATGCTTATATGACATTACACAATTATATGAGAATTTTGCAGATCCGTTTAATTTATGGGAATGCAAACTTACTATTCTTAACTGTTCTCACCATAATGATCCTCTACTTATTGAGTCGGTGTGGATTCAAATTATTAACAACGCTGTCAATGTCAATGGCTCAATACAAGAGCGAAGTACGCAACTATTCTCAAAAATTGAGGCACTTTTCAAGGAGTTTGGAGAATCTGGCCATTGCTTTCCTCTAGCTTTCATCATAAGAGAACTTGAGATAAAGGCATGTCAATTACGATTTCCTGAGGGCATCGTGCCAGACAAATTAGTTGCAATGAATATAGATGTTGAACTACTTATGGAATATTATGCTAGGTAAGTATTATTAGAATACATACATAATGTTGTATATATGTAGGGTTTACATTATTCTGAGTAAAAAATAACTGGGTAAATAGGCATTTTGCAAAAGGCTGTAATAAATGAAGAAAACAATGCTATGCATAAATATTTCATTAAACAATGAAATTAATAAAAACAATGAATAAGAAAAACTAATTTTATTTCTTATTATTAAAATGCTTTATTATTATAAAAAATACAAATTTTACAAATAAGTAATCAGTAATAGAATCCAAGTCGGTTTTGTCTTTTGTCGTTTTTGAAAACCAATATTGGATTCATTTGGTGTCACAAAACCAAGTCGGTTTTGTTATTTTCGAATTGAAATAAAACCGATGTTCGAAACAGCTGTTGTTTACATTTGTGTATTTATTTACAATTTTTATTAATTTTCTTTTTGGCAAAATATAAAGCATTTTTAATAAAAAAATAAATCTTTTTAAATAAATAAATAAAAAAATAAGATTTTGTTGCTAGAGGAAGAGCGTTCAGAAAAGGCGAAAAGACAAATACTGCGAGATTGTAGCAACCCATCTGAAAGAAAAAGAGACTTGAAAGACAATTTTGCGTATCTGCAATGCTGTTTGTTCCAAGCCCAAAAAAATCATGTGTGAGAACCGAGTACATCAAGCAAAATCTGCGACCACTAAGAATATCCATTGGATGGAACCAGAAGTGTGTGATCCACTATGAACTACTAAAACCAGGCCAGACTATTACGGGAAACCAGTACAAGCAACAATTAATTCATTTGAAAGGAGCATTGACTCAATCAAAAACCATTTGAGAAACAGTGGATGAGAAGTTTTACCTCACCTACCATTGATTTCAGTTTCGGTCACTAGAAGATCTTATCAGAAGATGTTATTTTCCTTTAAAGGTATCTACGAGGTTTTAGTCTGAGCTTAACAGTGCACATATGCTATGTTTCTGGATTTGTAATAAAGTGTATGTCTTATGTATTTCGCGCATTCTTCTGCGCTACACAATCTTACTTCTTAGAGTACTCTTCCGGTAAATTCCTACCACTTGACGTAGCCAACTAACCACAGCCAGGCCATCTGGTCACACAAAGTCTCATTAATAGCAAGATTATCTTCGGTATGCCATACCGCGCAAACATCTCCCTCAGTACTGACACAACTGATCGACTTGTCGTATTAGTGCCTATATCTACACACTCCACCCACTAAATTGTGCTATCAACTATTATTAAACACCAACGATTTAAAAATGGCCCAAATAAATCTTTATGAATGCGTGACCATACCTCATCCGACCTTTTCCATGGAATATGTTCTTGTTTCGGTGGTGTTGGACGAAAGATTAAACATGAGTCACACTTTTTTACGAAATCTTCTAAGTCCTTACTTTGATTTAGCCACCAGCAGCACTCTCTACTCATGGCTTTCATTTTAATTATACCCATATGGGAAATATGCAAAAAATTTACTGTGGCCGCCTGAAGCCTAGCAGGAACTATTATTCGGTATCCCCAAACCAAACAGCCACCTTTTTCGCAAATTTCTAATCTTCTTCTAAAATAAGGCAATAATTCTGCATTCTCACATGTTTTTGTCCAACCGTCAACAATAATTTTTTTAATCTTTTGCAATAAATCATTTTTTCCTGTATCTTATTTAATAGCCTCAAAATTAAGAATACGACTCTGTTATTGCATTTTTCAAAATAGTTTAGATATATATGAGAGGGCGATTCAGGTTCCGTATTATTATTTGAAACATTTGGTTTTCGTGTGAGATAATCCTTTTTTACATTATCTTAAAAATATACTTCAGTGGTTTATTATCTGTCACTAAAGTGAATTTTCTACCAAACAAATATTGATGAAATTTAGTCACACTAAATTGAATAGAAAGTACTTCTCGATCAATTTGAGCGTATTTACGTTCTGTCTCACTTAATGATCGAGAATCAAACTCAATTGACTTTTCTATACCCTTCTCATCTACTTGTGATAAAATCGCCCCTACTCCTATAGGAATAGCATCCACCGTTAATTTAGTTTTTAAGTTTTGATTAAAATGAGTTTAACAAAGTTCTGATACTAGGGCCTTCTTTATATTTTCCAATGCACAAGAACAATCTTGAGATTGATTTGATTGATTGAATTACAATGATTTGTAATTATCTCTTAACAATTTATATAATGGACCGCACACTGTGGACATATCTGGTACAAACCGTCTATAAAAGTTAATCATTCCCATCAGTGACTGAAGTTCCTTTACGTTTGTTGGTTGCTTTAAATCATCTCCTTAACTTTTTGAGAATCCATATGTAATCCCTTTTTATTTATAACATGTCCTAAGTATCTTATCTGTTTACACAAAAATTCACATTTTAGTCTAGATAATTTAAAACCAGACAACACCAACACAGAAAAAACTTTTTCTAATGTTTCTAAATGTAACTTTCTGTCTGGTGCAGTAATCAAAATATCATCAAGGAAAACTACTACTCCCTTAATCTTCAAAAGTGAATCCATGATTTTTTGAAAAATGGCTGGGGCCGAAGCCAATCTATAAATTAAACGAGTATACTGAAATAAGCCTTTTGAAGTTGAGATAGTAGTGAATTTACGGGAAGCTTCATCCAATTCTAACTGTTGATAAACTGTGCATAAATCTAACTTTGTAAGTTCTTGACCATCTTGAAGCTTTGCAAACATTTCCTCAATGCGGGAAGAGGATACCTTTCTATATTTAATTGTGAATTTAAAGTTACCTTAAAATCTCCGCAAATGCGGACACTGCCATCTTTTTTCAAACTCGGCACTATGGGAGTACCCCACTCTACGGGTTCCAAAAAATTAAGCGAAACTAATTTTTCGATCTCTTTTTCTACCATATCTTTTATCGCGAATGGGAGTGGTCTCGGTCTAAAAACCTGGCACATGAATTTTCTTTTACACGCAATGTAGCTTTATAGTTCTTAAATAAATCTAGTGAACCATCAAAAGAGCTTTATATTTTTCTAAAATCGTATCTATGTCTGGGCAAGTTGAATGCTGTGCAGTATAGTTTAAATTAGTTAGTTTTATATCGAAAGAAATTAAAAAATTTCGACCGAGAAGCGGCGGACCACCAGACTTAATAACCAAAAACGGAATCGTTTTAATTATATTCTTAAAACGCACATTTACATTACATGTACCGAGGTGATGGATTGTGGCACCATTATAAGCCCTTAAAAAGTTGTTTGCTCATACAATTTGTAATTAAAGAAAAAGCCTTTATACGTCTTTTCTGAAATGACATTATTTTCAGAACCTGTATCTAATTCCATAAAAAAGTGTTGATCATGTATAAAAACTTTTATTTTAATTGGCTCATCTTTACAACTACTTATAGCAAATAAACTACTCTCACTATCGTCACAATAATTTATCTCTTGAACATTACACATTTTCTTTAGATGACCCCGCTGTTTGCATTTATTGCATTTGTATTTCTTGAACATACAATTTTCTGCTTTACGTTGGCCGCTCTGCCTCTGTTCACATGACTGCATTCCCTTTCCTCGTTGCTTTTTATTAAAGTAGTTCAAAGGTTCGTTTTTAACCTCACGACATGCTGCTCTTGAATATACGCTGCAACATTTGCGATTTCAACTACACGTTGAAACGTCACCGTACTTGCTTCTAAAAATATTTTACTCCGGCTTGGACTCTTTTCCAGCCCCATTACGAATTTATCACGGATCGTCGGCTCCAGATGTTCAACAAACTCCCACTTGGTAGCCAATGCTCTCACTTGAACCGCCCAATCATTAACTGATTCGGTTGGTGTCTTGGTAGCATTATAAAATTTAAATCGTTCTGCAAATGCCGATGATGGTGGTTTGAAATGAGATTTCATCGCGGCAATGCAGGATTCCAAAGTTGTATTGCTAGCATCAATTTGAGCTGGACTCAACAAATTTTCCAGTAACGTATAGAAATCCTCCGACAAAGACGTCAGCATTATGGCTTTTGTCTAATACTGTCAGTTACGCCATTCGCAATGAAAAACTGGAAAAATTGCTTTCCGAAAACGGCCCATTGATTTCTTTCTGGATCAAAAAACGGAACATTGATTTGGGCACTCCGGTTTGGTGGTGAAGCCACATTTGCAATTTGCTGATCATTTAGCGCCATTCCTTATTAAAAAAACTTAAATTTTTACACAATTTTATATATTTGTTTTCTCGTCGCCAAATTTGTCACGTCTTTATTCCACAAAATTCATAAGTATTAAAACACAGGTAACTTGATTGACCCTGAAGTCAAAGTGATAGATATTTTATTTCTTCTTTTATTCTATACACGGCGAATTCATAGGAGGTGACCGTAACTGTACAACAAATACAACAATGCAAAATCAACAGGCATTTTGTTTTTGTTAAAGAGTACTCGGCTTGTCAAAAACAGCTGACTGAAGAATAACAATAGGAAGAAAAATGTTAAATAATTTTATAAAAATGATTATTATAAATTAAATTAAACGAAAATATTTGGAAAAAAGTAAAAATTAAAAAAAAAAAAGTAAAATAAATAAAAAATCATAGTGGTAGCAATTGAGATAATTCAGTTAAACCTCAACTATAAATGAAACTAGTAAGCAAATGGAAAAGACCTAGCATTTGACCATGAGCTGATGGTAATAATGACAAAAGCAATAGAAATTCTTATTCTCACTTAAAATTCTTGTAGGACGCCTTTTGCACGTTGATTTTACACATTTTATTTGACATTTTCTTTTATTTTTTGTTTCATATAGTGAAGTTAACTTGCTGACTGCCGCGGCAATTTTCAGAAAACTGGCCAAAAATGACAAGTCGATTTTTTTACATTATATTACTTAAAAAAACTCTATTTTTAGATCGTAGGTATCATCAAAAAGCAAAAATTATGTTTTTTAGGAGAAAAAGTGGGTTAATGAGTACGAGATAACTCGTAGATTGCGTTCCCTTCTAGGGAGCCAACTATGAATTATCTCGTAGTGGGCAGTCAACGTGTTAATATAAATTTCCCTTAATTAAAACAACATTACTTTTTGTTTATTTTGTGTTTGAAATCAAAACATTTGCAAAAGAAAAATTTTAGTACCAAACAATTAATTATAAAAATGAAAAAATAAAAATCAAAAAGAATATAATTTAATTTTTTAATTTATAAAAATCAATAAATAAAGTAAATATATTAAAAATAATAATACATACATAAATATATGTATAATATATTATAATATTATAAAAAAATATAATATTCATATAATGTGCATTTTTAAAGAATTGTCTGGTGTTTGAACCTAAATCAAATTCCAAATAAAGTTATAACTGTCAAAAACAGCAGAATGACCCGATAAAAGAACACACAATTTGTGAAATTAATTCTTTACGTGCAAAAGCGAAAGAAAGTTTAAAAGAAAATGCAACAAAGTTTTTCAAACTTGTTTCGAAACTAATTTCAACGTGCAAAAGGCGACTAGAAATTGGTGGCATTTATAAAGGTCTGATGGCTACAATTCTTCAACAAAGTTCTAATCAAGCAATACGATTTTTTGTTATGGAAACACTGAAAGATCTATACGTTGCAAAAAATCCAGATTTCTGGTGTCTGGTCTGATATTGTCATAATGAAATACAACATCTTTTGTATTGGTTGACAGTAAATATCTGAATCAATTATTTGACCAGGTTGTTTAAGCTCGTATGGACAATTCCATTGCAGTCGTATAACATTACATATTTTGATTTTGACATATTCTGACTTTATTACCATCTTCGTCGATTCATCATGAAGCTTTATCGCTAATTACTTCCGTACGTAATGCATTAAACATTATTCGATTTCTTCCCGTTTTAACACTGAATCGCAAAGGAAAATTTGGTCATTAAATTTTTCACTACTAATGCACCCAAACATTGAAATTCTTTTTGTTTTCAGTTTTCTTTAGATGGTTAACAACTATTCGGTGGTGAATGTATAGTTACGGAGAAGGTCTTGTTTAATTTTTTTCATGATTTCATCCACTTTATTATTGGTGATTGGCTAACCAGACCGATTGGCTAACAGCCTGCGAATCATCCCTACCTTTATGGATTTAGTAATGTCTTGTAACAAGGTGAAGTTTAAAATATCAGCTTTAAAAACAAGCTATAGTGTGTGTCTGTTACAATTCAGAATCGAACTTTTTCGTTACATTTATATTACAATATAGTTGCGATAAGACACTACATCATTAGTTTCATCAGATCTTTTTGAAGTTAATAAAATTAATTCCGTAAACTGAATGTAGTAATCTAAATGACAAAGTTTTATTTGGTGCTGATTAATATTTCGATATAACGAAAACTAATTTAAATATTTATATTAATGTAGATAGGCTTGTTGTTAGTAAAAATATAACATTTTAGTTTGTTTATTATATTTGTTTATTTATATTTATATATTTTTTATAAGTACAACAAAACGATGACAATGGCGAAGCACCGGAAAGATTTTCAAAGATCGCAAGTGTGTTCTAATCATATACAAAATATTTTATATATATACATACTACATGGATACATACATATGTATGTAACTGTGTAGTCCACAGTGTAGTAACTGTGTAGTCTTCATTCAAATAGTTCTGTATTATTTATTTATTCACTGATAGTCTAACTAACTGAAGTCAGAAGCTCTTAATGGTTTAGGAACCAGCATAATTCTCAAAAAAAAAAAAGAACGAAACAACATCATTTTATTTTCAGGCAGAAAACATTATTATTGACCTAATAGAATTTTTTAGCCTGAGTCAAAAATGTATCTCTTTTTTAAAATTCTCTGTGGTTCTTAAAAGAACCGTCTGTTTTATGTACGGGACGTCTGTTTTATGTATAGAAGGGAAAAAATTATGTTAATATATATTTTATAAATTCATTTTCTTATAACTCACAAAAACTTTCTTAAAACTTACTTTTTAGCATCTTCTTAAAGCCCACCACTATCGATATACACTATAAACACTAAACACTTTTAAATTATTTAATACAAATTTAAAACACATTTGAATTGTTAAAAATAATATATAATAAATAACACTCTTATATAATAATATATTTATATAATATATTAAAATTAATTTTCAAAAATATTAAAAATCAAAAACTTACATGACTGTTAGAAAACTCGAAAATGATTTCTAACAAAAATAAACATACTTTTGACATATAAAACACACAATAGGAAAATAAGAAATTTATTATCATAACAAAATATTAAAAACAACAAAATCTTTACAATCAAAAACCCCTCAGCTATTGACATGCGGTCACTTGTTATGAATTCCCCTTGATTCTATACATTCATTTTGGAATAATTACAATAATGTAGGAAGTTGCTTTGTTTTTTTATTTTTATTTTAGTTCATTTAACTCTTTAATACACTACAATGTTTAATATATACCAGTTCTTTTTGTGTTTTCTGCTGATATTTGCTCTCAAATAACGAAAGTATTTTAAGTGGGTTTTGCACGTGATTTATTTTTCAAAATGTCCCCTAAATACTCACTTTCTAGTCATACTGGCAATTTATGAAGGAGTATCATTGCTTCCTCAATAAATTCAAAATTGCACTCTCCTGGTGCCAGAGCATTATACTTAACTCTTTTATGAAAGTTCTTTGAGATTGTTCTTTAGAAAATTTAAATGCACTGTACTATTCACTGTTTCCTCAATAAATTCAAAATAGCCCTCAGCTGGTGCCATACATACATACATAATTGGTCATTACAACCCTTCAGTCAGGATTACGACCTAGTTTCTCACACCACTTATGTTGTGTGTGTTAATTTTATACATGAGTGGCGGGACCTACAGTTTAAAGTCGACTCCGAACGACAGATTTTTGAGAAACTTTTCATGGCATATTTATTTACTCAGAGTTTTTGCCAGAAATCTGTTGAGAGGAAGACGCCGAAGAAATACTTTTTCTATTTTATTTTGATGTCTGGCCTGGGGCTCGAACCCTGGCTTTTCGTCTACTAAGCCAACACACTACCTACTAGACCACGGCGACTTCCTGGTTCCATAGCATTTGTCAAAAACTAAATAAGTAATAATAAGTTGTGGGAAAGAATCTGGGTTATTCTATAAAACCATGCAAAGTGCTTCTACTATATATTCTTCATTATTTTTCAATAACGCCCTCTTTATTTCTGCAATCGACGATATTTGTCACCTGGTGGTAGTGCATTGTAGTTAACTGTTTCACGAAAGTTATTTGGATTGATCTCTTCATTTTTCTCCCTGCGTACTAAAACAATTTATACGAATCTCGAAATAAGGGTATATTTTCAGAAATACATTATTTTCCAGACGTAAAAAATTAATTATCATAAATAAGCTCGCTATATATGTATGTACTAAAGACCTGCACAGTTACAACTGTTCCCTTAAGTTATTATTAGTAGCAGTTAGGGTATGCGTGGATAAAGAGAGAATGATAGTAACATATTTGTTTTCCTATATTTCTCACAAGCAAATATTTGTAGTTGATGGTGGAATACAATATGTAACTTATTGCACTATGCAAATAAAAATTCGTATGTATGATTTACATCATGTCATCATGTAGTTCATCGTTGTTTGTTATTGAAAAAAGGTCAAATAGGTGGCTGTGCGGATTATAAGACCACTATTGTATATTCATATATGTATGTATATTAGTTGTTTTAGTATAATCATTTTTAGTGTTATCTAATTATTTAATATTATTGTTTTTATTATTACTACTATTTTTATTGTTATTATTATTTTAATTGTTATTTCTTTTATAAATTGTTAACAAACTACAAGTTCTAACTAAAGTTATAAGGCCATAGGTCTTGTTATATAGCACATAAATAAATATTTATATTTATATTATTCATAAAAGCAGAGGAATATAATGGAGTTTTCTTTTCTGACTTAAATTTTGCTTTTATTCTGCTTTTTGCCTTTCTTTCCGTAAAAATGTAATTTTGTTAACCTATATGTTGTTCTTTTTTATAATGTTGCCCTAGAAATGCGAAAAATGTTTGACCCTCAATTTTAGTTAAGGGTTAAAAGCGCAACTCATTTTAACAGCTGTTCTTGTTATCGTTTTCGAAAAACAATGTTTTTTTTTTTAAAGTTCGTTTGTATTTGTATTATTTTATTAAAATTATAAAAATGGGTGCAGTGGATGAATTCGGATTCCGTTGTTTATTTTATGATCTATTTTTTAAACTTTACTTTTTAAAACAAACGAAACAATAAAAAGATAGCGCATTCAAATGTTAAAAAAAATTAATTCTGCGCATCTACCACGATGATTTTAAATTGTTTATTATGTGGTAACCACGTCGTGGCTGCACTGTAGTGTTAAATAAAAAAATGGAGAAAAATTGCTCCAAAACTGAATATAGATTTGGTACCTAGTTATCGATTGCATATATTGTTTGGTTTTTAATCTAACGTTTCATTAACTTAACCTTTAAACAGCGGTAAAAACCGTGCACAGCGAATAAGGTATCCTCTTGAGCAACGAGAACTATTTCGTTCTCAACTTAATTGTCAAGCTTTTGATAAGTTATATATTATATATATATATATATATATATATATATTTTTTTTAGTTTGGCTACATAAATATAATCAGCTATCTTGGCATGTTGTTCCAAGGGAACGTTGTATGACCTTAGTTGAAACTTTACCCGAAATATGTGCTGCTTTGATCTAAAATAAAGTATGTCCCACCAAATACTAAGGTCTTTTTATAAAGCTGAGCTTAATTTTAGTGAATTAAGTTTCATTTTGCCTCTGTTCTAAATTTATTACCAGGCTAAAATTGGCATTTATTTGTATATTACGTAAATAGAAATTCCTAACGAAACATAGGTAATAAACTATTGTTGATTTTTGTTCAAAGCTTTACTAGGATCTTTAAAAAAAATTTTTCTACAAAGTATTGTTAGGGAGTAGGAGTTTCCTTTGCTAATTTCTTCGAAAATAATAAACCCGTAGACTTTCCACAAAAAAGCTTCTAGCTTTATTGATGTTTTCTTATAACTGATCTTAAATACTACAAAATCATGAACTGTATTCATGTACAAAGAAAATAATCTAAATATGTATATACGAAATATACCCGCTACTTGCGGCGAAATTAGTTCTAAAAAACTTCTCCATATGGATAAAAGGAGAAATTAGCGACGTAATAACATGATATATAAAACTGTTGTTGACCACGATTCAACAAATGTAAATAAGTGAAATGTCGTGTTTTAAATTCGTGTTCACAATATTAAAAAATATGAAATTTTTATTTTAATTATTGAAATAAAAAACAATCCATATGTTAAATATCATCTAATTAAAAAAAACCCTTTAAGTATAATTATTTCCTTTTAAATGTAAAAAACGGCTAAAATGTTATTTAGCAGCATTTATCCAGATTTGTTCGTTTCCGTTTAACTGCTAAAACTAGGCCGATTTTTCTCCGGTCTATTCAGTCATACTCTTGTTTATAGCATTTGCTGCTGCTTTCAGAGGTCTAGCTTCATTTTTTCGTAACAACCGCTCCTTTAGCGGCGCGTCACCATCATTTAGAGGTCTTGGGCGACTTCCAGGGCGTCTGGATTGCTTTGCATTTTATTTTTTTATGATTGAAAGTAATGTGCGATGACTAACTTTTCCAGGAATTTTTCTTGAAAAATAAACCGAAAACAAGCTACCATTAAATTATTCTCCTACAGATATCTCCCTAGCCGGTTAATCCCATTTAAATCTGCTAGTTCCTTCATTAATCGACTATCTAATCATATCTGTTTATGTGCATGTAGATAAGGAGAGTAATTTACCATGTACTCTTCTTCCTCACGTAGCTCACATAAATCAGATAGATCTCTGTTCGATCTGCTAATCCTATGTTCAGAGGGGCCATAACCCGTAAGTATTTCTATAATAGATCTAATCTCCCGCCTACTCATGCTTAGAACTAATTTCGTACGTATAGGATTGAGAATTGACAATAAAGCTCTTGCAACCGTACGGTCCGTTCTACATCCCATACACGATTTGCGAGTGAATCGAACTTTTCCACAATGATTCTAAAGCAGAAGCCTATATATATATTGATATTTTCACCGACAGCTCTTCCAAAACTGAAACTGATCTTGCTAATTCATTAACTTATTCAAGCAACTGCTTTCCCAATACTGGTAATTAACCAGAAGTCTAATTTGATAATCTGACATGAGGTCACTTAACAGTTTTTTATTGCCGGCATGATGAGATTCTTGATAAACTGAACAACCTGGAAGTGGTTGTTAATAGCAGGACGACTAATAGATGCGCAGTAATTCCAGTATACAATACTAAAGTTGCTCATGTTTGTTGGAACAGATGATGCTGTACAAGAGCTACAAATATCAGAATACTGAGAGCTTAATTGCCAATCAAATAAAAATACTTGGCATTTTTTTCGATAATTTATTACGGAACGTAATCGAAAAAAATAATGAACGAAATCAAAATAAATAGTTTTTTGAAACCTAGAGCAAGTTTTAAAGACCTACATATAAACCTCGAATAATTAAAAATCATTGGTAAAGGATTTTCTGCTTTATGATATAGTCGACATTGAAAACTTGTAAAAAAAACAATGTATTAAGAACAACACCATGCGACGCAAGAAGTGCTTCAAAACCGCTGCTCAACACCTGTCATTACGCAAATTATTAAATCGAAAAAACACGGATGCAACTACTGTACAGAAATCCTTCTTTGAGTTTATAAAACAAGAATAAGAACTCTACAATATTCGGAAAAACTAATATTTTTCGATCTGAAATTTATATTGTATGCCTAACTGTATTGAAATATTTGCGGCAGAATTAGCTGCTATTAAGACGGCAATTGCTTAAAAATTGACGAATCATCAGATAAAACCGCTGATAGTACCACGAACATGTATCATTTACAAAATTTACATTTACAATCAGTGAGTAGTGTTTTGTCATCCGTCGTGTGCAGATGTAATCGCACTGTCCGTGGATTTTGTGTCGTCCGTCTATTTTTGTTTTTAAACAACAACCCCATCAAACGAAATATTTATTAAAAATAACCTATTACAACATACATACCTATTACATTTTGTTTTTACGAAAACCAGAACAATTTAAAATAATCCACAAACAATAACATAAAAATACTAAAATGCTAAAATTATAAAGAAAACAAAATTAAAACGAAATCAAAATAAAACAAAACCAAAACAATAACAATTTCGCGGTCAAGAATTACAGTTTTTAAACAACAACACCATCAAACGAAATAGTTATTAAAATAACCGCAAAAATTTTAATATTTGAACTCAAATAACCTTAAGATGCGGGCTTCTTGGGGACGATTGCTGTAGACTGTCTAATGGTGAAGGTATAGCACTGGCCATTATACAGTCACCTAGCAGCAACTCGTTTCCTTGCCGTTCGCATCTTGAGTTTAAATCAAATGTCCACAAACACTACTCCCTCTTTCCACCATCCTATAACCTATTTTCCTAAACCTGTACAATGCACTGCATGAGTAGGGGCCATCCCCTGAGTGCTGGTTTTACCAAAAAAAAAATTGGTTTTAAAAATAACACAGATTTATAGCTGTTTTAACTTATAGTCTTTCTGTCTTAACTTATAGTTGTGACCCAGAAGGCATACAGATACGAAACTTTTGACAGATGCAAAACCTTCATAACATAAAAGCATAGGCCAATTTAGAGGGAGAAATAAATGTTATAATGTTTTGCGAATCAAATGTGTTAGAAGCAACAGATATACAGACAGAAAACTGGCGGTTAAAGTAGAAAAACTAAATCTAAATAAACATTTATTTTGTGTTAAAAAAGGGAAAATTTTGAATATTTTTTAATTTCTTCAATGAAAAGTTTAAAGATTCTTAAATATTTAAATATTAATCGAAATGTGGGTGATTTTCGGTGACAATGAATATAGTTTCTTGTGCAATAGGTAATTATGAAATAAATATTAAATATTTATTATTAAATAAATATTACAAGATCAAAATAAGACGTACTGCTCATAAAAAAAATTTCTTGCTGAAAGTTGCCAAAATTTTTTAATTTCTTGAAAGGAAAAGTTAAAATTATTATTGTGCCCAGAAAGGCAACGTTAATACAGCAGAAAAATTCATATACAGTAGCGAGAAAAAAAATGCAACTCTATGCCATATGATATTCAATCGAGACTCGAAACTTATAACGGTATACAATTCCACTCCACTTTTGTTTTTTATTCGTTGATTTTAAAATTTTATTAAAAAGCATCAGTAAGCGTTGTTGGCTTCTCTTTCTACTTAATTTTTTTAGACTTATAAAAAAGTGAACAAATTTAGCGAGAAAAAAAATGCAACTCAATGTGTTAAAGGTAAAAAAGGTCAACTAGAGTAATTAAAATAAAAGTTAAATGAAAAATTTGCAAATTGTGAGTTGTAAAATAGAAACAGCTGTCAGCAGATAGCAAATTTGCCATTATAAGGGCTTTGGAAGAAAGCAAATCAATGAATGAATTTGCTGATCAATTTAATACCACAAATTAATGGTTTGTCGGATTTCATCGCGATATCGTCAAACAAATAACGTGGAAAGAAAGCCCGCGAGTGGGCGACCTCGTAAATATACTGCCCGCCAAGACCGTCAAATGGTAAAAGTAGTAAAAGTTGACCCTCGTAAAACGGCAATGGATGTTACTAATTATGCAAACGAGCAATTAGGGATTTCGGCCTCACAGCCAGAAACAGTTTAAGAGAGGCAAATTTATTAGCTAGAAGAGCAGCCAAGAAGCCACTTATAAGTAAGGTTAATAAGAAAAAACGGCATGACTTTGCTAGACGGCATCTGCATTGGTCAAAAGAGCAGTGGGCTTATTGTGGGTTAAATTACATTCGTCGACCCCCAAAACAAAGATATTCTCCCAAATATTAGTTGCCAACTTTTAAACATGGTGGGGGTTCAATAATGGTGTGGGGTAAGAAATAATATATTTGAACATAATATGGCATCGAGTTGAATTTTTATTCTCGCTAGTGTAATTTAACAGCCCAACCTAAATTACGGCGTAAAGCGCAAAATAAATGTCAAAATTTCTCACGCTTTGCAATTGTAAAATCCAATTTTGACAGAGCGTAAAAAAGTGAAGTTTGTTGTAAAACAAGTGATTTTTTTTTATTTGTTTACTTTTATATTTCATTTGTCATTGTTAAGTAATGACATGTTAGCTGCTGTCAGTCCAATTTTGCGATTATATCTCTATTTTTTATTTTCATTTGGCGATTTTTATTTAACATGGTAAGTTAACATTACTGTTCTTGGCACAACGTTGACGCTTTTATTTATGTTGCTCATTACAGCGTAAAAGCTGGGCGCTAAATTACGTTGCGCATTACGCCGTAATTTAGGTTAGGCTGTTACGTACATATTTACAGTGTAAATATTGTTACAGTGGAAAATTATAGGTGTATGTATGTACATAAGTATTAACATTTTTTTTTATAAATTAATAACAAAACAAAGCAAATTCATTTAATATTCGTTTTCTGTATTTTAAGCAAAATTTTCATAAACTAAAAAATGTTTATGATTTCCGTTTAGGTTAATTGGTTTTTGTTAAGACATTTAATTCTAAATTCATTAAAAACAGTACAGATTCCTATTGAAAAACTTCTGAATGATCTATCTTTTATATCCAAATGTAAACTTCACTTACGAGTCGAGAGTCCACAGTAGAAGTCATTCGGAGCAAAGACAATTTATCAAGCTTAGCGTAAATAACAAAATGAAATAACTAAATAATTAAAAAGCAAAGTTATTGGGCAGTTAAATCTAAACATCTCTATGATACCTTACATCAAAAAAAAAAAGAATAATTATTCAAGAGTGAATGCAGTACAACAAGATATTATCTTATTTAACAGTAGGCATAACAAAGTTTGAGAATTTACAAAACATTACATTAACATTAAATATAATTCTACATACAAAATATGATTAAAAATACAAATTACGATTATATTTGAAAAATATGATTAATTAACAACATTTGTGCATCATTGTTCGTTAAAAAACGTAATTATTGCAGTCTTGCATTGCTTAATAACAGTATTGTGTTCGGGAGTTCATTCCACAGACGAATTTCATTAGTATAAAAGTGTCTCTCAGATATTTATTTACGGTATCCAACACTTTTAAGTTTCAAGTCTCTATTTGATCTTGAGAAAACTAATCTATTGAACAAATAATGGGGTTTCATAATATATATGATTTTATGTAGGTATACCAGAGTACGGCGTTTTAAAAAAATGTTCAAAAGATGAGTTATAAGTTTTATACGAGAATTCAGATATTCTACTGTACCTTGCACGATCATAAACATATCTATCAATATTGTTATAAATGATTTTGAGTTTATTCTAACTTACTGACTCACAACTAGAAAATAGGTCACATCCGTACAGTAATGAGGGTATGAGGTATATTTTTGCGACCAGCTTAAACTAAACATAGTAAAGCATTGTGTTAGCCAAGGATTTCGCAACTTGCCAAGCGTTTTACAATAAATAGCATTTAGTTGGTTGGACTAGTTAAGGCTTTTGTTAAAAATAACTCCTAGATTCTTAACACTGTACGGTCTCAATAGTAGTATTATTAATATGTATTCGTGCAAACTGTGCTGTAGAGTTTACCTTGCGTATTATCAAAGCATTTGATAATAAATTGTGTATAAAAGTGCCCTGTAGCACACCTCTAGAAATAAAAAAATGTTCGAGTTATTGCCATCATGATACACAAATTGACTTATATTCCGTAAATACGACGAAATTAGCCTAACAGCAGAATTCGAAAAATGGCACGTGTTTTACAGAATACAGAATAGTGTGATCAACGTTATCAAATGCCTTAGAATGATCAAGTAAAACCAAAAATAATGTCATTGGCATCCGCCCGTAATCGCAACTCTTCTGAAACATCAATAAGCACAGAAATACAGCTGTAATTAGGTCTGAAATCAGATTGGTTGTCAGAAGCACGCCATTGTCATATATTGCGTCATCTCCATCTAAGTTAATTCTCGAAAATTTGTGATAGGTATAACAATATTGCGATTGAAAGGTAGGTCTTATCTTGTTTAGACACAGGTATTATCTTGACACATTGCAGAAAAAATAGACGATGTAATGATCATATTTAGTAAACGAGTTATGTTCGGAAGAACATATGGCAAAATCAATTTTTTGGAGTTGCTTTTAACGACCTTATCCTGAGTAACGTTATGGAATTCAAAATTTGCTTGAAGTAAGTGATTAGTAGTAGAAAAGGCATCAAATGAATTGTAATACTCTAGGTCGTTCGGTACATTCAAAAAATCTAAGCTGAATTGATTTACATATAACCATGTCATTAGATATGATACTGTTATTTACTATTCACAATGATAGTCGATCGGAATTTACCAGCAAAGAAACTTAATTTTGCGGCTCTTATTTTTAATTTTTTGTCTCGCCTACATTCTTTAAAAATGTTGTAAAATTCAGTCGTCTTAAACTTTTCCACCTATGATATGTGTTATTTCGTTCCTTAATTGAGATTTTAATTTCATTGGTAAGTCAAGGCTTTCCATTTTGTATGTTCCTAGTTTTTATTTGTACATATTTTTCAAATAGATACTGTATATTTCCCACTGTAGGTATTAAAAAGGTGTTATTCCATGGTATAGCTATTAATTCCGTTTCCAGGAAGCAAAATTAATGTTTTTAAAACCTCTTTATTTAATCACATTTTCCTTAGTTATTGTGTTTTGAAAAAGCATTGGATTGGAATTATCAGCAAAACAAATCAATTTATGTACTAGCGCTTGATGTGTAGTCCGTGGGCATTGAGCCATTTATTAAATGTAAACCGATGGCACCCACATCCTCTGCCAAACATTTATCTAAATCAATGTTAGCATTCGTCTGTTACAACAGTATCTGTAAAACCCAAAGTAAAGAGGGTAATTTATCTAATAAGGATTTGTAATTAATTCTATTGTTTAGTGGGTAAATTACGCCCAGTAAAAGTTTCTGATGGCTACTTAAAAACTCAAGAAATAAAAATTCTACATTATGGGAGCTAGTATCAAGGTCCTCATTATTAGAAATTACTACTATTAAAATTTATTCCATCATTGGCAGTATTATTCACCTGTAAAGGTTCTAAACCCACTCTTTTACAAGAAATTGATGACTTTACATACATATATTGCCACACTTTCGGCATTCGATACACTATCACATCGAAAAATACGCTGTCCTCGCAAATGATAATAATTGTCTTTAACAGCAATATGAAACCAAGTTTCAGAGATACAAATTATATAAATTTTTGATCCCTCAAAGATAAATCGAAATTCGTAAATTTTAATGTGAAGGTTCTGAGCATTTATATGGTATATGTTAAAACCTGAAACTGCCTTAGAAAGTATTCTGACCATGGTATAAAGGTTTTCTCTAGAGTGGACTACACCGTTATCATCAAATTGTAACATCAATGTCAAAGAAAAGTTTTAATTTAGCAATGCAAGTACAAATAAAAAGTTCGATACAGTTATAAAAACTTATGTTGTGTTTTCAACCCAAGTATGTTTACCGTTGTTTATTTTTGAACTGAATGCATTATGTATATGGGCAACTTCGTGTCAAGTGACCCAATTTTTAAAATCGATGTCTTCAGATTTGGATGAAATTTGCACCAAGGTTAGTACTATTGGATAGTAGGCCAGAGACTAATTTTCATCTTTATCAGTCAAGAACTGCCGGAGTTAGAGGAAGTCAAAGTTGGACAGTTTGGTCATACAGGGTTTTTTTAAATGTGTTTTCACCTATTGGTCCTAGCAAAAATTTTCGAAAGGGTATTAGATAGCTATTTCTTCAATCTTTCCAAAATTATTTTTTTTTAATTAAAAAAAAAAATATTTAAAATAATAAAAAGTAGATGCAGAAAACTTTTTCAACTGAAGTCTTCCATCGATAAGTGGTATAAAAGCATGGTATTGAGCTGTACCATCAATTGTTACAGCATCGTCGAATCTACTCTTCAATATTTTTAATGTTTCCTCATGATCATCTTTGCTACTAAAAACTATTTCAGTTTCTTTACAATGATTCTTTGCCCATCGGAATAAAGCGTTCGCATCTAAGATGCGATCTTGATGAGAGCACTGCAGGCTATACCTTGCAACATTTCTTTTGAGATTTGCTCCTATGCCATCACATGCTCCTTTGCCATGTGCAGTTGGATGAAAATGCCATTCAGCTGGAATTCCAAAATCTTTTTCGTGAGATATAAGATTTGCGAAGCTCTTTTTGTTTTTAAAATGTTGACGAGCTCCATCCGAAACGTAGTATATCTTCTCCACTATAAATTTAGATTTGAGATAATTTAGAATTATCTTCTGGTATTCATAAACTGCAGCGGTATCATGTTTTAAATCATCGGATTTGATTGCCATACTTTTGTGTTCCAGTTTTTCATCTTCTATGTAGTAAATAACAACTGTGAATATAGTTGATTGATCATTATTGAAGTGGAATCCTTGTATGGCACCCTGAATAACATATTTATAGTTCTCTGCGAAATCATATGAAATCACGAATTCACCAGACTTCAAATGTGTCTTCAAATCATTCAAAAATGACCATTGCTGTTTGACTAAAAAGTCATGGGTTCTCAAATTTAGCAAACCTTTTCATATTTCTTCCACAAAATCATCCACATTTAAAATTGCTGTTTTTAGGGTACATCTTTCAGTCTGAAGCCAAGATTCAAATTTTATCTCATCAATACATTCTCGATCAAAAGAGTTCATTAAATTCTTAATGAATGTGGCCTCCGGGCAATTTGAACATTCGCCTAAGTGGCATGAAGTTGTTACATAAGGACACATAGTCAATCTAAGGCAATCACGGTAATCATGCAAATCTTCTGAGGAATCATCTGTCAAATACTTTAAGTTGATTTCCTTCAACATGAGTTTAACATTTTCATGGTAAATGCAAACACATACTGTGTGAGTTCCGCTGCTTCCTGCCAAAACGCAATGCTTTGGCCTCAGTTGGGTAAATTTTGTAAATCCAATTTTGACGTCCTCGTGTTCAGATTCAAATGTTGCATATAACTCATTCAGGTTACAGAGAACCATCCTCTTCTGCATTTGGACTTTCTGGCCATCTATTCGAACAGACACTTTGAACAGACATTTTGAAAAAAAATAATTTAAAAGAAATAAAAAATAGATTTTTTTAAATTAAAAAAAATATTTTTGGAAAGATTGAAGAAATAGCTATCTAATATCCTTTGGAAAATTTTTGCTAGGATCAATAGGTGAAAAGTTACACACATTTTAAAAAAAACCTGTATGACCAAAATGTCCAACTTTGACCCACTCTACATCCGGCGAAATTGCCCATATACTACTTGGCTTATAATTTTAGTTTTAAATCTTTATCTGAATTATTATTAGTTATGTGTTGCCTCTGTCTATTTTATAAATGAATTTATAATAAACACACTGCAAATAAACAAAAACATAATTAAATAAGTTTTTAAAATTAATTTTTCAGGATGATATCAATTAATGAACGTATTTGGGCAAATGAAGGTAATGAGTGGCATTTAGTTCAATCATCAATTCGTGTTATAACTTTATTAGCAAACAATACTCATTCTATATGGTCCCGATCAAAGTAAGTATATAAAAATTTTTTCCAGTGATGAGATTGTATTTTTATCTGTTTTTAAGGCGGAGAATAATAGGAAAAGCACAAGATATGGTCTCAGTATGCTTAAATCTATGCTATCAAAAACCAGGAACTGAAAGGATGCAACAATTACTTAAAGAATTACAATGCCGTCTTCAAAGAAACTTGGCATAAGTTTTTAAGCAATATACGAATATCAACAAGTTTCTTTTAAATTTCCCCGCAACAGCTTTTTAAAAAATTGACTTTTCAGCGAAGAAAACAAAAAAGTAGACCACATCTTATGTGCAGCTGGCTGGAGAAATTATTGTTCTTTAACATGTTTTTCTCTATTTCGACAAATTTATCATAAAATTATATGTATTTTAATGTCTTAAATTAGTGTCTTTTTATAAACAATAAAGATTAATTTTAAAGTTAATTTTTTCTTTACAGATTATAAATAGAATTTTTTAAACAAACACTCCGTTAACTTTCGTAGATTGTAGTTAATTCCTTCATGAACTTAAAATTTAAAACTTTGCAGAATACAAATAAATGGATCTTAATTAACTGGGTTGTGTAATGTTTGAAAATGAACTAGCGGATATTAAAAAAAAAACTGATTATAAATATGGTTAACAAAATCAGCTATGAGGCTATGTAGAAATGTAATTTTAAGTGCAGTAGATGTATCGTTTGGAGAAACAATGAAGAAAAGAACCCATGTACTGTATTGTGAATTTTATTTGTTCTTTGACTTTTCATTAATTATTACACAACTGTTGCACTTTGAAAAATATTGATTCGTTCGCAGATTTTTCGTACATTTTATCTTATTTTATCCTCAGCTGTGGCTTAGGAGCACAATAGGTGTATGCATTATTGTGCTGCGGTTCTACAAAAAACTGCTTTGTTTGTCAGTATTTAGAAAGTGTGTAAGATTAGTAGTATTCTTTTTGAGTTCTGCATGAGACTAAAACAATAACACGATTTTCTAGTTTCAGACAGATTTCTGAATTCTAAAATATGACGAAAGTCTCCGTTTTAGCCGCTTATAAGTACGGTGACCATTATTTCCATGAGAAAAAAAGCGGACAAATATATAAAATTGAAAAACAAAAAAATTTATTTACAATAATTAATATTTTACATAGAGTTTTTTGTACAAATAATATACACCAACTTATATTTATACATATACATACATATGGATATACACATTTGGCCAAAAAAAATAGGTGTGAACTACATAGCAAACTATATCCGTATACTTTCGGTTTTATTTATACGTCATAGTTTAGTCAATTATTTTTATTAAATTAATTTATTTTACGTTCTTAGAAGTTAAAAAGAAGGGAGAATAACAGTAAATTATGTTTAAAATAAAGTGAATTCAAAAAAAGACCAGCCTTTGATGAGGACACCAATCTTTGTGAGCCAAGTCAAAATTTTTCCTCTTCTTTAAATTGTTCCTTCTAAGCAGAGGGACTTTGCGAGCTATCCTACCTTGTAGGCCTGCCTTCTGTAATCGTCTTCGCACAGTTCGTGATGACACTGTATTTTCAATTTCTCTAGCAATCGCCTTAGATGACTTAAAAGGGTCCCGTTATAATGTGAAAGATGAGAATTTGAGAGATGATAAAAACAAACAAAAATGCCAAATTAATATCAAAGAGAAATTTGATATCAAAGGGGAAGATATTACCATTCAAAACAGCTTGGCTCTGTGAGGTCAGATAGTCTGCGTCGCTGGTATGCTCGCGTATGCCGGGCTGAAGCTCGCCGGACGGGGTGGTCCTTGCCGACTATCTGCCCCTCAATCTCTCTCACATATATAAAAAAAATCATACCAGCTTTGAAAGAAAACAAGAATGATGAAAAAGAAACTACATAGGGACCCGAAAGCGACACTGATACTACGGGGACTGAAACCAATTAAGGAACTAATTTACTTACACAAACGCCACTGAGGAAAGCTCACAGGTGTTTTTGGAGCTCTAGTGCCCACCCTCAGGAATCCAAAGGATCCCACCATGATAGTTCCAAAACTCTTGAGAACTACCCCAGAAACTTACTAACCAACCCCCGTATATCCCGCCACTATCCTATCAACTTACCTGTTTTCCCTAACTAATTAGACATAATGCTAACAATTAAACTTCAGTTACATTTATTAATTTTTTTTTTTAAACTAACAATATCAATATACAAATTACTTATACTCTATTCTTAACCCAAAGCAAGTATAACTAAATATATATAGGTAGTTCCTTTCCTTTTTCTACCCCTTCCCCTCTTCTGAACATAACTCAAATATTAGGGCTTTTACGTAAAAAAAAAACTTCAACCTCTATAACAGAGCTCCACTATATGGCTGAACTAGGCCCCCACGTCAAAAACTACTATATGTATCTATATAAATATATCTATTTAAAATAGATATACATATATATACATATATCTCAAGGAAAAAGAAACGAAAAAGGAAATACAAAAAGGAACCCTAATCATAAGCTAAATTTTACAATCCCTTATTTTTTTTGAATTAACTGAACTAATACTATTTTCTACTATTAGATTAATATCGATATATATACTTTTACCTCGGAAGCGGGTCTTCAGGGTTGTGGCTGTGCCTCACCGACTTACAGTTGGGGTTGAAAATATAGAGCTGAGGATTAAAATTGATGAATGTGTCTTGTAGAGGTTATAGTTGCTAAACGTGTTCTGTAGCAGATATAGAGTTGATGACTGTGTCCTGTAGAGGTTATAGCTGATAATTATAGTTGAATAATGTGTTCTGTAGAGGTTATAGTTGCTAATTATAGTTGATTAATGTATTCTGTAGAGGTTATAGTTGCTAAACGTGTTCTGTTGAGGTTATAGCTGAGGAGGATTATTGATGAAATCTTCTGTAGAGGTTATAGCTGAGGAGGATTATTGATGAAAGTATTTGTGTTCTGTAGAGGTTATAGCTGAGGAGGATTATTGATGAAAGTCTTCTGTAGAGGTTATAGCTGATACTTATAGTTGATTAATGTGTTCTGTAGAGGTGATAGTTGCTAATTATAGTTGATTAATGTATTCTGTTGAGGTTATAGCTGAGGATGATTATTGATGAAAGTATTCGTGTACTGTAGAGGTTATAGCTGAGGAGGATTATTGAAGAAAGTCTTCTGTAGAGGTTATAGTTGAGGATGATTATTGATAACAGTCTTCGTGTTCTGTAGAGGTTATAGTTGAGGATGATTATTGATGAAAGTATTCGTGTACTGTAGAGGTTATAGCTGAGGAGGATTCTTGATGAATGTGTTTGAAGAGGTTGTCCCGTAAAAAAAAATTGTTGAGCATGTAAAGCGTGGAGAAGTTGATAAAGCGATCCTCCCTTTTTTTACTACTTTTATTTATTTTTTTTGTAATCACTTCACTATGTTTTTTTTTCTCCTTTTATATTTTTTTTTTCTATTTTTTTTTTATATGTTCACCTCCAGACAACCTACCTCCACGCCGGCTCAGAATGAAAAAGAACGCTACTCTTATTTTCTTCATCGAAGTCTTCTTGTCAGCGTCTTTTCGGTATCCCGTTATACTTCTTCGTTCAGTTTTTTCGTTCAAAGACATATATCTGTCTCTGTTTGCCTCCCTAAATTTCTCTAATTTATTGCCAACGGCGTTGCCAATCGCTACCACACCCTTTTCAGTGTTGCCGCTTGAATCATATTAAAGCTTAACCCTCAAACATAGCACACGTGACAAACCCAACCATTCTGAAAACCCACAGCGGTTTCCGAATGGGGGGAAAAAAAAAACCATCCTTTCCATTTTTCCTTTCTCTTCCGAACCACGGCACTTCTGATACAAATCATTACCACCAAGAACTTAGACTATTGTTTCAAATCTTTGGTGTGAAACACTCCCATCGACTTCCCTTGTAGGTTTTCAACTTCATACAGGCTATTACCAACAGAACGTACTATTCTGCATTTCAGGAACTTGCGAGCCAGCTTAGCGTTGAAACCCTTTTTAAAGTCGCTTTGCGCAAAATTTCGTAGAAACACTTCTTGTCCGGGTACAAACTGAATAGTGCGACAGCGTAAGTTGTATGTCTTCTCATTTCTCAGATATGCTTTGTGAAGGTTCTCTCGAATTTTGCTTCGTATAAGGTCTAATTGAACGGATTTTGGTATAATGTTATTTTCCGGATCTCCCAAAGTTTGCAATTTTCTAGCTATTCTGTATACGCTCCCATGAGAGATCATGTTCATTCCGAAAAGCGCGAAGTACGGCGTTACTCCTGTTGATGAGTGTACTGATGATCTTAATGAGCACTCTACCTCAGATAAATATTTATCCCATTCCGATTGATCCTCCTGTAAATATGACCTGATGGCTGCTATAATCGATTGGTTTACACGTTCTGACGCATTTGCCTGGGGCGCGTGTGATGCAGTCCTAAAGTGCCTTATACCAAAGTTCCTAATCATGCTCTGGAAATCTTTGCTTAAAAACTGTTGCCCATTATCAGAAACTATGATTTCCGGTGTACCAAATTTATGAAATATTTCGCTAATTAAAAACCTCACAATATTTCTAGTATTAGCCTTAGGCATCGCTTTAAGTAAAACAAATTTAGTGAGGTGATCTAACACGATAAAGATGTGACTATTGCCCCTTTTTGACCGAGGGTATGGTCCCAAAAAGTCGACGAATATCCGTTGAAATGGACGCTCGGTAACGGTTTCAACTCCCATCGGAGCTCGCAAGGTGACATTAGCTGGTTTCGACTCTCGGCAAGTTTGGCAATTCGCCACAAAATCTCTCACCTGAGTGTTCTGATGAGGCCAATAAAAGTATTCTTTGACTTTCTGTAAAGTCTTATGAAAGCCACCATGTGATGCCTCTGGAGTGTTATGACATTTCTCAATAATTTCTGTGGTCAACTCCGCGGGAATCCAGAGCTTCCAAGAAAAGTCTTCGTTTAAAGGTACCCCATCATATGGCAAGGTACGTTTATACACCAAATTGTCTATAACTTTGATGTCTGGCAGTTGTTCCGAGTTTACTGTAGCGGTCTGTATTAATTCCAGGTAATCCTTTGACTCAAATGCATCTGCCTCCAAGTTAATCAACCCTTTCATTTCTGCGGTTACTTCCTCAATGTTATATCTAGATAATGTGTCCGGTACGACGTTCTTCGACCCGGGACGGTGTATTATATTGAATGTAAATGTTTGGAGATGAAGACTCCAACGAGCCAGACGTCCACTGAGATCTTTGTGCGACATCAACCATTTCAGACTACTATGGTCTGTAATTACCGAAAATGGCATAAGTTCGATGTAAGGGCGGAATTTCTTAACGGCCAGAACCACTGCCAAACACTCTCTCTCCGTGACCGAATAGTTGCGCTGTGCCGACGTGAGTTTGTGGGAGAAAAACGCGATAGGGTGTTCGCCCTCTTGATCATCCATTTGGAACAACACTGCTCCCACTCCTACATCCGAAGCGTCGCATTGTACGTAAAAATGCTTCTCGAAGTCTGGATGAGTAAGCACTGGACTGGTGGTTAATGCTACCTTTAGTTTATCGAAAGCCTCTTTAGCGTCTTCAGTAAAGTTGAAAGATTTAGCCTTTTTAAGGGTGTTAAAAATGGGCGCGGAAATGCTTGCATAATCTGGTATAAAGCGCCTATACCACCCAGTAGCACCCATGAAACTTCTCACCTGCTTCGCCGTTTTTGGATAAGTATATTTGAGGATAGTATTTACCTTTTCGGGATCAGGCTTTACTTGACCTCCTCCCACTATATATCCCAAATATCTTAACTCTTTAAAGCAAAACCTCGACTTGGCCACATTGATGGTCAAACCAGCCGATTCCAAACAACCAGACACTTGCTGAAGCAAACTTAGGTGAGTTTCAAAGTCGGGCGAGACAATCAAGAGATCATCCAAATATACGAAGACTCTATCACGAAGTGCTGCTGGAATAACTTTATCCATTAGACGGCAAAGTCTTTGAGCCGCATTGCATAATCCGAAAGGCATGACCGTAAAGTGGTATAGAGGTCTTCCTGGTACCGTGAACGCCGTCTTTTCCTTACTTGTCGCATCTAGGGGTATCTGCCAAAACGCATCCTTCAGATCCACGCTTGAAATGTAATGGGTGTCCCCTAACCTACTGAGCAAACCTTCTATGTGCGGCAATGGGTAGGCATCCTTGACCGTGAGCGCATTTAACTTACGAGCGTCCAGACACAGCCTATTTTTCTCGCCCTTACGAACGAGAGTAACTGGATGAGACCAAGGACTCTCACTCGGCTCAATCACTCCCAGATCCAACATCCGATCTAATTCCGCATATAATAACTTCTGCACAGCCGGCGAGACGGGATAATGTCTGTCTTTCACCGGTATTGCGTCGCGGGTATCTATCGTGTGCACCTCCAGGTGTGTCTTTCCGAGTCCCTTCTTGGTATAGCAAGGAAACTTAGCTATCATTTTGTCAAGTCGGAAATGTTGCTCAGGATTCAACGTGTGAGTTTTAACTCTATCAGCTTCTTCACTTTCTGGGCAAAGATCGGTGACACTAGCGGTAAGGTTGCCGATGTCCGAGAGTAGTCCAAATCGCTTCATAAAATCTACTCCAAGAAATAACTCTCTGTTCAAGGACGGCACTAAATAGAAATCCATCTCCTGTGACGACTTGTTGAAGGAAACCACTGTCCTTACTCGGCCCACTATTCTATGAGAACTGCCATCAGCCGTCTTGACGATGGAAGTAAACCTTATGACTTGTAATCCAGCCCTTTCCACCAGCTCTAAACACCCCCTACCCAGACAGGTAACGGTGGCACCACTGTCAAGTAAGCCCTCTACCTCTATCTGGCCAAATCTGATTTTTACATAAAAACGTGAATCTTCTCCCTCATACAGCGTTGTCGCATTGATCTCGCGTTTTATTTCCTTTCGCTTTCTGTACCTGTCTCTAGCCTTTCTAATCCTATTCGAAACGTTCCCGAATATCTTTTGCCGCGTTTCTATATACTCCTCCACCCTCTGATGAAATGGCTTGATCCTCCTGAAATTCTGAACATCCTTCACCTTTGCTTCCTTGCCCTGCGGGTTTCTCAAAATGTACATCTCATTTTCAGTTTGCTTTTCGGGTTGTACTGGGTCTAAGTCTGAGTCGAGCGAGTCTCCCCAGTTTGAGGCTGGCTCCGGGTGATGTTTCCCTGGCATTTCGGGCATTTAGGAGTAACAACGTCGTCCAGACCACAACGATAGCAAAAGATCCGGCGTGTGGCTGATGGGCATTCCATAAAACTGTGTCCTGCCTGTCTACAGTTCCAACAGGTGTACTTACTGGTGGCGGATAAAGCTTCAACTTCCAGGGCTGTTGCGGGCGGTAAATCGAATTCAAGCTCCTGTACCCTCTGTGTAGGGTAAACGCGCTGCTGATACTGAGACCTTTGACTTGCCAATAGGTTTTCAGCTCGCTTTGCTTCCCGACAAAACTCATTTAAGCTTTCTGCCGGAGTCGAAAACAGAAGATGAGATAGAGACGGTTTTAGATTACCTTTCATTATTTCGACTATGTCCCTCTCCGAATATGGGTTCCGTTGCTGGTTCCTTAAATGCATAACGGCACTAGAGAAATCGTCAAATGACTCTTGTGGAAGCTGCCTACGGTCCATTATCCTCTTTTGCAGTTGAAACTCATTTCCATATCTACTAAACTGATTAAGAAACGCCTGTGACAAGTCTTCCCAAGACTGAAATTGCTGTCGTTTCCTGGCCATCCAGAACCAGTCTAAAGCTTGGCCCTCTAATAATAGGTGAAAGCTGCGCCTGATATCGTTGAAAGAACAGTTGAAATCTTGTCTCATCATATCCACACGGAAAATAAAATCTTCGACGCTCATTGTTTTAGAAGTTCCGTCAAACTTGATCCCCCATTTCGAAAGATCTATACGCTGGTGCATCTGCCAATCTATAGGCATGCTAGGAGCCGGTGATGAATATGCTGCTGAACCTTGCGGCGGGGCTGTCCTAGCCGGTTGAGATGTCGGATAAGCCGTTGGATTATCTCTAGGTTGAAAACTCACTAGTGGCGGAATAACCGGAATGGCTGAATTCGGAAGCCTGTGTTCCTGCGAACCTACTCGCTGGTCCTCATCATGAGGAGAAACCATGGTGATAGGCGGCTGATGATGGTGGGTTTGGTGCGAAACAGCATCGGTGTGAGGCTGGCTCACTCCGTTGGTGGGTATCGCCTGTACCGACGCTAGCCTCGCTACAGCGCTTGCCAATTGCTCTTGCATTCTAAAGATGTCCTGCATACATTTTACCATTTCTCTACTCTCTCGTCTGATGACTTCAGTGGCCGGCGAATTTGGTTGTGGAGGCACATTTGGTTGAGCCTCCTGTGATACATTTCTGGCCGTGTAGTTACCACAACCGACAACCGCTTCCCGTGAACTCTGGGACTCATTCGACAATTCCGATTGGTTGTGTGCCATCGCCATAAACTGTTGCACCGATGGTGGAATGTTGGCCGATGCTGTAGGAGCAGCTGTTGTTGTGCTCCTAGTTGGTCGCGGTGTGGATACGGACGCCTGAACTGTCAACCTTGGTGGGTTTTGCATCGTCTCTGTGGGATCTGTCTTTGGTAATGTTGAATATATTCTACCAGAACGTGTTGCCTTCATAGAAAGCCAACCACACAACTCCTCTCACAACTCAACCCTAAGACCGTTTAAGAACCGAATTGGTATAAACACTCCCAATTGTAAATAGCTATATATTACAATATTTATATATCTAATAAAATCAAGATTCAAATGGGAGGTACTACAAGGTTCCCCAGCGGTAGCAAGAGTACCTAAAGTATGATATATAAACAAGATATAAGGAAACAATGATGGAACTTATAATAATAATTCAAAACAAAAACTCAATTTATAAAAAAAATAAAACAAAATAGTAATAATAAAGAAAAAATAAAAAAAGACAAATTAATAAAAAAAATTATAAAACAAGATAATAATGAGAAAAATAATTAATAATAATGAATAATAATAAAAAGAATATAAATCAATATAATAAAGCGAATTTATAAATCAATATAATACAAATAATAAATCAAATTAATATAAAAAAATTAATACCAAATATCAAAATTCACTAAAGGTAGTTAACAGGATTTTCAAGTGGCATGGATAAACGGAGGCAAGTAACATCGAACCTCAAATGCGAATGTGTAACCAGAAATAATAAGGTGTAAGACTTTTCCCTCAAGTTCCCCATAGTATCTGTCCGATTTAGAGAGCAAACAAAATGCTTCTATAAACCATTTATAACAGAGGTAAAATCGAATAAAAAAAACATATGCTGTGTTTACAAACATACTTTGCCGCTACCCTGTCGCAACGCGAAAGACTTAGGTTTGAGCGTCAATCGGGACTTACAGTTTAGACCGTTAAGTAGTTTGCAAAATTCGAACTATCGTAGAACAAAAATAAGTGTTTTGTTTCATACTCCAGAATTCGCATACCGAATACACGTCGCAACGCGCCAGGATTTCGGAAAATCATTTAGACGGGACTTACGTATATAACAGAACGCCAAACTGAAGAACTACACAAAATCTCAAGAATACACTTAGCCGCTACCCTGTCGCAACGCGAAAGACTTTAATTCGAAAGTCAATCGGGACTTACAGTTTAGACAGCTGAGTGTTCTGTAAAGATCAATCAGTTGAAAAAAAAGAATCTGCTAACGCTTTCGCTTTATCTTCCAGACTCCGCACTCCAAATACACGTCGCAACGCGTCAAGAAATTCGGAAACTTCTCTTGACGGGACTTACGCATATAACCGAATACCAAATCTAAAAAGACTACACGAAAACAGACTGGACTATTCGCCTTCGGGCCCCACGTTGGGCGCCATTTTATAATGTGAAAGATGAGAATTTGAGAGATGATAAAAACAAACAAAAATGCCAAATTAATATCAAAGAGAAATTTGATATCAAAGGGGAAGATATTACCATTCAAAACAGCTTGGCTCTGTGAGGTCAGATAGTCTGCGTCGCTGGTATGCTCGCGTATGCCGGGCTGAAGCTCGCCGGACGGGGTGGTCCTTGCCGACTATCTGCCCCTCAATCTCTCTCACATATATAAAAAAAATCATACCAGCTTTGAAAGAAAACAAGAATGATGAAAAAGAAACTACATAGGGACCCGAAAGCGACACTGATACTACGGGGACTGAAACCAATTAAGGAACTAATTTACTTACACAAACGCCACTGAGGAAAGCTCACAGGTGTTTTTGGAGCTCTAGTGCCCACCCTCAGGAATCCAAAGGATCCCACCATGATAGTTCCAAAACTCTTGAGAACTACCCCAGAAACTTACTAACCAACCCCCGTATATCCCGCCACTATCCTATCAACTTACCTGTTTTCCCTAACTAATTAGACATAATGCTAACAATTAAACTTCAGTTACATTTATTAATTTTTTTTTTTAAACTAACAATATCAATATACAAATTACTTATACTCTATTCTTAACCCAAAGCAAGTATAACTAAATATATATAGGTAGTTCCTTTCCTTTTTCTACCCCTTCCCCTCTTCTGAACATAACTCAAATATTAGGGCTTTTACGTAAAAAAAAAAACTTCAACCTCTATAACAGAGCTCCACTATATGGCTGAACTAGGCCCCCACGTCAAAAACTACTATATGTATCTATATAAATATATCTATTTAAAATAGATATACATATATATACATATATCTCAAGGAAAAAGAAACGAAAAAGGAAATACAAAAAGGAACCCTAATCATAAGCTAAATTTTACAATCCCTTATTTTTTTTGAATTAACTGAACTAATACTATTTTCTACTATTAGATTAATATCGATATATATACTTTTACCTCGGAAGCGGGTCTTCAGGGTTGTGGCTGTGCCTCACCGACTTACAGTTGGGGTTGAAAATATAGAGCTGAGGATTAAAATTGATGAATGTGTCTTGTAGAGGTTATAGTTGCTAAACGTGTTCTGTAGCAGATATAGAGTTGATGACTGTGTCCTGTAGAGGTTATAGCTGATAATTATAGTTGAATAATGTGTTCTGTAGAGGTTATAGTTGCTAATTATAGTTGATTAATGTATTCTGTAGAGGTTATAGTTGCTAAACGTGTTCTGTTGAGGTTATAGCTGAGGAGGATTATTGATGAAATCTTCTGTAGAGGTTATAGCTGAGGAGGATTATTGATGAAAGTATTTGTGTTCTGTAGAGGTTATAGCTGAGGAGGATTATTGATGAAAGTCTTCTGTAGAGGTTATAGCTGATACTTATAGTTGATTAATGTGTTCTGTAGAGGTGATAGTTGCTAATTATAGTTGATTAATGTATTCTGTTGAGGTTATAGCTGAGGATGATTATTGATGAAAGTATTCGTGTACTGTAGAGGTTATAGCTGAGGAGGATTATTGAAGAAAGTCTTCTGTAGAGGTTATAGTTGAGGATGATTATTGATAACAGTCTTCGTGTTCTGTAGAGGTTATAGTTGAGGATGATTATTGATGAAAGTATTCGTGTACTGTAGAGGTTATAGCTGAGGAGGATTCTTGATGAATGTGTTTGAAGAGGTTGTCCCGTAAAAAAAATTGTTGAGCATGTAAAGCGTGGAGAAGTTGATAAAGCGATCCTCCCTTTTTTTACTACTTTTATTTATTTTTTTTGTAATCACTTCACTATGTTTTTTTTTCTCCTTTTATATTTTTTTTTTCTATTTTTTTTTTTATATGTTCACCTCCAGACAACCTACCTCCACGCCGGCTCAGAATGAAAAAGAACGCTACTCTTATTTTCTTCATCGAAGTCTTCTTGTCAGCGTCTTTTCGGTATCCCGTTATACTTCTTCGTTCAGTTTTTTCGTTCAAAGACATATATCTGTCTCTGTTTGCCTCCCTAAATTTCTCTAATTTATTGCCAACGGCGTTGCCAATCGCTACCACACCCTTTTCAGTGTTGCCGCTTGAATCATATTAAAGCTTAACCCTCAAACATAGCACACGTGACACCGTTTGGAAAGTGTGACTATGCGTTTGTCTGTAGTTAATGAAGTTTTTCTATGTCTACCTTGCTCGCGAAGTTTAAGAACGAGGAGTCTTTCTTCATTACTGCAATGGAGCCCACGGCTCATCTTAAAAATTAATTATGTCTGATATAATGTTTAATTTATTCTTAATTAATATTATTTCACTTACTTTCTTCCTTTTTTTCGAATTTTTTGACAATCAATCAAATTTTAACTAAATTACAAATCACACACCTATTATTTTGTCCAAGTAAAATTCGCACTTAAAGGAAAAATGCCACACTATTTATCTGTGTCAAGCTCGGTTTCGGTTTTATTTCTTTCTGCAACATTAATACCAGACTATTTATTTAGTAATTTTAGCATGGTTGTAATTTTTTGCATTTTCTAATAAGTTGAAAGAAAAAAATTTTTACACCTATATTTTTGGCCATGAGTGTACTTATGTTGGTGCGTTAGCGGCTGGCAAAGCAAATGAAAAATCTACTAATTTCAGGATGTTTGTATAAGAAATATTTTTCGAAAAATTTTAAAATTTCAACCAACTTTTTATTGCTATTTAATGCTTATTGTTTCCATATTTCTATTTGTTCAGCATTTGCATAATTTTTTACACAAGTGAATTCATGAAAAATTTTGTTATTATTTAGATTTAAATTTCAACTTTTCAACTGAAGGCCAGGATGGAATTGCATTTAACAATATCCAAGAAAATTCCTTAATTTCTTTAAAATATTTATCCCATTGGTTCAGGTAACTAATACAAGTTCTGTAAAAAATTTTAACTTTTTCCTTAAACATTTTTATATCAAGTCCCTTTGAGTGAAGAACTGAAATAGAATTTTGTGCGTTATGTGGTAAAAATACTTTATTGGGACGTTCTATTAACTTTGATTTAAATTATTTTAATATAGCCGCTTCAGGCATTGAAATTTGTTGACTTTCTAAACACAGTATATACATATTTATGGAAGACACTAGCTTGACTATGTATAACCAAGATAAGGATCAATATAAAAATTCCATTATTCGCCCTAAGACTGGCATGTTTTACTATGACCCAATAATTGTTTATACTCTATATCAACGTTATCACAAATTTGTTCAAATTTTCCCATTCTAACTGTATAAATGTAAAAATATGAATATTGTGTTAAATAAAACAAAGTGATCGTTTGCATTTATCAATAATGATTGATTTTGTCTTTATTTTCGACAGCCTTATATACTAATTTTTACACATCTAGAATGAGTGACTTTCTAAAATACACTCAATACTTAAAATCGAATGTTGTTACTTACTTACATACTACAATCATAATACGTATCAGGCATTCATAAATTTTAATAAGTCACTTTTATTCAAAATATTGCTTTGAGTGTTTCTTTTAAATATTGAATGTCAAACAATAATTGGGTGGTCTTCTCTTTGTTGCTTCTTTCTATTTGTTTATACTTGAAACGCAACATGAAACTCTTTTGCTCTATTTCAAGTGGTAACCTAGTGACCGATTTTTGACACTTTGTTTTACTTTTATTTTTCCTGGTACAGAGTATGATTGGGGTATGTTTACATTTAATATGTTTATGGGTCACACATAAAATTGTATAAGTGCATCATGTGCATTATGGGTAACACTTATTGTTGTGTTTCTTTACATTATGCACACACTGCAATATAGTAATTCCAGCTAATATAGTAAGAGTTTTTACCGAACTGGGGAAAAAGTGGACAAAAGCGAACATTTTGGAAAATAAATACTTTTTAGAAGTTACGTGTGGTAAAATGGTGGACAAATAGCGGACAGGAGGTTAAAATAGCGGACATATAAAATATAAATAATAAAGAAATTTTGTATGAATTCACTTGTGTAAAAAATTATGCAAATGCTGAACAAATAGAAATATGGAAACATTAAATACCAATAGTTGAAATTTTCAAATTTTTCGAAACGAAAAATATTTCTTATAAAAACATCCTGAAATTAGTAAATTTTTCATTTGCTTTGCCAGCCTCTAACACACCAACAGAAAGAGTTTTTTCTATATCTAGCAATATTTGGTCTTCCAATTTAAAATAAATAATGTTTTACAATGTATTTTCAATAGTCTTTTGAAAATATCTTCACTCTGACATTCCTTAAGTTCAGCTGGTAACTCATTAAACATTTTGAACCCTTCAAAAAATACACTTTTCCTTTGAAGATCAGACTTAATCCTCGGCGGTCTCATATTATTCCTATTTCTACTATTATAATCATGTACCTCAAAGTTATACTGAATTCTTTCATATAAATAACTTGGTAATTGACCTAACCTTAATTTGTTAATAAATTTCAACGTGTGGTATGTTATTAATTGTTTTACATTTAGCCAATCCAAACTCTCAATCATTTCGGCAGAATAAATCTCATAATTTTATTTTGTTGTATTTGAAACCTATTCATTTGGGCATTATTAAGTGTAAATAGAATTGTAGGACTATAAACAAAATAAGGTTCAATTATCGTTCGATAAATAGTTAATTTATGCCGTTTGCTAACATATTTACATGATCGATACATAAACCCTATCTTCCTAGCGATGTTACTTTCAGCATAATCAACATGATCGTCCCATTTAAGTTTTCTATCAATAATGATGCCTAAATATTTCATTCTATCAACACTTTCAATTTCATGCTCCTTAATTTTCAGCCTTATATTATTACATTCTTCATAATTTCTATTAAATATCATATATTTAGTTTTATCACAGTTTAATTTTAGCTTATTTTTACATAACCATACATATAATTCATTTAAATCAGCTTGAATATAATTTACAGCATCAATGAGATTGAAATGACTAATATATAAAAGAGCATCATCAGCAAACAAAACAATTTTACAATTACTTAAACATTTCGGTATATCGTTAATATAAATCAAAAAAAGTAATGGTGCCAGAACAGATCCTTGTGGCAGACCAATATCCACCATCTGTGGCGATGATATCACATTTCCTATTGCCGTGCGTTGTTTTCTATTACTTAAGTAGTTTTCAAACCATTTTAGTTCTTGGCCTCTTATACCGATTCGCTTCAATTTTATCAGCAATATACTTCTATCCACAGTTTCAAATGCTCGCTTCAAATCTAAGAAAATTGCTACTATTGCTTGTTTATCTGCCATCAAATCTTTACAATCAGCGACAACCATATTCAACGCAGTTTCGCAGGAGTGTTTAGCTCGAAAACCAGACTGTTGATTAATAATTACATCATGTTGGTTTAGGTACTCTAACAATTGCTCTTTCACTATGCTCTCTAAAATTTTTTCGTCTGATGGTAATGTATTAATCGGTCGCAACTCTTCTGGACGCGTTGTGTTTTTAATTTTCTCTATAGGTACAACTGTAGATATCTTCCATATTTCAGGAACGTAAGCAAGCCGTAAGCAATCATTTACAATGCCGGCAAAAAAGTATGCCATATACTTCATTGACTCTTTTATGACACCTTCAGAAAGCAGTTTTTTACCTCCTGTCTTGTTTTTAAAAGCCTTTACAATATTTAGTATGTTTGTAGTATCTACTTGTTTAAATTTAAATTCGTTATTAATGTTATTTATTTCCGATTCTTCAAAATCTATTTTCTCAATTTCATTATTGATTTTAGTGATACTATCTATAAAATAGCTGTTCAACGATTCCGCTAGTTCATGTTCATTTTCAATCCACCGATTATTTATATAAATTTTCTTTATTGGCTGGTTTATTTGTATCATGTTAACTGTCTCTTTTAAATATTTCCACATAAGTTTTTGATCGGCATACGTCAAGTTGATTTTATTTTCCAAATATTGTTTCTTTTTTATTTTTAATAGTTTTTTGTATGCCTTTTTTGTAACATTATACTCAGTCCATTCACCTGTTCTTTTAGCTATGTGAAGGAGTTCATATTTTTTTCTATTCAGATGCGTTAGTTCGTGATCATACCATTTATTAATAAGTTTCTTGTACACACGTTTATTAAAGGTTAGGGTATTCATTATATTTATTAGCACAGCGTTAAAATGTTCAACTCTTTCATCCAAGTTACCATAATTTAGCTCGTTTAAATTAATAAGCCTTAATAATGCCATTAAATTGTCCTCATTATAATATTCCCAACACGTAATGTTTATTGCAAGTCTCATTCTTACTTCTTTTTCCACCGGCACAGAGAATTCTATAGTCTCATGGTCCGTTATATTACAACTATTCAAGCATTTAGTTTTCACTTGATCAGACGTTGAATAAAGAAGGTATATTTTAGTACTGGAAAATTCCGTAACGCGAGTATCAAAACTTATAAGCTGTTTCATGGCCATGGATGAGAAAATATTATTTAATTCTGTTGTATAAGCTGTCTCATTATTAATATTTATGTTGAAATCACCAATAATTATATTATTATTACATCCTTCAAAATATGTCTCTACCGTACTTTTTAAGTACGTTAAAAATTCCGACTTGTCAGCACTTGGAGAATGATACAGTGCCGTAATCTGCCATTTCGTTTGAAACTCCTTCAATTTAATTATAATGAACCACGTATTTTGATCAAATGTTTTATTACAAATTAAGCTGTATTTAATAGATTTTTTTATATATATTAATACACCACCAGTGTGACGAGAGTGTGAATCACAACGAATCATATTGAATGTAGCAATGCTAATTTCAGCGTCCTCTATGTTAATAGTTGTGCATGTTTCGGAACAAAGTACGATACTTGCTTCTTGAATTTCAATAATTCTTTCTAACTCCTCTTTATTCGCTACTATACTACTTATATTAACATATATACACTTGATCACATTGCTGTTATATTTTCTAATATTTTCTGTATTATCTTTTGTTTTGGCATTGTCATAATTCCGTAATTGTTAATATCCAATTCTATTTTTCTTTGCATCAAGCTTGTTTAAATAAGATGGACAGGATTTACTCATAGTATCATGATCTTCATTTAAACCTAAATTAAATTTCCCATTCGCATGTATACAATTGATACACTTATTTACTTGGCTTTCATTACATTCGGAATGCCTATGTTGACCATGACATTTAACACATACTTCATCGCTTGTACAATTTGCTGCCTTATGATTAAATCCTTTACATCTGAAACATCGTAGTACCCTGATTCCATCGTACACCTTACAACGTTCCCAGCCAATGTTAATTTTTTCCGCTGCTAATATCTTGGTAAATGCATTCGGTTCAACTTCTGCAATCGCATTATAATAAGTTCTGTTATTTTTCCTTATTTCATATTGTTTGATAATTTTCACATTGGTATTGTTCATACATTGATTTTGTTTCTTGATTAACTCCAATAGTCGCGTATCATCATATTCAAAACTAATTCCAGTTATTAATATATTCGGATATAAAGAGGTAGGAATTCTTATTTCGTATTCTTCACCTAATTTTTCCTTAATTAAATTTTTCGCTTTTTCTCTTTCTGTGCTATTTTCTACTTCGATAACGACTGTTCCACTATTTTTTGTAATAACATTTGATCATTTTAAATTTTCCGGATTAACTTTATTTAAATCTTTTTTAGTTTTTGCTCCATTTTGGGTAACTTTTGGTTCAACAATTAATGGCATTGAGTTTTTTATTTCTGGCAACTTTTTGTCATTGACATTTTGCTTCAGTACATCGGCGAATGACATTTGCTTTTTATTGTTTATTTTATCATTACTGTTCTTTTTTAATTCGTTACACATTCTTTGATTTTCTTTTGTGATCATTTCCAGTACTTTCTTATTTTCATTTTTATTTTGTTCCAATTCACCACAAACTTTTTCGCTTTCTTCTTTTATAATATCTGCTATTTTCTGTATTTTTTTAATTTCCATTACACTATTTACACAAATTTCTTGCGCGCCTTTTATTTCTTTCATTCTTTTTGTAAATACTCCTTCCATAACTTTTAGCAGTTGTTTTATCTCATTTTCACTTTTCCTTAGTGCTATTTCAAATTCATTTTTATGTTCTTTTATATATTGACCATTTTTTTCCACTACCTTCCGAATATCATTTAAAACAAAATCAACATTGTGTATATAATGCATACAGCCATCACAGATAAATTGAAGCATAGAATTTTCATTTAAAACATTGGCACTATAATCATCCAAACCAGAGCATTTTTTTGTATTATGGAAACTTTTTCCACATACACCAGCACATTTGATTCCACTCTCATTACGAATAGTTCCTTTACATTTATTGCACTTGCCTTCCATGACAATGCAAACCCTTATTTATTTTCAAATTTTTTATATTTAATTATTTATTTCTCAGAAAACTTTAATTAATTTGTTGAACTTTATTTTCACGTCCGACCGTATCAAGAACCGCTATTTGCAAAAAAAAAAAAAAAAAATATATAATATAATATAAATATAAATATCAAAATATATATAAATATAAATATCAAAAGTAAATTTATACACATAAGCCCAGCCAGCATTTTTGAAAATTTTAATCAAATTCGAGTCTTTTTTGAGTCTTCTGCGCGATTGAAAAGTAAGAATATGCGCTCATTTTCTGATCATAAAAGACTCATTTGTCGGGAGAAAAATGTTACTACGGGCGACTCTTCTCAAAAAATCATTTATGAGTCATTTTCTATATTAATTTCGAGTAATTTGCGATACATTTTCGAATAGTTTTGTGATCATTTTTGAATCGCTTTCTGATCATTTATTAGTCGTATTTAACTTCGTTTATGATTCTTTTTCGAGTCGTCTTTCAGTCATTGTTTAATCGCAAGCGAGTCTTTTATGAGTAATTTATCAGTATGTTTAGGAGTCCTTTTATTGTCATTTATCAGTCATGTTTGTATTAATTTGGACTCCTTTTTGCGTCATTTATGATTATAATTTGAGTCATTTATTACTCGTATTTCTAATTGTATTTTAATCCCTTCAAGTGTTTTTTAGTCGGTTTTCTGAGTCCTACGTTTACACTGCCGCGATTTCAAAAATCATGTTCGTCTGAACGTTAAGTAACAAAGAAAGAATATTAAGTTTATATTCTTGATGTATGTACATCAGACATCAAAGTTCATTTAATATTTTTTTTTCGTTAAAAATAGTTCTTAAAATTAGCATCCTAATCTGTGCTTTTGTATTTAACATGACAAATATCTGAAACAAAATATTTTATTTGTTATACTTTTAAACAAATTTTTTTACAAAAAAATCGAAAAATTTCTATTTTATTTCATAGCCATCTTTTACATACATAAATGAAAATTTATACAGAGAGGGTGTAAAAAAGCATTGTAGTCATAGCACGCATGCGTCAAGGTAAGAATATTTTTAGGAGGCTTATCTAAATGGTAGATAAAAGATACATCCCTGCAGGAAGATTAGGAGCGAGACCGCTTACAAACCAAAAACCCTGCAGACGACAGCAAACTTTTAGTGATGGACGATATAACACATCTCGTCAACGAACAACGCCGTAGTTAATGGCTACAACATCTCGACCATTGTCCCACAAATTCTAAAAAACTATGGTCGATGATGAACAGCCTATCTAAGGCGAACAGTGACTTAACGTGTATCTCATATAATGATGTTCAACACACCCAGGCAAAAAAATTCGGACGCTGTTCTGCCAGCTATTTATCGCCTTAAGGTGATGTTCTGGAAATCGAATGAGACTCGCATTTAAAAATTTGGTCAGAAAGAAAAGTCAATTCTTGAAGGATTTCTGTACTGATGCATTATTTCGACAAAAGTGGAATTCTAAAGATTTTATAGACAGATTTAGATTTTATACAAATGCTATCGTACATTCAGAAATCTTATAACCTTAACGAACAAAGAGATAATAGTAAAGTCACCAGGGCTGTATTATTCAAGACCTACTTCTATATCTATAAAGAACTCATCTCACCGGCCCTCAAGGTCCCACACCCAAATACATATGATATATACATATACATATGATATATATATCCGATCTCGGAACTTTTGCATTCATTTGTACTCCGGGTTATACCTTCAGATTTACAGATGATTTGATTTGAAAATCTTGGAAGCATGTTAACGCATCTCATGTTCTTTAGACGAAAAAATTCCTAGTTTCGGTGCAAAACAAAAACGTGTACCATCGCGTGTAACAACTTACTAAAATCCATAGCAGCAAATCAACTACGGAACTAAATCGCTGGAAACGTTTACTGGTCGTAGCTTTGAAGGAAAAGGACGACCAAACCCGATATAGCCTAACCAAGCTTGATCTACAAAGCGATTAATTTACTAATTTAAAGCAGAATGTGTTTACAAACCCAAACAAGTCGTAGTGAAGTGATCACTAGGCAGCCGTAATGTCAAAAAGAATATTGATCAGTTTAATCAAGTTACACAAGAAGTTAGGGATGCCCATCCGTGATAGCATATGTACAAGGTTGTATTATTTTGCTAGGGTCTCCTATTGATCCATCATTTAAATTGACCACGGAAGCGTAGGTCGTTGAAAAAAGAAAAAATAAAAGCTTACTGGTCAATTACCCACATGTTCGTTAGGGAAATGTGCTGACTTTGAAAACCATGATGTTTAACAGATGGTTTGAGCTTGTCGATGGTTATACGTACGCCAAAAGGTTTAACATCCTCCGTTGGGTAAATTTTAACACTCAGTACAAAGTTCACCTTTATGCATTTTGTGATGCTTCTGAGAAAGCATATGCTGCTACTCTGTATAGTAGAGTCCTAACCCTGTCTGGTGAATTTGTTACCCAATTTCTCGCTGACAAAACAAAAGTTGCGCCTATAGAAGTCTCTGGTAAAATGGCATTTTCACTAGCTAAGGAGCTGGATCTTACCAGATCAGATTACCGTTCTGTCCTGGCCTCACAAATCCCCGTGCCATTGGCCAATTTTTGCGGCAAATCGAGTATTGTGGAGCAGGTAGGCGCTGACAATTTGAATCACGTGGAATATCTACATAAAACTAATTAGATTTACTTTTTTTGTTGTGTTTTTCTTGTTTTAATTACAGATAATCTAATACCTCGAAAAGAAATATTGACAACAAAAATAAGTCCACTCACACGGAGCCCAAGAAAAAGACCACAACCAGCGTCTTATTAAAAAGTGCGCCAGATTTCCAGCACCAGATTCAAATGCAACCTTATATTTATTTTTTACATACATATGTATATATTACATTTGTTTTATTTTATAGTCTCAATTTATTATAGATTGGTTGTTTCTATTTTATTGAAAAGTGAATTTTGATCTCTGACCAACTGATTTCGCGGTCCTCCTGTTGCAAGGTGGCGTGATGTTTACGTTGTTCACCTCATTTTAAGTTTTAGCATAAGTTTGAGTCTTTGTTTAAGTCCATAATAATACACCTTTGAATTTGTTTGTAATATTTTGAATTGTTAACAATATAAACGAAGAGATCTTTACTCGGTCCACCCCCGAAGCTAAAGGTACGTTTGTGTTCGCAAATAAAAAATAATTTATTGTTATATTAATAACCGTATTTTAATTATTCACCCGGTCACACCCACACTGTGGAAAACGATTAAAAATCTTTCTGGCTCCAAGTGTACCCAAAACATATGATAGCAGTGGAATTCAACAACAACCAACACACATCGTAGAACAAAGAAAAAAGCACAATTTTAATCAAGATCAAAAGCTTACATAGATGCCGCCAGTGGGACTTCTTCGACCAGGCCGAAGTTAAGTACACCATCTCCAACTCTAAAGCTTTGGAACCTGATAGTATATCTTAGCTAATGAGAAACTGGTTATATCGGGCATTTGGAAAGTCGAGAAGATCATCCCTATGCTCAAAGCAAGCAAACCAGCGGCCATTGGAGACTCCTACCGCCCAGTCACCTTATTATCACCAGGGGTAAAGATTCTGGAAACCCTACTACTCCCAGCCTTTAACACTTTCACGCCGGCGCACATTGGGGTTTTTCATGCTTAAAATGGGAATTAATTGGAAAATGAAATTCTTGAGTACCAAAAATTTTTTATATGAGCCAAAAGCACACAAAATTCTGTATCACTATCTTAAAAAATGTATCTAGCAAGTACGGTTACATTACTACGTCTTTTTAAAGTTTGAGTTTTTGTATTTTTTAAATCTTTCGTGAAAAAACTAAATTTTCTGTGTTTTCAAAATTAGTTTTCGGCAAGTTTATAGTAAAAATATTAAAAACAACAACAGGTAATTGAGATTATATTTGCTTCGTTGTTTTTTAAGTTTGTAGCGTAGCATATTTTAGATAATTAGAATCTTATATTTATTATATAGTATACCGATTATTTTGTAATATAAATTGTACGTCACTAGCATGTGTGTCTTTCTTAAGATACAACCCTGTAAATAGTTGAATACAACACTGCAATGGAGAAGTACTATTTCGTTGAGTTTGAAACTTGATTTAGAGTAGCAGCACTTGCTTTGATCTATATGAGGAAAAGCCCATATCATGGCATATTTACAATAGGTAGGAGCATCTCTACAACAAGTACAACAATGCAAAAACAACAGGCATTTTGTTTTTGTAACAGTGCATTTGAGGTGTCAAAAAAATTAACCCTCATCTCCATAGGAAATTAATTAAAGCAATTAAAAAAAAATAAATTTTATATATTGAAAATTCTTATGATTTTTATGTCATGCTAAATTACACAATAGTGCAGCACCTATAAATTAAAAAAAATTATCAGCTGCAAACGTTATTTCTTATTTATTAGTGTACCAATTAGAATTTGTACGTAATTTATATTTATTTTATGACTGAATTTTGAAATTGAATACTTATTTGAACTATTATCTCTTGAATTATATTGTGAATTATTTTGAATTAACTTTAGTAAAAAATTGAAATCAAAAGTTGTACTTAAAATTCACTTGTTTCCACAACACTCAACCAAATTGACAGACTCAAAAAAGAAAATAAGAAATACATACTAATACTTCTTTCTTTCTTTCTCTTTTCTTAATCCCAATTATAATTACGTATGAGTAATTATAATAACAAATTTTCAACAGAAGATTGGCCCAATTTGTTTTAATCCCTATATCCCAATCTTCTGAAAGAGAATTTGTTTTAAAAATATCACACAAGTTATTTCAGTCATAGTTTAGGCACCTAGTTGGAGACATGGAATTTTTTTTTTGGTAATTCATCACTTTCATCTAAATATCTATAAATATAGTAAATCTAGGTTGTAGTTTAAAAGATATATGTATTTAGTGTTAAAGGCTTAAATATTGTTAATCATAGTAATCCTAAAGAATTTCTAGAGTGCGTATCGTTAAGGATACATGCGGTACATATGAGGGTTTATGACTAATATAAATACGAAATTGAATATCGAAACAAAATACACAAAAAACAAACATTTTTTTGACATTCAAAAACTCGTCAGCTGTTGAGATGCTCCTACCTATTATAAATATGCCATGGCCCATATTGAAAAGGGTATAAAAGCAGTGATTCAACGGAATCAGTATTTTCTATTGTTGCAGGTCAGTGAGGGTGATCGCACAATCAATTGCAAGTGCACTATAAGCTTCGTGGCAGCGATGGTTGCCGTTGTCGCCACATTGACCACAGTCAGAAACTTTGTTTGCATGCTCCCGTCGCATCGCATCCTATCCCCATATAAATAAAAAGGGAAATAAATATCGCCGTGTAACCAGAGTTGACAACTATGACGTTAGAAAAACCCTGAAAACAGCAGCCATAACTGTTTATTTAGAGGGAAAAAATGTTATAATGTTTTGCAACGCAAATGTGTTATAAGCAACAGATTTGCAGAGCGAAAATTGATGATAAAGTAAGAAATGTAAATAAACATTAAACAACAAAAACAAATTAAATTTTGCAATTAAGAATGGCCAAACTTGAAAAAATAAGAAAAATATTTTCCAAGTTTACCCCATCAAAACTCATAACATATAAGTTTGAACAAAATGTTTATGTGTACGGTTTTAAAGGCTAATATCTCTCCTTTCTAAAAACTTTGGAATTTTAAAATAGGTTCAAACATATTTGGGTAATCAATAATTTTATGTGAAAAGATCGAAAAACCGTTTTTGTCAAATAAAACAAGTTTGGAGGGTTCGAGAAAAATAAAAAAGTATTTTTGAGTTCTACTCAACTGCTACCTCTCCTCCCACCACATTGTTACAGAAGATCCCTCTCTCGCCACACTAGACGAGACCTTCGACGGTTTAACACTGACATCTTAATCCTAATATCAGCTGTGGTTGACGAATTATCAGCAAGGGAAGCGCAGTGCACCCTGCATCAGTCGGCGGTAATGACCAGCCATGAAATAATTTAGTCACAACAGGGTACTTATTGACCATCCACCCGCAATATCAGATAGCGAAAAACAGCTACCTAGAGGAATAAGAGCCATCCTAGAAAAGCTGAGGTCTACTTGTTTGTACATAATAAAAATGTATATAATAAAATTGAATTTGGATAATATTAAAACAATCAGTAGTTTTTATCTGAAATATTACTTACTTAGTCGGCCATTAACAACCCGTTTAACGGATTTCGGCGAAAGAGCGGTGAAGTTGAAGGGGTCGCATGATAAGGGGTCGCCTTGTTTTAAACCGCGCCAAAAGGCTCGAAGAGGTCATTCCTACATTGACGGAGCTGCAGGAATTCCTTAACGTCATTCTTCATAGCCTTATCAACTTCGCAGGTATACCGAACTCAGATATTGCAGCAAAAACATGATCCCTTATGGGGCTATCGGAGTAGCCTTATAGTCGACAAAAGGATGGTGTGTGTCGACTTGTTTTTCGTGGATCTTTTCCAGGATTTGGCGTAGTGTGAAGATCTGGTCGATGGTAGACTTGCAATGTCTGAAGCCGCACAGGTACAATCAGTGTTTTGACGATTGGCTACAGTCGTTCACACAATGCGCCTGTAAGGACCTTATATGCGATAGGGAGAAGAAGGCTTATACCACTGTAGTTGGAGCATATCGTAGGATCTCCCTTTTTCAGGACAGTACAGATGACACTTAGGTTCCAATCGTTGGGTATACTTTCCTCTAGCCATATTTTGTAAATAAACTGGTGCATGTGTCCTACCAACTCATTACATCCGGTCTTAAACAATTCAGCGGGGAGGTCAACAGGACGTCATCAGAATCTCCACGCCGTCATCATCGATCGGGTTCGGGACATTATCTCTAAAGGCGGAATTGGTGTCGTCATCGTCCTGTACCAGAGTAGAGAAGTGTTTCCTCCACAACCTCAGCATCTCCTGCTTATCTGTTACCAAGTTTAAATTCTCATCTTTGCAGGAACACGCTCTGGGCTTAAAAACCTTCGGTTAGACGCTTAACCTTTTGACAGAATTTTCGAGCGTCATTCCTACATCTATACATCTCGACTTCCTCACGCTCTCGCCTTTCCTGCTCCCTCTTCTTGCGTCTGAAAAGGCGTCTCCCATTCCTTCTCCTCTCTCTATAGTTTTCAACAATGGCTCGCGTACAAACTGAATGCAACGATTTCTTGTATGCAGCGTTTCCGCAGTAGTGCGCAAGGAATGGGAGAGAATTGTCGCTGAGAATTCGCAATGTATTAGTACACGCAGACCACTAGTCATTAATGCAGAATCGAAACTTGGCTGCGACAAAGTAGTGGTCCGATCCGATGTTTGATTGAATGTGCGCACATCTAGTACACTGGTACACCGTCAATCACAACGTGATCAATTTGATTGGATGTTGATCGATCGACCATCGCATTAAAATCAACGAGAACGATTTTGGCGTCCTGGGCCGGGCACTTATCATATATGTACTCGAGCTTAGCCTAGAAGGCATTTTTAACCACATCGTCCTTTTCTTCCATAGGGGCGTGACCACAAATAAGGCTGATGTTATAAAATTTTGTTCTAATGCGGATTGTGGCTATTCACAGGAGTAAACCCAAAGACAAGATGGCGAAATCTCTTATTAACCACAAATCCGCATCCAAATTCGTGCTTATCCTCATGACAGCTGAAATATACATCACAAAATGCAAGCCTTCCTTTCCATCGCTTTTCCTGTATGGCAGTGATGTCAGTCCTACATTTCATGAGGCAACCGCCAGTTGGGCGAAAGCGGTTACCCTGGGAAGGTTCCATATGCCTATTCATAAACCATAGCCTTTAAACGTTTGCGTGGTCGTCAACTTTTGAGGGAATCTTTATAGAGGCTTGTATGTTAGTTCTCATTGGATTATGATTTTACGTGGTCGGTTCCACGCCCTACGCACGACCCAAATTCAAAGTCCAGAGAATAGGACTTCGCTGCACGCATTAGTTAACATATAGCGGGTGCTAGTATGCCACCCAAGAGGGCCCAAGTGCAGGCTTGAATACAGCAACACAAGGATCGTCCTGGAGGTCGATACATTGACCACAGTCAGAAACTTTGTTTGCATGCTCCCGTCGCATCCCATCCTATCCTCATAGAAATAAAAAGGGAAATAAATATCGCCGTGTAACCAGAGTTGACAACTATAACGTTAGAAAAACCCTGAAAACAGCAGCCATAACTGTTTATTTAGAGGGAAAAAATGTTATAATGTTTTGCAACGCAAATGTGTTATAAGCAACAGATTTGCAGAACGAAAATTGATGATAAAGTAAGAAATGTAAATAAACATTAAACAACAAAAACAAATTAAATTTTGCAATTAAGAATGGCCAAACTTGAAAAAATAAGAAAAATATTTTCCAAGTTTACCCCATCAAAACTCATAACATATAAGTTTGAACAAAATGTTTATGTGTACGGTTTTAAAGGCTAATCTCTCTACTTTCTAAAAACTGTGGAATTTGAAAATAGGTTCAAACATATTTGGGTAATCAATAATGTTATGTGAAAAGATCGAAAAACCGTTATTGTCAAATAAAACAAGTTTGGAGGGTTCGAGAAAAATAAAAAAAGTATTTTTGAGTTCTACTCAACTACATAACTGAACAAGATAGACCCGGGTGTATTTTCACTGTCGCACCGTGTTATTAATTTAATTCACTTAACAAAATATATTTCATATATAGAGTCGAAATCTGCGAATGTGTAGTAGAAGAAAATGAATGAATGATGGAATATCAGTAACTCTAGGACATAGTGTTGGAATACGTTAATAAATGTATAAAAGCAAAGCTAAAAAGTTTATAATTAAAGAATTCTAGAACATAGTGTTGGAATACGTTAACAAGTATGTTATTGAAAAGCTAAAAAGCTTGTAATAGCTGTGTCATAAAAAACACGAAAAAATACACTTATGAAGATGTCAAATATTGTTGTACCACAATACCCCACCCCCACTAGACATCTAATGACGATACGTCACTCGCCGTCAATGTTTGCATGTGGTTTCACTATCTTCATCATTTGGGGATTTTTTCAGGTCGAAATCTTCGTTGATTTAGTGTTGTTGAGTGCTGGCGGTTTGTTGCTGTTTTTCGTCGGTATTGTTTTGTAGGTTATAGCCGGTATTCTGTTGTGTTGCTGTCAAAGTCGGCGCTTCATTATAGACAAATGCGGCTTTAAGGCGATCGATTGATATTTTGGCCTCTCGTTGGTTAATTTTAACGACAAAATATTTTTATTTTTTGGACAAAACTTCGAAGGGTCCCTCGTAGCTTGGTTCTAAGGGTGTTTGTCCATTACCGTGATGTCGTGACAGTATTGCCCTGAGAAGTGATTGTGCGAAGTCTGCCTCACTGTTAGTGTTCTCACGTGGCACTAGGAATTCACCGGGTATTTTTAAGGTAGATCCGAAAATAATTTCCGCAGGACATAATCCTATATCGTTCTTAGTTGTCGTGCGCATGCCGAGCAGTATTAATGGAAGGGCAAAACTCCAGTTGTTTGGATCTGAACACTTTATATAAGGCTTTACGATTCACTTTGGCAGCGGGTGGTAAGGTGTTGTACAAAAATATCTTGCCCCGAGTATTTCTACCAATTCTTTAAAAACTGCTGATTCGAATTGTCGTCCAAGATCAATAGTTGTGGGCAATGAAATACCAACAACAAAAATCCAGTTACTAATTAGTGCGTTTGCAATATTTTGTGCTGTTATATCGCTTATCGGGGTTACGACTGGCTATCTTGAAAAACGGTCGATGCATGTCAACCAATATTGGAAACCATTTGATGTTGGTAGTGGTCCTACAACGTCAATATTGGCAAATTGCACCTGGTAGATGATGTATTTTTGTAGTATATTGACCTATAAAATTGAATCGGCGGACTCTCCTAGGTGAAGCTTTACCGATTTTCTGCTTAAAAGGGTGAACGAGTGGTTTATGGTCGGCAAATACTGTAAATCCTCTACACTCTAGTGCGTATATAAAATGTTGAATTGCCTGGTAAATAGCGATTAATTTCCTGTCGAAGGCTCTGTGATTTTTCTGTGATGAAGAAGAAGTTTTTTCGAGTAGAAACCAAGTGGTTGAGTTTGATCTTCTACAATTTGATGTATAACTGCTCCCACTGTATTGGTGGAGCATCGTTGCAAGAGTAGCGTTTTTGCGGCTTCGAATGCCTTTTCAGAGTCGGTACTCTAGATCATAGGACTCTTTTAATTCTTCTTGTTACCAGGAATTAACTGTTGCAACCATTGTTGTCTTTTAGTAGCTTGAGCGATAACAGTGTAATAAAAATGTATCATTTCCAAGAAGCTTTTCAATTGCTTTACCACTCTAGGTATTTGTAAATTTTGTATCTCGTTCGCCTTTTCCTCAGAAAGCTTTAAACCTTGTGAACTTATCCTGTAGTCTATAAAAGTCAATTCGGCTTCACCAAAGTGACATTTACTAAAATTAATGGCAAGATTTGCTGCACGTAAACGTTTCAGTGCGATCGAATGGTGTTGTTCGTGCTCTACTTCAAAAACCGATGTGATCAGTATATCGTCAATATAAGAGAATACGAAATCGAGGCCCATCAATACCTCTTCTATGTGGCGTTGAAAAGTTTGCGCAGCGTTTCTCAAACCGAATGTCATGTACTGGAATTCGTATAACCCAAAAGGTGTTATAATCCCCACAAGGACGGCATTCATCATTTGTCTTTCGTACTAAGTTTCTTTTCGATGGGCGAAAGATGCCCCCATTCATTAAATATTCGAATTCCTTCAGCATGCTCAGCCCTAAAGGGTGGAACCTTTGCTGCCGCTCGATTTATCACTGAAGTGTCGTTGCGTGTCGTACTACTCGTGCTGGGCGACATGCCAGTGGTGGTATCGCTCGAATTTAATGTCGTCGGTTTGTCGTCGTTTTTCATTATAAAAACGTAAACAAATTAATGTAAATGAATTATATTATTTTGCGTCATGGGTCAACAATTTGTGACGTATAACTAAACTTATGGAAGTAAAGAGCGTTTTAAATATACATACATGTTTAACGAATTAGAACCATGTAACGACACGTTTCCGCTTGAGTGCTGGGGTAGATCAGCGGCGTCCAGTGGTTACATACAAACACAATTGTTTTTCGACGAAATTCTATTTATTTATAAATACTGAAATAACTTATTTGCTACGTTAAGATAAGTAGACGTAAATAAAGATTGAATTTACAATTAATTAAAGAAAGGAAAAAAAGTAAATAACTAGGCCGGCCACACTATTGTCCGTCAAGCGACAGTGCTGAGTGTGTCAAAAGGTGGTCAGAACAACAGTCAAACGGCCTACGCACAGAATGACTGCTATTCCTACTGTCCCGATGATCTTTCCTCGGCACCGTCGTCACGTCAACCAAAAGATGATATCAGAACGACAATCAAGCGGCCTACGCACGGGATGATTGTGGCTCTGAGGCCTCCGGTGTCCGTCCTTAGGAAGAAATCCCAGTACAACAATTGAACGGCCTACGCACAGAACAGTTGTTGTACCGGCCTTCTCGTCAGTTGCTAATGTCGGCTGTGAATAAATCTCTCACTAGTGTGGTCAACCACACCACTAATGAGTTAATTTATTTTACTAAGCGAGAGCCAATGTTAATAAATAAAATCGACCTCACCTACCAGCCACTCATCACCAACCAACCCCACCGTTCAAATCATACCCGCCTTTATACCCAAAAGTAACGAGTGAGAGATCAAACATGATCGAACAATTAGCAACATCGAACATGTTGCGTCATACTCTACACTACGAATGGGAGAACAAGCGATAATGGAATTGAACAGAGAGTACAAGAACACTGTATATATGTAATATTTAAGTCGTACAACTACCGTTATAAAATTTTGCTAAAAATATAGATTACAAAATCTACACAACGATTTTATGACATATTTTAGGCACAGTGGAGCTTATTATGAACTTAAATGCTAAAATATTTTGAGAGAAAAAAATTGTATATTCAATAATTCAGGATTAAAAGCAATTATAAAGTATATAATATAATAATAATACTAAGAACAAAAATTGTATTTTCAATAATAAACAACTATAAATATATAATATAATAATGGGTGGAAATATGCCAATATGGTGTGGACAAAAACAAGCTCTCCGCCTTTTGTCGTCACAACCGGAGACATTACGCATCGATAAAACCTGTAGTGTAGTGTTTTGTACTTTGCATTGTCAACATGTCCATATTCTTTTCCTGTCTTTTTTGAGCTCTGTTTTATGTTAAATTAATGAGGAATTAATAAAACTTAAAGAATACAAATTTGTTAGTATAAACTAATAGAAAAAATATATATAATAAATATACACAAAATATCAAAATTAAAAGCAAAATGAAAACGCTTGTTACCATAATTTAATAATACAAACACTAAAGAAATCACTTCCAGCAATAATAATAAAATAACATTTCAAAATTACATGTGAAATCAAATAGAAACACAACACTCATTACAATAACTCTAAATAACAAACCAGAAACAATTCCCTCATAATAATAACAATAAAATGACAAATCATTCAAAATGAAAAAAATGGAACAGTGATGGACAAAATAATCCCAAAAATTTTTACCTATTCCAATTTTGGGGTTTTTTATGGTACCCATTGGTTAGTGTCATTGTGTTCTCATTCTTTACCTTTATCTCGCTCCTGATATTTCAACCCTAGAACAATTGCTTATTTAATGACGAAGGTATAACACTGATTTGTTAATAATAAACAAACACCAATGTATCATCTTGTCTTTTAAGTTATGGGATTGGACGTTAGAATTGTTTTCTTTTTGTGGAGTATACGACAAGGAATTTTCGTTGGCTGAGAGCAAATTTCTTCGCTATATACTCACACATTTGTTTCCATCGGTTGGAAGTTTTTACCTTATGTGAGATCCAGGGATCTGAATATGTTGATCTACAGGATCTTTATGTACCTGGTCATCAACTACTATCCCATTTTAATTTTTATAAATGCCTTAAAATTTAAAAGCGTTTTCCGCACCCTATCAAGACCGAGAGTCACATCCTGCTAGAGGTGGCCCTGCCCTTCAACAAAACACTACGTATCTAAACTGGGGAGTCAATAAACACCTCTCTCTCAGCTGGTGTCTATGGATGACCCCTCCCCCTTTGGTACGACCCTTTTCTCTTCTTCTGACCACTCCTCCCCCTGTTTCTGATTTGATTGCCTTGAGCTGGTGGCTGTAGCTTTCTGAACCTAGTTGTGTATGCACGGTAGCACCGGGGTGAAACCCGCAGTGTGAATAGCTCCAAGCTAGGGCTACAGTCGCCCCGTCCCGATAAAACCCTGGCAGGCCTCAAAGTACGATCTTTGTCCGTCGCCGTTAAGTTGGCGGTGTAGGTTCGGTTGGGAAGACTCCCGATTAGTACCCGATCTGGCTCTGAGCGCCTGTTCCCATAAGAGCTGGTGCCAACACTCGCGTAGCCTCCTTGCTTGCATAGGTAACCACGGGACCACTTATGGGTAACTAGACATTGCGGGCAAGGATATCGGCTTTGAGTGGGAACCCATTTGCAATGAATTCGAACCCCAACCCGAAACACAAACCTGCGCTAACTCAAGTAGGCGAGCGCCTATAACTCCTCCCCCCTTAGTGTGGAGCGATGGCCAAAAGAGTTGATGGTCAGGAGTATGCTTGCCAGACGTACTGTTTTCAGCAGTACGCGTACTTTTTTAGTTTTTGTACTTTTAATTGCATAACCCCTAAAGAAGTACGCAAATGTACTTCTTTTTAGTATCTGTACTTCTTTTTGTACTTTTTTTCTACCTTTTTTGTACTTTCACCATAATTTTATAGAGACATGTCCATACAAAAAATAAAAAACATAAATTAAGACTTATTTTTTGTCGCAAGATTGGTGTTCCCCTATTTTACGCCAATTTTTCGAATATTAAATTTCTGAAGCATACCTCGGTTTTGTCCATAATATAGGAAATACAATAATATCTGCTATTAAAAAGTTAGCAGAAAATAATAGCCTTGTAATAATTGATATGTTTCAAATAATAAAACAGTTTGTCACCCTGTGTCGGGAATGCGACTCTGTTATTAAAATATTTTAACATATGTATACTTTTTTTTTCTTTTATCATATAGGGAACCACAGAATATACACAGAATAGAAACAAGAGTTTGACGTTTAACTTTCCATGGAGAAAGGGACAGCAAATATTACCAAAAAGTATTTCTGTCTCTCTCTGATTGTAACTCTGTTTTGTTTATTTATGTTTTTTTTAGTTTTCGGGGTGGTTTTTTATATTGGCGAGAGTTAATAAAAAATGTAATTTTTGTCTAAAACTATTAATAAATAATAAAAACAACTAATAACAATAACAACTTTAACTTTTTCTTTCAAGAAATTAAAAAATATTGGCAACTTTCAGCAAGAAAATTTTTTTAATATTTAGTTTCTTAATTACCTCTTGCACAAGAAACTATATTCATTGTGACCGAAAATCACACACATTTCGATTAATATCTAAATATTTAAGAATCTTTAAACTTTTCATTGAAGAAATTATAAAATATTCCAAATTATCCCTTTTTTAATACAAAATTAATCTTTATTTACATTTAATTTTTCTACTTTAACCGCCAGTTTTCACTCTGTATATCTGTTGCTTCTAACACATTTGATTCGCAAAACATTAAAATATTTTTTTTCTCCCTCTACGAGGTAGGTTAAAGTGCTGCTTTGAGCGTTTTTAAACGTCAAAGGTTTCAATTCTGTGTATATTCTGTGTAGGGAACTGAATTCGTGGAGAATAGACGCCTGCGCGACCGTATTTGTTTTTATTCGTATTGTTTATTTTTAAATAAATAAATGTATTTTCTTTAAGTTAAATAAATCATCGGTTTATTTTTATATTGCTTACAAAAGCCGTCTTGACAATTTTCAGAAGTGGGATGAACAATTAATTTCGCGATTTGAAAACGTGTGAGAGAGAATTTTGATTGCTTCATTGTTGCTGTGGGTTGTTTGCTAAATTTCCGATGAATTTTGTATATTCATGTCGCTGTTTGTATGTGTTGTTTTTGTCTCTAAAGCGTACGTTTTCATTTGTTCTGCCGCAGTAGACGTCGTTTCGTGGAAAAGCAGTTTTAAATTTCGTTGGAGGTATAGTGAATGAGTACAGTCCATGGCACCTGGTCGTAATATTGAGAAAATGAAAGTTGATGAACTAAAGAAACGGTGTAAACAAATTGGTTTACCAACGTCTGGTAATAAACAACAGCTAATCTGGAGGAATATTACTGAGGTGAACATTTTTCTAGTTTTACCTATGGATCGCAATTATTGGATAGGGTACATGCTTTGGTCGAACTACGTAATAAAAGTCGAACTATGTAAAAAAAGTTTTCATCCTGCCATCGTATCATCGCCAAAGGCATTAACGACAGAAAATATTGATGTACAAACTACGTGTACAAATGTTTTTTCACCACTAAGCAGCATTACACATGTTACTCAACCACAGGTTAATGATAATGTGCACCCGACTGTTACGTTTTCCTTGTCATGTTCATTGGAATCAAATACTCTCTTATATGCTTCTAGAGTGCAGCCGTATAACCCACTCACGAATGTTGCAACAACACAGCCGTATAACCCTATTTCGTGTGTTTCTACAACACAAGCGTATAACCCGACTACGTCTGCTCCATCGGCACAACCTTATAACCCGCTAGCAAGTGTTCTTACAACACAGCTGTATAATTCAACTTCAGCACAACCTTATAACCCGACTACTGGAGTTTTTACAACACAGCCGTATAATCCGCTCGCACAACCGCTAACACAACCGTATAATCCAACTATAACACAAACGTATAACCCAACGACTAATGCTGTGTTTATGGCACCTACATGTAATTCACCAAGCACGTTTACCGCACCACCGCCAGCACAACCGATCCGGTACTCGTCGTATAACCCGTATAACAATGTACACGAAATAATTGGTCTGTTACCAGATTTCAACCCATCTGTTGAAATTTCTTTGAACTCTCAACAGTTTATTAGACGAATTGACAGTCTTAAGCGAGCCTATAATTGGGATGACGAAATATTATTGTTTGCAGTGCAACAAAAGTTAAGTGGTCCTGCAAAATACTGGATTGATTCCATAGTGGAAATATTTGTTACGTGAGGCGATTTTTGTGCGAAATTTTTTAGAGATTTTCCAGTTGTTTCAAATGTTGCCGATGTTCATATCGAAATGGCAAACACCAAACGTGGAATTAATGAATCTCCGCAGGACTATTTTTATAAAATGGTTGCTATAGGGTCTAAGGCATATCTTCCCGAATCTGCAATAATACGTCATATCATAAACAGTGTAAATGATCCCGATCTTAAGAGAAAAATATCCAACAACTATCCGACGTGCAACGATTTATTGAAGGATATAATCATTTATTGCAATTATAATGAAGTTAAACATGCGACTAATGTGCCAAGGATGGTTTTACCGGTGGTGGCCACACCAACCAATAAGAAGAATATCGATACTAAGGGCGAACAACGTGTGAAATGTTTCAATTATTTTAGGCCACTACTCTGTAAAGTGTCCTGAGGTTACACCAGAACTTGTGGGTGGTAAAAATAACGTAATTATTAAGAAAGTGCAGATCAATGGAAACACGACAAATGCTTTTGTTAATAACCGATAGTTAGTTGGAGAATCGTATGCCGCCATAGTGGGTAATACATCCGAAATTGGTAAGTGTAACGTTGCCAAGTTGGAAACTAACCTGAAATCTGATTCACCAATTCAAATGAAACCATACCGTGTTCCATTTGCTAAACGTGCCATATTAACCGATATAACGGATGACCTTCTACGACACGATATAATACGACCGTCGCACAGTGGTTCAAGAGCTCAATCTAGCTGGAAAAAAGTAAATTTTTTATGTTTCAAAGTTCACATAATTTGTTTGGTAATTGTTAAATAACTATCCACTGTTCATAACTGTATACCAGGTTTTTTATTTTTTTCTTATTTGCTTTGTTATGATGTTTGAAAAATGATCAATTGCATTGCCTCTGTTGATATAAGAGGCAAGTCCAAGGCGAATTCATAGTAGGTGACCTTATCTCTACAACAAGTACAACAATGCAAAAACAACAGGAATTTTGTTTTTGTAAAATCTCTTTCGATTGTCAGAAACAGCTGACTGAAGAATGACGATGGGAAGAAAAATGTTAAAATTTTTTATAAAAATGATTAAAGAATGACGATGGGAAGAGAAATGTTGATTAAAGAATGACGATGGGAAGAAAAATGTTAAAAGAAAAAGAAGAAAAACATACAAACTTCTGACACAATAAGAAAAAACGAAATTGATTATCAAAATAAAATACACAAAAAACATCAAAATTTTAACAATCGAAATTATATCAGCTGTTTAGATACTTCCACCTATTATATGAATTCGCCTTGGGCAAGTCGATTCACAGCATTACTTTTGAACTGATCATAACATCAAACAATAGCATATTTTCATTTTTTTTATACTGCATTATGTCAGGTATGTTCTAGCTATATTATAAATAAATGTCGAATTTAAGTGTTCTGTGTGTAAAATAATAGGTAAGAGGAAATATGTTGTTTGTGTAGTAAATATTTAGCATTTTATAGTTTTTAGAGTAACTTTTAAATAGGATTCCCGTGAATTCCTGTGAAATGAATTGTGTCCTATTTATGTGTGTAATGTCCACTTTAGATGGAAAAAAATTAGCTTCAATTATTTACCGGTACACTTTTTATATACATATATAGATAACGTACCCATAACACAGAGAGAACTATATAATGTATGGATTGCTGAAATGAAAAGCAAAGAAAGGGCAAAGGGTGGGTTACAGAAGATTAAAACAGAAGATTATTGCAATAAAGTTAAGTTATCTGTACGGAGATTAACGTATTCAATTAACGAAAGATGGATAAAAGCAAAAGGATGTAAGAAATATTTTGAAGACTTTAACAAAATTTGGTTAGAAAATGTATTTAAAATACCAGAGGATTTAGGGATGCAACCGTCAACGTCAAATTTTGGCTGACCTCGATCAGATTTTTCAGGTAAATCTGAAAAACGGAAGCGTATGGAAGTGTCTAATTTAGTTAGTGGATGTTCACCTGAGAAACTAGCGTTCGCTGCTGGCGTTAGTCTTTACAAATCTGGCAAGAGGGATGCTGCCGCGCTTCTAAAGAACATAAATGAATCTCCAACGAGACCAACTAAAATTAAAAAAAATGTTAATGCACAATCTAAGTAACCAGTACCGTATACAGATGAAGAAGCATTACGTCTGTTTATCGATGGAAAATATACGAAAGCAAGTTATAATGCGATGCGTACTGGTGCTAAGATTCGTAACGCGGATATATACCCATCATATCATCGAATTTTGGAAGTTAAACAAAAGCGCTACCCAAGTAATGGAATAAAGGTATCCGATGTAATAGCAGAAGTCTCTCTGCAGGACTTACTTGATCACACTGCATGTAGAATTTTAAAATTGCAAAAAGATGTCATTGAGGAATTCAATTATACGGAATTGACTTTGATTTATAAATGGAGGTGTGATGGTAGCAGTGGGCACTCAACCTATAAGCAAAACTTTAGTTCAAATGATTCCTGTAAAACAGGTGAATATTTGTTTGCAATTTGCTTGGTACCTTTGCAGCTAAAGTACGGTAACGATATCATATGGGAAAACCCACGTCTATCATCTACAAGTTTCTGCAGGCCGATTAAACTAATTTTTGAGAAGGAAACAACATCTTTGATTCAAGATGAAACTATTTACATACAAAGAATTTGTTATTTAAAAAATGTTTATATTTACCTCTTTACCTACAACGCTACGCCTATTTTACCTTTTGGTACAAAGAATGCCTCAATGGGAAATACATAACTCCAAAATTTCATACTTCTAGCTGCTTCCGAAGAGAAGTTATGACTTTTTTCCAGCTAGATTGGCCTCTTGAACCACTGTGCGTCGGAACCAACTTACGCTTCACCTGTTGTTTTAGTGGCCAAAAGCAATGGCAAGCATCGCATGTGTGTCGATTACCGCCAACTCAACTCAATCACGAATAAGATGCCATACCCTATGCCCATCATGGATGAACAATTCGCCCAGCTGGCTGACAACAAATACTTTACAACTCAAAAACTCAAAAAAATTCACAGCGTTCGTTACGCACGACGGACATTTTGAGTATAATCGCATACCGTTCGGACATGTCTATGCCCCGGCTGTTTTCCAGTCTATTATGGACAAACTTATTTCGAAAATGGGCAATGGGAAGACCTTAGCGTACATGGACGATGTGGTCATTCCAAGCAAAATCGTAGAAGAGGGACTTTCTCGCCTTCAACGATTCTTTGAAATTCTAACGTTAGCTGGTCTTACGCTTCGGTTTGACAAGTGCATTTTTCTGGCAACGAAAATTTCATACCTGGGACACTCAATCGATGAGAATGGTATCCAACCAGGCGACTTTAAGACAAGTGCAATCCGAAATTTTCCCGTACCGACGAATACCACAGAAGTATGAAGATTCCTGGGCTTAACTGGGTTTTTCAGAAAGTTTGTCCAAGACTACTCGTTAATAACTAAGCCGATCACGAAACTATTACGGAAAACCGAAACTGTTTTCACCTGGGGCCCAAATCAACAAATGGCATTTGATAAACTCATCGGAATACTTACAAGTCTACCCGTGCTAGCATTATATAGTAACAAATCCCAACACGAAGTTCACACCGATGCAAGCAGTTTGGGTCTAACCGGTATTTTATTGCAGTCCGATGATAATGTCAACTGGAAACCCGTTTTCTATTTTAGCCGACACTGTACCGATGCTGAAAGCCTATGATAGCGGTTACGAACTTGAAGTCCTGGCTGTGGTGGAATCACTTGTTAGTTTCCGTGTTTATCTGCTTGGCAAGTCATTCCGTCTCGTGACTGATTGTTCTGCTGTCGCGAAGGTGAAGAATAACAAAGAGCTTAAACCCAAAATAGCTAGGTGGTAGTAGCTAGAGTACGATTTCGCTCTAATACACCGTGAGGGCCGGCGATTGTTACATGTAGGCTCCCTAAGCCGAGCTCCCGATATGCCACCAGTGGAAATAGAGCCAGACTACGTAATGAAAATTACTGCCGACTTGGATGACTGGATGGTCACTATGCAATTGGGTGATGAAAAACTACAGAAGATTATTTCCGTTTTACGTGGAGATCGGAAAACAGAACAGGATAAACCGATTAAGAGGGAATTCTACAGGCGCAACGGTAGACTTTATCACAAAGAAGAAAATGGTCTAAAGTTGGTAGTGCCTAAGAGCATTCGTTGGAGGATTGTAAAGTTTTTGCACGACGATTTGGGACATTTCGGCTTGGAGAAGACAATTTAGGGGATACGACAGAAGTTCTGGTTTCCTAAAATAAGAAAATACACCAAAGACTACATCTCCAGTTGTATAAATTGTTGCTATAATAAGGCTCACGCTGGGGAGTCAGAAGCCCGTTTACACTATGATGAAGTCGAACCAGTTCCTTTCCAGACAATACGCATTGACCATTTGGGTCCATTTACTAAAGGTAAACGGGGCCAATGTTACATAATTGCCATATCCGATGCATTCATAAATATCTGGTAGTCAAAGCCGTTCGTAGTACAAAATCGTTACCCGTTATCAACACCTTCAATGAAATGACGTCGTATTTTGGTCTTCCAAAACGTTAGTGACCGTGGTACGGCATTTACCATCAAAGGTTTTTGAAGAATTTTGTGCTCACAACTCCATTAAACATATAAAGACAGCCGTACGAACACCGAGAGCGAATGAACAGGTTGAGCGGGCCAACCAATCAATACTCAATTACATCCGAATAACCGTTGAAAACCCTAAGGACTGGGACTTAACACTACGAGAGCTCCAGTGGACTGTAAATTCGCAAATAAATTCAACAACTGGATTCTCACCTAACGAATTAGTTTTCGACTTCAAGCTGCGGGATGTAGTGCAAAATTATCTGGTCGCAGCTATACATGACGATGTTGATGAGGATTCGTTGCCAATAACCGAGAAGCGTAACATTGCAGCTAAGAATATTCGACAAGAGCGCGAAAAGTGGGAGAAGCGTTTTAAAGCGAAACACGCCGCCCCGAAGCAGTATGCCGAAAACGACATCATTGTATTAGGAAACGAAGCATCCGCCACAGGAGACTCACGTAAACTTGAGCCAAAATTTCGAGGCCCATATATTGTGGCTAAGGTCCTGGGAAATGACCGATATCTTATAGAGGACGTGCCAGGAATTCAGGTCACCAACAGTAAGTTTTCTTCTGTGTATTCAGCGGATAAGATGAGACCATGGCGTAATAGCTGTTCCACCTTGGATGAACCTTCCGAAGATGACGACAACGAAATCGAGGACGATTTTGTAGCAGGATAAGCCGAGCTGTCACAATTCTATGGGTTTTTAGCCAAATGTATATGTAGCAGTTGCAATAATCAGAAAGAGATTTGCCTTTTTAAAAAACGCGCAGCAGAGTTTTTATCGAATATAAGTACTTATATAAAAGGTCGTTTCAATTTAGAAAATATAAGTTTGAAAAACTTTGAATTTTTCATCTTAATTCAAACATTTTTTTTTCATGAATTTGTGGAAATAATTACATTATTTTCGATCAAAAATATTGATTTAGATCAACTTTTTGACGAATTAATATCATTAAAAACATTTGCTAAAAACATTGAAAAAGAAAAATCTGCAGAAGAAAAATGGAAAGAATTCTTAAATAGTGGATCATTTCCTAATTTTGAAAAGATTTGTTGCTTCGTCTTTCCAATTCCTTTGTCTAATGCAGCCAGTGGACGAATTTTTAGTTTAATGTCTAATTTTTGGAGGAAGGAACGAGATAAACTTTTAATAAAAAATTTAGAAAGCGAGTTAATAAAAGCAAACTTTGAATACAGTTGTACTGAGTTTTTAAATTTTTTAAAAGCCGAAAAAGGTAAAAATCAAATTGTAAATCAAATACAAAAGAGTGATAAATATTTATAATTTATTTAAATGTATCAGTAAATTTTAAAGTTAATAATTTTCAAAAATTAAAAATGTATATATGTACGTACATATGTACTTATATCAAAGTACACCTAATTCTGTTTTTACACGGTCTTTTTTTACACGGTTTTGATATAACACGGTTTGAAAATAAAATATTTTTAATTTTTGTTACACGATTTTATTCCATTTAGCACGATTTAAAATTTTTTGTGCTTAATTTTTTTTGTCAAATTTAATTTTTGCAAAGTATGTTCATATCACAAATTTAAGGGAATTCCCTTTTTGCGCGACAAGCAATTTTACTGGTCAAAGCAAATGTAAATGGCACAAATTTAGGGGAATTCCCTTTTGTGCATACAAGCACAAAGGTCAGAGCAATTGAAATGTGTTAATATTTTGTGTTTGGTAAAGAAATTTTTTATTGGCAAATTTGTTTTTCTATCGTTAAATTAAATTTAACGCATTAAGATGAAAGGTAAGCCAAAAAATATTTTATGTTTATTAAGTTATTTATATTTTTAATTTTGTTAAATATTTTATGAATCCCTAAAAGAAAATGTCAAATACAAAACTTTTAAAAAATCCTTGTTTTTCACTAATTTTAATAGGTTTTAGAGATTAGGAACCAATCACCTATTTTTGCATACCATCAGTGTCTTTTTTACACGGTTTTTTTTTACACGGTTTTTTCTGGAACCAATCTACTGTGTAAAAACAGAATTAGGTGTATAACATTAAAATTACATTTGTTAAATTAATTTTGAAGTATTAAACAATGAAAATTTGTTTTTTAGTTTTTATTCAGATAAATTAAAAATCCAATAATACTATCATAATATACATTGATTTTAGTCCAGTCTGAAATACATATAAATTCTATAGATTTAAAACAGTGATATCCGAAGGTAAAACTGTAGTTGTATTGGTGAGAGAAAGAGAACTGCACTGAAAGAAAAATTGTGTATACTTAAAAAAAATTCACGGACAAAATGATAAATTAAAATTTATTTTATATATCATTAATAAAATTTTCTAAATTAATGCTATTATGACAGTTTCGTAGCAAAAGAAAATTTTTTAAGTGTGCGGAATTTAATAAAATATTTTTAATAAACAACAATTTATATAAAATATTTTTAATAAACATTCCATCAGAAAATGGTCTACCATGTTTAACAATATTTAAACTTATAAGACTTGACAATTCTTTTCTAAACTTTTATCATCTGAAGTCTTTTCGTTGGTTTCCGTATCTGATAACCAATTCTTCAGTTTTCCAAAAAAATAATTTTATATTCAAAAATAATTCTTCTTTTTCCCTATCACTAAATCTATCCTTATTACTATGAAAAGAATCATAGTGTCTTTTTAAAACATATCCCCTAATTTCCTTAAATGTTTTATAACATAATAGATATTGAGTATTGCCAAACGCATTCATAATCATAAAATATTTCTCGCATGCCATATTTATTTCTTTCAGTGCTCTAAACAAAAATATTGAAAGAAAATCATATACCCGCTACACATGTGCCTTCACTTCACTGTGCCAGCGACGACTCAACAAAAGAGAATAAGAATATGTGTGTGTTTTAGTCAGCACAATTGTGCTATGAAATGGACATCATTGATTAAAAATCACAAAAACTTATTTAAATTAAATTAAATTTTAAGTTCATTTTTTATATTAAATACAAATAGTTATTATCTCTTTTTTATGTTCTTCATTGTTACTGTTGTGAACAATTTTTTGTTAGTTTTCTTTTATTGAATTAAATAAATTTTGAAAATAAACAATTGTACTTCTTTTTACTCAATTGTACTGCTTTTTTAACTTCGATTTACGTTTTTTGACGATTTTAAATCTGGCAAGCCTAGTCTTGTCTCCCAGACAAGAAATGCGATCTATATTTTCAAAAATGCCTAATTGGCAGAATTCAGTCTGATAGATGGAAAACAAGGTAACATTAAAGAATAAGAATTGTTTTTAAGTTAGTCGTATTGTACGGTTCAAGTCACAGGCATGCCAGTGGTTCAAGTGAATAACAATAAAGTTGCAAAAATTAAATAAAACAAAATAATTTGTTTTTTTTTTTAAAGACTTTATTATATAAAAACAAAATTGATAACATCACAGTTTTTAAATTTTATTAATATGTTTCCTTCAATAATATGTCAGAGTAAAATGATGTTTTTATTTCTGTAGGTGGTAGATTTTTTGTTAATACAAGTCCCTGTTCGGGTTGTGAGATTTCTGTTATCTGGCCGACATCATTGAGGTTACAGTGGCTTCTTGATTATTTATGATTTTCCAAAGCATAAAGATTCTTCTATTGTTTCTTGTAGTGAGCTTTCTTTGCAATAATATATGTTTTCAATTTCTTTACATAAGTTTTCAAAATATTGGATCTTATTACTATCATACAATACATAAGGTTTAATCATTATTTCTTTTGTTTTATTAATAGGTATAGGGATTGTGTGGGAAATTGTGTAATTATTTAATGGGATACGGGGAATTTGAATGTTGAAAACGATATTTGTATTATTGTAGTTCTAAAAGTTGATATAAATGTTCTATAGTATCAATTGTAATCGACTGATTATGTAAATTGTCTGTATTTCTTCTAACTCCTGTGTGTTCAATATCATCTTGGGTATAATTCCAAGGCTTGGTAATACCATTGCCTCAGAAATATCCGTAATATGATTTGTCAGTAAATCGATGTGGAAATTAATCTGATTTAAATATTGAATATCATTTATAAGCTTTGAATTGGAGTTTTTGTTATTTTGAGAATTCCTTATTGATCGAACTATTATATCTTGTTCTTTATTTATATGATCTGTGATATTTTCCATTCTTTCAATGATTTCAGTACTAAGTATATTCTGTTTGTTAGTTTCAGTTTGTAAATTATTTGTTAGGTTAAATATAGCCCGGTTAATACGGAGAGCATCATTGCCGTCCATGTTGCCTGTGATAAATTTAATTGGTGTACCTATACCATTAAATAATAATCCGTGAGTTTAAAATTTGTGATCTATAAAGAATTCTTATTGTAATATGTGGGCGCAAATTGATTTACAGATTCCTCAATTCTCATGACACTGTCTTCATATGAACTTAGTTTTATTATGTGAATAAGGTCGATGTAATCGTTATTTTTTTTGCTGTTCCTAGTTTTATTTGTAAAAGATCTTGGGTATCAGTAAGATTGTGTATTTTCAGAGTTTGTGTGTGTATCATGGGTATTAATCTGAAAAAAAAAGAATTATAAAAATCGTTTTTTCTTTATTTTTGATTTGTGAAGCTTTTTGTTTTGTGTAGTGAGTAATATTGCTTTGTTGTTTTGTTTTACTTTGTGCCTAGAAAATCTTGATGCTAATTTATTTCTCTTACATTCCTTCCTATAGATAAAGTCATTTACATCATAGTCCAGTGGGTCTTATCTATCTGTATTAAGTTTTTCTATGCGTTTGTCTGTGTCGGTTTCCAATTTTTTCCTAATAGATTCATAAAGTTGAGTTTGAAATTGATTAATTTTGGGACGATATTCGTGTTCATTGTTGAATGTAATTTGGCGGTCAATTTTATAAGTTTTTCCATAGAAAAGTTCGAAAGGTGTAAATTTAGTGGCAGAATGGATTACGTTATTATATGTTATAAGAACTTCTGTTAGGAAGTCATCACGATCCATTTCTAACTTTTTTCTTTAATTTTTTCGACTATTAATCTGTAAGTTTCAGTTAATGTTGAGTGAAGTCTTTCTACAGGGGCATTGCTACTAGATTGTTGGAAAGACGTAAAGTGTAAGTTAATTTGGTATTGTTGGCAAAAGTCTTTAAATATGTTTGAATTGAATTCGGTTTCTTGGTCACAAACGATTTTGTTAGGTATGTCGTGCAGGCTAATATATTTAATGAAACTGATGGGTCTGTTTTTATTCGACTAAGTGCATCCGCATTAGTGTTTAGTTTGCCTTTTTTGTATATAATTTCATAATGAAATTCGTCTAGACAAGCTATAAATGGCTTTGTTATTTTGGCAAAGTCCTTAATAAATTTACAATAGTATCCTAATAGAACTAAAAATGATTTTATTTTGTTTTTGGTTTGTGGGAACGGGAAAGTTTTGGATCGCTTTTATTTTATCAGAATTTGGTTTTACTCCTTCTGTAGTCGCTAAATGACCTAAAAATGCGCATTCTTTATGTAAGAATTCAGACTTGTCTAATTGAATTTTAAGGTTGGCTTCTCTAAGGGCTTCAAAAACCTTCCTTGAAGTGAAGTGGAATATACAATAATGTCGTCTAAATAGACAAGACATACTGTTCCTATCAAATCTTTAAGAACGCAATCCACCACTCTCTAAAATGTGGATGGTGCATTTTTAACCCGAAGGGCATTCTAACAAATTCGTAGTATCCACCTTCTACTGTAAATGCCGTCTTAGAAATATTCTTTGGATTCATCTCCATTTAATGGAATCCACTAGCTAAATCCAATGTAGTAAAATACATGCACTTACCAAGTTTATCTAATATTTCATTTATGTTTGGTATTGGGTATCTATCTGTATTGTTTTTTCGTTCAGTTTCCTATCATCAATAACTAAACTCCACTTTTTTTTTCTACTCGCGTCCGATTTTTTTGGGACTATCCAAACATATGTCTGAAATTTGTTTTTTTTACTTCTGCTTTATGAATATGGGGGTATCTATATGATTTTGTGTAAATAGGAACGTCATCTCTGGTGACAACGTTGTGTTTAACTTTATTGGTAAAGGTAAGGGACTGATTTTCTTGAAGAAAAATATCTTCAAACTCTTTGCATAGTCTTGTTCTTCTACATTTAAATAGTCAATTTCAAGATTGTCTAGTAATTTAGGGTTTTGATATTCAGGAAGATGTTCGAAATTAATATTATTAATTTCTCTATAATATGAATCTGTTATTGGATTTACTTTAATTGGACTTTCGATTAAAATAATTTTGTCTGAATTTGACCTATTATTTATTTCAACGAAACTGTACCAGTTTTCCGCTTTGTACATGCCTTGTGAAATGGTTACTTCTGGGTTTATTGAAGTTGTGGGGATTAAGAAATCGCCATGTTCTACATCTACAGAAATTTTTATAATGGCTTTAGTTTTTGGTGTTATGAGAAATTTACCGGAAGTTAAGTTTGGTTTAAAAGACAAAGAAATACAGCAATTCCTTATGGTTAATTGTTTTTCCTCGAGGTCTATTTTTGCGCCTAGTTTAGTAAGTATATTGAGTCCAATAAGACCATCAAAATAGTTGTGGAATTTAAAAACAAAGAATTCTAGGATTCCACTTTCTTGGAATTCTATGAATGAAGGGATGTGTACTTTTGAATTCAATTGATGTTTGTTTACCATAGATGTTATAATTATTGGTATACATTTTTCTATATTCAAGTTTCTTGTGTATTCTGGGTGCCTATAAAAAAACGGAGTGGACGTCCAAATGGAGATGATATATTTATGTAAGGTAGGTTGGTGCCATGTTTGTTGATATCTAGGTGTCCTGTTGGGTTTTGGAGGCATTCAATTGAAAATTTTTTACATCTTCTATTTCGTTATAATTGTCCATATCAGGTATATAGTTTGGAACGTTATAATGGTCAGGATCTGAATATATGTTAAAGTTTTCATAGTTATGGTCAATTTGATGTACTTCTCTTGGAAATCTACGTGTTTGTCCACTATTGTTTCCAAGATGATTATAGCCTGAGCTAGTAGTATCCATGGGTTCAGGTGCTTGGAAATTTGTGTTAGTGTTAAATTGTGGTGTTTTTAAATTGTTAAATTGGTCTTGATTGTTTGTGGATGTTTAATAATGTGTGTGTCTGGGAGTTTGTAAATTAAAATTCTGTGCTAACTTAGGTCTATTGAATAGTGTTAGTGAGTTAAAGCTCTGTGGTAACTGAGGCCTATTAAATGGTTGGTTGATTGGTAATTGTGGTCTATTGAAATATATCGCAGGACCATAATTCGCGTTTCTGTAATTATTTGCTAGCTGCAGTCTTGGTGTGAATGGTCTTTGAACGTGATATTGTCTATGAGTGTCTGGTTTCCTTGCAAAATTCCTATTTTCTTGTCTTATATAGAACATGTTTTGTTCTGTAATACAGTATGAAAAAGCTGTTGATAAGTTTTCTGGTTTGGCTCCCGAGCAGCGACATGAAAAAATAAGTGACAAATACAATAAATCTGATAATTTGCTTCAATTTATGCCTATATATATAAAAAGACCAAATTTCGCGCGTTTGATAAGTTGCTTCAAATAAATTGTGTGGGAATTAAAAATTTTATAAAGTGCTTAAAATTTAAATTGTTAATAAAACAAATAAAAATTAAACATAAAACAACAAAGTATTATACAATAAAAACCATACAATACATGTAAAACATAAAAAAACAACAATATACATCAGGGTTTACCAAAAATTTTTTCGCAAGTTCGATAAATTAATTCAAACCAAAATTTTACAATGTTTAAAATTTAAATTGTTAAAAGAAAAAGTACACAACACAATATATAAAATATTAAACAATAAAATAAACAAAACATACTAGAATACAGTACAGTGAAATAAATAAAACAGAAAAATAATAACAAATAATCTGTATGCTTATATATATTTATAAAATATACAAAAAACAAAAATAACAATATTCATATATTGGTTATTGTTGTGGGAACATACGAACATAAGTATGTACAGCAAAATAGAACAAAAATAAAAAGAAAACAAAAAAAAATACAGTATAACAAGAATTAAAGATACAAGTGCAGTGTTGTAAAGAAAAATGTAAATGAGAGAATAATAACAAATTAAATAGATGAAATCTGTAAATAGATAAAAGATTTGATTACAAGATATTTAATTTAAAAAATTGTGAAGTGATAAATATCTCTGTAACATAATCACCAACATAATTCAAGATACACATTACACAGAACTTAAAAATACACTACACAAGCAACAAATAATCCAACAAGTAGCACATCGTTGGACGACTTCAAGAATGCTACAATCCAGGACAGGAATTCTGCACAGATGCCCCGTTGTCACTGCATTCTGTGCCGTTCGGAGAAAACTAAGGGGAGTACTTCAGACTCTCAAGAGGTGAAAAGTGCAAAATATATTTGTGTTTCTTTGTCCTTAAATTTGTAACTTAATCAAATTTAAGAGATTTTTTGTAATTTAACCAAAATATTTCTAATCGCTTAAAAGCGACAACACAAATAATATTTCGCATTTTTAAAATACTTGTAACTTCTCATTTATTTATAATTTTATATACATATTTATTAAAATTACGTCGATATTGTAAAATTATAAACAAAACCCACCGTTATTTAGTGACACATATTCGCGAGTGTTAGTATTTTGTATTTATTTCGAATTACACTAACAATTCGTGTCGTTATTCGTGAGAGAACATTCAGCATAGCATTTGTGTTGTTTTGTTCATCTTCCTTTTTATTTATTTTTCGTAATTTCGTTTCGATCCGTATTCCGTTCCACGCGTTCCTATACTGCTTGTATATAAGTTACATATTACAGCTGCTTACAGTGTGACCGTTCACACTAGAAACAAAAATCAAGTCACATAAAATTACAATAAAAAAAATTGTTTACATAAATTTCGAAATCGTTATTTATAATAACACAGTGTATTTACATTGAAATTTGATTATTGTTTTACTATAACAAATCGATTATCAAGCGATTTTACTCGGTACATTGAACATTTTATACCGAAGGCTGTGCGTGAAGCGTTTATATTTTTATTTTCTGAGGTCAAGTAAGTTAATCTTGACCCAATTAAAGTCACTTAAATTTTGGAATCTGAACTTTCGAACATTGTGTACCGAGGTACATCAATTAAATTCTATTTTCCAAAACAATTAAATAAATTCGAATATAATTCGACCAATAATTTATTTTGGTAAATTTTTTAGTTCCTGTTTTGGGGAATTTTATGTAAATAAGAATCACAATGACTAGTAGGAAAGGACAAGATTCTCCCTCCAAATCGGAAAGTTTGGAGAAGTTAATTACGAAGAAAGCTAAGGTTGTTGAAAACATAGCTCGAATTCGTCAATACATTTTGGGAAAGACAATTTCTTTTAATCCAATCGAGTTGGAATGTCGGCAATCAAATGTGCCGGAAATGTCCTTCTGTGGGCAGTCACACCAGTCGAGACTCCCAAAAATGAAATTTCCCAGGTTTAACGGAAAATATTCCGATTACAAGAATTTTATGAGTTTGTTTGAGAACTTGGTTCACAATGATCCGATGTTGACAGATATTGAAAAATTCAATCATCTAATAGCATGTTTGTCGGATGAAGCTTTGGGTATGGTAAAAGCTTTTCAGATTACGGAAGAAAATTACCCCAAAGCAATAGCCAGTCTGAAGAAGGTTTATGACAATGAATGTCTCATATTTTTTGACAATATAAGAAAACTTTTCGATTTGCCACAAATTGCAAAACCTTCTTAAAAATTACTTCCCTGATCGGGTGCCAAAATGTTTCTCCTTAATGTTTTTTAAGGAAGTAATTTAAATTAAACAATTTATAATTTAATCATATATAATGGACATTTTAAATTAGTAACCGAAAAGACCAAACTGTTTGAGATGAAGAGAACCGTGATCGTTGGTTTGTAATATTCAACTGATTTTTATTATTTCAATATTTCTTTAATTTACATACTTAACAGAATTAATTCTAACTGTCTATTCCAATTCAGCAACTCCGTTGCTTATTCTAATTACTTATTCTCTATGTATTCATTAACCTTAGCCTATGTATTCAATAATCTTACACTTACTTATCAATAGGGTGTTACTAATTTATGATGACTAAATTCATTATTATTAATTCAATTATTTTTATAATTATTATTTAATACAATTCAGTTATTTAAATTAATTCCAAAGTATATATAACATAGATGATAAAATAATGGCGCAACAATAGCCCTTATTGATGAACCTAGTGGTTCTTTAAGACCGGATAAAAATGTTTTAAGGCACATTTTATCAAACAATTCTCGTTTAGCTTTAATTATGTTTTGATCCACCCCATGGATCATTAAATTGTTATTTATTGTAGCCTGGATTTCTACAACTGAACTATAGAATTCTTCTAGTGTTTTGTTATTTTGTTTTAGAAGATGCAAGTCCCGAATTAAAGAGGTTTCATTTCGTTTATCAGAGTAGTGTAAAATGAGATTATTTTTTATGTTCGGCCAGTTTAAGTCTGTGCTATACATATTTAAAATTTCATTCGTTTCCCCTTCAACTTTGTTGCGTATAGATCTTAAGATCATCTTGGCAAGAGGGCTGCCATCAATGGGTGACAATACCGTAAGTATTTCCTCTACATTACGTATAAAGCCGTATAACAGTCTGGGATTACCGTCAAATTTCGGCAGATCTTTGACAGCATCGGGGATTCTTAAAGAGTTCAGAATATTTTTTGCTAACAAGGGTGAATTATTTATAGAATTCATTGTACTACTTTGACCGTCTTGATTAACACTCATATCAATTTCAGATTCCGGAATAGGAATAAGGGTTCTTTGTATCGAGTAGGGACGAAATTTAGGCATATAACAATTTTGTTAAATTTACAACAAAAGCATATATTAAAAAAGATTACAGGAGGGTCTCGTAAGATTCGCTGGTCTTTATAAATATAAATATATACTAATTGGACCATTTTTAGAGAGAAACTGCGTAGCAGCCTTCCCTCTATCCCCCGACTATTATGACCCGTTTCGATGTGGATACGGCTGCGGACACATTGTCAGCTGCGCTTAGGGCGGCAGCCACATCCTCCGTCAAACCCTCTGCCCATAGGGGCAAACGAAAACCGCCCTGGTGGAACCGAGAGATCGTTGATCTACACCGATCTTGTGGCAGGCTCTTTAACAGGGCGAAAGCGAATGGTCAATATACGAGCCCAAAAAAAGGGAACTTAAATATGCTGTAAAGCGAGCGAAGAGGGCCCCGTGGAGGAACTACTGCGCGAGCGTTGAATCCTCTGCCGAAACTGGCCGTCTTCGTAAAATTCTAAGTTCCACACACAAATCCCTTGACTGTATCCAACGACTTAACGACTGCTGGACTACGTCCAGTTTGGAGACGCTTGAGCTTCTCCTTGACACTCACTTTCCAGGAAGTGTCACCCTCGGCGCTCAGGCCTTTTATCAGGTTAACGAACCACTGTCTGGAAACTACTCCCCCTGGCTCTTACCCTTGGCCAAGTGAAGTGGGCTGTTAGGTCTTTCAAACCATTCAAGTCCTCAGGACCGGATGGTATTATCCCGGGTGACATTCAACATGGGGAGGAGATAATTCTCCCTTGGTTGCTTGCCATCTACAACGCTAGTCTCAGGCTCCTTTATATCCCTTGGAGCTGTTGAATATCTAGGGTGATCTTCATTCCCAAGGCTGGGAAACCGTCCCACACTAGGGTGAATGATTATAGACCCATAAGTGTGTGTTCCTTTCTTCTGAAGACATTGGAAAGAGTTCTTGATGTTCATATTAGGGCCTCGACTGATCCAGCGCTTCTATCCACTTCTGTTGAGAAAAACATTGTTTAATTGACATAACTAAATAATTATAATATTGAAGCAAATGTCAACTGTAGTGTTAACATTGATGGTGACGTGTCACCATCATATTGGCAAGCTGTAATCCGTTTTCTTATATACTTATCCGTTATTTTTTTTTAATACTTTTCTAAAAATTACATATGTTAATGTATTATCTCCATTAATTTGCTAAATACTTTTATCAAATACACATTGAATTACTCCATACGTGTATAACTTTTAACAACTTCATAACATGCCTATACGAGAGGTAAATCAGTGGAGACTGTACTACACTCTCTTATCACTCGGGTGGAAAAGTCGATGCACGTTAGGGAATACACTTTAACCATTTTTCTGTACATTGAAGGTGCATTTAATAACGTCGACCCGGACGCCATAGTTAGGGCTCTTCGTTCTCTGAACCTGGGACAGAATTCTGGTTGAGCTTCTCCTCAAGTCGAGGATAGTAACCTCCACAGCGGAGACCACAAATTGTGAGAGAATGGTTCGTAGAGGCATACCGCAAGGCAGTGTTCTATTACCACTTCTCTGGAACCTTGCAGTCAACTCACTCTTGAGGGAGCTGGAACACTCTGGCAATGACGCCATAGCTTACGCTGACGACGTTGTCATTGCTGCGTCGGGAATTTGCCCGTAGACACTGTCGGATAAGTTGAACTTGGCGCTGTCAATTGTACTGGACTGGTATAGGAATTTTGAACTGTCTATTAACTCCTCTAAGGCCGATACGATTCTTTGCAAGAGGAGATATAAAATTCCAACCTTCTTCTTTCCTAGCATAGGCGGGACCAGACTCACGTTGAGTCCCGAAATTAAATATCTGGGCCTGATCCTCGATCCCAAGCGTAAGGCGGCATGTGCTACTTATTGCTGTAGTAGAGCGGTCGGAACCAGATGGGGTCTTCGCCCAAGGATCATGCGTTGGATATATTCTATGGTCATTGAACCCAACCTCTTATAAGGTGTTGCTTTCTGGTGGACTGCTCTGGACAGACAACACAATGTCAGACTTCTTGACAAGGTCAGAAGGTCTGCGGCCATTTATATAACTGGCGCTCTGCGCACCACCCCCACGAAAGCCTTGTTCGCAATGCTCAACTGGCTTCCTACTGTGCTTCTCGCTAAGCAGGTAGCCAAGTTTGCTGCGACTAGACTTAATGCTCTCTCTCGTTGGTACATTGTACCTTCTGGTCACTCCACTATTCTGGAGGTTGATCCAGTGGCCCCTGTGAACATGGACTATTTTCCTGCTGAATATTGTCTTGACAGATGTTTCCACTCTCTGATTCCAAGCAGGGATGACTGGAATCCTAATACGGAAGTCCTGGATATATGTATATACCGACGGCTCTAAACGCGATAATGGGGTTGGAAACGGTGTCTACTCTGGGAAACTGGACCTAAATATTTCTCTCCGTCTGTCGGACTACTGCAGTGTGTTTCAGGCGGAGGTGATGGCAATTTACCGGGCCGCTCAATGGATCCTCGTCAACGTCCTTTCACTCATGTCTCGGTCTTTTCTGATAGTCAGGCCGCGATAAGATCTCTATCGTGTTTCGTAAATAACTCTAGAATCGTTAGGGAATGTCGCCGCTGTCTCGACCTTCTTTCTGAGAGCTTCACCAGTATCTCACTGGTGTGGGTTCCCGGGCACAGTAACATTCCGGGAAACTGTAGGGCCAACGAGTTCGCCAGAGCTGGTGCGCTCCTTCCGGAATCCTCTTCAATTGAACTGGGTATGCCACTTGCCTCGGTCAAGTTGGACCTTGCGCGGAAATTCTCTCGGGACGCCAACCTATCCTGGGTCAATGAGGAGTCCTGCTCCACCGCTAGACTCACCTGGCCCTTAATGGATGGAAGGCGTACCAACCAATTACTTGGTCTTGGCCGTGACGTCATCTCAACCACAGTGACCGTGCTTACAGGTCATTGCGTAGACACGCGGAGAGAATGAGGCTCCCATTTAACGACTTCTGACGTGGATGCAGATCCGCTGAGGAAGAGGAAACTGTTATCCACTTTCTTTGTCAGTGCCCCTCTCTTGCTAGGTGTAGATATGGGTTATTTGGCTCCCCATTTCTTGTCAGCTTAACGGAGCTATCATCTATTGATATCAAGGATATAGCTTCGTTCATCAAACTTTCTGGCTGGTTTTCCAGTGTAAGGTAGTCGTGCTTTTGATGTGCAGCCATTGCGCTGACCAACTTCTTCCTCTTCCCTGATTTTGGTGGAACTTAGTCGGTACATTGACTGCGTTCACCCATGGCATTACAACGGGCCGCTATGCGTGCTCAAGTGAGCTTTGTGATATCAGAGCTACCACTCCGACCTAAACCTAAACCTTATAATTTACATACGCAATGAAGTTGTGCCAATGTCAGCCATTTTTAAGTAGGGAACATAATAGTCGCTGTAGTAAACGCAACGAGTAGCACTACAAGCTGTCAACAGTTAAAAAAGTAATTCAAATTGGAGAATATGTAGTTGTAATAGTCGTTGTAGTAGAAACTGAAGCTCAAAATTCGAGTTTTTGAAATTTGTAGCGTAACAAATTGTAAACCGAGTATCCATGGTTTTCAATACATTTGACATTAAATATGTGAAGATAAAATGTTGCTGGAGAGATATATGTAATCGGATATGCATTTATCATACAATTCAACATGCATTTTGTTAGAAAATTCACATAATATTCTTATATTATTCTCTCAGTTTTTAAAAAGGTTGTGTAATAATATTATTAGAGAGCTTCACTATTATGTTCGACTTTTGTTTGCTACGCTGCTCATTAAATCGTAAGCTTCAGCTTCTACTACAACTATTTAATTATGTTTCACACCTTGACGTGTATGATACAGAATTTAACCGTCTGTCAGGGTACATAATCTGGCTAGAAATAAAGTTTCAGAAGAAAACTTCAATCAAACGTAGACACAAAACTTGGTTTTACAAGGCGTGCAAACTTGCGGTCAGATCCAGAGCGGAAGCATTCAGAAATTGCCGCAATAATAACTGCGCACAATCTGATTCGCTTCGCAACTAGGCAAGCAACGCCTTCATGCTAAAGCTCTCTTTTTCCTAGGGAAGTAAGAGCTTTTGGTTATTTATTAAAAGGGTAAGGAATTGCTAATCTTACAGTGCATGATCGTACGTTCACTAGCCTAGTTAAAAATCCTAATCTTTTAGCTGAGTTATTTGCAAGGCATTCATCCTTACCGGAAAGCAGTCAACCACTGTTGGAACTTGAAAGGCTATCAGTAAGTATGCCCGGTATATTCTTTCAAGCTCGTGTAGTTTAAAGCGTTTTTTAAGAACACCACATAGACAAGACTTCTGAGTCAGATAATATTCCAGCACTGGTCCTGAAGCAATGTTATTCGACGGCTACTCTTCCGTTAGCTAACCTTTTCAGTGCCTCATATCGTGCCGGTATTTTCTATTATGCTGGAAGACTTCTAACGTAACGCCTATCCCTAAACAGGGTGAAATCCCTGAAAATTACTAACCAATATGGAAATTATTGAAAGAATAATTAACCATAAGCTTGTGAAGTTTTCGTAAGTTCCGTTCTGCTGTTGACCTGTTAAAGTTGCTCTTCGAAAGATGGAACCAGTCAATCCAACTATTTGGTGAGAGCAAAGCTGGATTGAATCAACCAACTATCTAATCCCATCATGTAGACTTGATGAGCGCTGTCCATTAGAAATACTACCTTACTTTCTGTTTATTATTTAAACACTTTTGGTTCTATCCTTAGTGGATAGCCGCAAAATATTTTTAAAATTATTCCTTCTGTGTTGTATGACGTCTCCGCCCACTTTTCTAGCTAGATCTTTAGTGCACTGAAAGGGTTTGGGTTATTCAAGTCTTTAGTGTGCGGCTCTATAAGGCAGTTTATACGCTTCCTAATAGGTACCCGCAAAATAAGTACCGTACAATGCCTGGAGTAATTGTTAATCGCCTATTCACACTCTAGGACGGTCTCTGATTCCGTATTCTTGGATGTTATTGCCTTAGTTGTCATTTGACTATCTGTAAAAATATTAAAATCCCTATACGTCGAGTTTGCCAAATGATTACTAGTAGGGATGCCAATCGGTAAATCCCGTATTCTGAAATCGCGGAATTTTCGGAATTTCCAAATCCCGAATGTCGGGATTTCTTAAAACTTGCCCCGGGATTTTTCGGGATTGTAAATTCATACATATTGTAGTGTACTTATAATAATGAAGTACATTATATGCATTAATATAATAACAAATTTAAATAATTTTTAATGTAATTTAAAACCCCAAGTAATGACGAAAATAGCAACAAGAAATAGACCAACAAATGTAACAAAATACTTGACACAATAAATTATTTAGAACATTTAACAGTAAACATGTATGAACTAATAAAAGAAGTAAGTAAGAAAATATATTGAGACATTTTCTTTTCCGATAACATGTCTTTACTTAACTAACTATTAACTATTGTTGTTTTATGCTATTATGCGGTGCTTTATGAAAAAACGCTACTTGCTAATTTTTTTTTAAGAGGATATGTTAAATAACATAACGTTACAAGAGAACAAGGTTTGCTCAAGACCTTTAACTTTTACAGATAGCAAGACAGTCTGTCAAAGAAGTAAATAAATAAACCTAAATAAAATACATTACACTTAAAACGAGAAAACCAAAAAAAATTCTGTTACAAAAATAATTATGGCCACAGAATTTTAAATGTCGAAGCAACGTACGTTGAATGTAGATATCACAGATATATAATATTAAATAAACGATATAATACGAAAGTTCAGGTACATATCAAGAACTTATACTAGTTAAAATGGAGTGAGCTGAGCTCGTAATATTAAATATTTTTCTTTTTTTTCATTGTAAGGGGTCTACAATGAATTTCATTCATCAGGGAGTTTTCGTTAGTGGCTAATTTTTCAACAAACATTCTTTGGTAATGAAGTGCATATTTACAGAAGGCTTGCACTGCTGAAGTGTCATATACGTAAGTATTTGAGTATATCCTTGTGTGACGTACGTAATGTTTGTTGATACACTTCCGCAGAATCTTCCGTTCAAATATTTCCAATTCTTTGGCCACTATTGGCGAAATAGTGAACCAGATAGGGAACCAATATAACAAGACAGATCTGCTCGTCACCTTATATAAAAGCAGCTTGGTTTCCTGAGGTAGATGTTTGCAATTATATAGGTATTAAAACATACCAGCTATTCGTATTGCCTTCTGCAGTGTTGAACGTGCATATTCGTTAAACTTTAATATCTTATTAAAAGTAATGACTAGATATTTAATTGTGAATTTAAATGGAATCTTTACCCCATCAAGGACTGTACGTAGCGATTTACTTTGTGGTACCACTGACCGATGACATTTTCCGGACGCAGTCCTAATGGAGATGGCTTCCGATTTATTAGCATTAATTTTTATTCCCCAAGTTTTATAAAAATCATTTATCAGTTCAAGATGATTTGTTACGCTGGGAAGAGCTTAGGCTAGCGATACGCTGTGGGCATAAATTAGGCAGTAATCCGCATATAAAATTGCCTTAGAGTTTTGTGTGGTGTGTGAAAAATCGTGAAGGAATAGGTTGATCAAGTATGGGGCAAGGACGCTTCCCAGAGGGACTCCTCTATTTACATATCCCAATGACGAAGAAGTACTTTGTATTTGGACAGTAAATTTACGGTCGGATAGGAAACTATGGGTCAATTTAATCAGGTAAGGATCAGTTCCCAAATTTATTAATTTATAGATAATTCCACTATGACATACTAAATCAAACGCTTCTTCTATATCCAAAGATATCGCCACAGTGCAAATTTGATTTCTCAAGTTTGAGGATATATCGTTGTGAATCTTCAATAGTGCGTGTTGTGTAGAGTGGAATTGTCTAAAACCAAATTGGAAATTCGATATAGGATTTATTATGAATTCATTTTCAATTTTTTCCTTCAAGATGTGTTCAAATACTGTTACCGCCGCCACTGTAGTTCAATTATTTATTTCATACATATTATTTTCCTTATTTCTTAGTCCTTTTATTCGTGTCCCTTTGCTTAATTTCGAAAATGTACGTATTTTACATATATACTGTTAAATATATAAATTCGAGGTTTTATTATACAAATAGCTGAATAACGGTTTTGAAATTATGTCGACTTTTGTATAAAAATCAATACATCATTTTTTCTGTACTTATTATTAAAACGGATTTAGTTGGTAAAAAAACAAAGTTTTTTAAAGCGCTAAAATATAAGCTAAAACTAAGATATTTGTTTAAATCTTTTGTGAAATAATTTAATAAATTAAAATAAAATAAAAGATATTTTGTGCTCTTAAAAGTTGTTTCGACTAACTAATTCCGAAGCCAACATTTCTTCACAAAACTTTTTAAAATTAAGAAAAATAAGAAGATAATTATTGACAGTAACACCTTAAGTTAAATAGTGTCTCAAAATTAAGCACTTTGTTTGCACACAATTGTTGCATAAGAAAATAAAATCAAAGTCAAGTTTCGCATATAAATAAAGTGAATGATGTGAGAAACGGATTTCAATTGTAACAAATGTGAACAAAAAGACACGGAGCGAATGGTTCAGTGCGACTCGTGTGATAAGTGGTACCATTTTGAGTGCGTTGGGGTAAATAGCAATATTGCGAACATGAGCTGGAATTGCTCTTGCGTAGGTGGTAAAAATAGTGTCTCCAACGTGGCCCCACAAACACAGCCGCCCATAAGTGCAACATCGGAGTTTACCGCTGGGCTTCACGCAACGTCATCTCCAGCCGGCCGTATATAAGGACCTCTCTCAGATGTACCTGGTTCATCGTTAGGGGAAACATCTCTTCAGCCATCTAATTTGAATAATGGTGGATATGAATGAAAAATCCAGTTGCGGGAAATGTTTTTCCGTCAGTGGCAACGACAAATGACAAATGTGCAAAACAAAATTTTGGCTATCATTGCGGTCCAAGCACGTCGTTCGGTCGTCCATCTTCCCAAACACAATTGAAGTTGCAGATGCTTGAAGAGAAAAAGGAGCTTGAAAGACAATACTTGGAGAATAAATATAGTATCCTAACACAAAGTAGTTCAAATTCTTCCTTTAATATTTCCTATTTCTAGTCTAATGCAGCAAAAATAGCCGCTAGACAGGTTATTCCCAAAGATTTAATCACTTTCGATGGCAACCCAGAAGACTGGCCCCTATTTATTAGGAACTTTAGAAACAGCACAAACATAGCGGGCTACACAGATGGTGAAAATCTAGTGCGATTGCAGTCATGTCTTCGTGGGCGCGCCAGAGAATTAGTGAATAACAAATTACTTATCCCATCAATGGTAAACGAAATAATACAGACTCTGGAAAAGTGTTTTGGTTGTCCAGAGCATATACTAGATAGCATGATAGACAAAGTTATAAAAATACCACCACTAAAGGATAGGCTCGACAATATCATTGAGTATGCCTCCGACAATGGAGGCGAGTAATTTAACGGCTCATTTGAACAATCCCTTGCTCGTGAAAATGCTGGTCAATAAATTACCCGACAGCCACAAATTATATTGGGCAATGCATCCGAAAAATGAAAAGGTTCCAGTTGTAAAAGCGACTGGATTTATAATATAGCAGGCGCAGCGAGCCAGGTAGTGTCCCCTTTAGTAGCCAAAAAAGGAGCTTCTGTACATACTCATTCGGAGCCATCTAATCAAAGCAAACTAAATTGTAGCCTCTGTAAAAGTCAACAACACAAAATCCAAAACTGTGGTGAGTTTCAGTCTCTAAGTGTTGATGAAAGGTGGAGTTTTGTAAAACAGAACAAATTATGCCGGCGGTGTTTGAATGCACATCAACGTAAGTGTTTCTCAAAAAAGGTATGTGGCACAAGCAACTGCTCAGCAAATCATCATCCTTTGCTGCATCGTTAACTCATAATGCTATTCAAACAGTGGCACAAGGTCGCAATGGAAATGTAAATACTCATAACGATGACAGCCAGGGAAGACAGTGCTTCAGAATTTTGCCCATCCACATACACTATAATGGTACTTGCACAGAGACATTTGCATTTCTTGATGAAGGTTCGTCTGTCACCCTTATGGAAAAGTGTCTCTTTGAAAAGTTTGGTCTCACCGGTAAAAGAGAGCCTTTAGAGCTACAATGGACTGGCGATACAACTCGATCAGAGCAAAATTCAGTCAAAGTTGACTTATAAGTGTCTGGCGCTAAATGTGACAATAGGTTTACTCTACACGATGTGCGTACGGTAAATAATCTTGGACTACCCTTACAGTCAATTGAATTCAATGACATCGCCGTTGACTACCCATACTTGAAAGGTTTGCCGATACAGTCTTACAAGAATGCTAAGCCGATGGTTCTCATAGGCCTCAATAATTGGAGGGTAGCTGTCCCCTTAAAAATAAAATAAGGTAAGCGAGGTCAACCCATAGCATCTAAAACCCGTATCAGATGGACACTGCAAGGTAGTGGTACAAATTTACATCAAACTTCTTCATTAAATATACATACTTGCAGTTGCGAAAAACGTTATGACGTATTGCACGAAGAAGTAAAAGAATATTTTGCCCTCGAGCGCCTAAAGAGAATAATATACTGTCGCCCGAAAATAGCAGAGCTATACAAATCCTAGAAGCCTCTGCGTTCAGAAAAAATCACCAATTCGAAATAGGTTTACTATGGAAAGACGAAGTCCCACAATTGCCGGAGAGTTATAGCGTCGCATGCCATAGATTAGAATGCCTTAAAAAAAAGTTTAAAAGGGATCCCAAATTACAAAAGACGATGCAAACCGAAATCGATAAATTAATTTCTAAAGGTTATGCCAGAAAGGTGTTGAATTCTGAAATGTTTTCCTACCCCGGCCGTACATGGTATTTACCAATATTTGTGGCCCTGAATCCAAATAAACCAAACAAAGTTCGCCTCGTTTGGGACGCATCAGCTAAATCAAAACAGAAATCCCTTAATTGCTTTCTTATTTGCGGCCCCTATTTACTTACGTCACTTTTTAGTATTTTAATTGAGTTTCATGTGGGTCAAGTGGCAATTTGTTGAAACATAGCGGAAAGTTTCCATCGAATCAATGTAAAAGAAGAGGATATGCACGCTCAGCGATTTTTGTAGTTCGACAAAAAAAAACCAAGTACAACCATGCGTGTATGTCATGAAAGCTCTCACCTTTGGTATTAGCTGTGCACCCTGCATTGCTCATTTCGTCAGAAACAAAAATGCTGAGGAATTTAAGCATTTATATTCCCGGGATGTCAAAGCAATTCAGCACTACCACTATATGGATGACTTTATTGACAGCGTTGACAGCGATGAAGAAGCAAAAGAACTTGCGCTCCAGGTGAAGATGATTCACTCCGCAAGAATCAATCGGCTGCACCACAACCACCGTTAATGGCATCTTTACAAGCAGCAAGACTTGCTAGATTCGAACGTCCGTTCACCTATATAGGTGTCGATTTCTTTGGCCCATTATTTGTAGCAGTAGGCAGACGCAGAGAGAGGAGATGGGGTGTGTTATTCACATGCCTAACAATATGTGCAATTCACGTTGAGGTCGCTCACAGTCTTGACACAAGTTCATGCATCATGGCCATTCAAAACTTTATAAGTCGTCGTGGCTCTCTCTGAAAGATATATACCGACAATGGCATGAATTTTAAATCTGTCGAAAGAATTCTTCGTGAAGAAAAACGAAACCTCGACCTGCATCAAGTGATTTCAAAATATAATGAAGTTAAATGGCTATTCAATCCACCGGCAGCACCGCATATGGGGGGCGCATGGGAAAGGCTGGTGCGCACAATGAAGACAACGCTTTACGATATGAACCCTGCATTCAGATTCAACGACGAGACGTTGAGAAGCGCTCTATGTGAAGTTGAGTTTATGATAAATTCCCGGCCTTTAACATTTGTTTGCTCTGGATTCAGCTGAAGACGACGCCCTTACGCCAAACCACTTACTACTCGGTTCTGCTGATGGTTATAAACCCCTATGTGAAATCAACCACGACCTTCGTCAACGGTGGCACCAAACACAGCAGTTTGCAAACCATTTTTGGAGACGATGGGTTCGGGAGTATGGCCTAAATTTAATCCGACGAACAAAGTGGTTCGCAAAGGTAAAACCACTATCTGTAGGTGATATAGTCATAATAGTGGACGGCACACTTACCCGCAATAGTTGGCCCAAAGGAATCATAGTAGACACAGTTAGCGCAAAAGATGGTCAAATTCGTCGTGTAAAAGTCAAGACAAGTTCCGGCACGTTTGAAAGGTCAGTCACCAAAATCGCAGTACTGGACGTCAGGAATGTTACCGCCGCCACTGTAGTTCAATTATTTATTTCATACATATTGTTTTCCTTATTGCTTACTCCTTTTATTCGTGTCCCTTTGCTTAATTTAGAATATTTACATATTGGACATACATATATGCTGTTAAATATATAAATTCGAGGTTTTATTATACAAATAGCTGAATAACGGTTCTGAAATTATGTCGCCTTTTGTATAAAAATCAATAACATAATTTTTTCTGTATTTATTATTAAAACGGATTTAGTTGGTAAAAAAACAAAGTTTTTAAAGCGCTAAACTATAAGCTAAAACTAAGATATTTGCTTAAATCTTTTGTGAAATAATTTAATAAATTAAAATAAAATAAAAGATATTTTGTGCTCTTAGAAGTTGTTTCGACTAACTAATTTCGAAACCAACAAATACTTTCCCGAGATTAGAAAGCAAGGATATAGGGCGAAAGTCTGATAATTCCTCACTGGCGTTTTTCTTCTTTATTGGAATTATTTTTGCCAACTTCAATTCAATGGGAAAATAACAATTGTTAATGCACTGGTTTATAATACAGGTAAGCAGTTCAATTGTCATCTGAGGAAACCTCTTGATGATGTAGTTAGAGATGCCGTCTACGCCGCATGATTTTTTGTTATTAATATTTTTAATTACGTTTCCAATTTTTGTAGGGTCGGTGAAATGGTATCCATCCGGATTTGAGAGTGCATCAAATCTGTTGTCGAAGCCAAAAATATGATTTGTTTACGGTCACTATTGTATATTAGTTAAATTTCATATTTGTATTAACTTTGTTATGAATTCATTACTTTAAATATTATCGATTAATACATTCTTTTAAAGACCGAATCGGTTCTTTAGGAATTTATTGTTTTCGTCATTCTCCTTTTCTTATAATTTATAACTGTTCTTATTTACTTGCTCAAATATTAACTTCTAGCTTAAGAAATACTTGTAAATTTTTCATTCTTGTTACAACCATTAAAGAGAACACAAGCAAACAAAAAAGTCTTTTTTTTTTTTTTATTATTCATTGGCGACCGCGACAGGACAGTTAAAATTATAAGAAAAGTTCTTCGTTGTTTTAAAAGTTTAAATTTATGACATTAATTGAATTAAACTTCATATATTTGTTCCTTAATAATTGAAATAAAATAACATACATATGTACATAGAAAACTAAAATCATTCTTCGGCAAAATAAAAAAAAATTCAACAAATCAGAATTATAAAGGAGACAGCAAGCATCTCATCATCATCATCATCATCATCATCGTCATCGTCATCGTCATCGTCATTGTCATTGTCTATATTACTACAAGCATAAACCATCAATATCATTATCGTCAGTAAATTAAGTTGTGCACAGGGACAACCGTTACATTGCCAGCATATAAATTCTATTTTTCTTCGCTTTTCGATCATCTTCGTTTATATACATCACCAACAACAACATCGTAAGTACTCAACGAAACCAACGTTTAAAAAAACAACAACACGTAAGTAAGAGAATTATTTTTTATTTATTTATTTTATTTATTTATTTATTAATAAAAATCCAAATCCTGTATGACAAGATGATAGTCTTATATTTAAAGTACAGGAACGTAATATGTACATAATAATTAACTAAATTATTTGCTCTTAATTTTATCGTTCATCGTCTTTCTCTTATTCCTTACATTACACACATATAATTAAAATACCTAGTGATGATGAGAGTGAAATTAAATAAAAATCCGATTTATCAGCATTAAAATTACAAAGGTCAACTATGAAACGTACAATAGTAAAATTAAAGACCAAGGTAGAAAAAGAGGGTTCAACTACTGATTATATTATAATTGAATGTCGCTTGCAAATGTTAGAATCATATTTTAAACAGGTGAGTCACATACAAACTCAAATTGAAAAATTATGTTCAACTGATGATGGAAGAAGCGAATTAGAAGAAATATTTATCTCGGCTAAAAGTTTTATGATTGATCTATTAAATAAAAAGCCTCGCTCCAGTGATATTGATCAAAGTTTATTGAATACATCCAACTTTGCACATCATAGTCGTCTTCCAAAATTAAAGTTACCCAAATTCGATGGGAAGTATGCTGAATATTCTCGATTTATTACCACGTTTAAATTGTTAGTTCATGATGAAGTTTGTATTCCCACCATCGATAAATTTAATTATTTGCTTAATTGCCTTGAAGGTCAAGCGTTAGCATTAGTAGAGCCATTACAGAAATTATCAAAAGGCTCTTGATTGCTTAAAGGATCGCTATGACAAAAAGTCTTTGATATTTACCGATAACGTTAACTCTTTATTCGCTATTCTAGCTGTAAATAAGCCAAATGCTAAAACTTAACGATCGATATTAGATAACGTTGCAGCACTTCGCAATTCATTGTTATCTTTAGGCTCAGAACGTGACGTCATGAACGCCATAATAATCCGCATTGTTCTTTTGAAAATAGTTCCCGAATCTAAAGCTGTTTATGACGAGAAGCAGGAGTTACAAATTACCATCATGGGATGATTGTTACTCAATTCTTCCATAATCGTGAAAGGAGTTTTAAGCCTAAATTCAAACGTACGGGTCTATCATTGATTACGTCAAACATTTTGTGCGAATTCTGCAAAAACAAAGATCATTTCATTGGGAACTGCTCTTCATATCTCACACTACCTACACCTCGTCGCTTTGACTTCGACTTCATCAAAGCATCTAATCTTTGCATTAATTGTCTTCGGAAGGGTCATATGGTGGCCAAATGCCCATCAAAATCACGATGCAAAATTTGTCGCGTTTCTCATCATTCATCGCTGCGCAATCCCATGTCACCTTCAACCACTGACTCAGCGCAGTCTCTAAATTCTTCGTTTCAACAACAACACTCTTCTAGTTTGTCATTTCAACGTAATTTACCTTCAAGCTCGTCGCCTACTTCTCATTTATCGCCATTATCGAGCCAACCTTCGTTTTCATCTTCTTATCAATCGAATTATAGCCCACAAACATCGTCGAAATCATCTACTAGTACAGCAAATATTCATTTTACACAGAATTCAAAGTTTACCGACTGCAGTTATCGAAGAATATTACTTCCTACCATAGCCATAGTTTTGATAAAAGACAATTTCGGAACATGAAACCTCACAGAGCGCTTTTAGATTCGTGCTCAGAAATCAATTTAATTACCCAAGAAGCAGCTAATCGTCTTTGCCTCCAACAATCAAAATTTCTTCAAGAAATAGCTGGCGTTGCCGAAATTCGTTCTCAATTAAAACACAAAGTTACTGCTACAGTCAAGACTCGCTTATCGAATTTTGAATTTACAACAACATTTTCGGTCATAAAATCAATTTCTTCGCTACAACCTTCTCAAGTATTAAATCAGGAAACTGGAACATTCCAACTGGTATGTGGCTAGCAGATCCACTTTTCTATGTACCACAGCGCATTGATTTGCTACTTAGTTCTGAAATATTCTTCGACTTATTGCTTGACGGTAAGATTCAACTGGGTGATGGTTCGCCTTATTTAATAAATACAACTCTTGGATGGGTAATAGCAGGTAAAACTGATTTCATCTCTGAAAATACTGCTTTGTCTTGTAATGTTGTCACCCTTCAAGAATTAAATTCATTGCTTAAAACCTTTTGGGAAGTAGAAGAATTTCCTCAAATTAAATCAGTCATGTCTGAAGAGGAAAAACAATGTGAACAACATTTTCCTGAAACCACCGTCTTTGAACAAAATGGAAGAGTCAAGGTTCGCTTACCCTTTAAAGGCTCGTTTGAACAACTTGGTACTTCATTTGACATGGCTCGTCGTTGCTTTATGTATCTTGAAAGACGTTTCAAAAAAGACAAGGTATTGGAAAAAATGTATACAGACTTCATGAAGGTATATATAGAATTGGGACACATGTCATTAGTAAGCTACGATAATTTGAATGAACCACATTACGTTATACCGCATCATTCTGTATTCCGTCTTCAAAGTGAATCAACTAAATTAAGAGTAGTATTTGATGCATCAACTCGCACATCAACAAATACTTCTCTGAACGATTTACTAATGGTCGGCCCCAGTATTCAGAAGGACTTAATTTTAACAATTCTTTGTTTTAGATTCCACAAATTTGCACTGTCAGCTAATATTTGTAAAATGTACAGGCAGTTTTTAGTACACGAAGATGATCGAAATTTTCAACTCATTCTGTGGAGAGATACATCAAACGATCGCCTTAATCTATATCAACTTAATACTATTACTTATGGTACATCAGCTGCATCATTTCTAGCTATCCGAAGCCTTTCATCGCTGACACGTACAAAAGGGAATTTCTTATTGGCTCTCAAGTTCTTAAAAATGATCTTTATGTGGATGACCTTCTCACAGGAGCAGCAACAATTACTGAACTTTTAACAAAAAGGACTGAAATTACGAATATTTTAGATAAAGCTGGTCTAAAACTAGCAAAATGGAGTTCAAACTGCCTTCACTTAAGCGATTTCAAGGAACTTGTTTTCCAAAGAAAAAATTAAATTATCGGAAGAGCTCTTGGGATGTCCTGGATGCCCAAGAAAGATGTGTTTTGCTTTCGGTTCGAATTTTCAAGACTTCAAACTCCAACAAAAACATTGGTTTATCAGCAGTTGCTAAAATTTTCGATGTACTTGGATTGTTAAGCATTATTGGGCTTCATGCAAAATAGTAATTCAAGAGATGTGGAAGCAGCAAATAGAGTGGGATGCACCATTAAATGAATAATTATTTACCTGTTGGTTTCAGATTGAAGAAAAATTACCTCACATTAATAAAATCGAAGTTCCAAGATTCGTAGAAATTGAAATTCATGGCTTTTCGGATGCATCACAATTGGCATACGGATGCTGTATATATATTCGTGTAGCACACCGAAATGATTTTTTTGTAAATTTACTTATCGCAAAATCTAGAATTGCACCTGTTTCAACACAAGTTTCCAGCACTTTTACCGAGAGATCATCGTTTCACAAGAATTTATATCAGTTATCTTCGCGTTAAACATTTACATGCTGGACCAAAAGCTCTTATCGGAATACTTCGTCAAAAAATATGGTGGGCTTTGGGAATCGGCGGTAAAATCTACAACAGCTCTCTTGGTCAAAAATATGTCAAATGCCGGAGTGACTTATGAAGAACTGTTAACAATACTAATTGAAGTTGAAGCTATTTTAATCTCCCGTCCATTGGCACCAAGATCTGACGACCGAAATGATGGAGAAACTATTACACCAGCCCACATGTTAATTGGTTCACCTTTGCTTGCTTTACCTGACGAACCGATGGAAACCGCTAAAACATAAGCTACTTGAAGCGTTGGCATTCTTAAAGCAACAGTTCTGGTCACAAGGGGTACGAGACTATATTCTAACACTACAACAGAAATCAAAATGGTTTAGATCTCATACAAACAGGGACCGAAAATAACTGTTATTTTTGAATTTTTGATTAAAAAAAGCAACCGCAAGGAAATGTCGGAGAACGAAACCAAGTATACCATTTTGATTGTCTTGGACCAAATTTTTATAAAATGCGATGCTTTTTAAAAACATGATTTTTATTTTTTAGAAAAAAAATAATAGTTATTTTTTGATTTTTATTTTTTCTAGCAAAAATAACAGTTATTTTTGACTTTTATTTTTTCAAGCAGAAATAAAAGTTATTTTTTGACTTTTATTTTTAAGAGCGGAAATAAAAGTTATTTTTTGACTTTTATTTTTTCGAGCAAAAATATCAATTATTTTTGACTTTTATTTTTTCGAGTAAAAATAAGAGTTATGTTTTGACTTTTATTTTTTCGAGCGGAAATAAAAGTTATGTTCTGACTTTTATTTTTTCTAGCAGAAATAAAAGTTATTTCGGTTTTTTCAAACCCTATTACACAGAGATTAGTGTTTAATATACCCAAAACTTAATTCTAATAATTTTCTAACATAAATTACTTTAATTTTTTTAAAGAATTTTTTAATAAATATTATGAATTCATCATGAATTAAAACAAAAATAACTTTTATTTCTGCTCGAAAAAATAAAAGTCAAAACATAACTTTTATTTCTGCTGGAAAAAATAAAAGTTAAAAAATAACTTTTATTTCTGCTCACAAAAATAAAAGTCAAAACATAACTTTTATTATTGCTCGAAAAAATAAATGTCGAAAAATAACTTTTATTTCTGCTCTTAAACATAAAAGTCCAAAAATAACTTTTATTACTGCTCTTAGAAATAAAAGTCAAAAATAACTTTTATTTCTGCTCGAAAAAATAAAAGTTAAAACATAACTTTTATTTCCGCTCGAAAAAATAAAAGTCAAAAATTAACTTTTATTTTCTGACTTTTACGATAAAAGTTATAACAGTTACTGTCCCTGCATACAAATATTAAAGAAGGAAGACTAGTCATTGTCCATGAAGAAAATCTACCTCCGCACCAGTGGCTTCTTGCTCGTATTATAAAAACAATTCCTGGTCCAGATGGCAGAGTACGAGTCGTAGATCTCTAAACTGCAAAAGCTACTCTCCGGCGATCGATACATAAAATTGCTCCCTTACATTTGGACGAAATTGATTGAAATAGGACTTTCAATGGGGCGGAGTATGTACGGTCACAATTGTATACTAATTAAATTTCATATTTGTATTAACTTTGTTATGAATTCATTACTTTAAATATTATCGATTAATACATTATTTTAAAGACCGAATCGATTCTTTAGGAATTTATTGTTTTCGTCATTCTCTTTTTCTTATAATTTATAACTGTTCTTATTTACTTGCTCAAATATTAACTTCTAGCTTAAGAAATACTTGTAAATTTTTCATTCTTGTTACAACCATTAAAGAGAACACAAGCAAACAAAAAAGTGTTTTTTCGATTATTCAATTTGGAATTGCACTTATACAACTTGAGGTTCTTGAGTCAAGATCATCTACTGGCCGCACTGGAATTTTGAGGAATACTAACAAAAGAAATTTCCAAATAATTTGTTTTGTAATACATGTTAAATTATATGAAAAGAAATACTAATGTTTGTAACAATAAGCAACTATATGTAAAAACATATTGAATTATAACCAAAAGAATTTATATAAATACCACGTGGAAATTTTGAATAAATTAGAATTAATTTTGAATTGTAAAACAAAACATTATTCTTTCTCAATATTCTGACTGAGCACTTTAACCAGTGCTTAGATGAATCAAAAATGCTGCAGCCAAATGCTGCATTATAATCTAACTGGCAACCTTTTTTATCATAATTATATATACTTTATAAAGTAAAAAAAAAATTGAAAAAAACAATGCCGTTTTTATTTAGTATTACATTAAATAACACCCATGTAGTTTGTCATGTGTATCATGCAATAATTATGTAAGTGAATTTTCTATACCATCAGACATCGAATTGGACGGGAACACAACTTCCATTGTTAAAAATTAAACGCTGCCATCGAAGAATGTAAAAGTCCAACAAAATCTGTTAACAGAGCTGATGATTTAGATACTCAACTTTCTAAAGAATTAAATTTATTTATATCAGGAGGTGATAGAGATGAATATTAATATACTGCATATCTTGAAACCATTCTGCCCACAAGGGTAGATTGCGAAAGATGTTATCAGCGACTGCATATGCTCTACGATGAAATATTAGAGGTTATGATCTTTTGAAGTCGCCGTGGTGTAGTAGGTAGTGTGTTGGCTTACTATTCGTAAAGCCCGGGTTCGTATCCCAGGTCAGACATCAAAAATGAAATATAAAAAAAAAATATTTCTTCGGCGACTTCCTCTCAGCAGATTTCTGGCAAAAACTCTGAGAGTAAAATAAACCTGCCATGAAAAGTTTCTCAAAAATTCTGTCGTTCGGAGTCGACGTTAAATTGTAGGTCCCGCCACTCACGTATAAAATTAACGCACACAACATGAGTGGTGTGAGAAGCTAGGCCGTAATCCTGACTGAAGGGTTGTAATGGCCAATTATGTATGTATGATCTTTTTAAAAAATTAATTGAAACAATAAGTATAAGTAATATATGCATATGTATACATATATATATATATATATATATATATATATATATATATACATATTTGTTTCTTCACTAATGTGTTTATGCACAGATGAATTATTTTTATTTCTGTTAATTTACGCTCTTTTGTTACTTTATGTTCTGTTTTTTAGTTTTATGCAAATGTAATTATAATTGAATTCCCGAATCCCGAGATTTTTAAAAATCATTCACGTTTGGCATCCCTAATTACCAACCCAGACATCCTTGACCGGCGTACATTCGCCTGAAAAAATCTTACGGTCCGGTAACCGAAGGCAAAGTTTGGTTTCTGGTTCTTCTATAGAGGCCCAGTTCAGTTCTATATAGAAGCCCAGTTCAGTCCTACCTCCACTTTTAAAGCCATCCGGCTGGCAAATCTTTAAGAAATGAGTACCGATCCTTAAGGTACACCGAGACGAATGTCCAAAACGATTAAGTTACCGAAGAGTACTTTAACATAGGCCACATGTTGACCATGTTCCTGCTGACCATGACTCCATTTATTCTCCCAAACCCCGTTACTATTTATCACACGATGCCATTTTAATCCTGGTCGCACAAAACTACGAATATTTGTTAATAAACCATCTTCTAATGCTCTAAGTTTTAACAATGCTTTGTACACTGGCCCAATCTAACTATTTTGGTTCAAAGGATATTGTTCCGTCGAAAAGCTGAGGACAATGTCCAACGCTTTGAATTAAAGGCAATTACATTTTGTGTTAACTGTGCTCCCTATTTGGCCATAATAACCCTATATCAATCGAACTACCCGCTTGCATCTGAGACCTAAAATATGTGAATGACATTCTAGCTGGTTCGCATTCTATTATGTTTTAAAAACTGCTGGCCGATGAACCCGATTTATATAATAAGTCTCTCAGCTACGCTAATCGAAAGCGTACACTTAAAATTTTGCGCAAATATAAATATACATATACAACAACCAAAGTGATAAGTAAACAAAATTACTATAAAAGTCCCTACAAGAAATGAATGACCGAAACTAACAATACAAGATTCACTTACTAATACATACATACCATTTTATAGTTCTTTTCAGCTATAGATTTCCAGAAATATATCATTAGTGACTGTAAAATGACCGGTCTTTGGATATATCATTAGTGACGGTAAAATGACCGGTCTTTTGATTATCAGACTTGGCGGCGTCAGATATATTTTTGACAATATCTTTCAAAAGAAAAAATTTCATTTGAGACAAATTTTGAAATGAAAGTTTTAAAATTGTTAAAAAATTTTAATCTTTAGAAAAAAATAATAAAAAAGAGATAACAGTAATAAATTAAGATAAGAATTTAAAAAAATTGTAGGTTAGTGTTTGGAAACGTAAGTATCTCTTCTGTGTGAATCATCTGACCAGTGTTTAATAAATATTTTTCCAAGCTCGTTGTAAAACTAAAGCTGATGATACATTCAAGAACTGTGAAGGATAAAGTGAAGGAGGAGTTCGTCAACAATATCAGTGGCAAAAAGTGACGGCAAATGAATTCGGTTGTGAGCCACCTCTTGACGAAGTCGACTGTTTTAAATATTTATATGAAATTTTTATTCAGATATCAAAATGTTAACTATTAACATTATTTAATTATGTATTAAAATTTTATTTAATAAAAATAAATTGCTTATAAAAAATTAAGTTTTTTAATAAAAACTATAAATCAATTTAGTAGTCAACTGTGACCCAAAAACATGTCAATCGTGACAGGCGTATGCATCAAGTTTGAGTAGTAAACTGTAACTAATTTTGTATTCCTTTCAATAATGTTTACATCAACGGTGATTTAAGAACAACAGTAGAGTGAACAGGTTTGATATATATTTATAGTCGACAGAATTCATCCGTTATAGTGTTTTCACACTGAGTGGTTTTAAAGCAAAAGTTGGTTTTAACGTTAAAACCATAATTAAAACCTTTTTTGAATTTGTTTTAAGTAGGTTTTATAAAACACAACCTTGTTTCGATTTACTAAATCAGAGCTACCAACATTGAAATGTTGAAACAGCTGAGAAAAAACAAAACAAATGTAAAAATACAGAAAGCACTTCTTCACTTTTTATAAATAAATCCACTATTTTAAAGTATTCTTTTACAATATTTAGAATAATTTTTAATTTATTCTTCATTTCTCAATTTTTTTATTTTTTCTTAAACAAAAACAGCTGTTGCACAGTCATAATGTCATGAATTTAAAACCAGATTTAAGAAAACTTACAGTGTGAACGCAAAATCAGCTGATTATGATTTTAATGATAAAATCAGGTTTTAACTTTAGGTGTGAAAACACTATTAGGAAGAGAAAAAAATCACACGTACACGAATGTTTACATCAAGTTTTTCACAACTTAATAACTTGATGGGAACGAGTGATACGTTTACGTTATGGGAACGAGTGATACGTTTACACATCACAAATGACAGTCAAATGACATTTCATTCAATACAACATACACCAAGGCGAATTCATTATAAGGTGAGAGTATTATTACAATAAGTACAACAATACAAAAACAACAGGGTCATTCTCTGACTTAAGAATGACGATGGAAAGAAAAATGTTAAAAACTTTTATAAAAATTATTATAGTTGTTTTTCTAAAAAAATTTTAATAATGAAAAAGATGTGCTTTTAAAGTTTAGAGTAATTGAATTTGTTCATTTTAGTTTCTATAAGTTTACAATTTGTTGTGCTTCCGTAGTTATTGTTATGAAAGTAATATGTAAATCACTTCACACATTAACGCATTGAGTATTCATGTACATATGTATATGCTCTTTACATCAGTCCCTCTGAGGGATAACATGGGAACAAACATTTTTTGTATATCGTGTTTTAACTCTCTTTTCCTGCTGATCAGCTGTATTTTTATGTTTTGTTATTGATATCCTTGTTCAAAGTTTAGTAAGTTTATTAGGATTTATTGCTTGAACAGTTGCCGCCTCAAAATATATATATAAGGTAATATTTAAAAACCAACTTTGTGAAACCTCTGTGGAACTATAACTTCAATCCCAATCTCATAGAGCGATTATACATACTTACACATGCGTACTGCATAAACATTATATTGATAATAAATGTTAAACAAATGTTTTAAGTTTCCAATGCTTCTCAATTTTAAATAGATTGTTACATGCCTACGATTCAATGCTGAATTTACTTGATCAAATTCTTACTATCAGCTATACCGAATATAGTTCATAAGCGTTCAATCTAATTTAGGCTGCATAATGAAATCAGAAATGGATCAAATTATTTCTTTTTGGAATCATGATTACAATATCATTAAATGTGCGTTTTTTTAATACGGATGTTTTGTTTGTTTACGAATGTAAGCCCTTAAATGGCAATTAGAAAACACGTAAAAGAAAAAGGAGAAAAACATACAAACTTCTGACACAATAACAAAAAACGAAATTGATTATCAAAACAAAATACACAAAAACCAAAATTTTTTTGACATTGTTACTTGCTATCAGCTGGTCTTTCGCTCTCACCTTGTAATGAATTCGCCTTGACATACACGATAAAAAGTTGTGTTAATTGGCACAAATCAAGGCATATTCATAGGAGGTAGCCGCAACTCTACAAGTACAACAATGCAAAAACAACAGGCGTTTTGTTTTTGTTAAAGAGCACTCAGTTTGTCAAAAAAATTAACCCTCAAACCTCCATAGGAAATTAGTTAAAGCAATTAAAAAAAACTAAATAAATTTTATATATTGAAAATTCTTACGATTTTTATTCATGCTAAATTACACAATATAGCAGCACCTGTAAATTAAAAAAAAATATCAGCTGCAAACGTTATTTCTTATTTACTATTGTACCAATTAAAATTTGTAACTAATTTATATTTATTTTATGACTGAATTTTGAAATTGAATACTTATTTAAAATATTTTCTCTTGAATTATATAAAAACATATTTTCAACAGAAGATTGGCCCAATCTGTTTTAATCAATATATCCCAATCTTCTGAAAGAGAATTTGTTTTAAAAATAACACACAAGTTATTTCAGTCATAGGAATTCTTTTTTTTTTTTTTTGTAATTCATCACTTTCATCTAAATAACTATAAATATAGTAAATCTAGGTTGTAGTTTAAAATATATATGTATTTAGTGTTAAAAGCTCAAATATTGTCAATCATCTTGCAAAAATTTTAATATAATTGGCTTTTAAAATAGTAATCCTAAAGAATTTCTAGAGTGCGTATCGTTAAGGATACATGCGGTACATATGAGGGTTTATGACTAATATAAATACGAAATTGAATATCGAAACAAAATACACGAAAAACAAACAATTTTTTTGACAGTCCAAATGTCCGCAGCTGTTGAGTTAAGGCTACCTTCTATGAATATGCCTGAATATGGCACAAATAATTTAGTTCACAGCGGCTAATTTTTGTTTAGGTTCTTCATGAGGTTAAAAGAGGCCATATTAAAATCACAAATATACAATCAAAATATTTTCTATTCACAACAATTTTGACGTGTTGTTTTATATTTTTTGTATAAAGTGGGATATAGTTTTATTTCTTTATTAAAATGGATTTAATAGCATTATTAGGTGATTTTGATATGGAAAATAGTACAAGTGTTGATATTGCATTAAGTCAAATAAAATGTAAAGAGGTGCGTTTTTCTTGTTTAATTTTTTTGTGTTAATGTATATGTTCAGTGACTCCCATCTTAGTTCGTCAGACATCAAAAGCTCAGAGTATGAACATTAAATAAAATGTAAACGCATATTTTATAAAAAATTTGGCACATTCAAAGTATTGGTGTTTGCAATACTTACAAAACTTAATATATTTTAAAAATCAAGTCCAGCTTATTTTGCTCTCATCTTTTAAAACCCCCTCAAATTCAGCTATGTATTTAAATCGATATCCCATCAATGCAACTTTTTTGGAGTTGTCTTTCGGTGGATCTTACAACATATCACTATTAGAGCAGCTTTTAATTCGTGTCGATTATTAATTTGCCTTTCTTGTGACCATTTCCTTGTCAAGCAACAATAAACAATTTGTGTATCAGGTATTGCATAGATAATAACGGAAAAAATAAATTATCTATCAATATGTCTAAATAAATGTTTTTTGTCTATTATAACATCAATAATAAACAACTGTTGCCCTTCAAATATTTGAACCGATACTTTTGGTTTTCCCATTTGCGTAAACATTATAGAATATATGTACATATTAAACTCTACTGGAACACAGTTTGTTCGCTAAAGATACTTCAAGTTAAGTATTTTCTTTTTAAAAGAAATAAAAAGTAATTATTGTCCAAACTTGTCTGTGGACATCTTTTAAAAAATGTAGAAAATTTTTGCACAAATAAGTAGTACAAAAGATCGAATCAGCATTAATTTAAAAATAAATTTTTAAGACAAAAAGATTGCACGAAATAAGCTGTGGCTTTTGCTAAAAAAAATATATTTTTTTATTTTTTAAAAGAAAGGTAAATTTTTCAGATTTTGTGTACTTCATATTCTATTATTTCTATTTAAAAAGAGTATAGTTGGTCTCATTATTCGTGCTCTTTCATAAGATTAAAGTACTGGTCTACAACTGTATGAAATAGCTGTGAGCCACTGTATGTATGTATTTCATTTTTACATAATTAGGATGAAATTGAAATGGATCTAACAAATCTTCTGAGCAAACAATGCCAAATTGAATCGAAAATGTCATGTGTTACTAGAGCAGTATTAATGCTTGGCGATGTGGCAAAAAATTCTAAGAAATTAGATGAGCAGATAGTCAATACTGCTTGTCTTGCGAAATCTGTAAGCGCTAAGGTTAGGCGCCTTGATTTGGCTCGAAGTCGGGTATCCGAGTGCCAACAACGTGTACATGATCTTATTGATTTGCAGTTATGCAGTCAAGGAGTAATAGCTGCAATTGCTGAGGAAGATTTTGAAATTGGGGCTAGTCACATAAATAGATTTTTGGCCATGGATTTACAGTTATTAAAACGCACGGCTGATGATGTCCAAGGGTCAGTAAGTTCAGTTAGTGAAGCAATAAATACTTTAGAAGAGGCAACACTGGAAATGCGTGATTTAATTGGACGTAAATTCAATGAAGCGGTAAAGAAAGATGATCTGGCTTCAGTGGAGAGATTTTTCAAAATATACCCTCTGTTGGGTCGACATCATGAAGGTATAGAAAAGTTTTCGAATTATATATGTATGAAGCTGTCATTTAAGGCACAAAAGGAATTGAGAAACGTTATTGAAGTAGCAAAAGCAGAAAATCGTTTACCACTGGCATACGCGGATACACTTACGTTATTGTTAGAAAACTTTGCTAGAGTCATTGAGGTAAATCAACCTATTGTTGAAGCATGCTATGGTTCAGGATATTTGCTGTACATGCTAGAAGTATTACAGCATCATTGTGATATAGAAGTTAAAAACTTATTACTTGAATTCAATAAATACCGCAAGATCGGACTTCGGGTACAACAAATAAAGGAGGGATATTCCCGAGGATCTGGCAATAGTAACTCGAATTCGTCTGCAACTTTAGGTCATTACCGTAATCCGTCTGGTGGATCTATAGATAAATTAAATCCAAAAGATATTGATTCAATAATAGCGGAGATAACAGTTATGCATTCCAGAGTAGAATTATACTTTCGTTTTATGAAACGAAGGATTACGGTAAGATCATAATTTCTATCCTGAATAGAAAATTCATAAGTTTTGATATCTTTAAAACAGGCTGACATTGAAGCAACTCAGTTGGATAAAATACAGCAACAAAAGAAATTTGAAAGGGCAAACAAAATATTAAATAATTCTGATTTAAGTAGACAAATGCAAGAACTACTTGGAACTTATCTGCTGTTTGAACGGTAATATAGTATCTCACAGCTTATTTCGCGTGCTCAATGGCAAATTTGGCTACATTCTTTTTACTTTAATAATGACAAATACGAAAAAAATCTTGTTTTTATTTGTACAACAAGCAAGTTCATTCGTTTGTTATCATAAAAAGAATTAGTCACATTTAATATGTCAAGAATGAGTTTTCACATTAAAGAAATTTAAAATATTTGAGATATTTCATTAAAAAAAGTTATTCTTATTTTAAAACAAAAACATTTTTTAATTTATTCATATTAATAATACTATTTACAAAGATTTACAACAAAAAAAATTCAATTTGATAAAAAAAATAAGAACCAATTTAATAAAAACGGTTAATACTCAAATATTTCACTGTCAAAAAACTCTTTTCACAAACTAATTTTAACTTCATTATATAATTAATAAGCAAGAATTGTTCAGCTTTAATACTTGGTATGACCACCCTTTGCTGCTGCCACAAATTGCAATCGTGTCGTCATTGAGTGGATTAGCTTTTGCAAGTCATACTGATCGGGTATATTCTTCCACTCCTCCAATATTGCAGCTTTTAGAGCTGCCATATTTTTCGGTTGACGTTTAGCTACCCTTTTTTTTAAATAAACCCACAAATTTTCAATAGGATTTAAATCCGGACTTTGGGCAGGAGTGTCTATTACTTTACCGCAGTTATATAGTAGCCACATTCCCACTATATGCGACTTATGTTTGGGGTCGTTATCTTGATAAAATTTGAATCCTCGTTTATTTTCCTGCATGAAGCCGAATTTTGTTGCACTTTTTAAATTCGTCTTCAAAATGTCTAAATATTGTTGCGCATCCATTTTTGTATCTATAAAGGCCAAGTATCTTACTCCTTTACTCGAGATGCAACCCTAAACCATTGTCGACTTTTTTCAAAATTTCACAGTTGGTATTATATTTTTGTTTTCTAATGCTGTTAACGGCTTTCGCCAGACTTTTGTTGGGCCATCGTTATAGTGCAACATTATTTTGGTCTCTTTTGCGTTGCGAAATGTTGTCCATAGCAAATGAAAATTTACTGCGGAAAGTAGTGGTTTTTTTACATGCTGATCGCGAAGTATATTTGTGTTTTAACAAGACCTGCCGAACAGTTTCGAGGGAAACATCAACATCGCATTCTTCTTTAAGCTCCTTCGCAAGTGTCCTTGTTGAAATTTTTGGGTCCTGGATAACTTTTCTTATAAGTAACCGCTCTGTGCGATTGTTAATTTTAGTCGTGGGACCACCTCTACGTTTCAGTTCCAATCTACCCTCTTTTTCAGCACGGTTAATCACATTGTAAATGGTTCTTATTGATACTGAAAACCTCTCTGACAGCTCCTGAGCAGTTGTGCCCAAATAGTGATTGTAATAAATTAATTGAATTACTTCGTACGGTAATCGTTTTCCCGGCATAGTTTTTAACTCTTTATAACACGACTGCACTCCAAAAAATTGGCATACATGCCTTGGTACATTGGTATACATGCTTTCTGAAACTACAAAAAATAGATGTACATCAAAATTAACGGTACTATACCGCTAATTATCAAATGTTTACAAATAAGACAGGGACAACTACACATATTGTGAAGAGTTTTTTGACAGTGAAATACTTGAGTAATGATCGTTTTTATTAGATTGTTTCTTATTTTTTTATCAAATTGAATTTTTTTGTTGTAAATCTTTGTAAATAGTATTATTAATATGAATAAATTAAAAAATGTTTTTGTTTTAAAATAAGAATAACTTTTTTTTAATAAAATATCTCAAAAATTTTAAATTTCTTTCATGTGAAAACTCATTCTTGACATACTGTATATAGAATTGACTATAAGCTGTGAGCCATTGTACATTACAAATTTTCACGCTTTATAGTTTATCTACAAACAAAACTTTCACATTAGACGCTCTACTATAATCCAAGATTAGATTATTCGCTGGAAATTTATCGATTTTAGATTGAATAGACTTTTTGAAAGTAGTTTTCAAGACTGAAATATAATATAAGCAAAATACTCATTTAAAGAAGGTCTGGGTGCCCTGGTAATCTATTGGGTAGTATGCTAAACTATAAGCGTGAGGGTCGTAGGTTCGATTCCCACCAGGGACTGTTACTGTCTGTTGCACTACACCGAGCATATAGTAGAAGTTACTCAGCTCGTATATAATTAAATATAATTTGTAATTGTATTGTGATTAATAAATAAATAAAATAATAAGGTCATTTAGACTACCCATATATAGGACCTACGAAATCTCGATCAAAAGCTACAAATATTTAACTAAATGTCCCTTACAAAATTAAAAAGAACTCGAAAGGCTTGTGAATTTGCTATTGTGAAGATCGCTTCTTGCAATAACCTTGAAAAACAGATGCTGGAAAGAAAAAATGTGAAAAAGAAAGAAATGTGATATAAGAGCCATTGCTCGAAACATAATGTAACAGTCTCGATTCCCACCAGAGACTGTTACTGTCTGTTACACTACACCGAGCATATAGTAGAAGTTAATCAGCTCGTATATAATTAAATATAATTTGTATGGCTCAAAAGTATAAGTATGGAATAACTGATCGTTTTTATAAACTTTCGCACTAAGAGGTTAATTCCTTCAAGTTATAAATAGAATTAAAAACAAAGCTACTCTTTTATCTCAAGTCGCACAAAGATAAAAATTTTAAGAAAAAAGTCCTACTGTGTGATGATTTATTTGTTTCATCAGTCGTGTATAAGAAATGATTATTCTATTTCAACTGGACTAAAGATATTTTTGTCTAAAAAATGTGCAATTTGTACTAACTATCGAATTATTTTAAATATGAATATTTTACATATACATTGAAACATGATAAGGCTGAACTTAGAATCAGATTGTAATTAAAATCTTTGGATGTAACCAAAAATAGAGAAAATAATAACGAACTGGTCCGGGAAAATTATTCAGTAATTGAATATATTAAAGGAAGATGGGATTGGAAGATAATTGCCTAATGTTTGGACATGGATCGAATAGGTTAAATCTTTGTGCGCCCTATGTACTAGAGAACACTTTACCAAGGAATATAAACCCTCATTTGAAAAATGTGCGAATTGGAGTGAAAACAACTATTCTATGTCTCCTAATTGCCCCAGAAGCCTAACATATTTGTGGTCCCAAATGATAGCAGCCTAAGTCGTCTTAAGTCAATTTGAATTATGTATGCTATTATATTCTACTAAAAAAAACTTTATATTTAATCATGTTCATGTCATTATGAAATCCAATTACATTTATATAAAAAGTGATTCTTCTTGAAAGTATCATTTTCGACTTAGGTTGTTACTTGTCCCAATGACAACTACACGTCCTCAAACCTAACCTAGGTTGTTATTGCTTGGCTGCTGTATGCGGATTAATGAGCCACTAAAGCAGGCTTCGTGGAAGTATTAGATGAAAGGAAAGTGAAATAAACTGAAATATTAATGTCACTAGCCATAACGCAAATTTGGGTCTTATAAAGCTAAAATGAACTGTTAGCTTAATCATAATGTTCATAGCTCTTAGAGTACGAACCATCGATAAGCCGACTATTATTTTTAATATCTTGTTTTTCATTTTTTAATTAAATACAGTTATAATAAAAACTACATTTGAGTAGTTTGATATGTATGTCCCTTACACATAACAGAGAGAATTACGACAATCCGTTTATATCTGAGGAAGATATGATTGTGTGCACTTTAAGCAAAATATAATAAAGACAAATTTAAAATATTCGGAGCGCAATGATATAATTTGATTTAACTGCTGAATTTAAAAAATATTTACAACTGGTAAATTTAGTAATTTGTATAATATTACTAAAATAGGTTAAAAACCTTGTTTGAAATGTCTAAACACATAGGTGTCTTCTCTGGAACCCGTACAGGTCAATATAATACATTGATCCTGTTATCTTTGAACCGCTTTTTTACTGTACATTACAGAATATTTTTATATACAGTGAACTCAAAGAGACGTGAACCAATTTTTGCAAAGGTTGTTCATGTCATCATGTCGGCAACTTCCTGTCAGCATATTTCTAGCAAAAACTTTGGGCGTAAATAAATAAACATAGGATAGCATAAAATCAATGGATTTAATATACCAAGTTGCTTTCTTAATGCCCCCTATACGATATATGTAGGTACCCAACACCATAGGAAAATGATTCGTAAGCAACACTATTACCGCAACCTTCTTCTATGTCTTAAGAGCATAGTACCCTGTGGTTATTGGCAAACATTTATATACATATATAGTATAATACCTTCATATTGTAAGGTAATAAATACAATGCACAATCTTCAGCTAATTTGTTTTCGTAGTATATAAACTTAGAATAGTTTGGTTACTTATCAGCAACTTCTTCATCAAATATTTTTGTGTCACTTTGGTGTCCTTATTAAATTGTACATCAGTGTATTTTCATATTGAGTATAACCCATCTGTCCTCTGAATTTCTCCCTTTTTCCCTACTTTTTTTATGAGAACATTCCTCTTAATTAGAGATTAATCTGTTTCATTCTGATGTGAAAATCAGCTTATATTCTGCTCTTTGATATTTTAACCTTTATATCCTTTTTAACATTTTCATATTCTTCTGCAATTCCAATTTTTGGTAGATTAATACGTCTTAAAGCTTCAATCAAGTGAAATTTACAAGTCTTGAAATGATGTCGAGAATAGCGCTTTGGATATAATGTGAGGGCATTATGAATTGTAGATCTGCTATGAAGCGTGAATTTTATAAAAATAATAAGTTTAATAATATTTGACCTCTGCAGGTACTTTATAGAAGAAAGTGTCATTAAGGCTATAGCTTTGGATACTTATGAGACTGGGCAATTAAGTTCTTCAATGGTAGACGATGTTTTTTTTATATTGCGGAAGTCTATAAGACGGTCTCTATCAAGCCAGTCTGTAAATGGAACTTGTGCTGTTATAAATAATGCCGCAACGTGTTTAGAAAGCGATTTTGTAAATGCTTTGCGAGCACCACTAAAATTAGGATACCCTTCAGGTTACATTGACTTAGCTCAAGCATATAATGCAATACAAAGTTCATTACAACAAGGTAGAATTCAGTCAAGTGATAACGAAAAGGCACGCATAAATTTTTTGGTACATCTTAATAATGCTGATATTGCGACAGAATATATTCAAACCTTATGCCAAACGATGGAACAAGAAATTAAAAGTGGTTTTCCATCTATAACAAATTCGGAAAATCAATTAATTGAAAGTTGCCTCGCAGAACTAAAAACAGTTCAAGATACATTAAAAGCATGCGTAGATTTTGGAATGCAGCAATTGCGGTCAAGTGCAATTAAGCCTCGCCTGCACCCTTGGGTAGATCAATTCTTAAATTACAGTCATCATTTATCTGAGGTATGATCTATAATTATGTAATATGTAGTTTGAAAAATTCACACATTAACTTTAGGAAGAATTGGCATCTTATGAAGCTAGTGAAACTTTTGCTCAATTTTTAATTGTACAAGTAGATGGTTTATTAAATACATTTAAACCAATGCTAACTGCACGTAATTCGGACGCCTTAATCAGTATAGTGGCCACAGAATTAACATTACGTTTGGAAAGAGCTATAAAAAAATCTACATTCAACCGTGTAAGTTATGTATTTATTTCTCAATTTATAAAGTTAATAACCTTTGATTTATTTTACAGTTGGGCGGTTTGGTATTGGATCAGGAAGTACGTGCTTTGGGTGCCTACTTGGCAGGTGCTACGTCATGGTCTATACGAGATAAAATGACTAGGTTAAATCAAATTGCAACTATATTGAACCTCGACAAGGCATCCGAACTAAATGATTACTGGAATCCGGAAAACATTTCGGAACTATCTACATGGCGATTAAGTCCAAATGAAGTTAAAACAATACTCACATTGCGGTACGACTTTACTTAGTTTATAACAATAATTCTTTACTAATTTTGTCATTTTATTTTAGAACTGATTTTCGCATGGAAGATATAAAGCGCATAAGATTTTAAAATTTTTACATATGACATTTTAGACATTGCTAAATAATTGTATATGTATTAAAAAAAAACTAGTGACAGCCACTACTATTCTGTTTTTCAATTTTAGTTATTTAAATATGCAAGAAATATAAAAAGTAGTTGAAAATTTACATTTTGGTAACAGATATTACTGATTTCAAAATCCGGCAAAAATGAAATAAATGTATAAAAATGTGTTAAATTTGCTTTATAAATCTCAAACGTTATAGTACGAATTTAATAACTCAAAATTTTATTATAGATTGTGTACAATGAATTAACAACAATGAATTAAAAACGTTCATAATGCCTTTTTTTTGATGCTAAACCAGTGGTTAAAATCCAGTCTTAACAAGAGTTGCGATAACGGAGTTGTGTTCGAAGCAGTCTTCAGTTCCACTAGTAGATTTATGAGTTGCTGAATTAAACTCCCAAATCTGAAATTAAGAATATATTTAAACCTTTAAGTGCAATATGTATACGTAATTGTATCTTACCGTTCATCAAGTTCATCAATTCTGGCATAAAATACTTCATTCATTATTTGAGTATCTATCAAAGAGCAGAAATCATCGCAGATATGAAGTATTTCATTGATTATCAAGTATACTGGGTTATTTGAATGTACCGTCGAAGCATGCAGTATACTGACTTTGTTAGCTTCTTCCTAATAGTAAAAATTATTTTAAAATTTTATGAAAACATAATAATGCTCCAAAACCAGAGCAACTAAAAGTATGAAATAAAAAGTAAATTATACATTCAGAAATCTGGAATTTCCTTTTACAACTCGAAAGAATTTCTGTCATTAATAGTAGATGCAACATCAAGGCGAATTCATAATAGGAGATGTTATTAGCCCAGCTGATTGCTTTTTTCAGTTCACATAAATGTCAAATATTTTGTTTGCGTACAGTGAACAAAAAAACTTACACTTACTACCTCGAAATAACTTATGAACAAAAAAATTATCCATAAAAAGAAATTTATTGTCCTTAAGACTAAAAATGCTTAAAAACTATATTCTAATAGTGTTTTCACACCAAAATTTAAAACCTGATTTTAGCATTAAAACCATAATCAGCTGATTTTGCGATCACACTGCAAGTTTTATTAAAATTGGTTTTAATTTTTGGTTTTATTTCATCTTGATATATTTAGCTTCTGACTTACCTTTTGCACAAGAAACTATATTCATTGTGGCCAGAAACCACACACATTTCGATTAATAATTAAATATTTAAAAATTTTTAAAATTTTCATTGAAGAAATTAAAAATATTCAAAATTTTCCCTTTTTAATACAAAATAAATGATTATTTACATTTATTTATTTATTTAGTTTTTTGTTTTTATCAGCTGTTTTCAAGATTTCAGAAACTAAGAAATTCCCACATTTTTAGGCAAAAAAAAGTGGTGATTTTTTTTACTATGGCTGCCGGATTTGCTAGAAAGTCATCTTAAACAAAATCCTGTGGAATAATTTATTTGTTAGTTTTTTACAATAAGTGTACACAATTTTTTTTTTGCTCACTGTATATACAGTGAGCGCCATAAGTGAGTCAACACTTTTGTTCTTAAGTAAAAAACAGTTTTGTCCTTAAGTATAAAACAGTTTTGTTCTTTAGTATAAAAAAAGTTCCTTTATCATGAATTGTTGTTTTTGTTTTAACATTTTATATATAAATAAACGTTTTTATTTTTGGAAATTTATTCGACTATTCTCATTTACTTTTCTCGCTATCCGAAGAAAATGAATTATTTCAGTGGTGTTTACTCACTTTTGGCGCTGAGTGTACATTCATTTGTTTGTTTATTTTTTATTTCCTTTTATATTTGTATTCTACACAATTTATAATTTATTTAAATATTCTTCATGTTCTGGCACAACTTTTGTTGTAGAATCCGCTTCTATGCTTCCCTGTATCCCTCTGAAGGTCGTCATACCTTAATGGTAGCGCAAATCAGCCCGTACTTAAAAAAATTATCTTTTAAAATTTGTTTTTTAATTTTTTTTATAAACCAAAAGAAACAAAAGAGAAATAATGACACAAAATAACTTTATGTCATTATATGGATTCGCCTTTGTCATTTCTGGCTTACGGCGAATTTCATTTGACATTAATGGTTACCCAAAAACAGCAAAAAATACATGTTGTTTTTGTTAAAAACACTACGAATTGAGTTGTTGTAATTTTGCTATCACCTTATTGAGTTCGCCCTGAGCCCATGTGAGTGTTATATGAATGTGAGTATATATTACGTATAAAGAATATAATTGTCGAAACTAAGAAATTACAACATTTTTAGGCAAAAAAGTGGTGATTCTTTGACTATGGCGGCCGGATTATCTAGAAAGTCATCTTGAACAAAATCCTGTGGAATAATTTATTCGTTAGTTTTTTACAATAAGTGTACACATTTTTTGTGCTCGCTGTTTATATTTTCTTTTGTTTATTTATTTTTTTATTTCCTTTTATATTTGTATTCTACACATTTTTACAATTTATTTAAATATTTTTAATGTACTGGAACAATTTTTATCGTAGAATCTGCTCTTATGGGTCTCAGTATCCCCCTGAGGTATGACTAACTTAGAGGTAGAGCAAATCCGTCAGTATTTCAAAAAAAATTAAAAAAAAACATTTTTTTTAAATATATTAAAAGGTAACAAAAGAGATATAATGACACAAAATAAAAACTTTATGTCATATGGATTCGCCTTTGTCATTTCTGTCATACAAATACATGTATTTGTTGCTTTTTTCGGGGAGCTAGATTGTCAAATGAAATTCACCGTGTGACAGAAATGACAAAGGCGAATCCATATAATGACAAATATATTATTCCACAAGATTTTGTTCAAGATGACTTTCTAGAGAATCCGGTCTCCGTAGTCAAGGAATCACCACTCTTTTGCCTAAATTTTTTGGAATTTCGTAGTTTCGACGATTGTTTTCTTTATACGTAATCAATAGAGAAATATTTTAATTTACAATCAAAATATAATTTTTATGCTTTTATTTAGCCTTAAGGACAATAAATTTTCTTTTATAGATAATTTTTTGTACGAAAATGTATTTCGAAGTAATAAGTGTACAAGTTTTTTTTTTGCTCACTGTACGTAAACAAAACATTTGACGATCTCGCATACTTAAAAAGCTATCACCTAGGCTGACAACACCACCAAGGCGTTTTCATATAAGGTGGTGTTATCAGCCCAGCCAATCTCAATAAACAATATTAAAATCAGGTAAAAAAAAGAAGTAAGGGTTTTAGATAAAAATAAGATACAACCTTTAAAACCTGTAAAAATATGTTTTAACTAAAATATATTTTACATACTCTTATTTGCTCTAGTTATTACTTACATTTGTTAGAAGAAAGCACAATGATAGAATATTAGCTTGAAAAATGCTATGAGCTCTCTGAATTTGCTCAAAGTCTGCCTTATTAAGAATTGTATTTAGTAAAATACTAAATTGACCTATGTTAGAAATAATTTAATAAATACCGGATTACTCAATTTTCGTATTTACTTACTCTCAAGCACATCCACTTGAATATAATACTGTAAGTTATCAACAAAGAACATTAACTCATTGCGCAGGTGGATTACTCGGATATTCTGATTTTTTTTATTCTTAGATTCTCTGGTATGTTGACGCCACAGCATATGCAATTCATATTGCATTTTCTTAATTAACAACAGAAATCTGAATAATATATTGTATCGCTCTAGTACTTTTGGAGAGAACAACAAGTGTAGAGGCCAATTTATCTTGTATTGTAAATGTATTAACGGCAAGTAGCCGAATTCCTGTCCATCTTCAGAATCAAAAGATGATTTTGGTATACAGAGTGAAAACTGTTCCAATTCCTCCGATACCCCAACTCCATGTGCTGCGGACTAAAAATATTATTACATGTCGTATGTTTTAATATGTTAATAGTCTAAATAAATAACAAAACAAATTTCAAAAATGTGAATATTAAAAAATCTTATAGGGCATTTACAGTTTTCCGGAATCCAATAAATTAGATTTCTAAACTTTCTGAAAATCATAATTGTTTACGGTAGATTTTTAAGACATTAAGTTAGATTTCACTTTCATATAATGTAAATAAGTAATATAGGCATTTTAGGGCTATAATCAATAACAAGCAAAACAAAGCAAAATTTAATTTTTGTATGAACTTATTTTTATAAGGTGGAATAATTTTTAAAATTTACGGAGTTAATAGTCATAATTAGTTATGAAAATAAAGTTAATTTAAAATTGAGGTGCTACCGGCTGAGTTTTTTGACCCAGATACAGCTGGTTACAAAATTATTACGATTATTATTACAGTCAATTATTTTATCGTTATATAGTTTTGGGTGCACTTAACTGTACTATTAAGTGGAAATTTTAAGGACGGAATTTATTTTTCCTGTCGGACGGGCTTCTGTTATAAATTGTTTTAACTGTTTTTGCGAGTTTAGTAATATATTTGTTTTCTGCTGCAAAATGTTGCCTAAATGGGTTTATTACGCGAAATAAAACACAAATATAAAGTTTTTCTGTAATTTTTCAGTGAATATCATCAAACTGAGAGTATTGTGATTTTTTTAAACAAAATTATTTTAAAATAAATTAATTTTAATACTTTAAGACGTCGATTATTGATTGAGGATATGAATTGTTTCCTGGAAAAAATCGGAAGTTAAAACCCCTTTTTAGCATACAAATCACTCCCAAAGTAGCTCATTTCTTCAAAGAGGAGAGGTAATAGTGGAAGAAAACATATTACTACTGTAGAGTAGTACGTGGATACAGCAAAAAAAAAAAATCCGGTATATCTGTCCACATATCCTAGTATTAGAGGCCCGCATTACTGCATTCACTCACAGTAAATTCAACTTCGACTGTGATACGTGTGCTGCACAACAACAACACGCATTGAATCACACAGAGAAAAACTTATACAACAATGTTTTATTCTCTTAAGCATGAATGCTCTTACAACTCTCCACTATAGAACGTAGTGAATCAATCTTGCATTCATTAAAAACACTTGCATTCGTTAGAAAAAAGAGTACTCACTTTTAATTACTTCGTCATTTCAAGACGAGAGAATATTGCGAAGTTGGTCGGCTTCAATTTCGGCATCAAATATAAATTTTACTTTACTTACTTTAACAGTTGGAATATGCCGTAGTCTAGTAGGAAGTGTGTTGGCTTATCTGACGTAAGGCCACAGTCCAAACCCCAGATCACACATCATCAACAAAACGAAATATGAAAAAAAATTTCTTCGACTACTGCCTCTCAGCAGATTTCTGGCAAAAAGTCTGGGAGTAAATCAAATTGCCATGAAAAGGTCCCTCCACTCGTGTATACAAATTAACACACACAACATAAGTGGTGTGGGAAACTAGGTCCATAAACTTGAGTGAAGGGTTGTAATGACCAATTATGTATGTAGGTTAGGTTAGAGGACGTGTACTTGTCAATTAAGACAAGTACAGTACCCGGAGGTCGAATTGACCCATTGTACGACGTCCTTAAAGAGGGAAGGATAATAGAGGGAATAGGATAAAAAAGAGAGGATGTAGGAAAGGGGAGAATGGGAAGCGGAGGAATTACACAGACCAGACACAACAAAGAGGGAGAGCGCGACTACACTGATGAAGCCCTAGCACCTCTCAACCAGCCCAAGCCACTAATGAATATGTGGAAAGACTTGATGTTGGCTCTCGACACAGAATTCAAACTTTCAAAGATGACCCTGCCAAGGGTCCTCAATCTTAACCTACCAAGGGCTGGGCAGTTACAGAGGAGGTGTTCGATAGTCTCCAACTCATCCTCACCGCAGCATGTCCTGCAATAGTCCGGCAGGGATCTGGGAAAGTCAGTTACCTAATCTCGCAGTGCCCCGTGATAAACAGACAACCAACCTTAAGCTGACCTTATCCAAGCCCAGCAGCCAACCTGTTCTCCTACTGTCCACAGCAGGCCATAGACATCTAGAGACAAAACAACCCGGTCCGTTCCCCCAACGCCGCTGCTCTTCCTCCCTGACCCATCCATTGATAAGGTCGTAGAGGTGACAGACTGGGGGGTCAAGACCAACTATCAAATCGCCCCTAGAAAGCGAACCTAACCTCGCGAGGGCATCCGCCGTCTCATTGCCCAGTATTCCGCTATGACCTGGAACCCAGCACAGACGGATACGGTCTAGTCCAAAAGTCCTCAACGACTCCTTGCACTCGCGAAAAAGCCGTGATTTGCACCAGAACGACGCATTGGCCCGAAGGGCAGCCTGACTGCCAACGAAGATCATGTAAGATTCCGAAACGGAAGCTGGGCCACCAGCTATGGCCTCAATAACCTTCTAGATTGCGGAAATCTCCGCCTGAAAAACGACGCAGTCATCATTCAACCTGAAGTGGAGTTCAAGACCGAGTTCCCTACAGAAAACCCCAGCACCTGTACATCCGCCTAACTTAGACCTATCCGTGAAGATGGGTATACCTCCCCTTTTTTATACACTGATGTTGTTGTTATATTCTTGTTTATTCTTTGATCATGTAAACGTGTTGTTTTTGGAGCTTTTGCTTATTATTTTAATAACACCATTTCCATTTTCGTAACAATATTTTGTAAATAAGCTGGTGTATGAGCCTAACCATCTCATTATATCCCCTGGTGTGAACCTTATCGAAAATCTATAGGAGATTACTGAGGCGGAAATAGCGAAGAAAGTTATAAGTATAAAAGTAAAACTTATAGAAAGGCTTATTAATCCAAGTATAGAAGTGCTAAGCGTTGCATTTAAAACATGCCCAAGCAATGTCACAAAATATTTAGTTAGTTTTAAATAAATTACATACACCCTTATTTCAACTATATTCTTTTTAACTTTTTGTAATAAAATACACGTAATATAATTATCTCACTGCCACTGTGCCTAACATTTTGGCAATCAGCTGTATATTTACACTTGAATTACGCGACGAATTTTGCGACGTCCAAGATATAGATTGGCGCAACTTCCAAAAACACTGCGTTTATATGATGACTTTTTTACTGCATGGCTATTTTAATTTTGGGCTTATTTATGTTAATAATTGATTTTGAAACAGCACAGGCGCATATCAATCTAACTAATTAAATTTTTGAACAATATATCAAAATTATGTCTTCAAACTTCATTTTAAATTTGAATACAATTTTTTTTTATATTATCCGTAGCTTTTGTTCTCGATAAGTACAAGATTGAATCCTTCAGGTTACCGAGATTAGGCGGTAGGATGCTTCCTTTGTCTTCTGATGTCAAGTATCTCTGCGTTATCCTAGACAGCAAGCTGAACTGAAAAAGGAACACCGAGGAAAGAATGAAGCAAGGGACTGAATGATCTTTATCTCTGTAGGCGCTCTATAGGTAGGAGTTGTGGTCTTCCGAATAGGGCCATTCACTGGATCTATCTAGCGATTGTTATAGTTTGGCATTTATGGATATTACTTATGGTTGTGTTGCCTTAGACAAGACTTTCCAACAGAAGATATTGGATAAGATTCAGCGGATTGCCTCCTTGAGTATCACCGGAGTGAGGAGGAGTTGTTCTCAGGCTGCTCTTGATACTCTGCTCTGCCTGTTTCCGCTTCATTTTTATATCAAGCAGTGTGCTGCGTACTGTGCAATATGTCTAAGGAAATCGGGCTCCTGGAAATAGGACCAGGTCGGATACGTCTATACTGTGTAAACGGAACATAGCGGTATTTTCAATAATGAGACGGCGGATACTCTCGCTAGGTTAGGATCACTTTCATCACGTCCATCTTTTTCCTGCCTTTCTTACCTCTTCTCTTTCCGTTTCCTTATCTCCTTCACTATCTTCTGTTTCCCTATCTTCTAAGACAAATTTGCATTGGGTTATTTCGACCTCTGGGTATTTTACTTGTATACGTTCTTAAACCTAACCTAATATAGAAACTTCTTCATGTCCTTAGGACTTTTTTATGTCAGCCGGTGATTGCAATGAAAAACATACCTTCTAGTGTTCTCGACTTAATATACTTAGAGACCGAATGAATTTGGATGTCATATCGAATGGCCAACTAACTTACTGGCCTATCGACAGACATAAGACTCCTGACGTTACTGATTTTGAAGCTCCCAAAAACATTTCTAGTTTCTTACCAACTGTTATTATGATCTTGAACCCTACCCTAATTTCAACTCCCACTGCAAGTTTGCAAATGAATAAATCTTTCAATTGGCTAAAATTTAAAAGATACCTCAGCGCTCATTTTTTACAAAATTTACGGCTGAGAACTCCAAAGGACGTTAGTAATTCGATTTCATATTTAATGAAGAACTTAATCAGACTGCTTAACATGCCATTTGTGCCAAGCCACAGATGAGAACTGTCGAATTTTTCTGTTAACGTTGAAAGACTGTTTTCTGAAAAAAGATTGGCGACCACACAGATCTCCATAAAATAAAATCAGGCCAAAGGAATGCACAAGACGGCTCAAAGAACTTTAAAATCTGCCGGAGGTAAACTATTTACAGTGGCGCACAACTATAAATCTTAGAAAGCCTATTAATTTTAAGCCTTTTTAATGAACTCAGTCGATGGTAGGGCAAGAATTGATGACGAGAAAGCCTGTTTGTTTAATACTTCACAACAGTCGCATGATTGTGGCTATTCAAATTGTGACTGAACCTCATGTTCCGCTTAAATTATAGTCTTAATAACTGCAACTCAATCCTAAGAAAGCACCTGGATTTGATAAAATCAGCAACAAGTTGATTACCGTATAGCCGTTCTTTTTTATCTTCAAAACAATTCTAAGACTTGATTTTTTTTAAGGGTGGAAGGATGCCTTAGTCAAATTGATACCTAAACCTGGCAAGAATCATACGAAAGTCGAATCTTGTGGGTTTATAACTTAGCTATCAACACTATAAATTTATTTAAAAAGTTACTGTATCTAAATTAATGCCAAAACTACCAATTCTGACTAATCAATGGCACACTTCAACTGCTAACATCACTGCTAAATTGCAAACGTTTACTTCACTCTTAAAACCTATCTGAGGGAATTCTGGAGAATTAGAAAAAAATTTAAAGGTGCTACAATGGAACTCAACGTGGAAGCTGTTAAAATCAAAGTTGCTAAATATTCTGAAAAGTACTTAAAAAATCTTCCGCGCAAATCCTCTGTGTTAGACTTCCATGGGCGCATTCGTACAAAAAATGAGGGACACCGCAGATTTCACCTTAACATAAGATACATGAATAATTTCCTAATAGAAATAACGACGAATTTATTTTTGATGTTGAACACTGATTGTTAATTCTAGATTTTTTGAAGATTCAATATATTATTTAGCAAAAAAAAGGTGAGTTTCCAGTAATCAACTTCTCGAAATACCAAAATTGTTAATATTAATAATTTCAGGAACCTCAGAATTTAAGTTTAACAAAGCTCTACAAGGTGATGACGGCAACAATGCCGCCTTTAGAGATGATGTTCCGAACCCAATCGAAGATGACGGCGTGGAGATTCCGCCGCCTAGCCATGAAGAGATCAAAGTCGCGATTATCCGGCTTAAAAACAATAAAGCGGCGGGTTCTGATGGCCTCCCCGCTGAGTTGTTTAAGACCGGATGTAATGAGTTGGTGGGGCGCATGCACCAACTTATTTACAAAATATAGCCAGAGGAAAGTATGCCCAACGATTGGACCCTTAGTGTCCTCTGTCCTGTCCTGAAAAAAGGAGACCCTATTATATGCACCAACTACAGGGGTATAAGCCTTCTCCCTATCGCATATAAGGTTCTTAAAGGCGTATTATGTGAACGACTGAAGCCACTCGTCAAAACACTGATTGGGCCTTATCAGTGCGGCTTCAGACTTGACAAGTCCACCATCGACCAGATCTTCACACTATGCCAAATACTGGAAAAGACCCACGAAAAACAAGTCGACACACACCATCTTTTTGTCGACTATAAGGCAGCCTTCGATAGCCCTATAAGGGATCGTGTTTTTGCCGCAATGTCTGAGCTCGGTATACCTGCGAAGCTGATAAGGCTATGCAGAATGACGTTGAGAAATTCCTGCAGTTCCGTCAAGGTAGGAAAGGACCTCTCCGAACCTTTTGGTACCGTGCGAGGTTTCATTTCAGACAAGGCGATCCCTTATCATGCGACCTCTTCAACTTCGTCATGGAGAGTGTTCTGCGAAAGGCGGGAGTGCATCGCAATGGCACTATTTTTCAAAAAAGTGTCCAGTTGCTTGCGTACGCTGACGACATTGACATCATAGGGCGTACCAAGCGATATGTTACTGCTGCCTTTAGTGCTATTGAACGGGAGTCTAGTAAGATGGGTCTGGTAGTAAATGAGGGCAAAACAAAGTATATGTTATCGACAAGTAGAGATGCGCGGCGTATTGATTCTCAGATTACGGCCGATAACTATACTTTTGATACGGTCAAGGAATTCATTTATCTTGGCTCCGCTGTTACCACCAGAAATGATGTCAGTCTGGAGATCAAGCGCAGGATCACTCTTGCCAACAGGTGCTACTATGGTCTCAATAGGCAATTGAGTAGCAGAGACCTCTCTCGCGCTACAAAATTAACACTTTACAAGACACTCATCCTACCCGTGCTTCTTTATGGCGCAGAGGCATGGACTCTATTCAGTACAGATGCAGCGGCCTTGAGTGTTCGAGAGAAAAGTACTGCGCAAGATCTTCGGTGCAGTGCGAGTTGGCGATGATTTCCGTATCCGATGCAGCAGTGAGCTGTATGAGCTCCTCAACGACATGGACGTTGTACAGCGTATTAATATCCAGCGGCTGCGCTGGCTCGGCCATGTCGTTCGAATGGAGGAGGATGCTCCGGCGAGACGGGTATTTGATGCGGGAATCTGCGGAAGTCGGCGAAGAGGACGACCTGGCATCCGTTGGAAGCAACTGAAGCCCTGTCATCGAAAGTAAGTAAGTAAGTGATGCTGATGGTTTTGTGTAAGAGTATAATGAATATGAATCTGAAACAATTTTTGATGAATACTATTAGCATGACTATTTGAAAGAAGCCAGTTTTCAATTTCGTACAACCTCACACACGCGTCGAAAAGTCCAAACTTATTTCTAAACAGACTGTAATCGTCCGAACTGTCATGTTTCGACGTCACTATTTTTTCTCATTATATTGCCTAGATAGCATAAGCTGTCTAGTTTTGCTGACGTGTTGAAGATCGGATGTGAAACGGAAAAATATCTCACACGTAATCTGAAATTGGTGTAACAGACTCTAGATAACACCTCTCCTCTTTAAGCAGGCTAGTTAAGTTGTTTTTATGTCAGATTAAAATCACTGGCTCTTTTTCAATTCTGGAAGTGAGTTGAGTGCCTTTCTTATCTTTAAACTCCACAAAAAAATTTATAATTTAACTGGACAACGTTGTAATTCAACATTTCTTACATTGAAAATTGGTTTATAACAAAAAATATTGAAACAATGGATTAGTCAGCATGTTTCCTAGACATCAAGCCGTTGGAATATATATACATTTGTTTAGTCTGGGTACGGACAAGGCGTGCACCTCAGCCAATCTTGACCTACAACCAAGAAGCCCACTTTGACGCGGAAGAGGAAGCTAGAGGTGACTAAAAGGAAAGAGTAGCCGTCTTACACAATAATGTGGGCTGAAAGCAATACCGGGACGATCTCTGCTATGCAGTGGTTGAAACTGGTAGCCCCTCCTGATGACCAGCGGGAGAAAGCAGAAGATCTGGTGAACAGTAAAATATTGGATTATGCAATGACATCTGCCAGGAGTACTTCAATTTAAGTCATGAGCTGTGAGTTCAAGAGGGAAGTTTTAATGATGAAGGTAGCATCACCATCGCAAATGTAAAGCCTGCGGAAGCTATTGATATGATATTTGTGTGAATGATGATGTGGACGAAGCTGATGAGGAGAATATCACAGTGAGGTCAGTAGAAGACAGCTCTAGCGAAGATGAGTTTTTTGGTTTTGATTGATGAAGAATGATAAGAATTTGCCAGTTTCCAATGAGGAGGAGAATGTTGAAAGTGGTCGACGCAAAAAATTGCGAAACATTTTGAATTCTACGAATTGTAATGAATTCAATATGAAAATACCCAAACTGTATTTTTTTTTACCGAAGTGGACGAAATCTATGCGGAATTTCTAAGGGCGAAAATTAAAATTTACGATGAAACGCAATAAAAATGGTGAAATTTAAAAATTTAACTCACGATTGGTCGCAAAGGGTTGTAATCAACAGTCAATTGTGAAACGTTCGTACCAGTCATTAAGTACGAAATAATACGTATGGCAGTAGGAATGGATTCATAAATATGAAGCACCCGGATTACAATTTAAAGTTAAGGAAATCGATATACGGGCTGAAACAATTGGAACTGGTGTGGAACTTGTTAGCTATATGCGTCGACGAGGACAATAATATCGTACTGAATATCAAGGAATATGTTTCAAATAACTAATTCCAAGCAGTGTATTTGAGCAATTTTTTGGATAAAATTGTTATTCACTTCCGATAAAATTACACTTTGATGTGTGGAGACAACTTAAGTGTACAACATATAGCTAGGAATCCAGTATATCACTCACGTAATAAACATAGAGGATAACAAAAGTCTAGGTAGTAACCCGATATATTTTAGCTATTTCACAAATTTTAAGCTATAATATGTAAAAATAATTGGTGTTTTTATAATTTTTTCTATTTTATTACACATATTATATTTTTGTAAAAGGCAACGTTGATAATGCTGTTTAGACAGCAAGAGAAAATAATTTATTCCATTTACTTGGTATCTCTTTATCTAAATACGTTCGAATGGGAGTAATTATGTTAGAAAATATTATTGTAACAATTGAAATCATTTGGTCTGAAATGACTCATATAATTATCATTCTTACCTCAAACGCTTTCACGAAATCTCTAAGTTTGTTTTCATTTTCAACGTCTCTATTTATAATGTACGTTTGTCGAATAAACTCTAAGAATAATTCTCCCCGTCCGAGTAAGTAAAATTCTTTAATTAATCTGAAAAGAAAAGATGTTTGTCAAAAGAGGATAGTTTTCAAAATTACTTAAGTTAGTTAACTTATGTTACCAAAATTTATATTAATGACATCCACCACTAATATGTTGGTAAAGTACGAGATTTTCTTGCTATTAAAGAATGATTTTTAATTCTGACTAACTGGGAATGGTTGAGAAAGCTTAGTAGGCTCAAGTGCAAAAGGAATAAGATAATGGTTGGATTTGAAACTGTTCCGCTGGGGAATACAATGAGCATTCAAAGTTTTAATGATATTCCTTGAAGAGGAATGAATGACGCTGCAAGTTCAAAATTCCGAATCGGTAACTGATAATCAATACTGACGAAGGGGCATGGTAAACCTTGGAGTTTATAGTTGCAGAAAGCCCGGAAGGGTCATCAAGGTCGGTTCAAAGAAGAAAAATCTAGAAAAAGGGCCTGGTGATTTTAAGCTTTCTTATGATGGACGAAGTACCCTTCCAACAATCAGATAATTTTTCCAGGTCCGGATATTACACCGGAGTTGTTACAACATCTAAAAAATGAACAAAATAAATAAGAGCCAATTTCCTAAACAAACAACTTAAAAAGTGGAATAATTCTTTATTTTTTTCTTAGAAATATTATACTACAATACTACACATAATAAAATGCTTATACAAGTCTTTCAGCATTCCTGATAAACACGTTTTGGTGCAACTTTCAGTTTTGTAGTCTTTAGCTGAAATCTTAACTTTTTATGTTATATCTCTTTCAATTTCAAAACTATATAATCATAAATCATCAGATAACGCATAATTGTGCAAATAAAATTAAGCAGTTTTTGGACAAATTCAAAGCGTACATATTAAATAACGCGGGCAATTCGAAATCCAGATGTCTTCAATAACTCTAACAGCGTTCTGCATATAGATCCAGTTTTAATGATTATAAAAGGGAAATAAAGCGCTCAAAGAGAACCACCTGGATGAGTTTCTGCGGAAGTATCGGGAGTGTTGCCGGTAGGATGCTGTCTAGGGACCTCAAAATCCTAGGCTTCATTCAAAAGAACGGTGGCACGTGGACAGCTTCGAGAAAAGAAACCCTGGAGGGGTTGATGAACACTCATTTTCCCAATTGTGTGGATCCAGATAGCTATCCGTTAACTGTAGCTGATCCCTCCTGTAATGCTGGCATGCTGCCCGATACCATGGATAAGGTCAAATGGGCTATAAGTAGCTTTGAGCCTTTTAAGTGGCCTGGTCCGGATGGTATCTTTCCGGCTTTGCTTTAGCATGCTGGTGATATATTACATGAATATCTGGTGGACGCGTATAAGGACTATCTCCGGTGGTGTAATATACCTGACGGTTGGAAAGGTGTGCTTGTGGTGTTTACACCAAAAGCTGGTAAACCCAGTCACCTCGACCCTAAGGATTATAGACCTCTATCGCTCTCATCATTTCTTTTGAAAGCTTTGGAGAGACTTATCGATCTATATTTGAGGTCAAACATAGACCGGTCTCTGTTGAGTAGGTCGCAAAATGCTTACATTAAGGGTAAGTCGGTTGAGAGCGCTCTTCATGATGTGACAGGTTTTGTTGATGCGAATTTGGCTAGGGGTGAGTACACACTGTCGGCTTTCCTAGATATTGAGGGGGCCTTCAATAATGTTAACACTTCTTCCATTGAAAATTCACTAAGGGATATACGTACCCCAGATTTTATGGTGCGGTTTATCACCACATGTTGGGTAAGAGACTAATCCGATCGAATCTGGGTGGATGTGCTAACGTCAAGCGTGCAACCAGGGGCACACAGCAGGGGGTGATATCTCCTCTCTTGTGGCTCTTGGTTGCTAATGTCGGTCTGAGACTTCTAGAAAGTAGGGGCTTTAAGGTTGTGGAATACGCCGATGATGTCGTTATTCAGGTGGGTAGAAAATTTTTATCGACGCTGGGGAACTGATAGTCTGCTCTTGGAATTCTATCTTCTTAGGCTACGAACTGTGGTCTGGGTATAAATCCGAATAAGACAGACCTCGTTTTGTTCTCGATTAGGTACAAAATTGAAACCTTCAGGTTGCCGAGGTTAGGTGGCAGGGAACTTCCGTTGCCTTCTGAAGTCAAGCACTTGGGTGTTGTCCTGGACAGCAAACTGAACTGGAAACGAGACACCGAGGAAAGAATGAAGGGACTGAACGCTGGGGTCTTCCGCCTAGGGCCATTCACTGGATATATCTGGCGATTATTAGAGCGGTTCTTACTTATGGCTGCGTTGTTTGGTTGTGTGCCTTAGATAAGAGTTTTCAACGGAAAATCTTAAATACCGGAGTGGGTTGTTACGTCTCTAGATGTCTATGGCCTGCTACAGACAGTGTGAGAACAGGTTGGTTGCTGGGCTTTGATAAGGCCAGTTTAAGGTTAGTTATCGGATTTATTATGGGGCACTGCCAGATAAGGTCGCTGACGGGAACCTGGAACAGATCCCAGCCGGTCTATTGCAGGGTATATTGCGATAAGGAGGAGTTGGAGACTGTTGATCACCTCCTCTTTAAGAGTTTGAATTCTATGTCTAGAGCCGACATCAAGGCTCTCCACAGATTCATTAGTAACTTGAGCTGGTTGAGAAGTTCTAGGACTTCATCAGTGTAGTCGCACTCTCCCTTTTTGTTTTGTTTGGTATGTGTAACTCCTCCGCTTCCCATTCTCCCCTTTCCTACTTCCTCTCCTTTTTTCATATCCCTTCTATTGTCCTTCCTTTTTAATAGCGTTATGTACAATGGGTCAATTCGACCTCCGGGTACTGTACTTGTCTAAATTGACAAGTAAACGTCCTCTAAGCTAACCTAACGTAACTAACAGCGTCCATTTCCGAATCAAACGTTATCACCATTTACTGACACACAGATTAGTCCAGAATATGAAGAGTAAATCTTATTTTGTCTAAATATTCGAAACAATCATGTTTGCAAAGCAGTCATTGTTTCTACATAACCACCTATTCTAACTATATATATATATATATGTCATAGTAGCCTATTTCTTGTGTAAAGCAACTGCTAGGTGAGGGCGATGCTCATTCAAAAGATGGAAAAAACTATACAACAAACTTAAAAATCTTTAGACCAATTAGCCAGATATCATCAAGTAAAATATGTGATGTTGAAGAATGTACATTCTTGGTAACAAGCATAGAAGAGGATTACATCTACAGAGACGACTATTGAAGGTTTGGTGAGAAGCATTGTAAAAACATTGGATGTCAAGGAGGTAAATACTCACTTATATAGGTCATTGAATAGTAGAGATTTAGATCAAGATGTATCATATACAAACGATCTGTGGAGACAAACATAGGGAATGAAAAGATAACAGTCGGCTATAAGATTCCGCGTAATTACCATTTATGTAGTTTGGATAAACTCCTGATGAAAGTGTCTGATGCAGGCATTGACTGTCAAGAGTACGCATATAAGAAAATTTTCTTCTTGTGACATATCTATTCATACACCCGTTATTTATTTATTTCAGATTCATTTCTATGTGAGAGATCATTCAATTAGGTTTATAGTTCAAAAAATGATGGTGCGTAATATTAAGGAAAATGTAGGCAAAATATCTAGGAATATTACCGGATAGTAAACTGACATGAAAGTACTTGACGAAAGGCCAGACATGCCATAACGGCGTCTGTCACGAAAATGTTGGGGGTGCAACCCAAGGATAATGAATCAGGTGAAATAGAGTAACTTCTGCTAGATTCAACGTATTGTGAGAATTAAATGCAATGACCATGCAAAGAGGGGAGATTCCACATCGCAGTTAGGGCCAACTCTTCTGTGTATTATATTTATTTATTATATACATATGTATATTATTATAGCAAACTGGGAACTTTTCGAAGCCCAATTTGATAATGAACTACATAATAAGATTCTATCAAGTAAAATTATCTAACCAATCAACACATACCGCAAACTTCACCTTTTTCGCTTTTAAAATTTCCGTCAGAATATATAATAAATAATATATTTTATTTTTATAATATAACTAGCTGGACCCTACGCGTGTTACTGCGCCACCAACAAAAATAAATTTGAAGGAAAGACATTACACAAATATCCAATTAATTTTGAATCAGTTTATTGATTTTTTTTTCCCGTTGTCCAGATGATTCAGACGAACGGGAATAAGTAGTACGCATTCGATTGGGTCTCAGCGGCTTGTACTCGAAGATTTTCCAATTGCTTGTCGCTTTGGAGGCATGATTGCACAGGAATGACATGAAAAATGCGTTTAAATTTATTAGAATCTCACAATGTACCCAATCCAATTGAACCCAACAGCATTTTTAAAAATATTTCAAAATTAAAATGTTTCAAAGTTGTGATTGACATTTTACGGGAATGAGTTATACTAAATGTTATTAAAATCATAAATGATGAAAAAATGTCTGATATTTGTCCGATTAACACGTGATCAAATGCATAGTTTACGATTCAATTAATTTTGAATAATTTTCAGTGGCGCTATCTATCGGAAATTAATCGCAATAACTTGGAAACTTCCGTCGACTTATGAGCAACAACTTTGCAAAAGTTCATATCATGATCAAATGCACAAATTACGATTTAATTCATTTTGAGTAATTTTCAGTGGCGCCACCTGTCCTAAATTGGTCATGCCAACTTATAAAACTTCGTCAGCTCTTGCGCAACTACTTTGCTAAAGATCATAACATGATTAAATACACAGTTTACGATTTTATTCATTTTTAGTAATTTTCAGTGGCGCCACCTGTCGGATATTGGTCATACCAACTTAGAAACCTTCGTCGGCTCATGCGCAACAACTTTGCTAAAGATCATAACATGATTAAATGCACAGTTTACGATTTAATTCATTTTTAGCAATTTTCAGTGGCGCCACCTGTTGGAAATTGGTCATACCAACTTAGGAACCTTCCCCGGCTCATGCGCAACAACTTTGCTGAAGATCATAACATGATCAAATGCATAGTTTACGATTCTATTAATTACATACAAACAAACATTCATTTTTATATATATATATATAAGATAGATATTTTTATTCCACATAAAACTTCCGAAGGGGTTTCCCAATTGACTTTCATTTTTGACAGAAATCAAATATTGATAGAGATATATCTTTCAAACGTTTTACAACTATTTTTATTAGGTATTTTTTTACACTGGCAATGCGTTTAAAAATACAGATTTTTCCGGACTGATGTAACATGGGTTATTCAAAGATAATCTAATAAGACTAGACTAGAGTTGTCAGTACTCATTCAGATGTCACGAAACGACAGAAGTTAAATTAGTGCAATAAATAGAGAAGGGATGTAAAAAGAAACAAAATGATTAACTGCGGAGGGATAGATGCAGATGCCTCAGACAGTGTAATTATCAATATACGTCAAGAAGGCCTAAACACTGGATCCCGAATAACCAAAGATTCCCCAACCTTCTTCTACCAAGAACGGGACACCCGTTGAGATGGGATATGAGGAGATATCCTTCAGAAATCTAACACCAAAATCTTCCATAAGAAAACCATTTTCCAGTATCATGTTGAACTTATTGCGGCCCAGCAGTTAGCCAGTTCTTCAATTATAAATTGAAGGTCAAAAGGTTTCTAGCCATAGCAGACCCATTTTTTCAACGTTCTTCTTCGCCCGAATCCATTCCAAGATGAAGCCAAAGTGCTAGAAGATTGGAGAATTAGGACTAACAAATAGAATGAGAAGCTAATCTTGGAAGAACTCCTATGTAATTCTCCATTTTTAAGAAAACTACTATACATCGGAGCTCAACAGAATCTAATTCGATCTAAAGATGATGTAGATGCTACATAGCTCTTGCAGTGCAAATCGCTCGAAATTTACCAGAGAAATTTACCTGTAACCTGCATTGAAAGGTGTATAGTCAAAGATGTTCACTTGAGAAACGCTGAACTTGTCATTCACTAGTTAGTAATGGACATGTAGTCCAAAATCCCCCCAAGGGTACCAGATCTGGTGCCTCATTCATGAAAATGAGCGCACCAATCCGAATTGGAAGGTCTGGACTATTCCAGGATACCCTAGAGAATCCTCAAATAAGGTCTAAACACCTCCTTGGGAATCAAGTAGTTAGTGTATTGTTCTAAAAGTTTTCTGTTTACCAAAGGGGAAAAGACTTTAGAATACGGGAATGAGCGTCCGATCACTGCGAATTAACTTAAAAAAGTACAGTTATACAAAAAAAAAAAACGCGAAACGTAATTTTATAAAAAAGCAAACTATACTGCTAAGTAATAATGAAAACTTACTTTAATTGTTGCACTAAATCCGCATGATTAACAGCGATTTCAGAAAGCCGCGTCGTAACGTAAGATTTAATTTCATCAATAACGTGTTCGTAGTGTGAAATATTCAATTCTGAATCATTTTGAAGAGCTTGAATTTTTTCAAAATAAATATGTTCGCTTTCATTCCATAAAGATTGTTCTTTCCCAAAAAATCTGGTTTCAGCTTTATTCCATGACTGAGCATTTTTGTTTAATTTGTTTGTATCTACTTTAAATATTAGAACGGTTTGGCCAATAAACAACACTTTTTCTGCCCAACTTGCAGACAAATAGTGAGGAAGAAGTTCATAGGATATTTCAAATCCCCATATGTCAGCGTAATTACTAGCAATCTCCTAAGTAATAATTCAAATATGTATTACACAGTGAAAATTATCTGGCGCGTGACCTTTTTCTTACCGAAATCGAATTTGATGCATTCTTTCCACTACTTACACTAGCTCCTCTATCACTTTCCAAAGTACTATTGGAGTGACCCTCCGAACTTTGAATAAAAAATTCTCCGTATGTGTCGACAATTTTAGCGTACAATATCCAATGTGTTAGCTGCTTAAGAAATACTACATTTACTGCAGATTGAATTCTGAAAAAAATTAATATGTGTTACTTAAATAGGCATTATCTAAATAATGGTTTTAAAAAATCTGTTATATTATATATTTTCTAGCTTACGTTTGGGCAGCCTTCTTAATGCGTGCATCACCGTGAAAAGAATGCTGCTGTAGATATTTAATAATAGCGCACCCATGAAGTTTATGCATCCGAATGCCGCGTATTAATTTAGCTAAATACAATGCCAACGGTTCGTATTCCTGCAATTTCTGATATATAAACATTAACGATTGGCAGGGATTTTTTAAAAATCTTTTCTCAAGTTCCGTTATGTTATTTAAATAATCATCTAATACCAATTCGATTCCGTTTGCGAAGGCCTTTAAATATAATCCAGTTTGTAAAGGTTCTACAACAAAAGAATTGTTTTCTTTACTAGGTAGTGATACTAATGCCATATGCTAATTACACGGAGCTATAATTAAAATGCATCTTAAAAATAACATAGTTTTTACTATTAATATTAATACTTCATTTACATTTGTCTTGTTTAGAGCAGAGTTCCTTTTCTACTTAAATATATTCAAAGTATTGTTGATTAGAATTTTTTATTAGAGTATTATAATAATGAATATTATATAATAGAGAGCTATGATTAAAGTGTAAATTAGAAAGGTAATAATGTTGAAATTCAGCATATGTTGACGTAATGAATACTACATAATAGAGAGCTGTGTTTAAAATGTAAATTAGAAAGGTAATAATGTTGAAATTCAGCATATGTTTCTTAAAAATTCAATAATATAATTAAAGGCGAAAATTAAACAAAACCAGGACCTTAAACTAAAATACAGTACGTAAGTAAAAGTTGAGACGAGATCAGATCATTAATGTCGTTGTACTGTGGTAAGTGATATGTTATCTAAAAATTGGCCATTAATCTTGTACTTTTGTCACATACTAACTCAATGAGTCAATTATAAGCGGGATTTGAACCCCAACTCACCTTCAGTTGCGAACCATAAATTTGGCAGTAGTATGTAACCACTGGAAGGAGTAAGTTCTTACTATAAATCTTAAAAACATAAACAAGTTTTAACAATTTTGGAAACTTTTACATGCATTAAGTAATTCAATGAAATTTAAAATTTTATTAAGGGCTTGCAGAAGCTTAACTCAAAATTTTAGAAAGCAAAAATATAGCTCTATTAGGCTCTGAAACCTATCCTGTTTCGAAAAGAAAGTAAAATAAATAAAAATAAAAAAAACAACAAGTAACTATCGTACTATACATAACTTGTTACAAAAAAAATTAAGTAAAAATTAGAGACTGATATATACAGGGGTAGCGAAAATAACCTTTTATGTATTAAGATTTTTTTCTTAAAATAATAAGTCTTGTTGCAGTTTGTATTTTCAAAACACCACGAACTGGAGAATGCTTTTCGTTTTTATTAAGCCATAGAAGATTTACAATAAAGAAAAACTCTTATGTTACTAAAATGAGGAAATATATATGAAATAAAAAGAATACAACAAAACTGTTAATGATATTACAAAAGACTTTTTGCGTCTTAAAAGCTGCTAAAGCTTATAAATCGTCGTTAAACAAATTGGCGTCTGCATAGGTCCAAGCTGGTTGCATTAAGCACAGTTTTAAAGTAAAAAATGCAATATACAATATAATAAACCGAGGAACGATTTCGCTGCAAACAATGCGAAACAACCATGCTGACTTCAAACTAAGAAGGAATAAAACGCATTGAAATGTAAGATATCTCTTAGATAAAGAATTCACCTTAGAAGAAGCCCACAAGCGATCAAGGTCCATTCAATGCCTTGACAGTAAGTGTAACTACAACATGATATACTGTAGATATCCTTGTGGTGAACTCCGCGGATCTGATAAATGCAATTAACATAGAAGTTACACGTTATCCAAAAAGATGCCGTGTGCATTGGAATTCTTGATACCGTGCCTATCCAACCCGCTAGGCTTATTTACCACCCCAATAAAATTTTTATCCGATTTTGTTCGATTGATATAGAGGAAATTTTTATGTCGAATCAAAAGAAGTTAGCTACGTATTTTATATCTCCGATCCCATATATAATAATTTAAACGGTTCTTGATACGGTCGGACGTGAAAATAAAGTTAAACAAATTAATTAAAGTTTTCTGAGAAAAAAAATAATTAAATATTATAGAAAATTTGAAAATAAATAAGGGTTTGCATTGTCATGGAAGGCGAGTGCAACAAATGTATGTAATGTGCTGGTGTATGTGCAGTTAAACAAATTAATTAAAGTTTTCTGACAAAAAAATAATTAAATATTATAGAAAATTTGAAAATAAATAAGGGTTTGCATTGTCATGGAAGGCAAGTGCAACAAATGTATGTAATGTGATGGTGTATGTGGAAAAAATTTCCATAATACAAAAAATGCTCTGGTTTGGATGATTATAGTGCCAATGTTTTAAATGAAAATTCTATGCTTCAATTTATCTGTGATTGCTGTATGCAATATATACACAATGTTGATTTTGTTTTAAATAATATTCGGAAGGTAGTGGAAAAAAATGGTCAATATATAAAAGAATATAAAAATGAATTTGAAATAGCACTAAAGAAAAGTGAAAATGAGATAAAACAACTGCTAAAAGTTATGGAAGGAGTATTTACAAAAAGAAAGGAAGAAATAAAAGGCGCGCAAAGAAATTTGTGTAAATAGTGTAATGGAAATTAAAAATACAGAAAATAGCAGATATTATAAAAGAAGAAAGCGAAAAAGTTTGTGGTGAATTGGAACAAAATAAAAATGAAAATAAGAAAGTACTGGAAATGATCACAAAAGAAAATCAAAGAATGTGTAACGAATTAAAAAAGAACAGTAATGATAAAATAAACAATAAAAAGCAAATGTCATTCGCCGATGTACTGAAGCAAAATGTCAATGACAAAAAGTTGCCAGAAATAAAAAACTCAATGCCATTAATTGTTGAACCAAAAGTTATCCAAAATGGGGAAAAAACTAAAAGATTTAAATAAAGTTAATCCGGAAAATTTAAAATTATCAAATGTTATTACAAAAAATAGTGGAACAGTCGTTATCGAAGTAGAAAATAGCACAGAAAGAGAAAAAGCAAAAAATTTAATTAAAGAAAAATTAGGTGAAGAATACGAAATAAGAATTCCTACCTCTTTATATCCGAATATTTTAATAACTGGAATTAGTTTTGAATATGATGATACGCGACTATTGGAGTTAATCAAGAAACAAAATCAATGTATGAACAATACCAATGTGAAAATTATCAAACAATATGAAATAAGGAAAAATAACAGAACTTATTATAATGCGATTGCAGAAGTTGAACCGAATACATTTACCAATATATTAGCAGCGGAAAAAATTAACATTGGCTGGGAACGTTGTAAGGTGTACGATGGAATCAGGGTACTACGATGTTTCAGATGTAAAGGATTTAATCACAAGGCAGCAAATTGTACAAGCGATGAAGTATGTGTTAAATGTTATGGTCAACATAGGCATTCCGAATGTAATGAAAGCCAAGTAAATACGTGTATCAATTGTATACGTGCGAATAGAAAATTTAATTTATGTTTAAATGAAGATCATGATACTATGAGTAAATCGATCTTATTTAAACAGGCTTGATGCAAAGAAAAATAGAATTGGATATTAACAATTACGGAATTATGACAATGCCAAGACAAAAGATAATACAGAAAATATTAAAAAATATAACAGTAATGTAATCAAGTGTATATATGTTAATATAAGTAGTATAGTAGCGAATAAAGAGGAGTTAGAAAGAATTATTGAACTTCAAGAAGCAAATATCGTACTTTGTTCCGAAACATGCACAACTACTAACATAGAGGACGCTGAAATTAGCATTGCTACATTCAATATGATTCGTTGTGATTCACACTCTCGTCATACTGGTGGTGTATTGATATATATAAAAAAATCTATTAAATACAGCTTAATTTGTAATAAAACATTTGATCAAAATACGTGGTTCATTATAATTAAATTGAAGGAGTTTCAAACGAAATGGCAGATTACGGCACTGTATCATTCTCCAAGTGCTGACAAGTCGGAATTTTTAACGTACTTAAAAAGTACGGTAGAGACATATTTTGAAGGATGTAATAATAATATAATTATTGGTGATTTCAACATAAATATTAATAATGAGACAGCTTATACAACAGAATTAAATAATATTTTCTCATCCATGGCCATGAAACAGCTTATAAGTTTTGATACTCGCGTTACGGAATTTTCCAGTACTAAAATAGACCTTCTTTATTCAACATCTGATCAAGTGAAAACTAAATGCTTGAATAGTTGTAATATAACGGACAATGAGACTATAGAATTCTCTGTGCCGGTGGAAAAAGAAGAAAGGATGAGACTTGCAATAAACATTACGTGTTGGGAATATTATAATGAGGACAATTTATTGGCATTATTAAGACTTATTAATTTAAAGGAGCTAAATTATGGTAACTTGGGTGAAAGAGTCGAAAATTTTAACGCTGTGCTATTAAATATAATGAATACCCTAACCTTTAATAAACATGTGTACAAGAAACTTATTAATAAATTGTATGATCACGAACTAACGCATCTGAATAGAAAGAAATATGAACTCCTTCACATAGCTAAAAGAACAGGTGAATGGACTGAGTATAATGTTACAAAAAAGGCATACAAAAAACTAAGAAAAATAAAAAAGAAACAATATTTGGAAAGTAAAATCAACTTGGCGAATGCCGATCAAAAACTTATGTGGAAATATTTAAAAGAAACAGTTAACATGATACAAATAAACCAGCCAATAAAGAAAATTTATATAATCGTTGAACAGCTATTTTATAGATAGTATCACTAAAATCAATAATGAAATTCAGAAAATAGATTTTGAAGAATCGGAAATAAATACATATGGCAACGAATTTAAATTTAAACAAGTAGATACTACAAACATACTAAATATTGTAAAGGCTTTTAAAAACAAGACAGGAGGTAAAAAACTGCTTTCTGAAGGTGGCATAAAAGAGTCAATGAAGTATACGGCATACTTTTTTTGCCGGCATTGTAAATGATTGCTTACGGCTTGCTTAAGTTCCTGAAATATGGAAGATATCTACAGTGGTACCTATAGAGAAAATTAAAAGCGCAACACGTCCAGAAGAATTGCGACCGATTAATACATTACCATCAGATGAAAAAATTTTAGAGAGCATAGTGAAAGAGCAATTGTTAGAGTACCTAAACCAACACGATGTAATTATTAATCAACAGTCTGGTTTTCGAGCTAAACACTGTTGCGAAACTGCGTTGAATGGTTGTAGCTGATTGGAAAGATTTGATGGCAGATAAACAAGCAGTAGTAGCAGTTTTCTTAGGTTTGAAGCGAGCATTTGAAACTGTGGATAGAAGTATATTGCTGATAAAATTGAAGGGGATCGGTATAAGAGGCCAGGAACTAAAATGGCTTGAGGACTACTTAAGCAATAGAAAACAATAATAAACAAAATAAACAAAACAACAAAATGGTTTGAGAACTACTTAAGCAATAGAAAACAACGCACGGCAATAGGAAATGTGATATCATCGCCACAGATGGTAGATATTGGTCTGCTACAAGGGTCTGTTCTGGCGCCATTACTTTTTTTGATTTATATTAACGATATACCGAAATGTTTAAGTAATTGTAAAATTGTTTTGTTTGCTGATGATGCTCTTTTATATATTCGTCATTTAAATCTCATTGATGCTGTAAATTATATTCAAGCTGACGTAAATGAATTATATAGATGGTTATGTAAAAATAAGCTAAAATTAAACTGTGATAAAACTAAATATATGATATTTAATAGAAATTATGAAGAATGTAATAATATAAGGCTGAAAATTAAGGAGCATGAAATTGAAAGTGTTGATAAAATGAAATATTTAGGCATCATTATTGATAGAAAACTTAAATGAAACGACCATGATAGGAAGATAGGGTTTATGTATCGATCATGTAAATATGTTAGCAAACCTTATTTTGTTTATAGTCCTACAATTCTCTTTACACTTAATAATGCCCAAATGAATTGGTTTCAAATACAACAAAAAAAATTATGAGATTTATTCTGAATGAGAGGTACGATACTCCGGTTGCCGAAATGATTGAAAGTTTGGATTGGCTAAATGTAAAACAATTAATAACGTACCACACTTTGAAATTTATTAACAAATTAAGGTTAGGTCAATTACCAAGTTATTAATATGAAAGAATTTAGTATAACCAAATAATATGGATGTAAAGAATACGCATCATGTAGAAGTAAAATTTCTTATGGCGGGTCGTACCATTAGGATCCGCTCTCATCAAATTCATTTCTAGATGAGAGAGAGGAAGACATAAGGAAAATAAACACAAACAAAGAGCGTAACAATGTGTCGCTCTCATTGTACGTATGCACATGTGTATGTATTCTTGTGTTTTTTGATTTAGTTGTCGATCAGACTGCGACAAGAACACATGTTTCGTGGATGTTTTATCATTTTATTTCAGAATAACACTCGAAGAATATTTTGTGTTAAAAATGTTCTGTCATTAGCTGGGCGTATTTCATTTTTTATTTTGTCTCAGTATAATTTTTTTAAAAAAATTTTTTTTTCTTTTAATAAAAAATGTTTTTTTTTATTCTTTTTATTTTTAAAAAAACGGCCTAATTTTTAAGCCAAAGATGGATATCTTTATGTTCTTTTAATAATAAAATTGATTTTTTATTTTATATTTATTTATCTAAAATTATTAAGCGAAAGATAGACAGCCTTACATATGTATGTTGATGAAATAAAAATAAAAATAGCGTATATTACTAACACTTTTATATGGCTGTAAATAAATAAATTCTCTCAACTTATTTTCTCTCTCTTACTCACAAATCCATAACCAAAGGCATGTGTTAACCTAGAGGAAAATTGTTAGTAATAATTTCAAGTCTACTTATTAACCCAATGATATGTATATGTGATAGGAAAATATAGAAAAATTGTACTGCGCTAAGTCCCTAAAGACACCGTATTTAACTTGGTAAGTATTCTTCCAAAAATCGAAATCATTTCTCACTGATATTAGTGAATACTACTGTGATATTTCTTTGGGCGTATAATTGAAGTCTGAAAAAAGCGACATGAACCTTCTTCTTTAAAAGCTGACAAGATTTTTACGATCTTTTTAACGAACATTCTTCGTGTCCTATTACATTACATACATTGGTTTTTAACACTAGAAAAATAAATAAAAAAGTGGTCAAACAACAAAAACGCACGATGAGAACAACGCATTGTTACGCTCTTGGTTTCTGCAACCTTCCCTTCTATCTTTCCCCCCGCGTCATGAAATATTTTTGAAAAATATTCCAAAAAATGTTAAAATGCGCATTCTTTATACTTTATTTTCTTTGGTATAACTTTGAGGTACATGATTATAATACTAGAAATAGAAATAATATGAGACTGCCGAGGATTAAGTCTGATCTTCAAAGGAAAGTGTATTTTTTGAAGGATTCAAAATGTTTAATGAGTTACCAGCTGAACTTAAGGAATGTCAGAGTGAAGATATTTTCAAAAGACTATGGAAAATACATTGTAAAACATTATTTATTTTAAATTGATAACTGTTTTTAGTTTTACTATATAATTTATTTATTATGTATAATGTATTATAAGGAGGGAGGGATGGAATGCATGCAAATAAGGTAAAGTTTCTGATTGTGGTCAACTTGGCGACCACCAGGACGATCCTTGTCTTGCTGTATTCAAGTTGACACGCAGCCTCCTCGCGGCCCCTCCTGGATGGCATTCTAGCACCCGCTAGATGTTAACTAATGCGTGCAGCGAATGTCCAATCCCCTGGACGTTAAATTTGGGTTGTGCGTAGGGCTTGGAACCCACCACGTAAAAATTTGATCCAATGAAAACCGCAACAACAAACCTAAAAAAGATCCCCTCTAAAGTTGACGACCACGGCAAACGTTCAAAGGACAACGATCTAAGAATAGCCACATGGAACGTCCGCACCCTTTATAGGGTAGGCGCTTCCGCCCAGCTGGCGGATGCCCTCAAGAAATGTAAGACGGACATCACTGCCATACAGGAAATGCGATGGATAGGGCAAGGATGCAAAAGGCTGGCATCTTTCGATGTGTATTACAGCTGCCATGTTGATAAGCACGAATTCGGATGCGGTTTTGTGGTTAATAAGAGACTTCGACACCTTGTCTCTGGGTTCACGCCTGTGAACGAAAGAATAGCCACAATCCGCATCAGGGCAAAATACTACAACATCAGCCTAATTTGTGCTCCCGCCCCGACGGAAGAAAAGGACGATGTGGTTAAGGATGCCTTCTACGCTAAACTCGAGGACGTATATGATAAGTGCCCGACCCATGACGCCAAAATCGTCCTCGGAGATTTCAATGCGAAGGTCGGGCGGGAAGGTATCTTTGGCCCCACTGTCGGACAGTTCAGCCTCCACTCGAACACTACCTCCAATGGTATGAGGCTGATCGATTTCGCCGCGGCGCGTAACATGGTAGTATGTAGCACTAAGTTTCAACATCTCGACATTCACAAGGCCACATGGATGTCCCCTGATCGATCAACATCCAACCAGATCGATCATATTGTGATAGACGGAAGGCACGTATCCAGTGTACTCGGACCACTACCTTGTCGCAGCCAAGTTTCGATTGCGCATTAGCGCTTCGAGGTCTGCGCACTCTAGTGCATTGCGAAAGCTGGACGTTAAGAAGCTGCGATCACAAAGGACAGCTGAGGCGTTCTCCGCTCAACTCTCGGATAAGCTCCGTCGTTCCCCATCTAATCTCAACGACATTGGCGGACTGTGGGCCAACATCTCCCACTCCTTGCGCACTGCTGCGGAAACAGTCCTTGGTTTCGAACGCCCACCCCAACGAAATCAATGGTACGATGAGGAGTGTCGCGAGGCAACTGCAGCGAAAAACGCCGCATACAAGAAAACGTTGCAGTCAGCCGCTACGCGAGCCATTGTCGATAACTATAAAGAGAAGAGAAGGGATGAGAGACGCCTTTTCAGACGCAAGAAGAGGGAGCAGGAAAGGCGTGAGCGTGAGGAAGTCGAGATGTATAGATGTAGGAATGACGCTCGAAAATTCTATCAAAAGGTTAAGCGTCTAACCGAGGGTTATAAACCCGGAGCGTCTTCCTGCAAGGACGAAAATGGAAACTTAGTAACAGATCCGCAGGGAGTACTGAGGTTATGGAGGAAACACTTCTCTACTCTGCTACAAGGCGATGACGACACCAATACCGCCTTTAGAGATGATGTTCCGAACCCGATCGATGATGACAGCGTGGAGATTCCGCCGCCTAGCTATGAAGAGGTCAAAGTCGCGATTACGCGCCTTAAAAACAATAAAGCGGCAGGTCCTGATGGCCTCCCCGCTGAATTGTTTAAGACCGGATGTAATGAGTTGGTAGGGCGCATGCACCAGCTTATTTACAAAATATGGCTAGAGGAAAGTATGCCCAACGATTGGAACCTCAGTGTCCTCTGTCCTGTCCTGAAAAAGGGAGACCCTACTATATGCGCCAACTATAGGGGTATAAGCCTTCTCCCTATCGCATATAAGGTTCTTACAGGCGTATTGTGTGAACGACTGAAGCCACTCGTCAAAACACTGATTGGGCCTTATCAGTGCGGCTTCAGACTTGACAAGTCCACCATCGACCAGATCTTCACACTATGCCAAATACTGGAAAAGACCCACGAAAAACAAGTCGACACACACCATCTTTTTGTCGACTATAAGGCAGCCTTCGATAGCCCTATAAGGGATCGTGTTTTTGCCGCAATGTCTGAGCTCGGTATACCTGCGAAGCTGATAAGGCTATGCAGAATGACGTTGAGCAATTCCTGTAGCTCCGTCAAGGTAGGAATGGACCTCTCCGAGCCTTTTGATACCGTGCGAGGTTTCAGACAAGGCGACCCCTTATCATGCGACCTCTTCAACTTCGTCATGGAGAGTGTTCTGCGAAAGGCAGGAGTGCATCGCAGTGGCACTATATTTCAAAAAAGTGTCCAGTTGCTTGCGTACGCTGACGATATTGACATAATAGGCCGTACGAAGCGAGATGTTACTGCTGCTTTTAGTGCTATTGAACGCGAGTCTACTAAGATGGGTTTGGCAGTAAATGAGGGCAAAACAAAGTATATGTTATCGACAAGTAGAGACGTGCGGCGTATTGATTCTCAGATTACGGCCGATAACTATACTTTTGAAACAGTCAAGGAATTTATTTATCTTGGCTCCGCCGTTACCACCACAAATGATGTCAGTCTGGAGATCAAGCGCAGGATCACTCTTGCCAACAGGTGCTACTATGGTCTCAATAGGCAATTGAGTAGTAGAGACCTCTCTCGTACGACGAAGCTAACACTATACAAGACGCTCATCCTACCCGTGCTTCTTTATGGCGCAGAGGCATGGACCCTATTAAGTACTGATGCAGCAGCCTTGAGAGTGTTCGAGAGAAAAGTACTGCGTAAGATCTTCGGTCCAGTACGTGTTGGCGATGATTTCCGCATTCGATACAATAGTGAGCTGTATGAGCTCCTCAACGACATGGACGTTGTACAGCGTATTAATATCCAGCGGCTGCGCTGGCTCGGCCATGTCGTTCGAATGGAGGAGGATGCTCCAGCGAGACGGGTATTTGATGCGGGGATCTGCGGAAGTCGGCGAAGAGGACGACCTTGTATCCGTTGGAAGGACCAAATCGAGGGAGCCCTGTCATCGATTGGTGTGACCAACTGGCGTAGGCGCGCAAGAAGCAGAGGCGCCTGGAAGGATGTGTTGCGGCAGGCAAATCCGTTAATCGGGTTGTTATGGCCAATTAAGTAAGTAAGTAATTATAAGGATAATTTTGTATGTAGGTCTAGGAGACCGTAATAATAGTAATAAATAAATAAATAATGAATATATTGCCTATACAAAAAGAAATCTGGATTCATTGATGTCATCTAGATCACCATTCCATTTATTTATTAATTAATTACAATACAATTACAAATTATATCCTAATTATATACGAGCGAAGTAACTTGACTATGTGCTCGGTGTAGTGTCAAAATTTTTTAATTTCTTGAAAGAAAAAGTTAAAAATTATTATTGTTATTAGTTTTTTTTTTATTATTTATTAATAGTTTTAGACAAAAATTGCATTCTTTATTAACTCTCGCCAATATAAAAAACCCACCCCGAAAACTAAAAAACATAAATAAACAAAACAGAGTTACAATCAGAGAGGGACAGAAATACTTTTCGGTAATATTTGCTATCCCTTTCGTTTGGCCTATGCGCTGTCAAATTTCGTTTCGTTACTGTACGGCTGTGGTAAGGAGTGCAAAAACTATGTGGTGAATGTTTATAAACATGTGGATATTGTTTTTTGAAAATTATAAAAAGGTATAAAATTCTTAAAGAACTTATTGTTTTCAGAGAATTTATTACTTTCGATTCTCACCAATCTATTCATATATGTACGTGTATGATTGACAAAACAATGGAAATTTTCAAAAATTCGTTTATGTGTCTTAATGGGACGAAAATTTAAAAATTTATTAATATGTAGTTTTTTGAGGTCTTCATCGCAAATGATTTTTTAGTTTTAATTTCTAAATTATAAATTATATAAATACATAAATGTTTACAACGCATTGTGGTCCAAAACCCCAATCTAGCCGGACAAAAGTCATTTTTTAAAATATTTAAAAAGTAAATTTTTTGTATGGTAATATGTTGACAAGTGTCTAAAGTACATAACGGCATATTTTTTTTATTTAAACAGCTACACTAGCATTGATATATTGCTTCAAATACAAGTAATTGCTTCTTTGCTAAAAAATTAATATCTAAAGTGACATTTAACAGTGCGAGTGAAATTGTCGTGAAAAAATAATAACAATTAAAAAAAATTTGTTCGTGTAATTAATATAACAAAGATATGAGTAAAAAATGCTATTTAAATTTTTCATAAAATATGTTTTGTTTATAAATAAAATGCAATTATTTACATGTGTGTTTTAAATGTGAAATTTTTGTTTAATGGCCGAATTCAATCAGAATTTCAAATGGTAATTTATCGTACTTAAGCTTTAGTTTTTATGATGTCGTCATCTATATATGTAGCTTTTTAATGTTTAAAAATTAGCTGCCGGATTTTGCCCAAACGATATTTATTTCATTTAGAGTTTAACATGTCCATTACATGAAAAGAGCTGTATAATACTTGGCGTAATGAAAAACAACTAACTAAGAAAACTGATACTGTTGTTAAACACGTTGTCGCTAAGATTGGTATTAAGAATGATGAAACGGATAGCTATTACAGAAAAGTAAGGCAATCTGCACGAATGTTTGTATGCATTTTAACGAAAAAGTGGACGCAAGCCAGTCGAACAAGGCTCACGTTCGAAGATAAAAATAAATATTGGTTAGAAGGGTATTTTAATATTCCACCTACATTTTCTTCATCATCTCGTGTTGAAGGATGCTTGGATGGACCTTCGACCTCCAATTATGGCAATTATGTAAAACTGAGAGAACAAAGCGTAGAAATGTTGCTCCTTTATTAGAGAATGGGATGCAATGCGATGTGGATTTGCTATTAATATAAATTCATTCCGGACATATACCATGGACACAGCAAAGCTTAATGTACAACTACTATATTCATGGTATTACATGCCATCAAGTGTATATAAAATTCTAATCCATGGTGCCGATATTATTCAGTGTTGTTATTGGAATGTTATCGGAAGAAGCTCTTGAATCTAGAAATAAAGATTTCAGAAATATAAGAGAACATCACACAAGAAAAATGTCCCACGAAAAAACAATGTATGATCTTTTTCATTATCTTCAGATCCTATTATATCCTCTTTCTCTAAAAAGCCTTCTATTCATTCCCGCAGTACAGAACTTTGGATGAAGAAGTTCTTGCCTTGCTATCAGATGCGTCAATGCCAGAGTGGCATCTAGATTCTGAAAGTGAATCAGATATAGATTGAAATAAACATAATGTATTTCTTGTTTTTTAGTATATTTTATTAAATATAAAAAAATAATTTGAAATAATTCTTTCTAAAGATTCTTCTTTCAATTTAAGTTATAATATATATAGAGACTACCTATACCCTTTGCTACTCTCATTACAATATAAATAAAATTAGGTGTTCCCAGATATTCAAGTTTTAGTATCCATGTGATATGGACTATTGCTAGTCCGCCTATTGTTAACCAAAATATTAATATCGGCACTAAATTTCATCAAACATGATTTGGGGATTTTAACTGTTATAGTTTTCCCAGATATGCGAATTTTAGTATTGTATTTATATGGGAGGTAACACGAACACTGTAGCTAGTTCAACAATTTTTTCCACAAATGTTTATGTGGATATTTGAAAGGCTCTTTTTAGAGCGACTAAGGCCTATTTTAGAAAGACAAAATATTATACCTGAATATCAGTTCGGATTTAGGCAGAAACAGGGTACACCAGAACAATATTGTTCTGCCATATTTTTAGATGTTCAACAGGCTTTTGACAAGGTTTGGCATATTGGACTTTTATATAAATTGAAAAACCTTATCCCAGCCCCATTTTACTTGCTGTTAAAGACATATATTCAAGATCGATATTTTTTTGTAAGCGTTAATGAAGACTACTCAAACTTTGGTAGCATCAAGGCGGGTGTTCCACAAGATAGTGTTCTGGGACCAGTACTCTACACCATTTTTACAGCTGGTATGCCAACAATTGAAAATATCACCATTGCTACCTATGCAGACGATACTGCAATACTAGCTTCAGATGAATCGCCAGTCATAGCTTCTAACATGCTGCAAAATCAATTAAATCTTATTCAAGATTGGCTGCAAAAATGGAACATAAAAGTAAATAACACAAAATCTGTTCACGTAACATTTACCCTAAGAAAAAATGATTGCGCGCCAGTATACCTAGATGGCACGATTATTCCAAGCAGCAATACTGTTAAATACTTAGGCCTCAATCTAGATCGGAGACTTACCTGGAAACATCATATTAAAAAGAAGCTTGAACAACTTAAAATTAAAACAAGAAAAATGTATTGGTTATTGGGCCCAAGGTCAAGCTTAAGCTTAGAAAACAAGATTCTGCTATATAAAGCTATACTAAAACCTGTGTGGACTTATGGTATCCAACTCTGGGGAACTACAAGTAATTCAAATTTGGAGATATTACAGAGATATCCGTCTAAAACTCTCAGACTACTAACAAATGCGCCATGGTTTATCACCAACAAAAATATACACGAAGATCTTAGAATTTTATTGGTCAAAGATGAGATTCATAACTTTAGCGAAAGGTGCCTGAATAGACTAAGTAATCATTCAAATGTGTTAGCAATAAATCTGTTAGATGATAGTAACGAAATCGAAAGACTCAAAAGGCTACATGTACTTGATCTACCCTTCAGAAAATAAAAAAAAATTATTTAATTTCTAAGATTATTCGATTTTATAATACCATATATCATATTTTATTAAAATTAAAAAAGTAAAATCTCTTTGTATTTACTCTTTTATTTTGAGTTAATAATAGGAGCTCAATATATGTTATATTTAAGTTATGAAATTTGCTCATTATTTTAAATATGCAAAATAGATTGCAAATAAAATTGAACTAAAAAAAAAATCTCTTGTTTACACAATTTTTGTGTAAAACAAATATATAATATGACTACTTGTAGAATCGGAAATCGCTGCAAAAAAGAAACTATATCGATTCGCACCGAAATTAAAGTGCATATTATATACAGAAAACAAATTTGTTGCCATATGGCAACAGCCACTTTTGTGACCAATATTTTTGTACATATTTAAAATATCTTAATTGTTTTTTATTGATTATTATTTTTTAATATCTTAGGAAGACAAAAAATGTGAAATTTGGACATTTTAGATAAATTTTCATGAGAATAATCCAAATCTGGTTAACCTCATATATACTTTACAATTTTCAGTAAAAAAGTTGATTTTTTTTAATATTATTGTGAAATATTAAAAAGAAATCTTAATAAAAAACTAATAAAAACACATTGGTTTATTGGATTTTACAAAAAAGTATGGTTTTTGAACCCGCATAAGTACGTAGCGATTTTTTAAAATCAACCTGCTGCCATATGGCAACAAATTTGTTTTCTGTATATAATTGACTAAGAAACGTTACTTGTTTGTATGAATTTCTTTTGTGTATTGTTTACCATCATGACAAGACGTATGAGAGTGACATTGAAAAAATACTGATAAACTTTGAAGACTCAGACTTATCAGATATTGATGATGATGATCCAGAAGATATTGATGTTTTGCAAGATTTAATAGAAACTTTTGACCAAAATGGCTCTTTTATAAGGAAGGAGTTAATAGGAGAAAATATCTATGAAGTTAATCCGACTAATACTGAAATCGAAATAGCAGAACCTGTTGAAGATGAAACTTATGAGTTTGTTGTAAAAAAATTAGAAGACTTTCGTTGGAGAAAATGTCCTTGGGCCACTCCAGAAGCACATTTCAACAGTAAGCATCCTCTCCAATGCCAAAAAACAACTGTGAAGTATTTTTTGGAATACTATACGGAAGATTTTATTGACGAAGTAGTTTTAGCCACAAATCAAACAGTTATGGTTAAAAACGGAACCTCATTCAATCTTTCTCGGGAAGAGTTTCTAAAATTTCTTTCCCTAGAGATAATGACTGGATCAATAAGATATCCCCGATTAGAAATGTACTGGAAGAACCCCACAACTATTCCGGTTTTTGCAGAAAATATGGCAAGGGCCCGATTTCATTCCATTCGCAACAATTTAAAATTTCCGCATAGAAAGAGAATATAATTTATTTATTATAAGATGGTTTGATGGAGGCATAGTGCAAATAGTGCCTTCAATATACGGTGATGAACAATTGAATGAAGTTGCAAGATTTTGCGCTGAAAAGAAGAGAAAAATTGTAATACCTCAGCCACATGTAATTGCAATGTATAATAAAAGTATGGGCGGAGTGGACAAGCTAGATTTTTCACTTTCGCTGTATAGAATTTCGATAAGATCCAAAAAGTGGACCCTCAAGGTATTCGACCATTTCATTGATATGGTGATATGTAACTCTTGGCTTCAGTATCGCAAAAATTATGAATATAACAACGGAAAGATAAATGGATCTCTTAAGTTTTCGAAATGACATTGCCGATGGGATTTTAGCTCTATCCAAACAAAATAATTGTTCCCGTAAAAGAGGACGACCGAAAAATTCCACAGCAGGAGAGGAATTGCATAGTCCGTCAACCTCAAAAAAGGCCTATGAAAGAAACCTTCCTCTTCTGTGCGTTTCGAAGGAAATCAACATTGGCCAGCTTACATAGAAAACAACAGCAGATACAGAAATAACGGCTGGCTGTCAAGGATACTCCAGGTACAGTTCAAAATGCAATGTACATTTGTGTATACCGAACAAGGATCGAAATTGCTTTTATGATTACCACAATCTACAAATAAATGAATTCGTTTGCTTATGATTTTTATTTTATTCATATTTGTAGAAAACTTTCTTGTAATATGAATTATTTGATTTAATTGATTTATTTTTTATTAATATAAATTTTTTGTCGTAAATGAATTATTAAAAGATTATTTTTATAAGTTTAATTAAAAAATAAAATAAAATCGTTCAAAAATAACTTTAAATCTGTGTATGAAAATTTCTTAAAAAGACAAGAAAGGGTAAATTTTCTTATACTGCGAAAAAAATTGTTGCCATTTGGCAACAGTCTTAAAAACCCACTTCGGACAATTTTTTTTTAATTTTTATTTTTAAATTTGAATTTTTGTTATTAAATCTATTAGAAAAATGTAAAAATAGAATTTTTATTGTCGTTGAGTAAAAAGATGTAGCGAAAGGGTTAAAAAGGAACATATAATCAGTGAATAATCTGAAGGGAAAACAGTGGATCAAAAGTGCGTTGCGAAGAGAATGGGATAATCCTAGCTGTAAGTATTTATTAGAGATCTACTAACTGGTATTGGTTTTTACGAAAACCAAAATAAAAAATTGTGGATATGAGAAAGTGAATAAAACAGGTTCCCAAGTTTAAGTTTCGTTTATATCAAAAATTAGAGTTCTGTTTTAAATAATTTTGGTTCTGTTTCGTCTTTATCTGCACTTTTAAATTTTGATAAAAGAAATGGGACCAAATGTGAGTGAACTTATGGCGATGCAGTGTATTTACGAGGTGTGATCAAAAAATAACCATTTTTTTCAAATTTCTGTTATGTTGGTACACATGACTGTTATATATGTTGACAATATCAGTCATTTTGGATTGTCAGTTTCTTTTGACAGATGAAAAGGTTAGTCTTGTTTTGGTGTGCTCTTTGATTTTTTACTATTCGAAAAAAATGGTTCGTCACTAGTAATGACCTTTTTGAGCAAATCTGGATGGTCGATGAACGTCGTCAACATCTCCTGAGCGATGTCCATGCGACGTTGATTTTTCTCAAAATTTCACAAGTTTCGAACAATCTTCGCTGTCGCACGTTTCATCCCTAAAACATCCGTAAAAATTGCTTGGTATGAGCCGAACGATATGCCAATATCATTAGCAACCTGTCTAATAGTGATTCGACGATTATCCAAAATCATTTTCTTCACTGCTTCAATGTTTTTATCGGTTGTTGACGTGCTCGGGCGACCAGGACGAGCATCGTCATTGACATCTTCTCGGTATTCCTTAAGCCGGTTATACCACAATTCATTTCGAATACGGTTCGACAATATTATTCACATGTTGCACAGCTCATCAAATCGAAGGATTGCAAAAATTAAAAAATAAGCAATGAGAATCATACTTAAAGTCAACAGATATACGTCGATCCACTTCATGCTCGAATCACTTGAATGGTTAAATGTAGAACAAAGGCTTAAATTGAACAACTCTATATTTCATGCACAGAAGTAAAAACGGTGAAGCACCAGAATACCTAACCGAGCAAATATCGTACGTGAGAGATTCTCAACCTTACCACCTTAGAAATGCGGAATATTTTAGAATCGATAAAGTATCATCATCTGAAATGCAGCGGTCACTATTTTATAAAGGTTTTCAACTTTACAACTCCCTACCAAATGATGTGAAAATGGAACGTAATTTTAATATATGTATATAAGAAACATATTGTTCTTTTTTGTAAAATATAACATGTAAAAATATGTAATATTAAAAAACTTTATGTGATGAAATTGTAGTACAATTGCTTTTAAAAAGTATTTTTAATACTAATAAAGAAATAATAATAATAATAAGAATTGAGCTTGTGTTCTGCCCATAGTAGGCTCGCCAAATGCCACAGTCAACATTTCAAATTTCCTTGCACATTTAACTTAATTTTTCACACAAAATTTAATACAGTTCCTTTGATTAATTTTTTCGAATAGTAAAAAATTGAAGAGCACACCAAAACACGACTAACCTTTTTACCTGTCAAAAACAAACCGACAATCCAAAATGGCTGATATTGTCAACATATATAACAGACATGTGTACCAACATAACAGAAAAAAATGCGAAAATCGAACATACATATGTAGGTAACTCACGAAATTTGAAAATAACGGTTATTTTTTGATCACACCTTGTACCTAATGCCTTTCAAACAATTTTAGAAGACTTAAGGTATATCAGCTCCTATCGGAAATAAATATCAAAGACGAAACTTATATCTCTTCATTAGCACAAATAATGCAAAGGTTGATTTTCAGAAATTGTTGGTTTTGAAGATAGCTAAGAAAGCCAAGGCATTTGCATGCTACGAAAACAAAAGTCGCTTACAAGGCGATCAGTACAAAACAAAAAAAAAAAAAAACCTCACAATATTTGATGAGCGTTGCGTTGTGTGAGAACGGCCAGCTCCTATCGGAAATAAATATCAAAGACGAAACTTATATCTCTTCATTAGCACAAATAATGCAAAGGTTGATTTTCAGAAATTGTTGGTTTTGAAGATAGCTAAGAAAGCCAAGGCATTTGCATGCTACGAAAACAAAAGTCGCTTACAAGGCGATCAGTACAAAACAAAAAAAAAAAAAAAAAAAACCTCACAATATTTGATGAGCGTTGCGTTGTGGTGTTCATTAATCCACATTACCCAAAGTTACTCTATTAATTAAAATAAAACAAAAAAGAAAAAAAAATATTTTGAATTATTTTGCATAAAGCGCAACAATATTGCATTCTGCGTAGCATTACTATATTTTTAGCTATAAATATGAAAAATTTTTAATTTTGTAATTTAATATTGTAATGTTTATAACTATAATTTTAATTACACTTACACCTTTAAACAAAACATTCTAATTTGACAAATTTGAAAGTTTTTTTTTATAAAAAAGGGAGTTGTAGACTTTTAAAGAATAATGATCCTTTTAAACTATACATGCATCTAAAGAGAACGGCCAGCTTATGGAGACAAATCGATGATTATTCATCTTAAATTGTGGTCGGTTTTGTATATTAATAACTAAACTGCGTATGTATTACTATGACAGCGCTGGAGTTGTTAAAAAAATGCAACATAAAAACAATTAGGCACATATAAACAAAAAAAAACTTATAAAAATAGCTTATGCCATGAAAGAGTGAGTAAATTATTTGTGATTTTTGTTATTTATCTTTTTTCGCGGTATGTTCAGAAATTTAAAAAATGTTTTTTACATATGTATTTGCAGTTTGACCATTCATAAATGCATGCAATAAAAGAAGTACAGTACACGCGCGCTAATGTGAACACCGCCTTATATGAACACCGCTTAATGTGAACATGTTTTTTGCTTCATTGACTACTCTAAAAGATGAACAAATGTAAAAAAGCCCTATAACTTGGACAGATTTTTTTTTAATTTGAACGTTAAAATTCTGTGTTTATTAGTTGCGGGAATCCCCGTATTAGGTGTACATATATACAGTCACACAGATAATTATACGTACCCCATAAATATAATTTTTTTTAAATGATAATATATGGACAAGTCAACTGATTTTTGCGCCAAATTTTTTGTTTTCCGTCACAGCCGAACAAACTATATTTGTTCTCATCACTAAATATTACATTCGCCCAAAAATCAGTTGACTTGTCCATATATTATTGGGCAAATTCCAAACGTGACTTTTTTCTCGGCACTCGGCTGCGGAAACCGTTCTTTCTCAAAACACTCCGAACTCTTTCGGAATGCACAATAACATTGTGATCACTTTCCGAGGTATTTATTTCTACGGCTGTAGTCCTAGGATTTTTATCCACAATACCTTTTATATACCGGGCTATCCTTGGAGAAATTGTATGCGAAATATACGTCGTACGTATAATTTTCGTATGTACAATTTTCTGTGGTGCCATATTGGTTTTAAGCAAACCGCAGTCACATATTCATAGATTTTGGGAATCTTTTTTTATGTAAGTAAATGTGTCGTTACAGACGCTAATGTAAAGAAATTTTAGATTAGAAGTTCATTACTTTTTAAAAAAATGATTTTAGGGGGTACGTATAATTATCTGTGTGACTGTATATGTATGCGTTAGTACATCTGCTTGCATATTTATTCTTCATTTGCTACTTAAATACTGTGAAGAAAGTTTGTAAAGATTAAATTATAAAATGTGTTCTAAAACATTTTAAAAAAATTTATAAATAATGATTTTTGTTTAAAAGATGGTATAATTCTGTTCTAAAATTTTCGGTATTCGGAAATGTGAACAATTCGCAAAAGTGAACAACGCCAGTTCTAATTAGTTCACATTAGCGAGCGTGCACTGTATCAACAAAACATTCAGCGCAGTAATGCATTTACGAACACATCCTATTTTAGGTAGAACATAAAAATAAGTGTATTTGTAAGTATAGGCCGCCAAAAAGGTATTAAACTATAGATAGTATATTAAACCACAGAAAGTACGTATTATGATGCAGAAATTTGCCTACAGTGAAAATAATCCCGTGTACCACATTATTGAAATTTTAATTCGCTGTCCCACTAGTCTCATTGTACAAGGATCCATTGACAGTACATTATTGATCATAAAAATCTTACCATCTGTGTCAACCGCAACATTTAAATTAATGTTTTGGTTTGTTCCATAAATTGTAGAAAATTTAGCAATTTCGCGTAACAAGTTTACTATCCTTACAATATCATCCAAAAATTTTTTCTCGCATGGATGAAAAAAGGTACTTATAGCATCAGAAACCTGGAAACAACATACGCACATATGTACACAAAAATATTTGAAACATAATAGATAATTACTATCTTACTAAGAACTCGGCTATCGGTAGCTGTTTAGAGTGCAAATTAAGACAAGATAAAATAATGTCATGAATCATTATAGAAATTTAATTTTAAATTAAACAAATTCCAGTAAAGAACGCGGCAACTTATTTTTCTATGAAAAAATCTTTGACAATAAATAATATTTTTCATAAGTATAAGTGTTGTTAACATGAGTAGAAAATTTTCTAAAGTCGCGTTTTATATTATTTTTTATTTTCCGAATTTGTATATGTGTAATTTTTTGATGAAATCGTCGTGGTCTAAGAGGTAGTGTGTTGGCTTATTAGACGTGAGACTAGGGGTCAAGCCCCAGGTCAGGCACTCCAAGAAAACGAAATATGAGAAAAATACTTCTTCGTCGACTTCCTCTCAGCAGATTTTTGGCAATAACTCTGAGATTAAATAAAATTGCCATAAAAAGTTTCTCAAAACTCATGCATAAAATTAACACACACAACATAAATGGTTTGAGAAACTAGATCATAATCCTGAATAAGGGGTTTGCAATGAACAATTATGTATGTAAAATTTTTATAATTTGAAGTTAGTCGTATGTTTATCAAGGTGGTATAATACGGCCTCTACGTGTTACTATTTGTTGCACGACTTGATCAAGTCGTATGACAAAGTGTAACCTTCGAATGCTTGGCAAACGGTTGGTCATCGGTTGAATGAAATTCAAAAAAATTGTCAGTTTACGTGAAGAGAAATTGTGCGCCACTCTACATTTTCAAAAGAACTTTGATTTAATTTACCATGTCCTGGGGATGGAATCCATAGCTTTTATGCGTAGTAGTGGGCAAAATTTACTTAGGGAATTTGGTGTAGAGGATTTAAAAAAATTGTTTTCCTAACAGACAAGGTTAATTGTTCAAGTCCTTTCTTTTCCAATGTTCAGTATGTTTAATGTGTTGCTGGTTCGTTTTTTGTTGTTCTTTTTAATTTTGTTTTGAAATAAAATGTTTTTGGTTTTGTTGTTTTTGTAATTTTAATTTGTCTAATTTATTAAATTCAATATATAGTTCTTATGTTATTTTATTTACAAAATTGTTTTGTTTTAATTTGATTGTGTTTAAATTCAATTTATGTTTCTATTATATTGTTTTTGTTCACAGTTTTTACTTTGTTTTTGTTCTTGTTTTTTGTTTAATAAAAAAGGGTCACAATATTTTGTTTTTGAATTTTTGTATGTTCACTGTTTAATTGTCGAAACTAGAGTGATTTTTAGGCGAAAAAAGTTTTATGTTAGAGCAATGAATATGAGAAAGATCAAGAATAAAAAAGTGATGAGAATATGTACATATGTAAGGAAAAGAACCGTTAATATATCTAAAAGGGTGTTCTAAAGAGTGATGTTAACGTTGAACATTCCGGCCCCCATGACTTGGTGAAATTTACCACAGGTTTTGAACGGGTCCTGAAAATAAATACCCCAAGGCACTTTTTTCAGCTACGACTTGGCCGACTTCTGTGTTGATGGCTCCATCGCGACGAATAGCACTATAAATGTCACTGCCAATTTCAACTTGAACAGTAGTATTGGAACAAGGGTCAAGTTCAGCCAATGAATTAGGTGAAAAATCCTCTGTCGGGTCGGTTAAAATGGGCCCAGAATAGGGCTTCTTTGGCAGTAGATCTGTTACCAGGGCTGTTATCTTGATAGACCATTTATTGGTGTCATTGTGCGATCGTATCTCGAAGACAGCAAACTTATGCCCATACCTCATGATTGTTTTAATTTTATATTTTTCTACGAATGATTTCGACACTCTGGACGTTGTTAAGGATCTATTGATGATAGCCCGTGTGCTGGTCCAAGTAGTAAGACTACCGGTATAAACCTTAATGGAGGCGGTTGGAACAAAAACCAAATTCCACTTGAAGAAAGGCATTTCTGTGTCTACTCGTCGTGATGGCTGTGGATTGGCTCGTCTTGTTGACTGTGGGTCGGCTTGTCTTGATGGCTGTGGGTCGGCTCTTCTTGATGGCTGTGGTTCGTTCAACTGCATTGCATCATGAAGCAGTGTGTTGTGGCTTCTTTTACAGATATGACACCCTTTTTCATTTTTACACTCTTCTGTTTTATGGGATCGTGCAAGACAGTTCAGGCAATATTTTTTAACGATCATGAGGTCATATCTTTCTGATGGATTGAAGCTCAAGAACTTTCTGCAAGTGCGTATGGGGTGGTCCTTGAGACAAACTCCACATGAAAATTGCCAGTGTTCGGGTCTTTGTTGTTGTTGGGATGCCATACCTGTAAGTGTAAAATTAGAACAATATTAGTGTATGTAATTGGTTAGGAGTTATACTAATTTGCAAACAAAACCACAATTTTTGTAATTGGTCTGGTGATTACTCCATTTTTGGTTTTGATATCTACAACTCTACAGTTTTGGTCAGGTCCAAGATATGTTTTGATGATTCGACCCATTTGCCATTCATTGGGTGGCAAGTTGTTGTTTTTGATGACTACCAGATCGTTGATTTTAACATTGTCCCTTTGAATCTTCCATTTATATCTGCGTTGGAGTTCAATCAAGTATTCGGACTTCCATCTTTGGCAAAATGAGTGGTAGATGACCCTTAGGCGTTTCCAGCGGTTGATGAGATTCAAATTTTCGTTGCTTACATCTGGTTCAGCTGGGGTCAATAATGCACTACCGATAAGGAAGTGTCCAGGGGTCAATGGATTAAGGTCATTTGGGTCATCGCTAGCAGGACTTAAGGGTCTAGAATTTAGGCACGATTCTATACGAGCAAGAATTGTAGATAGCTCTTCAAATGTGAATTTCATGTTCGGTATCGTCTTTTTGAGGTGCGTTTTGAATGATTTTACACCGGCTTCCCAAAGGCCGCCCATGTGTGGGGCTCCTGGGGGAATAAACTTCCAATTAAGATTTTGATGACTAAAATGACGGATCACTTGATTTTGAAGAGTTTTTATGAATTCTAGACGGTCTTTTCTTAGTAGTTCTGCTGCTCCGACGAAATTTCCTCCATTGTCTGAGTAAATGAGTGCGGGACATCCACGTCTTCCTATGAAGCGGGAAAATGCTGCTAAGAACGATTGGGTTGATAAATCACTTGCTGCTTCAAGATGTACAGCTTTTGTGGCGAAGCATACAAATATGCAAATATACCCTTTTGTAATAAGACAAGCTCGGCCTGTAAAATTTTTGATGTCAAAAGGTCCTGCGTAGTCTAATCCAGTTGTAGCAAAGGGTCTTGATAATGTTGTACGTTCTGGTGGTAATGAAGCCATGATTTGATTTTGCGTCTGTTTTTTGTACAAAACACACGTTTTATAGTTGTGAATTACGCTTTTGACCAAGGGTTTCAATCTGAATATCCAATATTCTGTGCGTAGGACTCGAACCATTAGTTGGTTTTCTCCATGAAGGGTAATTTTGTGTGTAAATTCCGCTAGTAGCTGTGATAGCTTCGAGTTATGAGGTAGCAATATTGGGTAGCGTTCATTGTACGTTAATGCAGGTGATTGCGCTAGTCGCCCATTGGCTCTAATAATGCCATGGTGATCCATGAAAGGATTTAAGGTCAAAAGACTGCTGGTTGGGGATATTTTCTGCTTGAGTTTTAAATGTTTGTACTCATCTCGAAAATGATTTTGTTGCGTCCATATGATGAGTCGATGTTTGACGAAATCTATTTCTTCTCGGGTGATTTCTGTTGAAGATACGCGAAGATGGGTTCGATTGTTTCCAGTATTTCTCCATAATCGTATGACATAAGCGAGTACTCGATAAGCTCGTGATAGGTCTGAAAATCGATTTAATGGGTCTTCGCGTGTTGTGGTTGTAAATGCTTTTACAGTTTTTGCTTCTAGATTTGTGTCACCTGTTTGTGTTGGTATCGGCCATTGATTTTTAGGCAATTTTAACCAGGAGGGTCCAAACCACCATAAGTTGTGGTTTTCCAGTTTTTGTGGAGTACATCCTCGGCTGGCTACATCTGCTGGGTTATCCTTTGAGTCGATATGTTGCCAATTTTGATTTCCAACCTTATCCAGGATTTCAGAAACACGATTTCCAACGAAAGTGTTCCATGAGCAAGGGGGTTTCTTTAACCAGGACAGCACGATTGTTGAGTCGGTCCAATAATATGCCTTGATGTTTTGAATTTGAAGATTTGATATAAGTCCACATGCAAGATTTGCCAATAATACGGATCCACATAGTTCTAAGCGGGGCAAAGATATTTGCTTAATGGGAGCTACACGGGTCTTTGAAGCCAGAAGAAATGTGAATACTGAGTTTTCTGCTTGTATTCGAACATAAAGAGTCGCAGAATAGGCTTTTTCTGAGGCGTCACTGAAACCGTGAATTTCCACATTACAATTCGGCCTAAATTGGATCCAGCGAGGAATTTTCAATATGTTTATTGCCGGACAGTTTTTTATGAATTTTTGCCACTGTAGACAAGTCAAGGGTTTTAATATGTCATCCCAGTCGACTTTATCCAACCAAATCTGTTGCGTAATTAGTTTTGCTTCAACTATTATTGGAGCTATCCATCCACAAGGGTCAAAGAATTTGGCAATTGTCGATAAAACTTCTCTTTTCGTGTAGTTTTCTTTTAATTTGACATCTGGTGCTGTAAATGTAAATGCATCTGACGAAATGTTCCATTTGATCCCAAGAGTTTTTGTTCCAGCGCTATCTGACAGATTTAGCCAATCGAGAGGTAGTAGGTTCTCATTTGGTAAGTCTTGTATAACTCGTGGGTCATTTGATGTCCATTTCATCAGGTCGAATCCAGCAGATTTTAGAACTGTTGTAAGTTCTTTTCTTGATTTGATGGCGTCGTTTAATGTGTGACCACCTGCTAAAACATCATCCACATACATGTTTTGTTGTAGAGTTTTTGATGCGAGAGGGTGAGTTGATGTTACATCTTCAGCTAGTTGAAGAAGGGTTCTAATGGCCAGAAACAGGGCGCAATTGACTCTAAAAGTCACTGTTAGGAGTTCGTAATCCTCAATAGGGTCCTTTTCTGATTGCCGAAATAATATCCTTTGATATTTGGTTTGATTCGGATCAATGAGTATCTGTCGATACATTTTTGTGATATCTGCGTTGTACACAAAACGGAAGAATCTCCACTTCAATATCAGAAGCACCAAGTCCTGTTGAAGTATGGGTCCTGGATGCAATATGTCATTCAAACTCTTCTTGTTTGAAGACGGGCTCGAAGCGTTGAAAACTACTCTAAGTTTCGTTGTTAGCCTTTCGGGTTTTATTACTGCATGATGTGGCAGGTAATAATTTGGGTTTGTATTGATTTCCAGGGGAGAAATTTTCCTCATATGTCCTAACTCGAGGTACTCAACAATTACTTGGTCGTATTGTTTTTTGAGTTCGGGTTTCTGGCTAAGTATGCGTTCCATTCTCAAGAACTGCGCCATTGCTATGTTTCTCGAAGTTCCTATTTCTTCGCTATTTTTAAAGGGTAGGGTAACGATATACCTTCCTGTGTCGTTTCTTCGTGTTGTCGACATGAAATTGTTCTCGCAAAATGTGTCCTCATCTGACCTCAAAACCCGTTTTGGGGTTTCCTCCACCTCCCAAAAGCGTGTGAGGATTCGGTCAAGGGACGTAGTGTTGAGTAATGACACTGTTGTACTAGGTTGTGTCGTTGTTGAAATTGGTCCCCCCACAATCCAGCCAAATACTGTTTTTTGTGCCAAAAGGGATCCAATAGACCGCATCGGTGTGTCCATGCAATATATTGAGTGGCCCAGGTCTAGGCCTATAAGCAAGTCGATGGGTCTGCTTTGATTGAATTGAGGATCTGCAAGTTCTAATTTAACAGTCTCATTGAAATGTTGCAAATCTAAAGTCTGTGGTGGTAAATTAGATGGAAGAGTCTTCAGGACTGGTGCCCAGACTTCTAATTTAAATTGTGAATCCACCTTGGAGCAAAGATTGAATAAACATGCTTTGGTTGAAGTCTCTGAAACTGTTTGACTCAAGCTTGTAACATGAACTAAATTTCGTTTGGTGGGCATATTTAGTCGATTTTTCAACTTTTCTCACATAAAAGTTGATTGTGAGCCAGGGTCGATGATTGCTCTTGCCTGGTACTTTTCGCCTCTAGTTTCGATCAGTACAATTGCAGTAAATAACAAGGTCTCTTTCTCATTGGGAGATTGATCGAGATGTTTGCTCTCTTGTAGTGTCAAGGAAGTGATATTTGGTATCGAAAAGTTTGATGCTGATGTGGACTGTATATTATTGTTTTGTGCTGCGATACTCCTGCTAGATTGGGTCGCGTCACAATTCGGAACTAAAGTATGGGATTCTGATCCCTTATGTAACAAAGTGTTATGTCTTTGTCTACATAATCTACAACTGAATTTACTTTTACAGTCCTTAACACTGTGGTCAATAGAGAGGCAATTGTAACATGAATTTGTGACCTTTACAATGTGAATTCTGTCGTTAACGTTCTTCTCTGAGAACTTGGGGCAAGACCACAATTGGTGAGACTCCTTACAATGTTGGCATTTGTAATTTGAGTCATTTTTCTGTGCCCTATTTGTGTTTAAAGGTTTTATATTTTTCGACCCAGTTTCATTTTGGGTTGTGTTTATGTGAAAAGTGTGAACTCGTTTTGACTTGAACTTTAAATTATCCTTTCTGGATTGTTCTAATTTTGAATTCGATTGTGTGATGGCCGCTATGGATTCTAGAGTCTTAGAATTGTGCGTCAAGAAATTATTGAATTCTTCCCAAGTCGGAACTTTTGTAATGTCCTTAAGTGAATTTTCAAATTCCTTTAAAAGAGTCCGAGGGAGCTTTGTTGAGCAAATGTATACCAGGAATGGGTCCCATGTGGCGGTTTCTATACCTAAAGCATTTAACGCTTGAATGCATCCATTAACTGTTCGCTGAAGTTTTTGAATCGATGAGCCTGAGTCTTCAGCTACGTTCGGAAGGTCAAATAAAATTTTTAATTGTTCATTTACTTGGATCCGATTATTTTCGTATTGGGCTACAAGGTTTTTCCAGGCTATGTCGAAGCCTTGATTTGTCAATGGGGCATTTGAAACTATTTTCCTAGCATCTCCTCCAGTCTTTTGTATCAGATGAAAAAGTTTCTCAATTTTACTAAGTCTAGAATTATTTATGTATAATGCTGTAAAAAGATCGCGGAAAGTAGGCCATGTCAAAAAATCTCCATAAAATGTGTCCGTGTCGCAAGGTGGTAACCGTACAAATGAGATGTCATGATTTTCTTTGGTTGACTTTCAACATCAGAAATCCGTTCTTCCTTCTTTGGATTCGATAGGGCTTGAATTTCCGCATTAATTGACCCTAAACACGTTTTGTAGGCAGAAAGAACTTTTTTGTAACGATCACGAAGCTTATTTTTATCAATAGGTTTTTCTTTTGAATCCTCTTTTGTGTCCCTACACTCTTCATATGTCCTTTTGACTTGCGTCCATAGAGAATCGAGTTCGACCCGAAGTACCTCAAGAGAGTGAATGTTGTTTTCGGCCGCACTTTGTGTGTACTCTGTTTCAAAGTCCAAAAGGTCATTTGTACAATTTACAAATTTATCGAGTGCCATTATTTACCGATGAATTAAAATTTAAAACGATCAAATTAAGAATCAAATTTAAACAAAAAAGTCCCTGCTAGCGATTTCACAGCAAGAATTACCAAAAATAATAATTAATTTCCCGATTGGTTATTAATTTGGGTATATTTTGTTTCCCCAGTAAATTACTAAAAGAAGTATGGGTGGTAACCCTTTTCGTTTTTCTATTTCGCTTTCTTCTTTTACTCAACCGCGACAAAATTTATAAGAGCGTATACTTGTAATAAAGAGTTTTGTGTTTCTCTTTATTGTCTTATTTTTATTATTTTTAGTACTTATCGTTGTTGTGTCTTTGTTTAAGCTGTTGCTCTCTAATTTGGGTCTCTTCTTGCTTGTGTCTTTTGCTGTAATTTTGGTTCTTTTTTGTTTTTTCACTTTGCCTGTGGATTCTATTTTTTCTCAAAAAATTTAACTGTTTTTAACCGTTGCTTATTTTTTGTGTCTTAATATTTTTTTCAATTTTTTAACAAGTTTTTGTTTTTGTAAATTACACTGCATACGGTTCGAAGTGACCAAAAAATGTTTAATGTTTGATGTGTTGCTGGTTCGTTTTTTGTTGTTCTTTTTAATTTTGTTTTGAAATAAAATGTTTTTGGTTTTGTTGTTTTTGTAATTTTAATTTGTCTAATTTATTAAATTCAATATATAGTTCTTATGTTATTTTATTTACAAAATTGTTTTGTTTTAATTTGATTGTGTTTAAATTCAATTTATGTTTCTATTATATTGTTTTTGTTCACAGTTTTTACTTTGTTTTTGTTCTTGTTTTTTGTTTAATAAAAAAGGGTCACAATATTTTGTTTTTGAATTTTTGTATGTTCAGGAAAAGAACCGTTAATATATCTAAAGAGTGATGTTAACGTTGAACACAGTACTCTGTATTGAATGTAAAGGGGAGCTAACAGAAGTTATTACTTTTTTTTTAAATAAATTGTAAAATAATTTAAAAAAGCAAATCTCCAACATCTACTGCAAACTTTATTAGAAATTCTTTACTGTACACGTTGAAATTCACATTATGTTTAAATCAATTTCAGACAACTGGATACAAAAAAAATTGTAGCAGGCAACTCAGAAACGAACTGAGTATCAAATTTAGACATTTTAATCCTGCAATGCTTGGTTAAACTATGAGCTTGTTTTGACATAATTTTCAACAAGCTCCAAGGCTGTAATTAGTTTTCCTTCGATATGTTTTATTATTCCATCAATTACCCATCACAGAGAAATTTGTGAAGTTAAAGAAAATGATGCCTAAGCAATTTCAGCCTTGAAAACAAACATTTTAAAAAGAGTAGAAGAGATCTGGGTTTCAAATTTGAATATATGGCTCAAAACTGATTTTTTTTGTATCTATCAGATATTTCTGAGCTAGGCAATGCTTTGGATTAATAAAAGAGTTCTGAAATTGAAAATTGTGAACAAAATAATTATCTTTTAATTTCTATATCACCAAGTACAACACCGGATTCTCCATTCAACTTAACGCCTTATTAATTCCTGCGTCGCTGAATTTATCCTCTACAATTTTACCGTCACCGAATTTACAATATAATAGCTCAAGTAATAACGCAAGTGCAAATCCTATAAATTTTTCATATAATTCAAATACTTCATTCAATAAATAACTGCGATTTTTCCCTCAAATTGATTAAGGCGCTCTGTGATGTTAACATCGGAAAGTGTAAGGTATCACGCTACTGTACGGAAAACATTTTGATAGAAGAATATTTTGATGTTCTATAATTGTGGAAAGCCAACTCCGTAAAATATCCGCGGCTATCAATTCCAGTCAGCAGTGCTGTAGCAAAATGAGTCTTTTCTTTGGCTGATAATAATATTATTACTAAGAAGCGCAATAGATTAACGCCGAAAATAGTTGAAAATATAATAGTACTTAATTCTTTTTATAAGTCTCCTCTCCTTTTAGTTATTATATTTCTTATACAGTATTTTGTTAAGTCTACATTGTAAAATGTAAAAAAAAAATATTTTATTTATATAGAAGTTTGTAATAGGTTAGGTTAGGTCTGAGTGGTAGTCTGATTTCACAAAGCTCACTTGAACACGCATAAATAAATAAATGACCTAGTTCCACCAAAATCAGGGAAGAGGAAGAAGTTGGTCAGCGCAATGGCTGCACATCAAAAGCACGACTACCTTACACTGGAAAACCAGCCAGAAAGTTTGATGAACGAAGCTATATCCTTGATATCAATAGATGATAGCTCCGTTAAGCTGACAAGAAATGGGGAGCCAATTAACCCATATCTACACCTAGCAAGAGAGGGGCACTGACAAAGAAAGTGGATAACAGTCTCCTCTTCCTCAGCGGATCTGCATCCACGTCAGAAGTCGTTAAATGGGAGCCTCATTCCCTCCGCGTGTCCACGCAATGACCTGTAAGCACGGCCACTGTGGTTGAGATGAAGTCACGGCCAATACCAAGTAATTGGTTGGTACGCCTTCCATCCATTAAGGGCCAGGTGAGTCTAGCGGTGGAGCAGGACTCCTCATTGACCCAGGATAGGTTGGCGTCCCGAGAGAATTTCCGCGCAAGGTCCAACTTGACCGAGGCAAGTGGCATACCCAGTTCCGCACCAGCTCTGGCGAACTCGTCGGCCCTACAGTTTCCCGGAATGTTACTGTGCCCGGGGACCCACACCAGTGAAACACTGATGAAGCTCCCAGAAAGAAGGTCGACTATCAGAAAAGACCGCGACGCGAGTGAAAGGAGCACCGTTGACGAGGATACATTGAGCGGACCGGTAAATTACAGTCACCTCCGGCTGAAACACGCTGCAGTAGTCCGGCAGACGGAGAGAAATGTTTAGGTACAGTTTCCCAGAGTAGACACCGCTTCCAACCCCATTATCGAGTTTAGAGCCGTCGGTATATATATCCAGTCGTCCCCACTCGGAATCAGGGAGTGGAAACCCCTATCGAGACAATATTCAGCAGGGATATAGTCGATGTTCACGGGGGACACTGGATCAACCTCCAGAATAGTGGAGTGACCAGAAGGTACAATGTGCCAACGAGACAGGGCATTAAGTCTATTCGCAGTGAACTTAGCCGCCTGCTTAGCGAGAAGCACAGTAGGAAGCCAGTTGAGCATTGAGTTACATAAATGGCCGCAGACCTTCTGACCTTGTCAAGAAGTCTGACGTTGTATTGTCTGTCCAGAGCAGTCCAACAGAAAGCAACACCATATAAGAGGTTGGGTTCGATGACCGTGGAATATATTCAACGCATTATCCTCAGGCGAAGACCCCATCTGGTTCCGACCGCTCTACTACAGCAGTAAGCAGCACATGCCGCCTTACGTGCCATAGCAGCCAGATTCGCCCTCCAGTTGAGCTTGGGATCAAGGATCAGGCCCAGATATACTAGGAAGGGAGAAGGTCGGAATTTTGTATCTCCTCGTGAAAAGAATCGTATCGATGTTAGAGGGGTTAATAGACAGTCCAAAATCCCTAAACCCGTGCAATACAATTGACAGCGCCAAGTTCAACTTGTCCGACAGTGTCTGCGGACAAATACCGACGCGGCAATGACAATGTCGTCAGCGTAAGCAATGGCGTCATTGCCAGAGTGTTCCAGCCCCCTCAAGAGTGAGTTTACTGCAAGGTTCCAGAGAAGTGGTGACAGAACACCGCCTTGCGGTGTGCCTCTACGAACCATTCTCTGACAATTTGTGGCCCCCACTGTAGAGGTTACTATCCTCGACTTGAGGAGAAGTTCGATGAACCTGATCAGATTCTGTCCCTGGTTCAGAGAACCAAGAGCCCTAACTATGGTGTCCGGGTCGACGTTATTAAATGCACCCTCAATGTCCACCAGAGAGATAAGAGAGTCTAGTGCAGTCTCCACTGATTTACCTCTCGTGTACGCATGTTGGGAAGTAGATAGAAGCGCTGGATCAATCGAGGCCCTAATATGAACATCAAGGACTCTTTCCAGTGTCTTCAGAAGAAATTTCGCCTTAGTGTGGGACGGTTTCCCAGCCTTGGGAATGAAGATCACCTTAGATTTTCTCCAGCTCCAAGGAATATAAAGGAGCCTGAGACTAGCGTTGTAGATGGCAAGCAACCAAGGGAGAATTATCTCCTCCCCATGTTGAATGTCCCCCGGGATAATACCATCCGGTCCTGGGGATTTGAATGGTTTGACAGATCTAACAGCCCACTGCACTTGGTCAAGGGTAAGAGTCAGGGGGGAGTAGTTTCCAGACGGTGGTTCGTTAACCTGATAAAATGACTGACCGCCGAGGGTGACACTTCCTGGAAAGTGAGTGTCAAGGAGAAGCTCAATCGTCTCCAAACTGGACGTAGTCCAGCAGCCGTCAAGTCGTTGGATACAGTCAAGGGATTTGTGTGTGGAATTTTATGAAGACGGTCAGTTTCGGCAGAGGATTCCACGCCCGCGCAGTAGTTTCTCCACGAGGCCCTCTTCGCCCACCTTACAGCGTATTTAAGTTCCCTCTTTTTGGTCTTGTAGATTGACCACTCGCCTGTCGCCTTCGCCCTCTTAAAGAGCCTGCCACAAGATCGGTGTAGATCATCGATCTCTTGGTTCCACCAGGACAGTTTTCGTTTGCCCATATGGTCAGAGGGTTTGACGGAGGATGTGGCTGCCGCCCTAAGCGCAGCTGACAATATGTACGCAGCCCTATCCACATCGAAACGGGTCATGATAGTTGGGGGTAGAGGGAAGACTGCTATGCAGTTTCTCTCTAAAAATGGTCTAGTTAGTGTTCCTCCTATTGACAGGAAGATACCAGGAGGAGACTCTTTCATGTCTATAATGAAGGTAATATATATGGTCCGAAAAGGAGCATTCATGAGATACAAGCCACTCCCTGAGGCTATTAGAGAAGTCGGAGCTGACCAGACTCATGTGCAGCACCTCCTTTCTGTTCGAAGTAAGGAAGGTAGGTTCATCTCCCCGATTAGCTATAACTAGGTTATAGGACCGGAACTCTGCGCAGTCTCGCATCCGTCCAGTCGACCAATGGGCTCCTGAGGGGGAGAGAGCCCATAGTCATGTGCCAGATACGATGACGTGATCCAGAGGGTCATCGAGTTTATTTCGACGACCATGGTGACGGTGTCCTTGTCGCTGAACCTGTGGAGGAGAAGAGCATTAATACTAGTCTTAACCATGACACAAGCCCTAGGCTTACCTACGTTCTGGATATACGCTAAGCGATATCCTTTGGTATTGAGTCCACAAACCCTGCCGTCTACGACCCAGGGTTCCTGGACCAGAAAGAGCTCTGCATCCTCGGTTGCTAGTCGGAGAAGCAGAGCGGCGGAGGCGGTTTTATAATGTTGTAGGTTAATTTGTATGACTCTCAGCATTGGCTAGAGAATCAACCATTGTCACATCAGCGTCCTCTTCGTCCGACAACGGAGAGGTTGCGCCCGCGTCAATGTCAATGCCGTCGAAGAATTCCCCAACCAGCTCAGGATTGGACTTTTTGCTGGCTGAGGAGCGTCGAGAGGAGTGACTGCACACGCTTCTACATTCGACATCTTCGGCGGGTTCAAGGGGTTCAGGGGTAGGGTCAGATGGGGAGGAGTCTTGTGGGATGGGTTGTGATGGGACGGAATCTACGGAGATGGGTTCTGTTGGGGGATGTACGGCAGCGCGGAATCCGACTTGTAGACCTTTAGCTCAATTGAGCTAAAACCATAGTTTATTACGCCCCCGCGGGCACTGATAAGCGGAAGTGACTCCTCATTCAGGATGATTACAGCCTCGCGGTAATCACCCCACTGGTCAGCGACCTTTGCCACTCCCCAGTTGTGAGTGGGCAGGTGAGTATTCCTGGCCTTGAGGATCCTCAGTATGGTTTCCGGGTCCGATGGTCCAGTCGGGATTCTCGCCTTGGATCGGGGACGATTAGGAATCTGGTCGGGAGGGGCGGCAGCAAGCCTCGCTCCCGGCCAGACTTCACCAATCCTGCTGATAGCCTCCTTATAGAGCTCCATAGAACGGAGGTCAGAGCAAGCTACCAACTTGATGTGCCCCTGATACCACCCTGCATCACGACAGCCGGGTGAAGGGCAGGGGTTGGAGTCCATTACCCCAAGGAAGACGTCCAAGAGCGCGTGTTCCACCAGCTTCCACTTAGTGGGAGCGATGGAACCATCAGGGTGGCTCTGGTCTATGACCGCCCAGGTCAGGCCCTCCTTTAAAACCTCACTGAGAGGCCTGGAAGGCTTGCTGGGGTCAGGACGTCTGGGCTGCGTCGACCAACGGGGTCTTGTAAGTGGGGGATTTGGGTTGGTCACTTTAGAGCGTTTGGGAGGCTGGAGTGGAGCGTTTAGCTCGGTCGATCTTTGCCTCTTTGGGGCCGTTTCTGTCGTAATCGGAGAGGCGGGGGGCGATCATATTGATGGGCCTTAGCCCAGGCAAGGCGATTCTCCTCGTCCTCTGAGAGGGGTGGGAGGTGTGGCGACACTAGGAACAGTCTTCGTAGCCGGAGCCCTGTATGCCAAGCGGGATTTCGCCGAAGTAGATGTCTTGGCATTTACTTTCGCGGAAGGGGCAGTTGAATTTTTGACAGCTGCCTGTCTGGAGAGGATGTTGTTGACTGACTACAGTGGATGCTTTGCGCTCGCCCACTTGGGTTAGCGCAGGTTTGGTTCCTGGGTTGGGGTTCGAGTTCATTGCAAATGGGTCCCCACTCAAAGCCGCTATCCTTGTCCGCAATGTGTAGTTACCCATAAGTGGTCCCGTGGTTATCTATGCAAGCAGAGAGGCCACGCGAAAGTTGGCACCAGCCCTTATGGGGACAGGTGCTCAGAGCCAGACCGGTACTAATCGGGAGCCTTCTAACGGCGACGGACAAGGAATGTACTTTGAGGGTGGCCAGAGTTTTAACGGGACGGGGGTGGCTGTATCCCTAGCCTGGAGCCGTTCACACTGCGGGTTTCACCCCGGTTCTACCGTGCATACACAACTAGGTGCAGAAAGCTACAGCCACTAGCTCAAGGCATTCAAATCAGAAACAGGGGGGAAAGAGTGGTCAGAAGAAAAGAAAACGGTCGTGCCAAAAGGGGTCAGCCATAGTCACCTCGGCTGAGAGGGAGGTGTTTATTGACTCCCCAGTCTAGATCCGTAGTGTTTTGTTGAAGGGCAGGGTCACCTCTGGCAGGATGTGACGATGTCACGCACTAACGGTCTTGATAGGGTATAGGCTGGAGGCTCCGAGGGAGCTATGGTCGCATATCCCTATCCTGCGGTAACCGCTTGGCCCCAGTTTGTAATAACTAAAGAGAATAATAATTCAAATTCGATTCACATTATGGCTCAAAACCACGAACTTCTGAATATTCTTCCAAAATATTCAAGCATTCATGTAATGCTTGCGTGCAAATAAGAGTGTGGAGCGAATGAATTCTACTCATACGGATATAGGTGATGTTAATAACCCAGAAGAGGCTGAAAGAGGTGGAGATTAATCTGCATCACTGAGAAGCCGCCTCACACAACTTTCTAACAACCCTACGCTGCCTTGAAGTTGATATCGCTCATATCCAGGAATATTGGGTCCTTAGCGGTAGGATTCTGAGTTTGAGGGATCCTAATTATAGGTTACTTGTTCCTAATACAAGTGATAAGGTAAGAACCTGTATTTTAGCTAGTAGTAAATTGGATTTGTTAATCACTTCTTCCTTTTGTACAGGTGACGTAACAACTGTAGCGAACAGAGATGATCTTGGAATAGAATTGGCAGTCATCTGCGTACATACCGCATGAGGTTACAGCTCCTCCTAATAACTTAATTGCACTCCTGGTGGGGCATGCAAAGAGGAAAATATGTCATCTTGTCTTGGGTTGTAATGCCAATCTTCATCACACGCAATGGGGTAGTGCTGATAGGGTAAGTCGATTTTGAATACTATAATTGTTAATGGGTTTTATATATGCAACATCGGTAATACGCCGACCTTTGAAAATCGTGTTAGGAAAGCTATAATTGACATTACGCTCTTTAACATGGATAGGTCTATGATTAGGGACTGGAGGGTTTCAGATGAGTGATCTTTCTCGGATCGTCTAGTAGGTAGCCGTAGTCTGGTAGGTAGTGTGTTGGCTTATTAGACGTAATGCTGCGGTCCAAACCCCAGGTCAGACATCAAAACGAAAATATGAAAAAATATTCGGCGACTTCCTCTCAGCAGATTTCTGTCAAAAACTCTGATGCTCTTCAAAATGCTTTAAACTCGTGTAAACAGCAAAATTTCTTCAAAATTTATTGATCAAAATTTATTGAACAAAACTTTCGAAGATTTTATTGATGCCGTGTAAATAACCATCAAAATCGCATCTGGCAATATTGATAACTATAAATAATTTGACAGAATGTTCATTCCTTTGATTCAATACATATCAGCTGTTTTTATATATATATGTTTGTTGCGGCAAGTGGTAATGAAAATAAATTTCTTAAAGAATAAAATTAGTTAATTAATGAATTGGTAAGTATTACATATTAAAAAACTATATATTTGCGGAATAATATATTAATATTTTTAAAAGTGATATCGTAAATGATAATTTGCGCAACAATCGCAGGCAGAAAGTGGACAGGAGATACACTGAGACTGTTCATCGAAATGGTTGAAGTATGCGCTTCCACAGTGTGCTGGTGCTATAATATCAATCTGTTTTCCATCTAATGCAACGATTGGGAAAATTCTACGTTTTATTTATACCTTGGGAAATACTCTCCCATTCCTCCTCTGTTGCTGGCATCTGTACCAATAGATATATATTATTTTTGATATGTTTTTTTATTTAATAAATTAGGTTTTACCTTTAAAAATTCATCTTTTAAACTTTATATAATGCAGCGCAGACTTCAGGCACAATATTGCATATCGATGACCCTGATCTTTTAAACAAGAACATCAGACTTGCGTAACTGTCCCCAGTCGCTAAAAATCTCAAAGTAATTGCCAGGCGTTCTCCGGGGCATATAGATTACTGCATATTAGCATTGGCTTTTTCTATTGATGAGGTGACGAGATTAAGCAAATAATCAAAATCATCTGTTGACATTCGTACAAAGTTTTTGTATAGGTCGGGATCTTTCTTTTTCAATCGCACCTTAAAAGAGACATACATACATTGGGTCGAACCCAATGTTCCTTTTGTTTTCTTCTTTTTTTTGCATTATTATCAGCTACTTCTTCTCCAATATTAAAAATGTTAATGCTATGATGTGTAAATAGAACATAAAATTAAATTTTCAAAATTTTGATAAGACTTCAAAATATCTTAAAGTGTAAATCTAGCTTAAGAGTAAATAAAATTGACATGAAAAGTTTCTCAAAAATCTGTCGTTCGGAGTCGCCTTTAAACTGTAGGTCCCGCCACTCATGTATAAAATTAACACACACAAATTTAGTGATGTGAGAAGCGAGGCCGTAATCCTGACTGAAGGGTTGTAATGGACAATTATGTATATATTTTTCTCGGATTACGAACTGATAATCTTCAGTATTAATCTATCTAGTAGCTCTCACAAGGCTTTTAGGAATCCAAGAAGAACCTATTGGATCAATTTTGAGAAGGCTGTGGATGAGGGACTTAGGGCCCTTAGGGGGCATCCTGGCATTAATGATCGAATCTTTGGCGAACATTTTGTTGTATTGTTTGATTGAATGCTCATTTCGGTGCTTGTGGTATTTATGCCGAAAGCTGATAAGTCCAGTCCCGTTTGCCCTAAGGCAACCATAGACTGGTCTCTGTTGAGTACGTTAGAGGTAAATCGTTTGAGAACGCTCTTCATGCATGGCATGGCTTTGTGGGGTCAAATTTGGCTAGGGGTGAGTAAATTTTATCAGCCATGTTAGGTATTAGTAGGCTAAACAATTTTACCACTCCGTCAATTGAGGATTTACTTAGGGATATATGTGTCCCAGATTTTCGGGTGCGGTTTTCCACACACAGACTGGGTAATAGACTAATCCGATCAAATCTGGGTAGATGTTCTGTCATTAAGCATGCAACCAGGGGTACTCTACAGAAAGGGGTACTATCCCCTTTCTTATGGCTTTTGGTGGCTAATGTTGGTTTGGTGCTTGGGGAACTGATGGAATCTACGCTTGGGATTTTATCCTCTTGGATTGCAAACTGTGATCTGGGTATAAATCCCAATAAGATAGGACTTGTTTTGTTTTCGCGTAAGTACAAAATTGAAACCTTCTGGTTGACGAGGTTAGGTGGTAGGGAGCTTCCGATGTCTTCTGAAATCAAGTATCTCGGTGTTGTTCTAGTCAACAAGCTTAACTGGAAAATGAACACCGAGGAAAGAATGAAAAAGTGACAAATGCTCTTTATCAGTGTAGGAAGTCCTTGAGTAAGAGATATGGTATTCCGACTAGGGCTGTTCACTGGATATATCTGGTGATTGTTAGACCGGTTAATACTTATGGTTGTGTTGTTTGGTGAAGTGTCTTGCATTAAACTGATAGGTATACGTCCACAAACCTAACCTAACCTAACTTACATGTTGTTAAGTATACATTTGATGAGTACTTCAAACTTTCAAGAGAAATTGAGGTTCTACAAAGTTTAGAAAAGTATGATTGCAAATAAGTATAAGAAACTATGATCTGATCATCACTATTGCTTATTATAGCATTGTGGCATTTTGGAACGGAGTTCTAATCGGTGGTATCTCGATTTTCGATTATTAATTTTCGGAGCTAATCAAATCAATTGATCTACAAATTCTTTATATGTGTCTAAATTCCATTAGTCTTTCTCCCCCTTGCGTCAAATGATAATTTATTATTTTTTAGTCCTACGTGTTCATCTTGGTTTATACCATGAGTTTCTATATATAATGTAATAATTTTCCTGCAAGAAAACGTTGCAGTCTGCCGCTACGCGAGCCATTGTCGAGAACTATAGAGAGAAGAGAAGGGATGAGAGACGCCTTTTCAGACGCAAGAAGAGGGAGCAGGAAAGGCGTGAGCGTGAGGAAGTCGAGATGTATAGATGTAGGAATGACGCTCGAAAATTCTATCAAAAGGTTAAGCGTCTAACCGAGGGTTATAAACCCGGAGCGTCTTCCTGCAAGGACGAAAATGGAAACTTAGTAACAGATCCGCAGGGAGTACTGAGGTTATGGAGGAAACACTTCTCTACTCTGCTACAAGGCGATGACGACACCAATACCGCCTTTAGAGATGATGTTCCGAACCCGATCGATGATGACGGCGTGGAGATTTCGCCGCCTAGCTATGAAGAGGTCAAAGTCGCGATTACGCGACTTAAAAACAATAAAGCGGCAGGTCCTGATGGCCTCCCCGCTGAATTATTTAAGACCGGATGTAATGAGTTGGTAGGGCGCATGCACCAGCTTATTTACAAAATATGGCTAGAGGAAAGTATGCCCAACGATTGGAACCTCAGTGTCCTCTGTCCTGTCCTGAAAAAGGGAGACCCTACTATATGCGCCAACTATAGGGGTATAAGCCTTCTCCCTATCGCATATAAGGTTCTTACAGGCGTATTGTGTGAACGACTGGAGCCACTCGTCAAAACACTGATTGGACCTTATCAGTGCGGCTTCAGACCTGGTAAGTCCACCATCGACCAGATCTTCACACTACGCCAAATCCTGGAAAAGACCCACGAGAAACAAGTCGACACACACCATCTTTTTTTGTCGACTATAAGGCTGCCTTTGATAGCCCCATAAGGGATCGTGTTTTTGCCGCAATGTCTGAGCTCGGTATACCTGCGAAGCTGATAAGGCTATGCAGAATGACGTTGAGCAATTGCTGTAGCTCCGTCAAGGTAGGAATGGACCTCTCCGAGCCTTTTGATACCGTGCGAGGTTTCAGACAAGGCGACCCCTTATCATGCGACCTCTTCAACTTCGTCATGGAGAGTGTTCTGCGAAAGGCAGGAGTGCATCGTAGTGGCACTATATTTCAAAAAAGTGTCCAGTTGCTTGCGTACGCTGACGATATTGACATAATAGGGCGTACGAAGCGAGATGTTACTGCTGCTTTTAGTGCTATTGAACGCGAGTCTACTAAGATGGGTTTGGCAGTAAATGAGGGCAAAACAAAGTATATGTTATCGACAAGTAGAGACGTGCGGCGTATTGATTCTCAGATTACGGCCGATAACTATACTTTTGAAACAGTCAAGGAATTTATTTATCTTGGCTCCGCCGTTACCACCACAAATGATGTCAGTCTGGAGATCAAGCGCAGGATCACTCTTGCCAACAGGTGCTACTATGGTCTCAATAGGCAATTGAGTAGCAGAGACCTCTCTCGTACGACGAAGCTAACACTATACAAGACGCTCATCCTACCCGTGCTTCTTTATGGCGCAGAGGCATGGACCCTATTAAGTACTGATGCAGCAGCCTTGAGAGTGTTCGAGAGAAAAGTACTGCGTAAGATCTTCGGTCCAGTACGTGTTGGCGATGATTTCCGCATTCGATACAATAGTGAGCTGTATGAGCTCCTCAACGACATGGACGTTGTACAGCGTATTAATATCCAGCGGCTGCGCTGGCTCGGCCATGTCGTTCGAATGGAGGAGGATGCTCCAGCGAGACGGGTATTTGATGCGGGGATCTGCGGAAGTCGGCGAAGAGGACGACCTTGTATCCGTTGGAAGGACCAAATCGAGGGAGCCCTGTCATCGATTGGTGTGACCAACTGGCGTAGGCGCGCAAGAAGCAGAGGCGCCTGTAAGGATGTGTTGCGGCAGGCCGAAATCCGTTAATCGGGTTGTTATGGCCAATTAAGTAAGTAAGTAAGTAATTTTCCTGCAAGTGAATAAAATTGTTCTTAAACATGGACGTGGAACAGTTTTAGATAAAATAATGAAAATGAAAAACGTTAATGACGAGGTTCTATTTCTAAATTTATTAAAACTGGTACGGATTTTGTTTGCTTTACCTCACGAAAATGCTAATGCAGAAAGAATATTTTCAATAATAACAAATGTTGAAATATATAACATATATGTGAGTACCAAATAGGGCATATGTACCACCAAAAAAAAATTTTTATTATTATTTTATTCAAAAATTAAAGAAAAATCATAATATACATGTTAAATTTCAAAAGTTTTATATAAATAAGCATGAAAGTACCAAAGAGGGCATTCGTGCTGCAATGCAACTCTACATACAATAGTCCCATCACGCATGTTCAAATGTCATGTAAAAACATTATGGAATTCTGTTTTATACATATTTTTCCGCTCTGTCAATGCGACAGTATATTTCGGAAGCATTGTAGAGCAATGTACTTCATATGCTGAAAACGAATGTACGTTACGTTAAGTGGACATGTCACTAATTGGGGCCTAAGGCTCGATTACTCAAACGTCCTCGTAACTAACGTAATATAACTAACGATTTTTCTTTAATTATTATTATTTTTTACCAGGGCGAACTTAATAAGGTGACAGCAAAATTACAAGAACGCAATTCGCAGTGCTTTTTTTTACAAAAACAACCAGTATTTGTTTCTTTTTTCTGGGAGCTTGATTGTCAAATGAAATTCACCTTATTTGTTATTTTTTGTCATAATATTTTTTCTTGTTTCTTTTAAATTGATTTAAAAAAATATGTTTTAACATTTTTATTTTGGAATTCGGACTTATTTGCACCATACTTTAGGACGACACTGGAGCCATAAGATGCCAGTAGATTAAGAATATATAAATAAATTATAAAAATGTGTAAAATACAAATAAATAAAAAATAAATAAACAAAAACTAACAAATATGTCATTCCACAGCATTTTGTTCAAGACAATCCTGTAGAGAATTCGGTCGCTGTAGTCAAACCACTTTTAGCCACTTTTTTGCCTAAGAATGTTGGAATTTCTTAGTTTCGACGATTATTTTCTTTATACATAACCAATAGAGAAATGTTTCAATTTATAATCGAAATATATTTTTGAAGTCGCCGTAGTCTAGTAGGTAGTGTGTTGGCTAATTAGACGTAAAGCCAGGGTTCGAGCACAAGGCCAGACATTAAAACAAAATACAAAAAGTATTTCTTCGGCGACTTCCTCTCAGCAGATTTCTGGCAGGGACTCTGAGAGTAAATGGAATTGCCATGAAAAGTTTCTCAAAGGTCTGTCGTTCGGAGTCGGCTTTAAACTGTAGGTCGCACCACTCATTTATAAAATTTGCACACGCAACATAAGTGGTGTGAGGAACTAGGTCGTAATCCTGACTGAAGGGTTGTAGTCACCAATTATGTATGTATGAAAAAATAAAAAGGTACTACTACTTGAAAAACATGAGAAAAGACATAGCTAAATACGTGAAATCATGTCAAAAATCTCGCCTAGCAAAAACAACCAAACACATTAAAAGTCCGACGATTCTCACAGATACATCCATTATGCCATTTGATACGGTGTATGTAGATACAATCGGACCACTTCCTACATCAATATTTGGAAATGAATATGCAATCACATTAATATGTGACTTAACGAAATATTTGGTATCGGTACCAATACCAGATAAATAAACAAAAGCTGCAGCTAAAGCGATATTTGAAAACTTTGTTCTTACCTAGGGTCCAATGAAGACGTTCATTACGGACATGGGTACAGAATACAAAAACTCCATACTGACTGAACTTTGCTACCTATTGAAAGTTGAAAAATTAACTTCAACAGCACATCGTCACTAGACATTAGGTACAATAGAAAGAACTCACAGAACATTTAATAAATATGTACGCTCATATATATCAGTAGATAAAGACGACTGGAATGAATGGCTTAGGTATTTTACTTACTGTTTTAATACAACACCATCAACAATACATAATTACTGTCCTTATGAATTAGTTTTCCATAAAATCCCAAATAGTTTTAAAAATTTCAATGAAGTAGATAGAGTTGCACCACTATATAATGTGGATGATAATGTTGAAGAAGCAAAATTTAGATTAGAAGTAGCACTTAGGAGAGCCAAACAATTATTAGATATAAATAAAATTAATCAAAAGAATAACTACAATAGGAAAACATTAGATTGTAATTTCAGAATAAAAGATTTAGTATTTCTTAAAAATGAAACCGGACACAAAGTGGATAACCAATATTAAGGTCCGTATAAAATTAAGAAATTAGATTTAAGAAATAATGTAACCATAGTGGATAAGATAACTAATAAAGAACAAATAGTACATAAGAATAGACTGAAGCTATATAATAAAAATGTGTAACTAAATAACTGAGGCCCCAGGAAGAAAAAAAGAATATATATGTATATATATATACTTATAAATAATATAATAATTAATATTGTATTAAATAAGTAATATAAAATTTTATGTATGAAAATATAAAAGATAGTAATAAATTTACTTTAAGAATTGTTTTTTTTATTATTGTAAAAAAATGTTCATGATGTCTGCATTGCCGACGCATGTTTGAAACAATTCTTAAATAAAAATAAAAATAAATAAAAATATTCATTGTAATATAATTGGATCAAAAGTCATTGCACTTTTCCATTTAATTATGTTGCAATATTATTTTTATAAAAATACTAGGTAAAACCCGGTGTGCTTCGCTACTCCTATCTATATTCTAGAATAAGAAATAATTATTATGAAACATTGTAAATATCGGTAACAAAATAAATATTTTAAAATCCAGACTTCTTATTTTATTACGTTGAGGTTATTGACAAAAACAATAAAAATATACATAATAAAAAATGTATGTAGGAGTATCCCCTTGAACGAATTAAACAGTTTGTTGATGCAAATGTTTGGTTGAATTCAGATATTTATTTTAAGGGATACTTAAAAGTATTAATTATAATTGTTAGTCTTTTAGAATTATTTAAATTAAGTTAATAATAATTGCAACTCAAGTTCACTGTCACAAAATTGTTTAATTCTCCCGACTCAACTATTCAACTGTACGGTCATTACTCAACTCTATGACTGACTGCTGATTTGTTTTTCAGCGCTCTCCCTATTGTCAAATATAATTACTCTGAAGTCTTTTAGCATGTCCGTTATGTACATAGTGAAGGGTATGTTCGGCTGAGGTTGGCACACTACATTCGGCCCTCCTGACGGCAATTCGGCTCGGATTGCGATCTTTTCATGTGTTCAGCCACGGTCGTACTCTATTCCGGCCTTCATGTTGGACGATTCAATATAGGCACAACTATTTTGTGGATTCGCTCTACTTGGCCATTTCCTCGAGGTACACCTGTAGCTATAAGCAGATGTTGGATATTTTCCTGAGTACAATAGTCCTTAAAGGCTTGGGAAACGAACGCTGCCCCACGAGCACTAATTATCCTTCTAGGGTTGCCGGAAATGGCAGACTGCTTCTCTAGACATTCTATCACCGCTTTGGCGTCAGTAGATTTCGTTGGATAGAGCCAAACGAACTTTGTGAAACCATCAACAACAACAAACAAGTGATTATAGGCCTTTTTGGTTGTTTCCATCAGACCGACGTGATCAACATGGTAGGTCATAAGTGGCCTGTCTTCTTTATCAATCGGGTTAAGATAACCTTTCCTTCTACCAGTTTTAGCTTCAGTGATGATGCACTCGACACAACTCTTCACCACGTTCGGTACTTTTGCGGACAATCTTGGGATATAATATTGTTTTCCAACCAACACCTTAGTCTTTACAACACCGAAATGACCCTGGTTGTGAGCCAGGCGAATAATTTCATCTTCTAACTGGACCGTGATGACTATAAGCTCCTTCGTGGGATCCTTATACAATATACCATTCTGTATGAAAAAATCTTCATATTTACCCAACTCTAATACTGCTCGGATCGCTTTGGTACATTCGTCGGTTTCTTGCGCACATCTTATTCGATGCGTTAGACTGCTATCCGACACTAAGCAAGCCATTCTGCTAAGGGCATCCACATGCTTCATGCGAGTTCCAGGCATGTGCTCTATTTCATATGCGAATTCCTGCAGGAAAATCGCCCACCTGGATATTCTTGCCGGCACGTCGTCTTTATTCATAATGCACTTAAAAGCGTTACAATCGGTTACTATTTTGAACGGTATGCCCAGCAAATAGATTCTCCACTTCTTAAGGGCTTCCACAATTGCAAGAACCTCTAACTCATAAGATCCAAATTTACTGGCGTACATGCTGACTTCGGTAATGGCATCAGGATCGTATAGTTTCAAAACTGGCGCACTAACAAGAGCTTCTTTGAGTTGTCTGCATGCTATCAAAACTTCATCTGTAATCCGAAATTGGACGTTCTTCTTTAATAAATCAGTTAGAGGCTTCGCTATTATAGCGTAATCTTCGATGACCTTCTAAAATACGAGGTCAACCCCAAAAACCGCTGCATCATCTTCTGATCTATTGGAATTGGGAAATCGTTAACCGCTCTCACTTTCTCCTCTGAAGGTTTTATTGAACCATTCTTTACTACATATCCAAGAAAATTGACAGACGACTGTAAAATTTGGCACTTCTCCCACTTTATCTGCAATCCGTATGGTGCTGCTCTCTCCAACACAACTATAAGCTTTTCAAGGCCCTCGATCACATCCTTGGAGGGAATGATGATGTCGTCCATATAAACGATAGCTATGCCCTTATGAATGAGATCCGTAAACACAGGCGATATAAAGCGCGTAAACACTGCTGGGGAATTGATTATCCCGAACGGAACGAATAAAAACTCATACTGGCCACTATGGGTCACAAATGCGGTAAATTTTCTTGAAGATTCCTCCAAAGGCACATGGAAGAACCCATTCCGGAGGTCCAAGGTAGTATAGCAACTAGCACCTTGTAACTTATTCAACACCTCGTCCATTATCGACATTGGAAAATGGTCACGAACAATTTTTTGATTCAACTTCCGATAGTCACAGCACAGCCGTTTTGAACCATCTTTCTTAGAGACAAGGACGATTGGTGATGCGTACTCGGATGTGCTAGGCTGCACTATTCCGCTCTTCAACCATTCAGCTACCTGCTGGTCCACTACTTTCTGGTCGACAACTGGTAAACGTCTGGGGAGCTGATATACTGGTATATCATCTTTTAAAATCATGTTCATCTTCACAGGGCTTTGCGCGTTCTTCCGCGGTTGATATTTGGTCATGGCTTGAGTCACCTTACTCTTAATGGAGTCATTCAAGTGATTGAGCTTTATCTGAACATCGGGCTTACATTCCTCTACTTTTAAACATAGGTCTGAGAATTCTTCTAAAAAAGGTTTCTTTCTGTAATTTTCTTAAAAACAACTTCACCATCAGTAATGGTGACTTCCGCTTTTCGCAATCTGTTGCCCAACATAATTGAATGTAGAATGTCACGCTCTGCTACAACATAAAATGTAACTTCAAAATCAATATCATCAATTCGAACGACTTCATCAAATCGACCCATTGTAATAATTTCGCTGTCGCCAACACCATACAACTTAATTTTCTCAGGCACAAAATTGACTTCACCCAACACAAATAGCATATCGAATCGCACAAGACACAAATCGCATCCCGTATCCACTAGTGCGAATTGAGTCTTATCTCTGATAGTAATATCCTTAAGCAACAATCCTGGGCCTTTACGCACCATATTTGCCTGATTACCATCACTTTTGTTTTGCGATTTCCTAGTACCACATTCAAAGGAACGATGGCCAAAGCCTCGACATTTAAAACACTTAGGCTGTTTTTCAGGACAGTCTTTTGCTAGGTGGGATTTACCTCCACATTTAAAACATCTTCTTTCTTTCTCATCAGCCTCGACTCTAATATGATCAGCTCTCTTTTCACTACTCGCTGAATCTTTCCCCTTCTATGATGACTTAGGGTACGATCGCGTTTTCTCATACATCTTGATTTGTTTTTTCAAGTCACTGATGCACTCGGCTTGGTACAACACCGTTTTATTGAATTTGGAATCAGGGAGTCCCTCTATGAAGTACTCCACGATACTCTTTTCGTCCAAATTAATTTGTGCTCCTAACTCCATGATACTGTACAGATATTCTACCAACGATTCACTTCTGGCTAAGCGTCTATTCCGAATGACTTCTGCCGCTGAGAATTGCGCACCAAACTCCTTCTTTAAGGCCCTCTTCAATGAGTCCCAATCACCGATACCCCGTTGACTCCTCAAAAACATCTTTGCCGCCCCAACCAACAACTGCTTGCCATACATGTACATTTGGAGCGACGACCACTTCAAAATAGTTCCCATCTCCTCGAATTCGGTTAGTCACTGAATAATCTCAGAGGTACTAGTGCCCGAAAACTGCGACAAACTGTCTTCAACATCTTTAAGCGTGTACATACTTCTACGCATTGAAACATTATTGGCATCCTCACCGTCATGCACGACAATAGAACCGTCTGCACTGGCACCGCCCTCCACGTCCGCGTCATCAATGTCCAACTCAAAATGTCCCAACAGTCTTCTTCTCAAATCATCCTTAAGACCCTGAGTTTCTAAACCCAACTCTTCCAATTTCGCCCTTAAGCCCACCATATTCATTGCCAAAATTTCCTTACGATTCATCTCGAAACTTAAATTTCCCCTCGAAATCAGAAGTTGCAATTATTTACAGTTCGCAATATAAAATATCATAATATAAAAGATATTATAAGGAAAAATCAATAAAAGATAAACAACACTAATAATACTTAAATTATTTAATTCAAAGATTTTATGAAAATGAAAGAAGTAGAAATATGAAATTGAAAAGTAAATTATTTAAATTTAAGTCTATTAAAAATTATATTTTCACTTGAGACAAGTAAATGATTATTTAATTAATACAAAATTCAATTCAGAACTCTTTAAAATTAAAATTATTTTAAAATTTTATAAAAATTTAATTATTCAAAATAAAGGACAAAATTATGTTTTCACATTACCATCTTCATTGCCCACTGTGTCCCTCTGCTTTTATATTACAACTCACTCAAATTCTCTGTAGATATATTAAACACCATCCACTCATCAACACATCTACTCCAACACTGTCAGCTTTACAGCATAGAATTCCCTCAGCTTCACTGTAGATAACTTCACAATATCAACTTAATCAACACGGTTCCCTCTGCTTAATTACGCCAACGCAACAACACCAGCACTGCTTACACTCTTTCACTCATCTCCCTGAACAACACAATCTCACTTAGTGGTGAGTTTTCTTTTCTATTCTTTTCACAGTTAGAATGTTTTGTTATTTTATTTTGCGTATGATGACACAACAACACAAGAGCTTGATATTTTGTTTTGAGTTTTTTCCTTGTACATAAATTTTTGTTCATTTCTTTGACCGTTATTATTTTTTATTTGACATTGAAATTTTTGAGCTTTATTTTATTGTAAACGTTTTAGATTTTTGTGTTTCTTGTTGTTTTATTTTCATCTTCCAGTATAAAGTTTTTAATTATTTAACTTTCCAACCCTATTTTAAAATTGTTAATTTGTTAATTTTTGTGTTTGTTCCTGTCATAGAACTTTTTTTATATTTGTTAAAATGACGCTTTCACTGTCTTTATTTAGCACTGATTCGCTTATAAAAATTCAGGTTGAGCCCCCAAAATGATGTAGGAGTATCCCCTTGAACGAATAAAACAGTTTGTTGATGCAAATGTTTGGTTGCATTCAGATATTTATTTTAAGGGATACTTAAAAGTATTAATTATAATTGTTAGTCTTTTAGAATTATTTAAATAAGTTAATGATAATTGCAACTCAAGTTCACTGTCACAAAATTGTTTAATTCTCCCGACTCAACTATACGGTCACTACTCAACTCTACGACTGACTGCTGATTTGTTTTTCAGCGCTGTCCCTATTGTCAAATATAATTACTCTGTAGTCTTGTAGCATGTCCGTTATGTACATAGTGAAGGGTATGTTCGACTGAGGTTGGCACCCTACATGTATATCAATATATGTTGAATATTTATATTTCATATCGATATTAATGCTTCGGCTCTACGTCGCTGACTCTGAATTGGAGTAATACATTGATTCGGCGTCTCGACAGCTCTAGATGTTGATGCTCGTAGTTTCTCTCCTTTAAGGCGTACATCGCGTTGATCCGGCGTCTCATCAGTTCTTGATGATCGGTATCGTTTTCTTCTAAGACGTCTCTAGTCTTTCTCCTTCTAGGCGTACCTCGCGTTGATCCAGTGTCTCATCAGTTCTTGACCTTAATGATTGGGATCGTGTTCGTTTAAGACGTGTATCACATTGATCAGGTGTCTCAGCAGCTCTAGATGTTAATGCTCGTAGTCTCTCTTCCTACTCGAACATCTCGTTGATCTGGTGTTTATGCAGCTACTGCTCTTTGCGATTTGCGAAAAAGATTGTAAGTACTATTTAAGTACTTCGTTTTAATCGTTATTAGGCAAATATACCATAACACGTCAAATTTTTTTTATTTTCAAGATAAAAAATTTTGGGCAATAGAAAATATTTTTTATTAGGGTTCTTTAAAAAATTTGGTATGCTGTAGGTAGTTAATAAATTAAGGCAGTATAGTGTCATCAATGGTCTGTTGTCTACTGTTAATGGTACCTAAGTTACACATATCCCTCTATGCGTATTTTTACAAACATATAATAAAACAGGCATTGGAATGAACAGGCAATACACATGACTTTAGCTGCAATAGTTTATCAGATATATGATGTTTAGTATTTACTTTCTGTCTAAGAATTCATATAAAAATAGAGTCCATTTATTTCCCTAACCCAAAATGTTCATATGTGTGTCAAAGTGGTTCATGCTAGATTCTAGCTCTAATAGTTTTCCATGTACACGAACTTTTGTATCATATTTATATGGGAGGGTCTCACTCTTATTGCTAGTCCGGCAATTTTTTCACAAATTTTTCATATGGATTTCAGTGTTGCCTGAGTACAGTTTGATGATTTTATCTATAATGATTTCCCAGATATGAGAAGTTTTAAATGTAATTCATATGGGAAGTACCACGCCCCCTTTTCCTAGTCAGCCCATTTTTGTCTAAAATATTCATATTGATATTAAGTGGATTCGACAAAATTTTAGGACTATAACTGTTATATACAGTGGCTCCATCGCATAATGGGACACGCATTAGTCTGATATGTATGTGCTTGAAACTTAAAAAGAAAATATTAAATATATGTTTTTTTGCTTTTAGATTAATAAAAAAAAATAACAACATTTTTTATTATAACCGTAATTTTATAAAGAAAAAGAAAATTAACTAAATTTTTTTCGCTCAACGCATAATCGGACAAAGAAGAGCACCATGGCTAAAAATGACGAAAGAGGACAATTAATACTTTGTGGCATATGCTTTGTTCTCGAGAACGGCCTGTAAACGTTTTGGCATTGATTTTACCAAATTGTATCATACCTCAGGTTCTATGGAGTTCCACGCTTCCAGTAAAGCCGTCTTAAGCTGATTCAAAGTGTTAAATTGTTGTTAGTATACTCTTCTAGCTAATTCTTCCCAAAGATCTTCAATTACGTTGAGATCTGAGCTCTGTACAGGGGTTTCTATAAGTTTGGGGCAATTATGGATCAACCAAAGCTTTGCCACACCCGAAGTGTGCTTGGGATCATTGACCTGGTAAAAATCAAAATCATTCGCAATGCCGGCCGTTTAGCCGTCTATAGGCTTTAAACAAATAAACGCACATTCATTTTTATATATATAGATATTTTTTATTTGGTTACGTTACATTTTGTTTCTCTTTTTTTGATTGATTTAATTTCATGTTTGTTTATTTTACATAGTTTCTTGTATTCTGTATTTATTATGTTTTTTGTTATTTCTTCAAAAAAATGTATCACTTCTTCCAGAATCCAAAGTTTTGTTATTGTTTTTATTTTTCCTCTTTTTGCATTGCTTATTTCGTTACTTTCATACTTTTTTTTCGAAATTTTCGGTTTACTCTTGTCCACATTTGGTGTCTTTATAATTTTTTTTTTTAGTTTGCTTTGTTTTTTTTTTCTTCTTTTGTTGAAATAACCGTTTTTCACATACAATATACAGCAATTAGAATAGATTTAATAGTGAGATAAGGTATGTTTCAAAATTATAAGAACACTTATTTTTTTTTAAATTGCTCTGCAGGTAATGAATTGATCTAAAAATATTTATTAAGAGAAATAAATTTTTGCATTTACTCTTTATATGTATGAAAAAAATAGTATGACAATTTTGTTGTTTCATTTTTGGAAGTTTTCCGTTATCTGCATGTTTCATTATTATAAAAACAAGTGAAGAAAAAATGATAATGCAATTTAGTAAAGCAATAACTTCAGTTAAAATTGGTTTTCAAAAAAAAAGAAAAAAATTGCGCTTTTACTATGCCACGTGGATTCAGTTTATCAGAACAAGAACAAGGTAAAATTTTGGCCTTTAAAGATCAAAATTTGAAGTTTAGAGAAATTGCTCGGAAATTGGGAAGAAGTGTGACTGTGGTAAGAAATTTTTTGAGCAATCCTGAGAATTATGGACAAACAAAGAGATCCGGACGGAAAAAAATCCTTTCTCAGCGAGAAATAGCCCACATTAATCGTTTAGCGAGCAATTCCACTTTGAGTCTAAAAAGTATAAAGGCCTCAACTGGTGTTTCTGTATCAAAAACAACCATATGGAGATCGGTAACAGAAAATAAAAACTTAAAATATTCAAAAATGACTCAAGTACCGCGGTTACTACCCCGTCATGTGGCGGCAAGGTTACAGTTCGCCAAAGAAAATATGCAAACTAATTGGACTCAGGTATGACTTTACTCAATTTTTGTAAATGTGAAAATAACCACCAGTTTTATTTAAGGTTATATTTTCAGATGAAAAGAAATGAAATCTTGACGGTCCGGATGGAAACAGAGGCTATTGGAGAGATATTCGAAAGGAACCTCTACATTTCTCCAAGAGAAATTTTGGTGGTGGATCACCGATAGTTTGGGGAGCATTTTGTAGCGATGGGTGTCTTGAAATTCAATTCGTGTCATGTAAAATGAACAGCACAGATTACGTCAGAACTCTGGAAATGAGTTTATTACCTTTTATAGCTCAAAATCTCTTAAAAAATTATATTTTTCAGCAAGATAACGCTACCATTCACAACAGCAGATTTACAAAAAAACTAGTTTAGCTCAAAAATATAACAGTTTTAGAGTGGCCAGCGTGTTCTCCAGATGTAAATCCTATGGAAAATATTTGGGGTATATTGTCCAATCGTGTTTATTCGGGAAATCGCCAATATGAAAATTTATATTTATTAAAAAACTCAATTTGTCACGAATGGTCCAATATGGACCAAAACTTAATCAATACATTAGTAGAGAGTATGACCTCTAGAATATTTAATCTTGTAAAAATAAAGGTGGACTAATTCGCAAATAATTTCATTAAAATTGTGTTTTATTCTTAAAAATTAAAAATGTTTTTATATTTCTGAAACCCCGACTTACTTGTTATTTTAAAAATTATTAAAAAATACAAGGGCAACATAGAAGTGCACCATATCGATGAATAGTACACTCAGACATTTATATGTTCCCAACATAATGTATAAACAATATGAAGAAATTTAATGAAAAATTTTACATTCAAAGTGTTCTTATAATTTTGAAACATACCTTATGTTTATCTCTTTTTCACATATATGAAAATATTTAGAACTTTACTTTTATATTCTACTTCTTTTATATTATACTTTTTTCGTTTTAGTAAAATTTATTTACATTATAAATCGCTTAATACTTTAATTTGTATTGCAATTTAAAATTGATGTCTCATTTTATAGCAAGTCTATTTAGAATTTGTTTTATTTGAACGAATATTGTTTTATTTTAGATGACCGATTTTACAGGAATATTTTCACTTTATTGCATCCGTTATACTTAACAATCACATGTATGTTTTTAATCTATTTTTCTCTTCTAGTCCGATTTCCTTTTCTTATATTTTTTAAGTTTGTTTTATTGTTTCTATGTGGAATTGAAATAACCGTTTTTAAATTGAATATTGTTCGTCAACAACATTTCTCTGGTTTTTTTCTTTTCTTTTTTTCACTAAGGTATTTTGTATTAAAATTTGTTCGTATATTAATTTTGTTCGTTGTTCTTTGATTTTCTTTAGTTAACTTTTTTCTGTTATAACTGTGAAAATAAAATTTTTTTCTTTCTTTAATTATACTTCACTTCACTTTTTTTTAAGTTGTCCATTTTTGAATAGTTGATCGTGCTTTGACTGTACTTTTTCCAAACTTGAATTTTAATTGTTTTTTTATTATTCTTGTTGTTTTATGTATATTAAACTTAAAAGTTAACCAATTTCTAGAGATTTTGGTAACTTAGGCGAGGTTGAAAAGTTCCACTTTTATCATTTTTATAATTTTGTTTTCATTTGCTTTTTTATACGATTTATAATTAAAACTTCTTTACCAATTTCATGAAGTCGCCGTAGTTTAGTAGGTAGTGTGTTGGCTTATTAGACGTAAAGCCAGGGTTCGAGCCCCAGGCCAGACATCAAAACAAAATACAAAAAGTATTTCTTCGGCCACTTCCTCTCAGCAAATTTCTGGCAGGGACTCTGATAGTAAACAAAATTGCCATGAAATGTTTCTCAAAAATCTGTCGTTCGGAGTCGACTTTAAACTGTAGGTCCCACCACTCATGTATAAAATTAACACACTCCACATAAGTGGTGTGAGAAACTAGGTCGTAATCCTGACTGAAGGGTTGTAATGACCAATTATGTATGTTACCAATTTCATAACATTATAAAGCATTAATTGTTTGTTTTTATTCGGTGTTTTAAGGCATTCAATTTCATTTTGAAAAAACCTCTGATTTAAATTTAATTTTTTTGGTTTCCTTTTTTTTAATAAAATTTCAGTATAAAAATTATGTTTTTTCTTTGATTCTTGCTGTAGGTTTAAATGTATAATTTTTTTTTAGTTATTCGGAGACCCCATTAAATATTAGGTTTGCTCAAAAACACACCGATTCCGATAGCTCTATACGACGAATGGCAGTAACGCCATGCGATGCACTTATTCTTTTTAAAATTGAAACAACCTGCCACCGAACACACAGAATAGAAACCTTTGACGTTTGACAAACGCTAATAGCAGCAACATTACTGGCCAATTTAGAAAGAGAACAAAATGTTATAACTTTTGCGAATCAAATGTGTTAGAAGCAACAGATATACAGAGTGAAAACTGGCGGATAAAGGAGACAAATTAAATGTAAATAAACATTTATTTCGTGTTAAAAAAGGGAAAATTTGGAATATTTTTTAATTTCTTCAATGAAAAGTTTAAAGATTCTTAAATATTTAAATATTAATCGAAATGTGTGTGATTTTCAGTCACAATGAATATAGTTTCTTGTGCAAGAGGTAATTAAGAAGCTAAATATTACAAGATCAAAATAAGACGTACTGCTCAAAAAAAATTTCTTGCTGAAAGTTGCCAATATTTTTTAATTTCTTGAAAGAAAAAGTTAAAGTTGTTATTGTTATTAGTTGTTTTTATTATTTATTAATAGTTTTAGACAAAAATTACATTTTTTATTAACTCTCGCCAATATAAAAAAACCACCCCGAAAACTAAAAACATAAATAAACGAAACAGAGTTACAAGCAGTGAGAGGCAGAAATACTTTTTGGTAATATTTGCTGTCTCTTTCTCCATGGAAAGTTAAACGTCAAACTCTTGTTTCTATCACAATGTAACCAGTGGTGACAATTATGACGTTTGAAAAACGCTGAAATCAGCTGCCTTAACCGTTTTCTTGGAGGGAGAAAGAAAATGTTAAAAGATTTGCGAAGCAAATGTGTTAGAAGCAACAGATATACAGAGTGAAAACTGGCGGATAAAGTAGAAAAATTAAATGTAAACAAACATTTATTTTGTGTTAAAAAAGGGAAAATTTAGAATATTTTTTTATTTCTTCAATGAAAAGTTTAAAGATTCGTAAATATTTAAATATTAATCGAAATGTGTGTGATTTTCGGTCACAATGAATATTGTTTCTTGTGCAAGAGGTATGTAAGAAGCTAAATATATCAAGATCAAATAAGACATATTGCTCATAAATTTTTTTTCTTGCAGAAATTTTTGTATATTACCAGTATTTATTAATTTCTTGAATGAAAAAGTTAAAATTCGATAATTATTTAATTATTAATCGAACCCTTAGCAACTTCCCTTCACACTGAAAACGGTACCATGTGCAAAAGGTAAGTAAAAAGAAAAAAATAACAAAATATGTACTCATAACTTTTTGTTTCAGGAATTTGTGAATATACCTCTAAATTGGTTAAATACAAAGTTAGTGACGATCGATGGAAAGTGTCACTAAATACATTAGTTCCGAATTACTTTTCCCCAATAAAACTGTTCATCTCCTTTCAACCAAGAACCCGTTTTTTGGGCAAAAGTATTCTATTATTCTACCAAAATATCATCAACTTGTACCAAAATATTCAAAACATTATAACCATATTCTCCATCAACATTACTATTCAACACTCAATCTATTAACAAACGACACACATTCCTTTATTCTAATTATCTCACAATCAACAGACAATATTTATATACAAGTCTATATAATTCATATACTTGATGGTAGTCACTTTTTATTAAAATAGTTATTTATAAACATTTTATAATAAAACTTAATCCTAATATAAGAAATAAAATCTCTTTCTTTTATATATTTGAGGCCCTTAAAAGGACCTTTGATGCAATAAGCTATAAGTCGTCTTATGTATATCAAACAAAAGTTTGCTTTCAAAATGCCTGGCAGATTGTTAACAAACAATCCACACGTACGTATATGTATTAAGTATGGTATAAAAGGTAATGGAAAATACATAATCGTTTAACAATCCTTAATATAAAATAATGGCTAGATTAATAAAATACATACAAAATAAAAAATGATATCAACAAATACTGTAATTTTTGAAGAAAAATCAATCTCTTTTTTTAAATCTTTTTGGCCCTAAGAAGGGCCTTTAAAGTAGTGAAGCCGAATTCGGTGCTGGTGTATTTAATGGCAGGATTGCGTCGCCAATTCAGAAGCCAACAGTGGACAGACAACAGTTTAAATTTTACGTTTGATGTGGATGTTTGTTGTAGCAGTTCAATGAAGACAAGACTTTGGCATCTAATTAATAAACAAAATTTTATAAAAACGGTTTCCCTCACAAATAAAAATACACGCACTTTTAATATAAATAACAAAAAACAAATTTTTCCCACCCACATAAAATATCTTAAATAATAATAATTTATTATAGAACTTACCTAGCAGCATTCTCCGGGAACCGATGTAGGTTTGGGCCTGGTAGACAGCCCATGATACATTTTCTGCTCCTGTAAAAAATTTATTAAATTATTTCATAAAATAAATATATGTATTTGCAAATACTTACATTTTTTCCTCTTCTTATTGCTGTTCGTTACAAAGACTTCCTCGGGGTATTTTGCTTCACAACTTTTATTAAAATAAAAAATGTTTTTATCACAATGTAACTTATTTCTCCACAATATATATAATATAATAATATATAGGGCAGTGTAAATTATTGTGCAAAGGGTTAATTATTAATATTAATTAAATATTTTAAATTATAAGTAAAAAACTTACCTTTCAATTCTACTCCCACACAATTTTTCACTTTGTTTTTATTAAAACGCGCCAATAATAAAAACCCACCCCGAAAAATCGCAAAACGTAAACAAAACAGACAAACAATCAGAGAGGGACAGAAATACTTTTTGGTAATATTTGCTGTCCCTTTTTTAGTATACGGTTAAATGTCAAAATTCCGTGTCGTCACTGGTTACATTGTGGTTTCTATTCTGTGGTGCAACCTGCTTCCTTGGTGTTTCTCACTAGATTGCCATGTGAGTTCTTTATTCTTATAAATACTGGCGTTGCCATATGCAAATACTTAAAATATAAAATATAAATACTGACATTGCCAAGCATAGATGTCATTACAATTGTTCGGCACTTTTGTCTTTGTGGGAAAATGAATTAACGGGGTATGAATCGTTGTGGTGTTAACTCCTCCCCTCTTAAATCGATTGCCCTCAATCGCATTAGGGATAAGACAGGTTGGTTGTTGAGGTTCTGAATTTGTCTCAATAGGCAAAGAGATTGCAGCTGAGTCGTAATGATCTCCGTTCGTTTTTTCTCCCAAGTAAAATAATGATGCAAATAATGGCTGCTGTCGCACTGCTTGACAATGTCCCAAATGTTGCAGTAAAAATTCTTATGGTAACAATTTTTTTGTATTTTTGATGTGTAATTCTTTCAGAGATTCTAACGATAGTAAGTCTACATGGTGTTTATTAAGTGACCTCGGTTGGAGAATGGCTGGTATAGCTTCTAAAGGAATAGCCTGATAATTACTGTAGGTTTTTCCGTTTACTTTAATTGTAGGGTTATGAAAATGAATAAGATGCGTTCCGGTTAAATTTCTGGTTTCTGAATTTATTTCAACACGTCCATTGAAGTTATTTTGAAGTAGAACACCTGGCTTTACTTCCTCCACTCGGGGTATATGATGTCCATTGGTGGTATTGCAGATAGGGTTAAAACTATTTAAAATGCTTACAATACAAGTATCATTTCTCAAATCTATTATTTGATTATTTTTACAGATCTTAATTTTATTATACATAATCTTTACATTTTCTTTCAATGCCGTAAATATTATCTGTAACTTTGTTACAATATTTTCTTTCTTAATAACAGGTTTAAGAGTTATTTTTTGATAGGTTTCTTGTGACGTTAGTGGAATTTTAATCATATAGACAATTGTCATTGCCTTACTTAGTACATTTACATCTGATATTTCTAATACTTTTCCGAATTTTCAAATTGTATTTTTTCTTTGCTTAATTTTTCTTTAGCTAGTTTTATTTCTTTTTCAGTTGATATCACTGAATTTATGACATTGTTTTTTGCCCATTGCATGGCATATCTAACATTAATAAGTTCTTCCTTAACTAATCTTATTTTGTTTTGTATATTTATAATTGTTTCTTGTACATCATTAGAATTATTTCTTATACTATTTAAAATTATCTCTGCCATGAGAGTTAAATTATTCATTATTTCTTTAAAAACATTATTGATCACTACCTGATCGTTGTTGTTATCGTTTAATCTTAGTAAATTTCTATTTATTATTTCTAAATCTTCATGATTTGGTGACCCTGCGATATACTTTCATAATGTTCCTATGGCATTAATCGATCTTTTTCCTTTTATATGTCCGGAAGGTTTTAAAGTCTGTAATATGTCTATAGTTTGCTGGATTTCCTGGTTTAGAATTGGGAAAAGGAAATGGGTTTTGGGAATGTACATACGTGTTAGTATAATTGTAGGTGTCCGTAAGAAAATTCTCCTATCTATCAAGTTTAATTAAATGAATTAGTCTGAAGGTTCGGTCCTGAATTTTTGCCTGTCCGTCATTGATTGTTACTACCTGTGCCGTACTATAATCGAATATACGTACTAGAGACGTGCAAAGTTGTAACTTAAAGTATTGTCAAAACAGCTATACCATGTACATCTCTATTACAATGGTTGTAAATGAGAGAATGAGTCGCTTTGCACACTCACCATTCTCTTCAAAACAAAAACAGTTGTTTATTGATTTGAGTAGAGTATGTCATAGGCTATTTATTTTCATCTCAAATAACTGTTGTAACCAGTGGTGTTGTCGAGCCGGACCGCTCCGGTACGTCGTTCTGGTCCTTCCTTTTTGGACAGGAACGCGTTCCGGAACTAAAGATGATTTCTGATAACGAGAATTGGCTGACTCGTTCAAAAACTGATCAGAGTGTATACATTGGTCTAAAAAAATATATCATGTCTAAATAGTTTATAATTAACTTGGCAAAAATATATGACGTTTTGTATGAACTTTCCATCTTGTCTGAAGCGTTACAGAACAGAAGTGTAATGATAGTATATGCGGACAAACTAATCCGTCGAACTATTCGCTATTTGGAATCAATCGTTAAAAAAGGAAACAAACTCATAGAAGCATCAGAAGTGAGGAAATTAGGAACATTAACTTTAACAGATAATAAAAAATTACTGTTATTAACAGAAATCAATTTCTTGTAAGTCTTATTAGTAATATGACTAGAAGACTACATACAGAAAATGATTTGATAAGTAAATTTCGAGTACTAGATCCAACGGAGTGGCCAGCAGATATTGAAATTGGCTGTGGAGAAAATGAAATCCAGTCATTATGCACCAGATTTAATTTAACATCACCGATGCGATGTATCAATGCGTTTAGAGATTATATTGATATTGGAGGCAAAGTAATTCCTGAAGATGTAGAAATCTTAATTCAATACATAAATATTGTACCTTGCAGTTCGGCAGAGTGTGAGCGCGGATTCAGTAATATGAATATTATTTTAAATGAACAAAGAAATAGAATATTAATTGAAAATTTAGCAAATCTTTTGTTTATAAAAATGAATGAATGAATGGCCACCACAACAATTATTTAAACCAGATGATTAGGTAAAAACTCGGTTAAGGTCTCATCGTTCAGCAGATGACAACAAAACAAGGAAAATTCAACCACAAGATCCTGAACATAATCCTATTTGGAATATTTTATAAAAAACCATTAATGTTTTCATGTATTGTTAAAAATATGTATGCAATATTGTTTGAGTAACTACTAAGCGTATTTTATAATTTGTTAACTAATTTTTATTAAACGTTCCTATTATTGTAATAAACATATATATATATATACAAAATGGGTTTCGTAGTGATTATCGTTTCCTTTCCTTTTTATGCTATATACAGGGCCGATCCTGGCAACGGCCGAAAATTTGGGGAAATCTCCCTCCCCCCGTCGTTAAATTTGGGACATGAGACCTAAAAATCGCCGTCGTCAGGATTATCATGGAAAATCATCCACATCGTTAAATTTTGGACATGAGACCGCACAGAGCGGTCGCCTACCCAGGATCGGCCGTGTCTATATAATTATATATACGCGTTCCGGTAAAAAAAAATTAGCACGACACCACTGGTTGGAACCATAAGTATTTCAAAAATATTGGTGGTGAAGCAAATATGCAAGAGGACTTTCTTGTGTTAAGTAAACAATAATATTAGAAAAATGAATTATAGTGAAAAGAAAAATTTAAAATTTATTTAATTTATTTATTAGATATATACAAAATTCTTGAAAAAAGAGGGAGAAGCAAGTTATGGGAATGCTTTGGGTGTATTAAAGATGAAAATGATATTGAACTTGTTAATTTTGTTGAATGTAAAATTTGCAAAAATGTGTACAAATATAATAAAAAATCAGTATCAAATTTAAATAAGCATAAAAGCCATGTCAGATAGAACTTTTGCTTCGCGTTGCGTTACAATTTCGCTTTGACATTTAAGAGAAATGTACATGTTTATTTATTTTATTTATTTGATTTATAATGATCTACATAGCACAACAAGATACTAAATCTTGTAAGTGACAGTGCTATGTTTACAATCAATAAGGTATAAAAAATTAACATTAATTAAATATAAAAAATTAGAGAAAGTTAATTTATGTATATAAATATTAAATTAAATTAATAAGGTAAAGTATAAAAATAATAATAATAATAATAATAATAATAATAATAATAATAATAATAATAATAATAATAATAATAATAATAATAATAATAATAATAATGATAATAATAATAATAATAATAATAATAATAATAATAATAATAATAATAATAATAATAATTATTATAATAATAATAATAATAATAATAATAATAATAATAAGAATAATAATAATAATTATAATAATAATAATAACAATAATAATGATGACCTAAAAAATAAAATCACAAAATTTACAAATATGAGATTAAAATTTTAATTATGAAAATAATTTAAATAACTCCTTTTTGAACGTGTTTGCATTGCCAAGATTTTGGATGTTATTTGGTAAGGAATTCCAAAGACTAATGGTGTGTATGGCACCTGTCACATAAAGTGCTTTTAACGCAACGTAAATATTTTTATATATTATTATAAATTTAATATTTTTCCTTAAATTAAAATTAAACAGTTCAATGCTTCGTCCATTAACAGTACAATTATAAGTATGTCCAATAAAGCCTCCAAATCCATTTTAAGTCTTTATTTATACACAAAATATTAAAAGCAAAACTTACGCGCCAACCACTTTTAGAAGATAAGCAAACAATGCGAGTGTTGTCAAAGTTTTTGTTGTGTCTCAAAGTTATAAACGTCACGCAAAGCAAAAAAGTTTTATCTGACACCGCCTTAAGTGTTACGAAATGTTAAAAATTGAAAATGGAAATGAATTAGCTGAACCAACCCAAGAGGCTAAAAAAGCTTGTACAGATGCTATAACTGATTGGGTGCTTGGAGACATTCGCCCATACTCTCTGGTAAAAGATAGTGGACTAAGAGAGTATTCAAAGTTAATGTTATCCTTGGGTAATAAATTTGGACCAAATCTTAATATAGAAACTCTAATGCCACATCCATCAACTATACAAAGAAACGTTGAGAATAGTTATTCTATACACTTTGAGAAATTTAAAACAGAGATCTGTAAGAGAAATTGGATATGCCCTGACATGTGATATATGGACAGGAAATTTTTCAAAAATATCCTATCTAGCTTTAACAGTTCATTTTGTTATGGATGACGAGTATAAAAACAAACTGTTAGGAATAAAATCCATGAAAGAAATTTTGAATACAAGTGAGTAATCATTTCTTTATGTTGACAAAATGCCCATTATAAATATATTTTGATATAAGTGTTATATTAAATTATTTATCTATTAAATAGGCAAAAAATATAAAAGATAAATTAGACACTTTACTCAGTGAGACCAGTTTATCTCTAAACGATCCAACAACAATAGTAACAGACAGGGGAAGCAACTTTAAAGCAGCTTTAAAAGATCATGAAAATATCAACTGCATTAGCCATCTTCTTCATAATACAATAGAAAAATGTATTAAAGCCTCAGAACAAATTGACGATATCGTTACAAAGTCGTCCAAATTAGTTAAATTTATAAGAAATCTGACCTAAATTCCGACTTAATAACATCACTAAAAAGTTTCACACCCACAAGATGGAATACAGTTTATTATACTACATTATCTATAAAATCTAACTTTACAGGAAATATAATGTTATGAAAGAATATCATTTAGATCAACTAATGGCAATTCTAAAACCCTTCATGAATGCCTCTAAAGAACAGTTCTTATCCCACAATTCATTTAGTCCATCCACATATCCGTAATTTAAAAGCAATATATAATACCACCACGAATGATGAACCTAATTTTATACCAGAATTTAAAAAAGAATTACACGACACTTTAATTTCATTAGTAGACAGCAAAATCTCAATTTATCATAAATTAGCCATATTTTTATTTCCACCTGCTAATCAGCTTACGCAACTGAGTTTAGAAGAACAAACAGACGTAATAACCAAGTGCAAAACTTTATTGCTTCCTTATTTAAATCACACTACGGTTTTTAACCCGAACATTGAAATAACTTCATCAAAAATGAATACATTATTTGAAAATTATGTGCAGCCAATAGAGGAAGCTAATTCTAACCAGTCCATAATTGCAAATGAAATCAGTAAATATAAAAGTACTAATACACCTCTTACAAATGATTTTAATATTTTGAAATGGTGGTATGATAGGATAAATGATTTTCTACTTTTGTATAAGCTAAGCTGCCGCATATTCGCCATACCAGCAACTAGCGCCCTTTCAGAAAGGATATTTTCCATTGCCCGGGCACTTATAACAGATAAGCGCTCAAAACTCGGATCGAATGGAATATCATTTAATGAACTTTTATTCGTAAATGTGAATTCGAAAAACTAAAAAGATTATTTTTTTAAAGTGCATATATATTTATAGACATGTATTAATTTTAACTTAATTCGTATTTCTATTTTGTTTGTCCTTCAAGGATTAAAATTTTGTATATATAATACCTAGTATGTTTAAGTTTAAAGGACTCAATTTATTTTTTGTTATCTGAAAAGTCGTTAAGTTTGCCTGTTTATATAATACCTAGTATATTTTTGTTTAAAATACTGAATTTTTAGTATTAGTACGTTTGTGTTTAAAAGACTGAATTTTTTGTTACCTGAAAAGTTTGCCTTTTTATTTTGTTTCTTTTTTTTAACTTGAGAAATCGTTAAATTATATCATACCTAGTATTTGAAGACTCAAAAAACAGTTACCGGAAAAATTGCTAAGTTTACCTGAATTAATAAAAAAGATACTTAAAAATCATTGTTTTTATATTTATTTTCTTATTTCTTATTTATGTTATTGTTGACAACCTGTTGTATTACAATATGAAAAATTAATACAAAATCTGCTAATAAATAATTACCAATATGACACAATTGAAAGCTTCGCTTTGCTTGAAATCAGTATATATCTGTGGCATTAAATAATAACAGCTTAAGTCGAAATTTCGTGTTTCGAGATATTAAGGGTTTTGTCTAAAATTTTTAATTACTACAAAGGCTTAAGTTAAAATATAAATGCGTATAGTTTTATTAATGACATCTTATACATGAAATTTAGCTGAGTGAGAGATCTTGAAGAAGAGAATAAGAATATGCAATAAAATGAAACACAACTTATGTCAACTTAAGCTGTTATTATTTAATGCCACAGATATGTACCTACTACAACTCATCCGTAGATAGAATTGTCATAAATACCATAAGTTACTTATCGTATTTCACCATCAACAGACAAGTATTTGCTTGTGAGAAATATAGTAAAACCAATATGTTTTTCTCATTCTCTCTTTATCCATTCACACCACAACTGCTACAAATAATAACAACACCAACTTTTAACTGAAACACATAACCACTCATCTATACGCACTCAGTTCAGTATACACACAGAAACATGTGCGAACAGTTGTAAAGCCGGAAGTCCCTACCATCCGTTTCATGCGCCTTGCGTTACATGCGATTCTTGCATTATATGCCTTTTTTATTGCAATTTACACACAATTCGTTTTATGCGACTGGTTTTTTGTTTTGATCAGCTGTTGTGGTAAACAACAAACAAGCGAACAAGAACATTTTTGGGAAAAATAGAAAACCAAATTGTAATTTTAAAAGAATTTATGGCATTAATTACAAATGTATGAGTTTACATATGTGATATTTTGTGCTGTTAAGGACTACGAAAATCCTCAAAAGAACATAAGACGAGTGTTTTCAGTTAATTTATCCTCCATTTTTCTTGTTTACAAATTAATAAAATTCACTCAAATTAATAGATGCACTCAATACATAAAAACAATCATATATACATAAAACAATCATCATATACATATTTTGTTCATGAAAGAAATGTGTTAAAAATGTATTTTAATGTACTTTAATGTATTTTAAATTAGTAATAAACGTTATTATGAAATATGTTTTATTTTGTAATGCAAAAAGGAAAATGCGAAAATAGTAATGCACTATTTAAACATATTTATAGACACCATATAATAGTATATAATTTAGCATGCCAAATTTGAAAAACTGCTAACTTTTTCCAACATTGCATGAGTCGCTTAGAAAAGTAGAAAGTAAACCTACTTGATGCATTCTATGCGTCTATGCATTCTAAGCGTTTTTCATGAAACGGATGGTATGGACTTTCGGCTTAACTGTGCACACCTTTAATACGTACTTCAGTTGCATGTTCTTGTGTCAAAAATGTCAGTATTGTCATTAAGATTGTAATTAGTCGTTTGTACATTGTTACTCAAAAGAGAAAACTAGTGAATTGTAAGTCTAATTTTTATGTTATTCTTCAGTTCAGTTAAGATCGTTGTTGTGTTATTTACCTTAACTACGTCTTTCTTAAATCTAGGGGTTAGTTTTGTTCCTAAACGTGCGTTGATTCTTACGTACAAAATGTCTCCTGGGGCATATGTCCTTGGATCTTTTTTTTTTTTTTTTTTTGTTATGATAATGTAAGTCTCTTTTTTGTGTTGCTTTAAGTCTTTCAATATTGTCTCTTCTTGCGTCTTCATATTGTATGGGGTTGGTACTAACGGTTCTACCAAAAAATATTTCTAATGGTCTTTTCGCAGTGGTAGAATGTATGGAGTAATTGTATTGATAAATTGATCTATCTAGAAGTTCCTCGAAAGAGTTATGTGTTCGTTCTCTTTTTACACATCTCATAATTTCTGATAGTGTGGAAAGGAATCTTTCTATTTGTCCATTGACTTAGTTTTTATAAAGTGGAGATTTAAATATTTGAATACCCAATTGGTCTTTTATCGTAAATACTATTGATGTAGAATTTAGCGACTTTTCATTGTCTATGACAATAGCTTTAGGAACACCGAAGGAAAGTAATATTTTTCGAAGTGGTTCCGTAATATGCTCTACCGAACTAGATTTGATTATGCTAGCTTGCGCATATTTAGAAAATTTGTCAATGGCAGTTAAAACTAGTTTATTATCAGTTTTGTATAAATCAATGTGTAAGGTGTGACCGGCATATGTTGGAATAGGAGTTTTCTTTATTTCTGGTTGGTTAGGCCGACGGTCATACTTACTTTCTTTACAAGTTAAACATTCCGTAACGATTTTTTTATTTTTCTTGCCATCGCGGGGAAATAAAATCTTTTCAAAATTTGAAGTTTATTTTCTCCACAATTTCTGTGAGCTCTATTGTGAGTTCTCAATATTATATCTTCTTGTTCCTGCTTACAGCTGTGACTGGGTAAACCTGGTTTTATATCTAACGAAAAGTATAGGGCATAATTGTTAGATTTTCCCCATTATGTTCTCTTCTGTTTTATTGCCGATTATAACAGAAGGATTAAAATACCGACGTAAAATATCTATTATCTTTTGTTCAGAATAGTATGGTTAAGTAATGATATGGCGATGATAGGTGTGGAAGATTATTTTGAATTGGTACGTTGAAGTTTCACCCATTGTAGTGTATACATATTGTAGAGTACAAATGCATACTCTATTTTAGTTCAGGTGCATGCAGACAGTGTATTGGGTTGTACCAAATTAACTAACCAACTAACTTTTAATGCATTATAAGTTAACTTTTTCTCAGCTAGTTGTGGATGACTCTTAGATAATTTTTAATGGGGCCATTTTAACTCTGCATAACAAATTTTTAACTAACTTAAAGTCAATTATATAATAGTTAGTTTAAAGTTAGCTAATTTTTAACTAACTTAAAGTTGGCTAATTTTTATGTAACTTAAAGTTAATTGTTTAAATATTAACTTGAAGTTGATTTATTTTTTTATTTTGTACTGAAAACTTATATAAACTTCGAAAAAAACACAACTATTATTGGAAACATTTTAATTTTTTAAGTGTTTTATTTATTTAATATAATAAAAACAAACAAAATATATATAGTTATAAAACACAAAACAATTAGGAACTTCATTCATAAAATTGTTATAATCAAACTTTAACTATAAATATATATATATATATATATATATATATATATATATATATATATACTTATCAAAAACAAAACAATTAGGAACTTCATTTATAGAATACTTATAATTAAATTAAAATATACGCTAAATAAATTTTTACTTTTATTTTTTATACATTCTGCGTGAATGTGCCGTTTTTTGATTACTTTCAACGCATTTCTGATGTCTTTTTCGGCATCATCAGACCCAATCGATCGACAAGTATCTATTTAAAATATAATATATTCAATTGGAAATATACATTTCTTTTTAATGTATTGCTTACCTGTTAAGGCTTGAAAGAAGGCTTGGTAATCTTTTAGCCGCATTTTTCCATGCACTCCCTCAACAAATAACATCCGTGAATGTCTTTTGTAAGCGCCCTTTTAATAATGTCTTCATCACATTTACCTGATCAAAAAATTTTGTTATTTGAAAATACTAACACATATAAACATCTTATTAATATTGTTTAAACTTACGTAAAGTTCTTGATTGTCCGCAGAAAATATTTGGTTAACTTCATTTAACTCATCAATACTTTTTATTGGAAATGCGGAACGTACGTTTTTATTAGTGAGTTCTTGATGAAGAACCTTTTCTGCCAGCACCTTCTGCTCTACTAGACATGTCATTATAATTTCATTTTGTTTAACTATAATGTCTGAAATTAAAGTGTAAGAAAGAAATAATTATAAACAAATAAAAAACTGTTAGTTACCTTGGAGGTTTTGAATGTTATCTGAAAATGAATATATTTAATAAAATTTAAATTCATTTAATATGAATTTACTTACTGTTCATTTCTTTAAACTTTTCTTGAAAAAGTTCTTTAATATTTGAACATCCTTGGCAACAATTGTTTTCCTTGTTATCTATAAATACATTATTTACTAATTATAATATGTACAATTAAATTAATACTTACATTCTTCAATTGCTTGCAAATTCAGTCGCTTAACATGTGACATTTTCCTTCGTTAATTTTTAAAACTTTATGTCCTTAACTGCGAGTAACAACGAAACTATTAATTCTTTGTGCTTTAATAAACAATAAACAATAAAAAAAAACAATAAAAATTACATAATTTTTAAAGCTACAATAGCACTTAAAAGCACGCACTGGACTGATTTTAATTTCACAATGTAAAAGAATTTAAATAGTAAAAAATAGAGAATAAAAAAATAACGGTTTCATTTTGAATAAATTCTGCATAACATTTCAATTAGCTATTAGTTAATCTACAAATAGTTCAGAAAAAGGTGCAATTGAAAAAACAATATTATCAGAAATAGCATAAACGTTTTAAATTATGGGGAAATTCTGCATAATATTATAGTTAGTTTATAATTAGTCTAAAAACAAAATTATCAAAAGTCTGATCTGGTAAAAGAGAGAACAGAGAGAAAACAAATCTCACAAACAAGAAGCTCTCAATAATAAATAAACGTTTCGTATATGGGTGAGTTCTGCATAACATTGCAGTTAGCTTATAGTTAGTCTAATAGTGTTTTCACACCGAGTGGTTTTAACGCAAAAGTTGGTTTTAACGTTAAAACCAAAAATAAAACCAGATTTTACTATACAAAATTATTGTGTTAAAACCAAAATAAAACCATTTTTGAATTGGTTTTAAGTTGGTTTTATGAAATACAACCTTGTTTTGATGTACTAAATGTACTAAATCAGAGCTACCAGCTCTGAAAACCTGAAAACAGCTGATAAAAACAAAAACAAATGTAAATAAATAAATAAATGTAAATAATCATTTATTTTGTATTAAAAAAGGAAAAATTTTGAATATTTTTAATTTCTTCAATGAAAATTTTAAAAATTTGTAAATATTTAATTATTAATCGAAATGTGTGTTGTTTCTGGTCACAATGAATATAGTTTCTTGGGCGAAAAGTAAGTCAGAAGCTAAATATATCAAGATGAAATAAGGCATATTGCTCATAAATTTTTTTTCTCGCAGTCATAAATGTCATGAATTTAAAACCAATTTTAATAAAACTTGCAGTGTGAACGCAAAATCAGCTGTTTATGGTTTTAATGCTAAAATCAGGTTTTAAATTTTGGTGTGAAAACACTATAAAATAGTTATCTAAAAGTGTGTTATTTTCGTCGAGTCGAATACCAAATTCTAAGGAAAGACAGATTTTTTTAAAAAACTTTTTCATGGCAATTTTTATTTACTCTCAGAGTTTTTGCCAGAAATCTGCTGAGAGGAAGTCGCCGAAGAAATAGTTTTTTTTGTATTTTTGTTTTGATGTCTGGCCTGGGGCTCGAACCCTGGCTTTACGTCTAATAAGCCAACACACTACCAAGACTACGGCGACTTTTTCATTTTACTGTTATTGTCTTTATTGCTAAGCGCATGTGTTAAAGGTTGGTGGTCTATGTAAAATTTCACCTTAGCGGATCCGTATATATAGTTTCTCAGGGAGTTTAACGCTCAAATAATTGCTAACAACTCTTTTTCGTTTGCAGCGTAATGTTCTTCTGATATATTCAGAGTTCTAGATATAAATGCTATTGGTTTATCGCCCTGCGACAAAACTGCTCCAATAGCAAAATTGGATGCATCAGTTACCAATTCGAAATCTTTTCCAAAATCTAGATAAGCTAAAACAACTTCTTCTGATATAAGCGAATTTTTAATTTTTCTAAAAGATTCCTTTGCTTCATCATTCAAAGATATTTTATGCTTGATGATTTATTTTTGGAGACGCGATCTCCCTCCCTTTTGCAATTTTATCATAGTCTTTAATGAAACGTCGATAGTACCCTGACATTTCTAAAAAACTGCCAAGTTCCTTCAAAGTTTTAGGTTCAGGGAAATTAGCAATAGCTTCTACCTTTGCACCATTCGTTTTGATATAACGTAACCCAAAAATTCTACGTTGTCCTTAAAAAATTAGATTTATCCGGTTGGATTTTCATATTTGAATTTTCCAATGTTTTGAATACCTTCCTTATATGTTGGAAATGTTCTTCTTCTGTGTTACTAAATATTATAATATCATCAATATACATGTAGCAACACTCCCAAATATGGTCTCTTAATATGTCATCAAGAGCCCTTTGAAAAATGGATGAAGCGTTTTTTAAATTCATATTTACCGTAGTTAATAGAGAAAGCAGTTTTCTCAATGTCAGATTTTTTAATGGAATCTGATGAAAACCACTTTTTAAATCGAGTACCGAAAAAATTGACTGTCACCAAGGTTAGATATTACCAAATTTATTTCAGGTATAGGATATTTATCTGCAATAGTAACTGCATTAAGTTCCCTGTAGTCAATTACCATTTGGAATTTTTTATTCCCCGCAGAGTCGGGTTTTTTCGGTACAATTCATATTGGTGAATTGTAAGGCGATATGGATGATCTTATAATTCCATCGTGCAGAAGTGCTTTTACTTGTGCTTCTACCTCAGGTTTTAAAGAAGAAGGATACGGATAGAACCTCGTGTAAACCGGAGTATCCATAGCAGTCCTTATCTCTCATACAACTTTTGTTGTGTAGGTTCCGAGAATAATTTAGGAAATTCTTTTATTATACAATTAATTTTTGTCCTTTGCTGTTTAGTTAAATTTTTTAAATTAATATTTGTGTTTTCTATGTTATTCATATTAATTGTTTAAGTCCTATTTTTTATTATTCTTAATAATCATATAGCTGTCCGCGGTATAAATAACAGCCTGTAATTCTTTAAGGGTATCATTGCCGAAGATGTCATCAAAAGTTTTGAGAGAAGTCATAAAAAAAATTTTATTTCATCTTCTAGATTAAAAAGTTTTACCAAAGTATATTGCGTAATTTTAATATCCCCTACTACTGATTTAGCATTAAATGGTGCTTTATTTTAGATCCTTTTCCTCGCTAAAAGTGGTTGTAAGTAATTTTTCCTGGATCCTGTGTCGACAAGAAACTTAAGAATTTTTCCCGCTCTTCGTCCTTACTCCAAAGTAGGGCAACGCAGAGCTTATTAAACTAAAAAATTTATATCAGTAGGTTCTAAATAACTTTAATTATTATCTGCTTTGGAATTTTCATTTGAAGAACAATTATATTTTCTATTATAAGTTTAATCTTGTTATATTTCCGTATTAATATGGAAAGTTCTTTGTACCTTTCTTTGTTGGTTAATAGTTGAAGGTGGCCTTTTACCGTGTAGACCATTTTGATAGGGCCTATTCATGTAATTTATGCGTCGCGAGCGCATGCTCTGGTCTACTTCCATTGGCTCAGGACGACTTTGCGGTTTTGGGGGTCTTGGAGGAGTATTGTATTGAAATTGTTGTCTCCTATCAACATATTGTCTGTTATGTCATATTGGCTGATTTTCTTGAGGAATATGTGGATAAAAGGGACGCTTAGTGTGTATTTTCCTTTGTAGGTTTCGGTTCTTTCATACAAAGTTATAGAACTTGTGGGAGATCAACAGGTTCCCTTATTCCTTAAAGTTTGGGTAAGTCTCCATTTAAACCTCTTATAAATGTATATAGGGCTATGTTACGATAAGACTGGTTATATAAATGTAATTATTATAAATTGAATATTGTAATTACCCTGTTGTAAAACTCTATATTTTACTTATGAATTTTCTACAACTTGATTTTTATTCACAAAAATGTTCATTATCCGTTAAGGCGAATGATGAGAAAGCAATCAACAATGATATTGTGAGTGCTGAAATAAATTCCGAAGTTAAAATAGACACACCTACTGTTAGAGTTTCAAGCAGGCAGACCAAAGGTAAAGAGCCTAGAAGACTGATAGACGAAATTTGGTTAATAAGGGAGCTTAAAGAACCTAAATCGTATCAGGAAGCTGTTGAGAGTGAAGAAAAAGAGCAATGGTTGGCTGCCACGCTGGAAGAAATGCAGTCGATGAAAATTAATTAAACATGGGACTTGGTAGTTTTACCTGAAAAAGCTACCCCCAAAGGAAGTAAATGGGTTTATAAAATTAAGCACATAATATTCTAACGAAGCCGTTGGCACCGAACAAACATAACTATTTTTGTAATAAATGCAATTTGAGGTGAATGAGGAGGAGTGTTGGAGTAATTACATTCACTTTACATTTATTAACTTATGTAATTTTCTTATGTATATAAATGTAATTATTATAAATTGAATATTGTAATTACCCTGTTGTAAAATTCTATATTTTACTTATGAATTTTCTACAACTTGATTTTTATTCACAAAAATGTTCATTCAACTAAAGGCATTCAAACTAGAAAGTTCTCGGCTTCTCTAATAAAGTCCAATAAAGGGACTCTCGATTTGTTTCTAAGCAACCTAATTTATTTAGCATAAGTGATAAATGTTCATAAACTTCCTGATAGAATTCTGGAATTGACCTATTTCCCTGGACCAATGTGGTCATTTGATATTCCAAAGTCGACAAATCACGTTTGTCGGCATAGTGCATGGTTAAGCACTTTGATATTGCAGACCAATCGCGCGGCGTGTTATAGGATTCTAACGCCACATCTGCGTTCCCTATTATTTTATTTCGTATTTAGGAGTTACCTTTTGCGTTTCGTAAATAGATAATACGCAATCTACGCCTTTTTTCAGGAACTGAATTCTCTTGACTGTCCTGAATATTCTTTGAAACAACGTCAGGGATTTTGTCTAAGTCTTTAAGGTCATTCCTATGTCTTTCTTCATACTTGGTCCGTTAAATTACAAAAATTGGTGCTAGGATTTAAGGCAGCTTGTACAATTTGTGGACGTTGTCGGTTCAAGATTTCCGTTGCTATATTGGTTATAAGGGATGTTATATCATTCATATTTAATTGTACGTTTTGTTTAGTAGATGGGACAGAAGGATTATTTAAGACTGCAGGTCTCACCAGATTATTAGGATTCGACATTTTTATTAAAAACTTGTGTATATTCAAAATGGCTTAAGATAATAAATATGTTCGAAAGTTTTCTATATCCTGATTATCATATAAGTTTCTATAAGTTTTAGTGTCCTGATTGTATACTTTAGCTTTAAGTATATACCTTACTCTATAACGAAGTTCCTTTTTGAAATCTTCTACTATCGGCAATATTCCGAATGATGATACTCCTCTATGTGTTCTTCATTCCGGCTGCAGGTCCTCGGGTAGCATCGACAAAATTAGATTATTCCTCTTACTAATGTCGGCAGGTACGTAATACCTTCCTTTTCGCCTTGGCTACTTAGGGGCCTTACATTAGATTTACAAGTAGGATATAAGGATCACTTTAGAGATTGCATTTTTTCAAACCTTGTTTCTGTGTTTTTTATAAAGAGGCACTGTTTTTTCTTTGTAAAGGGTGTTTTTTACAGAGGTATAGAACTTTAAGTTGGCATTACTTTTCAAGATGGCGACCGATTTAACAGCTGTCAAGTGATTTATTCTCAGTTTGGTTTGGCAATTCATCATGAATAGACTCACGCCTGAACAACGCTTGCAAATAGTGCAATTTTATTTCGAAAATAATGGTTCTGTGCGGAAAACGTATCGTGCACTACTTAAATTTTATCGTCGACAAAATCGTCCTTCAGAGCAGTTAATTCGATTAACCATGGAACGTTTCCGCACCACGTTTACTCTTATTGATAACTCGCATCCCCAGAGACGCTGTACGGTGCGTACAGAAGAAGCTATTGCTGCTGTAGAGCGTAGCATTGAGGAAGACCCGAATGAGTCCATCCACCATCGAGCACAGGAATTGGATCTGTGTCCATCCACTTTATGGAAAATTTTGCGGAAGGATCTTGGTTTGCGTGCTTACAAAATCCAACTCGTGCAAGATTTGAAGCCAAACGATCATCAAGTAAGGCGTAGATTCGTCGAATGGACCCAAAACGAGATTACCGTTGTTCCCGATTTTCATAAGCGAATTTTGTTTAGCGATGAAGCGCACTTCTGGTTGAATGGCTACGTCAACAAACAAAACTGCCGCATTTGGAGTGAAGGTAATCCTCAAGTGTATGTGGAAACACCGTTACATCCAGAAAAACTGACTGTTTGGTGCGCTTTATGGGCTGGTGGCCGTAATTTTACAAAAACGATGGTGGCCAGAACGTTACAGTCAATGGTGATCGGTATAGAGCCATGATTACTAACTTTTTCATTCCTGAATTGAATAACCATGGTGTCCAGGAGATGTGGTTTCAACAAGACGGCGCAACATGTCACACAGCTCGTGCCACAATAGATTTATTGAAAGACACGTTTGGTGACCGCCTAATTTCACGTTTTGGATCTGTGAATTGGCCTCCAAGATCTTGTGATTTAACACCGCTAGACTACTTTCTGTGGGGCTATGTAAAATCATTGGTCTATGCGGTAAAGCCACAAACGCTTGACCATGTGGAAGACAACATTCGCCGTATTATTGCCGATATACGGCCACAAATGTTGGAAAAAGTCATCGAAAATTGGACGTCCAGATTGGACTACATCCGCGCCAGCCGTGGCGGTCATATGGCAGAAATCATATTTAAAATGTAATGCCACAAGATTAAAAACACCCTTTATTTTTCGAGGGTGTTACTTTGTTGAATATGTTGAGGTTTAACCGACTTTTTTTAAAAGATTTCAATCTGGCCGGTCAATGTAAATAGAATTAACTTGAAATGTTCGAGATGGTTCCTTGGGCTCATATTTTTAAATTTCCTATCTAAGTATTTGTTTACTAATGCACACAGTTATTCTGCAAAACTTTGCTAATTAGTTGCAAATATTTTTCCGAAATCTGTAACTCATTTGGTGAAAAAAAAAAAAAAATATTAACCGATCGTGTTTCTTAATTCCTGATAGTATTCTCTTTTTCTCCTTGTGTAATATTTTAATGATGGGGCTTATAAATTTGTGGATGTTGTCTTTGCTTTTAATTTTTTGGACATTCGTATCAATTGCATTCGTCATGATGCCATGGAATCTTTCTAGGTGGAAATCGATTTCTGTGTTAAAGAGGTTTCTATAATTAGGAACGATTAGTTCGTTTATAATGCCTCTATTTACTACAAATCTAAATTTTTTGCAGTCTGTTTGCTGTTTGTTGCTATTATCTTCGCTCTGGATATGAATTCTATGATTTGCAATGCATATGTATATCGAGAAAGGATGGTAAAATCGAAGCATATAAAATGCAACTGAAACTTATATCATTACTGCATAACCATTCTTTTAACATGCTTTTTTGCGTTATCCCATTCTTAGTGTTCGGGATTTAGGTCTCCAGTTAATATATAAAAATTATTTGTATTATCTAGTTCTAGTGAATCAAAATGTTGTTGAATTTCATTTCTAAATGCAAATCATGTATAATACTTAATTCGAAGTCGCCGTAGTCTAGTAAGTAGTGTGTTGGCTTATTAGACGTAAAGCCAGGGTTCGAGCCCCACTCCAGACATCAAAACAAAATACAAAAAGTATTTCTTCGGCGACTTCCTCTCAGCAGCTTTCTTGCAAAAACTCTGAGAGTCAATAAAAATTACCATGAAAAGATTCTCAAAAATATGTCGTTCGGAGTCGACTTTAAACTGTAGGTCCCGCCACTCATGTATAAAATTAACACAAACAACAAAAGTGGTTTGAGAAACTAAGTCGTAATTCTGACTGAAGCGTTGTAATGACCAATTACATACGTACATACATACTTAATTCGATGTCATATGAAGTTTAATAATACAAGTCTCTAGGTACTGAAAAGTGTATATTTTATGATTTCGGTATTTTCTGTAATTAAATATTTTCTTTATTAAAATTTTTGTACAACCTAATCTTCAAACTCCGACTCAATCCGTTCTTATAAAATCTTACTTTAAAAAAAACCCCGTATGCTTTGAGTGTAAATTTTGTTCCAGTCAACGAAATTTCATCAGGATTCTTATTATTAAATTAAGAAAATTAATTAGTTTGTAACGTCTAGTCAATTTCATTAATGAATTTACCTTCATTGCAATTATGTTTAATTTTTTTGATATAATATTACTTGTGACTGCATTCAAAATCACAATGCATCAAAAAAGAAAACAACGTATCAATGTTGTTTTTGACATTTTGATAAGTTTTCAATTGATTTTTTGACATCTTGTATAAGAGAATTTATTATAGAATTTCTGTTATTTGTATTCTAATTCACTTGTCCATCAATTATTCTATTATCGAAGCCATTCATTCGTAATATGTTAGCAAGACTTATGTTTGGATTAATATTTGAAAAATTACAAAATCATTAATCATACAAGCGAGAAGAAAACGTCGAACGTTATATTTATTTAAAAGCTCACTTTTTATTTTAACTATCAATTGTTTTTACTAGTTCACCTTCAGTCACTTTTCAGTACTTTTTTCTTCACCATATAAGGACTTTTACTTGAAGTACTTCTTTTCTTTATTATTTAAGGATTTTTTGTTTAACTTAGAGACACTTTTCTTTTATTATTATTTAAGGACTTTTTGTTTCACTTTGTTCGGGTTATATATTTGCCAGTTAAAATATTCCTTATTTGAATATTTAAAAAAAAGGATTTATTTTTCCTTTTTTTATTTTATTGTTTTATTTATTTTTTATTTATTTATTTTATTAGTTGCGAACACTACGCAACGAGTTTACTAACAATAACTTAAACTTTAACTTTAACTTTAATAAACTGTAATACACTGACTGTAATAAACTGAACTCTACAAAAGAATGGATTAACTTATATACTAATTATTGATCACAACACCAACAGTGGCGTGCATTTTTGGGATTTAACATAATTTGGCTATAAGTGCCAGAAGATGGGTAACTAACAAAATATTGTTTACTGCATAGAATTGATTGCTCGACACTTTAGCTTTGTGGGAAGAAGTGTATTTTAGTTTTTAATTATAATTTCCACGTGCCGGAAGTTGACATTGCTTGCATAATTATCAAAATATTGTTCATGGAAAGAAATGATTGCTCGGCAAATTTGTCTTTGTGGGAAAATTAAATTAACGGGGTACGAATCTATGTAGTGTTAACTTATGCATTTTGAGAGACGAAGTGGGACGAATTCTCCTTTTTGGTTAGGTTAGGTCTGAGTGGTAGCTCTGATTTCACAAAGCTCACTTGAGCACGCATACCGGCCCGTTGTGATGCCACGGGTGAACGCAGTCCCTGTACTGACCAAGTTCCACCAAATTCAGGGAAGAGGAAGAAGTTGGTCAGCGCAAGGGCTGCACATCAAAAGCACGACTACCCCATACTGGAAAACCAGCCAGAAAGTTTGATGAACGAAGCTATATCCTTGATATCAATAGATGATAGCTCCGTTAAGCTAACAAGGAATAGGGAGCCAAATAACCTATATCTACACCTAGCAAGAGACGGGCACTGGCAAAGAAAGTGGATAACAGTCTCCTCTTCCTCAGTGGACCTGCATCCACGGCAGAAGTTGTTGAAAGGGAGCCTCATTCTTTCCGCGTGTCTACCCATGACGCAATGACCTGTAAGCACGGCCATTGTGGTTGAGATGACGTCACGACCAAGACCAAGTAATTGGTTGGTACGCCTTCCATCCATCAAGGGCCAGGTGAGTCTAGCGGTGGAGCAGGACTCCTCCTTGACCCAGGATAGGTTGGCATCCCGAGAGAATTTCCGCACAATGTCCAACTTGACCGAGTCAAATGGCATACTCAGTTCAATTGAAGAGGATTCCGGAAGGAGCGCACCAGCTCTGGCAAGCTCGTCGGCCCTACAGTTTCCCGGAATGTTACTGTGCCCGGGGACCCACACCAGTGCGACACTGATGAAGCGCCCAGAAAGAAGGTCGAGACAGCGACGTCATTCCCTAACGATCCTAGAGTTATTTACGAAACACGATAGAGATCTCATCGCGGCCTGACTATCAGAAAAGACCGAGACACGAGTGAAAGGACTTTGACGAGGATCCATTGAGCGGCCCGGTAAATTGCCATCACCTCCGCCTGAAACACACTGCAGTAGTCCGACAGACGGAGAGAAATATTTAGCTCCAGTTTCCCAGAGTAGACACCGTTTCCAACCCCATTATCGCCGTCGGTATAAACATACATATATCCAGGACTTCCGTATTTGGATTCCAGTCATCCCTGCTTGGAATCAGAGAGTGGAAACATCTGTCAAGACAATATTCAGCAGGAAAATAGTCCATGTTCACAGGGGCCACTGGATTAACCTCCAGAATAGTGGAGTGACCAGAAGGTACAATTTACCAACGAGAGAGAGCATTAAGTCTAGTCGCAGCAAACTTGGCTACCTGCTTAGCGAGAAGCACAGTAGGAAGCCAGTTTAGCATTGCGAACAAGGCTTTCGTGGGGGTGGTACGTAGAGCGCCAGTTATATAAATGGCGGCAGACCTTCTGACCTTGTCAAGAAGTCTAACGTTGTGTTGTTTGTCCAGAGCAGTCCACCAGAAAGCAACACCCTATAAGAGGTTGGGTTCGATGACCGTAGAATATATCCAACGCATGATCCTTGGGCGAAGACCCCATCTGATTCCGACCGCTCTACTGCAGCAGTAAGCAGCACATGCCGCCTTGCGTGCCCTAGCAGCCAGATTCGCCCTCCAGTTGAGTTTGGGATCGATGATCAGGCCCAGATATTTAACCTCGGGACTCAACGTGATTCTGGTCCCACATATGCTGGGAAGGCAGAAGGTCGGAATTTTATATTTCCTTGTAAAAAGAATCGTATCGGTCTTAGAGGGGTCAATAGACAGTCCAAAATCCCTACATCAGTCCAGCACGATTGACAGCGCCAAGTTCAATTTATCCGACAGTATCTGCGGACAAATTCCCGACGCAGCAATGGCAATGTCGTCAGTGTAAGCAATGGCATCATTGCCAGAGTGTTCCAGCCCCCTCAAGAGTTCTCAAGGTTCCAGAGAGGTGGTGGCAGAACATCACCCTGCGGCGTGCCCCTACGAACCATTCTCTGACAATTTGTGGCCCCCACTGTGGAGGTTACTTTCCTCGACTTGAGGAGAAGCTCGATGAACCTAACCAGATTCTGTCCCAGGTTCAGAGAACCAAGATCCCTAACTATGCCGTCCGGGTCGATGTTATTAAATGCACACTCAATGTCCAAAAAATGGCCAAAGTGTATTCCCAAACGTGCATAGACCTTTCCACCCGAGAGATAAGAGAGTTTTAACGTTCTCTATAATTGCTCTTACATTTTTACGTTCAGTATACATTACTGTTACATTACGTTCCGGTAGCATAACTGGAGCTTAAGCCCAGTAATGTCTACTGAACGTAAAAATGGAGCTTAAGTCCCATAATGTAATAGTAAAATAGTGTTTATTTTTTTTTTTAATTGTAAAAATTAATAATGAAATAAATTATAATTTGGGTTTTGAAAATATGTGAAGTTTTATTTAAAGAGAATTCCACATACAGGCAAACATATCAATACCTACAAAATGTAAATTCTATTTATAATTTCAATTTTTAGTTTTGTTGGTTTTTAATATTGACATGTTGTTAACACTGCTAAACAGATGTCACGTAAAAATGTAAGAAAATTCTATTTTTTACAGATTCTTACGTTCCGGTTACGTTACATTACATTTCTATAACCATTCGTATTGCTTTATACATAACAAAACGATCAGCTGTTTATTACTGTTGCGGTTACATTCCGTTACGGTCGCATAACTGGAGCTTAAGGCAACGTACATTACGATTTTACGTTTCTTACGCATGAGCAACCAGCCCTTTAGGCTTAACAAAGTTTATGTTCAGAAAATAACACATACATTCTTCATATGTAAAGATCAAAATTTTTATTAAAGGAAATTAAAACAAAAACAAATAAATAAATGAAATTCTATACAAAAGCGTGAGTTTAGTTATTTATAAGTTATAATACAGAGTTTACTAATTAATTTTTGTTAATAAACAAAAGTTTATCGACTGTTTTGGGTTTATGCTGTCTGAAATAATTGATTCAATTTTACTAAACGTTCTTTTAGATTCGGAAGAAGTTACAGTAATACAAAAATACCTTTGTCGCTCCCTTAACTAGCTACATATTAGTTTCAACATTCTGTAAATAGTAAGACTTATTATTTGTTGTTATATTTTTAATATACTTTTGACCAACCAATATTGCAATGGTTCACCATCCATTGGAGAGTTTTAGTTTTTCAAGTATTGTCGAAAAAAATAAAAGTTCAAAGCTCTATATTGTCTACAGCCGTAATACTTTCCTGACATATGAAGCTCAATTCATTCTTTGAAATCGTTTTATAATATTTGCTACATGAACGTTTTTTAGTTAAAATCTATAAAAAAAATCGTACTGGAATTCTAATTTTCTAAGAAATTATACTTCAAAATACAAATTATAAAATCCGATAGTATTGATAGCTTCTCTTTAAACTATCAAAATTACCAATGGGGCCGACTATCGATAGTTTTGCAACCTTACGCAACAAACTTTGTGAGAGCTGCCAAATTTGCGACAACAGCTCAACAAACAATTCAAGAAACAATACAACTATAAATATCGACTTTCACTTTATTCCTCGTGAGCACCAAACGCTTCTGGATAAAGTGTTGGCCAGCGCATCCCTAACTTATGAAGTTGAATTAATAATCAACTCAAAGCCAATTGCATTAACTCCGAGTCACTTCTTAATTGGAGAACCTATTCCTGCTTAAGTGGATGCAACTCCATAATAAACTCCAACAACATTATCAAAACGGTGGGAGCTAGTATCTAAAATAAAGTATCAATTCTGGAAACGCTAGTCAGGGGAATACCTCAATAGATTTCATCAACGAAACAAATGGTAAACTCTGTCTTAAAATATGCAACTTGTGAACATACATAGTTATAATCAAAGATAGGTCACCTGTCACGACATGACTGCTAGGTAAATTAGAACGGCGACGATCAAAACATCTACTGGTGAGCAATCCATTTACTAGCTCCTCTTCTTCTGGAGGCACAAATAACAATGAAAATTCAGACAAACCTTCACAAGTCAAAAGGACTAGCAAATCACAAAACAAATATGGAAGTTCGCCACCTTCAATGGTTGTAATTTGACTACAACCATCACACTGATGCTTCTAGTATTATTTTTATCACTAGGCTTATGTCAAAAAGTTACCTATATCCAGATCACTTGCAACATATGGTCAAACTAAGCCGATCTGAACTGTAGCTTTTAATAAATAGGAGAAACACTCTGAAGAAAGGCCGAAATTAGTCTTATCTTATCTATTAACAAAAACATTTTTACAACCTCAAGAATGAAATGGAAACCGGAAAACGAAACGTGGAATCAAATATCATTTCTCGATAATTTTATGAAGCATAGTGAAGCGCGTACTCAAAATAATTTGAAAAAATCTACCAAAAGCCAATGAGCCCACGAACCTCACAAACAATAACATAAACCAACGATCACCGATCATTTTATCCCTGAGCATCTAGTTAATTGGCAAAACAGATGCAAACTTCCATGATTAACTCATTAGTTGATACTTATCTTAGCAGGATAAGTTCTGTTTTGCTGACCCCACGCCAATTTTCTACTAAAATTGAAAATATAAATCAAATCTTCCCGCAGATCTAACAATAGATCTAATGTATACCCTTCATTTATATGGTGTAGTAATGTAGTAATATCAAACCAGCCTATCAACTACATTTTGTCCATTCCATTAACACATCAAAATGAATGTGATGATTTTACCTTTTCCCAGTTCCACAGCTAACAATTCTTTAATAGCTATTACACCAAGAATTTTTCTTTCTTTCCGCAGAAAAACTTTATCAAACCTTTAATATTATACCTTTTTTAAACATTGACTAGTGGTTTTTTATTTTTTGAAATTGACATGTCTGATTTTTTTCTGTTAAGATCAAATGTCTGGTGTTGTTCGAGAAGTCAATTTTCGTTATTATTTTAACTGGTTTTAAATGAAAATATTTTATAGCTTCATAGATGTGTTCTTGGCGTAGACGTTCTTTATCTTTTATTCAAAAAACGCCTAGTCTAACGTTTGGAAGGGCTGATGCAATCGTGACACACTATTGCGTTATATAAAAGATAACAGATATATACAGAGAGAGAGTGGAAAGATAAATATGCATAAACAAATATACACTAACATAGAATGAGAAGATTGCTTATATGTTAGCTTAAATAAATTATGTTACGTAAAAAAGGCTGCTTAACATTACGTATAAATACATATATAAGTGTAAAATAAAAACAAAGGGAGAATGGCTGTAGAGAATAAAGATAAATTTGGTTAAACTAATACTTATACACATATGTGCTGCTCTCGTACTGAGTTAACTCGACTTCGTGCTCTAAACCATAGACGAATGTTACTGGCGGCCCACACAACTTTATAAAGATTCCGTGATTTTTGAAAACCCTCGACGTCGTAAATATGTAGGTCCCACAGAATCTTCGCCAACCTATACGTTCCCTCAAATTTTGGAATTTGAATCGAAATTCCTAATCATAACGTTATCACTCACCGTGTACTTCGTACCTGCTGTCCTGCGCTTATTAAAATGTTCTTGAGGGCTTCTGCCTCAGACCCAAATTGTCAGTCTATACCTCTCGACCGACTTATGAAGCACACATTTATTCAATGAGTCCACCGTTGAATCCCAAACCCAACAACATCACACTTGGGCTCGATGAACAGTGTTATACAACGCACATTTTTACCTTATTCAAAATCATACCCCAGTACACACCCTCTTCAGGTTGAACCAACTACGCCATTGTTGGACCCAAACTCCTATTTATCCCTTTTATTTGTCCGTTGGCCAAATTTACATGTCGAAAGCCCTGTTCCCTAAGAAAATCCTGGAACTCTGAACGAAATGTCATTCCCCTGTCGCTCAGAATACACCTCGGATGGCTGGAAGCTATAAAATAATCCCTCACATGTCCAACAGCTTCTCTAGTTTTCGTAGTCTTTGTAGCGTAAAGTTTCAGAAACTTGGTAAAGCATCGACAACAACCAATATATGTTTCAAATTTATAGATAGTGATAGACTTGGAGATGTAGTTCAAAAAGCCTTCCTCCTTCCCTTTCTTGTCGGAGTAGACAATCAAGCAATTCTGCACATACTCTGAGGCGATCCTAGGTATCTGAGGACCAGTAACTCCCCGATATAAAGTCCAACATGACCCATTTCGTGGGGGTACTTGTAAAACATGTGGCTTTCCATCGCTTCAGATACCCAAAACAACACTCGTCTTCCTATAGAGAACACTATTCATGATTTATTTTGTTTCATTTGAATACAGTCCTTCAGCTCCACTATCCTCGGATCCCTATTCTGGCAAATAATTAGGTTCTCGTCCCTGGCCTATGTTCCAGTACGTAATCATAATCTTTGAACTCCAGGCTCTACCTTGCTATCCTCAAGTTCATATTCTTCCTGTTAAGTCATTACGAATTACAGTCGGTAACTATCTTGAAAGTCTTCCCCTTCGTATAAGGTCTGAAACGTCTTCCCATCGTTCTTCTCTTGCGACATTATAGCGCCAAACCCCACGCTACTTGCGTCACAGTGTAACTCCGTCTTATCCCTAGGGTCGCATAAAGCCAAAATCGGAGACTGAAGAAGTTTAGAGAAATCTTTAACAAATCCCCTAAAATAGGACGTCGAACCAAGAAAACTATGTGTGCACACTGGTCGGGACACGGATTGATTCCAATTGATCTTAAATACATATTTAACATTAGTCCTCAAAACTTCGTAGTCGTAAAACTTGTACAGTCTCCGTTTGTAACCAACCGTTCGAACATAAGGGTCCCCGATCGATTCAGAAATAAGGTAAGTCGTGTATCCTTGTAATGGATGTTTCGACTTTACCTTCTTCTACCCGTGGAACATTTGTGGGCTGCATAACCAATGTTGTTACCACTCTTCTCCTTGACCTCTTCGTTATCAAAATTGTCAAGATGACTGTGATAAGGAAGATTATAAATATAGTCAAATTCCTAATCCATCCTTCCTTCTTTAGATTGTGAATCACTTTTATGTTATTAAAATATAGCTCCTGTAGTGATTCCTATGATAATAAATTTAATCTAGCCTCTTCAACTGGAGTTTGTTGCATGGAGGCTGGTATAGGTATTAATTGGGGTGCTTCAAAATTTTTATAAGATTTTTCACCAATTCGAATCGTACTTTTTCAAATTTTATTACAAATGTACCTTTTAGATCATATTTCATAACTTCCGTACTAATTATTTAATTTACATCATTCAAAATATAATGCCATCTGAGATCTCTTCGATAAGTGGGATGTGCTGAACATTACTGGTTGTGCATGAGAGTTTGTTTTGAGATAAAATATTTTTAATACAATTGTCATTACTTAAATTTATTAAATGTTCTCTTTTACAAATAATTTTATTATAGTTTTTACAATTATTTTTAATTGCATAAATTTCATTTTTATTTGTTAATATTTCTTTAAAATTTAAGTTTATTTCGAAATCATTTTGTATTACAGGTTTTACAATTATGTTTTCATACAAAATTGAATCAGTGACAGGAATTTTAGTTACATATATAAGATTTAAAAAATTGCTAAAAATATTAACATTTGTTAGTTGTAATGGCTCTTCTATATATATCTGAAGGGCATACTTTCAGTATCTAACTGATTTATGGCCAGTTCCATTTCTTTTTATTTAATAAAAATTATTTTATTACATTATACTTTGCCCATTGAATGGCATACTTTACATTCGCAATTGATTCTTTAGTTAGTCTTATTTTATTCCTAATTATTTCTATATCTTCATTAGCAATTGAGCTATCCTTTTTTATTATATATGAAAATTTATTTATAACTCTTGTAATATATTTACAAATTTATTCAAAAATATTTCAATTAAATTTATTATATGATCCTTATGCACCGTTCTATTAGATTCCGTCAGTACAGTACTCTTTTTATTTTCTTTCACTATTTTTTCTTTATACCTGGAGGATAATTGCGACCCCAATCTTTTATTAATTTTTACATAATTTTTTTGACCGGGTATATAATCTTTAAATGGTTTTGTTGGTTTATTATGAAAAACTTTTTATATCATTATTTTGCTTTTTGACAATTGTTTCTATATTTTCTTTCCTTGATTTTTCATATTGTTCACGACTTGTGCTAACTCTTCTTCCAAGAACACCTCGATGGATTTCCTACCTGTTGTAGAATGAATAGTGTAATTGTATTCATAAACTACTCTATCTAATAATTCTTCAAAACTTCTATGTATTTTTTCTGTCTTAAGACATTTACAGTACTCTTGTATGGCGGAGTAGTGAAAACTTTAATATATTGTGACGTTTTTACCTTTTTAAAAACGTTTAGTATATGAGTTCGTTGATTGCAAACAAAGTAAAAACAAACTATGTGTTTTGTTTTAATTAAACTCTTTATTTCTCACACTACTTTTGTGTCACTGTTTCCAACTTATATAACAATAACTACTTGTTCGTTATTCTTCTCTGCTCACAACCTTTTTGTAAGCAACAACACTTGTTCGCTAGATCTTCAAATCACGACTTCTTTTTTGTTGTGAATATTGTGTACACGTTGCCTCTTGTTGCTTTCGTTGCGTTTTCGTTATCTATCTCTTTCATACTCATGGTCTTTGTTTTTGTAGCTTTTGCTTATTGTTTTCATGTGAAATGATATTGATATGAATTAATGCCTTTTCGTTATCTACGACAACCATTCTTGGAACTCCAAAATTAAACATCATTTTCCTTACTGGTTCTCTAATATCTGCTATCAACAGAGATTTAATCACTGTTGCCTATGCAAATTTTGTAAGCTTATCTATTGCCGTTAGTGTTAAATGTTTTTCAGTGCACCAAATGTCCATGTGGAGTATTTCTCCAGCATATTGTGGAATTGGAGTATGTGAAATATATGATTTATTGGGATGTCTATCGTATTTTGCCTCTCTACATACTTTGCACTGTTTTATTATTTTATTTAGTTTGTCGCTCACATTTGGAAAATAGTATTTTCCCAAGAGTTGAAGTTTATTTTCTTTTGCATTCATATGTGCTCTTTTATGAACCTTTAGAGATTATTCCTCCTGTCTAAAGGTGTCAACCAAGTCTTCTACTTGAGTTTGTGTATATCTTACTTTATGTTTAGCGAAATGAACTGGGTATATTGTTTGTACTTTTCCCGTTATTTCTTCAGAAGTTCATTTATCACGCTCAGGATTAAGATATTTTTAAAAAATCTCACTAATTCGTCTTCTGAAAAACTTGTGCCAACATTTCTTTTTCGTTGGCTGTATAATTTTCTTCGGTTTTATTTAGTGGTCTAGATATGAATGTAATCTGTCTTTTATCTTGGCTAAGAACAGCTATCGCATAGTTCGAAGCGTCTGTAGTTAATTCAAAACTTTTATTAAAATCTGGGTAGGTCAATATTACATCTCTTGTAGCCAGAATATTTTTTATTCTTATGAAAGCAGTTTTTGCTGATTCATATAATCGTACTAAATTTTTTCCTGACTGGTTTGGTAAGAGGCTTCTTAAGGTCGCCTTTACAAAGCAACGATAACATCCAGAGAGACCTAGAAACGATCGTAAATCTTTCAATGTAGTTGGCTATGGAAAATTGATAATAGCTTCAACTTTTTTTGGGTTTGTTTGTATACCTTGGCTAGAAAGGAGAAATCCTAAAAATTTTACCTCGCTTTTAAAAATTTCACACTTGTCAAGCTGAACTTTCATGTTAGTTTGTGCAAGGTATGAAATATTTCTGTAATATCCCTGATATGCTGATTCTCGTTTGGGCTAAAAACGATTATGTCATCTATATAGACATAACACCTAACACCGATATGAGAACGCAAAATGTCATCCTGCGCACGTTGAAATATCGCTGGTGCGTTCTTTAGTCCGAATGGTAATCAAGTGAACTCGTACTTACAATTATTAAAAGCAAATGCACCTGTCTCTATGTCTTTGGTTTTCAAAGGTATTTGGTGAAATCACTTTTTAAAACTAAAACTGTAAAATATTTGCTGCTTCCTAACCAAGTAAGTACTTCATTAATTTCTGGTAAGGGATATTTATCTGCGATAGTAATAGCGTTTAACTTTCGGTAATCTATGACCATTCTATGAAGTCGCTGTAGTGTAGTAGGTAGTGTGTTGGCTTATTAGACGTAAAGCCAGGGTTCGAGCCCCAGGTCAGACATCAAAACAAAATACAAAAAGTATTTCTTGGGCGACTTCCTCTCAGCAGATTTCTGGCAAAAACTCTGAGAGTAAATAAAATTGCCATGAAAGGTTTCTCAAAAAATCTGTTCTTCGGAGTCGACTTTAAACTGTAGGTCCCACCACTCATGTATAAAATTAACACACACAACGTAAGTGGTGTGAGAAACTAGGTCCTAATCCTGACTGAAAGGTTGTAATGACCGATTATGTGTGTATGTATGACCATTCTATACTTTTTCTGTTCACTTGCATCCATTTTTTTTTTTTTTGGAACAATCCACACAGGTGAATTGTATGGGGACTTCGATGGCCTAAAATACCATCTTCTAACAGGGTTTTTACTTGAGTCTCAATTTCTTTTATTAAACTCATTGGATAAGGATATGTTTTAGAATATATGGGGTCTTCTGTTCTCGTCCGTATTTCTCCTACAATTCTAGTGGTGTACGTCAGTTTTCCATCAGGTGCTGAAAAAAGATTAGGTATATTAAAACAGCATTTTACAGCATGTCCTTTTGTAGTTGCGTCATGTGATCAGTTCAAATTGTAGTCATATTAATATTGTCCGCTAAAAAGTCTTTAAGTAAAACTTTTTTCCGTCTCCTAACTTCATGTAGTTATGTCTGGTATGAATAATGGCATCAAGGTCTTTAAGAGTATAGTTTCCGACAATTTTTATTTCCGTTTTTAATTCTGGTAATAAATAAAATTTTATTGGTATATCTGTTCGTCCAAATAAAAGAGTATTGGTATGAAATCGAATTTCTATTTTTCCTGCAATTGAGTTTGTATAAAAAGTTTCTTTGTTCGGTATCGGATTTTTTACAAGATTTGGACGTAAAATTTTTCCATTGTCCATCTTACACTCAAAATATGGGAGGGTGGACGAATTTAGTCTAAAAAATGAATTTCTTCGATATTATCATGATCGTAGTACATTTTGTCATTTCTATGTCCTTCTATATAGTCATGTAATGTTTCGTCATCCGTCCTTTCCTTTCTTATAAAATTGCCCGCTTGAGATTTCAAATGAAAATTCCTGCTTTGTTTAGGTGCTTCTGGGTGTTGTGGCAGTGGCTGGTCTGATCATGTAGTTTATGTTTCTAGTCCTTATACTTTGATATACGTTCATAGGTTTCGGTTTGTACTGGGGTTTTGGAAAGAAAGGTCTTTGTGGTGCATAGTTATTTTGGTGATTTTGATTATATTTTGGAATGGCACGTTGATTTTGGTAATTCTTTAAATCTTGAGAAGGTTGATCTCGTTTTTGACTATAATATAGCCTCTTATTTGGTCGAGGTGGCGGAGGAATGTGTGCTAATTCCGGATAAAATGTAGATTAGTTGCGCGAAGCAGTGGATATGAATTTCCTATTTTGTGCATAATTGGTTCTGAAATTTTGATTTTCTAATTTGAGACACAAGTGTAATGCTTTGGATAATTCTGTTGGCTCCTTCAAGTCTAGGCAGATCTCCCTTTAACCCTCTATTTAAAGTATCCAGGGCTTTATCCCTGTAAGTTTGAGTTAAGAGGTGTAGTGATTCTTGACCTATATTCATAGCGCTAATTTTATTAAGTATGAGGGATAAATGATTATATACCTTTTGGTAAAATTCTTGAACTGTCTCATTTCCTTGGACTAACGTTGTTAATTGATATTCAAGAGTACTGACATATCTTTTGTCAGCATAATGCAGAGTTAGGCAGCGGAATATAATTTCCCAATTTAAGAGTGTATTGTAGGACTCTAATATAGCGTCTGCACTGCCAACAATTTTGTTTCTAATTATGCTTAGGATTCCAAAATATTTTGGTGTTCCTTTCAAATGTTTATAGATATTGAGAATACGATCCACAGATTTCCTCCAAGAACTGTATTCGCCCGGTGGACCGGCGAACTCTCTCAAACACCTAACCACGTCCGGTACCCTGTTTAGGTCAGTCAACTGTGCCCTGTGTTCAGGATTGATAGCTTGATCCTGATCAACTTGAAAATTATTATTACTATTTGCAACAAGCTGGTCTCGAATAGATTCAGTTGCTACCCTGCGTATTTCTGTCTCTAATTCCCAAATATTAAATGTAACCTGAACTTCTTGTACGGTTGCGGAAGGTTGTACAGCTGGTCTGATCAAATTGTTGGGATTTGACACTTTATATTTATTTTCCTTGTTAACTGTCCTATTTCTCTACACTGTTATATTATTCTTTTTAATAATTTAATATATTGAATATATTTTAAAATTTCTTCTCAATATAAATATTTTCAAAATATTTATAATTCTTATAATTTAAAAATTTTATTTTAATTTGAATATATTTTTAAATTTCTTCTCAATATAAATATTTTCAAAATATTATTCAATTTCAAAATTTTATTTTATTATATCTACCGTTGGAGGATCCCAAAGGAATCGCAACAGTTTCTTTTTTAATTGATTTCTTATAAACACTATATCACTTTTTTTGCTATTTTTTTGTATATATAGTATATAGGTAAATAAAATTTTTATCTTATTATTTATACCGTTGGAGGGGATCCCGTAGGAATCGCAACAGTTTCCTTTTTTTTCAAAAATTATATATTTTTTAAATTTTTTCATAATTTTGCTTAGTTACCTACATTAAGATAAGGTAAATGTTTCCCATCTTCTATCTTTTTCATGGTCACTCTTGAGGATGCAGCGGCTACTGAGTCTTCTCAGTTCCTTTTCGTCTTCCTTTTGAAGTTTCTGGGGAGCTTTGTTTCTCCTCCTGTTTTCACTCGCATATTTTTTATGTTTAATTTGAACCGCAACGTATTTTCTACGCTAAAAACTTTTCTTAATTTTTTCTTATCAAAAAAAAAAATCGCGGGTCTCTGCTCGGTCGCCAATTAAAGAAATTATTTTAATTTCTTATTTTTAAAAAAGAATTTCAGACCTTAGTCTGGTATGATCTTTACTTTATTGAGTTTATTTAATTAATAACTTTTGAAAAATACAAATTTAATTATAACGATTAATTATGCTTACTTAACTTAATTTACCATAGACACAACCTCAGCAATCTATATACATATATAAAAATGAATGTGTGTTTATTTGTTTGTGGGTTTGTTTGTTTGAAGTCTATAGACGGCTAAACGGCTAGATCGATTTTGTTGAAATTTTAACAGTACCTTCCTGTATGTCTGAAAGGAACTATACGCTACTTTTTATTTCAAGTAGGCGAGGTGCCACCCCCACATACCCAATAAGTATTTAATGTCGCATATCTCATAAACTGCAACAGTTAGATTCCTCAAATTGTGTATGGACAACTTTAACATCTATGTATATGAACAAAATGGGCAGACTTGCTGTACTTAGCGTGTCACCTCCAATAAAAATATTAAATTAATATATCTAAAAAATAAAGCAGTTAGAGTCCTAAAATTTTGTCGAATCCACTTTAGTATCAATATGAATATTTTAGACAAAAATGGGCTGTGTAGTGTATCACAACAACGATAAACAGTACACCACATTTTTAATACACAAAATACAAATGAGTGAAGAAAAAAGATTCTAATTACATATGTTTAACACAATTTTTAAATTTTGTTTAATGTAATAATAAACCATGAGAGATAAGGGAAATAGAAAAGTATGACACACTTAATAAGGGGCACACAAACAATACCACATGGGTCAAAGCACTTTAAAGGGATCATAAATGTTTTGGATTACAGAAATGATCAGAAAGAAATTTATTTATAATTTTAAAGTGGCTCATTTATAAAGTAATGAGTAAAACTATTAAATATATTGAGTGAGGTTTTGGACCAATCATCCCGTGGTAATTGTCGCAAGTGATTCATGCTTCGCAATAGAAAGAGCAAAATATATAGTTTTAAGAATGATTGTAAATATTAGAAATTTGTATAAATAGTTGAAGAATTTTGAATAAAGGAAGGGAAACATTTTGATTGATATTCTCATCCGGTACCTTAAACAGTGCAGGAAAGAATTAAAACTGCTGTGGTTAGGCATAACATAATAAAGACAATCATTATAGCTGACTAGGAAAAGGGGGCGTGGTACTTCCCATATGAATTAAATTTTAAACTTCTTATATCTGCGAAATCATTATAGATAAAATCATCAAATTGTACACGGACAACACTGAAATCTATAGGAAAAATTGTTGAAAAATTGCCGGACTAGCAATAAGAGCGAGACCCTCCCATATAAATATGATACAAAAGTTCGTGTACATGGAAAATTATTAGAGCTAGAATCTAGCGTGAACCACTTTGACACACATATGAACATTTCGGGTTAGGGAAATAAATGGACTCTATTTTTATATGAATTCTTAGACAGAAAGTAAATACTAAACATCATATATCTGATAAAATATTGCAGCTAAAGTCATGTGTATTGCCTGTTCATTCCAATACCTGTTTTATTATATGTTTGTAAATATACGCATAGAGGGACATGTGTAACTTAGGTACCATTAACAGTAGACAACAGACCATTGATAACACTATACTGCCTTAATTTATTGACTACCTACAGCATACATAATTTTTTAAAGAACCCTAATAAAAAATATTTTCTATTGCCCAAATTTTTTTATCTTGAAAATAAAAAATTGGAGCCGTTATGGTATATTTGCCTAATAATGATTAAAACGAAGTACTTAAATAGTACTTACAATCCTTTTCGCAAATCATATGAATCCCAGATTCTAAATTTTTTTGTGAGTGATCGCATTGTGATAAATTATAAACAAAAAATGCCACCTAAAAAATCTTCGCTTTCTAAGCGCACCAAAAATGCAGTTAATTTACAATTACAAAGGGCTGACAAAACTCCCGAAGAACGTGATGTTCGTCTGAGTGTTGAAAGGTCTAGACCCACATCTAGAGCTGCTGAGACTCCAGTTCAACGTGATGAATGTTTAGAAAGGGAAAGAATACGATCGCAAAGAGCGGTAGCTGCAGAAACACTAGATCAACGAGATGTACGTGTAGAAAGAAGGAGACTACGAGCATCAACATCTAGAGCTGCTGAGACACCTAATCAACGTGATGCACGTCTTAAACGAAAACGATCCCAATCATCAAGGTCAAGAACTGATGAGACAATGGATCAACGCGATCTACGCCTAGAAGGAGAAAGACTACGAACATCAACATCTAGAGCTGCGGAGACACCAGATCAACGTAATGCACGTGTAGAAGGAGAGAGGATACGAGCATCAACATTTAGAGCTGCTGAGACACCCGATCAACGTGACGCACGTCTTAGAAGAAACCGATCAAAATCATCAAGATCAACGTATTACTCGGATTCAGATTCAGCGACGTAGAGCCGCAGCATTAATATCGATATGAAATATAAATATTCAAAATATATTGATATACATTTTTTCTTATGTATATTTTTATTATTTTTAGTCAATAACCTTAACGTAATAAAATAAGAAGTCTGGATTTTAAAATATTTATTTTGTTACCGATATTAATAATGTTTCATAATAATTATTTCTTATTCTAGAATACAGATAGGAGTAGCGAAGAACACAGGGTTTTAGCTAGTAATATATAAAAAAAACATCAACACAAGAACAGCATAAGCAACAACACAACAACAGTAATAATAACGACAGCAACTTGAAATTTTTCCTTAGATATTCATACAAATTCGGCATAATTACTAAAAAGAAGTGCAAAATATTATTTTAATTGTAAATTCTTGATTTATTTATTATTATAATTATAATTAAATACGAATTAAATCAAAATTATAAAAAGTAACGTTTTAAAGTCATTACGCATTACAACAAACAGTGTAAAAGATATAAATGAGGAAGTAACAATATTCCAATAAGAAAAGATAAAGAAGGCATTTTTCAAGAGTCTGAAAGACAGAAAGATAGGGGAATAGAGCGAGAGTAACGTCACACGACGAAAAGGCAAAATTGCACAAATACACAACAACAGTTCCAACAACCCCATGTTAAGAATAAAGAAGGATGAAAATTTCAAGAGAAAAAGGTAAACACAGACAGCAGTTCTGCAACCTGGCATGCAGATAATATTTTGATATATAATAGAACAAGCTATACCCTGCGCGTGTTGCTGCGCCACAAACTAAAATAAATTTATAAGAAAAACATTACACAAATGTCCAATAATTTTGAATCATTTTATTGATTTTGTTTCCCGTTGTCCTGATGATTCAGATGAACGGGCCTGATTAGTACGCAATCGATCAGTTTCTAACCTCACTTCTCGTTATTCAAGTGATTCAAGAGAACGGCTCTCAGTGGCATATACTCGGAGATTTTCCAGTCTTAATGTTCGTCTGATTATTAGGCTCGTAATGCTCTTTTCTTCCGTGCTTGAGGTGTAGGTCGACCAATTGCTTGTCATTCATTTTGAATAATTTTCAGTGACGCCATCCATCTGAAATTAGTCGCACCAACCTCCGTCGACTCATGCGTAACAACTTTGTTAAAGAATGCACAGTTTACGATTTAATTCATTTTGAGTAATTTTCAGTGGTACCACCTGTCGGAAATTGGTCATACCAACTTAGAAACCTTCGTCGGCTCATGAGCAACAACTTTGCTAAAGATCATATCATGATCAAATGCACAGTTTACGATTTAATTGATTTTAAGTAATTTTCAGTGGCGCCACCTGCCGGAAATTAGCCATGCCAACTTAGAAACCTTCCCCGGCTCATGCGCAACAACTTTGCTGAAGATCATAACATGATCAAATGCATAGTTTACGATTCTATAAGGTACATACAAACAAACATTCATTTTTATATATATAGACTATGGGAGGTGAAACGCCCACTATAGCCAATCCGCCCATTTTGTTCGTATATACGTCAAAGTCGTCCATACAAAATTTGAGGATTCTAGCTGCTGCAGTTTATGAGATATGCGACATTAAATACTTATTGGGTATGTGGGCGTGGCACCTCGTCTACCTGAAATTTTAAAATAAAAAGCAGCCTATAACTCCTTCCAAACATACAGGAAATTACTGTGAAAATTTCAAGAAAATCGGTCCAGCCGTTTAGCCATCTATAGACTTCAAACAAACAAACAAACAAACCCACGAACAAATAAACACACATTCATTTTTATATATAAGATTAATAGTATATTAATTAACTAATAGTATATTAGTAATTATATAAATATGTAAATATTTTTCCCCTTAATAATTACATTTTCGAACTTATTTTACAATAGTTTTTGCGATTTTTATAATTTCATTTTAATTATAAAAAATGTTTTTCATAATCCAATTAAAAGAATATGGAATTTATAAATTTGGGCATTGCTCAAACTTCATTAAAATTTGGAATGTTTTCTCTTTTTTTTTGTGAAGTCATGGTCGAAATTTATATTTTCCTCAACTTATCGGATTGACCATATGCTTATGGTATCCATTGGTTTCTACCTTCCATTATTATTATTTTCATTATTCCTCTTTCCGATCATAAGAATGGTCTTATGGTCTTACTGGAAGCGTCTTCGTCTAATTGGTACATTTGTTGACTTTGTAAAATGTGACTTTATTACGAAAGTTTTGATCATAACTTTTGAGTCATAATTAATAGGAAAACGTTCCTCGCGTTAACGAATGTAATATGATCTGCAAATGGAAGTAAGAGGGAAACTAACTTTCTTTGCTTTAAATTGGGTTTATAATTACAACGGGATTAATAAATGACATCAACTGAATTTGAAATTACTATTTTTAAAGAATTAATATCAAACTTTTACAAAGTTAAGAAAAGAATATTGCAAAATCGACCAATATCAAGTAAAGAGAGCAAAATTGAAGAGTATATAGATTTATTGATAACGACCTGCAATAATATTTTAACATATACAAACCCTCATATTGAACAAATATCAATCAGTTTGAAACAGGAAATAATTGGCAAGATAATACATTGTAGAGAGTTATTATTTAAGTGTTTTTGTAAGCTAAATTGCTGAGTAAAGGTTCCATACGGTGTGGATTTGTTTGTGGAAATACAAAGGGATATAATAACAGTGTTCGAGTCAGAAGAAGTAAGTGTCAGAAGAAGTAAGTGTAGGTGATTCTGAATACGAGACTGATACAGAACAGGAACTTAAGACTAACTTGGATAATATAGCTACCGGAGGCTATGACGATAAGACTGAATTAACTAATATTGGCAACTAATAATGGCTTCGATTGAGGAAAGATTAAATATATAACAATGTGTTCCAGCATTATACGTGACAACTATGGTGGTGATCCTTTGAATCTTAGCTCGTTTTTGGATAAAATAAATTTGATAGAAGAAATTACTGCACCTAATTTGCAGGGTTGTTTAATATCCTTTCTGAAGTCGAAATTGGATGGAAAAACTAGGGAGGTGTTGCCGGAGCCCATAGATAGTATAGATCAGATTAATAATGCGCTTAGTAACAGGATAAAACCTTACAGCTCAAAAGTAGTTGCAGGACGGATGGCTGGTTTACACATAAAGGATAACAATTATGAAAATTTTGCGAAAAAATTTGAAGATATGGCTGGCGGTTTGCAGCGATCCTTGGTAATTGAATGTGTAACCAAGGGGAAGGCTCTTGAAATGGCCATGGAGTCAACCGTGAATGTCTGTAGAAACAATACCAAATCGGATATGGTCAAAGCAATTTTAGCGTCAAGCGTTTTTACTGAACCAAAGGATGTGTTGGCAAAATTAATAACTGAGGAAGCAAACACGCAAAACCAAAATCAAGTTCTGGCAATGCGTCCAACAGGTAACACATCAAATTTCAATCAGCGTGACAACAATTTTCATCCCTCTAGTGATGGTTATTACAATACATACAGAGGAAGGTCTCACAATAACAACGACTATCGTCGACGCGTCGATTCTCAAGCTGATGTTTCGGTCTTGAAACTTTCTTGTGTAGATGATAGATTACAAATCGATAGACAGAACACCATTGCCATATCGGGCATAATACCAAATGTAACCAAAACCTTAGGCACTGTTATTACTAAATTGCATTTTTCTAATTTCACAATACCACAAATTTTTCACGTTGTTCCGAATAATTTTAACATACCGTCCGATGGCATTTTGGGTAAAGATTTTCTGAAGTCGAATAGGTGTCAGATCGATTACAGTACGATGACAGTTTCTTTTTATATTACAGGTAAAAGAGTAATAGTTCCAATTTTTCATGGAATTAATAAAAATTCCTTTTTTCTATCGCCACGATGCGAGATTTTTAGAGAAGTTAATTTATCGAACGTAACCGAACCAGTGTATATTGATAGTCAAGAGGTCTGTGCTGGAGTGTTGATAGGAAAATGTATCGTGGATTCTGTTAGACCAGTAGTAAAAATTCTGAATACGACTAATGAGATAAAACTTATACATAACTATGTTATCAAGACCGAGAAACTGTCGAACTACCATATTTACTCAATTGATAAGACAACTTCCGATAGCGACAGAAAACTCTACGAAAAACTTTGAAAGATAAAATGCCAGATTACGTTAGAAATGATTTGATATCCTTGTGTACAGAATATGCAGATATTTTTACATTGGAAAACGATAAAATGACGACAAATAACTTTTATGAGCAGCGATTACGATTGAAGGACAAGGATCCGGTGTATGTTAAAAATTATCGGCTACCCTACACATCAAGAAAGGAAATAGAACGTCAGGTACAAAAGTTTCTTGATAACGATTTGATAGAACCAAGCGTCTCTCAGTATAACAGTCCACTGATCATCGTGCCTAAGAAAAATTCTTATAATAATAATAAATCATATCGAATGTGTGCCGATTTTCGGGCCATAAATAAGAAACTTGTTGCTGAAAAATTTCCTCTGCCAAGAATTGATGACATTCTTGACAACTTTGGCCGGGCTAGGCATTTTTCTATCATAGATCTATTCTCAGGTTTTCATCAAGTGCCTCTTCACGAGGAATCGAGGGATTTGACATATTTTACTACTGAACAGGGCACATTCCGGTGGAAAGTGTTACCATTCGGAGCACCCAACTCCTTTTCTCGTATGATGTCTTTAGCATTTTTGGGTGTGGCACCAAATAAGGCTTTCTTGTACATAGATGACATCATTGTTACAGGCTGTAGTGAACGACATCATAGATAATTTACATAGCGTTTTCGGTATTCTAAGGAAATACAATTTGAAGATTAATCGTCGTAAGTGCGACTTTTTACGATCGGAGGTGACATTTCTCGGTCATAAATGTACATCGAATGGATTGCTGCCAGATGATTCGAAGCTAGTTGTGATGAAATTTAACCCAGTCCCAAAGGACAAGGACGCTGTTTAATATTTCGTTGCACTGGCAAATTACTACAGAAGGTTTATCCCCATCTTTACTACTATTGCAATTTTTAATTAATTACTGTTGATGCATCTAAGACTGGCTGCAGTGCAATTTTAAGTCAGAATTTTAACGGACAGATTATATATAATTATATATTTTTTAAATTTTTTCATAATTTTGCTTAGTTACCTACATTAAGATAAGGTAAATGTTTCCCATCTTCTATCTTTTTCATGGTCACTCTTGAGGATGCAGCGGCTACTGAGTCTTCTCAGTTCCTTTTCGTCTTCCTTTTGAAGTTTCTGGGGAGCTTTGTTTCTCCTCCTGTTTTCACTCGCATATTTTTTATGTTTAATTTGAACCGCAACGTATTTTCTACGCTAAAAACTTTTCTTAATTTTTTCTTATCAAAAAAAAAATCGCGGGTCTCTGCTCGGTCGCCAATACATACATACATAATTGGCCATTACAACCCTTCAGTCAGGATTACGGCCTAGCTTCTCACACCACTCATGTTGTGTGCGTTAATTTTGTACGTGAGTGGCGGGACCTACAGTTTAACGTCGACTCCGAACGACAGAATTTTGAGAAACTTTTTTCATGGCAGTTTATTTTACTCTCAGAGTTTTTGCCAGAAATCTGCTGAGAGGAAGTCGCCGAAGAAATATTTTTTCATATTTCATTTTTGATGTCTGACCTGGGATACGAACCCGGGCTTTACGAATAGTAAGCCAACACACTACCTACTACACCACGGCGACTTCAATTAAAGAAATTATTTTAATTTCTTATTTTTAAAAAAGAATTTCAGACCTTAGTCTGGTATGATCTTTACTTTATTGAGTTTATTTAATTAATAACTTTTGAAAAATACAAATTTAATTATAACGATTAATTATGCTTACTTAACTTAATTTACCCTAGACACAACCTCAGCAATCTATATACATATCTAAAAATGAATGTGTGTTTATTTGTTTGTGGGTTTGTTTGTTTGAAGTCTATAGACGGCTAAACGGCTAGATCGATTTTGTTGAAATTTTAACAGTACCTTCCTGTATGTCTGAAAGGAACTATACGCTACTTTTTATTTCAAGTAGGCGAGGTGCCACCCCCACATACCCAATAAGTATTTAATGTCGCATATCTCATAAACTGCAACAGTTAGATTCCTCAAATTGTGTATGGACAACTTTGACATCTATGTATATGAACAAAATGGGCAGACTTGCTGTACTTAGCGTGTCACCTCCAATAAAAATATTAAATTAATATATCTAAAAAATAAAGCAGTTAGAGTCCTAAAATTTTGTCGAATCCACTTTAGTATCAATATGAATATTTTAGACAAAAATGGGCTGTGTAGTGTATCACAACAACGATAAACAGCACACCACATTTTTAATACACAAAATACAAATGAGTGAAGAAAAAAGATTCTAATTACATATGTTTAACACAATTTTTAAATTGTGTTTAATGTAATAATAAACCATGAGAGATAAGGGAAATAGAAAAGTATGACACACTTAATAAGGGGCACACAAACAATACCACATGGGTCAAAGCACTTTAAAGGGATCATAAATGTTTTGGATTACAGAAATGATCAGAAAGAAATTTATTTATAATTTTAAAGTGGCTCATTTATAAAGTAATGAGTAAAACTATTAAATATATTGAGTGAGGTTTTGGACCAATCATCCCGTGGTAATTGTCGCAAGTGATTCATGCTTCGCAATAGAAAGAGCAAAATATATAGTTTTAAAAATGATTGTAAATATTAGAAATTTGTATAAATAGTTGAAGAATTTTGAATAAAGGAAGGGAAACATTTTGATTGATATTCTCATCCGGTACCTTAAACAGTGCAGGAAAGAATTAAAACTGCTGTGGTTAGGCATAACATAATAAAGACAATCATTATAGCTGACTAGGAAAAGGGGGCGTGGTACTTCCCATATGAATTAAATTTTAAACTTCTTATATCTGCGAAATCATTATAGATAAAATCATCAAATTGTACACGGACAACACTGAAATCTATAGGAAAAATTGTTGAAAAATTGCCGGACTAGCAATAAGAGCGAGACCCTCCCATATAAATATGATACAAAAGTTCGTGTACATGGAAAATTATTAGAGCTAGAATCTAGCGTGAACCACTTTGACACACATATGAACATTTCGGGTTAGGGAAATAAATGGACTCTATTTTTATATGAATTCTTAGACAGAAAGTAAATACTAAACATCATATATCTGATAAAATATTGCAGCTAAAGTCATGTGTATTGCCTGTTCATTCCAATACCTGTTTTATTATATGTTTGTAAAAATACGCATAGAGGGACATGTGTAACTTAGGTACCATTAACAGTAGACAACAGACCATTGATAACACTATACTGCCTTAATTTATTGACTACCTACAGCATACATAATTTTTTAAAGAACCCTAATAAAAAATATTTTCTATTGCCCAAATTTTTTTATCTTGAAAATAAAAAATTGGAGCCGTTATGGTATATTTGCCTAATAATGATTAGAACGAAGTACTTAAATAGTACTTACAATCCTTTTCGCAAATCATATGAATCCCAGATTCTAAATTTTTTTGTGAGTGATCGCATTGTGATAAATTATAAACAAAAAATGCCACCTAAAAAATCTTCGCTTTCTAAGCGCACCAAAAATGCAGTTAATTTAAGAATACGATCGCAAGAGCGCTAGCTGCAGAAACACTAGATCAACGAGATGTACGTGTAGAAAGAAGGAGACTACGAGCATCAACATCTAGAGCTGCTGAGACACCTAATCAACGTGATGCACGTCTTAAACGAAAACGATCCCAATCATCAAGGTCAAGAACTGATGAGACAATGGATCAACGCGATCTACGCCTAGAAGGAGAAAGACTACGAACATCAACATCTAGAGCTGCGGAGACACCAGATCAACGTAATGCACGTGTAGAAGGAGAGAGGATACGAGCATCAACATTTAGAGCTGCTGAGACACCCGATCAACGTGACGCACGTCTTAGAAGAAACCGATCAAAATCATCAAGATCAACGTATTACTCGGATTCAGATTCAGCGACGTAGAGCCGCAGCATTAATATCGATATGAAATATAAATATTCAAAATATATTGATATACATTTTTTCTTATGTATATTTTTATTATTTTTAGTCAATAACCTTAACGTAATAAAATAAGAAGTCTGGATTTTAAAATATTTATTTTGTTACCGATATTAATAATGTTTCATAATAATTATTTCTTATTCTAGAATACAGATAGGAGTAGCGAAGAACACAGGGTTTTAGCTAGTAATATATAAAAAAAACATCAACACAAGAACAGCATAAGCAACAACACAACAACAGTAATAATAACGACAGCAACTTGAAATTTTTCCTTAGATATTCATACAAATTCGGCATAATTACTAAAAAGAAGTGCAAAATATTATTTTAATTGTAAATTCTTGATTTATTTATTATTATAATTATAATTAAATACGAATTAAATCAAAATTATAAAAAGTAACGTTTTAAAGTCATTACGCATTACAACAAACAGTGTAAAAGATATAAATGAGGAAGTAACAATATTCCAATAAGAAAAGATAAAGAAGGCATTTTTCAAGAGTCTGAAAGACAGAAAGATAGGGGAATAGAGCGAGAGTAACGTCACACGACGAAAAGGCAAAATTGCACAAATACACAACAACAGTTCCAACAACCCCATGTTAAGAATAAAGAAGTATGAAAATTTCAAGAGAAAAAGGTAAACACAGACAGCAGTTCTGCAACCTGGCATGCAGATAATATTTTGATATATAATAGAACAAGCTATACCCTGCGCTTGTTGCTGCGCCACAAACTAAAATAAATTTATAAGAAAAACATTACACAAATGTCCAATAATTTTGAATCATTTTATTGATTTTGTTTCCCGTTGTCCTGATGATTCAGATGAACGGGCCTGATTAGTACGCAATCGATCAGTTTCTAACCTCACTTCTCGTTATTCAAGTGATTCAAGAGAACGGCTCTCAGTGGCATATACTCGGAGATTTTCCAGTCTTAATGTTCGTCTGATTATTAGGCTCGTAATGCTCTTTTCTTCCGTGCTTGAGGTGTAGGTCGACCAATTGCTTGTCATTCATTTTGAATAATTTTCAGTGACGCCATCCATCTGAAATTAGTCGCACCAACCTCCGTCGACTCATGCGTAACAACTTTGTTAAAGAATGCACAGTTTACGATTTAATTCATTTTGAGTAATTTTCAGTGGTACCACCTGTCGGAAATTGGTCATACCAACTTAGAAACCTTCGTCGGCTCATGAGCAACAACTTTGCTAAAGATCATATCATGATCAAATGCACAGTTTACGATTTAATTGATTTTAAGTAATTTTCAGTGGCGCCACCTGCCGGAAATTAGCCATGCCAACTTAGAAACCTTCCCCGGCTCATGCGCAACAACTTTGCTGAAGATCATAACATGATCAAATGCATAGTTTACGATTCTATAAGGTACATACAAACAAACATTCATTTTTATATATATAGACTATGGGAGGTGAAACGCCCACTATAGCCAATCCGCCCATTTTGTTCGTATATACGTCAAAGTCGTCCATACAAAATTTGAGGATTCTAGCTGCTGCAGTTTATGAGATATGCGACATTAAATACTTATTGGGTATGTGGGCGTGGCACCTCGTCTACCTGAAATTTTAAAATAAAAAGCAGCCTATAACTCCTTCCAAACATACAGGAAATTACTGTGAAAATTTCAAGAAAATCGGTCCAGCCGTTTAGCCATCTATAGACTTCAAACAAACAAACAAACAAACCCACGAACAAATAAACACACATTCATTTTTATATATAAGATTAATAGTATATTAATTAACTAATAGTATATTAGTAATTATATAAATATGTAAATATTTTTCCCCTTAATAATTACATTTTCGAACTTATTTTACAATAGTTTTTGCGATTTTTATAATTTCATTTTAATTATAAAAAATGTTTTTCATAATCCAATTAAAAGAATATGGAATTTATAAATTTGGGCATTGCTCAAACTTCATTAAAATTTGGAATGTTTTCTCTTTTTTTTTGTGAAGTCATGGTCGAAATTTATATTTTCCTCAACTTATCGGATTGACCATATGCTTATGGTATCCATTGGTTTCTACCTTCCATTATTATTATTTTCATTATTCCTCTTTCCGATCATAAGAATGGTCTTATGGTCTTACTGGAAGCGTCTTCGTCTAATTGGTACATTTGTTGACTTTGTAAAATGTGACTTTATTACGAAAGTTTTGATCATAACTTTTGAGTCATAATTAATAGGAAAACGTTCCTCGCGTTAACGAATGTAATATGATCTGCAAATGGAAGTAAGAGGGAAACTAACTTTCTTTGCTTTAAATTGGGTTTATAATTACAACGGGATTAATAAATGACATCAACTGAATTTGAAATTACTATTTTTAAAGAATTAATATCAAACTTTTACAAAGTTAAGAAAAGAATATTGCAAAATCGACCAATATCAAGTAAAGAGAGCAAAATTGAAGAGTATATAGATTTATTGATAACGACCTGCAATAATATTTTAACATATACAAACCCTCATATTGAACAAATATCAATCAGTTTGAAACAGGAAATAATTGGCAAGATAATACATTGTAGAGAGTTATTATTTAAGTGTTTTTGTAAGCTAAATTGCTGAGTAAAGGTTCCATACGGTGTGGATTTGTTTGTGGAAATACAAAGGGATATAATAACAGTGTTCGAGTCAGAAGAAGTAAGTGTCAGAAGAAGTAAGTGTAGGTGATTCTGAATACGAGACTGATACAGAACAGGAACTTAAGACTAACTTGGATAATATAGCTACCGGAGGCTATGACGATAAGACTGAATTAACTAATATTGGCAACTAATAATGGCTTCGATTGAGGAAAGATTAAATATATAACAATGTGTTCCAGCATTATACGTGACAACTATGGTGGTGATCCTTTGAATCTTAGCTCGTTTTTGGATAAAATAAATTTGATAGAAGAAATTACTGCACCTAATTTGCAGGGTTGTTTAATATCCTTTCTGAAGTCGAAATTGGATGGAAAAACTAGGGAGGTGTTGCCGGAGCCCATAGATAGTATAGATCAGATTAATAATGCGCTTAGTAACAGGATAAAACCTTACAGCTCAAAAGTAGTTGCAGGACGGATGGCTGGTTTACACATAAAGGATAACAATTATGAAAATTTTGCGAAAAAATTTGAAGATATGGCTGGCGGTTTGCAGCGATCCTTGGTAATTGAATGTGTAACCAAGGGGAAGGCTCTTGAAATGGCCATGGAGTCAACCGTGAATGTCTGTAGAAACAATACCAAATCGGATATGGTCAAAGCAATTTTAGCGTCAAGCGTTTTTACTGAACCAAAGGATGTGTTGGCAAAATTAATAACTGAGGAAGCAAACACGCAAAACCAAAATCAAGTTCTGGCAATGCGTCCAACAGGTAACACATCAAATTTCAATCAGCGTGACAACAATTTTCATCCCTCTAGTGATGGTTATTACAATACATACAGAGGAAGGTCTCACAATAACAACGACTATCGTCGACGCGTCGATTCTCAAGCTGATGTTTCGGTCTTGAAACTTTCTTGTGTAGATGATAGATTACAAATCGATAGACAGAACACCATTGCCATATCGGGCATAATACCAAATGTAACCAAAACCTTAGGCACTGTTATTACTAAATTGCATTTTTCTAATTTCACAATACCACAAATTTTTCACGTTGTTCCGAATAATTTTAACATACCGTCCGATGGCATTTTGGGTAAAGATTTTCTGAAGTCGAATAGGTGTCAGATCGATTACAGTACGATGACAGTTTCTTTTTATATTACAGGTAAAAGAGTAATAGTTCCAATTTTTCATGGAATTAATAAAAATTCCTTTTTTCTATCGCCACGATGCGAGATTTTTAGAGAAGTTAATTTATCGAACGTAACCGAACCAGTGTATATTGATAGTCAAGAGGTCTGTGCTGGAGTGTTGATAGGAAAATGTATCGTGGATTCTGTTAGACCAGTAGTAAAAATTCTGAATACGACTAATGAGATAAAACTTATACATAACTATGTTATCAAGACCGAGAAACTGTCGAACTACCATATTTACTCAATTGATAAGACAACTTCCGATAGCGACAGAAAACTCTACGAAAAACTTTGAAAGATAAAATGCCAGATTACGTTAGAAATGATTTGATATCCTTGTGTACAGAATATGCAGATATTTTTACATTGGAAAACGATAAAATGACGACAAATAACTTTTATGAGCAGCGATTACGATTGAAGGACAAGGATCCGGTGTATGTTAAAAATTATCGGCTACCCTACACATCAAGAAAGGAAATAGAACGTCAGGTACAAAAGTTTCTTGATAACGATTTGATAGAACCAAGCGTCTCTCAGTATAACAGTCCACTGATCATCGTGCCTAAGAAAAATTCTTATAATAATAATAAATCATATCGAATGTGTGCCGATTTTCGGGCCATAAATAAGAAACTTGTTGCTGAAAAATTTCCTCTGCCAAGAATTGATGACATTCTTGACAACTTTGGCCGGGCTAGGCATTTTTCTATCATAGATCTATTCTCAGGTTTTCATCAAGTGCCTCTTCACGAGGAATCGAGGGATTTGACATATTTTACTACTGAACAGGGCACATTCCGGTGGAAAGTGTTACCATTCGGAGCACCCAACTCCTTTTCTCGTATGATGTCTTTAGCATTTTTGGGTGTGGAACCAAATAAGGCTTTCTTGTACATAGATGACATCATTGTTACAGGCTGTAGTGAACGACATCATAGATAATTTACATAGCGTTTTCGGTATTCTAAGGAAATACAATTTGAAGATTAATCGTCGTAAGTGCGACTTTTTACGATCGGAGGTGACATTTCTCGGTCATAAATGTACATCGAATGGATTGCTGCCAGATGATTCGAAGCTAGTTGTGATGAAATTTAACCCAGTCCCAAAGGACAAGGACGCTGTTTAATATTTCGTTGCACTGGCAAATTACTACAGAAGGTTTATCCCCATCTTTACTACTATTGCAATTTTTAATTAATTACTGTTGATGCATCTAAGACTGGCTGCAGTGCAATTTTAAGTCAGAATTTTAACGGACAGAAAAAGCTTATTATTGAACAAGAGCTTCTTACAATACATTTTGCCATTAGTCAGTTTCGTCCATATATATATGGAACGGAATTTGTTGTGAGGACTGATCACCGACCTCTGGTGTACTTATTCAATATGAAGGATCCATCTTCTAAATTGACTAAGATAAGACTTCAATTGCCTGAGTAAAATTTTTCTATTGAATATATTAAAGGTAAGGGCAATGTAGGTGTGGATGCCTTATCGCGTATATCGTTTGGTGAAATAAAGGGTGAGAGTATTTTGGCTTTGATAACTAGGTCGATGATGAGACCAAATAGAATGGACACTGAGATACACCAGGACGATAATGCACCGATGATACATGTTTACGATAAATTTTAGCATGATTTCACTAAAAAGGTTTCGAGAGTAAAGTCCGAAGTAATTTATAATAGCGGTAATTTAACTAACATAATATTGAAAATTTTTAACAGGTATAAATTTAAATTTAGTATAGATGTACAGGTTGTTAACGGAACATTAGATTTCGATAGAATGCTTTCGAGGCTTAAAAAAGAGGCCAACAATAATGACATCTATATAGTCCAAGGATTATTCCTTCTTTTTGTAGCTACAGTAGTAATAATTTGAAGACCCGTGGGAATAAAATTTTACAAACGTTAGAGATTATACTTTTTGAACCGATTGAGACAGTTTTCGGTTCGGATAAGAGGATGAAACTTTTGAAAATTGATCATAGTGACCCGGTAATAGGAGGACATTGCGGGCGCATATAGCCTTTTGCGAAGTTGAAGTCAAAATATTACTGGAAAGAGATATTGCTCTGTTTATTAAGAATTGTGAGCAGTGCAGCCTAAATAAAGTTAGAAAAGTGACAAAGGAAGAGCTCATCTTGACGCCTACCCCAATTAAACCATTTGATATAATAGTACTAGACATGATTGGTCCCCTTCGGACTTCGGAACGTGGAAATAAATTTGCATTGGCCCTTATATGCGATTTCACGAAGTATTTGGTTACAATAGCTGTTCCTTATACTATTGCGCAAGCTATGTTCGAAAATTTTATTTGGATGTATGGTAGAATGAGATCAATAAAATCTGACTTAGGTACGGAGTTCAAAAAAGAAATTTTTGTAGAACTTTGTAAATTACTGAAAATCGATATTAATTTTTCAACAGCATATCACCACCAGACAGTTGGAACAGTTGAAAGGAACTACAGAGTATTCAATGAATACATCAGGGCATATACAAAGGATAACATCACTGACTGGGATACCTATTTGAAATAGTTTACCTATTTCCATAACACCTAATGAACTTGTATTCGGCAAAGAATCTTGTATGCTAAATGATTTGAAAGATGATAAAATTGATCCACTTTACCATGTTGAAGATTATAGTAGGGAAATTAAGTATAGGCTACAAAGATCACATTTATTAGCAAAACAAATTTTGCAAAAACACAAGGAACGTAACAAAATTTTTTATGACAAATTTGTAAAACCATGTAATTTAACAATATATAAAGAAAGAGCCAAGGCGAATTCATAATAAGTGACCTTATCTCTACAACAAGTACAACAATGCAAAAACAACATGCATTTTGTTTTTGTAAAATCTTCTTCGAGTGTCAGAAACAGATGACTGAAGAATGACAATAGGAAGAAAAATGGTAAAAAATTTTATAATTTTTATAATTTTTGATGTAAGAATGACAATAGGAAGAAAAATGGTAAATAATTTTATAATTTTTATAATTTTTTGTGTTGAAGATTTTGGAAAATTTGAATTGGAAGATTTCTAGATGTAAAATTTTGAAGATATTTTTGCTAAGGTTTTTTTCTTTGTGAATTTATATATTATTTCATTAATTACCTATGTACACCTGTTGCAGTTCAAGTTGGAAGTAAAGAAATACAATTGGAAAAAGCCGTTGGTAGCCTATAGACTGCGTCTTGTAGTTACATTAAGATACTTAATCAAAGGCGAAAACTATCGTATACTAGAAAAAATCTGTCATGTTTCCAGAAAAATTATTGCAAAAATTGTTCAACATACACTGGGTGTTCTAATGCAAATGATGAAAGATGAATATTTCATGGCATTTGAGCAATGAGTATAATATTATATTTTGGGGAGTTAGGTAGTAATTCTGAATAGAGTTGTAAAGGTCAATTAAGAGTAGTTTAATATAGGATATACATTTTTAAACAATAAGATTAAAACATTTAAATTTTTCATAACGTTTCAATGACTTGTTTTATTTTTTTTACAGTTGCCAAATACGACAGCACAGTGGTTAAGCACTGCAAATGATTTTGAAAATTATTGGCACTTTCCTTATACATTGGGAGTTTTAGGTGCGAAACAATTTCGTGCAAATTGCACACACAGCGCACTTGAAAGCAATTTTGTTATGTTGAGTATCATAGATGCCCATAGCCGATTTCTATATACTGAAATTATGGAATGTGATGAAGAAACTAATGAATCCGCCATATATATTAATAGTAATTTATATAAAACTTTAAAATTCAATACGATAAATATACCAGAAGATTAAAAGCACAAACCATGAAAACAGAATACTACTTTGTTGGCACTGAAGTTTTTGGTATGGATCGTTACGTCTTAGAAGAGTACCATGAATCTCAAAATCTTAAAGAAACACAGAAAGCCTTTAATTATAGACTAAATAGAGTACGTTTATGTGGTAAAATGGCATTTGATTTGTTATTTTATCGTTTTAAAATTTTTGAAAGTTTCGAACAAATTGATAAGAGAACGGTTAGACTGGTTATTAAAGCGTGTTGTATGCTACATAATTATTTAACACAGTCTTTTGGTCAACCTTTTAACGAAGAAAATAAAGTATAAAGAATGTGCATTTTAACATATTTTGCGATATTTTTCAAAAATATTTCAAGACGCGGGGGGAAAGATAGAAGGGAATGATACAGAAACCAAGAGGGTAACAATGCGTTGTTCTCATCGTGCGTTTTTGTTGTTTGACCACTTTTTATTTATTTTTCTGGTGTTAAAAACAGACGTCGGCACCAGTGTTGCCAGTAATTTTTTTTAAAAAACTTTTTATTACTGGGAAAAAACTTTTTTTACAAAAAAAACTTGATTTCTACAAAAGTATCAACATTTTTAAAGGAAACACCGTAGAATGGTGTCCTCTATTGGTGTTTCTTTGCTACTTATGCCCGGGACGAATAAAATACGCAATATTTTATATAAAAATGTAAATATTTCGTGTTCTTGTTGAATTTATTGAAATTTTGAATTTTTCGAAAAAACTTGTTTTGTTAGAAAACAATTTTAATGAAAACTTTTTCGCATCTCAAAAAACTTGGAAAAAAAGGGAAAACTTGGCAAATGGCAACGCTGGTCGGCACCAATGTCCCTCAGAGGAAGAACATCTTCGGCTTTTTACACACATAGGACACGAACATCAAGAATGTTCGTTAAAAAGAGCGTAAAAATCTTGTCAGTTTTTAAAGAAGAAGGTTCATGTCGCTTTTTCAGACTTCAATGATACACTCAAAGAAACATCACAGTAGTATTCACTAATATTAATGAGAAATGATTTCGATTTTTGGAAGAATACTTGCCAAGTTAAATACGGTGTCTTAGTGCAGTACATTTTTTCTATATTTTCCGATCACATATACATATCATTGGGTTAATAAGTAGACTTGACATTATTACTAACAATTTTCCTCTAGGTTAACACATGCCTATGGTTATGGATTAGTGAGTGAGAGAGAGAGCAAATAAGTTGACAGAATTTATTTATTTACAGCCATATAAAAGTGTTAGTAATATACTCTATTTTTATTTTCATTTCATCAACATACATATGTAAAGCTGTCTATCTTTGGCTTAATAATTTTAAATAAATAAAAATAAAATAAAACATCGATTTTATTATTAAAAGAACATAAAGCTATCCATCTTTGGCTTAAAAATTAGGCCATGTTTTTAGATAAGTAAAAATAAAAAGAATAAAAAAACAATTTTTTAGCATTCCAAAGCATTTAAAAAAAATATACTATGGGACAAAATAAAAAATAAAATACGCCCAGTTAATGACATAGAACATTTTTAACACAAAATATTCTTCGTGTGTTATTCTGAAATAAAATGATAAAGCATCCGCAGCACATGTATTCTTGTCGCAGTCTGATCGACAACTAAATCAAACAACACAAGAATACATACACATGTACATACGTACGATGAAAGCAACACCCCAGTTGGCCAGGTCGTTATTGAAGACGTTTGCATCAATGATGTCTGCAGGAATTTTTCAAATTTGTCCTGTATAAAATTCAATTTAGGACAACTTTAATAACGAAGTCGGGTAATTTGTCGCGTTTTGAGCTTAATAGTAGACAGCGTAATGACAAATTCGTGAATTTGTCCTGTTTCAGGTTACATTTACGACAAGATGAGCGACAATGTCTTGATCTTGTCTTTATTTAAACTTCTTTAAAGACAAACTTATCAACAACTTCACGTGTGTTGTCTTGTTTCAAATTATATTAACGACAAAATGAGCGACAGCGTCATTAAGTTTTTGATTCAGAGAAGATTTGTTGAGGACAACATAGACAACAATTGTAAAAGTTTGTGGTGTTTCTATCCTCACTTAGAATTAAATGTTGTTTTTATTTTAGTTTTTTTTCTATAAAAAAAATAACAAGAGACTAAAAATCATTCATTCGCGTTTTTAAAGTGCCAGTGAAAGGTTGTTTCAAAGTGTGTTTGAAGTGTTTTGTGGTGAAAATAAATAATATTAATTTTCTAATAATTATTCTAGAGGTAAGTGTACTATATATTTATATAGAAATATATACTACTGTTGAAAGTATAGTATATATATGCCAAAATCATTGCGTCGGGAAATGGCCCGTAAAAAGCGGGAATATTTAAACAGAGTTAAGAAGAGTACAGAATTCCAGAATGATATCAATGAAAGTGAAAATCTTTCAAAGATTCATGATGGTATTGATCAGTCTTCAGAACTTACTGTTGAAAATTATATTCCGCCAAAACACGATTTAAATACGCAGTTAAAAAATGCTTTTTTAAATCACGTTACAAGACAGTTGGGTGATGATATTTTAAAAGTTTTATGTGAAAATGGTATAGACGTTCCAAGTACTTTAAAAAAACTGTTAAAGAAAAAGCAAACTCCATTTATTGTTAGAACGGTTAATCAAGGTAATTATTACCATTTCGGCTTAAAAAAACAATTAGAAAAATTTTATCAAACGTCGATTGACGTCGATGCAATTAAATTGGATATCGGAATTGATGGATCGCTACTTTACAAAAGTAGTTCCATACAGTTATGGCCAATTTTTGGGGAAAATTGTAAATTTAGAAGTAAAATGCATTTTTCCTATTGGAATTTATTGTGAAGAAAAGAAGCCAGTGAATATTAACTCATTTATACACGATTTTATTTATGAAGTAAAAGTGTTAACTTCTTCTGGACTTCTCATTAAAAACAGAAAGGTTTCTGTTATTATAAGAGCATTTATTTGTGATGCTCCAGCTCGGGCCTTTTTGTATTGTATTGTTGTATTTGTATTGTTTTTATTTTCACATTTTAGATTGCTGTAATGAAGCGAATAATTGCAGGAAATTTAAAAAATATTGACCGAATTTTAAGTAAATGCATAATAAGCAATTATAATTATGATGACGTAAAAAATCCCTAAAAAATATTGCAACACAATTAACGCAATTTATGGTAATTGATTTGAGAAAGTTCTAATAGTATTTATTAATAACAATAATTTTATTACAGAATCAACTAAATCAGAGGGGTACACCCATGATAAATTTATAAAACATCTGCGTTTATCGTTGCATCGCTTCTAAAATACCATAAATAGATCAAATTTTAGAAAGAAAAATTAAAATAATAAAGAAAATGATTCTAAGTTGCCATTAAACCACATTTACCTGAATTTTTTCTTATTTTTTTTATAGATATGCATGTATTTTAACTTTTTTTATTAATTGATATCTAATTTTGATAAAAATTCTTTAAAATCACAACATGATGAAATGTTCAAATTAATTTTATTTTATTATATGTATAAATTTTTCTATTATTTATTATTTATATATAAATTATATTAATTTTTCTATACATATGTATGTGTACGTACATAAATATGTATTTATATTAAAATCAATAAAAAAAATATATAAAACCCTTAATATATTAAAATTTTTACAAAAAGAAATCATTTGGTGAGAAGGTGAGTATTTTGTCTCCCAATTTGTCGTCGATGATCATGTTATGGTTGTTTCAGCTATACTGTCACCGACGATGCTATGGAAGGATACTGTCGCTAAACTGTCGTCAATGACAAGGTTGAAAATATTTCGTTTATATATTCGTCGATGACAAGTTGAACCACATTGTTACTTATCTGATCGTCAACGACAATATGCATTGTAATGTCGCTCATATTGTCGGACACGAAAAAAGTGCCCTTTGTTCGAAAAAGTCGTCAGTGATTTGCTCCGGCTGTCGCCAACAAATCATTTATGATTTAACATTGTCCTGTACGCATCATCGATGATTTCTTGAAGACTTGGCCAGCAGGGACATTGGTACGCTCTTTGTTTGTGTTCATTTTCCTTCTGTCTTCCTCCCTCTCATCAAGAAATGATTTTTAAAAAATTTTGGTGAGAGCGGGTCGTAATGTTACGACCAGGCCTGCCAGATTTGCCGATTTATCGGCATTTTGCCGATTTTATACCTTAAAAACAGCTAAGTGGTGATTTCGCGATTTTTGTTCCAAAACTGCCGATTTTTTACTTAATTCTAAAAACTTGGTTACTTTATATATTTTGATTAATTTCTGCAACTCCAAATACTTCAACAAAACTATTTGCAACATATGTATGTTATTTTTAGAGAGTGAAAAGGAAGGGTATATAATCATTTAGAATTAGAGTTCTTTACATTTACTTTACCACTTTTGTGCTTTAAAACTATCCAACTATGAAGAATAAAGGTAGCAAACCAAAACAGAAATGTAAAACAACCTAACGGTTCTTTTTAACTGAAATCAAATTTTGAAAATAACAATTTTCAATCTTTAAATATGATTAATCCTCAATTTATTATGGAAGGAAAATATATGTATATGATAAACAAATGTTGGACTCTGAATTTAGAGAGCTAAAATTTTGAATTTTAAGGACATTTTTGATGATTTTGAAATTAATTTACCAACGTTTTGGAAAACAGTTTGTGGACAAAAGCGTGGCGATAAAACATCTGCTTTCCCATTGTTAGAAAAATTTATTCAACAAATAATGATACTACCACATTCTTCTGCGAATGTTGAACGTATTTTTAGTCAGGACAATCGAAAGATCAATTTCGATGTTCCCTTGTAAACGAATCTTTAGAAGGTATTCTTTATTCTAAAGATTTTTTAAAATATAACAATTCATATTGTTTTGATATAGATATTAAAAAAGATATTTTAAACTTGACAAACTCAAGCATGTATTCTTAAAAATTTAAAACCAATTTTCATTTCATCATTATTTTTACTTAAATATTTAACTAAAAAACTTAAACTTATCTCATATTAATTAAAGTATATATTTACCAAGGCATATTCATAAGAGGTAACCGCAAGAATACAACAAGTACAACAATGCAAAAACAACAGGCATTTTGTTTTTGTTAAAGAGTACACGGAATGTCAAAAACAGCTGACCAAGTGAATTCATAACTGACTGACGAATAACAATAGAAAGAGAAATGTTAAAAAAAATTATAAAAATGGTTACAATGAATTAAATTAAATGAAAATATTTTGAAAAAAGTAAAATTTTTAAATAAAAAATTATAAAATAAATAAAAAAAACCATAATAATATTGTGGAATCAAGGACATAAATGAAGAAAGTTTATCATAATTCACAGCATTAGAGCCAAAGCTGGATCTTACTAATTACGAATTACTTTTAAATTAGTAAAGCATTACTAGTAATTATATCAATATGCACAAATACGTAAACGACCTGGTCCAAAGTCCATACTGAAAGTAAAATAATTACAAGTCGTGGCACATTTGGAGAATCCAGTTGGGATGCTGACAGTGACAGTCCAGATGTACACCCGACAGAGAAAATGATGTAACCGAATATGATTTGGAATTTACCACCAGTCACATAAGACACTCTAAACCACGTCGATGTTCAACTATGAGATAAGCAGGTAGTTCGTAAGATGAACAACGAAGTGCTGGTGATTCAAGGGCAAAACCGTAAAAAAAAACCCAATCCTAGGTAACCAAAAAGACTAGAGTTAGAACAACCACAGACTAGTTCAGCTGCAACAACAGGCAGGGACGTTACTGTAAGGCGTCGAAGGAAACAACGAAATCCAGTAGAGCTTGAAAAACGTTTTTGGAAGGAAGTGCATCGTTTAGAATGTATCACAAAAACTATGATACCTATGCTGGCGTTCTCTAGTAAGAGAACTTATCGAGAGTAATACAACAGAAGTGACAAAAACAACACCGGCTGCCATGGAAACACTACAAACAGCATCAGAAATGTTTATGACACAGATCCTACAGGATGCCAATATGTTAACACTGCATCGCAGTCGTGTAACACTAGAAGTTAAGGATTTAGAATTGATTAAATTGTTTAAAATGTAGGCTATCAATCAATCTCTATCTTGTGTTGTAAAAGAATAGCTTATTTATAAAATTTGGTAGTTATGTCTTTAATAATAAAATAGTTTTGTTGTGTGTTTTTATATCAACTTGATTTGTAAAGTTTACTCAAGTGAAGTTTTATATTTTAATTTCAGCGAAATAAAATTATTTTATGTACATAATTACAAGATGTATTAAATTTTTTATATTAATCTGTTTATTTTGACATTTTTTTGTATTGTTGCCGACTTTTGAGCCATGGCCACCCTTACAAGTACCACCCTTATTGGGATAAGGTATAGTAAATAATTACATATGTAAATGAGCACAAATTTCCAAACACACCTGTAATAAAAAACAAAAAAAAAAATGTGAAATGCTTATTATCATAACTAAGTAACATGTAATACTTACTTGAGAACAATATCTGATTAAATCAATGGTACATCCGACAATGGTACTTCATTTCAGCTTTAGTCGTATGGGCAGTCTGTTTTGCTCAAAGAAAATTCTTAATTTTTTTGTTTAAACATTTCTGTCTTTTGTTTGCAACACTTACCACCAACTTATTGGTGACCTTGGCGGCCACCACGCCAAATGCTATGATAAGGCGTGGACGTATTAAACCAAAAATGTGTCTCTTTTTTAAAATTTTCGGTGGTTCTTAAAAGAACCGATGAAAATGTGAGATGTCTTATTAGGTATGTATTGCTAGAAGGGAAAAAATTACGTTAATATATATTATATAAATTCATTTTCTTACTTACAAAAGGAGAGATTTAGAGTTTAAATTTTACCATCTTCTTAAATCCCATAATACGTTGCTTTGCCTTTTGGCCCTTCAGGCGCTTGTTCAAATTACGGATACGGAAATATATCCTACTTTTAAAGAACAATTTCTTTACACTTTCCGGCAACTCGATTAATTGGCTTCTCTCGATCAGGAGCTTGTGAAGGTTACGACAATGGCAAATATTATTACTGTTAATATTGTAAAATATTTGTTCTAGTTTCTTTAGCTGTGAAAGAAATTCAATTGTCGGCTTTTTCAAGTAACCTGTTGACACCTGATCAACCCACGTATATGAATCTTGATGACATTCATGTTCTACAAGATTTAGCTTTCGAATTATATAGCCAGCTATATATTCTAAAGCATCCTCTTGTAGAATACCAATGTCATCTAGATCCGATTCGTCTAGGTCTACGTTAATATCATCTTCCATTGGCTCTGGCTCTATGTCCTTAAGCACGACACCGCTGTCTGGCAATGCACTTGTATTGCACATTAATTCGGACAAACTTACCTAGGATATATTTCCGAAGTCTGTATTTAAATTCCTGAGGAGATGGGTGATCATTCAGCCCACCTTTGCTTCGTATGGCTCCAAAAAAATGCTCAAGAACATCCTGGTTCAGTCTGTAAGTAACTATGTACGTCATGGTGTATTTTTCTACGTAGTTGAGAAGCATTTCTAAAGCCCTGTTGGTCATTAGTATGCCTCTCTGAAAATGTTCTAAAGTTTTTTTTTTGAGGAATTATAGGATTAGACATTGTCTGCGTCATACGAGACAATGTATCCCTTTGCCGCTCAAGTGATATTCCGTAGGGTTCCTACAAAAAATGAATTGAAATATATTAACCATCTACAAATATTGTACAAAAAATTACCTTTCCAGGATATGCGAAGGTACTCAGTTTAGAGTTGAGAACGTCAAACCAGTCATTGACTAATTGGATAAATTCTGCAGACTCTATGGGTTCGTAAATATCCATTCCTAAGGAATAGCACCGTCTAATGGCATTGGCTGTATTGTTGGAAAATAGCTGAGCAGCTAATTTCACTTTTTGCCTTCCTAAAATTAAGTTTTTAATGTATTTATATATTTTTAACCAATAGAAAATATTTAAAATTACCTGTCCCTTTAACTGAAATATGTTCGTCATTTAATTTAGGCGTTATTGACATATCCGAATTTGAAGTTAGTCCAAGTAAATCGGCGATTGTACGAGGACTAAGGATTTTGTTGTTGAAGATTAATCCGCTATCCAAATAATGGTTGCGGATTAACTTCAACAAATGTGGCGCGTCGTAAAAAGTAAAAACTTTTTCGTCCGGATTTGTTGGGTTTGAAAACCATGTTTTATCTTCAGCAAAAAAAATGTGTATGTTACAAATTAATTTCATTTTATTTCAATGTTAGTAATAATAAGAATGAGAAAAAGTAATGAATGAATGTGTAAAGAATGTAATGAAACTATAATCTAAAACTATAAATGGAAATGATAAAAGTAAACGCAAACAAAGAAACCCATACACCGAACTTAAAAACGAATTCTTATTAACAAATTTCTAATTACCGATTTGAAGGAGCTAATAATTCCTTTATGCTGTATAAATAAGAATTAAAAATAATGAAAATTCAGATAAAATATTATCTTTGTATAACATAAACTTTATATGTTGATTGCTAAATTGATTTCTTTTGTTTTGATATATATTTATTTAATAAAAATGTTTGATTTCACACATTTATAACAAGTGAATTCCCGATAAATGCCGATTTTTTTCGACAAAGTTGCCGATTTTCCTTCAAAATTATCTGGCACCCCTGGTTACGACCCGCCATAAGAAATTTTACTTCTACATGATGCATATTCTTTATATCCATATTCTTTGCTTTTAGCCACGATGACGATGGCAATAACATTGATGCATCGCCGAGAATGTGTATACCTTTGTCAATGTAGTTTTTTGAAAAGCATGAAGATTGTTCGCAAAGAAGTGAAAATATTGGCAATTATTGCGTTAAGGAAGGTGATATACCATCTGTTCATATTTTGTTCCAATTGAATTTTTTTCACGTTTTCATTATAGTAGTCCATATTATCCCATTTTTTTTAACGGTAGCACGCGCCGCACGATAAGGCGTGAACGTGTTAAAACAAAAATTTATTTCTTTTTTAAAATTTTCGGGGTTCTTAAAAGAACCAATTAAAATTTGAGACGTCTTTTTATGTATGTATTGCTAGAAGGGAAAAAATTACGTTAATATATATACTATAAATTCATTTTTATACTTACAAAAGGAGAGATTTATAGTTTAATTTTTAGCATCTTCTTGAAGCCCATAATGCGTTGCTTTGCCTTTTGATCCTTCAGGCGCTTATTTAAATTACGGATACGAAAATGTATCCTGCTTTTAAAGAACAATTTTTTAACATTGTCCGGCAACTCAATTACTTGGCTTCTCTCGATTAGGAGCTTGTGAAGGTTACGACAATGTGAAATATTATTACCGTTAATATGGTAAAATATTTGCTCGAGTTTCTTTAATTTCGAAACAAATTCGATTGTCGGCTTTTTTAAGTAACCTTTTGACCCCTGATCAACCCACGTATATGAATCTTGGTGACACTGGTATTCTACAAGATTTAGAATACCAATGTCATCTAGATCCGAATCGTCTAGGTCTAGGTTGTTATCCTCTTCTATTTGTTCTGGCTCTGTATCGTCGTCATTAAGTACGACCCCGCTGTCTGGCATAGTGCTGGTATCTAAAATGCTGCCTTCGTTTTCAATGGAAAGCCAATCTATCCGTTCTTCCTCCACGTTTCCCTTACCACTAAGGTATTCGGTATTTCGTGCTGTAATTTTAAAAATACGTATACATAATTTGGAATATAAAAAATTATAAACATTATCTACGGATAAACTTACATAGGATATATTTCCGAAGTCGGTATTTGAATTATTGAGGAGAAAGATGATCATTCAGCCCACCTTTACTCCGTATGGCTCCATAAAAATTCTCAAGAACATCCTGATTAAGTCTGTATGTAATAATATGACGTATATTTCGTCGTATTTTTCAACGTATTTATGAAGCATTTCTACAGCCATGTTGGTCATTAGTATACCTTTCTGGAAATACTCTAATGTTTTTTTCTGCGGAATTATTGGGATAGACATTGACTTTGTCATACATTGTTGTAGTGTTGTATTAGTGTAGTGTAATTGATATGGTGTATATATTAAACTTAACTGTAGTTGCACCAAGCTCTCTCAAGAACTTCCGAATACTGGGACCCATATCACATACCATTGCAACAACCGGGAAACCTGCAGTGCTGAGCTTAGATATTAGACTGTATATTATATCTTTCGACATTTTGCAGTCAAAATCATAATATACAGGCTGCTACCATGACTTTTTAGCCCTCGACCCATAACTACCTGGACGAAGTTCTGATCTGGCCATCCGTAAAAATTTTCCGCATGGAATCTATGACCGAGTTGGCTTGAACGAGTTGACACTTCAGCTCCTTATTTTCCAATTTATTAATTTTGTTACGATAATACGCAACATCATCATAAGAAATTGAAGAACTAGACAATAAATATAAAAAATAAAATAAATAGTAAAAACAACTTAAATATTAACAATAACAATAGAAATTTTATGATGTTAATAAATATACTTACTCGGTTTGAGTCTGTTGTTCTTGGAGTAGGCCAAGATTCTTATCTTCTATTTCCATAGGAAGCCTGTTTAATTATTTATATTTATTAATATATATAGAGAACATATAATTTCATATAAACTTACTCTGCAGCTTCTGGGTTTTCCTTGTCGAGGGACATACGCTCATACGCGTCAGGTAATCTGTGTTATATATATATAATTAGGTATTGTTATATGTTCAAATTATTCATACATACCCTGCCAAGGCTTCATTACGCTGGTTCTGCATTACAGGTTCAGCTTTTAGTATTAATAAAAATCGTCCACCAGCTGTTATAACCTGTTGCCGGGAAAAGTGGTCGATACACAGGCGGGAGTGTGGGGTTAAATTCACTTGGCAGATTTCATTCCATTTTTGCCTTCTAGTTTAGCACTTTGGTGCGTTGAAAAAGGCCCATTTTCCTTATTATCTTTTTTTTGCACACTGCACAGTTTCTCATTTTATATATGTATGTACTATAAACAATAAACACTTTTAAATTATTTAATACAAAATTAAACACATTCGAATTTTCAAATATAATATAAAAACACTCTTATAGATTAACACACTTATGAAATAAAATATTCATATAAGATATTTCAATTAATTTTCAAAAATATTAAAAATTAAAAACTTACCTGAATGAATGAAAACTTGAAAATGATTTCTAAGAAAAATAAACATATGTAAGTCAGAATAAGAAAACAAGAAATTTTTTATCAAAACAAAATACTAAAAAAACAACAAAATTTTGACAATCGAAATGATATCAGCTGTTTAGATACTCCCACCCGTTATATGAATTCGCCTTGGAAAGAGCCATAAATTTAAAAACATCTATGAGGGACCGTTCGTTGTTAAAGGTATTAATGGTGTTAATGTAACTATATACAGTGACACTTTAATTAAGATTGCTTAAAGACAGATTAAGAAAGGCATAAGCAAGAAATACACTTAAATGGAAAATTTATGACAAATTTAAAAGAAAATTAATAATGTAGATAATGAAATTTAAAAACACTATTATTAATATACAACGAAAAAGAAATTTAAGAATTGATAAATAATAAATATAAAATTTATTCAAAAGATAAAATCAAATGAAACCAAAGAACAAATAAAACACTTATATTAAAAAATATATAAGAAAAAAATTTACACATTTACATTATATTAGTATGTAGAAGAACACTATTTTCTAAATTATAGACTTCAATTTAGAAATATTGTTTATTAATTACAAAAAAAAATTTTTTTTAAAAAATTGGTTTTTATTACAAACCAAAAAATAAAAACAAAAATAAAACACAACAAATATGAATTTATAAACAAAAGTTAAGAAGTAACTACTATGTAACTTATTATTATTACAGTTTATTGAACATAATTATATACTTATATAGAATATAAGTTGAAATAAAAACTTTTGTTATAACTTAATAAAAAAATAAAATGAAAACTTCTGAATCTAGCAGAGTGATCAGCTGCGATGTTCTCAAATTTTTTATTTTATTTTTTCTTCCTCCAGAAGGGAGATGTAATGGCATATATGCTTGGCAGTGTCAGTATTTATATTTTATATTTTAAGTATTTGCATATGGCAATGCCAGTATTTATAAGATTAAAGAATAAAGAGTTCACATGTCATTCTAGTTGTGTTCGGTGGTTGCAATTTTAAAAAGATTAAGTGCATCACACAATAATTTCTTTCCATAAACAATGTATTGATAATTATGCAAGCAACGGCAACTTCCGGCACGTGGAGTTAAATTATAATTAAAAACCAAAATGCACTTCTTCCCACAAAGCTAAAGTGTCGAGCAATCAATTCTTTCCAGTAAATATTTTGTTAGTTACCGAACTTTCGGCACGTGTAGCCAAATTATGTTAAATCCCAAAAATGCACTTCCAGCAGAAGCAGACAAATTTCCAATAACTAGACCACTCCACTGTTGGTGTTGTGATCAATAATTAGTATATAAGTTAATCCATTCTTTTGTAGAGTTCAGTTTATTACAGTTTATTAAAGTTAAAGTTTAAGTTATTAAGTGATTGTTAGTAAACTCGTTGCGTAGTTTTCGCAACTAAGAATAATAAAACAATAAAAGGAAAAATAAATTCTTTTTTTAAATATTCAAACAAGGAATATTTTAACTCGTACATACATACATATTATTTATTTATTTTGTTAAAATTGTTTTGTGAGCATAGTAGAAACATTATTAAGTATTTATTTCTTATAAAATAATTTTATTATTATTTTAATCAAAAATTAAAAATTTCAATATATACATGTAAGAATTTAATGGTTTTATATAAATAAACATTATCCTTTTGTTCCGTTTTGTTAACGAGAGAGAACGTTTCGTTAAGCGTTTACATTGTTCTCCATATGTTAAAAAGAGAATGTACGCTACGGTACGTTACGTTACGCTTGGGTAACTGGCACTTAAGTATTTACGGTTAACGTTTACTTAAAAAAAATTTTCTCAAATTAATGAAGTCGCCGTAGTCTAGTAGGTAGTGTGTTGACTTATTAGACATGAGGCGTCGGTTCAAACCCCAGGTCAGACATTACCAACAAAACTAATACAAAAAAATATTTGTTCGGTGACTTCCTCTCAGCAGATTTCTGGCAAAAACTCAGAGAGTAAATAAAATTGCCATGAAAAGTTTCTCAAAAAATCTGTTGTTCGGAATCGACTTTAAACTGTAGGTCCCGCCACTCATGTATAAAAATAGCACGCACAACATATGTAAGTGGCGTGAGAAGCTGGGTCGGAATCCTGACTGATGGGTTGTAATGACCAATTATGCATGTATGTAGATGGTTCGAACCGAATGGAAGTCCTACGATAAACTGTTGTTTTAGCGGAATAAAAATACGTCCGTACCGTTTGGAAGTTACAAAAAAATAGAAAGAAGTTTATTTAAAACTGTTTGAATTACATATAACAAACTACTTAAAATATCAACCATGTAACACAGCCTGTAGGGATGTTGCAATACAAATGGTTATTCGATTAACAACACCTTCCCTGAATAAGCATTTAGTGTTTACACATTGAATAGAATAAAAAACAATTAAAATTACAAAAACTAAATAAGAACAAACTGTTCAATAAAATACTTATATTTGTCAGCTGGGACACCCTTTGTAAAGATGTCACCTAGCATTTTGTTGGTTTCCAAATACTCAAGCTTTATTTCACCGCTTTCCAGTTTCTCGCGTGTAAATTTGATTCGTATGTCGACGTGCTTCGTTCTAGAAGAATACGAGTTATTCTGAGCTATTTGGATTGCGCCTTTGTTATCGCAATACAATTTCATTGATACAGGAGGGTCATTTATTAATTCACTTTCTAATTTTTGAAGCCACATAGATTCCTGAATTGCAGACACAATAGACATAAATTCAGCTTCAGTCGAAGAAAGTGCCACTGTACGTTGTCTTTTCGATCCCCAGGAAACTGCTGCACCTTGCATAGTAAATATATATCCGGTCGTGGACCGCCTGTCGTCAATGTTGCTTGCCCAATCTGGATCGCAGTATCCAACAAGGTCAATGTCCCCACCTTTGTAAACAAGACCTTTATTTATTGTACCCTTAAGGTACACCCTCTTCACTGCCAACCAATGAGCCTTCCCTGGGTTTGTGCTAAACCGGCTAAGCAAATTAACGATGTAACATATGTCAGGCCTTGTATTCTGAGCAGCATACAATAGGCAACCAATTGCCTCCATATACGGAACATTTTTCATCTCATTTCTATCTTTTTCAGATTTTGGGCACATATCAAGGGAGAGCTTCTGATTTATATCCACTGGTGAGCTTACCGGATTGCATGCATTTATTGAAAACCTCTTTAGCATATCCTGAATGTATTTTGTTTGATCGATTTTTATTGCTCCACCAGATTTCTGTATTCTCATTCCCAAATCTTTCATGCAAAAATGTTTGGATAATTCCTGTTTGAGTTTACTTGTGGTTCACATATTATTAGAAATAATCAAAACATTATCCACATAAATAGCAACGTATAATTTGTTACCATTGTCGTTGTTAAAATAAACACATTGATCAGTTTTGCTTCTCCTAAGACCAAATTCAATGAGCACATTATTCAAGGTTATATTCCAAACACGATTGGATTGTTTCAGTCCATAAAGGGCTTTCTTTAGTAGACAGACACGGTTGCTTACATCGCTATATCCTTTAGGTTGTTCCATAAAAATGTTTTCCTCAAGGTGTGCATTTAAGAACGTTCTTTCCGCATCAAGTTGATGAATGTATAGGTTAAACTTAACAGATAGTGCCAGTAAAAACCTTATGGACGAATATCGAACTGCCGGAGCAAAAGTCTCTTTGTAATCGATGCCCCTCTGCTGACTGAAACCCTGCACAAGCAGCCTTGCCTTTTTGCGAATTTCATTTCCATGAGCATCGTATTTTGTCCTGAAAACCCATTTGCTCTTTATAGCTTTCTTACCATCGGGTAATTCTGTCAGCATCCACGTTTTATTTAAGGCTAAAGATTTCATTTCGTCTTCCATTGCTCTACGCCATAGTATTGCATCTTCTGAGTTTAAGGCCTCTTCTACTGACACAGGATCATTTGATAGAAAACTAGTTGCACAAAAGTTGTATTCTCGTCTAGGTTTTGCTGCCAAACGATCAGATCGTCGAACAGTGATATTTTCCTTTGCAAGATCTTCAGCATTTTGCTCCTCAATCGCATCTTCAAAAGTCAAACTATACTTTGAGTCATCGTCATATTCTACCCTAAGGCTATCAGATGACGTGTTTTCCATGCAATCAGTCCTCTCTTCTTTCTTGATGTCTATCGGTATTTCATGTGCATCAACGGATGGCAATTCATTTACCAATCCCTCCTCTGAATTGACATTTTCCCCAGGGATTTCAACTATAAGATTTGGAGCATCGTTAATAGAATTTATACCATTATTACATACCTGATCTTCCAAAAAAAATAACGTTTCGAGTGACTATTATCTTTTTTGTTACAGGATCATATAGTCTATTTGCTTTGCTTTGCATACTATAGCCAACAAATATGCATGGTTTAGGGATATGTGCAAATGCCTTGCACCCAAAGACACGTATGTGGTTGAGATTCGGTTTCTTACCCGACCATATTTCCTCAGGACAAACTTTGTTGTTTCTGCACGGTATCCTATTCAATAAATACGCTGCGGTTACAGCTGCTCCAGCCCAAAATGTTTCACCCAGATTTGAGTCGATAAGCATACATCGCACTCTGTCCATTATTGTGCGATTAAGACGTTCAGATACGCCATTCTGTTCTGGCGTATATGGAGCTGTTTTTGATGCAATATTCCACGAGTCAAAAACTTCTCAAACCGACTGTTCGTATACTCAGTGCCGTTGTCAGATCGAACAATTTTTATCTTAGTAGAGCACTGATTTTCAGCCATTGGTTTGAATCTTAAAAATTCCTTGAAGACATCAACCTTGCTTTTCACCGGCGATAAAAATATTTTTCGGGAATAGTCGTCTACAAATGTTACAATTAACCTTGCCCCAGAGAAAGATTTTGACGCAAATGGTCCCATTACATCTGAGTGTACGATTTCCAAAACTTTCCTTGCACGATGACCTTCCTCTTTAAATGAATTCTTTGAATGTTTCCCTTGGATACATATTTCACACAAATCAGAATTCATTTGAAATTTATGTGTTTTCATTTCTTATTTTTTTTAAATTTTCGTTGCAAATATGACCAAAGCGTCTGTGCCACAAGTTAGCAGCATTTTTTTTACAAATAATGCCTTCTGCTTTGTCTTCTGCGCGACACAATCCAATTTGTATAAGTTGTTGTATAAGCTCGCAGTAGCTATGGTTGCATTGTCGCCATCTATAATTTTACACACATTCGCCTCAAAAATAACTTTGTTACCATTTGCAGTCAACTGTCTTACTGACAGCAAATTCGCACACAACTGCGGAACAATACAAATGGTTATTCGATTAACAACATAAACCTTCCATCTTTATGTCGTATTCTGGCTAAAATGTGCTTAAGATTTTGCGTCATGCAGAGCCTTCAAGCTCTTCAAGTTTCCAAAGAAGTTCGATGGTCATATTCAATTTATCATTGTCACTAAATACTTCACATATTGCTGATGATAATTGTTAGCCAGGTACCCTTCTTGATACTATCTATCCTAGAGTTGTATTGTTGGCCAGAAAACCTTACTGACACTATCCATCCTAGAGTTGTATTTTGTAGTACTGGAAGGTCAACGGATGGTTTAATTTGTTCGACAGCAAGTAATACAGACATACATAATGGGTCATTACAACCCTTCAGTCAGGATTACGACCTAGTTTCTCACACCACTTATGTTGTGTGTGTTAATTTTATACATGAGTGGTGGGACCTACAGTTTAAAGTCGACTCCGAACGACAGATTTTTGAGAAACTTTTCATGGCAATTTTATTTACTCTCAGAGTTTTTGCCAGAAATCTGCTGAGAGGAAGTCGCCGAAGAAATACTTTTTGTATTTTGTTTTGATGTCTGGCCTGGGGCTCGAACCCTGGCTTTACGTCTAATAAGCCAACACACGTACTAGACTACGGCGACTTCGACAGCAAGTAATGGATGATAATATTCTGCCCCTAGCAAAATGTCGATTTTTACTGGACGATTGATTGTTGTTGTTGTAACAACTCTGCTCCTTTCTCTGGAAGTATTTCCCTGTTGGATATTAAGAAAAATTTAAGTTTTATATTTTCATTGTATGCCTATGGGATACTGGTAGAGATTATTTGGAGTGAAAGGTGATGTTATGTGGTGCGTACGTTGGTAGTCGTCGTCAGGTAATTGGTAGTCCTAGGAAGTCCGTTACTTGTGTTGGATTCAGCTACAAGTCTACTGCATCGAAAGAGGTGTGCCGTGTCGTGTGATGGGCATCGGTCGAGGGTCCCCGGAATAATCCTTTACCTAGGATGGTTCTAGTTACTCTGGGTAGCTGTCTTTCACTATCCGATATTGGTGGTGGGAATTGATTTAGAACCCCGTTTTGGCTGAGTTCGTCCATTGCTGTCATAACTGTCGATTGGTGTATGCAATGCTGTGCGAGGAGTTGGAACGTCCGGGGCTATGTGGTGGTTGAGATGGAGGGTAGATAGCAGACCACAAGATTATGTTTCGTCAGGAGTTCGTTCCTCACGCATCCCGTAGAGGTACGTAAAGCGCTGTTCTGCGTCGTTTGTAACGCGCGCCATTGCGTATCACTCAGGAATGAAGTCCAGATTGGTGCCGCATAATTAAGGAGGGAGCCTTGTAGTTGGTAATGATTGTATCCTTGTCCATGCCCCATGCAGTTCCTGATAGCGCTTTCAGGTCGCTGTTTCTCGTCCTCACTTTGCTGTTGATGTTGATCGCGTGGGAGGAGAAGTGAAGGATACTGTCGAAGGTAACCCCAAGGATCTTGGAGTAGGATCTTAGAGTAGGAATGATGTTACCTCCGACAGAGATGTTGAGTGGTCTCCTCACTTCTTTCGCCCACGTGGTGAAAAGAGAAACGGAGGATTTAGGAGCTGGTAGCCATAAGTTCCTGTACCAGAAGTAGTCTACAATGGTCACACCCGATGCAAGACTGTGCAGCCACTGCACGCCACGATAGTGCATTGACCCTGTCGTTGTTGGTTGACTCTTTTGCTATCCTAGATGTAATCTCGGACAAGGCTATGGTAGTACTGCGAGCTTCCCTAAAGCCATGTTGGTGATTGGATAATGGGAAGTGTCATTTAAAAGCTGGGAGTAGAAGGGTTTCCAGAATCTTTACCACTAGTAAAGATTAGAGATAGAGATTGGGCGACATGAGTCACTTTTATCCGCTGGTTTGTTCAGTTTCAGAATCGGGATGATCCTCGCGACTTTCCATATATCCGGTATCATCAAGCTGCGAGCCGACAAATTGATCAGTCTGAAAAGGAACCTCAATGCAATATCACTTAGTTTCTTCAGCATAAGCATTGATAAACTATCAGGTCCCATGGCTTTGGATGGTTTGGATTTGGCGATGGTGATCTCAGCTTCGACCTGATCGAAGGAGTGCCTTTGATGGTCCCTACGTAAGTTCCTAATATTCCTAAATATAGCTCTTTTACCTTTGTTCTGAGCAGTCGAGTGTTCAATAAATTTTCTGCAGAACTCCGTAGCACTTTTTTTGCGTTTGAATGTAGCTTATCACCGTATTTAATAGCTTTTTAGGGGACAGGGAACATCGGTCCAGGTGTTCCAATTATGCATACTTGCGTGGTGTGGTTTGAAATCACGAAGTATAATTAGACTATCACCCTGGAGGAGATGTGAGATGTTGGGATGATAGTTGGTTACAATGCAGTTGACGGGTGGAATATATACGTTGGTAATTTCAATATCAGTAGTTTTCTGAGGATGTTATGGAGCACTCCCTAGCCAGTTTGATTTCCTGAATGGCGGCTTTACTGATGTTGTTGTTATACATGAAATTGATGTCTGCTATTTTGTTCCTGAGTCCATTACAATTTAACTGCATAATGCTGAAAGGTAACTGTTGATAAGGATTTTTTTCATTTTTTTTATTGAATCTCCATTAATAATGAACTAACAATAATTATTCAAATCTTAAAACTACAAAGAAAATCTTAAAACTAAAAGAAAATCGTAAAACCAAAAAGAAAAATTATATATTTATTTAGCCATTGCCAAATAAAATAAGATATTCAAAAATAATAATTCAATAATAATATATAAAATATTCGAAAATAAAGTATCCTTCCTCTTCAATCGAATATGGCCAGTGTGACGTAGAATACCACGGACTAACGGATTTATGTGGCCATCTAAGTTATCTAAGCACTTCCCAGCACACCTAATAATTTCCATTTTAACCAGCGGGACGTCCAGATCTTTGTGAATATTCGAGTTTTTGATATACCAAGGGGCGGCAGTGATCATTCGTAAAATTTTATTTTGGCGCCTCTGAATTTTCTCTACGTTTGAAGCTGATGCAGTACCCCATAGCTGTACTCCATAACACCAAATGGGTTTTAATATTGATTTATATATAAGGAGTTTACAATCTAATTTAAGTGATGAATTTCGACCTATTAACCAATTTATTTGAACAGTTTTCATATTTATTTGTGCCAGTTTTGACTCAATATGCAATTTCCACGTTAAACGAATATCAAGGTGTATACCCAAGTACTTTACATGAGTGCTTTGTTGTATTGTCTGATTATTAATGCATATAGCAGGGCAGGTCTCTCTTCGCAATGCAAAAGTTACGTGGGTGCATTTTTTTCGTTAACCTTTGTCCTCCATTTCTTCAACCATTCTTCCAGAAGGGATACTTGTTCCTGTAAGAACTGCGACGCAATCTGTGGGTTCATATGTACGCTTAAAAATGCAGTGTCGTCAGCAAATGTGGAAGCATGTATGTCTTCACTTATTGGCATGTCAGCTGTAAATATCAGGTATAAAACAGGACCTAGTATGCTACCCTGAGGAACACCGGAGTTATTTTTTTGAGGGGAACTTAAAAAATTACCTTGTTTAATTACAAATTTTCTATCACTTAAATAGCTCTTCAATATTTCATATATATTTTCAGGGAATATTTGCTTCAATTTGAGTATAAGACCTTCATGTCACACCTTATCAAAAGCTTGAGAGACATCAATGAAGAGTGCAGAATAATACTTTTTTTCCTCGAATGCATTTCTTATTACATTAACGAGTATATGGGTTTGCTGAATGGTACTATGTTTTCCCCTTACATATCAGTACCTTCTCGAGTAATTTGGATAGGTTAGGCAAGAGACTTATCGGCCTATATGCATCAACCTTGGTATGATCCTTACCTGGCGTCGGTATCATGGTAATGAGTGAAATTTTCCATTGTGTAGGGTAATATCTTAGTCGAATAACAGCATTCATAATGAATTAAATAACTTTTACAGCTATACTAGGGAAATTCAATAGTATTTTGTTGCTTATTTTGTCAATACCTTGGGCTTTCCTCGGGTTAAGATTTTTAATGGCATTTACAATGACATGAAGCTTAAACCTAATGGGTGTCTTGTGGGTGGGAGTCTTCGAAACAACAATTGGTAAATTAATTATTTCGGTAGACTCGTTAGGGGTGGAAACAGTTTTCAGGTGATTCACAAATAGCCTACCTTTTTCTGCATCACTTCTTGCCCAGTTACCATTTGAGTCACGTAAAGGTGGTTTATTAATAATTGGCCTTTTCAGGTTCCTGGTTGCACGCCATAATGAATAATTTGTTTGAGGAGTCGCGTCTAGATTTTCCAAATAATTTTTAAAGGATAGAAGCCTTTGTGATTCAAGTACCTTTTCAAGACGTTTTGTGCACTCATTTAGTTTTCTTTTAAGTTGAGGTGATTCAATTCACTGTAGTGTCTTTTTCCACTAAGTAGCCAGACGGGAACACGTGATTATTCCATGGTGCTAGGCGTATGATCCGAAGACAGATCCAGTGAGGCTTCTACCTCATAAGGATAAGGTGAAGTCCGTTGGGATATGGGAGGTGGGTTGGGGGATGCGTAGTGTATATTGTGTGTATGTTGTCACTCCACTCCGTATGGTGTATAAGGTTGGCGCACTCATGTGGCACCAAATACTGCAGTTATTGCATTTCACCGAAGTCGTGTTCCTTCTAATTGTCTCACCACATACAGAACAGGTCCAGGTGGGTTGTAGTCCTCTGTCGTTATTAGTCGGAGGGCCAATGGCGTTGGTGCTGGTGATATCTTCCCCATGAGTTAAATTAGTGCCTAATTGTCCACCAAAGTAGTTGGCTCTGTAGTTGTCTGACCATTCCCGATGAGAGGTTAGGCAAGAGCATCTCTTTAGATGGCACCAGTTACGACATCTATTACATCTCACTGATTTAGTGTTGTTCCTGATTATCGTATGCCATACTGAACAGAGCTATACAGGACCTGGATTATGTTCAACGCCTGTTCTCATCAGTAGGGTACAAAGCAAAAGTGCCGGCATATTGACAATCCTTGGCCGATGAGTAATCGGTTCGTTCCGGAGCGTAGATCCGATTATCATGGGAACGGGACGATTGATGGTTGGATATGCTTACGTTACACTTTTGGGGACAGAACACTTATCGATATGAAGAACTTGAGCAGGTGGAGGAGCAAATGTTTGCTGTAAGTTCAATGTTTCTAAATGAGCTGTAAAATTGTTGAGAAGGTGTTGAACTTTGTTACGCTGCTCTGTTGCGAAACTAATCGATCCGTAATAAGGTTAACTTGTGATCTTGATTCATAGATTGCCTTGTATTGAGTTTCCATTCCATTTACTGCAACGTTTACCAAGACTCATTGCCATATTTTTATCTTGTTATGCTCATTATGTTGTGTTGAGAATTCTATCGCATTTTCGCGATCTCCTTTGCTTTAAATAGTTGATTTATTAAGAGATTTATGGACGTTAGAGTCAGCGTTGCCAGAAGCTTTGGGAAAAAAAATCATCAAATCATATCTTCGTTCAAAAATCATCAAAAATATGATAAAATCATCATTTTGGCAACGCTGATTAGAGTACTTTGTGGAGTTTATTCTAGGTGAACCAGGGTATATGGCTTTTCCCACTTTTTTGGCAGGAGCCTGAAGCGGTGTATAAATATAGTTCTCCAGAAATTTAATAAGTTCGTGACTGGCTGTAGCTCCTTTGGGTTGGAGATCGACTATTCATATTGAGTATAAACTATTTTGTCCAACTTTTTTACTAACAGATACGTTAGGAGTAGATTACAACGCGTCGTCTGGAGTCTCATGTTTTAAAAGCTGCCTTTGTTGTGTAGTGTAAACTCTTGATAGAATCTAATGTTGCAGCGTCAGACGGTTGGTCAAGTAATCTTTGAACTGCAGTTGCCACCATTAGCCTTTTGCTATTGTACCGATCTTCCAGCACTTTTCATGCCCCCTGACAGTAAGATGATTGATTAGATTGGCCGCTTCGCCGATAACGTTAGTCCTTATATATGGATTATTCTCTTAAACAACTCCGAAAATGAAGCAAGACAATGAAAATGAAACAATACAATGAAATAAGCAATACAAATCAATGCAATATCTCCTTCACTCGATTTACATTATGACCCAAGAACCCGACATTTTTAATTTTCTTTAAAATAGTCTTCCAAAATCTTCTAACGTTCATATGTTTCTTAACTTGTGAGTATTTATTACCCCTTATTACTTTTAACTTTTTCACAGCATTCCTTCAGATTTCGCAGCCAGCCTCCTTCCATGCAGCCCGTAGACAAGTTAGCTGATCTTGCAAATATGGGAGGGTTTTACGGCTACTCGAGTTCATTGAGAAGTTTCTAATGATTTTTCTGATTTCCAGTTTCCCTCAAATAAAGGAGAAGCTGAGTTGAATTTATAATTTTAACAGGTATTGTCACGATCGCAAAAAATGTTTAGATAAGGTACGTTTACCTCGCTGAACCAGGATATTAAAAGATAATTTGGATCTATCCCGGTATTGCACCAGGACGATACGTGCTCTGGGTGTTACACCAAGAAAGAGCAAAAAATAAATGATATAAACCAACTTGTGAAAATTGATTTATATAGAAAGAAAACAATTCTTAAAAATACTTACTACACTAATTTATAGTATAAATTCCGTTCTTACATTAACCCATTAATGCCCGAATTACTTTTTTCTAACGGTTACCGTTTTGTTTTTTACACTCAAGTTCATCTCAGAGTATAAAAACTAAGGCAACCTCTGCTGGCAACTTAAGTTGCCACAGGGCACTAATGGCTTAAAACATGTCAAGTTTACTTACCACGCTCTATATTAAATAATCAACTTAAAATTAAATTCCCACTAACTAGTCAAAACAAAACCAATATCTATTGAATTGCTTACCGTCTTTCTCAAATAAAAATATAATGTACATATACATAAAATACATACATACATATGTATGAATTCTCACAGAAAAAAATATTTTATTGCTAAACGAAAAAAATCTTAAGAATTAAGACGCCTTTTGCACGATCAAATTAATTTTCAAACTAGTTTGAAAACTCTTGAGTTTGTTGGAGAGAGGGGAAAAACGAGCGGCGGTGAGTTCACCCTTTGATGTACTCGCAAGCTTGCTTTGTTCTTTATTCGTATATACACATAGTTGTATTTGATTTCACATTTTATTTGACATTTGCTTTTATAACACGTTGACTGCCGCGGCAATTTTCAGAAAACTGGACAAAAATAACAATTAGATTTTTTCACATTATATTACTAAAAACTCCATTTTTAGATCGTAGGTATCATCAAAAAGCAAAAATTATGTTTTTTATGAGAAAATGTGGTTTAGTGAGTTTATTTCGTAGTTGGCAGTCAACGTGTTAATATAAAGTTCCCTTATTTAAAATAACATTATTTTGTTTATTTTGTGTTTGAAATCAAAACATTTGCAAAAGAAAAATTTTAGTGCCAAACGATTAATTAAAAGAAGTGAAACAAATAAAAATCCAAAAAGAATATAATTTAAATAAGGTTAATATATTAAAAAATAATAATACATAAATATATAATATTTCATAATATAATAACAAATATAATATTCATACCAAGGCGAATTCATAATAGGTGGTGTTATTAGCCCAGCTGATTGCTTTTTTCAGTTCACATAAATGTCACATATTTTGTTTGCGTACAGTGAGAAAAAAATTTACACTTATTACCTCGAAATAACCTATGAACAAAAAATTATCCATAAAAAGAAATTTATTGTCCTTAAGACTGAAAAAGCTTAAAAACTATATTCTGATTATAAACATTTCTTATTGGTCACATATAAAGAAAATAATTGTCCAAACTAAGAAATTCACACATTTTTGGGCAAAAAAAGTGGTGATTTTTTAACTATGGCTAACGGATTTTCTAGAAAGTCATCTTAAACAAAATCCTGTGGAATAATTTATTTAATAGTTTTTTACAATAAGTGTACACAAGCGAATCCATATAATGACATAAAGTTGTTATTTTGTGTCATTATTTCCCTTTTGTTTCTTTTCGTTTATAAAAAAAAATTTAAAAAACAAATTTAAAAAAATGTATGTATATATATGTATATTTATTTGTATTATTTATATTTATATATATATGTATATAAATATTTGATATTTATGTGGACTGAAAAAATCAATTAGCTGGACTAATAACACCACCTTCTATGAATTCGCCTTGGTTTGAACTTAAATCACAATGCCAAATAAACTTACAACTGACTAAAATTGTCAAAAACACGATAAAAGAAAAAAGAGTTTGTCAAACTAATTTTCAAAAAACTTTGAACGTGCAAAAGCCGTCTTACAATCATTATTCAAAATATGTAGTCGTATGAGCATGTTATTATCGTTTTTGAAATCAAAAATCGCTTTTTTAAATCTGCGATTTAAACTTAATATATTTTCTTAATAATATCTTCCCAAATTGACACCATGGTAATTAAAAAACAAAAACATTAAAAAACAATGACAACGCTAAAAGCGTATTGAATTAGGATAATTTAGTTTTATTTTGATGGACCAGTTTAAACATATAGTTAAGTGTAGTTTCTTGTTATCACTAATACCCATTATAGCGGCTTACAAACCTGTGGTAATTTTTCATGGAATTCTTTCGGGATCAGAGTCTATGACATCCCTGCAACAATTTATTGAGGCGGAACATCCAGGAACAAAAGTCTACAACTGTGACCTGTTCAGCAACTGGTATAGCCTTGAAAGTGCTTGGAAGCAAATATTACAATTTCGGATCTATTTAGATGCAATAGGAAGATTACATCCTGAAGGAATAATAGTTTTGGGTGGATAAGTACTAATGTATGAAATAATAAAAAATAACACTGTTTCATTTTAGGGTATTCTCAAGGAGGTCTTTTAGCTAGGGCAACAATTCAGTCAATGCCCAGACATAATGTCAAAGTTTTTATTTCGCTATCATCTCCTCAGGCTGGACAATATGGAAGTTAAAGAAAATTATTTAAATACGTAAAGTAAATAAAATAAAAGTACTTTTCTATTTCAGCCAGCTTTCTGCATTTAATTTTTCCTGATTTAGCAGCAAAAACAGCGTTTGAGTTGTTTTATTCAAAAGTTGGTCAACATACATCCGTAGGAAACTACTGGAATGATCCCACTAAAAGGGATCTATATTTAAAATTCAGCGTTTTTTTGCCATATGTGAATAATGAAATTAAATCATCCAATTCCACAACTTTTAGGGATTCATTAAAAAGATTAGATAAAATGGTACTTATTGGCGGACCAAATGATGGAGTTATAACACCATGGGAATCTAGGTAAAGAACTGTTTAAAGAATTATCAAATAATACAGCGTAATTACATTTATTTAGTCACTTTGGCTTTTACAACGAGTCTTATGATGTAATTCCATTCAACAAAAGGGAAATATACACATCTGATGCTATAGGTTTAAAAACCTTGGCCAACCACGGAAAATTACATATTGTAGTCCGGCCGAATGTTCATCACTTAACGTGGCATACGAACAAAAATGTTATACGAGAGGTAATTATCCCGCATTTGATTTAAATGAAAGCCGCTCCCAATACGTTCAAACAAATTTATAAATTTCTTCCAAGAAAGGTATGGTAGTTTAAAAGATTATCGGTCTGAAAAGCAAAGTTTTTTTTATTAAGTAATTTTTATAGCTTGCAGTGGTTCTATTCCTATATTATTAACTTTATGAAATCCTATGGAAGTGATGATAAATTGGCTGGAAAACTATTCCAAAGAATTTATAATTAAGATTAAAAATGAATTTTTTAAAGCAACATTATATATAACTACATTAAGCTCGAGAGAAAAGAACGTTTTAAATAAAATTAAAACTAATATGCGCCATCTAAAGTTTATATATTTCAGTTTGATTGCATTCTTTAAGAAAATTGTTCGGCAGTCCCTACTTGAACCAATTTTTTGAATGGATGCTTTTTAGTGGCAGCATCCCTTTAGATTCGTGATTTTTTCAACTTCTGGATAGAGATAAAAAAAATAAAGCGAGTACTGTGGTGAATAAAATTAAACAATATATAGAAAATCATTTGCAAAGATTATTGTAATCTGAGGAGCAGAAAGTTAATTTTGGACTTGTAAAATTCAACAATAATTGGGAGAAACTATCGCGTATAAGAAACAGATTTGAAGCTGATGTGTTATTGCTTTATATGTTAAAATACACAGCGCCAAAAGTGAGTAAACACCACTGAAATAATTCATTTTAGCAGAAAAGTAAATGAAAATAGTCGAATAAATTTCCAAAAATAAAAACGTATATTTATTTCTTATAAAATGTTAAAACAAAAACAACAATTCATGATAAGGGACTTTTATTATACTTAAGAACAAAACTGTTTTATACTTAAGAACAAAAGTGTTGACTCACTTATGGCTCTCAGTGTATATGAAAAGTAGTATATTTGAGCTAAATAAAATACTTGTGAACAATAGCTTTGTAATATTAATGAAATGCCAGTTTGGAGTATACGAGAAAAATAAGTAGAATTGAATCTAAGAACGATCTAATAGTATACATATTTGATTCTCCAGTCAGATTCAGAGATTTCGATGTACAGTTAAAGGTAAAAACTAGATCTACAAGATTTAAAGTACAATGATCGGTGATTTAAAGGTATATATAAATGAAGCAGAAGACTGTAAACTTTTCAATGTAAAATTATGCTGATGCATTTAATTTCTTAAAAATCTTGATATTGAATTTTTTCAAATTTAATACAATTGATTAAACTTGTACAGTAAAAACACTTATTTTATATGGAACCTAAGCCCTTTAAGTAAAGAAGTGTTTGTGTGTCTGCTGCGTTTTAGAAACAAAATGTTGTTGGTATAAATCTATAATTTACAAAACTACACTATGAAAATTTAAGTTTTTGAAAAAATTGTAAATTTTTTTTTTTAGATTCAAGGCGAATTCATATAAGGTGATGTTATTAGCCCAGCTGATTGTTTTTCTCAGTCCACATAAATGTCAAATATTTTGTTTGCGTACAGTGAGCAAAAAAAACGTACACTTACTACCTCGAAATAACTTATGAACAAAAAATTATCCATAAAAAGAAATTTATTGTCCTTAAGACTAAAAAAGCTTAAAAACTATTCTGAGGCTAAAAAAGCTTAAAAACTATATTCTGATTATAAACATTACATATAAAGAAAATAAATGTCGAAACTAAGAAATTCCTAAATTTTTAGGCAAAAAAGTGGTGATTTTTTAACTATGGCTAACGGATTTTCTAAAAAGTCATCTTAAACAAAATCCTGTGGAATAATTTATTTAATAGTTTTTTTTTTTTAAATAAGTGTACACATTTTTTTGCTCACTGTATATACATTCTTTTGATTATTTATTTTATATTTCCTTTTACATTTCTATTCTACACAATTTATAATTTATTTAAATATTTTGGATGTTTGAGCACAACTTTTCTTGTAGAATCCGCTTTTATGCTTTTTAAATAAATATAAATATAGTAAATCTAGGTTCTAGCTTAAAAGATATATCGTTAGTATAATTCGCATAGACGTTTAGTCCACTTCTTCCCAAAATTTAGATTTTAATGCAAAACGGTAACACTACAAAATACTTATTTTACGACAACAAAAAATGTCATTATGTAGTTTAAAGTTGTTGTAATTTTGTGGTTTGCAAAAACGCTACGTCCACAAAACTACGAAAAAAAATTAAAAGCACGTGCTAACTCCACGAATATTATTTATTAATTATTATTAATTTTTGATCTAAGTCATTTAAAGAGAGTTATTCTTTAAAAATAATTGCGTTAAAAAAGTTTACAAATTTTTAAAACTGAAAAAGCTACTATGTTTTTTGTGTAGCGTTTCTTCTATACTTTGCTCTAAATATTTTGGTTGTAAGATGACTGGTAAAGCCGAAAGTCCATACCATCCTTTTCATGCGCCTTGCGAATCTTGCTTTCTATGCCGATTTTTTTGCAAGTTACACACAATGCGTTTATGCGACTGGTTTTTTTGTTTTGATCAGAGTGAAAACTGGCAGATAAAGTAAAAAAATTAAATGTAAACAAACATTTATTTTGTGTTAAAAAGGGGAAAATTTTGAATATTTTTTAATTTCTTCAATGAAAAGTTTAAAGATTCTTAAATATTTAAATATTAATCGAAATGTGGGTGAATTTCGGTCACAATGAGTATAGTTTCGTGAGCAAGAGTTAATTAAGAACCTAAATATAATAAGATCAAAATAAGACGTACTGCTCATAGAAAATTTTTCCTGCTGAAAGTTGCCAAAATTTTTTAATATCTTGGAAGGAAAAATTAGAAATTGTTATTAGTTATTTTTATTATAAATAGTTTTACACAAAAATTACTTGTATTGTGCTGTTAAGGCCTACGAAAATCCTCAAAAGAACACAAGACGAGTGTTTTCAGTTAATTTATCCTCCATTTTTCTTGTTTACAAATTAATAAATTCAAAATAGATGACACTCAGTACCTAAAAACAATCATATATACATACATATGTATAAACAATCATCATATACATATTTTGTTCATGAAAGAAATTTGTTAAAAAATGTATTTTAATGTATTTTCCTCTTAAATTAGTAATAAACTTTATTATGAAATATGTTTTTATTAATATTTTTATAATACAAATAAAGAAAAATGCGAAAATAGTGATGCACTATTTAAACATATTTGTAGAAACCATTCACAATAGTATATAATTTGGCATGCCAAGTTTAAAAAACTGCTGACATTTTCCAACACTGCATTAGTCGCATAGAAAAGTAGAAAAACCGAAAGTCCATACCATCCTTTTCATGCGCCTTGCGAATCTTGCTTTCTATGCCGATTTTATTGCAAGTTACACACAATGCGTTTATGCGACTGGTTTTTTGTTTTGATCAGCTGTTGTGGTAAATAACAAACAAGCGAATAAGAACATTTTTGGAAAAAATAGAAAATCAAATTGTAATTTTAAAAGAATTTATGGCATTAATTACAAATTTATGAGTTTACATATGTGATATTTTGACATTTGAAAAACGCTCAACATAAAAGGACAGGCCAATTTAGAGGGAGAAAAAAATGTTATAAGTTTTGCGAGGCAAATGTGTTAGAAGCAACAGAGTGAAAACTGGCAGATAAAGTAGAAAAATTAAATGTAAACAAACATTTATTTTGTGTTAAAACGGGGAAAATTTGGAATATTTTTTAATTTCTTCAATGTAAAGTTTAAAGATTCTTAAATATTTAAATATTAATCGAAATGTGGGTGAATTTCGGTCACAATGAGTATAGTTTCTTGAGCAAGAGTTAATTAAGAAGCTAAATATTATAAGATCAAAATAAGACGTACTGCTCATAAAAAATTTTTCTTGCCAATATTTATAATAATATATATTTTAAATTGCCAATATTTTTTAATTTCTTGAAAGGAAAAATTAAAAATTGTTATTAGTTGTTTTTATTATTTATTAATAGTTTTACACAAAAATTACATTGTATTGTGCTGTTAAGGCCTACGAAAATCCTCAAAAGAACACAAGACGAGTGTTTTCATTTAATTTATCCTCCATTTTTCTTGTTTACAAATTAATAAGTTCAAAATAGATGACACACTCAGTACATAAAAACAATCATATATATAAACAATCATATACATATTTTGTTCATGAAAGAAATGTGTTAAAAACTGTATTTTAATGTATTTTCCTCTTAAATTAGTAATAAATTTTATTATGAAATATGTTTTTATTAATATTTTTATAATACAAATAAAGAAAAATGCGAAAATAGTAATGCACTATTTAAACATATTTATAGAAACCATTCACAATAGTATATAATTTGGCATGCCAAGTTTAAAAAACTGCTGACATTTTCCAACACTGCATTAGTCGCATAGAAAAGTAGAAAGTAATCCTACTTTCTATGCGTCTATGCAATCTATGCTTTTTCTTCTGTAACTTGTCACAATCAAATACACTGATTCTACTTTTTCGGTATACGCATGTAATGCAAAACGCATGGTATGGACTTTCGGCTTAATTGTTGAATTTGAGTTTTCTCGAAATATTTATAGGTTTTAGCATCTAAGGACACACACGCATTAGACAATTGCATTACATAAGTTCCGTTTATATTCTGTCGCTCTATTGCATGTGGTGATACTGTGATAAATTTTGCAGTTTTTGTGGGTCTTATTGCAATTTTGTCATAAACATTAATATTGGTTATTTGACGCTACTTTTAATTCGGCAAACTCAAATGCCTGTTCTAAATTTACGAATGGTATAAAACCTTCATAATGTCTATTTCTTTAGACGTAGGTACAAAAGAGGTGACTACTCATACTTTCGCCCAATGAATGGCATGTTGTATGTTTAGTAGTTCTTCCATTATAATGTCTAATTTATATTTTAGTAATATTACAAGTTGTTCATCAATAAAAATTTTCTTTCTGACATTTTTAACAAATTGTTCGTTATATTGGTAAGTCCATTGGCTTTTTTATTGTTAGTTTATTAATAACTACTTGCTTATTATTATTTCTCAATAGGCTGCTGGTTTTCTTTGTCAAAATCGTCATACTCTGGGTTACCTGATATTCATTTCCCTGGAGATCTTAGGAAGTTTAGGGATCTTTTGGTTTCAGTCGGTCAATATAAGCTTGTAATTCCGTTAGTTCATGATTCAGTAGTAGGTGAAGGAAATAAGATGGTCCTAGAGTTTCCTGAAGTCTGTCTATAAGTTCCTGATATCCTTGTGTGTCAATTATATGGATTAATTTGAACGTCCGCGTCTGTGCTTTGCTAGTCCGGAGTTCATGGTCACTTTTGAGATTTCGTATAGTCCAAAATTTTAACGACGGCTAAAACCAGTATGAAAAGCAATCTGGAAATTAAGTTTAATTTAATTTAATTCATGATGTTATTCTTGTGCACTGTCTTCCTGATTCGGTTATAATAGCTACGTTTCTGTCCGGGTTAATAAGTATTTGGTGTAGTTTTCTTCGTTTTGTGGTAGTTAATATCTTCTAGTTGTTTTTCTGTAAGTCTTTTGAGCATACCTAGTTTAATTCTTTCTAATTCTTAAGGGTTTGTAGTGGCTCTACTTAAGAAAAATGCATCAAACGGCTTACTTCTAGTGGTAGAATTCACGGAATTGTTATATTCATAAGTAGCCATATGTAAAATCTTTGGAAAAGTGCTATGTGCTTTTTCTGCTTTTAGACAACGCATCAATTCAGAAAGTGTGGAGTCAAATCTCTCTATCTGCCCATTGACACTACGGCTGTAAGGAGGTATCTTGAAAACTTTTATTCTATATTGATTTTCAAGCATGAAAATTATTGAAGCTGAATTAATTGATTTTTCATTGTCAACCACTAGTATTTGCGGTATACAAAAAGCAAGCAACATTTCTCTAAGTGGTTCTTTAATGTCCTCGGCGCCTCGATATCTTAATGTTTTAACCTGAGTAAATTTATTAAGTTTATCTATAGCCGTGAGTATGATTTTCTTTTCTGTAATGCAAATGTCTATGTGTACGATTTGTCCCGGGTATAGCAGAATTGGTGTTAACTGAATTGCAATCTTGTTAGTGTTCCTATCGTACTTATTCTCTTTACAAATTTTTGCAAACACTGATAATTTTTTTGATCTTTGAATGCATTTGTGGGAAATAAAATTTCGTAAGTACTAAGTTTTATTTTCTATGCTACTCCTATGAGATCTATTATGTTCTTTTAATTTTCTTACTATGTTTTTTGTGTCTCCTATAAAATTCGAAAAAAGGGACTTAACACATTTGCGAATTAGGCTAACGATATGTATTTAGTGTTAAAGGCTTAAATATTGTTAATCGTCTTGCAAAAATTTTAATATAATTATAAGGGTTTATGACTAATATAAAAACGAAATTGATCATCGAAACAAAAATACACAAAGAACAAACGTATTTTTTAACAACAACGATACTCATCAGCTGTTAAGATAAGGTCACCTCCACCTTGTGAAGTATTTTTATGTTACCCATTATAAAAAAATATTTTTTCCTATCACACTTATTCACTACAAATTTTTGCAAACACTCGTAATTTTTTTGATCTTTGAATGCATTTGTGGGAAATAAAATTTCGTAAGTACTAAGTTTTATTTTCTATGCTACTCCTATGAGCTCTGTTGGATCATTTCAACTTTTATACTATTTTTTATATACTCTTTGAATAATAACAATAATTAATAATAATAATTATGAAATAATAATAATAATGAATTCGCTATAAATTAGTACCGCCCTAATATGAAGTAGATGTAAGGTCAATAAACACATAGCAATAAGTAATTAGAATAAGCAACGGAGTTGCTGAATTGAAGTAAACGGTTAGTATTAAGTAAATATATATTAGGATTAAGAAAATAGTATGGAAATAAATTAGTTGAATATTATCCTACTACTCGTTCGGTCCTTTTATTTCGGAAAAAGTTTGGTCTTCGCGGTCATTGTTTTAAGTGCCCAATTTTAAGTAATTGAACTATAATTTGCTTGGTTCAATAATTTCTTAAAGACTATTAAGAAAAAACAAGCTCTATTATGTTCTTTTCATTTTCTTACTCCCCTTCATTCCTCAAATCTGTAAACATATTCCGAGAATAATTGACTCTGTAATGCATAAAATTTTTCATTAGTGGCGTAATTTTCTTCCGCTCCGCTAAGGTTTCTTGATAAGAACGCGATTGGTCTGTTATCTTTGGATAATATTGCTCTTAAAGCGTAATATGAAGCATCTGTCGTTAGATCAAATTCTTTTTAAAATCTGGATAAGCTAATATCACATCATCGGAAGTCAATGTGGATTTTAATTTTGTAAACGCATCTAAAGCTTCTTGGTTTAGTTCAATTTCTATCGTTTTTGAAATATATTTCGACGAACGTCCTGCCTCCCCTGTTAAAAGCGTTGTCAGGGGCTTAGCAATTTTAGCGTAGATAAAGCGCCCATAGTAGTTTGAAAGCCCGAGGAATGATCTTTGATATTTTTTTGACGGTGGGAAATTCAGAGTTGCTTCGACCTTGGGATTTGTTTTTATAACTTTGTCCGAGATAATGAATCCTAAGAATCCCACCTCATTCTTCAAAAACTCACATTTGTTGTGTTCCTGTTCGTTTTTAGAAAAAATAATTATGTCATCCATATAGACAAAACATATTTTCCCTATATGTTCCCTCAATATGTCATCCAGCTTTCGCTGAAATATCAAAGTAGCATTTTAGCTTAAATTGCAACCTAGTAAATTCGTGTTTACCATTGTTCCCTGATTTTGGTGGTTTCAGTACAGGGATTGCGTTCACCCGTGGCATCACAACGGGCCGCTATGCGTGCTCAAGTGAACTTGTGATATCAGAGCTACCATTCCGACCTAACCATTGTTTACTTAGAAGGCCGTTTTATATGTTGGCTTCATTGAACGGTATTTGATTTTGAGATCTATTACTGAGAAAAACTTATTTTGTTAAAACGTTGTTGATCTCTGGAATCGGATATTTGCCCGGAACTGTTCATTTAATTTACGGTAGCCAATGACTATTCTCAATTCTTTTGCCCTGATACATTAGCTTTTTGGGCATACTCACTAATTTGACTAGTGAGTTATAGGGCGACCTGGAAGGTCAACTTCTTTCAAATGCATTGGATACGGGTAGTATAGGGACTAAACAGGTTCTTGAGTCTTTGTTTGAGTGCCTGTGACTACAGTCTGGTTCACTGAACAATGATGTATGTTTTTCAATAACGTCTTCTAATTTGTCTTTTTGTTGTTCTGTCAAGTGGTCTGTTCTGATATTAATGTTAGTCACTAATTGCGAGATTTTCTGTTTAATTCTATTTATTAACATGTAGTTTTCTGCGGAGTAAATAATAACTGGAAGGTCTTTAAGGCTATCGTTTCCTAAAACACCACTCAAAGATTTAAGTGTTGGCAATAGAAAGAATTTTAATTTATCGGCGTTTTTTTCAAAACAAATTTATGAAAATGTGGTGAGTGATTTTGTTATTTCCGCCCACCGAGCTTGCTAAAAAGAAATCTTCATTTAGTAATGGATTTTTAGCTAAAGAAGGTTGTATATACTTTTTGTTTGAACCAGTGTCTATTAGAAAATTAAGAATTTGTCCGGTGTTCGTCCTACACTCAAAGTAAGATAAGGACGAATGCGTTAGTCTAAAAAATGAATGTCCGCGAAATCTTTTGTTTCAAATTGGTTTGTTTTCAGATGTATCTGGTTGATACCCTAGGTATTCGTCTAGTGTCGGTAGTTTTCCTTCTCTTCATAATTTAATACCTGGTCTTGACAATATTCGTCAGTTATGTCCTCTCTTCCTTCTGTCTCTAAATGGAAATTTCTTTGTTTGGACTGTGTCGGTGGCTTCTTTCCGAACATTGATTATTTGCTGGACGGTTAATATAGTTAAAAGCTTTTATCCTCATTCTACGACCATGGGCTAGAGACGTGGATATGGCTTTGGTGCCGTTGGTCTTCGAGGAATAAACCTTGGGTTTTGATAGCTTAGAGGCTGTGGAATTTGGTTGGAGTTATAATATGCCATTGGATTCACTGACCTGTATTGATTGACAAACGAAGGTTGTGGTGTATGGGCCAATTACGGATAGAAAGTTCCCTTATTCCTATCTTGGTGTGAACTTTTGGTTGAGATATGAGCCCGTTAGTATTGTTTTTATTGCAAATTCGCAAAATGTGACCTTGTGAACTGATTCTTCATTTTGAGACATAAATGGAGTGCCTGCGGAAGATCTTTTGGCTCTTTCATTCCCAGGTGTAATGCGATAAGGTCCAGTGCCTCTTTATCTATATACAAACACGACAGTTTATATATAATAAGGGAAAGGTATGAACATACCTGTTGATGGTATTCCTGAATGGTGCTTTTACCCTATTAGAGTACTCATTTGGTATTCCAGTGTTGTTAAGTCTCTTTTACCTGCATAATGCAATGCTAAACACTTCGAGATGCACTGCCAGTGTAGGGATGTGTTATAGGATTCGAGTGCGGCATTAGCACTGCCTGTAATCTTGTACCTAATTGTGTTCAGAATAGCAAAATATTTTGGAGTCCCTTTGACAGAGTCATATAATCTAGGAATTCTATCAACACTCCTTCCAAGAGCTGAATTCGGCGCAACTACCAGAAAATTCTCTTAAAGACATTACAACATCGGGGACTTTGCCCAAGACCGCCAGGTCATTCCCGCATCTGTCTTCTATAGTTTGGTCTTCCTCTGCCATGTCCGAATTAGGGTCTAAAAAGTTCCTTATTGCAATATGGCACTGTTTTGTACATATTCATGAAATTGTTTCTTCTAAATTACGATTACCTACACGTCCTACTTCCGGCTGATTCGGTACGTTTAAAACCGGGGGTTCAATCAAATTATCTGGGTTAGACACTTTCTTCATTTTTGTATACGGTCACTACTGAGAGATAATAATAGGTCCTATGTCACTACTGAAGGGTCTTGGAGGAATCGCAACAGTGGTTGTTGCCGCCGCCCACAGCGGGTTAAAAATTTATTTCTTTATGCCTAAATTTTGTTTCGATCATCTCTTTGCATACTTATTTTATTAATGTTTCTCTTTTAACGATAAATTTAAAGTTACATGCTTTTGTACATTTCACATTGTATTATTTATACACATATGTACATGCGTAGGTATTTACGAATGTTCTTTTTATAAAAAAACATTAACGGTTAATTTTTCACTCGTCACGTAAGAAATTAAAAAACATTAACGGTTACTTTTGTACTCGTCACGTAAGAAATTAAGAAAATATAATCCAATTGGAAGCAAATTAAAGAAAAAGTAAATTATTACAGAGTTTGATTTCAACATAAAAGGACGAGGCAAAAATTAATAAAATTTTAAAGCTCCGTGCTCTTGCATTTTTTTTTTGTAAATTTATTGATGAATAAACAAAAGAATTTATGAAGTAAAAGAAAAGCGCTCTTAAAATTATTTTTTGCCTGCCGTAATCCAACAATTCTTTAAAATTATATTAATTTTTTATTAAAATCATAAAATATGGAAGGCGATAAAAATGAAACCAATCACAACTGCAAGAAATGTGGCCAATTGGGCAGCGATCAAATGGTGATGTGTGACAGATGTGATAAGTGGTATCACTACACATGTGCCGGAGCAGACAGTGATGTAGTTGACTATAGTTGGAACTGCGATTTATTCGAATCTCCGTTATCTACTTATACTGCTCCACAGCAAACAGTAGGACTCACCACACTAGCAAACGCATCTTCATCTCCGATTTTAACTACACCAGCGGCCACAACAACGGTTATGGTAACTGCCACAGGAATTACCTACCCTAACGTAGCAGCGCCGATTAATCCGATTTCGTCATCAATTATGCCACCCAAAATTTTAAGCACTTTAGGTGCACAACATTTTGCTACCACAACATCAAGTATATCGGTTACATTTGCAAGTGCAGTAAGAATGTTTCCTGGACAACCAGCAACAGTATTTAACACAGCACTACCATTGTATACAACATCGCCAGCAACAACATCGTTTGCAATACATCCGAGTCAATTTCGAACAAATATAACTACTTTAAATAACAATTTTGAAAGCATGCAAAGGCAAAAAATTCTAGAGCTGCAAAGGCTAGAAGAGGAGAGAAAAATTCAAGAGGAATTTTTAGAACGGAAATATAAAATATTATCACAGAGTGAGATTCAGCCTTTGAGAAGTACAAATTTACACGAATTTAATATAAATTACCAAGCCACGACGCAGCTTCCATCTGTAAGTAGTTTTATAAATAATGAACAATCTTTTTGTCCTCCAGAACATGTCCTTACACCTTCCCAACTGACAGCTAGACATTCAATACCAAGTGGACTTCCGACATTTAATGGCGACCTTGAAGATTGGCCAATTTTATTAGCAGTTTTCAAAATAGTACGGCTATCGGCGGGTTTTCTTATGCAGAGAATTTAATGCGCCTCCAAGACAGCCTAAAGGGAAGAGCCAGGGAAATAGTTAAAAGTAAATGCTCTTACCAGCACTCGTGCCAGATATTATAAACACCCTTGGCCTCTGTTTTGGCCGACCAGAGCATATTTTGGAGCGTACTATAAGTAGGGAAAGAGCAATGCCAAGCCCTCGGGATAAGCTCGAGGTACTTATAGAGTTCGCCCTAAGTGTACAAAATATCTGTGCGGTAATGGAATCATGTGGGATGGAGTATCACCTTAATAACCCAATGCTAGTAAAAGAGCTTGTAGATAAGTTGCCAAATCAACATAAACTTAATTGAGCAATGTATCAAAGGGATGAAACAGTTCCAATAGTAAAATCATTTAGTACGTGGCTTTACCAAATTGCCGAAGCAGCTAGCAAGGTCGTGCCCACAAGTTTTAGCAAAGGAGCTGCAGCGATTAATACTCATACACAAGTTAAAAATAATGAAAATAAAATATGCAGCGTTTGTAAAGTAGACACTCACAAAATTCAACAGTGCGACAAATTTAAAAGTACAACTCAAAAGGAAATGGATGTAAAATTTAACCATCTGTGCCGCATCCATCTAAAAGATAATATTATCAACACATTTGCTTTTTTAGACGAAAGTCGTCTCCTAGATGGCACACCGGACCCCCTCTGCTAACAGTGGACAGGTGGAACTACTCGCGTAGAAAACAATTCTGTTCGAACATCCTTGAAAGTGTCCAATATTTTCAACAACACAAAGCTTCTTCTTTCGAACGTACGCACAGTTAAACACCTAGAGTTACCGTCTCAATCCCTCAACATGGTAGATTTGGCCAATAAGTTCCTGTATTTGAAAAAGCTCTCGATATTTCCTGAAGGTAATTAGCAACAACCTATTACAACCAAAACGCGCATTGGATGGACGATACAAGGCGGCAAAATCAACAGTTCAACTCAGCATATGCTAAACATCCATACCTGTGCTTGTCAAAAAGATTACAACGAAATTCATGAAGATGTAAAAAATTATTTTCGTCTAGAAACACCGGTACCATCCGTTTTACAGTCCGCAGACGAAGTATATGCGTTAGAAACATTGAAGTCCACATGTAAACAAATAAACGGACGGTACGAAGACCAGAAAGCTACGACAACGCCTTAAGGCGATTAATTTGCTTGCAGAAGAAAATCGCTAAAAATCCACTCCTTCAACAACAAATGCAATCTCAAATTGACAATTTGTTACAAAAAGGGTATGCAAAAAAATTAAGTCGTGATGAAGGATTATATCAGTCAAACAAAGTGTGGTACTTGCCTATTTTTATGACACTAAACCCTAATAAAGTACGCCTTGTATGGCATGCCGCAGCTAAGTCGAAAGGCGCTTCACTAAACAATTTTCTGCTCAGTGGTCCGGATTTACTTAATCCTCTCGTAGAGGCCCTCTTGGCCTTCCGCGTAGGAAGAATTGCAGTATGTGGAGACATTGCTGAAATGTTCCACAGAATAAACGTTCGAGAAAGCGACATGCATGCTCAGAGATTTTTATGGTGGGACAAAGGTGACGAGTTATATCAGCCCAGCAAATATGTCATGCGGGCATTTACTTTTGGCGTTAATTGTGCACCCTGCATTGCCCACTATGTTCGTGACACCAACGCCAACAAATTTAAATCACCTAGTGCTGTAGAATCAATTCAAAAATATCATTATGTCGATGACATGATTGATAGCGAAGATTCCGAGGAAAATGCTGCTCTCCTTGTAAAACAAGTAATCACAATACATGCAGCTGCTGGTTTTCATATTCGTAACTGGGCCTCTAATTCCGCTAGTGTCCTAAAACAATTATCCGACACATCAAGAGAATCTAAGATTTCAAAGAGTGGGGAGCCACTGAAAAGGTATTAGGTATGTATTGGGACCCCATTAATGATGTTTTTAAATATATCTGCAGATTTGCACGTCTACGTCGAAACTTGATCGAAGAAGAAATAACCCCAAGTAAACGAGAATGTCTCCAGGTACTCATGTCTATTTTTGACCCACTGGGTTTTCTGTCTTGCCGTACAATCGGACTTAAAATCCTGCTGCAATATATTTGGCGTTCAGGCATATGATGGGACGATCAGTTAAACGAAGCTTTAGAGGCAAAATGGCGTCAATGGAAAACTACAATACCACTTATAAAAAACGTAAAAATTCCACGTTTTTATTCTCCAATACTTAGTGAAGCCGATAAAGTTGAACTCCATACTTTTGTCGACGCAGGTGAATATGCTTACGCCGCTGTTTGTTACGTACTCGTTGAACATAAAGGCATAACAACAGTCACACTTGTTGCAGCAAAATCAAAAGTGGCACCACAAAAACCAATGTCAACGCTTAGAATGGAGCTGCAAGCGGAACTTGTCGATGTAAGATTAGCAAACAAAATTAAAAAAATTCGCCGTTTACATATAACTTCTTGTTATCGATGGTCAGATTGAAAAACCGTGCTTCAGTGGTTACGTATGGACCCAAGAAATCTACAACAATTTGTTATGCATCGAGTAGGTGAAATTTTGGAACATACAAACATAAGTGAATGGAGGTGGGTACCAACCAAAACGAACCCAGCAGAATTTGCAACGGAAGCAACCACACAAAAGGATATCTCCTTATGGTTTGATGGTCCTGAATTCTTGCACAATGCACGAAGTCAATGGCCCGAATGCGACGACTTAGGCCCGATTGATACTTCCGAAATAAGACGTCATTTGCTCGTTATCAACAGGAAGATCGATGATTTCAATTATCTCAACGTCGAGTACTTTTCGAATTGGAAAAAGCTGTATCGTGCGGTATTAACGTTTATTTTGTATTTGACAAAAGTAAAAAACATAAAAAAAGAGTTATTGGTATTAACGAAGTAAATTTCGATATGGTTCAACAAACACAGCGTTTTCTATTTAAGGTAGCGCGACAAACCGAGTTCAATTGGGAAATTGCTGCGCTCAAGTACGGAGCGAACATCGAAAAAGCAAGTAAGTTATACCCATTGAACGTCTACTTAGACAGTTACGAAATTATACGATGCCGTGGCCGAATAAAACGTCGTAATAATCACGATGACGAAATCGTGTTACCAACTAACCATCACATCACATTTCTCATATTACGCTCATTTCACGAGAGTCTTCATCATCCGTTTCATGAAGTAATGATCAACAAAATTAAAAGCCAGTTTTATATTTTTCGTTTACGTGTTCTTTATAGAAAAGTGCGTACGTTATGCCAGGTATGTAAAAAGGCAGTTTTACCAGCGACCCGCCTAGGTGCGTTTTAACGACCTTTCACGTTTGTCAGCATAGACTACTTTGGTCCTCTAGCTGTATCCGTTGGTAGAAGACGAGAAAAGCGATGGGGAGTAATATTTACATGCCTCATGGTTCGTGCCGTGCATATAGGAATTTCTCATAGCTTGGACACCAGTTCATGTATTCTCTGTATACGAAACTTTGTCGTCAGACGTGGAATACCCCGCGAGATATACACAGACAATGGCACGAACTTTAAGGCAGCCGAAAAAATACTCAGTGAAGAAGTAAAACAAATAGATTACTCCGGTATATCGTCAAAATTTGATAAAACTAAATGGATATTTAACCCCCCTGCTGCCTCTCATATGGGCGGAGCCTGGGAGCGGCTCAAAAGGTCAATAAAAAATGTTTTATATACCTTATACCCCAAGAAGATGATGAAGCCATAACTCCGAATCATTTACTAATCGGCTCGTGCGGTGGTTATAAACCTTCTTTGAAAATAGTGAAAGCCTGCGTCAACGATGGCATCAAACACAATCATTTGCCGACCACTTTTGGCGAAGGCGGCTTAAGGAGTACACCCCAATAATAGCTCGTAGGGGCAAATGGTTTGCCAAAGTACCACCAGTCACAATCGGCGCCATAGTCATCATCTTAGACGAAGATGCAATTTGGCATCATGCAAAGACCAGTGACGAAGATAGCTGTTTTGGACGTCAGCAATGACCATAAACAAGCTCACCCATAGTTTGCTTACGGCTGGGGGAATGTTGCCGCCGCCCACAGCGGGATAATAATTTATTTCTTTATGCTTAAATTTTGTTTCGATCATCTCTTTGCATACTTATTGTATTAATGTTTCTCGTTTAATGTTAAGTTTAAAGTTACATACTTTTGTACATTTCACATTGTATTATTTATACACATATGTACATGCGTAGGTACTTACGAATGTTCTTTTTATAAAAAAAAAAACATTAACGGTTACTTTTGCACTCGTCACGTAAGAAATTAAGAAAATATAATCCAATTGGAAGTAAATTATTACAGAGTTTGATTTCAACATAAAAAGACGAGGCAAAAATTAATAAAATTTTAAAGCTCCGTGCTTTTGTATTTTTTTGTAAATTTATTGATGAATAAACAAAAGAATTTATGAAGTAAAAGAAAAGCGCTCTTAAAATTATTTTTTGCCCGCCGTAATCCAACAGTGGTTATATTTTTTCTTTTATACTTTCCTATTGGAGGGTCATATAGAAATCGCAACAGAAATTATATTTTAAAAATATTTCACTTATAGACTAAATTCGATTTAAATACTTTTCAATAATTTTTGTTTTTTTAATCCAATAGTTTAAAATTTTCACTTGTTTAAATATAGAAAAAATAATAAATTTAAAAATTTTTTCAACTGAATAGTTAAAATTTTCGCTTATTTAACTTTAGAAATAAAAATTTAATTTGAATATTTTAATAACGATTTCTTCAACACACTTTGTATATTTTCATTTATGTTAATATTTTTAATGAATTATTCTTACGTTAATACAGCAAACATGAGGCCAGTAGGGGTTTTATTATGCCTTTCCTCCGGTAACCGCTTTCACTTTAAGGTCCTCACCCGGAATGTTCTTGTTCCATTAATTATTATTATTATATCATTATTCCGGTCCCAGCCCATGGGGTGCTTCATTAACTTTGGGCGTCAATAAAGTATTTTTATGTTATACTTTTATAATTTTTTTTGTTTATTTCACAAACTTAAAAAAGAACTGAACTTAAAATTGATTCCTAAACTTAATTACAGTTTGGTTACAAACAAAATAATGCTTACTAGTTAAAACTACAAAAGGTGTATCGTATGCAATATTTAATAATTGTGTTTCGTAATCGTCTGGATTATCGTCAGCATATTTCAGTTTGGGTCAATGAATGTTTTTTAAGGTTTTTTTTGTTAACCTATGTAAATATATAAAGGATTAATAAATGAATAAAACAGTTTTGCGGGATTTACTATAAAACATTAAAAAAAATTTACATAAAATGTGAATAGTGCAGTAGGTAGTGTGCTGGCTTATTAGACGTGAGGCCTCGGTTCAAACCCCAAGTCAGACATCTCCAACAAAACGAAATATGAAACAATATTTCTTCGGCGACTTTTTTCAGCAGATTTCTGGCAAAAACTCTGAGAGTAAATAAAATTGACATGAAATGTTTCTCAAAAATCTGTCGTTCGAACTCGACTTTAAACTTTAGTTTCCGTCATACCTGTATAAAAATTAACGCACACAGCATAAGTGGCGTGAGAAACTAGGTCGTAATCCTGACTAAAGGGTTGTAATGACCAATTATGTATGTATGTATGTAAATAAAAACTGAATTGACCTATATAAAACAGACATGTTTGCTTGATTGTGTTTTATGCTAGGGTACCAGTGTGACAGATTCACAGAGCAGTAAAGTTTTGAACACTGAATTGCGTCTATTTATTCTCTTTGTTTCACGATTGGGTATGGATATGAGTATACGTTGTATGTACTGAAAACTTAATGCTATCTATTGTTTTAGGGTCTAACTGATTTCCCTTTTCCGTTATAACATTTTTAGCTAGTAAAAACATTCACCAAAGCATTAAGTCGAAATCTTCTGTAATTATTTACAATAATGCTCGACTTCGTCTCTTTCTGTTGCCAGTGTGGTAGCTGACACACTCATTAGAGTAGGGCAGAAAACTTAAATTTTAAGTAGATGGCTCAAGGTGGAGTGAATGAAGTACTTGTGACTCACTAGCGATCAAAGTTCCAGGTTCTGTTGACGCGTGTATGTGATGAATGATTTCAGGCGAAACTTCAATATGGTCTTATATCAGATTTTCAGTGAAAAATTCCTTTATATTGCTAATTTGTCTGTCCGTATAGATATTCAAGAGCGTACAAAAACATATGGAAAATACTTAACTTTGAACACCATTTCTCCAAATGCGATAGTATATTAAACTTTATTGCAGCAATCTCAGCCTCTACGTTGGTTTGTACAATACATGAGACTTTAATTTTATTAACTGATGGTATGACGAAACCGAAAAATATTTTAAAGAAATTTAGCACACTCCGCCTTTCAATAATATAGCAAGAATTTCGTTGATCTTTGCTTAATTTTCAAAAATTGACACAAACATAGCGAAATTTGAATTCCATCTGGTGGTGCAATGGCTCTTTAAAATAGAGTCCGACATATACTGCTAATGGTCTGTTTTTAAGAATTTTTTTTACAAATATTTGTACTTTTATTGCGAGCGTAGAGTACCGAATACCAATTTGGATATATCGCTCTCACCTAACTCTTCAAAAAGGCTGCATAGTTTGTGCATTTGCGGGTTATAGGCTGAGGGTTAGTATGGGGGTAAGAGGGAGTAGGTTGCGTCAACGCACAAACCTTTCTCATATTCACTTTGTATATATGTAAATGATAAGTGTTGGTTAATGTTTTATTGGTATATATTCAAACGTTATAAATGTATATTTATGTCTTTTAAAAAAATAAAATTATGTACTATAGTTCACAATGTTTGTTTTGTTCACAATTTATATTATTCTATTTATGTTTATTTTATAATTTTTATGTTTTTATAATATTTTGTATGGCGCACTCGCATAGGGATTGTTCGATAATCAGCTGACCTATGTAGACAACGCAGGTTTTAAACATTAATTTGGTGATGTTGATGAATGATGATGTGTGTTGGGGATGTTATTGTTATTATTTGTTAGATGTGTTTATGTTGTTATATAGCAAACCAGCGTTAGGGTTGTGTGAATTTGTTCACTTGTGTGAACATACTCCCCGGCCGGCAACCTGAGTATGGAAACAATTTATTTGTATTTGTTCAAGAAAGGGGTCTTCCCATGGGTTCAAACATCAATTTTGACCTCTAAATGGGCCATAACTTTCTGTCGGGTGGGATCTGAAATGAATCTTTGGGTGAGTAATGGGTAAGATTTTTAGTAGGTAATGAGTGTTTAGGTGATTATTAAGGGTGTAAGGGTGAATAAATTGTTTTCCCCACTAATGGGTTTGATCTTTTAATACAATTTGATTTCCCATTGGCATATTGTGTCTTACAAAGAAGTATGAGTCTATCACGGGTAGTTTTTATTTCATTCGCATCAAATTTAATACTCGGTTGGGTTAATAATCTATTGTCATTCGTAATAAATTATCTATTGTCTTTCGTCAATAGATTATAGGTTTTTGCGATCCAGAACTATGTTGTCATGTCGAAATTTAGGGTGAGTGAAGATAATAGTTGGTTTTGGGTCCACAGTTTTAGCTTCAGCTTGAGTTTCGGATGGTAGATGTGTTGTTGGCCACTTTGTCGGATCTTCCTTCAACCAAGTTGGTTCATTCCATAACTCGTCATTCTTCAATCCGTCTGGACTGCAACCACGACTAACAACATCAGCTGGGTTGTCATAAGAATCTACATGTCTCCAGTTCTTGGTTTCTACCGCATCGGTCTGTCACAAAGGTGTTAAAAGTAGTTGGGGGTTTGTTGAACCATGCCAAAACTATCGAGGAGTCCGTCCAAAAATGTATTTGGTGTTGGGTTAGCCTTTGCTGGGTAATCAAATTGGGTCCCAAAAAGGGGACGCAAAGTTTTAATTTCGGTAACGTGCGTATAAAACCGCAGAGTATGCATGTGAAAAGTCATGAATCTCAATTCTTGCTGAAGGTGAAAAATGTATCCATCTAGGAACGCGAATATTATCATTATCATAAAACTGCAGAAAGTCGTGCGATTTAATAAGGGTGAGTAGATTAAGACATTCATACCAAGCTGTATTATCCTGCCAAATTTTCTGCATCAGGATTTTGGTGGATATAATAATTGGTGCTAACCAAGCAACTGAGTCAAAATTTTTAGCGATGTCAGATAAAACTGTACGCTCAGTGTAGGCGGGTTATCTCTCTATTTTGCGGGCCCCAAAGAAAAAATTGTCCTCTTTTAGATTCCACCGAATGGCTAGGGTTTTACGGTTTTCCGATTTCGGAAGGGTGAGTAAGGCGGCATTGAGTTGGTTATTCTTGGGTAAATTGTTTAATAGTTCTTGTGTATTTGGTGTCGTAGAGGAAACCAGCAGATTCAAGAGCAGTGATCAACTGTGCAATTTCATCTTCATGAACAGTGTGAGCAACGGCTAGTACATCATCGACATACATATTATCTCTCAAAATTTGAGATGCAATTTGTGGGTATCTTGAATGTCTTTAGCTAATCTGTGCAGGGTTCTGATGGCTAAATAAGGGGGCGGCTTGCAGTTCGTAATCTTAAATGGGTTCGTTGACGCTTTTACGGAATAAAATTCTCTGATAGAGTGTGTGGGTAGATCAAATAAATATTTGCCCAAATATGATGGAAATATTTGACGCTGAGTGGTCACGCTTAAAACATTTTTGTTTCACAGCAAATAATTTTATTTGCCCAAAACTGAAGATTTTTCTCTTTGCCCCTCAAAATTATTTGTGTTCACATTATGGCAAAAAAAGATTTTTCGTTTCGGTAAAATATTTTTCAGATGTGACCGTACCTTTTAGGATTATAAATAATGGCTTTCATATGACCTAAGTCAATATATTATTGTAGCGCGTTATCATATTCAAGATTCAGCTCGGCTTTCATCAGAAAATTTTTCTCATTTCTTAAATATTGAGCCATCGCTATATGGCGAAATTTTCCTAACTGAATGTGAGGAATGGAATGGAAGAGTTACTTGATAACGGCCATTGAGTAAATGACGGGTAGTTGTCGTGTAGATTTTCGCACAAGTACAATCATCTTCAGATTGAATGGGTTCTTGTGGAATTTCTTCAATTTCCTAAAATTTGGTCAAAAGTTTATCAAACTTGACTGAACTATAATAAGAAACGGTTAAAATCCGACTTTGTTTCTTGAGTTATAATGTGCAAACAATATATTTCTTAACACCAGCTCTGAGAATTTGTGGGTAAAAACGCGCTACCAATTATAATATCAACTGGACCAATTTCATTCTTGACATTCTATCCAAGTCATTTATGAAAGTATGGTAGCATGGGTGAGTGTAAGTTGCGCCTTTATCAAAAAAAAAAAAAAAAAAAAAAAAAAAAAAAAAATCTGATGCTGGGTCACTAAGCTCTCTAGCAGGAAATTTTTCACAGAGTATTTCAATATTTATAGCAGTTGTGCCTAAAATTTAGCTCTGTATAATTGGGTTTTGTTTGATTGGGTTTGGGTAGAGAAAGACTGTATTGCATTTGACGTAGAGGGTTTAAAGTCATTTTGTGGGTTAGTGTTTAAGCTTGGTTTGTGTAGTAAGATGTTATGTATATGGGTATTTGGGTGGGTTTGGGCAGAATACGATGGTTTGCTTCGGTTTTGCTTGTGGATTGGGTATCTTTCTTATTGCTGTATGTTACATTGTTGAAAGTCTTTATCCTTCTGTTAAATTTATTCTGGAAGTCCTGCAGGAATTTGGGTTTTGGGTGGGTGTTTGAGTTAGGATTAAGCTTAATTTCCGGATCATCATTGATAGAAGTGAGTTCTTTGAAAGTATTTGTTAGAAATACATCCACAACAGTCCAGGAAGACTGTTCACCCTAAATACCCTAATTTTAAGCTTAGTTTAAGTATTTGTACAATCGTGTGTTTGTGTAGAATTAAGATTGTGAATTGTTAATAATGTAACAGAATTGTTGTAATGAAAACGAGAAGGGATATTATTAATCTATCCACCCCTGAACAATAAGGTACGTTTGGCTGTACACTTAATAAATACATTTTTATATAGAAAACTAATGTTCATTTATTTTTCTTATTGTTGCTAAATATTTTATTTTATTATTTCCATGCTCATCCCATTTTGGTCCTTCGAACCGGATCATTCCCTAAATAAAATAAAATATTTGAATCAGAATTCAGAATCTTTTTGTAGATTGTTCGCCACTGGATATTTTGTTGCTGGAAACCACACCCGTTTCATCGTTTTCGATTTGTTTTCTGTAATTTCTTTTCCTTAAAATTTTTTGCAAGTTATGTAAAAATACTTATAATTTCGTGGTGAAAATAAATAAAAATAAATAAATATATATATAAATCAATGAAGTGTGCCTCAGTGAAAACTGGAAACTTTTGATTCAGCGCCCGGAATTTTGTTTAGCATTATTTGTTCCACTGGTTTGGAAAGTGTTACCAATATTCTGTCAGAAATATCTGATGATATTAAACTTAAACCTAACGAGAGTGTTACTGATTATCCTATATCTTCTTGTCAACGACAACAACTAGCAACTACAATAGAATTATTTCTAAAAAAATTTAAGAGAGCTTAGGATACACCAGTTTAATTGAGAGCAATATTGATGCCGTTGATGCAAAACCTGTAAAACAACGATTTTATCCCGTTTCACCGGCAGTAGAAAAGTAAATGTTTCAAGAGATTGACCGTATCTTAGCCCTAGGAGTTATATAATCTTCAGCTTCTCCTTTGAGTTCACCTATGAGACTAGTGGTAAAACCAAATAAGATTAGATTATGTATGAATGCTAGAAAACTTAATGAAGTAACCAAAAAGCATACGTATCCATTGCCTAGTATCGAGGATATATTTTCGCCTTCCAAAAGCTAATATTAGGTCTAAATTCGACTTTAAAGATGCTTTCTGGCAAATACGTTTAATTGATAAAGCAAAACCTCTAACAGCTTTCACTAAGCTCGGAATACCCTTATATCAGTTTGTGGTAGTGCCTTTTGGGTTATCCAATGCTCCATCTACTACATCCTGATCTTCGGCATTTGGTTATTTAGATGATTTAATTATCGTATCGGAAGATTTTAGCTCCTACTTAGCTGTACTTACTTGTTTTGTGTCATAGAAGTTAATTCTGGGTTACATCATTAGTAATGGTGGTATAAGGACCGATCCTGATAAAATTACATCAATTCAGAAATGGCCAACTTCTAAGAATATTAAACAGGTTTAAGGTTTTTTATGTTTAGCAAGTTGGTACCGTAGAATCATATCAAACTTTTCTAGAATTGTTTTTAAATTATAAATTCTACTCAGCGAAATTATAGTGTCACTGAACGCCAATTCTTGGCAGCTGCAGAAGCAATAGATAAATTTAGATGCTATCTTCAACAATTTGAAATTATTTGGCTTATAAAACAACAGGATATTGCAGGAAGGTTACCTAGATGGGCATGAAGACTTGAAGGCTACACATTTGCTAAAAGCCACATAAAAGGAAAGAAAAATACAGTTCAAGACTTACTATCTAGGATTCCATCATTTGAAATATCGGAATTAGAAATAACAAAACCATAAATAAATTTAACTTCTCCACATTTAAATTTCAAAATACTCTGACATTAAAATGATTGATAAGTTTGTATATATTAGAACCTGTCATTACTGCGGAGATATAAAAGGCGAAAAAATGTGTGGAAACTTTGGATCCCTCTGAAAATGAGAAAGCGTATTATGTCACAAATTCACGACTCCCATATTGTTTTAGACTGACGTATGTTGAAATCCTTAGAATTATTTAGAAGAAAATTTTTCTGGCCAGGTCTTGTCGGTCATGTGAAGTTTGTAAGCAATCTAAAGCCCCCAATATGTCAATGAAACCAAATATGGGTAATAAAATACATAGTTACCACGAGACCATTTCAATGACTTTATGTCGATATTCTAAGATCTTATCCTCGTAGTAAACAGGGTAATAAAGGTGTATTGATTGTACTAGATCATTTGACAAATTTTCATGGCGTCTCACAAAATTTACTTCAACTGTAATTAAGATTCTCTTATAAAACAGAGGGCCTGTTCGTAAATGCATCACTGCACTGCATATTATGGGCATTATGTTAATAAATTGGCAGCACTGCATCTGTCAAATGTTCGTAAGTGCAACATTAAAGCATATTGTGCGCAAATAAACAGAAAACACTAATCATAAACGTTGGGTGGTGACCCTAATTTACATTATTCAGAACATTTCCTAATAATACATGTAAACGAATTATTGTAATTGTACAAGTGTTAGTGTAAGATAGCCATTTTGTAAAAAAGTTGAGTTCTGAAATTTATGAACTTAATAAAAGAAGATTGAAGTAAATAAAAAAAAGTTCTTTTAATGATCGCAATATTGGCGACGAGGATTCCGGAATAATATATATAACAATAAAGAAAACGTAAATCATCTATATTTAATTTGTTTGTAATAAAAAAATTACAATAACGCAAAAAATTGAAGCAGCCATAACTTCACTCCTTCAACAACTAAAAGACCAACAGCACCAAGATCATTTGGCTATGCAGGAGTTAATGAAAAAACTCACTCCAAATAAAGGGGAAACAAACGTGAAAAGTGATAGTGTAGAATTCCTGATTGAAGCACTTGCATCAAACATTACGGAGTTCCATCATGATGAACATAACCTCACTTTCGACATGTGGTACGCAAGGTATGAGGATTTGTTTAGCGTAGATGCTGCCAAATTAGACGACTCAGCTAAAGTTCGTTTATTGCTAAGAAAACTTAGTCCAATGGTGCACAGCAAATATGTTAATTTCATTTTGCAAAAACACGCTCTTGATTTTAAATTTCAAAAGACTATAGGAAAACTCACCACTTTATTTGGTCTCCAAACTTCCCAGTTTAATGTTCGTTATAATTGTTTGCAAATAACAAAAGATCCAGCTTCTGATTTTATAACATATGCCGGTATGGTAAAAGCAATTAGATCAGTTCAAATATTTAATATTTGTAATGGGATTGAAATCGACTACAGAATATGACATTCGTACCAAAATGCTGAACAAATTAGAGAGTGAAAATGAAAAAATAACACTTGATTTACTTTCTACAGAGTGTCAACGTATGATCAATCTTAAAGTGGACACAGTCCTTATAGAAAATCAAAAATCTGAAGCTGTAGTAAAGGAAATTTACACAAATAAAAAGCCAAAATCCACACCGAAATACCCATGTTGGTTTTGCGGTGGAATGCATTTTGCAAATGAATGTTCATATAAAAAGCACAAATGTAAAGTAGTAGGCCACAAGGAAGGCTAAAGAAAATACATTTCTGTCGAAATTAATAACACCATGGTTGAACTGCAATTAGACACCGCTTCTGATATATCTATTATATCAGAAAACACTTTTAAAAAGTTGTACGTAAATAATGCTACAGAAGTAACAAATACTACAAAAAGCGCAACAGGCAAATTACCACTTTCTTTTCAATTCGTAGGTAACGTGAAATTTCGTCACAGACTTGCTATGGTAACTTGCTACGTAACACCAATAGAAGATTTAAATATCTTAGGTCTTGATTGGATGGATGCTTTGAAGTTGTACGATTTTACAATCAACAATCTATGCAATACCGTTAAAGCTAAATCAAGAGAACGAAAAATTTCATTGTTAAAAAGTTCTTTTTCAGAAGTTTTCGATGGAAAATTTGGGTTATGCACGAAAACTAAGGCACATTTGACTGTTAAGGCAAATCAAGAACCAGTTTTTCGTCCGAAACGCCCCATAGCCTATGCGGTACAACATTTGGTAGAAGAACGTCAAAGGTTACAAAATACTGGTGCGATTTCCCAAGTAAGTTATAAAAAAAGCTAACGGTTCCATCAGAATATGTGCTGATTTTTCTACAGGGTTAAACAAAGCCTTCGAGCCTCATCAATGCCCCCATCCTTTACCAGAAGATATTTTTTCAAAGTTAGCAAATAATAAGAATAGAAGTTGGCGAAGAATCTAAACATCTACTTACTATAAATACCCATATGGGACTTTTCAGATATAATCGTATGGTGTTTGGAGTAAAAACGTTTCCTGCCATATTCCAGCAGATTATGGTATGCAAAACGTAGCAGCATATATCGACGATATTTTTGTTTCGGAAAAAGATGAAACCGAACACAACAACAACCAATTACATGAAGTTCTACGTCGTATACAAGATTATGGTTTTAAAATCAAATTTGAAAAATGTGAATTTTTTTCAACAGAAGTAAGATATTTAGGATATGTCATAAACAAACAAGGTTTAAAACCAAATCCTGATCGTATATCTGCAATTCAGAAAATGCCAGAACCACAAAATATTTCTGAACTTCGTTCGTTTCTTGGAGCAATGAATTTTTACACCAAATTTGTTAATAATAGAGGTCCATTAGATGAATTGCTCAAAACAGACGTTAAATGGCATTGGTCTGAAATTCATCGTAAATGTTTTTTAAAACTAAAAGAAATTTTGTCATCAAATTTACTATTAGCTCATTATGATCCGACGAAGAGTATTATTGTAGCAGCTGATGCCTAAAATTATGGTTTGGGAGCATGTATTCTACATGAATATGCTGACGAAACAGTAAAAGTAATATGTCATACATCCAGGTCGCTGACACCAGCTGAAAAACATGCAAATGTTGCCTTTATTCTGCCTTTTTCCCCTTTTTGCAATTTTTTAAATTAGTAACATGTTCTTTTCTAAAAATGTTGCCATAAATCCCAAAAAATATGCTGCATTTTTGACCCTCAATGTAATCAAAGGGTCGGAAGGGCAACACTCTTAAAACAGCTGTTCTTGTTATTGTTTTGAAAAAAAAAAAAAAAACACAAATTATTTGTTTTCAAATTATTATTATTATTAGAACGAAACTACTTGCCGCGAGTTAAAAATTTTGTTGAAAATGTTATTTATCATTATATTTTTCATTATTTTTTAATATTTGATTTGAATTGGGCCAGGTTCTAGTAAAAAATTTATAAACAAAGAACAGCTGACTATAGGTGTTGATAATTTTATTTTTGTAAAAGCTGACTGAGCTTTAAAATCCCTAAAAAAAATTCGTTCTATTTTAACGATCTGAAATTTACTAGTCGAGAACTACAAAGAAAGTACATTTTTAAAATTGTAATAAAGATATTTTCCAAAAAATTCCAAAAATTATATTTTTGATTTGATTTTTAGCTATATAGAGAAAAAAATTACTAAATAATTAATAACATATTGTGCCATCTAAAGCGATTTGAAAATTTTGGCCCTAAAGTTGAATTTTAAATAAAAATAGTTCTAACTTGTATGACCCCGGAGCCCTTGGTAAAAATATTATTATTTTTTTATTTAAAACATTTTTTATTTTCTACACAATGATTAGTTTTAAAATCGTTAATTAAGTAAAAAAACTACAAAAATAATTGCATAAAGGGCAATGATTTTTGTTCTTTAATAATCGTTTAAAATGCAACACATTATGAGGGTTAGTGTAACCTCCAATAAATGCTACACAATATGTAGGCAACATTTTTCTCCAGAAAAGAAATCGCCATTAGTTTAATATTTGCAGTAACAAAATTTCATAAAATGATTCTTGGTCGTAAGTTCAAACTCCAAAATGATCATAAGCCTCTACTTGCAATTTTTGGAAAAAGACGGGTATAGCAGTACACCAAGTAAATAGATTGCAGCGATGGGCAGTCCAGCTATTAGCTTATGATTTTGATATAAGTTATATATCAACAAAAAGTTTTGGTTACGCTGATGTGTTATCGTGGCTTAATGACAGTCAACAGTCAAACAATCAAGAATACGTTATTGCGACAGAAAATGAAATAAAAAAAATTTTGTACGAAAATTTCGACAAATTACCAATAACACACAAAATGGTCGTGTATGAAACTCAAAAAGATCAAATTTTAAAACAATTTTGTTTTTACATTGAAAATAATTGCCCCGTCAAAACAACAAAAATGAATTTAATACCATATTTTAATCGTAAAAATTATTTTACCATTGCAGACAACGTAATTATGATGCGCAACCGAATAGTTATTCCCTCAATATACCGTAAACGGTTACTTAAACAAGTTCATCGGGGACACCCAGGAATAGAGAGGTCGAAAATGACAGCCAGAAGTTACATATATTGGCCAAACATAGATAGTGACGTAAAAAGTCTGGTACAAAGCCATCGGAACCCTGGCAACGCTTGCACATTGACTACGCAGGTCCAATTAAAGGTCAGTATTTTTTAGTTATAGTCGACGCTCTATCCAAATGGCCTGAAATAATATCATCAATAACTACACAACAAACTATTCAAATATTACGTGATGTGTTTGCTCGATTCGGGTTACCAGAAGTTGTCGTATCCGACAATGGTACGCAATTTAAAAGTTTAAAAATTTGAAGAATTTATGATACAAAATGGTATTACACATATATGTTCTAGCCCTTATTATCCAATGTCGAATGGACAAGCTGAAATGTTTATTGATACGTTTAAAAGAGCACTTGGAAAACTAAAAGAAGAGAATAGAATAGAAGAAAATTTAAATACATTCCTACTAAATTATAGGTCAACAGCAAATCCAAATACGCCTGAAAACCAATCACCAGCTGAAGTTATTTTTGGAAGAAAAATGCGCATAACATTAGATATTTTGAAGCCACTGAAACATTACGAATTTGCCATTAGATGTCGCACAAAAAGTTTGTCAACGATTCAACATGAAACATGGTGCAAAATTAAGGATTTTTGGTGAGCAAGATAATGTACAGCTGTGTTCAAAATAATAGGAGTGCTACCATTTATATTTTCAAAGTTAAAATTTTTTATTCTACCAATTTACAAAACATGATATATTTTAATGGTAGTTACAACGATATGTAAGAAATAAAATACAAAAAAAAAAATCTCGTAATAACTTTAATATTTACGATGAAATTGATTAATTTCTGTGTTTGCCCCTGAATTCAGTTAATCAAAAAAATAGGAGTGTGAGTGTTCTTTTAAAAATAAAAATATTACAGCATATAATTTAATGAAAAAAGTGAAAAATAAGTACGGAAAAATGTAGTTTAAACTTTTTCTACAGTGATTCACATAAATTTTTGTAATAGTGGGACGAGAAAAGCACTGTACTGAAGAAAAGAGAAAACTAATTAAAAATTTTCGAAATAAAGGCAAAACTTACAAAGAAACTAAGGAAATCTTAAGTTACTCCGATCAAATGATCACAAATACATTAAAATGTAAAAAAAAGCCCGAAACGCGTGGGCGCAAGACCAAAACATCTACTGTCGATGACCGCCGAATTGTGCGATACAGCAAAATAAATCCTTCAGCGTCTTCAAATAAAATTCAAAAGGATCTGAATCTTGCCGTAAGTGTCCCTACTATTCGTAGCCGTCTGATGGACAACAATTTATTCGCAAGAAGTTCACAAAAGGTGCCATTGTTGACATACAAAACAGGCAGCAGCCCGCTTAAAGTTTGCCCAAGAACATATCAAATATCCGAAAGAAAAATGGAGAACTTATTGTGGACCGACGAAAGCAAAATTGTTTTATTTGGTGGCACTGGGTCTAGACAGCATGTTAGACGTCCGCCCAACACCAAATATAAAGCTCAGTATACACAAAACACAGTTAAACATGGTGGTGCAAAACTGATGATATGGGGAAGCTTTTCATATAATGGTATAGGCCAAATACATCAAATTAGAGACATAATGGATAGGACCGTCTATGTCAGCATTTTGAGAAAAGTGATGTTACCATATTCCACACCTCTAAAATGGATATTCCAACAAGACAATGACCCGAAACACACCAGTAAATTAGCAAATGAGTGGTTTAGGGTTAATGGGGTAAAGGTTATGGCGTGGCCAGCTCAGTCTCCTGACCTTAATCCCATAGAACATCTATGAGGGATGTTAAAAAATATGTTGCCGAGAGAAAACCGTCAAATGCAACTGAGTTGTGGTCTGTAGTGCAAGATGGGTGGAATGAAATTCCACTAAAACAATGTCAGGATTTAGTTGACTCCATGCCTCGTAGATGTGCTGCTGTAATAAAAAGTAAATGCTATTCTACCAAATACTAATCGTATTTAAAGTTTCTGATTATAGTCATAAGCATTTTTAACTTTTTTTATAGTAAATTTTTATAAAAACTTAAATACTCCTATTATTTTGAACAGCACTTTTTAAGATATTTTTTTTAAACTTCCTGTTACTTACTTGTTGAAAGCTTTATTTAATTAATGAATAACTTAAATAATTTAGTATTGAATCAACATTACATTACACCAAAAAATTGAATTAAACCATGTTTTTTATTTGTTAAAATTTAAGCTTTTGTTTTTCAATGGGCTCACTCCTATTTTTATGAACACAACTGTATATGCTAGAGTATACAAAGGTAATAATCAATTTTGCTGGAGTCCTGGAGTAATTATTGAACGAGTGGGTAATGTTATATACAACGTTTTACTAAATAGTAGAAAATTAATTCGAACACATACAAATCAACTGAGGATTAGGCATAACACCGACAAAAACGTCGTTGAAAAAGATTGGTCACATGCCTTAGATGTGTATGAAAGTCTGAGTCCTATGGATGAAATTCAAAATACAGCAAATACAGCAGTTAACAATTTTGCAGAAACAAATTCAGCAGTATTACCATCTACAACATCTAATATCAATACAGAAATAGCTGTAAGTTCAACACCTAGAAGATCTCAGAGGCCGCGCCGTCCAGTGAAGCGTTTCAGCCCAAGTTGAAAAACTAAAAAGGGGAGGTGTTGGGTGGTGACCCTAATTTACAAACATTTTATATTTTTTTTATTATTTATTCTTATTTATTTTACTCTATTTATCTAACTCTTTTTTCGCCTTTTGTCATTTGTTTTAGCGTCCTGCTCAAAAATCAAATTTATTAATAATTTTTCCATTTCCGCAGTGTTTGTTGGTTCGTGAATGCAAACAAATAAATCAGCAAAAAGAAGCATCAGCAATATGTGATTAAAATAATCGTATTAGGCAGTGCAGTGAAGCATTTACGAACAGGCCCAGATATTTCATGCATCCATTTCATTTCGAAGTCGCCGTAGTCTAGTAGGTAGTGTGTTGGCTTATCAGACGTAAATATGAAAAAAATATTTCTTAGGCGACTTCCTCTCAGCAGATTTCTGACAAAAACTCTGAGAGTAAATAAACCTGCCATGAAAAAGTTTCTCAAAAAATCTGTCGTTCGGAGTCGACGTTAAACTGAAGGTCCCAGTGAGTATTCAATTAACTCACACGACGTGATTGGTGTGAGAAGCTAGGCCGTAATCCTGACTGAAGGGTCGTAATGTCCAATTATATATGTGTGTATGTTCATGTGCATACATATATGATGTGCCAGAAGAGCTCGTAAGTAATAATGGTTCACAGTTTAAAGCAAACGATATCAATGCATTTTTGACTGAATACATCATACATGTATGGCTATTTATTCGCCTCAATCGATCAAACTTTATGGGATGAGAAATTAAATTATATAAGTTGATCCCATTCAGTAAATTTCCAAATTAAACTTTTATAAAAATTCTTGGTCAAGAAGTGATAAGTCATGGAAGTTTGTATAAGTTACTTAAAAATCTTTACCTTTTGTATGAACCAACTTTAAAACTTAAGAAAAACGACCCACTCTGTTTAATTCGTAATGATATTCAAAAATAAATGTCTACGATCAGAACAAAGCACATTATTATTTACGAACTTGAGCTATTTCGTACAGTATAGCACAAATAGTTTGCTTCGTACAAAGTAATTTTGCTAAACAATTTAATGGGAAATTAGTACCATCTTTCATTAAGTCCCGAATAAAAGTACCAAAAGGAAACCATTATTATATAATAGAAAATATGGAAGGTAAATTGGTAGGTACATATCACGCCAAAGACCTTAGACCATAGTTTTATTATTGGATTTCCTACTAATATTGTTACTTAATAGGTCAATAGGTTTGTGTTGGTAGATTTGGTAATTTTAGTGTAAATTTTAAATTATGTGCTGTGTCGTTGAATTTTTATTTCAAATAATAACGGTCGACATGATGTGTTTAGTTAGCATAACCAAAGAAAATAAAGAATGTGCATTTTAACATATTTTGGAATATTTTTCAAAAATATTTTATGACGCAGGGGGAAAGATAGAAGGGAAGGTTACAGAAACCAAGAGCGTAACAATGCGTTGTTCTCATCATGCGTTGTTCTCATCGTGCGTTTTTGTTGTTTGGCCACTTTTTTATTTATTTTTCTTGTGTTAAAAACAGACGTCGGCACCAATGTCCCTCAGGGCAAAAACATCTTCGGCTTTTTACACACATAGGACACGAACATCAAGAATGTTCGTTAAAAAGAGGCTTTTTTCAGACTTCAATTATACACCCAAAGAAATATCACAGTAGTATTCACTAATATCAATGAGAAATGATTTCGATTTTTGGAAGAAAACTTGCCAAGTTAACTACGGTGTCTTTAGGGATTTAATGCAGTACAATTTTTCTATATTTTCCGATCACATATACATATCATTGGGTTAATAAGTAGACTTGAAATTATTACTAACAATTTTCCTCTAGGTTAACACATGCCTATGGTTATGGATTAGTGAGTGAGAGAGAGAAAATAAGTTGAGAGAATTTATTTATTTACAGCCGTATAAAAGTGTTAGTAGTATACTCTATTTTTATTTTCATTTCATCAACATACATATGTAAAGCTGTCTATTTTTGGCTTAATAATTTTAGATAAATAAAGATAAAATAAAAAATCGATTTTATTATTAAAAGAACATAAAGCTTAAATGCTTTGGCTTAAAAGTTAGGCCATGTTTTTTAGAAAAATAAAAAGAATAAAAAACCATTTGTTACTAAAAGAAAAAAACGAGCATTCCAAAGCATTTAAACAAATTATACCATGAGACAAAATAAAAGAATGAAATACGGCGAGCTAATGACATTTTTTACACAAAATATTCTTCGAGTGTTATTCTGTGTTCTTGTCGCAGTCTGATCGACAACTAAATCAAAAAACACAAGATACATACCCATGTCCATACGTACGATGAGAGCAACACATTGTTACGCTCTTTGTTTGTGTTCATTTTCCTTCTGTCTTCCTCTCCCCTCACCCAGAAATGATTTTTAAAAATATTTTGGTGAGAGCGGGTCGGAATGTTACGACACGCCATAAGAAATTTTACTTCTACATGATCCGTATTCTTTATATCCATATTCTTTGGCATAACTATAATGTCATAGTCGGTAGTAGGTAAACGCATGTTGAAGTGTCCACTGAGCCGAACATTTTCCAGTCACTACTAAGCCAATTGCATCATGCGAAGTGTATTAGGTCGAACTTATCAAATTATTATTTCTTTTCAATTCGAGCTCTTCGACCGACAAGATAAAAAAGCCAAGATATAGAAATATAATAATAAATTTCTGTCTTAATATAAATTTAAAGCAATAAAATTAAAGATAAAATTAGTAAAGTGATCGGCTGTTTTCAAATTGTGATTTGGAGTGTATTTTCTTTCTTTTTATAAAACTAGGTAAGATTTGAGAAAGTAGTGGCGTAAGGAAATTTTCTCTTTTTTAGTAAAAGTGTGAAGCGTTATTTAAAAACAAAATGTGAAGCGATTACCTTCGACACTAACGGTATTATCCCGTTTCGCCCCAAATTTTCTCGTGTTTTTCATGTGAAACCAGAATTTTACATAACTCTTCCAAAATTTTTTAAAGAAAAAGGTAACGGTATGGTGTCTTTCTTCGGTTTAAAATAATTTATTTTGTTAAAGGAAATTTATTTATTTTTTTTTTTCAAATATAAAGTTATTTTGAAAACTTTGTTGCACGGTGTTCAATCCACTGTACTGGAAACGAAAGAAGGAGGCAAAAAAGTGGAGAATTGGATTGATCAGCCAGATTGCCGAAAGCCTCCGACAACCATTGAAAGATCCTCCAAGACCAGCAAATTTCATAATTTATTGTATTATTTTAGTTTTAATCCTTAAGGTTCAGTTAGTCGACTGTAACGTATTTTAACAGTAACGTCTACTTAACGTAAAACTGTAAGCGCAATTATACAACGTAAAAACATGTCATATGTTTTTAGACAAACAAACCAAAGGATTATTATTAAATGTCGTAAAAATTGAAAAACTAAAATGAAAGAACTAAAATGAATGAACTGGATGTTATCAACTGTTAATTCAATGTTATTAGTTTTTAGATTCATTTCAAAGATCTTATATTTATTTAAAGGCATTTATAAAAAGTGCTGTTGCTGTAAGACAATCAATTTCACTCTCACACGAATCTAAACATTCAATTTTGTTTATGCTTGTTTGTTGTGGAAAATACGAACATAAACACTCAATTGTACAGAATTTGTACGAATGTTGAAAATTTTTTTTATCTTCTCTAGTAAAGGTAAAATGCAAACGGAAAAGCATTTCGAACGCTTGTGAATATTTAATTAGTTAAACAGGGAAAACTTTAACTTTATAATTTAAAATGAAAATAAACACTACCTACATAATGTAATAATAAAATATTTTTTATTTTTATTTTAAGTTATAAAAGTTTATAATGAATTAAATTATAATTTTGGTTTTTAATATCTGTGAAGTGTTATTTAAAGACAATTCCACATACAGATAAGCGTATGTACGTGCAAAATTGAAATCCTGTTTATAATTTGAATTTTAAGTTTTAGTGGTTTTTAATATTGACATGTCGTTAACACTGCTAAGGAAATTCTATTTTTTACAGGTTCATATATTCCTATTACTTTACATTACATTTCTATAACCATTCGTATTACTTTATATATAACAATATCATTATATAAGTGGGAGTAGCTTAGTCGGTAGCATGCCAGCTTATTAGACGCGATGTCGTGGTTCTAACGATCAGACATCATGAACAAAATATATCTTCAGCGATTTCCTCACACCAGTCTGCTGGTAAAAACTTTAAGAGTAAATGAAATTGCCTTGCAAAGTTTTTCAAAAATCTGTCGTTCGGAGTCGACGAAACTGTTGGTCCCGCCTCGTGCTTAAAATTAACACACACAACATTAGTGCTGTGAGAAGCTAGATCGTAATCCAGACTAAAGAGTTGTAATGATCAATTGTGTATGTGTAAAAAGCATCAATTCAGTTTTGCGAGAAGAAGCTTTAAAGCCTCTCAGAGAGAGAGAGAGAGAGAGAGAGAGAAAGAGAGCGGATCGAATCCTGATACCAGTCTCAGTAGACCTGCCCCTTGTCTAGGCGTGTTAAACATAACTGGCAAGTATGGGAAAGTGGTTGGACCTTATCTCGAGTTCCAGAATCCTTTCCATTGTTTTGAGAACGAATGAGGTTAGACTGATAGGTCTAAAATCATTTGCAGTGTATACCGATGGTCTCCCAGCTTTAGGGATGACAAAGACCTTCGTCTCTCTGCACTTAGCAGGTACATATGAGTACTTAAGACAGGCATAAAAGATCCGCTGGGAATCACCATATCAGATGTTTTCTGTAGATTCGCATCTGCAATCTGTACTTGGTAATTACATTTCAGAAGAAACTGTCAATTATATCGAATGAAACGTCTCATTGTGAAAGAGAAGTAATGAAATACTTCTTAGTTGTGGTGAATGAAATTGAAAGTAAGAATTAACCTATATCTATAAAAATGAATGTGTGTTTATTTGTTTGTGGGTTTGTTTGTTTGAAGTCTATAGACGGCTAAACGGCTGCACCTGGAAGGTCTGGAAGGAACTATAGGCTACTTTTTATCTTTAAAGTAGGCGAGATGCCACACCCACATACACAATAAGTATTTAATGTCGCATATCTCATAAACTGCAACAGCTAGATTCCTCAAATTGTGTATGGACAACTTTGACATCTATATGAATAAAATGGGCAGACTTGCTGTAATGGGCGTGTCACCTCCTACAAAAATATTTAATTAATATATCTAAGAAAATATAACAGTTAGAGTCCTAAAATTTTATCGAATCCACTTAAATAACAATATGAATATTTTAGACAAAAATGGGCTGACTAGGAAAAGTCTGCGAAATCATTATAGATAAAATCATCAAATTGTACACGAGCAACACTGAAATCCATTTGAATAATTTGTGAAAAAATTACCGGACTAGAAATAAGAGCGAGATCCTTCCATATAAATATGATACAAAAGTTCGTGTACATGGAAAACTATTAGAGCTAGAATCTAGCATGAACCACTTTGACACACATATGAACATTTCGGGATAGAGAAATAAATGGACTCTATTTTTATATGAATTCTTAGACAGAAAGTAAATACTAAACATCATATATCTGATAAACTATTGCAGCTAAAATCATGCGTATTGCCTGTTCATTCCAATACATGTTTTATTATATGTTTGTAAAAATACGCATAGAGGGACAATGTAACATAGCTACCATTAACAGTAGACGCAGACCATTGATGACATTATACTGCCTTAATTTATTAACTACATACAGCATACATAATTTTTTGAAGAACCAATTGTTACCTGTGGTTATATAATATAGACCAAACCTTTATGGTCAGGTCATTTATGGTCACTCAAATAAAAAATATTTTCTATTGCCAAAAATTTTTTATCTTGAAAATAAAAAATTGACCTGTTATGGTATATTTGCCTAATAATGATTAAAAGGAAGTACTTAAATATTACTTACAATCTTTTTAACAAATCATTTGAATCCCAGATTCTAAACGAGTTAAACATTTATTTTGTGAGTGATCATGTGACAAATTAAAAACAAAAAATATCACCTAAAAAATCTTCCCTTTCTAAACGCACCTAAAATGCAGTAAATTTACAATCACAAAGGGCTGACGAAACTCCCGAAGAACGTGCTGTTCGTCTGAGTGTTGAAAGGTCTAGAGCCTCCACATCTAAAGCTGCTGAGACTCCAGTTCAACGTGATGAACGTTTAGAAAGGGGAAGAATACGATCGCAAAGAGCAGTGGCTGTAGAAATACCAGATCAACGAGATGTACGTGTAGAAAGAGGGACTAAGAGCATCAAAATCTAGAGCTGCTGAGACACCTGATCAACGTGATGCACGTCTTAAACGAAAACGTTACCAATCATCAAGGCCAAGAACTGGTGTGACAATGGATCAACGCGATGTACGCCTAGAAGGAGAAAGACTACTAGCATTAACATCTAGAGCTGCGGAGGCACCAGATGAACGTGATGCACGTGTAGAAGGAGAGAGGATACGAGCATCAACATCTAGAGCTGCTGAGACACCTGATGAACGTGATGCACGTCTTAAAAGAAAATGATCACAATTATCGAGATCAAGAACTGATGAGACGCCGGATCAACGTATTACTAGAGTTCAGAGTCAGCGACGTAGAGCCACAACATAAATATTGACCGAAACTTTGAATGAACGAAACGAACGTCTTGATAATCAAAGAATACGAGGAACAAGATGAACGCCGTGAAGAAAACCGCAATACAATGGCAACTAATCGTCGAAATGTTTTTGACCAATACGAATACATGGGATTTCATTATAGCTTGGAAATGAGCTATAGCGAAGATATATTAGTCGCAATTGGTCCCATGCATAAAATTTGTCGATTTTGCAATGTTTGTAGATACAAGGTTGAAGCTCCAGGAATGTGTTGTGCAAACGGAAAAATTGTTTTACCAGCGCTACTTCCACCACCAGAACCATTGCAGTCACTTATGATAGGTAAGTCAAAGAGAATTACGCGACTATATTACAAATATTTATTTTAAATTATCTTATTCTTTCCAGGAACGAATGTGAATTCACAGCATTTTTAATGTAAAATACGAAAATATAATTTATGTTTTCAGATGACATCGTTCGGAGCTACTAAAGTTGTACGAGATAACTTTATGCTAACATTCCGTGTTCAAGGGCAAATCTATTATCGAATGGGATCGATTTTACCAGTTTAAAATGAAGAACCGAAGTTTCTACAAATTTATTTTATGGGTCAATGAGATGACAACGATCAGGTGCAACAATGTCGGCGTTACAACCATGGGACTAAACAACAAATTGTTGCCGGTTTACAAGTAATGTTTCACGGAAATAATGAATCGGTAAGAACCTTTAAGCAAGTTAAAGATGACCCGCGCTTATGTTCAGATGACGTTACAATACACCTACAATGGATGATGTGGCAATTTTGATGGTTGGTGATCCAGTAGCGCCACGTGTCATAATTGTTCGTCGTCGTGACGATAGAGCAAACAGGATAGCTGAAACTCATCGCTCATATGATGCACTTCAGTATCCAATTATTTTTTCATATGGGGAAGATGGAAATTCTTCGAATTCGAAATTCTTCAAAATCATATCTTATTATATACCAAATCTAATCATAATTTAATTTATTTTTTGCTTTTTAATTACAGATCAACCAACGATGAAAAAAGTGAGTGTAATGGATTTCTATGCATATCGCATAATTATACGCCAGAATTATATTAACCATATTCTAAACTGCCGGGAATTAATTCAACAGTACATTGTTGACATGTATGCCAAGATTGAAACGGAGCGCTTACAATATATACGCCATAATCAGGCCAAACTACGTGTCGACAATTATATTCACCTTCGAGATGCGTTGAATAATCAAAATGACTAACCGGAATGAACTTGGGCAAGCCATTATACTACCAGCAACGTTTACAGGTAGCCCACGACACATGCAGGAATATTCACAGGATGCAATGACGTATGTGCGATCATATGTACGGCCGGATTTATTTATTACATTTATTTGCAATCCTAAGTGGTCTTCCGGCCAAACTCCAATACATCGTCATGAAATAACTGCACGTGTGTTTAAACGTGTTTTTGGTGAAACGAGATATTGGATATATTCGGTCGAGTGGCAAAAGCTGGGATTACCGCATGCACATATCCTTATTTTGGTTGGTTCAAAAAATTACGCCTGATCAAAGTGATGATGCAATTTCTGCGGAAATACCGGATCTTAGCACTGATCCCGATCTGCATGAAATTGTCATCAAAAACATGATTCTGGTCCGTGTGGAATCATTATTCCAAATTCGGTATGTATGGCAGACGGAAAATGCAGAAAAAAATATCCCCGACAAATATACATAGACACAATTTCTGGTATTCCACTTTATCGTCGTCGTTCTGGGGAAGATGGTGGACAAACTGTAATGCTAAATGTACGTGAAAATGAAATTGAAGTTGGTAATCGCTGGATAGTACCGTACTTCCCACTGCTTTCGAAAACTTTCAAAGCACATATAAATGTGGAGTACTGCAATTCTGTGAAATCAATAAAGCACATCTGCGAATATGTTACTAAAGGATCGAATATGGCTGTATCAAAATCCAAATTACGAAATTTAGGATTTCCTATACACGAACGTCATCCTACCGTTGTCCATTTCTCTGTGCATCTTGAAATGGACAACGAGTTTATTTTACGGAAGGAAACGCACGGGAAAGCGTAGTAGCACCGCCAGCTACTAGATTAACATCATATTTCAAATTATGCAGAAATGATTTATTTGCAAAAACATTATTATATTCTGAAATTCCAAAGTACTATACAGGGAAACATGTTGAAGGATGGCCAAATTTATATTCCACTGATGCATTAGGTAGATTATATTCTGTTCATCCCCAGAATGCAGAATGTTTTTATCTTCGAATGCTTCTTATAAATGTTCGTGGGCCAACTTTATTTCAGGACTTGCGTACAGTCGATGATCAAATTTGTGAAACGTATAGAGAAACATGCCAAAAACTTCAGTTGTTGGAAAACGATTCACATTGGGAAACAACACTTAAAGCTACTACCAAACATCCTGTGAAGACCAGAACATTATTTGCAATTATATTGCTATCCTGCTCACCATCCAACCCGGAAGAACTTTGGAACAAATTTATATCCTTTATGGCTGAAGACATTTGGCATCGAATGAGAATTGTCAACAATAACGAAACACTCGATTTTTCAGGCGCAAGTTATAATGATGCTTTGGTTTTATTGGAGGCAAAATGTTTGCAGATTAAAAACATGACGTTGTCTGAAGTTGGAATGTTTGCACCTATTCGAAGAGGAGATGAAGCAAGTGACCAAGATCTGCAACATGAAATGGGTTACAATCCGCAAGATTTGGAGAATTTGGTGGCGGAGAATTTACCGCAACTACAACCACAGCAGATGATGGCTTTTGATACAATAATGTCGGCAATTAGGAGGATTGTATCTCATTGATGCACCAGGAGGCACCGGGAAAGCTTTTCTCATCTCATTGATTTTAGCTAAAGTTCGTTCACAAAAGAATATTGCTTTAGCCATTGCATCACCAGGTATTGCAGCAACTATTTTAGATGGAGGCAGAACTGCGCATTCCGCACTCAAATTACCCTTGAAAATACAATTTACTGAAGATTACTCATGTAATGGTAAGAAAAATTCTTCAATGTGTAAAATCCTACAAAAATGTAAGATCATTGTGTGGGATGAATGCTCCAATGTGCATAAAAAATAATTAGAAGCCCTTGAACGTTGTTTGCAGGATATGAGAGGCAATTCTAATTTATTTGGAGGTACATTGATTCTTTTAGCGGGTGATTTTCGCCAGACAATTCCTGTGATGCCTGGTTCAACACCGGCTGATGAACTCAATGCTTACCTAAAATCATCATATCTCTGGCAACATGATGATTCAACTTCAATTTTTGCAAAACAACTGCTGGATTTAGGAAATGGAGAAATTCCAATTGACCAAACCACAAATTGTGTAACGTTTCCCTCTTAACTTTGGCAGGATCACACAATCAAAGGAAGAGTTAATAGATTGAGTTTTTCCAAATCTTCAATGAAATTTCAAAAATAGACAGCGGTTATGTGAGCGTGCTTTATTGGCACCCAAAAACATTGATGTTAATTGTTTCAATAACATAATTTTGAATAGAATGGATGGCTATTTTAAAACATAAATTCATCGTTATTGTAGGAAATAATGATGATATCGTCAATTATCCTGTCGAATTTTTTAATTCGCTTGATTTACTTGGATTTCTACCCCAGGAATTGAAGTTAAAAATTCGCGTTCCAATTATTTTGCTGCGAAATATTGATCCACCACGGCATTGTAATGGTACTCGATTAACAGTTAAGAAATTAATGAACAACTTAATCGAAGCAACTATTATAACTGGCAAATATAAAGGAACGGATAATTTACTACCTCGGATACCAATGATAACATCGGAAATGTTATTTGGCTTTAAGCGTTTGCAGTTTCCTACACGCTTGGCCTTTGCTATGACAATAAATAAATCTCGAAGTCAATCCCTGCAAGTTTGTGGCATAAATCTCGAAAATCCATGTTTCTCTCATGGACAGCTTTATGTTGCATGCTCGCGGGTGGGAAAACCTTCAGATTTGTATATCCTAAGGCTTTAAGCCGAAAGTCCATACAATTCTTTTCATGCGCCTTACATTACATGCTAATCTTGCTTTCTATGCCAATTTTATTGCAAGTTACACACAATGCGTTTATGCGACTGGTTTTTTGTTTTGATCAGCTGTTGTGGTAAATAACAAACAAGCGAACAAGAACATTTTTGGAAAAAAATAGAAAATCAAATTGTAATTTTAAAAGAATTTATGGCATTAATTACAAATTTATGAGTTTACATATGTGATATTTTGACATTTGAAAAACGCTCATAACATAAAAGGACAGGCCAATTTAGAGGGAGAAAAAAATGTTATAAGTTTTGCGAGGCAAATGTGTTAGAAGCAACAGAGTGAAAACTGGCAGATAAAGTAGAAAAATTAAATGTTAACAAACATTTATTTTGTGTTAAAAAGGGGAAAATTTGGAATATTTTTTAATTTCTTCAATGAAAAGTTTAAAGATTCTTAAATATTTAAATATTAATCGAAATGTGGGTGAATTTCGGTCACAATGAGTATAGTTTCTTGAGCAAGAGTTAATTAAGAAGCTAAATATTATAAGATCAAAATAAGACGTACTGCTCATACAAAATTTTTCTTGCCAATATTTATAATAATATATATTTTAAATTGCCAATATTTTTTAATTTCTTGAAAGGAAAAATTAAAAATTGTTATTAGTTGTTTTTATTATTTATTAATAGTTTTACACAAAAATTACATTGTATTGTGCTGTTAAGGCATACGAAAATCCTCAAAAGAACACAAGACGAGTGTTTTCATTTAATTTATCCTCCATTTTTCTTGTTTACAAATTAATAAGTTCAAAATAGATGACAGACACTCAGTACATAAAAACAATCATATATATAAACAATCATCATATACATATTTTGTTCATGAAAGAAATGTGTTAAAAACTGTATTTTAATGTACTTTCCTCTTAAATTAGTAATAAACTTTATTATAAAATATGTTTTTATTAATATTTTTGTAATGCAAAAAGAAAAATGCGAAAATAGTAATGCACTATTTAAACATATTTATAGAAACCATTCACAATAGTATATAATTTGGCATGCCAAGTTTAAAAAATTGCTGACATTTTCCAACACTGCATTAGTCGCATAGAAAAGTAGAAAATAATCTTACTTTCTATGCGTCTATGCAATCTATGCTTTTTCTTCTGTAACTTGTCACAATCAACTACACTGATTCTACTTTTTCGGTATACGCATGTAATGCAAGCTAGCATGAAACGCAGGGTATGAACTTTCGGCTTTAGAATAAAAATTAATTATTAAGAAACATTGTAATTGTAAATATAAGAAAAAAATATATTAGTAACTCTTAAATATTGTACATATATCCTAAGAAACTAGAATAAGAAGTAATTATTATGAAACATTGTAAATATCAGTAACAAAACAAATATTTTAAAATCCAGACTTCTTATTTTATTACGCTGAGGTTATTGACTAAAAATAATAAAAATATACATAAGAAAAAATGTATATCAATATATTTTGAATATTTATATTTCATATCGATAGGAGTAGCGAAACACACCGGGTTTTAGTTAGTATGTACATATCGACGCCTCCGTTCTATAACATTCTAAGTCGAAAAAGTGTGTTTTGAGTTATGAGCTCTCAAAGTTTTCACGCGACATACGACTATATGTGTATTCTAAGTAGATTTTTCCCTATAACTTCGGAACGGATCGGCGCATCTTAACCAAATTTTGACAGTATTTAAGTTAGAGAACGTAGAATTTAAAAATGCGAGAACATTAAAAACGTTCTAAGTACACTTATAACGTTATAGAATGGGGGCGTCGATATATAAAAATGAATGTTTGTCTGTATATCCTTTATAGAATAGTAAACTATGCAATTGATCATGTTAGGATCTTTAGCAAAGTTGTTGCACATGAAGCGACGAAGGTTTCTAAGTTGGTAGACCAATTTCCGAAAGGTGGCGCTACTGAAAATTACTCAAAATGAATTAAATCGTAAACTATGCGCATGCATTTGGTTATGTAACGATATTAAGCAAAGTTGTTCTGCATGAGAAGACGAGGATTTCTAAGTCGATGCGAATAATTTTCTCCAAATGGAGCCACTGAAAATTGATCAAAATGAATTGAATCGTAAACTAGTCATTTGATCATGTGTTGATCGGACAAATACCAGGCATTTTAGGATTCATCATTTATGATTTTAATAACATTTTGTACAACTAATTCCCGTAAAATGTTAATCACAAATTTGAAACCTTTTAATTCTGGAAAATTTTTAAAACTGTTGTTTTTGTATCTCTGACATTTAAAGACATTTAATTTTTAAAAATATATATTTATGGTCTAAAATTAAATCAAAATATTTCAAAAGACACGACATCATTTTGATTTTCCTTTTTAATATATGTACATAGATATAAGTTTACGTTTTGTGGAAGAGATATAAAGTAAATAGGTACCACAAAAATATATGCTAAAATTTATTTTTTAACAATTCTGGAGTGCTACTTTTTGCCACTTCTTATTTCCCTCAACGAATTGGTGATCAACGTCAATATTAACATTTCTACCCATGTCTGAACATCCGGTTCAACTGGATATGGTACCTACATTGTGAGATTCTAATAAATTTAAACGCATTTTTTCACGTCATTCCCGTGCAATCATGAGACAAGCAATTGGTCGACCTACACCTCAAGCACGGAAGAAAAGAGCACTACGGGCCTTAAGCCGAAAGTCCATACCATGCGTTTTGCATTACATGCGTATACCGAAAAAGTAGAATCAGTGTATTTGATTGTGACAAGTTACAGAAGAAAAAGCATAGATTGCATAGACGCATAGAAAGTAGGATTATTTTCTACTTTTCTATGCGACTAATGCAGTGTTGGAAAATGTCAGCAGTATTTTAAACTTGGCATGCCAAATTATATACTATTGTGAATGGTTTCTATAAATATGTTTAAATATAGCATTACTATTTTCGCATTATTCTTTATTTGCATTATAAAAATATTAATAAAAACATATTTCATAATAAAGTTTATTACTAATTTAAGAGGAAAATACATTAAAATACAGTTTTTAACACATTTCTTTCATGAACAAAATATGTATATGATGATTGTTTATACATATATGTATATATGATTGTTTTTCTGTACTGAGTGTCTGTCATCTATTTTGAATTTATTAATTTGTAAACAAGAAAAAATGGAGGATAAATTAAATGAAAACACTCGTCTTGTGTTATTTTGAGGATTTTCGTAGACCTTAACAGCACAATACAATGTAATTTTTGTGCAAAACTATTAATAAATAATAAAAACAACTAATTGCAATTTTTAATTTTTCCTCTCAAGAAATTAAAAAATATTGGCAACCTGCAGCAAGAAAAATTTTTTATGAGCAGTACGTCTTATTTTGATCTTATTATATTTGGCTTCTTAATTAACTCTTGCTCAAGAAACTATACTCATTGTGACCGAAATTGACCCACTTTTCGATTAATAATTAAATATTTAAGAATCTTTAAACTTTTCATTGAAGAAATTAAAAAATATTCCAAATTTTCCCCTTTTTAACACACAATAAATATTTGTTTACATTTAATTTTTCTACTTTATCTGCCAGTTTTCACTCTGTTGCTTCTAACACATTTGCCTCGCAAAACATTTTTTCTCCCTCTAAATTGGCCTGTCCTTTTATGTTATGAGCGTTTTTCAAATGTCAAAATATCACATATGTAAACTCATAAATTTGTAATTACTGCTATAAATTCTTTTAAAATTACAATTTGATTTTCTATTTTCCCCAAAAATGTTTGACCACAACAGCTGGTCAAAACAAAAAACCAGTCGCATAAACGCATTGTGTGTAACTTGTAATAAAATCGGCATAGAAAGCAAGATTCGCAAGGCGCATGGTAAGGATGGTATGGACTTTCGGCTTTAGAATCAGACGAGTAACGAGCATTGAGACTGGAAACTGATCGAATGCGTACTAATCAGGCCCGTTCATCTGAATCATCTGGACAACGGGAAACAAAATCAATCAAAATGATTCAATATTAATTGGATATTTGTGTAACGTCTTTCCTTCATTTTAATTTTAGTTGGTGACGCAGCAACGCGCGCAGGAGACAACTAGTTAATTTATAAATTGACATTAAATAATATTAATTTGCGTATGTACAACATTTATTTTCAGATTTATCTAAATATAGCAATCTCTGCAAACATGTCTTCGTATTCCAGCAGGCCATACTTTACCGGTCGATTTGATAACAATCTTATACAGCAGCTCAGAACGTTCGTCTGCACTAGACATCAGTTTGATGTGGCCTTTACACCTGCCAAAATCTTCACATTTGTGTTGTGGTCCAGGATTGCTTCGGACAACGTGGACAATACGGAGATGACAAGATAAAGTGAAATTACTCGGGTTGTGGTCAATGATCGCTCAAATGAGATGGTACTTCGCTATCTCTTCGATATTTTTGGAAAAGCTCGATCCAGGAAGGACCGAGCGTTTGGGTAATATATTAAGTGGGGGCTGACTAACCTATACAGCAGAGGAGGATTCTAAAACATTTTTGGCCTACTGGAGAGAATTTCTCTTCATTTCCGTGAGCTCCTCGGGAAACTATTGTTAGCCCAAAGAAACTCTCTATTGCCATCAGAGGTATTTGATTGAAGGTATGCATATTTTTTTATTTATTTATTTTATTTAATGTAAATAAAATATATAAATAAAGAAATTCTTTGACTACTAATGTTTTAGTGTGTTTCGTCAGCAGAATAGATAATTTTCCAGAATAAAAAAGAACAAATTGAAAAAGTGTATATATGCTTTTTTATTGTTCAGGTAGTTTGGACCGACACTTTATATCGCCTTGTTCGTTGCATCATTTTTCAACCAAACTTTCAATAAGTTTGTATGTACCATAAACGGTGTTCTTTTTATTTTCAATAAAATTAACACAGTAAATTATCCAAATTTCATGCACGATATTTAGAAATAATTTTTTTTTATTTAACCTTACAAATTTACAATTTTAATTTAATTAAACTTCATCTAATGATGTTGTATAACTTGATGTCGGATAGGATGTTAAAAAAATTGCCTATACTCATAGCATACGTCTCACATGTGCAAATTAATATTATTTTGAGGTAAAATATGCTTGGTATTATATTCAATGACTTATTTGCAGTTGTTGTTCCGGTTGTGCTGATGCTGTTGTTATTTATGTCTCCATCCCATACAGTTCGATTAAAGTGTTGCATTGCAGCTGGTTTTTCATCTGTAATAAAATATAATATAGAGCGTTATAATACGATTTTTAATTCTTATTGATGATTTTGATAATTTGATTTTCCTTCTTGAACATATTTTTAATTATAAAATTAAATATAAACGCTTACTGATTTATGTTAACATACATAATTTTAAGGACAAAATAGCTAAATCGCTCAGGATATTTTCTGATTAAGATGATGACAAATCCGTTTTCAAAAAATGCAGATCTTAAAGAACGATGCTAAAGTCCCACCATTTTTTATGGATAACTGTCACAACTTAGTTTAATAACGAACATTGACTAGCCAAACCGCCAACTTGATTATTTTACACAGCCAATCGGAACGTATAGTGGCCGCATTAGAATTAATCAGGTAGAAAAATTACTAACGAGAGGTAAAAATATGTTCACAATGTCGTTGTGGAATACTATTTGCCAATCTAGAGGGCAGAATCTTTATGTCAAAAGTACCATGTACAGACATGATAAGGTTAACAGCTATACAGATTTAATGGGTTACAAATAACATCGCGTACTGCTTTAAATTGCGTTTAAAAGCAGAAAATCACCTCATGTGTTTTCTATCTTGCCAAAAATGGTAATTAAAAAATATAATATAAATAAAATAACTAACATCGAAATGTATATTATTTTGTCTTGTTCTGGTCTGTGTAATTCCTTAGCTTCCCATTCTCCCTTCCTACTTCCGCCCCTTTTTCCTATCCCTTTTGTATCCTTTCTTCTTAAGGACGCTATTTACAGTGGGTCAAATCGACCTCCGGGTACTGTACTTGTCTAAAATGACAAGTACACGTCCTCTAACCTGACCTAACCTAACATCGAAAAATTCTATCAGTACAACAAATTTTAACGTTGCCCAGCTACGCATCAAATAATGGATCAAACTCGCCTTTTTTGTTGATGGCTTGGTAAAAAAATATTCACACGTATAGGCCGAGACGAGTTTGAAGAATATCAAAATACTTTTGATTTTTACTACTTGCGTTGCATAAATTATATGTTCTCTTCTTCTTTAACGCAATATTTGATCAGTTAAATGGCTGGGTGGTCATCGTTAATTGCAACGTGTAGGGACCGCATAACGATAATCTGCTAAGCAGGTCTGTTCAGCTCTGCGAACCCGTTTTCCAAAAAAATTCTTTAAGTACATAAGGAAACTGATTACAACTTTTTAAAAAAAAATTAGTTCTTTATGTGTGTACAATAATAACAAACAGCAAATTGTATGGTTGCCGTTTCTGTGCAATTTATGTACATAACAGGATAGTAAACAATGCGCATAAGTCATCAAGTGTTTGCGCTGAAGAAATCACTTCATTGCATCAGCTGACCATCACATTTATAATCGTAAAACATTTACGTCATTTGATGTTACAAAAAGTATAATTTTGACAAATCAAACGCTCTTTGTCTAAATCGTCTGAAAATGTGTCAATCAATCGCAAACTATAATACCTTTCGTTGTCGAATTTGCCAAGGTCCCTATCATATACTATTTCATAGACAACAAACTCAAATATAAAATACATTTGTTGAATCAGCATCTACTTATTCGAATCGAATTCGGTATGGATGGGTTGTTTCATGCCAATTGAAACCGTCAATGCAACTTGTGCAAAAGGCTTGTCATTTAGGTCAAGATGAATTTCACAGTATTGATAGCAACTTGAAGAAATTTTGACGAAATGACAATTTACCAAATTGTAAACGAAAATGATGGCCATTTCTAGGTACGATTACCTTTTAAAACCGATCCTTTCCAGCTTGTCTCTTCCTTTGAAGTTGCTAAACGTAGCTTTCTGTCGCTTAAAGACAACTCTCAAAACAATTAAAAATATTATTTGAATGTTGTTCACACAAGTGAACACCTAATAACAATAATATCACCAACACACATCACCATTTACCATACACATCAACATTCATTGTTCACACGAGTGAACAAATTCGGACAACACCAACCCTGACTTCCAATATAACAACATAAACATCTCTAATAAATAATAATAATAACATCACCAACACACATTAACATTCACAATACACATCAGCATACACACTTTCATCAACATCTCCTGCATGAATATTTTGTCCTTGTTGATCAGTTGATTTGATCGATCTCCGTTCCGCAAACAGCACTAAACAGAAAAACCGTGTGAACTTACATATATAAAATGAATTAAAGCTATTTGAAACAAAGAAGTTAATTGTAATAACAAAAGAATATTTTGAACAAATATATACAATCTGTAAAACCAAATATTGTGCATTGGAATCATAGCTGCCAGATTTGACGATTTATCGTCATTTTGACGATTTTGAGCTCCAAAAATATCATAATGACGATATGACGATTTATGCCTTATTTTGGCGATTTTTGAAAATGAATAATTTACCTCATATTCTTTACTTTAGTACATTAAAAGCACTAATTTTTGTATTTACTTTGCAATTGTTACTATTGCCTTAGGTTAGTAATAACGAGGAGTGAAGTATTATATTTTTAAGTTATTTGCGAACACCTGTGACGATTATTCTATATCTTATGCCTTTTTCATCCCTTAAAAGCCAAAAATTACAACCTCTGCACGAAGGGAGTTCCACATATGAATAGTCTGACTAAAGAAAGAATTATGTCGGTAATGCAGTGTGCGCTCCCCTGGTCAATAGGCCACATACGTATGTTCTCGCCGAAAAAAACGAGTGTTACATAGGAATACATTATTCTCGGGAACAAGTTCTATTATTTCGCTCGACCAAAATCCATTGTAATAGCGATAGAGTAATGAAACACAAGCCACGTTGCACTATGCTCCAATGAATCTATAGAGTTCGATACCCTAACGTCATTAATGAGCAACTTCGCCCTCTGTTGTACGCCGTCTAGAAGTCTCAAAAAAGACGTTGATGCACCGGCATATACATGAGAGTTGTATTCCATTCACTTTCTGATATAACCGGTGTAAATTATATTTCTTATACCGTCTTAAGAAGCTAAGGCACTGAAAAATGTGTCGATTCCAGGGAACATCACACTGAATTTTAATGCTCAGAACGTCAGAACAGAACAGTCAGAACAGCTTCTGACTCCATAATATTTACACCACCCATAGATTTTGATGATGCAATATTATTGCTGCGCTTATGTGTCAATAAATAACCCTGGGATAGACTGCTTAAACCTTAAATAATTTTTTCCTGAAAATGATATAAAACTTCTCGATTTTCCGAAAAAAACCAGAAATGAAAATGAGGGATGGTAGTTTTGAATTTCCAGGCTAAATTTATTAAAAAATATTAGTATTATCACATTTTACAGCTAATGTAGAGAGAGTATTAAGCCAAGTTAATTTAAACTCAATTCCTTAGAAGAAATATTATATAAAAAGATTATTTAAAAGTTAGCAATAGTAACTGTTTCGACATTAATATTGTATCTGATTTGATTAAAGCGTTTAATTCTAATTTATATATTTAAACTATGTACCTAAGTATATATTTTGTAGTGTGTTGATCACACTTATCCACTGTTGTGTGTTGGTTACGTTCATGATGCAACTAATAAGGTGACAGCACAATCATAGCTGACTTTTTCGCTGTAATTCGCCGCAACCGCACGTTTGTCAAAATTTGTTTACATTTCTTAACTGTCAATAAATTGAATGGAATTTAAAATTCGTTACAAAAAATGAAAAAATCGCAAATTACAGAAAAATTTTTTCAAAACTAAGAAATTCTTATTGGTGAAATCAAACAGTGCAAATTATAGAAAAGTTTTTAAAAAAAAATATAAAATATTAAAAGTTGTGTAAATTCGTAACAAATTTGTGGCTAAAATGCGTTGGTGTGCAATTTGTAAAAAAAGAAGGAATTGGGAAAGAGCACTTTTTTTAAGTTCCAAAAGATGAACATATGCGAAGTAAGTGGAGCGAGCTCTGCCAAAAGCATTTTTTTGCAAACTCTCATATTTGCATTGACCAATTTCTTCCACAATATATAATTCCTACAGGTAGTAAATTATATTTAATGCCTAATGCAGTACCTTCCATACAACATTTGAAATCAAATGACGAAAATTCTGGGTAAGTTAATATATAATTGAGAACCATATTCACATCAGCAGTCAAGTAATTTTTCAAGCTTTTTAAACAGGTATGAGCATGTATCGAAAACTGCGGTAAGCGATGAAGTTTTGCCTTTATTAGAATGTCAGAACATACTGTCCACAGACTTTTGTACAACATTTGTTTCATATGAAAAAGAAAGTGTTCCTAATACGTTGGAAAAAAATTACACAACTCAGGAATCCCAGACAGAGTAAGCAAATCTACCCAATTAAAATGTAATTAACATTTGTAAATATGTATGTACTTATAGCCCTATAATTTTCGCATCAGAAGCGTCAATATATTTAGAAAAAATTCGGATATTAGAATCTGAAAATAAGGACCTAAAGTTAAAATTAGAACAAGCAAATTTGGCAATAGAGGGCATGCGAAAAATATTTACAGAAGGTCAGATTCGGAAAATTATGTCTCCTGGACCAATACAGTGGAGATGGGAAGACATCTCAAGTGCTATATGTCTACATGCATCTGGTCCAAGGGCATATCGACATACGTATAAAAAGGGATATCCTTTACCACACGAAACTACCTTACAGCGTTGGTGCCGAAAAGTCAATATCGAGGAAGGAATATTGCATACGTCGATCGAATTCATGCGGCAAATCACAGATCTCTCCACTGATGAAAAGATTTGTGTCTTAGCTTTCGCCGAAATGAAAGTTATGGAGACGTACGAGTATGATGCAGCTGGTGACGTTGTCAGAGAGCCAGCTAACTACGTTCAAGTCGTCATGGCTCGAGGATTGAAGAAGTCTTGGAAGCAGCCTGTATTTTTTAGTTACGACTGCAAAATGACCAAAGAGATATTAAATAGCATAATTATTGAGCTCCACAAGGCAGGATTTGCAGTTTTGGCGGTGGTGTGCGATTTAGGACCAACCAATCGTAAGTTATGGAACGAAATGGAACGGAATTTGGATTTAAATTTTTTTTGGTAATCAACAATTAAGATTTAATATTAAAGTAATTTTTAAGTCGAAATAATATTAGTCAATAAAAAAATCCTTTTTATATTAGATTCTAAGTTTCGTAGTAATATACGTTTTGATTAAAATATATCCGTAAAAAAAAGAATAGTTCTAAATTTTGATTCAATTTTTAATTTACTTTACTAAGATTTTAAGGTACACTAAGACTTCTTTAGATTAAGTTTAAATATGTTACATTATTTACTAATTACTTTATAATTTTCTTCACTAACTTAGAAAAACCGTGGTTTCCTAACCCTATTGTCGAGGACGATAAGATTTTCGCTTTTGCAGATGCACCCCATTTAATTAAGCTTGTTCGAAACCACTACGTGGATACAGGTTTAATAATTAACGGAGAGTATTTAAGCTCACGAACCATTGCGGATTTATTAAGAGAAACAAAAAAGTCGGATGCCTCAATTACGTATAAACTGAGCGACGAACATCTTTCCGTAAAAGGTGCAGGAAGACAAAAAGTTAAATTAGCTGCACAATTTTTTTCAAATACCACCGCCAGTGCCATAAAGCGTCGCAATGCGCTTGGATTTGATATATACAAGCCAATTGAGACTGCAGAATTTTTTAAATTAACCAACGATTGGTTTGATGTCCATAACTCCAAAATGGGCACTTATGGTTATCCTGGGAAGGTAAATTCATTTTTGTTCATAAATTTTTTATGTTTTTAATAAACAGTATATCTTAAGGAACCATACGGCATTGCTTTAGACAAGCAAAGAGAAACAATAGATCGAATGAATGAAATTATGTCAATCCCGATAATTCTCGGTAAAAGATCTATAGAACAATTCCAGAAAGGGATTCTTATTTCAAACAAATCCTTAGACATGCTTCATGAGTATGTAAAGAAGTACGACATGTCTTACATACTAACGAGCCGCCTAAACCAGGATATCTTGGAAAATCTCTTTGGTGCTATACGAAGCAAAGGTGGGTTGAATGATCACCCTACACCAAAGGATGTTAAATATAGACTACGCAAATACATATTGGGTATGTCTTCATAAAAAATATATACTTTTATTTTACTTTTTTTTTAATAAATATTTCTATTTTCAGCAAAAAACACTGAACACCTAAGCGGAAAAGGTAACGTAGAAGACGACAAGACGGAATGGCTTAATGGCCCAAATGCCATCACATCTGGAAATCGTGTTACTGAAGGTTCTGCGGAATTGGCGGATGTACTTGATATTGAAGATCAACCTAATTTAGATGAGGAGGATCAGATTGGTGACCTAGATAAAACGGATTTGGATGACATTGGTTTTCTGCATGAGGATGCCCTGGAATATATTGCAGGGTATATGGTAAAGAAGTTGAACCTGGAAAAGGAACAATGCCATTCCAATTCGTCTACATGGGTTGACCAGGCGTCAAAGGGTTGTTGGAAGAAACCGTCGAGTACATTTCTAAGCCAAGTTAAAAAAATGGAATTAATATTCCATAAAATAAATGGTTTAGAAATTGCTCACTGTCGGAACCTCAATAAGCGCCTGGTCGAGAAAAGGGGGTCGATTGATCTTCCTGAGCATGTAAAAAGGTTTTTCTTCAAATGCAGGATTCATTTTCGCGTTCGGAATTTGAATCATCGGCTGAAAGTACAGAAGTCCAAGCAGAGTTGCGTAAGTAAAAAAATGCTCAAAATTAAGTTGTAAGCTAAATTATTGTATTTATTTATTTACTCATTATTATCATTATTATTGTTATCATTATTATTATTACTTATTATTATAATTACCTTTTCATTAGCACATTTACTGCCTTATTCATTTCTAATGTATTTCGAAAAATCTTTGTATTTAAAGTAATAAAATTTATGAATAAAATGGTGTATGCCTACTGGGGATGTCAGAGGTGAAAGAACTTCTAAAGAACGGCATAATAAGACCGTCTCGATCACCTTACAATAGCCCAGTTTGGGTTGTCGATAAAAAGGGTCTGGACGAAAATGGCAAACCCAATAGACGTCTGGTTTTTGACTTTACTAAGCTTAACTCTAAAACCATTCCAAACAAATACCCAATACCTGACCCGTCAATTATCTTATCAAATCTTGGAAGATCAAAATTCTTCACAACTTTGGATTTAAAGAGCGGGTTTCACCAAATTAATTTGGCTGAGCGTGATCGCGAGAAGACTGCTTTCAGTGTAAATAACGGGAAATACGAGTTTTGCCGTTTGCCATTTGGGCTTAAAAACGCACCAAGTATTTTCCAAAGAGCGATTGACGACGTTTTGCGTGACGAAATAGGGAAATCTTGTCATGTTTACATCGATGAAATCATAATATTCTCTGACTCTGAGCAGAAACATATTGATGATATCGACAGAATTCTGAAGAAACTTTACCACACAAATATGAGGGTATCATTAGAAAAGTCAAGATTTTTCAAAACCTCTGTAGAGTACTTGAGGTTTATTGTTTCAACCGACGGAATAAAGACCTGCCCGAAGAAGGTAGAAGCTATCCTTAATTACGAGGTCCCCAAAACACTAAGAAGCCTAAGGTCTTTTTGGGATTAGCGGGGTATTACAGAAGATTCGTCAAGGACTATGCAGCCATCGCGAAGCCGCTTACTAGATTTTTGAGAGGCGAAAATGGTCATGTTGGCACTAAACATTCTAAACACATCAAAATAGAATTAGATGAAGACGTCTTAAACTCTTTCGAGAGGTTAAAAAGAATTCTATCCTCTGAGGATGTCACTCTTTTATATCCGGACTTTGAAAAACCCTTCGATCTCACAATGGACGCCTCGTCCCATGCAATTGGAGCGGTCCTTTCGCAGAATGGACGTCCTATCACAATGATATATCGAACCTTGTCCGCTACCGAAGAAGAATATGCCACGAACGAGCGCGAGCTTCTCGCAATTGTGTGGGCTTTGAAAAGTCTTAGACATTATCTCTATGGGGTTAACAACCTCAACATATTTACTGATCATCAACTCATCACATTCTCGATTTCAGACAAAAATCCGAACTCAAAATTGAAACGGTGGAGAGCTTTTATCGAGGAATATTCTCCAACTTTCTTTTATAAACCTGGCAAGGACAAAGTAGTCGCCGACACTCTTTCAAGGCAATTTGTCCATGTTATGGAAGATTCCGGATCTACAACTTCACTCCAGGTATGCGGAAGGGAAATTTCGCTTACTGAAAATATTCCCACTGTCGAAAATTCGGTCAACGGTTTCAGAAACCAAATTGTTCTTACCGAGGGTACTGAATGTAAGAACGTAACGAGGATCATTTTCAAAGACCGAATTCGACACCTTGTAACATTCGACAAAATTGAAAATCTCTTGGTCACAGTAAAAGATTGAGTAAACCCACAGGTAGTTAACGCTATTCATTGCGACTTCCATATGTTGGGTCAAATTCAACATCTTCTCATAACAAACTATCCATCTGTAAAGTTTCGGTATGCTAATAAATTCGTGCCTGATATCTTCAATTCCGACGATCAGGTCGAAATTCTGACAAACAAACACAATAGGGCACATCGTTCAGCGTCGGAAAACGCAAAGCAGGTCCTTCAAGACTACTATTTCCCTGATATCAGGAAAAAACTTAGAGAGATTGCGAAAAATTGCAAAATTTGTCACCTGGCAAAGTATCAAAGACATCCTCAAAAACATGAATTGGGCGAAACTCCTATACCTTCCTTTCCAGGTGAGATACTTCATATCGACATCTATAACACAGACAAAAATATTTTCTTGACTTGCTTGGATAAGTTTTCAAAGTTTGCCATAGTGAAACCTATTGCGTCAAGAGCCATAATTGATGTTAAGCCAGCACTCATAGAAATTTTGAATTTTTTTAAAGGAACGAAAACAATGATTTGTGATAACGAAAAGTCCCTAAATTCACAAACCATAAAATCATTAGTCAAGAACAACTTCGATATTGAGGTTTACACAACCCCACCAATGCACAGTACTTCCAACGGCCAAGTCGAAAGGTTCCACGGAACTTTAACTGAAATCGCTAGATGTCTTAAATTAGAATGTGCTTTCGAGGACACAGTGGAATTGGTATTAATAGCCACCACAAGCTATAATAGGTCAATTCACTCAACCACCGAAATTAGACCAATAGACATAATTCAGTCTATACCGGATGGTTTGAGAGAAAGGGTTTGTAATGGTGCAATAACTTCCCATCACTGGCCTGTACTTTTAGTACAACTATGTGAAATTATAGGAATTATTATAGTATTAATACTTATGAGTACAACTCTGTAACATGGCGCTCTTTTTAACGAACATTCTTTATGTTCGTGTTCTATGTGTGTAAAAAGCCGAAGATGTTCTTACCCTGAGGGACATTGGTGCGACGTCTGTTTTTAACACCAGAAAAATAAATAAAAAAGTGGTCAAACAACTAAAACGCACGATGAGAACAACGCATGATGAGAACAACGCAATGTTACGCTCTTGGTTTCTGTAACCTTCCCTTCTATCCATGGCATATTTATAAGAGGTAAGAGCAACTCAACAGCTGACGAGTTTTTGAATGTCAAAAAAAATCTTTGTTTTTTGTGTATTTTGTTTCGATATTCAATTTCGTACTTATATTAGTCATAAACCCTCATATGTACCGCATGTATCCTTAACGATACGCACTCTAGAAATTCTTTAGGATTACTATTTTAAAGCCAATTATATTAAAATTTTTGCAAGATGATTAACAATATTTAAGCTAAATACATATATCTTTATAACTACAACCTAGATTAACTATATTTATAGATATTTAGATGAAAGTGATGAATTACCAGAAAAAAAGAAAAATTCCTTGTCTCCAACTAGGTGCCTAAACTATGACTGAAATAACTTGTGTGCTATTTTTAAAACAAATTCCCTTTCAGAAGATTGGGATATAGGGATTAAAACAGATTAGGCCAATCTTCTGTTGAAAATATGTTTTTATATAATTCAAGAGAAAATAGTTTAAATAAGTATTCAATTTCAAAATTCAGTCATAAAATACATATAAATTAGGTACAAATTTTAATTGGTACAATAATAAATAAGAAATAACGTTTGCAGCTGATATTTTTTTTAATTTACAGGTGCTGCTCTATTGTGTAATTTAGCTTAACATAAAAATCATAAGAGTTTTCAATGTATAAAATTTATTTAGTTTTTTTAATTGCTTTAACTAATTTCCTATGGAGGTTTGAGAGTTAATTTTTTGACATACTGAGTGCTCTTTAACAAAAACAAAATGCCTGTTGTTTTTGCATTGTTGTACTTGTTGTAATGTTGCGGCTACCTCTTATGAATATGCCTTGCTTCTATCTTTCCCCTCGCGTCCTGAAATATTTTTGAAAAATATTCCAAAATATGTTGGAATCAGTGTTGCCACCATCAGGTTTATGAATTACACACAACTGGCATCGAAATTACACATATGAAAAAAAATTACACACAAAATTCATACATATATTATGTAAACAATAAAGTTACATATTCATATACATACTTAAAATAATATACCTATAACATTCCAGCTTTTAAAGATTTGCTTCTATTTAATTGTATATCGAGTTCCGAAAAATTGGTAAAAGTACAGTATTAAACAAAGTGCAGCAGCAGATTTATGCATCCATACGTATATGTATGTATTTATAAATAAAAATGTAACGTAAAACTCAAATAAAAGTATTTTGATCTTTTTCTAACAAAAGACATGTAAATGCATATGTGGGCTCTAGGAGTCTACTAAACTTCTAGGGTCTATAAAAATCAGTCGAAGAATGGGATACGTATGTTCTTCTGGAAATCTCCCAATAAAATAAGAATAAAATGGTGTATGAATAAAATGGTGTATGCCTACTGGGGATGTCAGCCATTAAAAATAAGTGACAACACGCCATTGAAGTACCTCAATGGTGGTGCGGAAGTCTTCACACCAGAATTAATTAATCATTTTAACTTTTTTATTTTAGATCGCGCTTTCACTCTATCATTATATGAACAATAACCTGAAATTTCTTCCTCAACTAGTTCTAGAACGCAGTAAGAAGCCTGTACTCGTTTTAGACCGTATTTAAGACCAATCCATTTTGTTTGAAATTACCACATGATTTTGTGGAAGAGTTACAGTCCGGGAACAGTTAGTTGAATATTTATATAAGTAAAAATCTTGATATTTATTTAGGATTTAAAAGATACTTACATTTCCAACCTTAAACAGTAAAAATAACATTAACGTAGCAAAAGAATATATACAAGAATATAATGGATTTGGTTAAGTTCCGTCATTTTAATGAATATTGTACTCACTGTAAAACTCAGTCATTGAATTTTCATTGCTATTAAGAGCGCATTGAATTACGAACTGTTTTTCTGGCCCATACCCATATGTTTCACATAAGAAGAACCAGTTTATTATCATCGAAATTTTAAATTTTTTTCGAACATTATTTTTTGCTGGGTGTTTACAAATAAATCACTTTTTGATGCAATGATTAGGCCAAAATATTTGAATTTGTTAAAAACATAAGTAAAATTGTTTTACATTGAAAGGGTGAAATTCATGGCACTAAAATGTATGTGAAATGGTGACGATGAATTTGTTTCCCTTCAACATGTGTTTCAGCTTTGTCTGAAATTCGTGAATGAAATTCCGTATACATTCCGGAATAATGTACATATGTGATGTGGCGGAGAGAGATTCCATCAGGACATATAAAATATGAAGAACATCACGGACCAATGATATTTGGCTGAATCTACTTGACGGCCAAAATTACTCCACTGTAATTTTGATGTACATATCTCAAACAGTTATTTGTTTCAATTTATGTATACATACGTAATTCTTAATTTTTTATATTTTTCAAGAATTATTTAGTGTTTTTACTTAAAATTTAATTTTCTTCGCAACAAATGTATATTTTTGTTGATATTTATTACAAATTTTTATTTACAAATGACAGCAGCTTCACAAAAACAAAATGCATGTTGTTTTTGCCTTGTTGTATTTGTTGCCGAGGCATTTTTGTGCTACCTAAAAATGCATTTTGATACATTCCCCAATAACATAAACAAAACTGTCAATGACCAACGTCACGAGGTATCAAATTGCATTATACCAATTTTCATTACGTAATAATTGCAAAGTAGCAAAATGCTGACCACGCACGCTCTAAGTTAAGTAAAAACTAAATTAGGTCATAAGTATTAATATGTAAAGAAATTAGACTTAAGAAATTAATATAAATAGCTGTAAGTTGGTTGAAAAAATTAGAATAAAAATGATAATCAAAAAAGCTCTTTAGCTGAAAAGATTTATGTTTTTATTTCTCACACTAACTGCGGCTTATTTGCCATAACCAAGTGGCGTGCTCGCCTTAATAATAAGCAAACCAGAACAGACAAAAAAACTGACCGACAATTCAAATACACCAACATTAAATTCATTACAGTTTTTAAACATATAAAACACTAGTTCTTAAAGTTTATTTTTAAAATTAAAGCGTTAAAAGGACTTCGTAAATTTTTTTGTTAAATTTTTTTTTATTTATTTTTGAATATGTTTCACCGCAATTTTGTTTTTTGGTTCTAATTTATGTACTTATTTTATCTGAAGACTTTTTTTACGAACTCCATGACGATTTTGAGCATTTTTTCCTAATATTTGACGATTTGATGCTTTATTTATCTGGCAGCTATGATTGAAATACATATTGTTTTTAATATAGACATTTGAAATTATAACCTTTGAATAAAAAACAAATACCTTTTCTAACGTTTACAGAAAATAAACAAATATAAAACTCTAAATAATATTTATTAATAATACATATTACAAGGTTTGTACATTATACACCCTACCCCCTCCCCCCGCATACTAATCCTCACTCTATAGCCCGTTTATTCATTCATCATACACATTCAACATTCACCATATACATCAACATACTCGTACACACATTCTTCAACTGGTTGAAAATAATTTGGTCAATTCACACAAGCCGTTGTATCGTTGTATTCATTGTATTGTTGGAAGACCATACAACAGTGTATGATTGTTGTTGATATTTTTCATATAAAAATTCGATACACTTATACACATTTTTTCCATATATTTTTAAAAATTGTATTGGTTTCGTGCTATCAAATTGTGTGAATGAAAAAAATATGTATATGTTTTCATATGTTTTTAAAAAGTAGTGTTGGTTTCGCGCTATCAAATTGTTTAAATGAAACGAGATACACAATACAGCATACATAGCATTGAGCGTTTACAAACAAACAAATGTATTCAATACAACATACACGATACAAAGTCGTGTGAATTGCCCAATTGTTTTTTATCCTTGTAATCAGTTGATGATCGACAGTGAACAACTAAAACCCAATCCCACGCGTGTGAATTATATTGAAAAGGATTATTTAAATTGATTTAAAAGTGAACAAAATCATTGAAAATTTTGAGATAATTTTGAATTTTTTGTAAATTATAAAATAATGAAAGCAAACATTGTGAATTAGTATACAAATACAAATGTATTGAGTTTTTACATAAAAGTATTGCAACAATTGAAATTTTATTTTTATACCATAAATGGTGCTTTTCTACTATATGTTCAAAATTATAGGAAAAAAGATAGTAAAAACCTATTGAATTTTAAAGAAATTTTCGTGTTATAAATTTCTTTCACCTTCGTAGAAGAAGGTTAAGAAAATATATACGTTTACAAATTTCTTATTAAATTATAGTTAGATTATCTGTTCCGATCCTCAAAACTTTTTGTTAATGTACTGATGACTTCGTTGATGGTATATTCTTTGTAATATCTATGTAGTCGAAATGTTAGGTAACGTCTTGGTAAATAGTATATGATTTTAAGGTTCTTATTTTGGATAATGTTTTAGCGACTTTAGTGTACCAGACTTCAGATCTATAAGTCATTATTGGTCGAATGCACATTTTATATAATAGTAACTTATTTTTAATATTGAGCGTAGATCTGCGGTTCAAAAGAGGGAAAGTGAACATCTGTATTTAATAGCCTGTTCCCAAGTTTTCAAGACATGGTTTTTGAATATTTGTTTTTTATCTAAAGTTATACCCAGATATTTAACTTCATCTTGTATGGAAATTTCAGTTCCCTGAAAACATAGTGGAATGCTTGGAATTTAGGGGATTTATTAAATGGAAAGATTATGGCTTGCGTTTTTGCTTCATTAATCTTTATCTTCCATTTGGAGGAGTATTTATCGGCATGCTCGAGAGCTCTTCTCATTTTTTATTATAGCATTAGTAACTTTTCCGCTTGCTATAATAGCTGTATCATCAGCGTATAGGGCTGTGTGTTGATCTTTTAAAACTTTAAAATCGGATGTATATAGGGAATACAAAATAGGTAAAAGCACAGAGCATTGTGGAACTCCAGCTGAAATATTTCTTTCTGTGGAATTACTTCCGTCGATGGTTAAATGTCCTATTGCTCAGAAAGCTGTTTATGATTTTTTGCAGATACGTAGGAACTCATAAAAGGTTAAGTTTATGTATGAGACCGTTGTGTCATATTGCGTCAAATGCTTTCTCAATGTCTAATAATACAATTCCAGTGCTTCGTCTAATGCATTTATTGTTCTGTATGAAATTTATTATTCGTTTGACTTGATGAACTGTTGAATGTTCCTTTCTAAAACCAAATTGTTCATTATTTATTAAATTATTCTCTTCTGAAAAATTCAATACTCGTTGCAGTACAATTTTTTCAAAGATTTTGTCACGGCAATTCAGCATACTAATTGGTCTATAACTTTTTGGTGATTTCGCGTCTTTTCCTGGATTTAGGATTAGAATAACCTTTGCTCTTTTAAAACTATTAGGGAAATAACCATTTTAAGTAGTGTTTTGTCATCCGTCGTGTGCAGATGTAATCGCACTGTCCGTCTATTTTGTGTCGTCCTTATATTTTTGTTTTTAAACAACAACCCCATCAAACGAAATATTTATTAAAAATAACCTATTACAACATACATACATACCTATTACATTTTGTTTTTACGAAATCCAGAACAATTTAAATAATCCACAAACAATTTAAAATAATCCACAAACAGTAACATAAAAACACTAAAATGCTAAAATTAAAAAGAAAACAAAATTAAAACAAAATCAAAATAAAACAAAACCAAAACAATAACAATTTCTCGGTCAAGAATTACAGTTATTAAACAACAACACAATCAAACGAAATAGTTATTAAAATAACCTATTACATACATTATTACATACCCATTACGTACACTTAACCGCAATAATTTAAATATTAATAACACAATAACAACAAACTACAGTTTTTAAACAACAACACCATCAAACGAAGTATTTATTTATTAAAAATAACCTATTACATACTTACATACCTATTACATACACTTAACCGCAAAAATCTAAATATTTGAACTCAAATAACCTTAAGATGCGGGCTTCTTGGAGACGATTGCTGTAGACTGTCTAATGGTGAAAGTATAGCACTGGCCATTATATAGTCACCTAGCAGCAACTCGTTTCCTTGCCGTTCGCATCTTGAGTTTAAATCAAATGTCCACAAACACTACTTCCTCTTTCCACCTTCCTATAACCTATTTTCCTAAACCTGCACAATGCACTGCATGAGTAGGGGCCTTCCCCTGAGTGCTGGTTTTACCAAAAAAAAACCTCTTCCTTTGTAGTTAAATTTATATTGTTAGGTATAATTTGGGAGTTCGGCCATTGCATATGAACCATCACTTTAGATTCTGCTTTGGAAGTAATGTCAATTGTTGTTTTATGGGAGTTTTCGAAAATATTTGCAATTACGTTGGCTTTTTCAGTACTATTGTACACTTCAGCGCCATCAACATTTAAACTTTCACTTTTTACTTTTTCTCCTCTCATTGCTTTTGTAAATTTCCAAACATTTTTGCTACCCACTGGCAACTTTTTGATGAACTTTAACCAGCTTTTATTTTTATCTTTTAACACGTGTTTATCTCTCATAGAACTCAGCTGTTTTAAAATGCATATGTTTACATTTCTTTGTACTTTTCTCCGAATTCTGTTTTCTCTGACATGCAGAAAGTTTTCTGCCAGATTTGATTTTCTCCAAAGGGAATTTGTTTTGCTGCATCTTGTGCTATGTAAGCGATTTTGCCTAACAATTCTTCTACATTCAAACTAGTTACAAGTGCACAGTCAATATTGTTTTCTTTTATCTTACTATCGACCCATTCCCCTTGTACAAGGAATTTGTTGAATATGTTCCAACGTTGAACCTTGAATCCTGCATGATATGGGAAGGTGATCAGAGTTAAGTATTCCCGGGTGTGCTATAAGTTAGGAAATTTGCAATGAGTAATTGGAAAGAATAATATCTACGACAGATGGTTGTTTTGGAGGAGAACATGTGGAATATATATAATACGATTAAATAAAGCTATACCGGCAGTGTTATTTTGTATACAATTGTATACAAGACTAGTGTGGCGGGGGTTGAGGTCTCCGAATATAAAATAGTCTGTTGAACCAGCTGTTAAATTGTTTAAATCATTCAAAAAATGTGGTGTAGTTTTTGGACAATAAGCAGAAGTAAATCTTACCGGTCTATTGTTTATGAATATTATGATGGAAATATTTTCTGTTGCAGACGTTGAGATTTTCGATATACGCTGATGTGGAATGGATTTTTTGATAGCTATTAATACACCACCTCCGTGCATTGGACGATCTTCTGTGTATATAAAATAATTAAACAATTGTATTTTGTTGTTTCGTTAATAAACAAGATATATATTTGTTTTTCGTGGAGAAAGTCTTCAAGGTCTGTAATAGAGGCTTTGGTCGTTATGGCCCTAGCGTTCCAGTGCATAACTTTTAATATCTGTTTCGTAATTGATCTATATGAAATGTTTTACCATCATACCTAAAAGACGCATTTTATCATACTTTTTTTTACAATTCCGGAGAGCATCAAGTGCTTCAAAATAGATTTCTAAAATCTTTTCATTAGAAATGTTATCATCTTCATAATGCTTATTATTGGAATTTGAATATGAAATTTTGGGATCCTTTCCGTTTGACACACTAAATGTCGTGAGTGGAGGATCTTTAAAGCCATGAATAGAACTGTCATCATCAGATGTGTTTAAAACATTTGAGACCCTGCTCGGAGGTTGTTTATGCGTTACTTTACGTCGGACAAGTAAATATTCTTTTCTGGATGGACATTTAGGATCGTCCGCTCGGTGATTGACATGTTGTAGGTTCCTCTTTATACATTTGTAGCATTTGTACATCACTGGATATCCGTCAGGAACTTTGTTCAATTGGCAGATAGCGAAATCGTGAGGACCCCCACAGCCTAAGCAGGCAGCTACGCGATGACAGTTTGAAGAACCATGGCCATATATTGTACATTGAGTGTGACCTTTAGCACGTTTCAAAGGGTTGCCCAAATGAACTACTACATTATAGAGTTACCTACTTTTTCGGGCATCACTTTTTGCAACAACACAGTATAAAGCATCATCCACACTAGACCGAGCTGTTGGAATTTCTTTAATGGAAACAGCATCTATATTGAAAGTTGATTTGAACTCGTCTTTAATTGTCTTTATATCAAGCTTGGGTAGACCAAATAAGACTAATTTAAACTGCTTAGTGTCTTTAACAGGATGTGTTAAGAACTTCACATCATTTAATTTTAATTTTTTAATAGCCTCTTCATATTCCTGTGGCAATTATCTACAGTAATTGGCGGTACTCTTTGCTTCTCTTGAATGTCATGACCTACATCCGCACTAGTATCATCGACATCTTCATCTAGGTCAGATAGATACTGATATCTATTACTGCTGCTTGGTATGGCAGACTTTTGTTTGTTGTATTTAGGGTTATTTCCCCAAAATCTTTTGCGTTTAGAACTCATGATTCTTTTTTATTTTTTTTTATAATTTAGTATGCAAAAAGAATTGACAAGAGTCAGCAGATATTTTACACATCTTTGTGCTACAAATGTTGCAGTGAGACCCAAACTGTGAAATTAATTATTGCTAATTAAAATAAATTTTGTTATAAATAAAAATAAACAGATATACGTCTTATAACATTTAAAATAAAAAAACACTAACTACTATTTATTATTAACATAAGAACAAACACATATACATTAAAAGGTTCGTACTTTCCTCCATTTATACACCCTACCCCGTCTCCCTCACATACTAACCCTATTACCGGTTTATTCAAATGTGTTTTTGGGTTTGAGACACCTGGTCTTCACCAAGTTGTTTTAAAACCTGATAGTATGACTACAAAGCCCCGTTTTGTTTTCAATGCATCAGCAAAAACATCGTCCCAATTGATGGTTGAGTGATGAATTATTAGCTGGCCCCATTATCAACCGTATTTGTATACGACTCTACTCAAATATCGGTTAAGGAAATACGAAATTACCGTGGATGTTCGTTAAATGTATTTACAATTAGTGAATTTTGAAAAAGAATTTTATTTGTCAAGTCAAATTTGTTCAGCTGGAACTTCGCCAGCACCTTTTTTGACAACTCTGAACTTGCATGAAATCGCTGAGATATATGAAAATGCATTTCTAGAAGTCATAAAAGTGATAAAAAAAAAGAGATTTATGTTCGTCGAAAATGTATTATAAACTAGAAACTATATGCACGCAGTCAACACATATTTAAATGCTGCTAATTTTAAACTTTCAAAACGGATACCGAATCACAAATTTTATAGCCAGAAAAAGGAAAATATCTCTGGCGTATTAAAATATCAATTCACAATAGAATTTCCAAACCTCAGATAAAAAACCTAATATCTTCCCGAAAGTTGCACTCCTATTATATCAATTGGGATTTTGTGCCCTGTAGTAACCTTACTCAAAATTTTGCTGATGGAGTTGTTAATAAATAAGTTAGGTTAGGTTAGTGTGGTAGCTTTGATACCAAAAGCTCACTTGAGCACGCATAGCGGTCCGTTGTGGATAAATAAGTTGGATTGGAATGAACCAATATCTCAGAATACACAATGGAATCTCAAAAAAGTTTCAACATTTTCTATTATGGGGTATAATGTTTACATATCGCTTAAAAATAAAATAACTATTCATGGTTTCTCAGATGCATCAATTCGTGGATATGGTTGTTGTTTTTATACAGCTTATTGCAAAAAAACACTATGTCTACTACGTTTGGAATTATGTGCCGAACATTGCATTGTAAGCATTGTTAAAGTAGTACTTTGGATAGACTAGATATTGTGGTATTGCCACTTAACACTCCTGTTTGGAGTGGCACAGTAGAATGGCGTCACGTTCGCACCAAAATAAGTCCTGCAAATATGGTGTTTAGAGGCTATGCTGTTGCCGAATTATTATGATCTTTTTTGGTCTTTATTGGCCAATAAATCCACATTTTACGTCTAAAAATTTCGAAAGCTGTTTGTATCAGATCACAGCCACAAAACAAATGTTTTTTTCAAGGTATTTAAAAATTTAAAGGACTGTTACTTCTGCATATAGATTTCTGGCGTTTGGAAACAACAACAAACAATACCAACTGACAACTGAAGATATGGATTTATCATTCATTAAAGTCAAAGCTACAATACATGAACATAAGTTTAGATCGGAGATAAATATGATAAAAATAAAAAATATGTGTTTACGCTGGTCACCCTAATTTAAGTTAAGTAGTGTAAGTACGCTTAAAGTTGTGGAACTTAAATAAGAAAAAAGAAAAGAGAAGCAATAAAAGAATTGATCATTATTCTCGATCAACCCCCATACAATAAGGTACGTGTTTGTTTTTTTAACATAAATCTGTAGCCTTTTTTTCTAATACTTTTGTATTTTATCTCTGTGCTCATATTTAAATATTTTATTTTGGATTCTTACCCCTATTCCCCCCGAAACATTTGGTCCTTCGAACCGGATATTTAATTATTATTCTATTTAATTATTCTCATGATTTTGAACATTTTCGCGTGAACGGTTTATGTCGAAATATTTTTGACCGATTTCAACCTTTTCGGATTTTGGATATTTTTTATTATTCGTTTTTTTTTTTTTTTGTTTCCTTAAAACATTCGTGTCGACATATTGCGAAATTTTCGTTACGTACCGCGATTTTTTTGGGTTCTTTTTTTGTAACCCTGCATTTCGTGTCGCAATATTGCGAAATTCACGTTACGTTTCGCGATTTTTTGGTTTCTTTTTTTACGGAAAGTTTTCTGTAACCCTTTTCCCTAACTCATACGTCATACGAGAATGGAACGGAATTTAAGAAATTTCAGTAAAAATTTTAACCGCCTAGCGGATTTTGACACCTTTGTTCGGGCTATTCCGAAAGAAGGACATTCCGTTCATTCTCTGAACACCCATCGACAGGAATTAGTCCGCTTGTGGGAGGTCTTCCGCGATAGTTATGAATACCTTCTGGAGAATGCCGAAGATACTAAGATGTCGACAAAGGACGTCAAGACAAAGTATATGTCAGGATATACTTTATATTTTGAACTGGTGTCATTCCTCGATAGTTTAGTTGATAATTTTAAGTCCAAACCCGCGAACCCTAATAATACTATACCCATCCACCTTCCCCCGTGTGACACCCAAACATTTTCTGGGGATTACGCGTCCTGGCCAAGTTTCAGGGACATGTTCACGGCCCTTTACGGGACTAACCCCCATATCAGTAATATACAGAAAATGTATTATCTTCTACAAAAAACGGAAGGCGAGGCTAGGGATATAATCCGCACATGCCCTATGACGAACGATGGGTTTGATATGGCGTGGAAAAATCTGGTAGACCGGTACGAAAACAAGCGAGTACTGGTAAATTCCCAGTTGAAAACCTTATTCAATCTTTCAGTTATTGAAAGAGAATCGGGTCCTGCAATCAAGCGATTGCAGAGGACGATCAATTATTGCATAACTAATTTATCCTTGCTCGGAATTGAAACGCGAAATTGGGACATCATATTCGTTTATATTTGTTCCACCCGATTACCTGAGAATATTCTTGGTCTTTGGGAACAGTCCCAGGGCCCAAACTCATGCTTACCCAAATGGAGCAGCATGGACGAGTTTTTGACTGCGAGGTATCGGACCTTAGAGTCTGTTTATGTTATAATTGGCCGTCACAATCCGAATCAAGTGAATAATCGTACCCGAAATTCTCCTCAGGAGAATCGAAAGTTTAAGAGTTTTGGGACAACGGTCACTCCTAATATACCCCCGAAAAAATGCACACTGTGTTCGGATAATCATCCCATTCGATTGTGCTCCAAGTTTCTCAGGATGTCAGTGAGCGAAAGGATAAATGTTGCCAAAAAGGAACAAAATTTGTACGAATTGTTTGGCAACCTCCCACGAATTTCGAAGATGCCAGAGCACTAATGTTTGTTATATGTGCAAGCAAAGGCATCATTCGCTGCTTCATCGCACTGAAGCCCCTAACCCTTCTCGACCCAAACCCGGAAATAATTCAATAACCCCCGCGACATCAAGTCACTCTGCTCCTATTCCGGAGCACACCTCTCGTTCTGAGCAAAACTTGGTGGAGAAACCATAAACTTCTGCCGAGGCTCGCTCGTTTAGAAATTTTTCGACACAACTACAGTCCACCCCGTACTCTTGCTGGCCACGACTGTAGTAGATATCATGCTCAATGACGTAAGATATTCTGCTAGAGCATTGATAGACCCTGCCTCTCAGGCTACTTTTGTCTCGAAGAGACTTCAGAGAAAGCTGGATCTTCCAACATTCTCTGCCCCTGCTGCTACGATACTCGGTCTGAATGGAGCGATAGCAGCCAATTCTACTAAAATCTGCTCGGTTTCCTTGGGTTCGACCATTGATCCAGAATTTCACTTGGAGACTGATGCTTATGTGGTCGAGCAACTTACTGGTCGTCTACCTACGTGTTCACTGAAAGACACAATGGATTTCGATTTGTCCGAAATCCCTGCTTCGGATCTCAAATACTGCCATATGGACCTACTATTGGGAGCGGATGTATATTCGCAAATTATGTTGACCGACGTAAAAAGGGACCCTAAGGGTTCTCTTATAGCCCAGAAGACCGTCTTTGGATGGGTCCTTACTGGTAGAATTCCTCAGCCGCATTCTTTACACTCTATCGTGTCATTTTTCAGTCATTTGGACTTGAACGACCAAATCACTCGGTTTTGGGAAGTTGAGGAAGTTCCCAAATTTATGAAAGTTTCGGCTGAGGACAAATTTTGTGAGGATTTGTACCGTCGTACCACCACTAGAAATAGGGAGGGACGTTATGTGGTTACCCTGCCTTTTAGGTCCGAATTTCCGACCAGTTTGAACCTTGGGTTCTCCCGGAGAATAGCCCTCTCGCAGTTCTTGAGGAGTGAAGCGAGATTACTTAAATCCCCGGAGGTTAAGAGTCAGTATGACTCGGTTATTGAGGAATATTCTACCTTGGGTCACATGACAAAGGTCAGCGCCGATTTAGCTCATTCTCCCAACTCTAATTATTACTTGCCACATCACGCTGTTTTTAAACCCGATAGTACTACGACTAAACTTCGGGTAGTCTTTAATGTCTCAAGCCCGTCTTCGAACGGTGTTAGTCTCAACAATGTCCTACACCCTGGACCAATTTTACAGTCTAACTTAACTATACTGATTTTGCGTTGGAGACTGTTCAGATATGTTTTTAATTCTGATATAGAGAAAATGTATAGGCAGATACTGATCAGACCGGATCAGCCGCATTTTCAGCGGATATTATTTCGTCGAAACCCCGAGGGAGATATAGAGGATTATGAATTGAGAACAGTGACGTTCGGAGTGAACTGTGCTCCTTATTTGGCAATTAGAACGTTGCACCAATTAGCTAGCGACTGTGAGTCAAGCTACCCTTCTGCGTCTACCATTTTGCGTACTCAAATGTACGTGGACGATATTTTGTCGGGTGCACATTCTATTGAGGAGGCCATTCATAATCGTGATGAATTTATTCACGTTTTGAAGTCAGCTGGTTTCTCGTTGCGGAAATGGACTTCGAACGAACAAAGTCTTATTCGGGACTTACCCCCCGAACATTTATTTGATTCTAATTTTTTGAAATTTTCAGATGCTAGCACTGCTAAAACGTTGGGTTTACGTTGGAACGCGAGCTTACCCAAGTTACCAAACGTTCTGTCCTTTCTCAAATAGCCAAGCTATTTGACCCTGTTGGGTGGCTAGCACCCAAAATAATTGTCGCTAAAATACTTATGCAACAAATTTGGAAGGACAAAGCCGAATGGGACGATTGTTTGAAACCCATGACATTACAAAGGTGGCGCGAATTTGTCGATGATTACTCCTTCATCGACAGGATTAATTTTAACCCTGACTATGAAGTACAACTTCATGCATTTTGTGATGCTTCTGAGAAAGCATATGCTGCCACCCTTTATAGCAGAATCAAAACCCCGTCAGCTGAAATATTCACTCATTTGCTCGCTGCCAAGACAAAAGTTGCGCCAGTAAAAGTGCAAACCTTACCCCGTTTAGAGCTCTGCGGTGCAACTCTGTTGGCAAAAATGGTACATTCACTCCTCACGGAGTTGAATTTTACCAAGGCGAAAGCTTTTTATTGGACAGACTCGACAATAGTTCTGTCCTGGTTTCAGAAACCCCCGTGCCATTGGCCAACTTTTGTGGCGAATAGAGTTTCATATGTTTTGGATACTATTGGCATCGATAATTGGAATCATGTGGAATCTCATCATAACCCTGCTGACCTGGCTAGTCGAGGTATAACAACCAGAGAACTCGTCAATTCTGACATCTGGCGGAAGGGCCCTACTTGGCTAAGCCTTCCACGTTCTGAATGGCCGAAATCGTCATTCCAGCCCTGTACACAGCTTGATACACGTGTGGTTCGAGTGAACGTCAATACGACAACGTTCACTGAGGAAATTTTGAGCCGATTTTCGGACTTATCTCGCGCGTTGCGAGTATTGTCCTACGTTTTCCGGTTTTACCATTCCGCCAATAAAACCCACGAGTTATCTCGGAAATACTTGTCAATTGGACTTACTCAGGACGAAATCAGTTTCATGAAGCGTCGGTTAATTATTTTGTGTCAAAGTTCACACTTCCCCGAATACTCAATTTTGAAGGAGAGAGCTGCTTTGCCTCGTAAGAGCCCTCTATTGACCTTCAACCCCTTTGTTGACTCGAATGGTTTCTTGAGAGTCAACGGAAGACTCTCTCGATCACCAACTTTGACCTACGACGAACGCTTCCCCAAATTACTCCCCTACCTTGGTCATTTTACCCGACTATATTTGGAGCATCTTCATAAATGCTCTGTACATGCTGAGTTGTCTTTAATGCTGCGCCTCATGCGGCAGGAGTTTTGGGTCCCTAGGCTTAAAACCCGAATTCGAACAGTTATTCATAACTGTAAGATCTGTACGATTTATCGTAAGAATTTGGGTCAGCAAATTATGGCTGCGCTACCCCCAGAAAGAACGACATTGACTCGTCCTTTCACCCATACTGGTCTAGATTTCGCTGGACCTTTTGAAATTAAATCCTATATTGGTCGTGGTTGTCGAATCACTAAAGGATATGTGCTGGTGTTTGTGTGTTCGCCACAAAGGCAATTCATTTGGAAGCCACCAATGAAATATCGACGGACTGTTTTCTGGCCGCGTTTACTCGTTTTTCCTCCAGACGAGGTTTCCCCGGACATATATATTCGGATAATGGAACCGCGTTCGTTGGCGCAGCGAATGTGATGAAAAGGGATCAAGCTAAGTTCTTTACCGAATTGAAGCATAAGATTATATCGGAGAACGTTTTTCAATCAGTCGAATGGCACTTCATTCCTCCTGGAGCCCCACATATGGGTGGCCTCTGGGAAGCTGGTGTGAAAAGTTTTAAAACTCATCTGCGGAAACTATCTAATGCTCAAAAGTTTACTTTTGAGGAATTCACTACCATGCTGGCAAGAATTGAATTCTCGTCCACTCTGTCCCATGACGGATAACCCTTCGGACATTAACCCCTTAACCCCTGGTCATTTCCTTGTGGGAAGTGCTATCCTTTCACCCCCTGAACCTGATTTATCATTGGAATCTCTCACCTACGCTAATAGGTGGCGAAAATTGAAGGTTTTGCACCATTTGTTTGCGCGTCGCTGGAAGGACGAGTACTTAGTTGAACTCCATAAGCGCAACAAATGGAAATGTCCCCAACACGATTTCGCGATTGATGATTTTGTCGTGATTCGCCACGACAACTTGCCTCCGGGCGAATGGAAACTCGGTCGTATCTCTCGCGTTTATGTAGGTTCGGATTCGAAAGTACGAGTGGCTGACGTTCGAACTGCCAATGGCGTTCTAACACGGCCTATTGTTAAGCTCGTATTACTCCCTAGTCAGAACTAATTCGTTCTTTCTTTTTTTCCTCGTTTGTTTTGTCCTTTTTATTTATAGATGTCCGAAGCAGTACCCAGAAAATTTACGGTGGAACGTCCAGAAACCCAGAGTCTGGATGAAGTGGTCAAACGCACCGCCTCAAAGTGCCTTTTGTGCAACGGTCACCACTCCCTCCAAAAATGCCCGGCATTCCGCCGCTTAAACCCCTACAAGCGACTGGGCGCAGTAAAGAGACTGAAGTACTGCACGAACTGTTTGGCCCAGTCCCATTTTTCGAAGAGCTGCCGCAGTAGGGAGCGGTGTATGGAGTGTCTGGGCAAACACCATACCATGCTGCATTTCCGGCATCGAGACGACCGCAAACCTAACACTACCAAAAAAGGGTTGTTCAACGGAAGGACAACAATAAGAGCGCAACCCGCAGCCATGCTCACGAATGTTCTTGCCAAACCCATAAAAGTAAGGACAACAACAACGTAGTTGCGGCACCCAGCTCTACAGGCGCAACAATCGTTATTAACGTACTTAGTAAATAAGTAATTCTCTTTCTTGTTTTTTTTAATTGCCACTTAAATGAATTGGTTTTTTTTATGAAATTCTCTATAAAATGAAATTTTATTTGAAATGTATCGTAACCCTAATTGAATTGTATCTTTATTTCATTTTACTATAATTGAATTTGTTATTTTATTCCTATTTGACCAGGTAACTTCTCGTCTCTACTTGTTGCACTATTGCAAGGGGGCGGGATGTTTATGCTGGTCACCCTAATTTAAGTTAAGTAGTGTAAGTACGCTTAAAGTTGTGGAACTTAAATAAGAAAAAAGAAAAGAGAAGCAATAAAAGAATTGATCATTATTCTCGATCAACCCCCATACAATAAGGTACGTGTTTGTTTTTTTTTAAATAAATCTGTAGCCTTTTTTTCTAATACTTTTGTATTTTATCTCTGTGCTCATATTTAAATATCTTATTTTGGATTCTTACCTCTATTCCCCCCGAAACAATATGTTTTAAAACAACAGAAAGTAACCCCATTCATGCAAGGTGTTCTACGAAACAATTGAAAAATAACTTTATTGCGAGTCATCGATCGGATGCCCAACGCAGACATGAAATATAATGCCAAATTTCCTTTGTTACTGCCCTAAACATCAGATATGCATACTTACATTTACCAAATTATCAATGTGGTGCAAAAATACTAATCGGATTGTTAAGACAACGAATATGGTAATAATAATTTTTATATCTAGTGGAGTATTGCGATTATGATGACAATCGAAAACTTAACTTAGCATATAACAACATAGCTAGATATGTCTTTCTTAAAGGGCCCCGTGATCATATTTCTCATTTAGCTTACCAGATACTTAGTAAAAAAATGTATAATCTTTTGAAAATTAAATGCCGTATTCTATTTCATAAAATAATTTACTCGAAATTGCCGAAGTATTTACTTCGTCGGATTAAGTTTCCAACCAGGGTATGAGCATTATTCAGCAACGATTCAAGAGTCTTCTGTCTCAGCGACATTTTTTATACACACCATAAGTCTTTGGAATACCCTGCCAAATTGCATTCAAAATCTAGGCAATGGAAATGCGTTTAAAAAGGAGTTATTTAAATTATTTTCATAATTTATTAATTACGACATTAGCTCCCTTTAACTTCATATTTATAATTTTTGTGATTTTATTTTTAGGCTTATATTGGTTATTTTTATTCTTACTTTTTTAAACTAATTTTTCTAAATAATACCATATTTTTTTAATTTATTATCTTTCAACTCTTTTATTTATTTCTGCAGTATTGTATTTCTATATATTATATTTTTCTTTATATTTAAACTTAATATTTATATTATTTTTTTATTTGTTATTTTACTTGTTATATTTAATCAATGCTAATTTTATCTTATTGTTCCTAATAAAGGTCTGCACAAATGTATTTGACTTCAAAAAGTACATAAGATGTAGTATACACGCACACTTATCCGAAGTATCCGAAGAAGAAAAGTACTTTTTTTAGAGAACAACAAAATTATCGAATAACTTCTTGTTGTTATTTGACTGCGTTCGCTTCATATAAACACATGTTCAACTTTCTTTCTTACTCGAAAATACCGGCACAAAACATGTCGAGTACAATGAGTACCACCAAACTTCACGTAGTACTACAAATACCAATGGGTACTGCAAATATCACAAAGATCCTCTACCAAACCCTCCACGTGGGTGTCGGCTGGTAATGGTGGTTGCCCGATGGGGTGTCCACCAGCCAAGGGGGGAGTCCATACTCATTTGATTGTAGGTCGAATGAATTATGGCTCTCACCATAGGATAGAGGTATGGGCTGGACTAAGGTGTTATACGACCCGTGCCGATAGTCAGCCTGGCTGGGGGCCCATCAAAAATATCCCAGTCGTTAACGGAGTATCCTGGATACCGGGCGACCTCCAGGATTAACTAGCCTTACCTGGGCACAGCGGATCCCTGCTCAGGTGGACCTTCCCCTTATCCGCAACTCGTGGGACCAAAAATGAATAATGAAAATAAATTAAAGGAAAATCAGGAAACCGCCTCCACTAGTGAGGGCGAGAACGGAACTCGTAAAAATCCGCGTACGGGTGGTAAGCCGACGCCCGTCTCCACAGAAGAGGGAAAAGACTTGGTTGATGCTAAAGCAGACCAAGAACCTAGTACCTCAAAAAATAATAGAACACAACAAGCCAAAAGCGTCGGCCTTTCCAGAAGCAAGGTTGCTCCAAAAGCCGGACCTTCGTCCAGCAAGAGTGGCCTTGGTAATGTAAAGATTGACACGGCTCAGAAAATGAAAGAATCGAAGCAGAGGTACAGGGAGCGATTGAGCGCAAAGCGGGTTCTAGACATGATCTCCAAGATCCCAATAGATAACCGCACGCAGCGCGAAGCACAATCACTGGCCTGGGCCAAGGAAAAGCTCGAAGAACTAGACAAGACGTCGACCATGGAGGTGGCTGTCAAAAGACAGCGATCTTCTGATGGAGACGCTCCAGGCGCTAAAAAATCACGCAGCTCGCATCGCACCAACACCTTATACAGTGAGGTGCTAAAAGACAGTATAGAAATGGCGGTTGTAGATCGCTCAGATCCAGACGGCAGTATTACACCGTCGAACTGGAGACTTGTAGCAGACGCCCTTGCAGACGTCTTCCTAGAAGTAATGGAGGAGAATCCGGGACCAGTTCCAGTCTACCAAATGTGTGGCTGGCACCAAGGACACGTGAAGCTAGTAACGTGTGCCGATAAGAGAGCCCTGGATCTCTTCTCCATCGCCATAATGAGGGTAGGTGAAATCTGGAAGGGCGCCAAACTAGAAGTAGTGCCCAAGGATGCCATACCTAGCAGACCCCGAACACGCTCTTGGATACCTTTAACTCCAAAGGAGCCAGAAAAAGTGCTAAAAATAATAAAAATGTGCAATCCAAAGTTACCAACACACAATTGGAAAATTGCAAAATTGGAGGAGCGCCATGGATCTCGCTGTGCGACTATCATAATCAATCAGGAATCCCTGGAGCACCTGGCAAAATCCAATGGTGTGGTGGCCTTTGGATTTGAACATATTATCCTAAAAGTATATAAAAAGGATAATCGCCCCATGGAGTCGAGTGACAACGCCCCTCAGGGGGACAAGCCACAAGACGAACACATGGGCGCATCAGTTAATGAAGAAAAGGAGGAGGATAACCTTACAGCATCCTCAAAGCAGATTCATACCCGGTCCAGAGTTAGCTCTCTCTCTTCCACTGGGTCGGATATAGCATCTGCCTTTGATATGCTGTTAAGGGAATCTGATCTCCTGGACGAGGCTGATCAAGAAGATTATGGCCTAGACATTACGATGGTGGAGAAGAGAGAGGATGATCACTCTAAGGCAGCATCGGCTGCACTACTTCTCCGGCTGGCGAACAGAGGAGAAGACATAGCCCTGATCCAAGAACCATGGTCCATAGCCAATAAGGTTTGTGGATTAGGGCACAAAAATTATATGCTGGTCCATGCCAAATGTGTAGGTAGACCCAGATCCTGTATACTCATTAAGAACAACTTAATGGCATATTTGCTTCCTAATTTCAGCAATGAAGACCTAACCACACTAACGGCGGAGATCAATGGTAAGCAACATTGGATCTCCTCCTGTTACATGCCGCATGACCTAAGCAGTCACCCACCACCAGATCCAGTGAAGAGACTGGTTACAGAGGCAAAGCGCTCAAATGTTGGCCTGCTGATTGGCTGTGATGCCAACTCTCATCACACTATATGGGGCAGCACGAACGTCAACGAACGGGGTGAGTCTCTTTTTGATTTTATTATATCTAATAACCTATTAGTTTGTAACACGGGTAATAAGCCCACATTTATAACGAAAAACAGAAGGGAGGTTTTGGACATAACCCTTACCTCCGGCAATATTTATGATAGTGTCAGAGATTGGAGAGTCTCGGAGGAGCACTCCTTTTCTGATCATAGGTTTATTGAATTTTCCCTTGGTAGGGGGAACAATACTGTAAGGGCGATTAGAAATCCTAGAAATACGAATTGGGATCTTTATGATCGTCTTGTCAGGCTGGGCTTGGACCCACTCACGAGCTGTAGTATAGATAGTATTTCTGGACTTGAGGCTACAGTGGCTGAATTCACAAAGGTCATAGTAGGGGCTTTTGAAAAAGCATGTCCGAAAAGGGTCAACAGGGGTGGAAAAAAACCACCCTGGTGGGACCGGGATCTGGACATGCTCAGAAAGGAGTCAAGACGACTCTTCAATGTGGCGAGAAAGTCCGGTAATGCGGATCAGTGGAGGGACTATAAAGTGTCCCTTGGAAAATACAAGAGAGTTCTAAGACGGGCTAAGAGGGACTCGTGGAGAAATTTCTGTAGCAACATGGAAACTATCAACGAAACTTCTAGGCTAAGGAGAATTCTCTCGACAACATCCTTTATACCCAGTGTACTGCAAAGGGAGGATGGCTCATGGACCAACTCTGAGAAGGAAACTTTGGATCTTCTTGTGGACACCCACTTTCCACCGGGACAAGGTTCGGATGCGCGAACAACCGTCTCGGGGAGTGAATCACAGTGTGAATACTGCTCGATCATGTCTGCGGACGCGATAAAATGGGCGATAGACGGATTTAGACCGTTTAAATCTCCGGGACCGGACGGAATATATCCGGCACTCTTGCAACGTCTGGAAAGGAAACACATCAGAATGCTTGAGGCGATGTTTGTCGCCAGTATTCGGATGGGCCATATACCGTCGGAATGGTGTAAAGTGGGAGTAGTCTTCATACCGAAGGCTGGAAGAAACTCTCATACTACACCCAAGGACTTCAGGCCCATAAGTCTATCCTCCTTCTTATTGAAGACTATGGAGAGACTCGTGGATGTGAATCTGCGTCAGACCTTGGATGGAAATCTCCTTTCCAGGGGACAACACGCATACATTAAGGGGAGGTCTGTTGAGACTGCCCTACATAGCCTGGTGTGCAGGATAGAGAAATCGCTGGCACAGAGGGAATACACTCTGGCTACTTTCCTTGACATCGAAGGAGCCTTCAATAATGTGGAACTTTGCGCTATAACCAGGGCGCTGGATAGTCTGGGTGTACGATCCACTATAGTGAACTGGATAACTAAGCTACTTTGTGGGAGAACAATCTACCCCACACTTGGGAGCTCACAGACAACCAGGGCTATAGGGAGGGGAACTCCACAGGGCGGAGTACTCTCTCCTCTTTTGTGGAATCTGGTGATGAATGAGCTACTAGTGATACTAGAACAAAATGGATGTGAGGCAATTGCCTATGCGGATGACATTGTTCTTGTTATCTCCGGAAGATTTGTCGACACTATCAGAGATAGGATGCAACTGGCTCTGAGGAGGGTCTGCGTGTGGGCATCTGAACGTGGTTTGGGTGTTAACCCGGTGAAAACGGAAATAGTACTCTTCACAAGAAGGTACAAGCCACCGACATTTCGTCCATTGAAACTTAACGGGACGGAACTGAAACTCAAACAGGAGGCACACTTTCTAGGACTTATTCTGGATAGGAAGCTGTCTTGGAAATCGAATATCATTAACAGAACTAAAAAGGCTTCCATTGCCCTGTATGCTTGTAACAGAGTGTTGGGGAGAAAATGGGGCCTAGGACCTAGGATGACACACTGGATCTACACAGCGGTGGTCAGACCTATCTTAACCTATGAATGCCTAGTTTGGTGGGAATCCCTTGAAATTAAAACTAACTCGAAACTAATACAGCGACTTCAGAGATCTGCCTGTATTATCATTAGTGGTGCCTTGCGCACTACACCTACGTCGGCACTGGAGATAATTTTGGGCCTCTTTCCGCTTGACCTTTTCTGTAGGGGAGTGGCTGCTAAAATAAGTAAACGTCTCTGGGCGACTGGACAGTGGCATGACTCGGGCATAGGCCACGCAAGAATCCTGAGGGAAGTTGGAGCCGTCGGGAGCAGTGACTACATGACACCGAGGTACGACTTCACGAAGAGATTCAGGACATCGGTTCCGGATAACGGAGCCTGGAAGGGTGGTGTGACCCACCTGTTTAGAGACTCCGTACAAATTTACACCGATGGCTCTAAGCTGAACGGAGCGGTTGGCAGTGGAATTTTTTCGGAATCAGTTGGAATAGCTCAGTCTATAAGACTACCAGACCACTGCAGTGTCTTTCAAGCGGAGGTGGTGGCCATACAGGCTGCGGCGAGTATTATTGGGGATGGAAGGGTCTCCAAGCGGAACGTTACCATACTTTCTGATAGCCAGGCGGCTATCAGGGCTTTGAGTTCTAACGTGATGAACTCCAAGACGGTGTACGGCTGTCGCAGATATCTCGACGAGATATCGGAACGATATGACATCCATATCGTATGGGTACTGGGACACAGTGGTATTCCGGGCAACTGTAGAGCTGATGAACTTGCCAGGCGGGGCACGACCATCGAGCTCACCGCTGAGTTCTCGAATCTGGGCATACCAATGAGGACCTGCAAGCTCATAATTGATAATGCGATCGTCGATTCCGTCAACGACAGGTGGGCGGCCTCGGACACGGGTAGAACGGCTCGTAAAATCTGGCCAAGGCTGGATGAGGGGCGCACAAAGAGTCTACTTAAACTCCAAAGAGGCGCGCTCAGTGTAGTTGTCGGTGTCATTACGGGGCATTGCATTATGGGTACGCATGCGAGGCGCATTGGACTTGGACACCTTGCCAACGACTTCTGTAGAAGCTGCAGAGATGAGGAAGAAGAGGAGACTGCCTCTCACCTGCTGGGTACATGCCCGGCTCTATGTCAAAGGAGAAGGAAGTACTTGGGTACTTACTACATGGATGATCTGGAGGAACTGTCAGAGATTGACATTGGCAGCCTAAATCGCTTCATCAGGAGCTCCGAATGGTTTCGAGACTAGGGGATAATGGATGACTGTGGTAGCACAATGAGCCCAATGCGGCCTAAGTGTGTCCATCAACAAGAAAAATTTTTCTTGGATGGGCAGCCACCTCTACCTACCTACCTACCTTGGCAAAGAAAAAATATATGACCAACAATTCCATATAGCGTTTTGGCAGATTTTGATTTTGCTTCTTACATACTTTTATGATTTTAAATGATTTGTGAAAATATGAAATATGTATAAACTATTTTTTAACGTTTTAGTAATTTTAAGTGATTTTTTGTTATTTTAATTGTTTTTAGCTCATTGAAAATAAAGACTTTTCAAATCAAAAAGCAAAAAAAAAAATATTTTCCAAAAGAATTGACTATTTTTGATTTCTATTTTTTTATTTCAACGATTAATAAATAAATGCCTAACAAGTCGTTTATACCCAGTTGGCCAAGTCTTCAAGACATCATCGATGATGCGTACAGGACAATGTTAAATCATAAATGATTTGTTGGCGACAGCCGGAGCAAATCACTGACGACTTTTTCGAACAAAGGGCACTTTTTTCGTGTCCGACAATATGAGCGACATTACAATGCATATTGTCGTTGACGATCAGATAAGTAACAATGTGGTTCAGCTTGTCATCGACGAATATATAAATGAAATTTTTTCAACCTTGTCATTGACGACATTTTAGCGACAGTATCCTTCCATAGTATCGTCGGTGACAGTATAGCTGAAACAACCATAACATGATCATCGGCGACAAATTGGGCGACAAAATACTCACCTTCTCACCAAATGATTTCATTTTGTAAAAATTTAAATATATTAAGGGTTTTATATATTTTTTATTGATTTCAATATAAATACATATTTATGTACGTACACATACATATGTATAGAACAATTAATATAATTTATATATAAATAATAAATAATAGAAAAATTTATGCTAAAATAAATTAATTATAATAAAATAAAATAAATTTGTATTCAGGTATTGTTTTTAAAGAATTTTTATCAAAATTAGACATCAATTAATAGAAAAAGTTAAAATACATACAATATCTATAAAAAAAAAAAAAATAAATTCAGGTAAATGTGAATCATATTCTTTATTATTTCCATTTTTCTATGTAGAATTTGATCTATTTATGGTATTTTTGAAGCGATGCAACGATAAACGCAGATCTTTTATAAATTTATCATGGGTGTAGCCCTCTGATTTAGTTGATTCTGTAATAAAATTATTGTTATTAATAAATACTATTAGAACTTTCTCAAAGCAATTACCATAAATTGCTTTAATTATGTTCCAATATTGTTTAGGGATTTTTTACCCCTATTTTTATATAAATATGTTGTACACTTACCTCTAAAATAATTATTTGAAAATTAGTATTATTTATTTTCACCACAAAACACTTTAAACACACTTTGAAACAACCTTTCACTGGCACTTTAAAAACACGAATGAATGAGTTTTAGTCGCTTGTTATATTTGTTTTGTTTTTAGACGTTAAAGTACATTTTTTTTTTCATAGAAAAAACTAAAAAAAATTTGTTGACAACAACATCTAATTCTAAGTGAGTATAGAAACACGACAGACTTTCACAATTGTTGTCTATGTTGTCTCCAACAAATCTTCTCTGAATCAAAAACTTAATGACACTGTCGCTCATTTCGTCGTCAATATAATTTGAAACAAGACAACACACGTGAAGTTGTTGATAAGTTTGTCTTTAAAGAAGTTTAAATAAAGACAAGTTCAATACATTGTCGCTCATTTTGTCGTAAATGTAACCTGAAACAAGACAATTTGCATGCAATTGTCGCTCATCCTGTCCTCAATAATATCTTATTCAAGACAAATTCAAGAATTTGTCATTATGCTGTCTACTATTAAGCTCAAAACGCGACATATTACACGACTGTGTTATTAAAGTTGTCCTAAATTGAATTTTATACAGGACAAATTTGAAAAACTCCTGCAGACATCATTGATGCAAACGTCGTCAATAACGACCTGGCCAACTGGGTCGTATTTGTCTTGCACACATTCTCTTCTCTTCACTGCTTGCGCTGTTAGAGAGAGTAAGTACTCTATTTATCCGACAACGAGTTGCACATATGAAGCAGACCTTTAGTTTCTAACCAGAGCACTATTACTTATAAGATTTATATCTTGTTGTGTTATGTCAATTATAATAAATAAGTAATAATCGCAAATTTTGTGACCCCGTTTACAATTATATTTCGCATAAGTGTGAAATCCCCATATAAAACCTATATTGTGGTATTTGTGTGCTTTTTTACTTTAACAGCCCAGTTGGCCAGGTCGTTATTGACGACGTTTGCATCAATGATGTCTGCAGGAATTTTTCAAATTTGTCCTGTATAAAATTCAATTTAGGACAACTTTAATAACACAGTCGTGCAATATGTCGCGTTTTGAGCTTAATAGTAGACAGCATAATGACAAATTCTTGAATTTGTCTTGAATAAGATATTATTGAGGACAGGATGAGCGACAATTGCATGCAAATTGTCTTGTTTCAGGTTACATTTACGACAAGATGAGCGACAATGTATTGAACTTGTCTTTATTTAAACTTCTTTAAAGACAAACTTATCAACAACTTCACGTGTCTTGTCTTGTTTCAAATTATATTGACGACGAAATGAGCGACAGTGTTGTATTGTATGTATTTTAACTTTTTTTTATTAATTGATGTCTAATTTTGATAAAAATTCTTTAAAAACAAAACCTGATGAAATGTTCAAATTAATTTTATTTTATTATATGTATAAATTTTTCTATTATTTATTATTTATATATAAATTATATTAATTTTTTTGATTTCGTTTTCACATCAGCAATTCACACTTTTCCATAGGACCCGACATCTATTTCTGATGAGGAAGTCTATCCTCTTGAACTAGGACCAAATCGCCATCTTCAAGATTGAGTTGAGGTGCCGACTATTTTACTCCTTGCGACTGTCTAAGTTATATACATGTATAATATATACATATACATATAAATGCTCTCAACGAAGATATTCGCCAAATTTGTGATATCCCAAAATGGGATAGATAGAAAGAAATGCGTAAAAATACAAATCTGACACTGGTTTTAAGTGACCTCCCTGTTGGCCAAGTCTTCAAGACATTATCGATGATGCGTACAGGACAATGTTAAATCATAAATGATTTGTTGGCGACAGCCGGAGCAAATCACTGACGACTTTTTCGAACAAAGGGCACTTGTTTCGTGTCCGACAATATGAGCGACATTACAATGCGCATTGTCGTTGACGATCAGATAAGTAACAATGTGGTTCAACTTGTCATCGACGAATATATAAACGAAATTTTTTCAACCTTGTCATTGACGACAGTTTAGCGACAGTATCCTTCCATAGTATCGTCGGTGACAGTATAGCTGAAACAACCATAACATTATCATCGACGACAAATTGGGCGACAAAATACTCACCTTCTCACCAAATGATTTCTCTTCGTAAAAGTTTGAATATATTAAGGGTTTTATATATTTTTTTATTGATTTCAATATAAATACATATTTATGTACATATTATATACATATACACATACATATGTATAGAAAAATTAATATAATTTATATATAAATAATAAATAATAGAGAAATTTATACATATAATAAAATAAAATTAATTTGAACATTTCATCAGGTTTTGTTTTTAAAGAATTTTTATCAAAATTAGACATCAATTAATAAAAAAAGTTAAAATACATACAATATCTATAAAAAAATAAAAATAAATTCAGGTAAATGTGGTTTTATGGCAATTTAGAATCATTTTCTTTATTATTTCCATTTTTCTTTATAGAATTTGATCTATTTATGGTATTTTTGAAGCGATGCAACGATAAACGCAGATCTTTTATAAATTTATCATGGGTGTAGCCCTCTGATTTAGTTGATTCTGTAATAAAATTATTGTTATTAATAAATACTATTAGAACTTTCTCAAAGCAATTACCATAAATTGCGTTAATTATGTTGCACTATTTTTTAGGGATTTTTTACCCCTATTTTTATATAAAAATATTGTACACTTACCTCTAAAATAATTATTAGAAAATTAATATTATTTACTTTCACCACAAAACACTTTAAACACACTTTGAAACAACCTTTCACTGGTACTTTAAAAACACGAATGAATGATTTTTAGTCTCTTGTTATATTTGTTTTGTTTTTAGATGTTAAAGTACAGTTTTTTTTTCATAGAAAAACTAAAAAAATTTGTTGACAACAACATCTAATTCTAAGTGAGGATAGAAACACGACAAACTTTTACAATTGTTGCCTGTGTTGTCTCCAACAAATCTTCTCTGAATCAAAAACTTAATGACACTGTCGCTCATTTCGTCGTCAATATAATTTGAAACAAGACAACACATGTGAAGTTGTTGATAAGTTTGTCTTTAAAGAAGTTTAAATAAAGACAAGTTCAATACATTGTCACTCATCTTGTCGTAAATGTAACCTGAAACAAGACAATTTGCATGCAATTGTCGCTCATCCTGTCCTCAATAATATCTTATTCAAGACAAATTCAAGAATTTGTCATTATGCTGTCTACTATTAAGCTCAAAACGCGACATATTACACGACTGTGTTATTAAAGTTGTCCTAAATTGAATTTTATACAGGACAAATTTGAAAAATTCCTGCAGACAATAACGACCTGGCCAACTGGGAAGCATTTACTTGTTTAATTATTATGAGTTGCATCCTATTGAATGCATCTCATATTCTGTCTGATCGATGTGTGTGAATTTGCAATGCAAGCAACTTCACACGCTGGCCTTCAATTGCAATTCTGACAAATTCAAATACACTTAGCTGTAAAGTCAGTTGTAATGGAAGAAACCAAGAGCGCAGTTTCATCGACAACTAAATCAAAAAACACAAGAATACATACACATGTACATACGTACGATGAAAGCAACACATTGTTAAAGCCCTAGTTATGCTACCGTAACGGAATGTAACCGCAACAGTAAGAAACAGCTGATTGTTTTTGTTATGTATAAAGCAATACGAATGGTTATAGAAATGTAATGTAACGTAACCGGAAAGTAAGAATCTGTAAAAAATAGAATTTTCTTACATTTTTACGTGACATCTGTTTAGCAGTGTTAACAACATGTCAATATTAAAAACCACCAAAACTGAAAATTGAAATCATTAACAGAATTTACATTTTGTACGTATGTTATGTTTGTCTGTATGTGGAATTCTCTTTAAATAAAACTTCACATATTTTAAAAACCCAAATTATAATTTATTTCATTACTAATTTTTATAATTTAAAATAAAAATGAACATTATTTTACTAATACATTATATAGGTAGTGTTTATTTTTATTTTAAATTACAAAAATATAGTTATCGACTTTTAACTAATTAAAGCGTTCAAAAGCATTTCAATTTGTATTTTACTTTTATTAGAGAAGATAACTATGTTTTAACGTTCGTAAAAATTTGGTTTCCGAAATACCTCACCTGTTTCTGTAAAATAAACGATTTCACTTGCTTGTCTATTTATATGGAAAATACAATCAAAAGCACTCAATTTTGTGTTTGTTTTCCTCAACACAAACTAAATTGAGTGTTTTTGGTTGTTTGCAAAGTAAAATTGTTTGGCTTACAGAGACAGTACATAAAACTTTTAATAAGTACCTTTAAATAAATATAAAATCGTAGAAATGAACCTAAAAACTCTGTAGTGATAACACTGGTTAACAGCTGAATTAAAGTAAAACAAAAGGCGCCATATTAAAAGTGATAAAAAGAGTGAAAACGAAGTTTTTAAAATCTGAAATTAATATTAAGTTTGTTTAAAAAACAATAATAAATATAATAAAATAAAAACTCAAACCCAAAAACATGTCTTCTGTATCCATATCTGAATTTTTGTCTTTTAGTTTTTGCAATTTTTATTTCTTTATTTGTTTTTGTTTATTTTTTTTATTGTTTTTTACTGTTTTTTTTTTATTTTTTTTACTGTTACATTGCGTTACATTACGTTCCGGTAGCATAACTAGGGCTTAAGGCTTATTTACAGCTATCGGTAAATAAAGCATCTCGTGAGTTGTTAACTATCAATACTCAAATGGGATTGTTTCAAAGGGTGATGGATCGAATTATGCAGGGCTTACAAGGCGTTGCTGAATATATAGATGATATTTTAGTTTCTGGTAACGGTGAACAAAATTGTAAATCTAAATTGTATAAAGTTTTAAGTAGATTGCAAGAATACAATGTTAAAATCAATTGGAATAATTGGAGGCTGTAATATGAGCACCTGAACCAAGTAATATTGACCAACTTCAAAGTTTTTTAGGCTTAATTAATTATTATTCCAAAATTTTTCCAAATAGTGCTACAGTCTTAGCACCTTTGTATAAATTATTGCGTAAAGACGTAAAATGGAGTTGGGATGAAGAATGGATCCTGGCTTTTCAAAGCTGTAAAAAGTTATTATGCATATGTTATTATGCAATAACAATTTGTTGGTTCATTTCGATACAAATAAACCTATTGTAATTGCGTGTGACGTGTCTCCATACGGTGTTGGTATCATTTTAAGTAAGTGTAAGTGTAGTTGTTGATGACCAGGAGAGACAGTGTTACATTGTTTCATCCACTTTAAGTAAAGCAGAAAAAATTATTCTCAGATCCATAGAGAATCCTTAGCAGTGGTATTTGCAATTCGCAGATTTCATAAGTTTGTTTATGGATACAATTTTGCGGTATATACCGACCACCAACCACTTGAAAAACTTTTAGGTGATCATAAAGCTTTATCTAATATTGTCTCTGTTCGTTTTCATAGATGGATTTTATTTTTATCAAATTATAATTGTAAAATTAAATATCGCCCTGGTCCAAAACAAAAAAATGTGACGCGTTGTCACGTCTACCTCTAGAAGGCGAAATTAATGTTAGTAATTTAAATATAAATCTTTTTAACTTCGTTAATGAAGCGCCAATTTCCCTGGAGGATATTGTCCTATATTCTGAAAAAGACCCTACAATTCGGAAGGTTATGAAATTAGTACAAAATAACAGTTGGTCAAATTAAATTAAATCAAATAGTCCACTAATTCCATATAATAATATACAAATTTCTTTAGAAGTCAAGAATTGTTTATTTTATGGAGATCGTTTAGTTATACCCACAATTTTAAAAGATAAATTTCAACATTGCGGGCCAAAAGAATTGGCCTAATTAGGATACAAATGAGAAAAGAATCACAATCAAACTATACATAGATTTTGTGCTAATTTAATTTCCATGGATGTATATAATTTTTTTTTAAGAGCAAAGTGAAGAATTTATACGTAACTGTACTCAATAATAATACGCGGTTTATTGGATGCTTTTTACTTTTTCAGTTTCGTTTAGTGCGTATCATTTTTAGATATAGGCCAATTGGTGGACTTTCGTTTGCCCAAATATTCCTGGACTTTGAAAATGAATATAACGCTACTTCTCAGGAAAGTAAGACATCTTTTTAAATTGAAATTGAGAAAGTGGAGACATTATGGGCAAAGGTTAAAGACTCTTATGAAGCCTTTCAGCCATTGTCGTTGAGCTATATTACCAAAGGTGCCCTAATGAGTGAGCTCTCTCAGACTTTTGTCAATTGACCTGCGATGTCCTCCACCCAGTGCCCAAATGTCCACATCCTGGCCATCCTTCCGAGATATTTTCACATAGGTGTATGTATATGGCTCCAATATTTCATAAAACAAGATAAACATTTAACTTAGCATAACATAACATTTGTTAACATAGAGAGAGGAAGAGTGCTTATGTATTAGCTTAAATTATGCTACATAAAAAGATGATGCAATAGTTTACGTTTACACATTACGTGTAAGCACACAAGGGTAAAACGGCACATATACAAATAAAGATAAATATGCTTACTGTTAAGACCACGCATGTTGGACACAGGAACTCCACACGAATGTATTGACTACAACTCCGCCATCCTGATAAAAGAGATCACCTGATCTCGTGTCGAGTTAACGCGATTTAAACCATAGATAAATGTTACCGACGGCATACACACCTTTATAAGGATTTTGCGATTGTTGAAAACCCTCGACGTCCTCTAATAAATATATATCGTTCCTCAAGATCTTTGCCACTCTATACGGTCCCCTAAATTTGGGAATCAATTTCCGTGACACTCCTACACTTGAATCGAAATTCCTACTCATCCCATAGTCACCCACCTCGTACTCCGTACCCGCTTTCCTCCGTTTATCATAATATTTCTTATTATAATCCTGCACAGCCTCCTGCCTCTTTGACGCCCCCTGCCTCAGTCCAAAATGGTCAGTCTGTCCCTCTCGACCGACGTCGTCAAGTACACATTCCCTCAATAAGTCCACCGTTGGACCTCTTTGCCTCAAACCGAAAAACATCACAACGCATATTCGACTTTATCCAAAACCGTATCCTAGTACACTCGCTCTTCAGGCCGAACCAACTTCACTAGCATTGGCAACAAACTCCTATTAACCCTTTCCACTTGACCGTTGGCCTGAGGCGATCCCGTTGCCACCTTTACATGTAGAACGCCATGCACAGTGTAAGATTTAGCCATTCTAGGGAGACAGAATTAAATATCTAGGAAAAAAATTATGCTAGACTTATGAATTTTGGTGTTACTAGGCCAATATGTACCACTGTCAAAAAAATGGGCGACATTGGACCACTGCCACGCCCACCTTGTTTATATATTATATTATTCGCGTTGGATAATCAAAACGTAAAATAGCAGTGAGTATGCATGACAATGTTTAAAATAAATAATAAAGAGGTGGAAGTAACAATTTTTTTTTATTTTTTAATTTTTTTACTTTTTTAATTTTTAGATAAGAGTATATTTCATATGTACATACATATAAATTGAAGTAAGAATAAAATGTTAAAATTCATGGTTTTCTTCTGGTATCACTGGAAATTTCAATAAATGTGATTGACAGAATGATTAAAACTTGAAACGGGAAACAAAACATCTTCCGAGCTAAGCATAATCTTGATAAAGTATGATCAAGTAATGATTGCAAGTTCGGCAGAAATTTCGCTAACATCTATTTTTTCTGGGTAGCATAATAATTTTGCCTTTTGAACTAAATCATAACATGGTTATAATTTGAGATATAAATATTCTCATTGAACGATATGCGTTTGTCGATAAATTTGTATCGATCATCATTGCAAGTGCTTCTTGTGGAGACAAACTTTTCACAATTTCATTAGATATTCTGTTTTTTTTTATATTGGTACCTCCCTGAGGTGATGTATTAAAAAGTTCACTTACTATACTTGCAGAATCTCGTTTACCTGCTGACCGTACTTTTTTCGGCTGCCAAATATAGCTCTTCAGTACTTACTGTCTTCAAGACTTGTTTTGCTCTTCTTGCCTTTGTTTTTTGCGAACTTACATTAAACGCCGTTAATGGTCTTCCAGCTTCCAAATTTTCTTTTGGTTTCTTATAAATAAACTGAGAAATTTCAATGCTTGTGCTTAACCAGTCATCATAGCGACTTACAAAATCACGTTACGTTCAGTTTACCGCTTTCCACCTTAGCTTAAATCTAATATACACATTTTTTATAAAACTTTTTAATTGCTCATAATCAATAAGAGAATTAGAACTACTGCTTATTTTCCTACAAACATAGTTTACGGAACGGTCAAGCCTTTCATTTTCGTATCATTTTCATATCAAAAAGTTCGTGGTATGTAGTATTATCACTCATTATTTGTTTTTGTTTTATACGGCTAATCTCGGCAGATAATTTTATAGGTGCCTTAAAGTAGATACTTCAAACGTTCGTATAAAACTAATTTGGTATTGAACCGTTATGATGAAAAGAATTTATGGATTAGAGAATTTTTTTCTTAACTTAACAAAAATAGTAATTGTTTAAATAAAATAGAATGAAAAGAATTTTCCAGGTTATAAAAGTAAATTCTCATGATATTAACAGCGAATAAGTAGAGCTTCAAAACAAACAAACAAATTTTTAAAAATTCGATTCCTATAAAAATTTTCAAGCTTTTAAGAATGAGCAATTTCATGACAGTGTTTTTGTAAGTGTTTTTAATCCGCTCAAAAACTCATTGAGAGGAGGGACAGTGCTTACAGGAGATGGAAGAGGTTTAGGACGGATTCGTACGGATGGAAGTTACCAAGAACATAAGAACTGCAAAGAGATTGTATAATGGCGGAAAGTTTTCCAATGCTATGGACAATAAATCTAAATGGAATGTAATTCCTGAAATAGGAATTGGCCGAAAATGTCCCAAAGCGGATATTGATGTGGTCGTGGACAAGCTTAATGACCAGTTCGTAAATTCTAGGGTCCCAAAGTCTAACGGTAACTGGTATGATGACCTCTGTTGTGTTCCACCACAGTATTCCTTTAGTTTTCGTTGCGTAAATCAGTTTTGGAATGTATTTCAGCGGTAAAATCGAATGCAGTTGGTTCTGATGATTTGCATCCTTTATTCTTGAAAGCGCTGACTATACTTACTATACTTACTTGTTCAATACAGTTCTGAGTAAGTCTTCTTTTCCTGAAAGTTGGAAACAGGCTAAAATCCTTCCCATTCCCAAAACTAATTGCGAGTTCAGGCCAATTGCAATCATTCCTTTTTTTATCCAAGGTATTGGAAAACATTATGGCCAGACAAATCGATGAGTATCTGAGGGGTCAGAATTACTTAACGGTCAGTCAGTCGGGCTTCATGAAAGGTAGGAGTTGTACTTGTACTCGGAACTTGGGATGAAACCGTTGGCGTCAAGTTGAAGAAAGCTTTCCATATATTAACATGATTGAAGTCCCAAGATTTGTAGGTACATCTGGAAAAACAAAAATTCAGATTCATGGTTTTGCAGATGCCTCTCAGTTAGCATACGGGTGCTGCATCTATATACGAGCGCCTCATGAAAATGAGATTAAAACATCTTTGCTCATCCCCAAATCTAAAGTAGCTCCTGTTGTTCACCAAACTTTACCAGGCTTAGAACACAAACATGTATTTCATCGTTTTACTTATCAAATAGTTTTTTGGTCGGATTCAAAAATAGTTTTGAACTGGCTTACGAATCATTCATCATCCTATGGGCCATTATTACAACTTGCCGTTAACTAGAGGGATGATTTTAACGGGCAGATAAATTCTTTTTCGTTATTATGAGTACCCAATAAGATAGAAGTGATCGTTAAGCTAAAGGGATGATCATCCTACCTTTAACATTTAAAGATCACTTTATGTTTGAACTTGCCATATTATATATTATTTTCATTATGGCAACTTCAAATTTAAACAAAATGAGCATATGCAATACAAAAACGAATCCAGCGGTTGCCACCGCGTTAAAAAAAATTGAATAATTGAGCAGTTTTATCGACATTGCTCTGGCACTGCAATATTTTTGAAAAATTTTATCTGAAAGTTGTAATAACGAAAGTAAGTTAAAGGTAACTTTACAGTTCCCTTTAGCTAAAGGTACCTTTAACTAAACCCAAGTTTAACGGCAAGTTGTAATAATGGCCCTATGTATTCTTTGTTACAAATAGAGTATCAGAGATACAAAGCTTAACACATAACATTTCATGGAGATACGTGCCCTCAAAACAAAATCCTGCAGATGTGGTATCTAGAGGCTGTCTGGCCAATGATTTAAATAAAACAATTTGGTTTACTGGTCGCAGATATCTTTCTGAAACTGAAGAAAACTGGCCCAAACATAAAATAGATAGTGTCGAACTTGCTCAACAAGAAATGAGAAAATTTTTTTTAAAAACTACAATCATCGTCGAATCAGTTATTGATTATTTATTTTCTTGTCATTCTTCATATCTTCGCATCATCGCCTATATTCATCGTGTTTTGGATAAACAGAAGCGAAATTCATTCATTACTTCTGAAGAGCTTAAATCATCATTTTTGTGAATTATTTATAACGTTCAGCAATCCTCTTTTCTTGATGATATTCAGTTCTGCAAATCAACTATTAAGATTATTCGAGTGGGTGGCAGGCTTGCAAATACTTCGTTACCATATCAAACAAAATTTCCTCTATTATTGCCCAAAAACCATCGTTTTACAAAACTCTTCGTCGAATACCTTCATCGCAAACATTTACACTCCGGTCCAAAGACGCTTCTTGGCATACTTCGACAACAGGTCTGGATTATTAATGCTAGAGAAGTAGTCAGAAAAATCGTCCATAACTGTGTTCATTGCTTTCGGTATAACCCAAAACTACTACAAGTAATGGGTGATCTTCCTGCCGACCGTTTAAAAGCTCAACGGCCTTTTTTGTCTCTGGTGTAGACTTTTGTGGTCCTTTCTACACATCCTATCGTATTGAGGAAAACCACCGTATAAAACATACGTAGCTATTTTTGTTTGCTTTGCCTCTAAAGCCATACATGTTGAAGTAGTATCAGACCTCTCGCCTAATACTTTTCTTTTATGCCTAAAAAAGTTCATAGGTCATTGTGGAATTCCTCAGAAGATATATTGCGACAACGCAACAAATTTTATTGGCGCCAACTCAAAACTTCAAGACCTGAAGCAACTGTTTTTGGATAAAGCTAACGTAAGAGTTAATTAACTACAGCGCAGCAACAGGCTTTTAATTTTTGTTTATTCCTCCTCGTGCTCCACACTTTGGTGGCCTGTGGAAAACTGCTGTGAAAGCCACAAAAACACTCCTTGTGAAAAATATGTCTCGAGCCAATCTAACATACTAAGTATTCCAAACACTCCTCATATATGTCGAAGCTATTTTAAATTCAAGGTCAGATCAGATGATCCAAATGACGGTGAGGCTTTAACTCCTGCACACATGGTTCTTCCTTAATGGCGCTGCCTGATGAAACTTTTAATAACTGCACAAATATCACATACTTAAAACGATGGCAACTTGTGACGTATTTAAAACAACTATTTTGGCAGCAATGGGTGCGCGGCTATGTGTTAAGCCTACAAAATATATCTAAATGGTTCAAATCACACAAAAAAGTAGAAGAAGGCACTCTAGTAATCAACCACGAATATAACATTCCACCACAATTCTGGCTTCTCGCTCGTGTTATCAAAACGTTCCCAGGTCGAGATGGAAAAGTACGAGTTGTTGATCTTACAACACCAAAGGGCATCCTTAGACGACCCATTCATTAAATTGCGCCTTTAGCAAATGACGAAGCTAATTGAAAGAGGTCTTTCAATGGGCCAAACGTTCTGTTCAGTTTAAAATTATCTAATTAATAATTGAAGTCGTCGCCGTGGTCTAGTAGGTAGTGTGTTGGCTTATTAGACGAAAGGCCAGGGTTCGAGCCCCAGGCCATACATCAAAATAAAATACAAAAAGTATTTTTTCGGCGACTTAATCTCAGCAGATTTCTGGCAAAATCTCTGAGAGTAAATAAAATTGCCATGAAAAGTTTCTCAAAAATCTGGCGTTCGGAGTCGACTGTAGGTCCCACCACTCATGTATAAAATTAACACACACAACATAAGTGGTGTGAGAAACTAGGTCGTAATCCTGACTGAATGGTTGTAATGACCAATTATGTATGTATGTGTGTAATTAATAATTATTATCTAATTAATAATTACCGTTTATTTGTAAATTAATCATTCCTTTAAATACCATTATTTGTTTATAATTAATTCACTCCTTTAAATACCTTATCGGTTATTGTGGAATTTCTTTATTTGCGTTTTCTTAATTTTTCGCATTCCTAACTGTTTTTATTTACTTAAATTTTTTTTTTAATCATTCTGTTTAAAACATTAAAAAAGAACGCCTCACAGTTAAAACAAAAAATTCATCAGTGTTTCATTTAAAGTGTGTAATTTAATATCGAATGAAACACGTTCACCTCAACAAATCACACCATTAGCCTCCAGAAATTTCCACAGACAACGGACGAATGACGAGTAGACGATCGAATATAATATGTAGACGGATTTTTCGTCTATTGAGTTAGTTGTAAAGCACAAAATATATTGTAAATTAGAGAGCGAAGAAGTAAGAAGTGGTATTGTTTAAGTTTTAACGGGTATTCCCATTTTTTTTGTACTTATACATAAATAAATTACTAAATATATAAAATAACATCGATTTGTTTTATTTAAAACAATAAATTATAATTACAAATTCCTACATATATATGTATATATTTTGAGTGACGAAGTGGTACGAATTCTCCTTTTTGGTACTTTCATATATATTATCGTATACATTAGTCTTTTTAAATTTATATAAAAAATGATTTTTCTTTAATTATTATTATGATTGTAATGTGTATAAAAAATTTTTGTAACATAATAAATAAAAAATATGTCTTTTGAGTGGCAATGTAACTCAAATGCCCTTTTTGGTACTTTCCTATTTAATAAAATCTTTTTAATCTTTAAAATTTTTAAATACATATTCTTATGATTCTAATGTTCATAAAGACTTATAAGAATATTTTTATTTTTACTATTCTAGCTAGAGGTTTTGTTTCGCAATTTAATAAAAAAAAAAAACAAATCACTTTGAATTCAACAAAATTCGACTGTACTTAAATCTAAATTCCATAAATATTGACTCAGATTAAGTCAACAATGTAATCCTGATATATATTATAAATCTTTCTGTAAATCTGTTTTTTTTTTGTTTGTTAGCCAATCACGCCTGATTTTCCGATTTTCTTGAAATTTGGGATATAGATGGAGCTTTTGTCGGTGCAGGTTATAGACTACAAATCTTTTCAAAATTTTGACCAAAAGGGGAGAAAAAATGGGACAAAGGGAGAACAAATGTGCTAAATTTAGTACCTTTATGCATAAATACTGTATTTTATCTGTTTTAAAGGTATTTTTTTACGATTTAGTTTGGTTAAGTTTCCCAAATAGCTATTGAAGGTGTTCCGTTTCTAAAGTTGAACCAAAAGGGGGAAAGGGGCGAAAAACGGGCAAATTGAGAGCATTTATATTCAGGCTTCAGAGTATTCAAAAAACTGGGTTGTTTGTTAAACCGGTTTCCGAATAATTTGAAAAATTTCATTTTTTAAGAAACCGGTTTCGAAACCGATAAACCGGTTTTTATTTATTGCTATTTTTAATGCAAAAATGACCCAATAAATTTTTTTAAATTTAAAGAAAAATTTATACAGTAGGGTGTCCCATGGCCACCTTTTTTGTAGAAATACCTCCCAAACGATTCCTGTTAATGCACTGATTACGAGAAAAAAATATTTTTTTTTTTGTAATAGTATTTTGTAATAGTATTGACTGTAAATAAGGCTAGAAGCACTCTTGGCTTCATAAAACGTTGGGCAAAAGAATTTTCTGATCCATATATTACGAAACAGCTCTATGTATCATTTGTCAGACCAATTTTAGAGTATGGATCCACTGTATGGGATCCTCACTATACTGTTTACAGCGATCACATCGAATCTGTGCAGAAACAATTTTTACTCTTCAGTTTGCGTGGCCTTGGATGGAATTATTTGGATATGCCATCATACACTAGCAGATTGGCATTAATAAAACTGCCTACCCTTAAGAGTCGTCGAACAATGTTAAATATATCCTTCATGATTAATCTGATCAATGGTAATATTTGCTGTGAATTTTTGTTAAGATCTGTTAAATTCAATGTTCCTTGTCGTAACTTCCGCTGTTATAATCCTATTTATATTCAATTCTGCAGAACTAATTATGCTGTTGCTGATCCGTTAACTAGAATTTGCCGTCAATTTAATAATTTGTCAGACATTATCGACTTTTCTTTAAATTCTTGCGTTGTAAAACGGAACATTATTGTTTTTCTTAATACATAACTTTTCATATTTTCATTGTAACAATTGCTTGTATTTTTGTTGAGACTAATTGTAATTCTATTTAATTTTATTCGTACCTATTGTTGTTATTAGTCAGTAAGGAATTTGTCCATTGACTTAAATAAATAAATTATGGTATTATGTTGTTTTTTTAACTTTTCACGAGAACGTTTTAAAGTTTTGAATTTCAATACAAAACAATTGAAAATTACATTTAAAAATATTTTTTACAATTCTAAATTGATTGTTATAAAAAATTGATAAACTACATAACCCGCCCAACGCCGAGTACAATCTGATTAGGTTAGGTTAGGTTAGAGGACGTGTACTTGTCAATTAAGGCAAGTCCAGTACCCGGAGGTCGAATTGACCCATTGTACAACGTCCTAGTTTATCACGTCACTTATGCTGTGTGTGTTAATTTTATACATGAGTGGTGGGACCTATAGTTTAAAGTCGACTCCGAAGAACAGATTTTTGAGAAACTTTAAATGGCAATTTTATTTACTCTCAGAGTCAGAGAGCCAGAAATCTGCTGAGAGGAAGTCGCCGAAGAAATACTTTTGTATTTTGTCTTGATGTCTGGCCTGGCGCTCGAACCCTGGCTTTACGTCTACACACTACATACTAGACTACGGCGACTTTAATCTGCTAATATAATAATAATTATAGCCTTGAAGATAGAGAAGAGTTTTTCAGACTTTTTCGGAGAGAAAACAACATATTATATTATATTTCTTGTGATAACATTCTTCTTTAAACCGGAAATCTTAAATTTTGAAGCATATAAAAATATTTCATAAAGTATTTTAAAATTACTATGCATGATACAGATTTTATCATTACTAAACGTAGAAAATAGTCGTGATCCTAACTAGCATCGAAAAAAGTGATCATCTGAAAGACGCATCAAATGTTGCTCGGGAAAGAGCTTTGCAAGTCCAATATTCCAACGTTGCGCACATAGCAGCAATAGAAATATAAATGAGAATTGCAGTCAAATATTTTGGAACTTCTAAGATCGAATTAAAGGCGGTATTTGAAATGCGTTATAAATAACGATGATGTGTCTAGATAAGTAGCGTAGAGAATGACGTCAACAGCGAGAATCATAGGAAGACCAAGAAGAATTGGAACATTTCCGCTATGCCTAATACAAGAACCCAAAACACTTTACAGTAAGCATTGGCGTTAAAAAGGGCCAAATCGTACTCTTATCATCCTTGAATCACATACAATGCAATAATCGCCTATCTAGCAAGAAAAAATCAACAAAATTTTATATAAGCACCAAAACTATAGTTTGTACGTTAATATGGGTAAGCTGAGGTTTTGGATTAAATGTAATAAATTATTGTTTAAAAATTACCAATTTTTGCATAAGAAATTAAATAATTTTAAATGCGCTTAGAATAACCAAGAAGTTTACTCAGGTATACGTTCGTCATAAAATTAAGAAGTAGGACTGTTTTTTGTATATAAAATATGTAAAAGTAATTCATTTTTACCTTGAAGAACATGAACTGAAGTACTTGCCGATCGGGCATTTGAGGGTGCGCAGGTATAGTTACCAGCGTGGTGAAATCGTACTTTTTGTATGGTTAATGTACTTAATGATGTTGACAGTGAAAGTCCAACAGGTTGAATAAACTTAATTGACTGAGCAGTTTTGTTATTTCCCTTGGTTATAGTGTCATCGTATTTACTTGTATTGGCATCTAGAACAGTAGCGTCCTTGTGTATAATAGACTTAACGAAGAATCCATTTTGAGTATCATAATTGACCATTTTGCTGTCATGATACCTGAAAGTATTTAAATAATTTAAATTGAATGTTATAAAATATTTATTCAATATCGATCATGTAGAAATGAATAGCAATTTAATTGTATATCATTAAAAATTAAATAAAATTGGAGCCCTAACATCGTTTTACAATACATACAGCTTGATTATCAATATTCCCGGGAAAATTAGTTATGCGGGAACTTATTTATTATTGCTCCTCCTAGTAAGAAGCACTTGTACTATATATATATATATTATATATACTACAGCAGGAAATGATACCGTTGTTTAAATGTAATGCTGGTAAGTGTTTTCAAAAGGATCAGCAGGTCAATAAATTTATTATAAGAAAAAAACCCATATTCTTGTATAAGTTTCTATTTTATTAAAATAAATGTATATTAAAACTAAAAACAAGGCGATTTCATATTCACAGTTACTGCAGTTGCAGTCTGTACATTAAAAACTCACTTAAAAAGCTAAAAAAAACCAATTAAAATTAATATTTTAGAAGTTCAAAAACAAAACATCATATTCAAAGACAGAATTCACTTATAATATACTTTATCAGATTCTATCATTAATATTTAATAGTTATATTTCAATTTTTCTATTTCTAATAGATTTTATTTTTTTCAATTTTACTTTCCACTTCCCTAAGTCTTAACTGCTTCATTTATAATTTTTGCTCTTTTAACTCTTCTTTTTTTGAAACTACAAAGGTGATTTCTGGAGCGACACGTTTTATTGTAATTTGATGATGCTCTTTCATAGCTTCTAATATAAAAATTTCTTCTTACGGTATACATAAACATATTGTTCAAACTTTCCAAAATACTTTGATTTTCACAAAATTGGTTTATTTAAGTAATCAATAATCTTGTGTGATATTTTCTAAAAACAGTATATGTCAAATAGAACAAGTGTTGTTAGTGTTGTTAAAATTCGGATTAGTACAACTCCTTTATAGCAATCGGTTTATTTTAGAGCTTTAGACAGAAGATTTCTGACAGGAAGTCGACGAAAGAAATGTTTTCTTTTCATATTTTTTTGTATCGTATTTTCATATTTTACCATCGTTTAACATTAAAATGACAAACAAAAGCTACACAAACAAAACGAACTTGATTGCATATACCAACAACATTAGTATGAAAGAAAATGAGACAGACAAGTAAGAAAGAAAGTAACAACAAACAACGTAATCAAAATACATAAATGACAATGAAGTAGCGTTAGAGTTCTCGAGAAGGCGCGACACAGAGCAGTAAGAATTTAATTTAAGCCAGTTAAGGCTCAGTTCTGCGGCTGGGACGTAATGTAACAGTAACGTCTACCGAACGTAAAAATGTAAGTGCAATTATAGAACGTAAAAACGTGTCATATGTATGTTTTTAGATAGACAAAGCAATAAAAGAAATAAACAAAAACAAATAAAGAAATAAAAACTGCAAAAACTAATTAGTATATTTTATTTTTATTATTGTTTTTTAAACAAATTTAATATTGTTGCAAATATTAAAAACTTCATTTTCACTCCTTTTATCACTACATCATTTTTAGACTCTTTTCAGCGATTTTATATTTATTTAAAGGTACTTATTAAAAATTGTATGTACTGTTTCTGTAAGCCAAACAATTTCACTTTTACACAAAGAAAAACACTTAATTTACTTTGTGTTTGTTAAGGAAAACACAAACAAAAAATTGATTATTTATCATATAAATAGACAAGCGAGTGAAATCGTTTATCCTACAGAAACAGGTCAGGTATTTTGGAAACCAAATTTGTACGAATGTTAAAACGTTTTTATATTCTTTTCGAACGCTTTAATTAGTTAAAAATGGATAACTATATTTTTCTAATTTAAAATAAAAATAAACACTACCTATATAATGTATTAGTAAAACAATGTTCATTTTTATTTTAAATTATAAAAGTTAATAATGAAATAAATTAAAATATGGGTTTTTAAAATATGTGAAGTTTTATTTAAAGAGAATTCCACATACAGACAAACATAACATACGTAAAAAATGTAAATTCTGTTTCTAATTTCAATTTTCAGTTTTGGGGGTTTTTAATATTGACATGTTGTTAACACTGCTATACAGATGTCACGTAAAAATGTAAGAAAATTAAATTTTTACAGATTCTTACGTTTTGGTTACGTTACATTACATTTCTATAACCATTCGTATTCCCTAGAAGAAATTAATGACCGAAACTAACACATACAAAACTTACTTACTACTACACATGTAGTTTTTATTTGACTTTTTATGCTTCAGAGTTGTATTTATTAATATTTATTAATTTCAAAAACTCAATCGTAGTAGGCTTTGAAAACAAAAATATATGATGCTACTCCCACAAAACCTTTGTGAAAAATAGAATAATATAAAATTTGAATGGAAAATTTGAAGTTTGTGGAAAAAATAGAAACATAAAATTTGAATTTAATTAAAGTCTGAAGAGAAAAAGGAAAGAGAATCAATTGAATCAAGAAGAGTGAGAAGTCGGACATGCAAGAAGGAAGCAAGTGTTTTATTTTGTGTGATTTATTTGTGAATTTTAAGTCCTCTAATTTTTGGTTACTTTTTTGTATAGTGTTCCAATTGGTAGATGCTGCCATTAAAACCTAGAAGGAACGTGGAAGTTTATGTTTGCCAGCTATCAAGAAATACCTCACCAGCACACATAAGATAGATGCCCAAAAATTTGCTCCATTCATTAAGAAATATTTGAAGAGTGCTGTTACCAGTGGAAACTTATCTAAAACTAAAAGTAAGCGTGCTTCTGGTTCATTCAAATTGTTAGCTGTTGTCTCAAAGGAACCTAAAGCAAAGAAACCCATTGCTGAAAAGAAAAAGGATGCTGCTGACAAAAAGAAGAAGGCAGAAAAGGCCAAGGTAAAAACCGTAAAGAAGACTGGTACTGTTAAAGCTAAACGAGCCAAAAAAGCCCCAGCAACTAAACAAAAGCCCCTAAGGCCAAGAGTACAGCCGCTACAAAGCCCAAAAAAGCCGCTCCAACGAAGAATCCAGCTGCCAAAAAGGCCGCCGCCAGGAACTAAATTAATTTTCGATATTCGAAATAATTATATACATATAAATAATAATAACTTTTTATTAATTTTTTATTTTTTAATTATAAAACAAATTATATTTTTTTAATAAAAATATATCAAAACAAAAAACATTTTCTTTTGTAAGGGGGTATGATGCGTCAGTTTTGACTGGTATATGCATTAAGTTTGACTAGTCAACTGTGACTAGTCAACTGTAACTAGACAACTAGTCATTTGTGACAAATAACGAAATAGTGAGCAGGTTAGATATATGTTTTATAGTCGAAAGAATGCATATGTTAGAAAGAGAGGCAAAATCACATGTACACGAATGTTTTCAAGTTTTTCACATTGCCCTTAATAACTTGATGGGAACTGTGACTAGTTAATACGTCACACTTTACGGTCAAATAACTAGTCATTTGACTATATACTATATCTTGCAAAAAGCAAAACCAACCTCACTTGGTAAAGGGGTTAAATCGCTCCCTATAAATTTTGAGCTTTTATTCATTCCGCAAATCTTCCAAAATAGCAAAATATCTTCCCATTCTATTAGTTGAATCTACTTTTATTTGACTTGATATTCAATTGTTATAAAATAATATTTCGTTAGTCTAATTCGCATATGTGTTAAGTCCCTTTTTTCAAATTTAACAGGAGACACAAAAAACATAGTAGTTTTCTCAGTTTTTAAAAATTTTAAAATTTTTAAACGCAATTATTTTTACAAAGTAGCTTTCTTTAAAGGACCTAGATCAAAAATTAATAATAATTAATAAATAATATTCGTGGAGTTAGCAGGTGCTATTAATTTTTTTCGTAGTTTTGTGGACTTAGCGTTTTTGCAAAACACAAAATTACAACAACTTTAAACTACATAATGACATTTTTTGTTGTTGTAAAATATGTATTTTGTATAGCGTTACCGGTTTGCATTAATATCTCAATTCTTGAAAAAAGTGGACTTAGCGTCTTTGCGAATTATACTAACGATTTAATTTTTAACAGTTTATTTATATGTTCAGTTTTTAATCGTTTTATATGTAAACAGTAAATAGCTGTTAGATTTAAAGTTGATGTTGATGTAATTTAATTTTTTTAAAAATATGTTTTAAAGTTTAACGTATGGCTTAACTTATTTATCTTTAAACAAATACCAACTTTAGAAATTGTAAAGTATACCTTTAATTGCCACATTATATTCTCATCGAAGTCTCATCTGGTGAAGGTAAATTTATTATAAATTAGTAATTTACTTTTAGTTGCCACTGGGTCATATTTAACAAGACCGAAAATAAAAGCTTTGTATGGTTTGTCGTCTTTAGAGGCACGTGTTCTTTTTATCCTGTTCATTTTATCAAGAGATTTGCAAACATTTTTTATGCTGACAGAGAAATTTGAGACCAATATATATAATTTGTTGTGTGACAATGCAACAGAAGTGGTACAAACAAATATTTATTTTTGTTACAGAAATTTACAACTATGTACTGCAAATAAAAGAATGCCACAAATTACCCATTTTTTTGTTTTTAACAAAACAGGGGGGGGGGGTTAAGCGGATTCCTCAGGATAGGCGCATGCGGCTCTTATGACACATTGACACATCCTGCTCAAAGTCGTAATGCCTTTTACCAAACTCTACGGATCTAGATTGGCGAGTCAATAAACACCTCCGCTCAGTCGGGGTGAGATTTTTGGCAACTATGTCCGATTTCATATTTTTTGAAAAATTTCATACAATAATATTTTCTTTGCGATCAGAATTGTTTTATTTGGAACAGCTGTACAAAAAAGATGCTAGTCATTTGTTTATTGCTTATTTATTTTTAATATAATATAATTTTGCTAAACTTTAAAAAAGGAAAATATAGTAAATGAAAACGGCGCCTATTTACATTAAAAAAAAAATATTTAAATAAAAAATAATTTTTGCATCTGTTTTGTATGAAAGTGGGGCACCAAAAAACACATTTTGTCTCGGTTCGAAGTAGGATAGAAATCCATCAGATTTTTTTTGACATAATCGCACAGCTTTATTGGATAGTCTATTCTAGATGTATAGCATCTGAATACTCATATATTAATGATTTAACATCAGCATAGGTAGCTAGTAGCAAAGAAAATAAAGTATAAAGAATGTGCATTTTAACATATTTTGGAATATTTTTCAAAAATATTTCATGACGCGGGGGGAAAGATAGAATGGAAGGTTACAGAAACCAAGAGAGTAACAATGCGTTGTTCTCATTCGTTTTCAATTCCGTTTTTTTTTTTTGATATTTTTGAAACATGTATATATATAAAATCCTTGAATTATTTAGTTTTTATATAAATATGTACATATTCATTTATTAACTAATAAAAATATCTATTTAAAAACTAGCCAAAATTGGTACTCAATTAACCGGGAAAATCGATTATCCGGAATGCTTCCGGTCCCGACCATCACGGATAATCAAGGTCCTACTGTAATTTGAATTTTTAGTTAAGTTTTTAGATTTTGTGAAAGGTTTATTTCTCGTGGATTCGAAGATTACAATTAAATTAGAGTAATTACTTTTGATCCTTATTCATTTCAATGTATTTTCAGTCCCACGTGCTACTGGTTAAAATCTTATGTTTTTAAATTCTTTACACTCTTACCACCACTTTTTGGTTCTAATTAGAGGTCAGCATTACTGCATTCACGTCATTTTCTTACAGCAAATTCAACTTATACTGTGATAACGTATGCTACTCTTCACATACTATGTACACTACTGTTACAAAATTGAAATTTTGAAATAGTACTTTTTGCATCAAATGGTACTTCTGTAAAAAAATATTTATTTGTATTGAATACATGTACCCAACGGAACAGAAAACTAACGACTTATGCATGCTTCCCACATACAAAACAAAAACAGCTGATTTGGAATGCAACATAATATAAAAGACCCGGCGCACTGCTTTTCGTATTCTAAAAACGAACGTACGTTCAGTGTACGTTTGTCTAATCGGGGCTAAAGACCAAATCTACTCTAAAAAGTACTGAATGTATCGCGGGGGTATTGCGGTATTTTTTAAATGGAAGAGTACTGAAAATAGTACTAAAGTACTGAATTTTTCAATACGCATTGAGTCTCACAGAGAGAAACTTATTCAACAACGATTCATTCTCTAACTTCCCAATAACACTAGCGTACCAATAGAATAAAATAGTGAATCAATTTTGCATTCATTAAAACACACATGCATTCATTAAAAAACACGTGTGCTCTCATTTGCATTGCCTGTGGCTTTGGCTCCTTGACACCCTAAGTAACTTTTTTAATAAGTGCACTATGCGACAAAATACAAAAAATTAAATACACCCGAGTAATTATCTATTCTAAGTTGTTCTGTTAGATGAGGAGAACTCAAAAAAACTTCTTTTATTTTTTTCGAACACTCCAAACTTGTTTTATTTTACAAAAACGGTTTTTTTTTTATCTTTTCACACAAAATTATTGATTACCCAAATATGCTTGAACCTATTTTAAAAATCCAAAGTTTTTTAAAAAGGGGAGAGACTTGCCTTTAAAACGGTATACATAAACAATTTGTTCAAACTTAAATGTTATGAGTTTTGATGGGGTAAACTTGGAAAATATTATTTTTTTCTAATTTTTTCAAGTTTGGCCATTCTTAATTGCAAAACTTAATTAAAAACTATGAAACAAACGCCGACATTCTGAAAGTGCATTATATTGTGAAGAGTTTGATACTTCGTTTTATAAAATTGGACAAAAATTACCGTAGTTATTATTTAAAGAGCTTTGCCATATTGTTTATATAATCGGACTGAGATCGCGATGCGATGGCCAGGACATAACGGTGAATTGGACCTATCCCATGTCCCGAGAAACATTTCCACATCACGATATTTACCCCTCCTTGCTTAAATGTGGCGGTTGTATACTTCGAATTAAATTTTTCACCTCGAGGTCATCGAACATAGGATCTTCCATCTGATCCTCAGAGATTACATTTACACAGCATTTGTTTGCAAGCATTCGTCCCAAAAATTAACAAATCTAGGTTAGCCTTCTTAACTCCAAAATTCAACTGCATAATGAGTAATTGAAAAAAAAACTAATAAAGCAAACCATTTGTTCTCCGTTGCAAATGTTTTGACCATCACTGTATATACATGTGCATACATACATATATACATACATATATGAATATATATTTATATTTTTTAATAAATTATATATTCTAACAGTTTCCTTATGTTTCACTAATGTTATTATTATGAAGATGAAGTTGCCCGAAATGTTACCACGATCCCAAACATTCGTATAACACACTCGTCAGTCTCATATACTTACATATTCTTAAGATCAGATCTTTCGATTAATATGGTTTTGAAAGTAACATAACAATTAACATTGTTAATAATATCAAAAACTTACCAAAATACAAATTCTGGTATTTCCGTGGCTTTTCTTAATTTACATTCAAGTCTTAACGTTGAGCCTTCATCAATGTGTACATCAGGGGATCCAGTTATTTCAGCTTCTGCTTCTGAAATAATTAAGAATTAATTTTTAATTAAGTTCAATGAATATTAATTATTCTTCATAAGACTTATTTATTGTATCACAAATTTTTAATTAAATTAAATGTGGCCACCTTATGTTAGGTTGAATTGGTAGCCGCTCCAATTAGTATAGCTTACTTGGAAGACTATGTAACAATCAAGTAACTTTTTTAAATTCCGGGCCTGTAATATTTTCATTGCTGACGAATGATGATGTTAGAACGACGTGAGCATTCCAATTACCAGTTCAACCAATTACCAGTTAAATAAATTTGTGCTGACTCATTTAGTAGAACGTGTTATTACACAGCACAGTTCTGCTAATTATTATTATTATTTTAGCTTATGACAGCTATCGTAGTCTAGATGGTAGTACATTGGCTTATCAGATAGATATTAGATAGAATAAATTCGTTATGTGAATAAAATTTAATTACACAGTTTTATTAAAAGCACAATATTTATATTTTGTTGTCTTATAAAAATAAATTACAAGATTAATAATTAATTTGTTTATGATAGGCACATTTACAGTCCACATGTGCTACTTTCGCTCGATCAAGTACAATCGTCTAATTGCAATCGAAGCTAAAAATCTAGTCGGAGTTGAAATCAATATTTTGTACACTCTAAATATCACGTTCTTGTAAAGAAACATGCAGTCTTTCTGTGATGTATAAAATATGGTTGGTAAAACGTGTAAAAGTTTAAATAATAAAAACAAAGTAATAAAAAAAATAAAGAAGTGTTCTCTGCTAGGTTTTTAGTTTTAATGAAAAATAGAAAATTAATTGCATACTTTAGGATACATAACAGTGTTTAATAAGAAAACTGAAGAGCAGGCGTAGAAAGAAAGTGGGCAAAGAAGAAATTTGAGTGAAATTATGTCCCTAAATAGTATGGATAAATAAATAAAAATACGGTTCAGTAAAAATAAAAGAATTCAATAGAATTTTGATAACCAAACACTCTCTTAATGGGTTACAAGAGGAACACTAGTTGTTTAAAACAACAATCTAATAGAATGAAAGCTTAATCAAAAGCAAAATTGACAGTTGTCTGTAAAGCTATTATTGTCGCGGAAAATCATGATCCAATTTCTTCTTGCGACAAGTGACAAGAAAATTCTCAATATAATATCGCCGGATTTAACGGAAGTTAAGTGCTTAATAGCTGGCAACTCTGACTGAACCCCGAGAGATTTGTGTCCATTGAAAGAAAATTCTGTGAAGCAGGAAACGAATAAGCCGCAATTACCACCTTACCAATAAAGACCTTTGTCGAAACCCAAAAACAAATTGTCTGTATAAGAAGGAAGAGAAAACCAAATTAAGAAGGAAACCACGCTTGCTGGGGAACAGCAAACTGAGGAAAACCAAATTGAAAATTTATAAAATGAAATAATGCGCCAGGATACCATGAACAGTGCAGTTAACTTATTTACAGGAGTAACATGAAAAACTGTTAAAACATGCAGACGAGCACCATGAAATGAACAAACAATTATGAACAAAGCTAATTGCATACATACTTACATACATAACTGGTCAATACAACCCTTTAGTCAGGATTACGAGCTAGTTTCTCACACCACTTATGAGTGGCGGGAACTACAGTTTAAACTCGACTCCGAACATTTTTGAGAGAAACTTTTCGGGGCATTTTTATTTACTCTCAAAGTTTTTGCCAGAAATCTGCTGAGAGGTAGTCGCCGAAGAAATATTTTTTTTTATTTCGTTTTGTTGAAGATGTCTGACCTGGGGTTTGAACTGTGGCCTCACGTCTAATAAGCCATCACACTACCTACTAGACTACGGCTTATAATGTATAATAATAATGATAATTTTGGACAAACTCTGAATAATCTGTATGTGTACAGGAATACAAATTTAGAAGTAATCGTTACTATTACTAAAAATGGTCGAGTTAAAATGTCTAGTACAACTTTTTAATATTTTTAATAAGTTAATAGTAAAAAAATTTAAATGAACAAACATTTTTATTATAGATAAGATAATCTCTGATCTCCTAATGCACTTTTAACTTCCATTTTAACTATTTGAAAGAAGTGGAAAATACGTTGGATGGGAAGCTTTAACAACAATGGTTTCATCGCAGATAAATAATGTTAAAAATCATAGAAAGTCAGAGGCGGCAATCAGCTTGAGGAGTATTCATAACGCTAAAGGCTTAACAATAAACGATTATTGAAATTAAGAATGTCCATGGCTGGTGTCATGTCGCAATTTATTAATAAATTCTCAGTAGTAGAAATATTATCAGAATTTTGCGTCAAATTAAATGATGAAATGCTATTCTTTGTGTTAATCAAGTTTAGTGTTTGAAAGTTTCCTCATAGTCACAAAGAGCAAGAAATACAAGTAAATAATTATACATACATAGATATACATACATAATACACTATAATCATAGATAAAATGATTTTTATGATAAAAATACTTAAAAGTGTTACATTTGTGTTAAAAGGGGCCATCATTTTGTTTACTTCTGTTAAGAAAGGTTTAAGGATATTTTTCCCTAGTTTTAACCGAATGAAATACTGACTTGATTGTGAAAACGTTTAATAACTCCCTAGGGTAAGTAAATATGTTGAGAACGTTGCTAACATAATTTTTTCTGCGTATTTTGCAATAATAAAAGATAAAAGTGGTACACCAGACTAGGACTAAAATTCATATGCCCTTGTAATATCGTAAATAACAATATTGTACTTGGTATTAATAAAATTAAAATTTTAGATGGGATCGCTTGTTGCCATTCATGGAAAAAAATCCCCTAATACACACGTACATATATTTAATGTCCATTTCCTATACAATCGTTAAATGGATCTTGCTATTTTCACATTTTTATTGGCGATAGCATTCGTAAAATATGGTACTTTTTTTAAGATGTAAAAGTCAGGTGATTGCAAAAAATTCAAATTATTTAAAATAGAAAATCAATTAAATTGGGTGTGATATTGTATTAAAGCATGCTATTAACGAAATGAATGAATATTATTGAAAATATTTGTTTACAATTTTTGTTGCCGCCAACATCTACTTTTGATATTATGTAGTGATTTCGTCACATTTATTGTTTATTTAAATGATTCATAAATCATTATAACATTACAATTTTGATCAAGTATTAATACTGGGATACTTTCCATTAAAATTCTTAAATTTGCGAATTAGCAAATATGTATACGATAACTGTAATTGCATTTTGCATTAATTTCTTCTTGATATATGTATATAAAAGACAACTTCTTGTTCTCAATTAGAACGGTACCTATTAATGTATCACATAGGCATCTGAGGCTACTAGTTAGCAATTAAAAAATTTAAAATCACGCAAGTCAACAAAATTGTTTTAAAGCGCTCAAGCTAAAAATGAATGAATGATTTATTACATTAATTAAACGGGGATGAAAAAAGAAAACAGTGAGTTAGCAATGGTCAGATAATTTTTGTCTAAAAACAAAAAGATCTAGTGCATATGACGCACTTTATCTGATCGAGTTCGACCGTCAGCATGTATCTAAGAGGGAAATTATGAAAATAAGGTATTTTTGTAATATTTCTGTTTACTGGAGAAAACCCCTAAAGGGCAACAAAGGTCCCACTCAATGCACTAAATGTGCTATGTATGGGCATGATGCAAAAAATTTTAATCGAGGAGTAGTGTGTTCTGCCTGCGCTGGAAATCATGAATATACAGCAAATATGTTTTACATAAAATGAAAATCGATGTTCTCCTTTTAAATGAAACATTTTTGAAACCGCACCACAAGTTAAAACTAGGCGGCTATTCAATTTATAAAGAAGATAGTCCTAAACGGTGGAGTTCTAATCGCAATTAAAGGTAATATTAGGCATATGTTGTTACCTAAAATCAAAACGAGTACTATGGAGAGTATATCAATAGAAATTATGGTTAATAGTTACAGTTAACAGTTACTTCAGCTTATAATCCAATTCTCACCGCAAGTTTCAAGGCTGATTTGGATAAATTAACATCTGGTTCTAACGACTTTTTTATATTCGGTGATCTTAATGCCCAACATACACTTTGGAATTGTGCGTCATCAAACTCTGCTGGAAATGAACTCTACAGCCACTGCCTCTAATCCAACTATTATATTTACTATCCAAACCAATATACTCGATTTGGACAAAACAACATTCCAGTCCAGCCATCTACGGTGGACATTCTTTTATCAAACTCGTGTCTTCATTTTTCATATCTGGTGACTCATCCTAATATTTTGCAGTCAGTTCATGTACCTATATCTCGTATTATTTCTGGACAAGTTCAAGATATGACACACTCAGTTCCTTTGTACAATCGAGCAGACTGGTCAGCGATTAGAAACTGGGTAGAAAGAGAAATTAGGTATCATAACATTGATCAACCTCTTAATTACTCAGGTAACTTAGATTTTCATTTTGATAAATTAATATGTATAGTTAAAGAAGCATTTTCGAAAATACCAGTCGGTCAAATACAATCATGGCAAAGACGAATCTCTGATATTAGTAAAATGCTAATTAGTCAGAGAAATAAATATAGACGTAAATATCAAAGATCAAAGATGATTTAAATTTTAAAATTTAATTGGAAAGAATTTTGAAACTTTTAAATAAATTAATTGACTTCCATCTTAATAAGGACCGAAATGAATCATGGTCTAAATTTATTGCAAATTTGCCTCGAGGCTCTAAAAAGTTTTGGAAAACAACAAAAACCATAAAAGGCAACAAAACGTCTGATCTTCATGCCGATGGTGAAGTGTTAATAAGCGCCATTGAAAAGGCAAATTCAATAGCAGACATATTTGGTACGTCACACACAATGTTTCACCTATGGACACAGCTGTCTCTACATTTATTAATGATCTGAACGATAAAATTCTGGACAGGGCTAGCATAGAACTTACGAATTTAGAGGAGGTTAAATCGTTCGTGTTTTTACTGAAAAATAATAAAGCCCCAGGGTTAGATGGCATTAATAGTATTATCCTCAAGAAAATGCCCGATTACTTTTTCGAAACTTTAAGTAATCTAATAAAGTATTTGAGAAAATAATTAATAAGAGGATTTTAGAATTTTCTAATCAAAACAATATTCTTAATTCTCAACAATTTGGTTTTCGCAAAGAGCACTCTATCATACATCAACTAAAAAGAGTAGTCAATTTTATAGAAAATAATAAGAGCAAGCGTATGAGTACTGGGGTTATTTTTCTGGACATCGAAAAAGCTTTTGAATCGGTTTGGCATGATGGCCTAGTTTTTAAACTTGATACCTTGAATTATCCTACATACCTGCAAAAAATTACAAAAAGTTTCTTAGATCATCGCTCATTTGTTGTAAATATTGATAACTTGCAATCTAGTGATAGACAAATACCTGTGGGTCTACCCCAAGGGTCTGTTTTATCACCAACACTTTTTTCAATTTATATTTCTGATATTACAGTTCGCAGAAATTATGAGATAGTATTTTACGCAGACGATAGTGCGTAGTTCATGTGCTGCGGTAAGGTTTCTAATTATTAGGAGAATGGAGGATAGTTTAATAGTTGCACATAAATATTTTGATAAATGGAAAATAAAAGTAAATGACGGAAAGACACAAGCTATTATTTTTCCTTATAACAGATCTCCAAAACGTGTTCCTACTAAGCATTTAATTTCTAGGAGAGTTTTTATCCCTCTGAATGACAATATAAAATATCTGGGAATTACTTTAGATAAAAAGCTATCTTTTAAACATCATAAAAATTATGTATGTGATAAAGCTATTTGCTGCGGTCGAGCCCTCTACCCTCTTCTCAATAGGAGATCTAAACTTAATTTGAAAACCAAGATTCTTATTTACAAAATGTGTATTAGGCCAATAATGTCCTATGGTTGCCAAGTCTGGTATCATAAAGCTCCAAAAACTTTATACAAGGAAATTGCAGGCAATTCAAAAAAAAATCTGAAAATAATTCATTACTTACGCCCCGATATTCAACTGACCTTCTACACAGTAACTTTGACCACAAAATGTTTAATGTATAATGTATGTATAATAAAAAATGCAGAACGTCCTATTTTGAAATAATAAGAAATTTGTTAAACAATCACTAAGAGTCTTTTGTAACAAAAGCGTGACAAATAGAGGTTGTTGTTACAATTTCTTATAATATTTAAAGGTTTTTTAGACTATTTTTCTTTAAATTCTGTGATATTAGTAGTTTCTTTATTTAATTAATTTAGTTGTTAATTGTTGTAATACTTTTTAAGTAAATCCTCAAAACAATGTAAATACAAATTTTTATAAAAGAAAATATTTTAATAAAAGCCACTACTACATAAAAAAAATTACTTTTCAAAAATGTAACTCTCAAGGCGTTGTCATTATTATTATTCACAATATGGAACTTTAAATATTGGTATATCAAACAAAAATGCATGGTGTACGAATTAATTGTGGTTAGGGTAGTATATATTATTTTCAATATGGCAAAAAATATAAAAATTGAAGATGACATTACATTTCACTTTAGCTAGAGTTACCTTTTACTAAATACAACTTTAACGGCAAGTTGTAATAAGGGCCCTTAAAGTTTTTTGCAGATTTATTAAATTTAATTTTTAAGAATAATTGATACTAAATATGCAAAAATTAAAAAAAAAAACTTAAGAGAGAGCAGACCAAGTTTAAGTGATACTGAATGCCACAGGATTTGAGGATGTTTGAAACAGTGACATTTAGTGTTGCAGTTGGTGGTGGAGGTGCGTTTGGTGGTGTATTACGGCTGATGGCACATGTGTATCTGTTGGTTTTGATATGATAACAATGGGCATGAACAAAATGCTATCAAATATCGGTTAAGAGATATTAATTGTTATGACACTAGGGCAACAACCATAATACATATAATAAATTATAAAACTGCAAACGAGATGTGATGCAAACTGGAAAGAGTATACATTCAAAGAAAAAAGTCTACAACGCCACTGTATGTAAATAATATAATGTAAAAATTATTGGGACATAATACAAAAATTAGCGGGGAACAAGTCTGCATACAGTGGAGTATGTGACTTTTTTCTTTTACGGTATGAATACCAGTCTACAGCTATTTTACATATATTGCGGCAAAAATTCTATAGTTTACAAAAAGACCCTCAAGATAATGTCGCTAGGTATATGTCAAAATATGAAATGTATATCATACATACATACATAGTTGGCCATTACAACAATTTAGTCAGGATTACGGCCTAGCTTCTAACATCACTCATGTTGTGTGTGTTAATTTTATACATGAGTGACGGGACCTACAGTTTAAAGTCGACTCCGAATTACAGATTTTCTGAGAAACTTTTCATGACCATTTTATTTACTCTAAGAGTTTTTGACAGAAATCTGCTGAGAGGAAGTCGCCGAAGAAAGATTTTTTCACATTTCGTTTTGATGTCTGACCTGGGATTTGAACCGAGGTCTTAAGTCTAATAAGCCAACACACTACCTACTATACTACGGCGACTTGTATAGCGTTGAGATTAAAAGATAACGGTTAAAACATTTCTATAATAATAGCAAATTTTGCTCATTTCTACAATACAGAATTTGACAGTTAGACTTACAATAAGGCAAGATTAAATTCCTCTAGTGTAAATTGTAATAGTGCAGGGGCATTTGTAGGAAAATAAAGTACTAAAAATAAAATAAATAAAGTAAAGATGATGATGAAGAAAATGTCTGGTTTTTGATTCAGGTGCACGCGATTATATGACAAATAAAAAGGGACGTTTTTCGAAATAGTCTGAATACTCAATTCTAATGGAAATTCGACTTGGATGATAATTTTCTTAAGGCATATGGCCAAGGTGCTTTTAATATATTTTCGAATAAAAGAAACAAGTGGAGTGAGAATCACTTGGCAAGTATACTTTATACACCCTATGTACGCTTAATTTCTGCGAACCTTTTCATAGCAATTTTATTTACTTTCAGAGTTTTTGCAGGAAAATTTGCTGAAAGGAAGGCATATTTCAGTTTTTTGGAGATGTTTGACTTGTGGTTTGGAACCTAGACGTGTTATTACGAGAGTGGTCTCTGCTACTCAATTAGGACGTGTTGGTTAGAGTAATCCTGCGCTTGATCTCCAGACTGACATCATTTACTGCCAGACCAAATGCTCCCGTTCAATAGCGCTAATACAGCAGTAACATCTCGCTTGGTACGCCCTAGGCCTACGTAAGCAATTTATCGCATAATAAGGGATCGCCTTGTCTGAAACCTCGAACGGTATCAAAAGGTTCGGAGAGGTCCATTCCTACCTTGACGGAGCTGAAGGAATTGCTCAACGTTATATTGCTTAGCCATATTAGCTTCGCAGGTATATTGAGCTCAAACTTTGCGGCAAAAACTCGATCCCTTATGGGGCTATCGAAGGCAGCCTTATAGTTGACGAAAAGATGGTGTGAGAAAATCTGGTCGATGGTGGACTTGATAGGTCTGAAGCCGCTCTGATAAGGTCCAATCATTGTTTTGACAAGTGGCTTTAGAAGTTGACAGAATACGCCCGTAAGAACCTTATATACGATAGGCTTATACCCCTGTAGTTGGTGCATATCGTAGGGTCTCCCTTTTTCAAGACAGGACAGAGGACACTGAGGTTCCAATCGTTGGGCATACTTTCCTCTAGCCATATTTTGTAAATAAGCTGGTGCATGTGCCATACTAATTCATTGCTTCCGGCCTTAAACAGTTTAGCGGGGAGACTATAAGGACCCGCAGATTTGTTTTTAAGACGCAAAATCGCGTGTTTGACCCAGGCCTGGCTAAGCGGCGGAATCTTCACGCCGTCGTTGTCGATCAGCTTCTATAGGCAGTACGAGTGATTGCCAAATGTTTTGTTTACGATTTTAATTTTTGGAAAAAAGAAATTATCTATAAAAGGAAATTTGTTGTCCTTAAGACTAAATAATAATTTGAAAACTATATTATGATTATAAACATTTCTCTATTGGTTACGTATAAAGAAAATAATCGTCGAAACTAAGAAATTCTAACATGCTTAGGCAAAAAAGTGGTGATTTCTTGACTACGGCGACCGTATTCTCCAGACCGAATCCTTGAACAAAATCCTGCGGAATAATATATTTGTAAGTTTTTTATAATAAGTGTACACATTTTTTTGCTCACTGTATATACATCCTTTTGTTTATTTTTTTTTTTTTCATTTTATATTTGTATTCTACATATTTTTACAATTTATTTAAATATTTTTATGGTGTTTTCTTTTCTACAAAGAAAATGTCACCCTCTTACATGGTGCATTAAAAAAATTGCTGACCAACCCTGTTATAATGTAATTTTTTATTTGAGTAGAACATAACACAAATATTAAAAAGGGGATGTCCTGTGTTTACCACTTAAGCCCACTTCACACGGTAATACTTTACGTACGTAAAGTCTAATAAAAAAGTAAAATGAAATTCCATCCGTATTGTAATGGTTAAAAAAGGGGGTTTGCCAATGAGATTATAATGCTGCAATTGGCTGCAGCAGTTTTAATTCACCTAAACATTGGTTAAAGTGCTCAGTCAGAATATTTGAGAAATAATAATGATTTGTTTTGCAATTCAAGATTAGTTCTGATTTATTGAAATATATTCTATAGTATTTATACATTTTTTCTTTTGGTTATTACATATACATAATTGCTTAGTGTTACAAAATTTAGTATTTCTTTATAATTCACAAAACAAATTATTTACAAATTTCTTTTATTAGTTCATACCTGTTTAGTGTTCTAAATAAATTATTATGTCAAGTGTTTTGTTACATTTGTGTGTTCTACTTCTTGTTGCTATTCTCGTAACTGCTTAGGGTTTTAAATTACAATTAAAAATTATTTAATTTTATTATTGTTATTATATTAATGCATATTAACACCTCATCCGTGATATTGAATGGTATGTTCTTCCGCAATAAATCAGTCAGTGGTTTAGCTATTACTGCATAATTCTCTATGAATTTCCGAAAATATGATGTCAGGTCCAAAAGCCGTTGAACAGTTTTCCGATCGGTGGGGATGGGAAAATTATTCACCGCTCTTATCTTCTCGTCTGATGGTTTTATTGAACCATTCTGCACCACATAGCCGAAAAAATTCACTTGCTGCTGTAAAATCTGGCACTTACTCCATTTTATTCGCAGACCACTCATCGTTGCTCTTTCCAATACTAATCTCAACTTATGTACACCTTCTATAACATCCTTGGAGGGAATGATGATGTCATCCATGTAGACTATAATAGTACCATCACGTATCAAATCCATCAAAACTGCAGATATAAACCGTGCAAAAACTGCTGGTGAATTACTAATACCAAAGGGAACATACAGAAATTCAAACTGTCCGCTATCCGTTACGAATGATGTACATTTTCTCGACGACTCTTCCAAAGGAACATGGAAAAATCCATTTACCAGATCTAGAGTTGTGTACACACTGGTTTTCTGCAACTTATCCAAAACTTCTTCTATTAACGGCATAGGGAAATGGACTCGTATTATCTTCTGGTTTAATTTTCTGTAATCACAGAATAACCTCTTGGATCCGTCTTTATTAGTCGCCAAGACAATAGGGGAGGCATGCTCAGAGGAACTAGGCTGGATTATTTTCTGCTGCAACCATTCTGACACTTGGGCGTCCACTATACGTTGGTCTGAGAAAGGTATACGTCGTCGTTGTTGGAAAACTGGTATATCATCCTTCAAAATTATTTTCATCTTCACCGGACTCTCGAAACCGGTTTGTGGTTTATACCCGTCTATCAACTTCATGACTTTATCGGCAGTTTCGCTTTTGAGATGCTTCAGATCCAATTCAACTTCTGGTGCATACTGCTCAACGTTCAAACAAATACTCTCGAATTCCCTCAGCAATATGTTCTTGCTCCACAACTCCTTAAAATTTGCCTCGCCGTTACTAATCACCACAACTGCCTTTTCCATCAAAATGTTTCCTATCATTAAGGAGTGAACAGCGTCACTCTCCCTAACAACATAAAACGTTACGTCAAAATTCAAGTCGTCAATTTTCACAGCTATATCAAAACGACCCATAGTCACGGTCTCACTATCGCCGATTCCGTATAACTTCACCTTTTCGGGAATAAACTCCACATCGCCCAAAATATGTAACATATCGTTCCGCATAATGCATACGTCACATCCGGTGTCAATCAATGCTGAAAGCGTTTTACCCTTATTTGTAATGTTTTTAAAAATCAGATTCGGACCCCTGCGGACCATGTTCGCCTGACCCTGCTCCGACTTAACGACTCTTAAATTTGATCCTTCATTCTGGCATTCAAAAGAACGGTGTCCAAATTTCCAAATTTGAAGCACTTAACTTGTCGCTCTGGGCATTCCTTCGCCAAATGTGTTGCACTGGCACACTTAAAGCATCTCTTATCAGATTTATTACTTTCAGGTTAGTCCGTCTCGAGTTTCCGTTCAGCTGTCAAATGTTCCCTTCCTCTGTTCAATGACCGAGGTTGGAATCGTATCTTCTCGTAGACCGATATCTGCTGCTTTAGTTCGCGTATCCTATTAGCTTGGTATAACACAGCCTTATTAAATTTCGAATCTGGAATCCCATCTACAAAATATTTCACTATGATCCAACTCTATTCATTTACCGATCTCCATTAAGAAATACAGGTACTCGAGCATCGTCTCGTTCTTATTCAATCTTCTATTACGTAGCTGTCTGTGTACTTCGGCCGACGAAAAACATGTACCAAATTCTCTCTTCAAGTTTCCTTTCAATGCTGGCCAATCTTTCACACCGCTCAAGCTTCTTACGTACATTCTCGCAGCACCTACTAACAACTGTTTCGCATAGACAAACATCTGAAGTCACGACCACTGCACTATTTCAGCCATCTCTTCGATTTCGGAAATCCACTGATTAATGTCAGGTGAATTTGTTCCATTGAACGTAGAAAGACTATCCTCAACGTATTTAAGCGTGTACATACTCTTTTGTGCTGGAGTTATTATTCCACCACCGGCGACATCACCGACCGCATCACCAACAAGAGAACCGACTGAACTCGAACGATCATCCGCATCTACCCTATCGTCCGCAAAATCTAGTCCGTAATGCTCCAAGAGACTTTTCTGTAAGTCTGCTCTAAGTTCTTTCACGTTCAAGCGAAATTTTTCCAATTCCTCCCTAAGAGAATTCACGTTCAGTCACAAAATTGTCTCTCTGTCCATTTTAGTATTATAATAGATTGAAAATTATAATATTAAAGAATTCAATAAAATTTCAATTATCATAAAATTAATTCAAAATTACGTTACAATAAGTTATTGACCAATCAATTAAAAGTTACGTTACATATAAAGTTCAATTCACAAAAAAAAAAATTATCATAGAATAAGTTGAAAGGTATTTTAATTCCATAAAAATTTAATCATTATTAAATTAAATAAAAAGTTACTTTACTCATCAAAATTATGCAAAGTTCATTTCACAAAAATAAAATATTAAAATTTAGTGATTATATTTTACTAATCTGCAACCATAAAACTTTTCCATTCGGCAACAGCAACAACAAACACACCATATACCGCTACCTCCTTTGAATGCAAATACAGCTATAACCACCGTATAAACAGTATTGAAACGCAATTTTGACGTTTACCAGCGAATTATGAAAGGGACAGCAAATATTACCAAAAAGTATTTCTGTCCCTTTCTGATTGTCTGTCTGTTTTGTTTATTTATGTTTTTTTTAGGTTTTGGGGTGGGTTTTTTATATTGGCGAGATTTAATAAAAAATGTAATTTTTGTGTAAAACTATTAATAAATAATAAAAACAACTACTAGCAATAACAATTTTTAACTTTTTCTTTCAAGAAATTAAAAAATATTGGCAACTTTCAGCAAGAAAAATTTTTTATGAGCAGTACGTCTTATTTTGATCTTGTAATATTTAGCTTCTTAATAATCTCTGGCACAAGAAACTATATTCATTGTGACCGAAAATCACACACATTTCGATTAATATTTAAATATTTAAGAATCTTTAAACTTTTCATTGAAGAAATTAAAAAATATTCTAAATTTTCCCTTTTTTAACACAAAATAAATGTTTATTTACATTTCATTTTTCTGCTTTATCCGTCAGTTTTCACTCTGTATATCTGTTGCTTCTAACACATTTGATTCGCAAAACATTATAACATTTTTTTTCTCCCTCTAAATTGGCTAGTAATTTGCTGCTATGAGCGTTTGTCATAAGTCAATGGTTTCGATACTGTTTATACGGTGGCTATAACACTTCCTCTTCACCAAGCATACACAGCAATTTCTTCACTACGAGTTTTTTCTTTTATCTTCTTTTTCTACTACACAACCAAGTCTTAAGACGCCAAACCAAACCTTTGACGTTTAAAAACGCTTGTAGTACCTCGTAGAGGGAGAAACAAAATATTTTAATGTTTTGCGAATCAAATGTGTTAGAAGTAACAGATATACAGAGTGAAAACTGGCGGTTAAAGTAGAAAAACTAAATGTAAATAAACATTTAACTTGTGTTAAAAAAAGGGAAAATTTGGAATATTTTTTAATTTCTTCAATGAAAAGTTTAAAGATTCTTAAATATTAATCGAAATGTGTGTGATTTTCGGTCACAACGAATATAGTTTCTTGTGCAAGAGGTAATTAAGAAGCTAAATATTACAAGATCAAAATAAGACGTACTGCTCATAAAAAATTTTCTTGCTGAAAGTTGCCAATATTTTTTAATTTCTTGAAAGAAAAAGTTAAAGTTGTTATTGTTATTAGTTGTTTTTATTATTTATTAATAGTTTTAGACAAAAATTAAATTTTTTATTAACTCTCGCCAATATAAAAAACCCACCCCGAAAACTAAAAAAAACATAAATAAACAAAACAGAGTTATAATCAGAGAGAGACAGAAATACTTTTTTGGTAATATTTGCTGTCTCTTTCTCCATCTCAAACTCTTGTTTCTATTCTGTATATTTTGTGCGCCAAACAACAAACTGTATCTGTTATGCCTAAACCACACCACACATGATCTAACAGGAATTATTTTGTTTTTCTCTTTTTCTGTTCTTCCCCGACAACACAAATTGTTTTCGTAACGTATTTTCTTTTTACTGCGCGAAAGCCACAGAATATACAAACGTTCCTTACGTTTCCAACATAAATCAAAAAAAATTTCCTTTAAGTAACAACAAGGCAACCGCCTCTTTCACTCCACAACGACACACTTGCCCCTATTGCGGTTGACAACTTTTTCAGTAGTTTGGTCGTCTTTCAGAAATCGGTATTGCCATCCTCAACTTAAATGCAGTTGACTTTTTGGTTGTGCGGTTGATTTTTAGTTGTGTTTTATGGTATTGCGGTTCACCACTTTGTATGAGTTTGGTTGACAAAAATGTTAAATAAAGACAACTGCTTAAGCCTACTTTACACGGTCCCACAAGTAATATGATCTGTCAAAATTTTGTGTAGAAGAGTACGGATGTCATCGTCTAAACGTACTATGTAATGAAATCATCACACATTGAGAGAAAATACGGATGAAAAGCTTGACAGTCGTATGGCTCTCTTTATTTTTTGAAATGATTCAAAAAACAAGCAAGTCGCATTAGATCAGGGATGTATTTTTATGTAAACACATAGAAAAAAAGAGTAACAGCAGTTTTCATTTTACTTTGTTATTGTCGTATACCGATCATGTAAACGCAAAAAATATGAATCATACGACTTTTATTCTCTTTTTTGTCATACGAATGGAATTTCATTTTACTTTTTCATTTGACTTTACGTACGTAAAGTATTACCGTGTGAAGTGGGCTTTATTAGCAGTTGAGTCTCTGTCAGTTATAGTGTACACTACTTATATACATAGATGCATAACATACAAATTGGCCATTACAATCCTTCAGTCAGGATTACGTTCAGGCTTCTAACACTACTTATATATCTAATACATTTCGCTTTTAAAAATAATAGAAAAAAAGGTACAAAATGGAAAAATCGTAAGTAAATTTTTTCTGCTTAATATAAATAATTAAATATTTAATACACAGGAAATTGAAAATAACTACCAAAGCACAGTTTGAGCGGCTAGTGAAATTAATGGAGAATAATCCAGAAATTTCAAAAGAAAAACAAAAATTTGGAATGACCAAAAACCAGTATAAGGAAGCGTGGGAAGGATTTTCCATAGAATTAAATAGCTTGGGTCCACCTACAAGAACACCATCCGAATGGCAACGAGTAAGTTACAGCATCTAATTCCTGTATCTGGTAGAATTGTCTTTTTCGTCAACACTGTATAAAAGTATACACACAACTTGTTTCAATTCCACTGTTCACAACACTGTCTCTAAAGTTTATTATAGTTTTTCTTTTAAGGGTGGGTTTTAATTTGTTTTTGAACTCTAATTTTTTCTTTCATTATATGAGTCTCACTTCATTTAACCGATTCCTTCGGCTCATTCCGAATTTCGGTTGAGTCCCCAAAAAATGTAGGAATTCTCCCTTCAAATAAAACACACTTATTTATTGATTATTAATAATTTTATTTAATATTAATTTGTTCTCCCGTCAATTGTCAGTCGATAACTAAACTGTCCGTTGTCTGTATTGTTTCTTTGTTCTGTCATTGTCCCTGTCTGTCAATATAGGTCGACTTCGGTTGATATCCTACATATATATATTAAGTTTTTCCTTTTATTTTGTAAATAAATATTATAATTAAACCATTATAATATTAAATTAAACAGTCAATAAATACTTTTTATTGAAGTAAATCACTTGTAAAATTTATATCTATTTAAATTGCCAACTTGTATCAATAATGACATATAAAATTTCAGATTCGGAGTGTACTAGAAATATTAATAAAAAACAAAAAAAAAAGTAGTCTAGTAGACAATGGAATGCAAAATTACGTTCTGTTTTGGAAAACATTGGTTTCTAGCAAAGTAAAAATGAATCCTGCTCTTACCAGATGCATATTCAGAAAAATGCTGCTTTAATTGCGTCAATGTAAATGCATTTAAAATCGTGTTTTCGTTCCTTCCAACACAAATGTGTAAATTTATAGTATTTAGAAAAGAGCAATAATAGCCTAAGACGAAAATTATTATTTTTTTTTATTTTTTATTACTATCATAACAAACAGCTTTAAAATATAAAAAAATCTTAATATATTTACAACTGATGAGATATTACTAAAAGTATTGCATCAAGTAAAAATAGTTGAGTTAAAAATTATGATATGAACATTTATAACACAAGTATTTACAACTTAAGGCAAAAAGATAGTAAAAAACCTTTTTTCTAAAAACCAAAAATACAAGAAATTTTTATTTTACCCCATTTGTTATCTTCAAAGATGAAGATAGAAAAGAGCTAAACATGCAAATTTGTTATTCAAGCATAGTTTGAATATCTGTTACGATCTTCGAATCTTTGTGTTAGTTTATCAAATACCGTTGCAATCAAGTCTTCGTTATAATTTCTATGTAGACGAGCTGTGGAATATCTTCGAGGTAAATTATATATGATCTTTAAGTTTTTGTTTTGAATTATTTGCAGCTTCTGTAAATAGGTTTTAGCACATTTAGTTGACCATACTTGGCATCCATAGGTCAATATTGGTCTAATACACATTCTGTATAATAATATTTTGTTTTTATTGTTTAACGTCGATCGATGATTCATTAATGGATATAAAGCTCTGCCGCATTTGATTGCTTTTGAACAGGTTCGTAATATGTGCTGCTTAAAAATTAATTTTTTACCTAGTGTAATTCCGAAATATTTTACTGAATCTAGAAGAGGTATATCTGTTCCTTGCATGGAAAGTCTTCTACTAGGTATTCGCTTTGGTGATTTATTGAAAGGGAATAATATTGCCTGAGTTTTTAAATCGTTAATTTTTATTTTCCATTTTAAAAAGAACTTTTTGGTGTGCAAAAGAGCATTTTCTAATTTTTTGACTATAGCATTGGAGACTTTACCAGTTGCTAAGAGCGCAGTGTCATCAGCATATAACGCCGAAGTATGATCTTTTAATAATTTTAAATCAGATGTATAGATTGCATATAAAGTTGGAGATAGCACTGAACCCTGGGGCACACCAGCTAAAAATTTTCGTTGAATAGAAAGCACACCATGTCATGAAGTCTATCCAATATTATTTTTTCAAATACTTTATCTAGCATGTTTAGCATACTGATAGGTCGATAACTATTAGGTGATTTAGGATCTTTTCCAGGCTTAGTTATAGGTATGACTTTAGCAGTTTTGAAAAGTTTTGGAAAATAACCGTTTTTAAGCACCAATTAAATATTTTGGCAATAAGGCTAAAAAAGATGTTTGATAAATTTTTTAATAATATAGCACATACTCCGTCAAGGCCGGGGGCTTTTGTGTTTTTTAGTTTTTTGATAAAAAGTTTCACTTCATCTAGGCATGTTGCGTATGCCGGTGCACTATTCGATACAGTTTGTTTGTCTAGCCAGTCATTGTACTTTTGAACCTTAAGATGATGTTATGGTGTTATGAACTTTTTCAAAAACATCAGCAATTATATTAGCTTTTTGATAAGTGTTATGTACATCAGCGCCATCTATTGTTAAACTTTCTAGCCTTTTTTGTTTACCTTTTATTGCTTCAGGCCGGGTTCACCAACAAGTTTCTGAAACATTTTTGGTTCGGAGAAATTTCTTGTTTACTGAGAGTTTTCTGCAGCATGATTCACCCATTTCAGAAACTTTGTTCGTAAAAACAGTGCTGCCATATTTAATTGAAATATGAAAGGTAAATATATATGTGCATGAACTTAAGAAAGTTAATTATATTTGTGTCAAAATAAAGAAATAAAAAATTAATATTTATAACAAAAAATAAACAGTATTTGTAGTGAATTATTTGGTAAGAATAAATACATCTTGTTCTGCGATGGATATAAATCATTTACTACTCTTGTTCGCCATTGAAGTGACCAAAGTAAAATTACTTGCAAAATATATTTATGAAAAACGAAAATCAAAGATAAACAAGAGGACGGCTGTAAGATCACTTTTAAAACAAAGAGAAGCCAAAGGGTATTTTCACTTGCTAGTTTCCGAAATGCGTTTAAATGACGTAGATTCATTTATAAATTTTCATCGCATGGACCCTGGGACTTTCGATGAACTTCTGCAAATATTGGTGTATTGTATAAATTTCATATGGTGTGGCAACCTTTTCTAAAATGGTTCGGACCAAATTTAAAATTAATTTAATTCACACTGAGAGTTATTCGCACAAAATAATTTCTCTCGCTCTCTGAGAGAAACGTCAAACTCCATATAAAAAAAAATTTGTCCGAACCAAAAATTTTTCAGAAACCTGTGGGTGAACCAGGCCTTACTTAATTTCCAAAACTTTTTATTGTTATTTGGCAAACTTCTTAGAAATTGATATGATAATTTATAAACAAAGTCAGCTGTTTTAGGATACACAGTATTGTATTTCTTTCTTTATTTCTTTGACCTATTAAATACAGGCTAAGTCTGGAAAGTTTTCTTTGCCAATTCAGCTTTTTACCTTTGGGAATTAGATTGAAAGATTCTTGAAGTATACAGGTAATTTTTGATAAAACAGCTTCGATGTTTGTTTCTGTTATAATTGTTGTATTTAAGTTATTGTTAACTATCTCATCGTCAACAAATTTTCTTATTATATTCCAGTTTGCTTTGCTATAAAGAGGGATTTCCACTATATTTTCTCTAATAGTATCAAATATTTTGCATATTATTGGAACATGATCCGACTTCAGCATTTTTGGAAAAGTGTCAATTTGTGAAATTTGCAGAATTGAATTAGTAAGTAATATATCTACAACAGATGGCTGTCTGGCTATTGAATTTTGGCTAAATCTAGTAAATGAATCTGGGTAATGAGAGGTTTAAACCTGCTGTATTATTTTGTAGGCATCCCCAGCTCAAATGGTGGGCATTAAAATCGCCAAAAATAAAAAATTCATTTATATGAGTGGTTTGTGTGATTAAATCCAGATCAGTAATAAAGCTTGGTGTGTATTTTGGGCAGTACGCTGACGTAAATCTAATTGGTCTGTTGTCACGGAAAACATTTTCTAATACCGCAGTTTGTTATTTTGAGATTCGTTCATGCGGAATAGACATTTTGACTCCAATTAAAACACCCCCACCATGTGGTACTCGATCCTGTCTATAGATTTTATAGTTTCTAATTTTAAAATTATGGCATATATTTAAAAATGTTTCATTAATAAATATCAGATCTATTTGCTGTTCATTTAGAAAATGCTCTAATTCCACTATAGACGCAGAATTTATTATACCTTGGGCATTCCAATGCATAACTTTAAGGCAACTTATTGACTGATTATATGACATGACGGAACATATTTCCAAGTACTCTCAATTTGTCATACCTATTTTTAAATTTTTCTAAAGCATCAATTGCTTCGAAATAAATCTCTATTATTTGTTGGTTGGATATGTCGTTTCTCTCGTCGGCGTAACGACTTGTACCAGCTACTGTAGCATAAGAAACTTTTGCAGAATTACCTGTTTTACTTTCGCCATTTACTTTAAAGCATTCTTCTTCCATTGGTGAGTAGTTAATATTTATGGGCTGCACAAATTTGTTAGGACGTCTACTGCTAGTGGTTTTTGTTCTAATATCAATGTATTCCTTCCTTGAGGGACAGTGTGGGTCATCTGCTCGATGATTCACGTTTTCCAAATTCCTTTTTATGCAGTTAAAACATTTATAGATTACCGGCCCGTTTGTAGGAACTTTATTTAGTTGGCAGTTCGCGTAATCATGAATTCCACAGCATCCTAAGCAAGCTACACCTCTAAAGCAATTAGCTGACCCATGACCATACTTTGTGCATTTCGAGCATTGGGTAGGGCCTCTTGATCGACGTATTGGATTTCTCCAGTGAACTACGACATCTTAAACATACTTTGTTTTGACTACCTCACGTTTAAAATTTTTTTCTCTATTGAACTCTAGCATGTATAATGCATCGTCATCATTTGAGCGCGAGGTTAGAACTTCTTTAATATTTTCCAGTTCGATGTTAAAGTTAGATTTGAATTCGTCTTTAATAGAATTTACATCAATCTTGGGTAGACCAAAAAGCATGGGTTTAAACTTTTTACTATCTTTTACTGGGTGTGTAAAAAACTGCACTTTCTCCACTTTAGCTTTAGTCTTCGTACTCAGACAATGTATTTGGAATTATCTTTGTTCCAATAGACATTTTTTTGTACTTGCAACATTTTCAAAAAAGTTTCATTACTGCTGTTAATTTGTGGCAGCTATCTACAATAATCGGGGGCACTTTTACGTTATCTCCCCTTTCTTCTTCATTATCAATGCTCGAGTTGTCATCATCCTCCAAGTCGAAAAGAACTTTGAATCTATTACTAGATTTAGATTTTTTAAATTTTGGGTAATCTCCCCAGAACTTCTTGCATTTTGATGTCATTTTCACGAAAATTTATAAATAAAGTTGTACCACTTAAAAATTTATTGAAAAGTGAGACGAAAATTATACTTTCGAGAAAAGTTACTTTTTATATACAGAAGTATTTCTGAAAAAATTGAGAAAGTGCGCTAGAAAAAAATTAGTGCAAAATATATACTTATACGGGCAAGCCCTAACATCAAATGAAAGACTAATTTGTTATATTTAAGCGTTTACTATAAATGTATGGGTTTCATTTCGACTTAGGTCAACATGTTTTTATAAGAAAAACACATTGTTAGAGGAATGGAATTTCAAGTAAATACAAAGTTTTTTTATTATTATTTTTATTGTTATTGCTTGGGACCACATATATGTACCTACACATTTGTGTAGTATGGGATTTTATCATTTTATCGTCATTACAACAAAAAGATATAATTTGAAAAATGAAGCAGATGTAGAAGAAGCCCTAAAAAATTCCAAATACAGTTACGTAGACACGGAGTCATCACCGACTTAAGCATTGTCGAGACTAAAAATATCATTGAGCAATAGACCATTAATATGGAACGTTCAGGACTTCTGATAGTAAATTGCGTGACAATTGTCAGCAGCCTAAGCGTCCTCTTATATTAAGTATTTTGAGCGATATTTTCAGTAAGCATCACAGTGCCATTAAAAACATTTGGTATTGAATTAAAAACAGATGCATCAGAATTTAAACAATTTTATGGCACCCATATATATACTAGTAGTGTTATTTTTCATGAACTGCGGGTAGAAGTTCGACAAAAAAATGTTCAGCAAAAATTTCACAAAATCGTTTAATTATTTTGCTTCAAGAGAAGCAAACTTATACTACCTCTGGAATGTTTGTCCTGTCAAATCACTAAGTCTTGCCACACCCATGATTATTACGTGCTCAAATGTTCTAAAACCGATATTGATATAAACGTGAATAGGCCTAATGACCAGTTTTTTAAATTTTAAGGTTCCAACGTCTATCGATAACTTATATGATGACATTTGTTATGTTACTCCACAATACTTCTTCAGATTTCGTTGCGTAGACCAGTTCGAAGTTTTGGAATGTATTTCAGATTTAAAATACAACTAGTTCTGATGACTTAAATATTTTGCTTTTAAAAGCTTTGACACCTAGACCTTTGCCATATTACAGCCACTTATTCAACACAGTTCTAACTATATCTACTTTTGAAATGAAGTTGAGGAGCTTAGGTCAGAACTAAATGAAAATAGTTTAGCGTTTTCAATTCTTCCTAATCACACCAAGGCTTTTGATACAGTCGATCACAATGTTCTATTGAAAAAGGTCCGGAAACTGTTTTACCTCTCTAATTCTGCCTTATTCTTATCTAATAAAGATAAAAGTTCATTTAAACTACAATATTTCAGATCCGCTTAATATTAGTAGAGGTGTTCACCAGGGGCCAATACTGGATGCCTTTTGTTTTGTGTGTATATAAATGATATACCAGATTCTACTAATATGATTTTGTGAAAATTGACAGCTGGGTCTCTGTTAACGGACTATGTATGCATCGTTCTTGGCCAAAAATTTAGACTCTAAATGTATTATACTTCCGAAAATCAATAAATCATTTGTCATAGCTAAATTGAGTATCAAGGGAAATAAAACTGACTTTGTCAAATCTGGGTATTGTCTTTAATGACAGATTAATGTAGTCTAAACATATGTATACAGTTTTTTCCCGCTGTTTTTTGTCAAATTGAAAAAGATGTTATAGCGTTGTTAAAGGCATTTACAATTAAGAAAATTTGAAGAAAGCGCAATTTGAATAAATATGACGTAGATTTAAAAATAAAAAATAAAAATTAGCGGAAAAAAGTCTACATGCTGTGGTGCATAGATTCAACTACTTTTACCATTCGTATGCAACTTTCTAAAACGTATTTAGTACTTTTATATGGTAGCAAAATTTTCGCAAACCGCGATAGTAATGATAGCTGAAAACTCAACTTAGCATACAACAACATAGCAAGATATGTCTTTCTTAAAGAGCGCCGGGACGATATTTTTTAATTTGATAATCTCTTTTATAATTTGATAATCTCTTGAAAATTAAATGTCTTATTTTATTACATAAAATTATTAACACGAAACAGCCGACATATTTATTAAGCCGAATTAAGTTTGCTAGATCTTACCGGGGTATGAAGATTATCACAGTGACAGTTTATTATACACACCACAAGTCTCAGAAATTCCCTACCAAATTACATTAAAAATTTAGACAATGCAAATGCGTCCAAAAATAACTTATTTAAATTATTTTCTTAATAAAAATTTTACTTTATTAGTTTCCTTTTTATTTCATTTTTAATTTTATTTTAGGTTTTATTCCAGTTATATTTTTATTCTTACTTTTTTAGACTGATTTATGTAAATACTATTATTTTTATTATGTTTTATCTGTTAACTTTTTTTGTTTATTTCTATAGCATTGTTAGTTTTTTTTTTAATCGAAAAAGTTGATGAGACTGGCCCAAAGCAATATCACAGAAACTATATTTAATACTTTATTGGCAAAGTATGATATGCAAAATTACCGTGGTGTTAAAACGCCCTTCGATCCAAGATACAAATTACAATAAAGTGATGAAAGCGCTCATATGCAAATGGATTCCAACTGCACATTTTGCGTTACCTGTCAAAGGCTATAGATATTAAATTACATTTTAAGCTACGCGATAAAAATATTTGCAGGTTGATTATTGTTAGAAAAAAAAGAAAAACATTTTAAATTACTTAAATCAATGGGTTAACCCTAAAATTAACTGTTAAATTAATGAATTCTGAAAATTATATATTTTGATGTAATATGTTGTGTATAAATGAATATATATTTACATAGATATGTATACATATTAGTGTTGAGAAGTAGTGTGTTTATGTTCGGAGATCGAAAAATCCCATCCCCGACGATCAACCAAAAGAGACCTGACGTCCAATAGAGGGCGCTAAATTAATTTAAGCTTTTTTTTTTTTTTTTTGTAACATAGTGTAATATAATTAGAGCTTTTGGGATTTTTTAACATTCTGCTGTAATTTAAATTAACTTAGGCCTTTGACTTATAAAATGTTTACCTAAAAATTCATTCGTTTGTTAACCAGCATAAGCTGACATTGAAAGTAATAATAATCAATTATAATATAAAAGATAAATTCAGTGAAATGTTTTAAATTGATATTAAATATATTGTACAAAAAAATTAAGTTATGTATGTAAAATATTAAAAGAAAAAAAATCTATTTGAAATTAAAATAAATAAATAAAATAAATATATACCAAAAAAAAATATATAACTAGGTTTGTGCTTATCAACGATTGCAACCTGAAGTGAGTGGATAAAAAAAGGAAGAATTCGATTGTGTGTCAAACCAAGAACAAAAAAGGAAGAAAGTGTCGTTCCGGTGAATTTTTTTTTAGCAATTTGGAACGTCACTAATTTTGGTTCCTTTTTTTATAGTGTTCCTCGATTGATGTTAACTATTGAAGACGACACTCTGTTTGTTTTTTTCCTACGCCCTGTCCCCACGTACTGTTCACGGATAATCTTTTGGTCCAGACGAGCCGGATTTTGGAACTGTTTTTTTTGTATTTTGTCGTCGTCAATCTTCAAAGTAACCTTGAAATTATAAGGTAAAGTTGTTATTGTGTTTCTTTTACATTTTTTGATACTTGGTGGTAATTTTATATACAAGTAAAGTTCTGTTAGAATAGACCAGGGTTCGTCAAAAAAATTTTGGTTATGTGTTAGTGAGTAAGAAAGAGAAAATAAGTTGAGAGAATTTATTTATTTACAGCCATAGAAAAGTGTTAGTAATATACGCTATTTTTATTTTCATTCCATCAGCATACATATGTAAAGCTATATAACTTTGGCTTAATAATTTTAGATAAATAAAAATAAAATAACAAATCCATTTTTTATTAAAAGAACATAAAGCTATCCATATTTGGCTTAAAAATTAGGCCATGTTTTTTAGATAAATAAAAATAAAATGGATACAAAAACCCATTTTTTTATTAAAAGAAAAAAGCGAGCATTCCAAAGCATTTAAAAAAAATTATACTATGCGACAAAATAAAAAAAATTAAAAACGCCCAGCTAATGCCATAGCCCATTTTTAACATAAAATATTTTTTGAGTGTCATTCTGAAATAAAATGATAAAGCATCCGCCGCACATGTGTTCTTGTCGCAGTCTGATCGACAACTAAAAGAAAAAACACAAGAATGCGTGTGAGTTCTCTTTGCACAACTGTGCTATGAAATGGTAAACTATGGAATAGACAACGAACTTTGCAAGTACATATATAAGATTTATAATAGTGCATATATATTCACAAAATGGTGTGTTATAACTTCGATAGCACTTGTGAATTTCTCTTTGTGAATTTAGTGAATATAAGAACCAAATTGTTCTTTTTATGCACTGTTATACCAACTTTTCTTGACTTGTAACAGAGTCAATAGTGACTAGGATATCAAATTGTGGTGTGAATATCACAGTTGGGACTCTAGTTCAACCACCCAATTTGATATCAGTTATAAGTCGATAGTTGTGTTATAATTGGTGATTGTGCGTTGGCTAAATAGCGAAGTACATTACCTTTTATAACAAGTTTTCAAATCCACCGGATACATGAAGAGGTACCCATAACTAAATGTTATTAGCTTCTATTGGTTATAAATCTGGAATTTTTAAGGGATTAAATTCGCACTACAGTAAAGTGGAATAACAAAACAACATTTACTTAGGGGTTTCCGTTTGATTTTATTCTCTTATTTATTCATTTTGGAATCAGTTTTATTTTTGATGACATTAAATTAAATGAAGAAATTTTGAATTCACCATTTTTTATTTATTTACATTTATTTATTTAAATTTTATTATTTTAAATTTAATATGTTTTGATATTAATATAATATTATGTTGACAAGTTTAATATATATATATGTATAATACACATACATATATTTACATACCCATATATTTGAATATTCCTTTTTTGATTTGAGGAGAAATAATAAGTATTGGGCTATTGGTCATTAAGAATTCGTCCTGTTGCCCTAGTTTCGCGAAGTGCGTATTTTTTTTTTTTTTTTTGGAATATATGTCAGTTTTATTGGACATTCCGAAGTCGAGGAGATTATTAACGTTTGAGAGGTTTGCCCAAATATTCCTGGATTTTGAAAGGGAATTTAATGCTACTCCTCAGGAAGGTAATACGATCTTCTCAATTGAAATTCAGAAAGAGCAGTTTAATTCGCTATGGGTAAAGGTTAGGGATTCCGATGAAGCCTTTGCCACGGCTGATGAAGAGGATCTGGAAGGTGACCGGGAAGCGCCAAGGGAACTTTTTGGGCATTGTAGGTTGGGATACATAACCGTTACCTCACTAATGGGTGAGCTCTGCCAGACTTTGGTCACCCAAGCTGGGATATCATCGACCCGTTGTCTAAATGGTCAACGCAGCGAGAACCAAATGCGGCATAACATGCAGCTGCCACCTTGTGCCATGGAGGTGTTTCATGGGGATTATAAATCTTGGCCATCATTTCGCGACATGTTTACTGCTGTTTATGTGAACGGGGCGAACATTTCACCAGTGGAACAGCTCTTTTATTTGAGACAGTTCACACGTGGTGAAGCTTTAAAGATTGTAAAGAAATCCCCCCTGACTGTTAGTGGATTTCAGGAGGCGTGGCATAACCTGAAGGACAGGTATGAGAACAAGAGGATTTTGGTGAATTCGCAGTTGAAGGTTTTGTTCACACTCGCACCGGTCAAATCCGAGACAGCCCAGGAGATCAAAAGGTTGCAGCGGGATGTTAATAATTCCATATCAGCACTTCGGATGCACGATATTGATATCTCCAATTGGGATCCAATTTTTGTTTATTTGTGTTCCACCAAGTTGCCAGTTCTGACTTTGTGTCTCTGGGAACAGACAATTCGGGACAAAATGGAGATTCCCAAATGGAAGGATTTGGATGAATTTTTGACTTCGCGGTTACAGTCTCTGTAAACTGTATCTGAAATTCGAAATTTTGAACCAGTTGGTAGTGGTTCTAGGCCTGCCCTTGAAACTCTTTCTGATCCGAAAAAGGGAGTTCGATCCTTTTCCACTGGGCTGAATATGAGAGTTTGTAAATATTGTTCGAGGGACCCTTTGATAAATATTTGCCCGAAATTTTTGAATTTATCTCCTGAGAGACGGTTTTTGGTTGTGAAGAAGAACAACCTTTGTATAAACTGTCTCACAAGTGGTCACAGACTCAATGAGTGTAGGAGCACATTTAGTTGTTCGGTGTGTAAGTTGAAACACCACATATTACGACATTAAGAGATGTCTGGATCCTCTTCGGAAATGGGTGTTTTGGATACGTCAAGTTCTAGCGGCGCAGTCAAGTCAAATGGTGAGGTCCAGAATTGTTTTGCTGCTACTTCGAGGCAGATTCTTTTAGGGACAGCCATAGTTGGTATTTGCCATCGATGGCAAACATTTAAAGCTAGGGCACTGATAGATTCCGGATCTCAGGCAACTTTTATTTCGGAAAAGTTGCAGAGAAAATTAGGATTGACAACAGTTCGGATGAATGCCAAAGTTTCGGGTTTGAACTGAGCGGCAAGATTAGGGTAAAGGCAACGGGTTTAGTACTACCCAAATTGACTGGCGTGTTGCCCAATTCGACGGTCGATTTTTCTGGATCAGCAGTCTTTTCGGGGATTTCGTTGGCTGATACGAAATTCGATAAAAGCGGTCAGATTGATATTCTTATTGGTGGTGACGTATACCCTCACATCTTATTGGAAGATGTCAGGAAGAATATTCTAGGTAAACTAATGGCGCAGGAAAGCATATTTGGCTGGATTGTAACCGGGCCTTTACCAGAGATGGATTCGAAAGGGCTCTCAGACTATGTGTCAGGTTACGCTAAAATAGTGGTCAGCAGAAGGTCTGAGAGAAGTTTGAAGTCGAATGATCGAGCACGTAAAGTACTGCCAGATAAGCCCAAGTCCCACTCCAATGGAGTGGATAAGTCTTTTCGTAGAAAGACTTACTGCCAATATTTAAGGAAGAATGTTAAAGTTGGTGACACAGCAGCAACAAGGGAAGGTATAGGTCCTACCACTGAATGGCGTTTAGGTCGCATTCGGGTACTAAGGGTTATGTAAGTGTTCACGCGAGTGAACAAATTTAATCAACCCTAATCCTGCCTTCCAATATCCTTTCCACGTAATGACAATAACATCACCAACACACATCAATATTCACAACACACATCAATATTCACAATAAACCCATGTACATACACACATTCATCAACATTTCATCAACACCTTCAATATAATTATTAGGATCCTTGTTGATCAGTTGATTATCGATCCTTAAGCGACACTAAACAACACAAGTGCACTACAGTGAATAAAATTAATAAATATTTTGAAATAATATAAAATTTGAACTGTTAATAATTTATAAAATATATATGTACATACATATATCTAAATATTGTGAACTACTGATATACAAATAATATAAATTGTTAACTTACATATGTATATGTAAATACAAATAAAATACTTTATAACGTTTTCAGAAAATACATAAATATATAACTAAATAACATTTATTATTAACATACAGACACATATATATATACATACTGAAAGGTTTGTTGCATATTTATATATATCCCCTCTTACCCTCATACTAAACCCTACCCTATAACCCGTACGTTCATGGTCCTTCAAGAAAAAAAAAATAGACAGTGACACATATACAGTCCACATAAAACCTATTGTGCAAATTCTACCCCACCCTATAATTTATAACCCCATAAAACCCCAATAATTAAATTTTATTAAAAATCAAAAGAAACATAAAACAACAATAGAAAAGTGATCTAAATAAACAAAATAAAATAATCACAAGCATATACACTAACAAAATCAGTGTAAAACATAAATCAGACAATACACAAAACATAAAAAACATTCTAAAAACAACAAAGTGCACAAAATACTTAAATATAAATCAAAAAACACAAACTAACAATTAACACAAACAATAATCACTGAAGGTCACATTAAAAGAAGGAGTGCATTAACAAAAACAACATACATATAAAACAGTAAAAAATAAGAAATTGCAAAATCAAAAATAATAATACATCACATATTTAAAATTATCACACACATTAAAATTACAAAAATAAAGTGAAATTACATAGAACTGTAAAAATAAAAGTTAAAAACAAATTTAAAATCAAAAGGAAAGCACAAAAGTTTACTAAAGTTCACAAAAAATACAAACAAAACACATATTACATTAAAGAAACAAAAATTATACATTTTCAAAACAATACAAAAGCAAAAAAATTTAAAGTCCAAAACAAATATAAATTAAAAAAGGAAACATAAAAGTTCACAAAGGTTCAAAAAAATAGAAACAAAATACACATTAAAAGAGGAACACATATCGCACATTTTTTGGAACAATACATAAACAGAACCAAAGTGATAAAAGAAAAATAAAAATTTGAACAAAATTCAAAACAAGTACATAGTGACAAAATTATAAAATTGAAGAAAATAAAGTGCACTAACAATTACATTTCAATACAGTTCACTAACAAAAAATAAATCAAAAACAATTACAAATATAAGCAACTACTAACAAATTAACATTATTAACATTGCACACAAACACAACACAGCAAACATCACACAAAGAGGAATTGGAAAAATAAAATTGGTTTGTACCCTACCCTCAGCAGACAAGCTAAGTTGAAAATTTTCAATTTACATTTTTTATATAAATTATCGTATAATTTTATCGCGAATTTTGAAATTTATAAAAAAACTCGCAATAAGAAATATTATCCTATAAAATCCACCCAACACTTACCCTTTTTTTCGATAATATTTTCAAAATATTGTGAGTAGCACATATTGCCGTTCTCTTTGTGTAGTGCAACAAAAACACAAAGGCTACCCAATAGATAATTCGATTTACTATCGCAATTTAATAACTTTTTCCAATCCTCTGCGTATTAAACTTAGAAAAAATAAATATGTCGGAAATAAAATCTTTAGCCGCCGATATTCTACGTTATATTCAACAGGATTTAAGTGCCTTTGAGGAAGACTTAAAGGCCAGTACAGAGAAGTCTCAATCGCTACCCGCATTGAGATTCATGAAGCATGAATTGGAAAAGTTGTGGTCGAATATTGACGGAAAATTCAAACAGATCCGAGAGTCGCCACAACTCAATGACCTTGAAATATCCAATTCGATAAATTTTAATGGCCTCTCCAGAAATGTGAGATCTGCCAAAAAATTCTATAGGTCATCTATGATTTCCATAGATGAATCTATAGAAAATTTAACTCAACCCAAAAATTCAAACACCACCCCACCCGAACCCTCACAACCCACCCACTCAGTTGGATTTGACGTACCCCCTTGCGATATGCAAACATTTAGTGGGGATTTCAAGTCTTGGGCCTCGTTCAGAGACCTATTCAAGGCTATTTATGGCAATAATACCCGCCTAAGTGGAGTAGAAAAACTTTTCTACCTCAAAAATAAGACTAGCGGCGAGGCTAAAGAGATAGTCGACAACGCACCCTTGACAAATGATGGTTTTCTTATTGCTTGGACCCAACTGGTAAATCAGTAATAGAATAAAAGAATGCAAATTAACGCACAAATCAAGACCCTTTTAAATTTACCAGCGGTAAACACTATGTGCAGTGTTTCAATAAGAAAACTACAGAGAAAGATAAATTGCTGTATTGCAAATTTAAATACATTGGGGATAGATACGGACAATTGGGATCCTATCATTGTATATCTCTGTTTGACAAAATTACCCAAAGAAACCCGAAGGGAATTTGAAAAAACCCTGAAAGATTGTGCCGAAATGCCTTCCTGGACAGATGTGGATGTATTTCTAACAAATACATTTAAGGAACTCACTTCTGTCAATGATGTTCTAGAAAGTAACCCTAAGCCTAACCCAAACACCCACCCAAAACCCAAATACCTCCAGGACATCAAGAATCAATTTGCCAGAAAGGTAAAAACGTTCCACAATGTAACATACGGCAATAAGAAGGATACCCGATCCACAAACAAAATTCAATTCCAGAGCAATCCCTCGAATTCTACCCAAACCCACCCAAATACCCATAATTACCCGAAAACCCAGGAAAAACACGATGGTTCATTGTGCAAACTGTGCAAAAGTAACCATACTTTGAGAGAATGCTCAACATTTACTTCCCTGGGAGTAAATGAAAGAATTGAATTCGTAAGAAAGAATTCAATTTGTTACAATTGTCTGGCCATTAGCCACATGGTATCAGAATGTCGCAGTACCTTTACATGTAGATACTGTGGCGGCAGCCATAACACCCTATTACACAAACCCAACCCAAACAGTAACCCACAGAAGGACGATAAACCCTCTACGTCAAGTGCAATACAGTCTTTCTCTACCCACACCCAATCAAGCAAGCAAGGCACAGCTGCCTTGAATATTAAAATACACCGTGAAGAATTCCCTGCTAGAGCGCTTATTGACCCAGCATCAGACTTTTCATTCATTTCTGATAAGCTAAGGCGCAAATTACACATACCCACCCTACCCATAGTTGCTGAAATCTCAGGTTTAAATGAGGTTGTTTCAGCACGTTCGAACAAGAGGTGTGATATACATCTTGGTTCTAACACTAATAAGGAATTTTCATTGAATATTCAGGCAATTGTTGTCAAAACCCTCACCCGCAATTTACCCACCCAAAACTTAAACCCTACTTTCATAAAAGAGTTGGACAGAATCCCATTGGCGGATCCTAAATTTTATGAAAGCCGCCCAGTTGATATTATAATTGGTAGTATCAGAGCTGGTGTTCAGAAAGATGTTCTTGGCACATTAATAGCTCAAGAAACTGAGTTTGGTTGGATTTTAACCGGACCAGTACAAGATTCTAACCGTACCCGAACAATCGTCTCTTATTATAGTTCTGTCAAGCTCGATCAATTTTTGACCAAATTTTGGGAAATTGAAGAAATTCCGCAAAAACCCATTCAATCCGAAGATGATTGTGCTTGTGAGAAAATTTACACGACAACTACCCCTCGTTTACCCAATGGCCGTTATCAAGTAACTCTTTCATTTCGTAACCCTCAAATTGAGTTAGGAAACTCGCGCCATATGGCGATGGCTCAATATTTAAGAAATGAGAAGAATTTACTAAAGAAACCCGATCTGAAACTTGAGTACGATAACGCGCTACAAGAGTATATTGACTTAGGTCATATGAAACAAACACCCATTATTATTTAACCCATCATGCTGTTGTTAAAACCGATCGTGTTACAACAAAAGTTCGAGTTGTTTTTAATGCATCGAGCAAAACTTCGAACGGCAACAGCTTGAATGATACTCTACACATTGGTCCTATCCTACAACAAGATTTGGTTGTTTCAATCTTGAGATGGCGTTTTTATAAGATTGTTTTTAATGCCGACATCACTAAGATGTATAGGCAAATTCAATTGAACCCTACCCACACACCCTATCAAAGAATTTTATTCCGTAAAAGCGTCAACGAACCCATTCAAGATTACGAACTGCAAACAGTCACATTTGGTGTTAACTGTGCCCCTCATTTGGCTATCAGAATTCTACACAAATTAGCCGCAGACATTCAAGATACCCACCCAATTGCATCTCAAATTTTGAGAGAGAATATGTACGTCGATGATGTACTAGCCGGTGCTCATACTGTTCAAGAGGCTGAAATCGCTCAAAAACAGTTAATCACTGCACTTGAATCTGCTGGTTTTCCTCTACGAAAGTGGACATCAAATACCCTAAAACTCCTAGATAATTTACCCAAGGACCACCAACTCAATGCCGCCTTTTTTTCCGGAATCGGAAAACCCTAAAACCCTAGGCATTCGGTGGAATCCAAAAGAAGACATTTTTTTCTTTGAGGCCCCAAAAATAGAGAGAAAACCAGTCTACACTAAGCGAGCAGTTTTATCTGACATCGCTAAACTTTTTGACCCAGCTGGTTGGTTAGCACCAATTATAATATCCGCCAAAATGGTGATGCAGCAAATCTGGCAGAATAATACAGCTTGGGATGAATGTCTTAACCAACTCACACTTATTAAATGGCACAAGTTTTTGCAGTTTTATGATAACATTGACAATATTCGAATTCCTAGATGGATAAATTTTTCACCCTCAGCAAACATTGAGTTTCATGGCTTTTCAGATGCTTCTGAAAAAGCATAGTCTGCGGTTTTATACGCACGAGTTATACCCATAAACGGACCTATGTCCGTAACCATACTCGTCGCTAAGACGAGAGTTGTACCTATCAAGGTCATTTCTTTACCGAAATTAGAACTTTGTTGTGCAGTGTTGTTGGCAAAAATGGCACAGAACATAATTACCCAGCTGCAATTAACCCAATACCCAATGCATTTCTGAACGGACTCCGCAATAGTTTTGGCATGGCTCAATAAACTCCCGACTACCTGGTATACCTTTGTGGCTAACCGTGTGTCTGCAATAGCCGAAGCTGTAGGAACCAAGAACTGGAGTCATGTGGCCTCTTACGACAACCCAGCCGATGTTGCCAGTCGTGGATGCAACGCAGATGAACTAAAGGACGACAAGCTATGGTGGTATGGACCAACTTGGTTGAAGGAAGATCCAACAAAGTGGCCAACAACACATTTACCCTACGAAACTCAAGCTGAAGCTAAAATTTATCAGTCGTTCTCTTTGAACCCAAAAACATCTATGGACTCTACCAACCCTACCCAGGACATTTTGGAAAGATTTTCTAAATGGTACAAAGCACTTAGAATATTGTCATATGTCTATCGATTTTGTGATCGCGCATCAATTACTCGAAGAAATGGAATTCGACATGACAGCGTAGTTCTGTGTCTAAAAATTCCACAATCTATTGACGAAAGACTCAATAGATTATTAACCCACCCGAGAATTGAACTTGATGCGCATGAGATCAAAGCTACCCGTGATAGACTGATAATTCTTTGTCAGACACAATATTTCAGTGAAGAATATTCTTGTCTGAAGAAATCGAACCCTTTACCCAAGAAAAGCAATTTACTCACCCTTACACCCTTTTTGGACACAAAGAATATCATGCGCACAAATGGCAGATTGGCAAACTCCAACAACTTAAAATATGATGAACGACACCCAATTTTATTACCCTACCCTAGCGCCTTTGCTAAATTATTAACCCAACACGTTCATCTTATAACCTTACACGGCGGAAATCGTCTAATGTTGCGAGTAATTCGCTCGAATTTTTGGATTCCGAGACTGCAGAATCTTATCAGTTCTGTAGTCAATAGGTGCGTACCCTGCACGAAATATAGGAATCGTCAAACTACCCAATTTATGGCTGCATTACCCCCCGAACGTACCCAAATTAGCAGACCATTTAATACTGTTGGAGTTGATTTTGCCGGACCATTTGACATAAAATCCTACATTGGTAGAACATGTAGGATAACCAAAGGTTATGTTTGCGTATTTGTTTGCTTTTCTACCAAAGCTATCCACTTAGAGCCCACATCTGACCTGTCTACCCAAGCATTTATGGCAGCATTTGCCCGATTCTTTTCGAGGCGGGGATGCCCTGTCGCTGTGTATTCCGATAATGGAACCAACTTTGTTGGAGCTAGCCAACTAATTAAAAAGCAGCGACAGGAATTCCTCAAACAGTTGAAGGGATTGGTTACATCAACCAATAGCTTTCAAAACTTGACGTGGCACTTTATCCCACCCGGAGCTCCACATATGGGGGCTTATGGGAAGCCGGCGTAAAGAGCTTCAAGTCCCATATTAAGAAGCTCGCAAATTTTAAATATACCATTGAGGAACTAGCAACCCTATTGGCTAGAATAGAAGGATGCCTCAACTCAAGACCCTTAAGCCCGTCGAGTGAAAACCCTCAAGATCTTAACCCATTAACCCCAGGTCATTTCTTGATTGGCTCACCCTTATTATCACCCGCTGAACCCGATTTTAGTAGCGAAAATATTACCCTAGCAAACAGATGGCAAAGGTTGAAAATTCAACACCATCAGTTTTGCAAAAGATGATGAATATTTGAAAGAGCTCCATAAACGTTATAAATGGAAAAACCCTAAACGTCCTGTGGAAGTGGATGACATTGTCGTCATCAAATAGGACAATCTACCCTCAAATGAATGGTTACTCGGACGAATAACCGAAACTCACCCAGGTTCCGATGGACTACCTAGAGTAGTTGAACTTCGGACATCAACCGGAACCTTGACTCGGCCCATAACCAAGGTCGTAGTCCTACCCACTCACTAATTAACTCCTTCAAATCTTCCATTTTCACCCTCGTTGCACACCCATTACTCACCCGAACACCATCCTTACCTACCCAAATTTTAGCCCAAAACACCCACAATTATTAATACCCACCCAAAGTCTAATTTCAGGTTCCACCCCACAAGAAGCTATGGTTAATCTCCAGGTCGGAATTGAAAATCTGTACCCATGGGAAAACCCTGAAACCACGAGTGAAAAAAAAAATTAATACCCTACCCACCTTTTAGAACAATTAAAAATAATTGTCTTTTTATTCACAGGTTGCCGGCCCGGGAGGATGTTCACGCGAGTGAACAAATTTAATCAACCCTAATCCTGCCTTCCAATATCCTTTCCACGTAATGACAATAACATCACCAACACACATCAATATTCACAACACACATCAATATTCACAATAAACCCATGTACATACACACATTCATCAACATTTCATCAACACCTTCAATATAATTATTAGGATCCTTGTTGATCAGTTGATTATCGATCCTTAAGCGACACTAAACAACACAAGTGCACTACAGTGAATAAAATTAATAAATATTTTGAAATAATATAAAATTTGAACTGTTAATAATTTATAAAATATATATGTACATACATATATCTAAATATTGTGAACTACTGATATACAAATAATATAAATTGTGAACTTACATATGTATATGCAAATACAAATAAAATACTTTATAACGTTTTCAGAAAATACATAAATATAAAACTAAATAACATTTATTATTAACATACAGACACATATATACATACATACTGAAAGGTTTGTTGCATATTTATATACAGTGCTTGACAAAACAATGGAAACTTTATCAAAAATGTACTTAATCGGATGAAAATTTATCATGTTTTTTAAAAATCGGCAAAACATTTGTGGAGCTTATTAATATGCACTGTTATTAACGTTTCTGTATATTAAAATTATGTATAAAAATGAATTATATAATTCAAAAATTAAAAAAGTTTCCAAAGTTTCCAATGTTTTGTCAACATCAAATATGTGAATAGAATTATTTTTTTTTATTACTGAATTATATAGTCTTTTTATATATTTTTTAAAATACAGAAATATTAATAACAGTGCATATTAATAAAAGGCATTAATATTTTGCCGATTTCTTAAAAAGATTTTTAAATTTTTGTCCGATTGTAACACATAAATAAATTTTTAAAAAAGTTTCTATTGTTTTGTCATACACTGTATATCCCCTCTTACCCTCATACTAAACCCTACCCTATAACCCGTACGTAGGGCTGTAGATTTGGTGACTGAATGTGAATCAATTACAAGACCAAGTGGGGACCTCATAATTCTTCCAACGAACTAAATATTTTAATAAACAATTTCAGCTTTAGTATCATGGTACAACGAGGAAATCCCACGGGCGTGAAGATGTCGAGGACGAAGAAATTTAAAGTGATTTTTGAGTCGACCACGACCAGATCTGGTGGACGTGTAAGAAAACGGACCGCTGAAGTTAAACCTTCCATTGACTGGGCAATAGACCTAGTCCGTCTGTCCCTAGGAAGTTTAGAGAACAGAAGCATCGATTGAAAGTATAATGTCCATTAGCTCTGAACCTCTGGACCTCGTTCGTCCTAATACTCCACCAGTGGACCTAGTTCGTCCCATGGTCGTGAGAGCGGAAAACCTAGTTCGTCGGAAGCACTAGTTCCGATTTAGTTAGGGAACAATAAGCTTGAAGAACTCGCTACACAATCTGGTCTACCATGGCACTCGTTCCTAAATGACACTTGCTTTTTAAACAATTTCTGGCTGACGGATTAGAATTGGAATGGCTGCAAGCTGCCAAATATTTGGTGAAATATATAATGGCGTTCACACTAATACAAAAGTTTTTCTTTTTTTTCGATTTATCTTCTTTAGAAATAGATTTGGAGGTGATTACTTTTTGATTGCAGTACTGCAAGGGCGCCGGAATGTTTATGTCCGGAGATTGTAAAATCCCATACCCGTCGATTAACCAAAAGAGGCCTAACGTCCAATAGAGGGCGCTAAAGTAATTTAAGCTTTTTTCGTTGTTTTTTTTTGTAACATACTGTAATATAATTAGAGCTTTTGGGATTTTTTAACATTCTGTTGTAATTTAAATTAACTTAGGCCTTTAACTTATAAAATGTTTACCTAAAAATTCATTCGTTTGTTAACCAGCATAAGCTGACATTGTTTAATTAAATAGAAAGTAATAATAATCAATTATAATATAAAAGATAAATTCAGTGAAATGTGTTATATTGATATTAAATATATTGTACAAAAAAATTAAGCTATGTATGTAAAATATTAAAAGAAAAAAAATCTATTTTAAATTAAAATAAATAAATAAAATAAATATATACCAAAAAATAATATATAACTAGGTTTGTGCTTATCAACGATTGCAACCTGAAGTGAGTGGATAAAAAAGGAAGAATTCGATTGTGTGTCAAACCAAGAACAAAAAAGGAAGAAAGTGTCGTTTCGATGAATTTTTTAGCAATTTGGAACTTCACTAATTTTGGTTCCTTATTTTATAGTGTTCCTCGATTGATGTCAACTATTGAAGACGACACTCTGTTTGTTTTTTTCCTACGCCCTTCCCCCACATACAGTCCACGGATAATCATAGTGTAAAAAGTCAAGTATTTTTCAATCAAATAACCGCAAATTACTAATCTGCGAACTCATATTTTTAACGTTTTTAAAAGGGTAAAAACGTAACAATAGATAATAAAATCATCTGTTTTACATCAACCTACATTTTTCATTTCCAAAATCTTCTTCTTTTTGCAAATGACTTAATTTAATAAGCATCGATGACAAATTAGAATTGTAAAAGATACACAAAACACTTTTTAAAAACGATATTAGCCGCAAAAATCTGTTTATTACCAGCACCTCTACATTATTTCGAAGAGAATAATATAAATGGACAATATTAGTGAATTGGTGGTTACAAACCTTTAGTCAAGATTAAGTTTCACACACCTCTTACGTTGTGTGTACTAACTTTATCCGTAGGTGGCGGGACTTGCAGTTTAACGGCGGCTCCGAAAGATAGATTTTTTTGAGAAACGTTTCGTGGCAATTTTATTTTCCTCTCAGACTTTTCGCTTCGTTCGAGATGTCTTACCTGGTGTCTGAACCGTGCGCTCACGTCTAATAAGCCAACACACTACCTACTAGACTACTGCGATGTACAATATATTTGACAAAATGTCTAAAAGTGTTAATATCTACTCCCGAAGAAAAGCCCAAACAAATGAGAACTCCATTTTATTGTTTTGAAGATTTTAATTATGAAAGAGTCAATTTATGATAGGACAAAAAAAATTGCAAGAGTTGGAAAAATAGTTTTTGATAGGCAAAATAGATTAATATTTCTAAATTAAAACCTAATTGTATTGATTTTAATCATGAAAAATTCCTTTACAAGGTACATTTTCTTACATCTTTTTTTAATTTTTTTTTAAATTCGACAATTGAAAAATTCACATAAATACATCTTTGAAAAACTTGTTACTTTACAAAATTATTAACAGTTTAAGCAATGAATAAAACATTTGATGTAATACTTACCAACAACTTTTAATTCTATAAATATAGACTGTGTGGGATATATAGACAGTTGGCATTCGTAAAGGCCACGGTCATCCTCTCTCACAGACTTTATCCGTAACGACCAATGGCCCATATGACGTGTGTGTTCAACTAAAAATCTTTTATCGCTGCTGTGCGTAGATAATCCAACTGTAAGTAATTGAAAATCCTTTCGTCGTATCCATGATACCTATAAATACAGAAATATTAAAAAATTTTAATGTATAAAACGAATACTATACACTTTTATTTTTTGATACAATTAATATCTAAAAATAATAAATTAATATTTAATAATTTTTTTCTTAGAATCGTTATGTGCAACATTTTTCGTTTATATTTTTTTGTATATAAACAAAATATATACTATATAATTTTTCTTATAAAAAGGAAGTTGCTTTTACAAAAGCATCCAGATTTTAAATTCAAAACGCAGAAGTAGTATCTTAAAAGTCTTAACCCAATAGCTTATACATTTGACAGATTTTTTGTTCGATTTTAACAGAAGTTGGAGCAAATTATAGTTATGACTTTTTATAACTATTTGAATAGTAGTTGAATTTGTTGTAATTAATATAAACAAATATCGATTTATATATTTACGATGAAATGGTTATAAGTTGCTGATATTAAACATCATTTTGCAACAAAATTTCATATATTTAGAAAATACAATATTCCTGCAAGGATGAGAATGGAAACTTGGTAACAGATTCGCAGGGGGTGAGATGAGGTCATAGAGGAAACACTTCTTTACTTTGCTACAAGGCGATGACGATACCAATACCATGTTTAGAGATGATGTACCGAAACCAATAAATCATGGCGTGGAGATTCCACCGCTTAGCCATGAAGAGGTCAAAGTCGCGATTATGTGTCTTAAAAACAATAAAGTCCTGATGGCCTCCCCACTGAATTGTTTAAGACCGGAAGTAATGAGTTGGTAGGGCGTATGCACCAGCTTATTTATAAAATATGGCTAGAGGAAAGCATGCCCAACGATAGGAACCTCAGTGTCCTCTGTCCTGTCCTAAAAGAGGGAGACCCTACTATATTCGCCAATTACAGCGGTATAAGCCTTCTCCCTAACGCATATAAGGTTCTTACGGGCGTATTGTGTGAACGACTGAAGCCACTCATCACAACACTGATTGGACCTTATAAGTGCGGCTTCAGTTCTAGCAAGGTCTTCACACTACGTCAAATCCTGGAAAAGACCCACGAAAAACAAATCGACACATACCATCATTTTGTCGACTATAAGGCAGCCTTCGATGGCCCCATAATGGATCGTATTTTTCCCGCAATGTCTGAGCTCGTCATGCCTGCGAAGCGGATAAGGGTATGCAGAAGGGCGTTGAGCAATTCCTGCATCTCCGTCAAGGTAGGAATGGACCTCTCCGAACCTTTTGACGCCGTGCGATCTTTCAGACAAGACGATCCCTTGTAATGCGACCTCTTCAACATGGGGAGAATTCTGCGAAAGGAGGAAGTGCATCGCAATCGCACTATTTTTCAAAAAAGCGTCAAGTTGCTTGCGTACGCTGACGACATTGACATCATAGTGCGTACCAATGAGATGTTACTGCTGCCTTTAGTGCTATTGAACGGGACCCTACCAAGATGGGTCTGGCAGTAAATGAGGGCTAAACGAAGTAAGTAAATGTTATCGGCAAGCATACACGTGCGGCTTACTGGATCTCAGATTATGGCCAATAACTATACTTTCGATGTAGTCAAGGAATTTATTTATCTTGACTTCGCCGTTACCACCAAAAATTATGTCAGCCTGGAGATCAAGCGCAGGATCACTCTTGCCAACAGGTGCTACTATGGTCTCAATAGATCATTGAGTAGCAGAGACCTCTCTCATACGACAAAACTAATGAGCGTCTTCCCAATGCTTCTTTATGGCGCGGAGGCATGGACTCTATTAAGCACTGATGGAGCAGACTTTCGCATCAGATTTAACAGTGAGCTGTATGAGCTTCTCAACGACATAGGCGTTGTGCAGCGTATTAACATCCAGCGGCTGCGCTGACTCGGCCATGACGTTCGAAAGTATGAGGATGCTCCGGCGAGACGGATATTTGATGCGGAGATCAGCGGCAGTCGGCGAAGAGGACGACCTCGTTTGCGTTGGTAGCTCCGTCACTGATTGGTGTCACCAACTGGCGTAGGCGCACATAAAATCAAAGGCGCCTGGAAGGTTGTGTTAATCAGATTGTTAATGGCCAATTAAGTAAGTATATAAGTAATATAAGAAATATATTTTTACCGAAAGCTTAAATTCTAAAAAAATGTGTAGAATACAAACATAAAAGGAAATAAAAAAATAAATAAACAAAAGGAAATATATACAGTGAGCAAAAAAATGTGTACACTAATTATAAAAAACTAAAAAATATATTATTCCACAGGATTTTGTTCAAGATGACTTTTTAGAGAATCCGGTCGCCGTAGTCAAAGAATCACCACTTTTTTTGCCTAAAAATGTTGTAATTTCTTAGTTTCGACGATTATTTTCTTTATACGTAACCAATAGAGAAATGTTTATAATCATAATATAGTTTTCGAGCTTTTATTTAGTCTTAAGGACAATAAATTTCCTTTTGTAGACAATTTTTTTTCAAAAAAGTATTTCAAAGTAGTAGATGTACATATATTTTTTGCTCACTGTACGTTAGCAAAACATTTGTCAATCTCGCGTACTTAAAAGAGGTTTCACCTGGGCTGACAACACAATCTTATACGAATTCGCCTTGATATTAATCTTATAAATGAAGAGCTAAGGGAGTACAGCAAAGAAATAAAGTAATAAAAAATCATTGATAATAAAAGTAAAAAACGTATAAAATATTGTTGAAATAAAAATGAATAAGAACATGTTCTAACCTCAGAAAATATAGAAATCGATACATAAACAAAGAAAACATATATGTAGATAAAGATACAACGAAATTTAAAGACTAAATTAGAAGAAAAATTAAATTAATAATTACTAATAAAAACAAAATAAAAAGGTAGAGATGAACAAAAACAGTCAAAATATGATAATTTTAAAAACTACTTAAACAGATTGAATAACTCCTTTTTGAATTTAATTACATTGCCTATGTTCTAAATATAATTTGGTAAGGAATTCCAAAGACTGATGGTATGTATTAAAAAACTGGCGTTGTGACAAAAGAGTCTTATATCTACGTTTGATGATTTTCCTACCAAGTTTAGATCTTGCAAATTTAATTGTACTAAATAAATATGTTGGCTGTTTTGAAGTCGCATCAAAACAAAATACAAAAAGTATTTCTTCGGCGACTTCCCCTCAGCAGATTTCTGGCAAAAACTCTGCGAGTAAATAAAATTGCCATAAAAAGTTTCTTAAGAATCTGTCGTTCGGAGTCGACTTTAAACTGTAGGTCCCACCACTCACAACATAAGTGGTGTGAGAAACTAGGTCGTAATCCTGACTGAAGGGTTGTAATGACCAATTATGTATGTGTTTTGAGGTAATAATTTTATGGAGGAGAATAAGGCATTTAATGTTCAAGGGATTATCAAATTTAATTCCTTTAATATATACATATCCTGCTGTATTGTTGTAAGCTAAGTTGAGTTTGCACTCATCATTGGTACCACATACATACATAATTTCCCATTACAACCCTTCAGTCAGGATTACGGCCTAGCTTCTCACATTGGTACCACAGTTTGTGAAAATTTCAGCTCGGTATAAAAGTACAGGAATCAAGCACATTTTTTCCAATTGCAAATGTATGGCAAAGGGAGTCTATCTATTACAGTCCATAAGTTTCGAAGTATACTGTAAACTCGACCAGTGATGACATTAATATGGTTAGAGCACATTAGCCCACCATTTAATACAATACCCAGATTGGATGCTGATTCAAAAAAGTCAATGTTTTCCCGCTTCACAACAAATGCTCTTTTATTTCTGTAGAACAATACACGTTTAGAGTTTGAGGTTATGCAAAGTCCATTGGCCTTACCCAATTCAATTTGTCAATTTTCTGTAAATCAAAGTTTATCGAGTCTATACAAAACTTGATATTCTCAATATGAGTGCTCGTATAAAGCTGAACGTCATCATCATCGTCTACATGTGTACACAACAATTATCCAAGAAATCAGGTAGGTCGTTAATGTATACACTGAACAAAAGAGACCCCAATATTGATTCCTGAGGAATACCTCTTCCAACGTTTAGCGAATTCGAACTGATCTGTTCATAAGCTAAGAATGTATAAGACTACAAGCTGAAAGAGGGTCTTTAGATTCCTCAATAATATTTTATTATAAACCGTATTAAAAGCCTTGGTGTAATTCAAAAGAACTAAAAACGCTATGTAATTTTCATCTAGTTTCAACCTGTGGTCATCAACTACGTTGAGTAAAGCAGTAGTGCAGCTCCTAGCTTTCATAAATTCCGACTCCTTATCAGAATTTTAGAATTTAATTTTTTATTGGCTAAAATTAAATTTTACGATTTTTGGTAAATTAAGTTAAATGATGAATAATATAAGTGAAATATTACAGCAAGAGATGACGTCAATTCAAAAATACTTCCATGGAAAAAGAAAATCGCAGATGTTAACCCATTAGTGCTGGTCAGTAGTATGTTTATGTATGTTCTGGGGCACTTTTTCCATACAAATTTGGGACTATGCGTACGCTACAGTCGGCAATGGTCGGTTAGTCGATAGGTTTGTAACATGTAACATGAAAATGTATGGGGTTTCTGGGGCAATTTTCCATAAAAAATTTGGTGCATGCCTGCTTCTTTTTGTTCCTTTTATTTGTATTGCTTTTCAAACGAATGATTGGACGGACAGAATGAGTGTGTGCACGTTCTTTTGAGATAATAAAGTCTTGCCACGTTTTATCATAGTCAATTGTTGAAGGAATAGAAAAGGGATGTACACCTGTATAGTCGTTTTTTATTTTTTTATATTATAAGGATCTTTAATTTTAAACTGATAAGAAAGAAATGTATAGTTGTGCCTGCGGTTTTTTCACGCATTAGTAGAATATCTGTTTTTACATAATTGAATTTACTGATTGATTTACAACATTCCAGAGTATAAATAGACTTATTTTAAGGATTTAGATTTTTTAGTTTTACTGTTTTAAATAAATAAAATTATACAATAAAGAGATTAATTAAATCAAATTATTTTTTTTTTCTTAGATATGTATATTTCATTTTCACATTTTGTTATTTTGTACAATACAATACATATATCTATGGAATATAATAATAGTTAAACATTCGATTAAATACCTTTTGAGTTATCATATTGTTAGGTTTTTACCTTTTTAAAAACGTTTAAATATGATATGTGTGTTTAATTTCAGTTAAACTCTTTATCCTTTACACTACTTTTGTGTGCCACCGTATACAACTTGACGATACAACAATAATAATCTGTTTTATACACTAGTTCACACAATTATTCGCTAGACCTTTACAACCACGACTTGTTTTGTTCACACGCAACTTCACACACGGCTGACTGAATTCTTATGCTGTAGTTACCCACACGTAACTTAACGTACCGTAGCGAACGTTCACTTTTTAGCATATGTAGAAGAATGTAAACGTTACCGAAACGTTCTCTCCCGTTAGCAAAACGGAACGAACTGTATAAAACAGAATTCTCCCACGTTTTACGTGACATTTGAACATGAGAGATGAAGAGAAGTGTTGCCATGAAAAAAATATTGTAACCAACATTTGTGAAAAAATCACCAAATAAAAAAAATGTGTTCAAAATTAAATTCGCAGTTTTTTATTTTATTTTTTTCAAATTTAATTGTAATTGAGAAAAAAGAAACAAAAAATAACAAAATTAAATTATAGTCTTACTAATTAATTAATTTTAACAAACAAAACAAAAGTTATTTTTATAAGAAAAATCTTAACCAAATCCGGAAAAATCTACACATTGAACAAAAAACGGCAACACTGATGATGAGTCTGTATACCAATTTCTTAGCATTGTGTTGTGTTCGTTTGTGTGTAGCTTTGTGTTCTGCTTCGTTTTTATTTACATTCCCGTTTTGAACGTTTCTATAACTACACAAAAGTTTTTAAGGCTACGTACATTGCGATTTTACGTTTCTTACGCTTGGGTAACCATGGCATTACTGACTGCTGCTTGCTTTGTCTTGCCCTTTTATAGTCCGACACAACCAGTCTAAAAAACATTCTTGAAGTGAAAGGTTCGTGTTCTCGCCTTCTCGAGAACTCTATCGCTACAACATTATTGTTTGTGTACTTTCCTTATGTTGTATATCCCTTTTTCTCACATACTTGTTGTAGCTGGTTTACTTATAATAAGTTCGATGTACATATGCGTTAGTGTAGCTATTAGCATTTGTTTATCGTTTTTATTGTTAATCGATATTAGGTCGTTTCGATTTGCATAACAATATATTTTTCATAAAATGTTTGTCATCTGCTAATGTTAAAAGATTCTGAGTAAATTTATTCACAATAATACAAATGTATGACATTCTTAACGCATAAAAATGTATTACTTATTTTACTAATGTTGCATATTCTTAGTTCATTGATAATACTTAAAAATAAATCAACATGCTGTTTATCAATTTGATTACTATGTCTATTTAATATATCCTCTAACTCAGCTGATGTCACCAATTTTTTTCCTTCGTTAAAAAGTTAATAGTAGGTTGTGTTAGTGCGGGACGATGTACTCTGAATTATTTAATTTCAATTTATATTTATTGAATAAAAATTTTAAACACAAGTGCCCACAATTAAATGTATTAAATTTTTGTTTCCGTCCATAAATATATTCAAAGGGATATTTTAAGTAGTTGACGATCTCAAGTGGTGGTTGTAAGTTTCCAAAGCTATCAAAGTAAACTTTATAGCTGTGGTTTTTATAATATGCTACCCAATGTTCCCATACCATTTGAATCATCTAAATTACCGCATTCTTGTTTGAATGGTTTTTTAGGTAAAGAATCACGCATGAAAACAGCCCTAAAATTTTTGAGACGTTTACCATATTTTCTTATATCTAAATCTGTTAATGGGCGCTCAGGTAGGTCATCTAGTATTTTTTTGGAGCTGGACTATAGTAGAGACCATATCCAGTTTTATATGGTTTGAGATATAAACCCTTACCCATTGCAATTGATTCCATATATCTATTATGACGGTTAGCTTCCGCCAATTGGTCTTTTCCATTTTTGATAGCATTTACTGCTTTGACAATAGTGGATCCTCCACTTGCTAAACCACCAAGCGCTGACAATGCTGTTAGTACGGGAATAAGTGGAAGAAATCCTCCAACTTTCGGTACAGGTTTAACTCTCGGTATTATAATGTTTGCTCGCTTTTCCCTTTAAAATTTGAATGAATAGCCTTTTGAGCTATTTTAACAGCATCATTTATATCAAGGGGTTTCTGTTCTTTCAATTGTTTTAAAGTTTTTCTCACAGTAGCTGTGAATAATTTCTTTTATTAATTTTTTTCCTTTTCTCATTCTTTATGAATTTTTTCTTTTTTAATTTAAACATTTTTCATTTTTTAAACAAATCCAAACTACATAAACCGCGCAACGCCGGGTACAATCTGCTAGTATAATCATAAAAACAAAAGATGCCGTAACCAAAAAAAAAATATATATATATATAACACAAATATATGATAATCTAGCTGATCAAATAAACAATTTAACATTGATGTAGAACATTTTTATTTAAAACATGACAATGACAAAAAAAAAAATAAAAATAGACAAACCTACACACGACGAAAATATATCGCACTAACAAAAACCAACAAACAAAAACAATTTTTGTTTTAAAGATATAAAGTAGATCGATATTAGGTATAAAGTAGATCGTGAGCAGATATAAAACAGATCGGGACCAGATATAAAGCAGATCGTGATCAGATATAAAGTAGATCGTGACCAGATACAAAGCAGATCAAAATCAATATCAAAAAATTAACGTACTGAAACAGTGATCGTATAAATTGGTGTATATATAGGAGATCGTTTTGATTTCAGTTATTTTTGCGAAGAGGTATAAAAGTAGCAAAAAAAGCCAGTGTAAGATGAGAAGAGAATTTGTAAACAACTTAAAAAATAAATTACCTGTTGTATTACATCTATCTGGTTATCAGTTTTATGGACCTGGTACAAAACTTGAAAAACGTTTAGCAAGAGGGGATAAGGGTATAGATTTATTAGACGCAGCTTTTAAAGAACACGATATTGTATACTCACAATCAAAAGATACAGACACAAGACATCAAGCAGATCAAATATTACCTGAAAAAGCCTGGCAACGAGTTAAATCTTAAGATAGCGATCTCAAAGAACGTGCTAACGAGTGGTTTGTGACAAACGCTATGAAAGCTAAAGTGAAATTTGGATTAGGTTTGAAGGAGCAGAGACATAAGAAAAGAAAAAATTCAAAAAGAATGAGGAAAGGAAAAATTAATAAATGTAATAAGAAATTATTCACAGCTACTGTGAGAAAAACTTTAAAACAATTGAAAGAACTGAAACCCCTTGATATAAATGATGCTGTTAAAATAGCTCAAAAGGTTATTTATCATAATAGATATATGGAATCAATTGCAATGGGTAAAGGTTTATATCTCAAACCATATAAAACTGGATATGGTCTCTACTATAGTCCAGCTCCAAAAAAATAATATATGACCTACCTGAGCTCCCATTAATAGATTTAGATATAAGAAAATATGGTAAACATCTCAAAAAGTTTAGGGCTCTTTTCATGCGTGATTCGTTACCTAATAAACCATTCAAACAAGAATGCGGTAATTTAGATGATTCAAATGGTATGGGAACATTGGGTAGCATATTCACCCCTATCGTAAATAACTATTCCCATAAAAAATTCCCAAATTTCCTCATTTCCTATTGTAAATCATTCCCAAAAAAATTTTTTGGGAGTGAATACACAAACACAAAAAATATTGTATCGCCAATGTTTATTCCCAAGAATTATTTTGTAAAATTAATTCCCAACACTTGCCAATGGGAACAAGAAGGGAACATGTAAGTTATAAATTGTTTTGGTGTTGTTTTTTTAAACTAAGTACATTGTTTAATTTAAGGAATGCAAATGTAATACTAGTACAAGTTGGAGTGTGATATTTTCAAAGAAGACTGGTTTTTAGGTTAAAGTATTCCAGAGAAGACTGGATTTATTTTGTTTTGTTTTTATGTATTTACATATATGTAAAAGTGATGAAAGTGAACTTGCTACGCTAGTATGAATGCGTTCAGCTTCATTCAGACGTGTTCCTTGAATAACTTCATCAACTTACAATATATGCATAAATTATGTAACGCACTGCAAATATTAACCATTTGAGCACTTTTCTTTGGGGAGTAGTGTAATTCTCATGCTTCACGCAAACAACGCCATCTGTTTTTAAGAACTCCGTTGGTCCTTTCCACAATATAACGCGCTCGAGAATGCACTTCGTTAAATTTTGCTTCTGCTGATCCGTCTGCGGCATTTCTATAGGGTACTAGCATCCATGGCTCTCCTAAATTATATTTGTATTATATGTATATGTAATAATTATTACAAAAGTATACCTAGATCTTTGCTGCAACCTTTCCTTTCCTCTTCCTGCACCAAAAAACGAAGATATACACAAATAATTTTTTAAGATTTGTATTTTTCTTTGAAAAATTGTTGATAGGTAATTCACAATAAATTTTTTTGTTTATACAGCATTTATAACTAATTCACAATAAAAACTTTTATTCCCAATATATTCGCAATACCGATTTTTTGTGATGGGAAAAAAGTTTACTCCCAAATAATTTATTCCCATAATATTCACGATAAGGATGATTATAAAAACCACAACTATAAAGTTTACTTTGATAGCTTTGGAAACTTACAACCACCACTTTAGATCATCAACTACTTAAAATATCCCATTGAATATAATTATGGACGAAAATAAAAATTTAATTGTGGGCACTTGTGTTTAAAATTTGTATTCAATAAATATAAATTGAAATGAAATAATTCAGAGTACGTCGTCCCGCACTAACACAACCTACTATTAACTTTTTAAAGAAGGGAAAAAATTGGTGACATCAGCTGAGTTAGAGGATATATTAAATAAACATAGTAATCAAATTGATAAACAGCATGTTGATTTATTTTTAAGTATTATCAATGAACTAAGAATAAGCAACATTAGTAAAATAAGTAATCCATTTTTATGCATTAATAATGTCATACATTTGTATTATTGTGAAAAAATTTGCTCAGAATCTTTTAACATTTGCAGATGTCAAACATTTTATGAAAATATATGATAACTCAAAAGCTATTTAATATGTATAAACGAATGTTTAACTATTATTATATTCCATAGATATATGTATTGTATTGCACAAAATAACAAAATCTGAAAATAAAATATACATATCTAAGAAAAAAAATCTAATAAAATAAAAAACTAATTTGTTTTAATTAATCTCTTTATTGTATAATTTATTTATTTAAAACAGTAAAACCAAAAAAATATCTAAATCGTTAAAACAAGTCTATTTATACTCTGGGATGTTGTAAATCAATCAGTAAATTCAATTATGTAAAAACAGATATTCTACTAATGCGTGAAAAAAACCGCAGGCACAGCTATACATTTCCTTCTTATCAGTTTTAAATTAAAGGTATACATCCCTTTTCTATTTCTTCAACAATTGACTATGATAAAACGTGGCAAGACTTTATTATCTCAAAAGAACGTGCACACACTCATTCTGTCCGTCCAATCATTCATTTCAAAAGCAATACAAATAAAAGGAACAATCAGAAGCATGCACCAAATTTTGTATGGAAAAAGTGATCCAGAAACCCCATACATTTTCACATTACATGTTACAAACCTATCGACTAACCGACCATTACCGACTGTAGCGTACACATGCTCCCAAATTTGGGTGGAAAAAGTGCCCCAGAACATACATAAACATACTACTCTGGTCGCTCAAATGCAAAACTGATGATTCTTCCCTTAAACATATTTAAATATGACACACCGTTTTTTTTTTGCTTTAAATCATAACTATGGTAATTTTCGTCCGATTATATCAAACATAGAGTCAATCTCTTCAGTAGTGAATTCAGTTCATTCGACATTTTTAATTAAAAATAATAAAAAAGTACAGTTCTGCTGGCAATTTTGCGGTAGTGAAAAATCTTTCTAACACCGATTTTTAAAATTTCTTTAACCGTTCGATTGAATTCACCTAATGTGACGACAACAAATAATTCTACTTCATGCCTTTTGAATTTTAGTTTGCTATTAATTTAAGTACAACATAACACAAGCATAAATAAAAAGTGTAGACAGCTTCGCTCCATAATCAATGCTAAATAATCAAAGTGAAAAAATTCTCATCATTGTCATGTCACGTTTAATTTGCCGTGTTGCAGAGAGGCCTCTTAAATTTTTTAGGAATTTCCTAAACACAGTTTTGTTCCGAGCACAGATACTAAACAAAAAGGACAGTGTCCAGGGAAAAGAGGACAAACAACAACAATATATTGTCGGCACATTCGCAAATGATACTATCTTTATGGCAACTGGTATAGCCATTACCAGATCACCTAGTAAATTGCATAATGCGCTGAGCTGTATATATAGGGGGGCAAAGAAATAGCGTGTTGAACTTAAAAGCTCTAAATCTGTTTATATTAGTTGTACAATTAAAATTTAACAAGAAACATCTTTTTATAGATGAAAAACCAGTACCTTATGCGCACAAAGTGAAATATCTTGGAATTATAGACCTGCATGAATGAAAATAATATAATAATATACATTATAAAATGAATTACTGTTGCGATGCAAAATGTGTATATCTCTTTAATCAACTGTAAATACTAAATTTTTCTCTAAATTCACTCATATGTGTTTAAGAGAATCATGAACACACAAAATCAAAACAACAATAAGTTGAATTTACTGTGAGTGAATGAATTGAATGCAGTAATGGAGGCCTCTATTAGGAATGACTCTGGATGCTAAGCTACAATGGAAAGCGCATCTAAAGAAAAAAGGGACAAGCTGGATTTAAAACTAAGGAATAAAATCAAAATTTTTGACACGTAATAAATTAATGCTTTACAGGCAAATTTTGAAACCGGTAGGATCATTTTAAAACACCATGGTATGTCAGAAACTATGATATTCATAGCAGGTTAAAAAACATGCAAAAAACTAATGCAGTACTAAAATAAAGAAATGCGGTCTTTGGGAAGACTTACAGGCTTAATTAAGCAATTAAGTAATGCGGTGGCTCGAAAGAAATTGTAATTTTTTTAATACAAACTGAAACTGTTAGTTAGTTTGTATTGACTAGTCGTAGTAATTCATGAAAAATTGTATTGTTAATGTATACCGTTTTCTAATGAAAAAAACTGTAAGTCATACAAACCCGATGTTTAATTAATTCTGGGTCGATGTATTAAAGATACAGAGGTCGATTTCACCAGAAAATTTAAGGCCTTCTGAAATGCGACTCTGTGCCCAATGGTTTACTGCGAAGTAGTAGTCTACCATAGCCTAGTAGGTGATGTGTTGACTTTTAGATGAGAGTCCGTATCTTATTTCTTTCGGCAACTTTCTATCAGCAAAAATTCTAGGAGTAAAATAAAAACTCCCATAAAAAGCTTATTAAATCGGTTGTTTGGGGCAGCCACTCATTAATAAAATAAACACACATGACATGAGTAGTGTGAGACTAAAGGGTTGTAATGACTATTTAAATATGTAAATAGTGAAAGTTAATCTTGGCCTTAGACATGCAATTTTAAGGACGTTCTTAACTGCAGACGTATGCTCCTTGACTTACATTTCGGCCTATAGCGGAAAATGTTAATCAATAATTCAACGCGTGGTCATGAAGAATAAAATTCAATTAAGATTTTACAGTTCACGAAAGTATTTGTCGAAACTTGTTACACTACTTGTGCAACTTGTAACGCCTAATCAAGCTTCAATCGGTCATCACATTGAGACAACCAGGTTTCTAGTTTTTTCACACACATTGAGTTCGAAATGTCACGTTTCGATTTTGTTCTCGTTTATGCGAAGACGATTATATTGACGGCAGAACAGAAAAAGCCAAGGCAACAACCTAAGCCGTTTCTGCCCAACTTAAGCAAATTTATAGTTTTGTGAGCATCTAAAAGCAATAAAACACGAAATAATAATTAAATAACAGCTTAAAATACTTCTTTTAATGAAGAGAAACAAAAATTTCTAAATTAAAAAAACAACAAGTATTCATAAAACATAAAATTGAATTATAAAAGGTTTCCTAGTGTAATAAATGTAATGTATACATATGTATGTATTTTAGTTTCAGTCAGTTTTGTGTCGGTTCGGTTTTGCTTATTATTAAGGCGAACACGCCGCTTGATTATGGCTAATAAGCCGCAGTTTGGGTGAGAATAACAATTAAATCTTTTTCAGCTATGTAGCCGTTTTGATCATTATTTTTATTCTCATTTTATCAATAAATTTTTTGGGGAATGTATCAAATGCATTTTTAAGTAGCACAAACGTAATCAACACACAACAGTGGATAAGTGTGACTAACACACTAAACCTCCGCCCTTAAGAAAAAACTGTACAATTTAAATTGGATGATTTTTTTGAATACTTATGAATTCTAATTTTAATGATAGTATATATTATTAAATTTATTTTTAAGTGTTCTAAGAATTATTTTATGTATATAACTATTTTTTTTATCTTCTTCTTCTTTTTATATATAAAAATTAATGTGTGTTTATTTGTTTGTGGGTTTGTTTGAAGTCTATAGACGGCTAAAATTGCAAATAGGCGAGGTGCCACGCCCACATACTTACATAAAAATGAATGCTTTTACCTTATAGAATCGTAAACTACGCATTTGTTCATGTTATGATCTTTAGCAAAGTTGTTGCGCATGAGCCGACGAAGGTTTTTAAGTTGGTATGACCAATATCCGATAGGTGGCGCCACTGAAAATTACTCAAAATGAATTAAATCGTAAAGTGTGCATTTAATCCTGATATGACTTTTAGCAAAGTTGTTGCGCATGAACCGACGAAGGTTTCTAAGTTAGTATGACCAATTTCCGACAGGTGGCGCCACTGAAAATTACTCAAAATGAATTAAATCGTAAACTATGCGTTCTTTAACAAAGTTGTTGCGCATGAGCCGACGGAGGTTGATTCGATTAATTTCCGATGGATGGCGTCACTGAAAATTATTCAAAATGAATGACAAGCAATTGGTCGACCTACACCTCAAGCACGGAAGAAAAGAGCAGACGAGCATTGAGACTGGAAAATCTTCGAGTATATACCGCTGAGACTCGTTCGCTTGAACCACTTGAGAAGTGAGATTATTAACTGATCGAATGCGTACTACTCAGGCCCGTTCATCTGAATCATCAGGACAACGGGAAACAAAATAAATAAAACGATTCAAAATTAATTGGACTTTTGTGTAATGTCTTTCCTTCATATTTATTTTAGTTGCTGGTGCACGCGCAGGGTATAGCTTGTACTTTATATTTTTTAATCTGTTTTTATGAATTGCTTTTATATTTGTTTTTATCTTAATTAATACATTTGAATCATCTATATCTATTACTTCATATGGTCCATCATAACGTGGTTCGTATTTTCTTCTATTTCCAGCCTTGACCAAAACTAAGTCGCCTACTTCTAGTTCTATGTTTTAGTCTAGTCTTGAGTTCATTAGCATAATTTTCATAATTGTAAATTTTAGGATGATTCATGACTTCATCTCCGGGTAAATTTTCCAAAAATGAGTTCAAAAGGTGAATATTTAGTGTCTACATGAGGGTTCCATGTACATTTGTCCCAATTGTCATCTTGTACAAATGACAAAAAGTATTCAATAAGAACCCTATGATTTCTCCCACTGTAACCAACGTCTCATGATGATACGGTGTGGAAAAAAGTTGTTAAATTTTTAATAACTCACATATTTCCCTTAACAATTCATTTCTAAATTCTGTACCGTTATCTGATTTTAGTGTGCTAAGTAAACCATATTTAAATATTAAATTCTCTACTAGTGCTTTGGCTATTATCTTTTCCTCTTTCGTCTCTATAGGACTATGGATTTCGTTAATTGGCATTGCATTGGACGTAAAGGACCTACAGTGTCAATTACTATACTTTTGAAACTATATATTGGAGTATCTGTAACCTTTAATTGTTCCTTCGTATGTATAGTCTGTTTATTACGTTGGCATAAGTAACATTTAGACACGTATTATTTTACATTTTTGTTCATATTCTGCCAAATGTACTTCTGCTTTAATTTTAATAAAGTTTTCTTCACTCCGAAATGTCCTCCTTGGGGTGTATCGTGGTATAATTTTGTCAGTTCTTGTCTTCTATCTTCATTTGTTATATTCTGAGGTTTTCTGTAGAGTAATATAATTATATCATCCGCGGGTATTATATCAAATATTGCATCATTTCTCTCGATTGCAAAGTTCTTGTTTCTTGTATTTTTTTTAAATATGATGATAGTTTCTCCAAAAGAGTACCTAAATACTTTGGATTATCGCTACATCTAACACGTATTTCATTATTCATTTTATAACATTCTACTATATGTTTATATAATTCTTTTACATAATTTTCTGGCATTTTTTCTAAAATAAATTTTAATTTCGTTGCGCGCTTTATATCATTTATTGACTTGCAATCCCATATATGGAGTTGATCAGTCCCCTTATGATATTCACGCATAACATTGTTATCTTATAATATTGTTAAGTTTTTACCTTTTTAAAAACGTTTAAATATGTGTTCGTTGATTGCAAACAAAGTAAAAGCAAATATGTGTTTTGTTTCAGTTAAACTCCTTATTGTTCACACTACTTTTGTGTGCCACCGTATACGACTTAATGGATCGAACACTAATTGCTTGTTCACTATTTTATTTCACACTTCTGTCCGCGCAAACGCTAACTGTTCGTTAGATCTTCTCTGCTTACAACCTTTTTGCAAGCAATACCACTTGTACATTCAAACCGCCACGCGTCTTCACTCAAGACTGACTAAATTCTTACTGACTGACTCGCTGCTTTGTCTTGCCCCTTTTATATCCGCAAGCTTCAGTCTGAGGAATGTTGTTGATGTGGAAAGCACCGAACACACAGAATAGAAACCTTTGACGTTTGACAAACGCTCATAGCAGCAACATTACTGGCCAATTTAGAGGGAGAAAATAAATGTTATAATGTTTTGCGAATCAAAAAGTTAGAAGCAACAGATATACAGAGTAAAAACTGGTGGATAAAGCAGAAAAATTAAATGTAAATAAACATTTAACTTGTGTTAAAAAAAGGGAAAATTTGGAATATTTTTTAATTTCTTCAATGAAAAGTTTAAAGATTCTTAAATATTAATCGAAATGTGGGTGATTTTCGGTCACAATGAATATAGTTTCTTGTGCAAGAGGTAATTAAGAAGCTAAATATTACAAGACCAAAATAAGACGTACTGCTCATAAAAAAATTTTCTTGCTGAAAGTTGTCAATATTTTTTAATTTCTTGAAAGAAACAATTAAAATTTGTTATTGTTATTAGTTGTTTTTATTATTTATTAATAGTTTCACACAAAAATTACATTTTTTATTAACTCTCGCCAATTTAAAAAACCCACCCCAAAAACAAAAAACATAAATAAACAAAACAGAGTTACAATCAGAGAGGGACGGAAATACTTTTTGATAATATTTGCTGTCCCTTTCATAATTCGCTGGTAAACGTCAAAATTCCGTTTTTATACTGCTTATACGGTGGTGGAAAGTTCGTGTTCTCGCCTTGAGAATTATATCGCTATTTTATTGTTGTTTGTGTACTTTGCTTATGCTGTTTGTTGTTGCTTTACTTGGAACGTGTTCGATGTATTTGTTAGTGTGTTTTGTGTCGTGTGTATTGTGTACACATTAGCCCAGTTCACAATCTTGGGCATTTAGATGGTAAATTTATACCATTGTAAATATTTGCCGTTAATTGTGAACGATCTTTTTTATTTCACTTTGCAACACTTATTGCAAACTTCTCAACACACAGCTGAATATCAACAAAAAAATATTTCTACTTTACTTTTACAAATAATAGAAAAAATAATAATAATAATTCTATTTATTTCGTCCTCTGTCCATTTTTTATTCGGCTTTTCTCTTTTAATTCGTTTTTATGTTGTACGTTTCCAATTTTTTGACTCTCTTTTTCAATGTTTTTCTTTTATATGATCAGCTGTTCATTTGCTTAAGTACGGCAAAAATAAAATACGGTTTTGAGTGTGGGATATTTGCCAAACCGTGGCAAGGGTATCTCTGTGTATTTTGTTAGTGTATGGTAAAAGAAATACCCAACATTTGCAAATGTCATGATGCCAGACCATTTGCCCAAGATTGTGAACTGAGCTATTGTCTCTTGTTGCGTTTTCGTTATCTATCTCTTTCATACTCATGGTCCTTGTTTTCCTTTCATGTTGTTGTTTGTATATGCAACCAAGTTCGTTGTACATATGTGTGTATGTAGCTTTTGTTTATCGTTAATGTTAAACGATATTTTCATGGGAATGATATTAGGTCTTTCCATTTGGGTAACAATATTCTTTTCTGATGACTTTTTACTCATACCTCTTGTAATTACTAATGTTTTCTTAACCTTTTCGTCATTTTCCAAGTAGTATCATACTCTTTAGCGTAGTAGAATCAATTTCTATCCTTGATAATGCATCGGCATTAGTGTTGTTTATTCCTTTCTTGTATCTTATTTCAAATTCGTAGTCAGAAAGTTCCAGTCTTATCCTTGTTAATTTAGAGTTCGGGGTTTTATGAGAAAATATTGAAATCAAAGGTCTATGATCTGTCACAACTAAAGAATTGTATGCCCCAATATATACCGAAGTCGCCGGGGTGTAGTAAGTAGTGTGTTGGCTTACTATTCGTAAAGCCCGGGTTCGTATCCCAGGTAAGATATCAAAAATGAAATATGAAAAAAAATTTTTTTCTTCGGCGACTTCCTCTCATCAGATTTCTGGCAAAAACTCTGAGAGTAAAATAAACTGCCATGAAAAAGTTTCTCAAAATTCTGTCGTTCGGAGTCGACGTTAAAATGTAGGTCCCGCCACTCACGTATAAAATTAACGCACACAACATGAGTGGTGTGAGAAGCTAGGCCGTAATCCTGACTGAAGGGTTGTAATGGCCAATTATGTATGTATGTCTGTATGGAATATATGCCTAGCAATTCTTTCTCGATCGCAGGTTTATTCTTTTCGTGTTTGTTTAAAGATCTACTTGCATATGATATTGGTAAATCATTTCCCATTGGACCCTGTGACAAAACTGATGCATCTGTCGTCAAAATGAATGTTTTGTTTGTCAAAAATTTTGGATTAGTGCAAAAGGTAGTCTTGTATATTGGTAATGGCCATTAGTTGTTGAAAATGCTGTAAATGGTCTTGACTGTTGATCGAGCTCAATTTGATGATCATGTCCAACGTGGAAAAATATTTAGCTCTTCCTAGTCTATTTAGAACGCCATCTAAACGTGTTAATGGAAACTTGCCATTAACTATTTTGTCATTGAGTTTCTTAAAATCAACGACTAGTCTCCATATTTTTATATCACTGTGTCCCTCCTTAGGTAACAAAAAGAGTGGAGCGTTGTAAGGATTTGTGGATGGCTCTATTATTTTTTGTTTCAATAAACTTTATACTTGGTTATTTATTTCCTCTGTATGCGTTTGTGGTAATCGATAATTCTTAATATAAACTGGATTTTTGTTATTTAATTGAAAAGTTTTATTGTAAAAATTATTGGTTGTCAGGTTTTCACCTTCTAAATGAAATATATGTTGGTATTTTAATATCTTTAACAATACCTTCTTTGCTTTCTCGTCGTTCTTCTCCATGTTGCATTCATTTAACATTTTCTTAAATCCTTCCTCATCATATTTCGCATCTGTTTTATCATGATTTGTTTTGTATATATCAAAATTTCTTAAAGGGATTGTTTCTACTTTTAAATTTTCTAATTTTATGGTTTTGTCAGTAACGTTTAATAACTTTATGTGTTTGTATCCATCTTTAGGATTTATTGAATTTGCCAAAAATACACCTTTTTCAATTTCACAGTTGCATATTACACCATCTTCCTCAATATTTGTTGGAAAGAGTATACTTATTTTGCTTCTTGGAGGAATTCTTATTACATTTATCTTAAATGTGTCGTTGTGAATTGGTAATATCAAAGTCTAATTTTTTGTATTGACGGTTAATGTGAATGTTTAATAGTCTATGTTGCAGTTGTACCTCAACGAAAAATCTCGTCCAAGTATGCCATCAGTGTGGATAGGAAAAATTTCATGCACGAATTGTATTTTATGGTTAAGTATTGTATCGTTTATCTGTATAGTTATGTTAGTGGAACCTAAGGATTTTATTTGTTTTTTTGTAATCCCTGTTAAACAGCAGTAGTCATCTGGATCTTCATTATATTTGTGTAATAAATCTTCTTTGCATAGTGAGATATCAGCACCCGTGTCTATTAAAAATGTTAATGCACGGTGTGTATTTTTTATATTTAATCTCACATAATTTTTTAGATCTGATGGAATGCAAAATAGTGCTTTTGAAGTTACTGATTTTGTTCCGGAAGACTTTGGTATTCTATGGTCTCCGGACCATAGGAGTTTCCCTGGGCTTGCTCCATAAGTTTTATGTTCTGGTTTCTGTTACCATTGTAGTATTACGATTATTAGCATTACGATTACCATTATTAGTACTCCCGTTTCGTTAACTATTACCATTATTGTAGTCATCGTGGTAATGCTTATTTTTATTATTATTATAGTTGTGCCTCTATTGTTATTATAATTGTTATTGTTGTTGTGATTATTATCATTATAATTGTTTGTCCTGTTATTATTTCTTCTGTTGTCATTTCTGTTATATTTTTTTTTGTAATTCTTATTGTTGTACCTATTAGTAGAATGGTTGTTATTCCTGTAATTTCTGTAATTATTTCTGATTGATGATGTTTGGTACATTATTTGATTTTGTCTCATGTCTGTGATGTTTCCATGGCTATGTCGATGGCCTCGTTGAGAGTCTTTACTCTACTGGCATTTATTGTCCTAACGATTTCTTGGTATTTTGGTCCTTTTTTGAAAGAATTAAATGCAATTATGGTATTAGTTTTACTCTATTGTTTTCTCCAAGTGAACTTATCTGGATCTCATTTAATTCCGTAGTTAATGCTTCTATTTTATCATCAAATTTTCTGATAGTGTCTAATTAAATAATCTTTATTAGTTCGTTTAGGATAACATTTGATGACTTCGTTGTTTCTTTTAAAGTTGAAATTAAGGAGGCGATTTCTTTTCTGGAGAAAAATGTTGCCTACATATTGTGTAGCATTTATTGGAGGTTACACTAACCCTCATGTGTTGCATTTTAAACGATTATAAAATAACAAAAAATCATTGCCCTTTATGCAATTATTTTTGTAGTTTTATACCAATTTAGCGTTGTTTACTTAATTAACGATTTTAAAAGTAATCATTGCACTATAGGAAATTTAACCACTTTTATTGGCTAAAATTAATTATAGCCAAACGGCTGGACAGATTTCAATAAGTTTTTGGTATTTGATTTTAGGAAGTCTCTTAAGGGGGGTGAAGGGTCACCTTTTTTCATACGCTCAGAAAAAAAAATAGTAAACATAAAAATAAATTAAACTAATAATCAGTTGTAATAGGTTTCCGAACCCAATCCCGATCTAGATTAGTATAGTGTACACTAACTTTTAAAAATAGAAATTATATTTAACAAATTTAAAAATTAAGCAAAATAAGTTATGTTTTAGTTTATTTTATTCAAGAATTTGATTTTCCAGTTCCAAATTATCAACTATATTTAAAAAATATGGGTTCAGAACAGCACTCGTTTCCATTTCTTCGTCTTCCAATTTTCCGAATTTTCTTCATTTGTTTGGCCATTTTCTATTGATATTTAGAGATTTCCGCTGCAACTCGTCTTTTTGCTCTCTCAGATTTTTGGCTAAATATTGATTGCGGTCGTCAAGGTTTTGAATTAATGGGGCAGGGTTTGTTCCACCTATTTTTAATAAGTAATTGCCTTTAAGCCAACCAGCATGCTGTACTTTAAAAACTTCTACCGCTTTTACGCCTTTTCTTAATCATATTTGAGCAAAATTTTCGAGACTTCTCCTTTAAATATTGCTCTATATTTTGGGAACAACCATTTTCGTTAATATACGACAAGAAGTGGGCATATACAGCTGCTCTTTTATTAACTTCGAAATGTTTCTCTTGCCATACATTAAATAACTCACAGTTTTCCACACTGTATTTACCTGAAAAAATGAATTTTTTGAAAAAGTTTGCAAATATCCGCAGCTAAATTCGGTAGAAAACTGATAGTTTAAAAGATCTCTTATAGTGGTGTAACTATCACTTGTTATCATTTTTTTGTAAGACCAAGTAAAATTCCAATTCATATTTATATTATTTTTTGTAAGGTCACCTTAATTTTTCCAATTTAATTGGTCTAACAGAGGAGTTCACCAATATTACACTATATATTAATAAAGTACTCGCCTTCGACATTATTTTCCATTTTTTAATTTTTAAAAACTATATATTTTTATTATGAAAACTTTTGTTAGAAATTGAAACAAAATTTACTACACTCAATCGTTATTTAATAACATATTTACAAATACAACATAAAACAACTTATAAAGTGACAGTAAGTCAATATAAATGCAAAATTCAAAAATATATGCTTACTTTGTTATATTTTTATTTATAATAAAGCAAAAAAAAAAACTTCTTTTTCAAAAATTAAAATTTTTAATTTTGGCCAAAATAGGGTTTAAATTTTCTATAGTGCATTGTGTAGAAAATAAAAAATGTTTTTTTATTAATCCAAATAATTTCCAATAAAAATTTTCTTTTATTTTCGAAAAGCTAACTTCACAAAAAATGTTTTAAATAAAAAAATAATAATATTTTTACTAAGCTCTCCGGGGTCATACAAGTTAGAACTATTTTTCTTTAAAATTCAACTTTAGGGCCAATGTTTTCAAATCGCTTTAGATGGCACAATATGTTATAAATTATTTAGTAAATTTTTTCTCTGTATAGCTAAAAATCAAATCCAAAAAATATAATTTTTGGAATTTTTTGGAAAATATTTTTATTACAAAAGATAATAACCAAATTCCATTTAAAAGTATTTATAAACAATCTTCTTATTACAATTTTAAAAATGTTAATTTTTAAATTAACTCATCTCAAATCTTTTATGTTGAAATAATAATACATATGTATATGTATGTTTCTTTGTAGTTCTCGACTAGTAAATTTCATATCGCAAAAATAAAATTATCAACACCTATAATCAGCTGTTCTTTGTTTATAAATTTGTTACTATAACCTGGCCCAATTCAAATCAAATATTAAAAAATAATGAAAAATATAATGATAAATAACATTTTCAACAAAATTTTTAACTCTCAGCAAGTAGTTTCGTTCTAATAATAATAATAATTTGAAAACAAATAATTTGTGTTTTTTTTTTTTCAAAACAATAACAAGAACAGCTATTTTAAGAGTGTTGCCCTTCCAACCCTTTGATTACATTGAGGGTCAAAAATGCAGCATATTTTTTAGGATTTATGGCAACATTTTTAGAAAAGAACATATTACTAATTTACACAATTGCAAAAAGGGGAAAAAGGCAGAATAAAGGCAACATTTATGCCAGAAAAGAAATCGCCATTAATTTGGTTTGTACTTTATTTGAAATTTTACTTTTATATACAAAATTGAAAAATGAAATGTGTTTACTTGAAGGTTATGTATCTTTCAGCACTTCGATATTTTCTATGAAGAATGGATTTAATCCATCTTTTGTACCATTGAATACTGTTAGCAATTTTGAAATTGATGCTAGTTCTGTCGTGTTCAAATTTTCTTCAGTCATGGTGGAATTTTCTACCTCTTCTTCTAATGCTTGAATTTTTAATTTATCTTCGTGACTCTGTAATATTTCTAATGCTCTTTCTTTCTTTTCTCTTAATTTCAAGGTATGTAGTTGTCTTTGCTGTTCCCTTGCTGCCTTATTTTCTATTATTTCTAAGGATTTGTTTTCCAATTCTTGTAGTTCTATTTTTTTAGCCTGAATAGTTTCTTCTGTATAATCTCTTACTAATGATTTCCTAGCGTTCGATATAATGGAATCTACACGTTACGTCATACTAATTTTTTGTTTTTATATAATTAGTTAATAGTTCATGTATGCGTAATGTATGAGGTTTATACATATATATATATGTGGTATTTTATTTCAGATTATTTATTAGAATGAAAAAATTATTATTAACGTATAGAAATTATTATTAACATAAAGTTCAATGAATAATAGATTTAAAATAAAAAAGTTCTCAAACAAAAAATACAGTATAGGCGTATACGGTATAGGTGTCTTTTTCCGAACTAACTCTACTTGCTCTTCTGTCGCTACTTCATTCCCACATCTCTTCCATCCTGCGGGTTCACTTCATCATACTCTTCATAAATTCCGTCCGGCCATGGCTTCATGAATTCGGCACAGGTTGTTGAACGTCTAGGACCTTCGCACTCACCGAATTTAATCACATCGTAGGTATCGTTCGGCTTTACTCTAACAACTTGGTATGGGCCCAAGTACTTCGGATTGAGTTTGAGGCCTGCTCCTAGTTGAGTCCTTTTAATGGCAACGATGTCGTCTATATTGTATTGTCTGGGCGGTTTACGTCGGAGATCATATCTTCTTTTGTTTTCGGCTTGAACTTCGAGAATTTGTTGTTTCGCTGTTTGTCTAAGTTCGTTCCTCTGTTCATCATAGTTGGCTGCTAATTCTTGCTCTACTAGTTCTTTCAGTTGGATATCGTCTTTGGTCTTCATTTTAGTGCCAACAAGCATCTCAAATGGGGTAGTGCCAATGCTTCTATGGTATGTTGAATTAATAATTTTCTGCACTCTTCCAACGAATTTGTACCATTTGGAGGGGTCATCAATACTAAGCTTCGACAAAACTGCAACTATTACGCTATTTAGCCTTTCGACTTGTCCATTTGCACGAGGAAGACCTGTTGTAATAAGGATGTGATTTATCTTTTCTTCAGCGCAATAAGTCTTGAAATCTTCACTCGTAAAGGCTGAGCCACGATCCGAGATTATTTGCAATGGGCTGCCAAAAATGGTACTCTGCGATTGTAGTCGGGATACGGCATCCTTGGCTGACGTTGTGTTCGTTGGCTATAACCAACAAAATTTGGTAAAAGAGTCAATTACAGCAAAAATGTGATTATACATCTTATTCGTAGATTCGAGAGGGCCAAGGTAGTCAATATGGTATGTGTGTAATGGCATCGCTTCTTTGTTTAATGGATGCAATTCACCTTCTTCTTTTCCTCGTTTTTTGTTTGATATGATGCATGGGATACAATTGGAGAAGAGCTTATGTATCTTTTCTTCTAATTTCGGTATGTAATAGTCCCTACATATAAGCTCCTTGGTTTTCTTGATTGAGAAATGTCCCTTTTCGTGTGCTGTCTTTATAATTTCAGTGTACATACCCTTTGGAATCACCAATAATTCATAATCATCTACAATTTTATATAAGACATCTCCCTTCAAGAAATAATCATTATACGATTATCTGTCCTTGAGGATTTCTCTAATGACCCTGAGATCCTCGTCCTGATTCTGTAATCGTTTAATCTTGAAAATAAGATTATCCTCGGCTATGAATTGGATGCCGGCTTAAGGCGTCTACATGTCGCATCTGTGTTCCAGGTCGATGTTCTACGACATAATCATATTCTTGCAAAAACAATATCCATCGAGCAACTCTCGTACACAAATCTTTCTTGTCCAATGTCTTCGTGAAAGCATTGCCTCCAACTCTTAACTCGTATATTTCCGTTCTGGTTCAGTAGTCTTCTTACTCATGTAGTATACAGGATGCAAAAGGTTGTCGCTCGGCGATTTTTGTAACAGTACTGCACCGTAACCATCAATGGATGCGTCAGTATGGACCTCAGTCTCATAATTTTGATTGAATAAGCCTAATACCGGACTATTACTTAAAATGTTCTTCGTGTCCAAATACGAACTTTGTTTTCTGCTTCTTAAGGTCGGTAAGTGGTTTGGCAATAATCGAGAAATTAGGAATGAATTTTCTAAAATATCCTGCGAGGCCAAGGAATCTTTCCAACTGTTTGACATTTAAAGGTACTGGATAATTAACCATAGCTGTTGTCTTATCAACTGATGGTGATATATGCTGGTTCTCAATAATATGACAGAGGAATTGAATTCTCTTCTTCAAGAAACTGCATTTCTTAATATTCATATCCAGGCCGTAGTCTCTACTGAGATTTAATACGCGCTTTAAATTCACAAGTGCCCCTTCTTCGTCCATTGCAGGAATGATGATGTCATCGATGTATGCTAAAGCTACTCCCTCACGAATCAAATCACGAAATGTGGCATTGACATGTCGCTGAAACACCCCGGGCGAGTTCGACAAACCAAATGGAACTCTCCGGAACTGGTATTGTCCATTATGCGTGACGAAAGATGTATTATTTCGGCTTTCCTCGTTCACCGGAACATGAAAGAATCCGTTTCGTAGATCAATTGTATTGAAAATGCATGTGTTCTGCAATCGATCGAGTTGATCTTCGATAAGAGGTAGAGGGTAACGGTCCTTGTTTATTCTTCTAAAATCAATACACAATCTTGGAGTTGAATTCTTCTTCTTCACCAAAACAACTGGACTGTAAAACTCTGACTCCGAAGGTTCTATAATTTCCTCTTCTAACCACTTTTCGATCTGATTGTCAACAATATATCTTTCTTTTATTGGTAGTCTTCTGGGATTACAAAATATAGGTTTCTCGTCCTTCAGGATTATACGCATTTCGACATTAGTTATTTTGCATTTATTTGGCACATAATTGCCTATCATTTCAATTACCTCGCACTTAGCGTTATCACTACATGTTTCCTCAATATCAATTGTACTTACATTATTATCAGCACAGACATCCATCACCACGATGCTATGTACTTCCTCAGCAATTTCGTCCTTAATTTTTCTTATCTTCAAGTCATCAGGTGTAATTTTTATTTCAGCAAATAAACAAAATTCGTTTCCTAGTATTACTTCAACATCAATACAGGCGAATGGGACCACATGAAAAGTTAAATTATATTCCTCACCATCGACTTCAACTTTAGTTTTAAAATTTCCAATCGGTTTAATTTTCCCACTGGTCGAAGTATTACCGAATCCAATCAGGTAAAAATCTGATTTAGAAAGCTTTGGTCTATTCAACGAATTGTATACCTTTTCAGTCACGACATTAAATTTGCTGCCTGTATCAAATAAAGCCATCCAACTTTGTTCGGAGAATTTAACATTCACTTTCATAATATTTTCGGCTACCAATTGCCTGACATTCGCTTTCTCAACTTTGTTTGGACATTCCTTTGAAATGTGGCCAAATTTATTACAGCCAAAGCATTTTATATCCTTTTCCTTATCCCTGCAATTCCTAGATGTATGGCCTTTATCACCGCAGTTATAGCAAATTATAGACCTTTCACTTTTAGCCCTGTCTTGTTGTCCTTTGTTGATTTTACATCGACTTTCCTTCATTTTCAAAAAATATTCGTGAACACTCTCATCTTTGTTGATCTTCCGTTCCGTTAGCATTTTATGTAATTGGGCACTGTTGGTTGTAGATTTATGTTCATCGAATAATGCTTGCCTCAATTTAATCCATGTAGTTACACCTCTTACACTAGCAATAAATAATTTAGCCAAGCCCTTAAGAGATTTCTTAGCAAAAATAAATTTTTGAAATTCATCCCAATACATAATAGCCGATGTCTCCTTAAAATCATTAATCCAAACATCAACAGGTATAGAGCCACTTCCATCAAATAGTTTAATTGAATCCTCAATATCACGGAAATTAATTGAAAATCTTGGCATATTGAAAGATGATACGTTACACTGTTCTGCGGCATGTGATCTGCCTTGATTGTTCAGTTCACCATTGCTTCTATTTACTTCTTCTTTCTTGCATGGTTTTGCATTATGAATTTTGTTGTTGTCTATTTGTCCGCCGCCGTTACCATTTGTCTGTTTATATGCTACTTCTCCTTCACTTTTACTTTCATCGTCTAACTCGTTGCGGATGTTTACCATTGTATGTTCACCGTCGTCGTCAGCCTCCTCTTCGGAGTCACTCCCGTCTTTATCATCATCGTCATTTTTTAACTCGTTCGAACTTGGCAAATTCCTCTTACGCATGTTCTTGAATATGTGTAAAAACAAGTCGTCGTCGTCGTAATTCAAAGACAAAATGTTGCAAATTGACACCAAATCAGCGGTACTCAAATTCTGCTTAACGTATTCTGCTTTTTCGTGAAACCTCCCGTCATCTTCATCGTAGTCAAAACCAAGGAATTCTCTCAATCTTTGTCTGTTTTTGCGATCACCATCATTTCCAAACACTAGTTTGTGTAAAGCAACAACAACCGCACGTTTAGCCATCGACAAGTTCTTTCGTACAATAGGGAAATCTCCTAGAGCAGGCATGTTGCTGTTGTTCCGTTTGACCGCTACAGTATTCCCTTTATATTTCTTTTCTATTCGTTTGTGAAGTCTCGTTCTTTACGTTCCTTTTTTTCTAATTTTTCTCCTTTACATTTCCTTGACAATAAAAACTCACTACAAACAATTCGGGTTGAGCCCCCAAATTTTGTGGTATTTTATTTCAGATTATTTATTAGAATGAAAAAATTATTATTAACGTATAGAAATTATTTTTAACATAAAGTTCAATGAATAATAGATTTAAAATAAAAAAGTTCTCAAACAAAAAATACAGTATAGGTGTCTTCTTCCGAACTAACTCTACTTGCTCTTCTTTCGCTACTTCATTCTCACATTATATATATTTTTTTTATTTTTATTTTACTGTTTTACAGAAAAGAAAGAAAGAAAATTTTTTTTTGTTTTTTTTTAGACTCTACTGTTAGTATTGAGTAGTAATCTATTACTTAAAAACCTCATATACATTTTATGAAGTTTTGCTATAATTAAAAATAATTGTAAAACTAATATTACGTATAGTATGGTTGTCTGGCTTTGTTAATTTTGTTGGTGCCGTTCGTGTTGTTGGAGATTATTATCTCCTCTTTCTTTGACTGCTGAGCGCCCATTTGATGTTAGTGTTTTACGGTACGGGTACGTCAAGATCACGGGACTAGGAACTCAACAGTACCGAATGGGCAGGATCAAATGAACAAAATAATTTAGTTAGTAGTCAGGATCGAGAAAGCAGGGTCAACGGGGCAAAAAAAATTGTCAGTAACAGGGTCGCCATGTAATAAATGTAATGTTTTCTGATTGTCTGTCTGTTTTGTTTATTTATGTTTTTTTGGTTTTGGGGTGGGTTTTTTATATTGGCGAGAGTAAATAAAAAATGTAATTTTTGTGTAAAACTATTAATAAATAATAAAAACAACTATTAGCAATAACAATTTTTAACTTTTTCTTTCAAGAAATTAAAAAATATTGGCAACTTTCAGCAAGAAAATTTTTTTTATGAGCAGTACGTCTTATTTTGATCTTGTAATATTTAGCTTCTTAATAATCTCTTGCAGAAGAAATTATATTCATTGTGACCGAAAATCACACACATTTCGATTAATATTTAAATATTTAAGAATTTTTAAACTTTTCATTGAAGAAATTAAAAAATATTCAAAATTTTCCCTTTTTTTAACACAAAATAAATGTTTATTTACATTTAATTTTTCTGCTTTATCCGCCAGTTTTCACTCTGTATATCTGTTGCTTCTAACACCTTTGATTCGTAAAACATTATAACATTTTTTTTCTCCCTCTAAATTGGCTAGTAATTTGCTGCTATGAGTACTTGTCAAACGTCAATGGTTTCGATACTGTTTATACGGTGAGCTTGAGTCATAAAATAGTACAGAATTGAAACCTTTGACGTTTAAAAACGCTCAAAGCAGCACCTTAACCTACCTCGTAGAGGGAGAAAAAAAATATTTTAATGTATTGCGAATCAAATGAAAGAAGCAACAGATATACAGAGTGAAAACTGGCGGTTAAAGTAGAAAAACTAAATGTAAATAAACATTTAACTTGTGTTAAAAAAAGGGAAAATTTGGAATATTTTTTAATTTTTTTCAATGAAAAGTTTAAAGATTCTTTAATATTAATCGAAATGTGTGTGATTTTCGGTCACAATGAATATAGTTTCTTGTGCAAGAGGTAATTAAGAAGCTAAATATTACAAGATCCAAATAAGACGTACTGCTCATAAAAAAATTTTCTTGCTGAAAGTTGCCAATATTTTTTAATTTCTTGAAAGAAAAAGTTAAAGTTGTTATTGTTATTAGTTGTTTTTATTATTTATTAATAGTTTTAGACAAAAATTACATTTTTTATTAACTCTCGCCAATATAAAAAACCACCCCGAAAACTAAAAAAACATAAATAAACAAAACAGAGTTACAATCAGAGAGAGACAGAAATACTTTTTGGTAATATTTGCTGTCTCTTTCTCCATGGAAAGTTAAACGTCAAACTCTTGTTTCTATTCTGTGGCTTGAGTGCTGGCCAAGTAATAATTTATTAAATCAAAATTCACTTAAGATTAAGTAAGCTTAGTTACAATAAGGATAAAGCATAAAAGAGAATAGGTGATAATCAAATTTATATATGATATAATTCCCACACCCAGAGTTGTATTTATTATGTATGCAAAAGTTAATAATTATGAAAAGTAATTAAAAATTATTTGGTATCACTTTTGTAAATAAAAAATAATATTTAAATTCAATTTGAAATATGTGAAATGAAAAATGAAATAATATGTAATATAATATAAATATATAAAACGATATAAATATATAAAATAATACAAATATATAAAATAATATAAATATATAAAGTCATATAGTCCGCTACAACCTCCCCCTCTGTTGCATTATATCGTCCCGATTGTGCAACAGGACCTTAACATCTTCTCTCAATATTTAGTCTGCTTATTTTGTAAACGTACTGATCTTCCAGGTTGTGTATTTGTTTCTACTGGATCATCATTGTCTGGCATTTGGTAAACTATGTTGTTTGTAGTGTTGATTTCTGTGGTCTGGTTGACTTCGTTATTTTTAGGACTACCTCTTTTTCTCAATGGATATATAGGTCTACTAGATGTGCCATCATACGGGACCAGTGCTGATACAGGATGTGTCGCTATTGGTGTTTCAGGGTTCTCTTCTTTAGCTATTGTGTAGCATGATGCTCCTTCTTTAGCTATTACGACATATGGCCCATCACGACGAGGAGTAAATTTTGCGATTACACCTTTACTTGCTTTGGATAAAATGTGTGTGTTCACTAGAACTTTGTCACCAATGCTTATATTTATTTGAGGTCTACGAGTACGATCTACCACCTTTTTGTTTTTATCTTGCATTTGCTCTTGACCTTCATTGGCTAATTTTAAAATGTTTGCTAGACGTAACAAGTGTGGTGTGATTTACGGTATGAAATTTTCGGCTGTTACAATTGCCTTAAAATCATATGTTATCTCTGTTGGCGTTCTCATCTCTCTTCCAAAGGTAAGGTAAGCGGCTGCATATCCGGTGCTATCACATTTGGCCGTATTCATAGCGAATCTTACTAATGGCAGCATTAAATTCCATTTAGTGTGCTCTTTCTTAACGTAAATCGACAGTTGTGTTTTTAAATCTCTGTTTTATCTTTCAACAGGATTTGATTCTGGATGGTATATCGGAGTAAACGATTATTGTATACCCAAACAAAATGGTAAATTCTGCATTATTGCGGATATAAATTGAACTCCATTGTCTGTATGAATTCTTCTAGGAAAGCCATATCTAAGGAATACTTCATTCAGTAAGGTTTTCGCGCAGTTTTCAGCAGAAGCTTCTCTTAGTGCAAACAGTTCAATCCAGCGACTGCATAAGTCTTCAACTATTAAGACCCATTGGTAACCATCTTTTGTTTTTGGCAAGGGGCCAAACAAATCTACAGCAATTATTTCGAAGCGTTTATTACTGCTTACTGTCTGTAGCAGTCCAATTGGTTTCAAATTGGATGGCTTATATTTTCTGCATTCATTACAAGACTTAACATACTTTTTAATGTCACTTTTTATCCCAGGCCAATAAAATAGTCTCGTGATACGACTTATTGTTTTGTCTATACCATAGTGTCCGGCCGTTTTATCATCATGAATATAAATAAGATTTCTTTTCGAAGAGATTTTGGTAAAATAATTTGGCCGTTTACCGAATCTTGTTCCGAGCAACATCTATACAAAATTCCGTCAATCATAATCTATCCTCTATTAATATATCGGGTTATGTTTTCATCATCATTTTCAAATGATTTTATTATTTTACTTATTTCCTCATCCTCAAGCTGTGCCCTACGAAAATCTTCAGAACCTTTCTTAGGCATATTTACTTCTATGTGATAACATGTACACTCTTCTATACAATCATTATTCGAGCATGGTGGTCTGGATAAAGTGTCAGCAATAACGTTTTGTTTGCCAGGAGTATACGAAAAGTGCAGATTGTAGCTTTGTAGCAATAAAGACCAACGCGCTAGTTCTTCTAGTGGGAGACTTTAGAGTGAATAACCATCTAAGTGCTTGATGATCAGTAAGCACATTTATTTCTTCTCCTTCAATATATCCTCTAAATTTTTGTATTGCCCATACCACTGCCAAGGCCTTTCTCTCAGTAGTATAATAGTTACGCTCAGAAGGAAGCAATAATCTACTTGCATATTCAATTGGTTTTTCTTCATAGTTCTCCCCCTGCAGCAAAACAGCTCCTAAGGCATAATTACTAGCATCGGTTCTTATACTGAATTTTCCGTTTTCTTTTACTTGTTGTAGAATAGGTGGTGAGGTTAGTAACTTTTTTAAGCTATCGAAAGCCAATTGTTCCTCTTTTGTCCACTTCCAAGTTGCATTTTTCTTGGTTAAATTAGACAAAGGCTTAGAAATTTCTGCAAAATTTGGAATAAAACGACGGAACCAAGAACAAGTTTACAGGAAGCTCATTAGTTGCTTTAAATTTTTGGGTTCCGGTCGTTTGAGAAATGCTTCCGTCTTTTCAGGATCAACTTTAAGTCTACTTTGTGTTAAAATGTGGCCTAAATATTTAACTTCAGGTTTACAAAAGAAGCATTTTTCTCTATTTAAATGAAATCCAAGGGTTTTTAACTTTTCAAATACAAGTTCAAGGTCAACTAAATGCGTTCCAAAATCTTTTGAGCAAACTATTATATCGTCTAAATATGCAATTATAAGGACTTGAGGCAACCTTAATCGGAATTTATCAATAATACGTTGAAAAGTTGCTGGCGCATTCTTTAAACCGAATGGCATACGATTAAAAACGAAAATACCAAAGGGTGTAGTATCTGCCAATATCCTGATTTTAAATCTAAGGTAGTCATAAAAGGTGTAGTTTTAGCCGCGTGTGGCACATCGTCTATTCTTGGCAATGGATAAGTATCTGTTACTGTTATGGCATTGAGACGTCTGTAGTCTACACACAATCTAATGTTACCTTCCTTTTTGGGAATTAAAACAACTGGAAAAGCCCACGTGGACTCCGTTTCTTCGATTATCTTTTCTTCCAGCATATCGTCTAGCTCTTGACGAAGTTTTATTTTCATGGCTGGAGATAGGCGATAAGGAGCAACTGCTATCGGCTTATGATTTCCTGTGTTAATGGTGTGTTCAAAACCGCGTATTGGTTCTGCAATATTATCAAAAATTTCATTATTTGATTCTAAAAGATTATTTAGTTTTTCTCTCTGTTCTTGTGACAAATTTGGAGCTTCATTATTTCTGAGCTGGAAATCTACAGCATTTAGTTCAAAATAAGGGATTGTTGGTGATTCCTCGTTAGATCTTACTTTCTTTAGCAGTGGAAACAAATCTGATACTACTGGGTTTTCATATGTTTCCGGTAAGCAGTTTGTAAATATTTTATTAACACTTTCTGGAGAGTATGTGTTTTTCATTGGAGAAGTTCTGTTTGGAGTTTTATTAATTTCTACAAACCAATCTAAAAAATCATCTATGGACTTTCTGGGTTTTGGCGTTCTGGGAGATTCAATGATAGTAGTCTGGGCTATGGACACTTTGTCTATTATTTTTGATGGTTGATTTTTAAATTCGAAAATATTTTGTGGTTCATCTTTGAAGTACCAAGTTCTTTGCGCTAAATCCATCACGATTCCAATTTGCTCCAAAAAATCTATTCCCAATAAAGTTCTATTATCTCGTGCCTTAGGTAAACAAATGAATCTTATACGTTTTAGACAATTTCCAATAATTATATTTGCAATTGTTGACAGTACTTTGTTTTTGGATACACTCCCATCCGCTAAAGTTATTTCTGCCATAACTTCTTGAAAAACAAGTCCCTTTTCCTTAAGTTTTTGGAAAAGATGATACCCAGCAACGCTTGTTCTAGCAGCTGTGTCCATATATGCAATTCCATTTAAACCATTTACGTTTATATTAACCGTTGGAACATTTCTACCAACTATTGTCGTGTGGATACTATTAAAATCTATTTTCTTTGGACTCTCTTCATTTGGAATTGTTTTGTTATTGCACGTTGGGCAAATGGATCTGTAATATCCAGGGGCCCCACATCCATAACAATTCAATCTAACTTCCTCTATTTTTCCTTTTCCTTCCTGTTCAATTCTTTTATAACAAATATCAGAGGAATGGTTTTTTTTCGGCAAAATGTGCACCGAATATTCGATTTTTCCTTGTGTTCTTTATTTTTCAAAGATTAATTATTTTCATGAAAAGTTAACTCAATTTCCCTTGCTTCACGGAGCAAATCTTGGAAAGATTCTATATTTTCTCTATTAATCCTTTCTCTTATTTGGACATTTATCTGCGAAAAAATCATATTTATTATAGTCTTTTCAGGAAGTTTATCCTTTAGATGTGCAAACAAGATTCTCTTTCTACAAATAAACACATCAGTTGATTCATTCAGCCTTTGTTTATCCTGAAAGATTTCCGAAAAAATTCTCCAATCAGGTTTTGGAGGGGAAAAGGCATTTCTTAAAAGCTCTACAGCATCATTAAAAGTTTTGGCTTCGCTCTTAACTCCCTGCCACCAGGTTGATGCATATCTTAACTAACTTAAAAGAGCAAATGAGTCCGATACATTTTCAGCTCCTTTAAAAACAAGAATAGTGGCGATAAAGTGTTCTACCTTAGCAGTGTTACGACCACCATTAAATCTTGCGCTACAAGAACTAAAAGTTGTATTGCTTATACATATATCCTAAAAGGTCTGAAAACTGACTTTGCGTAAGGCTAACAAACTGAGGATTCTGTAAAACATTTGGGTACATATTTGGCATAGATGAAACAGAAGCACTAGGACTACTAGCCAATAAAGGATCATTTTGATGTTTCATGGAATTGTTTGTTTTCTGCAAATTTGACTTTTTCCTCGGCATTTTCCTTTTTAACTTTCAGAATTTTGTTAGAGTATTAAACGTGATCTCGTGCAGCCGTGTATGAAATAATGACTACAACGAGATGATGCTTAGCAAAATGTAAGGTTATGATGTCTGGTGTAACGACACGTGTGTGGTGTTCAGATAAAATTTTACATGTAAAGTTTTTCTTTACTTTTACTTTATTCTGCTAAATGTAATTAACGTTGGGCGCCAATGTAGCGAGGTGCTAATTTACTTTAGATTTATTAAATTTATAGGTTGGGCCTTAAGAGTCTCAAAGGCCAGCTTAAGTCCTCAACCAAACAACTTCGCCAAGGGTTTTAAGAAGTCCTCAAGGGATAAGTTGCTTTATTACTTTATATTTGATGTTAACAGCTTGAGTGCTGGCCAAGTAATAATTTATTAAATCAAAATTCACTTAAGATTAAGTAAGCTTAATTACAATAAGGATAAAGCATAAAAGAGAATAGGTGATAATCAAATTTACATATGATATAATTCCCTCACCCAGAGTTGTATTTATTATGTATGCAAAAGTTAATAATTATGAAAAGTAATTAAAAATTATTTGGTATCACTTTTGTAAATAAAAAATCATATTTAAATTCAATTTGAAATATGTGAAATGAAATGTGAAATAATATATAATATAATATAAATATATAAATATGTAAAACGATATAAATATATAAAATAATATAAATATATAAAATAATATAAATATATAAAGTCATATAGTCCGCTACAAAAATTAATTTAATATTTTTGTGGAATTTTCTAAATTTTGGAAAAAAATAGTCCATTATTAAAGGTACATGAAATCATTTGCTATAAATGCATAATTATATGCGTGAATATGCGGTTCGATAATGACACCACTGAAAAGCATGTTTTCTTCAAAGAAGCAGATGTTCATAATTTAAAGTGTTAAGTATTGTTTTGGTTTTGTATCAGCTATTTTTTTTTCTGCTCTGCTTTCAAAGAATTTAAGCAAAAGACATTGTCGCAGAATATCCCCTTGGCAGTTTTTCTGTCATCGATTGGTGTGACCAATTGGGGTAGGCGCGCAAGAAGCAGAGGTGCCTGGAATGATATGTTGCGGCAGGCCGAAATACGTTAATCGGGTTGTTAATGGTCAATTAAGTATGTAAAGTTTAAAAAAAAACTCATTTTCTAAAGTACTCGTCCGTCTATCGCTCATTCTTCTGAAATCATATACATATTTATGTATGTATTAAAACCACTTTCACTTTACATTTCGTATTAAGTACATTATAGTCTACATTTGAAAATATTACGTACTGGTTTACGATAAATGTGATTTTCACTTAATAGTGTTTTCACACCAAAATTTAAAACCTGATTTTAGCATTAGAACTATAATCAGCTGATTTTGCGTTCACACTGTAAGTTTTCTTAAATCTTTTTTTAAATTCATGACATTTATGACTGCGCAAGAGCTGTTTTTGTCTTTTTTTTGTTTATTTATATATACACAAAGTTCTGTGAGAAAAAAATTTTATGAGCAATATGTCTTATTTAATCTTGATATATTTAGCTTCTTACTTACCTTTTGCACAAGAAACTATATTCATTGTGACCAGAAACCACACAAATTTCGATTAATTATTAAATATTTACAAATTTTTAAAATTTTCATTGAAGAAATTAAAAAATTTCCAAATTTTCCCTTTTTAACACAAAATAAATGTTTACTTACATTTATTTATTTATTTACAGCTGTTTTTGTTTTTATTTTGTTTTTTCAGCTGTTTTCAGCATTTCAGAGCTGGTAGCTCTAATTTAGTACATCAAAACAAGGTTGCATTTCATAAAATCAACTTAAAACCAATTCAAAAAAGGTTTTAAGTTGGTTTTAACACAATAATTTTGTATGGTAAAAACAGGTTTTATTTTTGGTTTTAACGTTAAAACAAAATTTTTTCGTTAAAACCACTCGGTGTGAAAACACTATAAGATGTATCAAATACATATTTTTTATTTGAATGAAATACTTTATATGGTATATATATATGGTCAGTGTATTATGAGCATATTTCAAATTGTATTTTGTTATGGCAAGAGCGAACTTACTGTTGCTGGAGAATTTAATTTAACTACGCATGGCAAAACAGCTAAACCTCCTTTTTGTACCACGACACGTGAATTGTTTTTAGTGGCAAATTGTGATCGGCCACCATTTGTAAAGAGGTTTTGTGGAGAAGAATTTTTTCCCATATCTAAAAATAAAAAGGGAATTTGTTAGAATTAAGATATTTCGAAATCTGTAATAATTATTTGAAAGTACACTTATTTTATAACTAATTATTTATTTATTAACACGTTCATCGCCATGTCAGTCATATGTGTCTGACGCTAAGAACTTCTACATGAGCCATGTCAGTCATATGTGTCTGACGTACTCGATTTGGTAAATCACAAATGTTCGACGTAAACGGCACTGTGTTCAAAACAACAGGTTAATACTTGTTGTATCTTGTTTGGATGCGTCAGACATATATGGGGAATTTCGTGTCAAGTGACCCAATTTTTAAAATCGATGTCTTCCGATTTGGAAAATTTTTTTAAAAAATTAAAAAAATTATTTTTGGAAAGATTGAAGAAATAGCTATCTAATATCCTACACATTTTAAAAAACCCTGTATGACCAAAATGTCCAACTTTGGCCCCCTCTAACTCCGGAAGTTTTTGACTGATAGAGCTGAAAATTTGTGTCATACTATCCAATAGTACTAAGCTTGGTGCAAATTTCATCCAAATCGGAAGACACCGATTTTAAGAATTGGGTCACTTGACACGAAATTCCCCATATGTATGTCTGACATAAAAAATAGTGTTTTTCCGGGAATTTTGGCAAAAAAAAATTTTCTGTGAAACATTAAGTTTCGTTGATAATTTTTTAACTAAATTATATAATAAAGTTACCGTGGCCCATGTGAAAATTTTTCTGATATTATCGTGGCGATGAACGTGTTAATTATTTATTTAATTTTTGTTTTAGACATATGTTTATAAATTCATTGCAACTAAAATAAGGCCTCGATTATGGTTCACAACACATAAATGTTGTGTTGTAACAGAGACAACACAACATTTATTACTTTCTTGATTATGGTTCACAGCATCTAGATGTTGTGTATGTCACAGGGTTGTTCTTCAATGTTAGTATACTTTTCCTTTAAAATACATCACTGAGTGTATAAAACTGTCAATTGAAAACAAAAATTATTACGTTAATAAAATTTAAGCGCATAGTGAACACAGAATATACAATTGTGAAGTTTAAAATGACAGTTAAAAATAAATAATAAAAAGTTTAAATACAAATAATGTCGAGTTTGTATTCGGTGGTCGAGTTATTCTTTGATGATGATGAGGGTACCAAGAAAACGCAAATGACATGCATTATGAAAGGAATTCGGGACAATTCCAACTCTTTGGAATTACCAGATACTGAGTACGTAAAATTTTTCAATTATAAAATTCAGCATTGTTATAACATTTCTTTCAGTTTTGTAAAAATTTTTCGCATCAATAACGATGGTTTTATGCTTTTGCTGCAACAACTAACCGATTTTTAAAGCCGTCAATCCGTTGTACTGCCATTCAACCAATCCTTAAATTATGTTGCGCACTGAGCTTTTTTGCTGATGGAAGTTATCGAAGAAGTAGCGGTAACGATTTTAATATTGGTGTGTCACAACCCACTGTTTGCTGCATTTTAAAAGAAATTTTAAAATTCTTTGAAAAAAAAAAAATTGCAAGAAATGAATAAACACCAGGATGACAGAAGAGGAAAAAATGCAAGTAAAACAACCTTTTATTCAGGAACACGTTTCCCAGGAATCATTGGTTGTATAAATGAAACGCATGCGCGAATTGTATATACGAGCGAAGTAACTTGACTATGTGCTCGGTGTAGTGTCACAGACCAGAGTCTCTGGTGGAAATCGAACCCACGACCCTCACGCTAATAGTCTAGCACACTACCCAATATATTAGTATATTTACATTCGGTTAAACATTTTTTTTGATAAATTACTTCTGTACTTTTTTATAAGTTCATCGTCAGGCACCCAATTTTCCAAAAAAAATGTAATTAAAAGAAAAAATACTTATTCTAAAAAAGGGGAAACATACATACATACATAATTGGCCATTACAACCCTTCAGTCAGGATTACGGCCTAGCTTCTCACACCATTCATGTTGTGTGCGTTAATTTTTATACGTGAGTGGCGGGACCTACAGTTTAACGTCGACTCCGAACGACAGAATTTTGAGAAACTTTTTCATGGCAGTTTATTTTACTCTCAGAGTTTTTGCCAGAAATCTGCTGAGAGGAAGTCGCCGAAGAAATATTTTTTTTTTTCATATTTCATTTTTGATGTCTGACCTGGGATACGAACCCGGGCTTTACGAATAGTAAGCCAACACACTACCTACTACACCACGGCGACTTCTAAAAAAGGGGAAAAAGGGTCAAAAATCTTGAAAAGTGTCAGATTTAGTTCATTTTAGTAAAGGGCCACAAAAAGTGGCGGGGTCGCTGAAAAAGTGTCAAATTGCGACTTTAGTCGCTCAACGATAACGCTGGGTATCACAATGCGCCCTGTGTATAGTCTAATTGTGTCTGCTCATAATTGCATCGAGGGAATAGCCATTTCTATCTATGAATTCATTATCATTTATCATATTCATTAACATTTATCTTTTACATACTTATATGTATGCCAAAGTGTGTCTCATAATTAATATCACTAAACTAAAAATATATAACATTTCTGACTGCTGAAAAAAAGTTCTCTTAAAAGAGACCTCATTTGTAAACCAGAAAGACAGAATATTTTTCGCAAAAAACTGCCAACAAGAACATTTAGAATGCCGTTATCCTTTCAATCGAAAACAAATTCAAAATCCACGGATCACATAGACGAGTTAAGGTATACGAAAACCTAATTCTGACCTTTAGCCGCAAAACATGATGCGTACAGACAAATAAAGTGACGAATTAGTACATATTTGAGGATGTTTAGATTTGTTTGTCTATGTATGTATGTAAATAAAAAAAAAAATTACACTATGCGACAAAATAGAAATATTAAATACACCCAGCCAATGACATAGTGTAGGTTGTGAGTTTTGTTGAGCAGAACTCAAAAATATTTTTTTTATAGTTCTCGAACTCTCCAAACTTGTTTTATTGGATAAAAAACTGTTTTTTGGACGCATACATTTATTGATTACTCAAATATATCTGATCCGAATTGCAAAAAAAAAACTATATATATATATATATATATATATATATATATGTATATGCATATGTATATTATTCGCCCATACTAAGAGGTTTGGCAATGAGCTTCTTTTTCATATTATTCCAAGTTTGTCCATTTATAGCAGCAAACTTTAATTAAAAAATATAAAATAAGTGGTGACATTCTTAAAGTGCATTATCTTGTGAAGAGATTGACACTTCATTTGATAAAACTGAATCGAAAAATTACAGTAGTTATTATTCAAAGAGTATAACACTCGTGTTATGGCATCTTATGAAATGAATTTTAAGTTACATATTTTCAAAAATTTTGATAAATCTTAATTGTTTATAGAAAAATTTGCAATTTTTCGTATTTGAGCGACTACTAGAAGTCGACTAATGTTTGCCCAAAGTAAAATAATAATATTTGTGCAAAAAGGCAAATATTAGCCGACAACACGCTTGGAATTAAACCCTTCTTTATTGCACACCAGCGTTTCTAATCACTTAATGCAAGATATAATGTATGTAGCAGTTGAAAGCTTGTACGCTTAAGACAAAGCGCTTCAGTTACACTATCATTTTTAGGATATTGTGATAAAGGTGTGGTAATTAGCAATATTAGGTGGTAACAATCCTCAGGAGTACATAATGGACGGTTTCTACGCATATCATAAAGAGAAGGCTTGTTTACAAAAACAAGGTCCATTAACCTTTGTAATGTCGCATATAATTGCTAAGATAACACGGTGCTCTCCGTTGTCGGACAGATGTACGTCGGCTTGGTGCTGATTCAGCTTCAGCATTTTGAGAAGTAGACGGTAGTACTTGTTCCCGTGGTAGTTCTGCGGTTGTAGAAGTAGAAGGCACTGCTGATTCATCACACAATTTCTGTGTCGGAATTAAAGGTACTACATCCTGATACTGTAGGATTTGTTGATCTATAACTGGATGGTTATCTGTGTAAGCGACATTTGGGTGGATCGTTGTCGGGGTAGGCGCCCGTACATTAGTGATGCGAACTTGATTCAAATGGCCTTTAAAAACGAATCCATCATCGAGACGATCAATATAGTGAAGACGACCGAGTTTTTTATTCATAGTACCAAGTTTCCATGTTGGCTTATTAATGTTGTAATATCTTGCTTGAATGCCGTCTCCCTCACTTAGCTGTCTGGCTGCTATATCAGGAACAGAATTTGTATACAACTTAACAGGTTTTAAGGCATCTAGCAGGATTCTTTCTGCTACTTTCGGGATGATTCCCTCATTTTCCAAATTGTCGAGTTCCTTGTTGACTTGTTCCACTAACGCGTAAGGGATTAGACGTTTCTTTGTGTAACTAGTTTCAGCATTTTCAGGCAATTGCAACGAAACTTTATAATTTGGGATACACCCAATATCCTGTTCAAAAATAGAGGCAAATTCGGTCATTAGGTCTTAAATTGGGTTTGAATCAGTAACAGAATTGGTAACAGTCATATTTGAATTCATTCGATCTAATTCATTAATGTTAATACCTAGGCGACGTATCCAAGTTCAGCCTATTAGGGCGGTACAACCATCTGGTGCAATAAAAATGTCATCAAAAATCGAAACATTGTTGAACTTTGCGTTTACTCGTATTTTCCCATCTGCTGCAAATGTGTCTTGCGTATAAGAACGGAAAATTATATTTGTAGGGGTTATTTCGTTATATAATTTTAAGGATTTGAACAAGCTATGAGAGTCTACTTCCAATTTGACCATTTTCCCCTCGATCGATATGTTGGCATAATAGCGCTCAGAATTCCCATTTGAATAATCATTGCTATAAATACCAACAATTTTTTAAAATCCATATTCAGAACTATGGCTTCGCATTTGATTTGTTGAATTTTTAAGTCCGGCGTTAGGACTATCTGCCAAAAGAGAAGCAATGCAGACTTTTGCTACATGACCTTGTTTCGCACATAAATTGCATTTTAGTTCTGAACTGGAGCGACACTCCTTCGCAAAATGATCGTTTCGACCACATCGTAAACATAAATCAGCAATACCCAATTGCTTAAAATGAATTTTTCGTTTTTCTTGCGATTGTTGAAAATTTGTACGACTTACCGTTTTCTTTTTGTTGAAAATTTTATTTACGGATAGACTGGAAAAATTTATCGTAGCATGTGATAATTCTTTAGAATCTAATTCCGCCGCCTCAAGCACCAGCGCTTTTGAAACAAATTTAGATGATTCGGATTAAAGCAGTTGCTCACGCATTACCTGTCGTTAATCTCACGGATAAATTGTGCCCTTAAAAGCACATCAGCAATTGAACTTTTGCACGCACACTCCGACACAAATTCACAATCGATAATATCTCTACGAAGTGTTGCCACAAAATCTGCTACTGACTACTGACTGTCCTTCACTTTGATACCTCGACAAAAATTTATGTTGTGCCACCAGCACATTTCGTTTTGGAGCCATATAAATTTTCAACAGTTTCAACAAATCTTCGTACTGCAACTCTGTTGCTATCCTTAGTGCAGCTAATGCTGTAACCCTACCGAAATGCTTAGCCCCAATTGAATTTAAAAGGAGCATCGTACAATATGTTCTATTAACATCAACGCCTTTCATGTTCACATAATTTTCGAACCGCAGTATATAATTTCGATAAGTCTCCTTAGCCGATTCAAAAGCTTCGAAATTAGGAACTAACGCCGTATTTAGAATGTTGGTGTTTCCTTGCACTGCACTTGAAGATGTACCAACAGACATCTTTGAAATTTTGTACATTAAGGCCTGTTGCACTTTCATGAACATGACGAATTGTTCGGCATCCATTTAGTAAATTTATAAGCCTGCACTTGCTTCAACAAAATAAAAGAAAAATTTATAATTGCACAAAATTTAAATAATTGAAACGATTTTACGCTCGTCGCCAAACTTTTGTGTTTTTAAGGACAAATATGATCTTTGTAATTATTTAAAATATATATTTCATATTTTCAATATTTTAGGTTAGGTTAAGTTAGGTTAGAGGACGTGTACTTGTCAATTAAGATAAGTACAGTACCCGGAGGTCGAATTGACCCATTGTACAACGTCCTAGTTTCTCACACCACTTATGTTGTGTGTGTTAATTTTATACATGAGTGGTGGGACCTACAGTTTAAAGTCGACTCCGAACGACAGATTTTTATTTATTGAGAAACTTTTCATGGCAATTTTTATTTACTCTCAGAGTTTTTGCCAGAAATCTACTGAGAGGAAGTCGACGAAAAAATACTTTTTGTATTTTGTCTTTGATGCCTGGCCTGGGGCTCGAACCCAGGCTTTTGCGTCTAATAAGCCAACACACTACCTACTAGACTACGACGACTTCTTCAATATTATAAAAAATAAAAAGTATAAAATAAAAGTTATAATTAAGTATCAAACAATTGAATCGACAAACGAAGACTGAAAAAATAATAATCAGAAATACTAGGCATACTATGAATTATAATCAGACAAAGCACAAAGATAATATGATAAAATTGAGTGTATTTGTATTGTATTTGTATTTGTGAGAGATTTTATTAATGAATCTCATTGGAAAATAGTGAATCCTACTGTAATTTTTCTTTGGGTGTATATTTGATATATAAAAAAATCAAAAAGAAGCGACGAGAACACGCTTCACTGAAAGCTGACAAGCAACTGAATTCATTTTTACGCTCTTTTTAACGAACACTGTTGATGTTCATGTCATGATGTTCAATGTCCTGAGGGACATTGGTGCCGACGTCTGGTTATAATATACGAGTAAATACAAATTCAAGGCATACTTATGCTGTAGTTACCCACACGTAACGTAACGTACCGTAGTGAACGTTCTCTTTTTAGCATATGGAGAACAATGTAAACGTTACCGAATTATTACCATTGTTACCATTGTGTTGTGTTCGTTTGTGTTGCTTTGTGTTCTGTTTCGTTTTTATTTACATTCTTCGTTGACATATGTCCCGTTTTGAACGTTTCTATAACTACACAAACGTTTTTAAGGCTAAGTACGTTACGATTTTACGATTCTTACGCTTGGGTAACCAAGGCATTAAACAGAATTCTCCCACGTTTTTACGTGACATTTGAACATGAGATTGACAGAAAATTAGCATAAGTTAAACTAAATCTTTGCCAAACTGATATGATTTGGACTCCTAGATTACGATCCTACTATAAAATTCATTTCTAAAACTTTATTTATTCAATATTCAATCAAATATTGTACTTACAAGAAGCATTCGCAACTTATATCTGAAAAAATATATAGTCATGTTCGAACAATACATACAATAAGTTCGACTATATTAGTTGTTGATGTTTTAGAACACTTACATATAAATCTTAAGTTAAGATTGGAGTTGCAGTGTCTCAAGTATTTTTCTGGATATTTTCTAAACTCTGTTTTTAGTTTTTGATTTCCGCTTGTTTAATCGTCCATGAAACCTTATTTCGGTGTCTTTAAAATGTTTCTTGTAAGACGGTAAACTAATTTTCTATAAATGATGGTTTACAATCTAGTCAAAGGCATGAGTATCACATTTCAAATGTTTTCAATATATTTACGGTGATATTTCTTCCATATAAGCTATTTTTAATACATAAAAAGTTAGTTTAGATATGACTGTTCGGCTGTTCTGTGCCGAATCTGCTAGGAAACACTCACACAGTCACCATCTTAGAGTTCGTAGCAATACATAGGTTTATTCAAGAAGACTATATTTAACATTAATTAATTTGATATTGTTTTTTTTAAAGGCTAATAGAAGGGGAAACATCTACAACGAGCTGCACAAGAAGATCAAGCGAAGTGATCTCTTGTAAGAGTAAGACTTTATTGGCCAAACTTCCAAATGCTCACTATACAAAGGGAGTTTTTTCAAAATTAGTTGGGAAAACCTAAGAAATAAAACTCAAAGATGCTTTGAATTATTTCTACGTTCTATTTAATTCATTAAAATGTGTGCCTCAGCACGACTTACTTTTTAGAAGGGCCCTTGTCGGACTTAGATATTAGTTTACTAGCTCAACCTTCTACCTTTTAGAACAATGTTTGAGTCGTAAAAGAAGGTATGAAAACATCATATCTATCCATGCGGAGATGTGTCTTCAAATTGTGCTCGGAAATAAAGATTCAGAATGTAGAAACCAAAAAGTTAGTTATAAGACAATACATCAACATCAGATAGTTGTTCTACTCTAACACATCGAAGAGAAGAAGACTTTCAGGTGGGTAACAACTCACCCTTCATGCTCGGCCATCCGTGGAGTTTCGCAAACATAACGGTATTTTAAGGTTTATGTCACGCGTCACAAAGTTTTTTACTTGTTGTAAGGGTTAAAGATTCAGAAAAATATTGCCCGAATCAAACCACGCAAGCTTTTTGTTTTGACAAAACCAAATAAAAATGTCAAAAAACATGCAAAACAAGTTATTAATAAAAAACGAAACTATGCGGTGTAGTACTTTCTAATGTTGTAAATTTAATAGACCGGGAGAAAGTTCCACAGCCTATGTTTCGATTATAACCGGAACTAGCTTAAATTAACTTAAAGAATGAAATGCTTCCCATATACAATTGTTGTCTGAAGATTTGAAACTCCCATCCTCAACGATGTAACCGAACTATTGGAAGACACCAAATCATCAACAGATATATCCCTTTCTCTACTTTGTAATTCTCTACAATGTAATTTAGGCCTTTTCATGAACTGATTTTTAATATTAGTGGTTTTGATCATTTATGCATAACGATAGTTCGAAGTTCGAGATATACATAATAATAATTTTCTTTATTGACTTAAGGCGTTCGGCCATTACCTGTTGTGAAAAATATTTCGAGTTTTAATATTGAAATAATTTTCTCTATAGTGGTCTGAAATTTCAAATCGAAAGAAGTTTAAAAGGCATTTTTTGCTCTATACAGTTCACGTTTCAACATGCAGTATACAACGAAAAACTTCAATTGAAGAAATTCATAGCTAACACGACCTGTTCAATGACTTAATTGTCAAAAGTATGGCCACACGAAGGAATATTGTAAACTGCTTGCTGTATGAATTATGTACGGTGAGCTCCATGGAATCCATAAATGATAGTGACAAACTTGAAGGGGACAAAATTATAGAGATCGCCGCGTACACATGGTGCGGTTCCAATCTAGACTAGTGATTTAAATGGAGTTAATTTTCTTCCAATTGGTTCTACATGTATTGGCCATCATCTTCACGTATCTCCACCAACTTCAGCCAAATATTATATGCTGATGCCGTGTCAACAAAGGAACCAACAAGAGAGACCTAAAATAAAATATTAAAATATTAAAAATTTAAATATTAGACGCCTTAAAACCACGATCTATAAGTTGGTGCATATGGGATATACATACTTAGAATACAGACTATATTTCTGCATTCTAAGTAGGTCAAGATCGAAGCATAATTTTTGGGTGAATATTACTTGCATGTTATTACCATCTGCATTGAAAATAAATAGCACTAATAGAGAAGCGTCTATAAATCTCGTGGCAGCTAGTGACTATCGCTGTTCGGCGTTCCTCATCTTTTTTTATGCAATGCATCGCAGAGAACTTCGCTGTTATATCAATTCAATAAATACACAGATGTTTTCTGTACATCATTTGATTTTTGTAACCAAATGTAAGTAAAAAACTAAAATGTATTTATTGTTGCTAGACGTAGAGGTGTACCGCATTCAGACGATTTATTATAAAGCCCTCAACGTGTACACAGTGTCACCGTAACGTTAGCCGCAGTCCTGTTGCTCTGGAAAGCTTTAGGATATTGCTCGGTGTCAACAACGATAAATCATTCACCTCATTATAGATTCTAAATATGATCATGAATCTATCCTTTTTAGAAAAAAGTGTTTTTGAATCTATGATTCCCGATAAAATTAAGGTTTCTACCCTCAGACTACTTCTCAATAGACATTTTTGATTGTAACAACTTAACATAAGTTTATATTTAAATCCATTTGACTTGAGAAAATATCCGCCCCTCTTCACATTATCTTTCGACGAATGTACCCTTTCAAACACTTCGTCTGACGTCTCTGCGGCTTGGATTCACATCGCAAGCTGATCTTCCCGCTCATTGCAAAGATTTCCCACATGACCACATATCTAGTTTTGCATGTCTTGATTCAAATTTTATATTTTAATCACTTGTCAAGTTCACAGGACAGAATGGCCTGACTATTTAAGTCCCAACATCATCCCTCCTGTCCCACGAAACGCCCTTGACCCATCTGCATACCAATTAAATTATTCTTCATTCGTTGAAGTTATTCGTACTGCCAAGGTGATAGTTAAGAAGGCAACTGTCGATGTTGATTAATAAGAAAAACATTAATGCCTATCGCGCACCACTACTCTGGAGACTTAAAGTGAATGAACAAAAAATAAAATTAAATTCGTCTAAAAAGACGGACACTGCGACTCTCATCTCTACACAAGACACACAATATTTCTACATGTAAGTAACGAAAAAAATACACTTTTTGCTATTGTTGATCAGGCATAAACAAATTCACTAGTTTTAAGATTTGTTGCTTTTATGTAATTTCAATTTTTGTTTTGAAAATTGAATTAATTATGTGAAAAGAAAGTATTTGGAGATATGGTTAAAAAATTGTTTACTGGTGAATGAATTCAGACCAAAATTCAAACATTACCGATCTGAACTTTAACGTAATCTATTCAAGTATTAAATCAAAAAATAAACCGAAAATAAATCGCACAGTTTTAACAAGCGTTTAGAGAACTAGCACAAGATACGAAAAGTATTCTAATTGCTTTGCCAAAAAGCCCAAAGACGTTTTCACTCCTAAAGTGAATTCAATAAATTTCGTTCGAATAGCTCGTAGTCATATTAATAATTATTATCCGATATGTCCACCATCCTTTAGCAGCGGATTATATCCTGATGCTCTGAGAAAAAAGTCTGTACAAATGCAAAAAAATCAAGCGAAACGTCTGGTTTCAATTCCGTAAGTCTAGAATCTAAAATGATAAATTTGTGCGGACAATGATAAATATGAGTCGTTTGCGTATACTTTGCTACAAGCGACGGGTGAAAATGGATTAACTATGTGAGGACCTGCTTTACGAGTATATATTAAGAATGCTTTCCCGTAGAAAAACAAACTATCAGGGAAGCACTTAACGTTTAGAATTCAGTTAAGATTACATTACAATATGGAGAGTATTAGATGTTTTACTAAAGTTAAAATTTAAACACGATTCTGCAACTTTTGTATTATTTCCGGATTACTCGCCTCCTACATTTTAGATTGCAGACGACCAATGATGAAATTTCAATAAATCTAATCAACACTTTCTTGCATTTGGTAACAACAACGCGAAACAAACCTTCCCCATTTGTTACACCCAAAAGTTGAATGTTGGTTACCTAAAGCTTTTATATTGCTTAGACAACGAACTTACTAATGTTCTTACATATCCAGAGACGGGTTCCAATGAACTGGATGCAAATTGTAATATCAGCAGCCTCTTTGATAATATTTTTATTAAAGTTAAAAATAGAAGACTACATATTTTTCCGTACAATGGGAGCTTTTCCACATTTGAGTTTACCTTGGTGCTAAGACCTTCAATAGCGATACGTGTATAACCCAAATTGCTGCAATTTTTATAGTATGTGTTCGCCAACAGAATTTTAAAATGTTGAAAGCTATTACAATGTTCTAAATTTTTTTAACTCATAAAACGAGTGTTGGATAAATGTATGACTTGTTTAAAACACTTTTGTTCATTTATATTTTAGTTTACAAAGGAACACCCTCTTTTCTCTCATATTTTCGCATTGAGCCCATTTTATATAGCCTGGCCAGAACAAGATGTTTAAATATATATATATATATATATATATATATATATATATATATATACATATATTTATGTATTTATGTATTTATGCATATTTGTTACCAAAATTATTGGAATGCAATCGAGCAAACTGTTCTCGAGCTTCAACACATTCACTTTTTTACCACTCACTTTGATAATTATTATTTTTTTATATATTTCTTCAAATATTTCACTCATTCCTAAATCACTCAATAAAGGGAATTAACTCTAAATATCAAAATTGTTCATTTGACATAATCAAAACAGTATCGCCATACAATATTTTCAAAATTATTTTTCATACAAGATTGTATAATCTTTATCGATTAGTTTGCCTTTTAAAGATTTATTTCTCTTTTTATGTATTCTTAGGAAATACTATGACAAAAATTTCCACAGAAATTTTCAATCAGTACTGTGAAAAATATCTTATTTAATTTAATTTTAGAAAACGTAAGCAAATTAACAATAAATTAAACAAAATATTTATTTTTGTTATAAGGTTGAAGCTGCATAGTTTGTTGTATGCAGTCAAGAACAGCAAAACGCAAAGCGGGCCGTTTGGGGAATACACTTATGAGCGGGAAACGGTTGAAAGTAATTGGATGAAATTCTTACCATAAATTTTAGATTGCTCATACATTTCTAATATAATTAATAATCTATAAAATAATATATAAATAATCTATAAACTAATGAACGCCTACTCTGTCAAAAGCTCTTTGAAAGTCTAGTGGGACTATATTTACATGTCTTTTACAAGAAAGGGATTCCACTAAAAAGACTAAGCCCGAATTGACGGGTATTCAATTGTTTATATCCAATAAAAAGCCATCAGTCTATTTGTGACAATTTTGTCCAATACTTTAGGAAGATATGGGTTTAGAGATATAGGTCTATAGAAGCTCAGAGACGTTTTATCAAATCCTTTTGTGTGTCTCGGATCGATAATACTAACCTTAAATTGCTGAGGTATAAATGAATTGAAAGTTTAAGTTAAAGATGTTTCAGAACTGAATTAATTCTAACATGTTGAATTAACCTTTTCTATTTTAGAGGTTTCTGGGCTCAATATTGTGATTTATATAGATGGTGTTGTGTTGGACTTTCCAGTATATTATTTTTTGCATTTAGCTCGGCTGCTATTTTCAAATTGTCGTGTATGAGTTCATCTGGATTTGTTTTTTTCTTTCAACCGCATATATATTAAAAGTTGATTTGTAACCTGTAGGTAATCTGATATATTTCCTGATATTTTCTGTTTTAGAATAGGAGTTTATGGTAAAGGTAAAGTTATGAAGAGATTCCCATTTTGCGATTCTAACTTTCCGTTTCAAAATGGCATTGGATTTTTTATAGTTGATAAGGTTAAATGATCTCATGTTTTGTTTGTATAATGTTCAGTATTTATTTTTGTCTTTTTTTAGACGATTACGATCTGAGTTCCACAATGGCACTATTCGTTGTGCGCCTGGTCGACTTTGAGGAATGGAGATATTAGCGGATTGATGGATGATTTTGCATATGTTGACGTTTCTGTCTTTAAATTTTTATTTATAGTTCGTTTGGATTCAAAAAAGAGATTGCTAAATGCGGTCCAAATTGTTTTTTCTGCTTTAAACTTCAGCCTAAATGATATAGAGTTCAGCGAAGTTTTCCGCAATAGTGAGATCATATTTGGAAAATGGTCACTATCGTATAATGTTTTTCTGTTAACCATTCAGCATGTAGAGCAGAATGACAAATCAACATTTGAAAAGGTTTTATGAGTGTTAAAATTTGCTGGTGACAAGTCATTTAATAGCACTAGCACGTTTTTATTTACATAATTTACTAATGTTGTACATTTTGTGTTACTTGCTGTTCACCCTCAGATTTGGTGCCAACTGTTAATTAAAAGTGGCTGGTTTACATTAAGAAACATATTATGCAGATTTGTGGGAGAGAACTTTAGATATGAAGCTATGTAAGCTGACAATTTAAAACTTAATTTTAGTTTTAATTTCAATTCGTATGGCATCGAAATCATTTTGCAGACTGACTGACGTGTGTTTTAAAGATTTATGGATAAGTAGAGCCACTCCTCAGTAGTATGTTTATGTACGTTCTGGTAAGGAACATGTAATGTGAAAATTTATGTATGTTCTGGGGCAACTTTTCCATGCAAAATTTGGTGCATGCCTGCTTCTTCTTGTTCCTTTTATTTGTATCGCTTTTCAATACGTATCGCACGTTTTCTTGGGATAATAAAGTCTTGTCACGTTTTATCATAGTCAATTGTTGGAGAAATAGAAAAGGGATGTGCACCTTTGTGGTTGTTTTTTATTTTTTCACGCATAAGTATCTGTTTTTTACATAATTGAATTTACTACCCATTACATCTAAAATGTATTACACCTTCATCAGCATCCCAGAGTATGAATATACTTGTTTTAAGGATTTAGATTTTTTAGTTTTACGGTTTTAAATAAATAAAATTATACAATAAAGATTTTTTTAATTTAATGGATTTTTCTTCTTAGGTATGTATATTTTATTTCAGATTTTGTTATTTTGTACAATACAATACAATTGACAATTTCAAGTGGAGGTTGTAAGTTTCCTAAGCTATCAAATTATTCTTTATAGTTGTGCTTTTTATAATATGCTACCCAATGTGTTCCCATACCATTTGAATCATCTAAATTAATAATACTGCATTCTTGTTTGAATGCTTTTTTAGGTAAAGAACAACGCATGAAAACACCCCTAAAATGTTTGAAATGTTTACCATATTTTCTTATATCTAAATCTGTTAATGGGCGCTCAGGTAGGTCATCTAGTAGTTTTTTGGAGCTGGGCTATAGTAGAGACCATATCCAGTTTTATATGGTTTGAGATATAACCCTTTACCCATTGCAATTGATTCCATATATCTATTGTGACGGTTAGCTTCCGCCAATTGTTCTTTTCCATTTTTGATAGCATTTACTGCTTTGACAATAGCGGATCTTCCACAAGCTAAACCACCAAGCGCTGACAATGCTGTTAGTACGGGAATAAGTGGAAGAAATCCTCCAACTTTCGGTACAGGTTTAACTCTCGGTATTATAATGTTTGATCGCTTTTTCCCTTTAAAATGTGAATGAATGCGTTTAATGTTTTTAACAATGGCGAAATCAATCAAGTCTGGCGACTTATTGAAGTCCGTTGGCCAGTAAGTCGGTGTTCCGCAAGAGGCAACATCGAGCTTATTTGCAATTATTGTATTGTACAGCTGCCTTCCTCTAGGGCTAATGAGTCTTGACCCCCAAAAATTATGTTTAGCGTTGTAGTCTCCAGCTGCAATAAATTTCTGGCCAAGCGAAGCAAAAAGCGTCTGAAACTTGTCGACTTCAATTTTGCGTCTAGGAGGACACTTAACTGAGGAAATAGTTATTTTAAAATTTGTTAGATTTATGGTTGTGGCCTGAATAAATTCTTCTTTAAATTTTGGCATTGGAGAATGCCTCACATTTTTCTTAACAATAATGGCACTGCCACCGCAGGCCCCTCCACTTGGGTGCTTAGTGTAATAAATGTAGAAGTCGTTGATTCTAAAACAGTTTTTATTGGTGAAGTGTGTTTCTGAGACCATAAGTATGTTGATCTATTCTGTGTGCAAAAATTGTTCTACTTCGAGTTTATGTTGAGATAGCCCGTTAGCGTTCCAGAAACAAATTCTCAACTAGCATGTTCTGGGTTTGAACATGTTACTAATACATTAATAGTCGTGCAAGACATAAAATATATAATAATAAAAAGTTTTTGAAATGGAAAAGTACTAAAAAAAGATAAATAAATCATCAAACGGAACCTAATCAATTAAAGTTATATTTTAAAAGATACATATTTGGAAAACAGCGGTGACCTTATAAATGTGGGACGCACTATATATAGAATAAAATTTTTCGAATATTATTGAATTAAATAGTTTTTTTCTTAAAAAAACTTACCAGAATATGCACCAATACACACAAAAGGAATGATAAGCAGTAGTCCACGAAGTATTCGTAATTGTTGTAAAATAGAATACATCATTTAATTGACAATAGCCCTCAGTAAGATATTGTATCCGTTACAGCCATTGACGTTTGCATTAGTTGGATTTTTTAAAGAATCGAGACTTAACACTGAAAATATGATAAATAAATTTATTTTATATTTCGTGTGTATCGTATTAGCATTAACAACACCTTACATATTACGAGTATATCCAATAAAATAATTCTAAGTCGTGCAGTACAATTAAATTTACGTTCAAGGTGTTCTACACATTATTAAAAGTTTATTTATACTCTCTGCAATAAATGAAAAAATCAATTTTTTCCCTGTCTTTTGTTATATGATTATTTTATGTGTTTAACCCTTACCCTCCTGATGGGGGTACCCATTACCCGAACGATGTTTAAAGTCTTATATTGCTTAAACAATTAAAGATACAAAGTTGAGTTTCCACAAGTTCCTTCAGCTAACCATTCTCTTAAGATCTGTGACATACTAAGTTTTCCTACGTTGTTTTAGTTGGCTGTGGGTAAGGGTACCTGGGTATAGAAATTAAAACATTTTGTACAAAAAAAGTTAAGAATAAATTTAGATTTTTATTTTATTTAGAATTAATAAATTTATATACGAAAGTTTACCTTTATACTGGGGTCATTGCATAAAATAAATCTAAGCAAATTAACATTTTGTGCAGCTTACAGCAATTATTTTGCTATGTGTGTTGCACATTGGCCATTTACAGACGCCGCATGTTTTGCGTTGCCGTGGCCTAGTAGGTAGTGTGTTGGCTTATTAGACGAGCCAGGGTTCAAGCCCCAGGCCAGACAACAAAATAAAATACAAAAAGTATTTTTTCGGCGACTTCCTCCCAGCAGATTTCTGGCAAAAACTCTGAGAGTAAATAAAATTGCCATGAAAAGTTTCTCAAAAATCTGTCGTTCGGAGTCGAGTTTAAACTGTAGGTCCCGCCACTCATGTATAAAATTAACACACGCAACATAAGTGGTGTGAGAAACTAGGTCGTAATCCTGACTGAAGGGTTGTAATGACCAATTATGTATGTATGTATACATGTTTTGCGATCCGATTTTGAATCAATAGCCACATATAATGGTAGCCGACAAGTGTTATCTCGCTTTGATTACCCAATGGCCATCCATTTCTCGGATGCTAGTGTATGCTATTATAAGATTATCTTATATTTTCAGTTTTCAATTCCACTCCAAGTAATGGCAAAAACTTACGGCGGGAGCTTAAAGCCTTTTTGACACTTTGATTGAAGCTAGAGAATATTCAAAATGCATCCGAAATTACCACGTCAACCATGTTACAAAAGGGCCAAAGGTCATCTGTTTGTTTTACATTTAATACTATATTTTGACACCAATTGGTCACTAACATCTATTCTGTCTTTTGTGTTATTGTAATAATCATTTATTTCTCACCAACTGTTAAAAGTTGGCTCCCCTCGAATATGGTGCATTGTCGAAAAAAAAAACAAACGCATTCCTTCTTCTTCGTAAAAACAGACAAAAGAGTCCCGCTCTTACTGAAATCATGTCGTGGCGCTTCTACATTATCATGCCATAACTTTTTAGGAATGTAAGCTTTGTTATAACGAGAAGACTTATTTGATTGGCCAAATCGATTAACGTAAAAAAATTTTCAGTTGCTATATTCATTCCTGATTCTTTATACAAAAAAATCTATCAAAGCTGAAATAATATTTTCTCCACATTTGCTTGCCGCTGACCACCAGGTGGTTTACCTGTATAAGTTAATGCATTTAACGGATAACTATTGGCTGTGTTACACAACTAAAATACTTTCATTCCGTACTTAGTCGGCTTTAAGGGAATGTGTTGTGTAGCGCTGGTACGTTCCCAAAATAGAAATAAATGTTCATCAATTGTCACATTTTCATCCGGATAATGATTTCCATGTAGGATCTTAATAGGCGTATTCCAAATGTCAGAAATAGGAGCGGCTTTATGAGTTTGTTTGCATGCTAATCGTGTGAATGTATTGTCAAAACGTATTACGAGAATTGTTTGTGGAAACCTATCACGAATTAAGGACTTTATTTAGTCGATGAGCGTAAGAGTATTATCGCTGGCACCATTTAAAACTATAACCAACAAAATACCTGTAAACGCATCTGGCTCTTCCATTGAAATTGAAACGAAACTTACTTAAGGGTACCCTTACCCTTACCACTAGTCTACGTAAAATATGTTGTCAGTACTGTTAAAGTTTAACAACATTTACAAATAATTCTTTTCCCCCTCTAAAGAATTCAAACATCAACTATAATCAGAAAATTAAGATATTTGCATATTGTGTTATATCGTTAGTATAATTCGTAAAGACGCTAAGTCCACTTTTTTCCAAAATTGAGATTTTAATGCAAAACGATAATAATATACCAAATACATATTTTACGACAAAAAAATGTCAGTATGTAGCTTAAAGTTGTTGTAGTTTTGTGGTTTGCAAAAACGCTAAGCCCACAAAACTACGAAAAATATTAACAGCACGTTCTAAGTCCACGAATATTAATTATAAATTATTCTTAATTTTTGATTTAGGTCATTTAAAGAGACCTATTTTGTAAAAATAATTGCGTTTAAAAATTTTTAAAACTGAAGAAGCCGCAATGTTTTTTGTGTCTCCTATAAAATTTGAAAAAAGGGACTTAACACATTTGCGAATGAGACTAACGATATGACAGTGAACTCGCAGAAATGTGTACTAATTTTTGTAAAGAGTGTTCATGTTTTCAATTTTGTTCTCGTTTCCGATTGGTTTTTAGCCAAAACAAAAAGGTGATGAGTTTTATGCTGGTATTACCAAAATTCATAAACTTAATTATCCATATCGTAAATAACATGATATGATATGCAGAAAAAATTTAAATAATAAATAATTTTCAATTATATAAACTTAAATTTATATAATTTTATATGTATTAAATGTAAAAAAATAAAAAAAAATAATTGAAAAATGTTCACACAGCAATTGACAGTACTGAATAAAGCGCAGGGATGCTTCTTAAATTAAGCACTATACATTTTATATAAATAAATCCTATAAAAACTTGAAGCTATTATAAATGTAGTTACAAAAACATTTTTTCTGAAGTTCCTCGAAATCCTTATACACTAATGGGTTAGAAGCTTTATTAATACTTAACCAGTATATAATAAATTAAGCGTAAATTATTGCTAGTGTAAAAATGAATATATTCATTTGTTAATTTTATGATTTTGTTAAAAGAATTTTCATTTTCAAAAATACTAAAATTAAAACATTTCCTTAGTTTAAAAGTGCTGGCACAATATTTGCAAATCTAAGCATCTGATCACTTCATTTGTTCTCCTTCCTCTATTAGTACCGCTTATATCCTACCGAGAGTGGAATACAACTTCATGTATGGGCCTGTGCCTCAAAGTTTGTTTTGAGACTCCTCGACCGCGTATAGGAGAGGGTATCCTACTCGCAATGTGTTTCACTTTTCTATCGCTACTACTACGAATTTTGCTCTAGCGAGATAAAGGAACTTCTTCCCGAAAATCGTATCAGACAGAACACGTACGCCGGACTATCCGAGTTCCACATTCCCTTCCTCAGAGGGTTTTCCTGTCACCTATAATATTAAAAAGATTCAAATCGAATGTCAACAAACACCACTCTTTTTGTCCCCCGTAACTTATTTTTCGAATTAAAACACAATGCACTCCATGAGTAGGGGCCATCCCCCGAGTGTTGGTTTTAAGATGAAGGTATGGTGGAACCCAGAGAGGACTCAAAGCCACCCCAACCTTTAAATACAGGAGGGTACAAATTATGTGAACAGACGAAAATGAAAATAGCAATATAAATTTTGCTAACAAAATCAGTGAGATCTTTTCGAAGCTCACGACCAAGAATATGCGAAGCAAACTACCGAGGAAGCACTGACAAAACATATTAAGTGAACTCCAGAAACCCCTGAAGGAACTGGAATCTCTAACCCCCTCATGTCCAGAGAGTACGGTCTTCCGACGAAAATAACTCCGGGAAAACACATAAACACCAACCGTAAACGGTCCAAGCCGGACAATAACTTAGAAGCCATAGGTGGGAGTAGAGAATACCGGGACGACGTCTGCTACGCATCGTTTGATATCGACAGCCCCTTTGGAAAGATTTCTGATTGGACTACATACTAGTATACGCCATGGTTACTCCAATAGAAATCATGAGCTGTGAGTTTAAAAGTGTCTTAATGATAATACTAGCGTCACAATCGTGTGCTAAGCTGGACTTCGTGAGGAAGAACAATATAGAAATGCAAAGTGTTCCGCAGACAAGAGGATCTAGATAGTACTCCACTCTTGTTGGGCACAGAACAGGTTTCACAGTCTTATCAGGACGAATTGTGTGGCTTTCTTTGTGTCTAAAGCTGTCTAGCGGTCCACTTATCGGAAGGGCAACCAAACACATCAGCACATCCTAAAACGTAGCTAAAGCCCTCAAACAGGAGGCTCCCGGCCAACACCTGCGGGTGACGCGACAATAAAATTTCAAGAATATCGACTTCTGGAGAACCAATGATCGAGGATATCCTGATAAACCTCTAACGCAGCGAGGTGGCAACTAACGCTCTTGTGGATAAAATAATTAAATGTAAAATACATACATATCGCTTTTATTCAGGAACACTGGACCATTGTGACATGTACCTTGTGTCAGCCTATTTGCCTACCACCAGCGCTGAAGCTACAACAAAGAAGACAAACAAACAGGTAATGAAGTACTAATGGGATGCGATACTAAGGCACATCATCTTGCATGGGGCACAAAAGACTGGTGTTGTATTAAATATTTACTGTATGGTTAATTGTACCTCAGCCGAATTAGAAGCGGCCAATTCTTTATTGTAGGTTTTTAATGTGATTATCGATGCATACAATATTCTTGCTAATTCAGTGCTTACGACTCTTCTACCCAATTTACTCGCATTGCCATCTCGCCTAGAGACTGATGTGCTCTAACAATATTTTGTGGGTAAAAATATTCAAGGACCTTTCTCTTCAAGCTCTTCATTATTAAGTTTTTCTTGTATAACAAAAAGTGATAAAAACCCAAAGGGCAATAAAGTTTTGTTAAAAAGTTTCGCACGTATACAGTGCTGAAACGCGGACGAAATCCAAACGCCTTAACAAAATTTATGTACTCGATAATGAAAGTAAGCGGTTATACACGCCACCATAATTAAAAAGGCTAAAGGAATAGGCGAAGTCGCCTTAGTCTAGTAGGTAGTGTGTTGGCTTATTAGACGTAAGGCCACGGTTCAAACCCCAGGTCAGACATCAAAACGAAATATGAAAAAATATATTTTCGGTGACTTTCTCTCAGCAGATTTCTGGCAAAAACTCTGAAAGCAAATAAAATTGCCAGGAAAAGTTTCTCAAAAATCTGTCGTTTAGAGTCGACTTTAAGCTGTAGGTCCCGCCACTCATGTATAAAATCCTGACTGAAGGGTTGTAATCGCCAATTAAGTATGTATGTTGTGTATGTAAGGAATTGGCGAAAGCTCTTCAAAATAGACTAGAATAGCCAATAACACTTACAACCTCATTAAGTTTTACGGAAAATGATGGCTTATGTATTATGCTCTTATCAAATTTTTTCATTCCGAATTTATGTACGGGAAGAATTGGCCTGAATTAAAGATTTAAGTTTCGAGACATTAATAACCAACAATCTAGTTTTAGATTTACCTCGCGAAGCAGTGGAAATGTCAGTGAGATATCAATAACATTTTTTTATCAGTTCTAAAACGTTTTTCAAATGTTAGCCTGACTTAACTGGGTGCAACGCATTCGAATTATCCAATTTTTATGACTCTTGGACATAAATCAGTCGTAACTTAACAGATGGCATGGGTTATGTTGGTTTAGAGGACCGCTCTGATTTGTAGTTTAATCGCATACAATTCCAACCGAAACATTCTCAAAGACATACTCTTACGGGGTAAAATCGTGCAATCTCGGTGACCAATTTGCATCACCTCCATGTAAGATGAGCTTGTCCTCAAATGGCATGAGATGTGTGGGACATAGCGCTGTCCTTTTGAAACCACATGTCGATTGTGGCCAGATTATCTAAATTACTCCAACAGAAGTGATGATGATGATATTACTCCAAATACTGCTCGCCATTTACACTGATAAATTGACCAACATTGTTCTCAACGAACAATACTTATTGAAGGCTCTGGACTAAAATTCGACAGATTTGTTTGTTTACGTATTTATTAATCAAGAAATTAAACTTATCCCTGAAGATGATTTTTCGATAAAGATTGGGTTCAATAACCTATTACTCCAGAGTCCATTCAGCAAACATATGTCGTTGTCTATGGTCCATGTCTCTTCATGGTGATTTGACAAAATAGAATGAATAAATGACAACAAATTTTACAGATGTAGCTTGAATCATATGGCCGTAGTCAACTGTTAAAGTTGAATATAACTGTTGCAAGACTACAAGATTTGTTTATAGCCATGATACCGACGCCAGATAAGGATCGTTTAGTCACGCAGACTTATAATTCTAAGTAAATATGCTATTTTTGAAATGCAAGCTAATGTTTTAAAGAAATATTACATAGAAATAAATTTAAATTAGAATATCTCATAATAATATTTACATTATTGTTATTGTGCAATTTTCCGTAATTGGAAATAAAAAATAATATTTGTCATGTTTCATTGCATACTGCATACCTTGTTCTACAAGCGGTGACATGGAGCCAGTTACAGGATCGTGATGATCGTTGAGGAATATGAAAGTACAATCCATTCAACAAAAATCAGATAGTACTTTTTACTTTTTTAAGGTTGGCAAATTCAGCCCAGTTAACCTCGTTTCCCAGATCTTTTTAACTTATGTTCTAAACTGAGAAAGTTTTGACCCAAACACTCCCACGAATACTAAAACTAGAGAAAATTTGCAATAAGATAATAATAGATAATATTTTTGATTATAAATAGGATAAACACCGCCTTTTTAATCTGATTACTCCGAAAAGAAATGCGACTATGAGGAGGGTTTTTGACGGTCTCTAACGTCTACCACTTCCTTTAAAATCTCGGCTTTCTAAACTGGGCTTTATTATACCAATGACGACGCACGAAACAATGCCTTAACAATTTATTGCTCTTAACTCCTCTTTAATTTGTATGTATGTATAACGACTATTCTCAAGCGCTTCAGTTAAGGCAATTATTTCAGTATGTACTTGAATTTCAGTCTCGGATATATTACCATGCTTGAATGGTAGTTCCGCAACCAACAGAATTAAGTGGTTGAATATTGATAAAAAAAATATATATATAACAAAAATATACCTAGAAAAATTAAAAAATAGCTATACGCTGTGAAGTTTTCACAATTTAATTTTCTACATATAAACATAAACATTTCAATAAAATCGATTCGAACAGCTTAGCACGCTTGTATTTATTGTACTATAAATTAGCTGAAGTATTATGCTGCGTTATTATTATTTTTTTTTATTTTCTTTCGAGTTACAATTAAAATTTCATTTTAAATCACAATTGTGGAGTTCACTTACAAATTAAACTAAATTTTCGCGCTCAATACTAATTAAAAGATGTGAAAAAAATTAGTTTGGAGTTGGTAAATAAAACATAAGTCAACTTTATCCATCAAATTCATACAGTTTTGTAAGAATTATGGACAATGGATAATTGAAGACTGTAGACGCGAGATTTAGTCTGATGGGAGGAGAATAAATCGATTCCTGTTTCGAGAACCAACACATAAAAATGAAAGGTATATAGCAACAAGTGCCATGAATAATGATATGGATCTCTGGAACCTTGTAAACACCAGACCATAATAATATAAATAAAACGTGTGATATGAAGGTCAATCGGTCATATCGATACTAAAAGAAGGATGAAGCTTAAGTAAAATCCTCAAGGCTCGAGAAGACGTAACCGCCTAAAAGCACCTGGAGGCCAGTCCAAGAACCAAGGTAATTGGAGGACGAGAAAATAACATCACTATACCGTGTAATATGGAGATGGTGTAGAAATCATATGCTTCCAAGAGGGATATGTACATCTGTAATAGTAGTACATACTTGGGTTTAAAGAACATAATAAAAGTCATATTGCGGGTTTTTTAAATGGGAAAGTTGGTAACTGTAATATTCGTCAAATTTTGTAACTGTAATTATATGTCATTTATTCAATCCTGGGTGCCCTGTTAGTCTAGTGGGTAGTGTGCTAGACTATTAGCGTGAGGATCGTGGGTTTGATTCCCACCAGAGATTCTGGTCTGTGATACTACACCGAGCATACGGTTAAAGTTACTCAGCTCGTATATAATTAGAATATAATTCGTAATTGTATTGTAATTAATAAATAAATATTCAATCCGTCTTGGCAAATCACTATTGATGGATAGAAGGCAACCATAAACAAAGACGTGTGTTCACTGAATGGTCTCTGGGGTAGTTGGTACCTGACCCTAATTTTCATCGAAAATCATAGTCGGATTTGAGACGGTACCACTCAATATGAGAAGAAAATGCGAAGAGTCCAATGCATCTGGAACAAGTCACTGCATATTTCTTTGAGGACGACTGGCATATTCCGTCAGCGTCAATTTCGAGCGCTATTGGTCTATAATTACCAACTTCTTTTATTATAAATTGGAAGAGCTGAATACCAATGATATGTAGTTTAAACACTACGACACTACATGTCACGCTGTATATTCTGCTCAAGTAATTTGAGGGCATGGTTATATCACGGCTACTGTGTAATTTGACCCTAATAGACTTTTTCTTGTAAAGCTTTCTTAAGTCACGAGTATTCGCGAATAACCTACAAGCTACAGCAATCTTCAAAGCAAATATAACCCAGGCCATTCTGTCTGATTTATACGACAGTCATAAAGAAAATTGGACATGTCAACCAAAAGAAGTTGTGGTGACCATTTGAACTATGTTATATTACACACATAACGGCATAATAGGTGAATAAAACATTTCGATAATACCGCATACACACTCACTTTTATTTAACACGATAGGAATTACCATCAATGTTTACTGAAAACGGTTACTATCTACGGATTCGAGTATTGCACTTTTAAAATAAAAAAATTATCTAGTTTTATTTTATATTTACTTATTTAAATAAGTGCTTAATTTAATTTATTTAAATAAATTTTTTATTTATTCAAATAAAAATAAATAATGTATTAAAAATTTTAATTTAAATAACTTATTTAAGAAATAAATAAATAACTTATCTATGCAAGTTTTATTCAAATTAAAAATGAAATAAAACATATATTCAAATTAAAATTTTTTAACTCAGACCCAGACTCCCAGTATCTCTTTCTCCTCCGCCCAAGTACCGAACAAGTGCACAGTAGATGAAGAACAGTCTCATCCTCCTCCTCATCTACACAGCTTCTGCAGTAATCATTTGCAAGGTGCCCAAGATTAAAACGCCTTGCATGCGTTCCTATAATATAATGCCCAGTAATTCATTTATTTTCCAGCCTTGGTCAGATTTTTTGAGCCGTTCTGCCCGTGTCCGTAGCCGTTTATCTACTGTTGATAAGGCCCACGATTGCATTGTCAATTATAAGTTTGCAGGTACCCAAAGGAATCCGCAATGTAGAGAATTCGTCAGAGAGTTCAATTGTCGAGGCCAGTTCATCCGCTCTGCAGTTACCGAGAATATCCTTTTGTCCCAGTACCCATGTGACACAAGCCTTATATCAATTCGCTACCTCGCTGAGACATCTGCGACAGTCGCATACCGTCCTGGAGTTCATTACATTAGAATCCAATGTTCTGATAGAAGCTTGGCTGTCAGAAAGTGTGGTGATTTTCCGCCTGTGAACATTTTTGTCCACAATAATTTTCACCGCAGCCTGAATTGCTGGCAGTGATTCGGTAGCCTTATAGACCGTGATATTCCGATTGATTCCGAATAAATTCAACACCCAACGGCTCCTTCCAGTTTGGAGCCACCGGTGTAAATTTGTACGGAGTCCCTTGCGAGATGCGCCGCACCATTACTCCAGTCCTCCCTTTCAGAAATGGATGTCCTAAAACTCATTGAGAAGTCATATCGCGGTGTGATGTAGTCACGGTTTCCGACAATGTCAATTTCTCTAAATGTCCGATGTATACCATTGTCCAGTCGCCCAGAGATGCCTACTAACCTTAGCCGCCACGCCCTTGCAGTAGAGGTCAAGCGGTAGAAGGTATAAGATTATATCCAGAACGAGCGCAGGAGTAGTGCTAGGGCACCAGTAATAGTCATGCAAACAGATCATTGCAACCTGAGTATTGGGTTCAAGTTCATTGTCCTATTCAGGAACAACTCGTAATTTGTTTGGAATTTTGTCATTGTAATTTTGTATACTTGAACTTCTCTCTACTTTTCAGTTTCAAGATTCTTCGAGCAAACCGAAATAACATTTCTTAAGTCTACAAACAACGAACACCTACATTCAGCTTTTTCATTAACATTTTTCATATAAATTTTGAGATCAATGCTTTTTGATAGTTGGAGACAACAAACTTCTTATTATACTTAAGGCTCAGCTAGTCGACTGTAACGTAATGTAACAGTAAAGCCACAGTTATACTACCGGAACGTAATGTAACGTAATGTAATAGTAATAAACGTAAAAACGTATCATATGTTTTAGATAAACAAAACAATAAAAGAAATAAACAAAAACAAATAAAGAAATAAAATTGCAAAAACTAAAAGACAAAAATTCAGACATGGATGTAGAAGACATGTTTTTGGGTTTGAGTTTTTATTTTATTGTTTACATATTATTTTTTAAATATATTTAATATTAATTCCAAATTTTAAAAACTTTGTTTTCACTCCTTTTATCACTTTCAATATGGCGCCTGATAAATCCGTGGACTGTATGTGGGGTGAAGAGCACAAAAAACACTGTTGCTTCAAACGCTAAAAAAAAGGATCCAAATATTAGAAAAAATCCAAAACGATGTTAGACACACAAAAATACACTTTCCTGTTTCTCTAACACATGAACACGCAAATAGAAAATTTAGCTTAAAAGAAATTGATTAAAATCACTTGAGTTGGTTGATTGATTAGTCTGCCAAGGCTATTAATTCGATCACAAATTACTTCGTCCTTTTTATTTTTCCCAATAATTTCCTTAGAATTTTTGACACATCAAACGTTGATAATCACAAAACCAGACGAATTTTTTTTGTATAAATATGGTTTTTTATTTCATATCAAAATTTAATATTTTTTCAAACTTCTTTTCATTTTTTATTTTGATCAAATAAAATATTTTTTACTTTTCACTGAACAAAAATGAGTTAAGTTTCTTTTATCATTAAAAAATTCACAATCAAATGGACAATCTGAAGACAAATTATGTTGCATCCTTCTGGATGTTACAAGCCAGAATAATAAAATTAATAAAACAAAACAAAAATTTAATGTCAAAAACCAACAATAATATTAAAATATAAAAAAGCTTAAATATATACTTTAGCGCCCTCTGTTGCTAATTTGCCTTTGTTTAAACAATCCTGTTTATGTCGCCAAGGATGGGAAGTTTGCACCTTCAGACTTAAACAGCGCCTTTTTTTTTTAATTGAGCTGTTAACCAGTGTTATCATTACAGCGTTTTTGGATTCATTTCAACTATTTTATATTTCTTTAAAGGAATTTATTAAAAGTTTTATGCACTGTTTCTGTAAGTCAAACAATTTTACTTTCACACAAACAAAGACTAAAATTGACTGCTTTTGATTGTATTTTCCATATAAATAGACAAGCAAGTGAAATCATTTATCCTACAGAAACAGGTCATGTATTTCGGAAACCAAATTTGTACGAAAGTAAAACGTTTTTATCTGCTCTAGTAAAAGTAAAATGAAACTGAAATGCTTTTCGAACGCTTTAATTAGCTAAAAATGGATGACTATATTTTTCTAATTTAAAATAAAAATAAACACTACCTACATAATGTAATAATAAAATAGTGTTTATTTTTATTTTAAATTATAAAAGTTTATAATGAAATAAATTAAATTAAAAGTTTTTAAAATATGTGAAGTTTTATTCGAAGAGAATTCCACATACAGGCATACATAACATTCATACGTAGAAAATGTAAATTCTGTTTATAATTTCAATTTTCAGTTTTTAATATTGACATGTTTTTAACACTGTTAAACAGATCTCACGTAAGAATGTAAGAAAGTTATATTTTTTACAGATTCTTATGTTCCGGTTACGTTATATTACATTTCAAAAGCCATTCGTATTGCTTTATACATAACAAAAACGATCAGCTGTTTCTTACTGTAGCGGTTACATTCCATTACGGTAGCCTAACTGGGGCTTAACATCTACTTAACGTAAAAATGTAAGCGCAATTATACAACGAAAAAACGCGTCATATGTTTTGAAGTAAAAAAAATTAAAAAACTGGGCCATTTTAGAAGATGGAGTTTTCGCCATATTAATTGGGACTATATAACATCAGGCTATAACAAAAAAGTTTTTATAAAAATTAAAGAACTGGATTATTTAAAAATTATATCACAACTTATATCGCTTTTAATATGGCGCATTTTCATTTTCTTTAATTCAGCTGTTAATCAGTGTTATCACTACAATGTTTATAGATTCATTTCAGCGATTTTATATTTATTTAAAGGTAGTTATTAAAAGTTGTATGTTCTGTTTCTGTAAGACAAACAATTTCACTTTCACACAAATAAAAACACTCAATTTTATTTGTGTTTGTTTGTTGTGGAAAACACAAACATAACATTGAGTGTTTTTGTTTGTACTTTCCATATAAATGCTTGTGAAAACGATTATCTTATAGAAACAGGTTAAAATGTTTTTATCTTCTGTAGTAAAGGTTAAATGCAAACTGAAATGCATTTCGAAGTAATTAGTTAAACGTGGAAAACTATATTTTATTAATTTTAAATAAAAATAAACACTACCTACGTAATGTGATAGTAAAATAGTGTTTATTTTTATTTTAAATAATACAAGTTAATAATGAAATAAATTATAATTTCAGTTTTTAAAATATCGGAATGGAATGAATGAATGGAATAAAGAGAATTCCACATACATATAAGCATAACATAAAGGGTGTTTTTTATAGAGGTATAGAACTTTAAGTTGCAATAAAACAACGATGGATTATTCGATTGACATGAATTTTATTTATCCGAAAGATAATCTTGTGGCATTACATTTTAAATATGATTTCTGGCATATGACCGCCACGGCTGGCGCGGATGTAGTCCAATCTGGACGTCCAATTTTCGATGACTTTTTCCAACATTTGTGGCCGTATATCGGCAATAATACGGCGAATGTTGTCTTCCAAATGGTCAAGCGTTTGTGGCTTTACCGCATAGACCAATGATTTTACATAGCCCCACAGAAAGTAGTCTAGCGGTGTTAAATCACAAGATCTTGGAGGCCAATTCACAGATCCAAAACGTGAAATTAGGCGGTCACCAAACGTGTCTTTCAATAAATCTATTGTGGCACGAGCTGTGTGACATGTTGCGCCGTCTTGTTGAAACCACATCTCCTGGACATCATGGTTATTCAATTCAGGAATGAAAAAGTTAGTAATCATGGCTCTATACCGATCACCATTGACTGTAACGTTCTGGTCCACCAACGTTTTTGAAAAAGTACGGACCAATGATACCACCAGCCCATAAAGCGCACCAAACAGTCAGTTTTTCTGGATGTAACGGTGTTTCCACATACACTTGAGGATTACCTTCTCTCCAAATGCGGCAGTTTTGTTTGTTGACGTAGCCATTCAACCAGAAGTGCGCTTCATCGCTAAACAAAATTCGCTTATGAAAATCGGGAACAACGGTAATCTCGTTTTGGGACCATTCGACGAATCTACGCCTTACTTGATGATCGTTTGGCTTCAATTCTTCACGAGTTGGATTTTGTAAGCACGCAAACCAAGATCCTTCCGCAAAATCTTCCATAAAGTGGATGGACACAGATCCAATTCCTGTGCTCGATGGCGGATGGACTCATTCGGGTCTTCCTCAATGCTACGCTCTACAGCAGCAATAGCTTCTTCTGTACGCACCGTACAGCGTCTCTGGGGATTCGAGTTATTAATAAGAGTAAACGTGGTGCGAAAACGTTCCATGGTTAATCGAATTAACTGCTCTGATGGACGATTTTGTCGACGATAAAATGGACGTAGTGCGCGATACGTTTTCCGCACAGAACCATTATTTTAGAAATAAAATTGCACTATTTGCAAGCGTTGTTCAGGGGTGAGTCTATTCATGATGAATTGCCATACCAAACTGAGAAGAAATCACTTGACAGCTGTTAAATCGGTCGCCATCTTGAAAAGTAATGCCAACTTAAAGTTCTATACCTCTATAAAAAACACCCTATATAAGCATAATAAATGAATTTTCAGTTTTAGTGGTTTTTAATGTTGATATGTTGTTAACACTGCTAAAAAGATGTCACGTAAAAATGTAAGAAAATTCTATTTTTTACAGATTCACACGTTCCAGTTGCGTTACATTACATTTCTATAACCATTCGTATTACTTTATACATAACATATTGATCCGCTGTTTCTTACTCTTGCAGTTACATTACGTTACAATCGGATAACTGAGCCTGTTCACAAGAGTGAACAAATACACAAACCTAACCCTGACTTCCAATAGGACAACACAAACATCTTTAACAAACAATAACAATAATAACACCAACACACATCAACATTCATCATACATATCAACATTCACCACACACATCACATATACACATTCTTCAACAGGTTCAAAAGGATTGTTTATATCCTGGTTGGTCAGTTGATTATCGATCCTTAAGCGACACTAAACAAAACGAGTGCACTACAGTGAATAAAATTAATAAATATTTTGAAATAATATAAAATTTGAACTATTAATAATTTATAAAATATATGCATACATATATCTAAATATTGTGAACTAATATACAAATAATACAAATTGTGAACTTACATATATACAAATACAAATAAATACGTTTATAACGTTTATAAAAAATACACAAATAAAACTCTATAAAATTTATTATTTACACATAATTAAAATATAAAAGGTTTGTACATAATATACCATACCCCCTCTCACCCTCATAATAACCCTACCCTATAACCCGTTCGTACATGGTCATTCAAGGAAAAAGAAGAGACAGTGACATACATATGTATATACAGTCCACATAAAACCCATTGTGCAAATTCTACCTCACCCTATAATTTATAACCCCATAAAACCTTAATTTTAAAATTTTATTAAAAATCAAAAGAAACATAAAACAACAATAGAAAAGTGATGTAAATAAACAAAATAAAATAATCACAAGCTTATACACTAACAAAATCAGTGTAAAACATAAATCAGACAATACACAAAACATAAAAACATTCTAAAAACAACAAAATGCACAAAATACTTAAATATAAATCAAAAAACACAAACTAACAATTAACACAAACAATAATCACTGAAGGTCACATTAAAAGAAAGAGTACATTAACAAAAACAACATATATATAAAACAGTAAAAAATAAGAAATTGCAAAATCAAAAATAATAATACATCACATATTTAAAATTATCACACATATTAAAATTACAAAAATAAAGTGAAATTACATAGAACTGTAAAAATAAAAGTTAAAAACAAATTTAAAATCAAAAGGAAAGCACAAAAGTTTACTAAAGTTCACAAAAAATACAAACAAAACACATATTACATTAAAGAAACAAAAATTATACATTTTCAAAACAATACAAAAGCAAAAAAATTTAAAGTCCAAAACAAATATAAATTAAAAAGGAAACATAAAAGTTCACAAAGGTTCAAAAAAATAGAAACAAAATACACATTAAAAGAGGAACACATATCGCACATTTTTTGGAACAATACATAAACAAAACCAAAGTGATAAAAGAAAAATAAAAAATTGTACAAAATTCAAAACAAGTAGCAACAAAATACATAGTGACAAAAATTATAAAATTGATGAAAATAAAGTGCACAAACAATTGCATTCCAATACAGTTCACTAACAAAAAATAAATCAAAAACAATTACAAATATAAGCAACTACTAACAAATTAACATTATTAACATTGCACACAAACACAACACAACAAACATCACACAAAGAGGAATTGGAAAAATAAAATTGGTTTGTACCCTACCCTCAGCAGACAAGGTAAGTTGAAAATTTTCAATTTACATTTTTTATATAAATTATCGTATAATTTTATCGCGAATTTTGAAATTTATAAAAAAAATCACAATATAAAATATTATCTCATAAAACCCACCCAATACTTACCCTTTTTTTCGATAATATTTTCAAAATATTGTGAGTAACACATATTGCCGTTCTCTTTGTGTAGTGCAACAAAAACACAAAGAATACCCAATAGGCAATTTTGTCTGCTGATTAGTTTTATTTCTAATTTGAAATAAACATTTTTTTGAATCAAATTTACCCGCGATAATTCGGTTTGCCATCGCAATTTAATAACTTTTTCCGATCCTCTGCGTATTAAATTTAGAAAAAATTAATATGTCGGAATTAAAATCTTTAGCCGCCGATATTATACGTTATATCCAACAGGATTTAAATGCCTTTGAGGAAGATTTTAAGGCCAGTACAGAGAAGTCTCAATCACTACCCGCATTGAGATTCATGAAGCTTGAATTGGAAGAGTTGTGGTCGAATATTGACGGAAATTTCAGGCAGATCCGAGAGCCGCCACAACTCAATGACCCCGAAGTATCCAATTCAGTAAATTTTAATGGCCTCTTTAGAAATGTGAGATCTGCCAAAAAAATTCTATAGGTCATCTATGATTTCCATAGATGAATCTATAGAAAATTTAATCCAACCCAAAAATTCAAATCCCACCCCACCCGAACCCTCACAACCCACCCACTCAGTTGGATTTAACGTACCCCCTTGCGATATGCAAACATTTAGTGGGGATTTCAAGTCTTGCGCCTCGTGCAGAGACCTATTTAAGGCTATTTATGGCAATAATAGCGGCTCAGTGGAGTAGAAAAACTTTTCTACCTCAAAAATAAGACTAGCGGCGAAGCTAAAGAAATAGTCGACAATGCACCCTTAACTAATGATGGTTTTCTTATTGCTTGGACCCAACTGGTAAATCAATATGAAAATAAAAGGATGCAAATTAACACTCAAATTAAGACCATTCTAAATTTACCAGCGGTAAACACTATGTGCAGTGTTTCAATAAGAAAACTGCAGAGAAAAATAAATTGTTGTATTGCAAATTTAAATACATTGGAGATAAATACATATAATTGGGATCCTATCATTGTATATCTCTGTTTGACAAAATTACCCAAGGAAACCCGAAGAGAATTTGAGAAAACCCTAAAGGATTGTGCTGAAATGCCTTCCTGGTCTGATGTGGATGTATTTTTAACGAATACATTCAAAGAACTCACTTCTGTCAATGATGTTCCGGAAAGTAACCCTAACCCTAACCCAAACACACACCGAAAACCCAAATTCCTCCAAGACATCGTCAATCAAATTGACAGAAGAATAAAGACATTCCATAATGTGACACACAACAATAGGAAGGATACCCGATCCACAAACGCATTCCAGAACAAACCCTCGAATTCTACCCAAACCCACCCAAATACCCATAATTACCTGAAAACCCAGGAAAAACTCGATGGTTCATTGTGCAAACTGTGCAAAAGTAACCATACTTTGAGGTACTTCCCTGAGAGTAAATGAAAGAATTGAATTCGTAAGAAAGAATTCAATTTGTTACAATTGTCTGGCCATTAGCCACATGGTATCAGAATGTCGCAGTACCTTTACATGCAGATACTGTGGCGGCAGACATAACACCCTATTACACAAACCCAACCCAAACAGTAACCCACAGAAGGACGATAAACCCTCTACGTCAAGTGCAATACAGTCTTTCTCTACCCAAACCCAATCAAGCAAGCAAGGCACAGCTGCCTTGAATATTAAAATATATGGTGAAGAATTCCCTGCTAGAGCGCTTATTGACCCAGCATCAGACTTTTCATTCATTTCTGATAAGCTAAGGCGCAAATTACACATACCCACCCTACCCATAGTTGCTGAAATCTCAGGTATAAATGAGGTTGTTTCAGCACGTTCGAACAAGATGTGTGATATACATCTTGGTTCTAACACTAATAAGGAATTTTCATTGAATATTCAGGCAATTGTTGTCAAAACCCTCACCCGCAATTTACCCACCCAAAACTTAAACCCTACTTTCATAAAAGAGTTGGACAGAATCCCATTGGCGGATCCTAAATTTTATGAAAGCCGCCCAGTTGATATTATAATTGGTAGCGATTTTTACCCACAAATTATCAGAGCTGGTGTTAAGAAAGATGTTCTTGGCACATTAATAGCGCAAGAAACTGAGTTTGGTTGGATTTTAACCGGACCAGTGCAAGATTCTCACCCTACCCGAAGAATCGTCTCTTATTATAGTTCTGTCAAGCTAGATCAATTTTTGACCAAATTTTGGGAAATTGAAGAAATTCCGCAAAAACCCATTCAATCCGAAGATGATTGTACTTGTGAGAAAATTTACACGACAACCACCCGTCGTTTACCCAATGGCCGTTATCAAGTAACTCTTCCATTTCGTAACCCTCAAATTGAGTTAGGAAACTCGCGCCATATAGCGATGGCTCAATATTTAAGAAATGAGAAGAATTTACTAAAGAAACCCGATCTGAAACTTGAGTACGATAACGCGCTACAAGATTATATTGACTTAGGTCATATGAAACAAACACCCATTATTATTTAACCCATCATGCTGTTGTTAAAACCGATCGTGTTTCAACAAAAGTTCGAGTTGTTTTTAATACATCGAGCAAAACTTCGAACGGCAACAGCTTGAATGATACCCTACACATTGGTCCTACCCTACAACAAGATTTTGTTGTTTCGATCTTGAGATGGCGCTTTTATAAGATTGTTTTTAATGCCGACATCACAAAGATGTATAGACAAATTCTATTGAACCCTACCCACGCACCCTATCAAAGAATTTTATTCCGTAAAAGCGTCAACGAACCCATTCAAGATTACCAACTGCAAACGGTCACATTTGGCGTTAACTGTGCCCCTTATTTGGCTATCAGAACCCTACACAAATTAACCGAAGACATTCAAGATACCCACCCAATTGCATCTCAAATTTTGAGAGAGAATATGTACGTCGATGATGTACTAGCCGGTGCTCATACTGTTCAAGGAGCTGAAATCGCTCAAAAACAGTTAATCACTGCACTTGAATCTGCTGGTTTTCCTAAAAGTGGACATCAAATACCCAAAAACTCCTAGATAATTTACCCAAGGATCACCAACTCAATGCCGCCTTACTCACCATTCCGGAATCGGAAAACCCTAAAACCCCAGGCATTCGGTGGAATCCAAAAGAAGACAATTTTTTCTTTGAGGCCCCAAAAATAGAGAGAAAACCAGTCTACACTAAGCGAGCAGTTTTATCTGACATCGCTCAACTTTTTGACCCAGCTGGTTGGTTAGCACCAATTATAATATTCGCCAAAATGGTGATCCAGCAAATTGGGCAGGATAATACAGCTTTGGATGAATGTCTTAACCAACTCACACTTATTAAATGGCACAATTTTTTGCAGTTTTATGATAACATTGACAATATTCGAATTCCTAGATGGATAAATTTTTCACCTTCAGCAAAAATTGAGTTTCATGGCTTTTCAGATGCTTCTGAAAAAGCATACTCTGCGGTTTTATACGCACGAGTTATACCCATAAGCGGACCTATGTCCGTAACCCTACTCGTCGCTAAGTCGAGAGTTGCACCTATCACGGTTATTTCTTTACCGAAATTATAACTTTGTGGTGCAGTGTTGTTGGCAAAAATGGCACAGGACATAATTACCCAGCTGCAATTAACCCAATACCCAATGCATTTCTGGACGGACTCCGCAATAGTTTTGGCATGGCTCAATAAACTCCCGACTACCTGGTATACCTTTGTGGCTAACCGTGTGTCTGCAATAGCCGAAGCTGTAGGAACCAAGAACTGGAGTCATGTGGCCTCTTACGACAACCCAGCCGATGTTGCCAGTCGTGGATGCAACGCAGATGAACTAAAGGACGACAAGCTATGGTGGAATGGACCAACTTGGTTGAAGGACGATCCATCAAAGTGGCCAACAACACATTTACCCTACGAAACTCAAGCTGAAGCTAAAATTTGTCAGTCGTTCTCTACGACTTTGAACCCAAAAACATCTATGGACTCTACCCACCCTACCCAGGACATTTTGGAAAGATTTTCTAAATGATCCAAAGCACTTAGAATATTGTCATATGTCTATCGATTTTGTGATCGCGCATCAGTTACTCGAAGAAATGGAATTCGACATGACAGCATAGTTCTGGGTCGAAAAATTCTACAATCTATTGACGAAAGACTCAATAGATTATTAACCCACCCGAGTATTGAACTTGATGCGCATGAGATCAAAGCTACCCGTGATAGACTGATAATTCTTTGTCAGACACAATATTTCAGTGAAGAATATTCTTGTCTGAAGAAATCGAACCCTTTACCCAAGAAAAGCAATTCACTCACCCTTACACCCTTTTTGGACACAAAGAATATCATGCGCACAAATGGCAGATTGGCAAACTCCAACAACTTAACATATGATGAACGACACCCTATTTTATGACCCTACCCCTGCGCCTTTGCTACAACCCAACACGTTCATCTTATAACCCTACACGGCGGAAATCGTCTAATGTTGCGAGTAATTCGCTCGAATTTTTGGATTCCGAGACTGCAGAATCTTATCAGTTATATATATTATAAATATAGGAATCGTCAAACTACCCAATTTATGGCTGCATTACCCCCGAACGTACCCAAATTAGCAGACCATTTAATACTGTTGGAGTTGATTTTGCTGGACCATTTGACATAAAATCCTACATTGGTAGAACATGTAGGATAGCCAAAGGTTATGTTTGCGTATTTGTTTGCTTTTCTACCAAAGCTATCCACTTAGAGCCCACATCTGACCTGTCTACCCAAGCATTTATGGCAGCATTTGCCCGATTCTTTTCGATGCGGGGATGCCCTGTCGCTGTGTATTCCGACAATGGAATGAACTTCGTTGGAGCTAGCCAACTGATTAAAAAGCAGCGACAGGAATTCCTCAAACAGTTGAAAGGATTGGTTACATCAACCAATAGCTTTCAAAACTTGACGTGGCACTTTATCCCACCCGGAGCTCCACATATGGGGGGTATATGAGCCAAGAGCTTTTTCCTGGCACAAAGCGAAAAACTTATAAAGAAATTGTGCTCTAATATTTCACCAATGTGAAATATTTTATTTTAACACACTTTTTCTATGTTAAAGAAAAACACTTGTTTTACCACTGACGGTCGCAAAAAGAATGGAATTTATTTTAAACTTACAAAATAATATTTGTCTGCAATTTACCAGCACAAAGAATTCGGTGACCAAATTTACATTTTTTTTATATAGATTTTAAATAAGTACGATGATTAGCGGTACTTTAGTAAAGAATTTTATTGTGTTTTTGTATGTTTCTTTTTGTAACTTTTTTACAAACGCATACCCTGTAGGAAATTTAATCAAAGACTCAAACATCCTCCCCGCCTTGAAAGCAAGGCTTTCAATATTTAGGTTCCCCCTTTTTTAAACATCATATATTGGCAATTTACAGATTTTGGTAATGGCTCTTTTAAATACACCTTCTGCAGTTCTAATCGTTGCCACCCTTACCATACCATCGTCTCCTGGATGACATTCAGTAACTCGTCCGATAGGCCATTTGAGGGGGGGTATATTATCTTCTTTGAGCAACACTAAATCGTTTACCTTCAAGTTAAGCCTTGCAGCTGACCATTTTGTTTTAACTTGTAGTAGCTTTATGTACTCATTTCGCCACCTTTCCCAAAAATTTTGTTGAACCCACTGGACCAATTGGTATCTTTTTAATGACATTGGATTGGTTGCTAATACTGTTGGCTCGGGAACTGCAGTTAGTAGCCGACCGACCAAAAAATGCGCAGGAGTAAGTGGCCGAAGATCATTGGGATCCGAAGAAAATGGAGTAAGTGGTCTACTGTTAACTATTGCTTCTGTTTGACAGCAAACTGTATGAAGCTCATCATAAGTCAATATATGATTGCCAACCGCTCGTCGAATGAAATGTTTTGCTTGCTTAACAGCACTCTCCCATAAACCTCCAAAATGAGGAGAACGTGGCGGAATAAACTTCCACGTTATACCTTCTTGACGGCAGGCATTGCGAACCTCTTCGTTGTGTGTCTCAGATAAAAAATGCTGAAGAAGATTTTGTAACTCACGATTTGCGCCTATAAAATTTGTGGCATTGTCTGAGTATATCACAGAGCAACGACCTCTTCTTGATATAAATCTCTTTAGAGCCATTATAAACGCAGATGTGGTGAGGTCAGGCACCAGCTCTAAATGAACTGCCTTTACCGAAAAACAAATAAAAACTGCTAAATAAACCTTTGAAGGAGATCGACCACGAATCCTGGGTGTAATCTGGAACGGGCCACAATAATCGATTCCAGAAACGAAGAAAGGAAATGTTTGTTCTACGCGATGGGTAGGGAGTGCGCCCATTATCTGGGACTCTGTAACAGGTCGGCAACGATAACATAAGATACATTTGTGTACGGTTTTTTTTATAACATTTCTCCCATTTTTAATCCAAAATTGATCTCGTAACACATTATGAAGTGTCAGGGGGCCGGCATGCAAGTTCTTAATATGAAAGTAATTTACGATTGTTTTTACAAAGAGGTGATTGCTGGGTAAAAGTATTGGGTGCTTAGTTGAAAATGGCAACGATGAATTTTTAAGTCTTCCTCCCACACGCAAGACTCCCTCATGTATAAATGGAGATAATTGCAGCAATTTTGAATTATTACTTAGCGGTTTTTTGTGGCTTAATTGTTTTATTTCATCAGAGAAGCTTGCATTCTGTATGATTCGACAAATTACTAAGAGTGTTGCTTGCATTTCCTCAGGATGAATTGGACCTTGATATACTTCTTGACCTTTACTTAATTTAATAAATCTAAGCACATATGAAAAAATTCGCAGCAATTTTTCGTAGTTGTTGACATATTTGTGATTGCTTATTATATCTCCTTCAATTTCAGCTAATAATGAAAATTGGGTTTCAACGCATGGTGCTAAATCAAAAGACTGATCTTGTTCCGGCCATCCATCTTTCTTAAGTAAAAAGTCCGGTCCATTTAACCAAAAGGGTTTACTAAGGGTGCTAGTTGTGGCTCCTCGTGATAACAAGTCCGCAGGGTTTAATTCGGATGGCACATATCGCCATGTGCAATCATTGGTGAGGTGTTGTATTTTTGTTACTCTATTAGCTACGAATGTTGGCCAACGGCAAGGTTCCCCTGCAATCCAACATAGTGTTATCTTAGAGTCAGACCAGCATACAATTTGTTGTGGGATGATTGGAAAACTATTTCTTATTGACTGTAGAAGTTTACTGCCAAGTAGTGCAGCACACAACTCTAAACGTGGGAGACTAATTTCTTTGATGGGTGCCACCTTCGACTTTGCGCAGAGTAATCTAGAGCTAGCCTTTGTTTCATCAGTTGATACAGCATATATGCAGGCACCATATGCCCTTTTGCTTGCGTCTACGAATACATGGATATTAGTGTTAGCAAATAATTTTACATACCTTGGTATTTTAATTTGAGAAATAAGATTTAGTTCACCACATATTCGCTTCCATTCAAAAAAGACATCGTGTGGAACGCTCTCATCCCAATGTAATTTAAGCTTCCAAAGTTCTTGCATCAAAATTTTGCAACGCACTATGATTGGATTGATAAAGCCCAAAGGATCGAAAAAGCTTGCCATGTGCGATAAAATAAACCGTTTAGTAGTTGAGACCTTTGATGGCTGCGCCGGATAGGAGAAGCTGAATATGTCTTCAGTAGGTGACCATTTCAAGCCCAATGTCTTTACGTAATGAATTCCTTCCAGCTCTACTAGGGTTTCTCGATCAGATGGACGGACATCACGTAAAAGTGCTTCACTGTTGGAGACGAATTTTCTGAGTGGAAAGCCACCACAAGCCAATAGGGCAGTTACTTGCCGCTTTATTTCTATAACTTCTTCTTCTGTACTACCACCGGTCATCAAATTATCAACGTAGAAGTCGTTAAGTGTAACCTTGGCACCAATAGGATAATTATCCATTTCTTCAATTGCGATCTGTTGTAAACATTTTATCGCTAAATACGACGCGCTACTTGTCCCGTATGTGACAGTTTGAAGTTTGTAGGTTTGGATTGGATCGTTGATATGTTTCCTCCAAAGAATACACTGCCAGTAACTGTCAGCCTCATCCACCAGCACTTGTCTGTACATTTTTGCAATATCTGCAGACACAGCATACTTATGATATCGAAAGCGACAAAGAATTGTAAAGATGTCTTCCTGAAGATTTGGGCCAACTTTCAACATATCATTTAATGATTTTCCATTAGTCGTAACACAAGAGGCATCAAATACAACCCGCAGTCGAGTTGTAGTGCTATCGGATTTAATTACACAGTGGTGCGGAATGAAGTATCGTGCGTTATCAATTTTTGTTGGAGCCATATGCTTTAGGGAAATGTATTCCTCCATAAATTCTATGTATTCCCTTTGCATACCCTTGTCACGGGCAAATTTTGATTCCAAATATGTAAACCTTCGAAGAGCAGTTGAACGTGATTCGCCTAAGTCTGGAGGAAGCACCTTAAATGGGAGGCGAACAATAAATTTATTTGTAATTGGACATCTTTTGACAGTCTCCAAAAAGAATTTTTCGCAAGATATTTCTTCTGCCGACATTATTTCTTTTTGTTTTGGTTCACAGTCTTCAACTCTCCAGAATGACTCCAAAAGTTTATCAAGTGTCGGTTTATTGGATAGTGCAGTGGATTGGTTATATTTCACACTTGGTTGCATTGGTGATACTGTCGTTACATCACAGTCATCCTTTTTCGTAGTCGTCATACTAACAATTTGTTGGGGTTCAGAATTTTCATGTATCGAATTTTCAGTTGATATTGTATTTGATTTGCTGTTTGGTGTGCTGACTAAGCCTGATACTATCCAACCTAATTTTGTTTTCATAAGATTTATTTGATTTGCCATCTTAATTTTTCCCACCATAAGAAGATCCCAGAAGATTTCCACGCCGATGAGCAAATCAACTGGACCCGGAACGTTAAAGGTTTTATCGGCTAACTTTATATTCTGTGGTATATTCCAAGAGTTTGTGTTTAAATGCTGGTGTGGATGATTCGATGAGATTGACGGGATAATGACGGCATTAAATGTTGATGTAAATTCACTGGTTAACGATTTAGCTTTGAGAATGCATGAATAGTTTGCACTAACTGATTTGGAGCCTCCAATTCCACTTATACTCATATTAATTTTCTTTCGAGGCAGACGTAGATGTTGAGCCATTCGTTCTGTAATAAAATTTGATTGCGAACACGAATCAAGTAGAGCACGTCCTATGATAGAGACACCATTGGGGCTGTATAATTCAATCATTGCAGTTGCCAGGATTGCAAAATCTTTGTCCTTGAAAGCATGAAGACAGGCGGTGGGGGTTAAGTCGGTCTCTTCTACGGTTGTATTATTAGATTGGGCACTGGTTAATTTATCGGTGTTAGAAGCTGATGTACTAGCTGGATCCTTGTGTAGCAGGGTGTGGTGTGTTGCATTACATTTTTGACATTTGTTGAGAGATGGGCACGATTTAGCAATGTGGCTTGTTCCGAGACAATTTAGACATAATTTAAGTCGTTTAGCGGCTCTAAATCGATCTGTGACGCTCATGTCAATAAACTTTGTACAGCGAAATACGCTATGATTTGGAACGGAGTCACATATTATGCATTTCGTGGCTTGATTTAAGGAAACAAAGGCTGTAGTATGATGGTTAAATGATGATGTACGGTTATATCGATTTTGTTGCGAATGGGTTAATGACTGTTCCCTGGATGAAAAAGAGTGATTAGTTTCATGAATTTCTAATGACTTACAACGTCTTTCCAAAAATTTTGCTAAATCGTCCCAGCTGGGTAATTGCAACGATGTAGCGGTTCCACTTCCAAAGGCAGCTAGATTATCCTCCCATTTTGCCTGCAAGTTAGGATCAAGTTTAGAAACAATTAAATGCATTATGATACCATCTGATATTTGCTGTTTACTAGCGATCGATTCTAATGCGCGTAAGCTAGCGTTAATGGTGTCTATAAATAAACGAAGCGACGGTACATTTGGTTTATACAATTTTTGAATATTGAAGATTTGCAGCAAGTGTGACTGGAACAAATAATTTTTATTGTTGTATCTAGTTTTTAATAAATCGAATGCGACGTCATAGTTCTGAGCGGTGACTTCCAGGGACTGAATAAGACGAGCGGCGCTATCAGTCAGACATGATTTCAAGTACTGAAATTTGGAAACTGGAGACAATTCTTGATTTTCATGAACTAAGAGGCAAAATACATTGTAAAATTCCATCCAGTCTTTATAATTGCCATTAAATTTTGATAGTTGTAGCGTTGGTAACTGAGGTCGTTGAGAAATCGAAGTTTGATGTGATACCCGTGTACTTGAAAGTGGAGACTCGTTTGGTGGTCCACGAAGTGAGGCTAATCGTTCCAGTATGACAGATTTTATTTCATAATAGGCTTCTTCAAAAGTGCATCTAGGATTTTGTAGGATTTCCGACTCATCGAGTGATTCCAATTCCAATTGAATTGTTTCAAATGATTTAAGTTGACGCTCCAATAGCGACAATTTTACCTCTAGCTGGTACATGGATAATTGAAGTAACTGATTTATATTGGTTTTCATTGAACAAATTTGAGTGATTAATTGGTCACGTTGCAGTGACCGGGTGCGAATTGTGCCCCTATAGGCACAGGCAGATGGAGTTTGCTGCTCCTCCTCTTCTTTATCTCCAGCCATATATATTTATACTATAATTTTCCGATGAAAATTATTGGGCAGTTATCCGGTTCGAAGGACCGTATATGAGCCAAGAGCTTTTTCCTGGCACAAAGCGAAAAACTTATAAAGAAATTGTGCTCTAATATTTCACCAATGTGAAATATTTTATTTTAACACACTTTTTCTATGTTAAAGAAAAACACTTGTTTTACCACTGACGGTCGCAAAAAGAATGGAATTTATTTTAAACTTACAAAATAATATTTGTCTGCAATTTACCAGCACAAAGAATTCGGTGACCAAATTTACATTTTTTTTATATAGATTTTAAATAAGTACGATGATTAGCGGTACTTTAGTAAAGAATTTTATTGTGTTTTTGTATGTTTCTTTTTGTAACTTTTTTACAAACGCATACCCTGTAGGAAATTTAATCAAAGACTCAAACAGGGGGCTTATGGGAAGCCGGCGTAAAGAGCTTCAAGTCCCATACTAAGAAGCTCGCAAATTTTAAATATACCTTTGAGGAACTAGCAACCCTATTGACTAGAATAGAAGGATGCCTCAACTCAAGACCCTTAAGCCCGTCAAGTGAAAACCCTCAAGATCTCAACCCGTTAACCCCAGGTCATTTCTTAATTGGCTCACCCTTATTATCACTCGCTAAACCCGATGTTAGTAAAGAGAATATTACCTTAACGAACAGATGGCAAAGGTTGAAAAATCAACACCATCAGTTTTGCAAAAGATGGAAGGATGAATATTTGAAGGAGCTCCATAAACGTTATAAATGGAAAAACCCTAAACGTCCTGTGGAAGTCAATGACATTGTCGTCATTAAACATGACAATCTGCCCTCAAATGAGTGGTTACTCGGACGAGTAATTAAAACTTACCCAGGTTCCGATGGGCTGCCTAGAGTAGTCGAATTGCGCACATCAACCGGAACATTGACTCGGCCCATAACCACGGTTGTGGTCCTACCTACACACTAAGTAGACTCCTTTAAATCTTCCATTTTCATCAAATACACAAACCTAACCCTGTCTTCTAATAGGACAACACAAACATCTTTAACAAACAATAACAATAATAACACCAACACACATCAACATTCATCATACATAACAACATTCACCACACACATCACATATACACATTCTTCAACAGGTTCAAAAGGATTGTTTATATCCTGGTTGGTCAGTTGATTATCGATTATTAAGTGACACTAAACAACACGAGTGCACTACAGTAAATAAAATTAATAAATATTTTGAAATAATATAAAATTTGAACTATTAATAATTTATAAAATATATGCATACATATATCTAAATATTGTGAACTACTAATATACAAATAATACAAATTGTGAACTTACATATATACAAATACAAATAAATACGTTTATAACGTTTATAAAAAATACACAAATAAAACTCTATACTCTAATTTATTATTTACACATAATTAAAATATAAAAGGTTTGTGCATAATATACCATACCCCCTCTCACCCTCATAATAACCCTACCCTATAACCTGTATGTTCAGAGCCTTTATAGTCAATGTGTTTAACATAATGTTTAGAATAGATTTGAACTACATAATGCTACATACAATATTTACTCTCTTCCTATCGACAGAGAATTTCAGATGTTATGGCCTTTTGACATAGATTTCTTTTTGTTTTAACTCTAATTTATTACTTATTACAAATATAATATTAACTTTAATATAATATATTCAGTTATGATGTTGTACAGTCGTCAAGCTAAGAGTGAGTTGCTAACTGGGTCGGATGGCTTTATTTTCCTACGTCTGCGTTCCAAACCAATGGGATCAACAAGAGATAATGCTTCCGATTTAATGCAACATCTTAGTCGGGTGTTCTGTTTTGTTGCAATTTTTTTAATCTCTTGTCTAACGTATTTACGCCAAGATCGCTATGCAGATCACTTGTGCGAATATACCAGGATTCGCTTACGATTCTGAGTACTTAATTTTGAAAAAGTTGTATAATATTTGTATCTTTTCGCTTGTATATCATTTATATGTTTCCGCAAGTCTAGCTGTATACGGCCTGTACTGTCTATAAATTTAGGATTATCTAAAATTGATTAATTTGTAAAGTCAACATGCTCTAAGTCGACTTAGAGCTGTTTAATTTTATGCACCATTTTCCTATCTATTCTAATACTGAGATAAGTGTGTTTTGTAATCTGTGCTTCGCCTCATTTTCAGATCTGTCAACTGAAAAAATAGCTGTCATCAGCAAATGCGGCCATATTCCTTCCAGCAACTTCTGGTACATCACTAGTGTATAAAACATACAAAAGTGAACCCACAATACTCTCTTGTGATACTCCTGTTTATATTTTCCTTAATGGAGAATACGTATCCTTATATTTGACGCAAAAAATTTATTTTGCAGGTAAGATTCAAACGATGTGCAATATAAATACATACATAACATACATAATTGGCCATTACAACCCTTCAGTCAGGATTACGGCCTAGCTTCTCGCATCACTCATGTTGTGTGTGTTAATTTTATACATGAGTGGCGGGAGATACAGTTTAAAGTCGACTCCGAACGACAGATTTTTGAGAAATATTTCATACGTTATGCATTCTTGTTTTGATGTCTGGCCTGGGGCTCGAACCCTGGTTTTACGTCTAATAAGCCAACACACTACCTACTGGACTACGGCGACTTCTAGACCGTGCAGTATGCCTTTGGCAATTATGTACTGACTTTTGTCAGTAGACACGTATGACTTGTGGTGAACGATTCTATTAAAGTTAAAATTGGAAACATTTTTTTCTTATTAAAATATTAACATCCACATATCATAAACATGTTGCGTAAATGTTAGCTGTGATGTAAATAATCCAAGCTTAGATACTTATGACCAGTGTTCGAAAAAATACTCGAAAGCACGCAACGTTTATATACTGTACTGAAGTAAAGGACACAAACACATTCACTACAACGAGAGCAAAACTCTTCGTTTCTGTTTTAATGTTTATGAACATAACGTTTTGTTAGAGTTTGCGTTCATCTGTTGTGTAGATGTTTCGTACGTAATGTGTATACGTACGAGTTCACAAACCCTTAAATGAAAGTTATAAGTATTTTATCAGTGACGTACGCTATGGTTTGCATACAGTATTTTTCGAACACTGCTTATGACAATAAAAATCTTGTATGTTATGTATGTATGTATTGCTACATTGTTCTCCTACATGTATAAAATTAACAGAGTTTATCAACAATGTTGGCAATGTCTACTTTGCAAACATGGATGTCTCTATTGTCGGAGAAATTAATTAAATTAAATTTATTTGATATTTTAGATATTGCCTTAAAAAAAGCCCAATTATTTTTATTTAATATGTTTATGATTAATTTCTGAATAACATTTTATTTCAGTTCATCATATATTTTTTTTTTATTAATATTCGGCCGGTCAATTAGTGAAGTTGCCACCGACTGATCGAATATTTCTTATGCAACCCTGATTAACTGTAAATTTCCTATAGCTTTCGTTCTATTCAATTAGCATCTTCTCAGAAAGTAAACTAGGCTCCAACCGTACTTGGGTACGTTCTCTTTCTTTTCATCTTCGAGAGATAACTAGTCGCAATCAAACCATAAAAACCATAAGAAATTATTAAAATTTTGCAAATATAAAAAAGTATTTAAGTTATGTTTTATTAAATCAAGCTAAAAAATATTAAATCATAAAATTTTAGTACATTTGTCCTTGGTTACTTTATTAAAATTTGACTAAAGAACTATTTTTCTTTGGTGAAGTTTGAAATTACTTTTTAATATATTTTTTTTTATCTATTTAGTAATATAATTTTGTTAGATTGTGAAAAATTTTACGTAACCAGACTGTAGGTTATATATTGCTTGCCTTTGCCTATATAAGGGCACGTACACATCGGGATTGTTCCCGAAAAAAAAAGAAATTTGTGAGACTTTTATCCTAACGGTACAATAACCTTAAAGGAATTTAACCGTTAGAGTAACGCATTAGTCTGGTCAATCTAAAACGTGGTATAGGTTGGAAAACGATATTTGTCAGCTCCAGAAATGTCTCCTATTTGAAACACCTATGCTCGACAAGATGATTAATCTTTATAGTTTTTTGGGAACCATATCTATACCCAACCTCATCTATACTCAATATCATCTTATTTACCCAACATATAAATATATCAACTTCTTACATTTCAGAGTATTTGTAATTGTATTAAAGAAGTATCCATATACAACTATTTATATGCAAGTGGATAATACTATAATATACTCCCCTCCATTAGAAACATCAGCAACGACTCGAAGAGGCCTCATCGTCATTGCTGCTGCAATGGGGGTAAGTCCAATTTCACGATTTTAATTTTTTTTTGTGTAAAAATACCTTGGTCTTGCATATATGTAGATGTTTAGAGTATTTTTTTCTTTTATAACATATTCAATGGATATAAAGATAAAAATTCTACAAATAAATCGTCGTTTGTGGATTGGAATTATTTCCGTAGTTTTGTTTAAAAAAGATTTAAAAAAATGAAAAAAAAGACTGTTCATGAAGAAGTTTTTACGCTTAGGTAAATATTCAACCTTACAGGTAATAAGTTAATAGTTGTGTCACGTAAAAGTTCATTGCTATTATTATTATAATTAGTGTTCCAATATTATTATTATAACCTAAATTCTGTATATATTTTCGATCATAAAAGAATAAATAAAACAGAATGTAATAATCTTTTTTAACGAGTTCAAATTTATGGTTGAACATATAGGATTACTAATTTATAATTATATTTAATACTTCATTTATATTTCGGTTAAACTAAATCAGTTTATTCTGAGATTTTTATTTTGTTTTCTTACTTATAAAACTAATGACTGTAATGGTACTTTAAAAATGAGTTAACTTGGTTTAAACCAAATGAATTTTATCTTGAGTTTATATTTTAATAAAGTGTTAATGAATTCAAAATGAATAGTTAAACGGCCATGTAAATTCTCTTATATAGATTAACTAAAATAGACTAGTTAAATTTAGGGAGCCTACTAAGAAGTTACACTCGTAGGATGCAGGCTTAGGGAGGGTTAAGAAGCTGAGGAACCACGCTTTTAGAGACACGTATTTATGGAGTAAAGATAATTAATACCTCTTCTTATCCCAAATTAGTAGTATAGTAGGGGCTTGATTTGTTTGATCTCTGCTATTCAGGCCCATATAGAGTAAATATAATACATAAAAAGGGAGTCTTCATAAAAGTACTTTGTAATGCAACAGAGGCGACTAAATTAGATCACGAAAACTCCCCAATCATAGGCTCCCGCAGACCTGCTTTAGTCCGATCCTTTATCAATAGATATATGTATGCCTTGTTTGTGTATATCATTAAACTACAGTTACATCTTTTTGTATACATTACAGACTGACACATCCCAGAATACGGCGGAACAAACACCGCCAACTACTGAAAAAATTCTTAATTATATCACCCTTCTAACAGGCAACAACTTGGCACTCTTCAATGCGTACAGTTCAAATCGAACAACCTTTGTTTTATTTGTTGTTAATATGTACTAAGTTTTCAATTCTGACGTAAGCAGCGAAAATAACAGTCTCAACGGTTTTCACAACGTTTGTACACAGATAACGATATGCAAACCTAATACATATACAGGTAACTTGTTTTCCATAAACATAGGAAATTTTATAATTTTTTTGTTATGACAATTATATAGGAATTGGTTAATAGTTATTTTATTTCTATTCCACTCCGCATTTCGGTTTTTTCATTCCTTTACGCCAGCAACATTGTTTCTCCAACACGAGCAATATGGTTTCTTTCTTCAGATAAAAACTAGATTTAACGACAACGGCACTAGAAAGTCTATAATTAATAGATCTGAATAAGATAATGTGTTGGATCATTTAACCAGGATGTTGTCAAAAGTGTTTATTTTTTTGTAGAAAACTATCACAGCTATATATTTTGGTAACCAATAAATATTACATCTTTTCTTCGCTTATCACAGCAACACATCAAAATTATAAATCCAAACTTCATTTTATAGTTGTTGTGAAGAGGAATAAAACATTTGAATTTTAAAGCGCAAGTAGTATATTTTGATATTCTTTAAACTCACCTCGCCCTATATGTATGAGTATTTCTTTACGAACACAATCACAAAAATGTTAGATTGATAAGTTTATTTCATGTGTCGCCATGCAGTTTTAGAAAATTGGTCTTGAAAAAAATGCTTACCATATGATTTCAAATACTACCTCTCAGGCAGCCAAAATATTTAATATATCTCATTGTTTTGATATATTGTATACAATAACTGTATTTAAAAACCGTTAGCATGTTTATGTTTGTATAGAATGGGTTACGTTTGTGACAACTACTCTCAAATTTTAATGATATTATTGTCAGAACATAAACATGGCAGGATAAATAAATTTGACCTGCCTTTGGTCACAAATAATGATAATGTGCAATTCCAATTATTCTATCACTTTCTTCAAAATTTATTATAATATATGTATAGTATATCAGGATGAAATATATTATGTATATTTTATGTAGACCTTGCATGATACATATGTATGTATTATCATTCAACATTTAACTATTATTTGCTTGCAGCGTGACATACATTTTACTTACGTTTCACCATTATCTATACTAACTAAGTAGTATTCTGTTTGTTTATTAATGAAACATTCCTTTTTATTTTCAATTTCAAACGACTAATGTATTAATAGTTTTAAATTTACTTCAAACTTTCTTGTATTATGCCGAACTCAATTGCGTACATAAATATTTGTCACGAAAAAAAGAAAAAAACATTTTTAGCCATATATATAGTTGTAAAACACTTATTTTTTATTACATATTTTGTTGATAGTATTAAAACTTTTTCTTCATTAAGAACATATTGTTTTCTATTTTTTTTTTAATTTGATTTGAGATTATTAAACAAAAATTTAATTTAGTATTGATATTTCAGATATAGTAAACTTTTCTTATTTTCTGCGCGCATTGCGCACACCATAAATCTAAATGTTTTTTTTTTCTTAAATCTTACTTCGTCCTGTATCACAAAATGTTGTTGTGTCTTTACCATGAAAATTGTACAAGTTTTAGCCGTAACATTTTGACCATTGCCTTTTAAGGTTAATAGTATATAGTGGTTAAGTTTTTGAAATTATTTTCAAGGCAAATAAAACTTGCAATATACTATTTAAATAAAATTAATTAGCACTTGCAACACCAAAAATAATATAGAACCGTACAATACATATGGTATACATGTAGATATTTATGTACTTAGTACAAAAAAAGTTTACAAAAAAAATTGTGTAAAAAATCTTCCTTTGAATCAGTTATCAACAAACTGCATACCTTATTACTATTTACACCAAAAGCTTAAATAATATAAAAATTTATTTGTATTCACTGCCCGTTTCAAAATATACGAGTCAAAGTCAAACCATTACAAATTTTCTCAGAAGGATATAATTTCTAAAGCACATTTTGATTTGATGGAAGTTTTTAAAGAAACGCATTGGGCTTTGATTTTTCCTGAAGTTACAAAGAGTCAGGAGTGCGAAGTGGAAAAACCGCAATTATTAATTAAACTCTGAAAGTAGGTATATGCAATAAGCTCAATAAATATTCACTACTTAATTCTAAAAAAAAAAACATATTTGAAAATATTCGTACCAAGGCGAATTCATATAAGGTGGCCTTAAGTTACCAGCTGTTGAATATCGTCATTGTCATTGTTTTTTGTGTCGATAATCAATTTCGATAATCAATTTCGTAAAAGTGATCAACTACGAAAAAAAAGAGAATCCGAGCTGATTTGCGCTATCCCTAAGGTCATCATGCTTCTGGGAGATACTGGGAAGCATAAGAGAGGATTCTACAATAAAGGCTGTGCCAGAACATGAAGAATATTTAAACAAATTATAATTTGTGTAGAATACAAATATAAAAGAAAATAAAAAATAAATAAACAAAAGAATGTGTAAACTTATTATAAAAAACCAACAAATAAATTATTCTATATGATTTTATTTAAGATGACTTTCTAGAAAATCCGGTTGCCATAGTCAAAAAATCACCACGTTTTTGCCTAAAAATGTGGGAATTTCTTAGTTTCGACAATTATATTCTTTATACGTAACCAATAGAGAAATGTTTATAATCAGAATATAGTTTTTAAGCTTTTTATAGATATTTTTTTGTTCAAAAGTTATTTCGAGGTAGTAAGTGTCAGTTTTTTTTTGCTCAGTGTACGCAAAACAAAACAAAATATTTGATATTCATGTGTACTTAAAAAAGCATTCACATGGGCTGATAACACCACCTTATATGAATTCGCCTTGGGTAAATTTTGTCTATTGGACAGGAAAAACTTTATTGAAATTAAAATATGTGAACAATTTTTTTATAATTGATTCTTTCGAATTAATTGGAATTATTTAAATTAAAATAAGATAAAACGGCGATAAACAAAATAAGCATTGCCATTGGTGGAGCGCAATGTTGGAAAATATATTTCTTTGGTGACTTCCTCTCAGTAAATTTCTGGCAAAAACTCTGAAAGCAAATAAAATTGAAATGAAAAGTTTTTCAAAAATATGTCGTTCGGGGTCGACTTTAAACTGTAGGTCCCGCCATTAATGTAAAAAATTAACACACACAACATAAGTGGTGTGAGAAACTAGATCCATAATCCTGACTGAAGGGTTGTAATGACCAATTATGTATGTACTGAGAGGAAGTCGCCGAAGAAATATATCTTATATTTCGTTTTGTTGGATATGTCAATAAATTTAAAATAATATTAATTAATTACACGTTGGGAATTGTTATTGACTAAGAATTGTAAATATTTCAGTTTTGAATTGCATCGGATTTCAGCCTGCTTTAACACATCCTTCCAGACCCCTTTTCTTCTTCCAACGTAGAGAATGACGTTCCCTACGTCAATGCAAGCAACTAAATACTTTTGTGGAAAATAGTGCCATTGCGATGCACTCCAGCCTTTTGCAAAACAAACTCCATGAAGTTGAATAAGTCGCCGGCATCTAAAAGTTCGGAGTAACCATTCCTACATGGACGGAGCTGCAGAAGTTGGTCAACGTCATTCTGCATAGCCTTATCAACTTCGCAGTAATTCCGAGCTCAAACTCATATAATCGACAAAAAACGGTGTGTGTCGACTTGATTTTTATGGTATATCTTTCCGTCAGACCTTCGCATTATCGCAGATGTTCGAGAGAAAGCGCCTTTAACGTCCTTCTCTTCCGTCGAGGCGTGTACACGAATTAAACTGGATAAAAGTCCTATATTTAATGAGGGCATCTTCAAGGTGGCGGAAGCGTACATCTTGTGGAGGGTCCGGACGTTCGATATTCAATTAAATGTTTGCAGTCATCGAAATGTACTAGGTAACAAAAAATAAACTGGTTCACACATTCACAACGAGACGACGATACTAGTCGCCAAAATAGATTCTCTCTTCTAGCAGGCAAAGCTGATGAACTCGCTTTATGAACCAAATTTGGTAAACCACCTCCAATTTACCTCGAAGTAAAATATAAACTTTCTCTGTTTTGGAGAAAATTCAGGAAAATAATGAACAGTGATATGAAGTAGAAGGACTTTGCCTATGTTTCGGATGGAATTTGAGTCTGCTGATATAAAATTAAAAAATAATTGTCTAAAGATTTTACTTTTGGAACGTCAATATAAAAATGAGCCAGAAAATCTCTTTTTATAATTTCCGGTTTTACTTTATATATTCTAGTTAAGTCAAGAGCACCATGTACTGCGCGACCTACATATGTAAAGTTATCACCAAGCAAATAACTTCTGATGATTTTTATCATAAATTTATTATATCCTCAGTTTACACTCCTTTTGTGTTTTCGAAAGCAGAGAAAAAATATAACTATAAAATGTCTTTCGGAACATGATTTCTGGCAGCTGACGGCTACAATGCTAAACTAACCTTCTGGATATCCCAGCTTATTGCACCTAGAGATCGCGTGATGGTGGTATATCAAGATTGGGCTTAGCCGTCGTTTTCAGTGGACAACCAACTTATTGACCGATGGATGGACACAAGATTTCAGACGTTTTTGATTTTTGCGTGATCCCAGAGACTGGATTAAAGTTGAGGCTTCATCAGACCGCTCGCCTACCGTTCTTATTGTAGCAAATCCTAATGTTGATGTAGCGCACACCTCAAATGTAAGAAAAGGCATTAATTGGTCTAAATTTAAAAAATATGATGATCTTAATGTTTCTCAAATTTTTGCGAAGTTTAATAAATGTCATCCATTACGCAACTGTCAGCTATTCTAAGGCTGGAGACAATAGAGTTTACTCTTTAGATGTAAAAAGGTTGATTTCCACTAAAAGAAAGATTACAGCAGAGCAAATCATCCAAACAAAACCATTCTCAAGAGATATACAAACCTACTCAGAGAACTCCTTGAATTTCAAAGGATGGAATGTATTACTGGATAATTGGAAGGTCTTGATTCCGCACCAGAAACAAATTATTCATTGTGGGGCACTATTAGGACTCTTAAAAGACCTATTATATCTCAACCACCTTTACGAAATATAACCGGAAAAGTCATATATTTTTTAATCACCTAAGAACCGTCTTCACTCCATACGGCATGACCAATCCATCGTTGTTGCTGAAAGCTCCTGGTATAGATAGTCAAAAATAAAATGCTTATTGAACTGTCATTCATAGCAATTAGGATTATTCTTCTAATATTTAATGCCATTATACGACTTGAATATTATCCTCAAGTGTTAAACGTTGCACTAGTTACGATACAACAATATCGAAGATTTTTAAAAAATTCTTAATGTATAAACTACTGCCAATATTAAACGCCAGAAAGTCTAACCCAGATCATCAAATTGACTTAACAAAGAACGTATCACAATTGAACAAACCCACAGCTTAGTGCATTTCACAAGTTTTTAATAAGATCTGGCGTCCATAAACTGAGGATAAACTTACTCACTATCCAAAGTGTGTTTTGCCTTCATTTCTAGAAAGTTCTGATTTTCCCTAATTCAATTTATAAATTTTAAAATTTATTTACATGGCGCTGCTATATTGCTTACATTATTATGTATATTATGATATAATGTTATAACATAATTTAATAATACAATATAACACTAGTAATACAGTAGAGCTACTTGCAAGCCACATAGTTGACCGAAGTTTTGTTATTAAGGAAGGAGAGGTTGAGAGTGTCGCACTCGCCTTTGAGTAGACAAATTTTCATTTCTACCTTTGCTGATGACAGTGCTTTCCTGAGCGTACATAAATATCTCCACGGAGCATCTTATCACATGCAGGATTATATATGCCAGTTAGAAAAGTGGTTAAACATTAGAAATCGTGATAGGGAGGCGGTAATTTTCATTACGTTCTCTAACATGGATAGATCTATGATTAAGGACTGGAGGGTTTCAGATAAGTGTTCTTTTTCTGATCACCAACTGATATCCTTCAGTATTAATCTATCTAGTGGCTTTCATGAGCATTTTAGGAATCCAAGAAGAACTGACTGGATCAGATATGAGAAGGCTGTGAAGGAGAAACTTAGGGCTCTCAGGGGTTATTCCACTCCTGGCATCAATGAATGAGTTGGATTTTTGACGGATATATTGTTGTCTTGTTATAGAGATCCATGTCCTCTTACTTACCCAGGTAAGAGCAGCCAACCAGCCTGGTAAAATGCGGAACTCCGAAGACTCCGCTGTTGTACTAGGAGACTCTTTAATAAGGCTAGGAGATCGGGCAGTGATGTTGACTGGTCTGCATATAGATCCAGTTTTAATGATTATAAGAGGGAAATAAAGCGCTCAAAGAGAACCACCTGGATAAGTTTCTGCACAAGTATCGAGGGTGTAGCCGATGGGGCTCGTTGTAGGATTCTGTCTAGGGGCCCCAAAATCCTATGCTTCATCCAAAAGAACGGTGGCACGTGGACAGCTTCGTGAAACCCTGGAGGTTCTTCTGAACACTCATTTTCTCAATTGTGAGGATCCAGATAGCTATCCGTTGGGTGTAGCTGATCCCTTCTGTAATAATGGCATGATGCCCGATTTGGAGGGTATCATTACCAGGGATAGGGTCAAATGGGCTATAAATAGCTTTGAGCCTTTTATATCGCCTAGTCCGGATGGTATCTTTCCGGCTCTGCTTAAGCATGCTGGTGATATATTACACAAATATCTGGTGGACGTGTATAAGGACTGTCTCCGGTGGTGTAATATACCTGACAGTTGGAAAGAAGTGCTTGTGGTGATTATACCAAAAGCTGGTAAACCCAATCACATCGGCCCTATGGATTATAGACCGATATCGCTCTCATCCTTTCTTTTGAAAGCTTTGGAGAGACTTATCGATCTATATTTGAGGACAAACATAGAGCGGTCTCTGTTGAGTAGGTCGCAAAATGCTTACATTAAGGGTAAGGCACATCTTCATGATGTGACAGGCTTTGTTGAGGTCTTCCGCCTAGGGCCATTCGCCTGATATATCTGGCGATTGTTAGGCAGGTTATTACTAATGGTTGCGTTGTTTTGTGGTGTGCCTTAGAAAAGAGTTTTCAACTGAAAATTTTAGATAAGGTTCAGCGGATTGCCTCCTTGAGTATCACTGTAGTGAGGAAGAGTTGCCCTCAGGTTGCTCTTGACACTATGCTCTGCCTGACTCTTGATTTGTAAGTCAAGCGGTGTGCGGCGCGAAGTGCCATACGTCTGAGGGAATCGGGCTATTGGAAACAGCGCTCGATAGGTCAGTCCAGAGTTCTGAATGTCGTCTTTCCTGATGGGAGGTATGGACTTTCGGAAAAAGACACCGATTATATTGTGTCTGAGGCTATGTTCCTGCCTGGTTTAAGAATACTTATACCGGGAAGGGCACAATGGCATGGTGGGTACTCCCGGGGCAGAGAAGTATACCAATCTTCACAGATGGGTCTAAGTTAGGTGGAAGTACAGGTGCTGGGGTTTTCTGCAGCGAACTCGTATTTCAGGCGGAGATTTGCGCAATCTTGAAGGCTGTTGAGGCCATAGCTGGTACCCCCGATTCACAAACAGTCAGGCTGCTCTAAGGGTCATTACGTCGGTCTGGTGAAAATCCTTTCTCGTTCGCAAATACAAGGAGTCGATAAGGACTTTTGGACCAGACCGTATCCGCCTATGCTGGGTTCCGGATCATAGCGGAATACTGGGCAATGAGACGACGGATGCTCTGACTAGGTTAGGTTCGCTTTCTGGGGACGATTTAATAGTTGGTAATAAGCCCCCAATCTGCCACCTCTACGGCCTCATCAATGGATGTGTTAGGGGGAAGAGCAGAGGCGTTGGGGAAACGGATCGGGTTGTTACGTTTCTATGGCCTGCTATAGACAGTGTGTGTGCTGGGCTTGGATAAGGTCAGTTTAAGGTTAGTTATCGGAACACGGGGCATTGCCAGATAAGGTCGCTGACGGAAATCTGGAACAGATCCCAGCCGGTCTATTGCAGGGAATATTGCGATGAGGAGTTGGAGACTGTCGAGCACCTCCTCTGTAACTGCTCAGCCCTTGGTAGGTGGAGGTTAAGGATACTTGGCAGGGGCTTCTTTGAAGGTTTGAATTCTGTGTCGAGAGCCGATATCAAGGCTCTCCACAGATTCGTTAGCAGCTTGGGCTGGTTGACAAGTTCTAGGGCTTCATCAGTGTAGTCGCGCTCTCCCTTTTTGTTTCCTTTGGTCTGTGTAATTCCTCCGCTTCCCATTCTCCCCTTTCCTACTTCCTCTCCTTTTTTCATATCCTCTCTATTATCCTTCCATTTTAATGGCGTTATGTACAATGGGTCAATTCGACCTCCGGGTTCTGTACTTGTCTTAATTGACAAGTACACGTACTCTAACCTAACCTAACCTAAGGGGGATAAAGAGAAATGAGCTTGTAATGTGTACATGTAAATTTATATTAAAGAAGGAAACTTGCTCCCCAGTTTGGATAAATAACCAAGTATAAATAAACCGCCGCACAATGGGGTTTTTGATGCCTAAAATGGGAATTAAATCGTGGGAGCTTTCCTGGTTGCTTTTTTTTAACTTTTTTTTGGTTTATTTCACTTAAAGAAGATAAATCCATAATAAAAGAAATCGTGACCTGAAATGCAAAGGACCTAACAACCAAAAAATTCAAAATTGAGTTTTTGATTGATTCTGATGTACTGTATCAAAATATATGTTCTGACAAAATTTTATAATCATACTCTCAAATATTATCTACCAACCAGATAAAATTAGAATTGAACATAGAAATGTTAATACAAATTAGAAAAAACCATTTTGAGTATCAAACAAGTATTCATTTCATTTTGAAGTCTTTGTTTAGGGCTTCTTGCGCTTCCTGAGTTAACTGCCCTATTGGTATTAAAGAGTAGTTTCTTACTTCTGGTCCGCGCCAGCAAAGATGAGGAATTTTCTTTCCTTTACTCTTTTGGTTTTTGCTTCTTCCACTGCAATCCTCGAAATCAACTTTCGATCTACCACGCTTAACACCAGATTGGCGCGAGAAACCAATTGACGATTCTAACCAGTACTTGTTGTTCTGAAGAAAACGCTCAGAAACTCTATAAGATGCATTCCAGAGATTCTTGAATTGGGAAATAAAATTTTTCCATGTTTCGTTAAAAACTTTAATATTTTTTTATTGTTTGGCAATAAACGTGTAAGCATTTTTTCTTTAAGAAATGCAATTATATAAGTAAAGGTTTCAAATCCGGAACTTGCAATTATTTCATAAAGTTCTCTTCAAGAAATAAAAATTGTATTCACGTTTGTACCTATGATTGAATAAATATGGTCTTATAATTTTATACAAAAAATTTAACAAATAAAAATTATGTTGGTGTAAAAATATATCTTCTTTTTTTAATCAGGTGCAAGATGGAGCAAAAAATTTTTTTCTATTATTTCACAAGGTGTCTTAGGTTTAAGAAAAGAAAAATTGTTTTGCTTTACTTTGCTTAACTCACAACTATGTTTCTATATATGCTACAAAATTTGCAAATTTATAGACCGTCACAAAAATTTTTTTTAAAAATACAAAATATATAAGCTTAAAAAACAACGAAGCAAATATAATCTTAATCGTCTGTTGTTGAAGGCTCCATATTTTTTTTAATATTTTTTCCTTAAAAATTTGCCAAGAACTAATTTTGAAAACACTGAAAATTTAGTTTTTTCACGAAAGATAAAAAAATATCAAAAAAATCACACTTCAAAAAGACGTAGTAATGCAACGGTACTTGCTAGAGACATATTTTTTGAAGAAAGTGATGCAGAGTCCTGTGCACTTTTAGCTCTTGTAAAAAAATATTTGATACTCAAGAATTTCATTTTCCAATTAATTCCCATTTTAGGCATCAAAAACCCCAATGTGCGCCGTTTGAATGAAAATATTACATCGATACGAAAATACTGCAAATTAACCCATTAGTGCCCAGTGACAACTTAAGTTGCCAGCCTTTGTTTTTATGCTCTGAGAGGAAATTGAGTGTAAAAAACAAAACGATAACCGTTAGAAAAAAGTCATTCGGGCATTAATGGGTTAAATTGAAACTTTTTGAAATACATTGGCTATTTGCTATATGATTCTCTTTAAAAAATAGTATGGTGTAATGACATACAGTTATGGGGGGCTGCCTCTAAGCTTCACACACCGAAACATCAAATTAAAAAGGACGGATAATGCAGCTCTCATCTCTTCGGAAAAATACCTACGCTTACATACAGCATCCTACATAAAACATGAATTAATTCCTGGTATTGATCATTGTTAAATAATCCAATTTTTTTGTATTCTATAGTTGTTAAGATTTGATTAATTGTTGTTAATTCAATTTAATAATTGAAGTTTCGATAAATAAATTTCATTAAAAAATGTATATTAATATTATGCTTATCTTATTATTTGCTTTTACGAACTAATAAACATTTTTTTTTTAAATAACAATTTATTTAATTTGTGAACTTGAATACAAAAAAAATTATTTAAGAAAAAAATACCTTCAAAAATATTGCAAAAGAAAGTTGACTATTACAACTGTTGCAATATTTACACATACAACGAGAATATATTCTATCTTGCGTTTATACAGTATCCGTGATTCTTCCATTAAATATTAAATAAAAATTAAAATATTAATATTTATTGTAATTTCTTCTTTTTGGATTAATTTTTTATCAACTTCGTTGAAAAACGTCATCGCTGTGGCCATATTTGCATTTTCCATCTTTTTCAGTTTTTCAAAAGTGAGTCCTACACAAACAATTGAAAAGACTTTTAAAAACAATTTTTAAAATTTGATGATGATGTATCATCAAAATAATTAAATGTTAATAAACATACATAATTCGTCATTACAACCCATCAGTCAGGATTACTACGACCTAGTTTCTCACACCAATTATGTAGTGTGTGTTAATTTTTATACCTACAGTTTAAAGTCGACTCCAAATGAAAGATTTTTGAGAACCTTTTCATGGCAATTTTATTTACTCTCAGAGTTTTTGTATTTCGTTTTGATGTCTGGCCTAGGGCTCGAACCCTGGCTTTACGCCTAACAAGCCAACACACTACCTACTAGACAACGGGGACTTCAAAAAAATGTTAATAAAAGAAAAATTAATAAAATTGCAAATGACTCTATTCATTTTTATAGTATATGGACATATATTCAAATATTTAAACGTTTTAATTTTGATAAGTCTTTGCATAATCCAGCTATTTTTAAAAAAGAAAAACCATTTTTGATTTTAAACCAGCTTTGAAAAATTCAGTACTTTAGTACTTTTTTCAGTACTTTTTTATAATTAATATTTTATACTTTACGCTTTTCTACTACTATTGCGTTAGCAACATGTTCAACGTAATTGAATTGAAAAAAATTGCTCTTCTTTGTTATTCCTCTTTGCACTCTTTCGCATAAGCAATAACAATTACTACCCAATTGTTCGACTGATCTTTGTAACGGAGATCTTCAACCCGCGATTACTCTCTTCAAACACACCATGTCTTCACACAAGACTGAACTTCACTAACTCCAGTCGCCTGCTTTGCCTTGCCTTTTATATGCCAACATTTTATGATGTAAACAACATAAATGAAAACATGTAAACATCGTTGTTTACATTTATTCTTGTAGTGTTGTTGCTGTATTTTGTTTACTTGTTTATCAGTTTTTTATGCTGGTGTTTGTTGGTATATTTGTAAGCAAGTTTGTTTACTTGCATTGTTTTCTTTTTGTAGCTTTTGTTTATAATTTTAATGATAACGATGTCAAAGCAGAACACCAGTATCTAGATTTTTCCAGTTTGTTAACAGTATGTTCGTTTTAATAATACGAAAAAGCAATGAGAACGTTTGCCGAACAGTAATGTAAATTCTGTAAAAATTTACATTGCTCTTCATATGCTAAAAATGAACGTACGTTCCGTTATGTTCCGTCGACATTTGACTAAACTGAGCTTTTACGTTCTATTACGCTCCGAATCAGATATTTTTTGTTTATGAGAAACATGCATAAGTCATTAGTGTCACAGAATATACACAGAATAGAAACAAGAGTTTGACGTTTAACTTTTCATGGAGAAAGAGACAACAAATATTACCAAAAAGTATTTTTGTCTCTCTCTGATTGTAACTCGGTTTTGTTTATTTATGTTTTTTTTAGTTTTCGGGGTGGTTTTTTATATTGGCGAGAGTTAATAAAAGATGTAATTTTTGTGTGAAACTACTAATAAATAATAAAAACAACTAATAACAATAACAAATTTTACGTTTTTCTTTCAAGAAATTAAAAAATATTGGCAACTTTCAGCAAGAAAATTTTTTTATGAGCAGTACGTCTTATTTTGATCTTGTAATATTTAGCTTCTTAATTACCTCTTGCACAAGAAACTATATTCATTGTGACCGAAAATCACACACATTTCGATTAATATTTAAATATTTAAGAATCTTTAAACTTTTCATTGAAGAAATTAAAAAATATTCCAAATTATCCCTTTTTTAACACAAAATAAATCTTTATTTACATTTAATTTTTCTACTTTAACCGCCAGCTTTCACTCTGTATATCTGTTGCTTCTAACACATTTGATTCACAAAACATTAAAATATTTTTTTTCTCCCTCTACGAGGTAGGTTAAAGTGCTGCTTTGAGCGTTTTTAAACGTCAAAGGTTTCAATTCTGTGTATATTCTGTGATTAGTGTCTCTATTCCATTCCGTACGTGTATATATTTTATAAATATTTTTAACAAAAGTACCATTTGATGCAAAAAAATGCGCTTTCAGTTATAGTTCAGAACCATTTCAAAATTTCAGTTTTGCAACACTGTTTTAAACTGTGAAGAACTAGAAATAAATTTACAAATTTTTGGCAAAAAATTAAAAAGTGGGAATTTAAGATAATTTGTCAAGGTGTGTACAACAAATTATGATCTTCCATAAATGTGTGGATAATTTTTATTCAAGTTACTCTAAGGGCCATTTTTTATTAGCTAATCTATAATTTATTTTAATCTTACATTAATTAAATTTGTATTTCTTGGGTGGAAGTTTGAACCCTGCAGAACTGCCACACTTATATCCTAATATAGCGACGTTTTCACAGAACACCCTAAGCGCAATTTATCATTAGGAAAAAAATAATTTTTGAAAATAATAAATACATTAAAACAGTCTATTGTCAATTTGTTACATTTGTTTGTTACAGTTTTGACAGTTATTGAGTAAGTTTAAAGATAACTTAACTAACAAATAATAGTAAGATTAAGTAAACTCAATACGAAGATTAAAGTTAATTTAATCATGGATCTCAATCCCAGAAAATAGCCCTAAATAGAACAAATTTTCGATATTTCCTGGATAATAAATCATAACAAGGAGGTTGTTATGCGTCGCCACGTCACAAATGTAATGCGGTCCTATTTTTTAACTGTTCGACTACTTACATGTAATGAGTCATATACATATTTAATAACAGACCCATGTAGGCCTATATATCATATGTATAAATTTCAAATACAGAAGTTATGAGATATGAATATCTGTTTACCCGCTAGCTCTACACTAAGTTTCGTTAGTTCTCACCCCGATTTGAAAAATAAAGCAAAAAAATGTATAAAAGAAAGTATTTTAAACAAATGAAACGATGGCAAGATGAAGATGCCAACGTAAGGTACACTTTTCCCATCCCTTTATTATATGAACACCAATGACAGATAGAATACCCCTAGTTTTAGATCTGTCCCATAGAAAAATATACAAATGCTACTTATATGCTCACATCCCGGTCAAGGTTATCCTTCCCCATTTAATAATTTAATGATTCATATTTAACGAATATAAACAAATAAATTTATTATAATAAACTAGAAAAAAAATTAAATTAACATAAATCATATAATATCTTTACTCGGCAAGTATAAAGAGCAAGCTAAAGTTATTAATTTTTAAATGCATTATGATTGAGGAATATAGAATATAAGAAGACAATAAATTCGGACAGGGGAACAAAACTGAATCGGATCGACTATATTACTTAATGAAATAGTAAAAGTTAAAGAGAAAAATATGAATGAAATTTTATAATCATCACTTACAGATCATGGTTATCCACAGCAATTGAGATGATGGACCCAGCAGTCAATGTGTGTCGTTTTTGTTATCTAAATTTTGTTTCAGGGATGATTAGTAAAGATTATTCATATATCTTACAAACGTAAAGGTGTAACAAACAAAAAATACACTTAAAGAAAGGTATAAAACAAATTAATAACATTCAATTTTAATATAAAATAAAAAAATTAGTTTAGCAAATTTAAAGCATTTAAAAATTAAATTTAATTCATTGGAGACATTTTGATGTTACATATTTAATTAATATTTTAGGTTATAATTTACAAGTTTATGAGGAAATCATTTCAGATTATAATTACAAATAATTATACAAAATTAAAAGTATACAGCAATAGTTTAATTCGATCATTTACATGTTTTAGTTTTAAATAGGTTATTGTCATTTTATAAATTGAACATTTTGTCTTTGGGTTATGGTTGAAACAAATGATAATAAGTTTTAATACAGTTTAAATAAAAATTACATTCTTTAAAAAAATTAAAAATTTAAATCAATTTTAGATTCAAATAAACTTTAGAATTTAAGAAATTCTTTTAAACAAAAGTTTTTTTTTGTTATATTTAATTGTTATAAATAAAATATGAAAAGAAAAAAAGGTTCACGTGATTATTTGAAAATCCATAAGCTTCTCGAAACTTCTTTGGACGGTGAAGTTGAGTCCAGTTGTATCTGGCCTATGATTTGTGGAAGATGTAACCCATAAAATTTTCCAAAGATAGATGATTTGATGGCACGATAGTTAAATTATTCTTTGTGGTCTTTTAATCTCTTTCTTATTTCTTTTTTTCTTCAATATTTTACATTTCCACTTTTTATAATACAAAAAAAAAATTTTTCTCTTTGACATACTTCTAGGTACGAAAAATATGTAGGAAAATGGTAGGAAAATACAATTAATATCTGTAAGATTTAAAGTTGGAAGTTTTATTTATTTTTAGGTCTAAAAATGAAAATAAAATGTTAAAGTAAAAAAATAGTTGGAAGTCCTGTTTTAACGTACCATAATGTGTTTACATAAGGAACAACGAAATATCAATAAAGTGTCAGCGTAAAAGAAATGTAAAAAAACTATTTGTTACTTGTAGTTTTTTAAGCAAAAAGCCACAAAAATGTTGTGGACAGGTAATTCTAATGTTTTTTTTTTTTTGATTATTTAATGGTTAAAACGAGTAGTGTTTTTAGATATATCTCAAAAACTCTAAAACTGGAAGCAACAAATTCTAATGAAGATAACTGTTAAGAATTCATCCCAGGGGAACGGAAAAACGACACACGTTCTTTTTGTAGTTAACAAAATTCTTTATTCAAAAAGAAAATAATTATAAGCAATTTCTTTGCTTGATGTTTTAAAAGTGAATAACTAAAAAAATGAAAAAATGTATTAAACAATGTAATGACATATAAGTCATAGATAACTATTACTGTTAACTGTTTTAAGTTATGAATTCATATTTTAACAATAACGAAATATTAACTGAAAATAATTTAGATCAGGAAGATATAGTGGAAATTAAATCAAATATTCTACAATTTTATATAGCATATTTAAACCAAATTTAAGTAAGATTTGAATTTGGAACAGAAGGTGAAGTCGCCGTAGTCTAGTAGGTAGTGTGTTGGCTTATTAGACGTAAAAGGCAGGGTTCGAGTCCCAGGCCAGACATCAAGACAAAATACAAAAAGTATTTCTTCGGCGACTTCCTCTCAGCAGTCTCAGCAGATTTATGGCTAAAACTCTGAGAGTAAATAAAATTGCCTTGAAAATAAGTTTCTAAAAAATCTATCGTTCGGAGTCGACTTTAAACTGTAAAATTAACACACACCACATAAGTGGTGTGAGAAACTAGGACGTTGTACAATGGGTCAAAGTACTGTACTTGTCTTAATTGACAAGTACACGTCTTCTAACCTAACCTTGGAAGAGAAGATGTAAAATTACTACAAATAATAACACCCAGAAATGTTCTTTCCAAAGAAAAAATAAATTGATTGCCCTTGATACTGAAATTTAAGAATTTAGTGAATTATGATCCAGATAAAATCGTAATGCAAAGGAACTTACTTCGACTAAGTGATATGTATATCCTTAGATATAACCTTAGATATAACCTATGTATCCTTAGATATAGCACTTAGGATAAATGAATTTTGGGACAATGTAAGCACATTTAAAATGGTTTAAATGAATTTTATTATGGTGATTTATGTAATTTTATTTTTATTTTGTTTCTCTTCCACATAGTTCTGCAGTTGTAGAACGAAAATTTTCACAAATAAGTTTAATAAAAACAAAACTAAGAAATAGGTTGGATAAAAACACAATAAACAACATAATGATATGTAAAGAAGTTATATACATGGAAGTCTGAACCGCATTATGTGTGGTCTGCAAAAGAAGATCTCAATGATACCTGAATATTATAAATATAATTTTTGTTATATAATATACTATATTTAGTATATTAAACATTTTTAAACAAATTATTTATGTTAATTTTATGTTAAAGATGAATTTGTTATGTTTCTAGCTTTAATTTTATACACTATGTTTATGTTCCTTTATTTTTATATTTTTTAAATGAATTGTTTTTTAAAACATTAAATGTGATTTTAGAAGTCGCCGTGGTGTAGTAGGTAGTGTGTTGGCTTACTATTCGTAAAGCCCGGGTTCGTATCCCAGGTCAGACATCAAAAATGAAATATGAAAAAAAAAATATTTCTTCGGCGACTTCCTCTCAGCAGATTTCTGGCAAAAACTCTGAGAGTAAAATAAACTGCCATGAAAAAGTTTCTCAAAATTCTGTCGTTCGGAGTCGACGTTAAACTGTAGGTCCCGCCACTCACGTATAAAATTAACGCACACAACATGAGTGGTGTGAGAAGCTAGGCCGTAATCCTGACTGAAGGGTTGTAATGGCCAATTATGTATGTATGTATGTATGTATATATGAAATTATTTTGTTAATTTTAGCAATAAAACGTTCATTTCATACTGAATAATCTATAATTTATTAAATTCAAATTTTGGTAGGATTGGAATAATTTTGGTAGGTTTTGGAAGGAATATTGGTAGGGAAAAATTTTTCTTTGTGGCAACGCTGATCATAATATCAAAAAATATGATACAGTGTAAGGATTACAGTATGTAGCAAAAGTTGTGTTGTGTAAAAGTTGTACAGAGAGAAAAAATATTGTTTGCGTAAAATCGTAACAAACCTGCTTCGCTCATTGATTAACTATGAAATGACGAACAAGAAAAGATTTTACTTGCTCATTCCTCAGTTGTTAGCATATTGATGAAAAACAAAATGCCAAAATACGTGTGGCTCGACCCACGATAGCCTGGCTAATCTATGATTTAAGATCAGATGTGTGATATCGGCCTACATAAACGCCTTTAAGATCTTCTATATCATATAAATTATTACCAATCTTTTCTTTAATCTTGCATTTAATGAACTTGGGAAGAAATTTCCTATTTACCGCTTTCGGCATATTACTTAAAGCATGATTTTTTCTAAAGACAATTTCACCCTTTTTATATTGAATCGGCCTAGTTCTAAAATTATACGTTTTACTGGCTTTTTCGCGAACTATAGTCAAATTTTTCCTTACAGTATTTCTAACTTTTTGCAGAGTATCTGCTTTACTCAAAATCATACAATCTTCACCAGATAGACATCCTAATTTATCCAATATTTTGTAGGTAGATCCATGCTGAATCATATTCTGTCCAAAGCATGCATAATAAGGTGAACATTTTATGGATGAATGGTAATCACTGCGCAAAATAGATAATATTTGAAGAATAAACTTATCCCACTCACCATGGTCTTTGTGATCTTTTAAAAAGAACCTAATTTTGGTTAAAATCTCTCTCTCTCTCTCTCGCTCTGAAGCATTAGATTGCGGTGCATAGAAACCAGTTTTGATGTGTTGAATATCATATAAACCGAAAAATTCAACCACTTCTTTGGACACAAATTGTTTGCCATGAATAAATCTTGGCACGCCAAATGTAGGAAAAATATCATTTTGAAAGTAGGAAATAACACAGCGGATGTTGCTACTTTTAATGGCTTTAAGAAAATAAATTTTGTAAAATGATCTAAACATACAAATATAACAGAATTTTTAATTTTTGTGTGAGGGTATGGTCCCAAAAAGTCGCAATATAATCTCTCAAAATGTCGATTAGTTAAAAATTGACCACCCATTGGTGGTTTTGAAATTCTGTTTGAAGATTTTATTGTTTTACATGTTTCGCAATTATTAATATACTCTTTTACATCAATGACCATTGTTGGCCAGACATATTGCTGACGTACTCTTGCAAGTGTTTTTGCAAATCCCCTTTTAAGATCTTTCCAGACATTGACTTAGGAATCCACAAACGTCATAAATTCCCTTCTTCCGCATCATTTTGCTAAAGTGTATTCGCTTGTATACTAAACCCTCATCCGATAAGTGAAGATCTGGAAAACAATCTCTCTTACTGGAAACTAAATTTATTATTTTTCTATATTCATCACTTTGAAAATCTGGAGCGTTTAAATCAATAACATGTGCTATGTCTATTGGAACAATTTCGTCTACATCCATTCGAGAAAGAACGTCAGGGACAATATACAAAGAACCTTTACGATGTTCTATTTTAAAATTATAAAGCTGTAACTTAAGACTCCATCTGGCCAATCTACCGCTGAGATCTTTTTGTGACATTAACCATTTTAATGATGCGTGATCCGTTATAATTCGGAACGGAAGTCCTTCGATATATGGTCTAAGTCGATTTACACAGATTACTGCTGCCATACATTCAAGTTCTGTTACAGTGTAATTGCGTTGGCATTTATTCAATTTTTGAGATACAAAGGCTATAGTATGTTCTTTTCCGAAGTCATCTAACTGAAATAAAACACCACCTACTCCTACTTTTGAAGCATCACATTGTATGATAAATTCACGACTGAAATTAGGCTGAGCTAAAACAAGAGCGGTTGATAAGGCATCCTTTAATTTTTCAAAAGAAAGTTTTGCCTCATCTGTTAATATGAATGGCTTAGAACTTTTTCTTAAACAGTCAGTCAAAGGTCCAGTTAAATCAGCAAAATTACTTATGAATGATCTGTACCAATTAGCCATACCAATAAATCTTCGAACCTGTCTTGGCGTTTTCGGTATAGTAAAATCTCTAATTGAAGCCACCTTATCTGGGTCAACCTTTAGACAACCATTTCCAACAATATATCCTAAATAACGTATTTCTCTTTGGCAGAATTTGCTCTTAATCACATTTTAGTTAGTTTTGCAAGCCGAAGACAGTTTGCTACTTCACTTAAAAGTTTCATGTGAGATTTAAAATCAGAGCTACAAATCAAAAGATCATCTAAGTAAATAAACACATTATCTCGCAGACGGGAAGGTATAATCTTATCCATTAGTCTGCTCTTAGTCCGAGGGCCATTACATAGACCAAAAGGCATGTATTTGTAATGATATAATGGTTTTCCTGGCACTACAAAAGCAGTCTTCTCTTTTGAAGATTCTGTCAATCTAATTTGAAGAAATGCATCTTTAAGATCAACACCGGTTATAAAATAAGTGTCTTTCAATCTACTGAGTAATCCGTTTATATGAGGTAGAGGATAAGAATTCTTTTTCGTAATAGCATTGAGCTTACGCGAATCTATACAAAGGCGAACTTTTCCTGGTTTCCTTACTAAAACAACTGGAGAACGCCAAGGTAATTAGGACTCTGCAATCACTCCCATATTTAAAAGTCTCTCTATTTCACGAAACTCTTCCTCCTGTCGAGGTGGTGATAACGGATAATGCTTGCACTTAATAGGAACTGCATCACCGGTATCTATGTTATGTTCGAGAAGGTCCGTACAACCCAATCCGAGCTTTTCGAATGACAGAAATTCTTTTATTATATTTTCCAAAATAATCTGCTGTTGCGGATTAAGATCATGAAATTTAAAATTCCCATTAGGTTTGGAGATATTTGCTTCAATTGAAGATAAGGCTGGTATAATATCCGGAGCCAATGCAAATTTTCGCCAGAAATTTTTACCAAAATATGCTTTTTGGGTGAGAGAAGGCGCCAAATAAAAATCTATATTCTTGGTTACATTCTTGAAATTAATCGGTAAAGTACAGTAACCGATTACTCTTTGAGTAGAATCACTAGCAGTTGATAACTCTGATCTCATTGGTTTATAGGAAATCCTGTTTTTCTCTAAAAATTCTAAACAATTTCTTCCTAGTACAGAAATATTCGCACCTGAATCCAAAAACCTTAACTTTTGCAAATGGACGATCATCAGAGACAGGTAAAATTGTTGATGCAACAAGCTTACGAAAATATTTCCGCTTTCTAAAGCGTTCTCTACATTTCAAAATTTTCTTAGAAGGTATTTCTGAATGGAACTAAGCTTACTGTAAGTTTTGTACTGACAAGTTTTTTCTGGTTTTTCCATGACATCAAAGCAATTAGTTTCAGAATTTTTCTGTGTAGTACAAGCAAGAGAAGTTGGTTTAAAATCAGTTTCTAAATTAGACTCGGGGTCTGTTGAGATGGGCGAGTGTCCCCGGTAGCCATTTCGCCCGTTTGTCGGTTTCCCTGAAAGTTATGTTGGTTAGGACACGAAGGCGTCAAATATCCTTTCTGACCACATTTAAAGCAAAAAGGTTTAACAATTTCCTTTCCACAATAAATATAAGAATGACCATAGGATAAACAATTCCAACATTTGGTTTTTGGATTACTCTTTCTTATCGATATGTTTCGATAATTTCAGAGCCTCGATCTGGGGATCTATAAACTTAAAATCGTTTATCTTCTCATCAGGTAAGCTAATTTCACTAACGTTTCTCATTTGACCTCCAACAGGTGCATTCGATCTGTTGTCACGCAGAACCTTTTCAGCTTTGCGGGCGAGATCTCTGAAATCATTTAAAGATTTACAATCGGAACTGAACAATAAAAATCTTAAATTTGGTAATATATTTCTCTTCATTGTATCAAGAAGAGCGTAATCTGGTAGCGGATTTTGAAGCCTCATGTTCATTGCCACAACTGCGCTATGAAAATCATCATATGATTCTTTATAATGCTGCTTACACAGAGATATCTTTAGAATAACATCATGTTCTGATTCCGGAACGAAATAACCAGTACCTCTGCTCTGCCTTTCCTTCCAGAAGTACATGGAAATTTGATAAAAGGTGTTCGTCCGAACATCTTGTGCGAGAAGCTAACATTTCAACCTTAAAAAGAAAATCCGAAACACAACTAGTGCCATCATATACTATTTTCCACTTTTCAAGTTTAATGCTAGTGTCACCATTCGAATAAGACCTATTAGTATCAAAAGCTAAATTAGGTTTCAAATTTTGCGTATTTGAATAACCCGTACCTAATGCTGCTGCTGGTCTGTCTTGAGAATCTCACACATTACCCATTTGAGACATACTGTCCCTAATAGAAGAAAGTTCTCTCCTAAACTCTTCGCTTGTAATTCTCATGGTCTCTTCCATCAACCTCACATCAAGCGGAGCATTAAAATTATTTTCATTACCATTTGCACTGACTGAATTACAATTCAAATTAGAGCTTGGTAAAGCATTAACAGCTTGTGGTAAAGACGTCGGATTATTATTCACCGAGTTAGTGTCCGAGGCATTCATTTTAGTTGCCAGATTGGAAAAACTTTCAGTATGAAATACTTGCTGTGAAGAATCTAAATTTCTTCTCACTACTGGTGAATGTGCAACACGTGCATTCGTAATTGTGGGAGGGTCTTGCAATTCAATCGTTATGTTATCCTGTGATGAATTTAAACTTCTATTACGATTGCGCGTAGAAACGCTGTTTTGAACATCACGATGTCTAGTATTCATAGAGAAAATAAACTATCTATCAGGGCGAACTCAATTAGGTGGTGGCAATCATGATGCAACTATCAATCAATCGCCTTGGTGGCAATAGTACAACAACTCAATTCGCAGTGTTTTTTAACAAAAACGACATGTATTTTCTGTTGTTTTTGGGTGACGATAATTGTCAAATGAAATTCGCCTTTAGCCAGAAATGACAAAGGCGAATCCATATAATGACATTAAAATTGCTATTTTCTGTCATTTATTCCCTCGTTTCCTTTATTTGGCATTTTTAAAATACAAAAAAACATACATAACTTTCGTCAATTTTTATTAGAAAATGAAAATAATGTTAATAAACGTGATTGTAAAGTAAATGAAACGTAATTAAACGTAGTTTCAGTGGTTTTACTTACAAAGTTTGTGTATTTTGAAAAAAGTGAACAGCTTGTTTTTATCTTTGGCCACTTTTGGAGATTTGAGACGCTGTGTGCCAGTTTGGAAAGATGGCCGAGCCCAAGAAGTTTTTATAAAGGAAAGAATGTACTTCCAGTTTAAATTATGTTTGGCACGGACCATCAACATGCATGTAAAAAGAAAATATAAAAATGTAAATAAAAACAATAAAGAATAAGATTTGGACTAAATCTTGTGATTGTTAATTGTTCTTTTTTGGGAACAAGTACGTATACGTATACGTAATACTTGCATAGACCAAAAACAGCTTAAAAACTAGTCAACCCATGGAAAATCTAACCACAAACTAAAAGCACAGACCCCTTAACGTAGGTGTATTACTACACACAGGCAAACAGAAAGAATAATAAGTACACATACAATGAGTAGTATTTTATTAACAACTAGACTTTTATTATACATGTTTATATTAGAATCAAATTTTGTCTCTTTTAACATATATTTAGTGGTCCTGAAAAGGACCGATTAATAAAAGTGCCAGTTGACCAAAAGATAATAAATCGTTTTTAAATGTTTTATCTCTTTCGAAAAATATTCGGTGGTCCTGAAAAGAACCGATTGTTAAAGAAACGAGTTGACCGAATTAGAATAAATAAAGAATAAAAAGGACCTTGTATTTAAGAAAAGTGGAACTGCACCTGTAAGAATAAATATTGCATTTATTTATTAAATGTATATATATACTTTTCATTATATTTACATTATAGATTTATTTTAAGCATTTTTTTGTAGGCCATAACTCTCTGCTTGGCTTTCTGCGCCCTCAATCTTGTATTCAAATATCGCACACGAAAGTAAATGCGACATTTGAAAAACAATTTCTTCACGCAGTCGGGCAGTTTCACTGATGAAGAATTCTCAATCAGGTGGTTGTGAAGGTTTCTCTTATGGGATATTTCCATTCCATTTACCTTATTAAATATTAATTCCAGACATTTAATTCTTTCTAAGAAACTATTTGATGGTTTTTTAGAGAACCCTTCGACACCTGATCAACCCATGTAAACGAGCTATCATGAGATACGTATTCTTCAAGATTCAGCTTCCGTATAATATACCCCGATATATACTCTAAAGCATCTTCTTGAAGGATACCAATGTCATCAAACTTTGTTTCCACTAGGTCACTAAACTCTTCACCGTTGTCTTCCATTTCCTCAATGGTTTCCTCTAGGCTTTGGTTATCCACGGATGCATAGGAAAGCCATTCGGTGCCGTCGTTGCTGACGTTTCCGTTGCCACTTAAGTTCTCTGTATTTCTAGCTATTTTGAATTAGAAGTTGTCTCTCAACCTCCATTACCTTCACTACATCTGGTCTGATAATAGACTGCGTCGCCCCGGTGTCTATAGTGAAGATACGTGGTCTGCCATTTATGCATCCGCGCGCTGTAAGATTGTTGTTGTTCTGTTGCATCACTGATATTGAGATTGTGGGGCCCTCGCTTATGGGAGCCAGCACTTGCCTCTCAGTGCTAGCTAGTTTTAGTTTAACGGGGACTCTTGTGAAGATGGTTGGTAGTTCGGACGTTTCTTATTCCTTGATGGTGAGGTGGATCTTGATCTCTTGCCTGGCGCTTTGCAGTTTCTTTGGAAATGACCACTCTTTCCACAATTGAAGCATTTAAGTTTAGCTCTTTGTCCGTTTTCTTCCAAAGCTTGCTTCACCATCTCCTTAACTTTAGTTAAAAGGCATTCATCTTCCTCCACTACTTCCATTTTTCGCACTTTGTTAACTGGTGGTCTTGAAATTGTGCGAGAGGTCTCTTGGGCTATTGCGAAGGACACGGTCTTTGCAAAGGTTGTCTTCTGCGTAGAACATACCGCTAGTTTAATGTCAGGGTCTCGTATACCATTGACAAACACCTCGGCCTTAATGTTCTCTATCAGCGAGTGGTTTTCTCCGATGTATGTGAGCTGCACTAATCTCTCAACCTCCATTACAAAGGCTTGTAATGACTCATTTGTGCTCACCGCCAAATTTAGGCTGCAATGCCACCATTAACTCGTTGTAGTTGTTCCTGCAGCTGACTGGCATGGTTTCTAGGATCTCAGCTGCGACACCTTTTAGAGTCAAAATTAGTTCCAGAGCTTTCTCCCCATCGTCCCATCCGTTTCTGCTGGCTACTGTCTCGAATTGGAATTTGAACACCGATGGGTGTGAGCTACCATCAAAGCAAGGTGCTTTTATCCTGCCGGTACCTTCTGATACGACTCGCACTGGCTCCCGTCGCTAGCTCTGGAGGTTGTTGATCTTCTCCTCCATTATAACTAGTTTCCCGTCAACAGTCTTTTCCAAATCTCACTCACGTATTTCAGTCAGAAGTTTCTGATTTTCTGCTCTAGAATCTTCAAATAACTTTTGGTTTTCTGCTCTAGAAGCTTCAAATAGCTTTTGGTTGGCTTCTTGCATTTTGCGATTTTCGGCTATAGAAGCTTCTTGCACTTCAGCTAACAGTTTTTGATTTTCGGTTGTAGAAGCTTCTTGCACTTCAGCTAGAAGTTTTTGATTTTCGGTTCTAGAAGCTTCGAATAGCTTCTGGTTCTCAGCTCTAGCAGCTTCTTGAACACCAGCAAATAGCTTCTGGTTTGCTACTTGCATTTTCTCCATCATAGGGGCTAGCAACGAATTTATGTCAACACCGCCAGGGTTTACAGGTCCCTGCTCGTTCCTCTTCATCCTCGAACTCGTAGGATTCGATGTCTATGCCCTGAAGCTGCAGTTGTTCCCTTGTTCCCCCTTAACCGCCTTTGCAGTTCATTCTTCGTGCCCGCAGCTTTAGTTTACCCAACTCTCGTTTCAGCTGGTCCACTCTTAGTTCGGAGAGTTTCATTTTATTTATTTATTTATTTTTATTTTTTTTACTTTAGGATTTTGCAATCCCACTTCTGACACCAATTGTTACGTTTCTACGTAACAAAGTAAAAACAAATGTGTTTAATTTAATTTCAGTTAAAATCATTATTCTTTACACTACTTTTGTGTGCCACCGTATACAACTTAACGATACAACAATAATAATCTGTTTTATTCACTTTACTAGTTCACATAACTATTCGCTAGATCTTTACAACCACGACTTATTTTGTTCACACGCAACTTCACACAAGGTTGACTGAATTCTTACTGACTGACTGCTGATCTTGTTGCCCTTTTATATACGCACGCACGTAATCAGTATGATGAACGTTCTCGATGTGGAAGGTTCTCGCTCTCGCCTTCTCGAGAACTCTATTGCTAGTACATTGTTGTTTGTGTACTTTGCTTATGTTATCTATCACATATTTGCCGTAGTGGTTTACTTCATTTCATGTTGTTGTTGATACCAGGTTCGTTGTACATATGTGTGTGTGCAGTTTTAGATAACCAACACGTTCATTGTATTCTTAGGGTTAGTGTGTATTTGTATTGTGTGGCTTTTGTGTATAGTTTTTAATGTTAAACGATATTAGGTCGTTTCGATTTGCGTAACAATATAATTTCCTATAAACTTACTCTGCAGCTTCTGGGTTTTCCTGGAAAGGCTTGTCGAGGGGGGTCCTATTTGACCTATTTATACGCTCATACGCGTCAGGTAATCTGTGTTATATATATATATAATTAGGTATTGTTATATGTTCAAATTATTCATACATACCCTGCCAAGGCTTCATTACGCTGGTTCTGCGTTACATGTTCAGCATTTGGCATTAATAAAAATCGTCCATCAGCTGTTATAACCTGTTGCCGGGAAAGTGGTCGATACACAGGCGGGAGTGTGGGTTTAAATTCACTTGGCAGATTTTATTCCATTTTTGTCTTCTAGTTTCGCACTTTGGTGCGTTGAAAAAATGCCCATTTTCCTTATTATCTTTTTTTGCACATCAGTTTCTCATTTTATATATGTATGTACTATAGGCAATAAACACTTTTAAATTATTTAACACAAAATTAAACACATTCGAATTTTTAAATACAATATAAAAACACTCTTATATAATAACACTTATGTAATAAAATATTCATATAAGATATTTAAATTAATTTTCAAAAATATTAAAAATTAAAAACTTACCTGAATGAATGAAAACTCGAAAATGATTTCTAAGAAAAATAAACATAAGTCAGAATAAGAAAACAATAAATTTATTATCAAAACAAAATACTAAAAAACAACAAAATTTTGACAATCGAAATGATATCAGCTGTTTAGATACTCCCACCTATTATATGAATTCGCCTTGGTAATCACCTTCGGGATGCGATATGGACAGCTATCAGTAAAAGACAAAGTAAAAAAGACTAAAACGAATAAGTGGGTTAAGAAAAAGGAGGAATCATACGATTTAGTACCTCAACTGAGTAACAAATTTATTCCAATACTTTTTCATTACGTTAGCAGCTATCAAAAAACAATCAGTAGATATTCCATTAGTTGTCTCCTAACGAAAGTCTTTAGTAAAAACACATACAAGCACCAGCGCATATCCTTTTTTTTAAACAACCGCGATCGATAAGATTTATTTTCTAAATGTCTAGCAAAATCTAAACCGGTATGACTCAAAGGACGAAATAGCACGGTAGTGTTGCCATAATTGTACATGATAGTTTGGATTATTCTGCAAATAGTGATCAGTTATGAAAAGGCTCTAAACAAAGTCTGGAAAATGTACTGTTATTTGAGAATAATTGTACCGGCAGAAATTCTTTCTTTCTTTCTTTCTCCTGGTTACCCAAACGTAAGAAACGTAAAATCGTAACGTACGTAGCTTTAAAAACGTTTGTGTAGTTATCGAAACGTTAAAAGCGGGACATATGTCAACGAAGAATGTAAATAAAAACAAAACACAAAGCAACACACAAACGAACACAACACAATTCAAAGAAATTGGTATAGCCATATGCACTCATCATGAGTGTTGCCGTTTTTGGTTTTTTTTTTGTTCAATGTGTAGATTTTGTTACTATTTTTCTTATAAAAATAGCTTTTGTTTTGTTTGTTAAAATTAATTAATTAGTAAGATTATATTTTATTTTGTTATTTTTTGTTTCTTTTTCTCAATTATAATTTAAATTTTAACAAAAATAAAATAAAAAAATGCGAATTTAATTTTGGTTATAATTTTTCTTATTTGATGATTTTTTTACAAATGTGGGTTACAATATTTTTTTTTTGGCAACACTGCTCATCATCACTCATGTTCAAATGCCACCTAAAAACGTGAGAGAATTCTGTTTTATACAGATCGTTTCGTTTTGCTAACGAGAGAGATAAGCGGTAAGTGTTTACATTGCTCTCCATATGCTAAAAAGGGAACGTTTTCTACGGTACGTTTCGTTACGTGCGGGTAGCTGCCGCATTAAATTTGGGAACATTTACTTTCCAGTAATTTGTTCATTCAAGACCAAATGGACAATATTATCCACTTTCTGAAACAGTTGCTCTAAGCTTTGTTCCGGTGGTAAGTGGGTAGTACCCTTGTAGTACCAGAAGTTCCAAAGTTTCCCTCTCGGAGTTGGTCCGTGAGCCATCCATCCTTTGTAGTGCACTCGGCACAAAGGGTATGTTACGAGTGGCTTTTTTTCATAGTCTGGAGGTTTCGTTAATAGCTTTCATGTAACCACAGAAGCTTCTCCACGAATCTCTCTTGGATCGTCTTAAATTCCTATAGTAGTCACCTATGGACACTTTATGATATTCCCAATGCTCCGCGTTACCGGATTTCCTTGCCACTTTAAAAATGTTCCGTGACTCTTTCCTGAGCCTGTCCAATTTCCGATTTTACCCAGGGATTTAACAAACCCCACGCCGTTGATCCGTTTCGGACATACGTTCTCAACAGCCCATTCCCTGATCTGTGTAAATACAGCCACAGTAGATTCAAGTCCCAAAACGCTATCGATTCTACTGTGCGTGAGTGGGCCAATGCCCAAATTGATAAAGCGATTATAAAGATCCCAATTCGTGGTCCTAATGCTATGTTCGCACGGCAGCAATTTTTCGTAATTCGCTCTCATTCGTAATTCAGCATTCAATTATGTGCTGAATTACGTAATTCGTCATACAAAATTTTGTGAGCGAATTACCCAAATTGTATGTAATTCAATTTCTATTACCCTGTGAATTACTTAAAAATCAATGTAACCTCTACATTTTATCGTATTTTTGCCATCACTATGTAGCTGTCAAAGCACAAATAATATTAGCAAATAAATATTGTAAACAATAAACAATAATGGAATCCAAAAATAACATTTTGAAAAATTATTATTTCGAAAAAGGATATTCGCGAAATTAGCGGAGGAACCCACTAGGTGTGCGTAGAAAACCTATTGAATCTACCGGAAAAGTATTTGCAGCTTTTGAAGAATGTATGAAGTTTATAATTTAAAAGTATTAATAAGCCCGAAAAAAAAAATTTTATATACTTTTTTCCATTATTATCACAATTTTACAGCAAATAATTTAGCAATAAAAAGGAGAAGAAAAGAACTGTCAAAAAGAATTACAAAATTACCGTGTGAACATGGTAATTTAATTAAGTAATTCAAAACAGAGAGCGAAGTAATTCCAAGGCTCGTGCGAACATGGCATGGCAAATAGACTTTATACTATTGGTCTTCCTGTCAAGAGAATATTCAATACAACTATGGTCAGAGAAGGACTGTTCCTCCGAAACTCTTCAATCTCTGATGTTATCATAACTATTTCTCGGTGTAAGGCTTATATCCGGTATCTCTTTCCTATTTTTGGTCACAAAATTGTGTGTAGCACCATTACATACCATTAAATTAGAGATAATAAAATCAAATCACCCCATTCATTGACGTACGTGCTGCCCCATATATGGTGATGAAAGTTGGAATCACATCCAATCAGCAGACCAACTTTGGCGCACTTGGCTTCGGTGACCAGTCTTTTCACTCATAAACAGCATACAAATCGTAGTTAGATCTTTATTAGTGAAAGAAGGAAGCAAATATGATATTACGTTAATTATAATAAGTATTGTAGCATGTTCATGATGTCATCATTGCCGACACATGTTTAAAGTAATTCTTTTATTGTTTTTATTATAAATTATCAATAACGTACATATGTACACAATAGACGTGTGCACAAGACATCTTGCTAGCTTACCCTTCACTAAGTGCAATACTGAATTGTTCTCTTTTTTGTTGGTCTTGATTATACGAGTACAGTGTAATGTGTATTTCTCTTTTACTGTGAAGTAATGGCTATATGTTTTGTGTTGTAAGAGCATATTTCACTACTGAAACTAAATTTTCAGTATTGTCAAATGAATTTCAGTAGTGTCAACGTTGAAAAATATGCGTACATAAGTGTTTCTATACATTCTTTGCTTCTGCCATGAACTCTTCCAACAACAATCTCTCTTCAAATTGCTATGTTAATATTCGTTGATGTTCGTGTCCTATGTGTGTAAAAAGCCGAAGATGTTCGGCCCCGGGGCTATTGATGCCGACGTCTGCTATTGAATAAATACTCTTTCTTTATTCTGAAAAAAAAAAAAAGAAAAACACATTTTTTCTTTTCCACTTACTGCAAAAAGAAATGCACGTTCTGACACTATGAAGTGTACAATATTTTTGCTGTACTCTTGACACAACTCTCTTTTGTATTGTTGCACAATGGTTTATGAGTGCAGTTGTTTTTTGGTTCTCTATCTATTCTTCACTCTTATTTATATTTGCAGCTACAGTAAATATTCGCTCATGAGAAAAATACAATACTGTAAAATTTTTAATGTCTTGTTCACACCTTTAGTACACACACACACATTGTTGATGGCACTTCTGTTTGGTAAATTCAAGCAACGATCAATTTGCTTGCTTTTGCAATTTAATAGTCAACGTTATCAACACTGTCAGTGTTGGACATGTTCATATTTTCATATTCTCAATAATTGGTTGAAATTCTTGCTATACCTTCCACTGTAGACATCATGCTTGATCAGCATTATTTATGTATAAATTCCGAATAATTTTAGGGATAAGAATCAATTAATAAACTGAAGCCAAACTGTGCGCTTCTGGTGCACTTGACAATAAAAACAAATATACTTGTTTTTACTTATTTACAGTATGTAGGACTTGCACCTACCTACAAATTTAGCATGAACCAGCCTGTAATTTTTGAACCCTAATTCACAAACATTGTTCGCTATAGACCATGGTTCTTGGATTAGGACGGCGTCTTTTCCTCTGTTTGCCAGTCGGATATGTAGTGCAACTGACGCTGCCTTTTAGTGATGAAAATTTATTTGGATTACTCGGATGGTCTGTTTCATTCACCTTCTTCTCCATCAACGTTGTATCTAGGCCATCATGTTCTTGATCAGCCTCATCTAGGACATCAGATTCCCTTAACAGCATCCCATTAACAGATGCTATATCAAATCCAGTGAAAGAGAAAGAATGGGCTCTGGATAAGTTATGGATCTGTGTTGAGGGTGCTGGATGATTCCTGGTTAGTTAGAAGGGTTTCTGACATCGCTTTGCAGTGATACAGATTAATCAGCGCGCCTTTCAGCCTTCTCTGGACTTTTGGCATCATTTATGTCCAGATGAGGGACCCTCAGATGAGCCAACCCGCACAACACTTTACCACTTTGATCAATCGCGATCCAAAGATCGCAGCCTTTCTTTTTTCCATCTCACAGGGAGCTATCAAACCATCTGGTGAGTACGAATCGCGTAACACTACACATTAGCGGTATGGCGATTATACGACATCGGACAGGTCGAAAAGATAACACAAGAGAAATCAGTTCGAAAAGAAGTATTCTCACGATATTAGGGTAACCTTTAGTCATGCACCCCAACCTCAAACAGGGTCACAGATTGTATCCAGGTACATTTCAGCCCCCACATCGAGACAAAATTGTTACCCAGGCGTAGGAGTTATACTATTTAGTTGCTGGCATATATTTAGTGTGTTTAAGCAATATTTTACAAGCGTATAATGTAAAAATGGTACTTTTACCGTTATCATTACTTTTGCTTTTTCCTTTTTGGAAATATTTTTGTCTATCGATTTGAAGAAATATTGGGGTAATTATACTTTTATCCACGATTGTATAGTTTTTATATTATATAATATATTATATATGGTATATATTTACTATTTGAGTTGAGGTCAAAATCTGCGCATAACATTGGAAACTTTACTTTTAATATTGAAAATACTTTGTGTCCTAATAGCAAAAGTTCTGCTTTAAATGTTTTCAACATGCATTATGTGGTATACTTTAACTGATATTGATGATATGAAATATTCTTAGACTCTTAATACTTAATAATTTTTCTTTAAGAATCAAAACTTATAGTTGATTTCTCTAAATGGAATTAATTTTGAAATAAAAACTTATGTTTTCCACATAAGGGATAATTAATGGTGATAGTTTTTGCACTCCCTTTTCATTTACATTTTCATCTTCATCATGATAATACTATCGCGATCATCAGTATCATCCTCACTCAACCTAGGTGTATTATTGTGTTTGTTGACAAATATTATTTATTATTTACAATTTTCTGTTTTTAGTTTTTGTTATTATTTTTTAATGTATATTAAAATTGTTGTTATTAACAAATATTTAAAGAATGTTGGTTCATATTCTTTTTTATTATAAAATTTATAAAAAAAATAAAGCTTAGCTAGTATTATTTACATCTACTCACAGCAGCAGTTTTACTAAAAAGTGATTAAGGTCATCCTTCATAGGAGTCAACACAAACCACGGGTTTCATGCCTGTTGACATAAACCTGAGCCATCACGTAGACTTATTGTGCGCTAACCAACAGGAGTATCACCTTACTTTTCATAGACAGTCTGTATGTTGTACAAACGACCTTAACTTCTACCAGACAACTCCTCTGAAACGAGTCGCGTCTGGTATAAAGTTATCCTTAAAATATTGGGATTTGAGCTTTCGAAAACTGGGCCATGACGCAAAAAGTGGTACATCATTTCGATGTATTCAACGCATGCACTACATTCATCACTTTTCTATACGCCAATACGGTGCAGGTGTACATGTAAGTGTCCCGTGAGTACGCTCATTAAAAACAAACTTTTTTAACAATATTCTAGAAATCTTGTAAAGATTTTAGTCTAAAATCTAAAATAAAAAATAGCTCAAACTATTTAACCCGGCTCAGTAAACATGCAAATATATAGGAAATTGTATTGCTAGCTGAGACTGTTGTAATTATATCATTTAAAGGAAATCGCATTTAGATTTCCCTTTCATTAAATAAGATCATAGTTCATCCTCTTAATTTTATTACAATATACATACAACATATTATGTTCATATATAATATATGGACTTTGTAAATATATAATTTATATAATTGTTGATTGTGCGAATCAATAGGTATGTTATTTTTTAGATTTATAAAATTTGTTTATTATTAGGAAATAGATTAATATGGTGGTATAGTCATGAGTGTTTTGACGTATTAGACGACAGCTCCAAGTTTAAACCTTATTTTTGATACCTTAAAAAAATATAATTTTTTTGGCGGACAGTCTTTCAATATTCTATTAGGAAGTCCTAATTAAATAAATAAATCTTTGCTAATCTGTTGATTGTAGTCGACGTTGACTGGTTTTATAATATTAATTCTAAGTAAAGGTAATGGCACAACTAGTTTCAAATATTCAATAATTGCCTATCTACCGACTGACGCCTAAGCTGCTTTCAGCTACAGAAATCGATCTCATATGCATTATAAATAATAAAATGTTCCAATTTAAATTTTGTTGATAACGCTTGAAGAATCCTTTCACATTAAAAAATGGGTCAACTCAGAAATGTCATTAAAGGCCGTGACTGACTATCCTACAAAGTTGTGCGATTATATCAAATATAAAAATCTGATGAATTTCTGCGATCTTTAGTGCCACAGTGTCATACAAATTAGACCCAAAAATATATTTTTTTTCATATCGGGTGCCCTGGTAGTCTAGTGGGTAGTGTGCTAGTCAAGTTACTTCGCTCGTATATAATTAGGATATAATTTGTAATTGTATTGTAATTAATAAATAAATAAATATTTTTTTCCAATATAAATTAGTACCAAATTATATTTTTTTTAAAGTTCACAAAAATTATATTATTCTTAATATATCATTATACCATAAACAAATACGTGAAATAAATGATTAGCAGCTTTTCTGTACAGATGTTACAAATAAAACAACTCTGAACGCACAGTAAATATTATTTCATGAATTCATTAAAAAAAATGAAATCGAACAGACTTGTCAAAAAATCTGTAGCATAGACGCCTTTTGCATGTTCAAAGTTTTTTGAAAATTTGTTTGACAATCTCTTGCATTTTCTTTTAAACTTTGTTTCGCTTTTGTACGTAAAAAATTACTTTGACAAATTTTGTTTTCTTTTATCGCTTCGTTCTGCTATTTTTGACAGTTGTAACTTTATATGGCAGACACAGGACATGAATATTACTATATACTATGTGTTATTATATTATAAAATATTATATATTTATGTATTATTATTTTTTAATATATCGACGCATCCGTTCTATAACATTCTAAGTTGAAAAAGTGTGTTATGAGTTATGAGCTCTTAAAGTTTTCACGCGACATACGACTCTATGCGTATTCTATGTAGATTTTTCCCTATAACTTCGGAACGGAGCGGAGCATATTAACCAAATTTTGACAGTATTTAAGTTAGAGAACGTAGAATTAAAAAAAATGCAAGAACATTAAAAACGTTCTCAGTACACTTAGAACGTTATAGAATGGAGGCGTCGATATTAACCTTATTTAAATTATATTTGTTCAATTTTTATTTTTTCACTTCTTTTGATTAATTGTTTGGCACTAAAATTTCTTTTGCAAATGTTTTGATTTCAAACAAAAAATAAAGAAAATAATGTCATTTTAAATAAAGGAACTTTATATTAACACGTTGACTGCCAACTACGAGATAACTCGTAGATTGCGTTCCCACTTTTTCTCCTAAAAACAATATTTTTGGTTTGTGATGCCTACGATTTAAAAATAAAGTTTTTAGTAATATAATGTAAAAAAATCAAATTGTCATTTTTGGCCAGTTTTCTGAAAATTGCCGCGGCAGTCAACTTATTAAATTCACTATGCGAAACCAAAAAAAAAAAAAAAAAAAGAAAATGTGAAATCAACTACAACTATGTGTATATACGAATAAAGAACAAAGCAAGTTTGCGAGTACATCAAACTCAGAACTCATCCCCGCTCGTTTTCCCCCTATCTCCAACAAACTCAAGACTTTTCAAACTAGTTTGAAAACTAATTTGAACGTGCAAAAGGCGTCCTACTTTCACATTTTAGTGCTCACTATCGTATTTTTGAACAGACATGTGCAGTGAACTCGCGAAAACGTGAACACTCGAAAGTGTGAACGTCTCAGAAACGTGAACAAATTTATTTTTCCACAGAGTATTCTAAAACGTGAACAAAATCTGAAAGCTCTAAAACGTGAACACTTTTTTATTTTTTAAATCTGTTTTTAAATTGGGAAATTCCCGAACTACAGTTTATTTGTTTGTTTACTTATGTTTGAACTTATTTTTCATTGTACTCGTTTATGTATGCTTTGACCTGTTAGTTGCCTAAATTGTTAACTTTAAAAGATAAAGTGGATACTCTTGAGTTATTGCAAAAGGGTTATAGTGTTAGTGTCTTGGCAAGAAAATATGGAGTTGCAAAGCAACTGTTTCTTCTATTAAAAAAGGGAAACTAATAATCGTGTAAATAATACACTTTATGGCACTGGAAAGCGTAAAACATTACGTGTATCTGTATTTCCAGGAATGGAAAAAGTCTTAATAAGTGGTTGCTTCACATGCGAAACAAAAAAATGCCGGTAAGTGGACTGATGTTAAAAGCCAAAGCTTTAGAAATTCCCGATCAAATTAAAAAAATTGATTGTGGTTTTAACACCAGTGACGGATGGTTTCATAAATTTAAGCAAAGGTTGCTGTTCGGCTTCTTAAAATTTCCGGAGAAAAGCTTTCTGCGAAGCCGCAACTTGTTGACCCATTTAAGGAAAAGTTAAAAGCAAAAATGGAAGAACTCTCTTTCTGAAGATCAGCTTTATAAAGCTGATGAATGCGGGCTATATTTGAAGTAGTTGCCAGATAAAACATATGTGTCATTATTGGAGAAAAGTGCTCCAGGTGCAAGGATGGAGAAAAACGAACAACTTTCATGGGCTGTTCAAATGCTTCGGGGACTCACAAACTGGTATTTCGAAAATCTAAAAATCCACAAAGCTTCAAAAACTTTACTTGTCCAGTGAATTACAATTTCTCCAAGTCAGTATGGATGACATGTAACATTGTTTATGACTGGTTTCATCAATGTATTGTTAAAGAGGTGGATTTCAATTGACAAATTTGAAACTGAAAACTTAATTTTTGGCTTTAGGTTACTGAGTTCTTGACTAATTAACATTTTTACTTATTAAAATATCATTTTTCATATTAAATATTGTCATTTTTTGTTTTAAATTTAGGTACTCGATAACGTGAACAAACTCGAAAATGTGAACTGCCTTGGTAAAAATTAGTTCACGTTATCGCGAGTTCATTGTAATTTTTGGTAGGTAGAACAACTAAATGGGTACGTTCGTAAATGCAGTAGTTGTGCAACATTGCAGCATAATAAAAATCAAATGTTCAAAAATGCAATACTTGGCAGCAGTGACTTGCGTCGAACGTTTTTTTTTTTTTTTTTCAGACAAATGGCAATGCTGTCGCAAATTTTTGCAAATTTAGCAACAGTTTGATTTCAGTTGCAATAGTTCGCGGTAAACCATTTGTTCGACAACGTTGAAGTTTCGTGCAATAAAAGTTATTAAACAAAAGAAAATTTTGCCTTATTTGCAGAAAAATGGAAAAATAATAAAATTTAACCGATATTGTTATAGAAAATTTTAATTATTTATATTTTTAGTTACGAGGAAGATTTCACATTCAACATACAAAAATTAATAATACGAACTAGACTGGATATGGAGTCGGTCTTCCAAGAAGGGAGAAAGAAGTCAGTATAGTGGGGAAAAATCTTATTAAAAATTAAAGAAAACAAACCGGACTTTGAAATGACAAAGGAACAAATAAGAAAATGGCTGTATAATACATCATCTTGATACCGGTTTATTACTTCAAAGTAATTTTTTATTTTAGGAATATGCCTTCTTTTGATTTTTAATAGCCAGAAGTCTTTTAATTTTTTTCCTTATTTTTTTTTTATTATAATTGAATAGAAAGCTCTCAGGTCCACAGTCTAAATTTTCAATAATATTTGCTATTGTTAATTTTGAGAACATTTTTTTTTTAATTTTTGCAGAACGTTCTAAAACGCAAATTCTGTTTAGTTATTGTGCAGTAGCAAGCATCTGCATCACGCATTAGCAACAAAACTTGACATTACTGCCGCAGTGGTGCAAAAATTTGCTGAATTTCAATGCCTTAAGGAGAAATTATTAAAAAATTAGAAAAATGAGTTTCATTAGCATTAATGAAATAATAAGTAATCATGGAACTTATAACGGATATTAAGTTATAAAAATTTAAATTATACATAAGTTTAACGTGTTCTCTTGTTAAATTTAATTGTATTCTACCAAATAAATACTTCTTTTCATAAAAAACTAATTTTAATGAGTAATTCAAAAAAGTTATAATCGGATTATATTAGAATAATTATATACGACTCATTGAAGGTTCCTATTACGTTCCTATATGAATGTACTATACATACTTCTTAAGGTATATTTAATGTAATCAAGTAATAGAATTACTACTTGAAGGCCCAAGTTGCCATAGCTGTAAAGATATATAGGCATTACAAAGCATTTTCATTAATATTCACTTTGGTACCAATATATACCAATCCTTCTTAAGTCACATTTGTTAATATTTAAACTAATTTTTTGTTATTATTGGGCATATATTTAATTATTTTACTTATATGTACATATATTATTGGTTATAAAAAACAATAAAAATTCAAAAAAAAAAATTAATTCAGGTTACACAATGTATTAGACGTCAAGAACATTCAGTTTTCATTTACCAGTAACTTATTTTAAAAAAATTTTAAATTTGTTTTAAAACCTTGTGGGATAATCTTTTTGGTTAATAACTTCACTTAGGCAGTTTGGCACGTACACGAGATGTATGAGATACCAGAATTTGATCGCATTATTCCTAAACCCTCGACGTCAATTTAGATATTGACTTTATTGTGTTTGCGAATATGCCGGTCCAGTAAAATATTTTTTAAAATAAGTTACTTCTTACTAGTGTATGTGTTTTTTTTTTTGTTTGAATTGTTATTGTTTTTTGTGGCCAAAAATTTTATAATTTTAGTTATCAAATAAATAAATTAATTCCTAATAATTTAAAATTGATTATTTTCACTAACTCTAATAGAAACATTGTATGTACATATTTAACATTTATTTATAAAAAAAAATATTGGTATACTTAGCATATGCAACGATTTTAATAACAAGTTGTAAAATTTATTTTAAATTTATGCTTTGTTACATTTATGCTTATAAGCTATATATAATGTCTAATAAATCCTGCTTTTTGTATTTTGTTGGGGTATTTTTATTAAAATGTACTTTTAGTATATGACATAACTGATCTTTCGTGCAAGTATTTAACGTTTTATCCGAAATCATTTGCAATATAAGCGATTTGTCATCTAAACTTTCAGTCAATACTTTCATTTTTTTTGGATTCATTTCAGAAACTATTTGATTTCCTTCTCTCTTCTTTGATAGCTCCTTATCGAGTACGTATATTTCCTTAAAGTTTTCTATTATTTTGCTCATGCGAATATCCTGCTGCTCAGGATTAGGGAAATATTGGCTTCCGAAAGATTCGTAATTAATGTTAAAAGCTAAACGAAGAAGTTTAGTTTGCAGCTCATCTAAGTCAGGATTGGATAAGACTTCAGATTTGTAGTCCAGCTTAAACTTTTTGATTAATTTTTCACATACATGCAACTCATTATCTTCTGTTTGATTCTCAACAAAATGCCAGTCACTTACGTCGAAATCACGAATATAGGAGACAGGGGGTAAATATATAATTTTAAATCCATCACTAGAAAGTGGTAACATTTTTGTATCAGATGACATATTCTTGGAGACTGGCGTTAAAGCAACATATCGCGGTTTTGAATTTCTTTTACACATAAAAAGACAAATTGCAACCTTATTTCTTACCAAACATCTATCCCATAAAGCTTTAAATAATCTTTTGGAACCTTCAATTTGTAGATCATCTGGGTACATAAAGTTGGAAGACTTAGTGTATTTCGAGAATTTTATAGCGGAACGTGGTTTAAAGCCCAATAATATCATATTAGGTACATTCATATTACGTATTCTATTAATCTGTTCATAAGATAATCGTATATTGTTTTGACTAAAGATGACTTCATAAAAGGCATGTTTAATATTTATATTACGGCGCTCTTCGCTCGAATTGTCAACAAAATTTCTTGCTTGAATAAGACGTCTTCTGCGTACCAAAGCGTTATCACACCGCTGGAGTAATATTTTGTTGGGTCTTTTGTCTTTTTGATAGTAACTGAAATATTGGGCTGAAAGAGATAAATTTGGAGCTAATTCTAATTTGAAATGTCCCAGAGATCTTCGCATAAAATTCTGTTTTAGTTTTCTGTTCGCTAACAACTCCCGGAGTCTCTCTGCTTCACAAGGTTCGAAAGAATCAAGATCATTATTTTGTGCCAAGCAAATAAATTCTTTATAAAATAGATTATAATTGAAGTCGTCTTTCATTGGAATTAGAAGAAATTCAACTACATTTTCCTTCAAGTCCACAGCTTTTTGTAAAGACTTCATATAATATTCAGATTTATCACTATGTGGCGATTCCTTATCAGTTATAAACACAAGTGATGTATTGTCAACACTATTATTGCAATGCTGCACTAAATCCAAACATAATCTTAACATTTGAGAAAAATTGCAACTATTAGCACTTGATGCAACTCCATATGTTTCACAAAACTGAACTGGTGCGGTTTCGACAAACCTTAAAAAGTGATTGACTATTGTGTTGTTCAGTTGACGCGGTGGTAAAAACACCGCGCAATTCTTTGGAACAATAATTTCGTCCAAGCAGTTGGGTTCAAAAGGTAATGGTGTATGTTCAGTATTGAAAAACAGTAATCCTATAAGATCCTTATCGTTTACCAAAAGACCACTCAGAAACGCACTACGCAGCATAACAAGAGCATTATCGAGTAATTCAGGACTACGGCATAAATTAGCATCGACGACAAATATTATTGAATCTCTTCCAAAGAATTTATCCGTCAAATTTAAATCCTCATCTTCCGAATCGGAAATATTTATTTCACAATCTGGATTCCACGAACTCATCTTTACCACAGATACTTTACTTTTCTAATACCAAGGCAAAATAATAAAACGATGTGTGTGAAGCAAGCTCAACAATGTTGACAAGCCTTTTTCATGCATAGTAAATAAACGTGTAAAACAGACAAAATAAAGCCGAAAGTCCATACTATGCGTTTAATGCGACCTCGCGTTACATGTGATTCTCCCGCTCTAAGCGTTTTTTTATTGCAAGGTACACACAACGCGTTATATGCAACTGGTTTTTTGTTTTGATCGTAAATCGCGTAAATGGTTTGGCGTTGAGCAATCAACCTTTATTAAAATCGGTATCCCACAGAATAATCTTGTTCTAGAACTCTTTTTTAGTGTTGTATCGTGTTTGTGATAATTGCAATTTATGTATAAATTAACATAACGTAATTGTAACTTCATAGCAATGCAAACGCAGTGTTTAGAAAATGGAAGTACTTTTGTAACAAACTGACCGTTTTTACTATAACCGAAATGTAGAATAGCAATCAATTTATGCTTTTCAAATTAACTCCACACTCTACTGTATTTGTCAATACAAAAATTTTGTTCATATTTTCATAATTTATTTATACATAATTTATCATTACAACCCTTCAGTCAGGATTACGACATAGTTCTTCGCAACACTTACGTTTTATATGTTACTTTTATACAGGTCCCCCCTACATTTTAAAATCCATTCAGACGACAATATTTTCGGAGAAACTTTCCATGGTAATTTTTATTTACTCTGAGTTTTTGGCAGAAAGCTGCTGAGGGGAAATATCCGAAGAAATATTTTTTTATGTTTTGTTTTGTTGGAGATGTGTGGCCTGGGGTATGAACCGTGACCTCACGTCTAATATGCCAACACACTAAATCGGAAATAAGTTCAGCTGTCATAGATCCCTATAAAAGTTGGTTGAACGATGTGCAGACAGATGAAGTTTGTCGGTCAAGGAGTGAGGAAGTGAAATGTGTAAGATTATGAGGGTCTCCTAATAAATATGAATATGATTAATACTAATAAAATTAGAATTATATAATTGTATTTATTATATATATGTTCGTTTAAATAAAGAGACTAATTTCGTAAACCATAACAATAGTAAAATTTTGGTCAAATATTAACACTGGGATACTTGCCACTAAAATTCTTAAAATTGCAAGTTCTTAAAATAGCAAATAAGCGCTAGAGCCATTCGATCCGTGTCACGCGACCTTCCGTTACATGCGTATACCGAAAAAGTAGAATCAGAGTAGTTGTTTGTGACAAGTTACAGAAGAAAATGCATAGAGTGCAAAGACGCATAGAATGCATCAAGTTGGTTTACTATGCGACTCATGCATTGCTAAAAAAAAATATCAGCTGTATTGTAATACTAGAGATGACAAATTATATTCTATTGTGAATGGTTTCGATAAATATGTTTATAAATGTGTATAAATTTATTTTATTATTTTCGCATTTTCATAATAAAGTTTACTACTAATTTAAGAGGAAAATACATTAAAATACATTTTTTAACACATTTCATTCATGAACAAAATTTGTATACTGTGTCATCTCTTTTGAATTTATTAATTTGTAAACACAAAAACTGGAGGATAAATTAACTGAAAACACTTGTCGTGCGTTCCTTTGAAGTCTTTCGTAGGCCTTAGCAGCACAAAATATTATATATGTAAATTCATAAACATGTAATTAATTCCATAAATTCTTTTAAAATCACAACTTGATTTTCCATTTTTCCCAAAATTGCTTGCACAACAGCTTATCAAAACATAAAATCCAGTCGCATATAACGCATTGTGTGTAATTTGCAATAAACACCTCATAGAATGCGACCGCAAGGTCGCATTAAACGGATGGTATGTAATTACATTTTGTATTATGTACATTATTTCCTTCTTGAAATATTTAAAAGAGCACTTCTTGTTATTAATTATAACGGTACCTATTTATGTATCACATAGGCATCTGAAGGTACCAGTTAACAAATCTGCAAAATTGTTTTAAAGCGATCAGACTAAAAATGAATAGGTTATTATATTAATGGACTAGGAGTGCTCTTAAAAATGTTATATTTTATTTTAAATCGGCTCTTTATATTGTGCCGTAACATTCTTTAAAAACAATTCTAGTTAAAAAAAGTTTAAAGGCATAAATTTAAATTAAGAAGGAAATAAACCTACGTGGTTACGCTTCGTCCTATGGTAATAAAAAAGTAAAGTGTAAACAAAATGTCTGAAAACGAAGACGTAACAACAGACCACAATTGTAAAAATTGCAGTGCAGTGGATACGTGGTATCATTTGATTGTGCCGCAGTCAACAGTGTAGTTGCTGATGTCAGCTGGAGTGATGAAGGTTGTAATTCCGTTAATTGGTTGTTAATATCCTCTATTTTTAAAACCTTTGTCACCTAGACTTTTGCCGTATTTAACTCATTTGTTCAATACAGTGTTAACTATGTCGTCCTTTCCTGATGAATGGAAACAGTCGAAGACCATTCTCATTACTAAATCCAACAACGAATTCATGCCAATTGCCACTCTTCCATTCCTGTCTAAAGTAATGGAAAACCTCACCAGTCTTTGAAATACAAAATCAAAAGCAAATTTTCAGAATATTGCCTATTTGTCTTTATAAAAGAAGCGGATATATCAATACATGTGCTTTTCTTGATGAAGGTTCTTCTCTGTCGTTAATCGAAAAGGAGGTTTTTGATCTACTTGATCTTGATGGTGAAGAGCAATCGCTATGCTTATGGTGGTAATACCACTCGCCAAGAAAATGCGTCGTCATTAAATATTGCAAATATAAACAACGCTGATAAATTTACACTCCAGTATATGCACACGATTAAGAGAACTTCTCATACAATCTTTTGAAAAAGTGAGCCCTAGCATCTTGAGTGGCTTAAACAACTGGAGTGTCGCAGTGCCCCTAAGGATCCGTGAAGGACCGTGGAATCAACCGATTCCCACAAAATCGCGGACAATTCAGGGCTCTAGCCAATGTGAGTGGCTAAACATTCACCGCTGTAAATGAGAAAAGCATCACAATGTTTTACATAAAATGGTGAAGATAGTTTCAATATAGAAGAGTCACCAAAAACGTCATTACTATCATTAGAAGATAAAAAAATCTATGGATTGATGGACACTATGAATTTGGGTTATTGTGGAAAAATCATTTTCGTATGCTACCTGTGCCTAAATAAAAAATTTTAAAAGCAGCCCGATTTAAAAATTATGTCACAAAATCAAATTGATAACTTGCTACAGAAAGGTTATGCCGTAAGGTTAAGTGAAGAAGAGATTATCAAAACTGTGGAACGAGTATAATATCTGCCAACATTTTTTATAAAAATTCTCAACAAACCTGTTAAGAAAAGAATGGTGTGGCATGCCGCTGCCATATGTAATAAATCATCTCTTAACGACTTTTTGTAAGCAGGGGACCCGATCCGTTAAAATCATTATTTGATATATTACTTAGTTTTCGTGTGGGCAGAGTTGTAGTTTTCGGTGATATTGCCGAAATTTTCCTCCAGATAAGTTACACCAGATGTACGGCCAAGTGATATGCTCTCTCAAAGATTCCTGTGGTGGGGAACAAATGATGACATTTATAAGCCAAGCGTTTATGTAATGCGAGCTTTAAGATTTTATATCTCATGTACATTATATACGCGACTTCAGTGCTGAAAAATTCAAAGAAAAGTTTCCAAGGCCAATATAATCCATTCAATATATTCATTACGTAGACGACTTCATCGATAGTGCAGACAACGTTCAACAAGTCATTGAGCTATAAAAAATCTATTCATGCTGCCGCAGGGTTCAGTATTCGAAATTTGTCTTCAAATAGCAACGAGGCCGTCGTTCGTCTACAGGATGGTCATTCCCAAGATCTAGAAGATACGGAAAGATTTTGAGGATTTATTGGGACCCTAATAAGGATTCATTTTTGTATATTTTTTAGATTTTTCAGGCTCCGCCATGAAGTATATGATATAGAAATGACTTATACAAAGAGAGAATTACTTTCGGAGCCGATGTCAATTTTTCACCCTCTTGGTTTAATATCACGCCTGTCGGACGATCTTACATTGATTGGGATGAGCAGCTTTTTGACTTTCTATTATCCAAATGGCAAAAATGGAATACGGCTATTCTACACTTAGCTTCTGTTCGAATATCTCGATGCTTCTCTCAATACATTAACGCGACAACTCATATAGAATTACTTACATTTACTGATGCTGGCGAAGACACTTATGTCAATGTCGCAATGGCGATGGGTGCCCTCCAACATGAACCCTGCGGATCTAGCAACAAATGTTCTAACACGATGAGATGTCTCCTTATGGTTTTCTGGTCCTAATTTCTTTAATAAAATAGGTCAGCAAACTTTCAACAATCTGGGCGAATACAATCAAGAGAAAATTTGCCATCGTTTACTTCCCATTAATGGAGATGAAATGAACATTTCACTTAACGTTAAGATTTTTTCCAACTGGAGAAGACTTTAGCGAGCTGTAACTACTTTTATACTCTAGTTGGGTAGCTTAAAGACCGATATGAAAAAAGGAAGTTGGCAACAGAAGTTTCATTCGAAATGCTACAACGTGCGAGGTCCGTATTATACCGAAAAGCACAGTATTGTATCGAAAAGCACAGCAGCGAATTCCATGAAGACATATCTTATTTAAAAGAGGCTAAAAGTATTGAAAAAACCATTAAACTAATATCTTTAAATGTATTCTTAGATGACAATTGTGTATTAAGAGCTAAAGGTCGTTCATTATTCCTAAATTATGAAGATGTGATAATACTGCCTACCAATCTCCATGTAAAATTTCTTAGAGTTCGCTATGAACATGAAACATTTCATTATATGTCACATGAGACCGTCATCAACAACATTAAAAGTAAATACTACATACATTAGCTCCGAGTAATGTACAAAAGTGTAAGGAAATCTTGTTAAATATGCAAAAATGGAAATGCCGCACCAGTTATGAAATAAATGTCTTTCGAAAGGCCGTCTACATTTATGGGAATAGATTACTTTTACCGTTTTACGCCACCGTGGTCAGAAGAAAAGATGGGTTGTTTTATTTATTTGCCTAACTGCATATATTTGCCCAATATTTAGTCCTGAAGCTGATAATACAGAGGTCTCAAAACCATATGAAAACATCAGATGGAAATTCAACCCACCTGCTGCATGGCATGAAAAAATAGTTCCAATACGAGACAGTAATGTCGTCATCATAATTGATAAAAACCTTAATTCCTCTTATCTAATAGCCAACACGTTACTTTAATTTGTATACAACAGTCCACTCACATCATTCCAATTCAGTAGCACAGGGCTACATACAGCAAGTGGATACAACAGTCCACTCACATCATTCCAATTCGGTAGCACAGGGCTACATACAACGAGTGGATACAGCTGACCACTCACAACTTTACATTAAAACTACAATACAATATGGATACGATCAAAAGTTTACTGGATCTTCAGTTAGAGACTGGAGAAACAATACAGGGCATTGTTCGAAATTTTAAAAAGGACCCGGCAGACAGGAAAACAAAAGTTAGCTACTTTGAGGAACGTCGTGATTCCTTCAGGAATCATGGGACCAATTCCAGGAAACAGATTCCAAGATACAAGAGGTGTGCGACGATCCAATGAAATTTGAATATTTTTCAGAAGGCTACTATGATAAAATCAGAAACTTAGTCTCTGATTACATCGAAAATTTTAAAACTGAAACTGCTCGCCTCAAACAAAAAATTGAAGAAACTAAAATATCAAAAAAAACGCGAACAAAATAATTTGCCTACAAGAGAGTCTACAAGCGTTGGGGTTCTACGCAGGCTGAGAGCTCGTATAACAGTTCTCAATCGGCTACTAAGGGGATTGATAGACACAGATAATTAGCCCCTACAGTACTTTGATTTAAGCATAAATACCATCAAAAGATTATGGGATCAAATTGAGCAGCTGTATGATGAAGCTCTTGATCAATTAACAAACCCATCGGCTTATGGTCTAGATCAAGTGGAATACGATAGTGTACATGACCTAATGCAACAAAAATTGGTCAATCTATCTGTTAGAGCTGACAGACTGCGACAGAATTCCATTACACAAACTACGTCTGCAGAACCCGTCAGAAATGCTAGTGGTGCCCTAAATTTACCAAAATTAACCATACCAAAATTTGATGGCAATTATTTGAAATGGCGACAATTTTATGACTTATTCTCTGAAATGGTAGACAAACAATCAATTCCAGCAATTCAAAAAATGTGGTATTTAAAGAGCAACTTGTCAGGAGAATTTAATAAGTAAATTTCCTCTATGCGAAGTAAATTACATAACGGCTTGGAAAACGTTACAGAAGCGTTACAACAACAAAAGAATTTTGGTAGCTAATTTGGTAGATAAAATACTCAATCAGCAGTCTATATCATCATCTGCCCAATCGATCAAAGAATTCCTTGACACCACAAAAGAGTGTCTATTGGCATTAAACAATTTGGGAATTGCAACTTCCTCATGAGACGCGTTACTCATACAACTAATGATTAAAAAACTTGACAGGAATACCATAACCGATTTTTTATCATTTCTGGAGCGTCAATTCCAATCAATGGAGGCAATTTCCACAAAAGAAAAAGCAGCACACAAAGCAGTGTCAGCACTAATAACATCCAACAATAATGACAAATGCGCATTATGTCACCACAGTGACCATAAATTATACCACTGTAGCAAATTCCTTCAATTATCAGAAATAAAGCGACTGCGTTGGGTCCAACAACACAACTTATGCGTCAACTGCTTCGGAAATGACCATGATTCAAAATCATGCAATCATGGTAGTTGCCGAAAGTGTGCCAAAAACACAATACGTTGTTCCACTTACAAAAAGGGAACAAATCTCAAAAAGGCAAAAGGCCATTAGGCACTCAACAAAAGCAATCTATAGCCAACGCGACTATATCCCCGAACACCACCTCTGCGGACCGCCCAGGCTACTCAACTCTAAATCCTTCAAGGGTCGTAGCAGCTACATCGACAAAAACTAACGACGCTGTAGGGAGCAAAGGTTACGTTCTGCTAGCAACAGCAAAAGTTATAATAACAGTCTCAAATGGTGCCTCCGATGAATTTAGAGCAGTGTTAGATTCCGGGTCCCAAGTTAACATTGTATCAAAACGTCTTTGTCAAAAATTATCCATCTCACCATTGGCAGCATCCCTTTGTCTTGATGGCATTGGTGAAATACAAAGAAAATCTCAATATCGTGTTAATATCAATATGAAATCCATAGATCATAATTTCTCTGCGAATGTAGACGCTTATGTCCTACCAAGCATAATTCCTGCTCAACCCAGCCAGTACATCGACCCTTCAACATGGGATATTCCAAAAATATACAGCTGGCTGATCCTCATTTTTATCAGCAGGAAAAGGTAGATTTGCTGCTTGGAGCAGAATTCTATTACAAATTAGTTCAACATGGAACAATACATCTGGCCGACAAACTACCAACCTTGCAAAAGACGGTATTAGGTTGGATTGTGGGCGGCGCAATTGGAAAGAATTCATCCCCAAAACCATCATCTTCACTTACATGTGGAGTATTTGATGACACCTCATTAGAAGAAGCTATAGAGAATCTTTGGAAACTAGATGAGATTGAAGTCAGCGAGAAAGGTCTGTCACCATCAGAAAAGCAATGTGAATTTCGTTTCACTCAACATACACTCACCAATGAAGGTGGTCGCTTTATAGTCAGTCTCCCGTTTCGAGAAAACCCAACAGCGTTAGGAGAGTCTCAACCAATGGCTTACAACAGATTCTTGGGTTTGGAACGCCGACTTTTACATAAGGAATACATACGAACTCAGTACATAAAATGTATGCAAGATTACGAACAGTTGGGACATATGGAGAAGATTGATATTAATACTATATCCGATCCCAAATATTTTATTCCTCACCACTGTGTCTTGAAACCAGATAGTACCACAACAAAGCTCAGAGTAGTTTTATATGCATCAGCAAAAACATCATCGTTCATTGAATGATCTTATGTATACTGGACCAACTCTTCAAAGTGAATTATTTTCAGTTCTACTACGTTTCCGATTAGCAAAATTTGCCTTTACTACCGACATAGAAAAGATGTATACTCAGATTTTAATTCATCCAGATGACCAAAAATTTCAGCTAATCATTTGGAGAGAAGATCCGCCACTTCCTATTAATTATTATAAACTTACTACGGTTACAGCACCCTATCTTGCTACTAAATGTTTACAAAAAACTGCAGATGAAAATTTGATAAACTATCCATACGGCTCACAAATGCTGAAACACAATTTTTACGTAGATGATGGTCTTGGTGGTGCCGACAGCCTTAATATCGCATTGGAAATACAGAAGGAACTTATCATCATTCTAAAAAGACATGGCTTTAATCTGAAAAAATGGTGCGCAAATCACCCTTTATTACTAAAGAATATTCCACTTGGTGATCAAGAGGTGGATTTAGATTTCAACAGTAACAGCACCAATACAATAAAAACGTTAGGATTATTATGGGTACCCAAGGTAAAAATTAATCCTCAAAGCGCTCTGCAACCTCAGATTTGGCAAGATTGTTCGATCCTATTGGCCTACTAGCACCTGTAGTGGTCAGGGCAAAAATGTTCATCCAACAACTATTACAATTTAAACTGGACTGGGATGAACCATTGCCTCAGGACCTACATGAACCTTGGACTAGATTCAGGAATGAGTTACACAGCCTGAACAATCTCAAAATACCACGACACATTTTTAAGGGAGGAATCCCAGCTCAAACACAACTGCATATATTCGCAGATGCTTCTGAAAAGGCCTATGGAGCAGTTGCTTATATCCGCGCACCTCTTAAGGATGGAAGAAGGATTGTACAATTACTCTGCATGTCTTGACACGCGCTGCACCCCTTAAACAACAGACACTGCCTCGTTTAGAATTATGTGCTGCCATTACGGCTTCCCAACGTGTGCATAGAGTCAAAACTGATCTTCAGATTAAAAATCAAGCTGTATATTTATGGACAGACTCCGAAATAGTACTGTCTTGGATAAACACCCAATCCTCGCTCTATCATACTTCTGTAGCTAATCGAGTCTCAAAAATCCAGTCATTGACATTGCCTGAACAATGGCGCCATGTCAGATCCAAGGACAATCCGGCAGATTTACTTTCCAGAGGGCTACCGGCAACAAAACTTTCTAAATGCACTTTATGGTTCTATGGCCCATTGTTTCTGCATGGAAGAGAAGAAATATGGCCACCTACATTTTCACAACGACTCATTTCTAATGACATCGAGAAAAAGAAAACAACTGTAACTTCAGCAGCCACTACCTCCAACGATGACTTCATTTATAATACCCCACACAAGAACTCTTTCAGAACCCTTCAAAGGATCGTAGTGTACATTTTTAGATTCATGAGAAACACCCGAATGAAAAACGAAGATCGTTCAAAATATAAGGCATTAATTCCCCTTGAACTCGACGATGCCTTATACTTAATCATCAAAACTATTCAACGTTCCGACTTTTCTTCGGAAATAAGCCAACTTCGAGAAAATAAGGAAGTCGACAAGAAAAGCTCTATCATCAGCCTGTCTCCATACTTAGATGACACACACGTACTACGAGTAGGAGGACGACTGAAAGCATCACTATTATCGTATGATGCAAAACACCCAATGTTGATTCCATACAATGATCCCCTTACACAACTTTTATTTACGATGATTCATGAAGAAAATAACCATTGTGGACCCCAAGCACTCTTGAATATAATCAGACAAAGATTTTGGCCAATAAATAAAAGGGAAAATAATGGCGCGGTCCGTAGTCCAAAAATGCATAAGATGTATCAAGGCACGACCACAATTATGCCAACAAATTATGGGCAATCTACCTCATACTAGAGTTACACGAGCGCGATCGTTTATCAACACTGGTGTAGATTATTGTGGACCCTTTTGGATTCATTACAGGATTAGAGGCAAACGACCAACGAAAGCATATATAGCTGTATTCTGCTGTTTTTCTACAAAGGCAGTTCATCTTGAATTGGTATCGGATTTATCAACAGATGCTTTTATTGGTGCCCTAAAACGATTTATTGGCCGTCGGGGACGATGCCAAAATATTTATTGTGATAACGCCACCAATTTTGTTGGAGCAAAAAATCAGCTAACAGAGCTATCTGATAGCATTTATTCCTGTAAGGCGCAAGAGTCAATTATTTCCGCTTCTAGCTCAAAGGGAATACAGTTCTATTTTATTCCACCCAGAGCATCTCATTTTGGAGGCTTATGGGAGGCAGCCGTAAAATCGCCAAAACATCTTCTGATCCGGAGCGTCGCAAATGCATCTTTAACTCAAGAAGAATTAGAGACAATCATAGTGGAAATTGAGGCTATACTAAACTCTCGCCCTATAACGCCCATGACAAATGCAACTCTATCCCATTGGAAATTGATATCCCATCCTAAGCAGGCTTTTTGGAACAGATTGTGCACGGAATACTTAAACGAACTACAACAACGAGGTAAATGGCAAAAACAGTTTAGCAACCTCAAAATTGGGGACATGGTTATTATCAAGGAAGACAGTACACCCGTTATGAAATGGCCATTGGGAAAAATTATTAAGGTTTATACTATGACGGTGCAGCAAGAGTTGCAGAAATAGAAATTGCCTCAGGAATGTCCTATACATCGTCTTGCATTACTACCTACAAATCCAGATCCAGAAATAACTATGTCCACTGAAGTCAACAACAAGAATATATGCAATTTACCTAATGAACCCAAGGCTAAGAGAATTAAAATACCAACAAATCATATAACACTGGCACTACTCACTCTACTTTTAATTCTGCCAATATCATTGGCAACTCCAGTTAAGAATAAAAAATTTGGATCAAAGGTCGGAATACACTTCGAACAATTTGGAACAATCGAAATTTCAACTACTCAATGGAATCTTTTCGTATACTACGATTTATCGTCTTACTGGTCCGAACCTTCTATCCTTGTTAATGGAACAAGGTCAATTCAAGCCTTGTGTAAGATGTTAGAACCAAATACATCTTGTGCATGGACGATTGAACATTTCAAACTAATGGAAAATGAACTACAACTGGATAACAGATTACTGCGAAGTAAAAGAGGTGCGTTAGATATAGTTGGTAATGTTGCACATTCTCTATTTGGCGTTCTAGACTCAGAATACGCCGAATTGGATAATATCAACAATTTATTAGTACAATTACACCTGAATCAACTGTTTGACTCAGCAGTTCTTCAATTGTCCCTCATTGCAAACAACCTAAAAGGCATATAGTCAGCAATACTTGAGACACTTATGGACACACGACATGGCAAAATCAGCCCATGGCTACTTACCATGGAACAATTACAAAATGAAGTTACTCAGATCTCACTATACTCCCCACCGTCAATGAATCTTCCAGTGTCAGAACAGAATGACTTGATCCTACTCTTCAAACTTATGAGAATACAAGGCAGACTGACACAGCAATACGCAACTTTTAAAATAACCTTACCATTGGTCGAACCTGAAAGATTCAGTATGGTTCACTTGATTGCGGTACCCGACACAATAAACAGCACATTAGTAGCCATTACACCATGCACTACATTTCTAGGCATAAGTATAGCCCATAAACAATATATTCCGTTTACAAGTTCAGAGTTCAGTGCTTGTGACACAATAAAACCAACTCATTTCGTTTGTTCCAACATTCAAATTCGTTATAATTACGGCTCAAACGTCTGCGCATGTGAAATTGGTTTATTTAATAACCAAACAACACTATCCTGTATTTTGGAAAAAAACGGCACCAGATAGATACCACTTCATAAAGAAAACCAATGGATATATGTCACCTCATCGTCTACGAGAGCTACGGCTGTGTGCAATGGGGAAATTATTCCCATATCACTAAAGGGCTCCGGTCTACTTACACTAGATCCAGAATGCTCGTTCAAGCACAATTTTGCCACAATGAATGGACGACAATTTATATCAAGCACAATAAGATCATCATATACCAGTCTTGGACAAATCTCAGATTTATTGTTGCCTAACAATACTACATTTTCTACACACAACAATCGTTCAACCCCAACATATTTGGAAGATCCGTATGCCAAAAATATGAAGGAACTTTTGAATCTACAAAAGACTTTAAGGGAAGAAAACATAATGGAACTTCCTAACAAATTGAAATCCCATCAACTGCATAACAACATGATTGCCTACCTTGCCCTTTGTAAATCAACGAGTCTCAACCAACTGAAGAAACTGCTCCAACACCAATGCCACGGCAACCTAGTCGCCAGTTCTCCATTAATGTATAATGATCCGTTCAACGCGGGGGAGAATGTTAAAGCCAATAATTTTATTTTGTTTTAGCTTATCTTATTTTATTTCATTTTATTTTATTGCTTATTTTAAGTTGACGAAAATTATTTTATTACAGTGTAAATTTATAAATACATTTTATTTAATTTGTTATGTTGACAAAATTTTGAATTAAGTTTCATTTGGCAGTAAAACTATTTTTTGTTTTGTTTGCATTAATTTCTTTGCATTTTCTTTTTTTTGTTGTTCATGGTCACACAGCCAATGAACTTATTAATTTCACAAAACAGTAGTTACGTAAGAAATGCAATATCAGGGACAAGAAAATTAAATTTTAATTGTATCAGCATTATTGTTATTATAGATTTAGTATAAAAACTCAATAAAACTTAAATTTTGGCGCAGTAGTAAAAACTCAATTGTTTTAATTATTGCATGTCATTACGTTCAAGTTCCAAGTGCTTGAAAGTAAGAACTCAAAATCAAAATTAGTACAGTTCAAATTTATGTGTTTGAATTGAGTGATACTAATTAACCCTCCAAACAACTATCTTCTGTCAAATATTGTTTTCGACTAGCTCGTTTTCAATGTTTACCATAGCCATGTTTAAAAATCGATTCTCTTTGTTAAGTTTACTTGTTTACTATTTGTATTCTTCACCAAGTTTTGTAAAACAATGACTTCCGTTTTAAAAGAATTTGTAATTTGTAAGGCATGTTTATTATTGTCAATAAATTTTGCGGATTCTTCTAAATCTAATTTGAAAAATGAATTAACAGATTTTGAAAGTGTATTCAAATCTGTATCCTAAGTTGGATGTTATATTATCCATCACAAGATAGTTAATATTCATTTGTCCGTATTCTGCTGTATAAGTATTATTTGGTAGATCTAGAATGTGACCATACCTAAAGTTGAGTCAACGTAGTAGTCTTTTTGTGGAGCGCTACCTATTTTTTCGATGTTCTATGAAGTTCCAGTAAAGTATATTTTTGTTTGAAAATTGTTCTATTCGACTCCTATAGCCTCAATTGCGTTTTTATCTCTTAATTAATTTATTTTCTTTTCCAAGGCATCTTCAATAAGAACAAAACAGTTAATGGATTTGCAATTTTTTTTACCGATAGCTCCAGCTAGTAGTACTGAAACTTTTAACTGAAATATTATTTAGTTGAAGGGACTGACAAACTTTTTTTAGTGCACTGTTATTTCCAGACTTCGAGATGTAGATATGTAATTCCTCAATAGTATTAAAAACCACCAAGTTTGATTTGTAAGCTAAACAGTGAATGACTGAAACTACGCTATAACATCAATTTTAATTTTATATAAATCAGCGGTGTATGTAAATTATTTTGACTGTATTTATTCTAAAAATCTCTAACTTCCAGATCATACATACATACATAACATAATTGTCGAAAACTTAAAAGTATATTTATATGAAAAAGTGTTCTTTAACTACTTAAAAAAATTTATGGCACAGACAAAAAATAAAGTTTTTAACTCAGAAATTTAGTAAAAGCCATGGAAAATTATTTTTAAAGTGTAAAAATTGTAATAAAGTATAATAAAAATTCTGGGGTGGGCAAAATTTTTCCATGAGTTCGGTGGAAGTAAATAAAGACAGAAAAATCCACACGGAATAAATACCCGTTGAATGGAGATTTTTCAATTGATATCTAAGACAAATTAGATAAACTAAGTTTCTTTCCAATGCAATGCACCCCAAAGACGCATCGATCTTATATCGATTTATTTTTATAAGGATATGGAAATAAGTAAAATGTATTTGTTATTTCAGGGTTGTAGTAGAGGTAGCAGACAACTTATTGTCTTGTGTGCAACCTATATATGGCGTTCCCGCAATGTCTCCTGCAATCTTATTGCTTTGAGAAACTTCGGTGTTAAGGACAACTTTATAAACACCCAGGCTTTAACACCGCGTATTTTACATCATCACGGAGTCCGAGCATGAGTCGACCCTTATGCTAAAACTAGTGTTCTTTAAGTCTACAATGCAATGAGTTCTGGAAAGGATTTCTAGAATCCCTACAGATAGCCGAACGCAGCGTCATACACAATCGCTGATCTGGGCCAAAAATAAGCTTGCTTAGATAGAAAAGATGTCAGCCATGGACGCAGCTGTCAAAATACAGCGGTCTACGGAGAGTGATGCACCAGGAACAAAGAAGCAGAGAAGGTCGCATCGTACCAACATCTTGTATAGTGAGGTACTAAAAGATAGCATCGAGATGGCAGTGGTGGACCTATCAGATCCAGATGACAGCATTACGTCAGCTAACTGCAGACTAGTAGAGGACGCCCTGGGAGATGTGTTCCTTGAAGTGATGGAGGAGAATCCGGGACCGGTACCAGTTTACAAAATGCGTGGCTGGCACCAGGGGCACGTTAAATTAGTAACGTGTGCCGATAAAAGAGCCCTGGATCTCTTCTCCATCGCCATATCGTGTCTGGGAGAGATCTGGATAGGCGCGAAACTTGAAATAGTGCCAAAAGATGCAATCCCAAGCAGGCCACGCAAACGCTCTTCGATTCCTCTGAATCCAAAGAAGCCGGAAAAAGTGCTGAAAATAATCAAGATGTGCAATCCAAAGTTGCCAACACATAATTGGAAAATTGCCAAATTAGAGGAGCGCCACGGATCTCACTGTGCGACAATAATTGTCAAACAGGCATCTCTGGAGCACCTGGCGAATTCTAGTGGTGGCTTACGGACATCATACTAAAGGTATATAAAAAAGACAGAGACAATGCCCCTTCGGGGGAAACGTCACTGGACGAACACATGGACGAAAACACAAGAGATGAAGACGACGACGAAAGCAACCTCGATACAGAGCCCTACCCGATCCAGAACTAGTTCATTATCTTCCACTGGATCGGATATGGCTTCTGTCTTTGGGATGCTGTTAAGGGAGTCGGAACTCCTAGATGATGATGGCCTAGACGTCACAATGGTGGACAGGAAGGTGGATGAAACGGAATCAGTTCGAATAGTCCAGATAAACATTCATCACTCTAAAGCAGCATCGGCTGCTCTACTTCTCCGGCAGACAAACAGGGGAGAAGACATAGCCCTAATCCAAGAACTATGGTCTACTGCCAACAAGGTTTGTAATTAGGGCACAATCCATCTGGTGGGACCAGAATCTGGACAGGCTCAGAAGGGAGTCCCGTGGACTCTTCAATGTAGGGAGCAACTCCGGGAATGCGGAACATTGGGAACGCTACAAAGCATCGCTCAGGGAACACAAGAGAATTCTTAGACGGGCCAAGAAAAACTCGTCTAAAACTTTCTGTGGCAACATGTTTCTATTAACGAGACGTCAAGGCTTAAGAGGATTCTATCGACTACATCTTTTGTCCCGTCGGTGCTGCAGAGGAACGATGGCTCATGGACTAGCTCTGAGATAGAAACTCTGGAACTCCTTGTTGACACCCACTGCGAGTGCAGTTAAATGGGCGATAGACGGATATAAGCCGTTTAAGGCTCGGGGATCGGAAGGGATATATCCTGCCCTATTACAACATCTGAGAATGGGGCATATTGAACTCCTTAGGAGGATCTACCTTGCCAGTATTCGGATGGGACACACTGTCGAAATGGTGGAAAGTGGGCGTGGGCTTCATACCGAAGGCGGGAAGGAATTCACATACCACACCTAAAGATTATAGACCCATAAGTCTTTCGTCATTCCTACTGAAGACCTTGGAGAGGCTCATAGACATAAATCTACGCGGACTCTGGATAGAAGTCTCTTATCCAATGGACAACATGAGTATAGTAAGGGAAAATCTGTTGAAACTGCCGTACAAAGCTTAATATGCACAATAGAGAGGTCTCTTGCAAGAAAGGAATACACTCTGGCTGCCTTCCTGGACATCGAAAGGGCCTTCAATAATGTGGAGCTAAGCGCTATTATTGGCGCACTGACAATATACAGGACACAATGGTGGAATTGATATCGAAACTACTGAGTGGAAGAACAATCTACCCGACGCTAGGGGGCTCGTGCATCGCTAGAAGAATAGGAAGGGGAACTCCACAAGGTGGAGTACTTTCCCCCTTCCTATGTAATCTTGTGATGAACGAACTGCTAGTGATGTTGGAACATGTTGGTTGTGGGGCTATTGCCTATGCCGATGACGTGGTTCTTACAATATCGGGCAGATTTGTGGACACTGTTACAGATAAGATATAACTGGCTCTGAAGAAGGTTGGCGAGTGGGCATCTAGTCGCAGCTTGGGAGTCAATCCCGGAAAAACTGAGGTGATGCTATTTAATAGGAGGTATAGGCCATCGCCATTTCGTTCACCAAGAATGCATGGGACGGATCTAGTACTCAAGGATGAGGCGAATTTTCTAAGACTTCTTCTGGATAGGAAACTGAATTGGAAGTCGAACATAAATAATAGACTAAAGAAGGCCCAAAGATGCCTAGTGTGGTGGGCTGCAACGATCTGCCTGAGTGATAAATAGTGGTGCCTTGCGCACTACTTCTACGGTGGCACTGGAGATAATTTTGGGAATCCCACCGCTTGATCTATATTGTAAAGGAGTGGCGGCAGGGATTGGCAGGCGTCTCTGGGCGACTGGACAATGTCTTGGATCATACACTGGTCACTCAAGTATCCTGGAGAAATTTGAGACTGTCGAGGACTTATACTATATGGTACCGCGATATGACTTCTCGATGAAATACATGACGACCATCCCGGATAAAGAGGTATGGAGGAATGGTGCTGGGCACCTCTTCAAGGACTCCGTCCAAATTTTCACTGATGGATCCAAGCTGGGAGGTACCGTTGGTGATGGAATTTTCTCGGAGTCAATAAGTATAGCAGAATCTATAAGGCTACCGGATTACTGCAGCGTTTTCCAAGCGGAGGTGTTGGCGATACAGGCTGCGGTAAGGATTATTTGGGATTCGAATATCTCCAGTGGAAACATCACCATACCCTCCGATAGCCAGGCGGCTATCAGGGCTCTGGGCTCCAGTATGATGAAGTCCAGGACGGTCTACGGCTGTCGGAAACACCTGAACAGAGTAGCGAAGAGGTATAATGTGCATATCGTTTGGGTTCCGGGACACAATGATATCCCGGGAAACTGCAGAGCGGATGAATTGGCCAGACGCGGCACGACCATCGACCTCTCCGAGGAATTCTTAGGTATTGGGGTCCCTTTGGGACCTCAAAACTCATGATTGATGACGAACATGGACTCTGTCAACCGCATGTGGGCAGCTTCGGATAGGGGCAGGGTGGCGCGCATTATCTGGCCTCGGCTGGATGGAAGACGCACTCCAAGGCTGCTTAAACTCCAAAGAGGCGTGCTCAGTGCGGTTGTTGGAGTCGTGACGGGTCTTTGCATTATGGGTGTCCACGCGAGGCGCATTTGTCTGGAACACCTCGCTAACGATTTCTGTAAAAGCTGCAAGGACGAAGAGGATGGACGGTTCTTCATCTACTGGGAACATGCTCAGCACTATGTAGTTTGAGTCGCTTCATTATAAGCTCTGGATGGTTCCATGACTAGAAGATAGTGGACGCGAACTGTGGCATCACAATGGGCCCCATGTGGCCTGTAATGGCTGTTGAATTGAATTCATCTTTAGATGGCACAAACTTGCGCTTGGAAGCAACTCACTTAACCCATCTGAAAACAACAGAATGGTGCATCTCTTAACACATTGAGTGCCAAGCGGTTTTGACGAAAACCTTTCCAGGATGCCAAAAATTTGTTTGTTATCTGAGTGTTAAGTGATAATAACCGATTTCTGAGATATACCTAGTCCATTCTACACCTTGTTTTTTATTTTAGGCTTTTTGTGTCGTACATTTCTGTACGACGTGGCACTTCACGACGGGCATGCATTTGTAAAAGTCGCTGTTGTACAAAAACGCACGACATTTCTTTCTTGTTTTTTAATTATTTTTTTTTATTTTTGTTTATTTTCTTTTTTAGTTTGCAATCGTTTCTTATTTGTGGAACTTGTAAATACCTAAAATGTCGAAAGGAAAGCTAAGCGAAAAGGAAATATTGGAAGTCTTGACGGAGAGTGAAGGTTTTTCAAACGATGATCATTTTGATTGAATACTGGAGATTTCGAATTCTGACTCTGAGCCTGACATAGATAAAGTGAAATTCGATGAAATGTTGTTTGAGGATGGTATTAATACGGAAGACGAAGCCGAAGAAGATAGTTCAACAGCAAATGCGGAAATGTTGGATACCGAAGTCAATTGGACTGAATTTTCATCACGTCAAAAGACCTTTACATTTACTGGGTAATGTAATTTCATCAGACATTTCCTGTTTGGGTACATATTTGCTATTTGTAGACAATGATATAATAGATTTAATTGTCAAAGAAACCAACCAATACGCACAACAGATTTTGGACAATACCGCCGTAACCAAATCTTTGAGAAAAAAAAAAAACAATGGGTACCGCCAACAAAACTTGAAATCAAAAAGTTTCTGAGACTTCTTTTATGGATGGGTTTGGTGAGAGTTGGGTCTCTTTCAGATTATTGGTCAAGAGATAACCTATTAATGTCCTGAAATCGTTTTCAGTTGCTACTGAGCTTCATCCACTTTGCAGATATTAGTTGCATTATTCCAGGTGATAGACTTGGAAAAATCCAACCATTGTTAGATATGCTCCAGATGCGGTACCAAAAAGTTTATGTACCAGAAAAAATATCGTTATTGATGAAACACTGATTCCTTGTAGAGGCAGACTTTTTTCCGACAATATATTCCCAATAAGGTTCGCCCGTATGGAATAAAACTATTTAAACTTTGCTCTACTGAAGGATTTACCTGGTCAGTGAAAATATATTCTGGTACATCAGTTATTGGGGTAAGAGAAATTGGCTTAGCAAAAAATGAATTGAAAGGAGAAGGTCAAGGCGAATTCATTAGAATTGTGTATTTTGTTTTGATAATCAGTTTCGTTTTTTCTAATTGTCAGAAGTTTGTATATTTTTCTTCTTTTTCTTTTAACATTTTTCTTCCTATCGTCATTCTTTAATCAACATTTTTCTTCCCATCGTCATTCTTTAGTCAGCTGTTTTTGTTTTGTTTGTATTGTTGTACTTATTGTAATATTAGTCGCACCTCATATGAATTCGCCTTGGAGAAGGTCGTCATTATACGTTGACGACTTTATACCATCCACGAACTCGCTCGCTCAATGCTAAATAATAAAACCCACCTTGTCGGCATCTCCGCTCAAATAGGAAATATTTGCCAAAAGAAGTGATGAATTCCGCACTTAAAAAAGGTGAATTAGTGACCCAAGAAGGTGAAAACGGAATAATAGTACTAAACGGAAGGATAAGCAAGATGTCAGAACGTTTTCAACAATGCGTGCTCCAGTGATGAAATCCGATTCAAAGCAAGAATATGTATTATCGAAATATGCCATCAGCTAGTACAGCAAAAATACGCAAAAGTAAAGTTAAGGCAAAACCGTTAGCTATCATTGAATATAATAAAGGAAAAGCTGGTATAGATTTATCGGACCAAATGATCTCGTATAGTAGCACCCTACTCAAAGATTTGAAGTGTTATAGGAAATTGAGAGGCAATTGGCCTCTCAATAGTAAATGCGCATATTGCTTATAAGGAAGTTACAAAGAAGAACATCAGCATATTCAAATTCCGTCAACGTGTAGGTTAGGTTAGGTTAGAGGACGTGTACTTGTCAATGAAGACAAGTACAGTACCCGGAGGTCGAATTGACCCATTGTACAACGTCCTAGTTTCTCACACCACTTATGTTGTGTGTTAATTTTATACATTAGTGGTAGGACCTACAGTTTAAAGTCGACTCCGAACGACAGATTTTTATTTATTGAGAAACTTTTCATTCGCTACTCTTCTCTGTATCGTTCCAATTTTAGTATATGTTCTGCCGAAGCAAGAACTCCGTCAACGTGTACCTAATGGCCTTTTGGATCTAACATCTCCGCAACCAGTAAACCCCGACAAACACATTATAACTAAAAGGGTAAATGCCAACAATAAAGCAATTCGACGTGCTTGCGTTTTATGTTACGCAACTGCAAAGAAACAGCTGGACCGGAAAATAGCAAGAAATCACTTGAAAAAAAACGAGTACATACTGTTCAAAATGCCTGCAGTGTTTCCCAAAATACGCCCATCTAAAACAATAATATCAGGAGACACAAAAAACATTGCGGCTTCTTCAGTTTCAAAAATTTGTAAACTTTTAAACGCAATTATTTTTACAAAGTAGCTCTCTTTAAATGACCTAGATCAAAAATTAAGAATAATTAATATTCGTGGAGTTAGCACGTGCTGTTAATATTTTTCGTAGTTTTGTGGACTTAGCGTTTTTGCAAACCACAAAATTACAACAACTTTAAACTACATACTGACATTTTTTGTCGTAAAATATGTATTTGGTATAGTGTTATCGTTTTGCATTAAAATCTCAATTTTGGAAAAAAGTGGACTTAGCGTCTTTGCGAATTATACTAACGATATGTATACTTACTTTTTTCCTTTAAAACTGAATATAATATTTAATCCTTTTGTTTTAATGAAAGTAAAAAAATACATTTCATATATTTTTCACTTTATAAAACCTCTAAAAATCCATGAATGCTTTTGCAAAAATGTTCAGTAAAGGATTCTTTATTTAAAAATCACATTAAATTTCACTTTGTGTCTTGATATGTCAGATCACAGTAGTCGGCACTATCATATGCAACAGACTTAAATCGAACAGAGCTTGCAGGGTCATTATACTACAGGTTTTTATAGCTGGGATTATACCATCGAAATCCCGTCAGGTTTCAAAAATATGTTTACAATTTGTTTTATTATACTTATAGCTAGTTGTATTAAGTGTTTAACTTCGATGAGGCGAATAATAAGCATTTCGATGTTTATCAATAAAAAATTGTTTCGTCGTATAGATGTTATATCGATCGTTTTTAAAACATTGGTGTATATCATCCACAACTATTCAGTACTCATTCAATTATGTCGTTAATAAGTTGTAATAAAGATTTGAGAGGCTTCGTTACGTTGTAACGGAACAAAAATACTTCCTGCTGGTTGCTGTAAGAATCGAAAGAAGCATGAACGCGATGAACCTCGTGATCCGCCCATTACACAATATGTTAAATTGGCATCCTCCAAAGTTTGTCCGGAAATTGTTAAAATGACAGATGAACCTATTTATACAAAAAGTTAAACTTTTACAGCTTGAATGAGGAACGTGTAGAGGTAAATCCAATTAAGTTTTCATAATTCCTCTCTGTAGATAGTTAGAATAGAATGCACAGCAAAGCGATTTATTAAAGGGGCAAGAGTAAAGGACAAAACAGAAAATTAATATTTTTGAATACATTTTTAGGTATTTAGAGCCTCAGGCATTCTTAAAGAGCGACGATGAAACAATACTGTCTATTAAGCACCACATGACACTTCTAACATACATTATATAATATAATATAATATTCATAGATACTTTGTATCCAACCTAAGAGCGCTATAAAAAGAGTTTGAGAAAATGTGTAAAATTGTACTAGCTGTAGCAATTATACCACTAATGGCTTCAATATCACCTGCTCGACTAGCAATTGAGATAACTTCCCATTAAATTCTTAAATTTGTAAATATTGTGAATTCGCGAAAACGTGAATAACCAAAAAAGCACGAGCACTCTGGAAACACAAATATCTAGAAAAGCTTGAGCACTCCGAAAATTTAATTATTCAAAACAATTTCTTTGCATATATGTAAATAAAGCTTCCTAAATAAAATTACTTCAGCACGTTGAATGCTATGGCAGGAGAGAACAGTCAGTGTGTTAACCTTTATGTCAACAGATATAAAATTATACTTACGTCTAAAGAAGCATACCCGGGTATGTTCATACATTTTATATGGAATTTCTTGTTTCTAAGCTTATTTTTGTGTTGATTTGGTTTAATTACTTGTTGGGTGGTGTAAAGCACTCTGGTTACGTTCATACTAAAGACTTATGGAAAACGACCTCACATCCCTTCTATTTTAATTTTTAATACTTAATGGTAATCTACGCAGCAATTACGTAGCAGGTCCAAAGGTGGTACCGGGTTTACAAAATACATACCATCGAAACCCGCCAATTACGGAATTAAAGTATGGTGGGTATGTGACTCCGTCCCATCCTATCCAATGAAGTGACAAATTTATACTGGATTGGCGGCATCCGGGAAAAAATGACAGCCGAGAGCGCAGTGGAGGACTTCTTCGTCAATCATTTTCGTGGAAGTGGACGGAATATTGTTTGTGATAATTTCTTCACAACAGATAACGTTGCGAAAAGTTTAATGATGGACAGCAGTTTATCAATGTTAGGTACAGTGAACAGAAGACGAGTGTTTGTACCATTATATTTCACTTTATCTAATGGACGGGAAGTAGAGTTAACTATAATTGGTTTCAGTAACAATATTACCTTGTGCTCTCACATCAAAAAAAAATAAGTCGCTTATAAATACTTCTTGCATTATTCATACGAAATGCAAGATCCAAAGAAAAAGCCACTCTAGATCTTAGAAGATCACAACAAATATAAAGGTGGCGTCGATAATATGGATAGAATATTGAACAAGGCGACGAACAAATATATAGCCCTTGGCTTTATTCTACAATATACTAGACCTCGTTGCCTACAATTTACGTTGACAATAACCCAATGTTGAAAGTTTCCACAAGAAAAAAAATATAAAAATATTTTCAACACGCAATGCTATTGAAGACATATGTAAGGAATCTTTGAGCGTAAGAGATGCTGCAGATAAAAGCGTAGAAGAACCTGACAGCACTGGTAGAATGAAAGTAAAAGGTAATTGCCACTTATGTACAAAACGTCGGTCAACCAGCAAATCCTGCACGTTATGCAACAAGCTCGTATGTGCCGCTCATTCAAGTTATGTATATGCCGCAATGTAATAAATGCATTTAAGAAAAATTTTCATTTAATATTTTTTATGTCTTCCTATATTTGATTGAATTTTAATCTTATTATTAAGACTTTGCAAATTAAATTCAATAAACATTAAATTTAAAAATATTTTCATATATTTCATTATACATACCCAGGTATGCAACTGTTGACGTAAGGGATAGGAATCAAAAAATGGTCACATCTTTGACACCCATCCGCCATTTTTACTAAGTCTAGAAATAAGGTAGAAAACACTACTAATGAGGATATCAGAATATCAGGTTAATACAGTTACTTCCCGAGATATGGCGATTTAAAAACACGAAACATACCCGGGTAGGTATATGTTGACATAAGGGTTAAAGCGGTCTCGCTTAAAAAGTTGCAATTTAATTTAATAAAGATTTATCACAAGGAGTTCTTTTACAAACTTTGTATTTTTTAATGCCGGTTCAATTTGCGAGTAACATTATGAATTGCTTTTCACCAAAATCTTCATAAAGTATCTTTTTTTAATGCTTGCAAAAGAATTAACATAAGATGCGATTATGGTTATCAACCAAACTTCAGTTATAAAATAAGTAGTTGTAAGGAAAATGTAAATTCTGTAGAAAAACAAAATGAAGGCTAAATTTTATAAGTTATGAAGTTTTATCCTTTAGTGTATATCTAGTACTCCACTGTTTTAAAGTTGACATAAAACTAAAACTTCTTTCTGATTTTTACCAATTATTTTGCACTGTATATTTTTGAAAAATTTAGTAAAATTTTTTGTTTATAAATTTAACTCCATCTATAATGTGCATATGCTCTGTTATTTTCGCATTGTCTGTGCAAATCAATTTTTCTTTTAACGACTCTTCCTTGACCATACGACGCATCTAAAATTTCCCAGGCAAGTTTCTCCGGGAAATGTACATTTCTTTCCTTTTCTCGAGCTGCATCTAGTATCCATTTCATTGCAAGAAAGTAGGACCGTTTATCTGTAACTGGTACAGGCACCTGATACTTAACGCCACCCCTTTTAATTGCTGTAAGTTGCATTAAAGGACGACAATTCTCTATTGCCCGAATTAACAGCATATATGGATCTACAACACAATCATTTTCTTTTCCCAGGTTGATTCTTTCAATTTGTGTTCTTTTAATGCATTCAAAACTGTTTTCTATAAGTGTCCTGGCCAATTGTTTGTTACCTCCTTTGGTAATATAGTTAGTCATCTTTTGAACAATACTATTATAAAAAATTGAAGTGGACTCATCGTTTTTCGTGGCTTTAGTAGGTATATGAGCAATTTTTTTATGATCATTCACAGCCATAACCGCATGTTGCTGATTTTTGCAAAATATTGGATCAATATAATGTTTTGGATATGAGGACATTAATTTAAGTATTATCCATGATGATCTAATAATATAGCACATAATTAATATATAATTATTTTTGTCATTGCATATCTACTTACCTAAAAACCGTAGGCTTTACACAAAAAGTGGACATTTTTTATATTATGAAATGTTAATGGTATTAAAAATATGTTTAAGTGTTACCACGATTCATTATTATTAAATAACGCAAGATGTTATTAAAACGCTAAAATTATATGTTCGCGTCTTTCTTACCATGTTTGGACTACAGCATTTATTCGCTCTCTCATTAGTAATTGAACCACAAGTTTTATGCAAAATTACACATTTCTCCATACACATTTTAAGAGAATTGGTTCATTATTGAGTTTAAATTCCTCTCAGAATAACGTACAAATCAATGTAATCCCTAATTTTTTATCGGGTTTTTGTCATAAATAAATAGTTGTTAAATCAAAAAAAAAAAAAATAATAACGTTAGTTTTTATTATTTCATAAAAACGTACCCTGTGATAAAAACAATTACAAAATTATATATCGAATAAAAGAAAATGTAAGTTGTAAGTTCTTCTTATAAAACAAGGGTGCGGTCGCGACGCTTAATCTTTGGAGTATGAATTCAAAGAAATCCCCGCCGATCTTTATGTCAACCACGGACAGAGGTGTATTCTTTTAATAGAGTTGCCCTAATTTCATAGTTCGGCACTCCTTCATTTAAGTCGTCCTCGACTGCCCCATCGTAGTCATCACGTCCAGGCTAACCGTTGCATCATCTTTTCTTTCTTTCCGAACTCGACACCGAACAGAACTTGCGGAACGTAATCCGAATACCAGGTATGTCCACAATTAGTTGTCGGTCCTTTCCAATTATATGCTTTACAATTTAGGGAACGGGATATTTGGGTAACAGCGTTTACCATTCACTGGTTGCTTAGTTACAATTCTCAATCAGCACCAAATCACTCTCGTCATATACGGTATCATCAAATCTTTTCTTACAATGTTCAATGTTGTCGATAATCATTTGCCTCTTCTCATTTAAGGCTCGATCTACGGTTAAAGGTATAACCTTTGGGGAAGATTCATCATTCTGTATAGCTGCTACTAGGCGATTTTGTATTACGTCTATTAGCTTATAATCAAAGATCAGCTCATTTGGACTTAAACCTGTAGTTGCATTCTTTTGGGAATTGATAGACCACTGTAACTTATGCAATGCTAGGTCCCAGTACATGGATCCTCAGTGGTAGTACTTAAATACGACAAGATGATTTGGTTGACTCGTTCAATTTGCCCATTGGCTCTGGGCATATGTACAGCATTTTTGATATATTTAATGTAATTGTCGTCTCAAAATTATTCTCAAATTTTAGAGGTAAAATCTGTGCTACGGTCTCAGATTAGATGTTAAGGTAAACCGAAAGAGCCTGTAAAATCATTTAAACAATTTATTACAGGAACACATTTTGTATTTCGTACGGCCTTGATAACTGTATATTTCGAGAAAATATTAGAAATAGCCAAGATGTGCATATTACCCCTCTTACTCTTAACGAATGGTCCCAAATGAGCCAGATGAATTTGACGATAAGGCAACGACTCCAAATCGCCATAATGCAAGTTTCCTTCGTGCTTACCACCTCTTGCTTTATTGTAAAAACACTCGACGCAGCCAACCACGTATTCCTTCGTATACTTTCGCACACGAAAAAACCAAAAATTCTGATGCACTTGTTGCGAACTTTTATCCAATCCGTGGTGACCAACATCATAGTGGCAGTATTTTGCGATTCGCCACCTTACTGACTGTTGTGTTTTACGATATAGGCGGTTGTTCTTCTGTACATATTGTATTTAAGACTGTGGGTCGGGTTCCTTATCTCCACGCAGAATTTTGATGATATTCATAACTTTTCGCCCTTAACGGCAATAACGGCACCATCTATAACTATACGAAAAAGTTTTCCCAATAGGTAAATACGAAAACGCTTCAAACTTTCCACAACGGCCAATACTTCCAGTTCATAGCTGTGATACCGTGCCACGGTGTCGGAGCAAGGTCTGCTAAAATAAAATACTGGATGCCACTTACCATCACTGCTGTTTTGATGATGAACACCAGCCAACCCTGAACTCTTGTATCGGTATGCACCTTGTTTTGCGCAGACAAGCTATGTATTGCCAGGACAGGCTTATGGCATATGATTTCAATTAGTCCCATGATTGACTGATCTTCACATAGCCCCATTTGTATTTATCCGATTCATTTTTACGAAAAAGCTCACTAATTTGCGGAGAAATCCAGTGAGACAGCAGGTGCATTAACCAACCCAAAAGGCATCCTATTATATTCATAGTGTCCATCAGTTGTGACCAAAGCAGTGAGTCTTCTAGATGCCTCTTCTATTTGAAATTGGTGGTAACCCATTTAGTACATTTGCTAGTCAGGCATGTTCTGACAATCGCACGATTTGAAATCGCAAGTGATTTTAAAAATGCCAAATTTATTTCAGGGTGTTCTGAAAATCAGGTGTTTTACTTGCGATCTCCGATTTTTCGAAATCGTTTACAAAAATAAAACATGTTTTAGCATTACAAATAAAAATCAAAACATCAAAACTAAAAAAATAAAGAGCAAAAATGCCTACAGGTTTTTTATTAAACATAATTTGTTTAAAAAACTGCAAACCAGAAGAGAAAATTTAAAAGGCGTGTCCTGAGGGATTATTCTAACCCAGTAGACATTCCGGAGCAGGCGTAAGTATAAACATATCTACATATAAAAGATTTTGTAATAAATTTTATAGCGCTTTACCTGCTAAATAAAACTGCATTTAGGATGGTTTATGAAGAAACTGATGTGCATATATGTAAAAGTACTATTCCAGACACGATACGTTTGCTGAGCGTTTTAAGATTTCTGGCGGTCGGTGCCTTCCAAGGCGTGATTGCCAATGACATAAATCTGAGTATGGTGCGTTCTACATTGTGTAAAATGTTATGGGATGTGCTTAATGTTTTTGAAGAAAGACTATGCCTTCTACGGATCAATTTGGACATGACATATGAAGAAACGAAATCGTCAAAAATGCATTTCTATCAAAAGTTTAAAATTCCAGGGGTAATTGGATCGATAGACGGCACCCATGTGAGGATAGTAAAACCCGCATCGGGTTCTGAACTTTATTTTTGCAGAAAGCTATTTTATAGTTTTTAGAGTTCAAATAAGAAGCAGGATTGCAAGAACTGTGATGTGGAGATGTTTGATTTTTAATCCTTAAAGATTAATCTTTCTCTGTTCGTTTCATACTTATTAAATAATACAACAAAGCTTTTAATCTTTATCTGTTTAGATTTAATTAAAAAAAATCTGATTAAATTTTAATGCAATTCATTATTATTTTTTATTACTAAAACAAAACAATTAACATAAAACTTAAAAAATTGAATATTGTTTCATATAACAAAATTAAACAAATACCGAATATAAAAAAATCGAAAGAAAATGATAAAAATTTCAAATGTCAATTCAAATCAATTCACTGCAATATACTCTTGTGATTTGAAATTGTACATTGTGTTTGAAATCGTATACATTTTTTTTTTGCAATTTGCGTTCGCCAGAACATCCTCTTGGCGTTTTTAAAACGAAAACGCAAAATTCAGGCGATTTGCGTTTTTCAGAACATGCCCGAGTATCATTTCAACCTCCACAATAAAATAATCTACATATATTACTTGTAGTGTCATCCGGATATATGCACCTCCTGCTACGGCCGGACCAAATTGAGTAGACAACGATCAATACCAGAATCTATAAAAGCTTCTGTCGTTTATCTTGATGTCCTTAGAAAGACTCCATCGACTCCGGTGTTTCGTATGTAATCTTGTTTACATTTTGTTTTGTTCGACACTCTGCCGCTTTATGAGAAATTTCACAACGAAGCTGAGATTCCGGACACTTGGTCAAGTAATGACCGTAGTTGGAACAATTATAACATATGATTTTTTTATTGGAGGCGCTGTTGTCCTTCTTTGTTTGAGTGGCGTTGGTTGTGGCTTCGTTGGTGTTGCCTTTTATTTTGCTGTTACTAGTTGAGGGTGTAGTTTCATTATAGTTGCAATAACTGATTATATCGTTGAGAGGCTGGTTACAAGACATGTATTCATTGGATATTTTTCTCTTATATTATAATCGTTGACTCCATTGACGCTGTGTCTTGCTAGTTTTGTATTTAATATATATTACGGATATGCTGTTTAGCAGTTATGCTCACACTTTCAAAAAGCAGAAATTAATAGAGGTATTAATTTATCCGAATCGTCTAAAAAGATGAGACACTGCCCCTCTCATCTCCACATGGGATATAGTATGTTAGCATTGGCTGGGAATAAATTATTTAATTTTTAGATATAAGATATGCAAATTTATTTTTATTTGATATAAAGCCGAAAGTCCATGCGTTTTGCATTACATGCGTATACCGAAAAAGTAGAATCAGTGTATTTGATTGTGACAAGTTACAGAAGAAAAAGCATAGTTTGCATAGACGCATAGAAAGTAGGATTACTTTCTACTTTTCTATGCGACTAATGCAGTTTTGGAAAATGTCAGCAGCTTTTTAAACTTGGCATGCCAAATTATATACTATTGTGAATGGTTTCTTTAAATATGTTTAAATAGTGCATTACTATTTTCGCATTTTTCTTTTTGCATTATAAAAATATTAATAAAAACATATTTCATAATAAAGTTTATTACTAATTTAAGAGGAAAATACATTAAAATACATTTTTTAACAAATTTCTTTCATGAACAAAATATGTATATGATGATTGTTTATACATATGTATGTATATGATTGTTTTTATGTACTGAGTGTCATCTATTTTGAATTTATTAATTTGTAAACAAGAAAAATGGAGGATAAATTAAATGAAAACACTCGTCTTGTGTTATTTTGAGGATTTTCGTAGGCCTTAACAGCACAATATAATGTAATTTTTGTGTAAAACTATTAATAAATAATAAAAACAACTAATAACAATTTTTAATTTTTCCCTTCAAGAAATTAAAAAATATTGGCAACTTTCAGCAAGAAAGATTTTTTTGAGCAGTACGTCTTATTTTGATCTCATTATATTTAGCTTCTTAATTAACTCTTGCTCAAGAAACTATACTCATTGTGACCGAAATTCATCCACATTTCGATTAATATTTAAATATTTAAGAACCTTTAAACTTTTCATTGAAGAAATTAAAAAATATTCAAAATTTCCCCCTTTTTAACACAAAATAAATGTTTGTTTACATTAAATTTTTATTTTATCTGCCAGTTTTCACTCTGTTGCTTCTAACACATTTGCCTCGCAAAACTTATAACATTTTTTTCTCCCTCTAAATTGGCCTGTCCTTTTATGTTATGAGCGTTAAATGTCAAAATATCACATATGTATGTAAACTCATAAATTTGTAATTAATGTCATAAATTCTTTAAAAATTACAATTTGGTTTTCTATTTTTTCCAAAAATGTTCTTGTTCGCTTGTTTGTTGTTTACCACAGCAGCTGATCATCACAGAATATACACAGAATTGAAACCTTTGACGTTTAAAAACGCTCAAAGCAGCACTTTAACCTACCTCGTAGAGGGAGAAAATAAATATTTTAATGTTTTGCGAATCAAATGTGTTAGAAGCAACAGATATACAGAGTGAAAACTGGCGGTTAAAGTAGAAAAATTAAATGTAAATAAAGATTTATTTTGTGTTAAAAAAGGGATAATTTGGAATATTTTTTAATTTCTTCAATGAAAAGTTTAAAGATTCTTAAATAATTAAATATTAATCGAAATGTGTGTGATTTTCGGTCACAATGAATATAGTTTCTTGTGCAAGAGGTAATTAAGAAGCTAAATATTACAAGATCAAAATAAGACGTACTGCTCATAAAAAAATTTTCTTGCTGAAAGTTGCCAATATTTTTTAATTTCTTGAAAGAAAAAGTTAAAGTTGTTATTAGTTGTTTTTATTATTTATTAATAGTTTTAGACAAAAATTAAATTTTTTATTAACTCTCGCCAATATAAAAAACCACCCCGAAAACTAAAAAAAAACATAAATAAACAAAACAGAGTTACAATCAGAGAGAGAGACAGAAATACTTTTTGGTAATATTTGCTGTCTCTTTCTCCATGGAAAGTTAAAGGTCAAACTCTTGTTTCTATTCTGTGTATATTCTGTGCTGATCATAACAAAAAACCAGTCGCATAAACGCATTGTGTGTAACTAGCAATAAAATCGGCATAGAAAGCAAGATTCGCAAGGCGCATGAAAAGGATGGTATGGACTTTCGGCTTAAGAAAAGAAGATTCAACAATAAAACGATGAAGAAATCGAAACATATGGCAGCACAGATTTTAAGGATAATATAAAGATATGCAATGAAAAGTCAAACGGAGACAAATCGCATGTTCCTGGTGCGTTTTTGGTTTCAGTTTTGCATTGAACTGAACTGAGGCTTAAGTTCTTAGATATGTTTAGGCCATATGCGGTTGGCCACTCTTCAATTCTGCAAACTACAACCTTGGTTTTAAATGTAGCTACATGGTGTCGGAGACTGTTTTCGGACAAATATTAAGAACTCACAAGGGAAGAATGATGACAGTTTCCTCCTCTTCATTAGATCCACATCTACGGCAGAAGTCATTGGATGGGAGTTGCAGTTTTCCGCGTGTCTTCCCATAACGCAATGACCTGTAAGCATTGTGATCGGGATGACATTGCGATCTAGTCCGGGTAGTTGATTGCTGCGCCTTCTAACCATCGTGCCAAGTGAGTCTGGCAGTGGAACAAGATTCTTCATTGACCCAATATAGTTTGGCGTCTCGTCTTTTCGCCCAATGGCGAATTTAACCGAGATAAGTAACATACCCAAATCGATTGATGAGGGTTCCGGTAGCAGTGCACTAACTCTAGTGAGCTCGTCAGCCTTGTAGTGACTTGTGCCCAGGAACCCAGACAAGTGGGACAGTGAAGCGCCCAGGGACTACGTCAAGACAGCGTCGACACTCCTTAACGAGGTCAGAGCTAATCATAACGCTCAATACAGATCTCATAGCAGCCTGACTATCAGAGAAGATTAAGGTGCGGATGAAAGGAGCACCGTTGATGAGGATCCAGTGAGCGGCCGGGTAAATGACCAGAGGATTCGAGCTTTTTCAAGAGCGAGTTGACTGTTATATTCCAGAGAAGTGATCATAGAACACTGCCTTCTCTAACAATATGTAGTACCCACTGAGGAGGTTGCTATTCTCGACGCTGCTTTGCCCATCGTATAAGCGTATTGGGATGCAGCTAAGAGTGATGTGAACGTCAAGGACTCTTTCCGGTGTTTTCAAAAGAAAGGAACAAAGAATTGGGCTATAGACCTTAGCTTTAGTGTGGAATGGCTTCCCGGCTTTGCGAAGGAAAATCACCCTAGACATTATCTAGCATAACAGCATATTTAAGTTCCCTTTTTTGGCCTTGCAAAGTGCCCATTCGCCAGTGGTTTTAGCCCGATTAAAGAGCCTGCCACTGCAAGGGTGGAGATTATAGTCACCGACTCGAGCACCGCGGACAGTATGTCCTCAGCTGTCTATATTAATTGGATTACAGTAGTTGAGGGACTCACGGGAAGATAGTTGCGCGATGTCTTCCTGATAAAGCTCCATTTAGATTTCTTTCTATTCACCCTATGTGGAGACTCTAATAAGGCATTATTAAAGGTAATGTATCTATGATCTGAGAAGGAGCATTCGTGAGACGCAGACCAGTCCTTATGATAGTTAGAAAAATCGGTGGTGATCAGGGTGATGTCCAACACATTGTTTTATTATTATTTATTTATTAGTAGTATTTGTAATACTTTTACGTTACATTTTATAAAATATTTATATCAATCATTAATTCAATTAATTTAATATAATTTAATTTAAAGCTCTAATTTAATTTACAATGGTATTTTTAATAAAATTTACTTTTTTTCTAAAAATGTTAATATTTGCTTCATTTTTTATATTAAATGGCATCATGTTGTAATTTCTGTGTGTAATGTGAAATTATAATCATGTTATAATTTCTGTAATGTCCTGTGTAAAATAGCGAACATTGCGTTGCATTAATATCTGATCGTTGTAATTTAAATTCATTATTGTTCCGTAAATTATATGGTTGAGAATCGCAAACATATTGTAGTTGTTCTATTAGATAGTCAGATGCATTGCATTATTTATAATACGTTTAAAAACTCCTATTTTTTTCCATTTTTTTACATATATATTCTAAATGTTCTTTAAAGTCTTTGTCTATTAAAAACTTATTTTAATTTTTTCTATTTTATTTACTTTTTCAAATATTACATCATTTATTTTAAAAGTTATATTATTCTTCATATTGATTTGCATTATTTTTGTTTTATTTTCGTTTAATTTTAATTTGAAAAAAAAAAAATTAAAAAAAAATCTGAAAAAATTAGAGTGTCATCACCGTAAAGCACTATTTCACACTTTTCTAAAACGTTCTCCAAATCATTGATATATATGATGAACAAAAGTGCCCCCAGAATTGATCCCTAAGGTACACCGAAATCGTTTTCTAATTCCATTGATTTTATGTTATTTTTTGTAATTGGTTTTTAACTTTTTTCAAAGATTTTTGATATGTTTTTAGGCAATTATTGATTCCATCCAATTATTAGGAAATGATCTAGTTTTTAACGATTTGTTTACTATATGAAGTATTTTATCGCCTACTACGTCGCAGTTATCTAATGTTATATTGTGATTTATTCTATTGTAATCTATTGTAATTATTTTACATATATTTTTATTTTTATATTATTTTTATATTATTTCTTGTAGATTTATTGCACGAAATTTAAATAAATATTTATGAAAATTTTCGGTTATTTGTATATCATCATTATATTCTATATTGTTAAAAATTACAGTTTTTATCACAGAACTGGGGTTTCTTAGACCTAGTTCTTTTATTTTTCACCACCTTTCTTTTTGGCTATTAGTATTGCATATTTTATTATCTGTAAATTTATTTTTTTCTTGATATTTACTTTATATTTATTTCCTATTATTTTATAGTTTTTCAATGCCTCAGTAATCGCTCTTTGATATTTAAAATTTTTTCCATTTTCAGAATTTTAATATCATTACTAAAGCATTTATTTTTATTATATTTCTCATTTATTTGTTTTTTAAATGTAAATTTTTTTTATTGTGTTTTCGAGACATTTATCTAGATGATTTACTTAATAGTATAAATTATTTATTTCATTATATTCTATTATTGCACTTAGTTTACTTTTGAATCTGTTTTTATTATGTTTAAATATTTCTACTTCCGATATTTTTTTCTTATCAACACTTTCATTATAATTGAGTGTGCCAATAGATTCATGATCGGCTATTTTATTATTTACGTTAATTTGAGATAAAATATTATTATTTGTTATCACATAGTCTGAAGTCGCCGTGGTCTAGTAGGTAGTGGGTTGGCTTTATTAGACGAAACGCCAGGGTTCGTGCCCCAGGCCAGACATCGAAATACAAAAAGTATTTCTTCGGCGACTTCCTCTCAGCAGATTTCTGGCAAAAACGCTGAGAGTAAATAAAAATTGCCATGAAAAGTTTCTCAAAAATCTGTCGTTCGGAGTCGACTTTAAACTGTAGGTCCCGCCACTCATGTATAAAATTAACACACACAACATAAGTGGTGTGAGAAACTACGTCGTAATCCTGACTGAAGGGTTGTAATAACCAATTATGTATGTATCACATAGTCTATGTATTAATGTTTTTAAATTATGTGTTATTCTAGTACAATTTTACTAGAATAAACTTAAAAAATCTACTATTATGGTAACATAGCATTCTTCCATATTTCTTCCAATACTTCTTGAAAATCATTGCAAAATTCACCTTTGGAACTACTTGGCGACCTGTATAAACTGCTATTAAATATGATGTTTTTTATAGTTCGCTTTAAAGGCATTATTTTGTGTCTTTAACACATTCTTTAATTTTCTTGATGTTCCAACATTTTTTCCAACATTTTTTAAACCTCCGGTTCTATTGGAGTTTGATATTGTACTATAGTGATTATATTGTTCTATTTCAATTTCGTATTCATTTACTTCATCTGTCAAATGTTTTTCAGATAAAATTATAAAGTCTGGTTTATTTTCCTCGTTTACTATTTCCAGTTGATTAAAATTATTTAGCAAACCTTGTATATTGGTATATATTCTATGCCAGTGCTTTGGTTGTTAGGACATTATGCCTATCCTCTTCTTTTTTAGACTAAGTTTATTTTGATATACTGGGCATTCTCTATTATTAGTGCTGTGATTTTCATCTAATCCTAAATTAAGTCTCTTGTTTTCTTTAATACAATTTATTAATAATTTATTGCGTTCTGTACTTTTGTGTTTTCGATGGCATTTATGTATAACAAATATCTTCATTTTTACACTCCGACGCTTTATGATTGTACCCATGGCACGTGAAACATTGTACAACATTTGTTCCATCGAAAACTCTGCAACTGTCCCATGCAACATTTGACATAACTTGAGAATATGATTCATTGCCGATTTTTAATTTAGCATTGTAAATTGTTTTATTGTATCTTTTTGTTTCAACCATTATAATTATTTCCAACTTACTTTTTATTAGTATTTCATTTTGTTTTTTAATTTTTTCCACAAGTTCTTTTTCGGGTATTTTAAAATTCATGTCCGTTACCATTATGTGCATTTCAACTTGTTTTGGAACCGTTATTTCATAATTCTCAATTATTTCAGTTTGTATTGCTTTTTCATTTTATCTCTTTCTTCCGTATTTTCGCTTTGAATAACTCGTGCTCCGTTTTTTTATTTTTTATTATTTCCTCTTTTGTTTTCACCACACTTTGCTTTTCTTTTGGTTTAATAACACTGTGCGATAGTGTAAATAGGGTCACATACATTTTGGTGGGCCATAGCATAAGCCAAACGGCCTTTCTCATCCTTTGATATAAGAGCGGGATCTATAGAGCAAATTGTGGCAATAATATGCATGGCTGACTGCGAGTTCTATATGCCCTGACACTAGCACTCAAGGTATTGTTGACACCCGAAGCTGGATTGGTGTCCGGGGCTAGCGGCACATTGTGTGCCAGGTACAAAACGGGAGTCTTCTCAACCGAACCTACACCATCAACTCAACGGCGACGGGCAAAGAACATACTTTGAGGTCTGTCAAGGTTTTAACGCGACGGAGGTGTGTGTAGCTCTAGCGTGGAGTCGTTCACACTTCGAGTTTCACACCGGTACTACTGTGCATATGTAACTAGGTCCAGAAAGCTACAGCCACTAGCTCAAGTCAATCAAATCAAAAGTGGTATATTGATCCAGATAAAACAGACGAAAAGGGTCGGCCCAGGGGGAAGGGATTAGGTTCAGCCATCGTCATCCCGGCTGAGATGAGTGTTTATTGATTCCCTAGTCTAGATCCGTAGTGTATGGTAAAAGGTAGGATGCGACGATGTCACGCACTAAAGATATGGTATGGATTGAGGCTAGTGACTCCGTAGAGCTATAATCGTGTAACCCTATCCTGAGGAAACCGCTTATCCCAGAAAGCAAAGTAGACCGCAAAATTTCGGCAGAATCCTTAATACTTACTGACCATTCAGAATAACAATCTTGTCACCACACCAGTCATACAAGAGAAAAATGTGGCAACAAATCATGTAACCCTATGGTCTATACCAGCCGTGCCCAAACGGTCGACCGCGATCGACTGCCGATCTTTCGATGGTTTTAGAAAATCTTTCATTAAAGAAATCTAAAGAAAAGTAAAAATTAAATAATTTTTAGAATTGAATGTTATTTTTTATAACGTTTACAACTGAGTTTTCATTTAAAATTTTTTTGTTAAAAAAGCATGACATACATACATTCGTTGTCAATGAAAATTCAGTTGAATATGCTGAAAAATCAACTTGAAGCCCAACAATCTATGTTTACCAAGCCACACATAGGGCCCACAGCAGCAACGGAAGCTTCCTTTCGAATAAGTTTTCTTTTAGCTCAACATAAAAAGTCTTTTAGTGACGGTGAATTAGTGAAAAAAGCTTTTATAGAAGGTGGAGAAGTTTTATTTGCAAATTTTAAAAACAAGTCGCAAATTATGTCAGCTATTAAAGATGTGCAACTTTCGCGCCAATCAGTCACAAGAAGGGTTGAAGCTATGGCAATTGATTTGAATCAAAAACTGAAACAAGACATCGCCAAATGCAAATACTTATCACTTCAGTTTGACGAATCAACCGACGTAGTTGATATTGCCCAATTATGCATTTATATAAGAATGCGTTTCACTGACATGACTTCAAAGGAAGATCTTTTAACAATTCTTCCACTAAAAGGCAATACCCGTGGGGAAGACATTTATTACGAGTTTATAAAATTTGTGGAAAAGTTTCCACTACCGTTGTACAAACTTATATGCGTAGCAACAGACGGTGCTCCCGTCATGGTGGGCCGGTTAAACGGTTTTGTGGCTCTTTGTCGAAAAAATTATGATATTCCAGATTTTGTATCGTTTCATTGTGTTATACATCAGCATGCGTTGTGTGCAAAAATGTTGAACTTAAACGGGGTTATGGATATTGCTTTTAAAATAGTCAATTCAATACGTTCAAGAAGTCTACAGCGACGACTTTTTAAAATTCAGTTAGAAGAAAATGAGTCAGAATATTGTGATCTGTCGTTGCACACTGATGGCAGATGGCTGAGTCGTGGGGGATTTTTGGAAAGATTTCAAGAACTACTACCAGAAGTTATAAAATTTTTGGATTCAAGAGGAGAAAGATATGACCAATTGTCGAACGAAAAATGGCTCCATGATTTGGCTTTTTTAACAGATTTTACAAATCACCTGAATATACTATATCTGGAACATCAAATTAAAATGCAAATTAAAATTAAAGCTTTTGAAATCGCAGTTATCAGCAAAAGATTTAAAAAACTTTAAAAGTTTAAACTCAGTATCAGAAAAGTTCAAATTTAATACAACACTATATTGCAGAGATTAGAAAAATTGAGTTTGAGTTTGAAAATCGGTTTTAAGATATTAAAAAATAGAGCCAATTCTGCTATTTATGTCAATCCCTTTCGGAAATCAGAATTTTGAAGAAATGTCTGTTAAAATAGCTGATTTTTTTGCCATTGACTCTTCAAAAATAGAACATGAAATTATAGCTCTCAATTCACATATTTTTATAAAATCAAACGCGTCTGAAAAGAGTTACTTGTTGTTGCTACAAGAAGAAAAATATCCATGTTTAAGAGATCTGCATTTGACCGCGTACATTGGATCCACCTACTTATGCGAAATAACATTTTCTTATATGGAAATAATAAAATCAAAATACCGCAGCACTCTAACAGCTGAACATTTAAAAATGTGTCTGCACTTAGCAGTTACCAATAACGTGTTATCGTTCGACTAGCTTGCTGACAACATGCATCGCGCATCTACATTTTAATAAAAATTGCAAATTTATTTTACGTAGCTGTAATATTAATGATTAAACAAAAAAATTTTAAAATATTACATTTATTTTTAGTCGTTCTTCCCTTCAGGATTTTAGACAAAGTCGATCTTCATCAAGAAAAGTCTGGCCACGCCTGGCCTATACCTTGCAGCAATTGGTATGAAAAGTCAATGCAAGACAATCTTTGACTCAGGATCACAATTTAACCGTATTATGGAACGATTAGTTGCGCGACTTGGACTTCCAGTAAAAGCTACATCCATCTTAATCAATTGTTTTTAGAAAAAACAAACCAAAATTTAACACCGAGTTACAATGTTACACTTCAATCTCGGCTCATTTAGAGGTATTTTAGGGTAAGAAATCTTGTCGCGATGTGTGCTCTTAAATGCAACTATCTTCATCCTATTTGGGTATGGGGGGCATAACTAAAGGTTAACCTAATAACGTGAGAGGACATTGTTTCAAATTGATGTCTATTGGGTGATCTTTTCGACTCGTCCGATTACGTAAATTTCTATATCCCTAATCGGGAGTGTTAAGCGATCCGTGCTCATCAGATGGTTTGCAGTCAGTCCGACTGTATTATAACGGAGCCTCACTGATACCGGGGAGTCTCAGTGAATAAGAGGTTCCTTAGCAAGTCCTTGTCATGCTATGGAATGATCGACTTTCCTTCCCCCTCACTCGTGGGAGCTATATGGCCAAAAACTAACTTAAAAGCAAGAACTTAGACAAGGATAAGAACATTGATAACAATTTGGCAATCATATCTGGTTTAAAGAAGACTTCTCGGGTCTTCAAACCTGCAGTGAAGAGTAAGGGTGCTGGTGTTCTTTTCTACAGATAAAGGAAATGGGGTAGAAACTATTGCTAATCCCTTATCCAAGAAGGACCACGTAAGGTTTTAAGCGAAAGAGTACTCAGCCTTTGCGGTAAACCCAGTCACATCGGCCTTAAGGAACATATACCGATATCGCTCTCATCCTTTCTTTTGAATGCTTTGGATAAACTTATAGACCTATATTTGAGGTCAAACATGTACCGGCCTCTGTTGAGTAGGTCGCAATATGCTTACATTAAGGGTAAGTCGGTTGAGAGCGCTCTTCATGATGTGACAGGTTTTTTGAGGCGAATTTGGCTAGGGGTGAGTACACACTGTGGGCTTTTTTAGATATTGAGGGGGCCTTCAATAATTCTTCTATTGAGAATTCACTAAGGGATATACATGCCCCACATTTTCTGGCGCGGTTTATCACCAACATGCTGTTTAATAGACTAATCTGTTCGAATCTGGGTGGATGTTCTATTGTTAAGCGTGCAACCAGCGGTGCTTCGCAGGGAGGAGCACTACTCCCTCTCTTGTGGCTAATGTTGGTTTGGGGAGTCTGGCAGGTAGAGGCTTTAAGGTTGTGGCATACGCCGATGATTTGGTTATTCTGGTAGGTGGAAAATTTTTGTCGACGCTGGGGGAACTGATGGAATGTGCTCTTGGAACTTTATCCTCTTGGGCCACGAACTGTGGTCTGGGTATAAACCCAAAAATTGAAACCTTCTGGTTGGGTGGTAGGGAACTTCCGTTGTCTTCTGAGGTCAAGTACTTGGGTGTTGTCCTGGACAGCAAGCTAAACTGAAAAAGAAACACCTAGGAAAGAATGAAGAGGCGGCTGAATGCTCTTTACCAGTGTAGGAACTCTGCAGATAAGAGCTAGGGTCTTCCGCCTAGGGGCATTCGCTGAGTATATCTGGCGATTATTATACCGGTTATTATTTATAGTTGTATTGTTTGGTGAATTGTCTTGGATAAGAGTTTTCAACGGAAAATCTTGGATAAGGTTCAGGGGATTGCCTACTTGAGTATCACTGGTGTGAGGAAGAGTTGTCCTCAGGCTGCTCTTGACACAATGCTCTGCTGACTCCGCTTGATTTGTACGTCAAGCAGTGTGCAGCGCGAAGTGCCATACGTCTGAGGGAATCGGTCTGCTAGAAACAGCTCTGGGTAGGTCACTCCAGAGTTCTGAACATCGTCTTTCCTGAGGGAAGGTACGGACTTTCGGAAACAGCCACCGACTATGCCTGAGGCTACGTTCCTGCCTAGTTTAAGGATACTTATACCGAATAGGGCAAAATGGAATGGTGAGGTACTCCAGTGGCAGAGAGGTATACCCATCTTCACAGATGGGTCTAAGTTAGGTTGAGGTACAGGCGCTGGGGTTTTCTGTGGGGAACTCGGTCTTGAACTTCACTTCAGGTTAAAGGTTAAAGCCATGGCTAGTGGGCTCGCTTCGGATTTGAAATCTTCGTTGGGAGTCAGGCCATTGCGTCGGTCTGGTGCAAATCACGGCTCGTTGGCGGATATAAGGAGTTGTTAAGGACTTTTGGATCAGATCGAATTCATCTATGCTGGATTCCGGGTCATAGCGGAATACTTGGTAATGAGACGGCGGATGCTCTCGCTAGGTTAGGTTCGCTTTCTAAGGGTGATTTAATTTTTGGTCCTGATCCCCCAATCTGCCACCTCTACGTCCTCATCAATAGATGGGTCAGGGGGAAGAGCAGAAGCGTTGGGGGAATGGATCGGGTTGTTATGTTTAAGGTTAGTTATTGGGTTATTTATGGGGCACTGTGAGATTAGGTCGCTGACAAGCATCTGAAACAGATCCTAGCCGGACTATTGTCGGGTATGTTGCGATGACGAGGAATTGGAGACTATCGAGCACCTCCTCCGTATCTGCCCAGCCCTTAGTAGATAGAGGTTGAAGACCGTTGGCAAGGGCTTCTTCGAGGGTTTGAATTCTGTGTCGAGAGCCGACATCAAGACTCTCCATAGGTTCATTATTAGCTTGAGCTGGTGGAGAAGTGTTAGGGCTTCATTAGTGTAGGCGCGCTCTCCCTTGTGTGTTTGGTGGTCTGTGTAATTCCTCCGGTTCCGATTCTCCTTTTCATTATTCCTCTCCTTTTTCCTATCCCCTCTATTATCCTCTCATCTTAATTACGTTTTGTACAATGGGTCGACTTGACCTCTGGGTACTGTACTTGTCTCATTTAATAAGTACACGTCCTCTAATCCAAACCTAAACCTAAGCTATTCTTGACTTAATTAACGGTTATTATAAAGAAGTGGTTACATTGGAATCTGAAATTTCGAGTATTCTGTGTCCGAAGAATATCAATTAAATTACTTTGTCCAAAACAAGTGAATACTAATAAATATAACTCAACCAAAAATTTACTTTGGTCAATTTTAAATTCTTATTTTGAGGAATTTTTGAATAAGCTATATTAAAAGCTCTAAACGGCAAGATTCTCCTATCAGAGCGGGAAACTTGGAGAAATTACTGGCGAAAGACCGAAAGTCATTAAGAATATAGACAGAATACAACAGTCCGTTATAGATAAGACTGTTTCGCATGGAGCTCGAATGTCGGTTTGATATTTTAAAAACCAATATTGACCAAGCAATGAAGCTCCAATCAGACCTGGATAATTTGGATCCCGATAACGATGATAGGGCCGAGCTTGAGGATGTTTTTGTGACTAATAAGTCTTTGTTTATGAGTCTGTTGGTCAAGAATAGGCAATCGAATGACCCTGAAACTTCGTTAAGCGGTCTTGCTCACCATTCAAGAAAATATTCTGATTACAAGAACTTCATGAGAATATTTGAGGACCTGGTCCACAATGATCCGATGTTAACGGATATTGAAAAATTCAACCACTCCATTCCTGTCAGAATCGGCCTTGGTTTTTTGATTTGCCCAAAATTACTACGCCTTCGGCTGTTGCTTTGCCAAGCATGGTTGTCACTGTTTCTGCCATTTATGATTCATTGTTCTCAATTGGTAATGACAAGAAATTAACTAATGCAATATTAATGCATTTATGTCGAATGTGGATACAATCACCAAATCAAAATGAGAGGAACAGTTTGATTCTAAAAGCTCCCATTGTGATCAGATTGTGAAGACGCCTTGAATAGTTGTTACCAGCATATTTCTGCTGATGAGTCCCCTAGTCCAATGCCGAGGGTTAGCAAAACTAAGAATGGACACTTCAATTTTAGAACCAATAAAACATCATTAAATTGTACAAAATCAAAACAATCTGCTGAAAATTTCTGTTTTGAAAATCAATGCAATATGTGATCAACAATTGCTCTTCTTTCTAAACATCCGTGCCAGCATGTATTAACTGTTTGAAAAGGGACATACAGTTGCAAGGTGCCCATCTTCTAAGTGTCGGATTGGTAATGGTTCATATAACTCATTACTTCACAGATATAGTACAAGTTCTAATAACACATCAGTAAACTACCCTGAACAGCCTTCGACCTCTGACGCTTCTATAAATTATTCGGCGTCAGATGAACGCATACTTCTAGCTAAGGCTGTAGTAAGAGTAAGATGTAGTTCTGGCCAACTTATACCAGCCAAAGCTCTTTTAATTCCGGTACTTAACCTAATTTGATAACCGAAGAACTGGCGCAGTTACTACGTTTGGCATTGACGAAACAAATTTATTATCCAAATCTCGCGTCAATTTGACTGCCACACCAAGTTTCAACCCCACCCAATTACAAACTTGCAACTTGATCGTGGGGACAACATGGCTAGTTTGAGAATTCCTCCAAACGTGGAACTAACTGATCCTTGCTTTTATAGACCGCAAAGAATTGTTTTATTAAGTGGCGCGGGTTCTTTTTTGACTTAATGTGTGTTCGCCAAATCAAATTGGCTCCGAGTCTTCCAGCTCTTCAGAAAACTTCGCTTGGCTAGATTATTACTGGAAGACACAATCAACTCTTCGACTCTTTCAACACTGAAATACTTCAGTATAAGCAATTCAAAGAACGGCGCCGTTTTAGAAGATTATATATTATATAGTAAGATTATATATTATATAGTATATAACATCAGGCTGTAACAAAAAAGTTTTTATAAAAATGAAAAACATCGTTTTCACCACTTTTATCGCTTTTAATATAGCGCCATTTCATTTTCTTTAATTAAACTACAGCGTTTTTAGTTTCATTTCAACGATTTTATATTTATTTAAAGGTATTTATTAAAAGTTTTATGAACTGTTTCTGTAAGACAAACAATTCACTTTAATGTTTTTTATAGAAATAGACAAGCAAGTGAAATCGTTTATCTTCCAGAAACAGTTAAAGTACTTTAATTTGAAGCTTTTCTGGTGGAATACTGGCACTTATGGTACAGCCTCAGCGCTATTTTTAATCGTTAGATGTCTGATTCACTTAAGCGACATATACATAGAGACTTTGACTATTATTCGAAAGTTGTTCGCAGTGATTTCTACGTAGATTACCGGAGATGAGAGCTATGATGAATAAATTTTGATTCGAAATCAAGTGCTGAAATTTTGACGTCAGCTGGATTTAATCTCACCAAATGCTCTTCAAACCATCCTCATTTTCTGAATTCTCTACAGAATGAGAAACTAATACATAGGGATTTAGACTCTGTGAAAGCTTTGGGCATACATTGGGTTCCAAAGAATGAATTTCTTTTGGAAGATAAGTTTCAAGACTTGAAAGCTACGGAGAGCAACATATTACAGATGTCGGCTCGGAATTATTATGCATATTTGTTACGAAATCAAAGATCCTATTGCAATAGCTTTGGATTCAAAAGCTCGACTGGTATGAATCAATTCCTTTGAGATTAACTACTTCATGGGAAAGCTGAATAGTTAATTTAATGGAAGTCGATTCAATTACTATCCCAAGATTCGTTCACACAATGTCTAATTCGAAGATTCAAATTAATGAATTTTCTGCCGCTTCAATTCGAGCATATGGGTGTTGCATGAACACCATCCGAGACTAACACAGTTGTCTCGAGACTGCTTACGACTAAGTCCAAATTTGATGTTATGTGTGTGCATGCTAGCTAGGAATAAAATTAAGTATATTGTTACGTTTTTAGTCTTTTAAAAACGTTTAAATATGAGTTCGTTAATTGCAAACCAAATAAAAACAAATACGTGTTTAATTTATTTTCAGTTAAACTCTTTATTCTTTACACTACTTTTGTGTGCCACCGTCTACAACAATAACTATAACAATTATCTGTTTATTCACTTCACTAGTTCATACAAGTATTCACTGGATCTTTACATACATACATACATAATTGGCCATTACAACCCTTCAGTCAGGATTACGGCCTAGCTTCTCACACCACTCATGTTGTGTGCGTTAATTTTATACGTGAGTGGCGGGACCTACAGTTTAACGTCGACTCCGAACGACAGAATTTTGAGAAACTTTTTCATGGCAGTTTATTTTACTCTCAGAGTTTTTGCCAGAAATCTGCTGAGAGGAAGTCGCCGAAGAAATATATTTTTTTTTTCATATTTCATTTTTGATGTCTGACCTGGGATACGAACCCGGGCTTTACGAATAGTAAGCCAACACACTACCTACTACACCACGGCGACTTCGACTGGTTTTTTGTTTTGATCAGCTGTTGTGGTATACAATTAACAATCGAACAAGAACATTTTTGGGAAAAATAGAAAATCAAATTGTAATTTTAAAAGAATTTATGACATTAATTTCAAATTTATGAGTTTATTTAAATTTATGAGTTTACATTTGAAAAACGCTCATAACATAAAAGGACAGGTCAATTTAGAGGGAGAAAAAAAATGTTATAAGTTTTGCGAGGCAAATGTGTTAGAAGCAACAGATATACAGAGTGAAAACTGGCAGATAAAGTAAAAAAATTAAATGTAAACAAACATTTATTTTGTGTTAAAAAGGGGAAAATTTGGAATATTTTTTAATTTCGTCAATGAAGAGTTTAAAGATCCTTAAATATTTAAATATTAATCGAAATGTTGGTGAATTTCGGTCACAATGAGTATAGTTTCTTGAGTAAGAGTTAATTAAGAAGCTAAATATAATAAGATCAAAATAAGACGTACTGCTCATAAAAAATTTTTCCTGCTGAAAGTTGCCAAAATTTTTTAATTTCTTGGAAGGAAAAATTAAAAATTGTTATTAGTTGTTTTTATTATTAATAGTTTTACACAAAAATTACATTGTATTGTGCTGTTAAGGCCTACGAAAATCCTCAAAAGAACACAAGACGAGTGTTTTCAGTAAATTTATCCTCCATTTTTCTTGTTTACAAATTAATAAATTCAAAATAGATGACACTCAGTACATAAAAACAATCATATACATACATATGTATAAGCAATCATCATGTTCATGAAAGAAATTTGTTAAAAAATGTATTTTAATGTATTTTCCTCTTAAATTAGTAATAAACTTTATTATGAAATATGTGTTTATTAATATTTTTATAATACAAATAAAGAAAAATGCGAAAATAGTAATGCACTATTTAAACATATTTGTAGAAACCATTCACAATAGTATATAATTTGGCATGCCAAGTTTAAACAACTGCTGACATTTTCCAACACTGCATTATTCGCATAAGCCGAAAGTCCATACCATCCTTTTCATGCGCCTTGCGAATCTTGCTTTCTATGCCGATTTTATAGCAAGTTACACACAATGCGTTTATGCGACTGGTTTTTTGTTTTGATCAGCTGTTGTGGTAAACAACAAACAAGCGAACAAGAACATTTTTGGAAAAAATAGAAAATCAAATTGTAATTTTAAAAGAATGTATGACATTAATTACAAATTTATGTGTTTACATATGTGATATTTTGACATTTGAAAAACGCTCATAACATAAAAGGACAGGCCAATTTAGAGGGAGAAAAAAATGCGAGGCAAATGTGGTAGAAGCAACAGAGTGGAAACTGGCAGATAAAGTAGAAAAATTAAATGTAAACAAACATTTATTTTGTGTTAAAAAGGGGAAAATTTGGAATATTTTTTAATTTCTTCAATGAAAAGTTTAAAGATTCTTAAATATTTAAATATTAATCGAAATGTGGGTGAATTTCGGTCACAATGAGTATAGTTTCTTCAGGAAGAGGTAATTAAGAAGCTAAATATAATAAGATCAAAATAAGACGTACTGCTCATAAAAAATTTTTCCTGCTGAAAGTTGGCAACATTTTTTAATTTCCTGGGAGGAAAAATTAAAAATTGTTATTAGTTGTTTTTATTACTAATAGTTTTACACAAAAATTACATTGTATTGTTCTGTTAAGGCCTACGAAAATTCTCAAAAGAACACAAGACGAGTGTTTTCAGTTAATTTATCCTCCATTTTTCTTGTTTACAAATTAATAAATTCAAAATAGATGACACTCAGTACATAAAAACAATCATATATACATACATATGTATAAACAATCATCATATACATATTTTGTTCATGAAAGAAATTTGTTAAAAAATGTATTTTAATGTATTTTCCTCTTAAATTAGTAATAAACTGTATTATGAAATATGTTTTTATTAATATTTTTATAATGCAAATAAAGAAAAATGCGAAAATAGTAATGCACTATTTAAACATATTTATAGAAACCATTCACAATAGTATATAATTTGGCATGCCAAGTTTAAAAAACTGCTGACATTTTCCAACACTGTATTAGTCGCATAGAAAAGTAGAAAGTAATCCTACTTTATACGCGTCTATGCAAACTGTGCTTTTTCTTCTGTAACTTGTCACAATCAACTACACTGATTCTAATTTTTCGGTATACGCATGTAATGCAAAACGCATGGTATGGACTTTCGGCTATAGAAAAGTAGAAAGTAATCCTACTTTGTATGCGTCTATGCATATTATGCTTTTTCTTCTGTAACTTGTCACAATCAAATACACTGATTCTACTTTTTCGGTATACGCATGTTATGCAAAACGCATGGTATGGACTTTCGGCTTTACGGTAACGTACGTTACGTTTTTATGACTTCTATGCTTGGCTAACCACAGCTTTAATATATAAAACCGTCTTACATTGATATTTTCTATATATATTAGTCGTAAATCCGCTTTTACACGACATATTTTTTGCACTGAAAATGACAATTTTTAAAATTTTTTAAGTTTTGATTGTTTGAAGGTCAAAAATTTTTGATTTTCATTCAACCGACGAACGATACGATTTTACAATAATTATTTATAAGTAAATTTGTTTAAAAAAGAGAAACGAGTGAAGAAAACGACCAACCTTTGATTCAACTTGTTGTAAAACAAATCGCAATGGCCTGCATGTAGCTGCCATGCATAGACATTCGTTTGAGCTAGATTGTAGGTCTGTTCGAGGTAAAGTTCGGTAACATGAGAATGATCATAAAACACTTCTGAAAACGTTGTTGGTGAAATTCGAATGTCATGTCGAAAATTTATGTAATATACCCAATCTTTACACAGTTCTTTTAAAATACTAAAACGCTATCTAATTCACTTCTCTTAAGTTATTTTTAATGCTGCATATTTAATAAAAATAATTCCTCTGCCTGAGAGTTCTCATCGATTAGCTGCAAAATTCTCTCATAGTCATCATTCGATTCACTTAGGAATACGCGGTAGTGTACAACGAACACAGCTTATGACTGCTTTTATTTGCCGGCTCAACATATACGTTTGTGAGAAAAATTATAAACCTTGTGTAAATTGATTAAATTTGACAGACACAAAGAAAACCATGTGAATTTTTGACATAAAATATACATGTAAAACATGATGTGTAAGGGTACCTTAAATTCTATTCTATTTAAAACACTACTGCTACTATTCTTAATTAAATCTTACTATAAGAACACACACATTACTAAAAATTTTCATTAAAAATTATTAACGAGCAATTAGCTACAACAAGTTTGTTATCTTGCCTTATACTTTATCTATTCGATGAAAGACAGTGTTACCGACACACGTTTCTTCACAGCTGTAGTTTTCGCCATAATATTGTTTATTCTCTTCAATAGTCTTCAAATAATTAACGCAAATTAAGTTGTGTTAAAATAATATTGTGTATTAATGAAACTTGCAAAAATTATAAATAGCTTTACTGTAAATAAATCTTTAAATTTATTTTAATTTAATTCAATATTAATTCAATTTTTTTTAGCATTTGTTTACCTTTGCACCTAAAACTGAAACAGTAAACAAAAAAACACTTCCTTTATATAAATACTTTTTTCGGTTTCCAAACGTTTTAACTGATATCGCAATGAAAAATCCAAACTTTTATCGTCATGCACAAACTCAACACGGTGACGAAACAGTAGATTTGGAAAATATTATCTTGTGTAAAGCAAATTTGTTTCTAACTACTGAGGACGTCATTCCGATCGGCGACGTGAAAAATAACACTATAAACGCAAAACAGTGCGCGAATGAAGTTGATTCCGAAAAATTTGAATCGGTTGACAACGGCAAATCATTGGAAAACATTTGTACTATTAACTCAGAATCCACCCAATGTGTATGGTTTTTTGATATTGTCGAAGATTACTTTGCTGAGAAAGAAAAGGTAAGACTTCAAAATCCTAAAAAAAATTTTAAGAAAAATAAGTTCAAAATTAAATATTTTCTATAATTTATTAGTCGATTTGATTATGCAAATTACCCAAAATTTCCAAAAAAAAAATTAATAAAATAATTTATAAAGGTATAATCGGTCAAACACATCTGCAAGCTATACTCTACTTGATTGAGTGATTTGCTCAAACACGGGAATTGTGCTCCGGGAAGCGATAGAATCTCTGAAAAAGGAAATTATGTTTTACTGGTCGCTGAAACAATCTTTAATTATTGTATAAATTTAATTTGCGCATTCTAAATTCTATTTTATTTGTAGGAAACTAAGTAACATTAACAAGTAACTGCGCGTGTTCAAGTCGGAAAAAAGGATAACTTTTAAATAAAATAATTATAAATGTAATATATATTGTTAATGGGATGAGATAGTTGCGGACAGACAGACTGAATTGTATTTATGAGTAGCGCAAATTAGATCATGGATCGTAGATCAAATATGATGACCTTAGATAAAGTGGCATGTACAGAGTATCACCACTCAGAGTATAGGATATCCACCTGGGGAGCACTATTGCTGTTTAGTAGAAAGAGATTAGAATAATTTTGATACTCAAGGTTGGTAGAGCCAGAAAATTTTGAATGGTTTTTGCCATCATTTCTATTAACTAAGGAATTTTTTATCGCAGGGAAAAAACAGGAGAATCCTCAGAAGGTACATACAAGGTAAATCTGTGGAGATTACCATGCATAACGTTGCTGGTTAATGTGAACAGGGTTGAGTAGATTTTTAACATAGAGGCTTGTCTGAGATATTGGTGTCTCGGGGTATCCTCTAGGAAGGGGTGTTATAATCCTGAAAATATAAGTAAGGGGGGGGGGGGGGGGGGGAGGGAAGTGGTCTGCTATACGAACTACGTGATAATTATTGTTAAGGGTTTGTCGGAAGTCTTAGCGTAAATCTTAGGGGAACTTTATACTGCAGAGACTTAATGGTATTGAATTAAAACTGTTAATGTCAGCTGTGATTTTTTCGATAGAAATCCGTCCCAGAAAGAGAGCAACTTGCAAAGAATGATGTAGTTGTATAGAGTATATTAGTCAGTTAGAAGAGCTATAGGTAGGAAGTGGGCACTAAATATGTTATTGCTAACATGGGTCTATAACTCCGTGGACTTATCGGTTCTCGTGTATGGCTATATATAGTGATGGAGTGCCTTGGCGTCGGCGAGTCGGAGGAGTAAGTCGTCAAATCATTTGCTTTTTGATTAGCTCGTGAAGCATTATTGGATATTATCTTGGAGATGCAATAGAGTTTGGCTTGCATAGACGATTTCGGATAGGGTGTGAAGAGCTAGATGGTCAGCGTATATGATTTGCGTTTTTCAGATAAGGTAATTGTGTTATTATGACTTGAGACCAACACTGAGGAGTTGAACCCTCTAAATGCATTGTATTGCAATACCGGAAAGTGAGTTAAAAGAGAAGACTAAGAGAGGATGCAATTGACAACATTAATATCAAAGGAAGTAAATTTAACAAAGCTCGATAAGAAAATTAAATAATAATGTAACAAAAATTTAGTTTTAAAATTATAAACCAACAAAATGCAACAAATTTTGTGTTTTTTCTTGTGGAGTGTAAAATTGTAATAAAATATATGCATGTAATCTTATAAAGATATATTATTATTGTTCTTTTCCAATGCGATTAAAAACCTGATGCTTTACTTTCAAAAGATTTATTATGATTAAAATAAAAAGGGTACTAAATTCAGAATGAGAAAAGATTATAAGTTACATTTAAATGCTATAGTATATTTAATGAAGGGAAACGTCAACAATATAGTACTAGATTAAACATCAGTGTTTCGGAGTTGTCTCTAAATATACAATATTACAACTGACACGCTAAATGCCTGAATGCATTAATGTCATGCGTCCAAGTCCGATGCGCCTCGCTTGAGTGAGCATAATGCAACGCCCAGTAACGGCTTCGATAACCACAATGGGCACGTTTCTTTGGAAATCAAACAGACTTTTCGTGCGCTTCCTATCTATCTTTTGCCAGAATTCCTGCGCCGTCCTGTCCGTATCCGAAGTTGACCATCTTGCGTTGTTTGAATTCATGACATCATTGCCAAGTACGAGTCTACAGTTCTTAAAGAGTTCGATGATTGTGGCAACCACATAATATTAGGAGCTTATTAAAATATACTAAAGCGTTACACAAGGTGATATTCAGTTCAGTGTGTTATGCTTGGTAAATAAAAACTGGAGAAAGTTAATAGGATTGAAAATTATACTGCTGAAATTGAGAAAAACTAAACCGGAGGATCGAAATATAAAACGTAGATTAAAATATGTAAGTAAAGTAATAAAGGCAGCCTGTATAGAATCAAACTGTAACTATTATGAGAACAATTTAAATGAAATCAAACACAATCCAAAAAAATGTTGGATTTCTTTAAACAAAACAATTGGTAAAAAGCCAAATGTGAAAATTATAATAAAAGATGCTAATGGCGAGCAGATCATATATCACCTCCAAATTGCTGAGGAGTTTAACAACTTTTTTTTTTTTGAATCACTAAACAGGTTTCAAATTGTAACTCTATCATATGATCATTGCAACTCTGAGAAAATTATTAGTACCTTATACAATTAGTAAATAAATATTATAAGGACATTACTATAGCAAAAGCTATGGTCACGATGAAATCTCTCCAAAAGTATCATTAGTATCTAAGGATGAAGTCGCTGTAGTCTAATAGGTAGTGTGTTGGCTTGTTAGACGTAAGGCTGCGGTTCAAATCCCAGGTCCGACATTAATACGAAATATGGAAAACTATTTCTTCGTCGACTTCCTCTCAGCAGATTTCTGAAAAAAACTCTGAGAGTAAATAAAACTGTCATGAAAAATTTCTCAAAAATCTGTCTTTCGGAGTCGACTTTAAAATGTATGTAGGTTCCGCCGCTCGTGTATAAAATTAACACACACAACATGAGTGGGGTTGAGAAGCTAGGCCGTAATCCTGACTGAAGGGTTGTACTGGCCAATTATGTGTGTATCTAAGGATGTCCTTGCATCATTCTTAAAAAATGTATTCAATAATATGAAAAATAAAAAAAAATGTAAATATGTAAATATTATTTAAAAAATTATTATTATTATTAATTATTTTAATATCCTTCTTTGTTAGTCTCATTGGAGATTAATACTAATGTGATTTTTTATTTTTTTTATTTTTTTTTATTATTTTTTATTTTTGTTACTCAATTTGCTTATTATTGTATTAAAATAGATTGCAAATAAATATATGAAAAAAAAAAAAAAAAAAAATATGAAAAAAAAATAAATATTCTGATATTTTGAAAGTACATAGAATTGTACCGATGCCTAAAAAAATTATTTCTACTACGAAATATTTAGACCGATAGCAGTCTTATCAATAATTGATAATGTGTTTGATATAATTTTGTATAAAGAACCTTCTCAATATATGAACAATAATAATTTATTAAATGCATATCAGATTGGTTTCAGAAAGGATACGGTACGGACGAACCAGTTATAAATGTGATTGATTAGTTCTGAAAAAGGCCGAATGATGATCTTAGTGGAGTGGCAGGCATTTTCTACAGTCTATCAAAGGCATTTAACTTGGTGGATCATGCAATTTTACTCAGAAAGCTAAGATATTATGGTAAAAATAGTTTTGGAAATTGAGAAAATTTGACAAATTGGATTATCAATATTGTTGAAAAATTTCGCTTTCTGCAGGTATGATCCAACAACAAATTCTAGCCAATTATTCACAACTAATAATAATGTTGCTTTTCCCAAATTAAAAAATTATTTGAGATAATAGTCCTTTAGCATTATTATCATACAAAAATGAGCAATCTAAAAAGCTGTGTTCCTGTAATGAAAAAGATTGATGACAAAGCATTCTGATGCATTATTAAAGCCTACACGGTCCCACAAGTAATATGATCTGTCAAAATTTTGTGTAGAAGAGTAGGGATGTGATCGTCTAAACGTAAAATGTAATGAAACCATCACACATTGAGAGAAAATACGGATGAAAAGTTTGACAGTCGTATGGCTTTCTTCATTTTTTGAAATGATTCAAAAAACAAGCAAGTCGCATTAGATCAGGGATGTATTTTTATGCAAACACATAAATAAAAAACTGTAACAGATGTTTTCATTTTACTTTGTTATTGTCTTATACCGATCACGTAAACGCAAAAAATATAAATCATACGACTTTTATTCTCTTTTTGTCATACGGAAGGAATTTCATTTTACTTTTTCATTAGACTTTACGTACGTAAAGTATTACCGTGTGAAGTGGGCTTAACAAGGTATTAAATCAAATCTTTTAGTTTTTTGCAAGACTGCTTCACATCTTTGTACTGATAGCACTAGGCGCGTGATTGTATATGATCAATTGTCTGCATTTCTTTTTTCTCAGATCTTGCAAAAAATTTCCATCTTATGACTACTTATGACATCAACGGAAAGTATAAAAATAGGAATATTTTTATCATTTCTAGTACTCCTTGATCGTTTGAAGGCTTCCGATACTGTTCATAATATATTTTGCCACAAGTTGAGACACACATTTAATTTATCAACATTTGCTATGAAATTAATTTACTCGTATTTATGTGGTAGAAGTAAGTCCGTATATTGTGATAATAAGAAGTCAGCAGATTGCTTAATGAAAAGAAGAGTACCGCAAGGTTCGATCCTTGGTCCACTATTATATACAATATTTTCTTATGATCTCTTATATCTCACTGCAATATTCAAATATATGCCGATGATGTTCAACTGTATCTGCCTGTCCTAGTCTCGATGTCAACATTATTATTTGTAAACTAAGCTACGATCTTGATAACTATTGGGAAAAAGAATTGCATAACAGATTTGCTGAGATTACTTATCCTCTGCGAATATACTACACAAATAGTTAAATATGCCAAAATGCGTATAATACTTAATAGCCAACTAGTTCTGACTACATCAATGCTATCTGTGGAGAACTCAGTTCTTTACACTTTTAAATATACGAATGGTTTTGGGGAATACGTATTTAATTTCCTGCATTCAATCAGCAGACGTAAATTTGATATTGATATTGTCATAATTATGGACGCAGCAGAAGTAGTAGTATTTCGCTTTATTCTAGACAAATTTACTCTGTCATATTGTTAATTATTTGGGAACTGTTGACGTCGAAATTTTTTTTAATTTTTGGCTTTCTTTTAAATTATAATTATATTTTTCTGTAAAACTAAATTATTATAAAATTAAACTATTGTTATAGAATTAAATTGACTTATTTTTATAAGATTTGATTTATATTTCTAAGTTATTATTTATGCTATTATTATTATTTTTTTGTAAATTTTAACTTCGTTTTTTTTTGGAGCACTATTGAATAAGATTTTTATTCTTTGACTGCATTCAAAACGAATAAATAAGTAAATAAAAGAATAAAACTATAAAAATTTTTTTATTATAACCAAACAAAAAACGGATCTATTCTTAGATGCAAAAGAAGCTTGAAACAAGTGATTAAGATCATTCTGTTGCTAGAAAGAAAAGCTATAAGATGTGTAATATGTAAATGCTTAAATGAGTTAAAAAATATCTACTTCTTATATTTTTACTGCTGTTTTCGTGTACTTTGAAAAATACTAATTTTTTCTATCAATTTTTTGTGTGTATTGAATATTTCGTTATACCTTTTAATTATTTTTTTTACCTATCAAACTTTTAAGTCAACAAAGAAAACGAAAGATCTCAATAGCATATTTATTTATTTTGTTTATTTATTATTAGTCATAGCACAACAAGATAATAATCTTATAAATGAAAATGCTATGGCAGTACAGCAAAGAAAAAAAGTAATAAAAAAATCATTGATAATAATGGGTGATTTTTTAAGAGCTATAGGAAAATTTTTCAAAAAAAAAACAAAATTCAGAAAAATGCATGAAATCTTTATTTGAATCGATAGTACGGTCCATATAATTTAATGTTTGAAGATTATTTCATGCAAATGTTGACCGCGACTGCGCCTCAAATGGTCCATCCGCTTAGTCCAATTTTGGCATACTCTTTCCAACATTTCGGCCGGTATCTCACGAATAAATGCTTCAATGTTGTCTTCCAATGCGTCAATTGAAGCGGCCTTGTCTGTATAGACATGAGCTTTAACATAGCCCCACAAAAAATAGTCTGAAGGCGTTAAATCGCACGATCTAGGCGGCCAATTGACCGGTCCTGAACGTGAAATAAAATGTTCACCGAACTCGCCTCTCAATAAGTCCATTGTTACGCGTGATGTGTGACATGTGGCACCGTCTTGTTGAAACCACATGTCATGCAAGTCAAGCTCTTGCATTTTGAGCAAAAAAAAGTTGGATATCATCTCACGGTAGCGCTCACCATTCACATTTACGATTCGCAGCATCTTTGAAGAAGTACGGTCAAATGATGCCACCAGCCCATAAACCGCACCAAACTGTGACTTTTTCTGGATGTATTGGTAGTTTTTGCAATGCTTCTGGCTGATCTTCACTCCAAAATCGACAATTCTGCTTATTTACGTATCCATTGAGCCAAAAATGAGCTTTGTCGAAGCTTCAAAGAAGCGCGCGATGAATTTTCTTAACAGAGCACGCATTTTGATAATAAAATTCAATGATTTCCAAGCGTTGTTCGTTTGTAAGACGATTCATGGTTAAATTATAGACCAAACTGAAGATGTTTGGCAGTGAAACAAAACACGAAACGTGCGTGAGCTCTTTAAACCAGTGTTGCCAAAAAGATAATAGCTAAAAATCACCCGTTATAAGTAATGAAATGTTTGAAGTAATTTAGAAATAAAAATGAATAAGAACATGTTATAATCTCAGAAAATAGCAATCGATGCAAAAAATTAGGATAAAAAAGGAATGAATATATGTAAAAAATAAATTAGGAAAAATAAAAAGAACAGTATGTACATATATATAAAGAAATATACAATGAGATTTAAGGACAAAATTAGAAAAATGAAAATAATATTCACTAATAAAAATAAAAAGTAATAATGTACAATTCAATCAATTTTTAATTTTGTATATCTTTAAAGTGATGTTAAATTTCAAAATATATGTATTCAATATATGATAGATATTTGTTACGGCTGTAACTAAAAATGTCGTGAAGACAGGAGGTTTGCTTTAAACAGTATCTGTAAGCCATAAACTAATACATAAATTATAATATACTTACCGCAGTTTTGCACTGCCTTCTAGGTCCATTATCCTAAAGTAGTGGTCTTTAGGCAAAATAATCGGCCTTCAAATGGTGTACGGTAGGCTGCTGGCCGCATCGATTCTTCCATACACTCTAAGTAAAGCAACATCGTCGATATATGGCAGCAAATTAAATAAATTATTGGCTTTTGTGGCGGGCTGTTCTTTTTTGGGTACTTCAAATACCCTCAGAAAATGATTCTCTTTGGGATTCCCGACATAAGATTTTTTCGGCGTCTTCTAAATATTTGACACTTATTCCATGTCGATCTAAATCACTGTACCGTTTATGACATAAATTTACAAATCGAAGCATGTATGCGATTGTTATTTTTAATCGGCTATAAGAAGAGAAACGTTTAATATTTATAAAATCATTGTTAAAAATTAGAAGTGAGAACTTCGAGCTAATTCCTTTCTTATCATAATCCTCAGGAGGAGGAGTAATATCGTGATTCGGCCAATCATCTTCATGTTATTTTAAAAACTTAGGTCCATTTAACCATCGGCTTGATTTAGAAACACGCATGAATCTTTTTTACTATAGACCAATGTTCTTCCACCACTTTAATGCTGTAGTTACCCACACGTAACGTAACGTACCGTAGCGAACGTTCTCTTTTTAGCATATGGAGAACAATGTAAACGATTACCGAAACGTTCTCTCTCGTTAGCAAAACGGAACGATCTGTATAAAATACAATTCTCCCACGTTTTTACGTGACATTTGAACATGAGAGAGGATGAGCAATGTTGCCACGAAAAAAATTTTTTTTCCAACATTTGTGAAAAAATCACCAAATAAGGAAAAATATGACCAAAATTAAATTCGCAGTTTTTTTATTTTTTTTTTTCAAATTTAAATTATAAAAAAGATTATGAAAAAAAGAAACAAAAAATAACAAAATAAAATTATTGTCTTACCAATTAATTAATTTTAGCAAACAAAACAAAAGCTATACCAATTTCTTTGCATTGTGTTGTATTCGTTTGTGTTGCTGTTCTGTTTTTATTTACATTCTTCGTTGACATATGTCCCGTTTTGAACGTTTCTATAACTACACAAACGTTTTTAAGGCCACGTACTTTACGATTTTACGATTCTTACGCTTGGGTAACCAAGGCATAAGATTAAAAAATTTGCGGCAGTCATATATTTTATGGTTTCCTTTGCATACAGCGTACAGCTGAATCCTTTCTGTTGCATGTAGCCCTCTAAGCTTTGGTTCGTTGTTAACATCTTGCACTATACATTTTAAATTTACCACTTCACTTTACCAGTCACTAAAACGTTCAATTGTTGGGTATGAAATAATATTTACTGCAATTTTGGCCCACTCCAGTCTCTCACTCATGGGGACTTTTGGAATAAGCTCTTCTAAAAGCGTTGGACTAGCTAAGTGTTGTTGGCCGTTCACAGATGTCAGGAATACTGCTAGATATTATAAATGACACTAATTTAGTTAGTTTTGAAGTCGCCGTAGTCTAGTAGGTAGTGTGTTGGCTTATTAGACGCAAAAGCCTGGGTTTGAGCCCCAGGCCAGGCATCAAAGACAAAATACAAAAAGTATTTTTTCGGCGACTATCTCTCAGTAGATTTCTTGCAAAAACTCTGAGAGTAAATAAAAATTGCCATCAAAAGTTTCTCAATAAATAAAAATCTGTCGTTCGGAGTCGACTTTAAACTGTAGGTCCCACCACTGATGTATAAAATTAACACACACAAGTGGTGTGAGAAACTAGGACGTTGTACAATGGGTCAATTCGACCTCCGGGTACTGTACTTGTCTTAATTGGCAAGTACACGTCCTCTAACCTAACCTAACCTAGTTAAATTGTTTTCATTAATATAGGGTAATTCCTTCACTTTTTTCAACTGACTATAAATCATCGGCTCAGGTCTTCCAAAACGGAACTTAAGTTGATCAATAACCACATTAATATTGTCAGAGCGAATAAGGAGCGACTTTACCATTTTTTTGCTTCACCTTTTAAACATTTTTGAAGCCTTTGGTTATTTTCAAAATTATTGTTTTCGTATATTGCTGCTGCTGGAGTATAAGCGGTAAAAACTAATGACCAGTCTTCTGGTTCACCGTTAAACTCCAGTAGATCCTGTATTTAGTTGTCGACATAAATTCATTTCGCAAGGCTGCTTTCTATCGCATGTTGAGTGTGCGTATATGTTCGCGGATTACGGGACTCTAACGTTGTTCTGTTTCTACATTCAATGGCGGGGCTATTTGGCGTATTTATAAACTTAAGGTTATGGTCTCTTAGCGTTCGAGTTGTCTCCTGTGAAGCATACTCTAATTGTTGGCACTGATGTCTACTCTCAGCGAGTTGGGATTGAATTTCCGAAAGCTGGCATTTCAAATATTGCATCTGTTTTTGCCAATCTGGAGAGAAGACGTTTTTCTACCTGATGTTGTTGTATACTTATTTGACTTGGTAGACTCTGGTGCCTTAGAACAGGGTTCGTCAAAAATTTTTGGTTATGTGTTAGTGAGTAAGAGAGAGAGAATAAGTTGAGAGAATTTATTTATTTACAGCCATAGAAAAGTGTCAGTAATACACGCTATTCTTATTTTCATTTCATCAGCATACATATGTAAAGCTATATAACTTTGACTTAATAATTTTAGATAAATAAAAATAAAATAAAAAATCCATTTTTTATTAAAAGAACATAAAGCTATCCATCTTTGGCTTAAAAATTATACCATGTTTTTTTAGATAAATAAAAATAAAAATAATAAAAAACCCATTTTTTATTAAAAGAAAAAAGTATATTATTAGTATAAAACAATTATACTATGCGACAAAATAAAAAAAAAATTAAAAACGCCCAGCTAATGTCATAGCCCATTTTTAACATAAAATATTTTTTGAGTGTCATTCTGAAATAAAATGATAAAGCATCCGCCGCACATGTGTTCTTGCCGCAGTCTGATCGACAACTAAATGAAAAAACACAAGAATGCGTGTGAGTTCTCTTTGCACAACTGTGCTATGAAATGGTAAACTATGCCTTAGAAGCACTAAGGGTACTCCTTTGTTGGTTTGAATTTGCTTTTTTACTTGTAATGTTCGCTGTCGGCGCATCAGTGCTGCCGGCAGAAGCACTAAGATTAATCTTTTCTTGTTCAGGCTGGACAGATGTTGCTGTAGCTGTACTGGTTGAACTTCTTAAAAGTGGTGGACTACAAAATACCGGTGGATACATTTATTCCAACAAAGTTTTTTTTGCTTGCAGTCAAATCTGTGAAATAAAAATGATACGACTGTAACTAAAAATTTCGTGAAGACAGGAGGTTTGCTTTAAACAGTATCTATAAGCCTTAAACTGTACAGTGAACAAATATGTAGGCTTGTTTATTTCTATGGAAATTAAAATATTAGAATAAATACAATACATAAATTATAACATACTTACCGCATTTTTGCACCTCCTTCTTCGACAATAGACGGGCTTCGATTAATTATAAATTAGCTTATATAGAACTTATAAATTGCAAAGTAAATAAGAATTCAAAGAGAGTGCAAAAAGGCGGTTTACAAAAAAACGTCAAATAAAAATACAAAACAATAATTCACAATAACAAATCAGCCGTTCATGGGGAATTTGTTAGGGCGCTCCGTAACAATATTAAGTGCTGAAAGCGTCAGCATTTAAACACTTTTGCACGCCAGTATATATAAATTAATTTGATTTTATGCGAATCTCATGTGTCACATTATTTCCTTATTATTCACGCCAGTTTTCAATTTTTCTAAAAATAAATTCTAATAGAGAAGAATAATACACTGTTGAAGGTGTAGTATTCATATTGTTTGAATATTTCCTTCATTTATCTCAAGTACGTATTCATTCGAAGTTTTGGGACTTGTTTTTACTGCACCTATTGTCTAGTTATGATGTGCTGTTGATGTCTTTTTGTCTATAGCTATAAAGAAGTTACAAAGTTCTGTCAGCATCAGTCCATTTCCTTTACTTTTTTCTCCAACTTTTCCATAATTTTGTGGTTTTTTAAGATTTTCTTTTTGAAGTTTTCGAAAATTTTCAATTATGATAACTTAACAGTCTGTGTTAGCATGACGTTCACTGTGATTGAAATATTGCTTTCGTATCTAACTGGCGTTTTTTTTTTGATTTTATCAAATCAAGAGTCAATCTGAATTATTAATAGTTGAAAAGAAGTATTATAAGGTAAATTCAAAACTATTACATAATCATATAGTACATTTTTCTGATCTATTTAAGTATAGACATTAGTAGTATAAATAAGTGTTTTAATAAAGTAGAAAATAAAATTGATTTCATCACACATTTATTATATTTTGAATCGGTATGAGTCTTTTATTATATAGCACAATGTATAAATATTTTTTATGTAAGCGTGCAGTACAACAAAATAGTATCCTATTTAACTTATATTGGTTAGATGTAGGCAAATCAAGTTTGAGAATTGTACAATAATCTTCAAAACAATTATGCTTAAAAAATGATATTAAAAAACATTAGATGTACCGTAATACTCCAGGTCGTGGTCACTTTACATAGTTTATGTATAATTTATAGGAAATCAGTGTCGATAAATTCCTCATTTTAGATGAGTAGATGATGTCTGTTAAAGTAATCTTTAAAAAAATTGGAATCCGAAACCTGGAAAATGACATACAAATTTTAACTTTCGTTGTACTCTTTAAAAGCTCTGCATTCGGTATTATCTAACGGACAAGGATATTTGCCATTCTTCTCAGATTAGTTTTATTCAGTCTTCGCATGCTCATAGAAATATTTTGATTTTCTTGCCGGAGGTACGTCGCCCGTTTTAACCGGGACAGTCAGTCTTTTTTTGGTTAACACTTAAATGTGCGTATTTTTTTGTTGCTTTATGTCTTTACCTTTTATTTTAAGGGTTTTAAATACTGGTGTGATCTCACCCATAACGTTATTAAATCGCAAAAATGACCTACATCTTATTAAGAATTGTCACGAACTTAACTAAGAAATGGGTTGGTCACTATTTTCATTCACTCTATTAAGCTCTTTTTAATGGCTATAACTTAAATTTATGATTGTGAATCTATCTTTTTCTTGTACTTGTAACATAAGTTACTTTGTTAGGTGTGTTCACTTACTATTTTCTATTGTTGCCAAATAATGATAACCCTAACCCGCAAATACCCAACGAATGGTGTTAACTCAAATCATTATAATATATTAATATGCAAACGAACTAATATATATGTACCTAACAATCGATTACGATTATAGTTGGAAACTATTGTTGTAGGGGTTTTAGCATTTTGAATTTTGTTTTACCTCAAATGTAAAGTTGTGATGATTTACAGTGTTATATTTTTAATTTCTGCAACCGGGGTACTTATTATGAAGTAGACTTTATGAATGAAGAGTGTAAAACGATAGCAGTAAAACTTCTAGTTTCGTGTTTTTACTACTTCATAATAAAAAACATGAAACATTCATAATATCTGTACTAAAAAGTTTTTATTCTTTATTTTTAATTCGGATTCAAAATTAAATAAAAAAATTATTTCTTTTAATAAACTAATTTTTGGTGCTATTTTTCTGCTTGAAACTGTTTTCATAGAAGGGAGTGTTGAGATATAAATACGACAATCATGTCGTAATATTTATTTCTGATTTAAAATAGATTTACACATAGGATTGGGGATGTACATTCAAATATCAAACGTACAGGAAAAATATGAACGTTGCTTTGTTTGCCCACATAAAATAACATCGAATGAAGGGAATAGCAACCAACCTTTAACCATTAAGATTAACATTTAGGAACGGTGCCTTAATGCTCGCGTTACACGACATTTTATTTTATATTTCCCAAGAGAATTTACTAGAAATCTGCAAATGAGATTGTTTTTTTTCCTTGACAATAAACTAATTAAAAACAAGCAAATGTTAATTAATTATATATTCGTGATTTTATACTACTAAGCAATTCAACTATTTATATACATATGTATATATGTATATACTATAAATAACTTTAACACTTCGAGTTCGTTTTTAATGATAAAGAGAAAATTAAACAAAACAAGTTGAAAAATTCAATGCATACGACTGCTGTACTTTAGTACATTATGTGTTAGCTTATTAGACGTGAGGCCGTGGTTCAATCCTCAAGCCAGTCATTTCGAACAAAGTAAAATACATATGAAAAATATTTCTTCGACGACTTCCTCTCAGCAGTTTCCTGTCAAAAACCCTAAGAGTAAATAAAATTACCATGAAAACATACTACATACATAATTGGTCACTACAAACCTTCAGATAGTTTTATGACCTAGCTTTGTTACACGACTTATGTTGTGTGTGTTAATTTTATAGACCGAAAGCTTCTCCTTAATCTGTCGTTCGTATACACGCCACTCATGGATAAAAATTAACAGAACATGTTTGGTGTCAGAAGCTAGGTTCTAATCCTGACTAAAGGATTGTAATGACCAATTAAGTAAGTGAGTAAGCAAGTATACTACTACTTTCTTCAAGTTTCATTTAACAAATATTGATGTTGGAGAAATCAATAAGATCTTAGGGTGCGCAGTTCACTCCGGAATTGGTCGCGCAAACATTTCCATTTTTTCTTCAAATCTTCCTCTGAAAAAATATAAACATATTTTTCATATTATAACAATTTTAACAAAGGACAATCTCTTTATTTAGATATTTGGCTACTGGTGCATCGTTTGCGTCGCTGGCTTTTTCGTTTAGACTTAGCAAATCAAGTGTTGGACTAATTGTAAAAGAAACAATTCAAACGCTATGGGAGGAGTTATTTCCTCTCCATATGCCGCCGCTAACTAAAAAACACTTGGAAGAAGTTGCAGCGCAATACTGGAATTTATGGAACTTCCCAAATTGATGGAAAGCACATACGTATCAAGTGTCCAGAAAGTCCTGGCTCAATGTTTTATAATTACAAACAAATTTTTCCATTGTGTTGCAAGGTATTTCCGATGCCAACTGCAAATTTACTGCGATCGAAGTTGGAGGGTATGGAAAGCAAAGTGATGGTGATACTTTCAGTTCTTCTCAAATTTATAAACTTTTAAAAACTGGGGAACTACAGGTACCGCGAATCACCTGTCTACCAAATACTAACCAAAATTTGCCATATGTTTTTCTTGGTGATGAAGCCTATCCCTATTTGGAATGTTTATAACGACCATATAGCAGAAAAGACTGTACTGAAGACCACGAATATTTTAATGCGCGCCTTTCAAGGGCTAGAAAGTGCATTGAATGCGCTTTTGGACTTATAAATGCGAAATTCAGAATTTTATGGAAACCGATCCTTCCTTTGTTGAAGTAATTATTAAGGCAATTTGCCTACTGCACAATATTATCATTGATCGAGAGGGTTTGGATGAAAACTTGAGAGAAGTTGAGAAGCAAAACACTCAATAACCGCAAAAAGAATTCAATAAAACTACCATCAAGAATGGTAGATTAATTGGAGATCACTTTTGTAACTATCAATGCCTCAATAAACTTAAGTAATACGTACTATTACTTACTTGGTACATTTATTTCTGCTGCAACCGACGTCCACAATTTTTCCACACAAACACGATTGTGATACAAATTGTTTTTTTTTTTTTTTGGTCCCATAAAGCACGCTGGGTAAAATTGCACTTATTATTTGATCGATATCCATTTTTTTTAGTTTGAAAACATTAAAAAACACGACTGCACACTAAAAAGTAAACATCAACAATGCAAAAAAGCGCACAAAACTCTTTGAAACTGTTTTCTCGCACTCATCGGCTTTGATCTCTGCTCTTATCGGCGTTCACTGTGTTCACAGTTTTATCGCACGGCTCGGCTTTCAGCGCTCACTCTGTCCGCCCCCTAAGGCTTTACTAATACTATGATGTTTCGTTTAAACAATAAAAGAATTTTCTTTTACATTCTTTAATTGTTTCCTTATGTTAAACGTATAAGTCTTAAACAGCCTTATAATTATTGCTAATATACGCACTTTTTAAGCACTTTATGTCTTTAAATTTAAATAAAAGAGAGTGTGTATGAGATATCGAAATTATTTATTCTTTAAAAGACTTATTGATGTCAACAGATGCCTACTTGAAGTCCCCTTCACGTGAAATGACCATGCTGTTGTATTGCTCGTGATTTGCAAAACTGTTTGAATAAATGAAAACTAATTTGACAGACGTAGCTTGAACAAGAAGGCCTTAATTAATTACCAAAATTCGGAAAAACAAAAGATCAAACAAAATCGGTTTGTCGCTTTCTGCGAAAGCTGGAGCTAAATTGCAATGTGACTAATTTTAATGTGTTGTGCATTGATGTTGCTTAATAATAGTTATGATTTCACCTAAAAGTGTTATTTGGAAGAATATTTTCAAGTTAAATACGCTGTCTCTTGGTATTTAGCATATTATTAATAAGTAAACTTGAAAATATTACTAACAATTATCCTCAGCGTTATACCAAAGAAAATAAAGTATAAAGAATGTGCATTTTAACATATTTTGGAATATTTTTCAAAAATATTTCATGACGCGGGGGGAAAGATAGAAGGGAAGGTTACAGAAACCAAGAGCGTAACAATGCGTTGTTCTCATCATGCGTTGTTCTCATCGTGCGTTTTTGTTGTTTGACCACTTTTTTATTTATTTTTCTGGTGTAAAAAAACAGACGTCGGCACCAATGACCCTCAGGGTAAGAACATCTTCGGCTTTTTACACACATAGAACATGAACATCAAGAATGTTCGTTAAAAAGAGCGTAAAAATCTTGTCAGTTTTTAAAGAAGAAGGTTCATGTCGCTTTTTTCAGACTTCAATGATACACCCAAAGAAATATCACAGTAGTATTCACTAATATCAATGAGAAATGATTTCGATTTTTGGAAGAATATTTGCCAAGTTAAATACGGTGTCTTAGTGTCTTAGTGCAGTATAATTTTTCTATATTTTCCGATCATATATACATATCATTGGGTTAATAAGTAGACTTGACATTATTACTAACAATTTTCCTCTAGGTTAACACATGCCTATGGTTATGGATTAGTGAGTGAGAGAGAAAATAAGTTGAGAGAATTTATTTATTTACAGCCATATAAAAGTGTTAGTAATATACTCTATTTTTATTTTCATTTCATCAACATACATATGTAAAGCTGTCTATCTTTGGCTTAATAATTTTGGATAAATAAAAATAAAATAAAAAATCCATTTTTTATTAAAAGAACATAAAGCTATCCATCTTTGGCTTAAAAATTAGGCCGTTTTTTAGATAAATAAAAATAAAAAGAATAAAAAACCATTTTTTATTAAAAGAAAAAAAACGAGCATTCCAAAGCATTAAAAAAAATACTATGGGACAAAATAAAATACGCCCAGCTAATGACATAGAACATTTTTAACACTTCGAGTGTTATTCTGAAATAAAATGATAAAGCATCCGCAGCACATGTATTCTTGTCGCAGTCTGATCGACAACTAAATCAAAAAACACAAGAATACATACACATGTACATACGTACGATGAGAGCAACACATTGTTACGCTCTTTGTTTGTGTTCATTTTCCTTCTGTCTTCCTCTCCCCTCACCCAGAAATGATTTTTAAAAAAATTTGGTGAGAGCGGGTCGTGATGTTACGACCCGCCATAAGAAATTTTACTTCTACATGATGCGCATTCTTTATATCCATATTCTTTGGTTATACACACGCTTCAGTCATGCTGTAGTTACCCACACGTAACATAACGTACCGTAGCGAACGTTCTCTTTTTAGCATATGGAGAACAATGTAAACGATTACCGAAACGTTCTCTCTCGTTAGCAAAACGGAACGATCTGTATAAAACATAATTCTCCCACGTTTTTACGTGACAACATGAGATGATGATGCCACGGAAAAAAATATTGTAACCAACATTTGTGAAAAAATCACAAAATAAGGAAAAATATGACCAAAATTAAATTCGCTGTTTTTTATTTTATTTTTTTTTTCAAATTTAAATTATAATTGAGAAACAAAAAATAAGAAAATAAAATTATAGTCTTACTAATTAATTAATTTTAACAAACAAAACAAAAGTTATTTTTATAAGAAAAATCATAACCAAATCCGGAAAAATCTACACATTGAACAAAAGACGGCAACACTGATGATGAGTCTGTATACCAATTTCTTTGCATTGTACGTTTCATTCGCTTGGGTAACCAGGGCATCACATTTTAATCATGTTCTCTTTGTGCCGACTACTGCTTTAGAATTAAAGTTAAAACATAGTAAAAAACAAAATACAAGTATTTGAAGGAAAAAATAACAGTAAATTACCCAAACAAAAAAATTTTAATTGTAAAGTATATTCATTACCAACTTTATTATTATTAAATAAAATTAACATTAAAATTCAGCATTATTTATAAAATTACTCTTTATTGGTTTTTGTGTAATTTGTTTCCACTGCCTTGTGTTGAAGAGAATAGTCGTGTTTTATTGAGGTGGATAGCTTTCAATTTGATAAATAAAAAGTGTAATAGGCTACAAAAAATCAGGTTTGTTTCCAATAAAATGAATAATTATTATTATCAAGTGTGCGGTTGTATATACCAGGTGAACCGGTATGAAATGAACGAGCAGAGTATTGGCCATTTTCGGCTAGACGTCGAAACGTTAAACGTTTTGGCCAAAATTTTTGTTTTTCGTCTCCCAGTTTTCGATTACTGGAGATCAATATAGAAGTTCTTAAAAATCGCCAGGTATACTGGCAACCGGTGATTACATCCCTAAACATATTTTTTGGGAATCTACCTAGAGGTCGTGTATTATTTGATGTAATATCCAAAACGGTCATATCGAGTAGTCAACCAACTTACTGGTCTATTGACGGACAGAAGATTCCAGACGTAGGTATGACACGTAGGTCTGGTTCATAACCTTAAACCTATTTTCCCTTATAATGTTGCGGCGCTGTTAGAAAGTTATATTATAGTACTTCTCAGCTAATAACTGCCGGTGTGGCGCAGGATGGTATATTAGGAGCTTATGTTATGTCAAATATATATTTCAGACGTGCCTTCGAACAGTCATACACATAATTCTACCTTTGCTGACGGCATTGCTTCCCTTTCCACGCAAGATTCCTCCAGAATCATTTCGGTACCTCCAGAATCATTACAGTTCGAGAGATGTTTAAAACTCTGGAGAATTAAATCTCCTCATTGGTCCAGGATAGGTTGGCGTCTAGAAAGAATTTTCGCGCAATGGCCAGCTTGACCGAGGCGAGTGGCATACTCAAGTCTACTGAAGAGGATTCCGAAAGGAATGATCCCACTTCTGGCGAGCTCATCGACCCTGCAGTTCCCCGAAATATTACTATGTCCGGGTACCCAGACCAGTGAGATACTAAAGCGCACAGAAAGAAGGTCGAGACAGTGACGACATTCCCTCACGATCCTGAAGTTATTCACAACACCTGACAGAAATCCTATGGCGGCCCGACTGTCAGTGAAGACCGAGACGCGGGTAAAACGAGCACCGTTGACGAGGATCCATTGAGCGGCCCGGTAATTGCCATCACCTCCGCCTGAAACACGCTACAGTAACCCGGCAGTCGGAGAGAGATGCTTAGGTTCAGTTTCCCAGAATAGACTCCGCTCCCGACCCCAGTGTCGAGTTTTGAACCGTTCGTGTATATATCCAGGAGGTCCGGTGGGACGGTATTGAGTTACCAGTCATCCCTACTCGGAATCAGAAATTGGAAACCCCTGTCAAGACAGTATTTCGTATTAACAAAAAAAAAGTAATTATTCAATCCGAATATAAGTGTATTTTTATTTATTTATTTTAGGTAAATTGTAGATAATTTTACAAAATATTAGTTAAATTAAGAAATTTTTTATTATTTTTACTAAAATTTTATTTAAAACAACCCCTTCAGTCAGGATTACGACCTAGTTTCTCACACCACTTATGTTGTGTGTGTTAATTTTTATATATGGGACCTACAGTTTAAAGTCGACAACAGATTTTTGAGAAACTTTTCATGGCAATTTTATTTACTCTCAGAGTTTTTGCCAGAAATCCGCTGAGAGGAAGTAGCCGAAGAAATACTTTTTGTATTTTGTTTTGATGTCTGGCCTGGGGCTCGAACCCTGGCTTTACGTCTAATAAGCCAATACACTACCTACTAGACCACGGCGACTTCTAAATAAATCGTTGTTTTTAATAAAATTCATGAAGTCGCCGTAGTCTAGTAGGTAGTGTGTTGGCTTATTAGACGTAAGGCCACGGTTCAAACCCGAGGTCAGACATCAAAACGAAATATGAAAAAATATTTCTTCTTCTGAGTAAATAAAATTGCCGTGAAAAGTTTCTCAAAAATCTGTCGTTCGGAGTCGACTTTAAACTGTAGGTCCCGCCACTCAAGTATAAAATAAACACACACAACATGTTTAATTGTAATGTGTAATTGTAGTGGCCAATTATGCATGTATGTATATCATGAAGATTTGATGAAAACTTGTGTAGACTTGAATAAAAAATCTGTAGATTAGAGTATTTTTAACTAAATTCTTTGGTTAACATTACCTATGATATTTTTTTCAGTGTTCACTCCTTGTTTTTAACCTAGGTAGTGATACTGAGGACTTGGTGCGAATATCGCTAATTTTCGGTTCCAGAAAAGTTCGCAATGATGGTCAGGTAATCCATAATTCTGACACTTATTTCATAAATGTCCATGCCCGAAATACTGTAGAGTCGTCGGCATATGACGCCATTGAGACATTCTTTGGGTGAGACGGAAGAGCGGTTTGGTATATACAAAATAGTATAGGTTATGTACGCCTTTGTGGTACGCCCATTTTAGTCCTTCGGTAGGTTGAATTCTGACCTCTTAAATCAGCAAACACTTGCTGCTTAACCTTGAGGTAATTTATGATCCAGCGCTTCATATGTCTTGCCACGGCGGAGTTTAATATATCGCTCATCAGTATGTGACGATCAATCACGTTAAATGCTTTGGAGAGATCCAAGCTGCAACAATAGTACGTTAACAGAGCCATTGTTGGTTCAAACCGTTTACTATCCCCGCTCTAATTTTGGTACAGCTATGCTTGTGTTACGGGACTCTCTAAAGGCATGCTGGGATTGGCAATTGGGAAATGTTGTTTGTGATTTCAACAGTAATGTTTCCTTAACTACTGGTGATAATAGGGAGATAGGGCGATATGAGTCTCAATTTGTGGCAGGTTTATTTGTTTCGGGATTGGGATAATTCTCGCAACCTTTCAATTGTCCGGTATAACCAGTTTGTAGACCTATAGAGCAGTTGCGTGAGATATCCAAGGGCCCAAGTGTTTGGAGGGTTAAGAATTGGCAAATGTGTTTTCAACTTCCGTTGGCTGCCTTGTAGCTCTCTGTTTAAGTTTTAAGTTTTAGTCGTTCGACATGTCAAAAATTACATATCTGTTAAAAAAGTATGATAGTGAGTACTAAAATGTGAAAGTGTGTGACAGATTTTTCGACAGTCTGTCCGATTTCATATTTTTTGAAAAATTTCATAACATAATATTTATTCGGTACAGCTGTACAAAAAAGTTGCTGGTCATTTATTTATCGTATTGTATTGTATTTGTTTATCGCATAAAAATGGTATAATAATATAATAAAATTTTGTTGAATTTCAAAGAAAGAATTTTAAGAAATTTATAGTAAATGAAAATGCGTATGTTTTGTATGACACAAAAACATACATTTTCTTAAAGTAAGAAAGAAAACTATCTGATTTTTTTGACACAATCTCACAGCTTTTGTAGAATAATCAGTCACGTCCTTTACACGTTTGATTTTCCTTATAATGGATCTTTTGTCCTTGTTCTGCGTTGTTCAACAAATTTTCTGCCGAACTCTATAGCACATTTTTTTTTGCTTCATTAACTTGCATGTTAAAGTCCACAGTTCTTAGATTGTTGCTACTGTTGGAACTGGATAGGTATATATCGTATTCCAGAGCACGCCTGAGTTCAGTTACTTGCCTGCCAATCTGGGAAGCCAGTGTCCCCACCTGGCCTTCTGCGGGATTTTCAGCACTTATACGACCATGTTGTTGTGCCAGATGTGTAGCTTGGGGGTGAATAGTTCGGTCTTACAATCGGGACTCTTTCATCAGAAATAAATGCTTAGTAGCTTGCAAAACTATTATCGTAAACAAGTTTCCGCCCTTCCAGGCACAGGTTGGGGAGGACAGCTGGCTGATTGAGTCCTTTATGTAGTCACTGAAGTCAAGGCAATTTGCTTTATTATGGTTTATGTATGGTTAGTTACTTTCTGGTTAGTTATTTTAAAGATAACATTTCACTCAAAAAAGGAGGCGAGTCCAATGCCGTTATGTCTCTTTATTCTTTCTAATGATTTTGAAGTTTTCTGAAGGTGAGACAGATCACTCGCTAGTCAACTTTGGCTCTTGTATTCTGTTGACATGTGTAAATTTTGTTATGCCAGTTATTTTATTTTGTGGCCTATTACAGTTGAATTGCATGATCTTGAATGAGTCATTGAAATGTATAGTCTTTTGGGATCGCAGAGGATTTCGGTCGTCTGATCTGATTTATGTTGAGTAAAGGGTCAAAAGATTATTCAGCTCTGTTGGTAGGAGCTGCAGTTCCCTGCGGTGGGCCAGACTAGTAAATTTTCACATGTGGCATCAGTTATAACAGCTGTTGTAAAGCGCTGAGATAATTTTCTTCTAATTGTCTGCCCATAAACAAAACAAATCCACATGGATAAGCCCTCATTATCACTATTTGGGGTGCCAATTATATTATTATAGGACGACGGTAAATCATTGTTTAGTTGCCTGATGGTGCAACTAGCCCTAAAATTTTTTGATCATTCACCATGACTCATGACTTTTAAGTGACACCAGTTTCCACATTCATTGAATCTGACCGAGGTGGTGTTTCTCTTGATTCTTGTTAGGCATACCGAACAAATTCGTAAAAAACAGGATTGTTTAATGCTCTTATTAATAGGGTGCAGAGCAAAGTTGCTGGTTTGACAATCCTTAGTCGATATGGCGCTGGTTCGTTCCGGAGCGGTGATCCGATTGTCGTGGAAATAGTATTGCCTGTTAGTATGTTTTTGTAAATGTGATGGTTCATTTTACTGGTAATCTTGTAAATAAGAATTACATCCCGCCAGCAAAACGCTGCCCTCACCATGACATTGCCACCACCATACTTAACCGTTATAAAAGTGTAGTTTGGGTGATGTTTCTGGTTTGAAGAACGCCATACGTAATGTTTTTCATCAGAACCGAAGCTACAAAACTGCGACTGCAAAGTGCGTCTTTTCTTAATGTCATCGGCTTATTGCGATAATCTATCAAAAGTGCTAGGTGGGATTTAATGTTTGCTTTGACATAAGTGTTTTACGTCGTATGTTCGTTCAGTCGAAGTTCAGTTAAAATTCTCTGAAATTCCATCCTTGTTCTTGGTGTAGTTTTTCGGGCTCTAGGTTGCTGTTTGAGATTTTATGTGATACCAGTTTGTAAATCTTAGATTTGGGTCATTTAAGTGCCTAAAAGTTTTCAGTACTATTTTTGCGTTAATATGTAGGATGCAAGGAATTTATGAATATCATATACCTGATAACAATCCAGTTTATGTTGGTTAGATTGTTCTGATTGTTGTTCAGATTGTTCTGTCTTGATAGATGTCCACACGAAAATTTTTTGTCAACAAAAATCAATTGTTTGCGTTTAGTTAGTTTATGTGATGTAGTAATTTAGAACGAATAAAAGTCGATAAAAAAGTTATATCTGAATAGAAGGAAACAATCCAATATTTTTATGTGCTAACCTTAAATATTCTTTTCATTTTACATAAATCTACATATGTATGTATGTATGAAACGGGTGGCGGCTTCTAAATTGCTACAGTATTTTTGTGGCATGGTGTGACTATTTTAGTTGTGAAATTTTGCCTTATGGCTTAACTGAGCTACTTCCGGTGACCTAATGCTACTGCACGCGATTATTTCATTTGGGTTTATTGTTACAGCCCAACTTGCTGTCATTAATTTATAACTTTTAATTTTTAGGATGTTTTTTATGAACAATTTAAATGGAACATGCGTATACTCGTAAATATATAATTTATCCAAACGTTAAGTCTAGCCCTAGAAAATAATTATAAATAATTTTTAGTCGCTATTTTCTAATGTAGTAGTTTCCAGTAGCATCTCCAAACATGATTTTTCAAATAGCGTAATGCGAAAATGGGACTATAACCGTTAGCAATAATTGGTGTATATACATTTTTGTTATGCATTTTTTGTCGTTTATTTCTCTTTTTCTATTTTGTTTTTGTAATATTTTTTTGACTTTATTGATTTAAATCAATTTGAAGAAAACCTAAATCATTAGTTTTTTGGACAGGTTTTTGAAACTCTTAGTGTAGAAGAAAATTTGGGGGTATTTAGACTTTTGTCCATGACTGTACATATAGATTTAGAGTTTTAAACTTTTGTTCAAGTTTTAGGTAACTGAAAAAAATTACCAAATTTATCACTTATAAGTTGTTTTGTACGATAATTTTTAGCTTCTCTGAAAACTAGAAGTATTCATGGCCAGATTTCTACAAATCTACAAATGTACTATTGGATGTAGTTCTAGGCGTTGGGGAAACTAACACAGAGTAAAATATTTGTTTCGAATTTTTTTTTATTTTAAATGAAGAATAAGGTTAATAATTTATATTTTACTTAAAGAATAAAAAATCCATATTTAACTTAACTAGTAGCGCACATTTATATAGTGCGTGAATCTAGTTTGTATATGGGGATTATAATGTAAACATTTGTTATAAAATATTAAAGAAAATATTTTATTTATATTATTTTTAATAATAAACACACAGTGGTGCACAACATGCTTTTATACTCTCTTTCAGCCTATTGATTAGATGATGTATGAATTTGATATTAGCCGCGCGTAAAACAATGGACTTATTCGAACATCAAACATGTTTGTTTCATATATGTGAGTTGCCATAAACCTAAATGTTTTCGTAGCAAATGTATATATTGAAACTAAAGCCCTGATTAACCGAACGTTGATGTCGTTGACAAGATTACTACCTAGCTTTCCACACCACTTATATTGTGTGTGTTAATTTTATTCAAAAATGGTGGAACTTTCAGTTTATAGTCGACTTCGAACGATAGATTTATGAGAAGCTTTTCATGGCAATTTATTTACTCTCAGAGTTTTTGCCAGAAATCTGCTGAAATGAAGTCGCCGAAGAAATATGAAATTAATTCATTATGCTCCAATTATAGTCAAATAATAGTCAATATACAGCCAGCTATTCAGAACAGTGATGAGTGTTGTTACGTACGAAGTTGAATTTAATTGTGGAAAATTACATTATATAGACCTAAAAGTCTTCGTTGATGGAAGCGACATGTGACAGAAGGTATTCTGCTGCCAATATCCTCGAATTGGCTCGGAAAATGCAATTTACATTCCTGCAAGCGATTGGGAACCGATGACCTGTTCACGAATTTTCTATTGAAACACAAACGGTATTCTCAAGCATAAAAAGACTTCACGGAATGTCTTTAAAATTTCGGGTTATATGTTATATGATTGCAAGGATCCATAAGACAGGTATTCTTCTAAAGTTAAGACTAAAATATTATACAGTACGCGCCTGTTCTATAGATTGGCTTCAATGAACTAACATTGGTAATGATAACTTTCTTCAAAAGTTTGTAATATCTTCTGTTTACTCACCTCCTAGATTTTGTAATACAGAGCATCCATATAGGAGTTTTCTGATAGCCATTTACAATGACACATATTTCTTCTGGGAATGACAACTCATTACATTTAAAGTTCAATTTTTGTTTGGCATGAAGCTGAATTTTAAAGCTGTATTATGTAGTCAAGAGAATTCTTCATTTCTTCAATACTACTCTACATCTTCAATGCTACCCTCAAGAATGTATGTTAGAAGTAGTTAATAGACCCAAAGGCTGTTAAGGATCATACGAGAGCTGAATTAGACAGGCATTTAAGTCTATTATCAAAAATGTTAAAACTGTTTAAAATATTTCGGAAGACTAAATTAATGCTAATTTTAAATACGTTCCATCAGCTGTCTAGGAGGAAAGAAAGCGATTTCGAACAAACAATTGACGTAGGTCATAAGAAAAAAAATACTGCTTTGCTCTTTGGTCGTTAGAAAGCTTTGTTAGCTAATATTTAACTAATATTTATTTTCAATATAAATAAATGTTGATTTTCTATAATTGCCATTAATAATAGATTTTTTTGTCAGACAATTTTTCTTCAAGCCTAAAGAAAATTTAAAAAATTAATTAAAGTTGCAAAGCAAAGGAATGGAATCGATAAGGACCATAACATTGGATCGAGAAGAAAATAGTAGTATTTATAGTTTATTAACATTCATACCGTATGTTATTGGTGATTATAATGCTTTAGACAATATTAAGATCTAGCTTCTCACTTAATTTCATCCATGAGTAGCAATTACGTCGAGGTTGTTTGTCAACTCTAAACGACAAATATAGAAAGCTTATTCATTCCAGTTGGTTATTTTATAGGTTTTTATTGAAAAAATATTTTTTTAATTCTTTTTTGTTATCAGGGCTGAAGCTTGATTTCGGAGCTCTCGACTAATAAACCCATACACTCCACTGATTATGGTGATCACAATGTAATGGTATTTAATTTTGCTTTTAATGGTCTATAAATCTGTTATAATTTTTATATGTCTGCTTTTACACACCTAATTTCATTTTTATTTTTACAAAACTATTAATATATGATATCTTGCGGAAGAGATTTCATTTTGTATTACGAATAATGAAATCGGCAACACTGGCCTTCTAACAAGTTCGAACAAACGTCAGACGATCAAACAGCAAAACTACTGCATTTATTTCATTCACATTCAGCTAAGCAAATATGACTAAAAAACCTTTTTAGTGTGTATTTTTGCTAGTTGCGTATTGCGTTGGTCACAAGTTGAAATGAACAAACATTATCAGACTGATTGTGTATTGTGTTGCCTCAAATGAATGAAAGAATAATGAGCACATGTTTGGATATCTTGTTGGTTGTTCGAATGTACGTTCGCTGGTTGTATGATTCTTCGGCAGCACCATTATTTCTATTGTTGAATAGGTTCCTTAGTATTTCATTTAAAATTTTCTCTTTTGTTTTATAACAAATTCGTGATTGGCGTTGTACGGGATATTTTATAAGTTTAGTTAACGAACATTGGTCGTTATGTTTGGGTGTTTTTTGTTGTTAGGTGTTTGTTTTATTTCTGTTCTGTTGAGTGTGTATTAAATATTTATTTTTGTTTTAAAACGTGTTTAGTAAAATAGTCATAATAAGAGAAATTAATATTACAAAGAAAGTAATTTTCAATGAATAATTTGTATAATTATTAATAAATAAAGTGTTGTTTTGTTTTATATCGCATTCGACGTTATTTAATCGGTATAATTTGAAATTGTTGAGATTGGTTACACGTGATTGTATTTCAGACAACATACAATATTCCATCATTTATGACATTCGATACCTCTTTCCACATCTAAATTGCTTGCATCTGTTAAATAAATCAAAAAATAGTAAATGTGTGTGTGTGTGCGTTTGATATATATATACATACATACATATGTGCAACCGCGAGTCAGTGAGTGTCCATATTACTGTTACAACAATATTCATATACATTTTTACTTCAATTTTATTGCGACAACTGAAACAAGAGCAATATAAACAAACATTTTTACAAGTCATTGAAATTTAATATTCATAAATAAGAAAAATAGAATTTAAATAAAAAATTAAATAACTATTATTAATATCCTTTCCATAAAAAAAAACAAATTTAACAGTACGATTTTTATCTGCATTACTTTATAATCTGAGTAACACAATTTATTTGAAAAAAATAGTATGTGTATTATTATATTATTGCTTAAAAGTGTTTAGAAGGAGTTGCTATTAAAAACATTTCTGGAATCATTAAACAAATATTAATGTCGGATAAATATTTTTAAAGAAAGATAATGTTTTCATTAAAGTTAATGTTTGTTGTTAATGTTTTAAGTAGTGTTAACAGTGTTTAGTGGTCATCTTTTTTATTTTCAAGAATTTCGTTGAATTAATATGATTAAATAAAACAAATTTAAATTTCAGTTATATTTAATTAATAGTTAAACTTCAAAAATAATTTTATATCAGAAAATAGAATCTAATGTAAAAAGTTTAAAAAAAAAAAGATTTTACTAATTTTAAATTCTACTAGTATTTCCACATAATACATTTACACATGAAATAATACACCTATGTACATATGTATGTGTTGACATTCACTTGGTTGTCATAAAAATTTGTGTAACGTTTTTAAGAAATGTTTTTTATAACTTTGAACTTTAGAATGAATTCAATTTTCAAAATGATTAGTCCTTTACTATTTCTGCGATTTGTACTTACAGTATATGTAGATATTTAATTTGAAGTCGCCGTAGTCTAGTAGGCAGTGTGTTGGCTTATTAGACGTAAGGACACCGTTCAAAACCCTGGTTAAACATCAAAACGAAAATATGTATAAAAAAAATATTTCTTCGGCGACTTCCTCTCAGCAGATTTCTGGCAAAAACTCTGACAGCAAATAAAATTGAAATTAAAATATTTTCAAAAATCTGTCGTTCGAAGTCGACTTTAAACTGTAGGTCCCGCCACTCATGTATAAATTTAATACAATTTAATGGTGTGAGAAACTAGGTCCATAATCCCGCTTAAATGTTTGCAATGACGAATTATGTATATGTATGTATATTCAATTTCAATAGACTTATTCCCCACGGCAACAGAAAAAAATTGGTTGCTTATTTCTTAAACTGTTTTTTGGATTTGTATATTTAGCGTTCCTTAGAAATATTCGACTGAATGATGATGTTATCTTCAATATTATATAAATAATACTCTCTACGTTCCAGTCAAAAGCAAAAGTAATTCTGGCTTGACCAATTTTCATCATTTGGCGGAATTTTCGGCGAACAAATTCTTTCTCTTATGACCAAGTACGGATTAGTCCGCAAACAGTGTCTGTAGTGTAAAACGTAGTTAATTAGAAGTAGTAATTATTTCTAGTTAAGCGTGTCGGGTTTTTAAAGACCATCACCCATTTCAAGCGATGATGCAAACGGGTTAAGAAAATCATCACTAAGTTTAATAATATTTTAATTTATACTGGTAGGTACATTGTTAAACTGAAAAATTTTTCATTCTATGATCATATATTTATCACCAAAAAATGTTTATTTTTGTGATAAACTTAAGAATTTACAGTAGATTAAAACTATACAATGTTGTTAAAAATAAAATCTATATAACTCTTCGGATTTACCATATTTTATATGCGGACTTTTAATATGTTCTTACAGTGATTTTTTAAACATTGTTTATCCAATTAAGAAGTAATATTGTATTTAGAAAAAAATATACAAATCAAAATGAGGTCTGGCTATGCGTTAACAACATTCAGTGTACACAAACGAAAAAAAAGCATTTAAATAACTATAACGAAACATATAAAATTTTGATTGTATTCTCATTCTACAAAATTAAAAAAAAAACAGAAGTATCGTTTATTATTTTTTTGCTTGTTGACTTAAATTTTAATTAAACTGTTAAAATATTATTATATTATAATAAATTATATTATATTATATTATATTATATAATATTAAAACACAAGACGTACTACGTATTCCACATTAACACATAATTATTACAATATGTTAATGGACTTTTATTAGAATCGTTTATACATACGTTTCATTCACTTTAAATTGATGTTTTCTTAAAGACGCCTGCCTCTTGTTACACGTACAAAAAACACTCCCGGGGTTTTTTCTCTTGATAACTACATATCTAATAGGTTAAGCATAACGTTCGGTTCATCTCTATACATCACGTGCTGAAATCTAAATGCGAATGTGCAGCATATTAAATTTATTTTTTTTTATTTTTTTACAACTGATTCAATATACAGTAACTCACGTCAATATTCAGAGATTTATTGTTTGTTATTTAATCCAAAAAGTTTTGGAAAAGAATCAATACAACTAAGAAATTCCTTCCAAACCTTGTAGAAATATGCAGCGGTGGGAGCAAAGAATCTGGGGGTAAGGTAACTATGGTTCCGTTTTACACCAGCAATCTAATTTTACCAATTCGATCCGAAGTCGTCCAGGTATCCTTATTACCTTGGCTTTTTTATCCACTAGCGCAGCTAGTATAATAAGATTTCTAAATTTCATTTATTTTGTAAATCCCAGATTTTTACATCTCGAATAAAAAAGTAAAATACATATAAATGAGCGCTGCTGTACGTATTTATATTTGTACATATATTTAGATGTAAATAACTTTTCTACGGGTTGTGTGGAGGACGATATCATTTATTAGAATACATTTTACTACTCGCAATAAGTCAATTTGTTTGACTTGTTCGGTTTGTTCTTTTAATGGTTGGTTTAGCTGCTCAGCGAACACTCTTATATACATACATATCCTATTTTTACTTTGTCATTGCATACATTTTTAGATGTTTTGTATGTTTTCTACCTTCTGATTGCTATTCTTATTTCTCCAATTCCAGAAGTACTATTATTTGATACAGTTTTGTATAATATAAGTGTAGTATATTGTAATATTTTTAAACTTCTTATAAATATGAAATTAGTCATTTAATTAGTTCTATGTACGTGCGAAAATCAATCATGGGCTTAACAAGCGGTATAAATGAAAACATTTGATAAAGAATGTTTAAATTCATAATTTTATTTATTGAATTATTTATTATGGATGGACTGAAAGGGAAAATACATATGTACGTGTATATGACAATATCAATTCTTTAAATTGATATAAAGTAAATAATGTAAAAAAAGTTTTCATTAACTTATCGTTTGAAAGTGTGGACGATAGATAATTAGGAGCATTATTGGATGAACGCATGTTTATAAAATGTTATACTTTTATAAATCTTAATATACTTTCATTCGAAAACTCTGGTAAAATTGTTTTTAATTAAATAATGAAAAGTAATGGTTTATTCTTAATAATACTTCAAATATATTTGACTATACAAAATGGGTGTTATCTTTATCCGCTTGTTTATATAGGGAGGGTGATTTAAAACTTTAAATTTTATTTATATTTTTTGTTGCAAAGTACAATTGTTCTTGGTAGAACAATCCATTCATATGAATGCCGCGGCTGATTTCACAGTACCTATACGATCGTGCACTTTTTCGAGTGTATGGGGTCGTATCTCGGCAATGGTATCATGAATTTTGGCCTTCGAATACTCAATTGGCTCCGGGTTGACGGCATAACACTTTTCTTTAACGGCGCCTCACAGAAAATAGTTCAACGGTGTCAAATCGCAGCTTCTGTTGGTCAAATGACATCACCGTTTCCGCTAATTAAATGGCCACCAAACCTTTGACGCAATAAATCGATTGTGGCATGGGATCTGTGGCAAGTTGTTTCCTGTTGAAACCAAACATCGTTCACAACAATATCATGAAGAGTGGGTACAGAAAAAATCGGTTATTATCGTGCGATAGTTGTCTCCATTGACCTTAATGGTTTTTAAAGAAATATATGCCAATGATGCTTTCGCTCCACAAGCCCCACCAAACAGTCACTCGTAATGGGCGCATTTGCTTCTGTAAGACCACGTTTGGTTTTTTTTTTTGCAAATTTGACATCATCATGCAGTTTCTCGTTGGCCTAATAAATCCCAATGTTGCTCAAGCGTAAATCGATTTATTACGGTCAGTGTAATACCTCACTTTGCTTCGTGGTTACGTTCCAAAAAAGACGACGCAAATAGAAACGACGCACATTGAATTATGATTTTCTATAGCAAACCATGTAGAGATCGAAGATAGGTTTGTGTTACGAAAATATTACTTTTTTAAAAAAAATTGAACAAAATAAACATTTAAGAAAACAAAAATAATATAAAATTTTATTACTTACATATAAAACAAATTCAATTAAAATAAAATAAAAATAATCACTTAATTTACAACAAACTAATTGAAACTGAACTCTAAAATTTGAAAAATAAGGTGAAAAAACTATATTATTTTCAGTTAGAAAGGGAATCCACATGTTTTAATAGCATGGCGCAGTTAGAAACAAAAGTCGTGCCATCTTTAAAAAAAAAGAGGAAATTGCAAAAAATTTCGAAAATAAAATTAAAAACTCAAACCCAAAACAACACATCTTTTAAAATCTAACGACGCACCGTGAAAATTAGTACTAATTCAGCAGCGACGCATCTTGGAAAAAACTCAAAACGAAACGACGCAAAGCGAGGTATGGATGTACTCAATTTTGTGACGGAATAGAATGACATTAGTATTGCCAGATTCCAAATAACCCTTGGTTCAAATTTAAAACGATAGACTGACCACTCGATATTTTAGTTTGATATTTATATACAATGAATTTTAGTAAACCACATACATATGTACATAATTATCTTTAATACCGATGGCTTAAATTAGAAAAAATTTACCTCAATCTTTTGTTCATTTAGAAGAAACTGAATATGACTAATTACTTTAATATAAAATATAATTTTTAAGAGACCGCCAATACATAGTTTATTTTCAGCAGAAACTGTTGCAATTTTAACTCTGTGTGTTTTGATTTTCTTGGAAATATTGAAATAGGTACAGAAACATGTTAACATAATCTAAATGAATCTGTTGGAGGATCACTATTTTAACAAACTTCAGAAATTTTGATTTACAATTGCTTTGTTTACCCGTTTTTCAATGTAATATTTATAAACAAGACTTAAGTTTAAAGAAATAATTATCTTTAGACATTTGACTTTAAATTGCCAATGATATACAATGAATAAATAGATTTCTTTGAGTGCCAAAAGCTGTGTGACATTAGTGTGAAATTATTGCTTTTCTAAAACAAAGTTGTAAAATATATTTTTTTAACCTACTTTTGTTAATTTATCTGTCGTAGATAATTACATATATAATTGGTCATTACAACCCCTCAGTCAGGATTACGACCTAGCTTCTCACACCACTTAATTTTATACATGAGTGGCGGGACCTACAATTTAAAGTCGACTCCGAACAAAATATTTTTTGAGATACTTTACACGGCAATTTTATTTGCTCTCAGAGTTTAAACATTGGCCGTTACGTCTAATAAGCCAACACACTACCTTCTAGTCTACGGCGACTTCATAATTATAATTTTTTTATTTTAATGAATAAGTTTAGGTTCGGCATGAACGCACAGGTCCATACTTCATGTTAAGTTGAAAGAATATATGATAAACGGTATTTTTGTATTCTTCTATTATTTTTGCTATAATCAACTTCTTAAGTACTTAATAGCAGATATGAAAACCGAATCCTTATTTTTTATGTTTAATTTATGGAATTAAAAAGAAAATGGAAGAGGTTTAACATTGCGTATTCGAATCGTTATTTGTTTATTGAATTAACAATATGCGACTTTAATACCAGCCAAATTTTTTCTATTGCACATGTTCTGTAAATTCAACTTAATGACTACGAGTACAATGAATAACTATAACATTAAGTACGTTTAGGTAATTTTTATTAAATTTTATTGATCTCTTTCAGTTCATTTTTCGAATATATAAATTTCTCGTCTTTATGCAATAATAATATTCATTTAATAAATTATACAAAGAGAAAAATTAATGTTAGGGTATTTATTTGTTTACTTATTTTTATTCTTAATAAATAGAACTAATACGCATGGTTTTTCTTCAAATAACTTCAATGTAGATTCAAAGTTAAAAGACACGATCTTCCTCTTAATACAATTAAAAACAAATAATTTACTCAAAAAACAAACACAGTTTTTTTTGTAAATAATTTCAAGCTACCTTTATTCCTATACGTAACATTTATTTACCAAGCTTTAGGGTTACAATCTTACGTAGTTTCACTTGATAATTTCCTTAAATTTCCTAAGTTTATGAATTGTTTTGTTAATGTAATTGGGTAATATTTTTTCATGTTGTTTTTATTTATTTATTTAAATTTATTTAAGCATAAATACAATACAACAACAATGTAATATTATTTAACAATATTGGTAAGGTACAAGCATAACAAAGTTTGAGAAATTTAATAATAATAATAATAATGACTAAATTAAAAATATAATTAATTAATTATATGTTGTGAGTTATTGTTAATTAAATAAATATAAATATTGCAATTTTGAATTGCTTAGCATTGCTTAATAATTTGTATGTCTTGTATTTCCCAAGATTTCATCTAACTAAATGAGTAATATTGCCTTTATAGATAAAGCTATTACAATGAATTATGTATATGCTGAAATGAGTAAAGTTTATGTATAACTACTAAAATATAGTAGTAATATCTTCAGTAGAAAAAGTGTTGGAGTTAATTATAAAATTTCTTAGTAAATGATTGCATTATTCAATATTTTAATTAGGCTCTAAAAATTAAATGCAAATTACATTATACCAACTATACTTAAATAAAAATACTCAGACTTTTGTAGCTCACAACAATTTACGAGTATGTATATTTAATCATTATGTGCATTTCTCTCTTGAAATACTTATATAAATTTCTTTTCATGGTAATTAAATCACATAGATTTAAAACTTTATTCGATATGTTACATCTTATCGTTTTAAAATTGAATTGAAAATATTGAAATTTCCCAATGTTCATAATATTGGTGAAATTATAAAGAAAATATTTAACTTTCGCTTTAAATGCACACATTTTGCACAATTTACCACATTCTCTACCACTGGCCTTAGGTGATGCTAATGCTATTGCTGACAATGCAGAAGCTGACCACTTCAAGAAAAGGTTTGCTGAGTTTGTAAACCGCATTTTTTTTAACATTGTCTACAGTACTAATATGTACATTCAAACCAGTTTCCTCATTGTACTTGGATTGTTTATTCGACTGTTCAAGGAAAATATGTTGCATTTGCAGTAGGAATTAATTATATATATATGTATACATATTAATGGAAATTGTATTATTACTTCGTTGACAAAAAGACATGTTACACAAACATATATACACACATACATACATATGTTTATAAGCCTATTGATTTAATATTTTTCTAATATGTTTCTCATTAGTGTAGATGTTATATTATTAGTCACATAACATATACTTATTCGAATGCTTAGAATATTAAAGATATTATTCGATTAAAAAAAAGTAATTTTATAACTTTCCATTATTAAAAAAAAGTATATAACTAATTTAATTACTTTTTACATGTAGCTGTGTTAGTTGTTAAATTAAAAAATAAAAAAAAATTATCAGAATTAGAAAATATGAAATTTCAACACGACGCCATATTAATGAACATCTCAACACAAATATTGCGTAATTATTATAGTTACTATTCTGCTATATTATTAAATAACAATAAAAATCTATGTAATATAAAATTTAAGATTTAAAAGGTAAACATAAATTTATATATTTGTAAATCACAAAATCCTAGGAAACCTCGTTTTCTAATTTTCGAAAAATATATTATTGTGTATGTGAGAATTTAGAATAAATTTATTCGATTTGGTTATGTGTCCGATATTCATTTAGCCCAACACTAACGAATGAATGAAAACAAATAATAAGAAAGAAAAGTAAAACTATTAGTAGCAGTACAACAAGTGCTTATGAAAAGAAATAAAAATAAAAGTGTTGAATAGCATGTGTTTTTCATTTTTATTTTACGTGAATGATTTCATAACAACTACTGATTGCTTTTTTTTTGTCTTAATAATTTGTTTTCGAACAATTACTAAATGCTTCTGCCAGCCAAACACATTTATTTAGTAGCATCATCTAAACGAGTTGAATTTGAATTATTATAATATTTCTTTAAATTGTTATATTTTTTACGAGAACAACAATTTCCGTATGATTATTGATTTGATGTTATTTTATATTTGATTCTATAGTATAATATAAATATATGTATATCTAGTGCTTGTACTTTTATGTTTTGTATAAAAGAGGTAAAATTACTTGATGTTCATTTTCCATGTTATATTATCCTGTATTAGTGGGATTGCTGGATGGAAGTCGCTTAATTTTTTAAAATTCTAAATCGATTATGAACATACTTTTCTTTTTAGTTGAGAATCTTTTACTTCTTAACACTTCAGCACATTGCGATGGCACTGTTCTAAATTAAGGCGTTAGGCTTGGCTTATGTTTTACCATTTTCCCTATTTTATTTCTAATGTTTTTTTCGGATTTCGTGAGCTTCTGAATTTGTTAATCATTCGTAATCACGCTGAAATATCCAATCTAGCGGTAAATGTTTATCTAAAATACTCCTGTAAATTTCACCATTTCAATGAATGACTATGTTGTTGCAATTTACATTTTATAATTAAATTTTCGGATAACAACGATATTAAATATTGACTGAGCACTTCATTCCACATATTCTTTTTTGTCAAACTTATTGACAAAACATTGGCTCTTCTTTGAATCAAAAGTATATTAAACGGAAGTTCCTTTTAACAATGTCAGTTTGTTTGCTCAGATTAATAATTTACGTTATGCTCTAATTTCAGTTAAGGTCAGGAATGGATCCAATTTGCTTTTGTATATGTGGTAAAGTTTAGAAAGTGTTAAGCTTTTTTATAATATTGAATGGAATTATTGGCTATGCCACGAGAAAAACCTGAAACTACACACAGTTACTAAAGTATACATACGGTTAAAAAATTTCAGAAATTTCAGTCCTAAAATCGAGGAAAGTTGTCAGAAAATTATAAAGATTTTCAATGAAAACGTATTAGTTAAAAAATTTCTGAAATTTGTTAACCGTGTGTATAATTTAGTAACTGTGTGTACATAAATTTTTTGCAATGTTTTGATATTTACAAGATATACATATATCTATTTAATCGTTTATTAATATATATCATACCGAATGCAAATTGTGCTGTAATATTTTGCACTCAACGTATAATCGAATAAATTAAATTGTTACAATGGAAATATCCTTATCTTAGGATATCTAGAAAGTATGTAAACACTTTGGGATTCATTTGAATAAGTTTTGACACACATACATCCGCTTCACGAAGTTCCGTGCTTCTAATATAGCACCTTTCACATGAGTTAAGGTATATGATGTTATTTCCACAATCTTAGTTAATTACTTCCAGAGATGCTCAATACAAATGTATTATATAAAGTTTTCAAAGTTGCAATCAAAAGCGATGATTTGCCAAAGAGAAATTTTTATTTGTTTTTATAAATTTTTCAAATGTTTATTGTTTTATTTTTTAAATATTAATTTTGTTTTATTAAAACAAGATATTCCAATTTTTTATTGCCTTTAATAAAGGCAAATAAATTAAAATTAACATGTGAGCGAGGTGTAAAAAAATAGAATGAGTGCTACTATTGAGTAAATAAATATTCGATTGTTCAAATCATTAGTTTTTAAGTGGCATTGTATTATCGACCTTAACTGAAATGTGTTTAATTGTCGTGTAAAGGTGCAAGCATTCTGCAATCAAAATGACCCAGTAATATTGAAGTCGCCGGAATCTAGTAGGTAGTGTTGGTTTAAAAAACGTGGTCTCGTGGTTAAGACTCAGCTCAAATATCTCGAACAAAAAGAAATATGAAAAAATTATTTCTTCGGCGACTTTTTCTCAGCAGTGTTCTGATAAAAACTCTGAGAGTAAATAAAATTGGCATGGTTTCTCAAAAGTACAGATGGTAATCCTGATTAAAGGGTTGTAAGCAAGTGTGGAACAGTAATGGATCAGCCAAAGCTTTCAAACAATTGATGTTTGTTTCGGATAGCTGTCTTGGTAAAACGCATTTATATGTACTTGGTTTTATCTTTCAACTCAAAATGTCGAAATAGACGAATTTTTCCACTATACATTTAATAAAATGCAATTTGCTTGCTCAGATTCTCGAGGCGCAACACAAAAAGAGTCTCCCCTGCTTAATAAAGGCTTTTGTATTTTCAATCAATGAAGTTGGTTTACGTAATAAGAGAATTTTTCAACTGGTCCATGCACACTAAATTTGTTTTCGTCGGCAATAAGTACCCAAAAAAATGTAAATCCTGTTATTATTATGTGTTTAAAGTCGACTTATCATCAAATTATGTGAGTTTAAAAATAGTTTGCTTTATTATATACTGGACCATTTAAAGATTTTGTTTTAATACTTTCTGAAATATTTATATTGGCTTATATCAGATTGAACCGTAATCTTCTTCTACATAATTCACTTCAAAAACCAAAATTGTATTGTGGCACTCAGTTATGGGTTACTGTCTCAGCTTTATACGTATAATTACTCAGCTCACATAAAAAATGTCTATGCCTGTATGCCTGTACAAAACCGAATTTATTCCTGGATGTTTCTGTAAATTCTTTCTGTTTCCATATTTTTTGAATTTGAATTGCGGTTTTGCCAAAAAATCAGACTCTTATCTCCACTAATATTTAGAACTATATTATTAAACCTCATTCCCTTTTTAATGTTGACCATATATTTTATGTATGCAAACGTGTCAACAACATTTAAATATTATGTGTTAAATGTTTGCTAAGCTAAGAATATTTTACAGTCATAAAATGTTTTCAAACTATTTCATTTTATTGAAAATATATATGTATGTATGTACATACGTACCAACAAGTCTTCTGCCATACTAATATATTGTATGTACATAAATTCTTACATGTGTATGAATATCAAATTACTTAACGAAATGATTTATTCATCTTGTTTCTTTTTAAAAATAGTTCCTTCGTTTTTTGTAACGTTTGTACTTTGTAATGTTTTATATGTACTTCAAACTATAAAATAGGATAAAATAGATGTGTCTGTGTAAGCCTTAAAGTTCGAGCTGTACTCGTAGAAATTTAATTTTGTGTTGTATTCAGTAACTATCATTGTGTTTTGCGTTGGTTTGGAGAAGTTGCGACAATTGGACACACCAATTTACATTAAATTTCACAAAATATTAAATAATTAATATAATATGTATAATTAAATAATACACGTAAATTCCTTTTTTTTATTTTATTTAAGGATGATATTTTTTGTCATTATTTTATGTATTTTAAATGTTTATTATTTTGTTTGGTTTGCAATGACTTTTTCATGTAAAATATTAAAAAATATTTAATAATCAAATGTTTTTTGCTTAGGCCATCGAATCATTCGTGGAGGCTTGTGCAATTTTTTTTGCCAGTTACACAGCCATTAATTTAGGAAGGGCAGAGATATATATTGAACGGTTTATAGATCGTAATTGGAGAGATGTATCTCGTAATCAGACAAGATTCGTCCCACTCAATTCCTTTAACATGGAATTTTTGGGTCGACTTAGTTTGGCTTATCTAAATTAAACATCAAAGGGTAAAAAAAGAAATATTGTATTCAGATTAGATTGTGGAGGGGGAGGATTTCTTATTTACAAAAAATGATAGAGCTTAGATCCCAAGGGGCGCCAAGATATAACATACTCTATCTCTCTTTTTGCAGATTAATTTACTTACATGAGATGAGATCACTTGTTTTAGATGAGATGACTTTTTAGTAGATCAGATTCTTATATCTACGAATTTATATCTTTGGGGTTGGTCTAGATAGGTTATAGAAAAACAGATCCCATATTAATATGGTATTTTCTATTTTGTGGATATCTCTTAAAATATTACATTAATCTGTTAGGTTCCTTTGAAGATTTATTTATCTTTTCCCGTACTTTCAGACAATTTTCAATAATTTTCGATTTAAAGAGAGGAAAGTAAATATCTTATTAAACTTTTTTTAATTTGCTCACATTTATAGAAATTTAGATTAAATATTCTATTTTTCATACCACTGTAAAAGTTTTTAGGCGTATTTTCTTCAAATTTTCCACTCTCGTATAAAATTTCAGATCCTACTGAAGGCAAGTCATAAAATCTTTGGCGAAAACACGACAGATAATCTAATATCTATATCTATTTAAGATGTCTGTCATTCGATTAAAATCTGGAGAACATGCTTTCCAAGCCACTATGCCAATATTTTTTCGTATAATTCGATTTTTTCTAAAAAAAACGCACGTATATAAACGCATTGTTCTAATCAAATATACGTTTTTTTTGTGGAGATTTGTGGTAATAAAAAGTAAAATAGTAATTTCCAGAGTTGAGACGTGAAACAAACTGAATTGAAAATAAACTACGTATACAAAATGCTCCCCTTTACCGCAAAGAAGGTAGACCTCCCACCTTGCGCAGGTTAGTCCTCAGCAGTGTAATTAGCAAAGGTACAAATTTATGCCTACTCATTGGCATAAAATATATACTGACTGTAACCGATTGGGAAAAACTCTCTATGTCACTTTTGCTTAAAAACAAACTATCGGTCGATTGTTTCCAATAACTCCATTATATTACTAGCCTCTATCTACTTAGTTATTGATAATTAAGTACACAATTATACATATAAATAAACAATAAATTAAAGAAGCATATTCAAATTTTGCAGTAATAGGTATTTATATACATATTGAGTGAACATATTATTTATTTACATATTCAGTGAACATATTATTTAGTGAAAAATGCGGTAACATTAACTGCAACTGTTGTCTCTAATTAAAATATTTAATTCATTATTAGTGGCGTTAAGGATAAAACCAAACATAAATATCAAAAAATAATATAATTGGTATACTCAACCATATGCTATAGAATAATAATATTTTTTAAATCATTATTTCTTCTAATATTTGAAACGAACATACTATTTAACAGCTATTTTCACACGTATGTATTTTCATATTTTTGAATCTTTATAAAATGTGATAATTATTTAGGAACATATAAAAAAAAATTAATTTGACTATCTAATGTATATATGTATAGATCAGCGTAGGCTATAATATTATTATTATTATTTACTATATAATTTATTAATAATTACTATAGAAGGTGTTGAAATTCCAGAAACAATAACATGAAATATTGTTTTCTCAAAGTCACAAGTTTAAATTTAAAAAACCGCATTATTTGACTTCTTATCAATTTAAAATATTTGCCGTAAATGTTCTCATATGTATTTTTTCCATAAAGTATAAAACAATCTTATAATCATTACTGTGCAACTATATGTCACGCTAAATTTACAACAACCATGTGTCTTCAGTAATGCTTTTCAGTCTAATTTTTCTAAATTTTGTAATTGTCACGTTTAAGAGGCTACCACAATAATGCCTGAGTCCATATATGTCTGTGTATTTATGACATTTTCCAGGAAGTATTATTTAGGAATGTTGATAAGCAACGCCAAGGATACTTGCCTAACATTAAAGTCAATAGCGTTTATTAAAATTTATGGAAAAAAATGAGTTTATATAAGAGCAGTAAAAAACAAAAATTTCAGCCAATCCAGCTTCATTGGCTATGTAGCCTTCTCTTATGCTAGGTGAGATAGATAGGCGGGTAATCACCAGTACGCCTCACGGCAAAACTCGTATACTGTCAACAATAAGTGACAAGTAATTCTATCAAATAAAAATTAATTGTTTGATTTACAACATAAATCGTATATAACAGTAGACAGATTAGGTGCAATTTAATTTATTGTTTAAAGTGTATATTTCTTTTGAATATTTTCCATTACCGAACACTTAAGTTCTTTGAAATAACATCTGCTGCTAGAATATATTTTTACATATTTTTACTTAAAATTTTACAACTGGTGGTTTATTTGATTTATTCAATAGCCTTCGTTTTTAAATTATATTAATTTAAACCTTACAATAAATATGGATTTAAAATTTGATTTGGTCGTCGTAGTCTAAACGGTAGTTTGTTGACGTATTGAAGCCTTAACCCTGCCGTCGCAAATTTTTTTTCTATTTTTCTCAGTGTTCTTCTGTATAAGGCGCTAAATGTAGCTAATTACTATAAAAGACCTTCTCAAATTTGTCGTTGGAGCTTGACGTTAAAATGTAGGTCGCTAGGCCATTTGATCGCCTTACTCCTGACTTAATAGCTGTAGTAAACAGCCAATAATGAATATTTTAATTTCGTACAACTACTAAAATTTCTGAAAAACTTTCCGATGATTTCTTAATTTTCCTCAAAATAATTGGAGTGTATTTTTGTGTCTATGGTGAATCCCTTTATAATTTATTTTTACTGAAATGTAAACATTAGGATTACATGCTAAAAGTTTCATAAACACCAAAACTTACATCAGTAATACATATAAATACATATATAAAACAACGTCAAGTGTACAGAATAACAAAACAAAAGGATAAAAGCGACAAATTAAAAAAGCGGAAGCAACTCTAAGACATAAAACTCCTAATGACATGTTAATTTAACAACCGCAACTGCATCTACTAAAAGTCATGCAGCTAAAACAATGCTGATTCCCTATGTCAACTTATTTGTGTAAAATGTAGTTTTTAGATTTTGTTTTAATATTGAGATGTGATGTATCCATAAAATGAACGGGCGCAGTAAAACTGGAATTCAACACGTATTCTTTTAATATTTCTAGTCGTCTCTATGAGGTACAACCAATATATGTTATGTATATACAGTTGAGCATTTCCTTAAGAAGATGAAAATAATCGCAATGTCTCCTTTTATCTTCTGGAAAAGTATTTCATACTTCAGTAGATATTTGACAAATTTATAGAAAGTGCTTTTAATAAATCTACTAGTTTAACATCATTATATTGATGCTACTTTAAGAGTATACAAATGTGCGTAATTCAAACAATTATGACTCCCGACAATTACGGTAAGATAATTTGGTTTACTTCATTCGCAGGATTACCCCAAGGTTTTTCACCTTTCTAACAACAAACATTTCTGATTTCTTTGAACTGAGCTAAAGTTAAGTTACAAAATTTTAATTAATGCATTACCCGATTTTGAGGTTAGCGAACAACGGCGCTAATAAAGGGTGTTTTTTATAGAGGTATAGAACTTTAAGTTGGCATTACTTTTCAAGATGGCGACCGATTTAACAGCTGTCAAGTGATTTATTCTCAGTATGGTTTGGCAATTCATCATGAATAGACTCACGCCTGAACAACGCTTGCAAATAGTGCAATTTTATTTCGAAAATAATGGTTCTGTGCGGAAAACGTATCGCGCACTACGTCCATTTTATCGTCGACAAAATCGTCCATCAGAGCAGTTAATTCGATTAACCATGGAACGTTTTCGCACCACGTTTACTCTTATTGATAATTCGCATCCCCAGAGACGCTGTACGGTGCGTACAGAAGAAGCTATTGCTGCTGTAGAGCGTAGCATTGAGGAAGACCCGAATGAGTCCATCCGCCATCGAGCACAGGAATTGGATCTGTGTTCATCCACTTTATGGAAGATTTTGCGGAAGGATCTTGGTTTGCGTGCTTACAAAATCCAACTCGTGCAAGATTTGAAGCCAAACGATCATCAAGTAAGGCGTAGATTCGTCGAATGGGCCCAAAACGAGATTACCGTTGTTCCCGATTTTCACAAGCGAATTTTGTTTAGCGATGAAGCGCACTTCTGGTTGAATGGCTACGTCAACAAACAAAACTGCCGCATTTGGAGTGAAGGTAATCCTCAAGTGTATGTGGAAACACCGTTACATCCAGAAATACTGACTGTTTGGTGCGCTTTATGGGCTGGTGGAATCATTGGTCCGTACTTTTTCAAAAACGATGGTGGACCAGAACGTTACAGTCAATGGTGATCGGTATAGAGAAATGATTACTAACTTTTTCATTCCTGAATTGAATAACCATGATGTCCAGGAGATGTGGTTTCAACAAGACGGCGCAACATGTCACACAGCTCGTGCCACAATAGATTTATTGAAAGACACGTTTGGTGACCGCCTAATTTCACGTTTTGGACCTGTGAATTGGCCTCTAAGATCTCGTGATTTAACACCGCTAGACTACTTTCTGTGGGGCTATGTAAAGTCATTGGTCTATGCGGTAAAGCCACACCCGCTTGACCATTTGGAAGACAACATTCGCCGTATTATTGCCGATGTACGGCCACAAATGTTGGAAAAAGTCATCGAAAATTGGACGTCCAGATTGGACTACATCCGCGCCAGCCGTGGCGGTCATATGCCAGAAATCATATTTAAAATGTAATGCCACAAGATTATCTTTCGGATAAATAAAATTCATGTCAATCGAATAATCCATCGTTGTTTTATTGCAACTTAAAGTTCTATACCTCTATAAAAAACACCCTTTATAACAATTAACTGAACTTACGTATACAATATCAAGATAAATTTATCTGCGGACAAAGCTCTAATAACGTATAGAATAATAATGTAGAACTGATCGGTATGTATGTATGTATGTCAACTATACATACATATGTATTTGTAGATTATATGTAAATGTATGTTATATATTCATATGTAGATTTTGTTAATGGTTTTTCCTATCCTGTAAGAAATTTTTTAACATTACTGTATGCTTGTCCAGATATGTTAACATTTAAAACACACGTGTCGGTATAAATGAATGTATTTGGAGTAGTATATATTTTATTCTTTTCTCTATTGTATTTTACAATCATTTTACTAACATTCGCCTAAAGTAAATCCATTTTAGGCCACATTAATATTAATTCAACGTTAGAGTATGTTAAAAAATACGATGTCATAAACATTACTTTCTACATACATAGATAGGTTTTTTAACAGGCCAAAATAAAAGTTGTCACAGTGATACACAAGCAAGTCTTACATACAAACAACAATAAACTTTTAAATTGATTTGGGGAAAATAATACTCTTAATTTCAATTATATTATGCATTAACCTTCTAAGAACATCTAAAAAAGTTAAATTCCGTTTATTTAGACAAAATTGATTTCTAATGCGGTAAGTTTTAATTACGCATCTTTCAATACATCATAAGATTTCTTTATTTTTTATGACACCATAAAATTTGGTTGTATTGATTTTAGTTTTGATACTCACTTTATTTAAAATAAATATTAAGATATTCAGCAGTGATTGCTAAAAGTCTCTGTGGTGGAGGGCGGGAGAAGACTTAAAAAATCGCAACATTGCACGGATTTGAATCAATGCGCGCAAACATACTATGCAACCTTCTTTTTATTGAAGAAAATATTAATAGAACAGATTATTTATGTATTTTAGGAAATAGTTTGTGGTAATCTGATCAAAAAATGCGTTTGAGAAGTAGCTTAACGCCTAAGAATTTCTCCACAGCACAGACTTAATTCCAATAGAACATTTGTTGGCTTCTATGAAAACTGAATATTTAGACGTTATCAAAAACTGATATTTAAAAATGCTCTATTGGACCTGTGCTAATCTATACCCGCACAGATAACTTCAAAGCCTGACTAATACAACTTCTAGATGAAAGACAAGCTAAGAATCGGCATACAAAGCACTTTTAAGTCATATTTTGTTAATTAGAACATTTTGTTTTCTGCTTAGCAATATTAGATTCGTCGACTTTTTTCTTTATACAAAGCTCTAAATGAAAATGTTATAACTTATGATACAAATAATTTAATAATTTAAAATTAAGACCAATAAACTTACTTTATAAATAATTGTTAATTTAAATATTTCTTTTGAGGCAATAAGTGGGCATTCTTAATATCCATAATTTTCAATTTCAACAGAAAAAATAAAAACATAACTCAAATTCATTAGCTCAGCGTATAATCGATTTATATTGTTAAGCTGCTTTGTGATGTTAAAAATCACACCTGCATTAGAATTTTTTTGGTGTGTGATCTCTAGTCTTTCTCAAGAGGTGGTTCTATTTCACCTTGATCAGGAATCATTCTAGATGGTTATCTTGAGCAGAAAAGTCTTGACTTAAAAATTCGTAAATTATGTCAAACATAATCATAATTACTCGAATTTTTTGTCGCACAATTTGACCACTATTCCATGGCAATATAGGATTTTTAATTGCATTTTAATACAAAACTAAAAAATAATAATAAATTTGTTTCGATTTTTTACATAAAAATAATATAATAAATTGTATATCTTAACAAAGTATGTATATTATGTTATGCACGTTTATTAGAGTTAAAAGTATGTACAATCGAGTTTTTCATTATAGTTTTTACGAGTTTTGCTTAAGAATTGTATTGTTTTTAGTTTTCAAGTCATTAAACTGATCAAATATCGCTATGTACTTATATAGCATATGCTCTACATACTTGCCGTTAAATTTTACCTGTTCTCTACGCGTCTACTCCTTAGTACTACATTTATATCGTCAATAAAAATTGAAACATACTTTTGGTACGGTCACATTCATGTGTTTCATGGATTATATCGACGCCTCCATTCTATAACGTTCTAAGTGTACTTAGAACGTTTTTAATGTTCTTGCATTTTCATTTTTAAATTCTACGTTCTCTAACTTAAATACTGTCAAAATTTGGTTAAGATGCGGCGGTCCGTTCCGAAGTTATAGGGAAAAATCTCCTTAGAATACACATATGGTCGTATGTCGCGTGAAAACTTTGAAAGCTCATAACTCAAAACACACTTTTTCGACTTAGAATGTTATATCGATATTATAAATTTAGTATATGCAACTACAAATCAGGTTTATAAATTTTATTTCAAACGATTAAAAATTTCCATATTTCCGTGACGACCATTTAAACGATGGCATCAATGGGTCTTTCAAACGAATAAAAATTTCGTTGATATCTCACAGAGGCTTTGTTTTATTTGAATTTAAAGAAAAAAAGCTCTTAATGGACATGCTCAATCTTTCCATTATTAAAAAACAATTTTAAATCTAATATTTAAATTGCTTCCCCTTAAAAGTCTTTTGACAAAAGCTCTGAGAGTAAATAAAATTGCTTTGAAAAACTTCTAAAACTTGCTGCTCGGGGGCTACCTTAAAGCTGTGGATAATATCATCATGATAACTGAAACTAAATTGCACAGAAAAGGGTTACTTTTAGCTTGAGACCACATTTCCGCATATCTGTTTATTAAAATAATGCGTAAGTATATTTTTCTAAAATCGATATATACAACAACAATATCTAAGTGTTTAACACTTCGTAATCAGAGCCGCTGTAAAGGAAATATTGACGTAGCACGTTTGCACTTTTGATTTTTGAAAGTAAAGTGTCGTGAATAAAGTTGATAGCGCGAAGAGATTTATTTAAATAAATAAATTAACAACTAATACCAAATAAAACTATTTATTTTGTTTTAATTTCAAATGTTAAAATTCACATATATGTACATATGCACCCATTTTGAAAAACTGGAAAACACCTTATAGATTTATTGCACCTGAAGTGAAGAATTGGACGGCTATATGCCTACTATCTGCCAACATCCGTTCCCAAAGGGGTTATCTTGTTTTCCGTAGTTAATAATATTTGAAGTTATTGAAATACACAAAATAATTAATACCTTCTTGAATGAACTAATCCTTTTTTGCACGATCTTTACATATACAAATTTGAGACCGTTAGATTCATTTTATGAAAATTAGAATTCATTTTATGAACATCACTCTGATTTTTAAGTTTATGTAATTTGTTTTCATTTTACATAGAATCTCATACAACCAACGGAAAATGTGTTTACGATAATGATTTGCTCAGATCGCAGCATAAACTGTTTCTATTAAGTATTCTGCTAAATGGGCGATTTAACCTGTAGCATAAAACATGATACTGCAAGAATGCCAATCAAGATTGAATTCGTGTGCTGGCACTATTCTTTAAATAAAAGGCAAAATGCATTTGGTCATGCTATGCTGCTAGGTTTAAAATGAATTAGGAAATATTGTGCAGCAAGTTTGTCTACTAAGATTCGAAAAATATTGTTTATTTCGATTATTGCAATTAAGATAAAATAAATTATTTACTTTTGATGCTTATTTATTATTTATATAAATCCTTTTTTAATTATTTAAATAAATCCTTATTTAAATTTTATTTATTTAAATAATAACACAGTATGACATGTAATTTTTGTTTTTGTCTGTTTGCTTATTTTTTAGTTTGTTTTTTTGGTCTAGCAATATATCCTCCAGATAGTCGATGCCTTTAGACTTAGTTGGAAACAGCCATATAAATTTCGAAAATCCATCAACTGCAGCAAAGATATATTTATAAAGTTTCGTTGTTGCATCCACTGGACCTAAATGATCCACATGAAGTGTATGTAATGGTACTTCCCCTTTATCGATACAATTTAAGAAGCATTCGCGCTTTCCAAGCTTCTTGTTGTGTATTATACACTTAATACAGTTGGCTATTACCTGGTTAACTTTTTTCTCCAAATGTGGTATAAAAAACTGTTGTTGAACGCGATGCATAGTCTTCTGGACTGAAAAGTGACCTTGCTCATGCGCGATTTTAATAATTTCAAACTCCAACTGCTTGGGTACTAGAAGTAGATCATTTCCATCAATACTTTTATATATTAAGCTACTTTTTCTTCTATAATCATTGTATGGACCGGAATTAAGTATTATAGAAATAGCCTTTATACCTTCATCTTCCTGCTGAAGTTTTCCAATTCTTGCAGAGATGTCTGATATAACAAAAATATCAACAGGGTAACGACTAAGCGCGTCTACATGTTGTAATCTACTTCCTGATCGGTGTTCAACGGTATATGTAAAATCCTGAATACACATCACCCACTGCGCTACATCTCTTGGAATGTCCTAGAAGATAGTGACGAAACTTTTTTAGAGCAAGATACGCAGCCTTAACTTCTAATATATAACTATGTTGTTTTTCTTCTTGCGGAGAAGTTTTCTTACTCCATAAGTAGAGTGGATGTAATTGACTGTTGTGATTCTGTAGAAGTGCTGCACCAAAACCATATTTGGAAGCATCTGTGTGAAACTCAGTTGCTGCTGACCTGTCATATATTTTAAGCACTGGTTCCTTTACTAGAGCCATCTTCAACTCTTGAAACGCCTTCAGTTCATCTGGACCTATTGAAAATTATTGACCTTTTCTGAGCAAATTCGTCAATGGTCGAGCAATATGAGCATAACCTTGAATAAACCGTCGAAAGTACCCTGTTACTTCCAAAAACGATTGCACATCTCTGACGGTTTTCAGCAGGGAAAACTTTTCAATTGCTTTTGTTTTATCTTTGCCTGGCCAAATCATTCCACCTTGAACTGTATGTCCTAAAAAATCTATTTTAGACTGAAGAAATGAACATTTTGACCATTTTATTTTTAAATTAAAACGTGCAGACTAAAACCATTTTCTTTTTAGAAAGGCAACTTTCAGCAGTTTCGGCAAAGATAACGATGTCGTCCATATATAGCTCCATGACATTATTATTTATAAGTGGTTGAAAAATATGAGTGACGTACCTTATAAAGTTAGCAGGCGAGTTACAAAAACCAAAGGGTGCTTTATTGAATTCAAACAAGCCTTCTTTTGTTACGAATGTTGTAAAATGTTTACACGATTCCTCAATAGGAACGTGGAAAAAGCCATTTCCAAATCCATTACTGTGAAAAATTTTGCGTTTTGTAGCTTCTCTAATACTTCATCAATCAGGGGCACTGGAAAGCAGTCCTTCAACACCATACTATTTAATTGACGGAAGTCGACGCAGACTTTGTATTTACCAGTCTTCTTGCCAGCGGCGAAGTTGATTTTCTAACAGTACCATTCGCTAAACATTCTTCTACCTGATTTCTTACAGCTTCCTGTTCGTTAATCGGTAACCTTGATGGTGAATGACGAAACGGCTTAATTTCTCCATCTGGTATAATTTTCATCACTACCGGCGAGCTTTCTAAAACTGTTGACGGCTTATAGCAAGAAACTAATTCATAGACCACCTCTCTGTACTTCGGCAGAACGTCTAATTCAGCAGCTGTTATATTGTAGACCGATATATCGTCACCATGTTGTATATTACGTTGATATTCGAATTTATAACCGCTTTCGTCCGAACAAAATTTAAACTTTTTAATAAAATCATAACCAAGAAGCGCGTTAAATTTTAATGCATTGTCTGGTACTACAAGGAAATTGTGATTTGTTTTAACAGAATCGGTACACACTGCCCCGTTTATGCAACCAAGCGGCTCCGTGGAAAAATTTCCAAGACCAAACAATAAAGATGTACTTTGTTTTAACTTAATATGCCCGAACTTTTGACTATTTGACATATTTTTGTTTATCATTTAGATCATATGCCTCAGCATTTTTGTCGAAATTTTCAAACCACTTTTCGACACTCATCGTTACACCATCAAAATCGGGAACAACTTTACTAAAATATTCAATAGAAACATTTGTTTTGTTTTTCTCATCTTCTTCCTTTTGCATTTTTAACATAAAAAGTCTTATTAGTTCATTTAACTCGCCTTTTTCACAACTCATATTTTCTTCTTTTTTGACATTTTTACTAATTCAACGTTATTTTTTGCTTCAACTTTATTATTTCTATCGTCTATTTCTTTTTGCCTTATATATTTTGCATACGCTCTTGTGTTATGTGTTCGTGACGTCACTAATTTTTGTTTCTTTGCATTTGCTCTCATTTAACAACTGATCAAAAATGTTTAAAATTTTGTTTTTCGTCCATAAAATAAATTCACTTAACTTTAAATAAAATTTGTTGTTACAGTTAACGTTTTTTTTTTTTTTCGAAGGTTGAGCCCCCAAATGTAAGAATGTTTATCCAGTTTTATTAATTTAAATAGTTTATTTTAACAATTAATTTGTTTGAATAATTTTTGTAAATAACGCCGAAAGTATTAATAAATTTTAAAAGGTTTAATAAATTTTAAAAAGGGAAATAGAAAATAGAAATTAAGATTCGATTAACACACAATTAGCGACTACAGCTTAGCGACTGATCGACTGAAAACTCAACTGACAACTGCTGCTGCATTACTGACCGACTCTCACTGGATGTTACATACAAATGCTATTTTGGCAACTCGACATCTTTACATCTGATACTCGGTTTACATTTATGTATTTATTTTTTTTTTTTTGTGTCAAACAGTTGGTTCAAACTTAGAATCACTTGGTTTGGTAACGTCTTGAAGAGCTTCGAACGGATTATAGCATACCATTTCTACATTTTGCAGAACGTAAATACGAGTTCATATCTACGAAAATTCGGGTTCAAGCATAAGGGTTGTAGTATTGCAGTTAAACAATCATTTTTTCACAGGTTGCAGTCTGTCGCCTTGAATGTGTTTATAGCATAATAAGGAACAAAAATTGCAAAAATTGTGATAAAAACAACATAATAGAGCTTAAAATTAGAAAAATTAAAAAATTAGTTTAAATTATATATATATAACATATATATATGTATATATGAACTCATAAATAATATTGCTTAACATAAATCTGAAGTCATATATCAAGATGGTCCAATTCTTCAATCTTGGACATACAACGCCAACAGTCAACAAATACGGTCTAATAATGCCGCCAGCTCAAAAATCGCAATGTATCTTTTAAGTTGCTATGGTTGCTTCTCATACCAAATTCAATATCTTACAAACGATGTTCTTTTGCTTTACTGAGATGACAACCCTTATTAAACATTTTTAGTACCGCCATATATCACAAATTTTTTTGCTACCCAGAGAGAATTTTCACTGAAAAACCATTATTAACACGATGCTATTTGTTAAGTCAATTTTCATAAAATATAAAATGCAGTATATTTAAACTGTACCTGTCTATTATTTTAAATTGGCGAGTATGGCTTCACATGTTTTTGAGCAAAGAATAGAAGCAGAAGGAGAGATAATAGATTATTGTAAGAATTCTATTGGTTAAATTAAGAAAAATGCGAATAAAATTTTCCATATTCAAGCATACCCTTCTTAGAATAGCGCATACTCATCCAAATTTTAACTAAATTCGGCACTCCCATCTCTCATACAATTAAAATAGGTTTTTTTTCGCATGAAAGCCTTTAGAAAATTTATAAGTTTGGTCTCCGGTCAAAGACGATGAATTTTTTTTGGATACAGTAAGAAAACAATGTTAGGCGAAGTTGATTAATTTATTTATTTGTAATTAATGTGCCGTAATTTAATAAACACAGCACTACAATTTTATCAGTGAAAATATTTTGTACACATTTGCTACCGAGTTGCATGAAAATTCTGATTAATATTCAATAGGTTTTATCTAAATCAAAATATTATTTTTTGTTAAAAAAAAATTGTGAGTTTTACTTAACCAATAAGACGGCATCTTTAGATTTTTTTAAACTTAATTGTCAAAAATTAGCTTTTTGCATAAAATCTTTAAAATCGTCAGAGAGGTTTAATTGAAATCGTCAAAAAATCGTCAGAAAAAATAAGTATATAAATTGAAAGGTTTTTAGAAAAAGTTATTTTTATTGTAGTACAGCATATGAAGCTAATTCAATGTACATACATATTTTCTATCTAAAATGAAACATAAAAAGCATTTAACAAAAAAATATAACAAGCCTTTTTAACGCTTTAATTATAAAAATAAACTTAATAAACGAGTGTTTTATATACATATGTACTCGTATGTATGTAATATATTTGTATGTTAAAAAAAAATAAAGTTTAAAGATATGTACGTACATATTAGAATTGAACATTTTAATCAAATACAACATTTTAAGCAAATAAGCTAAGTTTTAAATAATCTTTTTATGCAATATTTCTTCTAAGGAATTGAGCGTAAGTTTTAAGAAATTCAGTTTTAAGGAATTAAGTTTAATTTAATTAACTTGGCTTATAACTCTGTCTACATTAGCTGAAGAATGTGATAACACTAATATTTCTTAATAATTCAAGGCTGGAAATTAAAAGCTACCATCTCTGATTTTCATTTCTGATATTTTTTCCAAAAACCGAGAAGTTTTATATCATTTTCTGGAAAAAATTGTTTAAGGCTTAAACGTCTAACCCAGTGTTGTTTATTGACAACTAAGCGCAGGAATAATATTGCATAATTATATCTACGGGTGGTGTAAATATTATGTAGTCAGAAGCTCTTGACGCTCTGGGCACGAAAATTCGGGGTGATGTTCGCTGGAATCGACACATTTTTCTCTTGGTTCCCAAGACGGTGTAAGAAATATTTCACTTCATCTGATCTTCCTCTTTACACCACTTATATCCGGGCGAGAATGGAATACAACTATCATGTATCGGTCGATTCCTCAACGTCTATTTTCAGACTTCTCGACCGCTTACAGGAAAGAGCAAAGGTGTTCGTTTATCGCGATAGGGTATCCAACTACATTGATTCATTAGAGCATCGTTGCAATGGGGCTTGTGTTTCGCTGTTCTATCAATACTACAACGGATTTTGTTCGAGCAAAATAAGGGGACTTGTTCCCAAGAATCGTGTTTCCTACGTAACATTTGTCTTTCTCGGCGAGCACATCCATTTGTGGTCGATTAGCCAATGGATTGCATGCTACATTTCAGATAAAATTCGTTCCTTTTTTGACTATTCGTATGTGGAACTTCCTTTCTGCCCTATTCCCTCTTTCCTCCTTTCCATTGCATATTTTCCTAGTTCCCACATAATGCACTGCATGAGTAGGAGTCATCCCCTGAGAGTTGATCGCACGAAAAAATAAAATAATGACACTTGCCTTGGTCTTCCTAGAGTAATATTAGAACCTACATACATTGGAATCTTTAAAAATGGTATGCAACGTGAAATGGTAAATTATGCTCAACTACGAAAAGTACCAATCTTACTTATTTCACAATTCTTGGTATTGCTACTATAAGCTGGGTAATGTTAAGGTATTTGGAGATATTTGCAGAACTTACCATTTTCTTTACTAATTGACGCTTCTATTTAGTATGTATTGCATTTTATGTAGTATCATCACAGGTGTTCGTAAATAATTTTAAAATATAATACTTTAATTGTGTAGATTTTTAATTTCTAAAAATCGTCAAAATAAGGGCATAAATCGTCATATCGTCAATATGATATTTTTGGAGAACAAAATCGTCAAATCTGGCAGCTATGATCACTGCCGTTATTTATTGCTTTTTAATTTCCGAAACTCTTATTATTTATAAATATTAATTAAAATTATCTTTTTAAACCGATAAAGTTTTTAACGCAACAACCACAAATTATACATAAATTTGTATACACCTAATTCTGTTTTTACACGGTAGATTGGTTCCAGAAAAAACCGTGTAAAAAAAACCGTGTAAAAAAGACGCTGATCGTATGCAAAAATAGGTGATTGGTTCCTAATCTCTAAAACCTATTAAAATTAGTGAAAAACAAGGATTTTTTAAAAGTTTTGTATTTGACATTTTCTTTTAGGGATTCATAAAATATTTAACAAAATTAAAAATATAAATAACTTAATAAATATAAAATATTTTTTGGCTTACCTTTCATCTTAATGCGTTAAATTTAATGTAACGATAGAAAAACAAATTTGCCAATAAAAAATTTCTTTACCAAACACAAAATATTAACACATTTCAATTGCTTTGACCTTTGTGCTTGTATGCACAAAAGGGAATTCCCCTAAATTTGTGCCATTTACATTTGCTTTGACCAGTAAATTTGCTTGTCGCGCAAAAAGGGAATTCCCTTAAATTTGTGATATGAACATACTTTGCAAAAATTAAATTTGACAAAAAAATTTAAGCACAAAAAATTTTAAATCGTGCTAAATGGAATAAAATCGTGTAACAAAAATTAAAAATATTTTATTTTCAAACCGTGTTATATCAAAACCGTGTAAAAAAAGACCGTGTAAAAACAGAATTAGGTGTATAAGTATTGTTTATTATGTGATTTTACATGTTTTCAAATATAGTTTGTTGACACAATTTTTGCATATTTAGTATACGGACATTATTCTTTTTACCAAAATTTGTGTCGAATAAAGTCTAGTTGATTTCAAATTTCCATCCTGAATAGTTTTTATTTGTCGGAAAAGAGCTATATTTTCGCAATTATCACAATTTTCCAGTTTTTCCCTTTATTATATACACATGTATATGTATATGGACTATAAATTTTTGATCACTTTCAAATAAATTCATTACTTGTTTCGTTTTCTATATTCGATATTTTGGTTTAAAATGGGTACCCGTAAATACCGAGTAGATAAAAAATTAACCCAATAGTGACTGAGGATGTAAGTTCAACTCATTTTAATATTTTTTAAATTATGGGAACAATGTCGAAATATAAATATACAATATAAGTATATAATATAGTATATAATATAATATATTATATAAATAAATAAAATAGTTATAAATATTTACAAAATGATACTTGTCAAGAATTACGGGTAATAATTTTGATACAAGCATAACTTGATGAGGTATGAAGACGATCAGTTATTCGGAATTTTGTGACATTTATTTTCCAACGCGTCTTATGTACACTGTCGGACAAAATAAAGTGCGGTTTGAAATATTTTTTGTTTTTCGATTAAAGCATTTATTGCTTTCAAATGTTTATAAATTATAGTTTCATTTTTAATTCGGTTAATATTTTATCTAAAAAGTATCTTAACATTGAATTATTTCTTTATAGAAACTATATGGCACATAAGGAAACTATATGGCACATAAGGAATTTCAAGTGACAAAATAAAGTAACACTTCACTAGAAAATATTATAAATAATTAAATGACTTCAAAATTTAGTACCAAGTTGCTCCTCCTTTGTTATTTATGACTTCTCTTAATCTTTTCGGCATACTTAGCGCAAGGTTCTTCAAAGTACTTGTAGGAATTGCCCTCCATTCACTTTGCAGTTTTTCCCAAAATGTTTGAATATTTTTTCTGGACTCCATCGGGTTTTTGTCATCTGAAATAGCCCAAAGATGCTCTATGAGGTTTAAATCTGGGCTTTGAGCAGGCCATTCAAATTTTTCAACATTATTTTCTTCAAAATATGTTTTAGCGACCTTACTCGTGTGCTTGGGTTCGTTGTCTTGTTGAAAGATAAACTCCCCCAAGCCCATTTCCTCCTCACTGCTGTAAAGATTTTCTTCCAAAATATTTACATTTACATTTCTCCAGTCATTTTGGAATCAATTTTAATTTGTCTACCTACTCCTGAAGAGGAAAAACATCCCCACACCATGAGGCTTTAGTGTTGAACGAATTTCATTTTACCAAAATATTGTAGTCATTTTGGCAAATAAAGGGGTTTTGTTTCTGACAATTTATTCCTTTGCTTCTTAAGATTTTGCGATTTCTAAGCACAGTGAAAAGTATTTTTTTAATTAATGTTTTTATTAATATGGCCTTTTAATGATTTTTGTATGGAACCTTTTGAACTTTCCCCGCAAGACTACTAACTCACTTTTATTTTACTATTTGCGTTTTTTTGCATTCAAATTTAAAAATGAATTACCTTTTAACTTAATGTCGCCCCTTTAAAAACATATATGAGAAGATGTGTGCTTACTACCTAATAGACTTTACTACCTAATAGAAAATCAATTTATTTCTGTTTTAACGGGTTTAATATCTTTTATAAATTTTGAAATACACCCAAACCTTTTTTTACACGGTAGATACGTTCCAGTGGATACCGTGTAAAAAAAACGCGTACAAAAAAACAAATATTATGTATTAAAGTAAGTGTATAAACAAACTGAAAATATATACATAGGATTGATGCAGCAGCCTAGCCTACATATGCCTATAAAATTGAATAAATTTATAAAAACGCACAGATTTAGTTCAATAGTATACACAGAGTTTTTATTTTATTTCATTTTATGATTATAAAAAAATAAAGAAAAAACTTAAAAATTCTCTTCCATTTATAAAAATAAAATTAGTTATCATACTCTTAAGACAATTAGGAACGGAATTATTTTCAATAAAAAATTTTTTTATTTTATTCGGAGTCAGTTTCTGATAGCAAGCGCATTCTCTTTTGCTGGAGTGGCTCAATATCAGTCTCGTCAATAGAAATACTTATTACTTCTACATCTTCACAAGCTGCTTCTGGCACTGGTTTATTTCTTTTAACAGCAAATTCTGTTATAGTGCGTTGCGATCCAACTTTGGAAAGCTTTTTATAGAGCTCTCTGTATCTAACCATACATGTTTGTAGGTCTGATTGAAAACCGTGTTATTTCAAATTCACGTAAAAAAAACCGTGTAAAAACAGGTTTGGGTGTATAGAGTTTATCAATGTCGTGCATATACCAAATAAAAAAGAGAATATATTATATTATTTAATTAAATAAATTTTTCCGGCTCATGAGGTGCATGGAGAGATCTTACATAATCTAGGTCTTTAGGATAGTTTTTGAGTAACAACTATTCGAGTGTTTGTGTCTCCTTGCAGTACGTCAGCGTTTGACTCAGATAAAAGTGGATGACCTTAAACTTCAGTGTATAAGCTTCTTTCAATATTCTGGCGTTTGTGCGCCATTTTTATAAGCCAATATGTAACATAAATGGAAGTAGATACCTTCAAACCTCACCACCTCGTAAATACTGATTTTTTTGGAACATTATTTTCGCGATGAGGATATGTTTGCGTAACATTGCTTTTTCTTCGGTAATGGTTCCGATTATTCTCTTCCCATCATACTTTTTGGTTTCTGATATGAGAAAAAGAGCGAAGATGTTACTATGGTACTCCCACTGTTGCCAATTTAGCTATTTTCTCGCCAAATCTAGCGATTTTTAAATCCAATTTGCGGAAAAAAATATGATTTAGCCATTAGCTATAAACTTAGCGATTTTTATGTTGCTACAAAGTAACACTCAAATAACGGTTTTTAAAGAAAAGAAAAACATAAACAAACAACGCGAATTATTTCTACGGTATTTTTGTGACATGTTTAAGTGAATGAAAATTAAAGCATAAAATTAAGTTGTAAGCTTTTAACAATATTGTCAAAAACTATAACAACTTAAGGAATGGGGCCTATATATAACTAAAAATTTCGCCGTGAGTGGCTTAATCATCAATTATGAGGTCCCGAAATCAGTGTTACACAAAATTGTAACAAATTCCACGTATGAAAGTACAAATGCTGAAGATTAGCTTACAATATTCAATTAATTTAGTTTTTAATTAAAACTGTTAATTAATTTTGTATTTTTTATTGTTACTACTATGTACATACATACATACATATATGTTTCCTGAATTTTTTAAATATATGTACATAATTTAAAAAAAAATTTATTTAAATTTATTGCGATTATTTTTTCAGAATTAAGCGATAAATCGTTGTCTTTTTACATAATATTAAAATTCCCAAAAAATTTATTGTTTTGGCGATTTTTCGCAAAAATTTTAATTTTTTTTTAAATTTAGCTATTTTCTAGCTATTTTTTAGTCGATTTTAGCGATATTTTTTGGAAAAAAGTTGGCAACAGTGGTTGGTCCATTCATTAGCTGGGCAAGGTGTTTGTGCTTCTGAAGCTAAATGAAAGAGGGATTGTCAAATATACAAATATACATTTTAACACAATTGAAATGGTGTTATAAGATTTATTAATATTTTTTTATGAATTGAAAAATATATGCGTAATAATAATTTAGATCTTAAGCATATGAAGATAAATGTGAAACAAAAAAGTTATATTGTGGGTATGTTATTGTTACCAATGTGCGAGGTCACTAGAACATAGAGTTATGTAACGGAATACATAAATAATCTTGAGTAAATGTCTTAAATATCTTTTATCATAGATGCTAGAATATCATTTATAAAATTTGTTTACAATTTACATTTCAGTTATGTATGTTGAAAATTTTTTTGTTTTATATTTAAAATTTCAATTCAAATAATAACAAAGACAATACATAAGCAACAATGAAATTGTAGAAATATTTTTTTTCTTTTATAATAGATTTTCTTTTGATACAAGGACTTTGTTATTTGTAAAGATATTTTTATTATGAAATTATTTCACTTATATGTATGTATATTTAATATTTTGTTGTCGGTAATTTGCAGAACAGACTCTTTTTACTTTGTATTGAAACTTCGTTTTGAGGAATAGAACATCGAATATACGTCAAATAAAACACAATACAGATCTGTATACTTCGAAGTATCAAATTTCACCTACATACATATGTATATATGTGTTGAGTTTTAATTGTACATTTTCAAAAATATTCACATATAGATCAATTAAAGGATTTCAATAATAAAGTAATTTGAACAAAGTTATGGTCATTTACAGAGTTAATACATATCCACAAATTGTAAAATTAGTACCGTAATTTCTTTTTTTTTCCTAATTTTAGTTCATATTATTACGTCAAAATGTATGTTCATTATGTGGCATGTTAAAGAGATTTACACAAATTTATATTTATTAAATAAAACAGCTTGCCAAACTATTCAGTTGGTATTTCTATATGTTTTCGCTCTACGAATTGTTTTTTTTTTCTTTCTAATTTTTTATTTTTGTAAATGCGGAGAAATTTTGAATTTTCTTAATTTAATTTTATATAATATATTTATCTAGCATAAACATGTATTTGTGAATACGTACTATTTTTTTTTAATTTCGTTTGTTACCGTATTTAATGTGTATTTTAGGTCGACATTTGTGTCTGAGGATAGAAAATTAAAATATGTACAACAATACTTAAAAAAAAATAAAAAATAAATATTTCATTTGTTGTCCCGTATGTACATATGTATGTATGTATATATTAAAAATTTTATATTTTTTAATTTGAGAAACATGTACATGTATGTGTATGTATTTTTCTATGAATGTACATATGTACATTTATAAGTTAAGTAATATATAAAAACACAAGGTTGTTTGTCAAGTAATTCAAAAGTGTGCACTGATCATTTTCTTAAAACATATTCTGTGACCACATTATCCCCTGTTTTTGTAAAATGAACGATTGCAGACGATCGACAAATGTTGTGAAAAGTAAATTTGAGTTTTGTCACATACAAGAAATCGTTCATCTTGCAAAACAAATCAATCAACCTCTGTTCGAGCTCGAAAGGGCATCGCTAAGTATGCTGCGTATATTTCTTAGAGCTCAGGGTATCAACAATTCTGTGCTGTGATTTTGAAACAATATTTTTAGACGTTTGCTCGTTTTTTAGCTAACCTTTTTTAAATATTTTGAAGTTACCAAAGTCTATTAGGTATTGTGTTGGCTTATTAGACGTGAGGCAGTGAGCCGAAATATGAAAAATATTTATTTAGCAATCTCCAGAAAACTCTGAGAGTAAATAAAATTACCGTGAAGAGTTTCTTAGAAATTTGTCGTTTGGAGTCGAACCCTGGCCAACACACTACCTACTAGACCACGGTGTAGGTACCATTGTGTACGTAACTGATAAAATACTTTTAACTTTCATTTAAGTGTTTGTGAACTCGTACGCAAACACATTACGTACACAACATGTACATAACAGATGAACGCAAACTCTAACATAACGTACTGAACCGAGTTCACAAACACTATTTTTTATTGTTTGTTTGCAAAGTACGCTAAAAACATCAGTACACAACGAAAAAAATTGGGTTTTAGTGAACTTTTTTGGATACACTAACATTTTTAGTGTATGCGAGAGTTTATGTACAGTATATAAACGTTGCGTACTTTAGAGTATTTTTTCGAACACTGGGTGTGAGACGTTAAGACATAATCCTGACTAAAGGATTGTAATGACTAATTAAGTAACTTTTCCACATCTTTTGACAGAGAATGGCGAAACTTTTTGCTTTTGGTGTCAAAAGTCACTTTTCTCAGTTTATATCGATCTTTACCAGGGATCGCACAATATAGATAACATTCCATCAGCGAGTTCAAGACCGGAAGACCGGAAGGTCCTTAGTGATCTAACACTAAATTATCAAAGAAGTCAAATTGCTTTTTAATTGCAATTGAAAAAAAAATGTTTTGAACAATATAGTTTGTCAGAATTTGGTGACTTTTTGTATAACATATAATTGCGTTTGATAATAGTTTTAGTTGTAGTTTTCTCTCTTTAATATCCGCTATATATGTATTCATATAAGTTACACTCCTCTTATTAAATTGAGTATATTTTTGTAGATTTTTCGATTACCTTTATCGATTATTATGAAAAATTATCGATTACTAGATAAGTTGCAGATGATTTAGAGCGCAAGCTATTCGTATCGTTATGGAGTGATACTAACTCTGAATTTTTTTTTTAAAGAAAAATAATTTATTCAAGAATAATATAAGTTTAATATAACATAGTTTGCCTCAGCGTCTTACGACATTGTTGAAACGAGTTGGCATAATATTCTTAAAATTTTTTAATAAATTTTTATTGTATACAACTTGTGCCCTTAATTCATTAAAGAAATGTCAGATAGAAGTGTGTTGTTTTAGAAACTTATGCACTTTTATTGCCCTCGGAGTTAGCTAACTCAAGCTTTTTGTTTGTCTATCACAAAACATGTTTCTGTCTTTGAAGTTAACTAACCCGCAGCTGTTTGAGTTTGTTTTGATTACAATATGACAATATTTTTGCGTAAAATCGCAATTTTTATGAATTTCTTGTATAGCAAAGAAAATAGATTTTAAATGATAACTTGATGAAGAAAATCTGTTGCAGCAACTTATTAGTAAATTGTATCTCAGCAAAAATTAATATTTTTATACTTTTAACTCATAAAATAATTTTAATTTTAGTTTATATTTTTAATTTATTTGTTGAAATTCGTCATAGAGAAGTTGCAATTGTTTCGAAAAAAGTTATAATACAAAAATCTTTAAACAGCTTTGAGTCTTGAATATTTCGAATAATTTTATTTCTAACACCAATGTCTACACCCAATGAGTTAGAGCTCTAAATTCAAGTCTAACACTTCGAGGACAATAAAAAGGCATTACGAACAAAATTGAAAAGTATTTCGGTATAGAAACAGATAGAATAAATTCTGAAATATTATTTGAAGATTAAACATGTCAAATTGAAAATGAAACAACTGATACTGTAGATAGCGATGAAGAGTACATTATCAATAATGAATATGCAAATGTCATCAATATGCCCAGGAAAAGGTGTAGGGTAATATAAAGTTCTGATTTTGCTGAACAAACAAATGTTAATTAACATTTGTAGAAAAAAGTAAGCCTGGCAGTTTACCATATAATTACATTTTCCAGAGAGTGTTACATTCTATGTAACAGAGAGTTACATAGAGAGATCAGTATCTCACAGCCCTCTTTCTTACTATTTACCCAACATACATATTTCCTAAAGTGTTTATTAATGACAGCAGTGAAACCAATTGTAAATTGTAACTGTATGTTACAGTTAAACAGTCTGTGAGTAATTTTGTCCGTCTATGTATGTATGTATATATTTTATTTACATATATGGTTAATTATAGTATTCAACAAACTTTTCAAACAGAAATAAAAGCTTGAAATATAAGTTCCAACTATAAGACAAAGTTATATACATATGTAAACAATTTTAAAAGCATAATCAACTTTATGTAATATGCTTAACAAATGTTTCCGTATTCTTCAGGATTTCCTTCGATAGCCGTTCTGCTAATATCATGAAACGATTTTCTTAGTGTCTGCCACCGAAAAGCTGAACTAATTGGTTGCAGTTGAGTTATAAAATAAAATATTCTGAGTATGCTGCGGGTCATGACAAACTTAAAGATGGCGTATTTCTCTCGTAGCCTTGTTCAACAGGCATTGCTCACTTCACACAGGCATTAAATATTTTTATCTTTGTTGGCTTTGTGATAGGTGGTGCTCACAATACTTTAACAAACATTAAAAAAAAACAACGCCATTTATCGTAATTAGGCTAATTTAAATAGGAAACTGAGTATACAATTACGGTTGGGACGTTGTTAGTTAGCTCCATCACTGATTCTAAAAGGTAGCGATTTCTGTAGATATTTGTTAAATCTCGTGCATATATAGCAATTTGTTTGCTCTATTTAATCGCCGGCGAGCATTTTCTTACGAAATTATCAACTAAATTGTAGTTCAACTCTATTTGTTTTGCTATTTATAAGGTTATATATATGATTCGAATTCCATTTTTTGCTATGATTATTCTGGTGACAATATTCGTCTATAACCCTCTAAGAAATACATTATCAATTGGAAGAGCTCATTCGTTCGGCGGGGTCTCCTATTACATGACTAAAGTTGTTGGGTCCATATCGATCATCCGCTGCTGCTTCCCAGTCCTGTTTTAATAGTCGTGGCTTTTAAAAGAATTGTGGAGACTATATATAAGTTGATGCTTACTGGATGCTTCACTTGTTGCAAACTTTTTATAGTGATTTTCTCCAATTTCTGTCCTTTGATATTGATCTAATGCCATTGAGCCCTATAAGCTCAAACAAAGTTGCTCTAATTTTGTGATCCCAAACATAGTACGCTCGTTGTACGTTCGATCGATCATCTTTGTGTTATACCAGAAATTTTCGTTATTTTATCCCTTTGGTAGGATAGGATTCTGCTGTCAAAACTGCTAACTTAGCTACAGAGATATGTAAATATAAAAATAACGGCACGTTCACCGATTGATGCATTTCCTCTGTTATGGGAGATACCACGAAGCTTCAGTCGTTTCAGTCGCCCATCTTTACTTATCAATACCGTAATTAATCCCTACGGTAGGGGTTGAAGTTGTATAGCCAAAGTCTCATACGACACGTATTCGTCCAAAAGCGATACCCATACATAGTCTGTCAATCGACAATCAATAATTACTTATAGAAAATATGAAAATGTAATATTAAGTGTATACAATTTTAGGCCATGATGATCAGTGTGTTATTGTTTGTGTTAGTATTGATACTTTCAACAGACAATATAATGTTGCAGTTTAAAAACAGACGTGTGTGTAAACCTTTATTTAAATTAAAATGTCATTTATATTTTTTAAATATTTACTACACATTTTTTATGCATTTACTGCAAAATAAATATCATTTAATTAAGTAGAGAAAAAAGAAAGAAAGTGATTCATTTTAACTTCTATTAAGAAGATTTAGTGAAAGGTTTTTTACCTTTATTTTTACCTCTTTATTATTGTTTATATTCTTTTTTTTGCTTTTTTTTTAATTAAATAAATCGAGTTATAGCAAAAAATATATTGCATTTCAGTAGTTTGATATGTCCTTTACAAATAATTACGAAAATCTATCTACATTTGAGATAAATAAATAAATATTAGCTCAACACAAAAACACTTTTTTTTTCCAAGTTATGTAAACTAATTCAACCAGCAATTAAAGAACGCCATAATCGATTTGCCAGTATTGGGAAAAATAATAAAACTCTCGAAGCTATTTGTTGTTGAATTTAAATTATCCTTAAGTCAATCAAGAATCTAAAATTTCAATACAATTTATTCCGTTTTTTTTTTTCTTTAATATTCTAAAAATCAATATAAAAATGAATTCATTTTGCATTTACGTTAATGTCTTACGTACACACACACGCACACTGTTAAATTTGCTTGTTAGAATCTAAAAGTTCTATTTTTAGTGTAACGTGTTTATTAAGTTTAGTTTTGTTTATAATTTTAATCTCGTTGTGTTAGTCAATATGGTACTTGCATTTACAGAAAAATCAAAATATATCTGAACAGAACAAAATAATTGTGTCGTACATTCAATTCAGCATGAGTTAAAATAAAATTGAACAAATATTAAATACATAAACAAAATTCAAAGAGGAAATTATAAGTACAAAAAAAAAGAGTACATATAAGAAAATTTAAGTGATAACAAAAACCAAATAAGTTAAACAACATGCAGTATCAGCCAGGCTCATGGTACTTACCGTGGGGAATACCATTACAGAAAATGTTAACAATACCGTATCCTCAATCAGGATCTCCAAATGCAGCAACAATTAGTCCCTATGCAGCTACAAACAATGCAGCCCTAACATGCCAAGTTTTGCCGAACAATGCTCCAAACAATGCTAACAATAATGCTGCCACTATTCAAGTGCAATCAGCAGCAGCGGCGGCAGCAGCTACACATAATTATCAACATGCAACCTTCCATCCAAACTCTATTGGGGCATTTGCATGTGGCAATGTGCCTGCTGCCATTCACCATAATACGACGGCTGTAACAGCGTCAAACCAGCCACATTCAACACCTTCCATACCATCAAATATTCTTAATGGAAACGGACATAGTCTTCCACATATCCAAAGCAATCAGATGCAAAATAGCCACATACAACAAACGAATAGTTTTTTGCCACCAGCTGCAGCTATATTTTCACCTCTTGCCCTGCAAGCGTATTTGGCCTCTTCAGCTACAGGTGCAATTGGAAATCCAATATGTGGAATGTCAAACCAAGCAACATTATCAGGCTGCACTAAAATGTTGACCCAGCAGACATCAAAGCAAGTCAGTACGACAACTACTGTTCCAATATCGACATCTCCCCAAAGCCTTCATAATCATAACCATAGTCACCAACATCACCAACCTTTTCCAGCAGCTATAAACTTGAATGTTGATGTTGTAGCAATGCGTCCTGCCAGTAAACTTGCAATACCTTTAAAAAAGGTAAGTACAAGAATCAGCTTTTTAAAAGCGTTACTTTTTTATTCGATTTCAAGTAATTAACGTCGTACCTAAAATTCGTAACTTAATATCCAAAATTTAGGCTTTTCTCTCATCTTCGATTGTTGTTTCAACAACAGTTTCTTATAAAACTAATCAACAGTATTAGACATACATATGTACATATATATGTATGTAAATATTAACACATGTGTACATACATATATCAATTAGGCTGACATGTTCTTAAGCAAACATATAAAACTTCTCTCCAATAAAACCATGTAATATGTCTGTTGATGATTTTTCCCTTTTCAAAATAGTCAATTTATATTATGTTGATGACATAATCCACCAGTCGGTCAATTGATGAGTCCTTGCATGCTGTGCAGTCGGTTCCCCACGTGCAGTTCATTCCGATGAAGATCGTTTTGATTCTGGTGTGAAATTATGAAGCCATGTTTCATTTCATTTTTATTTTCACATACCGACGCTTAAAATTATGGATTAGCTGTTGTTTTTGGTCAACTGTGATTTCGCACGGTACCCACTTTGAACAAAGTTTTCGCATACACAAATATTCATATGCGATATGTCGAACACCATCATTTTAGATCTTTAGACCCTCAGATATGTGAATCAAAACACTTTCCCGTTACACGTCTGTTCGTCATCGTCTTCGGTACTCATTTCGTCTTGTTTTAACTTAACAAACTACTTCCTAACGATTTTTTTTTGGGTGCAGAATCCAAATAATGTTTATCAGGCCAAACCTTAGCTTCAACAGTAACTTAAAAAATACCAGTTCGATTTGAGTCAATTAAACATTTTTTTCTTATTTTCAAGAGATGATAAACCTATAAATGGCTAAGGCAGCAAACATTTTGAACATGTGCTACAAAAATAAATAAAACTCAAGAAATGAGATCAAATAACTGTCCGTATAGCTTAGATAGAGAGAAATGTACCGCTCTCTAGTACAACGTTTTATGTTGTTTCGCAAAATCTATGTATTTTACGTTATTTGTAGTTATTCGATTTGATAGAACAAAAAAAATTGACATCAAAATTGGTGCAAATAACTAAAAACACAAAAAAATATGTTTTGACCTTAAAGAGTTGATTCTTTACTTCAAGCGTATACAAGAAATTTCTGAAAATATCAGTACAACATCATCAGTCCGATATGTGACATAACGGTAACACAAGAGACGCTTTCGCTTTTAATTTCCCTAAAATGAGGACGAGAAAAAATTAAATATGCTTCTTTGGAAAGGAAAATCGAACGGATAGCTTGATTGAAAAAATTCAATGTTTTGTGAAAAAAAAGAAAATATAATATATATATATATATATATATATGTATGTATATGCATATACATATATGTGTATATATATACACCCAATTCTGTTTTTACACGGTCTTTTTTTACACGGTTTTGATATAACACGGTTTGAAAATAAAATATTTTTAAAAATTTTAAACGTTTCTTTTCCATTTAGCACGATTTAAAATTTTTTGTGCTTAATTTTTTTTTTGTCAAATTTAATTTTTGCAAAGTATGTTCATATCACAAATTTAAGGGAATTCCCTTTTTGCGCGTACAAGCAAATTTACTGGTCAAAGCAAATGTAAATGGCATGAATTTAGGGGAATTCCCTTTTTGTGCATACAAGCACAAAGGTCAGAGCAAATGAAATGTGTTAATATTTTATATTTATTAAGTTATTTATGTTTTTAATTTTGTTAAATATTTTATGAATCCCTAAAAGAAAATGTCAAATACAAAACTTCTTAAAAAATCCTTGTTTTTCACTAATTTTAATAGGTTTTAGAGATTAGGAACCAATCACCTATTTTTGCATACGACTAGTGTCTTTTTTTACACGGTTTTTTCTGGAACCAATCTACCGTGTAAAAACAGAATTAGGTGTATATAAGTTTAAATCTTATGTTTGTGGAAATAATAATGATTAATAACAATTATTTAAATATTTTAAAAGAAAATTTTAAAATGAGATTGTCGAAGAACGATTTGTATATAACGTTAAAGAAGCCATTCCTAATCAACCCAGACCACAGCTTTGAAAAACAACAAAGCATTTATGGGGTGTTTTAGAGAATAAAATTTTGATAGCACACAATACTAATAAGCAAATGCTCAAATATATCAGAGTTTCAGAAGTTTTGAAGATTGGCAAAAAATCAAGACTTTTCTATGAAAAATCGTTCAGAACAAATTATGCAGGACATCAAACCCGTTATTAAAAATAAAATTCGAATAAATCCATTACAGTACAGATAATTTTTTGATTAAGCATTTTGAATTGTTTTGTTTAGATATTTTAAATAAAATTATGTATATTGAACTTTTTGTGGATTTTAAGTATGAAATCTTTTGTAAACCTAAAGTATCAAAGGTAATTTGGGCGTTAAAACTTTTTTGAAAATCAGCTGTTATCGAAATCATATCGTAAAACATTTCGAATGTCGAATAAGCTAAAGATCGTATACAATACATATCGAATCGTAACTTTTAAGAAAATGTAATAGATTTTGAACACATGTGTGTAGAAAGTAAACAAATCACAGGGAAAAACAAGCGAAACAAATTTTGTGTAAAAATAAATACAATATTAAAATACAAATTTGTTCGATATTGAATCCGTTATTATTCTTTTATTTATCCTTATATGTCAATGATTAAGGTAATTGTGTCAGTTATATACGAGAATAAATTAAGAATAATAATGACCTTTTTTCATTTACGAAAGCCGCATAACTTAAAAAATTTTTCCATTTTATAATTTCTTTAGAGGAGATATTTTAATTTTTTGATTTAATACTAGATTTAAACTGTAGATCTAGAAGTCGTTCAGTTATGTTGCAATTGTTATGTAGTGTAACCAAAGTTATAATTGACAGACACACACTTTTTGCAAGTGGAACTTTTCCATTTGATTACACGATTTTACACATACATATTGTTAGCTTCTCACTATATGCATATAGTCGATAAATGCGACAAATCTAAAGGCGATATCTGTTAGAAGAAGGTCAGCGATTATGATACTCTTAAATTTAATAGGATTTTCCCTATGATGTCTCCTCTAACTCTATTGCTATGACAATCCTCAAGGTCCTGTTTGGTGTCAACAAGGTAACTTCCTAAACAGTAACAGATTTGTTCTACTGAGATGCATTAGTGCCTCACAGCTTTCAAGAATGTTTTCAAATAATTCGTTTTCGACATCATAGGATCTACATGTTGGATTCGATATGGTTCTCATTTTGAGTATACTCTAAGTTTAGATTACCCTGTTAAAAGAGCGATTACTAACCTCTAACCACTCTTAACTCAAAACAAACTTAAGTAAGTACGCACTTGGAAGTACAAAAAAAGTATCATAAAGTTCCTTCTGGACATACAGGAAGATTCTCGTTTCTTTGATCACAAAAATACGTAAATCCTTATATATTGTGAATGAGATATGCCCCGCCCACTTAGTGACTAATGATGTATATGATGAAATGAGTATTTACATATAATATGTACTATATGGAAGTGTCACTTATCTAATACAATCCAATGTAGCTTGATGACGTAAATTGTCAATGAAATTGTTTGAATTAAACTTAGAAACCCTATTATCACCATTCTGAAAATATATAAATATTGTTATTTATTGTCCACCCACTTTAATTCGTCAATTTTTTGATAACTTTATTAATTCAGAATTCTCCAAGATATGCATAAAAACCGCAATGCTCTTGTTCATCGTTTCATAAAATACGAGAACTAATGGTCATGCTTATGGCAGGGACCAGGCAAAAATCAAAAGGTCCGTCATTTCACCATTTTCATTCAACTTTTTGCTACAACAGAATTTTAAATATTTTGTTTCCGAAGTTGATTTTTTAATTATCGCACTGATCTTGGTTGGCTTGGTCACTCAATAATCCCGACGTTTTTATAAAACCAATTGCTTACAAGCCAGGAAGAGTGATTATAATCTTGCTGGCCATACGGGTTTAGTGCAATTTTTTCCTCAGGAAAGTATGGCATGACATCTTCGAGGATGCTCTTTGTCTATATTTTCACATTATTAATGCTAGCTTATTAATTGTGGGTTCAAGGCTACTCATATTGAAACGTGTAGTCTCTCTTGATGGTTCCATTGGTTCCTTTATTATTTATTATTTTATGACTTTATTACTTATTTTTTATGAAATAATATTCTGAACATCCACTAGCTTTTGTTTGAAAGTGTATATATGTATGTATGTATGCATGTACAAAATGTAATAACAATGAATCTGATGATATGCATGAGTTGTTGTTTATTTATTTAAGTAGCATTATTACTACTTTTTTATTTACAGAGGTTTACATTTTTAGTGTTGTTTTAATCTTACCTTGACTGAAAAATTAAAATACCTTATAAGCAATCGTTTGAAGAATATCTAATAATCTGTGTTTGGGCTTTGTACTTTTAAATTTATTTTTATTTTATAGATACATAGGTATAAATCTTTTGTTAGCGCATATCCACTAATTAATGTATAAATTAGTATTTTTATATTTATTCGTATACTAGTCATGAGCGCTAATACACACAAACACTCTCATAAAGTGAAGGTAAATGAAATATTTTTTGTTAAATTATTTCTTAATTGTAGTATACAATGGAATTACACAAGCCAAAATAAATATGAAAATCAAAATGTTTGAAAGGTTGCATGCAATTTTTTAATTCTTTATAGTAAACGTAATTTCACACAAAATTAATTTTTACATTGGAAATGTCCATTTCAACTTTATTATATTTTAGTTTTGTCTTAATTAATTCAATTTGGACAAAGTTTATTCGTTTAAAGTTAGTTCATATAGTATTAAGCTTATTTTACCTTATTATAATATTAGAATTGATCACATATTGTAAAAGTTAGATACAAAATTAATTTTAATGTAATTGAATTTACATTCCGTGTGATAAAATATTCATGCAGTTTTACCACGGCTCTTACTGATTTATGACACGGTTAGGGATGCAATATCGTTCATAAAAATATTGATGTTAAGAAACACCGCTGATAAGACCGATACATCGATGTTTTTTCTATGTCTTATTTTCCTATCGTTAAATATCTGAATATAAAACCCAAAGCATTTTAACTCGTCTACAAATCTAGAAACAATACTTTAGCGCAACGGCAAATATATGCTGTAATTTAGTCGCACCTACATATCGTCATATGATTTCATAAAAGTGCTAACAAAAAATTTTAAATCTACTTCTTAATTGATAAAGATGCACATGGTCAAAATACATGTTCTTGTATTTAAATTTTATACTCGTGTGTATAAAAATAACGAAATTGTGAAAAGAATTTTGGATTGATTTTTTATGTGAAAGTATAGCACATTAAGAAGTTTTTTGTTTCTCTTATAACATATTTTAGTGCAACTTAAAGCTTGAATTCCTTCGACGATTAATACTACAAATATATTTATTTAAAATAAAAACTAACATTTTTACCAAAAATTAGGGTAGTGTGTTGGTGAAGTGTGTAGACGTGAGGCCATGGTTCCAACACCAGATCAGACATCTCCGACGAAACGGAATATGAAAATATATTTCTTCGGCAACTTCTCCCAGCGGATTTCTGGCTAAAACTCTGGAAGCAAATAAAAAGTTGCAAAGTTTCTCGAATAATCTGTCGTTCGGATTCAACTTTAAACTGTAGGTCCCGCCATTAATGTATAAAATTAGCACACACAACACAACATAAGTGTAAAAAGCTTGGTCGTAATCCTGATTGAAGGATTGTAATTAGCAATATGTTTGTATATAGAAAATCATTGATTTAAACGATGTTTCTTTGATTTTAGCGTCTTCAATAACAACTATCAAATAAGCACAAGCTCATAAACATGCGATATTGATGTTTTACTCAGAAACATCGATGTTTAGAAAATATCGATGTATTGTTTGCATCCCTAGACATGGTACTTTATTTTGATGGATAAAATATTCTGCTCCTCAAGGCAGCTAGAAAATATGTACATGTGTCAGCAGAAGGTGTGTCAATTTACGAGTTTTTTAGATCAACTGTTATTTGAAGTTGCCAAATAAATCTTTATTCGTACAAAAAAGGCAAAGATTTATAATGATGAACTTATTCTCATTCCCCAATGAGCCAGTGCACGTAAACAAAACTTAAATTGATGCAACTATTTCTTTCAAATTTATATTTGCTTTAGTCGCAAAGAATTACTAAAGTATTTTTAACTCTACTATCAAAATAATTTTGTTCTTTTTTATAAATAATAAATCTAAAAAATATCATTTCATTCACAAGAAAATGAGAATGGAATGAAGAAGGAAGTAGAACTTGTTATTAATTAATTCAGAATAATTGTCTTATTAGTTCTTTATATTGTTTTATGTATGGGCTAAGGACTTTGACTGACTAAATCGCCAGAACATAAAATATAAAAAAACGATATGTATGTCGTAAAAAAAGACATATTGAAAAAACGATTTTAATTAACCTAATTAAATGGCCTATAAATATCAATAATTACAAAACACTGTAGTATATTTGGGATTCCAGTTAAGCAGTTACTAATTCGCTATCGTTATCGCATTTATAACATTGCATAAAAATTTGCCAACAAATTATAAAAACAATTTAAGAAATCGCAGCTTAAATATTACTCTGTATAGTTCTAAACGATATTATGATCGTTATTTTCTCTTTAGTTAAGCGATCAAAGAGAAAAAGCGAAAAAATTATATACATATTACGATATTAAGAAAATATCTCACAAAATTTATTTATAACATTGAAATTGTTCAGTTTATTTGCCTTTTTTAGCACAAATTAAAAATAATAATATTATTAATCGTATTGGATACAATACATTCAATTCAACTATCTACCTGAACTAAAGTCATCTTTTTGAGAACTTTTAAACCTAAAACATAAAAACGTAAAACATGCTTAATCACAAAATCTTATTTGAAAAGAATACTTTCTTCATGATTCTATAAGTGTGTACATCATTTTGCAATGACTAACCATTACAAGACAGTGGTGTAGAAAATAATCGTTTCCGAATATATTTAATTCCATTTGTTGATTAAAAAATAAATACAATGAAAGTCTTAAAATATTAACTTGCTCTGATTTACAGAAAAATTAAACATCTTTTACTGAACTATCACTATCTCTAAGTTGCTCAAATATAGACAGTTTTGTAATATTTTCTACTTATGTGTCAATCAATGTTCATATGAACGGATGTTTAAAATAAAATGGATAAAAAAATTAAATGATTTGATTTCGCTGCCATTGTTTGTAAAGGAACATCATAAAATATTAAAATTGTCTCGCTTATTTCAGAATGGCACATAGGTTCAAAGTACAGAGAAAGATAAATAATATTTTCGAAACTTAAACTTTATGATCTAGTTTATATATATATGTATATACAACATCTCTGTCTATAGTCCATTAATAGACACTGCGATGTAATGTATTATGCTTTTGTTTTTTTTTCACTCTTTATTGATAAAAAGCACTTTTTATTACATTAAAAGAAAACAAAATTATTGTTCATAGTATAGAGTAGACCTTCTTTTAGATGTACTACCTTAGTATATGTTTGAATGTAATTACATTGTACCTACTAATTATATTGATGCATCAAGTAATACTTCACGAGTATACAGTGAACAAAAAAAGTTGTGCACTTTTCACATTACCAGCATTTTTTTTTTATAATAATATAAAGAAATCTTTTTGGTATTAACGTCAAAATACAGCTTGAAACCTGAATTTTAGTGCATATTAAAACATTTTTCTGTAATATACAAAAGAATCGTATAAAGAAAAATCATATAAAGAAAAAATCGTCAAAACTACAGATTACAAATATTTCTAGTTAGAAAAACTTGTGCAGATAAGAAAATGGTAACTGGTAAAAAAAAAAAATTGATTATCGTCAGCTTCTTTTAGAACTAGAAATCTTCTTTGCCAGATTTCTGATTATCTCTGCGGGTATAAATTATCATATTATCATATAATTTCCATATAAGATCTGTTCAATTTAAGTGTGAGCTTTGGGAAAGCTGTGGCAAAAATTTTTGACTATTGCGGCTAAGTGCCTTGTAACGTTGTCCCGAATGACCACAACCCCATTTTTAAGGAAAGTTTCTGGTTTGTTACACGGATTTGTTTAATGTAATGACTCAATGCCCGCAAACGGGATTTGATAGATTGTTTAAATATTTTGTAAATTAATTTGGTTTAATTATCTCATACAATTCACTTTTAATTTGTTAATGTTTGTAGCTATCAGCTACCATTTTTCATAGTCATGTTTTTTTTTGCCTGTATTGGTAATCAGTTATTTCGACGATTTGTTTCTTTATATTTGGCCCTGAAAATGTTTTAATATATAACAATAAATATAATATAATATATAGTATATAAAAGTGTTTTAATATCAATCTTTGATTTAATATTAACAACAATAAAATTTCTTTTTTTTTAATAATTTTTTGGTCACTGTATCTGTATTGCATATTAACATACATACAATTTTGAGAATGGTTGTTGTGGCAAATACATTAAGAACAAACTCTCTCGTAACTGGTGCAAGATTGTTTCGAATTCCATTATCTGATCCTACTGTAGCATCAATTACTATTGATTTAGGCCAATTAAAACAAAAGCTTGTGTCTTCATATGGTCAATAACAGTATAAAACAACTAGCGAATGGTAAAAGAACAACAGCAACTGCATATTTAATTTCCTTTATACAGGTCTATTCGTTTCATCAGTCCACTCTGCTTTGTATTATATTGTTTTATTTTTAACTCTAATGCATTGACTACGTACTTATGTATATAATACATATGTATATATACATACGTTTGTTTAAATTGGTAAATCGACAGGTGTATAAACAACATTTTAGCAGTTGAGAAGAAATATTTAGCAACTCAAAAAATTACATTTTAAAGAAGGTTAAACAGCTTTTCGCATTTACTTTCAACATCATTCGTAATAAAAATTTCATAGAAATATGAACTTAAATGTACTGTATAAAATGTATTAATGGTTAATGTTAAGTTGAGAAAATCGTTCGTTTACACTATTTATTAGAGAAGTGTGGGGGGACTGGTTGCTTAAATTTTCAGAAACTTGATGATTTTGTAAAAAAATATTTGCAAATTGATTCACTTTTTCTTCGTCTGTGTAGTAAGTTGTGGAGTTTTCTTTCAAATGTGGCATAAATATACGCTTCCTTCTTAAACACTTTGCTATTTTCCAAAACGGTTTTCAAACTTTATCTAAATTTTGAATTTTAGTGTTCCACGTTTTATTTCCAAATTTTGAAATTTCACAGCGAATCATTCATTCTCTTATAGCTGTTTATAAATTCGAAATCAGAAGCATTTCGATACCTTAGCCAATTACGCCGATAAAAGTTACGATAACTCAATAACTGTTTAATATTAAGGGGTAATTTATGTTTTTTCGAATCATTATTTATTTTAGTAGTTGTTTTTTGTAAAATACTCTATGCTTACATCAATAACATCTTTCCTTGTCACCGCATCTACATCACAAGGTAAATGGGAAACCGATTTGTCTAACAAATGCCTATAAAGATTCCAATTGGTCCTATTGTAGTTATAAGCTAATTGCCCAGAACGTAAGGAATTTATATTCAATTTAAATAACACTGGAAGGTGGTCCGAACTAAGGTCGTTAATTGTTGTGGGGTGGGTTATGCAATGTGGAATATTTGTGACAATCAAGTCTATAACAGAAGGTATTTGGTTTATATTTGTGGGATCTGTGGGCAGAATAGACACAGTATCATAGAGAATATTTCCCCAAGCATTTGCACGATTACAATTCCAAAATCTATTTAGGTCCCCCAAACGATAACATTACTATCAACTGCAAGGAGTTTTCAAGTATCTTTTCTAACTAATCCTTTATTTTCCGAATTTGCGACAAGCCCCTGGAAATATACGGCAAATAAATTTATTTTGCTATTATCAAATGTCGTTATACAAATTCCAACATTTTCAATATGATTAGTTTCGACAAAAACTGGTATAAAATTATCTATTTCTTTTTTAATAGGAACTGCAACTCCTCCACCAACACGATCTGATCGATCACGTCGAATGCAATAGTAATCAATCTGAGGTATATTAACAGAACTTGACAATCAAGTTTCTGATAAAAAGCATAAGTCTACATTATTATCATTTAAAAAATCATAAAGTTCTAAATATTTATTTTTAATAATTCTACAGTTCCAGAAAAGAATATTTAATTGTTGAGTCATTGTGAATAATTATTTACTATACGAATATTTAACAGCTAATTGTGTGATAACAAGAAATTGTTCTTCTTTAGAATTAAATATTTTTAATTTATTTAAAACATCTAGTATGAGTTGACTTATCTCTTCAGCAGTAAAGAGTTCATTTGAATTTTGAGTATTGTCTGACCACACGTTTGTGCTCATTTCTCGTCTATTACTTGGTTTAGGTAAATTTGGGAAAGAGTTTTTTATCAAATATTGTCGCAGGACCGTTATTATTAGTAGATATTCGACTATTTGATTGACGATTATTTTTTCGTTGAATATTTTCTCAGATTTAAATACGATTCCCTTACTGGACAATTGAGATCTGTTGCAGTGTGAGTGTCCTTGCAGTTCGCACATTTAATCTTTTCTTTGTTGGTATAATCTGTTGTTTTATGTCTGCCTGAACAAATAGCACATTTAGTTTTAACCGAACAGCTTTTTTCTGCGTGGCCAAACATTTGGCAATTATAACACTCAATCGGTTTATTTTTAATACTTCTTTGCTAATCCCATTTTATTTCCATATGGAAGATAGTTTTTAGATTTTGTTTTAATTCATTTAATTTTACCGATCCGTTTTCGAAATATACTATATAAAGAGTATCAACGTACTCATTGTATTTTTTTTCTATTTTTTTAACGTCTGTACATTTATATTTTTTAAAATCATTTATTGTTTTACTTCTTCGGCAGATTTGTTGTCTAAGACGTACAGGACAAATTTCAATGGTTTATCATATTTTGATTCGTGTATCACATTTAATGTTTGTTTTTTTTTTTTTTTTTAATATAGTATTTTTTTAATAGTCGCCGTTGTCTAGTAGGTAGTGTGTTGGCCTACTAGACGGAAAGCCAGGGTTCGAGCCCCAGGGCAGACATCAAAATAAAATACAAAAAGTATTTCTTCGGCGACTTCCTCCTAGCAGATTTCTGGCAAAAACTCTGAGAGTAAATAAAATTGCCATGAAAAGTTTCACAAAAAATTTTTCGTTCGGAGTCGACTTTAAACTGTAGGTCCCGCCACTCATGTATAAAATTAACACACACAACATAAGTGGTGTGAGAAACTAGGTCGTAATCCTGTAATGACCAATTATGTATGTATGTATTTTTTAAATATAGTATTTGGTCATACCAGAGTTTTTAAACATTTTATAAAACGGATCACTATTGTGTAAAAGCACTTTAATAGGTGAAATAAATTCTTTAGTGTTTGGAACATTCACCGGACTGTCTATGTTTTTAGCATTGTCATCAGTGTTCAATGCTTGTAACGGAGTCCAATAATTATATCGGCTCATTTTTAACCCTGACGGATTAACCGTGGACTACAAGTCTTCCGGTTTGACACCAGACCGCCTTTTAGAAATTTTTGCCAATGTTAATAATTATTCACAAAAGAAATTTATGACAGAGCGCACATGACGACACGTCAGTCACAGTCAACAATCGTAAGAGAACTGAAATGAAATCAGCAAAAGTTAATATTTTTGCATTTTGAACTAATACATTTCAGTAATAAGTTTGTTTTTCATTTATCAAACCAATTGAACCACCGCTAAACCAATCCCAAAGAAAAACTCAAATCTTCAATTAACCAGTTAATAATTAATTACACCCAGTTAATGAGAAAGTGTAGGTTGTGAGTTTTGTTGAGTAAAACTCAAAAATATTTTTCTTTATATTTCTCGAACCCTCCAAACTTGATTTATTTGACAAAAAACGGTATTTTTATCTTTTCATACAAAATTATTGATGACCCAAATATTTTTTAACATATTTTCAAAATCCAAATTTGTTTGAAAAGGGGATAGATGAGCCTTTAACACTATGTCTACCACGATTTTGTGTATACCTATTTCGACCAAAAGGTGTCTTTTGACACCTTTGCGTTTGGATGCAAATTATTATGGAAATGATTATTAAAACATGTCCTATTCCTGTTCCTTATGTTCCCAAACAACAATCGAATATAAAAATTATAACGGGGAATTTAGTGTATCGAAAATTTCTGGCATTTTTGATAACTTGCTGAACAGAATTTCCATGGCATTTCGCAGAATTTCCAATTGCACAAAATTTCCATGGCTTGGTATAATAATATGAAGAGGAAAAAACCAAAAACAAATTATAGTTATGTATGTTTTATGTAGGTATGTGTAGATTCTTTATAATTTTTATTTCTTGCTGTAAGAAAAATCGTAAAGGTGTCAAAAGACACCTCATGGTAGAAATAGGTATATCCATGTACGCTTATACTTATCCAGGATGAGCTGGAGGAAAGTGATAACGCTAAATAAATTTAACAATTATTATACGAAAAGTCAAAACATTAACTGAGAAAAAATTATTAAACTTTGAAATAAATTTCAAGTTAAAATTTTAAAAGGTGTCTTTTGACACCTTTGGTAGATAGAAATAGTATTAAAATGGTATACATAAACTTATGGTTCAAACTTACATGTTATGTGTTTTAATCGGGTAAACCAGGAAAATATGATTTCTCATTTTTTAAAATTTTGCTATTCTTAATTGCATAATTTAGTTTAATGATATAAAATAAGTGATGACATTCTGAAATTGCATTATCTGGTGAAGAGATTGACACTTCGTTTGATCAAATCGGACAAAAATTACCGTAGTTATTATTTAAATACTATGACAGTCGTGTTATATTTTTTTATATTTCAGACTTTCAGAACATCATCACTTATTTCATATTTTTGAATTAAAGTTTGCTTCTATGAACGGACAAACCTCATCAAATCTCATAGCATATTAAGTCAAATAATATATATATGTATATCGTTTTAAAGGCTCATCCCTCTCCTTATTAATAAGGCTTTAATTTTGGACATCGGTTCAGAAATGTTTGTGTAATCAATAAATTTGTGCGTAAAGTCAAAAAAAAAACAAAAATTTTGGAGGGTGCAAAAAATATAAAACAAATATTTTTGAGTTCTACTCAACAAAACTCACAACCTACACAATGTCATTAGCTGGGTGTATTTTTAATTTTGTCGTATAGTGTTATTGTAAACCAAAGTATTTTATATACATACATGCGTACAGTACTATTTGGTTATTATTTGAATATATGTATGTATATGAATATTACAGAATCCATTTTGACTCATAATATATACTCGATAAATTTATTCACTTCTTTAGCTAATAATGTCTCCTGCGGTAGAATATTCAAGTAGCTTAACGATGTTACTACGAACATTTAAACTTATGTACCAAACTCTTGTCGAATGCCCTTTAGCTGACCTGCATCAATCTGTGTGTTTGTTCAACAGTTTTGGTTTTTCTAAGGCCAAATTGATCTTTCGGAATACTCTGTCTTGTATTTAAGTTCGTGTAAATTTAAAAACATCAGAAGTTGTCGGTACAGTGTTTTCAACGATGAGAACAAATTTATCAGGCTGAATGATTGTGACAATGCATGATCTTTGTCAGGTTAAAATTACCTTTTGATAAGTGTAAGTTTTGACTCTTCAAAATAATATTCAAAACGCAGAATAACATTTAAAAAGAAAAGCAAAATCCCACAAGTTGCCTTGAACAACTTTATTAAAATCTTATTAATGATTTTGCCTTTTGAGCGCAAATTCTAGTAATAGTGTTCGAAATCTTCCATACTTAAAACTTAGAGGCTCGACAATGATTGAATTAGTAAATAGGTCGTTTCTCAACATACGTTGTCCTCCAGTGGAGTCTTATAAAGGGGACTGATAAATGAAGTCATTTAACGTTTTTAATAGCATAGCACAACCCATTTATTCCAAATAACTCGAAAGAAAAACCTTTCTTTGAGGTTCTGTAATTCATTTAGTACTTCTCTTCGACCTGATTTTATGTTAAAGGAATCTATGCTGCTGCCACTTAAGGATACCTTTCCATATTAGCGGAAATATCTGGGGATGATTACCAACTAATATGAGTAGGAACCATAGGCGTAAAATTAACTAGCTTCAAATTATCAACCTGTATGGGTATCCAACCTAACGCATGCAACCTCTAAATTTCACTGTTACTTAATTTTTTCTGAGTTGTGGTCGTTAGGTATATCACATTTATCGGTTAAATCTAAGACGCCGCAGATATCGCATACAACAAACAGCTTATAATTTGACCACACTGTTGAAAATTAAGTCATTAGACAGGATCTAATCGTAAAAGTTATTAACTTAATTCCAGTTAGTTAGACTAAATTTCACCTACTTTTAATTCGTTTCATTTCCACAATTCTCTTGAAAATAGTCAAATGAAATTTGTGTCTATCAATTGAAAAGGGCTTAAGGTTTACCGTTATTGTTGACACCTGCGAAAAACTAACAGTGGTGAAAACTGGTATTATTAACCAGGGTATCAAAGTAAAAATGTCTTCTATATATAAAATCGACAATAGTTGTTGCTGATATCAATTTGAAAAAAATTATCATTTCAGAACCGGAGAAACGGTTAGAGTCCGTTCAATGCTGAAACTGTTAGAAACATAGCAATATCAATCTTTTTTCAGTAAACCTAATAACTGGAGTGCATTGATCACCGCAGCTGGTGTTCAGAATGCTGAAACCGCTATAATTTTCACATCGCCTGGAATTTGCTAAGATAGGATATGTGTCGCTGATATTCCATTCGCAAGGCTGTTGCTCCTTACACCACATTTAATCAGTACCACATTGAGCTGCTCAACAAGTACATTTACTCCCCAATAAATTTTGAATTGAATATGTGCAGATAGTAACAGTTAATTTAAAATAACAGTTATTTTTAAGTTTATTTAACCCAACGTAGCAAACGACCAGTCTTACTTTTACAAAAGAAGGAATTATTTGGCATGAAGCTCAACCTTCATGCTCTAAATCCTTATAGAACTTCAGCACGTCTTTTCTATTATTTATAAAACAAAGACGTAGTTAAACTTCCAATACCTAAATTATACGATAATTTTACACTTACAATTTTTATAGGACAAATAAAACCTTTTAAAAAGTAACGATACATGTCGTAACTTTATAAACATACATATGTACATAAATATACATACCTTTTAAGTGACGCATAAGACCACTGCTGCTTTGACCTTTGCAGCATATTATTTTTGAACACAATTGACAAACAGCAGTATCTGGTGTCTTTTTTTTTAAATTTTCTTATACATAGGACTTTTTATCCTCCATCTACAAAATAATTGTAAATAATTTATTTAAAACTAAAAGATATTTAATTATTATAATAAATATTCAGCTGTAACAATGTTTTATTTGCAAACAAACAAATACAAATTGACAGTCAAATAAATGTTGCCAAATTGTAAAAAATTTTCATTCACAATAATTCCCGGGAATTCCCGGGCCGGGAAAAACACTAATAACTACTCACTGAAATTAGATCAGACTTAAGAAAATGCAAAATAATAAAACGGTTTTTATTTTAAAATAAATTTCTATTTTCAAAACATTTAAGGCTACTGGCTGGCTTTATTCAGAACAATTGTGAATTGTTAAACACTTATTTAATTGTTAAACGTTATACTACAGATAAACTTTTGGTATTAATTGCAATGCCTTAATTTTATATTGTATTAATTGCTCTATTTCTATAATTTCTTTTTAATACATTCTTTTTTTGGCTTTTTTTTAAGATATTCCTTCAGATTATTTTAAAAGTTCTAAGGCCTGAATTTCTTTGTTAAATCAAACCGATCTTATAAAAGGAATAAGATAATATCATATTTTATTTCGAAATATAACACTTGTCTTAAAGCTATTTGTGCGGTCATATCTAGTCGTGCATAGCAATTCTATCTAACGCATACAGTAATAAAAATAAAATTGTTACGTAGCTATTCAGTTTGGCTTTTTGGCAATGGTATGTCAATGAAGAAAAATAGAAATGATTTCAAAATATAAAACTTTTATTTTACGAAATGAATTAAGCGACTTTATCTAAATTTCTTATTGGTTTAAATTTTTTTTTTGTTTAAAAAAAAATATATATATTTTATTAATGGAAATATTCTTGAGTCTTCTTTATATAGTAAACCAACCATATATACATGCATACATATTTATATATTAAAATATTAAAGTAACAAATTGTTTTCCCTGCTATTGAAAAAATATATTCGAAATGTTGTTTGTATTTTCATTTATACAAATTACTAGAACTTTTGAAATGTTGCCAAATATTGCTTTTAATGGATACCTTAAAATACAATACAAATAGAAAGCAATCGTATGTGTGTGTATGTGTAAATTTTAACTATATACATACATACATATTATTTCGATGGGACACAAATCTATGTATATCACACTGTACACGGAGCAAGACAACATTTGTAGTAATTTTATTTATTTTCTAGAGAAAGAAAAATTATAGTGTGATAAAGATCGAATAAATTCTCTAATGATTCAATAGAAATTTTTTTTTTTTTTTTTTTTTGATAAAGTCACGTGTATGAGTTCAACAAGTGTTTAATAAATAAAAAATCAAATAAAATTGTCTTTTCATGATCATTATGATTGGAATTTAAAATGTGGGCGTTCGATTTGTACATTTGCCGGTCTAGACCAAAAGACTTCATACATAAATTTTTTATTATTTAGAACATAATTCTTTAATAAATCATTGATGACATTTAATCAATAATAATATCAGTTTTAATTAACAAAATCTTCATTAACTCAAATTACAAATTAATAAAAACTCGCGCAAATAAGTATTGTATATGAAAATATAACATCTAAACCATTGGGCTTTAAATTGCCATACTTCAAGTCCTTTTCTCTATAGTACTGTTCTTCGGAGCACTATAAATGTAAACGATATTGTGCCACAAAATAGCTTGATATTCATACTTAAAGTCATCTGTCTGGGAATTTTCACATTGACGCAAAATTAAGAGGAATTGAACTGTAACTGTTCGAAATATATTGCCTAGTTGCAATAAAATCCTACTTGAGATTAGCTGTAAACCTTCATTGAATAATTCACTACAATTTTCGAATTATGCTCTTCAGTTGAAGAACGACGATATAAGATTTTACGCAAAATTACAGCAGAACTATTGAGGAACAAAAATAAAATTCAAAGAAGATAATGGATTACCGTGTACACATTCTCCCCACAATCTGTAAAATATTTTTGAATATACACTGAGCGCCAAAAGTGAGTAAACACCACCGAAATAATTCATTTTTTATGATAGCGAGAAAAGTAAATGAGAATAGTCGAATAAATTTCCAAAAATAGAACATTTATTTATTACTTATAAAATGTTAAAACAAAAACAACAATTCGTGATAAAGGAACTTCTTTTATACTTAAGAACAAACTGTTTTATACTTAAGAACAAAAGTGTTGACTCACTTATGGCGCTCACTGTATGTAGCTAAGAAACTAGAATTCCTGGCAATAAACTTTTAAGATTCAGCTAAATATTGTCATTCAAATATTCAATTCAAATTTTAATTTGAAGATTCATGAATAATAAAAAAAACATATTCAACTGACGTGGATTTTTGAAAACAAATTGCCCGAGCTCCTAAAAAATCCCTTTGAAAAAATTTTCATTGCTTCATGGTTACACTTTGTTTTTAGTAACGCAACTTACTTTTGAAGGTAAAAACAATTTAAATAACAAACACCAAGTACGCATATTTAGGATTGTTAAATTGGCCTTATTAGCGAAACGTTTTACGCTAATTTTATTGCCCAAATTAATTAGCGCCGATTTGGTACAACCTTTTATTCCAATTCTCACAATGTTGTTAATAATTTTGTCCAAATGAAATATGATCCGCGTAATCTGAGAATCAGACCATCTCGGCAGCTGGAAAACGCGACCATGTGACCAAAGGAAAGCAGTGTCATTTACAAAGGTAAAAGTGTTTCTAAGACTCCTCTACAGTATGCCCGAAGTATACATTAATTACGCAATGGTACGCCAGACCAGTATTGTTTTCCAACTCTATCGAAGCATTTAGTTTCTTCTTATAAATTGGGCAATCGTGCCATATTTTGTCGAATGCTTGAGAACCGTCGAAGTGAAGGGATACACAGTACTTCTTCTCTTCAAGTGCTCTTCTTAAATATGCACCAATAGCAGTTCTCAAATAGTAGATGGTATATCTCTGAATCCAATTTGATAGTCTGGAATACTTCTGCCCCTATTATTAATCGGAATTTATGAAATTCTTTGACGCTGTTGGTAACATACTTGTTGACTTGCAAGACTCGGTTTCCGTATATTCCTTGTCGGACTTAACTACAGTAACTTTCCATAAGTATCTTTGTTGCTAATTTCACGAATTCCAAGCAGTTTCGAAACATAAGCTGCATCGATCACAGGTAACACATCAGTCGCAGTATCACACAAGTTTGGAATGCAGAGGCTTTTTAAGTACTCAAACAAGGGACTATACCCTCCATATCATTTCCAGCCAATCAGCGATGAAGTTCCATAAGCATTCTAAATATTTTGTAAGAGATGCGTTTCGAAGATTCTTTAACATTATTGGATTTACCTTAAGTACATCCGGACTGTCGCTCTCCTCTTTATGGAACCAATTTTTCAACAGCTGCCGAAAAATTCCCATCTGCTGTTTGACAAAAATGACAATAAGTAGCCCGTTCACTAATTAAACAGGTAGAAACATTTACATTCTTTGAAGTTCTCAGCGGTATATACTCCTTCTGGGCTCGAAACTCTGGGAAACAGAAACATTCTAAATCCAAGGACATCCCTACACTCAAGTTCATAAGCTGCCTGCTCGTTGCCACGAGTTCCCATATAACATAGGACCCAGCAGTGGGTATCACCATTTTACCTACCTAGCTCCTTAATCTTCCCTAGGCACATCTTTCGGTGACGAAATGCTCGTGGGTTTCACTATGGGTTCGGAATATTTTATTCTAGGACCAAAAACTCTCGCTTATGTTCCCAGATCCATTTTATATACCACAAAATGGTAAATCGTCTCGTTGCAAGACATTTACCTAAACCATAGATTAGATACTGGTCCTGTCCGGGGGACATTTAAGGACAGACCTATCAGCCACTCGATTATGGATTTTATGTTATGTTTGTCATTTTCCTAACCACAGTCACCAAAACTCTGGTTTTCAGTGCCATGTGCAGCGGTCTTAAATTCAAAAAAGTTTCCTGATACAGGTTTAGATGTCCCCTGTAATATACAATTCCAATTCCATTTGAGTTGTTTTCAGATTTACTCTGACTACCCAAACAATGTCCTTATACCACTATTGGTCTGTCTATCATGGTATGCATCCAGTGCATAATTCTTTTTGCATATTATTACGATTTGTCTGGCTTTTCTGATACCCTTTTTATATGAGCCCTCCATGTCAATTTACTATTCAGTTTTATGCTCAGATATTTTACCTTCATTCATTCACACACTTCATATTCAAGCACTTTTGAATGATTCTCGCTATATCTACTAGAACTGTCTCAGTAGATCTGCCCTAAAAGCGTGTTGCTTTTTTAATATCCCACAACTTTATGCCCACAACTTTGTCATTGCTGAAAAACGCACTAAAGTATCTTTTTTCCGGACAATGCAGCATGAAATTTCGAAGAGTAACATAATCTATTATTTTCTACACGACTTTGAGATCTAACAACTCAAAACAATAATACTACTGTCGCTATGCTTTACCGACTTACCAAATCATAATGTTGTTTTTTTTTCTAATACGATGCATAACGGGTACTGCAGTTTATTGTATATGTAGGTGTGCAATTAAAAAAGAAAAAACATAAAGAAAGTGTGTGCGAAAGAGAGCAATAAATAAGTAATAAAACAATTAAACTCAAGTCAATTAAAAACTCAAAGAAAACAAAGTGAACTGAGTGATGTTTTGTTTACAACTTATAACGTCGTTTTTTCCTAGTAGAAAAACAGGAATTTGTTTGAGTTTGTACATGGCTGCGTGTAGCTATACTCGGTAAGCACGAGAGGTTAATAAGGTAAATATAATATGCACTAGTGGTAGAAACTAAAGCAACTGACTTAATTTTCATTTCCGTAGGTATCAGGTAAAAAAACAAACCTGAGAATTTTTAAAGACAGCTATTTCAAATCTTTAAGGTGTTACTAATTTATTAAAAAACGAATTATTGAAAAAAATCTTTAAGTTCGAAGAGAATAAAAGATAAAATTAAATGTTTCAAATTTAGGTTGCAAAAATTAAAGAAACTCATTTAAAATTTGGGTTAATTTCTGAAATATCTTAACAAATATTGGAATATCCTATATTTTTTTTGAAAAACATTAGTCCATCTGGGAGGCATTAGAGCTATTAATTTATCAATTACGCTTTTTGAAATTTTCTGTTCTCCCTTTACGATTCTTATGGTTGTTTTGTAGCTTTACTGGAGCGTAAAAAAATTGAATGAGTTGACATTGAGAAAATATTTGACGAAAAATAGCAAATTTTTATTTATTCCAATGTGTCCATAAGGGTGCAAACAAAATTTTGAGAAATCAAATTTTCTTGCTAGCATGCAAAAATTTCTCTAATGTGACTATAATGTGTCCATATATTTCAAATATTTTCCCATTTTTTAAAGCAAATAAATATTTGATTTGTCAAAGTTTTTGTAAGAGTAAACTGTGGCAAATAGCAGCTGTTGCAGGCAGTGTTGTCCACTTTTGATAATAAATTATAAATTTTTTTCATAAAATCACTAAAACGGAAAATTTTAATAATAAACTTTATATGAAAAGTAGAAATTAAAAACTTAATTTAGATAGTTTATTTATACTCAAGTCCCTTCAAGAGGTCGCATCATGTGTAGCTCGTTTTTAATATTATGTCAATAGTCAAAAAAGATTGCGGCAATGCTATGGGCAGGGGGCATATTTGTTTTTGACGGATAACAATGATATAAAAAAAGAAAAGTTTTCGTCAACATTTTTTTCGTGGTTTGCCTTAGAAAATAATGAAACGAAACGTAGGAATTTAAGACTAAAGATGCCTGGTTTCCGAAATACAGTCCGTTTACGTCCAACATTTGATCAACCAATATCTTACAAATTGACAGTGTAGACATACTCAACTGTTATTAAATGTTTGGATTAGTTTTTACTACGACTTTTTCAAATGCAATTTGGTATTTGATGCTCAACAGTAACAAACTTATACCAAATGAATAGTTATATAATTTGCTACAGAAAGTTATATGGAACAAAAAAAATGATTAACCTACTAAGTTTTAAGAAAATTACAATTTTATGAATAGTTAAAAATTAAAATTTTTTGTTCCTGGCCTATCGAAAGATCTTTGAATTTCTTTGTTTTCTTTGATAAGTTCAAAATTTTAACATAGCGACAGTTTAATAATTTGACCTAAATATTTCCAAAACCAATCTTTGACGGTACAAAATTTGTATGTATACATATGGTATTAAATTTTATATTTTAACTTAAAGTCAAAATAAAGTTTTATTTGTGTAAGATCTTATATTTTATCGTTTAAAAGCAATTTAGATGTCACCACATTGACTTGGAAAATAAAAACAATTAAGCAGCTGTTCGAATTTAATATATATATACGTATATATATATATATGTATATATATGTATATATATGTATGTATATGTATGTATATATATATATGTGTAAAGAATATGGTTGTTTTAGCTTCTTCCTGTTGTTTTATTAATAAAGAAGTTGCCCCACAACTTAACTGTCTTATGTTTTATCTATAGAACTCGCCGTTGTATAGTAGGTAGTGTGTTGACTTATTAGACGTGAGGCCTCTGTTCAATCACAAGGTCAGATATCTCCAACAAAATGAAATAAGAAAAAATATTTCTTTAGCGAATTCGACTCATCAGATTTCTGGCAAAAACTCTGGGATCTAATTCTCGCAGTCGAAATCGAAATTGTGTTCGAATAGAAAATAATTTCGATACCGAGAAATTTTCTGATGATGTTACTCGATACGAAACGAATCGATTTGAAACGAGTTAATTACAGCTAATCCTCCTACAACGCGGGGAATAGGTTCCCAAAAAATTCCGCGTTGTAAGAAATCGTGTTGCAGGAGATATGAACTCCATACAAAAATCAGAGTTTGGTTCCAAAGTAAAAAATGTTTCAATAAAATATTGGAATTTGTATAGTAAAAATATGTGCTTAATATATTTTTGTGTATTTATTTGTTGAGTCATAACAAAAAACATACATATTATGTAATTTAATAACACTTCATTTATTTAAACAAAAGCAAAAAATAAAATAAAATTTCAATTCTACGTAAAATATTCAAGTTGAAAGATTTAATAAATTAAAGCCAAAATAGAACGATAACTTTCTACTCCTCCTCATCACTTAGTATGATTTGTCTCGAACGTTTTGTTCGTACTAGCTTCGTACTGAGCTTGATCCACTATCAGATTCGGGCATCCTTTCGACGATTATTGGTTTGAAAAAATCGTTCATTGAAGTTTGTTTGCTCTTATTTCGCAAATCTTTATAAATTTCTTGATAGGGGGATAAATTGTTTTGAAGCTTTCGTTTAAATATTTCTGCTCTATCACTTAAAGGGCCGTTCTCCAAAATGTATTTTTCCAGCTGCTTTGCCATATTTAAAGCTTTCTCTATAATTCTTAGTGAAAAGTTTTTAATTTCAACATCGGAAATCAGCCATTGTTATTTCATCAAATCCATCACCTTCTACTGTATGCGCCAATCTCACTATGTTCCTATATTCATCTTCTATTGATTTTTTGCTGTTGAACGACGAATTTCCTTAAGTGACGTATCAACAATTTCATCGCAATTTAAAATTGTAAATTGTTTCCAGAGTTCTTTAACCGTAATATTTGCTGACTCCATCTTCTCTAATATTAACTCAAAGGATTTCCGAATGTAGTAAGCTTTAAATGCTGCTATTATGCCCTGATCTAAAGGTTGTAATAGCGATGTAGTGTTGGGCGGTAAAAATTCGATTTGAACATTAGGATGAGTTAAATCAGTCGAATGGGAGGGCGCATTATCTAAAAGTAGTAAAACTTTAAATGCTAATTTTTTTTAAATAATTTCCAACGTCAGGAACAAAGCAATGATAAAACCATTCATTAAATAAACTAGCAGTCATCCATGATGACAAATGCAAAGAATTTTATTTGGGCAAGAAAACCTTTTTCAAATTAAAATAGTAAATATTTGAAAAAAATTTCCAGTTTTATTAAAATTGTAATATTTCGTATGGATAATATATTTCGGTTTTACTTTATTATTAGATGGTAGATGGTAGGTTCCATTTTGTCTTCTTCATAAGCCGATAAACAGCAGGGATATACGTCAGGAATATTATTTTTTAGTGAATTTGTTGGGGTAACATTTTTTTTGTCGCAATTCTCTTTTGGGCTGCATTCTGATGTTTTTGAAGACCCAAAAGTTTGGACATTTTTTAGACCCTCAACAGAATTTTAAACTAAACAAGAGTTTGTTAAACTACCTTGCGCCACATTTTTGCATCTTTGATTGGTGGGCCGGAAACATTGAGCTTAACTGTGAGCTGTTTCCATAGCTGATTAGCTCTTGCCTTTCCCTGAGAAGTATTTGGTATAATACTCTTTGCCAATTCTGAATGTTTAACCATGAAATTTCCTTCTGGGTGTAATTAATTTTTAAAAGTTTTGACCTACAAATACTGCAATAAATTTTTTATTCATAAATTATTATAAATTTGTTACTTACATTTTTTATATTGTTCTTTACAGCAGAAAAACGTTAATTCGAAAGCTTTAGTGCTTACGAGTAAAAACTCGCAAAGTGGCATTCGAATGATCACACGTTATCGAATACCATCATTAGAAATTTCGATACACTTTACTCGATAACGAATAAGAGAATCCCAAAACTAAAAAAACTCGCACGTTCGAGTAAAAATTCGTTCGTATACGACTGCCAGAATTAGCCCCCTGAAAGTTAATAAAAAAAAATAAAATTTCTCAAAAATCTATCGTTAGGAATCGACTTTAAACTGTAGGTCGTAAGCCTGGCTGACCAATTGTAGACGTATGTATGTATGTGTCTTATATTTTGAATTTTAATTTTTTTATATTATTTGTATTAATTTTTATAATACTTTTCTATTGTTTTGTCTTTTTTTCCTGAAGAAACAAATTTTTGTTTATGAGAAAACAAATTTTTATATTTTGACAGTTTTATCAAATAAATCGCTATGGAAAACATGCTTCAATATGACCGCAGGGAAGACTTGTTTAATTCAAACTGTATTTGATGTTGTATGGCTGTTATTTGGGAAAATAAATTTTGTCAAATAATTGCCCTCAATGTGACCACCAAATAAAGTACAGAAAAATGTAAAGCAAATATGAACAAACATATCTGAAGGAAATATTTTCCCAAAATGACGGTATCTTTAGTTTTTGGCGCCTAAATATAAAGTATTCTAATTTTTCTTTTATTTTCCTTGAACTTAAATTTTTTTCCGTAATTATTTTTTTTAATAAATTTGAAAGACCTTCAAGGTTTTACAATAGCTATCTTTAAAAATTCTCAGGTTTTTTAACCAGATTACAATAGAAATGTTAAAATATTGCGTCAGTCTCTTTAGTTTCTGCCACTAGCACATATACTTAAAACAAGTTGTTATTAAAACTGCCGGTAAGTGAAACGAGAGATATATTGTATACAGTTTACAAAGTTGGTATTCTTTTTAATTTAATAAAACTTTCAAAGTTGAAAGTAATTTAATAAAATTTGCAATGAAATTTGTTTTTGTGATTTATAATCTGAGAAGGAGAACAGTTATTTATTATTATTTTCTTTTTTCCTTACTTTCACTTTAAATCTCTAAGTGTTACATAGGTATTCTTATTATTATACACATCACTGATATTAGAGATGAGCGATATATTCAAAACTGTGATTTAATCACGGTGATTGATAATTCACTGGTAACTACAGTGATTGAAATTGCCAAATAACAGTTACTAATAATGTCGTTCTTTAAAAATTGTTACATACTCAAATTTATTTCATTTTATTTTGAGCGAGGCAGAATTACTATTAGATGATGCTGATTATTTACTTTTGTCTTTTATACATGAACTTTCTGTGAAACTTAATTGTCATACTTCATATAAATAAAAAATTACATTAAACATTGATGACACCACTTTGATTTTATTTAGTAGTCTTTTCGTAGTATGTATCTAGTTGTCTCTTTCTTACGACTTAATAAAATACGTTATTGTCATTATTGTTTTCTTTTAGAATACTGTGATCACAATCACTGTTTTAAAGAACAGTAATTAACAAATCACGTTCACTGAGAACAACGTTCTTCAAAAATCACTGGATCGCTCATCTCTACTGTATGTGTCATATATGAGTTTTGGCTTGTCTATTTACAATTTCATAATTATCTCATCTATAATCTGACTTCCCCCCTTCCCTTCTTAATAACATAAATCCGATTCCATTCTTCGCAATATCTTTATATACTCTTGCTATCTTCGGTAACGATTCTATGTCATATCTCTTTGTTATATTCTGTATCAGCACAATCACGAATGTCCTCAAGGAACTTCTTTCTCACGGAAAACGCTTTTCTCGAGAAAGAAATCCTCCAATTATAAATTCCGCGGGAGTAAAAGTTTGAAACAGTGGCAATATCAAGTTTTTAAGTCAGCTGTGTTTCTTATTGATGTTAATAATGATATTAGTTTTTGACAATTTGTGAAAATATAGTAAAATTAATATAAGTTAAAAAATAAAGAATAATACAAGAAAATACAAATGAATAGTGCTATAATGTATATACTTGTGGAGGATATTGGTGATTTGAAAAAAAAACAAAAAAACATCCAAGGTATTTCCAGAAGGCAATTAAGGGATGAATCTAATCCTCTTGAGTTGCCGCAATCTTTGATTTTTATTAGTTGTTTTAGACCTACAGGAACATTTAAATATTTTTGAATTATGCAAATTTAGTTGTACAAAAATATACTTACATTTTTAAGCAAACTCCTTTATGTTTTATGAGCGAATTTTTTTGGGGAAAAACCAAACTAAAATACATTGAGAATACCTACTTTTTTCACTTTTTAATATAATATAATATAAAAATGGGATTAAAACAGAGAAAAAGGAAAAGTAACAAATTTCACGCGAAAATTTTATTCATAATTGGGCTGATTATTCTGAAAGGTACTTAAACAATCTACTATTCCACCAAACTTCTCTGACTCGTAATAGATTTCTCTGGGCACATTCGTCTAATAAAGAGGAAATTGTTATTCAATACAAATGCAATATTATCCTGTGAGATTTTCTTTTTAATATAGTTGTAAAAGTATAATACAATAATAATACATTGCACTAATTTAAGTTCTAATCTTATTCTCGAGTGATTCCGGTGTCGAATAAAAATATGCCACTTCAATGGGTGCTCTAAGTAATGGTATGCTCTGTCTTTAAATCCAAATAGAGTACAGACAACAATCAGTAGAAAGTGTCCCACAAATTTTGGTAAGCTTTGGTAAGTTTTAATTCAAGTTGCTTGGTATGATATAGCGGATTCGGTATGCCTAAATATTGTAGTCAAAATATTTATCACTCTAAGACAAGATGAGAACTTAAATTAGTGCATGTGTGTGAAGTTAGCTACAAAAGTTACATTCTTTTTTTACAGTGAATTTTATGTTAACAGAGACTGTTGAAATCTTAAATAATCACGAAAATATAGCTGAAAGAATGACGTGGATTTATACATACATAATTGGTCATTACAACCCTTCAGTCGAGATTACGACCTAGTTTCTCACACCACTTATGTTGTGTGACCTACAGTTTAAAAATCGACTCCGAACGACAGATGTTTGAGAAACTTTTCATGGCAACTTTATTTACTCTCAGAGTTTTTGCCAGAAATCGGCAGAGAGGAAGTCGACGAAGAAATACTTTTTGTATTTTGTTTTGATGTCTGAAGTCGCCGTAGTCTAGTAGGTAGTGTGTTGGCTTATTATACATAAGGCCCCGGTTCATATCCCAGGACGTGGATTTATTTATTTTATTTATTTAATTAATTTCTCCCCCATTGCTCTTGTTTACACATTGATAAATTCAAAAGAGATGACACTGTACATAAAAACAGTCGATAACTAGTATATAACTTTTGTTTATGAAAGAAATGTCTTAAAAAATTTATATTTATGTATTTTATTCTTAAATTAATAGTAAACTTTATTATGAAGGATTTTTTTATTATTTTTGTAACCAAAAAGTGGTTATTTTTATAACCATTTTATCCGTTCTAAGCGTCTATGCATTCTATGTGTTTTACTCTGTAACTTATCACAAACAACTATGTACACTGATTCTACTTTTATGGCACACACATGTACCGCTAGAATGCATTAAACGCATGGTATGGATTTTCGACTTAAGTAAGAATAAACTAAAAATTACATTTAATAATATTGCCAGATATATTTATGGTCTTACAAAGTACAAAATTTATAACCCGTCATTGTAACGGCATTTATTAAAATGCCGTACTCTTATATATCTACATAAGACCATCTATGTTAAACAACGTCATTATCTATAAAAAAAAGATTTTCTCTAGATCGAATAGAGACTTGAAACTTAACAGTATTAGATATCGCAAACGAGTTTCTAGTAGACACGTTGATATTAATGCAATTCGTCTCTGAAATGAGTTACCAAATGATAAACACTTACTGAGCAATGCTAAGCAATTCAAAATTGCGACATTTTATTTATTTATTTATTCAAGCGTAAATACAGTACATCAAAATAGTATCTTATTTAATAGAACTGCTAATGATGTAGGCATAACAAAGTTTGAGGAATTACTATTGAGGAATTAATATTATTAAAAACAAAAATTTACAATTATATTAAAAAATATGATTAATTAAATTTGTACATTATTGTTCATTAAAAAATTTAATTATTGCAGTCTTAAAATGCTTAGCATTGTTTAATAACTGTATGTTGTTCGGGAGTTTATTCCAGAGACGAACTGCATTAGTGTAAAAGTGTCTATCAGATGTTTGTTTACGGTAGTATAGGTTAGGTTAGAGGACGTGTACTTGTCAATTAAGACAAGTACAGTATCCGGAGGTCAAATTGACCCATTGTACAACGTCCTAGTTTCTCACACCACGTATGCTGTGTGTGTTAATTTTATACAATTTTGTTTACGGTATCTAACGCTATTAATTTTTAAAATTTTCAAAAGATGTACATATTATAGATTTTATATATATGAGGATTCAGATATTCTACTATACCTTGTACGACCATAAACATATCTAGCAATATTGTTATACGTGATTTTGATTTCGTTCTTACTTACTGAGTCACAATTAGAAAATAATTCACATCCGTACAGTAAAATGGGGATGAGGTGTGTTTTTGCGAGCAGCATATGAATATGAAACGGAGTAAAATATTGCGTTAGATTTCGCAACATGGCAACCGTTTTACCACAAATAGCATTTACATGATTGGACCAGTTAAGGCTATTGTTAAAGATAACTCCTAGATTCTTAACATTATGTACTGTCTCAATAGCAGTATTATTAATCTGTATTGGTGTAAGCTGTGCTGTAGAGTTTACCTTGTCCATTATCAAAGCTTTCGATTTCCTCGGATTGTGGCAAAAACCATTTTTTAACGGACAATAATGTACAAGATGTAATTATTTATTCATATTTTTAATTATATCTATTTTTAAGTATAATTATTTTATTAGACCCCGATTATGGTTTACAACAGTTGTTTTTAAGTGTTGTCAGAACTGTCAAAAACTTACAACAGCTCATTTGCTGTTGTATTTTTGCCGCTGTAAGTCCAAAAAAGAAAATGGAAAAAAGTTTGTAGGTATATATATATGACAGTGCATATAATTTTTTGTGGAAATTTTAAAAATTATGAGTATCTGGCAATATTTTATAGAAAAATAACCAATAAGAAGCAAATGGAAAAGCTGGTCGAGTTAATTATTTGTTAATGTATTATTATTAATGTATATTTTAATTTTAAGTAATTTTGAAATGAATACAATACATACAACAAAAAAATATAATAAAGTAAAAACAAATTTTATTTAAAAATGATCATGACATTCAAGCTGTATTATCTCTTCATGTTCAAATACAAATGCTGCAACTCCTTTGCGGGTGCTACAATTCGCGCTTGCGTTCCATTTATACAACCAATTATTCCTGGGAAACGTGTTCCTGAATAAAATGTTGTTTTACTTGCATTTTTCACTCTTCTGTCATCCTGGTGTTTATTCATTTCTTAAAAATTTTTTTTTTCAAAGAATTTTAAAATATCTTTTAAAATGCAGCAAATAGAGGGTTGCGACACACCAATATTAAAATCGTTACCGCTACTTCTTTGATAACTTCCATCAGCAAAAAATCTCAGTGCGCAACAAAATTTAAGTATATAATGGCAGTACACCGGATTAACGGCTTTAAAAAATCGGTTAGTTGTTGCAGCAAAAACATAAAACCATCATTATTGATACGAAAAAATTTTACAAAGCTGAAAGAAATGTTATAACAATGCTGAATTTTATAATTGAACAATTTTACATACTCAGTATCTGGTAATTCCAAAGAGTTGGAATTGTCCCGAATTTCTTTCATAATGCGTGGCATTTGCGTTTTCTTGGTACCCTCATCATCATCAAAGAATAACTCGTCCACCGAATACAAACTCGACGCTATAATCCATTATTTGTATTTAAACTTTTTATTATTTATTTGCAACTGTTCTTTTAAACTTCACTATTGTATATTCTGTGTTCACTATGCGCTTAAATTTTAAAACGTAATAAATTTTGTTTTCAATTGAGAGTTTTATACGCTCAGGGATGTATTTTAAAGGAAAAGTATACTAACATTGAAGAACAACCCTGTGACATACACAACATCTAGATGTTGTGAACCGTAGTCAAGAAAGTAATAAATGTTGTGTTGTCTCTGTTACAACACTACATTTATGTGTTGTGAACCATAATCGGGGCCTTAATTGCACAATAACTCATGCGTATGTCTTACCAGTACTGTCAAATAGGATAATATTGTCAAACAGTATTGTTGTATTGAGTTTAAATAAATGGACAATATAACGAACTAACTTACTTTCTATTAGAGATGCCAATATTACTTTCTATTAGAAATGCTGATCCCGGAATTTTTCTCTTAATAAAAAAACTAAAACCAATTGTTTCATTAAAATTTCATTTATTTTTAACCTTTATCTCACAATTACTTTTATGTAAAATAAAAAACAGAACAGAAAGTAACAAAAAAGCGTAAATTAACAAAAATAAAAAGAATTCATCTGTGTCTACATACATATGTATATACATAAAAATATTAGTGAAGAAACCAATAACAACCCTTTTAAGGACACTTTACAGTCCAAAATACGAGTATATATATACTTATTGTTTGAAGTAATTTTTTAAAAAGATCAAAGTCTATAATATTTCATAGAAGAGCCTTAAACGGATTTCGATGCAAACATACGCTGCGGCTGAAAAACATCTTTCGCGATCTATACTTGCAGGCAAAATGGTTTCAAGATAATTATATGCGGGATATAATTATTCATCTCTATTACCTCGTGATACAATCAAACCTATTTCTTTAATAAGTTGAACATCTAAATCATCTGCTGCATTAACAGATTTTATTGGACTTTTACATCACTTTACTTTACTTTTACTTCGAGGGCAACGTTTAAATTTTAACGATGGAAGTAGAGTTCAACTCGAGTGATATAGAATATTCACTTAATTATTGCATGATATACTTGAAAAACTACATGGCTATTATATAATGTAAACTCAAATATGTAGAAACTTTGACTTGTAGCGAAGAATACACGGGAAAATATTCTACTCCACAGATGTCAGACTTTGATAGCTTCTATAAGGTCCAGATGTGCCGAAGTAATCATTAATCGTGGAGGGGCTACTTCATATAAACAAATAATACTAATATGTAAATTTCATAAACGTTAAAACTGAAATTATTACCAATTTTCCAATTTGTTCTTATTTTTTCGAACACCTGATTTTCGACTTAGTTCAACATTATTGGCAGTACAAAAAAAAAATTAGATGAGTTAAAACATAACTAAGTATTTTTAAAAAGCTAAAGATGTCTACAATAAAAATAATAAAAAGCCATATTTTCAAATCTTTCTTTAAAATTTTTTTAAAACCATCTTTTGTTTCGCTTTGAATGTTCTTATTATTTCGAACACGTCTGTATGTATGAATTTACAATCATGAAAACCCCAGAAAATCCCAGGATTTCCCAATTGGCATCCCTACTTCCTATACATTAATTTACATCTGGTGTAAATTAAAAGGTTTTAGAATTAAAAAATTGTTCCATCATATTTGTAGATGCCTCGACAAAGTCTACATTCCGAGCCTACGAATAAATATCTATATACAATTGCCGAAAGCACACTACACTTTATTAAAGTCATACCAGAATTAAAGAAACTGCAAGCAGAAGTCCTCCAGGGAAACGTTCCGGGTTCACCAATGGATCTTCTCATTTGCTGAAAGACAGCGACTGATGTTTGTTTATTTTACATGCGTAAATGCACAGGCACATATAATCCGTAATGCGTAAATTCTTTCAACTGACACCAACACAATAAACGTCTGTGTATGCCACATTGAGTACTTTGACGGATCAGCTGTTTCATTTTTCTTTTTCATATCTATACAATGTTCTGTATCTGCCACAATGTTTTAATATTTTACAAACAATCGATTTTGGATAAAATGCGTGCTTCTTCAAGTATTCTAGGCATTTCTCAGAATACTCTGCTTTGACATTGAAGTATATTGGAGTCGTTGATCTACCACGAAGCTGCTGTAATCGTATGTTTTGTTTTGGCGTCTGAAATTTTTCAATACATGGCAGTTTCCTATAACTGAATAACATAACATCATATTGAAGTTTAGAGTCAATTATGCAGTAAGAGTTTATAGTCTACTCTCAATCAGGGGTTTCGACCAATTTGCCAAAATATTTCGAAAAACTTCATTTTAATTTGTGCCACTTTTGTATTAGTATTGTGGGAACGAATTTGCAGCTTCTGTAAAGAGCTGTATTGAAGGGAGAGCAGATGTTGCAAGTGGCTCACGAAGTTAGTCTTGTACGAACCTTAGCCCATTCAACATCGCGCAACGGAACCAACCACTGACTGAATACTTTTTTTTTACATTATATACTTTTTTATTTAATTACAATTTAATTGAGCTAGAAATATAAATAAATGAATTAACATTGAAGACAAAATACTACAAAATTGGGGACTCAACCAAAATAGCGAAAATAAGATAAATAATAGTGCAAGGAAAGAAAAAGACAGAACGAAAACTATACGAAGAAAAAGTGATGGTGTGTGAAAAAAAAGGAAAAAATACTCTCTTGATCGTCTCATTGTGTTTGCTTGTGTATGAAACAAAGGCTCTTGTTATAGTACATGTGTGGAAAAGAAGAAGAACTTTAGAGAAAACACATGTTGCATAAAAACACATTCATTGTTGTTGTACGAGTATATATTCGTTGAGAGTGCTGTATAGAGAGAAAACGGGAAGTAACTGTTTGAACATTGAGAAGAAAAAGAAAAAAAAAGGAAACTAACGTATATTTTGGTGACTAAGCGTGGGAAGAGAAGAAATAAAATAGACAATGGCGCGTTTGGGTGATTTCGAGTGTGTGCGTTTGAAATTGAGAACAGATAGTCGTACAGCAGTGGTTGCTTTGCATAAGTTTGTATTTGAAAACGAGGGTGATCGTGGCAACAGACAACGTTTGCGTGAGTTTGACGGCTTTGCAGACAATGCTGAGAAGTACAAGGCCAAGAAGAAGTATGTTGAGGAGAATTTGAGTGCAGCAGATTTGGTTTGTATATGTAATTTGCTCAACATAAGCTACGACGTAGATAACTTGTTTGAACACATTTATACGAATTTGCGTGTGGGTCAGTTGTTATGTTCGAGAAGTGTTGATGACGTTGACGACGAAGATGATGATCATGACGACGGCGATCATGATGATTTAGAAAACACGATTGTGCAGAATAATAAAAAACAACCGACGGCAGCAAATAGTATGTTGGAAATGTGTACAGGTGGTGCAAGTAGCTTTAGTGTTGATGCTTATCAACACAACGACGGCGTCAAACGACAGGCGATACCAAATCAAGAGAGCTTACACTCAAAGACGGTTTTACGGCGCAAATATGATTTGGCTTATAACAACGACGGCGATATGCAACAACGACGTGTGAGCAATGTGAATAATTACAACGACGACGACGGGCGGCAAACTTTACGACGCAATATTAATGTCGATGATTATGACGACGGCTACGTGCAACAAACTACTCGACGAGGTTTTGCCATGAGTTTTAGAGATATTGAAGATTCTATACGTAGTTTTGATGGGACCAGTGTTTTACCAATTCATGCCTGGATAGAAGAATTCGAGGAAACAGCAGCTGTGATGGGATTAGAACGATTTGTATTTGCAAAAAGATCTTTGAAGGGTGTAGCGAAACTATTCATCTCGAGTGAAAGGGGAATAACGTACCAGCAGTATCCAGCTCCACAAAATGTTATCCGAACGCAAGATGAGAAAAGATGAAAATATCCATGAGTATTATTTGAAAATGAGAGAATTAGCTGCAAGAGGCAATATTGATTACAGTTCACTGAGGCAGTACGTGATCGATGGCATAAACGACAGCGACGTGAATAAGATGATTTTATATGGTGCCAATAATTCCAAGGATTTCAAGGATAAGTTGCGGTGTTACGAGACAATGAACAAGTCCAGCAAGCGGCTGAATTATACTAAGAGGAACGAGATGGATTTACCCAAGGATAAAAAGTCCGAAATAAAATGTTTTAACTGTGGCGGAAAAGGACATAAGTCTAATAATTGCGATAGTAAATCCAAAGGTACCAAATGCTTTAATTGTGAAAAATTTGGCCATATCTCCAAAAATTGTCCGCAGAAAAAAGGTGAGTCCAATAATATTCGATTACTAAATGAGTACAACGATGACATCATGATGAAGATCATTAAAATGGGTGACGTAACAACTAACGCTCTTTTCGACACCGGCAGTAAATTTAATGTTATGCGAAAATCAATATTCAGACAATTAGAAAAATCATCACCAGATTGTACCTTGACGGAATCCAATTTTTATTTGAGCGGTTTTGGTCACAACAGAGGAGATAATTTGATCAAACCTATCGGCAATACTGATTTTTTGGTGAAAATTGGTGAGGAGGACTTCAACCTAACGTTTCATGTGGTACCCGATGATTGCATGGATGTTAGTGTAGTGTTAGGCAAACCACTTTGTCTATTGGCCGACGTACGAATTACACCCGAGGGTCTTAATATTACAAAATTCAACAGGAATGATGACGTTCATATGATTATGAGAATAGACCTCGTAGAAAAACCTGAATTAGATATTGATCAGACGGCTAGTGAGAACGCTAAGGTAATGGTGACTGAGATGTTTGAAAATTATGAACCGGCTAAGACCAAAACAACGAATGTGGAAATGCGTATAGTCCTTAAAGACGAAACTCCGATCTATTGCAATCCACGACGTCTACCGTTGAAAGAGAGGACAATTGTTGAAGATCAGATCGAGCAATGGTTAAGTGAGGACATTATTGAACCATCAGAATCCGAATTCTGCAGTCCGATTGTTTTGGCGAAGAAACGAGATTCAACATCTAGACTCTGTGTAGATTTTAGACGAATGAATAGGGTCATCGTAAAGGATCGTTACCCGCTTCCATTAATTGAGGACCAGTTAGACCGTTTGCAGGAGGCGAAGATTTTTAGTACGATAGATCTACGTAATGGGTTTTTCCATGTTTCCGTGCACGAGGATAGTAGGAAATATACATCCTTCGTAACACATAATGGACAGTATCAATTTAAGAAAGTACCTTTCGGTCTTTCAAATTCTCCAGGCGTATTTCAAAGACACGTGAATGCTATTTTTCGAGACCTGACACGACAAGGTATAGCTTTACCTTATGTCGACGACATCATAATACCAGCAGAGAACGAGAACGACGCGCTGAAAAATTTACAAAAGGTTTTGGAGCTATGTAGAGACTATGGTCTTGACATCAATGTGAAGAAGTGCCATTTTTTGAAGAAGAGAATTCAATTCTTGGGCCACGTAATCGAAGACCAGAAAATATCACCATCAGCGGATAAGACAACAGCTATGATAAAATACCCAGTACCACGAAATATGAAGCAATTGGAAAGTTTTCTGGGTTTGGCCGGATACTTCAGAAAATTTATCCCGAACTTTTCCATGATTGCAAAGCCACTTACAGATTTGAAGAAAAAGAATGCTAAGTTCCAATTCGGAGATGAGCAGATGATTTCGTTTGATGCTTTGAAGACTATCATGAGTAGAAACCCAGTTTTAAGGATCTACAACCCGAATTGCGAGACGGAAGTACATACAGACGCCTCAATCGACGGATACGGTGCTGTACTATTGCAAAAAAGCCCTGATGATAACCTGTTACACCCCATTTATTATATGAGCAAAAGGACAACCGATCCTGAACGAAAGTATACTAGCGACGAACTTGAGGTTTTAGCGGTCATAGAGGCCCTTAAGAAGTTCCGTGTGTATCTTATTGGTGTTAAGTTTAAATTGGTTACGGACTGTAACGCTTTTACCAAAACTTTAGATAAAAAAGATCTTTCCACAAGAGTAGCAAGATGGATATTGTTCCTGCAGGAGTATGATTATGTTGTTGAACATCGCCCTGGAACGCAGATGCGGCACGTCGACGCTCTAAGCCGAAACCCAATAATGATGATAACGCAAGATGACTTGCCTACCAAAATTGTGAGATTGCAAGAACAGGACGAAGAATTGAACACTATCCGAGAAATATTAAAGGAAAAGTTAACATACAAAGATTACTTATTGAAGTCCGACGTTTTGTATAAGATTGTTGATGACTGCGAATTGTTGGTCGTACCTAAGGGTATGCAGAACGAGGTAATCCGAAAGGCCCACGAGAGAGGTCACTTTTCTACGAAGAAGACAAAAGAGTTAATTTCCAGCGAGTATTTCATACCTAAATTAGATGAGAAAATCAGCAGGTGCATATCGAATTGTATTCCTTGTGTTATAGCCAATCGTAAGAGGGGAAAGCAAGAAGGAGAACTTCACCCCATACCGAAAGAAGACGTACCCCTACATACTTATCATGTGGACTACCTAGGCCCACTTGAATCAACTAGTAAGGTTTACAAGCACATTTTTGCGGTAATAGATTCATTTACGAAGTTTTGCTGGCTATACCCTACTAAGATTACACGCTTGCAGATGCAGAGTGCCATATTTGGGAACCCCTTCCAAATAGTTTCTGACCGTGGATCGGCGTTCACCAGTGATGACTTCAGAACTTATTGTGAGGACGAGAATATCAACCACATATTGATCACTACCGGCTTACCACGAGCTAACGGACAGATCGAAAGACTCAACAGTACCATAATTTCCGTTTTGGCTAAATTGAGTATTGAAGACCCCAGTAAATGGTACAAATATGTGAACAGAGTTCAGCAGACGATTAATTCGACGTATCACCGAAGTATCAACACAACACCATTTCAGCTATTGGTCGGCTCGAAGATGCGAAGTAAGGATGACATCCACTTGAAAGACTTACTTGAAAAAGAGTTGATAGCTAATTTTTATGACCAACGTAATGAGCTAAGAGACGCAGCCAAACAACAGATTTTTAGGGTCCAGTCCGAGAATTGCAAAACTTTTAATCGAAAGAGAAAGCCTGCCTTGAAGTACAAAGTTGACGACCTTGTAGCCGTTAAGAGAACTCAGCTTGGAGGAGGAATGAAACTGAAGGCCAAATATCTAGGTCCCTACAAAGTTGTCAAGATGAAGCCTAATGACACGTACGATGTGCTGAAGTATGCTGATTGTGAGGGCCCTAAACGGACAACCACTTGTGCTGAGTATATGAAGCCTTGGCCTAATGAGCGCTATGATGATGATTTTGATGACCCGCAGGATGGCCGAGATGTGGGAACGAATTTGCAGCTTCTGTAAAGAGCTGTATTGAAGGGAGAGCAGATGTTGCAAGTGGCTCACGAAGTTAGTCTTGTACGAACCTTAGCCCATTCAACATCGCGCAACGGAACCAACCACTGATTGAATACTTTTTTTTTACATTATATACTTTTTTATTTAATTACAATTTAATTGAGCTAGAAATATAAATAAATGAATTAACATTGAAGACAAAATACTACAGTATTAAATACCCAAGTCAAGCGTCTATCAATGTTATTTGTTCGATTCTCTTCATAACGTTAAAGTCAGAAGAACATACAACAGGACTTTAAACTTTGGCTGCTGTATAATGCTCCAAGACAGCTCAAGACACCCCCAATCTCCAGATCTCAATCCTATTTAGCATCTTCGGGATTTATTAGAGAACAAAATTCGCCAGCATCTAATTAGAAGTAACAGACCTTGCGAAATGTTATATGGAAGAGTGGGAGAAATTAAGTGCTGAGGAAACAGAAAAGTTGGTGAATTCCATGCCAAACAGATTGAATGAAGACATAAAACAACGTGGATATTCAACAAAATATTAAAATTAAGATTTAAGCATATTCATCAAAGTTTTCTTTATTTATTTTGACACTGAACGCAGACTTTTTGGTACCTATATTTTATTATTGTGATATTTATGATACTTTAGTTTAAAAATGAATTAATTTTTTGGTTTATATTTTTAAGTAATTTTTAGAAAATGGTGTAAATTAAAAATCTATGAAGAAATTTTGCTTTAAATTTAATACTTAATGTAAGTTTTTATATAATTTCTAAAAATACATTAGGTGAACGAAAACTTTATTGAGTAAGTGTATGTATATTCAATCGCTTTAATTCTCCATGTCTTTTGCATAATGTGTTCCTGTAGAGACCGAGTCGCTTGGTGGGGTTCTTCACTCTTGCTGAGAAAAGCCGTGTCATCAACAAATATAGAATTATGAGTATGAATGTTCAATGGCATGTTCGAAGTATATGTTAAACATAAAACTGCACCCAATATTCTGCCCTGCAGTACACTGATAGCAATCAGCTGTGAAGAACTTTCAACTGTGAATCACTCACAATTACAAATTTTGTACCCATAATATACTGCCAAACTCTGTTGAACACATCTGTAAAAAGAACAGAGCAGTAAGTATCTCTGTTTGTCAAATGCACTTCTTATGACCTGTACCAGTCTTTAATCATCTTGTTATTGGTTTTAACTATTTCAAGGTCTTTCTTTGAGTAGAGTGGTATGTGTGTTGGAATAGTATTCCGAATCTCACAAAATTCCAATCCTTGAGGGACTGACGTATTATTTTATATATTTGAAGAAAAAATTAACGGCAGGAAGATTACAAATAATTTACCGTTTTCAGAATCTTCTCAAGTTTCAGTGTCATTTCCAACCTCCAGAGGATCTTGTAAAGGTGGCTTGTACAACAGGTCTCTTAAGATCTCATGCAGTATGCAATAATGAATAATTCGACAACGGTGTAACGTCCATTCGCTTCGAGGTCTTCGTTTTCTTAAAACCATTCTTTCCACATTTACTGCGAAAATTATATTACATCCAATTAGTAGCTTGGTAGAATTTGCAACATAAACGGTTTGTGAGGAGCTTCATTAAATTTTATTGTTGTTTGTTTGTTTTGTTATTCTTAAATTTAAGCCAGTTGATACATTTACTCACCCTTACATATTTGCGGGTGTAACAAAATCATGAGGATTAGAAATCGTAACTATTGTAGGCGAATGGCTCAAATACAAATCAAATTCTCTGTAAGTATTTTTCATCATTCCAAAACCTATAACATCTGGAATTTTCTATCTGTCGGATGACCAATATGTTGGTTTGACGTCAAAATTAATTTTAGATATTGTGTCAAACAAAACTCGATCTCCAGTTGTAACGAGTTTGTCGCCCCAGTATACATGACATCGTAATCTCCAATAATATATAATAGAAAATCTAGGAGAGTAAACCGAAGATATTACAAAATTTTGATTAAAGTTGCCAACGCAAATGTTGGAATGGTCACACAATCAGCGTTACCAGTAATTTTTATTTCTGGAAAAAACCTTGTTTTTACAAAAAAAAAAGTTGTTTCCTACGAAAGTACTAAATTTTGTAAAGGAAATTATCGGAGTCCAGTGTCTGTTATTTCTGATGTTGGTGTTTCTTTGCTAACTTGCCCAGGAGTAAATATTTCATGATATTATTACAGAATTTATTAAAGAAACTAATAATTGAAATTTATTGAAAAAACTTGTTTTGTTAGAAAACAAATTTAATGAGAACTTTTTTCATCTCAAAAAAAAACTTGGGAAAAAAGGGAAAAGTTGGCAAATGGCAACGCTGCACACAATACATGATACATGATGTTCAACGCTTGACTGTATAAGAATACATATAGGTCTGGAAATATTAAAGAGACTTCCCGTCGTCGAATGATTTCAAACATATCATTTTGATTTTGTGTAAGAAAATGTTCAGTTCTGTTTTTCTGTTGGTGGATGCCGTTTACGATTCAGCAACAGATTCTTTTGCTTTTGTTAGAAAACAAACTTAATGAGAACTTTTTGAATCTCAAAAAAAAAAAAAACTTAGGAAATAAAGGAAAACTAGGCAAATGGCAACGCTGCACACAATACATGATGTTTAACGCTTGTCTGAATACAAATACGAGGTGTGATCAAAAAATAACCGTTGTTTTCAAATTTCGTGAGTTGCGTATGTTCGATTTTCGTATTTTTTTCTGTTATGTTGGTACACATGTCTGTTATATATTTTGAAAATATCAGCCATTTTAGATTGTCAATTTGTTTTTGACAGATAAAAAGGTTAGTCTTGTTTTGGTGTGCTCTTCGATTTTTTACTATTCGAAAAATGGGATGATTGGTCTTTGGTTTCAATGTCATAGCCATACACCCATAATTTGTCACCAGTTATGACCTTTTTGAGCAAATTTGGATCGTCGCACTGTTTTTACATAAACAAACCAAAAATTTAATATTGAATGTCATAAAAATTACAAAAAATATAAATATTAGAAGATATGTTTAATTGATTTGAGTTTCTTAAATTTTTGAAGCCTTTTTATTTTAATTTTTTAAGCAGATTTTACTTTAATTTCAAAAACTTTGTTTTCACAAATTTTATCGCATTTAATATGGCGCCTTTTCATTCTCTTTAATTCAGCTGTTATCAGCTGTTAATTCAGTGTTATCACTACAGCGTTTTTACATTCATTTAAACGATTTTATATTTATTTAAAGATATTTATTAAACGTCTTATGTATTGTTTTTGTAAGACAGACAATTTCACTATCACAGAAATAAAAACGTTCAATTTTGTTTGTTGTGGAATTTTGTTATTTGTATTTTCCATATAAATAAGAGTTAATTTCCACCTTGTATTTAATATAATTTAAACACTATTACTTTAATTTGTTATTCAAAAAAATAATATTAATTTTCTTATCTAATTTAGTTTTAGTTCCAATTAATTTACAATTTAATTTCGCACTGCATACTGATGAGGGACGATAGCTTCAAATAGCGCATAACACTGACTAAATTTACTTAACTTACAAATGATGATAATTACTAAAAAAAAAGAAGAAATCTGCTTACAATCTAAAATATTCTCATGATTCATATTATTACAATTCAAGAGAATATCGATTCAATCTTGTGAGAATATGACGCCTTTTGCACGTTCAAAGTTTTTTGAAAATTAGTTTGACAAACTCTTTTGCATTTTCATTTAAACTTTGTTTCGCTTTTGCACGTAAAAAATTACTTTGACAAATTTTGTTTTCTTTTGTCGCGTCTTTCTGCTGTTTTTGACAGTTGTAACTTTATTTGGCATTGTGATTTAGGTTAAAACACAATATCATATATGAATATTATATTTGTTATTATATTATAAAATATTGTATATTTACATATTATTATTTTTTATATATTAACCTTATTTAAATTATATTCTATTTGATTTTTATAAATCAAATAATTAAATTATATTCTTTTTTGATTTTTATTTTTTCACTTCTTTTAATTAATTGTTTGGCACTAAAATTTTTCATTTGCAAATCTTTTGATTTCAAACACAAAATGAAGAAAATAATGTTATTTTAAATAAGGGAACTTTATATTAACACGTTGACTGCCAACTACGAGATAACTCGTAGATTGTGTTCCTTTCTAGGGAGCCAACTACGAGTTATCTCGTACTCACTAAACCATATTTTCTCCTAAGGAAACATCATTTTTGCTTTATGATGATACCTACGATCTAAAAATAGAGTTTTTAGTAATATAATGTGAAAAAATCGAATTGTCACTTTTGGCCAGTTTTCTGAAAATTGCCGCGGCAGTCAATGTATTACTTCACTATGCGAAACAAAAAATAAAAGAAAATGTCAAATAAAAGGTGAAATCAAATACAACTATGTGTATATACGAATAAAGAACAAAGCAAGTTTGCGAGTGCATCAAACTCAGAACTCACCCCCGCTCGTTTTCCCCCTCTCTCCAACGAACTCAAGAGTTTTCAAACTAGTTTGAAAACTAATTTGAACGTGCAAAAGGCGTCTATCATACGAACTAGAGAAATTATCATTCGAACTATGACAAAATTTCATTTATCCCGTTAGCGTTCTTTTCGATTTATAATAAATGAAAGAATATTAATAACTGTACAAATATTATCAGCAATAGTAAAAGTGATGATCAAATAAATGGAAAATAGATTATAATTGCGTTAACTGATACAAGCAAATGAAATCGTTTATCTTACAGAAGCAGGTCAGGTATTTCAAAAACTGAATTTATACGAGTGTTAAACGTTTTTTATCTTTTCTAGTAAAGGTAAAATGCAAAGGGAAAGGCACTTCAAACGCTGGTGGATATTTAATTAGTTAAACAAGGAATACTATACTTCTATAATTTAAAATAAATATAAACACCTTCCTACCGTGATGTAATAAATTATAATTTTTGTTTTTAAAATGTGAAGTTTTATTTAAAGTGAATTCCACATACAGATAAACATAACATACGTATAAAACTTTAATTCTGTTTATAATTTCAATTTTCAGTTTTGGTGGTTTTTAATATTGACACGTCGTTAACACTGCTAAAAAGATGTCACGTAAAAATGTAAAAAAAATTCTATATTTTACAGATTCTTACGATCCGTTTACGTTGCATTACATTTCTATAACCATTCGTATTGCTTTATACATGACAAAAACGATCAGCTGTTACTTAATGTTGCGTTTACATTCCGTTCCGGTCGGCTAACCGAGCCTTAAGCGGGGCTTTTACGTTGTGTTATGTTCCGAATAAGCTGTTTTTGTTTTGTAAATGAGAAACATCTATAAGTCGTTTTTTTTTCATTCCATTCCGTACGTGTATTAAGACGCCTTTTGCACGTTGAAATTAGTTTCGAAACAAGTTTCAAAAACTTTTTTGCATTTTCTTTTAAAATTTCTTTCGCTTTTGCACGTAAAAAATTAATTTCACAAATTTTATTTTCTTTTATCGCGTCATTCTGCTGTTTTTGACAGTTATAACTTTATTTGGCATTGTGATTTAGGTTCAAACAACACCAGACAATTCTTTAAAAATGAACATTATAGGAATATTATATTTTTTTATAATATTATAATATAATTACCGTATTTATTGATTTTTATAAATTAAAAAATTAAATTATATTCTTTTTGATTTTTATTTTTTCATTTTTATAATTAATTGTTTGGTAATAAAAATTTTCTTTTGCAAATGTTTTGATTTCAAACACAAAATAAACAAAAAGTAATGTTATTTTAAATAAGGAAAATTTATATTAACACGTTGACACTACGAGATAATTCATAGTTGGCTCCCGGAACGCAATCTACGAGTTATGTTGTACTCATTAAACCACTTTTTCTCCTAAAAAAAAACATAATTTTTATTTATGATACCTACGATCTAAAAATAGAGTTTTTTAAGTAATATAATGTAAAAAAATTAAATTGTCATTTTTGGCCAGTTTTTTGAAAATTGCCGCGGCAGTCAGCATGTTAACTTCACTATGCGAAACAAAAAATAAAAGAAAATGTGAAATCAAATACAACTCTGTGTATATACGAATAAAGAACAAAGCAAGTTTTGGGAGTACATGAAATTGTGAAATCACCCCCGCTCGTTTTTCCCCTCTCTCCTACAAACTCAAGAGTTTTGAAATTTGTTTCGAAACAAATTTCAACGTGCAAAAGGCGTCTAAGTATAAAAAAATATTTTTTTACAAAAGTACCATTTGATGCAAAAAAGTATTTGTTCAGTTATACTTCAGTACTATTTCAATTTTGCAACACTGCTACTGATCCCAATTTTCACTTCCTCAATCTTGGCTCGCTAATGTCTAGCACGAGTCAAGTTACTTCCAATATAACCCTGATGATATCGATAGATTTTTCTTTTCCTTTTCAACATTTCTACAAAAATATGTTAAACGTATATCATGTTTAAATATATCCAAATATGACTTAAAAAGAAGAATTTTATAATACGCTTTGGATTAAACGGCATATTAATGACACTAACTGTATGTGGATGCAACTGACGAATAATGTATGTATTATACATATAATATACATACATGCTTAATTGGTTATTACAACCCTTCAGTTAGGATTATGCTGTGTGTCCTAATTGTATAATGACATATTCTGTGGAACTCTCGAGGCAATTTTATTTACTCTCACATTTTTTCTATAAATCTGCCGAAGAGAGAAGTTGGAGAAGTTTGAGGTAGTGTGACCAACATACTACCTAGAAGATTACAGCAACTTCTGTTTTACACAACATAAGAATTAATTTCACATTTACAGTTACATTTGTGTCAGGTAAAAAATTTTAAATTAAAATGATCAGATGACTTATTACTATTTAAAAGAATGACTATGTCTTCAAAGCGTTCGATTACAAATACTCATCTATCAAAGTTGAAGTGAAGTGTAGAGATATCGTCTCACATATCTCTACATCTTGTAGCTACTCATTGAAACTATGATATAAGTAACATAATTTCAAAACTATATATTTTATATATTATATCTAATTTTATAACTCTTTACTTTTCCATTTTAGTTGCTTCCACTTTATGATAATGAGAAGTCGAAAATTCCAAATCCTGAAAAGAGAAAAGCGGACGATTTTGATCAAACAAAAGATATAAAGAAGGTAAAAATATACATATTATCCTTTTATTATTTTCTTACTTATTTAAGGATTTGATAAAAATACTACAATAATAGACTTTTGATTTTAGTTGGTGTGGCTAAATGAGTTGGAAACATTTTCTTATTATTATAAAAATATATTTACTCGTTTTTTCTTTTTTACTTTTAGGCTAAACTGGAAACAAAAGCTTTAAAGGCCAAAAGACCTGGGTTTACTGATGAGAGATATCATGAGACATCGTATTATATTGAAAATGGTATGAGATAAAAGCCTTTATTAATTATTATTATTATTAATTTTTTTCAAACTCTCCATATTCCCCAAGGTTTGCGAAAAGTTTACCCGTATTATTTTACATTTACTACGTTTACTAAGGGGCGTTGGGTAGGAGAAAAGATCCTCGATGTTTTTGCTCGCGAGTTTAGGGCTCACCCTGCCGAGGAATACGAGCGTTGTATAAAATCTGGAACTTTAACAGTAAATTACGAAAAAGTGCCTATTGATTATAGATTGAAACATAATGACCTGTTGGCAAATATTGTACATCGGTATGTATGAATTGTATTTATTCTTTCAAGTTATTTTCAGTTCTAGTACACTAAAATTGTATAACACATTTTGAGTCATAATTTAAGAATATCTTATCACTTTTGTTATTTTATCATATATTTGCTTTACTTGCATACTTGAAAATGTTTAAAATTAAATGATTGTTAGGAGTTCGGGAATATCCTTTATAAATTTAGTGCAAGCCAATAGTATCCGTTTTCAGAAGAACAACTCTAAAATCTTAAGAATGTTTTATATAAGCAGAAAACATAATATTTGAAAGTGTTTTAAATTATTTTAAAATCATAGACCAGTATTTAAACTACATTCAATTATATAAGTACTTGTGAAACACTTTTTATATCTTAAATCTCGGTGTTAATTATTGTTCATTTTCTAAATAGTTGAATAGAATCAAAAGTCTGATAAACGTAAATCATGTGACCGATAAAGTGCCCAAATTTTGAATAATATTTGAATATATGTCATCGTCGTCGAAGGTAATCATTAATATATCGATTTTTAACTCAGGTGAACATTACTTTCCACAATTCCAATCAATAGCTAAGAATAAACCACAATAAAGATGCAAATATTTTTTGGAGCTGACGACGCTTTACAAACATGAAAAAACAAGTACGACAAACTTTATGTATGATGTTTAAACATGTCAACTCAACTTGTTTTCAACGTACAAAACAAAATTTTCTAGACTTCTTTCTTGAGACTAATAAACCTTCTGATAATTTTTAAAATTATTATTAGTTTCCTTTGATTTTTAAGAAGATATTTTCTAAGCCAGGTACGGATCATAGGGACCAGTGCCAGTCCCATCAGCATTCCTAATGTATTGGACAAAATATTTGAGAAGACAATATAATTTTTGATTTTCCTGAACTGAATGCATACACATACATACATAACATACATAATTGGGCATTACAGGATTCAGTCAGGATTACGACCTAGCTTCTCAGATCACTTATGTTGTGTGTGTTAATTTTATACATGAGTGACGGGACCTACAGTTTTAAAGTTGACTCCGAACGACAGATTTTTGAGAAACATTTCATGGCAATTTTACTCTCAAAATTCTTGCCAGATATCTGCTGGGTGGAAGTCGTCGAAGAAATAATTTTCCATATTTTCGTTTTGATGTCTGACCTGGGTTTTGAACCGTGGCCTTACGTTTAATAAGTCAACACACTACCTACTAGACTACGGCGACTGAATAACATTATTAAATCCATATGGAACTTTCTACTGATATACATATTGATACTATGTTTTACAATTAAATTATGAAAATTTTTGATTGAGTCAGCTTTGAGGAATTCTTCTTGCAACCAAGAGCTCAAAAATAATACTTTCTGTAATTCGCTTGAAAAAAACTTTTCAGGAAAAGAATATTTGCATCTGTTAGAAATCAAATTAGAGAGAACAAATTCCTAATTATATACAAACCTTAATAAAACTTTTCAAGTTCCCTTATATTTTTTTTGTTGTAAACTGTTGTGTTTTTAAGGACATATATAGTCTTGTAGTTATTTAAAATATACATATATTTCGTATTTCCAATATTATAAAAAAGTAATATATGTTATAATTAGCATTGATCAATTCAGTAGACAAAAGAAGAAAGAAAAAAATATAATGAAAAGTTCTAGGCGTACTAAGAATTATAACATTTTTAAAAGATGTTCAAAGTTCTTTCCAAAGCTACAAAATATTTTATTTTAGAAAATAAAAAATAAGTGAGTTGCTTTAGTTTTTGCCACCTAAATTTGAAACATGTTAATTTTACTGTTATTTTATTTTTTTTTTCAATATTTCTTTTATTAGTAAATTAGTTTAGGTCTTACTAATTTTGAAATAGCTATCCTTAAAAGTTCTCAGGTTTGTCTTTTTTACCAAATACTTATAAAAATGTCAAAATATTAAGTCAATTGCTTTAGTTTCTGCCACTACTGTATGTAATGAATAATTGATAAAATATAAAGGATATGGTAATTTAAATTGACATAAACGGATCAAGGCGTTATTACAGTGATTTATAAATTTTGTTGTCATTTGTTGTAGCACAACTTGTTTACTTAATTACGTCAATTTTGATTCATCGCGCATAATTATAGTGATTGCCTTTTTACGCAATAACGGTTTTAGTTTACCTATAAAAACATTTTTTCGTTTGCGGTACTACTAAGTAAGGGTCTCCTTTGGTATAAAAATATAAATTTTTTGAAATACATTTTGCAACAACAAGTGAATGTTAAACTTAATTTATAAAGACAATAAGCTCTATTTTGCTTTTTTAATTCATGTTTTACGGGATTTTGAATTGTCTCAAAGAATTTTAAAGATTTCTCTGATAGTACCCCATTGATTTTGTTTAATTACAGCCCATAAAATTATTTTGTAGCCATATTGGATTCGCCTTTTTGATATTTGAAAAATATTAGTTCAGATTCAAAATCAGCAACCTAAACTTGATTATTTTTATAAAAATAATGAACTTTATTTTCAGTTTGTGTTTTAAACATTTACCTAATATTACAAACTTGTTTTTATAAATTTCAAGATAATAACCTTTCAGAAAATGTAACTCTTGTGTTTCTTTATTATTTCTTCATTATTTTCTATGAACATAATTTATTTCAATTATATTAATTTAAAATTTTGATATCCCGAAATAAAAATAATTGTATAATTTACATAGTATGTATACTACAATATACAGTTACTATTTGTAAAATATAATCATATTTTTATTTATTTACTTATTGATTTTTATTATCTCAAAATCTATAATATATCTATCGTATTACAGGCACGAAGTTCCAGTTACTAGCCAACCAATAACAATAGTGCACATGGACGATGACATTGTGGTTGTCAATAAACCAGCATCTATACCAGTAAGTTGTCTATGAAAGCTGTCGATAAATTTAACCTAAAAATACTCATAATTTGCTTATTTGTTATCTATATTTTACTATATAATAAACTGTATTAAAGCAATTAAGACAATAAAACTTGTCTTCTTGATGCTCTAACCCGAAATTCGATTGCAAAATACTCATTACCGCAAATGTCACGACAAGACAACCATAGTCATATGTTGTATATGTGTTGGGTTCAAAGATTACTGGATCGACTTCAGAATTTATTTTTTTTTTGTTATTTTTAGTTCTCAACGTTTTTTAAAGTTCCAATATTTGACTTTTTGATTTATAAAGCAGTTACGTTCTAAGTCGAAGTTCTCCAGATTTATTAGAAATTTCAAAATTATCCAACTTAGATAAGATTGTTTGCAGGGTCAAAAAACACGTTTGATCACTTCGGCAATTCACTTAAGAAATATATTATAATTGAATCTATAAGATTTTTAGTTCATTCTAACCTTCAAAAAATATGTTTACAGTGACACGTTTGAGTAAAGCAATTATTGTTCCACAAATCAATGAGGACAGCGATAAAATTACATGAATTACTTCTGATTGCATTTTTAATATACTACTTTATAATAATACGCTCTTTCACCATTTTAAGTGACATTCACTGGATATTATGATTATATAATCTGAATCTGTCAACCTGAGAAAGAAGTGGATCGTAAAACAAGTCCAATAAGAAAAACTGACGAAAACAAATTGTACAAATCAGTCATAGATATCTTTCCAGGCTTTGTGGTATGGAGGACTATGTTTAGTACTCGTATGTAGATTATTATCATTCAATACACAAATGTTGTTCGTGAGTTATTACCTGGCCCATTGTTCAAAGGAAATCAAAAGACACAATCTCCTGTGGAACAACAATGTCTGCTGTTGTTACTCAAAAAATATTTAATGTCTCTTACTATATATTATTCACTCAGTTGAAATGCTAACTAATACTTCAAGACACACGTTAATTTTTTTGGTGGCACCGATCTGATGTATACTTTTGTTTAATTTCATCTACCGACACCATGAATTAGAACAATAATTATAAAGTGAAAGACTGCAATCAACGCGAGGAAATGCTCTTCTGCCACATTTATATTTTGAAGAAATACATAAATAATTTGAAATAATCTAATTTGACCGTACCGTTGAAATTAGGATAAATAAAGTTGAAGTTGAATACGTAGGAATATATATTATTAGTTAGCGGCCAGGCCATATAAATATACAATAGCATGGTCATATAAATGCATCTGAAATGATGAAGCCGAAAGTCCATACCATCCGTTTCATGCGTATACCAAAAAAGTAGAATCAGTGTAGTTATTTGTGACAAGTTACAGAAGAAAACGCATAGAATGCATAGACGCATGGAACGCATCAATGAGGTTTACTTTCTACTTTTCTATGCGACTCATGCATTGCTGGAAAAAGTCAGGGATGACAAATTATATACTATTGTGAATAGTTTCGAGAAATATATTTAGATAAATATAAATAGTGCATTACTATTTTCGCATTTTTTTTTATTATTATTATTATTATTATAAAAATATTAATAAACTCATATTTCATAATAAAGTTTACTATTAACTTAAGAGGAAAATACACTAAAATACATTTTTTAACACATTTCTTTCATGAACAAAATTTGTATACTAGTTATCGATTGTTTTTATGTACTGAGTGTCATCTCTTTTGAATTTATTAATTGGTCTTGTGTTCTTTTGAATCCTTTTTGTAGGCCTTAGCAGCACAAAATATCATACATGTAAATTCATAAACATGTAATAATTCCATAAATCATTTTAAAATCTCAATTTCATTTTTCAATTTTCTCAAAATTGCTAATTATTTTACCACAACAGATGATCAAAACAAAAAAAACCAGTCGCATAAAACGCATTGCGTGTAACTTGCAATAAAAACCGCATAGAATGCAAGAATCGCATAAAACCGATGGTATGGACTTTCGGCTTAATATTGGCAGAGTCCTTAACGTAATGGGGCATGACGATACATCAAATTTAACTGATAAAATTTGCATATGTGTTGGTAATATTTGTTATAATTAGCATAGCAACAGAAAAGAACATATGATTTATTCAACGCAGGTAGTAAAAGTCATAAGTATTTTGATATTCTTCAAACTCACCTCGCCCTATACGTGTGAGTATTTTTTACCAACACAATAACACCAGTTTGATTCATTATTTGATGTGCGTGCTCAGGTTATCATCTCACCCACAACTAAGTGTGGGAACTGACAATGTGTATTTTGAATTGTAGTACAATTTAATTTAGCTTGTATAACTATAAGGTTAATATCACGGAATATTTGTTTCAACAATCATTTAAAAAATAAATAATTAGCCAAAGATTTGAAAACTTATGTTATTTTCATTTTTCATATGAAATCGGATATGAAAGTAAAAAAAATATTTTATTATTTTGCGTTGTTGTATTAGCTAATTAAGAAACGAATTGAAATTGATTTAATATTGGTTCTCACACACAGTACATATGTTAAAAAAATATATCTAAGTAGTCAAATTATTCCTAAAAGCGGTAATTTTTTTAAACAAAATCAAGAGAAATAGGAATAAAAAAGGAATTATATGCAATTCCATTATATCGCATCGAATTTTGTGTCATTGTGATTGGTGTGAATTTTTTTTTCATATTCAAATAACAAATTTATATTTTAATTCAAAAAAAATTGTGAAATTTTCCAATTAAAGAAATCAAATTTCTGAAAGAAAACCGATTAGAAGCGACAGGGACAGCAAAACTAAGATGAATTATTTCCTCCGCAAACAATTAAATATTGAATACAAAACACAAAATATTAAAAATAGTAACAAGATAAAAAATAAATAAGTAAATAAAAATCATATACGTGAATACTGATTATGATGATGATGAAGAAAATGAACTTTACAAATGGCAAACAATACCAAAACGTCCTAAACTTTCTGAAAGCAGATCCCCAATTGGAAATTTAGCAAAGAATCGACACACAACTGATGACAACTCAGGTACCTCTAATGCAAATCGATTTAAAATTCTGGATACAGAGAACAGCATAGGTGAAAAAAGTCAAGAAAAAACTGACTACATCAAACCACTACCAATTTTTATATCGAATGTTAACAATATTGTTAATATGATAAGTAACATATGTTCCGTTATTCGTAGAAAAGATTTTAGTTATAAATCATTGACAAATAACGAAATAAAAGTTATTATAAGTAGCATAGATTCATCTAGATAAGTATTTTGATAGAAGAAGAGAAATAAGTTATCATACATATCAAGTATGCAAAGAGCGAGCTTACAGAGTTGTTATTAAAGGTCTTCACCACACAACACCTCCAGAAGACATTAAAGCTATACTTATAGCTCAAGACCACGACGTTAGAAATGTTTTATGTTGATCTTAATCCAAAAATTAATAACAAAGAAATTTATGAAATTCGTTACATAAATAATGCTGTAGTTATTGTTGAACCCCCTAAGAAAGTCAATGACATTGTTCAATGTCATCGTTGCCTAAAGTGTGTTCTTGATCATCCCACGTCTGAATGTACTGTTGATAAATCTAATCCACCTCGCTGTATTCACTGTTTACAAAACCATACTGCAAACTACAAACGCTGTCAAGTTTATCCAAAACTTGTACAGAAAAAAATCAACATTGAACGATAAACCAATTCATCAACCAACAAATTTTTCATTTTCTTCTCGGCCATAAAATTATACTGATGAAAATTTCAATTCTAACACATCTTATGCGCACGTTTTGAAAGGTCAAAGTACTAATGAAAGTTTATATGAACGTCTTGAAAAATTAATGACTAAACAAATAGAGTTAACGAATACTCTACATAACATGATGTCAGTTCTTGTTACTAAATTATGCAATTAGATATTAGAATAGCAGTATGGAATGCAAATGGGCTTTCCAACCATACACAGGAAACTGAGATGTTCTTAAATACTCAATTCGTTGACATTTTCTTGATCTCTGAAACGCATTTTACATCTAGAACTTATTTTGATATCAGAGGTTATGATATGATAACAACAAATCATCCGGACAATAGAGCACATGCTGGTTCAAGTACGAAGTTCTTCCTACAATTTGTCACAACTACCTACAAGCTGCTGGAGTTAAAGTTAGTACGAACTGTGGAGATGTCTCTGTATATACCATTTATTCTCCCCCTAGACATTCTACTTCATGTCATGACCATGAAAACTTCTTTATTAATTTAGGGAGTCGTTTCCTGGTAGGAGGAGATTTTAATGCTAAACATCCATGGTGGGGATCTAGATTGACAAACCCTAAAGGTCGGCAGCTATACAAATTTATTCTTAAAAACATTACAATACTCTTTGATCTGGTAGACCAACCTACTGGCCTACTGATCCGAACAAAATACCGGATTTACCAGACTTTTTTGTTTACTCTGGACTACCAAGTAACTGTCTCGACATACAAAATAGTGATGATCTTTGCTCTGATCACACTCCTATCATAGCTACTTATAATTCCACTTTTCACAAGATTTCAAAGAAAGCAAAGATTATATCAAATATGACTGACATAAATTGGTTTACATATTGGATAGATAAAAATATAAACCTAAATCTTTCAATAAACCATGGTCAAGAATTAGATGAAGCCGTCGAAAAGTTTACGAGTCTAATCCACGAAGCCGCTCTTCTATCAACACCAAATGTTACAGAAACACCTAATTTGCCAACTACAAACAATTATATATCTGCTGAAATTAGAAACCTAATTGATAAGCGAAATTTTAACCGCAGCTTAAACATAAGCTTAAAGAATTTAAAAATTAAAAACCGGGCAATATTTGAGATCTTTAGACGCTAACGAACATGATAATTGTCTTTGGAATGCCACTAAATATCTTAAAAGGCCTACACAACGTAACATTGCTATAAGAGATTTAAACAACAGTTGATGCAGATCAAATCAAAAGAAAGCAGAAGTATTTTGTCAACATTTGGTAAATATTTTTCAACCTAATTCTTAAATTCACTCTTTCAGTGATGTTAAAATACTGGAATTTTTAGACGCTCTATGCCAACTGAGTCTTCCTATCAATCATTTTACTCCAAATGAAGTTAAACTAGAAATTACAAAGCTGGAAATAATAAAAAATTTTATCTAAAAGAAGTGTTATATTTTTAACTTTATTATATACAGTGCACGCTCGCTAATTAAAACTGGCGTTGTTCACTTTTGCGAATTGTTCACATTTCCGAATACCGAAAATTTTAAAACAGAATTATACCATCTTTTAAACAAAAATCATTATTTATGAATTTTTTTAGAACACATTTTATAATTTAATCTTCACAAACTTTCTTCACAGTATCTAAATAGCAATTGAAAAATAAATATGCAAGCAGATGTATTAACACATACATATATATATGTACACCTAAAGCGGGGATTCCCGCGACTAATAAACATAGAATTTTAACGTTTCAAATTAAAAAAAATTCTGTTAAAATTACATGGCTTTTTACATTTTTTCATCTTTTAGAGTAGTCACTGAAGCAAAAATATTGTTCACATTAAGCGGTGTTCACATTAGCGCGCGTGCACTGTAATTCAATTTTACGATTACAACATTTCCCGACTCAGTGGAAGTGCCCTGAAATCATTATGATTCTGAAACCTAATAAAAATGAAAATGATTGTCATCATATAGACCAATAAGTTTGTTGCCAAGCTTTTCACAAATATTTGAAAGACTATTTTTGCTAAGGCTGAAATATGTTTTGAAACAACATAATATCATTCCTGACCATCAGCAAGCTTTGTACTCCAGACCAGTGCCATCGAATTGTAAATGTCATAACTGATGCTTTTGAAACAAAAAAATATTGCTCTGCGGTATTCTTAGATGTCCAGCAAGCTTTGGCACCCCGGGCTATTGTTTAAATTAAAATCTTTGCTGCCAACACCATTTTACCTGGTTCAAAAATCATATCTAAATGAACGTTGCTTTTACGTTGATATTAAAGAAGAATTTTCAAATATAACGACGATACAAGCTGGGGTTCCTCAGGTAGGCCCAACACTTTATTCAATAAATACGTGTGATATGCCACATTTACAAAGTATTACAATTGCGACTTATGCAGACGATACTGTGTTTATGTCGTCGGCGGATTGTTCTATAGCAGCTTCTACTTTGTTATAAAGACAATTAAATATACTCCATCAATGGTTGCAAAAATGGAAAATTAAAATAAACACAACGAAGTCTTCTCACTTAACTTTTTCCCTTGGAAGAGAATGTTACCCACCGGTTGCACTTAATTGAATGCAGATCCCAGCTGTACAAAGTGTAAAATACTTAGGTTTATATTGGAAATAACATATCAAAACTAAACGCAAATTTCTAAACATCAAAACAAAAAAGATGTATTGGCTATTGGGCCCGAAATCAGCATAAAGTTTAAATAACAAGATTATTTTATACAAGGCTCAAGCCCGTGTGGACTTATGGAATGCAGTTATGTGTAACAGCTAAAAACTCGAATGTGGAAATACTACAACGTTATCAGTCTAAAACTCTACGGTTCATTGGTTCGTGACCAATGCGGCTATACATAAAGATCTCAATATCTGTTTAGTTAAAGACAACATAACTGAATTTAGTTCTAGATATGTTGAAAGACTGAGTTACCATAGCAATCCATTAGCCATTAGTCTACTAGATGAGATAGAGGACGTACGAAGACTCAAAATATTTCATGTGCTAGATTTGCCTTTTAGATAGTAACTTTGTACAGATTATAAATAGTATATATAATTTCTTTTGTAAATACCATATAATACATAAATAGTTTTAAATATGAATAATTTTTTTTTTGTTACTGTAATATAATTCAATAACAGCTGTATTTTTCTTATAAGTATTAGAAAATTTGCTTATTGTTGTATATACAGATTAAATTTTGTTATAAAATGCATTTGTTTTTTGAAATTAAAATGTTTTACTTCAAAAAACTTTTTTACATTACAATATCTTTACAGTTTGTGGAAAGTATTTAACACATAAGAGGAACGTATTTATATTCACACTTTTCGGTTAACCCTCTTTATCTTACGCTTACGATCTGTGAGATCGACTTTAAGTTTTAAATTTGTTTTTCTTATAAATGAAGAGCGTGTTAGCTTAATCATTATCAATAAACTTTAATGTAGTGGGGTTTCAAAATTTGTGAAACCAAGACGTGTATGCACATATAGCCATAATTTGTCTGACAAACCTGGAGCGAGTACACGTGTTTCATAGTTTGACGTGGAATGTCAATGGCTTGCAACTGCATAAAAACGCTTTGAATATATAGAAATATGTAAGTAGTGTAACCCATTTCACAAAACACTCCTTTGTTCAATTTATAAATTATAATCTTTATCGTACAATCCATCCCAAGTGGCGGAAATGTAATATTTGTTGAATCTAATGTATAACACGTTAAAGAAGAAAATACCAGTTTTCTCGACTTCTAAGTCACTACTATAAGTTGTAAAATAATACATTCATGCATTTCGTTCTAATCGCAAACACGAATAAAAATTTATAATACGCACAGATTTTAACTTTAAGCACACACAAAAGTGTTCCAGATTGGCATCTTCTAAAAGCAGAGAACTTAATAAAGCATTGAAAGTTACGGGAAACAATTCTATATCCCGGATCTAATTGATAGAATAGAAAAATAATTCCGACTGCTCCTTAATTTATTTAACATTCTTGTGTGATATACAGTTCAAATGAAAACAAAAGGTATTGGTAAATTAATTTACATACTGGCAACTGTACAAATTTAATATTGAAAACAAAATCAGCATTAAATTTTTAATCCAAACATCTGAGGATATAGAAAATGAAGTAAAACTATTTACGAAGAGCTGCTTGTATAGTATGCCTAAGCAAAAACCTAAAATCTCCAATAACTGGTTAATTCACACAACTTTCGGGCATGTTCTGAAAAACGCAAATCGCCTAAATTTTGCGTTTTCGTTTTTTCACCCAAGAGGGTGTTCTGGCGAATGCAAATCGCTAAAAAAAAATTTATAGGATTCGAAATCGCCAAATAGGTGTTCTGGAAAACGCTTAACGCTAAAAATTTGCGATTTCAAATCACAAAAGTATATTGCAGTGAACTGATGAAAATATGTTCAAGCAGAACTTCTTAACAAAAAATGATAACAATTTTACACTTTTCTAAATAAAAACACCAAATTAAAAACTTGCTTTATTTTTAACCAATTTTTTTGCGTCATTTGTTTACTTAAATTGGCGATTTAAACGAACGTACGGTACTAAAACATACGGATGTAGGGCATATGCTGAATCGGCCAGCAACCAGTAACCACGGTCTCCATTAGAATATTTTTCTAAGTAAAATGCATTGGCGTTACTTAAATTCCACACAAAAGCATCGTGACATGAACCATGCACAGTAATCACTTTGTTTAAAATTCTAAAAATTCATATAGGAGTACTTACAATTAACACATTTAAACTATAAAACCCCTTTCTGCAAAAAAAAATCTCCTCACCGATCCAATTACTCCTGGAATTTTAAACTTTTGATAGAAATGCATTTTTATGCTTTCGCCTGCTCCGGAACGTCTAATGGGTTAGAATAATCCCTCAGGACACGTCCTTATAATTTTTTCATGGTTTGCAGTTTTTTTAAACAAATTATGCTTAATAAAAAACCTGTAGGCATTTTTCTATTTATTTTTTAGTTTTGATGTTTTGATTTTTATTTGTAATGCCAAAACATATTCATAAACGACTTCGAAAAATCGAAGATCGCAAGTAAAATGGGTGAGTTTCAGAATACCTTTAAATAATCACTTGCGATTTCAAATCGTGCGATTGTCAGAACATGCCTGTTTGTATCGTGTATGTTGTATTGAATACACTTTTTGTTTGTGAACGCTCAGTGTTGTGCTGAATTGTGTATTTCATATTCCAAACGTCAAAAAGCGGTAAGAAGAAGAACAGTATTCATCGCTTGATTTTCAAGCATCAAAATGAAAAATATTACGGAAAAAGTAAAATAATTAATTATCTGTGCGAACAATATAATTTTGAAATGTTAATTGTTGACTCAAGTTACATAGAAAATATTTTGTATTTTTATTATTCTTCTTGATAACTGGCATTTACATAAACTGATAGCACCAAACCAATGCACCTTTTAAAGACATATGAAAAAAATGTGTATAAGTGTATCGAATTTTAATATAAAAATTATCAACAACAAGCATACACTGTTGTATATTAATCCCACAATACACTCAATACAACCATACAAGGAAGCGGAAATTGCCTCGAAAATAATAATAAGATAATAAAAGTTTGATAAACGAGGCATTATCCTTGACATCAATGGACGTCAAGCTGACAAGGGTCGGAGGGCCAAATAACCTATATCTGCACCTCACAAGAGATGGGCATTGACAAATAAAGTGGATAATAGTCTCGTCCTCCTCAGCGGATCTGCACCCTCGGCAGAAGTCATTAAATGGGAGCCGCATCCTCCCCGCGTGTCTACCCATAACACAGTGACCTGTAAACATGGCTTTGATTGAGATGATGCCGCGACCAAGTCCAAGTAACTAGTTGGTACGCCTTCTATCCATCCGGAGGCAGGTGAGTCTAGCGATAGAGCAGGACTCCTCGTTGATCCAGGATAGGTTGACGTCTCGGAAAAATTTCCGCGCGATGGTCAGTTTGATCGAGGCAAGTGGCATTCCTAAGTCGATTGAACAGGATTCTGGCTCTGGCTAGCTCGTCGGCTCTGCAGTTTCCCAGACTGTCGCAGTGTCCGGGGACCCAGACAAGTGTGACGCTGAAGCGCCCAGAAAGAAGGTTGAGGCAACGGCGACATTCCCTGAAGATCCTGGAATTATTCGCAATGTTCGACAGAGACTGGCAGCCTGGCTATCCGAAAAGATCGAGAGGCGAGTGAAAGGAACACCGTATGCGAGGATGCATTGTGTTTCGCCTGGAACACGCTGCAATAGTCCGGCAGCCGGACCCGCTACCCACCCCGCCATCGAGTTTGGAGTCGTCGGTATATACATCCAGGAGTTCCGGGGGGACGGTCATGTCCGGGGTCCAATCACTTCTGCTCGGGATCAAGAAGTTGAAGCCCCCGTCAAAACAGTATTCTACAGGAAGATAATCGATTTACATTGGGGCCACCGGGTCGATCTCCAGAATAGAGAAGTAACCAGAGGGAACGACGCGCCAACGAGACAGGGCATTGAGTCTTGTCGCAGTGAACTTAGCAACATTCTTAGCGAGGAGCTCAGTAGGAAGCCAGTTAAGCATTGCAAACAAGGCTTTTGTGGGGGTGGTGTGCAGAGCACCAGTGATACGAATAGCTGCGGACCTTCTGACTCCGTCCAGGAGTCTGACATTGTGCCGCTTGTCCAGAGCAGTCCACCAGAAGGCAACACCATATAGGAGGTTGGGTTCAATGACCGCAGAGTAAATCTAACGCATGACCCTTGGGCTGAGACCCCATCTAGATCCAACTGCCCTACCGCAGCAGTAAGCGGCACACGCCGCCTTTCGCGCCCTGGCAGCCAGATTATCCCTCCAGTTGAGTTTGGATACTTAACCTCGGGACTTAGCGTGAGTTCCGTTCCGTTAATACTAGGTAGGATGAGGGTCGGGATCTTGTATCTCCTAGTGAAAAGGATTGTATCTGTCTTGGAGGGATTGACGGATAGTCCAAAAATCCCCCACCAGTCCAGTACAATTGACAGTGCCAAGTTCAACCTATCGGACAGCGTCTGTGGACATATTCCCGACGTAGCAATGGCAATATCGTCAGCGTAAGCTATGGCGTTATTACCAGAGGATTCAAGTCTCCTCAAGAGTGAGTTGACTGCGAGATCCCAGGAAGTGGTGATGGAACACCGCCTTGTGGTGTAGCTCTACAAACAATTCTCAGACACTGTGAAGCCCCCACTGTGGAGGTTATTATTCTCGATATGAGGAGGAGCTCAATAAACCTGACCAGATTCTGATCCAAGTTGAGAGAGTTAAGTGCCCTAACTATAGCGTCCGGGTTGACGTTGTTGAATGCACCCTCAATGTCCAGAAAAACGGCCAGAGTGTATTCTTTAACGTGCAAGGATCTTTCTCCACATAATGCTACAAAAAATCTAAATAACAATACTTTTGTATTTAAAAATAAAAACTTGGACAACTATCTATCTGATCTACATAACTTATGAGGATGATAAATTTTTGTATCTTCACTGTATGATGTTCATAACCAAAAATAGATTATGATATGATCATTAGACCATATGAGATTACGGTACACACATTCCAATCGTATTTGTTGCCTTATATTAACTAAATTGCTCTTGCAGCTATTGATTTATTTTAATTGATAATTGATTTTGTTACTCCTCTCTTGTACCTATTTTCTCTTACATACTGTTCTCTTAAGTTAAACAAATAAAGCATTAATTATTTTGGTACACTATATTTAAAATATTTGTTACAGTTTTACTTTAGCTTCGCCGTTAGTACAATTAAGGGATTACGCTCGCGAATAAAGTCACGGGAAGAAAAAATAACTTCAAATATTTTAAGAATAAGGTTTTCCTTATTTTAACGAAATAAACAAAGAGAATTGCTTTATTTCTCATCAGTATTTAAAACTCTGATCAGTATATTTTGAACTCAGATGATTAGTGTTGGTGATTTTCGACAATAATAAATAATTATAAAGAAGAAATGCCTGTTTTAACAAATAACGTAGTGAAAAATAATTAAATTACTGAACGCTAAAACACCACGGATATGATCTTATAGTGGGAGAGGTTCTGAAGCATTTACCACATAATGCCATTGCTCGATTTACGCGTATTTTTAATGCTGTTATATATTTAAAGTGTATTCCAAGCCTTTGGAAGGTGACCAAAGTTAAACTAATTCACAAACCAGGGATGTCAATCTCTGATGTTAGGTCATATAGACTAATCCCCATACTCCCACTCATAGGAAAATTTTTTGAGAAGTTATTATGTAGAAGGCTTAAAACAGTGATCAACGACAGAAGGATTTTACCAAGCTATCCATTTGGATTTCGCAGACACACTACAGTGATCAAATTCATAGAATGACTAATTTAATTAAAATTACATTAGAAAGCAAGGATATTTGTTCATCGGTATTTCCGGACGTTTAAAAAGCTTTCGATAGTGTTTGGTATAAAGGATTGCCATATAAATTAAACTAACTGTTACCTAAACAATATTGCATTTATCAAAGTCATACATAGTTGAAAGATCTTTTATCAAAGTCATACGTAGTTGAAATATCTTTTAGAGTTGCAATTGATGAGAAAGTGTTCAAATTGCATCCTATTAATTCTGTGTTTCGCCGTGAAGTATTTTCGGAAATATATTATATTTTAGGTACACATACTATCTGCCAGTACAAGCGGCGGATTGTATTGTTGGCACATTCGCAGATGACACATCTTAAACACTCTGATATAAACAGAGAGAGGATATTCATAGCAGGGCAGAGAAACATATACAAATGCTTAGAAGTCGCCGTAATCTAGTAGATAGTGTGTTAGCTTACTAGACGTGAGGCCTCGGTTCAAACCCCAGGTCAGAAAATATGAAAAAATATTTTTTTGACGGCTTCCTCTCAACAGATTTCTGGCAAAAACTCTGAGAACAAATAAAATTGCCATGTGAAGTTTCTCTAAAAAAATGTCGTTCGGAGTCGACTTTAAACTGTAGGTCCCGTCACTCATGTATAAAATTAACACACACAACTTAAGCGGTGTGAGAAGCTAGGTCGTAATACTGACAAGGGTTGTAATGACCAATTATGTATGTATGTAAATGCTAAGGCAGTACTAAAATGAAAGACCTACAGACTAAGACGTTTAAACAGATATAAACCCTATGACCTCATTGTGCGCTTTAAATAGTACAATATTTCGACAGAAATAGTGGAGACACTTTGCACCTGGAAATAATATTTTTTCTTTTATTACACACGACCTTAAGCGGCTAGTTAGTCTGTATTGACTAGTCATAATAATTCTGAAAAAATTGTATTGTATTGTATTGGTAATATATACTGTTTTCTAGTAAAAAATAATAATAATAACAGCGCCATCATTGTGTCAGTTCAACTGCTATATACACTGGGAAATTTAAAAATGAACTCCTAAGATGAGTAATGAAGCCCATGTTGCCAAATGTATTTCAATGAGCACAAATTATAGCCGTAATATAAATTTTAGTCTAAGGGCCATTATTACAACTTGCCGTTAACTAAAGGGAGGATTTTAACGGGCAGAAAAATAGTTTTCCATTATTATGAGTATTCAATAAGATAGAAGTAATCTAGAAGGGAGGATCATCCTACCTTTAACATTTAAAGTTCACTTTATGTTTGAACTTGCCATATTATATATTATGTATTTTCATTATGGCAACTTCAAATTTAACTAAAAAACTTGTATAATTGAGCAGTTTTATCGGCATTGCTCCGGCACTGCCATATTTATGAAAAAATTTGTCTGTAAGTTGTAATAATGACCCTTAATATATTAACGTTTATTTTTCATTTGAAGTTGCCATATTGAAAATAATAAATATAATATGGAAAGTTCAAAGGTAAAGTAAACTTTAAAATTTAAAGATAGGATGATCTTCTCTTTAGCTTAACGCTCACTTTTATCTTATTGTGTACTCAAGTTATCTGCCCGTTAAAATCCTGCCTTGAGTTAACGGCAAGTTGTAATAATGGCCCTAATTGTTTTATGTAAGAGTGAATAAAAATATGTATACTTAATTTTCCTATGCAGCTTTCTTTTGGCAATTTAGGACCAAATATTTTTTTTAAATTTGTGATTATACTATCTTAATACATAATTTTTATTAGTTTTTATTTTCATAAAATTCATGTCAATGAAAATATAGAATCAAATAAAAATTGCGTATTCAAGATAGTAAATGGAGGAATCAAACGACTTAATATGTATGTAAGCAACTAAGGAATGAATGAAAACTACCTTTAATGATGAATTTATTTTAATATATATATTTTTGTAATTTGTTAATTTTGCCTGTGTTAGTACATCAACTATATTATTCATATGGTACCATTCAACTAATTCAGTCATACATAGGTGATCAAATCTGACTAGAACAATGAGAACAATCTATGATTATTTGAAAGTAAAAAGCCTTTTATGTAGAAGCTCATTAAAATGATTTGCTGTTTCACTCCTGAAATATATTAAGTAAAATCATTACAATAAAAAATATAACGAAACAAACCAACGAAAGCAGGACGCCAAAAAGATAGATTTTTGGAAAAAATACTAAAATATTTATATTGAAATATAATAAATAAATATCGGAATTTTACTAAATCAAGTCAAACAAACATGCTAACATTAAGAGTAAGACTGAAATGCATACTCAGATAGTCGTCGAAAATGGGTTTCTTCTACTTAACTTAGAGAAAAAATTCAAATACTCTATTTAAAAAACATATTTTCACGGTCGGAAAAAATTCTTTTTTTTAAAAAAATTATTTTTTTAAAAAAATAAGACGATATTCTCTAGCTGTCAGTTGAAAAGAGCCGAAAGCCTGCAAATTGTAATTAAAAGTATTGTAACTTTTTTACAATAGATCCATATTAGATAAAAGCTAGTCTGATAAATTAATAAATTGCCCATATCCCAAATATAAACAAATATATTTGCGCAGCCTTTAATTCAATTGTAACTAGCAACTGCTGATCTTAAGTTAAAAAGTAATAAAAGGCACATTTTATACAATGTGAGGGACCTATTCTGCGAAGAATCACTATCACCGTAAGGGAACAGAATCTGTTCAATGCTTTAATTGTAAATGGTTTGATCAGACTAAGACCTAAAGCCGACATTAGCCAAAAAAAAAAATTACACCACGGGTAACAGAAGTTATTTGGTTTTGCATTTTTGAAATATTTCAAATGGAATGTGCATGATTTCAAAAACTGCCATTGTTCTCATCCACACTTACAATATAAAGTCCTTTAACATGAATGCTTCTATAACTGCTCACTACACGGCATATCAATAGAAACAAACCTATGTACAATAAATCTAAACCAGGGTTCGTCAAAAAAATTTTGGTTATGTGTTAGTGAGTAAGAGAGAGAAAATAAGTTGAGAAAATTTATTTATTTACAGCCATAGAAAAGTGTTAGTAATATACGCTATTTTTATTTTCATTTCATCAGCATACATATGTAAAGCTATATAACTTTGGCTTAATAATTTTAGATAAATAAAAATAAAATAAAAAATCCATTTTTTATTAAAAGAACATAAAGCTATCCATCTTTGGCTTAAAAATTAGGTCATGTTTTTTTTAGATAAATAAAAATAATAAGAATAATATTTAAAAAAAGTGAATATTCCAAAGCATTTAAAAAAAATTATACTATGCGACAAAATAAAAAAATGAAATACGCCTAGCTAATAACAGAACATTTTTAACATGAAATATTTTTTGAGTGTTATGCTGAAATAATATGATAAAGCATCCGTCGCACATGTGTTCTTGTCGCAGTCTGATCGACAACTAAATGAAAAGACACACGAATGCGTGTGAGTTCTCTTTGCACAACTGTGCTATGAAATGGTAAACTATGATCTAAACCATGCATTCATTAAAAAACAAGTGTTTACCATAATCATTTATTTTTCATTTGGAATCATTAGAAATAGATAAGTACGAAATTGAAGCTGATAATGTCATCAAGTGTAAATTCTACTTGAATTTTACGTTTTTTGTTCAATGACTTCAATAGAGAATGTATTTTTTTTAATGGCTTTTTATGTTTGGTTATTTTAATATATATAAAATATAATTTTTTCGAAAACTGAATGATATACAGTGTAGTATGAAAATCGATTGCAGTTGGATGTGCTTCAAACATATCTTCTGCGTATCTCAACAACTGCCTTTCATATAATATTTAGAGTAGATTTAGATATCAATTCACGATAAACTGCTATATCAATAAAAACAACGTATTTCCGTTAATATTAAAACGTTCGTGAACGCTAAAAATGTCAAAGGGCAGCTAAAATAGACTCGCAAATAAAATTAAACTAGTTTCAACATCAGAAATCTGATTAGAACTATGTTATAACAGTAGTTAAAGTTAGTTCTACCGTTATAAATAATTTACCTAGTCATTACTTAAAAGTGTATATTAACTTCAAAATTTTTAAGGTAAAAGTAGTTAAAGTTATTTCTACCGTTATATACAATATACCTAGTCATTACTGAAAAGTGTATTAACTTCAAAATTTTTAAGGTTTTGTAAAACTTAAAGGATAAAAATTGGTATTGAAATTTGAATGCTTTAGCATTCACGCCATTTTGCATCACTATGAAAATTAATATAAGCATCCACGTCCACGAAGATGTTAAGAGACTGTTAGAAAGTTTTTAATTAAGGAAGGTGTTGAGTGATGAGTGCTTTTGATTCCATTGAGCATTCATACTCATACTTAAATTTTTTCTAAAGACACTGCTTTTGTTATAGGTACACATTTTTCAGATATAGTTTATTTTATTGAACATTGTATTTCAATTAAAAAAGTCGCCGTGGTCTAGTAGATAGTGTGTTGGCTTATTATTTTATTTTTATTTATTTATTTATTTATTCTGTAGCATATCACATACAACAAGAAATTAATCTTTTAAATTACAGTATGTGATTATATAATATATTATTACAAAGAATGAAATATATATAAGACAAGTAATTAAAGTAGTAAAAGCAAGTAGTATCGAAATAATAATATGTAAAAACAAGAACGAAAATATATGCATGTAAATATGTAATAATTTTACATTAGAATTTAGAAAATAAAATTTTTTTAAACTGCAAAGCGTTGCCATTGATTTGTAATGAGTTAGGTAACGAATTCCACAGCCGTATTGTATTTGTAAAGAACTGCCACTCAGATATCAAAGTTCGATATCTTAACTGAATGATTTGTTTTCCTCTATTTGATCTTGCAAATTGAATCCGATTAAATAGATAAGATGGTTCCTGCGTGTAGATAACCTTGTGTAGTAAGATTAATGCCTTGATTTTTAGTAAGTCCATTAACTCAACACCATATAACAATTTCGAATACCGAGAAGTACTATCATATCTGCGTATGCCGTAGACATATCTAATAATCGCGTTATACACTACTGTTAATCTAGCTTTACTAGCCGAATCGCAATAAGCAAAAATTTCGCAGCCATACAACAACTTGGGCACTAAGTAGGTTTTCGCAAGAAGCACACGAATACTAAGAGGTGTAATGTGCTGTATAGGATATAGCGTCCTAAGCATAGAAAAAATTGTCCCGGAGACAGAATTTATATGGGTATTCCATTGAAGGGATTTGTTAAAAATTATACCGAGGTTTTTCGCTGAGTCCACTATCGAGATGTTCCGAGTTCCCAATGTGATCGGTATATCAACGACAATATCCTGATTTGGTCGTGCTATGATCAGGCATTTTGACTTCGTAGGGTTCAGGTATAAGCCATTCGAAGACGCCCAGTAGTGTATTCTGTCAAGGTCCTCATTAAGTCTTGCACAACACTCATCGATTGAGTCTCTTCTACAATTCATATATATTTGTACATCATCTGCATAAATGTGGATATCACTATGCAGGAGACAATCAGGTAAATCATTTATGTATAATGTAAACAATAATGGTCCAAGAATAGAGCCCTGCGGTACTCCCTTAGGCACAGGCAAGGGAGCAGATACAGTTCCACCAGCAGAGACAGACTGGTATCTATCATCAAGATAGGTTCTCATTAGCGACGATGCACTCGAAGAAAAATAAAAATTGTCGTTCATCTTCCTACAAAGTATATCATGGTTCACGGAGTCAAAAGCTTTCGAATGGTCAAGAAGTATCAAAAGTGTAATACCACCATTATCAATATTGGATCTTATATCCTCAGACACACTTAACAGTGAAGAAACACAGCTATGACCTGTTCTAAATCCTGATTGTTTGCCACAAAGCATCTGATGGTCATTCAAATAAGCAATAATTAGAGGTGAGGCCTCTGTTCAAACCCCAGGTCAGGCATCTCCAACTGTACGGAATATGAAAAAATATTTCTTCGGCGACTTCCCCTCTGCAGATTTCTGGCAAAAAATCTTAGAGTGAATAAAATTGCCATGAAAAGTTTCTCAAAAATCTGTCGTCGGAGTCTGAAGTCGACTTTAAAATGAAGGTCCCGCCACTCATGTATAAAAATTAACGCACACAACATAAGTGGTGCGAGGAACTAGGTCGTAATCCTGACTAAAGGGTTTTAATGACCAATTATGTTATGTATTTAAATTAAAATGAACGAACAAATATATTACGAATGGAAATATAAGAAGAAAATTTCCAATGTCTCAAAACCGCATACATAACATCTTGGCATTCTCCTTAATATACGACCAACATAGAAATTCCACACTGAAACAAAAACAGTGTGTTAAAACTATCACCGCAGTGTAGTAGCAATGTGTCGGCTTATTAGACATGCGTCTGTGGTTTAAACCACAGGCCAGTTATATGGAACAAAACGAAATATTAATTAACTTTAAGACGACGATTTTACCAATCACTCAGCGATTTGATTGCAGGCTGTAGTTTTTTCATTGGAATAGTATTAAACATCATATGAGCATATGTTTGGGGATAATTACTAAAATGAAACCGTTGAAGGAAAAATTGCGGTTTTAATTTTATCAAATAGTGGCAATTTTATTATTTATAAAATTTTTTTTATATTACAAACAAAATTAAAAGTAAAATAAAACAAAATTAAAAAGTAAAATAATAACTGAGAATCCAGACCATACCTTCCTAAAGGAGTTCGCTGAATCTATCATCGAGATATTGTAACTTAAAAGTGAAAGAAACAGCGTCTTCGGATATATTCGAGTGGAAATTATGTCGTGAATTATTATTATTTATTATTTATTACTATTAGAAAATGCATTACATATATTATTAAAAGAATTGTTTACATAATTCAGAGTTACTTAATATGTATCTGCAAAGCCTTTGGCTTGTCAGCAGATTTATTAATTAATTTTTTCTGAAAAAATTTAGTTACCGTGATAATCACAGAGCTAATTATAGAGGGTGTCCAGCGACCACCATTCCGGCCCCAACACCAATACAGCCAATTTCCCAACGACGCACATTGGGGTTTTTGATGCGTAAAATGGGAATTAATTGGAAAATGAAGAAGTAAGAAACTACTCTTTAATACCAATTGGGCAGTTAACTGAGGAAGCGCAAGAAGCCCGAAACAAAGACTTCAAAATGAAATGAAAACTTGTTTGATAGTCAAAATAATTTATTCTAATTTATATTAACATTTCTATGTTCAATTCTAATTTTATCTGGTTGGTAGATAATCTTTGAGAGTAGGATTATAAAATTTTGTCAGAACATATATTTTGATGCAGTACATCAGAATCAATCAAAAAATCAATTTTGAATTTTTTGGTTGTTAGGTCCTTATGCATTTCAGGTCACGATTTTTTTATTATTATGGATTTTTCTTCTTTAAGCGAAGTAAACCAAAAAAAGTTAAAAAAGGCATCCAGGAAAGCTCCCACGATTTAATTCCCATTTTAAGCATCAAAAACCCCATTGTGCGACGGCATGATTTTTGTCATTAGTACCAAAAAATTTCCGGAAAGGTTTTGAAGTTTTCTAATGCAAGTTTTCTGGAAGTTAAGCTGGCTCATTATGTAACTTTTGTCTTTATAGACTAGTTCTTTCGTCAAAGTTTTGCTCGAAATTTACATGAACGACTGAATATTTTTGTTTTTAAAGGTTGTTAATGGTTACATCAAACAAATTAGATTTGACTAAAATATATACCGAATCCGTGGATGATATTCCTTTCCTCCAAACATTCAGCTACAGATATCTATGTAATCCTTAACATCTTTCTTTGCGGTGGTAGTGTTTTTAAAGAACTTTAAAAAGTAGTTAGATAATATTTTACTTCTCGATCATATTGCTACGAAAATGGGTATAGTGTTACATCGTTTAACATTAAAATGATAAATAAAAGCTACAAAAACAAAAGACTTGTTTAAATGATCACCAGATAAAAAAATGTGGCAACAACATCAGTATAAAAAAGGGATAAACAAGTAAAAAAACAGGCAACAACAACACTGCAAGGAGAAACATAAACAAAATACACAAACAACAATAACGTAAACAACATGTTTACATTTATAGAGATTTCACGAAGGGGAAGTCATTCTTCTTCATACTCTGCGATATAAAAGGCAAGACAAAGCAGGCAACGGGGTCATTAAAAATTCAGTCAGTCTTGTGTGAAGATACGTTCCGCTTGAAGAGAATAATAGTGAATAGAAGATCTCCGTTATAAAAATCTGTCGAATAATTGTTAGTCTTTACGCAGAAGAGTTTAAAAAAGAATAGCAAACAAAGCAAATTGTTGTTGTTTACATCAAGTTGTGAAAAGTGGCACAAAGAATTGTGCGAACAATAAAGAATTTAATTAAAACTGAACAAAATTTATTTTAATTTTAATTTGCAATTTACGAACAAACGTTTTTGAAAGTTAAAAACGTAACAAAATACTTAGATAGTCATATCACAATGCAAAAGATAATTTCTTGCCTTAATTAGTCTTTAAAATTTTTACTATTTTAAGCAGAAAACAAAATATGTAAAGTTTGTTAAAAATTAATTACAGGTTCATCCATGCGGAAGATATCGACACAATACGGTGGTTTTTATATTAGCCAAAGAATATAATTTGAAAAACTTGAGAACCATACATCGCTTAGATCGCCTTACTTCCGGACTGCTTTTATTTGGTAGGAGCCCAAAAAAAGCAAGACAAATGGAACATCAAATTCGCAATAGACAAGTGCAAAAAGAGTACATCTGTCGTGTAGAAGGCAATTTTCCAGAGTAAGTATTTACTATGAAGGCAATACGATTATGTACATACCTCACTTTGCGTCATGGTTACGTTCCAAGAAAATTACGTCTCAAATTGAAACGACGCACATTGAATTATGATTTTTATGATGGAAGATAGGTTCCAGGTTTACAAAAATACTATTTCTTAAAAAGAAAATTTAAAAAAGTAAACATTTTAAAAACAAAAAACAAATTCAATTAAAATAAAATCAAAAATTCACTTAATTTATAACACTCTATGACTGAACTCTAAAATTAAAAAAACATGGTGAAAATTAAACTGTATTATTTTCAGTTAGAAAGGGAATTCCCAATTAGAAACAAAAGTCATGCCATTTTTTACAAAAAGAAAGGTAATTGAAAAAATTTGAAAAAAATTAAAAAAAATTAAAAACTAGAACCCAAAACAACGCAACTTCGAAAATCTAACGGCACACAGTGAAAATTAGCACTAATTCAGCAACGACGCAATTTCGAAAAAACGCAAAACGAAACGATGCAAAGCGAGGTATGTGTGTATGTATATATGTACATATGTATAAAATAAATTATATGAATAAAAAATAAAAGTTAAAATAATTTTAAGAGTCAATTCCATTCTTAAAAAATACGTTATTTAATTAAGTTAAAGTACTATTACAACTAAAAGTTTTAAACAAAGTCAAGTTGAATGATGATAAAACCGTTTTGGATGAAGCAAAAATACTTAATATAGTTTTTTTAGAGAACTGGTTTAGATATTTTACATTCTCTGAGCGTCGTGGGATTAACCCACGACTGAACTCAAAAAAGTGGCACAGAGGAGATGTGCAAGGCACTCCTGAGAAACAATATACTTTTAACAATTTATCCAGGTGTCATTAGATTTACTTGTTAACAAAGTTAGAATTAAAAAAATAAGCATCATTACAGTAAAATTTGTATGATTCAGGGAGTCATGATATTCAAAGAATATTCTTATTACGGTTTGCGAACTCTATTCCTTATTTTTCTTAATAATCTTATTTCTTTAACTTCAAATCCTTTGCTTTGAACAATGGAATATATTGATCATTTGGAAGTGTGTCCGAGTTAGTTATTTATATGTGCTCTTAAAGGCCGACAGTCGAAATGTGTATATTGTATTAAAATCCACATGTGACAGCAATGAAAAGGTTATAAACTCGAAATATAATAAGAGATATTTGACTGCGACATCAAAAATAAGTTAAGCTTCAATTTAAGTGCAAATGCTCACAATTTAAAATAGTGCCTTCAAGAAAATCCAATTACATATAGCCCTATTTCATGGGTAATGAGAAAAAATCGAACTTTCCTTATCACGATCATATTTTTCTAGTGCGTAAGAGAGATGGAAATTCCGAAACTAGTGGTAGCAATTTTATGAAATTTGCGATAAATAAATACGTTGCATTTGTAAAATAGGGACGCACCCGCTCCAGCTGAAAAGGGCTATAGACCTATAAGTTAGTTAAAGTTATTTGAAAAAAATCCTATATGCACCGAAAAATCACTATATCACCGTAATATCACTCGCCTCAAAGCTACAGTTAATATATTCACACGGTCAGTTAACAGTTTTATGACTAATATGTCTAGTTTAATGCAGGAAATTCTAAAAATACAGACCACATTACTATAAGTAGCGACTGGCAATCGATAAAATATTTATTGAATTGCTCTTGGATCGCTAACGCCATCCATCAACATGAAAATGAACATCAAAGCGTGAATGATATTGCTGTTGGTTGAAAGTTTTCACCTGAAGTTTAGGCCATATAAGAGTGAACAACGAGCCTAGAACAATTTCAAAAATTTTCAAATCAACTTTGTTTACATTTTGTAAATAAAATTAATATATTTTGAAATAATATTATATAATATAATTTAAAATTAATATTTATTCCAAATAGCTAAATTTCGCCAAAATCAGGATAAAAGTTTTGATATTTACAATATTTTGTGATATTTACAATATGTATATACATACATATGTACATACATACACTTCACTGTATTTTTTTTTGAGTAACGTATAGCGTTTAAATTTATTTAAAATTTGTTAAAAATGTACAAAAGAAGTGCAGCATGCGCCATTAGCATTCATATAATTTATATCTTTTAACAACTAGTCATTAAGTGAACATTACATTTTATTTCGGAAACGAAGTTTAGTAGAAAACATTATTTCAACAGTGGCATTACTAGTATGAATAGTAGCATATAAAGCAAAGCCAAGAGGGATGGTCAGCGGGGGCCAAGACTTTTTCCTCTTCCCAAAACTGAAGACACTGATGAAAGAAAAGCGTTTTGCTACGATTGAGGAGATAAAAGAAAAATCAAAACAGGAGCTGTTAGCGATATCAAAAAGCTCGTTTCAGAAGTGTTTTGAGGATTGGAAAAAACGCTGGCATAAGTTTATTATATCTGAGGGCGGTTACTTTGAAGGAGACAAGATAGTTATAAATAATAGTAAATACTTTTTGAAAAAGTTGCAAATAACGGTTATTCCTTGATCACACCTCTTATATATGAAGTAACAATTTCTTATTGGAGATAATAAAGTTCAAAAATCAAGAATTTTTAACAAATATCTCCTCCATAAATTGGGCAAAATTCGATAAAATTTAAAAAGGCGCGGTTTTCTGTCCTAGTGAGCTGGATAGCTATTGCATCAAATATTCCAAATCAGTTTTCATTACGCTATGGTAACCCTTGGGATCGAAGACGAAGCTAACTCTTTTATGCGAGCAAACAAAATGCTCTATATAAACCGTGTAAAACCTTTTAAAATGTTATCTAATTTTTCATGATTTATATAGAGTATTTTACGAACATGTATGTGGGTTTTCTTTTTCCAAAAGACTAAATAAAGGCTAATAAAAGTTACTAGCATCATTTTTCTCACATACCATTATAGTGTAAACACTGCTGCAGAGTCAAAGGATGTACTGCTGTATTTACGTCGTATTATTACGAAGAACATTACACAACACTCATCCACTTTGTTTAACTAACATCTGAAGATTTGTTGATAACTATGCGGCCAATTTATTTGTAAGACTTAATTTCATAATATAATATTTTCAAAAATAGCCATCAAAATCGTCAACTAGTTTACGAATCGCTGTGTCGCCAAACTAAAAATTAGTGCGTTTTTAATTTCATGTCGTTGGGCGAGAAATCTGTAGCCCCGGGATCTACCACGGGTATTAACAGGACAACCATTCTGAACACAATTCTAAACAATTGAAAGAGTGGATTGCAAGCAATGAAATAAACTTTTTGAAATGGTCAGTGCAATCGCCAGAACTCAATCTATGATAGTGGAGATCGTATGGGATATTGTAGATCATAAAATTAACCGCAATAATTACAGTAATAGGAACCAACTTTCCACCAAATTTCTGGAGAAATTTTATTGAACCCAATTGAGTTCATTCCACGGACATGCGAGACGTTTTTAAAAATAATGGCTACGCAACTAAATATTGATGAAATTATTTTTTTATGAGTTTCCTAAAGACGTGCATTTAATTAGAAATTTAATTTGTTTTTCCTATAGTTTTGTAAATATAGATTATTAATATTATAAATAAATGAAGTGAGTTTAAACCACTTTTAAACCCTTCGTTTTTGAGACATATTCAGCTTAACAAGTTCATGCATATGTTTTGTCGCATACTGTATATGAAACCAAGATCCAGGTAAATAGTGAGGTTAAATTCCGAAAAACAATTTTCGAATTTGAAACACGCGAAAGAATAATTACGCCTATAAATTAAAAAGCGATACGGGATTGTAGTTAAAAGTATAAATTAGCGAAAATATTTAATTTAAAACATGGGATTTAAAGTTAGAACAGTTATAAACGTAAGAAACCGTGGATGGGTTCCTCAACCATAATTCATAGTGGATCTAAAATGCATTTATGTCAACCTGAAAATTAACGAAGTTGATCTGATTTATAATGTAAAAGCCTATTGCATAGCAAAAAAAAAAACTATAAATGAAACCTACAAGCAATCCTATTGTATGTTAATTTCGGTCTGTGTTATATTAAGATAGTAAGACAGTTCGACTCCATGGGATATTCTATTACTGGAAAAATAGGTCAACCTATTCACTCAATGGGATATTCTATTACTGGAAAAAATAAGCCAACTTATTCACTCAATTTGACATTCTTTTGCAGCGATTAGTGATTACAATGCTAAATACTCTTACTTGGGTTCTCCAATCATTTGCACAAAGGGTCGGATAACTTTTGATTGAATTTTTAAATTGATTACTTGATTAATTGCTCCGGACAGCTTACCTATTGGACAACTGATGAATAGAAAATGCCAGACCTAATCAACTTCGCAGTATAAAGGGTCATAAAATAGAAGTAGAAGCATCTTTAGATTTATCTTCGAATCATAACCCTGAAATTGTAACATTGTGTGTGTAACATCCCGAGTCCCTAGTTTGTTGCTTGCATGAAAGGACAACCACAGCAAATTGGATAAAATTCAAGAAGTTCATCAGTACGCACTGTTCAGAAAATGTATCTTTAATGACTTTAATTAGGTTATTCATTTTTTGTAGGAACTCTCACGAAAAATTATAGTTTATTTGTTAAACAGCTGTAAAGTGTTTCCGTATACAGTCTTAAAGTCGAAAGCGTTTACTTAACAACTCTTACTGCTAATAAACCGATAAAAATTTATCTTCGTGGTATTGAAATTGCCATTAAAATAAACAGCTCTTCGTATTGACAACATCAGCAATAAAATATTCCAAGAGTACACTATATGTATCCAGCACTTCCTCTGAAAGTCTCATTTATAACAACGATAACAAAGGAATGTATGTCCCATACCGATGCTGATTTATGCAAGTTAATAAGTCTCCTACCAAACTTACCGAAATGATTTAAAAAACAGATAATGCTTCAGCTAACATACGTAAGGATTACGATCAGGATCACGACCTATTTTCGCATACCACCTATGTTGTGTTTGTTAATTTTATAAATGAGTAGAGAGGGACCTACGATCCCGAACGAGAAATTTTTTTCATGACAATTTTGTTTACTCTCAGAGTTTTTGCTGGGAGGAAATCGCCGAAGAAATATTTTTAAATATTTCCGTTTTGATGTCTAACCTTGGGTTTGAAGCGAGGCCTTACGTCTAATAAGCCAACACACTACCTACTACTTCTACTACTACTGCGACTTCAATGCTTAAACTAATACCTTTAATAAATGTATGGGATAGTATCCCAAAATCACTAATTTATGAAAAAGCATAGCACTATTCAAAAAACTCATAGGCTAGTTAATGCGATTTAAGAAGCCTTTGGAGAATGATTATATATGGTTCCCAAGCCTTTGTCAAGCTATGATATGCAGAAATTCTTTTCTAAAAATTTACGTGAGCTATTAAAGAGACGTTTAGAACGGAAATTTCAATGATATCTCACGCATCCTTTGTTTTATAGTTTAAAGACAGGTATCGCTTTATTCTAGACCATACATAATGAATACGTATATATATTGAACGCAAATATATTTCAAATTAAAAGTAAGAAATTAGGAATCAAATGAGGAAAAATACTAACAGTATTATCCCCATTAACCGGAAAGTAATTTGAAAAAACTCCGCTGCTTTTATCTATCCTTGTAATTTTAACAGTACATTGACCTTATAACTAGTATTAGGGCTGTTCATTACGAGTATTTCTAAATTCACTATTATTAAAGAAATATTATTATTATTATTAAAATTATTGTAAGTGAAATGAGGATAAGGAATAAGTACATACATATATACAAATAAATGGGAGAATCCAAAACACTTACGGATTTCAGTTGTGAGGATGTACCGCCTGCAAAACGAGGTGATAACTAGAGATATGGTTGTCAGTCGGTTATCTATAATTATTACGAGTTGAGTAAATTAGACCTTATACTCGCTGTAGTGTAGCAGAGTATAGTTTCTGGTGGGAATAAAACCCACGAAATTTACGCTAATAGCCTAGCGCACTACCCACTAGACTATCAGGGCATAATAGAGGCTTTATAATTATGTGAATTATTTTAAGCCTAATCTTATGAGCCCTCTAAGGCTTATATATAAAAACTACGAGTTTCTTTTTACGAAAAAAACGTTTTAGCATATTTTATAACAAACATTTTCAATCCGCACAAAATCCAATCGCAATTAATGTCGTTAATTATTGTTTTAAAATATCACTCATTTTTTAATTTAAATCCCACTGTTAAATTAAGCAGAACATAGAAATCAGCTTTGTATATGAAAGCTAAACATTTTTATAAATAGAAGATGCCTTATAAAGATCTGAAGAATGAGTTATGTAGTCAATAAATTTAAAAAAATATGAACTCAGAGGCTCATGTCGGTATTAGCAGGTGGAAATATTTAATAGTTCTCAATTTTTTTTCCCTGAATTTTCCAAATCATATGTAACAATGTCATAGAATTTGGTTGTGGAATGTTTAATATTTCTTTTTTTAAATTGTTTTGACCATCAAAATAAGTAAGATTTAAATTAAAAAATGTGTGCTTTGAATTTGTAAAATTTGTATTAGCTACTGCACAATAAGTATAAGTTACTACAATATAAGTTTCGTAACGTTACAATTAAAAGTTAATAAAAATTAAATTTTGACAATGTCTCACTTTGTTTCTACGTTATATAGCATTCATCTTCTTTAGACAGACTGGTTGAATTAAAACAACAAACCAGAGATTCTAGGTTTCAAAACTTTTGGGGAATATTCAGGATTGTTAAGACTGGAAGATTCGTAAAAAGACTAATCAGGAAATTCAAAAAGATGAAAAAAGACCTAAAGTTTCGTGATTATACAGCAAAAGGAATAAAATATTTTAGAAATCCTTTGCAGAACGCAGCTATGTGTAGCCAAAAAGTTTATCAAGTTATCAAAACTGAGATTTTAAATCTCAAGTAGTAGGCCAACGCACTACTTACTAGACTACGGCGGCCACCTTATTTAGATATCTTTCTAGAGCAAGCATGAGTGCTTTTGCTGTAAAATTACCTATTGACATTACATATCTTGTCTTTTTTATGTACTTTTATGGAAATAATGTCTATTAAATTATTCTATTAAATTCCATCCTTCCTCCATTGACAAGCTTTTATTGGATTTGTTTTCTTTACACATAGATTTTTACATAAACTATAAGTAATATATTATTATTCTTAGGGGAATCATTGAATGCAGTGAGCCTATTGAAGTTGTAAGCTATAAAATTGGAGTTTGTAAGGTATCACCAAAGGGAAAAGATTGTATGACAACATTTCAAAAAATTTCATACAATGGAAAAACAAGCGTTGTACTATGTAAGCCACTTACAGGACGTATGCATCAAATTCGAGTTCATTTGCAGTATCTTGGTAAGTTTAAAAAATTTTTGATTTAAGTAATGAAAATATTTTAATTGTTATTTAACGTAATATTGTAAAGTAGTAGTGCATTATTTGGATAGGCAATTTTGCATTTATAAGGAAAAAGGATTCTGTATACTATTGGGCAATTTACAAAAGCCCTTGTATCGTTGTATTCAGTGTATTGTTGGACGAAGATACAATAGTGTATGCTTGTTGTTGATAATTTTCATATAAAAAGCCGATGCACTTATACACATTTTTTTCATATGTTTTTAAAAGATGCATTGGTGTCAGTTATCAAGAAAAGGAATAAAAATACAAAATATTTTCTATATAACTTGAGTCAACAATTAACATTTCGAAATTATATTGTTCGCACAGATAATTAATTAATTTGCTTTTTTCCGTAATATTTTTCATTTTGTTGTTTGAAAATCAAATTATGAATACTGTTATTCTTCTTCTTATCGCTTTTTCATATTTTGCATACAGAATACACAATACAGCAGAATAATGAGAGTTCACAAACAAAAAGTGTATCCAATACAACATACACGATACAAAAACGTGTGAATTGGCCATATGTTTGATATTTTACTAGTCATATTTTATAATTTATTTAATTCAGTCTCTTTAGCATAAACGAATGTTTAAGGTTTTTGTGGCAAGAACAGAATAGACAAATTGATTTATAGTTTTTTGTACTCAATTTTAATATGTTTTAATGTTTTGGAATCGCCGTAGTCTAATAGGTAGTGTGTTAGCTTATTAAACGCAAGGCCACGGTTCAAACCCCAGGTCAGACATCAAAACGAAATGAAAAATGAAAAAATATTTCTTCGGTGACTTCCTCTCAGCAGATTTCTGGCAAAAACTCTGAGAGTGTTGTGAGGAGCTAGGTCGTAATCCTGACTGAAGGATTGTAATGTCAATTATGTATGTTTGTATGTATGTTTTGTAGACCATTAAACAAAACTTCATTCTCAAAAATGATGAATTCAGTTCAGAATTGGATTTCTCTACTACTTAAGCTGTGGTCACACTGAAAAAATGTTTGCTTCAAATATGTTTACTCGTATTTGCATTAAATTTTTCTGTAGTTTGTTTGCTGGTCACATTGACGGTAAATACAAATACAGTTTGGAGCAAACATGTTTTCCCTGCGGTCAGACCGAAGTAAATATTTTTGTTTTCTCAAAAACAAAATTCCGTTTCATCAGAAAAAGAGAAACAAATGAAAAGGTACATACATATGCATGATTAAAAACAAAACGAAAACAAAACAAAACAGAATCTTAAAAACTACAAAAATAAAGGGAAAAATATAACATAAATAAATAAATAAATAAAAATTCGAAATAGAAGATGAACACACATTATTTGTGTTAAGTTGCGGAGCAGCCGCCATATTCTTTGCCAAAAACTAAAGTAAATTCGCACAGCTGTTTAATTGTTTTCTTTTCTACATCGGTGTTGACAACTGAATTGCGTTTAAACGATAACATATAAAATTTAATACCATACTGTATACAAATTAATTAAACACTTAATGCAATTTTTTATTTTCTGTTTTATTGTATCAGATCAGATCAGATCTGTTTGAGTTTACTTATAAAACTAAACTTAAATATTTAACTTAAAAAAAAGTAGCCAACGACTACTGCAAAAATATGATGACACTGCACCTCATGTCTATATTGACTTACCCAAAAATGTTCTACATTCACAACCACATCCATTGTAACAGACGCAGAGTCAGCAGAACAACCTTGAGCATTTAGTGGGAAACAAATTATGAAACTTAAATATTTTACAAATAACAAACAACATTCCACAAGACAGATTAACCCACCATGAGCCGAACGCAACATTTAGGAATCAACGACGATCACGTTAACTTATATACATACAAATTTTGTGCCGTCGAAGACTGGAGATATTGGTCTCTAAGGTCCAGATATTAAATTGCTGCTTTAATAAAACTTTGAAATATAATCATCCCTGAGATGGATATCAAAGAAAAGTTCTTTCAAAGAGCTTTCGATTGACGTATTAAAAATTTGAACCCATTCGTCTATTAAACAAAAATTATGATCTTTACCTGATTTTTTTACAGTATTGCACTTTTCTTGGAAATTAGTAGGTTAATCAATTTTTTGTTCCATATATATGTATTCTATTCCAAATATATGTTCCATATATGAATATTGACTGTCGAACTCACAGGCACACAGATACGAAAGATTTGACAGATGAAAAACCTTAATAACATAAAAGCATAGGTAAATTTAGAGGGAGAAAAAAAATGTTATAATGGTTTGCGAATCGAATGTGTTAGAAGCAACAGATATACCGAGTGAACACTGGCGAATAAAGCAAAAAAATTAAATGTAAATAAACATTTATTTTGTGTTAAAAAAGGGAAAATTTGGAATATTTTTTAATTTCTTGAATGAAAAGTTTAAAGATTCTTAAATATTTAAATATTAATCGAAATGTGGGTGATTTTCGGTCACAATGAATATAGTTTCTTGTGCAAGAGGTAATTAAGAAGCTAAATATTACAAGATCAAAATAAGACGTACTGCTCATAAAAAATTTTTCTTACTGAAAGTTGCCAATATTTTTTAATTTCTTGAAAGAAAAAGTTAAAAATTGTTATTGCTAGTAGTTGTTTTTATTATTTATTAATAGTTTTAGACAAAAATTAAATTTTTTATTAACTCTCGCCAATATAAAAAACGCACCCCGAAAACTAAAAAAACATAAATAAACAAAACAGAGTTACAATCAGAGAAGGACAGAAGTACTTTTTGGTAATATTTGCTGTCCCTTTCACGTTTGGCCTATGCGCGTTTCGTTACTGTTTATATTGTGGTCGAACTGTTCGGACGTGTTTTTATTTGGCGCATATAAAAGTTCAAAAGTTTTTCAGTGTGTACTGTTTTCTTATAGCTGAGAAATAGATAAATCATATTTAACATAAAAAAATAGAAAATTTAAAACAAATCAATCAGAAACATTTGCAATTTTAATAATAAAAAAGAAATAGAAATAAAGAACAAAACTAAATCAAATACACAAACAATAACAAAAATCAGAATAATTTATTCACCGTTTTTGTACAATCAATTACCACAAATACTGAAACAATAACTTGTAATGATATAAAAATAAAAATAATTAAATATAATAATAACAATAATTAAACAATAGTTAACAATAATCTCGAAATACACTGAAAATTTAAAATTTGAAAACGAACAATAAAAATACGAACTTTAGAAATAACAAGTACATATATATATATATCAAAACAATAACAAAAAACTTCAAATATAAACAATAGCATACATAATCTTCCAACAAAAAAATATACAATTAAACAAACATTAAAGAAAATAGAAAATTTAAAACAAAACAACCCGAAACATATACAAATTGAATAATAAAAAGAAATAGAAATAAAGAACAAAACTAAACCAAATATACCAACAATAACTAAAATAGGAACAATTTATGAACCGTTTCTGTACAACAATTACAACAAATATAGAAACAATAACTTGTAAAGATATTAAAATCAAAACAAAATAACTTAAATTTACATCTTTGAAAGCAGTTGATCGTCCTAATAATACTATTTGCATCTGTTACTGTGCAAGGTTGCTGTTTTATGTTTATATCGAAACTGGTTTGTAACCTTGATAAAGCTTTTTAGTAGCGCCATATACCGAAAGCTTTTCTTTTTTTTTTTTTTTTTTTTGCTGAATAAATACTACCCAGCGAACCTTTATTTGCACGTGCTAAATTTAACTTTATTCTGTTCTGAGTTTTTAATATGTATTGTTTGAGCCCAAGTTGCCCCATTACAGCGAATGATCGAATGATTTCTTGCTGGTTGTGCTTGGGCAATTTCCATTTGAAATGTATGGCTCTTAAAACGCGGGATGCAGATGCACTTTTAGATACGGCAAAGTCACTACATTGGACTTGTGCGAACTGCAAAAAAATTAATATCGAATTTTACAAATTCTTTAAAAGCCAGAAGAGCGAATTTGAGCAACTTAATAAGGAGTTTTTGTCGGTACAATCTAAACTGGCAAAATTTGCAGACTTATTTAATAATTTTCAAAATTTGGATAAATTTATTAATTTAGACTGCAACAATTCTCCTAAAACTAAGAAAAAGACGAATAAATTACATGAAACTCTCTCAATAAGCACTGTATCGGTTCCATCCTCTGCTAATTCCGTTACTGTTAATGCTGGTACTTCTGCATCATCAACATCAATAAATGTTGTCAGTTCCCACCAGTTGAATACTCCCTCAATCAATTTCAATAATGGAACTCCTATCTCGACTACCTCTCCAATTATTACCGAACCAATAAACGGGATAATAGACAATCAAACTGTTCATAGACCGCTACAAGCTTCCCCCAAGGAAGAATATTTTCGTTTCAAGGTTGGCTTATGACACAACTTCGGAGGATGTTGATTATTATATTAGATCTAAACTTGGCCAAAATATTGATATTTTCATAAGGAAATTTTCATTTGCTCCAGGTCCATTTCATCGTTTAAAATAACTACCTCACACGATTATTTCAATGTCATTATGGACCCCATTTCTGGCCTTCTAACACTTTAGTCCGAGAATTCGTATATAGAGACAAAATTATAACTAATAAAATTGGTGTACTCCCTCGTCAGGAACAAAATATTTCAAAAAACTAAATTTCATCTCAACTGGTTCATTATCATTACTCTACCAAAATGTTCGAGGCTTAAGAACAAAACTTTCAAATTTATATTTAGAAAGTTTAGACTGCAATTATGATATACTGGCATTTACTGAAACTTGGCTTGATGATTCCTTTTTAAACACCGAAATACTTTGTAATAAATATAATATTTATCGTCGTGACAGTGACTCATATGGTGGCGGTGTCCTCATAGCAGTTTCTTGTACTTTTTCATCCGAACTACTTTTACTCATTACCTAATATTGAATTTATTGCCGTTATTATTAAACTTAAGAGTCGTATAATATTCATAACGTGCTCATATATTCCTCCTTCATCTCCGCAGGATTTATATATTCAACATGCTGAAGCCATTAAAACAGTTGCCTCTTCTGCTAGTGCAAAAGACTTGCTGATTATTATGGGTGATTTCAATATTCCATCCGTACGTTGGAATTTCGAGAATGGATATTATGTTCAATCAATGAATAATGACAGATTCGATAATTTTTTTTAATATTTTATTCGATGTGAGCCTATTTCAAATTAATGGAATTCTTAATGACTATTCTAAAATTCTCGATTTAATATTTGTGAATGATAAGGAGGATTGCTCTATAAAACGTTGTGATCCAATTTCCATTCCTGAAGATCGTTTTCATCCTACGATTGAGTTGAACATCTATGTGCTAGCTGAAGTTCGCAAAACACATCGTTATAAAGTCTTTTGCTTCCATCGTATGGATTACAATAAATTCAATAATTTATTATTGAATGTTGATTGGGATTCAATAATTTTAGGAAATAACCTTGATGATATTATATCCAATTTCTATGCTGTATTACATCACTGCATTTCTGAATCAGTTCCAACAAAATTTGCTTGTAATAATAAGGGTCCACCATGGAATAGCTGTTACTTATCTAATATCAAAAACAGGAAGAATAAACTTTATAAAAAGTATAAGTTATCTGGCTCTTCTCTCGATTACATACATTTTTCAATAGCAAGAACTAATTACATAACTGCTAATAAATTTGCATATAACAACTATTTACACCGAATGAAGTCAAAAATAAAAAGTAATCCAAAGTCTTTCTACAAATTTATTAACACCAAACGTCGTACAAATACATACCCGAACTACTTAAAATTTGGTTCTCGTAGTGCTTACGACGAAATGTCCATAAGTAATTTGTTTGCTGATTTTTTTTCGACAACTTATTCTTACAAATCATTTAAAAATCAAGCTTCCTATCCTTATGATATATCCCAATCATCAAGTATTCATATTTCGTATATTGCTGTTGAAACTGTTCGAAAAAATCTGTTGTCAATATAAAGCTCACCTACCCCTGGTCCAGATACACCTACTTGTATCCTTAGACATTGTTCTGAAAACCTTTCTGGTCCCCTAACGGCTATTTTCAATAAATCTATTGAATTGGGTTATTTTTCAACTGCTTGGAAAAAATCATTTATAATTCCATTGTTTAAAGCTGGCAATAAATTGGAAGTTTCTAACTACAGAGGTATAGCAAAATTGAATGCAATTCCAAATTCTGAAAAAATTGTGACTAAATTGACTCCCGAATTTGCCCAAAACGTAATTAAGTCAATTCCAGAAAGATTACAGGCAGTCATTGATTCAAAAGGCAGTATTACAAAGTACTAGTTAAGTTTATTAATAAACTATGTAAAAATAAAAAAATAATAATTAAAATAAAGATTGCGACCGGACTTAAATCTTGTGTAAATACTTTTGAAAAGAATAAAATGTGTGTAAATAATTTTGACAACTTATAAGCATATGGTTATTTGTTTTTTATTTAGTACTAAGAACCGTTATCTTTTCCAATTTTATTTTATTTACTTCTGCATATTCCAGGCTAGGCAATACTAAAATTTTTTTTCAAAATTTACTTCCAATAAAAAGTACTGAGACCTTTTTTAAGAAAAACGTAAAAATGCTCTTTTGTGTAAATACTTATGACTACCTCTGTATATTGTTTGTAAATTTAAATTTAGTCTGTAAGGAACTATTATCCATAGACATAAATAAATAAATAAATAAAATAAATAAATAACTTTCTGTAGCAAATTATATGTATGATCTTTCATTTGGTACAAACTTGCATTTAAAAAATGTGACAAAAAATAATATTTTTTTGTTCCTGCTTCATAATGAACTAATGGATCAAAACTTTTCATAAACCTGTCGAAAGGAATTTACACAAATTTTTTTTCTTTTTAATTTCTACTTTTCATATAAAGTTTATTATTAAAATTTTCCGTTTTGGTGATTTTATAAAAGAAAAATTATAAAAAAGAAGAAAATATTTGGCACGGGTGGTCACACTATGGTCACATTAGAGGCATTTTTGTTTGCAAGCAAACAAATTTGTTTTCTCAAAATCTTGTTTGCACCCCTAAAATATTTTATGGTCACACTAGAGCAAAGAAAAAAATGGTGTTTTACTTCAAATATTTACTCAGTCTGATGATAGCTTCAGATTATTATTAAACACCAATTGAGTTATTTATTTATTAATTTCAATACAACTAAAATTATAACTAATTATTGCGAGCGAAGCGATTAAGACCATATGCTGAATGAATAGACCAGATTCTGGAGTGAGAATCAAAGCAATGGCCCTCATACTAATAGTGTAGCATGCTACCCACTACACATCCAGGACACTCTAATAAAATTAGTCTTTTTGTATCAATGTAAGGCGGTTTGAGTCAAGATACCTTTGGATATCTTCGGTATTTGTAACGTTTACATAATTCGTTATTTTTCCCCCATGCTGCAGCAACAGATATTTATTCTAAATATATTTACGTAGCCTACAGAAAATATGTGAAATTTCTGTTTTTTTATTCTTCATTAAAAAAAAATTTACGACGAGAATAAAAATGTAGATTCGAGTAAATTGTGTGAGATAACATCAAATAATGTTATGGCAACACAGGAAATAAATCGGCCTTAAAGAAACAAGTGTTAATACAAATTCTAATTCCTATTCTTTCAAATAATCGAAGACCAAATATTTTATATTTATAAGAAAGACCAAATATTTCATATTTATAAGAAGCGATTGTAAGTGGTTTCGGCAGATAAGAGAATATTTTATTATATTGCAACACATCGGTTCATTTACCAACGTAAATCCCCCTAAAATACCTACCAGCTTAAATCGAGTGAAATTAGCAAGTAATTTCTGCCATAAGAATAATATTCCATTCTAAAATGAAGTCAAAATGAAAATTAAACTATTGTTGAAGTTGTGTCTGTATTACCTTATCACAAAGACTAAGTATATAATATGTAATCCGTGCACTAGAAAAGTATACTAAGTCAGATTCATAACAATGGGGGATCTTTTTGATCTTAATACAACTTCAATTGAAGAAACCTAGACGCTGATGGATTGCATATGTTGCGATATTGGGAAAATAATCGCAAATCGAATGAATGTAAGACAGCACAGGTTATGTACAACATAATTACATTAAATAGAATCTTTAAAACAGATCGAAAAATTCTTTATTGCTGCTAATTCACATAATACATACATAATTGGTCATTACAACCCTTTGGTCAGGATTACGACCAAGTTTCTCAGAGCACTTATGTTGTGTGCGTTAATTTTTATACAGGAGTGTTTGGACCTACAGTTGAAAGTCGACTCCAAAAGACAGATTTTTGAGAAACTTTTCATGGCAGTTTCCTTTACTCTCAGAGTTTTTGCCAGAAAGCTGCTAAGAGGAAGTCGACGAAGAAATATTTTGTCATATTTCGTTTAGTTGGAGATGACTGACCTGGGGTTTAAACCGAGGCCTCACGTCTAATAAGCCAACACACTACCAACTAGACCACGGCGACTTCGTACCATAATTATGTTGATTGCGCTGAGGATATAAATCATAAGCTTGCAGTAAGACTGTACTAATTGGAAAAATTTAGGTTATTGTCAAAGGTAACAGCTCTACTCAGGTCATTACGAATAAAAGGAACAGTTAAATATTATATTTATTATAATTCAAAGTACTTTCGTAAACTGGTCATGTATGAAACATGGTAACAGATAATTTTTAATAACAAAAGCAATTAAATACTAACAATATCAACTTATGTAACTGCCTAATCGATCATATGTTGACAAAAACCAGCCCTACAGTATTCTTCGGTTGCTTCAGCTAACGCTTTAGTAAATAGAGTAGTCTAATTTGAGCTTGTCGTCAATAGAGGCCGTTCACACCTGTAGTTTTCTACCCAGTACCTCAAAATAAGTGGACCACTGTAGAGGAGATCATGAACGCAATCAACAGTGTTAAGAAAACTAAAACTCCAGCTGCTATTAAAGTGTAATTCGCTTGTGAGTGCTTGCAGAATATTCTCACGTTACAAACAAACATTTGCAAAAAAAAATTTCACCTCGTCAATTAAACATAAAATTTTCGGTTTAGTTAATAGATATTACAGAAGGATAATATTTCGGTCAACTATGTATGTCTGAGATAACAGAATCATTCGCTTTCATAATATGCAAATTGGGAGTGATTAAAATTTTCGCCTATTAGGAATCCTTTCGAGAAATGGGCTGTAATAGCGTTTTCACACCTAAAGTTAAGACCTGATTTTAGCATTAAAACCATAATCAGCTGATTTTGCGTTCACACTGCAAGTTTTCTTAAATCTGGTTTAAAATTCATCACATTATGACTGTGCAACAGCTGTTTTTGTTTAAGAAAAAATAAGAAAAATTGAGAAATGAAGAATATATTAAAAATTATTCTAAATATTGTATAAGAATACTTTAAAATAGTTGATCTATTTATAAAAAGTGAAGAAGTGCTTGGAAATCAAGTAGTTTTATATAAAAAAACAACCGGCTTTCTGTATTTTTACAATTGTTTTGTTTTTATTTTGTTTTTTCTCAGCTGTTTCACCAGCATCTCTAATTTACATCGAAAGCAAAATAGTATTTTATAAAACTTACTTAAAACCAATTCAAAGTAGGTTTTAAGATGGTTTTAACGTTAAAACCAACTTTTGTTTTAAAAGTGTGAAAACACTATAAGTCGTTATAAATTTCGTCGTCCACCGAAATCGAATTTGCAGTTCTAGGTTCAAATACGTGCTAAGTATGCAGCAAGTGTAACTATACTTGGGTAAACCTATATCCGGGGAACGAGAAAGGCATTAAAGAGATGTAGTAAGGGGGAAACTCTTTTACCATGAGAAACACTTTTACCTCACATGACCTTTACTAAAAACTTTTGCAAAGAAATATAACAATGGTTGGTACCATCAGGTTTTAGCCACCTCTCAGTTGAGAGCATTACGGAAGGAGGTTGCAATAAGGCGTCTCATCTAAAATATTGAAAACTTATAAATCACCGCAAAGCAAGCGTGCTAGATGTCTAAATGTTACCATTTAGGAGAAAATAAAAGCATGCTGAAATGAATTGTTCGATTTTTAAGTAAAAAATCATGACGTAATGTACATTTCAAACAATATTTGCGTAGGTTGCATAATGTAATATTATATGTAACAATATCAAATTGTTTCATTAAAATGAATTATAATAAATAAAAATATTTAAATTTCTTAACCAAATCTATCAATAATTGCGACAATTCCAAGTACTGCAATTATGTATCAAAAGTGATACAAAGCTTTCTTTCTTAAAAATTTAAAAAAATTAATTTTTTAAATTTTAAGTTTGAATAATATATATATGTATACCGATTGAAAGGATTATCTCTGCCCTTTCCATATAACTTAAAAATTTCAAAATCGATTCAAAAATATATGTATTAGCAATCAATAAGTTTGTGTCAAAAGTTAAAAAAACAGTTTTTGAGTTCTACCGAAGAATATGGATATAAAGAATACGCATTATGTAGAAGTAAAATGTCTTATGGCGGGTTGTAACATTACGACCCGCTATCACCAAAATCTTTTTAAAAATCATTTCTTGTTGAGGGGGGAGGAAGACAGAAGGAAAATGAACACAAACAAAGAGCGTAACAATGTGTTGCTCTCATCGTACGTATGTACATGTGTATGTATTCTTGTGTTTTTTGATTTAGTTATCGATCAGCACCGTATAAACAGTATCGAAACGCACTTTTGACGTTTACCAGCGAATTATGAAAGGGACAGCAAATATTACCAAAAAAGTATTTCTGTCCCTTTCTGATTGTCTGTCTGTTTTGTTTATTTATGTTTTTTTTAGGTTTTGGGGTGGGTTTTTTATATTGGCGAGAGTTAATAAAAAATGTAATTTTTGTGTAAAACTATTAATAAATAATAAAAACAACTAATAGCAATAACAATTTTTAACTTTTTCTTTCAAGAAATTAAAAAATATTGGCAACTTTTAGCAAGAAACATATTTTATGAGCAGTACGTCTTATTTTGATCTTGTAATATTTAGCTTCTTAATAATCTCTTGCACAAGAAATTATATTCATTGTGACCGAAAATCACACACATTTCGATTAATATTTAAATATTTAAGAATCTTTAAACTTTTCATTGAAGAAATTAAAAAATATTCTAAATTTTCCCTTTTTTACCACAAAATAAATGTTTATTTGCATTTAATTTTTCTGCTTTATCCGCCTCTTTTCACTCTGTATATCTGTTGCTTCTAACACATTTGATTCACAAAACATTATAACATTTTTTTCACCCTCTAAATTGGCTAGTAATTTGCTGCTATGAGCGTTTGTTAAATGTCAATGGTTTCGATACTGTTTATACGGTGTCGATCAGACTGCGACAAGAATGCATGTGCCGCGGATGCTTTATCATTTTATTTCAGAATAACACTCGAAGAATATTTTGTGTTAAAAATGTTCTATGTCATTAGCTGGGTGGGCGTATTTTATTTTGTCCCATAGTATAATTTTTTTTAAATGCTTTGGAATGCTAGTTTTTTTTATTTTAATAAAAAATGGTTTTTTTTGTTCTTTTTATTTTTATTTATCCTAAAAACATGGCCAAATTTTTAAGACAAAGATGGATAGCTTTATGTTCTTTTAATAATAAAATCGATTTTTTATTTTATTTTTATTTATCTAAAATTATTAAGCCAAAGATAGACAGCTTTACACACAGTGGCTCCATCGCATAATCGGACAAGCATTAGTCTGATATGTATGTGCTTAAAACTTAAAAAGAAAATATTAAATATATGTTATTTTTGCTTTTATTTAAACTCTACATTACAGCCTTTCAGATTAATAAAAAAATAACATTTTTCAAGATAACGGTAATTTTATAAAGAAAAAGAAAATTAACTCAATTTTTTGCGCTCAACGCATATTCGGACAAAGAAGAGCACCATTGCTAAAAATGGCGAAATGCATATGTATATCTAAACTATAAATGGAAAACTATTTAAAATAAGAAAGAAGCAAATTAATTTGCAAATATATACTATGAGAATCAAAAGTGAGTCAACACTGGAAATATTTTTATAGTTTCTTATATTACGAGGAAAATTTTTGCTCTTCAATAATTCTTCCAGTCAAATTTAAGAGAATACTTTATTGCAGCTTGACCACTAACAAATTTTTTTTTAAATTACAACAACAATATATTTTATTGTAGTTATAAATAAAAATCTCTTAAAATTACGCAGCAAAAGTCAGTATACACACTGTTTCCCAGTTTTGTTATTTACTAAAACCGTTACACTTACTGCTAAATTTGTGATAAATTTAACTAGAATGATCAGAAAAGAATTGTTTCGTTTAATTAATCATTGATATTTATCGTGAAAGTGTCATTAAAGTTCCACCAATTATTTTGCAAAAATGAGAACCGAAACTTCAATAGAAACCAGAATTGTAATAGATTTAAAAGAAAAAGGCAAATCTTTCCGTGAAATTGCAACGATTGTGGGAAGGCATCATACTTCCGTAAAAAAATTGTGGACAAATCACGAAATTTTAAAAAAATCGACAATTTTCAGCGAACAGGTCGTCCAAAAATATTAAGCGAAAGAGATGAAAGGAGGATTGTTGCATTAGTCAAGAATAATCCAAGTTCTAGTGCTGTGCAAATTGCCAAAGATATCAGTTCCGATTCTGAGAAGCAAGTTAGCAGCTGTACCATAGGACGCATATTACACAGACATGGATTTCATGGCAGACGTCTAAGGAAAAAGCCTTTAATTTCAAAAGTAAATAAAAAGAAGCGTTTGGATTACGTTAAAATGTATGAAACGAAGGACTATAACTTTTGGAAAACTGTTCTCTTCACCGATGAGAGTAAGTTTGCGATTTTTGGTGGAGAAAAACAGAAAAATTTGGAGACAAAAGAATAAGGAAGTCTATGAACAAAACATTCAATGCAGCGTTAAGCACGGTGGTGGTTCCGTTATGGTTTGGGGATGTTTCGCAGCGTCTGGGGTTGGAGAGCTTGACTTCATTGAAACTACAATGAATGCGCAAGGCTACGTACAAATTTTAGAAAAAAAAAACGTTCCAATAAGTGTCGCCAAATTGGATTTGCCTGGGCATTGGATCTTTCAACAAGACAATGATCCCAAGCACACATCCCGTTTGGCGAAAGAATGGCTGAATGCCCAAACACCAAACAAACTTTTTCATTCACCGCAATCACCAGATCTCAACCCCATTGAGAACATTTGGGATTATTTGCATCGCAGGGTACGTAAACGGAATATAACCAGCCGTGAAACCCTGAAAGAGGCTCTGAGAGAGGAATGGGTAAACATATCGACCGTGTACACCAAAAAGTTGGTGGTATCTATGCCAAATCGAATAAAATGTGTAAAAAAGCAAAGGGAGACTAAACAATATATTAATTTTCCTAAAGGTATAAAATTTGCTGAAGTTTTACTTAGTTTAAGTATAGGTATATACTTACTTTTGACGCGTAATTTTATAACTTTTTTTGTAAGAATATACAAAAAGAATTGCTGTTTAAGTTTAAACGTTTTTTCTATCTTAATGTTATAAATAATGAAGAAACCCTTTTATGTATGCGAAATAAATCGTTTTATATAGTCTATTATTTTCGTTATCTTGAGAGAAGAACATAATCCATTGGTGTTTACTTACTTTTGACTCTCATAGTATAATAAGTTATCAATCAGATTTATAGCACATTATTTTTAAACATTCCAAACAAACAAAATCATAAAACTAAGGACTTTATTCTCAAAACATGAAATGTAAATAATAAGTGTGTGGTTTTTTCATATCGATTCATTCAAGGTTTATTGATAAATTTCAGTTTTGTGTTTAATATTATTGGTCGTAAACGAGCATATATGGATCAAAAACTTTCAATAGGGGTTTTGCTTTTGGAAAATTTTTCCCAGGCCGAAGTTTTTAATACACTAGATTTCAAGGATAAGTATTTATAATACTGCCAAAAAATGTCTGGTGAAGAAACATTTCCAAATGAAGAAGGCCAAGAATAGTTCGTCGATGTCTTTTGACCATGATCTCAAAAGTTACACTAAAAGGGCCGACGTCCCTCATTGCAACCAACACCAGACAAATAAAAAAACGATTAGATCGGTGCAAGAATTATGTATACTGGTCAAAAATATATTGGAATCGGGCTGATGTATCTCATTTGTATCAATTAATAAACCGATCGTTTGCTCGGCGTACAATCCAGGAAAACAATTAGACATTCTGTTTTCAGCCAAGGTGGTGGCGGACCTGGTAGCGTATGAAGATGTTTTCCATCGACATAACAGACTTATTATTATGTTATGAAGAACATTTAAATGGTAATATTGTCTAGTTGGTAGTGTGCATAACTTCACGCTGGTTTCGATTCTCACCAGATTTAACAGCTAACAACTTCAAACCTGATAAATTGTTCCTTTCTATTCGTATCCTTATCGCCGTAATCTCGATATCCCCAGCTGGGTAGTATATATCATATATCCTGTAGTCGATTTTTTTCTCATCTGAAATATTAACAGTTCTGCATTGTAAAACGGTCGGTATATCGCAATCTTCGTTATCATCACTGTAATTGTCAGTTAAATCATTAAAGTGTATAGCAGTGATCAAGATTATCGTATGGAGGTAAACCATTGATGATGATAGGTTCAGTCACAGTACTGTTATGGTGCTTAAAATTTAAACCTAATGCTCCCTCAATGAAACTTGTAAAGATCTTATTCGAAACAGTTTAAAAACATATATAGTAGTTGGAGTTGGTTGTTCGTGGCATCTGCTCAGTGCATCGACATGACCCATTGTCTCTCGACTACAATCTAAGATCTTATGGTTATATTATTCCACCTGCAGGGTCCATCTCGCAAATTACAGACCAATATCCTTCATGTTCAAAGTGAGAATTAGTGCATTGCAATCAGTAACTATTTTAAAAGGGATTCCAATTAAGCATCAAATCGATTCTAAGCGTGCATAATGGCCAGGGTTTCAAGATAAAAACTATGCATTCTTGACTCTGATGATTATGAAAAAAGAAAACACGGTGGAATTATCCGTCCTTTTCTTTTGCCTTAATACAGCTCCGAAACCCAATTTTCTCGCATCCATCCAAAACTTGGGGTTTTGTTAGATCTCTTAAAGATTCATTGAAATTAAATATTTCATCATTTCTAATCAACTTTTGAAGTGAGTATTCAAGTTTCACATTCTCTTTAATAAATTTCCGAAAGTACGAAAAAGCCCAAGACTTTATTGCAATTGTTTAAAGTTAGCCGGGGAAAGATATTGGGCTAGGGTACATAAATCTGCATCATTAGGTCGTATGCCATTAGCTTCAACTGGATACCGTAAATGGTCTATTATTCAAAACTATGTACATGTCTTTACACATATTACTTTACACTACATTTGTAATAATGTTCTTATGATTGTTATTCTACTTAAGATTGATATTTAACCAATCAAATTCACAAGAATCCATAATCTGATTCTGAACAATGTCGAAGCCCCTCAAGGGATCCAAATCATTCGTTCTTGATATACAACATTCAGTTTCTGGCCAAATCATTTACACGAACCGACAAAGCAGAAGGAAAATTATCAATTACTTTACACACTATAATACTAAACCCTTCTGAATCCATCGCACATACAAATAAACTTATAAAAATATTCTGATCCCCTTGGGTATATTTACTGCCTAATTTGACTGACCAATGACACAAACTAATATTAAATTTGGAAAATAAATTCACCAAAAAATTACAGGAAAAGTTAAGGTATTGTCCGGCACTAGAAGTGAACTAATTTAATGACATTGATTTTCGAATGAGAGCCTAGTCCAGATCCCTAAGGATAACTACCTAAGGTAGTCATTTTTGTATTGCAAAGGCCCTGAAATTCACTCTGTATTGTCGTCCCATTATTGCCAAAAAAGTATTTCAGAATTACATATCAAATTTACCGAACTGTCAGTATAGAAAATAGATAAATTTGTTTTACAATAACTGTACACATTCACCATTCACTTTATTAATAAAATTTACAGAACTTGTTTCTTCATCGCCATAATCACCATCGCTAACTGCGACAATCGTCGTCTTTAACTTTTATATGCGTTTGATCCTTTTACAAGTCTTCTGTTCATGTCCAGTTTACCAGCAATTAAAATAAACTTCAACAGATTGTTCATCATATGGGCACTGAGGTTTCATATGCCACATTCATGAACAATTGTAGCATTGTATTCCATCACCATTCCATTTTGTGGCATTCGTTTTTACCCCAACAACACTATGCGGCAGAAAATAAAAAATTAAGTACACACGAGTAACGATTTATGTAGGTTATAGATTTAGTTGAGTAGATCTCGAAAATATTTTTTTTATATATATATTTTTGTATTTTTTTAGAAATCTTAAGTTGCCAAAATAAAATTCTATGAATTATTATTACTGTATAAAAAATTCAGAAGTACAAAAGATTTAAACGTATCGTCGGGTAAAATTGTTCTATTCAACCTGCTGATCTGTAATAATAAAATTTGTGGAAATACTCTGTTAACGATAGCATCACTATTACACTCAATCGAAGACGTGAAGTAAGAAAACAATTTTTTTAAGAATACCACTCATGGACGACTCCTGCTCATGCAGTGCATTATGGTGGAATTAGATTGGAATTTTATGGGAGGAAAAGAGTCAGAAGTTGTGGATATTCGATTTAAATCAATTTATATTACAACTGATAGGAAAGACTTCTGAGATGTACGCATACGCATTGTGCGACTGAAGAACGAATTCTGTTTGTAATGTATGATCCCATAGCCAATCGATCAATTCAAATGTGCTCTGTGAGACAAACGTATATTAAGTAAACATATGCGATTTTCAGTAACAAGTTCCTTAGTTTCCATCGAACACATTCTGTCAAAGTATGGGTAATATAGCGAAACACAAGCCACATTGAGATGGTGTTCTAATGAGACAATGGAGTTGGACACCCTACCGTCCTTTTCTCTATAAAAAAAAATCCTCAAAGCAGTTGGATTGAAATATTTCTTGTGTCGTCTTAAGAAACCGAGGCACAGATTTCTTCTTTCAACAAATGAAAAGTATGTTGTTTCCAACTAACATCACATTGAATTTTCATATCCAGAACATTAAGACTCTCCATTATTTACATAGTCACAAATGATATAAAGGTACCGCCGTGTGCGACATTAGGTCTCTCCCACATTTAAACCGACCTTATTTACACGACTCTTTCGGAGATTGACTGTAAAACGTTACGAAGTATAGAGAGAGAAAAGTGGGCAGAAACGAACTACCGAGAGGTGCATGTATATCAGATTATGAAGTAAGAAATGAGTCGAGAATATTATTGTGTATGTGATTTAACATACGAGATGTCAGTTGGTTTATTCTCTAACTACGCAAATCGATTGAGCGCGGCGATTAACTAAAGATATTCTAGTGTTGTATACTTGAAGGGTGAGCATTATAAACACCAGCAACAGCAACGGTAATTTTTGTCCAATTTTATCAAACGAAGTGCTAATATCTTCACAATATAATGCATTTTCAGAATGTGGCCACTTATTTCATATTTTTTAGTTAAAATTTGCAATTAAGAATGACCAAACTTGAAAAAATTAGAAAAAAATAATTTTTTCCAAGTTTACCCCATCAAAACTCATAACATATACATATGTAAGTTTGAACAAAATGTTTATGTATACCGTTTTAAAGGCTTTCTAAAATAGGTTCAAACATATTTGGAGGGTTCGAGAAAAATAAAAAATGTATTTTTGAGTTCTACTCAACTAACTGAACAATTTAGACTAGGTAGTTACTCGGGTGTTTTTCACTGTCGCACCGTGTTATTAATGATTAGTGATAACGTAATAGAAATCCATTGGCGCTATAGTGGAATGCAAATTCAGTTCTAATATTATTTTCATAAAAGTATGGACTGTCACATACTTTCATACATAGACATGAATGAATATTTTGCATTATCAGTAAAATTGAAGTAAAAGTAAATGTTTAACTGATAATGAAATTTCCACTACCACTAAAATCGTTTGATTATGAGAATAAAAAATTTGGTTATACTGTATTCAACACCTCAAGTGGATCAATGCAATCATGTTTCTTGTAACCATTTGTGATTTTTCTTCTTTTAAATGAAAAAATATTCGGCACTAGTAACTAGTGGTAATCATCAGGATAGTATTGTTTAACGCTTTCTCTAACTTACTTTATTAGTAATTTGTATTAATTTTAATTAATATTCATGTAGGATATCCAGTGGTTAACGATCCTTTGTACAATCATGAAGTATTTGGACCTCTTAAAGGGCGGTCTGGTGATATTGGAGGCAAGACTGATGAAGAATTGGTCCGGGATCTGATAAATATACACAATGCTGAAAATTGGTTGGGTATTGATGGCGATTCGGATATATCGATATTCAAAGCCATTAAAAGTGACAGCGATGTTGATACTTTAAGTTTGGAAAATGAAATGAAAGGTGAGCATAAAACGAATATAACTTTAGAAATACTATATACACTCAGCCACAAGAGTATACATACAGTTAACAAATTTCAGAAATTTTTTAACCAGTCCGCTAATCCGATAATCTTTATAATTATCTGACAACTTCACTCGATTTTAAGACGGTCTTTTGCATTGGTTCAGAAATTTGTGAAATTTGTTAATGTATGTATACTTTTGTGGTCCTGCACAGGCCTGCATATGGCCCACAAAAGTTAACAAATTTCAGAAATTTTTTAACCAACGCAAAATACCGTCTTAAAATCGAGGAAAGTTATCAGGCAATTATAAAGATTTTCAATGAAAACGAATTAATTAAAAAATTTGTGAAATTTGTTAACCGTATGTATACTTTTGTGGCCCTGTGTATATGTGTCAGTGCTTAATCATACTTTGACAATTATTTTTTTTTTTTTTGTTAAAGGACATATACTTAGCGATGATGATTTAGATACAAATTCGCGAGGAATTTCTCCAACTTGCCCAAGTAGCCCTCAGTGTGTAGACATTTCTACACCGAATGATTCAAATGGCAATGAAATGGTACAGGTTAAAAACACTGATTCGACCAACATAATCAATCACACTGTCTCTGAGAATAGTAGCAATATTGGTTCATATTCCCACCTCAAGGTAGAAGTGGGTTCTTCACAGCGTTTAAAATATTTTCTTGTGGTTTAATTAACATATGCATCCTTTTATTCCTACAGGTTACAGTTGCAACACAAACTGGTCATGAATCACCAGACATGGCATTTAATGCTGAAAAAATGACAACCGATATACATTGCTATGAATGTAAAGTTCGTTACAGAGATCCGAAACCTAAGGATCTCGTAATGTACCTACATGCCTGGAAGTATAAGGTATGTGCATAGTTTTCTCCTTTTTGACTAAATTTGTACGTGATTTATAAAATTTACTAAAATAAAAGTAGAAACACTTTATTCTTTAAATTTACTGAATTATTTATTTATTATAGTGTCTAGAGATGCTTAGATTTTCTATTTCTATGCTTTTAAATAATAACCAACAATTACATGTTTTTTTAGGGTCCTGGTTGGGAATACGAAACTGAGCTACCAAAATGGGGTGATGCTGACTGGACTGAAACGAATTAAAACCATGGATCTTTTAGCAAACCATAAAAATAATAAATCAGAATTAAACTAGCAAATTATATTTTTCTTACAAAAAAATTTTGTACAGTTATTTCCAAAGCACAAGTAAATAAATGAAATAAAATGAAACGCAATCGACACATTTTTCTATTATTATTGCAGTAGTAAGTTAGATATGAATAAGTGACATGACACTTTCTCGCATCTCTTCTCAATACAAACATAAAAACTGAAAATATTATTAATTATAACTTATCAAAATATTTTAATAAGAGTGTTAACAAAATTTAAACAGGAATCATTCTTATGATGTTTAAAAAACAGATGTTTTTGTTTTTATATAAATATGTTAAAAGAGATACTATTAAAGAGCTTATAGTTTTAAATTATAGGCAAATATACATTGCAGGAAGTACTGACGTTCAAAGAACATATGGTATACATATGTAAAAAATCTAAATATAATAGACACCCACAAAAGTTTAAAATCGAAGATGTTTCAATTTCCAGCAGGGAGGGGCAATATCGTAACGTATTTTTATGCTCACAAATTTAGAAGTCGATACGGATTGCATTGACTCATATTAAATGTATCTTATGCTTAATCTTAAAGAGGAAAAAACAAATTTAAAACATAAATTATTAGATATTTTACAAGATTTTTCGGTAGTAATAAAATAAATCTTCATAATGTAGTAGTATTACAATGGCATAGTTCAAGGCACATAAATGTAAAATTTAGGATTTGAATTGTATTACTGTATACCACGTCATGGACGACATGGAAACATTTTACAAGCTCACACAGTTATATAACCAAATTATCATTCTGAAAAAACCTGCAGAAATTTTATTCGATAGAATATCCCATTATGAAATACGCGATATATTGAAGGAATAAGGAAACAATCGTACTGAATCTTTTAGACTAGAAGTCATTGTCTATGAAAAAATTATAGAACAGTGACATAAACTAGTATAATCAATACTAATAATTGCCACAGATCCTCGTAAGAAGCTGCTTATAGTGGCTCTCTGTAATTTATCAAGGACAAGCAGAACTACTGGATGAGCATTTTAAACTGATCCCTTATTAATATTCTATGTGGATATTGATCCGAACTCCAATAATGAAAAAGGAGTAGAAATAAGGGAAATAACCGATGCGTCGTTCAAATAAAAGCACATAAAAGTCACCGCTGCCAACAATATGGGCACACGAAATCGTATTTGTATGTGCCAAATGCCGACTTGGTCATCCTTCGCCTGATTGTCCTAAATATGTGCATTGCTTACAGCAACATACAGCGAGCTATAGAGGATGCAAAATTTATCAAAACATTTTAAAGAAGAGAGTAGCGGCCTATTGTACATAATCAGTTTTCAATAAAATTTTAAGCTCAAACTATAAACAGACTCAAGGTAGCATTTATTCCAATCCCAATAATTTTGCTTCAGGTGAAACATATGTTGAAAGTCAGAATCAAAATAACCGTATATTTAAAAATATAGAAAATGTTTTAAACAAACAAAATGCATTAACATGTCATTCCTTATAAGCAAATTATGTAAGTAAATTAAAGATTAGCTATATGGAATGCAAATGGAAATTTATGAAGTCCAAACACATTGACATTTTTTTCATATCTAAAACGTATTTAGATAGATCTTATGTTAAAATTAAAGGATACGATTTTATTTTCACCAATCATCCTGATAACAAATCACATACTGATGCTGGCTTATTCATAAGATCCACTATTCATTATGAAATTGCCGTAAAAACTTTTTATAAGCTGCTGGTGTAAAACTGGTCTGCAACAATAAACCTGTAAATACATATTTGATGTATTTTCCACCTAGGCACAGTGTAAAATGTAATGATTATGAAGGTTCTTTTTTTAAGGATTTGGGATCTCGTTCCATTGTTTCAAGGGATTTCAATGCAAAACATCCTTAGTGCGGCTCTAGGTTAATTAATTCTCAAGGTAAAAATTTATATGCTTGTGTTTTTGTGCGAAACAACCTTAAAACCTTATGAGGAAATACTTCAATTTCTGGCCCTCAGACCCCACCAAAATTCCGGATCAACCTACTTGATTTTGTATTTTATAATAGTGTTTCCAGGTATACACTTGACTTCTCTTCAGTCTTTGGGAAAAATGTTCCTGTAAGTTTTCCATTGAAAAAATGGCGTTTGAAAAATCGCATGCGTGGTGTCCAATTATACTGCATAACATATTTAAATATGATATGCTAACTGCAGAAGTCGTAACGATAGCCACATATGCTGATAATACAGCGTTTTTCTTCACATTTAATAACATCCGAAGCTTCAAGATTACAAATACAGCTAGATAACCTTCAATCTTAGATTAATAAATAGAATATTGTTGTCAACACACAAAAATTGTATCAAATTACATTTACATTGAGAAAGCAGACCTGTTGTTTAAGATTGAGAATTTAATTTCACTTTATTTTAATTTTATTTATTAATTAATTTGATTAAAATTTAACTCATTATTTATTTACTTATATAAATTTAACTTTAATGTAAACTCTTTTTGAATATAAAGATAACTGTAGGTTTTAAAGTTAGTTTCCATATTATATATTATTATTATCCATATTATATATTATTTTCAATACGGCAACTTCAAATATAAACAAAATGAGCAAATTCAACAAAAAAGAGCCCGTCGTTTAATGTTATCAACATTGCTCTGGCACTGCCATATTTTTAAAAAAATTAACTTTATCTTATCATTAGGTTGTAATAACGAAAAGAAATTTTTAAAGTTCGCTTTAGCTAAAGTTACCTTTAACTAAACGCAACTGCTCGATTGTGGACTGTAGTTTTTGTGGGTGGAAGGATATGTGGTGGCGACTGCTTGGAACTAAGCTCGGGATAAGGTTTCTGGTAAACAAATGGAAAATTATCAAAAAAATATTTGACAAAGGACAAAAACAATTTCCCTTTGCTTTATTTGTTTTGATGTTCACTATTTTATTCACAATATTTTTACTTCACAGTATTTTTTTTTTCTCTTACAATTCTTATTTATTTATTTTTTGTTTGTTTTAAATTTGTTGATTTCACTATTTTTTATCAAACTGTGGAGTTACACTGGTTACTATATTTGTTTTGCTACACTAGTTAACAAGAAACAGGCCACACCTTTTTTCGTTTTCATTCTAGAAAGTTCTCTGCGCAAGTTAAAACGTATTAAAAAACCTTTTTCTTTTTTTCAACCCTTATTATATTGTGATATTTTGCCTTAACCAATAAAATGAAATTTGAATTTAAAATAAATTAAAATATTGGTTTCTGTTCGCATCCCTACAAATTGGCGACCCCGACGTGATCAGTGGCAAATAAAAATGGAAACTGAGGGTGAGAGAGACACGGGGAAACATCGGTTGTGGCCAGTTCCAACAACGAGCCCAACACGATAAATCGTGTGGGGGTAAAAGTTCCTACCTTTTGGCCAGATCATGCCGTGGTTTGGTTGGCGCAGGTGGAGGCGCAATTTGTTGTTGCCGACATTGTTAGTGACTCGGCCAAATTCAACACGGTCGTTGCCACAATCGAATCCAGCGTCCACGTGCAAGTCTCGGATGCCATTTTGAACCCTCCCGAAAACAACAAATACGGCAACTTAAAGAAATGTATCGTTGAACGCTATTGTGAGAACGAACAAAAGAAGACACAGAAGTTACTGTCCGAGGTCGACTTGGGTGACAAACGTCCGACGCAACTTTTAAATGAGCTGAGCACGTTATCGAAGGACAACGTAACCCCAGATTTCTTGAAATCTTTGTGGAAGCAACGATTGCCAGCACAAGTGCGCGCCATTTTACAAGCGTCCGATGCAAATTTGACGGAACTAGCTGACAAAATCATGGAGGTAGGAGAATTTCAATATTTGGCAGCCATAAGCACGACACCACGCACATCGAGAAGCGATTTTGAAAGCCGATTGGAACGTATTGAACAGGGCATCAATAGCATTTGCGACATTAGAGGCAGGCGTCCGAGAAGAGCACGTTCAGCGTCTTCAAAGGAAAAGAAAGCGGTGGATTTCGCAACAAAAACAGGTATGGAACAGTGTTGGTATCATCGTACGTTTGGTGAGAAGGCCACCAAATGTCGCGAGCCTTGTTCGTTTATAAAAAACTAATCTCGTCCTCTAATTGCACGGGCTAATCGGAAGTTAAGTATCAAATAGCCCGTCTTACGATTTACGATAACTTATCAAAAATGAATTTTTTTAATAGACACAGGCGCCGACGTTTCTGTATTACCGTGTAAAGGTTCTAAGGGTATCCACGTGGAAGGAAGAAAACTGTTGTTGGCAGCTAAAGGTTCGCCGATAGAAACCAGCGGTGAGAAGACACTTAACATTTCATTGGCCCTCCGACGAAATTTTGTATGGACACTTGTAGTCACGAACATTAAGTGCGCTATTATCGGTACCGACTTTTTGAAACATCATGGTCTCTTGGTTGACGTTAAGTCTGGGAAACTTATTGACCGAGAGACAATAACTTGAGAGCAAGGTTTAGCCCGCACGTACATCATGTGTTCACGTTTTGCCCCACGACACGCAAAGTAGATCCGTTAATTGCAACAATAAAAGGATCTAGCTACAATCAGTGCCAACAAGCGTCCCATTGGATCTACGGTCACACATCATATCACAACAAAAGGGCCTCCTACATATGTTAGAGCACGTCGTCTCGCCGGTGATAAACTTCAGGCTGCTAAGGAAGAATTCGAGTATTTGATGGAGATGTGGATTTGCAGACCCTCCAAGAGCAATTGGGTTAGTCCACTGCACCTCGTGAAGAAGGCCGATGGTAGTTGGCGTCCATGCGGCTATTAGCGCGCTCTGAATAATATCACCGTTCTCGATAGGTACCCGATACCATTTTTACGTGACGTCACATCTATTTTGTATGGTAAGAAGGTTTTTCCATTTATCGATCTCCAACGTGCTTACCACCAGATATCTGTCAAACCATGCGATATTCCCAAAACCGCCATAATAACACCATTGGGATTGTTCGAGTTGTGTTATATGACGTTCGGGCTAAGGAACGCAGCTCAAACTTTCCAACGTCATTTGAACGAGATTTTAAAGGAAATCGAAGGCGCCGTGGTCTAGTAGGTAGTGTGTTGGCTTATTAGACGAAAAGCCAGGGTTCGAGCCCCAGGCCAGACATCAAAATAAAATACAAAAAGTATTTCTTCGGCGACTTCCTCTTAGCAGATTTCTGGCAAACACTCTGAGAGTAAATAAAATGGCCAAGAAAAGCTTCTCAAATTCTGTTGTTCAACTTTAAACTGTAGGTCCCGCTACTCATGTATAAAATTAACACACACAACATAAGTGGTGTGAGAAACTAGGTCGTAATCCTGACTGAAGAGTTGTAGTGACCAACTATGTATGTATGTTTAAAGGGAATCGATTTCGCTTTGGCATACATCGATGACATACTCATCGCCTCTATATCAGCCGAGGAGCACGAAGAACACCTTAGAATGGTTTTTGACCGTTTGCGCAAATTCCACCTGACTATCAATTTTGATAAATGCCAATTCGTTAATTCAGAACTTGTATTTCTGGGGCATAAAATCAGTTCCAGCGGTCTTACGCCACCTGAGAGCAAAGTTGAGGCAATCCGCAATTTTGAAAGGCCCACTGTGGCGAAAAACCTTAAGAAATTCTTGGGGATGCTCAATTTCTACCGCCCTTTCTTGCCGCACGCTATGAAAAACCAACGATTGCTCTTAGAATTGATTCCTGGCAACAAGAAAAACGATAACAACATTTTGGAGTGGACGCCAGAGTCGGTTGCCTCTTTTGAGGAATGTAAAAATGATATCGCCAACGCTACATTGCTGAACTATATGGCACCTGATGCTTTATTAACTTTAACAACCGATGCCTCCGATGACGCCGTAGGTGCCGTTTTACATCAGGTAATAGAAGGTCAAATACAACCAATCGGTTTTTATTCCAAAAACTGACGCCAGTCCAGCGAAAATATAGTGCGTATGAGAGGGAACTCACAGCGCGATATATCAAGCCATCCAGCATATCAAATACGCTTTGGAAGGAAGAGAGTTCATCGTATTCACCGACCACAAACTGATAACTTTCCCCTTTAGACAGAAAAGTGATAAGGCATCACCTCGAAGCGCGCTTTAACTGGATGTCATCAGCTAATACTCCACAGACATTCGACACTTACCGGGAGTCGATAACAACGTAGCTGACTTGTTGTCAAGCATCAACGCCGTTGAAAATCGAGAGGTTGACTTTAAGGAAATGGCTGAGCAGCGATCAACGACGCCGAACTTCAGGTCTTGTTAAACAACAACACAGATGCCTCATTAAAATTGTAAAATTGACAATTCCGCATGCAACAAAAGAATTCTATTGCAACATCTCGAAAAATGTGGTAAGACCATACGTACCTAAGGATTGTCGCCAAGCAGTCACACGAAAACTCCTTTCCCTGTCACACCCAGGCATTAAGGCAACGAGACAATTATTTGCTGATCATTACGTATGGCCTTCAATGTACAAAGATATCGCTGCGTATGTTTGTTCGTGTATCCCATGTCAAAGAGCAAAAGTCCAATGCCACTCAAGGTCCCCACTGGGCGAGTACACCTCCACTGATACCCGTTTCGAGCACATAAATATGGATATCGTCGGTCCGTTACCATCGTCAAACTGTTACCGATACTGCCTAACATGTATCGATCGTTTTAGCAGATGGCCGACAGCAGTACCTTTTATTGATATAACAGCTCAAAGTGTCGCAAGTGCACTCATAAGCGGCTGGATATCCATGTATGGCGTGCCGTTACGTATAACCACAGATTTGGGGAGACAGTTTGAGTCGTCCGTTTTCAGAGAACTTACCAAGCTGTTGGGCATTAAACACCTAAGGACTACTGTGTATCACAGGCGAACGGTATTATTGAGCGTTGGCACCGCACGTTAAAATCTGTGATTAAATGCGTTGAGACAAACGACTGGAGTTCAGCACTCTCACTAATTCTGTTGGGAATGTGATCACCATAAAGTGACATTGGATTGAGCCCAGCCCACATAGTTTTCGGTTCTTCATTACGAATCCCCGGAGCATTTTTCGTCCCATCAAAGCTAAACGCAAGCGAAACGGAATTCGTAAAGACGCTTCGCAAGGAAATTTCGAACCTACCAACCACCAACCCAAGACATCATGGGACTCAACAAAGTTTTGTTCAGCCAGCATTGAGTGACTGTAAATATGTTTTCGTAAAAGTGGATCATGTAAGAACAGCATTGGAGCCCAGTTATGAAGGTCCTTACAAGGTAGTAGCCAAGCAAGATAAATATTTCGTCGTGAAAATCAATCAATACATACATAATTGGTCATTACAACCCTTCAGTCTGGATTACGATCTAGTTTCTCACATCACTTATGTTGTGTGTGTTAATTTTATACATGAGTGGTGGGACCTACAGTTTAAAGTCGACTCCGAACGACAGATTTTTGAGAAACTTTTCATGGCAATTTTATTTACTCAGAGTTTTTGCCAGAAATCTGCTGAGAGGAAGTCGCCGAAGAAATACTTTTTAAATTTTGTTTTGATGGCTGGCCTGGGACTCGAACCCAGGCTTTACGTCTAATAAGCCAACACACTACCTACTAGACTACGGCGACTTCAATCAAAGGGACGCGAACATTTCAATTGGCAGGTTGAAGGCAACTTACATATATAGTCCAGAAACAGCGCCAACCGAATCATCTCCTCTTGTTAACGAAAGCAGTACCGCAGTTGCAGAAAATATTGTACCTGCGACTTCCCAAGACACCACAGTGTAGGAACCTCTACAAACCTCATCGGGACGTCATGTTGTAATTCCTTTTAGGTATCGTTAAAGCCTTAACTAGGAGGAGGGTATAGTTACAACACTGGTTACCAACTAACAGTTACACTGGTTACCACCTTACCAGAACATAACTAGTCAAATGACTAGTTATTTGACCGTAATGTGTGACGTATAAACTAGTCACAACTTCCCATCAAGTTATTAAGGGCAATGTGAAAAACTTGACGTAAAGATTCGTGTACATGTGATTTTGCCTCTCTTTCTAACATATGAATTCTTTCGACTGTAAAACATATATCTAACCTGCTCACTCTTGCGCTATTTGAAGTCACAAATGACTAGTTAACTGGTTACACTTGACTATAGTCAAGTATAGTTGACTAGTCACAGTTGACTAGTTAACTGGTTACACTTGACTATAGTTCCAGCGGTCTTACGCCACCTGAGAGCAAAGTTGAGGCAATCCGCAATTTTGAAAGGCCCACTGTGGCGAAAAACCTTAAGAAATTCTTGGGGATGCTCAATTTCTACCGCCCTTTCTTGCCGCACGCTATGAAAAACCAACGATTGCTCTTAGAATTGATTCCTGGCAACAAGAAAAACGATAACAACATTTTGGAGTGGACGCCAGAGTCGGTTGCCTCTTTTGAGGAATGTAAAAATGATATCGCCAACGCTACATTGCTGAACTATATGGCACTTGATGCTTTATTAACTCTAACAACCGATGCCTCCGATGACGCCGTAGGTGCCGTTTTACATCAGGTAATAGAAGGTCAAATACAACTAATCGGTTTTTATTCCAAAAAACTGACGCCAGTCCAGCGAAAATATAGTGCGTATGAGAGGGAACTCACAGCGCGATATATCAAGCCATCCAGCATATCAAATACGCTTTGGAAGGAAGAGAGTTCATCGTATTCACCGACCACAAACTGATAACTTTCCCCTTTAGACAGAAAAGTGATAAGGCATCACCTCGAAGCGCGCTTTAACTGGATGTCATCAGCCAATACTCCACAGACATTCGACACTTACCGGGAGTCGATAACAACGTAGCTGACTTGTTGTCAAGCATCAACGCCGTTGAAAATCGAGAGGTTGACTTTAAGGAAATGGCTGAGCAGCGATCAACGACGCCGAACTTCAGGTCTTGTTAAACAACAACACAGATGCCTCATTAAAATTGTCAAAATTGACAATTCCGCATGCAACAAAAGAATTCTATTGCAACATCTCGAAAAATGTGGTAAGACCATACGTACCTAAGGATTGTCGCCAAGCAGTCACACGAAAACTCCTTTCCCTGTCACACCCAGGCATTAAGGCAACGAGACAATTGGTTGCTGATCATTACGTATGGCCTTCAATGTACAAAGATATCGCTGCGTATGTTTGTTCGTGTATCCCATGTCAAAGAGCAAAAGTCCAATGCCACTCAAGGTCCCCACTGGGCGAGTACACCTCCACTGATACCCGTTTCGAGCACATAAACATGGATATCGTCGGTCCGTTACCATCGTCAAACTGTTACCGATACTGCCTAACATGTATCGATCGTTTTAGCAGATGGCCGACAGCAGTACCTTTTATTGATATAACAGCTCAAAGTGTCGCAAGTGCACTCATAAGCGGCTGGATATCCATGTATGGCGTGCCGTTACGTATAGCCACAGATTTGGGGAGACAGTTTGAGTCGTCCGTTTTCAGAGAACTTACCAAGCTGTTGGGCATTAAACACCTAAGGACTACTGTGTATCACAGGCGAACGGTATTATTGAGCGTTGGCACCGCACGTTAAAATCTGTGATTAAATGCGTTGAGACAAACGACTGGAGTTCAGCACTCTCACTAATTCTGTTGGGAATGTGATCACCATAAAGTGACATTGGATTGAGCCCAGCCCACATAGTTTTCGGTTCTTCATTACGAATCCCCGGAGCATTTTTCGTCCCATCAAAGCTAAACGCAAGCGAAACGGAATTCGTAAAGACGCTTCGCAAGGAAATTTCGAACCTACCAACCACCAACCCAAGACATCATGGGACTCAACAAAGTTGTGTTCAGCCAGCATTGAGTGACTGTAAATATGTTTTCGTAAAAGTGGATCATGTAAGAACAGCATTGGAGCCAATTAATGAAGGTCCATACAAGGTAGTAGCCAAGCAAGATAAATATTTCGTCGTGAAAATCAATCAATACATACATAATTGGTCATTACAACCCTTCAGTCTGGATTACGATCTAGTTTCTCACATCACTTATGTTGTGTGTGTTAATTTTATACATGAGTGGTGGGACCTACAGTTTAAAGTCGACTCCGAACGACAGATTTTTGAGAAACTTTTCATGGCAATTTTATTTACTCAGAGTTTTTGCCAGAAATCTGCTGAGAGGAAGTCGCCGAAGAAATACTTTTTAAATTTTGTTTTGATGGCTGGCCTGGGACTCGAACCCAGGCTTTACGTCTAATAAGCCAACACACTACCTACTAGACTACGGCGACTTCAATCAAAGGGACGCGAACATTTCAATTGGCAGGTTGAAGGCAACTTACATATATAGTCCAGAAACAGCGCCAACCGAATCATCTCCTCTTGTTAACGAAAGCAGTACCGCAGTTGCAGAAAATATTGTACCTGCGACTTCCCAAGACACCACAGTGTAGGAACCTCTACAAACCTCATCGGGACGTCATGTAATTCCTTTTAGGTATCGTTAAAGCCTTAACTAGGAGGAGGGTATAGTTACAACACTGGTTACCAACTAACAGTTACACTGGTTACCACCTTACCAGAACATAACTAGTCAAATGACTAGTTATTTGACCGTAATGTGTGACGTATAAACTAGTCACAACTTCCCATCAAGTTATTAAGGGCAATGTGAAAAACTTGACGTAAAGATTCGTGTACATGTGATTTTGCCTCTCTTTCTAACATATTAATTCTTTCGACTGTAAAACATATATCTAACCTGCTCACTCTTGCGCTATTTGAAGTCACAAATGACTAGTTAACTGGTTACACTTGACTATAGTCAAGTATAGTTGACTAGTCACAGTTGACTATTTAACTGGTTACACTTGACTATAGTCAAGTATAGTTGACTAGCCACAGTTGACTAGTTAACTGGTTACACTTGACTATAGTCAAGTATAGTTGACTAGTTAACTGGTTACACTTGACTATGTCAAGTATAGTTGACTAGTCAAATTTGACTAGTTAACTGGTTACACTTGGCTATAGTCAAGTATAGTTGACTAGCCACAGTTGACTAGTTAACTGGTTACACTTGACTATAGTCAAGTATAGTTGACTAGTTAACTGGTTACACTTGACTATGTCAAGTATAGTTGACTAGTTAACTGGTTACACTTGACTATAGTCAAGTATAGTTGACTAGTCACAGTTGACGCATCATACCCCGTTACAAAAGAAAAATGTTTTTTGTTTTGATATATTTTTATTAAAAAAAGATATTTTATTTTATAATTAAAAAATAAATAAAGTTATTATTTACATATAATTATTTCGAAAATTAATCTACTTCTTGGCGGCAGCTAACAATTTGAATGATCCAGAAGCACGCTTACCTTTAGTTTGGATTAATTTTCGACTGGTAACAGCACTCTTCAAATATTGCTTAATGAATGGAGCCAATTTTTGGGCATCTACCTTATATGTATGTGCTGGCGAGGTATTTCTTGATAGCTGGCAAAGATGAGCTTCCACATTCCTTCAATGTTTTAATGGCAGCATCTACCAATTGGAACACTATACAAAAAAGTAACCAAAAACTAGAGGACTTATTCACAAATAAATCACACAAAATAAAATACTTTCCTTCCTTGTTGCCTGTCCGACTTCTTACTCTTCTTTATTCACACTTTAATTAAATTCACACTTTGTTTCTATTTTTTCCACGAGCTTCAAATTTTCAATTTAAATTTTATATTATTCCATTTTTCACACAGTTTTTTCACAAAAGTTTTGTGGGAGTAGCTTTGTTTTCAAAGCCTACTACGATTGAGTTTTTGAAATTAATAAATATTAACAAATACAACTCTGTAGCTTAAAAAGTCAAATAAAAACTACATGTGTAGTAGTAAGTAAGTTTGGTTTGGGTTAGTTTCGGTCATTAATTTCTTGTAGGGCAGTTACATATTTGTTTTGCTGCACTAGTTAACAAGAAACAGACCACACCTTTTTTCGTTTTCATTCTAGAAAGTTATCTGCGCAAGTTAAAACGTATTAAAAAACCTTTTTCTATTTTTTCAACCCTTATTACATTGTGATAATTTGCCTTAACCAATAAAAAATAAATTTGAATTTAAAATAAATTAAAAAGATTGGTTACTGTTCACATCCCTACAAAACAAAACAAGGGTCGAATGCCTAAAACTCTCTCAAATTTCTAGCGCTCTAAATTTCTCCAGACGATCAAAAACAGCACTTAAGTCCATACCATCCGTTTCATGCGTTTTATGCGATTTTCGCATTATATGCGGTTTTTATTGTAAATTACACACAATGCGTTATTATTATTATTATTTATTATTTATTTAGTAGTATTTAGAGTACTTTCTTATTTACTATATTACATTATATTATCAATTTTTTAATTGCTCTGATAAGTACAATTTTTAACAAAATGAACACAATTTCTTTTAAATATATTAATATTTCTTTCATTTTTTACGCTGCTAGGTAGTAGATTAAATAATTGCAGTCCTTTATATAACAAGCACCTCTTCATCGCATTGTTTGTTGCTCGATGTATCCTAAAATCATTTGCATTTCTAAGATTGTAAGGTTGGGATTCGTTGACATATCTTAATTGATCCGTTAGATATTCCGGTGTGTTGCCCATTTTCATTTTGTAAATAAATGTAAACGTATTTAATTGAAGTCTTTGTCTAATGTTGAGCCATTTTAGTGTATCTAGCATGTTTTGTATTGATGTAAACCGGTTGCATTTAATTATAGATCTCATCGCCTTGTTCTGCAACTTTTGTAGTCTATCTATTTGTGTGTTTGTACAGCATGTATATAATATTGTAGAACCAAATTCAAAATGTGGCTTAATGATGGTGTTATATATATTAATTGCAGTGATTGTTGATATTCTATTTCTTATTCTCCTGAAAAATCCAATTTTTTCCCCGATTTTTTTACATATATAATTTAAATGATCTTTAAAATTCAGGTTCTTATCTATTATAAATCCCAAATATTTTATATTTTCAACTTTCTCAATTATTTTATTATAAATTTTAAACTCTGTTTCACTGTTCATGTTTATTTCCAATATTTTTGTTTTATTTTCATTTAATTTTAGTTTATTCATTTTCAACCAATTATTTACAATTCTCATATCATGCTCTAAGTTCATCTGGCACTGTTCATCAGTTTCAGATTCATTAAAAATTAGAGTATCATCGGTATATAAAACTATTTCACACTTTTCCATTATATTGGGGAGATCATTTATATATATAATAAACAAAAGAGCCCCAGAATCGATCCCTGAGGTACTCCATAATCATTGTTCAAAGCACTAGATAAAGTATCGTTCACTTTAGTCATTTGTTTTATATCCGATAGATATGATTTAAACCAATTTAATTCTTTATCTTGTACCTCTACCGATTGTTTCAAAAGCCCGTTTAAAGTCAAGAAAAATTGCCATTATCTTTCTATGTCCGTCAATTTTCTTCCACCTATTAATAACATAATTTACCGCTGTTTCACACGAAATGTTTTTTCGAAAACCCGATTGATATTTCGATAATAAGTTATTTTTTTCCATGTAGTCTTCAAGCTGTTGTTTAACAATTTTCTCTAAGATTTTTTCAAACAGTTTTAAAGTGTTTATTGGACGAAATTCTTCACATTTATTTGTTTTCGCTATTTTCTCAATTGGTGTAATCATTGAAGTTTTCCAATTATCTGGAAAAACTCCCGTATCCAATGATGAATTTATTATTCTCAACATTACATTTCCACATAAGTGCCAATTGTCCAAGGTTAAACATATATTTACTTTATTATAGTCTGGTTTTTTCTTTATGGTTTTACAGATTGTCTTAAGTTCTGAAATAGTTATTGCACGAAAAATAAACCTATTACTTATTACGTTTATCCGATTATCGTATTGCACATCTTCTATACATTCTCTTATTTCTCTAATACTGTTCACAAAATATTCATTAAATTGGTTAGCTATATCGGAGCTGTTATTATATTCTACATTATTAAATATCACATTTTTTATCACAGATTTATTCTTTTTTAGAACTAATTCTTTTATGTTATTCCACATCCGTTTTTGATCCTTGGTATTTCCTATTTTTTTTGTCAATATATGAATTTTTTCATTTTCCATTTTCATTTTATATATATTTCTGGCATTTTTATAATTATTCCATTCTACAGTAGTATTTTCACATTTTGCTATATGGTACTTCACTATTTTATCTTTTTTTAATGCTTGTAATTGTCTGTTAAACCACTTATTTACTCTGCTCTTTTCCCGTATCGTTTTTCGCACCGTAAGTTTTTTAATTGTGTATTCAATCGATTTATCGAAGTTGTTTACATTATAATTTAATTCCACGTTTTCATCAAATTTCAATATTTCACTAATCTCTCTTCTAAATTTCCGTTTTACATATTTAAAGAGTTCTATTTGTCTTTTACTTTCATGCTCTTTATTCACTTCGGTTTCTATATACATTTCCACTATTTCATGATCAGATATTTTATTAATTCTACTATTATTCACCTTTATATTGAGATTGTTTGTTATAACATAATCTATTATAGTTCTTGAGTTTCGCGTAATTCTTGTATAATCGGTAATAATTTGTACAAGTCCGTTATCGCTTATGATCTGTTGTAATTTTTGTTTATAAAAACCTTCTTTCGACCAATCAACATTAAAATCTCCGGCAACAATTATGTCCATGCTTTAATCACATATCCCTTCTATTGTTTGTTCAAAAACTTCATAAAATTCTGAGTCTTGACTACTTGGCGATCGATACACAGCTACAATTATCATTGATGTATTTCTTATTCTGATATTGTATGCACTAATCCAATATTTATAGTTTCGTATCTTTTCACAAATTATATTCACTTTCCAATTTTTATTAAAATATACAATTATTCCACCTGTTCTCGATGAGTTGGATAATATAACATTTGCGTTGTATCCCTCTAGTTGTAACTCCGATTCATCTACCCTATCGGTTACGTGCGTTTCAGATAGTTTAATGAAATCCGGCTTGTCTGTATCCGCAATTACTTCAACCTGGTTAAAATTGTTAATCAATCCTTGTACATTTGTATGAACTCCTTGTAAGTTCTTTCGTTGTTAATCTATCATTCCCATGGTTCTCTTTTTTAACTGTAACTTATTTTGATACACTGGACACCACTTACTCGTTGTAGCATGATTATCATCAAGACCCAAATTTAACATTTTGTTCGAATTTATACAGTTAATGCCTTTATTCAAATATTCTTTAATACAGTCCTTTGTTGCATGATTTTCATGACATTTTAGGCACACTTCGCTATTTTTACAATCCTTAGACTTATGGTTAAATCCTCTACATTTAAAACATTGTAGTATTTCAGTACCATCGAAAACTCTGCATTTCTCCCATCCAATATTTATTTTCTGCTTCGCTAAGATTTTCGGATATGTTTCGTCTTCAATCAAAAACTTTGCACTGTACATTTTTCTGTTGTATCTTTTAATTTCATATATTTTTATTAGTTCGATTTTACTATTTTCAAGAAATTCATTTCGTTTTTTAATTTTTTCCACTATTTCCTTATCCTCGTGTTTAAAGTTCATATCTTACTACAATTGATTTTTTAACTTTATTAGGAACCTTTACTACATAGTTTTCGCTCATTTCATTTTCTATTGCCGATTTTATTTTTTTTCTTTCGCTAACATTTTCACTTTGAATAACCACTGTCCCATTTTTTCTATTTTCAACGTTAGTTATTTTGAAATTTATTGGATCTACCTTTTTATTTAAATCATCTTTTGTTTTTTCAATTTTCTGTTTTTCTTTTGGTTTTACTATTAGTGGCACTTGATTTTTCACCTCTGGCAATACCATATTACTCTTTAATGCATCAGAAAATTACATCTTATTTTGCTTGACGTTTGTCTCTTTTATCACTTTTTTATTTCGTTGCACATTCTTGTATTGTTTTGTTCAATATTTTCGCATATTTCTTTATTCTTATTTTCATGATCTTTAACAGCGCCAAAAAGTTTTTTATTTTCAATTGCATTTTTTTCACAATTTTTTTGAGTTCTATCCAGAATATTAAGTCTTTCTTCATACCTTTTTTCAATGGCCTCCAATAATTGTTATATGCAACCGGGATTTTGTTTTGATCAGTTGTTGTGCAAGCAATTTTGGGAAAAATGGAAAATCAAATTGTGATTTTAGAAGAATTTATGGAATTAATTAGAGGTTTATGAATTTACAAATATGACATTTTGTGCTGATAAGGCCTACGAAAGGCTTTAAAAGAACGAAAGACAAGTGTTTTCAATTAATTTATCCTCAATTTTTCTTGTTTACGAATTAATAAATTCAGTACATAAAAACAGTCGATAACTAGTATACAAATTTTGTTCACGAAAGAAATGTGTTCAAAAATGTATTATAATTTAATAATAATTTTCCTCTTAAATTAGTAGTAAACTTTATTATTAAATGTGTTTTTATTAATATTTTTATAATGCAAATAAAAAATGCGAAAATAATAATGCACTGTTTATATTTCTCTAAACATATTTATCGAAACCATTCACAATAGAATATAATTTGTCATCCCTAAGTTTGAAAAATGCTCACTTTTTTCAGCAATGCATGAGTCGCATAGAAAAGTAGAAAGTAAACCTACTTGATGCGTTCCATGCGTCTATGTATTCTATGCGTTTTCTTCTGTAACTTGTCACAAACAACTACACTGATTCTACTTTTTCGGTATACGCATGTAAAGCAAGGTCGCATGAAACGGATGGTATGGACTTTCGGCTTAATATTAAAATATAAAAAAGCTTAATTATACACTGCAGAGCCCTCTATTGCCAATTTGCCATCGTTTAAACAATCCTGTTTATGCCGCCAAGGATGGGAAGTTTTGACCGTCAGACATAAAAAGCAACTTTAATGGCAAGATTACTAAGGGCCATCATTATTAATCTTTCCGATCCGTAGACTTAAAAGAAACCATATATTAGACCTACCATTTGCATAACATATGTATGCTTAACGCGGCAAGCAGACTGTTTGAATAGGAGCCACTTTACTCTTTGCCATTAACAAATTTGAGAAAACATTGTGTGTATTTGTATGACATCGAATATATACAGTAGCACAGTATGCTGATTTCGACGCGTCGCAAAATCCGTAAATTTGAACTGAGTCGGATGGAGTGTATTGAAGCCACCTAGGGATTGCGATTGTTTCCGTTTGCGAGAGATCTGAAACGAAATCATTTCACATTTCAAGTGATTCGGGAGAGATATCTTCATCCCATTCCAATCCTTCTAACCAAAGCCGTTGTATGAGAATTTTAGCTCTAATAACAATGGGTGCTAACCATCCAGCGGGAGCGAAGAGCTTTGCAACTGATGAGAGAATTTGACGTTTGGTTATTCTTTCAGATGGATGTATAGGGGGAGAATGAGTACGTGAATGCATCTGAGAAGCATTCCATTTTATTCCAAGTGTTTTGGTGGTACTGGACTCTTGGGATTGTAGAAATTCGGAGTCGTATAAATCCTCCTTTGGTAAATGAGATAGCAGTTTTGAATTATTTGCTGTAATCTTCTTCAGAGGAAGACCAGCTGACTTCAGCGTGTTGATGAGCTGAGTCTGAGCAGATAATGCATCCTCCAGTGAATATGCACCAGAGCGGAGAATTGAAGATGCTTTGGGGTATTGAGATTCAGAGTCTGAAGCGAGTTGGAGTAGTGTACGAATTGCGAGATAAGATGCGCAATTAACACCGAACGTGACAGTTTTCAGCGCGTAATCCCCAACTGGATCATCTGGTTGGTTTTGGAACAAACCCTCTGAAACTGCCTGTCATCCGGGTGTACTAGGATTTGGCCATACATTTTTTGTATATCGCCACTGAAAACATATTGATACTTTCTCCAATTAAGGATAATGGTAATCAAATCGTTTTGCAGAGTTGGGCCTGTGTAAAGGATATCGTTTAGGGAGAAGTGGGATTTAGTTTTCTTCCAAGCGTTGAACACAACTCGGACCTTGGTCGTTTTGTGTTCGGGTCGAACTACAGCATGATGGGGTAGGTAGAAAGAATAGTATTTATCCTGAGACACAATTTCCTGAGAAGACGTTTCCTCCATTTGATCGAGATTCAAATATTCACGCAGAACTGAACGATATTCAGACTGATCTTTGGTCAACGTTTTCTCCATTCGAGAGTATTGAGCCAATGCAATAAATCGAGACGACCCAGAAATATTTGTTCGGGAAATTCAGGTCTAAATGGCAATCGTACAATGTACCTTCCATTTTCATCTCGAGCTGGTGTTTCGGAGTAGAATTTTTCACAAAATTTATCTTCTTTAGATTCCGCATGAGTGACGGGTATTTCTTCATCTTCCCAAAACTTTTTCAAGAAAGCGTTGAGTTCAGAAGTTTCGGATACTGTAATTGATGAAAAACACTGAGTGCTGTGAGTTTTCATGGGACCACTTAGCACCCATCCGAAAATTGTATTGTAAGCCGATGTGTGGCCACAAATGTTTTTCCTTATGCCCTCAATATTCATAGACTGCTCGTTGTCATTTCCGAGAATGAGATCAACCTGTGAGGCATTGTTGAACGTTGGATCAGTTAGATCCAATTCCATGAACTCCTTTGAGTAAGGTACCTCAAAACTATAAGCAGGTAAGCATTTTGTAACCTTCGGTAAGACAATAGCTTTAATTGGAATTCTCGCATTCGTCCTTCGAGCATACAGTGTAAATTCACAATCTTTGTTGGCCGATTGTCTCTGACCACCAATGCCTACTATCTCGAAATGAGCTTTCTGGTAAGGAAATTGAAGGTGATTTCTAATTTTTTCAGACAAAAATGTCCTTTGAGAGCCAGGGTCGATTAGAGCTCTTACCGTAAAGTGCTCACCTCGACATTCTATCTGCACCAGTGCAGTTCTTAACAAAATGCTTTCACTACTTGAAGAGCAATTGGCGCATATCTGATTAGATGTAGATGTAGGCCGTTCAAGATTAGAGTTATTTGAGTTATTTCGAGATACTTTTGGAGAATCATGAGAACTTGTGCTGTCATTGTAGTTCTTGGTAAAAGTGTTCTCGGTATTCTGGGTTGTACCCCGAGTTCCTTTTGCCATGTGCAATAAAGTGTGGTGTGTCTTCTTGCAACAGAGGCACGTGTGTTTACTTTTCCAATTAGCCTTGATTCCAAGCAATTATTGCAAAATTTGTTTTTAAATACATAGTCAACTCTTTGTTGTATCGTAAAAGCACGAAATTTGGGACATGTTCTGAGTGGATGATCCTCATTGCACAATTTGCATGTAGGATTTATGTTGTCCTGTGACATATACATATGAACATTGGGAAGAGCTGTTTTCGTGAGACTAAGTCCACCTCTTGAGTTTCTGATACCCGTTAGACAGCCTCATACCTATCCACAAGAAATTGGGACATTTGAGACCACTTGGGGACCTCACGAGGAGATGTGAGTGATTGTTCCCAAAGAGCTAGGGTTAAATTGGGAAGTTTGGTTGATATCAGTCGAATAAGTATTGGATCTCAACTTTTAGTGACAGAAGACTGTATTCTTCTAATCGACCCGCTATCCTCAGAGTCAGCTGCGGAGATATCAAACAGAATTTTTATTTGATTATCCACGAGAACACGTTTGTTCTCGAATCGAGTTTGAAGCGCGTTCCATGCTAGTTGAAAGTTGTCGTGTGAAAGGGGATATCTCTTGACAATAGGACCAGCTTTACCTCTCGATTTGTTTCGGAGATGATATAGTTTTGTAACGGGAGAGAGCTTACTGTGGTTTATGTGCACAGCTGTGAACATATCCCTGAAGGAGGGCCATTGCTCATAACTACCTTCAAATACCTCAGTATCGCAGGGTGGTAGTTTAATACAGTTGCCAGAATCCGTTGGCATTAGGGTTTGTGTTTGTGATTGAGGTGAGAGAGAATATCGAAAAGTAGATTGAAATGCTACATGGGAGTCGAGAGACTTTCATCAAATCCATGATTTGAGAAGTACATTGGTAATAGGCGTCCATACACGCATCAAAGTTATTTTTCGCCTCCTGCTTAAACTCCGACGTGACCGTATACTCGTTGGTCAACATAACTTTTCTGTAGGATGACTCGACCTCTGTCCTTCGTGACTCCAAATCCTTTAATTTAACATCCAGAATTGAGTCAGTTTGGTCCTCAACTGGGGAACTATTAAATTTTGTGCAAAATTGTAGCAAATGGTCGTAATTGAATAGAAATTGCTCCCTTAGGGGCTCGTGAGAGGTTGAAGTTGAAGTCATTTTAACGAGTAAATTACTAACAAAGTGCATAATTTGAGTTATAAAGAGTTACATTTTTCGAGTATAAGAGATAATTATGTGTTAATTAAATAAAAAATAGAAACAGAGTTTCCCTGGGGTTTTTCCTAAGAGTGGGTTAATTAAAATAAAAAATAGAAACAAAGTTTCCTTACTTAGGGGGTTTTACTTAAGAGCGGGTTTTAGGGGCTATATACCTATAGCACTGCATATGGAATCCAGTTAAAGTCTCCAAAAATTTAGATTAGTACGTGTAAAAGATGTATCAAATAATGAATTATGTGTGACTATGTAAGTCACACTGTTTCGCAAGGGGTTAATTCACTGTTGGTAGGGTAGGGTTACCAAATTTTTCAGTTAAGATTCAATGTTCGGGATTTTATTTACGTATTTAATTATTGTCTTTTCTATGTATATATATATATTCCTTTCTATATGTATTAATATATATATATATATATATATATTGTTTCTTGTCTATGTGCATATATATTTTTATTTAATTTTAATTAAATTAAGTTTTCTTTGGGGGAATAAGTGGTAATTTTATAAAGTGTAAATTTTCATGTTATTAAAGCATCAATGTTATGTAAAAACTTAAATGTTATAAGCTACGCGAAATTTATTTCGAATTAAAATTCCTAAATCAGGATAAATAAATTTTATTTATGGCAACTTCTTATGCTCTCTTAGGTCCTTATTTTGTAAATCCCCTGCGTTGAACGCGTCACTTACACTTCACCGATAAAGGTGAACGCAGAGCCAAAAATATTTAATTTTGTATATCACTACGACATTGCGTTTGATTGTTACGTTTATCACTTGAATTTTCAATGCATTACGTTTTTATGGTTGCCTACCTTTATACAATTAATAACTATTTTCAGCATTTTTCTTAAAATATGTATTTTAATGCGATTCAGCAACTCTATTGTCAAATAAATAATTAATAAAAAATACAATTTTAAAAAATTTTTCAATCGATTCGAATTTTGTGTCATTGCGGTTGTGTGAAAAAATAAAAAATCAAATTTATTCAAAAAATTTTGAAAAATTAAAAAACTTAAATCGTTATTACAAATTCAAATTTAAAAATAAATAAAAAAAACAAACAAAATTAAACGAAGAAGAGTTGATGATGTTGTTGCCTCTTCTAGGCCCAATATGAGTAAAAAACAAATAATAAACAGCTCTCAGAAAGCTGTGAGCCAAAATTATTATACTCCTCTACAAACAATCGATGACGATGCCGATGATGAAGTTATCGTAGAAACAGCTGTTAAGGTAAAAACACCACCAATAACAATTTTAAAATGTAAAATTGAACAAATACATGAAGTGTGTAGAATAATGGATGTAAAGGAATATTCTATACGTAAATATGGATAAATAGATATGGTCTCAAACTGTTCTGCGACAAAAAGGAAGATTTTGATAAAATTCGTGAAGCCTTATCAAAAAAATTCAGTTTTGAATATTTTACATATGCCTCAAAAAGCAAAAAGCCGTATAAAGCGATTTTACTTGGTTTAGATAAAACCGATCCAGCCGTTATTAAAAATCGTCTTACTAGCATGGGTCTTAAATGTATTGACGTTAAAATTGTCACTAAAACCAAAGACAATAATGAAATTATAATTTTTATAGTATATTTTGAAAGAAAATCTATAACATTAAAGGAGCTTAGGCAAAATTATTCCTCCATAAATTTTATTAAAGTTAGATGGGAATATCAGAAACCCAATAAAAATAAAGTAACCCAATGCTACAACTGCCAAATATTTGGACACGGTTCCAGCAGATGTATGGTAAAAACATTTTGTGCCCATTGCGCTGGAAACCATAAAACCGCAGACTGTAATGCTTCATTCGAGAAATGTGCTAACTGTAGTTGAGCTCACCAAGCTATGCCACCTGATTGATTGTAGTAGGGAATCTTATAACAAAATTAGACAGAGAACTCAACCAAATCGCATTAGGAAAAACTCACAAAATTATAACGTTAACACAAACTACAGTGCTAACTAAACGTTAATACGTTAAACCAATATGAAATGCCAAATTCATTTAACATGAGATATAGTCAACATTTTAATCAAAATTCAAATAACGAAAACCTTTGTTCTTTTGAAGAATTAAAAAATCTAACTTTTGAACTAATTTCAAATTTGAGAAAATGTAACTCCCATGAACAACAATTCGAGGTTGTAACAAGCCTCGCTTATAAATTCTTGTACCCATGAATACAAATATTCGTATAATACAATGGAATGCACGTAGCATCCGAAATAAAAAAGAAGAATTTTTCCACTTTCTGCATAAGACTAATGTCGACATTTGCCTTGTTTGTGAAACCTGGCTAAATGATAAAACCTCAATTAAACACCAACATTTTTACTGTTATAGAAGTGATAGTCAAGAAGGTCGCGGAGGAGGTTTAGCAATATTTATTAAAAAGAATATTCGACACGAATTAATTTACACTATAAATATATCTTTAATTGGAAATATTGGTATTAGAGTGTATACTCAAAACGATTTTATTGACATCTTCTCATGCTACTTTCCTGGTGGAACTGCAGGAAGTGATTCCTTGCCTAAACAATCATTCACATCAGACATTCGAAAGCTAACATCAATAAGCAACAAATACATTTTAGGAGGCGATTTTAATTCCAGACATAATCATTGGGGATGTCAAAGAAGTAATTGTTGGGGCAACATTCTTTTTAACCAATTACAACTAATTTTTCCCCACGAAAACACCTATATTCCATCTGATCCGTCTAGGCAACCATCAACATTCGATTTTTTCTTAACAAATACGGCACATAACTTAGCAGCGGTAAAAGTTATAAATGAACTCAGTTCAGATCATCTTCCAATATCTACTACTGTTAATCTTATAGCAAATGTCGTAAATAATTTACAATACGTTTTTAAAAAAACAAATTGGTATCGATTTCAAACATCAATAAATAGAAACCTACCTAGCCCTATTGATATGGAGGATATAACAAATACAATTCAAATTGACGAAATGTTAAAAACTTTTAACGAAACTGTTAAAAAATGAATTGATGAAAGTACACCAAAGCGTAGAATAAAGCTAGCTGTTAAAAATTTACCAAATATCATAAAAATAATGATCCAATTTAGAAATATATATCGACGAAATTGGAAAAGATTTAGAGATATAAACGATCATCGGCAAATGACACGGCTAAACAAAGAAATCGGTATTGAAACAAATAAGTTTTGAAATTTAAATTGGAATAATATGCTAACTACTTTGGAAAAGTCTTCGTCACCGTTTTGGAAGGTTTCTAAAGTTTTAAAACGAAAAACAAGTAATATTCCTATTTTGAAAGATAATAGCCAAGTAAGCTTTACGCAACAAGAGAAAGCAAATACGTTAGCTAAATGTTTTATGTCTAATCACAATATTTCATCCCGGTTAAGTGATACAAACACAATATTTGAAGTTGATAATGTAGCAAACCAAATTCGAAGTTGCAATGTAAATCCACGGGACAACTACTATGTTAATAGTCCACAAATAAAACAAATTATTAAAACACTAAAAAATAAAAAGTCGCCTGGAATTGACAGAATAAATAATCAATGTTTAAAAAATCTTTCAAATAACGGTATAAAATATCACACTAATCTGTTTAATTGTTGCCTTAAATTGTATTACTTCCCGAAATACTGGAAAATATCTAAAACAATACCAATTATAAAGCCGGGTAAACCTCCTGATTCACCTCATTAATATAAACCCATTAGTCTATTGCCATCCACAAGTAAAATTCTTGAAAAAATTCTAAGAGAAAAATTAAACAATTTTATTGATGTGCATAATATTCTCCCTCCGCAACAGTTTGGTTTCCGTAAAGAACATAACACTTCACAATCTTTAATAAAAATAAGAAAACTGGTAAAGGAAAACTTTTAAAACGCTAAATCTAGGGGTATGGTTCTCTTAGATATAAAATCAGCATTTGATTCGGTCTGGCACAACGGTCTCATTTACAAGTTGAAGAGACTAAATTTTCCAGATGAGCTCATCAAAATTATTCAAAATTTTTTATACGACAGATATTTCTCTGTACATATATCTACAACGACATCTCAAAAAATCAGCATAACAGCAGGATGTCCACAAGGATCTTGCCTTTCTCCAGTCCTTTATAATATTTTTACAGCAGACATTCCAATTTTTCCTCATTGTGTAACCTCAATTTTTGCAGATGACATAGCTATACTTAGCTCCGATGAATATGCAGTAAACATCAAAGCCAATTTAGAATTGGCTCTGGAAAATTTAAAATTATACTTCAATAAGTGGAATATTATGATAAATCCGGAAAAAACAAGGGCAATATATTTTACCAGGAAAAGGAAGTCATGTTTCTTATCGCAAGACCCTCTTTGTTTCATGGATCATGATATAAGTTGGGAAAACAACGTTAAATACGTCGTTAAACTAAACTTTAACGACCATATACCATATTTATTAGATAAGATTAACAAATTAATCAATATAATGTCCCAATTATTACAGGAAAAGTTTTCTTAATATTGATAACAAGAAATTGATACTCAAATCCATATTTCACCCCTTAATATTTTACTGCGCCCCAGTTTGGGCTACTTCTGCTAAATGTCAACTTAAAAAACTTAAAATAGCCCAAAACAAACTCCTTAAGATGTTATATAATCTTCCTTGGCATTATTCTACACAATGACTTCACTCATTATCTGGCATTGAACTCGTTCAGGATAAAATAAATAGATTAACTCTAAATTTCAACAGAAGATGTCAATTTTCTCAATATCTACATATAAATGAACTCCAGCCGTAAAACTATAGTCAATATACTCTAGTATAAATTTTTACATTTTAACTATTGTTTCATAAAGGTTTTTGTAAATTTTTCCCTTCCTTTTGTATATAAAAATATTTAAAAAGCTCACAAAATTCAAATTTAACTACTAAGTAGAAAAGAAACAAAGTTTCTAATCTCTTTAATATATATATATATATATGTCAATTGTAAAACAGTATTAATATATTAAATAAATAAATAAATAAAAAATTTATTAAAACCGTTTAAGTTATAAAATAAATTTCGAATTGGTAAGTTATTAAAATGTCAGTTATGTGTAAATCTAATAAGCCTTTTGCTAGAGATGTTTAGTGAAATTTTTGAACAATCGTCATCATCAGAAGACGAAGATGCTTCCCAAGAATTGAACATTACGAAACGCAAAATGCGTTTTCAAAAGGATTTCATGGATATGCCAAACAATGAGTAAGTAAACATATTTTCTATTGAATGTTATTAATAGTGTTCATGTAGCGCAGATTTATGCAAAATTTTAGGATGAGTAAGGAAACTTTTAAATTTATCCTACATGAGATTTCTGCTCATATGAAAAAAATATTTAGAGGTACAGCAATAAGCAACAAAATCAAATTGGCTACAGTTTTGCGCTTTCTCGGTACTGGAGGTCATCAAAAAAGAATTGGTAACGAGTTTATGTCACCATTGTCTCAAACGAAAGTTTGTGAAGTCATAGACGAATGTTTAGGCATTTTGGAGCAACATTTGTGTAGTAAATGGGTGAAATTTAACCTTCGTCCTGACGAGGAAAGATCAATTAAACTAAAATTTTATGAAAAATTTAATATGCCAGGAGTTATTGGCTGTGTGGACGGCACACACATAAAAATAATGACGCCCAAAGAAGAACTAAGACACCTTTATTATAACCGTAAAGGTTTTTATAGCCTCAATGCTATAATGGTAAGAATATCATAAAATTTTGGATGTTTTGCAATTTTTATACATATAGAATCAAATAATTTTCATAGATTTGCGATTCCGATCTAGTTATCAGATATGTTGACTCCCGACATCCAGGGGCAAATCACGACTCATTTATTTGGTCATCGAGTGCAGTAAATGAGTACCTAAAACAAGGTTTTTTTAACGGCAAGAGAAACACATGGCTCTTAGGTAAGGAACAAATTTTGTATATATATCTAACTATCTATCTATCTATCTATCTATAGGCGATGGAGGATATCAGTGCTTACCATATTTACTCACTCCATACAGAAATCCTTCAACTGATGCCCAAATAAAATTCAACACCACATTGATCAAGGCCAGCAATTGCATCGTGTTACGGTGTTTTAAAAAACCGATTTAGATGCCTTATTGGAGAACGGGGATTACACTATAGCCCAGAGAAATCAAAAACCATTATAAATGTGTATTGCGCTTTACACAATTTATGTATATTTTTTAAAAATGATTGGCCAGCAATGGAAGAAACAGAAGAAAATGAAAACAATGTTGTACATTTAGAAAATGATAGTTCGGTTTCTGCCACAGCTGAAAGCATAAGTAATGAAGTAGCAAATAATTTGTAATTTAGTTATGTATTTTTAATTATTTTGATAATTCAACATTTGAAATCAAATTAAACAATACTTTGGGTTTCAATTAAATTAGATAATTTAGTTACAGCTTGTGTTAAATTTTCTATGGCACTCGTAAGCTTGTCTAAAGTTTCGGTGTTTTTTTCCACCAATTTTATCATTTTGGATTTTTCGCTTTTCTCATTCTGTGGTAATTCGGAGTTGACGGAAACATTTTCTTTATCCTCAGATAAAAGCGGTAATTCCAGCCCTAAAATTCTTCCAGTTGGGTTTGCTGCCGCATTAATATGAACAATACTGTCGACAGCTTGCTCAATAGGTGTGAGTTCAACCTCCTGACAGGGACCTCCACCTGTCTGACGTATGCTACTTTTATTTAACGATAATTTTTTCTTTGTCCTGCCTCTTAGATCAGTCCAAACCTATAAATTTATTATAAAATAAAAAAATATATAGATTTATTATTAAAATAAAATTTTTTATATTTACTTTTCTCCACTCCGACATTTTTCTTATTGGTGGTCCAATGCCATTAAGATATTTGCAAATTTCCTCCCATCGTTTTTCTACATCAGCCCTGCTACTTCCATACGCTGGAGTTCCTCTTGCCAATTCCACGCCCTTTTCCATTGCTTCTGTCAGCAATTTGAACTGTTCTGCCGTTGTAGATTTTTTAGCCCTGTAATAAAATACATAACAAATATTTCAAAAATAAATGTATATCACATAGGTAGATACTTACGTACATTTTCAAATAATTTAAAAAATAAAAATTTTATATATAAAAACACAAAACGCCTGAATAATTTAGGTGTTAGGTTTGAATGACATTTTTTCAGGTGATACGTTTTACAAAATTTCAAATTCTATACATGGTTTTAAAATAACGTAACAATAAGTGTTTCCAACGCAAACAATCACCTGTCATATTAATGTGTTTTATAAAATACTAAATTAATAAACGCAGGGTGAAGTGAGGCGTAGTGATTTAGGAAATTAGGCCCTTATTATCGATATGATAGTTGTTGCTACTTCTTCTTGTACTGCAATTTACATTGCATTGTTTTCTTTCGTGTTCTTTCTTTTCTTTATAAACTCGGGGGAAAAAATAGTAATATAGAATAATTTCTGATTTTTTTGTTTATGTTTTATTATAATTGTATTTAATTGTATATATGTATATTAATTTTTATGTTCAAAAGTTAATTTATTTTATTTTATATATTTTTATTTTTTTATTAGTTTCATATGATTTCTATTAATTTCAAAATTAAATTTCAATTTTAAAATTAATTTAATTTTTCTTTCGGTATAAAGATGAATTGCTTGTACTGAGAGTAAGTAATATTATTTTAAATTGTGCAATTTTAGGGGTTGATTTCATGAGAGAAATATTAAAGCAGGAGAGATTAAATGAATAGAGCAATTGAATATTATATTAATTTTAAAATTTTTGAGAATAAAAGTTATTAATATGATGAAAATATTTTCGAATTTGTTAAATATATTAATAAATTTTATATTATATATTGTTACATTTTTACCTTTTTAAAAACGTTTAAATATGAGTTCGTTAATTGCAACCAAAGTAAAAACAAATATGGGTTTAATTTCAGTTAATTATCTTTATTATTTACACTACTTTTGTGTGCCACCGTATAGAACTTAACGATACAACAATAATAATCTGCTTATTCACTTTACTAGTACACACAAGTATTCACTGGATCTTTACAACCACGACTTATTTTGTTCACACGCAACTTCACACAAGGCTGACTGAATTAACACTGACTGCTGCTTGCTTTGTTCAGCCCTTTTATAGTCCGCACGCACGTAATTAGTATGATGAACGTTATCGATGTGGAAGGTTATCGCTCGCGCCTTCTCGAGGACTCTATTGCTAGTACATTGTTGTTTGTGTACTTTGCTTATGTTGTCCGTTACATATTTGTCGTAGCTGGTTTACTTTATGTTGTTGTTGGTACTAGCTGCAACCAGGTTCGTCATACATATGTGTGTGTGCAGCTTTAGATAATCAACACGTTCATTGTATTCCTTGTGTTAGTGTGTATTTGTATCGTGTGGCTTTTGTTTATCGTTTTTGTTGTTAAACGATATTAGGTCGTTTCGATTTGCGTAACACTGCCGCCCTCTTAAGCCTGTTCGTCCCGAATAGGCTCATTATCTCTTTTCCCATATTTTGCCAGTCGCTCTATGTGTACGACCTTCATTTTTGCTCGGGGGCTGTTAGCTTTCTGTATCCTGTACACGACATCGTCTAACCGCTTAATTATTTTATACGGTCCATCCCATCTGGTTTGTAGCTTGGGAGATAATCCCTTCTTCCGCTTTGGGTTGTATAGCAGTATCATTTGTCCCTCATGGAAGCCCTCCGTGTTTGCCGCACGATCATACCTGGCTTTCATTCTATCACTGACCATTTTTATACGGGTGCGCACAAACTCATGAAGTTCATTTAGGCTTTCGTCTTTTCCAGTGATGTCCTGAATAGGTTACTTTTAAGCAGTGGCCCTTTTATAAGCTGCAGTACACAAAAATCGCGAAGGAATAGAAAAGCATTTTCATCAGATACTATTAAATTACTCATTCCTGACATTGATGATGAAAATGATAACGATTTTAACGATTGTAGTTAGTTTCAGTTTTTAAGTATTTTTTTTAAGTTAAATATTAAATAATGTAAAATAAATATTATGAATAAATATTAATTATCATAGAAGTTCAAAAACTTAATTACATATGTATATCGACTATTATAACAATATGAGATGTATGTTAGATTTTCTTAATGGACCGTATGTGGTACCTAGGGGCACTTATGATCCGATCATAATAAAATGTGATCCATGGTCTAACGGTGACTTGTATGATGACCTCTGTTTTGTTCCACCACAGTATTCCTTTAGCTTTCGTTGCGTAAATCAGTTTGAGGTTTTGGAATGTATTTCAGCGGTAAAATCGAATGCAGTTGGTTCTGATGATTTGCATCCTCTATTCTTGAAGGCTCTGACTCCTAAACTTTTGCCTTACTATACTTACTTGTTCAATACAGTTCTGACTAAGTCTTCTTTTCCTGAAAGTTGGAAACTGGCTAAAATCCTTCCCATTCCCAAAACTAATTGTGAGTTCAGGCCAATTGCAATCCTTCCTTTTTTATCCAAGGTATTGGAGAACATCATGGCCAGACAAATCGATGAATATCTGAGAGGCCACAATTTCTTAACGGTTAATCAGTCGGGCTTCATGAAAGGTAGGAGTTGTACTACCGCTCTGGTAAATGTAGTTGAGGAACTTAGGTCGGAACTTGATGGGAATAGTGTCGCGTTCTTGGTTCTGCTTGATTACTCTAAGGCTTTTGATACGATCATGCGGTTCTATTGAAAAAGCTCCGAAAACTGTTTTATTTCTCCGAAACTGCCTGTAATCTAATTTATTCTTATTTGACGAACAGATTTCAGAAGGTTCATTTCAATGGCAAAGTTTCGGATCCACTTACTATTAGTAGAGGTGTTCCCCAGGGGTCTATACTTGGACCTTTGCTGTTTTCATGTATATAAATGATCTACCTGATGTTTTGGTTAACTGTAATGTTCACATGTATGCTGACGATGTGCAGCTTTACACATATACTCCAAGGGAGAATATTTATTCTTGTTTGGACTACATTAATCGTGACTTAGCAAGGATTGACGGATGGGCCTCGGCCAATGGACTATGTATCAATCCTTCTAAGTCTAAATGTATTACACTTTCGAGAACAAACGGATCATTTGTCGTACCTGAATTGAGTATCAGGGGAAATAAAATTGAATTTGTCAGGTCGGCTACTAATCTGGGTATTGTCTTTAATGACAAATTATCGTGGTCTACCCATATAAGTGTCATTGTTGGCAGAATTTATGGCATGCTTCGAAATTTGTGGGCTGTCATAGATTCAACTCCTTTTGTCATTCGCATGCAACTTGCTAAAACGTACTTGATTCCGGTACTTTTATATGGATGTGAGATATACGCAAATTGCAGTTATGATGACAACCAGAAACTTAACCTGGCGTACAATAACATAGCCAGGTATGTTTTCCTTAAGGGGCGTCGGGATCACATTTCTCATTTAGCTTACCTGATTCTTGGTATCAAATTTGATAATCTCCTGAAAATTAGATGCCTCCTTCTACTTCATAAAATAATTTACACGAAACAGCCGAAGTATTTATATTGTAAAATTAAGTTTGCTAGATCCCACCGGGGTGTGGGGATTATACAGCAACGATTCAGGACTCTTCTGTCTCAGCGACAGTTCTTTATACACACCATTAGTCTTTGGAATTCCTTACCAAATAACATCCAAAATCTGGGCAATGCAAACGCGTTCAAAAAGGAGTTATTTAAATTATTTTCATAATTAAAATTTTAATCTCATATTTGTAAATTTTGTGATTTTATTTTTTAGGTCATCATTATTATTGTTATTATTATTATTATAATTATTATTATTATTATTATTATTATTCTTATCATTGTTATTATTATTATTATTTTTATACTTTACCTTATTAATTTAATTTAACATTTATATACATAAATTAACTTTCTCTAATTTTTTATATTTAATTAATGTTAATTTTTTTACCTTATTGATTGTAAACATAGCACTGTCACTTATAAGATTTAGTATTTTGTTGTGCTATGTAGATCATTATAAATCAAAATAAATAAATAAATCAAAATCAAATAAATGATTCACATTCATATTAAACATGTTCATGTTGAATTTCATCGAGGTAATAAAATTTTTAAGCCAATTATAATTGCTAAACATATTTTCTTAAGGGACCCTATTTTGGACCAAAGGGCAATTATGGACCGACTATAACAAAATTTGGTAATATGATTTAGATTTACAAAATACACGTTCATACCGAATTTCATCACGATACCGATGTTTTTAAGCCATTTATAAACGCAAACGTGAATTTCTAAAGGGGACTTTATATGGGGACTAGGGTCAAATGTGATCCGATTTTCACCAAACTTTACACTATGATTTCTTAGTACACAGAACTGATCCATGCTAAATTTTATCATGATTATTGCATAATTGCCGTAATTATGTGTAAATAAGTGCAATTTCGAGGGGAATTTGTATGGGGGCTAGGCAAAATCACGGACCGATTTGAACCGAAATCAGTTGGGTTCATCCTTGGGCCTAATTATCACTAACACTATCAAAAATTTCAGCCATTAACTCATAAAACACTTCTATTAATTTTTGCCAGGTTTTCAGGCAAAATGCCACATAGTACGCCAGTAGAAACCTCGGAATGTGTTCGTCCCAGTCTTTCTGTTGCTCGCTCACTACTTTTCGCAAGTATTCCTCCAGGGTTCGGTTAAATCGCTCTACCATTCCGTCTGACTGTGGGTGAAGAGGCGTCGTTGGAGTCTTCTTAATACCATATACTTCGCACATTTCCTTGAATACAGCTGACTCAAAATTTCTACCTTGATTGGAATGTAGTTCTATTGGAATCCCGTAGCAGCATACCCAGTTGTTCACAAAAACGTTAACTATTGTGTTCGCCTCTTGATTGGGTATGGTATATACTTTCGGCCACTTGCTGAAGTAGTCCATCACAACGAGAAAATATCGGTTTCCGGCATTGCTGACGGGAAAAGGGCCTGCTACGTCTATCGCTATCCACTCGAAAGGTGCACCCGAGTTATATTGTTGCATCTGACCTCGACTGCTTCTTACTGGACCCTTAGCTGCAATACACTGGGTGCAGTTTGCTATCCAATCCGCCACTGCTTTTTGACATCCAACCCAATAAAAACGTTGTTTTAGTCTTTCCAGTGTCTTTGTCACTCCAAGATGTCCTCCGCTAGCTCCATTATGGAATTCATTTAATACTTCTTTCATTTTGGAGGAAGGCACTACCAATAGGTTGGATGAGGTCTTGCCATCAGCGCTTTCCCAAAGTCGATATAGGCACCCATTTATGATCTTTAAGCTGTCCCATAGTGCCCAATATGCTTTTGTAAGAGGACTTTCAGCGGATATCTCATTTCTTGTAGGTCGTTTGTCCTCCTCCTTCGCTGCTATTACCTTCGCCAATATTGGATCACTCCTTTGTGCTTGGGACCAGTCTTCGACGATAGATTCCTTTTTCTCTCTGTTCCATTGACCACTTGGGAAAGTACACCACCAATACCATATCCCCTAGCATCACTGTCTAAGATGAATTTTTCTCCTGGGACTGGATACGCCAAAACTGGTGCAGCGCACAATAGGTCTTTTAGTGTCTGGAACGCCTTTTCTTGTGACTCACCCCATTGATAGACTTTTGACTTCTTGGTGAGCTCATGCAAACTTGCAGCCACGCTGGCAAAGTTAGGCACAAAGCGTCTGTAGTATGTGCATAGTCCCAAAAAGATGCGTAGTTCATGAAGATTCTGGGGGCGAGGCCAGTCCTTTACTGCTCGTATTTTATCTTCATCTGCGGAAATGTCATCTGCTGTAACAAGATGCCCCAAATATTTTACCTGCTTTTGGAACAATGCACATTTCTTTACGCTTAATTTGAGTCCAGCCATCGATATTCGTTGCAGAACTTCTCCCGGGTTCTTGAGGTGTTCGTCAAAAGTTCTGCCCATCACTATTATGTCGTCAAGGTACACCAGGCAAGTCTTCCAATGCGGTCCCTTTAGCACACGTTCCATAAGCCGCTCGAATGTGACCGGAGCATTACAGAGACCAAATGGCATAACTTTAAACTGCCATAAGCCGCCGTTCGCACTGGATGCGGTTTTCTCTTTGTCCTTGTCTGCAATCTCCACCTGCCAATACCCGTTTTGTACATCCAATGTGGAGAATCACTTCGTTCCGGCCAGCGTGTCGAGTGTGTCGTCAATTCTTGGTAGCGGATAACTATCCTTTTTGGTTACATCATTCAGCTTCCTGTAGTCTACGCAGAATCTTGTACTGCCATCTTTCTTCTTTACTAAGACTACAGGTGAGCTCCACGGATCCGATGATGGTTCGATTACACCGTTCTTCCTCATTTCGTCGACTAACTCCTTGACCTCATTACGCTTCGCCAGCGGTATGCTTCTGGGTGCTTGTTTTATCGGTCGCGCTTCGCCGGTATCAATTTCATGCTTGACCATTGCTGTTCTTCCTTGTCTTCTATTGTTCGTTGCGAAAGCGAAAGCAAACCTTTTTAGCAGCTTTTTGGCTTTATTTCTCTCGGGAGCTGCTAAACCAGTTTCCCATTTCTCCACATTTTCACCAAATTCCTTTTGAGCCTTGGCTGACATTTCTGCAGGTTCCGGCGATTGTTCGGTGTTTATTACCGCCTCTACTGGAGTACATTAGCCCACATCGGAGTTTTTACAGATGACTTTTTCGTGGCCTGAAAAATTTAGCACTCTCACTGGGACTATTCTCTGTTCATTGGATTTAACGAGGGACTTTGCTAATAACAAATTGGTCTGAATTTCTGCTGGTTCAACAACCCACAAGCGGTTTTCCACACAATCTCCATACATACGCGCCCATATCAGTGATTCACTCTGAAGTGGCAATTTGAGTTGTTCGACCGCAACTATCCTTCTTGCGTGCACTTGATGCTTGTACCCCACGTACATTCCGCCAACTCATAATCTGTTGCTCCATATTCAAATTGATGCCATGAGCTATCATAAAATCGGCACCAATGATAACCTCGTCCACAATATCGGCAACAATAAAGATGTGACTTACACTAATGTTGGCTATAGTCACCTTCGCCTCTGTTTTTCCGTCGACGGTGGCAGACTCTCCAGTAGCTGTCCGTAGTCTTACATTGCTAAGTGCCTCACATTTTCCCTTCACTACATCTGGTCTGATGATAGACTGCGTCGCCCCAGTGTCTATTGTGAAGGTATGTGGTCTGCCATTTATGTATCCGCACGCCGTAAGATTGTTGTTGTTCTGTTGCATCACTGATATTGAGATTGTGGGGCCCTCGCTTGTGGGAGCCAGCACTTGCCCCTCGGCGCTAGCTCGTTTTAGTTTAACGGGGACTCTTGTGAAGATGGTTGGTAGTTCGCCCGTTTCTTATTCCTTGATGGTGAGGCGGATCTTGACCTATTTCGTGGCGCTTTACAGTTTATCTGGAAATGACCACTCTTTCCACAGTTGAAGTATTTAAGTTTAGCCTTTTGTTCGTTTTCTCCCGAAACTTGCTTCAACGTCTCTTTAAGTTTATTCAAAAGGCATTCCTCCTCCTCCATGACTTCCATTTTCCGCACTTTGCTCATTTGTGGTCTATAAATCGTGCGATCGGTCTCCTGGGCTAGTACGAAGGCCACTGTCTCTGCAAAAGTTGTCTTCTGTGTAGAACATACCGCCAGTTTAATGTCAGGCTCGCGTATACCATTCACAAACGCCTCGGTCTTAATGTTGTCTATCAGCGGGTGGTTTTCTCCGGGGTATGTAAGCTGCACTAACTCTCGACTTCCATTGCAAAGGCCTGAAGTGACTCATTAGCCTTTTGCGCCCGGCACCTTAATTTCATGCGGTACAATTCTCGTTTGTGCTCATCACCGAATTTCCGCTGTAATGCCACCATTAACTCGTTGTAGTTGTTCCTACAGCTAGCTGGCATGGTTTCTAGGATCTCCGCTGCGACACCTTTTAGAGCCAAAATTAGTTCTAGTGCTTTCTCCCCATCGTCCCATCCGTTTCTGCTGGCGACTGTCTCAAAATGTAATTTGAATACGGATAGGGGTGAGCTACCATCAAAGCAAGGTGGTTTTATCCTGCCGGTACCTTCTGATACTACTCGAACTGGTTCCGGTCGCTGGCTTTGGAGGTTGTTGATCTTCTCCTTCATTATGTTTAGTTTTCCGTCAACGGACTTTTCCAAGTCTGACACCTTCTCTTCGACACTGGTAATTCTTTTGCTGACTGACTTATGTATTTCGTGCAGCTTCTCTGTGGTCGCTTCAAGTTTATTCTCGATTTTTGACAAAAAATTTTGTTCTCTATACTCCATTTGTTCCATAATTGCTGATTGCATTCTTTCCATTCTTCTTTCACTATCTTGTCGCGACTCAGCCAGAAGTTTCTGATTTTCGGCTCTAGAAGCTTCAAATAGTTTTATGTTTTCGGTTCTAGAAGCTTCTTGCACTTCAGCTAGAAGTTTTTGATTTTCGGTTCTAGAAGCTTCGAATAGCTTCTGGTTCTCAACTCTAGAAGCTTCTTGAACACCAGCAAATAGCTTCTGGTTTGCTACTTGCATTTTCTTCATCATAGCGACTAGCAACGAATTTATGTCAACACCGCCAGGGGTTGCAGGGGCCTGTAACCCTCGTTCCTCTTCATCCTCGAACTCGTAGGATTCAATTTCTATGCCCTGAAGCTGCAGTTGTTCCCTTAACCGCCTTTGCAGTTCATTCTTCGTGCCCGTTGCTGGCAGCTCTAGTTTACCCAACTCTTGTTTCAGCCGGTCTTAGTTCGGAGAGTTTCATTTTATTTATTTATTTATTTTTTTTATTTTTTTTACTTTTGGATTTTGCAATCCCACTACTGACACCAATTGTTACGTTTTTACCTTTTTAAAAACGTTTAAATATGAGTTCGTTAATTGCAACCAAAGTAAAAACAAATATGGGTTTAATTTCAGTTAATTCTCTTTATTATTTACACTACTTTTGTGTGCCACCGTATAGAACTTAACGATACAACAATAATAATCTGCTTATTCACTTTACTAGTACACACAAGTATTCACTGGATCTTTACAACCACGACTTATTTTGTTCACACGCAACTTCACACAAGGCTGACTGAATTAACACTGACTGCTGCTTGCTTTGTTCAGCCCTTTTATAGTCCGCACGCACGTAATCAGTATGATGAACGTTATCGATGTGGAAGGTTATCGCTCGCGCCTTCTCGAGAACTCTATTGCTAGTACATTGTTGTTTGTGTACTTTGCTTATGTTGTCCGTTACATATTTGTCGTAGCTGGTTTACTTTATGTTGTTGTTGGTACTAGCTGCAACCAGGTTCGTCATACATATGTGTGTGTGCTGCTTTAGATAATCAACACGTTCATTGTATTCCTTGTGTTAGTGTGTATTTGTATCGTGTGGCTTTTGTTTATCGTTTTTGTTGTTAAACGATATTAGGTCGTTTCGATTTGCGTAACACTGCCGCCCTCTTAAGCCTGTTCGTCCCGAATAGGCTCATTATCTCTTTTCCCATATTTTGCCAGTCGCTCTATGTGTACGACCTTCATTTTTGCTCGGGGGCTGTTAGCTTTCTGTATCCTGTACACGACATCGTCTAACCGCTTAATTATTTTATACGGTCCATCCCATCTGGTTTGTAGCTTGGGAGATAATCCCTTCTTCCGCTTTGGGTTGTATAGCAGAATCATTTGTCCCTCATGGAAGCCCTCCGTGTTTGCCGCACGATCATACCTGGCTTTCATTCTATCACTGACCATTTTTATACGGGTGCGCACAAACTCATGAAGTTCATTTAGGCTTTCGTCTTTTCCAGTGATGTCCTGAATAGGTTACTTTTAAGCAGTGGCCCTTTTATAAGCTGCAGTACACAAAAATCGCGAAGGAATAGAAAAGCATTTTCATCAGATACTATTAAATTACTCATTCCTGACATTGATGATGAAAATGATAACGATTTTAACGATTGTAGTTAGTTTCAGTTTTTAAGTATTTTTTTTAAGTTAAATATTAAATAATGTAAAATAAATATTATGAATAAATATTAATTATCATAGAAGTTCAAAAACTTAATTACATATGTATATCGACTATTATAACAATATGAGATGTATGTTAGATTTTCTTAATGGACCGTATGTGGTACCTAGGGGCACTTATGATCCGATCATAATAAAATGTGATCATAAATGATTCACATTCATATTAAACATGTTCATGTTGAATTTCATCGAGGTAATAAAATTTTTAAGCCAATTATAATTGCTAAACATATTTTCTTAAGGGACCCTATTTTGGACCAAGGGGCAATTATGGACCGACTATAACAAAATTTGGTAATATGATTTAGATTTACAAAATACGCGTTCATACCGAATTTCATCACGATACCGATGTTTTTAAGCCATTTATAAACGCAAACGTGAATTTCTAAAGGGGACTTTATATGGGGACTAGGGTCAAATGTGATCCGATTTTCACCAAACTTTACACTATGATTTCTTAGTACACAGAACTGATCCATGCTAAATTTTATCATTATTATTGCATAATTGCCATAATTATGTGTAAATAAGTGCAATTTCGAGGGGAATTTGTATGGGGGCTAGGCGAAATCACGGACCGATTTGAACCGAAATCAGTTGGGTTCATCCTTGGGCCTAATTATCACTAACACTATCAAAAATTTCAGCCATTAACACATAAAACACTTCTATTAATTTTGGCCAGGTTTTCAGGCAAAATGCCGCATAGTACGCCAGTAGAAACCTGGGAATGTGTTCGTCCCAGTCTTTCTGTTGCTCGCTCACTACTTTTGGCAAGTATTCCTCCAGGGTTCGGTTAAATCGCTCTACCATTCCGTCTGACTGTGGGTGAAGAGGCGTCGTTGGAGTCTTCTTAATACCATATACTTCGCACATTTCCTTGAATACAGCTGACTCAAAATTTCTACCTTGATTGGTATGTAGTTCTATTGGAATCCCGTAGCAGCATACCCAGTTGTTCACAAAAACGTTAACTATTGTGTTCGCCTCTTGATTGGGTATGGTATATACTTTCGGCCACTTGCTGAAGTAGTCCATCACAACGAGAAAATATCGGTTTCCGGCATTGCTGACGGGAAAAGGGCCTGCTACGTCTATCGCTATCCACTCGAAAGGTGCGCCCGAGTTATATTGTTGCATCTGACCTCGACTGCTTCTTACTGGACCCTTAGCTGCAATACACTGGGTGCAGTTTGCTATCCAATCCGCCACTGCTTGTTGACATCCAACCCAATAAAAACGTTGTTTTACTCTTTCCAGTGTCTTTGTCACTCCAAGATGTCCTCCGCTAGCTCCATTATGGAATTCATTTAATACTTCTTTCATTTTGGAGGAAGGCACTACCAATAGGTTGGATGAGGTCTTGCCATCAACGCTTTCCCAAAGTCGATATAGGCACCCATTTATGATCTTTAAGCTGTCCCATAGTGCCCAATATGCTTTTGTAAGAGGACTTTCAGCGGATATCTCATTTCTTGTAGGTCGTTTGTCCTCCTCCTTCGCTGCTATTACCTTCGCCAATATTGGATCACTCCTTTGTGCTTGGGACCAGTTTTCGACGATAGATTCCTTTTTCTCAGCTTTCACGCAATGTTTACACTCCAAATTACAAGGTCGGTGTGAAAGAGCGTCAGCATTTCCATGTTTTATACCTCTTCGGTGTTCAATACTGAAGTCGTAAGTCTGGAGGCGTTCAATCCAATGCGCTAGCTGTCCTTCGGGGTTCTTGATTTGTAGTAGCCATCTCAGTGCGGAGTGATCAGTCCTTAGCAGAAAATTTTGGCCATACAGGTACTTATGGTAATGTTTGATGCACTCCAGCATTGCCAGTAGCTCTCGTCGGGTCACATAATAATTCCGTTCATGCTTTGACAAGGTGCGACTATAGTAGCCTACGACTTTCTCTGTTCCATTGACCACTTGGGAAAGTACACCACCAATACCATATCCCCTAGCATCACTGTCTAAGATGAATTTTTCTCCTGGGACTGGATACGCCAAAACTGGTGCAGCGCACAATAGGTCTTTTAGTGTCTGGAACGCCTTTTCTTGTGACTCACCCCATTGATAGACTTTTGACTTCTTGGTGAGCTCATGCAAACTTGCAGCCACGCTGGCAAAGTTAGGCACAAAGCGTCTGTAGTATGTGCATAGTCCCAAAAAGATGCGTAGTTCATGAAGATTCTGGGGGCGAGGCCAGTCCTCTACTGCTCGTATTTTATCTTCATCTGCGGAAATGTCATCTGCTGTAACAAGATGCCCCAAATATTTTACCTGCTTTTGGAACAATGCACATTTCTTTACGCTTAATTTGAGTCCAGCCATCGATATTCGTTGCAGAACTTCTCCCGGGTTCTTGAGGTGTTCGTCAAAAGTTCTGCCCATCACTATTATGCCGTCAAGGTACACCAGGCAAGTCTTCCAATGCGGTCCCTTTAGCACACGTTCCATAAGCCGCTCGAAAGTGGCCGGAGCATTACAGACTCCAAATGGCATAACTTTAAACTGCCATAAGCCGCCGTTCGCACTGGATGCGGTTTTCTCTTTGTCCTTGTCTGCAATCTCCACCTGCCAATACCCGCTTTGTACATCCAATGTGGAGAATCACTTCGTTCCGGCCAGCGTGTCGAGTGTGTCGTCAATTCTTGGTAGCGGATAACTATCCTTTTTGGTTACATCATTCAGCTTCCTGTAGTCTACGCAGAATCTTGTACTGCCATCTTTCTTCTTTACTAAGACTACAGGTGAGCTCCACGGATCCGATGATGGTTCGATTACACCGTTCTTCCTCATTTCGTCGACTAACTCCTTGACCTCATTACGCTTCGCCAGCGGTATGCTTCTGGGTGCTTGTTTTATCGGTCTCGCTTCGCCGGTATCAATTTCATGCTTGACCATTGCTGTTCTTCCTTGTCTTCTATTGTTCGTTGCGAAAGCGAAAGCAAACCTTTTTAGCAGCTTTTTGGCTTTATTTCTCTCGGGAGCTGCTAAACCAGTTACCCATTTCTCCACATTTTCACCAAATTCCTTTTGATCCTTGGCTGACATTTCTGCAGGTTCCGGCGATTGTTCGGTGTTTATTACCGCCTCTACTGGAGTACATTAGCCCACATCGGAGTTTTTACAGATGACTTTTTCGTGGCCTGAAAAATTTAGCACTCTCACTGGGACTATTCTCTGTTCATTGGATTTAACGAGGGACTTTGCTAATAACAAATTGGTCTGAATTTCTGCTGGTTCAACAACCCACAAGCGGTTTTCCACACAATCTCCATACATACGCGCCCATATCAGAGTGATTCACTCTGAAGTGGCAATTTGAGTTGTTCGACCGCAACTATCCTTCTTGCGTGCACTTGATGCTTGTACCCCACGTACATTCCGCCAACTCATAATCTGTTGCTCCATATTCAAATTGATGCCATGAGCTATCATAAAATCGGCACCAATGATAACCTCGTCCACAATATCGGCAACAATAAAGATGTGACTTACACTAATGTTGGCTATAGTCACCTTCGCCTCTGTTTTTCCGTCGACGGTGGCAGACTCTCCAGTAGCTGTCCGTAGTCTTACATTGCTAAGTGCCTCACATTTTCCCTTCACTACATCTGGTCTGATGATAGACTGCGTCGCCCCAGTGTCTATTGTGAAGGTATGTGGTCTGCCATTTATGTATCCGCACGCCGTAAGATTGTTGTTGTTCTGTTGCATCACTGATATTGAGATTGTGGGGCCCTCGCTTGTGGGAGCCAGCACTTGCCCCTCGGCGCTAGCTCGTTTTAGTTTAACGGGGACTCTTGTGAAGATGGTTGGTAGTTCGCCCGTTTCTTATTCCTTGATGGTGAGGCGGATCTTGACCTCTTTCGTGGCGCTTTACAGTTTCTCTGGAAATGACCACTCTTTCCACAGTTGAAGTATTTAAGTTTAGCCTTTTGTTCGTTTTCCCCCGAAACTTGCTTCAACGTCTCTTTAAGTTTATTCAAAAGGCATTCCTCCTCCTCCATGACTTCCATTTTCCGCACTTTGCTCATTTGTGGTCTATAAATCGTGCGATCGGTCTCCTGGGCTAGTACGAAGGCCACGGTCTCTGCAAAAGTTGTCTTCTGTGTAGAACATACCGCCAGTTTAATGTCAGGCTCGCGTATACCATTCACAAACGCCTCGGTCTTAATGTTGTCTATCAGCGGGTGGTTTTCTCCGGGGTATGTAAGCTGCACTAACTCTCGACTTCCATTGCAAAGGCCTGAAGTGACTCATTAGCCTTTTGCGCCCGGCACCTTAATTTCATGCGGTACAATTCTCGTTTGTGCTCATCACCGAATTTCCGCTGTAATGCCACCATTAACTCGTTGTAGTTGTTCCTGCAGCTAGCTGGCATGGTTTCTAGGATCTCCGCTGCGACACCTTTTAGAGCCAAAATTAGTTCTAGTGCTTTCTCCCCATCGTCCCATCCGTTTCTGCTGGCGACTGTCTCAAAATGTAATTTGAATACGGATAGGGGTGAGCTACCATCAAAGCAAGGTGGTTTTATCCTGCCGGTACCTTCTGATACTACTCGAACTGGTTCCGGTCGCTGGCTTTGGAGGTTGTTGATCTTCTCCTTCATTATGTTTAGTTTTCCGTCAACGGACTTTTCCAAGTCTGACACCTTCTCTTCGACACTGGTAATTCTTTTGCTGACTGACTTATGTATTTCGTGCAGCTTCTCTGTGGTCGCTTCAAGTTTATTCTCGATTTTTGACAAAAAAATTTGTTCTCTATACTCCATTTGTTCCATAATTGCTGATTACATTCTTTCCATTCTTCTTTCACTATCTTGTCGCGACTCAGCCAGAAGTTTCTGATTTTCGGCTCTAGAAGCTTCAAATAGTTTTATGTTTTCGGTTCTAGAAGCTTCTTGCACTTCAGCTAGAAGTTTTTGATTTTCGGTTCTAGAAGCTTCGAATAGCTTCTGGTTCTCAACTCTAGAAGCTTCTTGAACACCAGCAAATAGCTTCTGGTTTGCTACTTGCATTTTCTTCATCATAGCGACTAGCAACGAATTTATGTCAACACCGCCAGGGGTTGCAGGGGCCTGTAACCCTCGTTCCTCTTCATCCTCAAACTCGTAGGATTCAATTTCTATGCCCTGAAGCTGCAGTTGTTCCCTTAACCGCCTTTGCAGTTCATTCTTCGTGCCCGTTGCTGGCAGCTCTAGTTTACCCAACTCTTGTTTCAGCCGGTCCACTCTTAGTTCGGAGAGTTTCATTTTATTTATTTATTTATTTTTTTTATTTTTTTTACTTTTGGATTTTGCAATCCCACTACTGACACCAATTGTTACGTTTTTACCTTTTTAAAAACGTTTAAATATGAGTTCGTTAATTGCAACCAAAGTAAAAACAAATATGGGTTTAATTTCAGTTAATTCTCTTTATTATTTACACTACTTTTGTGTGCCACCGTATAGAACTTAACGATACAACAATAATAATCTGCTTATTCACTTTACTAGTACACACAAGTATTCACTGGATCTTTACAACCACGACTTATTTTGTTCACACGCAACTTCACACAAGGCTGACTGAATTAACACTGACTGCTGCTTGCTTTGTTCAGCCCTTTTATAGTCCGCACGCACGTAATCAGTATGATGAACGTTATCGATGTGGAAGGTTATCGCTCGCGCCTTCTCGAGAACTCTATTGCTAGTACATTGTTGTTTGTGTACTTTGCTTATGTTGTCCGTTACATATTTGTCGTAGCTGGTTTACTTTATGTTGTTGTTGGTACTAGCTGCAACCAGGTTCGTCATACATATGTGTGTGTGCAGCTTTAGATAATCAACACGTTCATTGTATTCCTTGTGTTAGTGTGTATTTGTATCGTGTGGCTTTTGTTTATCGTTTTTGTTGTTAAACGATATTAGGTCGTTTCGATTTGCGTAACACTGCCGCCCTCTTAAGCCTGTTCGTCCCGAATAGGCTCATTATCTCTTTTCCCATATTTTGCCAGTCGCTCTATGTGTACGACCTTCATTTTTGCTCGGGGGCTGTTAGCTTTCTGTATCCTGTACACGACATCGTCTAACCGCTTAATTATTTTATACGGTCCATCCCATCTGGTTTGTAGCTTGGGAGATAATCCCTTCTTCCGCTTTGGGTTGTATAGCAGAATCATTTGTCCCTCATGGAAGCCCTCCGTGTTTGCCGCACGATCATACCTGGCTTTCATTCTATCACTGACCATTTTTATACGGGTGCGCACAAACTCATGAAGTTCATTTAGGCTTTCGTCTTTTCCAGTGATGTCCTGAATAGGTTACTTTTAAGCAGTGGCCCTTTTATAAGCTGCAGTACACAAAAATCGCGAAGGAATAGAAAAGCATTTTCATCAGATACTATTAAATTACTCATTCCTGACATTGATGATGAAAATGATAACGATTTTAACGATTGTAGTTAGTTTCAGTTTTTAAGTATTTTTTTTAAGTTAAATATTAAATAATGTAAAATAAATATTATGAATAAATATTAATTATCATAGAAGTTCAAAAACTTAATTACATATGTATATCGACTATTATAACAATATGAGATGTATGTTAGATTTTCTTAATGGACCGTATGTGGTACCTAGGGGCACTTATGATCCGATCATAATAAAATGTGATCATAAATGATTCACATTCATATTAAACATGTTCATGTTGAATTTCATCGAGGTAATAAAATTTTTAAGCCAATTATAATTGCTAAACATATTTTCTTAAGGGACCCTATTTTGGACCAAGGGCCAATTATGGACCGACTATAACAAAATTTGGTAATATGATTTAGATTTACAAAATACACGTTCATACCGAATTTCATCACGATACCGATGTTTTTAAGCCATTTATAAACGCAAACGTGAATTTCTAAAGGGGACTTTATATTTGGACTAGGGTCAAATGTGATCCGATTTTCACCAAACTTTACACTATGATTTCTTAGTACACAGAACTGATCCATGCTAAATTTTATCATGATTATTGCATAATTGCCATAATTATGTGTAAATAAGTGCAATTTCGAGGGGAATTTGTATGGGGGCTAGGCGAAATCACGGACCGATTTGAACCGAAATCAGTTGGGTTCATCCTTGTGCCTAATTATCACTAACGCTATCAAAAATTTCAGCCATTAACTCATAAAACACTTCTATTAATTTTGGCCAGGTTTTCAGGCAAAATGCCACATAGTACGCCAGTAGAAACCTCGGAATGTGTTCGTCCCAGTCTTTCTGTTGCTCGCTCACTACTTTTCTCAAGTATTCCTCCAGGGTTCGGTTAAATCGCTCTACCATTCCGTCTGACTGTGGGTGAAGAGGCGTCGTTGGAGTCTTCTTAATACCATATACTTCGCACATTTCCTTGAATACAGCTGACTCAAAATTTCTACCTTGATTGGAATGTAGTTCTATTGGAACCCCGTAGCAGCATACCCAGTTGTTCACAAAAACGTTAACTATTGTGTTCGCCTCTTGATTGGGTATGGTATATACTTTCGGCCACTTGCTGAAGTAGTCCATCACAACGAGAAAATATCGGTTTCCGGCATTGCTGACGGGAAAAGGGCCTGCTACGTCTATCGCTATCCACTCGAAAGGTGCACCCGAGTTATATTGTTGCATCTGACCTCGACTGCTTCTTACTGGACCCTTAGCTGCAATACACTGGGTGCAGTTTGCTATCCAATCCGCCACTGCTTTTTGACATCCAACCCAATAAAAACGTTGTTTTAGTCTTTCCAGTGTCTTTGTCACTCCAAGATGTCCTCCGCTAGCTCCATTATGGAATTCATTTAATACTTCTTTCATTTTGGAGGAAGGCACTACCAATAGGTTGGATGAGGTCTTGCCATCAGCGCTTTCCCAAAGTCGATATAGGCACCCATTTATGATCTTTAAGCTGTCCCATAGTGCCCAATATGCTTTTGTAAGAGGACTTTCAGCGGATATCTCATTTCTTGTAGGTCGTTTGTCCTCCTCCTTCGCTGCTATTACCTTCGCCAATATTGGATCACTCCTTTGTGCTTGGGACCAGTCTTCGACGATAGATTCCTTTTTCTCAGCTTTCACGCAATGTTTACACTCCAAATTACAAGGTCGGCGTGAAAGAGCGTCAGCATTTCCATGTTTTATACATCTTCGGTGTTCAATACTGAAGTTGTAAGTCTGGAGGCGTTCAATCCAATGCGCTAGCTGTCCTTCGGGGTTCTTGAAATGTAGTAGCCATCTCAGTGCGGAGTGATCAGTCCTTAGCAGAAAATTTTGGCCATACAGATACTTATGGTAATGTTTGATGCACTCCGGCATTGCCAGTAGCTCTCGTCGGGTCACATAATAATTCCGTTCATGCTTTGACAAGGTGCGACTATAGTAGCCTACGACTTTCTCTGTTCCATTGACCACTTGGGAAAGTACACCACCAATACCATATCCCCTAGCATCACTGTCTAAGATGAATTTTTCTCCTGGGACTGGATACGCCAAAAGTGGTGCAGCGCACAATAGGTCTTTTAGTGTCTGGAACGCCTTTTCTTGTGACTCACCCCATTGATAGACTTTTGACTTCTTGGTGAGCTCATGCAAACTTGCAGCCACGCTGGCAAAGTTAGGCACAAAGCGTCTGTAGTATGTGCATAGTCCCAAAAAGATGCGTAGTTCCTGAAGATTCTGGGGGCGAGGCCAGTCCTTTACTGCTCGTATTTTATCTTCATCTGCGGAAATGTCATCTGCTGTAACAAGATGCCCCAAATATTTTACCTGCTTTTGGAACAATGCATATTTCTTTACGCTTAATTTGAGTCCAGCCATCGATATTCGTTGCAGAACTTCTCCCGGGTTCTTGAGGTGTTCGTCAAAAGTTCTGCCCATCACTATTATGTCGTCAAGGTACAACAGGCAAGTCTTCCAATGCGGTCCCTTTAGCACACGTTCCATAAGCCGCCGTTCGCACTGGATGCGGTTTTCTCTTTGTCCTTGTCTGCAATCTCCACCTGCCAATACCCGCTTTGTACATCCAATGTGGAGAATCACTTCGTTCCGGCCAGCGTGTCGAGTGTGTCGTCAATTCTTGGTAGCGGATAACTATCCTTTTTGGTTACATCATTCAGCTTCCTGTAGTCTACGCAGAATCTTGTACTGCCATCTTTCTTCTTTACTAAGACTACAGGTGAGCTCCACGGATCCGATGATGGTTCGATTACACCGTTCTTCCTCATTTCGTCGACTAACTCCTTGACCTCATTACGCTTCGCCAGCGGTATGCTTCTGGGTGCTTGTTTTATCGGTCGCGCTTCGCCGGTATCAATTTCATGCTTGACCATTGCTGTTCTTCCTTGTCTTCTATTGTTCGTTGCGAAAGCGAAAGCAAACCTTTTTAGCAGCTTTTTGGCTTTATTTCTCTCGGGAGCTGCTAAACCAGCTACCCATTTCTCCACATTTTCACCAAATTCCTTTTGATCCTTGGCTGACATTTCTGCAGGTTCCGGCGATTGTTCGGTGTTTATTACCGCCTCTACTGGAGTACATTAGCCCACATCGGAGTTTTTACAGATGACTTTTTCGTGGCCTGAAAAATTTAGCACTCTCACTGGGACTATTCTCTGTTCATTGGATTTAACGAGGGACTTTGCTAATAACAAATTGGTCTGAATTTCTGCTGGTTCAACAACCCACAAGCGGTTTTCCACACAATCTCCATACATACGCGCCCCTATCAGTGATTCACTCTGAAGTGGCAATTTGAGTTGTTCGACCGCTACTATCCTTCTTGCGTGCACTTGATGCTTGTACCCCACGTACATTCCGCCAACTCATAATCTGTTGCTCCATATTCAAATTGATGCCATGAGCTATCATAAAATCGGCACCAATGATAACCTCGTCCACAATATCGGCAACAATAAAGATGTGACTTACACTAATGTTGGCTATAGTCACCTTCGCCTCTGTTTTTCCGTCGACGGTGGCAGACTCTCCAGTAGCTGTCCGTAGTCTTACATTGCTAAGTGCCTCACATTTTCCCTTCACTACATCTGGTCTGATGATAGACTGCGTCGCCCCAGTGTCTATTGTGAAGGTATGTGGTCTGCCATTTATGTATCCGCACGCCGTAAGATTGTTGTTGTTCTGTTGCATCACTGATATTGAGATTGTGGGGCCCTCGCTTGTGGGAGCCAGCACTTGCCCCTCGGCGCTAGCTCGTTTTAGTTTAACGGGGACTCTTGTGAAGATGGTTGGTAGTTCGCCCGTTTCTTATTCCTTGATGGTGAGGCGGATCTTGACCTCTTTCGTGGCGCTTTACAGTTTCTCTGGAAATGACCACTTTTTCCACAGTTGAAGTATTTAAGTTTAGCCTTTTGTTCGTTTTCTCCCGAAACTTGCTTCAACGTCTCTTTAAGTTTATTCAAAAGGCATTCCTCCTCCTCCATGACTTCCATTTTCCGCACTTTGCTCATTTGTGGTCTATAAATCGTGCGATCGGTCTCCTGGGCTAATACGAAGGCCACGGTCTCTGCAAAAGTTGTCTTCTGTGTAGAACATACCGCCAGTTTAATGTCAGGCTCGCGTATACCATTCACAAACGCCTCGGTCTTAATGTTGTCTATCAGCGGGTGGTTTTCTCCGGGGTATGTAAGCTGCACTAACTCTCGACTTCCATTGCAAAGGCCTGAAGTGACTCATTAGCCTTTTGCGCCCGGCACCTTAATTTCATGCGGTACAATTCTCGTTTGTGCTCATCACCGAATTTCCGCTGTAATGCCACCATTAACTCGTTGTAGTTGTTCCTGCAGCTAGCTGGCATGGTTTCTAGGATCTCCGCTGCGACACCTTTTAGAGCCAAAATTAGTTCTAGTGCTTTCTCCCCATCGTCCCATCCGTTTCTGCTGGCGACTGTCTCAAATTGTAATTTGAATACGGATAGGGGTGAGCTACCATCAAAGCAAGGTGGTTTTATCCTGCCGGTACCTTCTGATACTACTCGAACTGGTTCCGGTCGCTGGCTTTGGAGGTTGTTGATCTTCTCCTTCATTATGTTTAGTTTTCCGTCAACGGACTTTTCCAAGTCTGACACCTTCTCTTCGACACTGGTAATTCTTTTGCTGACTGACTTATGTATTTCGTGCAGCTTCTCTGTGGTCGCTTCAAGTTTATTCTCGATTTTTGACAAAAAATTTTGTTCTCTATGCTCCATTTGTTCCATAATTGCTGATTGCATTCTTTCCATTCTTCTTTCACTATCTTGTCGCGACTCAGCCAGAAGTTTCTGATTTTCGGCTCTAGAAGCTTCAAATAGTTTTATGTTTTCGGTTCTAGAAGCTTCTTGCACTTCAGCTAGAAGTTTTTGATTTTCGGTTCTAGAAGCTTCGAATAGCTTCTGGTTCTCAACTCTAGAAGCTTCTTGAACACCAGCAAATAGCTTCTGGTTTGCTTCTTGCATTTTCTTCATCATAGCGACTAGCAACGAATTTATGTCAACACCGCCAGGGGTTGCAGGGGCCTGTAACCCTCGTTCCTCTTCATCCTCGAACTCGTAGGATTCAATTTCTATGCCCTGAAGCTGCAGTTGTTCCCTTAACCGCCTTTGCAGTTCATTCTTCGTGCCCGTTGTTGGCAGCTCTAGTTTACCCAACTCTTGTTTCAGCCGGTCCACTCTTAGTTCGGAGAGTTTCATTTTATTTATTTATTTATTTTTTTTATTTTTTTTACTTTTGGATTTTGCAATCCCACTACTGACACCAATTGTTACGTTTTTACCTTTTTAAAAACGTTTAAATATGAGTTCGTTAATTGCAACCAAAGTAAAAACAAATATGGGTTTAATTTCAGTTAATTCTCTTTATTATTTACACTACTTTTGTGTGCCACCGTATAGAACTTAACGATACAACAATTATAATCCGCTTATTCACTTTACTAGTACACACAAGTATTCACTGGATCTTTACAACCACGACTTATTTTGTTCACACGTAACTTCACACAAGGCTGACTGAATTAACACTGACTGCTGCTTGCTTTATCCAGCCCTTTTATAGTCCGCACGCACGTAATCAGTATGATGAACGTTATCGATGTGGAAGGTTATCGCTCGCGCCTCTATTGCTAGTACATTGTTGTTTGTGTACTTTGCTTATGTTGTCCGTTACATATTTGTCGTAGCTGGTTTACTTTATGTTGTTGTTGGTACTAGCTGCAACCAGGTTCGTCTTACATATGTGTGTGTGCAGCTTTAGATAATCAACACGTTCATTGTATTCCTTGTGTTAGTGTGTATTTGTATCGTGTGGCTTTTGTTTATCGTTTTCGTTGTTAAACGATATTAAGTCGTTTCGATTTGCGTAACAATATTGTAGAATAAATAAATACCTGTACATATGTATTTATATATGTATGTATGTAGTTTTCGTTGGACGATGTGACGACACAATACAGTGGAAGGCAGAACTGTTCGTATGTAGCTTAGTTTTTGTTTTATATGATGTTTTATATGTGTCTTTAATATATGTATGTTTTTATGTGTATTTTTTGAAGTCTTTTGCAAGTAGGTATAATGCGAACAGTGATGGGAAAAATACTTTAAAAAATGCAAAAATTTTTTTTGTTTTTTGTTCTTTAATGTTTTTAATATATATTTTGTTTTGTAGATTTTACCGTTTTAAATGTATTTAAATTGTATTTTTTCTTGCTATATATAATTTGTTTTTATTTTTTTTAACTGTATCTAAATGTTTTTTTCTATATATGTATATAAATTTTACCGTTTTTTAAAATTCTATTTTTTCTTTCTATATGCATATATAATTTTTTTTCTTTTTTCACCGTTTAAATTATATTCATACTGTACTTTTCAAACTATATACATTTTTTGTTTTTTTTATATATATATAGATATATATACATATATATACTTTTTTACAGTTTTAACAACAATTTTTTTAACTGGATTTTCCCTGAATTTTACAATTTTTTTTTATTATATTCAATATGAGTTTTTAATAAATATATAATTTCAAATTTTATTAATTTCAAATTTATCTCTTTTTCGTTTTTGTTGCTTTTGTTTAATTTGTTTTTGAGTTTTCACTTATTTTCCGTTATTTTTATATATATGTTTTGCTCTTTTTTGTTGTTGCTTTTGTTTTCTTGTTTCTTGTTTGAATATATATTTTTTCTTATATATGTCTTGGAATTTTTATATTAGGCACTTTATTTTAAGTAATTTTTAAGTTCACAATTTTTGCATTTTTTTTTATTGGTTTTTTTACAATTTTTTTTACCTTTAGTTATATAATTTAATTTTCAATTTAATTTTTTTGCTTTTAAATTTCACTACAATCACTTTTGTGTAATTCATTAAATTTAATTTAATTAAATTAAATTTTAAATTTGAACTTTTTAAATTTTTTTTGTACTCACTTTTTAGACTACACTGTCTTTTATATGTGTCATGTTTTATTTTTGTTTTGTTTTTAGTTTTGCCTGTTCTATAATGTTATTTTTCTTTTTTCGTTTTCGCATTGTACCGAATTGATTTGTAATTGCATACTAATTAGATGTTTTCAATGATATTGCTAACATACCTCATAATTTTATGTTTTACTCTGCTTTTTGCAACAGGATCCGCTTATGTTTCAGATTCCACTTTGAGAGAACGTTCAATTCGAGCTTCTATGAGTTATAGGTTTGGTGTGAGTGTGAGAAGACCATGAATTGCCATAAAATTAAATAGCATAGAAATGTTCCATAGGTTGCGGGGAGTTCGCGGGGAGAAGGACCATGAAATAACGTGTGTTATTTTTAAAACAAATTCTCTTTAGAAGATTGGAATATAGGGATTAAGAAAGAATTGGGCCAGTCTTCTAAAGAAAAATTGTTGAAATTGTTATTATAATTACTCAAATGTAATTATAATGGGGATTGAGAAAAGGAGAGAGAAAGAAATGTTAATATTAATTTCTTATTTCTTTTCAGAAGTATTTAACAATTTTATTTATAATTGGGATTGTTTATAACCAATCAGTATGGCGTTGTGACAGTGAGTGATTTATAGGTACAAATTTAGTTTTAAGAAACTTCAGAATTTATCCAATGGATAAGTTATATAAAAGGACTAAAGATAAAATTATCTTTTACATATGTGGAAATGTTCGTGTTGGTTAATATTAAAATACATTCCAAACAATAACTCTTTAATATTTCAACGTAATGTAATAAAGATAATTCAGATTAATTCACAATATAATTCAAATGGCAGTAGTTTAAATAAATAAATTCAATTTTAAAATTTAGTTCAATTCATTTTCAATATTCAGGTTTAAAAAATTAGGCACAAATTAGGTACAACCGGCAAGATTACTAAGGGCCATTATTAGTAATCTTTCCGATCCGTAGACTTAAAAGAATGCATAACATATGTATGCTTAATTAAATCTTTCTTTTCTGTTATTTGTTACAAACCTTTGTTATGCAAAGTATGAATTTTTTTGGATATACATTTGCATGGATTTTGAATTTTTTTTTGTATATAATAAGTACTGTGTTATAACTATTTATATTGGTTTTTATATCAATATTTTATATTGTTGTTTCCGATGGGATTCACCAGATTCTGTTAATATTTACTTATGATGGAATTTACTTATTATTGTAAAATAGATTGCAAATAAAAATTATATTAGAAAAGAACTAAATTTTATATATAGGATGGTTAGTGTGAACATCCCGCCTCTTGCAACATTGCAACAAGAGGAGTCACTTGGCCAGAGATCAAAAAATTAACAAGCATAGTATTATAAATATAAAGTAGATTATAAAATATCGAAAAAATGGAAAAGTAGAGGTTTTCAAGGAGCGGCAGTTTGGGGTTCATTACTGGCAGTAGGAGTCAAGCAGGTTTTAATAAGAGCCTGGTTGTGGGTTGTGCTCTTCTTATTGCGTTCTATGAGAGTAGGTTTCTCTTTGTTGACAGCTTTTCCATTCGCGACACTTTTTTCTCAGGTTTTTGACAATTGAATTATCTGGAATTGAACGACAAACACGCAACAGAGAAAAACAAAAGAACTCTTTTGTTTTGATTAAGGAACAGTACGAACTTCACAATTGACCGTATTAGAGCACCATTGGCGGTGCGAAAATAGCCAATCGCACTTTCGAATCAGAGACAAAATAAAACCGTTCGATTCTAGTTTCCAATAGTTAAATTGTCATGAGGAAAGACAACAAAATCGGTAGCAACAAGTTTCTTCAATGGGTTTTCTGACGCATAAAAGCGAACATCATAGAGTATAAAGCATATGTGGCGATTTCACGTGATTCCAATTGTCAATGCCTACCTGTTCCACGATAAACTATGATCGATTTGCCGCAAAAGTCGACCAAATCTATATGGATATATTTTAAATCTGTTACCGGTAGATCGGGTGCATCAAAATCAGTACACTGCGCTAACGAGCATGTGGGTAATTGACCAGTTATCCTGTCAATGACATACGCCTCCGTCGTCACGATGGCGATTACGACCCTAGCGAAATAATTCAAACTTTTGTAGAGTTGGCTACCACTGCGCTATTAAGACCTACAATAGTGACAGCCGGTGCCGAAGAGATTGGAAGATTTGGCTTACGTTGCAACTTTCGAGTAGTAGATGTAAAATCAGCTGAGACGCATCATTCAACTTTATATTGAGTTGAAGACGGTGGACTGTAAACGGGTGTCGAAATTTTGAGAGGAACGGACAGCAGAGCATCTCGATCCATTATCAAAATAATCCCTCGGTCTCTCCCGGGTGGATGATTCGGTACGGTGAAGTAGCGAATGATGTTTCTGCTTACAAATATAGCAAACGTTTGGCATCTTTTGAACTCATGAGAAACAGCTTAATGACTCGTGCAACACTTATGATATTGAACGGATAAGCGTCACTCTCAGAAAATGGGGACATAAACGTATGGAATGATTCTTATTACAAATTAGACATTTTCTTTGGGGTATATTTGGGGCAACAGTTTCATAAGTTCTGAATTTTTGGGGCTATTAGAAATGCTTTGGCTATTGTTTTGTAAAATTGGGTAACATTTTGGCTTCCGATAATGCCTGAAACTGATACCAACGTGCTTCATTTGGGCGTCAAGAATTCATCCATTTTGCTCCACTTGGGTAAATCTGAGCAATTCAACGACAAATTTGAAAGGAATTTTCAGTTGAGAATCGTTTATTCTCGTAACGATCGACGAGGTTATACCAGGTCATGTTGAAACCATCATTCGTCTGGGGCAATTGCGAATTATATCCCATCTTTTGGATGTTGCTGATATTAGGGTTAGATCCGCAAACAGCTTCGCGGCTTTAGCCTTAAAACTATCAATTAAACCATCAATATACTACTCTAGTTTAAAATATAAGGTATATGCCGACATATACATAGCCTTGACTTCCTTTGTCGATATCTTGGTATTCTCGGCATTCTCTAATAAGTCTCCGTCGCTATCACAAAAAGCTTCCCACGAACGGAATGTTACACCTGCGGAAAACACTCGAGATCCACTAAGCGATAGAAATGCTTATATAAATATCTTAATACGGCCATTTTTCTAATAATTTAGCGAGAACAAAGGGGATTTAAAAATTTTAATTTAATTTAATTAATTCAAAGTAGGAAAACTTTAAGGGCCATTTATTGAGTGCGAGATTAATGATTAAGTTAACTTTAATCTTCGTATTTAGTTTTTGAGTTTACTTAAGCTTACGTTTACCAATGTTGGTGATTTAAAATTTAATGGCCTGTTTTCATACCACAAGTGACTCAAAATATTTGTTCATTTGAGAACAATTTGGCTTTTATAACACAAGTGGCAACCTTTTTTGAGTAGAAACGTAAGAATTGAGTTTTTTTTTGTTTTGTTTTCATATGGCATTTCCACTTGTTAGAAATATCAAAAGTAGACAATCAAAAAAAAGCGGTTGTGTACGGAATTTTGTTTTAATATTGTGAAAATAAAGAATCGATTTTATTAATGGATTGTAACAATAAAAATTTGTAAGTATATACATACTATATGTTATGTAAAGAATAAAAGTATAATTAAAAAATATGAAATTTTAGCATAAAGAAAAGGAACGCCTTTCAGTTCCAAAAGTTTGTTGAACTGATGGAACACTACCCACAGCTTGCAACGGGTATCCCTGTGTTGGGAAGCAGTATCAGTAGAAAAAACATGGAAAAGTATCGCGACACAAATCAACGCTTTGGGGTCAGAAGTGGATTGGATTGGAAAAGGGTATTATGTGAATTATAAATTTAAAATTTGAAAACAATATATGTACATACGTTGATGTTTTAGGTATGGCAAGATCAAAAGTGCCGACTAAAGAAATAAATAGCGGAAAACAACAAAAGTCTTCACGGCACTGGAGGTGGTCCATGTACCTTTATTAATCTAACGGGACTGGAGCAATATATTGGCAGGATATGCCACTTGTCATCCACAGCAGCCCCTAGTGGTACTGTTTTAGGTTTGCCAAAAAGAACACCACCTCCATGTAATACAAAAAAAACACAGGTTTGGAACCACCACTCGCAGCTTTGGAACCACTAAGCATACCACAATTACATCAACAAATAAATAAAACATTAGAAAAACACAAAATAACACCATCAACTCCAGAAGAAATAAGGTAACCATTTCACCAAAACAGAAAAAGAAAACAGCCAGACAGACATTTTTATACGAACAAATCAGCATGCAAAGAAAAACATTAGAGGTAATGAGCAAACAAGCTGAAGCAGCACAATAACAGGCAAAAGCCCTAAAAGAAATTGCGAACACAACGAATGCTATAGGGAAATCTTTAATAGAGTTAATATAATATAAAATATAGAATATATATAAATAAAATATATTTCCACTGATGGGAACATTGTACTTTTTTTATTTATATTTTATTACATTTCACGCACGAAATAATAAAAATTTGTTTTGGAAAACAAACAGAAAAATATGTAATAATAATAAACAAAATACAGTGTTGCCTTGTATTTAATATTTATATTTTATTATACTTTAACATGGAAAAAAACTCAATGGTATAATAAAAATATATCTTGGCCTCAATATAACTTGACAAGACATAATAATAACGTAAGTCAGGCAATTATGTTATAAAAACTCATTTTATTACGTACTTGCCTGTGTAGCGATTGCCTGCCTGTCAACAAGCTTGTGTTATGAAAACATCATATAAGATTAACTATCAAAAGTAGTTGACAAATTTTATTCAAAAAAGCTTTTAAGTGAGAGAAATAAGACAAATATTTAAGTGATTATGAATTATATATAACACAAATTCACAATAGACAGTCTTAATTTATTTATTATTATTCAAAAATAATTTTTTTTTTATTTAAAAATAAATGGTATTCAGCTGTTTTTGATCTATACAAAAGCAAATTGTAGTGAAACACGTTGTAATTTTTGCTTATAAGTGTGGCAGCTCTACAAGATCTAAACTCCCACTCAAAAAATGCAAATTCAATTAACTTAAGATTAAATTTACCTGGAGATTAATTTAAACTTGAGATAATCTAGCTCTCAAAAAATGGCCCTAAAAGTTTATCGAAGAAAATTGTAAATTCAAACTGAATTGAATGAATACAAACAAAACAATTAAAGAAATATTCGCGGTACTTTAAAAAGCTATAAAAATTTAAAAAAAGGGTTTAACGAAAACTTCTAAAACAAAGTTCAAAAAGATAGGGTACAATCGAAAATTACATACATACATAGTCCCCGATTTACGACCGTTCGACTGACGACTATTCGAACTTACGACCATTTTTTTCCAATCTTTTTTTCATAGAAAATACTTAAAGAAGACAAATATGCGCGGAATCCCTAAAACATATGAGAAAAATTAAAAAAAAGTAAAAAATTTGATTTACATAAATATTTCAGTACTAATAATAAATTACATTAGGTAAGTCGGAATTTTTTGAGTGAATAATTTTATATCATCTCAAAAATGTTCGGAATAACCCTCAAAGTTAGTAGTACAGTATGTAATTTTTTTCTTAAATTTTTTTATATAAAATTCGACTTACGATTTAATCGGCTTACGACCGATGACTAGGAACCTATCTCGGTCGTAAGTCGGGGAATACCGGTATAAATATTTTGATGTCAAATAAATAAAATTATTTTATATTTCAACATAAAAATCAAAATATGAATTAAAACATCTAAGCAAACATTTGATATTAAAAATATTAAAAAATAAAGCACAATATATTCAACAAAAGCCTGCGGCCACCTTATTTTGTGACAATCTTCTAACTGTTTATAAAGAGAGTATACATCAACAACAACTCGGCTGATGTGCTGTTTAGACAAGCGTAGGAAACGTAAAAATGTAAAATACGTTGCCGTAAGAATGTTTATGTAGTTCTAGTAACGTTAAAAACGAGACATTTGTTAACGAAGAATGTAAATAAAAACGAAACAGAACACAAAGCAAAACACAACAAAATGCAATGAAATGCATATACAGACATTTGTTTGAAGTCAGCTGTTCGGAACAGTGATGAGTGTTGGGTAATGCAAAATTCAAAAAGTACCAATTAGGCCTTATTTGGAAAAAGTTATGTTAGCTTCTTAAGTTTCATGTTATTGTTATCATTTAATTATTTATATATTCTTGTAGTATTATAGAATATTACAATCAGAGTTAATAGTTATGGAATTTACATATAAGTACACTGACGACTATTGTTCTATTCAAAGTAATACACTTGTTTCTTTATATTAAATTTCAATGCAATACCTCTAGCTGAAATAATAATAAAACACTCTTATAATTCTTTATGCACATTAGGCTTAGAACAAAAATTAAAGAGATTTACGTATAAATAGTAATGTTCCAAAAAGGGGAATTTGTGCTACATGGCCACTCAAAGTACATATTATTTATTTATTTTGTTTCAAAGTTTTTTATACACATTACAATCATAATAATAACAATCAAAGATGATACAGATGAACAAATTTAAAAGATTAATATAAATGAAAGTACCAAAAAGGTTAATTTGTACCACTTCGTCACTCAAAATACACATATCTTTTTATGTATTTCTTAAAAAATAATTTTTAAGCATTATTTTAATTTCAAATTAGAGAAAAATCATTATATGCATGCAAAAGATTTAAAAGTTTTATATAAATAATCATGAAAGTACCAAAAAGGGTATTTGCGCCGCAATGCAACTCTGCATACAATAGTCCCATCACTCATATTCAAGTGTTACGTAAAACCGTGACGGAATTATGTATAAAGGCTCAGTTATGCTACCGGAATGTAATTTAACAGTAATGTCTACTGAACGCAAAAATGTAAGTGCAATTATAGAACGTAAAAACGTATATGTTTTAGGTAAACAAAACAATAAAATAAACTGAAAGAAATAAAAATTGCAAAAACTAAAAGACAAAAATTCAGAAATTGATATAGAAGACATGTTTTTGGGTTTGAGATTTTTAAATGTTTTAAAAATGTATAAGAAGCTAAAAATAAAAAACAAATTTAATATTAATTCCAAATTTTAAAAACTTCGTTTTCATTCCTTTTATCACTTTCAATATTGCGCTTTTTGTTTTTCATTAATTCAGCTGTTAACTAGTGTTATCACTACAGCGTTGTTAGGTTCATTTCAACGATTTTATATCAATTGCAGGTACTTATTAAAAGTTTTATGTACTTTTCTGTCCCTCTCTGATTTTCTGTTTGTTTTGTTTATTTTTTTTTAGTTTTCGGGGTGGGTTTTTTATATTGGCGAGCGATTTTAACTTTTCCTTTTAAGAAATTAAAAAATATTGGCAACTTTCAGCAAGAAAATTTTTTTATGAGCAGTACGTCTTATTTTGATCTTGTAATATTTAGCTTCTTAACTACCTCTTGCACAAGAAACTATATTCATTGTGACCGAAAATCACCCATATTTCGATTAATAATTAAATATTTAAGAATCTTTAAACTTTCATTGAAGAAATTAATAAATATTCCAAATTTTCCATCTTTTAACACAAAATAAATGTTTATTTACATTTAGTTTTTCTACTTTAAAGCGCGTAATAGGTTTTGGTTATTAGGTATGCTATCTGATTTAAATACATGTAAAAGGAACATTTTCTGTTATTTTTTTATTATTAATTTTTATAAAAAGTTACACGTTTCACTTTTTCCTACAAATAACTTTGTATGAATAATTTACATTGTAAGTTTGAAAAATGTTTCACATGTGACTAAATCACATTCGAGGGATTTTTTTTTGTTTTTTTTTTTTTTCAAAAGAAAAAAAATACATGCAACATTTTTCAGAGTTGAAAAATGTTAACATTCGAAAATTTGCACAACATATGTGACATATGATACCAAATGTTCACAAACACGGAAATTTAATGTAAAATTTTATTAACGGTTAGCCTTACTATCTATAAATTTATATAAATCAAAATTTTTTGTAAGGTTTTCTTTAAAAGTTTGGGGGAAAAATTAGACAAAGAACGTCCGTTCTTAATTCCATCATGATGTCTGGTTTTTTGCAATATTGTCACAAACTTAAAACGGCTTCCAAATGTATCGCCGTGAGGTCACTTGCAAAATAGACAAAACAATTTTTAAAGTTGTTTAATGCCAAGTGCGCCAGAAGCGCACAGTTTTGCTATAGTTTATTAATTGATTGTTATCTCTAAAATTACTCAGAATTTATTCATAAATAATGCTGACCCAGCATTATGTCTACAATGGAAGGTATAGTAAGAATTTCAACGAATTATTAAGAATATGAAAATATGAACATGCCCAACACTAACAGTGTTGATAGCATTGACTATTAAATTGCAAACACAAGCAAATTGATCGTTGCTTGAATTTACCAAACAGAAGTGCTAGCAACAATGTTTGTGTATGTACATATGTACGTTATTGATAGTTTTCATTTTCATAACAAAATAATTGTTTCAAACACGCGTCGGCAATGCTGACATCATGAACATACACACTGTTCAAACCTGGCATCTCGACCGAAGTAAAATATAAGAAGCAAATTTCTTCGACAGCTCCCTCACAGCAGATTTCTGGCAAAAACTCTGAGAGTAAATAAAATTTCCATGAATAGTTTCTCAAAAATTTGTCGTTTGAGGTCGATTTTAAACTGTAGGTCTCGCCACTTATGGATTAAGCTTGGTGTATAAATTTTTATTTCAAAACCATTGAAAATTGTATATGACGAATTTCAATAATTAAATTCAACATATAAACTAAAACTTAAAATTATTTTATGAGATAAAATACAAAAACATTAATTTTTGCTGGTATATAATTCACTAATAAGTACTAAAGTAATTTTGCCTCATCGAATTATCATTCAAAATCTTTTTCCATAGCTATACCAGAAAATCCGAACTCAAACAGCTATGGGAAGATACATTTGGTGTTAGACAAACTCAAAAAGCTTGAGTTAGCTAACTTCGAGGATAGAAAAGGGTTTAGTTTATTTTTATATTAAGTAATATATGTCTTAATAGATATCGCTGTGCTGTACTTTTCAGTGCAATACGCTTGCCTTGTAACCCAAGTCGAGTATAAAGGTAGCTACAGCTCGATAAAGTCTTCTCCAGTTGGAAGAATTCTTAACGTTAAGTAAAACGTTCATTACGTCTCCATGCATGAGTAGTAAAAGATGTCGAATTTCTTCCTGATTGCATGCGCCCAGACTGTTGCAGGTTGGCCATGTTGACATATCTTACTGAAAGAATTTCAGAACAGAAAACCATAAGGAGACGTCCCGTCGCGTTAGAATCTTCGTTGCTAGATCCGCTGTGCTAGTTTTGTAGGTCATCCATCGCTATTACGTTAATCCTGTTGTTTCTAATATCTTGCCAACGCTATGCATAACTAGTAGTTGGTATATTTTTGGATCCATTTTTAGCCACCGTAGTACGGGTCTAGAATTGGTCCAAAAATACTTTGCGATGAAATTTATACGTGCAATATGTGCTACTTTCTTAACTGGCATAACGCCCACAACAGCTGCTTGTAGCTCCAGTCTTGGTACTTTAGACTTACCATGCTGCATAAACGTCTTCGCCAGCATCAGTAAAAGTATGTAGTTATATATTGGTCGCCTAGTTAATGTATTGAAAGTAGCATCGTGGTTATAAATAACAGCCGTTTTCCATTTTTGACATTTGGGTAATGAAAAGGCAAAAAGCTCATTTATTGAAGAAGAATTTTTAAAGCAATAGTGTAGCATGATATTAAACCCAGAGGGTGTAGAAGTGACATCAGCACTTGAAGTCGCTCCATTTTTGTAGGAGTAATTTCTTTAGTACATACTTCACGGCGAATTGCGCCGCTAATTCGATGGCTTGTTGAACTTTGCCTACACTATCGATGAAGGCGTCTACGTAATGCTGATACGGAATGGATTCTACAGTCTTCGAAAACTTTTCTTTGAATTTTTCAACATTGAAAAATGTTGCTATGCATGGGACATACAAGATACCAAATTTTAAAGCTCGCATTACATAAACGCTTGGCTTATAAATGTGATCATTTTTTCCCACTACAGGAATCTCTGACAGTGCATATCGCTCGGTCGTACGTTTATCTGGTGGAACATTTCGGCAATATCAACGCAAACTGCCACTCCGCCCACACGAAAAGTAAGCAATTCATCAAATAACGGTTTTAACAGATCGGGTTCCCTGCTTAGAAAGTATAATATTTTTAATATTTATGTAGGAAGATAATTAAAATTATTAATGTGCTGGTTTATTTTGGATGCTATGTCTAGCCACAGCAGTTTTGATTCTTCCCTGCGCTGTTTAAGGTGCTGGGTTAGAATAATGAGAAACGCATTGTTTTCCTTTTTAGGTCGTCAAGATGTTTTTTCATTTTTATTTGAATATTTTCAACTATTTATACTATTTTCTAATTTTTACGATGGTTCTTATTATTCTATAATTTGCTCTTTCTATTACAAAGTAATATTCATTTGCTACAATTACTGTGTTAAGATTGGTCAAGACTTCACTCAATATTTTTAATATTTTCACTCATTACTGTAAAAGTGAGTCATTTGTAAGTAATAAATTTCTTTTTTATCATTTCTGCAATTCGAACCTTTTTGATCCCTTTTACGTGCTTTGACCCATGCCAGTCGCTTTAATTGCATTTCTGTTTAAGTGTGTCATACTTTTTAGTTTGCTTTGCTTTATTTAAAGGTTTAGAATTACAATTAAAAATTTGTGTTGTACATATATAGAGCAAATGTAATTTAAATCTTTTTTATTTTGTATAATAAATATGGTATATTGTTTATTATTATTATGATTTGATATACACACTACAAAAGTCATTAAACGATAATTCGCTAGATTTGGCTTACCATTCTTATCTTACCAGGTTTGTTATCTTATCTTATGTTACAGTTTGATGTTGTAACATAATTTTGAATACGGACTCCTTTTGGAATTTTTTATTTAGGCAAGCGTTATTGTAGCTTCCAGGTAACATACGAACATACTTTTTCCACAATAACCCAACTTCATAATGTTCTTCAACTTTCTAACATGTGGCCGTTAATATCTCCATAGATTTTGAATCTTCTAAATATCATATATTGACGCTTTTGATGATTCTTCTACATTTTATATATCTTAGGGACGTTTTTACGGATTAATTTTCTTGTGGAGTGGTATTACCGGTCTACCTTAAGCATAACGACTGCTCTTTATTATCAAGTAAATCAAAAACTTATTTTCGATTAACGACACGAAAGAATCTTCATCAAGAAAATCATATGTATTGCCATATGCACATCTTTTATAACGACGAATAGGGAATAAATATTATAAAAACTCTGTATTATTTTTGAAGAATTTTGCTCAAACTCACCTTTTCCAGCAATTTGTGATAATAGTTGGTATTTTCTTTCAAGAAATTCTTGTTGTAAAAGTCACTATTTCCTGCGGCACAATCATAATACATATGTCGCACTGCACCAAGCGATCGTTATCTACTGTACCTCATTTTGGCAATTGTGGTCAGTTGTTACGTCTTCATTTTCAAATATGTTTACTCGTATTTGCATTAAATTTTTCTGTAGTTTGTTTGCTGGTCACATTGACGGTAAATACTTGACAAAACTTATTATTTTCCCAAATAACAATGAAAACGCATCAAATACAGTTTGGAGCAAAAATTTTTTCCCTGCGGTCAGACCGAAGCAAATATTTGAGTTTTCTCATAAACAAAATTTTGTTTCATCAGAAAAAGAGAAACAAACGAAAAGGTACATATAATAATAAAAAAAAACAAAAGAGAAACTTCACAAAACGAAAATAATTAAGAAAGAAAAAAGAAAAATTAACAATTCGTTTATATACATAACAATTCATTTATATATATAGACTGAGCGCCATAAGTGAGTCAACACTTTTGTTCTTAAGTATAAAACAGTTTTGTTCTTAAGTATAAAAAAGTTCCTTTATCATGAATTGTTGTTTTTGTTTGTTTTTCTAAGTAATAAATAAACGTTATTATTTATTCGACTATTCTCGTTTACTTTTCTCGCTATCCTAAGAAAATGAATTATTTCAGTGGTGTTTACTCACTTTTGCCGCTCACTGTATATATATATATATATATATGTATATATATATATATATATATATATTATTGTATATTATTTATTATATATTATATTGTATATATATATATATATATATATATATATACAATAAAAAAGGAAATTCCACATTAAAAATCATAAAATATTTTATATCTTCTCCTTATCACGCTCTTCTTCTAAACATTCTAAAAAATACATTACTGTTTTACGGACTGTTTCGGCTGCCTCTGTAAATACATACAAATGTATATATACATACAAATTTTGTGCCGTCGAAGACTGGTTTTGGAGATATTGGTCTCTAAGGTCCAGATATTAAATTGCTGCTTTAATAAAACTTTGAAATATAATCATCCCTGAGATGGATATCAAAGAAAAGTTCTTTCAAAGAGCTTTCGATTGACGTATTAAAAATTTGAACCCATTCGTCTATTAAACAAAAATTATGATCTTTACCTGATTTTTTTTACAGTATTGCAATTTTCTTGGATATTAGTAGGTTAATAAATTTTTTGTTCCATATAACTTTCTGTAGCAAATTATATGTATGATCTTTCATTTGGTACAAACTTGCATTTAAAAAATGTGACAAAAATAATATTTTTTTGTTCCTGCTTCATAATGAACTATTGGATCAAAACTTTTCATGAACCTGTCGAAAGGTCTTTACACTAATTTTTATTTTAACTTCTACTTTTCATATAAAGTTTATTATTAAAATTTTCCGTTTTGGTGATTTTATGAAAAAATTTATAATTTATTATTAAAAGTGGACAACAGCTGTTTTTGCCACTGTTTGCTCTTACAAAATTTTTGCAAGATCAAATATTTATTTGTTCGAAAAAAGAAGAAAATACTTGACACGGGTGGTCACACTATGGTCGCATTAGAGACTTTTTTGTTTGCAAGCAAACAAATTTGTTTGTTTGCACCCCTAAAATATTTTATGGTCACACTAGGGCAAAGAAAAAAATGATGTTTTACTTCAAATATTTACTCAGTCTGACCATAGCTTAAGTCTTACAAAAGTTATATTTAATTGTATTTGCAGTGGCCTTCAATTCACATCTAAAAAAAACTAATCGTTGCGTATTTTAAATATTTTTTGTAAATAATAACGTTATCAAAGAGAATACGATTGAACTTTGGAAAACAAAAGTTTTTGTAAGGTTTTCTTTAAAAGTTTGGGGGAAAAATTAAACAAAGAACGTCCGTTCTCAATTCCGTCATGATGTCTGGTTTTTTGCAATATTGTCACAGATAAACTTAAAACGGCTTCCAAATGTATCACCGTGAGGGCACTTGTAAAATAGGCAAAACAATTTTAAAAGTTGTTTAATGCCAAGTGCGCCAGAAGCGCACAGTTTTGCTATAGTTTATTAATTGATTGTTATCTCTAAAATTAGTGTTGGGAATCCCGGGATCCCGCAGTTTTTAAAAATTCCAAAATCACGGGAGTCAGCACTTAATCCCGGGATTTGAGTTTTTAAACCGTATTGAAAAAAATCGTATATTAGAACTCTCACTAATTCGAATTTCCAGAAATTAGAATCTGTTGTTTCAATGCATTAACCGCTCTGAAATTAGAAACAAAACTTCAAATTGCGATTTTTTTTTGAGATGTAAACACTTAAATATTCCACAGTTGAAAATAAAAACAAAAAGGGGATTCAGCAAGAATTGGATGTTGTTTATAGTTTGTTGTTGTTGATTAATGTCAGTAGCATATATTAATGCTATATTTTTGCATATTTCAAAAATACTATTAAAATTACTGAAAATTTCCTCAAAAATATAATGACTTCTTACGTGGACTATGAAAAAAAGCAATTCTACTGTTTGGAAACATTTCTTACGAGAAGAAAAAGGCCAGAAAGCGATGTGTAAGTATGCCGACTGCAAAAAAATTTTAAAAATTGGAGGTGGCCCAACGAAAGGTTTCGGCCCATAAATTAAAAATCACCAGAAGCAGATGAATCACCAACAAAAAAACTAAACCATTAACCAAGTATTTTCCTATGCTGGGGCTAGAAGACAAATCACTTCTGCTACACTTACACGACTAACAGCCCCTGATGGGATTTCATTTAACGTTATATGCCGCTCTAGTGACTTACGTGCAGGTCTTACAGCAACGGGATTTAAAAGTTTACCTACGACTGTCAACACAGTCCGCCAAGTGGTTGTAGATTACAGCAACAAAATAAGATATTCTATAATCACTGAAATAGCTCACAAAAAAGCCCTGAATTCGGTGTGGGAGAAAGGTATTCCTTATCTTTTGATGAATGGACATCACTACGTAATCGTCGATACTTGAATATTAATTTACATGCACAGAACTGTCAGTTCTGGAGTTTAGCCTTAGTTCGAGTAAAAGGATCAATGCCTGCGGACAAATGTATTGGGCTACTAGAACAAAAGCTTGCAGTATATGGACTTAACTTGAGAAAAGATATAGTTGGTATTATGACAGACGGTGCAAGTGTAATGAAAAAAGTTGGCAGATTACTACCAGTAAATCAACAGTTATGCTTTGCCCATGGTGCCCAATTGGCGGTAATTGACGTGCTATACGAAAAGCATGATTTACAAAGAGAAATAGATGAGCAATACCACGAGGGTGAAGAATCAGAGGAGGAAGACGATTTTTCAGAGAGTAACGAGGACGAGAATTTTTCTGGCAACGAAGAATTGGTTGATCTGTATAATGGCCATATACATGGAGGATACCAATGTGATATTACTGAGGTTAATTGCGGTGCAGTGATCAAGAAGGTGCGAAAATTAATAGTGATGTTTAAAAGATCGCCAACAAAAAACGATGTCTTGCAAAAGTATGTTACGGCTGAATTGGGAAAGCAACTAACTCTAATAAAAGACTGTAAAAGTAGGTGGAGCAGCCTTTTGTTAATACTGGAACGTCTTTATTTATTAAGAAATTGTATACAAAAGGCATTAATGGACATAGGTCCACCTGAAGGTGAATATTTTGCTTTATCCAAAGATTATATAAATATGGTATTCGCAATCATTAGTGCTCTTGTCCCAGTTAAAGCAACAGTTGACGCCCTTTGCTGTCGGGATGCTAATCTGTTCACAGCCGATGTTACCATAAATTTTATGTTAAAAAAACTTAAAGATGCTAACAACGTTATAAGTCAAAAACTACTTTCAGCCCTCATCCTTCGCATGCAAGAAAGGAGAACAGATATCAGTAGGATACTTCAGTATCTACACAATGGTATAACAAATGTTCAGTCCGAATCCGAAACAGAGTTCGTAACGGTTCCTTCTTCCATAAAATGTCGCAAATTAATAATTGAGTTACTCGAAAGACTAAATGCTTCAAGTCCAGCTACATCACTTCTAATAGCTTCTGAGTCAGAAGTTACACCTTCTGATTCAGATAAGGCACCTTTCGAAATTTTTTCACATTCTTCTGAGCTTCCATCTGAATCTCTTTCTTGTTCTCTTGAAGAACCTTTAAATATTTGAGACGAGCTCAATGAAGCTATAAAAAAGCACATTTACCAGGATAGCAATTCGATGTGAGACGTTGTCTGTAAAAAATCAGAAAAAATGCTCTTGTTTGAAAATGAAGGAACACGTGCTGAATTTTTGGGAAGAGCATACGATTTTTTAATGACTATTAAGCCAGCCAGTGCAGAGTCTGAACGTGTTTTTTTTGCAGCTGGATTTTTCGCAACTAAAATAAGAAGTTTGAGCGACAAAACTTTGGACGCTCTGTGCTTCCTCAAAACGTATTTTAAAAATAATAAAAAATAATAACAAATCGCACTTGATCAACAAAGTATACATCAAGAGTATACATCTATAAAAACAATTAACTCTTTATAATTAATTTAAAAATGTGTAAAATTAAAAATAAAATTAATTTTCTTATAATTTAATAAATTCTTTCTTATAAACCTATTTTTGGATGTGTCATGTTATTAATTTTATTGAAATAATATGTTAATATCTTTCAAAAACAATTTTTTTTAAATCAAGGGACCAGGGAAATAAAATCCCGGGATAAATCCCGAGACTAGGTAAATGAAATCCCGGGACTGAAAATATAGAGCGGGATTGCCAACCATATTCAGAATTTATACATAAATAATGCTGATCAAGCATTATGTCTACAGTGAAAGGTATAGCAAGAATTTCAACGAATTATTACAAAATATGAACATGTCCAACACCAATAGTGTTGACAGCATTGACTATTAAATTGCTTAAGCAAGCAAATTGATCGTTGCTTGAATTTACCAAACAAAAGTGCCAGCAACAATGAGTATGTATGTACATACATACATATGTATGATAGTTTTGATTTTCATAACAAAAGAATTGTTTCAAACATGCGTCGGCAATGCTGACATCATGAATACGCTACACCTACCTTTTACAGAAGAATGTTCATACTACTTTGAGTTTTGTGGACTTAATTTTACAATAATAAAAAAATAATTCTTAAAGTAAATTTAGTACTTAATGTATTTTTAATTTATTAATTAAAATTTAGTTCGAGCGTACTATGCTCCTTATTTATAAATATACATATTGTTCAAACCACCGTATAAACAGTATCGAAACCATTGACGTATGACAAACGCTCATAGCAGCAATTACTAGCCAATTTAGAGGGAGAAAAAAATGTTATAATGTTTTGCGAATCAAATGTGTTAGAAGCAACAGATATACAGAGTGAAAACTGACGGATAAAGTAGAAAAATTAAATGTAAATAAACATTTATTTTGTGGTAAAAAAGGGAAAATTTAGAATATTTTTTAATTTCTTCAATGAAAAGTTTAAATATTCTTAAATATTTAAATATTAATCGAAATGTGTGTGATTTTCGGTCACAATGAATATAGTTTCTTGTGCAAGAGATTATTAAGAAGCTAAATATTACAAGATCAAAATAAGACGTACTGCTCATAAAAAATTTTTCTTGCTGAAGGTTGCCAATATTTTTTAATTTCTTGAAAGAAAAAGTTAAAAATTGTTATTTCTAGTAGTTGTTTTTATTATTTATTAATAGTTTTACACAAAAATTATATTTTTTATTAACTCTCGCCAATATAAAAAAACCCACCCCAAAACCTAAAAAACATAAATAAACAAAACTGACAGACAATCAGAAAGGGACAGAAATACTTTTTGGTAATATTTTCTGTCCCTTTCATAATTCGCTGGTAAACGTCAAAATTGCGTTTCGATACTGTTTATACGGTGGTTCAAACGAGGTTTGAACACACAATACCCTATAAGCAATTCCAACAATAACAATAGAACTTCCATCAACTAAAAGAATGCCACATCATTCCAGTACCATTAAGCAAAGGGAATGTCTCCACATTTCCAGTAAAAACACAGGGAATGTCTCCGTAATTTACTGTTAATCCAACTGGTTTAAGAAGAGCAGAAGTTTGGTGGAGAATGAAAATACATACAGAAGTTACTTCTCATCTTGCATCTATAAGTGGCATTAAATTCTAAAATTTATCTTAATAATCATCAATTCAAATGTTATATTAATTAAAATATACCTACATAAATATATATTTATTAAAATTTAAATATCTATTTGAATTTAATACTTACGTTAAGTGTTACATTAATTGTCATTAAATTATACTTACCTGAATTACCTACATTAAATTATATTTACCTGATTTATCTACGTTAAATTGTGCTTACCTGAATAACCTCTGTTTAAATTAAATTTAATTTTTACTAAAAAATATATTGTGATAAAGTGAATTTCCCTAATAAATCCAAAATTGTAAAAACCACAAAGAATTTCTCACAACTGGAAAATTACAAAGAGTTTATTTGAATGCTGAAAAGGAGATAAGAAATTGAATTTGTTCACCCTGCACAGTGGTTCAAGAGCCCAATCTAGCTGGGAAAAAGTAAATTTTTTATGTTTCAAAGTTCACATAATTTGTTTGGTAATTGTTAAATAACTATCCACTGTTCATAACTGTATATCAGGTTCTTTATTTTTTTCTTATTTGCTTTGTTATGATGTTTGAAAAATGATCAATTGCATTGCCTCTGTTGATATAAGAGGCCAGTCGATTCACAGCATTACTTTTGAACTGATCGTAACATCAAACAATAGCATATTTTGACTTTATTTTTTTTATACTGCATTATGTCAGGTATGTTCTAGCTATATTATAAATAAATGTCGAATTTAAATGTTCTGTCTGTAAAATAATAGGTAAGAGGAAATATGTTGTTTGTGTAGTAAGTGTTTAGCATTTTATAGTTTTTAGAGCAACTTTTAAATAGGATTCCCGTGAAATGAATTGTGCCCTATTTATTTTTGAAGTCGCCGTAGTCTAGTAGGTAGTGTGTTGGCTTATTAGACGCAAAAGCCTGGGTTCGAGCCCCAGGCCAGGCATCAAAGACAAAATACAAAAAGTATTTTTTCGGCGACTTCCTCTCAGTAGATTTCTGGCAAAAACTCTGAGAGTAAATGAAAATTGCCATGAAAAGTTTCTCAATAAATAAAAATCTGTCGTTCGGAGTCGACTTTAAACTGTAGGTCCCACCACTCATGTATAAAATTAACACACACAACATAAGTGATGTGAGAAACTAGGACGTCAATTCGATCTCCGGGTACTGTACTTGGCTTAATTGACAAGTACACGTCCTCTTACCTAACCTAACATATGTGTGTAATGTCCACTTTAGATGATAAAAAAAATTAGCTTCAATTATTTACCGGTACACTTTTTATATACATATATAGATAACATACCCATAACACGGAGAGAACTATATAATGTGTGGATTGCAGAAATGAAAAGCAAAGAAAGGGCAAAGGCTGTCATTAGCTATTTTTTTTGCTAAGAGTGGGTTACAGAAGATTAAAACAGAAGATTATTGCAATAAAGTTAAGTTATCTGTACGGAGATTAACGTATTCAATTAACGAAAGATGGATAAAAGCAAAAGGATGTAAGAAATATTTTGAAGACTCTAACAAAATATAGTTAGATGGACTATTTTGTCTTCCTTCTGAAAATGTATTTAAAATACCAGAGGATTTAGGGATGCAACCGTCAACGTCAAATTTTGGCAGACCTCGATCAGATTTTTCAGGTAAATCTGAAAACGGGAAGCGTATGGAAGTGTCTACTTTAGTTAGTGGATGTTCACCTGAGAAACTAGCGTCCGCTGCTGGCGTTAGTTTTTATAAATCTGTCAAGAGGGATGCTGCCGCGCTTCTAAAGAACATAAATGAATCCCCAACGAGACCAACTAAAATTAAAAAAATTGTTAATACACAATCTAAGGAACCAGTACCGTATACAGATGAAGAAGCATTACGTCTGTTTATCGATGGAAAATATACGAAAGCAAGTTATAATGCGATGCGTACTGGTGCTAAGATTCGTAACGCGGATATATACCCATCATATCATCGAATTTTGGAAGTTAAACAAAAGCGCTACCCAAGTAATGGAATAAAGGTATCCGATGTAATGGCAGAAGTGTCTCTGCAAGACTTACTTGATCACACTGCATGTAGAATTTTAAAATTGCAAAAAGATGTCATTGAGGAATTCAATTATACGGAATTGACTTTGATTTATAAATGGGGGTGTGATGGTAGCAGTGGGCACTCAACCTATAAGCAAAACTTTAGTTCAAATGATTCCTGTAAAGCAGATGAATATTTGTTTGCAATTTGCTTGGTACCGTTGCAGCTAAAGACGGTAACGATATCATATGGAAAAACCCACGTCCATCATCTACACGTTTCTGCAGGCCGTTGAAACTAATTTTTGAAAAGGAAACAAAATCTTTGATTCAAGGTGAAACTAATTACATACAAAGAATTTGTTATTTAAAAAATTTTTTATATTTACCTCTTTACCTACAACGCCACACCCATTTTACCTACAACGCCCACAAAAAGAATGCCTTCAATGGGAAATACATAACTCCAAAATTTCATAATTCTAGCTGCTGCCGAAGAGAAGTTATGACTTTTTTCCAGCTAGATTGGCCTCTTGAACCACTGTCCGCTGGCCACCCTACTTTTAAGTTTAGATTTAAGTTTTGTTGAAGTGTATAAACCACCCCTGTAATTACGTTTTTAATATTGTGAATTGTAAAGAATTAAAGAAAAGAGATCACTACTCGATCCACCCCCGAAGCTAAAGGTACGTTTGTATACATTAATAAATAATAATTTGATTATTTAATCTAATACTTTTGTATTTTATTTCCCAAACTTTTCGCAAAATATTTTATTTTATTCTCTCCCTGCTCACCCCCACATTTTGGTCCTTCGAGCCGGATCATCCCTTAAATAAAATAAAATATTTGCGAGACTCTATTTGCAGATTGTCTCGAAGATCGCCATACTGGTTATTTGTTTTTTGGATAAGCCACACCCTTAACACAGTTTGAATATTTGTTATATACTTAAATAATTATTTGATTTGTACAAGGTAGGTAAAATACATTTTCTTTTTTTTTTTCAGTGCTTTAATTAAGAAATAGGTGCTTATTGTGTTTAAAAATAAAAAGAAATATAAATATAAATAAAAAGAAATATAAGTGCAAGTGTAAGAATATAAAGGAAAAAGGAAAGCAAAAAATAAACTAAACTGAAATATACAAACAACACAGTGCATTGATTTAGCCGTGTTGGTATTGTTGTATGCTTTCTTATGAACAGTTGGAAGATTGTCACGAATTAAGGAGACCGCGTTAATTTTTTTATATATTTTGTTTTGTTGCGATATTTGTGTGTTATATTCCTACACTAATACAAATTGAAATATATAATTTTCTTTAATAATTTTAATTGAAATAGTGATATTGGAATAGTAATATATGTATGCGAATATTTATTTTTTGATTTTTAAATTAATATTGTGATTTTTTATTACAATATTAAATAATTTTATTTATTTTTTTTTATATGATGTTTATTTAAGCAAAATTTATATACATTCTTAAGCTATAAGTAAACAAATAGTAATACTTAAATTAATTGATATACACTGTCTCATAAACGGGATCTCAAGTATATTACATAAATTAATGCTATCCTTTTTTTTTCGAACGTCCCCGGCCTTACACTAACTCACCCTCACCCGACCGCGGAAGGCTCGTCCCCATTACGAAGGGACTCGTACACACTACAGTCCGGACTATAGCGGGTAAGGGAAAAGTAATGGCAACGAGAACATAAAACAGCTACAGAACTTAATCATAAGCTGAATAAAGTTACAATAAACATGAACTACCTATAACAAGAACGATAATACATTTTTATATAATAATTTACAAATTAATGTCAGCATATAAGCTACGTTTTATATTACAAACACTATTATTAAAATCATAATATAAGTTAAAATCGTTACATAATCTACGAAAAGGAAAATTACATCCATAGTTCGTTCTATAAAAATCTAAAGAAAGAGGAATACTGAAATTCAGGTTATAAAGCAAAAACTCAGAATCGATATCACCTTTAATCAGATTAAAAACAAAACAAACCCCTAAAACAGTCCTTCTACGTTCCAAAGTTGGAAGTTTTATCAAACCTAATCTAGCCTCATATGACGGAAACCCATTGGTATAATCCCATCCTAAGCCACGTAAACAGAGTAATAAAAACTGCTTCTGCACATATTCTATTGAATCACTATGACAACGATAGTATGGATTCCAAATAATAGACGCATACTCCAAAATAGGTCTAACAAGTGAAATGTATAGCAGTCTCAGTCGTCAGCATACATGAGAATATTACAATCAGAAATAGCACAAGGAAGATCATTAAGAAATAATAAGAACAGTAAAGGACCCAAATGGCTACCCTGCGGAACACCAGAAGTAACATATACTGTCTTAGACAATACATTCCTAAACAATACCCTCTGAGTCCTAAGGGAGAGGTAGGAGTCTAGCCAACGATGAATATCAGGAATACCGATTAATGAAAGTTTAAGAAGCAAAATTCTATGATCAACCCTATCAAAAGCTTTACTGAAATCAGTATAAATTACATCAGTCCGAGCTCTGGCAAGAAAACCCCTGAAAACATGTGTAGTAAATTCAAGAAGATTAGTGACAGTCGACCTACCTTTCAAAAAACCATGTTGGAAAGGGCATATTAAAGATCTCGTATTAAAAAAGAGATAATCCGTCACCAGTTTCTCCATCAACTTGGGAATAGCACTGAGTTTGGCAATACCCCTGTAATTGGAAATATTGGGTTTTTTACCTGACTTATACAAAGGAATTATAAATGAACTCTTCCAAATAGATGGAAAATGACCAGCCCTCAGAAGCCCATTGAATATAAAGGTCTAAGGTCCACTCAAAACAACAGCGCACTTTCTTAAAATACAGACCGGTACCCCGTCAGGTCCCGGCAAGTAAGTAAGTTTCAGTTGACAGTCTAGCCGAATTCCACGGAGGACCAGAACGCTCCAAACGACTATTTAGAAATGGAACACACTCCCTAAAACATTTAAATAATACCTCATAAAAGCCATCCAAGATCCTGTCAAGTGAAAGAGAGTCATATGGTGGTGAAATTAGCACAGACGACCAATCTACATACATACATACATAATTGGTCATTACAACCCTTCAGTCAGGATTACGACCTAGTTTCTCACACCACTTATGTTGTGTGTGTTAATTTTATACATGATTGGCGGGACCTACAGTTTAAAGTCGACTCCGAACGACAGATTTTTGAGAAACTTTTCATGGCCATTTTATTTACTCTCAAAGTTTTTGCCAGAAATCTGCTGAGAGGAAGTCGCCAAAGAAATACTTTTTGTATTTTATTTTGATGTCTGGCCTGGGGCTCGAACCCTGGCTTTTTCGTCTAATAAGGCAACACACTACCTACTAGACTACGGCGACTTCAGACGACCAATCTACAGAGGCTAAAACGCCCCTTATCACTAAATAAGCGATTTATTAGAGGTAAACAAAGATCAACTTCAATAGAAAGTAACAATGTAGGATGATAACTATCCTCAGGAATAGATATAGAATCAATGCGAAATAACGAAGAAATACTTGGATCGTCTAAAAATACAAGATCCAGAATTCTACCCATTGAATTCAATACACCATTCACCTGGAAAAGACCCAGATCACACATAGCGGACAGAATTTCATCATAGAATGGAACTGAAGAACATGGCACCAATGAGCCAGTCTCAGATGAAAAATTCCAAGATGTATGCGGAAGATTAAAATCACCAAGGACTACTATAATCCCCTCTTGCCCCATTGAATCAATTACTCTAGAAATTAAATCGAAGTGAGCCCTATAGATATGAATGTCAGAACAGGGAGGAATATATGAGCAAGTAATGTATATAGACTTTCCACGATCACAGACCTTAACACAAATAAACTCAATATCCTTAGAAGAACACAAGTCAATCAATTCAGATGTGTATTTAGAGCAAATGGAAATAAGAACACCACCACCATTTTTAGACCTCCTATCACGTCTATAAATACTAAAATTACCAGACATAATCTCAGAATCAAAAATATTACAATTCAGCCAAGTTTCAGTAAAAGCAATTCCATCAAATTCAAAATCAAAGCTACTATTATAAAGCGAAGAAAGTTTAGACCTAAGTCCGCGAACATTTTGATAAGCAATTTTGAAATTATAAGACGATTTCGAAGTTAGTTTTTTTGAGAAATAGGACCAGGCAAATTAGCACCCTTCCTTCGTTGGCCCAGCCTGAATACGAATTCCCGTACCAATACACCCTGCGGCCAAAACGGAGGATTAACAATTTCACCAAATTTTTCATCGGGAACATACAATTTAAACGAAGAAATAGTGCTATTCAAAGATGGCCTCATCTTATAGCAACCAAACTCAAAAGGTTCCCTAATCTTCGATTTAACGAAACATCTTATATCATCGACCGAAGTATCACATGAAAGACGAGACACAAAAATAGTCCTTTTAGGTTTAACTACAACCAATACCCTTGGAGCATAAGTATCTAAACTAGCGGACACTACAGATGAATACGAAACAGAAGACGGTTTAGAAGATGCATGAGAAGTGACATCACCTAGAGGTAAAGGTAAAGGAGATAGAGTAGACTTTGGACTCAGTTCAACTAAATTTGCAGACTTCAGTATGGAGCTGCCAGTTGGGTTATCGGCGATAGATGGACAAATGTCCACAATAGGAGTAACAGTGGACAATGTGTTGATTGTCGCAGTTTCCCTTGGTACAGAAACTTGCGCCACATGCCCAGAAGCCTCAGAAGAAAGAGGGCCTGGAACCCTTTCCGATTCAAGCAATTCGTTTAAAAGGCCATATTTTGAAAATAATTCCTCAAACCGACGAAATCTAGCAAAAAGAGATGCAAATTCAGTGTGCATCTCAGTAAACTCACGACGAGTCCCCATAAAAAATTTATAAAATTGGATGTCCACCACCTTACACTTAGGACAACACCAACGTAGACCCAAGGAACTATCCACTAATTGGTCCGTGGTACGAGGAAGCAAACCAACACACTTAATGTGAAACAAATTATCACATAGCCAGCAAAAAATCTGGCGTTCACCCTCTTTCTTTACAATGCACTTTGCTGCCATACAATTATTCATTTTTATAAATTAAATATAATAATAATAATATAAATTAAATAAATAAATAAACAAAGAAATTATCCATATAAAAAAAATAAAAGAATATATATATAAATATATAGAATATATAAAAATGTAAAAACAAAAATAAATAATAAATAAGTAAGAATTACAAGCAAAATAAATAAATAATAATAATACACAAAGCAGCAACCAAAATAAAAAGAAAAAAAACAAAAGAGGAACACTGATAGAAAGAAAAAAATAAACAAATAAACCGTAAGAAGCTTACAAAAACAAAAAATAATTAAAACAAGTAATTTTTTGTTTTTGTTTTGCTAGAAATGGCACAACTAATATCACAAGTTAACAAATTAAAACTTACAATTTTAATATAAAAATTCAAAACATAAGAAAACAACAAAAACAGCTTCCAACACACTTATATCAAAAATTTAAAACTTAATTTAAACAATTAAAATTCACAAATATAAAATTTTTACAAAGAGCACTTCAAAAAACACACACAATCTCAACAGAGTTGCCAGACTTTACTATATGATTATGTAAGTTTAACAAAAAAAATGTTAATTTATACAATTTATTGCAATGAAAAAAATGGCAAAAAAAATCATTACTTTTATATTACAAAAAGATAAAAAATATAGTTAAGGGTTAAAAACAAGAAAAATGATAATTATTAAGTGAGCCACCAATACTTTCCATTAATATTTAGATTTATATCCTCTGAAAATACATTAGTATGAAATCTACTATTGTCCGCTGTCAGTTGGTTTTCATAAATATTTTTTGTAGTGGCTCGTCTATAAACATGGTAGAATATAGGAATGCCAATTTCGTTTTGCATAAAACCATTCTTATCCGGTTTGAAGACTTTTCTCAATGTATTCATGGTTAGCGCAATAAGGTGCCATAATTAAATTATTGTCGTAGCATTCTAGACTCTTTGTAATTTGGTTTCTTATTACATGAATTATAAAATTGTCAATTCTACTAACTTTTGCATAATTATATAATTTTCTGTTAGATATATATTTTAAGTAGTTGCTATTTTGCGATCTATAAAGAGAAGTACAACTTCTCAAACATTTTCTTTCAAAAACTTTTAGTTTTTCCATATATGATGGGGAAATGTTGAACCATATTTGGCAACCATATACTAAAATTGGGCGTATTAGTGATTGGTACATAATTATTTTAACTTTTGTATTTATATATTTTGATATGAAGAATTTCCTATACACGAAAAAAGCCTTTCTGGCTTTTATTATTTGAGCGTTAACATGAAAATTAAAATATAAAAATTTATTTAAGTTAATGCCTAGATATTTCACAACATCTTTATTTGGAATATATACATCGTTATTATCCTTGATGCCAAACGATTTCCAATTCTTTTTGATGTTAAAATTGCATTTTCCCACAGGAGATTTTACAGTTCCTTGTTGTAGACCATTAACAATAGTAAATTTCTTTGCACTAATCTTATCTTTATCACATTTTTTATTTAGCTTATTATGTATAGGAATGATAAAATGGATAGTAAGTTTATAGCTTAACAATTTATATATTAAACCAGGTATCCATATACTATCAAACGTTTTTCGAATTTTTTCTATTAGACAAGCACCTGTGCAAAGGGATTTGTTCAAATTCCAGTAGATATCTAAAACTAGCAAATGTATTGCGTGAACTGTTGAGTGTTTATATTTGAACCCGAATTGTCTATCATTGTTTAAGTTGTTCTTTTTACAAAACAACATTAAATTATTGTTGATACAAGTTTCAAAACTTTGGAAATATTAGGGAGCAAACTTATTGCCCCTACATTTTTGGGGTTACTGTTGTCTTTATCTTTCTTCGGTAATACTACCACTTTAGCCGTTTTCCATGCCAAAGGGAAATATGAATTGTTAAGCATATTATTAAAGAGAGTGCAATATTCAGAAATGATCTCCTCTGGAATATATTTTAAAACGACATTGGGAATTTTGTCAATACCTGATGATAGCTTTTTCCTTAAATGTTTGAAAGTGTAAGTGAGTATATCTTTATTTGTAAAAAAAATCTTCACTCAATTCATTGGACTTTTTGTGTAGGCTAAATGTGGTTAAAGTTGATTTATTGTATTCATATTCAGTTTTATTTTCCAAAAATCTGGAGAAACAATTATCAATTTCAACATGTAAAATATTTTCCTCATCAATTTCTTTGTAAGAGTGAATTTTTTCCAAAAAGCTACCAATTATATTTAATTTGTGTTCATCATCTTTTACAATAAATTTATTACTATCATTTTCTCTTTCTAAATCTTCAGGATTAATCCCAGTATTTCTTATCCACACTTCATTTTCTGGAGCTATTTTAATAATATTTATGTCAGAGTTATTAGTCTTAAATTTTTTTCTAACCTCACTGAACATATTTGATGAATTTCTGTGATCTAAGGTTCTGAGTTTCCGTTCAAATTGTTTATTAACTGTAATCGAAAAATTATCATTTATAAGTTTTTTTTATTAATTTTAATTTAATTTTAAGAAAATTAAAATCTGTCAGTGACAAGGTACATTCTAATCTATTGAATCTTTTGATAATAGTGACTATTTTGCTTTTCTCCGAATAAAGTTTTTTAATAATTGGATTTAAAAATTTGTCTACAGAACTATTGTCCTTAAATTTAGGAACAGATTTTTCTATTGAACTTGTTATGGCATTATTTAATCTAAGCCAATACAAATCTATGTCAGTATTGCTAAGATTTCTATCATTAGGTATTTTTCCATAATCATGTAACTCAGATATCATATTATTTCTGAATTTTTTCCAGTTGGTTTTTTTAAAATTAAATTTTAAATTAGGCATTCCCCTAAAGAAACTTAAAGGATGATCATTAGATACACTCAAAACTTTAATTTGCACAGCATTATGATCACTATCGTAGTCAAATGTTTTTAAACAGTTTATTGTGTTATTCTCCCTATGAATAATCAAACGGGAGTCAGCTATACATATGTCCAAATATGAACCGCAACGCGGGTATGAAGGTGATACAGAGGCGTATAATACACATCTAAATATAATTTCATTAGATAGAAGCCACTCTCTTAACATATTTCCCTTTGCATTGGATGAGTTGTTACCCCAGTCATTATGTTTGCAATTCAAATCTCCGACGAGTATATAAAAGTGATTTGGATTTTGCAAATCTAAAGATTGAAACAGTTGGAATAATTCTGTCTTAAAAGGGTTGCTATTATTCCCAAAAGGATAATAAGCTGAAATAACAAACAACGTACGATTGGCTAATAATGGTATTTTTAATATGCAAGTTTCCAGTTGTTTAAACGAATTAATAGTATTATTGGTATATTTATTGAACTTTATATAATTTTTTATTAAAATTGCAGTACCACCACCTGCTTTGGCATTTTGTCTATCCTTACGTATCATAATATAGTCCTTAAAATTTAGTTTATGTCTACTGTTTAACTTTGTTTCATTAAGTAATACTAAGTCTGCATTACATTTATTTATAAAGTTATTTAGGTCATATCTTCTACTTAATTTTATTAAAGAATTAACATTTATTTCAATTATATTTAGATTTTTCTCGATTATTTCTGCCATTTTGATTACTTAAACTTCTAAAATAGAAAAAATTTTGTCTATTCTAGAAACTTGTAGTTGTAATTGTTTATTTAGATTTATAATTTGGTTGGATAAATTTTGCATGGATTGGTTTAGTTGTTCTAAAACGTTTTGAATGGAGTTGGTGTTGTTTACGTTTTGTAAATTATTGTCTCTTACTACATTAGCAAAACTCATATTAGCACTTATTGGTATTGAAGTATTATCTTTTCGCATTTGAGAAAACTCTTGTTTTTTAGAACGCAGTTTTTGTTGTAGTCCCTTATATCTCTCGCATCCTTTATATGATGCCGGATGACCGTATTTTTTGCATAACACACAATATATTTTATCTTTTTCATTGGCAGGAATATTCTGAAGGGAACATTTACCAATATCATGTTTTTCATTACATTTAACACATCTATGAGGTAAAAAGCAATTAGATGCACTATGAAAGAAACTCTGGCAGTTTCTACATTGCGGTATTTCCGGTTTTCTTAAAATTTCCCAATGTACACATCGATTAAGTATACATTTAATTGACTTAAGTTCATTAACTTTACTTTCTTTAGTTATTTGTACTAGATAAATTGGAAGTGAGTATTTCTCAGGTATTGATTTCTTCGTTGTAAAGGGGGTTACCTTCACAAATTTTAAATTTACATTCTGAAATTTATTTAGTTCATTTAAAATGTCTTTTTCGTCAATATTGGCACATAAGCCTTTTAGTAAATAAGTCTTTGTTTTAACATCTTTTGGGGTATATGTAAAAAAATTAGTTTTGCTCTTTTCAAGATAAGCTTTAACTCTAACATAGTCATCCATAGATAACATAAAGAGAGAGATTTTCTTATTATTACACTCTTTAATCTTAAATTTGTTTATTTTTAGTCCATCTCTAATAAATGGGTTCCACATCAAAAATATTTAGAGGTGGGATTTTAGTATTATTGTTTTGATTTATTTTACTTCGATTATTATTATTTGTGTTTTCTTTGACATTGTTATTTTCATTACTTGTAGGTATTGTTTGAGATAGCAAGGAAGATGTTGTTGGTTGTTCGCGCTCTTGCACATGTTTTTCAAATATTTTTAAACATACTTGATTACAGTTTGTATCATTATCAAGAATTGCCCAATAATTGTTTTTTTGTTGCTTAGCTATTTGTTCGCATTGCATTTTGTTTTTTCTCTTTCTCACATTCTCCGTGTTTTGAATTGTGTTTTTAGCATACTTATTATTGTTTACGTCATTATTTTCATCTTGAGCATTACGCTCACTCATTTCTTTTTATTATTATTTTTTTTAAGAGACTCTTTCTCTTGTAAATTCTTTTAAATAATAACAAAATAAATGTTAATTAATAATAAATGCAAAACACGATGAGTGCGTTGAAACATAAATTATTTTACAACAAATAGACGATAAATAGAAATCAATCTCCGCTTAACGACCTTTTTTCATTGACCGTCACGATCGAACTCCCATAATTTTATTTGTTTTAAATTATACATATTTCAATTTCGATCCCTTTTTTGGATTTTGCTTCGAAAGTTTTCGCAAACTCCTTTTTATTCGTTTATCGCGAATATTTCTTAAAATTTTCTACTTAAAAGTCATGTTTATACACACTTCTGTTTGAATATTCGGTTTTTCGATACCCCTATTTTTTGGAGTTTTCTACATTAAAATTAATTTTACCCGGTAAATCAGAATTTTAATAATATGGCCGCATTAAGGAATGTAAATAGAAATTACAATCGCTTAGCGGACTTGTATGGCTTTATTCAGGCTATTCCCCGAGAGGAACATTCGGTTCACTCTCTAGGTGTTCATCGACAAGAGTTGACCCGTTTGTGGGAAGTCTTTCGTGACAGTTACGAAGACTTGTTGGAAAATGCCGAAGAAACCAAAGTCTCATCAAAAGATGCTAAAGCCAAGTATATGTCGGGATACTCTTTATACTTTCAATCCGCCTCATTTATTGACGGATTAATTGATAGCCTTAAGAGTAAGGCCACGAAACCGATTACTAGCACTGTCCCTATCCACCTTCCCCCATGTGACACCCCAACATTTCGAGATATGTTTTCGGCCATTTACGGAACCAACCCCCATATATCCAAAGGATGTATTATCTTTTACAAAAAACAGAAGGTGAGGCGAGGGACATTATTCGAACTTGCCCAATGACGAATGACGATTTCGACATGGCTTGGCAGAATCTCGTCGATCGTTACGAGAATAAAAGAGTACTGTTGAATTCCCAACTGAAAACTCTTTTGAACCTCCCTTCCATATCCAAGGAATCTGGCCCTTCCATTAAAAGTTTGCAACGGACAATTAATGATTGCATAACAAATTTGTCGTTGTTGGGCATAGAAATTACAAATTGGGACATACTTTTTGGTTACATTTGCTCCACTAAACTTCCCGAACACACCCTAGGTCTTTGGGAGCAGTCTCAAGGGAATTGCTCAGACATACGTATGTGGAGCAAAATGGATGAATTCCTGACTGCCAGATACCGAACTCTGGAATCAGTTTCGGAGATTATCGGCAGCCACAATTTTACCCAGGCTACTGATAGCCCCCGAAAATTCAAAGCTTATGAGACTGGTGCCCCGAGTATAACCCAAGGAAAGTGTCCAATTTGTAATCAGAATCACCCTATTTCGGTTAGTGAACGCTTATTATCTGTTAAAGATCATAAGTGTTGCGTGAATTGTTTGGCCGTTTCCCATAAGTCAAACAGATGCCATAGCTCTAACGTTTGCTACATTTGCAAACAAAAACATCATTCGCTACTTCATCGTATCGAATCTTCAACCCGGGAAAGACCGAGAGCTGAATCCAGCCCCGTTAATCCTTTTTCCCAGATCGCTCTTTAGAAATTTCCAGATCTGTTGAACAAAAGCGAAATGATGACGATAATTGTCCATCGACATGCGCTACTACACGTTCTTTCCACAATTCCTCTACCCGTCTACAGTCCACCCCGTCTTCAACAGTTCTGTTAGGAACAGTCATCGTTAACATAGAATTGAATCATGCTATGTTTTCTGCGAGAGCTCTGATAGACCCAGCGTCTCAAGCTACTTTCATCTTTCGAAAGTTGCAACGGAAGCTAGGATCTTCCAGCCTATCCTGCACCTGCTGCCTTAATGGCGCAGTGGTAGCAAACTCTGCTAAAGTTTGTATTATTTCGCTAGGATCTCCTATTGATTCATCGTTTAAATTGACCACGGAAGCATATGTTGTTGAAAAGCTTACTGCTCAATTACCCACATGCTCGTTAGCGAAGTATGCTGATGTTGATGCACCAGAACTCCCTTTAACAGATTTTAAATATGCCCATATGGATTTGCTATTAGGTAAAATGTCACAGTCAAATTCGTTTCCTTTTAGGTCTGAATTCCCTACTGATTTGAGTCTTGGTCCATCTCGAAGGGGTGCGTTTGCTCAAAATATGAGGTCTGATTGCTCCAGAGCCCGGAGATTGAAACCAAATATGAGGAAGTAATTGGATAATACCGACCATGACTCTATTTTATTCTCCTCCTAACCCAGTTTCTATTTACCCCATCATGCCGTTTTTAAGTCACATGATTCATTTTTTCTTTTGAGTTATCCGAACATCCACTAGATTCCCAATTTTTGAAATTGTCAGACGCCAGCACCGCTAAAACTCTGGGTTTACGTTGGAATGCGAGCATTGAAACATTTTGCTTCAAGCCCGCTCCAGCGCCCTATTTCTCTATAGTCAAAGAGTTCTGACTTGTTTCAAATAGCCAAAGCTATTTGACCCCGTTGGGTAAGTGGCACATAAAATCGTAGTTGCTAGTATTATTATGCGACAAATTTGTGAAAGCAGAACAGATTGTGACGAATGTTTGAAACCCATGACGTTTAACAGATGGCTTGAGTTTGTCAATGATTATTCGTACATCGACAGGATTAACATCCCCCGTTGGATTAATTTTAACCCTTAGCGTGAAGTATTCCGTGCAATTTGTGATGCTTCAGAGAAAGCATATGTTGCCATCCTGTATAGTAGAGTCCTAACCCCGTTTGGTGAATTTGTCACCCCCTTACTCGCTGCCAAAGTAAAGTTGTGCCTGTAGAAATGTACACTTTACCCCGTTTAGAGCTCTGCGATGCAACTCTATTGGCAAAAAATGGTATTTTCACTTCGTAAGAAGCTGAATCTTACCAGATTGAAAGCCTTTGTGGGACAGATTCGACTATCGTTCTGTCCTGACTTCAAAACCCCCGTGCCATTGACCAACTTTGTGGCATATCGAGTATCGTTTATCGTGGACCAGGTAGGCACTGACATTTTGAATCACGTGGAATCTCTACATAAAGTTGACCGTTTTTACGCGTCAGGAAATCCATTAAGAGGATTTTGTTGTTGTCGATCATTTTGTCATTCGTTATGACAATTAACGATCGAAAATTTAGTCGAATCGAACGAATTTATTTTGTCGCTGTTTCGAAGTGCGAGTGGTCGAAATTCGAACTGCCAATGGTGTTCTAATACGGCCAATTGTGAAGCTCGTGCCGCGTTTTAATCTAGAGCAGTATTAATTTGTTCTCTCTTTTTCCATTGTGTGTTCGTCGTTTTCATTTACAGATCATCTAACACCCCGTGAGTTATCTGTCGAACGCCCTAATAACGACAACCTAGATATGATTATTGTTGATCCCATCCCAAGAAGAAGAGCACAACCCCCAACCAGGCTCTTATTAAAACTATATCTTATATCTTATATTCACTTCTTGATTTTATACCACAAATTTATTATTGATTGATTGTTAATATTTTATTGAAATGTTAATTTGGACTCTGGCCAGGTGACTTATCGGCCCTCTTGTTGCAATGTTGCAAGGGGACGGGATGTTCACGCTGTTTAAAGTTTTGTTTTAAGTTTTGTTAAAGTGTATAAGCCACTCCTATAATTACATTTATAATATTGTGAATTGTAAAGAATTAAAGAAAAGAGATCACTACTCGATCCACCCCCGAAGCTAAAGGTACGTTTGTGTACATTAATAAATAAAAATTTGATTATTTAATCTAATACTTTTGTATTTTATTTCCCAAACTTCTCGCAAAAGATTTTATTTTATTGTCTCCCTGCTCACCCCCACAGAATTAATTCCATTTCTTTCTTTCTCTCTCCCACAACACGCATCCTAACGATTGTAATTACTCACGAGTAGAATTGAGCGATCCAGTGATTTTTGAAGAACGTTGTTCTCAGTGAACGTGATTTGTTAATCACTGTTGTTTAAAACAGTGATTGTGATCACAGTATTCCAAAAGAAAACAATACTTTTTTTTTCACGCCGAGGAGGGGTAAATGTACCTAACCGCACCATAGAGGAAGTCGTCACATCCTCCGTGTGTAGGGCACTCACCCACTAAATCCGCCCCTCGTCTCATGGACTTGTTGTGCCCACTCCGGAACTACGGCGGTATTACTTCGGAGTGGAGTCCCTTTGGCTCTTTGGCCCCTGCATGTTCATATCCGCGTCCGGATTGCGTGTCGAAAGTTGAAGAGACATCTAAGTGTCTGCACTATTCCTTTCCTCCATGTCCATGCTTCGAGTTTCGCTTGACACGTGTGCCAGTTTCATCTATTCCGGCGTGCGCACATGTTCCGCAGCCTCAAGATCCCTCTTCTTCAGTTTTAGAATCCTCTCCACGTAATTCGCCAATGAGGTCCAATTTTCCCTACTCGCGGTCATAACCCCGACAATGTTACCGGGCGTGATCGTCCCAACTATCGACGTCAGTGCAGAGCGATAGCTCTGCCAGCGTGCACACTCGAAAACGGTGTGCTCTGCGTCATCAATTATCTCCCCTTCCTCGTAAAGACAGTAAGGTGAGTCGGTCTTTCCCATTCTGTGCAGATATTTCCTAAAATATCCGTGACCCGATAATATCTGTGTAACGTAGTAATTTACCTCTCCAAATTTCCGACCAATCCATGGCCTTATGTCTGGAATAAGTCTCGCCGTCCATCTTCCTCTATCTTCCTCGTTCCATCGTTGTTGCCATTTGGAAATGGTGTTTTCCCTGAAATGAGCGGTTATGTGACTTCCAGCCGTTTTTGCCCTATAAATCTCCATCCGCTCCGCTGCCAGCAGATCCACAGGGATAATACACGCTATCACCACTACGGCTGGAGCGGATACCGTACGATATGCCGACGCGATACGCAATGCAGCCGCTCTCTGTACCGATACCAGTGCGTTCGTCCGCTTCTTAACATCCAGTGTTTCGGCCCAAATTTCGCTCCCATAAAGCATAATGCTGTTTCCAACCTCCATCAGGAGTCTCCGTCTCGCCGGTAACGGGCCTCCAATGTTCGCCATTAATCTACTGAGCTGTCCAACGATCTTCTGGGCCTTGTTAGCCGAGTACTGAATCTGATGTGAAAATGTTAGTCTGGGATCCAGCCTTATTCCCAGGTATTTCACCGAGCTCTTGGTCCTAATTACCCCGTCTCCTATACTCATGTCCACCTGCAAGGGGATATGACGACCAGTGATCAGCAGTAATTCCATTTTATGCATGGCCAGATGCAGGCCGTGGGCATCCAGCCATGTTTTCGTTCTCAGCATGACACGTCTCAGTTTTCGTTGTGCCTCTTCCGTGTTCCTGGCCGTGATAACAGCTTCAATATCATCTGCGTATCCAACCAAAAAAGTTCCCTCTGGCATATCCTCTCTCAGAATTCTATCGTAGTTGACGTTCCATAGGTCGGGGCCAAGGATAGATCCCTGTGCCGCTCATGATGTTATATGTTTCACCCTTGGGCCCGAGCTTGTGTTATACACCAGCTGTCTGCTACTCAGATAACTACTTATCATGGCCAAGATGTAAAGTGGCACCGAGAAGTTGTACTCCAAAGCATTTAATACGTCGCTCCATCTAAGACTGTTGAACGCATTTTTAACGTCCAAAGTCGCAAGCAGTACCACAGGCCCTCGTTGTGTTACCCTGGCCGCTTCAGTCACCTCTCTCAAGGCATCAATTGTAGACCGACCGGGTCGAAAACCACATTGTCTAGCAGACAGCCGGCCACTATTCTCATTCGCGGCAGCAAGCCGATGCTTCAAAAGCCTCTCGAGCAGCTTTCCCGCCGTATCCAGCATGCACAGTGGCCTGTACGGGGATGGGTCCTCTGGATCGCCCTTTCCCTTATTTATCAAGACCAGACGTTGTCTCTTCCATATTTCGGGGAAAATACACTCTCTCAGGCACGCGTTGTACATTCCCAGTAGGAATTGCGGTCTCTGATTGGCAATCTCCCGTATTACCTCAGGCGGGATGCCCGGGCCCCGGTGCCTTACAGGGTTTCAATCCGAATGCAGCTGCTTTCAGCTCCTCTGCGGAAAATGGCAAAGGTTCCGTACTGGGCATATTCCGTCGTCGTTCGTTCGCCGGTTCATGAGTAGGGAATAGTGCATCCACTATATTTCTCATTACTCGCTCGTCCATAATTTTCATTGGTTTCCTTCTGTTCAGTTTGTCCATTACAATTTTGTATATTTAAGTCCGTAAGGGTTTACGTTTACGTCGTCGCGTAGTTCCTGGAATGCCTGATTTTTCTTTCGCGATATAGCCTTCTTCAGAGACTTCTTTGCCTCCTTATAAGTCCGCATTTCGTCAGCAGCTGGTCCATCGGGCCTGGCTCTAGTGTACCTCCGTCGTAGTCACTCTCGCCTAAGTGCTGCGATATTGTCGTCCTCCTTATATGCCCGCATTTCGTCAGCAGCTGGTCCATCGGGCCTGGCTCTAGTGTACCTCCGTCGTAGTCACTCTCGCCTAAGTGCTGCGATATTGTCGTCCCACCAGTACACTGCCTTCCTTCTGATATTCGGAAGTCTCCGCAAGGGCATTGCCTTTTTACATCCGCGTCTTATTATCTCCATGGTTTGTTCCACTCTTGTCCCCGCATCGTCCGAGAGTTCAACTCTGCTGCACAGTCTATCCACTTCCAAGATTAGCCGATTCGTATTTAATTTTCGTGCATCCCAAATTCGATTATTCGTGGTGTAATTGTCCTCCTCAAGTCTATTCCCTGGAGCAAAGGTGTACAATATGTACTGGTGATCACTGCCCGTATATATTTCCAAGACCCTCCACTCCTTGACTCTGTGATACATGCTCTCCGAGACCATAGTTATATCAGGGATGGTGCCCTCGCAGCCTGGTCGTCTAAAGGTAGCTAGGCTCCCCTCATTCGCGAAGACCAGGCCGGTTCGAGCTACCATCTCTACAATTCGCCTGCCTCTTGGGTTGGTATTCCGCATTCCCCACTCTACCGCTCTGGAGTTAAAATCGTCTGCAACTATGAAGTTGCCGCCAATCTGCGTCATTGCATTCTCGATTCTGGCCAATTTCTCCTCGAAGGTTCCCACGTCATCATTGGGAGTCAAAGAACAACTCATTAGAGTAATCTCGTCAATCTGTATCCAGGTGAAACAATCCCCCCTACCAGATCTTCTCGGTCGGGGGCCCTGGTTATCCGTTATCCATATAGCTGCTGTAGATGTTTCATCATCCAGCATAATGGTCGCTTATAACAGCTACGTCAACTTCCTTCACCCTAACTATTTGCGATAGCAAAGAAAAAGCCACCTTCCCTCTATGAATATTCAGCTGTAATATCCTCATGCTGCCTTTCGTAAGCTCGTCCCACAGCCCCTCGATCCCGGGAGGTGATCCAGAGATTTTCCTGACTCCGCAGAGCAAATACAACATTTCGGTGTGTTCCGCCATTCTTTTCTCTTAGGCCCCTTTTCCCCACATTTCATACATAGGTCTGACCTGTCTGGTCCACCACACTCCCACCGTCTATGACCTATTCCGAAGCATCGGAAACAGCGTGTCGGTTCTTCCCTGATGGTTATTCTACTGCGTGTCCAGCCTATTTCGATCCTCTGTAGTTTCAGCAGCTCATTCGCACAACTTGCAGAGGTTGTCACGAAGGCTCTTTTCTGCTCCCGGCTGTTCGCCCCGGTTATACGAACGGACATATCCGGGAAAACAATAATGACAATAACGTATTTTATTAAGTCGTAAGAAAGAGACGAAAAGACAACTAAACAAAATCAAAGTGGTGTCATCAATGTTATTATTTTTAATGTAATTTTTTTTATATGAAGTTTGACAATTAAGTTTCACAGAAAGTTGATGTATAAAAGACAAAAGTAAATAATCAGCATCATATAATAGTAATTCTGACTCGCTCAAAATAAAATGAAATAAATTTGAGTATGTAACAATTTTTAAAGAACGACATTATTAGTAACTGTTATTTGGCAATTTCATCACTGTAGTTATCAGTGAGTTATCACCACAGTGATTAAATCACAGTTTTGCAAATATCGCTCATCTCTACTCACGAGCAATTACAATCCACATCTCCTACAGATCTCTTTCTTTAAAAGAGATTTAGAGGAGATTTAAAAACAAATTAACAACCCCAATTTGTTTCATGTTTCTCCTCGCGAACTCTCCGCAACCTGTGGATTAGTTTCACATATACATATTTTTTTACTTGAGCTTTCAGTTATTTACTTAGACATTTTTAAGTCTATTCTTATGTATTCTTTATTAGTTATCTTATCCACCTTGGTTGCATTATTTCTTAAATCTAATTTCTTAATTTTATATGGCCCTTTATATTGGTTATCCAATTTGTGTCCGGTTTCATTTTTAAGAAATACTAAATCTCCTATTCTAAAAATACAATTTAATGTATTCCTATCATAGTTATTCTTTTAATTAATTTTATTTATATCTAATAATTGTTTGGGTCTCTTAACCCTTTGACGACCATAGGCAAGTATGCTTGCCCGGGGGTTTTTGGCTTATATATTTGTCCAGGTTACAGATAGAGCAAATATGTCAGAGAATGTTTTATAGAAGATTGGGGCAACAAAAATGTAGTTGAGTGCAAACCCCTATCTGGCTCCACTTGTACTCTACGAGGCTCCAAAGTAGTAAAGATAGGGCACAAGGAGATGTAAGTCAATTATGTTTTGGATTTAGCCTTTGTTTATCAAAAAACATATAATGAACAGTTTTGCCTATGGGCTGAAACGAAAATTATCATTCCTAAAAACTCTAGAATTAAAACCTATAAATTGGCATTAAATTTGAGTTTTTTTAAGCGCGCCTGTGTCTCATGATAGTGGAGCAGTTCAACCTATATGCTTATGCAAAAAGGGCGTATGTTCGCTTTAACCGTATCCGAGTTTAAGGCTTATATGGGTATTATCATACGTATGAGCTTAGTGAAACTCCCATCAACACGTCTGTATTGGTCAACTGATCCAACTTTTCACCAAGCTGAGATTGCAGGAGGAAATTACAGCCAATCTTCACTTTTGGGACAACAGTAAGTTACTGCCCGTGGCTACAAAATCCGTCCAATTATAGAGCACATTCACAAGGCTATGCCTGACGCATATACATTTTCCAAAAAACTCTCAATTGATAAACATATGGTAAAGTTTAAGGGACATAATGCCATGAAACAGTATATGAAGGACAAACTATGGTGTTTATGTGAGTCAGAAACTGGATACTTGTACAATTTGACATTTACACAGGAAAAAACCATTTGTTGAACTCGGTCTTGACGAAGCTGTCGTCCTGCAGTTATGTAAGCCACTGGCAAAAAAGGGGTTGAAGTTTACTTTGATAATTTCTTTACAAGTCTAAACTTAATGCACATTCTTCAGCAAAATGAAATAATGGTATGTGGAACTATTCGATGTAGTAGAAAGCACATAGCGAAGAATTTTCCGGCGGATAAAGAAATGAAAATAGGGGATATAAGTTACTTCATGTCAGGAAGCAGTTCCGTCGTCAAATGAATGGACAATCGTGGTGTCTACCTCGCCTCAAATTTTATTGACCCAACAGAGGTAATCAAGGTCAAGCGACGTGTTGCTGGACAAGCTAATAAAACAGATATTGATATATAATTGATTGCCCTCTGATTATACAGCACTACAACGAAGGAATGGGAGGCGTTGATCTAATGGACCAAAAGAAAGTTTATTATTATATTAGTACGATCGCAGAAGTAAGTGGCGTTTTTATTTACGATTGTTCTTCGACCTATTTGAGCTATGTGTTCATAATAGTTATATAATATATAAAAAACTCATATTGGCTAACAGTTCCTCAATCAATGTGACTTCAATTGAATTTCGAGCAGCTTTAACCAAAGAACTGATGAGTTGCTTCAATTCAAGAAAACAGCGTCAACCAAATTTGGAACTAATTTTATAAGTAAGTCCAAATCTCTTCATAAAATGGAAGAGAGTGAATGTTGGAAACGCTGCTTTCATTGTGCTTCCTATAAAAAATATAGTCGCACAAATGTTTTTTGCGTTCAATGCAATGTGTTTCTTTGTTTCACTACATCCCGTGATTGCTTTGAAAACTATCACGAACAACACTAATTATAAATTTTTAAGATTTATTGTATTTTACTTTACATTTTTAATAAAAAAAAAACTGTTTTTAAATCATGGCTAAAAATTAATAATTTGGGATAAAAAGATTGCTTTCAAACCATAGGCAACTATATTTGCCAAGCGAAATGGGGGACTTAGAGGATACCTAGAAAGGCAATTTTTTTTTCGTCACTATTATTAGGCCACAGATTATTAAAATAAAACAAAAGGTTAAATCGCTTCAGCAGAAAATGTTTGGTCGTCAAAGGGTTAAGTGCTAATTCTAATCTAAATTTTGCTTCTTTAGCATAATCATCCACATTATATATCTACCTCATTGAAATTTTTAAAACTATTTGGGATTTACTGAAAACTAATTAATAAGGACAATAATTATGTACTGTTGATGGTGTTCTATTAAAAAAGTAAGTAAAATACCTAAGCCATTCATCCTACTCGTCTTTATCTACTGATATATATGTATAAGCGTACATACTCATTAAATGTCCTGAGTTCTTTCTTAATTTTAATTTTTCAACTTTCAACAGGTTGCAAAGTTCAGTCAGTATAGAGTTTTTGTATTCTGTACCCATGTCCGTAATGAACGTCTTCATCGGACCATACAAAGTTTTCAAATATCGCTTTAGCGACAGTTTTTGCCGAGTTATCTGGTATTGGTACCGTTACCAAATATTTAGTTAAGTCACATATTAATGTGATTGCATATTCATTTCCATTTATTGATATACGAAATGGTCCGATTGTATCTGCATACACCGTATCAAATGGCATAAAGGGTGTATCTGAGGGAATCATCGGACTTTTAATGTGTTTGGTTGTTTAGGGTAAGTGACATTTTAATTTTACGTAATACGTTATTGCCCGTATCTTTAAGTTCCTTAGTTAAGATAAATTCGAAAATATTCTCACTAGGCGGTAACTGTAGTTTATTGTTTAATTTACTTGCCACTTCCTCGAACCTAAAGAAAAATTGTCTTAAGTCAAGTTTCTCTTTAGTAAACAAATCACTAATTTTTATGTTAGCTACAATAGATTTTCCTTTCTTTATATAACTTTTATTAGGAAAAATCTTTAATTTATAACATTTTCTGACGTCAGAATTTTTAATTGGCATATACACTGAGCGTCAAATTTAGTAAACACCACTGAAATAATTCATTTTCTTAGGATAGCGAGAGAAATAAATGAGAATAGTCGAATAAATTTCCAAAAATAAAAACGTTCATTTATTACTTAGAAAAACAACCAAAAACAACAATTCACGATAAAGGAACTTTTTTATACTTAAGAACAAAACTGTTTTATACTTAAGAACAAAAGTGTTGACCCACTTGTGGCGCTCAGTGTATATTTTGGGCTTTTTCAATTTTGTTTGTTTTATACTGATTTATTATTTTACTACTATCATCATTTGTTGCCATCGACCTTGTCGTGACTCAGCACAGAAGATACTTTTTTGTTTATTTCTTTAAAGTCATTTATTGTAATTCGTGACAATGCGTCTGCGACATAACTGTCTATTCTATTCCATTAAAATTTATAAACCTTGTCTAGGTCATTGGCTCTACTTAAGTATCTTTTCTTTACTTTTCTGCTATGCAATTTGTAAATGTGTAAGGCAAAATGAAAACATAATATAACCACAATTATTATTAAATAATTTTCTATTTTAGAAAGACTAATTGATTCACTGCCTACCTCTATTTCATTCATTACATTGGCATTGGCCCTGTCCGCTTTTGACTGTTGTTTTCCCATTTAGACTTTTCTATTATCAACCAAGTAAAATTTTCTAACAATATTCAAGGTCCACTTTAGAATTTTTTTCTTATCAATTACTTTAAAATGCAGAAACAAATATGTTACAATATATAAATAAATTTATAACTTTTTGAGTTATTAATTTTATAGGCTTTTTGTCTCAAAAAAAGAAAAAAAAAATGTTTTGCCTCGAGCGGTTGTTTCGCTTATAGGCCCTAAGAGTGTGGATGGAACGATCGTCTTTTATAAGCTAACGACAAGAAGCCTTTTTTTAAAATTTCAACTTACTATTTGTAATTAGATGTTGGTTAATCAGGAACTCGATATTACTGATCCTGTCCCATAGCTTACAAGCTTCTGTCCAAGGCGGTGTTGGATTACATTTGACCATCCGCAGTAGTATGGCCTTTCCTCTCTTTAGGTTTTGGGTGCGGCACCCCTTCTCTTTGGCTTACCGATCCTCTTAGTTGGTTTTGGCTCCCTTTTTGGCTTTTGAGTCCGCCTTCTATACTCTTCCAAGATTATAGGTTGTGGACCCTGTCCTGATGGGATTTCTCTCATGCCTTTTGGCTAGGCGGATCTTCCTTCAACGGATCTTTGACAGTCCGTCAAGATATAAAAAATTTGGTTTGGGTGCTTTTTGAGCACACCAGTTGTTATTAAAATTTTGTTTGTTTGTTTTGTGGGTGCTTAATGAACTAGTACTCCAGGACTGGCAGGACCACTGTTATATTGTGGATGCCAATAATTGCAGCACTTCCAGAATAGGATCGCCATGTAAAATAGGCAAAACAATTTTTAAAGTTGTTTAATGCCAAGTGCGCCATAAGCGCATAGTTTGGATATAGTTTATTAATTGATTCTTATCCCTAAAATTACTCAGAATTTATACATAAATAATGCTGATCAAGCATTATGTCTACAATGGAAGGTATAGCAAGAATTTCAACGAATTATTAAGAATATGAAAATATGAACATGCCCAACACTAACAGTGTTGATAGCATTGACTATTAAATTGCAAACGTAATCAAATTGATCGTTGCTTGAATTTACCAAACAGAAGGGCTAGCAACAATGTTTGTGTATGTACATATGTACGTTATTGATAGTTTTCATTTTCATAACAAAAGAATTGTTTCAAACACGCGTCGGCACGACATCATGAACACGCTACACACTGTTCAAACCTGGCATCTCGAACGAAATAAAATATAAGAAACAAATATATTCGACAGCTTCCTCACAGCAGACATCTGGCAAAAACTCTGAGAGTAAATAAAATTGCCATGAAAAGTTTCTCAAAAATTTGTCGTTCGGGGTCGATTTTAAACTGTAGGTCTCGCCACTTGTGGATTAAGCATGGGTGATGAGAAACTAGGTCGTAATCCTGACTGAAGGGTTGTAATGACGAAATGAGTAAGTTATTGTTTGGAACGAAAGTTTGTCTCTCATTAACTATTGTAGCGTAACTAAGAAGTCAGTAAAAGCAATTTTCGTCAATTAGTTAAAGAGAATTTATAAATTTTCGTTTCGTCTCCTCCCTTGCGTCTTCCTTTAAAAATGGTGTCTAGCCATAGTTACCATTGCATCAAAATTTATGGGTTCATAGAAAAAATAAAAAACGTGTTAATAAAAAATGTGAATTCAATATGATTTTATTAAATGAATTATAAATTTATTTAAAATATATATGTATATTAAAGTGCATAGCTTGGTGCTTTCTTTGATACACGAGAGCGATTTTTACTTACCGATGAAGTGTGAAACAAAAAAGTGACACTGCTTATAAAGATTTATCAAATTATATCTTACAAAACAATAATCTACATTTTGAAAAAATCCTTCCTCTTTTAATATTGTCAATCGATTTTCCAATCACAACGGTTTTCGTGCAGGCTTCTTAGTTTTCATCTGATTTTCCTTACTGCATACTACCTTCTACTCATCTGAGATACACATCTAACTTATCAACTTATTGAAGTGTGCACGTAATTTGTAATCACTTCAATTTGACACTTTGGTGTTCTATGTTTAAATTTTAACTTTTTACATTTCTATTTCATTTTGTTTTTGAACATCAAATCACAATTGATCTGTTCTACAAACTACCTTAATACAAACAGAAAAATTATTTAAATACTTTCAAATTTGATTGTGAAAACGTTTTGTAGAAATACTCAAGAATAATTAAAATTACAATTAAATAAAACGCTTTATGCAGATCGGCTAAAGGATTTTGAAAGGGAGTCTCAGTGAAATTACAGGAGACATCTATTTGGAAAATTTTAAGTTAAGATTATTTAAATAAAATAATTATTTATAGAAACTGAAATTTTTTTGTACAGGTTTGGCTGGATTATATAATAATTCATAATAATTCGGAGGCCAGAGCGACTAGTTAAATTAATATGTTCTTACGAAAATGATGTAATATTGCTATTGCGTGTTCATTCATCTGATGCACCATGCACATTAAGAATCATGTTCATTTTTATTGAATTTTTATTTATTTTATTATCGTTTAATCTATAAATGTTTATACAATTTCTTTAGCTTTTATTCGAACCACAAAAAAATCTATTTACAATTACACTAAAATTCACATGTCATACGGTAAACAGAAATACAATAAATAAATACCTACGCATTTACGAGAAAAGAACAAAACAAAGATCAAAAATCCAAAAACAAAACTTAGGGCCATTATTACAACTTGTCGTTAAACTTGGGGTTAGTTAAAGGTACCTTTAGCTAAAGGGAACTGGAAAGTTACCTTTAACTTATTTTCGTTATTACAACTTAAAGATAAAATTTTTCAAAAATATGGTAGTCCCAGAGCAATGTGGACAAAGCTGCTTAATTATACAAGTTTTTTAACGCAGTGGCACCCGCGGGCTCGGATTTTTTTTTTTTTTTTTTTTTTTTTGTAAATGTCATTTTGTTTAAATTTGAAGTTGCCATAATGAAAATAATATATAATATGGCAAGTTCAAACATAAAGTCACCTTTAAATGTTAAAGGTAGGATGATCCTCCCTTTAGCTTAACGATCACTGCTATCTTATTGGAGACTCATAATAACGAAAAACAATTTGTCTGCCTGTTAAAATCCTCCCTTTAGTTAACGGCAAGTTGTAATAATGGCCCTTAAAGAAATATCACGAAGTCATCAGCATATAAAAATAAAAATTATTACAAATAAAGGATGATGCTGTCAGGAATAGACAGTCAGTGTTGAGATATAACTCTGTAACTGAGAGTTGTATTTAAAGAAATATAAAACCAAATCACTGCTTTTACAGAACATTAGAAATAAAAAGTTCTCTTTAAATCGTATTTTACATTGTTTCTGCCTTATTTATTGTTTAATACATTATAAAAATTTTGCTTATATGATTCCGCCAAATATGAAACCGTTTCAATGTCAATGTGAAGCGAGTATCAAAATCATTTAAGGCCGTATCAGTAATGAGTCTCGTTAAATAACTAAATGCCTCATCAGTTAATTAGTGACTTTCATGAACGAATTGAAGAGATTCCTACTGTCCCTATCTACCACTCACTCTTTGCTGTGCATTCGGTGTGAACGGTAGTGTTTTTCTATTCGTGTTTTTCCGGTGAGTTTTCAGTGAGATAAAAGAGTTTTTAAAAAGTGGAAGTTATATTAATCGATAGAGTTTTTCAGTGCGATTATTTTGACATATAGATCTTGAAATTCGGTGAAGTAATTCATTAGAATTTTTAGTGTAAAGTTTTCTATTTATTTGCATATTAATTTGCATTTAACAAAAAGCTTAACACAGGTTTGTGTGTCTGTGCATAAACAAACGAAATTCTTCAGCGCTGAATTTGCTGACAGTTTACTGTTAGTAATAAGTAGCGCGGTGAGTGACTCGGATTGTATTGGTGCAGTGTTTTGCTAAAATTGTTACCGACAAATTATCGACAATTATCGACATTTGGTGTTGTGGTAATAGTGTGTACAGTACGGTGGTGTCTTGGCTAGTGTCGTTTTATCTACTTTTATCGACGTTGCCGTTGCTAAGGTTGTTGGCGTTGGTGAGTTTTTGCTTAGTTTTAAATTCACTGCTTATTCACTTTATTATTGATCTCATTTTGTTGACGACTTGGCTAAGGTTTTTGGTATTGCTTGTTTACTTATTGGTTTTGTCGTTATTTTTAATTGCTTTATATTTTATATATTTTATATATATAAGATTTATTAGTTCTTGGTCGTTGTGGTAATACCAGTACCATATCATGCCGCCAGAACGTCGGCGTAAGAAGGTTCAGGGTGACGCGTCGGACCACACTGACGCGCAGACTGATGCCACCATGGGACCGCCGTCAACTTCGGTGCCTCGCGTAAGGCACACTGAAAGCGAGCTTTCAAGTTCGGAAGCCGATGGTGATGAAGGTAAGCGGTTCAAGCCGGGAACGCCGCTTCCGACCCGTGCTGCTGCTCCTTCTGCTGCTTCTGCCGCTGTTCCGGGTTCGCCCGGAAGTAGGGAGAGTCGTTCTAGGCGACGAGTTATCGGAGCCTCGACATCTACTGCTGGTCCTGTGGGTGAGGAGATAACAGTCTCGAAGATGCGTGAGGTGTCGGACGCTTTTTATGATGTAGTGTTCGGAGCAGGTCTCACATCTGATGTTACCAGGAGGGTTGTGGAGCAGGCTGGCAAATATGAGGAGCTGGTCATGAAGCTCCTGGTTGAGAATGAGCGTTTAAAAGGGAGACTGGATGTTCTTCAGTCGCCGGTTTATTCCTCGGGGGTCACTTCGCGGGCGACGGCTATTAAGCCTACGCCTGTTTCTGCGGTCCCTGTTGCTGGCCCCGTTTCTGCGCCGGTTTCTGTCCCGAAGCCGGTGGAAACGTGGTCAGTTGTTGTGCGTGGGAAAGGAGGTGCAACGTCGAAGGAGGTGGTTAATAAGGTCGTCGAGCAGGTCGGACCTACTCTTGGGGTCAGGGTCCACGATGTCAGGCCTCTACGCAGTGGCGGAGCTGTCATTCGCACTCCTTCTGTGGTAGAGAGGCAGAAGATCGCTGACAACAAGAAGTTCGAAGAAGTTGGCCTGGAAGTGTCGGTTAGAGACAAGTTGGGCCCCAGGGTAGTTGTGCGCGGTGTTCATTCGGAGATTACTCCGGATGAATTCATGACCGAGCTGTTCGAAATGAACCTAAAAGGAAAGATGACTGCTGATAACTACAAGAAAAGTGTTCGCTTGGTTAGTAGTCCTTGGAAGGCCGGCAACGGTGGTCAAATCAACGTGGTCTTAGAGGGTAGTGAAAAGGCGATGGACCTCTTACTATCTGTTGGGCGCGCTTATATAAAGTGGTTCAGCTTTATGGTGCGCCCCCAGGAGGCCATACCGGTGTGTTATCGCTGCCTTGGTTTTGACCACCGTGTTCGGGATTGCCGCATGAGGGAGGATGTCTGCAGGGTGTGCGGGCAAGGTGGACATATGTCCTCACAGTGCCAAAATTTGCCGCGATGCCGTAATTGTGCATTTAAGGGCCTCCCTGCAGACCATTTGATGCTTTCGTCATCATGCCCGACATATGCGGCTATGGTTGCCAGGGCGAACGCTAGGCATTAAGAATGTTGCACCTCCTGCAACTAAATTGTCAGAGGTCGTTTGGTGTTATGTGTGAGTTGGGGCAGGCTATGTGTCAATTGGACGCTAGCCTGGCGCTGGTTCAGGAACCATATACTCGCGATGGTTGTGTTAGGGGAATTCCGGGGGGTATGCGCGTATTTACGGACGAATTGGGGAAGGCCGCGATAATAGTAAGGGACAGTAACATAGACTGCACCGTACTTAGTAGTAGCCAATGGGGGGTTTGCATTCTTGCAGAGGGGCGGTTTGGGAAGATGTACCTGGCTAGCATCTACTGTAGGTTTGGCGACCCCTTGGAACCCTATCTAGGGTATATGGATACGGTGCTACTCGCTACGAGTAGTTTTCCGGTTATCCTCGGCCTTGACGCAAATGCATCTTCTCGTATGTGGTTCAGCAAGATGTCCAGACATTCTTCTGGCCATCAGAACCATATCCGAGGCGAGATGCTAAGTGCATGGATGCTGTCCAAAGAGGTGAATGTCCTCAACGAGCCGAGCGAGTTATATACCTTCGATGGGCCAAGTGGCGTCAGTGACATTGACGTGACGGTTGCAAGTGGGGCAGCAATGACTGCTTTCGACTATAGGTGGAGGGTGTGTGACGATTGGGGGATAAGTGATCATAATCTTATTAAGATTACGATAACTTATCAACGACGAACTGGGGAGACTGTGGGCGTTAAACGATGGCACATTCGCGACGCTAACTGGGACCATTATCGGAATTGTGTTAGGGAGGCATTGTCATCGGTGCCACTTGATGACTTTAGGCTACTAACTATTGACGACCAGGTTGCTAAGATAGAACTAGGCTTAAGAGGGTCAAATGGTGGACCCGTGAGCTGGAGATGATGCGGCGGCATGTTCGACGCCTGCGGAAGTATTTCCAAAGGGGGAGGCGTGCCAATGTTGAAGACCTTGCTCAGCGCAAAGCAGACTATCTTCGCAGCCTTAAGACGTACAAAGACAAACTTGTGACAGTCAAGGAGGACGAATGGAGGAGTTTCGTACGGGACAATAGGGATGACCCCTGGGGTACGGTTTACCGTATCTGCAGGGGTAGAGAGAAGCAGGTTGACTATACGAGCCTTCAGGTTGGCAACACCTCGTTGTCTTCTTGGAGAGACTGCACGAACGCTTTGTTGGGGGTTTTCTTCCCTAGGGTGGAGTCAATCGGTTATTCTCCTCCTCCGGTGGAAATAATTGATCCTCCTAACTTGGAAAGAGCGGACATTGAAGACTGTTTTTGTAAGGTTAAGAGTAGGAAGTCGCCGGGTATTGACGGTTTGACTGGAGAGATGTGTAAAAACATCTGGAAGGCCATTCCGGAATACCTGGAAACGATCTTTGGGAAGTGTATCCAGCAGGGCTATTTCCCGAAGGCATGGAAATCAGCTCGCGTTGTGGTGCTCCTGAAGTCGCCTGATAGAGTGAGGAGTAATCCTCGCTCTTATCGGGGCATCAGTCTCTTACCGGTATTTGGAAAAGTACTGGAAAGAATCATGGTGTACAGGCTTAAGGAATGCTACAGCGTTGGCCTTTCATGTTACCAGTTTGGTTTCAGGGAAGGCAAGTGCGTAGAAGACGCTTGGCTACATGTTAAGGGAGCGGTTGAGCAGTCTAGCTCAAAGTATGTGCTTGGTCTTTTCATCGACTTCAAGGGCGCCTTTGATTATCTCTTGTGGGATAGTGTCCTTCAAAGGTTGTCTGAGATTGGCTGTCGCGAGATGAACGTATGGCGTAGCTATTTCAAGGAAAGAAAAGCCTGTGTTGTTGGATCCAATGACACGGTCTGGATGGAGGTTGTTCGGGGCTGTCCGCAGGGCTCCATCTGTGGTCCATTTATTTGGAACCTCATGATGGACACTCTGTTGCGGCGGCTCGGGCTGACATTCAAGCTGTGTGCGTATGCGGATGACCTACTCATCCTTATCGAAGGCCAGTCTCGCGCTGAGCTAGAGAGAAGGGGTGATGAGGCTATCCGTATTGTCTGTGATTGGGGTACACAAGTTGGTGTAGATGTTGCGACCGATAAGACGGTGATGATGCTACTCAAGGGTCGATTATCACACGCGCGACACCCAAGCATCAGAGTTGGTGAAAACTGCATTAGGTATGTGACTGAGGTCAGGTATCTTGGAATAGCTATGGCGGAGCGCATGCGCTTCCATGTTCATCTCGATCGCATAAGAGAAAAACTTACGGCAGTTGTTGGGAAGGTCAGGCGCATCTTGAGGAATGATTGGGGCCTCAGCAGGCGTGCCGTTCGTACCATATACGATGGACTGTTCGTTGCTTGCGCAGCGTATGGTGCATCTGTTTGGTATGATGCGGTGTTGACTGTTGTTGGCAGACGTAAGATTCTTACTTGTCAAATAATTGCTCTCTTGGCGTGTATCCCGGTATGTCGTACAGTGTCAACAGACGCATTGCAGGTCCTCGCTGGTGCAGCACCCCTTGATCTGGAAGTAATACGTCGCAGTATTGCTTTTAAGATCAAGAAGGGGTTGCCGCTTCTTGTACATGATTGGATTTCTTCCTCTGATCTTGCAAGTGGGAGTGTTAGGATCAAGTCACTCCTACAGGAGTGTCTTGATATTAGGTGGCAGACAAGATGGACGAACAGTGACAAGGGTCGGGTGACTTATCATTTTATACCTAACGTGACGTTTGTACGGGAACACCCAGATTTTTGCTTCGGCTTACATCTGGGGTTCATACTTACGGGACATGGCACCTTCAATGCATTTTTGCATGCTAGAGGCCTGACTGATACAGCTGACTGTCGGTGTGGGATGGGACCTGATGACTGGAAGCATGTACTGACAACATGCTCAGACTATAATGACATTAGAGATTTAGATAGTATGGGTATTACCTATACTCGGGGGGTGTGGGATTTCAGTAGGGCCTTAGAAGACGATCGGACAATTGGGAGGTTAGGCGTTTTCGCCAATGAAGTATTTAGGAGAAGAACAAGACGTTAGTGGAGGTTTTCCCCTTCACTTCACTCGCCAGTGGTTTCCTGATCTTGCCGTTTTTTTTTGTGCCCTTTGTCCAGTGTTATTGTCGCCGTAGATAGTTTTTCCTCTGGTAGTTGGTTGCCGTTTCCCTTTGTTTGCTGATTAGCTTTGTTTATGGTGCTTCTCTCAAGCTGGGACGTTGTCGTTCAAAGGGTCACCAGTCCCGAACTGTTTGGAGTTCAACTGGTAGCAGACTGGACTGCGAAGCTCGACCGGAGGCTTAATTCTGGTACCACGGGTGTCGGGAGCCCCAGAGACTCGTCTCTGCCCGGCAATGGTGAGGCCCCCTTGTGGGAGCAACGTGGTGGCTGTGGTTTAAACCCAAATCGCGGGAAGGGCGTAAGCTCGGTGTGGCGTTGCACTCTCAACCATTGGAGAAGTGGAATTTAGATAGTCTCCCACCCCTAACCAAGAGGGAAGTCTTGTCCAAATGCAAGGCTTCGAATTGGTACTCACGTATGGTGATGTGAAGTTGCATTGTGCAGGGTTGCATCACTGTGCGTGGGGGCGCTGGTAGACGCATTGTTTCCACCCGTGCTTAGAGCACCGTGGGGTAAGCCATCACGGCGATACTCACGTAAAACCATGGACTAATGTCCCTATCTACCATTCGTTTGTGAACATTTGGTGCGACCGATAAGACGGTGATGATGCTACTCAAGGGTCGATTATCACACGCGCGACACCCAAGCATCAGAGTTGGTGAAAACTGCATTAGGTATGTGACTGAGGTCAGGTATCTTGGAATAGCTATGGCGGAGCGCATGCGCTTCCATGTTCATCTCGATCGCATAAGAGAAAAACTTACGGCAGTTGTTGGGAAGGTCAGGCGCATCTTGAGGAATGATTGGGGCCTCAGCAGGCGTGCCGTTCGTACCATATACGATGGACTGTTCGTTGCTTGCGCAGCGTATGGTGCATCTGTTTGGTATGATGCGGTGTTGACTGTTGTTGGCAGACGTAAGATTCTTACTTGTCAAATAATTGCTCTCTTGGCGTGTATCCCGGTATGTCGTACAGTGTCAACAGACGCATTGCAGGTCCTCGCTGGTGCAGCACCCCTTGATCTGGAAGTAATACGTCGCAGTATTGCTTTTAAGATCAAGAAGGGGTTGCCGCTTCTTGTACATGATTGGATTTCTTCCTCTGATCTTGCAAGTGGGAGTGTTAGGATCAAGTCACTCCTACAGGAGTGTCTTGATATTAGGTGGCAGACAAGATGGACGAACAGTGACAAGGGTCGGGTGACTTATCATTTTATACCTAACGTGACGTTTGTACGGGAACACCCAGATTTTTGCTTCGGCTTACATCTGGGGTTCATACTTACGGGACATGGCACCTTCAATGCATTTTTGCATGCTAGAGGCCTGACTGATACAGCTGACTGTCGGTGTGGGATGGGACCTGATGACTGGAAGCATGTACTGACAACATGCTCAGACTATAATGACATTAGAGATTTAGATAGTATGGGTATTACCTATACTCGGGGGGTGTGGGATTTCAGTAGGGCCTTAGAAGACGATCGGACAATTGGGAGGTTAGGCGTTTTCACCAATGAAGTATTTAGGAGAAGAACAAGACGTTAGTGGAGGTTTTCCCCTTCACTTCACTCGCCAGTGGTTTCCTGATCTTGCCGTTTTTTTTTGTGCCCTTTGTCCAGTGTTATTGTCGCCGTAGATAGTTTTTCCTCTGGTAGTTGGTTGCCGTTTCCCTTTGTTTGCTGATTAGCTTTGTTTATGGTGCTTCTCTCAAGCTGGGACGTTGTCGTTCAAAGGGTCACCAGTCCCGAACTGTTTGGAGTTCAACTGGTAGCAGACTGGACTGCGAAGCTCGACCGGAGGCTTAATTCTGGTACCACGGGTGTCGGGAGCCCCAGAGACTCGTCTCTGCCCGGCAATGGTGAGGCCCCCTTGTGGGAGCAACGTGGTGGCTGTGGTTTAAACCCAAATCGCGGGAAGGGCGTAAGCTCGGTGTGGCGTTGCACTCTCAACCATTGGAGAAGTGGAATTTAGATAGTCTCCCACCCCTAACCAAGAGGGAAGTCTTGTCCAAATTCAAGGCTTCGAATTGGTACTCACGTATGGTGATGTGAAGTTGCATTGTGCAGGGTTGCATCACTGTGCGTGGGGGCGCTGGTAGACGCATTGTTTCCACCCGTGCTTAGAGCACCGTGGGGTAAGCCATCACGGCGATACTCACGTAAAACCATGGACTAATGTCCCTATCTACCATTCGTTTGTGAACATTTGGTGCGATCAGTTGTGTTACGGTTGATTTAAAGTGTTCAGTGAATAAATATTGTGATTTTAATATAAGAGAGAAAAAAGACTCGTTTTTGTGATAAAAATAGATTTTATATTACATATAATAATCAAAAGAAAAGAGAAAAGACTCGTTGACTGTGCTAAAAATAGAAGTTTAATATTATTGTGCAAATATTCTATATTTGCATAAATAAATAAGCAAAGAGATAGAGACTCGTGTATAAAAGAACAAAGAGAACAAAAAGATTTCTATTAATAGAAATTGGTTGGTGTTCTAAAAATAGAATTCATTTCAACTTTTTGGTGTATCCATTCAGAGTGTATAATTCTACGGTTGGTGGCTTGGCTAGTGGTGAGTTAATTTTGCCGTTAAATTTAAATTTAATTTTATCGACTTAGCGACTCTATTACCGACTTACCGACTCTATTACCGACTTGCCTGTGCTAAGGTTGTTGGCGTTGGTAAAGTTTCCGTTGGGTTTGAATTTAATTGCATTTTGAAAGGTTATATTTGTTGTTACGTCGTTGATTAGCGTTATGCCGCCAGAACGTCGGCGTAGGTGCAGACCGACGCCACCATGGGGCCGCCGCCAACTCCGGTGCCACGCGTTAGGCACACGGAAAGTGAGCTATCCAGCTCGGAAGCCGAGGCCGATGAGGGGAAGCGGTATAAGCCGCTGATGCTGCTGTCGTTGCGGTCGGCGGGAATGCTGTATCTGCAGCTAGCTCTGTTGGCACAGCCGTTGCTGCACCCGTTGCCGCCCCGAAAGCTAGGGAGAGCAGACTGCGGAGGAAGGTGGCGCCTGAAAATGGCGTCGTTGATGAGCTTAAGGCCGTCACGACGAGCCTCCTGGAGGTGGTCATGGTTGACGGTGTCTCCGCTGTCTTGGGCAAGAGTGTGCTGACACACTCGGGTCGTTACGAGTCCCTCGTTATGCGACTGTTGGCCGAAAATGAGCGCCTCAGAGGAAGACTAGACGTCTATGAGTCTGGTGCGGTTGCCCGTGGTGGTGGACCAGTGGCTGTCCCTCGGACGCCTGCGGCACCACCCGCTCCAGTGGCAACCCGACGCAGCCAGGGGCAGTTTCCTGCTCTACCTGCTGCGTCGGTAGCAGCCCCGAAGCCCGTGGAGACCTGGTCGGTCGTTGTCAAGGGCAAGAAGGGTGTGACGTCAAAAGAGGTCGTGGAGAAGGTTGTGAAGGAGGTGGGCCCCACCTTGGGGGTCCGTGTACACGAAGTTCGGCCAACAAGAGATGGCGGTGCGGTCATCAGGACCCCGTCTGTCGCTGAGAGGGAGAAGGTAGCTGCCAACTCGAAGTTCGGAGAGGTAGGCCTGGAGGTGTCCGTAAGGGACAAGCTCGGTCCGAAAGTGGTCGTGCAGCGGGTGCATCCGGAGATCACCCCGGACGTATTCATGGAGGAGCTCTATTCCTGGAATTTCAAGAATAGGATGACTCCCGAAGTTTACCGGAAGAGCGTCCGACTGGTGACTGGTCCATGGAAGCCCACGGGCAACCCTGTGAACGTCGTGCTGGAAGGTAGCGATGAGGCCATGCAGCGTTTGCTGGACAATGGCAGGTGCTATATAAAATGGTTCAGTTTCTTGGTGCGCCAGCACGACGCCGTTCCAAGCTGCTACAGGTGCCTGGGCTTCGACCATATGGTCAGAGAGTGCAGGATGAAGGAGGAAGTGTGCCGGTTCTGTGGACAGGCCGGCCACCGAGCTTCTCGCTGCACTAACGAAATCTACTGCAGAAACTGCGCGCTTAAGGGACTCCCAGCAGGACATCTCATGATGTCCTCGGTGTGTCCCGTATACAGCGCTATAGTCGCCAGGGCGAATGCACGCCATTAATATGGAGCGGCAACTTAAGATCCTTCAGCTGAACTGCCAGCGTTCGTATGCCGTGATCTGCGAACTCGGGCAGGCGATACGCGCCATGGGAGCAACTTTTGCGCTCGTACAGGAGCCGTATACGTCGGGTGGCCTCATTAGAGGGTTGCCGGGGGGTATGCGAGTTTATACGGACTGCGGGGGAAACTCTGCAATAATAGTTAATGATAGGGACCTGGACTGTACCATTGTTAGTAGGAGTCAGTGGGGGGTTTCCCTCTCAGTAGAGGGATATTTTGGGAGGATACTTTTAGTAAGTATCTACTGTAGGTTTGGGGGGTCTCTTGAGCCTTATCTAGTGTATATGGATTCGGTGCTACTCCTCGCGAGTAGCTTTCCTGTAATCCTAGGTCTCGATGCAAATGCATGCTCTTCAATGTGGTTCTCAAAAGTGGGTAGGAATGCTCCTGCTCATGAGAACTATCGGCGAGGAGTCATGCTCAGCGAGTGGATGGTCACAAAGCGCCTCGTTGTTCTCAATGAGGCTAGTGACTTATATACTTTTGATGGCCCTAGAGGTGTTAGCGACATTGACGTGACAGCTGCAAGTGGGGTAGCGAATACTGTTTTTGATTTTAGGTGGAGGGTGTGTGACAACTGGGGCGTGAGTGATCACAATCTCATTGAGATTGTTGTGAACTCTCGCAGACGAACGTGGGGATCGGACCCTGTACGCAGGTGGCAGGATCGATACTCGAACTGGGACAACTACTCGGAACTTGTTAGGCACCAGGCTTCGATTATGCCGTTTGATGACTTTAGGACACTTACGATTCGTGACCAAGTGGAACAAATAGATCGGTGGATGTGTTCGGCAAATGATTCTCTGCTTGGTAGACGTCGTAAGACTAAGCCTGGCGGGGTCATTTGGTGGACAGAGGAGCTGGATCGGATGCGCAGGTCCGTCAGGCGTCTTCGGAGTCATTTCCAGGATGCCCGTCGTGCTGGTGCCTCTGATCTAGCAACTCGTGAGGCCGATTTCCGTTCTGCTTTAAGACGCTACAAAGACAGAATTGTTAGGGCCAAGGAGGACGATTGGAGGAGTTTCGTACGAGACAATAGGGATGACCTCTGGGGTGCGGTTTACCGTATCTGCAGGGGCAAGAATAATCGTGAGGCAGACCTCTCTCTCCTACAAGTTGGCAATTCCACATTGTCTTCTTGGAGAGAATGTACAGACGCTCTACTGGGGGTTCTCTTTCCTAGTGCGGAACCGATCGACTACTCTCCTCTCATTAGGGAGATGGTCGATCCTCCAATCTTGGAGAGCTCGGAAGTTTCGGACAGTATTTGTCAAGTCAGAAGCAGAAAATCGCCGGGTGTTGATGGTATGACTGGAGAGATGTGTAAAAGCATCTATAAGGCCATACCGCGGCACCTGGACTCAATCTTTGGAAGGTGTATTAGCGAGGGCCATTTCCCGGAAGCCTGGAAGTCAGCCCGTGTTGTGATCCTCCTGAAGTCTCCTGATAGGGTGAGGAGTAATCTTCGCTCTTATCGGGGCATCAGTCTTCTTCCGGTACTTGGAAAAGTGTTGGAAAGGATTATGGTGTATCGACTAAGGGAGTGTTACAGCGAGGGCCCTTCTGAGTTTCAGTTTGGTTTTAGGAAAGGTAGGAGTGTAGAGGATGCTTGGATGCACGTAAAGAGTAGTGTTGGCGGGTCATCTGCCAAATATGTGCTAGGACTTTTTATTGATTTTAAGGGTGCATTTGACTATCTCTCTTGGGATAGAGTTCTTTCTAGATTAGAAGAAATAGGTTGTAGGGAACTAGAACTTTGGAGGAGTTATTTCCGGGACAGGAAAGCTTGCGTTGTAGGTGCCAGCGACACGGTTTGGAGGGATGTCGTACGTGGTTGTCCGCAGGGCTCCATTTGTGGTCCATTTATTTGGAACCTAATGATGGATCCTCTGCTGAGGCTACTTGCGCGTTCTTTTAAGGTGTGTGCATATGCGGATGACCTGCTTATCCTCGTCGAGGGTCAGTCTCGTGCTGAACTTGAGATGAGGGGAGAGCAGGCCATGCGTGATGTAAGTGAGTGGGGCGATCGTGCAGGCGTCGAAGTGGCGATGGACAAATCTGAGATGATGTTGCTCAAGGGCACATTATCTCGGGGTCGCCCTCCACTCATTCGATCTGGCAACGCTAGTCTCCGATATGCGACTCTGGTCAAATATCTGGGAATAACGGTTGGTGAGAGAATGAATGATCCAGAATAGGATCGCCATGTAAAATAGGCAAAACAATTTTTAAAGTTGTTTAATGCCAAGTGCGCCATAAGCGCATAGTTTGGATATAGTTTATTAATTGATTCTTATCCCTAAAATTACTCAGAATTTATACATAAATAATGCTGATCAAGCATTATGTCTACAATGGAAGGTATAGCAAGAATTTCAACGAATTATTAAGAATATGAAAATATGAACATGCCCAACACTAACAGTGTTGATAGCATTGACTATTAAATTGCAAACGTAATCAAATTGATCGTTGCTTGAATTTACCAAACAGAAGGGCTAGCAACAATGTTTGTGTATGTACATATGTACGTTATTGATAGTTTTCATTTTCATAACAAAAGAATTGTTTCAAACACGCGTCGGCACGACATCATGAACACGCTACACTGTTCAAACCTGGCATCTCGAACGAAATAAAATATAAGAAACAAATATATTCGACAGCTTCCTCACAGCAGACATCTGGCAAAAACTCTGAGAGTAAATAAAATTGCCATGAAAAGTTTCTCAAAAATTTGTCGTTCGGGGTCGATTTTAAACTGTAGGTCTCGCCACTTGTGGATTAAGCATGGGTGATGAGAAACTAGGTCGTAATCCTGACTGAAGGGTTGTAATGACGAAATGAGTAAGTTATTGTTTGGAACGAAAGTTTGTCTCTCATTAACTATTGTAGCGTAACTAAGAAGTCAGTAAAAGCAATTTTCGTCAATTAGTTAAAGAGAATTTATAAATTTTCGTTTCGTCTCCTCCCTTGCGTCTTCCTTTAAAAATGGTGTCTAGCCATAGTTACCATTGCATCAAAATTTATGGGTTCATAGAAAAAATAAAAAACATGTTAATAAAAAATGTGGATTCAATATGATTTTATTAAATGAATTATAAATTTATTTAAAATATATATGTATATTAAAGTGCATAGCTTGGTGCTTTCTTTGATACACGAGAGCGATTTTTACTTACCGATGAAGTGTGAAACAAAAAAGTGACACTGCTTATAAAGATTTATCAAATTATATCTTACAAAACAATAATCTACATTTTGAAAAAATCCTTCCTCTTTTAATATTGTCAATCGATTTTCCAATCACAACGGTTTTCGTGCAGACTTCTTAGTTTTCATCTGATTTTCCTTACTGCATACTACCTTCTACTCATCTGAGATGCACATCTAACTTATCAACTTATTGAAGTGTGCACGTAATTTGTAATCACTTCAATTTGACACTTTGGTGTTCTATGTTTAAATTTTAACTTTTTACATTTCTATTTCATTTTGTTTTTGAACATCAAATCACAATTGATCTGTTCTACAAACTACCTTAATACAAACAGAAAAATTATTTAAATACTTTCAAATTTGATTGTGAAAACGTTTTGTAGAAATACTCAAGAATAATTAAAATTACAATTAAATAAAACGCTTTATGCAGATCGGCTAAAGGATTTTGAAAGGGAGTCTCAGTGAAATTACAGGAGACATCTATTTGGAAAATTTTAAGTTAAGATTATTTAAATAAAATAATTATTTATAGAAACTGAAATTTTTTTGTACAGGTTTGGCTGGATTATATAATAATTCATAATAATTCGGAGGCCAGAGCGACTAGTTAAATTAATATGTTCTTACGAAAATGATGTAATATTGCTATTGCGTGTTCATTCATCTGATGCACCATGCACATTAAGAATCATGTTCATTTTTATTGAATTTTTATTTATTTTATTATCGTTTAATCTATAAATGTTTATACAATTTCTTTAGCTTTTATTCGAACCACAAAAAAATCTATTTACAATTACACTAAAATTCACATGTCATACGGTAAACAGAAATACAATAAATAAATACCTACGCATTTACGAGAAAAGAACAAAACAAAGATCAAAAATCCAAAAACAAAACTTAGGGCCATTATTACAACTTGTCGTTAAACTTGGGGTTAGTTAAAGGTACCTTTAGCTAAAGGGAACTGGAAAGTTACCTTTAACTTATTTTCGTTATTACAACTTAAAGATAAAATTTTTCAAAAATATGGTAGTCCCAGAGCAATGTGGACAAAGCTGCTTAATTATACAAGTTTTTTAACGCAGTGGCACCCGCGGGCTCGGATTTTTTTTTTTTTTTTTTTTTTTTGTAAATGTCATTTTGTTTAAATTTGAAGTTGCCATAATGAAAATAATATATAATATGGCAAGTTCAAACATAAAGTCACCTTTAAATGTTAAAGGTAGGATGATCCTCCCTTTAGCTTAACGATCACTGCTATCTTATTGGAGACTCATAATAACGAAAAACAATTTGTCTGCCTGTTAAAATCCTCCCTTTAGTTAACGGCAAGTTGTAATAATGGCCCTTAAAGAAATATCACGAAGTCATCAGCATATAAAAATAAAAATTATTACAAATAAAGGATGATGCTGTCAGGAATAGACAGTCAGTGTTGAGATATAACTCTGTAACTGAGAGTTGTATTTAAAGAAATATAAAACCAAATCACTGCTTTTACAGAACATTAGAAATAAAAAGTTCTCTTTAAATCGTATTTTACATTGTTTCTGCCTTATTTATTGTTTAATACATTAAAAAAATTTTGCTTATATGATTCCGCCAAATATGAAACCGTTTCAATGTCAATGTGAAGCGAGTATCAAAATCATTTAAGGCCGTATCAGTAATGAGTCTCGTTAAATAACTAAATGCCTCATCAGTTAATTAGTGACTTTCATGAACGAATTGAAGAGATTCCTACTGTCCCTATCTACCCACTTTCGTTGTGAACATTCATTGTGATCGGTTGTGGTTTTAACAATACGGATAGTTACGGTGTGTTTAAAGCGAATTATTAGTGGTAGATCGAGCGACTATTTAATTAATTTATTAATTATTTTGTAGAACTCTTTCGTGCGAGTGTTTTGGTGTTTGAAACATTAAATTCGGTCGTGTATTTGGCGAGCAATTAGTGTTTTAATAATTTATTATTTGAGAATATTTAATATTTTCATAAAATAATAAATACAAAAGAGAAAAAAGACTCGTATATTTGGCTGTGCTATTAATAGATTTTCTATATCGGTTTATAAGTGCAAACGAAGAAGAGAGAAAAGACTCGTAATCTGCTGTGTGATAATAATAGAACATTTTGCTGTTCTATTAATAGAACTTGTGGTGAGGTTGGTAATTTTTCCAACTTTGTGGTGGATTTGGTATATCTTACACGGTTTGTGGCTTGGCTAGCGGTGAGTGCAAATTTTCCGTTATATTTGAATTTAATATTTTTAATATTACTTGCCTGTGGTAAGGTTTTTGACTTTGGTAAATTATTCGTTAAATTTGAATTGTTTTATATTGAGGTGTTATATTTGATTTTACGTCGTTAAAAAAGGTCATGCCGCCAGAACGTCGGCGTAGGAAGGGCAAGGGTGACGCGTCGGATCTGTCTGAGGTGCAGACCGACGCCACCATGGGGCCGCCGCCAACTCCGGTGCCACGCGTTAGGCACACGGAAAGTGAGCTATCCAGCTCGGAAGCCGAGGCCGATGAGGGGAAGCGGTATAAGCCGGGAACGCCGCCTGCGACCCGTGCTGCTGCCGCCGTTGTTACTGATGCTGCTGCCGTTGCGGTTGGCGGGAATGCTGTATCTGCAGCTAGCTCTGTTGGCACAGCCGTTGCTGCACCCGTTGTCGCCCCGAAAGCTAGGGAGAGCAGACTGCGGAGGAAGGTGGCGCCTGAAAATGGCGTCGTTGATGAGCTTAAGGCCGTCACGACGAGCCTCCTGGAGGAGGTCATGGTTGACGGTGTCTCCGCTGTATTGGGCAAGAGTGTGTTGACACACTCGGGTCGTTACGAGTCCCTCGTTATGCGACTGTTGGCCGAAAATGAGCGCCTCAGAGGAAGACTAGACGTTTATGAGTCTGGTGCGGTTGCCCGTGGTGGTGGACCAGCGGCTGTCCCTCGGACGCCTGCGGCACCACCCGTTCCAGTGGCAACCCGACGCAGCCAGGGGCAGTTTCCTGCTCTACCTGCTGCGTCGGTAGCAGCCCCGAAGCCCGTGGAGACCTGGTCGGTCGTCGTCAAGGGCAAGAAGGGTGTGACGTCAAAGGAGGTCGTGGAGAAGGTGGTGAAGGAGGTGGGCCCCACTTTGGGGGTCCGTGTACATGAAGTTCGGCCAACAAGAGATGGCGGTGCGGTCATCAGGACCCCGTCTGTCGCTGAGAGGGAGAAGGTAGCTGCCAACTCGAAGTTCGGAGAGGTAGGCCTGGAGGTGTCCGTAAGGGACAAGCTCGGCCCGAAAGTGGTCGTGCAGCGGGTGCATCCGGAGATCACCCCGGACGTATTCATGGAGGAGCTCTATTCGTGGAATTTCAAGAATAGGATGACTCCCGAAGTTTACCGGAAGAGCGTCCGACTGGTGACTGGTCCATGGAAGCCCACGGGCAACCCTGTGAACGTCGTGCTGGAAGGTAGCGATGAGGCCATGCAGCTTTTGCTGGACAATGGCAGGTGCTATATAAAATGGTTCAGTTTCTTGGTGCGCCAGCACGACGCCGTTCCAAGCTGCTACAGGTGCCTGGGCTTCGACCATATGGTCAGAGAGTGCAGGATGAAGGAGGAAGTGTGCCGGTTCTGTGGACAGGCCGGCCACCGAGCTTCTCGTTGCACTAACGAAATCTACTGCCGAAACTGCGCGCTTAAGGGACTCCCAGCAGGACATCTCATGATGTCCTCGGTGTGTCCCGTATACAGCGCTATAGTCGCCAGGGCGAATGCACGCCATTAATATGGAGCGGCAACTTAAGATCCTTCAGCTGAACTGCCAGCGTTCGTATGCCGTGATCTGCGAACTCGGGCAGGCGATACGCGCCATGGGAGCAACCTTTGCGCTCGTACAGGAGCCGTATACGTCGGGTGGCCTCATTAGAGGGTTGCCGGGGGGTATGCGAGTTTATACGGACTGCGGGGGAAACTCTGCAATAATAGTTAATGATAGGGACCTGGACTGTACCATTGTTAGTAGGAGTCAGTGGGGGGTTTCCCTCTCAGTAGAGGGATATTTTGGGAGGATACTTTTAGTAAGTATCTACTGTAGGTTTGGGGGGTCTCTTGAGCCTTATCTAGTGTATATGGATTCGGTGCTACTCCTTGCGAGTAGCTTTCCTGTAATCCTAGGTCTCGATGCAAATGCATGCTCTTCAATGTGGTTCTCAAAAATGGGTAGGAATGCTCCTGCTCATGAGAACTATCGGCGAGGAGTCATGCTCAGCGAGTGGATGGTCACAAAGCGCCTCGTTGTTCTCAATGAGGCTAGTGACTTATATACTTTTGATGGCCCTAGAGGTGTTAGCGACATTGACGTGACAGCTGCAAGTGGGGTAGCGAATACTGTTTTTGATTTTAGGTGGAGGGTGTGTGACAACTGGGGCGTGAGTGATCACAATCTCATTGAGATTGTTGTGAACTCTCGCAGACGAACGTGGGGATCGGACCCTGTACGCAGGTGGCGGGATCGATACTCGAACTGGGACAACTACTCGGAATTTGTTAGGCACCAGGCTTCGATTATGCCGTTTGATGACTTTAGGACACTTACGATTCGTGACCAAGTGGAACAAATAGATCGGTGGATGTGTTCGGCAAATGATTCTCTGCTTGGTAGACGTCGTAAGACTAAGCCTGGCGGGGTCATTTGGTGGACAGAGGAGCTGGACCGGATGCGCAGGTCCGTCAGGCGTCTTCGGAGTCATTTCCAGGATGCCCGTCGTGCTGGTGCCTCTGATCTAGCAACTCGTGAGGCCGATTTCCGTTCTGCTTTAAGACGCTACAAAGACAGAATTGTTAGGGCCAAGGAGGACGATTGGAGGAGTTTCGTACGAGACAATAGGGATGACCCCTGGGGTGCGGTTTACCGTATCTGCAGGGGCAAGAATAATCGTGAGGCAGACCTCTCTCTCCTACAAGTTGGCAATTCCACATTGTCTTCTTGGAGAGAATGTACAGACGCTCTACTGGGGGTTCTCTTTCCTAGTGCGGAACCGATCGACTACTCTCCTCTCATTAGGGAGATGGTCGATCCTCCAATCTTGGAGAGCTCGGAAGTTTCGGACAGTATTTGTCAAGTCAGAAGCAGAAAATCGCCGGGTGTTGATGGTATGACTGGAGAGATGTGTAAAAGCATCTATAAGGCCATACCGCGGCACCTGGACTCAATCTTTGGAAGGTGTATTAGCGAAGGTCATTTCCCGGAAGCCTGGAAGTCAGCCCGTGTTGTGATCCTCCTGAAGTCACCTGATAGGGTGAGGAGTAATCCTCGCTCTTATCGGGGCATCAGTCTTCTTCCGGTACTTGGAAAAGTATTGGAAAGGATTATGGTGTATCGACTAAGGGAGTGTTACAGCGAGGGCCCTTCTGAGTTTCAGTTTGGTTTTAGGGAAGGTAGGAGTGTAGAGGATGCTTGGATGCACGTAAAGAGTAGTGTTGGCGGCTCATCTGCCAAATATGTGCTAGGACTTTTTATTGATTTTAAGGGTGCATTTGACTATCTCACTTGGGATAGAGTTCTTTCTAGATTAGAAGAAATAGGTTGTAGGGAACTAGAACTTTGGAGGAGTTATTTCCGGGACAGGAAAGCTTGCGTTGTAGGTGCCAGCGACACGGTTTGGAGGGATGTCGTACGTGGTTGTCCGCAGGGCTCCATTTGTGGTCCATTTATTTGGAACCTAATGATGGATCCTCTGCTGAGGCTACTTGCGCGTTCTTTTAAGGTGTGTGCATATGCGGATGACCTGCTTATCCTCGTCGAGGGTCAGTCTCGTGCTGAACTTGAGATGAGGGGAGAGCAGGCCATGCGTGATGTAAGTGAGTGGGGCGATCGTGCAGGCGTCGAAGTGGCGATGGACAAATCTGAGATGATGTTGCTCAAGGGCACATTATCTCGGGGTCGCCCTCCACTCATTCGATCTGGCAACGCTAGTCTCCGATATGCGACTCAGGTCAAATATCTGGGAATAACGGTTGGTGAGAGAATGAACTTTTTGGTTCATCTCCCTCACGTCAGAAGCAAGCTTACTGCCGTAGTAGGTAAGATTAGACGCATCCTTAGAAGTGACTGGGGCCTAAGCAGGCGTGCTGTTCGTGTCATATATGGAGGGCTTTTCGTTGCCTGTGCAGCGTTTGGTGCTCCCGTATGGTACGAAACGGTTATGTCTGTTGTTGGCAGATACAAGGTCTTGTCAGTTCAGAGAGTAGCCATGTTAGCGTGTATGCCAGTTTGTAGGACCGTTTCGACGGTAGCTCTACAGGTCTTGTTAGGTGTAGCACCCCTTGACTTGGAGGTGATACGACGTGCTGTCACCTTCAAAATCAAGAAGGGACTACCACTTTTAGATCATGATTGGGTTTCTGCTTCTGACTTGGTGAATTTGGAGAGTAGGGAAATAAAGACACTCTTAGAAGAGTGCCTTGTTTCAAGGTGGCGGACCCGATGGACCAATGCAGACGAGGGTAGGTTAACGTATGAATTCATACGTGACGCGGACTTCGTACGTCGACGCCCGAACTTTGGCTTCGGCTTAAGTCTGGGATTTTTACTTACGGGACATGGCTCACTTAATGCATTTTTGCATAAAAGAGGTCTGTCCGACTCTCCGGAATGTGGGTGTGGGATGGGACCTGAGACTGTCGAACACATTATTACAATGTGTTCATACTATGATGACATTAGGTGCTTAGATAGTATGGGAATAGCCCATACTGGGGCGGGTTGGGATTTTAGTAGGGCTTTAGTGGACAGCCGGACTTTAGTTAAGTTGGGCGATTTTGCCCGTGAAGTATTTGTTAGGAGAAATAGGAGGTATAGCGGAGGTAACCCCGAAATGTGATCACCCACGTGGTGTTCTCCGCGTCGTGCGCCCCTTGCTCTTATTGTCGCTTTCGTCTGTCCCTGGGCGTAGGTGGGCATGCGATCGTTGACAGTTTTGAATCGATTGCTGCTGGTTCTTTTGCTCCGCTTCGCCGTTCCTGTTGCTGCTGCTGCTGTCTTTGTGCGGGCCCAATTTGCCCCTCTCCCTTGCTGTCATCATCCCCGTCTTCCCCGTCATCGCCGTCATCGCCGGCATCCCAGTCATCCCCGTCGTTGCCGTCACCGCCGCTGCCAAGCCTGCTGCGTTGTTGTATGTCCTTTTGTCACGTTTGTTTTGTCCATTCCTGGTGCCACACCATGTGGCCAAAGCCTCGTCCGTGAGGACGCTGTTCAATGTCAGTAACGTAAGTGTTGTTCTTTATGTTGATGTATGTTGATTGTGTTGCTGTGGGCCACCAGTCCCGAACTGTTTGGAGTTCAACTGGTAGTAATCGATTTGATTACGAGGTCTGACCGGAGACTTAATTCTGGTACCACGGGAGCCAGGAGCCCATGGAACCTCGGTTCCAGCCTGGCTGTTGGTGTGGCCCCTTTTGGGAGCATCGTGGTGGCTGTGGTTTGGACCCAAATCGCGGGAAGAGTCTAGTCAGTAGGCTCGGTGTGGAGTTGCATATTCAACCGGGTGCCGTGACCCAAAGATCGGAAGGAGTTTTAGATAGGCTCCGCTCCTAACCAAGGGGGAAGTCATGTCCAAATACATGGTTTCGAATTGGTACTCAGGTGTAGCAGTCTGCTACATTTGAGGGCGTTGGTAGACGCATTGTATTTCACCCTGTGCGAAGAGCACCGTGGGATTAGGTCCACGCGGACAGGTACCCACGTAAAACACGACATCGTTGTCCCTATCTACCCACATTCGTTTGTGAACATTTGGTGCGATCGGTTGTGTTACGGTTGTTTTAAAGTGTTCAGTGAATAAATATTGTGATTTAATATAAGAGAGAAAAAAGACTCGTCTTTGTGATAAAAATAGATTTTATATTACATATAATAATCAAAAGAAAAGAGAAAAGACTCGTTGACTGTGCTAAAAATAGATTTTATATTACATATAATAAATAAAAAAGAAAAGAGAAAAGACTCGTTGACTGTGCTAAAAATAGATTTCAACATACGCATAACAAAATTAAAAAACAAGAGAAAAGACTTGCTGTTTGTGTATGCTATTAATAGAACAGGAATCTGATTCTATTAATAGAACTTGGAAACTTTTTTCAACTTTTTGGTGAGTTGCAAAAAGTGTATATCTCTCTACGGTTCGTGGCTTGGATTAGTGGTGAGTTAATTTTGCCGTTAAATTTAAATTTAATTTTATCGACTTACCGACTCTATTACCGACTTATCGACTCTATTACCGACTTGCCTTTGCTAAGGTTCTTGTCGTTGGTAAAATTTCCGTTGGGTTTAAATTTTAATTGCATTTGAAAGGTCATATTTGTTCTTACATCGTTGATCAGCGTTATGCCGCCAGAACGTCGGCGTAGGAAGGGCAAGGGTGACGCGTCGGATCTGTCTGAGGTGCAGACCGACGCCACCATGGGGCCGCCGCCAACTCCGTTGCCACGCGTTAGGCATACGGAAAGTGAGCTATCCAGCTCGGAAGCCGAGGCCGATGATGGGAAGCGGTATAAGCCGGGAACGCCGCCTGCGACCCGTGCTGCTGCCGCCGTTGTTACTGATGCTGCTGCCGTTGCGGTTGGCGGGAGTGCTGTATCTGCAGCTAGCTCTGCTGGCACAGCCGTTTCTGCACCCGTTGCCGCCCCGAAAGCTAGGGAGAGCAGACTGCGGAGGAAGGTGGCGCCGGAAAATGGCGTCGTTGATGAGCTTAAGGCCGTCACGACGAGCCTCCTGGAGGAGGTCATGGTTGACGGTGTCTCCGCTGTCTTGGGCAAGAGTGTGTTGACACACTCGGGTCGTTACGAGTCCCTCGTAATGCGGCTGTTGGCCGAAAATGAGCGCCTCAGAGGAAGACTGGACGTATATGAGTCTGGTGCGGTTGCCCGTGGTGGTGGACCAGCGGCTGTCCCTCGGACGCCTGCGGCACCACCCGTTCCAGTGGCAACCCGACGCAGCCAGGGGCAGTTTCCTGCTCTACCTGCTGCGTCGGTAGCAGCCCCGAAGCCCGTGGAGACCTGGTCGGTCGTCGTCAAGGGCAAGAAGGGTGTGACGTCAAAGGAGGTTGTGGAGAAGGTGGTGAAGGAGGTGGGCCCCACTTTGGGGGTCCGTGTACATGAAGTTCGGCCAACAAGAGATGGCGGTGCGGTCATCAGGACCCCGTCTGTCGCTGAGAGGGAGAAGGTAGCTGCCAACTCGAAGTTCGGAGAGGTAGGCCTGGAGGTGTCCGTAAGGGACAAGCTCGGTCCGAAAGTGGTCGTGCAGCGGGTGCATCCGGAGATCACCCCGGACGTATTCATGGAGGAGCTCTATTCCTGGAATTTCAAGAATAGGATGACTCCCGAAGTTTACCGGAAGAGCGTCCGACTGGTGACTGGTCCATGGAAGCCCACGGGCAACCCTGTGAACGTCGTGCTGGAAGGTAGCGATGAAGCCATGCAGCTTTTGCTGGACAATGGCAGGTGCTATATAAAATGGTTCAGTTTCTTGGTGCGCCAGCACGACGCCGTTCCAAGCTGCTACAGGTGCCTGGGCTTCGACCATATGGTCAGAGAGTGCAGGATGAAGGAGGAAGTGTGCCGGTTCTGTGGACAGGCCGGCCACCGAGCCTCTCGCTGCACTAACGAGATCTACTGCCGAAACTGCGCGCTTAAGGGACTCCCAGCAGGACATCTCATGATGTCCTCGGTGTGTCCCGTATACAGCGCTATAGTCGCCAGGGCGAATGCACGCCATTAATATGGAGCGGCAACTTAAGATCCTTCAGCTGAACTGCCAGCGGTCGTATGCCGTGATCTGCGAACTCGGGCAGGCGATACGCGCCATGGGAGCAACTTTTGCGCTCGTACAGGAGCCGTATACGTCGGGTGGCCTTATTAGAGGGTTGCCGGGGGGTATGCGAGTTTATACGGACTGCGGGGGAAACTCTGCAATAATAGTTAATGATAGGGACCTGGACTGTACCATTGTTAGTAGGAGTCAGTGGGGGGTTTCCCTCTCAGTAGAGGGATATTTTGGGAGGATACTTTTAGTAAGTATCTACTGTAGGTTTGGGGGGTCTCTTGAGCCTTATCTAGTGTATATGGATTCGGTGCTACTCCTCGCGAGTAGCTTTCCTGTAATCCTAGGTCTCGATGCAAATGCATGCTCTTCAATGTGGTTCTCAAAAATGGGTAGGAATGCTCCTGCTCATGAGAACTATCGGCGAGGAGTCATGCTCAGCGAGTGGATGGTCACAAAGCGCCTCGTTGTTCTCAATGAGGCTAGTGACTTATATACTTTTGATGGCCCTAGAGGTGTTAGCGACATTGACGTGACAGCTGCAAGTGGGGTAGCGAATACTGTTTTTGATTTTAGGTGGAGGGTGTGTGACAACTGGGGCGTGAGTGATCACAATCTCATTGAGATTGTTGTGAACTCTCGCAGACGAACGTGGGGATCGGACCCTGTACGCAGGTGGCGGGATCGATACTCGAACTGGGACAACTACTCGGAATTTGTTAGGCACCAGGCTTCGATTATGCCGTTTGATGACTTTAGGACACTTACGATTCGTGACCAAGTGGAACAAATAGATCGGTGGATGTGTTCGGCAAATGATTCTCTGCTTGGTAGACGTCGTAAGACTAAGCCTGGCGGGGTCATTTGGTGGACAGAGGAGCTGGATCGGATGCGCAGGTCCGTCAGGCGTCTTCGGAGTCATTTCCAGGATGCCCGTCGTGCTGGTGCCTCTGATCTAGCAACTCGTGAGGCCGATTTCCGTTCTGCTTTAAGACGCTACAAAGACAGAATTGTTAGGGCCAAGGAGGACGATTGGAGGAGTTTCGTACGAGACAATAGGGATGACCCCTGGGGTGCGGTTTACCGTATCTGCAGGGGCAAGAATAATCGTGAGGCAGACCTCTCTCTCCTACAAGTTGGCAATTCCACATTGTCTTCCTGGAGAGAATGTACAGACGCTCTACTGGGGGTTCTCTTTCCTAGTGCGGAACCGATCGACTACTCTCCTCTCATTAGGGAGATGGTCGATCCTCCAATCTTGGAGAGCTCGGAAGTTTCGGACAGTATTTGTCAAGTCAGAAGCAGAAAATCGCCGGGTGTTGATGGTATGACTGGAGAGATGTGTAAAAGCATCTATAAGGCCATACCGCGGCACCTGGACTCAATCTTTGGAAGGTGTATTAGCGAAGGCCATTTCCCGGAAGCCTGGAAGTCAGCCCGTGTTGTGATCCTCCTGAAGTCTCCTGATAGGGTGAGGAGTAATCCTCGCTCTTATCGGGGCATCAGTCTTCTTCCGGTACTTGGAAAAGTATTGGAAAGGATTATGGTGTATCGACTAAGGGAGTGTTACAGCGAGGGCCCTTCTGAGTTTCAGTTTGGTTTTAGGGAAGGTAGGAGTGTAGAGGATGCTTGGATGCATGTAAAGAGTAGTGTTGGCGGCTCATCTGCCAAATATGTGCTAGGACTTTTTATTGATTTTAAGGGTGCATTTGACTATCTCTCTTGGGATAGAGTTCTTTCTAGATTAGAAGAAATAGGTTGTAGGGAACTAGAACTTTGGAGGAGTTATTTCCGGGACAGGAAAGCTTGCGTTGTAGGTGCCAGCGACACGGTTTGGAGGGATGTCGTACGTGGTTGTCCGCAGGGCTCCATTTGTGGTCCATTTATTTGGAACCTAATGATGGATCCTCTGCTGAGGCTACTTGCGCGTTCTTTTAAGGTGTGTGCATATGCGGATGACCTGCTTATCCTCGTCGAGGGTCAGTCTCGTGCTGAACTTGAGATGAGGGGAGAGCAGGCCATGCGTGATGTAAGTGAGTGGGGCGATCGTGCAGGCGTCGAAGTGGCGATGGACAAATCTGAGATGATGTTGCTCAAGGGCACATTATCTCGGGGTCGCCCTCCACTCATTCGATCTGGCAACGCTAGTCTCCGATATGCGACTCAGGTCAAATATCTGGGAATAACGGTTGGTGAGAGAATGAACTTTTTGGTTCATCTCCCTCACGTCAAAAGCAAGCTTACTGCCGTAGTAGGTAAGATTAGACGCATCCTTAGAAGTGACTGGGGCCTAAGCAGGCGTGCTGTTCGTGTCATATATGGAGGGCTTTTCGTTGCCTGTGCAACGTTTGGTGCTCCCGTATGGTACGAAACGGTTATGTCTGTTGTTGGCAGATACAAGGTCTTGTCAGTCCAGAGAGTAGCTATGTTGGCGTGTATGCCAGTTTGTAGGACCGTTTCGACGGTAGCTCTACAGGTCTTGTTAGGTGTGGCACCCCTTGACCTGGAGGTGATACGACGTGCTATCACCTTCAAAATCAAGAAGGGACTACCACTTTTAGATCATGATTGGGTTTCTGCTTCTGACTTGGTGAATTTGGAGAGTAGGGAAATAAAGACACTCTTAGATGAGTGCCTTGTTTCAAGGTGGCGGACCCGATGGACCAATGCAGACGAGGGTAGGTTAACGTATGAATTCATACGTGACGCGGACTTCGTACGTCGACGCCCGAACTTTGGCTTCGGCTTAAGTTTGGGATTTTTACTTACGGGACATGGCTCACTTAATGCATTTTTGCATAAAAGAGGTCTGTCCGACTCTCCGGAATGTGGGTGTGGGATGGGACCTGAGACTGTCGAACACATTATTACAATGTGTTCATACTATGATGACATTAGGTGCTTAGATAGTATGGGAATAGCCCATACTGGGGCGGGTTGGGATTTTAGTAGGGCTTTAGTGGACAGCCGGACTTTAGTTAAGTTGGGCGATTTTGCCCGTGAAGTATTTGTTAGGAGAAATAGGAGGTATAGCGGAGGTAACCCCGAAATGTGATCACCCACGTGGTGTTCTCCGCGTCGAGCGCCCCTTGCTCTTATTGTCGCTTTCGTCTGTCCCTGGGCGTAGATGGGCATGCGATCGTTGACAGTTTTGAATCGATTGCTGCTGGTTCTTTTGTTCCGCTTCACCGTTCCTGTTGCTACTGCTGCTGTCCTTGTGCGGGCCCAATTTGCCCCTCTCCCTTGCTGTCATCATCCCCGTCATCCCCGTCATCGCCGTCATCCCAGTCATCCCCGTCGTTGCCGTCACCGCCGCTGCCAAGCCTGCTGCGTTGTTGTATGTCCTTTTGTCACGTTTGTTTTGTCCATTCCTGGTGCCACACCATGTGGCCAAAGCCTCGTCCGTGAGGACGCTGTTCAATGTCAGTAACGTAAGTGTTGTTCTTTATGTTGATGTATGTTGATTGTGTTGCTGTGGGCCACCAGTCCCGAACTGTTTGGAGTTCAACTGGTAGTAATCGATTTGATTACGAGGTCTGACCGGAGACTTAATTCTGGTACCACGGGAGCCAGGAGCCCATGGAACCTCGGTTCCAGCCTGGCTGTTGGTGTGGCCCCTTTTGGGAGCATCGTGGTGGCTGTGGTTTGGACCCAAATCGCGGGAAGAGTCTAGTCAGTAGGCTCGGTGTGGAGTTGCATATTCAACCGGGTGCCGTGACCCAAAGATCGGAAGGAGTTTTAGATAGGCTCCGCTCCTAACCAAGGGGGAAATCATGTCCAAATACATGGTTTCGAATTGGTACTCAGGTGTAGCAGTCTGCTACATTTGGGGGCGTTGGTAGACGCATTGTATTTCACCCTGTGCGAAGAGCACCGTGGGATTAGGTCCACGCGGAACACGACATCGTTGTCCCTATCTACCACTCACTCTTTGCTGTGCATTCGGTGTGAACGGTAGTGTTTTTCTATTCGTGTTTTTCCGGTGAGTTTTCAGTGAGATAAAAGAGTTTTTAAAAAGTGGAAGTTATATTAATCGATAGAGTTTTTCAGTGCGATTATTTTGACATATAGATCGTGAAATTCGGTGAAGTAATTCATTAGAATTTTTAGTGTAAAGTTTTCTATTTATTTGCATATTAATTTGCATTTAACAAAAAGCTTAACACAGGTTTGTGTGTCTGTGCATAAACAAACGAAATTCTTCAGCGCTGAATTTGCTGACAGTTTACTGTTAGTAATAAGTAGCGCGGTGAGTGACTCGGATTGTATTGGTGCAGTGTTTTGCTAAAATTGTTACCGACCAATTATCGACAATTATCGACATTTGGTGTTGTGGTAATAGTGTGTACAGTACGGTGGTGTCTTGGCTAGTGTCGTTTTATCTACTTTTATCGACGTTGCCGTTGCTAAGGTTGTTGGCGTTGGTGAGTTTTTGCTTAGTTTTAAATTCACTGCTTATTCACTTTATTATTGATCTCATTTTGTTGACGACTTGGCTAAGGTTTTTGGTATTGCTTGTTTACTTATTGGTTTTGTCGTTATTTTTAATTGCTTTATATTTTATATATTTTATATATATAAGATTTATTAGTTCTTGGTCGTTGTGGTAATACCAGTACCATATCATGCCGCCAGAACGTCGGCGTAAGAAGGTTCAGGGTGACGCGTCGGACCACACTGACGCGCAGACTGATGCCACCATGGGACCGCCGTCAACTTCGGTGCCTCGCGTAAGGCACACTGAAAGCGAGCTTTCAAGTTCGGAAGCCGATGGTGATGAAGGTAAGCGGTTCAAGCCGGGAACGCCGCTTCCGACCCGTGCTGCTGCTCCTTCTGCTGCTTCTGCCGCTGTTCCGGGTTCGCCCGGAAGTAGGGAGAGTCGTTCTAGGCGACGAGTTATCGGAGCCTCGACATCTACTGCTGGTCCTGTGGGTGAGGAGATAACAGTCTCGAAGATGCGTGAGGTGTCGGACGCTTTTTATGATGTAGTGTTCGGAGCAGGTCTCACATCTGATGTTACCAGGAGGGTTGTGGAGCAGGCTGGCAAATATGAGGAGCTGGTCATGAAGCTCCTGGTTGAGAATGAGCGTTTAAAAGGGAGACTGGATGTTCTTCAGTCGCCGGTTTATTCCTCGGGGGTCACTTCGCGGGCGACGGCTATTAAGCCTACGCCTGTTTCTGCGGTCCCTGTTGCTGGCCCCGTTTCTGCGCCGGTTTCTGTCCCGAAGCCGGTGGAAACGTGGTCAGTTGTTGTGCGTGGGAAAGGAGGTGCAACGTCGAAGGAGGTGGTTAATAAGGTCGTCGAGCAGGTCGGACCTACTCTTGGGGTCAGGGTCCACGATGTCAGGCCTCTACGCAGTGGCGGAGCTGTCATTCGCACTCCTTCTGTGGTAGAGAGGCAGAAGATCGCTGACAACAAGAAGTTCGAAGAAGTTGGCCTGGAAGTGTCGGTTAGAGACAAGTTGGGCCCCAGGGTAGTTGTGCGCGGTGTCCATTCGGAGATTACTCCGGATGAATTCATGACCGAGCTGTTCGAAATGAACCTAAAAGGAAAGATGACTGCTGATAACTACAAGAAAAGTGTTCGCTTGGTTAGTAGTCCTTGGAAGGCCGGCAACGGTGGTCAAATCAACGTGGTCTTAGAGGGTAGTGAAAAGGCGATGGACCTCTTACTATCTGTTGGGCGCGCTTATATAAAGTGGTTCAGCTTTATGGTGCGCCCCCAGGAGGCCATACCGGTGTGTTATCGCTGCCTTGGTTTTGACCACCGTGTTCGGGATTGCCGCATGAGGGAGGATGTCTGCAGGGTGTGCGGGCAAGGTGGACATATGTCCTCACAGTGCCAAAATTTGCCGCGATGCCGTAATTGTGCATTTAAGGGCCTCCCTGCAGACCATTTGATGCTTTCGTCATCATGCCCGACATATGCGGCTATGGTTGCCAGGGCGAACGCTAGGCATTAAGAATGTTGCACCTCCTGCAACTAAATTGTCAGAGGTCGTTTGGTGTTATGTGTGAGTTGGGGCAGGCTATGTGTCAATTGGACGCTAGCCTGGCGCTGGTTCAGGAACCATATACTCGCGATGGTTGTGTTAGGGGAATTCCGGGGGGTATGCGCGTATTTACGGACGAATTGGGGAAGGCCGCGATAATAGTAAGGGACAGTAACATAGACTGCACCGTACTTAGTAGTAGCCAATGGGGGGTTTGCATTCTTGCAGAGGGGCGGTTTGGGAAGATGTACCTGGCTAGCATCTACTGTAGGTTTGGCGACCCCTTGGAACCCTATCTAGGGTATATGGATACGGTGCTACTCGCTACGAGTAGTTTTCCGGTTATCCTCGGCCTTGACGCAAATGCATCTTCTCGTATGTGGTTCAGCAAGATGTCCAGACATTCTTCTGGCCATCAGAACCATATCCGAGGCGAGATGCTAAGTGCATGGATGCTGTCCAAAGAGGTGAATGTCCTCAACGAGCCGAGCGAGTTATATACCTTCGATGGGCCAAGTGGCGTCAGTGACATTGACGTGACGGCTGCAAGTGGGGCAGCAATGACTGCTTTCGACTATAGGTGGAGGGTGTGTGACGATTGGGGGATAAGTGATCATAATCTTATTAAGATTACGATAACTTATCAACGACGAACTGGGGAGACTGTGGGCGTTAAACGATGGCACATTCGCGACGCTAACTGGGACCATTATCGGAATTGTGTTAGGGAGGCATTGTCATCGGTGCCACTTGATGACTTTAGGCTACTAACTATTGACGACCAGGTTGCTAAGATAGAAGAGCTGGTTGGCCAAGTAAATGATGCGCAACTAGGTCGAGTTCGTAGAACTAGGCTTAAGAGGGTCAAATGGTGGACCCGTGAGCTGGAGATGATGCGGCGGCATGTTCGACGCCTGCGGAAGTATTTCCAAAGGGGGAGGCGTGCCAATGTTGAAGACCTTGCTCAGCGCAAAGCAGACTATCTTCGCAGCCTTAAGACGTACAAAGACAAACTTGTGACAGTCAAGGAGGACGAATGGAGGAGTTTCGTACGGGACAATAGGGATGACCCCTGGGGTACGGTTTACCGTATCTGCAGGGGTAGAGAGAAGCAGGTTGACTATACGAGCCTTCAGGTTGGCAACACCTCGTTGTCTTCTTGGAGAGACTGCACGAACGCTTTGTTGGGGGTTTTCTTCCCTAGGGTGGAGTCAATCGGTTATTCTCCTCCTCCGGTGGAAATAATTGATCCTCCTAACTTGGAAAGAGCGGACATTGAAGACTGTTTTTGTAAGGTTAAGAGTAGGAAGTCGCCGGGTATTGACGGTTTGACTGGAGAGATGTGTAAAAACATCTGGAAGGCCATTCCGGAATACCTGGAAACGATCTTTGGGAAGTGTATCCAGCAGGGCTATTTCCCGAAGGCATGGAAATCAGCTCGCGTTGTGGTGCTCCTGAAGTCGCCTGATAGAGTGAGGAGTAATCCTCGCTCTTATCGGGGCATCAGTCTCTTACCGGTATTTGGAAAAGTACTGGAAAGAATCATGGTGTACAGGCTTAAGGAATGCTACAGCGTTGGCCTTTCATGTTACCAGTTTGGTTTCAGGGAATACAAGTGCGTAGAAGACGCTTGGCTACATGTTAAGGGAGCGGTTGAGCAGTCTAGCTCAAAGTATGTGCTTGGTCTTTTCATCGACTTCAAGGGCGCCTTTGATTATCTCTTGTGGGATAGTGTCCTTCAAAGGTTGTCTGAGATTGGCTGTCGCGAGATGAACGTATGGCGTAGCTATTTCAAGGAAAGAAAAGCCTGTGTTGTTGGATCCAATGACACGGTCTGGATGGAGGTTGTTCGGGGCTGTCCGCAGGGCTCCATCTGTGGTCCATTTATTTGGAACCTCATGATGGACACTCTGTTGCGGCGGCTCGGGCTGACATTCAAGCTGTGTGCGTATGCGGATGACCTACTCATCCTTATCGAAGGCCAGTCTCGCGCTGAGCTAGAGAGAAGGGGTGATGAGGCTATCCGTATTGTCTGTGATTGGGGTACACAAGTTGGTGTAGATGTTGCGACCGATAAGACGGTGATGATGCTACTCAAGGGTCGATTATCACACGCGCGACACCCAAGCATCAGAGTTGGTGAAAACTGCATTAGGTATGTGACTGAGGTCAGGTATCTTGGAATAGCTATGGCGGAGCGCATGCGCTTCCATGTTCATCTCGATCGCATAAGAGAAAAACTTACGGCAGTTGTTGGGAAGGTCAGGCGCATCTTGAGGAATGATTGGGGCCTCAGCAGGCGTGCCGTTCGTACCATATACGATGGACTGTTCGTTGCTTGCGCAGCGTATGGTGCATCTGTTTGGTATGATGCGGTGTTGACTGTTGTTGGCAGACGTAAGATTCTTACTTGTCAAATAATTGCTCTCTTGGCGTGTATCCCGGTATGTCGTACAGTGTCAACAGACGCATTGCAGGTCCTCGCTGGTGCAGCACCCCTTGATCTGGAAGTAATACGTCGCAGTATTGCTTTTAAGATCAAGAAGGGGTTGCCGCTTCTTGTACATGATTGGATTTCTTCCTCTGATCTTGCAAGTGGGAGTGTTAGGATCAAGTCACTCCTACAGGAGTGTCTTGATATTAGGTGGCAGACAAGATGGACGAACAGTGACAAGGGTCGGGTGACTTATCATTTTATACCTAACGTGACGTTTGTACGGGAACACCCAGATTTTTGCTTCGGCTTACATCTGGGGTTCATACTTACGGGACATGGCACCTTCAATGCATTTTTGCATGCTAGAGGCCTGACTGATACAGCTGACTGTCGGTGTGGGATGGGACCTGATGACTGGAAGCATGTACTGACAACATGCTCAGACTATAATGACATTAGAGATTTAGATAGTATGGGTATTACCTATACTCGGGGGGTGTGGGATTTCAGTAGGGCCTTAGAAGACGATCGGACAATTGGGAGGTTAGGCGTTTTCGCCAATGAAGTATTTAGGAGAAGAACAAGACGTTAGTGGAGGTTTTCCCCTTCACTTCACTCGCCAGTGGTTTCCTGATCTTGCCGTTTTTTTTTGTGCCCTTTGTCCAGTGTTATTGTCGCCGTAGATAGTTTTTCCTCTGGTAGTTGGTTGCCGTTTCCCTTTGTTTGCTGATTAGCTTTGTTTATGGTGCTTCTCTCAAGCTGGGACGTTGTCGTTCAAAGGGTCACCAGTCCCGAACTGTTTGGAGTTCAACTGGTAGCAGACTGGACTGCGAAGCTCGACCGGAGGCTTAATTCTGGTACCACGGGTGTCGGGAGCCCCAGAGACTCGTCTCTGCCCGGCAATGGTGAGGCCCCCTTGTGGGAGCAACGTGGTGGCTGTGGTTTAAACCCAAATCGCGGGAAGGGCGTAAGCTCGGTGTGGCGTTGCACTCTCAACCATTGGAGAAGTGGAATTTAGATAGTCTCCCACCCCTAACCAAGAGGGAAGTCTTGTCCAAATGCAAGGCTTCGAATTGGTACTCACGTATGGTGATGTGAAGTTGCATTGTGCAGGGTTGCATCACTGTGCGTGGGGGCGCTGGTAGACGCATTGTTTCCACCCGTGCTTAGAGCACCGTGGGGTAAGCCATCACGGCGATACTCACGTAAAACCATGGACTAATGTCCCTATCTACCATTCGTTTGTGAACATTTGGTGCGATCAGTTGTGTTACGGTTGATTTAAAGTGTTCAGTGAATAAATATTGTGATTTTAATATAAGAGAGAAAAAAGACTCGTTTTTGTGATAAAAATAGATTTTATATTACATATAATAATCAAAAGAAAAGAGAAAAGACTCGTTGACTGTGCTAAAAATAGAAGTTTAATATTATTGTGCAAATATTCTATATTTGCATAAATAAATAAGCAAAGAGATAGAGACTCGTGTATAAAAGAACAAAGAGAACAAAAAGATTTCTATTAATAGAAATTGGTTGGTGTTCTAAAAATAGAATTCATTTCAACTTTTTGGTGAATCCATTCAGAGTGTATAATTCTACGGTTGGTGGCTTGGCTAGTGGTGAGTTAATTTTGCCGTTAAATTTAAATTTAATTTTATCGACTTAGCGACTCTATTACCGACTTACCGACTCTATTACCGACTTGCCTGTGCTAAGGTTGTTGGCGTTGGTAAAGTTTCCGTTGGGTTTGAATTTAATTGCATTTTGAAAGGTTATATTTGTTGTTACGTCGTTGATTAGCGTTATGCCGCCAGAACGTCGGCGTAGGTGCAGACCGACGCCACCATGGGGCCGCCGCCAACTCCGGTGCCACGCGTTAGGCACACGGAAAGTGAGCTATCCAGCTCGGAAGCCGAGGCCGATGAGGGGAAGCGGTATAAGCCGCTGATGCTGCTGCCGTTGCGGTCGGCGGGAATGCTGTATCTGCAGCTAGCTCTGTTGGCACAGCCGTTGCTGCACCCGTTGCCGCCCCGAAAGCTAGGGAGAGCAGACTGCGGAGGAAGGTGGCGCCTGAAAATGGCGTCGTTGATGAGCTTAAGGCCGTCACGACGAGCCTCCTGGAGGTGGTCATGGTTGACGGTGTCTCCGCTGTCTTGGGCAAGAGTGTGCTGACACACTCGGGTCGTTACGAGTCCCTCGTTATGCGACTGTTGGCCGAAAATGAGCGCCTCAGAGGAAGACTAGACGTCTATGAGTCTGGTGCGGTTGCCCGTGGTGGTGGACCAGCGGCTGTCCCTCGGACGCCTGCGGCACCACCCGCTCCAGTGGCAACCCGACGCAGCCAGGGGCAGTTTCCTGCTCTACCTGCTGCGTCGGTAGCAGCCCCGAAGCCCGTGGAGACCTGGTCGGTCGTTGTCAAGGGCAAGAAGGGTGTGACGTCAAAAGAGGTCGTGGAGAAGGTTGTGAAGGAGGTGGGCCCCACCTTGGGGGTCCGTGTACACGAAGTTCGGCCAACAAGAGATGGCGGTGCGGTCATCAGGACTCCGTCTGTCGCTGAGAGGGAGAAGGTAGCTGCCAACTCGAAGTTCGGAGAGGTAGGCCTGGAGGTGTCCGTAAGGGACAAGCTCGGTCCGAAAGTGGTCGTGCAGCGGGTGCATCCGGAGATCACCCCGGACGTATTCATGGAGGAGCTCTATTCCTGGAATTTCAAGAATAGGATGACTCCCGAAGTTTACCGGAAGAGCGTCCGACTGGTGACTGGTCCATGGAAGCCCACGGGCAACCCTGTGAACGTCGTGCTGGAAGGTAGCGATGAGGCCATGCAGCGTTTGCTGGACAATGGCAGGTGCTATATAAAATGGTTCAGTTTCTTGGTGCGCCAGCACGACGCCGTTCCAAGCTGCTACAGGTGCCTGGGCTTCGACCATATGGTCAGAGAGTGCAGGATGAAGGAGGAAGTGTGCCGGTTCTGTGGACAGGCCGGCCACCGAGCTTCTCGCTGCACTAACGAAATCTACTGCAGAAACTGCGCGCTTAAGGGACTCCCAGCAGGACATCTCATGATGTCCTCGGTGTGTCCCGTATACAGCGCTATAGTCGCCAGGGCGAATGCACGCCATTAATATGGAGCGGCAACTTAAGATCCTTCAGCTGAACTGCCAGCGTTCGTATGCCGTGATCTGCGAACTCGGGCAGGCGATACGCGCCATGGGAGCAACTTTTGCGCTCGTACAGGAGCCGTATACGTCGGGTGGCCTCATTAGAGGGTTGCCGGGGGGTATGCGAGTTTATACGGACTGCGGGGGAAACTCTGCAATAATAGTTAATGATAGGGACCTGGACTGTACCATTGTTAGTAGGAGTCAGTGGGGGGTTTCCCTCTCAGTAGAGGGATATTTTGGGAGGATACTTTTAGTAAGTATCTACTGTAGGTTTGGGGGGTCTCTTGAGCCTTATCTAGTGTATATGGATTCGGTGCTACTCCTCGCGAGTAGCTTTCCTGTAATCCTAGGTCTCGATGCAAATGCATGCTCTTCAATGTGGTTCTCAAAAATGGGTAGGAATGCTCCTGCTCATGAGAACTATCGGCGAGGAGTCATGCTCAGCGAGTGGATGGTCACAAAGCGCCTCGTTGTTCTCAATGAGGCTAGTGACTTATATACTTTTGATGGCCCTAGAGGTGTTAGCGACATTGACGTGACAGCTGCAAGTGGGGTAGCGAATACTGTTTTTGATTTTAGGTGGAGGGTGTGTGACAACTGGGGCGTGAGTGATCACAATCTCATTGAGATTGTTGTGAACTCTCGCAGACGAACGTGGGGATCGGACCCTGTACGCAGGTGGCAGGATCGATACTCGAACTGGGACAACTACTCGGAACTTGTTAGGCACCAGGCTTCGATTATGCCGTTTGATGACTTTAGGACACTTACGATTCGTGACCAAGTGGAACAAATAGATCGGTGGATGTGTTCGGCAAATGATTCTCTGCTTGGTAGACGTCGTAAGACTAAGCCTGGCGGGGTCATTTGGTGGACAGAGGAGCTGGATCGGATGCGCAGGTCCGTCAGGCGTCTTCGGAGTCATTTCCAGGATGCCCGTCGTGCTGGTGCCTCTGATCTAGCAACTCGTGAGGCCGATTTCCGTTCTGCTTTAAGACGCTACAAAGACAGAATTGTTAGGGCCAAGGAGGACGATTGGAGGAGTTTCGTACGAGACAATAGGGATGACCCCTGGGGTGCGGTTTACCGTATCTGCAGGGGCAAGAATAATCGTGAGGCAGACCTCTCTCTCCTACAAGTTGGCAATTCCACATTGTCTTCTTGGAGAGAATGTACAGACGCTCTACTGGGGGTTCTCTTTCCTAGTGCGGAACCGATCGACTACTCTCCTCTCATTAGGGAGATGGTCGATCCTCCAATCTTGGAGAGCTCGGAAGTTTCAGACAGTATTTGTCAAGTCAGAAGTAGGTATGACTGGAGAGATGTGTAAAAGCATCTATAAGGCCATACCGCGGCACTCTGTTGTTGGCAGATACAAGGTCTTGTCAGTTCAGAGAGTAGCTATGTTAGCGTGTATGCCAGTTTGTAGGACCGTTTCGCCGGTAGCTTTACAGGTATAGCACCCCTCGATTCGGAGGTGACACGACGTGCTATCACCTTCAAAATCAAGAAGGGAATACCACTTTTAGATCATGATTGGGTTTCTGCTTCTGACTTGGTGAATTTGGAGAGTACGGAAATAAAGACACTCTTAGATGAGTGCCTTGTTTCAAGGTGGCAGACCCGATGTACCAATGCAGACGAGGGTAGATTAACGTATGAATTCATACGTGACGCGTACTTCGTACGTCGACGTCCGGACTTTGGCTTCGGCTTAAGTCTGGGTTTTTTACTTACGGGACACGGCTCACTTAATGCATTTTTGCATAAAAGAGGTCTGTCCGACTCTCCGGAATGCGGGTGTGGGAGGGGACCTGAGACTGTCGAACACATTATTACAATGTGTTCATACTATGATGACATTAGGTGCTTAGATAGTATGGGAATAGCCTATACTGGGGCGGGTTGGGATTTTAGTAGGGCTTTAGTGGACAGCTATGTAGTATTTGTTAGGAGAAGTAGGAGGTATAGCGAAGGTAACCCCGAAATATGATCACCCACGTGGTGTTCTCCTTGTCGTGCGCCCCTTGCTATTATTGCCGCTTTCGTCTGTCCCTGGGCGTAGATGGGCATGCGATCGTCTACAGTTTTGACTCGATTGCTGCTGGTTCTTTTGCTCCGTTTCGCCGTTCATGTTGCTGCTGTCCTTGTGCGGGCCTAATCTGCCCCTCTCCCTTGCTGTCATCATACCCGTCATCCCAGTCGTCGCCGTCACCGCCGCTGCCAAGTCTGCTGCGTTGTTGTATGTCCTCCTGTCACGTTTGTTTTGTCCATTCCTGGTGCCACACCACGTGGCCAAAGCCTCGTCTGTGAGGACGCCAGGAGCCCCTGGAAATTCGGTTCCAGCCTGGCTGTTGGTGTGGCCACTTTTGGGAGCATCGTGGTGGCTGTGGTTTGGACCCAAATCGCGGGAAGAGTCTAGTCAGTAGGCTCGGTGTGAAGTTGCATATTCAACCGGGTGCCGTGACCCAAAGATCGGAAGGAGTTTTAGATAGGCTCCGCTCCTAACCAAGGGGGAAATCATGTCCAAATACATGGTTTCGAATTGGTACTCAGGTGTAGCAGTCTGCTACATTTGGGGGCGTTGGTAGACGCATTGTATTTCACCCTGTGCGAAGAGCACCGTGGGATTAGGTCCACGCGGACAGGTACCCACGTAAAACACGACATCGTTGTCCCTATCTACCACTCTTTGCTGTGCATTCGGTGTGAACGGTAGTGTTTATCTATTCGTGATTTTCCGGTGATTTTTCAGTGTAATAAAAGAGTTTTTGAAAAGTGCGAGTTATATCGATAGAGTTTTGCGGCGCGTTTATTTTGACACATAAATCGTTAAATTCGGTGAAGTGGTTCATTAGAATTTTGAGTGTAAAGTTTTTTATTTATTTGCATATTTATTTGCATTTAACAAAAAGCTTAACACAGGTTTGTGTGTTTGTTCGTAAACAAACGAAATTCTTCAGCGCTGAATTGCTGGCAGTTTACTGTTAGTGATAAGTAGCGCAGTTGATTGATTTGGTGAGTGGCTCGGATTATATTTGATTATTGGTGTAGTCTTTGCTATAATTATTACCGACAAATTATCGACAATTATCGTCATTTTGGTGTTGTGGTAATAGTGTGTACAGTATGGTGGTGTCTTGGCTAGTGTCGTTTTATCGACGTTGCCGTTGCTAAGGTTGTTGGCGTTGGTGAGTTTTTGCTCCTTAGTTTTAAATTCACTGCTTTTCACTTTATTTATTATTGATCTTATTTTGTTGACGACTTGGCCAAGGGTTTTGGTATTGCTTGTTTAAGTATTGGTTTTTGTTAATTTTGAATTGCTTTATATTTTATATATATAAGATTTATTGTTTGGTCGTTAGTGGTAATACCAGTACCATATTATGCCGCCAGAACGTCGGCGTAAGAAGGTCCAGGGTGACGCGTCGGACCTCACTGACGCGCAGACTGACGCCACAATGGGACCGCCGTCAATTTCGGTGCCTCGCGTAAGGCACACTGAAAGCGAACTTTCAAGTTCGGAAGCCGATGGTGATGAAGGTAAGCGGTTCAAGCCGGGAACGCCGCTTGCGACCCGTGCTGCTGCTCCTTCTGCTGCTTCGGCCGCTGTTCCGGGTTCGTCCGGAAGTAGGGAGAGTCGTTCTAGGCGACGAGTTCTCGGAGCTTCGATATCTACTGCTGGTCCTGTGGGTGAGGAAATAACAGTCGCGAAGATGCGTGAGGTGACGGACGCTTTCTATTATGTTGTTTTTGGTGCAGGTCTCGCTTCTGATGTTACCAGGAGGGTTGTGGAACAGGCTGGCAAATACGAGGAGCTGGTCATGAAGCTCCTGGTTGAGAATGAGCGATTGAAAGGGAGACTGGATGTTCTTCAGTCGCCGGTTTATTCCTCGGGAGTCGTTTCGCGGGCGACGGCTATCAAGCCTACGCCTGTTTCTGCGGTCCCTGTTGCTGGCCCCGTTTCTGCGACGGTTTCTGTCCCGAAGCCGATGGAAACGTGGTCAGTTGTTGTGCGTGGAGGTGCAACGTCGAAGGAGGTGGTCAATAAGGTCGTCGAGCAGGTCGGACCTACTCTTGGGGTCAGGGTCCACGATGTCAGGCCTCTACGCAGTGGCGGAGCTGTCATTCGCACTCCTGTGGTAGAGAGGCAGAAGATCGCTGACAACAAGAAGTTCGAAGAAGTTGGCCTGGAAGTGTCGGTTAGAGACAAGTTGTCCATTCGGAGATTACTCCGGATGAATTCATGACCGAGCTGTTCGAAATGAACCGAAAAGGGAAGATGACTGCTGATAACTTCAAGAAAAGTGTTCGCTTGGTTAGTAGTCCTTGGAAGGCCGGCAACGGTGGTCAAATCAACGTGGTCTTAGAGGGTAGTGAAAAGGCGATGGACCTTTTACTATCGGTTGGGCGCGCTTATATAAAGTGGTTCAGCTTTATGGTGCGCCCCCAGGAGGCCATACCGGTGTGTTACCGCTGCCTTGGTTTTGACCACCGTGTTCGGGATTGCCGCATGAGGGAGGATGTCTGCAGGGTGTGCAGGCAGGGTGGACATATGTCCTCACAGTGCCAAAATTTGCCGCGATGCCGTAATTGTGCATTTAAGGGCCTCCCTGCAGACCATTTGATGCTTTCGTCATCGTGCCCGACATATGCGGCTATGGTTGCCAGGGCGAACGCTAGGCATTAAGAATGTTGCACCTCCTGCAACTAAATTGTCAGAGATCGTTTGGTGTTATGTGTGAGTTGGGGCAGGCTATGTGTCAATTGGACGCTAGCCTGGCGCTGGTTCAGGAACCATATACTCGCGATGGTTGTGTTAGGGGAATTCCGGGGGGTATGCGCGTATTTGCGGACGAATTGGGGAAGGCCGCGATAATAGTAAGGGACAGTAACATAGACTGCACCGTACTTAGTAGTAGCCAATGGGGGGTTTGCATTCTTGCAGAGGGGCGGTTTGGGAAGATGTACCTGGCTAGCATCTACTGTAGGTTTGGCGACCCCTTGGAACCCTATCTAGGGTATATGGATACGGTGCTACTCGCTACGAGTAGTTTTCCGGTTATCCTCGGCCTTGACGCAAATGCATCTTCTCGTATGTGGTTCAGCAAGATGTCCAGACATTCTTCTGGCCATCAGAACCATATCCGAGGCGAGATGCTAAGTGTACAAAGAGGTGAATGTCCTCAACGAGCCGAGTGAGTTATATACCTTCGATGGGCCAAGTGGCGTCAGTGACATTGACGTGACGGCTGCAAATGGGGCAACAATGACTGCTTTCGACTATAGGTGGAGGGTGTGTGACGATTGGGGGATAAGTGATCATAATCTTATTAAGATTACGATAACTTATCAACGACGAACTGGGGAGACTGTGGGCGTTAAACGATAGCACATTCGCGACGCTAACTGGGACCATTATCGGAATTGTGTTAGGGAGGCATTGTCATCGGTGCCACTTGATGACTTTAGGCTACTAACTATTGACGACCAGGTTGCTAAGATAGAAGAGCTGGTTGGCCAAGTAAATGATGCGCAACTATGTCGAGTTCGTAGAACTAGGCTTAATAGGGTCAAATGGTGGACCCGTGAGCTGGAGATGATGTGGCGGCATGTTCGACGCCTGCGGAAGCATTTCCAAAGGGGGAGACGTGCCAATGTTGAAGACCTTGCTCAGCGCAAAGCAGACTATCTTCACAGCCTTAAGACGTACAAAGACAAACTTGTGACAGTCAAGGAGGACGAATGGAGGAGTTTCGTACGGGACAATAGAGATGACCCCTGGGGTACGGTTTACCGTATCTGCAGGGGTAGAGAGAAGCAGGTTGACTATACGAGCCTTCAGGTTGGCAACACCTCGTTGTCTTCTTGGAGAGACTGTACGAACGCTTTGCTGAAGTCGCCTGATAGAGTAAGGAGTAATCCTCGCTCTTATCGGAGCATCAGTCTCTTACCGGTATTTGGAAAAGTACTGGAAAGAATCATGGTGTACAGGCTCAAGGAATGCTACAGCGTTGGCCTTTCATGTTACCAGTTTGGTTTTAGGGAAGGCAAGTGCGTAGAAGACGCTTGGCTACATGTTAAGGGAGCGGTTGAGCAGTCTAGCTCAAAGTATGTGCTTGGTATTTTCATCGACTTCAAGGGCGCCTTTGATTATCTCTTGTGGGATAGTGTCCTTCAAAGGTTGTCTGAGATTGGCTGTCGCGAGATGAACGTATGGCGTAGCTATTTCAAGGAAAGAAAAGCCTGTGTTGTTGGATCCAATGACACGGTCTGGATGGAGGTTGTTCGGGGCTGTCCGCAGGGCTCCATCTGTGGTCCATTTATTTGGAACCTCATGATGGACACCCTGTTGCGGCGGCTCGGGCTAACATTCAAGCTGTGTGCGTATGCGGATGACCTACTCATCCTTATCGAAGGCCAGTCTCGCGCTGAGCTAGAGAGAAGGGGTGATGAGGCTATCCGTATCAGAGAACTGCATGAGTTGATTCACTTTCACTGTCCATTCACATGTAATTTGCTTTTGTTATGTTGTTTAACATCAATATTTTTTAATGATATTGCTTGCACTGTTGACTATCTAACAACTGAATGTAATATACTCACTTTTGTTTTTTATGTACTGTTAGCATAAGTATATAAACAATTTTTACTGTTGTTTGATTGTTTTGTATAGAAATCAAATAACTCACAAAAGCATATGAAATTTTGAGTTGACTCAGTATTAAACTTTAAACGAAAAAATTAAAAACAATTTGAAAGTTTTTAAAAAAATCAATATAATGAGTTCCGAGCTGTTAAGAAATATTGAAAATGAAGTTTACCGTATAAAAAAGAACACAAATAGTAGAAGCACGACTTGTTTCTTGCATCCACCAACCAATTCTTACCTAAATGATATCAATTTAGAAGAAGTAAAAGCGTTTTGTATTTCCGAAATTACGAAGTCTGTATCGTCTTCTCCAAGTCCAATTCATTATTTAACGTTTGATGAACCACCACAAGAATTCCAATTATTTTTTCTCAAATTTTATTCAAGCAAACCTATCCGCAACGGAAAGTATATCCGATGAAGTAAATCGTTACAGTTATTTAAGAATGAATATTGATATGAACTTTGATATGTTGCAATGGTGGCAAAACCACACTTCGGAATACCCTCGTTTGCACAAAATTGTCCAAAAAATTTTGGGCAGGTAACATAATCACCAAAAAGCGTAATCGCATTGATCCACAAACTGTAAATAATATACTTTTCCTGAATTCAGTTTATAAGTATGAGTAACGCAATTATTTATTTATTATATTTACAAAATGTACATAATATGTATGTACTAAATAATTACTTAGTCTACTTTACTTGATGAAACTCAGACACGAATTAGATTTTTTTTACGGTTTTTATATATAGATATAGCCTATGTAACTTCTTCTTTTTCCGAAATATAAATAATAAAATAAAAATTCAAATATATTTTGTATTATTTAATAATATTTATATTATAGTAAATTATAAAACTTCTCGGTTCACTTGAAATGTTACATAAAACAACATATGTTAGAAGAGTTTTTTAAAAAGTATTCAAAACACTCATTCCGATTCGTTGCTTTTGTGAATCATATAAATAAACAGAAGTAGCAAGCAGTGACAAGCAGTTCTTAACAACAGTCTCGTTTATTTGAATCATGTATTGAAATATTTAATTTTTTTACTGTCATGTGCTAGCTCAATATTAATTTTAAAAAATACAAAACTATGCCATTTGATTCACAATCATGCAGATCTCTGATCCGTATTGTCTGTGATTGGAGTACACAAGTTGGTGTAGATGGCTCGACCGATAAGACGGTGATGATGCTACTCAAGGGTAGATTATCACACGCGCGACACCCAAGCATTAGAGTTGGTGAAAACTGCATTAGGTATGTGACTGAGGTCAGGTATCTTGGAATAGCTATGGCGGTGCGCATGCGCTTCCATGTTCATCTCGATCGCATAAGAGAAAAACTTACGGCAGTCGTTGGGAAGGTCAGGCGCATCTTGAGGAATGATTGGGGCCTCAGCAGGTGTGCCGTTCGTACCATATACGATGGACTGTTCGTTGCTTGCGCAGCGTATGGTGCATCTGTTTGGTATGATGCGGTGTTGACTGTTGTTGGCAGACGTAAGATTCTTACTTGTCAAAGAATTGCTCTCTTAGCGTGTATCCCGGTATGTCGTACAGTGTCAACAGACGCATTGCAGGTCCTCGCTGGTGCAGCACCCCTTGATCTGGAGGTAATACGTCGCAGTATTGCTTTTAAGATCGAGAAGGGACTGCCGCTTCTTGTACATGATTGCATTTCTTCCTCTGATCTTGCAAGTGGGAGTGTTAGGATAAAGTCACTCCTACAGGAGTGTCTTGATATTAGGTGGCAGACAAGATGGACGAACAGTGACAAGGGTCGGGTGACTTATCATTTTATACCTACGACGTTTGTACGGGAACACCCAGATTTTTGCTTCGGCTTACATCTGGGGTTCATACTTACGGGACATGGCACCTTCAATGCATTTTTGCATGCTAGGGGCCTGACCGATACAGCTGACTGTCGGTGTGGGATGGGACCTGATGACTGGAAGCATGTACTGACAACATGCTCAGACTATAATGACATTAGAGATTTAGATAGTATGGGTATTACCTATACTCGGGGGGTGTGGAATTTCAGTAGGGCCTTAGAAGGCGTTCGGACAATTGGGAGGTTGGGCGTTTTCGCCAATGAAGTGTTTAGGAGAAGAACAAGACGTTAGTGGAGGTTTTCCCCTTCACTTCACTCGCCAGTGGTTTCCTGATCTTGCCGCTTTTTGTGCCCTTTGTCCAGTGTTATTGTCGCCGTAGATAGTTTTTCCAATTTTTCGTAATTTCAAATAATTATATTTGCATTTAATATTATAAAGACAAAAGAGAAAAAAGACTCGTATAATTGGTTGTGCTATAAATAGATTTTTATTTATAAAAGAACAAACAAAGAAGAGAGAAAGGACTCGTTTATTTAGTGTGTGTGTGTGTGCGCGCTAATATCAAGAACATTTGCTGTTCTATTAATAGAACTTGTGGTGATGTTGGAAATTTTTCCAACTTTGTGGTGGATTCTGTGTATTCTACACGGTTTGTGGCTTGGCTAGCGGTGAGTTTATTTTGCTGTTAAATTTAAATTTAATATTATCGACTTATCGACATTATTACCGACTTACCGAATTACCGACTTGCCTTTACTAAGGTTTTTGTCGTTGGTAAAGTTTCCGTTGGGTTTGAATTTAATTGCATTTTGAAAGGTTATATTTGTTGTTACGTCGTTGATTAGCGTTATGCCGCCAGAACGTCGGCGTAGGAAGGTCAAGGGTGACGCGTCGGATCTGTCTGAGGTGCAGACCGACGCCACCATGGGGCCGTCGCCAACTCCGGTGCCACGCGTTAGGCACACGGAGAGTGAGCTGTCGAGCTCGGAAGCCGAGGCCGATGAGGGGAAGCGGTATAAGCCGGGAACGCCGCCTGCGACCCGTGCTGCTGCCGCCGTTGTTACTGATGCTGCTGCCGTTGCGGTTGGCGGGAATGCTGGATCTGCAGCTAGCTCTGCTGGCACAGCCGTTGCTGCACCCGTTGCCGCCCCGAAAGCTAGGAAGAGCAGACTGCGGAGGAAGGTGGCGCCTGAAAATGGCGTCGTTGATGAGCTTAAGGCCGTCACGACGAGCCTCCTGGAGGATGTCATGGTTGACGGTGTTTCCGCTGTCTTGGGCAAGAGTGTGTTGACACACTCGGGTCGTTACGAGTCCCTTGTAATGCGACTGTTGGCCGAAAATGAGCGCCTCAGAGGAAGACTAAACGTATATGAGTCTGGTGCGGTTGCCCGTGGTGGTGGACCAGCGACTGTCCTTCGGACGCCTGCGGAACCACCCGTTCCAGTGACAACCCGACGCAGCCAGGGGCAGTTTCCTGCTCTACCTGCTGCGTCGGTAGCAGCCCCGAAGCCCGTGGAGACCTGGTCGGTCGTTGTCAAGGGCAAGAAGGGTGTGACGTCAAAGGAGGTCGTGGAGAAGGTGGTGAAGGAGGTGGGCCCCACTTTGGGGGTCCGTGTGCACGAAGTTCGGCCAACAAGAGATGGCGGTGCGGTCATCAGGACCCCGTCTGTCGCTGAGAGGGAGAAGGTAGCTGCCAATTCAAAGTTCGGAGAGATAGGCTTGGAGGTGTCCGTAAGGGACAAGCTCGGTCCGAAGGTAGTCGTGCAGCGGGTGCATCCGGAGATCACCCCGGACGTATTCATGGAGGAGCTCTATTCTTGGAACTTCAAGAATAGGATGAATCCCGAAGTTTACCGGAAGAGCGTCCGCCTGGTGACTGGTCCATGGAAGCCCACTGGCAACCCTGTGAACGTCGTGCTGGAAGGTAGCGATGAGGCCATGCAGCTTTTGCTGGACAATGGCAGGTGCTACATAAAGTGGTTTAGTTTCTTGGTGCGCCAGCACGACGCCGTTCCAAGCTGCTACAGGTGCCTGGGCTTCGACCATATGGTCAGAGAGTGCAGGATGAAGGAGGAAGTGTGCCGGTTTTGTGGACAGGCCGGCCACCTAGCTTCTCGCTGCACTAACGAGATATACTGCCGAAACTGCGCGCTTATGGTACTCCCAGCAGGACATCTCATGATGTCCTCGGTGTGTCCCGTATACAGCGCAATAGTCGCCAGGGCAAATGCACGCCACTAATATGGATCGGCCACTGAAGATGCTTCAGCTGAACTGCCAGCGTTCGTACTGATCTGCGAACTCGGGCAGGCGATATGCGCCATGGGAGCAACTTTTGCGCTAGTACAGGAGCCGTATACGTCGGGTGGCCTCATTAGAGGGTTGCCGGGGGGTATGCGAGTTTATACGGACTGCGGGGGAAACTCTGCAATAATAGTTAATGATAGGGACCTGGACTGTACCATTGTTAGTGAGTCAGTGGGGGGTTTGCCTCTCAGTAGAGGGATATTTTGGGGGGTTACTTTTAGTAAGCATCTATTGTAGGTTTGGGGGTCTCTTGAGCCTTATCTCGTGTATATGGATTCGGTGCTATTCCTTGCGAGTAGCTGTCCTGTAATCCTAGGTCTCGATGCAAATGCATGCAGGAGCAAGAATAATCATGAGGCAGACCTCTCTCTCCTACAAGTTGGCAATTCCACATTGTCTTCTTGGAGAGAACGTACCGACGTTCTCTTTCCTAGTACGGGACCGGTCGACTACTCTTCTCTCATTAGGGAGATGGTCGATCCTCCAATCTTGGAGAGCTCGGACGTTTCAGACAGTATTTGTCAAGTCAGAAGTAGGTATGACTGGAGAGATGTGTAAAAGCATCTATAAGGCCATACCGCGGCACTCTGTTGTTGACAGATACAAGGTCTTGTCAGTTCAGAGAGTAGCTATGTTAGCGTGTATGCCAGTTTGTAGGACCGTTTCGACGGTAGCTTTACAGGTCTTGTTAGGTATATCACCCCTCGACTTGGAGGTGACACGACGTGCTATCACCTTCAAAATCAAGAAGGACTACCACTTTTAGATCATGATTGGGTTTCTGCTTCTGACTTGGTGAATTTGGAGAGTACGGAAATAGACACTCTTAGATGAGTGCCTTGTTTCAAGGTGGCAGACCCGATGTACCAATGCAGACGAGGGTAGGTTAACGTATGAATTCATATGTGACGCGGACTTCGTACGTCGACGTCCGGACTTTGGCTTCGGCTTAAGTCTGGGTTTTTTACTTACGGGACACGGCTCACTTAATGCATTTTTGCATAAAAGAGGTCTGTCCGACTCTCCGGAATGCGGGTGTGGGAGGGGACCTGAGACTGTCGAACACATTATTACAATGTGTTCATACTATGATGACATTAGGTGCTTAGATAGTATGGGAATAGCCCACGTGGTGTTCTCCTTGTCGTGCGCCCCTTGCTCTTATTGCCGCTTTCGTCTGTCCCTGGGCGTAGATGGGCATGCGATCGTCTACAGTTTTGACTCGATTGCTGCTGGCTCTTTTGCTCCGTTTCGCCGTTCCTTGGGATTAGGTCCACGCGGACATGTACCCATGTAAAACCCCTCATCGTTGTCCCAATCTACCACTCATTCGTTGTGAACATTCAGTGTGATCGGTTGTGATTTTTGCAATACGGAATATTACGGTGTGTTCAAAGCGAATTTAATAGAACATTTCAGTGCGATTAATTTGGTGTATTAAACGCGAAATTCTATTGAATATTTCAGTAGAATTTATTGTTTTTTAAGTTGTGTTATTTGCATATATTTTATATTTGCATTTAACAATAAAAGACAAAAGAGAAAAGACTCGTCGCTTTGCTTTGTTCTATTTATAGAATCAATTTACGGTTCTATTAATAGAAATTGTGTTGAAGTTGGTAATTTTTTCCAACTTTGAGGTAAATTGTAGAGTTGTCACGACCCGTTTTCTTTCCCGTTTTCCCGGTTTTTTTTTTCAACCGGTTTTAAAAAAGTGACGGTTTTCGAGTTATTCGAAAAACCGGTTTTTTAGTGTCGAACTATTCGACATTTTCGAATATTTTTCATTTTTAGGTATATTCTATATTACGGCTCTTTTTTTTCTAACAAATTTAAATTACGTATGTAACACTTTTTCTCCATCGATGAGTTGTATGATAGACTTTTTTCTGACTATTAAGAAGCAGATTCACAAGACAGTTCAAGGTGGGATTTAGAATATGTAGAAAGCGAACTCCAAAATTTAGAAAAGGAACTCAATATTACTTTAAATGAATTGCAAAATCCACCAAAAATAAACAAATTACTTAATAATAGTGATTTAAATGAAGACTTTGATTATTTAGACAAATTTTCTAAAAGATCTAAAAAATTTAATCAGTTATGTACAGCGCTACTCACAATTAACCCAACTTCTACAATAAGTAAACGTGTCTTTTAAGTAAGCTCAACAATAAAAACAAAGCTAAGGACCCGTATGTCATCTAAACATTTGAAATGCGTCCTAATTTTGAAATATTATTTTATCAAAAATAATAAAAATATTTAAATCTTGAATATTTTTTTTGTCGTCATATATGTATGTTTTTCTATATATATATATATATATATATATATATATATATATATGCACTTTTCTATACTGCTTCAAATTTGAAATTTATTTCAGATTAATGTTAAGACTGAAATGTGAATATGGATTTGTTTTTAAGTTAAAATAGTAATAGAAACCAAAACTAAAAAATTATACACATATGTATATTGTATATATTTTTATTAATGGAAAAAACCGAAAAGCCCGGTTATTCGAACCGGTTAAAAAAAAAACATTATCAGAACTCCCTCTGTTGCAGAGAGGGAGCGCGTCGTGCCGAATAGTAAATTTAAGGATGTCGGGCTCGAGGTATCTGTCGAGGATAAACTGGGCCCGCGTGTGGTGGTCCAGAATGTTCATCCGGAGATCCCGATTGAGGAATTCATGGCGGATCTCTATGAGACGAACCTAAAGGATCGTATGACGCGCGAAGCGTTTAACCGAAGTGTTAAACTTGTTGGTGGTCCATGGAAGCCGGATGCAGGGCCTGTCAACGTGGCATATGGTCACATCGACCCTATTGGGAGTTGGCAGGTGCTATGTGAAGTGGTTCAGCTTCCATGTGCGGTCGTTCGATCCGGTAGTTGGTTGCTTCAGGTGCCTCGGGTTCGACCATCGTGTTAAGGACTGTCGTTATAAGGAGGAAGTGTGTCGTCGATGCGGGCCATTTGGCGTCGCGTTGTGATAATGCTCTGCATTGTCGGAATTGTGCGCTCAAGGGCACGACGTCAGGCCTCCTGATGTTGTCATCGGGTTGCCCTACGTATATGATGGTGGCGCGCACGAATGCCAGGCACTCGGATGGTTAAGTTGCTGCAACTTAACTGTCAGGGTGCGTACGCGGTTATGTGCGAGCTGGGCGAGGGCGCGTTGGGCGGTGTCGTAAGGGGCTTACCGGGTGGGATCCGAGTATTCACTGACGGTATTTGCCAGATCAAGAGTAGGAAGTCGCCGGGTATTGATGGTGTGACCGGAGGGATGTGAAAGAATATCTGGAAGGCCATACCGGAATATCTGGAAGCAATCTTTAGGAAGTGTTTCAGAGGGATATTCTCCCAGTGAGTAGAAGCGTGTCCACGTGGTAGAGCTCCTCCTGAAGTCTCCCGGTAGAGTGTTGAGCAATCCTCGCTCTTATCGGAGCATCAGCCTTCTTCCGGTGATTGGAAAAGTACTGGAGAGGATTATGGTGCCTCGACTGAAGAAGGTCTACACCGAAGGCACATGTGAGTACCAGTAAGGCTTTAGAGCAGGTAGAAGCGTTGAGGATGCCTGGTCTTACGTCAAGCGTAGTGTAGAAGAAAGTACCTGCAAATATGCCTTAGGCATCGCCCGGCGTTGGTTCTCTGTCGTTGGTTAGTCCATGGGCTCGATGTTTGCGTGCGCATCCTACGCTGGTAGGTGCCGGTTTAGTGGCCCGTATTGTCGGCGGTATCATCGTTCAAAGGGTCACCAGTCCCGAACTGTTTGGAGTTCAAATGGTAGCTGACTGGACTGCGAAGCTCGACCGAAAGCTTAATTCTAGTACCACGGGTGTCGGGATGAATTTATGTCCGAGTTGTTCGAGATGAATTTGAAAGGGAAGATGTCTCCGAACAGTTTTAAAAAGTCCGTTCGCTTAGTAAGTAGCCCGTGGAATGCCGGCAACGGTGGTCAAACCAAGGTGGTTCTGGAAGGCAGTGAGAAGGCAATGGACCTTTTATTATCGGTTGGGTGTGTGTATATAAAGTGATTTAGCTGCATAGTGCGCCCCCAGGAGGCCATACCTGTGTGTTACCACTGCCTTGGTTTCGACCACCGTATTCGGGATTGCCGCATGAGGGAGGATGTCTGCAGGGTGTACGGGCAAGGTGGACATATGTCCTCACAGTGCCAGAAACTGCCGCGATGCCGTAATTGTGCTTTTAAGGGCCTCATTGCAGACCATTTGATGCTGTCGTCATCGTGCCCGACATATGCGGCTGTGGTTGCCAGGGCGATTCAGGAACCTTATACTCGCGATGGTTGTATTAGGGGGATTCCGAGGGTATCCGCGTATTTACTGACGAATTGGGGAAGGCCGCGATAATAGTAAGGGACAGTAACATAGACTGCATCGTACTTAGTAGTAGCCAATGGGGGTTTGCATTCTTGCAGAGGGGCGGTTTGGAAAGATGTACCAGGCAGGTTGACTATACGAGTCTTCAGGTTGGCAACACTTCGTCGTCTTCTTGGAGAGACTATACGAACGCTTTGTTGGGCGTTTTCTTCCCTAGGGTGGAGTCAATCGGTTATTCTCCTCCTCCGGTGGAAATAATTGATCGTCCTAACTTGGAAAGAGCAGACATTGAAGACTGTTTTTGTAAGGTTGAGTAGGAAGTCGCCGGGTATTGACGGTGTAGTGTATGCATATTATAGAGTACAAATAAATACTCTGATTTATTTCAGGTGCATGCATACAATGTATTGGATTGTACCAAATTATTACAAAGTGTTACTTTGAACCAACCGCATATTTGTTTATATTTGTTTGTGTTGTTTGTGTAGTAATACTTTCAGTTTCTGAAGTGTGTCACTATTGTAAACTGACCTAAGTGATGAGAATGCAGAACATGGGCCATCTAGAACACTTTTGGTGTATGTTTAATTCAAGTGCGACAAAATTACATTGAGTGTATTTTATTTTAATTATTTAAGACATAAATAAATCGTGTAATATGCTGTCTCAGCATATTCCCACGTATACATTGTATTAGAGCTTAAAAATAAATAAAAATGAATAAAATTAAGAATTAACAAAATGAAGTGTCTTAATTTTATTATATGGCGATCCTGCCAGGAGTTTGTATTTAAAATTTTGAGAAAACAATTTAAATAAAATCGTTTAAAACAAAAGGAAAAAGACAGTGATTAAAGAAATAAACAGAATTTTTAAAAAGGTGACAGTGATTAAAATAATTAAACAGAATTCTGTTCAGATGACAAGAATGCGGAGAAGCCCGAAATACTAGCTGTGGGCCGAAACTTTTAAGGATTCGTGAGAAGAAGGAAGTCGAGCCGACATTTGAAATATACCCCCTACCAAACGTCAACAACACTAGAGGTGGAGCTTTGGCGAAAGCCAAAAAGGAAATTTCAGTAATTATTTCACAACTCTCCTACGAGAAAAATAAGGAGACAAAGCAAATTTTGAAGGGTAAAATAACAATCCTAAAGAATGAAATTAAGAATATTAAAAAGAGAATAGAAGAAAAAGGAAGGAAAAATTAAGAAAATAATGAATGATAAAAAAAAATAGAAAATGAATAATACTAAGTTAAGAAGAAAAGAAAGACATACATACGTATAATGCTCAGTAGAAATTTAATAAAATTGGCAATAATAATAATTTTAGTAGTCTCGTGTATTTTATTATTGAAATATATACAGTATTCAATAAAAAGAACCCTTTTGATTAAGATATCCGAAGTAAAAGAATTTGTTGAGGAAAATACAAATTACATAGAATCTATAAAAAGAATATTTTCCATAGGCAAATATTTTAAAAGGAAAAAACATTAAAAAAAAAGGAAAAAAACTTCATAGGTAATTGGTATGAATTCAGTCTTGGAGAGTCTACGAATACTAATATCGAATGCGAAAAAATCGTTAAATCGTCCGTATTCAATAGACACTATATCTGTTAAAAATACCGAAATAAATAATTTAGAAGAGGATTTCTTAAGACTACAACCAACTGAAAATCAGAAAGTAGAATTCGAAAACTTAAAAACGGAAGCCTTAGACTTATTGGAGCAACACTCTAATAAGAAAACTGGTATTGACAAAAGGAAAGCGATAATTATGGTAAACGTGGAAATTAACGAATTAACAGCGGTAATTAAGTTAGTCCCAATTTTCTCGGGAAAGAAGGATGAAATGACAAATTTCATCAAGAAATTTCATCAAGAAATAGTAGCACAAACCATACAAACAAAACAGAATTCATTCTTTAATTTCATTTTCAATTCAAGATTAGACTCGAAGGTACAAAACAGGATAAAACAAATTTCAATTCCTAGAACCATTGAAAAATTGATTAATGCCTTGAAGAGTTCATATGAATTGGTTAAGAATTCTAACAGCATTTTGAACTAGTTAACAAGTACCAAAGCGGTGATAATTTGCCTGGTTTTGTCACGAAAATTGAAAACTTAGTATCTGAATTAAATGAGATACAAATATCTGAGGAAGGCGAAGCGAGTAGAATTCCAATAATAAACTCAAACGCGAAAATAGCATATAATGCATTTATAAATGGACTTTCAGATCCACAAGTAGTGTCAACAATTGATGCTAGTAGGGTCAAAACATTCGTGGAAGCATTAGAAATAGCTGAAAATGCCACATCAAGATCAAAGCAGACAAGTATTTTTTCAATATACAAAGTAGACGCGTTGAGTATACCAAATGTAAAAAATGCGGAAAAACACATGGCTATAAATGTCCAGCAGAAGGCAAGGAATGCTACAAATGTAAAAAATTTAATCATTTCAGCAATATGTGTTTGTCAAGTTCTAATATTAATAACAACAACACAAACAACAGAAATAACAATTCTAACTACGGAAATCGAAACCAAATAACTAATGTAAATTCTAACAACAGGAACTACTATAGATTCAATAGGAATCGTAATGTAAACCATATTGAGGATCAGGGAAGCTACCTGAGCCCGGAGACCATACATCAGGAATCTCCGGAAGAAACATATAATTACAACAAAAATTTATAATATATCATCTAACCTCAAAAATTACGTAAAACTTTGAATACAAATTATCCTTTAACTTTCATGATAGATACAGGAGCTGATGTATCCCTGTATAAGGAAGTTTTTGTATGTCATTACGACGAGGATCCAGATGGTTACCCTGCAGGAAATCAAGCGTTAATTGTCTAAAAGCTACTAGTACCAATACTAGTTCAGCAGGCACTAGTGCAAACAGGACAAGACTTTTTATGGAAAAGTACTAGTGCTGATGAATACTAGTATTAGAAGTAGTTCGATTACACCACTTGTAGATTGAGAAAAATTTCGAACAAATTTGTTTTAATAATATATAATATACAACTTTACCATTTGACTAAAGCGTTTTTTTAATGAAAAATTAAATGTTTTAATAGAAATACTAATTTTTAATTTATATTTCGAAATATAAAGATCTTTATAATAAAATGGGTTGCCATACCACGGACAGTTCGTACAAAAATATTTTATTTAACTCAGTATCGAAAATAATTTATGGCAGTCCTGCATCAAAGAAACATTTTGTTATAAATTTTTGTGCGTGTTTGAGTAGATTTCGTTTTTTGTGTTTTCGTGTGTGAAAAAATAAAAGTTTAAAAAATTATTAAACGGTAATTCTAAAATGAATAGTTCCAAAAGATATTTTAAAAGAAAACGGAAAAAACAGATATTTAAAAATAAACAAAGAGTGTTCTACAATGGAAAATATAAAGAAAAGTTCAGAGTGTGAAAATATTGAAAATAACATTAGGTCTCAAATGTGCTTGGAGGAAGAAGTCCCACAAGAACACGAAATCCAAAGAATCTCAGAAATAATACATTGAGGCAAAAATTAAACAAGTGGATAATTCAAACTAAACCTATTAGAAGTTGTACGGAAGAATTGTTGGCAATTTTGTCAGAGGAAGGCATGGATGTTCCGCTATCTGTAGGATGCCTTCTTCGAGCAAAAACCAAAATAGTTATTAGATGTGTTCCACCAGGCAGTTTCCATTACTTGGGTATAGAAAATGAGCTTAAAAAGGTGGAAGATATTTTACAGAACTATGCAACGGTGGAATTCGATGTAAACGTTGATGGTATTCCTCTATTCAAGAGTTCCAGAATGCAGCTCTGGCCTATTCTTATAAAAGTGGTAAACTTTAAAGAAAAAATAATGGCTATGCCAGTAGGTATTTTTGTTGGCCCAGGTAAACCACATTACGTCGAAAACTTTTTAAAGATTTTGTTGAGGAAGTTAATGTTTTAAATGGTAGCCTTCATATTTCGGGTAAGACTATTGCTCTACAATTTCGAAACTTGTGCTGTGATACACCAGCAAAGTCGTTTGATTGTTGTTTTCCGGGACACACCTCCGCTCATGGATGCACAAAATGCACACAGCTGGCCAAGAAGATCAATAACACACTAACATACAGCACAGTTTGCGGAAATTTAATTTCAGATGAAGATTTTGCAACAAGAAAATATCCTGAGCATCATAACCAATCGTTTTTGCTAAAACAAACGCCACTGGAAAAAATAGGAATGAAAATGATAACACAAACACCATTAGACAGCATGCATCTAATAGACTCAGGTGTTACGAAAAAAATGCTTCTTCGTATAATTAATAGAAAAACCGGAAACAAAACTTCTAAAGCGAATATTTCTAATATTTCGTCAAAGTTAGTAAATATGCGCAAATGGATTCCAAAAAAATTTCCTCGGAAACAGAGATCTTTGGAGGACATACACAACTGGAAAGCTACTCAGTTTCATCAGTTTTTAGCCTACACAGGCATAATTACATTATATGAAAATGTACACGAAGACATTTATTACAATTTTTTGGTTCTTCATTGTGCATATTATACATAGATTGCTATGTAGTCCCTCCAAATAGTTTCCAATATTAGTCAACCAAACGAACTTCTAGTTATTCGTTGAAAATTTCCCAATTGTTTTTGGCGAAAATAGTGTTTCATTCAATGTACATAACCTTTTACATGTAACACCCTTCGCCGAGAAATATGGAACACTTCCTTCATTTTCAGCATATGAATTTGAAAATAAATTGCAGATTCTAAAAAAACAACAAATTGTAAATAAGGAAAAACATGAAATAATATGAAATGAATATGAAAGCCCGAAAAAAAAATAACTTTGTTTTCGCTGGAGATAGAATAGTTGGCGCATTTATTAATAACTGTCATTTTTCAACGAAAACCCCAAATAATTTTTGCTCATTACGCAAACACACACCAAAAAAATTGAGAAATTTATAATAGGAAATGAAAATATGTTTGAAGGACGATGTATTTTAAACACAGAGAGTTTTTTTGAAGAGCCCTTAGACTCTGTTCAGATCGGAATATATCAGACAGATTTGGAATTAGGTGCCATCGAAAGATTTCCACTTAAAGATATACATTACAAGTTTACTTGCCTTCCATTTGAAAATAATTTCTTACTTCTTCCACTTTTGCACAGTTTCAACGAGACATGCCAAACGATTGCGGTCCACAGCCTTCAGAGGCGAAATTAAAATATTATTCAAAAGGTAGGTTTTTAATTGCATTAAACTGATTTTATATACATAAATATTATACTAACCGTTAATTTTCTATAAATTTCTATTTTTAGTCAACAAAAAGTGCAGTCATTGTGAAGAACGTTCTAGAATTCTAGAATAGAATTGTGACAAAGAAATTAACATTGATTAACTCATGGAATTTTTAGACTCGCAAAAGAACTGTTTCTCATTGTAAATGAAATATTTCATCAGGTAGCAAACATGATTATGGAAAGATTTACATAGATAATAATGTATGGAAATTTTGTGGTGACTGATTTGCGAAACAGAGGACCATAAAATATAACCCTTTGAAATATGATCTGGTCTGAATATGACAGAATGGAAAGCTTTGTACATTGCTTGAAATCAGAATATACCTACTAAAGGTCTGCAACGAATAACTTTTTTGCGTCATATGTGCAAGTCGTTGTCGGATAAATAGAGTACTTACTCTCTCTCTGACAGCGCAAGCAGTGAAGAGAAGAGAATGTGTGCAAGACAAATACGAGTAAGAATTCATCCGAAGCTGCTTATGTTCCGTAAAAAGAGTACTCATTGAAAAATATATCCGCAAAAACAAGTACTAAAATTATGTTCACTTCATGTGGTACTTCAAATACTCGCAGCATAAAAACCACATAACTGATGTTTTTTATATATAAATGCTTATGTGTATGAACAAACTTATAAACGACTTGTTAGGCATTTATTTATTAATCATTGAAATAAAAAAATAGAAATCAAAAATAGTCAAATTTTTTTGGAAAATATTTTTTTTCCTATTTGGTTTAAAAAAGTCTTTATTTTCAATGAACTAAAAGCAATTAAAATAACAAAAAAATCACTTAAAATTACTAAAACGTAAAAGAACATAGTTTATACAGATTTCATATTTTCAGAGATCATTTAAATGATAAAAGTATGTAAGAAGTAAAATCAAAATCTGCCAAAACACTATATATAATTGTTGGTTATATATTTTTTCTTTGCCAAACTTATTTGTGGTATTTGCAGTACTCATTGGTATTTGTAGTACTACGTGAAGTTTGGTGGTACCTATTGTACTCGACATGTTTTGCGCCGGTATTTTCGAGTAAGAAAGAAAGAAGAACATGTGTTTGTATTAAGCGAACGCAGTCAAATAACAACAAGAAGTTATTCGATAATTTTGTTGTTCTCAAAAAAAAAGTACTTTTCTTCTTCGGATACTTCGGATAAGAGTGCGTGTATGCTAGATCTTATGTACTTTTTGTAGTCAAATACATTTGTGCAGACCTTTAATACCTACTATGACTCATTCGTATGCAGAATTTTTATAAATACAATAAATTACTTATGGTATTTCACCATCAACTACAAGTATTTGCTTGTGAGAAATATAGTAAAACCAATATGTTATTCTCATTCTCTCTCTATCCACTCACACCACACTGCTACAAATAATAACAACACCAACATATAACTGAAACGCATAACCACTCATCTATAGGCACTCAGTTCAGTATACACACTGAAACATGTGCGAACAGTTGTAACTGTGCACATCTTTACTTTGAACCTGAAGTAATATAATTTTTATTTTTTAGAAATGTATATATTTTAATCATTATTTGAAATTCGTATTATTTATTCATTATTTTCTTTCTTTTGCTATTTTTTATTACTTTAATGAATTAATAAAATTTTTGTTGATTTTTTATATGCGTTTTTGTATGAATTTTATTTCTTTAATTTGAATTTATGCGATTTTTTTAAATGAAAGAACCAATTAGTGATTTTTGTATGGAGCTAGTGTATAGTTTTATGCGAATTTGAATTATGCGACTTTTTGCGAAACGAATTAATCGTATAAAACGAGGTTTGAGTGTATTCAAATATTACGTGATGTCTTTGCTCGATTCGGTTTACCAGAAGTTGTCGTATTCGACAATGGTACGCAATTTAAAAGCGCACAATTTGAAGAATTTATGGTACAAAATGGTATTAAACATATCGATGGCTTAATATAAAAAAGGCCTAACTCGATTTTTTGTCACTTTACAGGAGAAGGAAAAAACTTAATAAAATCCGTAAAATTTTAAATACAGCAAAAATTTTAATAAAATTTTTAGTAAAAAAAAAACAGCAACACATTTTATTTCTCATTTAAAAGATTTTTTATTTTTATTTTAACGACGTTATCTAAGATAGGCCCTTTTTAATTTGAATTTTGAAAAGAAAAATTAAGTTAGGCCTTTTTTAAACTGAGTTGAAAATGAAATATATTATAATAATTCAGGTTTAAATAATAAACGCAAGTAATTCATGAAATTATAAGGTTAAGTCAAAAGTTAACTGTAAAAAATTAGTTCTTATAAGGCAAGTTGTCATACAAAAGATGGCAATCTACAGGTAAAAACTTTTTTAAGTCCTGTAGGTGGTCCCATTTCTTTATCGTGATTGGTATTTTCTCCTTATAAAGTGAGTCAGGAGGTACATCTTTAATTGCTGACTTTGATCTATGTGGACTTTCTTGCAATATTTTTCCTTGTTCGGATACCGTCTGCATTCTCTGAATCAGAATCAGAATTTTCGCTCGCTTTCATAATTTTTATTGTATTATTTAATTTTTAAAGTCAAAACTTTTCACTCTTAAACAATATTTTTCACAAAAAGCAAAGTGAACTGATCGGAATACTCAAAATATTTGTATGCATAATTGTATTGGGAAGTACCGTTATGTTAGTATAACATTTTTCCTCCTTGTCAAAAACAGAGAAGCATATCGATCGACCCGCCGCCGAAATTTTTTAATCATCTTTTTCCGCTAAAGCAAATTTGTTACTTGGGAAATATAAACGTACAACTTCAGCTGCATTAAATATTTATATATTTGTATTATTGTGTCATGGAGAAATCCAATCAAACGAAATAAAAAACGAGTTAGGGCTTTTTCTTTCAAAAGTTCTTTAACATGACTTAGGCCTTTTTTTTTAAATTGTTATAAATCTGTTTTTTGCAATTGTATCCACCTGAAATTTTGAGGCAAGGTGCATCTGACATTTGTCTTCCATAATAAACAAAAAACGCTGTTTTGAAAAAAATTGAGTTAGGCCTTTTTTTATTAAGACATCGATATATGTTCTAGCCCTTATTATCCAATGTCGAATGGACAAGCTGAAAAGTTTGTTGATACGTTTCAAAGAGCACTTGGAAAACTAAAAGATGAGGGTACAATAGAAGAAAATTTAAATACATTCCTACTACATTATAGGTCAACAGCAAATCCAAATACACCTGAAAACCAATCACCAGCTGAAGTTATTTTTGGAAGAAAAATGAGCATAAAATTAGATATTTTGAAGTCACCGAAACATAATACGAATTTGCCATTAGATGTCGAACAAAAAGTTTGTCAACAATTCAACATGAAACATGGTGCAAAATTAAGGATTTTTGGTGAGCAAGATAATGTATATGCTAGAGTATACAAAGGTAATAATCAATTTTGCTGGAGTCCTGGAGTATTTATTGAACGAGTGGGTAATGTTATATATACAACGTTTTACTAAATATTAGAAAATTAATTCGAGCACATACAAATCAGCTAAGGATTAGACATAACAGCGACAAAAACGTCGTTGAAAAAGATTGGTCACATGCCTTAGATGTGTTTGAACGTCTGAGTCCTATGAATGAAATTCAAAATACAGCAGTTAACAATTATGCAGAAAGAAATTCAGCAGTATTACCATCTACAACATCTAATATCAATACAGAAATAGCTGTAAGTTTAACACCTAGAAGATCTCAGAGATCGCGCTATCCAGTGAAGCGTTTCAGCCCAAGTTGAAAAACTAAAAAGGGGAGGTGTTGGATGGTGACCCTAATTTACATTATTCAGAACATTTCCTAATAATACATGTAAATGAATTATTGTAATTGTACAAGTATTAGTGTAAGATAGCCTACAAAATGGCAAAGTTAAATTCTGAAGTTTATGAAGTTAATAAAAAAAGATTGAAGTGAATAAAAAGAAGTTTTTTAAATAATCACAATAGGTATCAACTTGACGGGGAATATGGTGGATCTTAGCAGGGCCTTAGCGGCGTATCGGACTAATCAAAAACTTGTCTTTAGTAGGAGAAAAACAAATCACTCTTTCGCCGCAGTCCGACGCAGGTTCTTTGTTTGGTTTTTCGGTCTATAAATTGTTTTGGTCTAATTAGTTTTATAGCATAATTTTTGTGCTTGTGTGTTTTTGTTATTAAAAGAAAATAGAAAAAACAAAACATTATGATGAATGAAAATATGAGTTTGCTGAATACTGATCGTGAAGTCATATTCTGATCAACTATGATCGTTGCTGTTTTTGGATTTTTGACTTGGCTACTGAATTTGATGTATGTTGTGGTATTCAATATAAATTATGTTTTTGTTTTGCAAATTGACATTGGTTCTTAGAAATATTTAATTTAGTAATTTTATAGATTTGGTTGTAATATATATCCTACCGTTAAGGTTAAAAATCCAAGGGTAGATTTGGAGTCCAAGCATGCGTCTGAGAGATCACCAACTTCTGCGCTTGATGAAGAGGAATGTCACCAAGATGCTGATATGATCAGTACTTGCTCTCGAGATGATGTTAGCGATAACAAATTTAAACTGTGGTCGCCGAAAAAGTATACTGAGGTTATCGTGGAGGCGTCACCAACGTTCAAGCGGGGTTGCCTCCTAGTCGGTATTAGATGGAGCAATCGTATTAAAGGCGATTGTGGTTCTGCAGCAGGTATTATGAAGTACATCAACAACAGTCTTTTAGGAGTAGTATTTGACGATAAAGGTGGCGCGGTTGATAGTGATAGATGACAGTCGTGAAGAAGAACGAACGTCTCCATGGTAGGCATGTTATGCTTATGACTGCCGCCTCGTGTGCTCCCTTGCCTATGCCTAAGCCTCTGAAGGCAGTTAGATTCGTTGTATTAGGTCCGACAACCATATACAGGGTAAACGAGGCCATTTCCCAATTTCGCACCTAGAGACATATTATATTCCATTAATTATCCATGCAAAAAAGTAAAAAATACATAAATAATAATAATATTAACACTTACTAGGATATTAACCAGCGTAGTCTAACGTTTCGCTTTTCGTGTGATTTCACTCACATTAACGCTTTTTCGTGTTATACATCATATAACCCAAGGGGATTAAATTAAATTATTTTCAATTTCGCAATTGTTCATAGTATATAATCACATGATCGACTTTTGAATTCGGAATTAAATATTGTTCGAAAATTAGATTGCAGCCGAGGATGTTGTTAACCATAGTAAATTAACCATACTGAATTAATTAATTATTGCTCTATTTAATTTTTCTTCCATTGGCATCTGTAATAAAGAAATAAATACTAAAACACAATTGGATAATATTTGAATTATATATTACATCTTTTGTCATCAAATATATTTTCAGCGAATAAGTTAGATAAGTAAATAAAATTAGCTAAAAATATCGTTTGAAATGCAGGATCAACCCGACTACGATACCGTCCCTAAGTCCACAAGATCAATTATATTTATAAAATTACTTATATGCAAATCCAAATTTAAAAACATAAAATTTCATAACCTTACAAATGTCAACTCACTCTTTGTTTTGGAACCTAGTTTGGAGTGGTCTCCCTTATAATCAATTACGGTGTTCACATTTTAAGGCTAGTTTTCATGATAAGACTTTACGTAAGTAAAGTTAGAGTTAAGTAAAGTTACAGAACATTACAACAGATATTTATACGTTTACGTGATTAGTAAAAAACCAAAATAGAATAAAATAAAAACAGTTCTTAAAAAAAAATACTACGCATAAAATAAATTTTCTTTTTTCTAAAGAAAAGAAATAAACAACGAAAAAGCAATTGAGTAAGAACTTAATAAAAATAAATGGAGCAGCCTTTCGTAACCGGTCATAAGAGTACTGCAATTGAAGGTCCCTAAAAATTTTAAAAACTTTAAGCTTTCTAAAGAAACTTTTGAAGAACTGTTCCGTATAGTAGATCTAAGGAAAATACTAATATCTGGGAACCAATTTCGAGGAAAATTCACAAATATAACAACAATAATTATATAATACATACTTTCAGGCTTCTAATAGACTTACGGTTTTTGTCAAAGAAAACTGCGTACAAAGATTTGTCTTAGGGATATAGAGACTCCTCGGCCGCAATATCCATTTTAATTCCCGAAATTGCAAAAGCAATGTGCGAGATAAATGTTTGCAGGCATTTTGAGCCGTTGAAAGCAGTAACAAATTTTTTTATATTAAAATTATATGCACATATGTATGTACATCTACTTTAGCCGGGTCAATCTGGAGTTGCTTATCGATTATCGAACAACATAAAACAAATACCCAATTAAGAAGAGTGCAGCGAAGCCTGAGAGCATCAAAAAATCCTCATAGGTATGGAACGTTACATCACAATAATGAAACGTGAGTCCTAGAACAGCCTCTACCTTGGAAACACATCCAAAACACGCAAAAAATATTAGTGAGAACGTAAACCTTTTTGCAATGCTTGAAAAGATAGAGAAGGAAGACAATACACCTGCAAAAAAGAACTTCAAACCCCCACCACTGTACCTACGAGAGCCTACTACCAATGCGTTGGTAACCAAGGTGACACAGCTTATTGTCAAAGACAAGTTCAAAAGGTTTAAATGTAAAGCACCTGCTCTGAGATCGATACAGTTTTGACCGGTGACGAAAGCGTCAACTAAAAGCAATTAAAATAACAAAAAAATCACTTAAAATTACTAAAACGTAAAAGAACATAGTTTATACAGATTTCATATTTTCAGAGATCATTTAAATGATAAAAGTATGTAAGAAGTAAAATCAAAATCTGCCAAAACACTATATATAATTGTTGGTTATATATTTTTTCTTTGCCAAACTTATTTGTGGTATTTGCAGTACTCATTGGTATTTGTAGTACTACGTGAAGTTTGGTGGTACTCATTGTACTCGACATGTTTTGCGCCGGTATTTTCGAGTAAGAAAGAAAGAAGAACATGTGTTTGTATTAAGCGAACGCAGTCAAATAACAACAAGAAGTTATTCGATAATTTTGTTGTTCTCAAAAAAAAAGTACTTTTCTTCTTCGGATACTTCGGATAAGAGTGCGTGTATGCTAGATCTTATGTACTTTTTGTAGTCAAATACATTTGTGCAGACCTTTAATACCTACTATGACTCATTCGTATGCAGAATTTTTATAAATACAATAAATTACTTATGGTATTTCACCATCAACTACAAGTATTTGCTTGTGAGAAATATAGTAAAACCAATATGTTATTCTCATTCTCTCTCTATCCACTCACACCACACTGCTACAAATAATAACAACACCAACATATAACTGAAACGCATAACCACTCATCTATAGGCACTCAGTTCAGTATACACACTGAAACATGTGCGAACAGTTGTAACTGTGCACATCTTTACTTTGAACTTAAAGTAATATAATTTTTATTTTTTAGAAATGTATATATTTTAATCATTATTTGAAATTCGTATTATTTATTCATTATTTTCTTTCTTTTGCTATTTTTTATTACTTTAATGAATTAATAAAATTTTTGTTGATTTTTTATATGCGTTTTTGTATGAATTTTATTTCTTTAATTTGAATTTATGCGATTTTTTTTTAATGAATTAATAAAATTTTTGTTGATTTTTTATATGCGTTTTTGTATGAATTTTATTTCTTTAATTTGAATTTATGCGATTTTTTTAAATGAAAGAACCAATTAGTGATTTTTGTATGGAGCTAGTGTATAGTTTTATGCGAATTTGAATTATGCGACTTTTTGCGAAACGAATTAATCGTATAAAACGAGGTTTGAGTGTATTCAAATATTACGTGATGTCTTTGCTCGATTCGGTTTACCAGAAGTTGTCGTATTCGACAATGGTACGCAATTTAAAAGCGCACAATTTGAAGAATTTATGGTACAAAATGGTATTAAACATATCGATGGCTTAATATAAAAAAGGCCTAACTCGATTTTTTGTCACTTTACAGGAGAAGGAAAAAACTTAATAAAATCCGTAAAATTTTAAATACAGCAAAAATTTTAATACAATTTTTAGTAAAAAAAAAACAGCAACACATTTTATTTCTCATTTAAAAGATTTTTTATTTTTATTTTAACGACGTTATCTAAGATAGGCCCTTTTTAATTTGAATTTTGAAAAGAAAAATTAAGTTAGGCCTTTTTTAAACTGAGTTGAAAATGAAATATATTATAATAATTCAGGTTTAAATAATAAACGCAAGTAATTCATGAAATTATAAGGTTAAGTCAAAAGTTAACTGTAAAAAATTAGTTCTTATAAGGCAAGTTGTCATACAAAAGATGGCAATCTACAGGTAAAAACTTTTTTAAGTCCTGTAGGTGGTCCCATTTCTTTATCGTGATTGGTATTTTCTCCTTATAAAGTGAGTCAGGAGGTACATCTTTAATTGCTGACTTTGATCTATGTGGACTTTCTTGCAATATTTTTCCTTGTTCGGATACCGTCTGCATTCTCTGAATCAGAGTCAGAATTTTCGCTCGCTTTCATAATTTTTATTGTATTATTTAATTTTTAAAGTCAAAACTTTTCACTCTTAAACAATATTTTTCACAAAAAGCAAAGTGAACTGATCGGAATACTCAAAATATTTGTATGCATAATTGTATTGGGAAGTACCGTTATGTTAGTATAACATTTTTCCTCCTTGTCAAAAACAGAGAAGCATATCGATCGACCCGCCGCCGAAATTTTTTAATCATCTTTTTCCGCTAAAGCAAATTTGTTACTTGGGAAATATAAACGTACAACTTCAGCTGCATTAAATATTTATATATTTGTATTATTGTGTCATGGAGAAATCCAATCAAACGAAATAAAAAACGAGTTAGGGCTTTTTCTTTCAAAAGTTCTTTAACATGACTTAGGCCTTTTTTTTTAAATTGTTATAAATCTGTTTTTTGCAATTGTATCCACCTGAAATTTTGAGGCAAGGTGCATCTGACATTTGTCTTCCATAATAAACAAAAAACGCTGTTTTGAAAAAAATTGAGTTAGGCCTTTTTTTATTAAGACATCGATATATGTTCTAGCCCTTATTATCCAATGTCGAATGGACAAGCTGAAAAGTTTGTTGATACGTTTCAAAGAGCACTTGGAAAACTAAAAGATGAGGGTACAATAGAAGAAAATTTAAATACATTCCTACTACATTATAGGTCAACAGCAAATCCAAATACACCTGAAAACCAATCACCAGCTGAAGTTATTTTTGGAAGAAAAATGAGCATAAAATTAGATATTTTGAAGTCACCGAAACATAATACGAATTTGCCATTAGATGTCGAACAAAAAGTTTGTCAACAATTCAACATGAAACATGGTGCAAAATTAAGGATTTTTGGTGAGCAAGATAATGTATATGCTAGAGTATACAAAGGTAATAATCAATTTTGCTGGAGTCCTGGAGTATTTATTGAACGAGTGGGTAATGTTATATATACAACGTTTTACTAAATATTAGAAAATTAATTCGAGCACATACAAATCAGCTAAGGATTAGACATAACAGCGACAAAAACGTCGTTGAAAAAGATTGGTCACATGCCTTAGATGTGTTTGAACGTCTGAGTCCTATGAATGAAATTCAAAATACAGCAGTTAACAATTATGCAGAAAGAAATTCAGCAGTATTACCATCTACAACATCTAATATCAATACAGAAATAGCTGTAAGTTTAACACCTAGAAGATCTCAGAGATCGCGCTATCCAGTGAAGCGTTTCAGCCCAAGTTGAAAAACTAAAAAGGGGAGGTGTTGGATGGTGACCCTAATTTACATTATTCAGAACATTTCCTAATAATACATGTAAATGAATTATTGTAATTGTACAAGTATTAGTGTAAGATAGCCTACAAAATGGCAAAGTTAAATTCTGAAGTTTATGAAGTTAATAAAAAAAGATTGAAGTGAATAAAAAGAAGTTTTTTAAATAATCACAATAGGTATCAACTTGACGGGGAATATGGTGGATCTTAGCAGGGCCTTAGCGGCGTATCGGACTAATCAAAAACTTGTCTTTAGTAGGAGAAAAACAAATCACTCTTTCGCCGCAGTCCGACGCAGGTTCTTTGTTTGGTTTTTCGGTCTATAAATTGTTTTGGTCTAATTAGTTTTATAGCATAATTTTTGTGCTTGTGTGTTTTTGTTATTAAAAGAAAATAGAAAAAACAAAACATTATGATGAATGAAAATATGAGTTTGCTGAATACTGATCGTGAAGTCATATTCTGATCAACTATGATCGTTGCTGTTTTTGGATTTTTGACTTGGCTACTGAATTTGATGTAGGTTGTGGTATTCAATATAAATTATGTTTTTGTTTTGCAAATTGACATTGGTTCTTAGAAATATTTAATTTAGTAATTTTATAGATTTGGTTGTAATATATATCCTACCGTTAAGGTTAAAAATCCAAGGGTAGATTTGGAGTCCAAGCATGCGTCTGAGAGATCACCAACTTCTGCGCTTGATGAAGAGGAATGTCACCAAGATGCTGATATGATCAGTACTTGCTCTCGAGATGATGTTAGCGATAACAAATTTAAACTGTGGTCGCCGAAAAAGTATACTGAGATTATCGTGGAGGCATGTTATGCTTATGACTGCCGCCTCGTGTGCTCCCTTGCCTATGCCTAAGCCTCTGAAGGCAGTTATATTCGTTGTATTAGGTCCGACAACCATATACAGGGTAAACGAGGCCATTTCCCAATTTCGCACCTAGAGACATATTATATTCCATTAATTATCCATGCAAAAAAGTAAAAAATACATAAATAATAATAATATTAACACTTACTAGGATATTAACCAGCGTAGTCTAACGTTTCGCTTTTCGTGTGATTTCACTCACATTAACGCTTTTTCGTGTTATACATCATATAACCCAAGGGGATTAAATTAAATTATTTTCAATTTCGCAATTGTTCATAGTATATAATCACATGATCGACTTTTGAATTCGGAATTAAATATTGTTCGAAAATTAGATTGCAGCCGAGGATGTTGTTAACCATAGTAAATACCATACTGAATTAATTAATTATTGCTCTATTTAATTTTTCTTCCATTGGCATCTGTAATAAAGAAATAAATACTAAAACACAATTGGATAATATTTGAATTATATATTACATCTTTTGTCATCAAATATATTTTCAGCGAATAAGTTAGATAAGTAAATAAAATTAGCTAAAAATATCGTTTGAAATGCAGGATCAACCCGACTACGATACCGTCCCTAAGTCCACAAGATCAATTATATTTATAAAATTACTTATATGCAAATCCAAATTTAAAAACATAAAATTTCATAACCTTACAAATGTCAACTCACTCTTTGTTTTGGAACCTAGTTTGGAGTGGTCTCCCTTATAATCAATTACGGTGTTCACATTTTAAGGCTAGTTTTCATGATAAGACTTTACGTAAGTAAAGTTAGAGTTAAGTAAAGTTACAGAACATTACAACAGATATTTATACGTTTACGTGATTAGTAAAAAACCAAAATAGAATAAAATAAAAACAGTTCTTAAAAAAAAATACTACGCATAAAATAAATTTTCTTTTTTCTAAAGAAAAGAAATAAACAACGAAAAAGCAATTGAGTAAGAACTTAATAAAAATAAATGGAGCAGCCTTTCGTAACCGGTCATAAGAGTACTGCAAGTGAAGGTCCCTAAAAATTTTAAAAACTTTAAGCTTTCTAAAGAAACTTTTGAAGAACTGTTCCGTATAGTAGATCTAAGGAAAATACTAATATCTGGGAACCAATTTCGAGGAAAATTCACAAATATTATAACAACAATAATTATATAATACATACTTTCAGGCTTCTAATAGACTTACGGTTTTTGGCAAAGAAAACTGCGTACAAAGATTTGTCTTAGGGATATAGACTCCTCGGCCGCAATATCCATTTTAATTCCCGAAATTGCAAAAGCAATATGCGAGATAAATGTTTGCAGGCATTTTGAGCCGTTGAAAACAGTAACTAATTTTTTTATATTAAAATTATATGCACATATGTATGTACATCCACTTTAGCCGGGTCAATCTGGAGTTGCTTATCGATTATCGAACAACATAAAACAAATACCCAATTAAGAAGAGTGCAGCGAAGCCTGAGAGCAGCGAAAAAGTCCTCATAGGTATGGAATGTTACATCACAATAACGAAACGTGAGTCCTAGAACAGCCTCTACCTTGGAAACACATCCAAAACACGCAAAAAACATTAGTGAGAACGTAAACCTTTTTGCAATTCTTGAAAAGATAGAGAAGGAAGACAATACACCTGCAAAAAAGAACTTCAAACCCCCACCACTGTACCTACGAGAGCCTACTACCAATGCCTTGGTAACCAAGGTGACACAGCTTGTTGTCAAAGACAAGTTCAAAAGGTTTAAAGGTAATCATTAAAGACGTTGACAGTACTACATATATTAGCGATATTGAGAATGCCGTTCAATCTGAAGGGTTTATCCTAACCCACCATTCCCCAGCAGGCAAACTCCAAATATCCTTCCCAAACCATGAGTAAAGTTTCAGATGTTTTTTCATATGCTGATGCCCTTAAAGAAGGCATTCCTACTGCCCATTCGAATTCCCAAAATTAATTTGATACTCTAATCCAAATAATCCAGCAACAGCTGCTGCAAAACGAAAATATGCTTATGCAGGTTTTGGTAAATAAGATATGAACACCCTTAAGATCTGCCTTTGGAACGTGAACGGCTTAAGCCATCATAAAAAACGAAGTGCAAAACTTCTTGTATACCTACCAAATTGATGTCATACTAATATCGGAAACACACTTCTCGGACAAAAACTGCTTTAGAGTTAATGACTACTACACATATGACGCAAAAGACCCAAGAGGTAGGACATGCGGATGGTCAGCTATTCTTGTTCACAAGGATATTAGGCACTTTCCATTGCCAGAATTCGCCCAAGATTACGTTCAAGCAACATCAATTAATCTACCCCACATTGGTCTTATAAAATCAGCACTTTATTGTCCTCCAAGACACAACAACTGCAAAGATCAATTTCTCGATTACTTCAACACGCTGGGTGCGAAATTTATTGCAGCAGGTTATTATAATGCAAAACACACATTCTGGGGATCATGTCTCATAACTCCGAGAGGAAGACAGCTCTTGGAAGCAGTATCTTCGAAAAGTATGGATGTTATGTTTGCAGGTCATACTACTTACTGGCCATCTGATTTAAACAAAATTCCGGACGTAATAGATTTCGCCGTAGTAAGAAATATTAGACGCGAAAATCTTCGTATGCGCCCGTCATTGGATCTGTCTTCTGATCACTCACCAACGATCCTAACATATGTGCCTGATCTATTGGGGCAAAATTATCTTCAGACGAGGACAAATTGGCGGACTCGCACCTGCCAGCAAATATCTCATTTAAGTGCTAACAAAAAATCGAATCCTGCTTCCTTCAGTTTATTAACATCTTAACTGAAGCTGACCTAACCTAACCCCTTTGGCAAGAAAACAAAAATTCCCCTGCGCTAACATAGAAGCACTGTTACGCCAAAAAAAAGGAATTTAAGACGCTAATGGCAAGAATTTCGTTCTCCAGGTCTGAAGTCCCAACTTAGCCAATGCCCAAGACTTCTGCGTGACGCTTTGTAGAAAGACAGAGTCGAACTTGCAAAAATATTTGCAAAATTTGGACGCAACGAAAGACTCGGACTACAGTTTATGGAAGGCAGTAAGGAAAATGCGGCGACCTACTTTGCATGAATCCCCTTTACGACTACAGCACGGTAATTGGACAAAAAGCGCAGAACAGAAAGTGGAGGCTTTTGCCACGTATTTAGAGAATGTTTTTACACCAAACAATTCTGTTTCTAGTATTGCCCCACTGACAATCGACGATGTGGTTCGTAGGCCGATCAAGTTCCGGCTGTCTGCAGTGACTGCCGTCATACAGAGTCTAAAGCCGAACAAATCATTTGGTTATGACAAAATAACTGCGACTATGATCGAAAATTTGGCTACATCGGCTGTGTGTTTTATTTTGTTCGTCTTTAACTCTATGTTGTGAATAGGCTACTTTCCTGCATCTTGGAAATTATCTGATTTAGTGATGAAACCCAAACCATGCAAGGACAGCACGCAATTATCATCATATCGTCCAACAAGTTTACTGCTAATACGTTCTAAGATGTTCGAAAAAATGATGCTTAATAGTTTAATACCGCATATGGATTCTATTTAAGATCAGGCAGTTTTTACCAACGAATGTGCATAAATTGATAAAAAGTTATTTATGGGATAAATATTTCCAAGTAAAATCAAAAGATGTCACCTCTTCCCGCAGGAAGATATCTGCTGGCGTACCTCAAGGAAGTATTCTAGGGCCGTTCCTATACTTATTGTTCACTGCAGATATGTCTACAAGTGTAGTGACTCACACGTCTACTTTAAGTATTGACTCTCTATTGATAATATCGGAATAAAGTTTGGCAAAATTTTGACTTAGAGAATATATTTGTATGTGTTTATTAAATGAACTTTCATTTTAAAATTTTTCCAAATGGTTAACTAGCTGTAGGCGGTTAATATTTATACTTTTGATATACCATTTCCGTTTCCATTACCGTTTCCATGGAAACGCTTATCAATTAATGGCAAGTGATGGAATTCACCCTGTCCATCATTTAATTTTCGAAGGTTCTCTATAATCATAGATCACATTCTATTTCATATTTATCGTTGAAGTTTGTTTTATTACGCCTGTTCAAGGGATATATCCTGAAGAATGGAAACCATCTGAAATCATTCGCATTCCAACCTCCAACAACGAGATCAGCCCCATTGCTACTTTTTCTTCTTTGTCCAAGGTAATCAAAAACCGTATAGCTAGGCAAATCATTATCTAGAAAGTCATAATATTTTAAGTGTTACTCAGTCAGGATTTATTAAAGGTAAGAGTTGTACTACCGCACTAATAAATATAGTTGAGGATCTTAGGTCGAAACTGGATGAAAACAATTTAGCAATTTTAGTTATTCTTGATCATACCAAGGCTTTTGATACGATTAATCAGAGTCTTTCATTTAAAAACTTAAATTTAAAGATGCAATAAAGCAAAGACGGTTTGAAATTTTGCCAAATTTTTTGTTTGTTGTGAAATACAATAGTTCCGGAATATTATTTCATTCACATGGTTACCGCTGCTGGCCTCCAATACCTCTTTCGATCGGACCAATTTTTGTGCACTTTTTCGAGTGATGCCAATGCATCATGAATGTTGGCCTTCAAATGCTCAATTGACTTTGGTTTGTCGGCATAACCCACAGATAATAGTCCAACGGTGTCAAATCCCAGCTTCTAGGCGGCCAAATGACATCACCATTTAGGCTAATTAAACGACCATCAAATATTAGACGCAATAAATCGATTGTGGCATGAAATGTATGGTAAGTTGGACCATCTTGTTGAAACCAAACATCATTCACATCAATACCATGAAGGCAGATACAAAAAAGTAGGTTATCATGATGCGATATGTATCTCCTGATTATCAAAGAAATATGTGTCAATAATGCCTCCGCTCAAGCCGCGCCAAACACTCACTCGTATGGATGGATTGGCTTCTGTAAGACAAAGTGTGGGTTTTTGGGCCCCAAAATATGACAATTTTGCCTATTAACGTAACCACTAAGATGAAAATGAGCTTCATGAAGCGAATGGTCATACGGCTTCAATTCAATTCAATCAACCAATTGAACTTTGTAAGGTGTCATACCGAGATCTTTTCGCAAAATTCGACGTAAACCAGTGCGTGAAATATGCAATTCGATGACGAGTTGACAAAAGCTACAACTTCGATATTTTCTGGTACATGCACGGCCACGTCTTGGCGCGTCAACAATGATTCGCACAGCGAATATTAATTCCTGCATAGATTTTATTAATTGTGATTTAGTAAAAATTAACTGTTTCCTTCTAAATCTAAGGGCCATTTTTTGAGTGTGAGATTAACGATTAAGATAACTTTAGTCTTCATATTCAGTTTTTGAGTTGACTATCAAAAGTAGTTGACAAATTTTATTCAAAAAAAGCTTTTAAGTGAAAGAAAGCCGAATAAGACAAATATTTAAGCGATTGTGAATTATATACAACACGAATTAGACAGTCTTAATTTATTAATTAATTAATTTATTTATTTTTCAAAAAATATTTTTGTACTTAAAAATCAATAGTATTCAGCTGATTTGTTCTGTACAAAAGCAAGTTGTTGTGAGGTTAGGTTAGAGGACGTGTACTTGTCAGTAAAGACAAGTACAGTACCCGGAGGTCGAATTGACCCATTGTACAACGTCCGTCGGCTCTCGACACAGAATTCAAACTCTCAAACAAGGCCCTGCCAAGGGTCCTCAACCTCATTCTACCAAGGGCTGGGTAGTTACAGAGGAGGTGTTTGATATTCTCCAACTCCTCCTCATCGCAACATGCCCTGCAATAGTCCGGCTGGAATCTGTTCCAGATCCTCGTCAGCGACCTAATCTCGCAGTGCCCTGTGATAAAACCGACAACCAACCTTAAGCTGGCCTTACCAAGCCCTGCAGCCAACCTGACCTCCTATTGTTCACAGCAGGCCATAGACATCTAGAGTCAACACAACCAGATCTGTTCCCCAAACGCCTCTGCTCTTCCTCCCTGACCCATGCATTGATGAGGCCATAGAGGTGACAGACCGGGGGGTCAGGACCAACTATCAAATCGTCCCCAGAAAGCGAACGTAACCTAGCGAGGGCATCCGCCGTCTCATTGCCAAGTATTCCGCTATGACCCGGAACCCAGCACAGATGGATATGGTCTAGTCTAAAAGTCCTCAACGACTCCTTGCACTCGCGAACGAGACGTGATTTGCACCAGACCGACGCAATGGCCCTAAGGACAGCCTGACTGTCAACGAAGATCATGTAAGATTCCGAATCCGAAGCTGGGCCACCAGCTATGGCCTCAATAGCCTTCAAGATTGCGAAAATCTCCACCTGAAATACGCTGCAGTCATCATTCAACCTGAAGTGGAGTTCAAGACCGAGTCCCCTACAGAAAACCCCAGCACCTGTACATCTACCTAACTTAGACCCATCTGTGAAGATGAGTATACCTTTGAGTACCCTTATAGCATGCTTCGAAACTTGTGGACAGTCATATTTTCAACTCCTTTTGCCATTCGTATGCAACTTGGTAAAACGTACTTAATTCCTGTACTTTTATATGGGTGTGAAATTTTCGCAAACTGCCATAGTAATGACAACCGAAACATAGAATACAACAATATGGCAAGATACAATGGCTCAAACGTATAATTGGACACTACTGTTTTTTTTTGTATGTGTATGAAGATGAATTCGAATTAGAAAATCCAAGACGCAATTCGTAAATTTTAGCAGCACCACATTCGGCGCTAACAGAACAAAATTTGATATTCACAGAGCACTGTTAACTATTTAAGAGAGGCAATAAGTAGTGTGACGTACTCTCGCGACTAGGTGTCATAATACCAACGGTTAGTCAGTAGGGTGAATTCTCTTATATTTCACCTAGTAAATATTGTCTGGTTCTCATGATGAAACCAGACTAAACCCTTTAGTGCTGACTAATCATTTCCCACGGTCTGCGAGTCTACGTCGCAACTCAACACATTAAATGTATGTATATAGCTGTAAGTTAGTTTGTTAAGAAAATTATAATAAAAGTTAATCCGTTTAATAACAGAATTCAATCAGCAACGATGTTTTCATTAAATGGCGTTCCTGCCATCCTCGCATTAAACGAAAAGGAGTGTGAAAAAAAAATTTAAGAATAATTAGAACAGCATAAAAAAACCGCACATACAACACAAGAATAAAAGCAAAACAGTAAAATAACAAAAATAGAAAACGAAAACAAAATTTTAATTTAATTTAAACTTTACATAAATATAAATGTGTTACTTAAAGAATAAAACCAAACAAAAACAAACAAATAAAAATCAAAAGAACAACAATAAATAAAAAGAATTTATTAAAATCTTTAATGTTGAAAATCAAGGAAAAACCGAAATCATTAAAAACTGAAAACAAGACAACGATCATATACAAAAAAGTGTAGAAACATTTGATAAAAAAAAAACTTATAGTGCAATGAACCAATATAAAAACGGCAACAAAAGCAAAATATAAAAGAATTTGTGTCAAGTGTTTATATTTGCGTTAACAAAAAAAATAATAAAATATAGAGTCAGCAAAACAGAAACACCAAGAAAATTCAATTATTTTTTAGTGAAACTCATAAGGCATGCATACTACTATAACATTTCATTTACAAACTTACGATAACCAAAATACAAAAAAGGAAAGGTTTAAAACTCAAAAAGTGATTTATAAAGTAAAAAGTATACAAAAAAATTTGTTTAAATTATATAAAAGTAATTGAGTCAAAAACAGAAACAATAAAAACTACTGCGGAACAGTGTAAATTAAAAATGCAAAAAAAAGACTTCAAAAGTTTCAAAAGATTTCAAAAGTTTTTAACAATTTTTTTATAAAAGGGGTAATAAAACAAAAGGTGGTTTGTAAAAATTGGAAATTTTAAAAGCAAATGAAATAAACGGTATTTAACAATGAAATTCAAGATAGAAGCAGTCGAAAAGAATTACAACAAAATCTTCCATCATCCCAAACAACATCAACAACAACATCTTCAAGCGACGGCAGCAGCGGCAACTGTAGCTGCGGGACTGTCAATAATACTGGTGAACTGAGCTAAGTTACATGATTATAGTACTAAGTAATAGGCTAAGATTTAACAAATTTAGAATACAATTACATACATGATTACAATACAATACATTATTATATTACTAATAGGCTAAGATTTAACAAATTTAGAATACAATTTACCATAAATAATAATATTAATACAGTATTTCAAACAATAATTTTTTATTTTTATCATAAACTGCTGCGATACTCACGAGTCCCTCCAGTGGTGAAAAAATTTTATTTTAATGATTTAAAAAAAAAATAATAAAAAATAAATAAGCGTATGTATTTTTAATTGCACCTTTTTACTAAATTATAATTTTTTTTACACTTCATCCTTAATTGACCTTTTTCTTTCCGTTTTTTTAACCTTATTTGACATAACCGACTTTGCATAATGGGCAATCGTGATTCAAAGATTGAAAAACCAAATGCAAATGTCATTAATGATATCCAAATAACCATAGAATATCCTGTGGTCTATTTTGGTATCATTATAGGAATATTGGCTTTGCAATTAATAATTACAATATACAGAATTCATAAAAGGTCAATTAAAAAGACCTACTTGAATATATATTTTCTCAGGTTAGAATAAATTGACAGGACGATTAAATTTGTTTAACAATATATGGAGTGGCAAAATATACTTGCCAAAGTAAGATTAATAAAGGAGAACTTCGATAGGTCCTATAAATGTCTGAATACCGACAGGTTTACAACGGACGAAACATTGCTAAGACATATAGGAATTTTGATAGTCTCTCGAAAAAATTAGAATTTTGCTTAATGTAAATTACACTAGGCTAACAGTGTCACATAAAGTAGCAGCTGAAGCATTTTATTTAGACTTAGGGAAAAACTATTAACAGTAGCTTCAAGGAAGGGCGTAGAACTAGAAATACCACATAGCCTCCATGAGGAAATGACAAAGAACCAAAAGGGTATTGAAAAACTACAGACAGATACTAAAACTAAAGCCAATATGCCTCAAACAGCAATAGAATTTTTACACAGCTGCTAAATTAATACCAGAATATGATGGTAAAGCAGATAACCTGCAAAGCTTCATTGATGCGTTGTGCTTGGTGGATTACATTAAGGAAACACATGAAGCAATCGCAATCAACTTAGTGGAAGCCAATCTAAAAGGTGCGGTAAGAAACATTATATCTAGTGAAACCACCTTACAGGAAGTCATAACTAAACTAAAGAAAACTATTAAGGGAGAAACAGTAGATGTAGTCACAGCCAAGTTAATGAATATCAGGCAACAGAATATAAATGCCAATTCATACGCGAGTGAGATCGAAAACCTCGCCAAGAGATTGGAAAGCGCATACTTTTCCGATGGCATACCAATCGAAGTTGCAAGTAAATACGCTACAAAAACAGCGGTTAAAACAATAGTAAAAAATGCCACTAATGAAAAGGTTAGACTCATAATGGAGTCTGGAAACTTTTCAACTATGAACGAGGTGATGGCAAAGTTCGTAAATAGTTGTACAGAAGTATTCAGCCAACCTAATTCAGTACTCTTTTATGGTTCCAATAACAGAGGAAACGGTTCAAATCGTAGACAGTTTTTGGGTAATAGATATAGGAATATCTATAATAAATAACAATAATAATAATAATAACAATAATAGGTATCGCGGTGGGGACAATAGTTACCGCGGAAGAGGTCGAAGCAGCTATGGTGCGAATAACTACAGAAGTACTAGAAATATAAGGCTTGTAACCGAAGATAATTCGGAAAACTTGCAAGACCCCCTGAATGTTTAATTGCAAAAGTTTATAACATTAATATTGGACAATACAGCTATCTTAGTTGCAGATCATCGTTGAATGCCGGTAAAACGACATTTCTCATCGACACGGGAGCGGACATTAGCCTCAGTGGAGTATGTCATGGTTTAACCACTACCCTTGGAAAAGTACCCACTGATTTGATGATAGAAGATATTCTTATTGGGCATGAATTTCACGTTGTCAGTGACAACTTTCCTATACCAGTAGACGGAATTATTGGAATGGATTTTGTACGAAACTACAATTGCATTCTAGACTATTCACGAGAACGAGATTTAATAATACTACGGCCTGATGATTTTGTTTCAGACATAGCGATTCCGTTAATGAACGCACCTGAGGAAAATTCAATATCTATCCCAGCCAGATCGGAAGTGATAAGATTTATTAACGTTCAAACCACTGAAGAAGAATATTTAATTCCACATCAAATAATTGATGACGGTGTTTTTATCGCAAATACCAATACATCAAAATCTAAATCAATGGTTCGACTTATAAATAAGACGGACAACAACCTTATCCTAAAACCTTATCCAACATAGTAAAGATAAAAAATAATCATAAAGATAATGATAAGAAAGAAATACTAAGAAAACTTTCTAAAAATTTTCCGGAATTTGTCGATGAAGAGTTAAAAAATCTTTGCTCCGAATTTATTGACGTTTTTGCATTAGAAACGAAAAAAATAACCGTAAATAACTTTTATAAACAAAAACTGAAATTAAGTGATAATCAACCCGTCTATATAAAAAATTATAGAATCCCTCACTCCCACCAAGATGAAGTTAATTTGCAAGTGCGTAAATTAATAGACGATGTCATAGTAGAACCATCCGTTTCCGAATACAATAGTCCAATATTGTTAGTCCCAAAGAAACCCTTACCAGGTTCAGAACAAAAGAGATGGAGACTAGTCGTTGACTATAGGGCAATTAATAAAAAGTTAATTGCCGATAAATATCCTCTGCCACGCATGGACGTCATTTTGGATCAGTTGGGCAGGACAAAATTTTTTTCGTGTTTAGATTTAATATCAGGATTCCATCAAATTGAACTAGAAGAAGACTCAAGAGACATTACATCCTTCTCTACTGAAAAGGGATCCTTTCGGTTCAAAAGATTACCATATGGCATAAAAATAGCTCCAAACTCATTTCAGAGAATGATGTCCTTAGGCTCCTCAGGTTTAAAACCAAGCCAAGCTTTCCTATATATGGACGACTTGATCATAATCGGTTGCTCAACTGACTACACGTTACGAAATCATAGAGACGTTTTTGACATATATCGGAAATATTATTTAAAACTCCACCCTGACAAGTGCTCTTTCTTCTGCCGAGAGGTAACATTCTTGGGACACAAATGCACTGACAAAGGAATTTTACCTGACGAAAGCAAATTCCCTATAATAAAAAATTATCCAACATCGAAAAATAATGATGAGGCAAAACGCTTTATAGCATTTTGTAATTATTATAGGAGATTTATTCCCAATTTTGCGGAGTATTCAAGACACCTCAGTAAATTGTCCAGGAAAAACATTCCTTTCGAATGGTCTCAAGAATGCGAAAAATCTTTCAAGTATCTTAAAAATCAACTACTAAGTCCTAAAATACTGCAATATCCTGATTTTGAAAAGGAATTTTGCATTACTACTGATGCAAGTATGCGTATGCATCCAGAGCATTTACAAAGGGAGAAATCAATAAGTCGACCATAGACCAAGAACTAATTGCTATTCATTGGGCAATTCTACATTTTCGACCATATGTAGAACATTTTTGGTTAGAAGTGATCACAGACCACTCACGTATTTATTTTCAATGAAAAACCCCATATCAAAATTAACTCGCATTAGACTGGACCTGGAAGAATACGAATTTGTAATTGAATACATCAGGGGTAGAGATAACTACACGGCTGAAGCATTGTCGCGAATAGAGTTCTCTGATATTTGCAAAACTAATATAAATGACATTCTTAAAGTAACTACTATACTACAAACCCGAAATAAGCAGGGAAAAACAAGTGATACAAGAAAAGAAGATAAAAATAAACTATCAGAAACGCTACACGTATTTGAAGCCATCAATACACAAGAGTACTGTAAAATGCCATGTTTATATTTTAAAAATAACAATTTTATTATCCAACGTGGAAAAAATAAACTTTATGAATCGCAGAACCATATTATTAATGGAAATATTGACTTTGATCAATTATTGCCAAAGCTTGAAAAAGTAGCTAATAATAATGCCTTCGCGTATTTACAATTATCATTGAAAGATAATTTGTTTGATAATGTTTTGATAGAATATTGAAAAATTTGAAAATAGTACTCGTACCTGCATTAATAAAGGTACAATCAAAATCTGATAGGGCTAGAATAATCAAGAGATATCACGACGATCCAGTATGGGGTGGACATCTGGGAACAACCCGTTTGCTTAAGAAAATTAGGAGACGATACCACTGGAAAAATATGACGAGGGATATTTCTCGTTATGTCAAAGCTTGTAGTGAATGTCAAAGTGCAAAATCTGGTATTAAACCTGAAGAACCTCTTATCATAACGCCCACACCAGCAAGGGCATTCGATATCGTTATTATTGATACAATAGGTCCCCTACCCAAATCTGACTCAGGTAATGAATATGCGGTCACAATAATGTGTGATCTGACTAAATACCTAGTAACAATTCCAATTAAGAATAAATCCGCCAACGAAGTTGCAAAAGCGATCTTTGAAGGATTTGTTTTGATTTATGGTCCGATGGCAAAATTGCTTATCGACATGCGAACGGAGTATATGAACAAAATATTGCATGAATTATGTGCCCTAATGAAAGTTGAAAAATTAAACTCTACTCCGTACCATCACGAGACTCTCGGAACAATTGAAAGATCTCATAGGACACGAAATGAATATTTAAGGACATATATTTCAGCCGACAAATCAGATTGGGACATATGGCTTAAATTTTTTACATATTGTTACAATACCACACCATCCACAGCACATGATTATTGTCCATTCGAACTTGTATTTGGGAAATGCCCACCTGTCTTGGATTTCATTAGTAAAAATTTGGTGGAACCATTGTATAACATAGAATCATACCAAAAAGAGGTAAAATTTAGGTTACAGGTTGCTCAAAGACGAGCTGCAGATCTTGAAAAATCAAAATTAGTTAGGAAAAGACAATCGGAAATAAAGTCGGAATTTTCAAATATTAAAGTTAATGACTTTGTTTTAGTCCGTAATGATGCAGGACATAAATTAGATAAAATTTATAATGGTCCATTTAATAAGGTAATTGAATTAGATAATAGGAATAATGCTTTAGTATCAGACGATAATAATAAATCGACATGAATACATAAAAATAGGCTTAAAGTTTATAATGCCTAATACAATTTCAATAGTAATGATGAAATGAAATAAAAATATTGCAAGAATTAAAAATTTACAATTAGTAGATTTATAAAGAATTAATTACAAAAAAAAATTGCATTTTACACAACAAAAAAAAAAATAATTTTTAAGTATATACTTATTTTCTTACTAAAAATTACATGTAATCTAATAAATATATCACTATAGTTATTATTTGATATAAGTATAGAATAATCAATAATTGATTATTCTTTTTGTGAAAAAGGAGGTGTGACGTACTCTCGCGACTAGATGTCATAATACCAACGGTTAGTCAGTAGGGTGAATTCTCTTATATTTCACCTAGTAAATATTGTCTGGTTCTCATGATGACCAGACTAAACCGTTTAGTGCTGACTAATCATTTCCCACGGTCTGCGAGTCAATGTTTTCATTAAAGTAGATTGGTCTTCTACTTTGCATAATTGCAGGCTATTGACATAAAATTTAATTCTCATTATGATCATTATTATTTCTGAATAAAAGTGTTGAAATGTAAGGGATGGTTGGTGGCGAGGAGGGGGTAAATTTTCTCAAATCCCAAAATTATTCCAGCTATCCCACTACCACGGTTCGAAAAAGAACCCTCTGGACTACCGTTTGCATATTTTCAATCAAAAAGTTGATAGTTTCAAAGCCAATTTTCACAATACCATATCACTATGCATGCGACTATAACGCTTATTATATTAAGAGGCCTTGAAACCTTTCTTTGAATATGATATGGTACTCATTGACCTAGTATATGTTCTAAAACTATCTCCTAAACAAGTGGTATGGTTCATATGGATACTGTTAAACAACTAACAGTGCTCTGGTAAGGGCAAATTTTGTTCTGTTAAGAGAAAATTTTTCTCTGTTAACGCCAAATGTGGCGCTGCTAAAAATATGGACTGCGTCGTCGATTTTCAAATTCGAATTTATCTTCACACACACTTTTTTTTTAAATATTTCCATTGAAGTGGAACAATTTTGAATAATCTCATACCTAGTGCCCAATTATACGTTTGAGCCACTGTATGTCTTTCTCAAAGTGCGCCGTGACTATATTTCTCATTTTTCGTACCAAAAATTGTGTAAAATTACAAAATTTCTTGAAAATTAAATGCCTTATTCCGTAACAAAAAATTATTAACTCGAAACTCGTGACAAATTAAGTTTGCTAGATCTTAACGGTGTAAAGAAATTATTCAACAGCGATACAAGACTCTTCTGTCACAGTGACAATTTTTTTTTATATTTGTTCTTTGGAATTCCCGAACAAATTACATTCAAAATTTTGGAAGTGCAAATGCGTTCAAAAAAGAAATTAAATTATTTTTGAAAACAGTGAACTTTATTTTATCTGTAAGTTGTAATAACGAAAATATGTTAAAAGTAACTTTACAGTTCCCTTTAGCTAAAGGTACTTTTAACTAAACCCAGGCCCTAAATGTTGTTAATTTTTCTGCAATGTTACTTCTTACAGTTTGTTGATTCTATAATTAGCACTTTCACTTATAAAATTTATAACTTGTAATGTTAAAAAAAAAAAATAAAAAAAAAATAATAAAAATGTGCAATCCAAAGTTACCAACACACAATTGGAAAATTGCAAAGTTGGAGGAGCGCCATGGATCTCGCTGTGCGACTATCATAATCAATCAGGAATCCCTGGAGCACCTGGCAAAATCCAATGGTGTGGTGGCCTTTGGATTTGAACATATTATACTAAAAGTATATAAAAAGGATAATCGCCCCATGGAGTCGAGTGACAACGCCCCTCAGGGGGACAAGCCACAAGACGAACACATGGGCGCATCAGTCAATGAAGAAAAGGAGGAGGATAACCTTACAGCATCCTCAACGCAGATTCATACCCGGTCCAGAGTTAGCTCTCTCTCTTCCACTGGGTCGGATATAGCATCTGCCTTTGATATGCTGTTAAGGGAATCTAATCTCCTGGACGAGGCTGATCAAGAAGATTATGGCCTAGACATTACGATGGTGGAGAAGAGAGAGGATGAAACAGACCATGGTCCGAGTAATCCAAATAAATCTCCATCACTCTAAGGCAGCATCGGCTGCACTACTTCTCCGGCTGGCGAACAGAGGAGAAGACATAGCCCTGATCCAAGAACCATGGTCCATAGCCAATAAGGTTTGTGGATTAGGGCACAAAAATTATAGGCTGGTCCATGCCAAATGTGTAGGTAGACCCAGATCCTGTATACTCATTAAGAACAATTTAATGGCATATTTGCTTCCTAATTTCAGCAATGAAGACCTAACCACACTAACGGCGGAGATCAATGGTAAGCAACATTGGATCTCCTCCTGTTACATGCCGCATGACCTAAGCAGTCACCCACCACCAGATCCAGTGAAGAGACTGGTTACAGAGGCAAAGCGCTCAAATGTTGGCCTGCTGATTGGCTGTGATGCCAACTCTCATCACACTATATGGGGCAGCACGAACGTCAACGAACGGGGTGAGTCTCTTTTTGATTTTATTATATCTAATAACCTATTAGTTTGTAACACGGGTAATAAGCCCACATTTATAACGAAAAACAGAAGGGAGGTTTTGGACATAACCCTTACCTCCGGCAATATTTATGATAGTGTCAGAGATTGGAGAGTCTCGGAGGAGCACTCCTTTTCTGATCATAGGTTTATTGAATTTTCCCTTAGTAGGGAGAACAATACTGTAAGGGCGATTAGAAATCCTAGAAATACGAATTGGGATCTTTATGATCGCCTTGTCAGGCTGGGCTTGGACCCACTCACGAGCTGTAGTATAGATAGTATTTCTGGACTTGAGGCTACAGTGGCTGAATTCACAAAGGTCATAGTAGGGGCTTTTGAAAAAGCATGTCCGAAAAGGGTCAACAGGGGTGGAAAAAAACCACCCTGGTGGGACCGGGATCTGGACATGCTCAGAAAGGAGTCAAGACGACTCTTCAATGTGGCGAGAAAGTCCGGTAATGCGGATCAGTGGAGGGACTATAAAGTGTCCCTTGGAAAATACAAGAGAGTTCTAAGACGGGCTAGGAGGGACTCGTGGAGAAATTTCTGTAGCAACATGGAAACTATCAACGAAACTTCTAGGCTAAGGAGAATTCTCTCGACAACATCCTTTATACCCAGTGTACTGCAAAGAGAGGATGGCTCATGGACCAACTCTGAGAAGGAAACTTTGGATCTTCTTGTGGACACCCACTTTCCACCGGGACAAGGTTCGGATGTGCGAACAACCGTCTCGGGGAGTGAATCACAGTGGGAATACTGCTCGATCATGTCTGCGGACGCGATAAAATGGGCGATAGACGGATTTAGACCGTTTAAATCTCCGGGACCGGACGGAATATATCCGGCACTCTTGCAACGTCTGGAAAGGAAACACATCAGAATGCTTGAGGCGATGTTTGTCGCCAGTATTCGGATGGGCCATATACCGTCGGAATGGTGTAAAGTCGGGGTAGTCTTCATACCGAAGGCTGGAAGAAACTCTCATACTACACCCAAGGACTTCAGACCCATAAGTCTATCCTCCTTCTTACTGAAGACTATGGAGAGACTCGTGGATGTGAATCTGCGTCAGACCTTGGATGGAAATCTCCTTTCCGGGGGACAACACGCATACATTAAGGGGAGGTCTGTTGAGACTGCCCTACATAGCCTGGTGTGCAGGATAGAGAAATCGCTTGCACAGAGGGAATACACTCTGGCTACTTTCCTTGACATCGAAGGAGCCTTCAATAATGTGGAACTTTGCGCTATAACCAGGGCGCTGGATAGTCTGGGTGTACGATCCACTATAGTGAACTGGATAACTAAGCTACTTTGTGGGAGAACAATCTACCCCACACTTGGGAGCTCACAGACAACCAGGGCTATAGGGAGGGGAACTCCACAGGGCGGAGTACTCTCTCCTCTTTTGTGGAATCTGGTGATGAATGAGCTACTAGTGATACTAGAAAAAAATGGATGTGAGGCAATTGCCTATGCGGATGACATTGTTCTTGTTATCTCCGGAAGATTTGTCGACACTATCAGAGATAGGATGCAACTGGCTCTGAGAAGGGTCTGCGTGTGGGCATCTGAACGTGGTTTGGGTGTTAACCCGGTGAAAACGGAAATAGTACTCTTCACAAGAAGGTACAAGCCACCGACATTTCGTCCATTGAAACTTAACGGGACGGAACTGAAACTCAAACAGGAGGCACACTTTCTAGGACTTATTCTGGATAGGAAGCTGTCTTGGAAATCGAATATCATTAACAGAACTAAAAAGGCTTCCATTGCCCTGTATGCTTGTAACAGAGTGTTGGGGAGAAAATGGGGCCTAGGACCTAGGATGACACACTGGATCTACACAGCGGTGGTCAGACCTATCTTAACCTATGGATGCCTAGTTTGGTGGGAATCTCTTGAAATTAAAACTAACTCGAAACTAATACAGCGACTGCAGAGATCTGCCCGTATTATCATTAGTGGTGCCTTGCGCACTACACCTACGTCGGCACTGGAGATAATTTTGGGCCTCTTTCAGCTTGACCTTTTCTGTAGGGGAGTGGCTGCTAAAATAAGTAAACGTCTCTGGGCGACTGGACAGTGGCATGACTCGGGCATAGGCCACGCAAGAATCCTGAGGGAAGTTGGAGCTGTCGGGAGCAGTGACTACATGACACCGAGGTACGACTTCACGAAGAGATTCAGGACATCGGTTCCGGATAACGGAGCCTGGAAGGGTGGTGTGACCCACCTGTTTAGAGACTCCGTACAAATCTACACCGATGGCTCTAAGCTGAACGGAGCGGTTGGCAGTGGAATTTTTTCGGAATCAGTTGGAATAGCTCAGTCTATAAGACTACCAGACCACTGCAGTGTCTTTCAAGCGGAGTTGGTGGCCATACAGGCTGCGGCGAGTATTATTGGGGATGGAAGGGTCTCCAAGCGGAACGTTACCATACTTTCTGATAGCCAGGCGGCTATCAGGGCTTTGAGTTCTAACGTGATGAACTCCAAGACGGTGTACGGCTGTCGCAGATATCTCGACGAGATAGCGGAACGATATGACATCCATATCGTATGGGTACCGGGACACAGTGGTATTCCGGGCAACTGTAGAGCTGATGAACTTGCCAGGCGGGGCACGACCATCGAGCTCACCGCTGAGTTCTCGAATCTAGGCATACCAATGAGGACCTGCAAGCTCATAATTGATAATGCGATCGTCGATTCCGTCAACGACAGGTGGGCGGCCTCGGACACGGGTAGAACGGCTCGTAAAATCTGGCCAAGGCTGGATGAGGGGCGCACAAAGAGTCTACTTAAACTCCAAAGAGGCGCGCTCAGTGTAGTTGTCGGTGTCATTACGGGGCATTGCATTATGGGTACGCATGCGAGGCGCATTGGACTTGGACACCTTGCCAACGACTTCTGTAGAAGCTGCAGAGATGAGGAAGAAGAGGAGACTGTCTCTCACCTGCTGGGTACATGCCCGGCTCTATGTCAAAGGAGAAGGAAGTACTTGGGTACTTACTACATGGATGATCTGGAGGAACTGTCAGAGATTGACATTGGCAGCCTAAATCGCTTCATCAGGAGCTCCGAATGGTTTCGAGACTAGGGGATAATGGATGACTGTGGTAGCACAATGGGCCCAATGCGGCCTAAGTGTGTCCATCAACAAGAAAAATTTTTCTTGGATGGGCAGCCACCTCTACCTACCTACCTAATGTTATGATAATTAATTAATAAATAAATAAAAAATGCAACTTAAATTTAAATGAAAACGATGGCAAAAACTGGTCTAAATCTCAACACTAATCACGACTGTGTGGCATCGTTTTTTGTTACATTTCCATTGGAAATATAATTTCTAGTAATTTCTAATAATTCTAGTGATTTATTAAATACAACTTTTGTAAGACTTAGAAAAGGTCTACTATTTTCCGAAAGAAATGGATTTTCTTACATTAACATTAATTTGTAAAATAAATTAAATGTGCTTTTAAAATAAAGTAAAATTAATAAATTATAAATATCAAAGTACAGTACAATTAGCATGCTTGGATATCATGCGTTCTCTGAATACACAGGCTGGCATCGAGGTCATCTTATCTGTGCAGCCACTAGACATCTTTCTCCAAAACATATATCCTTGCATTGCACTGAGCCCTAAGTTCTCAGATATGTCTAGGCCATGTGTGATAGGGCAGGCTTCAATACTGCATTAAGTAGAACCCAATCCCCATGGTACTAGAGACTGTTTTCAGACGAACATACAAAACCCACACTCCCACACGGGAAGTATTGCTGAAGTTATCATCGGTGACGGTGATATAACGATCTTCACCGATAGCTCAACTGGTCTATTCCTATAAGCGGGCACTGGACGGGTCGTACATATTACCTAACCAGGAGGGGGGCAATTAAGTTTTTATAAAATGGACTGTAAAGTCCATTTGGTCCCAAAAACCTTACTTTTTTAAATTTTATCGAATTTTACCCGATATACATATATACATATATCTCACTTTTTTTGCTCATATAAAAAATTTAACTTCATCGCCTATATCTCCGGCTCCAAAGGTTTTCCGACCATAACGAAAACTGATTTGGAATCCTTGACCCAAAAGCTATCCAGTCCAAATTTTAATAGGTTTATGAAGGGCATATTTGGTTAAAAGAATTGATTTTCCAAAATTATTATGTCCAATAAGCGAATTATTTCCAATTTTCCTTTTTTTCTTGTAAAATTAAAAGGTTTAGCTTCGTTTTACTTTTACTTTTTCTCCAATTCATCTCTATCTTCGTGATTACTTAAGATTATGTACTTTCTTCACTTCCAAATTGTTCAATTATGTTAACTTAACATTCTCTATTAACATAACATTCACTGTAACAAAAGGAATATAACTTTTGCAGCTAACTAGACACATTGTTTTATTTTCGTATATAGTTCATAATTTGCTCCTGTCATGACTGAGGTGTTATCAGTGTCAATTGGAACAAGATGTTTTAATATTATTATATTAATTAAATATTAAATAAAAATGTTATTAAATTAAATATTATTAAATTAAATATTATTACATTAATTAAATAATTAAAATTATTTGTAAGACGTTCAAAGCATCTGCATTTCCTGCAATTAAATCAAATAAGCCCAGATAAGTGGTAAAACATGTTCTGAAAAGATGTAATATCTAATGACCATGCCTAAAAGCTTCTCAACCGAAATAACAATCCCATCACCCAAAATTAAGCTGAAATTATTATTTGCATATCAATGTATATAAAATTTTAGCTCAGGACGTTAATTAAGTTAGCACATTTGGAACGATGCACATTGGTTTAAAATAGATTTTTTTTGGCCAAAATTATTTACGACGAGAATATAATAGTTTTTTGTTAATATTTGAATTATTATTAATTATTAATATCATATTTTGTCAATTATGTGAAATTTAATTAAAAATTGTGTTTTCTCTCTACACATATTAATTAAAACCTACGTATTTCAAGTATTTCTAAATACTAGTCTTATTTATAAAGAAAAGATAAACAATTATATTTCAAAAAGGAATAGTATTGTTAGTTTAAAAAACTCTTATTACAAATTAATTGTTAATTACGTCTAATTCGGTCTAATTCGAGAAATTGCTTTCGATAAGAAAAGCAAGTGTTTCTTCGCTAGAGAGAGCAACAGGGTCCTTTGAGTTTTTCCCGCACCGTTTTCGTATTTTCTATGGTCGTGTTGGACTTTGCATTGCTTCCTTTAGAACGACAGTCTTTTTCGCCCTTTTTAACGAGCAGGCATACGCGCTGCATTTATTAATAAATCTGTCGTAATTTCTTTGGATGAAGGCATAATTGCTGCTTATCTTCTCTTGCTACGATTCGACATTTCATTAAAAGACATTCGTGGCCGACCTGCTTTATAGGTGCTTGGTACTTCAGTTAAAATTTTTTTAAAAAATACTTCAGAACTTAACCATTTCATGTTTCGAGACATAAATACATTAGTGTTTCTGAAGCATTCTGACAACTTTTCATCTAATTTTACGCAATATATCCCTATTTTTTCTTTTAAATGTTTTAAATAATCCTCAGGAGGATTTGCAGTTCCACTTTTTTCTAGAACGAAGTTCAAAACTTCCTTCTTTTTCTTTTCTTTAGTATTTGTTTTTTTAGCAAAATTTTGAAAAGCTCTTCATTTCTGAAGCCAAGGTAGTCCAGTAGAAAGCGAATATCTTAAGTTATTGCAAGTTATTGCAGGAAAAAACTTTAGAATGTGTTGCACAAGACCACATGCTATTCTCGAATTTTGTTTTTCACTGGACAAAGTTGGACATTTTTTTAAAAGTTTAAATTTATGGAAAAATAAAATAATAATTGAATGCGCGAATATGCATGTAAACAACACACGTTATTTCTATGTCTATTTATTTTTTTTTTTTAACTTTTTATTTTACAATTAATTAATACATACCATAAACTTTATTATCCATTAAAAATATTTTTTTTTAACTTTTTAATTTTATTCAAAAACACTATTTGGCCAACTACTTAAATTAAACTACTTGCACTTGATTATTCAACAATACTAAAAAGTTCTATGCTTGCCGCTCTGTAGACTAACGGTAAATACCGGTTTAGAAAAACAAAATTTATTTTCTGATAACTTGAAGTGTTGCCTATCATGCTGTATTAAAAAATTTACAAAAAACGAAAATTAAAAAATTACATTTTGGCCAAAAAAACTGAATTTTAAACCAATGTGCGATGTAATGAAAAATTAATACATTGATATCACTTTACAGTGTTGCAAGCTTCTGCTAAATGATTTACTGCCAAAATGACAAATTCCTCAGGTTTTTGCTTTTCGTTGTCAATTTTCATAACAAAAGACAATTGCGGTTGTAAACTTGTAAACCACCGATTATACAGATACGAAACTTTTGACGTTTAAAAAACGCTCAAAGCAACAGTTTAACCTTCCTCGTAGAGGAAGAAAGAAAATATAATGTTTTGCGAATCATGTGTTAGAAGCAACTAGAGATGAGCGATATTTTCAAAACTGTGATTTAATCACGGCGATTGATAATTCACTGGTAACTAGAAATTGCCAAATAACAGTTACTAATAATGTCGTTCCTTCAAAATTGTTACATACTCAAATTTATTTCATTTTATTTTGAGCGAGGCAGAATTACTATTAGATGATGCTGATTATTTACTTTTGTCTTTTATACATCAACTTTCTGTGAAACTTCATATAAAAAAATTACATTAAAAATAATAACTGATTTTATTTAGTAGTCTTTTCGTAGTATGTATCTAGTTGTCTCTTTCTTACGACTTAATAAAATACGTTATTGTCATTATTGTTTTCTTTTGGAATACTGTGATCACAATCACTGTTTTAACCCTTTCGCATCTATTGGGACATATGTGTCCCACTGAACGATCGCAGACTCCTATTTTTTAAATTGTTACTGTAAAATGATTCAAAGTTGTCCCATTTAGTTATTTAGAGGCTAAAGAACAGTTACACATTTTCAAAACACAGAAAAATTGCGTATTTCCATAGTCCATTTCAATCAATAGATGAATCTATGACTAAGTTCAAAGGACGTTCATCACTAAAACAATACATGCCACTGAAACCCACGAAGCGTGGAATAAAAATATGGATGAGATGTGATTCTCTCAGTGGGTACGTATATGATTTTAACATCTGCTGCGGTAGAGAAGAAGGACCTACCATTGGCACTCTTGGAAAACGTGTAGTAAATAATCTTGCCAAGATCATAAAGCTTTGATCGTTTTTTTTTTTTACTAGTGTTTATCTACTTGAAACTTTGAATTTTCCGGCATTAGGTACGATAATGACTAATAGAAAGAACTTGCCAAACTGTCAAAAATTACCGAAGGGTGAAGCTATTTTCAAATCGTGTAGTTCTGGAATTATATATACAAAATGGCACGATACGAAGGAAGTAGCAGCTATTAGCAATTGTCATGGTGCTACAATGGTATCAATAAACAAAAAGCAACATAATGGTGAAATTCAAGTTGTGCAGTGTCCGGAAATGATTAAATTTTACAGGAATATAATGGGAGGCGTAGACCGAGCTGATCAGTTATGTGGAATGTACGAACTGGACCGTAAACCACAGAAATGGTGGGAGAAAGTTTTTATAGACTATTGATGATGTCAGCTGTAAATTCGTGGATCATTAATATGAATTTACATCGTAAGAAGGAACCATTTCTTGACTTTTTAGTACTGCTAGCAGGAGGTCTGATTGCAGGACAGAAAACTTGTAAACTAAGTAATCGTCTCCCGTACCGAAAGGGTTAAAGAACAGTGATTAGCAAATCACGTTCACTGAGAACAACGTTCTTCAAAAATCACTGGATCGCTCCCTCTAGAAGCAACAGATATACAGAGTGAAAACTGGCGGTTAAAGTAGAAAAACTAAATGTAAATAAACATTTATTTTGTGTTAAAAAAAGGGAAAATTTGTAATATTTTAATATTTAATTTCTTCAGTGAAAAGTTTAAAGATTCTTAAATATTTAAATATTAATCGAAATGTGTGTGATTTTCGGTCACAATGAATATAGTTTCTTGTGCAAGAGATAATTAAGAAGCTAAATATGACAAAATCAAAATAAGACGTACTGCTCATAATAAAATTTTCTTGCTGAAATTTGCCAATATTTTTTAATTTCTTGAAAGAAAAAGTTAAAATTTGTTATTATTAGTTGGTTTTATTTATTAAAGTTTCACACAAAAATTAAAATTTTTATTAACTCTCGCCAATATAAAAAACCCACCCCGAAAACTAAAAAAACATAAATAAACAAAACACAGTTACAATCAGAGAGGGACAGAAATACCTTTTGGTAATATTAGGGGTCAAGTGGTTTCCGAGTATAGGGATATGCGATCATAGCTCCCGAGCCTCCAGCCTCTACCCTATCAAGACCGTTAGTGCGTGACATTGTCACATCCTGCTAGAGGTGGCCCTGCTCTTCAACGGAACACTACAGATCTAGACTGGGGAGTCAATAAACACCTTCCTCTCAGCCGGGGTGACTATGGCTGACCCCTCCCCTTTGGTAGGACCTTTTTTCTTCTGACCACTCGCTCCCTCCGTTTCTGATTTGATTGTCCTGAGCTGGTGGCTGTAGCTTTCTGGACCTGGTTGTGTATGCACCGTTAAAACCCTGGCAGGCCTCAAAGTACGTTCCTTGTCCGTCGCCGTTAAGTTGGTTGTGTAGGTTCGGTTGAGAAGACTTCCGATTAGTACCCGGTCTGGCTCTGAGCACCTGTCCTAATAAGGGCTGGTGCCAACCCTCGCGTAGCCTCCCTGCTTGCATACATAACCACGGGACCACTTATGGGTAACTATACTTTGCAGGCAAGGATAGCGGCTTTGAGTGGGGACCCTCTTGCAATGAATTCGACCAACCAACCCAACCCAAGACACAAACCAGCGCTAACTCAAGTTGGCGAGCGCAAAGCATCCACCACTGTAACCGGTGGACGCACAACCTTCTATAGGCAGGCACCTGTCAAAAATGCAGCTGCCCCTACCTCGAAAGCTAAGGCCCAAGTTTCTACTTCGGTAAAAAACCCCGCTTGGCACACAAGGCTCCGGCTGCGAAGCCGGTCCCTAGTGTCGCCACACCTCCTGCCCTGGCACCTTCAACCGAGGCTCCGTCTACCTCTAAGGCTGTTGCGAATATGCCCTCGCACTCTTCGGCTGCCGCCAAGGCATTGGCAGACAAGTCTGGCGCGCAAGCCCCTGGCACCAATCCATCTTCGGGTGTCAGGAATACCGTGAGTGCTAGCGTGAGGGCATATAGAACTCGCAGATCAGCCATGCGAGTCATTGCGAAATTTGGCTCGACCGACCCGACTCTCCTCCCAGAGGACGAGAAGGATCGCCTTGCCTGGGCTAAGGCTCATCAAAATGATCGCCCCCCACCTCTCCGATCACGGCAGAGACGGCCCCAAAGAGGCAAAGATCAATCGAGCTAAACGCTCCACTCCAGCCTCACAAACGCTCTAAGGTGACCAACTCTAACATCCCCCTACAAGACCCCGTTCGTCGACGCAACCTAGACGTCCTGACCTCAGCAAACCTTCTAAGTCTCTCAGTGTGGTATTAAAGGAAGGTCTGACCTGGGCGGTCGTTGACCGCCAGAGCCACCCTGATGGTTCCATTGCTCCCACTAAGTGGAAGCTGGTGAAACATGCGCTCTTGGACGTCTTCCTTGGAGTAATGGACTCCAATCCTGGCCCCCCACCCGGCTGTACTGATGCGGGGTGGTATCAGGGGCACATCAAGCTGGTGGCTTGCTCTGACCTCCGTTCTATGGAGCTCTATAAGGAGGCTATCAGTAGGATTAGTGGTCTGGCCGGGAGCTAAGCTTGCTGCCGACCCTCCAGACCAGATTCCTAACCTCCCCCGTTCTAAGGCGAGAATTCCGACCGGACCATCAGATCCGGATACCATGTTGAGGATCCTCAAGGCCAGCAACACCGACCTGCCCACTCATAACTGGAGTGTGGCTAAAGGCCCCTGCAGACGATCAAATAAATTCGTCAAATAATGCGTAAGTGTGAGTGTAGTGTGATTGAAGTTTAAAAGGAGACGTTCAAATAAATTCGTCAATCGTCATTTGCATTTTGATTTTGTAGTGTGCGCTTCGCAAAATATCTTCATTGGATGACGATATATTTATTGCTTTTAACATCTTGCGCAATTTTATTAAAATAAAGGAAAATATAAAAAAAAATTTGAATGAAAAATTTCATATTTTCTTTTTTCTTCTCTATTACATTTTCTTCCAGTTTTACATGCAACATTAATATTTTGCAATTAATTCTAATATAATTTGTTTTTCATTTTTGCACTTCTCCACGATGGCAAAAATGTTTAACACAATTTAACTTCTTAAAAATATAATAAATAAAATATACACATACAAAATACATATATACACACAAATATAAAATATACATTCACAATAAAAAAAATATTTTTTGTTTATTACTACATTATTCACAATAAAAAAAATATTTGTTTATTTATCCGCGCATTGATGATGTGTTCATTACGACGATATCGAAGCAAATGAGACATTGCTTATCAATCAGAATTGGAGACGATCAAATAAAAATTCGTCGAATGAAAAAATCAAAATGTTTTGATTTTCATCAATTACAGCCGACAACGTATACGTATATAACGACAACACGCACACATATAAGACGTTGATGGTTTTATTTGATCGTCTCCAGGGTCCTTAAAGTTGCTGACCAGTGGGGTGATTACCGCGAGGCGGTGATCATCCTGAATGAGGAGTCACTTCCACTTATCACTGCCCGTGAGGGAGTGATAAAATATGGTTTTAGCTCAATTGAGCTAAGGGTCTATAAGTCGGATTCCCGCGCTGCCGCACATCCGCCAACAGAACCCATCCCCGAAAATCCCGTCCCACCGCAACCCATCCCACAGAACTCTACCCCATCTGACCCTACTCCATCCGACCCTATTCCTGGACCTCTCGAACCCGTCGAATGTAGAAGCGTGTGCAGTCATTCTTCTCGACGCTCCTCATCCAGCAAGAAGTCCAATTCTAAGCTGGTGGGGGAATTCTTCGACGGCATTGATATTGACGCGGGCGCAACCTCTCCGTTGTCGGACGAAGAGGACGCTGTTGGTTGATTCTCTGGCCAATGCTGAGTCATCCAAATTAACCTGCAACACTCTAAAACCGCCTCCGCCGCTCTGCTCCTCCGACTAGCAGCCGAGGATACAGAGCTCATTCTGGTCCAAGAACCCTGGCTTGTAGACGGCAGGGCTTGCGGACTCAACACCAAAGGATATCGCTTAGCGATACCAGAACTCAGGTAAGCCTCGGGCTTGTGCATGGTTAAGGATAGTATTAACGCTCTTCTCCTCCACAGGTTCAGCGACAAAGATACCGTCACCATGGTCGTCGAAATGAACTTGAGACCCTCTGGATCACGTCATCGTATCTGGCGCATGACTATGGGCTCTCTCACCCTCAGGAGCCCATCGGTCGACTGGTAGCGGATGCGAGACTACGCGGAGTTCCGGTCATAATCGGAGCAGATGCCAACTCCCACCACACAATGTGGGGCAGTTCCGGTACCAACGAACGTGGTGAGTGCCTCTTTGATTTTATTATAAGTAATAACCTAGTTATAGCTAACCGGGGCGATGAACCAACCTTCCTCACTTCGAACAGAAAGGAGGTGCTGGACATCACTCTGGTCAGCTCCGATTTCTCTACTAACCTTAAAGACTGGTTTGTATCTCATGAATGCTCCTTTTTGGACCATAGACACATTACCTTCATTATTGACACGAACGAGTCTCTTCCTTTCATGACCCCTCCGGTCAATAGGAGGAACGCGAATTGGACCATTTTTAGAGAGAAACTGCGTAGCAGCCTTCCCTCTACACCCCCCCCCCAACTATAACGACCCGTTTCGACGTGGATAGGGCTGCGGACACAGTCATCCGCGCTTAGGGCGGCAGCCACATCCTCCGTCAAACCCGCTACCCATAGGGGCAAGCGAAAACCGCCCTGGTGGAACTAAGAGATTGATGATCTACATCGATCTTTTGGCAGGCTCTTTAACAGGGCGAACACGACAGGTGAATGGTCAACCTACAAGGCCAAAAAGAGGGAACTTAAATACGCTGTAAGGCGCGAAGATGGCCTCGTGCAGGAACTACTGCGCGAGCGTAGAATCCTCTGCCGAAACGGGCCTCTCCGTAAAATTCTAAGTACCACTCACAAATCCCTTGACTGTATCCGACGATTTGACGGATGTTGGACTACGTCCAGTTTGGAAACGCTTGAGCTTCTCCTTGACACTCACTTTCCAGGAAGTGACACACTTGGTGGCCAGGCCTTTTATCAGGTTAACGAACCACCGGAACTATTCCCCCCTGACCCTTACCCTTGACCAAGTGCAGTAGGCTGTTAGATCTTTCCAACCATTCAAGTCACTAGGACCGGATGGTATTAGCCCGGGTGAAATTCAACATGGAGAAGATAATACTCCCTTGGTTGCTTGCCATCTATAACGCTAGTCTCAGGCTCCTTTACATCCCTTGGAGCTGGAGAATATCTAGGGTGATCTTCATTCCCAAGGCTGGGAAACCGTCCCACACTAGGGTGAATGATTATAGACCCATAAGTCTGTGTTCCTTCCTTCTGAAGACGCTGGAAAGAGTCCTTGATGTTCATATTAGGGCCTCGATTGATCCAGCGTTTCTATCCGCTTCCCAACATGCGTATACGAGAGGTAAATCAGTGGAAACTGCACTTCACTCTCTTATCTCTCGGGTAGAAAAGTCCTTGCACGTTAAGGCCAAAGTGTATTGGCCATTTTTCTGGACATTGAAGGTGCATTTAATAACGTCGACCCGGACGCCATAGTTAGGACTCTTGGTTCTCTGATCGTGGGACAGAATTTGGTCAGGTTCATCGAGCTTCTCCTCAAGTCGATGATAGTAACCTCCACAGTGGGGGCCACGAATTGTCAGAGAATGGTTCGTAGGGGTACATCGCAAGGCGGTGTTCTATCACCACTTCCCTAGAATCTTGCAGTCAACTCACTCTTGAGGGGGCTGGAACACTCTGGCAACGAGGCCATAGCTTACGCTGACGACATTGCCATTGCTGCGTCGGGAATTTGTCCGCACAAGCGGATAAGTTGAACTTGGCGCTGTCAATCGTGCTGGACTGTTGTAGGGATTTTGGACTGTCTATTAACCCTTCTAAGACCGATACGATTCTTTTTACGAGGAAATATAAAATTCCGACCTTCTCCCTTCCCAGCATATATGGGACGAGACTCACGTTGAGTCCCGTGGTTAAATATCTGGGCCTGATCCTCGATCCCAAACTCAACTGGAGGGCGAATCTGGCTGCTAGGGTACGCAAGGCGGCATGTGCTGCTTACTGCTGCAGTAGAGCGGTCGGAACCAGATAGGGTCTTCGCCCAAGGATCATGTGTTGGATATATTCTACGGTCATCAAACCCAACCTCTTATACGGTGTTGATTTCTGGTGGACTGCTCTGGACAAACAACACAACGTCAGACTTCTTGAGAAGGTCAGAAGGTCTGCCGCCATTTATATAACTGGCGCTCTACACACCATCCCCACGAAAGCCTTGTTCGCAATGCTAAACTGGCTTCCTACTGTGCTTCTCGCTAAGCAGGTAGCCAAGTTTGCTGCGACTAGACTTAATGCTCTCTCTCGTTGGCACATTATACCTTATGGTCACTCCACTATTCTGGAGGTTGATCCAGTGGCCCCTGTGAACATGGACTATTTCCCTGCTGAATGTTGTCTTGACAGATGTTTCCACTCTCTGATTCCAAGTAGAGATGACTGGAATCCTAATACGGTCGTCCCCCCGGAAGTCCTTGATATATACCGACGGCTCTAAACTCGATAATGGGGTTGGAAGCGGGAAACTGGGACCTAAATATCTCTCTCCGTATGCCGGACTACTGCAGCGTGTTTCAGGCGGAGGTGATGGCAATTTACCGGGCCGCTCAATGGATTCTCGTCAACGATGCTCCTTTCACTCGCGTCTCGATCTTTTCTGATAGTCAGGTCGCGATAAGATCTCTATCGGGTTTAGTGATTAACTCTAGGATCGTTAGGGAATGTCGTCGCTGTCTCGACCTTCTCTCGGGGCGCTTCACCAGTGTCTCTCTGGTGTGGGTCCCCGGGCACAGTGAAATTCCGGGAAACTGTAGGGCCGACGAGCTCGCCAGAGCTGGTGCGCTCCTTCCGGAATCCTCTTCTGTTGAATTAGGTATGCCACTTGCCTCGGTCAAGTTAACCATTGCGCGGAGGTTCTTTCGGGACGCCAACCTATCCTGGGTCAATGAGGAGTCATGCTCCACCGCTAGACTCACCTGGTCCAAGATGGATAGAAGACGTACCAACCGATTACTTGGTCTTGGTGGTGATGTCATCTCGACTACAGTGGTCGTGCTTACAGGTCATTGCGTCATGGGTAGACACGCGGAAAGAATGAGGCTCCCTTTCAACGACTTCTGCCGTGGATGCAGGTCCACTGAGGAAGAGGAGACTGTTGTTCACTTTCTTTGCCAGTGCCCGTCTCTTGCTAGGTGTAGATATAGGTTATTTGGCTCCCCATTCCTTGTTAGCTTAACGGAGCTATCATCTATTGACATCAAGGATATAGCTTCTTCCTTTTCCCTGATTTTGGTGGAACTTGGTTAGTACAGGGACTGCGTTCACCCGTGGTATCATAACGGGCCGCTATGCGTGCTGAAGTGAGTTTTGTGGTACCAGAGCTACCACTCTGAAACGAAACGAATATTTGCTGTCCCTTTCTCAATGCAAGGTTAACTGTCAAACTCTAGTTTCCATTCTGTGTATTTTGTGTTGTAAACTGTGTTGCTTTATAACGCCCATGTTCTGGAAAACGCAGCGTTTTCAAATCGCTTACGATTTAAAAAACGCAAAACGCATTTCAGCACGTTCTGAAATGTTTTTCAGAACATGGGTGAATATTTAAAAGTTTTTGAGTGACGAACTAAATCAGCGAATTTGCTGCAATGTCTTTTTTACAATAAAATCGAAATGTTTTTTTAACTATACGCCCATGTTCTGAAAAACGCCTTAAATCAACAATAAAATTATAGACAATTTAAATTTAATATGTTTTCTTTTATTTGATTGAAAACTTTTAGCATTTTTGACGATTTAAATTTAAAATATAGAATAGAAAAATTAGCTTTGAGTTTGTGTATTGTCTGAATCATTTGTTTACTTGTCAAATGGCGATTTATACAAACAGCTGATCAGATTGATCTTCGAAAAAAAATGCTAGTGGTGTTAAATTTAAAACTAATTATTTGGTTATTTCTTTTTAAACTTTTGATATTAATATTTGCAATTTATTAAGTTCACATATCTATATTAAATCGTAAAAATAAACCCTAAACAAAATTTAAAACATAATTTAAAACCTGTATAAAGTGCTTTAAAACTTTTATGAGAGCAAAAAAATCACAATAACGCATGATCTGGAATGTCCAATGGATTGGAAAAGTCCCTTAGTGTTTTTTTAATTAACATTTCTTTTGCTTTTTTAAAGTCAATATAGTAAGCTGTAGACATTTTAATTTTTTTATTTCTTTATGTTTTGTTATGATAAAACATGTTTTCATTATTCGAATGCAACTTCGAAAAATGCAAAAACGCCAGCAAATCATGCTGAAATGCGTTTTGCGGTTTTTAAATCGCTTACGATTTGAAAACGTTGCGTTTTCCAGAATATGGGCGATCGTTTGTAGAGCTAAGCCATTTTCTAAAAAGTCGTTCACTCTCCCAATCTTTTCGAAATTAATAATTTTCGAAATAAGTTGTCAATCTTAACTAACAAAAGAAAATTATATTTTGCACACGTTTTGCATGTATTTAGTTACTTTAACTGAAGTAAAATTTGTAACTATTTTTTTAACTATAGCTTTTGACTTTTCCACATGTCATAATTTTTGTTTTGTGTATGATTGATTCGTGGTAATTTAAATTAGATTTTATTGGGGGATTTACGTTTTGCAAGCAATGAAACGCGCTTTTTATATTGCCTTATCGGGTTACAAGGAGTTACTTAAAGAGTCACCAGAAGGAAAAAATAAATACTTTTCTACTTTTATTAGACAACTATTAAAAAATATAAACCTATCTTAATATATCTAAAAGCATAAATAAAAAATATAAAATGCACCATTTTAATGCTTTTTTATTTTGAAACCAGAGGTAAACTTTTGGTGTTTTGCTACATAAAAAGTAATAAAAGTGGTGCCAAAAATACAGTTTTCGAATTTGCCCAATTTGTATGGAGCACTTTTTTGCTCATATGAAAAAAAGTTAGCTACGTCGCCTACATCTCCGATACCAAGCACAATGTTCGATCATATCGATAACTATATTGAAATTCTTGGTACCATTATACCTATCGTTTCTTCCACAATTTCTTTCACCCATTTTAGCCTGATTTGTATAGAGCACTATTTTTGCTCATATGAACAAAAGTTAGAAGCGTAGTCTGTATTTCTGATCCAGAGTAATGCTCGACCGTAACGAGAACTATTTTGGAATCCTTGACAACCTCTTAGCGCATTAGGCCGGCCTGTTTTCCATTCAATTATATTTTTATCCCACTTTGCACAACTTATGGAGGGAACATTTGTTTAAAAAAAATTGGTTTTTTAACTCATTATCATCATTTATTAGCAATAAGAAACAGCATTTTTATACACTCGTTTGTTTTGTGGGAAAACACAAAGGTTTGTCTTCTTTCTTCTATTTTTATGATTTTTTACGACATTCTTATTTCTTTTTATATTTTTCAATTATGTTATTTTAACAGTTTCTTTTAACTTAACGTTCACTGTAAAAAAAAATAATATAACTTTTGTAGTTGACCTAACACAAAGTTTTCTTGACAGAAAATATATGTATTTCAAACGAATTTTTAATCAAAAATTTTAAAACAGTAATATAGAGCTAAACAAATTTAATTACTTTTATTTTATATTTCATTTCTTACGCATGCACGCCGTATTTCTTATTGTAAATTTTAGATTTCATCCATATACATATATAGCCGTACAAATTTAATCCTTAAGGATAACTTAATAAACATTTTTGTACCATACTGCATTTTATCTGCATATATATGTATGTGCATACTATTTTACTTACTTTTAAGTTTTTAAGATCCTTTAAACATATTTGTATATGTCTCTTATCCTTTTAAATATATGGTTTATACATATGTACATACGTATTTTAAATAAATTTTTTCCTTTTTTCTTAAAATATCGACAGTGTCTGATACATATGTATTTTTATTGGATTCTTCCATGCGCTTCCTTTCATTGTTACATATTACATTAACCAAAAAACGTGTTTTATGATGAAGGATGCCAAATACTTCATTGACATCGTGATGAAAAAAAGTAATGTTAACTTGGCGTTTTCATTCTATCACCACTGAATGAGAAATCAGCAACTTGGTCTTGTTAACTAACTGTGTTATAGCACGTTCACACCACGCAATTATTCGTCATTCACGCTCTCATTCGTCATTCAACCCCCAGTTACGAACTGAATGACATGTTTCGCAATACAAAATTTTAGTTGCGAATCACACAAGCTGTACGGCATTCAGTTTAAATGGTCTTATGAATGACGTACGAATGACTGTCATCTCTAATTTGTATCGATTATTTATGTATCAAAATCAGCTGTCAAAACAAAAAAAAAAAAATAAAGAAAAACATTTTAGTATTAATTAACAAATTAAAAGAAATAAAAAATCTTATTATTTGTGAATTTTGTGGAAGTATTTTAAAAGATAAAACATATAATGGATGAAAAAAAGAAAATTATAAAAAAATAATAATGTCCCGAAGATTATTGGCTACATTAAAGATTGTGGAGGAGACAACATTGTGCACCGAGGCATTACTCGATCTCCAAAAGAAGCACTTGCAGCTTTTGACACAACTGCAACTTATTAATGCTGTGAAACTATGACTTACCTCAGAAAAATTAGCGTGGAAAAAGGTGAGTTGCTCGAAAAATTATTCGAACCCATTTTTTACGCATATATTTATAGGAACGAACTCAGTCTTACTGGGAGATTGGGAGGGTTTTTCAAAAATAACTTTAGTGCGTTTGTTACCGCCGTCAACAAATATATAATTTTGTTGTACAGTGTATTTTTAAATTCTTCTAGAATTCTCTTTTCTTCTTTTCTTTCTTCCTTTGAGCTTCATGTAAATAATTTTACTTCGTAAATATGTACATACGTATGGCGTGATCCTTATGTATCTTTTATTTTCTTTATTACTTTTATTCTCTCCTGAAAATAACGATTCTTTCGTGTTTGTCATGTAGACCTAAATTCTTTTACATACATAAAGCATACATAATAAATTAAATGGATTTGTGAATTTAGTGATCAGTAGTGTCAGAAAATTTGAACGAGTTAAATTACACTTGTTATTTCTTTGACACTTGTAACAACAGTGAACTTTATTTCTTAATTAACTTAAAACGAAAATTATTGATGAGTCAAATAAAAGGAAAAAAAATGCATACGTAATTTAGTTTTAATTTAAAGTGTAAAAAAAAAAGAATATTACAATGTTTGTGGACAGGAAGTAAGTAAGTATGAATTTATACAAATTTATAACATGTTTAATTTTGCTGATTTACCTATTTGAAATTCTACTTAAATTATTATTTAAAGTGTGTCAGTCACATTAAAATAAAATAATAGTTTTGTTGTTGTTTTGATTATAAAGAAAAAGAATACAATAAAATGAATAAAAGAAATGTTTGTATTTTGCTGATTTAGCTTTTTAAACTTCAACTTAAATTATTATTAAAAGTGTGTCAAAAAGAATAAAATAAAATAAAGTTTTGTTGTTGTTTTAATTATAAATAAAATATTACAATAAAAAGAACAAAACAAATATTAGGCTAATTGTTGTTGCTTTATTTGTTGCTGTCTAGATGGTTCTCCTGGGTTTTGGTGGGTGTTGCTGTGATAACATAACTCCTCCCCCCTTAGAGTAGAGCGATGGCCACAGCGAATTTGGTGGGGACAGAGCGATATCAGTAGGCGTAGGATAATACCGAATTCTGGGATTTTTCCATAACAGGACCAGGCTAGTAATAGTTAAGGTGATGAAGATTAATGTTGTTACCATTATTACGCTTCCTCTTTGGGTTGTATCTTTTCTTAGTTTTAGAATATCATTTTTGTTATTGAAGCTGTAATCTTTAACTCTCTCTAAACTTAAAGTTTCTGATATTGATGTAATCTGCACTTTCTTGAGATTTGGTGGTGCGACAAAAACTGTGTCCCAATGGGCTGTAGGATTGTCTTTATATGTTGTCCCTGCTACAGTGACGGAACAATATGCATAGTGGAGAAGAGAGGTTCCTTTAGTTGTAAAATTTTGTCTGCAATCAGAAGTTATTTGTAAATCTTTTACATTAATAAACATTATATAATTATCTTCCGGTTGGAAAATATTTGTTGTGAATCCCACATCATTCACAGGACATATTGGTGTTTTGCCATTCAATATTCTGCCGATACAAGTGGAATTAACAGTGTTTTCGAAGTCGTTTGACCGTTTGCAATAATAAAAGCTCTCAATCTTTGGGCAAATCTCTGTTAAGTACTGGAGGTTGTGTTTATTGTAACTTAAATAGGGTTTTGTTTTGATTATTTTTGTATTATTTATAGGAAGAGGAATGAGGTGGAAAAGTGAGTTAATATCTTTAGACAAATTCGGCAATTTTATATTAAAAATTAAGTTGCTATTATTATAATATGCCTGGAGTTCCAGAAGTTCGTAAAGGTGTTCGTCTGAAACTAAGTTAACGTTCTGAGATGTAAAATGATGTCTTATTTCGTCCAATTCCTCTGGATGAAGAATAAGCTTTGATATTATGCCTAGCTTTGCAAGCATTACAGCCTCTATTATATCAGAAATATGATTAAATAGTAAATCTATACTATAATCCAACTGATTCATATATTGGATTTCTAATAACGCATTATTTTCCTTAAGAATATGATTAGTTGTTTCTGCTGACAGTTTTTTCAAAAATTTGGAAATGTTTTCCTGATTATTATTCAAATGTTCTGTCAAATTTTTAAATCTCTGTATCATTTGTATGTTCAAAGCTTTCTGATTTTCCTCTGTTATTGCTGAATTCGATGCTGTGTTCTGAAGTTCCTGTATTTGTCTATTTATGGTCACAGCGTCATTTGCGTCCATGTTTCCAGTTATATATTTTATTACAGAGCCTAAACCGTTGAATAGTCCTCGTCTTGTACGTTTATATGGATTTAGTGTCTGTAGTTTGTTTTCAAGTCCCTTAAGTTTCAGTTTACAAACTTTAGCTGCATCTTTTAGAAGGCTATTTTTCTCAAATTTGTCTACAATGCTAATTAATTTTGAGGTTTGTGAATTGTAATTGTCCAAATCTATTATATGGATGAAGTTAAAATAACTCTCAATCCTTCTTGCCTGTCCGATCTCCAGGGCGACCATATTCTGATCATTGTCAAAATTCTGTATTTCCAAAATCTGTCCATAAGCTAAGGCTGTGCTGAAAGTACAAAATGTTAAAATAAGGGTCGATTATTTTCGCGGTCTGAGCTTCATTTTTGACTTGTGTAATTTCTTGTCCCTAGTAGTGTGTAAAGTAATACCATTGTCTTTTAATACCTTATGTTTCGAGAATCGTGCGGTTAATTTGTTTCTCCTGCATTCTTTTCTATATATTTGCTCATCTATATCTCTATTTTCTGGGGTTTTCCTCATCTTATTAAGGCAACTAATATTTTTAATTTTAGCTTTCATAACTTTTTCTTTAACAAAAGGATATAGCTTCTCTTTAAATTCATTTAACTTAGACAAAAATTCATGTTCGTTATCGTATTTTATATCTCTTGAGAAGTCATATGGTCTTCCAAAGAAAAGTTCATATGGCGTAAATTTTGTAGAGGAATGAATTGTATTATTGTAAGTCATGAACGTCTCGTCTAATATCTCTTCGTGGTCTACCTCCATTTTCTTGGATTTTCTAGTTGTCATAATAATTCTATAAATTTCAGTTAGGGTTGAGTGGAGACGTTCCACTGGAGAGTTGCTGCTAGATTGTTGAAATGATGTGAAATGGAGTATTATTTCATATTGTTTACAAAAATCTTTAAAAATATTTGAAGTGAACTCAGTACCTTGATCACAAACAATTTTCTTAGGTATTCCCAAAAGGTTCATGAATGATTTCAAAGCTTTGAGTACACAAAAGCTAGTTCTCGATGGTAAGGTATACCCCGTCGCATATTTGGAAAATTTATCAATGATGGTCAAAATACATTTACCACTTATAGTATATATGTCAATATGTAGGATCTGAAGAGGTTCGTCTGGAGTTTCTGTTATTTGAAATTTTAATTTTGGTGGGTGTCTGTCATATTTCAACGCATTACAAATTTCACAGTTGTTCAATGTTTTATTTATAATAGATTGCATGAGGGGAAAGTAATATTGTCTTTTAAGATATTCATATGTTTCGGTTATTCCTCTGTGGTTTCTGTTCTCATGACAATTCCGTATGAGCTCTACTTGTTTATCGCTATCAGTTACGTCCATTAAAATTTTAGTGCAACGGACGACACGAAACTGTTTTCCGTTTGAAAAGTATTTTGAATAAACTAATTGAATAGTTTTAAAAGTTGATTCGTCGGAGAAAATGGCAGTTAGTTTACCTGAGGGAATGAATTTCTTGAAAATCTGGATTATTGTGTCTTGAGAAAATTCTTTCTCCTTTATAGTTCGACGTTGTTTATTTCTAAAAATTGTTTCAACAGTCATATTGGGCCCCTCGTCTGATTTTTCTAATAAAAGTTGTAAGTTGAATTCATTCAACGGTTTTTCGGAAATTGGTATCCCATCATTCAAGTTCTCATCGCATGAATGTATTGTGGACAGTTTACTCGAATCATACAAGTTTACATCAGCGACATTACTATTGTCTAGTTTAATCCTGCTCAAAGCATCCGCATTACTATTTAGTTTTCCTTTTTTATAAATGATTTCGTAATCATACTCTTCCAACTTTAGGCGCCATCTAACTAATTTTGAATTGGGTTCCTTAAGACTCATTAGCCATGTAAGTGGTCTGTGGTCAGTAATTATTTTAAATTTGCGACCGAAGAGATAAGGGCGGAAATATTTGGTTGCCCACACTATGGCTAGAAGTTCTTTTTCAATAGTGGAATAATTAATTTCACTTTCAGAAAGAGTCCTACTTGCATAGCAAATGGGTTTGTCACTACCTATGTGACCTTGAGAAAGGACTGCTCCAAGTGCAATGTTACTTGCGTCTGTAGTGAGCAGAAATGGCTTTGTAAAGTCAGGGTATTGCAATATTGGGTCGTTCATTAGAATGTTCTTGCATGTTTCAAAAGCTTTAACATATCTCTCGTCTAGTGTTATTCTTCTGCCCTTTTTCATAACTCTTTGGAAAGTCGAGGGTGCATTTTTCAAGCCGAAAGGCATCCTCACGTATTCATAATGACCACCCTCTACGGTAAAGGCTGTCTTAGGTATATCTCGAGGATCCATTTCAATTTGGTGGAAGCCACTTGCCAAATCCAAAGTCGAAAAGTAAAGACATTTACCCAGTTTATCCAGGATTTCTGATATGTTTGGAAGTGGATACCTATCGGAGATGGTTTTCTCGTTTAGCTTCCTATAATCAATAACTAACCTCCATTTTGTCTTGCCCGATGCATCCTTCTTCTTTGGAACAATCCATACTGGAGAGCTCCATGGAGAAAAGCTCGGTCTAATAATTCCTTGTTCTAACATATCCGATATCTGTTTTCGCACTTCCTCCTTGTGAACGAAAGGATACCTATAAGACTTAGTGTGAATAGGAATGTCGTCTGTTGTTTTAATTTTATGTTTTATTTCATTTGTGAATGTTAGGTCTTTGCCCTCTCTATAAAAAATGTCATCATATTTAACACATAATTTCAAAAGTTTCTGTCTTTCCTCACTATTTAGGTGTTCCGTTCGGAGTAATTCAGATAAATTTTTAATCTGCTCATCACCTGATTTGTGATCTGTATTGAGGTTATTGAGTTCGACGAAGTTTTCCGAATCATATGGGTCCGTTTTGAGGGGTTGCTCTAAGAAAATTATTTGATCACTCTCAGTGGGATTAACTATCTCTATTGTACTGAACCAGTCCTTTGCAAAGTAAATGCCAGGAGAAATAAATAAACCATTGTCCATAGTTACTGTATTTACAATAATATCTCCATCTTTAGAATCAACCGGTAGTTTTATGAGTTGTTTCGAGTTTGCCGCTATTATGAATTTATCGGATGAGAAATTTGGTTTCGTTTTAAGAGGTATTGCCACATCATTCGTGGTTATTATTTTGTTCTCCAGATCAATTTTCGCTCCTATTTTTGTCAGGGAATCTAAACCCAACAACCCGTCAAAATAACCATGGAATTTGAAAACCAAGAAGGTAAAAGTTCCTGATTTTTTTATCTCCTTGAAAATAGGTAGTGTCACTTGCTTGTCAATTATATATTTATGTAAGATGGTAGATATAGTTATTGGATTACATTTTTCAATGTCTAAAGGGTTTATAAACTCAGGATTTATGAATGAAGAAGAAGCTCCGGTGTCTATTAAAAATTTCAGTTGTCTGCCAAATGGGGAGTTTATGTTTATATAAGGTAAAATACTACCATGTTTATTGCAATCTACATATCCTGTCTGTTGCCTGAGGCTAATTGCCGAAAATCCTGGTTGTCGTCAATATTGTAGTTTTCATATTGGTCCAGATTTAATTTGTCAGCCTGGCTAATACATGGGGTAGGGTTCCTATTTTGAGGACTCCTAAACTCATTAATATTATTCATTTCGTTTCTGCTTGATATCTTACTGAATTGAGTGCTCGGGCTAGTTTTAAATTTGCCAGTACTCCTTTCTAATTTTGAAAATCCACTACTAGTATCCATTGGTTCTGGGGGTGGTAGTGATTGCCTCAAATTTGTTTGTCGCGATAAATTATCGAAACGCTGGTTGGGTTTATAATTTGAAAAATTTTCGCGATTCATTTGGGAATTTTGGGAGAAAAAATTACGATTATAATTGCTCAAATTTGGCTCAAAATTATTATTATTAACATGGTAAGGTCTTGCCGAAAAATTAGAATTTCCTCGGGGTTGATAATAGTTTCCTTGTTTTGGAACGTTATTCGAATAATTTTGCGAATATTTATGATATGGAGTATATTGATAATTTGGTCTCCACTGAGGATATTTTGGTTTGTTTGAATTATACCTGATATAATGAATATTCTGTTCCCTAATACAATAATCAAGGGCTACCGGCAATGATTCTGGTCTCATTGCTCTAATGGTAGAACCCATAGGTTCCCGTAGCCCTGACAGAAATGAATTCAGACACATCTCTGAGAATAGATTCCTTTTCGCGTTAATTACATTAACGTCAGATTCATGAATCGATAAATTGTTGGATAAAGCTGCCTGAATTTCCATAACTTCACTATAGAACTTCTCAATTGGTTTGCCGTACTGTTTTAGGGAATGAAGGTCTCTTATAAGGGAGGTTTCTGTTCGTTTGTCCGAGTAATATGAAATTAAGTTTCCTTTGATTTCATCCCAATTAAGGGATGTACCGTACATGTTCAGGACTTCATTGGCCTGACCGTCTATTTTGTTTCTTATGGCTCTCAAGAGAATCTGTCCGAAGGGAGTGTTATCCGCTCCCCTAATATGAAGAAGTATCTCCTCCACATTGCTTATAAATTCGTGAAGCAATCTTGGATTACCATCAAATTTTGGTAAATCTTTGATTGCATCTGGAATCCTAAGAGAATTAAAAATGTCGTTAGAGTTAACTGTCCTTTGATTCAAAGCTGTGCTTGGAATTTCTGTATCTGAATGCATCTTATAATCTAATCTAATATCCTCCGGTATACGAGGAAGGCTCCTTGATCTAAAAATTTTAGGGTATGGGATAAAACGAGATTTACTACTCATCAAATTTAATTTTCTATTTAATTATAATATTTTCTTCTTTTTTTTTAGAGATAATTTCGTTTTTTTTTTCGATGTTGTAATTCAATTTGTATTCTCAATTTTGTTATGTAACATATATATTGATTATATTAAAAACTTGTTCTATTTGCATTAAATAATTTGCTCTGAATTGGATAAAAAAAAAAATTCAAGCTACGTACAGATAATGCCGATAAATTTCACACAAAATTTATTATAATTCAAATTATTATTTTCTTTATTTAAACTTTTCCACTTCTTTCTTCTTATTTTACTTAATTATTTCTCATAATATTTTCTTTCTCTTTTCTTTTTTATTTTTATATTAATTTTCTTTTTAATAAAAAAAATTTCTTGATTTATACGATATTCCCTCGTATAAATCTTTTTAAATTTCTTTTTATAAATTCTTTCTTTTTATTTGATTTGTTTCTTTTTAATTTCTAATAAAATTTGTTTTGTTACTCTTATGAAAAAAATTTCTTGAATTATACGATATTCCCTCGTATAGATATTTTTTTCAAATTTCTTTTTATAACTTTTTCTTTTTACTTGATTTGTTTTTTTTTTTTTTTTTTTTTTTTTTTTATTATTTTTAACAAAATCGAAATATGTAAAAAAAAATTTCTTTAAATTGAATTTCCTTGTAATTCTTTTTTTCTTTTAATTATAATCTTTAAATTTTTCTTTATTAAATTCTTATTTTTTCTTCTTTTTTTTTATATATATATTTTTTTTTAAATCTTTCTTTAAATTCTATTTGTTATTATCTTCTCTTGTTTTTATTTTACGTATGCATATATGCTTTCAACACAGTACTTACAGAGCCCCTATGAGATATATTGCTTTCATTGGGAATGCGATTTCCAGCTTATTCCACTCGGGTATTGTGATCCACTAATGTCCTTGTAAAGCCTTGTACCGATGTCAATTCGATACCTGTTTTTCCTTCCGATATTCCCTCGAAATTTCAAACAAACGGCCCCTTATACGGTGCAAGGATGATATATTTTCTTGTTGATTATATTTTATTTAAAATTAATAACTTTCTTTTAATTTAGTTTCAACACAATTATCCCGAAGCTGGCTTTACCGACTGCGCCAGTTAAATTACAACACTTGTTATTTCTTTGACACTTGTAACAACAGTGAACTTTATTTCTTAATTAACTTAAAACGAAAATTATTGATGAGTCAAATAAAAGGAAAAAAAATGCATACGTAATTTAGTTTTAATTTTAAAGTGTAAAAAAAAAGAATATTACAATGTTTGTGGACAGGAAGTAAGTAAGTATGAATTTATACAAATTTATAACATGTTTAATTTTGCTGATTTACCTATTTGAAATTCTACTTAAATTATTATTTAAAGTGTGTCAGTCACATTAAAATAAAATAATAGTTTTGTTGTTGTTTTGATTATAAAGAAAAAGAATACAATAAAATGAATAAAAGAAATGTTTGTATTTTGCTGATTTAGCTTTTTAAACTTCAACTTTAATTATTATTAAAAGTGTGTCAAAAAGAATAAAATAAAATAAAGTTTTGTTGTTGTTTTAATTATAAATAAAATATTACAATAAAAAGAACAAAACAAATATTAGGCTAATTGTTGTTGCTTTAATTGTTGCTGTCTAGATGGTTCTCCTGGGTTTTGGTGGGGGTTGCTGTGATAACATAACTAACGCATAGGAGGAAAAATATTAAATTTTAAAGCCTCTCGCCTCTCACCATATTTATAATTATTTTAAGTGTTGTTCAATTAAATTGAATTAAAATTATACTTTAAAATAATAAAAAGTGTTTTATTTCGCGAATTCTTCGAGTGCTATTAAAAAGTATTTTTCCATTCGACTTTTAAGTTGCTCCGACCAACAACGTTACCACAAGGACTCCGAAAATGCGATACAAATATGCGCGAAGATATAACATTAGAGAAACGAGTTGCAATCGCTTTATATGCGTTAGGTTGGTCAGCGGAGTATCGCACAATAGCAAACATGTTCGGCGTGGGAAAATCAACTGTCCGCAAAATTCTTTTAAATTTTTGTGATGAGGCGTGGAGAGTATTAGGCCCAATATATTTAAATAACTTCCCGATGAATAGAGATAAAATTGAAAGTTTAGTCCATGAATTTGAATCACTTGGATTTCCTCAATGTATGGGAGCGATTGGTATGTATGTATATGCTACCAATAAAATATTTTGTTATTTTATGTTTATGTAAATTATTTATAGACGGTTGTCACATTGAAGTCCACCCCATCCAAGAGGACGCTACTGATTACTACAATTATAAGTGATGGTATTCTGTTGTACTTTTAGCATTGGTGGACGCTAGTATAAACTCCAATTCTTTTCTATGACCCATTTAGTTTTTATGCTATTTCCAGATACCGTTTTATTTATGTAAGTTGTGGCAGTCCTGGAAAATGCAATGATTCACAGATATTTGAGGGTTCATCTTTAAAGCAACAATTAAATCAATGTAATCATCTAACTGATTTAAAAGAAAAAAATATTTCCGGTGTGGATATCCCAGTATTAATAATTGGCGATTCCGCATTTCGCTTGAGTGTAAAATTAATGAAACCATATCCTTTCAGCGTATTACCAAGTCCTCAACAAAAGAAATTTAATTATGCCCTTTCAAAATGTCGTAGAGTAGTGGAAAATGCTTTTAGACAATTGAAAGCCCGATTTAGGCGCATTGGAAAAGGCATCGATAATGCCATAAGAAACGCCAACGTTGTCATCTTATCTTGCGTTGTACTCCACAATTTTCTCAACGAACGATATTATTAATGAAAAATGGTTGGAAGCTTTGCAAGCTGTTGAATTAAATCGATCGTAACCAGATTATACTGTACTGCTTACGGACTATAGCAGTGAAGATTTCAACCCTGAAGTAATAAGACAAGCAATTTCAAGATATGTGTGTAAGTATTTATTAAGAATATTTAAAATTTTGTGCCATTATTTTATAGTTGGGTATATTTTTTATTGAAACCACTGAAGTTTCCCATATATGTGTACGACTTTTAATACTTACGTGGGCTGGGTAACTTGCAAACTTGAAGTTTCAAATAAAAGTAGCCTTTAGGTCCGTCAGACAAAGAAAAGGAAATGTAACAAGTAACTTCATACATAACTAAAAAATAAGTAAATGAGATCAAAATAACAAGTAACTTCATATATAACTAAAAAATAAGTAAAAGATCAAAATAAAAAGTACCTTCATAAATAACTAAAAAAAAGTAAAAGATCAAAATAAAAAGTAACTTCATACATAACTAAAAATAAATCTATTAATTCAATTTACATAAAAATAAAATAAAAACTTATGATCTTTTCAAAAATTCTATAAGTGCCTTCTGCACATCGGCTTCCCTATCTACATAACTTTTTAGAATATTCTTCTTTTCTTCTTCGATTTGTATAACCCTCTCCGATGTTTTTTTTATTTCCTCCTCAATTTTTTCTATGTTTCTTTCCACGTTTTTAAAGAATTTTTCGAAATTGTTTTTTTTTTCTTGTAGCAGCGGTCGACGATGGCGTATTAATAGATAGTGGTGATGGCGCTACAGTTGGGGATGATGTTGATATCGGAGATGATGTTGGCAATGGCGAAGATGGCAATGGTGAAGGTGACGGGGATGGAGGCGTAGGTAATGGTGACACGTCTTTTATTGATATTTGTGATGAGATAGAAGTATTTATAACTTAAAAAATAAATTTCATTAAACATTAGCAACGTTATATACTTTGTGTTTTCTTACTGTTTACACTATCAACTACAAGTCCTTCGGGGTTGTAGGTTTTCGAAGAGGCTAACAAAGTTTCTACTTCTTTGTAGAGGTCCCAATCCGAGGGTGAACCACCAGTTGTTCCTATTTTCTGTTTTTCTTTTCTTAAAAAGAATGTTTTAAATTTTATTTCAAATTCTAAATATAAATAATAATATTATCAGCACACAAACTATTTTAGGGATCTAAATTGATTCCATTTCCAATGTTTGCCCAGGATAAATACTTACCGATACCGTGCGGTTATATTGTGCATCTTCGTCTTCAGTTCTGGTACCGTATATTTATAGCCCTGGCGTTGAAGTTTCACCACCATTTCTAAAATTATATGGCTGTTTTTACGGACGCCACGCAGCTCTACCATCCTTTCAGCCCATACCTCTAATAACGCCCGCTCACTGCCCTAGTCCCACTTGATGGCACTTTTTCTTTTTTCTAATATTAAATAATTATTAAAATTAAATAATAATTAAATAATATTTGCTTATTAGTGCTACAATTTTATATTTGTACTTACCTTTTTTTACATTGCCAAACAAACAAAAAAACAAAACGTAAACAAGAAGAAGAAATAAATAACTTTCAAACTGAATGACGAACCTGTCGTGGAAACGGGTTAATTGGCTATTGTATTTCAGTGGTCGAATTAAGTAATTCAACTGTCCGTGTGAACATGGTATTAGTGGTTCAATTTTGATGTGTGTATGGTTCATAGCAGGGTTGGAAAAATTGGTACAATTGTACTTTTTTTGGTACAACTCAAACATCAAAAGTACAATGGTACACCAATCACCCATTTAGTACAATTTCAAAGTTTTGAAATATGCATTAAAAATAATAGATTCATTAAATTTAGAAATGCAAGCAAAAGACGATCGAATTTATATAATTTTAGAACGAATAACATTTTTATTCCGCCAAATAGGTCGCAATTTTTTTTAAAAAAGATGTACTTGGTAAGTATGAAATATCAAATTTAGATCTAAATGATGAAGATAATCATCTTCCATTAGAAGATGTTTATTGCGGAACACAGGTAGATATTTATATATCAAATAATGAAATTGAAGAGAATGTTATCATTCAATTTAAAAAAAATGCCAAAAATTTTTGTTTAAAATTTTGCGAAGTTCTGAAAACAAAATTCAATTTTGATAATGAAACCTTGAACTGGTTTAATAAGTTTTCCCCAGAAAATGTTATCTCTGGAAAAACGAACGGCGTCGTACCAATAATAGTAAAAATGTTTGCTAATGAACACCAGAATTTCGAAACAATAAACTCACAATTCAGAACATTGGCTGATTTAGAAATTACAAAATCGTATAAAAATTAAAATATGAGCAATTTTTGGACCAAAATTTTTTAAATTACAAACGAATCAAATGAATATATGTTTTTAGAACTTAGTAAAGTAGTAAGAGGGATATTATCTATTCCTCATTCATCCTCAAATGTGGAACGAATTTTTTCGTATCAAAATATAATAAAAACAAAAGAGAGAAACGGACTGCATGTAACTACACTTTCAGGTTTAGTACAAACTAAAGAATTAATAAATTTATCCAACTGTTATTGTTATAATTATAAAATAACGAAAAATTTGTCATCAAAGCTATAGTAAAAACCATTTAAAAAATATAGGCTGTTTTATGTATTTATATATACATTATAAATTTATAAAAAATATATATTTATCAATTGGAAAAATTAAATTTCTCTATAAAATTAATGGCCCATAATCATAGTCAAACAATAAAGTCGGTTATTTTTAAAACCAACTTTAATATTTAAACCTGTTACTAACTGTTTCTTAACTATAGTGAAAATTAATAATAGTTTTAAGTTTTTAGTGTTTTCAATAAAAATCCTTTTGTTATTTTATAACTTAACTTCAAGTTTATTTGTCGAGGGATTCACACTAATTGAATTGTAAGTAAAAGTACATGGTACACTGAAAAACTTATGACGCCGTCAAAATAAACGTTTAATTCAAACATGTGTCAGTGGATTAGTGAGATGTCAAATGTTGGAGTTGCCATGTCATATACAAGTGGATGTGCACACTACACCACCCCCTTCCAGTTTCGTGGTGCGACATATATGGAAGCTGGTCCAAAAATCTGACCTTACGTGGTTTGTACTCCAACTCGGATAATTCCATAGGGATGTAAGCTGGTTTCAATCTGTCCACAGAAACGGTTTTGGACCTGGTTCCGACGAGTATTGTATAGGTTTTTGGATGTCTCTCCAGTACAGCGTAGGGGCCGTCATATGGTGTCTTTAACGGAGCACATACGGTATCGTCCCTCAGAAAAACATGGGTGCAAAATTTCAAGTCCCTTGGAACATATACTGATTTTATTCCGTGTTGTGTTGTCGACGTGGGTCGTAGATTTTCAAAATGTTGCTGGAGCTTTGTAAGAAATTCGCTCTCGTTGATATGTGCGCTAGATTCCTCTGATAGGAAGTCGCCGGGTAATCTAATCGCCTGTCCATACACCATTTCGGCTACCGATATCCCTAAGTCCTCTTTTACAGCTGTTCTTAGACCCAGCAAAACAATAGGAAGCACCTCAGTCCAATTGGTATTGGCATTGTGACATTTCAACGCTGCACTATGTGGCATTTTGCCTGAAAACCTGGCCAAAATTAATAGAAGTGTTTTATGAGTTAATGGCTGGAATTTTTTGATAGTGTTAGTGATAATTAGGCCCAAGGATGAACCCAACTGATTTTGGTTCAAATCGGTCCGTGATTTCGCCTAGCCCCCATACAAATTCCCCTCGAAATTGCACTTATTTACACATAATTATGGTAATTATGCAACAATCATGATAAAATTTAGCATAGATCAGTTTTGTGTACTAAAAAATCATGGTGTAATGTTTGGTGAAAATCGGATCACATTTGACCGTAGTCCCCATATAAAGTCCCCTTTAGAAATTCACGTTTGCGCTTATAAATGGCTTAAAAACATCGGTATCGTGATGAAATTCGGTACGAATGTGTATTTTGTAAATCTAAATCATTTTACCAAATTTTGTTATGGTCGGTCCATAATTGCCCTTTGGTCCAAAATATATATTTTATTACCTCGATGAAATTCGCGTTGAATATGAATGTGAATCATTCATGATCACATTTTATAATGATCGGATCATAAATACGGTCCATTAAGAAAATCAAACATACATCTCATATTGTTATAATAGTCGATATACATATGTAATTAAGTTTTTAAAGTCTATGATAATTAATATTTATTCATAATATTTATTTTACATTATTTAATACTTAACTTAAAAAAACTTAAAAAGTGAAACTAACTACAGTCGTTAAAATCGTTATCATTTTCATCATCAATGTCAGGAAGGAGTAATTTAATAATATCTGAATTCCTTCGCAATTTTTGTGTACTGCAGCTTATAAAAGGGTCACTGCTTAAAAGTAACCTATTCAGGACATCTCGATTGGTATCGCTTCTACTGAGTTTCCTCACATAATTCGTACGCCATATGGCTTTATTGCCTATGCCTTTATTACACTACGTCTAATTTTTTTAATTTTTCAAAAAAAATAAAATTTTCAAAAAATCGCCAAAAATAGTTGCGCAAACTTTTCTTTTTGTTCCTGAATGTAGAGAGTTCATATTTTCTTGTGCTATATAACATTAAACTACTAAAAACTACTTTCACCTTTAAAATCCTTATCTTTTTTAGGAAGGGTAAAAAAATGTGAAATTTTTATTATTTTTAAATTTTGAACGAATAATTTTAGCATTAATATATGAGATATATATATAAAAAAAAAACCTGAAAGTAGCTGTTGCTCATACCTTTCAAATAAAAAGGAAATCAATATAAAACCTCTATTCGTTTAGACACAAAACAATATCATATAAACTTTTTAAAATTTCAAAAAAAACACCACTTCACTTTCCTGACTTTGACATCGTCTCAAATCTACAAATCTCAACTTACCGTGAAAATACACTATATAATGCAGAATTTTGTTGTCTATCGAACTGCATATTCAGTTTCTTAAATTTCTTTAAATTCATTTTTGCCTTTTTGGCCAGCTTTTCAGGGTAAATGTCACATAGTGCGCTGCTTTAAGAACCCGATGCCAACGCTCTATCAGGCCATTAGCCTGGGGATGGTATGGAGTTATTCTAATATGTTTTATGCCCTACATGTTCGAAAGGTGGTTAAAAAGGTTGTTTTCGAATTGGCGACCCTGGTCTGTCGTTATGAATTTTGGTACTCCGAAACGACTAATCCACCCATTGAGTAGTGCCTTTGCCACAGTTTCCGCCGTGATGTCCGTAACTGGAATAGCCTCGATCCATCGGGAATACATGTCAACACATGTTAAACAGTAGCTACAGTTGTTCGATAGAGTAGCGGGCCGACCAAATCGATGTTAATATGTTCAAACCTTTTGTCCGGTACAGCGAATGTTTCCAAATCGCTTTTCGTGTGTCGTGTTACCTTGCATCGCTGACATTGTTGACAATTTTTTACAAATGTCCTTAACTCGGCCTTCATCTTTTTCCAAACGAAATTTCTAGCGATTAATTTTGTTGATGCCCTTATCCCTGGATGTGATAGTCCATGTAATGATTCAAAGACGAGCGGTCGTAATGAACTCGGAATATATGGACGTGTTTAGCCTGTGGATGTGTCGCATATTATCTCGCCGTCGCAGCCTGGTACCTTTATTTTCTGGAGGGTAAGTGAAGTAGAATTCGATTGTATGAGGTTTCGTAGCTCGGGGCATTTCGCCTGTTCCTCAAACAGTAATTTGTAATCGATAGTCGCTGGTATTCGTAATGTCTCTAAACGCGAGAGAGCGTCTGCCACAATGTTCTGTGAGCCGCTTATGTGCCGTATATTCACGCAAAATTGGCTTATGAAACTCAATTGTCTCGTTTGGCGTGGGGATAGCGTTCCCATATCTGTTCGAAACAATGCAGCAATGGTTTATGTTCTGTGAACACCGTAAATTGTGCGCCCTCCAAATAAAATCGAAAGTATTTAATGGCCATTTACTCGTTGCTGCAGAGCTGCACCCATGGCCTTGTCGGAAGCGTCTGTCATTAATGCAATGTCGGCCCCCCTACGGGGAAATGTTAATAAGGTCGTGTTTGCCAGTTCGGCCTTAATTTTCTCGAAAGCCTCTTCGGTTTCGGCGGACCACTTGAGTTTTGTCCGGTCGCGCTTTTTGCATGGACCCATCATCTTTTGTAGGGGTAGTTCTATTTCGGCCGCATGTGATAGGAATCTTCTGTAGAAATTTATGGCACCCAGTAGGCTTCGTAAATCCTGCACCTCCACTGGCCTTTTTCGATTAATGATGGCTTCGACTTTGCGAGATATTGGTTTAATGCCATTTGCGGTTATCGTATGTCCTAAAAATTCGACTTCGGATTGGCCCAACTGACATTTCTCTATATTAATAACCAGGCCTTTTTCCCTATAAATTTCTCCCACCGATGATGATGCCACGAGCACGTCATCTAAATATGGGAAAACGAAGTCGAGGCCCTTAATCGTATCGTCCATGAAGCGTTGAAATGTTTGCGCGGCGTTCCGTAACCCAAATACCATATATTTAAATTCGAATAAGCCGAAGGGCGTTATAACCGCTGTCTTCGCTACGTCACCAGGGTTAACAGGTATGTGATGGTGTGCTTTTTGCAATCTATTACCGAAAATATTGTCTTACCATCGAGTTCACTCGTAAAATCTTGTATATGTCGTACCGGGTAATTGTCGTGTATTGTTCTGGCATTCAAAAGTCTGAAGTCGCCACAGGGCCGCCATGACCCATTAGGTTTTTGGCCAAATGTAAGGGACTAGCCCATTGGCTAGTCCCTTGCGGCGGCCCAACATGTAGTCGAACTCTTTTCTCGCAATCTCCAATTTCTCGGGTGATAATCGTCTGACCTTCTACGCCACCGGGGGCCCCTTTGTCTCAATATAATGCTTGACCTCCGAAGGTTTCTTGGACAAAGCATGGGAATCATCTGTGAGGTCGATGTATTGTGTCAGTAGTTTATGGAAGATGCCATTTGTCTTATGTATCGTTATGACTGATGAATCGTTGTTGGTTATCCGGCACACTTGACGTAGTTGTGTCGTTGCGTCTACTAAGGACTTACCTTTCATGTCCACCAAAATGTTAAAATTCTGCAAAAAAATCCGCGCCGATTATAGGGTCACGTCGGCCACCGTAAAAAGCCATTTAAACTGACGTCGCAATCCGATGTCCAATGATAGGAGTCTTTTACCATATGTGTTGATTTCCGTATTGTTCGCCGCAAGTAATTTTATTAAAGATTTTTGTAGATGAACGTTCTTTGGTTTGGGAATTACAGATAATTCCGCCCCTGTATCGATTAAAAATTGCAATTTCGAGTTTTTATCCTTAATAAAAGACGGCGTGTATTATTGTTGTTGTGGCCCTCTTCGTTTGCCGTCGAAAACGGAGGGCTTACACATTTTCTGAATGTCGTGGTCGAAAGTTGCAAGGTGATCGGCACTTTGTTGCCCTTTCCCCAAATATTCGGTGATACCAACACATTTCATTTGATGGTGAACGGGACGTGCGTGAGCGTGAAAGGTTACTGCGTCGTGGTGATCGTTGTCGTTGAAGGGTCGTATGGTAGTTGCGGCTGTTCTTCTCTAGGCGATCAAATTTCTCCGTTAATTCGGCTATGGCCTTGTGCAAATTTCCGCTTTCATCGATGTTGTTGACTTTCGGTTGCTCTTGCACTTCCATCATACAATCAATTTTTCGCAATTACACTGACGTCACCCTCAACTGTTGCTAAAATTTGTTGAATTTGTATTGGCAATTGACGTAGCCACAACGATTTCAATATTTCTGAATCCAACTTATTGCCAGCCAGTTCTCTTATCTCACGTAGCAATATTGAAGGTTTTTTCCTTCCATAGCCAAATTGTCGAATAAACGTTTAAATCGGCTGTCGTCGGACTCACAAAACTCGTCGATAAGTCTCCTTTTGAGTGTTTCGTATTTCCCAATGGCCGGAGGCGTTGTTATTATATCAGATGCGCATTTTAATATAGATGAATCAATCTCTGACACTAGCGTATAATATTTCGTGTCGTCTGTAGTAATACCAGCTCGCATGAACTGTGCTCCCACCTGTAGAAACCATAGTTTGGGGTCGGGTTTCCAAAAAGGTGGTGGTTTTACAGCTACTCCGGATACTTGTGAGGACGCTGCGTTATCCTCAGCATTTACTGTGGCGTTTGCGTTAGTGTCCTGCATCGTAGCAGTCGGTGGTCACCACTTAAGTGTTTCCAATAAAAATCCTTTTGTTATTTTATAACTTAACTTCAAGTTTATTTGTCGAGGGATTCACACTAATTGAATTGTAAGTAAAAGTACATGGTACACTGAAAAACTTATGACGCCGTCAAAATAAACGTTAAATTCAAACATGTGTCAGTGGATTAGTGAGATGTCAAATGTTGGAGTTGCCATGTCATATACAAGTGGATGTGCACACTACAAGTTGAATCAGCTTTAAGTGGGTGATTAGTATAATATTTGAAATTTTGCATACAAACTGGTATAAATATTGTATAAGTGGCATCTCTGCACAGCTGATACAATAAAAGCACCAAAAGAAATAACCAAAATATAAATTTTTATTTTGAAAAAAAAAAAAACAATTGCATAAAATTAATCCGCGGAAAATAAACTATTATCTCAATGGAAAATTTAGAAAAGGTATGTACATGTATGTAGATCTAATGTTCTTACATTTATGGAGTTTTACATACCTACTTATGTATCATTGATTTATAAGTTTTTTTTGTTTTTGGTTTGTTTTGATTTTGTAACTTTTGATAAATGACAAACAGCTGATAGAGTTAAAATGATGTTAACTTTGTTAAAAACAACTTCAGCTTGTGTTAAGTATAAAACTGACTTTAGCGGAAAAAGTAAGTGTTTATCATCTATAGTAGCTGAAAAGTAGACATTTTAATAAACGATACTTAAAGTATACTTTTTTGATGACTATGATTATAGCCCAATAATTATAATATTTGTTTGTTACAACAGTACAATTGAATTCGTATGTACTTTTTTGTTATGTTTTTATATTGTTTATTAAAATAAAATATATATTTCTAATAAACATACATATTTCCAATACAAAATGTGTTTTGTACAATTAGGGTCAAAAAAGTACAATTTAAAACGCTGGTCTGTACAATTTAGAAATGTCATTTTCCAACCCTGGTACATAGTATGGTTCATCAATGTAATGTACATGATTGGAGACAAAAGCATTATACGATGGATACATCACAGGTGTTTTTTTTTTTCAAATTTTAAAGGAGACAAAAGCTGGATTCACCCATTGTTTCGGAACAAAATGCTTGTTCCGGAACAAATTCAGTTTTTTGAGAGTTTGTTCCGAAATGATTCACCCACTTCGAACAATTGTTCTGTAAAAACAAGGCTACCATATGAAATATTTTTGTAAACGATGCGTATCAGTTTTACAATTAGGCAGCACAGTAGCAGGGATTGCAATTCGTTTGTTTTCTTGGCTTGAGTGTGATCATATTTTTTTATTGTTACACAGTATAGTAACACTTTTCTTTATTTTATGTTTGTTTTGGTTATTTTAATTGTACACGTTTTTATTTTTGTTCCTTTTATCTGTCCTTGCGGAAACTCTAAAAACAAGTGAAGTCAGTTGCAATTTCTTAAAACTTACGTTAGTTGCAGTTCATATGCAATTACAATTAATGTTACCATATCTTACATTACTAAAATTAGTGTTGCCATATCCTATATTACTACAATCTCGGCCGACCTGACCTTTCAATCGACCTCGATTGATATTAGCCTATAAAATTTTTTCAAATTCGTAATCCTCATATTCACTACCACTAGCCTCATCTTCTATATATTCATAGTTTTCGTATACTTCAGTGTTGCCTTCAGAGTTCATTAAACTATCTTGATCATTAATTTTGAATTCCAACCAATTTTTCAAACGACTTGAATCTACAATGCCAACATATGGCATTTGTGTTACTTGACAATTCTGAATAATATATGGCCCTTTATATTTTGGTATAAGCTTCTTATTTACGCCGGCTGTTGTATCGACATTTTTCAATACTACCAAATCTCCCACATTGAAGATTTTGGCTGGTTTATGATGTTCATTAAAATAATTCAGGTTGTACGATTGAGACTTCTGTATATTATCCGAAGCTTGTCTTCTAATTGATTCCAAATCCCTATCAATCCCCTCATAAGTATTCTGCAAATGTTCCGTCAATTATCTCGCCCCGTTGTTCAATACCGAATAGCATTTTACTCGGGGATTGTCCAATAGAACGGTGAACGGTGTTGTTAATAGCAAATTCCACCTGCGTCAACTTTTCAACCCAGTCACTATGTTCTATTGGTTCCGTTACCTTAGCCAACATGGCCCTTAAATCCCTATTTATTCTTTCAACTTGCCCATTAGATTGTGGCGATGCCACCGACACTTTAACGTGAACTATATTACGATCATGTAGAAATTTAGTAAATTCATTAGACGTAAAACAAGTTCCTCGGTTACTTATTATTCTCCTCGGTCGGCTGTAACTTTCAAAATACTTCTTCAAAGCACATAAGACTTCCTTCGTACCCGGGGAGTTCACATAGTATAATTTCGTAAATTTTGTGAATGCATCAACAACTATTAGAATATACTTCCGTTTCGATTTTATTGACGGCAATGGCCCGTAATGATCAATATGTAGTGTATCGAATGGTACAGGTTTCTTATCCAGGCTATATAAATTCCTCTCGTTCTTCCTATTAGGCGCTGAATAGTATATACACTTTAGGCAATTTCTCGAAAACCGATAATATTTCCTCAAATTATTAAAACACTTCTCGATCCCCGAATGACCGTATTTTTCGTGTATGAGACGTATGACATTCTCCGTTTTCCAATTCGTAACCTTCTATATTGTCACTTTACAAACGTTCCCGAATCTTCTGAATATTAATGTCCCTATTCTGAGCAATCTGAATATTTACATCCACATCATATTCATTTACCGCAGCAATAATCGGTATACGACTCAAGGCATCTACATGCGTCATCAATTCTCCTTTACGATGTCGGATTTTATAATCAAAATTCTCCAGTTTCAGAGCCCATCTCGCTATCCTTGGATTTATCAGTTTTCTATTTAATGTTAATGTCAGAGAATTACAATCTGTCACTATCGTGAACGGAATGCCCTCCAGATAGATTCGATTCGATTGAATATTAATGTCCCTATTCTGAGCAATCTGAATATTTACATCCACATCATATTAATTTACCGCAGCAATAATCGGTATACGACTCAAGGCATCTACATGCGTCATCAATTCTCCTTTACGATGTCGGATTTTATAATCAAAATTCTCCAGTTTCAGAGCCCAACTCGCTATCCTTGGATTTATCAGTTTTCTATTTAATGTTAATATCAGAGAATTACAATCTGTCACTATCGTGAACGGAATGCCCTCCAGATAGATTCGAAATCGTCTAAGCGCATATATTATAGCCACAGTTTCCAGTTCAAAACCGTGATATTTCGCCTCTGCCTTTGAAATACACTTCGAATAATACGCTATTGGATGCAATTTTCCATCCATCTGTCTTTGCGAGAGTACTGAACCGAAACCCCTAGCACTCGCATCAGTATGTAGTTCTGTCACGTAGTTGGGATTGTTCACGGCCAATACCGGCGGATTACTTAATCTGTCTTTCAATGTCATAAATGCCACCATACAATCATTGGTCCAATTAAAAGTCCCCTTCCTCAACTCTGTCAACAGTCTAGCTATTCTCGAAAAATCTGGGACAAATCTGCGAAAAAAGGAGAATAATCATATACATCTTTCAACCTCGTCGTGATCCCTAGGGATCGGATAATTCCTAATTGTCTCTATGTGCGTGTTATTCGGGCGAATACCCTCATTGTTGACCCTATAACCCAAATAATCAAGTTCGTTATATGCAAATTTGCATTTCTCAAAATTCAATCTTAAACCCGCAGCACTCAATGACCGCAATACCTGTGCCAAAACTTCCAAGTGCTCCTCAAATGTTTCCGTTGCAATACTTATATCATCCAGATACACTACTATTTTTCCACTATCAATCATGTCCCTTAGCACCATATTAATAAATCGTTGCAAGACTGCACCCGCATTTTTAAGTCCAAATGGCATATAACAAAATTCGAACTGTCCCAAAGTTGTCACAAAAGCCGTATATTGGATTGAATCCTCATGCATTGGGACTTGGTGAAAGCTATTCCTCAAATCCAAAGTAGAAAAAAAATTTCTTATTTCCCAAATAATCAAGACAGTCTTCAATCACCGGTAAAGGATAGTTATCCTTCACGGTAATTCTATTAAGAGATCGGTAATCGGCACACATCCTCAAATCTCCGTTTTTCTTTCTAACTAACACTATGGGTGACGCGTAAGGGGACTCACTCGGGCGAATTATACCCATCTTCAATAGTTCCTCAAGCTTAGACTTGACCTCACCACGTTCACGATAGGACAAACGTCGAGGTCCACTATAAATCGGAACATCATTCGTCAATCTAATTTGCATACAAAAGTCGGTTTTCCTTGGAGCAGTACAAAGATTTCCAAAGTAGTCCGTTTCCACCAACGACTTCAATGTAAAAGCCTCACTCGGCGTTCTATCGTTCGATATATTCACATTAACTTCGGTCTCAATCGAACAAACTGTATATATCAAAGATTCACATATGTCACTCTGAACAATCGTCTCTAATTCACTCACTTCACCACCAATGGGTCTTTCTAATTCAAAAGCAAATGGGTCAACCCTCTTCAAAGTACACTCCATATTATTAACATTATTACAATTTAAAGACTCTACATAATCTACCACACAATTATTTTCATCAGTTGGAATTTCATTCTCACAACATGGAACTCTATATAATTTAAACGACATTAGCGCACTGACTATTTTGTCATTTGGTTCGTTATCAATATTTTTCAAATTCAAAATTTCATTTTTATTGTATTTTATTTTAAGTTTACATAAACAAATATTAAATTTAGACATAAGATCTCGTCCAATTAGCAAAGGGATTACAGCTTCTTCATCCGGCAAAATTAAAAATTCATGGGTAATCAATTTATTAGAAAAATTAACATCGCATTGGACACGACCTAATATGTTTATATTCTTGTTCACCATACCGCGGTATGACGTCATTATTTTGGAATTCATGGTTTTAAATGGCACGAGCGATTTCCGGACGCAACTAATGGGACTACCGGAATCGAATAAAGAAATTACTTCTATTAAATCAGTGCGCTTATCTTGTTTAACAAAGGCAACAATTACCCGATGAAAAACGTCCATGGCCTCACTTCCTTCAGCTCCCGTCATTGCAGCAGTTGTAGTCTTCTTTTTTGGACAATTTTGATGAAAGTGTCCGACCTCGGCACAAATAAAACAGGAATTTGGTGGACGTCTTGGCTTCTGGCATTGGGACTGGTAAGGACCACATTGGGAGCAATTATAACATCTTACTTCGGCATCAGTTTATTTATTCACGGCACTTTCATTTACAGCGGTTGTCTTCTGTTTATTAGCCGGAGCTGTGGTGGAAATTTTCATTGTACGCGCTTGCTTTCGTCGATGTTCATATCGGTCCATTCGCGATATTAATTCATCCATCGTTCTGGCACCATATAAATATGAAATGGCATTGCTATTGTCAGGTATGCCATCAATCACTATATCCACTAGTTCTTCCTCCGAAATATCTGCACGTGAGGCAAATGACTGCATGGAGACTAAATAGCTCAAACACGTTTCGTTCGGGCTTAAAGTACGTGAAGGTAATTGACGGTAAATTTCCTGTCGCGATACCGTACGTTTAAACATATTTATGAGCTTAGCTTTAAGCTCGTCGTACTCCAACAATCCTAAATTATTTGTGTACCTCTTAGCAGTTCCCTCAAGGCGGCGACGAAAACCAACACATTTCTCCTTAGGTGTATAGTTACAAGCGTTAACATAGTCTTCGTACTGCATAAACTATTTTATAATATCGTAGTAATCGTCTCCTGAAAATGGTGACACAGCCGAGTCTAACTCTATTAAGTCCATACGATGGGCGTATGAAGCGGGTTGGGTATTTGCTTCTAGTTCTCGGATTTGTTGTTGTAGTTTCAAAATCTCTAGTCGGACTTGTAAGGCTTTTAACTCTTTTTCGGCAGCACACCGTTCCGAAATCACTGAGTTTCATCGTCAGAGGGTTGTTTCTCGGCAGCAGCAGAATGTTGTTCTTCGACAGCAGCACTTTCACAAAAAAATTTTGCATCGGGAATGGCGGTAAAATTGTCACTTGTTTTATTGATTGCAGATATTTCGTACAAAGCTGCAGCTTCGGATACATTAACTTCAGACACTTGGGCAGCAGGTTTAATGGCTTCGGGTGGGTTTACATCTTGTGCACTGACTTCAATTAGATTGGACATTTGATCAACCATTGTTGTGTTGGATATCCCTTCTATGGCTGATGGGATATCTGCCACTGTATTGGCTTCTGTAACGCCGGACACGTGCGAGGCTATATTTAGCAAATTGTCACCGAATATACCTCTAGTTACATTTATCGTGTTGGATGTGTGACCATTGTTTGTCACATCATCTATACTTTCCGTATTTTCCGCAGGATTTTCTTCTGCCTTTGATATCTCGGAATATAATATTCTAAGTTGGCTTAAGGTGGCTGACTCTGGGAATTCAATGCCGGCGTCAGCCAATGCAGCCATTAAAGTTTGGCGATTTGGACGCAAATCCATGATTATCTGGAAATAATGCAGTAATCTTTGAATATCCCTTACTGCACACAAATACTATAGAACTTCTGTTGCACCCCACACCTGATTTTTATAGTAACACTTTTCTTTATTTTATGTTTGTTTTGGTGATTTTAATTTTACACGTTTTTATTTTTGTTCCTTTTATCTGTCCTTGCGGAAACTCTAAAAACATGTGAAGTCAGTTGCAATTTCTTAAAACTTACGTTAGTTGCAGTTCTTATGCAATTACAATTAATGTTACCACATCTTACATTACTAAAATTAGTGTTGCCATATCCTATATTACTACAAAAGAAATTGTAAATTAAAACAAATCTGAAATTGTTGAATTGAAAAAAAAATGGATAATAATGGATATTATACATACATAAATAGATACATACAAATGTACATATAATATGATGTGGGAGCTCAGTTCAACTTTACTTAAAAAATTAAAGTAGCTGGCAGCACAGTTCGATTGTTTCGGAACAAAAATTAAAATTAAAGGCGGGTTCACCCACAAGTTTCTGAAACATTTTTGGTTCGGAGAAATTTCTTGTTTACTGAGAGTTTTCTGCAACATGATTCACCCATTTCAGAAACTTTGTTCGTAAAAACAGTGCTGCCATATTTAATTGAAAATGACGTAAATACATATGTGCATAAACTTAAGAAAGTTAATTATATTTGTGTCAAAATAAAGAAATAAAAAAATTAATATTTATAACAAAAAATAAACAGTATTTGTGGTGAATTATTTGGTAAGAATAAAACCATCTTGTTCTGCGATGGATAAAATGGATATACATTATTTGCTGCTCTTGTTCGCCATTGAAGTGATCAAAGTAAAATTACTTGCAAAATATATTTATGAAAAACGAAAATCAAAGATAAACAAGAGGACGGCTGTAAGACCACTTTTGAAACAAAGAGAAGCCAAAGAGTATTTTCACTCAGTAGTTTCCGAAATGCGTTTAAAAGACTTAGATTTAATTATAAATTTCATCGCATGGACCCTGGGAGTTTTGATTTACTTCTGCAAATATGGTGTATTGTATAAATTTCATATGGTGTGGCAACCTTTTCTAAAATGGTTCGGACCAAATTTAAAATTAATTTAATTCACACTGAGTTGTTCTCTGAGAGAAACGTCAAACTCCATATAAAAAAATTTTGTGCGAACCAAAAATATTTCAAAAACCTGTGGGTGAACCCGCTGAAAATGTTCCGAAGCAAGCTTACTCTCTTTCGCTCTCTCTCTCAAGAAGAGAAACGTCAAACTACATATAGAAAATTGTTTCGGAGAAAAATGGGTGGATACAGCTAAATAACTTGCAAGCGAGGTTGCAATATTAGCGAATAAGCGAATGCTTGTCACTTATTTTTTAAATATTGTCAGCGAACTTTACTTTACTTACTTATAACTCTTTAGCCACGATTACGACGGAGCTTTTTATACTATTCAAGTTGTGTGCGTTCAGTGGGTAATATAGTAGTCGCTGTAGTACAACGTAACAAGTAGCGCTGTAACTTGTAAAAATTTTAAAAAGTAAAATATTAAAAATTAAACCAATACAAGTTGATGTCAACAAAATACGTAGTTGTAGAAGCTGCAGTGCAAAATTCGAATTAGAATTATTGGACTTTGTCGAGTGATTACAACAAGCTGCTTTAACTTCCCCAATTCTGTTTAAAATATTGTTACGAAAATGGCATTGGTGTTTTGCTTTTACATCGTTTAACATTAAAATTATAAAGAAAAGCCACAAAAACAAAAACAATGAACTTTTTTACATGATAAACCAAAATATACCAACAAATACCGGTATAAAAGTTAACGATGGTGTTAGCTCAACCAGCAGAAAAAATTCTGCATAGTAAGCTATTCCTTATTTTTAACCCTGGACGGTTACTGTTCATCGAATCGACGAAGCTATTTACTCTTTATCATATAACTCTTTTATGTTTGACCAAATTTCGCTTGATGGCTTGATTTGGTTGATGGCAAATAGGCAGTTTGGGTTGTGTAGTCGGAGTTAACGTTCGATGAAGCGTTAGATAATTAATTATATTCGTATACTTAAAATATTTGATTGTTAATAGAATAATCTGTGCATTTCAATGATTAATTGTGTTGATAAAATGATCTGTTCATTCCATTAATTAATTGTGCAAATAAATTAATTTAAATTGAAAAAATTGTGTTTTTATTAGTCGGTTCAGTTGGTCGAACCGACTTATTATATTTTTTTAAAATAATCGGTTCAAGGTTCCTTAACGGGCGCCCGAGCAGGGACCCGCCTAAAATTCAAACAGTGGTGTCCTTTTAAAAATGAAGTCCTGAGGTTCCTACGGGACCCTCCAGAACCAGATAATACTAAGAAAGAAAACGTTTTTGCGATTCCTACTGGACCCTCCAAAAACGTATAATTATAAATCACATTAAAATAACACAATCACAATTAATAAATAAAAAAAACTCATTATTTTATTGAATAATTTTAGTTAAAAAATAAAAGTGAAGAGTAAATAATAAAGATAAAAAAATATATATTGTTTAAAAGAAAAAGAGAATATATTTAAAAGAAAATAAAGAGAAGAGAAGATTTTAAGAAAGTAAATACAAAAGTATTAAAAAAGTTGAAGAGTAAATAAAAAAATTATTAAAAAAGGTGAAGAGTAAATAAAAAGATAAAAAAGAATATATAAAAAATTAAGATGAGAAAATATTTAAAGAAAGAAAATACAAAAGTATTAAAAAAGATGAAGAGTAAATAAAAAAGATAAAAAATATATATTATTTAAAGGAAAAAGAGAATATATTTAAAGAAAGAGATGAAAATATTTGAAGAAAGAAATTACAAAAGTATTAAAAGAGGTGAAGAGTAAATAAAAAAGATATATTATTTGAAAGAATAAGAGAATATATTTAAAAGAAAATTAAGAGAAGAAAATATTTGAAAAAGAAAATATAAAAGCAATAAAACGGAAGAAAGCAATTAAAGAGAAAATAATACAATTAAAAATAAAAATTACAAATTTATAATTAAAAAGAAAATAATAAGAAATATTTACGGTGAAGTGTTATAGTGTTGAGTGGACATCCCTTAAAAATTAAAAAAAAACAATAAAAAAGACGATTCGTAAGTGAATTTTTTTATTTCTCATCCTTGTCGGTACTTGCCTAATAATAATATGGAGGATCTTAGGTCAACTGTAACCATCTTGACTGGTGCCATGAATCGTTTCATGGAGCAGGTCAAGGCTGCGGAAACTAGGCTAGGAAATGTTGAGGCGAGTTTAAGTAATAACGCGTTAGGACAAGTGATCAGTAGGTTGGAATTTCTTGAAAATAAGCAGGCTGCTGCAGTAGGCGCCGTGGTTTCAGAGGAAGAATCCGTTCAACGACCACGAACTGAGGACGATTTAAAGGATATAAGCCGACTCCCGACAGCGTGAAAGAATTACGATATTTTGATGGTAGTCCAACCCAATACATATCATGGATACACTAGGTGGAGACTGTTCTTAAGGATAGTTCAAGGCATACGTCAGAAAGTGGTGGGTAATTTCATACAATATATTTGATGACGACTGGAATGAAATCAAAAAGATTCTGGCCCTCCACTACGCCGATAAAAGAGACATCCAAATCTTGGATCATCAGCTAATCAGCTTTCGCAGGGTTCTTCAAAATTGGACGAATTCTATGCTTCGGGGAAAAATCAGATATCACTAATCGTTAACAAACTGACGACAGAATCCTATAGTCAGGAAACTGGGAGGGCACTTATAGAGACTTACAGGAATAGGGCTCTTGATGTATTTGTGCGCGGTTTGAGTACCGATTAGTCGCGGATGGTTGTCATTCAGAAACCAAAAACCCTTCCAGAAGCATACTCCGCTTGCTTGGAGTTGCAAAATATACCTACGAGAAATAACATCCTACACATTAAGGGCAATAATAGAATCAGTGTTCCAATTTCGATCGGAACAGTAAACAGGCAATTCCCTCTTCGACCACCAAAATCCTTCCCAATATGTCAAAGTAACCATTTGCAGGCTCAGAATTATAACCAAAACTGCCGAAATAGTTATAAACTTCAAAATTTCCGTGAGGAGTTTTATGACTCTAAATTGAGGCCACCAATTCCTCCTCGTTATCCTGTGGCTAAGAATGAAACAATGGGTATTGATAAAACGATAAAATCTCGTCGGGTTAACTATATCAACAATCCGAGAGCAATGGGTAAAAGGAATCAACCTGAGGATTATGTGTCAAACAAACAACCAATATTATATCATATCGAAGCCCAAGAGGAGAATGCCAGTGTAGCACAAGATGATACTGCTCAGCCAGATATAGTCGATGAAATAAATTTAATGGGTGTCAGCAATATTGGTTCGATCAGCAGGAGGAGATATCTTAATTAATGAAAAAGTGTAAGGTCGTTTCTTTAAGTTTGCAGGAATTGATCTACCAACATCTTTTTATATATTGTCTGGACTTAAAACTTTTGATTGTGATGATACCCTCAAGCATATAAGTGCTATAGTTGATCGTAAAGCAAATCTACTAATATTAGAGATATTCCTCTTAAAGAAAAAGTGTCTGTTGAAATAAACTATGTTCTTAACGACGAATTCCCTGATGATATTAGGATTATGTTAGATAAGCTGATAGATAGATATAAACCCTTGTTCGGGCCAATAGACGGCAGTGAACTGGCATCAGCGAATGTCCAGGCAGAAATTAGAACTAGTACGGAGGAACCGATTTACAGGAAAAGTTATCCTTATCCAGTCTGCATGAGGGAGGAAGCAGAGAGGCAAATGAAAGAACTGCTCTCAGAAGGAATTATATGACCTTCGAAAAGCCCATATAATTCTCCAATTTGGGTAGTACCAAAGAAACCTAAACCCAATGGTTGAAAACAATACAGAATGGTTATTGATTTTAAGCGGCTGAATTTTGTAACTATTTCAGATACTTATCCAATTCCCGACATTACATCGACTCTTGCTAGCTTGGGGAATGCAAAATATTTTACGACAATTGATCTTACATCAGGCTTCCATCAAATAGCCATGAATCCAAAAGATATTCCAAGAACGGCATTTTCAACGTCAAATGGTAAATTTGAATATTTAAAACTTCCTTTCGGTTTAAAGAATGCTCCAGCTATATTTCAGAGAATGATAGACGATATACTTCGCGAATATATAGGAAAAATTTGTTTTGTCTACATTGATGATATCATTGTGATCGGAAAAAATGTCGAAGATCAATTAAAGAATGTGGACACAATATTCGCTAGGCTTCGTGAGGCTTCTGAGGGAATCAAACAAGACCTCACCAAAGTCAAATCTATTGAGAACTTGTTACCCACCCACAAACCGGAAGGAGTTAAAAAGCTTCTTAGGTATGTGGGATGCGAGTCAAATCGAACCACTGCATAGAGCAAGTACAAAGAATACATACGAAGGGATAATAAGTAATATTGTTTAAGTTTAACGGGTATTCCCATTTTTTGTACTTAATTTAAGGAATAAAATGAATTAATAAAATCATCGTTCATTTGAATAATAAATTCCTACAAATTTGGGGGCTCGTCCGGGATACCCGTTTGATAGAAATATAAAAGTGATGTTAACGGAAGTAGTGTGTTATAATTTAAAAAAAATGAAATATTAAAAATAAGAAACTTTTAAAGGAAAACTGACAGTCGAAAACGGTTGGAAAGTAGAAGATTTAGAGCCTATTGATACTAAATCCATAGACGATATGTTTGATGCCAAGAGGATAAAATAAAGGAAAACCTTAGCAAAAAATTAGATATTATTAAGCAGCTACAGAAAAATTCTAAGAACGAACAATACAGAAATTTTAAGTAACGTGAACAAAGAAAATGTGCTTTAGCAATAGAAGACCATAGCGCCAACAACAACAATAGAAAATTAAAAGACAAAGAACATGAAGTTATACACTTATGACAACAACAAAAGCCTAAAGAAACAACAGTGTGGGTGTCGAAGCGTCTGCTTGTAAAATAAAAGAGAGACCAACTGGTAAAAGTTGAAGAGCGACTGAAAAAGAGAACAACTGGTAAAAGCTGAAGAGCGAGTGAAAGAGAACAACTAGTGAAAGCTGAAGAGGGACTATAAACAAGGAACAACAACATATACAATTGAAGTGTTATACAGTTTTGTTTGTTTGTTTAAATTTATGGAGAATTTTAACTGAAATTATTTTTTTTTATTTAAGTTTATACTTTTGAATTAATTTTTTTATTTCTGTAGAATTGTTTGGTTTAGTAGCTTATATTTAAATTTGTTTTGAGATCATTTTATTTGAATTTGTAACGTTGTTGCTGGATTGACATTTTGACAATGGACGTAGACAGTATAATGTTGATGAATTGCGATTGTTTGCGCACAAAGTTGAGGGAATTAGGGTTGGACACGACTGGGTCGAAGGCAGTGTTACAGGGCAGGCTCCTCCAACATTTCGGTCATCAAACCGAAGGGGCTGGCGCTGGATCGACAAATTCTCAGTACCAGGAAATTGGTGCTAGTGCATCGCCGGAAATCCGCTTTAGTGGACCTGTCTTTACGTTGAAGAACATTGGTGAAAGTTTGTCTACGTTTACTGGTAGCGATTCTCTTAGTATTGGAAACTGGATTGAGGATTTTGAGGAGAATGCTGAAACGGTTGGGTGGAATTCCATACAGAATGCGAAGCAACTGTTGAGTGACGCAGCCAAATTATTTGTCAGAAGCCAATCTGGCATAAAGAATTGGGAGTCGTTGAGAGCAGCGTTACTACAGGAATTCGGGGAATCAGTTTCAGCTGCGGAAATTCACAGATCGTTGAGAAACCGTCGTAAGGGCCAGAATGAGACCTACCGCGAGTATTTATATGATTTGATGGAAATTGGTAAGCCTATGGATTTAGATGTCGCGAGTCTGCTGGATTATTTTGTTGAGGGCATACCAGATTCTTGTTTTAACAAGACTATATTGTACAAGGCAAAGACAGTTGAGGAAATGAAGGAAAACATTAAGGTATACGAGAAGATTTGGACTTCATCCAATAGAGATAGTCGGAGACCTCAGGCTTCTAATAATATGGAAATTGGCATTACGATAGGAAGAAGTAACGGTAGCAAAATTAGAAACTGTTTCAAATGTGGACGTCGCTATCATTTAGCTAGGGATTGTAAGGAAGCGCAATTTAGGTGTTTCAAATGTAACAATACAGGACATCGTGCAACTGATTGCAAGGTCTACAAACCGGAAATCAAACAGGAACGCAGTAATGTCAACACGTTTATCTACGATAGAGAACCTTTCGAGCCAGGAATGATATTTAAAAAAATGTCCTTGGGTTGTATGGTTTAATTGATACCGGATGTAACATGTGCACTATAAGATGCGATGTTTTCGAGAAGTTGAGGGGAACATTTGAACTTATACCGGAACGAAGGCGGTTGAGGGGCGCTGCTGCGGGAGTTTTCTATACTCAGGGATATTTCGAAGCCCCAGTAGAGATGGATGGTTTTTCTCTGAAATTGAGATTCGATCTTGTACGTTCTGAAGATATTAGGTATCCCGCTGTTTTGGGCAATAACCTATTGCAGTTTGTGGATCTCATAGTTAAGGAAGATGGTGTTGAATTTATCCCCAAGGTAGCAAATGTCGATGACAACATCACAGATAAGGTTCTGCAGGAGCACATTAGCACTCCGGAGCTGTTAGGAGAATTTCGAGATGTTTGTCTGAATATCGAAGACAATGACCTTCAGGATGAGATAAACCGTATGATAGGAAAGTACAACCCCATTCAGATGAACACTGCTCCGGTTAGTATGAAACTTTTGCTGAAGGATGATGTACCAGTAGCTCAGGGTCCTAGAAGAACTTCATATGAGGACCAAAAGATTATAGATGGTCAAGTGACAGAATGGTTGAAGCAGGGTATTGTGGTTGAGGTTCGTCCGAATATGCCTCACCGATCGTGTTGGTTCCGAAAAAGGATGGTACAAAACGGCTATGTTGCGACTGCAGAAAGCTCAATTAAAAAATTTTGCGAGATAATTTTCCGATGGTGATCATTGATGACGTTTTGGAAAGGTTGCAGGAAGCAAATGTGTTCACCACACTTGATTTGAAGGATGGATTGTTCCACGTACCTGTAGATCCAGAGTCTACTAAATACACTGCATTTGTCACCAGAAATGGACAGTATGAGTTTAAATTTGTACCATTTGGAATATCGAATTCACCCGCGGTATTTTGCAGATTCATTAACGCTATATTTAGAGATTTGATAGCGGAAGGTGTGGTAGTAACCTACATGGACGATGTAATTGTTCCTTCGAAGGATGAAGCGGAGGGAATAATTAAGTTAGAAATGGTACTGGAAATCGCCGAGAAGAATGGGTTACAGAGGAAGGTAAATTTTCTTGGTTATATAATAGAAGAGGGAACCATACGCCCTTCGAAGGAAAAGACGGCGGCCATTGAAAATTTTCCACTGCCCCATGACCGGAAAAGTTTGCAACGATTTTTAGGGTTGACCTCCTATTTCCGCAGATTTGTAGATGGATATGCAATAATCGCTAAACCGATGTCTGATCTATTGCGAAAGGGAAGAGAGTTCAAGGTAAATGAAGAGATAATTGCTTCTTTTAAATAGTTGAAACTAGCGCTAACAAAAGATCCTGTGTTGAAACTCTATAATCCAAGAGCAATAACAGAAGTCCACACTGATGCTAGTAAGTTTGGATATGGTGCAGTTTTGCTGCAGAAAGACTCGGAGGATCAGTGCCTCCATCCAGTTCAATACATGAGTAGAAAGACGTCGCCAACTGAAGAGAAGTACAATTTCTATGAGCTAGAGGTCTTAGCAATAATAGAAGCACTCAAGAAATGAAGGATATACCTCATGGGTTCGAAGTTTAGGATCGTTACGGACTGTAATGCTTTCACCATGACCATGAAGAAGGCAGAGGTTCCACTTCGTGTTTCGAGATGGGCGATATTTTTGCAAGATTTTAATTATGAAATTGAACACCGATCTGGCACGAAGAAGAGGCACGTAGATGCATTAAGCAGAATGACTTGTTTATTGATCGAAGATTCGTTGCGGCACAGATTAAAAGAAGCTCAGTTGGAGGACATGTGGGTGAGAGCTGTAAGGACAATTCTGGAAAAAGATCACTATAAAGACTATTATATCTACCATGACATTATATATAAAGATCCAACGAAGGAATTAATAGTGGTCCCATCTCAAATGGAGGACGAAATAATAGCCACAGCGCACAGGAAAGGTCACTTTGGTAATAAGAAAACACAAGAATATGTTGAGAAATACTTTTATATTCCGCATCTGAGCGCAAAAGTTGGTAAAGTGGTAATGAGTTGTGTAGACTGTATAATGATGAACTCAAATTCCGGCAAGAAGGAGGGTCTACTCAATCCCATCGATAAAGAGGATCCACCGCTGGATACCTATCACATTGACCACGTTGGTCCCATGACATCGACGAATAAGCAATATAACCATATACTGGTAATAGTCGATGGATTTTCCAAATTTGTTTGGCTATACCCTACTAAAGATACTAGCAGTGACGCGGTAATCGATCAATCCGAAGATAATCATTTCTGACAGAGGTACCGCATTCACATCTAATGCCTTTAAAGAATATTGCTAAAAGAAACGAATTCAACATTTACAAATACCGACTGGAGTGCCAAGAGGAAATGGACAGGTTGAAAGAATACATCGAATTGTAGTGCCAATGCTAGCGGAACTATCCCGTGGCAACCCAAACCAGTGGTATAAGCACGTAAACAAGGTTCAGCAATATATAAACAGTAGCCCACCGCGATCACCTTTTAAAATCCTAACCGGCTGTGAAATGCGACTCGAAGAATTTCCAGACCTAAGAGAAATTATGGAGAATGAGACCATTGAGAACTTACAAATTGAAAGAAATAAGGAACGAGAAGCAATAAAGGAACACATCGTCAAGATCCAAGAAGATAACAGAAGAAATTTTAATAAGAATCGCAAAACGGAAGAGAATTACGAGCTTAATGACCTCGTTGCCATAAAACGAACCCAATACGGTGTCGGCCTCAAACTCAAGGGGAAATATTTTGGTTCGTATAGAATCGTCCGCAAAATGAACCATGGCAGATACGAAGTTGAGAAAGTTGGAGAAGGCGAAGGTCCAAGGAAGACATTTTCAGTGGCAGAATATATGAAGCGATGGGTACCAGTATTCGAGCCGAATACCCCGTCAGGAGGGCCGAATGTGGGATGCGAGTCAAATCGAACCACTGCATAGAGCAGGAACAAAGAAACAACATAGAGCAAGAACAAAGAAACAGGAACAAGAACAAAGAAACAACATACTCGTCGAATGTTTAGATTTCTTACTCGTCGGTAACAATATAGCAGTTCTGCTCTACCCACACTGTCTAAGAACTACCAAGAAACGGACAAGCGTCCATCTCAGGAAATCACGCCATCGGACTATGGAAATTTCCACCGACAACAGACGAATGACGAGTAGACGATCAGCTATAAAAGACGGTCTTTTCATCTATAGAGCTAGTTAGTTGCAAAGTAGACACCGAAGGGATAATGAGTAATATTGTTTAAGTTTAACGGGTATTCCCATTTTTTGTACTTAATTTAAGGAATACAATGAATTAATAAAATCATCGTTCATTTGAATAATAAATTCTTACAGGTATGACTTCATATTACAGGAGGGCTGTCTTCCAAAATGTTAGTTGCTTTGTGTTTGAACAAAGTATCGTGTTTCATAATGCCGCTGTACAAAATATATACAATGTATTCTACTTCAAAACGTCGTCAATGTGCATTTTTAACGCAGTCAAAAAGCAATCAGGCATCGGTTATATAGTTGATGCATTGTTTGGTTACTTTGCATATCTACATAGTTTATATACATTAGTAGAACTGCATACAAACTTTGTATTGATACATTTTGGAAGGCAGCCGAGATTTATTCGCGACTATGCAAAAGTTGCTAAACCATTCACAAATTTAACCAGGGGGAATACGCTCAGGTGAAAGCTAGCCAATCGAGGAAGGTTCAATTACCCTAACCGACGAAGCTCTGAAAGAATTCGAGACATTGAAATCATTATTAACGATAGCGGAGATTTTATCTTTCCCATATTTGGAAAAGCCTTTTAACTTGACAACAGATGCCTCTAATACGGCATTGGGTGCTGTACTGTCACAAGGTGAAATTGGTAAAGATAAACCCATAGCTTATATTTCTCGGTGGCTCAATATAGCTGAAGAGGGTTATGCTACTAATGAAAAAGAGATGCTGGCCATCGTATGGGCCTTAGATAATGTCAGAAATTATTTGTATGGTGCTAAGAAGATCCGAATCTACACGGAACCCCAACCCTTAACATTTGCGTTGGGTAATAGAAATTTTGACACAAAATTAAAAAGATGGAAGGCACACATAGTGGAGTATAATCACGAGTTGATTTACAAGCCTGGTAAATCAAATCATGTGGCTGATGCTCTCTCAAAATTAATGACCATATCTAACCATTTTTATTACTCTTCTACTGACACAGCTAGTATAGGAATGGCTGTTGATTTGGAAAATACTATAACTGCCACTGAGGGCAATGGGAGTGATATGGGTGACACCTTGATCGAGAAGATGACGGACTTTCGTCAGGAGCAACAGTTCATAGTACTGAACGAGACTCCTCGGATTTAATACCACATGTAGAAGTTCCTATCAATGTCTTTAGGAACCAGATAATAATCGGAATTGGAATGGACATGGTAGCGGTAGAGGAACCACAACCGTGGGTATACTAGACATTTCGTATCCTCGATAGAATGGATTGAAGATGCGCTTACTTCGGTATTAAAGGAAAAACTCAGACCAAGCATTCTGAATGGTATCAAGATACCTGAAAAGTACTGGGGACCCTACAGGAAATTTATAACGATAATTTTTTTAGATATAAGGTTAGAATTACGCAAAAATGGTAACGGATATAACATCGAAAGAAAGTCAATTCGGTATAATTGAAGCTGAACACAGAAGAGCACATCGTAATGCTAGGGAAAATAAAGAACAAATCTTAGAGCAATTCTATTTTCCACAAATGAATGCTTGCATTACGAAATATGTTGCCAGCTGTGATGTTTGCAATCGGTGTAAATATTACAGAAAACATCCACATATATGTCACCAAAGAACCCCGGATCCCAAGTACCCATGTGAGATTCTTCATATGGATATTATATAAATCCAGGGGCAAAAGTTCATTTCGTGTATACATATGTTAGTTTACAAAATGTGCAAAACTATTTAGTATTAGTGATGGATCTTTAGTACAGGTGAGGAAGAAATTGATTAAAATTTTACATTATTTTAACGTGCCAAAAATACTGGTCACTGATAATGAAGGTAAGCCCGTTGGTAGAAACTTTTATTAAATCATTGGGAATTCAGTTATACCTTATGCCTACACAACGAAGTGAAGTAAATGGGCAAGTTGAAAGACTACACGCAACAATAATAGAATCTATAGGTGTCTAAGGACAGAATAGCTGAACTTATCTGTAAAGGAATTAATTGAAATATGTGTCGACAGGTACAATAATACCATACATTCGTCAACGAAGAAAAGACCCCGAGATCTCTTTTTTAATAGGTTCGGGGAGATAAGTTATGAAAAGTGTTGTCCACACAGAGGAAAATAAATAGAGATCTTAGACACTTGCTGAAAAGGAACATGACAATCCGAAATGCAAGAATGAATAAAAAAGACAAAGTCCGAAGAACTATACGAAGGGTGACAGAATTTATGTTGCCATTAAAACCATTAAGGAAAAGAGTAAGGCGCTTTATAAAAAGGAAATAGTTGAAAGAAATAATAGGGCAACAGTACTGACAAGGAGTGGAAGAAAAATTCACACAGAGCATATTAAAAATCTAAAAGGGACAAGTCCAAAAATTTTTCCTAAAACTTAATTAACTTCACTTGTACGTAAATGTTTCTTAATTAAAAAAATAAAATAAAAATAATAATAATTTGAAATTGTAGAATTAATTATTAAGCAAATGAAAGTATAAATGATAAATTATAATAATTTATCCCTTGAACAAATGGGCTCAAAATTTTAGCGGAAAGCATGTATTTATGCTAGGGTCCCATGAGAACTAAGGGAATAAAAAAAATAAGAAAAAATGTTAAAGAAAGAGAGGAAGAAATAATACTAAAAATTTACAAATTTAAAAAAAGAAATAATTTTTTTAACAACAATATTGAAAAGTTATAGATTAATCAAAAATATTGTTACGCAAATCGAAAAGACCTAATATCGTTTAATAATAAAAACGATAAACAAAAGCTACCAGCTACACTAACCCAATATACACGACACAAATACACACTAATAAATATATCGAACATGTTCCAAGTAAACCAACAACAACAAGCTTGCGGGATGGACAAGTGTGCAGAATACACAAACAAGAATGCGGTCGCTATATAATTCTCGAGAAGGTGAGAACAAGAACCTTCCACATCGAGAACGTTCATCATACTGATTACGTGCGTATATAAAAGGGCAAGACAAGGCCAGCAGTCATTCAGTAAGAATTCAGTCAGCCTTGTATGAAGTTGCGTGTAAACAAAAGCAGCTTGTGTGAACTAGTAAAGTGAATAAACAGATTATTATTGTTGTGTAAGGCCGGGTTCACCCACAAGTTTCTGACACATTTTTGGTTCGGAGAAATTTCTTGTTTACTGAGAGTTTTCTGCAGCATGATTCACCCATTTCAGAAACTTTGTTCGTAAAAACAGTGCTGCCATATTTAATTGAAAATGAAGTAAATACATATGTGCATAAACTTAAGAAAGTTAATTATATTTGTGTCAAAATAAAGAAATAAAAAATTAATATTTATAACAAAAAATAAACAGTATTTGTGTTCAATTATTTGGTAAGAATAAAAACATCTTGTTCTGCGATGGATATACATAAATCATTTGCTACTTCTGTTCGCCATTGAAGTGACCAAAGTAAAGTTACTTGCAAAATATATTTATGAAAAACGAAAATCAAAGATAAACAAGAAGACGGCTGTAAGGCCACTTTTGAAACAAAGAGAAGCTTTGGCTTATTAGGCTTTGGGTATTTTCACTCACTAGTTTCCGAAATGCGTTTAAATGACGTAGACTCATTTATAAATTTTCATCGCATGGACCCTGGGAGTTCCGATGAACTTCTGCAAATATTTGTGTATTGTATAAATTTCATATGGTGTGGCAACCTTATCTAAAATGGTTCGGACCAAATTTAAAATTAATTTAATTCACACTGAGAGTTGTTCGCACAAAATAATTTCTCTCTCTCTCTGAGAAAAACGTCAAACTCCATATAAAAAATTTTTGTGCGAACCAAAAATGTTTCAGAAACCTGCGGGTGAACCAGGCCTAAGTGTGAACAGTGGCACAAACGTAGTGTGAACAATAAAGAGAGTTTAAGAAAAACTAAACACATATTTGTTTTTACTTGGTTTGCAATTAACGAACTCATATTTAAACGTTTTTAAAAACGTGAAAACGTAACAATTGGTGGCAGAAGTGGGATTGCAAAATCCAAAAGTAAAAATAAATAAATAAATAAATAAAAAAATAATTAAAATAAAACTCACCGAACTAAGAGTGGAACGACTGAAACGAAAGTTGCGTAAACTAGAGCAGCCGACAACGAGAACGAAGAATGAACTCCAAAGGTGGTTAAGGGAAGATCTGCAGCTTCAGGGCATTAACACCGATTCTCACGAGTTCGACGAGGAAGAGGAACGAGAATTACAGGCCCATGCAACCCCTAGTGGTGCTGACATAAATTCGTTGCTAGCCGCTATGATGGAGCAAATGCAAGTAGCAAACCAAAAGTTATTTGCTGACACACAAGAAGCTTCTAGAGCTGAGAACCAGAAGCTATTTGAAGCTTCTAGAACCGAAAATCAAAAACTTCTGGCTGTAGTGCAAGAAGCTTCTAAAGCCGATAATGAGAAACTTCTGGCTGAGTCGCGACAAGATAGCGAACAAAGAATGGAAAGAATGCAAGCAGCAATTATGGAAAACATGAAGCTTAGAAAACAAAAATTTTTTTCAAAAATTGAGAATGAACTTGAAGTGACAACAGGGAAGCTGCAGGAAATACGTGAGTCATTCAGCCAAAGAATCACTGGTGTAGAAAAAAGGGTGTCAGATTTGGAAAAGACCTTTGACAAAAAACTAGTTATAATGGAGGAAAAGATCAACAACCTCCAGAGCCAGCGACCGGAACCAGTGCGAGTCATATCAGAAGGTACCGGCAGGATTAAACCACCTTGCTTTGATGGTAGTTCACCCCTATCCGTATTAAAATTACAGTTTGAGACGGTGGCCAGCAGAAACGGATGGGACGACGGGAAGAAAGCTCTGGAACTAATTCTGGCGTTAAAGGGTCTCGCAGCTAAGATTCTAGAAACCATGTCACCCAGCTGCCGAAACAACTACAATGGCTTAATGGTGGCATTACAGCGGAAATTCGGTGATGAGCACAAACGAGAGCTGTACCGCTTGGAGTTGAGATGCCGGGCGCAAAAGGCAAACGAGTCATTACAAGCCTTTGGAGGTTGAGAGGTTGGTGCAGCTTACATACCCAGGAGAAAACCACCCGTTGATAGACAACATTAAGACCGAGGCGTTTGTCAATAGTATAAGGGACCCTGACATTAAACTAGCGATATGTTCTATGCAAAAGACAACCTTTGCAGACGCCGTGGCCTTCGCACTAACACAGGAGACCGCTCGCACAATTTCAAGGCCACCAGTTAGCAAAGTGCGAAAAATGGAAGTAGTGGTGGAAGATGAATGTCTTTTAACTAAAGTTAAGGAGATGGTGAAGCAAGCTTTGGAAGAAAACGGACAAAACGCTAAACTTAAATGCTTCAGTTGTGGAAAGAGTGGTCATTTCCAAAGAAACTGCAAATCTCCACGCAAGAGATCAAGATCCGCCTCACCATCAAGGAATAAGAAACGGGCGACCTACCAACCATCTTCACAAGAGTCCCCGTTAAACTAAAACGAGCGAGCACTGAGGGGCAAGTACTGGCTCCCACAAGCGAGGGCCCCACAATATCAATATCAGTGATTTAACAAAACAACAACAACCTTACGGCGTGCGGGTACATAAATTGCAGACAACACATTTTCACTATAGACGCCGGTGCGACGCAGTCTATCTTCAGACCAGATGTAGCGAAAGGAAAAGTGTGAGGCACCTAGCAATGTAAGACTTCGGACAGCCACTAGAGAGTCTGCCATCGTCCACGAAAAAACAGAGGCGAAGGTGACGATAGCCAACATTAGTGTAAGTCACGTCTTTATTGGTGCCGAGTTTATAATAGCTCACGGTATCAATTTGAATATGGGGCAACAGATAATGAGTTGGCGAAACGTGGAGATACTTCTTGACGTCGGATATAACCATCAAGCGCACGCCAGAAGGATAGTTGCTGTCGAACAACAAAAGTTATCACCTCAGAGTGAATCATTGATAGGGGCGCGTATAGAAGGAGACTGTGAGGAAAACCGCTTGTGGGTTATGGAACCAGCAGAAATACAGACGGATTTAATATCAGCAAAGGCCCTCGTCGAATCCGCAGAACAGAGAATAGTCCCGGTAAGAGTGCTGAATCTATCAGGCCATGAAAGAGTCATCTGTGAAAACACAGAGGTGGGCCAATGTGCTCCTGCCGAAATGTCAGCCAAGGATCAAAAGGAATTTGGTGAAAATGTGGAGAAATGGATAGCAGGTTTAGCAGCTGCAGAGAGAAACAAAGCCAAAAAGCTGCTAAAGAGGTATGCTTTCGCTTTCGCCACGAGCAATAAAAGGCAAGGAAGAACAGCTATGGTCATGCATGAAATTGATACGGGCGAAGCGAGACCGATAAAACAGGCGCCCAAGAGCTTACCACTGGCGAAGCGTAATGAGGTTAATGAGTTAGTCGACGAAATGAGGAGAAGCTGAATTATGTCACTAAAAAGACAGTTACCCGATACCGAGACTATGCACATACTACAGACGCTTTGTGCCTAACTTTGCTAGCGTGGCTGCAAGCATGCATGAGCTCACCAAGAAATCAAAAGTGTATCAATGGGGTGAGCCACAGGAAAAGGCGTTACAGACATTAAAAGACCTATTGTGTGCTGCACCAGTTTTGGTGTATCCAATCCCAGGAGAAAAATTCATCATAGACAGTGATGCTAGCGGATATGGAATTGGTGGTGTACTTTCCCAAGTGGTCGATGGGACAGAGAAAGTCGTAGGCTACTATAGTCGCACACTGTCAAAGTCTGAACGAAACTATTGTGTGACTCGACGGGAGCTACTGGCAGTGCTGGAGTGCATAAAACATTACCATACCATTACCTGTATGGCCAACGTTTTCTGCTAAGAACTGATCATTCCGCTCTGCGATGACTGCTGCAATTTAAGAACCCTGAAGGACAGTTAGCACGTTGGATTGAGGGTCTCCAGACTTACGATTTCAGCATTGAACACCGAAGAGCCATAAAACATGGGAATGCTGATGCTCTTTCACGCCGACCTTATAATTTGGACTGTAAGCATTGCGGCTAACGCAGATCGAAGCCAATGAAGACTGGTCTGGAGCACAGAGAAGTGACCGAATATTGGCGAAGATCATAGCAGCTAAGGAAGAGGACAAAAGACCTACCAGAAATGAGATATCCGCAGAAGATTCTCTTACAAAAGCATATAGGGCACTATGAGACAGTTAAAAGTTGATAAACGGGTACTTATATCGACATTGGGAAAGTACTGATGACAAAACCTCATCCAACTTATTAGTAGAGCCTACCTTCAAAATGAAGGAAGTGTTAAACGAGTTCCATAATGAAGCTAGCGGAGGACACCTTGGGATGACAAAGACGCTGGAAAAGCTAAACAACGTTTTTATTGGGTTGAATGTCGCCAAGCAGTGGCGGATTGGATAGCAAACTGTACCCAGTGTATTGCAGCTAAGGGTCCCGTAACAAGAAGTCGAGGTCATAACATAACATAATTGGTCATTACAACCCTTCAGTCAGGATTACAACCTAGTTTCTCACACCACTTATGTTGTGTGTGTTAATTTTATACATGAGTGGCGCGACCTACAGTTTAAAGTCAACTCCGAACCACAGATTTTTGAGAAACTTTTCATGGCAATTTTTATTTACTCTCAGAGTTTTTGCCAGAAATTTGCTGAGAGGAAGTCGCCGAAGAAATACTTTTTGTATTTTGTTTTGATGTCTGGCCTGGGGCTCGAACCCTGGCTTTACGTCTAATAAGCCAACACACTACATACTAGACTACGGCGACTCTTCTTCGTCGAGATCAGCTACAACAATATAACACTGGCGCACCTTTCGAGCGGATAGCGATGGACGTAGCAGGCCCTTTTTCTGTCACCAATGCCGGAAACAGATATGTGCTTGTTGTGATGGACTACTTTAGCAAATGGCCGGAGGTGTATGCCATACCCAATCAAGAGGCGAACACAATAGAAACTGTTTTTGAGAACAACTGGGTATGCCGCTACGGGGTTCCAATAGAACTACATTCCGATCAAGGCAGAAATTTCGAGTCAGAACGGTTTAATCGAACCCTGGAAGAGTACTTGCGGAAAGTAGTGAGCGAGCAACAGAAGGACTGGGACGAACACATTCCGAGGTTTCTACTGGCGTACCGATCTGCAGTCCATGATTCAACATCTAGATCACCCGCCAATGTTATCTTTGGGACTGAGATGAAACTGCCCGGTGACTTAGAGTTTGCTGTTAAGTCCGCCACAGAGAGGGACGAAACATACACTGGAAAAGCAGAAAGCCTGAATGAACTTCATGAGTTTGTGTGCACCCGGATAAAAAAGGTCAGTGATAAAATGAAAGCCAGGTATGATAGAGCAACAAACATGGAGTGCTTTCAAGAGGGACAAATGGTTCTACTATACAACCCAAAGCGGAAGAAGGAATTATCTCCTAAGCTACAAACCAGCTGGGATGGACTGTATAAAATAATTAAACGGTTAAACGATGTCGTGTACAGGATACTGAAAGCTAACAGCCACCGAACAAAAATGAAGGTCGTACACATAGAGCGACTGGCAAAATATGGGAAGATATAATGAGCCTATTCTGAACAAACAGGCCTTAGTGGGCGGCAGTGTTACGCAAATCGAAACGACCTAATATCGTTTAATAATAATTGATATTGATTCTTGTTTACACTCTGTTACAATGATTTGAATAGGATTGACAGTTGGGATTCGGCGAATGGACTATGGATTAATCCCTCAAAGTCCAAATGTTTAATGCTTTCGAAGACCAACGTTTCGTTTGCCATATTGAGTATCAAGGGAAATAAAATTGACTATGTCAAGTCTGCTACCAATCTGGGTATTGTATTTAATGACAGATTATCGTGGTCTGGATAGAAGTGTCGTTGTTGGCAGAATATACAGCATGCTACGAAATTTATGGGCGGACATTGATTCAACTCCTTTTGCAATTCGTATGCAACTTGCTAAAACTTATTTGATTCCTGTGCTATTGTATGGGTGCGAAATTTTTGCAAATTGCGATAGTTATGACAGCTGGAAACTAAACTTGGCATACAACAATATAGCAAGATACGTCTTTTTTAAAGGTTGCCGGGATCATATTTCTCATTTAGCGTATCAGATATTTAGTGTGAAATTTGATAATCTCCTGAAAATTAAATGTCTTATTATATTCCATAAAATTATTAATACGGGACAGCCGGAATATTTAGTAGGCCGAATTAAGTTTGCTAGGTCATGCCGGGGCATGAAGATTATTCAACAACGTTACAGGACTCTTCTGTCACAGCGACAGTTCTTTATACACACCACTAGTCTCTGGAATTCCCTACCAAATTACATCCAAAAGTTAGGCAATGCAAACGCGTTCAAAAAGGAGTTATTTAAATTGTTCTCTTAATGAAAAGTTTGTTACGTTCTTAGCATGTTTATTATATCGGTTAAATATTTTTTCTTACTTTCTTATACCGATTTTTGTAAATATTTTTTTTATATCTTTAGAATTCCTTATTTTTTAACTTTTTTATTTTCTTATCATTTCTGTAGTATTGTTTGTTTATAAATTATTTTTCTTTAAATTATATTTCTACTTAAATTTAATATTTTAATTAATTTGTTTTTTATATTAATTTGTTATTTTTACTTAATTTCTTATATTTCACAATTTTTATTATTTGTTTATGTTTTATATCTTATTGATCCTAAGCATAGCACTACATATAACTTATAAGATTAAAATCTTGTTGTGTTATGTTAATTATAATAAATAAATAATATAAAAACGATAAACAAAAGCTACCAGCTACAGTAACCCAAAACACACGACACAAATACAGGCTGACTTCATAAACGTAGTTTGAAATGTAACTTTACAATGCATGGTGTTTATTTGTGATTCTTTGTAAACATTTATTGACGGCAAAAATTTTGTGGTAGAAATGGCAGATTTGTGGTAATTTAATTTTTTTTATATAAGTACAAATGTGATTCAACATTTAAACAATTACCTTGAAATAAATTTCTTATCACATATTATGTTCATATAAATTACTTAAAAAAATACTTTGCCTCGAGCGATTATTTCGCTTATAGGCCCTAAGAGAGCGGATAGAACGCACGTCTTTTATATACTAATTTCTTTTTAAATTTTACCCACTATTTGGTTGATCAGGAACTCATTTGTTGTTTTCAGCTGTTCCATCTTAAGCAGTAATATGCTTCCTTAATAATTAAATGAATTAAATCCGCACGTAATTTATCTTTCATTTAAGGACACCCGAGTCATTACGGCATCAAGTGCCTTGGTTAAAGCAATGGGGAGAATATACATCCTTAGCGTACTTCTGTCTCTACTAAAATTTGGTCATTCGTGCCGTATTCAGCGGGTGGCATCGTCGAACAAGCTATTGATTAAAAGGATAACTTTTCCCGTGACTCCTTTGCATTATAGTTGAACGCTTTTTCGAAGTTTATGAAGCACTTGTGGAGCGGTGTGCGTCATTCAACATACTAGAGGACCCTGGCCCGATGGGAACTCCCTCATGCCTGCTTCTTTCAACGCTGCTGACGAATTTTCGGCTGTCCGTCACGATGTAACACAAAATTTGTTTTGGGTGCGTTTTGAGCACACCAGTTGTTCCTTGGGTGCTTTTAAATTTAGCACACCAAGGCCTGGCGGGACCACTGGTAGCACTTCCAGAATAGTGCCAGGATCGCCATGTAAATATAAGGGAAACAATAATTTCTTAAGTTGTTTAGTTTATACCAAGTGCGTCTGAAACGCACAGTTTGGCTTTGATTTATTAATTAATTCATATCCCTAAAATTACTCAAAATTTATACATAAATAATGCTGATCAAGCATTATGTCTACAGTGGTACAGCAAGAATTTCAACGAATTATTAAGAATATGAAAATATGAACATGTCCAACACTAATAGTGTTGATAGCATTGACTATTAAATTGCAAACGTAATCAAATTGATCGTTGCTTGAATTTACCAAACAGAAGTGCTAGCAACAATGTGTGTGTATGTACATATGTACGTTATTGATAGTTTGCATTTTCATAACAAAAGAATTGTTTCAAACATGCGTCGGCAATGCTGACATCATGAACACTCTACAATACAGGGACTTTTAAATAATTTTACTCAACTAGAAATAATTGCCGAAAACATAAAACCAGATTTTATAATGCCCTCCGAAACAGAATTGGATCTATACGATCAATACATAACAATGTCCAATTCGCCCAAAACAGGAGGAGTAACACTGTATTTTAAAAAAAATGGAAATTGAATAGAATTAAGGAAAACGTAAAGGTCTTCAAACATTGGATTAGCGCATATATGGCGAAATGTGAAAGCATATCATTTATAATAATTATAATATATAGATCACCAAGCTATAGTGAATATAACGGAATTTTGTGAAGATTTACAACAGTTTTTAGAAGACTTGTGTGAAAAAAGTAATAACATTATAATAGCAGGGGAGTTCAACATTGATTGGCAGTCAGATTTTTATAAAAGTAAATTGGAAGGCATATTAAATGATAAGGGGCTAAAACACGAACATACGAGAATAATGAAAAATTCTAAAACATTAATAGACTATATAATCACAAATAATGAAATGGTGTCGGCAAGAAATAATATATAATAATATAATGGAAACGATCGAGAAATACAGAACACGGGAATAGACATATTCAAGTACAATAAGAAAAGATTTAATAACGAACTAAATGCAATAATAGAATTTAATGAAATAGATAACATAAATGAATGCGTATATGCTTTTTTGGAACAAACAATTAAGAAATTTATAGTGAGAAAAAAATGCACGAAAACAATAATAAATGGTTTAGCAACGAACTTAGAATGTTGAAAAGGGAAAAAATTATAAAATATCAAAAAGCTTTATTTGAAAATACAGCATCGGCGTGGAATAGCTATAAATTCATAAGAAACATATATAAAGTTAAGATTGGTAATGAAAACAATAAGTTTATAAGCAATAAAATTATGAACACCAGCAACCAAAGGGAAATGTGGTATAAAATAAAAGAACTAGTCCTAAAAAATCCCAAAAATGTGATAAAATCTGTGATATTTAATAATACAGAATATAAAATTAATTCTGAAATAAAAATTTTAATCAGGGACCGTAACTGTTATAACTTTTATCGTAAAAGTCAGAAAATAAAAGTTAATTTTTGACTTTTATTTTTTCGATCGGAAATAAAAGTTATGTTTTAACTTTTATTTTTTCGAGCAGAAATAAAAGTTATTTTTGACTTTTATTTTTAAGAGCAGTAATAAAAGTTATTTTTGGACTTTTATGTTTAAGAGCAGAAATAAAAGTTATTTTTCGACATTTATTTTTTCGAGCAATAATAAAAGTTATGTTTTGACTTTTATTTTTGCGAGCAGAAATAAAAGTTATTTTTTAATTTTTATTTTTTCCAGCAGAAATAAAAGTTATGTTTTGACTTTTATTTTTTCGAGCAGAAATAAAAGTTATTTTTGTTTTAATTCATGATGAATTCATAATATTTATTAAAAAATTCTTTAAAAAAATTAAAGTAAATTAGAATTAAGTTTTGGGTATATTAAACACTAATCTCTGTGTAATAGGGTTTGAAAAAACCGAAATAACTTTTATTTCTGCTCGATAAAATAAAAGTCAGAACATAACTTTTATTTCCGCTCGAAAAAATAAAAGTCAAAAAATAACTTTTATTTTTACTCGAAAAAATAAAAGTCAAAATTAATTGATATTTATGCTCAAAAAAATAAAAGTCAAAAAATAACTTTTATTTCCGCTCTTAAAAATAAAAGTAAAAAAATAACTTTTATTTCTGCTCGAAAAAATAAAAGTCAAAAATAATTGTTATTTTTGCTAGAAAAAATAAAAATCAAAAAATAACTATTATTTTTTTTCTAAAAAATAAAAATCATGTTTTTAAAAAGCATCGCATTTTATAAAAATTTGGTCCAAGACAATCAAAATGGTATACTTGGTTTTGTTCTCCGACATTTCCTTGCGATTGCTTTTTTTAATCAAAAATTCAAAAATAACAGTTATTTTCGGTCCCTGATTTTAATAACTACTTCGTAAATAGCATTAAGAAAATAAGAGGCTCGATAGAAGGCGTGCAATATAAGAACCAAATACCTGTGATAGACTGTAGATTTAAATTCCGTGCAATTTCATTATTAGATTTAAGGAATATATGTAAAATTATTAAGAATTAATTTAATTATAGAAGAATATCGAAAGATTTAATATTGTATAACTGGGACTTAGTAGGTAACATCTTGCTTGAAATTATAAATTTCATGTGAAACTGCTGTTAATTACGTCGTAAGTCAATGGAAGAATACGAAAAATAATAAGATTCTGGCAATCTTCCTTGACTTTATACTATGTTCAGACATGTACTTTTATTGAATTAATATTCGGTTTATTGATAACAATATTTTTAGTGTTGTAATGGTACGATGTGGTGGGCTGTGTTGACTACTTCATTTGCCTTCAAAATGACTCTAACCTAAAGCACGTGCTTGCTTTAAGGGTCTAGCTCGCCGGATGTGGAGGGGTCTTGTTAGGTCACCTTGAAACCTCACTACTAAAAAAATATCACGTGCTAATTCTCTCAGCTGTCTCAAATTGGTTTTACGTCAGATTCGGGGAAATTAGGTGTTGTATTTCCGTTTGCCCTATCCCTACCTTGTTACCATTCATCCAAGGGAAATCTATTGGTAACCCAAATACAAATCAGAAGTGGTTTGGTTACATTAAGCTATTTAAACAAATTTTTATTAACAATTCATATTTATCAAAATTTCATGATTTAAATCATGTCGAACATAAAAGTTCAGTATAGTCTATAGTTATAGTTCACAAAGACTAGTTTATTAGAATCCGTTTTTCAGGGAAACAATGCAAATATACGACAGGATACAGGAACCATAAATAGACCAGAGGAAAGAATACCATCAGGCAATTTAATAACAATAGGAACATTTCAGGTCAACATAATAGTATTGAAGAAGGTGAAGTAATTGCTAACTCGGAAATAACCATGTTGGAAAACAGAATTCGTTCTAATGTTCAAGTAGTTTGCATGAGGAACTAGGTCAACTTAAGAATGTGGTAGAAAGGTTGTCGCAGCAATTTCTTAACCTTAATTTGCATGGATCTAGAGAGCCAGAATGCCCTAGGGATCACTTTCAAATACCTGCAAATGGACAGAATGTAAATTCTCATTCTTCAGGTATACAAAGTTCAACAGCAGCCTCTGCGCATATTATTCAAAATGAATACAAAAATCCTCCTCCACGTTCAAATGTATCACAATCAACAGCTTCTTCTATAAATGTAAGTCGTGAGAGACCCTCTGTATCTATTACAACTATTAACAATAGTGGTAAGATCGCCAGTCTAATAACAAGCTGGAATATTACTTTCAGTGAATCGAACATGCCTGTAGAAAAATTCATTTATACGATAATTTCATTAACAAAAGATTGTTTGGTTGGAAATTTCAAGTTGTTATGCGAACATAGTCACATATTATTTACGTCAAAAGCAAAGGAATGGTATTGGCGTCATCGGAATAGTGTAGGCCAAATAGAATGGGATGGTTTATGTAATGCTCGTAGAGTACATTTTAATGATCACCTGTCAGATCTTGATGTTAGAGAAATGTTAAGAGAAAGAAAACAAAATTTGAATTAATGTTTCGATGATTTTTATCATTCTATTTTACAACTATGTGATCGACTAAAATATCCATTAAGAGAATAGGAAATCGTAGAAATTTTAAGAAGAAACCTTAAACATTATTTGAGAAGGGAATTATTTTATCTTCAAATAAACTTCTACGCCAATTGATCTTGAGAAGAGAAACTTTGGGCCTTGAATTAGATAGAAATCAAAAGGTATTTAGAGGACAAATTAATGAGGCGGATTTGGACGAAAACTTGGAAGATGATAAGTTATTTGAGGACGTATGTGAAATTGGAAAACAAAGAGAAGAAGGAAGAGGAAATGAGAAAACAATGGAATGTTGGAACTGTAGAAAAGATGGCCATAGATATATAGATTGTTTGGAAGACAGAACCATATTCTGTTACGGTTGCGGGTTAGTAGATGTTTGTAGACTCCAGTGCGATAAATGTCAGGGAAACGCCAAAGTGAGCGTCAGCAACAACATCAGCTTACGCTCGAAAATCCAATAGACTTACCACCTGTAAGGGAAACCTTGGTTCGGAAAAGTGAAATTTTGGACAAATACAAATTGGATTCTGGTACTCAATTGATTGATATTATATGAATTATCTAGAAAAAGAATATTTTGTGAATCCATACATAGTTCATTTCATAATAATATAGAGCGAAGAATTCCTAGAAGAAATACACGAAGAATAAGACAGTTTTATACAATTGTAAAACAAAATAGACTCAAATTCAAATCATGCATTGAAGCGATAGGAAAATCTGAATCTGACATTAGACCTTATATTCAAGTAGACATTTTTGGAATGACATTAGTAGGACTTTCAGATTCCGGTGCTTCATTGTCGTATTTAAGTGGTTCTGCAGCAGAAAAATTTCTTAGGGCAAATCGTCCTTAAAAAATTTGTTAATTTCGTTCAGGCTGCAGGTGGCCAACAATATAGAATCCTTGGTTATTTAGATACGCATATCAATTACAAAAATGCAATTAAATTAGTAAGATTATACATTATACCAGAATTAAAACAGGATTTATACTTTGGTATTGACTTTTGGCATTCATTTGGACTAACGAGCCGGATTTTTGGAAATATTACGGGTGAAATTGAAGAGCTTAATCAAGCTTGTGACGAACACTATTTGACTTATGATCAGAAACAAGTTCTAACTAAAATGGTATCACTGTTTCCGGATTTTCTTAAAGAGGGACTAGGAAAAATGACTGTGTTGCCAGGAACCCAACTTATTAAGCAGAGATATTTTTCTGTATCTCCTGCCGTGGAAAAGAGAATACATGAGGAAATACATCGAATGTTACAACTCGGTGTGATAGAACCAGCTAAACCTACTTGCTCATGGAGTAGTTCAATATTTTGTGTGCAAAAAGAGGGAAAATTCAGACTTTGCCTTGATTCCCGCAAACTTAATAGTGTGACAGTCTGAGATGCTTATCCGCAGCTTAAAATTAATGGTATCTTATCAAGATTGCCGAAGGCGGAATTCATTTCTTCCCTGGACTTAAAACATGCTTTTTGGCAAGTGAGTTTAGAGGAATCATCTCGTGATATGACCGCATTTACTGTGCCAAATAGACCTTTATATAGATTCAAGGTAATGCCATTCGGCTTAACGAATGCACCTCAGACACTTTGTCGTCTGATGGATGTCATTATTCCCTCTCACCTGAAAAACAGAGTTTTCGTCTATTTAGACGACCTGCTTTTAATTAGTGATTCTTTTGAAGAGCATATGTCATTGTTGCTTGAAGTTGCAAATGTAATGCGTAAGGCTGGTCTTACATTGAATATTGACAAGTGTAAGTGGTGTGTAAAAGAAGTACGATACCTCGGTTATATTATTGGTAACGGTTGTATTTAACCCGATAAAGACAAGGTATCTGCTATTCAGAAATTATCTCCTCCTCTTTCAGTTAAAGAAGTTCGCCAGTTCTTAGGCTTAGTAGGTTGGTATAGGCGATTTCTAAAAAATTTTGCCTCTTTAACTAGTCCCCTTACCGACCTTACGAAAAAGTCTAAAACTTTTCAATGGAATGAGGAAGCCCAAAAGCCTTTTGACCTTATTAAAGAAAAGTTAACGACAGATTTTGATCGTCCATTTATAATTTCTTGCGATGCATGTAAAACGGGAGTGGGCGGTGTACTTGCACAAGAAGATGCCAGTGGTGTTGATAAACCCATTGCATTTTGCTCCCACAAATTGAATAGGGCTCAATAAAATTATTCAATAACTGAATTGGAATGCTTAGCCGCAGTTTTGAGTATAGAAAAGTTTCGTGAATATGTCGAAGACCACGAGTTTAGCGTTATAACGGATCACGTGTCGTTAAAATGGTTGATGCGTCAATCCGATCTAAATGGTAGACTCGCTCGCTGGTCCTTAAAGCTTCAGGTCTTTAATTTTAGCATTTTCCATCGTAAAGGAAGCCCGCATGTACTACCTGACGCTTTATTTATTTATTTATTTATTTATTTATTTAAGTCAATGGACAAATTCCTTACTGACTAATAACAACAATAGGTACGAATAAAATTAAATAGAATTACAATAAGTCTCAACAAAAATACAAGCAATTATTACAATGAAAATATGAAAAGTTAGGTATTAAGAAAAACAATAATGTTCCGTTTTACAACGCAAGAATTTAAGGAAAAGTCGATAATGTCTGACAAATTATTAAATTGACGGCAAATTCTAGTTAACGGATCAGCAACAGCATAATTAGTTCTGCAGAATTGAATATAAATAGGATTATAACAGCGGAAGTTACGACAAGGAACATTGAATTTAACAGATCTTAACAAAAATTCACAGCAAATATTACCATTGATCAGATTAATCATGAAGGATATATTTATCGCGGTTACCATCTGACAATGAGAATAGTTTAGTTCTTAATGATATTGAGAGTGTAGACATTTTAGAACCTGAGACAGATTTATACTCCCCAGAATTTGCTGCGGAACAATATATTAAACTACGTAAGGAAATTGAAAATAGGCCAAGTAGTTTGCTAGATGTGAAAATAGTAAATAGATTTATCTATAAACGCACGGAATTTTCTCGTGACGATATTTCAGAGGCTCGATCATGGAAGTTGTGGGTACCACAGGGACTTACCTCTTGTGTGATCGAACGCTCTCATAACCCCCCTATGTTGCCCATGGAGGAATAGGCAAAACGCTCGAAAGGCTAAGGCGAAACTTTTACTGGCCTATGCCATATCAAGTAAGATCATTTGTTTTAAATTGCGAAATATGTAAACAGAGTAAAGCTTCTAATTCCATATTGAAGCCACCAATGGATTCACAAGCAAAATCAAATAGATCATTCCAAAGGTTATATTTGGATTTTATTAGAACATATCCACGCTCCAAATCTGGAAATGTAGCCATTTTCTTAGTTCTAGACCACTACACGAAATACCCCTTAATTTAACTCATCGTAAAATGTCAACGTCGTCCGTAATAGAATTCTTGGAGAATAGTGTTTTCCATTTGTTTGGAGTTCCAGAAACAGTTGTAACAGACAAAGGATCCCAGTTTCGTTCATCACAATTTGAAAGTTTTTTGACAAAATATGGTGTAAAGCACATATTCACAGTCATTTACTCTTCTCAAGCCAACAGTTCGGAAAGGGTAAATAGGTCAATAATATCAGGAATAAGACAACAACAAAATTTGGAGAAAGCTTATAGACTGATAAAAGGTTATATGACATGAGGACCAGGACCAATGATTTTTCTGAGGGTGAAATAGTTTACAGACGTAATTTTTCTCTAAGTAATAAAGCATTAACATATAAATTAGCCCCTAAATTTTTAAAATCCAAAATCGCAAAGAAAATAGGCTATTGTAACTATAGGATAGTAGACATGAATGGTAAAGATGTCGTGGTCTATCACGCTAAGGACGTTCAAAAATCACACCGACTCGAAAACCCAACTTAATCTTACCGTTTCCAGAATATTTTTCATATAAAAATTAATTTTTAATTCAAAATCTTCTGTTTTGTGACGGTTATGCTAAAATTGTGATCACAGTTGTTAAATTACTAATTTCTATCATACCACTTTCTCTTAAATTCAAACCTCTCTTAAATAACGAGTCGATTTTTTTCATACTTCTTTTACTGAATGAAATGTAACCTTTTCAAGGTTACTCTGTTATTAATGGATTTTGGTTTCATTCACAATCGCGTTTTATTGTTTCAATTCCATCAATGAAATTGTTCTCAATTTTTTTTTTCAACGTTGATCTTAACAACTTCATTGAAAATTTCCATTAAACGGTATCAACTCATTGATTAAGAAACTGTTCAATTGAAGATTCTTGCGAAAAAAATTAAATTCAAAAATAAAATTCAGTGAATAGTTAAGCTTTTATATAAATAAAGTTCGGTGATTATTATCCCAAAAGTTGTAATAGAAAGAGACCCCATCATATACATATAATTTCAACTGGTATTGAATTGTGGAAGGTAAGGGAATATTCCAATCAGGAGTTTGGATAGGATATTTTTAATCCGATATCCACAAAAGACCCCGTGGTCCCACATTACTATTGGACAGAAGTCCTGGTACTCCATTATTACTCCTGGAGAAAATACATCGTGGTTCACCTTTCTTTGGGGCATCGTGCTCCAAACTTTTCTTTGGACCGAACTCGGAAAACTAACTTTTCTAGAACGGTAGTATGAGGAAAAAGAAAGGAAAAACCGTAAGTTGAATATAACATCACATTCACACAATACGTCATAACACGTGAAAGATTCAGTTTCTTAATATTTGAGAAAGGAAAAAATCTAAATTATTTAATACCACATTTTAACTATAAAGTAATTCAATTGAACCTAATATAAGTTTAAATTATAAAATAATAATAATCTTAAAAGAAAGAGAAAATTTAAATAAGAAAAGAATTTGAATTATATAAATGACAAGAACCTATGTATATACTTAAATAATAATATGAAAAGTCGCAAATAAGTAATTTAATTAAACTTTCTCTAAATATAGAATAATTCTCATTTAACACGTTCCGAATAACGAACACCTTTCTTTGAGCTTAAAGTAATATAAAAAAATGAGAACAATTTCATTGATGGAATTGAAACAATAAAACGGGATTATGAATGAAACCAAAATCCATTCATAACAGAATAACCTTGAAAAGATTACATTTCATTCAGTAAAAGAAGTATGAAAAAATTGACAAGAGGTTTGGATTTCAGAGAAAGTGGTATGATAGAAATTAGTAATTTAACAACTGTGATCACAATTTTAGCACAACCGTCACAGTGTTCAGACACAAAATTTATTTGACAGCTGGTAAACAAAACAGCTGATTGCTTCAACAACATTGCTTTTAATTTAATCGCGAAAATTAGTGCCAAAAAAATTTGAGAAAAATGGAAAACAATTTAACATTGGAAAAGGTCTTACTAATGATTAACCGAAAGGCCGAGCTGTTGCGGTTAGTAGGGAATATTTTATTGGACTTTATTAGAGAAGCCGAGAACTTTCTAGTTTGAATGCCTTTATTGGAATGAACATTTTTCTGAATAAAAATCAAGTTGTAGAAAATTCATAAGTAAAATATAGTTTTACAACAGGGTAATTACAATATTCAATTTCTAATAATTACATTTATATACATAAGAAAATTACACAAATTAATAAATGTAAAGTGAATGTAATTACTCTAACACTCCTCCTCATTCACCTCAAATTGCATATATTACAACAATGGTTGTTTGTTCGGTGCCAATGGTTTTGTTAGAATATCGGCTATCATTTCTTCCGTTGGGCAGTACAATGAAGTTGTAATACCTTTCTTGACTAAATCTTTCGTCATTTTGTACTTCGTATCCATGTGCTATTTTTCTTCACTCTCAACAGCTTCCTGATACGATTTAGGTTCTTTAAGCTTCCTTGTTAACCAAATTTCGTCTATCAGTCTTCTAGGCTCTTTACCTTTGGTCTGCCTGCTTGAAACTCTAACAGTAGGTGTGTCTGTTTTAACTTCGGAATTTACTTCAGCACCCACAATATCATTGTTGATTGCTTTCTCATCATTCGCCTTAACGGATTTAGGATTCTCCTCCTCAATCAACAAAGGGTTAACTTTACGATTGGTTTGACTTAAGAGATCAAGAGATATTTATGTGTTATCAGTATTCCGAATACTATCTGTAAAACGGACATGACAACTAATGACCACTCTGTTTGACGTACTATTATAGCAACGAAAAGCTTTAGAGTTGCTATCGTAACCTAAGAAAATCATTTCTACCGCTGTATTATCTAACTTACGCCTTTTTTCAGTAGAAATGTGTGCAAAACATTTGGATCCAAAAATATGAACTTCTTTTAAACATGCTTTTGAGCCGTACCATAATTCATGTGTTGTTGAATTGATTGTTTTTCTAAAAGTCCTATTTTGAATGTAATTAGCAGTTGTGACAGCTTCCCCGCAAAACATATACGATAAATTGGCATCAATGAGCATACACCTCGCCATTTCAATTAGGGTTCTGTTCTTTCTTTCCGCTTTCCCATTTTGTTGAGGACTGTAAGGAGCAGTTAATTGAGTTTTAATTCCTTCAGACTCTAATAACTTTATTAAATTCTTTCCGGTGTATTCACCACCTCTATCGGATCTTATAACCTTTGGAGTTCGACCAAAATTTGTTCGACAATACATAATAAAATTTTTCAATGTTTCTTCTACTCCAGACTTTCTTTATAACAAATATAAAGTCGTAAAGCCGAAGTAATCGTCAATAAATGTAACGATATATCTTTTTCCAGATGGTATAGTAGTCTGCATTGGACCACAAACATCACTGTGGATCAACTGTAATGGTTCGGTAGTTTTGCTTAACGATTCCTTTGGGAATGGAATTCTTGTTAATTTTCCCTTAACACATGTCTCGCAAATTTCCTTAATATTACATTCAACAATCTTTAAATCATCAACCAAATTTTCAGAAAGAATTTTTCTAATAGCTGTAGGATCACGGTGACCTAGCTTTCGATGCCACTGATGAATGCAATTCTCATTATGTTATAATATTAGCCTTATCATACTGACGTAAAATGTACATCTCACCATCCATATCTGCAACCCCAAACTTTTTGTTATCCAACCGTGTCGCACCCGAATCTACCAGCCACCAAAACTTGTTATATTTACCAAATGTGAAAACAATATCTGAAGATTTTTCTTCAACCGAGTTGACTTTGTTGTTATTTGAAAATTGTTTTTGTTTCCAATTTTTATACTTGCCACAATTTTTGTTCTGATGACCGGGCTTTTTACAAAAATAACAAACAGCACTACTCTTATCAACAACTTTTAGAACAGCGTCACTCGTACCATTATCAGCATGTAAACGCCGTTCATACTCTGTGATCATCTTTTGCTGAACCAAAGCAAATGTTAGCTCATCTTCCCTGGCCGACTCTAAAGACGTTGGTAGCGTGTCATAACTTTCAGGCAAACTGTTCAACAGCATAGCAGCACTCCATTTGTCTGACAGAGCCTCTTCACCGACGTCACTTAGTTTTGCAAACAAATCGTTCATGGCTGAAATGTGTGCAATTGCATCGCCGCCTTCCTCAAGTTTGAGGCTATAAATGGTCCTCATCAAATACACCTTGTTGCTTAACGTATTCTTCTCATGGTAATCTTTAAGTGCTTCCCATGTGTCTGCAGGAATTTTTATATTACGAATATGGCACAATTGGTCCATCACGAGCCAGCCTATGGTACCTCTTGCTTCGTCATCCTTATTTTCCCAATCATCTATTATGGACTGATTAGAAATAATACCATTTTGATTAATTGGTGCGGGACGTTTGCCTTCAATGACATGCTTCCATAAATTTTGTTTCCAAAGCAAAAGCTCCATCTTATATTTCCAATTTGCATAGTTGTTGTTCGTAAGTTTTGCAAACTTCGGCTTTATGTCCGCCATTCTTTAATCCAATTAACTTTAAAATAACAAAATATTTCCGTATAGAGCAGTAAAATTCTTTAATTTTGAAAATTTTTTGAATTAGATTTCAAAAAAAGTTAATAAGTGTATAACAGTTGAAAAATAAAAAATTTTGGAAAAATTTTTGATGTAAGTACTTTCTTTTTATACTTTCATTGTGAATTTTTAAAAACATTTTTATTTATATGCACATGGAATCACCACGGTACAAATTTAGCATGCCACATTGGAACACATCACAAAAAATTTGGGAGAAGATTTCAACTGAAATGCAAAATAAAACTATAAAAAAGGATAATCCATCAACATCAATGGTTAACAGAACCATATTAAATATGTTAAAAGTAAATATAACAATGTCAAAAGAGGTTTTGCTCAAGTCCTGTGTCGAACTTTGCACGGTTAATGGAAGACGCTTTTCAGTCATTGAGGATTCAGGGTTCCGTAAAACCAATTTTGAAAGGACTGGGAAATTTCGTAATGAATAGAAAACAAATCAGAAAAGAAATAATGAAAAAACATAAGGAAATTGTTAAAACAATCTCCACAGAAATGGAGGGAAAATTGATCTCATATAAAAATAGATGGTCTTACCCACTTAAACCGGGCATTTTTAGATTAGTTATGACGTTGATTACATTGTGCATTTATTAATGTATATAACTCTTTGTTTCAGGTGTAAACGCTCAATTTATTGCTAATGACAAAATCGTTTCGGAATATCTCCGAAACACAATAATTAGCATAATTCAGAAGTATAATATCACTACTGATCAGATTTATACGTGTACAACTGATAATGGCCGAAATATGATCAAATGTATATCTTTGATAAACGACTCGGAAGAAATTAATGAAAACGAACAGAATGGTGATACAGAATTTGATGAAACTCTAGAAAATTTTACTTTAAACACGAAATGTATTGGTAAGATTAATTTTTAAGTATTTAAACCATTTTTAAATAAAATTTTTACATACAGGCATTCGATGTGCTGCTCACACCCTGCAACTCGCAGCAAATGCTGTTTTTAAGGAACGTGAAATGTTAAAGGTTATTGAAGAAGCCAGAGATTTTGTTAAGAAATTGAGAACGCCTAATATATTGTTATGTTTTTACCTTTTTAAAAACGTTTAAATATGAGTTCGTTACTTGCAAACCAAGTAAAAACAAATATGTGTTTAGTTTTCTTAAACTCTTGATTGTTCACACTACGTTTGTGCCACTGTATACAACTTAACGATACAACAACAATTTGCTTGTACACTGTTCTAATTCACACTTCTGTCCGCGTTAATACTAACAACTGTTCGTTAGATCTTCTCTGCTTACAACCTTTTTGCAAACAATGCCGCTTGTACGTTCCAACTGCAACGCGTCTTCACACAAGACTGACTGAATTAACACTGACTCGCTGCTGGACCTGCTGCCCTTTTATATACGCACGCAATCAGTATGATGAACGTTCTCTATGTGGAAGGTTCTTGCTCTCGCCTTCTCGAGAATTCTATTGCTATTACATTATTGTTTGTGTACCTTGCTAACGTTGTCCATCCCTTTTTGTCACATACATGTTGTTGTTGGTATCAGGCGCAACCAGGTTCGTTGTACATATGTGTTTGTGCAGCTTTCGATAATCAACACGTTCATTGTATTCTTAGTGTTAGTGTGTATTTGTATGGTGTGACTTTTGTTTATCGTTTTTGTTGTTAAACGATATTAGGTCGTTCCGATTTGCGTAACAATATGTTGCTAAAAAATCAGAATCTTAATGAACCTACAATTGACTGTATTATCCGGTGGTCATCTACTTTCGATATGTTGTCAACTTTTGTGGATGACAAAATGAAAGAGTTTTGTGTAAATTTATCCAGAGCTAACAGCGATTTTTTATATCCAATGAAATTTGGCAAAATATAAAAGATGCAGTGTGCGCTTTAAGACCAGCAAACATAGCTACGAAAATCCTTCAAAAAGAAAACTTAACATTTGGAGATGCCTTCGCCGCCTGGTTTACATGTAAAATTTAACTACAAAAAGTTAAAAACAATTTCTCATTTAATTTACTTAATGAAATGAAAAAGAAAGAGGAAATTCTTTTTGAAACTGAAGCCTTCCTAGGCGCATTGTTTATGGATCCTCGTTGGAACCTTGTACTGAAGGATGTTTTTGTCGAACGAGCAATTGACCACATCGTAAAATCAAGTGTTAAAATGTACATACTCTCTCAAAACTGCTGCACATCCGTTGATGATAATATGAGTTGTAGCTCGAGTTCATCCTCTGACAGCGTAGAAGCTATTCTTAGAAATATGGAGAAAGAAAGTTCCTATGCAACACCAAATAGCAATAAAATATAAAAAATAAAATAAATCTAAGTGCTTTTAGAAATGAAAAACGAGTACAAAGACATGTGAATGTTCTCAGTTGGTGGAAAGAAAAAAGTACAGCCAAACCAGAGCTATATGGCATTTCTAAAGTTATATTAGCTGTACCTGCCACACAAGTAAGTGTGGAACGGTTATTTTCAGTAGTAGAGTATATCATGAACCCAAGTCGGAATAGGTTGGATGATGACAGTTTAAATGCAGTTGTAGTCATTCGATCTAATGAGGAATTATTTTAAAATTTTAAGTTTATGTGTATTCATTCAATTAAATTGAATTAACATTTAACTTTTCTTTTTGAGGATGTAATCTAAAATGTTAGTCTAATGTTTTTATATTCTAAAGTATTTATTCATGAATTGAATTATTTTTCTTTACAAAAATTTAAATTTGTGTGATCTAATACAAATATTTAATATTTGTAAACTTTTGTGTTCTTAGATTTAAGGAGAATGTTATATCTTATTGTTTGTTTTTGAATTAATAAATCTGTTATTTATATAAAAAATTTTAAATTTTGTTTCTACTTTTTTGCTTTTTTAGGTTTGATACATTTAATATAAATACCGATATATTACTTTTATACCGGTATACCGAAACCGATATAATTTAAATACCGTTACCGATACCGAAATAATAATAAATTGATTACCGATACCGATACCATTATTCGTTTCGGTTGCCAACCTTGATTTAAACTTTATAATTATATTGCTCTTTAATATTTTGCTCTTTACTTTAAATTATTCAAAAAAAAAAACGTTAGCAAAGGCCCATAACCTATTGGACTTTATTAGAGAAGCCGAGAACTTTCTAGTTTGAATGCCTTTATTGGAATAAACATTTTTCTGAATAAAAATCAAGTTGTAGAAAATTCATAAGTAAAATATAGAGTTTTACAACAGGGTAATTACAATATTCAATTTCTAATAATTACATTTATATACATAAGAAAATTACACAAATTAATAAATGTAATGTGAGTGTAATTACTCCAACATATTTGTGAATCCAATGTGGCTTCTCTCAGAAGGATGAGAAGGAAAAATTTGATAATACTGCATAGCTTACAGAAAAGAAAGCTTTGGATTATGGATATAATGAAACACAAAGGTCTTTATTTGTTAACTGCTGAATACGTCGTATTTTCAAAATATACCGGTCAGTAAACATAGTCTGCATAAACCCGAGGATGAAATTGCGAGAACTGTTATAGATCGGCGTAACACTTATCTTTGACGGCACCCCACAAATAATGGTCCAACAGTGTCAAATCGCAGCTCCGAGGTGGCCAAACGACATCAGCTCTGCGGCTAATAACGCGATCTTCAAAAACAGGGCGCAAAACATCTAGTGTAGCTCCGGCTGTGTGGCACGTAGCGCCGTCCTGTTGAAACCAAATGTTGCCAATATCCTCCCCTTCAATTTTTGTGAACAAAAATTCAACATGGCCCGATAACGATCGGCATTGTCTGTAACGGCCACTTCTTGCTCATTTTCGAAAAAAAATGGCCCAATTATGCCTCTGGACCAAAATCCGCACCAAACAGTGCCTCGTTTTGGGTGCGTCGGCTTTTCAATGTATGCGTGCGGGTTTTCTGTGCCCCAAATGCGACAATTTTGCTTGTTTACATACCCGCCAAGGTCAAAATGAGCTTCATCTGAAAAGATGATTTTTTTTTTGCCAAAATCGGCATCTTCTGGTGTAAACTACTGCATGGCCAGCCGAGGCAGCCATTTGAATGAAATTATTTTCCATTATTAACCGGAAGGATTGTATTTTCAAATAAAAAAAGAAATTTGAGAAAATATTCAGTATTTTTTTTAAAGCTGTTTACGCTGGTCACCCTAATTTTAAGTATAATGTATTAAGTAGTGTAAATACGCTTAAGTTATGTGGAATGTAAGGAAGAAAGAAAATAGAGAAGAAAATAAAAAATAATTGATCATTCTCTCGAACAACCCCCGAACAACAAGGTAATGTTTTTTATTTAGAAACATTTATATATTTTTTCTAATACCCTTTTGTGTATCTCTTGGCTCAAAATTAAAATATATTATTTTGGACTTTTTTACCCCAATTTCCCCCGAAACATTTGGTCCACTTCGAGCCAGATAAAACCAAAATAAAATATTTTAATTTGAGCTATCTCTTTCCAGATTTGAAGAGACAGCCATATTGGCCTAATAAATAAAGGATTTTTTTTGATTTTCGCCAACAATTTTTGGAATTTCCCCATTATCCATCACTCGACAAAACCCCCCATTTATAAATACTATTTTTAAAAGGTATCTTTGTGAATTTTTGAAAAAAAAAAAGTGCGAAAGTGAGAAATAAAATATAATTAAACATTAAATTAAAGTGTAAGAATATAAGTGCTGAATATACGGTAATATCAAGTGAATTGTTGTTGCGATTACATCAAAGTGTGTTTTGTTGTTGGTGAAAGCAATAAGTATACAAAGCACCGTATAACGTATATATACGGTGATACAAAGTGTTGTTGGTTGTTTACTTCTTTTTTAAAGTAAACAGTTTATTGCTTTCTGCGTGTGTTGTCAATCTTCGTTATTCACATTATTTTTGCGTTTTTTTTTCGGCAATTCAGCAGTGAACTAAAAGTCATATTCTTACACTCAACCAAATTTATTACTTTAATTTTATTTCATACTGTTTTGAATATTTTATAAATTCATTTATTTATTTATTTTTATATTTAAATATTTTTATGATTTTGAACATTTTCGCGTGAATGGTTTATGTCGAAATATTTTTGAACGATTTCAACTTTTTCGGATTTTGAATATTTTTTGTTATTCGTTTTTTTTTGTTTCCTTAAATCATTTGTGTCGACATATTGCGAAATTTTCGTTACGTACCGCGATTTTTTTGGGTTCTTTTTTACGAGAAGTTTTTGTAACCCTGCATTTCGTGTCGGAATATTGCGAAATTCACGTTACGTTCCGCGATTTCTTTGGTTTCTTTTTTTACGGAAAGTTTTCTGTAACCCTTTTCCCTAACTCATACGAGAATGGAACGGAATTTAAGAAATTTCAGTAAAAATTTCAACCGCCTAGCGGATTTGGAAACCTTTGTTCGGGCTATTCCGAAAGAGGGACATTCCGTTCATTCTTTGAACACCCATCGGCAGGAATTAGTTTGTGGGAGGTCTTCCGCGATAGTTATGAAGACCTTCTAGAGAATGCTGAGGATACCAAGATGTCGACAAAAGACATCAAGACAAAGTACAAGTCGGGATATACTTTGTATTTCGAACTGGTATCATTTCTCGATAGTTATGATAATTGTAAGTCTAAACCCGCGAACCCTAGTGGTACTATCCCCATACACCTTCCCCGTGTGACACCCAAACATTTTCTGGGGATTACGCGTCCTGGCCAACTTTCAGGGACATGTTCTCGGCCCTTTACGGGACTAACCCTACAAAACTTCTAACTAACCCTACTAACCTCTACAAAAACGGAAGGCGAGGCTAGGGATATAATCCGCACATGCCCTATGACGAACGATAGGTTTGATATGGCGTGAAAAGTCTGGTAGACCAGTACGAAAACAAGCGAGTACTGGTAAATTCCCAGTTGAAAACCTTATTCCATCTTTCTGTTATTGAAAGAGAATCGGGTCCTGCAATCAAGGATTGCAGAGGACAATCAATGATTGCATAACTAATTTATCCTTGCTCGGGATTGAAACTCGAAATTGGGATATCATATTCGTTTATATTTGTTCCACCCGATTACCTGAGAACACTCGTGGTCTTTGGGAACAATCCCAGTGCTTACCCAAATGGAGCAGCATGGACGAGTTTTTGACTGCGAGGTATCGGACCTTAGTCTGTTTCTGATATAATTGGCAGTCACAATCCCAATCAAGTGAGTAATCGTACCCGAAATTCTCCTCAAGAGAATCGAAAGTTTAGGAGTTTTGGGACAACGGTCACTCCTAATATACCCCCGAAAAAATACACACTGTGTTCGGATAATCATCCCATTCGATTGTGCTCCAAGTTTCTCAGGATGTCAGTGAGCGAAAGAATAAATGTTGCCAAAGGGAACAAAATTTGTACGAATTGTTTGGCAACCTCCCACGAATTTCGAAGATGCCAGAGCACTAATGTTTGTTATATGTGCAAGCAAAGGCATCATTCGCTGCTTCATCGCACTGAAGCCCTTAACCCTTCTCGACCCAAACCCGGAAATAATTCAATAACCCCCGCGACATCAAGTCACTCTGCTCCTATTCCGGAGCACACCTCTCGTCCTGAGCAAAATTTGGTGGATAAACCATCAACTTCTGCCGAGGCTCGCTCGTTTAGAAATTTTTCGACACAACTACAGTCCACCCCGTATTCTACAGTCTTGCTGGCCACGACTGTAGTAGATATCATGCTCAAATGCTGCCATATGGATCTACTATTGGAAGTGGATGTATATTCGCAAATTATGTTGACCGACGTAAAAAGGGACCCTAAGGGTTCTCTTATAGCCCAGAAGACCGTCTTTGGATAGGTCCTTACTGGTAGAATTACTCAGCCGCGTTCTGTACACTCTATCGTGACATTTTTCAGTCATTTGGACTTGAACGACCAAATCACTCGGTTTTGGGAAGTTGAGGAAGTTCCCAAATTTAGGAAAGTTTCGGCTGAGGACAAATTTTGTGAGGATTTGCACCGTCGTACTACCACTAGAAATAGGGAGGGACGTTATGTGGTTACTCTGCCCTTTAGGTCCGAATTTCCGACCTCGGGTTCTCCCGGAGAATAGCCCTCTCGCAGTTCATGAGGAATGAAGCGAGATTACTTAAATCCCCGGAGGTTAAGTCAGTATGACTCTGTTATTGAGGAATATTGTACCTTGGGTCATATGACAAAGGTCAGCGCCAATTTAGCTCATTCTCCCAACTCTAATTATTACTTGCCACATCACGCTGTTTTTAAACCCGATAGTACTACGACTAAACTTCGGGTAGTCTTTAATGCCTCAAGCCCGTCTTCGAACGATGTTAGTCTCAACAATGTCCTACACCCTGCACCAATTTTACAGTCTAACTTAACTATACTGATTTTGCGTTGGAGACTGTTCAGATATGTTTTCAATTCTGATATAGAGAAAAAAATGTATAGGCAGATACTGATCAGACCGGATCAGGCGCATTTTCAGCGGATATTATTTCGTCGAAACCCCGAGGGAGATATAGAGGATTATGAATTGAGAACAGTGACGTTCGGAGTGAACTGTGCTCCTTATTTGGCAATTAGAACGTTGCACCAATTAGCTAGCGACTGTGAGTCAAGCTACCCATCTGCGTCCACCATTTTGCGTACTCAAATGTACGTGGACGATATTTTGTCGGGTGCACATTCAATTGAGGAGGCCATTCATAATCGTGATGAATTAATTCACGTTTTGAAGTCGGCTGGTTTCTCGTTGCGGAAATGGACTTCGAACGAACAAAGTCTTATTCGTGACTTACCCCCCGAACATTTATTGGATTCCAATTTTTTGAAATTTTCAGATGCTAGTACTGCTAAAACGTTGGGTTTACGTTGGAACGCGAGCTTGGACACATTCTTCTTCAAGCCATCTCCAACGCCCGATATTGCCCAAGTCACCAAACGTTCTGTCCTTTCTCAAATAGCCAGACTATTTGACCCTGTTGGGTGGCTAGCACCCAAAATAATTGGCGCTAAAATACTTATGCAACAAATTTGGAAGGACAATACCGAATGCGACGATTGTTTGAAACCCATGACGTTACACAGGTGGCGCGAATTTGTCGATGATTTCTCGTTCATCGACAGGATTAATATCCCCCGCTGGGTTAATTTTAACCCTGAGTATGAACTACAACTTCATGCATTTTGTGATGCTTCTGAGAAAGCATATACTGCCACCCTTTATAGCAGAATCAAAACCCCGTCAGGTGAAATATTCACTCATTTGCTCGCTGCCAAGACAAAAGTTGCACCAGTAAAGGTGCAAACCTTACCCCGTTTAGAGCTCTGCGGTGCAACTCTGTTGGCAAAAATGATACATTCACTCCTCACTGGGCTGAATTTTACCAATGCGAAAGCTTTTTATTGGACAGACTCGACAATAGTTCTGTCCTGGTTTCAGAAACCCCCGTGCCATTGGCCAACTTTTGTGGCGAATAGAGTTTCGTATGTTTTGGACACTATTGGCATCGATAATTGGAATCATGTGGAATCTCATCATAACCCTGCTGACCTGGCTAGTCGAGGTATAACAGCCAGAGAACTCGGCAATTCTGACATCTGGTAGAAGGGCCCTACTTGGCTAAGCCCTCCACGTTCTGAATTTCCGAAATCGTCATTCCAGCCCTGTACCCAGCTTGAAACACGTGTGGTTCGAGTGAACGTCAATACGACAACGTTCACTGAGGAAATTTTGAGCCGATTTTCGGACTTATCTCGCGCGTTGCGAGTATTGTTCTACGTTTTCCGGTTTTACCATTCCGCAAATAAAACCCATAAGTTATCTCGGAAATTCTTGTCAATAGGATTTACTCAGGATGAAATCAGTTTCGTGAAGCGTCGATTAATTATTTTGTGTCAAAGTTCACACTTCCCCGAATACTCAATTTTGAAGGAGAGAACTGCTTTGCCTCGTAAAAGCCCTCTATTGACCTTCAACCCCTCTATTGACTCGAATGGTTTCTTAAGAGTCAATAGAAGACTCTCTCGATCACCGACTTTGACCTACGACGAACGCTTCCCCAAATTACTCCCCTAAAATGGTCATTTTACCCGACTATATTTGGAGCATCTTCATAAATGCTCTGTACATGCTGAGTTGTCTTTAATGCTGCGCCTCATGCGGCAGGCGTTTTGGGTCCCTAGGCTTAAAACCCTAATTCGAACATTTATTCAAACTGTAAGATCTGTACGATCTATCGTAAGAATTTGGGTCAGCAAATTACGGCTGCGCTACCCCCAGAAAGAACGACATTGACTCGTCCTTTCACCCATACTGGTCTAGATTTCACTGGACCTTTTGAAATTAAATTATATATTGGACGTGGTAGCCGAATCACTAAAGGATATGTGTATGATACCAATGAAATATCGACAGACTGTTTTCTGGCCGCATTTACTCGTTTTTCCTCCAGACGAGGTTTAAAAGTTTACTTTTGAGGAATTCACTACCATGCTGGAAAGAATAGAAGCTTGCTTGAATTCCCGACCACTCTGTCCCATGACGGATAACCCTTCGGACATTAACCCCTTAACCCATGGTCATTTCCTTGTGGGAAGTGCTATCCTTTCACCCCCTGAACCTGATTTATCATTGGAATCTCTCACCAACGCTAATAGGTAGCGAAAATTGAAGGTTCTGCACCATTTGTTTGCGCGTCGCTGGAAGGACGAGGACTTAGTTGAACTCCATAAGCGCAACAAGTAGAAATGTCCCCAACGCGATTGATGATTTTGTCGTAATTCGACACGACAACTTGCCTCCAAGCAAATGGAAACTCGGTCGTATCTCGCGCGTATATGTAGGATCGGATTCGAAAGTACGAGTGGCTGACGTTCGAACTGCCAATGGCGTTCTAACACGGCCTATTGTTAAGCTTGTATTACTCCCTAACCCTAGCCAGAACTAATTGGTTCTTTCTTTTTTCCTTGTTTGTTTTGTCCTTGTTATAGATGTCCGAAGCCGCACCCAGAAAATTTACGGTGGAACGTCCAGAAACCCAGAGTCTGGATGAAGTGGTCAAACGCAACGCTTCAAACTGCCTTTTGTGCAAAGGTCATCACTCCCTTCAAAAATGCCCGGCATTCCGCCGCTTTAACCCCTACAGGCGACTGGGCGCAGTAAAGAAACTAAAATACTGCACGAACTGTTTGGCCCAGTCCCATTTTGCTAAGAATTGCCGTAGTTGGGAGCGGTGTATGGATTGTCTGGGCAAACACCACGCAGCCAAGCTCAGTGTTCCTGCCAGCCTCGAAACAACAACGACAACAACAATGTGGTTGCGACACCCAACCCTGCTCGTGCCACAATTGTGATTAATGTATTGAGCAAATAATTATTTTTTTCTTTCTTTATTCTATTTTGCTATGAATTGTTTTTTTAAATGAATTTTGAATTGATTGAATTTTTATTTAATATGAACTGTAACTCGAATTGAATTCTGTATTTCCTTATTTTATTTGACCAGGTAGCTTCCCGTTTCTACTTGTTGCACCATTGCAAGGGGGCGGGATGTTTACGCTGGTCACCCTAATTTTAAGTATAATGTATTAAGTAGTGTAAATACGCTTAAGTTATGTGGAATGTAAGGAAGAAAGAAAAAAGAGAAGAAAATAAAAAGAATTGATCATTCTCTCGATCAACCCCCGAACAACAAGGTAATGTCTTTTATTTAGAAACATTTTGTGTATTTCTTGGCTCAAAATTAAAATATATTATTTTGGACTTTTTTACTTTACTTTACTTTACTTTTTCAGGGTATTATAAATAACTTTTCGAAATAAATTAGAAATTATCATCAAACAACATTGGGATTGAAAGGGTTAAAAAATTAAATACGACATCAAGTCTGTGATGTTATTAAAATTCTTTTTTATATGACATCAGTTGGAAATAATTTCTCATCACTTTCTGCTGACCTTCCATTTTTTGTTTGTCGTTGTTTTGTCTTTGTTTGTTGCTGACATTTGAGTTGTCAAATATCAATAGAAAGTGTTCGGAAAATAGTAATATGCTCACTGAACGTACTTATGACAGTGCTGTATTTGAAGTTTTAATCAATATTTTAACAATTTATGAATTTATTGAGCAATAATTAATTGACATTTTATATGAAATATTGATATCAATAATGCTGTTTATTGCGATTTTCTCAATATACGTGCATCTCTGAACATAGTATTAGGCGAGCATTTGAAACGATTGATAGGGACATCCTGCTGCAAACACTATCGAAATATGGGATAGAGAATGAAGAACTGATGTGGTTTAAGTCATATTTGACGAACCGTAAACAAATTACAAGAGTTAACAACACTGAATCTAGCCCAATTGAAAATAGGTATGGAGTACCACAGGGATCAATATTAGCAGCGCTGTTATTTATTATCTACATTAACGATATGGAAAAGGTCCTGGAAAAGTGTGAGATAGTATTTTATGCTGACGATACTTTAATTTTTACGGGTGATAAAACGGATAATTTATGTCACGAAAATTTATCAAAGGATATGGAAAATATAAATAAAGGGTTAATGATGATCAAGCTAAAACTAAGTGATAGTAAACCAAATTGTTAGAGATTAATATGGACAATAATATAATATTTAAAATAAATAATGTAATAAAAGAAAAAGTTAAATCGATAAAGTACTTGGGTTCCAAAATAGATAAAGAATTAAAATTGAATGATCACATTGAGTTTATTTGTAAGAAAATCGGGGAAAAATCGGATTTTTCAAACGCATAAGAAATAAAATGTCAATTATAATATCAATAAATATGTACAATACAATAATTAAACCACATTTCGAATTTGGATCAACAATAATATTTTCATGTTGTTCAAATAATAAGACTACAGAAATTAAAAATAAGGCAATGCGTGCAATACTTAAAGTAGATAGATTAACTTCAACAAGATGGATGCTAGATATTCGAAATGGTTGAATGTAAAAGAAAGACTACAAGTTAACACCATATACGAGTATTTTATTCAAAAAATGAAGACAGGCACCAGATTAACTGACAGAACAACTACGTTACGTTGGGGAGGTTCAACCATACAGTTTGAGAAACGTCATGGACTTCAAAAATCGCTATTTTATAAAGGACTAAATCTGTACAATATGTTGCCATTTGATGTTAAAAATGAAACTAATACTAATGTTTTTAGGAAAAAAATTTTAATTTTTATAAGGAGCATTAATTAGAGCATATGTATTAATAGTATATCTTTATTAATTTAAAAGTAATTTAAAAGTATTATTAATACTACTTAATATCAAAAAAAAAATTAAAACCCGAACGTTCGACTTCAAGAACCTTCATAAGACTGATTACATGGGCATGTGATTTAAACCGCATCTTTTAATTGTGTTATTAAAACTGAGCTTTTATTATTATTCACTTAACAAACTAACTTACAGATATATACATTAAAGGTGTTGAGTTGCGACGTAGACTCACAGACTGGGCAATGATTAGACAGCATTAAAAGGGTATAGTCGGGTTTCATCATGTGAACCAGATAATATTCACCAGGTGAAATATAAGATAATTCATCCTACTGACTAACCGTTGGTGTTATGACACTTAGTCGTGAGTGTACGTCACACCTCCTTTTTCACAAAAAGAATAATCGATTTAACATTATTGATTATTCTATACTTATATCAAAGAGTAACTATAGTCATATGTTTATTAACTTATTTATTACGTGTAATTCTTAGTGAAAAAAATATATATTTTATTTTGGTTATTAGTTGTATTATTGTATACATTTAAGGATACATATTACGTATTTATTTATTTTTTACTTAAATCTGTATAAATCTACTAATTATATATTTTTTTTGCAATATTTTCAATTCATTTGTATGAATGTATATAAAATATGATATATAACTTAGAGTAATGTAATATAGTGTTAAATATTTATATATTTTAGTGTAATTACTATTGAAATGGTATTAAGTATTATAAACTTTAAGTCTATTTTTATGTATCCATGTCGATTTATTGTTATCGTCTGATACTAAAGTATTATTCCTGTTATCTAATTCAATTACCTTAAATGGACCATTATAAATTTTATCTAATTTGTGTCCCGCATCATTGCGGACTAAAACAAAATCATTAACTTCAATATTTGAAAATTCTGATTTTATTTCCTATTGTCTTTTCCTAACTAATTTAGGTTTTTCAAGATCTGCTGCTCGTCTTTGAGCAACCTGTAACCTAAATTTTACCTCTTTTTGGTATGATTCTATGTTATACAATGATTCGTGATTTGTGTGTCCTTAGTCGCCGTGGTGTAGTAGGTAGTGTGTTGGCTTACTATTCGTAAAGCCCGGGTTCGTATCCCAGGTCAGACATCAAAAATGAAATATGAGAAAAAATATTTCTTCGGCGACTTCCTCTCAGCAGATTTCTGGCAAAAACACTGAGAGTAAAATAAAATTGCCATGAAAAAGTTTCTCAAAATTCTGTCGTTCGGAGTCGACGTTAAACTGTAGGTCCCGCCACTCACGTATAAAATTAACGCACACAACATGAGTGGTGTGAGAAGCTAGGCCGTAATCCTGACTGAAGGGTTGTAATGGCCAATTATATATATGTATGTATGTATGTATGTAATGTGTGTCCTTAAATACTCATTTAATGTCCTATGAGATCTTTCAATTGTTCCGAGAGTCTGGTGATGGTACGGAGTAGTTTAATTTTTGAACTTTCATTAGGGCACATAATTCATGCAATATTTTGTTCATATACTCTGTTCCCATATCAGTAAGCAATTTTGCAATCGGACCATAATTATATTCAGAACATAGGCAAATCAACTAAGTTCAAAAAGGAGCTGTACATTCTGTTTAAGTAGTTTGTAATATATTTTGATTGTTTTATACATTTTACTCTTCATTATTATTAGTAATTAATTATTTTCATTTTTCTAATTTATTATTTAAGTTTCATTGTATCTCATTATATGAATATATTTCTTTGTTTGTATTTTTCTTTATATTTGTATCTTTCCTAATTTAGTTTTTTACATAAATTTCTTATCCTAATTTTTTTGTATCGATTGCTATTTCCTGAGGTTAAATCATGTTCTTATTCATTTTTATTTAAACTGTACTTCAAACAATTCATTACTCATATAATGAGCGATTTGTCATTACTTTTTCCTATTTGATGTACTCCCATAGCACTTTCATTTATAAGAATATTATCTTGTTGTGCTATGATTAATAAATAAAATAAATAAAATAAAATAAAAAAAAATAAAAATAAATAAATTAAAACAAATCCTTCAAAGATCGCCTTTGCAACTTCGTTGGCGGATTTATTCTTAATTGGAATCGCTACCAGGTATTTAGTCAGATCACACATTATTGTGACCGCATATTCATTACCTGAATCAGATTTGGGTAGGGGACCTATTGTATCGATAATAACGATATCGAATGCTCTTGCTGGTGTGGGCGTTATGATAAGAGGTCCTTTAGGTTTAACGCCAGATTTTGCACTTTGACATTCACTACAAGCTTTGACATAACGAGAAATATCTTTTGTCATATTTTTCCAGTGGTATCGTCTCCTAATTTTCTTAAACAAACGGGTTGTTCCAGGATGTCCACCCCATCGTGATATCTCTTGATTATTCTAGCCCTATCAGTTTTTGTTTCTAAATTATTATTAGTGCTGGTACGAGTACTATTTTCAAATTTTTCAGTATCCTATTATCTATATTTTTAAATGTATCAATGTGCACATTATCAAACAAATTATTTCTCAATTATAATTGTAAATACGCGAAGGCATTATTATTAGCTACTTTTTAAAGCTTTGGCAATAATTGTTCTAAATTAATATTTCCATTAATAATATGGTTCTGCGATTCATAAAGTTTATTTTTTCCACGTTGGATAATAAAACTGTTATTTTTAAAATATAAATGTGGCATTTTACAGTACTCTTGTGTATTGATGGCTTCAAATATTTTCTTTTCTTGTATCACTTGTTCTTCTCTGCATATCGGGTTTGTAGTCTAGTAGTTAAGAATGCCATTTATATTAGTTTTTCAAATATCAGAGAACTCTATTCGCGACAATGCATCAGCCGCGTAGTTCTCTTCCCCTGATGTATTCAATTACAAAGTCGTATTCTTCCAGGTCCAGTCTAATGCGAGTTAATTTTGATGAGTGGTCTTGATTACTTCTGACCAGAAATTTTCTACCGTAGATATATGGTCGAAAATATAGAATTGCCCAATGAACGGCAATTAGTTCTTGCTCTATGGTCGACTTATTGATTTCGCCCTTTGTAAATGCTCTGGATGCATACGCTACGGGTAAATACATGCGTATTTACTTGCATCAGTAGTAATGCAAAATTCTTTTTCAAAATCAGGATATTGTAGTATTTTAGGCCTTAGTAAAATTTGTATATTAAATTAAATAAATAAAGATAAGAAATAAATCTTATTTTTCTTTTTCTATTATGATGAATAATTTGTATTTTCAAAGCATTGATGCATTTAATAATTATGTTAAAAATAATAACTCAGGTTTTAATGTTATATCCATTAATATAAGAAGCATATCGTCACTTACTAAATTTAATAAATTCAAAAGTGTAATTTCTAATTTTTGTAAACTTCCTGCAGTTATATCAGTGCAGGAAACATGGTTTAAGAGAGACATTGTTCAAATTTATGAGATACCAGGGTATAAATCAGTACATTGTTGTCGATCTGACGTGTACGGAGGAACGTCTTTATATATACGGGATACTTTGAACTATGGAGAAGTTGTATGCTTAAGTGAAGGTTTTATTGATTCTATCGCTTTAAAATTGGACGATGTTAAGATAGATCAGAAACCAATGACGATTATTTCGTTCTATAAATCCTAAAAATGTAATTCATCGCACTTTATGGATTTTTTGGAAAATTTACTGTTTTGTTATGAGAGGAGACCTAGCATCCTTATTGGTGATGCAAATATTAACGCTTTAGAAGAATATTTATTTAGCGATGTACAAAATCTTTTATTAAATTATGATTTTCACAACTGCCATGTATTAGTTACACGTCCCCTAAGCAATACATGTCTTGACCACGTGTACACTAACATATTAAAATCAATAAATGTTAATGCAATTAAATGTAATATGTCTGATCACAATTTAATACACTGTTCCTTTGATTTTGGTTTTCATATTTCTGACGTTGTACAAAAATGCTATTCTATCTGTGATTACGGAAAGTTGAAGGTTTGCATACGAGAGCAGCTTGAATCATTTATATATTCACAGGATGTTTCAGTTGACACAAACAACTTTTTGGCATGTATAAGTAATGCAATAGAAAGTTCAACAGTTTCAAAGAATTAAAATGTTGTACTAAAACGCAAAATGACACCTTGGGTTAATGATAACTTATGTAAATTAATTGCTTATAAGAAAAAATTGTTGAAACTAAGAAAATTATATGATGAGAACGAATGTATTGAAAATCAACTAAAAAGAATAAGCAAAACAGTTAAAAAAGCATATAAAAATTCGTTAAACAACTACTATGCCAGTAATTTGATAAATCTACAAAATGATCCTGAGAAAACTTGGAAGTTTATTAATGATACCCTGGGTAGGAATTTAGTAAAGGAACTACATATTAGAGATTGTCATGGTAATGCTATTAAGGCTGAAACCTTGAATACACATTCTTTAACATCGGTACAAAATTTGAAGCAATCTATTAATGAAAATCCTGCGGATGACTTTAATTGTCTGAGAACCTTACGTCCTCGTACTAGCTTGTTTGTGTTGAATTTTACAACCCCCGAAGAAGTTGAAAAATCAATATTGTCTTTCGCCTAACAAAAGCTGTGGATATGACACCTAAAGTTTATAAAAATAGCGGTAGTTTTCTTGTATCTCATTTGGTTAAAATTCTCAATAACATTATAAATTCAAAAATATATACGGACATCCTACAAATACATAAAGTGATACCGATAGCCAAAGGAAAAAATTCTACTGTAATTAATCAGTTTCGTCCAATATCGGTTTTGCCAGTAGTGAATAACCTTCTTGAAAAAATTATACATAACCAATTATCGACATATTTTGAAAAAAATAACTTGCTTAATGATTGTCAATATGGCTTTCGAAAAGGATATGGTGCTGAGGACGCAGTTATTAATGTCTAGAATTGCATCTGCAAAATGATTGATGAGGGTAACAGTGCGGTTGTCGGAATTTTCTTCGACTTGTCGAAAGCTTTTGATATGATTGGTAATGAGATCTTGATTCAACTTAAACTTTATGGCGTTCGTGATAATGAACATTTATTATTTCAGTCATATTTGAAAAGTAGAAGGCAGTTCATAATCAGAAAAGCAGTATGAAACCAGTTAAGTTTGGTGTACCACAAGGAAGTGTTTTGGGTCCCTTGCTTTTTGTTATATATATGAACGCTATAAAAAATTTGGAACTAACAGGTAAAATGTATATGTATGCAGATGACATATTTATTTTCTATCCATATAAATATGAGGATACAGTTAAACCATGATCTAGTAGGTAGTGTGTTGGCTTATTAGACGAAAAGCCAGGGTTCGAGGCCCAGGCCAGACATCAAAATAAATACAAAAAGTATTTCTTCGGCGACTTCCTCTCAGCAGATTTGTGGCAAAAACTCTGAGAGTAAATAAAATTGCCATGAAAAGTTTCTCAAAAATCTGTCGTTCGGAGTCGACTTTAAACTGTAGGTCCCGCCACTCATGTATAAAATTAACACACACAACATAAATGGTGTGAGAAACTAGGTCGTAATCCTGACTGAAGGGTTGTAATGACCAATTATATATGTATGTAGTTAAGCCATATATAGAGCGTGATGCAGCTCTTATAATATATGCGAATAAATAAACTTTTTCTTAATCCAGGTAAAACTAAATTGATTCGATTTAGACCATATGTGCGATTTAACTCAAACTTCAGTGTACATATTGATGGCAAAGGAATCGAAGAAGTATCCTCAATCAAACATTTGGGACTACATTTTCAATCTAATCTTGCGTGGGATCAACACATAAAACACCTTGAGTTGAAAATTTCACCGGCTATTAGATTAGTATATAAATTTAAATACAAATTAAATTGTTAAAAAGTTATTGATCTATCAAAGTTTAATACAAACCCACATTAACTACTTAGCTTCAACTTATGCATATAAAAAAAGCGTTGAAGTCAGTTCTCTATAACGTCTACAGAATAGAGCATTAAAGGCTGTTGCAAACTTGTCAATGAGACATTCATCAAGATCTTTGTATACTGAACATTTTCCATCAATTCTACCAATATGCCAATATGCGGTACTAACAAGTTATAAATACTTTTATTTGTATAAAAATGTCTCCACAATATAGGCCACCATACCATACGTTTCGCTCAAGGTCAAAATCCCTTTAATACTCGAAATAGTCGACAATTGAAAGTAGCTTTTTGTCGGACAGAGACAACAAAACAACGTATTGAGTACTCTGGCAGTTCCTGTTCTACACTTTTGAATTTTAAAAGATTATTAAAAGAATTTTTAAAATCTAATATCGAAAATTTGATATAAACTACAGCTTCTGTTATAAATATTTTATTTTAAAGTAAATATTTATATTACTTTGTTTTCATTTTATATTGAAAATTTATTTATTTATATTTATATTTTTTTCTCTTTTTTATTGTTAACTATATTATGCTATTTTTTGATTACTACGTATTTATTAATCTGAATTAAATGTTGCTAACTAGCCTCTACAATGCCTATTGGCGCTGAGGCATTATTAGATTTTGTATAAATTTTTAATTGAATTAAACGAAATAAAAAAAAATAGTAATTGATTTTAGGTACTTGAAAGATTTTTCGCATTATTGAGACCATTCGAAAGGAATGTTTTTCCTGGACAATTTACTGAGGTGTCTTGAATACTCCGCAAAATTAGGAATAAATATCCTATAACAATCACAAAATGCTATAAAGCGTTTTGCCTCATCATTTTTCGGTGTTGGATAATTTTTTATTATGGAGAATTTGCTGTCATCAGGTAAAATTCCTTTGTCAGTGCATTTGTGTCCCAAAAATGTTACCTCTCGGCAGAAGAATGAGCACTTGTCAGGGTGAAGTTTTAAATTATATTTCCGACATATGTCAAAAACGTCTCTAAGATTTCGTAACATGTGATCAGTTGAGCAACCGATTATGATCAAATCGTCCATATATAGGGAAGCTTGACTTGATTTTAAACCTAAGATGGCTAAGGACACCATTCTCTGAAATGAGCTTGGAGCTATTTTTATGGCATATGGTAATCTTTTGAACCGAAAGGATCTCTTTTCAGTAGAGAAGGAGGCAATGTCTCTTGAGTCTTATTCTAGTTCAACTTGATGGAATCCTGATATTAAATCTAAACACGAAAAAAAATTTGCGTGGTAGAGGATATTTATCGGCAATTAACTTTTTATTAATTGAACTGTAGTCAACGACTAGTCTCCATTTCTTTTGGTCTGAACCTGGTAAAGGTTTCTTTGGGACTAATAACATTGGACTATTGTATTCGGAAACGGATGGTTCTACTATGTCATCGTCTATTAATTTACGCACCTGTACATTAATTTCATCTTTGTGGGAATAAGGGATTCTATATTTTTTTTTTATATAGACGGGTTGGTTATCACTTAATTTCAGTTTTTGTATATAAAAGTTATTTACGCTTATTTTTTCCGTTTCTAATGCAAAAATGTGAATAAATTCGGAGCAACGGGGTTTTAACTCTTCATCGACAAATTTCGGAAAATTTTTAGAAAGTTTTCTTAGTATTTCTTTCTTATCATTATCTTTAGGATTATTTTTTAGCTTTACTATGTTGTAGTCGTTAAGACTTTCCGTTCTAATATGAACGTTTTTGATGATAAGGTTGTTGTCCGTCGTATTTATAAGTCGAACCATTGATTTAGATTTCGATTTATTGTATTTGTGATGAAAACACCGTCATCAATCATTTGATGTGGAATTAAATATTCTTCTTCAGTGGTTTGAACGTTAATAAATCTTATCACTTCCGATCGTGCCGTAATCGATATTGAATTTTCCTCAGGTGCGTTCAGTAATGGAATCGCTATGTCTGAAACAAAATCATCAGGCCGTAGTATTATTAAATGTCGTTCTCGTGAATAGCCTAGAATGCAATTGTAATATTGCAATTGTAGTATTTGATAATTGTTATTATCATACAAAATAATATCCTACACTTTGTCTATGTCGGTCGCCAAGGATCTCATATAGGTCTTCTTAATTGACCTTTTATGAATTTGATACATTTTAATTAATAGCTGTAATGCTAATATTAGTAAGTAAGTAAGTATATGGATCTCATTAATGACGTTAGCGTTTGGGTTTTAAATTTTTGAGTCATGATTGCCCATTGTGCGAAGTGACTTAAGTCAAATAGGAATGAAAAATGTAATGTAAATGTTAAATGTAAAATGTAATAAATTAATTGTAATTTTTTTTCAATATATTGGACTAATTGGAACAATTAAAAATTTAAATTTCTCTTATAAATGATTAAAATGTACATACACCTAATTCTGTTTTTACACGGTAGATTGGTTACAGAAAAAACCGTGTAAAAAAAACCGTGTAAAAAAAGACACTGATCGTATGCAAAAATAGGTGATTGGTTCCTAATCCCTAAAACCTATTAAAATTAGTGAAAAACAAGGATTTTTTAAGAAGTTTTGTATTTGACATTTCATAAAATATTTAACAAAATTAAAAATATAAATAACTTAATAAATATAAAATATTTTTTGGCTTACCTTTCATCTTAATGCGTTAAATTTAATGTAACGATAGAAAAACAAATTTGCCAATAAAAAATTTCTTTACCAAACACAAAATATTAACACATTTCAATTACTCTGACCTTTGTGCTTGTATGCACAAAAAGGGAATTCCCCTAAATTTGTGCCATTTACATATGTTTTGACCAGTAAATTTGCTTGTTGCGCAAAAAGGGAATTCCCTTAAATTTGTGATATGAACATACTTTGCTAAAATTAAATTTGACAAAAAAAATTAAGCACAAAAAATTTTAAATCGTGCTAAATGGAATAAAATCGTATAACAAAAATTAAAAATATTTTATTTTCAAACCGTGTTATATCAAAACCGTGTAAAAAAAGACCGTGTAAAAACAGAATTAGGTGTACATATATATAAATTTAAATTATAAAACAATTTTTTTTCTTCTTTCTTTAAAAGATTTTCAAATGGTTATTGGAGTAAAAAATTGTCCCTTTTTTCTCCTGCTGTTATAAGATTTCAAGACTTTTCCTTTGGTTGATGTTTTTACTCCCTGTTGTTTTCCTTCGAAGGAATGAGTGAGGAGGGAAAGAGTAATATTTTGTAGTTGTCTCTTCCTTTTAAAGTTGTTGGTGGAAAAAGCACCTTTTTGTTTCTTTATTTTTTGTTATTAGTATTTATTTTAATTTTATATTTATTTTTTTGGTTATTTTTTTAGAAAATTGTCCATTTTAGCTTTTTCTTGGTATCTTCTTCAAATGTATTTTATTGGGTGCGCTCTTTTTAGGTATTTGTTTAAGTTTTAACTGAATTTGTTTTTGTTACTGTCTGTTTTTTTATGGTTTCTGTTTTTTTATTTTTTTTTAAATTTAGTATTCCACTTTTTTCTGTACAATTATATATATTATTTTTTTAATTTAAACTTAGCATTATATTAACATTTATACTTCAATTTTTGCATTTAATTAAAAAATGTTTAATTTAATTTCAGTTAAACTCTTTATTCTTCACACTACTTAACGATACAATAATAATCTGTTTATTCACTTTACTAGTTCACACAAGTATTCACTAGATCTTTACAACCACGACTTATTTTGTTCACACGCAACTGCACACAAGGCTGACTGAATTAACTCTGACTGCTGCCTACTTTGACCAGTCCTTTTATAGTCCGACAAAACCAGTCTAACGAACATTCTTGAAGTGGAAGGTTCGTGATCTCGCCTTCTCGAGAGCTCTATTGCTAATGCATTGTTGTTTGTGTACTTTGATTATGTTGCCGTTGGTACCAGACGCAACCAGGTTCGTCATACATATGTATGTGTGCAGCTTTAGATAATCAACACGTTCATTGTATTGTTAGTGTTAGTGTGTATTTGTATCGTGTGGCTTTTGTTTATCATTTTTGTTGTTAAACGATATTAGGTCGTTTCGATTTGCGTAACACTGCCGCCCACTTAAGCCTGTTCGTCCCGAATAGGCTCATTATCTCTTTTCCCATATTTTGCCAGTCGCTCTATGTGTACGACCTTCATTTTTGCTCGGGGCTGTTAGCTTTCTGTATCCTGTACACGACATCGTTTAACCGTTTAATTATTTTATACGGTCCATCCCGGCTGGTTTGTAGCTTGGGAGATAATCCCCTCTTCCGCTTTGGGTTGGGTTTTAGCCTTTCCAGCGTCTTGGTCACTCCAAGATGTCCTCCGCTGGCTCCATTATGGAACTCCTTTAACACTTCTTTCATTTTGTAGGAAGGCACTACCAATAGGCTGGATGAGGTCTTGCCATCAGCGCTTTCCCAAAGTCGATATAGGCACCCATTTATGATCTTTAAGATGTTCCATAGTGCCCAATATGCTTTTGTAAGAGGACCTTCTACGGATATCTCATATCTTGTAGGTCGTTTGTCCTGTAATTCAAAATAAAAGTCAACTGTTCGATTTGACGATCAATTCTAGAGTGTTCCTTTATTATTCATCTATTATTCTTTATACTTATAACTAACATCAGGGTTGCATAAAATAGTATTTTAGATAATTTACAAACTTAGATAATTTATAAACTTAGTTGTAAATAATAGGGCTAATGAAGTGAAGGGTTGCCATTATACCTCCCTTTTTTTTTTATTTTTATTTTTATATATATATATTTATTTTTCAATCCCTTTATTTCAATGTTCAAATTTAAATACAAATACACAAGAATAGTAGTAAGAATAAGTAATATAAAATGTATTTAACATTATAAAAAATTTCTTATAAATTATATATAAGTGGGTTAAGTATACCTCCCTTTTTTAAAAAAAAAAAATAAATTGGTATTTAGATAAGAAAGAAGAAAAAAAAATTAATTTACAATGGCAACAAGAATGTATTAAATTATTAATTTGTTTCTGGTTTTATTGTTTTATTTTCAAACTTTTCTGATTTTGTCTTTATGAACTGTTTTTTCCTTTTTTGTTTCGCTATTGTAAATAGTTACGTTAACACCATTTATACTTTTGACAACATAAGGACCTTCATATATGTTCTTATGTTTCTCGTAAGGTTCTTTTTTTAGCACAACATTATCAGCAACTTCTACTGCTAAAGGATTTGCAAATTTATCATAGAGTAGTTTGTTCCTCGCTTTATGTTTGTCTATTAAGCGTCTTGCAATAATGTTAGTCTGTTGTAATCTATGCTTTACTTCTTTACTATAACTGTCCAAATTATAAAGTGGATCTAAACTTTCCGTTATGTTATTTGGCATTGTAGCAGTTTTCCCGAATACTAACTCGAAAGGTGTAAACCGATTATCAAATGCAGTGTTTGAAGTAGTGTTGTGGTAAAATGTGAAATATTTCAAGTAAGTATCCCAATCCGTAATATTCTCCCTGATATATGCTCGAATATATTCATTAAATACGCGGTGGTTACGTTCCACTGTACCCACACTTTGATGGTGGTAAGCCGTTGAAAAATTCAAGTTTACTTTAAGTAATTTACACAATTCAGTGAATAATTCGTTCTTGAACTCAGTTCCCTGATCTGATTTTATAATTTTCATTCTACCATAAATTAGAATAAAATTCTCAAATATCGCACGTGCAACAGTATGAGCTGATTTATCAGGTACCGGAATACTAACTAAATATTTGGATAAATCACATATCAAAGTTATAGCGTATTTATTACCATAAGTTGATTGAGGTAATGGACCTATGGTGTCTAAAACGACTACATCAAATGCTTTAATCGGAGTCGGAGTTAAGATTAGTTTTTCAACATTTCCTGGTCTAACTTTATTTAAAATACATTCTTTACAATTCCTAACAAATTTTGAAATATCCCTCGTCATTTTTTTCCAATAATATTTTGTTCTAATTTTAGCATATAACTTCTTTTGACCACAGTGCCCTCCTGTTATCGGATCATTATGATATATTTCCATCAGTTTTACTTTGTCTCTATCATCTGTAATAATCTCCGTTGGTTCCGTTAGGATAATTTCCAAAGTTTTTAAAATCTTCATACCTTCATCTTTTAGTTTTTGAATTGAACATATTGAGAAAAATGGATCACTTTTGGACCATTCAGCTGTGAAAATTTTGTGAATGTTGGCTTCTTTTTGTAGCCTCGAAAGCAACTTATCTAAACAAATTGTTTCGTTAACAATCTCAAAATCTAGGTACAGCAATTTTTTAAATTTTTTAAATATATTTATGCGCATTTTGAAAAGCTTTTGTTCAATATAAAATAATTCTGTTTTTATCTTTGGTACCTTTTTATCGAAATTATGCGAGAATTTATCGTAAATTTTCAAAGTAATGGAAACACCCTGTTGTTCAATATCGAATTTGTTCTTACTATTTTTCTTTGACATTGCTCGAGTTGTCATCGAAAATATATTACTCAAATTCTTAAGTTCATTGATGGAGATTCTGGACAAAGCATCCGCGCCTACATTTGCTTTACCTTTTATATACTCTACATGAAAATTGTATTCAGAGAGTTCTAATCTGATCCTTGTTAACTTGGACGAAGGATCTTTCATATTAAATAAGTGGACTAACGGTTGATGATCCGATCGAACAATGAATGAAGTGCCATAGATATATGGTCGAAAATGAAGGATTGCAAAGTGTATTGCTAGAAGTTCAAGTTCTATAATGGGTTTTTTCTGTTCTGATAAGCTAAATGATTTCGACGCAAAATATATTGGTAAATCGTTACCATTAATATTCTGACTTAAAATGGCTCCGCAGCCGGTTTTGGAAGCGTCTACTGTAACTATAAATGGTTTTGTAAAGTCCGGGTATTGTAGAATTCTTGGAGATAACAGGGCACTTTTTAATTTGGTAAAAGAATTGTGACAATGTTCAGTCCAGTTAAATTGTTCATTTTTTCTTGTAATAAAGTTCAACGGTGCTGCTAAAATTGCGAAATTAGGAATAAATTTTCGGTAATAATTGGCAAATGCCACGAATCGCCGTACTGCATCTTTATCAGTAGGAACGGGGTATGTTTTTATGATGTTAATTTTCGAATCGTCTGGTAAAATACCTTTCGCGGTGCATCTGTGTCCTAAAAATGTTACTTCGGACCGAAAAAATTTGCATTTGTAAGGATTTATCTTAAGATTGTGATCTCTTAAAATTGTGAAAACATTTTCTAAATTCTGAATATGATGTCTTTTGCTACATCCAATTATAATAATGTCATCTATATAAAGAAAAGCTTTGTTTGGTGCAAGTCCTGCAAAAGCGATAGACATCATTCTCGAAAAAGAATTTGGAGCGATATTAAGGCCGAAAGGTAAAACTTTCCAACGATATGATCCACTATCAGTGCTGAACGAAGTGATATCCCGAGAGTCTGGGTGCAGTGGTATCTGATGGAAACCAGAATACAAGTCTAGGACTGAAAAATATTTCGCACGACCAAGGTTATCTAAAATGTCGTCTATTCTTGGCAAAGGAAATTTGTCGGCTATTAATTTTTTATTTAGCGCGCGGTAGTCGACACACATTCTGTATGACTTTTTACCATCTAAACTTTTTTTGGGCACTAAAATTAATGGACTATTGTAATTGGAAGTACTGGGCTCTATTAGATCATTGTCTAATAAGTTCTTAACTTGCCTATTTATCTCGTCTTTCTGTGTGTGCGCAAGTCGATAATTCTTAATATAAACAGGTGTAGAATCAGTCAGTCGTAATTTTTGTTCATAGAAGTTTGCATATGTCATTTTATCGTCCTTTAAAGCAAAAATATCGGCGAATTTCTCACAAAGTCGTAATACGTCATTCCTAACATCATCGGGAATTTGTTGTTCCAAAATTATTTTAAGCTTCGAAATACGGTCGGAATCTGTTTTAGTTCCGTCAATTGAATAAATATAAAAATTTTGAAGCTTTTCCGCTTTGATGTTATAATTTTTTATATACTTTATCTCGTCCGTAGTATTGACTAACCGCAACATAGATTTTTCTGAATCAATGATGCCTTTCCCAATGAATACTCCCTCAGAAACTTCCTGCGAGTCGATAAACATTGGTTCTGTTATATTCTTAAACTTAAAAATTCTATAAACTTCACAACGAGGTGGTATTATGCATGAATAGCTACTTGTACCCTGTAATATCGGAATTTTAAATTTAGTATTTTGAAAAGAAACTGATAATGTCATAGAATCATAATCGATTTTGCATCTGTTGTTTTTAAGGAAATCTTTGCCAAGTATACCATTTGAAGGGATGTTGAAATCATCACTGACTACATGAAATTTTTGGGAAATTGAAAAATTTGAAATATTTAACTGCGTGTGAATTGTTCCTAATGTTCGTACAGGAGATTTTGTTATTCCTGTTATTGTTATTATTTCACTTTCATTTAAGAAAATATTTGTATTTAAACATGAAACTTTTATTAATGAGATATCCGCTTGTGAGTCTACAAGAAACGTGTATGGTATACGGTTATTAAATAAGTTGAGCTTAATGAAATCGGCGTAATTGGGATTTAAGCTATAAATTGATTTATAAATTGTTGGTTCGTTTAGTTCGTTTCCTCCCCCAACAAAAGAGTTTGCTGAGGGGCCTCCTCGTTTAAAGGCCTAACAGAGACCCTATTATTGTTATAATTTCGAGACGAATTCGACCGATTATTGCGAAAGTTATTGAAATTTCTATTGTTATTTCTATGGTTATTGTTACTATTTGTAGAAAAATTTCTGGCACGATAATTTCCACGATTATTACCACGATAATTCTGGTTGCCTCGGTACTGAGCAAAATTATTATTGGTATTGGTATATCTGAAATTACGGTTATTAGTTCGGAAAGAAAGTACTTGGTGCTCTTTATTTTCAGTTGCCTGTTCGATAACAAGCTTTGCTACTACGTCCTTTGAATCTGAAAAAACTGATGAAGCCAATATGGATTTGACCAAATCAGACTTAGCATTCATACGACACATGCTAACAGTTTGTTCTACTGCCATTTCATGTGCCTTATTTTTACTGATACCCTCAATTACTAATGAGCGCTCAAATGCGTCTGAAAGCTCTTCGGCTTGTTTAGCAAATTCAGTATAATCGTTATTTTTAACACTTAAAGCTGCCATCTTTCCAGCAACAACTTTTGAGTTGTCCGACTTAATTCTACTCCTTAAAGCTTGTTTAATATCATTCACCTTGGAAATATTTTCCGGTAGTGCTTCCCTAGCCTTTCCTTCAAGTTTGGATTTTATAAAACGTATCAATGTCTCCTCTAAATTTGCATCTGTTAAGTCTTCAATTAAACTAATTTTATCCAAAAAAGAATCTAATGCTAAAGGGTTTCCATCATAATTGTCCCTAAGAATTGACGAACACATACTAACGAACGTTCGCTTTTGTTCAACCGTTGCCATTTTGCCTTTATTGCCTAAACTAACTTTGCTTTCAATAACTGACTCACTTCCTGACCCACTGTACTCCGAACCACTTTCGCTATCTGATACTACGTCCTTATTTACAAGGTCAAACAACTCTATGTTTCGTGGAACCTTTATTCGACAATTTAATTTAGCAAAACATTTTACCAAAATTTCGCGACAATGTGTAACCCTTAAAAGAATCTGTTGTTTTGTGTTGCTCGACAAATTAACCGAATTTGTTTTTGCAAATATCAGAATACAATTATAAGTTTCAACTAATAAATTTATATATTCATTTATTTTAAGTTTATTAGTGGAAACTGGCCGATTTTGTAAAACTCTTTTTTTTATTTTTAATAAATTATTAATTAATGTAACAAACTCTTCATTATCAAATTCTGACATTTGTTAAACAACTTTAGTTTGAAGGAAAAAGTGCTCATAAAGAGAAAAAAAATTGTTATTGTTGTTGTTGCCCCTTTTTTTAGAATTTTGATTATTAATTTTTAAATAGATTATCAAATTTTATTCTTTTTTTCTTCTCTTAACATATATATGATATAATATAATACTAACATATTTGTGTTTATTATATTTTAAAATTATGTAATAAAGATATAAACGAGTGGATGATTTAAAATGAATGAAATGAATGCTAAATGTATAAGTAAATGGAAAATATGAAATGCATTATATTATATTATTAAGTAAGTTTTTTTTTTTTTTTTTAGTTTTTTTTTTTTATATATATATATATATATATCTATTTATATATATTTATTTAAATATTGTTACTAATTTATACAAACTATTACTAATTTTTATACATTTTTACTTATTTATTACTATGTATGATTACTAATTTATACAAATTCTTACTTATATATTCTTACTAATTTCTATACATTATTGCTTATTTATTATTACAAATTTATATAAAGTATTTATATATTATTACTAATTTCTATGTATTACTACTTACATATATATATTTATATATTCATTTATATATATAAATTATTAAATTATTTATTGGTTTCTATTTCTGCTACCGCACCGTACACCTTATCCGCTTCGCTTTCGCTCACACGTTGTTGTTACTATTTGTATTTGTTGTTGGCTTAAGAGTTTACATTTGTCTTCTTTTCAGGATTTGGTCACTTCTTATATATGAGTGTGGCGTTGTTTTTGTTATTTGGAGTAGTTGAATGTGTTCATTTTTTATTTTAAATTTAAATTTATTTATTTTTGTATAAATGGTAAAGTATTTTGTAATTGTTTTATTTCTTAATGTTATATATTATTTTGTTTCTCTGTTTAACTGACATTTTATTTAATTTCGTTCATAGTTAATTTCACTGGTTTTGTTGGTCTTTTTTTCCATTTCTTTTTGTTTCATTTTACTTTGTTTTAGAATGTGTTTTTTTTGTAAAAAAAAGAAGTTTTATATATTTTATTGTTGTATGTATGTATAAGTAAGTATTTTATATATGTTTATAGCAATAAGTATATATATATGGTATTTATATGTATAAAATTTATTACTATGCTAGTATAGTTGTCCTTTGTGCACTTTTTTAAATTGTTTGTTTCTTATGTTGTTTTTCCATTACTGTATTTATTTTTGTTGTTTTTTTTTTTATCTTTACTTCATATTGGAAGTTTATGTGAAACACGTATATGCGTATGTGTGTGTTGTTTCTACATGGTTCATAATTTACACTTCTCGTCATTTTTTGATTATTCGTTAGTTTTTTTTTTTTTTTTAATATAATTTCAATGTTAACTGTTTATGTTTATATATATACATATATACTAACGGTTCCTTTTTTCTTATATCACGCGTTTTGGCATTTTTATTTTAGGTTATAAATTATTCTCACATTTTATATATATAGATTATATGTATATATATATAGATTATAAATTGTTTATATATTGTAACGGTTAATGTAACACGTTTTTCTGTATGTCCGTTTTTTTTTTTTTGAGGTTATATTATAACGGTTGTTAATATACCACGATAATTAAAATAAAACCACAATTTTTAACACGTTTTCTATTATTTTAAGGTTATATTTTAACGGGTTTAATTTTTATTTCTTGTAATGCCAAAACGTTTTTGTGTTATGGGTAGCCATTTTTAGATTTTGTGTTTCTTGTGTTTCTTGCCGATCCAAAACTTTTGCAAAATTGGTTATAAAAATTAATACACACACAAATTTCTCGATTCTTTTAAACGAAATAAAACAGTTATTCACAAATTTCTTTAGATTTTTTCTAACACTTTTAGATTTTTTTTTTTTCAAAACTCTTTTTCTTCACACTGGCGGACTAATAAATGTCCATCGGCAGGTGCCTTATTTTTTCATCAATTGATGCTGTTGTTTGATTACAATTTCATAAAAATTTTTTTTTGTGTTTTATTATCTTGTCCACAGTAAATATTTTATTTGTTTTGTTTATTTTCAAGATTAGTTGGTGTGTGCACTTAAAAATGTGTATAAAAAACTAATCATATGCACATCTCTCACAAAAACAGCAACAACTACAGAATTTCAATAAAAAGAATCACTTCTGGTTGAAACGTTATTTTTTTTTTTTTAGGAAAACCAGTATCTCTCTGCTGACAATAACTCTTTGTTTAAAATGTTTGCAAAATATATATTTATTATTTTAATTTGTGCTTTATTTGTTATTTAATATTTAATTTAAAAATTTCTTTTGTATATAATATGCAAATACGGTAAGCGTCATATATATATATCTCAAAAAAATTCTCACAAAAAAGAAACACTGACGGACTAGCTCAACCGTGTTCACTCTTGAAAGCTTACAAATGAAAACAGTCACGGTCGCCATGTAATTCAAAATAAAAGTCAACTGTTCGATTTGACGATCAATTCTAGAGTGTTCCTTTATTATTCATCTATTATTCTTTATACTTATAACTAACATCAGGGTTGCATAAAATAGTATTTTAGATAATTTACAAACTTAGATAATTTATAAACTTAGTTGTAAATAATAGGGCTAATGAAGTGAAGGGTTGCCATTATAGTCCTCTCCCTTCGCTGCTATTACCTTGGCCAATATTGGGTCATTCCTTTGTGCTTGGGACCAGTCTTCGTTGGCTTCAATTCGCGTTAGCCGGATATCGACGATGGATTCCTTTTTCTCAGCTTTCACGCAATGTTTACACTCCAAATTACAAGGTCGGCGTGAAAGAGCGTCAGCATTTCCATGTTTTATGCCCCTTCGGTGTTCAATGCTGAAGTCGTAAGTCTAATAATCCCCTCTAGTCTAGAGGTGTTCAATCCAACGTGCTAACTGTCCTTCAGGGTTCTTGAATTGCAGCAGCCATCTCAGTGCGGAGTGATCAGTCCTTAGCAGAAAATTTTGGCCATACAGGTACTTATGGTAATGTTTGATGCACTCCAGCACTGCCAGTAGCTCTCGTCGGGTTACACAATAATTCCGTTCAGGCTTTGACAATGTGCCACTATAGTAGCCTACGACTTTCTCTGTTCCATTGACCACTTGGGAAAGCACACCACCAATACCATATCCGATAAGATGAATTTTTCTGCTGGGACTGGATACAACAAAACTGGTGCAGCGCACAATAGGTCTTTTAATGTCTGGAACGCCTTCTCCTGTGGCTCACCCCATTGATAGACTTTTGACTTCTTGGTGAGCTCATGCAAACTTGTAGCCACGATGGCAAAGTTAGGCACAAAGCGTCTGTAGTATGTGCATAGTCCCAAAAAGCTGCGTAGTTCATGAAGATTCTGGGGACGAGGCAAGTCCTTTACTGCTCGTATTTTATCTTCATCCGTGGATATGCCTTCTGCTGTGACAAGATGCCCCAAATATTTGGAAAAATGCACATTTCTTTACGCTTAGTTTTAGTCCAGCCGTTGTTATTCGTTGCAGAACTTCTCCCAGGTTCTTGAGGTGTTCGTCGAAAATTCTGCCCATCACTATTATGTCGTCGAGATACACCAGGCAAGTCTTCCAATGCAGTCCCTTTAGCACACGTTCCATAAGCCGCTCGAAGGTGGCCGGAGCATTACAGAGTCCAAATGGCATAACCTTAAACTGCCATAAGCCGCCGTTCGCACTGAATGCGGTTTTCTCCTTGTCCTTATCTGCAATATCCACCTGTCAATACCCTCTTTGTAAATCCAATGTAGAGAACCACTTCGTTCCGGCTAGCATGTCGAATGTGTCGTCAATTCTTGGTAACGGGTAACTATCCTTTTTGGTTACATCATTCAGCTTCCTGTATTCTACGCAGAATCTTGTAATACCATCTTTCTTCTTTACTAAGACTACAGGTGAGCTTCACGGACCCGATGATGGTTCGATTACACCGTTCTTCCTCATTTCGTCGACTAACTCCTTGACCTCATTACGCTTCGCCAGCGGTATGCTTCTGGGTGCCTGTTTTATCGGTCTCGCTTCGCCGGTATCAATTTCATGATTGACCATTGCTGTTCTTCCTTGCCTTCTATTATTCGTTGCGAAAGCAAAAGCAAACCTTTTTAGCAGCTTTTTGGCTTTATTTCTCTCTGGAGCTGCTAAACCTGCTACCCATTTCTCCACATTTTCACCAAATGCCTTTTGATCCTTGGCTCACATTTCTGCAGGTTCCGGCGATTGTTCGGTGTTTATTACCGCCTCTACTGGAGTACATTGGCCCACATCGGAGTTTTTACAGATGACTTTTTCGTGGCTTGATAAATTTAGCACTCTCACTGGGACTATTCTCTGTTCATTGGATTTAACGAGGGACTTTGCTGATAACAAATTGGTCTGACTTTCTGCCGGTTCAACAACCCACAAGCGGTTTTCCGCACAATCTCCATCCATACGCGACCATACCAGTTATTCATTCTGAGCTGGCAATTTGAGTTGTTCGGCCGCAACTATCCTTCTGGCATGCACTTGGTGCTTGTACCCCACGTCTAGAGGTATCTCTACATTTCACCAACTCATAATCTGTTGCCCCATATTCAAATTAATGCCATGAGCTATCATGAAATCGGCACCAATGGGCAACAATAAAGATGTGACTTACACTACTGTTGGCTACATTCACCTTCGCCTCTGTTTTTCCGTGGACGGTGGCAGACTCTCCAGTAGCTATCCGTAGTCGTACATTGCTAAGTGACACACATTTTCCCTTCACTACATCTGGTCTGATGATAGACTGCGTCGCCCCGGTGTCTATAGTGAAGATATGTGGTCTGCCATTTATGTATCCGCGCGCCGTAAGATTGTTGTTGTTCTGTTGCATCACTTATATTGAGATTGTGGGGCCCTCGCTTGTGGGAGCTAGCACTTGCCCCTCAGTGCTAGCTCGTTTTAGTTTAACGGGGAGTCTTGTGAAGATGGTTGGTAGTTCGCCCGTTTCTTATTCCTTCATGGTGAAGCGGATCTTGATCTCTTGCGTGGCGCTTTGCAATTTCTTTGGAAATGACGCTCTTTCCACAATTGAAGCATTTAAGATTAGCCTTTTGTCCGTTTTCTTCCAAAGCTTGCTTCACCATCTCCTTAACTTTAGTTAAAAGGCATTAATTTTCCTCCACTACTTCCATTTTTCGCACTTTGTTAACTGGTGGTCTTGAAATTGTGCGAGTGGTCTCTTGGGCTAGTGCGAAGGCCACGGTCTCCGCAAAGGTAGAGCATATGCGTAGAGCATACCGCAAGTTTGATGTCAGGGTCTTGTATACCATTGACAAACGCCTCGGTCTTAATGTTGTCTATCATCGGGTGGTTTTCTCCAGGGTATGTGAGCTGCACTAATCTCTCGACCTCCATTGCAAAGGCTTGTAATGACTCATTTGCCTTTTGCGCCCGGAATCTCAACTCCATGCGGTATAGTTCTCGTTTGTGCTCATCGCCAAATTAACGCTGCAACGCCACCATTAAGTCGTTGTAGTTGTTTCCCCTGCTGGCTGACATGGTTTCTAGAATCTCAGCTGCGACACCTTTTAACCCCAGAATTAGTTCTAGAGCCTTCTCTCCATCTTCCCATCCGTTTCTGCTGGCTACTGCCTCAAATTGGAATTTGAATACGGATAGGGGTGAGCTGCCATCAAAGCAATGTGGTTTTATCCTGCCGGTACTCGCACTGGTTCCGGTCTCTGGCTCTGGAGGTTGTTGATCTTCTCTTCCATTATCACCAGTTTTCCGTTGACGGTCTTTCCCAAATCGTTCACTTTCGTGTCGACGGTCCTTTCTAAATGTGACATCCTCTCCTCCACACCAGTAATTCTTTTGCTGACCGACTCGTGTATTTCCTGCAGCTTCCCTGATGTCGCTTCGGCTCCTTTTCAATTTTCGTCAAAATTGCAGTTTTTGGTTTTCGGCTCTAGAAGCTTCGAATAGCTTCTGATTCTCAGATTTATAAGCTTCTTGAACACCAGCAAATAGTTTTTGGTTTGCTACTTGCATTTTCTCCATCATAGCGGCTAGCAACGAATTTATGTCAACACCGCCAGAGGTTGCAGGGGACTGTAACTCTCGTTCCTTCGAGACTCGTAGGATTCGATGTCTATGCCCTGTAGCTGCAGTTGTTCCCTTAACCACCTTTGCAGTTCATTCTTCGTGCCCGTTGTTGGCAGCTCCAGTTTACCCAACTCTCGTTTCAGCCGGTCCACTCTTAGTTCGGAAAGTTTTATTTTATTTATTTATTTATTTTTATTTTTTTCATTTATTTTTACTTTTGGATTTTGCAATCCCACTTCTGGCACCAATTGTTACGTTTTTACCTTTTTAAAAACGTTTAAATATGAGTTCGTTAATTGCAAACAAAGTAAAAACAAATGTGTTTAATTTAATTTCAGTTAAACTCTTTATTCTTTACACTACTTTTGTGTGCCACCGTATACAACTTAACGATACAAAAATAATCTGTTTATTCGCTTTACTAGTTCACACAAGTATTCACTGGATCTTTACAACCACGACTTATTTTGTTCACACGCAACTTCACACAAGGCTGACTGAATTAACCCTGACTGCTGCCTGCTTTGTCCAGCCCTTTTATAGTCCGACACAACCAGTCTAACGAACATTCTTGAAGTAGAAGGTTCGTGATCTCGCCTTCTCGAGAGCTCTATTGCTAATACATTGTTGTTTGCGTACTTTGCTTATGTGGCCGTTGGTACCAGACGCAACCAGGTTCGTCATACATATGTGTGTGTGCAGCTTTAGATAATCAACACGTTCATTGTATTGTTAGTGTTAGTGTGTATTTGTATCGTGTGGCTTTTGTTTATCGTTTTTGTTGTTAAACGATATTAGGTCGTTTCGATTTGCGTAACAATATTATTTTTTTGTTATTTATTGTTATTAAATTAAAATTTTTCTTTTATTTCCTTTCCTATTAAACCCTCTCCGTACTAATGTGGCAGGATCGCCATGTGATTTAAACCGCAGCTTTTAGTTGTGTTATTAAAACTGAGCTTTTATTATTATTCACTTAACAAACTAACTTACAGCTATATACATTAAAGGTGTTGAGTTGCCACGTAGACTCACAGACTGTGGGAAATGATTAGTCAGCATTAAAAGGGTATAGTCGGGTTTCATCATGTGAACCAGATAATATTCACCAGGTGAAATATAAGATAATTCATCCTACTGACTAACCGTTGGTGTTATGACACTTAGTCGTGAGTGTACGTCACAGGCATATAAGAAGGTAAGACAAAGACGCGTTGTGTGTGTGAAGAGAACAGTCGTGGTTTGAAGATCTCCGTTGAAACGATCTGCGTTGTAAGCAAAAAATAGCGAACAAGCAATTATTGTCGTATACATCAAGTTATAAACACTGGCACACAAAAGTAGTGCGAACAATAAAGAATTTAATTCAAACTAAACACCAATTTATTTTTATTTTGTTTGCAATCAACGAACTCATATTCTAAACGTCTCTAAAAAGGTAGAAACGTAATAGTAGTTACACCTCCCCAATTTATCTAACATTTCCTCCTTGTTAGGTATGGGGAATTTATCATCCACAGTAACAGCGTCTAGATTCCTTTAGTCGATGACTATACGCCACTTCTGACTATTTGTGTTATCCTCTTCTTAGGAACCACCCAAATCGGGGCGTTATATGGGCTTCGGGAGGGCAGGATAATGCCCTGCCTTAACATGTCCTTAATTTAAGAGTCTACCTTCTCTCTATGCACTTGGAGATATCTATACAACTTTGTATAGATTGGGATATCGTTTGTGGTCTAGGTTCTACGTTTTACCTCATTAGTAAAGGTTGGATCCTCATTGTTTTTATAAAACACTTGTGAATATTTCGCCAGTAAATTTTTTAATTTTCTCTTTTCCGCGTCGTTCAGATGGTCTGTATAAATGTGGTTTATTAAATTCTTTAAATCTACACTGGTGTGAAAAATATTTGTCTCTTGGCAAAATTGGTTCACCTGCACTTTGAAAGTAGTATTCTTCCTCTTCCATGTTTAAGTACAACTTAATTACGCCATTCCTGGTTGATATGCATCGTTCTCTATAAGAAATGCTAATGTCCAATTGAGTCAAAATGTTGTTACCCATAAGCCCATCAAACCTATCATTAGAAAGTACTCTAAGAATTCAATATAATAATCTTCAAGGGCAAACGCATTGAAGAGTGGTATTTTACAGATCTTTTTGATTTGGATTTCAGTGATATTTAGTGGTGATTTCCACCCCACACCACATACACCAATGCTAATAAGGCTAACTCCGCGCCTGTATCGATTAGGAATCTAAGCTTCCTAACGGGGTTATCGATGACTATATAAGGGCGTGTTCCCTGGAGGCCACCTTTACGTAATTTTGAAAATTATTTGAAATATCAATTGGTTCAACTTGAGAATGTCCATTATTCTGGAAAGCTTGGTGAGCATTAAAATTTCGTAACTGCCCAGGTTTTTGCAACGAGTGAGCTGGATTAGACCCACCGGAACCTGTACCATAACATCTCTGAATGCCACCGGTTTGCCCATGACGCTGCCAGTTGTGAGTGTTGTAAATGCGTTTTTCGTTTCTTCTTATTACTATAAACTTGTGCCTTTCCTCCATAATGGTGGATCCGTCCAAATGGCAGTCCGTTAAACTTCAAGTAACCATTCCCCTAATTATGGTATGAGCTTCCGCCATGCAAGTTTCGTTCCTAACTATAATTATGCCTGTGGGGGTGAGCGGGGAAGCAATAAAATAAAATATTTCACGAGGAGTTGGGTAAATAAAAACGAAGATAATTAGTTTAAATAATCAAGTAATTTATTCAGTACAACACGTACCTTTCGGGTTGGGGGTTGATCGAATAGTGATCTCTTTTCATGTATATTCTTAACAATTCACAATTAATTCATATGAACACAAGGGTGGTTTATACACTTAAACTAAACTTAAATCTAAACTAAAAAGTAGGGTGGCCAGCGTGAACATCCCGCCTCCTCGCAACATTGCAACAAGAGGATCGAAAAGTCGCCTGGCCAGAAATCCAAATTATCATTTCAGGTGTACATATATAGATATATGTATATTACAATTTTGAGCATAAACGTAAAGAATGACATAATATAATCAAACAGTCTCTAGGTGCCACTGAACATAAGAGCCTGGTCGTGGGTTTCGCTCTTCCTTTGCGTGCTGTCTGAGTGAGTCCCTTCTTGTTTCCAACTATTTCAGATGTGTTTGTCTCTTAGTCGTTCGCCAATTAGCCCACGGAGTATAAGATTCTCAGTAAATAAAACGACAAACACACAACAGGAAACGAGAGAACGAATTAGTAATGCTCTGAATTAGAAAGCCGCACGGGCTTCACACTTGGCCGTGTTAGAACGCCATTAGCAGTTCGAATTTGGGCCAATTGCACTTCGAATCGGAGACGAAATAAGTCCGTTGGATTCGACCAAATTTCCGATCATTAGGGGTTAATCGTCGTAACGAATAACAACATAATCGACAACAACAAAATCTACTTGATGAGTTTTCTGACGAGTAAAAACGGTCATCATACGGCATCAATCTTATGTAGAGGTTCCTCGATCCATGACCAAGGTAGAAAGTTTTGTGACTATAGAGAAATAGGGAGTTGGAGCTGGCTTGAAGCAAAATGTATCAAAGCTCGCATTCCTACGTAAACCCAGAGTTTTAGTGGTATTGGAGTTTGACAATTCCAAAAATTCGGAATGTAGTGAATATTCGGTTAGCTCAAAAAAAGCTGAATGATGTGATTTAAAAACGACATGATGGGGTAAATAATAACTGGGTTAGGATAAATAGAGTCATGGTCTAGGGAAGGGTATTCCCCAATAACTTCCTCTTATTAGGTTTGAATCCCGAGGCTCTGTAGGAATATGATCTCAAATTTTGAGCAAACGCACCTTTACGAGATGGACCAAGACTCAAGTCCGTGGGAGATTCGAACTTAAAGGATAACGAATTTCACTGAGGAGTTTTGCCAATTACAATCCAACCGAAAACGGTTCGTTGGGCGAATAAAGGGTTTTTGGGTCTTTCCGAACTCCAGAAAGCATTATCTGGGAGTATATATCTCCACCCAATAGCAAATTCATTTGGGTAAATTTAAAATCTGTTAACGGGCGATCGGGTGCAACAAAATCAGCATACTTCGGTAACGAGCATGTGGGTAATTGCCCAATAAGCTTTTCAACAACATACGCTTCTGTGATCACTTTAAACGATGGATTGATCAATAGGAGATCCTAGCGAAATAATACAAACTTTTGTAGAGTTTGCTACAAATGCGCCATTAAGGCCCACAATAGTGGCAGCAGGTGTCGAGCAGGTTAGAGTATCTAGCTTCCGTTGCAATTTTCGAGAGATGAAAGTAGCTTGAGACGCTGGGTCTATCAGAGCTCTCGCAGAAAACATCGCATGATTCAATTCTATATTTACTTGGGCAATTCCTAACAGAACTGTTGAAGACGGGATGGACTGTAGACGGGTAGCGAAATTGTGGAAAGAACGGGTAGTAGCGGATGTCGATGGACAATTATCCTCATCATTTCGCTTTTGTGCAGGAGGCCGGGGAATTTCTAAAGACCGATCCGGTGCTGGTTTCAACTCTCGGTCTCTCCCGGGTAGAAGATTCGGTGAAGTAGCGAATGATGTTTTTGTTCACATATATAGCAAACGTTAGAGCTATGGCATCTTTTTGACTTATGAGAAATGGCCAAACAATTCGTGCAACACTTAACAGATAATACGCGTTCATTAGCCGACATTCTCGGAAAATCAGAACACAGACGAATAGGGTTTACAGGGATTACAAATTGAACACTTTCTTTGCGGTATATTCGGGGCAACATAAGTTCTGAATATTCGGGGGCTATCAGTAGCCTGGGTAAAATTATGGCAGTCGATAATGTCCGAAACTGATTCCAAAGTTCGATATCTGGCAGTCAGGAATTCATCAATTTTTCTCCACTTGGGTAGGTTTGAGAAAGGCCCTTGAGATGCTCCCAAAGACCTAGGGTGTATTCGGGAAGTTTAGTGGCGCAAATGTAAAGGAAGATGATATCCCAATTCTGAATCTCCGCCCAGCATCGACAAATTTGTCATGCAATCATTTATGGTTCGTTGCAAACTGTTAATGGAAGGGCCAGATTCCTTGGATATGGAAGGGAGGTTAAAGAGTTTTCAATTGAGAATTGACTAATACTCTTTTATTCTCGTAACGATCGATGAGATTCTGCCAAGCTATGTCGACACCATCATTCGTCATGAGGCACGTTCGTATTATGTCAACTGCTGCACCTTCGGTTTTTTGCAAAAGATAGTACATCTTTTGAATATTTCTAATATGGAGGTTAGTTCCGTAAATGGCCGAGAACATATCTCTTAATGTTGGCCAAGAAGCATAATCGCCAGAAAAGTTTGGGGTCACATGGGGGAAGGTGAATGGGGATAGTACTAGCAATCGCGCTCGCAGCCTTATCCTTAATGCTATCAAATAATCCATCAATAAACTAGGCTAACTGAAAATATAAGGTATATCCCGACATATACTTGGTCTTGACATCCTCTGTCGATATCTTGTCGATATCTCTAATAAGTCATCGTAGCTATCTCGAAAGGCTTCCCACAGACGGGTCAACTCGTGCCGATGGATATCCAGAGTGTGAATGGAATGTTCCTCCTGCCGAATAGTCCCAATAAAACATTCGAGATCCGCTAAGCGATTAAAAATCCTATTTAAATATCCTAATGTGGCCATTTTTCCTTATCAAAATTCGGGTATTAGCGAGCAAAAATCAAAAAAGGGTTAGAAAACTTCAGCAAAAATTTTCACGACGAAATTCAAATTATAAAAAAATTCAAATATATAAAAATATTGAAAAAAATTAATATTCAAAATATTTAATATTTAATAAAAATTTCACATTTAATTTAAAGAAAAATAAAGAAATATTCGCGATAAACATTTAAAAGGGTACAAAAATCGTAAAAAGTATTAGCGAAAACTTTCAAACCGATATTCAAAAAGGTAGGGTAGAAGGTTACAAAACATTTCTATATCAAATATATAAAATTATTTTGTATTGTTATAAAAATATCAATATTAATTTAAGAAATCAAAAAATAATAAAAAATATATTATTGTGGTAAAAATGTCACAATTTCAATTAAAAATATTGAAAGTAAAATAGATTTCTATTTATATTAGTGTAAGAATATAAGATAAAAAATTTCGATTGAAAAGCACACAATATTCAACCAACAAAGCAGCTACCTTAATATGCTACAATCTTCCAACTGTTTATAAGGAAGTATGTACTTCCTTATATAACAACAAAAACATGGCTAATTTAATACACTGTGTTGTTTGTGTATTTTCGTTTTGTTTATTTTATTTTGATTTTCTTTTTCTTTTATTCTCACACTTGCACTGCACTTTTGGATATATTTATTTAAAAAAACACAACTTAAAGCACCTACTACAGTTTATTTTACATACCAGTAGATTTGTAGATTAAGGGTGTGGTTTATCCAACAACAAAAAACCAATGTGGCGATCTTCGAGACAAAATCTGTTCGATTGGAACAAAATGTGTGGGTGAGCGAGGATAAAATAAAATATTTCACGAGAAGTTGGGTAAATAAAAACAAAGATAATTAGTTTAAATATTTTAAAGTAATTTTATTTTATTTTTAAAGTAATTTATTCAGTACAATACTTACCTTTCGGGTTGGGGGTTGATCGGATAGTGAGTGATCTCTTTTCATGTATATTCTTAACAATTCACAATTAATTCATATAACCACTAGGATTATTTATACACTTAAACTAAACCTATATCTAAACTAAAAAGTAGGGAGGCCAGCGTGTACAATGCACTTCACTGGCTCTTAAAAACCTCCAGCACAAAATTTATTCCTGATAAAGATTCAATTCTTCTTATAAAATTCGGCAAGTCCGTCGTGTCTGCACCAAATTTTTCGATTGCGCAAATGCACTTCCTAGCTATCTCAAAATTCTCCATTTTAAAATACTTTTTATTTCTTGTGTTCTTTTTTTAATGTTTCTTGTTAATTTATAAATTAGTCTAATTTATTCTAAGTGCATTACTTTTAATTCCTTATTGGTTTTATGGAATGGATTGCAGGTCATCCAGTTTTTGTTGTTGTTAGCCACTATGGAGAACTAACTATCGGTTGCTGTTTCTAAAGCTGTTGTTGTCGTCGCTGTTTCAACTAGGGTGCGTTCGTAAATTCAGCAAATGTGTGCACCACTGCGGCAGTAATGCCAAGTTTTGTTGCTAATGCGTGATCAACTGTTGCAGATGCTTGCTACTGCACAATAACTAAACAGAATTGCTTTTTAGAACGTTCTGCAAAAATTAAAAAAAATTTTTCTCAAAATTAACAATAACAATTATTATTGAAAATTTAGACGGTGGACCTGAGAGCTTTCTTTTAAATTATAGTAAAAAAGAATAAGGAAAAGAATGAAAAGACTTCTGATTATTAAAAATCAATTAAAACTAAAAAGAAGGCATATTCCTAAAATAAGAAATTACTTTGAAGTAATAAACCGGTATCAAGATGATGTATTCTACAGCCATTTTCTTATTTGTTCCTTTGTCATTTCAAAGTCCGGCTTGAGTTCTTTAATTTTTAATAAGATTTTTCCCCACAATACTGACTTTTTCTTTCTCCCTTCTTGGAAGTCCGACTCCATATCCAGTCTAGTTCATATTATTAATTTTTGTATGTTGAATGTGAAATCTTCCTCGTAACTAAAAATATAAATAACTAAAATTTTCTATAACAATATCGGTTAAATTTTATTACTTTTCCAATTTTCTGCAAATAAATCTAAATTTTCTTCTGTTTAATAACTTTTATTTCACGAAACTACAATTTTGTCGAACAAATGGTTTACCGCGAACTATTGCAACTGAAATCAAACTGTTGCTAAATTTGCAAAAATTTGCGATAGCATTGCCATTTGTCTGCAAAAAAAAAAACGTTTGACGCAAGTCAGTGCTGCCAAGTATTGCATTTACGAACGTACCCCTACTCTCTTTTTCTTTAGGTTAACTTTTTTTTGGCCACTGTGGTTACTGCTGCTGCAAGTGTTTTTATAACTGCTATTTTTCTTCTAGTGTTGTTTTTCTGCTACCAATAAAAGTCAAACGTTTGAAACACACTTAAACATTACTTTTGTTTCACAATAATAGAAACAGAGCAGTTCACGCACTTTATTTATTGTTGATGATAAAATTGACTTTATATTACGTTTCTTTATTTGTTAATAAAAAAATTCGCATCATTTATTGTGTTTTTATTTGTATAAGATGTTTAACTTATTTTTCTTTTATGTTTAATAATACTTATGTTTTACTTGTACTCTTATTTTAATTATATGTTTGATAATAATAAAATCCTTTTCTTTTCATATTTTTTTATTTCTTTGTTAGGGTCTTTTTTGTTTACCGACTGCGCCAATAGAATACAACTTTATTTGTTGAGTTTTGGTTGCAAACTAAAACTTCTTTATTCAAAACATTTTTTAAAATACTTATTCCATTTAAACTCTAAAAGAAAACGAAATACAAAGTTCTAGAATTAGATTTTCGTTCACACAATAAAATGCTGACATTTGCGTCTGCCATTTCTGTGGGAACGAAAATAATAGATTTTAATTAAATAAAAAATTTTGTTGGACTATATATTGTATACAACAATAGCATAGCAATACTATTATTCAGTTCAATAATATTTCATATTCAACACTTTTATGGCAACATCAACTACTTGCAGAAGCTTTAATGAAATAATCTTTTATAAGATATTTGCTGCAATTTGCGTTTACAAAAGAAATAATTTTACATATTCCTACAGGATCGATCTTTCTAATTTTAGGATTGATTGCCAAGAAAATGGGGTCGTTTATTAAAAACAATTTTCTAATATTCCGGGAAATTTTTGACAACATATGTATATGCTATAGGATCCTCTGGAGCGTTGGTAATTTATTTCGAGTTTCCAAATCAAATGTCTGCAAAATTTTAATTGAGTTTAGAAAGGGAGCATACATACATAATTGATCATTACAACCCTTCAGTCAGGATTACGAGCTAGTTTCTCACACCACTTATGTTGTGTGTTAATTTTATACATGAATGGCGGGACCTACAGTTTAAAGTCGACTCCGAACGACAGATTTTTGAGAAACTTTTCATGGCAATTTTATTTACTCTCAGAGTTTTTGCCAGAAATCTGATGAGAGGAAGTCGCCGAAGAAATACTTTTCGTATTTTATTTTGATGTCTGGCCTGGGGCTCGAACCCTGGCTTTTCGCCTAATAAGCCAACACACTACCTACTAGACCACGGCGACTGCATATGGCAAATAAATAAATATGAAATATTCACATACACAAAAACAAATTAATTTTGAAAACATACATCCTTTATGTTATTTAATTTTTTTTTTGACACGACAATCAATATTTCAGTTTTTTGAAATTGTCAATCACTATTATTGGATTCTCCAGAATCGTATTTTAAATTATAAAAATAATGCAGTGTTGTACAGACAAAGAGATTTTTTTTCCATAATTTGTTTTGTAAAACAGCCGTTTTCCATTTTTGACATTTGGATAATGAAAAGGCAAAAAGCCCATCATCATAATCGATGCCAGATTTCTTGAAGAAGAATTTTTGAGGCAATAGTGATATAAACCCAGAGGGTGTAAAAGTGACATCAGCACCTGAAGTTGCTCCTTTTTTGTAGGAGTAATTTATTTAGTACATACTTCACGGCGAAGTCTAGCAAATCTAGAAAACCTTTTCTGTACATCCTAGGTCTTTTAGCTTCTGAACTTGGAATTACCTGTAGATGAATAACAACCTCGTTGAAGACCTATTTCGAACATGGAAACTTGCGACAGCATGAATAGATTTTACTTGCGCCGCTAATTCAATGGCTTGTTGAACGTTGTCTACACTATCGATGAAGACGTCTACGTAATGATGATACTGAATGGATTCTACAGCCCTTGAAAACTTTTCTTTGAATTTTTCAACATTGAAAAATGTTGCTATGCATGGGCCACACAAGATACCAAATTTTAAAGCTCGCATTACATAAACGCTTGGCTTATAAATGTCATTATTAGTTTCCCACATCAGGAATCTCTGAGAGTGCATATCACACGGTCGTGCGTTTATCTGGTGGAACATTTCGGCAATATCAACGTAAACTGCAACTCCGCCCACGCGAAGTGTAAGCAATTCATCAAATAACGATTTTAACAGATCGGGTCCCCTTCATAGAAAGTCATTAAAGGATAATTCGTTAGATTTGGCATACCATTCTTATCTTACAAGGTTTGTTGGAATTTCTTATAAAAAATATTGGGAATATTTTATTTAGGCAAGCGTTATTGTAGCTTCAAGGTAAGACACGAACATAATTTTTCCACAATAACCCAACTTCATAATGTCCTTCAACTTTCTCATATGTGGCCCTCAAGATCTCCATAGATTTTTTATCTTCTAAATACTATAGTATACATATGTACAATGGGTCAACTTGACCTCCGGATACTGTACTTGTCAAGTACACGTCCTCTAACCCAAATACAGTATATCGACGCTTTTGATGATTCTTCTACATTGAAACTGTCGCGTTTTTGTGTCAATCAGTTGATTCCAAGGTCCTTCACGGATCTTTAGCGGATCACTGCGTAACTCCAATTGTTCAATTCAATCAAGATACTCGGTCTCACTTTTTCAAAACATTGTATCAGAAGTCCTAATAGGTAGGGCTGGTTTTTACCATTTCTCCAATATTTTATTATTTAATATTTTATTTTTTATTTCTGCAGTGTACATTTATCACCATTGTTTATATTTGCGATATTCGTATTTATTTAGAAACGTCTTTACAGATTAATTTTCTTGTGGAGTGGTATTACCGGTCTACCTTAAGCATAACGACTACTCTTCATTATCAAGTAGATCAAAAAACTTTAATTTATATATATATATATAAAATATATAATATAAATATATAATATATAAAAACTTTTTATTATAAAAAGTCTGAACTATTTTTGAAGAATTTTGCTCAGACTCACCATTTTCAGCAATTAGTGATAATAGTTGGTCAAGAAATTCTTGTTGTAAAAGTCACTCCACTGTTTCCTGAGGCACAATCATAATGATACCACTGACCTTCAGTTCGGCAATTGTGGTCAGTTGTTACGTCTTCATTTTCAGATATTTTATTTCCACTTTAGTTTTTTTTACTAATAGAGTACGAAGCGTAACCACGGAGGTATATTTTATTTTTAATTTTTTGTCCTTAAACTTTTTAAACTAAAATTGTTTTTAAGAATGTTAGAGTTTTAAATAAAATACAAAGTTTTTAAGACCGCTCTTGATGCATTAATGTAATAGTTTATTTTGTAGACAACTGAATAAAAAATACATTTTCTAATTGGTTGCCTCAGATGCCTATGTAACGCATCTCTTTTACAACAATATCAAAGAGTATTGACAACACTCTTGTCAACATTATCGTCAATACTCTTTAGGTACAACTTTGTAAATAATTATATTAAGTTGCAACTCCTAATAACAACTAGATTGTAAAGACGAATTTTTGAATAAATCATTCTAGAACTATACATCACAATGTACACAGTGACGACTCGGGATTTTGACATTTAACCGTATACTAAAAAAGGGACAGCAAATATTACCAAAAAGTATTTCTGTCCCTTTCTGATTGTCTGTCTGTTTGGTTTATTTATGTTTTTTTAGGTTTTGGGGAGGGTTTTTTATATTGGCGAGAGTTAATAAAAAACGTAATTTTTGTGTAAAACTATTAATAAATAATAAAAACAACTAATAGCAATAACAATTTTTAACTTTTTCTTTCAAGAAATTAAAAAATATTGGCAACTTCCAGCAAGAAAAATTTTTTATGAGCAGTACGTCTTATTTTGATCTTGTAATATTTAGCTTCTTAATTATCTCTTGCACAAGAAACTATATTCATTGTGACCGAAAATCACACACATTTCGATTAATATTTAAATATTTAAGAACCTTTAAACTTTTCATTGAAGAAATTAAAAAATATTCCAAATTTTCTCTTTTTTAACACAAAATAAATGTGTATTTACATTTAGTTTTTCTACTTTAACCGCCAGTTTTCACTCTGTATATCTGTTGCTTCTAACACGTTTGATTTGCAAACCATTATAACATTTTTTCTCCCTCTAAATTTAGATATGCTTTTATGTTATGAAGGTTTTTCATCTGTCAAACCTTTCGTATCTGTATGCCGGTGGTGACAGGACTGTGGGTACTGTCGAACGCAATCACAGGGTTTTTAACAAATATTTCAGAGCATACATGAATGAACAAAGTTGTGACAGGGATATTTATTTATATTTTACATATTTTCACAATACCACGGTGAATACAGTATTTAATAATAAATTTACCCCATACGAATTGATTTTCGGGAAAGATCCATTGCTACCTAAAGACATATTAAGGGGGAGAATCGACCCAATATATAATATAGAAAATTATAGGAAGGAGGTTAAAGGTTACAGAAATCACATCAACTAGCAAATGAAATGATCGAGAGGCATAAAATACGAAATAAAGATTTTTATGACAAATATTACATTAAACACTTTGTTCAATTCTTTCTTTTTAAAAAAAGGGGAGGTGTAACGTATCTCTTTTACAATAATATCAAAGAGTATTGACAACACTCTTGTCAACATTATCGTCAATACTCTTTAGGTACAACTCTGTAAATAATTATATTATGTTGCTACTCTTAATAACAACCAGATTGTAAAGATGAATTTTTGAATAAATCATTCTAGAACTATACATTGAGTATTTCATTTATAAATACTTACACCTATGTGATTCATAAATAGTTACCGTTATGATTAAAAACAAGAAGCTCTCTTTTACATATTTCAAGAAAATAATGTATATAATACAAAATCTAATTCCAGCTAGCGTATATTCGCTAATTTGCAAATTTTAATGGGAAGTATCCCAGTATTAATATTCGACCAAAATTTTAATGTAATGATTTATGAAATTAGGCGGCATTACCTAGTGTTGTTGGTTGCGTTAACGGTACTAACGTAAAAATAATTTCTGCCAAGAATAGGCAGCTTCCTCACAACAGATTTCTGGCAAAAACTCTGAGAGTAAATAAAATTGCCATGAAAAGTTTCTCAAAAATTTTTCGTTCGGAGTCGATTTTAAACTGTAGGTTTCGCCACTAATGGATTGAGCATGGGTGGTGAGAAGCTAGGTCGTAATCCTGACTGAAGAGTTGTAATGGCGAAATGAGTAATTTATAGCTTTGAACGAAACTTAATCTCTCATTAGCTGTTGTAGTATAACTAAGAAGTCAGTAAAAGCAACTATCTTCAATTAATTAAAGAGCATTTACAAATTTTCGTTTCGTCTCCTCCCTTACGTCTTCCTTTAAAAACGGACTTAAACTTTCTAGTGTCTAGCCATAGTTACCATTTGATCAAAATTTTTGGGTTCATAGAAAAAATAAAAAACAAGTTAGTAATAAATGTGAATTCAATATGATTTTAATAAATGAATTATAAATTTATTTAATATATATACATATATTAATGTGTAACCCTCTCAAGCTCGATGCTTTGTTTGACACAAGAGAACTATTTTTACTTACCGTTGTAGTGTGGACATATTGTAATATACGCTATATTCACTATACTATACATATATAACTAGTTGTATTTATTTATTTTATATTTAGTTTACTCTAATAATTAATTGTAAGACTAACGCCCTTTATATCTCAAGTAACTTTACTTGATATAATACACTACATCATAAGCAACTATGTAATAAATGAAAAAAGAAAAAAGGCAGAATAAAGAGACGCTTAATAGTGAAAAGACGTACAACGGATTGATTTATTACAACGTCAGAAGTGGGATAACCTCAAATTTTCTCTTTTTCTCACAAGTGGAAAATATTTCTAATGCAAAGTATAACCTAATTTATAATGCGAATGGAGTCGACGTTATATAGGAAACAAATGATGGATGCCCTTAAATTCGCTGATGTAAAGGGTGTTTTTTATAGAGGTATAGAACTTTAAGCTGCAATAAAACAACGATGGATTATTCGATTGACATGAATTTTATTTATCCGAAAGATAATCTTGTGGCATTACATTTTAAATATGATTTCTGGCATATGACCGCCACGGCTGGCGCGGATGTAGTCCAATCTGGACGTCCAATTTTCGATGACTTTTTCCAACATTTGTGGCCGTATATCGGCAATAATAATCGGCGAATGTTGTCTTCCAAATGGTCAAGCGTTTGTGGCTTTACCGCATAGACCAATGACTTTACATAGCCCCACAGAAAGTAGTCTAGCGGTGTTAAATCACAAGATCTTGGAGGCCAATTCACAGGTCCAAAACGTGAAATTAGGCGGTCACCAAACGTGTCTTTCAATAAATCTATTGTGGCACGAGCTGTGTGACATGTTGGTTATTCAATTCAGGAATGAAAAAGTTTGTAATCATGGCTCTATACCGATCACCATTGACTGTCACGTTCTGGGCACCATTGTTTTTGAAAAAGTACGGACCAATGATTCCACCAGGCCATAAAGCGCACCAAACAGTCAGTTTTTCTGGATGTAACGGTGTTTCCACATACACTTGAGGATTACCTTCACTCCAAATGCGGCAGTGTTGTTTGTTGACGTAGCCATTCAACCAGAAGTGCGTTTCATCGCTAAACAAAATTCGCTTATGAAAATCGGGAACAACGGTAATCTCGTTTTGGGTCCATTCGACGAATCTACGCCTTACTTGATGATCGTTTGGCTTCAAATCTTGCACTCAAACCAAGATCGTTCCGCAAAATCTTCCATAAAGTGGATGGACACAGATCCAATTCCTGTGCTCGATGGCGGATGGACTCATTCGGGTCTTCCTCAATGCTACGCTCTACAGCAGCCATAGCTTCTTCTGTACGCACCGTACAGCGTCTCTGGGGATGCGAGTTATCAATAAGAGTAAACGTGGTGCGAAAACGTTCCATGGTTAATCGAATTAACTGCTCTGATGGACGATTTTGTCGACGATAAAATGGACGTAGTGCGCGATACGTTTTCCGCACAGAATCAGTATTTTCGAAATAAAATTGCACTATTTGCAAGCGTTGTTCAGGCGTGAGTCTATTCATGATGAATTGCCAAACCAAACTGAGAATAAATCACTTGACAGCTGTTAAATCGGTCGCCATCTTGAAAAGTAATGCCAACTTAAAGTTCTATACCTCTATAAAAAACACCCTTTATAAGTTTCGAGTAAGTGCTCAACAGAGGAACTTCGAAATTTTTTTGTAAAGAACAAGGGCATGCTAGAGGGCACCTTGAAGGACAATTCCGACATCGTTGCTGGACCTACGAACATTCCTCCTCCGTTATTGCCAATATTACAATGGCAGAAACTACAAGTTTCAATGATGAAAAAAATAACGCTGCTGCTGATTACATAGAACCTACGAGTCCTTCGCAAATTGCCTCCGGATCCTCCACCTCCGCTACAGCTACAATTCCTATGACGAAAGCAACAGCTTCCACTGCGAATCTCAGCTCTAACCTCCGTATGACAACCTCTAATGCTGCCACTGCATGTATGCCCGAAGACCATAAGACAGAAGCTGAGAAACTAGATGATGAAATTGAAATTTTACGCCGCCACTACGAAATCCTACGTCTACGTAAAGAAATAGAAATGATGGAACGTGCAACAGACACCACTGTACCACATCGTGTCGTAAATTTTCAAGAAATTGAGCATGCCATCATAAAATTTAGCGGCGAGGATCGGTCATTTGGAATTACCGAGTTCTTCCAAAATCTTTAAGAGGGGTTAGAGCACGTAAAAGCAGATGAATTGCTAAAATTTCTAACCCTCAAAAACTCATTAACTGGATCAGTTCGTTTGTTGCTTGGAAGAGGAGCTATGACCTATGAAGATCTTAGGGAAAGACTATTCAAAGAATTTGGCCACACAGTAAGTCGTCGAGAAATTTACAATATTTTGCGTCAACGGAAGAAAAAACCAGATGAAAGCGTCCGTCGGTACATTATGGAGATGGAATCGATTGCCCTCCGTAGCGATGTAAGCGACTTCGAGCTCGTAGCTTTCATTCACGAAGGCATACAAGGGCGTGTGACAGACTTCATCCTTTTTGCGACCGCTAAAACAATGGATGACATCAAAAATGCTATCCTTATGTATGAGCAGCGACAAAGTGTAAGTGGCGGTACCCTAAGGCATTACAGGAAAAACAAATGAGGTAAAAGCCGTTGCTCCCAAAACAAACGAGAGAATACGCTGTTATAATTGCTCGAGAATGGGGTATATAAAATTACAGTGTCCTTATGAGGAGTGGCCGATTGGTATTTGTTTCAATTGTTGGCAATCTGGACATAACAACAAAACATTTAAGAATGCCAAACGTATCCAGAAGTTGAAAACTACGATCGCAGCTGCTACCCAAGGAAACTTATCCGGTGAAGACACATATATTTTAGATTTTATCAATAAGGTACGTTTAAGATTTGTTAATGTAAATGGTGAACATAGTGATTGTAAAATTGTTGTGTCTATTTTCGACACTGGCAGCCTGGTAAATTTGCTACGAATACCTGAGGTACCCTTTGATATTAGAGAGACAACAACACGTACTGAATTTCAGAGTCTTTGCAATACCAGGATAGATACCTTTGGAAAACTGTAGTCTGAAATATCGTTTGGAAATCAAGCCCATTTAATTACCTTACTTGTACTGCCAGATAATACTCTACCTTTTCCCTTACTTTTAGGACGCAGTTTTCTCTCTAAATTTAATATTAGTTTATGTTATGTCGTTAGGCCAGTGAAATCGGGCAATACATATGTTTTTAGGGATCATAATATTCTTGACAATTTATTTTTATGTACGATGAATTCTAGGGAGCCTGAGGGGATATTACGTGAGTGTTGAAGCGACTTCAATAATTTTTTATTTAATTTTTGTTATATGTATTTAACCATTATATTTCTTCAGTGTAAAGAGAGAACACTCTAATTTTATTTTATTTATGAATAATGAAGTTCCTAATTTGAGTTTTTTTGTATTATAATTGAGTAGTTAATTGCATCTCTTTGTTTTTGCTCATTAAAGACCTTCTGGTCATTTTAGTTTTAGTTTAAGTTTGAATTTCAAAGAAATAAGAAGCTTTAATAAAAACCTGAATTCCTTCTAAGGAAAGACAGAGTTCTTTTTTTTAAACCACAAAGACTAAGAAGAAAGTCTAGCCTTCATTTTGGTCCTTCGTTAAAATCCTAGAAGAGCTAGGATTGGATTAACTAGTGGAAAACCTGTCCACTGATTGCCTTCAACATTTGTTCTATTGTAACAACCCCGGCAAAATTGTTTGAAGTATCTACAATAGTGGTTCTACCGCAGAAACTAATGCATCAACAGCAGTCAAGAGGGCTGCGTACAGAACAATCTTTGGTGTGTATCCCGTTCCATCGAAGAAGAAAACTTCCAGGCGTTGCTGGCCATTCCAAGAGGAAGGAAGTGTCTCCCGGAAAATTTATTTTTCGAGGCGAAAAATCATAAAGATTCATCAAAAGGAATTGATTGGGTGTGTACAGTGATTAATTTATATTTATTATTATTATATTATATTATTTATTTATTTTTATTTATAAAAATGCTAAAAAAAAATAATTAAAATTACTTCACAATCACATCCAAGCAAGAATTCGAACATAACCTCCAAATTTAATAAAACCCTGTAAGGAATATCAATAATATCAAAAATCTATTGAAAAGTACCAAATAAAAAACAACGGAGTTTTTTTTGACATGAACAGTAGCTAATTTCATAATTGACATACTCTTCGCACAAGTGTTTCAATTCCAACCTTTTTCCTTACTTTCTATGTGCAATTGGATTTATAGCGGCATCTTCATACAAAAGGAACAAAGCATAAAAGAAGTGAAGTGAACAACATTAAAATAAAATAATTCAATATTTCAACGATAATAATAAAAAGTGAAGTGGAATCAAAAAGAATAAAAAATAAGTTGAATTTTTTCAGAAGAAAAAAGCAAAGGAGTGTTAAAATAAATAAATAAAAACAAAAACACTGAATTTCTTCAAGAAATATAACCGTGGTGTTAACATAGAAAACGCATTCCTTCACCTTGAAGAAAAAGAATTTGCATCCAGCAACAACAACAATAAAGTAGTGGTGTATTACAAAATACTGGTATCTCAACAACAACAACACAATAAGAAGAGACTGTCTCCGGGTAACAGCAAGCAACAAGGGTTTCCAGTACGGAATTTTTTGCAGGGAAACGGTGAGCTTGTGGAATTCGAGTATTTAATAATTCTTTCTGGAGAATTTCATACAAACGTTATTTAAAGAGTGGTTTAGATAGGAGTTGGTAAATTTGTATACCTTTTCCTCTAAACTAAAAAAGTGGTACATACATGAACATGAAGGACAGTTAAAAACATTTTTTCAACAAAGTTTTTCGAAATTAAAGGGTGTTACAACCAGTGGTATATAAGTTCAATTTTAGGATAAAAGGTGAACCAAAAAGAGGTATTTATTGGAAAAATTTACACGGTGGCCCTTCATGTGGTAAACAATTGTGAAAAAGCATTTTAAAATAAACGATTGCTCAGAAACTACATGTTTGATATTTTGGATTTTAAGAAGAAAAAGGTGACTCAAAAAGTGAGTTCAAATTTTTTTGAAAATTTGTTTGGAGAAAAGAGTGAATAATTTTTAGAAAATTTATTTTAAAGCACAATCGCAATAAAATTTTATAGGGAATTCTGTAATTAGATTTTTTACGAAAGAATTGAAAATTTTACAAAATTTTTTGGATAAATTGAAAAATAGATTCAAGCTGGTAGAATACGGAATTTATGGCAATATAAATTTAAAAAAATAAAGTATTACTACTGCTATATTATCATCTGATAACAGTTTTTAAGAATTTAACGCTGTTTTTTAAACTTTCTTGTCATCGCTTTCATTCATCGCGAATATTTTGAATTTGGGTCTATCCAAATTAGCAGGACGTGAAGAAATCCACGACTTTTTTAAATTTGGTCTACAAGGTCAGTTATTTCTCAAGGAAATTCGGTGAGGTATAAATTATTTTAAGGTTTTCGATTTACAATTTGGAAAATGTTTTCTAAAATAAAATGTAAATACGACATTCAGCAAGTAGCTGTTTTCTGCTCTGCTTTTGAAAAAATCAATCCCGAAACTTTGACGATTTCACTTTTAGAAGTAAAACAGCCCGAATTAGAGAGAAGATGGCTGAAGATGGTAGAAACATTTGAAGAATTTATCATAGGCGAAGAAAATGTGAAGGAAGATTTCCAGGACGAGATTTCTTTGAAATACGAAGATGCTTGTGAGCGGTATCAGATTTTGAAGGCAAAAATAATGGAAACGGTAAAATTTAAAGCTCCGGAACCTAAAGGAACAGTTCGCCAGTCGTCGCTTAAGCTACCAGCAGTCGAAATCCAAACAATTGAAGGAGGTTTCAACAAATGGCCTGCATTTAGGGACATATTCATGGCAGTAGTTGGAAATGAGCCTTCTGTAGCTCTAGCTCACAAATTATAGTATTTGCTTGGCAAAACGAGGGGGGAGGCCTACCAGCTCATAAAAAATTATGAGTAGGTGGATTCTAATTTCGAATTAGCTTGGCAGGCTTTGAAAAACCGCTACGTAAATAAGCGAATTTTAATTAACAACCAAATCAAGAAGATATATGTCATCCAGGCCCCTCAGAGTGAGACTTTAAAGTTTTTAAGGCTTTGTCAGTTATTATATCTTTTCAAGTTGAAATAGGAGGTAATGACCCCTTCCTTATGCACATTTGCACTTCAAAGCTCCCAGAAGAAACTTCACGTGCATGGGAAGACTCCTTGAGTAACCATAAGGAATTGCCTACTTGGCAACAACTTAGTCAATTTCTGACTGAACGAATTGAAACGCTGGAAACTTTTACAAATTTGAGGAAGACGTCCGGCAGATACAACAACACCTCCAAATCTCAAGTTTTTTATTCTTATACTGAAACCGAAAGAAATAAATTTAGTTGCTGGAAATGCTAACAGAACCATGTGTTACGGTTTTGCAAATATTTTAAGGGTTTGTCGGTCAAAGATAGAATAAAATATGTATATGCAAACAAAATTTGTGCGAATTGTTTTTCACCCAACCATTTTAAGATGAATTGTCAGGGTGCAAGTAGCTGCACAATTTGTAATAAAAGGCATCACACTATGCTACATATTGTTGAAGATAAGTCGAACAAATTTCCAGCTCCAAGGACATCATCTCAACAGAATCGTCAGGACGATGAAAGACCAGCTGTGTCCGGTATTCAGAACAAAACGAAACCGTCCAATTCTCAATCCGAAAGATCTGCCATTTCTAATGCAAATGAAATAGAGTCAATTCGAGTTAATTTGTCTCAACACAGCGGAACTACTATTTTACCAACAGCTTTGGTCCACGTAGAACATTTGGGTGAAAAATTCACTGTTCGAGCGTTAATTGATACAGGGTCGAATAGAAGTTTTATACTAAAACGTGTTCAACGGAATTTATCGATACCTCTCGAACACCATCGTAGCGAAATATCAGGATTTGGTGAGACGGTGGTAGGAAGTTCGAAGGGAAGGTGCTATGTCACAGTTAAATCTCGTATATCCGATTTTAAAATCAAAATCCCAGCAATTGTGGTATCAACATTGGCATATTTTATGCCTTCACGGCCGGTTCTAATCCAAAATTTAGACGATATAAAAGTTTTACACCTTGCAGATCGCTATTTTTACAAACCTGCTGCAATAGAAATGATTATTGGTAGCGATTATTTGCCCTTTATAAATTTGAACGGTGTAAAGATGGATATGGGAAACTCTCTTGAAGTTCGAGTCTCACTTCGGGTTGTATTTATTAGGCCGTGAACCAGACACAGAAATACAATCTTTTCACACATCAGTTTCGCCGTAGCGATCTGGTCCTTCATGAGCAGATAAAGAAGTTTTGGGAAATAGAAGAGGTGGAAAAAGGAGAAATTCAGTCGGAAAACGACATTTATTGCGAACAAATTTTTAAACGTACCACAATTCGACAATCTGATGGACGTTACGTAGTGCGGCTCCCTTTTAAAGAACAATTTCCCAACGAGATTTTTTTGGTCCTTCTCGAAATATGGCTCTAGCACAGTACCACAGAATGGAGAAAATGCTCGATAGAACTCCAGATTTGAAGGCGCAGTGTGCTGAAGTTCTACAAGAATACATAGATTTGGATCACATGGAATCAGTTGTGCATTTTGAACCCAAAGCAGAAAAAGTTTCTTCGTTCTTTCTACCCCACCACGCGGTTGTCAAGCCAGAGAGTAAAACCACCAAGGTTCGGGTGGTATTTAATGCCTCAAAGAAAACAGGAAGCGGGTTTTCATTGAATGATGTGCTGTACCAACACCCTATAAATTGGCTAGGCCCAGTCGTTATTATTTCTAAAACTTTGATGCAATAACTATGGGAACAAAAGTCCGATTGGGATGAAGGGGTTCCTTCACACATACTCCTGAAATGGAATTTATTCTTGAAAAACTTGCCATTTGTTTCAACTAGATGGATAGATTTCTCTCCAGGACATAAAATTCAGATACATGGCTTCTGTGACGCCTCAGAGAAGGCATATTGTGGTTCAGTATACATTTGAACAGAAAACTCAGAAGGCCAAATAAAGTCATTTCCTAGTTGCAAAAACGAAAGTGGCTCCAATCAAACGGACTACCGTTCCGAAACTTGGATTGTGTGGAGCTCTATTGCTTGCTAGGCTCATCCATAGTTTAGTCACGAACAGCCAGTTCTCATATGAACTCTTTCTATGGATAGACTCGTCCACAGTAATGGGTTGGTTACAAAAACCTCCTTTTACGTTAAAAACTTTTGTCGCAAATCGTGTGGCTCAGAACTGGAAACATGTCAAAACTGAAGAAAATCCTGTAGATATGGGCACGCGTGGCTGCTCCCCGCAGGAACTTGCAGAAAATCAACTCTGGTGGCATGGGCCTTCTTGGCTACACCTTCCCACTCCATTGTGGCCAATTTCTCGGAATTTTTATCCAGTCGATTTGGAGACGAAGAAGTCTATCATCAACCTTCATCTTGAAGTGGATTGTGCAGATGTACTAGAAGAATTTTCATCTTTTCCAAGAGCGTTACGAGTTATTTGTTATCGACTTCGATTTATCAACCGAGTCCTAAAGAAACCATTTTCTACCGAAAAGTTTATTACGGCTGAAGAAATTAGCTCACTGAAAACACGACTTATTTCTATCGCTCAGAAGAGGTATTTTTACCGTTAAGCCGCAAAAGCAGGTTACTCAACTTAAATCCTTCTACGAGTTGGCGGCAGACTTAATAACTCAGGTTTAATCTACGAGGAACGTCATCCAGTCATTGTTCCAGAAAGGTCACATCTAGCGAAACTTTTAGTTAATTTCACACATCGCATTTTGCTCTACTCTGAGCATCACATAATGCTACGAGCGATTCGTCAAGGATTTTACATCCCAAGATTAAAAAATCTTGTTCGAAAATGCATACGAGAATGTAAGACGTGCACGATCTATAAACATAAGGTCCAGCACCAAATCATGGCCGCACTCCCCACAGAACATGTGAACTTTTCCTTGCCATTCACATACACCGGAGTCGATTTCGCTGGTCCATTCAGCATTAAATCCTCTACACGAGAAATGCGAAATTCCTTAAAGGTTATGCTGCGGTGTTCGTGTGTTTCTCTTAACAGATGCCTTTCTAGCCTGCTTTGACAGATTTACCGGGCGCAGAGGTCTCCCTAAGACAATGTTCTCGGACAACGGTCGAAACTTCCTCGGTGCAAGCTACGCTCTTCTAAAAAGCCATAATGATTTTCTAAAATCCAGCGAAAAAGCTTTAATTGAGAAGTACACTACATTGGGCTTTACTTGGTCTTTTATACCGCCATACGCGCCTCATATAGGTGTCCTTTGGGAGGCAGCAGTAAAGAACATAAAGTCTCATCTGAAGAAAGTGACAAACAACTTGTCCTTCACCTTCGCAGAATTCAATACGCTTCTAGTTCGTATCGAAGCTGTTTTAAATTCGCGACCTCTTTCGTCTCTAACCGAAAAACCGAATGAGATTTTACCTCTGACCCCAGGACATTTACTACGAGGTGCTCCGATTACAGCACATTAGAAGCACCCGCTGAACCCTCACTCAAAGATGTTCCATTCCTAAAACGTTAGGAAAGATTGAAAGCACTTCAACATATTTTTGCTCGACGTTGGAAGTCTGAATATATCATCGAGACGTTTTATATGGCAGAAGGGACGCGACAACCTTAAACCAAACGATATTGTGATAGTCAAAGAAGACAGCGCCCTAGTGATGCACACTTACGGACTCTCGCACAGTACCCTCCACCCGCTAACTTCAAACTGTTGCAATCCTGTCTTGGACTATTTTCTTACTTCCGGAAATTTGTGAAGGATTACGCGAGGATAGTACACACTATTCAGAAACTGCTTAGAGATGGTAAGATTTATAATTTTGATGAATCTTGTAGGCAGTCGTTCTATGAACTGAGGGATAAATTGACGAGACCACCGGTATTGGCTCTGTATAATCCGAGGAATGAAACCGAATTGCATACAGATGTAAGTAGGGTGGGCTTCGGGGCTGTATTATTACAGAAACAGGGGGAAGGGAAGTTCCATCCCGTTTTCTTTTTTTCGAAGGCAACTACGGCGACAGGGTCGAGAATGCACAGTTTCGAACTTAAAACCTTGGCCATTATTCATGCTTTGAATCGTTTCGACATTTATTTGAGGGGCAATCCTTTCAAGATAGTTACTGATTGCAATGCTCTGGCACTAACTTTGAACAGGAAGGATATAAGTCCGAAGATTGCTAGGTGGACTCTACAGATGGAACAGTATGATTATAGAATATTACATCGGAGTGGGATTACGAGGGTTTCTGCCGTTTGGGTTCAGATAAACATACTTGGATCCTACAAGCTGTGATGATACTACGATAGACCCTCCGAAAACTGATGAACAACCTCCGCAAGATAAAATCAAACATCTAGCCTCTACTGTTCTCTATGACGATTCGACGGACACTTGTGACGGAGATGGAGAAGATTTTAATATACCGAATGTTGTACCCTGTAGGACTGTTAATGTTTCCGATGAGGACGAGCTTAACTTTATGATACATGCCACGCAGAGTAGAGGTACTGAAATTGCGTCGATAAGGGTACGGCTGGAAAAGGAAAATTTGGTAGGATTCGGATTGGTAGACGGCATAGTGTTCCGGGAGGACAACAAAGGAGATTTACTGTTATATGTTCCTGGCGAGTTAGAGGAGAACGTCATTAGAATGGCACATGAGAAAATATGTCACATGGGGATCGAAGACATACGAACGGGTCAGTTTGGGAATATGAAATGCAAGATTGAACATTTTATAAGGAATTGTATACGGTGTATTATGTGCACGCCTCCTGTTAGAATACATGAACAGAACTTGCACAGTATACCTAAAAATCCTGTACCATTCCATACGTTGCACATCGGCCATTTTGGTCCACTTCCCTCAATAAATTCTCAACGGAAGCACATATTGGTTGTAATCGATACTTTTACGAAATTTGTCAAACTTGTTGCGGTAAAATCGACGAGCACAAAGGAGGTCATTGCTTGCTTAGATAAATATTTCATAAATTACTCTAGGCCTAGACGAATTATCAGTGATAAAGGAACTTGTTTTACTTCTTCTGAGTTTATATTTATTGTCCAATAATATAGGCCATGTTAGAATAGCAGTTTCATCTGCACAGGACAAGTTGAGAGAGTGAACAGGGTACTTAAGGTTATGTTAAGTAAAGTAACGAGCCCTTTGAACCATGCTGACTGGTCGCGGATGTTGACGCAGGTTGAATTTGATATGAACAATACAAGTCATTCTTCTACTAAACAACCCCCTAGTAAATTGTTATTTGGTGTTGAACAGCGTGGTGAAATTATAGATTTTTTAACGGAATACTTGGAGGAACAAATGGCTTAGGACAAATCCATTCAAAAGTCTCAGGATCACAATTTAAGGCACTTTTTGAATAGGAGCAGACCTGCTAAATCTTATAGGGTCGGTGATTTTGTTGTCGTTCGGTATAACGACACGTCAGTTGGGACGAATAAGAAATTGAACGATTTGTCTAGAGGACCTTACGTAATACACAAAGTTTTAAGTAACGATCGATATGTTATTAGGGATGTCGAAAACTGCCAAATTACCCAGCTGCCATACGATGGAGTAATATAATCTTCAAGATTACGAAAATGGATAAATTGAAAATTTGATTGAGGTCAATCAACGGTCAGGATGGCCGAGTTGTAATATACGCTATATTCACTATACTATACATATATAACTAGTTGTATTTATTTATATTTTATATTTAGTTTATTCTAACAATTAATTGTAAGACGGAACGCCCTCTATGTCTCAATTGTAACTATACTTGATATAATACACTACATTATAAGCAACTATATAATAGATGCAGCCAACACTTAAATATAAGGGTTGAGCATGCGCGCCTTTGATGTTAAGAAGTAAAAAAAAGCAGAATAGAGACGCTTGATAGTGAAAAGACGTACAACGGATTGATTTGTGCCAGATTTGACGATTTATGTTCTTATGTTCTTATCCTTTACTTTAGTATATTAAAAGCCACTTTAAGCTTTGTATTTACTTTAAAGTCGCTGTAGTCTAGTAGGTAGTGTGTTGGCTTATTAGACGTAAAGCCAGGGTTCGAGCCAAAGGCCAGACAAAATACAAAAAGTATTTCTTCGGCGACTTCTTCTCAGCAGATTTCTGGCAAAGACTCTGAGTAAATAAATTGCCATGGAAAAGTTTCTCAAAAATCTGTCGTTCGGAGTCGACTTTAAACTGTAGGTCCCACCACTCATGTATAAAATTAACACACACAACAAAGTGGTGTGAGAAACTAGGTCGTAATCCTGACTGAAGGGTTGTAGGACACTAGGTTTGTTTATATTTATACCATAAGCAGGGGTTTTATATTTGACGATTTTTATTGTCAATTTACTGATATGACGATTGACGTTTTTTCCATACAATTTCTAACACTTTGACGATTTTTTGGCATCACTTACATTTTGTATAAAACCAAAGTGTATTCATAAAGTGCCTACAGATAGATCTTATTGTACAACAAACATCCACAAAAACAGGCAATTTATTTTTGTTTTAAGCTATCTTGCTGTCTAAATTTGCATTAATATACTATGTATAAAACAAACTAAGGAATTCGCTGTATTATTTAAAAAATAATTCTTCTAATTATTAATAAAAATTTGATAAGTAAACTTTGTTCACATAATTTATACGAACATTAATTAAAAATATATGTAAATTATAAGTCTGAACATTTACATACAATGTTTTTAATATTTCTTACTAGTTTTTAAGTTTTCCGTCTAGTAAGATTTTCAAAAGAAAATATATTTTATTGACTTTTTTGTTTTTTTACTTTATTGTTTTATTAAAGACTGCTGAATTAATTGTTCCTTTACGTTAAATATTGTTTTTATAAATTAAAAATTGAACTATACTTATAGAAAAATATATTATTTATGTTTTAAATTATGACGATTTTTCTTAATTTTTGTGACGATTTTTTCTCTAAATTTTAACGATTTTTTAAAACAAAAACCTAACAGCCCTGACCATAAGTAACAGGAACGGCCTAAGAATAGTCCGACTAAAAAACGTATTTTTACTGTAATGCAGTGTGCGATCCACTGGCCAATCGACCACATACGGAAGTGGTGGCCGACAAAGACGAGCGCTACGTAGAAATATATGATTTTCGGGCAAAATCCTTTTGTCGAAGCGAAAGAACAGTGAAACACAAATCACATTGCAATGATGCTCCAATGATTCAATGGAGTTGGATACACTACCGTCATTAACGAGCTACTACGGCCTCTGCTGTACACGATCGATAAATAGACGTTGAGGCACCGACCCATACATGAGAGTTGTATTCCAGTCTCGGTCGGTTACAAATGGAGTAAATAGTAAGATCATATGATCTTAAGAAGGAGGGTGCCCTGGTAGGTAGAGGGTAGTGTGCTAGACTATTAGCGTAAGGGTCGTGGGTTCGATTCCCACCAGAGACTGTGATCTGTGACACTACACCGAGCATATGGTCAAGATACTCCGCTCGTATATAATTAGAATATAATTTGCAATTGTATTGTAATTAATAAATAAATAAATAAGAAGAAACTGAAAAATGTGATTTTTTCTCAAATATTTGACGATTTGATGCCGCATTTATCTGGCAGCTATGAGTGTGAAACAAAAAAGTGACACTGCTTGTAGAGATTTATCAAATTGTATCTTAAAATACAATAATCTGAATTTTGAAAAAAATTTCCTCTTTTAATATTGCCAATCGCTTTTCCAATCACAACGGTTTTCGTGCAGACTTGATAGTTTTCATCTGATTTCCCTTACTGCATTCTACCTTCTACTCTTCTGAGATACACATCTAACTTGTCAACACATGAATAAATAAATGTACAAACATATTCTACGTTCTAATTTGAAGTGTGCACGTAATTTGTAATCACTTCAATTTGACACTTTGGTGTTCTATGTTTAACTTTTCACATTTCTATTTCATTTTGTTTTCGAACATCAAATCACAATTTATTGATCTGTTCCACAAACTACATTAATACAAACAGAAAAATTATTTAAATACTTTCAAATTTGATCGTGAAAGTAAAACGTTTTGTGGAAATACTCAAGAATAATTAAAATTACAATTAAATAAAACGCTTTATGCAATATAATCCAGATCGGCTAAGATTTTGAAAGGGAGTCCTAGTGAAATTACAAAAGCTAAGAAAAAACCTTGGTAATTGCCCTCCAACTAAGTAGACATCTACATATTTGAAAAAATTTAAGTTGAGGTTGTTTAAATAAAATAATTATTTATAGAAACTGACAATTTTTTGTACAGGTTTGGCTTGATTAGTGAACCGAAAAATCGCTCATTATAATTCGGAGGCCAGAGCGACTAGTTAAATTAATATGTTCTTACGAAAATGATGAATATGTGAAATCAAATAATGAAATAACACTACGCTAAAGTTATCGATTAAGTCTGGTACTTTGAATCCAAAACGCTAGAAAGACGCGAGCTGAAATGACATTATGTAAGAACGCATGAAAGGCCAAACGAATATTAAGCCATTAATGCCCGAATTACTTTTTTTTCTAACGGTTACCGTTTTGTTTTTTACACTCAATTTCCACTCAGAGCATAAAAACTAAGACAACTTCTGCTGGCAATTTAAGTTACCACTGGGCACTAATGGGTTAAGATAAAATGCGTAAAATATTTAAAACGAGAGATCAAGGGCTGTCTAAAAAGCATACAGAAGAAACATTATATTCAAATGGAGCAGCTAAGAAGAACAAATTAGAGATGGTTGCCCAAAATATTCCTTTGTAATATTGCTTTTGCGTGTTCATTAACCTGTGTATAATCTGCGTGTAATTAATCATTAAAAATTATGTACATTTTTATTAAATTTTTATTTATTTTATTATCGTTTAATCTATAAATTTTTATAAAATTTGTTTGGCTTTTATTCGAACAAAAAAATCAATTTACAATGTTTTAATGTAAGCAATAACACTAAAATTTACATGTCATACGGTAAACAGAAATACAATAAACAAATACGTAAGAATTTACGAGAAAAGAACAAAACAAAGATCAAAAATCCAAAAACAGCACTTAAAGAAATATCACGAAGTCATCAGCATATAAAAATGGATACAAATAAAGTAAAGAACGATGCTGTCACGTAGTCCGGAATAGACAGTCAGTATTGAGATATAACTCTGTAACTGAGAGTTGTATTTAATAAAATATAAAACCAAATCACTGCTTTTGCAGAACATTTGAAATAAAAAGTTATCTTTTTAAATCGTATTTTACATTCTTTCTTTTATTGTTTAATACATTATAAAAAAATCTTTCTTATATCATTCCGCCAAATATGAAGCAGTTTCAATATCAATGTGAAGTGAGTATTAAAATCATTAAAGACCGTATCAGTAATGAGTCTCTTTAAATAACTAAATACCTCATCAGTTAATTAATGACTTACATGAACGAATTGCCCCTATCTGCTCATTTTGCTGTGAACTTTAGTTGTGTTCGGTCGTGTTTTTAATATGGAATTTAGCTCAAGTGATATCAGTGAAGATAAATAGTGAAAACTATATTAATTTGTGCGGTTTTTCGAGATCTTTCTTTTGGTGTATAAAACGTATAATTATGTTGGAAATTCCGCAGAATTTTCAGTGTAAACTTTTGTTTATTTAATATAAATAAAAGAAAACATGCTTTTTTCTAAAAAAGACTCTACTTCGCGGTATTGCTGAATTTATTCAGCGGTCTGGAGGTCGTCGGCAGAATGAAGGCAACAACAACAACAACAACCGTCAGCGCAAGCTCGAGTTCAGAACACGTGCTGGTCATGTTGACGTCCACATAACCAGCACAATCAGAAATCACAGAAAGTGGTCCCTTCGTCCCTTCAGACGTCATACCCGCACCCGAACTATGTTTCAACCTCTTCACCTTAAAGGTTGGCATCATACCACCGTCAACAACCAAAAACTAAAATCAAATATAACAGAAACCAAAAGCAACAAAATCACCAAAGCCAAGGCGCAACAAACCGATAACCGAACCGTAAACCGAAGTCACAATCCCACTAGCGGATACACAATAAATTGTAGAAAACTACTATCAAAGACACAACCCGATACAAAATCTCCACCAACTGTAAATGTTGAATAAATTCTGAGATAACGCAAAGAGCTTTTATTTATGTACAACGCGTGTTTTCTTTTATCTATATAAAACAAATAAAAGTTCACACTAAAAATTCTTCGAAAATATCTAACAGAATTATACGTTTTATACACCAAATGAAAACTCTCGAAAAACCGCACAATTTAATTAATATAATATTAATTATACGCACGATAAAATCACTGTATCACTCAAGTTAAATTCCGTATTGAATAACACGACCGAAAGCAACGAAAGTACACAGCGAGTAGATAGGGACATTAGTCCAGGGTTTAACGTGAGTTTCGCCATGATGGCATACTCCACGGTGCTCAAAGCATGGGTGGAAACAATGCGTCTACCAGCGCCCAAACGCACAGTGATGCAACCACATGATATGCATAATCACATCACTCACCACCGCTTACACTACGTTTCACAGGCTCTACCTCGCTCCTACCCAAGGCTGCCTTCCTCTTCCTACGCAGCTTGGGCTTCTGAGACGCGACGTCCTCTCCCTTCTTCGGCGACCCCGGGTTAAAACGTTTGCCCGAAGGCATACCTTTCAGAGCACAATTGCGGCGTCAATGCATTGACGCAATGCGATACAGGATGACCTGGCCGCCCACAACGCCGACAAATGTTTTTTAAGGCGACAATCACGAACGCGATGGTCAAAGCTGAAGCAACCGGAAATCATCTCGTATGCACGGACGTGGAAGCTAAACCACTTGATATAGCACCTGCCAATTCCCAATAGGGCCGACGTGACCCTATTTGTACCCTCCAGAACCACGTTGACAGGCCCTAAGTCCGGCTTCCACGGACCACTAACAACTTTAACACTCTTATTAAAAATCTCCCGCGACATACGGTCCTTAAGGTTCATCTCATAAGGATCCGTCTGGATGACAACACGAGGACCTAATTTGTCCTCAACAGATACCTCCAAGCAAACCTCAAACTTCTTATTGGCGCGTTCGTGTTCCCTCTCCGCTACTAATGGAGTGCGGATAATCGCTCCTCCATCTCGGGTTGGCCGCACCTCATGGACACGAACTCCAAGAGTTAGGCCAACCTCCTCTACAACCTTCTTCACTACCTCCTTAGAGGCCTCCTTGCCCCTGACTACCACAGACCATGTCTCCACCGGTTTAGGCAAAACCACCGGAGCAGGGACTGGGGCAGCCAGACATAACACCAGGAGCCACAGGAACCGCTGGAGCCGCCACAGAAAACGGATGCGACTTATAAACATCTAGCTTACTCCTTAGACGCTTATTCTCTGCAATGAGCGACATTAGCAGCACCTCGTATCGGCCCGAGTGCTTAATCACCTTACGAACGACCGATGGCTGCAACTCTCGATCAAATACTGCCCCTAACAAGCTATCGGTGATGGTCTTCATTCCGCCAACAGCACCATTACCCCGAGATCGCGGACGATAATGACCCAAACTTCTTTCTTCTCCTCAACTCTCTCTTAGGGACCTCAACCTTAGATGTCTTAACCTTTTTGACACTCTCATCCCCAGTTAAAACTGTGCCTTTCCGAACATGTGCTTATAAAATCAGCATCCATGTAAGAGGTCTCCCAAGAAACAACCGAGCAAGGCCCCATGGATGTCTCCGAAACAGCACCCGACACCTTCCTCATTCTTCCTGTTTTACCAACAGGTAACATTATCAATAGCAACCAAATCCAAGAACCAAATAACAATCAAGCCCTTAAACCAAATTTAAAATCACATCAATGAGGTTCCAAATATATGGACCACAGATGGAGCCCTGCGGACAACCCCGAATGGCACTAACAACACAATCGCGCCTACCATGGAAATAACTAGATCAGAGTCCTAATTCCCTGCAGCCTACCTCAGCTAACCTCCTGAGAACACTGACTCAAGACAGGTAATTAAACGCGCCTCTGAAGTCCACAAATATGGCTAAGACATATTTGGGGGTACTCTCCTGAACACTCCGCTTGACATAAAACCAAGCGTCCTCAACACATTTTCCTGCTCTATCGCCGTACGGGTGCTCATATGTACCTTCAGTGTAGGCCTCAATCATCGAGACACCATAATCTTCTCCTGCACTTTTCCAATCACTGGAAGAAGGCTCATGCCTCGATAAGAGCGAGGATTACTCAACACTCTATCGGGAGACTTTAGGAGAACCACAATGCGGGCACACTTGCACCCACTAGGAAAATCCTTGAGACACACTTCCTAAAGATTGCCTCCTGATATTCCGGTATGGCCTTCCAGATATTCTTACACATCCCTCCGGTCATACCATCAATACCCGGCGACTTCCTACTCTTGATCTGGCAAATACTGTCCGCAAGTTCATTTCTCTCCAAGTTAAGCGGGGCAACCACTACCTAACTACGAGGATAGCGACTGGTCTCCGCTCTTGGAAAGAAAACCCTCAAAAGTTCGTTCATGCAATCCCTCCAGTCAGTTGCCTAAAGTCGTCAACTGCCTCACCCAGTTCGCACATAACCGCGTACGCACCCTGACAGTTAGGTTGCAGCAATTTAACCATCCAAGTGCCGATCATTAGCGCGCGCCGCCATCAAAGCATAAGGTCAACCCGATGACATCAGGTAGGCCGACGGTATGCTCTTGAGCGCGCAATTTCGATAATGCAGCAACGCGACGCTAATGGCCCGATTACCCGCAACGACGACACACGTCCTTATAACGGCAGTCTCTAACACGATGGTCGAACCCGAGGCAACTGAACCAACCAACTACCGGATCGTACGACCGCACATGGAAGCTGAACCACTTCACATAGCACCTGCCAACTCCCAATAGAGTCGATGTGACCCTATTTGTGCCTTCTAAGACAACGTTGACAGGCCCTGCGTCAGGCTTCCATGGACCACCAACAAGTTTGACACTTCGGTTAAACGTCTCGCGCGTCATGCGATTATTTAAGTTCATCTCATAGAGATCCGTCATGAAATCCTCAATCGGGATCTCCGGATGAACCTTCTGTACCACCACACGTGGGTCCAGTTTATCCTCAACGGATACCTCGAGCTCGACCTCCTAGAATTTGCGATTAGACAAGACACGCTCCCTCTCCGCAACAGACTCCCGATGGTCGCACCACCGTCCCGAGTTGACTGCACCTCATGGACTCGCACGCCGAGTTGCGCCAACCTCCTCCACGAGCTTCTTCACGACCTCCTTTGAGTCCTCCTTGCCCCTTCCCTTGACCACCACAGCCCACGTCTCCACCGGCTTAGGCAAAGCCACCGGAGCGCAGGCTGAGGCAGCCACCGTCGTAATACCCGACGAGACCGACGGCATCGCGTACACGTTCAATCGACCACGCAAACTCTCATTTTCGGCCACAAGCGACATTAACAACTCATCGTATCGACCGGAGTGTTTCACCACTTGGCGCGCCATCGATGACTCAACTTCAGCGTTGAAGACCACCCCCAACAAGCTGTTGGTGATGGCCTTCACTCTTCACGATGAAAATTCAGTTCACGATGAAAATTCTGCGGAACTACCCAACAGAAGTAAACGTTTTTGGCACCAAAATAAAGAACTCACAAAACCGCACAATATAGTTTTCACTAAATATCCGCACGATTAAACACTGTTATCACTTAGGTTATATCCTGTATTAAGAAACACGACCGAACGCAACGAAAGCACACAACAGAATGAGTGCGTAGGTAGGGACATTAGTCCAGGGTTTTACGTGAATATCGCCACGATGGCTTACCCCACAATGCTCTAAGCACGGGTGGAAACAATGCGTCTACCAGCGTCCCAACGCACAATGATATGCTTATGCATATCATGTGGTTGCATCACCATATGTGAGTACAAATTCGAAGCCATGCATTTGGACATGACTTCCCTCTTGGTTAGGGGTCGGAGACTGCCTAAACTCCTTTGTGAAAGTGGTTAAGAGTGTAACACCACACCGAGATTGCGCTCTCACTGCGATTTCGGTACAAACCACCACGTTTCTCCCACAAGGGGCCGCACCATTGTCGGGCAGAGACAAGTCTCTGGGGCTCCCGACACCCGTGGTACTAACACTATGCCTCCGGTCAGGCTTCGCAGTCCAGTCTCGAGAAGGGAAATTAAGCTCCTAACCTCCTTATTTGCCAGATCATTAGCAGAAACCCAATCATGCGCTAGAAGTGGTAGTCCCTTCTTGAAAACAATACCGCGACGTATTATTTCCAAATCAAGTGGTGCTACACCTACCAATATCTGTAGAGCGTCCGTTGAGACTGTTCTGCAACCTAGCACACTAGCCAGGATAATAATTCTCAGACACAACAGCCTTACTGGGGCCTCAGCAGACATGACCGTCTAGTACCACGCTGATGCACCATACGCCACACAAGCGCCGAATAGTCCACCGTATTGCGCGTCCGGCACGTCGGCTGCGGCCCCAGTCATTCCTGAGGATACTCCTGATTAAACCTACAACTTTTGTCAGATTCTCCTTAACTATCTCGGTAGGCACCAGGAAATTCATTACTTCGGTCACAGAGATTCCCAAGTATTTGGCTCTTCTTGCATATCTAAAGCTCACGTTTCCAGCTCTAATAAGTGGGGCACGTCTGAGTGACAAGTGGTCCTTGAGAGCAACATTGTCACAGACTTGTCCGTTGCCACATCGACACCGACATTTCGACCCCACTCATATGCGATCCGGACGGACTCTCCACCACGTCTCCGGCTTAGCACGAGACTGACCATCAATAATAATGAGTAGGTCATCCGCATACAAAGACAGGGGGTCTACCATGAGTTTCCATATATATGGACAACATATCAAGCTCACGGGTCCACCACCGAACCTTACAAGGCACAGTAGATATCATTCCCCCGAGTATGGCATCATTAACAGATTAAGCTTACTGATCTGGTCGTCCGGTCAGTTGCCTAAAATCGTCAACTGCTACAACCACTGCAGTTTCCCTACCACAGTGCTGGTAATTGTCCCACTCTATGTTGCGATTACGCCAACGGTTGACGCCCCCAGTTCGTCTTTGGTGAGAGATAACAACCTCAATGAGGTCGTGGTCAATCACCCCCATTTGTTACACACCCTCCACCTAAAGTCAATAATCGTCATTGCTGCCCCATTTGCAGCAGTCACGTCACTTACTCTATTAGGGCCGTCAAAGGTATACAACTCACTGGGTTCATCCACATCGAACACGTCATGACTAAGCATCCACTCACTCATAACCAGACGAATGCCTGGCAACCTTACTAAACTACATAGGGGCAGTTGCATTCGTATCAAGCCCAAAGATGAGTCATATATGCCAAAAACGGCTCCAATGGTTCCCTAAACCTACAGTAGATGATAGCCACAAACATCCTCCCAAACCCGTTCTAAATCTCAACACAAACCCCCCATTGGCTTCTATACTGTAATAAAGTACAGATAAAGTCCGGGTCATCAACTAAAACTGCCGACTCGTGCACTAGAGCTCTCAGACTCTAATAGAGCACGCCCAACGCGCACATCGTCCACCCTAACAATTAAGTTGGAGTAACTTACCATCCTGTCTTGCGTTCGCACGCGCTACCATCATCGCATAAGTCGGACAATTTGCGACATCATTAAATGCTCTGAAGGCATGCCATTCACAATTGCGGCAGTGCATCGCATTGGCGCAACAATACGCCACGTAATCCGACCGCCCTCAGCGCCGACAAATGTCCTCTTTTTTTGGCGACAATCGCGGACGCGGTCAAAATCGAGGCACCGGAAGTAACCAGCAACCATGTCGTATGCACACACGTGGAATTAAACCACTTAATGTAGCACCTGCCAACTCCCAAAAAGGCATCACCCTGTTCGTACCCTCCAAGACTACGTTGACAGGCCCTAAGTCCGGCTTCCACTGACTACCAACAAGCTTAACACTCCGGTTGAACGTCTCGCGCGACATACGATCTTTCAGTTTCATCTCGTAAAGACCCGTCGTGATATCTTCAATCGACATCACCGAATGAACCTTCTGGATCACCACACGTGGATCGAGTTCCGTCGCCGTTGCGGGCTATCGGACCATTTCTCGACGTGTTGCGCCAAAGCGCTGCATTGCCGTAATTATGCGCTGAAGGGCATGCCGTCGGGCTACTTGGTGTTATCAACTCGATCGCATAAGAGAGAAACTTACAGCAGGCGTTGGAAAGGTCAGGGGCATTTTGAGGAATGATTGGGGCCTCAGCTAGCGTGTCGTTCGTACAATATACGATGTGCTGTTCGCTGCTTGCGCAGCGTATGGTGCATCGATTTGGTATGATGCGGTGATGACTGTTGTTGGCAGACGTAAGATTCTTACTTGTCAAAGAATTGCTCTCTTGGGATGTATTTCACTATATCAAAGTGTCAAAAGACGCATTGCAGGTCCTCAATGGTGTAGCACCTCTCGACCTGAAAGTGATACGTCGCACTATCGCTGTTAAGGTCAAGAAGGAACTGCCGCTTCTTGTGCATGATCTTGCAAGTGGGAGTGTTAGGATCAAGTCACTTCTGCAGGAGTGTCCTGAGGCTAGGTGGCAGACACGATGAATGAACAGTGACAAGGGTAGGGTGACTCACCACTTTATACATAACGTGACCTTTGTACGGGAACACCCAAATTTTTGCTTCGGCTTAAATTTGGGATTCATACTTACGGGACATGGTACCTTTAATACATTTTTGCACGCTAGGAGCCTGAACAATACAGCTGACTGTCCGTGTGGGGTAGGGCATGCTGACTGGAAGCAAGTATTGACTACATGCTCAGACTATAATAATATTGAAGTTTTAGATAGTATGGGTATTACATTCACTCAGGGGATATGAGATTTTAGTAGGACCTTAGAAAGCGTTTGAGATGTTAGGCGTTTTTGCCAATGAAGTTTTTAGGAGAACAGGACGTTATCGGAGGTCTTCCCCTTAATTTCAATCGCCAGTGACTCCTGCTCTTGCCGTTTTTTGTGCCCTTTGCCTAGTCTTGTTGTCGCCGTTGAACAGTTGTCCCCTGCTAATTCGTTGCTTTTTCTAAGGGTCACCAGTCCCGAACCGCTTGGGGTTCAACTGGTAGCAGACTGGACTGCGAAGCCTGACCGGAGGCTTAATTTTGATACCATGGGTGTAGGTAGCTCCAGAGACTTGTCTCTGCCTTGCGGGAGCTACGAGGTAGCTGTGGTTTATACCCAAACCGCGGGGGAGCACAAACTCGTTGTGGCGTTACACTCTTAACCACTTTCACAAGAGATTAGATAGTCTCCGACCCCTAACCAAGGGAGAAATCATGTTTAAATGCATGGCTTCGAATTTGTACTCACGTATTACATTGGTTGCATCATTGTGCGTGGGGGCGCTAGTAGACGTGGGTGTGCCACCACGGCGATACTCATGTAAAGCCCTAGACTAATCTCCCTATCTACTCACTCGATTCTGAATTGTTTACAAACGCTGTGTGTAGTTTTTAGTTTCGTGGGATTTTTTGTGATTTCTGCGGTATTTTAGCGTATAAAAATTCGGGAAATATTTCAATTTGTGCGCGAGTTTTCATTTGTCATACGCGATTTAGAGGTTTCTCGTTAGCCTTTAACTGGTCTGTGTTTTCCGAGTTTATTTTTTTTTTTTTTTTTTTTGAATTGCTTACAAAATTCAGTTTATTGTGATTGCTGAGTAATTCTACTGTTAGTTTTTAATTTGGTGTTGATTTGGGGTTTGATTCTGATTGTGATTGATTTTGGTATTGTTTCTGGAATTTGCTTCGTTTGGTTTTTAATTTGAATATTTATTGTATGTTGCCTGAGGTTAAGGCAAGTAAAGGAAAGAAAGTCAGACGCGGTGTCTGATTTTACATATTAGTACTTGCACGTCGGAGCTTTTGGAGGTCGACGGGTGCTAAATATAGTGGTTCAGCTTGCATGTGTGTATATTAACACAATTGAGTGGTGTAAGAAGATAGGTCGTAATTCTGCCTAAAGGGTTTTAATGACCAACTAAGTAAGTAGGATATCACCTTGACGGGGATGCGGTGGACCTTAGCGGCGGATCGGACCATGTAAAAACTTGAGAAGTTCGCTCGTCTTGTCTTTAGTAGGGGAAAAACAAGGGTGGGTTTGTCGTACTTTACTCTTTCAGTCGTACGTTCTCTGCCGTTGTCAGTACCTGTAGCTCGTCGGGTGCGCATTCTATATTAGTGGGGTGGTAATTTAGGTAGATGACTTATGTTCTTCCCTGTAAGCAAGGTATTTTTGCTTTCGAGTGGGACATAGGTAGACTCGTGCTTACAGAAAAGTGGGCTGTGTCCACCTCGCGACGCTCAAGTCAAACCTTGGACAAATTTTACTAAAACTCCTTACTCTACTGTTATTTTATGATATTATCCGTAGTGTGTTTTATGAACACTGTATTCGTTCTTTTCTTCTTTGTTAAATTACGTGAAATGCATTGGTTCATACGGTTTTTCGTGACCGTCCTATCTGTCTATAAATTGTTTAGATCTAAATAGTTTACGCCATAATTTTTGTGCTTGTGTGTTTTTGTTATTAAAGAAAATAGAAGAAAAAGAAAACATTTTGGTGTAAGAAAATATGAGTACTGATCAACTATGATGGTTGCTGTTTTTGGATTTTTGACTTGGCTGCGGAATTTGATGTAGGTTTTGGTATTCAATAGAAATTATGTTTTTGTTTTGTAAACTGACTTTGGTTCTTAAAAATATTTAATTTAGTAATTTTATAGATTTGGGTGTAATATATATCCTACCGTTAAGGTTAAGAATCCTAAGGGTAGGTTGGAGTCTAAGCTTTCGTCTGAGAGATAGCCAACTTCTGCGCTTGATGGAGGGGGATGTCACCAAGATGCTGATATGATCAATACTTGCTCTCGAGTCGGCGATTGTGGTTCTGCAGTAGGTATTATGAAGTACATCACCAACAGTCTATTGGGAGTAGTCTTTGACGATAAAGGTGCCGCGATTGATTGTTGAGCATGACAGGCAGTAAGACGCTTTGCTGATAACGGTCGTGGGGGAGAACGAACGTCTCCATGGTAGGCTCAATATTTACGATGCCACCTATCGCAGCTACTGTTATGCTTATGACTGTCGAGGAAGTTGTTAACCATAGTAAATTAACCATACTGAATTAATTGTTGCTCTATTTAATTTTTATTCCATCGATATCTGTAATAATCGATATAAAAAAGTAAAAAAATATAATACATAAATAACAATAACATTAACACGTACCCGGATATCAACTAGCACCGTCAAACGTCTCGCTTTTCGTGTGATTTCACACACACTAACGCTTTTTCGTATTATACGTCATATATTTTTAATCTATCCCCTTTGAGTTAAATTAAATTATTTTAAATTTCGCAATTTTTCGTACTATAAAAATTTATCAGGCATTCTTTACGATATAGTCACGTGATCGACTTTTGAATTCGGAATTAAATATTATTCGAAAATTAGATTGCTGCCGAGGATGTTGTCAGCCATAGTACATACTGAATTAATTAATTATTGCTTTATTTAATTTTTATTCCATTGGCATCTGCAATAAAGAAATAAATACTAAAACACAATTGGATAATATTTGAATTATATATTACATCTTTTGTTATCAAAGATATTTTCAGTGAATAAGACAAAATTAGCTAAAAATATCGTTTATAATGCAGGATCAACTCGACTACGATACCGTTCACAAGTTCAATTATACTATGTTTTTGGTTTGTAAATTGACTTTGGTTCTTAGAAATATTTAATTTAGTAATTTAGTTTATCCTACCGTTAAGGTTAAGAATCCTAAGGGTAGGTTGGACTCCAAGTTTACGACTGAAAGATCGACAACTTCCGCGCTTGATGGAGGGGGATGTCACCAAGGTGCTGATATGATCACTACTTGCTCTCGAGATGACATTAGCGATAAGAGTTTTAAACTGTGGTCGCCGAAAAAGGATACTGAGGTCATCGTGGAAGCGTCACCAACGCTCAAGCGGGAGTTACATTCGAGCCGGTATTAGGTGGAGTAATAGGTCCACCATCACCAACAATCTATTACGAGTAGTCTTTGACGATAAAGGTGGCGTGATTGATTATAGAGCATGACAGTCATTAAGATGCTATGCTACCAACGGTCGTGGCGGAGAACGAACGTCTCCATGGTAGGCCCTATATTTACGATACCACCTATCGCTGTTATGCTTATGACTGCCGTCTCGTGTGCTCCAATGGTTATGCCTAAGCCTCTGAAGGCATTTCGGTTCGGTGTCTTAGGTCCGACAACCATATACAGGATAAACGAGGCCATTTCCCAATTTCGCACATAGAGGCATACACTGATATGGAATAAATATTCATACAAAAATGTAAAAAAATACATAAATAACAATAATATTAACACTTACTAGGATATTAACCAGTGCATTCAAACGTCTCGCTTTTCGTGTGATTTCACTCACATTAACGCTTTTTCGTGTTACACATCATATAACCCAAGGGGATTAAATTCAATTATTTTCAATTTCGCAATTGTTCATAGTGTACAAATCTATCAGGTATTCTGTACGATATAGTCACATGATCGCAATTATATATTGTTCGAAAATTAGATTGCAGCTGGGATATTGTTAACTATAGTAAATTAACCATTCTGTATTAATTAATTATTGCTCTATTTAATTTTTATTCCACTGACATCTGTAATAAAAAAAATGGAAAATATTTGAATGATATATTACATCTTTTGCTATTAAAGACATTTTCAGTGAATAAGTTAGATAAGTAAACAGAATTAGCTAAAAATAGCGATTAAAATACAGGATCAACTCGTCTACGAAACCGTCCCTAACTCCACAAATTCAATTATATTATGTTATCGATTACCTTTATTCAAATCCAAATTTAAAAACGTACAATTTTAAAACCTTACTCAGTTTTAATTACGAAACCTAGTTTGGAGTGGGCTCCCGCTTATAATCAATTACGGTTTTCACATTTTAAGGCTAGTTTTCGTGATAAGACTTTACGTAAGGAAAGTCAGAGAGAAAATATAACAGAATATTACAACGGATATTTATACGTTTACGCGATTAGTAAAAAACCAAAATAGAATAAAATAAAAAAATAAATGGATAAAAAAAAGCAATTGAGTAAGAACTTAATAAAAATAAATGGAGCAGTCTTTTATACACGGTCACAAGAGTATTGCAATTGAAGGTCCCCAAAATTTTTAAAGACTTTTTTAGCTTTCTAAAGAAACTTTTGAAGAACTGTTTCGTACAGTAGATCTAAGGAAAATACTAATATCAGGGAAGCAATTTCGAGGTAAATTCACAAGTATAGCAACAATAATTATATAATACTTTTAGGTTTCTAATAGCCTTACAGTTTTTGGCAAAGAAAACTACGTACAAAGATTTGTCTTAGGGATGTAGAGACTCCCCGTCCGCAGTATCCATTTTAATTCCCGAAATTGCAAAATCAATATACTTTCCACTGCGAGATAAATATTTGCAGACATTTTGAGCCTTTAAAAACAGTAACTAATTTTTGTTATATTAAAATTATATGAACATATGTACGTACATCCACTTCAGCCGTGTCAATCTGGCCCTGAGTGGAAAAAAGTTGCAGTAGTATTTTATCACAAATAGAATTTTCCTATGTCTAGCAGCGTTTGGTAATAAATTTGATGGTGATTATTGATATATAATAAAAGTTGTGAGAATGAACGAAATTGGAAAAGTTTGACCAAATTTATAAAATTATCTATATATATATAAAATAATGTGTGTTTATTTGGTTGTGGGTTTGTTTGTTTGAAGTCTATAGACGGCTAAACGGCTGGACCGATTTTCTTGAAATTTTAACAGTACCTTCCTGTATGTTTAGTAGGCGAAGTGCCACACCCACATACACAATAAGTATTTATTATTATTCATTTAATAATTACAAAATACAATTGTTGTAACTAATTTAAAGGTGGGAATACTAGCAACATAGGCCATCCATTCCGAAAAAATAGAATAAAATTATATAAGGCTTTTAGTAGACTATTTTCTAAAATGAATTTAAAAATTAAATTTAAGTTGTTATCACAGACATCAGTTAAAAAGCTTGAAGGTGTTTTAGTTCCAAAAATATTAATATTAATATTTAAAAAAAAAATATTAAAAGCTGGGCACTCGTCAAAAATGTGTGTTACGGTAAAAGTTCTATTACATGTTGTGCAGAGAGGAGATGTTTTATTTAGAAGGTGTTTGTGGGAGAATTTGCAGTGGCCTAACCTCAGACGAACAATAGTTGTAGTGACATTTTTCTAGCAAGTTTTCGGGTAACTTGGTTTCCTTCCAAGAGGGTTGACATTTTTGTAGGAATGGAGGTAGTTCGACCAATTACTATCGTGAAGATTATTTATAAACGATGAAATGACATTGCGTATATCATTATTTTCCCATGTTGAATATTTAAAAAGAGGTCGGTTTTTAGCTTCAGAAGCAGCGGCATCTGCAAGTTCATTTCCGAGGATACCAACATACGATGTGACCCATAAAAGATTGATTTTATTTGAACTTTTTATTAAACAGTTTCTGATCTCGTTAATTAACTGAGAATCATAATTAGTATTGCAAATAGCTTGTATAGAAGACAGACTATCAGTGCTTATAATGAATTTTGATTTTTGGTTTTCAGCATATTTAACTGCCTTCAATATAGCCAAAGCTTCAGCAGTAAAGTTGATACAGTAGTTGTTGATGTGTCCGGTTTCAATAATGTCGCCGTTTTGATGAATAGCTGCGAAAGTAGTAGAGACCGATGATTTAGAACCATCCGTGAATAGGAAGTTCCATTTATTTTTAGTGAAATGGTCAACTAGGCTGCTAAATGTTTGTTTATAAACCGTGGGAGGGGTGTTAGCTTTAGTGAGTCTAATCATAGATCTTATACAAGAAGATTCTTCCAACAGCCAAGGTGGTTCCGACTGTTGTTTAGAGTATATATGTAGGTTTTATTTGTAAATCAAGAGTTTGGGATAATTTACAACATCTACTAATAATTGACTCTATTCTGTTACTTCTTTTATATGTAAAAGATTTTAGTACCTCTCGATTTGTACTGATAAGAAGCTTTGTAATAAGTTTGTACGTTAAAGAAACAGTGCGGTCCTCAATGGACTGTAAACCGGCTTCAGTTAGTATATTAATAATTGGGCTTGTAGGGAAAGCTCCAATACTCCGACGAGCTTCAGCATGATATGGTGCCTTAATTAATTTTATATGCGATGGGGCGCACCAACCATATATTGGAAGACCATAATCTATTTTAGCTAGAAGGATAGAACGAGTTATGTTAACCATTGTGGAGATGTGAATGTTGCAGTTTTTAGAGGTCAGGAACTTAATTATGTTCAATCTGGGTTTGAGGCTTTTCCTGAGTTCTAAACAATGTTCTTTAAAAGTGAAACTCTTGTCGAAGATTATGCCAAGAATGCGTAGGTGGTTTGCACGATTAATTTTTATATTTTTGTATTCCTTAGCATATTTGTGAATGCGTCTTTAACTTTGCTATTATCCTTTATTTTGGTGAAGATAAATGCGTCATCAGCATAGATAGCATGTTCTATATGTTCATGAGAGGAAATAATTGTGCTGAGCTGATTAAAGGCAATTATAAAAAACACCACAGATAAGGGAGAACCTTGTGGTATTGCATTATATAGGCCAAAAGTTTTTGACTGTTGACCTCCCACTCTAACTCTGAATTTACGATTAGTAAGAAAATTCTTGATTATTGAGTACATTTTTTTGCCAATGTTCCATTTTGCTAGTTGTTCAAGGATTACATAGATGCCAACACGGTCAAAAGCCTTCTCAAAATCGGTGGATAGAATGTTAACATGGTTTTCACTAGATAAAGATCTTGAAATGAAATGCTGGAGATATATAAGAACGTCGTCCGTACCTTGTTTTTTCATGAAAGCTACTTGATTAGTGGATATGAGATCGTTAGCTTTTAAAAACCACATTAGTCTTCTAGATATTATTTTTTCCAATGTTTTACTGATACAAGGTAATAGGGATATGGGGCGGTAGTCAGTGAGAGCGGTACGATCCTTTTTTTGGCTTAGGAATAGGAATTACAGTTGCTACTTTCCAAGCTTGGGGATAAACGTTGGATGAAAAGATGTTGTAGTAGATAGTGAGGAGCTGATCTTTTGAGTATTTCGGTAGGTTTTTTAACATCGGATACGATATGCGATCATCACCAGGAGTTTTGCCTTTGGCTAGATGTAATGCGTCTTCAAGTTCAATCATATTAATAGGGACTTCGATTATGTTAGCATTTGTATTGGAAAAGTTTGGATTGTAGGTCAGACTACAAACATCTGATTTATGCTTATGAAAATTTGGTGAAAAATTGGAGTCTTCTGACAGTATAGACCAGTGTTTAGCAAAACAATTGGCGATATCAACTGGAGAAGAAAGCATATTTTATCCCTATTTAAGATATTTGATAGACTGTGTACTTAAACCACCGCACTATGTGGCATTTTGCCTGAAAACCTGGCCAAAATTAATAGAAGTGTTTTATGAGTTAATGGCTGGAATTTTTTGATAGTGTTAGTGATAATTAGGCCCAAGGATGAATCCAACTGATTTTGATTCAAATCGGTCCGTGATTTCGCCTAGCGCCCATACAAATTCCCCTTGAAATTGCACTTATTTACACATAATTATAGTAATTATGCAACAATCATGATAAAATTTAGCATGGATCAGTTCTGTGTACTAGGAAATGATGGTGTAATGTTTGGTGAAAATCAGATCACATTTGACCCTAGTCCCCATATAAAGTCCCTTTTAGAAATTCACGTTTGCGCTTAAAAATTGCTTAAAAACATCGGCATCGTGATGAAATTCGGTATGAACGTGTATTTTGTAAATCTAAATCATATTAACAAATTTTGTTATGGTCGGTCCATAATTGCTCCTTGGTCCAAAATAGGACCCCTTAAGAAAATATGTTTAACAATTATAATTGGCTTAAACATTTTATTACCTCGACGAAATTCGACATGAACATGTTTAATATGAACGTGAATCATTTATGATCACATTTTTTTATGATCGGATCATAAGTGCCCCTAGGTACCACTTAACTTAAAAATACTTAAAAAGTGAAACTAACTACAATCGTTAAAATCGTCATCATTTTCATCATCAATGTCAGGAAGAAGTAATTTAATAATATCTGAATTCCTTCGCAATTTTTTTGTACTGCAGCTTATAAAAGGGTCACTGCTTAAAAGTAACCTATTCATGACATCCAGATATGGTATCGCTTCTACTGAATTTCCTCGCAAAATTCGTACGCCATATGGCTTTATTGCCTATGGCTTTATTACACTACGTGTAATTTTTTTAATTTTTCAAAAAAAAGTAAAATTTTCAAAAAATCGCCAAAAATAATTACGCAAATTTGCGCAAACTTTTCTTTTTGAATGTAGAATGTAGAATTCATATTTTCTTGTGGTATATAACATTAAACTACTAAAAACTACTTTCACCTTTAAAATCCTTATATTTTTTAGGAAGGGTAAAAAAAAATGTGAAATTTTTATTATTTTTAAATTTTGAACGAATAATTTTAACATTAATATATGAGATATATATATAAAAAAAAAAATTGAAAGTAGCAGCTGCCCATACCTTTCAAACAAAAAAAATCAATATAAAATCTCTATTCGTTTAGCCATAAAAAAAATTAAATAAACTTATTAAAATTTCAAAAAAAAAACACCAAAAACGCATTTAATTTTCTTCACTTTCCTGACTTCGACATCGTCTTAAGTCTACAAATCTCAACTTAAAGTCGTGAAAATTCACTATATAATGCAGAATTTTGTTGTCTATCGAACTGCATACTCAGTTTCTTAAATTTCTTTAAAATAATTTTTGCGTTTTTGGCCAGCTTTCCAGGGTAAATGCCACATAGTGCACCGGTAAGAAGCTTTATATCATTCCAAATACGTTTAGGGGAAGAGGAAGGGTTGATGTTAGATGTAAACTTTAACATGCAAGCAGCTTTACTAAGTTTTACGGCTCTTTTGAACATAGCATTATACTTTATATAGAGTATTAGGTTATTATCATTTCTGTTCCTTTTAAAAATATGGAAGTGATATTGTTTGAAGTCGCCGTGGTGTAGTAGGTAGTGTGTTGGCTTACTATTCGTAAAGCCCGGGTTCGTATCCCAGGTCAGACATCAAAAATGAAATATGAAAAATAAAAATATTTCTTCGGCGACTTCCTCTCAGCAGATTTCTGGCAAAAACTCTGAGAGTAAAATAAACTGCCATGAAAAAGTTTCTCAAAATTCTGTCGTTCGGAGTCGACGTTAAACTGTAGGTCCCGCCACTCACGTATAAAATTAACGCACACAACATGAGTGGTGTGAGAAGCTAGGCCGTAATCCTGACTGAAGGCTTGTAATGGCCAATTATGTATGTATGTATGTATGATCTTGTTTGAGATTTCTTAATGATTCTAACTCGTGATTCCACCACGCAACACGATGTGCTGGACCTTTGTTATTAGTTTGGGGAATGCTGACATTAGCTGCTACTTTTATAGCTTTAGTGATTAAAGCTGCTTGATGATTAACATACATAAAGTTATTTATTTTTGGTAGGTTTTCTTTAAGATAACTATGATATAAAAACCAGTTCGCAGATTCAATTTTATATTTTGGCTTCCTAGCATGGGAAGGAATGTTAAAGCTTTTTGCTATATTAATTATGATAGGATAGTGATCACTTCCATGCAAATCGTCAAGAGTATCCCAAGAACAGAAGGTGGCAATCTGTGGCGAACATAAAGAAATGTCGACATGTGTAAATGTGTTGTGAGTGGATAGATGCGTAGGTTTGCCGTTATTGAGAATTATGAGATCTTCACTTAAAATTAAATTTTGCAAAATTTGACTACGTGAGTTGGTAACTCTTGAACCCCAGAGTGTACTCCAAGAATTAAGACCACCAGTAAAAAATAGGGGGGATTAATTTTGTTTAAGGCATGTTTTAAATTATTTGCAGAGATGGGTTGATGTGGTGGAATATAGGTGTTAACAAAATTAAATTTTAAACCAATATCTATTTCGATTGCAATTGAAGCTATATTTGGATCTATGTATAGTAATTTATGGGGAATTGATTTTTTTTTATTAAAATTGCAATACCTTCTTTAGCAGTATTGTTACTGGCTAAATTATGAAAAAAAAACCATTGTATTGTTTAGGGTATATTATATTATTGGTAATGTTGGATGGTATATGTGTTTCTTGAATAGATATAATGTCTGGATGATGGTCTTTGATTATTAGTTGTAGTTCGTGATAATTATTAATTAGACCATTAATATTCCATTGAGGAATTTTAAAATTCATTTTAATAGTAGAGGACTAATTATACGTCGTCTACTGACATTATTTCTTTTAGTTCTCTTTGTTCAACATAAGACTTGTTGATTTCTGTTGCTATTGTTGTCTTAGGCAAAGCGAGGTTTTTGTTTTGTTTTGTGCTCTGTGTTTCTTTATTTTTTAAAGTTGATGTTGTTGATGTGCTAGCTAAAGATTAGGTCATAGAGCGAGTTGTTATTGTAGGCAAAGTTTTTAAATTGTTATTTTTATTAGTTAATGTGTTTAGTAGGTTTGTTTGTTGTTTAGCAGAAGCAAATGAGTTATCAATTGTGTTTTTTGTTGTTTCAGTACTGTTTTATTTTTGGGGAATTATTTGTTTTGTTGAATTGTTTTCTTCGATATTGACTATCGCGGAGCTGTTGCTGGGAGAATTGTTATTTTTGTTAGAATTTTTTGTTGTTTAATACATCAGAATATGATTCAATTTGTGGTTCACTTAATTTTAGCGACTGATGTTTTTCCTTAGCGACTTTCAAAGTACATTTTTCTTTTGTTTTTATTTTTAAAATCTCTTTTTGTTGTCTGTAAATTCTGCATTCCTTGGAAGAAGACGGGTGTTCTTCAGAACAGTTTATGCAAAAAGTCCGCGTACAATTGTCAGGGGTATGTGGGGGTAGACCACAGTTTTCACACAATGGGTTGTTTTTGCACCATTTTTTTGTGTCCGAGTAATTGACAAATTTTACAGCGCATGGGATTTGGAAAATATTGGCGAATATTGACTTTATGCCAGGAGATGTCTAGATTTTCTAGTGTTGTATACCGATCGAAAGTTAGTAGGAGAACACCGCTTGGTTTAAGGATACCTTCTTCATTTTTCTTTTGGTATTTATAAACATCAGTAACACCTTGTGATACAATTTCTGATACAATTTCTGATTCGGGAACGTCTTTTAAATAAGGCCCATAAACTGTGCCTTTTGAGGAATTCAGGTTGGAGTGGTATTTGCAGGATATATTGCAGATGCCAGGTAAAATTTTGTATTTTATTAATTTTTCAGCATTAGATTTGTTGCCTATTAGGAGCAACAGATTGCCATCCCTTAGTTCTGATACTTTCAGAATATCTGAGCAAATTAATTTTAAAGATCGGTAAACCGAGAAACAAGAAAATTGCTGTAATGTTTTACCACCAGATGTTGCCGATATCACAACGTATTTCGGATCGGGTTTTAGGGTGTTTGGCAATTTAGGGAAAGCTTCAAAAATGTTCTGGTGCGTACGTTTCTTTTTTGCGCGGGAGGAATCCGCTAATATAGAAAAGCGGTTGTCCCCCAAATTGGGCGGACCGGACATATAAACTTCGCGATATAATGTAAATAATTAAATCACTTGCCGAAAGTTAATGTTGATCACTGTATATTAGAAAAGGAATTTAACAATAACGCAAAACTGAATAACAACGATATGGGAGAAAGTCAACCGTACAAAGCTGACGTTAGTCGATGACTGCCAATAAGTATTTAATGTAACAGCTAGACTCCTCAAATTTTGTATGGACGACTTTGACGTATATATGAACAAAATCGGCGGATTGGCTATAGTGGGCGTGTCATCTCCCATATAAAAAATATTAAATTAGTATACCTAAGAATATATAACAGTTAGACTCCTAAAATTTTGTCGAAGCCACTTTAGTATCAATATGAATATTTTAGACAAAAATTGACTGACTAGGGACTGAATATATGGATTTATATATTTAAAAACGGCCGGACCGATTTTGTTGAAATTTTAACAGTACCTTCCTGTATGTCTAGAATGAACTATAAGCTACTTTTTATTTTAAAATTTCAAGTAGGTGAGGTGCCACGCCCACATACCCAATAAGTATTTAATGTAGCATATCTCAAACTGCAAAAGCTAGATTGTGTATGGACAACTTTGACATCTATATGAACAAAATGGACAGACTTGCTGTACTTGGCGTGTCACCTCCTATACAAATATTAAATTAATTCATCTAAGAAAATATAACAGTTAGAGTCCTAAAATTTTGTCGAATCCACTGTAGTGTGTTGGTCACACTTATCCACTGTTGTGTGTTGGTTACTTTTGTGCTACCTAAAAATGCATTTTGATACATTCCTCAATAATATTAACAAAATTGTCAATGACCAACGTCACTAGATTAGGTCATAAGTATTATGTAAAGAAATTAGACTTAAGTAAAAACTAAATTAGTACATACGTATTAATATGAAAAGAAATTAGACTTAAGCAATTTATATAAATAGCTGTAAGTTAATTGATAAAATTAGAATAAAATTGATGATCATAACGGCTCTTTAGCTGATAAAGAATCTTTTTTATTCTCATTTAAACTGCGGCTTATTAGCCATAACTAAGCGGCGTGCTCGCCTTAATAATAAGCAAACCAGGACAGACAAAAAAATGACCGACAATTCAAATACACAAACATTACATTCATTACATGGCGATTCTGCCAAAGTTTTATTGAAAAAAGGAATGCTACTACAAATTTTACAATATTTGTCTGTGTATTATAAAAAGCATAAATGATGTTGATGTAGCTATTTACAATGAGAAAAAATGGAAAAAATTAATTCATAAAAATAGACCGAGAAAAATATGGAACTAAATAATAATGTATTAAAATTAAATTAAAAGAAATGAATTGTAAATTTAACGAAATTAAAATTTTTCTATAAAAGAGAAGAAATCACTATTATTAACCTACAGATATATTTACAATAATCAATATATTTATACATATGGGCAATTTCGTGTCAAGTAACCCAATTTTTAAAATCGGTGTCTTCCGATTTGGATGAGTACTATTTGGAGTACTATTGGATAGTAGGCCAGACACAAATTTTCAACTCTATCAGTCAAGAACTGCCGGAGTTAGAGGGGGTCAAAGTTGGACATTTTGGTCATACAGGGTGTTTTTAATGTGTGTAACTTTTCACCTATTGGTCCTAGCAAAAATTTTCCAAATCTTTCCAAAAATAATTTTTTTAATTTAAAAAAAATTTTTTTTTTTAATTTATTTTTTTTTAATTTTTTTTCAAAATGGGTCCTTTTTTTGTTTTGCTCAAAAGAAAGCTTATAAAATTTCCTTTAAGGCCTTTATAATCGCTTAACGGGATGCGAGTGGGATATCTATCAAAAAAATTAATTTATTATGGATTATATTAGTTATTATATTAGTTATGTATTAACTCAAGCATAAGATTTTTCAATATTTGGCATAAAAACGTACTACCTAAATGATCATAAAAAAGTATTTATTTGCATTCTAAGGACATTCGGAGATTAGTTTTTTATAAACAATGTTAAAGTTTGGACGTGCGTTATTTACAATGGCTTCCGCTTCCAAAAAGGACATCTTTACTTCTTTTTGTTGTAATCCCTTAAACAAAAAGAAGCACAGATCATTCAGATACGCGAAATATTTCCAACTTATTAAACAAATTCCCAACGCTTTGAAAACGTTTGCAATTTGTGGATCGTGCAGGAAAATGGTGGGAAAGTTGGACACATTCCAGATGAGAACAAAATCAATTCTGAAAATGATGAAAGTTCTGCAGGAGATGTTGTTCTAACTTTTCAGTAGAACCTATAAGACCTAATAATGAGTGCCAAAATCAACATCACAAGGATGCAGTAGAAGTTTTTGAACAAATAAAAAAGAACTATAAAACGTCACAGAGTAGATCTGAAACTTCTTACTCTTGCCCCATCGTCATGGAGTATTTCAAAAATAATGACCGAGTTTGGAACGTCTCAACGAAAAGCAAGAATTGCTAAAAACTTGGTTGCTGAGCATGGGATTCACACACTACCAAACAGATGTAATCGCACTGTCCGTCTATTTTGTGTCGTCCGTCTATTTTTGTTTTTAAACAACAACACCATCAAATGAAATATTTATTAAAAATAACCTACTACAACATACATACCTATTACATTTTGTTTTTACGAAAACCAGAACAATTTAAAATAATCCACAAACAATAACATAAAAATACTAAAATGATAAAATTAAAAAGAAAACAAAATTAAAACAAAATCAAAATAAAACAAAACAATAACAATTTCGCGGTCAAGAATTACACTTTTTAAACAACAACACCATCAAACGAAATAGTTATTAAAATAACCTATTACATACATACATACCTAATACATACACTTAACAGCAATAATTTAAATATTAATAAGACAATAACAACAAACTACAGTTTTTAAACAACAACACCATCAAACGAAGTATTTATTTATTAAAAATAACCTATTACATACATACATACCTATTACATACACTTAACCGCAAAAATTTAAATATTTAAATGTTTGAACTCAAATAACCTTAAGATGCGGGCTTCTTGGGGACGATTGCTGTAGACTGTGTAATGGTGAAGGTATAGCACTGGCCATTATATAGTCACCTAGCAGCAACTCGTTTCCTTGCCGTTCGCATCTTAAGTTTTAAATCAAATGTCCACAAACACTACTCCCTCTTTCCACCTTCCTATAACCTATTTTCCTTTTTCCTAAACCTGCACAATGCACTGCATGAGTAGGGGCCATCCCCTGAGTGCTGGTTTTACCAAAAAAAAAACTCAATTTTGTCAGCGAGATGATATGAGTCGATTGATGTCAGGAATAAAAGACTGGGTGTCTGTTCGAATCGATGGCCAGAAAGTACAAATGCAGAAGAGGATGGTTCTCTGTAACCTGAATGAGTTATATGCAACATGGGAGGACGTCAAAATTGGATTTACAAAATTTACCCAACTGAGGCCAAAGCATTGCGTTTTGGCAGGAAGCAGCGGAACTCACACAGTATGCGTTTGCATTTACCATGAAAATGTTAAATTCATGTTGAAGGAAATCAACTTAAAGTATTTGACAGATGATTCCTGAGAAGATTTGCACGATTACCGTGATTGCCTTAAATTGACTTTGTGTCCTTATGTAACAACTTCATGCCACTTAGACGAATGTTCAAATTGCCCGGAGACCACATTCATTAAGGAGAATTTAATGAACTCTTTTGATCGAGAATGTATTGATGAGATAAAATTTGAATCTTGGCTTCAGACTGAAAGATGTACCTTAAAAACAGTAATTTTAAATGTGGATGATTTTGTGTAAGAAATATACAAAGGTTTGCTAAATTTGAGAACCCATGACTTTTTAGTCAAACAGCAATGGTCATTTTTGAATGATTTGAAGACACATTTGAAGTCTGGTGAATTCGTGATTTCGCAGAGAACTATAAATATGTTATTCAGGATGCCATACAAGGATTCCACTTCAATAATGACCAAGCAACTATATTCACAGTTGTTATTTACTACATAGAAGATGAAAAACTGGAACACAAAAGTATGGCAATCGTAACCGATGATTTAAAACATGATACCGCTGCAGTTTATGAATACCAGAAGATAATTCTAAATTATCTAAAATCTAAATTTATAGTGGGGAAGATTTACTACGTTTCGGATGGAGCTCGTCAACATTTTAAAAACAAAAATAGATTCGCAAATCTTATAGCTCACGAAAAAGATTTTGGAATTCCAGCTGAATGGCATTTATATCCAACTGCACATGGCAAAGGAGCATGTGATAGCATAGGAACAAATCTCAAACGAAATGCTGCAAGGTATAGCCTGCAGTGCTCTCATAAAAATCGCATCTTACATGCGAACGCTTTATTCCGATGGGCAAAGAACCTTTGTAAAGAAACTGAAATAGTTTTTAGTAGCAAAGATGATCATGAGGAAACATTAAAAACATTGAAGAGTAGATTCGACGCTGCTGTAACAATTGATGGTACAGCTGAATACCATGCTTTTATACCACTTATCGATGGAAGACTTCAGTTGAAAAAGTTTTCTGCATCTACTCAATGCGATTTTTTTCCAAAGCCAAAAAAGAAAGCAGCAGCGAAATCAGCAGCTGAACCTAGTAACTCCAAGAAAGGATTGACAAAAAAAGTAGAAAATGAAAGCAATAAATAAGAAGGACGAAAGATTGGCAACTTCAAAATTTATATATTAATTCTATTAAATTTTTTATTATTATTGTTATTTCGTATTATAAGTAATAAATAAAATATTGAAATAATATTGAAAAATCTTATTCTTGAGTTAAAAAATAATTTTTTTGATATATATCACACTCGCATCCCATTAAGTGATTATAAAGGCCTTAAAGGAAATTTTATAAGCTTTATTTTGAGCAAAAAAAGGTCAATTTTGAAAAAAAATTAAAAAAAAATTTTTTTAAATTAAAAAATATTTTTGGAAAGATTGAAGAAATATCTATCTAATATTGTTTGGAAAATTTTTGCTACGACCAATAGGTGAAAAGTTACACACATTTTAAAAAAACCCTGTATGACCAAAATGTCTAAATTTGACCCCCTCTAACTCCGGCAGTTCTTGACTGATAGAGCTGAAAATTGTGTCTGGCCTACTATCCAATAGTACTAACCTTGGTGCAAATTTAAATCATCCAAATCAGAAGACATCGATTTTAAAAATTGGGTCACTTGACACGAAATTGCCCATATATAAAAAAAATATTTTTTTTGATAATGAATTTTGTTAAAAATGAATAAATTAATTACAGTTTTAAAATTAGTAATAATATAATGTTAGTTAAAAAAAATAATATAAAAATTAGTATGACCCATGGAATATATATACGAACGTGTAGATTCCATTATATCGAATGCTAGGAAATCAATAGTAAGAGGTTATACAGAAGAAACTATTCAGGCTAAAAAAAGAGAACTACAAGAATTAGAAAACAAATCCATACAAATACTGGAAAATAAGGCAGTAAGAGAACAATAAAGACAACTACATACCTTAAAATTTAGAGAAAAGAAAGAAAAAGCATTAGAAATATTACAGAGTCATGAAGATAAATTGAAAATTCAAGCATTAGAAGAAGAGATAGAACATTCCACCATGACTGAAGAAAACTTGAACACGACAGAACTAGCATCAATTTCAAAATTGCTAACAGTATTCAATGGTACAAAAGATGAATTAAACCCTTTCATAGCAAATATCGAAGTACTGAAAGATACATTACCTTCAACTAAACACATTTCATTTTTCAATTTTGTATATAAAACAAAAATTTCAAATAAAGTGCAAACCAAATTAAGACAAGTATTAGTTCGTACTGACATAGGCTCATTAATTTCAACTTTAAAAGAAACTTATAAAACAAAGATGTCACCAAATGTTATTCTAAACGAACTAACAAAGATTACTCTGTTAGACACTATCAGAAAATTTGCTGATAAAATAGAAGCATTAACTACGGAATTAAACGAGATCCAGATAATTTCACTTGGAGAAAACAATAGAGAAGTCATCAGTAAAACTCATGCCATAATTGCATTTAATTCTTTCAAAAACGGACTAAAAGACCAAGATCTCGTTAGGACAATAAATGCCAGACTTTCAACGAAGCCATCGACATAGCCATGGAAACATCAACAGACATGAGACAAAATCAAATAATGTACCAAACATCATCAAACAGAAATTACAGGAATAACAACCATTCTACTAATAGATACAACAATAATAACAACAATTATCAAAAAAAATTATAACAGAAATGACAATAGAAGGACAAACAATTATATAAAGCCACAACAACAATAACAATTATAATAACAATAGGGGCAACAACTATTATAATAATAATTATCGTGGTAATGCCTACAATAATGGTAATAGTTACCGAAACGGGAATACTAATAATAGTAATCGTAATGCTAATAATCGTAATAATAATTACTACAATGGTAACAGAAACCAGAACGTAAAACTTATGGAGCAAAACCAGGGAAACTCCCATGGTCCGGAAACCATAGGATACCAAGGTCCTCCGGAACAAAATCAGTAACTTCAAAGCAGTATTTAGCATTTCATCAGATCTAACAAATTATGTGAGATTTAATATAAGAAATATACACCGTACATTAACATTTTTAATAGACACAGGTGCTGATATCTCACTATACAAAGAAGACTTACTACGCAGATATGATGAAGATCCAGATGACTATTGCTGTTTAACAGGGATTACAAAAGAAAAAATAAAATCCTTAGGTTTCACTAACATAACTATACAGGTAAACGATACATTACTTAAACATAAAATACAACTAGTACATGAAAATTTTCCTATCCACACTGATGGTAAACTTGGATTAGATTTTTTGTTGAGGTTCAATTGCAACATAGATTATGAAACATTCACATTAACCATCAATACAAGAAATGAGACTTTGATATTACCTATTCACAACGACACATTTGAGATAAATGTAATAAGAATTCCTCCAAGAAGCGAAATAATTATACCTTTACAAATAAATATTGAAGAAGATGGTGTAATATGAAACCGTGAAGTTGGAAAATGTGTATTTTTGGCCAATTCAATAATTCCTAAAGATGGATACACAAAGTTATTAAACATTACTGACGAAACCATAAAATTAGAAAATTTAAAAGTAGAAACTATCCCTTTAAGAAATTTTGATACATACAAAACAAGTGATGATAAACCAGATACGAAATATGATGAGGAAAGATTTAAGAAAGTGTTAAATGAGAAAGCAAATAAGGAATTGTAAGAGATATTAAAAAAATACCAACATATATTTCATTTAGAAGGTGAAAACCTGACAAGCAATAATTTTTACAATCAAACTATTCAATTAAATGACAAAAATCCAGTTTATATAAAGAGCTATCGATTACCACAAACACATACAGAGGAAATAAATAACCAAGTACAAAGTTTATTGACTAGTCGTTGATTTTAGGAAACTCAATAACAAAATAGTTAATGACAAATTTCCACTAACACGTTTAGATGATGTTCTAGATAGACTAGAAAGAGCTAAATATGTTTCCACATTGGACATGACAAATTCCTTTCATCAAATTGAGCTCGATCAACAGTCAAGACCATTTACAACATTTTCAACAACTAATGGTCATTACCAATATCCAAGATTACCTTTTGGACTAAAGATATCTTCGAATAGTTTTCAAAGGATGCTAACGATAACATCGAATGGTCTTAAATCAGACTCAAGCAAATATGACGTAATTACCAAGTATCCTACTCCTAAGAATACTGATGACGTAAGAAGATTTATAGCATTTTGTAACTATTATAGAAGATTCATCAAAGATTTTGCAAATATTGCTAATTGTTTGAATGATTTATTAAAAAAAGGAACAAAATCTGAATGGACGGAAGAACGTCATAATGCGTTTGAAACACTAAAGAACAGACTTATTGAACCCCCTATTTTGCAATATCCAGACTTTGACAAAACATTCATTCTGACGACAGATGCATCAGATTTTGCACTAGGCGCAATTTTGTCACAGGGTCCAATAGGAAATGATTTACCAATATCATATGCAAGTAGATCTTTAAACAAACACGAAAAGAATGAACCTGTGATTGAGAAAGAATTGTTAGGCATATATTGGGGCATACAATTCTTTAGACCGTATTTATATGGTAGAAAACTCACAGTTGTGACAGATCTTTAATTTCACTATTTTCGCATAAAAACCCGAACTCCAAATTAACAAGGATAAGACTGGAACTTTCTGACTACGACTTTGAAATAATATACAAGAAAGGAATAAACAACACTAATGCCGATGCATTATAAAGGATAGATATTGATTCTACTACACTAAAAAGTACGATACCATTGGAAAATGACGAAAAGGTAAATAAAACATTAGTAATTACAAGAGGTATGAGTAAATAGTCATCAGAAAAGAATATTATAAGAGATAAAAATGTTACGAGTGAATCTCATAGTGGGACTGATCAACTCCATATGTGGGATTGCGCGTCAATAAATGATATAAAACGCGCAACAAAATTAAAATTTATATTAGATAAAAGGCCAGAAAATGATGTAAAAGAAATATATAAACATATAGTAGAATACTATAAAATGAATAATGAAACACGTGTTAGATGTAGCGATAATCGAAAGTATTTAGGTACTCTTTTGGAGAAACTATCATCATATTTAAAAAATACAAGAAACAAGAAATTTGCAATCGAGAGAAATGATGCAATATTTGATATAATACCCGCGGATGAATTTAAGGCCAAATATAACGAAGCAAACAAAAATAATAAAGATGACATAATTATATTACTATACAGAAAACCTCAGAATATAACAAATGAAGAGAGAAGACAAGAACTGATAAAATTATACCATGATACACCCCAAGGATATTTTGGGGTGAAGAAAACTTTACTAAAATTAAAGCAGAAGTACATTTGGAAAAATATGAACAAAAATGTAAAAAAATATGTGTCTAAACGTGACTTATGCCAACGTAACAAACAGACTAAACATACGAAGGAAAAATTAAAGGTTACAGATACGCCAATAGATAGGTTCAAAACTATAGTAATTGACACTATAGATCCTTTACGTCCAATAAACAAGTTTAGATATATTTTAACTATGCAATGCGAATTAACGAAATACATAGTTGCATGTCCTATAGAGACGAAAGAAGCAAAAACAATAACGAAAGCACTATTAGAGAATTTAATACTTAAATATGGTTTGTTTAGCACACTAAAATCAGAGAGCGATACAGAATTTAGAAATGAATTGTTAAGGGAAGTATGTGAGTTATTAAAAATTTAACAAAAATTTTCCACACCATATCATCATGAGACGTTGGGTACAGTGTAGAGAAATCATAGAGTTCTTAATGAATACTTTTTGTCATTTGTACAAGATGACAATTGGGATAAATGGATATCTTACTATACCTTTGCGTACAATATAACCCCTCATGTAGATACTGAATATTCATCTTTTGAACTTATTCTTGGAAAATTACCAAGTTTACCCGGAGATGAAGTCATGAATCATCCTAAAATTTACAATTATGAAAATTATGCTAATGAACTCAAGACTAGACTAAAACATACTTTGGAAAGTGCCAAAAAGTTGATAGACTGTAAAAAACAAAAGAAGTATGGACTCATTAAATAACACGAACAACATAGAACTAAAAGTAGGCGACATACTTTTGGTCAAGGCTGGAGATAGAAAAAAATATGAACCACCTTATGATGGACCATATGAAGTAATAGATATAGATGACTCAAATGTATTAATTAAGATAAAAACAAATATAAAAGCAATTCATAAAAACAGACTAAAAAATATAAAGTATAAAATAAAATGGTAATGTAAAATAATTTTTAGAACATTTAAAAATAAATTTAATAATATATACTTACATTAAAATTAGAATAATAATATTCAAAAAATCATCCAATTTAATTTGTATAGATTTTCTTAAGAGCGGAGGTGTAGTATGTTGGTCACAATTACCTACTGTTGTGTGTTGGTTACGTTTGTGCTACCTAAAAATGCATTTTGATACATTCCTCAATAATATAAACAAAACTGTCAATGACAAATACAATATACAAATTTTCAGTACGTAATAATTGTAAAGTAGCAAAATGCTGACCATGCACACTCTAAGTTAATTAAAAACTAGATTAGGTCATAAGTATTATGTAAAGAAATTAGACTTCAGTAAAAACTAAATTAGGTCATAAGTATTAATATATAAAGAAATTAGACTTAAGAAATTTATATAAATAGCTGCAAGTTGTTTGATAAAATTAGAATAAAATTGATGATCATAACGGCTCTTTAGCTGATAAAGAATCTTTTTTATTCTCATTTAAACTGCGGCTTATTAGCCATAACTAAGCGGCCTGCTCGCCTTAATAATAAGCAAACCAGGACAGACAAAAACTGACCGACAATTCAAATACACAAAGATTACATTCGTTACACCACTTTAGTATCAATATGAATATTTAATATATGAATATGAATTAAATTTAAAACTTCTTATATCTGGGGAATCACTATAGATAAAATCATCAAATTGTACACGGGCAACAGTGAAATCCATATGAATAATTTGTGAAAAAATTGCCGGACTAGCAATAAGAACAAGACCCTCGCATATAGGTTAGGTTAGGTTAGAGGACGTGTACTTGTCAATTAAGACAAGTACAGTACCCGGAGGTCGAATTGACCCATTGTACAACGTCCTAATTTCTCACACCACCTAGTTTCTCACTCACTTTTTGTATTTTGTCTTTGATTCCTGGCCTGCGGCTCAAACCCAGGCTTTTGCGTCTAATAAGCCAACACACTACCACACTACTAGACTACGGCGACTTCCAAGACCCTCGCATATAAATATGATACAAAATTTCGTGTACATGGAAAACTATTAGAGCTAGAATCTAGCATGAACCACTTTGACACACATATGAACATTTCGGGTTAGGGCAATAAATGGACTCTATTTTTATATGAATTCTTAGAAAGTAAATACTAAACATCATATATCCGATAAACTATTGCAGCTAAAGTCATGTGTATTGCCTGTTCATTCCAATAACTGTTTTGCTATATGTTTGTAATAAACGCATAGAGGGACATGTGTAACTTAGGTACCATTAACAGTAGACCATAGTTTACCATTTCATAGCACAGTTGTGCAAAGAGAACTCACACGCATTCGTGTGTCTTTTCATTTAGTTGTCGATCAGACTGCGACAAGAACACATGTGCGACGGATGCTTTATCATATTATTTCAGCATAACACTCAAAAAATATTTCATGTTAAAAATGTTCTGTTATTAGCTAGGCGTATTTCATTTTTTTATTTTGTCGCATAGTATAATTTTTTTAAATGCTTTGGAATATTCGCTTGAGTAATGAGATGAAATGAAAATAAAAATAGCGTATATTACTAACACTTTTCTATGGCTGTAAATAAATAAATTTTCTCAACTTATTTTCTCTCTCTTACTCACTAACACATAACCAAAAATTTTTTTACGAACCCTGCAGTAGACACATTGATGACACTATACTGCCTTAATTTATTAACTACCTACAGCATACATAATTTTTTAAAGAACCAATTGTTACCTGTGGTTATATAATACAGACCAAACCTTTATGGTCAGGGCATTTATGGTCCCCCTAATAAAAAATATTTTCTATTGCACAAAATTTTGTATCTTGAAATTAAAAAAATTTTACCTGTTATGGTATATTTGACGAATAATGATTGAAAGGAGGTACTTAAATAGTACTTACAATCTTTTTCGCAAATCATTTTAATCCCAGATTTTAAACCATTTTTATTTGTGAGTGATCATATTGTGATAAATTAAAAATAAAAAATACCACCTAAAACATCTACGCTTTCTAAACGCACCAAAAATGCAGTTAATTTGCAATCACAAAGGGCTGACGAAACTCCCGAAGAACGTGATGTTCGTCTGAGTGTTGAAATGTCTAGAGCCTCCACATCTAGAGCTGCTGAGGCTCTAGTTCAATGTGATGAACGTTTAGATAGGGAAAGAATACGATCGCAAAGAGCAGTAGCTGCAGAAACACCAGATCAACGAGATGTACGTGTAGAAAGAGAGAGACTATGAGCATCAACATCTAGAGCTGCGGAGACACCAGATCAACGTGATGCACGTGTAGAAGGAGAGAGGATACCAGCATCAACATCTAAAGCTGCTGAGACACCTGATCAACGTGATGCACTTTTTAGAAGAAAACGATCCCAATCATCAAGATCAAGAACTGATGAAACGTCGGATCAACGCGATGTACGCCTAGAAGGAGAGAGACTACAAGCATCAACATCTAGAGCTGCTGAGACACCTGATCAACGTGATGCACGTCTTAGAAGAAAACGATCCCAATCATCAAGATCAAGAACTGATGAGAGGCATGATCAACGCGATGTATGCCTAGAAGAAGAGAGAGCATCAACATCTAGAGCTGCCGAGACACCGGATCAACGGAACAATGCCATCGTATAGTCTCTTATATACGAGATTCTTTAGAAAACAAAGAATATTGTTCAGGTGTATTCTTAGATGTACAGCAAGCCTTTGACAAAGTTTGGCACACTGGGTTATTTTTTAAACTTAAAAAGTTACTTCCAACACATTTTTATCTAATACTAAAATCATATCTCAGTGATAGACATTATTACGTAAAGGTAAATAGAGCTCATTCGGAAATATACCATATTCAAGCTGGAGTTCCCCAGGGCAGTGTCTTAGGGCCAACCTTATATACAATATTCACATCTGATATGCCAGTTACAAATAATATTTTGGTTGCAACATACGCTGATGATACGGCAATACTAGCTTCTAGCGCCGATCCTAACGTTGCCTCAATACAACTACAAAATCAAATAAACGAAATAGAAATGTGGTTAAATAAGTGGAAAATAAGAGTAAATACCGAAAAATCTACTCATGTAACATTTGCCCTGCGTCGTGGAAACTGCCCAAATGTATCTCTTAATAATTGCGTCATTCCGCAAAGTGATAACGTGAAATACTTAGGATTGCAAATTGATCGTAGACTTACATGGCAAACACATATTAAAGCTAAAAAACAATATTTAAATATAAAAAGCAAACGGCTCTATTGGCTATTGGGCTCTAAGTCCAAACTGAGTCTTGAAAATAAACTAATAATCTATAAAACAATACTAAAACCGGTGTGGACTTACGATATACAATTATGGGGAACCGCCAGTAATTCTAATATTGAAATCCTACAAAGATATCAATCAAAAACTTTAAGGTCAATTGTCAACGCTCCATGGTTTATATCTAACAAAGCTATCCATGATGATCTATCAATCGCAATGGTTAAAGAGGAAATTTCCAGTTTAAGTGAAAATTACATACAGAGGTTAAGTAATCATTGCAGTCTGCTGGCTATAACACTTCTAGATGACACAAACGAAGTAAGGAGACTGAAAAGGAATCATATATTGGACTTGCCATTTCGACGTTAATTAAATGTGTATCAAAATTTCTTGTATCTATTTGTAAATAACCATTTATATATAAATACAATATAAATGATGTAAATATTATTAGCTAAAATTTAAATAAGTTTATAAAAATTGTATTTTAAGACATTATTGTTTTTCTCATTGGAGTTCAACAATCAATGTTACTGTATTTAACTTTATATAATTTACTTATTATCCTTTGGGATAGATTGTAAATAAAACTGAATTATTAAAAAAAAAAAAAATATATATATTTTGAATATTTATATTTCATATCGACACGTGAAACACACCGAGTTTTAGCTAGTTAAATTATAAATTTAATTAAAAATATCGAATAAACGTTGATATTTTTAAAGGGCATTCTCTTGTGAAGTGATTCTCGATTAATAATATCGGAATAAAATTTGGCAAAATTTTGACTAAGAGAATATATTTGTATGTGTTTATTAAATGAACTTTCATTTTAAAATTTTTCCAAATGGTTAACTAGCAGTAGTCGGTTAATATTTATATTTTTCCTTTTCCATGGAAACACTTATCAATTAATGGCAACTGATGGAATTCACCCTGTTCATCATTAAATTTACGAAGGTTCTCTCTAACCATGGATCACATTGTTTTCCTTTTTTTTTTTAAATTTGTTTTATTACACCTGTTGAAGGAAGATATCTTCGATATCCTATATATATATATATACGTTGAGAGTATCAAAAGCCTTTTCGAAGTCAACAAATACGATAGAGAGGCGATCTCCATTCCACTGACTGTTCCACAATAATTCTGAGACTATTGACCTGGTCGACCCAAGATTTGTTGAAGCGGAAGCCAGTTTGTTCCCTTCTGAGAAGAATTGCCTTTAACAGTATTTTGCTTATTATATTCGCAATATGACCATGCTTAGCAAAGTTATGCCTCTCCCATTTTACCTGTCGGTTAAATCGATAGCGGGCCTGATGACTTGTTGTTTTTAATCGAGCCAATTGCTCCGCTGATTACAATTATTCCTGGGCATTCAATAGATATAGTTTGATTCAACACGTGAGAGGTGTATGTGCAGATTGAATTTTGTGGGGCAGACGTCGTATTCAGCACATTGGTGCAAATTTTTTTCCATAAACCGAGTTGCTGAGCTTTTGATGTTATAAGTTCCCCAACGTTATTTTTCAGGGGTCTGCCAGACGAAAATGTTCTATTAGTGAGCTTGTTAACAGCGAGATATAGGTCTCTTGTGCGATGGGTTGTTGCCGCTGCCTGTAGCTAGTTTGCTATATTGTTGACCCAATTCCGCTTATCTCGCCTCGCATTACGTTTAACATCTCGGTTAAATCGGTTATACATTTCCTGCTGCTTGATTTTACTCGAACGAGTTTTGCTCGAGTTTAGGGCAGTTTGGCCCCCTTTCTGTCTTGAATTAATCTCCATGTAGTATCGCTAATCCATTCCTTCCGGATGTCGTTTTTGAAACCAAGATGATTTTCTGCAGCTTTGATAAATATATCATTGATTTCCGGCCACGTGCGTTCAGAGTTGTTGTGCGTTGTATATGTTCTCAATTCATTAGCGAAAGCGTTGAAGCCTTAAATTTCCTTTGTCGCGAGAGATTTATTTTTGATAGCAGCGATTTTAACCCAGATATGGGCGATTAGATGGTGGTCATTGCCCATATTAGCACCACGTTTGTTTCACACATCTAGTAGCGAACCTCTCTACTTCTTGCTGATCATGATGTGGTCGGTCTGGTTTTCGGTCAGGCTATCAGGAGATATCCAGGTGACTTTATGAATCCTCGAATGAGGAAATAGAGTGACGCTAATAACAAGGTTATTAGTCCTGCAAGCGTCTAGGATCATCTTACGGTTTTCCGTCAGATGTCCTAATCCATGTCTACCCATGGTGCTCTCTGCTGTTGAATTATCGGATCCCATCTGAGCGTTTAAATCTCCCATCATTATTCTAATATCACCCTTGGGTAGGGTTGCCAGTACACTGTCGAAATGATTATAAAACGTTTCCTTCACCTACTTTTCAGATGTATCCGTAGGGGCGTAACATTGTACAAACGTGATATTTCGAGCATGGCCGCGCACTTTGACGGTGATAATTCTATCTTAGTGTGGCTTCAAGTCCATAAGCGCACACTTGGCCTGTTTAGAAAGAACAATTCCAACTCCACTGGATCGGGGGAGCTCATTTGATGGTTTACCAGAGAAGATAATGGTGAGGCCATTTGATGTTGTGAATTCACCAGACTCACACCATCTGATTTCACAGAGCCCAAGTAAGGTAAGTTTGTAAGTCACAAACTCTACATATCTGTGCAAGCCGTGATCGCTCCAGGAGAGTGCGTATATTCTATGTTCCAATTCTAGTCCTTTTTTTCGTGCCAAATTCCGTCAACTTTCAAACTTGTATTGGTTTCGATAGGATAGTTATAGGCAGATAGTTATTTAATACGAATAGCTTATTATGCTATAGCGTCCGATCCTGGTGTTGGGGTTCGCCACCATTCATGAAAAGTGCGCGGGATTTAGCCGTGCAAGGGATACATCCTGATGAATGGAAACTATCTGAAATCATTCGCATTCCAACCTCTAACAACGAGATCAGCCCCATTGCTACTCTTCCTTTTTTGTCCAAGGTAATCCAAAATCGTATAGCTAGGCAAATCATTATCTAGCAATTTTAGTTCGTCTTGATCACACCAAGGCTTTTGATACGATTTGATTAATCCTGATTAAGACTAATTGTCTTTTGAAAAAGGTCCAAAAACATTTTAACTTTCCTAATTCTGCTGGTAGTCTAATTTATTTTTATCTAATAAACACATTTCAAAAAGTTCGTCTAAATGGCAACATTTCAAATTCGCTTAATGTCAGCAGAGGTGTTCCCCAGGGATCAATACTTGAACCTCTTTTATTATATATGTATATAAATGATCTGCCTGATATTTCAGTTAACTGTACAAATGTTCATATGTATGCTGATGATGTGCAGTTTTATACTAGTACTCGTACATAAGGGTGGGCCATTTCAAAATTTAAATTTAAAGATGCAATAAAACAAAAACGGTTTGAAATTTGTCAAATTTATTTTTTGGTTGTGAAATACAATAGTTCCGGTTAGAAATGGAATATTATTTCATTGACATGGTTGCCGCTGCTGCTTCAATACTACATTCGATCGGACCAATTTTTGTGCACTTTTTCGAGTGTATGGGGTCGTACCTTGGCAATGCATCATGAATGTTGTCCTTCAAACGCGCAATTGACTTTGGTTTGTCGGCATTACCGACAGAAAATAGTTCAACGGTGACAAATCGCAACTTCTTGGCGTCCAAATAACATCACTATTTGGGCTAATTAAACGACCATCAAACGTTTGACGCAATAAATCGATTGTGGCATGAGATGTATGGCAAGTTGGACCATCCTGTTGAAACCAAAAATTGTTCATCAATACCATGAAGAGCTGATACAAAAAAATAGCTTATCATGGTGCGATATGTGTCTCCATTGAACGTAATGGCTGCGCCATCCTCATTTTTAAAGGAATATGGGCCAATGATGCCTCCGTCAGCCACTCGTAATGGGTGCAATGGCTTCTGTAAGACCAAGTGTGGGTTTTCTGAGACCCAAAATACGGCAATTTTGCTATTAATGTACCCACTAAAATGAAAATGAGCTTCATGAAGCGGATGATAATACGACTTCAACTCTTGAACCAATTGAACTTTGTAAGGCGTCTTACCGAGATCTTTTCGCAAAATTCGAGTTAAACTAGTGCGTGAAATGTTCAATCCTTAAGAACGATGACGAGTTGATGTTAATGGATTCTCACGCACACTCTCAGCCACAACTGCTATATTTTCGGGTACATGCACGGTCACGCCTTGGTGCATCAACAATGAAACTAGATCATTAGCACTAAAATTGCGTATACCGGGCACTGTTGGTCCTTCTCTGCGACCAAACTTTGAACGACATTTTCGTGCACTTTCCGACCAATTGTCCTTGTTTTGGAAACAAATTTCTAATAAATCCTAACATTGCTCAAGCGTAAATCGATTCATTACGTTCAATGGAGATAATATACTGAATTGTAAGACAGATAGAATGACATAAAATTTAAACCATTAATGTTGCGTGTGTTAATTTTATACGTGAGTAGCGAGACCTACAGCTTAAAGGCGACTCCGAACGACAGATTTATGAGTAACTTTTCATGGCAATTTTTTCGTCAGAAATCTTCTGAGAGGAAGAAGTATTCTTTCATATTTCGTTTAATTTGAGATGTCTGATCTGGAGTTTGAACTGAAGCCTCACGTCTAGTAAGCTAACACACTACCTACCAAACTACGGCGACTCTTGTACTCGCATAGCGAATATTAAGTCCTGCATAGATTCTATTAATCGTGATTTAGTAAAAATTGACTGCTGGCCTTCAGCAAACGCACTATGCATCAATCCTTCTGTCTAAATGTATAATACTTTCGAAAATCAATAGGTCATTTGTCATACCTGCCTAATGTGAATTCTGCATCCATTCTGTGTATTGTCTTTTATGATTGATTATCATGGTCTAACCATATGTCGTTGTTGGTAGAAATTATAGCATGCTTCGAAACTTGTGGACTGACATAGGTTCAACTCCTTTAGCCGTACGTACTTAAATCATGTACTTTTATATGCGTGTGAAATTTTCGCAAACTGAGATAATAATGACAACCGACAAGATAGTGGCTCAAACGTATAATTGGATTTTTTTCGAGATATTTCCATTGAAGTGGAATAACTTTGAACAATCTCATACCTAGTGTCCAATTATAAGTTTGAGCCACTGTATGTCTTTCTCAAAGGGCGTCGTGGCCATATTTCTCATTTTTCGTACCAGAAATTTAGAGTAAAATTTGAAATTTCTTTAAAATTAAATGCCATATTCTATAACATAAAATTATTAACTCGAAAGCAGTGACATATGCATTTATTAAGCCAAATTAATTTTGCTAGATCTTACCAGTGTACAGAGATTATTCAACACCGATACAAGACTCTTCTGTCACAGCGACAATTTTCTATATATACCACTAGTATTTGGAATTCCGGAACAAATTACATTCAAAATTTAGGAAATGCAAATGTGTTCAAAAAGGAATTATTTAAATTATTTTCTTAATAAAAATTTTACGTGAGAGTATTTCTTTTAACAATAATTGAATTCTTTTTATTTAATTTTTATAAATTTTTAATTTTGAGTTTATATCTGTTACATTTATATTCTTACTTCTTTATACTGATTTATGTAAATACTATTATTTTTATAATTGTTTATCTTTTAACTTTTTTATTTATTTCTACATATATTCTAGTTAGTTTTTTAAATGTTAATGTTAATTTTTCTTTAATGATACTTCTTACAGTTTGTTGATTCTATAGATAGCACTTTCACGTATGAAATTTATAACTTGTAATGTTATGAGAATAAATAAATAAATAAAAAATGCAACTCAAATTTTAATGAAAACGATGTCAAAAACTGGTCTAAATTTCAACACTAATCACGACTGAAGTCGCCGTAGTCTAGTAGGTAGTGTGTTGGTTTATTAGAAAGACCGGGTTCGTATCCCAGGTCAGATATCAAAACGAAATATGAAAAAAAAATATATTTCGTCTGCGACTTCCTCTCAGCAGATTTCTGGCAAAAACTCTGAGAGTAAATAAACCTGTCTTGAAAAAAGTTGCTCAAAAATATGTCGTTCGGAGTCGACGTTAAACTGTAGGTCCCGCCACTCACGTATAAAATTAACGCACACAACATGAGTGGTATGAGAAGCAAGGCCGTAATCCTGACTGAAGGTAATGGCCAATTATGTTATGTAATCACGCCTGGGTGGTAACATCGTTGTTTGCTATATTTCCATTGGAAATATCATTTCTATTTCAGTCAAAGACAACAGTAAGTTATATAGCTTATGCTATTTGGTTTGCCGCAAGTTAGCTTAAGCATGAAGAAGAATTCAAATTTAAACTCAATATGGAACCTGTTTCTATCAAAGAAATAAATACATCGAGAACCAGCGCAGACGTCGCCTTGTATATATTGGAATTCAACAGGACCCAGATTTCAAAACGTGAGGTACGAAAAATAAAATATTTTTGTGACATTGTAGTACAGTGGAGAAATCCACTTCGTAACAAAAAAAAGACCAACCCAATGCTCGAAATGCACCATGTACGGACACGGTGCTACAAACTGCCATAGAAATCCCGCTTGCTTAAGCTGTGGTGGAAACCACGATTACTCTGCCTGTACATTAGACAAAATTCAAACAAATGGACCTGTAATATATAAATGCCATAACTGCATAAAATGAACCGAAAAAACGTAAATCATCGAGCCGATGATTCTCGCTGCCCTTACCGAAAGGAGTATTTAGAAATATGTAAAAAAGACTCATCTAAATGAACTCCAGTTTATGCACTGGAATGCCCAGGGCATAACATGTCCGTCCGCTATTATCGAATTGGAACAATTTGTTATTAAAAAGAAAATTGATATTTTTTCAATTAATGAAACTTTTTTAAACTATAGTCACAACAATTTCAATATTAAGAATTACAAAATACATAGAGAAGATCGTCAGTCACACGGGGGAGGTGTTCTATTAGGAATTCGAAGAAATATTCCCATCGACGTCTCAAGAAGTTCCCCACTCACTACATATATTGAAAATATATCAATAGAAATTAATGTTAACAACCGTCCATTGAGAATTACGCCTGCGTATTGTCCGAAGTATACAAACCACTTTGATTTAGAAATAATAACAATAACCGGAATGGACTTCTTTATTTTTAGCGATTTTAACGCCCATCACATAACTTGGCAATGCCATTAAAACAACACAGCTGGCAAAAAAAACTCTACAATCACCATCTTAAATAGAATTGTTTTATTTACCACCCCAATTCTTTTATTTATTTATTTTATTTTATTTGCCTATGGAAATATTCCTTGCAGGCAATTTAGTAATGTTACAAAACATCAATTTTAAAAAACTATGAATTTAAATATATACAGTCAAACTTCCATAACTCGAACTTCTCTAATTCCAATTTTCTGTAACTCGAACAAATTAGATTGGCAGTAGGCTTAAGATTACAAATAACATACAATTACTTTTCCGTAACTCGAACTTCCATAACTCGAAGTTCTCCATAACTCGAACGAAACACATATAAATGAATTCTATAACTCGAATTATTTTGTTTATTTGGTTGGTTTGTTGATTTTGTTTGTTGGTTTTGCTTTCTTTTGCTGGTTAAACTGGTTTGCATATTTCGCTGTCTTTTTATGGGGAAATCCCTTTTTATGGTACTTTATTGTTTCTTTGTACTTGTGTAAATATCGTTTCTATTCAATTCAATTTTCCACCAAATACGACCTCTAAATTACAACCTCTTGATCAATGGGTTATTCAAAACTTCAAAGTTTTCTACCGTAGCAGAAAAGTAAAAGAAGCACTAAAGCGCATAGAGGTAAATGAAAAACAGGAGGTCACGCTTATGGATTGTATCAACTATGCAACAAAAGCTTGGGATATTGACGTCAGTTAGCAAACCATAGCAAATTGCTTCAAAAAAGCTGGATTTGGTCAGTACTCTGAGTGGGAAGAATTAGATGACATTCCTTTAGTTTTTTTGAGTAATGTTGATGAAAGTCAAAATGAAATTGAAGCCAATTACCAAGTTTGGTTAAAAGCGAAAAAATAACTTGCAATACTACTTTTCAGATTATATTGAAGTAGATAATGAGCTTTATACGACTGGATTTCCTACAGACGATGATATTGTTGAGCAAATATGTATTGAACCATAAGATCCAGTCTTAAGCGGAACCGACAGTGATGGCGAGGGTTCGTTGGAAGAAACTATTCATCAGCCCTCCAAAGCCGATGTAGAAAATTCTTTACGAACATTGAATTTATTTTTGCAAACTAATGACCGTACAACTGAGGAACACTATAAGGCTTTGAATAAATTAGAGATATTTTATACTGAAAATAACAAAAAAAAGTACATTTTCAGTCACTTATTTCAGAATATTCCAATTAACTTTAACTTGTTGATTACATATAGTATGCTAAGGTATGCAGTTTTCAGCTACTGCTTGTTCTATATAAAAAATACATAATAAAAACACATGCTTGCAATTAACTCATAAAAAAAAACTGTAACTCGAAGTCTCCGTAAGTAGAAGTATTTTTTTTGGATAATGGAGATTCGAGTTATGGAAGTTCGACTGTAATTACATTATTTTTTATAACATTATTAGAAAAAAGAAAAAGCAGATACAATTTATTAAATTCTTTACACATTCTCCTTATTGGATCAGCACCAGCGTAGTTGGATCTAAAAAATTGTATTGATAATGGAGAAAAATGACGTGACGGACGTTGAGGAACATTAAACGTGATATTATGGATTAAAAAACTGGAGCCTATATCACCAGTAATTACATTGAATATGAACGAGATATTTAACATAGTTCTGCGGCTTTTAAGTGTCGGAAGTTTAATTAATGCTAGTCTGGCAGAATAAGAAGGTAAACAAGATTTTGACAACATTTGTCTCCTACTCAGCCCTCTATTGTTGATTTGCTGCTGTCAAACTCAAGCTTAATACCTTCTCCGATTATAACTCATGAAGATATGTTCTTCACTCTGATCATGTTCCATACACATGTAATATTTCTGGTTTCTATAATATAACACCAACAAAAGTCCCTTTATACCATAAAGCCAACAGGAATTCTATACGAAAATGGATAGATGAGAAACTTAAAACCAATAATTTAGAAGGTGCAATACTTACACATTCCACTGTTGAAGACATTGTCTTCAAAGTTACCAGCATTATGCAGAAAGCCTCCAAACAAATCCCTGTTGGTGAGAAGTAAATCTGGCAGAGAAAATTGTCATATCTTACGATGTACTTAATTGGTCAAAGAAGCAAGTATCGCCGTATTTTTCAAAGTAATGACCCAGTATTTAAAAGCACAATAGCAGCAATACTAAAGCAGCTGAAATCACTGATCAATTACCATGTGTCTAATGACGGAAATAGCAGCTGGTCAATATTTCTTAAAGGCTTACCAACGGGTAAAAAAATTCTGGTTATTGAGCCAATTCACAATAGCACATTTTTAGTCGCACAATTTTTGTTCTTTTCAATTTACACGGGATGAATATTCGTTTCGCAGCAAATGTATACGTACGTATACAGAGCTTTGTATGTATTAGTGTTTTTGCATTCATTTGATGTTTGGCTTTTTAGGTGTACACAAATAAACGAATAATTTTAAAATTATTCTATGCGGAATTTCACAATTTTTCGACTAATAATTGCTTTCAATTAATTTATTTTTGTTTTATTATTTTGCTTATAAATTACGTGCAGATTATTTAAACTAATTATTTACAAAAATCTTTTTGTTCATTCACAAATATTTTATTAGAATTTCTAAATGATAGCACAATGTATAGCAAAGGCAATAAGAAAGAGGAATCTGTAAATGGAAAAACAACAAAGACGTGTAATGGTTTCAAAATAATGAAAAAAAAAATCCAAAAGGGAAATAATTTTATGCGGCCATCCCCCTTACTTTGTGATCATGTTCATTGTTTCAAATGCAACTAACGGCTAAATCAACTCTGTGAAAAAAAATTACAACCCTGATTTTTAAAAATGTGTATGTATTAGTTTTGTGCTGGTGATGCGGGGTTGTAGCTTTACGCCACCGAAAAACCATTCTCTTCACCCCTCTTGACTACAAACTATCATTTGCTGCCAGCACAATTGTTCTGGTGTGAATTGGCTCATTGACTAAAGCATTGAAGGGTAAGAAATCAAATATTAGTACACTATCAATAGATGGCGTTGATGTATACAGTAATAAAGAAAAAGAAATTGCAAAAGTTTTTGAAGGATATCACGGGATAACTCACAGTATGGCATAGCCTTCTGATCGAACTGTTTTAAAACATATACAATGGCTTGATAATCAGATTATTCCAGATGTTGAAACTTATTTTACTTTTAAGGAAGAAATAAAATTTTTTATACACAATTTAAAAAATTCAAAAGCTCCAGAAATTGATGGTATTAAGCCAATTATTTTGAAAAAATGCCTGAATCATTTTTTAGTAGTTACTAAAATTTTTATATGGTGTCTTAAAAATGGCTACTTTCTAAAATCATTTAAACGTGTCAAAGTTATACCTATTCTGAAACAGGGTAAAGATACAAAATCTCCAAAAAGCTACCGTCCTATTAGCATGCTGAATTGTTTACACAAGGTATTTGAAAAAGTAATTTTAAATAGAATGATAGAGTTTACCGAAAATAACCGTATTTTAAAAGATTAACAAAAAGATAACGAAGTCGCCGTAGTCTAGTAGGTAGTGTGTTGACTTATTAAACGTAAAGCCAGGGTTCGAGCCACAGGCCACACATTAAAACAAAATACAAAAAAAGTATTTCTTCAGCGACTTCCTCTCAGCAGATTTTTGGCAAAAACTCTGGGAGTAAATAAAATTACCATGAAAAGTTTTTTAAAAAATCTGTCGTTCGGAGTCGACTTTAAACTGTAGGTCCCACCACTCATGTATAAAAATTAAAACACACAACATAAGTGGTGTGAGAAACTAGGTCGTAATCCTGACTGAAGGGTTGTAATGACCAATTATGTATGTATGTATGTATGTAACAATACGGATTTCGAAGAGAACATTCAACAATTCATCAAGTGAAGAGAATTCTAAATTTTATAAATTGTAATAAATTTCAACGAAAAAGTACCGGAATTGTGTTTTTATACGTGCAAACGGCTTTTGATTCAATTTGGCATAAAGGTCTCGTTTACAAACTTAGTGAATTTGGATATCCAATTTATTTACAAAAAATTATCAATAGTTTTTTATCCGACAGAACTTTCGTTGTAAACGTTGAAAATGATCTGTCCTGTACAAAAAATATCATGGCTGGCGTACCTCAAGGTTCAGTCCTCTCACCGTTGTTATACTCTATATATACCTCTGATTTCAAACTTCTTAAAAAAAAAACACTGTAGCGCTTTATGCCGATGATACAGCTATCGTATCAAGTGGGAAACTTTCTAACTCGATTGTCAAAAATATGATAACATCTATTATTCATGTTCAAAAATACTTCGCAAAATGGAAAATTAAAATAAATGGAGAAAAAACTCAGGCAATAATATTCCCATTCAATAAATCGCCAAAAAGGGTTCCAACAATCCTATTGACAATACATGGTTCAACTATTCCCATTAAAACATCTGTAAAGTATCTAGGTATAATACTAGATAAAAAGTTAACTTTCAAGGAGCATATTGACCATGTATGTAATAAAGCTGTAAGATGTGTAGTTGTCCTTCTACAACTTCAGAGATGAAGTTGATAGAAGTTCTTAACTTTAAAGTTTCTTAAAGAACATAAATAGGTTTTTTTTCCTCTATCTTTTTTCTCCTAAATTGTATTAAATATTTAAATTTGAATGTATTTAATAAAAAATAAATAATAAAATAAAAAAAATAAATAAAAATAAAAAAAAATTATAGATTTAACTTTCGTGCAATATCTTTAATGGAATTAGATAATATATGTAGGAATATGAAAAAAAGAAAGACTACAGGAGAATATCAACTGGCATTTTATTGGACAATTGGAACGAAGTTGGTAATATTTTGCTCAGAATTATAAATAGATCGTTGGAAACTGGAATATTCCCAGAGAGCTGGAAGGAATCGATGGTTACGCCTGTTGAGAAGATTACAAATGTGAGGAATATCGCCCGATAAATAACCTAAGAACATGTGAGAAGATTATTGAGAGGATAGCTAAGAACCAATTGGAGGAATTTTTTGAGAAACATAACCTACTATCGAAATATCAGTAAGGCTTTAGAAAGAAGTATTCATGTGAAACGGCAATTAACTATGTAATAAATAGATGGAAATTTATAGGGAATGATCGCAAAGTTCTAGAAATTTTTTTTCAAAAGAGCTTTCGAAACAATAGATAGAAATATTTTGCGTCAAAACCTTCATGTTATGGCATTAAGGATAGAGAATTAAAGTGGTTTAGTTCATATCTCACGAGACATAGACAAATGACAAAGGTGAATGATGTTGAGTTGGGTATGAGGAAGAATGTTTTTGGTGTCCCACAGAGTTTGATATTATTAGCTTTAGTCTAGTGGGTAGTGTGCTAGACTATTAGTGTGAGAGTCGGGTTCGATTCCCACCAGAGACTCTGGTCTGTGACACTACACTGAGCATATGGTCAAGTTACTCCGCTCGTATATAATTAGAATATAATTTGTAATTGTATTGTAATTAATAAATAAATAAATAAATAGATGGTTCGCTTCCTACTTCTACTCTTTTTTCCAATCACCTCTTTTGTCTTTCCTTTTTAAGGACGTTATGAACAATGGGTCAAACCGATCTCCGGATACTGTACTTGTCTAAATTGACAAGTACACGTCCTCTAACCTAACTTAAATAGTTGGTTGAACATAAACAAATTGAAATTGAATGAAAATAAAACAAAGTTAATGGAAATTAAATGCAAACCAATAGTTCATTTAGAATAAATAATGTAAAATTGAAATGGTCAACAATATTAAGTATCTAGGTTTCATAATTGACAGGGAATTAAAGCTAAAGAAACATTTAACCATATAATTTGAAGAATGAAGGAAAGATCAACGTTTTGTTAAAAATAATTGGTCAATTCACACAAGCCGTTGTATCGTTGTATTCATTGTATTGTTGGAAGAACATATAACAGTGTATGATTGTTGTTGATATTTTTCATATAAAAATCCGATACACTTATACAAATTTTTTCCATGTTTTTAAAAGTTGTATTGGTTTCGTTATCGTTAGTCGCCGTGGTCTAGTAGGTAGTGTGTTGGCTTATTAGACGAAAAGCCAGGGTTCGAGCCTCAGGCCAGACATCAAAATAAAATACAAAAAGTATTTTTTCGGCGATTTCCTCTCAGCAGATTTCTGGCAAAAACTCTGAGAGTAAATAAAATTGCCATGAAAAGTTTCTCAAAAATCTGTCGTTCGGAATCGACTTTAAACTGTAGGTCCCGCCACTCATGTAAAAAATTAACACACACAACATAAGTGGTGTGAGAAGCTAGGTCGTAATCCTGACTGAAGGGTTGTAATGACCAATTATGTATGTATGTATGTATTGGTTTCGTGCTATCAAATTGAGTGCATGAAAAAAATGTGTATATGTTTTCATATGTTTTTAAAAAGTTGTGTTGGTTTCGGGCTATCAAATTATTTAAATGCCACAAGATACACAATACAGCATAGCATTGAGCGTTCATAAACAAATAAATGTATTCAATACAACATACACGATGCAAAGTCGTGTGAATTGCCCAAATAGTAGTTAAACTCATGTAGTTTCGTAAGACTTAGAAAAAGTCTATTATCTTCAGAAAGAAACGGACTTTCTTACATTAACATTAATTTGGAAATTAAATTAAATGTGCTTTTAAAATAAAGAAAATAAATACATAAATTGTAAATATTAATGTACAGTACAGTTGGCATGCTTTGACATCACGGGTGTTCTGAAGTCCACGCTACAGGCTGGCCTCGAGGTCATCTCATCTGTGCAGCCACTAGACATCTTTCTCCAAAACATGTCTCCTTGCACTGCACTGAGGCTTAAGTTCTCAGATATGTCTAGGCCATGTACGATAGGGCAGTCTTCAATGCTGCATTAAGTAGAACCCAATCACCATGGTACCAGAGATTATTTTCAGACGAACATACAAAACCCACACTCCCACACGGGAAGTATGAGTTGCTGAAGCTATCATCGGTAACGATGATAAAACTTGTCTATTCCGATAGGCTGGCACTGAACGGGTCGTACAGATTACCTAACCAGAAAGATTGCACGTTATGTTTTTATAAAAAAGTAGATCCAATAGCTTTACAGCTCATTTGGTCCCAAAAATCTCGCTTTTTTAAATTTTATCGAATTTTACCCGATATATATCTCACTTTTCTTGCTCCTATAAAGTTTTCCGACCATAATGGAAACTGCTTTGAAATCAATGATCCTATCCAGTCCAAATTTTGCTCGGTTTATGGAAGGCATAATTGGTAAAAAATAATTGATTTTGCAAATTTGTTATCTCCAATGAGCAAATTATTTATTATATTTTTTATTTTCTTATATATATAGTCTATAATTTACTCCTGTTATGACTGTGGTGTTATCAGTGTCAATTGGAGCAAGATATTTTAAATTAATTAATAGTATTCATGCAATTTTGAAATTTATTTCTTTGCGGTTGTGTGAAAAAATAAAAAAATAAAAAATCAAATTTATTCAAAAAATTTTGAAAAATTAAAAAACTTAAATCGTTATTACAAATTCAAATTTAAAAATAAATAAAAAACAAACAAAATTAAACGAAGAAGAGTTGATGATGTTGTTGCCTCTTCTATGAGTAAAAAACAAATAATAAACAGCTCTCAGAAAGCTGTGAGCCAAAATTATTATACTCCTCTACAAACAATCGATGACGATGCTGATGATGAAGTTATCGTAGAAACAGCTGTTAAGGTAAAAACACCACCAATAACAATTTTAAAATGTAAATTTGAACAAATACATGAAGTGTGTAGAATAATGGATGTAAAGGAATATTCTATACGTAAAATATCTATTGGTCTCAAACTTTTTTGCGACAAAAAAGAAGATTTTGATAAAATTCGTGAAGCCTTATCAAAAAAATTCAGTTTTGAATATTTTACATATGCCTCAAAAAGCGAAAAGCCGTATAAAGCGATTTTACTTGATTTAGATAAAACCGATCCAGCCGTTATTAAAAATCGTCTTACTAGCATGGGTCTTAAATGTATTGACGTTAAAATTGTCACTAACACCAAAGACAATAATGAAATTATAATTTTTATAGTATATTTTGAAAGAAAATCTATAACATTAAAGGAGCTTAGGCAAAATTATTCCTCCATAAATTTTATTAAAGTTAGATGGGAATATCAGAAACCCAATAAAAATAAAGTAACCCGATGCTGTATGTATGGTAAAAACATTTTGTTCCCATTGCGCTGGAAACCATAAAACCGCAGACTGTAATGCTTCATTCGAGAAATGTGCTGACTGTAGTGGAGCTCACCAAGCTATGTCACCTGATTGCCCTAGTAGGGAATCTTATAACAAAATTAGACAGAGAACTCAACCAAATCGCATTAGGAAAAACTCACAAAATTATAACGTTAACACAAACTACAGTGCTAACTTTCCAAATACGTTAAACCAATATGAAATGCCAAATTCATTTAACATGAGATATAGTCAACATTTTAATCAAAATTCAAATAACGAAAACCTTTTTCTTTTGAAGAATTAAAAAAATCTAACTTTTGAACTAATTTCAAATTTGAGAAAATGTAACTCCCGTGAACAACAATTCGAGGTTGTAACAAGCCTCGCTTATAAATTCTTGTACCCATGAATACAAATATTCGTATAATACAATGGAATGCACGTAGCATCCGAAATAAAAAAGAATTTTTCCACTTTCTGGATAAGACTAATGTCGACATTTGCCTTGTTTATGAAACCTGGCTAAATGATGAAGTGATAGTCAAAAAGGTCGCGGAGGAGGTTTAGCAATATTTATTAAAAAGAATATTCGACACGAATTAATTTACACTATAAATACATCTTTAATTGGAAATATTGGTATTAGAGTGTATACTCAAAACGATTTTATTGACATCTTCTCATGCTACTTTCCTGGTGGAACTGCAGGAAGTGATTCCTTGCCTAAACAATCATTCACATCAGACATTCGAAAGCTAACATCAATAAGCAACAAATACATTTTAGGAGCCGATTTTAATTCCAGACATAATCATTGGGGATGTCAAAGAAGTAATTGTTGGGGCAACATTTTTTTTAACCAATTACAACTAATTTTTCCCCACGAAAACACCTATATTCCATCTGATCCGTCTAGGCAACCATCAACATTAGATTTTTTCTTAACAACTACGGCACATAACTTAGCAGCGGTAAAAGTTATAAATGAACTCAGTTCAGATCATCTTCCAATATCTACTACTGTTAATCTTAGAGCAAATGTCGTAAATAATTTACAATACGTTTTTAAAAAAACAAATTGGTATCGATTTCAAACATCAATAAATAGAAACCTACCTAGCCCTATTGATATGGAGGAAATAACAAATACAATTCAAATTGACGAAATGTTAAAAATTTTAACGATACTGTTAAAAAAGGAATTGATGAAAGTACACCAAAGCGTAGAATAAAGCTAGCTGTTAAAAATTTACCAAATATAATAAAAAGAATGATCCAATTTAGAAATATATATCGATGAAATTGGAAAAGATATAAAGATATAAACGATCATCGGCAAATGACACGGCTAAACAAAGAAATCTGTATTGAAACAAATAAGTTTAGAAATTTAAATTGGAATAATATGCTAACTACTTTGGAAAAGTCTTCGTCACCGTTTTGGTAGGTTTCTAAAGTTTTAAAACGAAAAAACAAGTAATATTCCTATTTTGAAAGATAATAGCCAAGTAACCTTTACGCAACAAGAGAAGGCAAATACATTAGCTAAATATTTTATGTCAAATCACAACATTTCATCCCGGTTAAGTGATACAAACACAATATTTGAAGTTGATAATGTAGCAAACTAAATTCGAAGTTGCAATGTAAATCCACGGGACAACTACTATGTTAATAGTCCACAAATAAAACAAATTATTAAAACACAAAAAAATAAAAAGTCGCCTGGAATTGACAGAATAAATAATCAATGTTTAAAAAATCTTTCAAATAACGGTATAAAATATCTCACTAATCTGTTTAATTGTTGTCTTAAATTGTGTTACTTCCCGAAATACTGGAAAATATCTAAAACAATACCAATTATAAAGGTATTCAGGGTAAACCTCCTGATTCACCTCATTCATATAGGCCCATTAGTCTATTGCCATCCACAAGTAAAATTCTTGAAAAAATTCTAAAAGAAAAATTAAACAATTTTATTGATGTGCATAATATTCTCCCTCCGCAACAGTTTGGATTCCGTAAAGAAATTCCGTGGTGTAGTAGGTAGTGTGTTGGCTTACTATTCGTAAAGCCCGGGTTCGTATCCCAGGTCAGACATCAAAAATGAAATATGAAAAAAAATATTTCTTCGGCGACTTCCTCTCAGCAGATTTCTGGCAAAAACTCTGAGAGTAAAATAAACCTGCCATGAAAAAGTTTCTCAAAAATTCTGTCGTTCGGAGTCGACGTTAAACTGTAGGTCCCGCCACTCACGTATAAAATTAACGCACACAACATGAGTGGTGTGAGAAGCTAGGCCGTAATCCTGACTAAAGGGTTGTAATGGCCAATTATGTATGTATGTATGTAAAGAACATAACACTTCACAACCTTTAATAAAAATAAGAAAACTGGTAAAGGAAAACTTTCAAAACGCTAAATCTACGGGTATGGTTCTCTTAGATATAAAATCAGCATTTGATTCGGTCTGGCACAACGGTCTCATTTACAAGTTGAAGAGACTAAATTTTCCAGATGAGCTCATCAAAATTATTCAAAATTTTTTATACGACAGATATTTCTCTGTACATATATCTACAACGACATCTCAAAAAATCAGCATAACAGCAGGATGTCCACAAGAATCTTGCCTTTCTCCAGTCCTTTATAATATTTTTACAGCAGACATTCCTATTTTTCCTCACTGTGTAACCTCAATTTTTGCAGATGGCACAGCTATACTTAGCTCCGATGAATATGCAGTAAACATCATAGCCAATTTAGAATTGGCTCTGGAAAATTTAAAATTATACTTCAATAAGTGGAATAATATGATTAATCCGGAAAAAACAAAGGCAATATATTTCACCAGGAAAAGGAAGTCATGTTTTTTACCGCAAAACCCTCTTCGTTTCATGGATCATGATATAAGTTGGGAAAACAACGTTAAATACTTGGGAATAATACTTGATCGAAAACTAAACTTTAACAACCATATACCATATTTATTAGATAAGATTAACAAATTCATCTATATAATGTACCTACTTATTAACAGGAAAAGTTTTCTTAATATTGATAACAAGAAATTGATACTTAAATCCATATTTCACCCTTTAATATTTTACTGTGCCCCAGTTTGGGCTACTTCTGCTAAATGTCATCTTAAAAAACTTCAAATAGCCCAAAACAAGCTCCTTAAGATGTTATATAATCTTCCTTGGCATTATTCTACACAACGACTCCACACATTATCTGGCATTGAACTCGTTCAGGATAAAATAAATAGATTAACTCTAAATTTCAACAGATGTCAATTTTCTCAATATCTACATATAAATGAACTCCAGCCGTAAAACTATAGTCAATATACTCTAGTATAAATTTTTACACTTTAACTATTGTTTCATAAGGTTTTTGTAAATTTTTCCCTCCCTTTTATATATTAAAATATTATTTAAAAAGCTCACAAAATTCAAATTTAACTACTAAGTAGAAAAGAAACAAAGTTTCTAAACTCTTTAATATATATATATAAGTCAATTGTAAAACAGTATTAATATATTAAATGAAATAAAGAAATAAATAAAAATATCTGCATGTACATATATGTATGTGCATACTATATTTGTACCGTAAATAATTTTTCAAATGAGTATATATTGAATTATTTTACTTACTTTTTTGTTTTTAAGATCCTTTAAACATATTTCCATATGCCTCTAATCCTTTTAAATATTTGCTTTATATGTCCAAACGTATGTTAAGATAATTTTTTTCTTTTTTCTAATAATATCGACAGTGTCTCCATATGTATTTCCATTGGTGTCTTTCATGTGCTTCCCTTCATTGTTACATATTACATGCATTAACAAAAAAATGTATTTTATGTTGAAGGATGACAATTACTTCATTGACATCGTGATGAAAAAAAGTGATGTCAACTTGGCGTTTTCATTCTATCTTCATATCTTGAGTAATCAGCAACTTGGTTTTGGAGAACCGTGTTAGTGGTTCAAGAGAAATCAATGTGATGTACATGATTGGAGACAAAAGCATTATATGATAAATACATCATAGCAGGTGTTTTTTTTTTTATTGAAATTTTAAAGGAGACAAAGAACTTGCAAATGAGGTTGCAATATTAGCGAATAAGCGCATGACTGTCACTTATTTTTTAAATATTGTCAGCGAACTTTACTTTACTTACTTACAGCTCTTTAGCCACGATTACGAAGGAGCTTTTTATACTATCCAAGTTGTGTGCGTTGAGTGGGTAATAGAATAGTCAGTGTAGCACAACGTAACAAGTAGCGCTGTAGCTTGTAAAAATTTTAAAATGTAAAATATTAAAAATTAAACCAATACAAATTGAAGTCAATAAAATACGTAGTTGTAGAAGCTACAGTGCAAAATTCGAATTAGAAATATTGGACTTTGTCGAGTGATAGGTCAGCTGATTGTGAAAACAAGTTCCAAAAAATATAATATTATCAATGGATTACAACAAGCTACTGTAAATTCCCCAATTCTGTTTAATATATTGTTACGAAAATTGAATTGGTTTTTTGCTTTTACATAGTGTAACATTAAAATTATAAACAAAAGCTACAAAAACAATGAACTTGTTTACATGATAAACAAGTAAACAAAAATATACCAACAAACACCAGTATAAAAGTTAACGGTGGTGTTAGCTCAACCAGCAGAATAAATTCAGCATAGTAACCTATTCCTTATTTTTAAGATGCACCTGTGTCCGGTCAAGTTACACATTATAGTTAGCGGTATGCACCTGTGTCTGATCAGGTTACAGTATGTGAAACATAATTATTTCTGCTGGTTCAGCATCTACCAACAAACACGTGGAGGTGCAACGTGATCGTGGGAGTTGATGAGGCGATTTGGTTGATGGCAAACAGGCAGTCTGGGTTGTGTAGTCGGAGTTAACGTTCGATGAAGCGTTAAATAATTAATTGTATTCGTATACTGAAAATATTTGATTGTTAATAGAATAATCTGTGCATTTCAATGATTAATTGTGTTAATAAAATAATCTGTTCATTCCATTAATTAATTGTGCTAATAAATTAATTTAAATTGAAAAAATTGTGTTTTTATTAGTCGGTTCAGTTGGTCGAACCGTCCTATTATATTTTTTTAAATAATCGGTTCAAGGTTCTTTAACTGGTGCCCGAGCAGGGACCGGCCTAAAATTTAAACAGCGGTGTTCTTTAAAAAAAGAGGTCCTGAGATTCCTACGGGACCCTCCAGGACCAGATAATACTAAGAAAGAAAACGTTTTTGTGATTCCTACGGGACCCTCCTAAAACGCATAATTATAAATCAAATTAAAATAATAATTTGATTCTCCTACTTCGCCAAATTGGTATTCCTGGTAGTGAAAATTACCACAGAAGGTTATCAAAGCGAAAGTGAAGCAATCCGTACCTTAGTAGGTATTCGCGATTATTAAAGTGGATTTCCTAAAAGGATTCTTGCGGCCATTCCTATAGGAGTCAAAGGGATTTTTACCCGATCGCATCGCGGGGTGCTCAAAACTCATTATTGAATGATTTTAGTTAAAAAATAAAAATGAAGAGTAAATAAAAAAATAAAAAATGTATTGTTTTAAAGAAAAAGAGTATATTTTTAAAAGAAAATAAAGAGAAGAAAATATATGAAGAAAGAAAATACCAAAGTATTAAAAAAGGCTAAGAGTAAATAAAAAAGATAAATAAAAATATATAAAAGAAAAAGAGAATATATTTAAAAGAAAATTAAAAGAAAATATTTAAAGAAAGAAAATACAAAAGTATTAAACAAATGTGAAGAGTAAATAAAAAAGTTAAAAGAATATATATTATTTAAAGAAAAAAGAGAATATAATTAAAAAAAAATATTTGAAGAAAGAAAATACAAAAGTATTAAAAAAGGTGAAGAGTAAATAAAAAGAGATATATTATTTCATAGAATAAGGAAATATATTTAAAAGAAAATTAAGAGAAGAAAATTTTTGAAAGAGAAAATATAAAGGCAATAAAAAGGAAAAAGCAATTAAAGAGAAAATAATAAAATTAAAAAGAAAAATTACAAATTTAAATTAAAAAAAAAAATAATAAGAAATATTTACGGTGAAGTTGAGTGGATATCCCTTAAAAATAAAAAACAACAAAAAAGACTATTCGAAGGTAAGCGAATTTCTTATTTCTCTTCCTTATCGTTACTTGCCTAATAATAATATGACTTTAGGTCAACTGTAACTGAACGAACGGGTTACAGGGTAGGGTTAGTATGTGGGGTAAGAGGAGGCAGGGTATATAAATACACAAACCTTTTCTGTATATAAATTATGTATATATGCAAATGATAAGTGTTTGTTAATGTTTTGTGTATATATTTTAAAAACGTTATAAAATGTATTTTCTTTATATTTATATATTAGTTCACAATTTGTATTTTATTATTAGGGTTTATGGAAAATTTAACTGTTTCAATTAAATGTAATTTATTCATACAATTCTTTTGTTATGTTTATTTTATCATTTGCTACAAATTTAAAGTTTTTTTTTTAATTAATTAATTCTTAATCACAAAGCAGAATGCAAACACTCAGGACTTGTTAGGTTTTACGTTGTTCGCTGTCGATAATCAACTGAACTTATAAGGATCAAATAATTATGTTGAAGGTGTTGATGAAAGTGTGCATGATGATATATATTGTGAATGTTGATATGTGTTGGTGATGTTATTGTTATTGTTTGTTAAAGATGTTTGTGTTGTCCTATTGGAAGTCAGGGTTAGGGTTGTGTATTTGTTCACTCGTGTGAACATCCTCCCGGGCCGGCAACCTGCGAATAAAAAAAATTATTTGTAATTGTCCAAAAGGTGGGTAGGGTATTAATTTTTTTCTTTTTCACTCGTGGTTTCAGGGTTTTCCCATGGGTACAGATTTTCAATTCCGACCTGGAGATCAACCATAACTTCTTGTGGGGTGGAACCTGAAATTAGACTTTGGGTGGGTATTAATAATTGTGGGTGTTTTGGGTAAAAATTTGGATAGGTAAGGATGGTGTTCGGGTGAGTAATGGGTGTGCAACGAGGGCCGAGTCAAGGTTCCGGTTGATGTCCGAAGTTCAACTACTCTAGGTAGTCCATCGAAACCTGGGTGAGTTTTGGTTACTCGTCCGAGTAACCACTCATTTGAGGGTAGGTTGTCCTGTTTAATGACGACAATGTCATCCACTTCCACAGGACATTTAGGGTTTTTCCATTTATAACTCCTTCAAATATTCATCCTTCCATCTTTTGCAAAACTGATGGTTTTGAATTTTCAACCCTTGCCATCTGTTTGCTAGGGTAATATTTTCGTTACTAAAATCGGGTTCAGCGGGTGATAATAAGGGTGAGCCAATTAAGATATGACCTGGGGTTAACGGGTTGAGATCTTGAGGGTTTTCACTTGAGGGGCTTAAGGGTCTTGAGTTGAGGCATCCTTCTATTCTAGCCAATAGGGTTGCTAGTTCCTCAAAGGTATATTTAAAATTTGCGAGCTTCTTAATATGGGACTTGAAGCTCTTTACGCCGGCTTCCCATAAGCCCCCCATATGTGGAGCTCCGGGTGGGATAAAGTGCCACGTCAAGTTTTGAAAGCTATTGGTTGATGTAACCAATCCCTTCAACTGTTTGAGGAATTCCTGTCGCTGCCTTTTAATTAGTTGGCTAGCTCCAACGAAGTTGGTTCCATTGTCGGAATACACAGCGACAGGGCATTCCCGCCTCGAAAAGAATCGGGCAAATGCTGCCATAAATGCTTGGGTAGACAGGTCAGATGTAGGCTCTAAGTGGATAGCTTTGGTAGAAAAGCAAACAAATACGCAAACATAACCTTTGGTTATCCTACATGTTCTACCAATGTAGGATTTTATGTCAAATGGTCCGGCAAAATCAACTCCAACAGTATTAAATGGTCTGCTAATTTGGGTAAGTTCGGGGGGTAATGCAGCCATAAATTGGGTAGTTTGGCGATTCCTATATTTCGTGCAGGGTACGCACCTGTTGACTACAGAACTGATAAGATTCTGCAGTCTCGGAATCCAAAAATTCGAGCGAATTACTCGCAACATTAGACGTTTTCCGCCGTGTAGGGTTATAAGATGAACGTGTTGGGTTAATAATTTAGCAAAGGCGCTAGGGTAGGGTAATAAAATAGGGTGTCGTTCATCATATGTTAAGTTGTTGGAGTTTGCCAATCTGCCATTTGTGCGCATTATATTCTTTGTGTCCAAAAAGGGTGTAAGGGTGAGTAAATTGCTTTTCGTGGGTAAAGGGTTCGATTTCTTCAGACAAGAATATTCTTCACTGAAATTTTGTGTCTGACAAAGAATTATCAGTCTATCACGGGTAGCTTTGATCTCATGCCCATCAAGTTCAATACTCGGGTGGGTTAATAATCTATTGAGTCTTTCGTCAATATATTGTGGAATTTTTCGACACAAAACTACGCTGTCATGTCGAATTCCATTTCTTCGAGTAACTGATGCGCGATCACAAATTCGATAGACATATGACAATATTCTAAGTGCTTTGGACCATTTAGAAAATCTTTCCAAAATGTCCTGGGTAGGGTGGGTAGAGTCCATAGATGTTTTTGGGTTTAAAGTCGTAGAGAACGACTGACAAATTTTAGCTTCAGCTTGAGTTTCGTAGGTTAAATGTGTTGTTGGCCACTTTGTTGGATCTTCCTTCAACCAAGTTGGTCCATTCCACCATAGCTTATCGTCCTTTAGTTCGTCTGCGTTGCAACCACGACTGGCAACATCGGCTGGCTTGTCGTAAGAGGCCACATGACTCCAGTTCTTGCTTCCTACCGCCTCGGCTATTGCAGACACACGGTTAGCCACAAAGGTGTTCCAGGTAGTCGGGGGTTTGTTGAGCCATGCCAAAACTATTGCGGAGTCCGTCCAGAAATGCATTGGGTATTGGGTTAATTGCAGCTGGGTAATTATATTCTGCGCCATTTTTGCCAACAACACTGCACCACAAAGTTCTAATTTCGGTAAAGAAATGACCTTGATAGGTGCAGCTCTCGTCTTAGCGACGAGTAGGGTTACGGACATAGGTCCGTCTATGGGTATAACTCGTGCGTATAAAACCACAGAGTATGCTTTTTCAGAAGCATCTGAAAAGCCATGAAACGCAGTTTTTGCTGATGGTGAAAAATTTATCCATCTAGGAATTCGAATATTGTCAATGTTATCATAAAACTGCAAAAACTTGTGCCATTTAATAAGTGTGAGTGGGTTAAGACATTCATCCCAAGCTGTATTATCCTGCCAGATTTGCTGCATCACCATTTTGGCGGATATTACGATTGGTGCTAACCAACCAACTGGGTCAAAAAGTTTAGCGATGTCAGATAAAACTGCTCGCTTAGTGTAGGCTCTCTCTATTTTTGGGACCTCAAAGAAAAAATTGTCTTCTTTTGGATTCCACCGAATGCCTAGAGTTTTAGGGTTTTCCGATTCCGGAAGGGTGAGTAAGGCGGCATTGAGTTGGGTAAATTATCTAGAAGTTTTTGGGTATTTGATGTCCACTTTCGTAGAGGAAAACCAGCAGATTCAAGTGCAGTGATTAACTATTTTTGAGCGGTTTCAGCCTCCTGAACAGTATGAGCACCGGCTAGTACATCATCGACGTACATATTCTCTCTCAAGATTTGAGATGGGTGGGTATCTTAAATGTCTTCGGCTAATTTGTGTAGGATTCTAATAGCCAAATAAGGGGCACAGTTAACACCAAATGTGATTGTTTGCAGTTCGTAATCTTGAATGGGTTCGTTGACGCTTGTACGGAATACAATTCTTTGATAGGGGGTGTGGGTAGGGTTCAATTCAATTTGCCTATACATTTTAGTGATATCGGCATTAAAAACAATCTTATAAAAGCGCCATCTCAAGATTGAAACAACCAAATCCTGTTGTAGGGTAGGACCAATGTGTAGGGTATCATTCAAGCTGTTGCCGTTCGAAGTTTTGCTCGATGCATTAAATACAACTCGAAGTTTGGTCGTAACACGATCGGGTTTAACAACAGCATGATGGGGTAAATAATAATGGGTGTTTGAAGAAGTGTTAGGGTTAAAAATTATGGGTTTCATATGACCTAAGTCGATATATTCTTGTAGCGCGTTATCGTATTCAAGTTTCAGATCGGGCTTCTTTAGTAAATTCTTCTCATTTCTTAAATATTGAGCCATCGCTATAGGGCGCGAGTTGCCTAAATCAATTAGAGGGTTACGAAATGGAAGAGTTACTTGATAACGGCCATTGGGTAAACGACGGGTAGTTGTCGTGTATATCTTCTCACAAGTACAATCATCTTCGGATTGAATGGGTTTTTGCGGAATTCCTTCAATTTCCCAAAATTTGGTCAAGAATTGATCGAGCTTGACAGAACTATAATAAGAAACGATTCTTCGGGTAGGGTGAGAATCTTGTACTGGTCCGGTTAAAATCCAACCAAACTCAGTTTCTTGAGCTATTAATGTGCCAAGAACATCTTTCTTAACACCAGCTCTGATAATTTGTGGGTAAAAATCGCTACCAATTATAATATCAACTGGGCGGCTTTCATAAAATTTAGGATTCTGTCTAACTCTTTTATGAAAGTAGGGTTTAAGTTTTGGGTGGATAAAATGCGGGTGAGGGTTTTGACAACATTTGCCTGAATATTCAATGAAAATTCCTTATTAGTGTTAGAACCAAGATGTATATCACACATCTTGTTCGAACGTGCTGAAACAACCTCATTTGAACCTGAGATTTCAGCAACTATGGGTAGGGTGGGTATGTGTAATTTGCGCCTTAGCTTATCAGAAATGAATGAAAAGTCTGATGCTGGGTCAATAAGCGCTCTAGCAGGGAATTCTTCACCGTGTATTTGAATATTCAAGACAGCTGTGCCTAATAATTTAGCTCTGTCGTCTAATTGGGTTTTGCTTGATTGGGTTTGGGTAGAGAAAGACTGTATTGCACTTGACGTAGAGGGTTTATCGTCATTCTGTGGGTTAGTGTTTGGGTTGGGTTTGTGTAAAAGGGTGTTATGTCTGCCGGCACAGTATCTGCATGTAAATGTACTGCGACATTCTGATACCATGTGACTAATGGCCAGACAATTGTAACAAATTGAATTCTTTCTTATGAATTCAATTCTTTCATTTACTCCCAGGGAAGTAAATGATGAGCATTCCCTCAAAGTATGGTTACTTTTGCACAGTTTACACAATGAACCATCGAGTTTTTCCTGGGGTTTTGGGTAATTATGGGTATTTGGGTTAGTTTGGGTTGAATTCGAGAGTTTGCTTTGGAATGCGTTTGTGGATCGGGTATCCCTCCTATTATTGTGTGTCACATTATGGAACATCTTTACTCTTCTGTCAAATTGATTGTTGATGGCCTGGAGGAATTTGGGTTTTGGGTGGGTGTTTGGGTTGGGGTTAGGGTTACTTTCCGGAACATCATTGACAGAAGTGAGTTCCTTGAATGTATTCGTTAAAAATACATTCACATCAGTCCAGGAAGGCATTTCAGCACAATCCTTTAGGGTTTTCTCAAATTCTCTTCGGGTTTCCTTGGGTAATTTTGTCAAACAGAGATATACAATGATAGGATCCCAATTGTCCGTATTATCTCTAATATATTCAAATTTGCAATACAGCAATTAACCTTTCTCTGTAATTTTCTTATTGAAACACTGCACATAGTGTTTACCGCAGGTAAATTTAAAGGGGTCTTAATTTGAGCGTTAATTTGCGTCCTTTTATTCTCATATTGATTTACCAGCTGGGTCCAAGCAATAAGAAAACCATCATTAATCAAGGGTGCGTTGTCGACTATCTCTTTAGCCTCGCCGCTAGTCTTATTTTTGAGGTAGAAAAGTTTTTCTACTGCAGTTAGGCGGGTGTTATTGCCATAAATAGCCTTGAATAGGTCTCTGAACGAGGCCCAAGACTTGAAATCCCCACTAAATGTTTGCATATCGCAAGGGGTACGTTAAATCCAACTGACTGGGTGGATTGTGTGGGTTGTGAGGGTTCGGGTTGGGTAGGGTTTGAATTCTTGGGTTGGGTTACATTTTCTCTAGATTCATCTATGGAAATCATAGATGACATATAGAATTTTAGGCAGATCTCACATTTCTGGAGAGGCCATTAAAATTTATCGAATTGGATATTTCAGGGTCATTGAGTTGTGGCGACTCTCGAATCTGTCTGAATTTTCCGTCAATATTCGACCACAATGCTTCCAATTCATGCTTCATGAATCTCAATGCGGCTAGTGATTGAGACTTCTCTGTACTGGCCTTAAAGTCTTCCTCAAAGGCACTTAAATCCTGTTGGATATAACATAGAATATCAGCGGCTAAAGTTTTTAATTCCGACATATTTATTTCAAAATCTAATACGCAGAGGATTGGAAAAAGTTATTAAATTGCGATAGTAAATTGAATGAATTGGGTAAATTTGGTTAAAAAAATGTTTATTTCCAATTTGAAATAAAACTGATCAACAGACAAAATTGCCTATTGGGTAGTCTTTGTGTTTCTGTTGCACTACACAAAGAGAACGGCAATATTTGTTACTCACAATATTTTGAAAATATTATCGAAAAAAAGGGTAAGTATTGGGTGAGTTTTATGAGATAATATTTTATATTGTCATTTTTTTTTATAAATCCAAAAAATTCGCGACAAATTATGCGATATATATAAAAAAAACGTAAATTGAAAATTTTCAACTTACCTTGTCTGCTGAGGGTAGGGTACAAGCCAATTTTATTTTTCCAATTCCTCTTTGTGTGATGTTTGTTGCGTTGTGTTTGTGTGCAATGCTAATAATGTTAATTTGTTAGTAGTTGCTTATATTTGTAATTGTTTTTGATTTATTTTTTGTTAGTGAACTGTATTGAAATGTAATTGTTAGTGCACTTTATTTTCTTCAATTTTATAATTTTGTCACTATGTACTTTGTTGCTACTTGTTTTGAATTTTGTTCAATTTTTTATATTTCTTCTCTCACTTTTGGTTTTGTTTATGTTTTATTTTGAAAACTGTGCAAGATGTGTTTCTCTTTATAATGTGTATTTTGTTTCTATTTTTTTTGAACCTTTCTGAACTTTTATGTTTCCTTTTTAATTTATATTTGTTTTGGACTTTGAATTTTTTGCTTTAGTATTGTTTTGAAAATATATAATTTTTGTTTCTTTAATGTAATATGTGTTTTGTTTGTATTTTTTGTGAACTTTAGTAAACTTTTGTGCTTGCCTTTTGATTTTAAATTTGTTTTTAACTTTTATTTTAGGTTAGAGGTACTTATCAATTAAGACAAGTACAGTACCCGGAGGGCGAATTGACCCATTGTACAACGTCCTAGTTAATTAATTAATTTTATACATGAGTGGTGGGACCTACAGTTTAAAGTCGACTCCGAACGACAGATTTTTGAGAAACTCTTCATGGCAATTTTATTTACTCTCAGAGTTTTTTGCCAGAAATCTACTGAGAGGAAGTCGCCGAAAAAATACTTTTTGTATTATGTCTTTGATGCCTGGCCTGGGGCTCGAACCCAGGCTTTTGCGTCTAATAAGCCAACACACTACCTACTAGAATACGGCGACTTCTAACTTTTATTTGACTGTTCTATGTAATTTCACTTTATTTTTGTAATTTTAATATGTATGATAATTTTAAATATGTGATGTATTATTATTTTTGATTTTGCAATGTCTAATTTTTTACTGTTTTATATGTACGTTCTTTTTGTTAATGCACTCTTTCTTTTAATGTGAACTTCTGTGATTATTGTTTGTGTTAATTGTTAATTTGTGTTTTCTGATTTATATATTTAAGTATTTTGTTGATTATTGAATTTTGTATTTTTGTTTGTAGGGTTATTGTAACATTTTTTGCATAGGGTGATTTATGTTTAACACAGTTTGTGTTAGTGTATGTGTGTTTATTTTAATTTGTTTATTGATATCACTTTTGCACTGATTTATTTAATGCACAGCTCTATTATTGTCTAAGATTTCTTTTTGATTTTTATTAAAATTTAAAATAAGGGTGGGGTAAAATTTGCACAATTTAGATGGGTTTTTTGTGGACTGTATATTTGTGTCGCTGTCTCTTCTTTTTCCTTGAAGGACCATGAACATACGGGTTATAGGGTAGGGTTAGTTTGTGGGGTAAGAGGGGGGGTAGGGTATATATGTAAATGTATGCAACAAACCTTTTAGTATGTATTTATATATGTGTTATATTAATAATATATATTAGTGTTGTTTTATTTGTATGTATTTTCAAAAACGTTATAAACGTATTTATTTGTATTTGTTTTATAATATAAGTAATTTGTTCACAATTGTTCAAAATATGTTTTTAAGTTTGTTAATGTTCGCAATGATTATTATTTCACAATATTATTTATTATTATAATTAATTTTCAATATATAATTTAGTTCACACGCGTAAGGCTTGTTGGATATTTGTTCAGTGTTGTTTGAAGATCGATAATCAACTGAACATATAAGGATCAAATAATTATGTTGAAGGTGTTGATGAAAGAGTGTATGATGATGTATATTGTGAATGTTGATATGTGTTGGTGATGTTATTGTTATTGTTTGTTAAAGATGTTTGTGTTGTCCTATTGGAAGTCAGGGTTAAGGTTGTGTATTTGTTCACTCGTGTGAACAGTTGCAGAAAGGTCACATCTAGCGAAACTTTTAGTTAATTTCACACATAGCATTTTGCTCCACTCTGAGCATCAGATAATGCTACGTGCGATTCGTCAAAGATTTTACATCCCAAGATTAAAAAATCTTGTTCGAAAATGCATACGAGAATGTAAGACGTGTACGATCTATAAAGATAAGGTCCAGCACCAAATCATGGCCGCACTCCCCCCAGAACGTGTGAACTTTTCCTTGCCATTCACATATACTGGAGTCGATTTCTCTGGTCCGTTCAGCATTAAATTCTCTACACGAGAAATGCGAAAATCCTTAAAGGTTATGCTACGGTGTTCGTGTGTTTCTCTACTCGAGCCTTTCATTTAGAACTTTGTTCAGATCTCTTAACAGATGCCTTTCTAGCGTGCTTTGACAGATTTACCGGGCGCAGAGGTCTCCCTAAGACAATGTTCTCGGACAACGTTCGAAACTTCCTAGGTGCAAATGATTTTCTAAAATCCAGCGAAAAACCTTTAATTGAGAAGTACGCTACATTGGGCTTTACTTGGTCTTTTATACCGCCATAAGCGCCTCATATTGGTGGCCTTTGGGAGGCAGCAGTAAAGAACATAAAGTCTCATCTGAAGAAAGTGACCAACAACTTGTCCTTCAGCTTCGAAGAATTCAATACGCTTCTAGTTCGTATCGAAGCTGTTTTAAATTCGCGACCTCTTTCGTCTCTAACCGAAAAACCGAATGAGATTTTACCTCTGACCCCAGGACATTTACTACGAGGTGCTCCGATTACAGCACTACCAGAAGCACCCGCTGAACCCTCACTCAAAGATGTTCCATTCCTAAAACGTTGGGAAAGATTGAAAGCACTTCAACATATTTTTGCTCGATGTTGGAAGTCTGAATATATCATCGAGCTCCAGAGACGTTTTAAATGGCAGAAGGAACGCGACAACCATAAACCAAACGATATTGTGATAGTCAAAGAAGACCTTCTACAACCTACCGAGTGGCTCCTTGGTCGCGTTACCAGCGCCCTAGTGATGCACACTTACGGACTCTCGCACAGTACCCTCCCCCAGCTAACTTCAAACAGTTGCAATCCTATCTTCGACTATTTTCTTACTTCCGGAAATTTGTGAAGGATTACGCGAGGATAGTACACCCTATTCAGAAACTGCTTAGAGATGGTAACGTTTATAATTTTGATGAATCTTGTAGGCAATCGTTCTATGATTGGTTCTCGTAAATAGACGAGACCACCGGTATTGGCTCTGTATAATCCGAGGAATGAAACCGAATTGCATATAGATGCAATGGGGCAGTGTTATTACAGAAACAGGGGGACGGGAAGTTCCATCCCGTTTTCTTTTTTCGAAGGCAACTACGACGACAGGGTCGAGAATGCACAGTTTCGAACTTGAAACCTTGGCCATTATTCATGCTCTGAATCGTTTCAACATTTATTTGAGGGGCATTCCTTTCAAGATAGTTACTGATGCAATGCTCTGGCGCTAACTTTGAACAAGAAGGATATAAGTCCGAAGATTGCTAGGTGGACTCTACAGATGAAACAGTATGATTATAGAATATTACATCGGATTAAAACAAAAACTTTTCAGTAATATTATTTCCTTTTAAATATAAAATACAGCTTAAATATTATTTAGTACCATTTATCCAATTTTGCTTGTTTTGTTTCAAATGAAAAAGTCAGTATTTTGTCCATAATCCTTTATTCTTTATTACTGATTTAATGCGTTTTGGTAAGCTTTCTGCCTGTTTTTTTATGGTTTCGCTGTTTATACTTCGCCACTCTGCCTCAATTCTTAGCCACAATTCGTTAACGTTATTTGGAGGGTTTTCATACTGTACCAATTTTCGTTTTATAATTGCCCACGAATTCTCGGTCGGATTTAAATCCGGACTTTGTGCTGGCCATTTCAATGTCTGAAATTTTTTATTTACAATTTCTTACTTACTGCAATAAATACAAAAAAATTGGATTTAAAATATTTTGTTAATATTATGTATCAATTTTTGCTCGCCAGTGTATATAACTAGTTGTATCCATTTATATTTAGTTTATTCTAATAATTAATTGTAAGACTAACGCCCTCTATATCTCAATATTTTATGTTTACTTTAATAATTAATTGTAAGACGGAACGCTCTCTATATCTCAATTGTAACTTTACTTGATATAATACACTACGTTATAAGCAACTATGTAATAGATGCAGCCAACACTTAAATATAGGGGTTGAGCATGCGCGCCTTTGATGTTAAGAAGAAAAAAGGCAGAATAGAGACGCTTGATAGTGAAAAGACGTACAACGGATTGATTTATGCCAGATTTGACGATTTATCTTCATTTTGACGATTTTGAGCTCCAAAAATATCATATTGACAATTTGACGATTTATGTTCTTATTTTGACGATTTTTGGAAATTAAAAATGTACATCATATCCCTTACTTAAGTATATTAAAAGCCACTTTAAGCTTTGTATTTACTTTAAAGTCGCTGTAGTCTAGTAGGTAGTGTGTTGGCTTATTAGACGTAAAGCCAGGGTTCGAGCCACAGGCCAGACAAAATACAAAAAGTATTACTTCGGCGACTTCCTCTCAGCAGATTTCTGGCAAAGACTCTGAGAGTTAATAAAATTGCCATGAAAAAGTTTCTCAAAAATCTGTCGTTCGGAGTCGACTTTAAACTGTAGGTCCCACCACTCATGTATAAAATTAACACACAACATAAATGGTGTGAGAAACTAGGTCGTAATCCTGACTGAAGGGTTGTAGTGACCAATTATGTGTATGTATTTACTTTGCAATTGTTACTATTGGAAATTTATGTTCGTAAAAACAAGGAGTAAAGTATTATATTTTTAAGTTACTTTCGAATACATGTGATACATTTTTCCGTATTTTATTCCTTTTTAACCCCTTAAAAGCCAAAAAATTACAACTCCTAAATAACCTCGTAGTTGAGAATAATTTATCACTTGTCGTTGCAGACAATTTTAAAAATTCGAGTAAGCTTTTAATATTACCATCGGAAGAACAAAGGCAAGCGCCGTTATTTTGTTTCGTACGACCAACACTCAGGGGATCGATGGCATTGTGTTTGGAACTATGAAAATATGTTATGTGAAGAAGGAAAGGGAGAACAGTGTTTATGGACACTAGGTTTGTGTATATTTATATCATAAGCAGGGGTGTTATATTTGACGATTTTTATCGTCAATTTACTAATATGACGATTGACGTTTTTTCCATAAAATTTCTAACACTTTGACGATTTTTTGGCAACACTTACATTTTGTATAAAAACAAAGTGTATTCATAAAGTGCCCACAGATCTTATTGTACAACAAACATCCACAAAAACAGGCAATTTATTTTTGTTTTAAGCTATCTACTTAAGCTATGTATAAAACAAAATAAGAAATTCGTTGTATTATTTAAAAAATAATTCTTCTAATTATTACTAAAAATTTGATAAGTAAACTTTCTTCACATAATTTGTACGAACATTAATTAAAAATATATGTAAATTATAAGTCTGAACATTTACATACAATGTTTTTAATATTTCTTACTAGTTTTTAAATTTTCTGTCTAGTAAGATTTTTAAAAGAAAATATTTTATATTGACTTTTTTGTTTTTCTACTTTATTGTTTTATTAAAGACTGCTGAATTAATTGTTCCTTTACGTTACTTATAGAAAAATATATTATTTATGTTTTAAATTATGACAATTTTTCTTAATTTTTGTGACGATTTTTTCTCTAAATTTTAACGATTTTTTAAAACAAAAACCTAACAGCCCTGACCATAAGTAACAGGAACGGCCTAAGAATAGTCCGACTAAAAAACGTATTTTTACTGTAATGCAGTGTGCGATCCACTGGCCAATCGACCACATACGGAAGTGGTGGCCGACAAAGACTAGCGTTACGTAGAAATATATGATTTTCGGGCAAAATCCTTTTGTCGAAGTATAGAACAGTGAAACACAAATCACATTGCAATGATGCTCCAATGATTCAATGGAGTTGGATACACTACCGTCATTAACGAGCTACTACGGCCTCTGCTGTACACGATCGATAAATAGACGTTGAGGCACCGACCCATACATGAGAGTTGTATTCCAGTCTCGGTCGGTTACAAATGGTGTAAATAGTAAGATCACATGATCTTAAGAAGGAGGGTGCCCTGGTAGTTAGAGGGTAGTGTGCTAGACTATTAGCGTAAGGGTCGTGGGTTCGATTCCCACCAGAGACTCTGATCTGTGACACTACACCGAGCATATGGTCAAGATACTCCGCTCGTATATAATTAGAATATAATTTGCAATTGTATTGTAATTAATAAATAAATAAATAAGAAGAAACTGAAAAATGTGATTTTTTCTCAAATATTTGACGATTTGATGCCGCATTTATCTGGCAGCTATGAGTGTGAAACAAAAAAGTGACACTGCTTGTAGAGATTTATCAAATTGTATCTTAAAATACACTAATCTGAATTTTGAAAAAAACTTTCCTCTTTTAATATTTCCAATCGCTTTTCCAATCACAACGGTTTTCGTGCAGTCTTGTTAGTTTTCATCTGATTTCCCTTACTGCATTCTACCTTCTACTCTTCTGAGATACACATCTAACTTGTCAACACATGAATAAATAAATGTACAGACATATTCTACGTTCTAATTTGAAGTGTGTACGTAATTTGTAATCACTTCAATTTGACACTTTGGTGTTCTATGTTTAACTTTTCACATTTCTATTTCATTTTGTTTTCGAACATCAAATCACAATTTATTGATCTGTTCCACAAACTACATTAATACAAGCAGAAAAATTATTTAAATACTTTCAAATTTGATCGTGAAAGTAAAACGTTTTGTGGAAATACTCAAGAATAATTAAAATTACAATTAAATAAAACGCTTTATGCAATATAATCCAGATCGACTAAGATTTTGAAAGGGAGTCCTAGTGAAATTACAAAAGCTAAGAAAAAACCTTGGTAATTGCCCTCCAACTAAGTAGACATCTACATATTTGAAAAAATTTAAGTTGAGGTTGTTTAAATAAAATAATTATTTATAGAAACTGACAATTTTTTGTACAGGTTTGGCTTGATTAGTGAACCGAAAAATCGCTCATTATAATTCGGAGGCCAGAGCGACTAGTTAAATTAATATGTTCTTACGAAAATGATGAATATGTGAAATCAAATAATGAAATAACACTACGCTAAAGTTATCGATTAAGTCTGGTACTTTGAATCCAAAACGCTAGAAAGACGCGAGCTGAAATGACATTATGTAAGAACGCATGAAAGGCCAAACGAATATTAAGCCTTTAAGCCCGAATTACTTTTTTTCTAACGGTTACCGTTTTGTTTTTTACACTCAATTTCCACTCAGAGCATAAAAACTAAGACAACTTCTGCTGGCAATTTAAGTTGCCACTGGGCACTAATGGGTTAAGATAAAATGCGTAAAATATTTAAAACGAGAGATCAAGGGCTGTTTTAAAAGCATACAGAAGAAACATTATATTTAAATGGAGCAGCTAAGAAGAAAAAATTAGAGATGGATGCCCAAAATATTCCTTTGTAATGTTCATTAATCTGTGTGTAATCTGCGTGTAATTAATCATTAAAAATTATGTACATTTTTATTAAATTTTTATTTATTTTATTATCGTTTAATCTATAAATTTTTATAAAATTTGTTTAGCTTTTATTCGAATAAAAAAAATCAATTTACAATTTTTTAATGTAAGCAATAACACTAAAATTCACATGTCATACGGTAAACAGAAATACAATAAACAAATACGTAAGAATTTACGAGAAAAGAACAAAACAAAGATCAAAAATCCAAAAACAGCACTTAAAGAAATATCACGAAGTCATCAGCATATAAAAATGGATACAAATAAAGTAAAGAACGATGCTGTCACGTAGTTCGGAATAGACAGTCAGTATTGAGATATAACTCTGTAACTGAGAGTTGTATTTAATAAAATATAAAACCAAATCACTGCTTTTGCAGAACATTTGAAATAAAAAGTTATCTTTTTAAATCGTATTTTACATCCTTTCTGCTTCTTTTATTGTTTAATACATTATAAAAAATCTTTCTTATATCATTCCGCCAAATATGAAGCAGTTTCAATATCAATGTGAAGTGAGTATTAAAATCATTAAAGACCGTATCAGTAATGAGTCTCTTTAAATAACTAAATACCTCATCACTTAATTAATGACTTACATGAACGAATTGAAGATTCCTCCTGCCCATATCTACTCACTTTGCTGTGAACTTTAGTTGTGTTCGGTCGTGTTTTTAATATGGAATTTATCTCAAGTGATATCAGTGAAATAATCGTACAGATAAATAGTGAAAACTATATTAATTTGTGCGGTTTTTCGAGATCTTTCTTTTGGTGTATAAAACGTATAATTATGTTGGAAATTCCGCAGAATTTTCAGTGTAAACTTTTGTTTATTTAATATAAATAAAAGAAAACATGTTTTTTTCTAAAAAAAAAGACTCAACTTCGCGGTATTGCTGAATTTATTCAGCGGTCTGGAGGTCGTCGGCAGAATGAAGGCTATCACCAACAGCTTGGTCACCCGTCAGCGGAAGCTCGAGTTCAGAACACGTGCTGGTCATGTTGACGTCCACATAACCAGCACCATCAGAAACCACAGAAAGTGGCCCCTTCGTCCCTTCAAACGTCATACCCGCACCCTGACTATGTTTCAACCTCTTCACCTTAAAGGTTGGCATCATACCACCGTCAACAACCAAAAACTAAAATCAAATATAACAGAAACCAAAATCAACAAACTCACCAAAGCCAAGGCGCAACAAACCGTAAACCGAAGTCATAATCCCACTAGCGGATACACAATAAATTGTAGAAAACTACTATCAAAGACACAACCCGATACAAAATCTGCACCAACTGTAAATGTTGAATAAATTCTGAGATAACGCAAAGAGCTTTTATTTATGTACAACACGTGTTTTCTTTTATCTATATAAAACAAATAAAAGTTCACACTAAAAATTCTTCGAAAATATCTAACAGAATTATACGTTTTATACACCAAATGAAAACTCTCGAAAAACCGCACAATTTAATTAATATAATATTAATTATACGCACGATAAAATCACTGTATCACTCAAGTTAAATTCCGTATTGAATAACACGCCCGAAAGCACGAAAGTACACAGCGAGTAGATAGGGACATTAGTCCAGGGTTTAACGTGAGTTTCGCCATGACGGCATACCCCACGGTGCTCAAAGCATGGGTGGAAACAATGCGTCTACCAGCGCCCCCACGTACAGTGATGCAACCACATGATTTGCATAATCACATCACTCACCACCGCTTACACTACGTTCCACCGGCTCTACCTCGCTCCTACCCAAGGCTGCCTTCCTCTTCCTACGCAGTTTGGGCTTCTGAGACGCGACCCTTCTTCGGCGACCCCGGGTTAAAACGTTTGCCCGAAGGCATACCTTTCAGAGCACAATTGCGGCGTCAATGCATTGACGCAATGCGATACAGGATGACCTAGCCGCCCACAACGCCGACAAATGTTTTTTCAAGGCGACAATCACGAACACGATGGTCAAAGCTGAAGCAACCGGAAATCATCTCGTATGCACGGACGTGGAAGCTAAACCACTTGATATAGCACCTGCCAATTCCCAATAGGGCCGACGTGACCCTATTTGTACCCTCCAGAACCACGTTGACAGGCCCTAAGTCCGGCTTCCACGGACCACTAACAACTTTAACACTCTTATTAAAAACCTCCCGCGACATACGGTCCTTAAGGTTCATCTCATAAAGATCCGTCATAAAATCTTTAATCGGGATCTCCGGATGAACCTTCTGGATAACAACACGAGGACCTAATTTGTCATCAACAGATACCTCCAAGCAAACCTCAAACTTCTTATTGGCGCGTTCGCGTTCCCTCTCCGCTACTAATGGAGTGCGGATAATCGCTCCTCCATCTCGGGTTGGCCGCACCTCATGGACACGAACTCCAAGAGTTAGGCCAACCTCCTCTACAACCTTCTTCACTACCTCCTTAGAGGCCTCCTTGCCCCTGACTACCACAGACCATGTCTCCACCGGTTTAGGCAAAACCACCGGAGCAGGGACTGGGTCAGCCAGACATAACACCAGGAGCCACAGGAACCGCTGGAGCCGGTCCTTGATGGTGTAGCACCTCTCGACCTGAAAGTGATACGTCGCACTATCGCTGTTAAGGTCAAGAAGGAACTGCCGCTTCTTGTGCATGATCTTGCAAGTGGGAGTGTTAGGATCAAGCACTTCTGCAGCAGTGTCCTGAGGCTAGGTGGCAGACACGATGAATGAACAGTGACAAGGGTAGGGTGACTCACCAGTTTATACATAACGTGACCTTTGTACGGGAACACCCACATTTTTGCTTCGGCTTAAATTTGGGATTCATACTTACGCGATATGGTACCTTTAATACATTTTTGCACGCTAGGAGCCTGAACAATACAGCTGACTGTCGGTGTGGGGTAGGGCATGATGACTGGAAGCAAGTATTGACTACATGCTCAGACTATAATAATATTAAAGTTTTATATAGTATGGGTATTACATGGCTTGCTAGTATAGCTAGTACAGATTGTATAGCTTGCTAGTATAGCTAGTACAGCTTGCTAGTATAGCTAGTACAGATTGTATAGCTTGCTAGTATAGCTAGTACAGCTTGCTAGTATAGCTGGTACAGCTGATATAGCTGGTATAGCAGGTATAGCTAGTATAGCTTGCTAGTATAGCTGGTGTAGTGTTTCATGCGAAGAGGTATGAAAGTAATGAAAAAAATGTTTATAAACTACAGTCAAAAGAAAAAAACCTAATCAGTGTAAGATTGGAAGAAGATTTGTAAACAACTTAATAAACAAATTATATGTTGAATTACATCCACCTGGTTATCAGTTTTGTGGACCTGATACAAAACTTCAAAACGAATAGCAAGAATAAAGGAAATAAAGGAATAATTTATTGGATGCAGATTGTAGAAAGCACGATATAGAGTACTCAAAATCAATGGATATAGACACAAGCCATCAAGCAGATCGTGATCAGGTATAAATCAGATCGTGACCAGATAGCAAGCAGTTCGTGATCAGATATAAAGCAGATCGTAATCAGATACAAAGCAGATCATAATCAGATAGCGAGCAGATCATAACCAGATCAAATTCAATAAACAAATTATTATAATGTCTAAAAATTACCATAATAAAGTGTTGGAAGATCTTGTAAAGGCAAGGGCTGTTCTAAAGAAAAAGTTAAAAAATATTAAACTGAATCAAATAGATAGAGTTAATTTATTAGAAGATACCTTTCAACCAATAACAAAACCACTTAAAAAATCATTGGAAAACTTAAAGATAAATACAAGGATATAGACAACACTATTAATGATGACGATGATTATGATGATGTAAATGGTGATAATGAAAACATCCCAAAACTTGAACATAAGCATAAGGATGTAGACAACACTATAGATGATGAGGAAGATTATTATGACGTGATAATGAAATCATTGGAAAACTCGAAGATAAGCATAAGGATACAGACAACACTATTGATGATGATGACGATTATTATGACGTAAATGGTGATAATGAAATCATCGGAAAACTTGAACATAAGCATAAGGATGTAGACAACACTATTGATGATGATGATGATTATTATGACGTAAATGGTGATAGTGACGATTTTCACTATGGAAATATGTCAACTGATGATAATGATGATGAAAAAACTTATGACCTGTATCAAGCACATGTATCAAGAACTTGGAAAGAAAACAATGTTTAAAGCTGACGAAAAGCTCTCCATTATTTGAAAATATACAAACACTTATTAATAATAAGCAATTGGATAAAATTTATGGTTTTAATCAAGATGTAGACGGTAGTTGGAGATATGGCAAGGAAAAATTAATATTTAATAGAGATAATACTATGCAGATAGGGAATATGAAATTGAAAATGACGCCTGGATTATTTGAACTAGTATTTCATAAAAAACCTCTCCATTATTCTAAAAATGATTTGAAAAAATATAAAGAGATTTTAATTCATACCAATGCACATAAACGTCCCTATGAACATAATGAACAAGTGAAAGGAACACGAGCCTTCAAATATATACGAATAATTAAACATTTATTCGAAACAACAACAAACATTTTAACAAAAGGCAGTGGTTTAATGCTAAAATTACAAAATAATCTGAAATCAAATTACATACATTGCGATGATCCTAATGAACTAGTTGACAGACTACGTTTACTTCTTTCATCGGAAGGTTCTGGTCACAACAATCATCAAAACGAAATAATCTCTATTATCGAAGAACTTAAAGAAGCTAACATAATTTATTAGAAGAGTGAAAGAAATGTCTTATATTAATATATTTGGAGAAGGTTTCAATAAATATAATCATAAACACAAAAAAAATATATATATATAAAAAAAATATAAATATATATATATATATATATATATATATATATGTATATAACACAAATACATGATGATCTAGTTGATCAAATAAACAATTTAAAAAGCGAGATTGAAAATGTTTACCTAAAACATGGTTATGTCAAAAAAAAAATAATAAAAAAAAAATTAAAATAAAATAGACAAAACCAAAAACCAAAAAAGTAGATCGTTATCAGATATAAAGTAGATCGTGAGCAGATACAAAGCAGATCGTGATCAGATGTAAAGTAGATCGTGATCAGATACAAAGCAGATCAAAATCAATATCAAAAAATTAACATACTGAAATCATATAAATTGCTGTATATATAGGAGATCGTCTTGATTTCAGCTATTTTTGCGAAGAGGTATAAAAGTAACGTAAACAAAATTTGTTATAATCTACAGTCAAAACAAAACCCCAGCCAGTGTAAGATGAGAAGAGGATTTGTAAACAACTTAATAAATAAAGTACCTGTTGAATTACATCTACCTGGTTATCAGTTTTGTGGACCTGGTACAAAACTTGAAAAACGTTTAGCAAGAGGAGATAAGGGTATACATTTATTAGACGCAGCTTCTAGAGAGCACGATATTGCATATTCACAATCAAAAGATATAGACACAAGACATCAAGCAGATCAAATATTAGCTGAAAAAGCCTGGGAACGAGTTAAATCTAAAGATACCGATATTAAAGAACGTGCTGACGCGTGGTTTGTGACAAACGCTATGAAAGCTAAAGTGAAATTTGGATTAGGTTTGAAGGAGCAGAGACATAAGAAAAGAAAAAATTCAAAAAGAATGAGAAAAAAATGAAAGAGTGTAAAGGAAATTATTCACAGCTACTGTGAGAAAAACTTTAAAACAATTGAAAGAACAGAAACCCCTTGATATAAATGATGCTGTTAAAATAGCTCAAAAGGCTATTCATTCAAATTTTAAAGGGAAAAAGCGAGCAGACATTATAATACCGAGAGTTATACCTGTACCGAAAATTGGAGGATTTCTTCCACTTATTCCCGTACTAACAGCATTGTCAGCGCTTGGTGGTTTGGCAAGTGGAGGATCCGCTATTGTCAAAGCAGTAAATGCTATCAAAAATGGAAAAGAACAATTGGCTGAAGCTAACCGTCATAATATATATATGGAATCAATTGCAATGGGTAAAGGGTTGTACCTCAAACCATATAAAACTGGATATGGTCTCTACTATAATCCAGCTCCAAAAAACTATTAGATAACCTACCCAATCGCCCATTAACAGATTTGGATTTGAATAAATATGGAAGACACCTCAAACACTTTAGGCGTGTTTTCATGCGTGATTCTTTACCTAAAAAACCATTCAAACAAGAATGTGGCATTGTTAACTTAGATGATTCAAATGGTATGGGAACACATTGGGTAGCATATTATAAAAACCACAACTATAAAGAATACTTTGATAGCTTTGGAAGCTTACAACCACCACTTGAGATTGTCAACTACTTAAAATTTCCTATTGAATATAATTATGAACGAAAACAAAAATTTAATACATTTAATTGTGGGCACTTGTGTTTAAAATTTTTATTCAATAAATATAAATTAAAATGAAATAATTCAGAGTACATCGTCCCGCACTAACACAACCTACTATTAAATTTTTAAAGGTAAACAAAAATGGTAACATCAGCTGTATTGGAAGAACTATTAATAAAACATATAGATTTATTTATGAAACTTATAAATGAACTAAGAATATGTAACGTTAGTAAAATAAGTAATCCATTTTTATGTATTAATATGTCATACGTTTGTATTATTGTGAAACTACTTATACACAATCTTTCAACATTTGTCGATGTCAAACATTCTATACACAATATTTGTTAACACTTAAGTTATTTAATCTGTATAAACGTATTTTTAAATTCGAATCTGTAAAAATCTGAAAAAAGAAATATGTAATAAAATTTTCAAAAAAAATAAAAACTAATTTATTTTAATTAATCTCATTATTGTATAATTTCATTTATTTAAAACAGTAAAACTAAAAATTCTAAACCCTTAAAAACAAGTCTATTTATACTCTGGGATGTTGTAAATCAATCAGTGAATTCAATTATGTGAAAACAGATATTACTTATACTTATGCGTGAAAAAAAACCCACAGGCACAACTTTCTCATCAAATTAAAAACAACCGCACAACCAACCTACCCTTTCTTATTAGTTTATATTTCTATTTCTTCTACCTGTGATCATGAGCAATACGTGCCAAGAATTTACTATCAAAAAATAAACGATCATACACATTACATGTTACGCACACACTCATTCTGTCCGTCCAAACATTCGTACATACATATATACATTTTCACATTACAGTCTACTTGTACTCTGGGATGTAGATGAGGAAACGTGCACACACTCATTCTGTCCGTCCAACCATTCGTTTGAAAAGCAATACAAATAAAATGAACAAGAATAAGCAGGAATGATCCCAAATTTGTAGGGAAAAATTGAAAATTAAAATGATTTAATTCTTTTTCAGATATGCATTCTCCCAAATTTTAACACACACACGCACATACACATTAAAAAGCATTACCTTCTCATAATACATGTTACAAACCTAAAGACCGATCGCACACAATTCATTTCACAATTCTGCAATGTTCTTACTCTTTTACAGCTATGCATGAGCCAAATTTTGTATGGAGCAAGTGGTCCCGAACATACATAAACACACTACTGAAAGCTACACTACTTTCACTTCAAATTTTACACTATCCTGACTTTACGAAACAATTTCTAATAACTGTAGATGCATCAAAACTAGGTTGTGGTGCCATCTTAAGTCAAAATTTTAATGGTAATGATTTACCTATATATTTTGCTTCAAAATCTTTTTCACATTCTGAACAGAAAAAAACTATAATTGAACTTGAACTTCTTGCTATTCATTTTGCTATAACTCAGTTTAGACCTTATGTCTATGGAACTTCATTTATTGTAAGATCAGATCACAGAACTTTAGTTTACCTCTTCAATATTAAAGATCATTCTTCTAAATTAACACATATTAGACTTCAGCTGTCAGAATATAACTTTACCGTCGAATACATTAAAAGAAAATCGAATGTGGGTGCAGATGCTCTATCTAGAATATCAATAGACAAGTTAAAGAATAATGACAATAATCAAGTACTAGTTACGACCCGAGCTATGTCAAAAGGACAAAATAATGATAAAATTAAATTTAACCAATCTTTCTAAAATGAAGACATTGAACTGAAAATTTATGACAACGTTTGCACGACATGATTTACTGTTTATATCCTACAATTTTGACCTTATAAGGAGCGCCCAAACAGGCACTTTTCAATACAGAGATTTCGACAATATAGACTATCAGTCTCTTGGTACTGAGTTATTCTCTAGATTGGAATCATGTGTTCCTAACCTCTGCTGTTGATGAGCAATTGCATTTATATTATAACAACCTAAGATATCTTTATGATAAATATATTCCTATAAAATCGAAGTCCCTACGGAATAGTAAACCTTGGTTTACTTCCGAAGTTAAAATTCTAATTAACATCCGGAATAATGCAGATGCATAGATGGAAACGGTTTAAAACTCCAGAGCTTTATGAAATTTTTAAATCTGCAGGAACTGCTGTAAATGGTAAGATAAGAAATTCCAAGTCTGTTTTATGGAAATAAGTTTCGGAAATGTATCGACTTAAAGGGAAAATGGAGAGAAATTCATAGGATGGGTTTAGTCAATCGTGACAATGCCAGCGCGGAGGTAACAGATGTCAACGAAGTGAATCATCAATTTTCGAATATTCCCATGCCACATATAAATATTAACTTTTATGACAACAATTACATGGATTCAATTTTATAAACTTTACTCAAGAGGAGGTACTGCTGTTGGTTATGATGGGATGCATCCGAAGTTTGTTAAAATTAAATTACCTTATACACTAACCTATATCACCCATTTGTTTAGTACGATAGTTACCACATCTACTTTCCCATCTATGTGGAAACATGCCAAAATTGTTCCGATTTTAAAACCGGATAAGTTTTCAGCCAATTGCCATCTTGCCGTATTTATCAAAGGTTTTTGAGAAATTAATACATGCGCAGATAAGCCGTCACTTACATACTAACTCCTTGCTTAATGAAAGGCAATCTGATTTTAGACCCAAGCACAGCTGCAATAGTGCTTTAGTTGATGTGACTGAAGAAATCAGATTGGAAGTTGATAAACGTCATTTCTTATACTGCTTGTCCATTCTAAAGCATTTGACACAGTATATCATTCCATTTTACTCCATAAATTGAAACATATGTGCAATTTTTCCCCAACTGCGTTAAAATTATTATCATTCTACTTGAGTAATAGAAGCCAAAGTGTTTATCATGACTCAAACATATCGAGAAGTTGTGCAACGCCAAGTGATGTACCACAGGGCTCCATACTTGGTACACTTTTATACTCCGTATGTTAATGATCTTCAATTGAATGTAGAACATTATCAAATACATATGTATGCTGATGATGTGCAGATATACATTAGTTGTGAAGTGGATGACGCGCCCAACTGTATACGTTTAATAAATCTGGCCTTACATAGAATTTACTTATGGGCATCTGCAAATGGACTAAGCCTAAATCCCACGAAATCAGCTGTTTTAATTTATGACGTATCTTCCACCAATACATATTAAAAATATAAATATAAACATTGTTGAATCTGTTAAAAATCAAGGAGTAATTCTCAACAAACAACTCAATTGGTCGGATCACATTAGAGCTAACTGTGGAAAAACGTTTGCTATTCTTCGCAATCTTTGGATAACACAATTTTTCACACCAATCCATATCCGAATGCTTTTAGCCAAAACCTATTTTTTGTCAACTCTAATTTATGGGTGGGAGATGCCATTATTAGGCGCAGGCTTAATGTCACTTTTAACAATATTGCACGATATGTATTTGGTAGCATATCACATTATGCCAAACAAATTTATAATATCACGTTTGATAATTTACTAAAGTGCCGAGTACTGCTACTTTGCATAGAATTATCTATAATCAGCAACCACCCTATTTTTATCGGAAAATAAATTTTTCAATATCTAATAGGGGAAGGAGGATAAGTTGTATAAAATATTTCAAAGCTGCCTCTGATCAACACTTATTAACTCTATTCGCCTTTGGCGCCAACTACCCTCACAATTACAATTAATATCCAATACAAGCCATTTTAAAACTGCCACATTTAAGCACTTTTCGTAGTTATGTTTCTCTTTTTTTGTTCTTTTATGTTATATTTGTCTAAAATGTTACCTTTTTAAAACAAAATTCTGTATAGTATAGTTTAACTTTTGTTTTTCTTAAATTTGTTATGTTTCTGAAATTAACTTTGATAACCTTTAAATTTCCACTTTTATATTATTTTAAAAACCTATATGACAATTACATAACCAATACTTTAAAATAAGACTTGTTCTTGTTGCATTGAATTTACTGTAAATAAATAATATAAAAAATAAATAAATTCTCAAGAATTCAGTAAGAATATTCCAAAAATTAGAACCGAAATAATTGATCAGAATAATTATAAAAAATACGTATAAATATTTGGACAATTTCGTGTCAAGTGACCCAATTTTGAAAATCGATGTCTTCCAATTTGGATGAATTTGCACCAAGGTTAGTACTATTGGATAGTAGGTCAGACACAAATTTTCAGCTCTATCAGTCAAGAACTGCCGGAGTTAGAGGGGGTCAAAGTTGGACATTTTGGTCATACAGGGTTTTTTTAAAATGTGTGTAACTTTTCACCTATTGGTCCTAGCAAAAATTAGGATATTAGATAGCTATTTCTTCAATCTTTCCAAAAATAATTTTTTAATTAAAAAAAAAAAATTTTTTATTTTTTTTTATTTTTGATGGAGAGATGGATCAAATCCCTTAGAGTTACCGGAAACCTTTTAAGTTACATGATCACATTGAAATAACTTTTGTATTAGATTTATACAACATTACAGGGTAAATAAGTCTGCGTTTATACACATTTTAGAAGTGCTTGAAAAGGCCCTGCCTTCTACAAAAAAATCATTTGGTACACCGCCAATACTTAAGCTATGTGCCTGATTGCGGTTCTTCGCAGAAGGCGGTTATCAAAAAGGAGTAGCTAGGGATGACGTAGTTGGCATGGCACAGTCAACGTTCTGCATAGTACTATCACAAGTATTAGACGCTTTAGAGCAACATCTTTGTAGAAAATGGATAACTTATCCCACGGAAGAAGAGAGCAGTGATAACCCAGGAGTTCTATCACAAATTTGGATTGCCTGGTGTGTTGGGTTGTATTCATGGAACACACATCAATATTGTGGCTCCAAAAGAAAATAAACACTTATGCTATAACCGGAAAGGCAATTATAGTTTAAATGCCACACTCATAAGTTTTTATTTATTAAAATTATTGTGGCATATAGTAATTAATATAATTGTTTTAAAGATATGTGATAGCAGAATGAAAATAAGATTTGTTGATGCGATGTAATGTACACATCGACAGGGCCATATTATTTAATATGTAAGGTACCAGGTACACAGGGCGCTATATTTATTAATTATGCAATGTTAGTCTACAAAACAGCGCCATAATTATTATATTATGGAATGTACAATGTACACAGGGCGTCATATTATTTTATATTATGAAATACGTAGACCCCGCGCCATATTAATTAAATTATGTACTGTACACATGCGATGTCAACTAGTTTGAATCAGATACACAAGCAAATTATGTATCCGTTCATAAAGTGTCGGACTAAAACAGGTCGGCGGGAGCCTATAATTTGCTAGCTAGCAGTCGGGTGGGGGGATCTTGACCTAGTTCTAGCCGCCTCAGTCGTATTACACACTGTTTTATAAAGACTCCCTATTGTTTCACTTATTATTGTTACTCTATGTGGTCCTGAGTAGTACAGATCAAATCAAAAGAAAACAAAATCTAGCCCCTCTATACTACTAATTTGGGATAGAAAAAAAAAAGGTATTAATTATCGTTTGCTCACTAAATGTGTTTCTCTGATGTTTTGAGAAACCACGCTTCTTTACCCTCCCTAAACCTGTATCCTACGAGCGTAATTGGGGAGTAGGATCCCTAGATCTACCAGTCTATTTCAGCTACACCATACAAGAGAACTTAGAAAAACTGTTTAAGCCTTCATTCTTAATTAAACCATATTTTATTATTATATAAGGAAAATATAAAATTCAATGAGTTAAAATTAAACAACACCTTAGAAAAAGGCTAATCGTAGACCGTAAATATTAAGTACTAACTAGGAACAATCTTATAAGCAAATCTAAATAGAAATTACTTAAACCTTATGAAAAGCTGTTGTAGCATGATTTTACAGTCGTCAATCACCACAACATTTCATGTGCATAAACAAAAGAATATCGAATTGCATATGAGCGGCGACCAATTGACTAAATGTTGCTGACCGTCGCTGCTGCGTATAACGCCACAATAGTAATGCGCACATGCGGCGATCATTTGACACTTTGTTGTCAGGCCGCCGGCTGTATTTGTGTTCACGCTGGCCACCCTAATTTTAAGTTTAGCCTTAAGTTATTTTACAACTGTGTATATTTACAAATTAATTGTGAATTGTTAATTATAAACCCGAAAAGAGATTATTATCAAATCCACCCCCGAATTGTAAGGTACGTTTTGAGTGTCCTTGAGAAAATAATTTTTTTATAGAAATCACTAATCGATTTGTTTTTATTCTCCTCGATAAAATATTTTATTTTATTCGCTTCCCCATTCAACCCAACATTTGGTCCTTCGAGCCGGATCATCCCCAAGATAAAATAAAATATTTAACGAGGATCTTTTTTGTAGATTTTGGATTCCTTTGTTGTTGGAGACCACACCCTTTTCACCGTTGGAATTTCTTTTTGTTTGTAATTCCTTTCCCCAAAAATTTGTTTACAAGGTATGTAAAACACATATAATTTTGTGAAATATTAGTGCGAAAATAAGTGAAAAGAAAAAGAAATAAATATATAAATAAAATAGACAAAAATATAAAATTTAGTGAAGTGTCTCAGTGAAGTGTAAGAATAAAAGAGTAATATAAAGCAAGAGAATAGAAACAAACGGGAAAAAGATACACAAACAACACAGAGTGCATTGATATTGCGTGTTGTTGTTGTGTACTTGCTTTATAAACAGCTGTAAGGTAGTCACAGAATAAGGTGGCCGCTGTTTCGAATATCTTATATTCTTGCACCCATATAATAAGCGAATTATATTATTTTATATTTTTCGACTTATTTTTTTGGTTTTGTTTGAGACATTTCTTTTTCTGATTTAATTTAAAGAAAAACATATATATTTTTTTGTTGATTTTTTTATATATTTTTATTATATTTCTTATATATTTTTTTTATTATATTTTTATATATATATATTTTTTTGTGAAAAAAAAAAACAAATCGTTATCGATTGACTTTTTAAGTAATCATTTTTATTGCGATTTTAATTCTTTTATTTTGCGATTTGATAACTTTCCCTATATATCGGTATTCGCGAATATTTTTTTCTCTCATTTTTTTTCGGATCAATTTCGTGTTGATCGTTTTAAACATTCCCTTTTTCTTATATTTTGGGATTGTATTATTCGTAAATTTTTTTTTGGAAATTTTCGGTTTTTTTTTCTCGCGATTTGAAGTTTTCCTCGTTTGTTACTATTTGTTTGGAATTTACGTTTAGTAGTCCCCTTTCGTGAACATCCTTATCTTCTCGTTCTCCTTTTATTCTGAGTTTTCTAATAACCTTATCTGCGTCCCAATTGTGAAAAATGGCCGCATTGAGAAACTTGACCAGAAACTACAATCGCTTAGTCGATTTTGACAGCAATACTCTGTTCACACTCTGAGTGTCCATCGGCAGGAGTTAACCCGTTTGTGGGAAGCTTTTCGTGACTCCTACGAGGACTTGTCGGAAAATGCCGAGGATACCAAGGTTTCTGCTAAAGACCTGAAGGCCAAGTATATGTCGGGGTATACACTGTATGTTCAATGCGTCTCGCTCATTGATGGGTCAACTGACGGCCTTAAGAGCAAGGCCGCGAACCCCCTACCAATAGTATCCCGATTCACCTTCCCCCTTGTGACACCCCTACCTTTACCGGTGATTACGCATCTTGGCCAACGTTCAGGGATATGTTTTCGGCCATTTATGGAACCAACCCTCACATTAGTAACATCCAAAGGATGTATTATCTTTTGCAAAAGACGGAAGGTGAGGCGAGGAACATTATTCGAACTTGCCCCATGGCGAATGATGGTTTCGACATGGCGTGGCAGAACCTGGTAGACAGGTATGAGAATAAACGCGTTTTGGTGAATTCTCAATTGAAAACCCTCTTTAACCTCCCTTCCATATCCAAGGAGTCTGGCCCTTCTATTAAAGGTTTGCAACGGACAATCAATGATTGTATAACGAATTTGTCGTTGCTGGGCATACAGACTCAGAATTGGGATATAATCTTTGTCTACATTTGCTCCACCAAACTCCCCGAACACACCTTAGGTCTTTGGGAACAGACTCAGGGGCCGTGTTCAGACCTACCGAAGTGGAGCAAGATGGATGAGTTCCTGACTGCCAGATACCGAACTCTGGAGTCAGTGTCGGACATTATTGGCAGCCACAATTTTCCCCAAGGTACTGCACGGGTTAATAACCAAAGCAGCTCTAGTAATCCTCGGAAATTGAAAACCTTTGGGACCACTGTGGCCCCTAGCTTACCCCAACGAAAATGTCCAGTTTGCGGCGAAAATCATCCCATTCGTTTATGTTCCGACTTTTTGAGAATGACGGTTAGTGCTCGTTTGGCAACCGTTAGGAAGCATAAATGCTGCACGAATTGTTTGGCAGCCTCGCATGAGTTCAAAAGATGCCAAAGCTCAAATGTTTGCTATATCTGCAAACAAAAACATCATTCGCTACTTCATCGTACCGAATCTTCCCCCCGGGAGAAATCGAGGACTGGAACTAACCCCGCTGACCCTTCTACCCCTATTAGCTCTCCGGAAATCCCTCTGTCTTCTCCTGCACAAAGGCGAAATGAAGTGGATGATGGCCCATCTACATCCGCTGCTGCTCGATCTTTTCAAAATTTCGCCACTCGTATACAGTCCACCCCGTACTCGACAGTTTTATTGGGAACTATCCAGGTGAATGTAGTGCATAATGGTGTAGTTTTTCCTGCTAGAGCTCTAATCGACCCGGCATCTCAGGCTACTTTCATCTCCAGAAGGCTGCAACGGAAGCTAGATCTTCCAACCCTTTTAGCACCGGCTGCCACTGTTGTGGGCCTTAATGGCGCAGTAGCAGCAAACTCGACTAAGGTCTGTGTTGTTTCGCTGGGATCTTCCATGGATCCAGCGTTTAGTCTGACTACGGAGGCATATGTGATTGACAAGCTAACTGGTCGATTACCCACCTACTCCTTGGCGAAGTTTGTTGATCTCAACACTCCCGAACTTCCGTTGACAGACTTGAAATGTGCCCATATGGATTTGCTATTGGGCGGAGATATATACTCTCAAATCATGCTTCCTGAGGTTAGGAAGGATTCTAAAAACCCCTTGATCGCTCAGCGAGCTGTCTTCGGTTGGATAGTAACTGGTAGAATACCTCAGTTGAACCCGTTGGATTCCGTTGCTTCCTTCTTTGGGCAACTGGACTTGGATGCGAAAATTAGTCGGTTCTGGGAAGTAGAGGAAATACCGAAGTCGGAAATATTGTCGACTGAAGATCGCTTTTGTGAGGATCTGTATCGTCGCACGACTTATAGGACTAGAGAGGGTAGATATGTAGTTGCTCTAACTTTTAAACCCGAATTTTCGACGGACTTGAATCTCGGTCCATCTCGAAAAGGTGCTCTCGGCCAATTTTTGAGAAATGAGTCTCGTATGTTGAGGAACCCTGAGATTAAGGATCAATATGATCAGGTTATTGAGGAGCACCTTACCCTGGGCCACATGCCGAAGATCGATCACGACGCTATTTATTCTCCTAAACCCAGTTACTACCTACCCCATCATGCCGTTTTTAAGCCTGATAGCACCACCACCAAGTTGCATGTCGTTTTTAACGCCTCTTGCCCCTCCTCTAATGGCTTAAGCCTTAACAGTGTCTTGCACACTGGCCCGATTTTACAAGCCGATTTGACTATTCTGATTCTCCGATGGAGACTGTTTAGATTTGTTTTCAATGCGGACATACAGAAGATGTATAGGCAAATACTGGTCGTGCCAGATCACACCCCTTTTCAAAGGATACTATTCTGTCGGAACTCCCAGGAAGATGTCCAGGATTTTGAATTAAACATAGTTACATTTGGTGGTAACTGTGCCCCCTATTTGGCCATAAGAACCCTACATCAGTTAGCTGATGATTGTAAATCGGATCACCCCTTTGCTTCTGAGATTTTGCAAAACCAAATGTATGTGGATATTTTGGCTGGTTCGCATTCCTTTGTAGAAGTTACTCGTAATCGTGATGAGATAATTCATGTTCTGAATTCTGCTGGCTTTTCCCTTCGTAAATGGACATCAAATGGTAGAGGACTTATTGATGACTTGCCACCTGAACATCTATTGGATTCCCAATTCCTAAAATTGTCAGACGCCAGCACCGCTAAAACTCTGGGTTTACGTTGGAATGCGAGCATTGATGCATTTTTCTTCAAGCCAGCTCCAACGCCCGATTTCTCTGTAGTCACAAAACGATCCGTCTTGTCTCAAATAGCGAAGCTATTTGACCCCGCTGGGTGGTTGGCACCTAAAGTCATAGTTGCTAAAATTCTTATGCAACAAATTTGGAAAGACGGAACGGATTGGGACGAATGCTTGAAACCCATGACGTTTAACAGATGGCTTGAGTTTGTCGATGATTATTCGTACATCGAAAGGATTAACATCCCCCGTTGGGTTAATTTTAACCCTCAGTGTGAAGTACAACTTCATGCATTTTGTGATGCTTCTGAGAAAGCATATGCTGCCACTCTGTACAGTAGAGTCCAAACTCCGTCTGGTGAATTTGTCACCCACTTACTCGCTGCCAAAACAAAAGTTGCGCCTATAAAAGTGCAAACTTTACCCCGTTTAGAGCTCTGCGGCGCAACTCTATTGGCGAAAATGGTATTTTCACTTCGTAAGGAGCTGAATCTTACCAGATCGGAAGCCTTCTATTGGACAGATTCGACTATCGTTCTGTCCTGGCTTCAAAAACCCCCGTGCCATTGGCCAACTTTTGTGGCGAATCGAGTATCGTATATCGTGGACCAGGTAGGCACTGACAATTGGAATCACGTCGAATCTCATCATAACCCTGCTGATTTGGCTAGTCGTGGTATGAGCGCTAAGGAGCTCTCTATTTCAGATATTTGGTGGAAAGGTCCTGAATGGTTATCTCGTCCACAGTCTGAATGGCCACTGTCGTCTTTTAAACCCAATAATCAGCTAGGAACGCGTTTGATACAGGTTAACGTTGCACAGACGGATACGTCTGAAGAATTTTTGAGTCGATATTCGGACTTACCTCGTGCTCTGCGAGTTATGTCCTACATCTTTCGCTTTTATCACTCTTTACTCCCCGGAAAAAGGTCGTCTCAAGTCCCCCTATCTCATACGTTGAGTCAAAGTGAGGTGAAGTCGGCAAAGGATCGTTTGATCATTCTCTGCCAAAGTACCCATTTCCCCGAATACTCTTCACTGAAGAATGGCTCTACCTTAACCTCTAAGAATTCACTACTCGTGTTCAACCCCTTTATAGATTCTAGTGGATTTCTACGAGTTAATGGTAGACTCTCCCAATCACCTACTTTGACCTACAACGAACGTTTTCCGAAGTTATTACCCTATAATGGCCGTTTTACGTGTCTCTATCTGGAACATCTTCATAAATTTTCGGCTCATGCGAATATCTCTCTGATGCTTCGCCTTATGCGACAGGAATTTTGGGTTCCTAAATTGAAGAATTTGGTTAAGACAGTTGTTCACAATTGCAAAGTGTGTTCTTTATATAAAAAGAAACTCGGTCAGCAAATTATGTCTGCATTGCCGCCCGAAAGAACTACACTTACTCGCCTTTTTACTCATACCGGAATTGATTTTGCTGGTCCCTTTGATATAAAGTAATATATATAGGGCGTGGTTGTAGAATAACGAAAGGATATGTCTTAATATTTGTTTGTTTTACTACTCGAGCCATCCATCTGGAGGCTACAAATGACATATCCACCGAATGTTTTTTGGCCGCTTTTGCTCGATTCTTCTCTCGTCGCGGTTGTCCTTCTCACCTCTATTCGGACAATGGTACTGCCTTTGTTGGCGCAGCTAAACTCTTGAATAAAGATAAGACTCAGTTCCTTGAGAGTCTTAAACGGCAGATTGTCACCAAAAATGCCAATTGGTAGATTGGCATTTTATTCCTCCTGGCGCTCCACATATGGGTGGCTTATGGGAGGCAGGAGTGAAGAGTTTCAAAACTCGTTTGCGTAAGATATCCCATGCCCAAAGCTTCACTTATGAAGAATTCTCAACTATGTTGACAAGAATAGAGGCTTGTCTGAATTCTAGACCTCTTAGCTCGATGACAGACAACCCGTCGGACATCAATCCTTTAACCCCGGGACATTTTCTTATAGGAAGTGCCATCTTATCCCCACCGGAACCTGATTTTTCGGACGAATCCATAAGCTATGCTAATCGGTGGCGTAAGCTGAAAATTGTGCACCATTTATTCGCGCGTCGATGGAAAGACGAATATTTGGTTGAGTTGCATAAACGCAAGAAATGGAAGGTTCCACAAAGAGATTTTGTTGTAAATGATTTTGTTGTCATTCGTCATGACAATCTTCCCCCTAACGAAGCTAGGTCGGATCGAACGGGTCTATCTCGGCCCCGATTCGAAGGTGCGAGTGGCCGATGTTCGAACCGCCAATGGCGTTTTGACTCGACCAATTGTCAAACTCGTGCTGCTTCCTAATCATGGACAGAACTAATTTTTTTCTCTTCTTTTGTCCGTTTTGTTGATTGTATTTACAGATGTCGGAACTTGCACCCCGTCGACTAGCCGTGGAGCGTCCCCAAAATAAAAGCCTCAACGAAGTGATTGCTACAGCCAGCTCAAAGTGTCGTCTGTGTCCTGAAGCTCATCCTCTACGCAAATGCCCCAAATTCCGTCGGATGAGTCCCGTTAAACGGTTAAGTGTAGTGAAACGACACAAACACCGCATCAACTGTCTGGCACATTCTCACTTTGTAAAGGAGTGCCGGAGCAGAGATCGATGTATGGAATGCTTGCAGGGGCACCATACCATGCCGCACTTTCATCATAGAGCTGACGGCGGCAGACTAGGCAAGAACAACGCTTCGGAGACAAATAAGCCCAAGAGAAGCAATCGCAGGAGGAACCATCCTAAAAGAAGAGCTGCTAACAACGCCAATTCTACTCATAGCAAAAACAAGAAAAGCGCAACCCACAACCAGGCTCTGGAAAAAACCCTGCTCATGTGCTGGTCAACCTCCGAATTCTGGTAATGGGGCCATAATGGCAGCATCCAACACGGCTTCTGGGGCTACAATCGTAATTAACGTGCTGGGTAGATAATTTCTTTTTGATAACTCTTATTCTTATCTTGATGTATTAAATTTAATCTTATTTTTATTGAATTTCCATTATATTGAATTTTATTGAACTTTACTGAATTTTAAATACAAATCTATATACCCTGAAATGTTAATTTATCTATGATCTCTGGCCAGGTGACTTCTCGGTCCTCTTGTTGCAATAGTGCAAGGGGGGCGGGATGTTCACGCTGGCCACCCTAATTTTAAGTTTAGCCTTAAGTTATTTTACAACTGTGTATATTTACAAATTAATTGTGAATTGTTAATTATAAACTCGAAAAGAGATTATTATCAAATCCACCCCCGAATTGTAAGGTACGTTTTGAGTATCCTTGAGAAAATAAATTTTTTATAGAAATCACTAATCGATTTGTTTTTATTCTCCTCGATAAAATATTTTATTTTATTCGCTTCCCCGTTCACCCCAACAATTGGTATGCATATAATATGCACAATGTGTGTTGTTGTCGTATTGCATTTGCTAGTGATCATGTGTGGCTCTCTTCACACTTTACCGTGGGAATTATTATATGGGCAATATGCGCGTCATATTGCACCCACTTGTCCCATAATTATTACACACAAACCAATGTAATATTATTTAATATAGAATAGTATATATACAATCAAACATAGAATGGCTAAAGCATAATTAAATATAACAAACTGTATTAGAATTAAGGGGTTGATTTAGAAATGCTAAATCAGCCAAAATTTAGTATAAAAGAAGGGACATTTTCCCTTAAAGATCAATAATTGAATAAACGTCAAACAGTGCGTTAATCCGCACTTACAAAAAAAATAATAAAAAGACTTTTATTCAATTTTACATGGCGATCCTGCCAGTATCTTGGAGTGCTTACATACACTGCACCCAAGAGTAAGGCAATAAGTTTGGAGTGCATCAAACTTTACTTGCACCCAACAAAAGTATTGTCCTGACGAGGTTAGCCTTAAAAACCCGTCAGCCGCGAGAAGGAAGATACTGTCTGGCCTAAAGACAGTGATATATTCCCTACGGCTCAGGGACGCCAAGGCCACTAAGGATGTCCAAGGAAGGCCCCAAAGCTATCACCATCGAAGAGTATAAAAAAGGACAAATCCCCCAAGAGAAAAAGCTGATACACAAACCATCCCGAAGACGCCAAAACCCAAACGGCGTGGAGGATACACAACCAGATTAAGAAGACAAAGGGCCATCATCCTCAGAATTCTGAATGACAAAAATCCGCCACCGTGGGACGAGGCAACAAGACTCTGGTCGAAGATAGACCAGATAGAGCAGCTGTTAAAACAGCATAAGAATAAATAAAATAACAAAATTGTTTTTCTCTGTTAGTTTAGCTTAAAAAAGTGGGGCATCTCAGCTGCCTCCATAGGCCGGAAAGCGTTAACCGCTCTTGGCAAACAGTTTCAATAATATTAAAATAACAAAATAATAAACAAAGAAATAGTAACATAAAACATATAAAAATGATGAAAACTAAATCCAAAAATCCAATTAAAAATGTATCAATCGAAAACCAAAAAATATCTAAAGAAAAATATTTAGTATGTTTAACAAAGTATTGGGCAACAATAGGAATGAATAGGGCTCCGACAATGGAGGATGTTGTCACCGATAAATCAATAGAAGAAGAAACATTAAAAGCCTAAGACATTTTAAAGTATAAAAAAAGAAGGAAAAAGAAAAACAAAAAATTTTTATTTTGATTAATAAATAGTGTTATTTAATAAAAATTAAATTTAAAAAAAAATTTAAATCTTAATTATAATAATTTTTTTTAATATATTATAAGAAAAATATAATAACTATAATTATAAAAAAATATATATATATATTTAAGATCTAGTATGAATAGGCCTAGGAATCCAATTAAGGATATTCCAAAAACGAAAACAAAAATTTCCAATGACCAATATTTGGTATGGTTAACCAAACATTGGAGATTAATTGGAATGAATAGAGACCCAACTATTGAAAATGTAGTTACTAGAAATTCCATAGAGGAAGAGACCATAGCTATGTTAAAACATTTTAATTTAAAGGATTAAGATTTAATTATAAATCACATAAAATTTAAATAAAAAAAAAATTTTTTCAAACATACTTAGATTTTTTTTATTAATAATGTGTAAATCGGCCACAAAATTAGATAATCCCAAAGCCAACGTCATAAATGACATAGAGGTAGTAGGAGAAAAAACCAATAGCTCAGCAGTAGAAATATACTTATTAATAATTACAGTAATAATAACAATTAACTTTTTGCTCCGCATTTTTCAAATGTATAATAGGAGAATAAAGAAAAAATACACAAGTAGGGCGGATAATTTAGACAAAATATAAATGGACAATTGGGAATTAATTAATAAAATTATTTCATCAGAGAAGGAAAACTTTCGGAAATCATATAAATGTATAAACAAAAATATTTACGTACGCCCAGAGACAGTAAGAAAACACTTAAACGTAATTATTAGTTCATTGGAATCAATAAGGGAAATAATATGTAAATATAAAGAAACATTTACAACAATACATAAGAATGAAACATTAGAAATATACTAGACTTTAAGAGACCAGTTAGTAAGGATTTTGGATAAATATAAAATTAATCAAGAAGTACCTCATTCAGTGGAGGAACCACTAAAAATTGATAAAGATATTTTAATGACTTGTAGGGATACTGAAAAATTTGATCCCATTTCGGAAGAAGAATCAGACTCAGACTCGGAAAGGACACAAAAATACACCGAAATGCCCCAATCAGTGACAGAATTTCTGAGCACAGCCTCAAAATTTATAGTGGAATTCGACGGAAAACTCGAAAATTTAAGATCCTTTTTAGACTCACTGCAGCTGGTGGATTCAATTAAAGACTCGCATGAACAAATTGCAAAAACAAAACTTAAATGAAGTGCTAGGACTTTGATAAGCCAAGAATCCACAATATTAGAAATCATAAATAAATTAAAGCTAACTGTTAAAGGTGAATCTGTTGAAGTTTTATCCGCAAAGATTCTGAATACTAAACAAAACAATAAGACCGCAAATACTTATTGTGCAGAGATTGAATCCCTTACCACATCGCTAGAAAATGCGTATATATCGGACGGACTAACAACTGAATTAGCAAACAAATATTCAACACAAGTAGCTGTAAAGGCACTTACCAAAAACTGCAACATCGATAAGGTAAAACTTATCATGGAAGCAGGACAGTTCCGTCACATGAACGAAGCCGTCACTAAATTTGTAAATAGTTGCACTGAAGCAACAGGGCAACAAAACGCTATATTACACTTTAGGCAAAAACCCACGTATAACAATTATCGTGGAAACAACAGAAGATTTCGTGGTAGAAACAATTATCCACGAAACTACAACAATAATAACAATGGTAATAACTATACTAACAATTACAATAATAGAAACAGACAATATGGCAATAGGCGCTATATACGGGCAACAAGCTCAAATGCAAATAGTTCGGAAATCTCCGAACATCCCCTGGGATCGGAACAGTGAATAGGAACGTGTATAACCGCAATCTCAACTTATGTTATTTCATTCAGATTAAAATATATAACAATAACACTACAGTAACACTACTAGTCGACACAGGTGCCGACATTTCACTCATAAAATCAAAATATTTTGATTTAACACAAATAAATACTAAGAAAATAACTACATTAAGTGGAATAGGACAAGGCGAAATTAAATCAATAGGTAGCATATTTTTTGATTTAAAATTTAAAAATTATTTAATACCTCACAATTTTCTAGTAGTAGACAGTGATTTCCCAATACCAAGCGATGGAATCATTGGTATGGATTTCATTAAGAAATATAATTGTATATTAGACTTCAATCCGGATCATGACTGCCTAGTCCTACGACCTTTCAATATACCACAACCTATAGAAATACCAATTAATAACAACAATAGTCTTATTTTACCACCAAGATCAGAAGTAATACGAAAAGTTAACTTTATTAATTGCGATGATGAAATACTAATACCAAATCAAGAGCTCGAACCAAGTGTTTTTATCGCGAACACATTGGTACAATCTAATCAAGCATATATTCGTATACTAAACACAAATGATACTATCACAACAGTTGATAAGGGTAATATAAAAACCGAAAAACTTTCTGAATATGATATACTGGAAACAAATCCAACCAAAAATAAACATAGAAAATTAGAAATATTAAAAATTTTACAGAATAATTTCCCGGAACAATTTAAAAATACATTAACTGAGCTTTGCGCATCATACAGCGATATTTTCGGTTTAGAATCAGAAACTATCACAATTAATAATTTCTATGAACAAAAGTTGAGAGTGAAGGATTCACAACCAGTGTACATTAAGAACTATCGTATAGCTCATACACACAAAAAAGAGATAGATGAACAGGTGAGGAAACTAATAGCCGACAAAATAGCTGAACCATCAAATTCTGAATACAACAGCCCAATTCTGTTGGTCCCAAAGAAAACACTCCCAAATTCTGAAATAAAGAGATGGAGACTAGTAGTAGATTATAGACAGTTAAACAAAAAATTAATAGCAGACAAGTTCCCGTTACCTAGAATAGATGACATTTTGGACCAACTCGGCAGAGTCAAGTATTTTTCACGTTTGGATCTAACGTCCGGATTTCATCAAATTGGACTAGAGAAAAACTCTAGAGATCTAACCTCATTTTCAACAACAAATGGATCTTATAGATCCACTAGATTGCCCTATGGTTTAAAGGCAGCTCCCAACTCTTTTCAAAGAATGATGACACTCGGTTTTAGTGGCTATGGTTAGACCCGACCAGGCCTTCCTTTACATGGATGACTTGGTAGTTTTGGGATGTTCAGAAAAGCATATGCTTTCTAATTTAACAAATGTATTTGAATTATGTCAAAAACGCAACCTCAAATTAAATCCTGCAAAATGCTCATTTTTCATGAGAGAAGTAACATACCTAGGACATAAATGTACTGATAAAGGAATACTCCCAGACGACAGTAAATACGCAGTAATTGAAAATTACCCACAACCAAAAGATGCGGATGGTGCAAGAAGATTTGTAGCTTTTTGCAATTACTATCGCAGATTTATTAAAAAATTTTAAGAGTATTCTAGACATCTAACAAGATTGTCCAAGAAAGGAGTACAGTTCGAATGGACTGATGATTGCGATTCGTCATTTAGATACTTAAAGAAGGCATTGATGAGCCCAACATTGCTTCAATATCCCGATTTTACAAAAGAATTTTGTATAACAACAGATGCAAGCAAGCACGCTTGTGGAGCTGTACTAAGTCAAGAACATGAAGGGAAACATCTATCAATAGCATATGCTTCAAAAATATTTACAAAGGGCGAGAGTAACAAATCAACCATTGAACAGGAGTTGACTGCTATACACTGGGCTATCACACATTTCAGGCCATACGTTTATGGAAAACACTTTTTGGTTCGTACTGACCATAGACTACTTTCTTATCTGTTCTCGATGAAAAATCCAAGTTCCAAATGAACAAGAATGAGATTGGATTTGGAGGAATATGATTTCACTGTAGAATATCTTAGGGGAAAAGATAATTACGTAGCCGACGCTTTGTCGCGCATAACAATCAACAATTTAAAAGAAATAAATATCAAAAATAACAATGTATGTAAAGTACCAACTCGAGCAATGACAAATAAGGTACTTGAAAAGAATCAAGTTACAAACAGTAAAAGGCATTTAAATGAGAAGCCCAATATATTTGTACCAATTACAAATTCTGACGTCAGAAAATTCTGTAAGCTAAAGATTACCCCACAAAAATCTTACATTAAACGGGGCAAATCTATAATAGCATGTGTTAAAATGGATGAATTGTTTACTAATGGGAAATTTGATTTAGGACAATTTTTCCCTAGGCTCGAAGAAGTGGCCGGTAAACTAAATATCCATAATGTACAAGTGGCACCTAGTGAGAAAATTTTCGAATTTGTCTCAATTAATGAATTTAAAGAAATGGGCAATAAATTATTAAAGTTATTAAAAGTAGCGCTACTTAATGAGGTGATCCACGTAACAAATGACAAATCCATAGCAGAGATCATAAAACGATACCACAATGACCCCGCAGAGGGCGGACATTCCGGTGTTTCAAGAACTCTCAATAAGATAAAAAGATACTATTATTGGAAGAATATGACTCGAGATGTTGCAAAATACTTTAAAATGTGCCAAAAATGCCAAACAGCTAAAATAACAAAACATACAAAAGTACCTTTGACATTGACAAATACACCAATTAAACCATTTGATACGGTAATTGTGGATACTATAGGTCCACTACCAAAATCATATTACGGAAACGAATATGCCATCACAATAGTATGTGACATGACAAAGTATCTTGTAACGGTACCTATACAAGATAAAAGCGCAAAATCGGTTGCGAAAGCAATATTTGAACATTTTATTCTTGCTTATGGTCCAATGAAGACGTTCATTTCGGACATGGGTACAGAGTACAAAAATACAATACTGACTGAACTGTTCAACCTACTAAAGATAGAAAAAATTACATCAACTGCTTACCATCATCAGACGTTAGGGACTGTAGAAAGAAGTCACAGAACTTTCAACGAATATGTGAGATCATACATATCCGTTGACAAAACCGATTGGGATGAATGGCTTAAGTATTTCGCATACTGTTTCAACACCATGCCATCTTCAGTTCATGACTATTGTCCTTACGAGTTAGTCTTTGGTAGACTCCCAAATGGGTTCCAACAGTTTAGTAATATTCAGGAGATAACACCTTGTTATAATATAGAAAATTATGCTAAGGAAGTTAGATTTAGATTAGAAATAGCACATAAGAGAGCGCTCGCTATGATAGATAGATCTAAAATTAAACAAAAATCAAATTATGATAGGTCATTATTAGATGTAAATTTTAAAGTCGGAGACTTAGTTTTAGTTAAAAATGAAGTAGGACACAAATTAGATAGTCAGTACAAAGGTCCCTATAAAATCAAAAGTATAGATTTAAGAAATAATGTAACTATAGTTGATAAGAAAAATAATAAAGAACAAGTAGTTCATAAGAATATACTTAAGCTACATAACAAATAATTTTAATTATACTACTCAATCGGCCAAACGGGTAAAATAATAAATTTTAAGTAATATCTCCTTAAACGTTTATTAAAAACAAAATAAATTAAATAAGAAATAATATTAAATCAAGATTAATATCATACTGGTTAAGTTTACTTATAAAATATAAATTAAATGTAAAATCATTGTATTGTGTCGTGTAAGAGAATGTCCATAGAACAAAGGTTATATGAACATTCTTGTAAAGGGTGGAGGTGTAGCATGATTTTACAGTCGTCAATACCACCACAACATTTCATGTGCATAAACAAAAGAATATCGAATTGCATATGAGCGGCGACCACTTGACTCAATGTTGCTGACCGTCGCTGCTGCGTATAACGCCACAATAGTAATGCGCACATGCGGCGATCTTTTGACATTTTGTTGTCAGGCCGCCGGCTGTATTGGTATGCATATAATATGCACAATGTGTGTTGTTGTCGTATTGCATTTGCTAGTGATCATGTGTGGCTCTCTTCACACTTTACCGTGGGAATTATTATATGGGCAATATGCGCGTCATATTGCACCCACTTGTCCCATAATTATTACACACAAACCAATGTAATATTATTTAATATAGAATAGTATATATACAATCAAACATAGAATGGCTAAAGCATAATTAAATATAACAAACTGTATTAGAATTAAGGGGTTGATTTAGAAATGCTAAATCAGCCAAAATTTAGTATAAAAGAAGGGACATTTTCCCTTAAAGATCAATAATTGAATAAACGTCAAACAGTGCGTTAATCCGCACTTACAAAAAAAATAATAAAAAGACTTTTATTCAATTTTACACTGTAATATTAACATAAATTGGAAATTATATACCCTCAATCGTAAATTGGAACGGAAATAATAAGGATTATTCATTCAGATTATTACTTATTCTCTCACGATTGAAAATATATAGATACCGAACTTAAGCTATAAAAGTAATATTGAAACACTACGGATTATAATTATAATAAATAGATTATTTTCAAGGAAAAATAAACATTCTAACGCCGTTTTACTTCAATTACCATAATAATATTATTTCATATCTAAACGTAAAAAAAAATAAAACTTCCTAGGTACAATCTTTGATTTCTATAATTTACAATCCACAAATGACGATGGATTGATGAAATTGGTTCCTAAGACCATCGTTACGTTAGTGGGGGATAAATGTATTATGGATATATATAAATATTATAGATATATACACATACATACATATACATATAAATTAAATTGTTTGTTTTAATTTTTATTAAAAAAAATAAATTTTTATTTTCTTTATTTTTTATTTTTCACTTTTAATTCTGGTATTACATTTCCGTCTACCACTTACTGACTAACCCTTACTTAATTCTAAATCTTATACTTATAGCTAATGAGAAGCACAATTCGTTTAAACAAAACATAATAATGAACATAATCATTGTCATATCATATTTTTCATATTCAGCGATTCCAGTTTTAAACATTTTTTGTAAACATTCTATCAAGCGTCAGCAAATATTTTTTAGGGTTAATGAAACCTATTTAGCACAGTTTTTGTGTAAAAGCATTTTTATGCTGTTTCCATAACTCCCCCTTTTGTTAGATGAATCGTCCCGATTGAATCATTTTGGAGAATTTGTTTTAATGTTCTAATAACTTCTTTCCTATCAGGCGGATTCTCAGGATGTAGAGTTGTTTTCTTAGTTCCTGGATTATTGGTTGTAGAATTTACTTTGTCTTTTTGCTTCCATATAGTGTAAATAATAATTATGATTACTGTTATCGAAAGTATTATGTTAAAAGAAAACTCAATTCTTCCTTCGGTTGATAATGAGCTTAATTCTTGAACATTGTTCAACTGGACCTCTTTCATCATTTGAAGAGAAAGAATTTCTTCAACATCTGTTTTATTTGATGTTAATTTCAGAATGGGTGGAAGCGGTTTCCAATCATGTACTTCCACTGCAAGATAATCAATACCGTTTAAATTAATTGTGGTATTATGGAATTTTATTAAAAAGCTTCCTGATAAATTCCATGGTTTGGCGTCAGGGATTCTTACAGAACCATTGTATTGATTCAACAGGATTATTCCAGGTTTTATTTCTACAATGGTTGGAACGTGCTGATTGTTTATAATTGTACAATTGTGATTCTCACTAGATAATAATTTTGGAATACAATTTGTGTTTGTAATATTTAAAAGATTTCTATTGTTACATATTGATAGCTTATTATAGGTTTTACAATCAGTTTTCATTTCAAAGATTTCATTCTTACATTTAACAATATTTTCATTTCCAATTCTTATTATAGTTTTTTGTCTTTTTAACGGTTTAATTACAATATTTTCACAAATTTGTTTATTAATAGTAGGCAAATTTACTATATAAATAATTGTTGTATTGCTTGAGGCAATTCTAATATCTGAAAATTCTAAAGCCTCATCGATATTGGAATATGGGAATTGTTCATAGTCCAATTGCCTTTTTATTTCGTCAATTTCTGGCTCGGACAAAATAAAGGTATTTATAACTCCTGCTTTGGCCCATTGTAGAGCATATTGAATGTTCAATATTTCTTCTTTTATTAATTTTAATCTATAAATCAAATTTTGTTCAAATTCCTTTCTAAAGTCGTCTTCAGTCTGAATTTTCTTTAAGATTGCGTTTGTCACATTAGTCATTAGGTTTAGTCTTGTGACGGTATCCCTATTTATTATCCGTTGTCTGTTCGTGTTTTCTAACATATTATTTATTTTGTCAACTACTATCTTGTGATCGTCATGGTCTGGTGTTCCTGCCAACCATTTCCAAGCTGTCCCTATAATGTCTAGTGAACGTTTCTGTCTTGGTCTCATATTGTTTAGTTGCAGTCGCGTCTGTTCAATTTCATGGTCGAGTATTGGAAGTATGGAGTTGTTTGAAGGTATTTTCCTTCGAATTTCCTCTTTTAAATTCGTAATTACTTGTTCATATTTGTCCAAATCTATAGAATGTATCAATTTAAAATTTCCGTCCTGCAATCTTGTTAGTCCTGTGTGTATTGAAATTAATTGAATATTTGAATAGTCTAGTATCTGGACCTCAGGTCTGCAGTTCGTGAGTGTGGCCAGCAAAATAAGCAACTTTAACATTTTCTGTAAGATAAAATTAATTTTTTATATTTTCCTTATGAATAATTCTATTTCTACTATAAACTTTAACCTTATTCCCTAAGTCTTCTTTTATTTTCTGTTTTTTCTAACGTGGAAGTAATTTATCCCTTTGTCCTATTAATTTTTCATAAACTTCCTCATTTTCCTCAAATGTTCTGATCTTCATGATTAACTTTATTGTGAAACACTTCAAATGGTTTTTCGTTTGTAACTGAATGTATGGTGAGATTATACTGTTGAGCTGCTCTATGAAAAATCTCAACAGTGTCTAAAAGGTGATATTCTTGTTTTAAACATCTTGCTATTTCGATCAGTGTTGAGTGTGCTCTTTCTACCTGACCGTTAGTAGTACTGTGCCTAGGGTCAGCAAAATATAATTGAATTCTTAATCTTTGCATTAAGGATTGGAATGTAGGTGTTTTAAAGCCTGGTTCATTGTCTAACGTTATTTTTCTTGCTGCAGGAAAAGTCTGTAATATGTCCAATACTTTTTCGCCTAAATTTGTTTTGTCTTCTATTTGTTTTATTACGAGAAATTTTGAATAAGCGTCAATACATGTAAGGAATTTCAAATTTTGGGCATAAAAAATGTCAATGTGAAGGAACTCTCCCTCCTTGCTAGGAATTGGAGCCTCTCCAATTGGAATCTTAGTTGGTTTCCTATCATATTTCGCTTTATTGCAAATATCACAATGCCTAATAAACTCCTTAAAATGATCTATCATCCTGGGCCAATAATATTGTTTATAAACTTGTTTATGATTTTCTTTAGAACTTCTATGTGCCCTAGTGTGAGTTTCCTTAATAATGGCCTTTTGGTCATCAACATTAACAATATCGATTGCAAAGATTCTTGTAAAAACAAACTTGTTGGTAAATACTCCTTTTATTGTTTCCTTAAACTCATATAGATCTACAAGACAACAATGTATCGCTGTCACCAAATTTGGTCGTAAGAATTCTTTCAATTTGTTCTTGAGATTCTCCCTCGTATCGAATTCTATAATGTGTCTAATTCTATTAAATTGAGTAAGTGATTCATAATATGTGAAATTGGCCCTGCTTAAGAGAATTTGTTGTTTAAATTCATTAAGTGGTTTGGAAGTTTCCTTAATAGTGAATTCTTCACTACTTTCGGCAGAATGTTGTGTACTATGTAAAGACTCATCGTCAGAAATATTATTCAAGACCTGTCTAGAAAGTGCGTCCGCTACAACATTTGTCGCACCCGGCTTATAAACAAACTTCGGGGAATACTCCTCTATAAGACATCCACCTTTTAAGTTTTGCATTTGGATTCCTAGAAGATAATCGTTGCGTATTTTAAATATTTTTTGTAAATAATAACATTATGAAAGAGAATACGATTGAACTTTGGAAAAAAAAAAATTGTAAGGTTTTCTTTAAAAGTTTGGGGGAGAAAATAGATAAAAAAACGTCCGTTGTTAAATCCGTCATAATATCTGTTTCTTTTATCCTTAATCATTTTTAAGGATATATTAAATCAATTAAATTATAATTTAATTCTTTATTAATGGGCATTTAAAGCACTGACCGCGAAGACCAAACTTTTCCGATATAAAAAAACCGAGCGTGTATGATTCTGATTATCAACAAACTTTATTTCATTTTTAAATATTTCCTTAATTCTAGATTCCAGATATCTTATCCTAACTGTATACTTCTATTCAGCAACTCCGTTGCTTATCTATTTTCCTATTTACTACATTTTAAATGGTTATTGAACTTAAAATTAACTTAACATTAGGATGGTTCAATTTTACTTATTCATTATTAATTTATTACAAAAACTAATTATTGTTAAAAATAAAACTATTAAAAAATAGAAAATAAATATTGAAATGATCCAACAATATTGTCACATTTAAATTTAAAACGGCTACCAAATCTATCGCCGTGAGGTCACTGTTCAAACCATCACGAACGAAATATTATATATAAAAATGAATGTGTGTTTTCTTCCAGTATGTCTGGAAGGAGTTATAGGCTACTTTTTATTTTAAAATTTCAAGTAGGCGAGGTGCCACGCCCACATACCCAATAAGTATTTAACGTCGCATATCTCATAAACTGCAACAGTTAGAGTCCTCAAATTTTTTATGGACGACTTTGACGTATATATGAACAAAATGGGCGGATTGGCTGTAGTTGGCGTGTAACCTCCCATAGTCTATATATATAAAAATGAATGTTTGTTTGTATGTACCTTATAGAATCATAAACTATGCATTTGATCATGTTATGATCTTTAGCAAAGTTGTTGCGCATGAGCCGGGGAAGGTTTCTAAGTTGGTATGACTAATTTCCGGCAGGTGGCGCCACTGAAAATTACTTAAAACTAATTAAATCTTAAACTGTTGCGCATGAGCCGAAGGTTTCTAAGTTAGTATGGCCAATTTCCAACAGGTGGCGCTACTGAAAATTACTCAAAATAAATTAAATCGCAAACTGTGCGTTTGATCATGTTATGATATGAAAATTACTCAAAATGAATTAAATTGTAAACTGGGCATTCTTCAATAAAGTCGTTGCGCATGAGTCGATGGAGGTTGGTGCGTTTAATTTCCGATGGATGGCGTCATTGAAGATTATTCAAAATGAATGACAAGCAATTGGTCGACCTACACCTCAAGCACGGAAGAAAAGAGCATTTCGAGCCTCAGATTCAGACGAGCATTGAGACTGGAAAATCTTCGAATATATACTGCTGAGACCCGTTCGCTTGAACCACTTGAACAACGAGAAGTGAGATTAGAAACTAATCGAATACGTACTATTCAGGCCCGTTCATCTGAATCATCAGGACAACGGGAAACAAAATCAATAAAATGATTCACAATTAATTGGACATTTGTGTAATATCTTTTCTTCAAATTTATTTTAGTTAGTGGCGCAGCAACACGCGCAGAGTACAGCTAGTAAAATATAAGAGACAAATTTCTTCTGCAGCTCCCTCACAGCAGATTTCTGGCAAACACTCTGAGAGTAATGCTATGTTCGCACGGCAGAAATTTTTCGCAATTCGCTCTCTCATTCGTAATTTAACACCCAATTATGTGCTGAATTACGTAATTCGGCATAAAAAATTTTCTGAGCGAATTACGCAAATTGTATGTAATTCAATTTGTATTACCCTGTGAATTACTTAAATATCAATGTAATCTCTAAATCTTATCGTATTTTTGTCATCACTAGCTGCCAAAGCACAAAAAATATAAGCAAATAAATATTGTAAACAATAAACAATAATGGAATCCAAAAATAACATTTTGAAAAAATATTATTTAGAAGAAGTATATTCGCGAAATTATCGGAGGAATCCATTATGTGTGTAGAAAACCTATTGAGTCTACAGGAAAAGTATTTGCAGCTTTTGAAGAAACTGTTTATTTATAACTGTATGTGTGTATGTATATTTATAACTTAAATATTAGTAAGCCCAAAAAAAATTTTTTATTTACTTTTTTCCATTATCTCAATTTTACAGCAAATAATTTAGCAATAAAAAGAAGAAGAAAAGAAGAACTGTCACAAAGAATTACAAAGTTACCGTGTGAACATGGTAATTCAAATAAGTAATTCAAAACAGAGAGCGAAGTAATTCGAAGGTTCGTGCGAACATGGCATAAATAAAATTGCCGTGAAAAGTTTCTCAAAAGTTTGTCGCTTGGGGTCGATTTTAAACTGTAAGTCTCGCCACTTATGGATTAAGCATGGGTGGAGAGAAACCCTCTCAAGCTTGGTGCTCTGTTTGATTCACATCTAACTTATCAACACACGAATAAATAAATGTACGGACATATTCTACGTTCTAATTTGAAGTGTGCACGTAATTTGTAATCACTTCAATTTGACACTTTGGTGTTCTATGTTTAACTTTTCACATTTCTATTTCATTTTGTTTTCGAACATCAAATCACAATTTATTGATCTGTTCCACAAACTACATTAATACAAACAGAAAAATTATTTAAATACTTTCAAATTTGATCGTGAAAGTAAAACGTTTTGTAGAAATACTCAAGAATAATTAAAATTACAATTAAAAAAAAAAACGCTCAATAAAAAATACTTTATAAATTTACATAATATATTTACAGTCTCATATATTAGACAATGTAAATAACAATTCCTATATTACATTGTTCTTAACAAGTATTACAAATTTTTTTCTAAATGTTGTGTTCATTTTTCACATTATCAGGATAATCTAGATCGGCTAAAGGATTTTGAAAGGGAGTCCTAACGAAATTCTAGGAGTTAAGAAAAAACCTTGATATTGATTGCTAATTGTCCTCCAACTAAGTAGACATCTATTTGGAAAAATTTAAGTTGAGATTGTTTAAATAAAATAATTATTTATAGAAACTGAAAATTTTTTGCACAGGTTTGGCTAGATTAGTGAACCGAAAACTCGCTCATAATAATTCGGAGGCCAGAGCGACTAGTTCAATTAAAATGTTCTTACGAAAATGATGAATAAGTGAAACCAAAAAATGAAGTAACACTACGCTAAAGTTATCGGTTAAGTAAGTCTGGTACTATGAATCCAAAACGCTAGAAAGATGCGAGCTGAAATGACATTATGTAAGAGAGCATGAAAGGCCAAACGAATATGCGAATAATGCGTAAAATATTTAAAACGGGAGATCAGGGGCTGTCTAAAAAACATACAGAAGAAACACTATATTCAAATGGAGCAGCTATGAAGAAGAAATTAGAGATGGTTGCGCAAAATATTCCTTTGTAATATTGCTTTTGCGTTTTCATTAATCTGATACACCATGCGTATTAAAAATCATGTTAATTTTTATTCAATTTTTATTTATTTTATTATCGTTTAATCTATAAATTTTTATAAAATTTGTTTAGCTTATATTCGAACAAAAAAAATCAATTTGCAATTTTTTAATGTAAGCAATAACACTAAAATTCACATGTCCTACGGTAAACAGAAATACAATAAACAAATACGTAAGAATTTACGAGAAAATAACCAAACAAAGATCAAAAATCCAAAAACAACACTTAATGAAATATCACAGTCATAAGCATATAAAAATGGATACAAATAGAGTAAAGAACAATGCTGTCACGCAGTCAGGAATAAACAGTCAGTGTTGAGATATAGTTCTGTAATTGAGAGTTGTATATAAAACCATCGTGGCTATACTCACGTAAAACCCTGCACTAAAAATATCCCTATCTACACACTCATTCTTTGCTGTGCATTCTGTGTGAACGGTAGTGTTTTCTATTCGTGATTTTTCCAGAGTGTTTTCGGTGCGATAATTGAGTTTTCTAAATCGTTAAATTCGGTTGTGTATTTCTTCTGAATTTTTAGTGTAAAGTTTTGAGTTATTTGCATATTTTATTTTCATTTAACAAAAAGCTTAACACAGGTTTGTGTGTTTGTATAAAAGAAAAGAAATTCTTCAGCGCTTAATTGCTGGCAGTTTACAGTTAGTATTAAGTGGCGTGATTTTGATTGATTTGGTTAGTGACTTGGCTTCGAAATTGGACTATTGGTGTTGTGATTCGGGTAGGATAGTAGTGTAAAGTTGGTGTGGTGTATGTGCTGACATTATCATCGACATTTACCGACTTTGCCTTTGTTAAGTTTTTTGGCGTTGGTAGTAACGGTTTTGCTGTTAGATTTGAATTTTAATATATATTTCAGTATTATATTCGAATTATTTTATTTTAAGTTTTATATTGTAATTGTATTATTGGTTGTTTGGTTAGTTGGTGATAAGGTCGTAGGGCAAAAGGGGACGTTTCTAAAGTCATAGCAGAGGGCCAGACTGATGAGATGATGGGCCCGCCTTCGCTGCCAGTGTCGCGCAGGCAGCGTATGAGAGCGAGCTGGGGAATAGCTCCGCGTCTGAGGTTGATATTCAGTGTTGGTAGCATAAGGTACAAGGCCGATAGGTCTTCACCTGCTGCTGTTGCTGCCGCTGCTGCTGTTCCAGGCTCGCCTGGAAGTAGGGAGAGTCGTCCCCGGCGCCGTGTTGTCGACTTCTGTTGCTGGCCCTGTGAGTGAAAGCGTGACGGTCGCAAGGATGAGGGAGGTGATGGACGCTTTCTACGGTGTAGTGTTTGGTGCTGGTCTCAATTCTGATGTTACCAGAAGGGCAGTGGAGCAGGCTGGCAGGTATGAGGAGCTTGTATGAAGCTCCTAATTGAGAACGAGCGGCTTAAGGGGAGACTTGATGTTCTTCAGTCGTCGGTTTATTCTTCGGTGGTCGTTTCGCGGGCGTCGGCTGTCAAGCCTACACCTGTCTCTGCGGTCCCTGTTGTTGGCTCCGGTTTCTGTGCCGAAACCGGTGGAAACGTGGTCCGTTGTTGTGCGTGGAGAAGGAGGTGCAACGTCAAAGGAGGTGGTCAGTAAGGTCGTCGAGCAGGTCGGACCTACTCTTGGGGTCAGGGTTCACGATGTGAGGCCTCTACGCAGTGGCGGAGCTTTCATTCGCACTCCGTCAGTGGTAGAGGCAGAAGATCGCTGCGAACAAGAAATTCGAAGAAGTTGGCTTGGAAGTGTCGGTCAAAGATAAGTTGCGCGGTGTCCATTCGGCGATTTCTTCTAATGAATTCATGACCAAGCTGTTTGAAATGAACCTGAAAGGGAAGATGACTGCTGATAGTTTCAAGAAGAGTATTCGCCTGGTCAGTAGTCTCTGGAAGGCCGGCAACGGCGGTCAAACCAATGTATTTCTCGAGGGCAGAGAGAAGGCAATAGACCTTTTATTATCGGTTGGGCGCGTGTATATAAAGTGGTTTAGCTTTATGGTGCGCCCCCAGGAGGCCATACCTGTGTGTTACCGCTGCCTTGGTTTTGACCACCGTGTTCGGGATTGCCGCATGAGGGAGGATGTCTGCAGGGTGTGCGGGCAAGGTGGGCATACGTCCTCAGTGCCAAAACCTGCCGCGATGCCGTAATTGTGCTTTTAAGGGCCTCATTGCAGACCATTTGTGTTGTCGTCATCATGCCCGACATATGCGGCTACGGTTGCCAGGGCGAACGCTAGGCATTAGATATGTTGCACCTCCTGCAACTTAATTGTCAGAGGTCGTTTGGTGTCATGTGTGAGTTGGGGCAGGCTATGTGTCAATTGGACGCTAGTCTGGTGTTGATTCAGGAACCTTATACTCGCGATGGTTGTGTTAGGGGAATTCCGGGGGGTATGCGCGTATTTACTGGCGAATTGGGGAAGGCCGCGGTAATAGTAAGGGACAGTAACATAGACTGCACCGTACTTAGTAGTAGCCAATGGGGGGTTTGCATTCTTGCAGAGGGGCGGTTTGGGAAGATGTACATGGCTAGCATCTACTGTAGGTTTGGCGACCCCTTGGAACCCTATCTAGGGTATATGGATACGGTGCTACTCGCTACGAGTAGTTTACCGATTATCCTCGGCCTTAACGCAAATGCATCTTCTCGTATGTGGTTCAGCAAGATGTCCAGACATTCTTCTGGTCATCAGAACCACATCCGAGGCGAGATGCTTAGTGCATGGATGCTGTCCAAAGAGGTGAATGTCCTCAACGAGCCGAGTGAGTTATATACCTTCGTTGGGCCAAGTGGCGTCAGTGACATTGACGTGACGGCTGCAAATGGGGCAGCAATCACTGCCATTGACTAAAGGTGGAGCGTGTGTGACGATTGGGGGATAAGTGGTCATAATCTTATTAAGATTACGATTACTTATCAACGACGAACTGGGAACACTGTGGGCGTTAAACGATGGCACATTCGCGACGCTAACTGGGACCATTATCGGAATTGTGTTAGGGAGGCATTGTCATCGGTGCCACTTGATGACTTTAGGCTACTAACTATTGACGACCAGGTTGCTAAGATAGAAGAGCTGGTTGGCCAAACAAATGACGCGCAACTAGGTCGAGTTCGTAGAACTAGACTTAAGAGGGTCAAATGGTGGACCCGTGAGCTAGAGATGATGCGGTGGCATGTTCGACGCCTGCGGAAGTATTTCCAAAGGGGAAGGCGTGCCACTGTTGAAGACCTAGCTCAGCGCAAAGCAGACTATCTTCTCAGCCTTAAGACGTACAAGGACAAACTTGTGACAGTCAAGGAGGACGAATGTTGGGGGTTTTCTTCCCTAGGGTGGAGTCAATCGGTTATTTTCCTCCTCCGGTGGAAATAATTGATTCTCCTAACTTGGAAAGAGCGGACATTGAAGACTGTTTTTGTAAAGTTAATAGTAGGAAGTCGCCGGGTATTGACGGTTTGACTGGAGATGTGTAAAAACATCTGGAAGGCCATTCCGGAATACCTGGAAACGATCTTTGGGAAGTGTATCAAGCAGGGTTATTTCCCGAAGGCATGGAAATCAGCTCGCGTTGTGGTACTTCTGAAGTCGCCTGATGGAGTGATGGGTAATCCTCGCTCTTATCGGGGCATCAGTCTCTTGCCGGTATTTGGAAAAGTACTGGAAAGAATCATCGTGTATAGGCTTAGGGAATGCTACAGCGTTTGCCTTTCATGTTACCAGTTTGGTTTTAGGGAAGGCAAGTGCGTAGAAGACGCTTGGTTGCGTGTTAAGGGAGCGGTTGAGCAGTCTAGCTCAAAGTATGTGCTTGGTCTTTTCATCGACTTCAAGGGCGCCTTTGATTATCTCTTATGGGATAGTCCTTCAAAGGTTGTCTGAGATTGGCTGTCGCGAGATGAACGTATGGTGTAGCTATTTCAAGGAAAGAAAAGCCTGTGTTGTTGGATCCAATGACACGGTCTGGATGGAGGTTGTTCGGGGCTGTCCGCAGGGCTCCATCTGTGGTCCATTCATTTGGAACCTCATGATGGACACTGTTGTGGCAGCTCGAGCTGACATTCAAGCTGTGTGCATGTGCGGATGATCTACGCATGCTTATCGAAGGCCAGTCTCGGGTTGAGCTAGAGAGAAGGGGTGATGAGGCTATCCCTATTGTCTGTGATTGGGGTACACAAGTTGGTGTAGATGTTGCCACCGAGAAGACGGTAATGATGCCACTCAAGGGTATATTATCACACGCGAGACGCCCAAGCATTAGAGTTGGTGACAACTGCATTGGGTATGTGATATAGGTCAGGTATTTTGGAATAGCAATGGGGGAGCGCATGCGCTTCCATGTTCATCTCGATCGCATAAGAGAAAAACTTACGGCAGTCGTTGGGAAGGTCAGGCGCATCTTGAGGAATGATTGGGGCCTCAGCAGGCGTGCCGTTCGTACCATATACGATGGACTGTTCGTTGCTTGCGCAGCGTATGGTGCATCTGTTTGGTATGATGCGGTGTTGACTGTTGTTGGCAGACGTAAGATTCTTACTTGTCAAAGAATTGCTCTCTTAGCGTGTATCCCGGTATGTCGTACAGTGTCAACAGACGCATTGCAGGTCCTCGCTGGTGCAGCACCCCTTGATCTGGAAGTAATACGTCGCAGTATTGCTTTTAAGGTCAAGAAGGGACTGCCGCTGCTTGTACATGATTGGATTTCTTCCTCTGATCTTGCAAGTGGGAGTGTTAGGATCAAGTCACTCCTACAGGAGTGTCTTGATATTAGGTGGCAGACAAGATGGACGAACAGTGACAAGGGTCGGGTGACTTATCATTTTATACCTAACGTGACGTTTGTACAGGAACACCCAGATTTTTGCTTCGGCTTACATCTGGGGTTCATACTTACGGGACATGGCACCTTCAATGCATTTTTGCATGCTAAAGGCCTGACTGATACAGCTGACTGTCGGTGTGGGATGGGACCTGATGACTGGAAGCATGTACTGACAACATGCTCAGACTATAATGACATTAGAGATTTAGATAGTATGGGTATTACCTATACTCGGGTGGTGTGGGATTTCAGTAGGGCCTTAGAAGACGTTCGGACAATTGGGAGGTTGGGCGTTTTCGCCAATGAAGTGTTTAGGAGAAGAACAAGACGTTAGTGGAGGTTTTCCCCTTCACTTCACTCGCCAGTGGTTTCCTGATCTTGCCGTTTTTGTGCCCTTTGTCCAGTGTTATTGTCGCCGTAGATAGTTTTTTCCTCTGGTAGTTTGTTGCCGTTTCCCTTTGTTTGCTGATTAGCCTTGTTTTTGGTGCTTCTCTCAAGCTGGGTCGTTGTCGTTCAAAGGGTCACCAGTCCCGAACTGTTTGGAGTTCAACTGGTAGCAGACTGGACTGCGAAGCTCGACCGGAGGCTTAATTCTGGTACCACGGGTGTCGGGAGCCCCAGAGACTCGTCTCTGCCCGGCAATGGTGAGGCCCCCTTGTGGGAGCAACGTGGTGGCTGTGGTTTAAACCCAAATCGCGGGAAGGGCGTAAGCTCGGTGTGGCGTTGCACTCTCAACCATTGGAGAAGTGGAGTTTAGATAGTCTCCCACCCCTAACCAAGAGGGAAGTCTTGTCCAAATGCAAGGCTTCGAATTGGTACTCACGTATGGTGATGTAATGTTGCATTGTGCAGGGTTGCATCACTGTGCGTGGGGGCGCTGGTAGACGCATTGTTTCCACCCGTGCTTAGAGCACCGTGGGGTAAGCCATCACGGTGATACTCACGTAAAACCATGGACTAATGTCCCTATCTACTCACTCACTCAATTGTGAATTGTGTATACGTTCTGTATTGTTTTTTTTCTGTTCGTGTGTTTTTGCAAGTTTTTCGTGTTATTTTATCGTATTAAAATCTGAAATATATAGCAAATTGTGCGCGAGTTCCTCCTTCCTACGAGCGATATCGAGTTTTTCCAGTTTGCATTAATTGGTGTGTTTTTATAAAAGAATTTTTCTTTTGTTAAAAACAAAAGAAAATAAATTGACATTTTTAATAATTGTTTTTGTGAATTGTTATAAAACTTTATATTGTGATTGGGGTGAGTTTGTTGATTTGGTTTTGATTTTTGCTGTGATTTTGATTGTAATTGTAATTGAATTTTTTGATTTTGATGTTGGTTTGTGACTTTGATATTTCTTGCTTTGATTTTGATTGTTTTGGATTGTTTTGGATTTCGTTATTGGTTTTGAATTGTGCTTGCTCTTATTTAATTATAAGTATGAATTCGTTGCCTGCCGTTAAGGCGAAGAAGGATAGCAAGAAGGTGTCGGGTGCATTGCCTGAGGCATCCATAGGGCCTCTTTCTGCGGCGACTACTGCGGGGAGTATCTTTATGGATGCAGACCTAATCAGTTCGTGCTCCGAGATTGATACGGTCTTGACGGGAGATGAAAGTGTGAAAAAATTTAAGTTAGGTACGACCAAAGTTAGTGAAGTTGGGTCAAAGAGGGAGTTGAGGAAGAGGAAGCCTGCTTTGGGTAGGGGCGCCTCGGAGCTACCCCCTGTAGTTTGGGTCCTCGGTGTGAAGGTACAGTAGGTGAGTTGAAGGTCATCACCAACAGTTTGTTGGGGGCGATCTTTGAGCGTGAATTGGGGCCTTCCCTCTTACGTAGGGTAATAGAACATTCTGGCCGATATGAGGCACTCCTTATGGCGCTCATTTCTGAAAAGGAGCATCTATGGGGAAGACTAGACGTGCATGCGTCGCGTCCAGTGCCTCCGAAGGCTCCTGTTGCCAGTTTCGTTGCACCCGTAGCTTCCCCAGTTTCCGCTGCAGTGGCTTCGCCTAAGCCGGTGGAGACGTGGGCTGTGGTGGTTAAGGGCAAGGGCAGGAAGGCAAGGCAAGGAGGCCTTAAAGGAGGTTGTTGAGAAGGTTGACCCAACTCTTGGCGTGCGTGTCCACGAGGTGCGGCTAACCCGTGACGGAGGAACAATTATTCGCACTCCCTCGGTAGCTGAGAGGGAACGCGTCGTTGCTAATAAGAAGTTCATTGAAGTTGGTCTGGAGGTTTCTGTGGAGGAGAAATTAGGTCCTCGAGTAGTCATCCAGAAGGTTTATCCGGAGATTCCGGTTGATGATTTTATGACCGATCTCTTCGAGATGAATTTGAAGGACCGTTTGTCACGTGAGGTTTTCAATAAGAGCGTGAAAATTGTTAGTGGTCCGTGGAAGCCGGACTTGGGGCCTGTCAATGTGGTTTTGGAGGGTACAAATAGGGTCACGTCGGCCCCATTGGGAGTTGACAGGTGTTACATTAAGTGGTTTAGCTTCCACGTGCGTGCATACGAGGTTGTCTCTGGTTGTTATCGGTGCCTCAGCTTTGACCATCGCATTCGCGATTGTCGCCTTAAGGAGGACATTTGTCGGCGTTGTGGGCGGTCAGGTCATGTCGGATCGCGTTGCGCCAATGCGATGAACTGCCGCAATTGTGCCCTGAAGGGTATGCCTTCTGAGCATCTAATGATGTCGGCAAGTTGTCCGACATATTCGATGATGGTAGCGCGAGCGAACGCTAGGCATTAAGATGGTTAAGTTACTTCAACTGAACTGTCAAGGTGCTTATGCGACGATGTGCGAGGCTCTATTTGAGTCTAGGAGCTCTAGTGCAGGAACCGTACACGTCGGGCGGTGTCGTAAGGGGCTTACCGGGTGCGATCCGAGTGTTTACTGACGAAGGGCGAAACTCGGCAGTTTTAGTTGCTGACCCGGACTTCAACTGTACTTTAGTTAGCAGAAGCCAATGGGGGGTCTGCTTGCAGACAGAGGGCGGGTTTGGGAGGATGCTTGTGCCTAGCATCTACTGTACGTTTAGGGAACCATTAGAGCCGTTCTTAGTGTATATGAACTCGGTCCTACTGGTTAGTGGGAGCATTCCACTCATCTTTGGACTTGATGCTAATGCATCTTCCCCTATGTGGTTCAGTAAGGTAACCAGGCATTCGTCTGGTTATCGGAACCATACTAGGGGAATTGTGCTGGGTGAGTGGATGCTGGGTTACGATGTTTTTGCCGTGAATGAGCCCAGCGAGTTATATACCTTTGACGGCCCTAATGGAGTTAGTGACATTAACGTGACAGCTGCAAATGGGGCAGCAATGACGTTTTTTAACTTTAGGTGGAGGGTGTGTAAAGACAACCTCATTGAGGTTGTTATCTCTCACAAAAGACGAACTGGGACGACTGGGGGCGTCAACCGTAGGCGCAATCGTAACATAGACTGGGACCATTACCAGTACTGTGTTAGGGAAGCTGCAGCGGCTGTAGCAGTTGACGATTTTATGCAACTGACTGTGGACGACCAGATTAGTAGACTTTATCAGTGGGTATCCACTGTTAATGGCGCCTTACTCGGGAGAGTGGTATCGACCGTGCGCCGTAAGGTTCAGTGGTGGACCCGAGAGTTAAGTATGATCCGGGGACATGTTCGTCATCTCAGGAAGCGATTCCAGAGGGGTCGGCGTGCCAATGTTAAAGACTTAACTCGGCGTAAGGCCGAATATCTACGAAGTCTTAGAACGTACAAAGACAGAATCGTTACTGTTAAGGACGAGTGGAGGAGTTTCGTACGGGACAATAGGGATGACCGCTGGGGTAAGGTTTACCGTATCTTCAGGGGAAAGAGTAGGCAAAGTGACTTGGCATGCCTTCATGTTGGCGATAATGTATTGTCTTCATGGAGGGATTGCACGAACGAACTTTTGGGGGTTTTCTTTCCAAGAGCGGAGACCAGTAGCTATCCTCGTAGTGAGGTAGAGGTTGCCCCGCCTAACTTGGAGAGAAGTGAACTTATAGGCAGTATTTTCCAGATCAAGAGTAGAAGTCGCAGGGTATTGATGGTATGACCGAAGGGATGTGTAAGAACATCTGGAAGGCCATACTGGAATATCTGGAGGCAATCTTTAGGAAGTGTATCTCAGAGGGATATTTTCCTAGTGGGTGGAAGTGCGCCCGCATTGTAGTGCTCCTGAAGTCTCCCGGTAGGGTGTTGAAGTATCCTCGCTCTTATCGGGACATCAGCCTTCTTCCGGTGCTTGGAAAAGTACTGGAGAAGATTATGGTGTCTCGACTGATGGAGGCCTACACTGAAGGTACATGTGAGCACCAGTACGGCTTTAGAGCAGGAAAGTGTGTTGAGGATGCTTGGTTTTATGTCAAGCGGAGTGTTCAGTAGAGTACCTCCAAATATGTCTTAGGCATATTTGTCGACTTCAGAGGTGCGTTTGATTACGTCTTGGGACAGTGTCCTCAGGAGGTTAGCTGAGGTAGGCTACAGGGAATTAGGCCTCTGGTCTAGTTATTTCCAAGGTAGGTGAGCTTGTGTTGTTAGTGCCAGTGACACAGTTTGGAAGGATGTTGTTCGGGATTGTCCGCAGGGCTCTATCTGTGGTCCATATATTTGGAACCTCATGATGGACCCCCTGTTGCGTCAACTCGGGCTTACTTTCAAGGTGTGTGCGTATGCTACTCATCATTGTCGAAGGCCAGTCTCGTGCTGAGCTGGAGGCACGTGGTGGGGAGGCCATTCAGATCACATGTGAATGGGGTCGAAATGTCGGTGTCGAGGTGGCAACTGACAAGTCTGTTACAATGCTGCTCAAGGGCAGCTTGTCAATCAGACCCCCTCCACTCATTAGAGCTGGTGATGTGAGTATTAGATATGCAACAAGTCAAATACCTGGGAATATCTATGACCGAAAGGATGAATTTCCTGGTGCATACCGATAGAGTTAGGGAGAACTGACCAAAGTAGTAGGTTCAATTAGGCGTATCCTAAGGTGTGACTGGGGCCTCAGCAGACGTGCCGTACGCGCTATATACGATGGACTATTCGTCTCTTGTACGGAGTATGGTGCATCAGTGTGGTACGAAACAGTCATGTCTGTTGCTGGCCGACGTAAGGCTCTGGCGTGTCAGAGGATTATTCTCCTGGCTAGAGTGACAGTTCGCAGGACCGTTTCAACGGACGCTCTTCAGGTATTGGTAGGCTTGGAAATAGTACGTCAACGTATTGTTTTCAAGATCAAGAAGGGAGTATCTCATCGATAAGTGGAAATCACGTTGGACGAACAGTGACAATGGCAGGGTGACGTATTTATTCATATCTGACACAACATTCGTACTGCAACGCCCCGACTTTGGCTTCAGCTTAAGTCTGGGATTCTTACTGACGGGACATGGCTCGCTCAATGCATTCTTACATAAGAGGGGCCTTAGTGAGACTGAGAACTGTTGGTGTGGGTTGGGACCTGAGGACTGGCGGCATGTACTGACGATACGTCCGCTCTACGAAGACCTTAGGGATTTAGAAGCGATGGGTATCATTGAGACTGGGGATATGGTGGACTTTAGTAGGGCCTTAGCTACGGATCGGACTAAGCAGACTTGACGAGTTCGCTCGTCTTGCCTTTAGTAGAAGAACTGGGGTGGGTTGATGGTAGGTTACCCTTCCGGCATCGCCCGGCGTGGGTTCTCTGCCGTTGGTTAGTCCCTGAGGCTCGATGTTTGCGTGCGCATCTTACACTAGTGGGTGCCTATGTAGTGGTCCGTATTGCCAACTGTCATCGTTGGTGTTTGACATCCTCCTGTTGTAGTTTTTATGGCGTTCCTTTGTACCCATTATTTTTTGTTGGTTCATTATTGTTTTTTGTGCTTCTCTTAGTTGGGCTGTTGTGTTCAAAGGATCACCAGTCCCGAACTATTTGGGGTTCAACTGGTAGCAGACTGGACTGCGAAGCTCGACCGGAGGTTTAATTTTGGTAAGGCGGGTGTTGAGAGCCCCAGAAATTCGTCTGTCCGACAATGATGAAGTCCCCTTGCGGGAGAACGTGGCGGCTGTGGTTTATACCTAATTCGAGGAGAGCCCAAGCTCGGTGTGGCGTTGCTCTCTTAACTACTGTAAAAAGCGGAGTTTAAATAGTCTCCCACCCCTAACCAAGAGGGAAGTCTTTTCCAAATGCACGGCTTCGAATTGGTACTCACGTGTGGTGATGCAATCAGTGAAATGCTTATGCATGTCATGTAGTTGCATCACTGTGCGTGGCGGCGCTGGTAGACACATTGATTCACGTGCTTTGAGCACCGTGGGGTATCCCGTGATGGCGAAACTCACGTAAAACCCTGGACTAATGTCCCTATCTACTCACTCATTCAATTGTGAATTGTGTATACGTTCCGTATTGTTTTTTCTGTTCGTGTGTTTTTGCAAGTTTTTCGTGTTATTTTATCGTATTAAAATCTGAAATATATAGCAAATTGTGCGCGAGTTCCTCCTTGCTACGAGCGATATCGAGTTTTTCCGAGTTTTTATAAAAGAATTTTTCTTTTGTTAAAAACAAAAGAAAATAAATTGACATTTTTAATAACTGTTTTTGTGAATTGTTATAAAACTTTATATTGTGATTGGGGTGAGTTTGTTGATTTGGTTTTGATTTTTGCTGTGATTTTGATTGTAATTGTAATTGAATTTTTTGATTTTGATGTTGGTTTGTGACTTTGATATTTCTTGCTTTGATTTTGATTGTAATTGTAATTGAATTTTTTGATTTTGATGTTGGTTTGTGACTTTGATATTTCTTGCTTTGATTTTGATTGTTTTGGATTGATTTGGATTTCGCTATTGGTTTTGAATTGTGCTTGCTCTTATTTAATTATAAGTATGAATTCGTTGCCTGCCGTTAAGGCGAAGAAGGATAGTAAGAAGGTGTCGGGTGCATTGCCTGAGGCATCCATAGGGCTTCTTTCTGCGGCGTCTACTGCGGGGAGTACCTTTATGGATGCAGATTTAATCAGTTCGTGCTCCGAGATTGATACGGTCTTGACGGGAGATGAAAGTGTGAAAAAATTTAAGTTCGGTACGACCAAAGTTAGTGAAGTTGGGTCAAAGAGGGAGTTGAGGAAGAGGAGGAAGCCTGCTTTGGGTGGGGGCGCCTCGGAGCTACCCACCTGTAGTTTGGGTCCTCGGTGTGAAGGTACAGTAGGTGAGTTGAAGGTCATCACCAACAGTTTGTTGGGGGTGATCTTTGAGCGTGAATTGGAGCCTTCCATCTTACGTAGGGTAATACAACATTCTGGCCGATATGAGGCACTCCTTATGACGCTCATTTCTGAAAAGGAGCGTCTATGGGGAAGACTGGACGTGCATGAGTCGCGTCCAGTGCCTCCGAAGGCTCCTGTTGCCAGTTTCGTTGCACCCGTAGCTTCCCCAGTTTCCGCTGCAGTGGCTTCGCCTAAGCCGGTGGAGACGTGGGCTGTGGTGGTTAAGGGCAAGGGCAGGGCCAAGGAGGCCTTAAAGGAGGTTGTTGAGGAGGTTGGCCCAACTCTTGGCGTGCGTGTCCACGAGGTGGGGCTAACCCGTGACGGAGGAACAATTATTCGCACTCCCTCGGTAGCTGAGAGGGAACGCGTCGGTCACGTCGGCCCCATTGGGAGTTGACAGGTGTTACATCAAGTGGTTTAGCTTCCACGTGCGTGCATACGAGGTTGTCTCTGGTTGTTATCGGTGCCTCAGCTTTGACCATCGCATTCGCGATTGTCGCCTTAAGGAGGACATTTGTCGGCGTTGTGGGCGGTCAGGTCATGTCGGATCGCGTTGCGCCAATGCGATGAACTGCAGCAATTGTGCCCTGAAGGTATGCTTTCTGAGCATTTAATGATGTTGGCAAGTTGTCCGACATATTCGATGATGGTAGCGCGAGCGAACGCTAGGCATTAAGATGGTTAAGTTACTTCAACTGATCCGAGGTGGGATCCGAGTGTTTACTGACGAAGGGGGAAACTCGGCAGTTTTAGTTGCTGACCCGGACTTCAACTGTACTTTAGTTAGCAGAAGCCAATGGGGGGTCTGCTTGCAGATAGAGGGCGGGTTTGGGAGGATGCTTGTGGCTAGCATCTACTGTACGTTTAGGGAGCCATTAGAGCCGTTCTTAGTGTACATGAACTCGGTCCTACTGGTTAGTGGGAGCATTCCACTTATCTTTGGACTTGATGCTAATGCATCTTCCCCTATGTGGTTCAGTAAGGTAACCAGGCATTCGTCTGGTTATTGGAACCATACTAGGGGAATTGTGCTGGGTGAGTGGATGTTGGGTTACGATGTTTTTGCCGTGAATGAGCCCAGCGAGTTATATACCTTTGACGGCCCTAATGGAGTTAGTGACATTGACGTGACAGCTGCAAATGGGGCAGCAATGACGCTTTTTAACTTTAGGTGGAGGGTGTGTAATGACTGGGGGTGAGTGATCACAACCTCATTGAGGTTGTTATCTCTCACAAAAGACGAACTGGGGCGACTGGGGGCGTCAACCGTTGGCGCAATCGTAACATAGACTGGGACCATTACCAGTACTGTGTTAGGGAAGCTGCATCGGCTGTAGCAGTTGACGATTTTATGCAACTGACTGTGGACGACCAGATTAGTAGACTTAATCAGTGGGTATCCACTGTTAATGACACCTTACTCGGGAGAGTGGTATCGACCGTCCGCCGTAAGGTTCAGTGGTGGACCCGAGAGTTGAGTACGATGCGGCGGCATGTTCGACACCTCAGGAAACGATTCCAGAGGGGTCGGCGTGCCAATGTTGAAGACTTAGCTCGGCGTAAGGCCGAATATCTACGAAGTCTTAGAACGTACAAGGACAGAATCGTTACTGTTAAGGACGAGTGGAGGAGTTTCGTACGGGACAACAGGGATGACCCCTGGGGTAAGGTTTACCGTATCTTCAGGGGAAAGAGTAGGCAAAGTGACTTGGCATGCCTTCATGTTGGCGATAATGTATTGTCTTCATGGAGGGATTGCATGAACGAACTTTTTGGGGTTTTCTTTCCAAGAGCGGAGACCAGTAGCTATCCTCGTAGTGAGGTAGTGGTTGCCCCGCCTAACTTGGAGAGAAGTGAACTTGTAGGCAGTATTTTCCAGATCAAGAGTAGAAGTCGCCGGGTATTGATGGTATGACCGAAGGGATGTGTAAGAACATCTGGAAGGCCATACCGGAATATCTGGAGACAATCTTTAGGAAGTGTATCTCAGAGGGATATTTTCCTAGTGGGTGGAAGTGTGCCCGAATTGTAGTGCTCCTGAAGTCTCCCGGTAGGGTGTTGAGCTACCCTCGCTCTTATCGGGACATCAGCCTTCTTCCGGTGGTTGGAAAAGTACTGGAGAAGATTATGGTGTCTCGACTGATGGAGGCCTACACTGAAGGTACATGTGAGCACCAGTACGGCTTTAGAGCAGGAAAGTGTTTTGAGGACGCTTGGTTTTATGTCAAGCGGAGTGTTTAGCAGAGTACTTCCAAATATGTCTTAGGCATATTTGTCGACTTCAGAGGTGCGTTTGATTACGTCTTGGGACAGTGTTCTCAGGAGGTTAGCTGAGGTAGGCTGCAGGGAATTAGGCCTCTGGTCTAGTTATTTCCAAGGTAGGCGAGCTTGTGTTGTTAGTGCCAGTGACACAGTTTGGAAGGATGTTGTTCGGGATTGTCCCCTGTTGCGTCAACTCGGGCTTACTTTCAAGGTGTGTGCGTATGCGGATGACCTACTCATCATTGTCGAAGGCCAGTCTCGTGCTGAGCTGGAGGCACGTGGTGGGGAGGCCATTCAGATCACATGTGAATGGGGTCGAAATGTCGGTGTCGAGGTGGCAACTGACAAGTCTGTTACAATGCTGCTCAAGGGCAGCTTGTCAATCAGACACCCTCCACTCATTAGAGCTGGTGATGTGAGTATTAGATATGTAACAAAAGTCAAATACCTGGGAATATCTATGACCGAAAGGATGAATATCCTGGTGCATACCGATAGAGTTAGGGAGAAACTGACCAAAGTAGTAGGTTCAATTAATCGTATCCTAAGGTGTGACTGGGGCCTTAGCAGACGTGCCTTACGCGCTATATACGATGGACTATTCGTCTCTTGTACGGAGTATGGTGCATCAGTGTGGTACGAAACAGTCATGTCTGTTGCTGGCCGACGTAAGGCTCTGGCGTGTCAGAGGATTATTCTCCTGGCTAGAGTGACAGTTCGCAGGACCGTTTCAACGGACGCTCTTCAGGTATTGGTAGGCTTGGAAATAGTACGTCAACGTATTATTTTCAAGATCAAGAAGGGACTACCACTTCTAGCGCATGATTGGGTTTCTGCTAATGATCTGGCAAATAAGGAGGGTAGGAGTTTAATTTCCCTTCTCGATGAGTATCTCATCGATAAGTGGAAATCACGTTGCACGAACAGTGACAATGGCAGGGTGACGTATTAATTCATATCTGACACAACATTCGTACTGCAACGCCCCGACTTTGGCTTCAGCTTAAGTCTGGGATTCTTACTGACGGGACATGGCTCGCTCAATGCATTCTTACATAAGAGGGGCCTTAGTGAGACTGAGAACTGTTGGTGTGGGTTGGGACCTGAGGACTGGCGGCATGTACTGACGTTACGTCCGCTCTACGAAGACCTTAGGGATTTAGAAGCGATGGGTATCATCGAGACTGGGGATATGGTGGACTTTAGTAGGGCCTTAGCTACGGATCGGACTAAGCAGACTTGACGAGTTCGTTCGTCTTGCCTTTAGTAGGAGAACTGGGGTGGGTTGATGGTAGGTTACCCTTCCGGCATCGCCCGGCGTGGGTTCTCTGCCGTTGGTTAGTCCCTGAGGCTCGATGTTTGCGTGCGCATCTTACACTAATGGGTGCCTATGTAGTGGTCCGTATTGCCAACTGTCATCGTTGGTGTTTGACATCCTCCTGTTGTAGTTTTTATGGCGTTCCTTTGTACCCATTATTTTTTGTTGGTTCATTATTGTTTTTTGTGCTTCTCTTAGTTGGGCTGTTGTGTTCAAAGGATCACCAGTCCCGAACTATTTGGGGTTCAACTGGCAGCAGACTGGACTGCGAAGCTCGACCGGAGGTTTAATTTTGGTAAGGCGGGTGTTGAGAGCCCCAGAAATTCGTCTGTCCGACAATGATGAAGTCCCCTTGCGGGAGAACGTGGTGGCTGTGGTTTATATCCAATTCGAGGAGAGCCCAAGCTCGGTGTGGCGTTGCTCTCTTAACCACTGTAAAAAGCGGAGTTTAAATAGTCTCCCACCCCTAACCAAGAGGGAAGTCTTTTCCAAATGCACGGCTTCGAATTGGTACTCACGTATGGTGATGCAATCAGTGAAATGCTTATGCATGTCATGTAGTTGCATCACTGTGCGTGGCGGCGCTGGTAGACACATTGATTCACGTGCTTTGAGCACCGTGGGGTATCCCGTGATGGCGAAACTCACGTAAAACCCTGGACTAATGTCCCTATCTACTCACTCATTCAATTGTGAATTGTGTATACGTTCTGTATTGTTTTTTCTGTTCGTGTGTTTTTGCAAGTTTTTCGTGTTATTTTATCGTATTAAAATCTGAAATATATAGCAAATTGTGCGCGAGTTCCTCCTTGCTACGAGCGATATCGAGTTTTTCCGAGTTTTTATAAAAGAATTTTTCTTTTGTTAAAAACAAAAGAAAATAAATTGACATTTTTAATAACTGTTTTTGTGAATTGTTATAAAACTTTATATTGTGATTGGGGTGAGTTTGTTGATTTGGTTTTGATTTTTGCTGTGATTTTGATTGTAATTGTAATTGAATTTTTTGATTTTGATGTTGGTTTGTGACTTTGATATTTCTTGCTTTGATTTTGATTGTAATTGTAATTGAATTTTTTGATTTTGATGTTGGTTTGTGACTTTGATATTTCTTGCTTTGATTTTGATTGTTTTGGATTGATTTGGATTTCGCTATTGGTTTTGAATTGTGCTTGCTCTTATTTAATTATAAGTATGAATTCGTTGCCTGCCGTTAAGGCGAAGAAGGATAGTAAGAAGGTGTCGGGTGCATTGCCTGAGGCATCCATAGGGCTTCTTTCTGCGGCGTCTACTGCGGGGAGTACCTTTATGGATGCAGACTTAATCAGTTCGTGCTCCGAGATTGATACGGTCTTGACGGGAGATGAAAGAGTGAAAAAATTTAAGTTAGGTACGACCAAAGTTAGTGAAGTTGGGTCAAAGAGGGAGTTGAGGAAGAGGAGGAAGCCTGCTTTGGGTGGGGGCGCCTCGGAGCTACCCACCTGTAGTTTGGGTCCTCGGTGTGAAGGTACAGTAGGTGAGTTGAAGGTCATCACCAACAGTTTGTTGGGGGTGATCTTTGAGCGTGAATTGGAGCCTTCCCTCTTACGTAGGGTAATAGAACATTCTGGCCGATATGAGGCACTCCTTATGACGCTCATTTCTGAAAAGGAGCGTCTATGGGGAAGACTGGACGTGCATGAGTCGCGTCCAGTGCCTCCGAAGGCTCCTGTTGCCAGTTTCGTTGCACCCGTAGCTTCCCCAGTTTCCGCTGCAGTGGCTTCGCCTAAGCCGGTGGAGACGTGGGCTGTGGTGGTTAAGGGCAAGGGCAGGGCCAAGGAGGCCTTAAAGGAGGTCGTTAAGGAGGTTGTTGAGGAGGTTGGCCCAACTCTTGGCGTGCGTGTCCACGAGGTGGGGCTAACCCGTGACGGAGGAACAATTATTCGCACTCCCTCGGTAGCTGAGAGGGAACGCGTCGTTGCTAATAAGAAGTTCATTGAAGTTGGTCTGGAGGTTTCTGTAGAGGACAAATTAGGTGCTCGAGTAGTCATCCAGAAGGTTTATCCGGAGATTCCGGTTGATGATTTTATGACCGATCTCTTCGAGATGAATTTGAAGGACCGTTTGTCACGTGAGGTTTTCAATAAGAGCGTGAAAATTGTTAGTGGTCCGTGGAAGCCGGACTTGGGGCCTGTCAATGTGGTTTTGGAGGGTACAAATAGGGTCACGTCGGCCCCATTGGGAGTTGACAGGTGTTACATCAAGTGGTTTAGCTTCCACGTGCGTGCATACGAGGTTGTCTCTGGTTGTTATCGGTGCCTCAGCTTTGACCATCGCATTCGCGATTGTCGCCTTAAGGAGGACATTTGTCGGCGTTGTGGGCGATCAGGTCATGTCGGATCGCGTTGCGCCAATGCGATGAACTGCAGCAATTGTGCCCTGAAGGTATGCTTTCTGAGCATTTAATGATGTTGGCAAGTTGTCCGACATATTCGATGATGGTAGCGCGAGCGAACGCTAGGCATTAAGATGGTCAAGTTACTTCAACTGATCCGAGGTGGGATCCGAGTGTTTACTGACGAAGGGGGAAACTCGGCAGTTTTAGTTGCTGACCCGGACTTCAACTGTACTTTAGTTAGCAGAAGCCAATGGGGGGTCTGCTTGCAGATAGAGGGCGGGTTTGGGAGGATGCTTGTGGCTAGCATCTACTGTACGTTTAGGGAGCCATTAGAGCCGTTCTTAGTGTATATGAACTCGGTCCTACTGGTTAGTGGGAGCATTCCACTTATCTTTGGACTTGATGCTAATGCATCTTCCCCTATGTGGTTCAGTAAGGTAACCAGGCATTCGTCTGGTTATTGGAACCATACTAGGGGAATTGTGCTGGGTGAGTGGATGTTGGGTTACGATGTTTTTGCCGTGAATGAGCCCAGCGAGTTATATACCTTTGACGGCCCTAATGGAGTTAGTGACATTGACGTGACAGCTGCAAATGGGGCAGCAATGACGCTTTTTAACTTTAGGTGGAGGGTGTGTAATGACTGGGGGTGAGTGATCACAACCTCATTGAGGTTGTTATCTCTCACAAAAGACGAACTGGGGCGACTGGGGGCGTCAACCGTTGGCGCAATCGTAACATAGACTGGGACCATTACCAGTACTGTGTTAGGGAAGCTGCATCGGCTGTAGCAGTTGACGATTTTATGCAACTGACTGTGGACGACCAGATTAGTAGACTTAATCAGTGGGTATCCACTGTTAATGACACCTTACTCGGGAGAGTGGTATCGACCGTCCGCCGTAAGGTTCAGTGGTGGACCCGAGAGTTGAGTACGATGCGGCGGCATGTTCGACACCTCAGGAAACGATTCCAGAGGGGTCGGCGTGCCAATGTTGAAGACTTAGCTCGGCGTAAGGCCGAATATCTACGAAGTCTTAGAACGTACAAGGACAGAATCGTTACTGTTAAGGACGAGTGGAGGAGTTTCGTACGGGACAATAGGGATGACCCCTGGGGTAAGGTTTACCGTATCTTCAGGGGAAAGAGTAGGCAAAGTGACTTGGCATGCCTTCATGTTGGCGATAATGTATTGTCTTCATGGAGGGATTGCATGAACGAACTTTTGGGGGTTTTCTTTCCAAGAGCGGAGACCAGTAGCTATCCTCGTAGTGAGGTAGTGGTTGCCCCGCCTAACTTGGAGAGAAGTGAACTTGTAGGCAGTATTTTCCAGATCAAGAGTAGAAGTCGCCGGGTATTGATGGTATGACCGAAGGGATGTGTAAGAACATCTGGAAGGCCATACCGGAATATCTGGAGACAATCTTTAGGAAGTGTATCTCAGAGGGATATTTTCCTAGTGGGTGGAAGTGTGCCCGAATTGTAGTGCTCCTGAAGTCTCCCGGTAGGGTGTTGAGCTACCCTCGCTCTTATCGGGACATCAGCCTTCTTCCGGTGGTTGGAAAAGTACTGGAGAAGATTATGGTGTCTCGATTGATGGAGGCCTACACTGAAGGTACATGTGAGCACCAGTACGGCTTTAGAGCAGGAAAGTGTTTTGAGGACGCTTGGTTTTATGTCAAGCGGAGTGTTTAGCAGAGTACTTCCAAATGTCTTAGGCATATTTGTCGACTTCAGAGGTGCGTTTGATTACGTCTTGGGACAGTGTTCTCAGGAGGTTAGCTGAGGTAGGCTGCAGGGAATTAGGCCTCTGGTCTAGTTATTTCCAAGGTAGGCGAGCTTGTGTTGTTAGTGCCAGTGACACAGTTTGGAAGGATGTTGTTCGGGATTGTCCGCAGGGCCCTATCTGTGGTCCATATATTTGGAACCTCATGATGGACCCCCTGTTGCGTCAACTCGGGCTTACTTTCAAGGTGTGTGCGTATGCGGATGACCTACTCATCATCGTCGAAGGCCAGTCTCGTGCTGAGCTGGAGGCACGTGGTGGGGAGGCCATTCGGATCGCATGTGAATGGGGTCGAAATGTCGGTGTCGAGGTGGCAACTGACAAGTCTGTTACAATGCTGCTCAAGGGCAGCTTGTCAATCAGACCCCCTCCACTCATTAGAGCTGGTGATGTGAGTATTAGATATGCAACAAAAGTAAAATACATGGGAATATCTATGACCGAAAGGATGAATTTCCTGGTGCATACCGATAGAGTTAGGGAGAAACTGACCAAAGTAGTAGGTTCAATTAGGCGTATCCTACGGTGTGACTGGGGCCTCAGCAGACGTGCCGTACGCGCTATATACGATGGACTATTCGTCTCTTGTACGGAGTATGGTGCATCAGTGTGGTACGAAACAGTCATGTCTGTTGCTGGCCGACGTAAGGCTCTGGCGTGTCAGAGGATTATTCTCCTGGCTAGAGTGACAGTTCGCAGGACCGTTTCAACGGACGCTCTTCAGGTATTGGTAGGCTTGGAAATAGTACGTCAACGTATTGTTTTCAAGATCAAGAAGGGACTACCACTTCTAGCGCATGATTGGGTTTCTGCTAACGATCTGGCAAATAAGGAGGGTAGGAGTTTAATTTCCCTTCTCGATGAGTATCTCATCGATAAGTGGAAATCACGTTGGACGAACAGTGACAATGGCAGGGTGACGTATTAATTCATATCTGACACAACATTCGTACTGCAACGCCCCGACTTTGGCTTCAGCTTAAGTCTGGGATTCTTACTGACGGGACATGGCTCGCTCAATGCATTCTTACATAAGAGGGGCCTTAGTGAGACTGAGAACTGTTGGTGTGGGTTGGGACCTGAGGACTGGCGGCATGTACTGACGATACGTCCGCTCTACGAAGACCTTAGGGATTTAGAAGCGATGGGTATCATCGAGACTGGGGATATGGTGGACTTTAGTAGGGCCTTAGCTACGGATCGGACTAAGCAGACTTGACGAGTTCGCTCGTCTTGCCTTTAGTAGGAGAACTGGGGTGGGTTGATGGTAGGTTACCCTTCCGGCATCGCCCGGCGTGGGTTCTCTGCCGTTGGTTAGTCCCTGAGGCTCGATGTTTGCGTGCGCATCTTACACTAATGGGTGCCTATGTAGTGGTCCGTATTGCCAACTGTCATCGTTGGTGTTTGACATCCTCCTGTTGTAGTTTTTATGGCGTTCCTTTGTACCCATTATTTTTTGTTGGTTCATTATTGTTTTTTGTGCTTCTCTTAGTTGGGCTGTTGTGTTCAAAGGATCACCAGTCCCGAACTATTTGGGGTTCAACTGGTAGCAGACTGGACTGCGAAGCTCGACCGGAGGTTTAATTTTGGTAAGGCGGGTGTTGAGAGCCCCAGAAATTCGTCTCTGTCCGACAATGATGAGGTCCCCTTGCGGGAGAACGTGGTGGCTGTGGTTTATACCCAATTCGAGGAGAGCCCAAGCTCGGTGTGGCGTTGCTCTCTTAACTACTGTAAAAAACGGAGTTTAAATAGTCTCCCACCCCTAACCAAGAGGGAAGTCTTTTCCAAATGCACGGCTTCGAATTGGTACTCACGTGTGGTGATGCAATCAGTGAAATGCTTATGCATGTCATGTAGTTGCATCACTGTGCGTGGCGGCGCTGGTAGACACATTGATTCACGTGCTTTGAGCACCGTGGGGTATCCCGTGATGGCGAAACTCACGTAAAACCCTGGACTAATGTCGCTATCTACTCACTCATTCAATTGTGAATTGTGTATACGTTCTGTATTGTTTTTTCTGTTCGTGTGTTTTTGCAAGTTTTTCGTGTTATTTTATCGTATTAAAATCTGAAATATATAGAAAATTGTGCGCGAGTTCCTCCTTGCTACGAGCGATATCGAGTTTTTCCGAGTTTTTATAAAAGAATTTTTCTTTTGTTAAAAACAAAAGAAAATAAATTGACATTTTTAATAACTGTTTTTGTGAATTGTTATAAAACTTTATATTGTGATTGGGGTGAGTTTGTTGATTTGGTTTTGATTTTTGCTGTGATTTTGATTGTAATTGTAATTGAATTTTTTGATTTTGATGTTGGTTTGTGACTTTGATATTTCTTGCTTTGATTTTGATTGTAATTGTAATTGAATTTTTTGATTTTGATGTTGGTTTGTGACTTTGATATTTCTTGCTTTGATTTTGATTGTTTTGGATTGATTTGGATTTCGCTATTGGTTTTGAATTGTGCTTGCTCTTATTTAATTATAAGTATGAATTCGTTGCCTGCCGTTAAGGCGAAGAAGGATAGTAAGAAGGTGTCGGGTGCATTGCCTGAGGCATCCATAGGGCTTCTTTCTGCGGCGTCTACTGCGGGAGTACCTTTATGGATGCAGATTTAATCAGTTCGTGCTCCGAGATTGATACGGTCTTGACGGGAGATGAAAGTGTGAAAAAATTTAAGTTCGGTACGACCAAAGTTAGTGAAGTTGGGTCAAAGAGGGAGTTGAGGAAGAGGAGGAAGCCTGCTTTGGGTGGGGGCGCCTCGGAGCTACCCACCTGTAGTTTGGGTCCTCGGTGTGAAGGTACAGTAGGTGAGTTGAAGGTCATCACCAACAGTTTGTTGGGGGTGATCTTTGAGCGTGAATTGGAGCCTTCCATCTTACGTAGGGTAATACAACATTCTGGCCGATATGAGGCACTCCTTATGACGCTCATTTCTGAAAAGGAGCGTCTATGGGGAAGACTGGACGTGCATGAGTCGCGTCCAGTGCCTCCGAAGGCTCCTGTTGCCAGTTTCGTTGCACCCGTAGCTTCCCCAGTTTCCGCTGCAGTGGCTTCGCCTAAGCCGGTGGAGACGTGGGCTGTGGTGGTTAAGGGCAAGGGCAGGGCCAAGGAGGCCTTAAAGGAGGTCGTTAAGGAGGTTGTTGAGGAGGTTGGCCCAACTCTTGGCGTGCGTGTCCACGAGGTGGGGCTAACCCGTGACGGAGGAACAATTATTCGCACTCCCTCGGTAGCTGAGAGGGAACGCGTCGTTGCTAATAAGAAGTTCATTGAAGTTGGTCTGGAGGTTTCTGTAGAGGACAAATTAGGTGCTCGAGTAGTCATCCAGAAGGTTTATCCGGAGATTCCGGTTGATGATTTTATGACCGATCTCTTCGAGATGAATTTGAAGGACCGTTTGTCACGTGAGGTTTTCAATAAGAGCGTGAAAATTGTTAGTGGTCCGTGGAAGCCGGACTTGGGGCCTGTCAATGTGGTTTTGGAGGGTACAAATATGGTCACGTCGGCCCCATTGGGAGTTGACAGGTGTTACATCAAGTGGTTTAGCTTCCACGTGCGTGCATACGAGGTTGTTTCTGGTTGTTATCGGTGCCTCAGCTTTGACCATCGCATTCGCGATTGTCGCCTTAAGGAGGACATTTGTCGGCGTTGTGGGCGGTCAGGTCATGTCGGATCGCGTTGCGCCAATGCGATGAACTGCAGCAATTGTGCCCTGAAGGTATGCTTTCTGAGCATTTAATGATGTTGGCAAGTTGTCCGACATATTCGATGATGGTAGCGCGAGCGAACGCTAGGCATTAAGATGGTTAAGTTACTTCAACTGATCCGAGGTGGGATCCGAGTGTTTACTGACGAAGGGGGAAACTCGGCAGTTTTAGTTGCTGACCCGGACTTCAACTGTACTTTAGTTAGCAGAAGCCAATGGGGGGTCTGCTTGCAGATAGAGGGCGGGTTTGGGAGGATGCTTGTGGCTAGCATCTACTGTACGTTTAGGGAGCCATTAGAGCCGTTCTTAGTGTACATGAACTCGGTCCTACTGGTTAGTGGGAGCATTCCACTTATCTTTGGACTTGATGCTAATGCATCTTCCCCTATGTGGTTCAGTAAGGTAACCAGGCATTCGTCTGGTTATTGGAACCATACTAGGGGAATTGTGCTGGGTGAGTGGATGTTGGGTTACGATGTTTTTGCCGTGAATGAGCCCAGCGAGTTATATACCTTTGACGGCCCTAATGGAGTTAGTGACATTGACGTGACAGCTGCAAATGGGGCAGCAATGACGCTTTTTAACTTTAGGTGGAGGGTGTGTAATGACTGGGGGTGAGTGATCACAACCTCATTGAGGTTGTTATCTCTCACAAAAGACGAACTGGGGCGACTGGGGGCGTCAACCGTTGGCGCAATCGTAACATAGACTGGGACCATTACCAGTACTGTGTTAGGGAAGCTGCATCGGCTGTAGCAGTTGACGATTTTATGCAACTGACTGTGGACGACCAGATTAGTAGACTTAATCAGTGGGTATCCACTGTTAATGACACCTTACTCGGGAGAGTGGTATCGACCGTCCGCCGTAAGGTTCAGTGGTGGACCCGAGAGTTGAGTACGATGCGGCGGCATGTTCGACACCTCAGGAAACGATTCCAGAGGGGTCGGCGTGCCAATGTTGAAGACTTAGCTCGGCGTAAGGCCGAATATCTACGAAGTCTTAGAACGTACAAGGACAGAATCGTTACTGTTAAGGACGAGTGGAGGAGTTTCGTACGGGACAATAGGGATGACCCCTGGGGTAAGGTTTACCGTATCTTCAGGGGAAAGAGTAGGCAAAGTGACTTGGCATGCCTTCATGTTGGCGATAATGTATTGTCTTCATGGAGGGATTGCATGAACGAACTTTTGGGGGTTTTCTTTCCAAGAGCGGAGACCAGTAGCTATCCTCGTAGTGAGGTAGTGGTTGCCCCGCCTAACTTGGAGAGAAGTGAACTTGTAGGCAGTATTTTCCAGATCAAGAGTAGAAGTCGCCGGGTATTGATGGTATGACCGAAGGGATGTGTAAGAACATCTGGAAGGCCATACCGGAATATCTGGAGACAATCTTTAGGAAGTGTATCTCAGAGGGATATTTTCCTAGTGGGTGGAAGTGTGCCCGAATTGTAGTGCTCCTGAAGTCTCCCGGTAGGGTGTTGAGCTACCCTCGCTCTTATCGGGACATCAGCCTTCTTCCGGTGGTTGGAAAAGTACTGGAGAAGATTATGGTGTCTCGATTGATGGAGGCCTACACTGAAGGTACATGTGAGCACCAGTACGGCTTTAGAGCAGGAAAGTGTTTTGAGGACGCTTGGTTTTATGTCAAGCGGAGTGTTTAGCAGAGTACTTCCAAATGTCTTAGGCATATTTGTCGACTTCAGAGGTGCGTTTGATTACGTCTTGGGACAGTGTTCTCAGGAGGTTAGCTGAGGTAGGCTGCAGGGAATTAGGCCTCTGGTCTAGTTATTTCCAAGGTAGGCGAGCTTGTGTTGTTAGTGCCAGTGACACAGTTTGGAAGGATGTTGTTCGGGATTGTCCGCAGGGCCCTATCTGTGGTCCATATATTTGGAACCTCATGATGGACCCCCTGTTGCGTCAACTCGGGCTTACTTTCAAGGTGTGTGCGTATGCGGATGACGTACTCATCATCGTCGAAGGCCAGTCTCGTGCTGAGCTGGAGGCACGTGGTGGGGAGGCCATTCGGATCGCATGTGAATGGGGTCGAAATGTCGGTGTCGAGGTGGCAACTGACAAGTCTGTTACAATGCTGCTCAAGGGCAGCTTGTCAATCAGACCCCCTCCACTCATTAGAGCTGGTGATGTGAGTATTAGATATGCAACAAAAGTAAAATACATGGGAATATCTATGACCGAAAGGATGAATTTCCTGGTGCATACCGATAGAGTTAGGGAGAAACTGACCAAAGTAGTAGGTTCAATTAGGCGTATCCTACGGTGTGACTGGGGCCTCAGCAGACGTGCCGTACGCGCTATATACGATGGACTATTCGTCTCTTGTACGGAGTATGGTGCATCAGTGTGGTACGAAACAGTCATGTCTGTTGCTGGCCGACGTAAGGCTCTGGCGTGTCAGAGGATTATTCTCCTGGCTAGAGTGACAGTTCGCAGGACCGTTTCAACGGACGCTCTTCAGGTATTGGTAGGCTTGGAAATAGTACGTCAACGTATTGTTTTCAAGATCAAGAAGGGACTACCACTTCTAGCGCATGATTGGGTTTCTGCTAACGATCTGGCAAATAAGGAGGGTAGGAGTTTAATTTCCCTTCTCGATGAGTATCTCATCGATAAGTGGAAATCACGTTGGACGAACAGTGACAATGGCAGGGTGACGTATTAATTCATATCTGACACAACATTCGTACTGCAACGCCCCGACTTTGGCTTCAGCTTAAGTCTGGGATTCTTACTGACGGGACATGGCTCGCTCAATGCATTCTTACATAAGAGGGGCCTTAGTGAGACTGAGAACTGTTGGTGTGGGTTGGGACCTGAGGACTGGCGGCATGTACTGACGATACGTCCGCTCTACGAAGACCTTAGGGATTTAGAAGCGATGGGTATCATCGAGACTGGGGATATGGTGGACTTTAGTAGGGCCTTAGCTACGGATCGGACTAAGCAGACTTGACGAGTTCGCTCGTCTTGCCTTTAGTAGGAGAACTGGGGTGGGTTGATGGTAGGTTACCCTTCCGGCATCGCCCGGCGTGGGTTCTCTGCCGTTGGTTAGTCCCTGAGGCTCGATGTTTGCGTGCGCATCTTACACTAATGGGTGCCTATGTAGTGGTCCGTATTGCCAACTGTCATCGTTGGTGTTTGACATCCTCCTGTTGTAGTTTTTATGGCGTTCCTTTGTACCCATTATTTTTTGTTGGTTCATTATTGTTTTTTGTGCTTCTCTTAGTTGGGCTGTTGTGTTCAAAGGATCACCAGTCCCGAACTATTTGGGGTTCAACTGGTAGCAGACTGGACTGCGAAGCTCGACCGGAGGTTTAATTTTGGTAAGGCGGGTGTTGAGAGCCCCAGAAATTCGTCTCTGTCCGACAATGATGAGGTCCCCTTGCGGGAGAACGTGGTGGCTGTGGTTTATACCCAATTCGAGGAGAGCCCAAGCTCGGTGTGGCGTTGCTCTCTTAACTACTGTAAAAAACGGAGTTTAAATAGTCTCCCACCCCTAACCAAGAGGGAAGTCTTTTCCAAATGCACGGCTTCGAATTGGTACTCACGTGTGGTGATGCAATCAGTGAAATGCTTATGCATGTCATGTAGTTGCATCACTGTGCGTGGCGGCGCTGGTAGACACATTGATTCACGTGCTTTGAGCACCGTGGGGTATCCCGTGATGGCGAAACTCACGTAAAACCCTGGACTAATGTCGCTATCTACTCACTCATTCAATTGTGAATTGTGTATACGTTCTGTATTGTTTTTTCTGTTCGTGTGTTTTTGCAAGTTTTTCGTGTTATTTTATCGTATTAAAATCTGAAATATATAGAAAATTGTGCGCGAGTTCCTCCTTGCTACGAGCGATATCGAGTTTTTCCGAGTTTTTATAAAAGAATTTTTCTTTTGTTAAAAACAAAAGAAAATAAATTGACATTTTTAATAACTGTTTTTGTGAATTGTTATAAAACTTTATATTGTGATTGGGGTGAGTTTGTTGATTTGGTTTTGATTTTTGCTGTGATTTTGATTGTAATTGTAATTGAATTTTTTGATTTTGATGTTGGTTTGTGACTTTGATATTTCTTGCTTTGATTTTGATTGTAATTGTAATTGAATTTTTTGATTTTGATGTTGGTTTGTGACTTTGATATTTCTTGCTTTGATTTTGATTGTTTTGGATTGATTTGGATTTCGCTATTGGTTTTGAATTGTGCTTGCTCTTATTTAATTATAAGTATGAATTCGTTGCCTGCCGTTAAGGCGAAGAAGGATAGTAAGAAGGTGTCGGGTGCATTGCCTGAGGCATCCATAGGGCTTCTTTCTGCGGCGTCTACTGCGGGGAGTACCTTTATGGATGCAGACTTAATCAGTTCGTGCTCCGAGATTGATACGGTCTTGACGGGAGATGAAAGTGTGAAAAAATTTAAGTTCGGTACGACCAAAGTTAGTGAAGTTGGGTCAAAGAGGGAGTTGAGGAAGAGGAGGAAGCCTGCTTTGGGTGGGGGCGCCTCGGAGCTACCCACCTGTAGTTTGGGTCCTCGGAAGGTACAGTAGGTGAGTTGAAGGTCATCACCAACAGTTTGTTGGGGGTGATCTTTGAGCGTGAATTGGAGCCTTCCATCTTACGTAGGGTAATACAACATTCTGGCCGATATGAGGCACTCCTTATGACGCTCATTTCTGAAAAGGAGCGTCTATGGGGAAGACTGGACGTGCATGAGTCGCGTCCAGTGCCTCCGAAGGCTCCTGTTGCCAGTTTCGTTGCACCCGTAGCTTCCCCAGTTTCCGCTGCAGTGGCTTCGCCTAAGCCGGTGGAGACGTGGGCTGTGGTGGTTAAGGGCAAGGGCAGGGCCAAGGAGGCCTTAAAGGAGGTCGTTAAGGAGGTTGTTGAGGAGGTTGGCCCAACTCTTGGCGTGCGTGTCCACGAGGTGGGGCTAACCCGTGACGGAGGAACAATTATTCGCACTCCCTCGGTAGCTGAGAGGGAACGCGTCGTTGCTAATAAGAAGTTCATTGAAGTTGGTCTGGAGGTTTCTGTAGAGGACAAATTAGGTGCTCGAGTAGTCATCCAGAAGGTTTATCCGGAGATTCCGGTTGATGATTTTATGACCGATCTCTTCGAGATGAATTTGAAGGACCGTTTGTCACGTGAGGTTTTCAATAAGAGCGTGAAAATTGTTAGTGGTCCGTGGAAGCCGGACTTGGGGCCTGTCAATGTGGTTTTGGAGGGTACAAATAGGGTCACGTCGGCCCCATTGGGAGTTGACAGGTGTTACATCAAGTGGTTTAGCTTCCACGTGCGTGCATACGAGGTTGTCTCTGGTTGTTATCGGTGCCTCAGCTTTGACCATCGCATTCGCGATTGTCGCCTTAAGGAGGACATTTGTCGGCGTTGTGGGCGGTCAGGTCATGTCGGATCGCGTTGCGCCAATGCGATGAACTGCAGCAATTGTGCCCTGAAGGTATGCTTTCTGAGCATTTAATGATGTTGGCAAGTTGTCCGACATATTCGATGATGGTAGCGCGAGCGAACGCTAGGCATTAAGATGGTTAAGTTACTTCAACTGATCCGAGGTGGGATCCGAGTGTTTACTGACGAAGGGGGAAACTCGGCAGTTTTAGTTGCTGACCCGGACTTCAACTGTACTTTAGTTAGCAGAAGCCAATGGGGGGTCTGCTTGCAGATAGAGGGCGGGTTTGGGAGGATGCTTGTGGCTAGCATCTACTGTACGTTTAGGGAGCCATTAGAGCCGTTCTTAGTGTACATGAACTCGGTCCTACTGGTTAGTGGGAGCATTCCACTTATCTTTGGACTTGATGCTAATGCATCTTCCCCTATGTGGTTCAGTAAGGTAACCAGGCATTCGTCTGGTTATTGGAACCATACTAGGGGAATTGTGCTGGGTGAGTGGATGTTGGGTTACGATGTTTTTGCCGTGAATGAGCCCAGCGAGTTATATACCTTTGACGGCCCTAATGGAGTTAGTGACATTGACGTGACAGCTGCAAATGGGGCAGCAATGACGCTTTTTAACTTTAGGTGGAGGGTGTGTAATGACTGGGGGTGAGTGATCACAACCTCATTGAGGTTGTTATCTCTCACAAAAGACGAACTGGGGCGACTGGGGGCGTCAACCGTTGGCGCAATCGTAACATAGACTGGGACCATTACCAGTACTGTGTTAGGGAAGCTGCATCGGCTGTAGCAGTTGACGATTTTATGCAACTGACTGTGGACGACCAGATTAGTAGACTTAATCAGTGGGTATCCACTGTTAATGACACCTTACTCGGGAGAGTGGTATCGACCGTCCGCCGTAAGGTTCAGTGGTGGACCCGAGAGTTGAGTACGATGCGGCGGCATGTTCGACACCTCAGGAAACGATTCCAGAGGGGTCGGCGTGCCAATGTTGAAGACTTAGCTCGGCGTAAGGCCGAATATCTACGAAGTCTTAGAACGTACAAGGACAGAATCGTTACTGTTAAGGACGAGTGGAGGAGTTTCGTACGGGACAATAGGGATGACCCCTGGGGTAAGGTTTACCGTATCTTCAGGGGAAAGAGTAGGCAAAGTGACTTGGCATGCCTTCATGTTGGCGATAATGTATTGTCTTCATGGAGGGATTGCATGAACGAACTTTTGGGGGTTTTCTTTCCAAGAGCGGAGACCAGTAGCTATCCTCGTAGTGAGGTAGTGGTTGCCCCGCCTAACTTGGAGAGAAGTGAACTTGTAGGCAGTATTTTCCAGATCAAGAGTAGAAGTCGCCGGGTATTGATGGTATGACCGAAGGGATGTGTAAGAACATCTGGAAGACCATACCGGAATATCTGGAGACAATCTTTAGGAAGTGTATCTCAGAGGGATATTTTCCTAGTGGGTGGAAGTGTGCCCGAATTGTAGTGCTCCTGAAGTCTCCCGGTAGGGTGTTGAGCTACCCTCGCTCTTATCGGGACATCAGCCTTCTTCCGGTGGTTGGAAAAGTACTGGAGAAGATTATGGTGTCTCGATTGATGGAGGCCTACACTGAAGGTACATGTGAGCACCAGTACGGCTTTAGAGCAGGAAAGTGTTTTGAGGACGCTTGGTTTTATGTCAAGCGGAGTGTTTAGCAGAGTACTTCCAAATGTCTTAGGCATATTTGTCGACTTCAGAGGTGCGTTTGATTACGTCTTGGGACAGTGTTCTCAGGAGGTTAGCTGAGGTAGGCTGCAGGGAATTAGGCCTCTGGTCTAGTTATTTCCAAGGTAGGCGAGCTTGTGTTGTTAGTGCCAGTGACACAGTTTGGAAGGATGTTGTTCGGGATTGTCCGCAGGGCCCTATCTGTGGTCCATATATTTGGAACCTCATGATGGACCCCCTGTTGCGTCAACTCGGGCTTACTTTCAAGGTGTGTGCGTATGCGGATGACGTACTCATCATCGTCGAAGGCCAGTCTCGTGCTGAGCTGGAGGCACGTGGTGGGGAGGCCATTCGGATCGCATGTGAATGGGGTCGAAATGTCGGTGTCGAGGTGGCAACTGACAAGTCTGTTACAATGCTGCTCAAGGGCAGCTTGTCAATCAGACCCCCTCCACTCATTAGAGCTGGTGATGTGAGTATTAGATATGCAACAAAAGTAAAATACATGGGAATATCTATGACCGAAAGGATGAATTTCCTGGTGCATACCGATAGAGTTAGGGAGAAACTGACCAAAGTAGTAGGTTCAATTAGGCGTATCCTACGGTGTGACTGGGGCCTCAGCAGACGTGCCGTACGCGCTATATACGATGGACTATTCGTCTCTTGTACGGAGTATGGTGCATCAGTGTGGTACGAAACAGTCATGTCTGTTGCTGGCCGACGTAAGGCTCTGGCGTGTCAGAGGATTATTCTCCTGGCTAGAGTGACAGTTCGCAGGACCGTTTCAACGGACGCTCTTCAGGTATTGGTAGGCTTGGAAATAGTACGTCAACGTATTGTTTTCAAGATCAAGAAGGGACTACCACTTCTAGCGCATGATTGGGTTTCTGCTAACGATCTGGCAAATAAGGAGGGTAGGAGTTTAATTTCCCTTCTCGATGAGTATCTCATCGATAAGTGGAAATCACGTTGGACGAACAGTGACAATGGCAGGGTGACGTATTAATTCATATCTGACACAACATTCGTACTGCAACGCCCCGACTTTGGCTTCAGCTTAAGTCTGGGATTCTTACTGACGGGACATGGCTCGCTCAATGCATTCTTACATAAGAGGGGCCTTAGTGAGACTGAGAACTGTTGGTGTGGGTTGGGACCTGAGGACTGGCGGCATGTACTGACGATACGTCCGCTCTACGAAGACCTTAGGGATTTAGAAGCGATGGGTATCATCGAGACTGGGGATATGGTGGACTTTAGTAGGGCCTTAGCTACGGATCGGACTAAGCAGACTTGACGAGTTCGCTCGTCTTGCCTTTAGTAGGAGAACTGGGGTGGGTTGATGGTAGGTTACCCTTCCGGCATCGCCCGGCGTGGGTTCTCTGCCGTTGGTTAGTCCCTGAGGCTCGATGTTTGCGTGCGCATCTTACACTAATGGGTGCCTATGTAGTGGTCCGTATTGCCAACTGTCATCGTTGGTGTTTGACATCCTCCTGTTGTAGTTTTTATGGCGTTCCTTTGTACCCATTATTTTTTGTTGGTTCATTATTGTTTTTTGTGCTTCTCTTAGTTGGGCTGTTGTGTTCAAAGGATCACCAGTCCCGAACTATTTGGGGTTCAACTGGTAGCAGACTGGACTGCGAAGCTCGACCGGAGGTTTAATTTTGGTAAGGCGGGTGTTGAGAGCCCCAGAAATTCGTCTCTGTCCGACAATGATGAGGTCCCCTTGCGGGAGAACGTGGTGGCTGTGGTTTATACCCAATTCGAGGAGAGCCCAAGCTCGGTGTGGCGTTGCTCTCTTAACTACTGTAAAAAACGGAGTTTAAATAGTCTCCCACCCCTAACCAAGAGGGAAGTCTTTTCCAAATGCACGGCTTCGAATTGGTACTCACGTGTGGTGATGCAATCAGTGAAATGCTTATGCATGTCATGTAGTTGCATCACTGTGCGTGGCGGCGCTGGTAGACACATTGATTCACGTGCTTTGAGCACCGTGGGGTATCCCGTGATGGCGAAACTCACGTAAAACCCTGGACTAATGTCGCTATCTACTCACTCATTCAATTGTGAATTGTGTATACGTTCTGTATTGTTTTTTCTGTTCGTGTGTTTTTGCAAGTTTTTCGTGTTATTTTATCGTATTAAAATCTGAAATATATAGAAAATTGTGCGCGAGTTCCTCCTTGCTACGAGCGATATCGAGTTTTTCCGAGTTTTTATAAAAGAATTTTTCTTTTGTTAAAAACAAAAGAAAATAAATTGACATTTTTAATAACTGTTTTTGTGAATTGTTATAAAACTTTATATTGTGATTGGGGTGAGTTTGTTGATTTGGTTTTGATTTTTGCTGTGATTTTGATTGTAATTGTAATTGAATTTTTTGATTTTGATGTTGGTTTGTGACTTTGATATTTCTTGCTTTGATTTTGATTGTAATTGTAATTGAATTTTTTGATTTTGATGTTGGTTTGTGACTTTGATATTTCTTGCTTTGATTTTGATTGTTTTGGATTGATTTGGATTTCGCTATTGGTTTTGAATTGTGCTTGCTCTTATTTAATTATAAGTATGAATTCGTTGCCTGCCGTTAAGGCGAAGAAGGATAGTAAGAAGGTGTCGGGTGCATTGCCTGAGGCATCCATAGGGCTTCTTTCTGCGGCGTCTACTGCGGGGAGTACCTTTATGGATGCAGACTTAATCAGTTCGTGCTCCGAGATTGATACGGTCTTGACGGGAGATGAAAGTGTGAAAAAATTTAAGTTCGGTACGACCAAAGTTAGTGAAGTTGGGTCAAAGAGGGAGTTGAGGAAGAGGAGGAAGCCTGCTTTGGGTGGGGGCGCCTCGGAGCTACCCACCTGTAGTTTGGGTCCTCGGAAGGTACAGTAGGTGAGTTGAAGGTCATCACCAACAGTTTGTTGGGGGTGATCTTTGAGCGTGAATTGGAGCCTTCCATCTTACGTAGGGTAATACAACATTCTGGCCGATATGAGGCACTCCTTATGACGCTCATTTCTGAAAAGGAGCGTCTATGGGGAAGACTGGACGTGCATGAGTCGCGTCCAGTGCCTCCGAAGGCTCCTGTTGCCAGTTTCGTTGCACCCGTAGCTTCCCCAGTTTCCGCTGCAGTGGCTTCGCCTAAGCCGGTGGAGACGTGGGCTGTGGTGGTTAAGGGCAAGGGCAGGGCCAAGGAGGCCTTAAAGGAGGTCGTTAAGGAGGTTGTTGAGGAGGTTGGCCCAACTCTTGGCGTGCGTGTCCACGAGGTGGGGCTAACCCGTGACGGAGGAACAATTATTCGCACTCCCTCGGTAGCTGAGAGGGAACGCGTCGTTGCTAATAAGAAGTTCATTGAAGTTGGTCTGGAGGTTTCTGTAGAGGACAAATTAGGTGCTCGAGTAGTCATCCAGAAGGTTTATCCGGAGATTCCGGTTGATGATTTTATGACCGATCTCTTCGAGATGAATTTGAAGGACCGTTTGTCACGTGAGGTTTTCAATAAGAGCGTGAAAATTGTTAGTGGTCCGTGGAAGCCGGACTTGGGGCCTGTCAATGTGGTTTTGGAGGGTACAAATAGGGTCACGTCGGCCCCATTGGGAGTTGACAGGTGTTACATCAAGTGGTTTAGCTTCCACGTGCGTGCATACGAGGTTGTCTCTGGTTGTTATCGGTGCCTCAGCTTTGACCATCGCATTCGCGATTGTCGCCTTAAGGAGGACATTTGTCGGCGTTGTGGGCGGTCAGGTCATGTCGGATCGCGTTGCGCCAATGCGATGAACTGCAGCAATTGTGCCCTGAAGGTATGCTTTCTGAGCATTTAATGATGTTGGCAAGTTGTCCGACATATTCGATGATGGTAGCGCGAGCGAACGCTAGGCATTAAGATGGTTAAGTTACTTCAACTGATCCGAGGTGGGATCCGAGTGTTTACTGACGAAGGGGGAAACTCGGCAGTTTTAGTTGCTGACCCGGACTTCAACTGTACTTTAGTTAGCAGAAGCCAATGGGGGGTCTGCTTGCAGATAGAGGGCGGGTTTGGGAGGATGCTTGTGGCTAGCATCTACTGTACGTTTAGGGAGCCATTAGAGCCGTTCTTAGTGTACATGAACTCGGTCCTACTGGTTAGTGGGAGCATTCCACTTATCTTTGGACTTGATGCTAATGCATCTTCCCCTATGTGGTTCAGTAAGGTAACCAGGCATTCGTCTGGTTATTGGAACCATACTAGGGGAATTGTGCTGGGTGAGTGGATGTTGGGTTACGATGTTTTTGCCGTGAATGAGCCCAGCGAGTTATATACCTTTGACGGCCCTAATGGAGTTAGTGACATTGACGTGACAGCTGCAAATGGGGCAGCAATGACGCTTTTTAACTTTAGGTGGAGGGTGTGTAATGACTGGGGGTGAGTGATCACAACCTCATTGAGGTTGTTATCTCTCACAAAAGACGAACTGGGGCGACTGGGGGCGTCAACCGTTGGCGCAATCGTAACATAGACTGGGACCATTACCAGTACTGTGTTAGGGAAGCTGCATCGGCTGTAGCAGTTGACGATTTTATGCAACTGACTGTGGACGACCAGATTAGTAGACTTAATCAGTGGGTATCCACTGTTAATGACACCTTACTCGGGAGAGTGGTATCGACCGTCCGCCGTAAGGTTCAGTGGTGGACCCGAGAGTTGAGTACGATGCGGCGGCATGTTCGACACCTCAGGAAACGATTCCAGAGGGGTCGGCGTGCCAATGTTGAAGACTTAGCTCGGCGTAAGGCCGAATATCTACGAAGTCTTAGAACGTACAAGGACAGAATCGTTACTGTTAAGGACGAGTGGAGGAGTTTCGTACGGGACAATAGGGATGACCCCTGGGGTAAGGTTTACCGTATCTTCAGGGGAAAGAGTAGGCAAAGTGACTTGGCATGCCTTCATGTTGGCGATAATGTATTGTCTTCATGGAGGGATTGCATGAACGAACTTTTGGGGGTTTTCTTTCCAAGAGCGGAGACCAGTAGCTATCCTCGTAGTGAGGTAGTGGTTGCCCCGCCTAACTTGGAGAGAAGTGAACTTGTAGGCAGTATTTTCCAGATCAAGAGTAGAAGTCGCCGGGTATTGATGGTATGACCGAAGGGATGTGTAAGAACATCTGGAAGGCCATACCGGAATATCTGGAGACAATCTTTAGGAAGTGTATCTCAGAGGGATATTTTCCTAGTGGGTGGAAGTGTGCCCGAATTGTAGTGCTCCTGAAGTCTCCCGGTAGGGTGTTGAGCTACCCTCGCTCTTATCGGGACATCAGCCTTCTTCCGGTGGTTGGAAAAGTACTGGAGAAGATTATGGTGTCTCGATTGACAACAAGTCTGTTACAATGCTGCTCAAGGGCAGCTTGTCAATCAGACACCCTCCACTCATTAGAGCTGGTGATGTGAGTATTAGATATGTAACAAAAGTCAAATACCTGGGAATATCTATGACCGAAAGGATGAATATCCTGGTGCATACCGATAGAGTTAGGGAGAAACTGACCAAAGTAGTAGGTTCAATTAATCGTATCCTAAGGTGTGACTGGGGCCTTAGCAGACGTGCCTTACGCGCTATATACGATGGACTATTCGTCTCTTGTACGGAGTATGGTGCATCAGTGTGGTACGAAACAGTCATGTCTGTTGCTGGCCGACGTAAGGCTCTGGCGTGTCAGAGGATTATTCTCCTGGCTAGAGTGACAGTTCGCAGGACCGTTTCAACGGACGCTCTTCAGGTATTGGTAGGCTTGGAAATAGTACGTCAACGTATTGTTTTCAAGATCAAGAAGGGACTACCACTTCTAGCGCATGATTGGGTTTCTGCTAATGATCTGGCAAATAAGGAGGGTAGGAGTTTAATTTCCCTTCTCGATGAGTATCTCATCGATAAGTGGAAATCACGTTGCACGAACAGTGACAATGGCAGGGTGACGTATTAATTCATATCTGACACAACATTCGTACTGCAACGCCCCGACTTTGGCTTCAGCTTAAGTCTGGGATTCTTACTGACGGGACATGGCTCGCTCAATGCATTCTTACATAAGAGGGGCCTTAGTGAGACTGAGAACTGTTGGTGTGGGTTGGGACCTGAGGACTGGCGGCATGTACTGACGATACGTCCGCTCTACGAAGACCTTAGGGATTTAGAAGCGATGGGTATCATCGAGACTGGGGATATGGTGGACTTTAGTAGGGCCTTAGCTACGGATCGGACTAAGCAGACTTGACGAGTTCGTTCGTCTTGCCTTTAGTAGGAGAACTGGGGTGGGTTGATGGTAGGTTACCCTTCCGGCATCGCCCGGCGTGGGTTCTCTGCCGTTGGTTAGTCCCTGAGGCTCGATGTTTGCGTGCGCATCTTACACTAATGGGTGCCTATGTAGTGGTCCGTATTGCCAACTGTCATCGTTGGTGTTTGACATCCTCCTGTTGTAGTTTTTATGGCGTTCCTTTGTACCCATTATTTTTTGTTGGTTCATTATTGTTTTTTGTGCTTCTCTTAGTTGGGCTGTTGTGTTCAAAGGATCACCAGTCCCGAACTATTTGGGGTTCAACTGGTAGCAGACTGGACTGCGAAGCTCGACCGGAGGTTTAATTTTGGTAAGGCGGGTGTTGAGAGCCCCAGAAATTCGTCTGTCCGACAATGATGAAGTCCCCTTGCGGGAGAACGTGGTGGCTGTGGTTTATATCCAATTCGAGGAGAGCCCAAGCTCGGTGTGGCGTTGCTCTCTTAACCACTGTAAAAAGCGGAGTTTAAATAGTCTCCCACCCCTAACCAAGAGGGAAGTCTTTTCCAAATGCACGGCTTCGAATTGGTACTCACGTATGGTGATGCAATCAGTGAAATGCTTATGCATGTCATGTAGTTGCATCACTGTGCGTGGCGGCGCTGGTAGACACATTGATTCACGTGCTTTGAGCACCGTGGGGTATCCCGTGATGGCGAAACTCACGTAAAACCCTGGACTAATGTCCCTATCTACTCACTCATTCAATTGTGAATTGTGTATACGTTCTGTATTGTTTTTTCTGTTCGTGTGTTTTTGCAAGTTTTTCGTGTTATTTTATCGTATTAAAATCTGAAATATATAGCAAATTGTGCGCGAGTTCCTCCTTGCTACGAGCGATATCGAGTTTTTCCGAGTTTTTATAAAAGAATTTTTCTTTTGTTAAAAACAAAAGAAAATAAATTGACATTTTTAATAACTGTTTTTGTGAATTGTTATAAAACTTTATATTGTGATTGGGGTGAGTTTGTTGATTTGGTTTTGATTTTTGCTGTGATTTTGATTGTAATTGTAATTGAATTTTTTGATTTTGATGTTGGTTTGTGACTTTGATATTTCTTGCTTTGATTTTGATTGTAATTGTAATTGAATTTTTTGATTTTGATGTTGGTTTGTGACTTTGATATTTCTTGCTTTGATTTTGATTGTTTTGGATTGATTTGGATTTCGCTATTGGTTTTGAATTGTGCTTGCTCTTATTTAATTATAAGTATGAATTCGTTGCCTGCCGTTAAGGCGAAGAAGGATAGTAAGAAGGTGTCGGGTGCATTGCCTGAGGCATCCATAGGGCTTCTTTCTGCGGCGTCTACTGCGGGGAGTACCTTTATGGATGCAGACTTAATCAGTTCGTGCTCCGAGATTGATACGGTCTTGACGGGAGATGAAAGAGTGAAAAAATTTAAGTTAGGTACGACCAAAGTTAGTGAAGTTGGGTCAAAGAGGGAGTTGAGGAAGAGGAGGAAGCCTGCTTTGGGTGGGGGCGCCTCGGAGCTACCCACCTGTAGTTTGGGTCCTCGGTGTGAAGGTACAGTAGGTGAGTTGAAGGTCATCACCAACAGTTTGTTGGGGGTGATCTTTGAGCGTGAATTGGAGCCTTCCCTCTTACGTAGGGTAATAGAACATTCTGGCCGATATGAGGCACTCCTTATGACGCTCATTTCTGAAAAGGAGCGTCTATGGGGAAGACTGGACGTGCATGAGTCGCGTCCAGTGCCTCCGAAGGCTCCTGTTGCCAGTTTCGTTGCACCCGTAGCTTCCCCAGTTTCCGCTGCAGTGGCTTCGCCTAAGCCGGTGGAGACGTGGGCTGTGGTGGTTAAGGGCAAGGGCAGGGCCAAGGAGGCCTTAAAGGAGGTCGTTAAGGAGGTTGTTGAGGAGGTTGGCCCAACTCTTGGCGTGCGTGTCCACGAGGTGGGGCTAACCCGTGACGGAGGAACAATTATTCGCACTCCCTCGGTAGCTGAGAGGGAACGCGTCGTTGCTAATAAGAAGTTCATTGAAGTTGGTCTGGAGGTTTCTGTAGAGGACAAATTAGGTGCTCGAGTAGTCATCCAGAAGGTTTATCCGGAGATTCCGGTTGATGATTTTATGACCGATCTCTTCGAGATGAATTTGAAGGACCGTTTGTCACGTGAGGTTTTCAATAAGAGCGTGAAAATTGTTAGTGGTCCGTGGAAGCCGGACTTGGGGCCTGTCAATGTGGTTTTGGAGGGTACAAATAGGGTCACGTCGGCCCCATTGGGAGTTGACAGGTGTTACATCAAGTGGTTTAGCTTCCACGTGCGTGCATACGAGGTTGTCTCTGGTTGTTATCGGTGCCTCAGCTTTGACCATCGCATTCGCGATTGTCGCCTTAAGGAGGACATTTGTCGGCGTTGTGGGCGATCAGGTCATGTCGGATCGCGTTGCGCCAATGCGATGAACTGCAGCAATTGTGCCCTGAAGGTATGCTTTCTGAGCATTTAATGATGTTGGCAAGTTGTCCGACATATTCGATGATGGTAGCGCGAGCGAACGCTAGGCATTAAGATGGTCAAGTTACTTCAACTGATCCGAGGTGGGATCCGAGTGTTTACTGACGAAGGGGGAAACTCGGCAGTTTTAGTTGCTGACCCGGACTTCAACTGTACTTTAGTTAGCAGAAGCCAATGGGGGGTCTGCTTGCAGATAGAGGGCGGGTTTGGGAGGATGCTTGTGGCTAGCATCTACTGTACGTTTAGGGAGCCATTAGAGCCGTTCTTAGTGTATATGAACTCGGTCCTACTGGTTAGTGGGAGCATTCCACTTATCTTTGGACTTGATGCTAATGCATCTTCCCCTATGTGGTTCAGTAAGGTAACCAGGCATTCGTCTGGTTATTGGAACCATACTAGGGGAATTGTGCTGGGTGAGTGGATGTTGGGTTACGATGTTTTTGCCGTGAATGAGCCCAGCGAGTTATATACCTTTGACGGCCCTAATGGAGTTAGTGACATTGACGTGACAGCTGCAAATGGGGCAGCAATGACGCTTTTTAACTTTAGGTGGAGGGTGTGTAATGACTGGGGGTGAGTGATCACAACCTCATTGAGGTTGTTATCTCTCACAAAAGACGAACTGGGGCGACTGGGGGCGTCAACCGTTGGCGCAATCGTAACATAGACTGGGACCATTACCAGTACTGTGTTAGGGAAGCTGCATCGGCTGTAGCAGTTGACGATTTTATGCAACTGACTGTGGACGACCAGATTAGTAGACTTAATCAGTGGGTATCCACTGTTAATGACACCTTACTCGGGAGAGTGGTATCGACCGTCCGCCGTAAGGTTCAGTGGTGGACCCGAGAGTTGAGTACGATGCGGCGGCATGTTCGACACCTCAGGAAACGATTCCAGAGGGGTCGGCGTGCCAATGTTGAAGACTTAGCTCGGCGTAAGGCCGAATATCTACGAAGTCTTAGAACGTACAAGGACAGAATCGTTACTGTTAAGGACGAGTGGAGGAGTTTCGTACGGGACAATAGGGATGACCCCTGGGGTAAGGTTTACCGTATCTTCAGGGGAAAGAGTAGGCAAAGTGACTTGGCATGCCTTCATGTTGGCGATAATGTATTGTCTTCATGGAGGGATTGCATGAACGAACTTTTGGGGGTTTTCTTTCCAAGAGCGGAGACCAGTAGCTATCCTCGTAGTGAGGTAGTGGTTGCCCCGCCTAACTTGGAGAGAAGTGAACTTGTAGGCAGTATTTTCCAGATCAAGAGTAGAAGTCGCCGGGTATTGATGGTATGACCGAAGGGATGTGTAAGAACATCTGGAAGGCCATACCGGAATATCTGGAGACAATCTTTAGGAAGTGTATCTCAGAGGGATATTTTCCTAGTGGGTGGAAGTGTGCCCGAATTGTAGTGCTCCTGAAGTCTCCCGGTAGGGTGTTGAGCTACCCTCGCTCTTATCGGGACATCAGCCTTCTTCCGGTGGTTGGAAAAGTACTGGAGAAGATTATGGTGTCTCGATTGATGGAGGCCTACACTGAAGGTACATGTGAGCACCAGTACGGCTTTAGAGCAGGAAAGTGTTTTGAGGACGCTTGGTTTTATGTCAAGCGGAGTGTTTAGCAGAGTACTTCCAAATGTCTTAGGCATATTTGTCGACTTCAGAGGTGCGTTTGATTACGTCTTGGGACAGTGTTCTCAGGAGGTTAGCTGAGGTAGGCTGCAGGGAATTAGGCCTCTGGTCTAGTTATTTCCAAGGTAGGCGAGCTTGTGTTGTTAGTGCCAGTGACACAGTTTGGAAGGATGTTGTTCGGGATAGTCCGCAGGGCCCTATCTGTGGTCCATATATTTGGAACCTCATGATGGACCCCCTGTTGCGTCAACTCGGGCTTACTTTCAAGGTGTGTGCGTATGCGGATGACCTACTCATCATCGTCGAAGGCCAGTCTCGTGCTGAGCTGGAGGCACGTGGTGGGGAGGCCATTCGGATCGCATGTGAATGGGGTCGAAATGTCGGTGTCGAGGTGGCAACTGACAAGTCTGTTACAATGCTGCTCAAGGGCAGCTTGTCAATCAGACCCCCTCCACTCATTAGAGCTGGTGATGTGAGTATTAGATATGCAACAAAAGTAAAATACATGGGAATATCTATGACCGAAAGGATGAATTTCCTGGTGCATACCGATAGAGTTAGGGAGAAACTGACCAAAGTAGTAGGTTCAATTAGGCGTATCCTACGGTGTGACTGGGGCCTCAGCAGACGTGCCGTACGCGCTATATACGATGGACTATTCGTCTCTTGTACGGAGTATGGTGCATCAGTGTGGTACGAAACAGTCATGTCTGTTGCTGGCCGACGTAAGGCTCTGGCGTGTCAGAGAATTATTCTCCTGGCTAGAGTGACAGTTCGCAGGACCGTTTCAACGGACGCTCTTCAGGTATTGGTAGGCTTGGAAATAGTACGTCAACGTATTGTTTTCAAGATCAAGAAGGGACTACCACTTCTAGCGCATGATTGGGTTTCTGCTAACGATCTGGCAAATAAGGAGGGTAGGAGTTTAATTTCCCTTCTCGATGAGTATCTCATCGATAAGTGGAAATCACGTTGGACGAACAGTGACAATGGCAGGGTGACGTATTAATTCATATCTGACACAACATTCGTACTGCAACGCCCCGACTTTGGCTTCAGCTTAAGTCTGGGATTCTTACTGACGGGACATGGCTCGCTCAATGCATTCTTACATAAGAGGGGCCTTAGTGAGACTGAGAACTGTTGGTGTGGGTTGGGACCTGAGGACTGGCGGCATGTACTGACGATACGTCCGCTCTACGAAGACCTTAGGGATTTAGAAGCGATGGGTATCATCGAGACTGGGGATATGGTGGACTTTAGTAGGGCCTTAGCTACGGATCGGACTAAGCAGACTTGACGAGTTCGCTCGTCTTGCCTTTAGTAGGAGAACTGGGGTGGGTTGATGGTAGGTTACCCTTCCGGCATCGCCCGGCGTGGGTTCTCTGCCGTTGGTTAGTCCCTGAGGCTCGATGTTTGCGTGCGCATCTTACACTAATGGGTGCCTATGTAGTGGTCCGTATTGCCAACTGTCATCGTTGGTGTTTGACATCCTCCTGTTGTAGTTTTTATGGCGTTCCTTTGTACCCATTATTTTTTGTTGGTTCATTATTGTTTTTTGTGCTTCTCTTAGTTGGGCTGTTGTGTTCAAAGGATCACCAGTCCCGAACTATTTGGGGTTCAACTGGTAGCAGACTGGACTGCGAAGCTCGACCGGAGGTTTAATTTTGGTAAGGCGGGTGTTGAGAGCCCCAGAAATTCGTCTCTGTCCGACAATGATGAGGTCCCCTTGCGGGAGAACGTGGTGGCTGTGGTTTATACCCAATTCGAGGAGAGCCCAAGCTCGGTGTGGCGTTGCTCTCTTAACTACTGTAAAAAACGGAGTTTAAATAGTCTCCCACCCCTAACCAAGAGGGAAGTCTTTTCCAAATGCACGGCTTCGAATTGGTACTCACGTGTGGTGATGCAATCAGTGAAATGCTTATGCATGTCATGTAGTTGCATCACTGTGCGTGGCGGCGCTGGTAGACACATTGATTCACGTGCTTTGAGCACCGTGGGGTATCCCGTGATGGCGAAACTCACGTAAAACCCTGGACTAATGTCGCTATCTACTCACTCATTCAATTGTGAATTGTGTATACGTTCTGTATTGTTTTTTCTGTTCGTGTGTTTTTGCAAGTTTTTCGTGTTATTTTATCGTATTAAAATCTGAAATATATAGAAAATTGTGCGCGAGTTCCTCCTTGCTACGAGCGATATCGAGTTTTTCCGAGTTTTTATAAAAGAATTTTTCTTTTGTTAAAAACAAAAGAAAATAAATTGACATTTTTAATAACTGTTTTTGTGAATTGTTATAAAACTTTATATTGTGATTGGGGTGAGTTTGTTGATTTGGTTTTGATTTTTGCTGTGATTTTGATTGTAATTGTAATTGAATTTTTTGATTTTGATGTTGGTTTGTGACTTTGATATTTCTTGCTTTGATTTTGATTGTAATTGTAATTGAATTTTTTGATTTTGATGTTGGTTTGTGACTTTGATATTTCTTGCTTTGATTTTGATTGTTTTGGATTGATTTGGATTTCGCTATTGGTTTTGAATTGTGCTTGCTCTTATTTAATTATAAGTATGAATTCGTTGCCTGCCGTTAAGGCGAAGAAGGATAGTAAGAAGGTGTCGGGTGCATTGCCTGAGGCATCCATAGGGCTTCTTTCTGCGGCGTCTACTGCGGGGAGTACCTTTATGGATGCAGACTTAATCAGTTCGTGCTCCGAGATTGATACGGTCTTGACGGGAGATGAAAGTGTGAAAAAATTTAAGTTCGGTACGACCAAAGTTAGTGAAGTTGGGTCAAAGAGGGAGTTGAGGAAGAGGAGGAAGCCTGCTTTGGGTGGGGGCGCCTCGGAGCTACCCACCTGTAGTTTGGGTCCTCGGTGTGAAGGTACAGTAGGTGAGTTGAAGGTCATCACCAACAGTTTGTTGGGGGTGATCTTTGAGCGTGAATTGGAGCCTTCCATCTTACGTAGGGTAATACAACATTCTGGCCGATATGAGGCACTCCTTATGACGCTCATTTCTGAAAAGGAGCGTCTATGGGGAAGACTGGACGTGCATGAGTCGCGTCCAGTGCCTCCGAAGGCTCCTGTTGCCAGTTTCGTTGCACCCGTAGCTTCCCCAGTTTCCGCTGCAGTGGCTTCGCCTAAGCCGGTGGAGACGTGGGCTGTGGTGGTTAAGGGCAAGGGCAGGGCCAAGGAGGCCTTAAAGGAGGTCGTTAAGGAGGTTGTTGAGGAGGTTGGCCCAACTCTTGGCGTGCGTGTCCACGAGGTGGGGCTAACCCGTGACGGAGGAACAATTATTCGCACTCCCTCGGTAGCTGAGAGGGAACGCGTCGTTGCTAATAAGAAGTTCATTGAAGTTGGTCTGGAGGTTTCTGTAGAGGACAAATTAGGTGCTCGAGTAGTCATCCAGAAGGTTTATCCGGAGATTCCGGTTGATGATTTTATGACCGATCTCTTCGAGATGAATTTGAAGGACCGTTTGTCACGTGAGGTTTTCAATAAGAGCGTGAAAATTGTTAGTGGTCCGTGGAAGCCGGACTTGGGGCCTGTCAATGTGGTTTTGGAGGGTACAAATAGGGTCACGTCGGCCCCATTGGGAGTTGACAGGTGTTACATCAAGTGGTTTAGCTTCCACGTGCGTGCATACGAGGTTGTCTCTGGTTGTTATCGGTGCCTCAGCTTTGACCATCGCATTCGCGATTGTCGCCTTAAGGAGGACATTTGTCGGCGTTGTGGGCGGTCAGGTCATGTCGGATCGCGTTGCGCCAATGCGATGAACTGCAGCAATTGTGCCCTGAAGGTATGCTTTCTGAGCATTTAATGATGTTGGCAAGTTGTCCGACATATTCGATGATGGTAGCGCGAGCGAACGCTAGGCATTAAGATGGTTAAGTTACTTCAACTGATCCGAGGTGGGATCCGAGTGTTTACTGACGAAGGGGGAAACTAGGCAGTTTTAGTTGCTGACCCGGACTTCAACTGTACTTTAGTTAGCAGAAGCCAATGGGGGGTCTGCTTGCAGATAGAGGGCGGGTTTGGGAGGATGCTTGTGGCTAGCATCTACTGTACGTTTAGGGAGCCATTAGAGCCGTTCTTAGTGTACATGAACTCGGTCTACTGGTTAGTGGGAACATTCCACTTATCTTTGGACTTGATGCTAATGCATCTTCCCCTATGTGGTTCAGTAAGGTAACCAGGCATTCGTCTGGTTATTGGAACCATACTAGGGGAATTGTGCTGGGTGAGTGGATGTTGGGTTACGATGTTTTTGCCGTGAATGAGCCCAGCGAGTTATATACCTTTGACGGCCCTAATGGAGTTAGTGACATTGACGTGACAGCTGCAAATGGGGCAGCAATGACGCTTTTTAACTTTAGGTGGAGGGTGTGTAATGACTGGGGGTGAGTGATCACAACCTCATTGAGGTTGTTATCTCTCACAAAAGACGAACTGGGGCGACTGGGGGCGTCAACCGTTGGCGCAATCGTAACATAGACTGGGACCATTACCAGTACTGTGTTAGGGAAGCTGCATCGGCTGTAGCAGTTGACGATTTTATGCAACTGACTGTGGACGACCAGATTAGTAGACTTAATCAGTGGGTATCCACTGTTAATGACACCTTACTCGGGAGAGTGGTATCGACCGTCCGCCGTAAGGTTCAGTGGTGGACCCGAGAGTTGAGTACGATGCGGCGGCATGTTCGACACCTCAGGAAACGATTCCAGAGGGGTCGGCGTGCCAATGTTGAAGACTTAGCTCGGCGTAAGGCCGAATATCTACGAAGTCTTAGAACGTACAAGGACAGAATCGTTACTGTTAAGGACGAGTGGAGGAGTTTCGTACGGGACAATAGGGATGACCCCTGGGGTAAGGTTTACCGTATCTTCAGGGGAAAGAGTAGGCAAAGTGACTTGGCATGCCTTCATGTTGGCGATAATGTATTGTCTTCATGGAGGGATTGCATGAACGAACTTTTGGGGGTTTTCTTTCCAAGAGCGGAGACCAGTAGCTATCCTCGTAGTGAGGTAGTGGTTGCCCCGCCTAACTTGGAGAGAAGTGAACTTGTAGGCAGTATTTTCCAGATCAAGAGTAGAAGTCGCCGGGTATTGATGGTATGACCGAAGGGATGTGTAAGAACATCTGGAAGGCCATACCGGAATATCTGGAGACAATCTTTAGGAAGTGTATCTCAGAGGGATATTTTCCTAGTGGGTGGAAGTGTGCCCGAATTGTAGTGCTCCTGAAGTCTCCCGGTAGGGTGTTGAGCTACCCTCGCTCTTATCGGGACATCAGCCTTCTTCCGGTGGTTGGAAAAGTACTGGAGAAGATTATGGTGTCTCGATTGATGGAGGCCTACACTGAAGGTACATGTGAGCACCAGTACGGCTTTAGAGCAGGAAAGTGTTTTGAGGACGCTTGGTTTTATGTCAAGCGGAGTGTTTAGCAGAGTACTTCCAAATGTCTTAGGCATATTTGTCGACTTCAGAGGTGCGTTTGATTACGTCTTGGGACAGTGTTCTCAGGAGGTTAGCTGAGGTAGGCTGCAGGGAATTAGGCCTCTGGTCTAGTTATTTCCAAGGTAGGCGAGCTTGTGTTGTTAGTGCCAGTGACACAGTTTGGAAGGATGTTGTTCGGGATAGTCCGCAGGGCCCTATCTGTGGTCCATATATTTGGAACCTCATGATGGACCCCCTGTTGCGTCAACTCGGGCTTACTTTCAAGGTGTGTGCGTATGCGGATGACCTACTCATCATTGTCGAAGGCCAGTCTCGTGCTGAGCTGGAGGCACGTGGTGGGGAGGCCATTCGGATCGCATGTGAATGGGGTCGAAATGTCGGTGTCGAGGTGGCAACTGACAAGTCTGTTACAATGCTGCTCAAGGGCAGCTTGTCAATCAGACCCCCTCCACTCATTAGAGCTGGTGATGTGAGTATTAGATATGCAACAAAAGTAAAATACATGGGAATATCTATGACCGAAAGGATGAATTTCCTGGTGCATACCGATAGAGTTAGGGAGAAACTGACCAAAGTAGTAGGTTCAATTAGGCGTATCCTAAGGTGTGACTGGGGCCTCAGCAGACGTGCCGTACGCGCTATATACGATGGACTATTCGTCTCTTGTACGGAGTATGGTGCATCAGTGTGGTACGAAACAGTCATGTCTGTTGCTGGCCGACGTAAGGCTCTGGCGTGTCAGAGGATTATTCTCCTGGCTAGAGTGACAGTTCGCAGGACCGTTTCAACGGACGCTCTTCAGGTATTGGTAGGCTTGGAAATAGTACGTCAACGTATTGTTTTCAAGATCAAGAAGGGACTACCACTTCTAGCGGATGATTGGGTTTCTGCTAACGATCTGGCAAATAAGGAGGGTAGGAGTTTAATTTCCCTTCTCGATGAGTATCTCATCGATAAGTGGAAATCACGTTGGACGAACAGTGACAATGGCAGGGTGACGTATTAATTCATATCTGACACAACATTCGTACTGCAACGCCCCGACTTTGGCTTCAGCTTAAGTCTGGGATTCTTACTGACGGGACATGGCTCGCTCAATGCATTCTTACATAAGAGGGGCCTTAGTGAGACTGAGAACTGTTGGTGTGGGTTGGGACCTGAGGACTGGCGGCATGTACTGACGATACGTCCGCTCTACGAAGACCTTAGGGATTTAGAAGCGATGGGTATCATCGAGACTGGGGATATGGTGGACTTTAGTAGGGCCTTAGCTACGGATCGGACTAAGCAGACTTGACGAGTTCGCTCGTCTTGCCTTTAGTAGGAGAACTGGGGTGGGTTGATGGTAGGTTACCCTTCCGGCATCGCCCGGCGTGGGTTCTCTGCCGTTGGTTAGTCCCTGAGGCTCGATGTTTGTGTGCGCATCTTACACTAATGGGTGCCTATGTAGTGGTCCGTATTGCCAACTGTCATCGTTGGTGTTTGACATCCTCCTGTTGTAGTTTTTATGGCGTTCCTTTGTACCCATTATTTTTTGTTGGTTCATTATTGTTTTTTGTGCTTCTCTTAGTTGGGCTGTTGTGTTCAAAGGATCACCAGTCCCGAACTATTTGGGGTTCAACTGGTAGCAGACTGGACTGCGAAGCTCGACCGGAGGTTTAATTTTGGTAAGGCGGGTGTTGAGAGCCCCAGAAATTCGTCTCTGTCCGACAATGATGAGGTCCCCTTGCGGGAGAACGTGGTGGCTGTGGTTTATACCCAATTCGAGGAGAGCCCAAGCTCGGTGTGGCGTTGCTCTCTTAACTACTGTAAAAAGCGGAGTTTAAATAGTCTCCCACCCCTAACCAAGAGGGAAGTCTTTTCCAAATGCACGGCTTCGAATTGGTACTCACGTGTGGTGATGCAATCAGTGAAATGCTTATGCATGTCATGTAGTTGCATCACTGTGCGTGGCGGCGCTGGTAGACACATTGATTCACGTGCTTTGAGCACCGTGGGGTATCCCGTGATGGCGAAACTCACGTAAAACCCTGGACTAATGTCGCTATCTACTCACTCATTCAATTGTGAATTGTGTATACGTTCTGTATTGTTTTTTCTGTTCGTGTGTTTTTGCAAGTTTTTCGTGTTATTTTATCGTATTAAAATCTGAAATATATAGAAAATTGTGCGCGAGTTCCTCCTTGCTACGAGCGATATCGAGTTTTTCCGAGTTTTTATAAAAGAATTTTTCTTTTGTTAAAAACAAAAGAAAATAAATTGACATTTTTAATAACTGTTTTTGTGAATTGTTATAAAACTTTATATTGTGATTGGGGTGAGTTTGTTGATTTGGTTTTGATTTTTGCTGTGATTTTGATTGTAATTGTAATTGAATTTTTTGATTTTGATGTTGGTTTGTGACTTTGATATTTCTTGCTTTGATTTTGATTGTAATTGTAATTGAATTTTTTGATTTTGATGTTGGTTTGTGACTTTGATATTTCTTGCTTTGATTTTGATTGTTTTGGATTTCGCTATTGGTTTTGAATTGTGCTTGCTCTTATTTAATTATAAGTATGAATTCGTTGCCTGCCGTTAAGGTGAAGAAGGATAGTAAGAAGGTGTCGGGTGCATTGCCTGAGGCATCCATAGGGCTTCTTTCTGCGGCGTCTACTGCGGGGAGTACCTTTATGGATGCAGACTTAATCAGTTCGTGCTCCGAGATTGATACGGTCTTGACGGGAGATGAAAGTGTGAAAAAATTTAAGTTAGGTACGACCAAAGTTAGTGAAGTTGGGTCAAAGAGGGAGTTGAGGAAGAGGAGGAAGCCTGCTTTGGGTGGGGGCGCCTCGGAGCTACCCACCTGTAGTTTGGGTCCTCGGTGTGAAGGTACAGTAGGTGAGTTGAAGGTCATCACCAACAGTTTGTTGGGGGTGATCTTTGAGCGTGAATTGGAGCCTTCCCTCTTACGTAGGGTAATAGAACATTCTGGCCGATATGAGGCACTCCTTATGACGCTCATTTCTGAAAAGGAGCGTCTATGGGGAAGACTGGACGTGCATGAGTCGCGTCCAGTGCCTCCGAAGGCTCCTGTTGCCAGTTTCGTTGCACCCGTAGCTTCCCCAGTTTCCGCTGCAGTGGCTTCGCCTAAGCCGGTGGAGACGTGGGCTGTGGTGGTTAAGGGCAAGGGCAGGGCCAAGGAGGCCTTAAAGGAGGTCGTTAAGGAGGTTGTTGAGGAGGTTGGCCCAACTCTTGGGGTGCGTGTCCACGAGGTGGGGCTAACCCGTGACGGAGGAACAATTATTCGCACTCCCTCGGTAGCTGAGAGGGAACGCGTCGTTGCTAATAAGAAGTTCATTGAAGTTGGTCTGGAGGTTTCTGTAGAGGACAAATTAGGTGCTCGAGTAGTCATCCAGAAGGTTTATCCGGAGATTCCGGTTGATGATTTTATGACCGATCTCTTCGAGATGAATTTGAAGGACCGTTTGTCACGTGAGGTTTTCAATAAGAGCGTGAAAATTGTTAGTGGTCCGTGGAAGCCGGACTTGGGGCCTGTCAATGTGGTTTTGGAGGGTACAAATAGGGTCACGTCGGCCCCATTGGGAGTTGACAGGTGTTACATCGTGGTTTAGCTTCCACGTGCGTGTATACGAGGTTGTCTCTGGTTGTTATCGGTGCCTCAGCTTTGACCATCGCATTCGCGATTGTCGCCTTAAGGAGGACATTTGTCGGCGTTGTGGGCGGTCAGGTCATGTCGGATCGCGTTGCGCCAATGCGATGAACTGCAGCAATTGTGCCCTGAAGGTATGCTTTCTGAGCATTTAATGATGTTGGCAAGTTGTCCGACATATTCGATGATGGTAGCGCGAGCGAACGCTAGGCATTAAGATGGTCAAGTTACTTCAACTGATCCGAGGTGGGATCCGAGTGTTTACTGACGAAGGGGGAAACTCGCCAGTTTTAGTTGCTGACCCGGACTTCAACTGTACTTTAGTTAGCAGAAGCCAATGGGGGGTCTGCTTGCAGATAGAGGGCGGGTTTGGGAGGATGCTTGTGGCTAGCATCTACTGTACGTTTAGGGAGCCATTAGAGCCGTTCTTAGTGTATATGAACTCGGTCCTACTGGTTAGTGGGAGCATTCCACTTATCTTTGGACTTGATGCTAATGCATCTTCCCCTATGTGGTTCAGTAAGGTAACCAGGCATTCGTCTGGTTATTGGAACCATACTAGGGGAATTGTGCTGGGTGAGTGGATGTTGGGTTACGATGTTTTTGCCGTGAATGAGCCCAGCGAGTTATATACCTTTGACGGCCCTAATGGAGTTAGTGACATTGACGTGACAGCTGCAAATGGGGCAGCAATGACGCTTTTTAACTTTAGGTGGAGGGTGTGTAATGACTGGGGGTGAGTGATCACAACCTCATTGAGGTTGTTATCTCTCACAAAAGACGAACTGGGGCGACTGGGGGCGTCAACCGTTGGCGCAATCGTAACATAGACTGGGACCATTACCAGTACTGTGTTAGGGAAGCTGCATCGGCTGTAGCAGTTGACGATTTTATGCAACTGACTGTGGACGACCAGATTAGTAGACTTAATCAGTGGGTATCCACTGTTAATGACACCTTACTCGGGAGAGTGGTATCGACCGTCCGCCGTAAGGTTCAGTGGTGGACCCGAGAGTTGAGTACGATGCGGCGGCATGTTCGACACCTCAGGAAACGATTCCAGAGGGGTCGGCGTGCCAATGTTGAAGACTTAGCTCGGCGTAAGGCCGAATATCTACGAAGTCTTAGAACGTACAAGGACAGAATCGTTACTGTTAAGGACGAGTGGAGGAGTTTCGTACGGGACAATAGGGATGACCCCTGGGGTAAGGTTTACCGTATCTTCAGGGGAAAGAGTAGGCAAAGTGACTTGGCATGCCTTCATGTTGGCGATAATGTATTGTCTTCATGGAGGGATTGCATGAACGAACTTTTGGGGGTTTTCTTTCCAAGAGCGGAGACCAGTAGCTATCCTCGTAGTGAGGTAGTGGTTGCCCCGCCTAACTTGGAGAGAAGTGAACTTGTAGGCAGTATTTTCCAGATCAAGAGTAGAAGTCGCCGGGTATTGATGGTATGACCGAAGGGATGTGTAAGAACATCTGGAAGGCCATACCGGAATATCTGGAGACAATCTTTAGGAAGTGTATCTCAGAGGGATATTTTCCTAGTGGGTGGAAGTGTGCCCGAATTGTAGTGCTCCTGAAGTCTCCCGGTAGGGTGTTGAGCTACCCTCGCTCTTATCGGGACATCAGCCTTCTTCCGGTGGTTGGAAAAGTACTGGAGAAGATTATGGTGTCTCGATTGATGGAGGCCTACACTGAAGGTACATGTGAGCACCAGTACGGCTTTAGAGCAGGAAAGTGTTTTGAGGACGCTTGGTTTTATGTCAAGCGGAGTGTTTAGCAGAGTACTTCCAAATGTCTTAGGCATATTTGTCGACTTCAGAGGTGCGTTTGATTACGTCTTGGGACAGTGTTCTCAGGAGGTTAGCTGAGGTAGGCTGCAGGGAATTAGGCCTCTGGTCTAGTTATTTCCAAGGTAGGCGAGCTTGTGTTGTTAGTGCCAGTGACACAGTTTGGAAGGATGTTGTTCGGGATAGTCCGCAGGGCCCTATCTGTGGTCCATATATTTGGAACCTCATGATGGACCCCCTGTTGCGTCAACTCGGGCTTACTTTCAAGGTGTGTGCGTATGCGGATGACCTACTCATCATTGTCGAAGGCCAGTCTCGTGCTGAGCTGGAGGCACGTGGTGGGGAGGCCATTCGGATCGCATGTGAATGGGGTCGAAATGTCGGTGTCGAGGTGGCAACTGACAAGTCTGTTACAATGCTGCTCAAGGGCAGCTTGTCAATCAGACCCCCTCCACTCATTAGAGCTGGTGATGTGAGTATTAGATATGCAACAAAAGTAAAATACATGGGAATATCTATGACCGAAAGGATGAATTTCCTGGTGCATACCGATAGAGTTAGGGAGAAACTGACCAAAGTAGTAGGTTCAATTAGGCGTATCCTAAGGTGTGACTGGGGCCTCAGCAGACGTGCCGTACGCGCTATATACGATGGACTATTCGTCTCTTGTACGGAGTATGGTGCATCAGTGTGGTACGAAACAGTCATGTCTGTTGCTGGCCGACGTAAGGCTCTGGCGTGTCAGAGGATTATTCTCCTGGCTAGAGTGACAGTTCGCAGGACCGTTTCAACGGACGCTCTTCAGGTATTGGTAGGCTTGGAAATAGTACGTCAACGTATTGTTTTCAAGATCAAGAAGGGACTACCACTTCTAGCGGATGATTGGGTTTCTGCTAACGATCTGGCAAATAAGGAGGGTAGGAGTTTAATTTCCCTTCTCGATGAGTATCTCATCGATAAGTGGAAATCACGTTGGACGAACAGTGACAATGGCAGGGTGACGTATTAATTCATATCTGACACAACATTCGTACTGCAACGCCCCGACTTTGGCTTCAGCTTAAGTCTGGGATTCTTACTGACGGGACATGGCTCGCTCAATGCATTCTTACATAAGAGGGGCCTTAGTGAGACTGAGAACTGTTGGTGTGGGTTGGGACCTGAGGACTGGCGGCATGTACTGACGATACGTCCGCTCTACGAAGACCTTAGGGATTTAGAAGCGATGGGTATCATCGAGACTGGGGATATGGTGGACTTTAGTAGGGCCTTAGCTACGGATCGGACTAAGCAGACTTGACGAGTTCGCTCGTCTTGCCTTTAGTAGGAGAACTGGGGTGGGTTGATGGTAGGTTACCCTTCCGGCATCGCCCGGCGTGGGTTCTCTGCCGTTGGTTAGTCCCTGAGGCTCGATGTTTGTGTGCGCATCTTACACTAATGGGTGCCTATGTAGTGGTCCGTATTGCCAACTGTCATCGTTGGTGTTTGACATCCTCCTGTTGTAGTTTTTATGGCGTTCCTTTGTACCCATTATTTTTTGTTGGTTCATTATTGTTTTTTGTGCTTCTCTTAGTTGGGCTGTTGTGTTCAAAGGATCACCAGTCCCGAACTATTTGGGGTTCAACTGGTAGCAGACTGGACTGCGAAGCTCGACCGGAGGTTTAATTTTGGTAAGGCGGGTGTTGAGAGCCCCAGAAATTCGTCTCTGTCCGACAATGATGAGGTCCCCTTGCGGGAGAACGTGGTGGCTGTGGTTTATACCCAATTCGAGGAGAGCCCAAGCTCGGTGTGGCGTTGCTCTCTTAACTACTGTAAAAAGCGGAGTTTAAATAGTCTCCCACCCCTAACCAAGAGGGAAGTCTTTTCCAAATGCACGGCTTCGAATTGGTACTCACGTGTGGTGATGCAATCAGTGAAATGCTTATGCATGTCATGTAGTTGCATCACTGTGCGTGGCGGCGCTGGTAGACACATTGATTCACGTGCTTTGAGCACCGTGGGGTATCCCGTGATGGCGAAACTCACGTAAAACCCTGGACTAATGTCGCTATCTACTCACTCATTCAATTGTGAATTGTGTATACGTTCTGTATTGTTTTTTCTGTTCGTGTGTTTTTGCAAGTTTTTCGTGTTATTTTATCGTATTAAAATCTGAAATATATAGAAAATTGTGCGCGAGTTCCTCCTTGCTACGAGCGATATCGAGTTTTTCCGAGTTTTTATAAAAGAATTTTTCTTTTGTTAAAAACAAAAGAAAATAAATTGACATTTTTAATAACTGTTTTTGTGAATTGTTATAAAACTTTATATTGTGATTGGGGTGAGTTTGTTGATTTGGTTTTGATTTTTGCTGTGATTTTGATTGTAATTGTAATTGAATTTTTTGATTTTGATGTTGGTTTGTGACTTTGATATTTCTTGCTTTGATTTTGATTGTAATTGTAATTGAATTTTTTGATTTTGATGTTGGTTTGTGACTTTGATATTTCTTGCTTTGATTTTGATTGTTTTGGATTGATTTGGATTTCGCTATTGGTTTTGAATTGTGCTTGCTCTTATTTAATTATAAGTATGAATTCGTTGCCTGCCGTTAAGGTGAAGAAGGATAGTAAGAAGGTGTCGGGTGCATTGCCTGAGGCATCCATAGGGCTTCTTTCTGCGGCGTCTACTGCGGGGAGTACCTTTATGGATGCAGACTTAATCAGTTCGTGCTCCGAGATTGATACGGTCTTGACGGGAGATGAAAGTGTGAAAAAATTTAAGTTAGGTACGACCAAAGTTAGTGAAGTTGGGTCAAAGAGGGAGTTGAGGAAGAGGAGGAAGCCTGCTTTGGGTGGGGGCGCCTCGGAGCTACCCACCTGTAGTTTGGGTCCTCGGTGTGAAGGTACAGTAGGTGAGTTGAAGGTCATCACCAACAGTTTGTTGGGGGTGATCTTTGAGCGTGAATTGGAGCCTTCCCTCTTACGTAGGGTAATAGAACATTCTGGCCGATATGAGGCACTCCTTATGACGCTCATTTCTGAAAAGGAGCGTCTATGGGGAAGACTGGACGTGCATGAGTCGCGTCCAGTGCCTCCGAAGGCTCCTGTTGCCAGTTTCGTTGCACCCGTAGCTTCCCCAGTTTCCGCTGCAGTGGCTTCGCCTAAGCCGGTGGAGACGTGGGCTGTGGTGGTTAAGGGCAAGGGCAGGGCCAAGGAGGCCTTAAAGGAGGTCGTTAAGGAGGTTGTTGAGGAGGTTGGCCCAACTCTTGGCGTGCGTGTCCACGAGGTGGGGCTAACCCGTGACGGAGGAACAATTATTCGCACTCCCTCGGTAGCTGAGAGGGAACGCGTCGTTGCTAATAAGAAGTTCATTGAAGTTGGTCTGGAGGTTTCTGTAGAGGACAAATTAGGTGCTCGAGTAGTCATCCAGAAGGTTTATCCGGAGATTCCGGTTGATGATTTTATGACCGATCTCTTCGAGATGAATTTGAAGGACCGTTTGTCACGTGAGGTTTTCAATAAGAGCGTGAAAATTGTTAGTGGTCCGTGGAAGCCGGACTTGGGGCCTGTCAATGTGGTTTTGGAGGGTACAAATAGGGTCACGTCGGCCCCATTGGGAGTTGACAGGTGTTACATCAAGTGGTTTAGCTTCCACGTGCGTGCATACGAGGTTGTCTCTGGTTGTTATCGGTGCCTCAGCTTTGACCATCGCATTCGCGATTGTCGCCTTAAGGAGGACATTTGTCGGCGTTGTGGGCGGTCAGGTCATGTCGGATCGCGTTGCGCCAATGCGATGAACTGCAGCAATTGTGCCCTGAAGGTATGCTTTCTGAGCATTTAATGATGTTGGCAAGTTGTCCGACATATTCGATGATGGTAGCGCGAGCGAACGCTAGGCATTAAGATGGTCAAGTTACTTCAACTGATCCGAGGTGGGATCCGAGTGTTTACTGACGAAGGGGGAAACTCGGCAGTTTTAGTTGCTGACCCGGACTTCAACTGTACTTTAGTTAGCAGAAGCCAATGGGGGGTCTGCTTGCAGATAGAGGGCGGGTTTGGGAGGATGCTTGTGGCTAGCATCTACTGTACGTTTAGGGAGCCATTAGAGCCGTTCTTAGTGTATATGAACTCGGTCCTACTGGTTAGTGGGAGCATTCCACTTATCTTTGGACTTGATGCTAATGCATCTTCCCCTATGTGGTTCAGTAAGGTAACCAGGCATTCGTCTGGTTATTGGAACCATACTAGGGGAATTGTGCTGGGTGAGTGGATGTTGGGTTACGATGTTTTTGCCGTGAATGAGCCCAGCGAGTTATATACCTTTGACGGCCCTAATGGAGTTAGTGACATTGACGTGACAGCTGCAAATGGGGCAGCAATGACGCTTTTTAACTTTAGGTGGAGGGTGTGTAATGACTGGGGGTGAGTGATCACAACCTCATTGAGGTTGTTATCTCTCACAAAAGACGAACTGGGGCGACTGGGGGCGTCAACCGTTGGCGCAATCGTAACATAGACTGGGACCATTACCAGTACTGTGTTAGGGAAGCTGCATCGGCTGTAGCAGTTGACGATTTTATGCAACTGACTGTGGACGACCAGATTAGTAGACTTAATCAGTGGGTATCCACTGTTAATGACACCTTACTCGGGAGAGTGGTATCGACCGTCCGCCGTAAGGTTCAGTGGTGGACCCGAGAGTTGAGTACGATGCGGCGGCATGTTCGACACCTCAGGAAACGATTCCAGAGGGGTCGGCGTGCCAATGTTGAAGACTTAGCTCGGCGTAAGGCCGAATATCTACGAAGTCTTAGAACGTACAAGGACAGAATCGTTACTGTTAAGGACGAGTGGAGGAGTTTCGTACGGGACAATAGGGATGACCCCTGGGGTAAGGTTTACCGTATCTTCAGGGGAAAGAGTAGGCAAAGTGACTTGGCATGCCTTCATGTTGGCGATAATGTATTGTCTTCATGGAGGGATTGCATGAACGAACTTTTGGGGGTTTTCTTTCCAAGAGCGGAGACCAGTAGCTATCCTCGTAGTGAGGTAGTGGTTGCCCCGCCTAACTTGGAGAGAAGTGAACTTGTAGGCAGTATTTTCCAGATCAAGAGTAGAAGTCGCCGGGTATTGATGGTATGACCGAAGGGATGTGTAAGAACATCTGGAAGGCCATACCGGAATATCTGGAGACAATCTTTAGGAAGTGTATCTCAGAGGGATATTTTCCTAGTGGGTGGAAGTGTGCCCGAATTGTAGTGCTCCTGAAGTCTCCCGGTAGGGTGTTGAGCTACCCTCGCTCTTATCGGGACATCAGCCTTCTTCCGGTGGTTGGAAAAGTACTGGAGAAGATTATGGTGTCTCGATTGATGGAGGCCTACACTGAAGGTACATGTGAGCACCAGTACGGCTTTAGAGCAGGAAAGTGTTTTGAGGACGCTTGGTTTTATGTCAAGCGGAGTGTTTAGCAGAGTACTTCCAAATGTCTTAGGCATATTTGTCGACTTCAGAGGTGCGTTTGATTACGTCTTGGGACAGTGTTCTCAGGAGGTTAGCTGAGGTAGGCTGCAGGGAATTAGGCCTCTGGTCTAGTTATTTCCAAGGTAGGCGAGCTTGTGTTGTTAGTGCCAGTGACACAGTTTGGAAGGATGTTGTTCGGGATTGTCCGCAGGGCCCTATCTGTGGTCCATATATTTGGAACCTCATGATGGACCCCCTGTTGCGTCAACTCGGGCTTACTTTCAAGGTGTGTGCGTATGCGGATGACCTACTCATCATTGTCGAAGGCCAGTCTCGTGCTGAGCTGGAGGCACGTGGTGGGGAGGCCATTCGGATCGCATGTGAATGGGGTCGAAATGTCGGTGTCGAGGTGGCAACTGACAAGTCTGTTACAATGCTGCTCAAGGGCAGCTTGTCAATCAGACCCCCTCCACTCATTAGAGCTGGTGATGTGAGTATTAGATATGCAACAAAAGTAAAATACATGGGAATATCTATGACCGAAAGGATGAATTTCCTGGTGCATACCGATAGAGTTAGGGAGAAACTGACCAAAGTAGTAGGTTCAATTAGGCGTATCCTAAGGTGTGACTGGGGCCTCAGCAGACGTGCCGTACGCGCTATATACGATGGACTATTCGTCTCTTGTACGGAGTATGGTGCATCAGTGTGGTACGAAACAGTCATGTCTGTTGCTGGCCGACGTAAGGCTCTGGCGTGTCAGAGGATTATTCTCCTGGCTAGAGTGACAGTTCGCAGGACCGTTTCAACGGACGCTCTTCAGGTATTGGTAGGCTTGGAAATTGTACGTCAACGTATTGTTTTCAAGATCAAGAAGGGACTACCACTTCTAGCGCATGATTGGGTTTCTGCTAACGATCTGGCAAATAAGGAGGGTAGGAGTTTAATTTCCCTTCTCGATGAGTATCTCATCGATAAGTGGAAATCACGTTGGACGAACAGTGACAATGGCAGGGTGACGTATTAATTCATATCTGACACAACATTCGTACTGCAACGCCCCGACTTTGGCTTCAGCTTAAGTCTGGGATTCTTACTGACGGGACATGGCTCGCTCAATGCATTCTTACATAAGAGGGGCCTTAGTGAGACTGAGAACTGTTGGTGTGGGTTGGGACCTGAGGACTGGCGGCATGTACTGACGATACGTCCGCTCTACGAAGACCTTAGGGATTTAGAAGCGATGGGTATCATCGAGACTGGGGATATGGTGGACTTTAGTAGGGCCTTAGCTACGGATCGGACTAAGCAGACTTGACGAGTTCGCTCGTCTTGCCTTTAGTAGGAGAACTGGGGTGGGTTGATGGTAGGTTACCCTTCCGGCATCGCCCGGCGTGGGTTCTCTGCCGTTGGTTAGTCCCTGAGGCTCGATGTTTGCGTGCGCATCTTACACTAATGGGTGCCTATGTAGTGGTCCGTATTGCCAACTGTCATCGTTGGTGTTTGACATCCTCCTGTTGTAGTTTTTATGGCGTTCCTTTGTACCCATTATTTTTTGTTGGTTCATTATTGTTTTTTGTGCTTCTCTTAGTTGGGCTGTTGTGTTCAAAGGATCACCAGTCCCGAACTATTTGGGGTTCAACTGGTAGCAGACTGGACTGCGAAGCTCGACCGGAGGTTTAATTTTGGTAAGGCGGGTGTTGAGAGCCCCAGAAATTCGTCTCTGTCCGACAATGATGAGGTCCCCTTGCGGGAGAACGTGGTGGCTGTGGTTTATACCCAATTCGAGGAGAGCCCAAGCTCGGTGTGGCGTTGCTCTCTTAACTACTGTAAAAAGCGGAGTTTAAATAGTCTCCCACCCCTAACCAAGAGGGAAGTCTTTTCCAAATGCACGGCTTCGAATTGGTACTCACGTGTGGTGATGCAATCAGTGAAATGCTTATGCATGTCATGTAGTTGCATCACTGTGCGTGGCGGCGCTGGTAGACACATTGATTCACGTGCTTTGAGCACCGTGGGGTATCCCGTGATGGCGAAACTCACGTAAAACCCTGGACTAATGTCGCTATCTACTCACTCATTCAATTGTGAATTGTGTATACGTTCTGTATTGTTTTTTCTGTTCGTGTGTTTTTGCAAGTTTTTCGTGTTATTTTATCGTATTAAAATCTGAAATATATAGAAAATTGTGCGCGAGTTCCTCCTTGCTACGAGCGATATCGAGTTTTTCCGAGTTTTTATAAAAGAATTTTTCTTTTGTTAAAAACAAAAGAAAATAAATTGACATTTTTAATAACTGTTTTTGTGAATTGTTATAAAACTTTATATTGTGATTGGGGTGAGTTTGTTGATTTGGTTTTGATTTTTGCTGTGATTTTGATTGTAATTGTAATTGAATTTTTTGATTTTGATGTTGGTTTGTGACTTTGATATTTCTTGCTTTGATTTTGATTGTAATTGTAATTGAATTTTTTGATTTTGATGTTGGTTTGTGACTTTGATATTTCTTGCTTTGATTTTGATTGTTTTGGATTGATTTGGATTTCGCTATTGGTTTTGAATTGTGCTTGCTCTTATTTAATTATAAGTATGAATTCGTTGCCTGCCGTTAAGGCGAAGAAGGATAGTAAGAAGGTGTCGGGTGCATTGCCTGAGGCATCCATAGGGCTTCTTTCTGCGGCGTCTACTGCGGGGAGTACCTTTATGGATGCAGACTTAATCAGTTCGTGCTCCGAGATCGATACGGTCTTGACGGGAGATGAAAGTGTGAAAAAATTTAAGTTCGGTACGACCAAAGTTAGTGAAGTTGGGTCAAAGAGGGAGTTGAGGAAGAGGAGGAAGCCTGCTTTGGGTGGGGGCGCCTCGGAGCTACCCACCTGTAGTTTGGGTCCTCGGTGTGAAGGTACAGTAGGTGAGTTGAAGGTCATCACCAACAGTTTGTTGGGGGTGATCTTTGAGCGTGAATTGGAGCCTTCCCTCTTACGTAGGGTAATAGAACATTCTGGCCGATATGAGGCACTCCTTATGACGCTCATTTCTGAAAAGGAGCGTCTATGGGGAAGACTGGACGTGCATGAGTCGCGTCCAGTGCCTCCGAAGGCTCCTGTTGCCAGTTTCGTTGCACCCGTAGCTTCCCCAGTTTCCGCTGCAGTGGCTTCGCCTAAGCCGGTGGAGACGTGGGCTGTGGTGGTTAAGGGCAAGGGCAGGGCCAAGGAGGCCTTAAAGGAGGTCGTTAAGGAGGTTGTTGAGGAGGTTGGCCCAACTCTTGGCGTGCGTGTCCACGAGGTGGGGCTAACCCGTGACGGAGGAACAATTATATGCACTCCCTCGGTAGCTGAGAGGGAACGCGTCGTTGCTAATAAGAAGTTCATTGAAGTTGGTCTGGAGGTTTCTGTAGAGGACAAATTAGGTGCTCGAGTAGTCATCCAGAAGGTTTATCCGGATGATGATTTTATGACCGATCTCTTCGAGATTAATTTGAAGGACCGTTTGTCACGTGAGGTTTTCAATAAGAGCGTGAAAATTGTTAGTGGTCCGTGGAAGCCGGACTTGGGGCCTGTCAATGTGGTTTTGGAGGGTACAAATAGGGTCACGTTGGCCCCATTGGGAGTTGACAGGTGTTACATCAAGTGGTTTAGCTTCCACGTGCGTGCATACGAGGTTGTCTCTGGTTGTTATCGGTGCCTCAGCTTTGACCATCGCATTCGCGATTGTCGCCTTAAGGAGGACCTTTGTCGGCGTTGTGGGCGGTCAGGTCATGTCGGATCGCGTTGCGCCAATGCGATGAACTGCAGCAATTGTGCCCTGAAGGGTATGCTTTCTGAGCATTTAATGATGTTGGCAAGTTGTCCGACATATTCGATGATGGTAGCGCGAGCGAACGCTAGGCATTAAGATGGTCAAGTTACTTCAACTGATCCGAGGTGGGATCCGAGTGTTTACTGACGAAGGGGGAAACTCGGCAGTTTTAGTTGCTGACCCGGACTTCAACTGTACTTTAGTTAGCAGAAGCCAATGGGGGGTCTGCTTGCTGATAGAGGGCAGGTTTGGGAGGATGCTTGTGGCTAGCATCTACTGTACGTTTAGGGAGCCATTAGAGCCGTTCTTAGTGTATATGAACTCGGTCCTACTGGTTAGTGGGAGCATTCCACTTATCTTTGGACTTGATGCTAATGCATCTTCCCCTATGTGGTTCAGTAAGGTAACCAGGCATTCGTCTGGTTATTGGAACCATACTAGGGGAATTGTGCTGGGTGAGTGGATGTTGGGTTACGATGTTTTTGCCGTGAATGAGCCCAGCGAGTTATATACCTTTGACGGCCCTAATGGAGTTAGTGACATTGACGTGACAGCTGCAAATGGGGCAGCAATGACGCTTTTTAACTTTAGGTGGAGGGTGTGTAATGACTGGGGGTGAGTGATCACAACCTCATTGAGGTTGTTATCTCTCACAAAAGACGAACTGGGGCGACTGGGGGCGTCAACCGTTGGCGCAATCGTAACATAGACTGGGACCATTACCAGTACTGTGTTAGGGAAGCTGCATCGGCTGTAGCAGTTGACGATTTTATGCAACTGACTGTGGACGACCAGATTAGTGGACTTAATCAGTGGGTATCCACTGTTAATGACGCCTTACTCGGGAGAGTGGTATCGACCGTCCGCCGTAAGGTTCAGTGGTGGACCCGAGAGTTGAGTACGATGCGGCGGCATGTTCGACACCTCAGGAAGCGATTCCAGAGGGGTCGGCGTGCCAATGTTGAAGACTTAGCTCGGCGTAAGGCCGAATATCTACGAAGTCTTAGAACGTACAAGGACAGAATCGTTACTGTTAAGGACGAGTGGAGGAGTTTCGTACGGGACAATAGGGATGACCCCTGGGGTAAGGTTTACCGTATCTTCAGGGGAAAGAGTAGGCAAAGTGACTTGGCATGCCTTCATGTTGGCGATAATGTATTGTCTTCATGGAGGGATTGCATGAACGAACTTTTGGGGGTTTTCTTTCCAAGAGCGGAGACCAGTAGCTATCCTCGTAGTGAGGTAGTGGTTGCCCCGCCTAACTTGGAGAGAAGTGAACTTGTAGGCAGTATTTTCCAGATCAAGAGTAGAAGTCGCCGGGTATTGATGGTATGACCGAAGGGATGTGTAAGAACATCTGGAAGGCCATACCGGAATATCTGGAGACAATCTTTAGGAAGTGTATCTCAGAGGGATATTTTCCTAGTGGGTGGAAGTGTGCCCGAATTGTAGTGCTCCTGAAGTCTCCCGGTAGGGTGTTGAGCTACCCTCGCTCTTATCGGGACATCAGCCTTCTTCCGGTGGTTGGAAAAGTACTGGAGAAGATTATGGTGTATCGACTGATGGAGGTCTACACTGAAGGTACATGTGAGCACCAGTACGGCTTTAGAGCAGGAAAGTGTGTTGAGGACGCTTGGTTTTATGTCAAGCGGAGTGTTTAGGAGAGTACCTCCAAATATGTCTTAGGCATATTTGTCGACTTCAGAGGTGCGTTTGATTACCTGTCTTGGGACAGTGTTCTCAGGAGGTTAGCTGAGGTCAGGGAATTAGGCCTCTATTTCCATGGTAGGCGCGATTGTGTTGTTAGTGCCATTCGTTGTTGTCCGTAGGGCTCCATCTGTGGTCCATATATTTGGAACCTCATGATGGACCCCCTGTAGCGTCAACTTGGGCCAACTTAAAAGGTGTGTGCTTATGCGGATGACCTATTCATAATTGTTAAAGGCCAGTGTGTTCTGGGAGCCAGTCACACGGTTTGGTAGGATGTCGTTTGGGGTTGCCCGCAGGACAATTTATTTGGAACTGCATGATGAACCCCCTGTTGCGTCAACTCGGACATACTTTCAAAGTGTATACGGATGATCTACTTATCGTTGTCGAAGGCCAGTCTCATGCTGTGCTGGAGTGATATGGTGGGGATCCCATCCGGATCGCATGTTAGTGGGGTCGAGATGTCGGCGTCGATGTGGTGATGAGCAAGTCTGTAACAATGTTCCTACAGGACCATTTATCACTCAAACGCGCTCCACTTATTAGAGTTAAGTATTAGATATGTAACAGAGGTCAAATGCCGGGGAGTCTCTATGACCGAAAGGATGAATTTCCTACAGTACAACTTCAAAGGCATCACTTCCCTTCTCACCTTGAGTCGGGAATTTTTAGTGAAGGAACATGGTTCGCTAAGTGCATTCTTGCATATTAGGGGCTTTGTGAGACAAAAGACTATGCGTGTTGGTTAGGACCTGAGTAATGGTGGCATATACTGGCTACATATCCGTTTTACAATGACCGCTTATATATTAACAATATTGAGTGGTGTGAGAAGCTAGGTCGTAATTCTAACCAAAGGGTTTTAATAACCAATTAAGTAAGTAGGGTGTCAACTTGACGGGGAATATGGTGGACCTTAGGAAGGCCTTAGCAGTGGATCGGACTAATCAAAAACTTGAAGAGTTCGCTCGTCTTATCTTTAGCAGGAGAAAACAAGGGGTTACTCTTCCGCCGCCGTCCGTCGCAGGTTCTTTGTTGTTGTCGGTAACTGTAGCTAGTCGTGTGCGCATTCTATATTAGTGAGTTATTAATTTAGGTATGTAGCTTGTGTTGTTCCCCGCAAGCACGTTATTTTTGTTTTACTATACTGTTATTTTATCATATTATCCGTAGTGTGGTTTTTGAATACTGTATTGGTTTTATTTAATTACGTGAAGTACATCGGTTCATATGGATTTTCGTGACCGTCCTATCTGTCTATCAATTGTTTTGATCTAATTAGTTTTACGGCATAATTTTTGTCCTTGTGCGTTTTTGTTATTAAAAGAAAATAGAAAAAGAAAGCATTTTGATGTAAGAAAATATGAGTTTGCTGAATACTGATCGTGATGTCATATTCTGATTAAATATGATGGTTGCTGTTTTTGGATTTTTGACTTGGCTACGGAATTTGATGTGGGTTTTGGTATTCAATGGAAGTTATGTTTTTGTTTTGTAAATTGACATTGGTTCTTAGAAATATTTAATTTAGTAATTTTATAGATTTGGGTGTAATATATATCCTACCGTTAAGGTTAAGAATCCTAAGGGTAAGTTGGAGTCCAAGCTTGCGTCTGAGAGATCGCCAACTTCTGCGCTTGCTGAAGGGGATTTCACCAAGATGCTGATATGATCAATACTTGCTCTCGAGATGACGTTAGCGATAAGAGGTTTAAACTGTGGTCGCCGAAAAAGAAGACTGATGTTATCGTGGAGGCGTCACCAACACTCAAGAGGGAGTTGCCTTCGAGTCGGTATTAGGTGGAACAATCGTATTAAAGGCGATTGTAGTTCAGCAGCAATTATTATGAAGTCCATCACCAACAGTTTATTAGTAGTAGTCTTTGACGATAAAGTTGGTGCGATTGATTGCTGAGCATGACAGACAGTAATACGATGCCACCTATCGCAGCTAATGTAATGCTTATGACTGCCGAGGAAGCTGTTAGCCGTAGTAAATTAACCATACTGAATTAATTAATTATTGCTCTATTTAATTTCTATTCCATCGATATCTGTAATAATCGATACAAAAAAGTCAAAAAATATAATACATAAATTACAATAACATTAACACTTACCAGGATATTAACTAGCACAGTCAAACGTCTCGCTTTTCGTGTGATATCACACACATTAACGCTTTTTCGTATTTTACATCCTATATTTTTAATCTATCCACTTTGAATTAAATTAAATTATATACAATTTCGCAATTGTTCACGGTATAAAAATGTATCAGGCATTCTTTACGATATAGTCACATGATCGACTTTTGAATTCGGAATTAAATATTATTCGAAAATTAGATTGCTGCCGAGGAAGTTGTTAGCCATAGTATATTAACCATACTGAATTAATTAATTATTGCTTTATTTAATTTTTATTTCATTGATATCTGTAATAAAGAAATAAATGCTAAAACATAATTGGATAATATTTGAATTATATATTACATCTTTTGCTATCAAAGACATTTTTGTGAATAAGTTAGATAAGTAAATAAAATTAGCTAAAATGCAGGATCAACTCGACTACGATACCGTTCACAAGTTCAATTATACTATGTTTTTGGTTTGTAAATTGACTTAGAAATATTTAATTCGGTAATTTTATTGATTTGGGTGTTATATATATCGTACCATTAAGGGTATCCACTGTTAATGACGCCTTACTCGGGAGAGTGGTATCGACCGTCCGCCGTAAGGTTCAGTGGTGGACCCGAGAGTTGAGTACGATGCGGCGGCATGTTCGACACCTCAGGAAGCGATTCCAGAGGGGTCGGCGTGCCAATGTTGAAGACTTAGCTCGGCGTAAGGCCGAATATCTACGAAGTCTTAGAACGTACAAGGACAGAATCGTTACTGTTAAGGACGAGTGGAGGAGTTTCGTACGGGACAATAGGGATGACCCCTGGGGTAAGGTTTACCGTATCTTCAGGGGAAAGAGTAGGCAAAGTGACTTGGCATGCCTTCATGTTGGCGATAATGTATTGTCTTCATGGAGGGATTGCATGAACGAACTTTTGGGGGTTTTCTTTCCAAGAGCGGAGACCAGTAGCTATCCTCGTAGTGAGGTAGTGGTTGCCCCGCTTAACTTGGAGAGAACTGAACTTGCAGTCAGTTTTTGCCAGATCAAGAGTAGGAAGTATTGATGGTAAGACCGGATGGATGTGTAAGAACATCTGGAAGGCCATACCGGAATACCTGAAGGCAATCTTTAGGAAGTGTCTCAGAAGGATATTTTCGTAGTGGGTGGAAGTGTACCCGCATTGTAGTGTTCCTGAAGGCTCCCGGTAGAGTGTTGAGCAATCCTCGCTCTTATCGGGGCATCAGCCTTCTGCCGGTGCTTGGAAAAGTACTGGAGAAGATTATGGTGTATCGACTGATGGAGGTCTACACTGAAGGTACATGTGAGCACCAGTACGGCTTTAGAGCAGGAAAGTGTGTTGAGGACGCTTGGTTTTATGTCAAGCGGAGTGTTTAGGAGAGTACCTCCAAATATGTCTTAGGCATATTTGTCGACTTCAGAGGTGCGTTTGATTACCTGTCTTGGGACAGTGTTCTCAGGAGGTTAGCTGAGGTCAGGGAATTAGGCCTATATTTCCATGGTAGGCGCGATTGTGTTGTTAGTGCCATTCGTTGTTGTCCGTAGGGCTCCATCTGTGGTCCATATATTTGGAACCTCATGATGGACCCCCTGTAGCGTCAACTTGGGCCAACTTAAAAGGTGTGTGCTTATGCGGATGACCTATTCATAATTGTTAAAGGCCAGTGTGTTCTGGGAACCAGTCACACGGTTTGGTAGGATGTCGTTTGGGGTTGCCCGCAGGACAATTTATTTGGAACTGCATGATGAACCCCCTGTTGCGTCAACTCGGACATACTTTCAAAGTGTATACGGATGATCTACTTATCGTTGTCGAAGGCCAGTCTCATGCTGTGCTGGAGTGATATGGTGGGGATCCCATCCGGATCGCATGTTAGTGGGGTCGAGATGTCGGCGTCGATGTGGTGATGAGCAAGTCTGTAACAATGTTCCTACAGGACCATTTATCACTCAAACGCGCTCCACTTATTAGAGTTAAGTATTAGATATGTAACAGAGGTCAAATGCCGGGGAGTCTCTATGACCGAAAGGATGAATTTCCTACAGTACAACTTCAAAGGCATCACTTCCCTTCTCACCTTGAGTCGGGAATTTTTAGTGAAGGAACATGGTTCGCTAAGTGCATTCTTGCATATTAGGGGCTTTGTGAGACAAAAGACTATGCGTGTTGGTTAGGACCTGAGTAATGGTGGCATATACTGGCTACATATCCGTTTTACAATGACCGCTTATATATTAACAATATTGAGTGGTGTGAGAAGCTAGGTCGTAATTCTAACCAAAGGGTTTTAATAACCAATTAAGTAAGTAGGGTGTCAACTTGACGGGGAATATGGTGGACCTTAGGAAGGCCTTAGCAGTGGATCGGACTAATCAAAAACTTGAAGAGTTCGCTCGTCTTATCTTTAGCAGGAGAAAACAAGGGGTTACTCTTCCGCCGCCGTCCGTCGCAGGTTCTTTGTTGTTGTCGGTAACTGTAGCTAGTCGTGTGCGCATTCTATATTAGTGAGTTATTAATTTAGGTATGTAGCTTGTGTTGTTCCCCGCAAGCACGTTATTTTTGTTTTACTATACTGTTATTTTATCATATTATCCGTAGTGTGGTTTTTGAATACTGTATTGGTTTTATTTAATTACGTGAAGTACATCGGTTCATATGGATTTTCGTGACCGTCCTATCTGTCTATAAATTGTTTTGATCTAATTAGTTTTACGGCATAATTTTTGTCCTTGTGCGTTTTTGTTATTAAAAGAAAATAGAAAAAAGAAAGCATTTTGATGTAAGAAACTATGAGTTTGCTGAATACTGATCGTGATGTCATATTCTGATTAAATATGATGGTTGCTGTTTTTGGATTTTTGACTTGGCTACGGAATTTGATGTGGGTTTTGGTATTCAATGGAAGTTATGTTTTTGTTTTGTAAATTGACATTGGTTCTTAGAAATATTTAATTTAGTAATTTTATAGATTTGGGTGTAATATATATCCTACCGTTAAGGTTAAGAATCCTAAGGGTAAGTTGGAGTCCAAGCTTGCGTCTGAGAGATCGCCAACTTCTGCGCTTGCTGAAGGGGATTTCACCAAGATGCTGATATGATCAATACTTGCTCTCGAGATGACGTTAGCGATAAGAGGTTTAAACTGTGGTCGCCGAAAAAGAAGACTGATGTTATCGTGGAGGCGTCACCAACACTCAAGAGGGAGTTGCCTTCGAGTCGGTATTAGGTGGAACAATCGTATTAAAGGCGATTGTAGTTCAGCAGCAATTATTATGAAGTCCATCACCAACAGTTTATTAGTAGTAGTCTTTGACGATAAAGTTGGTGCGATTGATTGCTGAGCATGACAGACAGTAATACGATGCCACCTATCGCAGCTAATGTAATGCTTATGACTGCCGAGGAAGCTGTTAGCCGTAGTAAATTAACCATACTGAATTAATTAATTATTGCTCTATTTAATTTCTATTCCATCGATATCTGTAATAATCGATACAAAAAAGTCAAAAAATATAATACATAAATTACAATAACATTAACACTTACCAGGATATTAACTAGCGCAGTCAAACGTCTCGCTTTTCGTGTGATATCACACACATTAACGCTTTTTCGTATTTTACATCCTATATTTTTAATCTATCCACTTTGAATTAAATTAAATTATATACAATTTCGCAATTGTTCACGGTATAAAAATGTATCAGGCATTCTTTACGATATAGTCACATGATCGACTTTTGAATTCGGAATTAAATATTATTCGAAAATTAGATTGCTGCCGAGGAAGTTGTTAGCCATAGTATATTAACCATACTGAATTAATTAATTATTGCTTTATTTAATTTTTATTTCATTGATATCTGTAATAAAGAAATAAATGCTAAAACATAATTGGATAATATTTGAATTATATATTACATCTTTTGCTATCAAAGACATTTTTGTGAATAAGTTAGATAAGTAAATAAAATTAGCTAAAATGCAGGATCAACTCGACTACGATACCGTTCACAAGTTCAATTATACTATGTTTTTGGTTTGTAAATTGACTTAGAAATATTTAATTCGGTAATTTTATTGATTTGGGTGTAATATATATCGTACCATTAAGGTTATGAATCCTAAGGGTAGGTTGGACTCCAAGTTTTCGAATGAGATATCGCCAACTTCCACGCTTGATGGAGTGGGATGTCACCAAGATGCTGATATGATCAATACTTGCTCTCGAGATGACATTAGCGATAAGAGGTTTAAACCGTGGTCGCCGAGAAAGGATATTGAGGTCATAGTGGAAGCGTCACCAACGCTCAAGAGGGAGTTACATTCAAGCCGGTATTAGGTGGAGCAATTGGTATTATGACGTCCATCACCAACAGTCTACTAGGAGTAGTCTTTGACGATAAAGTTGGCGTGATTGATTGTAGAGCATGACAGTCAGTAAGATGCTATGCTACCAACGGTCGTGGTGGAGAACGAACGTCTCCATGGTAGGCCCTATATTTACGATACCACCTATCGCTGTTATGCTTATGACTGCCGCCTCGTGTGCTCCAATGGTTATGCCTAAGCCTCTGAAGGTATTTCGGTTCGGTGTCTTAGGTCCGACAACCATATACAGGATAAACGAGGCCATAATATACGTTTTTTGGCAAAGAAAACTGCGTACAAAGATTTGTCTTAGGGATATAGAGACTCCTCGTCCGCAATATCCATTTTAATTCCAGAAATTGCAAAAGCAATATGCGAGATAAATGTTTGCAGGCATTTTGAGCCGTTAAAAGCATTAACTAATTTTTTTATATTAAAAATATATGCACGTGTGTTATGTATATCCACTTTAGTCGTGGTCAATCTGGAGCTGCTTATCGATCATCGAACAACACAAAACAAATACCCAATTAGCCAAACGCGTGTCCGAAAATAAAAGTGATTTGACATTAAATGAATTTATATTAAATATATAGTTATCAAATTACAAATATTGTGAACATTAATAAATTAAAACCCAATTGTGAACGATCGTGAACAATAAACATTGTGATTGTGTTTCCGCATCGGATGTTTAAAAAAATTATAAAGTGATAATAGGTGAAAAACGTATATTTTTAAATTAATAAGTACAAAAATCAATAAGTCCGAAATTATTAGTGACAAATAAAAAAAAAATCCGAAAACTAAATTAAAGACAAGCATACATATAGTGAGTGAGTGTCAACAAAACTCCCCCAAAGGGGAGCGGTAGCAGTGGCAGAAAGGCCTATGTTATGAGCCATGCTTCTGTAAGCAATGAAAATATTAGAGACTCCGAATTAAATAGAAATTACTTAACTGTGAGACCAAAAAATAATTTAAATTTAAATTTAAGCGCGAGTGCTCCCAATTTAAATAAATGTGCTGAACCAAATGCGAATCTACCGCATACCCCTTTTTTGGGTAATCATAAGAACATTGAAGGTATTTTTCAATCACCGGGCTTAAATAAGGAAACTACGACAATTAATAAGAGTGCAGCGAAGCCTGAGAGCAGTGAAAAAGTCCTCATAGTATGGAACGTTACATCACAATAACGAAACGTGAGTCCTAGAGCAGCCCCCACGTTGGAACCACATCCAAAATAGGCAAAAAATATTAGTGACAACGTAAACCGTTTTGAGGAGAGAAAGAGAAGGAAGACAATACACCTGCAAAAAAACTTCAAACCCCACCACTGTACCTACGAGAGCCTACTACCAATGCCTTGGAAACCAATGTGACACAGCTTGTTGTCAAAGACAATTTCAAAAGTTTTTAATGTAATCATTAAAGGCATTGACAGTACTGTACCTATTAGCGATATTGAGAATGCCTTTCAATCTGAAGGGTATGAAGTCAAATCTATTCATATTTTAAATAAAATTAAAATTCCACAACCGCTCTTTAGGGTCAAAATAGCATTTAACTCGAACGATGTAAAGAATAAGGGTGACGACAATCATCCTATATATTTGGATTCATAATCGTAGAATATATCTAGAGGAACCCATTAAACGTAAAGAATTTGGACACACAAAATCTTTCTGCAAATTACCGGCAGTATACGTCAGATGCGTAGACACACAATACATAAAAGCACTAAATGTCCACACCCGAAAACTGAAGTTAGCTGTAAAAAAATCAAACATCCCAAGTTTACCTTAACCCACCATTCCCCAGCAGGCAAACTCCAAAAATCCTTCCCAAACCATGAGTAAATTTTTAGATATTTTTTCATATGCTGACGCCCTAAAAGAAGGCATTCCTACTGCCCATTTGAATTCCCAAAATGTAATTGATACTATAATCCAAACAATGAGTAATTTTATGGCTAACATGCAGAACATGTTGCAACAGCTGCTGCAAAACGAAAATATGCTTCTGCAGATTTTGGTAAATAAGATATGAACACCCTTAAGATCTGCTTTTGGAACGTGAACAGCTTAAGCCAGCATAAAAAACGAAGTACAAAACTTCTTGTATACCTACCAAATTGATGTCATGCTAATATCGGAAATACACGTCTCGGACAAAAGCTGCTTTACAGTTAATGACTACTACACATATGACGCAAAACACCATGCGGGGGGTTAGCTATTCCTGTTCACAAGGATATTAGGCACTTTCCATTGCCAGAATTCGCCCAAGATTACGTTCAAGCAACATCAATTAATCTACCCCACATTTGTCTTATAATATCAGCACTTTATTGTCCTCCAAGACACAACATCTGCAAAGATCAATTTCTCGATTACTTCAACACGCTGGGTCCGAAATTTATTGCAGCAGGTGATTATAATGCAAGACACATTCTGGGGATCATGTCTCATAACTCCGAGAGGAAGACAGCTTCTGGAAGCAGTATCTTCGAACAGTATGGATGTTTTGTCTGCAGGCCATCCTACTTACTGGCTATTTGATTTAAACAAAATTCCGGACGTAATAGATTTCGCCGTAGTAAAAAATATTAGACGCGAAATTCTTCGTATGCACCCGTCATTGAATCTGTCTTCTGATCATTCACCAACGATCCTGACACATGTGCCTGATCTATTGGGGCAATATTATCTTCAGACGAGGACAAATTGGCGCACTCGCACCTGCCATCAAATATCTCATTAAGTGCGAACAAGAAATCGAATCCTGCGTCCGTCAGTTTACTAACATCTTAAATGAAGCTGATGGGGTATCTGCATCCTCTACCCCGTTGACAAGAAAACAAAAATTCCCCTGCGCTAATAACATAGAAGCATTGTTACGCGAAAAAAGGAATTTAAGACGCTAATGGCAAGAATTTCGTTCTCCAGGTCTGAAGTCCCAACTTAACCAGTGCCAAAGACTTCTGCGTGACGCTTTGTAGAAGGACAGAGTGGAACTTGCAAAAATATTTGCAAAATTTGGACGCAACGAAAGACTCGGACTACAGTTTATGGAAGGCAGTAAGGAGAATGCGGCGACATACTTTGCATTAATCCCCTTTACGACTACAGCATGGTAATTGGGCAAAACAGAAAGTGGAGGCTTTTGCCACCTACTTAGAGAATGTTTTTACACCAAACAATTCTGTTTCTAGTATTGACCCACTGACAATCGACGATGTGGTTCGTAGGCCGATCAAGTTCCGGCTGTCTGCAGTATTGTCGTCATCCAGAGTCTAAAGCCGAACAAATCATCTGGTTATGACAAAATAACTGCGACTATGATCGAAAATTTGGCTACATCGGCTGTACGTTTTATTTTGTTTATCTTTAACTCTATGTTGCGAATACGCTACTTTCCTGCATCTTGGAAATTATCTGATTTAGTGATGATACCCAAACCATGCAAGTGCATCACGCAATTATCATCATATCGTCCAATAAGTTTACTGCCAATACTTTCTAAGATGTTCGAAAAAATGATGCTTAATAGTTTAATACCGCATATGGATGCCATATGCGTCATAGTTCCCGACCATCAGTTTGGGTTTAGGCGAAAACATTCAGCAAGTGCACAGAATTACCAATTTAATTAGACGTGCTTTTGAGGACAAGCAGTATTGCTTTGCGCTATTTATTGATATAGCTCAAGCCTTCGAAAAAGTCTAACACGGAGGACTCCTGTTTAAGATCAATCAGTTTTTACCAACGTATGTGCATAAATTCATAAAAAGTTATTTATGGGATACATATTTCCAATTAAAATCAAAAGATGTCACCTCTTCCCTCACCTCTTCACCACTTCCTCAAGGAAGTATTCTAGGGCCGTTCCTATATTTATTGTTCACTGCAGATATGCCTACAAGTGTAATGATTCACACGTCTACTTTTGCGGATGATACGGTGTTTTTAAGTATTGACTCTCGATTGATATTTTTATTTTTTGACTTAAAGAATATATTTGTATGTGTTTATTAAATGAACTTTCATTTTAAAATTTTTCCAAATGGAAACGCTTATCAATTAATGGCAAGTGATGGAATTCACTCTGTTCATCATTTAATTTTCGAAGGTTCTGTCTAATCATGGATCACATTGTATTTCATATTTATCTTTGAAATTTGTTTTATTATGCCTGTTCAAGGGATACATCCTGATGAACGGAAACTATCTGCAATCATTCGCATTCCAACCTACAACAATGAGATCAGCCACATTGCTACTCTTCCTTTTTTGTCCAAGGTAATCCAAAACCATTATCTAGAAAGTCATAATTTTTTAACGTTAGTCAGTCTTTATTTATTGAAGATAAGAGTTGTACTACCGCACTAATAAATATAGTTGAGGATCTTAGGTCGAAAGTGGATGAAAATAATTTAGGAATTTTGACTCCTCTTGATCACACCAAGGCTTTTGATACGATTAATCAGTCTTTTGAAAAAGGTTAAAAAAAAGTTTACTTTCCTAATTCTGCTGGTAGTCTAATTTATTTTTCTCTAATAAACACATTTCAAAAAGTTCATCTAAATGGCAACATTTCTAATCCGCTTAATGTCAGCAGAGGTGTTCCCAGGGATCAATACTTGAACCTCTTTTATTCTATATGTATATAAATCGACGCCTCCGTTCTATAACGTTCCAAGTGTACTTAGAACGTTTTTAATGTTCTTGAATTTTTAAATTCTACGTTCTCTAAATTAAATACTGTAAAAATTTGGTTAATATGCGCCGATCCGTTCCGAAGTTATAGGGAAAAATCTCCTTAGAATACACATATGGTTGTATGTCGCGTGAAAACTTTGAGAGCTCATAACTCAAAACACACTTTTTCGACTTAGAATGTTATAGAACGGAGGCGTCGAAATGATCTGCCTGATGTTTCATAAGTTTCGTACATAAGGGTGGGCCATTTAAAAATTTAAATTTAAAGATACAATAAAACAAAAACGGTTTGAAATTTTGCCAAATTTATTTTTTTGTTGTGAAATACAATAGTTCCGGTTAGAAATGGAATATTGTTTCATTCACATGGTTGCCGTTGCTGGCCTCCAATACCTCTTTCAATCGGACCAATTTTTGTGCACTTTTCGAGTGTATGGGGTCGTATCATGGCAATGCATCATGAATGCATCCAATGTTCAATTGACTTTGGTTTGTCGGCATAACCCGCAGAAAATAGTCCAACGGTGTCTAATCGCAGCTTCTAGGCGGGCAAATGACATCACCATTTAGGCTAATTAAACGATCATCAAACGTTTGACGCAATAAATCGATTGTGGCATGAAATGTATAGTAAGTTGCACCATCCTGTTGAAACCAAACATCGTTCACATCAATACCATGAAGAGCGGATACAAAAAAATAGGTTATCATGATGCGATATTTGTCTCCTGATTATCAAAGAAATATGGGTCAATGATGCCTCCGCTCAAGCCGCACCAAACACTCACTAGTAATGGAAGCAATGGCTTCTGTAAGACAAAGTGTGGGTTTTTTGAGCCCCAAAATATGACAATTTTGCTTATTAACGTACCTGTTGGGCCATTATATTCTTTCATTTATCGTTACATATTATTATTTATTTAATTTATGAATTCAATTATGTTAATTATATTATATGAATACCCTAATATTAAGTTAATGTTAAGTTCATTGAACATAATATGTATATAGTTGATAATCAGAATCCTATTCGTTCGGTCTATTTCAATTCGGCAAAGGTTTGGTCTTCGCGGTCATCCATCATATTTGAAATGTCCCATTTCAAGATTAAATTATAATTTAAATTAATTAAATGTCCCATTTCAAGATTAAATTATAATTTAAATTAATTAAATAAATTAATTAATTAAATAAATTAATTAAATAAATTAATTAAATTAATTAAATAAATTAATTAAATTAATTAAATTAATTAAATTAATTAATTAAATAAATTAATTAAATTATAATTTAATCTTGAAATGGGACATTTCAAATATGATGGTTAAATAAATTAATTAAATTATAATTTAATCTTGAAATGGGACATTTCAAATATGATGGATGACCGCGAAGACCAAACCTTTGCCGAATTGAAATAGACCGAATTAATTTATTTAATTAATTAAAATTATAATTTAATCTACTCCTTAAAAAATATTAAGGAATAACAGTACCCACTAAGATGAAAATGAGCTTCATGAAGCGAATGGTCATATGGCTTCAACTCTTGAACCAATTGAACTTTGTAATGTGTCATACCGAGATCTTTTCGCAAAATTCGACGTAAACTAGTGCGTGAAATATGCAATTCTTAAAAACGATGACGAGTTGACAAAAGCTACAACTTCGATATTTTCGGGTACATGCACGGTCACGTCTTGGCGCGTCAACAATGATTCGCACAGCAAATATTAATTCCTGCATAAATTTTATTAATCGTGATTTAGTAAAAATTGACTGCTGCCTTCTAAGTCTAAGGGCCATTTTTTGAGTGTGAGATTAATAATTAAGATAACTTTAATCTTCATATTCAGTTTTTGAGTTTACTATCAAAAGTAGTTGACAAATTTTATTCAAAAAAGGCCTTTAAGTGAAAGAATATATACAACACAGATTGGCAATACACATATTTATTATTTTTCAAAAATTATTTTTTTACTTAAAGATCAATAGTATTCAGGTTTAAACTCCCATTAAAAAAATGCAAATTCAATTAACGTAAGATTAAATTTAACTGGAGATTAATTTAAACTTGAGTTTAATCTCGCACTCAAAACATGGCCCTAAATGGACAATACTTTAGAAAACTAACAGGCCATTTGTCATACCTGAATTAAGGGACAAAAACTGAATGTCAATTCTGTATCCATCTGGGTATTGTCTTTAATGGTAGATTATATCGGTCTAACCACATGTCGTTGTTGGTAGAAATTATAGCATGCTTCGAACTTGTGGACAGTCATAGTTTCAACTCCTTTTGCCATTTGTATGCAACTTGCTAAAACGTACTTAATTCCTGTACTTTTATATGGGTGTGAAATTTTCGCAAACTGCGATAGTAATTATTATTATTATTATTTATTTAGTAGTATTTAGAGTACTTTCTTATTTACTATATTACATTACATTATCAATATTTTAATTGCTCTGATAAGTTCAATTTTTAACAAAATGAACATAATTTCTTTTAAATATATTAATATTTCTTTCATTTTTTACGCTGCTAGGTAGTAGATTAAATAATTGCAGTCCTTTATATAATAAGCACCTCTTCATTGCATTGTTTGTTGCTCGATGTATCCTAAAATCATTTGCATTTCTAAGACTGTAAGGTTGGGATTCGTTGACATGTCTTAATTGATCCGTTAGATATTCCGGTGTGTTGCTCATTTTCATTTTGTAAATAAATGTAAACGTATTTAATTGAAGTCTTTGTCTAATGTTGAGCAATTTTAGTGTATCTAGCATGTGTTGTATTGATGTAAACCGGTTGCATTTAATTATAGACCTCATCGCCTTGTTCTGCAACTTTTGTAGTCTATCTATTTGTGTGTTTGTGCAGCATGTATATAATATTGTAGAACCAAATTCAAAATGTGGCTTAATGATGGTGTTATATATATTAATTGCAGTGATTGTTGATATTCTATTTCTTATTCTCTTGAAAAATCCAATTTTTTTTTTCCGATTTTTTTACATATATAATTTAGATGATCTTTAAAATTCAGGTTTTTGTCTATTATAAATCCCAAATATTTTATATTTTCAACTTTCTCAATTATTTTATTATTAATTTTAAACTCAGTTTCACTGTTCATGTTTATTTCCAATATTATTGTTTTATTTTCATTTAATTTTAGTTTATTCATTTTCAGCCAATTATTTACAATTCTCATATCATGCTCTAAGTTCATTTGGCACTGTTCATCAGTTTCAGATTCATTAAAAATTAGAGTATCATCGGCATATAAAACTATTTCACACTTTTCCATTATATTGGGTAGATTATGTATATATATAATAAATAAAAGAGCCCCCAGAATCGATCCCTGAGGTACTCCATAATCATTGTTCAAAGCACTAGATAAAGTATCGTTCACTTTAGTCATTTGTTTTCTATCCGATAGATATGATTTACACCAATTTAATTCTTTATCTTGTATTCCATATTTATACATCTTGCACAGTAATATATCTCTATCAATTGTTTCAAAAGCCCGTTTAAAGTCAAGAAAAATTGCCATTATCCTTATATTTCCGTTAATTTTCTTCCACCTATTAATAACATAGTTTACCGCTGTTTTACACGGTATTTATTTCGATAATAAGTTATTTTTTTCCATGTAGTCTTCAAGCTGTTGTTTAACAATTTTTTCTAAGATTTTTCAAACAGTTTTAAAGTGTTTATTGGACGAAATTCTTCACATTTATTTGTTTTCGCTATTTTCTCAATTGGTGTAATCATTGAAGTTTTCCAATTATCTGGAAAAACTCCCGTAGCCAATGATGAATTTATTATTCTCAACATTACATTTCCACATAAGTGCCAATTATCTAAGTTTAAACATATATTTACTTTATTATAGTCTGGTTTTTTTCTTATGGTTTTACAAATTGTCTTAAGTTCTGAAATAGTTATTGTACGAATAAGAAACCTATAACTTATCACGTTTATCCGATTAACGTGTTGCACATCTGCTATACATTCTCTTATTTCTCTAATACTGTTTACAAAATATTCATTAAATTGGTTAGCTATATCGGAGCTGTTATTATATTCTACATATTCTACATTATTAAATATCACATTTTTTATCACAGATTTATTCTTTTTTAGAACTAATTCTTTTATGTTATTCCACATCCGTGTTTGATCCTTGGTATTTGCTATTTTTTTTTATCAATATATGATTTTTTTCCTTTTCCAGTTATATTTGATATATATTTCTGGCATTTTTATAATTATTCCATGCTACAGTAGTATATTCACATTTTGCTATATGGTACTTCACTATTTTATCTTTTTTTAATGCTTGTAATTGTCTGTTAAACCACTCTGCTCTTTTACCGTATCGTTTTTCGTACCGTAATTTTTTTAATTGTGTCTTCAATCGATTTATCGAAGTTATTTACATTATAATTTAATTCCACGTTTTCATCAAATTTCAATATTCCACTAATATCTCTTCTAAATTTCTGTTTTTCATATTTAAAGAATTCTATTTGTCTTTTACTTTCATGCTCTTTATTCATTTTGGTTTCTATATACATTTCCACTATTTCATGATCAGATATTTTATTAATTCTACTATTATTTACCTTTATATTGAGATTGTTGGTTATAACATAATCTATTATAGTTTTTGAGTTTCGCGTAATTCTTGTATAATCGGTAATAACTTGTACAAGTCCGTTACCGCTTATGATCTGTTGTAATTTTTGTTTATAAAAACCTTCCTTCGACCAATCAACATTAAAATCTCCGGCAACAGTTATGTCTATGTTTTTATCACATATCTCTTCTATTGTTTGTTCAAAAACTTCATAAAATTCTGAGTCCTGACTACTTGGCGATTGATACACAGCTGCAATTATCATTGGTGTATGTATTTCTTATTCTGATATTGTATGCACTAATCCAATATTTATAGTTTCGTATCTATTCACAAATTATATTCACTTTCCAATTTTTATTAAAATATACAATTATTCCACCTGTTCTTGATGAGTTGGATAACATATGCGTTGTATCCCTCTAGTTGTAACTCCGATTCATCTACCCTATCGGTTACGTGTGTTTCAGATAGTATAATGAAATCCGGCTTGTCTGTATCCGCAATTACTTCAACCTGGTTAAAATTGTTAATCAATCCTTGTACATTTGTATAAACTCCTTGTAAGTTCTTTCGTTGTTAATCTATCATTCCCATGGTTCTCTTTTTGAACTGTAACTTATTTTGATACACTGGACACCATTTACTCGTTATAGCATGATTATCATCAAGACCGAAAACATAGAATACAACAACATAGCAAGATACAATGGCTCAAACGTATAATTGGACACTATTTTTTTTGTATGTGTGTGAAGATAAATTCGAATTAGAAAATCTAAGACGCAATAAGTAAATTTTAGCAGCACCACATTTGGCGTTAACAGAACAAAATTTGATATTCACAGAGCACTGTTAACTATTTAAGAGAGGCAATAAGTAGATTGGTCTTCTACTTTGCATAATTGCAGGCTATTGACAAAATTTAGTCCTCATTATGATCATTATTATTTGTGAATAAAAGTGTTGAAATGTAAGGGATGGTTGGTGGCGAGGAGGGGGCAAATATTCTCAAATCCCAAAATTATTCCAGCTTTCCCACTACCACGGTTCGAAAAAAACTCCTCTGGACTACCGTTTGCATATGGTCGTATATGATCCAAAATAGCCACTGATCTTTTAGAAAATTTCCATGTTTTTGGCCAAAAATCGATTTTTTCAAAATTGAAAATCTCAACTCTGAAAATTATTCCAGCTATCCCACCAGGGTTCGATAGAGGACTATTTCTTATATGTCCCAAAATGACCGCTGATCTTATAAGACAATTTTCAATCAAAGCCAATTTCACAATACCATATCACTTTGCATGCGACTATATTGCTAATTATATTAAGAGGCCTTGATACCTTCCTTTGAATATGATATGGTAGTCATTGACCTAGTATATGTTCTAAAATTATCTCCTAAACAAGTGGTATGGTTCATACGGATACTGCTAAACAACTAACAGTGCTCTGGTAAGGGCACATTTTGTTCTGTTAAGAGAAAATTTTTCCCTGTTAACGCCAAATGTGGCGCTGCTAAAAAAGAAGGACTGCGCCATGGATTTTCAAATTCGAATTTATCTTCACACACACTTTTTTTTTAAATTTCCATTGAAGTGGAACAATTTTGAATAATCTCATACCTAGTGCCCAATTATGTCTTTCTCAAAGTGCGCCGTGACTATATTTCTCATTTTTCGTACCAGAAATTGTGTAAAATTACAAAATTTATTGAAAATTAAATGCCTTATTCCGTAACAGAAAATTATTAACTCGAAACCCGTGACAAATTAAATTTGCTAGATCTTACCGGTGTAAAGAGATTATTCAACAGCGATACAAGACTCTTCTGTCACAGCGACAATTTTTTATACACAGTCTTTGGAATTCCCGAACAAATTACATTCAAAATTTTGAAAGTGCAATAACGAAAATAAGTTAAAAGTAACTTTACAGTTCCCTTTAGCTAAAGATACCTTTAACTAAACCCAAGTTTAACGGCAAGTTGTAATAATGGCCCTAAATGTTGTTAATTTTTCTTCAATGTTACTTCTTACAGTTTGTTGATTCTATAGTTCGCACTTTCACTTATAAGATTTATAACTTGTAATGTTATGATAATTAATTAATAAATAAATAAAAAATGCAAAGTAATTTTAATGAAAACGATGTCAAAAACTGGTCTAAATCTCAACACTAATCACGACTGCGTGGCATCGTTTTTTGTTATATTTCCATTGGAAATATAATTTCTAGTAATTTCTAATAATTCTTGCAAGACTTAGAAAAAGTCTATTATTTTCCGAAAGAAATGGACTTTCATACTTTAACATTAATTTGTAAAATAAATTAAATGTGCTTTTAAAATAAAGTAAAATTAATAAATTATAAATATCAAAGTACAGTACAGTTAACATGTTTGGACATCATGGGTCCTCTGAATACCATACCACAGGCTGGCCTCGAGGTCATCTTATCTGTGCAGCCACTAGACATCTTTCTCCAAAACATATATCCTTGCATTGCACTGAGCCTTAAGTTCTCAGATATGTCTATGCCATGTATGATAGGGCAGGCTTCAATACTGCATTAAGTAGAACCCAATCACCATGGTACCAGAGACTGTTTTCAGACGAACACACAAAACTCACACTCTCACACGAAAAGAATGAGTTGCTGAAGTTATCATCGGTGACGGTGATATAAAGATCTTCACCGATAGCTCAACTGTTCTATTCCTATAAACGGGCACTGGACGGGTCGTACACATTACCTAACCAGGAGAAGGGCAAATTAAGTTTTTATAAAAAAAAGTTATATACCAATAACTGTAAAGTCCATTTGGTCCCATAAACCTCACTTTTTTAAATTTTATCGAATTTTACCCAATACATATATCTCGCTTTTTTTGCTCACATAAAAAATTTAACTTCATCGCCTATATCTCCGGCCCCAAAGGTTTTCCGACCATAACGAAAACTGTTATGGAATCCTTGATCCAAAAGCTATCCAGTCCAAATTTTGTTCGGTTTATGGAGGGCATATTTGGTTAAGAATTGATTTTCCAAAATTATTATCTCCAATAAGCGAATTATTTCAAATTTTCCTTTTTTTTCTTGTAAAATTAAAAGGTTTAGCTTCGTTTTACTCCCACCTGGGTAACAATCTTGTCGCGATGTGAGGGCTTAAGTGTACTTCGATTCACTCTGTGACCCAGTGTGAGTTGGAGTGCAGGACTAAAGGTTGCCCTAATATCGTGAGAGGACTGTCTCCGAATTGATATCTCTGTTGTGATCTCTTCGACTTGCCGGATCACGTATACTGTACCCCTAATCCGGAGTGTTAAGCGACCCGTGCTTATAGGATGGTTTCCAGTCGGGGGTCTAATCCGACTGTATTATAACGGAGCCTCACTGATACCTGTGCGCCTCAGTGAGTATCAGGTTTTCTAACAAGTACTTGTCATGCTAACGGAGGCTATGGCATGATCGACCTCTTTTCCCCCTCACTCGTAAGACGTACACACAAACAAGACAAAAACCCGAACAAAACTTACGATGACGAACTGGAAATGGAAATTGGACTTGACGCGTCCCATCTTATTGCGCGAATCCAGGCGAGCATTGTTGACAACAACAATGAGATCGTCAGGAACTTCGACCCAGGGGGTATGAGCATTACGACGGTGGAGGAGACCTTTAATGAGGTGACTGCCTTGGCGGTCCCCACTTCGACTGAAGATATGTGCGTGGAGTCAGACTCTCTCCTCACTATCGGATGAAGACGGTGACGATACGGCCATCGAAAGGCTCCTCTTCACTCGTATCCAGATTGCTACTGGGAGCAATGAGGTGGCGACTTCACCCTTACGGAATCCACTTGTTAGACAGGATGCCTCGAACCCAATAGTACAATCAGACACTGATTCGGACTGCGTGGGAAAGGGCATCTCGTCTAACAAGGGGGCTAAAACTGGACGGAAACTTTCCGCGTTGTATAAAGAGAGAAATTCATATCACAGGGCTTGCACTATCTTGAGGAGATTTGCAAGCCGTGATGTGGATTCTCTCTCCATTAAGGGACAGAAGATGCTGGCTCGACACAGAGGCACTGTTTCGCGGTATGAAACCAAATACCAGGGCAGTGTCCTCCCACGAGGCGCTGATTCTGGTGAGTATAACAGACCCTTGAGTGTGGACGAGAACGTAGAGCCAACTGCTTCTACCACTCAAGCTGCAGGCAAGGGGCACGAAAGTTCTATGCTCCCAACTGGAGTTGAAAAGACCTCTCGGGTATTTAAATCTCCAGTGAAGAGTAAGGGTGCTGGTGCTCCGTCTTCAATGGACGGGGGAGAGGTGGTAGAAACTACCGCTAATCCTCTATCCCAAAAAGAGATAAGGTTGGGTGCGAAGGAGATGAAGGGGGGCGCTGCGATGGATAGGTTTTCCATGCAGGATTTCCGGGGAATCGGGGAGATCGCATGAAGAGGAACAGGTCCGATACCGTGCCTCCCTCCGGCTCCAAGCGTCCTAGGAAACAAGGAAGCCTGGCGACTAACCCTTCCCTTCAGTTGGCTTTCATCGACAGGTCAGATCTAGATGGCAAGATCTCTCCTGAAAGATGGAGCTAATTGAGGAGAGGCTAATTGAATTTATGTTGGATGATAGCTGCGATGGCGTAATGCAGGCATATCCTCCATCGGCTGGTCCAGGGGCGTCAAGGTAGAGGACTGCGAAAACGAGGGAACTGCAAAGTTCCTTGTGGTGGCAGTGAAGCGCCTTGGTGAACTCTAGCCTGGTGCTCGCTTGGAGGTGGTCCCTCAATCCGACCTCCTTCTACGTCCAATAGTGAAGGTATGGGTTCCGCCTACTTTTAAGCAGGTGAATTTCGTACCAAAACTTATTGGAAAGCAGAATGACGGATTGAACACCAGCTTGTGGGTAGTTGTCAACTCCCTGACTGGTGATGGTAAGAAAGGCTGCGACCTTCGGATCGCTATCGATCAGACTTCGCTTCAGTGGCTAGGGGCAAGGGGTGGCGTAGTGTTGTGTGGGTTGGCACACCTAAAATTCCGTCATCCGGACATAGGTGGTGCCAGGAACTCAGAGGAGGCTAAAAGTGGTGCAGATTAATCTACATCGCTGCGAAGCCGCCTCACACAACCTGCTAACCATCCTGCGCCGCCTTGAAGTTGACATCGCTCTTATCCAGGAATTTTGGATCCTTAGGGATAGGATTCTGGGTTTGAGCGATTCTGATTATAGGTTACTTGTGCCTAGAACAAGCGAACCTGTATTCTAGCTAGAGGTAATTTAGACTTGTTAATCACTCCTTCCTTTTGTACAGGTGACGTAACAACTGTAGCGTACAGAAATGGCCGTGGTAGCGATTTGATGCTGTCATCCGTGTATATGCCGTATGAGGCTGCATCTCCTCCCGATGACCTAATTGGACTATTGGTTTAGCATGCGAAGAGAAAAAGATGTCGCCTCGTCTTGGGTTGTGATGCCAATGCTCATCAACCCAATGGGGCAGTGCTGACATAAATACCAGGGGTGAGTCGATTTTGAATTTTATTATTCTTAATAGGCTTAACATTTGTAACGTTGGTAACACGCCAACGTTTAGAAACCGTGTTAGGGAGGCGATAATTGACATTACGCTCTCTAACATGAATAGGTCTATTATTAGGGACTGGAGGGTTTCGGATGAGTGTTCTTTCTCTGATCACCAACTGATATCCTTCAGTATTAATCTATCTGGTGGCTTTAACGAGCCTTTTAGGAATCCGAGAAGAACCGACTGGATCAGATATGAGAAGGCTGTGGAGGGGGAACTTAGGGTCCTTAGGGGTCGTTCCACTCCTGGCATCAATGATCGAGTTGGATCTTTGACGGATGTTTTGTTGTCTTGTTATAGAGATGCTTGTCCTCTCTCTCACTTACCCGGGTAAGAGGAACCAGCCAGCCTGGTGGAATGCGGAACTCCAGAGACTCCGCTGTTGTACCAGGAGACCCTTTAATAAGGCTGAGGCAGGGATGTTGACAGTTTTAATGATTATAAGAGGGAAATAAAGCGCGCAGAGAACTACCTGGATGAGTTTCTGCACAAGTATCGAGAATGTTGCCGATGTGGCTCCTTTCCGTAGAATGACAGGACCCCAAAATCCTAGGCTTCGTCCATAAGAGCGATGGCACGTGGACAGCCTTGAGAAAATAAATCCTAGAGCTTCTATTGAGCACTCATTTTCCCAATTATGTGGATCCAGAAAGCTATCCGTTGGGCGTAGCTGATCCCTTCTATGACGCTGGCATGATTCCCGATTTGGAGGATATCATTACCAGGGATAAGGTCAAATGGGCTATAAGTAGCTTTGAGCCCTTTAAGTCGCCTGGTCCGGATGGTATCTTTCCGGCTCTGCTTCAGCATGCTGGTGATATATTACACGAATGTCTGGTGGACGTGTATAGGGACTGTCTACGGTTGTGTGATATACCTGATGGTTGGAAAGATGTGCTTGTGGTTTTTATACCAAAAGCTGGTAAACCCAGTCACATCGGCCCTAAGGACTATAAACCGATATCGCTCTCATCCTTTCTTTTGAAAGCTTTGGAGAGACTTATCCATCTATATTTGAGGTCAAACATGGACCGGTCTCTGTTGAGTAGGTCGCAACATGCTTACATTAAGGGTAAGTCGGTTGAGAGCGCTCTTCATGATGTGACAGGTTTTGTTGAAGCGAATTTGGCTAGGGATGAGTACACACTGTCGGCTTTCCTTGATATAAAGGGGGCCTTCAATAATGTCACTACTTCTATTGAGAATTCGCTAAGGGATATACATGCCCCAGATTTTCTGGTGCGGTTTATCACCCACATGTTGGGTAAGACTAATCCGATCGAATCTGAGCGGAAGTTCTATCGCCAAGCGTGCAACCAGGGGTACAAAGTTGAAACCTTCAGGTTGCCGAGGTTAGCTGGTAGGGAGCTTCCGTTGTCTTCTGAGGTCAAGTACTTGGGTGTTGTCCTGGACAGCAAGCTGAACTGGAAACGAAACACCGAGGAAAGAATGAAGGGACTGAATGCTTTCTACCAGTGTAGGAACTCCAAAGGTAAAAGCTGGGGTCTTCCGCCTAGGGCCATTCGCTGGATATATACGGCGATTGTGAGACCGGTTATTACTTATGGCTGCGTTGATTGGTGGAGTGCCTTGGACAAGAGTTTTCAACGGAAAATCGTAGATAAGGTTCAGCGGATTGCCTCCTTGAGTATCACTGGAGTGAGGAAGAGTTGCCCTCAGGCTGCTCTTAATACTGCGCTCTGCCTGACTCCGCTTGACTTGCATGTCAAGCGGTGTGCAGCGCGTAGTGCCATACGCCTGAGAATCGGGCTGCTGGAAACAGCGTTCGATATGTCACTCCAGAGTTCTGAATGTCGTCTTTCCAGATGGAAGATATGCGCTTTTAGAAAAAGCCACTGATTATATTGTGCCTGAGGCTATGTTCCTGGTTTAAGGATACTTATACAGGAAAGGGCATAATGGAATAGTGGAGTACTCCAAGGGCAAAGAGGTATACCCATCTTCACAGATGGGTCTAAGTTAGGTGGATGTACAGGTGCTGGGGTTTTCTGTAGGGAACTCGGTCTTGAACTCCACTTCAGGTTAAATGATGACTGCAGCGTTTTTCAGGCGGAGATATTCGCAATCTTGAAGGCTATTCGCTGACAGACAGGCTCCCTTAGGGCCATTGCGTCGGTCTGGTGCAAATACCGGCTCGTTCGCGAGTGCAAGGAGTCGTTGAGGACTTTTGGACTAGACCGTATCCGTCTGTGCTGGGTTCCGGGTCATAGCGGAATACTGGGTAATGAGACGGCGGATGCCCTCGCTAGGTTAGGTTCGCTTTCTGGGGGCGATTTGGTAGTTGGTCCTGACCCCTCAGTCTGTCACCTCTATTGCCTCATCAATGGATGGGTCAGGGAGGAAGACCAGAGGCGTTGGGGGAACGGATCTAGTTTTGTCTCTAGATGTCTATTGCCTGCTGAGGACAATAGAACAGGTTGGCTGCTGGGCTTGGATAAGGCCAGCTTAAGGTTGGTTGTCGGTTTTAACACGGCACTGCGAGATTACGGGGATCTGGAACAGATCCCAGCCGGACTATTGCAGGGCATGTTGCGATGAGGAGTTGGAGACTATCGAACACCTCCTCAGTAACTGCCCAGCGCTTGGTAGAATGAGGTTGAGGACCCTTGAGAGCCTTCTTTGAGAGTTTGAATTCTGTGTCGATAGCCGACATCAAGGCTCTCCACAGATTCATTAGTGGCTTAGCCTGGTTGAGGCGCTAGGGTTTCATTAGTGTAGTCGAGCCCTACCTTTTTTGTTGTGTCTTATCTGTGTAATTCCTCCACTTCCCATTCTCCCCTTTCCTACATCCTCTCCTTTTTTAATCCCTCCATTGTCCTTCCCTCTGTAAGGACGTTGTACAATGGGTCAATTCAACCTCCGGGTACTGTACAAGAAGTTCAAAAATATTAACAACTTTCAGCAAGAAACATTTTTTATATTTTGATCTTGTAATATTTAGCTTCTTAATTACCTCTTGCACAGGAAACTATATTCATTGTGACCGAAAATCGCCGTTTCGATTAATAATTAAATATTTAAGAATCTTTAAACTTTTCATTGAAGAAATTAAAAAATATTCAAAATTTTCCCTTTTTTAACACAAAATAAATGTTTATTTACACTTAATTTTTCTGCTTTATCCGCCAGTTTTCACTCTGTATATCTTTTGCTTCTAACACATTTAATTCGCAAAATATCATAACATTTTTTTTACTGCTCATAAAAAAATTTTCTTGCTGAAAGTTGCCAATATTTTTAATTTCTTGAAAGAAAAAGTTAAAAATTGTTATTGTTATTAGTTGTTTTTATTATTTATTAATATTTTAAACAAAAATAAAATTTTGTATTAACTTTCGCCAATATAAAAACCCACTCCGAAAACTAAAAAAAAAAAAACAAACAAAACAGAGTTACAATCAGAGAGGGACAGAAATACTTTTTGGCAATATTTGCTGTCCCTTTCTCAATGCGAGGTTAACTGTCAAACTCTAGTTTCCATTCTGTGTATTTTGTGTTGCAATCTGTGTTGCTTTATAACGCCCATGTTCTGGAAAACGCAGCGTTTTCAAATCGCTTACGATTCAGCATGTTCTGAAATGTTTTTTAACTATACCCCCATGTTCTGAAAAACGATTATCGCTTAATGTTCGCGTTTTCGGTTTGAAAACTCCAAATAGGTGTTCTTACAAAAGGAAATCGCTAGAAATTTGGCGTTTTCAAACCGCTAGTGTATACTGAAGCGATCTGGTCTTTTTTATTTAAACTGTACCTTAAATTAACAATAAAATTATAGACAATTTAAATTTAATATGTTTTCTTTTTATTTGAATGAAAACTTTTAGCATTTCTTTACGATTTGAATTAAAAATAAATTAAATTAAATTAAATTAAAATATAGAATAGAAAAATTAGCTTTGTAAAGTAAACAAGTCAACTGGCGATTTATACATACAGCTGATCAGATTGATCTTCGAAAAAAACAATATAATGCTAGTGGTGTTAATTTTAAAACTAATTATTTGATTATTTCTTTTTAAACATTTGATATTAATATTTGCAATTTATTAAGTTCACATATCTATATTAAATCGTAAAAATAAACGATAAATTAAAGTTAAAAAATAATTTAAAACATGTATAAAGTGCTTTAAAACTTTTATGAGAGCAAAAAAAATCATACAAGATTTTATTTTAAACTGGCTATTAAAAATTGGCTGTTAAAAATTACAAATTATTCGTGAGTGCTTATAAGTAACATCTCTAACTGAAAAGAAGCATTTGCCGCAATTTTTCTCACATCTCACAAATAAAAACTCGCAATGAAATCTGATTTTTTGTATATGTATGTACGTAATACTTACGCTCTTACGTCCCTTAAGCCGAAAGTCCATACCATGCGTTTTGCATTACATGCGTATACCGAAAAAGTAGAATCAGTGTATTTGATTGTGACAAGTTACAGAAGAAAAAGCATATGCATAGACGCATACAAAGTAGTATTACTTTCTACTTTTATATGCGAATAATGCAGTGTTGGAAAATGTCAGCAGTTTTTTAAACTTGGCATGCCAAATTATATACTATTGTGAATGGTTTCTACAAATATGTTTAAATAGTGTATTACTATTTTCGCATTTTTCTTTATTTGTATTATAAAAATATTAATAAACACATATTTCATAATAAAGTTTATTACTAATTTAAGAGGAAAATACATTAAAATAAATTTTTTAACAAATTTCTTTCATGAACAAAATATGTATATGATGATTGTTTATACATATGTATGTATATGATTGTTTTTATGTACTGAGTGTCATCTATTTTGAATTTATTAATTTGTAAACAAGAAAAATGGAGGATAAATTTACAGAAAACACTCGTCTTGTGTTCTTTTGAGGATTTTCGTAGGCCTTAACAGCGCAATACAATGTAATTTTTGTGTAAAACTATTAATAATAAAAACAACTAATAACAATTTTTAATTTTTCCTTCCAAGAAATTTTGGCAACTTTCAGCAGGAAAAATTTTGTATGAGCAGTACGTCTTATTTTGATCTTATTATACTTAGCTTCTTAATTAAGTCTTGCTCAAGAAACTATACTCATTGTGACCGAAATTCACCAACATTTCGATTAATATTTAAATATTTAAGAATCTAAACTTTTCATTGACGAAATTAAAAAATATTCCAAATTTTCCCCTTTTTAACACAAAATAAATGTTTGTTTACATTTAATTTTTTTACTTTATCTGCCAGTTTTCACTCTGTATATCTGTTGCTTCTAACACATTTGATTCGCAAAACATTAAAATAATTTTTTCTCCCTCTAAATTGACCTGTCCTTTTATGTTATGAGCGTTTTTCAAATGTAAACTCATAAATTTAAATAAACTCATAAATTTGAAATTAATGTCATAAATTCTTTTAAAATTACAATTTGATTTTCTATTTTTTCCAAAAATGTTCTTGTTCGCTTGTTTGTTGTTTACCACAACAGCTGATCAAAACAAAAAACCAGTCGCATAAACGCATTGTGTGTAACTTGCAATAAAATCGGCATAGAAAGCAAGATTCGCAATGCGCATGAAAAGGATGGTATGGACTTTCGGCTTTAGTGTTTTTTTTTTAATTATCATTTCTTTTGCTTTTTTAAAGCCAATATAGCAAGCAAATACGCTGTCGGCATTTAACATTTTTTTTATTTGTTTCTGTCAGAACGTTGCGTTTTCCAGAATATGGGCGATAGTTTGTAGAGCTAAGCCATTTTCTAAAAAGTCGATCACTTTCCCAATCTTTTCGAAATTAACAATTTACGAAATAAATTGTCAATCTTATTTATTTACTTTAATTGAAGTAAAATTTGTAAGTATTTTTTTTAACTATAGCTTTTAACTTTTCCACATGTCATAATTTTTGTTTTGTGTATGATTGATTCGTGGTAATTTAAATTAGATTTTATTGGGGGATTTACGTTTTGCAAGCAATTAAACGCGCTTTTCATATTGCCTCATCAGTTTACAATGAGTTACTTAAAGAGTTACCAGAGGGAAAGAATAAATACTTTTCTACTTTTATTAGACAACTATTAAAAAATATAAACCTATCTTAATAGATCTAAAAGCACAAATGAAATATATAAAATGTACCATTTTAATCCTTTTTATTTTGAAACCAGCGCTAAAATTTTGGCGTTTTGCTAGATCGAAAAGTACTAAAAGTGATGCCAAAAGTACAAAGTTTCCGATTTTCCCCGATTTGAATGGAGCACTTTTTTGCTCATATGAAAAAAAGTAAGCTACGTCGTCTACATTACCGATACCAAACAATGTTCGATCATATCGAGAACTATATTCAAATTCTTGGTACCATCATACCTATCGTTTCTTCCACAATTCTCACCCATTTTAGCCTGATTTGTATAGAACACTATTTTTGCTCATATGAACAAAAGTTAGATGCGTTGTCTGTATTTCTGATCCAGAGTAATGCTCGACCGTAACGCGAAATATTTTGGAATCCTTGACAACCTCTTAGCGCATTAGGCCGGCCTTTTTTCCATTCACATATATTTTTATCCCACTTTGCACAATTTATGGAGGGTACATTTGGTTAAAAAAAATCGGTTTTTAACTCATTTATTATTATTAAACGAATTTTTAATCGAAAATTTTAAAACAGTAATATAGAGCTAAACAAATTTAATTACTTTTATTTTATATTTCATTTATTTACGCATGCATGTCGTATCTTTTATTGTAAATTTTAGATTACGGTTTTTTAGATATCATCCATATACCTGTACAACAAATTTAATTCTTAAGGATAACTTAATATTCTTTTTTGTACAATACTGTATTTTATCTGCATGTATGAGATCGTTATTACGACTTGATGTGTAAAGACGTGATTTGCTGTGTTTCTTTGAACTTAATTTTAGTAGTTTACGGTTACTTTTCTTGTGATCAAACAACAACTAAATTCAAATTTAAAAATAAATAATAAAAAAACAAACAAAATTAAACGAAGAAGAGTTGATGATGTTGTTGCCTCTTCTAGGCACAATATGAGTAAAAAACAAATAATAAACAGCTCTCAGAAAGCTGTGAGCCAAAATTATTATACTCCTCTACAAACAATCGATGACGATGCTGATGATGAAGTTATCGTAGAAACAGCTGTTAAGGTAAAAACACCACCAATAACAATTTTAAAATGTAAATTTGAACAAATACATGAAGTGTGTAGAATAATGGATGTAAAGGAATATTCTATACGTAAAATATCTATTGGTCTCAAACTTTTTTGCGACAAAAAAGAAGATTTTGATAAAATTCGTGAAGCCTTATCAAAAAAATTCAGTTTTGAATATTTTACATATGCCTCAAAAAGCGAAAAGCCGTATAAAGCGATTTTACTTGATTTAGATAAAACCGATCCAGCCGTTATTAAAAATCGTCTTACTAGCATGGGTCTTAAATGTATTGACGTTAAAATTGTCACTAACACCAAAGACAATAATGAAATTATAATTTTTATAGTATATTTTGAAAGAAAATCTATAACATTAAAGGAGCTTAGGCAAAATTATTCCTCCATAAATTTTATTAAAGTTAGATGGGAATATCAGAAACCCAATAAAAATAAAGTAACCCGATGCTGTATGTATGGTAAAAACATTTTGTTCCCATTGCGCTGGAAACCATAAAACCGCAGACTGTAATGCTTCATTCGAGAAATGTGCTAACTGTAGTGGAGCTCACCAAGCTATGTCACCTGATTGCCCTAGTAGGGAATCTTATAACAAAATTAGACAGAGAACTCAACCAAATCGCATTAGGAAAAACTCACAAAATTATAACGTTAACACAAACTACAGTGCTAACTTTCCAAATACGTTAAACCAATATGAAATGCCAAATTCATTTAACATGAGATATAGTCAACATTTTAATCAAAATTCAAATAACGAAAACCTTTTTTCTTTTGAAGAATTAAAAAAATCTAACTTTTGAACTAATTTCAAATTTGAGAAAATGTAACTCCCGTGAACAACAATTCGAGGTTGTAACAAGCCTCGCTTATAAATTCTTGTACCCATGAATACAAATATTCGTATAATACAATGGAATGCACGTAGCATCCGAAATAAAAAAGAATTTTTCCACTTTCTGGATAAGACTAATGTCGACATTTGCCTTGTTTATGAAACCTGGCTAAATGATGAAGTGATAGTCAAAAAGGTCGCGGAGGAGGTTTAGCAATATTTATTAAAAAGAATATTCGACACGAATTAATTTACACTATAAATACATCTTTAATTGGAAATATTGGTATTAGAGTGTATACTCAAAACGATTTTATTGACATCTTCTCATGCTACTTTCCTGGTGGAACTGCAGGAAGTGATTCCTTGCCTAAACAATCATTCACATCAGACATTCGAAAGCTAACATCAATAAGCAACAAATACATTTTAGGAGCCGATTTTAATTCCAGACATAATCATTGGGGATGTCAAAGAAGTAATTGTTGGGGCAACATTTTTTTTAACCAATTACAACTAATTTTTCCCCACGAAAACACCTATATTCCATCTGATCCGTCTAGGCAACCATCAACATTAGATTTTTTCTTAACAACTACGGCACATAACTTAGCAGCGGTAAAAGTTATAAATGAACTCAGTTCAGATCATCTTCCAATATCTACTACTGTTAATCTTAGAGCAAATGTCGTAAATAATTTACAATACGTTTTTAAAAAAACAAATTGGTATCGATTTCAAACATCAATAAATAGAAACCTACCTAGCCCTATTGATATGGAGGAAATAACAAATACAATTCAAATTGACGAAATGTTAAAAACTTTTAACGATACTGTTAAAAAAGGAATTGATGAAAGTACACCAAAGCGTAGAATAAAGCTAGCTGTTAAAAATTTACCAAATATAATAAAAAGAATGATCCAATTTAGAAATATATATCGATGAAATTGGAAAAGATATAAAGATATAAACGATCATCGGCAAATGACACGGCTAAACAAAGAAATCTGTATTGAAACAAATAAGTTTAGAAATTTAAATTGGAATAATATGCTAACTACTTTGGAAAAGTCTTCGTCACCGTTTTGGTAGGTTTCTAAAGTTTTAAAACGAAAAAACAAGTAATATTCCTATTTTGAAAGATAATAGCCAAGTAACCTTTACGCAACAAGAGAAGGCAAATACATTAGCTAAATATTTTATGTCAAATCACAACATTTCATCCCGGTTAAGTGATACAAACACAATATTTGAAATTGATAATGTAGCAAACTAAATTCGAAGTTGCAATGTAAATCCACGGGACAACTACTATGTTAATAGTCCACAAATAAAACAAATTATTAAAACACTAAAAAATAAAGTCGCCTGGAATTGCCAGAATAATCAGTTTAAAAAATCTTTCAAATAACGGTATAAAATATCTCACTAATCTGTTTAATTGTTGTCTTAAATTGTGTTACTTCCCGAAATACTGGAAAATATCTAAAACAATACCAATTATAAAGCCGGGTAAACCTCCTGATTCACCTCATTCATATAGGCCCATTAGTCTATTGCCATCCACAAGCAAAATTCTTGAAAAAATTCTAAAAGAAAAATTAAGCAATTTTATTGATGTGCATAATATTCTCCCTCCGCAACAGTTTGGATTCCGTAAAGAACATAACAATTCACAACCTTTAATAAAAATAAGAATACTGGTAAAGGAAAACTTTCAAAACGCTAAATCTACGGGTATGGTTCTCTTAGATATAAAATCAGCATTTGATTCGGTCTGGCACAACGGTCTCATTTACAAGTTGAAGAGACTAAATTTTCCAGATGAGCTCATCTAAATTATTCAAAATTTTTTATACGACAGATATTTCTCTGTACATATATCTACAACGACATCTCAAAAAATCAGCATAACAGCAGGATGTCCACAAGAATCTTGCCTATCTCCAGTCCTTTATAATATTTTTACAGCAGACATTCCTATTTTTCCTCACTGTGTAACCTCAATTTTTGCAGATGGCACAGCTATACTTAGCTCCGATGAATATGCAGTAAACATCATAGCCAATTTAGAATTGGCTCTGGAAAATTTAAAATTATACTTCAATAAGTAGAATATTATGATAAATCCGGAAAAAACAAAGGCAATATATTTTACCAGGAAAATGAAGTCATGTTTCTTACCGCAAAACCCTCTTCGTTTCATGGATCATGATATAAGTTGGGAAAACAACGTTAAATACTTGGGAATAATACTTGATCGAAAACTAAACTTTAACGACCATATACCATATTTATTAGATAAGATTAACAAATTAATCTATATAATGTACCTACTTATTAACAGGAAAAGTTTTCTTAATATTGATAACAAGAAATTGATACTTAAATCCATATTTCACCCTTTAATATTTTACTGTGCCCCAGTTTGGGCTACTTCTGCTAAATGTCATCTTAAAAAACTTCAAATAGCCCAAAACAAGCTCCTTAAGATGTTATATAATCTTCCTTGGCATTATTCTACACAACGACTCCACACATTATCTGGCATTGAACTCGTTCAGGATAAAATAAATAGATTAACTCTAAATTTCAACAGAAGATGTCAATTTTCTCAATATCTACATATAAACGAACTCTGGCCGTAAAACTATAGTCAATATACTCTAGTATAAATTTTTACACTTTAACTATTGTTTCATAAGGTTTTTGTAAATTTTTCCCTTCCTTTTATATATTAAAATATTATTTAAAAAGCTAACAAAATTCAAATTTAACTACTAAGTAGAAAAGAAACAAAGTTTCTAAACTCTTTAATATATATGTATAAGTCAATTGTAAAACAGTATTAATATATTAAATGAAATAAAGAAATAAATAAAAATATCTGCATGTACATATATGTATGTGCATACTATATTTGTACCGTAAATAATTTTTCAAATGAGTATATATTGAATTATTTTACTTACTTTTTTGTTTTTAAGATCCTTTAAACATATTTCCATATGTCTCTAATCCTTTTAAATATTTGCTTTATATGTCCAAACGTATGTTAAGATAATTTTTTTCTTTTTTCTAATAATATCAACAGTGTCTCCATATGTATTTCCATTGGTGTCTTTCATGTGCTTCCCTTCATTGTTACATATTACATACATTAACAAAAAAATTAATTTTATGTTGAAGGATGACAATTACTTCATTGACATCGTGATGAAAAAAAGTGATGTCAACTTGGCGTTTTCATTCTATCTTCATATCTTGAGTAATCAGCAACTTGGTTTTGGAGAACTGTTCAAGTGGTTCAAGAGAAATCAATGTGATGTACATGATAGGAGACAAAAGCATTATATGATAAATACATCATAGCAGGTGTTTTTTTTAATTGAAATTTTAAAGGAGACAAAGAACTTGCAAATGAGGTTGCAATATTAGCGAATAAGCGCATGCCTGTCACTTATTTTTTAAATATTGTCAGCGAACTTTACTTTACTTACTTACAGCTCTTTAGCCACTACTACGAAGGAGCTTTTTATACTATCCAAGTTGTGTGCGTTGAGTGGGTAATAGAATAGTCAGTGTAGCACAACGTAACAAGTAGCGCTGTAGCTTGTAAAAATTTTAAAATATAAAATATTAAAAATTAAACCAATACAAATTGATGTCAATAAAATACGTAGTTGTAGAAGCTACAATGCAAAATTCGAATTAGAATTATTGGACTTTGTCGAGCTGATTGTGAAAACTAGTTCCAAAAAATTTAATATCAATGGATTACAACAAGCTACTGTAAATTCCCCAATTCTGTTTAATATATTGTTACGAAAATTGAATTGGTCTTTTGCTTTTACATCGTTTAACATTAAAATTATAAACAAAGCTACAAAAACAATGAACTTGTTTACATGATAAACAAGTAAACAAAAATATACCAACAAACACCAGTATAAAAGTTAACGGTGGTGTTAGCTCAACCAGCAGAATAAATTCAGCATAGTAACCTATTCCTTATTTTGAAGTATGCACCTGTGTCCGGTCAAGTTACACTGTGTGAAACAAAATTATAGTTAGCGGTATGCACCTGTGTCCGATCAGGTTAAAGTATGTGAAGCAAAATTATTTCTGCTGATTCAGCGTCTACCAACAAACACGTGGAGGTGCAACGTGATCGTGGCAGTTGATGAGGCGATTTGGTTGATGGCAAACAGGCAGTCTGGGTTGTGTAGTCGGAGTTAACGTTCGATGAAGCGTTAAATAATTAATTGTATTCGTATACTTAAAATATTTGATTGTTAATAGAATAATCTGTGCATTTCAATGATTAATTGTGTTAATAAAATAATCTGTTCATTCCATTAATTAATTGTGCTAATAAATTAATTTAAATTGAAAAAATTGTGTTTTTATTAGTCGGTTCAGTTGGTCGAACCGTCCTATTATATTTTTTTATATAATCGGTTCAAGGTTCTTTAACTGGTGCCCGAGCAGGGACCGGCCTTAAATTCAAACAGCGGTGTTCTTTAAAAAAAGAGGTCCTGAGATTCCTACGGGACCCTCCAGGACCGGATAATACTAAGAAAAAAAACGTTTTTGTGATTCCTACGGGACCCTCCTAAAACGCATAATTATAAATCAAATTAAAATAATAATTTACTTCTCCTACTTCGCCAAATTGCTATTCCTGGTAGTGAAAATTACCACAGAAGGTTATCAAAGCGAAAGTGAAGCAATCCGTACCTTAGTAGGTATTCGCGATTATTAAAGCGGATTTCCAAAAAGGATTCTTGCGGCCATTCCGATAGGAGTCAAAGGGATTTTGAACCGATCGCATCGCGGGGTGCTCAAAACTCATTATTGAATGATTTTAGTTAAAAAATAAAAATGAAGAGTTAATAAAAAAATAAAAAATGTATTGTTTTAAAGAAAAAGAGTATATTTTTAAAAGAAAATAAAGAGAAGAAAATATTTGAAGAAAGAAATTACCAAAGTATTAAAAAAGGCTAAGAGTAAATAAAAAAGATAAGTAAGAATATATAAAAGAAAAAGAGAATATATTTAAAAGAAAATTAAGAGCAGAAAATATTTAAAGAAAGAAAACACAAAAGTATTAAAAAAATGTGAAGAGTAAATAAAAAAGTTAAAAGAATATATATTATTTAAAGGAAAAAGGGAATATAATTAAAAGAAAGAAAATAAAATATTTGAAGAAAGAAAATTCAAAAGTATTAAAAAAGGTGAAGAGTAAATAAAAAGAAATATATTATTTCAAAGAATAAGAAAATATATTTAAAAGAAAATTAAGAGAAGAAAATTTTTGAAAAAGAAAATATAAAGGCAATAAAAAGGAAAAAGCAATTAAAGAGAAAATAATAAAATTAAAAAGAAAAATTACAAATTTATATTTAAAAAAAAAATAATAAGAAATATTTACGGTGAAGTTGAGTGGACATCCCTTAAAAATAAAAAAACAACAAAAAAGATTATTCGAAGGTAAGCGAATTTCTTATTTCTCTTCCTTATCGTTACTTGCCTAATAATAATATGACTTTAGGTCAACTGTAACCACCTTGACTGGTGCCAGGAAACGTTTCATGGAGCAGGTCAAGGCTGTGGAAACTAGGATAGGAAATGTTGAGGCGAGTTTAAGTAACAACGCGTTAGGGCAAGTGATCAGTAGGTTGGAATTTCTTGAAAATAGGCAGGCTGCAGTAGTAGGCGCCGTGGTTTCAGAGGAAGAATCCCTTCAACGACCACGAACTGAGGACGATTTAAAGGATATAAGCCGACTCCCTGATAGCGTGAAAAAAATACGGTTATCATTCAGAAACAAAAACCCTTCCAGAAGCATACTACGCTTGCTTGGAGTTGCAAAATTTAACTATGAGAAATAACATCCTACGCATTAAGGGCAATAATAGAATCAGTGTTCCAACTTCGATCGGTAGACAGGCAATTCCCTCCTCGACCACCAAAAGCCTTCCCAATACAACAAAGTAACCATTTGCAGGCTCAGAATTATAAACAAAACTGGCGAAATAGTTATAAACTTCAAAACTTCCGTGAGGAGTTTTATGACTCTAAATTGAGGCCACCAATTCCTCCTCGTTATCCTGTGACTAAGAATGAAACAATGGATAGTGATAAAACGATAAAGTCACGCCGGGTTAACTATATCAACAATCCGAGATCGATGGGTAAAAGGAATCAACCTGAGGATTATTTGTCAAACATACAACCAAGATTACTGCTCAGCCAGATATAGTCGATGAAATAAATTTTATGGGGGTCAGCCGTCAAGCTTACCCTACGTAGAATATAAGACTCAGAATAGCAAAGTGTTGGAATTCCTGATTGGCACAGGCACAAATAAGAACTTCTGTAGTCCTTTTTTGTCTAGTGGTTCGACACTTTTAATCAAACCAATATTGGTTCGATCAGAAGGAGGAGATATCTTAATTAATGAAAAAGTGGAAGGTCGGTTCTTTAAGCTTGCAGGACAGCTTTTTATATATAGCCTGGACTTAAAACTTTTGATTGTATAACTGGTGATGATACCCTCAAGCAGCTAGGTGCTATAGTTGATCGTAAAGCAAATCTACTAATATTAGAGATATTCCTCTTAAAGAAAAGGTGTCTCTATACTAACACAGCCTCAACTCATCTGACTCAGTTTTCGTCGTTTGTCACACATACTTGCCGAATAAACTTGCTTCCTACAGCCATCATTTTCATAAAGGATTCGTTTGATACTCTACAACCTCTTCGAGCCCTACTAGATTCTTGTTCTGAAGTCAATCTTATTACACAAGAAACTGTTAATCGCCTTCGTCTGAAACAAAATAGAACAACTCAGGAAATTTCTGGTATTTCAAATATTCGAACACAGGTAAAGTATTTTGTAACAGCAACAATTAAATCACGCGTATATCACTTTGAATGGACAACATGTTTTTGGTCACAAAATCTATTTCATCGCAACATCCAACTAAAAAAGTTAATGAATTGAATTAGCAGATCCACAATTTTATATACCTCAGTGTATTGACGTCCTTCTAAGTTCAGAAATTTTCTTCGAATTGCTCCTTGATGGCAAAATTTCTCTTGGCAACGGATTGCCTTGCCTTATAAATACGTCTCTCGGATGGGTAATCGGTGGTAGCATTAGCAATCAAAATCCTCAACGTACATTAGGGTGGAATGTTATTACTAAAGGTGAGGTATGTACTCGATACTAAAAGCTTTTTGGGAAATTGAAGAGTTTAATCAGCATTCACCTTTTTTCACTGAAGAAGAAAACCTTTGCGAGGAGCATTTTGTTAAAAATAATATTTTCGATCCCAGCGGTAGAGTACAGGTACGTTTACCATTTAAATCTTCAATAACACAACTTGGTAGCTCATTTGAATTAGCGCGTCGGAGATTTTTATATTTAGAAAAACTATTATCAAAAGATGAAAATTTAAGAAAAATGTACTTTGATTTTATGGACGAATACATTCAACTTGGTCACATGTCTCCTGTCAGCTTCAATAGCTTAAACTCATCGCACTATGTTATTCCTCATCACCCTGTTTTACGCCCACAAAGTACTACAACTAAGCTTAGAGTTGTCTTTGACGCCTCTTGTCGGACATCAACGAATATTTCTTTAAATGAAGCCCTAATGGTAGGTCAAACGATACAACAAGAACTCATTATAACAATTTTATCTTTTCGTTTAAATAAATTAGCTCTATCTGCTGACATTTGCAAAATGTATAGGCGATTTTTGGTGGACGAAAGAGACCGCAACTATCAATTAATTTTATGGATAAAAAATACAGGTAATTCTCTCAGTCTTTATAAGTTAAATACTGTGACGTATGATACATCAGCTGCTCCGTTTCATGCAGTAAGAAGCTTATTTTTTATCGCAGATTTTTACAAAAACAAATATCCTGTTGGCTCTGAAATTCTTAGGCGCGATCTTTATGTCGATGATTTGCTCACGGGGGCAGATAACTTTTCTGAACTTTTAATCAAAAAATTTGAAATCACAGAAATATTACAAAAGGCTGGAATGAACTATCAAAATGGAACTCCAATTGTCCAAATGCTGCCCCGGGACATGAAGAGTTGTATCTAAAAACAAACAATGAATATATTACTAAGGCTCTTGGAATGTCGTGGAAGCCTAAAGACGACGTGTTTTGTTTTCGATTCGGTTTGCCAACAATTGAAGTTCCTACAAACAGATCAGTTTTGCCAGCTGTCGCAAAAATATTTGATGTTCTTGGTTTACCAAGCCCTATCATTATTTCGTGCAAAATCCTAATCCAAGACATGTGGAGGCAAAAGTTAGACTGGGACACAACTTAGCTCACGTTTATCAAACCGATGGAAAGAAATTGAACAAAGTCTTCCTTATAACGCGAAAATCGAAATACCAAGATTTGTAGGTACATCTCCACAACCAGAATTTGACATCCACGGATTCGCTGATACTTCTCAGTTAGCATACGGTTGTTGTCTCTATACACGTTTCGAAAATAAGAAATAATTCAAGACAACTTTGCTCATAGCAAAATCGAAAGTAGCTCCAGTTGCTAATCAATCCTTGCCTCGTTTAGAGCTTTGCGCTGCTATTAAGTCGAACCTGGGATAAAATAAAATCTAAATTTAGTCGTTTCAATTATCGAATTTACTTCTGGTCAGACTCAAAAATTGTTTTAAATTGCCTCACCAATCATTCATCGTCATACATTTGTTTTGTCGCTAATCGTGTTTCAGAAATATAAAACTTAACGCATAATATACCTTGGAAATATGTGCCTTCAAAGCAAAACCCCGCAGATATAGTTTCAAGAGGCTGTCTTGCAAACGACCTTGGAAACACGATATGGTTTACCGGTCCTAAATTTCTTTTAGAACCAGCTACAAATTGGCCAAAGGCTGATATTGACAATACAAAACTTCCAGAACAAGAAATGAAAAAAATCTGTATTTAAAACTACTATCGTTACCTAATCAATCATCGATCATTTATGTTCTCGACATTCATCATATCTCAAAATTCTTCGCATCATCGCTTACATTCATCGTACTTTTAACAAAGCGAAACCAGTTTATAACCTTCGAGGAGCTCCAATTATTATTCTATAGAATAATACATAATATTCAACATTCAACATATAAAGAAGAAATCTCGTTGTTCAACAAAGGAGAAAGCTTAAAGTCAAGTATTCAAAAGTTAACCCCATTTCTGGACAAAATACAATGCTGTAGTTCAACTTTAACTATCATTCGTGTAGGCGGTCGGCTAGCAAATGCACCATTATTATTTGAAACAAAATTTCCGGCTCTGTTACCAAAAGATCATCGATTTACAACAATCTTCGTCGAATATCTTCATCGAAAACACTTGCATGCTGGTTCTAAGGCTTTTCTCGGAATTCTTCGTCAGCAGGTCTGGATAATAAATGCTAGAGAAATTGTCAGAAAAGTTGTTAGAAGATGTGTACACTGTTTTAAATATAAGCCTCGTTTACTACAGCAAATTATGGGTTGTTGAACCGTGTTCAACGTTTATTTTTTGTAGTGTAGTCCCATTGTGAATTATTTTTATTTTCTCTTAATTATTATTATTATTCTCTTAATTTCTTATCTTATTTTTTCTCAATCTCTCGTATGTATAATCCCATGTATTTCTTGTATATATTCGAATTCCTCATGTCTAAATTTTAATTTGAATTTGAACTTTCTTAAAACCTTCTATTAATTTCTAGAATTAGTTGATAAGTTGATTAGTTGATAAGTAGACAAAACCCAGCCAAGAAGGCAATAAATCTCAGTTAAAGAAAACCCTAAAGCTTCTTATTTTCTTGGGGGATATATATGTTCAAGAGGAATATACATGTCCCAATACTCGTCAACTCATTTTTTGCTAGACCCTAGGAGTTTAGTTGACTCCTAGAGCCTACAAAATTGGTCCTTCGACAAGTCCTAGCGGTCTAGGATTGTGATTTGAGTCAGTGGCGGGAGGTCCATTAGGCATCAAAGGCGGTTATGCGTTACCAGCATCAACCCCAATAAACGAAGAGTGGCATAAGTTCCACTAGACATCACTGGCGATTGTGCGCTACCAGCATTAATCCCAGCCACCGTAAAGTGGCATAAGAACCACAGGTTACACCAAGGCTTTCGCAGCATCACCCCAATAAACTTAGAGTGGCAAAAGCTCCACTAAGTATCACCGGCGATTGTGCGCCACAAGCATCAATCCCAACAACCGTAAAGTGGCATAAGATCCACAGGTTACACTAAGGCTTTCGCAGTATCAATTTCATCAAGAGGAAAACGACGAGAAGTCAAACAACCATAATCATAATCTACAAAAACTGGAGACAGAAGATCAATAAATTCATCCCCAGGGAAAAAAGACAATAGATGGATCATCAAAAAATTCATCCCCAGGAAGGAAGGTTAACGTCAAGGGCATTTGAAGAATTCTACACGGAAAGACATAAGGTCAGTTATCAACAAGGAAAATACGGAGGTTACAAGTGTCAATCAAGGGCATTTAAAGGGTAAGAGAACAAGAAAGGTATGTACAGTACAGTAGTTATAGCTTTGACTTAAAAAAAAGCTCTAAGAGAACAGTGTAGGAAGTGTAAAAAATCAAAAAAAGAAATCACGCAATTACATACGCATATGTATAACATGCAAAAACCGGTTTTCATAACGACAAACAGTAAAATGTAAAACACCAATAAGATCAAAGGACAAAAAAGGTCAGTATCACGCGCAAGGCATATTCATAAGAGGTAGCCGCAACATTACAACAAGTACAACAATGCGAAAACAACAGGCATTTTGTTTTTGTTAAAGAGCACTCAGTATGTCAAAAAAATTAACTCTCAAACCTCCATAGGAAATTAGTTAATCAATTAAAAAAAAATAAATAAATTTTATACATTGAAAATTCTTATGATTTTTATGTTAAGCTAAATTACATAATAGAGCAGCACCTGTAAATTAAAAAAATATCAGCTGCAAACGTTATTTCTTATTTATTATTGTACCAATTAAAATTTGTACTTAATTTATATTTATTTTATGACTGAATTTTGAAATTGAATACTTATTTAAACTATTTTCTCTTGAATTATATAAAAACATATTTTCAACAGAAGATTGGCCCAATCTGTTTTAATCCCTATATCCCAATCTTCTGAAAGAGAATTTGTTTTAAAAATATCACACAAGTTATTTCAGTCATAGTTTAGGCACCTAGTTGGAGACATGGAATTTTTCTTTTTTTCTGGTAATTCATCACTTTCATCTAAATATCTATAAATATAGTAAATCTAGGTTGTAGTTATAAAGATATATGTATTTAGTGTTAAAGGCTTAAATATTGTTAATCATCTTGCAAAAATTTTAATATAATTGGCTTTAAAATAGTAATCCTAAAGAATTTCTAGAGTGCGTATCGTTAAGGATACATGCGGTACATATGAGGGTTTATGACTAATATAAGTACGAAATTGAATATCGAAACAAAATACACAAAAAACAAAAATTTTTTTTGACATTCAAAAACTCGTCAGCTGTTGAGTTGCTCTTACCTCTTATAAATATGCATTGATCACGCGTTTGTGGTATAGATAGGAAAATACCAACAAAAATAAAAAACGCATAAAGGGCAACGGTAAACGACAGAAAAAGAGAAAAAACCCAGTGCAAAAATACACATAATAAGCTTCGAGCAAATTCCACAAGCCAACAAAAAACAAAAAGAATTAGAACGACATTGAAATGAAACAATATAGAGAAACATAAATCATAACAATACTTCAAGTTAATATCAATATCAACTGTACACAAAGAAAACAAAACTCTACACATTACAACGGGATCAAAAGAAAACATTAAAAAGAGAAAGAACATAAAAAAATTAAAACAACAAAAGTGTGTGTTTCAGTTGATCTCCGTTTCGTTGCGCATGTTTCAATTCGTTTCAAACGACTGACGAAATTCTTGCGTTTATTCACAAAAAGTCAATCGGCGCGGCAACATTAAAAGAAAAAAAAGTGGTGTGTAAAACAAACAAAAAATAGACAGGAAAAAACAACTGAATTGGAAAAAAACTGAAACTGGAAAAAAACAATTTACAACAAAAAGAAAAGGAAAGTGATTGAGGAAATAAATAAAATTTTTAAAAAAATATGACTGATTAAAATAAAAGAACAGAATTTTGAAAATAAAAAAACAATTTAAATAAAACAAAGAAACAAAACCTACAAATAACAGAAAAAATAGAAACTGAAAAAAAATCATTTAACTAAACAAAAAGAAAAAACAGAAATCAAAACTTCGTACAAAAAAAATAAAATTTTACGAAAAAAAATTTTTTTGTGAACTGAAAACAAACCAAGGCGAATTCATAGAAGGTGATGTTATTAGCCCAGCTGATTGCTTTTTTAAGTACACGGGATTGTCAAATATTTTGTTTGCGTACAGTGAGCAAAAAAAAACTAACACACACTACCTCGAAATAAATTTTGAACAAAAAATTTTCTATAAAAAGAAATTTATTGTCCTTAAGACTAAAACAGCTTAAAAACTATATTCTAAGAGTACAAAAAGCTTAAAAACTATATTCTGATTATAAACATTTCTCTATTGGTTACGTATAAAGAAAATAATTGTCCATACTAAGAAATTCACACATTTTTTGGCAAAAAAGTGGTGATTTTTTAACTATGGCTAACGGATTTTCTAGAAAGTCGTCTTAAACAAAATCCTGTGGAATAATTTATTTAATAGTTTTCTACAATAAGTGTACACTTTTTTTGCTCACTGTATATACATTCATTGCTTATTTATTTTTTATTTCCTTTTATATTTATATTCTACACAATTAATAATTTATTTAAATATTCTTCATGTTTTGGCACAACTTTTATTATAGAATCCGCTCTTATGCTTCCCAGAATCCCTCTGAAGGTCTTTATGGCTTAGTGGTAGCGCAAATCAGCCCGTGTTTTAAAAATTCTTTTCTTTAAATTTGTTTTATAAATTTTTTTTTAAACAAATAGAAACAAAAGAGAAATAATGACACAAAATAACAACTTTATGTCATTATATGGATTCTCCTTTGTCATTTCTGGCTTACGGCGAATTTCATTTGACATAACCGGGCACACAAAAACAACAGAAAATACATGTTGTTTTTGTTAAAAAACACTGCGAATTGAGTTGTTGTACTATTGCCACTACCTTATTGAATTTGCCTTGAAACAAACAAAATACAAAAAAATTGATTTTAATTGAAAAACAGAATTTTATTAAAAAAGTGAAAAAAAGAACAGTGCTAAACAAAATTTTTCAAAAATAAAAAACAACGACACAGTAAAAGAAAAAATTACAGAAAACAAAAATCAAAACTTCGTACAAAAAAAATTCAGTAGGCACAAAAATAAAATTTTATGAAAAAAATTTTTGGTGAACTTAAAACAAACAAAATACAAAAAAAATTTACTTCAATTAAAAAACAGAAGTTGGAAAAAAACAGTACTTAAAACGAACAACAAAGAAAAAAAACAGTAAACCAGACAGTAAGTACAAAAAAAACACACACAGTGAACCACAAAAAAGAAAGTTAGTGCAAAACTACAGTGACACTGAAAACAAAACAATTTTTTTGAAAAAATAAAGTAGAAAAGAATAAAATAAAAAACAAATAAAGGTCGCTCAAAATTAAAACAATTAAAAAAAAAAAAAATATTTTTTTTTCACAACAAAAACACATCGCCTTTTTCAACAAATTTTTGCAACACGCATAACGCATTTTTCAACAACACAATCAATACAAGTAAACGCTTCTCGCGTGGTAAGAACGGAAAGGAAAAGACCACGGTAAGTCAGCTGTTTAACATGTACATATTCAAATTTATGGGATAAATCTTGCATTTTTTGAATTTTTATTGAAAATTTTTGGAATTCATTAACTATATCGGTCAATTAAGTAATTGAAAATTATTTTTTCTCCGCGCGTGAATTTTGTTCGTGAATTTAAAAAAAAACACAGACTATACTTCAAGTAATTTTATTGTTTTCGCACAATGTCGGTAAAAAGAAGGTGTAAATTTGATATACACCAACTAACGGCGTTGTGTACAGATTTCGATAATGTTCGCGAGGAGGATCAGACTCCAGCGTTTCTCCAAGTGAAGAAGGAAGAATTGGAGAGAAGATGGGGTAGGCTTATGGAAAGCTATGATGCTTTTGTTATGGACGAAAAGAGTGAGGTTAGTGACGACTTCAAGGATGGAGTCTCACTACAGTACGAAACAGCAGCAGACTTGTATCAGAAGCAAAAAGCAAAACTCATGGATAGGATAGCGAACAGATCGATAGTAGATCAAAGCGTAACAAATACAACAGAGGCAACAGTCGTTCGGCAATCAAGGTCTGGCTTAAGGTTACCCCCATGTGACATGCCAATTTTCGAAGGTGGTTATACTAAATGGCCGGAATTTAGGGATATGTTTACATCGTTAGTTTTGGGAAATAAAGACATATCGGAAGTCGAAAAACTTCAATACCTACGAACCAAAGTAAGGGGAGAGGCCTACCAAATCGTAAAACGGTTCGATTTAGTTGGACAAAATTTTGAGTTAGCTTGGGACGCGCTTCAGAGTCGGTTTGAGAACCCAAGAATTTTAGTCAACCAACAGATAAAACACCTTCTGTCAATACAAACTGCTCAGAACGAATCCTCCAGACCCATACGATTAATTGTAGACACCATCGATGACAAAATTGCCATTTTGAAAACCTGTGATATCAACGTTTCTTCATGGGACCCTATCTTAACGTATATTTGCTCCTCAAAGTTGCCGGAAAATACCCTACGGGTATGGGAAAACTCTCTCAAGAATCATAAAGAAATGCCCTCATGGAAAGACATGAGCAATTTTCTGAAAGGAAGGATCGAGATGTTGGAAACTGTGTTCGATATGAAGAAGCCAAATTGGAAGGAAAACTCAGGGGCAAGGTCGAACTCATTTCACTCACAAGCGGATGGAAGTAGGATGAAATTCAATTCTAAAAAATGTAATGAGAATCACCCATTGAAACAATGTAAACAATTTTTTGAATTATCTGTAAAGGACAGAATAAATTTTGTGTATGCTAATAAATATTGTTCCAATTGTTTTTCTCTTAATCATTTTAAATCTAAATGTCCCAGTAAAGTTCTTTGTTTTCGCTGTAAAAAGAAACATCACACATTACTACATGTAGACGACGGCAATACTCGAGCACTTAAGGTAGCTTCTCCACGGAATGAGGAAACAGTTTCATACAATAATCATGTAATCAGCAAAGAAAAACCAAAGTTAACTCACATTGATATAGGTACCCTTCCGTATGGATGCACAACAATTTTACCGACAGCTCTTATCTACATACAACAAGCAGGTGAGCTATTTACTGTTCGGGCGCTACTCGATGCTGGATCCGAAAAGAGTTTTGTATCGTCAAAAGTTCAACAACAATTATCAATTCCTGTGGAAGCATATCATATCAGAATTTCTGATCTAGGAGGAACGATAGTAGAAAGTCAAAGGGAATATGCAATCTCACGTTGCGAACAAAGAGGTCCGATTTTTCAGTTACAATTAAAGCAATAATTGCTCCGAGATTAACTCATTTTCTACCTAGCTCTCCAATACAGAAAACCAATCTTCCGGATATTGAAGCTTTAGATTTAGCAGACCCTTACTTTTACAAACCTGGCCCAAAAGATCTCATTATAGGAAGCGACTATTTACCCTTCATTAACCTAAGTGGTATAAAATCAAATATCGAGAACACGTTAGAGGCAAGGGAATCCCACTTCGGATGGCATTTATCAGGTCCTGAACCCAGTCACACATATAATTCGTTTTCCACCTTAGTCATATCAGAAGAAGAAACTGCTCTACAGGAGAAAATGAAAAGATTTTGGGAAATAGAGGAGGTAGAGAAGGAAAAGGTCGATTCAGATCACGATGTATATTGTGAAATTTTTTGTAAGAATACGGTTAAACGTCAACCAGAGGGAAGGTACATGGTAGACTACCTTTTAAGGAAAATTACCCCTCGGAAATATTTTTGGGTTCATCGAAAAGTACAGCCTACGCACAGTACCTTCAGATGGAAAGGAAACTCGACAAAAATCCTGAACTAAAAGCGCAATATCAACAGCTTCTTCAAGAGTATATCGATTTGGGTCATATGGAAGAAGTAACTCATCAGGAGCCTTCAACGACGAAACATTTCAGTTTTTTTCTACCACATCACGCAGTTATTCGTCCAGAAAGTAAATCCACAAAAGTACGTGTTGTATTTAACGCATCCAAGAAAACGTGTAGTGGATTTTCTTTAAACGACGTGTTATATCAAGGAACAGCCCTTCAAGGAGACCTCATGCAAATTATTTTGTCATGGAGATATTAAATATATATTCATATTAAATATGTATTCACTGGTGACATTTAGAAAATGTATCGCCAAATTTTTGTTCATGAAGAAGACAGACCTTATCAGAAAATTTTATTTCGAGATAGACCAAACGAATTAGTTAAAGTTTTTCAATTGAAAACGGTTACCTTTGGTGTTAATAGCGCACCGTATTTAGCACTAAGAACACTTTTTGAATTAAGCGAGGATTGTAAAGAAACTCACCCATTGGCCTCTTCAATTCTTAAGGAGGAGATATACGTAGATGACGTTTTATCAGGAGGACATAACCTGGAAGAGGCAAAAGAAAAACAAACACAACTTTCTAAAGCACTGCAATCTGCTGGATTTCCCCTGAAGAAGATGACCAGCAATCACCAAGCTCTTTTGGAAAATTTGGCCCGGGAAGATCTTCTTGAAGAAGATTTTTTGAAATTTGAAAACTCGAGCTCATTAAAGACCTTAGGTATACGTTGGAATGCCAAGCAAGATATTTTTTACTACACACCAGAAACAATAGGAGTTTCACCGTCTACTACTAAACGACAAATTTTATCGACCATAGCTAAGTTATTTGACCCTCTAGGCTGGTTAGGACCCATTGTTATTGTAGCTAAACTTATTATGCAGGAGCTATGGGAATGCAAATCGGATTGGGATGAAGATATACCACCAAAGATATTGGAAACATGGAACGCATTTTCGACTACTCTGCCACAAATTTCAACCATTAAAATAGCTTGATGGGCAAATTTCTCACCTCGATATCAAGCTCAAATTCATGGGTTCTGTGATGCATCGGAGCGGTGAATTTGAGAGTCTCTACTCCTGAGGGAGAACTTTTTTGTAATTTATTAGTTGCGAAAACTAAGGTTGCGCCTTTGAAAAAGATAACCATTCCGAAACTCGAGCTCGGTGGAGCATTACTGTTATATAACTTAACGAAGAGCTTAATTAAACGATTAAAATTCCCCTTTGAACTATTTCTATACACTGATTCTTCGATTGTCTTAGGCTGGCTGCAGAAACCTCCGCATAATTTGAAAATTTTCATAGCCAATCGTGTTAGTCAGGTCACTCAGCTTGATCATTGGAGATATGTAAAGACAGATGAGAATCCAGCCGATCTTGGAACTCGAGGATGCGCTCCTCGGGAACTTTCGTAAAGTAAACTATGGTGGCACTGTCCTCCATGGCTAAGTCAATCCCCTGACTGTTGGCCCAAACCTCGTATGTTCGATCCCACTGATTTAGAATTCCGGAACATATTTAATTTTCATTTACAAACGCGAATTGAGCGAATTTTCGTCATTTCCCAGAGCCCTAAGAATTCTCAGTTATCGCTTTCGCTTCATCAACCGTCTTCTGAAACGTCCATACGAGATACAAAAACACATCACCTTCGAGGAAATACAATTTGTAAAAAATTTTGTAATTTTAAATGCACAACAAATTCATTTTTATTTAGAACATGATTGCCTTAAGAACAACCAACCCATAAATCGGAAAAGTCGAATACTTTCTCTCAATCCCTTTCTTGACCAGGATGGACTACTACGCGTAGGTGGCAGACTCAATAATTCCGGATTAAGTTTCAACGAACAGCATCCTATCATTATTCCAGAAAAATCGTCACTAGCTAGACTTCTTATCAGATACACCCATCACATTTTGCTTCACGCGGAACATCACGTAATGCTAAGAGCAGTTCGACAGGGCTTTTACATTCCGCGATTGAAAAACCTTATTCGGCAGTGTGTCAGAACCTGTAAAACCTGCACTGTTTACAATCACAAAGTACAAGAACAAATAATGGGTGCGCTACCCGTGAGAGAGTCACATTTTCATTACCATTTACTCCAATTTGCGGAATGCAAAACGTCTGAAAGGATACGCAGCAGTTTTCGTTTGTTTCTCCACACGAGCAGTTTATCTCGAAGTCTGCTCGGAATTATCAACAGATGCGTTTCTTGCTTGCTTCACCAGATTTACTAGTCGTAGAGGTCTACCAAAAACCATATTCTCTGATAATGGCAGAAACTTTTTAGGCGCTAAACATTCACTGTTAGCCACCCACAACGACTTTCTAAAAAATGCGGAAAAATCCCTAATCGAAAAATATAGCACACATGGTTTTAGCTGGACATTTATTCCACCATATGCCCCTCACATGGGCGGCCTCTGGGAGGCCGCTGTCAAAAGTATGAAATCTCATTTGAAAAAGGCAACTGGCGACTTAACATTTACTTTTGAGGAATTCTATACCATACTAACACTCATTGAAGCAATCTTGAACTCTCGTCCAATATCCCCTTTATCTGAAAACCCCAACGAACTTCTTCCTTTAACTCCAGGTCACTTCCTGAGATGCGCTCCGCTAGTAGCCGCTCCAGAATTATCCAATAACCCCTCTGTGGAAAACTTATCCTTCATGAAACGCTGGGACAGATTTAAAGTCATACAACAAGTCCTTGCTCGTCGCTGGAAAAATGAATATATCACCGAGTTGCAACGTAGAAGCAAATGGAGAACAGAAAAGGACAATCTGAAGGAAAACGACTTCGTTCTAATTAAATAGGATCTGCTACCCGCTACTGAATGGCGACTTGGTAGAGTAAAAAATGTTATTCACGGTACAGATCAAAAGGTTCGTGTTGCCGAAATACTGACCAGTCACGGCTTAATTAAACGTCCTATAACAAGACTTTGCAAGTTACCCATTGAAACTAATAATCCTTGTACGCAAAACTAATCAATTAATTTACAATTTTATCCATCACACGATCTTAGAGATTTAAGTCCAGCTATATTCTATTTGTATTGTGCACATTTTCTTTGTTCTCTCTTTACATATCATGCTAAACAAACCTCGCTGCAAATTGTGCAGGCGGAATCATCCTCTAAAGTACTGTGTGCAGTTTCGGGATATGGCCCCCTCCGAAAGAAGAGCTCATGTTAAGAGGCATGACTACTGCCTAAACTGTTTCTTACAAACTCATAACCGGTTTTGGTGTGAATCGTTAAACAGATGTAACCTATGCGGTGCCAGGCATCACACTATGCTGCATGAGGATGGCAGGGAGCAAGCTGCGTCGAGTTTTGAATAGGATTTAAGCATAAGTGACCCGTCAAGTCATCCGGGGCAGAACAAAGCTGCAGCCAGATGCAAAGTGCACCCAAATCCAAGTGGCCCGGCAAACTTCCCGGATACCCAAGAAAGAGGATTGATACCACCTCTTATTAAAGTAAAGCTCCTCCATAATAATGTCCCCAGGGTGGCCACCTTCCTCTTGCAGACTTCAAGTCAGTGTAGCTTTCTCCTGAAGACCAAAGCAATTGAGTTTCCCGAGCTTCCCACCTCTGAGACCAAAGGAGTGTTTCAGGTGGCCCCAGAGTAAGATACGATGAACATAATTGCAACTTGGGAGTTAGAAATAAAGAACAGATCCACTTTTAAGTTCCCACCACCCCTCTTGGACGAGTCGCTATTAAACCATTTTCGACATCTTTCTCCGAAGGCGCACGCTAATTTCCATGACTGCCGTAAGGTCGACGGAGTCATCGGGCGGCAGTTAATGCCCCAATTCATGTTACGTCAATTTGATTGCCCCGACACAACGCTGCCCCAAGCACAAAATTCTGCTTTTGGCTGGATCATCCACGGAAGATGGGATGGATGTAATTGCCACTAAAGGGGCGCGGAGTATGTTGAACCGTGTTGAACACTTATTTTTTATAGTGTAGTCCCATTGTGAATTATTTTTATTTTCTCTTAATTATTATTATTATTCTCTTAATTTCTTATCTTATTTTTTCTCAATCTCTCGTATGTATAATCCCATGTATTTCTTGTATATATTAGACTTCCTCATGTCTAAATTTTAATTTGAATTTGAACTTTTTTAAAACCTTCTATTAATTTAGAAGTAGACAAAGTAAGTAGACAAAACCCAGCCAAGAAGGCAATAAATCTCAGTTAAAGAAAACCCTAAAGCTTCTTATTTTCTTGGGGGATATATATATTCAAGAGGAATATACATATCCCAATACTCGTCAACTCATTTTTTGCTAGACCATAGGAGTTTAGTTGACTCCTAGAGCCTACATGGGTAATCTTCCAGCTGATCGTTTTAAGGCTCAATGTCCTTTTCTTGTTTCGGGTGTGGACTTTTGTGGCCTCTTTTACACCTCTTATCGAATTCAGCGAAAAGCTCCTTATAAGACTTATGTCGCCATTTTTGCTTGTTTTTCCTCTAAAGCTATTTATTCATATTGAACTTGCTTCTGATCTCTCTACTAATACATTTATTTTATGTTTAAACAAACACTTTACAGTGATAATGCGACTAAATTTGTGGGAGGCAGTTCTAAGCTTCAAGAGTTTAAACAGCGATTTTTCGCTGATAACAACATCAAATCGCTCATGCACTTCAGCACTGTCACAGGCTTCAAATTTTCGTTTATTCCTCCTCGATCTTCACACTTCGGTGGTCTTTGGGAGTCTGCCGTCAAGTCAACAAAAAAGCTTCTCATCAAGAATATGTCGCAGGTAAATCTAACCTACGAAGAGTTTCAAACCGTCCTCATTGAAGTGGAAGCCATTTTAAATTCTCGGTCGTTGGCACAAAGATCTGATGAACCAAATGATGGTGAAGCTTTGACTCCTGCTCAATTGTTAATTGGCTCGTCTCTGATGACACTACCAGAAGAGAAATTAAGCAACTACAATATAAATTACCTCAAGCGATTGCAACTTGTTACGTATCTTAAACAACAATTCTGGCTCCAATGGGTTCGTGACTACGTCTTGAGTTTACAACAACGATGCAAGTGGTTCAAAGCAAAAGAAAATATAAAGGAAAGCTCCCTAGTCATTATACATGATGATAATCTTCCACCTCAACAATGGGCCCTAGCTCGCATTATAAAGGCGTTCACAGGTAATGACGGAAAAGTGAGAGTGGTAAACCTGCAAACATCAAAAGGAGTTCTTCGCCGATCCATCCACAAAATAGCCCCTTTACCTACGGAAGATGATTGAAAGTACCTTTCAATGGGGTCAGTATGTTGCGTCAGAATTATGAATTAATTAATATTGTCCAATTATTTATCATGCATCTCAATTTGTATTTTTACTCTAAACGAATGCAGTCCTTTAATTATATTGTCGCCCTTAATCTATTTCTCTTTTCGCATAATTTCAATTTAAAATACATATGTATTTATTTAACTTGAATTCAATATACATAGAAATGTAACGGGACTACATTCTTATTACTTTGACTCTTGTGACTTATAATTTTCAATGTCAATGATGTTGTCGTTTTGAATCTGCATTAATAAAGACGTGTCGACGGAACATTTTCGTTTTGCAAAAAATATATAACGGGTGATTTTTTAGCTATTATCATTTTGGCAACACTTGTTTAAACAGCTCACGCACGTTTCGTGTCTTGTTTCACTGTCAAACATCTTCAGTTTGGTCTATAATTTAATCATGAATCGTCTTACAAACGAACAACGCTTGCAAATCATTGATTTTTATTATCAAAATGCGTGCTCTGTTAAGAAAGTTCATCGCGCGCTTCTTCCATTTTATGGTCAGTTTAATCGACCCACTGAAGCGGATATTCGGGCTATTGTGACTAAATTTCGCACGAAATTTACACTGTTGGACATTAAACCACCAACACGCTTACGTAAAGTGCGAACTGAAGAAAATATCGCAGCTGTATCGGCCAGTGTTAATGATGACCATCAATTATCGATTCGCCGCCGTTCGCAGCAATTGGGCCTGTTTCTCAACAACGTGGACAATTTTGAGGAAGGATTTAGGTGTGAAGCCTTTCAAAATACAGCTGGTGCAAGAATTGAAGCCGAACGACCTATCGCAACGCAGAATTTTTGGTGAATGGGCTCTTGGAAAGTTGGCCGAAGATCCACTTCTTTATCGAATAATTGTGTTCAGCGACGAAGCTCATTTTTGGCTCAATGGATACGTAAATAAGCAGAATTATCGATTTTGGAGTGAAGATCAGTCAGAAGTATTGCAAAAGCTACCAATACATCCAGAAAAAGTCACAGTTTGGTGCGGTTTATGGGCTGGTGGCATCATTAGACCGTACTTCTTCAAAGATGCTGCGAATCGTAATGTAACTGTGAATGGTGAGCGCTACCTTGAGATGATATCCAACTTTTTTTCCCAAAATGCAAGAGCTTGACTTGCATGACATGTGGTTTTAACAAGACGGTGTCACATGCCACACAGCACAATGGACTTATTGAGAGGCGAGTTCGGTGAACATTTTATTTCACGTTCGGGACCGCTCAATTGGCCGCCTAGATCGTGCGATTTAACGCCTTTAGACTATTTTTTGTGGAGCTATGTTAAAGCTCATGTCTATACAGACATGCCCGCTTCAATTGACGCATTGGAAGACAGCATTGAAGCTTTTAGTCGTGAGATACCGGCCGAAATGTTGAAAAGAGTATGCCAAAATTGGACTAAGCGGATGGACCATTTGAGGCACAGTCGCGGTCAACATTTGCAAGAAATAATCTTCAAACATTAAATTATATGGACCGTACTATCGATTCAAATAAAGATTTCATGCATTTTTTTGAATTTTATGTTTTTTTTTTGAAAAATGTTCCTTTAACTCTTAAAAAATCACCCATTATAAGTTTTTGTTTTTATTAAGCAGTCAACACATCACCTACTAGGCTATTGTAGACTACTACTTCGGAGTAAACCATTGGCCACAAACAGACGCATTTCAGTAATCATTAAATTTTCTGGTGAAAGCGACCTCTGTATCTTTAATACATCGACGCAGAATTAAATAACATCGGGTTTGTATGACTTTATTGGTAATTTAGAGGCGATAAGCTTTGAAAATTACAGCTTCTTACAGGTTTTTTTAAATTAGAAAATAGTAAACATTAACAATACAATTTTTCATGAATTACTACGACTAGTCAATACAAACTAACTAGCAGTTTAAGTTTGTATTAAAAAAAAATTATTTCCACGTGCAAAATGCCTTGACAATTTCTTTCGAACCATTGTAAAGACCGCATTTCTTTATTTTGGTACTGCATGTTTTTTGACCTGCTATGAATATCCTCAACAACAGCATTAATCCCGTGACCTCTGGGAGTATACTAGTTTCTGACATACCATGATGTTTTAAAATAACTCTACCGGTTTCAAAATTTGTCTGTAAGCATTAATTTATTATGTATCAAAGATTTTGATTTTTTCCTTACTTTTAAGTCCAGCTCGTCCCTTTTTTCTTTAGAGTGCTTTCCATTGTAGCTTAGCATCCAAAGTCATTCCAAGTAGAGGCCTCCCTTACTGCATAGAATTCATTCACTCACAGTAAATTCAACTTATTGTTGTTTTGATCTTGTGTGTTAATGATTCTCTTAAACACATGTGAGTGAATTCAGAAAAAACTTTACTATTTACAGTTTATTAAAGAGATATACACATTTTGCATCACAAAAGTAATTCAGAACTTTGTTCGCATATGGTACTGGTTTTTCATCTATAAAAATTTGTTTGTTGTTAAATTTTTATTTGTACACTTTATATAAACAGATTTAGAGCTTTTAAGTTCAATACTCCATATCTTTTTCCATCTATCTACACAGCTCTGCACATTTTGCAATTTATTAGTTGAGCTGGGAGTGTATTTACCAGTAGCCATAAAGATGGTATCATCTGCGAATGTGCCGACAATATATTGTTGTTGTCCGTCCTCTTTTCCTGGACACTGTCCTTTTTGTTGGGTATCCGTGGTCGGAAAAAAACTATGTTTAGGAAATTCCTAAATAAAAAATTTAAGAGACATATCTGCACACACGGGGACTTAAACGTGACATGGTAATGATGAGATATTTTTCACCTGCAATGCGCCTTATTTCATTCAATAGGTGCAATATTTGCATGACTCCTAAGTTAATCTTTTATGTACTCGTACTTATTCCATTCGGGTGTAGCATTGATTATAGAGCGAAGCTGTCCACACTTTTTTAGTTTTGCTTGTGTTATGTTAGATTTAAATTAATTGCAAACTAAAATTCAGAAGGCATGAAGTAGAATTATTTGTTGTAGTCACATTAGGTGAATTCAATCGAACGGTTAAAGAAATTTTGAAAATCGGTGTTAGAAAGATATGTCACTATCGCAAAATTGCCAGCAGAACTGTACTTTTTTATTATTTTTAATTAAAAATGAACTATAAAAGTGCATTCACTACTGAACAGATTGACTCTTTGTTTGATATAATCGGGCAAAAATTGCCATAGTTAAGATTTAAAGAAAAACAAAAAAAAACGTTGTGTCATATTTAAATATGTTTAAGGGAAGAATCATCAGTTTTGCATTTGAGCGACCAGCACTAATGGGTTAACATTTGCGATTTTCTTTTTCCATGGAAGTACTTTTGAATTGACGTCATTTCTTGGTGTAATATTTCACTTACTTTATTCATTATTTAACTTAATTTATCAAAAATTAAATTCTAAAATTCTGATAAGGAGTCGGAATTTATGAAAGCTCGGAGCTGCACTACTGCTTTACTCAACGTAGTTGATGACCTTAGGTTGAGACTAGATGAAAATTAAATAGAGTTTTTAGTTCTTTTGGATCACACCAAGGCCTTTGATACGGTTGATAATAAAATATTATTGAGGCATCTAAAGACCCTCTATCATTTTTCTAATTCAGCTTGTAGTCTTATACATTCTTAGCTTATGAACAGATCACAACGAGTTTACCGGTACGAAAATAAACGTGTATTGGTCGACAACCAAATAAAAATTCTGTTCGACATCCCACCAGCCACTAGCGAGAATAGTAAGTCAGTTAGAAGAATACAGTCTTCTGTAAATGACTCTTTGGCAACTCTGAAAACTCTTGGAGTAAATGTGGGAAGCTGGGACCCTATTCTCATAAGATTAATCTCCACTAGATTACCCGATTTCACCCTTTCACTATGGGAACAGTCTCTTTCATCACCCCGTGAACTACCAAAGTGGTCATAAATGTCTCAATTTTTAGTAGACAGGTACGAAGCTGTAGAGCGTCTCACAAGCATTAAAACTGCTAAGGATGACTTTTGTTTGAACAAAAAGCCACAACCAAACATACACACATACTCCTCTCAAGAACACTTGCATCTAACTTGCAAAGCATGCGGTGAAGAACATAATCTCCGAGTGTGTCCGAAATTTCGGGCTTTCACTGTACAACAAAGAGTCGACTTTGTGTACAAGAACAAATTTTGCAATAATTGCTTAGGCTCTTCTCACACAAAAGCAAATTGCAAAAGCAAGTACACTTGCATTTATTGCAAAAAAACCCATTATTCTTTATTGTACATGACAAAAGTGTCAAAAAATTCACCGCAGGAATCTCACAATTCACACTACAAAGGTAGCAGTAATTCCCCACAATCGGCAAATGAAACCCAGATCAATCATGATAACTCTCGAACAGAATACCCTACCTCAAGTCGGGTACATGCTAATTACTCTACGAGTAATGAAAATATTCTATTGCGAACTGCTCTAATGCAAATAGAATATAGAGGTGAACTCTTCACAATTCGGGCTCTTATAGACCCAGGTCCTCAGCGAACATTATTAACAGAAAGAATTAGAAGCCGACTTCAACTCCCATATCAGACATCTCGTTTTGAAATTGTCGGTATCGGCGGACAAAAGCAGTCCGCAGATAAAGAATGCGAGTTCGTTTTGTACGCAAGAAGGTATAATTTGAGAATTCCCATTAAGGCAACGGTTTTGTCGAAAGTCACTAATCAACTTCACTCTAGCGAACTCGAAGCATTAGATCTAGCTGATCCCACCTTCAACAAATCATCACAGATAGATCTAATCCTGGGCAATGACTATGAATATCTCGTTAATATTGAAAGTATGAAGAAGAATATTCACCTCGGCATATAACACTGTATTCGGATGGGTGCTAAGTGGCCCTATGAAAGCCCAAGCGATTCAAACCTTCACAACTTCAGTTGTTTCCTCGGATATATCACACCTCAATAGTATCTTGAAAAAGTTTTGGGAAGACGAAGAAATTCCCTCAGCATGCCCGTGCTCAACTGAAGATGAAATTTGTGAGAAGTTCCATACTCAGACTACGACACGTCATGAGAATGGTAGATATATCGTACGATTGCCATTCAGGAAAGAATATCCCTAGAAAATTTCTAGATTTATTGTTTTGGCCCAATATTCCAGAATGGAAAAAACATTGTGCAGGAACCCCGGACTTTACACCGAATATAATAATGTTTTAAAGGAATATTTGACCCTTGATCTTATGGAAGAACTTCCACTCTTGAAATTATGTCTCAGGGTAAATATAACTCCTTTTACTTACCGCAACATGCTGTAGTACGCCCAGACCATAGGACTACAAAGGTGCGAGTTGTATTTAACGCATCGAGGAAAACAAAATCAAATTTTTCTCTTAACGATGTCTTGCACACAGGCCCTACTCTACAAAGTGATTTGATTACTATTATTCTCAATTGGAGAAAATACAAATTTGTATTCAGCGGAGATATACAGAAAATGTACCGTCAAATTCTCGTACATTCATCCATTTTGCGTAAGGAGACTTATGTGGATGATATTCTTTCTGGAGGTTTTTCCATAGAGGATATCCTATCCGCTCAGAATCAACTTATAGAAGTCTTGAAATGCGTAGGAAAAAGATTACTGCGAATGACTCTAAATTACTCTCCCATTTACCAAAGGAGGATCTCTATGTTTTAGATTTCCTCCGCTTTCATGAGTCAAGCACAACCAAGACTCTTGGTATAAAATGAAATGCGCTCACGGACACATATCCTACACTTTGACGCCAATAGTACAGTCATCAAAAATAACTAAAAGGCAAATTCTCTCGTCTGTGGCAAAACTTTTCGATCCAGCTGGTTGGCTTGCGCCTTTTATAATAAGGGCAAAAATACTCATGCAACAGCTGTGGTTAGATGGATTAGAATGGGACGAAGACATTTTACCGGATTTCCTTCAAATATGAAACAATCTCGTTCATGATCTCTCTCATATAGAGGAAATCTCAATTCCTCGGTGGATCAAATATATGCCTGAGGATATAATTCAGTTTCATGGATTTGCTGATGCCTCCAAATCAGCTTATTGTGCTACAGTGTATGTTAGGTGCCAAACAAACACACATAACACATTTTCAAGTTTGTTACTAGCGAAATCCAAGGTAGCCCCAATTCAGACAGCCAGTCTCCCACGATTGGAACTAAATGGAGCCGTTTTATTGGCGAATCTTGTCCACTATGTTCTAGCATTCTTGAATTTCTCTAACTCGGAAATACATTTGTGGACTGACTCATCCATAGTTCTAGGTTGGCTCTCAAAACCCCCTTCATCTTGGGAAACCTATGTAACTAATAGAATCGCTCGAATTCATCGCTTAATCCCAGATGCAAGATGGCAACATGTGCCAATACACGATAATCCAGGAGATCTTGGAAGTCGTGGCTGTAAACCACAAGATCTTGCTCACAACTCCCTGTGGTGGCATGGACCACCATGGTTAACCAAACCCTCATCTGAATGGCCAAAACCAAACCCGTTGAAAACACCCCAAATCTCTAACGAGGCTCAGATACTGCATACAGAAGTTCGAAATGATGACATTCTAGCTAGAGTCTCATCATACAACAGAGCTTTGCGTGTGGTATGCTATATATTTCGATTCTTCAATAATTGTAATAAGAACCTCAGGCCAAATAAATCACACATTACTCAAAATAACTTAACTCCCGAAGAAATGAAATTCGTTAAAGTCAGTCTGATTATGCTATGTCAGAAAACCTATTATTCAGAGGAATATGAATCCTTGTCTGAAAAGCGGGACATATTTACCAAAAGTACTCTCAGAACCTTAAACCCATTCCTTGATAAGAATTTGCTTCTTAGGATAAATGGCAGATTGGCTCTCTCTTCCCTACCATATAATGAACGCTATCCCATTATATTACCTGGCAACTCCCGATTTTGTCAGCTTTATTTGCACCATTTACATTACTTCCTATCTCACGCCGAATGCGGCCAAATGTGTCGTATGATAAAGACTGAATTCTATATCTTCCGTCTCAAACCCCGAGTGAAGAAGATAATACGACAGTGCAAAACTTGTATTATTTACCGACAACAGCCTTGTTCTCAGATAATGGCACCGCTTCCCCGAGGTAGATGTAGTCTTTCACCTCCATTTGAAGTTACAGGAATTGATTTTGCTGGTTTTTGTTTGCTTCAGCACGAAAGCTATCCATTTGGAATTATGCTCAGACCTGTCTTCGTCAGCGTTCCAGGCCGCATTCTCTCGTTTCGTTGGTAGGCGTGGACTACCGCAAAGGGTAGTAACTGACAATGGTCGAATTTTTCTCGGAGCTAGTAGAGCACTCGAACGTGAATTCAACGAGTTTGTGAAGACAGCGGCTCAAGATATAGCCCAGAAATACCTGACATATGGCTTTGAATTGAAATTTATTCCACCTCATGCACCACCAAGCTGCCGTGAAAAGCTTCAAAATTCATTTGAAGCGAATTGCTGGTGCTCAGAGATTTACCTTTGAGGAATTTTTAACTGTTCTAGTCGCATAGAAGGAATTCTGAATTCTCGCCCATTATCTGCGCTTTCCGAAGACCCATCCGATTTAGCAGCATTGACTCCGGGTCATTTCTTGAGAGGAGCCCCCCTAATGGCTTTCCAGAACAAAAGTGGCAGGAAATGTCTCTGGTTAACAGATGGGAGAAGCTGAAAGCACTTCACCACCAATTCTCAATTCGGTGGAGAGAGGATTATTTGAAATCGCTCCAGAGGAGATACAAGTGGAAATTCTCAGTTCCTAATGTCCACGTAGGAGATCTCGTGGTTATAATGGACGATTTACAACCACCCTACGAATGGCGATTGGGACGGATTGAAGTTACATATCCAGGACCCGATAGGAATGTGCGTACAGCGGATATCCACACCGCGTCAGGAATTATCACTCGACCGATAGTTAAATTATGTCGGCTTCCATTTTTGAATGAAGAAAATTCTAATTGAAATAAATTCTAATTCAAATTTTCAATACAACTCGCCTTTTTTCTCAAACTACCAACATTTCTGATTGACTCAATTTCTAATTACTCGCAATGTCCACTAATATTTATAATTTTTCCCTTAGAAATAATCGAAATTTATAATAATACGCCTTAACCACAAAAACTATCCCAACAATAGACGTTACGTGGGCAAGGGTCGTCACCCAAGATATCGACCAGATCCTGAAATTTATGAATGCAAAATTTGCCCGAAATTCCACGCGTTGAGGTTTTGCCGCCAATTCCTGAGAATGTCTATCATTTAAAGGCAGGAAATCGTCGATAGGCATCGGTATTGTGAAAACTGCCTAGCTAGGAGCCATGACCTACGATCCTGCACGTCACTGGACATGTATAAGAAATGTGACTAATTCCACCACACATTGCTTCACCCAACCCCTGAAAAGACCAAAAGAAATGAAGCAATTCAAAGAAAGACGTTTGAAAAGACGAAAAGAAATAAGGCCGTTCAAAGAAAGACATCAACGAAAGAAGCATTATCATCGACTTTGTCCATAAGTCCAAATGCCAAAATCATTGCACAAGCCATAAGGTCCTTGGCACAAGTCCTTTGTACTACACCTCCGGGCGAGAGGTCACCTTGTGTTTAGCACAAGGCCGGCGCTATGATCAAACTAGGTTTGAACACATATTAATTTCAAAGGCAACAAAAAACATATTTCCATCAAACAAAAAGGAATGTCTCCACCATTACAATTCCATTGCACAATGGGAATGCCTCCACAATTCCAGTCATACAAAAACAAAGGGAATGTCTCCACAATTCACTGTTAATATCAATTGTAGAGCAGATGTTTTGTGGAAAATAAAATAAGACAAAGCAATTACTTATCATCTTGTGCTTATCATAGCAACTACAGAATTCTACCACCAAATTGAAATTTTAACTTAGTCAATTAAAATGAAATAAAACCATTGCGTGATATTAAAATTTGTGAAATCATATTTAATAATATTAACAAAAGCAAGAAATTGTATAATAATATTGAACTGTGCTCAAATATAATAAGAAAAAAAATACTCAAAATAAAATTAAAATATTTAAATTTAAATGAAATTTATAATTAATAAATGAAAATATATCTCTAACATTAAAAGGAAAAAAAATAAAGTGAAATAAAATTTAGTTAATGTACTATAGAATTAAATTTATAATAAAAGAAAAAAAATTCTTTAAGTATCTTTAATAAAACAAACAAAAAATGTTTGATTTACATTTTAATTATATTCACCTAAACTACTTATCTATATGAAATTAAACTTATCTTAAACTTGTTTACATTTTAATTTTATTCACCTAAACTACTTATCTATATGAAATTATACTTACCTTAAACTTCGAGGTGGTCAATGGATGAGTTCCAACATATGCTGGAGAGGTTGGCGTCACACGTGCGCCTGAACACCCCCGTTATTATTGAAGGAGATTTTAACGCTTGGGCGACCGAAAGATATACTAACGCCAGGGGTCGCTGCCTCTTAGAAACATTCGCTTCCCTTCCTGTGGCGCTGATGAATGACGGAAGAGGAAGCACATTTAGGAGAGCTATATCGAGCTCGATAATAGATTTGTCGTTTGTGAGCGATGGCCTTGTTTCGCGGACCGCATGGAGGCTAACTGAGGACTTCACGAATAGTGACCATCAGGCAATAGTGATTACGGTTACCGGGCGCAACACGAGAGGAAACGGATTGCCGAAGTTTACGGGACCTAAATGGAAGGACTCCCGCTTTGACGAGGAGACGTATAGATTGATGTTGTCGTCTTTTCACGGTCGAGGAATTAGTGAGCGGCGTATACGAAATGCTCAACACTGCATGTGATGCTGCTATGCCTAGGAGAACTGTGTGTAGGGGACGTTCCCCCTGCTACTGGTGGAATGACGAGAAGACGGGCCCAGCGCACGAGAGGAAAACCGACATGGGAAGTCGAACGGGCTTCATAAGGCGTCAACTTAGAAGAGCCATTAAAAGGAGCAAGAAACTATCCTTTCAGCGGATATGCCAGGAAGCTGACATCAATCCTTTTGGGACGGCGTACAGAGTCGTCTGCAAGAGAATCGGTGCTCGAGAACAGCCTAAACTAGGTTGTCCAGTATTGCTACGGGAGATCATTGGTACATTATTCCCACGTGGTCAGCCCTACACTTTTATAAGTACGGAGCCGGAGGCCTTTCATACCATACCCGAGGTAACAGGAGAGGGGGTACTCGCAGCATGCACTAGAATATGAGATAGGAAAACACCGGGGCCGGATGGAATCCCGAATAGGGCACTTAGGGCGGCTATCCGGCTCAGACCGGATACGTTCGCCAAGGTGTTCCACAAGTGCTTCGTCGAGGGTGTTTTTCCACGTAGGTTGAAGAAGCAGAAATTGGTTCTCATTCCAAAACCTGGTAAACCGCCAGGGCAACCATCGTCGTATCGGCCCATCTGCCTACTTGACACGATGGGAGAAATACTGGAGAAGATAATATACAATCGACTACTAACATGTGCCGAAGCAGGAGGAGCTCTCTCGGACCTGCAATACGGATTTAGGAAAGGACGGTTCACTGTTGACGCGATAAGGAGGGTGGTCGACATTGCAAGAGATGCAATAGAGGGCGAAAGATGGAGATTTGGCACCAAGGAGTACTGCGCGGTTGTCACACTTGACGTTAAAAACGCGTTCAACTCGGCGAATTGGGGGCGTATTATGAGAGCCCTCTTTAGCATGGCTACGCCGCCATACTTAATGGAGATTCTGAATAATTACTTTCAGGACAGGAAGCTAATATACATAACGGATGAAGGAGAGCAGGAATACGTAGTGACGTCGGGAGTCCCGCAGGGCTCTGTACTTGGGCCACTACTATGGAACATTATGTACGATGGAGTACTTCGACTGCGATTGCCAAGCGGGACTACAATTGTGGGCTTTGCAGATGACATTGCCATAGTCTCGGTAGCTAAAACGGTAGGAGAAATAGAGCAGAACACGAACACAGCGATTTGAAATGTTGGAGCATGACTGGATGAGGCAGGTTTGACACTTGCTGTACATAAAACGGAGGCCGTCTTGATAAGCGGCCGGAAGATAGTGGAGAAGATGAAATTGACCGTTGGAGGCACAACGATCGAATCGAAGAGGGCGAGTGATTATCGACGACAGGCTGAACTTCAAGGACTACGTGAAATACATCGGTGAAAATGCATCTGTAACACAGGGAGCACTGGCGAGGATGATGCCAAATATGGGAGGACCAGGTCCATTTAAAAGGAGAATAATTTCGGCGGTAGTAACGTCGATAATGCTGTATGCTTGCCCAATATGGTCGGAGGCACTCTCATTGGGGACGACGAGGAGGATACTGTCCTCTGTGTATCGTTTAAGCGCGATTAGACGGATAAGTGGCTTCAGGACAGTGTCTGATGAAGCAGTTTTGGTATTGGCAAAGACAATACCAATAGATATATTGGCGGATGAGATGAGAAGGATATACCTTCGCCGTTTCGAGTACCCGGGACAAATAGCGGCTATAAAAGCAGAGGAACGAAGGACTTCCATGCACAAATGGCAGTCACGATGGGAGAGCAGTTTAAAGGGAAGATGGACATTTCGTCTTGTCCCTGATGTAACCGTGTGGATGAAGAACGGACATTGCGAATTGAACTACTACGTGACCCAGTTTCTAACTGGTCATGGGTGCTTCAGAAAGTACCTGCACAGATTTGGTCATGACACTTCCCCTTTATGCCCAAACTGTGTAGATGAGGAGGAAGATGCGGAGCATATTCTAACATGCTGTCCCAGATTTAGATGGCCGGGAGAAACGAATTTAGGACCAAACCGGCTAATGGAAGAACTGTTGAACTGTAGGATTCTATGGAGTCAATATAGTCAGAGAATGACTGAAGTAATGATAGTACTCCGAAGACTGGAGGAACGGAGGCGAAATTTAAATTAATGTGATAAAGCTTTCAAGCTAACCAGCCCTCCGCGAAGTAATACCTTACGGCAGTCCCGCGGGGGGAGAGTGGTTGAAGTGTGTAGGGGGTGGGTTTAGTACGTAGGCACCAGTGATGGTGAATCGTGCACTCTTTTGTTGGAACAAAAGTGTCTTTCGAAGATTCCCACCTCCGGCTCAAGAAAAAAAAAAAACTTACCTTAAACTTGCACCAACACATAATAAAAGAAAGTGAATTAAGTCGTATAAAATTATACTTACCGAAAAATTGTGCCCATATTGAAATATTGATGGAAATTGTGTAATTGTATAAATATATTGTAAATTCACAATTGGAAAAAAACAGAAAAAGGATTTATTTCATTGCTGGAAAAGGTAAGAATCTCAATTCTCTCTTAATTCTCTTAAGAAATTGAAATAATTGTATTTCTTTCTTTCTCTCTCCCACAATACGCATCCCAACGATTGTAATTGCTCACGAGTAATTACAATCCATATCTCCTAAAGATCTCTTTCTTTAAAAGAGATTTAAGGGAGATTTATAAACAAATTATTCATCCCCAATTTGTTTCAGATGTGTTTGATAATTGTAGCGTACACATTTACGCTGATGACGTTCAGCTTTATAGGAGCACTCGTATTGAGAATATCAATCTTTGTATAGACTCGATCAACTGTGATTTACAGAAAATTGACAACTAGGCTAAGGCCAATGGACTTTGTATAAATCCTAAAAATCTAAATGTTTATTGCTCTCCAGAACAAAGAGAGCATTTGTTGTGCCAGATATAATTATCAAGTTTTTATTCAACCTGACTATGTTGAATTAGCAACCAATCTGGGTATTATCTTTAATGGTCGGCTAACGTGGTCTAACCACATTAATGTCATCGTTGGTAGAGTTTACGGTATGCTTCGAAATTTATGGGCCTTTGCCATAAGAATGCAACTGGGTAAAACGTACCTGATTCCTGTACTTTTATACAGATCTTAGTTTCGCAAACTGTGATACTGATGATAGGCGTACACTCAACTTGGCTTACAATAATATAGCTAGATATGTATTTATTAAAGGAAGTCGCTACCATATATCACAATTTTCTTACTGGATATTTGGAGTTAATTTTAATAACCTCTTAAATATTAAATGCATTATTCTCCTCCATAAGATAATTACCTCAAAACAGCCAACAAACTAATTTAGGAGTGTACTTGCAAGATCCAACCGCGGTAGGAAAATTATCCAACATAGATTTAGATCTCTTTTGTCACAACGCCAGTATTCAGAACAAAGGCAATGCAATTAAGTTCAAAAAGGAATTATAAAAGTTATTTAATAGCCCATTTACACTACAGCGAAATCTAGTAGATTAGATTTCAAATCTTGCTCAAAATCTAGATCGTTTACACTGGATTTATTTGACAGTAGCAAGATTTAATTTTAATAACAAAAACAGCTGACTGAAAATTAAAAGAAAATAATAATATTTCCAAATTTAGTTTAATACCAAATAAAAATGAAAAATAAAGGACATTTAGTATCGTTTTCATCAAGACCAAATAAGATCCAATCAGAAATAATGTTGTTGCGAAAAACGTCAGCATTTGTTGAATATAAGATTTCAAAAAATAATATAAATGTACTACTATACTCAATTGTTAAATAGCAGAATGGAATGGATACATGTAGGCATATATATAGGTAATAATATATAAATATTAAACCGTACTTTAATACAGGTTCGTCACGGGTCATTCTGGGAGCAAGATGTTCCTAATATTTCATATGATATGTTCATCGAAAAGTCGCCAAACTTTTCATTTGCTATGCTTAACCTCTTCAGGGACGATTTTTTTATGGTGACAAAAAATGATTAAATTTTGTTTTTTTTTAAATTATTTAATTTTATTTAAATAGGAATTCAGAAAACAAAAAACAATGAAAATTCGCAAAAAGGAATAACGTCCACATTTGTGGCCACTGGGCGTTAATGGTAATTTATGTGTGATATGATTTCATACATTCCGGGCATATCAGGCATATATATATATATGTATACTCGATACAAATGTAGAGAGTACGTCTTACACAATTTTTGTCGTGACATCTGGGGGGATTTTTCAGTTCCTTGTATTTAGGATAATGACCTATACCATCCAGTCTAATTCCAGGATCAACTTTAGTCCAGCTTTTAAATTTTTTAGGTAGTGATGGTAAAACTTATTATATTAAATATAACTGATATTATTTCTTTCAAATATTAACGTTTTCTTGATATAATCCAATAAAACAGATTGCCGAAGAATTATTTCACTTTTTTGTTTATTTATCTAACTATGCGTCGGAAATAATATCATCAGTGCAGACAAACGGTTAAATGTTTACACACAGTTACTAAATTATACGTACGGTTAAAAAATTTCCGAAATTGATGTTAAAACGGTCTTTTGCATTGGTTAAAAAAATTTCTGAAATTGAACTCAATTGTGGACCTGCACAGGCCCACAATCGTATGCATCCGATTTACAAATTTCACAAATTTCTGAACCAAAGCAAAAGACCGTCTTAAAATCGAGGGAAGTTGTCAGACAATTACAAAGATTTTCAACGAAAACGGATTAGTTAAAAAAATTCTGAAATTTGTTATCCGTATGTATACTTTTGTGGCTATGTGTACTTCTGTTGTTGGAGGATTTGGTAGTCAATAACTTACTATAAAATTTTTGTTTTTTTTTATTATTATTATAATTATGATTATAAAAAATTAAACGTCCACATATGTGGCCAAGGGCGTGAAGAGGTTAAAGCTAACATCCATGAAAATTTTTGCCGCACTTATCTTATTACATAGTTTTGTTTTTAAATTTAAATGCCATTTTTTTCCTGCTCAGCGTTGTATTTTTAAGTACTATTTGGCAAAACACATGGTTGCATTTCTATTTTTACTAGATTTGAAGTAGATTTTGCCGAAATCTACTAAATAAGTAGATTTTGTTTTGTATGGGAAATCTAGTTAAAATCAGTTAGATTTGGCTCGAAATCTCATAAGTACTAGATTTCGCTGTAGTGTAAATGGGGTATAAATAAATTTTAAAATATTTTGATTGTTTTGTACATTTTGTACTTTTTATCTTTATTAGTGTGTTGAAGTAATGTATGTAGAGAAAATGACTTTATGCAAAGAACTTTATGTAAAGTATTTTAAGTATAGATTTATTTTTAAGTATAGATTGTATTTTAAGGCAAGTAAACTGTTCTTATACAAAGTCAAAGCACAAGTGATTTACTAAATTCAAGTAATATTACTTGTAAGCAATTGTACTAAATAAAGTAACGGGATCATCTCTCACTAAAGTAGTACTAATGAGAGATATTATAAATAATTAATACGGAAAAAAGGAATTAAGATAATAGACAAAAATAAAACTGGTTTTTCTACATTCTTTAGATAACGTACTAAAATATTTTAATATGTACAACTGAAGTTATCTAATTAGTAATATCAAAAGGAATTATGTTTACTAATATATATGTATAAAAATATATATGTATATAAAAATATGAGAATTCTGTTGCCAAATATATTTTCGGCAACAAGTGATTTATAATTTTCATTTTTTAATAGTCTTTAAATTTAATTGTATCTTTATATGTATATGTATATATGTTTCTTTGTTTGTGTATGTTGCTTTTAATCTGTATGTAATCTTTGTATTTTTCCTATTTTATTTTTTACATATACAGTGCCGGTAAAAAATAGCACCAAATCTGCACATATTATTTCATTGTACATAAAATTCCTATTAATATTTTATTTCGATTTCATGGTAACACTAGATATAGTGCAGTTTGTGCCCACTCTGAGATAATAATTTTTTCTCTTAAAATATGAACACTTTTTTTTATTATCAAACAATTTTAAGAGTAACATATGAAATCTAACGGTAAAAAAATAGCAATTCTCATTGTATTTGCAAGATCTTCAAAGGAAGAAGCAATTTTATTTTAAGCAAACATTATGTAGTTATTCGTGAACAGATTGTAGAAGCGAGTGTTTAAAAGGAGTTAAATAAATGTAAGTGGAAAAGTCTGAGGAAAAAAGAGAAATTATTAAAAATTATGATTTCTGAGGGAAAAACTTACGCGGAAATTGGTCAGGCTCTCAAATGCTCAAACAAAATGATTAGAAATGCCATTACTTATACTAAAAAAGTCGAAACTCGTGGAAGAAAACCTGCAATATCCCCGTTACTTGTCAAGAGGTTGGTACGTCAGAGCAAAAAGGATCCTTTTAAGCCAGCAACGGAGTTGAAAAAAGAGCTACAAATTGCGGCATGCGTTGAAACAGTCCAAAATCGGCTTCGGGAACATAATTTAAAAGCTTGCAGTACAAGAAAAGTTCCGCTTCTTACAACAAGGCATGTGAAAAAACGAATGAAGCTTGTATGTGAGCATCAACACTGACCAGTAAGTAAATGGAGAAACATTTTGTGGACTGACGAGAGCAAAATTGTTTTGCATGGTGGAAAAGGATCTCCAGCGTTTGTACGCCGACCACCAAACTCTGAATATAACCTCCAATTCACCTGCAAGACCGTAAAACATGGAGGTTCGAGCATTATGATTTGGGACTGTTTTTCATATTACGGAGTGGGTCCAATATACTGGATCAAAACATTGATGGATCAACATGTTTACGTTGATATACTGGAGAATGTTATGCTACCGTACGCTTCAGAGGAAATGCCATTGTCATGGGTCCTCCAACAGGACAACGACCCAAAACACACCAGTCGAAAAGCCAAGAAGTGGTTCGACGAACATAAAATAAATGTTATGGAGCGGCCGGCGCAGTCGCCAGACTTAAACCCAATAGAAAATCTTTGGTCTAACGTTAAAAAATACGTTTGGATAATGAAACCTACCAATAATGAGTCACTATGGGCTACAGTGAAGGAGGCATGGAACAATATCCCAAAAAAAGATGTGAAGAACTAGTTGACTCCATGCCAAGACGTTGTGGCGCCGTTATTGCCAACAAAGGCAATGCCACAAAATATTAAAATGTCTATTTACAAATGTATTATGACCATATAAAAAATCTTTTCAAATTTAATGTATTTTCTATTTCTTTTTTTACCTGTTAGTTGAAGTGCTATTTTTTTACCGATCAAATTTAAGGTTCCAAATTAATTTTGTTTAACCGCTGGACTAAATTAAAATAAATATGTCTGAAATATTTTTAATTTTACTTACAACTGTGTTTTATTTATCTTTTTACTTAATACATAAAGTTCCAAAATTAAATGTTAGAAAAATTGACGACGAAATAATTATTCCATCCTTAGTGCTATTTTTTTTACCACAGTTGCATTTATTTTTTATTTATCCTAATTTGTTGCATCGATTGCTATATTTTCTGAGATTATAACACGTTCTAATTTATTTCTATATCTACATTATTCCTTACATTTTATTACTTATGCATATTATTAATGATTCTTTATTACTTTTTTTCTTTGCTGTACTCCCATAGCACTTTCATTTATAAGATTAATATCTTGTTGTGCTACGACTAATATTGAATAAATAAATAAATAAAAAATATGTAAATAAATATACATAATAATAATATACATAATAAAATGGTAATTTTAAAGGAGACAAGGAACTTGCAAATGCTGTTACAATATTAGCAGATAAGCGAATGCCTGTCTCGTATTTTTTAAAAATCGTCCGTGAACTTTGCTTTACTTGCTTACAACCCTTTAGCCACGATTGCGGAGCTTTTGATACTATTCAAGTTGTACGCGTTCAGTAGGTAATAGAATAGTCGCTGTAGTACAATATAACCAGTAGCACTGTAAATTGTAAAATTTTAAAATGTAAAATATTAAAAATTTAACCAATTCAAATTGATGTCAACAAAATACGTAGTTGTAGGAGCTGCAGTGCAAAATTCGAATTATTGAACTTTGTTGAGCGATAGGTCAGCTGATTGTGAAATATTAATTGTAAAGAAGGTTTACATGCATATACATACATAATTGGTCTTTGACCAACTCACTGCCTCTGCTTTTTCAAAACATTACCATATTTTCCTATCATATGATATTCGGACATTAACTCAGAAACAGGTGATTAAATATACGGATTTTAAGAACATTGACTACACGTCACTGCAAACGGAATTAGCAGATATACCTTGGAATCAAACTTTTTAATGCCTACAGCGGACGAGTAAGTTAATTTTTTACAGGGTAAGTTACAGTATCTTTTTGAAAAAATTGTTACGAAAATGGAAATGGTGTTATTAAAATGATAAACAAAAGCTCTAAAAACTAAACAATGGAGTTGTTTACATGATCAAAGAATAAACAAAAGATACAAAAACAATGGACTTAATTACATTATCAACGAATAAGCAAAAATATATGTAGCAACAAGATCAGTGTATAAAAAAGGGGATAAACAAAGTAAACAAACAAGCAACAACAACACTGCAAGGATAAATGTAAGAAAAATACACAAACAACAATAATGAAAACAATTTGTTTACATTTACAAATATTTCGCTAAGGAAATCATTCTCCTTCGAAAGCATTTATCAGACTGTATAAAAGCCAAGACAAAACAGGCAACGAGATGAGGAAGAATTCAGTCAGTCTTGTGTGAAGACGCGTTGCGTGTGAGGAGGATAATCGTGGTTCGAAGACCTCCGCTACTAAGATCTAGCAAACGACTGTAAATAAAAATAACAATTAAAGTAAATTGTTGTTGTTCAGAACAAATTGCCAAAGGTGGCACACAGAATTGTGCGAACAATAAAGAATTGATTTAAAAGTAAACACAAATTTATTTTAATTTTATTTGCAATCTACGAACCCATATTTTTAACGTTTTTAAAAGGCTAAAAACGTAACAATATGTTCCAATTAAGACTGGAAAAATACGAAATGGAAAGCCGTGGTTTACTAATGAAATTAGGATCTCAATTAATGAAAGTAATAATACATATTACAGATGGAAGAGATTTATGACGACTGATCTATACATTTTTAAGGCATGTAGGAAAGATACAAACATGAAAATCAGAACCGCAAAATCTATTTTGTACGCGTGAAAATTCATGTCAGATTTTTGCAACTACAGAAAATGTGGAAATATTCGATTATTAATAATAATGAATAGTAAATGTACAATAACACTGTTGATGTAAATCTTAGCATAAATTTCTAGAATATACCGACTACTGATGCAGACCTAGAACATTACAAATCATCTCATGTCTTTTCATCCTCTATTCTTATGACTCAACCTAATTTTAAATTCAAAAATGTTAATCATTAAGATGTTCTTGAAAGCATTCTTAGCTTTAAATCCAACTCCTTCGGCAATGATAATCTCATCATCCCAAGTTTGTTAAATTGATTTTGCTATACTTCCTTTCGAACATAGCGCAATTAATAAATACTATAATTTCAACGTCTATTTTTCATGCAATGTGGAAATATGCTAAGACAATACCTGTACCTAAACAAGAAAAGACCTACCGCCAAATAGCAATGTTATCATACTTATCAAAAATGTTTGAAAAATTAATTTACAGGCAAATGATGGAGTATGTGTATGGCAATAATTTACTATCTGAGGGGTAATCTGGCTTTAGACCTGATCACGGCTGCATTTCTGCGCTTGTTGATGTTATAGAGGAGTTGCGATCAAAGACTGATGATAATATGCTATCCCTTTTAGTCTTACTTGCTCATCCGAAGTCATTTGACACTCTTGACCACACGATACTTTGCCAGAAACTCAAACACATGTGCCACTTTTCAGATACCGCTGGTTTTTTTTTAAGGCAAAAATATTTATTCAAGAAAAGTATTAAAATTCACAGTTTATGTTTGCCTCTGCGTCTTACGACATTATTGAGGCGAGTTGGCTTAGTATTCTTAAAATAAATTAACAAATTTTAAATAAATAGTATCTAGAATTAAAAAGAAAGAAATAATTATAATTAAATAAAAGTAATTACAAAATTATATACCCATGTACATACTACATTAAAAGCATTTCTAAATTATTTAAGAAATAAGTTTTAATGTTGGATTTAAAAGATGAAATTACATTGATATCTTTTAAGTTTTGTGGTAAGTTGTTATATTCCACACAACCAATAAATTCAATTCGTTGCTTGGTTTTCTCAAGTCTGCATTCGCAATTTTTAAGTTTGAACTGCTTCTGGTAGCAAAAGTTGATTGATTACGAGTGAAAGTTATTGTGCTATGGCCAATGTTATGTAGGGCTTTAAATACAAAAAGAAGTACTTGCTTTTTATATATTCCGTTTATAGGTAATATATTCTTTGCAATTTCCTGGTACAATCTTTAGGTAGGATACCTAATTGGAAGGTTGTAGACGTTCTTGAGTGCTTTATTTTGTGTTCTTTGAAGAGATTGCAGCTCTATGCTATTCTTATATGCATATATAGAAACCAAGTAATTCAAATGGCTCTGAATTAATGCCTCATATATTATTAGTTTTGTTTTTTCATCAAATTTGTATTTAAATTTGTATAAGAGTCCAATTACTGGAGATATTTTTGATTTAATGTCTTTAATATGCAAGTTCCACGACAAATTGCTTTGCAAAGTCACGCCTAAATATTTTACTGCGTTTGTTTCAAAAATTTCTTCTCCATCTACAAAAGCACTAAACTTTGGTGCATTAGTGTTTATGTATGGTTTAAATCTTATAACTTTGGTTTTTGATGAATTAAGAATTAATTTGTTTAACCTCATATATTCAGAAATTAGGGCAGCATCTCTTTCCATATACACTTTTAAAACGGCTTCATGTTTGTATGGGTAAAATAGTGATATGTCATCGGCATACATATACAGTTTTCCAAAGAGCTCAAGGTTATTGATGTCATTAATGTAAATTGTAAATAAAAGTGGGCCCAATACACTGCCTTGTGGTACACCATGTTCCACATTGCCAAGACTACTCTTGCTATTGTTTAATACAACATATTGCTTTCTATTATTCAAATAACTTTTAAGCAGGTTTAGTTCGAATCCTCTAACACCATAGAATTGAAGTTTTTCTAACATTATATCATGATCTACAAGATCAAAGGCTTCTGAAAGATCATAGAAAATACCACCAACAGCATTATATCCTTCGTCCAGTCCTCGACATATGAAATTTACTACATTAATTACGGCATCTTCAGTACCGCTACCCTTTCTAAACCCAAACTGGCAATCATACAGTAAATTATTATTTTCTAGATATGTTGTGAATTGTTGATGAATTAGTTTCTCAAAAATTTTATCCATTATAGGCAATAGAGCAATAGGTCTATACATATCTACTTTATGTGCATTAACAGCTTTTGGTATTGGAACAATTTTCGATATTTTTAAAATGTTTGGATATTGCGCTGTTAAAATAACATTATTGAATATGTGTAATAATAATGGTGTGATTTCATTATTTAAATTTATGAAAATTCTTGGCGACAAGTTATCATGTCCAGGGGACTTATTATTTGTAAGGTTATGTATGATTTCAGATATTTCTTCATTTGTTGTGCTTCTGAAATTAAAAGTCTTATTACAGTTCCTTAGAGTTCGTAGTCCATTACATGAATCGGCGGGAGAATAATCAAGTTGTTCTTTCACGGTTTTGGGAATTTGTAAAAAGTATTTGTTTAAGAGCTCACATTTTATCGCATCCTCCATTATTAGTTCGCCATTTGAATTTTTCAAATTTACTTTGGTTTTAACACTCCTTCCCAGACTTTCATTTAAAAATCTCCAACACTTTTTAGGATCTTGCTGAATGCTGTGTAAGTTATCATGATAATATCTGTTCATTGATTCCTTATAGGCAACTTTAATAACTTTACTTATTCTTTTTAGGCTGTTTAGTACATTTGCATCATTTGGATTTCTTCTTCTCTGTTTTAGGATTCTTCTCTTAAGAATAAATAAGTTGCGCAAGTTTTCATTAATCCATGGTGCTATTTGTTCTTTTAATAATTTTTTTCTTGTTAGTTCAGACGTAGAGTTTTTATTTGCATCTGACAGGCATTTTATCAAACTAGACGCATCAATTGATGAATTTCCACTCAAGAAATTCGAACTATAATTTAAAAAACATTCCTTAAGTTTGTTATAGTCACATTTCTTTTGTACAAATTCAGTATAGTCACAATTTTGTATTTTCTTGTTAACTTTACAAGAGATCATATTGTGATCAGAATATTCACATTCAATAGCATCTATAAATATGGAATGGGAGAGATTTGTGAAAGCGTTGTCTATAGATGTGGCAGATATTGGACGTGTAATTAAAGTATGACAATTTTTGAAGTCATAACTTTCAAGCAAATTCAGAAAAGTATTCGACACTGCTGTTAAGCTTGTTGCTTCATAATTACGGGACAGATGTAAATTAATGTATTGTGGTGATAATAACTCGAATAGTCTTCTGTCAATATTTAGAGGTATACCACAAGGTTTCATACTAGGTCCATTACTATATTCGATTTACTCTAATGATCTGGCATTAAAGTTGAAGCATTGTAATATACAGATGACGTTCAACTATACATTCCCTTTTGAAATTATAAATTGTCTTGGCAAAGTGAATTGTGATCTATATAATGTGTTTAAATGGGCATTGGAGAACGGTCTATGCCTGCATTCTCAATAATATTTTTTTTCAATATAGTCATATTATTTAATATTGTTACGCAAATCAAAACGAGCTAATATCGTTTAACAACAAAAACGATAAACAAAAGCCACACGATACAAATACACACTAAGAATACAATGAACGTGTTGATTTTCTAAAGGTGCACACACACATATGTACAACGAACCTGGTTGCGCCTGGTACCACCAACAACATGTATGTGACAAAAAGGGATAGACAACATAAGCAAAGTACACAAACAACAATGTATTAAATTATTAGATCACGAACCTTCCACTTCAAGAATGTTCGTTAGACTGGTTGTGTCGGACTATAAAAGGGCTGGACAAAGAAGGCAGCAGTCAGTAAGAATTCAGTCAGCCTTGTGTGAAGTTGCGTGTGAACAAAACAAGTCGTTGTTATAAAGCGAATAATAGCAAATAGTTGTGTGAACTAGTAAAGTGACTAAACAGATTATTATTGTTGTATCGTTAAGTTGTATACGGTGGCACACAAAAGTAGTGTAAAGAATAAAGAGATTTTAACTGAAGTTAAACAGTTAACGTTAAACGTTTTTAAAAAGGTAAAAACGTAACAATTGGTGTCAGAAGTGGGATTGCAAAATCCAAAAGTAAAAATAAATAAAATGAAACTCGCGGAACTAAGAGTAGACCGACTGAAACGAGAGTTGGACTTCGAATCCTACGAGTTCGAGGATGAAGAGGAACGAGAGTTACAGGCCCCTGCAACGCCTAGGGGTGTTGACATAAATTCGTTGCTAGCCACTATGATGTAAAAAATGCAAGTATTAGCTGATAAACAAGAAGCTTCCCGAAAAGATAGTTAACAAATTATGGAGAAACTGGAAGTAACAAACCAGAAGCTATTCGAAGCTTCTAGAACCGAAAATCAAATACTTCTGGCTGAGTCGCGACAAGATAGTGAACGAAGAATGGAAAGCATGCAATCAGCAATTATGGAACAAATGGAGCATAGAGAACAAAAATTTTTGTCAAAAATCGAGAATAAACTTGAAGCAACCACAGAGAAGCTGCACGAAATACATAAGTCGGTCAGCAAAAGAATTACCAGTGTCGAAGAGAAGGTGTCAGATTTGGAGAAGTCCGTTGACGGAAAACTAAACATAATGGACGAGAAGATCAACAACCTCCAAAGCCAACGACCGGAACCAGTGCGAGTAGCATCAGAAGGTACCGGCAGGATAAAACCACCTTGCTTTGATGGTAGCTCACCCCTATCCGTATTCAAATTACAATTTGGACCAGTCGCCACCAGAAACGGATGGGACGATGGGGAGAAAGCTCTAGAACTAATTTTGGCACGAAAAGGTATCGCAGCTGAAATTCTAGAAACCCTGCCAGTCAGCTGCCGAAACAACTACAATGAATTAATGGTGGCATTACAGCAGAAATTCGGTGATGAGCACAAACGAGAGCTGTACCGCATAGAGTTGAAATGCCGGTCGCAAAAGACAAACGAGTCATTACAAGCCTTTGAAATGGAGGTTGAGAGGTTCAGCTTACATACCCGGTAGAAAACCACCCGTTGTTAGACAACATTAAGGCCGAGGCGTTAGTCAATGGTATACGTGACCCTGACATTAAACTGGCGGTATGTTCTACACAGAAGACAACATTTGCAGAGACCACGGTCGCACTAGCCCAAGAGACCGCTCGCACAATTTCAAGACCACCAGTTAACAAAGTGCGAAAAATGGAAGTAGTGGAGGAAGATGAATGCCTTTTAACTAAAGTTAAGGAGATGGTGAAGCAAACTTTGGAAGAAAACGGACAAAAGCTAAACTTAAATGCTTCAGCTGTGGAAAGAGTGGTCATTTCCAGAGAAACTGCACAGCGCCACGCAAGAGATCAAGATCCGCCTCACCATCAAGGAATAAGAAACAGGCGAACTACCAACCATCTACACAAGAATTCCCGTTAAACTAAAACGCGCTAGCACTGAGGGGCAAGTGCTGGCTCCCACAAGCGAGGGCTCCACAATCTCAATATAAGTGATGCAACAGAACAACAACAATCTTACGGCGTGCGGGTACATAAACTGCAGACGACACACCCTCACTATAGACACCGGGGCGACGCAGTCCATCATCAGACCAGATATACATACATACATACATAATTGGCCATTACAACCCTTCAGTCAGGATTACGGCCTAGCTTCTCACACCGCTCATGTTGTGTGCGTTAATTTTATACGTGATTGGCGGGACCTACAGTTTAACGTCGACTCCGAACGACAGAATTTTGAGAAACTTTTTCATGGCAGTTTATTTTACTCTCAGAGTTTTTGCCAGAAATCTGCGGAGAGGAAGTCGCCGAAGAAATATTTTTTTTTTCATATTTCATTTTTGATGTCTGACCTGGGGTACGAACCCGGGCTTTACGAATAGTAAGCCAACACACTACCTACTACACCACGGCGACCTACAGACCAGATATAGTGAAGAGAAAGTGTGAGGCACTTAGCAACATAAGACTTAGGACAGCAACTGGAGAGTCTGCCACCGTCCACGGAAAACCAGTGGCGAAGGTGAAATGTAGAGATACCTCTAGACGTGGGGTACAAGCATCAAGTGCACGCAAGAAGGATAGTTGCGTTCGAACAACTCAAATTGCCACCTCAGAGTGAATCACTGATATGGGCGCGTATGGATGGAGATTGTGTGGAAAACCGCTTGTGGGTTGTGGAATCAGCAGAAATTCCAGAGAGAAATAAAGCCAAAAAGCTGCTGAAGAGGTATGCTTTCGCTTTCGCCACGAACAATAGAAGACAAGGAAGAACAGCCATGGTCAAACATGAAATTGATACTGGCGAAGCGAGACCGATAAAGCAGGCACCCAGAAGCATACCGCTGGCGAAGCGTAATGAGGTTAAGGATTTAGTCGACGAAATGAGGAAGAGCGGTGTAATCGAACCATCATCGCGTCCGTGGAGCCCATCTGTAGTTTTGGTAAAGAAGAAAGATGGCAGTACAAGATTCTGCGTAGACTACAGGAAGCACTAAAAAGGACAGTTACCCGCTACCAAGAATTGACGACATACTCGACACGTTAGCCGGAGCGAAGTGGTTCTCCACATTGGATTTACAAAGCGGGTATTGGCAGGTGGAGATTGCAGACAAGGACAATGAGAAAACCGCATTCAGTGCGAACGGCGGCTTATGGCAGTTGAAAGTTATGCCATTTGGACTCTGTAATGATCCGGCCACATTCGAGCGGCTTATGGAACGTGTGCTAAAGGGACTGCATTGGAAGACTTACCTGGTGTACCTCCACGACATAATAGTGATGGGCAAAACTTTTGACGAACACCTCAAGAACCTGGGAGAAGTTCTGCAACGAATAACAATGGAAGGTGAAGTATTTGGGGCATCTTGTCACAGCAGATGACATATCCACCGATGAAGATAAAATACGGGCAGTAAAGGACTGGCCTCGTCTTCAGAATCTTCATGAACTACGCAGATTTTTGGGACTATGCACATACTACAGACGCTTTGTGCCTAACTTTGCTAGCATGGCTGCAAGTTTGCATGAGCTGACCAAGAAGTCAAAAGTCTATCAATGGGGTGAGCCACAGGAGAAGGCGTTCCAGACACTAAAAGACCTATTGTGTGCTGCACCAGTTTTGGCGTATCTAGTCCCAGGAGAAAAATTCTTATTGGACAGTGATGCTAGCGGACATGGTATTGGTGGTGTACTTTCTCAAGTGGTTAATAGAACAGAGAAAGTCGTAGGCTACTATAGTCGTAAATTGTCAAAGCCTGAACGGAACTACTGTGTGACCCGACGAGAGCTACTTGTAGTGCTGGAGTGCATAAAACATTATCATGAGTACCTATATGGCCAACATTTTCTGCTAAGGACTGAACATTCCGCACAGAGATGGCTGCTACAATTCAAGAACCCTGTAGGACAGCTAGCACGTTGGATTGAGCGCCTACAGACTTACGACTTCAGCATTGAAGAGGCATAAAACATGGGAATGCTGATGATCTCTCACGCCGACCCTGTAATTTGGAGTGTAAGCATGGCATGAAAGCCGAGAAGAAAGAATCCATAGTTGATATCCGGCTAACGCGGATAGAAGCCAACGAAGACTGGTCCGAAGCACAAAGATGTGACCCAATATTGGCGAAGATAATAGCAGCTGAGGAAGAGGACAAACGACCTACCAGAAATGAGATATCCGCAAAAAGTTCTCTTACAAAAGCATATTGGGCACTATGGGACATCTTAAAGATCATAAATGGATGCCTATATCGACATTGAGAAAGCGCTGATGGCAAAACCGTATCCAAACTTTTAGTAGTGCCTTCCTCCAAAATGAAAGAAGTATTATATGAATTCCATAATGGAGCTAGCGGAGGACATCTTGGAATGACAAAGACACTGGAAAGGCTAAAACAACGTTTTATTGGGTTGGATGTCAACAAGCAGTGGCGGATTGGACAGCAAACTGCACCCAGTGTATTGCAGCTAAGGGTCCAGTAAGAAGAAGTCGAGGACAGCTGCAATAACATAACTCAGGCGCACCTTTCGAGCGGATAGCGATGGACGTAGCAGGCCCTTTTCCAGTCAGCAATGCCGGAAACCGATATGTTCTCGTTGTGATGGACTACTTCAGCAAATGGCCGGAGGTATATGGCATACCCAATCAAGAGGCGAACACAATAGTAAACGTTTTTGTGAACAACTGGGTATGCCGCTATGGGGTTCCAATAGAACTACATTCCGATCAAGGCAGAAATTTCGAGTCGACTGCATTCCAGGAAATGTGTGAAGTATACGGTATTAAGAAGACTCGAACGACGCCGCTTCACCCACAGTCAGACGGAATGGTAGAGCGATTTAACCGAACCCTGGAGGAATACTTGCGAAAAGTAGTGAGCGAGCAACAGAAGGACTGGGACGAACACATTCCGAGGTTTCTACTGGCGTACCGATCTGCAGTCCATGATTCAACATCTAGATCACCCGCCAAGGTTATCTTTGGGACTGAGATAAAACTGCCCGGTGACTTAGAGTTTGATGTTAAGCCCGCCACAGAGAGGGACGAAACATACACTGGAAAAGAAGAAGCCTGAATGAACTGCATGAGTTTGTGCGCATCCGTATAAAAATGTGATGGGATGAAAGCCAGGTATGATAGAGCAGCAAACATGGAGGGCTTTCATGAGGGACAAATGGTTCTACTATACAACTCAAAGCGGAAGAACGGATTATCTCCTAAGCTACAAACCAGCTGGGATGGAGCGTATAAAATAATTAAATGGTTAAACGATGTCTTGTACAGGATACAGAAAGCTAACAGCCCCCCAACAAAAATGAAGGTCGTAAACATAGAGCAACTGGCAAAATATGGGAAAATAGATAATGAGCCTATTCGGGACGAACAGGCTTAAGTGGGCGGCAGTGTTACGCAAATCGAAACGAACTAATATCGTTTAACAACAAAAACGATAAACAAAAGCCACACGATACAAATACACACTAACACTAAGAATACAATGAACGTGTTGATTATCTAAAGCTGCACACACACATATGTACAACGATCCTGGTTGCGCCTGGTACCAGCAACAACACGTATATGGCAAAAAGGGATAGACAACATAAGCAAAGTACACAAACAACAATGTATTAGCAATAGAGCTCTCGAGAAGGCGAGATCACGAACCAGAATTAATGTTCGTTAGACTGGTTGTGTCGGACTATAAAAGGGCTGGACAAAGCAGGCATCAGTCAGTAAGAATTCAGTCAGCCTTGTGTGAAGTTGCGTGTGAACAAAACAAGTCGTTGTTGTAAAGCGAATAGTTGTGTGAACCAGGGTTGGCAAATGACATTTCTAAATTGTACAAACCAGCGTTTTAAATTGTACTTTTTTACCCTAATTGTACAAAACACATTTTTTATTGGAAATATATATGTTTTTTAGAAATATATATTTTATTTTAATAAACAATATAAAAGCAAAACAAAAAAATACATACGAATTCAATTGTACTGTTGTAACAAACAAATATTATAATTATTAATTTTATGAAGAAATTTAATTTTTCCAATTGATATACAGTGAACTCGCGATTACGTGAACTCGCGATAACGTGAGCTAATTTTTACGAAGGCAGTTCACATTTTCGAGTTTGTTCACGTTATCGAGTACCCAAATTCAAAACAAAAAATTACCCTATTTAATGAGTAAAAATGCTAAATACTATTTTAAATTAATTTTTAATAACAAAAATTGAAATGCAATATATGTACATAGTATATAACTCACTTTGCATTTGATGCATACCAAAAAAATATATAAAATAAAGGATACAAAAAATTCGTGTTAATTAACAAAAACAACAAAAAATTAACTAAAACTATATAGGAACATTTCTTCCGATGGATAATTAAATTAAATAAATTTTAAAGGAAAACATCAGTAATTTTTTTGGGGAAGTTTTTTGTTTAGCCATCTTTAACAGAGCTTTTTCTTTAAGGTTTCTCAGCACTCTAATGTCACTACCTTTTCGTTTTCAGCCTATATTAAAGCCTTATCAAAAGCTTAAACAGCTTCCTTGGGTTTAATTGTAATTTCTGACTGGAATATAAACGAATCGTCATCATCGTCGGTATCATCCTGAATTTCAATACTTCCTACTTCTGTCTTATTTCTGGAGGAAAAGACTTAAGAGAATATTATCATCCGAGTAATCTTTGTCCGAAACTGAATTTAAAATACTTTTCCAATTGTTTAAAATTTGTTGAGAATTTTTGTTTTTTTTTGTTTTATAGTTAACATCTTAATGGAATCTAACAATTCTGTTAGTTTTCCAGTCACTAATGCCAAGAGACTGTTTCTATGAGACAGTTTTGTTATTTTAAAACCATCTGGTCCATGGGCTGAATTAACTATGTAACGTTAGGTGGCAAAAACATTGCACAAATGAATCGGTCATCAGAAATCAATTGGAATTCAGACGGATGTGCAGGGGTATTGTCTATTAACAGAAGGGCTTTTACCGGTAGCCCCTTTTTAGTGAAGAACTCAGTAACTTAAAGCTAACAATTATAACAAAGTTTTCAGTTTTAAATTTGTCTGTTGTAATCTATCTGTTTAACAAAACATTGTTGAAACCAGTCATGAAAAATTTTACATGTCATCCATGGTGACTTAGAGAATTTTTAATTCACTGGACAAGTAAAGCTTTTCAAACTTCGTGGATTTTTAGATCTTCAAATTACCAGTAAATTAAGTTTGTGGGTCCCCGACGCATTTAAACATTGAAAACAGATTACAAAAACAAACAAAAAAGTGTTCACGTTTTAGAGCTTTCGGATTTTGTTCACGTTTTAGAATACTCTGTGGAAAAACAAATTTGTTCACGTTTCTGAGACGTTCACACTTTCGCGAGTTCACTGTATACACCTAATTCTGTTTTTACACGGTAGATTGGTTCCAGAAAAAACCGTGTAAAAAAACCGTGTAAAAAAAGACACTGATTGTATGCAAAAATAGGTGATTGGTTCCTAATCTCTAAAACCTATTAAAATTAGTGAAAAACAAGGATTTTTTAAGCTTTGTATTTGACATTTTCTTTTAGGGATTCATAAAATATTTAACAAAATTAAAAATATAAATAACTTAATAAATATAAAATATTTTTTGGCTTACCTTCTATCTTAATGCGTTAAATTTAATGTAACGATAGAAAAACAAATTTGCCAATAAAAAATTTCTTTACCAAACACAAAATATTAACACATTTCAATTGCTCTGACCTTTGTGCTTGTATGCACAAAAGGGAATTCCCCTAAATTTGTTCCATTTACATTTACTTTGACTAGTAAATTTGCCTGTACGCGCAAAAAGGAAATTACCTTAAATTTGTGATATGAACATACTTTGCAAAAATGCTAAATGGAATAAAATCGTGTAACAAAAATTAAAAATATTTTATTTTCAAACCGTGTTATATCAAAACCGTGTAAAAACAGAATTAGGTGTATATATATTTTTTTATAAATTAATAATGTATAATAAATATATAAAACAGTTTATAATTTTTCAAATGGTTTCTTCTATAGTTTTGTTAACCAATTTTTCGTTATTTTATAATTATAACAACAACAGTGTAATGAATTTATTAAATCTTTAGTTTATATTAAACCAGAAAGTGTAGTTACATTCAGTGTGTTTCTCTCTTTTGTTTTATTATATCTTGATACGAAAAAATTCGTTCCACATTTGTGGATGAATGAGGAATGGATAATATACCTCTTACTACTTTACTCAATTCTAAAAACATATATTTATTTGATTCGTTTTTAATTTCAAAAATTTGGTTCAAAAATTGCTTGTTTTCATTTTTATACGATTTTATAATTTCTAAATCAGCCAGTGTTCTGAATTGTGAGTTTATTGTTTCGAAATTTTGGTGTTCATTAGCACACATTTTTACTAATATTGGTACGACGCTGTTAGTTTTCCAGAGAAAACATTATCTGGGGAAAACTTAGATCTAAATTTGATATTTCATACTTATCAAGTATATCTTTTTTAAAAAAATTGCGACCCATTTGGCGGAATAAAAATGTTATTCGTTCTAAAATTATATGAATTCGAGCGTCTTCTGCTTTTTGCTTAAGTACGAAAGACAATGTAGAGAGAAAAATATTCGCAATAAATTGACAGGCAAAATGAGTTGCCATTTCACATCAATTAAGACTCAAAATTGACAAAACTTTGAAATTGTACAAAATGGGTGATTGGTTTATCATTGTACTTTTGGTATTTGAATTATACCAAAAAAAAAAGTACAATTATACCAATTTTGCCAACCCTGGTGTGAACTAGTAAAGTGAATAAACAGATTATTATTGTTGTATCGTTATACCGTGTTCAGACAGGCGCTTTTATTGCTTAATTAGCAATAAATTAATTAGCATTATTGACCTCAATATTTAATATAAAATTTGAATTAATTATTGCTCAATAAAAACTCAAATTGTTTCAAAATTGACAAAAAATTTAAATACAACACTGTAAATTTTAAATACAACACTGTCATAAGTACGTTCAGTGGCCATATTTCAATTTTCCGAACACTTTCAATTGATATTTGACAACTCAATGTCAACAACGACAAACAAAAAAATCAAAAAATGGCGGGTCAAGTGGAGGTAAGTTTTTATTTAATTTATTTCTTTATTAATAATTTTTAATAATAACAATTTATATTTTAAATAGAAAAAAACAAGCACATCCTGCGCTGGAGCGAGGTTAGCGAAGCAGCCCTGATATGCCTTTACCAATACGGCGAAAGCGTGCTTTAAGGTGACCAAATGCGTTCTCTACCACTCTTCTACACTTCGATAGTTGAACAACTTTTGTTCAACTGATAAAGCCAATGAAAAGGGGTACGGCTTCATTAAATTGGTAGAGAACCTAAAGGCGGAGTCTCCCAAAATGCAAACTGGCATTTGAATAACACCTATTTCTTTCGTATTGGATTTCAACACCTCGGAGTTCTCCAGTACTTTCTTTAACAGTGATGTATTATAAATTTGGGAATCATTACAACGTCCAGGAGCCCCAATGTTTATATATAAAAAACGGTACCTGTTTATATATCATTACATATTTGACAAACAAAAAAATTTCATATTTTGTACCTGTAATCCACAAGCGCCAAAAGTATCATAGAATACCATCCCTTATAGTTGTAGTAGTCAGTGGCATTGTTTTGGTTTGGTTTAACTTCTATATGGCATCCATCTGTAAATATAAATTGCAATTGCTTGTCATTAGAGGATTCTTTTATTTATGTATGCATATAAAATGGTCAAAAATTTCAAATTTGCCAATGGCCCCTAGACATTGTGGAAAACCAAGCCTTTGGAATCCGTCAACGCATTCGCTTAAGAGTTCTTGTGTTGGAGGCAATTTCTTTATATAATTATTGGACAATACCTGCCACACTTCCTCACAAAATTCGATTAAAATTGTACACACAATTGATTTGCCAACACCAAAAAGCTCAGAAACCACTCTGTATTCGCCGGAAGAACTGAGTGTAAACAAAGCAATGGCTACGCGCTTTTCTAATGTTATAGCTTTTCGCCAATTTGTGTCTTCCTTACTCAAATTCGACAACAAACCACAGAGGACGTCAAAACTGCTACGGGTCATTCGAAAATGCATCCTAAAAAACTGATCGTTGTTGCAGTGGCAATTGAGTTCCCAAAATGTCGATGGGCGGTTCTGAAATTTTTAAATGTAGTAATTGATTTGATTAATATTGTTTATATTTTACTTACCAATTTCCATAAAGACCTTTGAGTCTCATTTTCCTCTAACATTGCCATAAGCAAAAACTTTTTTTTCTGCAAACTTTTCATAATTATCAAATCCTGAGAGAAGCCACTTTGGAATCAAAAGTTGCTCCTACTAACCGCATCAGCTCAGCGTTCCTGTTACACACTAGTAGTAAGGCCTTTTCCAACGTTAAGTTGTTTTCCATTTTTTCAAAAATAATTTTTTAACTAATTTTCACGATTAAATTAAAAGCAATGTTGTTGAAATAATCAGCTGTTTTGCTTACCAGCTGTCAAAAAATATTGATAATACTCTCTGTCTGAACACATAAAACATTGTTCACAAATAAACGAATATTGACTTAATAAAAATGCCTGTCTGAACACGGTATTAAGTTGTATACGGTGGCACACAAAAGTAGTGTAAAGAATAAAGAGATTTTAACTGAAGTTAAATACATATTTGTCTTTACTTTGCTTGCAATTAACGAACTCATATTTAAACGCTTTTAAAAAGGTAAAAACGTAACAATATAATCTATTCTTAAGTAAAATTATTTTAATTAATTATTTTAAGATAAACATTTACCCTTATTCTGGTTGTCGTCATCTTTAAAATTGGTATTCTGTTTGTAGTTATTGACAGTTATGGATGACTGTCGACACACATTTGGTATTCTGTAAGTCAATACTAAGTCGATATTGTGTTGTGTCGACTCTGATTTTGTCGACGTTATTTTTGGTAACGACAAGCATTACAAAATTAACTCTTGTGGTAAATTTTTATTGTCTTACGTTTTTCTTCCTTAGCACAATAGCGATATGGATCGTCTTGATATTCATAAATACAGTTACACGTCGCCAAATAATTCCTAACAAAACATTCGGCATTCTGCCCACAGGTACTAGGACATGGGTCTTTACATTTCTCATTAACACATGCCCTGTTCGACGGGCAGTCGGAACAAACATTCCGGTCGACAACCTTCAAGGTGATCCATATTGCTATCGTGCTAAGGAAGAAAAACGTAAGACAATAAAAATTTACCATAAGACTTAATTTTTTAATGCTTGTCGTTACCAAAAATGACGTCGACAAAATCAGAGTCGACACAACACAATATTGACTTACAGAATACCAAATGTGTGTCGACAGTCATCGATAACTGTCAATAACGACAAACAGAATACCAATTTTAAACTGTCGACGCAAGTCGACGTCGTCTTAGTAAAGAGATTTATTAAATACTGGTCAACTGATTCACATACTAAAATATACTTACATTTTGTGGGGATGAGCGGGGAAAATAGCGATAAAATAAAATATTTGGCAAAATAAGAAAATAGCACAAAATATTAATTTACCTTCGGGTTGGGGGGGGGGTGGTAAATTGGATAATAAATATCTGTTTTCTTTTATGTTTATATTAACTCATAATTAACTTCATTTAGTACACACAGTTGTACATTACTTAAAACTAATACATTACATTAGGGTGGCCAGCGTGAACATCCCGCCCCCTTGCAACATTGCAACAAGCGGACCGAGATGTCACCTGGCCAGAGATCAATAAGTTTACATTTCAGGTAATTCAGATATATATATAATTCATAGTAAAAAAAGAAATAAAGAATAGATAAAAAACAATTCAAATTGAAAGTAAATAATAATAAAGAAAGAGGAGCTATTTGCCTAGCACGTTGATGACAATGGTAGCCTCCGATGTCGCATTAGAAGCCACTACGGTTCCATTGGTGGAAGGCTGATCTGCACACGCACACGTTCTCTTGAGAGCTTGGTTGTGGGGTGCGCTCTTCGGGTTACTGCCACTATTCTGCTTATTGGTGTGAGCAGGTTTTCTTTTGTGTTGGCTTTTTCCACGGTTGCTTTTCTTGGCTGCGGGAGCGTTCTTCCTTCGTTGTTGATTGCTGTCAGCTCGCCGATGAAAATGCAGCATTGTATGGTGCTCTTGTAGACACTCCATACATCTTTCTCTGCTCTGACGCGCCTTGATGAAATGGGAATGTGCCAGACAGTTTATGCAGTACTTGAGTCTGTTTACGACGCTCAATCGTCTAAAAGGACTCATACGACGAAATTTGGGGTATTTCCGCAATTGATGATGTTCCGAACACAAACGACATTTGGAGTTGGAGGCAGCAACAACATCGTCAAAGCTTTCGTTCTGGGGACGTTCCACGGCTAGTCGACGGGGTGCAAGTTCCGACATCTATAAATACAATCAAAAAACGGGCAAAAGAAAAGAAAAAATTAGTTTTGTTCATGATTAGGGAGCAGCACGAGTTTGACAATTGGTCGAGTCAAAACGCCATTGGCTGTTTGAACATCGGCCACTCGCACCTTCGAATCGGGGCCGAGATAGATCCGTTCGATCCGACCTAGCTTCCATTCGTTAGGGGGAAGATTGTCATGACAAATGACAACAAAATCATTTACAACAAAATCTCTTTTTGGAACCATCCATTTGTTGCGTTTATGCAACTCAACCAGATATTCGTCTTTCCATCGATGCGCGAATAAATGGTGCAAAATTTTCAGCTTACGCCATCGATTAGCATAGCTTATAGATTCGTTCGAAAAATTAGGTTCCGGTGGAGATAGGATGGCATTTCCTATAAGAAAATGTCCCGGTGTCAAAGGGTTGATGTCAGAAGGGTTATCTGTCATCGAGCTAAGAGGTCTAGAATTCAAACAAGCCTCTATTCTTGTCAACATAGTCGAAAATTCCTCATAAGTGAAACTCTGGGCGTGAGATATGTTTTTCAAATGGGTTTTCAAACTCTTCACACCTGCCTCCCATAAGCCACCGCAATGTGGAGCCCCCGGGGGAATAAAATGCCAATCCACTAACTGAAAGGCATTCCTTGCGACAATTTGACGCTTAAGATCTTCAAGGAACCGAGTCTTATCCTTATTTAAAAGATTGGCTGCTCCAACAAAAGCAGTACCATTGTCCGAATAAAGGTGAGAAGTACAACCGCGACCAGAGAGGAATCGAACAAAAGCGGCCAAAAACATTCGGTGGATATGTCATTTGTAGCCTCCAGATGGATGGCTCGAGTAGCAAAACAAACAAATACTAAGACTTATATGACTTTATATCAAAGGACCGGCAAAGTCAATTCCGGTATGAGTAAAAGGGCGAGTAAGCGTAGTTTTTTCGGGCGGCAACGCAGACATAATCTGCTGACCGAGTTTCCTTTTATATAAAGAACACACTTTGCAATTGTGAACAACTGTCTTAACCAAATTCTTTAATTTAGGAACCCAAAATTCCTGTCGCATAAGGCGAAGCATCAGAGAGATATCCGCATGAGCCGAAAACTTATGAAGATGTTCCAGATAGAAACACGTAAAACGGCCATTATAGGGTAATAACTTCGGAAAACGTTTTTTGTACGTCTAAGTAGGTGACTGAGAGAGTCTACCATTAACCCGTAGAAATCTACTAGAATCTATAAAGGGGTTGAACACGAGTGGTGAATTCTTAGAGGTTAAGGTAGAGCCATTCTTCAGTGAAGAGTATTCGGGGAAATGGGTACTTTGGCAGAGAATGATCAAACGATCCTTTGCCGACTTAACCTCACTTTGACTCAACGTATGAGATAGGGGGACTTGAGACGACCCTTTCCGGGGAGTAAAGGGTGATAAAAGCGAAAGATGTAGGACATAACTCGCAGAGCACGAGGTAAGTCCGAATATCGACTCAAAAATTCTTCAGACGTATCCGTTTGGGCAACGTTAAACTGTATCGAACGCGTTTCTAGCTGATTATTGGGTTTAAAAGACCACCGTGGTCACTCAGACTGTGGACGAGATAACCATTCAGGACCTTTCCACCACATATTTGAAACAGCGAGCTCCTTAGCGCTCATACCACGACTAGCCAAATCAGCAGGGTTATGATGAGGTTCGACGTGATTCCAATTGTCAGTGCCTACCTGGTCCACGATATACGATACTCGATTTGCCACAAAAGTTGGCCAATGGCACGGGGGTTTTTGAAGTCAGGACAGAACGATAGTCTAATCTGTCCAATAGAAGTGAAAATACCACAATAGAGTTGCGCCGCAGAGTTCTAAACGGGGTAAAGTTTGCACTTTTATAGGCGCAACTTTTATTTTGGCAGCGAGCAAGTGGGTGATAAATTCACCAGACGGGGTTTGGACTCTACTGTACAGAGTGGCAGCTTTCTCAGAAGCATCACAAAATGCATGAAGTTGTACTTCACACTGAGGGTTAAAATTAACCCAACGGGGATGTTAATCCTTCCGATGTACGAATAATCATCGACAAACTCAAGCCATCTGTTAAACGTCATGGGTTTCAAGTATTCGTCCCAATCCATTCCGTCTTTCCAAATTTGTTGCATAAGAATTTCAGCAACTATGACTTTAGGTGCCAACCACCCAACGGGGTCAAATAGCTTGGCTATTTGAGACAAGACGGAGCATTTTGTGACTACAGATAAATCGGGCGTTGGAGCTGGCTTGAAGAAAAATGCATCAATGCTCGCAGTCCAACGTAAACCCAGAGTTTTAGCGGTGCTGGCGTCTGACAATTTTAGAAATTGGGAATCCAATAGATGTTCAGATGGCAAATCATCAATAAATCCTCTACCATTTGATGTCCATTTACGAAGGGAAAAGCCAGCAGAATTCAGAACATGAATTATCTCATCACGATTACGAGTAACTTCTACAAAGGAATGCGAACCAGCCAAAATATCATCCACATACATTTGGTTTTGCAAAATCTCAGAAGCAAAGGGGTGATCTGTTTCACAATCATCAGCTAACTGATGTAGGGTTCTTATGGCCAAATAGGGGCACAGTTAACACCAAATGTAACTGTGTTTAACTCAAAATCCTGGACATCTTCCTGGGAGTTTCGACGGAATAATACCCTTTGAAAAGGGGTGTAATCTGGTACCACCAGTATTTGCCTTTACATCTTCTGTATGTCTGCGTTGAAAACAAATCTAAACAGTCTCCATCGGAGAATCAAAATAGTCAAATCGGCTTGTAAAATCGAGCCAGTGTGCAAGACACTGTTAAGGCTTAAGCCATTAGAGGAGGGGCAAGATGCGTTAAAAACGACACGCAACTTTGTGGTGGTGCTATCAGGCTTAAAAACGGCATGATGGGGTAGGTGGTAACTGGGCTTGGGAGAATAAACAGCGTCGCGATCGATCTTCGACATGTGGCCTAGAGTAAGGTACTTCTCAATGACTTGATCATATTGATCCTTAATTTCACGGTTCCTTATTATACGCGACTTATTTCTCAAAAATTGGCCGAGAAAACCTTTTCGAGATGGACCGAGATTCAAGTCCGTCGAAAATTCGGGTTTAAAATGTAGAGCAACTACATATCTACCCTCTCTAGTCTAAGTCGTGCGACGATAGAGATCCTCACAAAAGCGATCTTCAGGCGACAATATCTTCGACTTCGGTATTTCCTCTACTTCCCAGAACCGACTAATTTTCGCATCTATATCCAGTTGCTACAAGAAGGAAGCAACGGAATCCAACAGGTTCGACCGAGGTTTTTTGCCAGTTACTATCCAACCTAAAACAGTTCGTTAAGCGATTAACGGGTTTTTAGAATCCTTTCTAACCTCAGGAAACATGATCTGAGAGTATATATCTCCACCCATCAAAGCAAATCCTTATGGACACATTTCAAGTCTGTCAACGGAAGTTCGGGAGTGTTGAGGTCAACAAACTTCGCCAAGGAGTAGGTTAGCCAGTTAGCTTGTCAACCACATATGCCCCCGTAGTCAGACTAAACGCTGGATCAATGGAAGGCGCCAGCGAAACAAAACAGACTTTAGTCGAGTTTGCTGCCACTGCGCCATTAAGGCCCACAACAGTGGCAAGCGGTGCTAAAAGGGTCGGAAGATCTAGCTTCCGTTGCAGCTTTCTGGAGATGAAAGTAGCCTGAGATGCCGGGTCGATTAGAACTCTAGCAGGAAAAACTACATCATTATGCACTACATTCACCTGGATAGTTCCCAATAAAACTGTCGAGTAAGGTGTGGACTGTATACGAGTGGCGAAATTTTGAAAAGATCGAGCAGCAGCGGTTGCAGATGGGCCATCGTCCACTTCATTTCGCCTTTGTGCAGGAGAAGGCCGAGGAATTTCTGGAGAACTAATAGGAGTAGAAGGGTCAGCGGGGTTAGTTCCAGTCCTCGATTTCTCCCGGGGGTACCGAATGATGTTTTTGTTGGCAAATGTAGCAAACATTTGAGCTCTGGCATCTCTTGAACTCATGCGAGGCTGCCAAACAATTCGTGCAGCATTTGTGCTTTTTAACGGTTGCCAAGCGAGCACTTTCGTTGGGGTAAGTTAGGGGCCACAGTGGTCCCAAAGGTTTTCAATTTTCGAGGGTTACCAAAGCTGCCTTGGTTATTAACCCAGGCAGTACCTTGAGCAAAATAGTGGCTGCCGATAATGTCCGACGCTGACTCCAGAGATTGTTCCCAAATACCTAGGGTGTGTTCGGGAAGTCTAGTGGAGCAAATATAAACAAAGACGATATCCCAATTCTGAGTTTCGATGCCCAGCAACGACAAATTCGTTATACAATCATTAATTGTTCGCTGCAAACTCTTAATTTAAGGACCAGATTCTTTGGATATGGAAGGGAGGTTAAAGAGTGTTTTCAATTGAGAATTTACCAAAACGCGTTTATTCCCATACCTATCCACCAGGTTCTGCCACACCATGTCGATACCATCATTCGTCATGGGGCAAGTTCGAATAATGTCCCTCGCCTCACCTTCTGTCTTCTGTAAAAGATAATACATCCTTTGGATGTTACTAATATGTGGGTTGGTCCCATAAATGGCCGAAAACATGTCCTTTAACGTTGGTCAAGATGCGTAATCACCAGCAAAGGTTGGGGTGTCACAGGGGGGAAGATGTATCGGGATACTATTGGTAGGGGGTTCGCGGCCTTGCTCTTAAGGCCGTCAGTTGACCCATCAATGAGTGAGACGCATTGAAAATTGAGTGTATATCCCGACACATACTTGGCCTTCAGGTCTTTAGCAGAAACCTTGGTATCCTCGGCATTTTCCGACAAGTCCTCGTAGGAGTCGCGAAAAGCTTCCCACAAACGGGTTAACTCCTGCCGATGGACACTCAGAGTGTGAACAGAGTGTTCTTCTTTAGGGATAGCTTGAATGAAACTGTCAAAATCGACTAAGCGATTGTAGTTTCTTGTCAAGTTTTTCAATGCGGCCATTTTATCACGATTGGGACGGAGATAAGGTTATTAAAAAACTCAGAATAAAAGGAGAACGAGCAGATAAGGATGTTCACGAAAGGGGACTACTAAATGTAAAATTCCAAAGAAATAGTAACAAACGAGGAAAACTTCAAATCGCGAGAAAAAATCCGAATATTTCAAAAAATTTACGAATAATACAATCCCAAAAATAAGAAAAGGGAAATATTTAATATGACTAGTTCAACACGAAATTGATCCGAAAAAATGAGAGAACAAAATGTTCGCGAATACCGATATAAAAGGGAAAGGTGTCAAATCATAAAATAAAAAAATTTAAATCGCAATAAAAATGATTGCTTAAAAAGTTAATCAATAACGAATATATACAAAAAGTATATATATAAAAATATAATAAAAAAATATATATAAGAAATATAATATATAAAAAATATCAACAAAAAATATATATTTTTCCTTTAATTAAATCAGAAAAGAAATGTTTCAAATAAAACCAAAAATAAGTCGAAGAATATAAAATAATATAATTCGCTTATGATAATAGTGCAATATAAAATATTCGACACAGCGGCCACCTTATTCTGTGACTACCTTACCTTTATAAAGCAAGTACACAACAACAATACGCAAGATCAATGCACTCTGTATTGTTTGTGTATCTTTTTTCCCGTTTGTTTCTGGTAAACACTTATGCCTGGGTTACCCAAGTGTAAGAATCGTAAAATCGTAACGTACGTACGTACGTAATTGGTCATTACAACCCTTCAGTCAGGATTACGACCTAGTTTCTCACACCACTTATGTTGTGTGTGTTAATTTTATACATGAGTGGCGGGACCTACAGTTTAAAGTCGACTCCGAACGACAGATTTTTGAGAAACTTTTCATGGCAATTTTATTTAAACTCAGAGTTTTTGCCAGAAATCTGCTGAGAGGAAGTCGCCGAAGAAATAGTTTTTGTGTTTATTTTGATGTCTGGCCTGGGGCTCGAACCCTGGCTTTTCGTCTAATAAGCCAACACACTACCTAATAAACCACAGCGACTTCAAAAAAATCGTAACGTACGTAGCCTTAAAAACATTTGTGTAGTTATAGAAACGTTCAAAACGGGACATATGTCAACGAAGAATGTAAATAAAAACGAAACTGAACACAAAGCAACACACAAACAAACATAACACAATGCAAAGAAATTGGTATACAGACTTATCATCAGCGTTGCCGTTTTTTGTTCAATGTGTAGATTATTCAGGATTTGGTTATTATTTTTCTTATAAAAATAGTTTTTGTTTTGTTTGTTAAAATTAATTAATTAGTAAGAATATAATTTTATTTTCTTATTTTTTGTTTCTTTTTTCTCAATTATAATTTAAATTTGAGAAAAAAATAAAATAAAAAACTGCAAATTTAATTTTGATCATATTTTTCCTTATTTGTTGATTTTTTCACAAACGTTCGCTACAATATTTTTTTTTCGTGGCAACACTGCTCATGTCAATGTTCAAATGTCACGTAAAAACGTGGGAGAATTCTGTTTTATACAGATCGTTCCGTTTTCTTAACGAGAGAGAACGTTTGGGTAAGCGTTTACATTGTTCTCCATATGCTAAAAAGAAAACGTTTTCTACGGTACGTTACGTTACATGTGACGTTACATGGTAACTCCAGCATTACTGGTCCTTTTATACTGCACTTTGATTTCTTGTTTCATTATATTTTTTATCTTACATTTCTTTTTTAATTTTTATTTTAATTTATTAATGTTGTCTCTTTTTTAATAATTTTTTCTAAAGTTTTAAAATTTTTAACACTTTTAAACGAACTATAAAATCTTATGTACGTATTAGTAAGAGAATCTCGTATGTGTAAGTTTGGGTCATTCATTTCTTGTAGGGTAGTTTTCACATTTATTTGCTTTTGTATAGAACAGAAGAAACACGATAATAATTAATTAAAAAAATAAATTTTGAAAAATAATAACTTAAAAATGTCTATTGTCAATTTGGGTTTTATATATTTTATTACCATTATTATTATTATCTTCGTCAGTGGTTAAATAATTCATTTGGAGTGGTGGCGTTGATTACCGAAGCTCAATTGAGCACACACAGCGGTCCGTTTTGACGCTTGGCGTAGTTAATGTACTGACCGAACTCCACTAAACTCATCAAAGAAGTTGTTCAAGGGCTGCTGTTCACATACACGAATACAACACAATGCAAAGGAATTCCTATACAGACATTTGCACTACGTCAGCTGTTCAGAACAATGATGAGTGTTGTTAAGGTAATGCAAAATTCAAAAAGTAACAATTAGACCTAAATTGGAAAGAGTTATATTTATTTCTTGAGTTTTATGTTACTATAAAAATTTCTTCTTGTAATATTATACATTTTTGGTTCAATCTGAATCAATATTTATGGAATTTACACTGTCGAATATTGTTCTATTCAAAGGATTTATTTGTTTTATTTTTTATATTAAATTTCAATACAATAACTCTAGCTAGAATAATAATAAACCACTCTCATAACTTCTTATGCACATCTAAAAATGTTAAAGATTAAAAAGATTTACATATAAATATGCCCTTGCCTATTGTCACATGGCCACTCAAAATACATATTATTTATTTATTTTGTTTCAACGTTTTTACACGCATTACAATCATAATACTAATAACACTATGCTACAAAATACAAGAAATTACACCCGAGTAACTACTTAGTCAGTTTATGCATACAGTTGAATGCAGTTGGAGCATAGTAGTATCTGATACTGAAAAATTTAATCGTTCTTGAAAAGGATCGCGAAGAAAATTAATAAATCCTGTAGTATTTATTTAAGTAAAATAACGATTAACGACCAGAAGTAATTTCTTTTTTTAAATTGCAGTCTTCGTATTCAAGATAAATAAATGTTTTACAAAATGTAAAAACGTAACAATATGGACGACATGTTAATTGGTACCGAAACCGAAGTCGTAATGATTGAGAAATTAGAACATAGATATCTTTTTTGTACTCGAAGAGGTTAAATTGAGTTTGAATTTGCGTGAATGCGAATTTTTGTAAACAAATTCATTAAAGTTTTGGGACAGCGATTCGCAGATTCCCTGGCCTAAGTGGTTATTTCCGGTAGTTTGTTCCAGCATACGATATTATATCCGAGCAGTTGCGTAGGTTTTTCACAATATTTTTAGTAGTATTAAATAAGCCTTACGAAGTTATAATAGATTGCAGTGCCGCAAAAACGTCGATGAGTAAAAAGAATTGATTCCGCGAATAGGAGGTGGTGGTACCATGTGGACGCCCTAAGCAGAATGCCAAATGAATATATTTTTAATATATATTAATTAAAAATCATTAATTTAATTCACTTAACAAGAAATATTTCATATATAGTGTCGGAATCTGCGAATGTGTAGTAGAAGAAAATGAATGAATGATGTAATATCATATATATATATAACGTTTGTTCCAAAGAACCCTAGAACATAGTGTTACGTAAATAAATGTATAAAAGCAAAGCTAAAAAGTTTGTAATTAAAGAATTCTAGAACATAGTGTTGGAATACGTTAACAAATGTGTTATTGCAACAGCAGTGTAATAAAAAACGCGAAAAAATACACTTATAAAGATGTCAAATATTGTTGTACCACAATACCCCACCCCACCCACTAATCATCTAATGACGATACGTCACTCGCTGTCGATGTTTGCATGTGTTTTCACTTCTTCATCATTTGGAGATTTTTTCAGATCGAACTCTTCGTTGATTTTGTAGTGTGTTGGTCACACTTATCCACTGTTGTGTGTTGGTTACGTTTGTGCTACATAAAAATTCATTTTGATACATTCCTCAATAATATAAACAAAACTTTCAATGACCAACGGCACGAGGTATCAAATTGCATTATACAAATTTTCAGTATGTAATAATTGTAAAGTAGCAAAATGCTGACCCTGCACACTCTAAGTTAATTAAAAATTAAATTAGGTCATAAGTATTATGTAAAGAAATTAGATTTAAGTAAAAACTAAATTAGGTCATAAGTATTAATATGTAAGAAATTACACTTAAGAAATTTATATAAATATCTGTAAGTTGATTGATAGAATTAGAATAAAATTGATGATCATAACGGCTCTTTAGCTGATAAAGAATCTTTTTTATTCTCATTTAAACTGCGGCTTATTATCCATAACTAAGCGGCCTGCTCGCCTTAATAATAAGCAAACCAGGACAGACAAAAACTGACCGACAATTCAAATACACAAAGATTACATTCGTTACACCACTTTAGTATCAATATGAATATTTAATATATGAATATGAATTAAATTTAAAACTTCTTATATCTGGGGAAGTGAAGTCGCCGTGGTGTAGTAGGTAGTGTGTTGGCTTACTATTCGTAAAGCCCAGGTTCGTATCCCAGGTCAGACATCAAAAATGAAATATGAAAAAAAAAATATTTCTTCGGCGACTTCCTCTCAGCAGATTTCTGGCAAAAACTCTGAGAGTAAAATAAACTGCCATGAAAAAGTTTCTCAAAATTCTGTCGTTCGGAGTCGACGTTAAACTGTAGGTCCCGCCACTCACGTATAAATAAAATTAACGCACACAACATGAGTGGTGTGAGAAGCTAGGCCGTAATCCTGACTGAAGGGTTGTAATGGCCAATTATGTATGTATGTATGTATATCTGGGGAATCACTATAGATAAAATCATCAAATTGTACATGGGCAACAGTGAAATCCATATGAATAATTTGTGAAAAAATTGCCGGACTAGCAATAAGAACAAGACCCTCGCATATAGGTTAGGTTAGGTTAGAGGACGTGTACTTGTCAATTAAGACAAGTACAGTACCCGGAGGTCGAATTGACCCATTGTACAACGTCCTAATTTCTCACACCACCTAGTTTCTCACTCACTTTTTGTATTTTGTCTTTGATGCCTGGCCTGCGGCTCAAACCCAGGCTTTTGCGTCTAATAAGCCAACACGCTACCACACTACTAGACTACGGCGACTTCCAAGACCCTCGCATATAAATATGATACAAAATTTCGTGTACATGGAAAACTATTAGAGCTAGAATCTAGCATGAACCACTTTGACACACATATGAACATTTCGGGTTAGAGCAATAAATGGACTCTATTTTTATATGAATTCTTAGAAAGTAAATACTAAACATCATATATCCGATAAACTATTGCAGCTAAAGTCATGTGTATTGCCTGTTCATTCCAATAACTGTTTTATTATATGTTTGTAAAAAACGCATAGAGGGACATGTGTAACTTAGGTACCATTAACAGTAGACCATAGTTTACCATTTCATAGCACAGTTGTGCAAAGAGAACTCACACGCATTCGTGTGTCTTTTCATTTAGTTGTCGATCAGACTGCGACAAGAACACATGTGCGACGGATGCTTTATCATATTATTTCAGCATAACACTCAAAAAATATTTCATGTTAAAAATGTTCTGTTATTAGCTAGGCGTATTTCATTTTTTTATTTTGTCGCATAGTATAATTTTTTTTAAATGCTTTGGAATATTCGCTTTTTTTAATATTATTCTTATTATTTTTATTTATCTAAAAAAACATGACCTAATTTTTAAGCCAAATATGGATAGCTTTATGTTCTTTTAATAAAAATGGATTTTTTATTTTATTTTTATTTATCTAAAATTATTAAGCCAAAGTTATATAGCTTTACATATGTATGCTGATGAAATTAAAATAAAAATAGCGTATATTACTAACACTTTTCTATGGCTGTAAATAAATAAATTTTCTCAACTTATTTTCTCTCTCTTACTCACTAACACATAACCAAAAATTTTTTGACGAACCCTGCAGTAGACACATTGATGACACTATACTGCCTTAATTTATTAACTACCTACAGCATACATAATTTTTTAAAGAAACAATTGTTACCTGTGGTTATATAATACAGACCAAACCTTTATGGTCCCCCTAATAAAAAATATTTTACCTGTTATGGTATATTTGACGAATAATGATTGAAAGGAGGTACTTAAATAGTACTTACAATCTTTTTCGCAAATCATTTTAATCCCAGATTTTAAACCTTTAGCTCTTTAGCTGATAAAGAATCTTTTTTATTCTCATTTAAACTGCGGCTTATTAGCCATACTCAAGTGGCGTGCTCGCCTTAATAATAGGCAAAATATGGAACTAAATAATAATATATTAAAATTAAATTAAAAAAAAGAATTGTAAATTTATTTAAATTAAAATTTTTCTATAAAAGAGAAGAAATTACTATTAACCTACAGATATATTTATAATAATCAATATATTTATACATATATAAAAAAAATTTTTTTTTTTGATAATAAATTTTGTTAAAGTAAGAATAATAAAAATTATGAAATTATTATTATTATATATTTAATTTTAATTACAGTTTTAAAATTAGTAATAATATAATGTTAGTTACAAAAAAAAAAATATAAAAATTAGTATGACCCATGGAATATATATACGAACGTGTAGATTCCATTATATCGAATGCTAGGAAATCATTAGTAAGAGGTTATACAGAAGAAACTATTCAGGCTAAAAGAACAGAACTACAAAAATTAGAAAACAAATCCATACAAATACTGGAAATTAAAGCACTAAGAGAACAACAAAGACAACTACATACCTTTAAATTTAGAGAAAAGATAGAAAGAGCATTAGAAATATTACAGAGTCACGAAGATAAATTGAAAATTCAAGCATTAGAAGAAGAGATAGAACATTCCACCATGACTGAAGAAAACTTGAACACGACAGAACTAGCATCAATTTCAAAATTGCTAACAGTATTCAATGGTACAAAAGATGAATTAAACCCTTTCATAGCAAATATCGAAGTACTGAAAGATACATTACCTTCAACTAAACACATTTCATTTTTCAATTTTGTATATAAAACAAAAATTTCAAATAAAGTGCAAACCAAATTAAGACAAGTATTAGTTCGTACTGACATAGGCTCATTAATTTCAACTTTAAAAGAAACTTATAAAACAAAGAAGTCACCAAATGTTATTCTAAACGAACTAACAAAGATTACTCAGTTAGACACTATCAGAAAATTTGCTGATAAAATAGAAACATTAACCACGGAATTAAACGAGATCCAGATAAGTTCACTTGGAGAAAACAATAGAGAAGTGATCAGTAAAACTAATGCCATAATTGCATTTAATTCTTTAAAAAACGGACTAAAAGACCAAGATCTCGTTAGGACAATAAATGCCAGTAGAGTAAAGACTTTCAACGAAGCCATCGACATAGCCATGGAAACATCAACAGACATGAGACAAAATCAAATAATGTACCAAAAATCATCAAACAGAAATTATTACAGAAATTACAGGAATAACAACCATTCTACTAATAGATACAACAATAATAAGAACAATAACAATTATCAAAAAAATTATAACAGAAATGACAATAGAAGTAATAATAACAGGACAAACAATTATATAAATAATAACCACAACAACAATAACAATTATAATAACAATAGAGGCAACAACTATTATAATAATAATTATCGTGGTAATGCCTACAATAATGGTAATAGTTACCGAAACGGGAATACTAATAATAGTAATCGTAATGCTAATAATCGTAATAGAAATGGTAATAATAATTACTACAATGGTAACAGAAACCAGAACGTAAAACTTATGGAGCAAAACCAGGGACCAAGGTCCTCCGGAACAAAATCAGTAACTTCAAAAGCAGTATTTAGCATTTCATCAGATCTAACAAATTATGTGAGATTAAATATAAAAAATATACACCGTACATTAACATTTTTAATAGACACAGGTGCTGATATCTCACTATACAAAGAAGACTTACTACACAGATATGATGAAGATCCAGATGACTATTGCTGTTTAACAGGGATTACAAAATAAAAAATAAAATCCTTAGGTTTCACTAACTATACAGGTAAACGATACATTACTTACATAAACATAACATAAAATACAACTGTTCATTAAAATTTTCCGATCCACACTGATGGTAAACTTGGGCGAGATTTTTTGTTGAGGTTCAATTGCAACATAGATTATGAAACATTCACATTAACCATCAATACAAGAAATGAGACTTTGATATTACCTATTCACAACGACACATTTGAGATAAATGTAATAAGAATTCCTCCAAGAAGCGAAATAATTATACCTTTACAAATAAATATTGAAGAAGATGGTGTAATATGAAACCGTGAAGTTGGAAAATGTGTATTTTTGGCCAATTCAATAATTCCTAAAGATGGATACACAAAGTTATTAAACATTACTGACGAAACCATAAAATTAGAAAATTTAAAAGTAGAAACTATCCCTTTAAGAAATTTTGATACATACAAAACAAGTGATGATAAACCAGATACGAAATATGATGAGGAAAGGTTTAAGAAAGTGTTAAATGAATGCAACATGGAGAAGAACGACGAGAAAGCAAAGAAGGATTTGTTAGAGATATTAAAAAATACCAACATATGTATATTTCATTTAGAAGGTGGAAACCTGACAACCAATAATTTTTACAATCAAACTATTCAATTAAATGACAAAAATCCAGTTTATATAAAGAACTATCGATTACCACAAACGCATACAGAGGAAATAAATAACCAAGTAAAAAGTTTATTGAAACAAAAAATAATAGAGGCATCCACAAGTCCTTACGACGCTCCATTCTTATTGGTACCTAAGAAATGACAAAGTGATATAACAAATGGAGACTTGTCGTTGATTTTAGGAAACTCAATGACAAAATAGTTAATGACAAATTTCCAAAAACACGTTTAGATGATGTTCTAGATAGACTAGGAAGAGCTAAATATTTTTCCACATTGGACATGACAAGTTCCTTTCATCAAATTGAGCTCGATAACCAGTCAAGACCATTTACAACATTTTCAACTACTAATGGTCATTACCAATATCCAAGATTACCTTTTGGACTAAAGATATCTTCAAATAGTTTTCAGAGGATGCTAACGATAGCACTAGCTGGACTAGAATCCGAAGCATCTTGTATGTTGATGATATAATAGTTTCTGGATATAGTTTGAAACATCACAACAATAATTTGAGCAACGTTTTCGATAGATTATCTAGATACAATTTAAAATTGAATGCGAGCAAATGCTATTTTTTGGAATCAGAAGTTATATATTTGGGACATTTGATAACATCGAATGGTATTAAACCAGACCCAAGCAAATATGATGTAATTACCAAGTATCCTACTCCTAAGAATACTGATGACGTAAGAAGATTTATAGCATTTTGTAACTGTTAAACTGTGTTCAACAAATCTCTTTTTTTATCTCTTGTTTATACTCTTTGTATAAGTATATGCTTTTACTCTTATTTTCATTTAATTATCAACAATAATTTAAAACTCTTTTTTCTCTCCTTTAATGGAACGATACTTCATATATTTTGCTGAACTAGCAGTTTCTTTTTCTTTATATATGTAAATAATTGAATTTGAATTTTTATATACAAGTAAATATGCATATATGTTGAGTTAATAAGATTAGTATAAGTTTGGATGTCAATAAAGCAAGGAGCTTTGAAATTTACTCCTTTGGGCGTTTTTTTTTATTTGAACAAAAAGTTATTTGTTAGGACAAGGGGGTACCTCACATTAACAAGTGGTCTTTCGAAGAAGTCCTAGAATAGGCTAGGACAGGAAAGATTCAGTGGCTCAGAGCTTAGGACGGCAACTTCAAGTGAAAATCAGCAAGGGTTACTTGGCTGACAGATAAAAGTCTTTTTGCTTACGGCAGTAAAAAGAAGGAAAAGGTGAACAGCAAGGTACTGCCCTGTGCATCCCGTGTCAGTAAGAAATCCAACACTATCAGGCCTCATTGCGCATACAATTCTGGCTACAACACAGTGTCTAAAGGGTCCACAAGGCAAAGTGTATTACAAGGCAAGTAATATAAATGCTGAGAAGAGTAAGATACGTACTGTGCTTATCAGTTATTTTGTGCGACATTTTTTTGCATATAGAAAAAAGTTTTGGTAAATTCAAGAAGTGCGAACATAACCTAAAATCGTTTAATTTAAATATATATATGGTAAAAACACATCACTATTAAAGCAGAAAATAGAACAAATTTTACCATCTCTAAAAAATACTCGCTAAACTTTCCTACTAAAAAATTACCTAAAAGAAAGTAATAAAGAAAAGAGAGAGAAAGAACGGGACAACATTGAAAATAGATCAACTTCACGCAACAACGAATGTTTCAATCCCATGTACCAACACTTAACAAATAAAAAGAAAGGAGAGCGAACAAGGCAAATTTAGTTAAACGTTAATGGTGCTAAAACAAATTAAAAATTAAATATACATATTAATAAAAATATTAATATTGTTATTACAATGAAAAAAACAACAGAAACAGAAAATGAAAATCTAGTAATTAAAAGAAAGAAAGATATTGAAAAAGAATATATATAAAATTGTGAAAACGAAATAAAATACAGAAAAGAAACAACACAGCACATTTATAAAAACAACGACCGAGTGGTTTTAACGCAAAAGTTGGTTTTAACGTTAAAACCAAAAATAAAACCTGTTTTTACCATACAAAATTATTGTGTTAAAACCAAAATTAAACTTTTTTTGAATTGGTTTTAAGTAGGTTTTATGAAATACAACCTTGTTTTGATGTACTAAATGTACTAAATCAGAGCTACCAGCTCTGAAATCTTGAAAACAGCTGATAAAAACAAAATAAAAACAAAAATAACTGTAAATAAATAAATAAATGTAAATAATCATTTATTTTGTATTAAAAAAGGGAAAATTTTGAATATTTTTAATTTCTTCAATGAAAATTTTAAAAATTTGTAAAAATTTAATTATTAATCGAAATGTGTGTGGTTTCTGGTCACAATGAACATAGTTTCTTGTGCAAAAGGTAAGTCAGAAGATAAATATATCAAGATGAAATAAGGCACATTGCTCATAAAATTTTTTTCTCGCAGTCATAAATGTCATGAATTTAAAACCAGTTTTAATAAAACTTGCAGTGTGAACGCAAAATCAGCTGATTATGGTTTTAATGCTAAAATCAGGTTTTAAATTTTGGTGTGAAAACACTATAAAGTTATTTTTTATTTAATGTCAGAGCTTCCCTACCACAATATTAAGGGTCATTATAAAACAACGGTGAGTTAAATACTTGTTTCTTTCTTTTAAATTCGCTAAAGATTTGGTAATAAAATAAAGAATAATAATTAACCAATAAATAAAAATCGGTGAGATTAAAAAAGAGTATTTAGGAAATTGATCTCACATCAATAGTTGAGTCTTAGAGATCACTAAAAAATGGCAGCGTCAAAGAGAAGATTCAACTACTATATCAATCAATTATTTAATTTTTGCGATAAATTTAACGAAACGTGCCCATCAGATTGTTCCGAAATATTCCTCGATGTAAAAAACAAGAATTAGAGAGAAGATGGTTAAAATTCCTAGAATCATACGATGAATATATACTGGATGATACCGATGGAGAAGACGCAAAAAAGAGGCAGTGTTACGCTATGAGGAAGCTTGCAACAAATACCAGATTATCAAAACAGTTATTTTAGAGAAAATGCAACCGATTGTAATGAACGTAAGTCCGCCATTAAATACCAGACCTTCATTGAAGTTGCCAGCGTGCGAAATTCAAACATTCGAGGGTGGTTACTCCAAGTGGCCGGCATTTCGAGACATGTTTCAGGCCATAATAGGAAAAGATAATTTATTAGCTCCAACGCAAAAATTGTACTACCTGAGGAGTAAAGTGAGGGGGCGAGGCTTACCAAGCCATAAAGTACTTTGACTTGGTAGATGATAATTTTAATTTAGGCTGGGAAAAATTGAAAAACAGGTTCGAAAATAAAAGACTCTTAGTGCAAGATCAAGTTAAGAAGATTCACGCGGTAGCCCCAGCTCAGAACGAATCGGTAAAGTCGCTCAAGTATCTTCAGAATACGGTAGATGATTGCCTGTCAATTTTAAGGAATTATAAAATAGAGTTGCATGATTACGATCCATTCTTAATTCAAGTCGTGGTTTCAAAGCTTTCAGATGAAACTATGAAGGAATGGGAGGTTACCTTGAAGAACCACAGAGAACTGCCCACATGGACGTAATTAAATGGATTCCTCAGTGAACGAATAGAAATTCTAGAAACTGTGTCAGACAGAAGAAAACTTGCACAAAAGGAAAATTCTCCAAGAGTTCAGTCATTTCATACACAGGATGAACAAAACTACAGCTGCAAGAAATGCAACAAAATCATCCTTTAAGAGTTTGTAAATACTTTAAGTCTATGCAACCTAATGAACGTATCAAATTCGTGTTCGCAAATAAATATTGTGTAAATTGCTTATCGCCTAATCATTTTAAATCTAAATGCACTAGTACCAATACGTGTTCTATATGCCATAAAAAGCATCATACAATGTTACATAATGGAAATCTTGAAAATGACAAATCAGTAAATTCATCGAAAATTCAGTCAAAATCCAATTTGCAAAATAACGAGAAAAATTCAGCTTCAGCTGATCAAACGGAAAATTGCACTTTTAATACACAAGTCGAAAATATATCAAGAACCGATGAGGAAATTGAGAGCAATATAAAAGCTTATTTTATTCATCGTGAAGGAACTACATTGTTACCAACAGCGCTAATTAACATATAAAGTTTCGGAGAATTGCATACTATACGAGCTTCGTTCGATGCGGGTGCCGAAAAAAGCTTCATTACCTCACTTATTCAGCAAAAGCTTTCTGTACCAATTGAGAAACATCATAGTCAAATTTCTGGGTTTGGTGGAACGGTCATTGGTAGTTCATAAGGAAAATGTATAGTAACAATTGTGTCACCTAAAATCGCCAATCTTTTACCTTCTAAGCCTGTTAGAGTAGAAAATTTCAACTCAATTCAAAATCTAGATTTAGCTGACCCACATTTTTACCAACCTGCTGCCGTCGATATGATTATAGGAAGCGATTATTTACCATGTATTAACTTACCGGGCGTGCTACAAAATATATCAGGTAATATTGAAGCAAGAGAGTCGTACTTTGGATGGTACTTATCAGGCCCAGATAATACTAATAAAATCAACACCTTTTCAACACCTTTTCTTCTCCACGAACAAATGAAAAGGTTTTGGGAACTGGAGGAGGTCGAAAGAGAGCTACCAGGAACAGAAGAAGATTTATATTGTGAAAATTTTTATAAAGCAACTACAACTAGGCGTTCCGACGGCCGATATGTTGTAAGGTTACCGTTTAAAGAAGATTGCCCATCTGATATCTATTTGGGTCCCTCACGGAATAGTGGCATGGGTCAATACTATCGTATGGAAAAGACCCTGAATAAAACTCCTCAGTTGAAAAATGCATATATAATGGTTCTCCAAGAATACATTGATTTGGATCATACGGAGCCAGCTCTTCATCACGAAACGCATGCTTAAAAGCAAACTTCTTTTTTTCTACCACATGCGGTTATTCTCACCAGAAAGCAAATCTACAAAGGTGAGAGTGGTCTTCAATGCATCGAAGAAGACAAGCAGTGGGTACTCATTAAACGACGTTCTATACCAAGGACCAGCTCTACAGTCAGATTTAATACACATTGTGCTTAGTTGGCGGTATTATAAGTACGTCTTCACTGGCGACATCGAAAAAATGTTTCGACAAATTTTAGTACATGAAGCTGATCGCCCATACCAGCAAATATTATTCCGCGAGGAGGCGAGTAATGCCATAAAAGCATTCCAAATGAAAACAGTCACGTTTGGGGTGAATTGCTCACCATTTCTAGCAATACGTACTTTACAGCAACTAAGTGAAGACTGTAAAAGCTTTTTCCGGAAGCATCTGCTACTTTAAAGAGCGAATCATATGTGGACGACATTTTGTCTGGAGGACTCTTCTGCCTCTTCAAGTCAAGTTTGAAACAGAACCAACTTATACAGGCTTTAAAATCAGCAGGCTTTCCCATGAGGAAAATCACAGCCAATGACAAATTTTTACTGACAAACTTGGCCCGGGTGGATCTTCTGGACAAAGATTTTTTAAAGTTTGATGATTCGAGTGTAACTAAAACTTTAGGCATACGTTGGAACGCGAGGTCAGACTAATTTTACTATGTAGAGCCGATCCCAACAGAATTTAATCCTACCAAACGACATATTTTATCAGTCATTGCAAGGTTATTTGACCCCTTAGGTTGGATAGGGCCAATCGTGGTTAATGCCAAGATTTTGATGCAGGAGTTGTGGCAGCAGAAAACCGATTAGGATGAAAAGGTTTCGCCGCAAATTACTCTCAATTTCAATTCATTCCTTAAAACCTTACCAGAAGTTTCGTCACTGAAGATTCCAAGATGGGTGCAGTTTTCCTCTGACTATCAAATAAAAATCCATGGTTTCTGCGACTCATCGGAAAAAGCATACTGAGGCGCGGTCTATATGCGAACTATTGTTTTTAACGGCGAAATACGATGTAATTTGCTTGTAGCAAAGACTAATGTAGCTCCCATTAAAAAGACGACAGTACCCAAGCTGGAATTATGTGGTGCTGTTTTACTCACAAAGCTAGTAAAGACGTTACTAAAGGATGCAAAGTTTCCTTATGAACTCCATATGTGGACGGACTCCTCCATAGTCCTTGGGTGGCTACAAAAGTCTCCATATACCCTTAAGACATTTGTAGCGAATCGAGTAACAAAGATTCTCGACATGATCAACTGCAATTCTTGGAAGCAGGTTAAAACTGAAGACAATCCTGATGATCTTGGTACCCGTGGGGGTACACCTTTGGAACTAATAGAGTCCAGGTCGTGGTGGCATGGGCCCCCATGGCTAACACAGCCTGTTCAACTTTGGCCAGAGCCACGAGTCTTTGACCCTACTGACTTGGAAACGAGGAAGATAGCCACGCATCACACAAATGTTATTTCAAATCAGCATTCTAAAGACTTCTCCACTTCTAATGAAAAAGAAGAGTGCGACGATATATTAGAACGCTTTTCATCTTTTCCGCGAGCCCTACGAGTTATCAGCTATTGTTTTCGATTTTACAATGCCCTTCGAAAACGTAAGCCTCCATCCAAAAAGTTTCTTACAGCAGAAGAAATACAGTTTAGCAAAAATCGTCTTATTACCCTGACCCAGTGAAGACATTTTCCCCAAGAATACAAGTGTGTTCAAAGCAAACAAAGCATTAGCCAGAAGAGTAGACTAATCTCTTTAAATCCGTTTCTCGACAAAAATGGTTTATTACGAGTTGGAGGCAGGCTGAGTAACTCTGGCCTTAGCTATGATGAACGCCATACCATAATAATTCCTGATAGATATCATTTTGCCATACTTTTCAGTGATTGGACACATAAGATTCTGCTTCATGCTGAGCACCATATCATGCTAAGAGCTATCAGAAAAGGCTTCTACATTCCCCGCCTTAAAAATTTAGTTCGAAAATGTGTTCGAAATTGCAAGGTCTGTGTAATCTATAAACATAAGGTCCAACAACAGATTATGGCCGAACTTCCCAATGAAAGAGTAAACTTCTCTTTGGCATTTACTTACACCAGAGTGTACTTTGCGGGACCATTCGATTTAAAATCTTCGAATTTACGGAATGCCAAATACATCAAAGGCTACGCAGCGGCATTTGTATGCTTCTCCACGAGAGCAGTTCATTTGGAAGTTTGTTCAGATCTTTCTGAAGCGTTTCTAGAATACTTTGATAGATTTACTGGACGTAGAGTATTTCCAAAAACTATGTTTTCTGATAACGGTCGAAATTTTCTGGGAGCAAGCTTATCGTTACTCAAAACTCATAACGAATTCATGAAAACAGCTGAAAAGGCATTAGCAGAAAAATACACTGTTCACGGGTTTAAGTGGTCATTTATACCACTATATATCTGGGAGGCTGCCGTAAAGAGTATGAAAACGCATATTAAAAAAGTCGCAGGTAATTTGAAATTTACTTACGAAGAGTTCAGCACATTGTTAATTCAAGTTGAAGCAGTGTTGAATTCACGATCGATGTCACCACTAACTGAAAATCCTGAAGAATAACTTCCACCACCAGGTCATTTGTTGAGAGGTGCGCCACTTATTGCTCCGCCTGAAGCTCCAGAAGAACTACCAATTGAAAGTTTAAGTCTTATAAAACGAACCGCCTGAAGGTTATTCAACATATCTTCGCTCGTCGATGGAAGAACGAGTACATAACCGAACAACGCAATATTCAACCTGAAGACTTTGTTGTAGTCAAAGAGGATTCGTTACCACCCACCGAGTGGCGCCTAGGACGCGTCATTAAAGTCATCTATGGGAAAGATAACAAAGTGCGAGTTGCAGAAATAAAAACTCAAAATGGTGTTTTACCTCCCTTTTCTAATTAATTCGAATTAACACATCCCACAAAGAGAAGAAATCACCCAATCTATAGCGAAACCCTTCTTAGGTAATCAAAAAGTGGCAAAAACAAAATTTCTGATAACACAGTATAAACGCTTTTTTCTTCCCTTCTAGCTATCTTCATGCCTTGCAATTTGTGTCTTAAAAACCATGGTAATTACTGTTTGAACTGTTTGGCGAAAACTAATCAACGATCAGAGTGCAAATTAGAGAATCGTTGTGCACTTTGCGAGGCTAAACACCATGTACCACCACACCAGCAGCCGACCCATACCCAATTTGTTTGGTCCTCTCTGAGAGCAGCAACACCAAAAGAACTCTTCTCGAGTTAATATGGAGTTATCCACCCATACAAGATTCCCAGCTCGCTCAACATTTTAAGGTGGTTATGACCCGAGCACACTCCTATTTTGCCACTTGCCGCACCATCGACGACGTATTTGACAGCAGAACTTTGCCGACCATATTGATGGATGCCGTGAATAAATGTGCCCTCAAGAAGGCTCTGCAGACAATATTTGGTTGAGTTATATCAGGCGTATGGAATGGTTGCTCCTGCCACTCACACTCTCGCCCGGGTGTATGATGAACTGTGTTCAACAAATCTCTTTTTATCTCTTGTTTGCACTCTTTTTATAAGTATATAGTTTTACTCTTATTTTCATTTAATTATCAGCAATAATTTAAAACCCTCAGTCTGCATAATAAGTTGCTATTGACATGTCGTTGTTACATCGTGCGCATTAACAGTGTTCTTTCCTTTTTTTTTTTTGAGTCGTAATTTGGTTAAATTTGTTACATTTTCCTGAATTATTAAAATGAAAGATCCTCCAGACGAGGACGGTAAGATAAAATCGTCAATATCGGACGACAAAATAAAACCGCTCCCGCTTATCTCACCCGGTCCGAAATTCCTAATTATGTGTCGCGTTAGAAGTGAAAAACGCTTTCAGACGTGTCACCTTTTTTGATAAAAAAGTCATTGATAACAGATGCTGTGGTGAGGTTGAAATTTATAAAAAAAATTGAGAAATGGAACAATTCTTATAAAAACTAAAAATGAAACTCAAGCCAGAAGCTTAATCCAATTAACATCTCTCTCCCCAACAATAGAAGTTGAACTTAAAGTACATCAAACTCTTAATTACGCAAAAGGTGTCATCTACTCCAATGACCTTCGAGGAATTACAGAGGACGAAATCCAAAGAGAACTTAAAACACAAAACGTATGCAAAGTAAACAAAATATTAAAGAAAGTAGTCAATGTACTAAAAGAAACCGGTTTGACTATTGTAACATTTGCATCTATGGGAAAGTTATACTACGACCGTATATACACCTACCCCTCAAATGTAAAAACTGCCTAAGGTACGGTCACTTATCAAAATTTTGTAACAACAAACAAATATGCTTCAACTGCGCCGAAGAATATCACTTAAAAGAAGAAAATTGTAAATAATAAATATAAATATAATGTAAATAATAATTGTAATAACAACGTCAATACAAATCATTCAGCTAATGATAAATCATGACCAATAATAAGAAAGAAATACAAGTAATTGTAACGTTGGAAAAAACAAGTAGAAAAAATGCAATTAAAAAATATAATGAGCGTCATCATTCTCCTTCAACCTACTCCTTCGTATGTAAAAATAATAACAACAGTACTAATGCGAACAATAATATTAACAAGAACAACAAAGTAGAAAAGTCAGCTGCTTCCTATTCAAATTCTCGCAATAATGTTAATAACTCTTCTCATTCTGATAATAAAATGCTACCACCAGACAAACCAACAACAACTTGCGAAATAAAAGATTACTCTGATGATATTTCATTTACTGAGCCCTCTGACTACGATAGTACTTCTTCACAAAATGTTGACAATGAAGGTAACAAAAGCTTAATTCTTCCAAGAAACACACCGAAAAGAACAAGAAATCGATTGGCCAAACAAGCAGCTTTAGACAAGAATAACAAACGTCTCAAAAATTTATAAAACCTCACTCTATTTTTCAACTCAGCAGCACTTTCCAATAAATAGTCTCATATTTTAACCTATTCCGATACCATGACGTTAAATATTATACAGTGGAACATTAATGGATTTAAAAACTATTATAATGAACTTTTACAACTTATTAAACTTTATTCACCAAAGATAATATCGCTTCAGGAAACCCACATTCACAATACAACTAACATTTCTATTCCAATAAACTTTAAACTACATTCCCATAATACATCTAACACAAGTTTTGGAGGTGTTGCCCTTCTCATTCACAACTCCTTGCAACATAAGTTGGATAGTGTAAGCAACGAATTTGATACCTTATGCGTAGAAGTGCACTCCAAAATAAAATTCAAAATAGCATCATCTTATATCCCACCTAACAAAACGTTCTCCCAACAAACCCTCTGCAATGTCTTTGATAATATTTCACCCCCATTACTAGTGACCGGTGACTTCAGCATGACAGTTGGGGCTCCACTACCAATAATAGGAAAGGCATAATTTTATCACAATTTATCCATGATAATCGCTTCATACTGCTAAATAATTCTTCACCAACGCATTTTAACACTCACTCCACGTTTTTCCACGTCGACTTATCGTTTTGTAGCCCAGCAATCTTCGTCCATGCCGACTGGAAGATAGAAACTAATCTATACGGTAGTGATCACTTCCCAATTATAATAGGTCTATTCCATCAATCGGGACAATCATCTACATCCTTTCGACCCATTTACAAATTTAATCTAGCAGATTGGAACTTACATGAAAAACAGTGCACAGCATCTGAGGCTAAAAGACCTATAAGTGAAAATTTAAATAAAGAAACTGCCAACATCTGCAAAATAATGAAAGAAGCCGCCAATATTTCCATACCTCAAACTCATCCTACTATAATTAAGAGGGTACCATGGTGGAACGCCCATTTGGAGAACCTCAAAAAACAAAAAAAATGCGTCCTGGCTTGCTTTTAAACCAAATATGACAACACATAACCTTGTAATCTATAAAAAGAATAATGCTCGTCTTAAAAGAGAAATAAAAACTTCAAAAAGGCAATCAATTTACGATTTTACATCTACGATCAGTCCATCCTCAAAAACCCACAAAATTTGGAACACCTTATGCAATTTTACTGGATACAAAGCAAAACAATCCATTCATGGAATAACGTCTCAAACAGACCCCACAGAATTAATCACCGAAAATTCGATAATTGCATCCGAATTAGGAAAATTTTGGTCTGAAAATTCGTCCGACCTCAACTATTCAACTGAATTTCAATATCGGAAAAATAATCTACTTCTAAACAATGTAACACTACAACCAAGTACCTCAGCCCTAGAAATTGAAAACGATATATATATCAGCGAACTTAATACAGTCCTAAAAAAGCTTAAAGGTAAAACACCCGGAATCGATAGGATTTCATATGAAATCATTAAGCAATCAACAGTAAAAGTAAAGCAACGTATACTTAGACTCTTTAACATAATACTCAAAACATTCATACCACAACAATTTAAAATCAGCATCACCATCCCAATCCATAAAACTGGATCCGATAAAACATCCCGTAATTCTTATCGCCCCATATCACTCAACCCTTGCCTATCTAAAGTGCTAGACAAAATTGCTGCAAACAGATTATGGTGGCTTCTAACTACACAGAAATTATTGGACAGCAAACAGCTTGGGTTTATGAAAGGTAAATCTACAATCGACAGTCTACTGTACATAGATCATAGAATTGCAGAGTCTCTTTCGTTTCGCAACCACTTAATTAATAATATCACTAGATTTTCAAAAAGCTTTTGATAATATTGGTCCCCATCCCATCATTGATCAGTTAATAGCTTGGAAAGTTGGCCCAAGAATGATTAAGTACATAATAAACTTTATGAAAAAATCGGAAATTTATAGTGAGAGTCGGACAGCATTACTCACAGTCTTATCCTCTCTACAATGGAGTACCCCGAGGATCACCACTTTCCGTAGTCCTTTTTCTTATAGCCTACAATAAACTATGTAGAATAATTTCCATGCACCGAGAAATAGACTTCATAACATATGCCGACGACATCAGTCTTTTAGTAAAATCAGGTAAAAGCAAAAATCCTACCATAAACCTTAATAGGCTCTTTACAGACATTACAGATTGGGGAAAATACGCTGGAGCTGTACTATCCCCAACAAAATGCAAATACATTCACATTTGTCACAAACACAACTGTAAGTGCCAAATAATCTCAGGACAAATACAACTTACAGAAATTGGAAATCTTCGACCATTGGGGCTGCATATCAACAAACGTTACAATTGGAACACACATATAAACGAACTATTAAAATATCTTAACCATCAACGTAATGTTATTAAATGCCTTTCATCTCAAAAGTATAACTGCAGCACCAAAATATTAATACAGATTACAAAAGCTCTCATACTTTCAAAAATAAACTATGCTCTGCCAATATATGGACACGCTTCAAAATCATCTTTAAAAAACTTAAGACAAAAATTAACTCTTCAATCAAATATTCACTAGGATCTTTTCCAACCTCAGGAATAAATTCCTTATATGTAGAAGCTGATATTCTACCTCTAGAAATTCAAAGAGATATATTAACTACAGAGCTTTATCGAACCCTCCTTGACACATCATCACCTCTGAACAAGCTTGCATTAGGAATTTAAAATCGCAGGAAAATAGCAAGAATACCGTCTACTATCTGCAGAATCAATGCCAATTGTAATTCCAACTACTAAACCCTATAACAGAGAGAATCTTTGTCCACCATGGACCATGCATAAAGATGTCATTGACCTATCTTTATTCCAATTTTCCAAAAATAGAAACCCTGCTTTATTATCCACACTATTTAAAGACATTAAGCAAAAACTGCAAAACCATTATTTTATATATACTGATGGTTCCAAAAACGAAAGTGCCATAGGCTATAGTGTTACAACTGAAAATTCTGTCATTGAAATAGGAAATCTGCCACATTATAGTTCAATTCTCTCAGCAGAAATAATAGCAATTTCCAGAGCTCTCTATTACTTCAGTAACAAAAAAGGTAACCTTGCTACGTGCACTGACTCCCTTTCATCACTAAAATCCATTCTTCATTTTTCCAACAATAATATACATATATACGGCCAAGATACGCAACCTAATCATCAAGAGACAATCTAGTATAAAACTAATTTGGGTTCCCAGTCATTGTAATATAACTGGAAATGAATATACCGACACTGCTGCCAAACTTTCACTTAAATCACCTTCATCACAGTAAATAACTTTAACCCAATATATTGTTACGTTTTTACCTTTTTAAAAACGTTTAAATATGAGTTCGTTAATTGCAACCAAAGTAAAAACAAATGCGTCTTTAGTTTTTCTTAACTGTCTTTATTATTTACACTACTTTTGTGTTCCACCGTATAGAGCTTAACGATACAACAATAATAATCTGCTTATTCACTTTATTAGTTCACACAAGTATTCACTCGATCTTTACAACCACGACTTATTTTATTCACACACAACTTCACACAAGGCTGACTGAATTAACTCTGACTGCTGCTTGCTTTGTCCAGCCCTTTTATAGTCCGCACGCACGTATGATCAGTATGATGAACGTTCTCGATGTGGAAGGTTCTCGCTCGCGCCTTCTCGAGAAATCTATTGCTAGTACATTGTTGTTTGTGTACTTTGCTTATGTTGTCCGTTACATATTTGTCGTAGCTGGTTTACTTTATGTTGTTGTTGCTATCTGGTTCGATGTACACATGTGTGTGTGCAGCTTTAGATAATCAACACGTTCGTTATATTCTTAGTGTTAGTGCGTATTTGTGTCGTGTGTATTGTGTTGGTGTTGCTGGTAGCTTTTGTTTATCGTTTTTATTGTTAAACGATATTAGGTCGTTTCGCTTTATTAAAACACATTATGTGGAGAAAAATACTACTCAATTAAGACCATACGGTTGGTACAGGAAATTTAACTATAACAATTCTAGCATAGCTAACTTTTTTGACAAAATCAAGAATACGAACAGAGATGATCTTACCAAGATAATAAGACTTCGACTAGGTCACACAAGGATTACCCGTGGCTGTATTTTAAATCTTCCTATCAACCCACCATGCAACTGCAATATATCCTATCCGTCTCACAAAGAGCAAACATATTCAAAAATGAAAATCCAGAACAACTTCGAAACTTGTTTATTAATACTTTGTTTTTTGCAAATATTGCTAATTGTTTGAATGATTTATTAAAAAAGGAACAAAATTTGAATGGACGGAAGAACGTCATAATGTGTTTGAAACACTAAAGAACAAAGTTATTGAACCCCCTATTTTGCAATATCCAGACTTTGACAAAACATTCATTCTGACGACAGATGCATCAGATTTTGCACTTTGCGCAGTTTTGTCAATGGCAGAATGATCAGTTTAGTTTGATCGGGGCTACTTTAAGTAGCGTGCTACTACTTAAGTAGCGTGCTACTACTTAAGTAGCGTGCTACTTTAAGTAGCGTAGCCACGATCAAACTGAACTGATCAATCTGCAATTTTTGTGATTGTATTGGTAAAACTGTACTCACACTTACATGCTGAGAAGACTTTGAAGAATATCAAAATAGTTTTGATTTTCGCTACCTGGTCCGCAGAAAATTGAATCAAATTTGATGTGTGTGCGGGCAATTACTTCAAATTTCATTTCTCTCCAGATTTCGTAGGAGTAACATCCCTTGTTTTGCGGGTGTTTCGAAAGTGTGTAGCAAAAAAATGATAAAAAAAAATTTAAAAAAAATAATAAGAAAGTGGATATTTTGTTATTTTTTATGTAGTTTTGTTTTTATTTATGAATTTTATGATATTGTTCCTTTATTTTTATGAACATTGGTTTGTTTAATAAAAATTATTTTAATTATAAGCAGAAAAAATTAAGTCCATTAATAATTTGTTTTAATTGGCTTTAAATTATATTTTAAAATCTTGTTTATTTCTCCACAAGTTTCCATAACAATGCGACCAATTGCTCGTTCCGAAATAGCGCTGACAAATTTTAAATCAGAAAAGGAATTGCCTGTAGCAAGAAAACGCACTGTTATAGATAGACGTTGATTCGGAGAGATGGCGTCACACATTTAATTATCTTGTTTTTGAATTTTCGGGCCAACCAAATTTAGAAGTTCCTCATATGTAAAAGGTTTCGAAAATCATTTGGAGAACTCAATTTGAGTTCATTGAGAAGATTTTCGTGAGTAAATTCATCCCTTTTTATTGAAATATTTGTAAAAACTTTTATTGCCCACTGTTGAATTATCAAATTTACTTGTTTAAATTATACTTGTTGAATTTAGAAATTTAAATATCAGTTTTACCATTGCATTATGTATTTAAAATAAATTTTCTAAATTTTTTCATTACCGTTTGTAAAATCAAAACTTCGTTTAATTCATTGGGTTGTGGGCCCAGACAATTTTGTCTAAGGATATTTGAGCTTAAGAAATATTTTATTTCAATTGTCAAAAAGCATTTTCTTCGACGTGTTGAAAGTTATAATGTTTGCGGATATATTTGGTTTTATTTTTAAAATAATGGACACTGAATATGCAAAAATTGAAAAGCTGGAGAGAGCAGATCAGTGGAATATGTGGCGTTTTTAAATTAAAGTAATATTAAATGTCAACTGGTGCTGGAGGTGTAGGTGTAGTTGGTGTAACTGGATCTGCGACTGGTAGTGGAACAGAAGGTGGTAATGAGCGTGACCAGAAGAATATAAAATATTGGTTAAGAGGTGACGGTAAGACTCAAAAGGTAATTGTTATGACATTAGGCCAACAACAACTAATGCATATAATGAATTGTAAAACTGCAAGAGAAATGTGGTGCAAACTGGAAAGCATGTATGAATTCAAGTCTACAGCGAATGTGCATAGCTTACTGGAGTGATATATGTAATCGGATATGTATTTATACACAATTTAACATGCATTTTGTTATAAAATTCACAAAATTTTTTTTATTATTCTCTAAGTTTTTAAAAAGGTTGAGTAGCTACATTATTATATCAGCTATACTAGCTATACTAGCTATATCAGCTATACCAGCTGTATTAGCTATACTAGCTATACCATCTATATCAGCTATACTAGCTATTTTTTTTTTCGCCGAGGAGGGGCAAATGTACCTAACCGCACCATAGAGGAAGTCGTCACATCCTCCGTGTGTGGGGCCCTCACCCACTAAATCTCCCCCTCGTCTCCTGTGGACTTGTTTGTACCCACTCCGGAACTACGGTGGTATTACTTCGGAGTGGAGTCCTTTTGGCCCTTTGGCCCCTTCATGTTTATATCCGCGTCCGGATTGCGAATCGAAAGTTGAGGAGTCATCTAAGCGTCTCCACTATTCCTTTCGTCTAGATCATCGTCTCGGTTACGCCCGGCACTTGTGACAGTATCACCTATGCCGACATGCTTACTCGTCCTGCAGCTTCAAGATCTATCTTCTTCCGTCTCAGAATGCGCTCTATGTAATTCACAACCGAGGTCCAATTTTCACTACTCGCAGTCATAACGCCGACAATATTAGCGGCTGTGATCGTTCCGACTATTGACGTCAGTACAGAGCGATAGCTCTGCCAGCGTGCACACTCGAAAACAGTGTGCTCTGCGTCATCAATTACCTCCCCTTCCTCGTAGAGGCAGTAAGGGGAGGCGGTCTTGTCCATTCTGTGCACATATTTCCTAAAATGTCCGTGACCCGATAGCATCTGTGTAACGTAGTAGTTTATCTCTCCAAATTTCCGACCGATCCATGGCCTTATGTCCGGGATAAGTCTCGCGGTCCATCTTCCTCTATCCTCCTCGTTCCATCGTTGTTGCCATTTTGAAATGGTGTTTTCCCTGAAGTAACCGGTTATATGATTTCCAGCCGATTTCGCCTTATAAATCTCCATCCGCTCTGCCGCCAGCAGATCCACAGGGATTATACCCGCTACCACCAGTACGGCCGGAACGGACACTGTACGGTACGCCGACGCGACACGCAATGCAGCCGTTCTCTGTACCGATACAAGTGAGTTTGCCCTCTTCTTAACATCTAGTGTTTCGGCCCAAATTTCGCTCCCATAAAGCATAATGCTGTTTCCAACATCCATCAGGAGTCTCCGTCTCGCCGGTAGCGGTCCTCCAATATTCGCCATTAATCTGCTGAGCTGTCCGACGATCTTCTGGGCCTTGTTAGCCGAGTACTGGATCTGATACGAGAATGTCAGTCTGGGGTCCAGCCTTATTCCTAGGTATTTCACCGATCTCTCGGTCCTAATTGTCTCGTTTCCAATGCTCATGTCCACATGCAAGGGGATACGACGACCAGTGATTAGCAGCAATTCCGTTTTATGCATGGCCAGGTCTAGGCCGTGGGAATCCAACCATGCTTTTGTCCTTAGCATAACGCGTCTCAATTTTCGTTGTGCCTCTTCCGTGTTCCTGGTCGTGATAACAGCGTATCCAACCAAGAAAGTTCCGTCCGGCATATCCTCCCTCAGAATTCCATCATAGCTAACGTTCCACAGGTCGGGGCCGAGGATAGATCCTTGTGCCGCTCCAGATGTTACTTGTTTCACTCTTGATCCCGAGCTTGTGCTATACACCAGCTGCCTGTTACTCAAATAACTACTTATCATGGCCAGAATGTAATGTGGCACAGAGAAATTGTTCTCCAAAGCATCCAGTACATCGCTCCATCTAAGGCTGTTAAACGCGTTTTTGACGTCCAAAGTGGCAAGCAGTACCACAGGCCTCGTAAAGTGACTCCCACGCTGTGTGACCATAGCTGCTTCAGTCACCTCTCTCAAAGCGCCAATTGTTGACCGACCGGGTCGAAAACCATATTGCCGGGCAGACAGTCCTCCTCTATCCTCAATAGCAGCGGTAAGCCGTGGCTTCAAAAGCCTCTCGAGCAGCTTTCCTGACGTATCCAGCATGCACAGTGGCCTGTACGCAGATGGGTGCTCCGGGTCGCCCTTTCCCTTGCTTATTAACACCAGTCGTTGTTTCTTCCATATTTCGGGGAAAATACATTCTCTTAGGCACGCGTTGTACATTCCCAGTAAGAGTTGCGGTCTTTGATCGGCAATTTCCCGCACTACCTCAGGCGGGATGCCATCGGCCCCCGGTGCCTTGCCGGGTTTTAGTCCGGCTGCAGCTATTTTCAGCTCCTCTTCGGTAAATGGTAAGAATTCTATACCGAGTGTATTCTGCCGTTGTTCGATCCTCGATTCATGAGTAGGGAATAGTGTATCATCACTCGTTCGTCCATAATTCCCACTGGTTTCCTCCTGTTTAGTTTGTCCATTACAATTTTGTATCCTAATCCGTAAGGGTTTAGGTTTATGTCATCGCGTAGTTCCCGGAACGCCTGGTTTTTCTTGCGCGATATCGCCTCCTTCAGAGATTTCTTTGCCTCTTTGTATAATCGCATTTCGTCAACGGCCGGTCCGTTAGGTCTAGCTCTTGTGTACCTCCGTCGTAGTCGTAGACACTCTCGCCTGAGTGCTGCAATATTTTCGTCCCACCAGTACACAGCCTTCCTCCTGCTATTCGGGGGTCTCAACAAGGACATTGCCTTCCTACACCCGCGTCCTATTATCTTCATAGTTTGTTCTACTCTCGTCCTCGCGTCGTCCGAGAGCTCAATACTGCCACACAATCTGTCAACCTCCAAGATCAGCCGATTTTTATCCAATTTTCGTGCATTCCATTCTCTACTGTTCGGAGTGTAATTGTTCTCCTCTCCTCTATTTCTCGAAGCAAAGGTGTACGATATGTACTGATGATCACTACCCGTATATATTTCCAATACCTTCCAGTCCCTGACTCTGTGACATATGCTCTCCGAGACCATAGTTATATCAGGGATAGTGCCCTCGCATCCCGGTCGTCTAAAGGTAGATACGTTCCCCAAATTCGCGAAGATCAGGCCGGTTCGAGCTGCCATCTCCACAATTCGTCTGCCTCTTGGGTTGGTATTCCGCATTCCCCACTCTACAGCTCTGGAGTTAAAGTCGCCTGCCACTATGAGGTTGCCGCCAATCTGCGTTATTGTATCCTCGATTCTGGCCAATTTCTCCTCAAAGGTTCCCACGTCATCATTGGGAGTCAGATAACAACTCATTAGAGTAATATCGTCAAACTGTATCCAGGTGAAACAATCCCCCCTACCAGATCTTCTCGGTCGGGGGCCCTGGTTATCCGTTATCCATATAGCCGCTGTAGATGTTTCATCACCCAGTCAGAATCCGCTATTTTTAGCTGCATACTGTTCGCTTATAACAGCTACGTCAACTTCCTGCTCCCTGACTATCTGCGATAGCAAAGAAAAAGCCACCCTCCCTCTATGCATATTTAGCTGCAATATCTTCATGCTGCCTTCCGTAAGGTCCTCACAACCCCGCGATCCCGGGAGGTGATCCAGAGATCTCCCCGACTCGGCAGAACAAATACAACATTTCATTTCGTTTCGGCATTCTTTTCTCTTATGCCCTTTTTCTCCACATTTCATACATAGGTCTGACCTGTCCGGTCAACCACACTCCCACCGTCTGTGACTTATTCCGAAGCATCGAAAACAGCGTGTCGGTTCTTCCCTGATAGTTATTCTACAGCTTGTCCAGCCTATTTTGATCCTCTGTAGTTTCAGAAGCGCATTCGCACAACCTGCAGAGGTTGTTACAAAGGCTCTTTTCTGCTCCCGGCTGTTCGCCCCGGTTATACGAACGGATATATCCGGATTAATTTCGCCCAATTCTCTTTGTACCGCTGCCAAAACTTCCTCAGTGGTTGTGAGGGCATCCAGGTCCCGAATTTCTAAAGTGACCGTAGGTACAAGGTCCTTTACGGTTGCCTCTTGATTTAGGACGCTCTTTAGGTTCTCCCTGAACTCGTCTCTTTTGCCTCATTTACCCATTTCAATGAGAATAGCACCTATTTTCGTCTTCCGGACGGCTCGTATCGCTATCTCCGATTCCTCTGGTTTTATTTTGTTCCGTATGTTCCTCAGAACGTCAGCGTAGCTGCGCCCCTCGGTTGGGTGGATGATTACAGCCTCTGGACGTTCTTTCACAATTTTTTGTCGCTCCTTTTTCTCCTTCCTTGCCGTTTTCTTGCTCTTCACTGTTTTCCATTCCTCGTTCACTGTATCCTTGAGCTGTGCCGTGTCCGTCGGTTTTCCTCTCGGCCTCTTTTCCGGGCGGGTATCCGCGGGGCTTGAGGCGCCTCTCTTATTTAGGGAACTAACAGGTGTGGAGACATCGTCGTTCCTGTTATTCCTGGTAATCTCAAGAGCCCTACTCGCTTCCTTTTCCATTTCTGCAGCCTTCCAGTTTTCCCTGTAGCTCTTCATTATATCGATAAGTTCCTGTAATTCTGATACTCCGCTCTGAACATCCATGCTGATGTTCCTTGCTCTCGTCATTGCCGCTCTTATCCTGCGGATAACACTTTGGCACTTAGTAAAGGTCTCCTCCTCTGAGTTTCTCATCTTACATATGAACTCCTGTCTAGGGGAACTGTGCCCCAAAGGCGGTTCTCCTGTTCCACCATGCACTGGTTGTGGTACATGGGATTGCGCACCCTCCTGCGCAGATTTTGGTGTCGTCGCCGTTGTCTGGGATTTTTTCACCGGTGATCGCCTGATTTTCGGACTGCTCATAAAGGCAACCTCACCCTGCATCATCTCTTCCACTTCTAATATTTTCTTATTCATTTTTTCTTTCGGGTTCCATCTTCAAGCCGCTATCTCATATCGACTATGCAGTTGTCCCTTAAAGACCCCGAGGGTGCCTATGATGATCAGTGAGGTCCTCGCGAGGGTTGACGCAGATCTTCATGGGAGTCTGCGTTCAGAGCCAGGTCGGACACTAATTAGGAGTCATCCCAACTAAACCTGCATCACCAACTAAATGGCGACGATAATCGAACGTACTTGAAGCCCTGCCACGGATTTAACGGAACGGAGGCGTCTGCAACATTAGCCTGAAAGCCATTTCCACCGGTTTTCATTCGGTGTACTCAGGTAACAGAATGCAACAAACGTCAGCCCACTTGCGTCATCTTCAAAATCGATTTTCCATACATAGTCCAGGTCGAATTGCCGAATCACCAATCTTGCCTTCTCACATTAGCAAGTACCCAGCGGATGCTGAGTACCAGTACCCGGGGAGCGCCTGATCTAAGATACGGAGGCTGTGAGCTGCTTGGCATGTACTTGCAAGGATAGCCCCGGGCTTCGCCATGTTGAAGCCAATCAGTAGCGTTGCCTTGTAGTTACATACCCGCTCCCCATATTTATACTAGCTATACTAGCTATATCAGCTATACCAGCTGTATTAGCTATACTAGCTATACCAGCTATACTAGCTATATCAGCTATACTAGCTATACTAGCTGTATTAGCTATACTAGCTATACCAGCTATACTAGCTATACTAGCTATACTAGCTATACCAGCTATATCAGCTATACTAGCTATACTAGCTGTATTAGCTATACCAGCTATATCAGCTATACTAGCTGTATTAGCTATACTAGCTATACCAGCTATACCAGCTATACTAGCTATACTAGCTATACCAGCTATTTTAGCTATACTAGCTATACCAAATATACCTGCTATACCAAATATACCTGCTATACCAAATATACCTGCTATACCTCTATAACAGCTATACTAGCTATATCCGCTATACTAGCTATACTAGCTGTATTAGCTATACTAGCTATACCAGCTATACTAGCTATACTAGCTATACCAGCTTTATCAGCTATACTAGCTATACTAGCTGTATTAGCTATACTAGCTATACCAGCTATATCAGCTATACTAGCTATACTCGTTATATCAGCTATACCAGCTATTTTAGCTATACTAGCTATACTTGCTATACCAGCTATATCAGCTATACTAGCTATACCAGCTATATTAGCTATACTAGCTATACCAGCTATATTAGCTATACTAGCTATACCAGCTATATCGGCTATACTAGCTATACCAGCTATATCAGCTATACTAGCTATATCAGCTATGCCAGCTGTATTAGCTATACTAACTATACCAGCTTATTAGCTATACTAGCTATACCAGCTATATCAGCTATACTAGCTATACTAGCTATATCAGCTATACCAGCTATATCAGCTATACTAGCTATACCAGCTATATTAGCTATACCAGCTATATCAGCTATACTAGCTATACTAGCTATATCAGCTATACCAGCTATATCAGCTATACTAGCTATACTCGCTATATCAGCTATACCAGCTATTTTAGCTATACTAGCTATACTTGCTATACCAGCTATATCAGCTATACTAGCTATACCAGCTATATTAGCTATACTAGCTATACCAGCTATATCGGCTATACTAGCTATACTAGCTATACCAGCTATATCAGCTATACTAGCTATATCAGCTATACCAGCTGTATTAGCTATACTAACTATACCAGCTTATTAGCTATACTAGCTATACCAGCTATATCAGCTATACTAGCTATACTAGCTATATCAGCTATATCAGCTATACTAGCTATACCAGCTATATCAGCTATACTAGCTATACTAGCTATACTAGCTATATCAGCTATACCAGCTATATCAGCTATACTAGCTATACCAGCTATATTAGCTATACCAGCTATTTTAGCTATACTAGCTATGCCAGCTAGACTAGCTGTACCTGCTGTACCAGCTATACGTGCTGTACCACCTACGAAGCAGATCGTGACCAGATACAAAGCAGATCGTGTCCAGATATAAAGCAGATCGGGAACAGATACAAAGCAGATCAAAATTAATATGAAAAAATTATCACAATGTTTAAAACTTACCATACTAAAATGTTAGAAGATCTTATAAAGACAAGAGCTGTTCTAAAGGAAATGTTAAAAAATATTAAACTGAACCAAAATTTGAAATGAAACAACAGATAAACGATTTTTTTTTTTCTATTTTTATTATGTATACAAACAAATGTGTATGTAGGTAAATAGTTAGGTTTACATTTTTTTCTTATTTTTTACACTTACTTTTTTATAAACTACTTAATCTATATATTTACATTTAAAAACATTGCATCATCATCAGCTTGTATAAATTCTCCATATTTTAAATTTTATGATAATGATGATGTTGATAGAAAATTTATTTTATAATGTCCCCAGGCATAAGTGTCAACATTATTTTCACATATAAATCTCTTATCGTCTAAATAACTTAAAGTTAATTTACTTATATATTGTGTATATACTTGATGAATCTTAGATCTAAACACATACATAGAATCATGATACTGCTTTTTCTCTAGTAAACATTTTCTAAAATCATTAATACTTAGTCTAGATGTTACACTATTTCTAACACCTTTAATTTTTTTAATTTCTTTGTCTACTCTATCTATTTTGACGGAATACATTTTAGCTCGTAAACCAATGAATTCCCTAATAACTTTTCCATTACATTCATCTTTCATCATTCCCAATACTTTTTTGTTCATCAAGGGGAAATTATAAACATTTTCATTTGAATAAGCGGATGTATCGAAATGTGTTGGAATATCATTTCTAATATCATCATACATATCATTTGTTTTCACATTATATATAAATGAATCCATATAACAGAGATTAATATTATCAAGATATTTTGTCTTCATATAATCGTAATGAAAATTATACATTTTCTACATAATTCTTCGTTTTTATACATAATTCTAGAACTGAAAAACCAATATAAATGGGTTTATTATATTCCCTTTTCACTCTACTCATTTCAACGGCAACCATTTCTTTAGTAATTTCAATACAACTATGAAAATTTGGTTTCGCAATTAGTGATCTGGCTCCTAATCGTTTTCTTCTATTTTCCCATCCCATTACTATTTTGATGTCTTTTCTTTTATCGACATTTTCCATAGTCTTACCATACACAGCATTATTGAGTAATTTGAAAAAGTTTTGTTCAAATGTGTTTTTAGCCAATGTTCTATGATGGTTATTTACATCAATATATTTTTTTAACCAATTCGATTGATTAAATTGCAGAATTCTATGAATTTTCTTCAAAATTAAACCATGTTGAATACATTGCTGAAGATTGCGGTAATGTATTATGTAATTCTTTTTGTCATTTAAGTCTGTTATTAATTTTCTATGTTTCATATTCTCAATTTTCTTATTTTCAGCACAAAATGGAAAATCACTATGGTGATCGTGCAATACAGTTGGATATTCCAAATCCACTTCTAAAATATTACCAAATTCTGAATCTTCTTCTACAGTAGTTACGTTGAAATCGTTACAGTTGTCAAGCCATTTAAAATTTTTATAGGGAAGATATTGAGACATTGCATAACCATATAAATTATTTACATCTAAATACATAAGATAATTTGATTCTTTTGTTGAATCATAGTCACTAACGTATTTATTATTAGCGGTCACATGTCGCTTACTGCATTGAACAATACCTCCCCTAATACCCCGCACAACGAAATTGTACATGATGATATCTGTCAATAATTCCAACTCAATTTCAGTTGTTTTCAACATTGCATCCCAGGATAAACCGGGTGTGGTATAATATTGACAGGGGTCTAAATTGTAAATGTTCTTACAAACCTTACGAAAATTTTCAAATACATCACAAAGCAATAGGACATCAACTTTTAAATATAATAGAAGATAATCTAAAAGTTTATTACATTTGAATGTATTCCAAACTTTTTCAGCATGTTCGTAATCATCTACGCTACACGACTCATTAGTAAGTTTATTAAAGAAACATGATCGGGGTGGTAGTCCTGTCTCTTCAAGACGGTTGACTGAATCTAGATAGTCATATGGAAAGACACCTTTACACCTTTACCTTTACGTCATTGGGAGTTTGATAGATTGATTTTACTGTTAACAGATCATTATCTGACAAATATCCTGCTAGTTTTTCCAAACTTGATGGCATAAACCGACAAGAATCTAGAAAACGTAGTTCTATAGTATTTTTTTCATCTACATTAATCTTTTTCGATATGGATACGTATAGTTCTTTATTTAAGGGAATTACATTTATATCACCTTCAATAGAAGAAAGTTCTCTAACGAACAAATGACAATCATATGATGAAAGATTATGAAAGAATATAGGAATAAATTTTGCTATTTGATACTCTAAATTACATTGGTTATGTGCCGGTCCTCTATATTCACCTGTTAAGTGACAATGATCAGCTACTCGATCTACAGGAGATAAATTTTTTTTGCAAATGTGACAAATTGTATCCTCTTTCTGTCTAATCTGTTGAGGAGGTGTTAAGGTATTCATTGGTTTCACGATACTTAAGTAATTCACATATAAATCTGTACAATCTTTAACAAAATTTACGAAGAAATGCTTTGGTGCATCATCACCACTGTACATTTTAAATTTATCTAAACTACTGTTAAATGAACATTTAATGTAATAACTATAAGCAAATGGAATATGTTTTGTATTGACGTTTGCTGAATTTTGAATATTAATAGTCTCTAGAATACACTCAAAATCAGCGTAGACTACAAATGGTACATCCATTTGCTTTTTTAAATTTTTAAAACTTACGATATTATTGTCTACAGAGGTTAGTCTGGTTACAATTTTGTTGCACTCATATTTGTGTTTGATCAGCGCCGTTTCACTATGAAAATGTATTAAACAAGTGTTACATATGTAAACTTGTCGACGATGATTTGTTAATTGGCTTTTAATTAATCTGTAATTAAGTGGAAAGTGAAATAATTTTATATTAATATCATTTTTAACATAAAATTATTATTGATTTACCTTGAAATATTTTTAATCCATACGTAGTGGAATCTCTCACCATCTTCTAGTAATAACAAATTAACGTGCTTATCCTTTTCATTTATACTGGAATAGTAGGGTCCGACTATATCATTGTTATCATTTAACCCAAACACGTTTACACTAATATCGGGATTTTTCAGTTCAAAATCTTTAATTCTATTCGTTGGTAGCGGAAAAGTCAAATATTCAAAATTTTAAGCAAAACCATTTTCCAACGTGATAATATCATCACTAATGTTATTAATTTTATATGATGTGGTTCTATTAGAATGCATATTAATCGGACACAATGCTGATGTAATAGCCCACTTGAAACAATATGGATCATAGTTTTGTACATTGATACATGCATGTTTCTTTTGTATTGGGGTTGGTAGAGGGATATACTGCGAACCTTTTATACACTGATATTTATTTATATTAATTTCTATCCGTAATATTTGTATTAATATCCATCCGCTATCATGTTCCTGGAATTCATTCATTTTTTTTAACAATAACACCGCATTGTGTTTTGTAAATATTGAGAAGATCGTCTGTAGTTGATGATGAGAGATTAATTATAACCATTTTAGTTTGATGCGATTTTACTTCAAATAAATTCTCCTCTTCTTTAACGAACATGTATTCGCAAAGCATCTCCAGATTGTTTTTGAGTCATATTACTTAACAGCTTAACCACTTTGAATTTAATTCCCGATAAAAAGTTTTCAGGTATTAAATTCGTTTCATTATTATTGTCAATAGAATATGAAATGATGCGATTATTAAACACTGATCTAACGCATTTTACTTCATAATCAATATTAACACCATTATCATCATTTCGAATTTTATCAGTACAATGACGTTTATGAGCATTTGTTCGAATGTGATAGTGCCAATTTGTCTTAGGAATATGTTGATTACAGTCAGTACAATTAACTGTATCAAACGTTTCTCCTCCATCTCCAATCTTAGAATGTTGTAAAATATGTTGTTGATAATTCAGTTGGTTTGAGAAATACTTATTGCAAAGTATGCATTTAAATGATGTGGATGGTCCATCATGACATAATCTGTGATGTCTTCTTAATGATCTATTAAACTTGAATTCTTTAAGACAAAATTCACAAATAAAACCAGCCATTTTTCTTTTTTAAATTTTAAATTTTAAAACACAACTCGCTATCAACTTCTAGCACAAGAATGATTCCAAATCCTTAAAACAATTCTATTTATACTCTGGGATGTAGATGAGGAAACGTCCTGTCCGTCCAATCATTCGTTTGAAAAGTAATACAAATAAAATGAACATGCACAATCATGTTTCTATTTATAAGAAATCATAATGACGCGCGATGTTATTGTTTATAACAAAGCATAAAAATAAATAAAACTTAACCACATCCAAAATTCTTTATTTGTTTACATTAAAAAATATTCTTGTTGATCTTATGCACGTACATATACTCATATATACCCATATTAACACAAATAAAATGAACATGCACAATCATGTTTCTATTTAAGTATACGATGTAAACGTGCACACAGCTGCATAATTCTTGAGTCAGCGTTTTAAAATTTGTTTACATTAAAAAAATAATATTATTATTGATATTATGCTTAAGAGTAAGAAATGGTAAGGAGTCACGCTGTTATTATTTATAACAAAGCGCTGCTATTGTTTATGTATCGTTATCCCACATTTGTTCACAAGAAAAACACACACACACACACATAACGGAAATATATCACACTAACAAAAAAAAATTAATTAAGCGAAACCACATCCAAAATTGTTTATTTGTTTATATTAAGAAATATTCTTATTGATCTTGTGCGCGTGCACACACTTATTCTGTCCGTCCAATCATTCGTTTGAAAAGCAATACAAATAAAAGGAACAAGAAGAAGCAGGCATGCACCAAATTTTGTATGGAGAAACTGGTCGAGAAGGTCGTTTCCATAATTTTTTCTGTTACATCGATTATTGGGATTGCAACTGACTGTCTTGAAACGGTCGATGCATTTCAACCAATATTGGAAACTATTTAATGTGAAAGTGGCCTAACAACGTCAATATTGATATGTTCAAAATGAATATCAGCATTAGTGTAGTCGCTGATTTCGTTTGTCGGTGGACTTTTCTGACACGCTATACATGAGCGAACATAAACAGCCATATTTTTCGACATCAATGGCCAGACATAGTAGTGGCAACTTGGCGAAGTGTCTCTAAGACATAGGGTCTTATCCGACCTCGTAACACATGCTAATATAATTCTCTTGTAGAACCAGGAATACAAAATTTCGTTAATTTAATTGATGTGTCCTTGCCTTTCTTAAAATCACCTGCAATTCGGTATCAGACTGCTGCTGTACGGCCACCTCGTAGAAGTTTATTACGTCCTTTCGAATTACGTTAATTCTTGAGAACAAATTGATCACATTGTAACTTGCACTTGGTAGATAATGTATTTCTGTGGTATATTGACATATAAAATCAAGTTAGTGGGCTCTCCTAGATGAAGCTTTATCACTTTTCTGCTTAAAAGCGAAAACGAGTGGTTTATGGTAGGCAAATACTGTAAACTCTCTACCCTCTAGTGCGTATCTAAAATGTTGAATTGCCTGGTACATAGCGATTAATTCCCTGTCGAAGGCGATGTAATTTTTCTGTGATGAAGAAAGTTTTTTCGAGTAGAAGCCCAGTGGTTGAGTTTGATCTTCTACAATTTGATGTAAAACTGCTCCCACTGTATTGTTGGACGCATCGGATACAGGAGTAGCGTTTTTGAGGCTTCGAATGCCTTTTCGGAGTCGGAATTTTAGTTTATACTGTTTTGATTCTTCTGGTTAATTGTTGCAACCATTGTTGTCTTTTAGTAGCTTGAGGAATAACAGTGTAATAAAAATGTAGCATTCCCAAGGAGCTTTTCAATTGCTTTACCACTTTAGATTTTTGTAAATTTCGTATCGCGTTCGCCTTTTCCTCAGGAAGCCTTAAACCTTGTGAACTTATCCTGTGGTCTATAAAAGTCAATTCGGTTTCACTAAAGTGACATTTACTGAAATTAATGGCAAGATTTGCTGCACGTAGACGTTTCAGTGCGATCGAAAAGTGTTGTTCGTACTCTACTTCAGAAACCGATGTGATCAGTATATCGTCAATATAAGAGAATAGGGAATCGAGGCCCAGCAATACTCTTTTATGTGGCGTTGAAAAGTTTGCGCAGCGTTCCTCAAACCGAATGTCATGTCTTGGAATTCGTATAACCCAAAAGGTGTTATAATGGCGGTTTTGGGTATACCGCATGGTTTGACTGAAATTTGGTGGTCAGAGGGCTTACCAGAGGTCTATTTTCAAGAAAAACTTCCGTAATATAAAATGTTGGTGATGTCATGCAAATAGGGTATGGGGTAACTGTCGGGCACTGTTATGTTGTTCAAAGCGCGATACTAAGTTGCTTTTCGATGGGCGAAAGATGTCCTCATTCATTAAATATTCGAATTCTTTCAGCATGCTCAGCCCTAAAGGGTGGAACCTTTACTGCCGCTCGATTTATCACTGAAGTGTCATACTTGAAATGAAGTTTCAGAAGAAAACTTCAATTAAACGTAGACACAAATCTTGGTTTTAAAAGGCGTGCGAACTTGCAGTCAGATCCAGAGCGGAAACATTCAAAAATTACCGCAATAATAACTGCGCACAAACTGATTCGTTTCGCAACTAGGCAAGCAACGCCTTCATGCTAAAGCTCTCTTTTTCCTAGGGAAGTAAGAGCTTTTGGTTATTTATTATAGGGGTAAGGAATTACTACTCTTACAGTGAATGATCGTACGTTCACTAGCCTAGTTGAAAATCCTAATCTTTTAGCTGAGTTATTTGCAAGGCATTCATCCTTGCCGGAAAGCAGTCAACCACTATCCAAAACTTGAAAGGTTATCAGTAAGTATGCCCTGTATGTTCTTTCGAGCTCGTGCAGTTAAACACGTTAGTTAGGACGGTTTTTCATTCCGTATTCTTGGATGTTATTGCCTTAGTTGTCATTTGACTATCTGTAAAAATATTGGAATCCCTATACGTCGTGTTTGTCAAATGATTATTAGCCCAGACAATACATTCCCTGACCAGCGTACCTCTGTTTCTGATTCTCCCTACCTCCACGTTTAAAGCCATCCGGCTGGCAAGTCTTTAAGAAATGAGTTCCGATCTTAAGGTACACCGAGACGAATGCCCAAACGATTAAGCTACTGAAGAGTACTTTACCCTAGGCCACATGTTGACCCTGCTGACAATGACTCCATTTATTACCCCGAACCCAGTTACTATTTATCACACGATATCATTTTAATCCTGATTGCACAAAACTATGAATATTTGTTAATAAACCATCCTCTAATGCTCTAAGTTTTAACAATGCACACTGGCCCGATCTAACTATTTTGGTTCAAAGGATATTGTTCCGTCGGAAACCTGATGACAATATCCTAGGCTATGAATTAAAGGCGGTTACATTTTGTGTTAACTGCGCTCCTTATTTGGCCATAATAACCCTATATCAATCGAACTACCCGCTTGTATCTGAGACCTAATGTATGTGAATGACATTTTAGCTGGTTCGAATTCTATTGTGGAAGAATGGGATAATTCATGTTTTAAAAACTGCTGGCCGATGAATCCGATTTATATAATAAGTCTCTCAGCTACGCTAATCGAAGGCATATACTAAAAATTTTGCGCAAATATAAATATATACAACAATCAAAGTGATAAGTAAGCAAAATTAGTCTAAAAATAAGATAAGGAAATATAAATAAATAAAATTGAAAACAGAAATAAACAAAAAAATGTTTAAAGGGCCCTGGAGACGATCAACTAAAACCATCAACGTCTTATATGTGGGAGTGTTGTCGTTATATACGTATATGTTGTCGGCTTTGATTGATGAAAATCAAAACATTTTGATTTTTTCATTTGACGAATTTTTATTTGATCGTCTCCAATTCTGATTGACAAGCAATATCTCATTTGCTTTGATATCCTCGTAATGAACACACCATCAATGTGCGGATAAACAAACAAATATTTTTTTATTTTGAATTATGTAGTAATAAACAAAGAAATATTTTTTTTTATTGTGAATGTATATTTTATGTGTACCCTACCAGAACATAACTAGTCAAATGACTAGTTAGTTGACCGTAAAGTGTGACGTATAAACTAGTCGCAACTTCCCATCAAGTTATTAAGGGCAATGTGAAAAACTTGACGTAAACATTCGTGTACATGTGATTTTGCCTCTCTTTCTAACATATGATTTCTTTCGACTGTAAAACATATATCTAACCTGCTCACTCTTGCGCTATTTGAAGTCACAAATGACTAGTTAACTGGCTACACTTGACTATAGTCAAGTATAGTTGACTAGTTAACTGGTTACACTTGACTATAATCAAATATGGTTGACTAGTCACAGTTGACTAGTTAACTGGTTACATTTGACTATAGTCCAGTATAGTTGACTAGTCACATTTGAGTAGTTAACTGGTTACACTTGACTATAGTCAAGTACAGTTGACTAGTTAACTGGTTGCACTTGACTATAATCAACTATAGTTGACTAGTCACAGTTGACTAGTCACAGTTGACGCATCATACCCCCTTACAAAAGAAAAATGTTTTTTGTTTTGATATATTTTTATTAAAAAAAATATATTTTATTCTAAATTAAAAAATAAATAAGTTGTTATTTATATATAATTACTTCGATAATTAATCTACTTCTTGTAGCGGCTGCACTCTTGGCCTTAGGGGCTTTTGTTTAGTTGCTGAGGCCTTTTTAGTTGGTTTAGACTTAACATCACCAGTGTTCTTTACGGTCTTTACCTTAGCCTTTTCTGTATTCTTCTGCTCAGCAGTCTTTTTCTCGGCAGATGGATTTTTACTACAAGTGCCTTTTTTGTCAGCAGCAGGCTTTTTCTTTTCAGCAGTGGGTTTTTTGCTTTGGGTTCCTTGAAGCAGCAGCCAGAAGCACCCTTACCTTTAGTTTGAATTAATTTTCCACTGATAACAGCACTCTTCAAATATTTCTTAATGAATGGAGCCAATTTTTGGGCACCTACCTTGTATGTGCTGGTGAGGTATTTCTTGATAGCTAGCAAAGATAAGCTTCCACGTTCTTTCAAGGTTTTAATGGCATCTACCAATTGGAACACTATACAAAAAAGTAACCAAAAATTAGAGGACTTAAAATTCCCAAATAAATCACACAAAAGAAATACTTTCCTTCCTTGTTGCATGTCCGACTTCTTACTCTTTGATTCACACTGAGAAGTAGAATCCTAAATTTTTGTTTGCAAAGTCTACTACGATTGAGTTTTTGAAATTAATAAATATTAACAAATACAACTCTGAAGCATAAAAACCCAACATACCATTTAGCAATCAAACAGCAATATAACTTGAGGATAAGCTTATAATAATAGTTATTTTCAAGCTTTTTTTTATCAATATTACAATAAAGTTTTTAAAATGTGAATTCACAAGCAGTTTTCGACTATACTTGAGAAACTATTGTTAAACACAACTGTTTCTAAAGTATGGATAAAGAAATCTGACGATTGAAAAAACTTATTATTCTCAATAGTTTCTAAAGTCATGCTGTCTTTCTTTTATGCACGCGATAGCTATAAAAAGCTACCGTTACTTTTTTTTCATGAAATTTGTTTTATTTTGCCTATAAATTTATTACAAAAGCGCGTGGACGGATGTCTATTTAAAATAAAATAATAAAATAAAAAGCTGGTAATAAATAATCGTTCCATAAAAATAAAAATGCCAAATAAATATGTATAAAAAAGTGTTAGAAGAGAAACAAAAGAAGTAATGGAACTTCTTCTAAATAATAAAAAAAAGAAGTGAATGTGACGAAGATTTCAGTGCTGGTGTTTCCAATTGCGGCTCAATTGAAGAGAGGAGAACAGTTATGCTGGAAAGGCGCTGAATAAAAGAAAAGTATACGAAATCTTAGCAAAACAAAGACAATACGAAGTAGGTAAAAATTAAAAAAATAACAAAATTTTATATACAATATTATAATTATTAAATATCTACAATTTATAGGTGCAGCATTGTCCATTGGAATAACAGAGGATCAGTTTATAAAGGACACTCGTACCTATTTCCAATTCTCAAAAAATTGAATTAAGCTCCGAAACAATTATAAAACTAAAAAAACACTCAATCAAATATATAAATAATATTAAATTGGAGAAAATACATTTTTTATTATTGTCAGTTGTCATTTATGTTGAAAAACTTATGAAAATATTGAGACGAGTAAGCTTTTATAAAAAGCACTTAATAAAATATTACATTTGTAAGCTTATTCTACAATTGCAAGAATAAGCTTTTAGTAATCTTACACATATAATATTATCACGAGGGTTCCGTTTTGATTTTTCTACAATTGTTACGATAACCTTTTTCAACATAATCTACAATATTTTTCAAGCTTAAGGCTTGCAGTAAGTAAACTTTTTAAAATATTTTTCTCAAGCTTTTTGGTATGCTGGGTAATTTCTTGTAGGGTATATACATATGTATTTTGTGTGTGTATATTTTTTTTTTTTTTTTGAAGTTGCCGTTGTGTAGTAGGTAGTGTGTTGGCTTACTATTCGTAAAGCCCGGGTTCGTATCCCAGGTCAGACATCAAAAATGAAATATGAAAAAAAAATATTTCTTCGGCGACTTCCTCTCAGCAGATTTCTGGCAAAAACTCTGAGAGTAAAATAAACCTGCCATGAAAAAGTTTCTCAAAATTCTGTCGTTCGGAGTCGACGTTAAACTGTAGGTCCCGCCACTCACGTATAAAATTAACGCACACAACATAAGTGGTGTGAGAAGCTAGGCCGTAATCCTGACTGAAGGGTTGTAATGGCCAATTATGTATGTATGTATGTATGTATATTTTATTTATTATATTTTTAAGAAGTTAAATTGTGTTTGGTAAACGTTTTTGCCATCATGGAGAAGTGCAAACATGAAAAAAAACTATATTAGAATTAATTGCAAAATATTAATGTTGCATGTAAAACTGGAAGAAAAAGTAATATAGAAGAAAAAGAAAATAATATGAAATTTTTCATTCAGTTTATTATTTTTTTCATATCTTCCTTTTTTTCTTAATAAAATTGCACAAGATGTTAAAGGCAATAAATAAATCGTCATCCGATGAAGAGATTTTGCGAAGCGCACACTACAAAACACCGTATAAACAGTATCGAAACGCAATTTTGACGTTTACCAGCGAATTATGAAAGGGACAGAAAATATTACCAAAAAGTATTTCTGTCCCTCTCTGATTGTCTGTCTGTTTTGTTTATTTATGTTTTTTTTTTAGATTTTGGGGTGGGTTTTTTATATTGGCGAGAGTTAATAAAAAATGTAATTTTTGTGTAAAACTATTAATAAATAATAAAAACAACTACTAGCAATAACAATTTTTAACTTTTTCTTTCAAGAAATTAAAAAATATTGGCAACTTTCAGCAAGAAAAATTTTTTATGAGCAGTACGTCTTATTTTGATCTTGTAATATTTAGCTTCTTAATAATCTCTTGCACAAGAAACTATATTCATTACGACCGAAAATCACACACATTTCGATTAATATTTAAATATTTAAGAATCTTTAAACTTTTCATTGAAGAAATTAAAAAATATTCTAAATTTTCCCTTTTTTAACACAAAATAAATGTTTATTTACATTTAATTTTTCTGCTTTATCCGCCAGTTTTCACTCTGTATATCTGTTGCTTCTAACACATTTGATTCGCAAAACATTATAAAATTTTTTTTCTCCCTCTAAATTGGCTAGTAATTTGCTGCTATGAGCGTTTGTCAAACGTTAATGGTTTCGATACTGTTTATACGGTGCTACAAAATCAAAATGCAGATGACGATTGACGAATTTATTTAAACGTCTCCTTTTAAATTTCAATCACACAACACTCACACTTATGCATTATTTGACGAATTTATTTGATCGTCTCCAGGGGCCTTAACATATCACGACATCAACACATACAACCTATTTAAAACAAAAGTCAGCTGCTCTTATCATTTCGTAAGTAGATGTGAATTAGTACAGAATAGTTTAATTTAATTCAGACTTACATTAATCAACAAGTTTCAAACATATTATTAGTAATTAGATCAGTTTAAAGCATAGTTTACCATTTCATAGCACAGTTGTGCAAAGAGAACTCACACGCATTCTTGTGTTTTTTCATTTAGTTGTCGATCAGACTGCGACAAGAACACATGTGCGGCGGATGCTTTATAATTTTATTTCAGCATAACACTCAAAAAATATTTTATGTTAAAAATGTTCTATGTTATTAGCTAGGCGTATTTCATTTTTTTATTTTGTCGCATAATATATTTTTTTTAAATGCTTTGGAATGTTCGCTTTTTTATTTTAATAAAAAGTAGGGTTTTTATTCTTTTTATTTATATTATTCTAAAAAACATTGTCTAATTTTTAAGCCAAAGATGGATAGCTTTGTGTTCTTTTAATAAAAAATGGATTTTTTATTTTATTTTTATTTATCTAAAATTATTAAGCCAAAGTTATATAGCTTTGCATATGTATGCTGATGAAATGAAAATAAAAATAGCGTATATTACTAACAATTTTCTATGGCTGTAAATAAATAAATTCTCTCAACTTATTTTCTCTCTCTTACTCACTAACACATTACCAAAAATTTTTTGACGAACCCTGGTTTAAAGTAAATTGTAGTGGCTCTACCAAAAGACAAGTGCATAATTCAAAAATTAAAAAGCCAATCCAAAAATAAAAGCAGGAATATGAAGTTCTGTAGACTCCCTTACTCAATTTTATTGTCTAACGGAAACTGATTCATCCCGTTCTTCCAACACTAAGTAGCCATTTAAATTTATAAAAATGATTAATAGAAGATTTGAAAGGTTATTTGAACAACTCCAGGGCACAAGAAAAGAAATGTTTTGAGAATACGAGGAATGTCTTTTATGCGAAATTGATGAAAGCTTGAGTAACGCAGGTATTTTGACAGACATAATGTGTAAACGATATTTGGTCAATTCACACAAGCCGTTGTATCGTTGTATTCATTGTATTGTTGGAAGAACATACAACAGTGTATGATTGTTGTTGATATTTTTCATATAAAAATCCGATACACTTATACACATTTTTTTTTCATATGTTTTTGGAAGTTGTATTGGTTTCGTGCTATCAAAATGTGTGAATAAAAAATGTGTATATGTTTTCATATGTTTTTAAAAAGTTGTGTTGGTTTCGGGCTATCAAATTGTTTGAATGCCACGAGATACACAATACAGCAAAGCATTGAGCGCTCACAAACAAACAAATGTGTTCAATACAACATACACGATACAAAGTCATGTGAATTGCCCAATTAAGAATCCAGATATTGAAAAAGATTTTGTATTAACAGATGAGGCAGAAGATTTAAAACTGGAAATAGCTTATTTAAAGGTAAGCCAGAAGGCAAGAAAATTCAATCGTTGCCAATGGTATATGGGTAGTTGGCATTCTGGAGCTATAGTCCGAAGATCTGGTAGGTTTAGTTTCTATATTATGTGAAAATATCAACATACGCGCAACGAAAAATGCATCACTAACAGGTTTAAATTAGATGATCCCATTGTTGTAAAAATATAAATACTAATATTGCCATATGAAAATACTTAAGATATAAGTACTGGCATTACCATATTAAAATATAAATTAATGTAAATAATGTAAATAGTGTAATTAATTAATGTAATGTAATTATATGCCATTACAACTTCATACATCAAGTATAGAGAAGACGTACCGCGTCTGTATAAATGAGAACCTCACTTAAAAAACATACTAGCAGTTTATTTCAACCGAGACAGCAGTTTATGTTAAGTAACGTGATGTGTCGACATGCTTTGTTGAACTGGTTAGGCTTATTCCGATATTTCGCGTCACTGCTTGATATGATATACGGCAACCTGGCCATTTTTTGATTGTAAATTTCTTATTTTGTATTTTTATTTATTTTATATAATTCCAAACATATATACATATGTAATACATAATTATTCAACAGCCTGACTGCTGTTGGACTGCGTCCAGTTCAGAGACGTTTGAACTTCTCATTAACACTCACTTTCCGGAGAGTGTAATCCTTGGGGGTTAAGCATTTCTAAGAATACACTCTGGCCATTTTCCTTGACATTGAAGGTGCATTCAATAACGGCAACCCAGACGCTATTGTTATGGCTCTTAATTCTCTCAACCTGGGACAGGATCTAGTCAGGATTATTGAGCTTCTCCTAAAGTTGAGAATAGTAACCTCCGCAGGTTGACTCCATATTGTCAGAGAATTTTTTATAGAGGTACTGTAGGAAAAAGGATTTGAATAATTGAAAGATTTGGTATTTTTCTTTCTTAGTTGCGGATAGTGCGCACTCTTTTGCGTTTATTCAATGATTGATTTTTGAAAATGTCCCTTCTTTTATACTAAATTTTGGCTGATTTAGCATTTCTAAATCAACCCCTTCATTCTAATACATTTCTTATATTTACTTATGCTTTAACAATTGTTTGTTTGTTTGTTTGTATATAAATATACTATTCTATATTAAATAATATTACATTGATTTGTGTGTAATAATCATGGGACAAGTGGGTGCACTATGACACGCGCATATTGCTCGTATAATAATTCCCACGGTAAAGTGTGAAGAGAGCCACACATGATCATTAGCAATGCAATCAACAACATACATTGTGCATTTTATATGCATACCAAAACAGCCGGCGGCCTGACAACAAAGTGTCAAATGATCGTCACATGTGCGCATTACTATTGTAGCGTTATACGCTGCAGCGACGTAAGCGACATTGAGTCAATTGGTCGCCGCTCATATGCAATTGTATATTCTTTTGTTTATACACATGAAATGTTGTGCGGGTATTGACGACCGTAAAATCATGCTACAGTACATCGCAAAGCGGTGTTCTATCACCACATCTCTGGAATCTCGCAGTCAATTCGCTCAAATTCTCTGGTAATAACACCATAGCTTTTGAAGCCCTTGCGCTGACCAACTTCTTCCTTTTCCCTGATTTAGGTGGAACTTGGTTAGTACAGGGACTACGTTCACCCGTGGCATCACTAGGGGCCGCTATGCGTGCTCAAGTGAGCTTTGTGATAACAGAGCTACCACTCCGACCTAACCTAACACCATAGCTTGACGATATTTCCATTGCTGCGTCAAAAATGTGTCCTCAGATGCTGTCTGACAAACTGAATTTATCACTATCAATTGTATTTAATAGGGATTTGAACTGTCTGTTAACCCCTTCAAGACCGGTACAGATTTTTTACTAGGATATACTAGATTCCGATTTTTCCCCTCCTAGCATTAGCGAGACCAGACTCACGATGAGTCCCGAAGTTAAATATCTAGGGCTGATCCTCGGCCGCAAACTCAACTGGAGGATGAACTTGGTCGATAGGGCACGCAAAACGGCCTGTGCTGCTTATTGCTGCAGTACAGCATTTGGGCCAAGATGGGCCCAAAGATGACGCGCTGGATCTATTCTGCAATCATCGAACCCAAACTTCTATATGGAGTTGCTTTCTCGTAGACTGACTGCTCTTGACGAAATTCGTAATGTCAGACTTCTTGACAAACTCACCGACGCATTGCATTTTGCACTTATTTACATAAATTTAAATAAACTTAATATAACGGTACAGCTCTAAGAAGAAAATCGGCTTCCGTTTCACTTATTTGAACGTAGAATTTTTTTGTATAAAGTGATCATACATAATATTCTATAGTTTTAATGAATTGAGCAAATATTGAGGTGACCTTATCATTTGAAGCACACCTTATGTATAAATGTTGAGAATGTTGACAACGCTTTTTCAGTTTACGAATGTTAAGGCTCGGTTAGGGAAGCGTAGAAATCGGAAAAACGTAACGTAAGAACGTTTGTGTAGTTATAGAAACGTTAAAAACGTGTCACATATCCACGAAGACTGTAAATAAAAACGAAACAGAACACAATGCAAAACACAACACAATGGAAAGACATTCATTTACAGACATTTGCTCGTTGTCATCTGTTCAAAGCAGTGATGAGTAAGGTAATGCAAAATTAAAAAAGTACCAAGGCCTTAATAGGAAAAAGTTATACATATTTGCTTCTTAAGTTTCATGTTATTATTATTATTTATTTATTTACATATTATTGTATAATATTATAGAATATTACATTTTTGGGTAAATCTGAGTCAATAGTTATGGAATTTACATATAAGTACACTGTAAAATATTGTTCTATTTAAAGTGATTTATTTGTTTTTTATATATATTAAATGTCAATACAATACCTCTCGCTAGAATAATAATAATAAATTAATTATTAGAATCATAAGAATATGTATTTAAAAATTTTAAAGATTAAAAAGATTTACTTATAAATAGGCAAGTAACAAAAAGGGCATTTGTGCCACATGGCCACTCAAAATACATATTATTTATTTATTTTGTTTCAGTTTTTTTATACACATTACAATCGTAATAATAACAATCAAAGAAAAATACAGGAAAAATACAACTTTAAAAGATTAATATATATGAAAGTACCAAAAAGGTGAATTCGACCACTTCGTCAATCAAAATACATATATATTATTATTTTGTTTAAATTTTTTGTGTGCACAATAGAAACATAACAATAAGTATTTATTTCTTAAAAAATCATTTTTATTATTAAAAAATTAGAGAAAAATCATTATATGCATGCAAGAGATTTATAAGTCTTATATCAATAATCATGAAAGTACCAAACAGGGTATTTGTGCAGCAATGCAACTCTGCATACAATAGCCCCATCACTCATGTTCAAGTGTCACATAAAAACTTGAAGGAATTCTGTTTTAAGCCACAGTTGTGCTACAGGAACGTAATGTAACAGTAATATCAAAGACTATAAATATATAAAGATGTTGCACACAGTGTATTTAAAAGTGACAAAATTTTGTGCTTCTTTATGATGAGGGGGCAAGGTAATAGGGAAAGCTAAATCTTCGTACTCACTCTCATGTTAACTGAGAGAAAGAGAACAAAAGAGATACTCAGAGAACGTATTGTCCTCTTCTCTAAGCAATTTATTCTCAAATACGTGTATACGTGTGTGCATGTATGTATACATACATTGCCAAATAACATGGGACTGAGCTGCAGGCTACATGGGGGTCAGTAGGTGGCGGATAACTGAACGGCCTACCTTCGTAGGTTAGCTGCGGATAACCAATAAGCGGTAACCGACCAAAAGCGGCAGATGTGGAGGCGTACTACAAAAGAGTGCAAGTGACCGACGACGCTATCTGCGACATGGCGAACTGATGCCGCCATTAACTAGGCATCATCCCAGAGGGTTCCCTCAAGAGATGGGAAAATAGGAGAGTAACGCCTCCGTGGTCCCCTCAGTTTCACCAAAGCGGCGAACTACAACGCCCTTGATTGGGGCATTAGAACCAAGCCCGGTAAGGTTCTAATTATGGTATACCGGAAGATGTATGTGGATTGGCGATATAGGCGGACGATGACAGTATTCTGACACTTTAGTAGGCGGTGTGAAAGCTGGCCGAAATCGCTGCCGGGCTAATGCTGTCATTGCCCCCGCCCCGTTAAAATGATGGCAAGCCTCTCGGTACGTTAGTGATTCACCGTTATGTTGGTGTTGTAGGAACAGATGTGAATCCCTGGTTTACGTCAACCTGGCTCTGAAGCCGGATGCGATCATGATAGCGACGAAAGATAACACATCGTATGCCGACATTCTGAGGAGAGTCAAAACAGACCCTAAGCTTTGTGAATTAGGGGAGAATGTGACCAAAATTCCGAGAACCGTCAAGGGTGGGCTACTACTCCAGCTCCGCAGGATCGGGGAGCACACGGAGAATTTTAGGGGAGCCATTGGAGAGCTCTTGGGAAAAAGCGCATCTGTCCGCACTCTGAAGGATATGAGGACAATTGAGATCAAGGCCATCGACGAGCTCACGGAGAAGAGAATGTATATGAGGCTATACGGAAGATTCCAGGCCTCGAGACTTTCAGTAAGCCGGACGTAGTTACCCTTAGGAGGGCATATGGTGGGACACAAACGGCCACAGTGAGTCTTAACCTCTTCACGCCCTTGGTCACATATGTGGACGTTTAATTTTTTATAATTATAATAATAATAATAATAAAAAAAAAATTTATAATAAGTTATTGACTACCAAATCCTCCAACAGAAGTAAACATTTTACCATTTGTCTGCACTGATGATATTATTTCCGACGCATAGGCAGATAAATAAAAAAAGCCTGGAATAATTCTTCGGCAGTCTGTTTTATAGGATTATATCAAGAAACCGTTAATATTTGAAAAAAAATAACATCAGATATATTTAATACAATAAGTTTTACCATCACCACCTAAAAAATCTAAAAGCTGGACTAAAGTTAATCCTGGAATTAGACTGGACGGTATCCTATCATTATCCTAAATACAAGTAACTGAAAAATCCCTCCAGATGTCACGACAAAAATTGTGTAAGACGAACACTCTCCGCATTTGTGAGAAATGTTAAGAATATATATGCCTGATATGCCCGGTATGTATGAAATTATTTCACACATATGTATATTACCATTAACGCTCAGTGGCCACAAATGTGGACGTTATCCCTTTTTGTGAATTTTCTGAATTGCTATTTAAATAAAATTAAATAATTTAAAAAGAAAACAAAATTTAATTATACCGAGTCGTCTGCAAGAGAATTGGAGCTCGGGACTAGCCTAAACTAGGTTGTCCAGTTTTGCTACTGGAGATTATTAGTACATTATTCCCACGGGGCCAGCCTTACACTTTTATAAGTAGGGAGCCGGAGGCCGCTCATACCATACCCGAGATAACAGGAGAGGAGGTGCTTGCAGCATGCACTAGAATAGGAGATAGGAAAACACCGAGGCCAGATGGAGTCTCGAATAGGGCACTCAGGGGAACCATCGTCGTATCGTCCCATCTGCCTACTTGACACAATGGGAAAAATACTGAAGAGGATAATTTACAATCGACTACTGACGTGCAATACGGGTTTAGGAAAGGACGGTCCACTGTTGACGCCATAAGGAGGGTGGTCGACATTGCAAGAGACGCAATAGAGGGCGAAAGATGGAGATTTGGTACCAAGGAATACTGCGCGGTTGTCACATTTGACTTTAGGAACGCGTTTAACTTAGCGAATTGGGAGCGGATTATGAGAGCCCTCTTTCACATGGCTACGTCGCCATACTTAATGGAGATTCTGAACAATTACTTTCAGGACAGGAAAGTAATATACCTAACGGATAAGGGAGAAAAGGAATACATAGTGACGGCGGGTGCTCCGCAGGGCTCTGTATTTGGGCCGCTACTATGAAACATTATGTACGATGGTGTACTTCGACAGCGATTGCCAAACGGGAATACAATTGTGGGCTTTGCAGATGACATTGCCATAGTCTCGGTAGCGAAGACGGTAAGGGAAATAGAGGAGAAGACGAACACAGCGATTCGAAAAGTTGGAGCATGGCTTGATGAGACAGGTTTGACACTTGCTGCACATAAAACGGAGGCCGTCTTGATAAGTCCCCGAAGATGGAAGTGACCGTTGGAGGTAGTAAGATCGGATCTAAGAGGGCGATAAAATACCTGGGAGTGATTATCGACGACAGGTTGAATTTCAAGGAGCACGTGGAATACATCGGCGAAAAAGCGTCTGTAACACGGAGCACTGACGAAGATGATGCCCAATATTGGAGGACCAGGTCCATTCAAGAGGAGGATAATATCGAGGGTTGGAATGTCGATAATGTTATATATTTGCCTAATATGGTCGGAGGCACTCTCCGTGGGGACGACAAGGAGAATACTGTCCTCGGTGTATCGCCTAAGCGCGATTAAACAGATAAGTGGCTTCAGGACAGTGTCTGATGGAGAGGTATTGGTATTGGCAAAGATAATACCAATAGACATATTGGCCGATGAGATGAGGCGGATATACTTTCACCATCTCGAGTTTCCAGGACGAACTGCAGCTATAAAGGCGGAGGAACGAAGGACTTCCGGACACAAATGGCAGTCACGAGGGGAGAACGGCTTAAAGGGGAGATGGACATTTCACCTTGTCCCTCATGTAATTCTTTTGGATGGAGAACAAACATTGCGAGCTGAACTACTACGTGACCCAGTTCCTAACTGGTCATGGGTGCTTCAGGAAGTACCTGCACAGATTTGGACATGATACTTCCCTTTTATGCCCAAACTGTGTAGATGAGGAGGAGTATGCGAAGCATATTCTAATATTATGCCCCAGATTTAGATGGCCCGGGGAAACGAGTTTCGGATCAACTCGGCTTATGGAGGAGGTATTGAATTCTAGGATTCTATCGAGTCAATACAGTCAGAGAATGGCTGAAGTTATGATAGAACTTCGAAGGCTGGAGGAACGGAGGCGAAATTTAAATTTAACTTAGTGCGGCGAAGCTTTAAAGCTAACAAGCCCTCCGCGAAGGTTTTTTATTTCGGTGCGAATCGATATAGTTTCATTTCTACAACAATAAAACACGTATTCTTACCCTACAATAAAACAAACGGTAATTTTTTTCCACAGGTTATTTGCACATAAATTTTGTGAAAACAAGACTTCTTTTAGTTTGTTTGTTTTTTTATTTGGCAATGTATGTATACCAGACGTCGGCACAAAGAGAACATGGTAAAATGTGAGTGTATTATGAGAAGCATGTGTCGATCCCAGAGGAAAATTGTTAGTAAAATTTTCAAGTGTAACCTAATATTTTCAACTGTAAACTAATAATATGTATATATAGAAAGAATGTACAGCTATAAAGTCCCTAATGACTGTGTATTTAACTTGAGAAATATTCTTCAAAAAATCGAGATCATTTCTCATTGTTATTAGTGAATCTCATTGGATATCAGTAAATACTACCGAAATATTTTTTTGGGTGTATAATTGAAATATGAAAGAAAGCGACATGAACCTTCTTCGTTAGAAGCTGACAAGCAACAGAATGCATTTTTACGCTCTTTTTAACGAACATTGTTGATGTTCGTGTCCTATATGTGTAAAAAGCCGAAGATGTTCTTCCCCTGAGGGACATTGGTGCCGACGTCTGATGTGTACATACATAAACACACGAATACACGCAAATGAGAATAAATTGCTTATGCTGTATTTACCCACACGTAACGTAACGTACCGTAGCGAACATTCTCTTTTTAGCATATGGAGAACAATGTAAACGACGACCGAAACGTTCTCTCTCGTTAGCAACACGGAACGATCTGTATAAAACAGAATTCTCCCACGTTTTTACGTGACAGTTGAACATGAGATATGATGAGCATTGTTGCCACGAAAAAAAATATTGTAACCAACATTTGTGAAAAAATTACCAAATAAGGAAAAATATGCCAAAATTAAATTCGCAGTTTTTTTATTTTATTTTTTTTTAAATTTAAATTATAATTGAGAAAAAAGAAACAAAAAATAAGAAAATAAAATTATATTCTTACTAATTAATTAATTTTAACAGACAAAACAAAAGCTATTTTTATAAGAAAAATAATAACCTAATCCGGAAAAATCTACACATTGAACAAAAAACGGCAACACTGTTGATGAGTCTGTATGCCAAATTCTTTGCATTGTGTTCTGTGTCGTTTTTATTTACATTCTTCGTTGACATATGTCCCGTTTTGAACTTTTCTATAACTACACAAACGTTTTTAAGGCTACGTACGTTACGATTTTACGTTTCCTACGCTTGGGTAACCAAGGCATTAGAGAAGAGAACAATACGTTCTCTGAGTATAATAAGTTGAGTGATATGTTAAAGTTAAATAAAGGGTTATTCTATCAAAACTATTTTTTTATTTTTTTATTTATTTTAATAAATTCAATGATTAATTATAATTATACGTATTTATGCTTATACTATGTACATAGTTTGTATTTATTTGAATTTTTTTGTTTACATGCAATATACATTATATATATAATTCTTTATGTTTTATTCATCATTTTTTTATTTATTTATTAAATTACAGTTATTGTTATGTATTAAAATATTCAGTCTTTAATTAATCAATTTTTTTCAATTATAAAATTTAATTAATTTGTAATTTTCATATTATTGTAATATTTCATTTTTTTCAGCATTTCTTTTGTATTTTATGTATGTATTTATATATTTGTTCAAATTTGTTCTCCAATTTCTGAATTTAAAATAAGATAGAAGAATTTTGGAAAAAGTTTTTTTCTAAGGCAAAAGCTTTATAACTTCATAATTTTATATGACTCTATCCCAAATAAGAGCTTGAGAATCATGTTCCTCATTCACACTCTACAGTTTCCGAACCCTGATCTTATGAACAGTTTTTTCCTTTTTCTTCGTTCCACCATACACTCTAACATTACAACCGTCTACACTATTGACAACAAATGGTCCTTCGTAAATGCTCTTAAATTTGCCGTAGGGCTGTCTCTGTATTAGGACGTTGTCGTTCGCCTGTAGTATTAATGGTTTCGCATACTTATCGTACATGTATTTGTTCCGCAATTTATGCTTGTTAATTAGTTCCTTTGCCAACTTGTGCGATTTCTGTAACCTCCTTACTATAACTTTCTACGTTATACAAAGGATCAATTGTTCTTAATGACGTTATTTCAGGTAAGTTAGGTGATCTACCAAAAACTAACTCATACCGTGAAAATTTATTGTCAAAAACTGTATTCGAAGTAGTGTTATGAAAAAACAAAAGTAAGACAAATAAGTATCTCATTCCTCAATGTTTTCGGAGATGTATGTTCTCAAATATTCGTTAAAAACTCTATGGTTTCGTTCGACAGTGCCTAGGGTTTCGTGATGATAAGCCGTCGAATAGTTCATACTGATGTTTAATAATTCACACAACACTTGCATTATCTGATTCTTAAACTCTGTCCCTAGGTCCGATCTGATGGTATTCATTGGTCCATAAATTCAGATGAACTTTTCAAAAATCGCACGCACGACTGTGTCAGCGCTCTTATCAGGTATAGCAGTCACAACCAAATATTTTATCAAATCACACATTAATGTAAGGGCGTACCTATTTCCATATTTCGATTCACTAAATGGGCCTATAGTATCTAAAACGACTACGTCGAAAGCCTGAGCTGGTGTTGGTGTTAAAACTCATTTTTCCTTACCCCGGGTCTTACCTTATTCACACTACATCTGCTGCAATTCCTTACGAAATTGGCCACGTCCCTAGACATGTTCCTCCAAAAATATTTCGTTCTCAATTTAGCATATAATTTACTCCGACCACAATTCCCTCCTAACAGCGGATCATTGTGATATATTGTCATCAATTTTTCCCTCTTTTCCCTTTCAAAAACCTCCTCAATGGGATTCGTCAACATTATTTCCAAATTTTTCAAATTTTTCGAACCATAGTCCTTCAATTTTCCTATGCTACAAATTGTAAAAAATATATCACCTTCGGCCACTCCAATATGTAAATATTATTACTGACAGCTAATTCCTGAATCCTCGAAAGCATTTCATCCAGATTAAATGTTTCGTTATCAATACGAATGTCCACATACAATATTTTCCTAAATTTCCTGTAAATATTTAAACGTAGCGCACTCAATTTATCATCGGTATACATAAGCTCAGATCTGATTTTTGATATCTTGTTACTAAAATTGTGTGAAAATGTATCATAAATTGGGACTCTCACCACGTCAGCATCTGCTCGGATTGGTTCCTGCGGGTTTTGTCTGGACATTCCGTGGGTTGTCACTGCAAGAATTCTTTCACTCGCCGTCCTCAATTCGTCAATCGAGATACGTGAGAGTGCATCTGCTGTCACATTGTCCCTACCTTTTAAATGCTCTTTTACAAAATTATACACCTCAAGTTCCAGCCGGATTCTTGTCAGTTTGGATGAAGGATCTCTCATGTTAAATAAGTAGACTAATGGTCGGTGGTCTGACATGACAGTAAATTTGGTGCCATAAACATATGGTCTGAACTGTGTTATCGCAAAGTAAATTGCCAAGAGTTCTTGTTCAATTGTCGACTTTTTGCGCTCCGCCGTATTAAAAGTCCTTGACGCATAGTATACTGGCAAATCGTTGCCGTCAATATTCTGACTCAAAACTGCACCGCATCCAGTTTGAGGGGCATCCACGGTTATAATGAATTGTTTTGAAAAATCAGGGTATTGTAAAAGTTTGGGAGAGATAAGGCTTGACTTTAGTTTCTCAAAAGCATTCTGACAGTTTTCGTCCCATTTGAATAAGGTTCTTTTCCTGGTAAGGTAATTTAAAGAGTCTGCTGTGAACCAACGAAATCATAAGACGTGTTTCATTATATGGTGTAGTAACGATTCCAGCCACTGTTGGTATTTCTATCTCGATTCCTATTATTACCTCTATCGTTGAAACTCTTGAATTGGTACTGTAACGTCTATTATTATTATTATTATTATTATTCGAACGAGAGAAACTATTATTAAAGTTGTCATTACTATTGAAACGATTCCTAACACTGCCTGAATAATTACCAGGGTTAAAATTGCGTGACTGGTATGCCAAAACTTGTTTCTCACTAGATTCATTTATCTGCTCCACCACTAATTTTGCAACTACATCTTTGGCATTCATTCTGCAGACAGTAACCGCCTGCTCAACTGCCATTTCATGTGCTTTGGGTTTAGTAATACCCTCGATGATAAGAGATCTTTCCAGTGCGTCTGCCAAATCTTCCACTTGCTTCGAAAACTCCAAGATGTTGTTATTCCTAACCTGTAAAGCGGCAAGTTTGCCCGCAATTATTTTCGAATTATCGGGTTTAAGTTTACTCTTTAAAGCGATTTTTATATCATCAATACTTTTCACTACGTCTGATAAAGCCTCACGAGCCTTTCCATCCAAATTTGACTTTACGAATGAAATAAAAGTCGTGTTCAAATTCTCGTCAGTCAAATCTTGAATTAGGTCAACTTTATCTAAAAACGAATTCAGAGTAAGGGTATCCCCGTCGTAATTTTCCTTATTATAGTAGCACACATGGTTAAGAAAGATTTTTTCTGATCCGTAGTAGCCATTTCTGATCTTGTCTGGTTCATTCTTTTTGAGTCTCCTATTATTATTTCTTTGAGTTCTGGTTCGGCTATATTTTGTTCCTGATCACTGTCGAAACACTTTCCTAATACTTCACCTAATTCTGAATCAGATTCCGTCATCACATTCCGTCATCACATTCCTAAATAGAAAAACATCGGGAGATACGTATATCCCACAGTCCAATTTACCAAAACATCTCACTAAAAGTTCCCTGCAGTGTACTAATCTTCTGTCATTGTTATCTCCCGTGTCAATTGATATACTTCCAATATGAAGTTTCGCGTATGATAAAATAGCATTATATGTGTCGATAAGGAGATTTACATATTCGTCCCTTTTGGTCTATTTTGTCGACAATGGCCGGTTTTAAAGAATCCTCTCCTTCACGTTATAAAATTTAATTATCAGTTCGTTGAAAATTTCCTGACTAAATGCTGTCATCTAATATACCATTTCATGTTGTTAACATATCCAAAGTTCGAATAGGGAAAAACGTTGCGGTATATATTCTAATTTGAGCCGTGTAAAATATATAAACATAAACTTTACTTTATCCTAAACTTATTTACTCTTCTCCTATATATTCTAAAATATGTAAAAAAATACCCGAATGTTCAAATAGAATGCGATTAAGCTGTGAAAAGTAATGAAATTTTCCAAAATGTATGTTCTCCGAAGAATTTCAAAAGTTACCTAATGAATCAATAGAGTTAATAATGCTAATATGTACGGTGAGTGTGTGAGTGTATGTATGCGAAAAACGAATAAATAGATTTGCAACGAAAATTTGCATTCATTTAATAAACAACATAATAAACAATTACTCTATTTCCCCTACAGTCCCAGAGGTTATAATTGTTTCCTCTGCCCAAAATTCTTCTTTTTATCAATCTATGTATATTTGCGTTGTTATTTATTTGATCATCATGTTCAATTTATATTGCAACTCTTATTATGACTTACATAAGAGAATATTTCGACCAAAAGAAATGCTGTTTCTCTTAAATTTACTGTTATTATATTCTCTTTCATTTTCATATATTCTTTGTGTAATCTCTATTTTTCTTCATTTTTTTCCATTCTTATTATATATGTATTATAGAATTAAAAAAAAATTAAAATGGGGTATAAAGTAATATATGTGTAATTATATGACTACATAAAGTATTATAAATTTATTTAAGAATATAATTTAATAATATGATAATATCAATGTTACTATACAATAGCTTACTCTTATTTACTTTTGTTACACCCTGTTTTTCTTCTTTGGTCACCTTTTTGCAAAGTTTTATTTTTCTGCCCTTGATGTTTCTCCTACTTTGATATGCTGGTTACTAGATGTTTGTGTTGCTGCAGTTGTTCATCACTTTTGTTCAGTTTTTTCTCCTTTTTGTTTACTTGTTGGTATCTTAATTGTGAATTGGGTTTCTTCTTTTATTTCTTTTTATTATTTGTTCTTTTTTTTTGATTTTTTAACATTTCACCGTTTTATTGAAAATATTTCCTTTGTTAATAGGCACATTAATATGTACATTGTTTTTGTTCTTTTTGGTTAGCGGTTTACTGTACAAACTGTACTTTAACCTTTAACTTATGACGTGGTGGTAAATTTTACACTATCTTTTTTATTTTTCTAATAACTTCTATTTATTGCACTCTTTTAAGCTGATATTGCCAGTACCTCCATATTATACTATGCTTTTATTAACAGTATAGTTTTGTCTTTTGATTGTTACAGCATCGCGGAGATATATGTGTTTGGGTGTAAAATTTACTACACGTCGTCGAAATTTTTAATAGAAAATATTTTACTACCACGTAGTTGTTTGTGTGATTTTTATATAGAAAATATTCTACTAACACGTCTAATCTAACGTTAGTAACACATGTAAAAAAAAAAATACTACACGTCTCCGTAAGCGTAAGTATTTTTGTAATTTTTGTTTTCACTTTATTTTGAGTTGCTGAAAAGTTTTTAACTTTTTTTTGTATTATTGTACAATTAAATAGTGGAAAATGGCACATTCAAAAAATACGGTCTGATTCTCTTCCCCAGCCTGTTATCCAAAAACATACAAAAACGACCAAATTATGCTATATATGCTCCAATAAATTAAAAAGGAAAACTACACATACATGTTTAGAGTGTAATAACCCACTGTGTATGTGCTGCAGCAAACGTATATGCATTAATTGTACTAAGAATGAATTTGACGAATGATAATTTTGCCTCAAAAGACTGATTGTTATTTTTTTATATATATATAAGATATTGAAGTGTTCCTTTTAATTTTAATAAGTATATAGCTTAGGCTGTTGAAAAATGCCATTTATTGTTTTTGTTTAACCTTAATTTTCTTGATGTACAAGTAAATGATATATTGTTGCCTTGTTTTTGTTAATAATGCGTTTAGAAGCAATCAAATTCGAATAATTTAAGTATAATATTATTTTAATATATACACATTAAAAATTCTATGAAAAATAATTCGGGTGTATAATTTACACCACCTCTTCATATACGCTAAACAAGTTATAAGTCATAAGTTAAAGGTTAAATACGGACTACTCTTAGATTATTTTTTATACGAAACCGTTAGAAATAATATATCTATTTTAAAACAACTTTGCTTTTATTGAAAAATATATATATTAACATGGAAGAAAGTATTTGGATATGTAATAAAACATTATATAAATTCCCATCCACTTCTATATAAAATTTGAGAATTACTGATTTTTGTTGTTTTTCAAATTTTGCTTCTGTTTTTATTAAGGTGCAACCGTATTGATTATTTTGTTTCATTTAACAAGCAACTATAATCAAATTCAAGTTTTTTCACCACTTGCACTTTAATTTCGTTCTTAACTGTTTTGATTTAGTAGATATTTAACAAATTTTTTTTTCTAGTTATTTGTATTGATTTAGATTTTTTTCCACTTCGATTTATGTTACCATTTTCTGTTTTTTTTTCACATACATATGTAGTAGTTCCACCAAAAAAATTAATTGTTTTTCTTTTGCTTTCGCATTATATTGTTACGTTTTTACCTTTTTAAAAATGTTTAAATATGAGTTCGTTAATTGCAACCAAAGTAAAAACAAATGCGTCTTTAGTTTTTATTAACTGTCTTTATTATTTACACTACTTTTGTGTGCCACCGTCTAGAACTTAACGATGAAACAATAATAATCTGCTTATTCACTTTATTAGTTCACACAAGTATTCACTGGATCTTTACAACCACGACTTATTTTATTCACACGCAACTTCACACAAGACTGACTGAATTAACTCTGACTGCTGCTTGCTATGTCCAGCCCTTTTATAGTCCGCACACAGGCAATCAGTATGATGAACGTTCTCGATGTGGAAGGTTCTCGCTCACGCCTTTTCGAGAACTCTATTGCTAGTATATTGTTGTTTGTGTATTTGCTTATGTTATGTACCAGCCACAACCAGGTTCGTTACATATTTGTCGTAGCTGGTTTACTTCATTCCATGTTGTTGTTGCTACCTGGTTCGTTGTACACATGTGTGCAGCTTTAGATAATCAGCACGTTCATTGTATTCTTAGTGTTAGTGTGTATTGTGTGGCTTTTGTTTATCGTTTTTATTGTTAAATGATATTAGGTCGTTTTGCTTTGCGTAACACTGCCGCCCACTTAAGCCTGTTCGTCCCGAATAGGCTCATTATCTCCTTTCCCATATTTTGCCAGTCGCTCTATATGTACGACCTTCATTTTTGTTCGGCGATTGTTAGCTTTCTGTGTCCTGTACACGACATCGTTTAACCGTTTAATTATTTTATACGGCCCATCCCAGCTGGTTTGTAGCTTGGGAGATAATCCCTTCTTCCGCTTTGGGTTGTATAGAAGAACCATTTGTCCCTCATGGAAGCCCTCCGTGTTTGCCGCACGATCATACCTGGCTTTCATTCTATCACTGACCATTTTTATACGGGTGCGCACAAACTCATGAAGTTCATTTAGGTTTTCGTATTTTCCAGTGTATGTGACATCCCTCTCTGTGCCGGGCTTAACACCAAACTCTAAGTCACCGGGCAGCTTTATCTCAGTCACTAAGATAACCTTGGCGGGTGATCTAGATGTTGAATCATGGACTGCAGATCGGTACGCCAGTAGAAACCTCGGAATGTGTTCGTCCCAATCCTTCTGTTGCTCGCTCACTACTTTCCGCAAGTATTCCTCCAGGGTTCGGTTAAATCGCTCTACCATTGTGGGTGAAGCGGCGTCGTTCGAGTCTTCTTAATACCATATACTTCACACATTTCCTGGAATACAGCCGACTCAAAATTTCTGCCTTGATCGGAATGTAGTTCTATTGGAACCCCGTAGCGTCATACCCAGTTGTTGACAAAAACATTTACTATGGTGTTCGCCTCTTGATTGGGTACGGCATACACTTCCGGCCACTTGCTGAAATAGTCCATCACAACGAGAACATACCGGTTTCCGGCATTGCTGACTGGAAAAGGGCCCGCAACGTCCATCGCTATCCACCCGAAAGGTGTGCCTGAGTTATACTGCTGCATCTGACATCGACTTCTTCTTACTGGACCTTTAGCTGCAATACACTGGGTGCAGTTTGCTATCCAATCCGCCACTACTTGTTGACATACAACCCAATAAAAACGTTGTTTTAGCCTTTCTAGTATCTTGGTCACTCCAAGATGTCCTCCGCTGGCTCCATTATGGAACTCCTTTAACACTTCTTTCATTTTGGAGGAAGGCACTACCAATAGGTTGGATGAGTCTTGCCGTCAGTGCTTTCCCAAAGTCTATATAGGCACCCATTTATGATCTTTAGCTGTCCCATAGTGCCCAATAAGCTTTTGTAAGTAGCTGGTTTACTTCATTCCATGTTGTTGTTGCTACCTGGTTCGTTGTACACATGTGTGTGTACAGCTTTAGATAGTCAGCACGTTCATTGTATTCTTAGTGTTAGTGCGTATTTGTATTGTGTGGCTTTTGTTTATCGTTTTTATTGTTAAACGATATTAGGTCGTTTCGCTTTGCGTAACAATATATTTTAGGTTATGTTGCATTTTTCGCGTGTGTGCTTTTTTCTATCTTTTTTTTCTTTAAATTTCCTTTTTTTAGGTCTGCTTAATTTAAATAGTTTTGGCACAAAATAAAAACTTTTTTGTTTTACTTTTCAGATGGTGAGGGATGTTGTGTTTTTCTTATAATAATGTGCTTTATATTATTTATTATTAATATATGCTTTTATTTTTTCGTTAAACCTAAGTTTATGAAACTGTTCCTTTTTTATCACTTTAGTTCAACATTTTCTTTTTACAGCACGGTCACCATATAATGAAACACGTCTTATGATTTCGTTGGTTCACAAAAGACTCTGCCTGCGTAGTTTATTTACAACCTTTTATAATTAAAAACTAACGGTTATTAAGATAAATTTAAGTAAGTGTAATAAAGAGAATGGTGATAACTAGATTATAAATAATTGTAGAAAGATAATAAATAATGAGTGATATATTAAAGTTAAATAAAGGGTTACTGTTCACGCTGGCCACCCTTCTTTTAAGTTTAGATTTAAGTTTTGTTAACGTGTAATAAACCAACCCTGCATTACTATGAATTATTGTGAATTATGAGATGAGATCATTACCCGATCCACCCCTCAACCTGAAGTTACGTTTGTCCAACAAATAAATAATAAATAGATTATTTAAACTAATTATCTGTGTTTTATTACCCCAACTCTCGCCAAATTTTTCATTTTATTCTCTCCCTGCTCACCCCCACATTTTGGTCCAATCGAACCGGGTTATCCCCTAAATAAAATAAAATATTTGCGAGACTCTATTTGCAGATTGTCTCGAAGATCGCCACACTGGTTTTTTGCTGTTGGATAAACCACGCCCCTAATCATAATTATTTTCTGGTATTTATTAAATAAATCGTTTTAATAATCTTTAACCCGATTTTTATAAGATACATAAAATATTGTAATAGGTGCTTTAATTTGTGTTTTTAAAATAAAGGAATATAATAGTGCAGTGTAAGTGAAAGAATATAAGAAGAAAAAGAAAAGCATAAAAATAAACAAAACGAAAACACACAAACAACATAGTGTATTAATTTAGCATTGTTTTTGTTATTGTATATTTCCTTATAAACAGTCGGAAGCTTACATATTAAGGTGGCCGCTTTTTTGGTTAAATATTGAGTGCTTTTCTTTAGAAATTTTGCATCTTATATTCTTGCACTAATATACATAAATAGAAATTTTTTTTAACTTCAATATTTTTAATTGAAATTGTGATATTTTTATCGCAATAATATATACAAATATTTTTTTGATATTTTAAATTGATATTTGATTTTTTATTACAATAGTAAATAATTTTATTTGTTTTAAATTATACATATTTCAATTTCGATCCTTTTTTTGGATTTTGCTTCGAAAGTTTTCGCAAACCCCTTTTTATTCGTTATAAAGTTTATTGCGAATATTTCTTAAAATTTTGTACTTAAAAGTGATACTTATACACACTTCTGTTTGAATATTCGGTTTTTTCGATACCCCTATTTTTTGGAATTTTCTACATTAAAATTAATTTAAATTGAAATTTTTCGAACCCTTTTTGAATTTTACCCGGTAAATCAGTTAAAGAACCCGAATTTTAGTAAAATGGCCGCATTAAGGAATTTAAATAGAAATTATAACCACTTAAGCGATTTGGAAAGCTTTATTCAGGCTATTCCAAATATATGTCGGGATATACCTTGTATTTTCAATCCGCTTCATTTATTGACGGATTAATTGATAAACTTAAGAGTAAGTCCGCGAACTCGGTTGCTAATACTGTCCCTATCCACCTTCCCCCATGTGACACTCCAACCTTTTCTGGCGATTATGCGTCTTGGCCAACATTTCAAGATATGTTTTCGGCCATTTACGGAACTAACCCCCATATTAGCAACATCCAAAGGATGTATTATCTCTTACAGAAGACAGAAGGTGAGGCGAGGGATATTATTCGAACTTGCCCCATGACGAATGATGGTTTCGACATGGCGTGGCAGAATCTTATAGATCGGTATGAGAATAAGCGCGTTTTAGTGAATTCTCAATTAAAAACCCTCTTTAACCTCCCTTCCATATACAAAGAATCTGGCCCGTCCATTAAAAGTTTACAACGGACAATTAATGATTGCATTTCAAATTTGTCGTTGTTGGAAATATATGCTAAAAATTGGGACATCATTTTTGTGTACATTTGCTCCACTAAACTCCCCGAAAACACCTTAAGTCTTTGAGAGCAATCTCAAGGGCCTTGCTCAGACCTACCCAAGTGGAGGAAAATGGATGAATTCCTGACTGCCAGATATCGAACTCTGGAATCAGTTTCGAACATCATCGGCAGCCATAATTTCACCCAATCTACAGTTCGAAATGATAGCCAAGGCATTTCTCATAGCCCTCGAAAATTCAGGACTAGTGACACTGTTGCCCCGAATGTGCCCCAAGGAAAGTGCCCAATTTGTAATGGGTATCACCCTATCCGTTTGTGTCCAAATTTTCTGAGAATGCCGATTAGTGAACGCTTATTATCTGTTAGAGATCATAATTGTTGCACAAATTGTTTGGAAGTCTCCCACAAGTTCAAAAGGTGTCAGAGCTCAAATGTTTGCTATATTTGTAAACAAAAACATCATTCGCTACTTCATCGTATCGAATCTTCCCCCCGTGAGGAACCGAGGACTGGAACTAACCCCGCTAACTCTTCTATCCCACATAGTTCTCCAGAAATCCCTCGGCCTCCTGCACAAGAGCGAAATGAAGTGGATAATGGCCCATCTACATCCGCTGCTGCTCAACCTCTTCAGAACTTTTCTACCCGACTACAGTCCACCACGTCTTCAACAGTTCTGTTAGGAACTGCCCATGTGAATATAGAATTAGATCATGCCATTTTCTGTGCGAGAGCTCTGATAGACCCAGCGTCTCAAGCTACTTTCATCTCTCGAAAGTTGCAACGGAAGCTAAATCTTCCGACCTATTCGGCACCTGCTGCCGCTGTTGTGGGCCTTAATGGCGCAGTGGTAGCAAACTCTGGAGAAGTTTGTATTGTTTCATTATGGTCTCCCATTAATCCAAAGTTTAAATTGACCACGGAGGCGTATGTTGTTGAAGAACTTACTGGTCAATTACCCACATACTCGTATGATGTTTTTAATACTCGTACACCTGATCTCCCGGTATCAGATTTTAAATATACCCACATGGATTTGCTTTTGTGTGCAGATGTATACTCCCGAATAATGCTTTCTGGAGTTCGTAAAGACCCCAAAAACCCTCTGATCGCCCAACGAACCGTTTTCGGTTGGATTCTGACTGGCAAAATACGTCAGTCAAACTCGTTTCCATTTAAGTCCAAATTCCCTATGCACTTGAGTCTTGGTTCATCTTATAAAGGTGAATTTGCTCAAAATGTGACATGTGATTGCTACAGAGCTCCGAGATTAAAACCCAATAGGAGGAAGTTATTGGGGAATGCCCTTTCCTAGACCACACGCCGGCGATGAATCTATTTTATATTCCTTCTAACACAAATTTACTATTTACCCCATCATGTCGTTTTAAGTCCCAACACTCATCTCTTTTCTTATGCATCCACTAGATTCCTAATTTTTGAAATTGTCAGACGCCAGCACCGCTAAAACTCTGGGTTTACGTTGGAATGCGAGCATTGATACATTTTGCTTCAAGCCAGCTCCAACGTCCTATTTTTCTATAGTCCAAAGGTTCTGTCTTGTCTCAAATAGCCAAAGCTATTTGACCCCGTTGGGTGAGTGGCACCTAAAATCGTAGTTGCTAAGATTATTTTATGCAACAAATTTGTAAAGGCAGAACAGATTGTGACGAATGTTTGGAACCCATGACGTTTAACAGATGGCTTGAGTTTGTCGATGATTATTCGTACATCGACAGGATTAACATCCCCCGTTGGGTTATTTTTAACCCTCAGTGTGAAGTATTTCATGCAGTTTGTGATGCTTCTGAGAAAGCATATGCTGCCATTCTGTATAGTAGAGTCCTAACCCTGTCTGGTGAATTTGTCACCCACTTACTCGCTGCCAAAATAAAAGTTGTGCCTGTAGAAGTGTAAACTTTACCCCGTTTAGAGCTCTGCGATGCAACTCTATTGGCAAAAAATGGTATTTTCACTTCGTAAGAAGCTGAATCTTACCAGATCGGAAGCCTATCGCTCTGTCCTGGCTTCAAAAACGCCCTGTGCCATTGGCCAACTTTGTGGCATATCGAGTATCGCTTATCGTGGACCAGGTAGGCACTGACAATTGGAATCACGTGGAATCTACATAATGTTGAAACTCATCAAAGAAATTTGTTGTTATATGAACCCCATAAAGATCGGTTTTATTTTGTCCCTGATTCGAAGTGCGAGTGGCTGAAATTCGAACTGCCAATGGCGTTCTAATGTCGGCAATTGAGAAGCTCGTGCTGCTCCCTAATTAAGAGCAAAACTAATTCGATTTTTTGTTTTTCTCTGTTGCGTGTTTGTCATTTAATTATAGATAGTGTAATGCTGTCGGCTAATTGTCGAACGCCTAGGAGACAAACACCTCGAAAAAACCTGGTAACAAGAAGTAACCCACTCACACCAAAGGGAAAAGAAGAGCGCAAACCACAACTTGACTTCTCGGTCCTCTTGTTGCAATGTTGCAAGGGGGCGGGATGTTCACGCTGGCCACCCTACTTTTAAGTTTAGATTTAAGTTTTGTTAAAGTGTAATAAATCAACCCTGCATTACTTTGAATTATTGTGAATTATGAAGTATAAACGAAAAGAGATCATTACCCGATCCACCCCTCAACCCGAAGGTACGTTTGTACAACAAATAAATAATAAATAGATTACTTAAACTAATTATCTGTGTTTTATTATCCCAATTCTCGCCAAATATTTTATTTTATTCTCTCCCTGCTCACCACCACAGTTACTATAAAGTACAAAATAAAAATACCTTTAAAAAAGAGCGATGCTTTTGCATTACAAGGGTTGGCAAATGACATTTCTAAATTGTGCAGATCAGCGCTTTAAATTGTACTTTTTTGACCCTAATTGTACAAAACACATTGTTTATTGGAAATATATATATATATGTTTATGAGAAATATATATTATTTTATATAATACTAGCTAAAACCCGGTGTGCTTCGCTACTCCTATCGATATGAAATATAAATATTCAAAATAGATTGACATACATTTTTTTATGTATATTTTCATTATTTTTAGTCAATAACCTCAACGTAATAAAATAAGAAGAAATCTGGATTTTAAAATATTTATTTTGTTACTGATATTTACAATGTTTCATAATAATTATTTTGTTATTCTATTAATGCTGCGGCTCACGTCGCTGACTTTGAATTCGAGTAATACGTTGATCCGGCGTCTAGGCAGCTCTAGATGTTGATGCTCGTAGACTCTCTCTTTCTAGGCGTACATCGCGTTGATCCGGCGTCTCATCAGTTCTTGATCTTGATGATTGGGATCGTTTTCTTCTAAGACGCGCACCACGTCGATCGGGTGTCTCAGCAGCTCTAGATGTTGATGCTCGTATACTCTCTCCTTCTACACGTGTATCACGTTGATCTGGTGTATCCGCAGCTCTAGAAGTTGATGCTCGTATTCTTTCTCCTTCTAGGCGTACATCGCGTTGAGACATTGTCTCATCAGTTCTTAATCTTGATGGTTGGGATCGTTTTCGTTTAAGACGTGCATCGCGTTGATGAAGTGTTTCTGCAGCTCTAGATGTTGATGCTCGTAGTTCAAGACGGCTTTCACGTTCTGAAGGCGTTTCTCGTGATGTTTCGTTATAATTTCGCTGGCTTTGTAGCCGACCTTCATGTTCCCACGATGTCTCAGTAGCTCGTGCGGTTGTGACATGTTGTCGAAGACCTTCAAGACGTATTTCGTGTTCTGACGGCGTTTCAGAAGCTCGTGCTAAAAAGATAAGATTACGTTGACTTTCAATGCTCTCTTAGCTTTCTGATGTTGTGGCACGTTATCGTAGGCCTTTAAGGCGTTCTTCACGTTGTGATGGCGTTTCGGCGGCTCTAGAGGTTGAAGCTCGACTCCTTTCAGTCTGAGGCGAATACCACGCTCTTCCGAACTTTCATTTGCAAAATAAATGTCACTCAAACAACGTTTAAATTGTTTAGAATCAAAGATTCAACTGAATTCCAAAACCGAATGCGTGTTATATGTATTTCTTTATATTTTACCTAATGTGAATAGGTAAAAAATCGGTTCAGGTCAAAAACCTTCTGAAAAAAAATTAAGGTTATTAAAATTTAACAAATAATTGTATTTGCGTCGGTCACAGGTAATTTTTTTTTATGAGTTTTGCAACTTCTTATTTTATTTGGGAAAAGCATTGACAGTTTACATTTTATTACTTAGGTAATTAAAAGTAATGAGAGAAAATATTACTGCCTATTGTACTTGACATCTGTTTAGCAGTGTTAACAACACGTCAATATTAAAAACCACCAAAACCAATTATAACTACAATTTACATTTTGTACGCATGTTATGTTTGCCTGTATGTGGAATTCTCTTTAAATAAAACTTCACATATTTTAAAAAACCAAATTATAATTTATTTCATTATCAACTTTTATAATTTAAAATAATTTAAATTTATTATTACATTATGTATATAGTTTTTATTTCTATTTTGTATTAGAAAAATATAGTTATCGACTTTTAACTAATTAAAGTGTTCGAAAAGCATTTCAGTTTGCATTTTACTTTTACTAGAGAATATGAACACGTTTTTTTATTCGTACAAATTTGGTTTCCGAAATACCTGACCTGTTTCTGTAGGATAAACGATTTCATTTGCTTGTCTATTTATATGGAAAATACAATCAAAAGCGCTCAATATTAATTTTTATTTGTGTGACAGTAAAATTGTTTGGCTTACATAAATAGTACATAAAACTTTTAATAAGTACCTTTAAATAAATATAAAATCGTTGAAATGAATCTAAAAACCTCTGTAGTGATAACACTGGTTAACAGCTGAATTAAGTAAAAACAAAAGACGCCATATTGAAACTAATAAAAAGAGTGAAAACAAAGTTTGTAAAATATAGAATTGATATTAAATATGTTAAAAAATAAATTAATATAATAAAAAATAAAAAAACATGTCTTATATATCCATATCTGAATTTTTGTCTTTTAGTTTTGCAATTTTATTTCTTTATTTTTTTGTTTATTTCTTTTATTGTTTTGTTTACCTAAAACATATGATACGTTTTTACTTTATCTATAATTGCTCTTACACTTTTACGTTCAGTAGACATTACTGTTACATTACGTTACATTACGTTCCGGTAGCATAACTAGGGCTTTATACAGATCGTTCCGTTTTCTTAACGTAAGAGTGCGTTTCGCGGTCAGCAACAATCAGCGTTGCCGTTTTGGTCCAATTGGACCAAAATTGGTAGTTTTATTTAAAAATGCTACAATTGGTAGTTTGGTTGGTTTGTTCAAATTTCATTTATTTTTGGTAGGAAAATACAATTAATATCTGTAAGATTTAATGTTTGGAATATGTATTATTTATTTTTGTGTCTAAAAACGTCCCATAGCCCAAAAAGAATTACAGAATTCAATAACTTTCAAGATTATTGTTCCGTAAAGCTCCATAAAATTTTAGGCATTTGTTCAACAAGATGGCTTTCATTAGAAGGTATAATTTCTAGAATCATCGAAAAATGGGATAGTCTAAGACTTTATTTTATTTCATGTTCATTAGAAGTTAATGGCATTCGATCAGCAAAATTAGCAAATTCAATGGGAAACAAAATTAAAACTTATTTCCTGTTCTTATCATACATTTCACCAATAATAAACGCCTTAAATAAAGAATTTCAATCAGAAAGCTCTAGACTTCCATACCTTTATACGAATATTAAATCAAATTTTCTATTAATTATGAGTAATTTATTAAATAAAAGTGAATCCCTTGACGTTAATTTTCTTAACAAAAATAACCATGTATATATAAAGATTTTGTAGGTACAAAAGCCGAAGTATTTTTGGAAAATAATTTAGATCAGGAAGATATAGTGGAAATTAAATCAAATATTCTACAATTTTATATAGTATATTTAAACCAAATTAAAATAAGATTTGACTATGGAAGAGAAGATGTAAAATTACTACAAATAATAACACCCAGAAATGTTCTTTCCAATGAAAAAATAAATATATTGCCCTTGATACTGAAATTTAAGAATTTAGTGGATTCTGATCCAAATAAATTCGTAATGCAATGCACATTATTTCGACTAAGTGATATATCCTTAGATATATATATATATATAACACTTAGCATAAATGAATTTTGGGACAATGTAAGCACATTTAAAAATGGTTTAAATGAATTTTATTATGGTGATTTATGTAATTTTATTTTTAATTTGCTTTCTCTTCCTCATAGTTCTACAGCTGCAGAACTAAAATTTTCACAATTAAGCTTAATAAAAACAAAAGTAAAAAATAAGTTAGATAAAAGCACAATAAACAACAGAATGATATGTAAAGAAGTCTGCAAAAAAAGATCTCAATGATACCTGAATATTATAAATATAATTTTTTAAACAAATTATTTATGTTAAAGATGAATTTGTTATGTTTTCAGCTTTAATTTTATACACTGTGTTTATGTTCCTTTATTTTTATATTTTTTAAATAAATTGGTTTGTTTTTTTTAAACACATCAAATGTGATATACATATATGAAATTCTTTTATTAATTTTAACAATAAAACGTTAATTTCATACTGAATAATCTATAATTATTTAAATTAAAATTTTGGTAGGATTGGAATCAGTTTGGTAGGTTTTGGAAAGAATATTGTTGGGGAAAAATTTTTCTTTGTGGCAACGATGGCACCAATAGTTCCCGAGGGCCATGCATCTTCGGTTTTTTACACTAATAGGACACGAACATAAACAATGTTCGTAAAAAAGAGATTAAAAATGCATTCAGTTGCTTGTCAGCAAGATATTTATAGAAGGTAGCCTTAACTCAACAGCTGAGGACATTTGGACTGTAAAAAAAATTGTTTGTTTTTTGTGTATTTTGTTTCGATATTCAATTTCGTATTTATATTAGTCATACACCCTCATATGTACAGCATGTATCCTTAACGATACGCACTCTAGAAATTCTTTAGGATTACTATTTTAAAAGCCAATTACATTAAAATTTTTGCAAGATGATTAACAATATTTGAGCCTTTAACACTAAATACATATATCTTTATAACTACAACCTAGATTTACTATATTTATAGATATTTAGATGAAAGTGGTGAATTACCAGAAAAAAAGAAAAATTCCATGTCTCCAACTAGGTGCCTAAACTATGACTGAAATAACTTGTGTGATATTTTTAAAACAAATTCTCTTTCAGAAGATTGGGATATAGGGATTAAAACAGATTGGACCAATCTTCTGTTGAAAATATGTTTTTATATAATTCAAGAGAAAATAGTTTAAATAAGTATTCAATTTCAAAATTCAGTCATAAAATAAATATAAATTAGGTAAAAATTTTAATTGGTACAATAATAAATAAGAAATAACGTTTGCAGCTGATATTTTTTTTTTAATTTACAGGTGCTGCTCTATTGTGTAATTTAGCATGACATAAAAATCGTAAGAATTTTCAATATATAAAATTTATTTAGGTTTTTTTTAATTCCTTTAACTAATTTCCTATGGAGGTTTGAGGGTTATTTTATTTGACGAACTGAGTGCTCTTTAACAACAACAAAATGCCTGTTGTTTTTGCATTGTTGTACTTGTTGTAGAGTTGCGGCTATCTCCTATGAATATGCCATGCTTGTCAGCTTCCGAAGAAGGTTCATTGTTTATTTTTTTCAGGTTTCAATTATATATCCAAAGAAATATTACGGTAGAATTCTCTAATAACAAAGCGAAATTATCTCGATTTTTGGAAAAATATTTGTCAAGTTAAATATGCTGTCTTTAGGGATTTAGTGAGGTAGTTTTTTATATTTTCCACTACATATACATATTATTAGGTTAATAAATACCCAGCATACCACTTAGCAATCAAACCGCAATATAACTTGAGAATAAGCTTATAATAATAGTTTTTTTCAAGCTTTTTTATTAATATTAAAATAATGTTTTTGAAATGTGAATTCACAAGCAGTTTTCAACTATACTTGAGAAACTATTGTTAAACACAACTGTTTCTAAAGTATGATTAAAGAAATCTGACGATTGAAAAACACTTATTATTCTCAATAGTTTTTAAAGTCATGCTGTTTTTCTTTTACGCACGCGATAGCTATAAACAGCTACCGTTACTTTTTTTTATGAAATTTGTTTTATTTTGCCCGTAAGTTTATTACAAAATTTTTAAAGTGCGTGGACGGACGTCTATTTTAAATAAAATAATAAAATAAAAATCTGGTAATAAATAATCGTTCCGTAAAAATAAAAATGCCAAATAAATATGTATAAAAAGTATTAAAAGAGAAACAAAAGAAGTAATGGAACTTCTTCTAAATAATAAAAAAAGAAGTAATGGAACTTCTTCTAAATAATAAAAAAAAGAAGTGAATGTGACGAAGATTTCAGTGCTGGTGTTTCCAATTGCGGCTCAATTGAAGAGAGGAGAACAGTTATGCTGGAAAGGCGCTGAATAAAAAAAAAGTGTACGAAATCTAAGCACAACAAAGGCAATACGAAGTAAGTAAAAATTAAAAAAATAAAATTTTAAATACAATATTATAATTATTAAATATCTACAATTTATAGGTGCAGCATTGTCCATTGGAATAACAGAGGATCAGTTTATAAAGGATACTCGTACCTATTTCCAATACTCAAAAAATCGAATTAAGCTCCGAAGCAATTATAAAACTAAAAAAACACAATAAAGTATATAAATAATATTAAATTGAAGAAAATAAATTTTTTTATTATTGACAATTGTCATTTATGTTGAAAAACTTATGAAAATATTGAGACGAGTAAGCTTTTTAAACAACACTTCAAAAATACTACATTTGTAAGCTTATTCTACAATTGCAAGAATAAGCTTTTAGTAATCTTACACATATAATATTATCACGATGGTTCCGTTTTGATTTTTCTACAATTGTTACTATAACCTTTTTCAAGATTTTCTTAAGACTTTTTCAAGAGTAATGCTTGCGTTGGTAAGCTTAATATAATATTATTCTCAACACATTTGGTATGTTGGGTACTCTTGAAGATATTACTAACAATTTTCCTTGGGGTACACACATGCTTCTCATAACTACAGTCACATTTTAATAAGGTTCCCTTTTGCGCTGACCACTGATTTACATTGCTCTTCATATGCAAAAAACGAATGTACGGTACGTTATGTTACATTTGGCTAACTGGGGCATAATCAATACACTGTGTTTGTATATTTTCGTTTTGTTTATTTTTTTTTTCTTATTGTATTCTTACACTTTCACTGTACTATTATATTCTTTTTATTTAAATAAATAAAACATTTCGCACAACAAAAAAGGATAAAAATGAATTAATAGAATGAATACACTGCGTTTCACTTGAATAGCACACCGTACAAATTGAAATTCTCCCCCCTATATCTTTGTAAAAAATAAAGATAGCGGATTGATTGTGGATTGCAATTGTAGTGTTATTTATAGCTTTTATTATAAAATAAAAAAATATTTCGATATATTAAGTTGTTTTCAAAATACAACATAAAAAAGAAAAATACTCAAAAAATAACAATCAAATTCCGTTTCACTAGAATAGCACATATTTTAATAAATGTAGGAAAATTACTTTTTTTAAAGGTTTTTAATTTTTTTCTTATTTTTTATTTATTTTTATATAAAAACTAAGATTTAACTATGAATTTCTAGTACTGTGTTGGGCCTCCCTTGTTCAGAATAACCTCGTATATCCTATTAGGCATTGACTCGTACAAGTTTTTCAAATAGTCGAGAGAAATTGAAGTCCATGCCCGTTGAATGGCCTCAATCAGTTCTGCTTTGGTTGAAAATTGTTTTTTAGACCCGTAAACTTTTCTGGCCAGCCATCCCCAAACATTCCCTATTATGTTTAGGTCCGGCGAGTATGGTGGCCAATTCAAAAACTTTCCATTTTTGGACTCTATGCGCGATTTGACCACACGGGCATTATGTATTAGGGCGTAGTCTTGCTGAAAAGTCGACGGCAATGGGCCAAAAAGAATTTTTAAACTGTGGAAAGGCCTTTTCTAAAACACTCTGATATGTTTTAGCGTTCATATTTGAACTTAGAAGCTGGAGCTCACAGGTGCCATAATAGGAAATAGCACCCCACACCATAACTCCGCCGAATCGACTGTGTAATCGATCCAACTCGTGAGTTACCTTCCTCAAATCGTGAAAATAATAATTGTAGCCATCAGGGCCCTCCAAATTAAACTTCTTCTCGGCAGAAAAAACAAAGCGCTTCTACTCGTTGCTCTATACCATATTATCTCGACAAAATTTCAACCGCATTTCTTTTCGTGCAGAGTTAAGTGGTCGTTTTTTCTTCAATTTCAGTCGTTTGAGTTGATTTGCTCCTGAAATAATACGCCACACAGTGGTCTTGCTAGAATGGACACCTACTTTAGCCTTAATTTTGTCAACAGAATCGTGCGAATTTGAAGCTTCTCTTAAAAAAACTCTCTTATATGTTTGGGGATGGCTGGCCAGAAAAGTTTACGGGTCTAAAAAACAATTTTCAACCAAAGCAGAACTGATTGAGGCCATTCAACGGGCATGGACTTCAATTTCTCTCGACTATTTGAAAAACTTGTACGAGTCAATGCCTAATAGGATATACGAGGTTATTCTGAACAAGGGAGGCCCAACACAGTACTAGAAATCCACAGTTAAATCTTAGTTTTTATATAAAAATAAATAAAAAATAAGAAAAAATTAAAAACCTTTATAAAAAGTAATTTTCCTACATTTATTAAAATATGTGCTATTCTAGTGAAACGGAATTTGATTGTTATTTTTTGAGTATTTTTTTTTATGTTGTATTTTGAAAACAATTTGATATATCGAAATATTTTTTTATTTTATAATAAAAGCTATAAATAACACTACAATTGCAATCCAAAATCAATCCGCTATCTTTATTTTTTACAAAGATATAGGGGGGAGAATTTCAATTTATACGGTGTGCTATTCAAGTGAAACGCAGTGTATGTATACATATAGAAAATTTATTTTAATCCACAAAAGTCGTTGAAAGGGTGCGGTTTCCAACAATAAAAAAAAAAAAAGAATGGCGGTCATTGTGACAATCTGAAAATAGAGTGTCGGCAAATATTTTATTTTATGTAGGGGATAATTCGGATCGAATGGACCAATATTTGTGGAGAATACACAAAAAACAAAATGCATTAATTTTCAATATAAATTGGTTTATTACGTACAAAGTACGTAACCTTAGCTTTGGGAGTGGACCGAGCAGTAATCTATTTTAATTTATACTTCATAATTTACAATAATTAACACAGGGGTGAGTACTAAACTAATCTGGTGGCCAGCGTGAACAAACATATAAAAATAATACGAGAAAAAAACAATTAGATGTAAGGATAAAATTTATGAAATCAGAAGAGGTTTTGTCCAATATAATAAATTATGTATTTACAATTATAAAACTCTGTTAGACTAAATTGAGACTAATTGTATACTACCTCTTTTAAAAGCATAAATCATAATTGCGATTTTTATAAACAATTAGTACGTTAATACAAAAAAGAAATATAATACGTAAAAACACTTAAATTTATCAAAATTTTGAAAATATTTACAAATAAAACACATCATTTGTTAGGAACATATTGGATTCACTTTCATAATTAAACAATTATTGTTGTAAATCGAACGTTAATTTCGAATGAAGTGTCTACTTTAATACAATTTCCAGTTGCTCTATAGCTATCAGATAATTAAAAATCTTCGACTAAGTAATAGGAACGAAATTAATTCAATTCAATTATATGTTGTGCAACCTTGTCCACAAATATCAGACTACTCACAGTGATAATTATTGTGCAAACTGTAATAAATAATAATTAACAAACTCGAAAATCTGATATTAATTTTATAACAATGGCCAATATAGATATTGAACTAAGGTCTCCATCTTTACCAGAATTTACGAAGAGATATTATTGTGCTAATTAGCTTCTAATACTATGATAATTTAAATTATCTCTCACCTTTCAAAAAAACTTTCACTTTTTGAATCGCCTCTATCAGCCAAAAGGAGGACCACTTTAATTCAGTAGGGGTATAAGTTTTCTCAACTTTTTCAGAAAGTCCGCGAATCTGATCACTAATGCAGTGATTCATAACAATTTCTGTACGGCAAATATTTTTATTCTCTGTTAACTCAAAATAGTCATGGTTCCTCAAACCAGATCGACGCATCCTTATGACAAATGTCGCCATTAAATTTTCTCTGTCCAGAAATAAACTTGAGAGAAGTCGAACATAAGATTAATTTGGGTCCACAACTTAGCCAATAGTTGTGCAGCACGCAGCTCAAATCTTGAGTAGAGCAACTTTGTATTTTGCTAGAAGGAACTTTGCCAGACTCAAAACTCCTAACATGAATACAACACCCATTATGCTCGCATTGAGACGTCGAAAAATCCATGTTTTTGGATGTTGGCTGTGGAAATTCATTGAACGAATCTTGAGATTGTTCTTGAATCGATCTTCATTAAATTATATTTAAGATTTTCGATCATTTCGATTCATTAAAGTCAGCTTTGAATCCAAATTTCTTGTAATCATATCTTGGATTTTATAACAATAAGGCATTACAGTTCGCGAGAATCGAATAATCGAAGAAAATGATAATATGTTTCTTTTCGTTGCGTTCATATCTTTGAAAGGATTTTCTAAATAAAATTTAAATGAGTCATTGTTCGGTGTTCAATGTATGTCTAAAGTTTTAGCAGAATTGAAACCACTGTGCAATCATTTTTCATTCTATAGAGTGTTATAAATTTAAGATGATTTGAAAACCATTTCGTCAGGTTGAAATCCTGGAAGGCCTAGTAGTACGTTCCTTACCCATTACCGTTTGGTTCGTGGCATAGGTCCAGTGGAAAAGAGTAGCATCAGGGCATAATGAACGCGCAGATCTGCTATGCGTATTATCGCCAAATTGGCTCCAAAGACCCTAAACTCCTGTTGGAGGAAGAGGAAGGATGCTTGGTTTGGGCTAGTGACCACCAAAATAACTGCCCCCGCCTCTTCAGTTAGGGCCCTTAAGACGCAGAAATCTGCTGAGCTAAACACTTCCCTTTAGCCTCCCAAACGAACGAAAGTAGTATATTCAAAAACCCCCTTTAGGACCTCGCAAGTCTGCGCATCCCAAGCGCCCTGACTCCAGTAAAGCCTCCAAGCCTCTTAGTGAGGTGATTTCGGATAACCTGACCTGGGCGATCATAGATCAGAGACACCAAGAGGGCACCATCTCTCACTCTAATTGGACGTTGGTGGAGCTAGTCCTCCTTAAGATGATCCATGATCTCGGGCATGGTCTCCAACCTTCACCCAGTTGCCGCGCTGCAGGGTGGTTCCAAAGGCATACAAGGGTGATAACCTGCTCCGTTCTTTGGAGCTCTATAAGGTGGCTATCAACAAGATTGGTCTAGACTAGATACCACACCGCCCCCGGGTTGAAGCCATTTTAGAGATTCTCAGTCAGTAACACGGACCCACCCACCGAATACTGTATGGTAGCCAAAGTTGTCGACCAATGGGGTGATCACCGATAGGCGATGAGAATCTCTGCCGTTGATCAATGCCCAAGTGGATTTGGCTCAATCGAGTTCAGGATTTAGAAGTCTGGTCCTTGGGCGGCTTTGCGATCTCCAGTCGGGACGGTTGACTTCCTTTCTGTGCTTCTCTGAATCGAGAACATCGAATATGGTAGCGTCAGTAGCTACAGTAGAATCTCCAACTCTGAACTCGTTGAACAACTACAAAATGACGCGGGTAAACCGTCTCTGTTATCGGAGTAAGAGGACGCCGACGCGACAGTGACTGCTTCTCAGGCTGATGTTGAGAGTCATACTCCAGCACTCAAAAACTCCTGCTGTCGCTCTATTCCTCTATCTAAAAGTCGAGGACGTAAAGCTCGTTCTAGTCCAGGAACACTGGGTTGTCAGTGGCGGGGTTTGTGGACATACCGACAAAAGATATCACAATGCGTTTTACCATGATACAGGTAGGGTTAGAGCTTGTGTAATCGTCAAATCTAATATTAACGCTTTTCTCCTTCCCAGATTGAGTGACAAGAACATTGTCACGAAGATCATCGAGTTAAACTCGAAGACCCTCTGTATCACATTACATTCCTCATTTTTAACAGGAGAGAAGTGCTGGACCTTACCCTGGCTAGCTCAAATTTCATTGACTCTCTCCAGGACTGGTTTGTATTTCAGGAATGATCCTTCTCGGATCATCGATACACGTCCCACTTCAGGAAAATACTGCAATTCTGTCTCTCAAAACCTCCCCAACCTATTGAAAACCGTTTTGATTTAGAAAGGGCAGAGCAGGCAGACTTCATACAACGGCCCAACGGCTGCTGGACTGTGTGCAGTTTGGTGACGCTTAGCTTGCCCTTGACACTCAATTTCCTGGTATGTCTACCTCGGAGGAAAGGCTCTCTAACCTTGAGCCCAATGCAGTGTACCGTTAGGTCTTTGAACTCTTCAAGTTCCCGGGACCGGATGGTGTCATTCCAGTCGACATTCATCATTCTATCCTGTTTTAGCTACTTGGCATTTATAATGCTAGCCTTAGACTCATCTATGTCCCTTGGAGCTGGAGTGTATTTAAGGTGATTTTTATTCGCAATGTTGAGAAACAATCCCGTACGGAAGCTAAGGACTATAGGCTAAGTAGTCTATGTTCCTTTTGTTCATTGCAAGGGCTCCTTGATGTTCATACTATTGTTCCATCACTCTTGGCTGTATCCCAACAAGCTTACAATAAGGGCAAATCAGTGGAAACAACACTACCCTCTTTTATCTCACAGACGGAAAAATTCTTACTCGCTGAAGAATACACTCCGGCTGTCTTCCCTTACATTGAGGGTGCATTTAACAACGTCAACTCAAACGCTATAGTAAAGGCTCTTAATTATTTTAACCTGTGACAGGATCTGGTTAGGTTTATTGAACTCTTCCTCGAAAATAGCAACCCCCTCAGCGAGGACTACATATTGTCAGAGAATTGTTTGTAGAGATACACCGCAAAGCGGTGTTCTATAAGTCTGGAATTTCGAAGTCAACTCGCTTTAGAAAAAGCTCGAATCCTCAGATAATAATGCTATAGCTTATGCTGACGACATTACAATTGGTGTGTCGTGCATGTGTCCATAGACGATATCTGACAAACTGAATTTCGCACTGTTGATTGTGCTAAATTGGTGCAAGGAATTTGAGCTGTCTGTCAACCCCACCAAAACTGACACAATTCTTTTCACTAAAAGATATAAGATTCCGATCTTCGCCTTTCCTAGCGTAAACGATACCAAACTCATGTTTAATAACGAAGATAAACATCTAGGCTTGATCCAAGAACAAACATCTAGGCTAACAACTTCTGCTTTCTTTGTAATTAATTCCTCCAAACTTTCTGATTTGGATGTAGAATCTTGCCTATGCCTACTAGTCATTTTCAATTATTTTATGAACTCAAAGCAAATAAAATATAACCAAATTAATTTATAATAAAATATAACCATTTAATATTCTGCAAATAAAAAAAACTCCTCAAAGAAAAAATATTTGCTTTGGACTACTAGAATTTAAGGAAAATATCTAACTCTTGCCGGTCACACAATATTCGGAATTAATTTGCTATTTCAGTATTGTTGTTTACAATATTGTATATCACATTATTGACCTGCGTTAATCAGTCTTTGGTTTTTTTATTTCTTTATTGAATCTTAATTAATTATGAACTAACAATAATTATTCAAATCTTAAAACTACAAATAAAATCTTAAACTAGAAGAAAATCTTAAAACTAAAAAGAAAAAAATTATATATTTATTTAGCCATTGCCAAGTAAAATAAAATATTCAAAAATAATAAATAAAATATTCAAAAATAAAGTATTCATCTCCCTCATCTTCGGCCGAGCGCAAGAGTATCTTTCCTTTTTAATCGAATATGGCTAGTGTGACGTAAAATACCACGGACTAACGGATTTATGTGGCCATCTAGGTTATCTAAGTACTTTTCAGGGCATCTAATAATTTTCATTTTAACCAGCGGGACGTCCAGATCTTTGTGAATATTCGAGTTTTTGATATACCAAGGGGCGGCAGTGATCGTTCGTAAAATTTTATTTTGGCGCCTCTGGATTTTATCTACGTTTGACGCTGAGGCAGTACCCCATAGCTGTACTCCATAACACCAAATGGGTTTCAATATTTATTTGTATATAAGGAGTTTACAATCTAATTTAAGTGATGAATTTCGACCAATTAACCAATTTATTTGAGCAGTTTTCATATTTATTTGTTTTGACTCAATATGCAATTTCCACGTTAAACGACCATCAAGGTGTATACCCAATTACTTTACATGAGTGCTTTGTGGTATTGTCTGATTATTAATGCATATAGCAGGGCAGATATCTCTTCGCAAAGTAAAGGTTACGTGGGTGCATTTTTGTTCGTTAACCTTTATTCTCCATTTCTTCAACCATTCCTCCAGTAGGGATACTTGTTCCTGTAAGAACTGCGATGCAAACTGTGGGTTCATATGCACGCTTAAAAATGCAGTGTCGTCAGCAAATGAAGTATGTATGTTTTCACTTATTGACATGTCACCTGTAAATAGCAGGTATAAAACAGGGTCTAGTATGCTACCCTGAGGAACACCGGAGTTAATTTTTTGAGGGGAACAAATTACAAATTATTACAAATTTTCTATCACTTAAATAGCTCTTCAATATTTCATGTATATTTTCAGGGAATATTTGCTTCAATTTGAGTATAAGACCTTCATGCCACACCTTATCGAAAGCTTGAGAGACATCAATGAAGAGTGCAGAACAATACTTTTTTTCCTCGAATGCATTTCTTATTACATTAACAAGTCTATGGGTTTGCTGAATGGTACAATGTTTTCTACTAAACCCAAATTGGTGATTTGGGATACAACCGCACTCATTCAACAAAGGTGTAAGCTTACATATCAGTACCTTCTCGAATAATTTGGATAGGTTAGGCAAGAGACTTATCGGCCTATATGCTTCAACCTTGGTATGATCCTTACCTGGCTTCGGTGTCATGGTAATGAGTGAAATTTTCCATTGTGTAGGGTAATATCTGAGTCGAATAACAGCATTCATAATGAATAAAATAACTTTTACAGCTATGCTGGGTAAATTCAATAGCATTTTGTTGCTTATTTTGTCAATGCCTGGGGCTTTCCTCGGGTTAAGATTTTTAATGGCATTTACAATATCATGAAGCTTAAACCTAATGGGTCTGGGAGTCTTCGCAACAACAATTAGTAAATTAATTATTTCGGTAGACTTGTTAGGGGTGAAAACAGTTTTCAGGTGGTTCACAAATAGCCTATCTTTTTCTGCATCACTTCCTGCTCAGTTTCCATTTGAGTCACGTAAAGGTGGTTAATTAATAATTGGCCTTTTATGATTCCTGGTTGCACGCCATAATGAGAGAGCTTATGTATTTCTTATATTTTAGCCAATTTACTGTAGTCTCTTTTTTCCTTAAGTAGCCAGACGAGGGCACGTGATTATTCCATAGTGTTATGATTGTAGGCGTATGATCCGAAGACAGATCCAGTGAGGCTTCTAACTCATATACTTCTCTAGAGATATTCTTAAATACTGCGAAGTCGACTAAATCTGGAATTTTTTGTCTATCCGTTGGCCAATAGGTAGGCTGCACTGAAGAAATAACATCCAGTTTCAATTTAGAAATTGTGTCGAACGGTTTCCGGCCTTTTGATGTAGTAAGTCGAGAGCCCCAATAGGAATGCTTTGCATTATAATCACCGGCTGCAATAAAACGAGGGCCTAGTGATCAAAAGAAAAGTTGATATTGACTCTCACTGATCGAGTATCTAGGTGGACAACATAATGACGTGATAACAAGGTTTTGCTGGAAATCTTCAAGACAAATACTAGCAGCCTGAAGGTATTCTTCACAAAAATCACTCATTTGGTAATGTTTTATTTGAGCCCTTATTAAGACTGCGGAGCCTCCACATGATCTATCACGGGGATGCTTTGTGTCGTAAAATGAATAACCGTTCATTTTAAATAAGCTTCTTGATGTCAGATGAGTTTCCGAAATAAGCATGACGTCAATTTTGTTGTTAATAAAGAAGTGTTCAATTTAATTTTTATGCTGGCAAATACCGTTTGCGTTCCAGAAAGTCTTAAGTAATTCACGGCTTATTAAGTACCGCTTGTAACAGCATTGACTGCATTTTTAACATATCCTGCATCATGTTGCTCAAAGTATTTGTAAAGGTATTTACCGATTGAACTAGTGCCTCGATAGTAGTCTCAAGCCAACTCAGGTTGGGAGCATTAGGAGTCTGGTTGTTTGTTGGCTGTGAATTTGGTGCTGAGTTAGATTTCAAAACACTGGCGTACAAGATGTTAGTTGTGCCTTTGTTGACTGTTGGTGTATAATTATGTGTTTCTACTCTTTGTGTCTGCGTAGGTGGAATCATACTATTTTGGGTCATCGAGTTCTTTACCATATAATAAACGGGGCAACCCCTGTAATTGGCAGCGTGATTCCCACCATAGCTACTACATTTTCTTCAACCAATATCGGTTTTAGGCCTGGAAGATTTAGCGGTACTATGTAATTCCCCACAAATTACGCACACTGAAGGTAACTTACAGTAAGATTTAGTATGGCCGTATTCCTGACAATTTTGTCATTGCACTGGTCCTGACCGCTTGTATGGTTCCTCTACTACAATTCTTCTGTGCAACAGGTACTTGGATGAACTTCATTTTTCTTTAATTTAATATCGTTCGGCTCTAGTTCAACGCGAAAAATTGGCTGAGGCACTCATAAAACTAAGATAAGCATTTCTGCCGTTATCACTGAGTCTTCGCTCTTTTATTGTTGTAGAGAAACTCATAGGAGTTTCCTACTTATTTTGTTGTACACCTAATTCTGTTTTTACACGGTAGATTGGTTCCAGAAAAAACCGTGTAAAAAAAAAACCGTGTAAAAAAGACACTGATCGTATGCAAAAATAGGTGATTGGTTCCTAATCTCTAAAACCTATTAAAATTAGTGAAAAACAAAGATTTTTTAAGAAGTTTTGTATTTGACATTTTCTTTTAGGGATTCATAAAATATTTAACAAAATTAAAAATATAAATAACTTAATAAATATAAAATATTTTTTTGGCTTACCTTTTATCTTAATGCGTTAAATTTAATGTAAATGTAACGATAGAAAAACAAATTTGCCAATAAAAAATTTCTTTACCAAACACAAAATATTAACACATTTCAATTGCTCTGACCTTTGTGCTTGTATGCACAAAAGGAAATTCCCCTAAATTTGTGCCATTTACATTTGCTTTGACCAGTAAATTTGCTTGTACCCGCAAAAAGGGAATTCCCTTAAATTTGTGATATGAACATACTTTGCAAAAATTAAATTTGACAAAAAAAAAATTAAGCACAAACAATTTTAAATCGTGCTAAATGGAATAAAATCGTGTAACAAAAATTAAACATATTTTATTTTCAAACCGTGTTATATCAAAACCGTGTAAAAAAGACCGTGTAAAAACAGAATTAGGTGTATTTTCTTTTCCTTTTGTTTATGTTAGAATTATGTTTAAAATTAACGGTCAATACTATTGTTTTGTATGGGGTAATGTTGTTGTGTATTTATAAGATAAGCATGGTCACCGAACTGAATTTTTTTTAATTTTCTTTTATGTGTTTGAAATATTCTTTTTGTAATAATAATTTCTTGTTGGATGTAAAACTTGTTGGCGTATTTCAACTGTTCAACCTTATAGGCCATTTACACTACAGCGAAATCTAGTAGATTAGATTTCAAATCTTGCTCAAAATCTAGATCGTTTACACTGGATTTATTTGACAGTAGTAAGATATCATTTTAATAACAAAAACAGCAGACTGAAATTTAAAAGAAAATAATAATATTTCCAAATTTAGTTTAATACCAAATAAAAATGAAAAATAAAGGACATTTAGTTTTGTTTTCATCAAGACCAAATAAGATTCAAACAGAAATAATGTTGTTGCGAAAAAAACGTCAGCACTTGTTGAATATAGGATTTCAAAAAATAATGCAAATGTATTACTACACACAATTGTTAAATAGTAGAATGGAATGGATACAAGTATATACATATATATATATATAGGTAATAATATATAAATATTAATCCGCAATTTAATACAGGTTCGTAATGGGTCATTCTGGCAGGAGGATGTTCCTAATATGTCATGTGATATGTTCATCGAAAATTTTAGAATGAGCCGACAAACTTTTCAGTTGCTTAATTGCTTATTTGTTTTGCTTTTAAATTGAAATGCCATTTTTTTCCTGCTCAGCGTTGTATTTTGATGTACTTTTTGGCAAAACACATAGTTGCATTTCTATTTTTGCTAGATTTTGAGTAGATTTTGCCGAAATCTACTAAATAAGTAGATTTTGTTTTGTTTGGGAAATCTAGATTTGTCTCGAAATCTCATAAGTACTAGATTTCACTGTAGTGTAAATGGCCTATTAGGTAGATTTTTAGTGTCATTTAAAATTTAAGAATTATATTTGTTGTTGTACATTGTAAGTTGCTTTGCTCTTTTATATTTTTGAGATTGTTGTTAGTTTTTTTTAGTTAAAACTGTTAAGTGGCTCAACAATAAAACGACTTTTCGAGTGATATAAAGAAATTTAACAAAATGTACTTTATTATAAAGTTACATAAGGGCTAAGTTTTAATTCAAGTTTTTAAGACCATTACTCTAAACGCAAAAAATTGCAATGACCATTTTATAAATTGTAACGATTAATTTACAAAGCAATTCATTTCCAGTATAACAATATAAACAAAACAAAGTCGAATGTATTTGGCTTGTGTACGGCGTTACAAATTCATTACATTGTTATTTGTTATTTTTTTAGATTGTTGTTTGTTATTTTTTTTCTTTTTGTTTTTTGATTTTGTTTAATAACGTTGGAATTAATTAGATGTTATTAAAATTCACAACATTAATTCGAAAACCAAGGTAAACAAAATAAATATTAAATCTATTAAAAAAAGACCTATTAAATTCACAATTTATCGGAGCACAATTTGAACACGTCCGTTCGAAACGAAATATGAATCAGGACTTTGGTAAATGTAATAATTTATCAAGAAAGATGCTTAATATTTATTTTCAATTTAGTTATATTTATATTTATAAAATTACTCGAATTAACGACTTAATATTTCCAACTTGTATTAAAATAAAATTTTCGTTTCTAATGTGAACTGTCACACTGTAATCAGTTGTAATATGTAAATTATATAAGAGTTGTAAAACAATGCTGCAACAATTTATAAGTAAATTTGGTTGAAAAAACGAAATACGTGAAACACCGCTGATTCAGAATATTGTACAACTAATAGCAACATTTATGGGCCGCATTATGGAATTTATATTCAGCGAATAAACACAACAAAAGAAAATGGTTTTAAAATTTAAAGATTTGAAGATATCTCGTTTGAGCCCTTCCACTTTTAGTTGGTTGCGTTTAATTTAAAATTTTTTTTATATTATTTTTAAATTTTGCAATCCCACATCTGACACCAATTGTTACGTTTTACCTTTTAAAAACGTTTAAAATATGAGCTCGTAGATTGCAAATAAAAGAAAGATAAATTTGTGTTTACTTTCAATTTTGTGTGCCACTGTTCACAACTTGATGTACAATTGCTTTTTTGTTATTCCTCTGTTTACACCCTTTGTATAAACAATTACAATTATTAAACAATTATTCGACAGATTGAACGGAGATCTTCAAACAACGATTACTCACTACACAGCGTCTTCACACCAGACTGACTGAACTTCACTAACTAAGCCGCCTGCTTTGCCTTGCCTTTTATATGGCAAAGTAAACAGTCTGAAGGCGAACGTTCATGACTTCGCCTTCTCGACGTCTCTATAAATGTAAACATCGTTTATCAATTAATATTTATAAATATCAATGTTTCAGTTTTTCGAACTTGTCACTCACTTGTCACTCACTATGTCACATTATTATAATGCAGTGTTGTACAGACAGTATTCGACATTTGTGGTCCGAAAGATGTAAATGGAATCGCACTTTAAAACAATTTGTAAGATTTACCACTTATAAAGGGTCCGCCAAATAACTTTTTGTTTTTTTGAAAATGCTTTAAAAAAAAACTACTGAATATTTTCTCAAATTTCTTTTTTATTTGAAAATACAATCCTTCCGGTTAATAATGGAAGATAATTTCATTCAAATGACTGCCTCGGCTGGCCATGCAGTAGCCTACACCAGAAGATGCCGATTTTGGCAAAAAAAAAAATCATCTTTTCAGATGAAGCTCATTTTGATCTTGGCAGGTATGTAAACAATCAAAATTGTCGCATTTGGGGCACAGATAACCCGCACGCATACATTGAAAAGCCGACGCACACAAAACGAGTCACCATTTGATGCGGATTTTAGGCCAGAGGCATAATTGGGCAATTTTTCTTCGAAAATGAGCAAGGAGTGGCCGTTACAGTCAATGGCGATCGTTATCGGGCCATGTTGAAGGAATTTTTGTTCACAAAAATTGAAGAGGAGGATATTGCCAACATTTGGTTTCAACAGGACGGCGCTACGTGCCACACAGCCGAAGCTACACTCGATGTTTTGCGCCCTGTTTTTGAAGATCGCATTATCAGCCGCACAGCTGATGTCGTTTGGCCACCTCGGAGCTGCGATTTGACACCGTTGGACTATTATTTGTGGGGTGCCGTCAAAGATAAGTGTTACGCCGACAAGCCAGAGACAATTGACGCTTTAAAGGACAATATTCGTGAAGCCATTGGTGAAATACAGCTGCACACAATAGATAATGTGCTTAAAAATTGGACCGATCGTGTGGGCTACTGCACTGGCCAGCCATTTGAATTAAATTATTTTCCATTATTAACCGGAAGGATTGTACTTTCAAATAAAAAAGAAATTTGAGAAAATAGTCAGTAGTATTTATTTTAAAACATTTTCAAAAAAAAAGATATTTGGCGGACCTTTTAGTTATATAAAATATCTTATCAAATAATTCTTTTAATTTTAAATGACACATAAAATTAATCGCACACGTATTTTTTGTATTTTTCATCGAACGAGGGATCACTAATTTAGGTCCCTGCTCGGACGGCAAAATATTTTTCTTAACATTTTTTGAGGACAGATTTAAATTAAATAATTTATAAGTTATTATTCATTTATATTTTTGGTTAAATTCAGCACAACAAGCATATAATCTTATTTAATAATATTGTTTACACAATGTTATAATGATTACGTTAACTATATGTATGTATATATGTATGTAAGTTTCATAAAAAATCAAAAATTATATTAATTAAATTTAAGTTAGCATTGCAAATGGAGAATTCTAAAAAAATAATAGTGTGTTGGAATTGCTGTCTTCAATTGCATTAATAAAAAGTGCCCTTCAGATACCTGTTTCCGGTACCTTATGGCGTTTATCATGTAGCTTCTGTTAGTTCTAGAAAAGATAGATAATCTTGTGTAGGAAAAATGCGATATACTACTATATCTACTGCGTCCAAAAATTTATCTTGAAATGTTATTATAATTTACTCACATTCATACAAGAGGGTAGAAAGTTATTCCTACCTACTAATATAGTAAATATTAAAATATTTGCATAATTCTTACCGGACTCGAAGGACCGCACGGAATCCATTATGATTGTCAACAAAATTCTTCTATTTTATATTTCTTGAATTTAACAATTTCTGTAAATTTAATCCTAATTGGGCAAGTAATTAAGGAAAGCCGTTGCTTTTATCTAACCTTGTGATTTTATTTTATTATTATAAACAAAATTACATGGTAAATAAATGCATAAGAGAGTGGAATATGAAGGAAATAATCGTCAACAATATACAAGCTTTATATTAAAGAATTACACATTCTTAATTAAGTTACAAAAATTAGTATTTATTTGGGCTTAAATCAATGCTTTTTTCTTCACATAGATTTCAGTTCCGTATTATGAATTCCACGTGAATAAAATAACGTAACTAATTTAAAAACTACATACATAATTGGTCATTACAACCCTCCAGCCAGGATTACGATTCAGTTACTCACACCACTTAAGTTATGTGTGTTAATTTTCAGTTTAAAGTCGACTCCGAACGACTGATTTTAGAGAAAATTTTTCATGGCGATTTTATTTACTCTCAGAGCTTTTGCCAGATTTCTGCTGAGAGGTAGTCGCCGTAGAAATATTTTTTCATATTTCGTTTTGTTTGAAATGTCACACCTGACCTCACGTCTAATAAGTCATCACACTACCTACTAGACTACGGCTACTTCTAATTCTAATTAAATTATATTTGTTAATTTTCAAACTTAAGAATTTTAATGGAAAGTATCCCAGTATTAATAATTCACAAAAATAAAAATATAATCATTGCATTATCAATCGGCGGCAGCATTCACCCCCTAAATGTGCCCGTGGGACGAGTTTACCCTCCGTTATGTACGACGTCTAGTCTTGCTATCTTGAGCGTTGTTGGTTGGAAAGTACCACTTATAATTTGAACCTTCACCTGACCATCCTTTGGAATAATTGCATCAATTATTCTCATGTTCATAGCGAACTATTAGAAATGTCACATAATTTTAGGAATGATTTGCGGCTTTTAACTCTTAATACGCCCCCGTCATATAAGAATACATTTAATACACATTTAGAGCTCTAACTCATTTGGTTTGCTATTTAAAAAAAAATTTTTTTGTGTTAGAGAAAAATTATTCGAAACATAAACTTGTTATTTCAAAACGACTGAAAATTGTCTATGACGAATTTCAATAATTAAATTAAAAATATAAACTAAAAATTAAAATTATTTTATGAGATAAAAGTACAAAAACATTAATTTTTGCTGATATAATTCAGTAATAAATTACTAAAGTAATTTTGCCTCATCGAATTATCATTCAAAATCTTTTTCCATTACTATGCCAGAAAATCCAAAAAATTCTGACTATAATGTAAATTAATTTATTTGTCACTTTGTGATTAAAACAAACTCAAAAAGCTTGAGTTAGCTAACTTTGAGATAGAAAAGGGTTAAGTTTATTTGTATTTTAAATAATATATGTCTTAATAGAATTCGTTGTGCTGTACTTTTTAGTGCAATACAGACCTTGAATTTTACCCAAGTCAAGGTAGCTGTTCACGCTGGCCACCCTAATGTTTAGTTTAGATTTAAGAAATTTACAACTGTGTGTACTAATATGAATTTAATTGTGAATTGTCAATAAGAAAAAAGAAAAGAGATAATTAATATCCGAACAAACCCCAACCCGAAAGGTTCGTTCTATGTACTTATAATAAATATATAAATAATCTAATCTATTTTATTATTCTCGAAAATATTTTATTTTATTTATTTCCCCTCTCACCCCCACATTTTGGTCCACAAGAGCCGGATCATCCCCGTAAGAATAAAATAAAATATTTGACGAGAATCTCTTGTAGATTATCTCGAAATTCGCGGTACATTGGATATTTGTTGCTGAAAACCACGCCCGTGTCACCGTTTTGGATTTGTTTTCTTAATTTCTTTCCCCTAATAATTTTTTTTGTTTACAAGGTATGTATGTAAAAGCACATATAATTTTGCCGTGAAATATTAGTGTGAAAATAAGAAAAAAAAGACAGAAGAAAAAGAAAAACAAATGGAAATATAAAATTTAGTGAAGTGTCTCAGTGAAGAGTAAGTTAGGTTAGGTTAGGTCGGAGTGGTAGGTCTGATATCACAAAGCTCACTTGAGCACGCATAGCGGCCCCTTGTGATGCCACGGGTGAACGCAGTCCCTGTACTAACCAAGTTCCACCAAAATCAGGGAAAAGGAAGAAGTTGGTCAGCGCAAAGGCTGCACAACAAAAGCATAACTACCCCGTGACCTGTAAGCACGGCCACTGTATTCGAGATGACATCACGACCAAGACCAAGTAATCGGTTGGTACGCCTTCTATCCATCTTGGGCCAGGTGAGTCTAGCGGTGGAGCAGGACTCCTCATTGACCCAGGATAGGTTGGCGTCCCGAAAGAACCTCCGCGTAATGGTCAACTTGACCGAGGCAAGTGGCATACCCAGTTCAACAGAAGAGGATTCCGGAAGGAGCGCACCAGCTCTGGCAAGCTCGTCGGCCCTACAGTTTCCCGGAATTTCACTGTGCCAGGGGACCCACACCAGAGAGATACTGATGAAGCACCAGCGGCGACATTCCCTAACGATCCTAGAGTTAATCACGAAACCCGAAAGAGATCTTATCGCGGCTTGACTATCAGAAAAGATCGAGACGCGAGTGAAAGGAGCATCGTTGACGAGGATCCATTGAGCGGCCCGGTAAATTGCCATCACCTCCGCCTAAAACACACTGCAGTAGTCCAGCAGAAGGAGAGAAATATTTAGGTCCAGTTTCCCAGAGTAGACACCGCTTCCAACCCCATTATCGAGTTTAGAGCCGTCGGTATATATATCCAGGACTTCCGGGGGGATGACCGTATTAGGATTCCAGTCATCCCTACCTGGAATCAGAGAGTGGAAACATCTGTCAAGACAATATTCAGCAGGGAAATAGTCCATGTCACAGGGGCCACTGGATCAACCTCCAGAATAGTGGAGTGACCAGAAGGAACAATGTGCCCACGAAAGAGAGCATTAAGTCTAGTCGCAGCAAACTTGGCTACCTGCTTAGCGAACAAGGCTATAGTGGGTAGAGCGCCAGTTATATAAATGGCGGCAAACCTTCTGACATTGTCAAGAAGTCTGACGTTGTGTTTTTTGTCCAGAGCAGTCCACCAGAAAGCAACACCGTATAAGAGGTTGGGTTCGATGACCGTAGAATATATCCAACGCATGATCCTTGGGCGAAGACCCCACCTGGTTCCGACCGCTCTACTGCAGCAGTAAGCAGCACATGCCGCCTTGCGTGCCCTAGCAGCCAGATTTGCCCTCCAGTCGAGTTTGGGATCGAGGATCAGGCCCAGATACTTAACCTCGGGACTCAACGTGATTCTGGTCCCACATATGCTGGGAAGGAAGAAGGTCAGAATTTTATATTTCCTCGTAAAAAAATCGTATCGGTCTTAGAGTCCAAAATTCCTACACCAGTCCAGCACGATTGACAGCGCCAAGTTAAACTTATCCGACAGTGTCTGCGGACAAATCCCCGACGCAGCAATGGCAATGTCGTCAGCGTAAGCTATGGCCTCATTGCCAGAGTGTTCCAGCCCTTCAAGAGTGAGTTGACTGCAAGATTCCAGAGAAGGGGTGATAGAACATTCTCTGACAACTCGTGGCCCCCACTGTGGAGGTTGCTATCCTCGACTTGAGGAGAAGCTCTATGAACCTGACCAGTTTCTGTCCCAGGTTCAGAGAACCAAGAGCCCTAACTATGGCGTCCGGGTCGACGTTATTAAATGCACCTTCAATGTCCAGAAAAATTACCAAAGTGTATTCCTTAATGTGCAAGGACTTTTCCACTCGAGAGATAAGGGAGTGCAGTGCAGTCTCCACTGATTTACCCCTCGTGTAGGTATGTTGGGATGAGGATAGAAGTAATCGATCAATCAAGACCCTAATATGAACATCAAGGACTCTTTCCAGCGTCTTCAGAAGAAAGGAACACGGACTTATGGGTCTATAATCATTCGCCCCAGTATTGGATGGTTTCCCAGCCTTGGGAATGAAGATCACCCTAGATATTCTCCAGCTCCAAGGAATGTAAAGGAGCCTGAGACTAGCGTTATAGATGGCAAGCAACCAAGGGAGGATTATCTCCTCCCCATGTTGAATGTCACCCAGGATAATACCATCCGGTCCTGATGACTTGAATGGTTTGAAAGACCTAACAGCCCACTGCATTTGGCCAGGGGTAAGGGTCAGGGGGGAATAGTTCCCAGACGGTGGATCGTTAACCTGATAAAAGGCCTGGCCACCAAGTGTGTCACTTCCTGGAAAGTGAGTGTCAAGGAGAAGCTCAAGCGTCTCCAAACTGGACGTAGTCCAGCATACGTCAAGTCGTCGGATACAGTCAAGGGATTTGTGAGTGGAACTTAGAATTTTACGGAGACGGCCCGTTTCGGCAGAGGATTCTACGCTCGCGCAGTAGTTCCTAAACGAGGCCCTCTTCGCTCGCCGTACAGCGTTTGAAGTTCCCTCTTTTTGGCCTTGTAGGTTGACCATTCACCTGTCGTCTTCGCTCTGTTAAAGAGCCTGCCACAAGATTGATGTAGATCATCGATCTCTTGGTTCCACCAGGGCTGTTTTCGCTTGCCCCTATGGGTAGCGGGTTTGACGGAGGATGTGGCTGCCGCCCTAAAAGAGGTTGACAGTGTGTCCGCAGCCCTATTCACGTCGAAACGGGTCGTTATAGTTCGGGGGTAGAGGGAAGGCTGCTACTCAGTTTCTCTCTAAAAATGGTCCAATTCGTGTTCCTCCTATTGACCGGAGAGGTCATGAAAGGAGGAGACTCGTTCGTGTCAATAGTGAAGGTAATGTATCTATGGTCCGAAAAGGAGCATTCATGAGATACAAACCAGTCCTTAAGGTTAGTAGAGAAATCGGAGCTGACCAGTGATGTCCAGCACCTCCTTTCTGTTCGATGTGAGGAAGGTTGCTTCATCGCCCCGATTAGCTATAACTAGGTTATTACTTATAATAAAACCAAAGAGGCACTCACCACGTTCGTTGGTACCGGAACTGCCCCACTCCGTGTGGTGGAAGTTGGCATCTGCTCCGAGTTCTGGATATACGCTAAGCGATATCCTTTGGTGTTAAGACCGCAAACCCTGCCCAGGGTTCTTGGACCAGAATGATCTCAGCATCCTCGGCTGCTAGTCGGAGGAACAGAGCGGCGGATGCAGTTTCAGAGTGTTGCAAGTTAATTTGGATGACTCTCAGCATTGGCCAGAGAATCAACCATTGTCACATCAGCGTCCTCTTCGTCCGACAAAGGAGAGGTTGCGCCCGCGTCAATATCAATGCCGTCAGAGAATTCCCCCACCAGCTCAGAATTGGACTTCTTGCTGGATGAGGAGCGTCGAGAAGAATGACGTCACACGCTTCGCCATTCGACGTCTTCGGCGGTTTCGAGAGGTCCAGGGGTAGGGTCGGATGGAGCCTACTCGAGCCTAGTCAGATGGGGTAGAGTTCTGTGAGATGGGTTGCGATGGGACGGGATTTTAGGGGATGGGTTCTGTTGGGGGATGTGAGGCAGCGCGGGAATCCGACTTATAGACCCTCAGCTCAATTGAGCTAAAACCGTATTTTATATCGCCCCAACGGGTCAGCAACTTTAGCCACCCTCCAGTTATGAGTGGGCAGGTTGGTGTTGCTGGCCTTAAGGATCATCAACATGGTTTCCGGGTCTGATGGTCCAGTCGGAATTCTCGCCTTAGAACGGGGGCGGTTAGGAATCTGGTCTGGAGGGACGGCAGCAAGCTTAGCTCCCGGCCAGACTTCACCAATCCTACTGATAGCCTCCTTATAGAGCTCCATAGAACGGAGGTCAGAGCAAGCCACCAGCTTGATGTGCCCCTGATACCACCCCGCATCAGTACAGCTTAGTGAGGGGCCAGGATTTGAGTACATTACTCCAAGGAAGACGTCAAAGAGCGCATGTTCCACCAGCTTCCACTTAGTGGGAGCAATAGAACCATCAGGGTGGCTCTGGTCAACGACTGCCCAGGTCAGACCTTCCTTTAATACCTCACTGAGTGGCTTAGAAGGTTTGCTGGGGTCAGGACGTTTAGGTTGCGTCGACGAACGGGGTCTTGTAGGGGGGGATGTTATGGTTGGTCACCTTAGAGCGTTTGTGAGGCTGGAGTGGAGCGTTTAGCTCGCTTGATCTTTGCCTCTTTGGGGCCGTCTCTGTCGTGATCGGAGGCGGGGGCGATCATTTTGATGGGCTTTAGCCCAGACAAGGCGATCCTTCTCGCCCTCTGAGAGGAGAGCCGGGTCGGTCGAGTCAAATTTCACAATGATACGCGTGGCTGATCTGCGAGTTCTATATGCCCTCACGCTAGCACTCACGGTATTCCTGATACCCGAAGATGGATTGGTGCCAGGGACTTGCTCCCCAGACTTGTCAGCCAATGCCTTGGCGGCAGCAGAAGAGTGCGAGGGCATATTCGCAGCAGCCTTAGAGGTAGACGGAGCATCGGTAAAAGGTGCCAGTTCAGGAGGTGTGGCGACACTAGGGACCGGCTTTGCAGCCGGAGCCTTGTAGAAACTTGGGCCTTAGCTTTCGAGGTAGGACCAGCAGCATTTTTGAAAGGTGCCTGCCTTTAGATGGTTGTGCGTCCACCGGTTTCAGTGGATGCTTTGCGCTCGCCAATTTAAATTAGAGCTGGTTTGTGTCTTGGGTTGGGTTGGTTGGTCGTATTCATTGCAAGAGGGTCCCACTCAAAGCCGCTATCCTTGCCCGCAAAGTGTAGTTATCCATAAGTGGTTCCGTGGTTATCTATGCAAGCAGGGAGGCCACGCGAGGGTTGGCACCAGCCCTTATGGGGACAGGTGTTCAGAGCCAGACCGGGTACTAATCGGGAGTCTTCTCAACCGAACCTACACCACCAGCTTAATGACGACGGACAAGGAACGTACTTTGAGGCCTGCCAGGGTTTTAACGGGACGGAGACAGCCGTAGCCCTAGCCTGGAGCCGTTCGAACAGCGGGTTTCACCCCGGTTCTACCATGCATACACAACGAGGTCCAGAAAGCTACAGCCACTATTTAGTGAGTATTCCATTATTTCAGCAGCAGTAGTCAACAAAATCCTTTAAAATACCTTTACGGCTAAAGTTAGTGGCACCGCTAATAACAAAAAAGGTAACAAACTTTCGTGATCCAATATCTGCTACCGAACGTTTAACAGTTACGCTTCGGCATCTAGCAACTGGAGAAAGTTTTAGGTCTCTGAAGTACGTTTTCCGAATTCCTCATAATACTATATCGGGAATTATTCCAGAGGTATGCGATGCTTTATACAAAGTGTTACAACCGAATTATTTGAAGGTATAGGAAAATATTGCACTTTTTATTGATTTAAAACATATAGTTTCTTTAGATTCCATTAACCAACGAAAAATGGGTAACTATTTCAAACGAGTTCCTGCAAATGTGGAATTTTCCCAATTGCATTGGCGCTCTAGATGGAAAACATGTTGTTATGACTTCGCCAACTCACTCTGGAAGTGTTTTTTATAACTACAAAGGTAGATACAATAAATTTAGTTTATTTCATGCTTCGTTAACATCGCTATTTTGTAGGCACACATAGCATTGTCCTCATGGCTATTGCTGATGCATCCTATAAGTTTTTGTATATCGACGTAGGTTCGAACGGCCGTATATCTGATGGAGGCGTTTTTAGGAAAAATACATTCCACGAAGGCCTTCAAAACAACAAACTAAATTTGCCCATGGCAAAACCACTGCCGTTTAGAAATGCGCCCGTACCGTATGTCCTTGTTGCTGATGATGCCTTTGCATTAACCCCAAACATTTTGAAACCATTCAGTGCGCGAAACATGAATGCTATACAAAGAGTTTTAAATTATCGGCTGTCAAGAACAAGGCGGGTAATAGAAAACGCTTTTGGGATTCTCACTGCACGCTTTCGAGTAATGCGCAGCCCAATTAAGCTTGAGTCATATAAAACAACACAAATTGCACTTGCCTGCTACGCCCTGCATAATTATTTAATGAGCCGAAAAAGTTCTTTATACTTTAACACAAACCTGGTTGACCACTACACTGCAGACGGTACACTAATTCCTGGAGAATGGCGTATTGATGGTAACGATCATAATTTAATAAATCTTCAAATACACCGCTCTTACACAGCGAATGAAACATCAGTAATAAGAGATGAATTTGCACAATATTTTGTAGAAGAAAGGGGAAGATAAACGATAAACAAAAGTAACACGATACAAATACACACTAACACTAAGAATACAATGAACGTGTTATCTAAAGCTGCACACACACATATGTACAGCGAACCTGGTTGCGCCTGGTACCAACAACAACATGTATGTGACAAACAGGGATAGACAACATAAGCAAAGTACACAAACAACAATGTATTAGCAATAGAGCTCTCGAGAAGGCGAGAACACGAGCCTTCCACATCAGGAATATTCGTTAGACTGGTTGTGTCGGACTATAAAAGGGCTGGACAAAGCAGGCAGCAGTCAGTAAGAATTCAGTCAGCCTTGTGTGAAGTTACGTGTGAGTAAAATAAGTCGTGGTTTTAAAGATCTAGCGAATAATTGTGTGAACTAGTGAATAAAACAGATTATTATTGTTGTATCGTTAAGTTGTATATGTGTAAAGAATAAAGAGTTTAACTGAAATTAAACACACATTTGTTTTTACTTTGTTTGCAATTAACGAAGTCTACTTAAACGTTTTTAAAATGGTAAAAACATAACAATATGTATAGAAGATATAGAAATAGAAATTAATGTATTTTACTTACAAAATAAAAATAGGTCTCCAAATAAAAAAGCTACAATTTCGTCATTAATTCATTTATTCAGGTACATATGATTAAAAAACAAAAACTAAATAAAATAGAAACTACAGAAAACAAAAATACTTAAGAAAGAAAAAAAGAAAAATTAATTTATATGCATATGTATATACACATTAAACAAAGAAAACTAAACAATTCATTTACATACATATATACACAATAAAAAGGAAATTCAAATACCAATCAAAATATTTTCTCTTTACCACGCTCTTCTTCCAAACATTCTAAAAATACAACATTCATTTTTTACGGACTATTTCAGCTGCTTCTGCTTTTAGGGTTTTCAGCTCTGTAGGATTGATAGTAAAGATTTAAAAGGACAAATTTCTCTTCCTTTATGGGTGCAAAGATATTTTGCACTTCCAAAAAAAATGTTGGTGCAATATGTATTGCACTCCTTTTTTCTTTTGCTTCAAATCTTGTGTGCTTTTTAATTTACAGCACTCCAAGATTATGACAGGATTGCCCTGTAGGATTGATAGTAAAGATTTAAAAGTTTTTTAGTTTTTTAAAGAGCTCAATTGAAGAGCTCTGTTCTCTTTATTCTATTCAATCCAATTGATTTTGATATGGGAATTATTTCCTCTTTTATACAGTTTTTTAGCTGATCCGACAATTTCTAATCAACTCCCTTAATTCTATATAGTTCTTAACTTATTACATATGTTTGCTTAAATGTTCTAGTGACCTATATTCTATCAATTAATAATACATGTGTCTGTGTGTATCCAACACGATCCAAGCCTTCAGCCCAACACCAGTAATGCAAACAAAGCATAATCCCCACGCTAGCCAGCGGAGAATTCACAACACAACAACATGCACACAATGTATTGGCGACTTGAGCACGCGTCAAAAGCAGCGAGAGTCAATGCCCAGAATTATGTTAATGACACACTCGCTTATGTTATTTGATATTCATTTGTTTATACATGTTGTGCTGTTAATGATCATTAGCTTTACAGAACAATGTGTTGGCATAAACGGCAGTAGGGTCGTGCTACAGCTCACTTACAATGTAATTGGCGAGGTTGTTGTCGGGGTCTAACGATTTTTCACTTCTCTGTTTCATTGCATTTACAGCTTCGCGCATTGTCTCCATTATTTGTGTGGCTGCTGACTGACTGCACGCAGCTTGTTATTTTTTTTTTTGTTTGTTGTGTTGTTGTTTGCGTGTCTGCTCCCGATGATTTTGATGCTATTGTTAATAAATATAAATGTATATATAAATAAAATTTTATGAGAGATTAAAAAGGAATAAATTTACTTACTTCATTATCTTCATTTCGGCCCACAAATTTAAGAGCATTATAAAATTTTCATTTGGGAGTTTCAACAGTACACTGACCTGATTTTGTTTTTGCTAAGCTGGCATAGTCTCGAAATTGAATACGGAGATTTGTCCATTTTGCTGTTAAGTCCGTTACGGATTATTTTTCTTCGGATTTATCTGCAATATACCTCCACGCTCGGTCGCATAATATTTTATTGTGGTATGCTTCGTCCGAAGCATCCCATAAGCATTTTTCTGCTTCCACAAAAGTAAAATGTAACGCAAAGTGCCGAGAAATGAGGCATTGCGAATGATTTTGCTTTTTACCAGGACAATGATCCCAAGCACACTTCGGGTGTGGCAAAGCTTTGGTTGATCCATAATTGCCCCAAACTTATAGAAACCCGTGCACAGAGCCCAGATCTCAACGTAATTGAACATCTTTGGGATAATTAGCTAGAAGACTATACCAACAACAATTTAACACTTTGAATCAGCTTAAGGCGGCTTTACTGGAAGCGTGGAACTCCATAGAACCTGAGGTACGCTACAATTTGGCAAAATCAATTTCAAAACGTTTACAGGCCGTTCTTGAGAACAAAGGATATGCCACAAAATATTAATTGTGCTCTTTCGTCATTTTTAGCAATGGTGCTCTTCTTTGTACGATTATGCGTTGAGCGCAAAAAATTGAGTTAATTTTCTTTTTCTTTATAAAATTACCGTTATCATGAACAATTTTGTTATTTTTTTATAAATCTGAAAGGCTGTCATGTAGAGTTTAAATAAAAGCAAAAAAACATATATTTAATATTTTCTTTTTAAGTTTTAAGCACATACATATCAGACTAATGCTTGTCCGATTATGCGATGGAGCCACTGTATATGTACATACATACATACATAAAAATTTTGTGCCGTCGAATACTGGTTTTGGAGATATTGGTCTCTAAGGTCCAGATATTAAATTGCTGCTTTAATAAAACTTAGAAATATAATCATCCCTGAGATGGATATCAAAGAAAAGTTCTTTCAAAGAGCTTTCGATTAACGTATTAAAAATTTGAATCCATACGTCTATTAAACAAAAATTAGGACATTTACCTGATTTTTTTTTACAATAATGCAATTTTCTTGGAAATTAGTAGGTTAATCAATTTTTTGTTCCATACAACTTTCTGTAGCAAATTACATGTATGATCTTTCATTTAGTACAAAGTTGCATTTAAAAAATGTAATAAAATATAATATTTTTTCGTTCCTGGTTTATAATCACAATACAACCAGTAACGAAACGGAATTTGACAGCGCACAGGCGAAACGTAAAAGAAACAGCAAATATTACCAAAAAGTATTTCTTTCTATTGTAAATCTGTTTTATTTATTTATGTTTTTTTAGTTTCCGGGGTGGGGTTTCTTATATTGGCGAGAGTTAATAAAAAATGTAATTTTTGTCTAAAACTATTAATAAATAATAAAAACAACTAATAACAATAAGAATTTTTAACTTTTTCTTTCAAGAAATTAAAAAATATTGGCAACTTTCAGCAAGAAAAATTTTTTATGAGCAGTACATCTTATTTTTATCTTGTAATATTCAGCTTCTTAATTACCGCTTGCACAGAAAACTATATTCATTTTGACCGAAAATCACCCACATTTCGATTCATAATTAAATATTTAAGAATCTTTAAACTTTTCATTGAAGAAATTAAAAAATATTCCAAATTTTCCCTTTTTTAACACAAAATAAATGTTTATTTACATTTAATTTTTTTGCTTTATCCGCCAGTTTTCACTTTGTATATCTGTTGCTGCTAACACATTTGCTTCTCAAACTTATAACATTTTTTTTTCCTCTAAATTGGCCTGTGCTTTCATTTTATGAGTGTTTCTCAAATGTCATAATTTTCAGTACTGGTTATATTGTGTTCATAATGAACTAATGGATCTAAACTTTTAATAAACCTGTCGAAAGGTCTTTACACTTATTTTTTTAATTTCTACTTTTCATATAAAGTTTATTATTAAAAGTTTTTCGTTTTGGTGATTTTATGAACAATTTTTATAATTTATTATTAAATGTGCACAACACTGCTGCAACAGCTGTTATTTGCCACTGTTTGCTCTTACAAAATTTTTGCAAGATCAAATATATATTTGCTCGAAAAAAAGGAGAAAATATTTGACTCGGGTGGTCACACTATGGTCACATTAGGACATTTTTGTTTGCAAGCAAACAAATTTGTTTTTTCAAAATCTTGTTTGCACCCCTAAAATATTTTATGGTCACACTAGAGCAAGGAAAAAAATGATGTTTTACTACAAATATTTACTCAGTCTGACCATAGCTTTATTTTGGTTTTGTTTTGAGACATTTCTTTTTGATTTAATTAAAATATATATATTTATATATTGTTTATATTTCTTATATATATTTTTATTATATTTTTATATACTATATATTTTTATATATTTTTATACAGTGCACTCGGGAAAACGTCAACACTCGTTTACGTCAACATCCCAAAACGTCAACCCTTCATTTTTTACATTGTTACTCTAAAACGTCAACCAAACCACAAAGCTCTAAACTTTAAATAGAAGAAAATTTTGATTTTAAGAACAGTTAAAATGCACAGATTTGTGCACACACACATTTATTTTATGAAATTAGTTCAGAAATTCGGGATTCCCCTTATAAGTATGTAGAGTAGAAAAGAAATCTGTACATATTTACATATGTATTAGAAGTGACCGATGATGACGACAACGTACAAGTACAAATGCGCAGACAATAAAACCAAACGAAGATGTCGAAATATTTAACCGGGCTTTGGATTGGGCTCAATGCGAGAATGTTGAGCAAAATGACATAAATGTATTAAGACGTTTCCGAGAGAAAGCTCTCTTCCAAGTATTAGAAAGGAAAAAATAACAAATTTTTTTAGATAAGTATGTGAAATTAAAAATATGATCTCATTTAAAATGTGTTCTTTTAGTTTTAGTTAGGCTGAAAGCCTTTTTTGGATTTGTTTATGTTTGGTTATAAAACCGTTTTAAGGCACACTATCAATATGTTTTTTTATTAAAATTTTTTACATTCATAAACGTCAACACCCGCGGTTTTAATTAGTTGACGTTTTCCGGAGTGCACTGTATATATTTTTTTAAAATTAAATATTGATTCATCTTTTTAAGTAATCTTAGTACAATTTTTGTTTTTTTTTTTTGATTCGAAAATTTTTCCTTTTTTTATCGGCGCTCTTTTTCGCGAACGTATTTTTTCTTAATTAATAGGCCATTAACACTACAGCGAAATCTAGTACTTATGAGATTTCGAGCCAAATCTAGTTGATTTTAACTAGATTTCCCATACAAAACAAAATCTACTTATTTAGTAGATTTCGGCAAAATCTACTCAAAATCTAGTAAAAATAGAAATGCAACTATGTGTTTTGCCAAATAGTACTTAAAAATACAACGCTGTGCAGGAAAAAATGACATTTCAATTTAAAAACAAAACTTTAACCTCTTCACGCCCTCGGCCACATATGTGTACGTTTAATTTTTTATAATCATAATTATAATAATAATAATAAAAAAACAAAAAAATTGTATACAAAGTTATTGACTACCAAATCCTCCAACAACAGAAGTAAACATTTTACCGTTTGTCTGCACTGATGATATTATTTCCGACCCATAGTTAGATAATAAACAAAAAAGTGAAATAATTCTTCGGCAATCTGTTTTAGTGGATTATATCAAGAAGCCGTTAATATTTGAAAAAAAAAAATATTATTTATATTTACTATAATAAGTTTTATCATCACTACCTAAAAAATCTAAAAGCTGCACTAAAGTGAATCCTGGAATTAGACTGGACGGTATGGGTCATTATCCTAAATACAAGGAACTGAAAAATCCCCCAGATGTCACGACAAAAATTGTGTAAGACGAACTCTCTACATTTGTGAGAAATGTTAAGAATATATATGCCTGATATGACCGGAATGTATGAATTCATATCACACATAAATTACCATTAACGCTCAGTGACCACAGATGTGGACGCTATTCCTTTTTGTGAATTTGCATTCTTTTCTGTTTTCTGAATTCTTATTTAAATAAAATTAAATAATTTAAAAAGAAAACAAAATTTAATCATTTTTTGTCACCATAAATCGTCCCGTTTCATAACAAATGAAAAGTTTGGCGGCTTTTCGATGAACATATCATATGAAATATTAGGAACATCTTGCTCCCTGAATGATCCATGACGAACCTGTATTAAATTGCGGTTTAATATTTATATATTATTACCTATACATATGCTTATAATACTAAATGTTCTATATTTTTCATTTTTGTTTGATATTAAACTAAATTTGGAAATATTATTATTTTCTTTTAAATTTCAGTCAGCTGTTTTTGTTATTAAAATGAAATCTTGCTACTGTCAAATAAATCAAGTGTAAACGATCTAGATTTTGAGCAAGATTTGAAATCTAATCTACTAGATTTCGCTGTAGTGTAAATGGCCTATAACGGAATATTTTCGTGTTTTAAATCGTGATTTGAATCCTTTCTTTTTCTGACTTATTGAAATTTCTATTTTTTCGTGAAATTTTTTGAAATTTTCGGATTTTTCTCGCGGTTTGAAGTTTTCTGGTTTGTTCCTATCTTTTTTTGGAATATTACAATTTGTAGTCCCCTTTAGTGAACATTCTTATTCCTTCGTTTTCCTTTTATTAGGAGTTTTTTATAACCCGTTCTTTATCCCAATTGAGATAAAATGGCCGCGTAAAGGAACTTAACGAAGAACTATAATCACTTAGGCGATTTTGAGAGTTTCATTCAGCTTATACCTAAAGAAGAACATTCTGTTCACACTCTGAGTGTCCATCGGCAGAAACTAACCCGTTTGTGGGAAGCGTTTCAAGACACTTACGAGGACTTATTGGAAAGTGCCGACGATACCAACGTATCTGCTAAGGACTTGAAGGCCAAGTATATGTTTATTTATTTATTTATTTATTAATAAAATTTTGCCCAAATCCTGTACCACAAGATGATAATCTTATATTTAAAGTACAGGAACGTAATATGCACATAATAATTAACTTAATTTAGTAAATGAATAACTGACTTAGTAATAACAAGTTATGTATATGTAGATAGATGCAATAAGGGGAATAAAAACACAATAGAAAAAGGAAAAAAACAAATTTTCAAATACAGTATATAAAGAAAAAATCAACGAAAATATCGAAACAAAAATATCCTGAAGCTATTAGCGTTGTTGTTGCATTGCTGATGTTGTGGAAGAATGTTCCAGAGTCGAATAGCATGCAAATAAAACTGCCATTCGGAAAATAAGTAGCGATGCCGAGGAACTATAATATTCCTACTACGGGGTGACTGGACAAAACGTAGCCTGTCAAATAAATAACTCGGTATCCGCTTGTTTACAATTCGATGCAAAAATAAAAGTACACGAATATTGAGAAGATTATCAAAGGTCACACCGTAAAGACTCATAGCTGCCACAGAGATATGATCATATCTTCTCAAATTATAGACATATCTAGCAATATTATTGAATAGAACGTTCAGCTTACGTTTGCTGCTAGAATCGCAATTACCAAACAGCTCGCATCCATACAGTAAGCAGGGTATCAAATAGTTTTCAAAGGTATATATAGTTGCGTGGACCAAAGAGCGCGTAACTTAATATATGTCTGCCCTACCAGTTAATGTATGTGATCATCCCACGTAAAATTGGAGTTAAAAATTATTCCTAAATTCCTCGTCGCATGAACTATCTGAATTTTCTCACCATTCATCACAACATCCCTAGAAATTGTGGATACAACACTTCTTATATGCAATAAAATACACTTAGATTTCTTGGGGTTCAAACAGAGACCATTAGCAGTTGCCCATAAGAAGATCCGTGCAAGTTCCCCATTCAAACAATCAACGGCGCGTGAAATATCGTCCACCGAGCAATTTAAGCAAGGTTGCACGTCATCTGCGTACAAGTGGATTTTGCAATTCAAAAGATATCCAGGTAAATCATTGACTTACAGGGAGAAAAAAGTGGTCCAAGGATAGAGCCCTGAGGTGCACCTTTGTCCAAAGGTAGAGAATCAGGCTATTTGCCCTTCAAAAAAAACAAATTGTGAGCGTTGGGAAAGATACGTATAAGTATAAGTCTGGCAGATACTTTAGAAAATCTGAAGAAGAATTTAAGTTTCCGAATAAGCATACTGTGATCGGCATTGCCATTCTCCAAGGCCTGTCTGACATTCTGACTAACATCCACTAGAGCAGTAATACAACTATGACCTGATCGAAAGCCAGATTGCAGTCTAGAATTAAGACTGTTCAAATCGATGTAATTCATCATTTGCAAGTAAAGTGTCTTCTTAAGAAACTTCGAGAGAAAGCATAAGATGGTAATTGGTCGATAATTCCCATTAGACTTGCGCACCGGAACCATTTTTGCATGCTTCCACTTTATTGGATACATGCCCGACATAATAATAGTATTAAATAAATTAGTCATAAAAGGAAGTATCATGGGTAAAATTATTCTTATAAATTTAGGATGCATGTTATCGCTCCCAATTGAATTAGATTTCACCATGAAAACAGCCGACATGATATCATTCTGGGTGACGCAATCAAACTTTAACTTGTCATGCTCAGGTAAATCAATGTTAGAACCAATAACAGAATCAGCATGATCACTATGAAAGCCATAGAAACCTGGGTCAGCCCGCACTTTGGGGGTATTCACAAAGGATTTATTAAGGTCATTAGGATCCATTTGACAACTTGTATTCTTGTGCGTATCACACAGACCAATCTCCCGAATAGTTCTCCAAGTCTGCCTAGTTTCCATTGCAGAGTCGAACCGTCTAGAATAGTATTTCATTTTCGCACGTCTGATACACTTGTTCACATTCGCTCTTGCGGTACTATATTGTAATTTCAACTCAGCTGTCCTAAATCTCTTCCACCTTGAATAAGCAAGATCCCTCAGATCAATGGCACGTTTGATGGAGTTCGTAAACCTGGGTTTCTGCCTATTAGAGATCCTTTTAAATCTGATTGGAACAATCGCATCAAATAAAATCCGTATATTTCCCTCCAAAAAAAGGACTGCATATCGACGGAGGGCATATAACAGGGATGGAAAAGTTGGTACAATTGTACTTTTTTTAGCACTATTTGGAAGTTAAAAACACCATAGCACCTAAATGACTTATTTAGCACTATTTAAAAATTTTCCCTAATCCCTCCCTACAAAGGGAGAAATAGACTGTTTGCTTCGACTGTCTCCAATTTAATCCAAACAAGGAATTTATTGAAATCATTAAATTCGTGTTGCTACAATTTTGAAATAACAAATAGTTTGCTAGCAAAAAATTTATCTAATGTAATGTATGTAATGTAATGTAATGTATAGTGGTTTAAAATTTAGAACTGATAAACTTTTGTATTCCTTTATAGTTAAGTATTAAAGTAAGTTGTTAAGTTTACCTTTATATATACAAGTACTTTGTACAAAGAAACTGCAATGTATTTTTTGTTAATTTTTATGTTTTTTTACGCATATACAGTGAGTATATGTTTGTACTCTGAACAATTTTAATTGCATAAAAATACAAGTGTTAAAGCAATTCGAAAATTTTTTTCGTTTTTTATTTAGTATTTAGTACTTAACAAAATAATATAAATTTCAAGCTAAGATGATCAAATTCTAAGAAAAAACATTCAAGAGGAAAATAACTCGGATGTACTCAATTTTGCACCATTCCAAAATTTTAGGGAATACGAGTATTTTTAATATTTAGTCCAAAGACCCTTGTTATGTAAAACCTCATTTACGCAACTAAGCATGCTCTCTACCAAATTCTCTATAATTTCTTTCGGAATATTTGTCCATTCCTGATGACTCCGTTGCCAAAGCTCACCTAAATTGGTTGGGGCTGATCAGTACTGTCTTCATTTTTTAATAGAAATTGATTTTTGTTCGATAAGTTGCAAAACATATTCGCTCAACGAGATTAAGTAATTAATATTAAACTAATATTCAAACATGAAAATTGAAAAATGAATATTTAAAACATGAAAAAATAACGATAGTTTTTGATTTTGCTTTGTTCGTTTTTTTCTTAGGGCTTGATGATTTCTAACTTTTGAAGTTTTCTTTATTACTTTTAGTTTTATTCAATAAAAAGCGTCCAAAATACAAACATGTATTCATTTGCGCACCTCACTGTATGTACATGAATATATGTAAAATGAATTGTCATTTATATTTTTATTTAATTTTTAATAAAAAAGTTTAAAAAAGAAAAAAAAAATGAATTTAGTACAATCGGGCTGAAAAAAGTAAAATTTTTTGTGAAAGTTAGTACAATTTGTTAAGATCAATTTCCCATCCCTGGCATATAATACAAATCGTTCCAAACAATTTGTGAAAAACGTTCACGTAGAAGATCGCCGTCCATATTTCCAAAATCTCTGTAGCCGTAAATTTGTTCAGAAAATTGAGGTTTAAAATATGATAAAAATAACAAATCATGTCTTGAAAAACAAGACGCAGATATAGATAAAGTCCTCAAATTATTCGTTACAAAAATTAGGTCTATGAGTGTACTAGACGTCAAATTGTGATGCGTAGGTGTATTGGTATTAATACAGACAAGACCTGGGGATAGCATGTAGTTGGTGAGAGAAGCTTCCGCCCAGATATATTAGAACTAAAATCAACACAGACCACAATGTCCTCGTATTCCATTGTCAGGTCCCCAATGGCATCGTAGAAATCACAAAACGATATTCTATTATTCGGTCGATATACGCACCCAACCAGCATTTTCCTACCATATGAAAAAACTTCAATAAAGATAAATTCAATATTGATTGTGGATGACGATTTCACATGGACTCTACAAGTTAGACCATTTCTCACAAATATGGCAACCCCGCCCCTACGACTCTCCCTATCATTCCGGAAAATCTGATATCCTTCCGGGGCTATAAGACCGTCAGGGGTCGAATTCGAAAGCCAGGTCTCAGAAACACACACAATGTCCACTTCCGAATTTTCAAAAACTAATCTTAACTCATCCAACTTACTGTTCAGACTTTGGGCATTAATATGCGAGATTGTAAGTCCCGTCCTGTATCTCGCCAATATTCTGACCATATTCATTGTTACATCCCTGGAGCTTCCACTCAAAACATCGGCAATAATCATAAAATAAATATAAACTTGTAACAGGATAAACACAACGCTAATAGATTAGTGGAAAAGTAAAAATACATGTCTACAAGGGAAAAAAAGGATCGAGTAAATGATTAAAATAATATGAATAATAAAATAATAACATATAATAAGGAAAAGAAAAACAATTGGATTAATTATAATAATAAAATAATTTACAAATAATATAATAATAAATGTAGAAAAATTCAGGCATCAGTTCGAAAAAGCTAATCCAACTGCTCGGGAAAATTCAACTGAATAGGATCACCAGCATCACAAAATTTCACATAAACAACTCTTCGGCGCGTAAAGACTGGTTTAAGCCCACCATTTTTTTTCATAGCAAGCGCATTCTTAAAGATACCATGATAGTGTGGTGTCAGGTTTTCATTTATATAAAAAATTGAGTTGCTGTCGGCATATGCACTCTATTTTCAATCCATCTCGCACATTGATGGGTTAACAGACAGCCTTAAGAGCAAGGCCGCGAGCCCCCTACTAATAGTATCCCAATACATCTTCACCACTGTGACACCCCGACTTTTACTGGTGATTACGCATCTTGGACAACGTTTAGGGATATATTTTCGGCCATTTATGGAACCAACCCCCACATTAGCAACATCCAAAGGATGTATTATCTTTTACAAAAAACAGAAGGTGAGGCAAGGGACATTATTCGAACTTGCCCTAAGACGAATGATGATTTCGACATGGCGTGGCAGAACCTGGTGGATCGGTATGAGAATAAGCGCTTTTTAATGAATTCTCAATTGAACACCCTCTTTAACCTCCCTTCCATATTAAAAGAATCTGGCACTTCCATTAAGAGTTTGCAAAGGACAATTTTTTTTTCGTATATTATTTATTGAATCTTTCCTTTCAGAATTTACAATAAGTATTCAAATCTTAATCTAAAATAATACAATAATAAAAGTTGTTATTGCCACTGCAACGTACAACTAAAAGTGCTCATCAAAAGTAAATTTATCTGATCAGATCATTTGTTTGAACCTTTTGAGACGTCTGTAACCCTCGAATACAAGTAAGTCTCTTACAAGACGGTTGGGATGTTCTGTAATCCTAGAGATGTAATTGACACTTGCTATTTTTATTTCCTCTCGAACTAAGGGCACCTTCAGATCTTTGTGGATGTTACTGTTTCTCATATACCACGGAGCACCTGTTATTATTCTAAGAAGTCTAGATTGCCGCCTTTGAGGCTTCTCTACATTGGATGGTGAGGCTGTTCCCCACAGTTAGATAACAATTAATGATTGCATAAAGAATTTGTCGTTGCTGGGCATAGAGACTCAGAATTGGGATATCATCTTTGTTTACATTTGTTCCACTAGACTTTCTGAACACACCCTAGGTCTTTGGGAGCAGTCTCATGGGCCTTGTTCGGACCTACCCAAGTGGAGCAAGATGGATGGATGGAAATCCTGACTGCCAGATACCGAACTCTAGAATCAGTTTCGGACATTATCGGCAGCCACAATTTTGCCCAAGGTACTGCACGGGTTAATAACCAAAGCAGTTCTGGTAATTCTCGGAAATTGAAAACCTTTGGGACTACTGCGGCCCCTAACTTACCTCAAAGAAAATGGCCAGTTTGTAGTGAAAATCACTCCATTCGTTTACGTTCAGACTTTATAAGAATGACGGTTAGTGCTCGTTTGGCAACCGTTAAAAAGCATAAATGCTGCACGAATTGTTTGGCTGCCTGGCATGAGTTAAAGAGATGTCAGAGCTCAAATGTTTGCTGCATTTGCAAACAAAATCATCATTCTCTAATTCACCGTATCAAATCTTCCCTCCGGGAGAAACCGAGAACTAGAACTAACCCCGCTAACCCTTCTAGCCCAGTTCTCCAGAAATCCCTCAGCCTTCTCTTGCACAAAAGCGAAATGAAGTGGATAATGGCCCATCTACATCCGCTGCTGCTCAATTTTTGCAGAATTTCGCTACTCGAGTACAGTCCACCCCGTACTCAACAGTTTTATTAGGAACTATCCAGGTGAATATAGTGAATAATGATGCAGTTTTTCGTGTTAGAGCTCTAATCGACCCGGCGCACAATGGGGTTTTTGATGCCTAAAATGGGAATTAAATTGTGGGAGCTTTCCTGGTTGCTTTTGTTAACTTTTTTGTTTATTTCGCTTAAAGAAGATAAATCCATAATAATAATAAAAAAAATCGTGACCTGCAATGCATAAGGGCCTAACAACCAAAAAATTCAAAATTGAGTTTTTGATTGATTCTGATGTACTGCATCAAAATATATGTTCTGACAAAATTTTACAATCCTACTCTCAAAGATTATTTACCAACCAGATAAAATTAGAATTGAACATAGAAATGTTAATACAAATTAGAATAAATAATTTTGAGTATCAAACAAGTTTTCATTTCATTTTGAAGTCTTTGTTTCGGGCTTCTTGCGCTTCCTCAGTTAACTGCCCTATTGGTGTTAAAGAGTAGTTTATTACGACAAGCTAACTGGTCGATTACCCACATATTCCTTAGCGAAGTTTGTTGACTTCAACACACCCGATCTTCCGTTAACAGACTTGAAATGTGCCCATATGGATTTGCTATTGGGCGGCGATATATACTCTCAAATTATGCTTCCTGAGGTTAGAAAAGATTCTAAAAACCCTTTAATCGCTCAGCGAACTGTTTTCGGTTGGATAGTTACTGGTTAAATAGGTCAGTCGAACCCGTTGGATTCCGTTGCTTCCTTCTTTGGGCAACTGGATTTAGATGCGAAAATTAGTCTATTCTGGGAAGTAGAGTAAATCCCGAAGTCGAAAATATTATCGCCTGAAGATCGCTTTTGTGAGGATATGTATCGTCGCACGACTTATAGGACTAAAGGTGGTCGATATGTAGTTGATTTATACCTACATATCGACGGACTTGAATCTCGGTCCATCTCGAAAACTTTTTGAGAGGTGCTCTCAAAATTTTTTCGAGAAATGAGTCTCGTATGTTGAGGAACCCTGAGGTTATAGATCAATAGATCAAGTTATTGTGGAGTACCTTACCCTAGGCCACATGTCGAAGATCGATCACGACGCTGTTTATTCTGCTAAAATCAGTTATTACGTACCCCATAATGCTTTTTTTAATCCTAATAGCACAACCACCAAATTGCGTGTCGTTTTTAACGCCTCTTGCCCCTCCTCTAATGGCTTAAGCCTTAACAGTGTCTTGCACACTGGCTCGATTTTACAAGCCGATTTGACTATTTTGATTCTCCGATGGAGACTGTTTAGATTTGTTTTCAACGCAGACATACAGAAGATGTATAGGCAAATACTGGTCATACCAGATCACACCCCTTTTCAAAGGATATTATTCCGTCGAATTTCCTATAAAGATGTCCAAGATTTTGAATTGAACACATTTGGTGTTAACTGTGCCCCCTATTTGGCCATAAGAACCCTACATCAGTTAGCTGATGATTGTGAAACGGATCACGCCTTTGCTTCTGAGATTTTGCGAGACCAATTGTATGTGGATGATATTTTGGCTGGTTCGCATTCTTTTGCAGAAGCGACTCGTAATCGTGATGAGATAATTTATGTCTGAATTCTTCTTGGTTTTCTTTTCGCACATGGACTTCAAATGATAATGGTCTTATTGAGGATTTGCCACCCGAACATCTATTGGATTCCCAATTTCTAAAATTGTCAGACACCAGCACCATTAAAACTCTGGGTTTACGTTGGAATGCGAGCATTGATGCATTTTTCTTCAAGCCAGCTCCAACGCCCGATTTCTCTGTAGAACCAAGCGAAGCTATTTGGGTGGTTGGCACCTAAAGTAATAGTTGCTAAGATCCTTAAGCAACAATTGCCACGAATGTTTGAAACTCATGACGTTTAACGGGTGGCTAGAGTTTGTCGATGATTATTCGTACATCGAAAGGATTAACAACCCCCGTTGGGTTAATTTTAACCCTCAGTGTGAAGTGCAACTTCCTGCCTTTTGTGATGCTTCTGAGAAAGCATATGCTGTGCAGAGGTACAGTAGAGTCCAAACCACGTCTGGTGAATTTGTAACCCACTTGCTCGCTGCCAAAACAAAAGTTGCGCCTATAAAAGTGCAAACTTTACCCCATTTAGAGCTCTGTTGCGCAACTCTATTGGCAAAAATGGTATTATCACTTCATAAGGAGCTGAATCTTACCAGATCGGAAGCCTCCTATTGGACAGATTCGACAATCGTTCTGTCCTGGCTTAAAAAACCCTCGTGCCATTGGCCATCCTTTGTGGCAAATCGAGTTTCGTATATCGTGGACAATATAGGCACTGGCAATTGGGATCACGTCGAATCTCATCATAACCCTGTTGACTTGGCTAGTCGTAGTATGAGCGCTAAGGAGCTCTCTATTTCAGGTATTTGGTGGAAAGGTCCTGAGTGGTTATCTCGCCCACAGCCTGAGTGGCGACTGTCGTCTTTTAAATCCAATAACCACCTAGAAACGCGTTTGATACAGGTCAACGTTGCCTAAACGGATACGTCCGAAGAATTTTTGAGCCGATATTCGGACTTACCTCGTGTCCTGCTAGTTGGCTTGTTTGAATTCTAGACCTCTTAGCTCGATGACAGACAACCCGTCTGACATCAAAGCTTTAACCCCGGGACATTTCCTCTTAGGAAGTGCCATCATATCTCCACCGGAACCTGATTTTTCGAATGAATCTCTGAGCTATGCTAATCGATAGCGTAAGTTGAAAATTTTGCACCATTTGTACGTGCGTCTATGGAAGGACGAATATTTGGTTGATTTGCATAAACGCAACAAATGGAAGAGATTTCGTTGTAGATGATTTTGTTGTCATTCGTCATAACAATCTACCCACTAACGAATGGAAGCTAGGTCGGATCAAACGGGTCTATTTCGGACCTGATTCGAATGTGCGAGTGGCCGATATCCGGAACGCCAATGGAGTGCTGACTCGGCCAATAGTTAAACTCGTGCTGCTTCCTAATTATGAACAGAACTAATTTTCTCTCTTTCTTTGCCCGTTTTTTTTTGTTGTATTTACAGATGTCGGAACTTGCATCTCGTCGCGTAGCCGTGGAACGTCACAAGAATGAAAGCCTCGACGACGTTATTGCTACCTCCCACTCCAAATGTAGATTGTGTTCAGAACACTATAGTGCCGCCAAGTGCCGTTACTGTTGTTTATATTGTAATATTGGGAGCACTGTTTATATAGATATATTCGTTTAGTTATACGCTGAGTTTATTCGGTAAGTTAGTAGTTAAATTTTGTTGAATACATATTTTTTAAATAAACGAACAGTTCAGTTTAGACTGCATACCAGAAAACACAATATAAACAGTAACGAAACGCGATTTGACAGCGCATAGGCCAAACGTGAAAGGGACAGCAAATTTACCAAAAAGTATTTCTGTCTCTCTCTGATTGTAACTCTGTTTTGTTTATTTATGTTTTTTTTTGGTTTTCGGTGTGGGTTTTTTATATTGGCGAGAGTTAATAAAAAATGCAATTTTTGTCTGAACCTATTAATAAATAATAAAAACAACTAATAACAATAAAAAAATTTTATTTTTCTTTCAAGAAATTAAAAAATATTGGCAACTTTCAGCAAGAAAAATTTTTTATGAGCAGTACATCTTATTTTTAACTTGTAATATTCAGCTTCTTAATTACCGCTTGCACAGAAAACTATATTCATTTTGACCGAAAATCACCCACATTTCGATTCATAATTAAATATTTAAGAATCTTTAAACTTTTCATTGAAGAAATTAAAAAATATTCCAAATTTTCCCTTTTTTAACACAAAATAAATGTTTATTTACATTTAATTTTTTTGCTTTATCCGCCAGTTTTCACTTTGTATATCTGTTGCTGCTAACACATTTGCTTCTCAAACTTATAACATTTTTTTTCCTCTAAATTGGCCTGTGCTTTCATTTTATGAGTGTTTCTCAAATGTCATAATTTTCAGTACTGGTTATATTGTGTTCATAATGAACTAATGGATCTAAACTTTTAATAAACCTGTCGAAAGGTCTTTACACTTATTTTTTTAATTTCTACTTTTCATATAAAGTTTATTATTAAAAGTTTTTCGTTTTGGTGATTTTATGAACAATTTTTATAATTTATTATTAAATGTGCACAACACTGCTGCAACAGCTGTTATTTGCCACTGTTTGCTCTTACAAAATTTTTGCAAGATCAAATATATATTTGCTCGAAAAAAAGGAGAAAATATTTGACTCGGGTGGTCACACTATGGTCACATTAGGACATTTTTGTTTGCAAGCAAACAAATTTGTTTTTTCAAAATCTTGTTTGCACCCCTAAAATATTTTATGGTCACACTAGAGCAAGGAAAAAAATGATGTTTTACTACAAATATTTACTCAGTCTGACCATAGCTTTATTTTGGTTTTGTTTTGAGACATTTCTTTTTGATTTAATTAAAATATATATATTTATATATTGTTTATATTTCTTATATATATTTTTATTATATTTTTATATACTATATATTTTTATATATTTTTATACAGTGCACTCGGGAAAACGTCAACACTCGTTTACGTCAACATCCCAAAACGTCAACCCTTCATTTTTTACATTGTTACTCTAAAACGTCAACCAAACCACAAAGCTCTAAACTTTAAATAGAAGAAAATTTTGATTTTAAGAACAGTTAAAATGCACAGATTTGTGCACACACACATTTATTTTATGAAATTAGTTCAGAAATTCGGGATTCCCCTTATAAGTATGTAGAGTAGAAAAGAAATCTGTACATATTTACATATGTATTAGAAGTGACCGATGATGACAACGTACAAGTACAAATGCGCAGACAATAAAACCAAACGAAGATGTCGAAATATTTAACCGGGCTTTGGATTGGGCTCAATGCGAGAATGTTGAGCAAAATGACATAAATGTATTAAGACGTTTCCGAGAGAAAGCTCTCTTCCAAGTATTAGAAAGGAAAAAATAACAAATTTTTTTAGATAAGTATGTGAAATTAAAAATATGATCTCATTTAAAATGTGTTCTTTTAGTTTTAGTTAGGCTGAAAGCCTTTTTTGGATTTGTTTATGTTTGGTTATAAAACCGTTTTAAGGCACACTATCAATATGTTTTTTTATTAAAATTTTTTACATTCATAAACGTCAACACCCGCGGTTTTAATTAGTTGACGTTTTCCGGAGTGCACTGTATATATTTTTTTAAAATTAAATATTGATTCATCTTTTTAAGTAATCTTAGTACAATTTTTGTTTTTTTTTTTTGATTCGAAAATTTTTCCTTTTTTTATCGGCGCTCTTTTTCGCGAACGTATTTTTTCTTAATTAATAGGCCATTAACACTACAGCGAAATCTAGTACTTATGAGATTTCGAGCCAAATCTAGTTGATTTTAACTAGATTTCCCATACAAAACAAAATCTACTTATTTAGTAGATTTCGGCAAAATCTACTCAAAATCTAGTAAAAATAGAAATGCAACTATGTGTTTTGCCAAATAGTACTTAAAAATACAACGCTGAGCAGGAAAAAATGACATTTCAATTTAAAAACAAAACTTTAACCTCTTCACGCCCTCGGCCACATATGTGTACGTTTAATTTTTTATAATCATAATTATAATAATAATAATAAAAAAACAAAAAAATTGTATACAAAGTTATTGACTACCAAATCCTCCAACAACAGAAGTAAACATTTTACCGTTTGTCTGCACTGATGATATTATTTCCGACCCATAGTTAGATAAATAAACAAAAAAGTGAAATAATTCTTCGGCAATCTGTTTTAGTGGATTATATCAAGAAGCCGTTAATATTTGAAAAAAAAAATATTATTTATATTTACTATAATAAGTTTTATCATCACTACCTAAAAAATCTAAAAGCTGCACTAAAGTGAATCCTGGAATTAGACTGGACGGTATGGGTCATTATCCTAAATACAAGGAACTGAAAAATCCCCCAGATGTCACGACAAAAATTGTGTAAGACGAACTCTCTACATTTGTGAGAAATGTTAAGAATATATATGCCTGATATGACCGGAATGTATGAATTCATATCACACATAAATTACCATTAACGCTCAGTGACCACAGATGTGGACGCTATTCCTTTTTGTGAATTTGCATTCTTTTCTGTTTTCTGAATTCTTATTTAAATAAAATTAAATAATTTAAAAAGAAAACAAAATTTAATCATTTTTTGTCACCATAAATCGTCCCGTTTCATAACAAATGAAAAGTTTGGCGGTTTTTCGATGAACATATCATATGAAATATTAGGAACATCTTGCTCCCAGAATGATCCATGACGAACCTGTATTAAATTGCGGTTCAATATTTATATATTATTACCTATACATATGCTTATAATACTAAATGTTCTATATTTTTCATTTTTGTTTGATATTAAACTAAATTTGGAAATATTATTATTTTCTTTTAAATTTCAGTCAGCTGTTTTTGTTATTAAAATGAAATCTTGCTACTGTCAAATAAATCAAGTGTAAACGATCTAGATTTTGAGCAAGATTTGAAATCTAATCTACTAGATTTCGCTGTAGTGTAAATGGCCTATAACGGAATATTTTCGTGTTTTAAATCGTGATTTGAATCCTTTCTTTTTCTGATTTATTGAAATTTCTATTTTTTCGTGAAATTTTTTGAAATTTTCGGATTTTTCTCGCGGTTTGAAGTTTTCTGGTTTGTTCCTATCTTTTTTTGGAATATTACAATTTGTAGTCCCCTTTAGTGAACATTCTTATTCCTTCGTTTTCCTTTTATTAGGAGTTTTTTATAACCCGTTCTTTATCCCAATTGAGATAAAATGGCCGCGTAAAGGAACTTAACGAAGAACTATAATCACTTAGGCGATTTTGAGAGTTTCATTCAGCTTATACCTAAAGAAGAACATTCTGTTCACACTCTGAGTGTCCATCGGCAGAAACTAACCCGTTTATGGGAAGCGTTTCAAGACACTTACGAGGACTTATTGGAAAGTGCCGACGATACCAACGTATCTGCTAAGGACTTGAAGGCCAAGTATATGTTTATTTATTTATTTATTAATAAAATTTTGCCCAAATCCTGTACCACAAGATGATAATCTTATATTTAAAGTACAGGAACGTAATATGCACATAATAATTAACTTAATTTAGTAAATGAATAACTGACTTAGTAATAACAAGTTATGTATATGTAGATAGATGCAATAAGGGGAATAAAAACACAATAGAAAAAGGAAAAAAACAAATTTTCAAATACAGTATATAAAGAAAAAATCAACGAAAATATCGAAACAAAAATATCCTGAAGCTATTAGCGTTGTTGTTGCATTGCTGATGTTGTGGAAGAATGTTCCAGAGTCGAATAGCATGCAAATAAAACTGCCATTCGGAAAATAAGTAGCGATGCCGAGGAACTATAATATTCCTACTACGGGGTGACTGGACAAAACGTAGCCTGTCAAATAAATAACTCGGTATCCGCTTGTTTACAATTCGATGCAAAAATAAAAGTACACGAATATTGAGAAGATTATCAAAGGTCACACCGTAAAGACTCATAGCTGCCACAGAGATATGATCATATCTTCTCAAATTATAGACATATCTAGCAATATTATTGAATAGAACGTTCAGCTTACGTTTGCTGCTAGAATCGCAATTACCAAACAGCTCGCATCCATACAGTAAGCAGGGTATCAAATAAGTTTTCGCAATTAAAATCCTAGTTTTCAAAGGTATATATAGTTGCGTGGACCAAAGAGCGCGTAACTTAATATATGTCTGCCCTACCAGTTAATGTATGTGATCATCCCACGTAAAATTGGAGTTAAAAATTATTCCTAAATTCCTCGTCGCATGAACTATCTGAATTTTCTCACCATTCATCACAACATCCCTAGAAATTGTGGATACAACACTTCTTATATGCAATAAAATACACTTAGATTTCTTGGGGTTCAAACAGAGACCATTAGCAGTTGCCCATAAGAAGATCCGTGCAAGTTCCCCATTCAAACAATCAACGGCGCGTGAAATATCGTCCACCGAGCAATTTAAGCAAGGTTGCACGTCATCTGCGTACAAGTGGATTTTGCAATTCAAAAGATATCCAGGTAAATCATTGACTTACAGGGAGAAAAAAGTGGTCCAAGGATAGAGCCCTGAGGTGCACCTTTGTCCAAAGGTAGAGAATCAGGCTATTTGCCCTTCAAAAAAAACAAATTGTGAGCGTTGGGAAAGATACGTATAAGTATAAGTCTGGCAGATGCTTTAGAAAATCTGAAGAAGAATTTAAGTTTCCGAATAAGCATACTGTGATCGGCATTGCCATTCTCCAAGGCCTGTCTGACATTCTGACTAACATCCACTAGAGCAGTAATACAACTATGACCTGATCGAAAGCCAGATTGCAGTCTAGAATTAAGACTGTTCAAATCGATGTAATTCATCATTTGCAAATAAAGTGTCTTCTTAAGAAACTTCGAGAGAAAGCATAAGATGGTAATTGGTCGATAATTCCCATTAGACTTGCGCACCGGAACCATTTTTGCATGCTTCCACTTTATTGGATACATGCCCGACATAATAATAGTATTAAATAAATTAGTCATAAAAGGAAGTATCATGGGTAAAATTATTCTTATAAATTTAGGATGCATGTTATCGCTCCCAATTGAATTAGATTTCATCATGAAAACAGCCGACATGATATCATTCTGGGTGACGCAATCAAACTTTAACTTGTCATGCTCAGGTAAATCAATGTTAGAACCAATAACAGAATCAGCATGATCACTATGAAAGCCATAGAAACCTGGGTCGGCCCGCACTTTGGGGGTATTCACAAAGGATTTATTAAGGTCATTAGGATCCATTTGACAACTTGTATTCTTGTGCGTATCACACAGACCAATCTCCCGAATAGTTCTCCAAGTCTGCCTAGTTTCCATTGCAGAGTCGAACCGTCTAGAATAGTATTTCATTTTCGCACGTCTGATACACTTGTTCACATTCGCTTTTGCGGTACTATATTGTAATTTCAACTCAGCTGTCCTAAATCTCTTCCACCTTGAATAAGCAAGATCCCTCAGATCAATGGCACGTTTGATGGAGTTCGTAAACCTGGGTTTCTGCCTATTAGAGATCCTTTTAAATCTGATTGGAACAATCGCATCAAATAAAATCCGTATATTTCCCTCCAAAAAAAGGACTGCATATCGACGGAGGGCATATAACAGGGATGGAAAAGTTGGTACAATTGTACTTTTTTTAGCACTATTTGGAAGTTAAAAACACCATAGCACCTCAATGACTTATTTAGCACTATTTAAAAATTTTCCCTAATCCCTCCCTACAAAGGGAGAAATAGACTGTTTGCTTCGACTGTCTCCAATTTAATCCAAACAAGGAATTTATTGAAATCATTAAATTCGTGTTGCTACAATTTTGAAATAACAAATAGTTTGCTAGCAAAAAATTTATCTAATGTAATGTATGTAATGTAATGTAATGTATAGTGGTTTAAAATTTAGAACTGATAAACTTTTGTATTCCTTTATAGTTAAGTATTAAAGTAAGTTGTTAAGTTTACCTTTATATATACAAGTACTTTGTACAAAGAAACTGCAATGTATTTTTTGTTAATTTTTATGTTTTTTTACGCATATACAGTGAGTATATGTTTGTACTCTGAACAATTTTAATTGCATAAAAATACAAGTGTTAAAGCAATTCGAAAATTTTTTTCGTTTTTTATTTAGTATTTAGTACTTAACAAAATAATATAAATTTCAAGCTAAGATGATCAAATTCTAAGAAAAAACATTCAAGAGGAAAATAACTCGGATGTACTCAATTTTGCACCATTCCAAAATTTTAGGGAATACGAGTATTTTTAATATTTAGTCCAAAGACCCTTGTTATGTAAAACCTCATTTACGCAACTAAGCATGCTCTCTACCAAATACTCTATAATTTCTTTCGGAATATTTGTCCATTCCTGATGACTCCGTTGCCAAAGCTCACCTAAATTGGTTGGGGCTGATCAGTACTGTCTTCATTTTTTAATAGAAATTGATTTTTGTTCGATAAGTTGCAAAACATATTCGCTCAACGAGATTAAGTAATTAATATTAAACTAATATTCAAACATGAAAATTGAAAAATGAATATTTAAAACATGAAAAAATAACGATAGTTTTTGATTTTGCTTTGTTCGTTTTTTTCTTAGGGCTTGATGATTTCTAACTTTTGAAGTTTTCTTTATTACTTTTAGTTTTATTCAATAAAAAGCGTCCAAAATACAAACATGTATTCATTTGCGCACCTCACTGTATGTACATGAATATATGTAAAATGAATTGTCATTTATATTTTTATTTAATTTTTAATAAAAAAGTTTAAAAAAGAAAAAAAAATGAATTTAGTACAATCGGGCTGAAAAAAGTAAAATTTTTTGTGAAAGTTAGTACAATTTGTTAAGATCAATTTCCCATCCCTGGCATATAATACAAATCGTTCCAAACAATTTGTGAAAAACGTTCACGTAGAAGATCGCCGTCCATATTTCCAAAATCTCTGTAGCCGTAAATTTGTTCAGAAAATTGAGGTTTAAAATATGATAAAAATAACAAATCATGTCTTGAAAAACAAGACGCAGATATAGATAAAGTCCTCAAATTATTCGTTACAAAAATTAGGTCTATGAGTGTACTAGACGTCAAATTGTGATGCGTAGGTGTATTGGTATTAATACAGACAAGACCTGGGGATAGCATGTAGTTGGTGAGAGAAGCTTCCGCCCAGATATATTAGAACTAAAATCAACACAGACCACAATGTCCTCGTATTCCATTGTCAGGTCCCCAATGGCATCGTAGAAATCACAAAACGATATTCTATTATTCGGTCGATATACGCACCCAACCAGCATTTTCCTACCATATGAAAAAACTTCAATAAAGATAAATTCAATATTGATTGTGGATGACGATTTCACATGGACTCTACAAGTTAGACCATTTCTCACAAATATGGCAACCCCGCCCCTACGACTCTCCCTATCATTCCGGAAAATCTGATATCCTTCCGGGGCTATAAGACCGTCAGGGGTCGAATTCGAAAGCCAGGTCTCAGAAACACACACAATGTCCACTTCCGAATTTTCAAAAACTAATCTTAACTCATCCAACTTACTGTTCAGACTTTGGGCATTAATATGCGAGATTGTAAGTCCCGTCCTGTATCTCGCCAATATTCTGACCATATTCATTGTTACATCCCTGGAGCTTCCACTCAAAACATCGGCAATAATCATAAAATAAATATAAACTTGTAACAGGATAAACACAACGCTAATAGATTAGTGGAAAAGTAAAAATACATGTCTACAAGGGAAAAAAAGGATCGAGTAAATGATTAAAATAATATGAATAATAAAATAATAACATATAATAAGGAAAAGAAAAACAATTGGATTAATTATAATAATAAAATAATTTACAAATAATATAATAATAAATGTAGAAAAATTCAGGCATCAGTTCGAAAAAGCTAATCCAACTGCTCGGGAAAATTCAACTGAATAGGATCACCAGCATCACAAAATTTCACATAAACAACTCTTCGGCGCGTAAAGACTGGTTTAAGCCCACCATTTTTTTTTCATAGCAAGCGCATTCTTAAAGATACCATGATAGTGTGGTGTCAGGTTTTCATTTATATAAAAAATTGAGTTGCTGTCGGCATATGCACTCTATTTTCAATCCATCTCGCACATTGATGGGTTAACAGACAGCCTTAAGAGCAAGGCCGCGAGCCCCCTACTAATAGTATCCCAATACATCTTCACCACTGTGACACCCCGACTTGTACTGGTGATTACGCATCTTGGACAACGTTTAGGGATATATTTTCGGCCATTTATGGAACCAACCCCCACATTAGCAACATCCAAAGGATGTATTATCTTTTACAAAAAACAGAAGGTGAGGCAAGGGACATTATTCGAACTTGCCCTAAGACGAATGATGATTTCGACATGGCGTGGCAGAACCTGGTGGATCGGTATGAGAATAAGCGCTTTTTAATGAATTCTCAATTGAACACCCTCTTTAACCTCCCTTCCATATTAAAAGAATCTGGCACTTCCATTAAGAGTTTGCAAAGGACAATTTTTTTTTCGTATATTATTTATTGAATCTTTCCTTTCAGAATTTACAATAAGTATTCAAATCTTAATCTAAAATAATACAATAATAAAAGTTGTTATTGCCACTGCAACGTACAACTAAAAGTGCTCATCAAAAGTAAATTTATCTGATCAGATCATTTGTTTGAACCTTTTGAGACGTCTGTAACCCTCGAATACAAGTAAGTCTCTTACAAGACGGTTGGGATGTTCTGTAATCCTAGAGATGTAATTGACACTTGCTATTTTTATTTCCTCTCGAACTAAGGGCACCTTCAGATCTTTGTGGATGTTACTGTTTCTCATATACCACGGAGCACCTGTTATTATTCTAAGAAGTCTAGATTGCCGCCTTTGAGGCTTCTCTACATTGGATGGTGAGGCTGTTCCCCACAGTTAGATAACAATTAATGATTGCATAAAGAATTTGTCGTTGCTGGGCATAGAGACTCAGAATTGGGATATCATCTTTGTTTACATTTGTTCCACTAGACTTTCTGAACACACCCTAGGTCTTTGGGAGCAGTCTCATGGGCCTTGTTCGGACCTACCCAAGTGGAGCAAGATGGATGGATGGAAATCCTGACTGCCAGATACCGAACTCTAGAATCAGTTTCGGACATTATCGGCAGCCACAATTTTGCCCAAGGTACTGCACGGGTTAATAACCAAAGCAGTTCTGGTAATTCTCGGAAATTGAAAACCTTTGGGACTACTGCGGCCCCTAACTTACCTCAAAGAAAATGGCCAGTTTGTAGTGAAAATCACTCCATTCGTTTACGTTCAGACTTTATAAGAATGACGGTTAGTGCTCGTTTGGCAACCGTTAAAAAGCATAAATGCTGCACGAATTGTTTGGCTGCCTGGCATGAGTTAAAGAGATGTCAGAGCTCAAATGTTTGCTGCATTTGCAAACAAAATCATCATTCTCTAATTCACCGTATCAAATCTTCCCTCCGGGAGAAACCGAGAACTAGAACTAACCCCGCTAACCCTTCTAGCCCAGTTCTCCAGAAATCCCTCAGCCTTCTCTTGCACAAAAGCGAAATGAAGTGGATAATGGCCCATCTACATCCGCTGCTGCTCAATTTTTGCAGAATTTCGCTACTCGAGTACAGTCCACCCCGTACTCAACAGTTTTATTAGGAACTATCCAGGTGAATATAGTGAATAATGATGCAGTTTTTCGTGTTAGAGCTCTAATCGACCCGGCGCACAATGGGGTTTTTGATGCCTAAAATGGGAATTAAATTGTGGGAGCTTTCCTGGTTGCTTTTGTTAACTTTTTTTGTTTATTTCGCTTAAAGAAGATAAATCCATAATAATAATAAAAAAATCGTGACCTGCAATGCATAAGGGCCTAACAACCAAAAAATTCAAAATTGAGTTTTTGATTGATTCTGATGTACTGCATCAAAATATATGTTCTGACAAAATTTTACAATCCTACTCTCAAAGATTATTTACCAACCAGATAAAATTAGAATTGAACATAGAAATGTTAATACAAATTAGAATAAATAATTTTGAGTATCAAACAAGTTTTCATTTCATTTTGAAGTCTTTGTTTCGGGCTTCTTGCGCTTCCTCAGTTAACTGCCCTATTGGTGTTAAAGAGTAGTTTATTACGACAAGCTAACTGGTCGATTACCCACATATTCCTTAGCGAAGTTTGTTGACTTCAACACACCCGATCTTCCGTTAACAGACTTGAAATGTGCCCATATGGATTTGCTATTGGGCGGCGATATATACTCTCAAATTATGCTTCCTGAGGTTAGAAAAGATTCTAAAAACCCTTTAATCGCTCAGCGAACTGTTTTCGGTTGGATAGTTACTGGTTAAATAGGTCAGTCGAACCCGTTGGATTCCGTTGCTTCCTTCTTTGGGCAACTGGATTTAGATGCGAAAATTAGTCTATTCTGGGAAGTAGAGTAAATCCCGAAGTCGAAAATATTATCGCCTGAAGATCGCTTTTGTGAGGATATGTATCGTCGCACGACTTATAGGACTAAAGGTGGTCGATATGTAGTTGATTTATACCTACATATCGACGGACTTGAATCTCGGTCCATCTCGAAAACTTTTTGAGAGGTGCTCTCAAAATTTTTTCGAGAAATGAGTCTCGTATGTTGAGGAACCCTGAGGTTATAGATCAATAGATCAAGTTATTGTGGAGTACCTTACCCTAGGCCACATGTCGAAGATCGATCACGACGCTGTTTATTCTGCTAAAATCAGTTATTACGTACCCCATAATGCTTTTTTTAATCCTAATAGCACAACCACCAAATTGCGTGTCGTTTTTAACGCCTCTTGCCCCTCCTCTAATGGCTTAAGCCTTAACAGTGTCTTGCACACTGGCTCGATTTTACAAGCCGATTTGACTATTTTGATTCTCCGATGGAGACTGTTTAGATTTGTTTTCAACGCAGACATACAGAAGATGTATAGGCAAATACTGGTCATACCAGATCACACCCCTTTTCAAAGGATATTATTCCGTCGAATTTCCTATAAAGATGTCCAAGATTTTGAATTGAACACATTTGGTGTTAACTGTGCCCCCTATTTGGCCATAAGAACCCTACATCAGTTAGCTGATGATTGTGAAACGGATCACGCCTTTGCTTCTGAGATTTTGCGAGACCAATTGTATGTGGATGATATTTTGGCTGGTTCGCATTCTTTTGCAGAAGCGACTCGTAATCGTGATGAGATAATTTATGTCTGAATTCTTCTTGGTTTTCTTTTCGCACATGGACTTCAAATGATAATGGTCTTATTGAGGATTTGCCACCCGAACATCTATTGGATTCCCAATTTCTAAAATTGTCAGACACCAGCACCATTAAAACTCTGGGTTTACGTTGGAATGCGAGCATTGATGCATTTTTCTTCAAGCCAGCTCCAACGCCCGATTTCTCTGTAGAACCAAGCGAAGCTATTTGGGTGGTTGGCACCTAAAGTAATAGTTGCTAAGATCCTTAAGCAACAATTGCCACGAATGTTTGAAACTCATGACGTTTAACGGGTGGCTAGAGTTTGTCGATGATTATTCGTACATCGAAAGGATTAACAACCCCCGTTGGGTTAATTTTAACCCTCAGTGTGAAGTGCAACTTCCTGCCTTTTGTGATGCTTCTGAGAAAGCATATGCTGTGCAGAGGTACAGTAGAGTCCAAACCACGTCTGGTGAATTTGTAACCCACTTGCTCGCTGCCAAAACAAAAGTTGCGCCTATAAAAGTGCAAACTTTACCCCATTTAGAGCTCTGTTGCGCAACTCTATTGGCAAAAATGGTATTATCACTTCATAAGGAGCTGAATCTTACCAGATCGGAAGCCTCCTATTGGACAGATTCGACAATCGTTCTGTCCTGGCTTAAAAACCCCCGTGCCATTGGCCATCCTTTGTGGCAAATCGAGTTTCGTATATCGTGGACAATATAGGCACTGGCAATTGGGATCACGTCGAATCTCATCATAACCCTGTTGACTTTGCTAGTCGTAGTATGAGCGCTAAGGAGCTCTCTATTTCAGGTATTTGGTGGAAAGGTCCTGAGTGGTTATCTCGCCCACAGCCTGAGTGGCGACTGTCGTCTTTTAAATCCAATAACCACCTAGAAACGCGTTTGATACAGGTCAACGTTGCCTAAACGGATACGTCCGAAGAATTTTTGAGCCGATATTCGGACTTACCTCGTGTCCTGCTAGTTGGCTTGTTTGAATTCTAGACCTCTTAGCTCGATGACAGACAACCCGTCTGACATCAAAGCTTTAACCCCGGGACATTTCCTCTTAGGAAGTGCCATCATATCTCCACCGGAACCTGATTTTTCGAATGAATCTCTGAGCTATGCTAATCGATAGCGTAAGTTGAAAATTTTGCACCATTTGTACGTGCGTCTATGGAAGGACGAATATTTGGTTGATTTGCATAAACGCAACAAATGGAAGAGATTTCGTTGTAGATGATTTTGTTGTCATTCGTCATAACAATCTACCCACTAACGAATGGAAGCTAGGTCGGATCAAACGGGTCTATTTCGGACCTGATTCGAATGTGCGAGTGGCCGATATCCGGAACGCCAATGGAGTGCTGACTCGGCCAATAGTTAAACTCGTGCTGCTTCCTAATTATGAACAGAACTAATTTTCTCTCTTTCTTTGCCCGTTTTTTTTTGTTGTATTTACAGATGTCGGAACTTGCATCTCGTCGCGTAGCCGTGGAACGTCACAAGAATGAAAGCCTCGACGACGTTATTGCTACCTCCCACTCCAAATGTAGATTGTGTTCAGAACACTATAGTGCCGCCAAGTGCCGTTACTGGTGTTTATATTGTAATATTGGGAGCACTGTTTATATAGATATATTCGTTTAGTTATACGCTGAGTTTATTCGGTAAGTTAGTAGTTAAATTTTGTTGAATACATATTTTTTAAATAAACGAACAGTTCAGTTTAGACTGCATACCAGAAAACACAATATAAACAGTAACGAAACGCGATTTGACAGCGCATAGGCCAAACGTGAAAGGGACAGCAAATTTACCAAAAAGTATTTCTGTCTCTCTCTGATTGTAACTCTGTTTTGTTTATTTATGTTTTTTTTTGGTTTTCGGTGTGGGTTTTTTATATTGGCGAGAGTTAATAAAAAATGCAATTTTTGTCTGAACCTATTAATAAATAATAAAAACAACTAATAACAATAAAAAAATTTTATTTTTCTTTCAAGAAATTAAAAAATATTGGCAACTTTCAGCAAGAAAAATTTTTTATGAGCAGTACATCTTATTTTTAACTTGTAATATTCAGCTTCTTAATTACCGCTTGCACAGAAAACTATATTCATTTTGACCGAAAATCACCCACATTTCGATTCATAATTAAATATTTAAGAATCTTTAAACTTTTCATTGAAGAAATTAAAAAATATTCCAAATTTTCCCTTTTTTAACACAAAATAAATGTTTATTTACATTTAATTTTTTTGCTTTATCCGCCAGTTTTCACTTTGTATATCTGTTGCTGCTAACACATTTGCTTCTCAAACTTATAACATTTTTTTTTCCTCTAAATTGGCCTGTGCTTTCATTTTATGAGTGTTTCTCAAATGTCATAATTTTCAGTACTGGTTATATTGTGTTCATAATGAACTAATGGATCTAAACTTTTAATAAACCTGTCGAAAGGTCTTTACACTTATTTTTTAATTTCTACTTTTCATATAAAGTTCATTATTAAAAGTTTTTCGTTTTGGTGATTTTATGAACAATTTTTATAATTTATTATTAAATGTGCACAACACTGCTGCAACAGCTGTTATTTGCCACTGTTTGCTCTTACAAAATTTTTGCAAGATCAAATATATATTTGCTCGAAAAAAAGGAGAAAATATTTGACTCGGGTGGTCACACTATGGTCACATTAGGACATTTTTGTTTGCAAGCAAACAAATTTGTTTTTTCAAAATCTTGTTTGCACCCCTAAAATATTTTATGGTCACACTAGAGCAAGGAAAAAAATGATGTTTTACTACAAATATTTACTCAGTCTGACCATAGCTTTATTTTGGTTTTGTTTTGAGACATTTCTTTTTGATTTAATTAAAATATATATATTTATATATTGTTTATATTTCTTATATATATTTTTATTATATTTTTATATACTATATATTTTTATATATTTTTATACAGTGCACTCGGGAAAACGTCAACACTCGTTTACGTCAACATCCCAAAACGTCAACCCTTCATTTTTTACATTGTTACTCTAAAACGTCAACCAAACCACAAAGCTCTAAACTTTAAATAGAAGAAAATTTTGATTTTAAGAACAGTTAAAATGCACAGATTTGTGCACACACACATTTATTTTATGAAATTAGTTCAGAAATTCGGGATTCCCCTTATAAGTATGTAGAGTAGAAAAGAAATCTGTACATATTTACATATGTATTAGAAGTGACCGATGATGACGACAACGTACAAGTACAAATGCGCAGACAATAAAACCAAACGAAGATGTCGAAATATTTAACCGGGCTTTGGATTGGGCTCAATGCGAGAATGTTGAGCAAAATGACATAAATGTATTAAGACGTTTCCGAGAGAAAGCTCTCTTCCAAGTATTAGAAAGGAAAAAATAACAAATTTTTTTAGATAAGTATGTGAAATTAAAAATATGATCTCATTTAAAATGTGTTCTTTTAGTTTTAGTTAGGCTGAAAGCCTTTTTTGGATTTGTTTATGTTTGGTTATAAAACCGTTTTAAGGCACACTATCAATATGTTTTTTATTAAAATTTTTTACATTCATAAACGTCAACACCCGCGGTTTTAATTAGTTGACGTTTTCCGGAGTGCACTGTATATATTTTTTTAAAATTAAATATTGATTCATCTTTTTAAGTAATCTTAGTACAATTTTTGTTTTTTTTTTTTTGATTCGAAAATTTTTCCTTTTTTATCGGGGCTCTTTTTGGCGAACGTATTTTTTCTTAATTAATAGGCCATTAACACTACAGCGAAATCTAGTACTTATGAGATTTCGAGCCAAATCTAGTTGATTTTAACTAGATTTCCCATACAAAACAAAATCTACTTATTTAGTAGATTTCGGCAAAATCTACTCAAAATCTAGTAAAAATAGAAATGCAACTATGTGTTTTGCCAAATAGTACTTAAAAATACAACGCTGAGCAGGAAAAAATGACATTTCAATTTAAAAACAAAACTTTAACCTCTTCACGCCCTCGGCCACATATGTGTACGTTTAATTTTTTATAATCATAATTATAATAATAATAATAAAAAAACAAAAAAATTGTATACAAAGTTATTGACTACCAAATCCTCCAACAACAGAAGTAAACATTTTACCGTTTGTCTGCACTGATGATATTATTTCCGACCCATAGTTAGATAAATAAACAAAAAAGTGAAATAATTCTTCGGCAATCTGTTTTAGTGGATTATATCAAGAAGCCGTTAATATTTGAAAAAAAAAATATTATTTATATTTACTATAATAAGTTTTATCATCACTACCTAAAAAATCTAAAAGCTGCACTAAAGTGAATCCTGGAATTAGACTGGACGGTATGGGTCATTATCCTAAATACAAGGAACTGAAAAATCCCCCAGATGTCACGACAAAAATTGTGTAAGACGAACTCTCTACATTTGTGAGAAATGTTAAGAATATATATGCCTGATATGACCGGAATGTATGAATTCATATCACACATAAATTACCATTAACGCTCAGTGACCACAGATGTGGACGCTATTCCTTTTTGTGAATTTGCATTCTTTTCTGTTTTCTGAATTCTTATTTAAATAAAATTAAATAATTTAAAAAGAAAACAAAATTTAATCATTTTTTGTCACCATAAATCGTCCCGTTTCATAACAAATGAAAAGTTTGGCGGTTTTTAGATGAACATATCATATGAAATATTAGGAACATCTTGCTCCCAGAATGATCCATGACGAACCTGTACTAAATTGCGGTTTAATATTTATATATTATTACCTATACATATGCTTATAATACTAAATGTTCTATATTTTTCATTTTTGTTTGATATTAAACTAAATTTGGAAATATTATTATTTTCTTTTAAATTTCAGTCAGCTGTTTTTGTTATTAAAATGAAATCTTGCTACTGTCAAATAAATCAAGTGTAAACGATCTAGATTTTGAGCAAGATTTGAAATCTAATCTACTAGATTTCGCTGTAGTGTAAATGGCCTATAACGGAATATTTTCGTGTTTTAAATCGTGATTTGAATCCTTTCTTTTTCTGATTTATTGAAATTTCTATTTTTTCGTGAAATTTTTTGAAATTTTCGGATTTTTCTCGCGGTTTGAAGTTTTCTGGTTTGTTCCTATCTTTTTTTGGAATATTACAATTTGTAGTGCCCTTTAGTGAACATTCTTATTCCTTCGTTTTCCTTTTATTAGGAGTTTTTTATAACCCGTTCTTTATCCCAATTGAGATAAAATGGCCGCGTAAAGGAACTTAACGAAGAACTATAATCACTTAGGCGATTTTGAGAGTTTCATTCAGCTTATACCTAAAGAAGAACATTCTGTTCACACTCTGAGTGTCCATCGGCAGAAACTAACCCGTTTATGGGAAGCGTTTCAAGACACTTACGAGGACTTATTGGAAAGTGCCGACGATACCAACGTATCTGCTAAGGACTTGAAGGCCAAGTATATGTTTATTTATTTATTTATTTATTAATAAAATTTTGCCCAAATCCTGTACCACAAGATGATAATCTTATATTTAAAGTACAGGAACGTAATATGCACATAATAATTAACTTAATTTAGTAAATGAATAACTGACTTAGTAATAACAAGTTATGTATATGTAGATAGATGCAATAAGGGGAATAAAAACACAATAGAAAAAGGAAAAAAACAAATTTTCAAATACAGTATATAAAGAAAAAATCAACGAAAATATCGAAACAAAAATATCCTGAAGCTATTAGCGTTGTTGTTGCATTGCTGATGTTGTGGAAGAATGTTCCAGAGTCGAATAGCATGCAAATAAAACTGCCATTCGGAAAATAAGTAGCGATGCCGAGGAACTATAATATTCCTACTACGGGGTGACTGGACAAAACGTAGCCTGTCAAATAAATAACTCGGTATCCGCTTGTTTACAATTCGATGCAAAAATAAAAGTACACGAATATTGAGAAGATTATCAAAGGTCACACCGTAAAGACTCATAGCTGCCACAGAGATATGATCATATCTTCTCAAATTATAGACATATCTAGCAATATTATTGAATAGAACGTTCAGCTTACGTTTGCTGCTAGAATCGCAATTACCAAACAGCTCGCATCCATACAGTAAGCAGGGTATCAAATAAGTTTTCGCAATTAAAATCCTAGTTTTCAAAGGTATATATAGTTGCGTGGACCAAAGAGCGCGTAACTTAATATATGTCTGCCCTACCAGTTAATGTATGTGATCATCCCACGTAAAATTGGAGTTAAAAATTATTCCTAAATTCCTCGTCGCATGAACTATCTGAATTTTCTCACCATTCATCACAACATCCCTAGAAATTGTGGATACAACACTTCTTATATGCAATAAAATACACTTAGATTTCTTGGGGTTCAAACAGAGACCATTAGCAGTTGCCCATAAGAAGATCCGTGCAAGTTCCCCATTCAAACAATCAACGGCGCGTGAAATATCGTCCACCGAGCAATTTAAGCAAGGTTGCACGTCATCTGCGTACAAGTGGATTTTGCAATTCAAAAGATATCCAGGTAAATCATTGACTTACAGGGAGAAAAAAGTGGTCCAAGGATAGAGCCCTGAGGTGCACCTTTGTCCAAAGGTAGAGAATCAGGCTATTTGCCCTTCAAAAAAAACAAATTGTGAGCGTTGGGAAAGATACGTATAAGTATAAGTCTGGCAGATGCTTTAGAAAATCTGAAGAAGAATTTAAGTTTCCGAATAAGCATACTGTGATCGGCATTGCCATTCTCCAAGGCCTGTCTGACATTCTGACTAACATCCACTAGAGCAGTAATACAACTATGACCTGATCGAAAGCCAGATTGCAGTCTAGAATTAAGACTGTTCAAATCGATGTAATTCATCATTTGCAAATAAAGTGTCTTCTTAAGAAACTTCGAGAGAAAGCATAAGATGGTAATTGGTCGATAATTCCCATTAGACTTGCGCACCGGAACCATTTTTGCATGCTTCCACTTTATTGGATACATGCCCGACATAATAATAGTATTAAATAAATTAGTCATAAAAGGAAGTATCATGGGTAAAATTATTCTTATAAATTTAGGATGCATGTTATCGCTCCCAATTGAATTAGATTTCACCATGAAAACAGCCGACATGATATCATTCTGGGTGACGCAATCAAACTTTAACTTGTCATGCTCAGGTAAATCAATGTTAGAACCAATAACAGAATCAGCATGATCACTATGAAAGCCATAGAAACCTGGGTCAGCCCGCACTTTGGGGGTATTCACAAAGGATTTATTAAGGTCATTAGGATCCATTTGACAACTTGTATTCTTGTGCGTATCACACAGACCAATCTCTCGAATAGTTCTCCAAGTCTGCCTAGTTTCCATTGCAGAGTCGAACCGTCTAGAATAGTATTTCATTTTCGCACGTCTGATACACTTGTTCACATTCGCTCTTGCGGTACTATATTGTAATTTCAACTCAGCTGTCCTAAATCTCTTCCACCTTGAATAAGCAAGATCCCTCAGATCAATGGCACGTTTGATGGAGTTCGTAAACCTGGGTTTCTGCCTATTAGAGATCCTTTTAAATCTGATTGGAACAATCGCATCAAATAAAATCCGTATATTTCCCTCCAAAAAAAGGACTGCATATCGACGGAGGGCATATAACAGGGATGGAAAAGTTGGTACAATTGTACTTTTTTTTAGCACTATTTGGAAGTTAAAAACACCATAGCACCTCAATGACTTATTTAGCACTATTTAAAAATTTTCCCTAATCCCTCCCTACAAAGGGAGAAATAGACTGTTTGCTTCGACTGTCTCCAATTTAATCCAAACAAGGAATTTATTGAAATCATTAAATTCGTGTTGCTACAATTTTGAAATAACAAATAGTTTGCTAGCAAAAAATTTATCTAATGTAATGTATGTAATGTAATGTAATGTATAGTGGTTTAAAATTTAGAACTGATAAACTTTTGTATTCCTTTATAGTTAAGTATTAAAGTAAGTTGTTAAGTTTACCTTTATATATACAAGTACTTTGTACAAAGAAACTGCAATGTATTTTTTGTTAATTTTTATGTTTTTTTACGCATATACAGTGAGTATATGTTTGTACTCTGAACAATTTTAATTGCATAAAAATACAAGTGTTAAAGCAATTCGAAAATTTTTTTCGTTTTTTATTTAGTATTTAGTACTTAACAAAATAATATAAATTTCAAGCTAAGATGATCAAATTCTAAGAAAAAACATTCAAGAGGAAAATAACTCGGATGTACTCAATTTTGCACCATTCCAAAATTTTAGGGAATACGAGTATTTTTAATATTTAGTCCAAAGACCCTTGTTATGTAAAACCTCATTTACGCAACTAAGCATGCTCTCTACCAAATTCTCTATAATTTCTTTCGGAATATTTGTCCATTCCTGATGACTCCGTTGCCAAAGCTCACCTAAATTGGTTGGGGCTGATCAGTACTGTCTTCATTTTTTAATAGAAATTGATTTTTGTTCGATAAGTTGCAAAACATATTCGCTCAACGAGATTAAGTAATTAATATTAAACTAATATTCAAACATGAAAATTGAAAAATGAATATTTAAAACATGAAAAAATAACGATAGTTTTTGATTTTGCTTTGTTCGTTTTTTTCTTAGGGCTTGATGATTTCTAACTTTTGAAGTTTTCTTTATTACTTTTAGTTTTATTCAATAAAAAGCGTCCAAAATACAAACATGTATTCATTTGCGCACCTCACTGTATGTACATGAATATATGTAAAATGAATTGTCATTTATATTTTTATTTAATTTTTAATAAAAAAGTTTAAAAAAGAAAAAAAAAAATGAATTTAGTACAATCGGGCTGAAAAAAGTAAAATTTTTTGTGAAAGTTAGTACAATTTGTTAAGATCAATTTCCCATCCCTGGCATATAATACAAATCGTTCCAAACAATTTGTGAAAAACGTTCACGTAGAAGATCGCCGTCCATATTTCCAAAATCTCTGTAGCCGTAAATTTGTTCAGAAAATTGAGGTTTAAAATATGATAAAAATAACAAATCATGTCTTGAAAAACAAGACGCAGATATAGATAAAGTCCTCAAATTATTCGTTACAAAAATTAGGTCTATGAGTGTACTAGACGTCAAATTGTGATGCGTAGGTGTATTGGTATTAATACAGACAAGACCTGGGGATAGCATGTAGTTGGTGAGAGAAGCTTCCGCCAAGATATATTAGAACTAAAATCAACACAGACCACAATGTCCTCGTATTCCATTGTCAGGTCCCCAATGGCATCGTAGAAATCACAAAACGATATTCTATTATTCGGTCGATATACGCACCCAACCAGCATTTTCCTACCATATGAAAAAACTTCAATAAAGATAAATTCAATATTGATTGTGGATGACGATTTCACATGGACTCTACAAGTTAGACCATTTCTCACAAATATGGCAACCCCGCCCCTACGACTCTCCCTATCATTCCGGAAAATCTGATATCCTTCCGGGGCTATAAGACCGTCAGGGGTCGAATTCGAAAGCCAGGTCTCAGAAACACACACAATGTCCACTTCCGAATTTTCAAAAACTAATCTTAACTCATCCAACTTACTGTTCAGACTTTGGGCATTAATATGCGAGATTGTAAGTCCCGTCCTGTATCTCGCCAATATTCTGACCATATTCATTGTTACATCCCTGGAGCTTCCACTCAAAACATCGGCAATAATCATAAAATAAATATAAACTTGTAACAGGATAAACACAACGCTAATAGATTAGTGGAAAAGTAAAAATACATGTCTACAAGGGAAAAAAAGGATCGAGTAAATGATTAAAATAATATGAATAATAAAATAATAACATATAATAAGGAAAAGAAAAACAATTGGATTAATTATAATAATAAAATAATTTACAAATAATATAATAATAAATGTAGAAAAATTCAGGCATCAGTTCGAAAAAGCTAATCCAACTGCTCGGGAAAATTCAACTGAATAGGATCACCAGCATCACAAAATTTCACATAAACAACTCTTCGGCGCGTAAAGACTGGTTTAAGCCCACCATTTTTTTTCATAGCAAGCGCATTCTTAAAGATACCATGATAGTGTGGTGTCAGGTTTTCATTTATATAAAAAATTGAGTTGCTGTCGGCATATGCACTCTATTTTCAATCCATCTCGCACATTGATGGGTTAACAGACAGCCTTAAGAGCAAGGCCGCGAGCCCCCTACTAATAGTATCCCAATACATCTTCACCACTGTGACACCCCGACTTTTACTGGTGATTACGCATCTTGGACAACGTTTAGGGATATATTTTCGGCCATTTATGGAATCAACCCCCACATTAGCAACATCCAAAGGATGTATTATCTTTTACAAAAAACAGAAGGTGAGGCAAGGGACATTATTCGAACTTGCCCTAAGACGAATGATGATTTCGACATGGCGTGGCAGAACCTGGTGGATCGGTATGAGAATAAGCGCTTTTTAATGAATTCTCAATTGAACACCCTCTTTAACCTCCCTTCCATATTAAAAGAATCTGGCACTTCCATTAAGAGTTTGCAAAGGACAATTTTTTTTTTCGTATATTATTTATTGAATCTTTCCTTTCAGAATTTACAATAAGTATTCAAATCTTAATCTAAAATAATACAATAATAAAAGTTGTTATTGCCACTGCAACGTACAACTAAAAGTGCTCATCAAAAGTAAATTTATCTGATCAGATCATTTGTTTGAACCTTTTGAGACGTCTGTAACCCTCGAATACAAGTAAGTCTCTTACAAGACGGTTGGGATGTTCTGTAATCCTAGAGATGTAATTGACACTTGCTATTTTTATTTCCTCTCGAACTAAGGGCACCTTCAGATCTTTGTGGATGTTACTGTTTCTCATATACCACGGAGCACCTGTTATTATTCTAAGAAGTCTAGATTGCCGCCTTTGAGGCTTCTCTACATTGGATGGTGAGGCTGTTCCCCACAGTTAGATAACAATTAATGATTGCATAAAGAATTTGTCGTTGCTGGGCATAGAGACTCAGAATTGGGATATCATCTTTGTTTACATTTGTTCCACTAGACTTTCTGAACACACCCTAGGTCTTTGGGAGCAGTCTCATGGGCCTTGTTCGGACCTACCCAAGTGGAGCAAGATGGATGGATGGAAATCCTGACTGCCAGATACCGAACTCTAGAATCAGTTTCGGACATTATCGGCAGCCACAATTTTGCCCAAGGTACTGCACGGGTTAATAACCAAAGCAGTTCTGGTAATTCTCGGAAATTGAAAACCTTTGGGACTACTGCGGCCCCTAACTTACCTCAAAGAAAATGGCCAGTTTGTAGTGAAAATCACTCCATTCGTTTACGTTCAGACTTTATAAGAATGACGGTTAGTGCTCGTTTGGCAACCGTTAAAAAGCATAAATGCTGCACGAATTGTTTGGCTGCCTGGCATGAGTTAAAGAGATGTCAGAGCTCAAATGTTTGCTGCATTTGCAAACAAAATCATCATTCTCTAATTCACCATATCAAATCTTCCCTCCGGGAGAAACCGAGAACTAGAACTAACCCCGCTAACCCTTCTAGCCCAGTTCTCCAGAAATCCCTCAGCCTTCTCTTGCACAAAAGCGAAATGAAGTGGATAATGGCCCATCTACATCCGCTGCTGCTCAATTTTTGCAGAATTTCGCTACTCGAGTACAGTCCACCCCGTACTCAACAGTTTTATTAGGAACTATCCAGGTGAATATAGTGAATAATGATGCAGTTTTTCGTGTTAGAGCTCTAATCGACCCGGAGCACAATGGGGTTTTTGATGCCTAAAATGGGAATTAAATTGTGGGAGCTTTCCTGGTTGCTTTTGTTAACTTTTTTTGTTTATTTCGCTTAAAGAAGATAAATCCATAATAATAATAAAAAAATCGTGACCTGCAATGCATAAGGGCCTAACAACCAAAAAATTCAAAATTGAGTTTTTGATTGATTCTGATGTACTGCATCAAAATATATGTTCTGACAAAATTTTACAATCCTACTCTCAAAGATTATTTACCAACCAGATAAAATTAGAATTGAACATAGAAATGTTAATACAAATTAGAATAAATAATTTTGAGTATCAAACAAGTTTTCATTTCATTTTGAAGTCTTTGTTTCGGGCTTCTTGCGCTTCCTCAGTTAACTGCCCTATTGGTGTTAAAGAGTAGTTTATTACGACAAGCTAACTGGTCGATTACCCACATATTCCTTAGCGAAGTTTGTTGACTTCAACACACCCGATCTTCCGTTAACAGACTTGAAATGTGCCCATATGGATTTGCTATTGGGCGGCGATATATACTCTCAAATTATGCTTCCTGAGGTTAGAAAAGATTCTAAAAACCCTTTAATCGCTCAGCGAACTGTTTTCGGTTGGATAGTTACTGGTTAAATAGGTCAGTCGAACCCGTTGGATTCCGTTGCTTCCTTCTTTGGGCAACTGGATTTAGATGCGAAAATTAGTCTATTCTGGGAAGTAGAGTAAATCCCGAAGTCGAAAATATTATCGCCTGAAGATCGCTTTTGTGAGGATATGTATCGTCGCACGACTTATAGGACTAAAGGTGGTCGATATGTAGTTGATTTATACCTACATATCGACGGACTTGAATCTCGGTCCATCTCGAAAACTTTTTGAGAGGTGCTCTCAAAATTTTTTCGAGAAATGAGTCTCGTATGTTGAGGAACCCTGAGGTTATAGATCAATAGATCAAGTTATTGTGGAGTACCTTACCCTAGGCCACATGTCGAAGATCGATCACGACGCTGTTTATTCTGCTAAAATCAGTTATTACGTACCCCATAATGCTTTTTTTAATCCTAATAGCACAACCACCAAATTGCGTGTCGTTTTTAACGCCTCTTGCCCCTCCTCTAATGGCTTAAGCCTTAACAGTGTCTTGCACACTGGCTCGATTTTACAAGCCGATTTGACTATTTTGATTCTCCGATGGAGACTGTTTAGATTTGTTTTCAACGCAGACATACAGAAGATGTATAGGCAAATACTGGTCATACCAGATCACACCCCTTTTCAAAGGATATTATTCCGTCGAATTTCCTATAAAGATGTCCAAGATTTTGAATTGAACACATTTGGTGTTAACTGTGCCCCCTATTTGGCCATAAGAACCCTACATCAGTTAGCTGATGATTGTGAAACGGATCACGCCTTTGCTTCTGAGATTTTGCGAGACCAATTGTATGTGGATGATATTTTGGCTGGTTCGCATTCTTTTGCAGAAGCGACTCGTAATCGTGATGAGATAATTTATGTCTGAATTCTTCTTGGTTTTCTTTTCGCACATGGACTTCAAATGATAATGGTCTTATTGAGGATTTGCCACCCGAACATCTATTGGATTCCCAATTTCTAAAATTGTCAGACACCAGCACCATTAAAACTCTGGGTTTACGTTGGAATGCGAGCATTGATGCATTTTTCTTCAAGCCAGCTCCAACGCCCGATTTCTCTGTAGAACCAAGCGAAGCTATTTGGGTGGTTGGCACCTAAAGTAATAGTTGCTAAGATCCTTAAGCAACAATTGCCACGAATGTTTGAAACTCATGACGTTTAACGGGTGGCTAGAGTTTGTCGATGATTATTCGTACATCGAAAGGATTAACAACCCCCGTTGGGTTAATTTTAACCCTCAGTGTGAAGTGCAACTTCCTGCCTTTTGTGATGCTTCTGAGAAAGCATATGCTGTGCAGAGGTACAGTAGAGTCCAAACCACGTCTGGTGAATTTGTAACCCACTTGCTCGCTGCCAAAACAAAAGTTGCGCCTATAAAAGTGCAAACTTTACCCCATTTAGAGCTCTGTTGCGCAACTCTATTGGCAAAAATGGTATTATCACTTCATAAGGAGCTGAATCTTACCAGATCGGAAGCCTCCTATTGGACAGATTCGACAATCGTTCTGTCCTGGCTTAAAAAACCCCCGTGCCATTGGCCATCCTTTGTGGCAAATCGAGTTTCGTATATCGTGGACAATATAGGCACTGGCAATTGGGATCACGTCGAATCTCATCATAACCCTGTTGACTTGGCTAGTCGTAGTATGAGCGCTAAGGAGCTCTCTATTTCAGGTATTTGGTGGAAAGGTCCTGAGTGGTTATCTCGCCCACAGCCTGAGTGGCGACTGTCGTCTTTTAAATCCAATAACCACCTAGAAACGCGTTTGATACAGGTCAACGTTGCCTAAACGGATACGTCCGAAGAATTTTTGAGCCGATATTCGGACTTACCTCGTGTCCTGCTAGTTGGCTTGTTTGAATTCTAGACCTCTTAGCTCGATGACAGACAACCCGTCTGACATCAAAGCTTTAACCCCGGGACATTTCCTCTTAGGAAGTGCCATCATATCTCCACCGGAACCTGATTTTTCGAATGAATCTCTGAGCTATGCTAATCGATAGCGTAAGTTGAAAATTTTGCACCATTTGTACGTGCGTCTATGGAAGGACGAATATTTGGTTGATTTGCATAAACGCAACAAATGGAAGAGATTTCGTTGTAGATGATTTTGTTGTCATTCGTCATAACAATCTACCCACTAACGAATGGAAGCTAGGTCGGATCAAACGGGTCTATTTCGGACCTGATTCGAATGTGCGAGTGGCCGATATCCGGAACGCCAATGGAGTGCTGATTCGGCCAATAGTTAAACTCGTGCTGCTTCCTAATTATGAACAGAACTAATTTTCTCTCTTTCTTTGCCCGTTTTTTTTTTGTTGTATTTACAGATGTCGGAACTTGCATCTCGTCGCGTAGCCGTGGAACGTCACAAGAATGAAAGCCTCGACGACGTTATTGCTACCTCCGACTCCAAATGTAGATTGTGTTCAGAACACTATAGTGCCGCCAAGTGCCGTTACTGGTGTTTATATTGTAATATTGGGAGCACTGTTTATATAGATATATTCGTTTAGTTATACGCTGAGTTTATTCGGTAAGTTAGTAGTTAAATTTTGTTGAATACATATTTTTTAAATAAACGAACAGTTCAGTTTAGACTGCATACCAGAAAACACAATATAAACAGTAACGAAACGCGATTTGACAGCGCATAGGCCAAACGTGAAAGGGACAGCAAATTTACCAAAAAGTATTTCTGTCTCTCTCTGATTGTAACTCTGTTTTGTTTATTTATGTTTTTTTTGGTTTTCGGTGTGGGTTTTTTATATTGGCGAGAGTTAATAAAAAATGCAATTTTTGTCTGAACCTATTAATAAATAATAAAAACAACTAATAACAATAAAAAAATTTTATTTTTCTTTCAAGAAATTAAAAAATATTGGCAACTTTCAGCAAGAAACATTTTTAATGAGCAGTACATCTTATTTTTATCTTGTAATATTCAGCTTCTTAATTACCTCTTGCACAGGAAACTATATTCATTGTGACCGAAAATCACACACATTTCGATTAATATTTAAATATTTAAGAATCTTTAAACTTTTCATTGAAGAAATTAAAAAATATTCCAAATTTTCCCTTTTTTAACACAAAATAAATGTTTATTTACATTTAGTTTTTCTACTTTAACCGCGAGTTTTCACTCTGTATATCTGTTGCTTCTAACACATTTGATTCGCAAAACATTATAACATTTTTTCCCTCTAAATTTACCTATGCTTTTATGTTATGAAGGTTTTTCATCTGTCAAACCTTTCGTATCTGTATGCCCAAGGCGAATTCGTAGGAGGTGATGTTATTAGCCAAGCTGATTGCTTTTTTAAGTACACGGGAATGTCAAATATTGACGTTATACATTTTTTAATTTAAATAAAAATTTAAATTTGTAAATTTATGTTTTTTTTTTAATTGTTTTTTTTTTTAATAATTGTTAAAAACGTAAACATTGAATATACGCGAGTGTTATAAGTAATTACCTATTACTCTCGTAAGTTTTATATTGAAATTTGTTTTTAGCTAATAATTTATTAATAAATTTTTAGTTTTGTGTCGTCCTCATTTGTGAATTATACAAAATGCGTAAGTGCAAGTTGTGTGGGAAGAGGTCCGAGCCTGGCAAAGGACCATTTTTAATGTGCCCAAAGAAGGTGAGAGGAGACAGAAGTGGAGTCAGCTGCATAAGGTCACTTTTAAAACAAATGACTTCATAGAGAATGGACCAAGGAAAATATTATTGCCCAAGGCTATCCCAGTCATTCCTAAGCCTTCATCATCGTAAGTACATAAAGTTTTATATATTTATAGAAGAATATATTTTATTAATTCATTCAGATTAAATTTACCTGAAGAAGTCCATCACATGGACATTAGCGACGACATAAAGCTTGTAGATCAGGGGACACAAACGGAGTAAGTAGTCTTAAATATAAAATGTTTATATTAAATATATAATTTAATACTTTGCATAATATCTAATTTTTAGAATATAATTCCTAACTCCGGCTCCACTGCTGGACCACACATACCACCTGCCACTACCAAACATTGACCATCACCTCACTCCCCCTTCCAAAACTCTTTTCGAGCAAGAAACGCAGACAAGGTAAGTTAAGAATTTTTTTGTGATATATATTAAATATATATATATATATATATATATATATATATATATATAATGCAAACTGTAATTAAAAACCAAGTATTTTCTTTCATACGTTTTCAGCTTTATATTCACCGAGAAAGAGGAGTACTCTAACAAAATTCAAATGTTAGAGTCACAAATAAAGAATTTACAGTGCGAGCTTGCTCAATGCAATAAAGCCTTGGATAACGTCAGGAGAATTTTTACATAAGGCCAAGTCAGAAGACTTATGACATCAGACACAATACATTGGCAATGGACAGATATTTCCAATGCATTGTGTCTGCATGCTTCAAGACCGAGGGCGTATAACCACCTGTACGTAGAGGTCTTTCCATTACCACATGTGTCCACTCTACAGCGTTGGTGTCGTAAAGTGCGGATATAGGAAGGCATAATCAATTCATCAATAGACTTCATGAGGCACATCACCAATTTATCGGATGATGAAAAGATATGTGTACTCGCCTTCGATGAAATGAAAGTAATGGAGACTTTCATATACGACACCAACCTGGAAAATATATGTTAAAGTGAGGAAGCCAAGTAGCTACGTGCAGGTGGTTATGGCACGTGGCTTAAGGAAGTCATGGAAGCAGCCGGTCTTTTATGACTGACTGCAAAATGTCAAAACACATTATACACCAAATAATAAGACGATTGTCTACGGTTGGATATCCAGTAGTAGCAATCGTCTCGGATATGGGCCCGTCTAACCGTAAGTTGTGGAAGGACTTAGGAGTTTCCCCAGGTAAGTGCATATACGCAATTTGTTTACAACACACTACACTTGACATATTTTTCTTATTCCTCCAATGACGACTATTAACGGCTTGACAAGGAAGGATATATGTATATAACTATAAATCAGGTAAATAAAGAAAAAATAGTTAAAAATCTAATACTTAAAACATTTCAACTAACACTGAATCATATCTATTTCACATTCTATATATATACATATATATATATAACTATATTTTTCATTTATTATTACATTTTTAGAAAAGCCTTGGTTCCCCAGTCCGGTCAATGAAATAGAAAAAGTATTTACGTTTGCCGATGCTCCCCATCTGCTAAAACTGATACGAAATCATTTCATTGATACCGGCTTGTTGTACAACGGGAAATTACTGACTGCAGCCACAATTTCCGAAGTATTGAAGTACACTTCAAGAAGTGATACTTCAATCGTATTTAAGTTAAGCAAAGAAAATATATCCGTGAAAGGCGCAGGTAATATTTTATTTTTAATCCTTTTAACTTATAACCAAGTTCATTTTAATTACAGGTGTAGGATTGAATGATAAAGATTTTAAAAAGTTTTAGGTTTTTAAAAGGGCTCAATTGTAGAGCTCAATTTTCTTTATTGTATTCAATCCGAATGAATTTGATTTGGGAATTATTTCCTCTTTTATACAGTTTTTTAGCTGATTCGACAATTTCGAATCAACTCCCTTAATTCTATATAGTTCTATACTTATTACATATGTTTGCTTAAATGTTCTAGTGACCTATATTCTATCAATTAATAATACATTTGTTTGTGTGTATGCAACACGATCCAAGCCTTCAGCCCAACACCAGTAATGCAAACAAAGCATAATTCCCACGCTAGCCAGCGGAGAATACACAACAACAACAACATGCACATAATGTATTGACGACTTGAGCGCGCGTCAAAAGCAGCGAGAGTCAATGCCCAGAATTATGTTAATGATCATTAGCTTATACAGAACATTGTGTTGGCATAAACGGCAGTAGGGTCGTGCTACACCTCCCTTTTTCGGAAGAATGTTCATATAACTGAGAGTTCTATGGACATTCTTTTACAATAATTCTTAAAGTAAATTTATTATGTACTATCTTTTAATTTCTTAACTAATTTTAATATTTATTTTGTTTTTAATAAATGCTTAGTGATAAGTTTACTTAGTTACTACTAACAAAAAATTATTTTAAAGATTATTATTTCACTTTTCTGGCCAGTTTAGTGTTATAGTTAAAACTATTTGTTATATAGCTTAAGTCTATTCTTATGTACAATTTGTTCCTTATTAGTTATCTTATCTACTATAGTTACATTATTTTTTAAATCTAATTTCTTAATTTTATACGGACCTTTATAAGATTGTTCTAGTTTGTGTCCATTGTCATTTTTGAGTAAAACTAAGTCACCTATTTTAAAATTGTAGTCTAATATATCCTTATCGTAATTGATTTTCTGCTCAATTTTATTTACATCTAATAATTGTTTTGCTCTCTTAAGTGCTATTTCTAACCTAAATTTTGCCTCTTTGGCATAGTTATCCACATTGTACAGTGGTGCAGCTCTATCTATTTCACCAAAATCTTTAAAACTATTTGGTATTTTACTGAAGATCAACTCAAAAGGACAGTAATTGAGCACAGTTGATGGTGTTGTATTAAAACAATATGTAAAATACTTAAGCCATTCATCCCTGTCGTCTTTATCTACTGATATATATGAGCGTACGTATTCATTAAAAGTTCTATGACTTCTTTCTATCGTACCTAAAGTCTGGTGATGATGTGCTGTTGACGTTAGTTTTTCAATCTTGAATAAGTTGCAAAGTTCAGTCAGTATAGAATTTTTGTATTCTGTACCCATGTCCGAAATGAACGTCTTCATCGGACCATAGGTAAGTACAAAGTTCTCAAATATCGCTTTTGCGACAGTTTTTGCTGATTTATCTGGTATTGGTATCGTTACTAAATATTTTGTTAGGTCACATACTAGCGTGACTGCGTATTCATTTCCATGAAGTGATTTTGGAAATGGTCCAATTGTGTCCACATAGACCGTATCAAATGGTTTACTGGGTGTCTCTGTGATAATCATTGGACATTTAATGTGTTTATTTGTTTTTGCTAATTGACATTTGTGACATGCTTTAACGTATTTAGCTATGTCTTTTGTCATAAGTAGTATGTTTATGTACCTTCTCGATCAGTTTCTCCATACAAAATTTGGTGCATGCCTGCTTCTTCTTGTTCCTTTTATTTGTATTGCTTTTCAAACGAATGATTGGACGGACAGAATAAGTGTGTGCACGCGCACAAGATCAATAAGAATATATCTTAATGTAAACAAATAAACAATTTTGGATGTGGTTTCGCTTAATTAATTTTTTTTGTTAGTGTGATATATTTCCGTTATGTGTGTGTGTGTGTGTGTGTTTTTCTTGTGAATAAGTGTGGGATAACGATACATAAACAATAGCAGCGCTTTGTTATAAATAATAACAGCGTGACTCCTTACCATTTCTTACTCTTAAGCAGAATATCAATAATAATATTATTTTTTTAAATTTTAAAACACAACTCGCTATCAACTTCACTACACAACTTCTAGCACAAGAATGACTTCCAAATCCTTAAAACAAGTCTATTTATACTCTGGGATGTAGATGAGGAAACGTCCTGTCCGTCCAATCATTCGTTTGAAAAGTAATACAAATAAAATGAACATGCACAATCATGTTTCTATTTATAAGAAATCATAATGACGCGCGATGTTATTGTTTATAACAAAGCATAAAAATAAATAAATCTTAACCACATCCAAAATTCTTTATTTGTTTACATTAAAAAATATTCTTGTTGATCTTATGCACGTACATATACTCATATATACTCATATTACCACAAATAAAATGAACATGCACAATCATGTTTCTATTTAGGTATACGATGTAAACGTGCACACAGCTGCATAATTCTTGAGTCAGCGTTTTAAAATTTGTTTACATTAAAAAAATAATATTATTATTGATATTCTGCTTAAGAGTAAGAAATGGTAAGGAGTCACGCTGTTATTATTTATAACAAAGCGCTGCTATTGTTTATGTATCGTTATCCCACACTTGTTCACAAGAAAAACACACACACACACACACACATAACGGAAATATATCACACTAACAAAAAAAAATTAATTAAGCGAAACCACATCCAAAATTGTTTATTTGTTTACATTAAGAAATATTCTTATTGATCTTGTGCGCGTGCACACACTTATTCTGTCCGTCCAATCATTCGTTTGAAAAGCAATACAAATAAAAGGAACAAGAAGAAGCAGGCATGCACCAAATTTTGTATGGAGAAACTGGTCGAGAAGGTACATAAACATACTACTCCCATTGAATTTAAATTCAGATTGAGGAAGTATATCTTGGGTAAGTAAATTTAATATTTATTTATATTTTTATATAACATAAGTTTTTAATTCAAAATAGCTAGAAATACAGAAAATTTTAACGGCAGCGGAAACGTTAGCAAAGACGGCACCAAATGGCTTTCTACACAGCAGCGGATAACCAAAGCCTAGAGGAAATCATTGAGGAAATAGAAGACAAAGGTGAAGAGTTTAGTGACCTAGTGGAAACAAGTTTTGATTACATTGGTATTCTTCAAGAAGATGCTTTAGAGTATATATCGGGATATATTATACGGAAGCTGAATCTTGAAGAATACGAATCTCATGATAGCTCGTTTACATGGGTTGATCAGGTGTCGAAGGGTTCTCTAAAAAAACCATCAAATAGTTTCCTAGAAACAATGAAATGTCTGCAATTAATATTTAATAAGGTAAATGGAATGGAAATATCCCATAAGAGAAACCTTCACAACCACCTGATTGAGAATTCATCAGTAAAACTGCCCGACTGCGTGAAGAAATTGTTTTTCAAATGTCGAATTTACTTTCGTGTGCGACATTTGAATACGAGATTGAGGGCGCAGAAAGCAAAGCAGAGAATAATGGGCTACAAAAAATGCTTAAAATAAACCTATAAGGTAAATATAATAAAATATATATATGGGTATACATTAAATAAATAATTGCAATATTTTTTGCACACAGGTGCAGTTCCACTTTTCACAAACACAAGGTCCTTTTTAGGACAGCCGAATATTTATCGGAAGAGATAAAATATTTAAAAACAATTTATTCTACTTCGGTCAACTTTCTTTTAACAATCGGTTCTTTTCAGGACCACCGAATATGTATCGGAAGAGATAAGACATTTAAAAACGAATCATTCTCTTTTCGTCAACTGGCTCTTAACAATCGGTCCTTTTCAGGACCACAAAATATATGTTAAAAGAGATAAAATCTTTCTGTTTGTCTGTGTGTAGTAATACACCTACGTTAAGGGGTGTGTGCCTTTAGTTGGTGCTAAAATGTTCCATGGGTTGACCAGTTTTTAAGCCGTTTTTTGGTCTATGAAAGTATTAGGTTTACGTACGTACACACTGAGTACCTCCCTTATCGCTAAAAAAAACAATAATCAATTTAACAATCACATTTTTGCACTACATCTTATTCTTTATTTTTTTAATTTACATTTTTTTATAGTTTCTTTTTACATGCATATTTATGGTCAATGCCAAACATGATTTAAACTGGAATGTAATTCTTTCTTTCTATCCTCTATAAAAACCTCTTCGGCTCGGCCATCTTTCCAAACAGGCAAATCAAATCGCCAAGTGGCCAAAGTTAAAAACAAGCTGATCACTTTTTTATAAATACGCCAACTTTATGAGTAAAATCATTGAAATCACGTTTAATTTACATTACAATACATTAAATCACGTCTATTTACATTATTTTTGTTTCTAATAAAAATTTATGAATCTAAAAATGTAAATAATATTGTATTTTAAAAATGCCATACAAAAGAAACGAGGGAATAAATGACAGAAAATAGCAATTTCAATGTCATTATATGAATTCGCCTCTGTCATTTCAGCTATATGGCGAATTTAATTTGACATAACCGGGCACACAAAAACAACAGAAAATACATGTTGTTTTCGTTAAAAAAAAACACTGCAAATTGAGTTGTTGTACTATTGCCACTACCTTATTGAATTTGCCTTGTGTATGCCTGTGCCAGAAAACACAATGCAACCAGCACAATGTAACCAGTGATAACAATTGTGACGTTTAAAAAACGCTAAAATCAGCTGCCTTAACCGTTTTCTTGGAGGGAGAAAGAAAATGTTAAAAGGTTTGCCCTGTCTGATTTTCTCTCTGTTTGTTTATTTATGTTTTTTCTCGATTTCGTGGTGGGTTTTTTATAGTGGCGAGAGTTAACAAAAAATGTACTTTTTGTGTAAAACTATTAATAAATAATAAAAACAACTAATAGCAATAACAATTTTAACTTTTCCTTTCAAGAAATTAAAATACATTGGCAACTTTCAGCAAGAAAAATTTTTTATGAGCAGTACGTCTTATTTTGATCTTGTAATATTTAGCTTCTTAATTAGCTCTTGTACAGGAAACTATATTCATTGTGACCGAAAATCGCCCACGTTTCGATTAATGATTAAATATTTAAGAATCTTTAAACTTTTCATTGAAGAAATTAAAAAATATTCCAAATTTTCCCTTTTTTAACACAAAATAAATGTTTATTTACATTTAGTTTTTCTACTTTAACCGCCAGTTTTCACCCTGTATATCTGTTGCTTCTAACACATTTGATTCGCAAAACATTATAAAATTTTTTTCTCCCTCTAAAGCCTACTTTACACGGTCCCACAAGTAATATGATCTGTCAAAATTTTGTGGAGAAGAGTACGGATGTAATCGTCTAAACGTACTATGTAATGAAACAATCACACATTGAGAGAAAATACGGATGAAAAGTTTGACAGTCGTATGGCTCTCTTCATTTTTTTAAATGATTCAAAAAACAAGCAAGTCGCATTAGATCAGGGATGTATTTTTATGTAAACACATAGAAAAAAGTTTAACAGCTGTTTTTATTTTACTTTGTATTGTCTTATACCGATCATGTAAACGCAAAAAATATAAATCATACGACTTTTATTCTCTTTTTCGTCACACGGATGGAATTTCATCTTACTTTTTCATTAGACTTTACGTACGTAAAGTATTACCGTGTGAAGTGGGCTTAAATTGTCCTGTCCTTTTATGTTATGAGCGTTTTTCATCTGTCAAAATTATCGTATCTGTATGTATCTGTGCCAGACCTTTTTGTATTATTTAATACTTATATGGCGCCCGTGAAAAACAAAAAAAAACTATAGCATAAAAAAAATTTTATTTAAAAAGAAATTAACTATAAAATTTTTTTAATGAATAAATAAAAAATATAGAACAATTTTGTTTGTGAAGTACAAAAATAAAAAAGTGTGAATAAAATATAATAAAAAAAAACATATAAGTGTGTATGAACATAAAATACTAAAAAAATAAACAAATTTAAAAAGAAATGATCTGAAATAAAAAAAATTTAAATAACGGGTGATTTTTTAGCTATTATCTTTTTGGCAACACAGGTTTAAACAGCTCACGCACGTTTCGTGTTTTGTTTCACTGTCGAACATCTTCAGTTTGGTCTATAATTTAACCATGAATCGTCTAACAAACGAACAACGCTTGCAAATCATTGAATTTTATTATCAAAATGTGTGCTCTGTTTAATCGACCCACTGAAGCGGCTATTCGGACTATTGTGACTAAATTTCGCACCAAATTTACGTTGTTGGGCATTAAACCACTAACACGCTTACGTAAAGTGCGTATCGGCCAGTGTTAATTATGACCATAAATTATCGACTCATTGCCGTTCGCAGCAATTGGGCCTCTGTTACTCAACAACGTGGAAAATTTTGCGGAAGGATTTAGGTATGAAGCCTTTCAAAATATAGCTGATGCAAGAATTGAAGCCGAACGACTTACCGCAACGCAGAATTTTTGGTGAATGGGCTCTTGGAAAGTTGGCCGAAGATCCACTTCTTTATCGAAAAATTGTGTTCAGCGGAGAAGCTCGTTTTTGGCTCAATGGATACGTAAATAAGCAGAATTGTCAATTTTGGAGTGAAGATCAGCCAGAAGCATTGCAAAAGCTACCAATGCATCCAGAAAAAGTCACAGTTTGGTGCCTTTATGGGCTGGTGGCATCATTGGACCGTACTTCTTCAAAGATGCTGCGAATCGTAACGTAACGAATGGTGAGCGCTACCGTGAGATGATATCCAACTTTTTTTGCCCAAAATGCAAGAGTTTGACTTGCATGACATGTGGTTTCAACAAGACGGTGCCACATGCCACACTGCACGCGTAACAATGACTTATTGAGAGGCGAGTTCGGTGAACATTTTATTTCACGTTCGTGACCAGTCAATTGGCCGCCTAGATCGTGCGGTTTAACGCCTTTAGACTATTTTTTGCTATGTTAAACTCATGTCTATTCAGACAAGCCCGCTTCAATCGACGCATTGGAAGACAACATTGAAGCATTTATTCGTGAGATACCGGCCGAAATGTTGGAAATTAAATTATATGGACCGTACTATCGATTCAAATAAAGATTTCATGCATTTTTCTGAATTTTATGTATAGGTCTTAAAAATCACCCATTATTACTATTATAGTTACTATATTACTATTTTTATTGTATTATTCAATAACATATCCTATAAATAACTATATATGTATATCTGTCATTATATATCTGTTAAAAACATTATGGGGACGTCATAAAATTTCTATTTTTTTTCTTTGTTGACTAATTTGAAATACAATGCTAATAATTTTTAGCAAATGTCAAATTTTGATATTGATATTTTTGGGAAATTAATTAATGAATTTTGTACTGTAAAAAACGACTTTTACAAAGTAGAGCCTTATCAAGAAATTCAAATAAGATAAATGAATACACAACACTTTTAATCAAAAATTACAATGCCATTTTAGAATATACAAAAACAAATACAGATAGTTTATCAGAGATATAATTTTTTTTTAAATAGAAAGCTGTAGAGTGATTTTATTAAAGTGCTTCGAAAAACTTAATTGCAATATAGAAATTCCAGAGAGTTTAGAATTAGTAGTCCACTTAATTAATAATATTGAGATAGAAGGTGAAGTAGAAATCAATATGGCAACCGTTGATCAGAAAAGGTCATATATTACTATGTGTGTTTCTATGATTCCTGAAAACTATGGTGGTAATCCATTAACATTACAATAATTTTTGGACAAAATTGATCCGTAATAATTCACAATGAAGGAGCTATCGTGAAGATTATAATACCCACAATTATCCCAGAATAAACTGTAGATATAATAATAATAATAATAATAATAATAATAATCAATTTCAGAATAGTCCAGGGAATTACGCAAATCGCTTTTCGCGAAGTAATAATTCGAGGGCTTCTGTTAGGACTTTAAACTCAGAAGTCCCTCAACAACAGCTTTTGTTGAGGGAAGAGCAGCAAATAGAACAGCATTAAAGCAAAACACAATTACTTTCTCACCCGATATTTCTAACAAACAATCTGTTCATAAATCTGTTTACAGCTTAAATTTAAATTATGCTGATTTCATTAAATTAAACTGTGTAGATACAATTAAATTAGCTACTTTTCTTGTAGATACTCAAGCAGAAATCTCATTAATAAAAATTTAAAGTTTACGTCACAACATTATTTTAAATCAGAATGAAATTTTAAGTATTACCGGAATTACATCAAACGCAAAATCAACATTGGGAACTATTTGTACAAATTTGATTATTTCAAATAATATAATACAACAGGTTTTTCATGTTGTTAATGATGATTTCAATTACCAGCCGATGGTATTTTACCAGCCGATGGTATTTTAGGTAAAGATTTTCTTAAGAACAATAAGTGGAACATTGACTACGAAAACATAATTTTATCTGTCACTACTCATATAAAAAAATTACAAAACCTATATTTCAAGGAACGAATAATTTTACTTGTGTTATACCACCATCACCGTAGTCTAGTAGGTAGTGTATTGGCTTATTAAACGTAAAGCCAGGGTTCGAGCCCCAGGCAAGACATCAAAACAAAATCCAAAAAAGAGTATTTCTTCGGCGACTTCCTCTCTGCAGATTTCTGGCAAAAACTCTAAGAGTAAATAAAATTGCCATGAAAAGTTTCTCAAAAATCTGTCGTTCGGAGTCGACTTTAAACTGTAGGTCTCACCACTCATGTACAAAATTAACACACACAACATAAGTGGTGTGAGAAACTAGGTCGTAATCCTGACTGAAGGGTTGTAATGACGAATTATGTATGTGTGTATGTATACCACCAAGATGTGAAGTATTTAGAATTTTGAAATTACATGATATTAAGGAACCTATGTTTGTTGATTCGAAGGAAATTGAAAAGGGAGTTTTTATAGCAAAAGGAATTATTGATTCTGAATATTTAATTTTACGAATAGTTAATATTACCGATGAGATCAAATATGTTAAAAATGATAAGGTAAAGATGGAAAAATTACAACATTATTACATATATTCAATTAATAAGCAGGACATAAATAACCAACGTATTCAGGAATTAAAAGACATTCGAAAAAATCAAATGCCAAAAGACATCCAGAATAATTTAATGCCACTATGTGAATACTATTCGGATATTTTTGCACTCAAAGAGGACAAAATGACAACAAACAATTTTTATGAGCAGAATCTCAGATTAATTGATTCATCACCAGAATATATCAAGAATTACAGACTTGTCCGTTCTCAAAGAGAAGAAATAAATAGACAGGTTAAGCATTTATTAGACAACGATTTAATTGAACCAGGTAGCTCAAATTTCAATAGTCCACTTATACTAGTTCCTAAGAAGAGAAGAGAATAATCAGAAATCCTACAGAGATTACCGTGCAGTAAAGAAAAAAATTATTTCCTTTTATTTATTTATTTATTCATTCAGGCGTAAATACAGTACAACAAGATATCATCTTATTTAATAGTACTACTAAGGATATAGGCATAACAAAATATAAGAAATTACAAAATAATAACCTTAAAAATAAATTAACAAATATTATTAAAAACAAAATAATTATATTAAAAAATATGATTGTTTAATTACATATGTACATTATGTTAATTTAAAAATTTAATAATTGCAGTATTGAAATGCTTAGCGTTGCTTAGTAACTGTATGTTGTTCGGGAGTTCATTCCAGAGACGAATTGCATTGGGTTAAAAGTGTCTTTCAGATATCTCTTTACGGTATCTAACGCTATTAATTCTCAAGCCCCTATTAGATCTATTAAACAGATAATGGGGTTTCCTAATATAGATGATTTTATGTAGGTATACCAGAGTACGGCATTTCAACAAATTTTCAAATGATGTGTTATAGATTTGATGAGAACTCAGATATCCTACTGTACCTTGTACGACCATAAACATATCGAGCAATACTGTTATAAGTGACCTTAAGCCTGTTCCTACTTACTGAGTAACAACTGGAAAACAATTCACATCCGCACAGTAAAGTGGGGATGAGATACGTTTTCGTGAGCAGCATACGAATATTAAACGGAGTAAAATATTGCGCTAGCCAAAGACTTCGCAACATGGCAACCGTTTTACCACAGATAGCATTTATATGGTTAGACCAATTAAGGCTGTTATTAAAAATAACTCCTAGATTCTTAACATTATGTACAGTCTCAATAGTAGTATTATTAATCTGTAATGGTGTAAACTGTGCCGTATAGTTTACCTCGCCTATTATCAAAGCTTTTGATTTCCTCGGATTGAGACAAAGACCGTTAATCGACGCCTATTGAAACACATTATGCAGATCACAATTTATTTTCCCTATACAATTTGTAATATCAGACGGCAAGCAACTAATGTACGACTGAACATCATCCGCGTACATTTGTACCTTGCAAAACTTCAATTTAGTTGGCAGATCATTACTACACCTCTATATATTAAAAAAATATTAAAAAATTGTCCGATTTAGTACCATCATGATACACAAATTGACTTCTATCACGTAGATACGACGAGATTATCATGACATCAGTATTCGAGAGATGGCACATGTGTTTTAACTTTTGGCAGAGAATTGTATGATTAACTGTGTCAAATGCCTTAGAATGATCAGGTAAAACCAAAAATGATGTCATATTGTCATCCGCACTTAATCGCAACTCTTCCGAGACATCGATGAGCGCAGAAATGCAACTCTGATTAGGCATGAAACCAGACTACCTCTCAGATAGCACGCCATTGCCATATAAGTATTGGGTCATCTGTTTAAATAATAATTTCTCGAAAATTTTCAATAAGTATGACAATATTGCAATTGGGCGGTAAGTTTTATCTTGTGTTGGCACTTTTCCACATTGCAGGGAAAGTGGATGATGTAATTATCGTATTCATTAAATGAGTCATGTACGGCAGAACATATGGCAAAATTAATTTTATAAATTTGGGATCAATTCCATCACTTCCTATGGAGTTAGACCCAACGGCTGGAATACTCTCAATAACGTCATCCTGTGTTACGTTACTAAATTCAAAATTGGGTTGAATCAAGTGATTAGTAGTAGGGAAGGCATCGGATGTGTTGTAATTCTCCTAATCGGCATCAATTCCCGGTATATTTGAAAATTCCAAGCTGAATTGATTTACATCAACAATTTCATTGGATTTAATACCATTATTCACTATTCCCGATGTTTGTATACCCCTCCACTTTCTCCTGGCACTAATATTCGATCGAAATGTATTAGCAAAGAAACTCGATTTTGCGGCTCTAATTTTCAGATTTGTGTTCCTCCTACATGCTTTAAAAATTTCTTAAAAATCAGTCGTCCTATATCTTTTCCATCTATGAAAAGTGTTCACGCTGGCCACCCTACGTTTAAGTTTAGATATAAGTTTAGTTTAAGTGTATAAACCAGCCCTGGATTAATATGAATTAATTGTGAATTAATATAAACGAAAAGAGATCATTACCCGATCCAACACCCAACTCGAAGTTACGTTTTGTGTACATTGAAATAAATAATAATTTGATTAATTAAACTAATACTTTTGTATTTTCTTTACCCCAACTTCTCGCCAAATATTTTATTTTATTGCTTCCCCTCTCACCCCCCCCCCATTTTGGTCCAATCGAACCGGATTATACATACATACATAATTGGCCATTACAACCCTTCAGTCAGGATTACGGCATAGCTTCTCACACCACTCATGTTGTGTGCGTTAATTTTATACGTGAGTGGCGGGACCTACAATTTAACGTCGACTCCGAACGACAGAATTTTGAGAAACTTTTCATGGCAGATTTATTTTACTCTCAGAGTTTTTGCCAGAAATCTGCTGAGAGGAAGTCGCCGAAGAAATATTTCTTTTCATATTTCATTTTTGATGTCTGACCTGGGATACGAACCCGGGCTTTACGAATAGTAAGCCAACACACTACCTACTACACCACGGCGACTTCCGAACTGGATTATACCTTAAATAAAATAAAATATTTGCGAGACTATTTGCAGATTTTGTCTCTAAGATCGCCACATTGGTTTTTTGTTGTTGGATAAACTACACCTTAAGCCAAATTTTCTCCGGTATTTATTAAATAAATTGTTTTAATAATATTTTACCCGATTTTTATAAGGTACGTAAACTGAATTGTAATAGGTGCTTTAATTTGTGTTTTTAAAATAAAAAGAATAATAGTGCAGTGAAAGTGTAAGAATATAAGAAAAGAAAAGCATAAAAAATAAACAAAACTGGAATATACAAACAACACAGTGCATTGATTTAGCCGTGTTGTTATTGTTGTATACTTATTCACAGTTGGAAGATTGTCACTAATTAGGGTGACCGCGTTTTCTTTTTAATGTATTTTACTTGTTGCGATATTTGTGAATCTTTTATTCCTACACTAATATAAATCGAAATATATATATATATTTTTAATATTTTTAATTAATTGTGATATTTTTATCGCAATAATATATTTATATATTTTTTCTTTGATTTTTTAAAATTAATATTTGATTTTTTTATTACGATATAAAATAATTTTATTTGTTTTAAATTATATTTAAATTTCGATTCCTTTTTTGGATTTTGTTTCGGAAGTTTTCTCACACCCCTTTTTATTCGTTTTAAAATTTATCGTTAATATTTCTTTAAATTTTGCACTTAAAAGTGATATTCTCATACAATTCTGATTTGAATTTTCGGTTTTTTTCGATTTTTTTCTTTGGAGTTTTTCTTCATTAAAAATATTTGAATTGAAATTTTCGAACCATTTTTGAATTTGTTCTCTATAAATTAGTCAAAGAAAAACCCGAATTTTAATAATAAAAAATGGCCGCATTAAGGAATTTGAATAGAAATTATAATCGTTTGAACGATTTGGAAAGCTTTATTCAGGCTATTCCGCGAGAGGGACATTCGGTTCACTCTCTAGGTGTTCATCGGCAGGAGTTGACCCATCTGTGGCAAGTCTTTCGAAGACTAAAGTCTCAACAATAGACGCGAAGGTCAAGTATATGTCGGGATACACTATATACTTTCAATCCGCCTCATTTATTGATGGATTAATTGATAGCCTTAAGAGTAAGGTCACGAAACCGATTACTAGCACTGTCCCTATCCACCTTCCCCCATGTGACACCCCAACCTTTTCTGGCGATTATGCGTCTTGGCCAACATTTCGAGATATGTTTTCGGCCATTTATGGAACTAACCCCCATATTGGAAATATCCAAAAGATTAGCTTTTACAAAAAACAGAAGGTGAGGCGAGGGACATTATTCGAACTTGCAACATGACGAATGATGTTTTCGACATGGCTTGGCAGAATCTCGTCGGTCGTTACGAGAATGAAAGAGTACTGGTAAATTCCCAACTGAAAACTCTTTTGAACCTGCCTTCCATATCCAAGGAATCTGGCCCTTCCATTAAATGTTTGCAATGGATAATTAATGATTGCATAACAAATTTGTCGTTGTTGGGCATAGAAATTAAAAATTGGGACATAATTTTTGTTTACATTTGCTCCACTAAACTTCCCGAACACACCCTAGGTCTTTGGGAGCAGTCTCAAGGGCCTTGCTCAGACATACGTATGTGGAGCAAAATGGATGAATTCCTGACTGCCCAATACCGAACTCTGGAATCAGTTTCGGATATTATCGGCAGCCACAATTTTACCCAGGCTACTGATAGCCCCCGAAAATTCAGAGCTTATGAGACTGTTGCCCCGAATCTAACCCAAAGAAAGTGTCCAATTTGTAATCAGAATCACCCTATTCGTTTGTGTTCTGATTTTCTAAGAATGTCGGTTAGTGAACGCTTATTATCTGTTAAAGATCATAAGTGTTGCGCGAAGTGTTTGGCCGTTTCCCATGAGTCAAACAGATGCCATAGCTCTAACGTTTGCTACATTTGCAAACAAAAACATCATTCGCTACTTCATCGTATCGAATCTTCTACCAGGGAGAGACCGAGAGCTGAAAGTAGCCCCGTCAACCCATTTTCCCCAGATCGCTCTTTAAAAATTCCCCAGTTTCCTGCACAAAAGCGAAATGATGAGGATAATTGTCCATCGACATCTGCTACTACACGTTCTTTCCATAATTTCTCTACCCGTCTACAGTCCACCCCGTCTTCAACAGTTCTGTTCGGAACTGCCAATGTTAACATGGAATTGAATGTTATGTTTTCTGCGAGAGCTCTGATAGACCCAGCGTCGCAAGATACTTTCATCTCTCGAAAGTTGCAATGGAAGCTAGATCTTCCAACCTATCCTGCACCTGCTGCCACTGTTGTGGGCCTTAATGGCGCAGTGGTAGCAAACTCTACTAAAGTTTGTATTATTTCGCTAGGATCTCCTATTGATCCATCGTTTAAATTGCCCACGGAAGCATATGTTGTTGAAAAGCTTACTGGTCAATTACCCACATGCTCGTTAGCGAAGTATGCTGATTTTGATGCACCCGAACTCCCGTTAACAGATTTTAAATATGCCCATATGGATTTGCTATTAGGTGGAGATGTATACCCCCAGATAATGCTTTCCGGATTTAGAAAGGACCCCAAAAACCCTTTGATCGCCTAACAAACCGGTTTGGGTTGGGTTGTGACTGGTAAAATACTTCAGTCAAATTCGTTTCCTTTTAAGTCTGATTTGAGTCTTGGTCCATCTCGTAAAGGTGCGTTTGCTCGAAATATGAAATCTGATTATTATAGAACCCCGAGGTTAAAACTTAATACAAGGGAGTTATTGGGGAATGCCCTTCCCTAGACGACTCGCAGATCATGACTCTATTTTATTCCCCTCCTAACCACTAGTCACTATTTACCCCATTATGTCGTTTTTAAATCACATTTTTAGCGCTATCCAAATATCCACTAGATTCCTAATTTTTTAAATCGTCAGACGCCAACACCGCTGAAGCTCTGGGTTTGCGTTGGAATGCGAGCATTGATACATTTGCTTCAAGCCAGCTCCAACGCCCTATTTCTCTATAGTCACAAAACGTTCATTGTCACAAATCGTAGTTGCTAAGATTTGTAAAGGCAGAACAGATTGTGACGAATGTTTGGAACCCATGACGTTTAACAGATGGCTTGAGTTTGTCGATGATTATTCGTACATCGACAGGATTAACATTCCCCGTTGGGTTATTTTTAACCCTCAGTGTGAAGTATTTCATGCAGTTTGTGATGCTTCTAAGAAAGCATATGCTGCCATTCTGTATAGTAGAGTCCTAACCCTGTCTGGTGAATTTGTCACCCACTTGATCGCTGCCAAAGTAAAAGTTGTGCTTGTAGAAGTGTAAACTTTACCCCGTTTAGAGTTCTGCCATGCAACTCTATTGGCAAAAAATGGTATTTTCACTTCGTAAGAAGCTGAATCTTACCAAATCGGAAGCCTTTGTTGCACAGATTCGACTATCGTTCTGTCATAGCTTCAAAAACCCCCGTGCCATTGGTCAACTTTTGTTGCAAATCGAGTATCGTTTATCGTGGACCAGGTAGGCACTGACAATTGGAATCACGTTGAATCTCTAAATAAAGTTGTTACCCCATGATGACCACTTTTACTCATCAAAAAACATATCAACGATATGTTGTCATTACTTATGACAATTTACCCCCTAACAATTGAAAACTAGGTCGAATCGAATGGATTTATTTCGTCCCTGATTAGAAGTGCGAGTGGCCGAAATTCGAACTGCCATTGGCGTTCTAATATGGGCAATTGAGAAGCTTGTGCTGATTACTTACTTTTCTCTGTTGTGTGTTTGTAGTTTTCTTTACAGATAATCCAATACCCCGTAGACTAGTTGTCGAACGCCTAAGAGACAGACACCTTGAAAAAAGCTGGCAACGCAAAGGAAGAGCGCAACCCACAACCAGGCTGTCATGTTCAGTGTCGACAAAATCTATATTTTGCTATATTTACCATCATTTTCTTTTCTGCACATAATTGTAATATAAATCCATTATTACCCCGAAATGTTAATTTGAACTCTGGCCAGGCGACTTCTCGGTCCTCTTGTTGCAATGTTGCAAGGGGGCGGGATATTCACGCTGCCCACCCTACGTTTAAGTATAGATATAAGTTTAGTTTAAGTGTATAAACCAGCCCTGGATTAATATGACTTAATTGTGAATTGATATAAACGAAAAGAGATCATTACCCGATCCAACCCTCCAACTCGAAGATACGTTTTGTGTACATTGAAATAAATAATAATTTGATTATTTAAACTAATACTATTGTATTTTCTTTATCCCAACTTCTCGCTAAATATTTTATTTTATTGCTTCCACTCTCACCCCCACAAAAAGCACAATTCCTTTGATTAATTGAGACCTTAATCTCGTTTGTAAGCTATGGCTTTCCACTACGTATGTCCTTCATCCTCACTGGTACATATTTCTCAAATAGATATTGTATATTTTTCTGTAAAAAATTAATCTGTTCATCCACTGTAGGCATTAAAAAGGTTAGATTCCATGGTATAGTCACTAACTCTGTTTCAAGTGAAGCAAAATCAATGTTTCTAAAATTCCTATATTTAATCACTTGATTCCTTGATATTGTCCGAAAATCATATGAAAGGAAAAGAAGATCATGTCTGTAAAAGCAGAGGCAGAAAGTTGGTCAAATAGAAGCGTTGGATTGTGATTATCAACAAAACACGAATCAATTAATTTACTAGCACCTGATGTGTAGTGCGTAGGTACTGTGCCATTAATCAAATGCAAACCGATAGCACTCATATCCCCCGCCGAACCTCTATCTAAAAGAATGTTGGCATTGAAGTCGCCTATTAAAATAGTATCCGTGTACCCCAAATTGAGTGAGGGCAATTTATCCAATAGGGGTCTGACATTAATTCTATTGTTTGGTCGGTAAATTACACCCAGTAAAAGTTTCTGATGGCTACTAAAGAACTCAAGAAATAAAAATTCAACATTATTGGAGCTACTATCGAGTTCAACATTATTAGTAACTGCTGCCGTTCTACTACTAAAATCCACTTTATAATTGGTCGTATAGTCCACCTGCAAAGACTGTAATCCTACTCCTTTACAAGAAATCGATGACTTCACGTATATAGCCACACCTCCGGCATTCGATACTCTATCAGAACGAAAAATACGATATCCTTGCAAATGATAGTAACTGTCACTAACATCAATACGAACCCAAGTTTCCGAGATACAAATTACATCCATCTTGGATCCTTCAAAGATAAATCGAAATTCGCCAATTTTCCTGTGAAGGCTCTGGGCATTTATATGGCAAACCTGATGCTGTCCTAGAAAGTATTCTGACCATGGTATAAAGGTTTTCCCTAGAATGAACTACTCCATTTTCACCAAATTGTGACATCAATGTCAAAGAAAAATTTTAGTTTAGCAATGCAAGCGCAGATATGTAAATAGAACAATACAATAATAGAAATTGAAAATTACAATATGAAAAACGTTAAAATATATATTACCTAAACTATAGTAAATAAATTTTAATAAGTTCCTAATTTGCCTCTGGTGGGCGAAACATCCTGTGCAGCATTTTAGAATCATCTATGAGTAAAGGATCCTTCTCACCAATTTTCTAATGTATACCTCTATTGATGAATGCTGAAGATATAGCATGACTTCTTTTCAAACGTCGTGCATGTTGAAAGATGCGATGATTCTCCGGTGTTTCATTAACATAAAAAGGAACCGAACTATCATAACCAATAGCATTCAGCCGCAGGACATCCTTCTTCGACTTCAAATAGCTCGTTATGGACCTTAGTACAAAGTTTCTGTCGTAGGGACTTCTAAACTTAATTATGATGACAGGATCTTTAGTTACGGTGTCTTGTCTTTCCCTATCTGCCCTTCTTAAATAATTATTTTTAATACATTACATAACATAACATAATTAGTCATTAGTCAGTCAGGATAACGACCTAGTTTCTCACACCACTTATGTTATGTATGCTAATTTTATACATGAGTGGCGGGACCTACATTTTAAAGTCGACTCCGAACGACAGATTTTTGAAAAACTTTTCATGGCAATTTTGTTTACTCTCAGAGTTTTTGCTACAAATCTGCTGAGAGGAAGTCGCCGAAGAGATACTTTTTGTATTTTGTTTTGATGTCTGGCCTGGGGCTCGAAATCTGGCTTTACGTCTAATAAGCCAACACACTACGTCCTAGACTACGGCGACTACTTACTTATTTTTATTTTATTTTTAATATTTACGCGAAATATAGCTTTAACATCAGGAGCAGTAATATTTGAAACTTGACACAGTTTCAAATAAGTATCAACTAGGTTGTCATATTTCATAAAAGGATGCCATAGACACGTAAGTCATTCGCAACGATAGAGTTCTCCTGTTGCCGGGCATGCTTTTTTAAAGACAATATTTCCTTCCTCAATTCCTCATTTTCGTCAGTGATTTCTATAATTTTGTCCGACTCTGTATTATTTATTTCTTTTACAGCCGATTCTATTGTCTGTAACCTTTATGTTAAATTATTTATTTCACTCATTGTTATGCTCAGTTTCTTATTAATCTCACTCAAGGGACGATCTTCGCATTCTTTAAACATTGCCTGTATTGTTGTTTGTAATTGTTCAGTTAATTTCTCGTATCTCTTATCCATTATTTGTACGAAGCGGAGTGGGGAATTAGTATTCGCTAATCGATGAGAGTCGCAATATAACAAACGAGGATTTTTTTTTTTAGATGGAAAGTTTTACCTTTTGGTCTTAACATAGCACCTAATTCTTTTTCACGAATGATGTCAATTGCATTTTCTGGCCTTACGCCCAATAAATCATTTTTATACGTTGATGATATTATTATTATTGGTTGTAGTAAACAACATAAACATTGTTGAATCTGTTAAAAATCAAGGAGTAATTCTCAACAAACAACTCAATTGGTCGGATCACATTAGAGCTAACTGTGAAAAAACGTTTGCTATTCTTCGCAATCTTTGGATAACACAATTTTTCACACCAATCCATATTCGAATGCTTTTAGCCAAAACCTATTTTTTGCCAACTCTAATTTATGGTTGTGAGATGCCATTATTAGGCGCAGGCTTAATGTCACTTTTAACAATATTGCACGATATGTATTTGGTACCATATCACATTATGCCAAACAAATTTATAATATCACGTTTGATAATTTACTAAAGTGCTGAGTACTGCTACTTTTGCATAGAATTATCTCTAATCAGGAACCACCCTATTTTTATCGGAAAATAAATTTTTCAAGATCTAATAGGGGAAGGAGGATAAATTGTATAAAATATTTCAAAGCTGCCTCTGATCAACACTTATTAACTCTATTCGCCTTTGGGGCCAACTACCCTCACAATTACAATTAATATCCAATGCAAGTCATTTTAAAACTGCCACATTTAAGCACTTTTCGTAGTTATGTTTCTCTCTTTTTGTTCTTTTATGTTATATTTGTCTAAAATGTTACCTTTTTAAAGCAAAATTTTGTATAGTATAGTTTAACTTTTGTTTTTCTTAAATTTGTTATGTTTCTGAAATTAACTTTGATAACCTTTAAATTTCCACTTTTATATTATTTTAAAAACCTATATGACAATTACATAACCAATACTTTAAAATAAGACTTGTTCTTGTTGTATTGAATTTACTGTAAATAAATAATATAAAAAATAAATAAATTCTCAAGAATTCAGTAAGAATATTCCAAAAATTAGAATCGAAATAATTGATCAGAATAATTATAAAAAATACGTATAAATGACCCAATTTTTAAAATCGATGTCTTCCGATTTGGATGAATTTGCACCAAGGTTAGTACTATTGGATAGTAGGCCAGACACAAATTTTCAGCTCTATCAGTCAAGAACTGCCGGAGTTAGAGGGGGTCAAAGTTGGACATTTTGGTCATACAGGGTTTTTTTAAAATGTGTGTAACTTTTCACCTATTGGTCCTAGCAAAAATTTTCCAAAGGATATTAGATAGCTATTTCTTCAATCTTTCCGAAAATAATTTTTTTAATTAAAAAATTTTTTTTTTAATTTTTTTCAAAATGGGCCCTTTTTTCGGAAGACATCGATTTTAAAAATTAGGTCACTTGACACGAAATTGCCCATTTATAAAAAATTTAAGAAACTGCTATCTGTTGAATTCGAAATTGTGAACGAAACACTTAGTTTAGACTATATGCTTTCGAGATTACAAATTGAAGCCAACAATAGGAAAATTTACAGAGCAGAATGGCCAAAAAATGATGTATTTTTCACAATTTTCTCAATACAGGAATTAAAAAACCATGGTATAAAGGTATTAAAAACTTTTGAAATTATTATTACGGAGCCGATTGAAATAATAATACAAGACAAAAAAGAGAAGTTAATGGAAATTTACCATAATGACCCTATTTAAGGAGGATATTGCGGTCAGAAGATATTATATGCAAAGCTTAGGACGAAATATTACTAAAAGAAAATGACTAGACAGCAAAATTTGTCAGAAACTGTGAAAAATGTACATTAAATACAGTTAAACCTCAAAATATAGAGGAACTCATACTTACTCCAACACCCACTAAAGTTTTTGATATAGTTGTAATAGATACAATTGGTCCATTACCAGAATCGAACATTGGTAACAAATATGCTTTGACTTTAATGTGTGACCTTTCTAAATATTTAGTGACAGTAGTCATTCCGGACAAATCAGCTCGAACAGTTGCATGTGCTTTATTCGAAAATTTCATTCTTGTTTATGGAAAAATGAAAGTCATATAATCTGATTTAGGTACGAAATTTAAGAATGAAGTTTTGTCAGAACTTTGTAAATTTTTGGAAATCGGTATAAAATTCTCGACTAGTTACCATCATCAAACATTAGGAACAATAGAACGGAATCATAGAGTTTTTCATGAATGTATCAGAGCATACATTGGTGAAAACTTGTCTGATTGGGATACATATTTAAAGAACTTCACATTTTATCATAACACTTCATCAAACACGGTTTTTGATAATAAATTAACTCCTTTTGAACTAGTTTTTGGAAAAAAAGTATCAATAATTAATGAAACAAATATGAATCTAGAACCAATCTATAAAATTGATAACTATAAAACAGAAGTTAAACACATATTGCAAAAGACTAACATATTAGCTAGAACTTTAATAGAAATTTGTAATAAATTTGTAATAATTAATAACTTTTGTAATAATTTCTAATATTTTTTTATTTCTCCAAAGGGAAGGAAATCCCTAGCAATGTATTTATTTTTAAGTATAGTTTTAAATTTAGTAATAAAATAGTTTTATTAAATAGAAGGAAGGTATACTGCCACCAAGTGCCGTCACTGGTGTTTATATTGTAATATTGGCAGCACTGTTTATACAGATATATTCGTTGTTATTCGTTAAGTTAGTAGTTAAGTTTTGTTGAATACATATTTTTTTAAATAAACGAACAGTTCAGTTTAGACTGCAGACCAGAAAAGACCTTTTTGTATATTTAATTCTTACAACACTATCCTTTGCGGAAATGTCCTAAATTTCGTCGCATGAGTTCTTTTAAACGTTTGAGCGTCGTAAAAAGGCTCAAATACTGTATAAACTGCCTGAAACATTCCCATTTTGTCAAGGAGTCTCAGAGCAGAGAGAGGCGTATGGAATGCTTACAAGAGTACCATACAATACTGCATTTCCGTCGGCGAGCTGACGACGACCACGTATAGCATGTTCATGATGTCATCATTGCCGACACATGTTTAAAGTAATTCTTTTATTATGCTTTTATTACAAACTATCAATAACGTACATATGTACATACATACACACGAATTGTTGATGGCAATTCTGTTTGGTAAATTCAAGCAACGATCAATTTGCTTGCGTTTGAAATTTAATAGTCAATGCTGTCAACACTGTTAGTGTTGGACATATTCATATTTTCTTATTCTTAATAATTCTTTGAAACTCTTGCTTTACCTTCCACTGTAGACATAATGCTTGATCAGCATTATTTATGTATAAATACTGCGTAATTTTAGGGATAAGAATTAATTAATAAAATACAGCCAAACTGTGCGCTTCTCTGGCGCACTTAGTAATAAAAACAAAAAAACTTGTTTTCATACTTTACACACGCGGGAAGGAAGAACGCTTCTGAAGCCATCGTAGAAAAGCCACTATACAAGAAAAGCTGCTCACACCAACAAACAGAAGCACAGAAACAGCAAGAGCGCAAGCAACAACGCTAGGCAAATAGTTTTTTCTCTTCATTACTATATCATTTTGAATTGTTTTTTATCTATTTTTTATTTCTCTTTTTATTTGAATTTAATAATAAATATAATTATAATACTCTGTATTATATATGCATGAATTACCCTGAATTGTAAACTTATTCACCCCTATCATGAATAACATGGGAAATTTCTTTTCCCATTAAATTTTCATCTCCCATGAAATCGTATATCTCTTTTTTAAACACCTGTTCAAATTGAAGTAATTTGCCTGTTTACAGTGAGTGCTAGGCGGAAAAAAGGCTGCAAATATTTATTAAAAGTTTAAAAAAAACAAAATGTTTAGAATTGGAGCATTAGTTATCCTTCAAGAAGAAGAAGAATCAAGAAAAAATCGTATTGCTCGTAAACATTTGAGAGATGGATCAAATCCCTTAGAGTTACCGGAAACCTTGTAAGTTACATGATCACATTGAAATAACTTTTGTATTAGATTTATACAACATTACAGGGTAAATAAGTCTGCGTATATACACATTTTAGAAGTGCTTGAAAAGGCCCTGCCTTCTACAAAAAAATCATTTGGTACACCGCCAATACTTAAGCTATGTGCCTGATTGCGCTTCTTCGCAGAAGGCGGTTATCAAAAAGGAGTAGCTAGGGATTACGTAGTTGGCATGGCACAGTCAACGTTCTGCATAGTACTATCTCAAGTATTAGACGCTTTAGAGCAACATCTTTGTAGAAAATGGATAAGTTATCCCACGGAAAAAGAGAGCAGAGTGATAACCCAGGAGTTCTATCACAAATTTGGATTGCCTGGTGTGGTGGGTTGTATTGATGGAACACACATCAATATTGTGGCTCCAAAAGAAAATAAACACTTATGCTATAACCGGAAAGGCAATTATAGTTTAAATGCCACACTCATAAGTTTTTATTTATTAAAATTATTGTTGCATATAGTAATTAATATAATTGTTTTAAAGATATGTGATAGCAGAATGAAAATAAGATTTGTTGATGCGACACACACGCGTGGAACACAAGTCCTTACCAAGATGCGATGAATCAAAATTTTACACAAAGAGGTGTCCGAGTGTGGCTATTAGGTGAGTTACCAAAAGCACATGAATTTACATATCAATATATACATAAATTTTAGGAGGCGGTGGATATGCCTTACCTGGTTCCGTCGAACAAAAATTTAATGATGTCTATTCGAAATGCAGGAATATAATAGAAAGAACCAATGGTGTTTTAAAAGCCAGATGTCGATGCCTGCTTGGTGCCAGAGAGCTGCATTGCGAGCCAAAGAAAGTGGCTAAAATTGTTAATGTTTGTGTAGCGTTGCACAATATTTGTATAGCATATAAATGCGAAATTGAAAGAACAGCAATGCAAGACATGGAAGAAAATGTTACCGCTCAAGATACAAATCCAGTTGAAAACGACCAGTATTTGGCTACTGCTCAAAGAATATATATATATATATATATATATTAGGGCAACTAGACATTTCCGGTTGCCAGCTGGCAATGCATCCAATTAGTTATATGTATGTATACAATAAAAACTAACATTTCTTTTAAAACTCATAAAAATTCATTTATTTTATTTTTTGTACTTTTTTAGAAATTTAAATCACATTCTATATTAACATTAAATAATAATATATTCACAGATCAGTTCTCTAAATCTGAAAAAAAATATAAAATTATAAATAAACAAAATCTATTGGCTTAGTTATTATCTTCCATTATATGGAGTTCCATTTCCTCTATTTCTATTAATCGTCTACTTTTTTCTATCTTTCAACTTCTTTGTATTTTGCTGTCCCATGATTTTCAATTTTTTTGATTTGAGATCATTACTCTTTTCTAACGCACGATACATTCTTTTTAAAGCAATCTCTACTTCTTTGTTGTGCTCTTTAATAGAGTCACCTATTTCATTTATTTTACAGCATACGTTTTCTTGCACTTTGATTTCTTTATCAATTAAGCCTGCCGTGGTTAATTTTACTTGTTGCTCTGTTCTTTTTCGTTTTAAATGGTGTACATCTTTTTCACCAAGTTTATTATCGCTAATTGGGTCCTGTGTTGACGATGTTACCTGTGTGGAACAGCAAGGTTCTTTAGTGGAGTATTTATTAGGTGATATTGGTGACACATTTTCTTTTTGATTGCCATAAAACAAGGTTTACCATTTCATAGCACAATTGTGCAGAGAGAACTCACACGCATTCTTGTGTTCTTTGATTTAGTTGTCGATCAGAATGCGACAAGAACATATGTGCGGCGGATGCTTTATCATTTTATTTCAGAATAACACTCAAAAAATATTTTATGTTAAAAATGGTCTATGCCATTAGCTGGGCGTATTTAATTTTTTTTTATTTTGTTGCATAGTATAATTTTTTTAAATGCACTGGAATGCTTTTTTCTTTTAATAAAAAATGGGTTTTTTATTCTTTTTATTTTTATTTATCTAAAAAACATGACCTAATTTTTAAGCCAAGGATGGATAGCTGTATGTTCTTTTAATAAAAAATTGATTTTTTATTTTATTTTATTATTCTAAAATTATTAAACCAAAGATAGATAGCTTTACATATGTATGTTGATGAAATGAAAATAAAAATAGAGTACTAACAATTTTCTATGGCTGTAAATAAATAAATTCTCTCAACTTATTTTCTCTCTCTTACTTTCTAAAACCACAGGCTATAAGCCCTGTTAGTTTGCATTTTGTTAAGCAAAATTTCATTTTGCACTTTGTTAACACTTCTACTCCTAAAATAATTGAATACAAATTTAAATATTTTTATTTCAATAATTTAATACTTACATGATAAATGCAGTTTCCTAGCAAAAACGATGTGAACAATTCAGAAGGTAAAATGAGAATATTACGAGGGGAAACATATTTACAATCAGGGAAATTTTTTTTAAGGATATCATTCCCCTTTGAATTATCATAAAAAGGTAAACTAATAAATGGGAAAAGAAGTTTATGACCGCAATTTTGGGAAATGGGAAAACATTTCAAGGGAAAAATTATTCATGATAGGGGTGATTGATCTCTGGCCAGGTGACGTCTCGGTCCGCTAGTTGCAATGTTGCAAGGGGCGGGATGTTCACGCTGGCCGCCCTAATGTTAAGTTTAGATTTAAGAAATTTACAACTGTGTGTACTAATATGAATTTAATTGTGAATTGTCAATAAGAAAAAAGAAAAGAGATAATTAATATCCGCACAACCCCCAACCCGAAAGGTACGTTCTATGTACATATAATAAATACATAAATAATCTAATCCATTTTATTACTCTCGAAAATATTTTATTTTATTTATTTCCCCCTCCCACCCCCACAGTAGCTATAGCTCGATAAAGTCTTCTTCAGTTGGAAAAATTCTTAACGTTAAGTAAAACGTTCATTTCGTCTCCATAAATGAGTAGTAAACGATGTCGAATTTCTTCCTGATTGCATGCTCGCAGATTGTTGCAGGTTGGCCATGTTGACATATCTTACTGAAGGAATTTAGGCACAGAAAACCATAAGGAGACGTCCCGCCGAGTTAGAACCTTCGTTACTAGTTCCGCTGGGCTAGTTTTGTCGGTCACCCATCGCTATTGCATTAACTCTGTTGTTTCTAATATTTTGCCAACGCTATGCACTTTTTTGGATCCATTTCTAGCCACCGTAGTACGGATCTAGAATTGCTCCAAAAATATTTTGCGATGACATTTATACGTGCAATAAGTACTACATGCTTAACTAGCCTAACGCCCACAACAGCACCTTGTATCTCCAGTCTAGGTACTTTAGACTTTCCTGCTGCATAAACGTCTTCGCCAGCATCAGTAAAAGTATGTAGTTATATATTAGTCGCCTAGTTAAAGTACTGAAAATATCATCGTGGTTACAAACAACAGCCGTTTTCCATTTTTGACATTTGGGTAATGAATAGGCAAAGAGCCCATTATCCCAATCGATGTCAGATTTCTTGAAGAAGAATTTTTAAAGCAATAGTGTAGCATGATATTAAACCCACAGGGTGTAGAAGAGACATCAGCACCTGAAGTTGCTCCTTTATTGTAGGAGTAATTTCTTTAGTACATACTTCACGGCGAAGCCTAGCAAATCTGAAAATATAAAAAAATAGTCCTTATTAGGGTCCCAATAGATCCCTAAAACCTTTTTTGTATAACCTAGGTCCCTTAGCTTCTGAACTTGGAATGACCTGTAGATGAATGACGAACTCGTTAAAGACCAGTATCGAGTATAAAAACTTGTAGCAGCATGATAGATTTTACTTGCGCCGCTAATTCGATGGCTTGTTAAACGTTGTCTACACTATCGATGAAGGCGTCTACGTAATGGTGATACGGAATGGATTCTACAGTCCTTGAAAACTTTTCTTTGCATTTTTCAGTATTGAAAAATGTTGCTATGCATGGGGCACACAAGATACCAAATTTTAAGGCTCGCATTACATAAACGCTTGGCTTATAAAAAATGTCATCATTTGTTTCCCACTACAGGAATCTCTGAGAGTGCATATCGCTCGGTCGTACGTTTATCTGGTGGAACATTTCGACACTATCAACGCAAACTGCAACTCCGCACACACGAAAAGTAAGCAATTCATCATATAACGTTTTTAACGGATCGGGTCCCCTGCTTAGAAAGTTATTAAAGGATAATTCGTTAGATTTGGCATACTATTCTTATCTCACCAGGTTTGTTGAGATTTCTTATACAAAATATTGCGAGACACCATACTCTTTCCACAGTTATTGAGGAAAGATATTTTAAAGAGCGTAATAATAGGTTATGGTTATTAGGTATGCTATCTGATTTAAATACATGTAAAAGGAAAATTTGCTAAAAAATTCATCATTTTAGGGCGATGCGGGGGGTACCCTCTGTTATTTTTTATTATTAATTTTTATAAAAAGTTACAATTTTTCATTTTTTCCTACAAATAACTTTGTGTGAATAATTAACATTGTAAGTTTAAAAAATATTTCACATGTGACTAATTCACATTCGAGTGATTGTTTTGTTTTTTTTTTTAAAGGAAAAAAATTACAATTAGAATTTTTCAGAGTTGAAAAATGTTAACATTCGAAAATTTGCACAACATATGTGACATCTGACACCAAATGTTCACAAACAAGGAAATTTAATGTAACATTTTATTTATTTAGCCTTACCATCTTTAAATTTATTTAAATCATTAAATCTAATTTAATTTATTAAAATAAGTCCGATTATTCCGGAAGCTAAAATAGAATGATTTACTTTGTTTCTAAGTCTTACAAAAGTTTTATTTAATTGTATTCACATCTAAAAAAACTAATCGTTGCGTATTTTAAATATTTTTTGTAAATAATAACGTTATGAAAGAGAATACGATTGAACTTTAGAAAAAAATTTTGTAAGGTTTTCTTTAAAAGTTTGGGGGAGAAAATAGACAAAAAAGCGTCCGTTCTTAAATCCGTCATGATATCTGTTTCTTTTATCCTTAATCATTTTTAAGGATATATTAAATCAATTAAATTATAATTTAATTCTTTATTAATGGGCATTTAAAGCACTGACCGCGAAGACCAAACTTTTCCGATATAAAAGGACCGAGCGTGTATAATTCTGATTATCATCTAACTTTATTTCATTTTTAAATATTTCCTTAATTCTAGATTGCAGATATCTTATCCTAACTGTATACTTCTATTCAGCAACTCCGTTGCTTATCTATTTTCCTATTTACTACATTTTAAATGGTTATTGAACTTAAAATTAACTTAACATTAGGATCGTTCAATTTTACTTATTCATTATTGATTTATTACAAAAACTCATTATTGTTAAAAAATAAAACTATTAAAAAATAGAAAATAAATATTGAAATGATCCAACAATATTGTCACATTTAAATTTAAAACGGCTACCAAATCTATCGCCGTGAGGTCACTGTTCAAACCATCTCGAACGAAATATTATATATAAAAGTGAATGTGTGTTTTCTTCCTGTATGTCTGGAAAGAGTTATAGGCTACTTTTTATTTTAAAATTTCAAGTAGGCGAGGTGCCACGCCCACATACCCAATAAGTATTTAACGTCGCATATCTCATAAACTGCAACAGTTAGAGTCCTCAAATTTTGTATGGACGACTTTGACATATATATGAACAAAATGGGCGGATTGGCTATAGTTGGCATGTAACCTCCCATAGTCTATATATATAAAAATGAATGTTTGTTTGTATGTACCTTATAGAATCATAAGCTATGCATTTGATCATGATATGATCTTTAGCAAAGTTGTTGCGCATGAGCCGACGAAGGTTTCTAAGTTGGTATGACCAATTTCCGACAGGAGGTGCCACGGAAAATTACTCAAAATGAATTAAATTGTAAACTGTGCATTCTTCAATAAAGTCGTTGCGCATGAGTCGATGGAGGTTGGTGCGTTTAATTTCCGATGGATGGCGTCATTGAAGATTATTCAAAATGGAAGAAAAGAGCATTTCGAGCCTCAGAATCAGACGAGCATTGAGACTGGAAAATCTTCGAATATATGCTACTGAGACCCGTTCGCTTGAACCACTTGAACAACGAGAAGTGAGATTAGAAACTAATCGAATGCGTACTACTCAGGCCCGTTCATCTGAATCATCAGGACAACGGGAAACAAAATCAATAAAATGATTCAAAATTAATTGAACATTTGTGTAATATCTTTTCTTCAAATTTATTTTACTTAGTGGCGCAGCAACACGCGCAGAGTACAGCTAGTAAAATATAAGAGACAAATTTCTTCGGCAGCTCCCTCACAGCAGATTTCTGGCAAAAACTCTGAGAGTAATGCTATGTTCGCACGGCAGCAATTTTTCGCAATTCGCTCTCTCATTCGTAATTTAACACCCAATTATGTGCTGCATTACGTAATTCGGCATACAAAATTTTCTGAGCGAATTACGCAAATTGTATGTAATTCAATTTCTATTACCCTGTGAATTACTTAAATATCAATGTAATCTCTAAATTTTATCGTATTTTTGTCATCACTAGCTGTCAAAGCACAAAAAATATAAGCAAATAAATACTGTAAACAATAAACAATAATGGAATCCAAAAATAAAATTTTGAAAAAGTATTATTTAGAAGAAGTATATTCGCGAAATTATCGGAGGAATCCATTACGTGTGTAGAAAACCTATTGAGTCTACAGGAAAAGTATTTGCAGCTTTTGAAGAAACTGTATATTTATAACTGTATGTGTGTATGTATGTTTATAACTTAAAAATATTAGTAAGCCCGAAAAAAAAATTTATTTAATTTTTTCCATTATCTCAATTTTACAGCAAATAATTTAGCAATAAAAAGAAGAAGAAAAGAAGAACTGTCAAAAAGAATTACAAAGTTACCGTGTGAACATGGTAATTCAAATAAGTAATTCAAAACAGAGAGCGAAGTAATTCGAAGGTTCATCCGAACATGGCATAAATAAAATTGCCGTGAAAAGTTTCTCAAAAATTTGTCGCTTGGGGTCGATTTTAAACTGTAGATCTCGCCACTTATGGATTAAGCATGGGTGGCGAGAAACTAGGTCGTAATCCTGACGGAAGGGTTGTAATGACGAAATGAGTAAATTATTGTTTGGAACGAAACTTTGTCTCTCATTAACTATTGTAGCATAACTAAGATGACAGTAAAAGCAATTTTCTTCAATTAATTAAAGAGAATTTATAAATTTTCGTTTCGTCTCCTCCCTTGCACCTTTCTTTAAAAATGGACTTAATCTTAAACTATTTCATCAAAATTTATGGGTTCATAGAAAAAAAAAAAAAAAAAAAAAAACAAGTTAAAAAATGAGAATTAAATATGATTCATTAAATAAATTATAAATTTATTTAAAATATATATACTAATGTGTAACCCTCTCAAGCTTGGTGCTCTGTTTGATTCACATCTAACTTATCAACACATGAATAAATAAATGTACGGACATATTCTACGTTCTAATTTGAAGTGTGCACGTAATTTGTAATCACTTCAATTTGACACTTCGGTGTTCTATGTTTAAATTTTAACTTTTCACATTTCTATTTCATTTTGTTTTCGAACATCAAATCACAATTTATTGATCTGTTCCACAAACTACCTTAATACAAACAGAAAAATTATTTAAATACTTTCAAATTTGATCGTGAAAGTAAAACGTTTTGTAGAAATACTCAAGAATAATTAAAATTACAATTAAAAAAAAACGCTTTATGCAATATTGTATTAATAAAAAATACTTTATAAATTTACATAATATATTTACAGTCTCATATATTAGACAATGTAAATAACAATTCCTATATTACATTGTTCTTAACAAGTATTACAACATTTTTTCTAAATGTTGTGTTCATTTTTCACATAATCAGGATAATCTAGATCGGCTAAAGGATTTTGAAAGGGAGTCCTAACGAAATTCTAGGAGTTAAGAAAAAAAACCTTGATATTGATTGCTAATTGCCCTCCAACTAAATAGACATCTATTTGGAAAAATTTAAGTTGAGATTGTTTAAATAAAATAATTATTTATAGAAACTGAAAATTTTTTGCACAGGTTTGGCTAGATTAGTGAACCGAAAACTCGCTGATAATAATTCGGAGGCCAGAGCGACTAGTTTAATTAAAATGTTCTTACGAAAATGATGGAAAAGTGAAATCAAAAAATGAAGTAACACTACGCTAAAGTTATCGGTTAAGTAAGTCTGGTACTATGAATCCAAAACGCTAGAAAGATGCGAGCTGAAATGACATTATGTAAGAGAGCATGAAAGGCCAAACGAATATGCGAATAATGCGTAAAATATTTAAAACGGGAGATCAGGGGCTGTCTAAAAAACATACAGAAGAAACACTATATTCAAATGGAGCAGCTATGAAGAAGAAATTAGAGATGGTTGCGCAAAATATTCCTTTGTAATATTGCTTTTGCGTTTTCATTAATCTGATACACCATGCGTATTAAAAATCATGTTAATTTTTATTCAATTTTTATTTATTTTATTATCGTTTAATCTATAAATTTTTATAAAATTTGTTTAGCTTATATTCGAACAAAAAAAATCAATTTGCAATTTTTTAGTGTAAGCAATAACACTAAAATTCACATGTCATACGGTAAACAGAAATACAATAAACAAATACGTAAGAATTTACGAGAAAATAACCAAACAAAGATCAAAAATCCAAAAACAACACTTAATGAAATATCACAGTCATAAGCATATAAAAATGGATACAAATAGAGTAAAGAACGATGCTGTCACGCAGTCAGGAATAGACAGTCAGTGTTGAAAAATAGCTCTGTAACTGAGAGTTGTATATAAAACCATCGTGGCTACACTCACGTAAAACCCTGCACTTAAAATATCCCTATCTACACACTCATTCTTTGCTGTGCATTCTGTGTGAACGGTAGTGTTTTCTATTCGTGATTTTTCCAGAGTGTTTTCGGTGCGATAATTGAGTTGTCTAAATCGTTAAATTCGGTTGTGTATTTCTTCTGAATTTTTAGTGTAAAGTATAGAGTTATTTGCATATTTTATTTTCATTTAACCAAAAGCTTAACACAGGTTTGTGTGTTTGTATAAAAGAAAAGAAATTCTTCAGCGCTTAATTGCTGGCAGTTTACAGTTAGTATTAAGTGGCGTGATTTTGATTGATTTGGTTAGTGACATGGCTTCGAAATTGGACTATTGGTGTTGTGATTCGGGTAGGATAGTAGTGTAAAGTTGGTGTGGTGTATGTGCTGACATTATCATCGACTTTTACCGACTTTGCCTTTGCTAAGGTTTTTGGCGTTGGTAGTAACGGTTTTGCTGTTAGATTTGAATTTTAATATATATTTCAGTATTATATTCGAATTATTTTATTTTAAGTTTTATATTGTAATTGTATTATTGGTTGTTTGGTTAGTTGGTGATAAGGTCGTAGGGCAAAAGGGGACGTTTCTAACGTCATAGCAGAGGGCCAGACTGATGAGATGATGGGCCCGCCTTCGCTGCCAGTGTCGCGCAGGCAGCGTATGAGAGCGAGCTGGGGAATAGCTCCGCGTCTGAGGTTTATATTCAGTGTTGGTAGCATGAGGTACAAGGCCGATAGGTCTTCACCTGCTGCTGTTGCTTCCGCTGCTGCTGTTCCAGGCTCGCCTGGAAGTAGGGAGAGTCGTCCCCGGCGCCGTGTTGTCGGGGTGTCGACTTCTGTTGCTGGCCCTGTGGGTGAAAGCGTGACGGTCGCGAGGATGAGGGATGTGATGGACGCTTTCTACGGTGTAGTGTTTGGTGCTGGTCTCAACTCTGATGTTACCAGAAGGGCAGTGAAGCAGGCTGGCAGGTATGAGGGGCTTGTATGAAGCTCCTAATTGAGAACGAGCGGCTTAAGGGGAGACTTGATGTTCTTCAGTCGCCGGTTTATTCTTCGGTGGTCGTTTCGCGGGCGTCGGCTGTCAAGCATACACCCGTCTCTGCGGTCCCTGTTGTTGGCTCCGGTTTCTGTGCCGAAACCGGTGGAAACGTGGTCCTTTGTTGTGCGTGGAAAAGGAGGTGCAACGTCAAAGGAGTTGGTCAGTAAGGTCGTCGAGCAGGTCGGACCTACTCTTGGGGTCAGGGTTCACGATGTGAGGCCTCTACGCAGTGGCGGAGCTTTCATTCGCACTCCGTCAGTGGTAGAGGCAGAAGATCGCTGCGAACAAGAAATTCGAAGTAGTTGGCTTGGAAGTGTCGGTCAAAGATAAGTTGCGCGGTGTCCATTCGACGATTTCTTCAAATGAATTCATGACCAAGCTGTTTGAAATGAACCTGAAAGGGAAGATGACTGCTGATAGTTTCAAGAAGAGTATTCGCCTGGTCAGTAGTCTCTGGAAGGCCGGCAACGGCGGTCAAACCAATGTATTTCTCGAGGGCAGAGAGAAGGCAATAGACCTTTTATTATCGGTTGGGCGCGTGTATATAAAGTGGTTTAGCTTTATGGTGCGCCCCCAGGAGGCCATACCTGTGTGTTACCGCTGCCTTGGTTTTGACCACCGTGTTCGGGATTGCCGCATGAGGGAGGATGTCTGCAGGGTGTGCGGGCAAGGTGGACATACGTCCTCAGTGCCAAAACCTGCCGCGATGTCGTAATTGTGCTTTTAAGGGCCTCATTGCAGACAATTTGTGTTGTCGTCATCATGCCCGACATATGCGGCTATGGTTGCCAGGGCGAACGCTAGGCATTAGATATGTTGCACCTCCTGCAACTTAATTGTCAGAGGTCGTTTGGTGTCATGTGTGAGTTGGGGCAGGCTATGTGTCAATTGGACGCTAGTCTGGTGTTGTTGGTACTTATCAACGACGAACTGGGCACACTGTGGGCGTTAAACGATGGCACATTCGCGACGCTAACTGGGACCATTATCGGAATTGTGTTAGGGAGGCATTGTCATCGGTGCCACTTGATGCCTTTAGGCTACTAACTATTGACGACCAGGTTGCTAAGATAGAAGAGCTGGTTGGCCAAGTAAATTACGCGCAACTAGGTCGAGTTCGTAGAACTAGACTTAAGAGGGTCAAATGGTGGACCCCTGAGCTAGAGATGATGCGGTGGCATGTTCGACGCCTGCGGAAGTATTTCCAAAGGGGAAGGCGTGCCACTGTTGAAGACCTAGCTCAGCGCAAAGCAGACTATCTTCTCAGCCTTAAGACGTACAAGGACAAACTTGTGACAGTCAAGGAGGACGAATGGAGGAGTTTCGTACGGGACAATAGAGGTGACCCCCGGGGTACGGTTTACCGTATCTGCAGGGGTAGAGAGAGGCAGGTTGACTATACGAGCCTTCAGGTTGGCAACACCTCGTTGTCTTGTTGGAGAGACTGTACGAACGATTTGTTGGGGGTTTTCTTCCCTATGGTGAAGTCAATCGGTTATTTTCCTCCTCCGGTGGAAATAATTGATCCTCCTAACTTGGAAAGAGCGGACATTGAAGACTGTTTTTGTAAAGTTAATAGTAGGAAGTCGCCGAGTATTGACGGTTTGACTGGAGAGATGTGTAAAAACATCTGGAAGGCCATTCCGGAGTACCTGGAAACGATCTTTGGGAAGTGTATCAAGCAGGGCTATTTCCCGAAGGCATGGAAATCAGCTCGCGTTGTGGTGCTTCTGAAGTCGCCTGATGGAGTGAGGGATAATCCTCGCTCTTATCGGGGCATCAGTCTCTTGCCGGTATTTGGAAAAGTACTGGAAAGAATCATCGTGTATAGGCTTAGGGAATGCTACAGCGTTTGCCTTTCATGTTACCAGTTTGGTTTTAGGGAAGGCAAGTGCGTAGAAGACGCTTGGCTACGTGTTAAGGGAGCGGTTGAGCAGTATAGCTCAAAGTATGTGCTTGGTCTTTTCATCGACTTCAAGGGCGCCTTTGATTATCTCTTATGGGATAGTCCTTCAAAGGTTGTCTGAGATTGGCTGTCGCGAGATGAACGTATGGTGTAGCTATTTCAAGGAAAGAAAAGGCTGTGTTGTTGGATCCAATGACACGGTCTGGATGGAGGTTGTTCGGGGCTGTCCGCAGGGCTCCATCTGTGGTCCATTCATTTGGAACCTCATGATGGACACTCTGTTGTGGCAGCTCGAGCTGACATTCAAGCTGTGTGCGTGTGCGGATGATCTACTCATGCTTATCGAAGGCCAGTCTCGGGTTGAGCTAGAGAGAAGGGGTGATGAGGCTATCCGTATTGTCTGTAATTGGGGTACACAAGTCGGTGTAGACGTTGCCACCGAGAAGACGGTAATGATGCCACTCAAGGGTATATTATCACACGCGAGACGCCCAAGCATTAGAGTTGGTGACAACTGCATTGGGTATGTGATAGAGGTCAGGTATTTTGAAATAGCTATGGGGGAGCGCATGCGCTTCCATGTTCATCTCGATCGCATAAGAGAAAAACTTACAGAAGTCGTTGGGAAGGTCAGGCGCATTCTGAGGAATGATTGAGGCCTCAGCAGGCGTGCCGTTCGTACCACATACAATGGACTGTTGGTTGCTTGCGCAACATATGGTGCATCTGTTTGGTATGATGCGGTGATGACTGTTGTTAGCAGACGTGATTCTTACTTGTCAAAGATTTGATCTCTTGGCGTGTATGTCGTACAGTGTCAACAGACGCATTGCAGGTCCTCGCGGGTGCAGCACCCCTTGACCTGGAGGTAATACGTCGCAGTATTGCTTTTAAGGTCAAGAAGGGACTGCCGCTGCTTGTGCATGATTGGATTTCTTCCTCTGATCTTACAAGTTGGAGTGTTAGGATCAAATCACTCCTACAGGAGTGTCTTGATGGTGGCAGACAAGATGGACGAACAGTGACAAGGGTAGGGTGACTTATGATTCTATACCTAATCTGACGTTTGTACGGGAACACCCAGATTTTTGCTTCGGCTTAAATCTGGGGTTCATACTTACGGGACATGGTACCTTTAATGCATTTTTGCATGCTATGGCCCTGACCGATACAGCTGACTGTCGGTGTGGGATGGGGACTGATGACTGGCAGCATGTACTGACTACATACTCAGACTATGACATTAAAGATTTAGATAGTATGGGTATTACCTATACTCAGGGGGTGTGGGACTTCTGTAGGGCCCTAGAAGACGTTCGGACAATTGGAAGGCGTTTTCGCCAATGAAGTTTTTAGGAGAACAGGACGTTATTGGAGGTTTTCCCCTTCACTTCAAACGCCAGTGGTTTCCTAATCTTGCTTTTTTGTGCCCTTTGTCCAGTGTTGTTGTCGCCGTTAAATAGTTTTCCTCTGGTATTTGGTTGCCGTTTTTGTTAGTTTATTAGTTTTGTTTTTAGTGCTCTCGATGAGTATCTCATCGATAAGTGGAAATCACGTTGGACGAACAGTGACAATGGCAGGGTGACGTATGAATTCATATCTAACACAACATTCGTACTGCAACGCCCCGACTTTGGCTTTAGCTTAAGTCTGGGATTCTTATTGACGGGACATGGCTCGCTCAATGCATTCTTACATAAGAGGGGCCTTAGTGAGACTGAGAACTGTTGGTGTGGGTTGGGACCTGAGGACTGGCGGCATGTACTGACGATACGTCCGCTCTACGAAGGCCTTAGTGATTTAGAAGCGATGGGTATCATCGAGACTGGGGATATGGTGGACTTTAGTAGGGCCTTAGCTACGGATCGGACTAAGCAGACTTGACGAGTTCGCTCGTCTTGCCTTTAGTAGGAGAAGAACTGGGGTGGGTTGATGGTAGGTTACCCTTCCGACATCGCCCGGCGTGGGTTCTCTGCCGTTGGTTAGTCCCTGAGGCTCGATGTTTGCGTGCGCATCTTACACTAGTGGGTGCCTATGTAGTGGTCCGTATTGCCAACTGTCATCGTTGGTGTTTGACATCCTCCTGTTGTAGTTTTTATGGCGTTCCTTTGTACCCATTATTTTTTGTTGGTTCATTATTGTTATTTGTGCTTCTCTCAGTTGGGCTGTTGTGTTCAAAGCATCATCAGTCCCGAACTATTTGGGAGGAGGTTTAATTTTGGTAAGACGGGTGTTGCGGGCGCCAGAAATTCGTCTCTGTCCGACAATAATGAGGCCCCCTTGCGGGAGAACGTGGTGGCTGTGGTTTATACCCAATTTGAGGAGAGAGCCCAAGCTCGGTGTGGCGTTGCTCTCTCAACCACTGTAAAAAGCGGAGTTTAAATAGTCTCCCACCCCTAACCAAGAGGGAAGTCTTTTCCAAATGCACGGCTTCGAATTGGCACTCACGTGTGGTGATGCAATCAGTGAAATGCTTATGCATGATATGTAGTTGCATCACTGTGCGTGGCGGCGCTGGTAGACACATTGATTCACGTGCTTTGAGCACCGTGGGGTATCACGTGATGGCGAAACTCACGTAAAACCCTGGACTAATGTCCCTATCTACTCACTCACTCAATTGTGAATTGTTATACGTTCTGTAGTTTTTTCCGTTCGTGTGTTTTTGCAAGTTTTTCGTGTTATTTTATCGTTATATTAAATGTTATATTAAAATCTGAAATATATAGCAAATTGTGTGCGAGTTCCTCTTTGCTACGAGCGATATCGAGTTTTTCCAGTTTGCATTAATTGGTGTGCTTTTATAAAAGAATTTTTCTTTTGTTAAAAACAAAAGGAAATAAATTGACATTTTTAATAATTGTTTTTGTGAATTGTTCTAAAACTTTATATTGTGATTGGGGTGAGTTTGTTGATTTGGTTTTGATTTTTGCTGTGATTTTGATTTTGATTGTAATTGTAATTGAATTTTTTGATTTTGATGTTGGTTTGTAACTTTGATATTTCTTGCTTTGATTTTGATTGTTTTGGATTTCGCTATTGGTTTTGAATTGTGCTTGCTCTTATTTAATTATAAGTATGAATTCGTTGCCTGCCGTTAAGGCGAAGAAGGATAGTAAGAAGGTGTCGGGTGCATTGCCTGAGGCATCCATAGGGCCTCTTTCTGCGGCGTCTACTGCGGGGAGTACCTTTATGGATGCAGACTTAATCAGTTCGTGCTCCGAGATTGATACGGTCTTGACGGGAGATGAAAGTGAAAAAATTGAAGTTAGGTACGACCAAAGTTAGTGAAGTTGGGTCAAAGAGAGAGTTGAGGAAGAGGAGGAAGCCTGCTTTGGGTGGGGGCGCCTCGGGGCTACCCACCTGTAGTTTGGGTCCTCGGTGTGAAGGTACAGTAGGTGAGTTGAAGGTCATCACCAACAATTTGTTGGGGGTGATCTTTGAGCGTGAATTGGAGCATTCCCTCTTATGTAGGGTAATAGAACATTCTGGCCGATATGAAGCACTCCTTATGACGCTCATTTCTGAAAAGGAGCGTCTAAGGGGAAGACTGGACGTGCATGAGTCGCGTCCAGTGAATGCGAAGGCTCCTGTTGCCAGTTTCGTTGCACCCGTAGCTTCCCCAGTTTCCGTTGCAGTGGCTTCGCCTAAGCCGGTGGAGACGTGGGCTGTAGTGGTTAAGGGCAGGGGCAAGGAGGCCTTAAGGAGGTCGTTAAGGAGGTTGTTGAGGAGGTTGGCCCAACTCTTGGCGTGCGTGTCCACGAGGTGCGGCCAACCCGTGACGGAGGAGCAATTATTCGCACTCCCTCGGTAGCTGAGAGGGAACGCGTCGTTGCTAATAAGAAGTTCATTGAAGTTGGTCTGGAGGTTTCCGTAGAGGACAAATTAGGTCCTCGAGTAGTCATCCAGAAGGTTCATCCGGAGATTCCGGTTGATGATTTTATGACCGATCTCTTCGAGATGAATTTGAAGGACCGTATGTCACGTGAGGTTTTCAATAAGAGCGTGAAAATTGTTAGTGGTCCGTGGAAGCCGGACTTGGGGCCTGTCAATGTGGTTTTGGAGGGTACAAATATGGTCACGTCGGCCCTATTGGGAGTTGACAGGTGTTACATCAAGTGGTTTAGCTTCCACGTGCGTTCGCGATTGTCGCCTTAAGGAGGACATTTGTCGGCGTTGTGGGCGGTCAGGTCATGTCGCATCGCGTTGCGCCAATGCGATGAACTGCCGCAATTGTGCCCTGAAGGGTATGCCTTCTGAGCATCTAATGATGTCGGCAAGTTGTCCGACATATTCGATGATGGTAGCGCGAGCGAACGCTAGGCATTAAGATGGTCAAGTTACTTCAACTGAACTGTCGAGGTGCTTATGCGACGATGTGCGAGTTGGGCGAGGCTCTATTTGAGTCTAGGAGCTCTATAGCTCTAGTGCAGGAACCGTACACGTCGGGCGGTGTCGTAAGGGGCTTACCGGGTGGGATCCGAGTGTTTACTGACGAAGGGGGAAACTCGGCAGTTTTAGTTGCTGCCCCGGACTTCAACTGTACTTTAGTTAGCAGAAGCCAATTGGGGGTCTGCTTGCAGATAGAGGGCGGGTTTGGGAGGATGCTTTTGACTAGCATCTACTGTACGTTTAGGGAAACATTAGAGCCGTTCTTAGTGTATATGAACTCGGTCCTACTGGTTAGTGGGAGCATTCCACCCATCTTTGGACTTGATGCCAATGCATCTTCCCCTATGTGGTTCAGTAAGGTAACCAGGCATTCGTCTGGTTATCGGAACCATACTAGGAGAATTGTGCTGGGTGAGTGGATGCTGGGTTACGATGTTTTTGCCGTGAATGAGCCCAGCGAGTTATATACCTTTGACGGCCCTAATGGAGTTAGCGACATTGACGTGACAGCTGCAAATGGGGCAGCAATGACGCTTTTGAACTTTAGGTGGAGGGTGTGTAATGAGGTTGTTATCTCTCACCAAAGACGAACTGGGACGACTGGGGGCGTCAACCGTTGGCGCAATCGTAACATAGACTGGGACCATTACCAGTACTGTGTTAGGGAAGCTGCAGCGGCTGTAGCAGTTGACGATTTTATGCAACTGACTGTGGACGACCAGATTAGTGGACTTAATCAGTGGGTGTCCACTGTTAATGACGCCTTACTCGGGAGAGTGGTATCGACCGTGCGTCGTAAGATTCAGTGGTGGACCCGAGAGTTAAGTATGATCCGGGGACATGTTTGTCATCTCAGGAACCGATTCCAGAGGGGTCGGCGTGCCAATGTTGAAGACTTAGCTCGGCGTAAGGCCGAATATCTACGAAGTCGTAGAACGTACAAAGACAGAATCGTTACTGTTAAGGACGAGTGGAGGAGTTTCGTACGGGACAATAGGGATGACCCCTGGGGTAAGGTTTACCGTATCTTCAGGGGAAAGAGTAGGACAAGTGACTTGGCATGCCTTCATGTTGGCGATAATGTATTGTCTTCATAGAGGGATTGCATGAACGAACTTTTGGGGGTTTTCTTTCCAAGAGCGGAGACCAGTAGCTATCCTCGTAGTGAGTTAGAGGTTGCCCCGCCTAACTTGGAGAGAAGTGAACTTGTAGGCAGTATTTTCCAGATCAAGAGTAGAAGTCGCCGGGTATTGATGGTATGACCGAAGGGATGTGTAAGAACATCTGGAAGGCCATACCGGAATATTTGGAGGCAATCTTTAGGAAGTGTATCTCAGAGGGATATTTTCCTAGTGGGTGGAAGTGTGCCCGCATTGTAATGCTCCTGAAGTCTCCCGGTAGGGTATTGAACTATCTTCGCTCTTATCGGGACATCAGCCTTCTTCCGGTGCTTGGAAAAGTACTGGAGAAGATTATGGTGTCTCGACTGATGGAGGCCTACACTGAAGGTACATGTGAGCACCGGTACGGCTTTAGAGCAGGAAAGTGTGTTGAGGATGCTTGGTTTTATGTCAAGCGGAGTGTTCAGCAGAGTACCTCCAAATATGTCTTAGGCATATTTGTCGACTTCAGAGGTGCGTTTGATTACGTCTTGGGACAGTGTTCTCAGGAGGTTAGCTGAGGTAGGCTGCAGGGAATTAGGCCTCTGGTCTAGTTATTTCCAAGGTAGGCGAGCTTGTGTTGTTAGTGCCAGTGACACAGTTTGGAAGGATGTTGTTCGGGATTGTCCGCAGGGCTCTATCTGTGGTCCATATATTTGGAACCTCATGATGGACTCCCTGTTTTGTCAACTCGGGCTTACTTTCAAGGTGTGTGCGTATGCGGATGACCTACTCATCATTGTCGAAGGCCAGTCTCGGGTTGAGCTAGAGAGAAGGGGTGATGAGGCTATCCGTATTGTCTGTAATTGGGGTACACAAGTCGGTGTAGACGTTGCCACCGAGAAGACGGTAATGATGCCACTCAAGGGTATATTATCACACGCGAGACGCCCAAGCATTAGAGTTGGTGACAACTGCATTGGGTATGTGATAGAGGTCAGGTATTTTGAAATAGCTATGGGGGAGCGCATGCGCTTCCATGTTCATCTCGATCGCATAAGAGAAAAACTTACAGAAGTCGTTGGGAAGGTCAGGCGCATTCTGAGGAATGATTGAGGCCTCAGCAGGCGTGCCGTTCGTACCACATACAATGGACTGTTGGTTGCTTGCGCAACATATGGTGCATCTGTTTGGTATGATGCGGTGATGACTGTTGTTAGCAGACGTGATTCTTACTTGTCAAAGATTTGATCTCTTGGCGTGTATGTCGTACAGTGTCAACAGACGCATTGCAGGTCCTCGCGGGTGCAGCACCCCTTGACCTGGAGGTAATACGTCGCAGTATTGCTTTTAAGGTCAAGAAGGGACTGCCGCTGCTTGTGCATGATTGGATTTCTTCCTCTGATCTTACAAGTTGGAGTGTTAGGATCAAATCACTCCTACAGGAGTGTCTTGATGGTGGCAGACAAGATGGACGAACAGTGACAAGGGTAGGGTGACTTATGATTCTATACCTAATCTGACGTTTGTACGGGAACACCCAGATTTTTGCTTCGGCTTAAATCTGGGGTTCATACTTACGGGACATGGTACCTTTAATGCATTTTTGCATGCTATGGCCCTGACCGATACAGCTGACTGTCGGTGTGGGATGGGGACTGATGACTGGCAGCATGTACTGACTACATACTCAGACTATGACATTAAAGATTTAGATAGTATGGGTATTACCTATACTCAGGGGGTGTGGGACTTCTGTAGGGCCCTAGAAGACGTTCGGACAATTGGAAGGCGTTTTCGCCAATGAAGTTTTTAGGAGAACAGGACGTTATTGGAGGTTTTCCCCTTCACTTCAAACGCCAGTGGTTTCCTAATCTTGCTTTTTTGTGCCCTTTGTCCAGTGTTGTTGTCGCCGTTAAATAGTTTTCCTCTGGTATTTGGTTGCCGTTTTTGTTAGTTTATTAGTTTTGTTTTTAGTGCTCTCGATGAGTATCTCATCGATAAGTGGAAATCACGTTGGACGAACAGTGACAATGGCAGGGTGACGTATGAATTCATATCTAACACAACATTCGTACTGCAACGCCCCGACTTTGGCTTTAGCTTAAGTCTGGGATTCTTATTGACGGGACATGGCTCGCTCAATGCATTCTTACATAAGAGGGGCCTTAGTGAGACTGAGAACTGTTGGTGTGGGTTGGGACCTGAGGACTGGCGGCATGTACTGACGATACGTCCGCTCTACGAAGGCCTTAGTGATTTAGAAGCGATGGGTATCATCGAGACTGGGGATATGGTGGACTTTAGTAGGGCCTTAGCTACGGATCGGACTAAGCAGACTTGACGAGTTCGCTCGTCTTGCCTTTAGTAGGAGAAGAACTGGGGTGGGTTGATGGTAGGTTACCCTTCCGACATCGCCCGGCGTGGGTTCTCTGCCGTTGGTTAGTCCCTGAGGCTCGATGTTTGCGTGCGCATCTTACACTAGTGGGTGCCTATGTAGTGGTCCGTATTGCCAACTGTCATCGTTGGTGTTTGACATCCTCCTGTTGTAGTTTTTATGGCGTTCCTTTGTACCCATTATTTTTTGTTGGTTCATTATTGTTATTTGTGCTTCTCTCAGTTGGGCTGTTGTGTTCAAAGCATCATCAGTCCCGAACTATTTGGGAGGAGGTTTAATTTTGGTAAGACGGGTGTTGCGGGCGCCAGAAATTCGTCTCTGTCCGACAATAATGAGGCCCCCTTGCGGGAGAACGTGGTGGCTGTGGTTTATACCCAATTTGAGGAGAGAGCCCAAGCTCGGTGTGGCGTTGCTCTCTCAACCACTGTAAAAAGCGGAGTTTAAATAGTCTCCCACCCCTAACCAAGAGGGAAGTCTTTTCCAAATGCACGGCTTCGAATTGGCACTCACGTGTGGTGATGCAATCAGTGAAATGCTTATGCATGATATGTAGTTGCATCACTGTGCGTGGCGGCGCTGGTAGACACATTGATTCACGTGCTTTGAGCACCGTGGGGTATCACGTGATGGCGAAACTCACGTAAAACCCTGGACTAATGTCCCTATCTACTCACTCACTCAATTGTGAATTGTTATACGTTCTGTAGTTTTTTCCGTTCGTGTGTTTTTGCAAGTTTTTCGTGTTATTTTATCGTTATATTAAATGTTATATTAAAATCTGAAATATATAGCAAATTGTGTGCGAGTTCCTCTTTGCTACGAGCGATATCGAGTTTTTCCAGTTTGCATTAATTGGTGTGCTTTTATAAAAGAATTTTTCTTTTGTTAAAAACAAAAGGAAATAAATTGACATTTTTAATAATTGTTTTTGTGAATTGTTCTAAAACTTTATATTGTGATTGGGGTGAGTTTGTTGATTTGGTTTTGATTTTTGCTGTGATTTTGATTTTGATTGTAATTGTAATTGAATTTTTTGATTTTGATGTTGGTTTGTAACTTTGATATTTCTTGCTTTGATTTTGATTGTTTTGGATTTCGCTATTGGTTTTGAATTGTGCTTGCTCTTATTTAATTATAAGTATGAATTCGTTGCCTGCCGTTAAGGCGAAGAAGGATAGTAAGAAGGTGTCGGGTGCATTGCCTGAGGCATCCATAGGGCCTCTTTCTGCGGCGTCTACTGCGGGGAGTACCTTTATGGATGCAGACTTAATCAGTTCGTGCTCCGAGATTGATACGGTCTTGACGGGAGATGAAAGTGAAAAAATTGAAGTTAGGTACGACCAAAGTTAGTGAAGTTGGGTCAAAGAGAGAGTTGAGGAAGAGGAGGAAGCCTGCTTTGGGTGGGGGCGCCTCGGGGCTACCCACCTGTAGTTTGGGTCCTCGGTGTGAAGGTACAGTAGGTGAGTTGAAGGTCATCACCAACAATTTGTTGGGGGTGATCTTTGAGCGTGAATTGGAGCATTCCCTCTTATGTAGGGTAATAGAACATTCTGGCCGATATGAAGCACTCCTTATGACGCTCATTTCTGAAAAGGAGCGTCTAAGGGGAAGACTGGACGTGCATGAGTCGCGTCCAGTGCCTGCGAAGGCTCCTGTTGCCAGTTTCGTTGCACCCGTAGCTTCCCCAGTTTCCGTTGCAGTGGCTTCGCCTAAGCCGGTGGAGACGTGGGCTGTAGTGGTTAAGGGCAGGGGCAAGGAGGCCTTAAAGGAGGTCGTTAAGGAGGTTGTTGAGGAGGTTGGCCCAACTCTTGGCGTGCGTGTCCACGAGGTGCGGCCAACCCGTGACGGAGGAGCAATTATTCGCACTCCCTCGGTAGCTGAGAGGGAACGCGTCGTTGCTAATAAGAAGTTCATTGAAGTTGGTCTGGAGGTTTCCGTAGAGGACAAATTAGGTCCTCGAGTAGTCATCCAGAAGGTTCATCCGGAGATTCCGGTTGATGATTTTATGACCGATCTCTTCGAGATGAATTTGAAGGACCGTATGTCACGTGAGGTTTTCAATAAGAGCGTGAAAATTGTTAGTGGTCCGTGGAAGCCGGACTTGGGGCCTGTCAATGTGGTTTTGGAGGGTACATATGGTCACGTCGGCCCTATTGGGAGTTGACAGGTGTTACATCAAGTGGTTTAGCTTCCACGTGCGTTCGCGATTGTCGCCTTAAGGAGGACATTTGTCGGCGTTGTGGGCGGTCAGGTCATGTCGCATCGCGTTGCGCCAATGCGATGAACTGCCGCAATTGTGCCCTGAAGGGTATGCCTTCTGAGCATCTAATGATGTCGGCAAGTTGTCCGACATATTCGATGATGGTAGCGCGAGCGGACGCTAGGCATTAAGATGGTCAAGTTAATTCAACTGAACTGTCAAGGTGCTTATGCGACGATGTGCGAGTTGGGCGAGGCTCTATTTGAGTCTAGGAGCTCTATAGCTCTAGTGCAGGAACCGTACACGTCGGGCGGTGTCGTAAGGGGCTTACCGGGTGAGATCCGAGTGTTTACTGACGAAGGGGGAACTCGGCAGTTTTACTTGCTGACCCGGACTTCAACTGTACTTTAGTTAGCAGAAGCCAATGGGGGTCTGCTTGCAGATAGAGGGCGGGTTTGGGAGGATGCTTGTGGCTAGCATCTACTGTACGTTTAGGGAACTATTAGAGCCGTTCTTAGTGTATATGAACTCGGTCCTACTGGTTAGTGGGAGCATTCCACTCATCTTTGGACTTGATGCTAATGCATCTTCCCCTATGTGGTTCAGTAAGGCAACCAGGCATTCGTCTGGTTATCGGAACGATACTAGGGGAATTGTGCTGGGTGAGTGGATGCTGGGTTACAATGTTTTTGCCGTGAATGAGCCCAGCGAGTTATATACCTTTGACGGCCCTAATGGAGTTAGTGACATTGACGTGACAGCTGCAAATGGGGCAGTAATGACGCTTTTTAACTTTAGGTGGAGGGTGTGTAATGACTGGGGGTGAGTGATCACAACCTCATTGAGGTTGTTATCTCTCACCAAAGACGAACTGGGACGGCTGGGGGCGTCAACCGTTGACGCAATCGTAACATAGACTGGGACCATTACCAGTACTGTGTTAGGGAAGCTGCAGCGGCTTTAGCAGTTGACGATTTTATGCAACTGACTGTGGACGACCAGATTAGTAGACTTAATCAGTGGGTATCCACTGTTAATGACGCCTTACTCGGGAGAGTGGTATCGACCGTGCGCCGTAAGGTTCAGTGGTGGACCCGAGAGTTAAGTATGATCCGGGGACATGTTCGTCATCTCAGGAAGCGATTCCAGAGGGGTCGGCGTGCCAATGTTGAAGACTTAGCTCGGCGTAAGGCCGAATATCTACGAAGTCTTAGAACGTACAAAGACAGAATCGTTACTGTTAAGGACGAGTGGAGGAGTTTCGTACGGGACAATAGGGATGACCCCTGGGGTAAGGTTTACCGTATCTTCAGGGGAAAGAGTAGGCCAAGTGACTTGGCATGCCTTCATGTTGGCGATAATGTATTGTCTTCATGGAGGGATTGCATGAACGAACTTTTGGGGGTTTTCTTTCCAAGAGCGGAGACCAGTAGCTATCCTCGTAGTGAGGTAGTGGTTGCCCCGCCTAACTTGGAGAGAAGTGAACTTGTAGGCAGTATTTTCCAGATCAAGAGTAGAAGTCGCCGGGTATTGATGGTATGACCGAAGGGATGTGTAAGAACATCTGGAAGGCCATACCGGAATATCTGGAGGCAATCTTTAGGAAGTGTATCTCAGAGGGATATTTTCCTAGTGGGTGGAAGTGTGCCCGCATTGTAGTGCTCCTGAAGTCTCCCGGTAGGGTGTTGAACTATCCTCGCTCTTATCGGGACATCAGCCTTCTTCCGGTGCTTGGAAAAGTACTGGAGAAGATTATGGTGTCTCGACTGATGGAGGCCTACACTGAAGGTACATGTGAGCACCAGTACGGCTTTAGAGCAGGAAAGTGTGTTGAGGATGCTTGGTTTTATGTCAAGCGGAGTGTTCAGCAGAGTACCTCCAAATATGTCTTAGGCATATTTGTCGACTTCAGAGGTGCGTTTGATTACGTCTTGGGACAGTGTTCTCAGGAGGTTAGCTGAGGTAGGCTGCAGGGAATTAGGCCTCTGGTCTAGTTATTTCCAAGGTAGGCGAGCTTGTGTTGTTAGTGCCAGTGACACAGTTTGGAAGGATGTTGTTCGGGATTGTCCGCAGGGCTCTATCTGTGGTCCATATATTTGGAACCTCATGATGGACCCCCTGTTGCGTCAACTCGGGCTTACTTTCAAGGTGTGTGCGTATGCGGATGACCTACTCATCATTGTCGAAGGCCAGTCTCGTGCTGAGCTGGAGGCACGTGGTGGGCAGGCCATTCGGATCGCATGTGAATGGGGTCGAAATGTCGGTGTCGAGGTGGCAACTGACAAGTCTGTTACAATGCTGCTCAAGGGCAGCTTGTCAAGCAGACACCCTCCACTCATTAGAGCTGGTGATGTGAGTATTAGATATGCAACAAAAGTCAAATACCTGGGAATATCTATGACCGAAAGGATGAATTTCCTGGTGCATACCGATAGAGTTAGGGAGAAACTGACCAAAGTAGTAGGTTCAATTGGGCGTATCCTAAGGTGTGACTGGGGCCTCAGCAGACGTGCCGTACGCGCTATATACGATGGACTATTCGTCGCTTGTACGGAGTATGGTGCATCAGTGTGGTACGAAACAGTCATGTCTGTTGTTGGCCGACGTAAGGCTCTGGCGTGTCAGAGGATTATTCTCCTAGCTTGAGTGACAGTTTGCAGGACAGTTTCAATGGACGCTCTTCAGGTATTGGTAGGCTTGGAAATAGTACGTCAACGTATTGTTTTCAAGATCAAGAAGGGACTACCACTTCTAGCGCATGATTGGGTTTCTGCTAATGATCTGGCAAATAAGGAGGGTAGGAGTTTAATTTCCCTTCTCGATGAGTATCTCATCGATAAGTGGAAATCACGTTGGACGAACAGTGACAATGGCAGGGTGACGTATGAATTCATATCTGACACAACATTCGTACTGCAACGTCCCGACTTTGGCTTCAGCTTAAGTCTGGGATTCTTACTGACGGGACATTGCTCGCTCAATGCATTGTTACATAAGATGGGCCTTAGTGAGACTGAGAACTGTTGGTGTGGGTTGGGACCTGAGGACTGGCGGCATGTACTGACGATACGTCCGCTCTACGAAGACCTTAGGGATTTAGAAGCGATGGGTATCATCGAGACTGGGGATATGGTGGACTTTAGTAGGGCCTTAGCTACGGATCGGACTAAGCAGACTTGACGAATTCGCTCGTCTTGCCTTTTTTGGTGTGTTTTTATAAAAGAATTTTTCTTTTGTTAAAAACAAAAGAAAATAAATTGACATTTTTAATAATTGTTTTTGTGAATTGTTATAAAACTTTATATTGTGATTGGGGTGAGTTTGTTGATTTGGTTTTGATTTTTGCTGTGATTTTGATTGTAATTGTAATTGAATTTTTTGATTTTGATGTTGGTTTGTGACTTTGATATTTCTTGCTTTGATTTTGATTGTTTTGGATTTCGCTATTGGTTTTGAATTGTGCTTGCTCTTATTTAATTATAAGTATGAATTCTTTGCCTGCCGTTAAGGCGAAGAAGGATAGTAAGAAGGTGTCGGGTGCATTGTCTGAGGCATCCATAGGGCCTCTTTCTGCGGCATCTACTGCGGGGAGTACCTTTATGGATGCAGACTTAATCAGTTCGTGCTCCGCGATTGATACGGTCTTGACGGGAGATGAAAGTGTGAAAAAATTTAAGTTAGGTACGACCAAAGTTAGTGAAGTTGGGTCAAAGAGGGAGTTGAGGAAGAGGAGGAAGCCTGCTTTGGGTGGGGGCGCCTCGGAGCTACCCACCTGTAGTTTGGGTCCTCGGTGTGAAAGTACAGTAGGTGAGTTGAAGGTCATCACCAACAGTTTGTTGGGGGTGATCTTTGAGCGTGAATTGGAGCCTTCCCTCTTACGTAGGGTAATAGAACATTCTGGCCGATATGAGGCACTCCTTATGACGCTCATTTCTGAAAAGGAGCGTCTATGGGGAAGACTGGACGTGCATGAGTCGCGTCCAGTGCCTGCGAAGGCTCCTGTTGCCAGTTTCGTTGCACCCGTAGCTTCCCCAGTTTCCGCTGCAGTGGCTTCGCCTAAGCCGGTGGAGACGTGGGCTGTGGTGGTTAAGGGCAAGGAGGCCTTAAAGGAGGTCGTTAAGGAGGTTGTTGAGGAGGTTGGCCCAACTCTTGGCGTGCGTGTCCACGAGGTGCGGCCAACCCGTAACGGAGGAGCAATTATTCGCACTCCCTCGGTAGCTGAGAGGGAACGCGTCGTTGCTAATAAGAAGTTCATTGAAGTTGGTCTGGAGGTTTCCGTAGAGGATAAATTAGGTCCTCGAGTAGTCATCCAGAAGGTTCATCCGGAGATTCCGGTTGATGATTTGATGACCGATCTCTTCGAGATGAATTTGAAGGACCGTATGTCACGTGAGGTTTTCAATAAGAGCGTGAAAATTGTTAGTGGCCCGTGGAAGCCGGACTTGGGGCCTGTCAATGTGGTTTTGGAGGGTACAAATAGGGTCACGTCGGCCCTATTGGGAGTTGACAGGTGTTACATCAAGTGGTTTAGCTTCCACGTGCGTTCGCGATTGTCGCCTTAAGGAGGACATTTGTCGGCGTTGTGGGCGGTCAGGTCATGTCGCATCGCGTTGCGCCAATGCGATGAACTGCCGCAATTGTGCCCTGAAGGGTATGCCTTCTGAGCATCTAATGATGTCGGCAAGTTGTCCGACATATTCGATGATGGTAGCGCGAGCGAACGCTAGGCATTAAGATGGTCAAGTTAATTCAACTGAACTGTCAAGGTGCTTATGCGACGATGTGCGAGTTGGGCGAGGCTCTATTTGAGTCTAGGAGCTCTATAGCTCTAGTGCAGGAACCGTACACGTCGGGCGGTGTCGTAAGGGGCTTACCGGGTGAGATCCGAGTGTTTACTGACGAAGGGGGAACTCGGCAGTTTTACTTGCTGACCCGGACTTCAACTGTACTTTAGTTAGCAGAAGCCAATGGGGGTCTGCTTGCAGATAGAGGGCGGGTTTGGGAGGATGCTTGTGGCTAGCATCTACTGTACGTTTAGGGAACTATTAGAGCCGTTCTTAGTGTATATGAACTCGGTCCTACTGGTTAGTGGGAGCATTCCACTCATCTTTGGACTTGATGCTAATGCATCTTCCCCTATGTGGTTCAGTAAGGCAACCAGGCATTCGTCTGGTTATCGGAACGATACTAGGGGAATTGTGCTGGGTGAGTGGATGCTGGGTTACGATGTTTTTGCCGTGAATGAGCCCAGCGAGTTATATACCTTTGACGGCCCTAATGGAGTTAGTGACATTGACGTGACAGCTGCAAATGGGGCAGTAATGACGCTTTTTAACTTTAGGTGGAGGGTGTGTAATGACTGGGGGTGAGTGATCACAACCTCATTGAGGTTGTTATCTCTCACCAAAGACGAACTGGGACGGCTGGGGGCGTCAACCTTTGACGCAATCGTAACATAGACTGGGACCATTACCAGTACTGTGTTAAGGAAGCTGCAGCGGCTGTAGCAGTTGACGATTTTATGCAACTGACTGTGGACGACCAGATTAGTAGACTTAATCAGTGGGTATCCACTGTTAATGACGCCTTACTCGGGAGAGTGGTATCGACCGTGCGCCGTAAGGTTCAGTGGTGGACCCGAGAGTTAAGTATGATCCGGGGACATGTTCGTCATCTCAGGAAGCGATTCCAGAGGGGTCGGCGTGCCAATGTTGAAGACAGCTCGGCGTAAGGCCGAATATCTACGAAGTCTTAGAACGTACAAAGACAGAATCGTTACTGTTAAGGACGAGTGGAGGAGTTTCGTACGGGACAATAGGGATGACCCCTGGGGTAAGGTTTACCGTATCTTCAGGGGAAAGAGTAGGCCAAGTGACTTGGCATGCCTTCATGTTGGCGATAATGTATTGTCTTCATGGAGGGATTGCATGAACGAACTTTTGGGGGTTTTCTTTCCAAGAGCGGAGACCAGTAGCTATCCTCGTAGTGAGGTAGTGGTTGCCCCGCCTAACTTGGAGAGAAGTGAACTTGTAGGCAGTATTTTCCAGATCAAGAGTAGAAGTCGCCGGGTATTGATGGTATGACCGAAGGGATGTGTAAGAACATCTGGAAGGCCATACCGGAATATCTGGAGGCAATCTTTAGGAAGTGTATCTCAGAGGGATATTTTCCTAGTGGGTGGAAGTGTGCCCGCATTGTAGTGCTCCTGAAGTCTCCCGGTAGGGTGTTGAACTATCCTCGCTCTTATCGGGACATCAGCCTTCTTCCGGTGCTTGGAAAAGTACTGGAGAAGATTATGGTGTCTCGACTGATGGAGGCCTACACTGAAGGTACATGTGAGCACCAGTACGGCTTTAGAGCAGGAAAGTGTGTTGAGGATGCTTGGTTTTATGTCAAGCGGAGTGTTCAGCAGAGTACCTCCAAATATGTTTTAGGCATATTTGTCGACTTCAGAGGTGCGTTTGATTACGTCTTGGGACAGTGTTCTCAGGAGGTTAGCTGAGGTAGGCTGCAGGGAATTAGGCCTCTGGTCTAGTTATTTCCAAGGTAGGCGAGCTTGTGTTGTTAGTGCCAGTGACACAGTTTGGAAGGATGTTGTTCGGGATTGTCCGCAGGGCTCTATCTGTGGTCCATATATTTGGAACCTCATGATGGACCCCCTGTTGCGTCAACTCGGGCTTACTTTCAAGGTGTGTGCGTATGCGGATGACCTACTCATCATTGTCGAAGGCCAGTCTCGTGCTGAGCTGGAGGCACGTGGTGGGGAGGCCATTCGGATCGCATGTGAATGGGGTCGAAATGTCGGTGTCGAGGTGGCAACTGACAAGTCTGTTACAATGCTGCTCAAGGGCAGCTTGTCAAGCAGACACCCTCCACTCATTAGAGCTGGTGATGTGAGTATTAGATATGCAACAAAAGTCAAATACCTGGGAATATCTATGACCGAAAGGATGAATTTCCTGGTGCATACCGATAGAGTTAGGGAGAAACTGACCAAAGTAGTAGGTTCAATTAGGCGTATCCTAAGGTGTGACTGGGGCCTCAGCAGACGTGCCGTACGCGCTATATACGATGGACTATTCGTCGCTTGTACGGAGTATGGTGCATCAGTGTGGTACGAAACAGTCATGTCTGTTGTTGGCCGACGTAAGGCTCTGGCGTGTCAGAGGATTATTCTCCTGGCTTGAATGACAGTTTGCAGGACAGTTTCAATGGACGCTCTTCAGGTATTGGTAGGCTTGGAAATAGTACGTCAACGTATTGTTTTCAAGATCAAGAAGGGACTACCACTTCTAGCGCATGATTGGGTTTCTGCTAATGATCTGGCAAATAAGGAGGGTAGGAGTTTAATTTCCCTTCTCGATGAGTATCTCATCGATAAGTGGAAATCACGTTGGACGAACAGTGACAATGGCAGGGTGACGTATGAATTCATATCTGACACAACATTCGTACTGCAACGTCCCGACTTTGGCTTCAGCTTAAGTCTGGGATTCTAACTGACGGGACATTGCTCGCTCAATGCATTGTTACATAAGATGGGCCTTAGTGAGACTGAGAACTGTTGGTGTGGGTTGGGACCTGAGGACTGGCGGCATGTACTGACGATACGTCCGCTCTACGAAGACCTTAGGGATTTAGAAGCGATGGGTATCATCGAGACTGGGGATATGGTGGACTTTAGTAGGGCCTTAGCTACGGATCGGACTAAGCAGACTTGACGAATTCGCTCGTCTTGCCTTTTTTGGTGTGTTTTTATAAAAGAATTTTTCTTTTGTTAAAAACAAAAGAAAATAAATTGACATTTTTAATAATTGTTTTTGTGAATTGTTATAAAACTTTATATTGTGATGGGGGTGAGTTTGTTGATTTGGTTTTGATTTTTGCTGTGATTTTGATTGTAATTGTAATTGAATTTTTTGATTTTGATGTTGGTTTGTGACTTTGATATTTCTTGCTTTGATTTTGATTGTTTTGGATTTCGCTATTGGTTTTGAATTGTGCTTGCTCTTATTTAATTATAAGTATGAATTCTTTGCCTGCCGTTAAGGCGAAGAAGGATAGTAAGGTGTCGGGTGCATTGTCTGAGGCATCCATAGGGCCTCTTTCTGCGGCATCTACTGCGGGGAGTACCTTTATGGATGCAGACTTAATCAGTTTGTGCTCCGCGATTGATACGGTCTTGACGGGAGATGAAAGTGTGAAAAAATTTAAGTTAGGTACGACCAAAGTTAGTGAAGTTGGGTCAAAGAGGGAGTTGGGGAAGAGGAGGAAGCCTGCTTTGGGTGGGGGCGCCTCGGAGCTACCCACCTGTAGTTTGGGTCCTCGGTGTTGAGGTACAGTAGGTGAGTTGAAGGTCATCACCAACAGTTTGTTGGGGGTGATCTTTGAGCGTGAATTGGAGCCTTCCCTCTTACGTAGGGTAGTAGAACATTCTGGCCGATATGAGGCACTCCTTATGACGGTCATTTCTGAAAAGGAGCGTCTAAGGGGAAGACTGGACGTGCATGAGTCGCGTCCAGTGCCTGCGAAGGCTCCTGTTGCCAGTTTCGTTGCACCCGTAGCTTCCCCAGTTTCCGCTGCAGTGGCTTCGCCTAAGCCGGTGGAGACGTGGGCTGTGGTGGTTAAGGACAAGGGCAGGGGCAAGGAGGCCTTAAAGGAGGTTGTTGAGGAGGTTGACCCAGCTCTTGGCGTGCGTGTCCACGATGTGCGGCCAACCCGTGACGGAGGAGCAATTATTCGCACTCCCTCGGTAGCTGAGAGGGAACGCGTCGTTGCTAATAAGAAGTTCATTGAAGTTGGTCTGGAGGTTTCCGTAGAGGACAAATTAGGTCCTCGAGTAGTTATCCAGAAGGTTCATCCGGAGATTCCGGTTGATGATTTTATGACCGATCTCTTCGAGATGAATTTGAAGGACCGTATGTCACGTGAGGTTTTCAATAAGAGCGTGAAAATTGTTAGTGGTCCGTGGAAGCCGGACTTGGGGCCTGTCAATGTGGTTTTGGAGGGTATAAATAGGGTCACGTCGTCCCTATTGGGAGTTGACAGGTGTTACATCAAGTGGTTCAGCTTCCACGTGCGTTCGCGATTGTCGCCTTAAGGAGGACATTTGTCGGCGTTGTGGGCGGTCAGGTCATGTCGCATCGCGTTGCGCCAATGCGATGAACTGCCGCAATTGTGCCTGAAGGGTATGCCTTCTGAGCATCTAATGATGTCGGCAAGTTGTCCGACATATTCGATGATGGTAGCGCGAGCGAACGCTAGGCATTAAGATGGTCAAGTTACTTCAACTGAACTGTCAAGGTGCTTATGCGACGATGTGCGAGGTGGGCGAGGCTCTATTTGAGTCTAGGAGCTCTATAGCTCTAGTGCAGGAACCGTACACGTCGGGCGGTGTCGTAAGGGGATTACCGGGTGGGATCCGAGTGTTTACTGACGAAGGGGGAAACTCGGCAGTTTTACTTGCTGACCCGGACTTCAACTGTACTTTAGTCAGCAGAAGCCAATGGGGGTCTGCTTGCAGATAGAGGGCGGGTTTGGGAGGATGCTTGTGGGTAGCATCTACTGTACGTTTAGGGAACCATTAGAGCCGTTCTTAGTGCATATGAACTCGGTCCTACTGGTTAGTGGGAGCATTCTACTGATCTTTGGACTTGATGCTAATGCATCTTCCCCTATGTGGTTCAGTAAGGTAACCAGGCATTCGGCTGGTTATCGGAACCATACTAGGGGAATTGTGCTGGGTGAGTGGATGCTGGGTTACGATGTTTTTGCCGTGAATGAGCCCAGCGAGTTATATACCTTTGACGGCCCTAATGGAGTTAGTGACATTGACGTGACAGCTGCAAATGGGGCAGCAATGACGCTTTTTAACTTTAGGTGGAGGGTGTGTAATGACTGGGGGTGAGTGATCACAACCTCATTGAGGTTGTTATCTCTCACCAAAGACGAACTGGGACGACTGACTGGGGGCGTCAACCGTTGACGCAATCGTAACATAGACTGGGACCATTACCAGTACTGTGTTAGGGAGGCTGCAGCGGCTGTAGCAGTTGACGATTTTATGCAACTGACTGTGGACGACCAGATTAGTAGACTTAATCAGTGGATATCCACTGTTAATGACGCCTTACTCGGGAGAGTGGTATCGACCGTCCGCCGTAAGGTTTAGTGGTGGACCCGAGAGTTGAGTACGATGCGGCGGCATGTTCGACACCTCAGGAAGCGATTCCAGAGGGCTAGGCGTGCCAATGTTGAAGACTTAGCTCAACGTAAGGTGGAATATCTACGGATTCTTAGGACGTACAAGGACAGAATCGTTACTGCTAAGAAGGACGAGTGGAGGAGTTTTGTACGGGACAATAGGAATGACCCGTGGGGTAAGGTTTACCGTATCTTCAGGGGAAAGAGTAGGCAAATTGACTTGGCATGCCTTCATGTTGGCGATAATGTATTGTCTTCATGGAGGGATTGCATGAACGAACTGTTGGGGGTTTTCTTTCCAAGAACGGAGATCAGTAGCTATCCTCGTAGTGAGGTAGTGGTTGCCCCGCTTAACTTGGAGAGAACTGAACTTGCAGACAGTATTTGCCAGATCAAGAGTAGGAAGTATTGATGGTAAGACCGGAGGGATGTGTAAGAACATCTGGAAGGCCATACCGGAATACCTGGAGGCAATCTTTAGGAAGTGTCTCAGAAGGATATTTTCGTAGTGGGTGGAAGTGTGCCCACATTGTAGAGCTCCTGAAGGCTCCCGGTAGAGTGTTGAGCAATCCTCGCTATTATCGGGGCATCAGCCTTCTGCCGGAGTTTGGAAAAGTACTGGAGAAGATTATGGTGTCGACTGATGGCGGCCTACACTGAAGGTACATGTGAGCACCAGTACGGCTTTAGAGCAGGAAAGTGTGTTGAGGACGCTTGGTTTTATGTCAAGCGGAGTGTTCAGGAGAGTACCTCCAAATATGTCTTAGGCATATTTGTCGACTTCAGAGGAGCGTTTGATTACCTGTCTTGGGGCAGTGTCCTCAGGAGGTTAGCTGAGGTCAGGGAATTAGGCCTCTATTTCCATGGTAGGCGCGATTGTATTGTTAGTGCCATTCGTTGTTGTCCGTAGGGCTCCAAAAGGTGTGCGCTTATGCGGATGACCTACTCATAATTGTTAAAGGCCAGTGTGTTCTGGGAGCCAGTCACACGGTTTGGTAGGATGTCGTTTGGGGTTGCCCGCAGGACAATTTATTTGGAACTGCATGATGAACCCCCTGTTGCGTCAACTCGGACATACTTTCAAAGTGTATACGGATGATCTACTTATCGTTGTCGAAGGCCAGTCTCATGCTGTGCTGGAGTGATATGGTGGGGATCCCATCCGGATCGTCGAGATGTCGGCGTCGATGTGGAGATGAGCAAGTCTGTAACAATGTTCCTACAGGACCATTTATCACTCAAACGCGCTCCACTTATTAGAGTTAAGTATTAGATATGTAACAGAGGTCAAATGCCGGGGAGTCTCTATGACCGAAAGGATGAATTTCCTACACTACAACTTCAAAGGCATCACTTCCCTTCTCACCTTGAGTCGGGAATTTATAGTGAAGGAACATGGTTCGCTAAGTGCATTCTTGCATATTAGGGGCCTTTGTGAGACAAAAGACTATGCGTGTTGGTTAGGACCTGAGTAATGGTGGCATATACTGGCTACATATCCGTTTTACATTGACCGCTTATATATTAACACTATTGAGTGGTGTGAGAAGCTAGGTCGTAATTCTAACCAAAGGGTTTTAATAACCAATTAAGTAAGTAGGGTATCAACTTGACGGGGAATATGGTGGACCTTAGGAGGGCCTTAGCGGTGGATCGGACTAATCAAAAACTTGAAGAGTTCGCACGTCTTATCTTTAGCAGGAGAAAACAAGGGGTTACTCTTCCGCCGCCGTCCGTCGCAGGTTCTTTGTTGTTGTTGGTAACTGTAGCTATTCGTGTGCGCATTCTATATTAGTGAGTTATTAATTTAGGTATGTGGCTTGTGTTGTTCCCCGCAAGCACGTTATTTTTGTTTTACTATACTGTTATTTTATCATATTATCCGTAGTGTGGTTTTTTAATACTGTATTGTTTTTTTTTTAATTACGTGAAGTACATCGGTTCATATGGTTTTTCGTGACCGTCCTATCTGTCTATAAATTGTTTTGATCTAATTAGTTTTACGGCATAATTTTTGTCCTTGTGCGTTTTTGTTATTAAAAGAAAATAGAAAAAAGAAAGCATTTTGATTTAAGAAAATATGAGTTTGCTGAATACTGATCGTGATGTCATATTCTGATGATGAAATATGATGGTTGCTGTTTTTGGATTTTTGACTTGGCTACGGAATTTAATGTGGGTTTTGGTATTCAATGGAAGTTATGTTTTTGTTTTGTAAATTGACATTGGTTCTTAGAAATATTTAATTTAGTAATTTTATTGATTTGGGTGTAATATATAGCCTACCGTTAAGGTTAAGAATCCTAAGGGTAAGTTGGAGTCCAAGCTTGCGTCTGAGAGATCGCCAACTTCTGCGCTTGCTGAAGGGGATTTCACCAAGATGCTGATATGATCAATACTTGCTCTCGAGATGACGTTAGCGATAAGAGGTTTAAGCTGTGGTCGCCGAAAAGGAAGACTGATGTTATCGTGGAGGCGTCACCAACACTCAAGAGGGAGTTGCCTTCGAGTCGGTATTAGGTGGAACAATCGTATTAAAGGCGATTGTGGTTCAGCAGTAGTTATTATGAAGTCCATCACCAACAGTTTATTAGTAGTAGTCTTTGACGATAAAGTTGGTGCGATTGATTGTTGAGCATGACAGACAGTAATATGATGCCACCTATCGCAGCTACTGTAATGCTCATGACTGCCGAGGAAGCTGTTAGCCATAGTAAATTAACCATACTGAATTAATTAATTATTGCTCTATTTAATTTTTATTCCATCGATATCTGTAATAATCGATACCAAAAAGTCGAAAAATATAATACATAAATTACAATAACATTAACACTTACCAGGATATTAACTAGCACAGTCAAACGTCTCGCTTTTCGTGTGATATCACACACATTAACGCTTCTTCGTATTTTACATCCTATATTTTTAATCTATCCACTTTGAATTAAATTAAATTATATACAATTTCGCAATTGTTCATGGTATAAAAATGTATCAGGCATTCTTTACGATATAGTCACATGATCGACTTTTGAATTCGGAATTAAATATTATTCGAAAATTAGATTGCTGCCGAGGAAGTTGTTAGCCATAGTATATTAACCATACTGAATTAATTAATTATTGCTTTATTTAATTTTTATTTCATTGATATCTGTAATAAAGAAATAAATGCTAAAACAAAATTGGATAATATTTGAATTATATATTACATCTTTTGCTATCAAAGACATTTTCAGTGAATAAGATAGATAAGTAAATAAAATTAGCTAAAAATATCGTTTAAAATGCAGGATCAACTCGACTACGATACCGTTCACAAGTTCAATTATTCTATGTATTTGGTTTGTAAATTGACTTAGAAACATTTAATTCGGTAATTTTATTGATTTGGGTGTAATATATATCGTACCATTAAGGTTAAGAATCCTAAGGGTAGGTTGGACTCCAAGTTTTCGAATGAGATATCGCCAACTTCCGCGCTTGATGGAGTGGGATGTCACCAAGATGCTGATATGATCAATACTTGCTCTCGAGATGACATTAGCGATAAGAGGTTTATCGTGAGGTCATCGTGGAAGCGTCACCAACGCTCAAGAGGGAGTTACATTCAAGCCGGTATTAGGTGGAGCAATTGGTATTATGACGTCCATCACCAACAGTCTACTAGGAGTAGTCTTTGACGATAAAGGTGGCGTGATTGATTGTAGAGCATGACAGTCAGTAAGATGCTATGCTACCAACGGTCGTGGCGGAGAACGAACGTCTCCATGGTAGGCCCTATATTTACGATACAACCTATCGCTGTTATGCTTATGACTGCCGCCTCGTGTGCTCCAATGCTTATGCCTAAGCCTCTGAAGGCATTTCGATTCGGTGTCTTAGGTCCGACAACCGTATACAGGATAAACGAGGCCATTTTCCAATTTCGCACCAATACACTGATATGGAATAAATATTCATACAAAAAAGTAAAAAAATACATAAATAACAATAATATTAACACTTACTAGGATATTAACCAGTGCAGTCAAACGTCTTGATTTTTGTGTGATTTCACTCACATTAACGTTTTTTCGTGTTACACATCATATAACCCAAGGGGATTAAATTAAATTATTTTCAATTGCGCAATTATTCATAGTATACAAATCTATCAGGTATTCTGTACGATATAGTCACATGATCGACTTTTGAATTCGCAATTATATATTGTTCGAAAATTAGATTGCAGCTGGGATGTTGTTAACTATAGTAAATTAACCATACTGAATTAACTAATTATTGCTCTATTTAATTTTTATTCCATTGACGTCTGTAATAAAAAAATAAATACTAAAACAAAATTGGAAAATATTTGAATTATATATTACATCTTTTGCTATCAAAGACATTTTCAGTAAATAAGTTAGATAAGTAAACAGAATTAGCTAAAAAATAGCGTTTAAAATGCAGGATAAACTCGACTACAATACCGTTCACAAGTTCAATTATACTATGTTTTTGGTTTGTAAATTGACTTTGTTTCTTAGAAATATTTAATTTAGTAATTTTATTGATTTGGGTGTAATATATATCCTACCGTTAAGGTTAAGAATCCTAAGGGTAGGTTGGACTCCAAGTTTTCGAATGAGATATCGCCAACTTCTGCGCTTGATGGAGGGGGATGTCACCAAGGTGCTGATATGATCACTACTTGCGCTCGAGATGACATTAGCGATAAGAGGTTTAAACTGTGGTCGCCGAAAAAGGATACTGAGGTCATCGTGGAAGCGTCACCAACGCTCAAGCGGGAGTTACATTCGAGCCGGTATTAGGTGGAGTAATAGGTCCACCATCATCAACAATCTATTACGAGTAGTCTTTGACGATAAAGGTGGCGTGATTGATTGTAGAGCATGACAGTCAGTAAGATGCTATGCTACCAACGGTCGTGGCGGAGAACGAACGTCTCCATGGTAGGCCCTATATTTACGATACAACCTATCGCTGTTATGCTTATGACTGCCGCCTCGTGTGCTCCAATGCTTATGCCTAAGCCTCTGAAGGCATTTCGATTCGGTGTCTTAGGTCCGACAACCGTATACAGGATAAACGAGGCCATTTTCCAATTTCGCACCAATACACTGATATGGAATAAATATTCATACAAAAAAGTAAAAAAATACATAAATAACAATAATATTAACACTTACTAGGATATTAACCAGTGCAGTCAAACGTCTTGATTTTTGTGTGATTTCACTCACATTAACGTTTTTTCGTGTTACACATCATATAACCCAAGGGGATTAAATTAAATTATTTTCAATTGCGCAATTATTCATAGTATACAAATCTATCAGGTATTCTGTACGATATAGTCACATGATCGACTTTTGAATTCGCAATTATATATTGTTCGAAAATTAGATTGCAGCTGGGATGTTGTTAACTATAGTAAATTAACCATACTGAATTAACTAATTATTGCTCTATTTAATTTTTATTCCATTGACGTCTGTAATAAAAAAATAAATACTAAAACAAAATTGGAAAATATTTGAATTATATATTACATCTTTTGCTATCAAAGACATTTTCAGTAAATAAGTTAGATAAGTAAACAGAATTAGCTAAAAAATAGCGTTTAAAATGCAGGATAAACTCGACTACGATACCGTTCACAAGTTCAATTATACTATGTTTTTGGTTTGTAAATTGACTTTGTTTCTTAGAAATATTTAATTTAGTAATTTTATTGATTTGGGTGTAATATATATCCTACCGTTAAGGTTAAGAATCCTAAGGGTAGGTTGGACTCCAAGTTTTCGAATGAGATATCGCCAACTTCTGCGCTTGATGGAGGGGGATGTCACCAAGGTGCTGATATGATCACTACTTGCGCTCGAGATGACATTAGCGATAAGAGGTTTAAACTGTGGTCGCCGAAAAAGGATACTGAGGTCATCGTGGAAGCGTCACCAACGCTCAAGCGGGAATTACATTCGAGCCGGTATTAGGTGGAGTAATAGGTCCACCATCACCAACAATCTATTACGAGTAGTCTTTGACGATAAAGGTGGCGGGATTGATTGTAGAGCATGACAGTCAGTAAGATGCTATGCTACCAACGGTCGTGGCGGTGAACGAACGTCTCCATGGTAGGCCCTATATTTACGATACCACCTATCGCTGTTATGCTTATGACTGCCGCCTCGTGTGCTCCAATGGTTATGCCTAAGCCTCTGAAGGTATTTCGGTTCGGTGTCTTAGGTCCGACAACCGTATACAGGATAAACGAGGCCATTTTCCAATTTCGCACCAATACACTGATATGGAATAAATATTCATACAAAAAAGTAAAAAAATACATAAATAACAATAATATTAACACTTACTAGGATATTAACCAGTGCAGTCAAACGTCTTGATTTTCGTGTGATTTCACTCACATTAACGATTTTTCGTGTTACACATCATACAACCCAAGGGGATTAAATTAAATTATTTTCAATTGCGCAATTGTTCATAGTATACAAATCTATCAGGTATTCTGTACGATATAGTCACATGATCGACTTTTGAATTCGCAATTATATATTGTTCGAAAATTAGATTGCAGCTGGGATGTTGTTACCTATAGTAAATTAACCATACTGAATAAAAAATTGGAAAATATTTGAATTACTATATATTACATCTTTTGCTATTAAAGACATTTTCAGTAAATAAGTTAGATAAGTAAACAGAATTAACTAAAAATAGCGTTTAAAATGCAGGATCAACTCGTCTCCGAAACCGTCCCTAACTCCACAAGTTCAATTATATTATGTTATCGATTACTTGTATTCAAATCCAAATTTAAAAACGTACAATTTTAAAACCTTACAAATGACAACTCAGTTTTTATTTCGAAACCTTGTTTGGAGTGGGCTCCCCCCTATAATCAATTACGGTTTTCACATTTTAATGCGAGTTTTCATGATAAGACTTTACGTAAGTAAAGTCAGAGAGAGAATAGAACAGAATATTACAACCGATATTTATACGTTTGTAGCACGACCCTACTGCCGTTTATGCCAACACAATGTTCTGTATAAGCTAATGATCATTAACAGCACAACATGTATAAACAAATGAATATCAAATAACATAAGCGAGTGTGTCATTAACATAATTCTGGACATTGACTCTCGCTGCTTTTGACGCGTGCTCAAGTCGTCAATACATTATGTGCATGTTGTTGTTGTTGTGTATTCTCCGCTGGCTAGCGTGGGAATTATGCTTTGTTTGCATTACTGGTGTTGGGCTGAAGGCTTGGATCGTGTTGCATACACACAAACACATGTATTATTAATTGATAGAATATAGGTCACTAGAACATTTAAACAAACATATGTAATAAGTATAGAACTATATAGAATTAAGGGAGTTGATCCGAAATTGTCGGATCAGCTAAAAAACTGTATAAAAGAGGAAATAATTCCCATATCGAAATCAATTGGATTGAATACAGTAAAGAGAACAGAGCTCTTCAATTGAGCTCTTTTAAAAACCTAAAAACTTTTTAAAAATCTTTACCATCAATCCTACACGTTTACCTGATTAGTATAAAACCAAAATAGAATAAAATTAAAACAGCTCTTTTGAAAAAAAAAAAAAATATTGCGCATAAAATAAATTTTCTTTTTTCTAAAGAAAAGAGACGGACAACGAAAAAGCAATTGAGTAAGAACTTAATGAAAATAAATGGAGCAGCCTTTTATACACGGTCATAAGAGTATTGCAATTGAAGGTCCCCAAAAATTTTAAAAACTTTTTTAAGGTTTCTAAAGAAACTTTTGAAGAACTGTTCCGTATAGTAGATCTAAGGAAAATATTATTATCAAGGAACCAATTTCGAGGTAAATTCACAAATATTATAACAACAATAATTATATAATACTTTCGGGCTTCTAATAGACTTACGGTTTTTGGCAAAGAAAACTGCGTACAAAGATTTGTCTTAGGTGCCAATTATCTAAGTTTAAACATATATTTACTTTATTATAGTCTGGTTTTTTTTCTTATGGTTTTACAAATTGTCTTAAGTTCTGAAATAGTTATTGTACGAATAATAAACCTATAACTTATCACGTTTATCCTATTAACGTATTGCACATCTGCTATACATTCTCTTATTTCTCTAATACTGTTTACAAAATATTCATTAAATTGGTTAGCTATATGGGAGCTGTTATTATATTCTACATATTCTACATTATTAAATATCAAATTTTTTATCACAGTTTTATTCTTTTTAGAACTAATTCTTTTATGTTATTCCACATCCGTTTTTGATCCTTGGTATTTGCTATTTTTTTTTATCAATATATGATTTTTTTCCTTTTCCAGTTATATTTGAAATATATATCTGGCATTTTTATAATTATTCCATGCTACAGTAGTATTTTCACATTTTGCTATATGGTACTTCACTATTTTATCTTTTTTTAATGCTTGTAATTGTCTGTTAAACCACTTATTTACTCTGCTCTTTTCCCGTATCGTTTTTCGCACCGTAATTTTTTTAATTGTGTCTTCAATCGATTTATCGAAGTTATTTACATTATAATTTAATTCCACGTTTTCATCAAATTTCAATATTCCACTAATATCTCTTCTAAATTTCTGTTTTTCATATTTAAAGAATTCTATTTGTCTTTTACTTTCACGCTCTTTATTCATTTTGGTTTCTATATACATTTCCACTATTTCATGATCAGATATTTTATTAATTCTACTATTATTTACCTTTATATTGAGATTGTTGGTTATAACATAATCTATTATAGTTTTTGAGTTTCGCGTAATTCTTGTATAATCGGTAATAACTTGTACAAGTCTGTTACCGCTTATGATCTGTTGTAATTTTTCTTTATAAAAACCTTCCTTCGACCAATCAACATTAAAATCGCCGGCAACAATTATGTCTATGTTTTTATCACATATCTCTTCTATTGTTTGTTCAAAAACTTCATAAAATTCTGAGTCCTGACTACTTGGAGATTGATACACAGCTGCAATTATCATTGGTGTATGTATTTCTTATTCTGATATTGTATGCACTAATCCAATATTTATAGTTTCGTATCTATTCACAAATTATATTCACTTTCCAATTTTTATTAAAATTAAATGAAGTTGGATAACATATGCGTTGTATCCCTCTAGTTGTAACTCCGATTCATCTACCCTATCGGTTACGTGTGTTTCAGATAGTATAATGAAATCCGGCTTGTCTGTATCCGCAATTACTTCAACCTGGTTAAAATTGTTAATCAATCCTTGTACATTTGTATAAACTCCTTGTAAGTTCTTTCGTTGTTAATCTATCATTCCCATTGTTCTCTTTTTTAACTGTAACTTATTTTGATACACTGGACACCATTTACTCGTTATAGCATGATTATCATCAAGACCGAAAACTTAGAATACAACAACATAGCAAGATACAATGGCTCAAACGTATAATTGGACACTATTTTTTTTTTTGTATGTGTGTGAAGATAAATTCGAATTAGAAAATCCAAGACGCAATAAGTAAATTTTAGCAGTACCACATTTGGCGTTAACAGAACAAAATTTGATATTCACAGAGCACTGTTAACTATTTAAGAGAGGCAATAAGTAGATTGGTCTTCTACTTTGCATAATTCCAGGCTATTGACATAAAATTTAGTTCTCATTATGATCATTATTATTTGTGAATAAAAGTGTTGAAATGTAAGGGATGGTTGGTGGCGAGGAGAGGGCAAATATTCTCAAATCCCAAAATTATTCCAGCTTTCCCACTACCACGGTTCGAAAAAGACGCCTCTGGACTACCGTTTGCATATGGTGTTATATGATCCAAAATAGCCACTGATCTTTTAGAAAATTTCCATGTTTTTGGCCAAAAATCGATTTTTTCAAAATTGAAAATCTCAACTCTGAAAATTATTCCAGCTATCCCACCAGGGTTCGATAGAGGACTATTTCTTATATGTTCCAAAATGACCGCTGATCTTATAAGAAAATTTTCAATCAAAGCCAATTTCACAATACCATATCACTTTGCATGCGACTATATTGCTAATTATATTAAGAGGCCTTGATACCTTCCTTTGAATATATGGTAGTCATTGACCTAGCATATGTTCTAAAATTACCTACTAAACAAGTGGTATGGTTCATACGGATACTGTTAAACAACTAACAGGGCAAATTTTGTTCTGTTAAGAGAAAATTTTTCCCCGTTAACACCAAATGTGGCGCTGCTAAAAAATAAGACTGCGCCGTGGATTTTCAAATTCGAATTTATCTTCACACACACTTTTTTTTTGAAAAATTTCCATTGAAGTGGAACAATTTTGAATAATCACTGTATGTCTTTCTCAAAGTGCGCCGTGACTATATTTCTCATTTTTCGTACCAGAAATTGTGTAAAATTACAAAATTTATTGAAAATTAAATGCCTTATTCCGTAACAGAAAATTATTAACTCGAAACACGTGACAAATTAAATTTGCTAAATCTTACCGGTGTAAAGAGATTATTCAACAGCGATACAAGACTCTTCTGTCACAGCGACAATTTTTAATACACAGTCTTTGGAATTCCCGAACAAATTACATTCAAAATTTTGAAAGTGCAATAACGAAAATAAGTTAAAAGTAACTTTACAGTTCCCTTTAGCTAAAGGTACCTTTAACTAAACCCAAGTTTAACGGCAAGTTGTAATAATGACCCTAAATGTTGTTAATTTTTCTTCAATGTTACTTCTTACAGTTTGTTGATTCTATAGTTCGCACTTTCACTTATAAGATTTATAACTTGTAATGTTATGATAATTAATTAATAAATAAATAAAAAATGCAAAGTAATTTTAATGAAAACGATGTCAAAAACTGGTCTAAATCTCAACACTAATCACGACTGCGTGGCATCGTTTTTTGTTATATTTCCATTGGAAATATAATTTCTAGTAATTTCTAATAATTCTTGCAAGACTTAGAAAAAGTCTATTATTTTCCGAAAGAAATGGACTTTCATACTTTAACATTAATTTGTAAAATAAATTAAATGTGCTTTTAAAATAAAGTAAAATTAATAAATTATAAATATCAAAGTACAGTACAGTTAACATGTTTGGACATCATGGGTCCTCTGAATACCATACCACAGGCTGGCCTCGAGGTCATCTTATCTGTGCAGCCACTAGACATCTTTCTCCAAAACATATATCCTTGCATTGCACTGAGCCTTAAGTTCTCAGATATGTCTATGCCATGTATGATAGGGCAGGCTTCAATACTGCATTAAGTAGAACCCAATCACCATGGTACCAGAGACTGTTTTCAGACGAACACACAAAACTCACACTCTCACACGAAAAGAATGAGTTGCTGAAGTTATCATCGGTGACGGTGATATAAAGATCTTCACCGATAGCTCAACTGTTCTATTCCTATAAACGGGCACTGGACGGGTCGTACACATTACCTAACCAGGAGAAGGGCAAATTAAGTTTTTATAAAAAAAAGTTATATACCAATAACTGTAAAGTCCATTTGGTCCCATAAACCTCACTTTTTTAAATTTTATCGAATTTTACCCAATACATATATCTCGCTTTTTTTGCTCACATAAAAAATTTAACTTCATCGCCTATATCTCCGGCCCCAAAGGTTTTCCGACCATAACGAAAACTGTTATGGAATCCTTGATCCAAAAGCTATCCAGTCCAAATTTTGTTCGGTTTATGGAGGGCATATTTGGTTAAGAATTGATTTTCCAAAATTATTATCTCCAATAAGCGAATTATTTCAAATTTTCCTTTTTTTTCTTGTAAAATTAAAAGGTTTAGCTTCGTTTTACTCCCACCTGGGTAACAATCTTGTCGCGATGTGAGGGCTTAAGTGTACTTCGATTCACTCTGTGACCCAGTGTGAGTTGGAGTGCAGGACTAAAGGTTACCCTAATATCGTGAGAGGACTGTCTCCGAATTGATATCTCTGTTGTGATCTCTTCGACTTGCCCGATCACGTATACTGTACCCCTAACCCGGAGTGTTAAGCGACCCGTGCTTATAGGATGGTTTCCAGTCGGGGGTCTAATTCGACTGTATTATAACGGAGCCTCACTGATACCTGTGCGCCTCTGTGAGTATCAGGTTTTCTAACAAGTCCTTGTCATGCTAACGGGGGCTATGACATGATCGACCTCTTTTCCCCCTCACTCGTAAGACGTACACACAAACAAGACAAAAACCCGAACAAAACTTACGATGACGAACTGGAAATGGAAATTGGACTTGACGCGTCCCATCTCATTGCGCGAATCCAGGCGAGCCTTGTTGACAACAACAATGAGATCGTCAGGAACTTCGACCCAGGGGGTATGAGCATTACGACGGTGGAGGAGACCTTTAGTGAGGTGACTGCCTTGGCGGTCCCCACTTCGACTGAAGATATGTGCGTGGAGTCAGACTCTCTCCTCACTATCGGATGAAGACGGTGACGATACGGCCATCGAAAGGCTCCCCTTCACTCGTATCCAGATTGCTACTGGGAGCAATGAGGTGGCGACTTCACCCTTACGGAATCCACTTGTTAGACAGGATGCATCGAACCCAATAGTACAATCAGACACTGATTCGGACTGCGTGGGAAAGGGCATCTCGTCTACCAAGGGGGCTAAAACTGGACGGAAACTTTCCGCGTTGTATAAAGAGAGAAATTCATATCGCAAGGCTTACACTATCTTGAGGAGATTTGCAAGCCGTGATGTGGATTCTCTCTCCATTAAGGGACAGAAGATGCTGGCTCGACACAGAGGCACTGTTTCACGGTATGAAACCAAATACCAGGGCAGTGTCCTCCCACGAGGCGCTGATTCTGGTGAGTATAACAGACCCTTGAGTGTGGACGAGAACGTAGAGCCAACTGATTCTACTCCTCAAGCTGCAGGCAAGGGGCAGAAGGTTCTATGCTCCCAACTGGAGTTGAAAAGACCTCTCGGGTATTTAAATCTCCAGTGAAGAGTAAGGGTGTTGGTGCTCCGTCTTCAATGGACGGGGGAGAGGTGGTAGAAACTACCGCTAATCCTCTATCCCAGAAGAAGGAGATAAGGTTGGGTGCGAAGGAGATGAAGGGGGGCGCTGCGATGGATAGGTTTTCCATGCAGGATTCCCGCTGGAGAGATCGCATGAAGAGGAACAGGTCCGATAACGTGCCTCCCTCCGGCTCCAAGCGTCCTAGGAAACAAGGAAGCCTGGGAACTAACCCTTCCCTTCAGTTGGCTTTCATCGACAGGTCAGATCTAGATGGCAAGATCTCTCCTGAAAGATGGAGCTAATTGAGGAGAGGCTAATTGAATTTATGTTGGAGGATAGCTGCGATGGCGTAATGCACGCATATCCTCCATCGGCTGGTCCAGGGGCGTCAAGGTAGTGGACTGCGAAAACGAGGGAACTGCAAAGTTCCATGTAGTGGCAGTGAAGCGCCTTGGTGAACTCTGGCCTGGTGCTCGCTTGGGGTGGTCCCTCAATCCGACCTCCCTCTACGTCCAATAGTGAAGGTATGGGTTCCGCCTACTTTTAGGCAGGTGAATGTCGTACCAAAACTTATTGGAAAGCAGAATGACGGATTGAACACCAGCTCGTGGGTGGTTGTCAACTCCCTGACTGGTGATGGTAAGAAAGGCTGCGATCAGACTTCGCTTCAGTGGCTAGGAGCAAGGGGTGGCGTAGTGTTGTGTGGGTTGGCACACCTAAAATTCCGTCAGCCGGGCATAGGTGGTGCCAGGAACCCAGAGGAGGCTAAAAGTGGTGCAGATTAATCTACATCACTGCGAAGCCACCTCACACAACCTGCTAACCTTCCTGCGCCGCCTTGAAGTTGACATCGCTCTTATCCAGGAATTTTAGATCCTTAGGGATAGGATTCTGGGTTTGAGCGATTCTGATTATAGGTTACTTGCGCCTAGAACAAGCGAGAAGGTAAGAACCTGTATTCTAGCTAGAGGTAATTTAGACTTGTTAATCACTCCTTCCTTTTGTACAGGTGACGTAACAACTGTAGCGTACAAAATGGGCGTGGTAGCGATTTGATGCTGTCATCCGTGTATATGCCGTATGAGGCTGCATCTCCTCCCGATGACCTAATTGGACTATTGGTGGAGCATGCGAAGAGAAAAAGATGTCGCCTCGTCTTGGGTTGTGATGCCAATGCTCATCAATCCAATGGGGCAGTGCTGACATAAATACCAGGGGTGAGTCGATTTTGAATTTTATTATTCTTAATAGGCTTAACATTTGTAACGTTGGTAACACGCCAACGTTTAGAAACCGTGTTAGGGAGGCGATAATTGACATTACGCTCTCTAACATAGATAGTTCTATTATTAGGGACTGGAGGGTTTCGGATGAGTGTTCTTTCTCTGATCACCAACTGATATCCTTCAGTATTAATCTATCTGGTGGCTTTAACGAGCCTTTTAGGAATCCGAGAAGAACCGACTGGATCAGATATGAGAAGGCTGTGTTGGGGGAACTTAGGGCCCTTAGGGGTCGTTCCACTCCTGGCATCAATGATCGAGTTGGATCTTTGACGGATATTTTGTTGTCTTGTTATAGTGATGCTTGTCCTCTCACTTACCCGGGTAAGAGGAACCAGCCAGCCTGGTGGAATGCGGAACTCCAGAGACTCCGCTGTTGTACCAGGAGACCCTTTAATAAGGCTAAGAGGTCGGGCAGGGATGTTGACAGTTTTAATGATTATAAGAGGGAAATAAAGCGAGCAAAGAGAACCACCTGGATGAGTTTCTGCACAAGTATCAAGAATGTTGCCGATGTGGCTCCTTTCCGTAGGATGACAGGACCCCAAAATCCTAGGCTTCATCCATAAGAGCGATGGCACGTGGACAGCCTTGAGAAAATAAATCCTAGAGCTTCTATTGAGCACTCATTTTCCCAATTATGTGGATCCAGAAAGCTATCCGTTGGGCGTAGCTGATCCCTTCTATGATGCTGGCATGATGCCCGATTTGGAGGATATCATTACCAGGGATAAGGTCAAATGGGCTATAAGTAGCTTTGAGCCCTTTAAGTCGCCTGGTCCGGATATTACCTTTCCGGCTCTGCTTCAGCATACTGGTGATATATTACACGAATGTCTGGTGGACGTGTTTAGGGACTGTCTCCGGTTGTGTGATATACCTGATGGTTGGAAAGATGTGCTTGTGGTTTTTATACCAAAAGCTGGTAAACCCAGTCACATCGGCCCTAAGGATTATAAACCGATATCGCTCTCATCCTTTCTTTTGAAAGCTTTGGAGACTTATCGATCTATATTTGAGGTCAAACATGGACCGGTCTCTGTTGAGTAGGTCGCAACATGCTTACATTAAGGGTAAGTCGGTTGAGAGCGCTCTTCATGATGTGACAGGTTTTTTTGAGGCGAAATGGCTAGGGATGAGTATACACTGTCGGCTTTCCTTGATATAGAGGGGGCCTTCAATAATGTCACTACTTCTATTGAGAATTCGCTAAGGGATATACATGCCCCAGATTTTCTGGTGCGGTTTATCACCCACATGTTGGGTAAGACTAATCCGATCGAATCTGAGCGGAAGTTCTATCGCCAAGCGTGCAACCAGGGGTACACCGCAGGGGGTGTCCTATCTCCTCTTATGGCTCTTGGTTGTTAATGTTGGTCTGAGCCTTCTGGAAAGAGGGGCGCTTTAGGGTTGTGGCATATGCCGATGATGTGGCTATTCTTGTGGGTGGAAAATTTTTGCAGACGATGGGGGAAGTGATGGAGTCTGCTCTTGGAATTATATCCTCTTGGGCTACGAACGTGGCCTGGGTATAAATCCGAATAAGACAGACCTCGTTTTGACCTCGCGTAGGTACAAAGTTGAAACCTTCAGGTTGCCGAGGTTAGCTGGTAGTGAGCTTCCGTTGTCTTCTGAGGTCAAGTACTTGGGTGTTGTCCTGGACAGCAAGCTGAACTGGAAACGAAACACCGAGGAGAGAATGAAGAAGGGACTGAATGCTTTCTACCAGTGTAGGAACTCCAAAGGTAAGAGCTGGGGTCTTCCGCCTAGGGCCATTCGCTGGATATATACGGCGATTGTGAGACCGGTTATTACTTATGGCTGCGTTGTTTGGGAGTGCCTTGGACAAGAGTTTTCAACCGAAAATCTTAGATAAGGTTCAGCGGATTGCCTCCTTGAGTATCACTGGAGTGAGGAAGAGTTGCCCTCAGGCTGCTCTTAACACTGTACTCTGCCTGACTCCGCTTGACTTGTATGTCAAGCGGTGTGCAGCGCGTAGTGCCATACGCCTGAGAGAATCGGGCTGCTGGAAACAGCGTTCGATATGTCACTCCAGAGTTCTGAATGTCGTCTTTCCTGATGGAAGATATGCGCTTTTAGAAAAAGCCACTGATTATATTGTGCCTGAGGCTATGTTCCTGGTTTAAAGATACTTATACCGGAAAGGGCATAATGGAATAGTGGGGTACTCCAGGGGCAAAGAGGTATACCCATCTTCAAAGATGGGTCTAAGTTAGGTGGATGTACAGGTGCTGGGGTTTTCTGTAGGGAACTCGGTCTTGAACTCCACTTCAGGTTAAATGATGACTGCAGCGTTTTTCAGGCGGAGATTTTCGCAATCTTGAAGGCTATTCGTTGACAGACAGGCTCCCTTAGGGCCATTGCGTCGGTCTGGTGCAAATCACGGCTCGTTCACGAGTGCAAGGAGTCGTTGAGGACTTTTGGACTAGACCGTATCCGTCTGTGCTGGGTTTCGGGTCATAGCGGAATACTGGACAATGAGACGGCGGATGCCCTCGCTAGGTTAGGTTCGCTTTCTGGGGGCGATTTGGTAGTTGGTCCTGACCCCTCAGTCTGTCACCTCTATGGCCTCATCAATGGATGGGTCAGGGAGGAAGAGCAGAGGCGTTGGGGGAACGGATCTAGTTTTGTCTCTAGATGTCTATTGCCTGCTTTGGACAATAGGAGAACAGGTTGGCTGCTGGGCTTGGATAAGGCCAGCTTAAGGTTGGTTGTCGGTTTTAACACGGCACTGCGAGATTAGGTCGCTGACGGGTATCTGGAACAGATCCCAGCCGGACTATTGCAGGGCATGTTGCGATGAGGAGTTAGAGACTATCGAACACCTCCTCTGTAACTGCCCAGCCCTTGCTAGAATGAGGTTGAGGACCCTTGGCAGGGCCTTCTTTGAGAGTTTGAATTCTGTGCCGACAGCCGACATTAAGGCTCTCCACAGATTCATTAGTGGCTTAGCCTGGTTGAGGCGTTAGGGTTTAATTAGTGTAGTCGCGCCCTATCTTTTTGTTGTGACTTATCTGTGTAATTCCTCCACTTCCCATTCTCCCCTTTTCTATATCCTCTCCTTTTTAATCCCTCCATTATCCTTCCCTCTGTAAGGACGTTGTACAATGGGTCAATTCAACCTCCGGGTACTGTACAAGAAGTTAAAAAATATTAACAACTTTCAGCAAGAAACATTTTTTATGATATTTTGATCTTGTAATATTTAGCTTTTTAATTACCTCTTGCACAGGAAACTATATTCATTGTGACCGAAAATCGCCATTCCGATTAATAATTAAATATTTAAGAATCTTTAAACTTTTCATTGAAGAAATTAAAAAATATTCCAAACTTTCCCTTTTTTAACACAAAATAAATGTTTATTTACATTTAATTTTTCTGCTTTATCCGCCAGTTTTCACTCTGTATATCTGTTGCTTCTAACACATTTAATTCGCAAAACATTATAACATTTTTTTTTACTGCTCATAAAAAAATGTTCTTGCTGAAAGTTGCCAATATTTTTTAATTTCTTGAAAGAAAAAGTTAAAAATTGTTATTGTTATTAGTTGTTTTTATTATTTATTAATAGTTTTAAACAAAAATTAAATTTTGTATTAACATTCGCCAATATAAAAACCCACCCCGGAAACAAAAAAAAAACATAAACAAAACAGAGTTACAATCAGAGAGGGACAGAAATACTTTTTGGCAATATTTGCTGCCCCTTTCTCAATGCAAGGTTAACTGTCAAACTCTAGTTTCCATCCTGTGTATTTTGTGTTGCAAACTGTGTTGCTTTATAACGCCCATTTTCTGGAAAACGCAGCGTTTTCAAATCGCTTACGATTCAGCATGTTCTGAAATGTTTTTCGAAATGTTTTTTAACTATACCCCCATGTTCTGAAAAACGCTTAATGTTCGCGTTTTCGATTTGAAAACTCCAAATAGGTGTTCTTACAAAGGAAATCGCTAGAAATTTGGCGTTTTCAAACCGCTAGTGTATACTGAAGCGATCTGGTCTTTTTATTTAAACTGTACCTTAAATTATAATAAAATTATAGACAATTTAAATTTAATATGTTTTCTTTTTATTTGAATGAAAACTTTTAGCATTTTTTTACGATTTAAATTAAAAATAAATTAAATTAAAATATAGAATATGTAAAATATAGAAAAGAAAAATTAGCTTTGTAAAGTAAACAAGTCAACTGGCGATTTATACAAACAGCTGATTCGAAAAAAACAATATAATGCTAGTGGTGTTAATTTTAAAACTAATTATTTGGTTATTTCTTTTTAAACATTTGATATTAATATTTGCAATTTATTAAGTTCACATATCTATATTAAATCGTAAAAATAAACGATAAATTAAAGTTAAAAAATAATTTAAAACCTGTATAAAGTGCTTTAAAACTTTTATGAGAGCAAAAAAATCATACAAGATTTTATTTTAAACTGGCTATTAAAAATTGGCTGTTAAAAATTACCAATTATTCGTGAGTGCTTATAAGTAACTTCTCTAACTGAAAAGAAGCATTTGCCGCAATTTTTCTCACATCTCACAAATAAAAACTTGCAATGAAATCTGATTTTTTGTGTGTATGTACGTAATACTTACGCTCTTACGTCCCTTAGTGTTTTTTTTTTAATTATCATTTCTTTTGCTTTTTTAAAGCCAATATAGCAAGCAAATACGCTGTAGGCATTTAAAATTTTTTTTATTTGTTTCTGTTTTGTTATAATAAAACGTATGTTTTCATTGTTCGAATGCAACTTCGAAAAATGCAAAACGCCAGCATATCGCTTCGTTTTCAGAACATGGGCGATAGTTTGTAGAGCTTAGCCATTTTCTAAAAAGTCGATCACTTTCCCAATCTTTTCGAAATTAATAATTTACGAAATAAATTGTCAATCTTAACTAACAAAAGAAAATTATATTTTGCACATGTTTTGCATGTATTTATTTACTTTAATTGAAGTAAAATTTGTAAGTATTTTTTTTTAACTATAGCTTTTAACTTTTCCACATGTCATAATTTTTGTTTTGTGTATGATTGATTAGTGGTAATTTAGATTAGATTTTATTGGGGGATTTACGTTTTGCAAGCAATGAAACGCGCTTTTCATATTTCTCATCAGTTTACAATGAGTTACTTAAAGAGTTACCAGAGGGAAAGAATAAATACTATTCTACTTTTATTAGACAACTATTAAAAAATATAAACCTATCTTAATAGATCTAAAAGCACAAATGAAATATATAAAATGTACCATTTTAATCCTTTTTATTTTGAAACCAGCGCTAAAATTTTGGCGTTTTGCTAGATCGAAAAGTACTAAAAGTGATGCCAAAAGTACAAAGTTTCCGATTTTCCCCGATTTGAATGGAGCACTTTTTTGCTCATATGAAAAAAAGTAAGCTACGTCGTCTACATTACCGATACCAAACAATGTTCGATCATATCGAGAACTATATTCAAATTCTTGGTACCATCATACCTATCGTTTCTTCCACAATTCTCACCCATTTTAGCCTGATTTGTATAGAACACTATTTTTGCTCATATGAACAAAAGTTAGATGCGTTGTCTGTATTTCTGATCCAGAGTAATGCTCGACCGTAACGCGAAATATTTTGGAATCCTTGACAACCTCTTAGCGCATTAGGCCGGCCTTTTTTCCATTCACATATATTTTTATCCCACTTTGCACAATTTATGGAGGGTACATTTGGTTAAAAAAAATCGGTTTTTAACTCATTTATTATTATTAAACGAATTTTTAATCGAAAATTTTAAAACAGTAATATAGAGCTAAACAAATTTAATTACTTTTATTTTATATTTCATTTATTTACGCATGCATGTCGTATCTTTTATTGTAAATTTTAGATTACGGTTTTTTAGATATCATCCATATACCTGTACAACAAATTTAATTCTTAAGGATAACTTAATATTCTTTTTTGTTCAATACTGTATTTTATCTGCATGTATGAGATCGTTATTACGACTTGATGTGTAAAGACGTGATTTGCTGTGTTTCTCTGAACTTAACTTTACTAGTTTACGGTTACTTTTCTTGTGATCAAACAACAACTAAATTCAAATTTAAAAATAAATAATAAAAAAACAAACAAAATTAAACGAAGAAGAGTTGATGATGTTGTTGCCTCTTCTAGGCCCAATATGAGTAAAAAACAAATAATAAACAGCTCTCAGAAAGCTGTGAGCCAAAATTATTATACTCCTCTACAAACAATCGATGACGATGCTGATGATGAAGTTATCGTAGAAACAGTTGTTAAGGTAAAAATACCACCAAAAACAATTTTAAAATGTAAAATTGAACAAATGCATGAAGTGTATAGAATAATGGATGTAAAGGAATATTCTATACGTAAAATATCTATTGGTCTCAAACTTTTTTGCGACAAAAAGGAATATTTTGATAAAATTCGTGCCTTATCAAAAAAAATCAGTTTTGAATATTTTGCATATGCCTCAAAAAGCGAAAAGCCGTATAAAGCGATTTTACTTGGTTTAGATAAAACCGATCCAGCCGTTATTAAAAATCGTCTTACTAGCATGGGTCTTAAATGTATTGACGTTAAAATTGTCACTAAAACCAAAGACAATAATGAAATTATAATTTTTATAGTATATTTCGAAAGAAAATCTATAACATTAAAGGAGCTTAGGCAATCTTTTATTTTATATTGTTTAGCAATATTTATAAAAAAGAATATTCGACACGAATTAATTTACACTATAAATACATCTTTAATTGGAAATATTGGTATTAGAGTGTATACTCAAAACGATTTTATTGACATCTTCTCATGCTACTTTCCTGGTAGAACTGCAGGAAGTGATTCCTTGCGTAAATAATCATTCACATCAGACATTCGAAAGCTAACATCAATAAGCAACAAATACATTTTAGGAGGCGATTTTAATTCCAGACATAATCATTGAGGATGTCAAAGAAGTAATTGTTGGGGCAACATTATTTTTAACCAATTACAACTAAACCAAACTCAAATAGTTTTTCCCCACGAAAACACCTATATTCCATCTGATCCGTCTAGGCAACCATCAACATTAGATTTTTTCTTAACAAATACGGCACATAACTTAGTAGCGGTAAAAGTTATAAATGAACTCAGTTCAGATCATCTTCCAATATCTACTACTGTTAATCTTAGAGCAAATGTCGTAAATAATTTACAATACGTTTTTAAAAAAACAAATTGGCATCGATTTCAAACATCAATAAATAGAAACCTACCTCGCCCTATTGATATGGAGGAAATAACAAATACAATTCAAATTGACGAAATGTTAAAAACTTTTAAGGATACTGTTAAAAAAGGAATTGATGAAAGTACACCAAAGCGTAGAATAAAGCTAGCTCTTAAAAATTTACCAAATAACATAAAAATAATGATCCAATTTAGAAATATATATCGATGAAATTGGAAAAGATATAAAGATATAAACGATCATCGGCAAATGACACGGCTAAACAAAGAAATCTGTATCGAAACAAATAAGTTTAGAAATTTAAATTGGAATAATATGCTAACTACTTTGGAAAAGTCTTCGTCACCGTTTTGGTAGGTTTCTAAAGTTTTAAAACGAAAAAACAAGTAATATTCCTATTTTGAAAGATAATAGCCAAGTAACCATTACGCAACAAGAGAAAGCAAATACATTAGCTAAATATTTTGATACAAACACAATATTTGAAGTTGATAATGCAGCAAACCAAATTCGAAGTTGCAATGTAAATCCACGGGACAACTACTATGTTAATAGTCCACAAATAAAACAAATTATTAAAACACTAAAAAATAAAAAGTCGCCTGGAATTGACAGAATAAATAACCAATGTTTAAAAAATCTTTCAAATAACGGTATAAAATATCTCACTAATCTGTTTAATTGTTGCCTTAAATTGTGTTACTTCCCGAAATACTGGAAAATATCTAAAACAATACCAATTATAAAGCCGGGTAAACCTCCTGATTCACCTCATTCATATAGACCCATTCGTCTATTGCCATCCACAAGTAAAATTCTTGAAAAAATTCTAAAATAAAAATTAAACAATTTCATTGATGTGCATAATATTCTCCCTCCGCAACAGTTTGGATTCCGTAAAGAACATAACACTTCACAACCTTTAATAAAAATAAGAATACTGGTAAAGGAAATCTTTCAAAACGCTAAATCTACGGGTATGGTTCTCTTAGATATAAAATCAGCAATTGATTCGGTCTGGCACAACGGTCTCATTTACAAGTTACATACATACATAATTGGCCATTACAACCCTTGTCAGGATTACGGCCTAGCTTCTCACACCACTCATGTTGTGTGCGTTAATTTTATACATGAGTGGCGGGACCTACAATTTAAAGTCGACTCCGAACGACAAATTTTGAGAAACTTTTCATGGCAATTTTATTTACTCTCAGAGTTTTTGCCAGAAATCTGCTGAGAGGAAGTCGCCGAAGAAATACTTTTTGTATTTTGTTTTGATGTCTGGCCTGGGGCTCGAACCCTGGCTTTTCGTCTAATAAGCCAACACACTACCTACTAGACCACGGCGACCATTTACAAGTTGAAGAGACTAAATTTTCCAGATGAGCTCATCAAAATTATTCAAAATTTTTTATACGACAGATATTTCTCTGTACATATATCTACAACGACATCTCAAAAATTCAGCATAACAGCAGGATGTCTACAAGGATCTCGCCTTTCTCCAGTCCTTTATAATATTTTTACGGCAGACATTCCTATTTTTCCTTACTGTGTAACCTCAATTTTTGCAGAGCACAGCTATACTTAGCTCCGATGAATATGCAGTAAACATCAAAGCCAATTTAGAATTGGCTCTGGAAAATTTAAAATTATACTTCAATAAGTGGAATATTATGATAAATCCGGAAAAAACAAGGGCAATATATTTTACCAGGAAAAGGAAGTCATGTTTCTTACCGCAAAACCCTCTTTGTTTCATGGATCATGATATAAGTTGGGAAAACAACGTTAAATACTTGGGAATAATACTTGATCGAAAACTAAACTTTAACGACCATATACCATATTTATTAGATAAGATTAACAAATTAACTATATAATGTACCCACTTATTAACAGGAAAAGTTTTCTTAATATAGATAACAAGAAATTGATACTCAAATCAATATTTCACCCTTTAATATTTTACTGTTCCCCAGTTTGGGCTACTTCTGCTAAATGTCATCTTAAAAAACTTCAAATAGCCCAAAACAAGCTCCTTAAGATGTTATATAATCTTCCTTGGCATTATTCTACACAACGACTTCACTCATTATCTGGCATTGAACTCGTTCAGGATAAAATAAATAGATTAACCCTAAATTTCAACAGATCTCAATTTTCTCAATATCTACATATAAATGAACTCCAGCCGTAAAACTATAGTCAATATACTCTAGTATAAATTTGTACACTTTAACTATTGTTTCATAAGGTTTTTGTAAATTTTTCCCTTCCTTTTATATATTAAAATATTATTTAAAAAGCTCACAAAATTCAAATTTAACTACTAAGTAGAAAAGAAACAAAGTCTCTAAACTCTTTAATATATATATATAAGTCAATTGTAAAACAGTATTAATATATTAAATGAAATAAATAAAAATATCTGCATGTACATACTATATTTGTACCGTAAATAATTTTTCAAATGAGTATATATTGAATTATTTTACTTACTTTTTTGTTTTTAAGATCCTTTAAACATATTTCCATATGCCTCTAATCCTTTTAAATATTTGCTTTATATGTCCAAACGTATGTTAAGATAATTTTTTTCTTTTTTCTAATAATATCGACAGTGTCTCCATATGTATTTCCATTGGTGTCTTTCATGTGCTTCCCTTCATTGTTACATATTACATACATTAACAAAAAAATTAATTTTATGTTGAAGGATGACAATTACTTCATTGACATCGTGATGAAAAAAAGTGATGTTAACTTGGCGTTTTCATTCTATCTTCATATCTTGAGTAATCAGCAACTTGGTTTTGGAGAACTATGTTAGTGGTTCAAGAGAAATCAATGTGATGTACATGATTGGAGACAAAAGCATTATATGATAAATACATCATAGCAGGTGTTTTTTTATTGAAATTTTAAAGGAGACAAAGAACTTGCAAATGAGGTTGCAATATTAGCGAATAACCGCATGCCTGTCACTTATTTTTTAAATATTGTCAGCGAACTTTACTTTACTTACTTACAGCTCTTTAGCCACTATTACGAAGGAGCTTTTTATACTATCCAAGTTGTGTGCGTTGAGTGGGTAATAGAATAGTCAGTGTAGCACAACGTAACAAGTAGCGCTGTAGCTTGTAAAAATTTTAAAATATAAAATATTAAAAATTAAACCAATACAAATTGATGTCAATAAAATACGTAGTTGTAGAAGCTACAATGCAAAATTCGAATTAGAATTATTGGACTTTGTCGAGCTGATTGTGAAAACTAGTTCCAAAAAATTTAATATTATCAATGGATTACAACAAGCTACTGTAAATTCCCCAATTCTGTTTAATATATTGTTACGAAAATTGAATTGGTCTTTTGCTTTTACATCGTTTAACATTAAAATTATAAACAAAGCTACAAAAACAATGAACTTGTTTACATGATAAACAAGTAAACAAAAATATACCAACAAACACCAGTATAAAAGTTAACGGTGGTGTTAGCTCAACCAGCAGAATAAATTCAGCATAGTAACCTATTCCTTATTTTGAAGTATGCACCTGTGTCCGGTCAAGTTACACTGTGTGAAACAAAATTATAGTTAGCGGTATGCACCTGTGTCCGATCAGGTTAAAGTATGTGAAACAAAATTATTTCTGCTGATTCAGCGTCTACCAACAAACACGTGGAGTGCAACGTGATCGTGGCAGTTGATGAGGCGATTTGGTTGATGGCAAACAGGCAGTCTGGGTTGTGTAGTCGGAGTTAACGTTCGATGAAGCGTTAAATAATTAATTGTATTCGTATACTTAAAATATTTGATTGTTAATAGAATAATCTGTGCATTTCAATGATTAATTGTGTTAATAAAATAACCTGTTCATTCCATTAATTAATTGTATCCTATTATATTTTTTTAAATAATCGGTTCAAGGTTCTTTAACTGGTGCCCGAGCAGGGACCGGCCTTAAATTCAAACAGCGGTGTTCTTTAAAAAAAGAGGTCCTGAGATTCCTACGGGACCCTCCAGGACCAGATAATACTAAGAAAGAAAACGTTTTTGTGATTCCTACGGGACCCTCCTAAAACGCGTAATTATAAATCAAATTAAAATAATAATTTGCTTCTCCTACTTCGCCAAATTGCTATTCCTGGTAGTGAAAATTACCACAGAAAGTTATCAAAGCGAAAGTGAAGCAATCCGTACCTTAGTAGGTATTCGCGATTATTAAAGCGGATTTCCAAAAAGGATTCTTGCGGCCATTCCGATAGGAGTCAAAGGTATTTTGAACCGATCGCATCGCGGGGTGCTCAAATCTCATTATTGAATGATTTTAGTTAAAAAATAAAAATGAAGAGTAAATAAAAAAATAAAAAATGTATTGTTTTAAAGAAAAAGAGTATATTTTTAAAAGAAAATAAAGAGAAGAAAATATTTGAAGAAAGAAATTACCAAAGTATTAAAAAAGGCTAAGAGTAAATAAAAAAGATAAGTAAGAATATATAAAAGAAAAAGAGAATATATTTAAAAGAAAATTAAGAGCAGAAAATATTTAAAGAAAGAAAACACAAAAGTATTAAAAAAATGTGAAGAGTAAATAAAAAAGTTAAAAGAATATATATTATTTAAAGGAAAAAGAGAATATAATTAAAAGAAAGAAAAGAAAATATTTGAAGAAAGAAAATTCAAAAGTATTAAAAAAGGTGAAGAGTAAATAAAAAGAAATATATTATTTCAAAGAATAAGAAAATATATTTAAAAGAAAATTAAGAGAAGAAAATTTTTGAAAAAGAAAATATAAAGGCAATAAAAAGGAAAAAGCAATTAAAGAGAAAATAATAAAATTAAAAAGAAAAATTACAAATTTATATTTAAAAAAAATAATAAGAAATATTTACGGTGAAGTTGAGTGGACATCCCTTAAAAATAAAAAAAACAACAAAAAAGATTATTCGAAGGTAAGCGAATTTCTTATTTCTCTTCCTTATCGTTACTTGCCTAATAATAATATGACTTTAGGTCAACTGTAACCACCTTGACTGGTGCCATGAATCGTTTCATGGAGCAGGTCAAGGCTGTGGAAACTAGGATAGGAAATGTTGAGGCGAGTTTAAGTAACAACGCGTTAGGGCAAGTGATCAGTAGGTTGGAATTTCTTGAAAATAGGCAGGCTGCAGTAGTAGGCGCCGTGGTTTCAGAGGAAGAATCCCTTCAACGACCACGAACTGAGGACGATTTAAAGGATATAAGCCGACTCCCTGACAGCGTGAAAAAATTACGGTTATCATTCAGAAACAAAAACCCTTTCAGAAGCATACTACGCTTGCTTGGAGTTGCAAAATTTAACTATGAGAAATAACATCCTACACATTAAGGGCAATAATAGAATCAGTGTTCCAACTTCGATCGGTAGACAGGCAATTCCCTGCTCGACCACCAAAAGCCTTGCCAATACAACAAAGTAACCATTTGCAGGCTCAGAATTATAAACAAAACTGGCGAAATAGTTATAAACTTCAAAACTTCCGTGAGGAGTTTTATGACTCTAAATTGAGGCCACCAATTCCTCCTCGTTATCCTGTGACTAAGAATGAAACAATGGATATTGATAAAACGATAAAGTCACGCCGGGTTAACTATATCAACAATCCGAGATCGATGGGTAAAAGGAATCAACCTGAGGATTATTTGTCAAACATACAACCAAGATTACTGCTCAGCCAGATATAGTCGATGAAATAAATGTTATGAGGGTCAGCCGTCAAGCTTACCCTACGTAGAATATAAGACTCAGAATAGCAAAGTGTTGGAATTCCTGATTGGCACAGGCACAAATTAGAACTTCTGTAGTCCTTTTTTGTCTAGTGGTTCGACACTTTTAATCAAACCAATATTGGTTCGATCAGAAGGAGGAGATATCTTAATTAATGAAAAAGTGGAAGGTCGGTTCTTTAAGCTTGCAGGACAGCTTTTTATATATAGCCTGGACTTAAAACTTTTGATTGTATAACTGGTGATGATACCCTCAAGCAGCTAGGTGCTATAGTTGATCGTAAAGCAAATCTACTAATATTAGAGATATTCCTCTTAAAGAAAAGGTGTCTCTATACTAACACAGCCTCAACTCATCTGACTCAGTTTTCGTCGTTTGTCACACATACTTGCCGAATAAACTTGCTTCCTACAGCCATCATTTTCATAAAGGATTCGTTTGATACTCTACAACCTCTTCGAGCCCTACTAGATTCTTGTTCTGAAGTCAATCTTATTACACAAGAAACTGTTAATCGCCTTCGTCTGAAACAAAATAGAACAACTCAGGAAATTTCTGGTATTTCAAATATTCGAACACAGCTAAAGCATTTTGTAACAGCAACAATTAAATCACGCGTATCTCACTTTGAATGGACAACATGTTTTTTGGTCACAAAATCTATTTCAGCGCAACATCCAACTAAAAAAGTTAATGTATCAAATTGGAGTATCCCAAATCATCTTGAATTAGCAGATCCACAATTTTATATACCTCAGTGTATTGACGTCCTTCTAAGTTCAGAAATTTTCTTCGAATTGCTCCTTGATGGCAAAATTTCTCTTGGCAACGGATTGCCTTGCCTTATAAATACGTCTGTCGGATGGGTAATCGGTGGTAGCATTAGCAATCAAAATCCTCAACGTACATTAGGGTGGAATGTTATTACTAAAGGTGAGGTATGTACTCGATACTAAAAGCTTTTTGGGAAATTGAAGAGTTTAATCAGCATTCACCTTTTTTACTGAAGAAGAAAACCTTTGCGAGGAGCATTATGTTAAAAATAATATTTTCGATCCCAGCGGTAGAGTACAGGTACGTTTACCATTTAAATCTTCAATAACACAACTTGGTAGCTCATTTGAAATAGCGCGTCGGAGATTTTTATATTTAGAAAAACTATTATCAAAAGATGAAAATTTAAGAAAAATGTACTTTGATTTTATAGACGAATACATTCAACTTGGTCACATGTCTCCTGTCAGCTTCAATAGCTTAAACTCATCGCACTATGTTATTCCTCATCACCCTGTTTTACGCCCACAAAGTACGACTAAGCTTAGAGTTGTCTTTGACGCCTCTTGTCGGACATCAACGAATATTTCTTTAAATGAAGCCCTAATGGTAGGTCAAACGATACAACAAGAACTCATTATAACAATTTTATCTTTTCGTTTAAATAAATTAGCTCTATCTGCTGACATTTGCAAAATGTATAGGCGATTTTTGGTGGACGAAAGAGACCGCAACTATCAATTAATTTTATGGAGAAAAAATACAGGTAATTCTCTCAGTCTTTATAAGTTAAATACTGTGACGTATGATACATCAGCTGCTCCGTTTCATGCAGTAAGAAGCTTATTTTTTATCGCAGATTTTTACAAAAACAAATATCCTGTTGGCTCTGAAGTTCTTAGGCGCGATCTTTATGTCGATGATTTGCTCACGGGGGCAGATAACTTTTCTGAACTTTTAATCAAAAAATTTGAAATCACAGAAATATTACAAAAGGCTGGAATGGAACTATCAAAATGGAACTCCAATTGTCCAAATGTTGCCCCGGGACATGAAGAGTTGTATCTAAAAACAAACAATGAATATATTACTAAGGCATGGAATGTCGTGGAAGCCTAAAGACGACGTGTTTTGTTTTCGATTCGATTTGCCAACAATTGAAGTTCCTACAAACAGATCAGTTTTGCCAGCTGTCGCAAAAATATTTGATGTTCTTGGTTTACTAAGCCCTATCATTATTTCGTGCAAAATTCTAATCCAAGACATGTGGAGGCAAAAGTTAGACTGGGACACAACTTAACTCACGTTTATCAAACCGATGGAAAGAAATTGAACAAAGTCTTCCTTATAACGCGAAAATCGAAATACCAAAATTCAAACAGAATTTGACATCCACGGATTCGCTGATGCTTCTCAGTTAGCATACGGTTGTTGTCTCTATACACGTTTCGAAAATAAGGAATAATTCAAGACAACTTTGCTCATAGCAAAATCGAAAGTAGCTCCAGTTGCTAATCAATCCTTGCCTCGTTTAGAGCTTTGCTCTGCTATTAAGTCGAACCTGGGATAAAATAAAATCTAAATTTAGTCGTTTCAATTATCGAATTTACTTCTGGTCAGACTCAAAAATTGTTTTAAATTGCCTCACCAATCATTCATCGTCATACGTTTGTTTTGTCGCTAATCGTGTTTTAGAAATATAAAACTTAACGCATAATATACCTTGGAAATATGTGCCTTCAAAGCAAAACCCCGCAGATATAGAGGCTGTCTTGCAAACGACCTTGGAAACACGATATGGTTTACCGGTCCTAAATTTCTTTTAGAACCAGCTACAAATTGGCCAAAGGCTGATATTGACAATACAAAACTTCCAGAACAAGAAATGAAAAAATCTGTATTTAAAACTACTATCGTTACCTAATCAATCATCGATCATTTATGTTCTCGACATTCATCATATCTCAAAATTCTTCGCATCATCGCTTACATTCATCGTACTTTTAACAAAGCGAAACCAGTTTATAACCTTCGAGGAGCTCCAATTATTATTCTATAGAATAATACATAATATTCAACATTCAACATATAAAGAAGAAATCTCGTCGTTCAACAAAGGAGAAAGCTTAAAGTCAAGTATTCAAAAGTTAACCCCATTCCTGGACAAAATACAATGCTGTAGTTCAACTTTAACTATCATTCGTGTAGGCGGTCGGCTAGCAAATGCACCATTATTATTTGAAACAAAATTTCCGGCTCTGTTACCAAAATATCATCGATTTACAACAATCTTCGTCGAATATCTTCATCGAAAACACTTGCATGCTGGTTCTAAGGCTTTTCTCGGAATTCTTCGTCAGCAGGTCTGGATAAGAAATGCTAGAGAAATTGTCAGAAAAGTTGTTAGAAGATGTGTACACTGTTTTAAATATAACCCTCGTTTACTACAGCAAATTATGGGTTGTGGAACCGTGTTCAACGTTTATTTCTTGTAGTGTAGTCCCATTGTGAATTATTTTTATTTTCTCTTAATTATTATTATTATTCTCTTAATTTCTTATCTTATTTTTTTCTCAATCTCTCGTATGTATAATCCCATGTATTTCTTGTATATATTCGAATTCCTCGTGTCTAAATTTTAATTTTAATTTGAACTTTCTTAAAACCTTCTATTAATTTCTAGAATTAGTTGATAAGTTGATTAGTTGATAAGTAGACAAAACCCAGCCAAGAAGGCAATAAACCTCAGTTAAAGAAAACCCTAAAGCTTCTTATTTTCTTGGGGGATATATATGTTCAAGAGGAATATACATGTCCCAATACTCGTCAACTCATTTTTTGCTAGACCCTAGGAGTTTAGTTGACTCCTAGAGCCTACAAAATTGGTCCTTCGACAAGTCCTAGCGGTCTAGGATTGTGATTTGAGTCAGTGGCAGGAGGTCCATTAGGCATCAAAGGCGGTTATGCGTTACCAGCATCAACCCCAATAAACGAAGAGTGGCATAAGTTCCACTAGACATCACTGGCGATTGTGCGCTACCAGCATTAATCCCAGCAACCGTAAAGTGGCATAAGAACCACAGGTTACACCAAGGCCTTCGCAGCATCACCCCAATAAACGTAGAGTGGCAAAAGCTCCACTAAGTATCACCGGCGATTGTGCGCCACAAGCATCAATCCCAACAACCGTAAAGTGGCATAAGATCCACAGGTTACACTAAGGCTTTCGCAGTATCAATTTCATCAAGAGGAAAACGACGAGCAGTCAAACAACCATAATCATAATCTACAAAAACTGGAGACAGAAGATCAATAAATTCATACCCAGGAAAAAAAGACAATAGATGGATCATCAAAAAATTCATCCCCAGGAAGGAAGGTTAACGTCAAGGGCATTTGAAGAATTCTACACGGAAAGACATAAGGTCAGTTATCAACAAGGAAAATACGGAGGTTACAAGTGTCAATCAAGGGCATTTAAAGGGTAAGAGAACAAGAAAGGTATGTACAGTACAGTAGTTATAGCTTTGACTTAAAAGAAATCTCTAAGAGAACAGTGTAGGAAGTGTAAAAAATCAAAAAAAGAAATCACGCAATTACATACGCATATGTATAACATGCAAAAACCGGTTTTCATAACAACAAATAGTAAAATGTAAAACACCAATAAGATCAAAGGACAAAAAAGGTCAGTATCACGCGCAAGGCATATTCATAAGAGGTAGCCGCAACATTACAACAAGTACAACAATGCGAAAACAACAGGCATTTTGTTTTTGTTAAAGAGCACTCAGTATGTCAAAAAAATTAACTCTCAAACCTCCATAGGAAATTAGTTAAATCAATTAAAAAAAACTAAATAAATTTTATACATTGAAAATTCTTATGATTTTTATGTTAAGCTAAATTACATAATAGAGCAGCACCTGTAAATTAAAAAAATATCAGCTGCAAACGTTATTTCTTATTTATTATTGTACCAATTAAAATTTGTACTTAATTTATATTTATTTTATGACTGAATTTTGAAATTGAATACTTATTTAAACTATTTTCTCTTGAATTATATAAAAACATATTTTCAACAGAAGATTGGCCCAATCTGTTTTAATCCCTATATCCCAATCTTCTGAGAGAGAATTTGTTTTAAAAATATCACACAAGTTATTTCAGTCATAGTTTAGGCACCTAGTTGGAGACATGGAATTTTTCTTTTTTTCTGGTAATTCATCACTTTCATCTAAATATCTATAAATATAGTAAATCTAGGTTGTAGTTATAAAGATATATGTATTTAGTGTTAAAGGCTTAAATATTGTTAATCATCTTGCAAAAATTTTAATATAATTGGCTTTAAAATAGTAATCCTAAAGAATTTCTAGAGTGCGTATCGTTAAGGATACATGCGGTACATACGAGGGTTTATGACTAATATAAGTACGAAATTGAATATCGAAACAAAATACACAAAAAACAAACATTTTTTTTTTTTGACATTCAAAAACTCGTCAGCTGTTGAGTTGCTCTTACCTCTTATAAATATGCCTTGATCACGCGTTTGTGGTATAGATAGGAAAATACCAACAAAAATAAAAAACGCATAAAGGGCAACGGTAAACGACAGAAAAAGAGAAAAAACCCAGTGCAAAAATACACATAATAAGCTTCGAGCAAATTCCACAAGACAACAAAAAACAAAAAGAATTAGAACGACATTGAAATGAAACAATATAGAGAAACATAAATCATAACAATACTTCAAGTTAATATCAATATCAACTGTACACAAAGAGAACAAAACTCTACACATTACAACGGGATCAAAAGAAAACATTAAAAAGAGAAAGAACATAAAAAAATAAAACAACAAAAGTGTGTGTTTCAGTTGATCTCCGTTTCGTTGCGCATGTTTCAATTCGTTTCAAACGACTGACAAAATTCTTGCGTTTATTCACAAAAAGTCAATCGGCGCGGCAACATTAAAAGAAAAAAAAGTGGTGTGTAAAACAAACCAAAAATAGACAGGAAAAAAACAACTGAATTGGAAAAAAACTGAAACTGGAAAAAAAAACAATTTACAACAAAAAGAAAAGGAAAGTGATTGAGGAAATAAATAGAATTAAAAAAAATCTGACTGATTAAAATAAATGAACAGAATTTTGAAAATAAAAAAACAATTTAAATAAAACAAAGAAACAAAACCTACAAATAACAGAAAAAATAGAAACTGAAAAAAAAGCATTTAACTAAACAAAAAGAAAAAACAGAAATCAAAACTTCGTACAAAAAAAATAAAATTTTATGAAAAAATTTTTTTTTTGTGAACTGAAAATAAACCAAGGCGAATTCATAGAAGGTGATGTTATTAGCCCAGCTGATTGCTTTTTTAAGTACACGGGATTGTCAAATATTTTGTTTGCGTACAGTGAGCAAAAAAAACTAACACACACTACCTCGAAATAAATTTTGAACTAAAAATTTTCTATAAAAAGAAATTTATTGTCCTTAAGACTAAAAAAGCTTAAAAACTATATTCTGATTATAAACATTTCTCTATTGGTTACGTATAAAGAAAATAATTGTCCATACTAAGAAATTCACACATTTTTGGGCAAAAAAAGTGGTGATTTTTTAACTATGGCTTACGGACTTTCTAGAAAGTCGTCTTAAACAAAATCCTGTGGAATAATTTATTTAATAGTTTTCTACAATAAGTGTACACTTTTTTTTTGCTCACTGTATATACATTCATTGCTTATTTATTTTTTATTTCCTTTTATATTTATATTCTACACAATTAATAATTTATTTAAATATTCTTCATGTTTTGGCACAACTTTTATTATAGAATCCGCTCTTATGCTTCCCAGAATCCCTCTGAAGGTCTTTATGGCTTAGTGGTAGCGCAAATCAGCCCGTATTTTAAAAATTCTTTTCTTTAAATTTGTTTTATAAATTTTTTTTTAAACAAATAGAAACAAAAGAGAAATAATGACACAAAATAACAACTTTATGTCATTATATGGATTCTCCTTTGTCATTTCTGGCTTACGGCGAATTTCATTTGACATAACCGGGCACACAAAAACAACAGAAAATACATGTTGTTTTTGTTAAAAAACACTGCGAATTGAGTTGTACTATTGCCACTACCTTATTGAATTTTCCTTGAAACAAACAAAATACAAAAAAATTGATTTTAATTAAAAAACAGAATTTTATTAAAAAAGCGAAAAAAAGAACAGTGCTAAGCAAAATTTATCAAAAATAAAAAACAACGACACTGTAAAAGAAAAAATTACAGAAAACAAAAATCAAAACTTCGTACAAAAAAAAAATTCAGTAGGCACAAAAATAAAATTTTATGAAAAAAATTTTTTTGTGAACTTAAAACAAACAAAATACAAAAAAATTTATTCAATTAAAAACAGAAGTGGGAAAAAAACAGTACTTAAAACGAACAACAAAGAAAAAAAAAACAGTAAACCAGACAGTAAGTACAAAAAAAAAAACGCACACAGTGAACCACAAAAAAGAAAGTTAGTGCAAAACTACAGTGACACTGAAAACAAAACAATTTTTTTGAAAAAATAAAGTAGAAAAGAATAAAATAAAAAACAAATAAAGGTCGCTCAAAATTAAAACAATTAAAACAAAAAAAAAATATTTTTTTTTTTCACAACAAAAATAGTTACAACACACATCGCCTTTTTCAACAAATTTTTGCAACACGCATAACGCATTTTTCAACAACACAATCAATACAAGTAAACGCTTCTCGCGTGGTAAGAACGGAAAGGAAAAGACCACGGTAAGTCAGCTGTTTAACATATACATATTTAAATTTATGGGACAAATCTTGTATTTTTTGAATTTTTATTGAAATTTTTTGGAATCGGTCATTTAAGTAATTGAAAATTATTTTTTCTCCGCGCGTGAATTTTGTACGTGAATTTAAAAAAAAAACACAGACTATACTTCAAGTAATTTTATTGTTTTCGCACAATGTCGGTAAAAAGAAGGTGTAAATTTGATATATACCAACTAACGGCGTTGTGTACAGATTTCGATAATGTTCGCGAGGAGGATCAGACTCCAGCGTTTCTCCAAGTGAAGCAGGAAGAATTGGAGAGAAGATGGGGTAGGCTTATGGAAAGCTATGATGCTTTTGTTATGGACGAAAAGAGCGAGGTTAGTGACGACTTCAAGGATGGAGTCTCACTACAGTACGAAACAGCAGCAGACTTGTATCAGAAGCAAAAAGCAAAACTCATGGATAGGATAGCGAACAGATCGATAGTAGATCAAAGCGTAACAAATACAATAGAGGCAACAGTCGTTCGGCAATCAAGGTCTGGCTTAAGGTTACCCCCATGTGACATGCCAATTTTCGAAGGTGGTTATACTAAATGGCCGGAATTTAGGGATATGTTTACATCGTTAGTTTTGGGAAATAAAGACATATCGGAAGTCGAAAAACTTCAATACCTACGAACCAAAGTAAGGGGAGAGGCCTACCAAATCGTAAAACGGTTCGATTTAGTTGGACAAAATTTTGAGTTAGCTTGGGACGCGCTTCAGAGTCGGTTTGAGAACCCAAGAATTTTAGTCAACCAACAGATAAAACACCTTCTGTCAATACAAACTGCTCAGAACGAATCCTCCAGACCCATACGATTAATTGTAGACACCATCGATGAAAAAATAGCCATTTTGAAAACCTGTGATATCAACGTTTCTTCATGGGACCCTATCTTAACGTATATTTGCTCCTCAAAGTTGCCGGAAAATACCCTACGGGTATGGGAAAACTCTCTCAAGAATCATAAAGAAATGCCCTCATGGAAAGACATGAGCAATTTTCTGAAAGGAAGGATCGAGATGTTGGAAACTGTGTTCGATATGAAGAAGCCAAATTGGAAGGAAAACTCAGGGGCAAGGTCGAACTCATTTCACTCACAAGCGGATGGAAGTAGGATGAAATTCAATTCTAAAAAATGTAATGAGAATCACCCATTGAAACAATGTAAACAATTTTTTGAATTATCTGTAAAGGACAGAATAAATTTTGTGTATGCTAATAAATATTGTTCCAATTGTTTTTCTCTTAATCATTTTAAATCTAAATGTCCCAGTAAAGTTCTTTGTTTTCGCTGTAAAAAGAAACATCACACATTACTACATGTAGACGACGGCAATACTCGAGCACTTAAGGAAGCTTCTCCACGGAATGATGAAACAGTTTCATACAATACTCATGTAATCAGCAAAGAAAAACCAAAGTTAACTCATATTGATATTGTAACGTATTTATTTATTTATTTTTAATAAAGTGCAGATGAACCGCACTATATGGTTAAATTTTATTGATTTTATTCTTGAGGGAAAATGTCCCTTCTTTTATACAAAATTTTGGCTGATTTGACAATTCCAAATCAAACCCTTAATTCTAATACAATTTTGTATAGACTTAATACTATAACATATGTTTGTGTGTATATTATATGTTTAACTATATTATATTGGTTTGTGTGTGTAATAATTATGGGACAAGTGGATGTTATATAACACGCGCCTATTATCCACAATAATTCCCACGGTGAAGTGTAAAGAGAGACACACACGATCACCAGCAATGCCATACAACAACAACACACATACTGCATATTATATGCAAACCAATGCAGTCGGCGGCCTGACAACAAAGTGTCAAATGATCGTCGCATGTGCGCGACGGTCAATAACATTAAGTCAAGTGGTCGCCGCTCATATGCAATTGGATATTCTTTTGTTTATGCATATGAAATGTTGTGCCAGTATTGACAACTGTAAAATCATGCTACACCTCCACCCTTTACAAGAATGTTCATATAACTTTTGTTCTATGGACATTCTTTTACACAACACAGTACAATGATTTTACGTCTATTTCAAATTATATTTTATTAGTGAACTTAAAATGTAAAGTATTTATTTAAATGACTAAGAATGTTTTACATATTAATCTTAATTTAACATAATCCAATCTTAATATTATTTCTTATTTAATTTTAATATTTATTTTGTTTTTAATAAATGTTTAGTGATAAGTTTACTTATGTAGTTAAAAAAAATCTTATCTTAAAGATTATTATTTCACTTTTCTGGCCAGTTTAGTGTTATAATTAAAACTTATTTGTTATATAGCTTAAGTCTATTTTTATGAACTACTTGCTCTTTATTATTTTTCTTATCAACTATAGTTACATTATTTCTTAAATCTATATTTTTAATTTTGTATGGACCTTTATATGATTCCTCTAGTTTATGTCCTGTATTATTCCTAAGTAAAACTAAATCTCCTATGTTAAAATTATAATCTAATATATCCTTATCATAGTTATCCTTCTGTTTGATTTTATTTATTTCTGATAAATGTTTTGCTCTCTTAAGTGCAAGTTCTAATCTAAATTTTGCCTCTTTGGCATAATCGTCAATATTGTATAGTGGAGTAACTGTGTCTACCTATTGAAATCTTTGAAACTGTTTGGTACTTTGCTAAAAACCAATTCAAAAGGACAATAATTATGTAAAGTTGATGGTGTTGTATTAAAACAATATGTGAAATACCTAATCCATTCATCCCAGTCATCTTTTTCTACAGATATGTAAGAACGTACGTATTCATTAAAAGTTCTGTGACTTCTTTCTATTGTACCTAAGGTCTGGTGATGATGTGCTGTTGATGTTAGTTTCTCGATTTACAACAAAGTGCACAATTCGTTTAATATAGAATTCTTATATTCTGTACCCATGTCCGAAATGAACGTCTTCATTGGGCCATAGGTAAGTACAAAATTTTCGAATATCGCCTTTGCGATTGTCTTAGCCGATTTATTTGGTATAGGTATTGTTACCAGGTATTTAGTTAAGTCGCATATTAATGTTATTGCGTACTCATTTCCATGTATTGATGTTGGAAATGGTCCAATTGTGTCTACATACACTGTATCAAACGGTTTGTTAGGTGTTTCTGTTATCATCATCGGGCTTTTAACGTGCTTGGTAGTTTTCGTTATTTGACATTTGTGACATGCTTTTACATATTTAGCTATGTCCTTTGTCATATTTTTCCAGTAGTAGTATCTTTTTATTTTCTCTGCGGTTCTATATATGCCGCAATGACCTCCTTCGATAGGGTCATCATGATATTTCAGCATGACTTCTAGAATTTCCTTAGAATTCTTTATATCAAGTATCTTTATTTCATTTAAAAGCGCTATTTTAATTATATTTAGTACCTTATAGCCCATATTTCTAAATTCATACTTTGCGACAAATTCGAAAATTTTCTCACTAGGTGCTACTTGTAGTTTATTGATATTTAATTTACTGGCCGCTTTCTCGAGCCTAGAGAAAAATTGTCCTAAGTCAAGTTCCTCTTTAGTAAATATATCATTTATATTTATGCTAGTTAATATTGATTTTCCCTTCTTTATATAGCATTTATTGAGATAAATCTTTAATTTGTAATACTTTCTGACGTCACTATTCTTAATTGGTACATATATTTTGGGCTCATTTAATACATCTGTTTTATTTGCTCTATGCTGATTATTTATCCTACTACTGTCTTTTTGCTTAGTCACTGACCTTGTCGTGACTCTCAACACGCGTGATACCTTTCTATTCATTTCCTTAAAATCTTCTATAGTAACTCGCGATAACGCATCCGCGATATAATTGTCCTTCCCCCTAAGGTATTCAACTGTAAAATCATATTCTTCCAGATCTAGTCTCATTCTTGTTAATTTGGAACTTGGGTTTTTCATTGAGAACAGATAAGAAAGAGGTCTATGGTCAGTACGAACTAAAAAGTGTTTTCCATAGATATATGGTCTGAAATGTGTGATAGCCCAGTGTATGGCAGTTAATTCCTGTTCAATGGTTGATTTATTACTTTCACCCTTTGTAAATGTCTTTGAAGCGTAAGCTATAGGAAGTTGTTTACCCTGATGTTCTTGAGTTAAAACAGCACCGCATGCATGCTTGCTTGCGTCCGTTGTTATACAAAATTCCTTAGTAAAGTCGGGGTACTGAAGCAATGTTGGACTAATTAATGCTTTCTTTAAGTATCTAAATGCAAATTCGCAATCTTCTGTCCATTCAAATGGCACCCCTTTTCTGGACAATCGTGTAAGATGTCTAGAGTATTCGGAAAAATTTTTGATAAACCTTCGGTAATAATTACAAAAAGCGATGAACCTTTTTGTGCTATCCGCGTCCTTGGGTGTCGGATAGTTTTCGATTACCGAGTATTTACTATCATCTGGTAGCATTCCCTTATCAGTACACTTATGTCCAAGGTAGGTTACCTCTCTCATAAAGAATGAACACTTTTCAGGGTTTAGCTTAAGATTGTATTTACGACAGAGATTAAAAACATCCTTCAAATTTGAAAGCATATGCTTTTCTGAGCATCCCAATACGACCAAGTCATCCATATATAGAAATGCTTGATCCGGCTTCAGACCACTGAAAGCAATTGTCATCATTCTTTGGAAGGAATTTGGTGCTATCTTTAAGCCGTAGGGTAGTCTAGTAAATCTGTAGGAACCATTGCTCGTAGAGAATGATGTCAAATCTCTGGAGTTTTTCTCTAATCCTATCTGGTGAAATCCCGACATCAAGTCTAAACAAGAAAAATACTTTGCTCTGCCAAGTTGGTCTAGAATATCATCAATTCTAGGCAATGGGAATTTATCCGATAACAATTTTTTATTTATTTGCCTGTAGTCTATCACAAGTCGCCATCTTTTCTCATCCGAACCCGGAAGTGATTTCTTTGGAACCAATAAAATTGGACTATTGTATTCCGAAAATGATGGTTCAACTATTTTATCATCTATCAGTTTTCTGTTTGTTAATTTCATCCTTATGCGAATGTGGTATACGATAGTTTTTGATGTATACCGGCTGCTTGTCATTCAATCTCAACTTTTGCTCATAGGAATTGTTAGTAGATATTTTTTCTGTTTCCAAACCAAAAATGTCACTATATTCTTTGCAAATTTTCGTTAGTGTTGGTTTAAATTGTTCTGGGAAGTTTTTCTTTAAAATATCCATAACCTTTGATTGTCTCTTTTCAATTTTGTTCAACCTTTGTGTAATTACATTATAGTTAGAGATGTTTTCGGTTTTAATGCTATTCTGTTTGATTGAAACTATACTGTCATTAGTATTCAAAAAACGAATAAAAGCTTTGTTGGATTTAACTAGAATATTTGGTATAAAAACCCCTGTTGTTACTTCCTGATTTGGTATCAATATTTCATTTTTAAGATTCTCAAATTTAATTTGTCTTATTACTTCTGACCTTGTTGGTAGTGTTATCTCATTATAATTATTTGTTATTGGTATGTCTATTGTACGTTGCAGATTAGAGGGTCTTAGAACAAGATAGTCATGTTCTTCATTGAAATCCAACACACAATTATATCTTTTCAAGAAGTCCAAACCAATAATTCCATCACAAGGTATGGGAAAATTGTTCTGAACCACCTGAAAGTAATGTGGTATTAAAAAGTTTTTAAATTTCATTTCTAAGAATATTTTTCCTATGGATTTCAGGTATCCCTGTCCTATTCCAGTTATTGTTGTAGTAATGTTTTTATTTATTTGTTGGGGTTTGAAAAAATTATTTTTTACGATTGAAATATCTGCTCCTGTGTCCACCAACAACGTTACTATGTGGTTAGTATTATTAATTTCCATATGCACAAAAAACTCAAGTTGAGATTAAGGTTGTATATTTTATTATGTGTCGAGCTTATCTTAGGGGGTTGTCGGAGTTTTCCGAACCGTTTTCGTATGAGTCAGTTGCTCTTACATAGTTTCCATTTCTACGTTTATTGTTGAAACCTTGCCTATTTCTGTTATTTCCTGGTCTTTGTGGAGGTCTAAAGTTGTTATTAATGTTGTGATTGGGAAAATTATTATATTTTCTTCGATATTGATTATTATTTCCTCTGTTAATAGGTCGATTATATTTCCTACCCAAATATAGCAACGCATTTTGCTGGCCAGTTGCTTCTGTGCAACTGTTAACAAATTTAGTAATTGCCTCATTCATGTTGTTGAATTGGCCTGCCTCCATAATAAGTTTTACCTTATCTATGGTACAATTTTTCGTTAATGCCTTAACGGCAACTTGCGTTGAATACTTGTTTGCTAATTCACATGACAAACCGTCTGATATATATGCGCTTTCCAATGATTTTGTTAAGTTTTCAATTTCACTGCAGTAATTGTTTGCAGTCTTATTATTTTGTCTAGTATTCATAATTTTAGCTGTCAGTACTTCTACCGACTCGCCCTTGACCGTAGCGCGCAATTTACTGATTATTTCCGATATTGTACCTTCATCTTCAATTAGATTCCTAGCGGTTCCTTTCAATTTAGTCTTTATTAAAGACACTGCTATCGCTTCATTGTCACCTTTAATTGTGTTCAGCAATTGCAAGGAGTCTATAAATGCTCTCAGGTTTTCTGACCTGCCATCAAAGTCGATTACGAGCTTTGATGCTGTGTTTAGAAATTCTACTATTGTCTGGGTCATGTTTGTTGAAATTATTTCAGGTTTTGTTTCCTGATTATACAATAGAACCAATGTTTCGTTAGATTTTTGGTCTGTCGATAGTTTATAAGATACTTCCTCATGGAATGTAGTTGGTAATTCAATATATAAACCTTTTTTGATAAAATGTTTATTAGCCTACTCCTTACATCAGAAAAGAAACATTCGGCTGCTGCTTTGTGGGGTGTTGTAAGCTTACTGAAATTTACATTAACAACAACTCTGATTCTTTCGAATCTGTCAAACAAAGTCCTCAGATGCTTTACTACCGTTTCGTCCTTCATATTTCTTTCTAAATTCAAACATTTATATGATTTATCAAAATCGTCTTTTAACAGACTTAACCTTTTAATTATTTCCTGCCAGTCCATTTAGATTTTGTCCAATTCATTGGCTCTACTTGAATATCTCTTTTTAAGTCTTCTAGTATGCATACTGTAAACCTTCAATACAAAATTCAGTCCCAACAAAATTGTTACTATAATCAAACAAATTTCAATCTTATCTAAGTTTATTTTATTTTGAAGTACTTCTACCTCATTTATAACATTGGCCATTGGCCTATCTAATTTAGTTTGTGTCTTGCACATATTCAAAGAGAAAATAAGAGAAAAGAAATTATTAAATTTTAAAATGTCTTAACATCCTAATTGTTTCCTCTTCTATGGAATTTTTATTAATTACGTCCTCCAAAGTTGGAGCTCTATTCATTCCTATTAACTTCCAATATTTGGTCAACCATACCAAATATTCTTCACTGGAAATTTTTGTTTTTATCTGTGGACTATCCTCAATGGGATTCTTAGGCCTAATTTTTACCCTATTCATACTAGAGGGTTCTATTTTATTTTATTTTCTTAATATGTGATAAATATTTTATTTAATTTGATTTTATTAAATTTTATTTTATTTTAACTTAATTTTTAATTTAATACCTTATTTAATTTTTAATTTAAATTGAATTATTATTTATTTACTTATATATATACTGTTATTTTTTTTTTTGTAAATTAAAAAAAAAAAAAAAAGAATTTCTAAATTGCCTCGAGCGGTTAACGCTTATAGGCCCTTCCAGTGCAACTCTTGAGGAGCACGTTGGTTTTAAATTAAAATTGATTTGTTTTTCTTACTTCTGACAGAGCTGATATCATCCTTTCTATTCTGTCAATCCTATTCCAAAGAACGGCAGCTTCGTCCCAGGATGGTGGTGGTTGAGAATTTATTATGCGCAGGAGATTGTCCTTCTCCCTTTTTAACTTTTGTATCCGGCCTCCTCGTCTCTTTTTTTGTGTACCACAGGGATTGGGGTCTCTGCTGGTGTTTTGTTTCTCCTGTTCCTTTCTAAATATTGTTGTATAGTTAAAGGCTGTGGTCCTGTTTTTACTTGGGGTGGTGTCATCCCTCCTTTGGATCCACTGTCTTTTTGGCAGACAGTCTCTTCACGCCTTTTGGCCAGGCGGGGCTTCCTTCAGCGGATCTTGTCTGTCCGCTTATATAAAATTTTATATAATTTTGTGGTGATTTTTTTTTATTATTTTTTTTTAGGGTGCAGGACTTTTGTCCTTTGAGCACTCCAGGGTTTTGTTTGTTATAATATTTAGTCTGGCAGGATCACTGGTATATTCTAGGTGCGAATAACTGGAGCACTTCTAGAATAGTGGCAGGATCGCCATGTAACGTATTTATTTATTTATTTTTAATAAAGTGCAGATGAACCGCACTATATGGTTAAATTTTATTGATTTTATTCTTGAGGGAAAATGTCCCTTCTTTTATACAAAATTTTGGCTGATTTGACAATTCCAAATCAAACCCTTAATTCTAATACAATTTTGTATTGACTTAATACTATAACATATGTTTGTGTGTATATTACATGTTTAACTATATTATATTGGTTTGTGTGTGTAATAATTATGGGACAAGTGGATGTTATATGACACGCGCCTATTATCCACAATAATTCCCACGGTGAAGTGTAAAGAGAGACACACACGATCACCAGCAATGCCATACAACAACAACACACATACTACATATTATATGCAAACCAATGCAGTCGGCGGCCTGACAACAAAGTGTCAAATGATCGTCGCATGTGCGCGACGGTCAATAACATTAAGTCAAGTGGTCGCCGCTCATATGCAATTGTATATTCTTTTGTTTATGCATATGAAATGTTGTGCCAGTATCGACAACTGTAAAATCATTCTACAATATAGGTACCCTTCCGTATGGACGCACAACAATTTTACCGACAGCTCTTATCTACATGCAACAAGCAGGTGAGCTATTTACTGTTCGGGCGGTACTCGATGCTGGATCCGAAAAGAGTTTTGTATCGTCAAAGTTCAACAACAATTATCAATTCCTGTGGAAGCATATCATATCAGAATTTCTGATCCAGGAGGAACGATAGTAGGAAGGTCAAAGGGAATATGCAATCTCAAGTTGCGAACAAAGAGGTCCGATTTTTCAGTTACAATTAAAGCGCTAATTGCTCCGAGATTAACTCATTTTCTACCTAGCTCTCCAATACAGAAAACCAATCTTCCGGATATTGAAGCTTTAGATTTAGCAGACCCTTACTTTTACAAACCTGGCCCAAAAGATCTCATTATAGGAAGCGACTATTTACCCTTCATTAACCTAAGTGGTATAAAATCAAATATCGAGAACACGTTAGAGGCAAGGGAATCCCACTTCGGATGGTATTTATCAGGTCCTGAACCCAGTCACACATATAATTCATTTTCCACCTTAGTCATATCAGAAGAAGAAACTGCTCTACAGGAGCAAATGAAAAGATTTTGGGATATAGAGGAGGTAGAGAAGGAAAAGGTCGATTCAGATCACGATGTATATTGTGAGAATTTTTATAAGAATACGGTTAAACGTCAACCAGAGGGAAGGTACATGGTAGACTACCTTTTAAGGAAAATTACCCCTCGGAAATATTTTTGGGTTCATCGAAAAGTACAGTACGCACAGTACCTTCAGATGGAAAGGAAACTCGACAAAAATCCTGAACTAAAAGCGCAATATCAACAGCTTCTTTAAGATTATATCGATTTGGGTCATATGGAAGAAGTAACTCATCAGGAGCCTTCAACGACGAAACATTTCAGTTTTTTTCTACCACATCACGCAGTTATTCGTCCAGAAAGTAAATCCACAAAAGTACGTGTTGTATTTAACGCATCCAAGAAAACGTGTAGTGGATTTTCTTTAAACGACGTGTTATATCAAGGAAAAGCCCTTCAAGGAGACCTCATGCAAATTATTTTGTCATGGAGATATTATAAATATGTATTCACTGGTGACATTCAGAAAATGTATCGCCAAATTTTTGTTCATGAAGACAAACCTTATCAGAAAATTTTATTTCGAGATAGACCAAACGAATTAGTTAAAGTTTTTCAATTGAAAACGGTTACCTTTGGTGTTAATAGCGCACCGTATTTAGCACTAAGAACACTTTTTGAATTAAGCGAGGATTGTAAAGAAACTCACCCATTGGCCTCTTCAATTCTTAAGGAGGAGATATACGTAGATGACGTTTTATCAGAAGGACATAACCTGGAAGAGGCAAAAGAAAAACAAACACAACTTTCTAAAGCACTGCAATCTGCTGGATTTCCCCTGAAGAAGATGACCAGCAATCACCAAGCTCTTTTGTAAAATTTGGCCCGGGAAGATCTTCTTGAAGAAGATTTTTTGAAATTTGAAACAATAGGAGTTTCACCGTCTACTACTAAACGACAAATTTTATCGACCATAGCTAAGTTATTTGACCCTCTAGGCTGGTTAGGACCCATTATTATTGTAGCTAAACTTATTATGCAGGAGCTATGGGAATGCAAATCGGATTGGGATGAAGATATACCACCAAAGATATTGGAAACATGGAGCGCATTTTCGACTACTCTGCCACAAATTTCAACCATTAAAATAGCTAGATGGGTAAATTTCTCACCTCGATATCAAGCTCAAATTCATGGGTTCTGTGATGCATCGGAGCGGTTTATTTGAGAGTCTCTACTCCTGAGGGAGAACTTTTTTGTAATTTATTAGTTGCGAAAACTAAGGTTGCGCCTTTGAAAAAGATAACCATTCCGAAACTCGAGCTCTGTGGAGCATTACTGTTATATAACTTAACGAAGAGCTTAATTAAACGATTAAAATTCCCCTTTGAACTATTTCTATACACTGATTCTTCGATTGTCTTAGGCTGGCTGCAGAAACCTCCGCATAATTTGGAAATTTTCGTAGCCAATCGTGTTAGTCAGATCACTCAGCTTTATCATTGGAGATATGTAAAGACATATGAGAATCCAGCCGATCTTGGAACTCGAGGATGCGCTCCTCGGGAACTTTCGGAAAGTAAACTATGGTGGCACTGTCCTCCATGGCTAAGACAATCCCCTGACTGTTGGCCCAAACCTAGTATGTTCGATCCCACTGATTTAGAATCCCGGAACATATTTAATTTTCATTTACAAACGCAACAGGAAGATATTTTGAGCGAATTTTCGTCATTTCCCAGAGCCCTAAGAATTCTCAGTTATCGCTTTCGCTTCATCAACCGTCTTCTGAAACGTCCATACGAGATACAAAAACACATCACCTTCGAGGAAATATAATTTGTAAACAATTTTGTAATTTTAAATGCACAACAAATTCATTTTTATTTGGAACATGATTGCCTTAAGAACAACCAACCCATAAATCGGAAAAGTCGAATACTTTCTCTCAATCCCTTTCTTGACCAGGATGGACTACTACGCGTAGGTGGCAGACTCAATAATTCCGGATTAAGTTTCAACGAACAGCATCCTATCATTATTCCAGAAAAATCGTCACTAGCTAGACTTCTTATCAGATGCACCCATCACATTTTGCTTCACGCGGAACATCACGTAATGCTAAGAGCAGTTCGACAGGGCTTTTACATTCCGCGATTGAAAAACCTTATTCGGCAGTGTGTCAGAACCTGTAAAACCTGCACTGTTTACAAGCACAAAGTACAAGAACAAATAATGGGTGCGCTACCCCGTGAGAGAGTCACATTTTCATTACCATTTACTCCAAATTGCGGAATGAAAAACGTCTGAAAGGATACGCAGCAATTTTCGTTTGTTTCTCCACACGAGCAGTTTATCTCGAAGTCTGCTCGGAATTATCAACAGATGAAAAGAGACACACACGATCACCAGCAATGCCATACAACAACAACACACATACTACATATTATATGCAAACCAATGCAGTCGGCGGCCTGACAACAAAGTGTCAAATGATCGTCGCATGTGCGCGACGGTCAATAACATTAAGTCAAGTGGTCGCCGCTCATATGCAATTGTATATTCTTTTGTTTATGCATATGAAATGTTGTGCCAGTATCGACAACTGTAAAATCATTCTACAATATAGGTACCCTTCCGTATGGACGCACAACAATTTTACCGACAGCTCTTATCTACATGCAACAAGCAGGTGAGCTATTTACTGTTCGGGCGGTACTCGATGCTGGATCCGAAAAGAGTTTTGTATCGTCAAAGTTCAACAACAATTATCAATTCCTGTGGAAGCATATCATATCAGAATTTCTGATCCAGGAGGAACGATAGTAGGAAGGTCAAAGGGAATATGCAATCTCAAGTTGCGAACAAAGAGGTCCGATTTTTCAGTTACAATTAAAGCGCTAATTGCTCCGAGATTAACTCATTTTCTACCTAGCTCTCCAATACAGAAAACCAATCTTCCGGATATTGAAGCTTTAGATTTAGCAGACCCTTACTTTTACAAACCTGGCCCAAAAGATCTCATTATAGGAAGCGACTATTTACCCTTCATTAACCTAAGTGGTATAAAATCAAATATCGAGAACACGTTAGAGGCAAGGGAATCCCACTTCGGATGGTATTTATCAGGTCCTGAACCCAGTCACACATATAATTCATTTTCCACCTTAGTCATATCAGAAGAAGAAACTGCTCTACAGGAGCAAATGAAAAGATTTTGGGATATAGAGGAGGTAGAGAAGGAAAAGGTCGATTCAGATCACGATGTATATTGTGAGAATTTTTATAAGAATACGGTTAAACGTCAACCAGAGGGAAGGTACATGGTAGACTACCTTTTAAGGAAAATTACCCCTCGGAAATATTTTTGGGTTCATCGAAAAGTACAGTACGCACAGTACCTTCAGATGGAAAGGAAACTCGACAAAAATCCTGAACTAAAAGCGCAATATCAACAGCTTCTTTAAGATTATATCGATTTGGGTCATATGGAAGAAGTAACTCATCAGGAGCCTTCAACGACGAAACATTTCAGTTTTTTTCTACCACATCACGCAGTTATTCGTCCAGAAAGTAAATCCACAAAAGTACGTGTTGTATTTAACGCATCCAAGAAAACGTGTAGTGGATTTTCTTTAAACGACGTGTTATATCAAGGAAAAGCCCTTCAAGGAGACCTCATGCAAATTATTTTGTCATGGAGATATTATAAATATGTATTCACTGGTGACATTCAGAAAATGTATCGCCAAATTTTTGTTCATGAAGACAAACCTTATCAGAAAATTTTATTTCGAGATAGAGCAAACGAATTAGTTAAAGTTTTTCAATTGAAAACGGTTACCTTTGGTGTTAATAGCGCACCGTATTTAGCACTAAGAACACTTTTTGAATTAAGCGAGGATTGTAAAGAAACTCACCCATTGGCCTCTTCAATTCTTAAGGAGGAGATATACGTAGATGACGTTTTATCAGAAGGACATAACCTGGAAGAGGCAAAAGAAAAACAAACACAACTTTCTAAAGCACTGCAATCTGCTGGATTTCCCCTGAAGAAGATGACCAGCAATCACCAAGCTCTTTTGTAAAATTTGGCCCGGGAAGATCTTCTTGAAGAAGATTTTTTGAAATTTGAAACAATAGGAGTTTCACCGTCTACTACTAAACGACAAATTTTATCGACCATAGCTAAGTTATTTGACCCTCTAGGCTGGTTAGGACCCATTATTATTGTAGCTAAACTTATTATGCAGGAGCTATGGGAATGCAAATCGGATTGGGATGAAGATATACCACCAAAGATATTGGAAACATGGAGCGCATTTTCGACTACTCTGCCACAAATTTCAACCATTAAAATAGCTAGATGGGTAAATTTCTCACCTCGATATCAAGCTCAAATTCATGGGTTCTGTGATGCATCGGAGCGGTTTATTTGAGAGTCTCTACTCCTGAGGGAGAACTTTTTTGTAATTTATTAGTTGCGAAAACTAAGGTTGCGCCTTTGAAAAAGATAACCATTCCGAAACTCGAGCTCTGTGGAGCATTACTGTTATATAACTTAACGAAGAGCTTAATTAAACGATTAAAATTCCCCTTTGAACTATTTCTATACACTGATTCTTCGATTGTCTTAGGCTGGCTGCAGAAACCTCCGCATAATTTGGAAATTTTCGTAGCCAATCGTGTTAGTCAGATCACTCAGCTTTATCATTGGAGATATGTAAAGACATATGAGAATCCAGCCGATCTTGGAACTCGAGGATGCGCTCCTCGGGAACTTTCGGAAAGTAAACTATGGTGGCACTGTCCTCCATGGCTAAGACAATCCCCTGACTGTTGGCCCAAACCTAGTATGTTCGATCCCACTGATTTAGAATCCCGGAACATATTTAATTTTCATTTACAAACGCAACAGGAAGATATTTTGAGCGAATTTTCGTCATTTCCCAGAGCCCTAAGAATTCTCAGTTATCGCTTTCGCTTCATCAACCGTCTTCTGAAACGTCCATACGAGATACAAAAACACATCACCTTCGAGGAAATATAATTTGTAAACAATTTTGTAATTTTAAATGCACAACAAATTCATTTTTATTTGGAACATGATTGCCTTAAGAACAACCAACCCATAAATCGGAAAAGTCGAATACTTTCTCTCAATCCCTTTCTTGACCAGGATGGACTACTACGCGTAGGTGGCAGACTCAATAATTCCGGATTAAGTTTCAACGAACAGCATCCTATCATTATTCCAGAAAAATCGTCACTAGCTAGACTTCTTATCAGATGCACCCATCACATTTTGCTTCACGCGGAACATCACGTAATGCTAAGAGCAGTTCGACAGGGCTTTTACATTCCGCGATTGAAAAACCTTATTCGGCAGTGTGTCAGAACCTGTAAAACCTGCACTGTTTACAAGCACAAAGTACAAGAACAAATAATGGGTGCGCTACCCCGTGAGAGAGTCACATTTTCATTACCATTTACTCCAATTTGCGGAATGAAAAACGTCTGAAAGGATACGCAGCAATTTTCGTTTGTTTCTCCACACGAGCAGTTTATCTCGAAGTCTGCTCGGAATTATCAACAGATGCGTTTCTTGCTTGCTTCACCAGATTTACTAGTCGTAGATGTCTACCAAAAACCATATTCTCTGATAATGGCAGAAACTTTTTAGGCGCTAAACATTCGCTGTTAGCCACCCACAACGACTTTCTATAAAATGCGGAAAAATCCCTAATCGAAAAATATAGCACACATGGTTTTAGCTGGACATTTATTCCACCATATGCCCCTCACATGGGCGGCCGCTGGGAGGCCGCTGTCAAAAGTATGAAATCTCATTTGAAAAAGGCAACTGGCAACTTAACATTCACTTTTGAGGAATTCTATACCATACTTACACGCATCGAAGCAATCTTGAACTCTCGTCCAATTTCCTCTTTATCTGAAAACCCCGACGAACTTCTTCCTTTAACTCCAGGTCACTTCCTGAGAGGCGTTCCGCTAGTAGCCGCTCCAGAATTATCCAATAACACCTCTGTGGAAAACATATCCCTCATGAAACGCTGGGACAGACTTAAAGTCATACAACAAGTCTTTGCTCGTCGCTGGAAAAATGAATATATCACCGAGTTGCAACGTAGAAGCAAATGGAGAACAGAAAAGGACAATCTGAAGGAAAACGACTTCGTTCTAATTAAAGAGGATCTGCTACCCGCTACTGAATGGCGCCTTGGTAGAGTAAAAAACGAGTCGCTATTAAACCATTTTCGACATCTTTCTCCGAAGGCGCACGCTAATTTCCATGACTGCCGTAAGGTCGACGGAGTCATCGGGCGGCAGTTAATGCCCCAATTCATGTTACGTCAATTTGATTGCCCCGACACAACGCTGCCCCAAGCACAAAATTCTGCTTTTGGCTGGATCATCCACGGAAGATGGGATGGATGTAATTGCCACTAAAGGGGCGCGGAGTATGTTGAACCGTGTTCAACATTTATTTTTTGTAGTGTAGATCCATTGTGAATTATTTTTATTTTCTCTTAATTATTATTATTATTCTCTTAATTTCTTATCTTATTTTTTTCTCAATCTCTCGTATGTATAATCCCATGTATTTCTTGTATATATTCGAATTCCTCATGTCTAAATTTTAATTTGAATTTGAACTTTCTTAAAACCTTCTATTAATTTCTAGAATTAGTTGATAAGTTGATTAGTTGATAAGTAGACAAAACCCAGCCAAGAAGGCAATAAATCTCAGTTAAAGAAAACCCTAAAGCTTCTTATTTTCTTGGGGGATATATATATTCAAGAGGAATATACATATCCCAATACTCGTCAACTCATTTTTTGCTAGACCCTAGCAGTTTAGTTGATTCCTAGAGCCTACATGGGTAATCTTCCCGCTGATCGTTTTAAGGCTCAATGTCCTTTTCTTGTTTCGGGTGTGGACTTTTGTGATCTCTTTTACACCTCTTATCGAATTCAGCGAAAAGCTCCTTATAAGACTTATGCTATTTATTCATATTGAACTTGCTTCTGATCTCTCTACTAATACATTTATTTTATGTTTAAACAAACACTTTACAGTGATAATGCGACTAACTTTGTGGGAGGCAGTTCTAAGCTTCAAGAGTTTAAACAGCGATTTTTCGCTGATAACAACATCAAATTGCTCATGCACTTCAGCACTGTCACAGGCTTCAAATTTTCGTTTATCCCTCCTCGACCTCCACACTTCGGTGGTCTTTGGGAGTCTGCCGTCAAGTCAACAAAAAGCTTCTCGTCAAGAATATGTCGCAGGTAAATCTAACCTACGAAGAGTTTCAAACCGTCCTCATTGAAGTGGAAGCCATTTTAAATTCTCGGCCGTTGGCACCAAGATCTGATGAACCAAATGATGGTGAAGCTTTGACTCCTGCTAATTTGTTAATTGGCTCGTCTCTGATGACACTACCAGAAGAGAAATTAAGCAACTACAATATAAATTACCTCAAGCGATTGCAACTTGTTACGTATCTTAAACAACAATTCTAACTCCAATGGATTCGGGACGACGTCTTGAGTTTACAACAACGATGCAAGTGGTTCAAAGCAAAAGAAAATATAAAGAAAAGCTCCCTAGTCATTATACATGATGATAATCTTCCACCTCAACAATGGGCCCTAGCTCGCATTATAAAGGCGTTCACAGGTAATAACGGAAAGGTGAGAGTGGTAAACCTGCAAACATCAAAAAGAGTTCTTCGCCGATCCATCCACAAAATAGCCCCTTTACCTACGGAAGATGATTGAAAGTACCTTTCAATGGGGTCAGTATGTTGCGTCAGAATTATGAATTAATTAATATTGTCCAATTATTTATCATGCATCTCAATTTGTATTTTTACTCTAAACGAATGCAGTCCTTTAATTATCTTGTCGCCCTTAATCTATTTCTCTTTTCGCATAATTTCAATTTAAAATACATATGTATTTATTTAACTTGAATTCAATATTCATAGAAATGTAACGGGACTACATTCTTATTATTTTGACTCTTGTGACTTATAATTTTCAATGTCAACATCATTATCGTTTTGAATCTGCATTAATAAAGAAGTGTCGACGGAACATTTTCGTTTTGCAAAAAATAAATAACGGGTGATTTTTTAGCTATTACCATTTTGGCAACACTGGTTTAAACAGCTCACGCACGTTTCGTGTCTTGTTTCACTGTCAAACATCTTCAGTTTGGTCTATAATTTAACCATGAATCGTCTTACAAGCGAACAACGCATGCAAATCATTGATTTTTATTATCAAAATGCGTGCTCTGTTAAGAAAGTTCATCGCGCGCTTCTTCCATTTTATGGTCAGTTTAATCGACCCACTGAAGCGGATATTCGGACTATTGTGACTAAATTTCGCACCAAATTTACACTGTTGGACATTAAACCACCAACACGCTTACGTAGAGTGCGAACTGAAGAAAATATCGCAGCTGTATCGGCCAGTGTTAATGATGACCATCAATTATCGATTCGCCGCCGTTCGCAGCAATTGGGCCTGTTTCTCAACAACGTGGAAAATTTTGAGGAAGGATTTAGGTGTGAAGCCTTTCAAAATACAGCTGGTGCAAGAATTGAAGCCGAACGACCTATCACAACGCAGAATTTTTGGTGAATGGGCTCTTGGAAAGTTGGCCGAAGATCCACTTCTTTATCGAAAAATTGTGTTCAGCGACGAAGCTCATTTTTGGCTCAATGGATACGTAAATAAGCAGAATTATCGATTTTGGAGTGAAGATCAGTCAGAAGTATTGCAAAAGCTAGCAATGCATCCAGAAAAAGTAACAGTTTGGTGCGGTTTATGGGCTGGTGGCATCATTGGACCGTACTTCTTCAAAAATGCTGCGAATCGTAATGTAACTGTGAATGGTGAGCGCTACCGTGAGATGATATCCAACTTTTTTCCCCCAAAATGCAAGAGCTTGACTTGCATGACATGTGGTTTCAACAAGACGGTGTCACATGCCACACAGCACAATGGACTTATTGAGAGGCGAGTTCGGTGAACATTTTATTTCACGTTCGGGACCGGTCAATTGGCCGCCTATATCGTGCGATTTAACGCCTTTAGACTATTTTTTGTGGAGCTATGGACACTGTCCTTTTTGTTGGGTATCCGTGGTCGGAAAAAAACTATGTTTAGGAAATTCCTAAATAAAAAATTTAAGAGACATATCTGCACACACGGCGACTTAAACGTGACATGGTAATGATGAGATATTTTTCACCTGCAATGCGCCTTATTTCATTCAATAGGTGCAATATTTGCATGTCTCCTAAGTTAATCTTTTATGTACTCGTACTTATTCCATTCGGGTGTAGCATTGATTATAGAGCGAAGCTGTCCACACTTTTTTAGTTTTGCTTGTGTCATGTTGGATTTAAATTAATCGCAAACTAAAATTCAGAAGGCATGAAGTAGAATTATTTGTTGTCGTCACATTAGGTGAATTCAATCGAACGGTTAAATAAATTTTGAAAATCGGTGTTAGAAAGATATGTCACTATCGCAAAATTGCCAGCAGAACTGTACTTTTTTATTATTTTTAATTAAAAATTAACTATAAAAGTGAATTCACTACTGAACAGATTGACTCTTTGTTTGATATAATCGGGCAAAAATTGCCATAGTTAAGATTTAAAGAAAACAAAAAAAAAAACGTTGTGTCATATTTAAATATGTTTAAGGGAAGAATCATCAGTTTTGCATTTGAGCGACCAGCACTAATGGGTTAACATTTGCGATTTTCTTTTTCCATGCAAGTACTTTTGAATTGACGTCATTTCTTGGTGTAATATTTCACTTACTTTATTCATTATTTAACTTAATTTATCAAAAATTAAATTCTAAAATTCTGATAAGGAGTCGGAATTTATGAAAGCTCGGAGCTGCACTACTGCTTTACTCAACGTAGTTGATGACCTTAGGTTGAGACTAGATGAAAATTAAATAGCGTTTTTAGTTCTTTTAGATCACACCAAGGCCTTTGATACGGTTGATAATAAAATATTATTGAGGCACCTAAAGACCCTCTATCATTTTTCTAATTCAGCTTGTAGTCTTATACATTCTTAGCTTATGAACAGATCACAACGAGTTTACCGGTACGAAAATAAACGTGTATTGGTTGACAACCAAATAAAAATTCTGTTCGACATCCCACCAGCCACTAGCGAGAATAGTAAGTCAGTTAGAAGAATACAGTCTTCTGTAAATGACTCTTTGGGAACTCTGAAAACTCTTGGAGTAAATGTGGGAAGCTGGGACCCTATTCTCATAAGATTAATCTCCACTAGATTACCCGATTTCACCCTTTCACTATGGGAACAGTCTCTTTCATCACCCCGTGAACTACCAAAGTGGTCACAAATGTCTCAATTTTTAGTAGACAGGTACGAAGCTGTAGAGCGTCTCACAATCATTAAAACTGCTAAGGATGACTTTTGTTTGAACAAAAAGCCACAACCAAACATACACACATATTCCTCTCAAGAACACTTGCATCTAACTTGCAAAGCATGCGGTGAAGAACATAATCTCCGAGTGTGTCCGAAATTTCGGGCTTTCACTGTACAACAAAGAGTCGACTTTGTGTACAAGAACAAATTTTGCAATAATTGCTTAGGCTCTTCTCACACAAAAGCAAATTGCACAAGCAAGCACACTTGCATTTATTGCAAAAAAAAACCCATTATTCCTTATTGCACATGACAAAAGTGTCAAAAAATTCACCGCAGGAATCTCACAATTCACACTACAATGGTAGCAGTAATTCCCAACAATCGGCAAATGATGCCCAGATCAATTATGATAACTCTCGAACAGAATACCCTACCTCAAGTCGGGTACATGCTAATTACTCCACGAGTAATGAAAATATTCTATTACGAACTGCTCTAATGCAAATAGAATATAGAGGTGAACTCTTCACAATTCGGGCTCTTATAGACCCAGGTCCTCAGCGAACATTATTAACAGAAAGAATTAGAAGCCGACTTCAACTCCCATATCAAACATCTCGTTTTGAAATTGTCGGTATCGGCGGACAAAAGCAGTCCGCAGATAAAGAATGCGAGTTCGTTTTGTACGCAAGAAGGTATAATTTGAGAATTCCCATTAAGGCAACGGTTTTGTCGAAAGTCACTAATCAACTTCCTTCTTGTACCTTTGCAATCGCTCACTCTAGCGAACTCGAAGCATTAGATCTAGCTGATCCCACCTTCAACAAATCATCACAAATAGATCTAATCCTGGGCAATGACTATGAATATCTCGTTAATATTGAAAGTATGAAGAAGAATATTTGCGGTCGAACCTCGGCATATAACACTGTATTCGGATGGGTGCTAAGTGGCCCTATGAAAGCCCAAGCGATTCAAACCTTCACAACTTCAGTTGTTTCCTCGGATATATCACACCTCAATAGTATCTTGAAAAAGTTTTGGGAAGACGAAGAAATTCCCTCAGCATGCCCGTGCTCAACTGAAGATGAAATTTGTGAGAAGTTCCATACTCAGACTACGACACGTCATGAGAATGGTAGATATATCGTACGATTGCCATTCAGGAAAGAATATCCCTAGAAAATTTCTAGATTTATTGTTTTGGCCCAATATTCCAGAATGGAAAAAAACATTGTACATGAACCCCGGACTTTACACCGAATATAATAATGTTTTAAACGAATATTTGACCCTTGATCTTATGGAAGAACTTCCACTCTTGAAATTATGTTTCAGGGTAAATATAACTCCTTTTACTTACCGCAACATGCTGTAGTACGCCCAGACCATAGGACTACAAAGGTGCGAGTTGTATTTAACGCATCGAGGAAAACAAAATCAAATTTTTCTCTTAACGATGTCTTGCACACAGGCCCTACTCTACAAAGTGATTTGATTACTATTATTCTCAATTGGAGAAAATACAAATTTGTATTCAGCGGAGATATACAGAAAATGTACCGTCAAATTCTCGTACATTCATCCATTTTGCGTAAGGAGACTTATGTGGATGATATTATTTCTGGAGGTTTTTCCATAGAGGATATCCTATCCGCTCAGAATCAACTTATAGAAGTCTTGAAATGCGTAGGAAAAAGATTACTGCGAATGACTCTAAATTACTCTCCCATTTACCAAAGGAGGATCTCTATGTTTTAGATTTCCTCCGCTTCCATGAGTCAAGCACAACCAAGACTCTTGGTATAAAATGAAATGCGCTCACGGACACATATCCTACACTTTGACGCCAATAGCACAGTCATCAAAAATAACTAAAAGGCAAATTCTCTCGTCTGTGGCAAAACTTTTCGATCCAGCTGGTTGGCTTGCGCCTTTTATAATAAGGGCAAAAATACTCATGCAACAGCTGTGGTTAGAGGATCTCTCTCATATAGAGGAAATCTCAATTCCTCGGTGGATCAAATATATGCCTGAGGATATAATTCAGATTCATGGATTTGCTGATGCCTCCAAATCAGCTTATTGTGCTACAGTGTGTGTTAGGTGCCAAACAAACACACATAACACATTTTCAAGTTTGTTACTAGCGAAATCCAAGGTAGCCCCAATTCAGACAGTCAGTCTCCCACGATTGGAACTAACTGGAGCCGTTTTATTGGCGAATCTTGTCCACTATATTCTAGCATTCTTGAATTTCTCTAACTCGAAAATACATTTTTATTGGCGAATCTTGTCCACTATATTCTAGCATTCTTGAATTTCTCTAACTCGGAAATACATTTGTGGACAGACTCATCCATAGTTCTAGGTTGGCTCTCAAAACCCCCTTCATCTTGGGAAACCTATGTAACTAATAGAATCGCTCGAATTCATCGCTTAATCCCAGATGCAAGATGGCAACATGTGCCAATACACGATAATCCAGGAGATCTTGGAAGTCGTGGCTGTAAACCACAAGATCTTGCTCATAACTCCCTGTGGTGGCATGGACCACCATGGTTAACCAAACCCTCATCTGAATGGCCAAAACGAAACCCGTTGAAAACACCCCAAATCTCTAACGAGGTTCAGATACTGCATACAGAAGTTCGAAATGATGATATTCTAGCTAGAGTCTCATCATACAACAGAGCTTTGCGTGTGGTATGCTATATATTTCGATTCTTCAATAATTGTAATAAGAACCTCAGGCCAAATAAATCACACATTACTCAAAATAACTTAACTCACGAAGAAATGAAATTCGTTAAAGTCAGTCTGATTATGCTCTGTCAGAAAACCTATTATTCAGAGGAATATGAATCCTTGTCTGAAAAGCTGGACATATTTACCAAAAGTGCTCTCAGAACCTTAAACCCATTCCTTGATAAGAATTTGCTTCTTAGGATAAATGGCAGATTGGCTCTCTCTTCCCTACCATATAATGAACGCTATCCCATTATATTACCTGGCAACTCCCGATTCTGTCAGCTTTATTTGCACCATTTACATTACTTCCTATCTCACGCCGAATGCGGCCAAATGTGTCGTATGGTAAAGACTGAATTCTATATCTTCCGTCTCAAACCCCGAGTGAAGAAGATAATACGACAGTGCAAAACTTGTATTATTTACCGACAACAGCCTTGTTCTCAGATAATGGCACCGCTTCCCCGAGAGAGATGTAGTCTTTCACCTCCATTTGAAGTTACAGGGATTGATTTTGCTGGCCCATTTGAAATTAAAATCTCAACCTTACGAAATTCTAAAACTCCAAAGGCCTATGTTAGTGTTTTTGTTTGCTTCAGCACGAAAGCTATCCATTTGGAATTATGCTCAGACCTGTCTTCGCCAGCGTTCCAGGCCGCATTCTCTCGCTTCGTTGGTAGGCGTGGACTACCGCAAAGGGTAGTAACTGACAATTGTCGAATTTTTTTTTGTGAAGACAGCGGCCCAAGATATAGCCCAGAAATACCTGACATATGGCTTTGAATTGAAATTTATTCCACCTCCTCATGCACCACCAAGCTGCCGTGAAAAGCTTCAAAATTCATTTGAAGCGAATTGCTGGTGCTCAGAGATTTACCTTTGAGGAATTTTTAACTGTTCTAGTCGCATAGAAGGAATTCTGAATTCTCGCCCATTATCTGCGCTTTCCGAAGACCCATCCGATTTAGCAGCATTGACTCCGGGTCATTTCTTGAGAGGAGCCCCCCTAATGGCTTTCCAGAACAAAAGTGGCAGGAAATGTCTCTGGTTAACAGATGGGAGAAGCTGAATGCACTTCACCACCAATTCTCAATTCGGTGGAGAGAGGATTATTTGAAATCGCTCCAGAGGAGATACAAGTGGAAATTCTCAGTTCCTAATGTCCACGTAGGAGATCTCGTGGTTATAATGGACGATTTACAACCACCCTACGAATGGCGATTGGGACGGATTGAAGTTACATATCCAGGACCCGATAGGAATGTGCGTACAGCGGATATCCGCACCGCGTCGGGAATTATCACTCGACCGATAGTTAAATTACGTCGGCTTCCAATTTTGAATGAAGAAAATTATAATTGAAATAAATTCTAATTCAAATTTTCAATACAACTCGCATTTTTTCTCAAACTACCAACATTTCTGATTGACTCAATTTCTAATTACTCGCAATGTCCACTAATATTTATAATTTTTCCCTTAGAAATAATCGAAATTTATAATAATACGCCGGAACCACAAATAGTGTAAATAGTAAGATCATAAGATCTTAAGAAGGAGGATGCCCTGGTAGTTAGAAGGTAGTGTGCTAGACTATTAGCGTGAGGATCGTGGGTTCGATTCCCACCAGAGACTCTAATCTATGACACTACACCGAACATATGGTCAAAATATTCCGCTCGTATATAATTATAATATAATTTGTAATTGTATTGTAATTAATAAATAAATAAATAAGAAAGAACTGAAAAATGTGTCGGTTGAAGCCAACATTACACTGAATTTTCATGTTCAGAATGTCAAGAGCTTCTGACTCCTTAATATTTACACCACCCATAGACTAAGATGATGCAATATTATTGCTGCGCTTATGTGTCGATAAACAACACTGAGATAGATTGTTTAATCCTTAAACAATTTTTTTCCTGAAAATGATATAAAATATCTCCGTGTTTGGAAAAAAATTAATTAATATTCTTAAGCTGGATTCACCCATTGTTTCGGAACAAAATGCTTGTTCCGGAACAAATTCAGTTTTTTTGAGAGTTTGTTCCGAAACGATTCATCCAATTCGAACAATTGTTCTGTAAAAACAAAGCTATCATATGAAATATTTTTGTAAACGATGCGTGTTAGTTTTACACTTGGACAGCACAGTAGCAGATGATTGCAATTCGTTTGCTTTCTTGGCTTGAGTGTGATCATATTTTTTTATTGTGTTACAAATAAATTGTAAATGAAAACAAATCTGAAATTGTTGAAGTGAAAAAAATGGATAATAATGGATATTATACATACATAAATAGACACATACAAATGTGGCAGCTCAGTTCAACTTTACTTAAAAAATTAAAGTAGCTGGCAGCACAGTTCGATTGTTTCGGAACAAAAATTAAAATTAAACCAATTCGAGCTGAAAATGTTTCGAAGCAAGCTTACTCTCTTTCGCTCTCTCTCTCTCTCTCAAAAAGAGAAACGTCAAACTACATATAAAAAATAATAAATGGGTGAATCCAGCTTTAAAATACAATAATTTGAATTTTGAAAAAATTCGTCCTCTTTTAATATTGCCAATCGATTTTCCAATCAGAATGGTTTTCTTGCAGACTTGTTAGTTTTCATTTCCTTACTGCGTTCTACCTTCTACTCTTCTGAAATACATCTCTAACACATGAATAAATAAATGTAGAGACATGTTCTACGTTCTAATTTGAAACCCTTGGTATTGAATGCTAATTGCCCTCCAACTAAGTAGACATCTATTTGGAAAAATTTAACTTGAGATTGTTTAAGTAAAATAATTATTTATAGAAACTGACAATTTTTAATACAGGTTTGGCTGGATTAGTGAACCGAAAAATCGCTCATAACAAATCGGAGGCCAGAGCGACTAGTTAAATTAATATGTTCTTATGAAAATGATGAATAAGTGAAACCAAATAATGAAATAACACTACGCTAAAGTTATCGATTAAGTCTGGTACTTTGAATCCAAAACGCTAGAAAGACGCGAGCTGAAATGACATTATGTAAGAGTGCATGAAAGGCCAAACGAATATTAAGCCATTAATGCCCGAATTACTTTTTTTTCTAACGGTTACCGTTTTGTTTTTTACACTCAATTTCCACTCAGAGCATAAAAACTAAGGCAACCTCTGCTGGCAATCTAAGTTGCCACTGGGCACTAATGGGTTAAGATAAAATGCGTAAAATATTTAAAACGAGAGATCAAGGGGCTGTCCAGAAAGCATACAGAAGAAACATTACATTCAAATGGAACAGCTAAGAAGAAAAAATTAGAGAAGGTTCTGCAAAATATTCCTTTGTAATATTGCTATTACGTGTTCATTAATCTGATACACCATGCACATTAAAAATTATGTACATTTTTATTTATTTTATTATCGTTTAATATATAAATTTTTATAAAATATGTTTAGCTCTAATTCGAACAAAAAAAATCAATTTACAATTTTTTAATAATAACAATAACACTAAAATTCACATGTCATACGGTAAACAGAAATACAATAAACAAATACGTAAGAATTTACGAGAAAAGAACAAAACAAAGATCAAAAATCCAAAAACAGCACGAAGTCATCAGCATATAAAAATGGATACAAATAAAGTAAAGAACGATGCTGTCACGCAGTCAGGAATGGACAGTCAGTGTTGAGATATAACTCTGTAACTGAGAGTTGTATTTATAAAAATATAAAACCAAATCACTCCTTTTGCAGAACATTTGAAATAAAAAGTTATCTCTTTAAATTGTATTTTACATTCTTTCTGCTTCTTTTATTGTTTTATACATTATAAAAAATCTTTCTTATATCATTCCGCCAAATATGAAGCAGTTTCAATATCAATGTGAAGCGAGTATCAAAATCATTAAAGGTCGTATCAGTAATGAGTCTCTTTAAATAACTAAATACCTCATCAGTTAATTAATGACTTACATGAACGAATTGAAGAGTTTCTCCTGCCCCTATCTACTCACTTTGCTGTGAACTTTAGTTGTGTTCGATCGTGTTTTTAATATGGAATTTAGCTCAAGTGATATCAGTGAAATAATCGTGAGGATAAATAGTGAAAACTATATTCATTTGTGAAAACTATATTTTCATAGGCGGGGCAACCACTACCTCACTACGAGGATAGCTGCAAGTCTCCGTTCTTGCAAAGAAAGTCCCCAAAAGGTTGGTTCATGCAATCCCTCCATGAAGACAATACATTATCGCCAACATGAAGGCATGCCAAGTCAGTTTCCCTACTCTTTCCCCTGAAGATACGGTAAACCTTACCCCAGGGGTCACCCCTATTGTCCCGTACAAAACTCCTCCGCTCGTCCTCCTTAACAGTAACGATTCTGATAGATATTCTGTCTTACGTTGAGCTGTCTTCAGCATTGGCACGCCTACCCTTTTGGAATCGCTTCCTGAGATGTCAAACATGCCGCCGCATCATACTTAACTCTCGGGTCCACCTCTAGCCTTACGATGGACGGTCGATACCATTCTCCCGAGTAAGGCATCATTAACAGTGGTCACCCACTGATTAAGTCTACTGATCTGGTCGTCCAGTCAGTTGCATAAAATTGTCAACTGCTACACTCGCTGCAGCTTCCATAACACAGTTCTGGTAATGGTCTCAGTGTATGTTACGATTGCGCTAACGGTTAACGTCCCCAGTCCGTCTGTCACTTCAATGTCACTAACTCCATTAGGGCCGTCAAAGGTATACAACTCACTGTGCTCATTCACGACAAATATGTCATTAGTAAGCATCCACTCACCCAGCTCAATCCCCCTAGTATAGTTCCGATAACCAGACGAATACCTTCCTTCCTGAACCACATAGGGGAAGATGCGTTCGCATCAAGCCCAAAGATGAGCAGAATGCTCCCACTAAACAGTAGGACCGAGCTCATATACCTTAAAAACGATTCCAATGGTTCCCTAAACCTAAACCCTTTCTAAACCTGCCCTCTTCTATCTGCACGCAGACCCCCTATTGGCTTCTGCTAACTAAAGTACAGTTGAAGTTCGAGTCAACAACTGAAACTGCCGAGTTTCCCCCTTCGGCAGTAAACACTTGGATCCCACCCGGTAAGCCCCTAACGACACCGCCCGACTTGTACGGTTCCTGCACTAGAGCTCTCAGACTCAAATAGAGACTCGCAAAACTCGCACATCATCGTATAAGCACCTTGACAGTGATTAACTTGACCATCTTAATGTCTAGCGTTCGCTCGCGCTGCCAACATCGCGTAAGTCGGACAACTTGTCAACATCATTAAGTGCTCTGAAGGCATGCCCTTCAAAGCATAATTGCTGCAGTGCAACGTGACGCAACGTGGCCTGACCGCCCACAATGCCGACAAATGTCCTTCTTAAGGCGACAATCGCGAACGAGATAGTCAAAGCTGAGGCACCGATAACAGCCAGAAACAACCTCGTATGCACGCATGTGGAGCTAAACCACGATGTAACACCTGCCAACTCCTAGTAGGGCCGACGTGACCCTATTTGTACCCTCCAAAATCACATTGACAGGCCCCAAGTCCGGCTTCCACGAACAACTAACAATTTTAACGCTCTTATTGAAAACCTCACGTGACATACGGTCCTTCAAGTTCATCTCAAATAGATCAGTCAACCGGAATCTCCGGATGAACCTTCTGGATAACTACTCGAGGACCTACTTTGTCCTCTACGGAAACCTCCAGACCAACTTCAATGAACTTCTTAATTGCTTAATTGCTCCTCCGTCCCGGGTTGGCCGCACCTTGTGGACACGCACGCTAAGAGTTGGGACAACCTTCTTAACGACATCCTTGCCCCTGCCCTTAACCACCACAGCCCACGTCTCTGCCGGCTTAGGTGAAGCCACTGGAGCGGAAACTGGGGCAGCTACGGGTGCAACGAAACTGGCAACAGGAGTCTTCGCAGACACTGGACGCGATCATGCACGTCCAGCCTTCCCCTTAGACGCTCATTTTCAGAAATGAGCGTCATAAGGAGTGCCTCATATCGGCCAGAATGTTCTATTACCCTACGTAAGAGGGAAGGCTTCAATTGACGCTCAAAGATCACCCCCAACAAACTGTTGGTGATGACCTTCAACTCACCTACTGTACCTTCACACCGAGGACCCAAACTACAGGTGGGTAGCTCCGAGGCGCCCCCACCCAAAGCAGGCTTCCTCCTCTTCCTCAACTCCCTCTTTGACCTAACTTTGGGCGTACCTAACTTAAATTTTTTCACTTTCATCTCCCGTCAAGACCGTATCAATCTCGGAGCACCAACTTCTTGACGACGCGTTCCTTCTCAGCTACCGAGGGAGTGCGAATAATTGCTCCTCCATCTCGGGTTGGTCGCACCTCATGTACACCTACACCATGGGTTGGACCAACCTCCTCAACTACCTTCTTCACGACCTTGTTTGAGGCCTCCTTGCCCTTGCCCTTAACCAACACAGCCCCCGTGTCTCCATCGGCTAAGGCGAAGCCACTGGAGCGGAAACTGGGGCAGCTACTGGTGCGACAAAACTGGCAACAGGAGCCTTCACAGAGACTGGACGCGACTCATGCACGTCCAGTCTTCCCCTTAGACGCTAATTTTCAGAAATGAGCGTCATAAGTAGTGCCTCATATCGGTCAGAATGCTTTCTTACCCTACGTACGAGTGAAGGCTCCAACTCACGTTCGAACACCACCCCCAACAAACTGTTGGTGATGGCCTTCAACTCGCCAACTACACCTTCACTTAGAGGGCCCGAACTACAGGTGGGCGGCTCTGAGGCGCCCCATACAAATCAGTCTTCCTCCTCTTCCTCAACTCCCTCTTTGCCGTAACTTCGGAAACCTTGGGCATACCTAACTTATACTTCTTGACACTCATCTCAGAACCGTGTCAATTTCGGAGCACGTACTAATCAAGTCTGCATCCATAACAGCACTCACCGCAGTAGACGCCGCAGAAAGAGGCCCTATGGATGCCTCAGACAATGCTCCCGACACATTATTACTATCCTTCTTCGTCTTAACGACAGGCAACGAATTCATACCGAGTAAACAAACCAATTAAATAAAAGCAAGCAAGCATTCAAAATCAATAGCCAAATTCAAAACAATCAAACTCACAGCAAAAGTCAAAACCAAATCAACAAGAACAATTATTAAAAATGTCAATTTATTTTCTTTTGTTTGTAGTAGTAAGCAGGAACTCGCGCACAATTTGCTATATATTTCAGATTTTAATACGATAAAATAACACGAAAAACTTGCAAAAACACACGAACGGAAAAAACAATACAGAACGTATACACAATTCACAATCGAGGGACATTAGTCCAGGGTTTCACGTGAATTTCGCCATGACGGCATACCCCACTGTACTCAAAGCACGGGTGGAAGCAATGCGTCTACCAGCGCCCCCACGCACTGTAATGCAACCACATGACATGTATAACCATATCACTGATTGCATCATCATACGTGAGTACCAATTCGAAGCCGTGCATTTGGAAATGACTTCCTCTTGGTTAGGGGTGGGAGACTATCTAAACTCCGCTTTTTACAGTGGTTCAGAGAGCAACGGCACATCGAGCTTGCGCTCTCCCAGCGATTTAAGTATAAACCACAGCCATCACGTTCTCCCACAAGTGGGCCTCACCATTTTCGGATGGAGACGAATCTCTGGGTCTCCCGACACCCGTGGTACCATAATTAAGCCTCCGGTCGAGCTTCGCAGTCCAGTCTGCTACCAGTTGAACCCCAAATAGTTCGGGACAGGTGATCCTTTGAACACAACAGCCCAACTGAGAGAAGCACAAAAAACAAAGCTAATGAACCAACAAAAAATAATGGGTACAAAGGAACGCCATAAAACTACAACAGGACGCCAAACACCAACGATGACAGCTGACACTACGGACCACTACATCGGCAACCCGCTAGCGCAGGGTGCGCACGCAAAAGTCGAGCCTCATGGACTAAGCAACGGCATAGAACCCACCCCGGGCGATGCCGAAAGGACAACCTACCTTAAACCCATCTCATCTCTCCTACTAAAGACAAGACGAGCGAACTCATCAAGACTTTTCTTAGTCCGATCTGTAGCTAAGGCCCTACTAAAATCCACCATATCCTCCGTCTCGAAGATACCCATCGCTCCTAAATCCCTAAGGTCATCGTAGAGCGAACATGTAGTCAGTACATGCCGTCAGTCCTCAAGTCCCAACACACCCACCCAAATGCATTGAGCGAGCCATGTCGTCAGTAAAAATCCCAGACTTAAGCTAAAGCCAAAGTTGGGGCGTTCAAGTACGAAAGTCACGTCAGGTATGAATTCATACGTCACCCTACCCTTGTCACTGTTCGTCCAACGTGATTTCCACTTATCGATGAGATACTTATCAATAAGGCAAATTAAGCTCCTAACATCTCTATTTGGCAGATCACTAGCAGAAATCCAATCATGCGCTAGAAGTGGTAGTCCCTTCTTGATCTTGAAAACAATACTTTGACGTACTATTTCCAAGTCAACTGGTGCTACGCCTACCAATACCTGAAGAGCGTTCGTTGAAATTGTCCTGCGAACTGACACACTAGCCAGGAGAATAATCTTCTGACACGTCAGAGCCTTACGTCGGGCAACAACAGACAAGACCGCCTCGTACCACACTGATGCACCAAACGGCGCACAAGCAACGAATAGTCCATTCCTGATTATACTCCTGATTGAAAGAATTGATCTATTGGCATGTATTTCACTATGTCGAAGTGTCAAAAATCGTATTGCAGGTCCTCGCTTGTGTAGCACCTCTCGACCTGAAGGTGATACGTCGCAGTATCGCTGTTAAGGTCAAGAAGGGACTGCCGCTTCTTGTGCATGATCTTGCAAGTGGGAGTGTTAGGATCGAGTCACTTCTGCAGGAGTGTCCTGAGGCTCGGTGGCAGACACGATGGATGAACAGTGACAAGGGTAGGGTGACTCACCAGTTTATACATAACGTGACATTTGTACGGGAACACCCAGATTTTTGCTGCGGCTTAAATTTGGGGTTCATACTTACGGGACATGATACATTTTTGCATGGTAGGAGCCTCAACAATACAGCTGACTGTCGGTGTGGGGTGGGGCATGATGACTGGAAGCATGTATTGACTACATGCTCAGACTATGATAATATTAGAGTTATAGATAGTATGGGTATAACATGCACTCAGGGGATATAGGAGTTTAGTAATGCCTTAGAAGACGTTTGGACAATTGACAATTTCGCCAATGAAGTTTTTAGGAGAACAGGACGTTAGTGGATGTCTTCCCCTTAATTTCAATCGAAAGTGACTCCTGCTCTTGCCATTTTTTGTGTCCTTTACCTAGTCTTGTTGTCGCAGTTGAACAGTTGTCCCCTGCTAGTGGGTTGCTTTTTCTAAGGGTCACCAGTCCAGAACCGTTTGGGGTTCAACTGGTAGCAGACTGGACTGCGAAGCCTGACCGGAGGCTTAATTTTGATACCATGGGTGTAGGGAGCCCCAGAGACTTGTCTCTGCCCGACAATGGTGCGGCTTCTTGCGAGAGCTACGAGGTAGCTGTGGTTTATACTCAAACAGCGGCGAGCACAAACTCGGTGTGGCGTTACACTCTTAACCACTTTCACAAGAGATTAGATAGTCTCCGACCCCTAACCAAGGGAGAAGACATGTTTAAATGCATGGCTTCGAATTTTTACTCACGTATTGTGGGGGGGTGCTAGCAGACGCGTTGTTTCCATCCGTGCTTAGAGCACCGTTTTGTGTGCCACCACCGCGATACTCACGTAAAGCCCTGGACTAATGTCCCTATCTACTCACTCGATTCTGAATTGTTTACAAACGCTGTGTGTAGTTTTTAGTTTCGTGGGATTTTTTGTGATTTCTGCGGTATTTTAGCGTATAAAAATTCAGGAAATATTTCACTTTGTGCGCGAATTTTCATTTGTCGTACGCGATTTCGAGGTTTCTCGTTAGCCTTTAATTGGTCTGTGTTTTACGAGTTTACAAAAAAAAAAAAAAATTTTAAAAAAAATTCTTTTGTTACAAAAGAAAAAGAAATAAGTGACATTTAAGCAATTTTTTTTGAATTGCTTACAAAATTCTGTTTATTGTGATTGCTGAGTAATTCTACTGTTAGTTTTTAATTTGGTGCTGATTTGGGGTTTGATTCTGATTGTGATTGATTTTGGTTTGTTTCTGGAATTTTCTTGCCTTTGGTTTTTAATTTGAATATTTATTGTGAGTATGTTGCCTGAGGTTAAGGCGAATAAGGGAAAGAAAGTCAGACGCGGTGTCTGATTTTACATATTAGTACTTGCACGTCGCCGCTTTTGGAGGTCGACAGGTGCTAAATAAAGTGGTTCAGCTTACATGTGCGTATATTAACACAATTGAGTGGTGTAAGAAGCTAGGTCGTAATTCTGCCTAAAGGGTTTTAATGACCAATTAAGTAAGTAAGTAGGATATCACCTTGACGGGGGATATGGTGGACCTTAGCGGCGGATCGGACTAATCAAAAACTTGAGGAGTTCGCTCGTCTTGTCTTTAGCAGGAGAAAAACAAGGGGTCACTCTTTCGCCGCCGTCCGTCGTAGGTTATTTGTTGTTGTCGGTACCTGTAGGTAGTCGTGTGCGCATTCTATATTGAGTTATTAATTTAGGTATGTGACTCGTGTTGTTCCCTGCAAGCACGTTATTTTTGTTTTACTATACTGTTATTTTATCATATTATCCGTAGTGTGGTTTTTAATACTGTATTGGTTTTTTTAATTACGTGAAGTACATCGGCTCATATGGTTTTTCGTGACCGTCCTATCTGTCTATAAATTGTTTTGATCTAATTAGTTTTACGGCATAATTTTTGTGCTTGAAAGAAAACATTTTGATGTAAGACAATATAAGTACTGATCGTGCAGTCATATCCTGATCAACTATGATGGTTGCTGTTTTTGGATTTTTGACTTGACTACGGAATTTTATGTGGGCTTTGGTATTCAATGGAAATTATGTTTTTGTTTTGTAAATTGACATTGGTTCTTAGAAATATTTAATTTAGTAATTTTATTGATTTGGGTGTAATATATATCCTACCGTTAAGGTTAAAAATCCTAAGGGTAGGTTGGAGTCCAAACTTGCGTATGAGAGTTCGCCAACTTCTGCGCTTAATGAAGGGGTATGTCACCAAGATGCTGATATGATCAATACTTACTCCCGAGATAAGAGCGATAAGAGGTTTAAACTGTAGTCGCCGAAAAAGAACACTGAGTTTATCGTGGAGGCGTCACCAACGCTCAAGAGGGAGTTGCCTTCGAGTCGGTATTAGGTGAAGCAATCGTATTAAAGGCGATTGTGGTTCTGCAGTAGTTATTATGAAGTACATCACCAACAGTTTATTAGTAGTAGTCTTTGACGATAAAGGTGGCGCGATTGATTGTTGAGCATGACAGGCAGTAAGACGCTATGCTGATAACGGTCGTGGCGAAGAACGAATGTCTCCATGGTAGGCTCAATATTTACGATGCCACCTATCGCAGCTACAGTTATGCTTATGACTGCCGGGGAAGCTGTTAGCCATAGTAAATTAACCATACTGAATTAATTAATTATTGCTCTATTTAATTTTTATTCCATCGATATCTGTAATAATCGATACAAAAAAGTCAAAATATATAATACATAAATTACAATAACATTAACACTTACCAGGATATTGACTAGCACAGTCAAACGTCTCGCTTTTCGTGTGATATCACACACATTAACGCTTTTTCGTATTTTACATCATATATTTTTAATCTATCCACTTTGAGTTAAATTAAATTATATTCAATTTCGCAATTGTTCATGGTATAAAAATCTATCTGGCATTCTTTACGATATAGTCACATGATCGACTTCGGAATTAAATATTAATCAAAAATTAGGCTGCTGCCGAGGAAGTTGTTAGCCATAGTATATTAACCATACTGAATTAATTAATTATTGCTTTATTTAATTTTTATTTCATTGATATCTGTAATAAAGAAATAAATGCTAAAATACAATTGGATAATATTTGAATTATATATTACATCTTTTGCTATCAAAGACATTTTCAGTAAATAAGTTAGATAAGTAAACAGAATTAGCTAAAAATATCGTTTAAAATGCAGGATCAACTCGACTACGATACCGTTCACAAGTTCAATTATTCTATGTTTTTGGTTTTTAAATTGACTTAGAAACATTTAATTCGGTAATTTTATTGATTTGGGTGTAATATATATCGTACCATTAAGGTTAAGAATCCTAAGGGTAGGTTGGACTCCAAGTTTTCGAATGAGATATCGCCAACTTCCGCGCTTGATGGAGTGGGATGTCACCAAGATGCTGATATGATCAATAGTTGCTCTCGAGATGACATTAGCGATAAGAGGTTTAAACCGTGGTCGCCGAGAAAGGATATTGAGGTCATCGTGGAAGCGTCACCAACGCTCAAGAGGGAGTTACATTCAAGCCGGTATTAGGTGGAGCAATTGGTATTATGACGTCCATCACCAACAGTCTACTAGGAGTAGTCTTTGACGATAAAGGTGGCGTGATTGATTGTAGAGCATGACAGTCAGTAAGATGCTATGCTACCAACGGTCGTGGCGGAGAACGAACGTCTCGATGGTAGGTCCTATATTTACGATACAACCTACCGCTGTTATGCTTATGACTGCCGCCTCGTGTGCTCCAATGACTATGCCTAAGCCTCTGAAGGCATTTCGATTCGGTGTCTTAGGTCCGACAACCGTTTACAGGATAAACGAGGCCATTTCCCAATTTCGCACCAATACACTGATATGGAATAAATATTCATACAAAGAAGTTAAAAAACACATAAATAACAATAACATCAACACTTACTAGGATATTAACCAGTGCAGTCAAACGTCTTGATTTTCGTGTGATTTCACTCACATTAACGTTTTTTCGTGTTACACATCATATAACCCAAGGGGATTAAATTAAATTATTTTCAATTTCGCAATTATTCATAGTATACAAATCTATCAGGTATTCTGTACGATATAGTCACATGATCGACTTTTGAATTCGCAATTATATATTGTTCGAAAATTAGATTGCAGCTGGGATGTTGTTAACTATAGTAAATTAACCATGCTGAATTAACTAATTATTGCTCTATTTAATTTTTATTCCATTGACGTCTGTAATAAAAAAAATAAATACTAAAACAAAATTGGAAAATATTTGAATTATATATTACATCTTTTGCTATCAAAGACATTTTCAGTGAATAAGTTAGATAAATAAACAGAATTAGCTAAAAATAGCGTTTAAAATGCAGGATAAACTCGACTACGATACCGTTCACAAGTTCAATTATACTATGTTTTTGGTTTGTAAATTGACTTTGGTTCTTAGAAATATTTAATTTAGTAATTTTATTGATTTGGGTGTAATATATATCCTACCGTTAAGGTTAAGAATCCTAAGGGTAGGTTGGACTCCAAGTTTTCGAATGAGATATCGCCAACTTCCGCGCTTGATGGAGGGGGATGTCACCAAGGTGCTGATATGATCACTACTTGCGCTCGAGATGACATTAGCGATAAGAGGTTTAAACTGTGGTCGCCGAAAAAGGATACTGAGGTCATCGTGGAAGCGTCACCAACGCTCAAGCGGGAGTTACATTCGAGCCGGTATTAGGTGGAGTAATAGGTCCACCATCATCAACAATCTATTACGAGTAGTCTTTGACGATAAAGGTGGCGTGATTGATTGTAGAGAATGGCAGTCAGTAAGATGCTATGCTACCAACGGTCGTGGCGGAGAACGAACGTCTCCATGGTAGGCCCTATATTTACGATACCACCTATCGCTGTTATGCTTATGACTGCCGCCTCGTGTGCTCCAATGGTTATGCCTAAGCCTCTGAAGGTATTTCGGTTCGGTGTCTTAGGTCCGACAACCATATACAGGATAAACGAGGCCATTTCCAAATTTTGCACCTAGAGGCATACACTGATATGGAATAAATATTCATACAAAAAAGTAAAACAATACATAAATAACAATAATATTAACACTTACTAGGATATTAACCAGTGCAGTAAAACGTCTTGATTTTCGTGTGATTTCACTCACATTAACGATTTTTCGTGTTACACATCATATAACCCAAGGGGATTAAATTAAATTATTTTCAATTTCGCAATTATTCATAGTATACAAATTTATCACGTATTCTGTACGCTATAGTCACATGATCGACTTTTGAATTCGCAATTATATATTGTTCGAAAATTAGATTGCAGCTGGGATGTTGTTAACTATAGTAAATTAACCATACTGAATTAACTAATTATTGCTCTATTTAATTTTTATTCCATTGACATCTGTAATAAAAAAAAAATAAATACTAAAACAAAATTGGAAAATATTTTATTTTTAAAATGCAGGATCAACTCGTCTCCGAAACCGTCCCTAACTCCAGAAGTTCAATTATATTATTTTATCGATTACTTGTATTCAAATCCAAATTTAAAAACTTACAATTTTAAAACCTTACAAATGACAACTCAGTTTTTATTTCGAAACCTAGTTTCGGTTTTCACAGTTTAAGGCTAGTTTTCATGATAAGACTTTACGTAAGTAAAGTCAGAGAGAAAATAGAACAGAATATTACAACCGATATTTATACGTTTACGCGATTAGTATAAAACCAAACTAGAATAAAATTAAAACAGCTCTTTTGAAAAAAAAAATACTGCGCATAAAATAAATTTTCTTTTTTCTAAAGAAAAGAGATGGACAACGAAAAAGCAATTGAGTAAGAACTTAATGAAAATAAATGGAGCAGCCTTTTATACACGGTCATAAGAGTATTGCAATTGAAGGTCCCCAAAAATTTTAAAAACTTTTTTAAGCTTTCTAAAGAAACTTTTGAAGAACTGTTCCGTATAGTAGATCTAAGGAAAATATTAATATCAGGGAACCAATTTCGAGGTAAATTCACAAATATTATAACAACAATAATTATATAATACTTTCAGGCTTCTAATAGACTTACGGTTTTTGGCGAAGAAAACTGCGTACAAAGATTTGTCTTAGGGATATAGAGACTCCTCGTCCGCAATATCCATTTTAATTCCAGAAATTGCAAAAGCAATATGCGAGATAAATGTTTGCAGGCATTTTGAGCCGTTAAAAGCAGTAACTAATTTTTGTATATTAAAAATATATGCACATGTGTTATGTATATCCACTTTAGTCGTGGTCAATCTGGAGCTGCTTATCGATCATCGAACAACACAAAACAAATACCCAATTAGCCAAACGCGTGTCCGAAAATAAAATTTTTATTTATCATTAAATGAATTTATATTAAATATATAGTTATCAAATTACAAATATTGTGAACATTAATAAATTAAAACCCAATTGTGAACGATCGTGAACAATAAACATTGTGATTGTGTTTCCGCATCGGAAGTTTAAAAAAATTATAAAGTGATAATAGGTGAAAAACGTATATTTTTAAATTAATAAGTACAAAAATCAATAAGTCCGAAATTATTAGTGACAAATAAAAAAAAAATCCGAAAACTAAATTAAAGGCAAGCATACATATAGTGAGTGAGTGTCAACAAAACTCAACAAAAGGGGAGCGGTAGCAGTGGCAGAAAGGCATATGTTATGAGCCATGCTTCTGTAAGCAATGAAAATATTAGAGACTCCGAATTAAATAGAAATTACTTAACTGTGAGACCAAAAAATAATTTAAATTTAAATTTAAGCGTGAGTGCTCCCAATTTAAATAAATGTGCTGAACCAAATGCGAATCTACCGCATACCCCTTTTTTGGGTAATCATAAGAACATTGAAGGTATTTTTCAATCACCGGGCTTAAATAAGGAAACTACGACAATTAATAAGAGTGCAGCGAAGCCTGAGAGGAGTGAAAAAGTCCTCATAGGTATGGAACGTTACATCACAATAACGAAACGTGAGTCCACGTTGGAACCACATCCAAAACAGGCAAAAAATCTTAGTGACAACGTAAAACGTTTTGCAATTCTTGCAGAGAAAGAGAAGGAAGACAATACACCTGCAAAAAAGAACTTCAAACCCCACCACTGTACCTACGAGAGCCTACTACCAATGCCTTGGAAACCAATGTGACACAGCTTGTTGTCAAAGACAATTTCAAAAGTTTTTAATGTAATCATTAAAGGCATTGACAGTACTGTACCTATTAGCGATATTGAGAATGCCTTTCAATCTGAAGGGTATGAAGTCAAATCTATTCATATTTTAAATACAATTAAAATTCCACAACCGCTTTTTAGGGTCAAAATAGCATTTAACTCGAACGATGTAAAGAATAAGGGTGACGACAATCATCCTATATGTTTGGATACTTAACCGTAGAATATATCTAGAGGAACCCATTAAACGTAAAGAATTTGGACACACAAAATCTTTCTGCAAATTACCGGCAGTATGCGTCAGATGCGTAGACGTACAATACATAAAAGCACTAAATGTCCACACCCGAAAACTGAAGTTAGCTGTAAAAAAATCAAACATCCCAAGTTTACCTTAGCCCACCATTCCCCAGCAGGCAAACTTCAAAAATCCTTCTCAAACCATGAGTAAATTTTTAGATATTTTTTCATATGCTGACGCCCTAAAAGAAGGCATTCCTAATGCCCATTTGAATTCCCAAAATGTAATTGATACTATAATCCAAACAATGAGTAATTTTATGGCTAACATGCAGAACATGTTGCAACAGCTGCTGCAAAACGAAAATATGCTTATGCAGATTTTGGTAAATAAGATATGAACACCCTTAAGATCTGCTTTTGGAACGTGAACAGCTTAAGCCAGCATAAAAAACGAAGTACAAAACTTCTTGTATACCTACCAAATTGATGTCATGCTAATATCGGAAATACACTTCTCGGACAAAAACTTCTTTAGAGTTAATGACTACTACACATATGACGCAAAACACCATGCGGGGGGTTAGCTATTCCTGTTCACAAGGATATTAGGCATTTTCCATTGCCAAAATTCACCCAAGATTACGTTCAAGCAACATCAATTAATCTACCCCACATTGGTCTTATAATATCAGCACTTTATTGTCCTCCAAGACACAACATCTGCAAAGATCAATTTCTCGATTACTTCAACACGCTGGGTCCGAAATTTATTGCAGCAGGTGATTATAATGCAAAAGACACATTCTGGAGATCATGTCTCATAACTCCGAGAGGAAGACAGCTTCTGGAAGCAGTATCTTCGAACATTATGGATGTTTTGTCTGCAGGCCATCCTACTTACTGGCTATTTGATTTAAACAAAATTCCGGACGTAATAGATTTCGCCGTAGTAAGAAATATTAGACGCGAAAATCTTCGTATGCACCCGTTATTCAATCTGTCTTCTGATCACTCACCAACGACCCTGACACATGTGCCTTATCTAGGGTTGCCAGATTCCGATTCGCAAAAAGCTGGACATTGGGTTTTATAAAGCTGGACAAAACAAAAAAAGGCTGGACATAAAAAATACTGAGAAAATGTTAATTTTGGTTTTGTCTAAATAATTTTTATTAAAATATCCATTGTTATCAACATACACACAGTTACTAAAGTATACATACGGTTAAAAAATTTCAGAATTTTTTTAACTAATCCGTTTTCGTTAAAAATCTTTATAGTTTCCTTGATGTTAAGGCGGTCTTTTGCATTGGTTAAAAAATTTCTAAAATTGAACTGAATTGTGGCCCTGCACAGGCCCACAAAGGTATGCATCCGATTTACAAATTTCACAAATTTCTGAACCAAAGCAAAAGACCGTCTTAAAATCGAAGAAAGATGTCAGACAATTATAAATATTTTCAAAAAAACGGATTGGTTACAAAATTTCTGAAATTTGTTATCCGTATGTATACTTTTGTGGCTGAGTATTATGAGTATATGTATTATTATTTAAAAACATTACAATTAAATAAATTCATTACATTCTTTAAAATTTATTTAATTAAACTTAAATTTTTTCGGTTCAGTCCGTCACATACATATTCGCATATGCATATGTATGTGAGAATTAAGATTAAATACTAAAAACAAACCAATAAAAAAATAACAATTCAGTCTAGTTTGATTTTGTTTATAGTAGTTTGCACTTTGGTAAAAAAAACACGTTTGTAATAAACTAATGATTTGACAAAGATAACATGAAAATTATTGCCCAAGTTATTGCAGTATACTAAAAAATTTCTATTTAGCTGGACAAATTAAATTTTAGCTTGAAACTGGACAAGCATCAAAAAAGCTGGACAATCCAGCCAAGTCCAGCCAGGCTGGCAACCCTAGCCTGATCTATTGGGGCAATATTATCTTCAGACGAGGACAAATTGGCGCACTCGCACCTGTCATCAAATATCTCATTGAAGTGCGAACAAGAAATCGAATCCTGCGTCCGTCAGTTAACTAACATCTTAAATGAAGCTGCTAGGGTATCTGCATCCTCTACCCCTTTGACAAGAAAACAAAAATTCCCCTGCGCTAATGGCAAGAATTTCGTTCTCCAGGTCTGAAGTCCCAACTTAACCAGTGCCAAAGACTTCTGCGTGACGCTTTGTAGAAGGACAGAGTGGGACTTGCAAAAATATTTGCACAATTTGGACGCAACGAAAGACTCGGACTACAGTTTATGGAAGGCAGTAAGGAGAATGCGGCGACATACTTTGCATTAATCCCCTTTACAACTACAGCGTGGTAATTGGACAAAACAGAAAGTGGAGGCTTTTGCCACCTACTTAGAGAATGTTTTTACACCAAACAATTCTGTTTGTAGTATTGACCCACTGACAATCGACGATGTGGTTCGTAGGCCGATCAAGTTCCGGCTGTCTACAGTATTGTCGTCATCCAGAGTCTAATGCCGAACAAATCATCTGGTTATGATAAAATAACTGCGACTATGATCGAAAATTTGGCTACATCGGCTGTGCGTTTTATTTTGTTTATCTTTAACTCTATGTTGCGAATACGCTACTTTCCTGCATCTTGGAAATTATCTGAAGCAATGACTTCTGTAAGACAAAGTGTGGGTTTTTTGAGCCCCAAAATATGACAATTTTGCTTATTAACGTACCTGTTGGGCCATTATATTCTTTCATTTATCGTTACATATTATTATTTATTTAATTTATGAATTCAATTATGTTAATTATATGAATACCCTAATATTAAGTTAATGTTAAGTTCATTGAACATATAGCAAATAGGCAAATGTAAGCAACGGAGTTGCTGAATATACTTACACAGTTAGAATTAAGTATATAGAATATATTAGGATTAAGTAAAAATGAAATAATAAAGTTAGTTGATAATCAGAATCCTATTCTTTTGGTCTATTTCAATTCGGCAAAGGTTTGGTCTTCGCGGTCATTATTTGAAATGTCCCATTTCAAGATTAAATTATAATTTAATTAATTTAATCTACTCCTTAAAAAATATTAAGGAATAACATTTTGGCGCCCGAGCAGGGACTTAAATATTGATCGCAATCGAAAGGAAGACTAATAGACCAAACTCGCGAAAGTTTTATAAGTTGTTTAAAATTTAAATTCGCGAGTGTTAAAAATTTTTATAAATTATTTAAAATTTTAAAAAGTAAAGTGGTAAAATCTTATAGGCTACTTAAGATTTAAAAAACTACCAAAAATTAAAATAAAATACAAAACAACATAAAGAAAACAACCAATAATACAAAATAAATAAAAAATAACAATATACATAGTTAGTGTTGTGTGAAACATACAGAAAACAAAATAAAATATAAAATAACAAATACAATAGAAACAAAAAATAAAAATAAAAAATACAAGAATACAGTGCAGTGAAATAAATAAAACAGAAAAATTAAAACAAATAAACATACAAAAACATAAAAACAAAAATATACAAAATAAAAAAGATACAGTGCAACAAGAATTACGGATCCAAAAAGTGCTGATAGTGAACACAAATTTCAAGATATTACATACATACATACATAATTGGCCATTACAACCCTTCAGTCAGGATTACGGCCTAGCTTCTCACACCACTCATGTTGTGTGCGTTAATTTTATACGTGAGTGGCGGGACCTACAGTTTAACGTCGACTACGAACGACAGAATTTTGAGAAACTTTTTCATGGCAGTTTATTTTACTCTCAGAGTTTTTGCCAGAAATCTGCTGAGAGGAAGTCGCCGAAGAAATATTTTTTTTTTCATATTTCATTTTTGATGTCTGACCTGGGATACGAACCCGGGCTTTACGAATAGTAAGCCAACACACTACCTACTACACCACGGCGACTTCAAAGATATTACACGGAACTTAAAAAAAACGCACTACACAAAGGAAAACATCATCACATCGTTGGACGACTTCAATCCAGGATATCTGCCCATATGCCCCGTTGCATCTGCGTTCTGTGTCAATTGGAAGGAACTAAGGGGATTATATCTGACTCTCAGGAGGTAAAAAGTATGAAATATATTTGTGTTTTTCCTTAAATTTGTAATTTAATCAAATTTAAGAGATTTTTTGTAAGTTAATCAAAAAATCCATAATCGCTTAAAGAGCAGAACACAAAAAATATATTTCACATTTTTAAATTATTGAAACAATACATTTATTTATAATTTTATATACATTTGTTCATAATTTTATATATCTACAATTTTGATATGCACATGAATATATCCTTTATAAAATTATAGAAAATCCACCCTTAAAAGTGTATAAAATCGCGAGTGTTAATATCGGTAAATTAATACGTATTTACACAAATAAGTTGATCTCTTTGTTAGTGAGAAAACATTCAGTATATCATTTTGTTGCTTTTGTTTGTTTTCTTTTTATTTATTTTTCGTAAATTCGTTTCGATCAGTGTTCCGTTCCATGCGTTCCTATACTGCTTGTATATAAGTTACATATTACAGCTGTGTACAGTGTGACCATTCGCACTAGTAACAAAATTAAAATTTCAATAAAATTGGTCACACAAAATTCAAAATTCGAATTATTTTTCGATTATTGTTATTGATAACATTGAATATTGAAATTTGATTTTTGTTTTATTATAAAATAAATCGATTACCGAACGATTTTACTGGGTACCTTAAATATTTTTATACCGAAGGCTGTGTAAACGTTTATATTTTTATTTTCTGAGATCAAGTAAGTTACTCTTGATTCAATTAACTCCACTTAAGTATTGAAATCGGAAATTTCGAATATTGTGTACCGAGGTACATCAATTAAATTCTTTCCAAAACAATTGAATAAATTCGAATATAATTCGACCAATAATTTACTTTGGTCAAATTTTAATTCTTGTGTTGAGGAATTTTTAACTTAACGAAAAACATAATAACTAGTACAGGCTCTAAACGCCAAGATTCTCCTTCCAGAGCGGAAAACTTGGAGAATTTACTCGCGAAGAAAGCGAAGGTCATTAAAGATATCGACAGAATTCGACAATCTATTATAGATAGGACTATTTCTTTTGATCCTATAGAGCTCGAATGTCGATTCGATATTGTAAAAACATATGTAGACCAAGCAATGGAGCTCCAGTCAGAAGTGGATTATTTGGATCCCGATAATGACGGTGGAGTCGAGCTTGAGGATCTCTATGTGACCACGAAAAGTTTGTTCATGAGTCTGCTGGCCAGGAATGGGCAATCAAATGTGCCTGAAACTTCATTCAGTGTACAAGGTCACCAAGTTTCGTTGCGCCATGTACCTACTAAAGAGAATCCAGCTGACATTGTGACAAGAGGATCCGATGTAAGGGATTTGAAAGACTCAATATGGTTTGAAGGATCGTCGTTTCTACTAAACGACAGTTTCAAATGTCCTGTTAATGAACAGATTGAATTAAAAGAGAACCAAGTTATTGGAAACTGAAAAAAAGAGAACATTTTCACGTTTAAGGGTAGGTGGGAGATTGCTTAATGCAAGTTTGCCATACGATGCAAAGTTCCCACTTTTATTACCGAAGCAAAATGACTTCGTGTGTTTCACATCTAAGGCGGTGCATTTAGAGTTAGTGTCTGATTTATCCACTGATTTCTTTCTTTTATCGTTTAAAAGGTTTGCTGCAAGATGTCTTCCCCGAGAGGTGTATTGCGATAACGCGACGAAAACCGTCGGAGCCAGCCGAGTCCTCAAGGAGCTTCAACAAGCGTTCGACAGGAGTCGACAGGCCGTCGAGTCATACGCAGCTTCGTCCGGGGTGAGGTTCAGCTTCATGCCACCTCGTGCGCCGCACTTCGGAGGACTGTGGGAAGCCGCTGTGAAGCAAGTGAAGTTCCTACTTCTGCGAGCCGTGGGCAACTTGGCGCTCACTCACAAAGAGATGGCAACAATGCTCGCAGAAGTAGAGGCAGTGCTCAACAATCGGCCCATCGCACCGCTGCCTCCAGACCCCAACGACGGAGAAGCTCTAACTCCATCGCATCTGTTAATAGGACGGGGTCTGCGTTCGCGGCCGCCTGAATCCGTAGGCGACAAAACGAACAGAGAGCAGAAGTTATGGAAGCGTTGGCGATTGCTTTGTGGTCTCAAGCAGATCAACGAAACGCCCAACCTGAAGCCAGATCAGGTCGTAATCGTCCACGATTACAATTGCCCGCCGCCACATTGGTTGACCAGGAGAGTCGTGGCCGTAACCAGGGGCAAAGACGGCAAGGTCAGAGTGGCGGAGGTCGCAATGCGCAACGGCATCTTTGTGCGCCCAATTCACGAATTAGTTCCACTTCCATTTGATTGAAGACTTCCAGTCCTTCAATGGGGCCGGAATGTTGGGCCATTATATTCCTTCATTTATCGTTACGTATTATTATTTATTTAATTTATGAATTCAATTATGTTAATTATATTATATGAATACCCCTAATATTAAGCTAATGTTAAGTTCATTGAACATATAGCAAATAGGCAAATATAAGCAACGGGGTTGCTGAATTAAGTAAAAATGAAATAATAAAGTTAGTTGATAATCAGAATCCTATTCGTTCGGTCTATTTCAATTCGGCAAAGGTTTGGTCTTCGCGGTCATTCACCATATTTGAAATGTCCCATTTCAAGATTAAATTATAATTTTAATTAATTAATTAATTAAGGAGTAGATTAAATTTTAATTTAAATTAATTAAATTATAATATATATATATATATATATATATATATATATATATTTAAATTAATTGAATTAAGGGACAAAAACTGAATGTCAATTCTGTTCCAATCTGGGTATTGTCTTTAATGGTAGATTATCTCGGTCTAACAACATGTCGTTGTTGGTAGAAATTATAGCATGCTTCGAACTTGTGGACAGTCATAGTTTCAACTCCTTTTGCCATTTGTATGCAACTTGCTAAAACGTACTTAATTCCTGTACTTTTATATGGGTGTGAAATTTTTGCAAACTGCGATAGTAATTATTATTATTATTATTTATTTAGTAGTATTTAGAGTACTTTCTTATTTACTATATTACATTACATTATCAATATTTTAATTGCTCTGATAAGTTCAATTTTTAACAAAATGAACACAATTTCTTTTAAATATATTAATATTTCTTTCATTTTTTACGCTGCTAGGTAGTAGATTAAATAATTGCAGTCCTTTATATAATAAGCACCTCTTCATTGCATTGTTTGTTGCTCGATGTATCCTAAAATCATTTGCATTTCTAAGACTGTAAGGTGGGGATTCGTTGACATGTCTTAATTGATCCGTTAGATATTCCGGTGTGTTGCCCATTTTCATTTTGTAAATAAATGTAAACGTATTTAATTGAAGTCTTTGTCTAATATTGAGCAATTTTAGTGTATCTACCATGTGTTGTATTGATGTAAACCGGTTGCATTTAATTATAGACCTCATCGCCTTGTTCTGCAACTTTTGTAGTCTATCTATTTGTGTGTTTGTGCAGCATGTATATAATATTGTAGAACCAAATTCAAAATGTGGCTTAATGATGGTGTTATATATATTAATTGCAGTGATTGTTGATATTCTATTTCTTATTCTCTTGAAAAATCCAATTTTTCCCGATTTTTTTACATATATAATTTAGATGAACTTTAAAATTCAGGTTTTTGTCTATTATAAATCCCAAATATTTTATATTTTCAACTTTCTCAATTATTTTATTATTAATTTTAAACTCAGTTTCACTGTTCATGTTTATTTCCAATATTTTTGTTTTATTTTCATTTAATTTTAGTTTATTCATTTTCAACCAATTATTTACAATTCTCATATCATGCTCTAAGTTCATTTGGCACTGTTCATCAGTTTCAGATTCATTAAAAATTAGAGTATCATCGGCATATAAAACTATTTCACACTTTTCCATTATATTGGGTAGATCATGTATATATATAATAAATAAAAGAGCCCCCAGAATCGATCCCTGAGGTACTCCATAATCATTGTTCAAAGCACGAGATAAAGTATCGTTCACTTTAGTCATTTGTTTTCTCTCCGATAGATATGATTTACACCAATTTAATTCTTTATCTTGTATTCCATATTTATACATCTTGCACGGTAATATATCTCTATCAATTGTTTCAAAAGCCCGTTTAAAGTCAAGAAAAATTGCCATTATCCTTATATTTCCGTTAATTTTCTTCCACCTATTAATAATATAGTTTACCGCTGTTTTACACGAAAAGTTTTTTCGAAAACCCGATTGATATTTCGATAATAAGTTATTTTTTTCCATGTAGTCTTCAAGCTGTTGTTTAACAATTTTTTCTAAGGTTTTTCAAACAGTTTTAAAGTCTTTATTGGACGAAATTCTTCACATTTATTTGTTTTCGCTATTTTCTCAATTGGTGTAATCATTGAAGTTTTCCAATTATCTGGAAAAACTCCCGTAGCCAATGATGAATTTATTATTCTCAACATTACATTTCCACATAAGTGCCAATTATCTAAGTTTAAACATATATTTACTTTATTATAGTCTGGTTTTTTTCTTATGGTCTTACAAATTGTCTTAAGTTCTGAAATAGTTATTGTACGAATAATAAACCTATAACTTATCACGTTTATCCGATTAACGTATTGCACATCTGCTATACATTCTCTTATTTCTCTAATACTGTTTACAAAATATTCATTAAATTGGTTAGCTATATCGGAGCTGTTATTATATTCTACATATTCTACATTATTAAATATCACATTTTTTATCACAGATTTATTCTTTTTTAGGACTAATTCTTTTATGTTATTCCACATCCGTTTTTGATCCTTGGTATTTGCTATTTTTTTTTATCAATATATGATTTTTTTTCCTTTTCCAGTTATATTTGATATATATTTCTGGCATTTTTATAATTATTCCATGCTACAGTAGTATTTTCACATTTTGCTATATGGTACTTCACTATTTTATCTTTTTTTAATGCTTGTAATTGTCTGTTAAACCACTTATTTACTCTGCTCTTTTCCCGTATCGTTTTTCGCACCGTAATTTTTTTAATTGTGTCTTCAATCGATTTATCGAAGTTATTTACATTATAATTTAATTCCACGTTTTCATCAAATTTCAATATTCCACTAATATCTCTTCTAAATCTCTGTTTTTCATATTTCAAGAATTCTATTTGTCTTTTACTTTCATGCTCTTTATTCATTTTGGTTTCTATATACATTTCCACTATTTCATTATCAGATATTTTATTAATTCTACTATTATTTACCTTTATATTGAGATTGTTGGTTATAACATAATCTATTATAATTTTTGAGTTTCGCGTAATTCTTGTATAATCGGTAATAACTTGTACAAGTCCGTTACCGCTTATGATCTGTTGTAATTTTTGTTTATAAAAACCTTCCTTCGACCAATCAACATTAAAATCTCCGGCAACAATTATGTCTATGTTTTTATCACATATCTCTTCTATTATTTGTTCAAAAACTTCATAAAATTCTGAGTCCTGACTACTTGGCGATTGATACACAGCTGCAATTATCATTGGTGTATGTATTTCTTATTCTGATATTGTATGCACTAATCCAATATTTATAGTTTCGTATCTATTCACAAATTATATTCACTTTCCAATTTTTATTAAAATTAAATAAAGTTGGATAACATATGCGTTGTATCCCTCTAGTTGTAACTCCGATTCATCTACCCTATCGGTTACGTGTGTTTCAGATAGTATAATGAAATCCGTCTTGTCTGTATCCGCAATTACTTCAACCTGGTTAAAATTGTTAATCAATCCTTGTACATTTGTATAAACTCCTTGTAAGTTCTTTCGTTGTTAATCTATCATTCCCATGGTTCTCTTTTTTAACTGTAACTTATTTTGATACACTGGACACCATTTACTCGTTATAGCATGATTATCATCAAGACCGAAAACTTAGAATACAACAACATAGCAAGATACAATGGCTCAAACGTATAATTGGACACTATTTTTTTTTTTTGTATGTGTGTGAAGGTAAATTCGAATTAGAAAATCCAAGACGCAATAAGTAAATTTTAGCAGCACCACATTTGGCGTTAACAGAACAAAATTTGATATTCACAGAGCACTGTTAACTATTTAAGAGAGGCAATAAGTAGATTGGTCTTCTACTTTGCATAATTACAGGCTATTGACATAAAATTTAGTTCTCATTATGATCATTATTATTTGTGAATAAAAGTGTTGAAATGTAAGGGGGGGGTTGATGGCGAGGAGGGGGCAAATATTCTCAAATCCCAAAATTATTCCAGCTTTCCCACTACCACGGTTCGAAAAAGACGCCTCTGGACTACCGTTTTCATATGGTCTTATATGATCCAAAATAGCCACTGATCTTTTAGAAAATTTCCATGTTTTTGGCCAAAAATCGATTTTTTCAAAATTGAAAATCTCAACTCTGAAAATTATTCCAGCTATCCCACCAGGGTTCGATAGAGGACTATTTCTTATATGTTCCAAAATGACCGCTGATCTTATAAGAGAATTTTCAATCAAAGCCAATTTCACAATACCATATCACTTTGCATGCGACTATATTGCTAATTATATTAAGAGGCCTTGATACCTTCCTTTGAATATATGGTAGTCATTGACCTAGCATATGTTCTAAAATTACCTCCTAAACAAATGGTATGGTTCATACGGATACTGCTAAACAACTAACAGTGCTCTGGTAAGGGCAAATTTTGTTCTGTTAAGAGAAAATTTTTCCCTGTTAACGCCAAATGTGGCGCTGCTAAAAAATAAGGACTGCGCCGTGGATTTTCAAATTCGAATTTATCTTCACACACACTTTTTTTTGAAAAATTTCCATTGAAGTGGAACAATTTTGAATAATCACTGTATGTCTTTCTCAAAGTGCGCCGTTACTATATTTCTCATTTTTCGTACCAGAAATTGTGTAAAATTACAAAATTTATTGAAAATTAAATGCCTTATTCCGTAACAGAAAATTATTAACTCGAAACACGTGACAAATTAAATTTGCTAAATCTTACCGGTGTAAAGAGATTATTCAACAGCGATACAAGACTCTTCTGTCACAGCGACAATTTTTAATACACAGTCTTTGGAATTCCCGAACAAATTACATTCAAAATTTTGAAAGTGCAATAACGAAAATAAGTTAAAAGTAACTTTACAGTTCCCTTTAGCTAAAGGTACCTTTAACTAAACCCAAGTTTAACGGCAAGTTGTAATAATGACCCTAAATGTTGTTAATTTTTCTTCAATGTTACTTCTTACAGTTTGTTGATTCTATAGTTCGCACTTTCACTTATAAGATTTATAACTTGTAATGTTATGATAATTAATTAATAAATAAATAAAAAATGCAAAGTAATTTTTAATGAAAACGATGTCAAAAACTGGTCTAAATCTCAACACTAATCACGACTGCGTGGCATCGTTTTTTGTTATATTTCCATTGGAAATATAATTTCTAGTAATTTCTAATAATTCTTGCAAGACTTAAAAAAGTCTATTATTTTCCGAAAGAAATGGACTTTCATACTTTAACATTAATTTGTAAAATAAATTAAATGTGCTTTTAAAATAAAGTAAAATTAATAAATTATAAATATCAAAGTACAGTACAGTTAACATGTTTGGACATCATGGATTCTCTGAATACCATACCACAGGCTGGGCTCGAGGTCATCTTATCTGTGCAGCCACTAGAAATCTTTCTCCAAAACATATATCCTTGCATTGCACTGAACCTTAAGTTCTCAGATATGTCTAGGCCATGTATGATAGGGCAGGCTTCAATACTGCATTAAGTAGAACCCAATCACCATGGTACCAGAGACTGTTTTCAGACGAACACACAAAACTCACACTCTCACACGAAAAGAATGAGTTGCTGAAGTTATCATCGGTGACGGTGATATAAAGATCTTCACCGATAGCTCAACTGTTCTATTCCTATAAACGGGCACTGGACGGGTCGTACACATTACCTAACCAGGAGAAGGGCAAATTAAGTTTTTATAAAAAAAAAGTTATATACCAATAACTGTAAAGTCCATTTGGTACCAAAAACCTCACTTTTTTAAATTTTATAGAATTTTACCCAATATACATGTGTACATGTGTGTGAAGATAAATTCAAATTTAACTAGCAAAGACAAAAACCAAAAATTTTAACAGATGTAATGTTAAAGCTAACAGAGCCATGTTAAGTGGTTAACAGAAAATAGTCAAGGTAGGATTATCGATATTGTGGGCAAATGGGACATGCTGCACATATCCCACTATATACAAATTGTAGCCTAAGGTGTCCCTAATAAAACCCAATAACTCGTATATCCCAAATAATTTTGGAACTTTAGATATCGGGCTTCAAATATAGCCTATGTTAACAGTGGCTGGGTAGGATGACGGATGATGGATATTGTGGAAAAATGGGACTTGCTGCACATATCCCACTATATACAAATTGTAGCCTAAGGTGTCCCTAATAAAACCCAAAAAGTCGTATACCCCAAATAATTTTGGAACTTGAGATATCGGGCTTCAAATATAGCCTATGTTAACAGTGTCTGGGTAGGATGACGGATGATGGATATTGTGGAAAAATGGGACTTGCTGCACATATCCCACTATATACAAATTGTAGCCTAAGATGTCCCTAATAAAACCCAATAAGTCGTATATCCCAAATAATTTTGGAACTTGAGATATCGGGCTTCAAATATAGCCTATGTTAACAGTGGCTGGGTAGGATGAGCGATGATGGATATTGTGAAAAAATGGGACTTGCTGCACATATCCCACTATATACAAATTGTAGCCTAAGGTGTCCCTAATAAAACCCAAAAAGTCGTATATCCCAAATAATTTTGGAACTTTAGATATCGGGCTTCATATATACCCTATGTTAACAGTGTCTGGGTAGGATGACGGATGATGGATATTGTGGAAAAATGGGACTTGCTGCACATATCCCACTATATACAAATTGTAGCCTAAGATGCCCCTAATAAAACCCAATAAGTCGTATATCCCAAATAATTTTGGAACTTGAGATATCGGGCTTCAAATATAGCCTATGTTAACAGTGGCTGGGTAGGATGAGCGATGATGGATATTGTGGAAAAATGGGACTTGCTGCACATATCCCACTATATACAAATTGTAGCCTAAGATGTCCCTAATAAAACCCAATAAGTCGTATATCCCAAATAATTTTGGAACTTGAGATATCGGGCTTCAAATATAGCCTATGTTAACAGTGTCTGGGTAGGATGAGCGATGATGGATATTGTGGAAAAATGGGACTTGCTGCACATATCCCACTATATACAAATTGTAGCCTAAGATGTCCCTAATAAAACCCAATAAGTCGTATATCCCAAATAATTTTGGAACTTGAGATATCGGGCTTCAAATATAGCCTATGTTAACAGTGGCTGGGTAGGATGACGGATGATGGATATTGTGGAAAAATGGGACTTGCTGCACATATCCCACTATATACAAATTGTAGCCTAAGATGTCCCTAATAAAACCCAATAAGTCGTATATCCCAAATAATTTTGGAACTTGAGATATCGGGCTTCAAATATAGCCTATGTTAACAGTGGCTGGGTAGGATGACGGATGATGGATATTGTGGAAAAATGGGACTTGCTGCACATATCCCACTATATACAAATTGTAGCCTAAGATGTCCCTAATAAAACCCAATAAGTCGTATATCACAAATAATTTTGGAACTTGAGATATCGGGCTTCAAATATAGCCTATGTTAACAGTGGCTGGGTAGGATGAGCGATGATGGATATTGTGGAAAAATGGGACTTGCTGCACATATCCCACTATATACAAATTGTAGCCTAAGATGTCCCTAATAAAACCCAATAAGTCGTATATCCCAAATAATTTTGGAACTTGAGATATCGGGCTTCAAATATAGCCTATGTTAACAGTGGCTGGGTAGGATGAGCGATGATGGATATTGTGGAAAAATGGGACTTGCTGCACATATCCCACTATATACAAATTGTAGCCTAAGATGTCCCTAATAAAACCCAATAAGTCGTATATCCCAAATAATTTTGGAACTTGAGATATCGGGCTTCAAATATAGCCTATGTTAACAGTGTCTGGGTAGGATGAGCGATGATGGATATTGTGGAAAAATGGGACTTGCTGCACATATCCCACTATATACAAATTGTAGCCTAAGATGTCCCTAATAAAACCCAATAAGTCGTATATCCCAAATAATTTTGGAACTTGAGATATCGGGCTTCAAATATAGCCTATGTTAACAGTGGCTGGGTAGGATGAGCGATGATGGATATTGTGGAAAAATGGGACTTGCTGCACATATCCCACTATATACAAATTGTAGCCTAAGATGTCCCTAATAAAACCCAATAAGTCGTATATCCCAAATAATTTTGGAACTTGAGATATCGGGCTTCAAATATAGCCTATGTTAACAGTGGCTGGGTAGGATGATGGATGATGGATATTGTGGAAAAATGGGACTTGCTGCACATATCCCACTATATACAAATTGTAGCCTAAGATGTCCCTAATAAAACCCAATAAGTCGTATATCACAAATAATTTTGGAACTTGAGATATCGGGCTTCAAATATAGCCTATGTTAACAGTGGCTGGATAGGATGAGCGATGATGGATATTGTGGAAAAATGGGACTTGCTGCACATATCCCACTATATACAAATTGTAGCCTAAGATGTCCCTAATAAAACCCAATAAGTCGTATATCCCAAATAATTTTGGAACTTGAGATATCGGGCTTCAAATATAGCCTATGTTAACAGTGGCTGGGTAGGATGAGCGATGATGGATATTGTGGAAAAATGGGACTTGCTGCACATATCCCACTATATACAAATTGTAGCCTAAGATGTCCCTAATAAAACCCAATAAGTCGTATATCCCAAATAATTTTGGAACTTGAGATATCGGGCTTCAAATATAGCCTATGTTAACAGTGTCTGGGTAGGATGAGCGATGATGGATATTGTGGAAAAATGGGACTTGCTGCACATATCCCACTATATACAAATTGTAGCCTAAGATGTCCCTAATAAAACCCAATAAGTCGTATATCCCAAATAATTTTGGAACTTGAGATATCGGGCTTCAAATATAGCCTATGTTAACAGTGGCTGGGTAGGATGAGCGATGATGGATATTGTGGAAAAATGGGACTTGCTGCACATATCCCACTATATACAAATTGTAGCCTAAGATGTCCCTAATAAAACCCAATAAGTCGTATATCCCAAATAATTTTGGAACTTGAGATATCGGGCTTCAAATATAGCCTATGTTAACAGTGGCTGGGTAGGATGAGCGATGATGGATATTGTGGAAAAATGGGACTTGCTGCACATATCCCACTATATACAAATTGTAGCCTAAGATGTCCCTAATAAAACCCAATAAGTCGTATATCCCAAATAATTTTGGAACTTGAGATATCGGGCTTCAAATATAGCCTATGTTAACAGTGTCTGGGTAGGATGAGCGATGATGGATATTGTGGAAAAATGGGACTTGCTGCACATATCCCACTATATACAAATTGTAGCCTAAGGTGTCCCTAATAAAACCCAATAAGTCGTACATCCCAAATAATTTTGGAACTGGAGATATCGGGCTTTATATATACCCTATGTTAACAGCGGCTGGGTAGGATGACGGATGATGGATATTGTGGAAAAATGGGACTTGCTGCACATATCCCACTATATACAAATTGTAGCCTAAGGTGTCCCTAATAAAACCCAATAAGTCGCATATCCCAAATAATTTTGGAACTTGAGATATCGGGCTTCAAATATAGCCTATGTTAACAGTGGCTGGGTAGGATGAGCGATGATGGATATTGTGGAAAAATGGGACTTGCTGCACATATCCCACTATATACAAATTGTAGCCTAAGATGTCCCTAATAAAACCCAATAAGTCGTATATCCCAAATAATTTTGGAACTTGAGATATCGGGCTTCAAATATAGCCTATGTTAACAGTGTCTGGGTAGGATGAGCGATGATGGATATTGTGGAAAAATGGGACTTGCTGCACATATCCCACTATATACAAATTGTAGCCTAAGGTGTCCCTAATAAAACCCAATAAGTCGTACATCCCAAATAATTTTGGAACTGGAGATATCGGGCTTTATATATACCCTATGTTAACAGCGGCTGGGTAGGATGACGGATGATGGATATTGTGGAAAAATGGGACTTGCTGCACATATCCCACTATATACAAATTGTAGCCTAAGGTGTCCCTAATAAAACCCAATAAGTCGCATATCCCAAATAATTTTGGAACTTGAGATATCGGGCTTCAAATATAGCCTATGTTAACAGTGGCTGGGTAGGATGAGCGATGATGGATATTGTGGAAAAATGGGACTTGCTGCACATATCCCACTATATACAAATTGTAGCCTAAGATGTCCCTAATAAAACCCAATAAGTCGTATATCCCAAATAATTTTGGAACTTGAGATATCGGGCTTCAAATATAGCCTATGTTAACAGTGGCTGGGTAGGATGAGCGATGATGGATATTGTGGAAAAATGGGACTTGCTGCACATATCCCACTATATACAAATTGTAGCCTAAGGTGTCCCTAATAAAACCCAATAAGTCGTATATCCCAAATAATTTTGGAACTTGAGATATCGGGCTTCATATATACCCTATGTTAACAGTGGCTGGGTAGGATGACGGATGATGGATATTGTGGAAAAATGGGACTTGCTGCACATATCCCACTATATACAAATTGTAGCCTAAGGTGTCCCTAATAAAACCCAATAAGTCGTATATCCCAAATAATTTTGGAACTCGAGATATCGGGCGTCATATATACCCTATGTTAACAGTGGCTGGGTAGGATGACGGATGATGGATATTGTGGAAAAATGGGACTTGCTGCACATATCCCACTATATACAAATTGTAGCCTAAGGTGTCCCTAATAAAACCCAATAAGTCGTATATCCCAAATAATTTTGGAACTGGAGATATCGGGCTTTATATATACCCTATGTTAACAGTGGCTGGGTAGGATGACGGATGATGGATATTGTGGAAAAATGGGACTTGCTGCACATATCCCACTATATACAAATTGTAGCCTAAGGTGTCCCTAATAAAACCCAATAAGTCGTATATCCCAAATAATTTTGGAACTCGAGATATCGGGCGTCATATATACCCTATGTTAACAGTGGCTGGGTAGGATGACGGATGATGGATATTGTGGAAAAATGGGACTTGCTGCACATATCCCACTATATACAAATTGTAGCCTAAGGTGTCCCTAATAAAACCCAATAAGTCGTATATCCCAAATAATTTTGGAACTCGAGATATCGGGCGTCATATATACCCTATGTTAACAGTGGCTGGGTAGGATGACGGATGATGGATATTGTGGAAAAATGGGACTTGCTGCACATATCCCACTATATACAAATTGTAGCCTAAGATGTCCCTAATAAAACCCAATAAGTCGTATATCCCAAATAATTTTGGAACTTGAGATATCGGGCTTTATATATACCCTATGTTAACAGTGGCTGGGTAGGATGACGGATGATGGATATTGTGGAAAAATGAGACTTGCTGCACATATCCCACTATATACAAATTGTAGCCTAAGGTGTCCCTAATAAAACCCAATAAGTCGTATATCCCAAATAATTTTGGAACTTGAGATATCGGGGTTCAAATATGCTATATATATAGATACAAATATGTATACAATATAATATGTAGCAAACGTAGCTAACTTTTTTTATTTCATAGTACCTTTTAAAATTTTCTGACATTAGATTTTAACAGAACAGATTTCGGATTTTAACAGAACAGATTTCAGATTTTAACAGAACTGATTTCTGATTTAACAGAAAAACAGGGTTGTTTATAATGGAGGGAACAGTAGAAGATTAGGTGTTTGTCAAACAGTTTATTATAGCAATACACTGCGGCTTCATTAGAATGTGCTGCGGTAGTGTGTTGGCTTATTAGACGAAAGGCCGCGGTTCAAATCCCAAGTCGGGGTCAAAAAGATCTATTTTTTATTTTTTTAATACATATCAGAAATATAAAATTTATCAGTATATACTTATATCAATATTTCAATATTAAAATATATGTATTAGAAGAAAAAGTAAAATAAATCACGCAAAAACCCTAACTCGGGATTGAACTTGTACATGATTGCGAATAAGCAATCGAATTTCAAATTCATTCAGCTTTCAAAAATGTACGTATTTTATTTAATGTATTATATTCTTCTTTTTTATTATATATATTAATAAGCTTTAATTTAATTTAATAGTATATATTTTATATATTTAATATATATTTTTTAAAAAAGGAAAAAACACCCTTTTCATATCCGATCTGCGATTCGAACCGTGACCTTTCGTTTAGTAATCCAACACACTACCTACTAGACCACAGCGAATTGAGGTTTGCATGCTTTATATTTGGTTTTAGTTACCATGACAAAAAGTGAACATTGCAATTTTTTTTGATTAACTATTTAAAAGTAAAAACAAAACTGGGGATTCCCCGTTGTTTTCATTGTACTACATCCAAGTGACGCGTTTTAATCTCGCATATTTTGTACTGAAATGATATTAACATAATAATTAATGATAATGGATAACAAAAAAGAAAACTACAATACATTAATATATTTTATAAAAAAGAAAACACATCCTGGCCAGGGGGTAAACCAATCTGTTTGACAACATTGTTAAAAGTTGTAAGTACTAGACTGTTGAGGATATTTTGGAAATTATTCTCTTTCATGCCTGAATTCAATCCCTAACTGGGGTGGTTTTTGTCTGATTTTTGAACTATTTAATTTAATTATTATTATTTGATGTAATTATAAAAATTAATAAAATTAATAAAAATTAAATAAATAAATTAATAAAAATTAATAAAATTATTATAATTAATTAAATAAATAAAAAAATTTTGAGAATATTTTTGAAACATGAATTAATTAAAAATTCACGTCGAATGCCAACTACGAGATAAATCGTAGATTCCGTTCCTTTCTAGGGAAAGCCACTTTTCCTCCTTAAAAAAAATCATATTTTCTTTTTGATCACGCCTATGATCAAAAATAGGGTTTTTAGTAATATAACGTGAAAAAATAAAATTGTCATTTGTGGCCAATTTCCTGAAAATTGCTGCGGCAGTCAAATTGTTAAATAAATTCAATTGCTTATTCTCAATCATGACCGAGTTCAAACGAACGAAAGGTCACGGTTCAAATCCCAAGTCGGGCGTCAAAAAGATTTTTTTATTTTATTATTTTTTTTCTAATACATATGTATATTTTAATATTGATATAAATATATACTGATCAATTTTATATATCTGATATGTATTAGAAAAAATAAAAAAATAACAAGAAATTTGTTGAAGCCCGACTTGGGATTTGAACCGCGGCCTTTCGTCTAATAAGCCAACACACTACCGACTAGACCACAGCACCTTCTAATGAAGCCGCAGTGTATTGCTATAATAAACTGTTTGACAAACACCTAATCTTCTACTGTTCCCTCCATTATAAACAACCCTGTTTTTCTGTTAAATCAGAAATCAGTTCTGTTAAAATCTGAAATCTGATCTGTTAAAATCCGAAATTTGTTCTGTTAAAATCTAATGTCAGAAAATTTTAAAAGGTACTATGAAATAAAAAAAGTTAGCTACGTTTGCTACATATTATATTGTATACATATTTGTATCTATATATATAGCATATTTGAACCCCGATATCTCAAGTTCCAAAATTATTTGGGATATACGACTTATTGGGTTTTATTAGGGGTACCTTAGGCTACAATTTGTATATAGTGGGATATGTGCAGCAAGTTCCATTTTTCCACAATATCCATCATCCGTCATCCTACCCAGCCACTGTTAACATAGGGTATATATGAAGCCCGATATCTCAAGTTCCAAAATTATTTGGGATATACGACTTATTGGGTTTTATTAGGGACACCTTAGGCTACAATTTGTATATAGTGGGATATGTGCAGCAAGTCCCATTTTTCCACAATATCCATCATCCGTCATCCTACCCAGCCACTGTTAACATAGGGTATATATGAAGCCCGATATCTCGAGTTCCAAAATTATTTGGGATATACGACTTATTGGGTTTTGTTAGGGACACCTTAGGCTACAATTTGTATATAGTGGGATATGTGCAGCAAGTTCCATTTTTCCACAATATCCATCATCCGCCATCCTACCCAGCCACTGTTAACATAGGCTATATTTGAAGCCCGATATCTCAAGTTCCAAAATTATTTGGGATATACGACTTATTGGGTTTTATTAGGGACATCTTAGGCTACAATTTGTATATAGTGGGATATGTGCAGCAAGTCCCATTTTTCCACAATATCCATCATCCGTCATCCTACCCAGACACTGTTAACATAGGCTATATTTGAAGCCCGATATCTCAAGTTCCAAAATTATTTGGGATATACGACTTATTGGGTTTTATTAGGGACATCTTAGGCTACAATTTGTATATAGTGGGATATGTGCAGCAAGTCCCATTTTTCCACAATATCCATCATCGCTCATCCTACCCAGCCACTGTTAACATAGGCTATATTTGAAGCCCGATATCTCAAGTTCCAAAATTATTTGGGATATACGACTTATTGGGTTTTATTAGCGACATCTTAGGCTACAATTTGTATATAGTGGGATATGTGCAGCAAGTCCCATTTTTCCACAATATCCATCATCGCTCATCCTACCCAGCCACTGTTAACATAGGCTATATTTGAAGCCCGATATCTCAAGTTCCAAAATTATTTGGGATATACGACTTATTGGGTTTTATTAGGGACATCTTAGGCTACAATTTGTATATAGTGGGATATGTGCAGCAAGTTCCATTTTTCCACAATATCCATCATCCGTCATCCTACCCAGCCACTGTTAACATAGGCTATATTTGAAGCCCGATATCTCAAGTTCCAAAATTATTTGGGATATACGACTTATTGGGTTTTATTAGGGACATCTTAGGCTACAATTTGTATATAGTGGGATATGTGCAGCAAGTCCCATTTTTCCACAATATCCATCATCCGTCATCCTACCCAGCCACTGTTAACATAGGCTATATTTGAAGCCCGATATCTCAAGTTCCAAAATTATTTGGGATATACGACTTATTGGGTTTTATTAGGGACATCTTAGGCTACAATTTGTATATAGTGGGATATGTGCAGCAAGTCCCATTTTTCCACAATATCCATCATCGCTCATCCTACCCAGACACTGTTAACATAGGCTATATTTGAAGCCCGATATCTCAAGTTCCAAAATTATTTGGGATATACGACTTATTGGGTTTTATTAGGGACATCTTAGGCTACAATTTGTATATAGTGGGATATGTGCAGCAAGTCCCATTTTTCCACAATATCCATCATCGCTCATCCTACCCAGCCACTGTTAACATAGGCTATATTTGAAGCCCGATATCTCAAGTTCCAAAATTATTTGGGATATACGACTTATTGGGTTTTATTAGGGACATCTTAGGCTACAATTTGTATATAGTGGGATATGTGCAGCAAGTCCCATTTTTCCACAATATCCATCATCGCTCATCCTACCCAGCCACTGTTAACATAGGCTATATTTGAAGCCCGATATCTCAAGTTCCAAAATTATTTGGGATATACGACTTATTGGGTTTTATTAGGGACATCTTAGGCTACAATTTGTATATAGTGGGATATGTGCAGCAAGTCCCATTTTTCCACAATATCCATCATCCGTCATCCTACCCAGACACTGTTAACATAGGGTATATATGAAGCCCGATATCTAAAGTTCCAAAATTATTTGGGATATACGACTTTTTGGGTTTTATTAGGGACACCTTAGGCTACAATTTGTATATAGTGGGATATGTGCAGCAAGTCCCATTTTTCCACAATATCCATCATCGCTCATCCTACCCAGCCACTGTTAACATAGGCTATATTTGAAGCCCGATATCTCAAGTTCCAAAATTATTTGGGATATACGACTTATTGGGTTTTATTAGGGACATCTTAGGCTACAATTTGTATATAGTGGGATATGTGCAGCAAGTCCCATTTTTCCACAATATCCATCATCCGTCATCCTACCCAGACACTGTTAACATAGGCTATATTTGAAGCCCGATATCTCAAGTTCCAAAATTATTTGGGGTATACGACTGTTTGGGTTTTATTAGGGACACCTTAGGCTACAATTTGTATATAGTGGGATATGTGCAGCAAGTCCCATTTTTCCACAATATCCATCATCCGTCATCCTACCCAGCCACTGTTAACATAGGCTATATTTGAAGCCCGATATCTAAAGTTCCAAAATTATTTGGGATATACGAGTTATTGGGTTTTATTAGGGACACCTTAGGCTACAATTTGTATATAGTGGGATATGTGCAGCATGTCCCATTTTTCCACAATATCCATCATCCGTCATCCTACCCAGACACTGTTAACATAGGCTATATTTGAAGCCCGATATCTCAAGTTCCAAAATTATTTGGGGTATACGACTTTTTGGGTTTTATTAGGGACACCTTAGGCTACAATTTGTATATAGTGGGATATGTGCAGCAAGTCCCATTTTTCCACAATATCCATCATCCGTCATCCTACCCAGCCACTGTTAACATAGGCTATATTTGAAGCCCGATATCTAAAGTTCCAAAATTATTTGGGATATACGACTTATTGGGTTTTATTAGGGACATCTTAGGCTACAATTTGTATATAGTGGGATATGTGCAGCAAGTCCCATTTTTCCACAATATCCATCATCGCTCATCCTACCCAGCCACTGTTAACATAGGCTATATTTGAAGCCCGATATCTCAAGTTCCAAAATTATTTGGGATATACGACTTATTGGGTTTTATTAGGGACATCTTAGGCTACAATTTGTATATAGTGGGATATGTGCAGCAAGTCCCATTTTTCCACAATATCCATCATCGCTCATCCTACCCAGCCACTGTTAACATAGGCTATATTTGAAGCCCGATATCTCAAGTTCCAAAATTATTTGGGATATACGACTTATTGGGTTTTATTAGGGACATCTTAGGCTACAATTTGTATATAGTGGGATATGTGCAGCAAGTTCCATTTTTCCACAATATCCATCATCCGTCATCCTACCCAGCCACTGTTAACATAGGCTATATTTGAAGCCCGATATCTCAAGTTCCAAAATTATTTGGGATATACGACTTATTGGGTTTTATTAGGGACATCTTAGGCTACAATTTGTATATAGTGGGATATGTGCAGCAAGTCCCATTTTTCCACAATATCCATCATCCGTCATCCTACCCAGCCACTGTTAACATAGGCTATATTTGAAGCCCGATATCTCAAGTTCCAAAATTATTTGGGATATACGACTTATTGGGTTTTATTAGGGACATCTTAGGCTACAATTTGTATATAGTGGGATATGTGCAGCAAGTCCCATTTTTCCACAATATCCATCATCGCTCATCCTACCCAGACACTGTTAACATAGGCTATATTTGAAGCCCGATATCTCAAGTTCCAAAATTATTTGGGATATACGACTTATTGGGTTTTATTAGGGACATCTTAGGCTACAATTTGTATATAGTGGGATATGTGCAGCAAGTCCCATTTTTCCACAATATCCATCATCGCTCATCCTACCCAGCCACTGTTAACATAGGCTATATTTGAAGCCCGATATCTCAAGTTCCAAAATTATTTGGGATATACGACTTATTGGGTTTTATTAGGGACATCTTAGGCTACAATTTGTATATAGTGGGATATGTGCAGCAAGTCCCATTTTTCCACAATATCCATCATCGCTCATCCTACCCAGCCACTGTTAACATAGGCTATATTTGAAGCCCGATATCTCAAGTTCCAAAATTATTTGGGATATACGACTTATTGGGTTTTATTAGGGACATCTTAGGCTACAATTTGTATATAGTGGGATATGTGCAGCAAGTCCCATTTTTCCACAATATCCATCATCCGTCATCCTACCCAGACACTGTTAACATAGGGTATATATGAAGCCCGATATCTAAAGTTCCAAAATTATTTGGGATATACGACTTTTTGGGTTTTATTAGGGACACCTTAGGCTACAATTTGTATATAGTGGGATATGTGCAGCAAGTCCCATTTTTCCACAATATCCATCATCGCTCATCCTACCCAGCCACTGTTAACATAGGCTATATTTGAAGCCCGATATCTCAAGTTCCAAAATTATTTGGGATATACGACTTATTGGGTTTTATTAGGGACATCTTAGGCTACAATTTGTATATAGTGGGATATGTGCAGCAAGTCCCATTTTTCCACAATATCCATCATCCGTCATCCTACCCAGACACTGTTAACATAGGCTATATTTGAAGCCCGATATCTCAAGTTCCAAAATTATTTGGGGTATACGACTGTTTGGGTTTTATTAGGGACACCTTAGGCTACAATTTGTATATAGTGGGATATGTGCAGCAAGTCCCATTTTTCCACAATATCCATCATCCGTCATCCTACCCAGCCACTGTTAACATAGGCTATATTTGAAGCCCGATATCTAAAGTTCCAAAATTATTTGGGATATACGAGTTATTGGGTTTTATTAGGGACACCTTAGGCTACAATTTGTATATAGTGGGATATGTGCAGCATGTCCCATTTTTCCACAATATCCATCATCCGTCATCCTACCCAGACACTGTTAACATAGGCTATATTTGAAGCCCGATATCTCAAGTTCCAAAATTATTTGGGGTATACGACTTTTTGGGTTTTATTAGGGACACCTTAGGCTACAATTTGTATATAGTGGGATATGTGCAGCAAGTCCCATTTTTCCACAATATCCATCATCCGTCATCCTACCCAGCCACTGTTAACATAGGCTATATTTGAAGCCCGATATCTAAAGTTCCAAAATTATTTGGGATATACGAGTTATTGGGTTTTATTAGGGACACCTTAGGCTACAATTTGTATATAGTGGGATATGTGCAGCATGTCCCATTTTTCCACAATATCCACCATCCGTCATCCTACCCAGACACTGTTAACATAGGCTATATTTGAAGCCCGATATCTCAAGTTCCAAAATTATTTGGGGTATACGACTTTTTGGGTTTTATTAGGGACACCTTAGGCTACAATTTGTATATAGTGGGATATGTGCAGCAAGTCCCATTTTTCCACAATATCCATCATCCGTCATCCTACCCAGCCACTGTTAACATAGGCTATATTTGAAGCCCGATATCTAAAGTTCCAAAATTATTTGGGATATACGAGTTATTGGGTTTTATTAGGGACACCTTAGGCTACAATTTGTATATAGTGGGATATGTGCAGCATGTCCCATTTTTCCACAATATCCATCATCCGTCACCCTACCCAGACACTGTTAACATAGGCTATATTTGAAGCCCGATATCTCAAGTTCCAAAATTATTTGGGGTATACGACTTTTTGGGTTTTATTAGGGACACCTTAGGCTACAATTTGTATATAGTGGGATATGTGCAGCAAGTCCCATTTTTCCACAATATCCATCATCCGTCATCCTACCCAGCCACTGTTAACATAGGCTATATTTGAAGCCCGATATCTCAAGTTCCAAAATTATTTGGGGTATACGACTTTTTGGGTTTTATTAGGGACACCTTAGGCTACAATTTGTATATAGTGGGATATGTGCAGCAAGTCCCATTTTTCCACAATATCCATCATCCGTCATCCTACCCAGCCACTGTTAACATAGGCTATATTTGAAGCCCGATATCTAAAGTTCCAAAATTATTTGGGATATACGAGTTATTGGGTTTTATTAGGGACACCTTAGGCTACAATTTGTATATAGTGGGATATGTGCAGCATGTCCCATTTGCCCACAATATCGATAATCCTACCTTGACTATTTTCTGTTAACCACTTAACATGGCTCTGTTAGCTTTAACATTACATCTGTTAAAATTTTTGGTTTTTGTCTTTGCTAGTTAAATTTGAATTTATCTTCACACACATCATGTGTACATATATCTCGCTTTTTTTGCTCACATAAAAAATTTAACTTCATCGCCTATATCTCCGGCCCCAAAGGTTTTCCGACCATAACGAAAACTGTTATGGAATCCTTGATCCAAAAGCTATTCAGTCCAAATTTTGTTCGGTTTATGGAGGGCATATTTGGTTAAGAATTGATTTTCCAAAATTATTATCTCCAATAAGCGAATTATTTCAAATTTGCCTTTTTTCTTGTAAAATTAAAAGGTTTAGCTTCGTTTTACTCCCACCTGGGTAACAATCTTGTCGCGATGTGAGGGCTTAAGTGTACTTCGATTCACTCTGTGACCCAGTGTGAGTTGGAGTGCAGGACTAAAGGTTACCCTAATATCGTGAGAGGACTGTCTCCGAATTGATATCTCTGTTGTGATCTCTTCGACTTGCCCGATCACGTATACTGTACCCCTAACCCGGAGTGTTAAGCGACCCGTGCTTATAGGATGGTTTCCAGTCGGGGGTCTAATTCGACTGTATTATAACGGAGCCTCACTGATACCTGTGCGCCTCTGTGAGTATCAGGTTTTCTAACAAGTCCTTGTCATGCTAACGGGGGCTATGACATGATCGACCTCTTTTCCCCCTCACTCGTAAGACGTACACACAAACAAGACAAAAACCCGAACAAAACTTACGATGACGAACTGGAAATGGAAATTGGACTTGACGCGTCCCATCTCATTGCGCGAATTCAGGCGAGCCTTGTTGACAACAACAATGAGATCGTCAGGAACTTCGACCCAGGGGGTATGAGCATTACGACGGTGGAGGAGACCTTTAGTGAGGTGACTGCCTTGGCGGTCCCCACTTCGACTGAAGATATGTGCGTGGAGTCAGACTCTCTCCTCACTATCGGATGAAGACGGTGACGATACGGCCATCGAAAGGCTCCCCTTCACTCGTATCCAGATTGCTACTGGGAGCAATGAGGTGGCGACTTCACCCTTACGGAATCCACTTGTTAGACAGGATGCATCGAACCCAATAGTACAATCAGACACTGATTCGGACTGCGTGGGAAAGGGCATCTCGTCTACCAAGGGGGCTAAAACTGGACGGAAACTTTCCGCGTTGTATAAAGAGAGAAATTCATATCGCAAGGCTTACACTATCTTGAGGAGATTTGCAAGCCGTGATGTGGATTCTCTCTCCATTAAGGGACAGAAGATGCTGGCTCGACACAGAGGCACTGTTTCACGGTATGAAACCAAATACCAGGGCAGTGTCCTCCCACGAGGCGCTGATTCTGGTGAGTATAACAGACCCTTGAGTGTGGACGAGAACGTAGAGCCAACTGATTCTACTCCTCAAGCTGCAGGCAAGGGGCAGAAGGTTCTATGCTCCCAACTGGAGTTGAAAAGACCTCTCGGGTATTTAAATCTCCAGTGAAGAGTAAGGGTGTTGGTGCTCCGTCTTCAATGGACGGGGGAGAGGTGGTAGAAACTACCGCTAATCCTCTATCCCAGAAGAAGGAGATAAGGTTGGGTGCGAAGGAGATGAAGGGGGGCGCTGCGATGGATAGGTTTTCCATGCAGGATTCCCGCTGGAGAGATCGCATGAAGAGGAACAGGTCCGATAACGTGCCTCCCTCCGGCTCCAAGCGTCCTAGGAAACAAGGAAGCCTGGGAACTAACCCTTCCCTTCAGTTGGCTTTCATCGACAGGTCAGATCTAGATGGCAAGATCTCTCCTGAAAGATGGAGCTAATTGAGGAGAGGCTAATTGAATTTATGTTGGAGGATAGCTGCGATGGCGTAATGCACGCATATCCTCCATCGGCTGGTCCAGGGGCGTCAAGGTAGTGGACTGCGAAAACGAGGGAACTGCAAAGTTCCATGTAGTGGCAGTGAAGCGCCTTGGTGAACTCTGGCCTGGTGCTCGCTTGGGGTGGTCCCTCAATCCGACCTCCCTCTACGTCCAATAGTGAAGGTATGGGTTCCGCCTACTTTTAGGCAGGTGAATGTCGTACCAAAACTTATTGGAAAGCAGAATGACGGATTGAACACCAGCTCGTGGGTGGTTGTCAACTCCCTGACTGGTGATGGTAAGAAAGGCTGCGATCAGACTTCGCTTCAGTGGCTAGGAGCAAGGGGTGGCGTAGTGTTGTGTGGGTTGGCACACCTAAAATTCCGTCAGCCGGGCATAGGTGGTGCCAGGAACCCAGAGGAGGCTAAAAGTGGTGCAGATTAATCTACATCACTGCGAAGCCACCTCACACAACCTGCTAACCTTCCTGCGCCGCCTTGAAGTTGACATCGCTCTTATCCAGGAATTTTGGATCCTTAGGAATAGGATTCTGGGTTTGAGCGATTCTGATTATAGGTTACTTGTGACTAGAACAAGCGAGAAGGTAAGAACCTGTATTCTAGCTAGAGGTAATTTAGACTTGTTAATCACTCCTTCCTTTTGTACAGGTGACGTAACAACTGTAGCGTACAAAATGGGCGTGGTAGCGATTTGATGCTGTCATCCGTGTATATGCCGTATGAGGCTGCATCTCCTCCCGATGACCTAATTGGACTATTGGTGGAGCATGCGAAGAGAAAAAGATGTCGCCTCGTCTTGGGTTGTGATGCCAATGCTCATCAACCCAATGGGGCAGTGCTGACATAAATACCAGGGGTGAGTCGATTTTGAATTTTATTATTCTTAATAGGCTTAACATTTGTAACGTTGGTAACACGCCAACGTTTAGAAACCGTGTTAGGGAGGCGATAATTGACATTACGCTCTCTAACATGGATAGTTCTATTATTAGGGACTGGAGGGTTTCGGATGAGTGTTCTTTCTCTGATCACCAACTGATATCCTTCAGTATTAATCTATCTGGTGGCTTTAACGAGCCTTTTAGGAATCCGAGAAGAACCGACTGGATCAGATATGAGAAGGCTGTGTTGGGGGAACTTAGGGCCCTTAGGGGTCGTTCCACTCCTGGCATCAATGATCGAGTTGGATCTTTGACGGATATTTTGTTGTCTTGTTATAGAGATGCTTGTCCTCTCACTTACCCGGGTAAGAGGAACCAGCCAGCCTGGTGGAATGCGGAACTCCAGAGACTCCGCTGTTGTACCAGGAGACCCTTTAATAAGGCTAAGATGTTGACAGTTTTAATGATTATAAGAGGGAAATAAAGCGCGCAAAGAGAACCACCTGGATGAGTTTCTGCACAAGTATCGAGAATGTTGCCGATGTGGCTCCTTTCCGTAGGATGACAGGACCCCAAAATCCTAGGCTTCATCCATAAGAGCGATGGCACGTGGACAGCCTTGAGAAAATAAATCCTAGAGCTTCTATTGAGCACTCATTTTCCCAATTATGTGGATCCAGAAAGCTATCCGTTGGGCGTAGCTGATCCCTTCTATGATGCTGGCATGATGCCCGATTTGGAGGATATCATTACCAGGGATAAGGTCAAATGGGCTATAAGTCGCTTTGAGCCCTTTAAGTCGCCTGGTCCGGATATTACCTTTCCGGCTCTGCTTCAGCATACTGGTGATATATTACACGAATGTCTGGTGGACGTGTTTAGGGACTGTCTCCGGTTGTGTGATATACCTGATGGTTGGAAAGATGTGCTTGTGGTTTTTATACCAAAAGCTGGTAATCCCAGTCACATCGGCCCTAAGGACTATAAACCGATATCGCTCTCATCCTTTCTTTTGAAAGCTTTGAAGACTTATCGATCTATATTTGAGGTCAAACATGGACCGGTCTCTGTTGAGTAGGTCGCAACATGCTTACATTAAGGGTAAGTCGGTTGAGAGCGCTCTTCATGATGTGACAGGTTTTTTTGATGCGAATTTGGCTAGGGATGAGTACACACTGTCGGCTTTCCCTGATATAGAGGGGGCCTTCAATAATGTCACTACTTCTATTGAGAATTCGCTAAGGGATATATATGCCCCAGCTTTTCTGGTGCGGTTTATCACCCACATGTTGGGTAAGACTAATCCGATCGAATCTGATCGGAAGTTCTATCGCCAAGCGTGCAACCAGAGGTACACCGCAGGGGGTGTCCTATCTCCTCTTATGGCTCTTGGTTGCTAATGTTGGTCTGAGCCTTCTGGAAAGTGGGGGCTTTAGGGTTGTGGCATATGCCGATGATGTGGCTATTCTGGTGGGTGGAAAATTTTTGCCGACGATGGGGGAAGTGATGGAGTCTGCTCTTGGAATTATATCCTCTTGGGCTACGAACTGTGGCCTGGGTATAAATTCGAATAAGACAGACCTCGTTTTGTTCTCGCGTAGGTACCAAGTTGAAACCTTCAGGTTGCCGAGGTTAGCTGGTAGGGAGCTTCCGTTGTCTTCTGAGGTCAAGTACTTGGGTGTTGTCCTGGACAGCAAGCTGAACTGGAAACGAAACACCGTGGAGAGAATGAAGAAGGGACTGAATGCTTTCTACCAGTGTAGGAACTCCAAAGGTAAGAGCTGGGGTCTTCCGCCTAGGGCCATTCGCTGGATATATACGGCGATTGTGAGACCGGTTATTACTTATGGCTGCGTTGTTTGGGAGTGCCTTGGACAAGAGTTTTCAACCGAAAATCTTAGATAAGGTTCAGCGGATTGCCTCCTTGAGTATCACTGGAGTGAGGAAGAGTTGCCCTCAGGCTGCTCTTAACACTGTGCTCTGCCTGACTCCGCTTGACTTGTATGTCAAGCGGTGTGCAGCGCGTAGTGCCATACGCCTGAGAGAATCGGGCTGCTGGAAACAGCGTTCGATATGTCACTCCAGAGTTCTGAATGTCGTCTTTCCTGATGGAAGATATGCGCTTTTAGAAAAAGCCACTGATTATATTGTGCCTGAGGCTATGTTCCTGGTTTAAGGTTAGGTTAGGTTCGCTTTCTGGGGGCGATTTGGTAGTTGGTCCTGACCCCTCAGTATGTCACCTCTATGGCCTCATCAATGGATGGGTCAGGGAGGAAGAGCAGAGGCGTTGGGGGAACGGATCTAGTTTTGTCTCTAGATGTCTATTGCCTGCTGTGGACAATAGGAGAACAGGTTGGCTGCTGGGCTTGAGTAGGCCAGCTTAAGGTTGGTTGTCGGTTTTAACACGGCACTGCGAGATTAGGTCGCTGACGGGTATCTGGAACAGATCCCAGCCGGACTATTGCAGGGCATGTTGCGATGAGGCGTTGGAGACTATCGAACAGATCCTCTGTAACTGCCCAGCCCTTAGTGTAGTCGCGCCCTACCTTTTTGTTGTGTCTTATCTGTGTAATTCCTCCACTTCCCATTCTCCCCTTTCCTACATCCTCTCCTTTTTAATCCCTCCATTATCCTTCCCTCTGAAGGACGTTGTACAATGGGTCAATTCAACCTCCGGGTACTGTACAAGAAGTTAAAAAATATTAACAACTTTCAGCAAGAAACATTTTTTATGATATTTTGATCTTGTAATATTTAGCTTCTTAATTACCTCTTGCACAGGAAACTATATTCATTGTGACCGAAAATCGCCATTTCGATTAATAATTAAATATTTAAGAATCTTTAAACTTTTCATTGAAGAAATTAAAAAATATTCCAAACTTTCCCTTTTTAACACAAAATAAATGTTTATTTATATTTAATTTTTCTGCTTTATCCGCCAGTTTTCACTCTGTATATCTGTTGCTTCTAACACATTTAATTCGCAAAACATTATAACATTTTTTTTTTACTGCTCATAAAAAAATTTTCTTGCTGAAAGTTGCCAATATTTTTTAATTTCTTGAAAGAAAAAGTTAAAAATTGTTATTGTTATTAGTTGTTTTTATTATTTATTAATAGTTTTAAACAAAAATTAAATTTTGTATTAACTTTCGCCAATATAAAAACCCACCCCGGAAACTAAAAAACACATAAACAAAACAGAGTTACAATCAGAGAGGGACAGAAATACTTTTTGGCAATATTTGCTGCCCCTTTCTCAATGCAAGGTTAACTGTCAAACTCTAGTTTCCATTTTGTGTATTTTGTGTTGCAAACTGTGTTGCTTTATAACGCCCATGTTCTGGAAAACGCAGCGTTTTCAAATCGCTTACGATTCAGCATGTTCTGAAATGTTTTTCGAAATGTTTTTTAACTATACCCCCATGTTCTGAAAAACGCTTATCGCTTAATGTTCGAGTTTTCGATTTGGAAACTCCAAATAGGTGTTCTTACAAAAGGAAATCGCTAGAAATTTGGCGTTTTCAAACCGCTAGTGTATACTGAAGCGATCTGGTCCTTAATTTAACAATAAAATTATAGACAATTTAAATTTAATGTTTTCTTTTTATTTGAATGAAAACTTTTAGCATTTTTTTACGATTTAAATTAAAAATAAATTAAATTAAATTAAAATATAGAATATATAAAATATAGAAAAGACAAATTAGCTTTGTAAAGTAAACAAGTCAACTGGCGATTTATACAAACAGCTGATCAGATTGATCTTCGAAAAAAACAATATAATGCTAGTGGTGTTAATTTTAAAACTAATTATTTGGTTATTTCTTTTTAAACATTTGATATTAATATTTGCAATTTATTAAGGTCACATATCTATATTAAATCGTAAAAATAAACGATAAATTAAAGTTAAAAAATAATTTAAAACCTGTATAAAGTGCTTTAAAACTTTTATGAGAGCAAAAAAAGCATACAAGATTTTATTTTAAACTGGCTATTAAAAATTACCAATTATTCGTGAGTGCTTATAAGTAACATCTCTAACTGAAAAGAAGCATTTGCCGCAATTTTTCTCACATCTCACAAATAAAAACTTGCAATGAAATCTGATTTTTTGTATGTGTATGTACGTAATACTTACGCTCTTACGTCCCTTAGTGTTTTTTTTTAATTATCATTTCTTTTGCTTTTTTAAAGCCAATATAGCAAGCAAATACGCTGTTGTAGGCATTTAAAATTTTTTATTTGTTTCTGTTTTGTTATAATAAAACGTATGTTTTCATTGTTCGAATGCAACTTCGAAAAATGCAAAACGCCAGCATATCGCTTCGTTTTCAGAACATGGGAGATAGTTTGTAGAGCTTAGCCATTTTCTAAAAAGTCGATCACTTTCCCAATCTTTTCGAAATTAATAATTTACGAAATAAATTGTCATACTTAACTAACAAAAGAAAATTATATTTTGCACATGTTTTGCATGTATTTATTTACTTTAATTAAAGTAAAATTTATATTTTTTTAACTATAGCTTTTAACTTTTCCACATGTCATAATTTTTGTTTTGTGTATGATTGATTCGTGGTAATTTAAATTAGATTTTATTGGGGGATTTACGAATGAAACGCGCTTTTCATATTGCCTCATCAGTTTACAATAAGTTACTTAAAGAGTTACCAGAGGGAAAGAATAAATACTTTTCTACTTTTATTAGACAACTATTAAAAAATATAAACCTATCTTAATAGATCTAAAAGCACAAATGAAATATATAAAATGTACCATTTTAATCCTTTTTATTTTGAAACCAGAGCTAAAATTTTGGAGTTTTGCTAGATCGAAAAGTACTAAAAGTGATGCCAAAAGTACAAAGTTTCCGATTTTGCCCGATTTGGATGGAGCACTTTTTTGCTCATATGAAAAAAAGTTAGCTACGTCGTCTACATCACCGATACCAAGCAATGTTAGATCATATCGAGAACTATATTGAAATTCTTGGTACCATCATACCTATCGTTTCTTCCACAATTCTCACCCATTTTAGCCTGATTTGTATAGAACACTATTTTTGCTCATATGAACAAAAGTTAGATGCGTTGTCTGTATTTCTGATCCAGAGTAATGCTCGACCGTAACGCGAAATATTTTGGAATCCTTGACAACCTCTTAGCGCATTAGGCCGGCCTTTTTTCCATTCAATTATATTTTTATCCCACTTTGCACAATTTATGGAGGGCACATTTGGTTAAAAAAAATCGGTTTTGAACTCATTTATTATTATTAAACGAATTTTTAATCGAAAATTTTAAAACAGTAATATAGAGCTAAACAAATTTAATTACTTTTATTTTATATTTCATTTATTTACGCATGCATGTCGTATCTTTTATTGTAAATTTTAGATTACGGTTTTTTAGATATCATCCATATACCTGTACAACAAATTTAATTCTTAAGGATAACTTAATATTATTTTTTGTACAATACTGTATTTTATCTGCATGTATGAGATCGTTATTACGACTTGATGTGTAAAGACGTGATTTGCTGTGTTTCTTTGAACTTAACTTTACTAGTTTACGGTTACTTTTCTTGTGATCAAACTAAATTAAAATTTAAAAATAAATAATAAAAAAACAAACAAAATTAAACGAAGAAGAGTTGATGATGTTGTTGCCTCTTCTAGGCACAATATGAGTAAAAAACAAATAATAAACAGCTCTCAGAGAACTGTTAGCCAAAATTATTATACTCCTCTACAAACAATCGATGACGATGCTGATGATGAAGTTATCGTAGGATCAGTTGTTAAGGTAAAAATACCACCAAAAACAATTTTAAAATGTAAATTTGAACAAATACATGAAGTGTGTAGAATAATGGATGTAAAGGAATATTCTATACGTAAAATATCTATTGGTCTCAAACTTTTTTGCGACAAAAAGGAATATTTTGATCAAATTCGTGCCTTATCAAAAAAATCAGTTTTGAATATTTTACATATGCCTCAAAAAGCGAAAAGCCGTATGAACCGATTTTACTTGGTTTAGATAAAACCGATCCAGCCGTTATTAAAAATCGTCTTACTAGCTTGGGTCTTAAATGTATTGACGTTAAAATTGTCAATAAAACCAAAGACAATAATGAAATTATAATTTTTATAGTATATTTCGAAAGAAAATCTATAACATTAAAGGAGCTTAGGCAATCTTTTATTTTATATTGTTTAGCAATATTTATAAAAAAGAATATTCGACACGAATTAATTTACACTATAAATACATCTTTAATTGGAAATATTGGTATTAGAGTGTATACTCAAAACGATTTTATTGACATCTTCTCATGCTACTTTCCTGGTAGAACTGCAGGAAGTGATTCCTTGCGTAAACAATCATTCACATCAGACATTCGAAAGCTAACATCAATAAGCAACAAATACATTTTAGGAGGCGATTTTAATTCCAGACATAATCATTGGGGATGTCAAAGAAGTAATTGTTGGGGCAACATTATTTTTAACCAATTACAACTAAACCAAACTCAAATAGTTTTTCCCCACGAAAACACCTATATTCCATCTGATCCGTCTAGGCAACCATCAACATTAGATTTTTTCTTAACAAATACGGCACATAACTTAGCAGCGGTAAAAGTTATAAATGAACTCAGTTCAGATCATCTTCCAATATCTACTACTGTTAATCTTAGAGCAAATGTCGTAAATAATTTACAATACGTTTTTAAAAAAACAAATTGGCATCGATTTCAAACATCAATAAATAGAAACGTACCTAGCCCTATTGATATGGAGGAAATAACAAATACAATTCAAATTGACGAAATGTTAAAAACTTTTAAGGATACTGTTAAAAAAGGAATTGATGAAAGTACACCAAAGCGTAGAATAAAGCTAGCTCTTAAAAATTTACCAAATAACATAAAAATAATGATCCAATTTAGAAATATATATCGATGAAATTGGAAAAGATATAGAGATATAAACGATCATCGGCAAATGACACGGCTAAACAAAGAAATCTGTATCGAAACAAATAAGTTTAGAAATTTAAATTGGAATAATATGCTAACTACTTTGGAAAAGTCTTCGTCACCGTTTTGGAAGGTTTCTAAAGTTTTAAAACGAAAAACAAGTAATATTCCTATTTTGAAAGATAATAGCCAAGTAACCTTTAAGCTAAATATTTTATGTCAAATCACAACATTTCATCCCGGTTAAGTGATACAAACACTATATTTGAAGTTGATAATGTAGCAAACTAAATTCGAAGTTGCAATGTAAATCCACGGGACAACTACTATGTTAATAGTCCACAAATAAAACAAATTATTAAAACACTAAAAAATAAAAAGTCGCCTGGAATTGACAGAATAAATAATCAATGTTTAAAAAATCTTTCAAATAACGGTATAAAATATCTCACTAATCTGTTTAATTGTTGTCTTAAATTGTGTTACTTCCCGAAATACTGGAAAATATCTAAAACAATACCAATTATAAAGCCGGGTAAACCTCCTGATTCACCTCATTCATATAGGCCCATTAGTCTATTGCCATCCACAAGTAAAATTCTTGAAAAAATTCTAAAAGAAAAATTAAACAATTTTATTGATGTGCATAATATTCTCCCTCCGCAACAGTTTGATTTCCGTAAAGAACATAACACTTCACAACCTTTAATAAAAATAAGAATACTGGTAAAGGAAAACTTTCAAAACGCTAAATCTACGGGTATGGTTCTCTTAGATATAAAATCAGCAATTGATTCGGTCTGGCACAACGGTCTCATTTACAAGTTGAAGAGACTAAATTTTCCAGATGAGCTCATCAAAATTATTCAAAATTTTTTATACGACAGATATTTCTCTGTACATATATCTACAACGACATCTCAAAATATCAGCATAACAGCAGGATGTCCACAAGGATCTTGCTTTTCTCCAGTCCTTTATAATATTTTTACGGCAGACATTCCTATTTTTCCTCACTGTGTAACCTCAATTTTTTCAGATGGCACAGCTATAGTTAGCTCCGATGAATATGCAGTAAACATCAAAGCCAATTTAGAATTGGCTCTGGAAAATTTAAAATTATACTTCAATAAGTGGAATATTATGATAAATCCGGAAAAAACAAGGGCAATACATTTTATCAGGAAAAGGAAGTCATGCTTCGTACCGCAAAACCCTCTTTGTTTCATGGATCATGATATAAGTTGGGAAAACAACGTTAAATACTTGGGAATAATACTTGATCGAAAACTAAACTTTAACGACCATATACCATATTTATTAGATAAGATTAACAAATTAACTATATAATGTACCCACTTATGAACAGAAACAGTTTTCTTAATATTGATAACAAAAAATTGATACTCAAATCCATATTTCACCCTTTAATATTTTACTGTTCCCCAGTTTGGGCTACTTCTGCTAAATGTCATCTTGAAAAACTTCAAATAGCCCAAAACAAGCTCCTTAAGATGTTATATAATCTTCCTTGGCATTATTCTACACAACGACTTCACTCATTATCTGGCATTGAACTCGTCCAGGATAAAATAAATAGATTAAACCTAAATTTCAACAGAATATGTCAATTTTCTCAATATCTACATATAAATGAACTCCAGCCGTAAAACTATAGTCAATGCACTCTAGTATAAATTTGTACACTTTAACTATTGTTTCATAAGGTTTTTGTAAATTTTTCCCTTCCTTTTATATATTAAAATATTATTTAAAAAGCTCACAAAATTCAAATTTAACTACTAAGTAGAAAAGAAACAAAGTTTCTAAACTCTTTAATATATATATATAAGTCAATTGTAAAACAGTATTAATATATTAAATGAAATAAAGAAATAAATAAAAATATCTGCATGTACATATATGTATGTGCATACTATATTTGTACCGTAAATAATTTTTAAATGAGTATATATTGAATTATTTTACTTACTTTTTTGTTTTTAAGATCCTTTAAACATATTTCCATATGCCTCTAATCCTTTTAAATATTTGCTTTATATGTCCAAACGTATGTTAAGATAATTTTTTTCTTTTTTCTAGTAATATCGACAGTGTCTCCATATGTATTTCCATTGGTGTCTTCCATGTGCTTCCCTTCATTGTTATATATTACAAACATTAACAAAAAAATGTATTTTATGTTGAAGGATGACAATTACTTCATTGACATCGTGATGAAAAAAGTGATGTCAACTTGGCGTTTTCATTCTATCTTCATATCTTGAGTAATCAGCAACTTGGTTTTGGAGAACTGTGTTAGTGGTTCAAGAGAAATCAATGTGATGTACATGATTGGAGACAAAAGCATTATATGATAAATACATCATAGCAGGTGTTTTTTTTTATTGAAATTTTAAAGGAGACAAAGAACTTGCAAATGAGGTTTCAATATTAGCGAATAAGGGCATGCCAGTCACTTATTTTTTAAATATTGTCAGCGAACTTTACTTTACTTACTTACAGCTCTTTAGCCACGATTACGAAGGAGCTTTTTATACTATCCAAGTTGTGTGCGTTGAGTGGGTAATAGAATAGTCAGTGTAGCACAACGTAACAAGTAACGCTGTAGCTTGTAAAAATTTTAAAATGTAAAATATTAAAAATTAAACCAATACAAATTGATGTCAATAAAATACGTAGTTGTAGAAGCTACAGTGCAAAACTCGAATTAGAATTATTGGACTTTGTCGAGCTGATTGTGAAAACTAGTTCCAAAAAATTTAATATTATCAATGGATTACAACAAGCTACTGTAAATTCCCCAATTCTGTTTAATATATTGTTACGAAAATTGAATTGGTCTTTTGCTTTTACATCGTTTAACATTAAAATTATAAACAAAGCTACAAAAACAATGAACTTGTTTACATGATAAACAAGTAAACAAAAATATACCAACAAACACCAGTATAAAAGTTAACGGTGGTGTTAGCTCAATCAGCAGAATAAATTCAGCATAGTAACCTATTCCTTATTTTGAAGTATGCACCTGTGTCCGGTCAAGTTACACTGTGTGAAACAAAATTATAGTTAGCGGTATGCACCTGTGTCCGATCAGGTTAAAGTATGTGAAACAAAATTATTTCTGCTGATTCAGCGTCTACCAACAAACACGTGGAGGTGCAATGTGATCGTGGCAGTTGATGAGGCGATTTGGTTGATGGCAAACAGGCAGTCTGGGTTGTGTAGTCGGAGTTAACGTTCGATGAAGCGTTAAATAATTAATTGTATTCGTAAACTTAAAATATTTGATTGTTAATAAAATAATCTGTGCATTTCAATGATTAATTGTGTTAATAAAATAATCTGTTCATTCCATTAATTAATTGTGCTAATAAATTAATTTAAATTGAAAAAATTGTGTTTTTATTAGTCGGTTCAGTTGGTCGAACCGTCCTATTATATTTTTTTAAATAATCGGTTCAAGGTTCTTTAACTGGTGCCCGAGCAGGGACCGGCCTAAAATTTAAACAGCGGTGTTCTTTAAAAAAAGAGGTCCTGAGATTCCTACGGGACCCTCCAGGACCAGATAATACTAAGAAAGAAAACGTTTTTGTGATTCCTACGGGACCCTCCTAAAACGCATAATTATAAATCAAATTAAAATAATAATTTGCTTCTCCTACTTCGCCAAATTGGTATTCCTGGTAGTGAAAATTACCACAGAAGGTTATCAAAGCGAAAGTGAAGCAATCCGTACCTTAGTAGGTATTCGCGATTATTAAAGCGGATTTCCAAAAAGGATTCTTGCGGCCATTCCGATAGGAGTCAAAGGGATTTTGAACCGATCGCATCGCGGGGCGCTCAAAACTCATTATTGAATGATTTTAGTTAAAAAATAAAAATGAAGAGTAAATAAAAAAATAAAAAATGTATTGTTTTAAAGAAAAAGAAAATATTTGTAAAAGAAAATAAAGAAGAAAATATTTGAAGAAAGAAAAAAATGTGAAGAGTAAATAAAAAAGATAAATAAGAATATATAAAAGAAAAACAGAATATATTTAAAAGAAAATTAAGAGCAGAAAATATTTAAAGAAAGAAAAAAATGTGAAGAGTAAATAAAAAGTTAAAAGAATATATATTATTTAAAGGAAAAAGAGAATATAATTAAAAGAAAGAAAAGAAAATATTTGAAGAAAGAAAATTCAAAAGTATTAAAAAAGGTGAAGAGTAAATAAAAAGAGATATATTATTTCAAAGAATAAGAAAATATATTTAAAAGAAAATTAAGAAAAGAAAATTTTTGAAAAAGAAAATATAAAGGCAATAAAAAGGAAAAAGCAATTAAAGAGAAAATAATAAAATTAAAAAGAAAAATTACAAATTTATATTTAAAAGAAAATAATAAGAAATATTTACGGTGAAGTTGAGTGGACATCCCTTAAAAATAAAAAAACAACAAAAAAGATTATTCGAAGGTAAGCGAATTTCTTATTTCTCTTCCTTATCGTTACTTGCCTAATAATAATATGACTTTAGGTCAACTGTAACCTTGACTGGTGCTATGAATCGTTTCATGGAGCAGGTAAAGGCCGTGGAAACTGGGATAGGAAATGTTGAGGCGAGTTTAAGTAAAAACGCGTCAGGGCAAGTGATCAGTAGGTTGGAATTTCTTGAAAATAGGCAGGCTGCAGTAGTAGGCGCCGTGGTTTCAGAAGAAGAATCCCTTCAACGACCACGAACTTAGGACGATTTAAAGGATATAAGCCGACTCCCTGACAGCGTGAAAAAATTACATCCTACACATTAAGGGCAATAATAGAATCAGTGTTCCAACTTCGATCGGTAGACAGGCAATTCCCTCCTCGACCGCCAAAAGCCTTTCCAATACAACAAAGACAACAAAGTAACCATTTGCAGGCTCAGAATTATAAACAAAACTGGCGAAATATTTATGACTCTAAATTGAGGCCACCAATTCCTCCTCGTTATCCTGTGACTAAGAATGAAACAATGGATATTGATAAAACGATAAAGTCACGCCGGGTTAACTATATAAACAATCCGAGATCGATGGGTAAAAGGAATCAACCTGAGGATTATTTGTCAAACATACAACCAAGATTACTGCTCAGCCAGATATAGTCGATGAAATAAATTTTATGAGGGTCAGCCGTCAAGCTTACCCTACGTAGAATATAAGACTCAGAATAGCAAAGTGTTGGAATTCCTGATTGACACAGGCACAAATAAGAACTTCTGTAGTCCTTTTTTGTCTAGTGGTTCGACACTTTTAACCAAACCAATATTGGTTCGATCAGCAGGAGGAGATATCTTAATTAATGAAAGAGTGGAAGGTCGGTTCTTTAAGCTTGCAGGACAGCTTTTTATATATAGCCTGGACTTAAAACTTTTGATTGTATAACTGGTGATGATACCCTCAAGCAGCTAGGTGCTATAGTTTATCGTAAAGCAAATCTACTAATATTAGAGATTTTCCTCTTAAAGAAAAGGTGTCTGTTGAAATAAACTATGTTCTCAACGACGAATTCCTTGATGATATTAGAATTATGTTAGATAAGCTGATAGATAGATATAAACCCTTGTTCGGACCAATAGACGGTAGTGAACTGGCATCAACGAATGTCCAGGCAGAAATTAGAACTAGTACGGACAAACCGATTTACAGGAAAAGTTATCCCTATCCAGTCTGCTCTCAGAAGGAATTATACGACCTTCGAAAAGCCCATATAATTCTCCAATTTGGGTAGTGCCAAAGAAACCTAAACACAATGGTGAAAAACAATACAGAATGGTTGTTGATTTTAAGTGGCTGAATTCTGTAACTATTTCAGATACTTATCCAATTCCCGACATTACATCGACTCTTGCCAGCTTGGGGAATGCCAAATATTTTACGACAATTGATCTTACATCAGCATGAATCCAAAAGCTATTCCAAAAATAGCATTTTCAACGTCAAATGGTAAATTTTAATATTTAAGACTTCCTTTCGGTTTAAAGAATGCTCTATACTTCGCGAATACATAGGAAAAATTTGTTTTGTCTACATTGATGATATCGTTGTGATCGGAAAAAATGTCGAAGATCATTTAAAGAATGTGGACACAATATTCGCTAGGCTTCGTGAGGCTCCTGAGGGAATCAAACCAGACCCCACCAAAGCCAAATCTATTGAGAACTTGTTACCCACCCACAAACGGAAGGAGTTAAAAAGCTTCTTAGGTATGACTTCATATTACAGGAGGGCTGCCTTCCAAAATGTTAGTTGCTTTGTGTTTAAACAAAGTATCGTGTTTCATATGCATTCATACATAATTGGCCATTACAACCCTTCAGTCAGGATTACGGCCTAGCTTCTCACACCACTCATGTTGTGTGCGTTAATTTTATACGTGAGTGGCGGGACCTACAGTTTAACGTCGACTCCGAACGACAGAATTTTGTGAAACTTTTCATGGCAGGTTTATTTACTCTCAGAGTTTTTGCCAGAAATCTGCTGAGAGGAGGTCGCCGAAGAAATATTTTTTTTTTCATATTTCATTTTTGATGTCTGACCTGGGATACGAACCCGGGCTTTACGAATAGTAAGCCAACACACTACCTACTACACCACGGCGACTTCAAATGTGTGCGTGTTTCATAATGCCGTTGTATAAAATATATACAATGTATTCTACTTCAAAACGCCGTCAATGTGCATTTTTAACGCAGTCAAAAAATCAGGCATCGAGTATATAGTTGATGCATTGTTTGGTTACTTTGCATATCTACATAGTTTATATACAGTAGTATAACTGCATACAAACTTTGTATTGATACATTTTGGAAGGGACCCGAGATTTATTCGCGACTATTCAAAAGTTGCCAAGCCACTCACAAATTTAACCAGGGGGAATACGGTCAGGTGAAAGCTAGCCAATTGAGGAAAGTTCCAATTACCCTAACCGACGAAGCTCTAAAAGCATTCGAGACATTGAAATTATTATTGACGACAGCCTAGATTTTATTTTTCCCAGATTTCGAAAAGCCTTTTAATTTGACAACTTTTTTTTTTTTTTTTTTTTCGCCGAGGAGGGGCAAATGTACCTAACCGCACCATAGAGGAAGTCGTCACATCCTCCGTGTGTGGGGCCCTCACCCACTAAATCCCCCCCTCGTCTCCTGTGGACTTGTTTGTACCCACTCCGGAACTACGGTGGTATTACTTCGGAGTGGAGTCCTTTTGGCCCTTTGGCCCCTTCATGTTCATATCCGCGTCCGGATTGCGAATCGAAAGTTGAGGAGTCATCTAAGCGCCTCCACTATTCCTTTCGTCTAGATCATCGTCTCGGTTACGCCCGGCACGTGTAACAGTATCACCTATGCCGACATGCTTACTCGTTCTGCAGCTTCAAGATCTATCTTCTTCCGTCTCAGAATGCGCTCTATGTAATTCACTACGGAGGTCCAATTTTCACTACTCGCAGTCATAACGCCGACAATATTAGCGGCTGTGATCGTGCCGACTATTGACGTCAGTACAGAGCGATAGCTCTGCCAGCGTGCACACTCGAAAACAGTGTGCTCTGCGTCATCAATTACCTCCCCTTCCTCGTACAGGCAGTAAGGGGAGGCGGCCTTGCCCATTCTGTGAAGATATTTTCTAAAATATCCGTGACCCGATAGCATCTGTGTAACGTAGTAGTTTATCTCTCCAGATTTCCGACCGATCCATGGCCTTATGTCCGGGATAAGTCTCGCGGTCCATCTTCCTCTATCCTCCTCGTTCCATCGTTGTTGCCATTTTGAGATGGTGTTTTCCCTGAAGTAACCGGTTATATGATTTCCAGCCGATTTCGCCTTATAAATCTCCATCCGCTCTGCCGCCAGCAGATCCACAGGGATTATACCCGCTATCACCAGTACGGCCGGAGCGGACACTGTACGGTACGCCGACGCGACACGCAATGCAGCCGTTCTCTGTACCGATACGAGTGAGTTTGCCCTCTTCTTGACGTCTAGTGTTTCGGCCCAAATTTCGCTCCCATAAAGCATAATGCTGTTTCCAACATCCATCAGGAGTCTCCGTCTCGCCGGTAGCGGTCCTCCAATGTTCGCCATTAATCTGCTGAGCTGTCCGACGATCTTCTGAGCCTTGTTAGCCGAGTACTGAATCTGATACGAGAATGTCAGTCTGGGGTCCAGCCTTATTCCTAGGTATTTCACCGAGCTCTCGGTCCTAATTGTTTCGTTTCCAATGCTCATGTCCACATGCAAGGGGATACGACGACCAGTGATTAGCAGCAATTCCGTTTTATGCATGGCCAGGTCTAGGCCGTGGGAATCCAACCATGCTTAGCATCCTTAGCATAACGCGTCTCAATTTTCGTTGTGCCTCTTCCGTGTTCCTGGCCGTGATAACAGCTGCGATATCGTCTGCGTATCCAACCAAGAAAGTTCCGTCCGGCATATCCTCCCTCAGAATTCCATCATAGCTAACGTTCCACAGGTCAGGGCCGAGGATAGATCCTTGTGCCGCTCCAGATGTTATTTGTTTCACTCTTGATCCCGAGCTTGTGTTATACACAAGCTGCCTGTTACTCAAATAACTACTTATCATGGCCAGAATGTAATGTGGCACACAGAAATTGTTCTCCAAAGCATCCAGTACATCGCTCCATCTAAGGCTGTTAAACGCGTTTTTGACGTCCAAGGTGGCAAGCAGTACCACAGGCCTCGTAAAGTGACTCCCACGCTGTGTGACCATAGCTGCTTCAGTCACCTCTCTCAAAGCGCCAATTGTTGACCGACCGGGTCGAAAACCATATTGCCGGGCAGACAGTCCTCCTCTATTCTCAATAGCAGCGGTAAGCCGTGGCTTCAAAAGCCTCTCGAGCAGCTTTCCTGACGTATCCAGCATGCACAGTGGCCTGTACGCGGATGGGTGCTCCGGGTCGCCCTTTCCCTTGCTTATTAAGACCAGTCGTTGTTTCTTCCATATTTCGGGGAAAATACATTCTCTTAGGCACGCGTTGTACATTCCCAGTAAGAGTTGCGGTCTTTGATCGGCAATTTCCCGCACTACCTCAGGCGGGATGCCATCGGGCCCCGGTGCTTTGCCGGGTTTTAGTCCGGCTGCAGCTATTTTCAGCTCCTCTTCGGTAAATGGTAAGAATTCTATACCGAGTGTATTCTGCCGTTGTTCGATTCTCGATTCATGAGTAGGGAATAGTGTATCTACTATATTTCTCATAACTCGTTCGTCCATAATTCCCACTGGTTTCCTCCTGTTCAGTTTGTCCATTACAATTTTGTATCCTAATCCGTAAGGGTTTAGGTTTATGTCATCGCGTAGTTCCTGGAACGCCTGTTTTTTCTTGCGCGATATCGCCTCCTTCAGAGATTTCTTTGCCTCTTTGTATAATCGCATTTCGTCAACGGCCGGTCCGTTGGGTCTAGCTCTAGTGTACCTCCGCTGATACAGCTAGTGAAGGAATGTCTGTTGATTTGGAAAATACTATAACTGCCACTGAGGGCAATGGGAGTGATATGGGTGACACTTTAATCGCACCCGAAGGTCGAGAAGATGACAGACTTTCGTCAAGAGCAACAGTTCATAGTACTGAACGGGACTCCTCGGATACTACATGTAGAAGTTCCTATCAATGTCTTTAGGAACCAGATAATAATCGGAATCTGAATGGACATGGTGAAGGCGCCGTGGTCTAGTAGGTAGTGTGTTGGCTTATTAGACGAAAAGCCAGGGTTCGAGCCCCAGGCCAGACATCAAAATAAAATAAAAAAAGTATTTCTTCGGCGACTTCCTCTCAGCAGATTTCTGGCAAAAACTCTGAGAGTAAATAAAATTGCCATGAAAAGTTTCTCAAAAATCTGTCGTTCGGAGTCGACTTTAAATTGTAGGTCCCGCCACTCATGTATAAAATTAACACACACAACATAAGTGGTGTGAGAAACTAGGTCGTAATCCTGACTGAAGGGTTGTAATGACCAATTATGTATGTATGTATGAATGGACATGGTAGCGGTGTACCGTGGATATACTAGACATTTCGTATCCTCGATAGAATGGATTGAAGATGCGCTTACTTCTGTATTAAAGGAAAAACTCAGGCCAAGCATTCTAAATGGTATCAAGATACCTGAAAAGCTACTGGGAACCCTACAGGAAATTTATAACGATAATTTTTTTAGATATAAGGTTAGAATTACGCAAAAATGGTAACGGATATAACATCGAAAGAATGTCAATTCGGTATAATTGAAGCTGAACACGGGAGAGCACATCGTAATGCTAGGGAAAATAAAGAACAAAACAAAAGAGCAATTTTCTATTTTCCACAAATGAATGATTGCATTAAGAAATATGTCGCCAGCTGTGATGTTTGTAATCGGTGTAAATATGACAGAAAACCTCCACATATACATCACCAAAGAACCCCGGATACCAAATACCCATGTAAGATTCTTCATATGGATATTATGAAAATTCAAGGACAAAAGTTCATTTCGTGCATAGATATGTAAGTTTACAAAATTTTGCAAAACTATTTAGTATTAGTGATAGATCGTTAGTACAGGTGAGGAAGACATTAATTAAAATTTTACATTACTTTACCGTGCCAAAAATACTGGTCACTGATAATGAAGATAGCTTTTTAAGCCCGTTGCAAGAATGAATAAAAAAAAGACAAAGTCCGAAGAACTATATGAAGAGTGACAGAATTTATGTTGCCATTAAAACTATTAAGGAAAAGAATAAGGCGCTTTATAAAAAGGAAATAGTTGAAAGAAATAATAGGGTAACAGTACTGACAAGGAGTGGAAGAAAAATTCACAAAGAGCATATTAAGAATCTAAAAGGGGCAAGTCCAAAAATTTTTTCTAAAATTTAATTAACTTCATTTGTACGTAAATGTTTCTTAAATAAAAAAAAATTAAAAATAAAAATAATTTGAAATTGTAGAATTAATTATTAAGCAAATGAAAATATTAATGATAAAGAAGTATATCCCTTGAACAAATGGGCTCAAAATTTTAGCATGTATTTATGCTGGGGTTCAAGTCCCCCATAGGTCCGACGAGAACTAAGGGAATAAAAAAAATAAGAAAAAAATTTTAAAGAAAAAGAGGAAGAAATAATACCAAAAATTTACAAATTTAAAAAAGAAATAATTTTTTAACAACAATATATTATAGATTAATCAAAAATATATATGCTATATGAAAAAACGGCTTTGCCAGAATTTTAATAACCCTTAATATTTTACAAAAAATGACTTTGCCAGAATAACCTTTAATACTTTACAGAAAATATGATTTTCCTGTTAACTATACTTTTAATTTCTCACAAGGGCATTCTCACCTCACGCGCAGTACAAATTTTTCGTTTTGATACTCTTATCGTAACACTAAAAGCTGGAAACACATGGACAATAAATGGAAATCTGAAATTAATTCATGTTATATATATTCAAAAATATCTATCACCTAGTCAGAACAAGGATGTCATCAACTACAATCTTGCACAGGTGCAAGAGAGACTGATAGAGCTTAAAGGTATACAAAACAGAAAGAAAACATCAATTGATTGGATTGTTTCTGCATGGAAGTGGGTAGCCGGGAACACAGATGCCATCGGCTGGAATGAAGTTTTAAAAACCAAAAACGCCATAATCACAAACAACAATGAGCAATATAAAATCAATAGGCAGCTTCTGAATGGGACAAACGAAGTTGTCCAGAGGACCAACGAACTTGTTTCCAGAAGGAATGAAATAAGTAAGGGAGCGAATTGGATAGGGAACGATAATTCAGGTGCTTGTTCTGAAAGACGCCATCGACTACGTAATAGGAACGTGCCAAATGGCCAAAAGTGGAATCGTTAATACGAACCTTTTGGATAGAACTGAAATTGAAGAAATTATTACGGAGATGGAAACCTTACCATACTCTAATGCAATTTACACCAATGGTACTTTGTTGATATATATTATATCCATCCCAAAGCTGAATGAGGACTTTTATCATCGGCTTATTGTCAATCAAGTTTAACAAACAGATTGAATTACAATGTAATGAAATCCTGATCAGTCAAAATGAAACTTTTGGAGTAAGGAGTCCCTGTCTATATACAAATAACATGAGAGTATTTCGAAAATCCTTTCTTGGCCAATCATCAGAAGAGAGCTGTGTGCCACGTCTGTTGAATGGTGGAACTGCCAATTGAAAATATAGGACAGTAAAAGCGCAGATTGTTGAGATGATTACCTCCGATATGGTTTTCCTAACCAACTTCATCGGTGTCATTACTACACGAGATCATAGTAAATTGCGGAACGGTACCTACATGATTATTATTGTGATTGAAATAAAGAAGAGAAGCAAAAAATTAAGCTCTGAATAAATAAATAAATTAAAATATTAAAGTGCTATAAAAAATAGAAAAAGGACTATTAAACATTTTAATAATAAACAAAATTTAAGTGAAATAAAAAAGTTCTGGGAAATTAGTTCAATTAATTAATAAATGAAAATAAAACAATCGCGCCATAATGACTGAGTGCAGTGAATGTAAATCAGCTATTAGAGGCGAGACGGGAATAAGATGCCAAGGAGTTTGTGAAAAAATATATCACAATACAAAAAAGTGCTCGGGAGTTGATCAGTATTCTATTGGAATACTTGAAGCAAACAATTTTGTGCGTTTTATTTGTGAGGATTGTATCCAATATATAAGGAATGTTGACCTTGTATTAGGAGAAATTCAAGATGGCGTTAGAGTTAACAAGCAAAATTTAAACGAATATAAAGAAGAATTCGAGTCATCACTAAGGCAAATGAAAATTAAATAAAACAATTATTAGAGGCAATTGAGAAAAGATACATGGATCGACTTAAAATTCTTGATAATACTCAAAAATCGTGTGAGAAGAATGTTGTAGAAATAAAGAAACTAATAGCAAATATAAAGGATAATCAAAATAAAAATGAAGAAATGCGGAAAAACATAGAACAAAACAATGAAAAGATGTGCGGTGAAATAAAGAAAGTGATCGAGAAACAAATGTAAAACAAAATAAGATGACATTCGCAGATGCAGTTAAAATAAATGCAGGGTTGCCAGAGGTTAAAATTCAAGTGCCATTGGTAATTAAAACCAAGGAAAAGCAAAAAATTGAAAAAACGAAAGAAGATTTAAATAAAAAGGTAGACCCAATAGATTTTAAAATTACAAATATTAAAAGTAGAAGAAATGGAACGGTGATCATTCAAAGTGAAAACAAAGATGAACGAGATAAAATAAAAACTGCCATCGAGAACAAAATGAGTGAAACATACGAGATAAAAGTGCCGAGTGAAATTGAAATGATAATAGTTATAACGGATATGACATTTAAATATGAGGAAAAAGAACTTATTGAAAAAATAAGAAAGTAAAATCAGGTCATGGAGAATAGTAAAATTAATTTAATAAAGGTATATGGAACAAGAAGAAACAACAGATTATTTTATAACGCTAAATTGAGAATAAATAGTGAATCTTACCAGAGAGTAATTGCGGTACAAAAATTAAATGTTGGGTGGGAAAAATGTCGAGCGTTTGATGGAACGGAAGTAACTAGGTGTTTTAGGTGTAATGGATTCAACCATAAGTCGGTGAACTGCAAGAACAGCGAGATATGTCTCAAATGTCACGGAAATCACAGTACAAAGCAATGTAAAGAAGATCAAATAAAAAATGTATCAACTGCGTGAAAAGTAATAGAAAACTGAATCTGTGTTTAGATGAAAATCATGCGACTACAGATAGAGAATGTCCTGTTAAGAACAAACTGAATTTGAAAAAGCGAATAATGGGCATAAATGAATAACAATTAAAGGATGTATGTGGCATGTATACAAATGTTCAGGGATTAATTAACAACTTTAATCAGATAGAAGCAATTGCGGATATAGAGAAACCACATTTTATAATATTATCGAAGACACACCTAACGGACAATATGGATGAATCGGAAATAGTGATACCGGAATACTTTCAAATGGCATTACTATCCAATTCAACGAGAACCGGGGGAATAATAATGTACTATAACAAATGTTGGGAGGTGAAAATGATATTTGAAAAAGTTAGTGATTTCAAACACTGGATTGGTGCATATAGCGTAAAATACAACAATTACTTGATGATAATAGTGGGAGTTTATAGATCACCAAGAAGTCAAGAAGCTGAATTTTGTGATATAATTGAGGAAATAATTGAAGAACTTATTGAAAAGGACAAAGACATTGTTATTGTTCGAGACTTTAATATTAATTGGTCAAAGGAAAGTGTTTATAAGAAGAAAATTGAATGCATAATTATGATAATGGATTAAAACAGTTAATAAATGATTACACTGGAGTAACAAAAGATTCGAAAATAATAATTGATTATGTTATAACAAATATGAAAAATTTAGTGCAAATATTAGCAGTACAAATAAAATATCGGACCATGAATTAATAGAAATTAAAATCAAGAATGTTAATAACTCGAAAATGAATAAGAATGAAGCAAAGGAGTTTAAATACAGAAAGAACATATTCCAAAGGGAAATAAACAACATACTGGGAAATGAAGAAAGATAGGATTTAAATTACAATGTAAATTTATTTGATGAAACTTTCGAAAAAACGATTGAAAAACTTTCAGTGAATAGGACAATTATACGAGAAAAGTATAAGGAATAAGTGGTTCAATAGCCAGCTGGAAATCTTAAAAAGGGAAAAAATAATAAAATATAATATCGCTAAAAGCCAACATAATTATGCAGCATGGAATGAGTATAAAAGAATAAGAAATTTATATAAAACAAAACTTGAAGAAAAAAATAATTATATTAATAAAGCAATAAGTAATTCTAATGATCAGAAGCAAATGTGGAATAATATCAAAGATCTAGTACTAAAGAGTAACCGAAATGTGATAAAGACTGTGATATTTAATAATATAGAGTATAAAACAAATGCCGAAATAGCAAATAATTTTAATGAATATTTTGTAAATAGTATTAAGGAAATTAGAGATAAAATAGAATATGTGAGATATATTGATCAACAAACTGTGATAAATATGAAATTCAAATTCCGTGCAATATCAAACTACGAACTAAAAAAAATTTGCAAAGATATAAAAAAGAAACCGGATTATAACAGCGTAAATATTAAAATGATTTTAGATAATTGGAACACAATTGGTGAAAGAATACTGAAAATTATAAATGAGTCTATGGAAACGGGTATTTTCCCCAAGAATTGGAAGACATCAATGGTAACACCTATTGAGAAGGTATCGGGAACAAATAAATGTGAGGCATTTCGGCCAATAAACTCGTTGAAATTATGTGAAAAAATTCTTGAAAAAGTAGTAAAGAAACAACTCGAACAATACGTGGAAAATAATTATATTTTATCTAAATATCAATCGGGGTTTAGAAAACGATATTCATGCGAAACCGCGGTGAACTACGTTATCAATAGATGGAAGAACATTGGCAAAAATAAGAAGATAATGGCAATATTTCTGGATTTTCGAAGAGCCTTTGAAACGATAGAGACATTCTGATACAAAAATTATACAACTATGGAGTACGAAATTATGAATTGAATTGGTTTAAGTCTTATCTAACAAATAGGAGACAAATAACAAGAGTCAATAACGTAAAATCGAGTGAAATAACAAATGAATATGGGGTTCCACAAGGATCTGTCCTAGGTGCTTAGCTATTCATAATATATATTAATGACATTCCTAATGTCTTACAAAAATGTGAAATAGTGTTATACGCGGACGATACTCTTATATTTAATATATCGGAAACGGATGAAGAATGCCAAATAAACTTAAAGTATGATCTTGATAATGTAAATAAGTGGCTGAAAATGAATAAATTAAAACTCAACGAAGATAAAACAAAAATTATGGAAATAAATATGAATAACAACTCAGATATAGAGATTAATAATACAATTATAGAAAAAGTGAACAAAATTAAATATCTCGGTTTTATAATAGACAATGTGATGAATTTTAAAGACCATATAGATTATATTTGTAAAAAAAATTGCTAAAAAATTAACTTCTTTCGAAGAATAAGGAACAAAAATATCAACATTAACTGCGATAAATGTATATATAACTTTTGAATTCGGTTCAACAATATTATATACGTGCTGCACTAATGGTCAAATAGAAAGACTACAAAAACTACAAAATAAAGCTATGAGAACAATAATAAAATGTAATAGATATACACCAATACAGTTTATGCTGGATATGCTACAATGGCTTAACATTAAACAGAGACTACAACTAAATACGTATATATATTCTATATACAAGATGAAAACAGGAAATGCACCGGAATATTTAACACAACAATTAACGTTTGTAAACGAAATTCAGCCATACTACCTCAGGAATGCTAGCGATTTTAGATTAAACAAAGCGACAAACAACGCAATGAAGAGATGTCTGCTACACAAGGGTCTACAAGTGTTTAACGAGCTGCCAAGTGAAGTCAAAAATGAGAATAATATAAATGTCTTTAAAAGAAAATGTATTTATTATATTTGGAATATTTCATAAGAGCTTTTGTTAATTCGGTTATATTATTTTACAATGTTTTTAAACAAAGTATTACAAATACTACTAAATAAATAAATAAATAAATAAAAAAAAATAAAAAAAAAAATAAATAAAAAACATTTTCTAGTACATCCATATCTAGAATCCAGCCGTTACCTCCTGTTCTGAACAGTGTTACAAACGAAAGATTGCTGGGGGACATTGATCAGGTTCACAATATCAGCCTACACAATATCGATAGAATTCACTACCCGAAAATAAGGCCAAATCTGTCTCTTGGAAGCCACATTGGTATAATAATAATGATGAGCGTTTGCTTCGGGATATTGTGGTACAAAATAACCAGACGTCTCAACCTGCCAGCACTAGAAGTTCCTCAAACAGTTGGTACCTCGCTTCAACCAACTTCAATAATGGCATTCGGGACGCAGACATTTGATGAGGGAGGAGTTAATGGTGGTGTTAGCTTAACCAGCAGAATAAATAAAATAATAATAATAATTAATTATTAATAATAATAATAAATAAAAGCTAGGCCGTCAAGTCAAGGAACATACTTCTGCAGTTATGAAAGTAGTTAAAAATGCATGTCTAAGGCCAAGATTAACTTTCACTACTTACCTACTTAAGTAGTCATTACAACCTTTTAGTCAGGATTACACACTACTCATGTTGTGTGTTAGTTTTATTTATGAGTGGCTGCCCCGAACGACCGATTTAAGAAGCTTTTTATGGGAGTTTTTATTTTACTCCTAGAATTTTTGCTGAGAGAAAGTTGCCGAAAGAAATATTTTTATATTTCGAAATGTTTAAATCTGGGGTTAAGACACTTGCTCTTGTCTAAAAGTCAATGTTGCGTCAGAATTATGAATTACTTAATATTGTCCAATTATTTATCATGCATCTCAATTTGTATTTTTACTCTAAACGAATGCAGTCCTTTAATTATCTTGTCGCCCTTAATCTATTTCTCTTTTCTTTTCATATGTATTTATTTAACTTGAATCCAATATTCATAGAAATGTAACGGGACTACATTCTTATTACTTTGACTCTTGTGACTTATAATTTTCAATGTTAACATCATTATCGTTTTGAATCTGCATTAATAAAGAAGTATCGACGAAATATTTTCGTTTTGCAAAATATAAATATAAGTTTTTGTTTTTATTAAACATAAATTTGGCGACCGTGACAGAACTTGTTAATATTAAAAGAATAATTTGAAATAAAATTAAGAATTTTAACAAGGTCCTAATATAAAAAAAAAATATAAAATAGACAATTTTATTAAATAAAACAAATAAATTTAATAAAACATAATAAAATTAAAGACATTTGGTGAACTAAACAAAAAGAAACAGTTATAATAAAAAAACATCATAATTTTTTGCTCTTGTGCATTTGTCCAGCCATCTTCATTAGGATCATCATCTTCGTTAACTTCAGCATCATCGTCGTCGTCGCTGCTTGCATCTTTATTGTCTCTTGATACCATCACATTACAAACCAAACATAAATAACTTTTTCGCTGCTGCATATATCAGTCATCTCAAATTCATCTATATTATCGTCGTTACCAGTTGCTAGTCGCCGTCCTCTGCTGCAATTTATAAAGCAACATAGCACTTACATTGGCGTGAAAACAAAATTTAACAATTAGTGTTGTCACTTGCGATCAGTGTTGGACTTCTTAAATTACAGTTGGTACTTTTTAAGGAACGAGTGGTACTTTATATCAACTTTTGGTACTTTTTAACTACGATTGGGACTCTGTGTAAAAATCATAATATTTTGCAATTTAGTTTATTTTTAATTAATTTTTATCATCTTTATATTAAACTGAATATAATCCTATACAACGTCCACTACATCTGGAAACATGAACAACGACAAAAATGATTCGGCATCCGTTTCTCTTGCTTCTTGAAAGCAACAACGGTCAACGATGAAACGAAACATAACCCAAATGAAAACTAAAATAGAAAAGATGCAGGTTCATCGGATTTTACTATTTTGGAGTGTCGGCTTCAAATTTTAGAATCTTATTTTAAACAAATGAGTCATGAATTCATATTTAATGAATACAAAACGTAGTTCCAGTGATATTGAGCAAAGTTTTTTGAATGTTACCCAATCATTTCCAACTCATCAACTACCAAAATTAGATAGGAAGTATTCAGAATTTTCGCGATTTTTGAGCACTTTTAATACCTTAGTTCACAACGAACCAAACATTCCCACAATCGATAAGTTAACTACTTGCTTAATTGTTTGTCGTTTCAAGCATTAGCTCTTGTAGAGCCATTTCAGGTAAAGGAAGCAAATTACCAAAAGGCATTGGACAGTTGAGCGATATGACAACAAATCGTTGATATTCATTGATCATATCAACTCATTGTTCTCGATACCATCTATGACGAAACCAAACGCTGTTTCTTCTCTTCGTAGTTCATTACTTTCATTGGGTTCAGAACTGGATGTGATACATATTGTTCTATCTAAAATAGACGAAGAATCAAAGAGAGCTTAAGATGAAAAACAAGATTTTAAGTCGTTACCTCCATGGGATCATTGTGTCAAAATACTTAGTCGTCGTTGCCAATTTCTTGAAAGTCGTAATACTCATTTGAACTCATCTAATCTTCGTGATAACAAATCTAAACAAGTTTTTAAACGAACAGAGTCATCGTTTGTTGTAGCAAGTACACTTTGTGAGTACTGCAAATCTAACGATCATTTTATTGGAAGTTGTTCTAATTACTTATCGCTACCTGTAACTCGTAGATTCGATTTTGTCAAAATTACTAAGCTCTGCATAAATTGTCATAAAAAAGGTCATTTAGTTTCTCGAAATCTCGTTTTCGTACTTGCAGAGTTTCGCACCATACACCTCTACATAATTCAAATACTCAGCCTACCAATAATCCAGGTATTTCTTCGCATAAATTCTCTTTGCCTTCGAATTCTTCGCTTCAACGAACATCCTCTTCGCATAAACAAGCCCAACCATACAGTACCTCCTCGTTACAACAATCTTTCTCGCCAGCAAACCAACCATCGTCGTCAACATATACTAACACAGCCTCAACTCATCTGACTCAGTTTTCGTCGTTTGTCACACGTACTTGCCGAATAAACTTGCTTCCTACAGCCATCATTTTCATAAAGGATTCGTTTGATACTCTACAACCTCTTCGAGCCCTACTAGATTCTTGTTCTGAAGTCAATCTTATTACACAAGAAACTGTTAATCGCCTTCGTCAGAAACAAAATAGAACAACTCAGGAAATTTCTGGTATTTCAAATATTCGAACACAGCTAAAGCATTTTGTAACAGCAACAATTAAATCACAAAATCTATTTCATCGCAACATCCAACTAAAAAAGTTAATGAATTGAATTAGCAGATCCACAATTTTATATACCTCAGTGTATTGACGTCCTTCTAAGTTCAGAAATTTTCTTCGAATTGCTCCTTGATGGCAAAATTTCTCTTGGCAACGGATTGCCTTGCCTTATAAATACGTCTCTCGTATGGGTAATCGGCGGTAGCATTAACAATCAAAATACTCAACGTACATTAGGGTGTAATGTTATTATTAAAGGTGAGGTATGGACTCGATACTAAAAGCTTTTTGGGAAATTGAAGAGTTTAATCAGCATTCACCTTTTTTCACTGAAGAAGAAAACCTTTGCGAGGAGCATTTTGTTAAAAATACTATTTTCGATCCCAGCGGTAGAGTACAGGTACGTTTACCATTTAAAACTTCAATAACACAATTTGGTAGCTCATTTGAAATAGCGCGTCGGAGATTTTTATATTTAGAAAAACTATTATCAAAAGATGAAAATTTAAGAAAAATGTACTTTGATTTTATAGACGAATACATTCAACTTGGTCACATGTCTCCTGTCAGCTTCAATAGCTTAATAGCACCCTGTTTTACGCCCACAAAGTACTACAACTAAGCTTAGAGTTGTCTTTGACGCCTCTTGTCGGACATCAACGAATATTTCTTTAAATGAAGCCCTAATGGTAGGTCAAATGATACAACAAGAACTCATTATAACAATTTTATCTTTTCGTTTAAATAAATTAGCTCTATCTGCTGACATTTGCAAAATGTATAGGCGATTTTTGGTGGACGAAAGACACCGCAACTATCAATTAATTTTATGGAGAAAAAATGCAGTCTTTATAAGTTAAATACTGTGACGTATGATACATCAGCTGCTCCGTTTCATGCAGTAAGAAGCTTATTTTTTATCGCAGATTTTTACAAAAACAAATATCCTGTTGGCTCTGAAGTTCTTAGGCGCGATCTTTATGTCGATGATTTGCTCACGGGGGGCAGATAACTTTTCTGAACTTTTAATCAAAAAATTTGAAATCACAGAAATATTACAAAAGGCTGGAATGGAACTATCAAAATGGAACTCCAATTGTCCAAATGTTGCCCCGGGGCATGAAGAGTTGTATCTAAAAACAAACAATGAATATATTACTAAGGCTCTTGGATTGTAGTGGAAGCCTAAAAACGACGTGTTTTGTTTTCGATTCGATTTGCCAACAATTGAAGTTCCTACAAACAGATCAGTTTTGCCAACTGTCGCAAAAATATTTGATGTTCTTGGTTTACTAAGCCCTATCGTTATTTCGTGCAAAATTCTAATCCAAGACATGTGGAGGCAAAAGTTAGACTGGGACACAACTTAAATCACGTTTATCAAACCGATGGATAGAAATTGAACAAAGTCTTCCTTATATCGGGAAAATCGAAATACCAAGATTTGTAGGTACATCTCCACAAACAGAATTTGACATCCATGGATTCGCTATGCTTCTCAGTTAGCATACGGTTGTTGTCTCTATATACGTTTCGAAAATAAGAACGAATTCAAGACAACTTTGCTCATAGCAAAATCGAAAGTAGCCCCAGTTGCTAATCAATCCTTGCCTCGTTTAGAGCTTTGCGCTGCTATTAAGTCGAACCTGTGATAAAATAAAATCTAAATTTAGTCGTTTCAATTATCGAATTTACTTCTGGTCAGACTCAAAAATTGTTTTAAATTGCGTCACTAATCATTCATCGTCATACGTTTGTTTTGTCGCTAATCGTGTTTCAGAAATATAAAACTTAACGCATAATATACCTTGGAAATATGTGCCTTCAAAGCAAAACCCCGCAGATATAGTTTCTAGAGGCTGTCTTGCAAACGACCTTGGAAACACGATATGGTTTACCGGTCCTAAATTTCTTTTAGAACCAGCTACAAATTGGCCAAAGGCTGATATTGACAATACAAAACTTCCAGAACAAGAAATGAGAAAATTTGTATTTAAAACTACTATCGTTACCTAATCAATCATCGATCATTTATGTTCTCGACATTCATCATATCTCAAAATTCTCGCATCATCGCTTACATTCATCGTACTTTTAACAAAGCGAAACCAGTTTATAACCTTCGAGGAGCTCCAATTATTATTCTATAGAATAATACATAATATTCAACATTCAACATATAAAGAAGAAATCTCGTCGTTCAACAAAGGAGAAAGCTTAAAGTCAAGTATTCAAAAGTTAACCCCATTTCTGGACAAAATACAATGCTGTAGTTCAACTTTAACTATCATTCGTGTAGGCGGTCGGCTAGCAAATGCACCATTATTATTTGAAACAAAATTTCCGGCTCTGTTACCAAAAGATCATCGATTTACAACAATCTTCGTCGAATATCTTCATCGAAAACACTTGAATGCTGGTTCTAAGGCTTTTTTCGGAATTCTTCGTCAGCAGGTCTGGATAATAAATGCTAGAGAAATTGTCAGAAAAGTTGTTAGAAGATGTGTACACTGTTTTAAATATAATCCTCGTTTACTACAGCAAATTATGGGTTGTTGAACCGTGTTCAACGTTTATTTTTTGTAGTGTAGTCCCATTGTGAATTATTTTTATTTTCTCTTAATTATTATTATTATTCTCTTAATTTCTTATCTGATTTTTTTCTCAATCTCTCGTATGTATTTCTTGTATATATTCGAATTTCTCATGTCTAAATTTTAATTTTAATTTGAACTTTCTTAAAACCTTCTATTAATTTCTAGAATTAGTTGATAAGTTGATTAGTTGATAAGTAGACAAAACCCAGCCAAGAAGGCAATAAATCTCAGTTAAAGAAAACCCTAAAGCTTCTTGTTTTCTTGGGAGATATATATATTCAAGAGGAATATACATATCCCAATACTCGTCAACTCATTTTTTGCTAGACCCTAGGAGTTTAGTTGACTCCTAGAGCCTACATGGGTAATCTTCCCGCTGATCGTTTTAAGGCTCAATGTCCTTTTCTTGTTTCGGGTGTGGACTTTTGTGGTCTATTTTGCACCTCTTATCGAATTCAGCGAAAAGCTTCTTATAAGACTTATGTCGCCATTTTTGCTTGTTTTTCCTCTAAAGCTATTTATTCATATTGAACTTGCTTCTGATCTCTCTACTAATACATTTATTTTATGTTTAAACAAACACTTTACAGTGATAATGCGACTAACTTTGTGGGAGGCAGTTCTAAGCTTCAAGAGTTTAAACAGCGATTTTTCGCTGATAACAACATCATATCGCTCATGCACTTCAGCACTGTCACAGGCTTCAAATTTTCGTTTATCCCTCCTCGATCTCCACACTTCGGTGGTCTTTGGGAGTCTGCCGTCAAGTCAACAAAAAAGCTTCTCGTCAATAATATGTCGCAGGTAAATCTAACCTACGAAGAGTTTCAAACCGTCCTCATTGAAGTGGAAGCCATTTTAAATTCTCGGCCGTTGGCACCAAGATCTGATGAACCAAATAATGGTGAAGCTTTGACTCCTGCTCATTTGTTAATTGGCTCGTCTCTGATGAAACTACCAGAAGAGAAATTAAGCAACTACAATATAAATTACCTCAAGCGATTGCAACTTGTTACGTATCTTAAACAATTCTGGCTCCAATGGGTTCGTGACTACGTCTTGAGTTTACAACAACGATGCAAGTGGTTCAAAGCAAAAGAAAATATAAAGGAAAGCTCCCTAGTCATTATACATGATGATAATCTTCCACCTCAACAATGGGTCCTAGCTCGCATTATAAAGGCGTTCACAGGTAATGACGGAATGGTGAGAGTGGGAAACCTGCAAACATCAAAAGGAGTTCTTCGACGATCCATCCACAAAATAGCCGCTTTACCTACGGAAGATGATTGAAAGAACCTTTCAATGGGGACAGTATGTTGCGCCAGAATTATGAATTAATTAATATTGTCCAATTATTTATCATGCATCTCAATTTGTATTTTTACTCTAAACGAATGCAGTCCTTTAATTATCTTGTCGCCCTTAATCTATTTCTCTTTTCGCATAATTTCAATTTAAAATACATATGTATTTATTTAACTTGAATTCAATATACATAGAAACGTAACGGGATTACATTCTTATTACTTTGACTCTTGTGACTTATAATTTTCAATGTCAACATCATTATCGTTTTGAATCTGCATTAATAAAGAAGTGTCGACGGAACATTTTCGTTTTGCAAAAAATAAATAACGGGTGATTTTTTAGCTATTATCATTTTGGCAACACTGGTTTAAACAGCTCACGCACGTTTCGTGTTTTTTTCACTGTCAAACATCTTCAGTTTAGTCTATAATTTAACCATGAATCGTCTTACAAGCAAACAACGCATGCAAATCATTGATTTTTATTATCAAAATGCGTACTCTGTTAAGAAAGTTCATCGCGCGCTTCTTCCATTTTTGGGTCAGTTTAATCGACCCACTGAAGCGGATATTCGGACTATTGTGACTAAATTTCGCACCAAATTTACACTGTTGGACATTAAACCACCAACACGCTTACGTAGAGTGCGAACTGAAGAAAATATCGCAGCTGTATCGGCCAGTGTTAATGATGACCATCAATTATCGATTCGCCGCCGTTCGCAGCAATTGGGCCTCTGTTTCTCAACAAGGTGGAACATTTTGAGGAAGGATTTAGGTGTGAAGCCTTTCAAAATACAGCTGGTGCAAGAATTGAAGCCGAACGACCTATCGCAACGCAGAATTTTTGGTGAATGGGCTCTTGGAAAGTTGGCCGAAGATCCACTTCTTTATCGGAGAATTGTGTTCAGCGACGAAGCTCATTTTTGGCTCAATGGATACGTAAATAAGCAGAATTGTCGATTTTGGAGTGAAGATCAGTCAGAAGCATTGCAAAAGCTACTGTTCACACGAGTGAACAAATACACAACCCTAACCCTGACTTCCAATAGGACAACACAACATCTTTAACAAACAATAACAATAACATCACCAACACATATCAACATTCACAATATACATCATCATACACACTTTCATCAACACCTTCAACATAATTATTAGGATCTTGGTAGTTCAGTTGATTAGCGATTCTTGAACGACACCAAACAACGCGAGTAAAGTAAGTAAAGTGAATAAATATTTTGAAATAATAAAATTTGAATTATTAATAAATTATAAAATATATATATACAAATTGTGAACTTACATATATTCAAACCCAAACATTGTGAACTAATGTACAAATCATACAAATTGTGAACTTATATGCAAATACAAATAAAATACATTATAACGTTTATAGAAAACACACAAATATAAAACTTCAAATAATATTTCTATTTAACATTTATTCTATACACAATTAAAATATAAAAGGTTTGTGCATAATATACCCTATTCCCACATACTAACCCTACCCCATAACCCGTTCGTTCATGGTCCTTCAAGGAAAAAGAAGAGACGGCGACACGTATGTATACAGTCCACAAAACACCCCCTAATTTGTGAAAAATCTACCCCACCCTAAAAAATATAACCCCACAAAACCCTAATTTAAAAATTTGTACTAAAATAAAAAGAAATTTAAAACAATAACAACAATAGTGCTGTGCAGAAAACAAATAAGTGCAAAGTGAAACAGATATACAAATTAAAATAAACACACATACACTAACAAAAAAGTGTAAAACATAAATCAGACAATACAGAAAACATAAAAACATTCTAAAAACAACAAAGTGCACAAAATACTTAAATATAAATCAAAAAACACAAATTAACAATTAACACAAACAATAATTACAGAAGGTCACATTAAAAGAAAGAGTGCATTAACAAAAGCAACATATATAAAACAGTAAAAAATTAGACATTGCAAAATCAAAAATAATAATACATCACATATTTAAAATCATAATAATACATATTAAAATTACAAAAATAAAGTGAAATTACATAGAACAGTAAAATAAAAGTTAAAAACAAATTTAAAATCAAAAGGCAAGCACAAAAGTTTACTAAAGTTCACAAAAAATACAAACAAAACACATATTACATTAAAGAAACAAAAATTATACATTTTCAAAATAATATAAAGCAAAAAATTAAAAGCCCAAAACAAATATAAATTAAAAAAGGAAACACAAATGTTCACAAAGGTTAAAAAAAATAGAAACAAAATACACATTATAAAGAGAAACACATCTTGCACAGTTTTCAAAATAAAACATAAACAAAATCAAAAGTGAGAAAAGACAAATAAAAAATTGAACAAAATTCAAAACAAGTAGCAACAAAGTACATAGTGACAAAAATTAAAAAATTGAAAAATATAAAGTGCACAAACAATTGCATTCCAATACAGTTCACTAACAAAAAATAAATCAAAAACAATTACAAATATAAGCAACTAATAACAAATTAACATTATTAACATTGCACACAAACACAACACAACAAACATCACACAAAGAGGAATTGGAAAAATAAAATTGGTTTGTACCCTACCCTCAGCAGACAAGGTAAGTTGAAAATTTTCAATTTACAATTTTTTATATATATCGCATAATTTGTCGCGAATTTTTTGGATTTATAAAAGAAAATCACAATATAAAATATTATCTCATAAAACTCACCCAATACTTACCCTTTTTTTCGATAATATTTTCAAAATATTGTGAGTAACACATATTGCCGTTCTCTTTGTGTAGTGCAACAAAAACACAAAGCCTACCCAATAGGCAATTTTGTCTGCTGATTAGTTTTATTTCAAATTTGAAATAAACATTTTTTAACCAAATTTACCCGCGATAATTCGATTTACTATTGCAATTTAATAACTTTTTCCAATCCTCTGCGTATTAAATTTGGAAAAAATAAATATGTCGGAATTAAAAACTTTAGCCGCCGATATTCTACGTTATATCCAACGGGATTTCAGTGCCTTTGAGGAAGATTTTAAGGCCAGTACAGAGAAGTCTCAATCACTACCCGCATTGAGATTCATGAAGAATGAATTGGAAGCGTTGTGGTCGAATATTGACGGAAAATTCAGATAGATCCGAGAGTCGCAACTCAATGAACCCGAAGTAGCCAATTCGATAAATTTTAATGGCCTCTCCAGGAATGTGAGATCGGCTAAAAAATTCCATAGGTCATCTATGATTTCCATAGATGAATCTATAGAAAATTTAACTCAACCCAAAAATTCAAACACCACCCCACCCGAACCCTCACAACCCACACAACCCACCCAATCAGTTGGATTTAACGTACCCCCTTGCGATATGTAAACATTCAGTGGGGATTTCAAGTCTTGGGCCTCGTTCAGAGACCTATTTAAGGCCATTTATGGCAATAATACCCGCCTAAGTGGTGTAGAAAAACTTTTCTACCTTAAGAATAAGACTAGCGGCGAAGCTAAAGAAATAGTCGACAATGCACCCTTAACTAATGATGGTTTTCTTATTGCTTGGACCCAACTGGTAAATCAATATGAAAATAAAAGGATTCAAATTAACGCTCAGGTTAAGACTCTTTTAAATTTACCAGCGGTAAACACTATGTGCAGTGTTTCAATAAGAAAATTACAGAGAAAGATTAATTGCTGTATTGCAAATTTGAATACATTGGAGATAGATACGGACAATTGGGATCCTATCATAGTATATCTCTGTTTGACAAAATTACCCAAGGAAACCCGAAGGGAATTTGAGAAAACCCTAAAGGATTGTGCTGAAATGCCTTCCTGGACAGATGTGGATGTATTTCTAACAAATACATTCAAGGAACCCTAACCCTAACCCAAATACACACCCAAAACCTAAATTCCTCCAGGACATCAACAATCAAATTGACAGAAGAATAAAGACATTCCATAATGTGACATACAACAATAGGAAGGATACCCGATCCACAAACGCATTCCAGAGCAAACCCTCGAATTTTACCCAAACCCACCCGAATACCCATAATTACCCGAAACCCCAGGGAAAACTCGATGGTTCATTGTGCAAACTGTGCAAAAGTAACCATACTTTGAGGGAATGCTCATCATTTACTTCCCTGGGAGTAAATGAAAGAATTGAATTCGTAAGAAAGAATTCAATTTGTTACAATTGTCTGGCCATTAACCACATGGTATCAGGATGTCGCAGTACCTTTACATGCAGATACTGTGGCGGCAGACATAACACCCTATTACACAAACCCAACCCAAACACTAACCCACAGAATGACGATAAACCCTCTACGTCAAGTGGAATACAGTCTTTCTCTACCCAAACCCAATCAAGCAAAACCCAATTAGACGACAGAGCTAAATTATTAGGCACAACTGTCTTGCATATTCAAATACACGGTGAAGAATTCCCTGCTAGAGCGCTTATTGACCCAGCATCAGACTTTCCATTCATTTCTGATAAGCTAAGGCGCAAATTACACATACCCACCCTACCCATAGTTGCTGAAATCTCAGGTTTAAATTATGTTGTTTCAGCACGTTCGAACAAGATGTGTGATATACATCTTGGTTCTAACACTAATAAGGAATTTTCATTGAATATTCAGGCAATTGTTGTCAAAACCCTCACCCGTAATTTTCCCACCCAAAACTTAAACCCTACTTTCATAAAAGAGTTGGACAGAGTCCCATTGGCGGATCCTAAATTTTATGAAAGCCGCCCAGTTGATATTATAATTGGTAGCGATTTTTACCCACAAATTATCAGAGCTGGTGTTAAGAAAGATGTTCTTGGCACATTAATAGCTCAAGAAACTGAGTTTGGTTGGATTTTAACCGGACCAGTACAAGATTCTCACCCTACCCGAAGAATCGTCTCTTACTATAGTTCTGTCAAGCTTGATAAATTTTTGACCAAATTTTGGGAAATTGAAGAAATTCCGCAAGAACCCATTCAATCCGAGGATGATTGTACTTGTGAAAAAATGTACACGACAACTACCCGTCGTTTACCCAATGGCCGTTATCAAGTAACTCTTCCATTTCGTAACCCTCAAATTGAGTTAGGAAACTCTCGCCATATAGCGATGGCTCAATATTTAAGAAATGAGAAGAATTTACTAAAGAAACCCGATATGAAACTTGAATACGATAACGCGCTACAAGAATATATTGACTAAGGTCATATGAAACCCATAATTTTTAACCCTAAAACTTCTTCAAACACCCATTATTATTTACCCCATCATGCTGTTGTTAATGCATCGTTGTTTTTAATGCATCGAGCAAAACTTCGAACGGCAACAGCTTGAATGATACCCTACACATTGGTCCTACCCTACAACAAGATTTGGTTGTTTCAATCTTGAGATGGCGCTTTTATAAGATTGTTTTTAATGCCGACATCACTAAGATGTATAGGCAAATTCAATTGAACACTAGCCACACACCCTATCAAAGAATTTTATTCCGTAAAAGCGTCAACGAACCCATTCAAGATTACGAACTGCAAACAATCACATTTGGCGTTAACTGTGCCCCTTATTTGGCTATCAGAACCCTACACAAATTAGCCGCAGACATTCAAGATACCCACCCAATTGCATCTGAAATTTTGAGAGAGAATATGTACGTCGATAATGTACTAGCCGGTGCTCATACTGTTCCAGAGGCTGAAATCGCTCAAAAACAGTTAATCACTGCACTTGAATCTGCTGGTTTTCCTCTACGAAAGTGGACATCAAATACCCAAGAGCTCCTAGATAATTTACCCAAGGACCACCAACTCAATGCCGCCTTACTCACCCTTCCGGAATCGGAAAACCCTAAAACTCTAGGCATTCGGTGGAATCCAAAAGAGGAAAATTTTTTCTTTGAGGCCCCAAAAATAGAGAGAAAACCAGCCTACATTAAGCGAGCAGTTTTATCTGACATCGCTAAACTTTTTGACCCAGCTGGTTGGTTAGCACCAATTATAATATCCGCCAAAATCGTGATGCAGCAAATCTGGCAGGATAATACAGCTTGGGATGAATGTCTTAACCCACTCACACTTATTAAATGGCACAAGTTTTTGCAGTTTTATGATAACATTGACAATATTCGAATTCCTAGATGGATAAATTTTTCACCATCAGCAAAAACTGAGTTTCATGGCTTTTCAGATGCTTCTGAAAAAGCATACTCTGCGGTTTTATATGCACGAGTTATACCCATAAACGGACCTATGTCCGTAACCCTACTCTTCGTTAAGACGAGAGTTGCACCTATCGAAGTAATTTTGCCGCCTATTTTGGAACTTTATGGTGCAGTGTTGTTGGCAAAGATGGCACACAATTTGATTACCCAGCAAAGGCTAACCCAACACCCAATGAATTTTTAGACGCACTCCTCGATAGTTTTGACATGTCTCAACAAAACCCCAACTACTTCAAACAGCTGTCTGACGGACCGTGTGTATTCAATTTCCGATGCGGGAGAAACCAGGAACTGGAGAAATGAGGACTCTTATAACAACCCAGCCGATGTTGTCAGTCATGGTTACAATGCAGACGGACTGAAGGATGACAAGTTCTAGAATGAACCAACCTCGTTGAAGGAATATCCGACAAAGGGGCCAACAACACATCTACCTTCCGAAACTCAAGCTGAAGTTGAAACTGTAAACCCAAAACCATCTATGAACTTCACTCACCCTACCCAGGACATTTTGGAAAGATTTTTCTGAATGGTCCAAAGCTTTTAGAATATTGTCTTATGTCTATCGATTTTGTGACTGCTGTAGCATGATTTTACAGTTGTCAATACTGGCACAACATTTCATATGCATAAACAAAAGAATATCCAATTGCATATGAGCGGCGACCACTTGACTCAATGTTATTGACCGTCGCGCACATGCGACGATCATTTGACACTTTGTTGTCAGGCCGCCGACAGCATTGGTTTGCATATAATATGTAGTGTGTTGTTGTTGTATGGCATTGCTGGTGATCGTGTGTGTCTCTCTTTACACTTCACCGTGGGAATTATTGTGGATAATAGGCGCGTGTCGTATAACATCCACTTGTCCCATACTTATTACACACACAAACCAATATAATATAGTTAAACATATAATGTACACACAAACATATGTTATAGTATTAAGTCAATACAAAATTGTATTAGAATTAAGGGTTTGATTTGGAATTGTCAAATCAGCCAAAATTTAGTATAAAAGAAAGGACATTTTCCCTCAAGAATTCAATCAATAAAATTTAACCAAATAGTGCGGTTCAGCTGCACTTAGTTAAAACTATTGATCTTTTTATTTGATAGTGCTCCTTGAGTGCACAAAATAAAATTAAATAAATAAATACGTTACATGGCGATCCTGCCACTATTCTAGAAGTGCTCCAGTTATTAGCACCTAGAATATAACAGTGATCCTGCCAGTCCTGGAGTGCTAATTTATCAAGCACCAAAAAGCAAGTCAATCCTGCCTGGGCCTTGGTGTGCTAAAATTTAAAGCAGCCAAGGACCCGAAAAAAATATATAACAACAACTGGTGTGCTCAAAAGCACCCAAAATAAATTTTGCTTATCCTGACGGACAGCCAAGGATCCGTTGAAGGAAGTACCGCCTGGCCAAGAGGCACCAAGGACCTCAAGAATCAAGGACCAAAGAACAAAAACATGAAGAAGACAACCCGCATGTGGTTTAAGGTCGAACAGAACCTCTACCGCCGCTGCAGAATAAAACCAAACAAAAAGTTTTTTTTTAATTAAACCAACGTGCTCCTCAAGGGTTGCACTGGCAGGGCCTATAAGCGTTAACCGCTCGAGGCAAAAATAATAACAAAAAAAAAAAAAATTTAAGTCGAAACTTGCTACGAAAATTTTTTTTAACTACAATATTTATGATTTCCAAGTGAAACAATATAATATTACAATTAGAAATCATATACATGGACTTTTAATATAAGATTTGTCAATAATACTTACATATATTTAGATTTTTATCCATAACTTAGTTTACATTAAATTATTAATAAGGAAAAATTTGTAATAATACATAGGAAGGAAACATTAGGGATATACTGAACTTTAATAGACAATAATTTTAGATACATATTAAGATAATCAAGCATTAATTATTAGTAAATTGATTTAGGGCATTAATGAGGTAAAAGTTAGAGCGTATGATCACAGTAAAAAATTGTGTCTACTCGCAACAATATGGTTTATACTATCAGGAACAAGTCCGATTTCAATCAGCAATTGGAAAATGCTGGTGATAGGTTGGTATTGGTCAAATTATGTACCAATTGGTGTGGCCCCTGCAAAGTAATGGCCCCCAGGTTGGAGGAACTCTCCAGGGACTATGCTGACAGAATTGTCTTTATCAGGGTCGATATTGATGACTGCGAGGATGTTGCCATAGAATACAACATCTCCAGCATGTCCACTTTCATATTCATAAAGAACAAACTTAGGATTGAAGAATTTGATGGAGCCAATGCCAAAAATTGGCTAAAAGGTTGGCTTAATTTTTTGTATGTATGTTCTATTAATCTAAAATTACATACATTAAACATGAACGTCACCAAGCCAAACTTTTTTTATATATAAATCTAGCCTCTATGCTTTAAAGTAAAAATTGTTTTCATTACTTTAATATGCAATTGAAATATGAACCATGTTTAAAAAAAAAACCAGCCAATAAATTCGTAAATAGTTGCACTAAAGCAACAGGGCAACAAAATGCTATATTATACTTTAGGAAGGACAATTATATCGCGGATGCGTTATCGCGAATTACTATAGAAGATTTTAAGGAAATGAATAGAAAGGTATCACGCGTGTTGAGAGTCACGACAAGGTCAGTGACTAAGCAAAAAGACAGTAGTAGGATAAATAATCAGCATAGAGCAAATAAAACAGATGTATTAAAAGCCCAAAATATATGTACCAATTAAGAATAGTGACGTCAGAAAGTATTACAAATTAAAGATTTATCCCAATAAATGCTACATAAAGAAGGGAAAATCAATATTAGCTAGCATAAATATAAATGATATATTTACTAAAGAGGAACTTGACTTAGGACAATTTTTCTCTAGGCTCGAGAAAGCGGCCAGTAAATTAAATATCAATAAACTACAAGTAGCACCTAGTGAGAAAATTTTCGAATTTGTCTCAAAGTATGAATTTAGAAATATGGGCAATAAGGTACTAAATAGAATTAAAATAGCGCTTTTAAATGAAATAAAGATACTTGATATAAAGAATTCTAAGGAAATTCTAGAAGTCATGCTGAAATATCATGATGACCCTATCGAAGGAGGTCATTGCGGCATATGTAGAACCGCAGAAAAAATAAAAAGATACTACTACTGGAAAAATATGACAAAGGAGATAGCTAAATATGTAAAAGCATGTCACAAATGTCAAATAACGAAAACTACCAAACACGTTAAAGGCCCGATGATAATAACAGAAACACCTAACAAACCGTTTGATACAGTGTATGTAGACACAATTGGACCATTTCCAAGATCAATACATGGAAATGACTACGCAATCACATTAATATGCGACTTAACTAAATACCTGGTAACAATACCTATACCAAATAAATCGGCTAAGACGATCGCAAAAGCGATATTCGAAAATTTTGTACTTACCTATGGCCCAATGAAGACGTTCATTTCGGACATGGGTACAGAATATAAGAATTCTATATTAAACGAATTGTGCACTTTGTTGAAAATCGAGAAACTAACATCAACAGCACATCATCACCAGACCTTAGGTACAATAGAAAGAAGTCACAGAACTTTTAATGAATACGTACGTTCTTACATATCTGTAGAAAAAGATGACTGGGATGAATGGATTAGGTATTTCACATATTGTTTTAATACAACACCATCAACTGTACATAATTATTGTCCTTTTGAATTGGTTTTTAGCAAAGTACCAAACAGTTTCAAAGATTTCAATGAGGTAGACACAGTTACTCCACTATACAATGTAGACGATTATGCCAAAGAGGCAAAATTTAGATTAGAACTTGCACTCAAGAGAGCAAAACATTTATCAGAAATAAATAAAATCAAACAGAAGGATAACTATGATAAGGATATATTAGATTATAATTTTAACATAGGAGATTTAGTTTTACTTAGGAATAATACAGGACATAAACTAGAGGAATCATATAAAGGTCCATACACAATTAAAAATATAGATTTAAGAAATAATGTAACTATAGTTGATAAGAAAAATAATAAAGAGCAAGTAGTTCATAAAAATAGACTTTAGCTATATAACAAATAAGTTTTAATTATAACACCAAACTGATCAGAAAAGTGAAATAATAATCTTTAAGATAAGATTTTTTTTAACTACATAAGTAAACTTATCACAAAACATTTATTAAAAACAAAATAAATATTAAAATTAAATAAGAAATAATATTAAGATTGAATTACGTTAAATTAAGATTAATATGTAAAACATTCTTAGTCATTTAAATAAATACTTTACATTTTAAGTTCACTAATAAAATATAATTTGAAATAGACGTAAAATCATTGTACTGTGTTGTGTAAAAGAATGTCCATAGAACAAAAGTTATATGAACATTCTTGTAAAGGGTGGAGGTGTAGCATGATTTTACAGTTGTCAATACTGGCACAACATTTCATATGCATAAACAAAAGAATATCCAATTGCATATGAGCGGCGACCACTTGACTCAATGTTATTGACCGTCGCGCACATGCGACGATCATTTGACACTTTGTTGTCAGGCCGCCGACAGCATTGGTTTGCATATAATATGTAGTGTGTTGTTGTTGTATGGCATTGCTGGTGATCGTGTGTGTCTCTCTTTACACTTCACCGTGGGAATTATTGTGGATAATAGGCGCGTGTCGTATAACATCCACTTGTCCCATACTTATTACACACACAAACCAATATAATATAGTTAAACATATAATGTACACACAAACATATGTTATAGTATTAAGTCAATACAAAATTGTATTAGAATTAAGGGTTTGATTTGGAATTGTCAAATCAGCCAAAATTTAGTATAAAAGAAAGGACATTTTCCCTCAAGAATTCAATCAATAAAATTTAACCAAATAGTGCGGTTCAGCTGCACTTAGTTAAAACTATTGATCTTTTTATTTGATAGTGCTCCTTGAGTGCACAAAATAAAATTAAATAAATAAATACGTTACACTGCGTATCATTTACTCGAAGAAATAAATTTCGGCATGACAGCATAGTTCTGGATCGAAAATACCCACAATCTATTGACGAAAGACTCAATAGATTATTAACCCACCGGAGTATTAAACTTGATGCGCATGGGATCAAAACTACCCGTGATGGACTAGTAATACTCTGTCAGACACAATATTTCAATGGGGAATATTATAGTCTGAGGAGATCAAATTTACTCACCCTTACACCCTTGGGAATCACCCACTACTCACCCAAACAATCCTTACCTACCCAAATTTTTACCCAAAACACCCACAATTATTAATACCCACCCAAAGTCTAATTTCAGGTTCCACCCCACAAGAAGCTATGGTTGATCTCCAGGTCGGAATGGAAAATCTGTACCCATGGGAAAACCCTGAAACCACGAGAGAAAAAAAAATTAATACCCTTTCCCACCTTTTGGACAATTAAAAATAATTTGTTTTTATTCACAGGTTGCCGGCCCGGGAGGATGTTCACACGAGTGAACAAATACACAACCCTAACCCTGACTTCCAATAGGACAACACAAACATCTTTAACAAACAATAACATCACCAACACATATCAACATTCACAATATACATCATCATACACACTTTCATCAACACCTTCAACATAATTATTAGGATCTTGGTAGTTCAGTTGATTAGCGATTCTTGAACGACACCAAACAACGCGAGTAAAGTAAGTAAAGTGAATAAATATTTTGAAATAATAAAATTTGAATTATTAATAAATTATAAAATATATATATACAAATTGTGAACTTACATATCTTCAAACCCAAACATTGTGAACTAATGTACAACTCATACAAATTGTGAACTTATATGCAAATACAAATAAAATACATTATAACGTTTATAGAAAACACACAAATATAAAACTTCAAATAATATTTCTATTTAACAATTATTCTATACACAATTAAAATATAAAAGGTTTGTGCATAATATACCCTATTTCCACATACTAACCCTACCCCATAACCCGTTCGTTCAGCTACCAATGCATCCAGAAAAAGTCACAGTTTGGTGCGGTTTATGGGCTGGTGGCATCATTGGACCGTACTTCTTCAAAGATGCTGCGAATCGTAATGTAACTGTGAATGGTGAGCGCTACCGTGAGATGATATCCAACTTTTTTTTGCCCAAAATGCAAGAGTTTGACTTGCATGACATGTGGTTTCAACAAGACGGTGTCACATGCCACACAGCACAATGGACTTATTGAGAGGCGAGTTCGGTGAACATTTTATTTCACGTTCGGGACCGGTCAATTGGCCGCCTAGATCGTGCGATTTAACGCCTTTAGACTATTTTTTGTGGGGCTATGTTAAAGCTCATGTCTATACAGACAAGCCCGATTCAATTGACTCATTGGAAGACAACATTGAAGCATTTATTCGTGAGATACCGGCCGAAATGTTGAAAAGAGTATGCAAAAATTGGACTAAGCGGATGGACCATTTGAGGCACAGTCGCGGTCAACATTTGCAAGAAATAATCTTCAAACATTAAATTATATGGACCGTACTATCGATTCAAATAAAGATTTCATGCATTTTTCTGAATTTTATGTATTTTTTTTTTGAAAAATGTTCCTATAACTCTTAAAAAATCACCCATTATAAGTTTTTGTTTTTATTAAACAGTCAACACATAACCTACTAGGCTATGGTAGACTACTACTTCGCAGTAAACCGTTGGCCACAAAGAGACGCATTTCAGTAACCCTTAAATTTTCTGGTGAAAGCGACCTCTGTATCTTTAATACATCGACCCAGAATTAAATAACATCGGGTTTGTATGACTTTATTGGTAATTTAGAGGCGATAAGCTTTGAAAATTACAGCTTCTTACAGGTTTTTTTACATTAGAAAAAAATTAACTTTAACAATACAATTTTTCATGGATTACTACGACTAGTCAATACAAACTAACTAGCAGTTTAAGTTTGTATTAAAAAAAAAAGTATTTCCACGTGCAAAATGCCTTGACAATTTCTTTCGAACCATTGTATTACTTAAAGTGCTCAATTAAGCCTGTAAGTCTTCCCAAAGAATTATTATTATTATTTTGGTACTGCATGTTTTTTGACCTGCTATGAATATCCTCAACAACAGCATTAACGCCGTGGCCTCTGGGAATATACTAGTTTCTGACATACCATGATGTTTTAAAATGATCCTACCGGTTTCAAAATTTGTCTGTAAGCATTAATTTATTATGTATCAAAGATTTTGATTTTATTCCTTACTTTTAAGTCCAGCTCGTCCCTTTTTTCTTTAGATGTGTTTTCCATTGTAGCTTAGCATCCAGAGTTATTCCAAATAGAGGCCTCCCTTACTGCATACAATTCATTCACTCACAGTAAATGCAACTTATTGTTGTTTTGATTTTGTGTGTTCATGATTCTCCTAAACACATGTGAGTGAATTCAGAAAAAACTTTACTATTTACAGTTTATTAAAGAGATATACACATTTTGCATCACAAAAGTAATTCAGAACTTTGTTCGCATATGGTACTGGTTTTTCATCTATAAAAACTTGTTTGTTGTTAAATTTTTATTTGTACACCTTATATAAACATATTTAGAGCTTTTAAGTTCAATACTCCATATCTTTTTCCATCTATCTACACAGCTCTGCACATTTTGCAATTTATTAGTTGAGCTGGGAGTGTATTTACCAGTAGCCATAAAGATGGTATCATCTGCGAATGTGCCGACAATATATTGTTGTTGTCCGTCCTCTTTTCCTGGACACTGTCCTTTTTGTTGGGTATCCGTGGTCGGAAAAAAACTATGTTTAGGAAATACCTAAATGAAAAATTTAAAAGACATATCTGCACACACGGCAACTTACACGTGACATGATAATGATGAGAATTTTTTCACCTGCAGTGCGCCTTATTTCATTCAATAGTTGCAATATTTGCATGTCTCCTAAGTTAATCTTTTATGTACTCGTACTTATTCCATTCGGGTGTAGCATTGATTATAGAGTCTATACTTTTTAGTTTTGCTTGTGTCATGTTGGATTTAAATTAATCGCAAACTAAAATTCAGAAGGCATGAAGTAGAATTATTTGTTGTCGTCACATTAGGTGAATTCAATCGAACGGTTAAAGAAATTTTGAAAATCGGTGTTAGAAAGATATGTCACTATCGCAAAATTGCCAGCAGAACTGTACTTTTTTATTATTTTTAATTAAAAATGAACTATAAAAGTGCATTCACTACTGAACAGATTGACTCTTTGTTTGATATAATCGGGCAAAAATTGCCATAGTTAAGATTTAAAGAAAAACAAAAAAAAAACGTTGTGTCATATTTAAATATGTTTAAGGGAAGGATCATCAGTTTTGCATTTGAGCGACCAGCACCAATGGGTTAACATTTGCGATTTTCTTTTTCCATGGAAGTACTTTTGAATTGACGTCATTTCTTGGTGTAATATTTCACTTACTTTATTCATTATTTAACTTAATTTATCAAAAATTAAATTCTAAAATTCTGATAAAGAGTCGGAATTTATGAAAGCTCGGAGCTGCACTACTGCTTTACTCAACGTAGTTGATGACCTTAGGTTGAGACTAGATGAAAATTACATAGCGTTTTTAGTTCTTTTGGATCACACCAAGGCCTTTGATATGGTTGATAATAAAATATTATTGAGGCATCTAAAGACCCTCTATTATTTTTCTAATTCAACATCCCGAATTCGCTAAACGTTGTAAGAGGTATTCCTCAGCGATCAATATTAGGGCCTCTATTGTTCTGTATGTACATTAACGATCTACTGATGTTGTTCAAACTAGGTTTGAATACATATTAATTTCAAAGGCAACATCAAACAAAAAGGAATGTCTCCACCATTACAATTCCATTGCACAATGAGAATGCCTCCACAATTCCAGTGATACAAAAACAAAGGGAATGTCTCCACAATTCACTGTTAATATCAATTGTAGGGAGAGCAGATGTTTTTGGAAAATAAAATAAGACAAAGCAATTACTTATCATCTTGTGCTTATCATAGCAACTACAGAATTCTGCCACCAAATTGAAATTTTAACTTAGTCAATTAAAATGAAATAGAACCATTGCGTGAAAGTAAAATTTGTGAAATCATATTTAATATGAATATGGTGTAGTAGGTAGTGTGTTGGCTTACTATTCGTAAAGCCCGGGTTCGTATCCCAGGTCAGACATCAAAAATGAAATATGAAAAAAAAAATATTTCTTCGGCGACTTCCAATCAGCAGATTTCTGGCAAAAACTCTGAGAGTAAATAAAATTGCCATGAAAAGTTTCTCAAAAATCTGTCGTTCGGAGTCGACGTTAAACTGTAGGTCCCGCCACTCACGTATAAAATTAACGCACACAACATGAGTGGTGTGAGAAGCTAGGCCGTAATCCTGACTGAAGGGTTGTAATGGCCAATTATGTATGTATGTATTTAATAAAATTAACAAAAACAAGAAATTGTATAATAATATTGAACTGTGCTCAAATATAATAAGAAAAAAAATACTCAAAATAAAATTAAAATACTTAAATTTAAATGAAATTTATAATTAATAAATGAACATATATCTTTAACATTAAAGGAATAAAATTAAATTTATAATAAAAGAAAAAAATTCTTTAAGTATCTTTAATAAAACAAACAAAAAAAGTTTGATTTACATTTTAATTATATTCACCTAAACTACTTACCTATATGAAATTACACTTACCTTAAACTTGTTTACATTTTAATTATATTCACATAAACTACTTACCTATATGAAATTATACTTACCTTAAAGTTGCACCAACACATAATAAAAGAAAGTGAATTAAGTCGTATAAAATTATACTTACCGAAAAATTGTGCCCATATTGAAATATTGATGGAAATTGTGTAATTGTATAAATATATTGTAAATTCACAATTGGAAAAAAACAGAAAAAGGATTTATTTCATTGCTGGAAAAGGTAAGAATCTCAATTCTCTCTTAATTCTCTTAAGAAATTGAAATAATTGTATTTCTTTCTTTCTCTCTCCCACAATACGCATCCCAACGATTGTAATTACTCACGAGTAATTACATATTTAGAATACTAATATATTTAAGAACAAAGTATATTTTCTAATATATTTAAGAACAAATTTTCTCACTAAAAATTTAACAAACCCGTTTAATTACATATGTATGTACGTATATCACAAAATATGTACATAAAAACTTAATACCGTTGCTCCATTACGCGTTTAAAATTTCCCGAAGTGGGCAAATCTCGATAGTTCCTATGAGAAAATAATGTTGTCTCAGGACAAGACAGTAACCTCGGAATTTAAGGAAGAGGCGAAGAAAAATTATGAGTCATGTATGGTTGCCTTCTACCTTTGTACTTCACAGATTCTCGAGTTAACAAAGGTAGCTCAAATAAATTCCTCTGGTAACTCGGAAACATCCCAGGACGCACACGTCTTGACCCAAAATACGTCTGTATCCTCAGACTACTGTATAAAACTTCCCCCCTGCGATATAGAGGTATTTCAGGGAAGTTATGAACAATGACCCTCCTTTCGTGATATGTTTACAGCGATCTACATAAGTCACTCCAAACTAACCGCCGTGACTAAACTGTACCATCTCCGGAACAAGACGAAAGGAGAGGCTGGTGCCATAGTCAAAAGATATCCACTTTCTCATGAAAATTTTGAGTTGGCATGGAGTGCTTTGAAAACCCGGTACGAAAATAAACGTGTATTGGTTGACAACCAAATAAAAATTCTGTTCGACATCCCACCAGCCACTAGCGAGAATAGTAAGTCAGTTAGAAGAATACAGTCTTCTGTAAATGACTCTTTGGCAACTCTGAAAACTCTTGGAGTAAATGTGGGAAGCTGGGACCCTATTCTCATAAGATTAATCTCCACTAGATTACCCTATTTCACCCTTTCACTATGGGAACAGTCTCTTTCATCACCCCGTGAACTACCAAAGTGGTCACAAATGTCTCAATTTTTAGTAGACAGGTACGAAGCTGTGGAGCGTCTCACGAGCATTAAAACTGCTAACGATGACTTTTGTTTGAACAAAAAGCCACAACGAAACATACACACATATTCCTCTCAAAAACACTTGCATCTAACTTGAAAAGCATGCGGTGAAGCACATAATCTCCGAGTGTGTCCGAAATTTCGGGCTTTCACTGTTCAACAAAGAGTCGACTTTGTGTACAAGAACAAATTTTGCAATAATTGCTTAGGCTCTTCTCACACAAAAGCAAATTGCAAAAGCAAGTACACTTGCATTTATTGCAAAAAACCCATTATTCCTTATTGCACATGACAAAAGTGTCAAAAAATTCACCGCACGAATCTCACAACTCACACTACAAAGGTAGCAGTAATTCCCCACATTCGGCAAATGATACACAGATCAATCATGATAACTCTCGAACAGAATACCCTACCTCAAGTCGGGTACATGCTAATTACTCTACGAGTAATGAAAATATTCTATTGCGAACTGCTCTAATGCAAATAGAATATAGAGGTGAACTCTTCGCCATTCGGGCTCTTATAGACCCAGGTCCTCAGCGAACATTATTAACAGAAAGAATTAGAAGCCGACTTCAACTCCCATATCAGACATCTCGTTTTGAAATTGTCGGTATCGGCGGACAAAAGCAGTTCGCAGATAAAGAATGCGAGTTCGTTTTGTACGCAAGAAGGTATAATTTGAGAATTCCCATTAAGGCAATGGTTTTGCCGAAAGTCACTAATCAACTTTCTTCTTGTACCTTTGCAATCGCTCACTCTAGCGAACTCGAAGCATTAGATCTAGCTGATCCCACCTTCAACAAATCATCACACATAGATCTAATCCTGGGCAATGACTATGAATATCTCGTTAATATTGAAGGTATGAAGAAGAATATTTGCGGTCGCACCTCGGCATATAACACTGTATTCGGATGGGTGCTAAGTGGCGTTATGAAAGCTCAAGCGATTTAAACCTTCACAACTTCAGTTGTTCCCTCGGATATATCACACCTCAATAGTATCTTGAAAAAGTTTTGGAAGACGAAGAAATTCCCTCAGCACGCCCGTGCTCAACTGAAGATCAAATTTGTGATAAGTTCCATACTCAGACTACGACACGTCATGAGAATGGTAGATATATCGTACGATTGCCATTCAGGAAAGAATATCCCTAGAAAATTTCTAGATTTATTGCTTTGGCCCAATATTCCAGAATAGAAAAAACATTGTGCAGGAACCCCGGACTTTACACCGAATATAATAATGTTTTCAACGAATATTTGACCCTTGATCATATGGAAGAAACTTCCACTCTTGAAATTATGTCTCAGGGTAAATATAACTCCTTTTACTTACCGCAACATGCTGTAGTACGCCCGGACAATAGGACTACAAAGGTACGAGTTGTATTTAACGCATCGAGGAAAACAAAATCAAATTTTTCTCTTAACGATGTCTTGCACACAGGCCCTACTCTACAAAATGATTTGATTAATTATTCTCAATTGGAGAAAATACAAATTTGTATTCAGCGGCGATATACAGAAAATGTACCGTCAAATTCTCGTACATTCATCCATTTTGCGTAAGGAGACTTATGTGGATGATATTCTTTCTGGAGGTTTTTCCATAGAGGATACCCTATCCGCTCAGAATCAACTTATAGAAGTCTTGGAATGCGCAGGAATACCTCTGAAAAAGATTACTGCGAATGACTCTAAATTACTCTCCCATTTACCAAAGGAGGATCTGTATGATTTAGATTTCCTCCGCTTCCACGAGTCAAGCACAACTAAGACTCTTGGTATAAAATGGAATGCGCTCACGGACACATCTCCTACACTCCTACCAATAGCACAGTCATCAAAAATAACTAAAAGGCAAATTCTCTCGTCTGTGGCAAAACTTTTCGATCCAGCTGGTTGGCTTGCGCCTTTAATAATAAGGGCAAATATACTCGATACGAAGACATTTTACCGGATTCCCTTCAAATATGGAACAATCTCGTTCAGGATCTCTCTCATATAGAGGAAATCTCAATTCCTCGGTGGATCAAATATATACCCGAGGATATAATTCAGATTCATGGATTTGCTGATGCCTCCAAATCAGCTTATGTTAGGTGCCAAACAAACACACATAACACATGTTCAAGTTTGTTACTAGCGAAATCCCAATTAGCCCCAATTCAGGCAGTCAGTCTCCCATGATTGGAACTTAATGGAGCCGTTTTATTGGCAAATCTTGTCCATTATGTTCTAGCATTCTTGAATTTCTCTAACTCGGAAATATATTTGTGGACTGACTCATCCATAGTTCTAGGTTGGCTCTCAAAACCCCCTTCATCTTGGGAAACCTATGTAGCTAATAGAATCGCTTGAATTCATCGCTTAATCCCAGATGCAAGATGGCAACATGTTCCAATACACGATAATCCAGGAGATCTTGGAAGTCGTGGCTGTAAACCACAAGATCTTGCTCACAACTCCCTGTGGTGGCATGGACCACCATGGTTAACCAAACCCTCATCTGAATGGCCAAAACGAAACCCGTTGAAAACAACGAGGTTCAGATATTGCATACAGAAGTTCGAAATGATGGCATTCTAGCTAGAGTCTCATCATACAACAGAGTTTTGCGTGTGGTATGCTATATATTTCGATTCTTCAATAATTGTAATAAGAACCTCAGGCCAAATAAATCACACATTACTCAAAATAACTTAACTCACGAAGAAATGAAATTCGTTAAAATCAGTCTGATTATACTATGTCAGAAAACGTATTATTCAGAGGAATATTAATTCTTGTCTGAAAAGCGGGACATATCTACCAAAAGTGTTCTCAGAACCTTAAACCCATTCATTGATAAGAATTCACTTCTTACGATAAATGGCAGATTGGATCTCTTTTCCCTACCATATAATGAACGCTATGCCATTATATTACCTGGCAACTCCCGATTTTGTCAGCTTTATTTGCACCATTTACATTACTTCCTATCTCACGCTGAATGCGGCTAAAAGTGTCGTATGGTAAAAACTGAATTCTATATCTTCCGTCTCAAACCCCGAGTGAAGAAGATAATACGACAGTGCAAAACTTGTATTATTTACCCACAACAGCCTTGTTCTCAGATAATGGCACCGCTTCCCCGAGAGAGATGTAGTCTTTCACCTCCATTTGAAGTTACAGGGATTGATTTTGCTGGCCCATTTGAAATTAAAATCTCAACCTTACGAAATTCTAAAACTCCAAAGGCCTATGTTAGTGTTTTTGTTTGCTTCAGCACGAAAGCTATCAATTTGGAATTATGCTCAGACCTGTCTTCGTCAGCGTTCCAGGCCGCATTCTCTCGTTTCGTTGGTAGGCGTGGACTACCGCAAAGGGTAGTAACTGACAATGGTCGAATTTTTCTCGGAGCTAGTAGAGTACTCGAACGTGAATTCAACGAGTTTGTGAAGACAGCGGCCCAAGATATAGCCCAGAAATACCTGGCATATGGCTTTGAATTGAAATTTATTCCACCTCATGCCTCAAGCTGCCGTGAAAAGCTTCAAAATTCATTTGAAGCTAATTGCTGGTGCTCAGAGATTTACCTTTGAGGAATTTTCAACTATTCTAGCTCGCATAGAAGGAATTCTGAATTCTCGCCCATTATCTGCGCTTTCCGAAGACCCATCTGATTTAGCAGCATTGACTCCGGGTCATTTCTTGAGAGGAGCCCCCCTAATGGCTTTCCAGAACAAAAGTGGCAGGAAATGTCTCTGGTTAACAGATGGGAGAAGCTGAAAGCACTTCGCCACCAATTCTCAATTCGGTGGAGAGAGGATTATTTGAAATCGCTCCAGATGAGATACAAGTGGAAATTCTCAGTTCCTAATGTCCATGTAGGAGATCTCGTGGTTATAATGGACGATTTACAACCACCCTACGAATGGCGATTGGGACGGATTGAAGTTACATATCCAGAACCCGATAGGAATGTGCGTACAGCGGATATCCGCACAGTGTCGGGAATTATCACTCGACCGATAGTTAAATTATGTGGGCTTCCATTTTTGAATGAAGAAAATTCTAATTGAAATAAATTCTAATTCAAATTTTCAATACAACTCACCTTTTTTCTCAAACTACTAACATTTCTGACTGACTCAATTTCTCATTACTCGCAATGTCCACTAATATTTATAATTTTTCCCTTAGAAATAATCGAAATTTATAATAATACGCCGGAACCACAAAAACAATCCCAACAATAAACGTCACGTGGGCAAGGGTCGTCACCCAAGATCTCGACCAGATCCTGAAATTTATGAATGAAAAATTTGCCGGAAATTCCACGCGTTGAGGTTTTGCCGCCAATTCCTGAGAATGTCTATCATTGAAAGGCAGGAAATCGTCGATAGGCATCGGTATTGTGAAAACTGCCTAGCTAGGAGCCATGACCTACGATCCTGCACGTCTCTGGACATGTGTAAGAAATGTCACAAATTCCACCACACATTGCTTCACCCAACCCCTGAAAAGACCAAAAGAAATGAAGCAATTCAAAGAAAGACGTTTGAAAAGACGAAAAGAAAAAAGGCCGTTCAACGAAAGTCATCAACGAAAGAAGCATCATCATCGACTTTGTCCATAAGTCCAGATGCCAAAATCATTGCACAATCCATAAGGTCCTTGGCACAAGTCCTTTGTACTACACCTCCGGGCGAGAGGTCACCTTGTGTTTAGCACTAGGCCGGCGCTATGATCAAACTAGGTTTGAACACATATTAATTTCAAAGGCAACAAAAACATATTTCCATCAAACAAAAAGGAATGTCTCCACCATTACAATTCCATTGCACAATGGGAATGCCTCCACAATTCCAGTCATACAAAAACAAAGGGAATGTCTCCACAATTCACTGTTAATATCAATTGTAGGGAGAGCAGATGTTTTGTGGAAAATAAAATAAGACAAAGCAATTACTTATCATCTAGTGCTTATCATAGCAACTACAGAATTCTACCACCAAATTGAAATTTTAACTTAGTCAATTAAAATGAAATAAAACCATTGCGTGAAAGTAAAATTTGTGAAATCATATTTAATAAAATTAACAAAAACCAAAAATTGTATAATAATATTGAACTGTGCTCAAATATAATAGGAAAAAAATACTCAAAATAAAATTAAAATACTTAAATTTAAATGAAATTTATAATTAATAAATGAAAATATATCTTTAACATTAAAAGGAAAAAAAATAAAGTGAAATAAAATTTAGTTAATGTACAATAAAATTAAATTTATAATAAAAGAAAAAAATTCTTTAAGTATCTTTAATAAAACAAACAAAAAAAAGTTTGATTTACATTTTAATTATATTCGCCTAAACTACTTACTTGAAATTACACTTATAGGCCATTTACACTACAGCGAAATCTAGTAGATTAGATTTCAAATCTTGCTCAAAATCTAGATCGTTTACACTGGATTTATTTGACAGTAGCAAGATTTCATTTTAATAACAAAAACAGCTGACTGAAATTTAAAAGAAAATAATAATATTTCCAAATTTAGTTTAATACCAAACAAAAATGAAAAATATAGGACATTTCGTGTCGTAAACATATATATAGGTAATAATATATAAATATTAAACCGCACTTTAATACAGGTTCGTCATGGGTCATTCTGGGAGCAAGATATTCCTAATATTTCATATGATATGTTCATCGAAAAGCCGCCAAACTTTTCATTTGTTACGCTTAACCTCTTCAGGGACGATTTTTTATGGTGACAAAAAAATTATTAAATTTTGTTTTCTTTTTAAATTATTTAATTTTATTTAAATAGGAATTCAGAAAACAAAAAACAATGAAAATTCACAAAAAGGGATAACGTCCACATTTGTGGCCACTGAGCGTTAATGGTAATTTATGTGTGATATCATTATATATTATATATTTTCTTAACATTTCTCACAAATGTAGAGAGTTCGTCTTACACAATTTTTGTCGTGACATCTGGGGAGATTTTTCAGGTCCTTGTATTTAGGATAATGATCCATACCGTCCAGTCTAATTCCAGGATTCACTTTAGTCCAGCTTTTAGATTTTTTAGGTGGTGATGGTAAAACTTATATTAAATATAACTGATATTTTTTTTTTCAAATATTCTTGATAGAATCCACTGAAACAGATTGCCGAAGAATTATTTCACATTTTTTTTATTTATCTAACTATGCGTCGGAAATAATATCATCACTGCAGACAAACGGTCTGAGGATTTGGTAGTCAATAACTTACTATAAAATTTTTGTTTTTTTTTATTATTATTATAATTATGATTATAAAAAATTAAACGTACACATGTGGCCAAGGGCGTGAATAGGTTAAAGTTTTGTTTTTAAATTGAAATGTCATTTTTTCCTGCTCAGCGTTGTATATTTAAGTACTATTTGGCAAAACACATTGTAGCATTTCTATTTTTACTAGATTTTGAGTAGATTTTGCCGAAATCTACTAAATAAGTAGATTTTGTTTTGTATGGGAAATCTAGTTAAAATCAACTAGATTTGGCTCGAAATCTCATAAGTACTAGATTTCGCTGTAGTGTAAATGGCCTATTACCTTAAACTTGTTTACATTTTAATTATATTCACCTAAACTACTTACCTATATGAAATTATACTTACCTTAAAGTTGCACCAACACATAATAAAAGAAAGTGAATTAAGTCGTATAAAATTATACTTACCGAAAAATTGTGCCCATATTGAAATATTGATGGAAATTGTGTAATTGTATAAATATATTGTAAATTCACAATTGGAAAAAAACAGAAAAAGGATTTATTTCATTGCTGGAAAAGGTAAGAATCTCAATTCTCTCTTAATTCTCATAAGAAATTGAAATAATTGTATTTATTTCTTTCTCTCTCCCACAATACGCATCCCAACGATTGTAATTACTCACGAGTAATTACAATCCATATCTCCTAAAGATCTCTTTCTTTAAAAGAGATTTAAGGGAGATTTATAAACAAATTATTCATCCCCAATTTGTTTTAGATGTGTTTGATAATTGTAGCGTACACATTTACGCTGATGACGTTCAGCTTTATAGGAGCACTCGTATTGAGAATATCAATCTTTGTATAGACTCGATCAACTGTGATTTACAGAAAATTGACAACTAGGCTAAGGCCAATGGACTTTGTATAAATCCTATAAATCTAAATGTTTATTGCTCTCCAGAACAAAGAGAGCATTTGTTGTGCCAGATATAATTATCAGGTTGAATAAAATAGACTATGTTGAATTAGCAACCAATCTGGGTATTATCTTTAATGGTCGGCTAACGTGGTCTAACCACATTAATGTCATCGTTGGTAGAGTTTACGGTATGCTTCGAAATTTATGGGCCTTTGCCATAAGAATGCAACTGGGTAAAACGTGCCTGATTCCTGTACTTTTATACAGATCTTAGTTTCGCAAACTGTGATACTTATGATAGGCGTACACTCAACTTGGCTTACAATAATATAGCTAGATATGTATTTATTAAAGGAAGTCGCTACCATATATCACAATTTTCTTACTGGATATTTGGAGTTAATTTTAATAACCTCTTAAATATTAAATGCATTATTCTCCTCCATAAGATAATTACCTCAAAACAGCCAACAAACTAATTTTGGAGTGTACTTGCAAGATCCAACCGCGGTATGAAAATTATCCAACATAGATTTAGATCTCTTTTGTCACAACGCCAGTATTCAGAACAAAGGCAATGCAATTAAGTTCAAAACGGAGTTATAAAAGTTATTTAATAGCCCATTTAGATTTAGTGGATTAGATTTCAAATCTTGCTCAAAATCTATATCGTTTACACTGGATTTATTTGACAGTAGCAAGATTTCATTTTAATAACCAAAAACAGCTGACTGAAATTTAAAAGAAAATAATAATATTTCCAAATTTAGTTTAATACCAAACAAAAATGAAAAATAAAGGACATTTAGTATCGTTTTCAGCAAGACCAAATAAGATCCAATCAGAAATAATGTTGTGTGTTGTTGAATATAAGATTTCAAAAAATAATGTAAATGTATTACTATACTCAATTGTTAAATAGCAGAATGGAATGGGTACATGTAGGCATATATCGAGCCATAACCGCAAAAAAAGCTCAAGCGACAAAGATGAAATTTTACAGGGGAAGGTTTTTATTATTTATTTCTTGTTCAAATCAAGTTAGATCAACAAAATTTTGTATGAAGACACATTTTGTTCCAATGCATAAAATGAATGCAATTGCTTTCACATATAGGCATAATAACAGCAATTTTTGGTGCTTAAGCTATTTTTGCTGTCATTCTGATTAACTACTGGGCAAAAATTTTGTCGGTTAAGATAAAGTATTCTTGTGACGGAGGATTTTTTTTCATTTACTAAACTATATTTTTTTAATATAATTCTTTTTAGGTCATTATTATAACATTTTATACATAAATCTATATAAATATATATAAAAGGCTTTTTATTTGTATTAGAAATTACATATTTTTGTAATTAATGCAGTGAATGTCTAACAGTAAGAATTATTATCGTAATATGGGAAATATGTGTTAAAGGACTCGAATTTCTTCTTTGTTACGTATACATACATACATGTAGTTGCCTTAATATATATAGGCCCTAACTCGAGTAGTAGAGATTATTTGGGGCTTACAAAAAAAAAAAAAGAGTTAGGACTTTTCCTTTAAAGGTTACAATATATAAAATAAAATCATGCAGATAGTTTAATTCAAACTTTTTTTATTAACAACGAAAAATAAAAATGTTTTATATATCATTATGAACACTGCACGTGGTTACAAGTAAATAATAAAGAAGTCATTGCAAAACTTAACATTTTCAAAAAAACAATTATTTATTTTTTATATCTAAAGGGAATTGTCTTCTTGATCGATTTCAGGCAGCAAGTCTTCTATGGTATGATCATGTTGTAAATTTAAAAATTCGTGGTGAAATCTTTCAGGTATGATTTTGTTGTCACAGAGTGTTTTTAAATCTCTGTACTTTGTAGAGGAAATTTTCAATGGACTTTTATATAATTCTGCAGGTCCCTTGGCTAGTATTTCAGAGTGTCGTCTAAATCGTAAAATCGAGTTTATATCAAAATATTTTATTTCAGAATTTTCAAAATAACCATATTTAAGACCTATGTTCGGGTTATCTTTTTCAAATATAGCAGAACGTAAATTGTTCAACAAAATTTTCATTGTTCTTACACGGATTAGACAGAACACTTGTGTTGCGAACTTTTAGTTTTCAGCCGTAAAGGTAATTTTCGTTGCCTTTTAAATCCTCTCTTTTCCACACAGGTTTCTTCTTCATCAGAAGATGTGTCTGAATCGCTGTATGGAACGAGGGAGCGCTTATTAAACTTCTAGAAAAAAAATTTTTTTAACATAAAACTTTAACACTTCCTTATTCACCTCTGTCAAATTTTATAAATTTTTAGGTATTTACATACGAATATTAAAATAATACTTCAAACGTATTATTATATTATAATTTTTAAAAACAATATATTTTTCAAATTTTTTAAGAAGCAAATTTTATCTTAAGCGACAAGTCGCTGTCACAAAAAAACAAACAAGTTTTCAAAATGCACTTAAGTTAAAAGTTTTTTTTTGTTATAAATTCATAACGGTGCACAGTGTGATTCTGAAATTTTTATAGATGATGCAAATGAGGGTAATGAATTTATGTATTACAAAAAACGATATATGAAAAATATGTCGCTTAAGCTTTTTTTGCGGTTATGGCTCGATATATAGGTAATAATATATAAATATTAAACCGTACTTTAATACAGGTTCGTCATGGGTCATTCTGGGAGCAAGATGTTCCTAATATTTCATATGATATGTTCATCGAAAAGTCGCCAAACTTTTCATTTTTTATGCTTAACCTCTTCAGGGACGATTTTTTATGGTGACAAAAAATTATTAAATTTTGTTTTCTTTTTAAATTATTTAATTCTATTTAAATAGGAATTCAGAAAACAAAAAACAATGAAAATTCGCAAAAAGGAATAACGTCCACATTTGTGGCAACTGGGCGTTAATGGTAATTTATGTGTGATATGATTTCATACATTCCGGGCATATCAGGCATATATATATATATATATATATATATGTATACTCGATACAAATGTAGAGAGTACGTCTTACACAATTTTTGTCGTGACATCTGGGGGGATTTTTCAGTTCCTTGTATTTAGGATAATGACCTATACCATCCAGTCTAATTCCAGGATCAACTTTAGTCCAGCTTTTAGATTTTTTAGGTAGTGATGGTAAAACTTATTATATTAAATATAACTGATATTTTTTTTTCAAATATTAACGTTTTCTTGATATAATCCAATAAAACAGATTGCCGAAGAATTATTTCACTTTTTTGTTTATTTATCTAACTATGCGTCGGAAATAATGTCATCAGTGCAGACAAACGGTTAAATGTTTACACACAGTTACTAAATTATACGTACGGTTAAAAAATTTCCGAAATTGATGTTAAGACGGTCTTTTGCATTGGTTAAAAAACGTTCTGAAATTGAACTCAATTGTGGCCCTGCACAGGCCCACAAACGTATGCATCCGATTTACAAATTTCACAAATTTCTGAACCAAAGCAAAAGACCGTCTTAAAGTCGAGGAAAGTTGTCAGACAATTACAAAGATTTTCAACGAAAACAGATTAGTTAAAAAAAATTTTGAAATTTGTTATCCGTATGTATACTTTTGTGGCTATGCGTACTTCTGTTGTTGGAGGATTTGGTAGTCAATAATTTACTATAAAATTTTTGTTTTTTTTTTATTATTATTATAATTATGATTATAAAAAATTAAACGTCCACATATGTGGCCAAGGGCGTGAAGAGGTTAAAGCTAACATCCATGAAAATTTTTGCCGCACTGATCTTATTAGTTTTGTTTTTAAATTCAAATGTCATTTTTTCCTGCTCAGCGTTGTATTTTTAAGTACTATTTGGCAAAACACATAGTTGCATTTCTATTTTTACTAGATTTTGAGTAGATTTTGCAGAAATCTACTAAATAAGTAGATTTTGTTTTGTATGGGAAATCTAGTTAAAATCAATTAGATTTGGCTCGAAATCGCATAAGTACTAGATTTCGTTGTAGTGTAAATGGGGTATAAATAAATTTTTAAATATTTTGATTGTTTTGTACATTTTTTACTTTTTATCTTTATTAGTGATTTATAATTTTCATTTTTTAATAGTCTTTAAATTTAATTGTATCTTTATATGTTTATGTATATATATTTCATTGTTTGTGTATGTTGCTTTTAATCTGTATGTAATCTTTGTATTTTTCCTATTTTATTTTTTACATATACAGTGCCGTTAAAAAAATAGCACCAAATCTGCACATATTATTTCATTGTACATAAAATTCCTATTAATATTTTATTTCGATTTCATGGTAACACTAGATATAGTGCAGTTTGTGCCCACTCTGAGATAATAATTTTTTCTCTTAAAATATGAACACTTTTTTATTATCAAACAATTTTAAGAGTAACATATGAAATCTAACGGTAAAAAAATAGCACTTCTCATTGTTTTTGCAAGATCTTCAAAGGAAGAAGCAATTTTATTTTAAGCAAACATTATGTAGTTCTTCGTGAACAGATTGTAGAAGCGAGTGTTTAAAAGGAGTTAAATAAATATAAGTGGAAAAAACAATAAATATGGGTCGTGGAAAGCATTGTTCTGAGGAAAAAAGAGAAATTATTAAAAATTATGATTTCTGAGGGAAAAACTTACGCGGAAATTGGTCAGTTTCTCAAATGCTCAAACAAAATGATTAGAAATGCCATTACTTATACTAAAAAAGTCGAAACTCGTGGAAGAAAACCTGCAATATCCCCGTTACTTGTCAAGAGGTTGGTACGTCAGAGCAAAAAGGATCCTTTTAAGCCAGCAACGGAGTTGAAATAAGAGCTACAAATTGCGGCATGCGTTGAAACAGTCCGAAATCGGCTTCGGGAACATAATTTAAAAGCTTGCAGTCCAAGAAAAGTTCCGCTTCTTACAACAAGGCATGTGAAAAAACGAATGAAGTTTGTATGTGTACATCAACACTGGCCCGTAAGTAAATGGAGAAACATTTTGTGGACTGACGAGAGCAAAATTGTTTTGCATGGTGGAAAAGGATCTCGAGCATTTGTACGACGACCACCAAACGCTGAATATAACCCCCAATTCACCTGCAAGACCGTAAAACATGGAGGTTCGAGCATTATGATTTGGGAGTGTTTTTCATATTACGGAGTGGGTCCAATATACTGGATCAAAACATTGATGGATCAGCATGTTTACGTTGATATACTGTAGAATGTTATGCTACCGTACGCTTCAGAGGAAATGCCATTGTCATGGGTCCTCCAACAGGACAACGACCCAAAACACACCAGTCGAAAAGCCAAGAAGTGGTTCGACGAACATAAAATAAATGTTATGCAGAGCCGACTTAAACCCAATAGAAAATCTTTGAAAATTTTGTTTAACCGCTGGACTAAATTAAAATAAATATGTCTGAAATATTTTTAATTTTACTTACAACTGTGTTTTATTTATCTTTTTACTTAATACATAAAATTCCAAAATTAAATGTTAGAAAAATTGACGACGAAATAATTATTCCATCCTTAGTGCTATTTTTTTACCACAGTTGCATTTATTTCTTATTTATCCTAATTTGTTGCATCGATTGCTATATTTTCTGAGATTATAACACGATCTAATTTATTTCTATATCTACATTATTCCTTACATTTTATTACTTATGCATATTATTAATGATTCTTTATTACTTTTTTTCTTTGCTGTACTCCCATAGCACTTTCATTTATAAGATTAATATCTTGTTGTGCTACGACTAATATTGAATAAATAAATAAATAAAAAATATGTAAATAAATATACATAATAATAATATACATAATAAAATGGTAATTTTAAAGGAGACAAGGAACTTGCAAATGCTGTTACAATATTAGCAGATAAGCGAATGCCTGTCACGTATTTTTTAAATATCGTCCGTGAACTTTGCTTTACTTGCTTACAACCCTTTAGCCACGATTGCGGAGCTTTTTATACTATTCAAGTTGTGCGCGTTCAGTAGGTAATAGAATAGTCGCTGTAGTACAATATAACCAGTAGCGCTGTAACTTGTAAAATTTTAAAATGTATAATATTAAAAATTTAACCAATTCAAATTGATGTCAACAAAATACGCAGTTGTAGGAGCTGCAGTGCAAAATTCGAATTATTGAACTTTGTTGAGCGATAGATCAGCTGATTGTGAAATATTAATTGTAAAGAAGGTTTACATGCATATACATACATAATTGGTCTTTGACCAACTCACTGCTCTGCTTTTTCAAAACATTACCATCTTTTCCTATCATATGATATCTTAAGAACATTGACTACACGTCACTGCAAACGGAATTGGCAGCTATACCTTGGAATCAAACTTTTTAATGCCTACAGCGGACGAGTAAGTTAATTTTTTACAGGGTAAGTTACAGTATCTTTTTGAAAAAATTGTTACGAAAATGGAAATGGTGTTATCAAAATGATAAACAAAAGCTCTAAAAACTAAACAATGGAGTTGTTCACATGATCAAAGAATAAACAAAAGATACAAAATCAATGGACTTATTTACATTATCAACGAATAAGCAAAAATATATGTAGCAACAAGATAGTATAAAAAAGGGGATAAACAAAGTAAACAAACAAGCAACAACAACACTGCAAGGACAAATGTAAGACAAATACACAAACAACAATAATGAAAACAATTTGTTTACATTTACAAATATTTCGCGAAGGCAATCATTCTCCTTCGAAAGCATTTATCAGACTGTCTACCCAGCTATATAAAAGCCAAGACAAAACAGGCAACGAGATGAGAAAGAATTCAATCAGTCTTGTGTGAAGACGCGTTGCGTGTGAGGAGGATAATCGTGGTTCGAAGATCCCCGCTACTAAGATCTAGCGAACGACTGTAAATAAAAATAACAATTAAAGTAAATTGTTGTTGTTCAGAACAAATTTCCAAAGGTGGCACACAGAATTGTGCGAACAATAAAGAATTGATTTAAGAGTAAACACAAATTTATTTTAATTTTATTTGCAATCTACGAACCCATATTTTTAACGTTTTTAAAAGGCTAAAAACGTAACAATATGTTCCAATTAAGACTGGAAAAATACGAAATGGAAAGCCGTGGTTTACTAATGAAATTAGAATCTCAATTAATGAAAGTAATAATACATATTACAGATGGAAGAGATTTATGACGACTGATCTATACATTTTTAAGGCATGTAGGAAAGATACAAACATGAAAATCAGAACCGCAAAATCTATTTTGTACGTGTGAAAATTCATGTCAGATATTTGCAACTACAGAAAATGGGGAAATATTCGATTATTAATAATAATGAATAGTAAATATACAATAACACTGTTGATGTAAATCTCAGCATAAATTTCTAGAATATACCGACTACTGATGCAGACCTAGAACATTACAAATCATCTCATGTCTTTTCATCCTCTATTCTTATGACTCAACCTAATTTTAAATTCAAAAATGTTAATCATTAAAATGTTCTTGAAAGCAGTCTTAGCGTTAAATCCAACTCCTTCGGCAATGATAATCTCATCATCCCAAGTTTGTTAAATTGATTTTGCTATACTTCCTTTCGAACATAGCGCAATTAATAAATACTATAATTTTAACGTCTATTTTTCATCCAATGTGGAAATATGCTAAGATAATACCTGTACCTAAACAAGATAAGACCTACCGCCAAATAGCAATATTATCATACTTATCAAAAATGTTTGAAAAATTAATTTACAGGCAAATGATGGAGTATGTGTATGGCAATAATTTACTTTCTGAGGGGTAATCTGGCTTTCGACCTGATCACGGCTGCATTTCTGCTCTTGTTGATGTTACAGAGGAGTTGCGATCAAAGGCTGATGATAATATGCTATCCCTTTTAGTCTTACTTGCTCATCCGAAGATATTTGACACTCTTGACCACACGATACTTTGCCAGAAACTCAAACACATGTGCCACTTTTCAGATACCGCTGTTAAGCTTGTTACTTCATAATTACGGGACAGATGTAAATTTATGTATTGTGATGGTAATAACTCGAATAGTCTTCTGTCAATATTTAGAGGTATACCACAAGGTTTTATACTAGGTCCATTACTATATTCGATTTACTCTAATGATCTGGCATCAAAATTGCATTGTAATATACAGATGACGTTCAACTATACATTCCCTTTTGAAATTATAAATTGTCTTGGCAAAGTGAATTGTGATCTATATAATGTGTTTAAATGGGCATTGGAGAACGGTCTATGCCTGCATTCGCAATAATAATTTTTTTTCAATATAGTCATATTATTTAATATTGTTATGCAAATCAAAACGACCTAATATCGTTTAACAACAAAAACGATAAACAAAAGCCACACGATACAAATACACACTAACACTAAGAATACAATGAACGTGTTGATTTTCTAAAGCTGCACACACACATATGTACAACGAACCTGGTTGCGCCTGGTACCACCAACAACATGTATGTGACAAAAAGGGATAGACAACATAAGCAAAGTACACAAACAACAATGTACTAAATTATTAGATCACGAACCTTCCACTTCAAGAATGTTCGTTAGACTGGTTGTGTCGGACTATAAAAGGGCTGGACAAAGAAGGCAGCAGTCAGTAAGCATTCAGTCAGCCTTGTGTGAAGTTGCGTGTGAACAAAACAAGTCGTTGTTGTATAGCGAATAATAGCGAATAGTTGTGCGAACTAGTAAAGTGAATAAAACAGATTATTATTATTGTATCGTTAAGTTGTATACGGGGGCACACAAAAGTAGTGTAAAGAATAAAGAGATTTTAACGGAAGTTAAACAGTTAACGTTAAACGCTTTTAAAAAGGTAAAAACGTAACAATTGGTGTCAGAAGTGGGATTGCAAAATCCAAAAGTAAAAATAAATAAAATGAAACTCGCGGAACTAAGAGTAGACCGACTGAAACGAGAGTTGGACTTCGATTCCTACGAGTTCGAGGATGAAGAGGAACGAGAGTTACATGCCCCTGCAACGCCTAGCGGTGTTGACATAAATTCGTTGCTTGCCGCTAGGATGTAAAAAATGCAAGTATTAGCTGATAAACAAGAAGCTTCCCGAAAAGATAGTTAACAAATTATGGAGAAACTGGAAGTAACAAACCAGAAGCTATTCGAAGCTTCTAGAACCGAAAATCAAAAACTTCTGGCTGAGTGGCGACAAGATAGTGAACGAAGAATGGAAAGCAATTATGGAACAAATGGAGCATAGAGAACAAAAATTTTTGTCAAAAATCGAGAATAAACTTGAAGCAACCACAGAGAAGCTGCACGAAATACATAAGTCGGTCAGCAAAAGAATTACCAGTGTCGAAGAGAAGGTGTCAGATTTGGAGAAGTCCGTTGACGGAAAACTAAACATAATGGACGAGAAGATCAACAAACTCCAAAGCCAACGACCGGAACCAGTGCGAGTAGCATCAGAAGGTACCGGCAGGATAAAACCACCTTGCTTTGATGGTAGCTCACCCCTATCCGTATTCAAATTACAATTTGAGACAGTCGGCACCAGAAACGGAGGGGACGATGGGGAGAAAGCTCTAGAACTAATTTTGGCACTAAAAGGTATCGCAGCTGAAATTCTAGAAACCCTGCCAGTCAGCTGCCGAAACAACTACAATGAATTAATGGTGGCATTACAGCGGAAATTCGGTGATGAGCACAAACGAGATCTGTACCGCATAGAATTGAGATGCCGGTCGCAAAAGACAAACGAGTCATTACAAGCCTTTGAAATGGAGGTTGAGAGGTTCAGCTTACATACCCGGGAGAAAACCACCCGTTGATAGACAACATTAAGACCGAGGCGTTTGTCAATGGTATACGTGACCCTGACATTAAACTAGAGGTATGTTCTACACAGAAGACAACATTTGCGGTCGCACTAGCCCAAGAGACCGCTCGCACAATTTCAAGACCACCAGTTAACAAAGTGCGAAAAATGGAAGTAGTGGAGGAAGATGAATGCATTTTAACTAAAGTTAAGGAGATGGTGAAGCAACCTTTGGAAGAAAACGGACAAAAGGCTAAACTTAAATGCTTCAGCTGTGGAAAGAGTGGTCATTTCCAGAGAAACTGTAAAGCGCCACGCAAGAGATCAATATCCGCCTCACCATCAAGGAATAAGAAACAGGCGAACTACCAACCATCTACACAAGAATCCCCGTTAAACTAAAACGCGCTAGCACTGAGGGGCAAGTGCTGGCTCCCACAAGCGAGGGCCCCACAATCTCAATATCAGTGATGCAACAGAACAACAACAATCTTACGGCGTGCGGGTACATAAACTGCGGACGACACACCCTCACTATAGACACCGGGGCGACGCAGTCCATCATCAGACTGGAGAGTCTGTCACCGTCCACGGAAAAACAGAGGCGAATGTGAAATATAGAGATACCTCTAGACGTGGGGTACAAGCATCAAGTGCACGCCAGAAGGATAGTTGCGTTCGAACAACTCAAATTGCCACCTCAGGGTGAATCACTGATATGGGCGCGTATGGATTGAGATTGTGTAGAAAACCGCTTGTGGGTTGTGAAATCAGCAGAAATTCCAGAGAGAAATAAAGTCAAAAAGCTGTTGAAGAGGTATGCTTTCGCTTTCGCCACGAACAATAGAAGACAAGGAAGAACAGCCATGGTCAAACATGAAATTGATACTGGCGAAGCGAGACCGATAACCGAGGTTAAGGATTTAGTCGACGAAATGAGGAAGAGCGGTGTAATCGAACCATCATCGCGTCCGTGGAGCCCATCTGTAGTTTTAGTAAAGAAGAAAGATGGCAGTACAAGATTCTGCATAGACTACAGGAAGCTGAATGATGTCAGTAAAAAGGACAGTTACCCGCTACCAAGAATTGACGACATACTCGACACGTTAGCCGGAGCGAAGTGGTTCTCCACATTGGATTTACAAAGCGGGTATTGGCAGGTGGTGATTGCAGACAAGGGCAAGGAGAAAACCGCATTCAGTGCGAACGGCGGCTTATGGCAGTTGAAAGTTATGCCATTTGGACGAAAGGGACTGCATTGGAAGACTTGCCTGGTGTATCTCGACGACATAATAGTGATGGGCCGAACTTTTGACGAACACCTCAAGAACCTGGGAGAAGTTCTGCAATGAAAAACAATGACAGGTGAAGTATTTGGGGCATCTTGTCACAGAGATGGCATATCCACCGATGAAGATAAAATACGGGCAGTAAAGGACTGGCCTCGTCCCCAGAATCTTCATGAACTACGCAGCTTTTTGGGACTATGCACATACTACAGACGCTTTGTGCCTAACTTTGCTAGCATGGCTGCAAGTTTGCATGAGCTCACCAAGAAGTCAAAAGTCCATCAATGGGGTGAGCCACAGGAGAAGGCGTTCCGGACACTAAAAGACCTATTGTGTGCTGCACCAGTTTTGGCGTATCCAGTCCCAGGAGAAAAATTCTTTTTGGACAGTGATACTAGCGGACATGGTATTGGTGGTGTACTTTCCAAGTGGTTAATAGAACAGAGAAAGTCGTAGGCTACTATAGTCGCACATTGTCAAAGCCTGAACGGAACTACTGTGTGACCCGACGAGAGCTACTTGCAGTGCTGGAGTGCATAAAACATTATCATAAGTACCTATATGGCCAACATTTTCTGCTAAGGACTGAACATTCCGCACTGAGATGGCTGCTACAATTCAAGAACCCCGTAGGACAGCTAGCGCGTTGGATTGAGCGCCTACAGACTTACGACTTCAGCATTGAAGAGGCATAAAACATGGGAATGCTGATGATCTCTCACGCCGACCCTGTAATTTGGAGTGTAAGCATGGCGTGAAAGCCGAGAAGAAAGAATCCATAGTTGATATCCGGCTAACGCGGATCGAAGCCAACGAAGACTGGTCCGAAGCACAACGATATGACCCAATATTGGCGAAGATAATAGCAGCTGAGGAAGAGGACAAACGAGCTACCAGAAATGAGATATCCGCAGAAAGTCCTCTTACAAAAGCATATTGGGCACTATGGGACAGCTCAAAGATCATAAATGGATGCCTATATCGACATTGGGAAAGCGCTGATGGCAAAACCGTATCCAAACTTTTAGTAGTGCCTTCCTCTAAAATGAAAGAAGTAGTATGTGAATTCCATAATGGAGCTAGCGGAGGACATCTTGGAACGACAAAGACACTGGAAAGGCTAAAACAACGTTTTTATTGGGTTGGATGTCAACAAGCAGTGGCGGATTGGACAGCAAACTGCACCCAGTGTATTGCAGCTAAGGGTCCAGTAAGAAGTCGAGGACAGCTGCAACAATATAACTCAGGCGCACCTTTCGAGCGGATAGCGATGTACGTAGCAGGCCCTTTTCCAGTCAGCAATGCCGGAAACCGATATGTTCTCGTTGTGATGGACTACTTCAGCAAATGGCCGGAGGTATATGCCATACCCAATCAAGAGGCGAACACAATAGTAAACGTTTTTGTGAACAACTGGGTATGCCGCTATGGGGTTCCAATAGAACTACATTCCGATCAAGGCAGAAATTTCGAGTCGACTGCATTCCAGGAAATGTGTGAAGTATACGGTATTAAGAAGACTAGAACGACGCCGCTTCACCCACAGTCAGACGGAATGGTAGAGCGATTTAACCGAACCCTGGAGGAATACTTGCGGAAAGTAGTGAGCGAGCAACAGAAGGACTTGGACGAACACATTCCGAGGTTTCTACTGGCGTACCGATCTGTAGTCCATGATTCAACATCTAGATCACCCGCCAAGGTTATCTTTGGGACTGAGATAAAACTGCCCGGTGACTTAGAGTTTGATGTTAAGCCCGCCACAGAGAGGGACGAAACATACACTGGAAAAGAAGAAGCCTGAATGAACTGCATGGGTTTGTGCGCATCCGTATAAAAATGTGATGGAATGAAAGCCAGGTATGATAGAGCAGCAAACACGGAGGGCTTTCATGAGGGACAAATGGTTCTACTATACAACTCAAAGCGGAAGAAGGGATTATCTCCCAAGCTACAAACCAGCTGGGATGGACCGTATAAAACAATTAAATGGTTAAACGATGTCGTGTACAGGATACAGAAAGCTATCAGCCCCCGAACAAAAATGAAGGTCGTAAACATAGAGCAACTGGCAAAATATGGGAAAATAGATAATGAGCCTATTCGACGAACAGGCTTAAGTGGGCGGCAGTGTTACGCAAATCGAAACGAACTAATATCGTTTAACAACAAAAACGATAAACAAAAGCCACACGATACAAATACACACTAACACTAAGAATACAATGAACGTGTTGATTATCTAAAGCTGCACACACACATATGTACAACAATCCTGGTTGCGCCTGGTACCAGCAACAACATGTATATGGCAGAAAGGGATAGACAACATAAGCAAAGTACACAAACAACAATGTATTAGCAATAGAGCTCTCGAGAAGGCGAGATCACGAACGAGAATGAATGTTCGTTAGACTGGTTGTGTCGGACTATAAAAGGGCTGGACAAAGCAGGCAGCAGTCAGTAAGAATTCAGTCAGCCTTGTGTGATGTTGCGTGTGAACAAAACAAATCGTTGTTGTAAAGCGAATAGTTGTGTGAACCAGGGTTGGCAAATGACATTTCTAAATTGTACAAACCAGCGTTTTAAATTGTACTCTTTTACCCTAATTGTACAAAACACATTTTTTATTGGAAATATATATGTTTATTAGAAATATATATTTTATTTTAATAAACAATATAAAAGCAAAACAAAAAAATACATACGAATTCAATTGTACTGTTGTAACAAACAAATATTATAATTATTAATTTTATGAAGAAATTTAATTTTTCCAATTGATATACAGTGAACTCGCGATAACGTGAACTCGCGATAACGTGAACTAATTTTTACGAAGGCAGTTCACATTTTCGAGTTTGTTCACGTTATCGAGTACCCAAATTAAAAACAAAAAATTACCCTATTTAATGAGTAAAAATGCTAAATACTATTTTAAATTAATTTTTAATAACAAAAATTGAAATGCAATATATGTACATAGTATATAACTCACTTTGCATTTGATGCATACCAAAAAAATATATAAAATAAAGGATACAAAAAATTCGTGTTAATTAACAAAAACAACAAAAAATTAACTAAAACTATATAGGAACATGTAGTCGCCGTGGTGTAGTAGGTAGTGTGTTGGCTTACTATTCGTAAAGCCCGGGTTCGTATCCCAGGTCAGACATCAAAATTGAAATATGAAAAAAAAAATATTTCTTCGGCGACTTCCTCTCAGCAGATTTCTGGCAAAAACTCTGAGAGTAAAATAAACTGCCATGAAAAAGTTTCTCAAAATTCTGTCGTTCGGAGTCGACGTTAAACTGTAGGTCCCGCCACTCACGTATAAAATTAACGCACACAACATGAGTGGTGTGAGAAGCTAGGCCGTAATCCTGACTGAAGGGTTGTAATGGCCAATTATGTATGTATGTATGTATATAGGAACATTTCTTCCAATGGATAATTAAGTTAAATAAATTTTAAAGGAAAAAATCAGTCATTTTTTTGGGGAAGTTTTTTGTTTAGCCATCTTTAACAGAGCTTTTTCTTTAAGGTTTCTCAGTACTCTAATGCCACTACCATTACGTTTTCAGCCTATATTAAAGCCTTATCAAAAGCTTAAACAGCTTCCTTGGGTTTAATTGTAATTTCTGACTGGAATATAAACGAATCGTCATCATCGTCGGTATCATCCTGAATTTCAATACTTCCTACTTCTGTCTTATTTCTGGAGGAAAAGACTTAAGAGAATATTATCATCCGAGTAATCTTTGTCCGAAACTGAATTTAAAATACTTTTCCAATTGTTTAAAATTTGTTGCGAATTTTTTTTTATTTTTTGTTTGTTTTATAGTTAACATCTTAATGAAATCTAACAATTCTGTTAGTTTTCCAGTCACTAATGCCAAGAGACTGTTTCTATGAGACAGTTTTGTTATTTTAAAACCATCTGGTCCATGGGCTGAATTAACTATGTATCGTTAGGTGGCAAAAACATTGCACAAATGAATCGGTCATCAGAAATCAATTGGAATTCAGACGGATGTGCAGGGGTATTGTCTATTAACAGAAGGGCTTTTACCGGTAGCCCCTTTTTAGTGAAGAACTCAGTAACTTAAAGCTAAAAATTATAACAAAGTTTTCAGTTTTAAATATGTCAGTTGTAATCTATCTGTTTAACAAAACATTGTTGAAACCAGTCATGAAAAATTTTACATGTCATCCATGGTGACTTAGAGAATTTTTAATTCACTGGACAAGTAAAGCTTTTCAAACTTCGTGGATTTTTAGATCTTCAAATTACCAGTAAATTAAGTTTGTGGGTCCCCGACGCATTTAAACATTGAAAACAGATTACAAAAACAAAAAAAAAGTGTTCACGTTTTAGAGCTTTCGGATTTTGTTCACGTTTTAGAATACTCTGTGGAAAAACAAATTTGTTCACGTTTCTGAGACGTTCACACTTTCGAGTGTTCACGTTTTCGCGAGTTCACTGTATATATATATTTTTTTATAAATTAATAATGTATAATAAATACATAAATCAGTTTATAATTTCTCAAATGGTTTCTTCTATAGTTTTGTTAACAAATTTTTCGTTATTTTATAATTATAACAACAACAGTGTGATGAATTTATTAAATCTTTAGTTTGTATTAAACCAGAAAGTGTAGTTACATGCAGTGTGTTTCTCTCTTTTGTCTTATTATATCTTGATACGAAAAAATTCGTTCCACATTTGCGGATGAATGAGGAATGGATAATATCACTCTTACTACTTTACTAAATTCTAAAAACATATATTTATTTGATTCGTTTTTAATTTCAAAAATTTTGGTTCAAAAATTGCTTATGTTTTAATTTTTATACGATTTTATAATTTCTAAATCAGCCAGTGTTCTGAATTGTGAGTTTATTGTTTCGAAATTTTGGTGTTCATTAGCACACATTTTTACTAATATTGGTACGACGCTGTTAGTTTTCCAGAGAAAACATTATCTGGGGAAAACTTATTAAACCAGTTTAAGGTTTGATTATCTTCATCATTTAGATCTAAATTTGATATTTCATACTTATCAAGTACATCTTTTTTAAAAAAATTGCGACACATTTGGCGGAATAAAAATGTTATTCGTTCTAAAATTATATGAATTCGAGCGTCTTCTGCTTTTTGCTTAAGAACGAAAGACAATGTAGAGAGAAAAATATTCGCTATAAATTGACAGCCAAAATGAGTTGCCATTTCACATCAATTAAGACTCAAAATTGACAAAACTTTAAAATTGTACAAAATGGGTGATCGGTGTACCATTGTACTTTTGGTATTTGAATTATACCAAAAAAAAAGTACAATTGTACCAATTTTGCCAACCCTGGTGTGAACTAGTAAAGTGAATAAACAGATTATTATTGTTGTATCGTTAAGTTGTATACGGTGGCACACAAAAGTAGTGTAAAGGATGAAGAGATTTTAACTGAAGTTAAATACATATTTGTTTTTACTTTATTTGCAATTAACGAACTCATATTTAAACGTTTTTAAAAAGGTAAAAACGTAGCAATATAATCTATTCTTAAGTAAAATTATTTTTAAGATAAACATTTAGCCTTATTCTGGTTGTCGTCATCGACGCAAGACGACGTCGACTTGCGTCGACAATTTAAAATTGGTATTCTGTTTGTAGTTATTGACAGTTATCGATGACTGTCGACACACATTTGGTATTCTGTAAGTCAATACTAAGTCGATATTGTGTTGTGTCGACTCTGATTTTGTCGACGTTATTTTTGGTAACGACAAGCATTAAAAAATTAACTGTTGTGGTAAATTTTTATTGTCTTGCGTTTTTCTTCCTTAGCACAATAGCGATATGGATCGCCTTGACATCCATAAATACAGTTACACGTCGCCAAATGATTTCTAACAAAACATTCGGCATTCTGCCCACAGGTACTAGGACATGGGTCTTTACATTTCTCATTAACACATGCCCTGTTCGACGGGCAGTCGGAATCAAACGTTCGGGTCGACAACCTTCATAAGGATTGCCAAATTAATCAGGTAAACATTGACAAGATGCAACGCCATTTTGTTGGCGGCATTGAGCATAGGGTTCACATGGCGATGGATTGCAAGGTTCGACAACTCTAGGTGGATTTTGTTGTATGTGAGAGCATAGCACAAATGGATTACCAGTATAGCCAGACTCACAATAACACATTGGAGTGTGGCTATTAACACGACAAACAGCACTTTGGCCACAAAGTCCTGAGCAGGGATCCTTATATTTCTGATTAGTACAATTTGTTGCCAGGGACATTCAGAGTTTGTAACGCATTCAGGGCGGCGATTAGGTGGTTGTCCTGTATACTTTGGTAAGCAAGTACATGAAGGTGTTGTCCCCATATCCTTACAGATACTATTCCGACCACACGGTGAAGGTTGACAGAATGCCGAATGTTTTATAAGAAATTATTTGGCGACGTGTAACTGTATTTATGGATATCAAGGTGATCCATATTGCTATCGTGCTAAGGAAGAAAAACGTAAGACAATAAAAATTTACCATAAGACTTGTCGTTACCAAAAATGACGTCGACAAAATCAAAGTCGACAAAATCAGAGTCGACACAACACAATATCGACTGGGTATTGACTTACAGAATACCAAATGTGTGTCGACAGTCATCGATAACTGTCAATAACGACAAACAGAATACCAATTTTAAATTGTCGACGCAAATCGACGTCGTCTTGCGTCGACGACGACAACCAGAATAAGGGTGAATATTATAATGCCGCCCAATCTGATTATGCTTTCCCAATTATTTATAAAATTTTAAGACATAATTAAATACTGTTAATAGTTAACAAGCATTTGATATTTGAATAAAAATTTCATATAAATATTGAAATCAGTCGACTTCGTCAAGAGGTGGATCACAACCGGATTCATCACGTCACTTTTTGCCACTGGTATGGTTGACGCACTACTCTTTTACTTTATCCTTCACAGTTCTTAAATGCTATCATTTGCTTTAGTTTTACAACTAGCTAGTAAAGAGATTTATTAAATACTGGTCAACTGATTCACATAGTAAAATATACTTACATTTTGTGGGGATGAGCGGGGAAAATAGCGATAAAATAAAATATTTGGCAAAATAAGAAAATAACACAAAATATTAATTTACCTTCGCGTTGGGGGGGGGGTGGGTAAATTGGATAATAAATATCTGTTTTCTTTTATGTTTATAACAACTCATAATTAACTTCATTTAGTACACACAGTTGTACATTACTTAAAACTAAAACATTACATTAGGGTGGCCAGCGTGAACATCCCGCCCCTTGCAACATTGCAACAAGCGGACCGAGATGTCACCTGGCCAGAGATCAATAAGTTTACATTTCAGGTAATTCATATATATATATATATAATTCATAGTAAAAAAAGAAATAAAGAATAGATAAAAAACAATTCAAATTGAAAGTAAATAATAATAAGGAAAGAGGAGCTATTTGCCTAGCACGTTGATGACGATGGTAGCCCCCGATGTCGCATTAGAAGCCACTACGGTTCCATTGGTGGAAGGCTGATCTGCACACGCACACGTTCTCTTGAAAGCTTGGTTGTGGGGTGCGCTCTTCGGGTTACTGCCACTATTCTGCTTGTTGGTGTGAGCAGGTTTTCTTTTGTGTTGGCTTTTTCCACGGTTGCTTTTCTTGGCTGCGGGAGCGTTCTTCCTTCGTTGTTGATTGCTGTCAGCTCGCCGATGAAAATGCAGCATTGTATGGTGCTCTTGTAGACACTCCATACATCTTTCTCTGCTCTGACGCGCCTTGATGAAATGGGAATGTGCCAGACAGTTTATGCAGTACTTGAGTCTGTTTACGACGCTCAATCGTCTAAAAGGACTCATACGACGAAATTTGGGGCATTTCCGCAATTGATGATGTTCCGAACACAAACGACATTTGGAGTTGGAGGCAGCAACAACATCGTCAAGGATTTCGTTCTGGGGACGTTCCACGGCTAGTCGACGGGGTGCAAGTTCCGACATCTATAAATACAATCAAAAAACCGGCAAAAGAAAAGAAAAAATTAGTTTTGTTCATGATTAGGGAGCAGCACGAGTTTGACAATTGGTCGAGTCAAAACGCCATTGGCGGTTCGAACATCGCCCACTCGCACCTTCGAATCGGGGCCAAGATAGATCCGTTCGATCCGACCTAGCTTCCATTCGTTAGGGGGAAGATTGTCATGACAAATGACAACAAAATCATTTACAACAAAATCTCTTTGGGGAACCATCCATTTGTTGCGTTTATGCAACTCAACCAGATATTCGTCTTTCCAACGATGCGCGAAGAAATGGTGCAAAATTTTTAGCTTACGCCATCGATTAGCATAGCTTATAGATTCGTTCGAAAAATCACGTTCCGGTGGAGATAGGATGGCATTTCCTATAAGAAAATGTCCCGGTGTCAAAGGGCTGATGTCAGAAGGGTTATCTGTCATCGAGCTAAGAGGTCTAGAATTCAAACAAGCCTCTATTCTTGTCAACATAGTCGAAAATTCCTCATAAGTGAAACTCTGGGCGTGGGATATGTTTTTCAAATGGGTTTTGAAACTCTTCACACCTGCCTCCCATAAGCCACCCATATGTGGAGCCCCCGGGGGAATAAAATGCCAATCCACTAACTGAAAGGCATTCCTTGTGACAATTTGACGCTTAAGATCTTCAAGGAACCGAGTCTTATCCTTATTCAAAAGATTGGCTGCTCCAACAAAAGCAGTACCATTGTCCGAATAAAGGTGAGAAGTACAACCGCGACGAGAGAAGAATCGAGCAAAAGCGGCCAAAAACATTCGGTGGATATGTCATTTGTAGCCTCCAGATGGATGGATCGAGTAGCAAAACAAACAAATACTAAGACTTATATGACTTTATATCAAAGGGACCGGCAAAGTCAATTCCGGTATGAGTAAAAGGGCGAGTAAGCGTAGTTTTTTCGGGCGGCAACGCAGACATAATCTGCTGACCGAGTTTCCTTTTATATAAAGAACACACTTTGCAATTGTGAACAACTGTCTTAACCAAATTCTTCAATTTAGGAACCCAAAATTCCTGTCGCATAAGGCGAAGCATCAGAGAGATATCCGCATGAGCCGAAAACTTATGAAGATGTTCCAGATAGAGACACGTAAAACGGCCATTATAGGGTAATAACTTCGGGAAACGTTCGTTGTAGGTCTAAGTAGGTGATTGAGAGAGTCTACCATTAACCCGTAGAAATCCACTAGAATCTATAAAGGGGTTGAACACGAGTAGTGAATTCTTAGAGGTTAAGGTTGAGCCATTCTTCAGTGAAGAGTATTCGGGGAAATTGGTACTTTGGCAGAGAATGATCAAACGATCCTTTGCCGACTTAACCTCACTTTGACCCAACGTATGAGATAGGGGGACTTGAGACGACCCTTTCCGGGGAGTAAAGAGTGATAAAATCGAAAGATGTAGGACATAACTCGCAGAGCACGAGATAAGTCCGAATATCGACTCAAAAATTCTTCAGACGTATCCGTTTGGGCAACGTTAAACTGTATCGAACGCATTTCTAGCTGATTATTGGGTTTAAAAGACGACCGGGGTCACTCAGACTGTGGACGAGATAACCATTCAGGACCTTTTCACCAAATATTTGAAACAGAGAGCTCCTTAGAGCTCATACCACGACTAGCCAAATCAGCAGGGTTATGATGAGATTCGACGTGATTCCAAGTGTCAGTGCCTACCTGGTCCACGATATACGATACTCGATTTGCCACAAAAGTTGGCCAATGACACGGGGGTTTTTGAAGTCAGGACAGAACGATAGTCTAATAGAAGTGAAAATACCATTTTCGCCAATAGAGTTGCGCCGCAGAGTTCTAAACGGGGTAAAGTTTGCACTTTTATAGGCGCAACTTTTGTTTTGGCAGCGAGCAAGTAGGTGACAAATTCACCAGACGGGGTTTGGACTCTACTGTACAGAGTGGCAGCTTTCTCAGAAGCATCACAAAATGCATGAAGTTGTACTTCACACTGAGGGTTAAAATTAACCCAACGGGGATTTTAATCCTTTCGATGTACGAATAATCATCGACAAACTCAAGCCATCTGTTAAACGTCATGGGTTTCAAGTATTCGTCCCAATCCATTCCGTCTTTCCAAATTTGTTGCATAAGAATTTCAGCAACTATGACTTTAGGTGCCAACCATCCAACGGGGTCAAATAGCTTGGCTATTTGAGACAAGACGGAGCATTTTGTGACTACAGATAAATCGGGCGTTGGAGCCGGCTTGAAGAAAACTGCATCAATGCTCGCATTCCAACGTAAACCCAGAGTTTTAGCGGTGCTGGCGTCTGACAATTTTAGAAATTGGGAATCCAATAGATGTTCAGGTGGCAAATCATCAATAAGTCCTCTACCATTTGATGTCCATTTACGAAGAGAAAAGCCAGCAGAATTCAGAACATGAATTATCTCATCACGATTACGAGTAACTTCTACAAAGGAATGCGAACCAGCCAAAATATCATCCACATACATTTGGTTTTGCAAAATCTCAGAAGCAAAGGGGTGATCCGTTTCACAATCATCAGCTAACTGATGTAGGGTTCTTATGGCCAAATAGGGGCACAGTTAACACCAAATGTAACTGTGTTTAACTCAAAATCCTGGACATCTTCCTGGGAGTTCCAACGGAATAATACCCTTTGAAAAGGGGTGTAATCTGGTACCACCAGTATTTGCCTATACATCTTCTGTATGTCTGCATTGAAAACAAATCTAAACAGTCTCCATCGGAGAATCAAAAAATCGGGCCAGTGTGCAAGACACTGTTAAGGCTTAAGCCATTAAAGGAGAGGCAAGATGCGTTAAAAACGACACGCAACTTGGTGGTGGTGCTATCAGGCTTAAAAACGGCATGATGGGGTAGGTAGTAACTAGGTTTGGGAGAATAAACGGCGTCGCGATCGATCTTCGACATGTGGCCTAGAGTAAGGTACTCCTCAATAACTTGATCATATTGATCCTTAATTTCACGGTTCCTAATCATACGCGACTTATTTCTCAAAAATTGGCCGAGAGAACCTTTTCGAGATGGACCGAGATTCAAGTCCGTCGAAAATTCGGGTTCAAAAGGTAGAGCAACTACATATCTACCCTCCCTAGTCTAAGTCGTGCGACGATACAGATCCTCACAAAAGCGATCTTCAGGCGACAATATCTTCGACTTCGGTATTTCCTCTACCTCCCAGAACCGACTAATTTTCTCATCTAAGTCCAGTTGCCCAAAGAAGGAAGCAACGGAATCCAACAGGTTCGACCGAGGTTTTTTGCCAGTTACTATCCAACCGAAAACAGTTCGTTGAGCGATTAACTGGTTTTTAGAATCCTTTCTAACCTCAGGAAGCATGATCTGAGAGTATATATTTCCGCCCAATAGCAAATCCTTATGGACACATTTCAAGTCTGTCAACGGAAGTTCAGGAGTGTTGAGGCCAACAAACTTCGCCAAGGAGTAGGTGGGTAATCGACCAGTTAGCTTGTCAACCACATATGCCCCCGTAGTCAGACTCAACGCTGGATGAATGGAAGACCCCAGCGAAACAACACAGACTTTAGTCGAGTTTGCTGCCACTGCGCCATTAAGGCCCACAACAGTGGCAGGCGGTGCTAAAAGGGTTGGAAGATCTAGCTTCCGTTGCAGCTTTCTGGAGATGAAAGTAGCCTGAGATGCCGGGTCGATTAGAGCTCTAGCAGGAAAAACTACATCATTATGCACTACATTCACCTGAATAGTTCCCAAGAAAACTGTCGAGTAAGGGGTGGACTGTATACGAGTGGCGAAATTTTGAAAAGATCGAGCAGCAGCAGTAGATGGGCCATCATCCACTTCATTTCGCCTTTGTGCAGGAGAAGGCCGAGGGATTTCTGGAGAACTAATAGGATTAGAAGGGTCAGCGGGGTTAGTTCCAGTCCTCGATTTCTCCCGGGGGGAAGATTCGGTACGATGAAGTACCGAATGATGTTTTTGTTTGCAAATGTAGCAAACATTTGAGCTCTGTCATCTCTTGAACTCATGCGAGGCTGCCAAACAATTCGTGCAGCATTTGTGCTTTTCAACGGTTGCCAAGCGAGCACTTTCGTTGGGGTAAGTTAGGGGCCACAGTGGTCCCGAAGGTTTTCAATTTTCGAGGGTTACCAAAGCCGCCTTGGTTATTAACCCAGGCAGTACCTTGGGCAAAATTGTGGCTGCCGATAATGTCCGACACTGACTCCAGAGTTCGGTATCTGGCAGTCAGGAACTCATACATCTTGCTCCACTTAGGTAGGTCCGAGCAAGGCCCCTGAGATTGTTCCCAAAGACCTAGGGTGTGTTTGGGAAGTCTAGTGGAGCAAATATAAACAAAGATGATATCCCAGTTCTGAGTTTAGATGCCCAGCAACGACAAATTCGTTATACAATCATTAATTGTTCGCTGCAAACTCTTAATTTAAGGACCAGATTCTTTGGATATGGAAAGGAGGTTAAAGAGGGTTTTCAATTGAGAATTTACCAAAACGCGTTTATTCTCATACCTATCCACCAGGTTCTGCCACGCCATGTCGAAACCATCATTCGTCATGGGGCAAGTTCGAATAATGTCCCTCGCCTCACCTTCTGTCTTCTGTAAAAGATAATACATCCTTTGGATGTTACTAATATGTGGGTTCGTCCCATAAATGGCCGAAAACATGTCCTTTAACGTTGGCCAAGATGCGTAATCACCAGCAAAGGTTGGGGTGTCACAGGGGGGAAGATGTATCGAGATACTATTGGTAGGGGGTTCGCGGCCTTGCTCTTAAGGCCGTCAGTTGACCCATCAATGAGCGAGACGCATTGAAAATAGAGTGTATATCCCGACACATACTTGGCCTTCAGGTCTTTAGCAGAAACCTTGGTATCCTCGGCATTTTCCGACAAGTCCTCGTAGGAGTCGCGAAAAGCTTCCCACAAACGGGTTAACTCCTGCCGATGGACACTCAGAGTGTGAACAGAGTGTTCTTCTTTAGGGATAGCTTGAATGAAACTGTCAAACTCGACTAAGCGATTGTAGTTTCTTGTCAAGTTTTTCAATGCGGCCATTTTATCACGATTGGGACGGAGATAAGGTTATTAAAAAACTCAGAATAAAAGGAGAACGAGCAGATAAGGATGTTCACGAAAGGGGACTACTAAATGTAAAATTCCAAAGAAATAGTAACAAACGAGGAAAACTTCAAATCGCGAGAAAAAATCCGAATATTTCAAAAAATTTACGAATAATACATTCCCAAAAATAACAAAAGGGAAATATTTAAAACGACTAGTTCAACACGAAATTGATCCGAAAAAATGAGAGAACAAAATGTTCGCGAATACCGATATAAAAGGGAAAGGTGTCAAATCACAAAATAAAAAAATTTAAATCGCAATAAAAATGATTGCTTAAAAAGTTAATCAATAACGATTTTTTTTTCACAAAAAGTATATATATAAAAATATCATAAAAAAATATATATAAGAAATATAATAAAAATATATAAAAAATATCAACAAAAAATATATATTTTTCCTTTAATTAAATCAGAAAAGAAATGTTTCAAGCGAAACCAAAAATAAGTCGAAGAACATAAAATAATATAATTCGCTTATGATAATAGTGCAATATAAGATATTCGAAACAGCGGCCACCTTATTCTGTGACTACCTTACCTTTATAAAGCAAGTACACAACAACAACACGCAAGATCAATGCACTCTGTGTTGTTTGTGTATCTTTTTTCCCGTTTGTTTCTGGTAAACACTTATGCCTGGGTTACTCAAGCGTAAGAATCGTAAAATCGTAACGTACATACGTACGTAATTGGTCATTACAACCCTTCAGTCAGGATTACGACCTAGTTTCTCACACCACTTATGTTGTGTGTGTTAATTTTATACATGAGTGGCGGGACCTACAGTTTAATGTCGACTCCGAACGACAGATTTTTGAGAAACTTTTCATGGCAATTTTATTTAAACTCAGAGTTTTTGCCAGAAATCTGCTGAGATTAAGTCTCCGAAGAAATAGTTTTTGTATTTATTTTGATATCTGGCCTGGGGCTCGAACCCTGGCTTTTCGTCTAATAAGCCAACACACTACCTAATAGACCACGGCGACTTCAAAAGAAAAAAAATCGTAACATACGTAGCCTTAAAAACATTTGTATAGTTATAGAAACAGTCAAAACGGGACATATGTCAACGAAGAATGTAAATAAAAACGAAACTGAACACAAAGCAACACACAAACAAACATAACACAAGGCAAAGAAATTGGTATACAGACTTATCATCAGTGTTGCCGTTTTTTGTTCAATGTGTAGATTATTCAGGATTTGGTTATTATTTTTCTTATAAAAATAGTTTTTGTTTTGTTTGTTAAAATTAATTAATTAGTAAGAATATAATTTTATTTTCTTATTTTTTGTTTCTTTTTTCTCAATTATAATTTAAATTTGAAAAAAAAAATAAAATAAAAAACTGCAAATTTAATTTTGATCATATTTTTCCTTATTTGGTGATTTTTTCACAAATGTTCGCTACAATATTTTTTTTTTCGTGGCAACACTGCTCTCTCTCTCATGTTCAAATGTCACGTAAAAACGTGGGAGAATTCTGTTTTATACAGATCGTTCCGTTTTCCTAACGAGAGAGAACGTTTGGGTAAGCGTTTACATTGTTCTCCATATGCTAAAAAGAACACGTTTTCTACGGTACGTTACGTTACGTGTGGGTAACTCCAGCATTACTGGTCCTTTTATACTGCACTTTGATTTCTTGTTTCATTATATTTTTTATCTTACATTTCTTTTTTAATTTTTATTTTAATTTATTAATGTTGTCTCTTTTTTAATAATTTTTTCTAAAGTTTTAAAATTTTTAACACTTTTAAACGAACTATAAAATGTTATGTACGTATTAGTAAGTGAATCTCGTATGTGTTAGTTTGGGTCATTCATTTCTTGTAGGGTAGTTTTCACATTTATTTGCTTTTGTATAGAACAGAAGAAACTGCGCACGATAATCATTAATTAAAAAAATAAATTTTGAAAAATAATAACTTAAAAATGTCTATTGCCAATTTGGGTTTTATATATTTTATTACCATTATTATTATTATCTTCGTCAGCGGTTAAATAATTCATTTGGAGTGGTGGCTTTGATTACCGAAGCTCAATTGAGCACACACAGCGGTCCGTTTTGACGCTTGGCGTAGTTCATGTACTGACCGAACTCCACTAAACTCATCAAAGAAGTTGTTCAAGGGCTGCTGTTCACATACACGAACACAACACAATGCAAAGGAATTCCTATACAGACATTTGCACGAAGTCAGCTGTTCAGAACAATGATGAGTGTTGTTAAGGTAATGCAAAATTCAAAAAGTAACAATTAGACCTAAATTGGAAAGAGTTATATTTATTTCTTGAGTTTTATGTTACTATAAATATTTCTTCTTGTAATATTATACATTTTTGGTTCAATCTGAATCAATATTTATGGAATTTACATATAAGTACACTGTCGAATATTGTTCTATTCAAAGGATTTATTTGTTTTATTTTTTATATTAAATTTCAATACAATAACTCTAGCTAGAATAATAATAAACCACTCTTATAACTTCTTATGCACATTAGGATCATAAGAATATGTATCTAAAAATGTTAAAGATTAAAAAGATTTACATATAAATTTGCCCTTGCCTATTGTCACATGGCCACTCAAAATACATATTATTTATGTATTTTGTTCCAACGTTTTTACACGCATTACAATCATAATACTAATAACACTATGCTACAAAATACAAGAAATTACACCCGAGTAACTACTTAGTCAGTTGATGTTAGCACGTGAGTCTATAAACGAAAGTTGAAGCATAGTAGTATCTGATACTGAAAAATTTAATCGTTCTTGAAAAGGATCGCGAAGAAAATTAATAAATCCTGTAGTATTTATTTAAGTAAAATAACGATTAACGACCAGAAGTAATTTCTTTTTTTAAATTGCAGTCTTCGTATTCAAGATAAATAAATGTTTTACAAAATGTAAAAACGTAACAATATGGACGACATGTTAATTGGTACCGAAACCGAAGTCGTAATGATTGAGAAATTAGAACATAGATATCTTCTCTGTACTCGAAGAGGTTAAATTGAGTTTGAATTTGCGTGAATGCGAATTTTTGTAAACAAATTCATTACAGTTTTGGGACAGCGATTCAAAGATTCCCTGGCCTAAGTGGTTATTTCCGGTAGTTTGTTCCAGCATACGATTTTTCACAATATTTTTAGTAGTATTAAATAAGCCTTACGAAGTTATAACAGATTGCAGTGCCGCAAAAACGCCGATGAGTAAAAAGAATTGATTCCGCGAATAGGAGGTGGTGGTACCATGTGGACGCCCTAAGCAGAATGCCAAATGAATATATTTTTAATATATATTTATTAAAAATCATTAATTTAATTCACTTAACAAGAAATATTTCATATATATGTATAGAAGCAAAGCTAAAAAGTTTGTAATTAAAGAATTCTAGAACATAGTGTTGGAATACGTTAACAAATGTGTTATTGCAACAGCAGTGTAATAAAAAACGCGAAAAAATACACTTATAAAGATGTCAAATATTGTTGTACCACAATTCCCCACACCACCCAATGACGATACGTCACTCGCTGTCGATGTTTGCATGTGGTTTCACTTCTTCATCATTTGGAGATTTTTTCAGATCGAAGTCTTCGTTGATTTTGTAGTGTGTTGGTAACACTTATCCACTGTTGTGGGTTGGTTACGTTTGTGCTACCTAAAAATGCATTTTGATACATTCCTCAATAATATAAACAAAACTTTCAATGACCAACGGCACGAGGTATCAAATTGCATTGTACAAATTTTCAGTACGTAATAATTGTAAAGTGGCAAAATGCTGACCATGCACACTCTAAGTTAAGTAAAAATTAAATTAGGTCATAAGTATTATGTAAAGAAATTAGACTTAAGTAAAAACTAAATTAGTCATAAGTATTAATATGTAAGAAATTACACTTAAGAAATTTATATAAATATCTGTAAGTTGATTGATAGAATTAGAATAAAATTGATGAGCATAACTGCTCTTTAGCTGATAAAGAATCTTTTTATTCTCATTTAAACTGCGGCTTATTAGCCATACCCAAGTGGCGTGCTCGTCTTAATAATAAGCAAAATATGGGACTAAATAATAATATATTAAAATTAAATTAAAAGAAATGAATTGTAAATTTATTCAAATTAAAATTTTTCTATAAAAGAGAAGAAATTACTATTAAACTACAGATATATTTATAATAATCAATATATTTATACATACATATATAAAATTTTTTTTTTTTTGATAATGAATTTTGTTAAAGTAAGAATAATAAAAATTATGAAATTATTATTATTATATATTTAATTTTAATTACAGTTTTAAAATTAGTAATAATATAATGTTAGTTACAAAAAAAAAAAAAAAAATATATATATAAAAATTAGTATGACCCATGGAATATATATACGAACGTGTAGATTCCATTATATCGAATGCTAGGAAATCATTAGTAAGAGGTTATACAGAAGAAACTATTCAGGCTAAAAGAACAGAACTACAAGAATTAGAAAACAAATCCATACAAATACTGGAAATTAAGGCAGTAAGAGAGCAACAAAGACAACTACATACCTTTAAATTTAGAGAAAAGAAAGAAAGAGCATTAGAAATACTACAGAGTCACGAAGACAAATTGAAAATTCAAGCATTAGAAGAAGAGATAGAACATTCCACCATGACTGAAGAAAACTTGAACACGACAGAACTAGCATCAATTTCAAAATTGCTAACAGTATTCAATGGTACAAAAGATGAATTAAACCCTTTCATAGCAAATATCGAAGTACAGAAAGATACATTACCTTCAACTAAACACATTTCATTTTTCAATTTTGTATATAAAACTAAAATTTCAAATAAAGTGCTAACCAAATTAAGACAAGTATTAGTTCGTACTGACATAGGCTCATTAATTTCAACTTTAAAAGAAACTTATAAAACAAAGAAGTCACCAAATGTTATTCTAAACGAACTAACAAAGATTACTCTGTTAGACACTATCAGAAAATTTGCTGATAAAATAGAAGCATTAACTACGGAATTAAACGAGATCCAGATAAGTGCACTTGGAGAAAACAATAGAGAAGTGATCAGTAAAACTAATGCCATAATTGCATTTAATTTTTTCAAAAACGGACTAAAAGACCAAGAAGTCGTTGGGATGCCAGTAGAGTAGACTCTCAACGAAGCCATCGACATAGCCATGGAAACATCAACAGACATGACACAAAATCAAATAATGTACCAAACATATCAAACAGAAATTATTACAGAAATTACATGAAGAACAACCATACTACTAATAGATACAACAACAATAACAGGACAAACAATTATATAAATAATAACCACAATAACAATAACAATTATAATAACAATAGAGGCAACAACTATTATAATAATAATTATCGTGGTAATGCCTACAATAATGGTAATAGTTACCGAAACGGGAATACTAATAATAGTAATCGTAATGCTAATAATCGTAATAGAAATGGTAATAATAATTACTACAATGGTAACAGAAACCAGAACGTAAAACTTATGGAGCAAAACCAGGGACCAAGGTCCTCCGGAACAAAATCAGTAACTTCAAAAGCAGTATTTAGCCTTTCATCAGATCTAACAAATTATGTGAGATTAAATATAAAAAATATACACCGTACATTAACATTTTTAATAGACACAGGTGCTGATATCTCACTATACAAAGAAGACTTACTACGCAGATATGATGAAGATCCAGATGACTATTGCTGTTTAACAGGGATTACAAAAGAAAAAATAAAATCCTTAGGTTTCACTAACATAACTATACAGGTAAACGATACATTACTTAAACATAAAATACAACTAGTACATGAAAATTTTCCTACCCACACTGATGGTAAACTTGGATTAGATTTTTTGTTGAGGTTCAATTGCAACATAGATTATGAAATATTCACATTAACCATCAATACAAGAAATGAGACTTTGATATTACCTATTCACAACGACACATTTGAGATAAATGTAATAAGAATTCCTCCAAGAAGCGAAATAATTATACCTTTACAAATAAATATTGAAGAAGATGGTGTAATATGAAACCGTGAAGTTGGAAAATGTGTATTTTTGGCCAATTCAATAATTCCTAAAGATGGATACACAAAGTTATTAAACATTACTGACGAAACCATAAAATTAGAAAATTTAAAAGTAGAAACTATCCCCTTAAGAAATTTTGATACATACAAAACAAGTGATGATAAACCAGATACGAAATATGATGAGGAAAGATTTAAGAAAGTGTTAAATGAGAAAGCAAAGAAGGAATTGTTAGAGATATTAAAAAAAATACCAACATATATTTCATTTAGAAGGTGAAAACCTGACAAGCAATAATTTTTACAATCAAACTATTCAATTAAATGACAAAAATCCAGTTTATTTAAAGAGCTATCGATTACCACAAACACATACAGAGGAAATAAATAACCAAGTACAAAGTTTATTGACTAGTCGTTGATTTTAGGAAACTCAATAACAAAATAGTTAATGACAAATTTCCACTAACACGTTTAGATGATGTTCTAGATAGACTAGGAAGAGCTAAATATGTTTCCACATTGGACATGACAAATTCCTTTCATCAAATTGAGCTCGATCAACAGTCAAGACCATTTACAACATTTTCAACAACTAATGGTCATTACCAATATCCAAGATTACCTTTTGGACTAAAGATATCTTCAAATAGTTTTCAGAGGATGCTAACGATAGCACTAGCTGGACTAGAATCCGAAGCAACTTGTATGTTGATGATATAATAGTTTTTGGATATGGTTTGAAACATCACAACAATAATTTGCGCAACGTTTTCGATAGATTATCATTATTTCAATTATTATTTTTCATTATATTATATATTATTTCAAAGGATGCTAACGATAACATCGAATGGTCTTAAACCAGACTCAAGCAAATATGACGTAATTACCAAGTATCCTACTCCTAAGAATACTGATGACGTAAGAAGATTTATAGCATTTTGTAACTATTATAGAAGATTCATCAAAGATTTTGCAAATATTGCTAATTGTTTGAATGATTTATTAAAAAAAGGAACAAAATCTGAATGGACGGATGAACGTCATAATGCGTTTGAAACACTAAAGAACAGACTTATTGAACCCCCTATTTTGCAATATCCAGACTTTGACAAAACATTCATTCTGACGACAGATGCATCAGATTTTGCACTAGGCGCAATTTTGTCACACGGTCCAATAGGAAATGATTTACCAATATCATATGCAAGTAGATCTTTAAACAAACACGAAAAGAATAAACCTGTGATTGAGAAAGAATTGTTAGGCATATATTGGGGCATACAATTTTTTAGACCGTATTTATATGGTAGAAAATTCACAGTTGTGACAGATCTTTAATTTCACTATTTTCGCATAAAAACCCGAACTCCAAATTAACAAGGATAAGACTGGAACTTTCTGACTACGACTTTGAAATAATATACAAGAAAGGAATAAACAACACTAATGCCGATGCATTATAAAGGATAGATGTTGATTCTACTACACTAAAAAGTACGATACCATTGGAAAATGACGAAAAGGTAAAGAAAACATTAGTAATTACAAGAGGTATGAGTAAATAGTCACCAGAAAAGAATATTATAAGAGATAAAAATGTTACGAGTGAATCTCATAGTGGGACTGATCAACTCCATATGTGGGATTGCACGTCAATAAATGATATAAAGCGCGCAACGAAATTAAAATTTATATTAGAAAAAAGGCCAGAAAATGATGTAAAAGAAATATATAAACATATAGTAGAATACTATAAAATGAATAATGAAACACGTGTTAGATGTAGCGATAATCGAAAGTATTTAGGTACTCTTTTGGAGAAACTATCATCATATTTAAAAAATACAATAAACAAGAAATTTTCAATCGAGAGAAATGATGTAATATTTGATATAATACCCGCGGATGAATTTAAGGCCAAATATAACGAAGCAAACAAAAATAATAAAGATGACATAATTATATTACTATACAGAAAACCTCAGAATATAACAAATGAAGAGAGGAGACAAGAACTGATAAAATTATACCATGATACACCCCAAGGACATTTTGGAGTGAAGAAAACTTTACTAAAATTAAAGCAGAAGTACATTTGGAAAAATATGAACAAAAATGTAAAAGAATACGTGTCTAAATGTGGTTTATGCTAATGTAACAAACAGACTAGACATACAAAGGAACAATTAAAGGTTACAGATACGCCAATATATAGTTTCAAAACTAGGTCCTTTACGTCCAATAAAAAATTTTAGATATATTTTAACTATGCAATGCGAATTAACGAAATACATAGTTGCATGTCCCATGGCGACGAAAGAACCAAAAACAATAGCCAAAGCACTAGTAGAGAATTTAATACTTAAATATGGTTTGTTTAGCACACTAAAATCAGACAACGGTACAGAATTTAGAAATGAATTGTTAAGGGAAGTATGTGAGTTATTAAAAATTGAACAAAAATTTTCCACACCATATCATCATGAGACGTTGGGTACAGTGTAGAGAAATCATAGGGTTCTTAATGCATATCTTTTGTCATTTGTACAAGATGACAATTGGGATAAATGGATATCTTACTATACCTTTGCGTACAATATAACCCATGTAGATACTGAATATTCACCTTTTGAACTTTTTCTTGGAAAATTACCAAGTTTACCCGGAGATGAAGTCATGAATCATCCTAAAATTTACAATTATGAAAATTATGCTAATGAACTCTCAAGACTAGACTACAACGTACTTTGGAAAGTGCCAAAAAGTTGATAGACTGTAAAAAACAAAAGAAGTATGGAGTCATTAAATAACACGAACAACATAGAACTAAAAGTAGGCGACTTAGTTTTGGTCAAGACTGGAGATAGAAGAAAATATGAACCACCTTATGATGGACCATATGAAGTAATAGATATAGATGATTCAAATGTATTAATTAAGATAAAAACAAATATAAAAGCAATTCATAAAAACAGACTAAAAAATATAAAGTATAAAATAAAATGGTAATGTAAAATGATTTTTAGAACACTTAAAAATAAATTTAATAACATATACTTACATTAAAATTAGAATTCATAATTATTCAAAAAAATCATCCAATTTAAATTGTATAGATTTTTTTAAGAGCGGAGGTGTAGTGTGTTGGTCACACTTATCCACTGTTGTGTGTTGGTTACGTTTGTGCTACCTAAAAATGCATTTTGATACATTTCTCAATAATATAAACAAAACTTTCAATGACCAACGGCACGAGGTATCAAATTACATTATACAAATTTTCGGTACGTAATAATTGTAAAGTAGCAAAATGCTGACCATGCACACTCTAAGTTAAGTAAAAATTAAATTAGGTCATAAGTATTATGTAAAGAAATTAGACTTAAGTAAAAACTAAATTAGGTCATAAGTATTAATATGTAAGAAATTAGACTTAAGAAATTTATATAAATAGCTGTAAGTTGATTGATAGAATTAGAATAAAATTGATGATCATAACGGCTCTTTAGCTGATAATGAATCTTTTTTATTCTCATTTAAACTGCGGCTTATTAGCCATACCCAAGTGGCGTGCTCGCCGAGCAGTATTAATGGAAGGGCAAAACTCCAGTTGTTTGAATCTGAACACTTTATTGAAGGCTTTAACGTTCGATGCCATAGATGTACAATTCCATTTGGCAGCGGGTGATAAGGTGTTATAAAAAAATGTCTTGCCCCGAGTATTTCTTCCAATTCTATAAAAACTGCTGATTCGAATTTTCGTCCAAGATCAATAGTTATGGGCAATGCAATATCAGCAACAAGGTTAAGGGCATGCAAAGATCCCCCCGGCTGCTCAAATCAAGGTGATTCTCAACCCGCATTTTACGACGCGCAAGCATATAACACAGCCTGCATGCCATCAAAAAAATGCCCTAGACTGTGTAAATATAAAAGAAAAACAAATACAATAATGTCAAAACGCGAAAGTATCCGGAAACAGAAAAAACGAGCCAAAGCGATTTAACGGTTAGATGGTATCCCGCCTAGGGTGATAGGTTCCCTCCCAGTGACAAAGCCACACACCATGACAGACGGACACCCTAATTAAATACTACATCTTTCCCTAATATAACCACGTGCCTCTTACCCCACCATGCTCCCAGCATTCCTCCCGACTTAGCCAATTAAGGACTCATGCTGATTCCGACTCATAATGGGAATTATTCTGCAAACACGTAAAAAAGAGATTATATATATATATGTATATGTTTACAACAGCATTTAATTAAAATTATTAATTTTAACCAAGAAGGTAATATAAATATAATAGTTCATATGTATATAATGATAATAATAATATAATGATATATATATATAGTTAATAAAAATAAAAAAATTGCGGGTCGACTTATCTGCGCTGCGGTGCACCGTTTCCCAAGTAGATGGCTGCCGCGGTGTCGTTGGTTTTTTCCTCCTTCTTCTTCTCCACTTTTTTCTCTGGTTAATCCTTTTCTTTATTTTTCTTTTTTTATTTAATATTATATCAGTTTGTTTTTCTCTTTTTCTTTTAATTTAATGATTTTTTTTATATTTTTTGTGTTTTTGAGAATTCAGTCATATTTTCATTTATTTCATATATATAAATATTTTTGTTTTTGCTTTGTCTTGTTTATTTATTTTATTATATTATTATTTATATTATTTTCAATAATCTCTAACAAAACTAAGTTGTAATATTTTTATTCTTTTTTGGAAGTTGTGTTTCACATGGGGAGGACTTATAGTTTATGTGTACAAATGAATGAGTAAATAATTAATAAAGTAAATAATTCTTTTCTTTTATATTTTCTTTAGTATTTGTTTTTTTATTTGTTTTATATATTTTTTTTTAATATTTTTAATTTGCCTTTGTTCCTTCTTAGGACTTTTTATATTAAATAGTTGTTTGTGAATAAAATAATTAATTTTCATTTTCTTAAGTTTATGTATCATCATATTAATGGTAATTGAACATACGGGTTATGGGGTAGGGTTAGTATTTAGGGTAAGAGTGGGTAGGGTGTATAAATGTATTAATAATGCACAAACCTTTTGTGTTATATAAATTGTGAATGTGTACAAATGATAAGTGTATTAATGTTTTGTGTATATATATTTTTAAACGTATTATTTGTATATATTATATTCAAATGTTATAAAGTTTATGTAATTTTAACAATAGTTCTTATAACACAATTGTTGGGTCATTTCAACTTTTTATAATATTTTTTATATATTATTTTAATAATAATAATTAATAATAAGAATTATGAAATAGTAATACATAATAATAAATTTGCTAAAAATTAGTAGCGCCCTAATATTAAGTTAATTTTAAGTTCATTGAAAATATAGCAAATAGGCAAATATAAGCAACGGAGTTGCTGAATAGACTTACACAGTTAGAATTAAGTATATAGAAGATATTAGGATTAAGTAAAAATGAAGTAATAAAGTTAGTTGAATATTATCCTACTACTCGTTCGGTCCTTTTATTTCGGAAAAAGTTTGGTCTTCGCGATCAATATTCAAGTGTCCATTACAAATAATTAAATTATAATTTCTTTAATTTAATAGATCCTTAAAAACTATTAAGGATAAACAACAATGTTTCTGTTAGATCAATTTGTTTATATTATAATTTATTTAGTGTTCAAATTTCAACATTAATTTAGAATAATTTTGTTCACTGTAATTTATTTAGATTTCAAATTTCATAACTAATTTTGTTACTTTTAAATAAGTTTAAATAATCTTGTTCACTTTAATTCACTCTCATAGGGTTGTTCTTTAGCTATTCACTGTCGATCATCAAACTGTTCTATAAGGATCTAAACAATCCTTTTTACAGCCTGTTGAAGAAAGTGTATGGCGAATGTTGATGTGTATGGTGAATGCTGATGTGTATGGTGAATGCTGATGTGTATGGTGAATGTAAATATGTGTTGATGATCTTATTGTTATTATTTTTAGAGATGTTTGTGATTTTACGTTGGAAATCAGGGTGGGGAATATATGAGTTTGTTTACTCGTGTGAACATCCTCCCGGGTCGGCAACCTGTGAATAAAAAGAACAATTATTTTTATTTGTTCAACATTGGGTTAGAGAGAGGAAGGGTAATTATAAATTAAAATACTTTATTATATTTTTTTTGAAGTCGCCGTGGTCTAGTAGGTAGTGTGTTGGCTTATTAGACGAAAAGCCAGGGTTCGAGCCCCAGGCCAGACATCAAAATAAAATACAAAAAAAAGTATTTTTTCGGCGTCTTCCTCTCAGCAGATTTCTGGCAAAAACTCTGAGAGTAAATAAAATTGCCATGAAAAGTTTCTCAAAATCTGTCGTTCGGAGTCGATTTTAAACTGTAGGTCCCGCCACTAATGTATAAAAAAATTAACACACACAACATAAGTGGTGTGAGAAACTAGGTCGTAATCCTGACTGGAGGGTTGTAATGACCAATTATGTATGTATGTATGTATTATATTTTTTAATTATTAAGGGATCCCATAACAAGCCAACCAAGGGTTGAATCATGCGCTATGAGTGAGCCGCCATCGATATGGATGATATTCGGTTGTAAAATGGTGGTATATAAATCAGCACCAATTTCCATGGCTACGGGTGAATTGGCGTAAAGTTCTGGGTCGGCCAGAGAAATTCTACAAAATTTCCCTTTTATGGCTGGGTCCAATCCAAGAGCGTAAGGGGTTCTTGGTAGGTCATTTGAAACCTGCATGCACACCTCATATTGCATTGTGGAGGCCATGTTGGGTGATATTATGACCTTCACATATAACTTTTCATCCACTTTAATTGGATTTAGAGTGGATTCACGCTCGAACGCTACTCCGATTTTCGAGGTCGTTAGGCTCGGGTTTAAGAGAGCTCTAACTAATTGTTTCGATTTCTTCGTTACAACTTGAACTATAACCGTGGGTACAATGGTTTGGGTCCTTGACGTTGGTAAAGTGGTGCATGCTACTGACTTAACAATGGTTCGTGGCGCAGGAATCGGTATGGTTGTTCTTTCGATGTTGTTGGTGTGGATTGTTCCTTCTTGAAGTCCTTCAGGATACGATCTGGGCCGTTAGGGTGATGTGATGTTTGCCTTTACACCGTTGGCATCGGGATTTACTTTTATAATTTACATTTTTCAATTAGGTAATTCCTGGCCAGACAATTGACGCAGTAGTGCAATTTAACTGCGGTTTTATACTTCTCCCCAAAATTCAACTGCTGAAACTTCCTACAGTTTGTCAGACTGTGATTAGCTTGACAAAATACCGCAACCAAAATGGCGTTTTGGTTGAAGCTTGTCGTTTTTCTGATTGTGTTTGCGGTTGGAACTCCCATTACGGTTGTTTTTGTTGGGTGCCATATTCTGTGTAAGAGAAATTAGGTGTGAATGAAATGAAGTGTAATGAATGTGTTAGTTGGTTAGACTGTTAGGGTGAATGGTGAGTATATGAATAATAGTTACAAGTGGATAAGTGGGTTAAAAAGGGTAAGTAAACAACTAAATGTTATTTGGGTTACACTAGAAGTGTTAAACTAACTAGTGGGTAAAATGACAACTTTTGTTATTGGTCGAGTTAAGTTCCGGATGATGTCCGTATATTGACTACTCCGTTTAGTCCATCAGAGCCAGTGTATGTTCTAATGACTCGGCCGAGTAACCATTCGTTTGGAGGTAAATTGTCTTGTCTGATAATAACGATGTCGTCCGTTTCAACTTGATGTTGAGGGTTCTTCCACTTGTATCTCTTGTGGAGCTCTAAGATATTCATCTTTCCATCTTCTACAAAAGTTATGATGTTGAATCTTTAACTTTCGTCAATTGTTTGCCAGGGTTAAATTCTCATTGCTCACATCGGGTTCTGCTGGGGTTAAAATGGGTGATCAAATTAAAAAGTGTCCTGGAGTTAAGATCCTGTGGGTTCTCGCTTGACGGGCTTAAGGGTCTTGAATTCAGGCATCCTTCTATTCTCGCGAGAAGTGTGACTAGCTCTTCAAATGTGTACTTCAGGGTATTCATTTTCTTTAGATGAGCCTTAAAGCTTTTTACTCCCGCTTCCCATAAACCAACCATGTGTGGTGCACCGGGAGGTATAACATGCCACGTCAAATTTTGGAAACTGCCAGCAGATATAACGGAACCTTTTAATTGTTAAATGAATTCCTTCTTCAACAATTTGCTAGCTCCAATGAAATTTGTCCCATTATCAGAGTAAATAGCGACAGGGCATCCCCGACTCGAAAAAAATCGTGCGAAAGCTGCCATAAAGGCTTGGGTTGACAAATCAGATGTAGGCTCCAAGTGAATAGCTTTTGTTGCAAAGCAAACAAAAACGCATACGTAACCTTTTGTTATTCTATATGCTCTGCCATTATATACTTTAATGTCGAATGGTCCTGCGAAATCAACTCCCACATTCGTAAATGGTTTATTAATTTGGGTACGTTCTGGTGGCAACGCTGCCATAAATTGGGTTGTTTGTCTATTCTTGTATCTAGTACACGGTGAGCATTTGTTAATTACAGCGCCAACAAGATTCTTTAGTTTTGGAATAAAGTATTCTGAGCGTATTATTCTCAACATAAGTTGATTTCCGCCGTGTAGGGTTAACGGTAGGGTGCACGTGTTGGGTTAATAGTTTAGCAAATGAACTGCCGTAGGGTAATAAAGTCGGTTGTCTTTCAGAATATGACAAACCTTTGGAATTTGCTAGTCGACCATTTGATCGCATTATACATATTTGCGGAATCTAAAAATGGCGTTAGGGTGAGCAGTTTACTTTTCTTGGGTATAGGGTTTCTTTTCCTTAAACAATGATATTCATCTTTAAAATATTCAGTCTGACAAAGAATGATAAGTCTATTACGGGTAGATTTGATCTCTGTCGCATCAAGTTCAATACTTGGGTGGGTCGTTAACAAACGTAATCTTTCGTTGACTAGTTGTGGGTTATTTCGATCAAGAATTATTCTATCCTTTCGAATTGTATTGTTCCGTTTATACGATACGCGATCACAAAATCGATAGACATATGTCATTACTCGTAGAGCATTTGACAGTTTTGAAAATCTTGATAATATGTCTGGGTTCTCAGTATTCGTATCCAAGGAAAGGTGTGTATTAACGGTCGTAGTAAACGACTGACTAACTTTCGCTTCAGCTTGAGTTGTGAAGTTTTTATGTGTTGCTGGCCACTGTGAAGCAGATTGCTTCAACCTGATGGTCCATTCCACCATAAATCATCATGTCTTAGTTCATCAGCATTGCATCCTCGGCTAGCCACATCGGCAGGATTATCACGAGAGGCCACATGGTTCCAGTTGTCCACTCCTACTGTTTGTATAATTGTTGAAACTCCATTTGCCACAAAGGTGTTCCAAGTATTAGGATTTTTGCTGAGCCAGGCCAAAACTATCGATGAGTCGGTCCAAAAGTATGACTGATGTAAGGGTAGGTTAAGTTGGCTGAGTAAACTTTTTGTCATATTTGCCAACAACACTGCTCCACAAAGTTAAAGTCTTGGTAACGAGATTACTTTGATTGGCGCAACTCTCGTTTTAGCGAAGAGTAGGGTTACGTCCGTCTACGGGTGTAACTCGTGCATATAGACATGCAAAGTATGCTTTTTCAGAAGCATCTGAAAAACCATGAAACTCAATTTTAGCTGTAGGTGAAAAGTTAATCCAGCTTGGTACGAATTCTATTAATATTATCATAAAACTGTAAAAATTTTTGCCACTTCATAAGGGTGAGTGGGTTAAGATATTCATCCCAAGCTGTGTTATCTAGCCAAATTTATTGCATTATAATCTTTGCAGATATTACAATTGGCGCTAACCAAACAGCTGGGTCAAAAAGACGAGCGATATCTGATAAAACAGTTCGCTTTGTGTATGCCGATTTCCTTTCGATTAAGGGTACATTAAAGAAAAATGTGTCCTCTTTCGCATTCCACCGGATTCCTAATGTTTTGACATTATTCGATTCCGGAAGGTTGAGTAAATCCACATCAAGTAGGTGTTCTTCGGGTAACTTCTCCAACAATTCCTTCGTATTAGATATCCATTTTCTGAAAGGAAACCCAGCAGAGTCAAGAGCCCAGATCAATTGGGTTTGGCCCTCTTTAGCTTCTTCAATGGTGTGACCTCCGGCTAAGACATCGTCTACGTACATATTATTTCACAATTTTTACGAAGCGATAGGGTGGGTATTTTGAATGTCTTTGGCCAATTCGTGTAGTGTTCTAATAGTCAAGTATGGCGCACAATTCACACCAAAAGTGACCGTTCGCAGTTCGTAATCCTGAATGGGTTCGATGACGCCTTTGCGGAATAATATCCGTTGGAATGGAGTGCGTGTAGGGTTTAGCATAATCTGCCGGTACATTTTTCTAATGTCGGCATTATAAACTATTTTGTAAAATTGCCATTTCAAGATGAGTACAACTAAATCTGTCTGTAGGGTAGGACCAGTTTATAGGGTATCAGTAAGGCTGTTGCTGTTCGAAGTTTTGCTAGACGCATTAAAAACAACTAGTACTTTTGTTGTAACGCGATCAAGTTTAACAACAGCGTGATGGTGTAAGTAATAATGGGTATTGGAAGGTGTGTTTGGGTTATATTTTATAAGTTTCATATGACCTAGTTCGATGTACTCTTGTAGCACGTTATCATATTCCATTTTTAGTTCTGGCTTTTTCATCAAACTTTTCTCATTCCTTAAGAATTGAGCCATAGCCACGTGTCGCGAGTTTCATAACTCCACAGGAGGGTATATAAATGGAAGTTTAACCTGATAACGGCCATTCGGTAATAGACGGGTAGTGGTCATATAAGTTTCCTCACAAAAGGAACTTTCTTCTGAAACTTTGGGTTGGGTGGGTACATCTTCAATTTCCCAGAATTTGGTCAAAACTTTATCAAGCGTGACTGAACTGAAGTATGAAACTAAGGGTTGTGTATTGTTTGTGTTATGAATGGGTCCTGTTAAAATCCATCCAAACTCAGTTTCTTGAGCTATTAGGGTATTAAGAAGATCTTTTCGTACTTCAGATTTCAATATTTGAGGGTAAAAATCGCTGCCAATTATAAAATCTGTAGGTCTACTTTCATAGAACTTTTGGTCTGCTAATTGAATATGTTCCAAGTCTTTCAGAAGGGTTGGGTTTAAGCTTTGGGTGGGTAAATTTTTCGTTAGTGTTTTCACTACAATTGCTTGGATATTCAATTTGAAAGTATTATTGGTATTCGAGCGTAGAGAAACTTGACATAACTTAGTTGATCTTGCAGAGACTATCTCATTTAATCCAGAAATTTCTGCAACTATAGGTGTAGTGAGCAAATGTAAACTTTTTCTCAGCTTATCTGTTATAAGTGAGAAGTCTGAAGCTCGGTCAATAAGAACTCTAGCTGGAAACAATTCTCCTTGGACTTCTACATTCAGAACTGTGGTTCCCAATAACTTCGTTCTGTCATCTATGGGTATGGGTTTGCTTGATTGTAATTGGGTCGAGAAAGACTGAACTGTATTTGGCAAAGAAGATGCCTGGTTATCATCATTATTAGGGTTAAACCTTGAATTTGGTCTGTGCAATAGACTATTATGTCGTCCACCGCAATATCTATAGATGAATGTACTGCGGCAAGCTTGTATGACATGACCGACGGCTAAACAATTGTAACATATTTCATGTTTCTTTACAAACTCAATTCTGAATGTCTTGGACATCATTAACCGAAGTTAGTTCCTTAAATGTGTTAGTCAAGAATACATCTAAGTCAGTCCAAGAAGGCATTTCTGCACAATCTTTCAGGGATTTTTCAAATTCCCTTCGGGTTTCTCCAGGTAATTTTGATGTACACAAGTATACTAAGATAGGATCCCATTGATCCGTATCTATGTCCAAAGAGTTCAGATTTGCAATACAGCAATGTATCCTTCTCTGAAGCTTTCTTATAGAAACACTACACATGGTGCTTACATACATACATAATTGGCCATTACAACCCTTCAGTCAGGATTACGGCCTAGCTTCTCACACCACTCATGTTGTGTGCGTTAATTTTATACGTGAGTGGCGGGACCTACAGTTTAACGTCGACTCCGAACGACAGAATTTTGAGAAACTTGTTCATGGCAGTTTGTTTTACTCTCAGAGTTTTTGCCAGAAATCTGCTGAGAGGAAGTCGTCGAAGAAATATTTTTTTTTTTCATATTTCATTTTTGATGTCTGACCTGGGATACGAACCCGGGCTTTACGAATAGTAAGCCAACACACTACCTACTACACCACGGCGACTTCACATGGTGCTTACTAAGGGTAAATTTAATAGGGTTTTTAATTTCGCGTTAATTTGCATTCTACGATTCTCATACTGAGAAGATAACTGATTCCACGCAACAAGAAAGCCAGCATTTGTTAAGGGTGCATTGTCTACTATCTCTTTGGCCTCGCCGCTTGTTTTTTGTTTAAGATGGAACAGTTTTTCAACTCCACTTAAACGGGTATTATTGCCATAAAGGGCATTGAACAGATCCCCGAAAAGCCCAGCTTTTGAAATCTCCGCTGAATATTGGCATATCACAAGGGGGTACAGTGAAACCTACAGAACTGCTGGGTTGTGGGGGTTCGGGTGGGGTGGGTTTTGAATTTTTGGGGTGGGTTAAACTATCTATTGATTCATCTATAGAAATCATAGATGATCTGTAGAATTTTCGATCTCCGATCTCACACTCCTGGATAGGCCATTAAAATTTATAGGATTGGAGGCGTCAGGGTCATTGAGTTGTGGCGATTCTCGGATTTGCTTGAATTTCCCATCAATATTCTACCACAACTCTTTCAATTCACTCTTCATGAATCTCAATGCGGGTAGTGATTGAGATTTCTCTGGAAGAGCCTTATAATCTTCCTCAAAGGCGCTTATGTCCTGTTGGATATAACGCACATTATCGGCAGCCAAAGTTTTCAATTCCGACATTTTGGGTTATTTAAACCAAAAGTTATTTACCAAAATTACTTCTGTTCCAGCAGACAAAATTTCCAATTGGGTATTAAAACGCTAATTGACTTAATATGCAATAAAAGTTCCTTAGAAGCAATATAAAATATATTTTGAAAAAAAATTTAATTTTATTTTTTAATTTAATTAATTATTATTATTAATTTTATTATTTTAAATTAAAAGGGTTAAATATTTTGAAAGGGTTGGGTGGGTTAAAATAAAAAATATTTTTTATATTATATTTGCTGAAAAGTAATGGAACAAATTTGCAAAATAAATTGGAAATAAAAAATTTCGTATAAGTAGCCAAAACTTCGACTCACCCTTTTTGCTGGGGGTAGGGTACATACCACAATATATAAAAAATTCTCTTGTTTGTCGATTCCTCTTTGTGTCGGCTTCCCGTCTCTTACTGTTCGTATGTATATATTTTAATGTGGTTTTTTATATTTGGGTAATTTTTGTAATATTTTGTTATTATGTTTGTTTTTGTTTAATGTTTATTTGTTATTTGTTAGTATTTATTTATTTGTAATTGTTTTTGATGTATGGTTAGTGAACAGTAATGCAATGTACTTGTTCGTGTACTTGATATTTTTCAATTTTTTGATTTTTGTTAATATGTATTTTATTGCTATTTAATTCGAACTTTGTTGAACTTTTTATTTTTGTGTTCTTCACTTTTGATTTTGTTTATGTATTATTTTGAAAAAATGTGCAATATGTGTTCCTCTTTATTATGTGTTTTTTGTTTCCATTTTTTGTGAACCTTTGTGAACTTTTATGTTTCCTTTTCAATTTATATTTGTTTTTAAATTTTATTTTACTGTTCTATGTAATATCACTTTCTTTTTGTATTTTTAATATTTGATAATTTGAAATATGTGATGTATTATTATTTTCGACCTTGCAATGTCTTATTTTTTACTGTTTTATATTTATGTTGTTTTTGTTAATGCACTTTTTATTTAATGTGACCTTCTGTGATTATTGTTTGTGTTAATTACTAATTTGTGTTTAAACATATAATTTTAAATACTTTGACACTTTTTGTTTTTAGAATGTTTTTTGTATGGACGGATTTATGTTTTACCCTGTTTTTGTTAGTGTATATGTGTTGATTTTATTTTGTTTATTTAAACACTTACATTAAATCAGTTTTGCACTGATATTTATTAAATGCACTGCACTATTATTGTTATTGTTTTTAATTTCTTTTCAAATTTTTATTAAAATTTTAAAATTAGGGTTATATGGGGTTACACTTTTTAATAATTTCACAATTTAGTGTGGTTATGGGTTATAGGTTTTTTGTGGACTGTATATTTGTGTCGCTGTCCTTTCTTTTTCCTTGAACGACCATGAATAAACGCGATATAGGGTTAGGGTTAGTTTAAGGGTAAGAGGGGGTAGGATGTATAATGTACAAACCTTATAGTATGTGTATATATGTGTGTTTCTGTGTTAACAATAAATATTGGTTGTTTTGTTGGTATATTTTAAAGAACGTTATAAATAGTATTTTATTTATATTTTATAAAATGTATATATATTCTAATGTTATAAAATATATTTTACTTTGATATTTAATTTTTATATATTTATGTTTATGTATATGTTTCTATGTATTACTTTACAATTTGTTTGTTTTATTAGAAATTCAAATGTTTTTGTCTATTCAATGTACTTTATTTTAGCTATAATTTGATTTGTGTATATGTTTATTTTCATTATAAGTTCACTCAATATTTTCCTTTGTGCACACGCGAAGGGTTTCTTGGGTTGGTTCTTAGTTGCGCGCTATCGATCATCAACTGTACTATAAGGATCTAAACAATCCTTTTTACAGCCTGTTGAAGAAAATGTATGGTGAATGTTGATGTGTATGGTTAATGATGATGTGTATGGTGAATGTTGATGTGTATGGTGAATGATGATGTGTATGGTTTTTTTTTATATCTTTACGAGCTTAAGGTTGGGAATCTTCGAAAGACATTGGTAGCCCGGCCTACCAATTCGATTCGCCGCAAGACTTACTCTCGGCTTGCTAAACACATACGTACTAAACCCAACCTAGTTCGTCACACTTTCAACCATTTGCCCCCCCCCCACCGGGACCACAATCAAGTATTACTTCGGGTGGGTGGAGATTCAGCGAGTACTGCCTTCAAATTCTGCTGACCTTGCTCTCTCAGCCAATCTTTGCTGCGTCAACACCTTCCTTGCGAAAACACATACTGCGTTCCAATTGTCACTTGAGGTTAACATCAGGTTATCTATGTTATCGGGCGTTACCTGGAATCCTACTGTCCTCTTCAGGCAATTTCATTGAACAACATATCGCGGGCAAGTAAAGAAAACGTGCTCCGCCGTCTCCCTTTCATTGGGGCATTCTGGGCATGCCTCGTCTACATCATGACCATACTTATAGAGATACGCTCTATAACATCCATGGCCGGTTAGTAACTGTGTCAGGTAGAAGTTCACCTGACCGTGTCTCCTTTTGGTCCATTCGCCTATGCTCGGTATGAGTATGTGGGTCCACCTTCCCTTGGTTGAATTGACCCAGTCATGCTGCCATCTATGCATAGCGTCATCCACTAACTGAACAGGACTGGGGAGATCCATTCCCCTCCTTGTGTCATGTTTCCTCCGCTCTACATCCACTACTAGCCTCAGGGGCATCATCCCCGCAATCACCAATGCTGCATCAGTAGACACCGTGCGGAAGGCACAAATCATCCTGAGAGCTGATCTCCTGTAGGCCGTTTCTATACCTGCTCTATAGGTCTTCTTATCCATGGCCCCGGCCCATATAGGGGCCGCAATAATAGCGATCGAAGTCACTACCTTCATCAGTAACCGCCTCCTCTCCTGTTTTGGGCCTCCAAGGTTAGGCATTAATCGGGCAAGTGCACATGATGTCGCCGCACACTTTCCACCGACGTACGTCAGGTGTTCCCTAAACGTGAGCCTGTTATCAATCATTACTCCCAGATATTTAATCGCCTGCTTTGATGTTATGCGCTGGTCGCCTACTGTTATTGTAATAAATTCTATCTTCTTCCTACTGCTTACAAGTAGTACATCCGTCTTGTGATCAGCAAGTTTGAGACCTATTCCCGTGATCCAGTTCCTGACCATACCAAGCGCAGTGTTACATGTTCTCACTAATTCATCTAAATGTTTTCCCCTTATCACCAGGGCAATATCGTCCGCAAAACCAATGATCTGTGTACCTCTAGGGAATCTAAGCCCCAGTACACCATCATACATGACATTCCATAGTATTGGGCCCAGCACGGAACCTTGCGGGACCCCCGCCGATACCGCATATGTCTTCCTGCCATCATCTGTGTCATATAAGAGCACTCTATCCTTAAAGTAGTCCTTAATAAGTTCCATCAAGTAGTTCGGTACATCCTTTCCATCTAGGGCTGTTAAAGTGGCATCCCAATCCGCAGAGTTGAATGCGTTCTTGACGTCCAGGGTGATGATAGCGCAGTACTCCTTATCGCCCTCCAGCCAGCGCTCACCACTGATAGCATCCTTTGCTATTGTCATAACCATCTCTATTGCATCTATTGTGGAACGGGCTTTTCGGAAACCAAATTGGCGATCCGACAAGCCTTCTGCCCCCAGGAATGCTTCCAGTCTCCTACAAATTATCCTCTCCAAAAGTTTTCCAGCTGTGTCGATCATACAGAGCGGGCGGTAGCCCGATGCATCCTGCGCGTTGTTACCCTTCGGAATTAGAACCAGTCTCTGTCTCTTCCATATTCTAGGGAACGTCCTCTCCTGAATACAAGCATTAAAAACTTGTCTAAACAGCTCAGTATTACTTTCAATGGCCGCCTTAAGCGCAATGTTTGGGATCCCGTCGATCCCCGGTGCTTTGTTAAGTTTCATTTCCCCACAGACTGATTCCAATTCCTGCCTGCTGACTTCTGGGATTTCCTCCGGTGACCGCATATCCCGCACGCAGTATGTAATTTCGGCTTTGTGCGGAAAAAGGTCCGCAACGATTGATTGCAGCTTAGCTGCACATGACGTTGCTGGTGGTCGGAAGCAGTTCAGCTTTCTCATCACCACCTTATATCCAGTTCCCCAGGGATTCTCGTCCACATCGGCGCACATTTCCCTGTAGCATCTTCTCTTGCTGAGCGCAATGACCCCATTAAGGCTGGTCCTACACCTTCTATATCTTTCACGCAGTTCTGCAAATTCATCCCGGCCTCTGGCCCTTTGGAATAGCCGCCGTGCGCGCTTGCATTTACGCCTCAGATCCGCTATATCCGCGTTCCACCAGTAGACGTGTTTCTTCCCAGACATATTACGCCTCCTTGCCATAGAAACGTTGCAAGCCTCCGTTATGGAGCGCATAAGTTCCGTCGCCTTGTCATTCGCGTTCCCGAATAACCGAATATCCTCCAATGCGAGGACAAAGGTTTCCCTGTCAAAGGTGGAGTCCTTCCAAAGAGGGTTCGGCGGTGCGGCAGGAACGTTGTGTCCCGTAGAGCGCTCCCGGATCTCAAAAATGATAGCCTGATGATCGCTATGTGTGTAGATGTCAGACACCAACCAGGTAGATGAGGTCGCCAGTGAGTCGCTGACGAATGTCAGGTCAATTTTAGAGCAGCGTCCATTTCTCGAGAATGTATCCCTATCACCACTATTAAGTAAAACTACCTCCAATGTTGCAAGTGCGTCGAGTAGGCATTCTCCTCTTGGATTAGTGAATGCCGAGCCCCATTCAACAGCCTAAGCATTGAAATCCCCGGCAATTACCACAGGTCTCGCGTTCCTTGCTTCCTTAACGATGTCATCTATTCTGCGTCTATAGTCTTCTATTGATAGGCTAGGGGGAAGATAACATCTGAAGAAATGTACCCCATTAACGGTGCAGTTCACAAAGCTCTCCCACCTGTCGTCGACATTTCCCATTGGGAATTTACCACAGGACCACATTGAGGCCCTATTGCATTTGCTGGCTATCCAACGTTGGTTTTCAGGTGCTCTGTAGTGCTCGCTCAGTACTGCCAAGTCTATCCTCTGCTCCCGCACCGTCTGTTTAAGTAGCTCCTGCGCCGCTTCGCAATGGTTCAAGTTCAACTGCAGGACTCTCATTTACCTGAGTATGTCAACTTCCGTCGTGCCGCTAGATAGTGTGCGCACTTATGTCCTCCCGTGATATGCTTCGCGTCCGCATCCGGATCGCCTCTACAAAGAAGGCAGTGAGGGTCACGGTCGCAAGCCTTGGCAATGTGACCTTGCCCTCCGCATTTGAAGCAGTGTTTGGACCAGTCACTATTACTGCTACACTTCCCTGCTACATGCCCGAACTGCAAGCACTTGTAACATCTCCTTGGGGTTAGCTTTCTCAGTAAGCGGCAAACTGTCCACCCTACACGCAGTTTACCAACTTCCTCTGCCCTGCCTGCCAGCTTCATAGGGATTGCGATTACCGCCGTCCTAGTACCTCCTGGAACGTTCCTGATCGTCTTGAGAGCCGACGGTTGTATTTCCCCGATTTGGTCCCTGCATGCGGCGATTATTTCCTCCTTAGTTGTTACTTCATCCAGGTATCGAATGTAGCCTCCTCAGTTATCGTTCTGACCTCTATCTCTTCGGCCAATAAGCTCCTTAGCTTAGAACGGTGCATCTCCGTAGCCACCTCTGCCGATCTTCTAAACTCCAGAAGGATTTCGCCCCTTTGTGTCTTCTTCACAAACTGGACATCCTCGCCAACTGATTTAAGCTCCGGGGCATTCCTTACCTTCCTTAGAATGTCCGCAAACGATAGTTTCTCGGTTGGCTTTATTATCACTGCGTCTGGTCTTGGAGGTTTTCTGCGCTTCCTAGTTTTCACGATCCAATCATTGTGCTCCTGGGTGTTTTCCACTGTTGCTGCGGGCACTACCACAGTCTGGTTCGTAGCAGTTGCTGGTCTCCCAGGCGAGTCACTATTCCTAACCTCAGCGGCAGGCTTGACTAGTCCACGAGGACGGGTTGTCCTGGTCTTCTTTGGAGGTGTTCTCCTTGGTTTTTCCAATTCATCCCTCTGCCTTTTGGAAGCACAAGGTGTCCCTTGTTGCATGATCGTCTGTGTGCTTCTGTCATTGGTTCTGACCTTTACCTCCTGTTCCGCAACTTTATCCTTAGCGGCTTGCTGGTATAGTGACGATATAGAAGCTACTAGGTCGCGCATCGCTTGGTGGATGGACCTCCTTCCTCCGCCCATCATCTCCACGAGTTCCGAGATTCTGTCGCCTAGCTTGGTGAAATCATCCACCTCCTTTTCAGGAGCTTTGCTCCTCTGTAACTCCGGTGGTGACGAGCGAGATCTCTCGCCGTTCTGCTTCAGCGGTGGTGAGTGGAGTAACCTCGAAGCCCTCCGGAAAGGATTCAGAAAAGGGCTGTCCTGCTGGGTCTCCTTTGCACCCTCGGTGCCGGCTGGAGAAGTAGCGCCTGTAAAGTTATATAAATTGTTGCTTGTGTTGAATTCCATTTTGTTGGGTCCCAACTTGGAGCCGTTATCTTGGATTCGTTGTGTAGTTACCCTTATTGTGGTCCCATGGTTATCTTTGCAATGCAGGGAGGCCATGCGAGGGTTGACACAAGTCCTCATGAGAGCTTGTGTTCAGAGCCAGACCGGGAGCTAAACAGAAGAAATTCTTAACTGCCCCTACACCCCAACTCAACGGGACGAGTCCAAGATCGTTCTCCAAGGCTTGCCAGGTTTTAACGGGACGGAGACAGATGGTGTATTAGCCTGAAAGCCGTCTGTACCAGATTTCACTCCAGCACATATTGGTAACAGAATACCCCATCCGCCAGCCCATGTCATCAAATCCAAATAGTAGTGTAGTCCAGTATACCATAATCAGAATCTTACTGGAATCAATTCTGATGCCTATACAACTAGGCTCCGATCGTCCACATCCGTTGGGTGCGTGCTTGCACGCATGGTGATATGTGATTCCCACGGTGCTATCGTGATACCACGGTAGTTCAATACTTTGAGCGGCATTGTTTCGCTTTAAAGCATCAGTGTCATTGAGTATATGCCAGACTTTTCATCCGCACCATCTACCTTTGCCCTCCCATTTAGTCGCCTTTTACGACAAGCAGGGAACCACTATGGTAGTATTCTAATCCGCTACCACACGGATATGATGTGTATGGTGAATGTATTTATGTGTTGGTGATCTTATTGTTATTATTTTTAGATGTTGGAAGTCAGGGTGGGGAATGTAAGAGTTTGTTCACTCGTGTGAACACCAGCTATATCAGCTATACCTGCTATACCAGCTATACAAAATGTACCAGCTATACTTGGTATACCTGCTATACCAGCATAGAAGATGTACCAGCTATACTTCCTATACCAGCTATACCTGCTATACCAGCTATACTTGCTATACCTGCTATACAAGATGTACCAGCTATACCTCCTATTCCAGCATACCTCCTAAAACAGCCTTTTAAGCAAGAGAAAATCCGTTTGGTTCACCTGAAATATAATTTAATATAAATATATTTTACTTGAATATTGATAATTTGTTGTTTTAGTTTACCTTAATCCATAAAAGAGGATCCATGTCTTGGGCGGCTATAGCTCTCTCCAGATATTGTCTTTTAATAATACTGGCATCTGATCGTGCGTTTGCGCATTTGCTAATGGGTCTATCATCTAAAAAATCAAATAATGTGTCCTGAGTTTTGGTCTCGGTTGCCGTGTTCAAATTGACAGGATTATCTTTGACTGACAAATTCACAAGCTCATTTTCAAAAATTGCTAATGCTTGTCCAGCATTTGAATTATACTGAAAACCGTTCTTTTTGAATCTTGGATCCAATATAGTAGCCATCCTAGTTACTGACCGTAGCTCATAAATTGATAGACGCTTTTTATAGACTCTAATAAAGTATTTTGCATATTTCTTCCTTGCAAAGTTTGAAGTTGTGGTAAAAGATTTTCCACTTTGCGGTACAGCCCATATGCCATGGGTATTATCAGCGAAAGAGTAACATATTTTTCACCAGAAATCTTTTCACTTGCTTGTTGGAAAAATTACAATATTTTTCTACATCTTTTAAGATACTGATTTCTTCATCCGTAAAAGGTAGCGGTGCTTTGGTAGTTGATAATAGAACTGTAACGATGGCATCATTTGTTGCTAATATTCGTTGGATCATTAGGTAGAAACTGTTCCACCTTGTTGGCATTTCTTGTAGCAATGTATAAGAGAAGTCTTCTTGAGCCATTTTAAATTTTTCGCCCGCTATGGTGCTTTGCTTGAAAAATCTGACTATGGTCTTACACTTTGTAAACAAGGCTTTTACTAAGTCGTCGTTGTCGAATTTTAAACCATCCTGAACCACCAGATTCAACGCCTGAGCAAAGCATGGAAGATTTCTAATTTTTAATATTTCGCACGCTTTCAGCATTGAGCTGACATTATCCGTAACAATACAAACGGTTTTGTTGAGCACATTCCAATGATTTAAAATATCTTTCAAAGTGTCTGCAATATTTTGCGCCGAGTGGTTAGTTGTATTCAATAGTTTTCTTGTGGCTAATGACGCTATTTTTAAATTATAATCATACACGAAATGGCATGTGACGGTCAAAAAGCTATCGTTGGCTCTCGATGTCCACAAATCACATGTGACCGATATATCAGAAATACCTTCTAGCATTTTTGCTAATTTAGCAGAAGTTTCCTTGAACATATTACGCATCAGCACATCTCTTAAGTGTGTTTTGCTTGGGAGCTTATATCGGGGATCCAATACCTGACTGTAGTTTACAAAACCTTCGTTTTCAACTATGTTATAAGGCTGCACATCCTTGGCAATCATTTCCGTCAAAGCCTTGTCAATGTCATTCTTTCGCTTTGAGTTTGTGTCGTACAAAACGGCTCTTTTAAAGTAAGAAGCTACAGAATGCATCGACGATCTACAACTGCCGCTTGTCGATGCGATATTGCCAGTATCCGCCGAAATAGCTGGAGTGCTGGAATCTGGGACATGAATTTCCAAGCCAGAGTGGTATCTTTTCAGATGATCGTGCAAATTTGAAGTATGTCCGCTGGTTTTGTACTCCTTTCCGCAGTTAATGCACTTTGCAAATTTTTTTTCACTGACCTTTTAAAGTATTTCCATACATGTGAGATTTTACTTTTCCTTTTTTGTGTTTGCCTCTCGGTCAGCAAATCTTTCTCCGCGTCCGTGCTGCTGCAATCGCATGCCTGCCTTTCAGCGCTCGACACACTGAGTGCGAGGGAGTTCCGACGTTTAACTTAAATTCAACACATAGTGAAAATACTTCATAACTACTTTAAAAGCAAACATTATACCTCTTTGAAGAAAGCGATCCATTTCTCTTTATTGTAGTATCACTATTTTAATAAATTTTTTCACAAATGCTTTTTAGCAGACTCCACAAATACCTGGTTATCAGTTTTGTGGACCTGGTACAAAACTTGAAAAACGTTTAGCAAGAGGAGATAATGGAATAGATTTATTAGACGCAGCTTGTAAAGAACACGATATTGCATACTCATAATCAAAAGATACAGACACAAGACATCAAGCAGATCAAATATTAGCTGAAAAAGTCTGACAACGAGTTACATCTAAAGATAGTGATATTAAAGAACGTGCTAACGCTATGAAAGCTAAATTGAAATTTGGATTAGGCTTGAAGGAGCAGCGACATAAGAAAAGAAAGAATTCAAAAAGAACGAGAAAAGGAAAAATGAATAAATGTAATAAGGACTTATTCACAGCTAATGTGAGAAAAACTTTAAAACAATTGAAAGAACAGAAACCAATTGATGTGAATGATGCTGTTAAAATAGCTCAAAAGACTATTCATTCAAATTTTAAAGGGGAAAAGCGAGCAAACATTATAATACCGAGAGTTATACCTGTACCGAAATTTTGAGAATTTCTTCCACTTAGGGTATGAGATGGGATTGTTGTTGTTGGTTATATGTGCGTGTTGTTAACGTCATGTGGTAGGTAGTCCGAGGAAGTTAGCCGTAATCGTAGGGTTCAGCCATAGGTCTACTGGCCGCAGGGCTGTCGGTTTCGCTGGACAGCTAAAAATGTGCAACGTGTCGTGTGGTGTTTGGTTGCATGATGGACAGCTATCTTGAGTTCCCGGGATAATCCTAGCCCTGTAGCTATTCAGGAAGTTTGACCATCCTGATCTGAGCTGGGCCAGAATAGTTCTCGTTACTCTTGGAAGCTGCCTTTCCGAATCGGCTATGGGTGGTGGGTGCTGATTAACGACCTTGTTATGGCTGAGCTCGTCTCTGGCCGTCGTTGTTAATTTCGATGATTCAAATGGTATGGGAACATATTGGGTAGCATATTATAAAAACCATGACTATAAAGAGTACGTTGATCGTTTTGGAAACTTACATCCACCACTTGAAATTGTCAACTACTTAAAATTTCCCATTGTATATAATAATGAACGAAAACAAAAATGTAATAAATTTAATTATGGGCACTTGTGTTTAAAATTTTTATTCAATAAATATAAATTGAAATGAAATAATTCAGAGTACATTGTCCCGCAATAATGCAACCTACTATTGACTTTTTAAAGAAGGGGAACAAAAATGGTAACATCAGCTGAGTTAGAGGATATATTATATAGACATAGTAATCAAATTGATAAACAACATGTTGATTTATTTTTAAGTCTTATCAATGAACTAAGAATATGCAATATTAGTAAAATAAGTAATCCATTTTTATGTATTAATAATGTCATACATTTGTATTATTGTGAAAAAATTTACTCAGAATCTTTTGACATTTGCAGATGTCAAACATTTTATGAAAAATATTTGTTAACACTTAAGCTATTTAATCTATATAAACGAATGTTTAACTATTATTATGTTAAATAGATATATATATTGTATTGTACAAAATACAAAATCTGAAATAAAATATACATACCTAAGAAAAAAATTTAATAAAATAACAACTAATTTGTTTTAATTAATCTCCTTATTATATAATTCTGTTTATTTAAAATAGTAAAACTAAAAAATTCTAAATCCTTAAAACAAGACAATTTATACTCTAGGATGTAGATGAGGAAACGTAAACAGAATCATTCTGTCCGTCCAATCATTCGTTTGAAAAGCAAAACAAATAAAATGAACATGTACAATCATGTTTCTATTTAGGTACATAAAAAAACTATCACGCAGGTGTTCATCCCTTTTCTATTTCTTCAACAATTGAGTATGATAATACATACCAAGACTTTCTTATCAGTTTAAAATTACAGATCCTTCTAATTAAATCATACAACAAAAAAAATAAAAAACACACAACAACCATACAAGTGTACATTTCTTTTCTATTTCTTCAACAATTGAGTATGATAATACGTGCCAAGACTTTTTTATTAGTCTAAAATTACAGATCCTTCTAATTAGATCATGCAAAAAATAAAAAACGCACCACAACCATACAGGTGTACATCCCTTTTCTATTTCTTCAACATTTGATCATGATAAAACGTGACAAGAATTTATTATTCAAAAAAAAAACGACCATACACATTACATGTTACAAACCTATCGACTAACCGACACTACCGAATGTAGCGTAGGCATCATCCCAAATTTTTATGGAGAATTTGATCCAGAACATACAAAAACATACTACTGATGTGAATTAGTACAGGGTAGTTTAATTTAATTCAGACTTACATTGAGCAAAAAGTTTCAAACAAATTATTAGTAATTAGATCAGTTTAAACTAAATTGTAATAACTCCACCAAAAGACAAATGCATAATTCAGAAATTAAAAAATAAAAGCAACAATATGAGTTTTGTAGACTTACTCAATTTTTTCCTTTAACAGTAACTAATTCATCCCGTTCTTCCAACACTAAGTAGCCATTTAAATTTATAAAAATCATTAATAGAAGATTTGAAAGAATAGAAATGTTTCGAGAATACGAGTAATGTCTTTTAAGTGAAATTGATAAAAGTTTGAGTAACGCTAGAACTGATACAGGTAATTTTACAGACATAATGTGTAAATGATGTTAAGAATACAGATACTGAAAAAGATGTAGCATTTACAGATGAGACAGAAGATTTAAAACTGGAAGTAGCTTATTTAAAGGTAGGCCAGAAGGCACGAAAATTCAATCGTTGCCAATGGTATATGAGTAGTTGGCATTCTTGAGCTATAGTCCGAAGATCTGGTAGGTTTATTTTCTAAATTATGTGCAAATATCAATATCCGCCCACCGAAAATTGCATCACTAAAAGGTCTAAATTAGATGCTCTGTCACTTGATACATCATGTCTAGAGAAGATGTACTGCGTCTGAATATATGAGAACCTCATTCCTATTTTCCTTCAGGCACGTTGTACGGAGAAATGAAATATAATTGTGGCAGTTTATTTCAACCGACGACGTGACGATGATGACCCGACATGCGCGTACATATTGCGTCACTGCTTGATATGATATACGGCAACCTGATCATTTTTCAATTGTTATTTTGTATTTGTCTTTATTTTATACAATTCCAAACATATGTATGTAATACATAATACCAAATCAACTGCTTGTCTCCTGTTGGACTGCGTCCAGTTCAGAGACGCTTGAACTTCTCTTTGATACTCACTTTCGGGAGAGTGGTACCCTTTTGGGTCAAGCTCTCTATCAGGTCAACGAACCACCGTCTGAGGATTACTTTTCCCTAATTCTAACCCCAAGCGAAGAGCAGTGAGCTGTTAAATTCTTTGAACCATTCAAGATTCCGGGCGACATCCAGCATGAAGAAGAATTATTCTTTCTTGGCTGCTCGCTATTTATAATGCTAGTCTGAGACTGGGGGCTATAGACCAATCAGTCTTTATTCCTTTCTTTTGAAGACACTGGAAAGAGTCCTTGATGTCCATATCAGAGCCTTCATCACTTCTAGCTGCATCCCACGCCTACTCGAGGGACCGATCAGTGGATACGGCACTACACTCCATCATCTTCCAGGTGGAAAAGTCACTGCACGTCAAAGAATACACTCTTGCCATATTCCTTGACATTGTAGGTGCATTCAATAACGTCAACGCGGACCATATTGTTAGATCTCTTAATTCTCTCAACCTGCGACAGGGTCTAGTTAGGTTTATTGAACTCCTCCTTAAGTCGAGAATAGTAACCTCCACAGTGGAACTTCATATTGTCAGAGCATTGTTTGTAGAGGTACACCGCAATACTTGTTCTATCACCACTTCTCTGGAATCTAGCAGTCAATTCGCTCTTGAAAAAGTGAAAATTCTCTGGTAATAACACCATAGCATGACGATATTGTCATTGCTGCGTCGCAGACGCTGTCTGATAAACTGAATTTAGCACTATCGATTGTACTCAATAGGGAATTTGAACTGTCTGTCAACCCCTTCAATACCAGCATAAGGGGGACCACACTCGCGTGTCCCGAAATTCAATATCTTGGCCCGATCCTCGACCGCAAACTCAACTGGAGGGCAAACCTGATCGCTAGGGCACACAAAGCGGCCTGTGCTGCTTACTGCTGCAGTACAGCATTTCGGCCCAAATAGGGTCTCCACCCAAAGATCACGCGCTGGATCTACGGCCCTATTGAACATCGACTATCTCCCTGCTGAACATTATTTTGACAGGGACTCTCATTTTCTGATTTCAGTGACGACTGGGTTCTTGACATGATCCCCAGAACTCCTGGATGTATACTCTGATGGCTCTAAACTCGATAATATGATTGGTAGCGGAGTCTACTCTAGGAAACTGGGCCTGAATATTTCTTGTCAACAAAATTAACCCTCAAACCTCCACAGGAAATTAGTTACAACAATTAAAAAACTAAACAAACTTTATATATTGAAAATTCTTATGATTTTTTGTCATGCTAAAATACACAATAGTTCGGCACCAATAAATTAAAAAATTAATTCATGCAATCAATAACATTTCTACTTTACGTAAAGAACATGTTTTGATATGGTCATAGAGAAAATTGGCAGCTACAAACGTTATTTCTTATTTGTCATGGTTTAGGCACCTAGGTGGAGAGACCGTTTTTTTTTTGGGTAATTCACGCCTCACGCCTAAATAAATATAAATATAGTAAATTTAGATTATAGCCTAAAAGATATATCGTTAGTATAATTCGCAAAGACGCTTAGTCTACTTTTTCCCAAAACTTAGAGTTTAAGGCAAAACGATAACACTATACAAAATACATATTTTACGACAACAAAAAATGTCATTATGTAGTTTAAAGTTGTTGTAATTTTGTGGTTTGCAAAAACGCTAAGTCCACAAAACTACGAAAGAAATTAAAAGCACGTGCTAACTCCACGAATATAAGTCATTTAAAGAGAGGTATTTTGTAGAAATAATTGCGTTTTAAAAGTTTACAAATTTTAAAAACTGAAAAAGCTGCTATTTTTTGTCTCTCCTGCAAAATTTGTAAAAAGGGACTTAACACATTTGCGAATTAGACTAACGATATGTATGTAGTGTTAAAGGCTTAAATATTGTTAATTGTCTTGCAAAAATTTTAATATAATTGGCTTTAAAACAGTAATTCTGAAGATTTTCTAGAGTGCGCATCTTTAAGGATACATGCGGTACATATGATGGTTTATGACTAATATAAATACGAAATTGATTATCGAAACAAAATACAGAAAAAACAAAGATATTTTTTGACAACGACAATACTCATCAGCTGTTAAGATAAGGTCAACTCCTAGAATGAATTCGCCTTGAGTTTGCTTTAAAGAAATCTAGAACATAGTGTTGGAGTACGTTAATAAATGTATAAAAGCAAAAGCTAAAAAGTTTGCATCTAAAGAATTCTAGAACATAGTGTTAGAATACGTTAACAAATATATAAATGCAAAAGCTAAAAAGTTTGTAACTGCAATGTCATAAAAAACGCGAAAACGAATACACTGAAAAAGTCAAATATTGTTACACCACAATACCACCTAGTCTTCTAATGGCGATATCTAGGGGGAAAACGAACACTACGGCCTGATGGTGCCACTCGATGTCGATGTTTTCGTGTGATTTCACTGTCTTCATCACTTGGAAATTTCTTCTAGTCGATGGCTTCGTTGATTTTATGTTGTTGATTGCTGGCGTTTTGTTGCTGTTTTTCCTCTGTATTGTTTTCTAGGTTATCGCTGGTATTCTGTTGTTTTGCTGTCAAAGTCAGCTTATCATTATAGATAAATGCGGCTTTAAGGCGGTCGATTGATATTTTGCCCTCTCGTTGGTTAATATTAGCGACAAAATATTTTTAGTTTTTGAACAAAACTTCGAAACGTCCCTCGTAGCTTGGTCCATTACCGCGACGTCGTGATTTCGTCAAAGGTAAGTAAAGTATTTCCCTGCGAAGTGATGTCTCATTGGTTGTGTTCTCACGTGGAACTAGGAAATCTCCGGGTATTCTTAAGGCAGATCCGGAAATAATTTACTCAGGACTTAATCATATATTGTTCTTAATTGTCGTGCGCATGCCGAGTAGTATTAATGTTTGGATCTGAACATTTTATAGAAGTCTTTAACGTTCGATGCCATAGTTCTGCAATTCCATTTGACTGCGGGTGGTAAGGTATTGTACAAAAATGTCTTGCCCCGAGTATTTCTACCAACTCTTTAAAAACCGCTGATTCGAATATTATATTATTAATAGTAATGGGCAATGAAATACCACAAAAGAATCCAGTTACTAATTAGTACGTTTCCATCATTTTTTCTGTTACATCGGTTATTGGGATTGCAACTGGCTATCTTGAAACGGTCGATGCATGTCAACCAATATTGGAAACTATTTGATGTTGATAGTGGCCTAACAACGTCAATATTAATATGTTCAAAACGAATATCAGCATTAGTGTAGTCGCTGATTTCGTTTGTCGGTGGACTTTTCTGACACGCTATACATGAGCGAACATAAACTGCCATATTTTTCGACATCAATGGCCAGAAATAGTAGTGGCAACTTGGCGAAGTGTCTCTAAGACATAGGGTCATATCCAACCTCGTAACACATGCCAATATAATTCTCTTGTAGAACCAGGAATACAAAATTTCGTTAATTTAATTGATGTGTCCTTGCCTTTCTTTAAAATCACCTTCAATTCGGTATCAGACTGCTGCTGTACGGCCACCTCGTAGAAGTTTATTACGTCCTTTCGAATTACGTTAATTCTTGAGAACAAATTGATCACATTGTAACTTGCACTTGGTAGATGATGTATTTCTGTGGTATATTGACCTATAAAATCAGGTTGGTGGGCTCTCCTAGATGAAGCTTTATCACTTTTCTGCTTAAAAGCGAAAACGAGTGGTTTATGGTAGGCAAATACTGTAAACTCTCTACCCTCTAGTGCGTATCTATAATGTTGAATTGCCTGGTACATAGCGATTAATTCCCTGTCGAAGGCGATGTAATTTTTCTGTGATGAAGAAAGTTTTTTCGAATAGAAGCCCAGTGGTTGAGTTTGATCTTCTACAATTTGATGTAAAACTGCTCCCACTGTATTGTTGGAGGCATCGGATGCAGGAGTAGAGTTTTTGAGGCTTCGAATACCTTTTCGGAGTCGGAATTTTAGTTTATAGGACTGTTTTTATTCTTCTGGTTAATTGTTGCAACCATTGTTGTCTTTTAGTAGCTTGAGGAATAACAGTGTAATAAAAATGTAGCATTCCCAAGGAGCTTTTCAATTGCTTTACCACTTTAGATTTTTGTAAATTTCGTATCGCGTTCGCCTTTTCCTCAGGAAGCCTTAAACCTTGTGAACTTATCCTGTGGTCTATAAAAGTCAATTCGGTTTCACTAAAGTGACATTTACTGAAATTTATGGCAAGATTTGCTGCACGTAGACGTTTCAGTGCGATCGAAAGGTGTTGTTCGTACTCTACTTCAGAAACCGATGTGATCAGTATATCGTCAATATAAGAGAATAGGGAATCGAGGCCCAGCAATACCCTTTTATGTGGCGTTGAAAAGTTTGCGCAGCGTTCCTCAAAACGAATGTCATGTCTTGGAATTCGTATAACCCAAAAGGTGTTATAATGGCGGTTTTGGGTATACCGCATGGTTTGACTGAAAATTGGTGGTCAGAGGGCTTACCAGAGATCTATTTTCAAGAAAAACAAGCAAATAGGGTATGGGGTAACTGTCGGGCACTGTTATGTTGTTCAAAGCGCGATACTAAGTTGCTTTTCGATGGGCGAAAGATGTCCTCATTCATTAAATATTCGAATTCTTTCAGCATGCTCAGCCCTAAAGGGTGGAACCTTTACTGCCGCTCGATTTATCACTGAAGTGTCATACTTGTCTATGTCCTCTTCCTGTTTGTTTTTCGAGCTCTGTTTTATGTTAAATTAATGACGAATTCATAAAAATTAAAAAATTACAAATTTGTTAGTATAAACTAATAGAAAAAATAAATATGATAAAGATACACATACAAAACAAAACACAAAATATCAAAATTAAAAGTGAAACAAAATAGAAATAAAACTTTTTGTGCCATAACTTAATAATACAAACACTAAACAAATCACTTCCACCAATAACAATAAAAAAACAACATTTCAAAATTACATGTGACATAAAATATAAACAGAACACTCATTACAATAACCTTATATGTATAACAAACCATAAACAATTCCCTCATAATACTAACAATAAAATGACAAATCGTCCAAAATGAAGCAAAATAAAATAATTTAAATTAGTTAAATACCAACAATAAATCCTGGATTTTAGTAAATAAACAAAAATTTAAATACAAAAGAAATGAGAGAAGTAAAAATATATACAATAAAGGACAAAATAATCCCAAAAATTTTCACCTATTCCGTGGGCCGGCATCAGCAACCAATTTTTGGGCTTTCATGGTACCCATTGGTCAGTGTCATTGTGTTCTCTTTCTTTACCTTTATCTCGCTCCTGACATTTCAACCCTACAACAAATTGCTTACAATGAATTGTTGTATTATTTAATGACGAACGCATAACACTGGTTTGTTAATAATAAACAAACACCAATTTATCTTCTTGTGTTTTATGTTATAGGATTGGACGTTAGAATTGTTTTCTTTTTGTGGAGTATATGACAGGGAATGTTCGCATCTATTTCTGCAACACACATATGCACACATCCAGAGCGGAAGCATTCAGATATTACCGCAATAATAACCTTTTTCCTAGGGAAGTAAGAGCTTTTGGTTATTTATTATAAGGGTAAGGAATTACTACTCTTACAGTGAATGATCGTACGTTCACTAGCCTAGTTGAAAATCCTAATCTTTTAGCTGAGTTATTTGCAAGGCATTCATCCTTGCCGGAAAGCAGTCAACCACTGTCCAAAACTTGAAAGGTTATCAGTAAGTATGCCCTGTATGTTCTTTCGAGCTCGTGCAGTTAAACACGTTAGTTAGGACGGTCTTTCATTCCGTATTCTTGGATGTTATTGCCTTAGTTGTCATTTGACTATCTGTAAAAATATTGGAATCCCTATACGTCGTGTTTGTCAAATGATTATTAGCCCAGACAATACATTCCCTGACCAGCGTACCTCTGCTTGAAAAAATATTTTACTGTCCGGTAGCCGAAGGCAAAGGTTTCTGATTCTCCCTACCTCCACGTTTAAAGCCATCCGGCTGGCAAGTCTTTAAGAAATGAGTTCCGATCTTAAGGTACACCGAGACGAATGCCCAAACGATTAAGCTACTGAAGAGTACTTTACCCTAGGCCACATGTTGACCCTGCTGACAATGACTCCATTTATTACCCCGAACCCAGTTACTATTTATCACACGATATCATTTTAATCCTGATTGCACAAAACTATGAATATTTGTTAATAAACCATCCTCTAATGCTCTAAGTTTTAACAATGCACACTGGCCCGATCTAACTATTTTGGTTCAAAGGATATTGTTCCGTCGGAAACCTGATGACAATATCCTAGGCTTTGAATTAAAGGCGGTTACATTTTGTGTTAACTGCGCTCCTTATTTGGCCATAATAACCCTATATCAATCGAACTACCCGCTTGTATCTGATACCTAATGTATGTGAATGACATTCTAGCTGGTTCGCGTTCTATTGTGGAAGAATGGGATAATTCATGTTTTAAAAACTGCTGGCCGATGAATCCGATTTATATAATAAGTCTCTCAGCTACGCTAATCGAAGGCATATACTAAAAATTTTGGGCAAATATAAATATATACAACAATCAAAGTGATAACTAAGCAAAATTAGTCTAAAAATAAGATAAGGAAATATAAATAAATAAAATTGAAAACAGAAAAAACAAAAAAATCTTTAAAGGGTCCTGGAGACGATCAACCGTCTTATATGTGTGAGTGTTGTCGTTATATACGTATATGTTGTCGGCTTTGATTGATGAAAATCAAAACATTTTAATTTTTTCATTTGACGAATTTTTATTTGATCGTCTCCAATTCTGATTGACAAGCAATATCTCATTTGCTTTGATATCGTCGTAATGAACACATCATCAATGCGCGGATAAACAAACAAATATTTTTTTATTGTGAATTATGTAGTAATAAGCAAAGAAATATTTTTTTATTGTGAATGTATATTTTATGTGTACCCTACCAGAACATAACTAGTCAAATGACTAGTTATTTGACCGTAAAGTGTGACGTATAAACTAGTCACAACTTCCCATCAAGTTATTAAGGGCAATGTGGAAAACTTGACTCAAACATTCGTGTACATGTGATTTTGCCTCTCTTTCTAACATATGATTTCTTTCGACTGTAAAACATATATCTAACCTGCTCACTCTTTCGCTATTTAAAGTCACAAATGACTAGTTAACTGGTTACACTTGACTATAGTCAAGTATAGTTGACTAGTCACAGTTGACTAGTTAACTGGTTACACTTGACTATAATCAAGTATGGTTGACTAGTCACAGTTGACTAGTTAACTGGTTACATTTGACTATAGTCAAGTATAGTTGACTAGTCACAGTTGACTAGTTAACTGGTTACACTTGACTATAGTCAAGTACAGTTGACTAGTCACAGTTGACTAGTTAACTGGTTACACTTGACTATAGTCAAGTACAGTTGACTAGTCACAGTTGACTAGTTAACTGGTTACACTTGACTATAGTCAAGTACAGTTGACTAGTCACAGTTGACTAGTTAACTGGTTGCACTTGACTATAGTCAACTATAGTTGACTAGTCACAGTTGACTAGTCACAGTTGACGCATCATACCCCCTTACAAAAGAAAAATGTTTTTTTTTTTTGATATATTTTTATTTAAAAAATATATTTTATTCTAAATTAAAAAATAAATATGTTGTTATTTATATATAATTACTTCGATAATTAATCTACTTTTTGTAGCGGCTGCACTCTTGGCCTTAGGGGCTTTTGTTTAGTTGCTGGGGCCTTTTAAGTTGGTTTAGACTTAACATCACCAGTCTTCTTTACGGTCTTTACCTTAGCCTTTTCTGTATTCTTCTTCAGTCTTTTTCTCGGCAGATGCATTTTTACTACGAGTGCCTTTTTTGTCAGCAGCAGGCTTTTTCTTTTCAGCAGTGGGTTTTTTGCTTTGGGTTCCTTTGAAGCAGCAGCCAGAAGCACCCTTACCTTTAGTTTGAATTAATTTTCCACTGATAACAGCACTCTTCAAATATTTCTTAATGAATGGAGCCAATTTTTGGTCATCTACCTTATATGTGCTGGTGAGGTATTTCTTGATAGCTAGCAAAGATAAGCTTCCACGTTCTTTCAAGGTTTTAATGGCAGCATCTACCACTATACAAAAAAAGTAACAAAAAATTAGAGGACTTAAAATTCACAAATAAATCACACAAAAGAAAACACTTTCCTTCCTTGTTGCATGTCCGACTTCTTACTCTTTGATTCACTTTCTTTCTTTAATTAAATTCAAACTTTGTTTCTATTTTTTTTTTCAAACTTCCTTAATTTAAATTTTATATTATTCTATTTTTCTCAATCACACTGAGAAGTAGCATCCTAAAATTTTGTTTTCAAAGTCTACTACGACTGAGTTTTTGAAATTAATAAATATTAACAATACAACTCTGAAGCATAAAAACCCAACATACCATTTAGCAATCAAACAGCAATATAACTTGAGAATAAGCTTATAATAATAGTTATTTTCAAGCTTTTTTTTATCAATATTACAATAATGTTTTTAAAATGTGAATTCACAAGCAGTTTTCAACTATACTTGAGAAACTATTGTTAAACACAACTGTTTCTAAAGTATGAATAAAGAAAACTTATTATTCTCAATAGTTTCTAAAGTCATGCTACATTCTACAATTGCAAGAATAAGCTTTTAGTAATCTTACACATATAATATTATCACGAGGGTTCCGTTTTGATTTTTCTACAATTGTTACGACAACCTTTTTCAACATAATCTACAATATTTTTCAAGTTTAAAGCCCTAGTTATGCTACCGGAACGTAATGTAACGCAATGTAACTGTAATGTGCACGGAACGTAAAAATGTAAGAGCAATTATAGAACGTAAATCCGTAATCATATGTTTTTAGGTAAACAAAACAATAAAACAAATAAACAAAAGCTAATAAAGAAATAGAAATTGCAAAAACTAAAAGACAAAATTCAGATATGAATACAGGAGACATGTTTTTGGGTTTGAGTTTTTATTTTATTATTTTTATTATTGGTTTTTAAACAAACAATATTAATTTTAGATGTTAAAAACTTCGTTTTCACTCTTTTTATCACTTTTAATATAACGCCTTTTGTTTTTCTTTTGTTCAGCTGTTAACCAGTGTTATCACTACTGAGATTTTAGGTTCATTTCAACGATTTTATATTTATTTAAAGGTACTTATTAAAGGTTTTTTTGATGTCGCCGTAGTCTGGTAGGTAGTGTGTCGGCTTATTAGACGAAAAGCCAGGGTTCAAATCCCAGGCCAGACATCAAAACAAAATACAAAAAGTATTTTTTCGGCGACTTCCTCTCAGCAGATTTCTGGCAAAAACTCTGAGAGTAAATAAAATTGCCATGAAAAGTTTTTCAAAAATCAGTCGTTCGGAGTCGACTTTAAACTGTATGTCCCACTACTCATGTATAAAATTAACACACACAACATTAGTGGTGTGAGAAACTAGGTTGTAATCCTGACTGAAGGGTTGTAATGACCAAATTTGTATGTTATGTATGTATTAAAAGTTTTATCCTAAAGAAACAGGTCAGGTATTTCGGAAACCAAATTTGTACGAACGTTAGAACGTAGTTATCTTCTCTAATAAAAGTAAAGTGAACGCTTTAATTAGTTAAAAATCTATAGCTATATTTTTCTAATTTAAAATAAAAATAAACACTACGTACATAATGTAATAGTAAAATAGTGTTTATTTTTATCTTAAATTATAAAAGTTAATAATGAAATCAATTGTAATTTGGGTTTTTAAAATATGTGAAGTCTTATTTAAAGAGAATTCCACATACAGACAAACATAACATACGTACAAAATGTAAATTCTGGTTATAATTTCAATTTTTAGTTTTGGTGGTTTTTAATATTGACATGTTGTTAACACTGCTAAACAGATGCCACGTAAAAATGTAAGAAAATTCTATTTTTTACAGATTCTTACGTTCCGGTTACGTTACATTACATTTCTATAACCATTCGTATTGCTTTATACATAACAAAAATGATCAGCTGTTTCTTACTGTTGCGGTTACATTACGTTCCGGGAGCATAACTAGGGCTTAAGACTTGCAGTAAGTAAACTTTTTAAAATATTTTTCTCAAGCTTTTTGGTATGCTGGGTAATTTCTTGTAGGGTATATACATATGTATTTTGTGTGTGTATATTTTATTTATTATATTTTTAAGAAGTTAAATTGTGTTTGGTAAACGTTTTTGCCATCATGAAGAAGTGCAAACATGAAAAAAACTATATCAGAATTAATTGCAAAATATTAATGTTGCATGTAAAACTGGAAGAAAAAGTAATATAGAAGAAAAAGAAAATAATATGAAATTTTTCATTCAGTTTTTTTATTTTTTTTTTCATATCTTCCTTTTTTTTCTTAATAAAATTGCACAAGATGTTAAAGGCAATAAATAAATCGTCATCCGATGAAGAGATTTTGCGAAGCGCACACTACAAAATCAAAATGCAAATGACGATTGACGAATTTATTTAAACGTCTCCTTTTAAACTTCAATCACACAACACTCACACTTATGCATTATTTGACGAATTTATTTGATCGTCTCCAGGGGCCTTAACATTTAATATTAAATTTTTTAATTTAATTTAACTTAAATTAAATTATTTAAATTATTTAATTTAAATTAATTAATTTAATTTAACTTAATATTGACATGTTGTTAACACTGCTAAACAGATGCCACGTAAAAATGTAAGAAAATTCTATTTTTTACAGATTCTTACGTTCCGGTTACGTTACATTACATTTCTATAACCATTCGTATTGCTTTATACATAACAAAAATGATCAGCTGTTTCTTACTGTTGCGGTTACATTACGTTCCGGGAGCATAACTAGGGCTTAAGACTTGCAGTAAGTAAACTTTTTAAAATATTTTTCTCAAGCTTTTTGGTATGCTGGGTAATTTCTTGTAGGGTATATACATATGTATTTTGTGTGTGTATATTTTATTTATTATATTTTTAAGAAGTTAAATTGTGTTTGGTAAACGTTTTTGCCATCATGAAGAAGTGCAAACATGAAAAAAACTATATCAGAATTAATTGCAAAATATTAATGTTGCATGTAAAACTGGAAGAAAAAGTAATATAGAAGAAAAAGAAAATAATATGAAATTTTTCATTCAGTTTTTTTATTTTTTTTTTCATATCTTCCTTTTTTTTCTTAATAAAATTGCACAAGATGTTAAAGGCAATAAATAAATCGTCATCCGATGAAGAGATTTTGCGAAGCGCACACTACAAAATCAAAATGCAAATGACGATTGACGAATTTATTTAAACGTCTCCTTTTAAACTTCAATCACACAACACTCACACTTATGCATTATTTGACGAATTTATTTGATCGTCTCCAGGGGCCTTAACATATCACGACATCAACACATACAACCTATTTAAAACAAAAGTCAGCTGCTCTTATCATTTCGTAAGTAGATGTGAATTAGTACAGAATAGTTTAATTTAATTCAGACTTACATTAATCAAAAAGTTTCAAACATATTATTAGTAATTAGATCAGTTTAAAGTAAATTGTAGTGGCTCTACCAAAAGACAAGTGCATAATTCAAAAAATAAAAAGCCAATCCAAAAATAAAAGCAGGAATATGAAGTTCTATAGACTCCCTTACTCAATTTTTTTGTCTAACGGAAACTGATTCATCCCGTTCTTCCAACACTAAGTAGCCATTTAAATTCATAAAAATGATTAACAGAAGATTTGAAAGGTTATTTGAACAACTCCAGGGCACAAGAAAAGAAATGTTTTGAGAATACGAGGAATGTCTTTTATGTGAAATTGATGAAAGCTTGAGTAACGCAGGTATTTTGACAGACATAATATGTAAACGATATTAAGAATCCAGATATTGAAAAAGATTTGGTATTAACAGATGAGGCAGAAGATTTAAAACTGGAAGTAGCTTATTTAAAGGTAACCCAGAAGGCAAGAAAATTCAATCGTTGCCAATGGTGTATGGGTAGTTGGCATTCTGGAGCTATAGTCCGAAGATCTGGTAGGTTTATTTTCTATATTATGTGAAAATATCAACATACGCGCAACGAAAATTGCAGCACTAACAGGTTTATTTTAGATGATCCCATTGTTGTAAAAATATAAATACTAATATTGCCATATGAAAATACTTAAGATATAAGTACTGGCATTACCATATGAAAATACTTAAAATACAAATACTGGCATTACCATATTAAAATATAAATTAATGTAAATAGAATAATTAATTAATGTAATGGAATTACATGCCATTACAACTTCATACATCAAGTATAGAGAAGACGTACCGCGTCTGTATAAATGAGAACCTCACTTAAAAAACATACTAGCAGTTTATTTCAACCGAGACAGCAGTTTATGTTAAGTAACGTGATGTGTCGACATGCTTTGTTGAATTGGTTAGGCTTATTCCGATATTTCGCGTCACTGCTTGATATGATATACGGCAACCTGACCAGTTTTTGATTGTAAATTGCTTATTTTGTATTTTTATTTATTTTATATAATTCCAAACATATTTACATATGTAATACATAATTCTTCAACAGCCTGACTGCTGTTGGACTGCGTCTAGTTCAGAGACATTTGAACTTCTCATTAACACTCACTTTCCGGAGAGTGTAATCCTTGGGGGTTAAGCATTTCAAAGAATACACTCTGGCCATTTTCCTTGACATTGAAGGTGCATTCAATAACGGCAACCCAGACGCTATTGTTAGGGCTCTTAATTCTCTCAACCTGGGACAGGATCTAGTCAGGTTTATTGAGCTTCTCCTAAAGTTGAGAATAGTAACCTCCGCAGGTTGACTACATATTGTCAGAGAATTTTTTATAGAGGTACTGTAGGAAATAGGATTTGAATAATTGAAAGATTTGGTATTTTTCTTTCTTAGTTGCGGATAGTGCGCACTCTTTTGCGTTTATTCAATGATTGATTTTTGAGGGAAAATGTCCCTTCTTTTATACTAAATTTTGGCTGATTTAGCATTTCTAAATCAACCCCTTCATTCTAATACATTTCTTATATTTACTTATGCTTTAACAATTGTTTGTTTGTTTGTATATACATATACTATTCTATATTAAATAATATTACATTGATTTGTGTGTAATAATCATGGGACAAGTGGGTGCACTATGACACGCGCCTATTGCCCGTATAATAATTCCCACGGTAAAGTGTGAAGAGCGCCACACATGATCATTAGCAATGCAATACAACAACATACATTGTTCATTTTATATGCATACCAATACAGCCGGCAGCCTGACAACAAAGTGTCAAATGATCGTCACATGTGCGCATTACTATTGTGGCGTTATACGCTGCAGCGACGTCAGCGACATTGAGTCAATTGGTCGCCGCTCATATGCAATTGGATATTCTTTTGTTTATACACACGAAATGTTGTGCTGGTATTGACGACCGTAAAATCATGCTACAGTACATCGCAAGGCGGTGTTCTATCACCACATATCTGGAATCTCGCAGTCAATTCGCTCAAATTCTCTGGTAATAACACCATAGCTTTTGCAGCCCTTGCGCTGACCAACTTCTTCCTTTTCCCTGATTTAGGTGGAACTTGGTTAGTACAGGGACTGTGAACAGACGGTTTATGGGGTAGGGTTAGTATGAGGGTGAGAGGGGGTAGAATATATAAATTTAAGCAACAAACCTTTTGGTATATATATGTGTGTCTATATATTAATAAGAAATATTAGTGTTGTTTTATTTGTATATATTTTCTCAAACGTTATAAAACGTATTTTATATAGATTTTGTAACAATATTTGTTCTACTTTACAATATTTGTAAATATTCGCACAATGTTTATAGATAGCTCACAATTCTTGTTTTCAATATTTTTCACAATTTTAGTTCACAATGTTAATTTTGTTTAAAATAATAATATTGGCTATAGTGCACTCGCGTAGGGATTGTTGGATATTTCGTTTTATGTGGTTTGATGATCGATAATCAACTCTTATATATTTTGAAATAACAATATTTTGTAGCGCATTCGCGTAGGGTTTGTTGGGTTCCTTTTTGCTCAGATGTCGATAATCAACTAACTAACTAGGATCAAAACAATCATGCAGGAGATGTTGATGAAAGTGTGTATGATGATGTTGATGTGTGTTGGTGTTATTATTGTTATTGTTTGTTAAAGATTTTTGTGTTGTCCTATTGGAAGTCAGGGTTAGGGTTGTGTATTTGTTCACTTGTGTGAACATCCTCCCGGGCCGGCAACCTGCGAATAAAAACAAATTATTTGTAATTGTCCAAAAGGTGGGTAAGGGTATTAATTTTTTTCTTTTTTCACTCGTGTTTTCGGGGTTTTCCCATGGGTACAGATTTTCAATTCCGACCTGGAGATCAACCATAGCTTCTTGTGGGGTGGAACCTGAAATTAGACTTTGGGTGGGTATTAATAATTGTGGGTGTTTTGGGTAAAAATTTGGGTAGGTAAGGATGGTGTTTGGGTGAGTAATGGGTGTGTAACGAGGATGAAAATGGAAGATTTGAAGGAGTTAATTAGTGGGTGGGTAGGACTACGACCTTGGTTGTGGGCCGAGTCAATGTTCCGGTTGATGTGTGCAATTCGACTACTCTAGGCAGTCCATCGGAACCTGGGTAAGTCTTGGTTACTCGTCCGAGTAACCATTCATTTGAGGGTAGATTGTCCTGTTTGATGACGACAATGTCATCCACTTCCACAGGACGTTTAGGGTTTTTCCATTTATAACGTTTATGGAGCTCTTTCAAATATTCATCCTTCCATCTTTTGCAAAACTGATGGTGTTGAATTTTCAATCTTTGCCATCTGTTTGCTAGGGTAATATTTTCGTTACAAAAATCGGGTTCAGCGGGTGATAATAAGGGTGAGCCAATTAAGAAATGACCTGGGGTTAATGGGTTAAGATCCTGAGGGTTTTCACTGGACGGGCTTAAGGGTCTTGAGTTGAGGCATCCCTCTATTCTAGCCAATAGGGTTGCTAGTTCCTCAAAGGAATATTTAAAATTTGCGAGCTTCTTAATATGGGACTTGAAGCTCTTTACGCCGGCTTCCCATAAGCCGCCCATATGTGGAGCTCCGGGTGGGATAAAGTGCCACGTCAAGTTTTGAAAGCTATTGGTTGATGTAACCAATCCCTTCAACTGTTTGAGGAATTCCTGTCACTGCTTTTTAATTAGTTGGCTAGTTCCAACGAAGTTGGTTCCATTTTCGGAATACACAGCGACAGGGCATCCCCGCCTCAAAAAGAATCGGGCAAATGCCGCCATAAATGCTTGGGTAGACAGGTCAGATGTGGGCTCTAAGTGGATAGCTTTGGTAGAAAAGCAAACAAATACGCAAACATAACCTTTGGTTATCCTACATGTTCTACCAATGTAGGATTTTATGTCAAATGGTCCGGCAAAATCAACTCCAACAGTATTAAATGGTCTGCTAATTTGGGTACGTTCGGGGGGTAATGCAGCAATAAATTGGGTAGTTTGGCGATTCCTATATTTCGTGCAGGGTACGCACCTATTGACTACAGAACTGATAAGATTATGCAGTCTCGGAATCCAAAAATTCGTGCGAATTACTCTCAACATCAGACGATTTCCGCCATGTAGGGTTATAAGATGAACGTGTTGGGTTAATAATTTAGCAAAGGCGCTAGGGTAGGGTAATAAAATAGGGTGTCGTTCATCATATGTTAAGTTGTTGGAGTTTGCCAATCTGCCATTTGTGCGCATGATATTCTTTGCGTCCAAAAAGGGTGTAAGGGTGAGTAAATTGCTTTTCTTGGGTAAAGGGTTCGATTTCTTCAGACAAGAATATTCTTCACTGAAATATTGTGTCTGACAAAGAATTATCAGTCAATACTCGGGTGGGTTAATAATCTATTGAGTCTTTCGTCAATAGATTGTGGAATTTTTCGACCCAGAACTACGCTGTCATGTCGAATTCCATTTCTTCGAGTAACTGATGCGCGATCACAAAATCGATAGACATATGACAATATTCTAAGTGCTTTGGACCATTTAGAAAATCTTTCCAAAATGTCCTGGGTAGGGTGGGTAGAATCCATAGATGTTTTTGGGTTCAAAGTCGTAGAGAACGACTGACAAATTTTAGCTTCAGCTTGAGTTTCGTAGGGTAAATGTGTTGTTGGCCACTTTGTTGGATCTTCCTTCAACCATGTTGGTCCATTCCACCATAGCGTGTCGTCCTTCAGTTCATCTGCGTTGCATCCACGACTGGCAACATCGGCTGGGTTGTCGTAAGAGGCCACATGACTCCAGTTCTTGGTTCCTACAGCCTCGGCTATTGCAGACACACGGTTAGCCACAAAGGTATTCCAGGTAGTCGGGGGTTTATTGAGTCCTCTTTTGGATTCCACCGAATGCCTAGAGTTTTAGGGTTTTCCGATTCCGGAAGGGTGAGTAAGGCGGCATTGAGTTGGTGGTCCTTGGGTAAATTTTCTAGGAGCTCTTGGGTATTTGATGTCCACTTTCGTAGAGGAAAACCAGCAGATTCGAGTGCAGTGATTAACTGTTTTTGAGCGATTTCAGCCTCTTGAACAGAATGAGCACCGGCTAGTACATCATCGACGTACATATTCTCTCTAAAAATTGATGCCATTGGGTGGGTATCTTGAATGTCTGCGGCTAATTTGTGTAGGGTTCTGATAGCCAAATAAGGGGCACAGTTAACGCCAAATGTGACTGTTTGCAGTTCGTAATCTTGAATGGGTTCGTTGACGCTTTTACGGAATAAAATTCTTTGATAGGGTGTGTGGGTAGGGTTCAATTGAATTTGCCTATACATCTTGGTGATGTCGGCATTAAAAACAATCTTATAAAAGCGCCATCTCAAGATTGAAACAACCAAATCTTGTTGTAGGGTAGGACCAATATGTAGGGTATCATTCAAGCTGTTGCCGTTCGAAGTTTTGCTCGATGCATTAAAAACAACTCGAACTTTTGTCGTAACACGATCGGGTTTAACAACAGCATGATGGGGTAAATAATAATGGGTGTTTGAAGAAGTGTTTGGGTTATAAATAATGGGTTTCATATGACCTAAGTCAATATACTCTTGTAGCGCGTTATCATATTCAAGTTTTAGATCGGGTTTCTTTAGTAAATTCTTCTCATTTCTTAAATATTGAGCCATCGCTATATGGCGCGAGTTTCCTAACTCAATTTGAGGGTTACGAAATGGAAGAGTTACTTGATAACGGCCATTGGGTAAACGACGGGTAGTTGTCGTGTAAATTTTCTCACAAGTACAATCATCTTCGGATTGAATGGGTTCTTGCGGAATTTCTTCAATTTCCCAAAAGTTGGTCAAAAATTTATCAAGCTTGACAGAACTATAATAAGAGACGATTCTTCGGGTAGGGTGAGAATCTTGTACTGGTCCGGTTAAAATCCAACCAAACTCAGTTTCTTGAGCTATTAATATGCCAAGAATATCTTTCTTGACACCAGCTCTGATAATTTGTGGGTAAAAATCGCTACCAATTATAATATCAACTGGGCGGCTTTCATAAAATTGGGATCCGCCAATGGGATTCTGTCCAACTCTTTTATGAAAGTAGGGTTTAAGTTTTGGGTGGGTAAATTGCGGGTGAGGGTTTTGACAACAATTGCCTATTCAATGAAAATTCCTTATTAGTGTTAGAACCAAGATGTATATTACACATCTTGTTCGAACGTGCTGAAACAACCTCATTTAGACCTGAGATTTCAGCAACTATGGGTAGGGTGGGTAAGTGTAATTTGCGCCTTAGCTTATCAGAAATGAATGAAAAGTCTGATGCTGGGTCAATAAGCGCTCTAGCAGGGAATTCTTCACCGTGTATTTGAATATTCAAGACAGCTGTGCCTAATAATTTAGCTCTGTCGTCTAATTGGGTTTTGCTTGATTGGGTTTGGGTAGAGAAAGACTGTATTGCACTTGACGTAGAGGGTTTATCGTCATTCTGTGGGTTAGTGTTTGGGTTGGGTTTGTGTAAAAGGGTGTTATGTCTGCCGGCACAGTATCTGCATGTAAATGTACTGCGACATTCTGATACCATGTGACTAATGGCCAGACAATTGTAACAAATTGAATTCTTTCTTATGAATTCAATTCTTTCATTTACTCCCAGGGAAGTAAATGATGAGCATTCCCTCAAAGTATGGCTACTTTTGCAGGGTTTGCCCAATGAACCATCGAGTTTTTCCTGGGTTTTTGGGTAATTATGGGTATTTGGGTGGGTTTGGGTTGAATTCGAGGGTTTGCTCTGGAATACGTTTGTGGATCGGGTATCCTTCCTATTATTGTGTGTCACATTATGGAACGTTTTTACTCTTCTGTCAATTCGATTGTTGATGTCCTGGAGGAATTTGTGTCTTGGGTGGGTGTTTGGGTTAGGGTTAGAGTTACTTTCCGGAACATCATTGACAGAAGTGAGTTCCTTGAATGTATTTGTTAGAAATACATCCACATCTGTCCAGGAAGGCATTTCAGCACAATCCTTTAGGGTTTTCTCAAATTCTCTTCGGGTTTCCTTGGGTAATTTTGTGAAACAGAGATATACAATGATAGGATCCCAATTGTCCGTATCTATCTCTAATGTATTCAAATTTGCAATGCAGCAATTAATCTTTCTCTGTAATTTTCTTATTGAAACACTGCACATAGTGTTTACCGCTGGTAAATTTAAAAGGGTCTTAATCTGAGCGTTAAATTGCATCCTTTTATTTTCATATTGATTTACCAGTTGGGTCCAAGCAATAAGAAAACCATCATTAGTTAAGGGTGCATTGTTGACTATTTCTTTAGCTTCGCCGCTAGTCTTATTCTTAAGGTAGAAAAGTTTTTCTACACCACTTAGGCGGGTATTATTGCCATAAATGGCCTTGAATAGGTCTCTGAACGAGGCCCAAGACTTGAAATCCCCACTGAATGTTTACATATCGCAAGGGGGTACGTTAAATCCAACTGATTGGGTGGGTTGTGTGGGTTGTGAGGGTTCGGGTGGGGTGGTGTTTGAATTTTTGGGTTGAGTTAAATTTTCTATAGATTCATCTATGGAAATCATAGATGACCTATAGAATTTTTTAGCCGATCTCACATTCCTGGAGAGGCCATTAAAATTTATCGAATTGGCTACTTCGGGTTCATTGAGTTGTGGCGACTCTCGGATCTGTCTGAATTTTCCGTCAATATTCGACCACAACTCTTCCAATTCATTCTTCATGAATCTCAATGCGGGTAGTGATTGAGACTTCTCTGTACTGGCCTTAAAATCTTCCTCAAAGGCACTTAAATCCTGTTGGATATAACGTAGAATATCGACGGCTAAAGTTTTCAATTCCGACATATTTATTTTTTAAAATTTAACACAGAGGATTTGAAAGAATTCAATAAATTCCGATATTAAGTCGATTTATCACGGGTAAATTTGGTTTAAAAATATTTATTTCAGAATTGAAATAAATCTACTTAGCAGACAAAATTGCCTATTGGGTATCCTTTGTGTTTTTGTGACACTACACAAAGAGAACGGCAATATTTGTTACTCACAATATTTTGAAAATATTATCGAAGAAAAAGGTAAATATTGGGTGGGTTTTATAAGATAATATTCTTATTGTGAGTTTCTTTTTACAAATTTAAAAATTCGCGATAAAATTACACGATAATTTATAAAAAAAATGTAAATTGAAAATGTTCAACTTACCTTGTCTGCTGAGGGTTCAAACCAACTTTATTTTTCCAATTCCTCTTTGTGTGATGTTTGTTGTGTTGTGTATGTGTGCAATGTTAATAATGTTAATTTGTTAGTAGTTGCTTATATTTGAAATTGTTTTTGATTTATTTTTTGTTAGTGAACTGTATTGAAATGTAATTGTTAGTGCACTTTATTTTCTTCAATTTTATAATTTTGTCACTATGTACTTTGTTGCTACTTGTTTTGAATTTTGTTCAACTTTTTATTTGTCTTTTCTCACTTTTGATTTTGTTTATGTTTTATTTTGAAAACTGTGTAATATGTGTTCCTCTATTACTGTGTATTTTGTTTCTATTTTTTTGAACCTTTGTGAACTTTTATGTTTCCTTTTTAATTTATATATATATTATATTTATATATTGTTTTGAAAATGTATAATTTTTGTTTCTTTAATGTAATATGTGTTTTGTTTGTATTTTTTGTGAACTTTAGTAACTTTTGTGCTTTCCTTTTGATTTTAAATTAGTTTTTTAACTTTTATTTTTACAGTTCTATGTAATTTCACTTTATTTTTGTAATTTTAATATGTATGATCATTTTAAATATGTGATGTATTATTATTTTTGATTTTGCAATGTCTAATTTTTACTGTTTTATATGTATGTTGTTTTTGTTAATGCACTCTTTCTTTTAATGTGAACTTCTGTAATTATTGTTTGTGTTAATTGTTAATTTGTGTTTTTTGATTTATATTTAAGTATTTTGTGCACTTTGTTGTTTTTAGAATGTTTTTATGTTTTGTGTATTGTCTGATTTATGTTTTACACTGTTTTTGTTAGTGTATGTGTGTTTAGTTTAATTTGTTTATTTATATCACTTTTGCACTGATTTATTTAATGCACTGCTCTATTATTGTTTGTAGATTTCTTTTTTGATATTTATTAAAATTTAAAATAAGAGTTCTATGGGGTTATATTTTTTAGGGTAGGTTATAATATACACAATTTAGAGGAGTTATGGGTTTTTTGTGGACTGTATATTTGCGTCGCTGTCTCTTCTTTTTCCTTGAAGGACCATGAACAGACGGTTTATGGGGTAGGGTTAGTATGAGGGTGAGAGGGGGTAGAATATATAAATTTAAGCAACAAACCTTTTGGTATATATATGTGTGTCTATATATTAATAAGAAATATTAGTGTTGTTTTATTTGTATATATTTTCTCAAACGTTATAAAACGTATTTTATATAGATTTTGTAACAATATTTGTTCTACTTTACAATATTGTAAATATTCGCACAATGTTTCTAGATAGCTTACAATTCTTGTTTTCAATATTTTTCACAATTTTAGTTCACAATGTTAATTTTGTAGCGCATTCGCGTAGGGTTTGTTGGGTTCCTTTTTGCTCAGATGTCGATAATCAACTAACTAACTAGGATCAAAACAATCATGCAGGAGATGTTGATCAAAGTGTGTATGATGATGTTGATGTGTGTTGGTGTTATTATTGTTATTGTTTGTTAAAGATTTTTGTGTTATCGTATTGGAAGTCAGGGTTAGGGTTGTGTATTTGTTCACTTGTGTGAACAGACTGCGTTCACCCGTAGCATCACAACGGGCCGCTATGCGTGCTCAAATGAGCTTTGTGATAACAGAGCTACCACTCCGAGCTTGACGATATTTCCATTGCTGCGTCAAAAATGTGTCCCCAGACGCTGTCTGACAAACTGAATTTAGCACTATCAATTGTATTTAATAGGGATTTGAACTGTCTGTCAACCCCTTCAAGACCGGTACAAATTTTTTACTAGGATATACTAGATTCCGATTTTCACCCCTCCTAGCATTAGCGAGACCAGACTCACGATGAGTCCCGAAGTTAAATATCTAGGGCTGATCCTCGGCCGCAAACTCAACTGGAGGATAAACCTGGTCGCTAGGGCACGTAAAACGGCCTGTGCTGCTTACTGCTGCAGTACAGCATTTGGGCCACGATGGGCCCAAAGATGACGCGCTGGATCTATTCTGCAATCATCGAACCCAAACTTCTATATGTAGTTGCTTTCTGGTAGACTGCTCTTGACGAAATTCGTAATGTCAGACTTCTTGACAAGCTTACCGACGCATTGCATTTTGCACTTATTTACATAAATTTAAATAAACTTAATATAACGGCACAGCTCTAAGAAGAAAATCGGCTTCCGTTTCACTTATTTGAACGTAGAATTTTTTTGTATAAAGTGATCATACATAATATTCTATAGTTTTAATGAATTGAGCAAATATTGAGGTGACCTTATCATTTGAAGCACACCTTATGTATAAATGTTGAGAATGTTGACAACGCTTTTTCAATTTACGAATGTTAAGGCTCGCTTAGGGAAGCGTAGAAATCGTAAAAACGTAACGTAAGAACGTTTGTGTAGTTATAGAAACGTTAAAAACGTGCCACATATCCACGAAGACTGTAAATAAAAACGAAACAGAACACAATGCAAAACACAACACAATGGAAAGAAATTCATTTACAGACATTTGCTCGATGTCATCTGTTCAAAGCAGTGATTAGTAAGGTAATGCAAAATTAAAAAAGTACCAATTAGGCCTTAATAGGAAAAAGTTATACATATTTGCTTCTTAAGTTTCATGTTATTATTATTATTTATTTATTTACATATTCTTGTATAATATTATAGAATATTACATATTTGGGTAAATCTGAGTCAATAGTTATGGAATTTACATATAAGTACACTGTAAAATATTGTTCTATTTAAAGTGATTTATTTGTTTTTTATATATATTAAATGTCAATACAATAACTCTCGCTAGAATAATAATAATAAATTAATTATTAGAATCATAAGAATATGTATTTAAAAATTTTAAAGATTAAAAAGATTTACTTATAAATAGGCAAGTAACAAAAAGGGCATTTGTGCTACATGGCCACTCAAAATACATATTATTTATTTATTTTGTTTCAGTTTTTTTATACACATTACAATCGTAATAATAACAATCAAAGAAAAATACAGGAAAAATACAACTTTAAAAGATTAATATATATGAAAGTACCAAAAAGGTGAATTCGACCACTTCGTCAATCAAAATACATATATATTATTATTTTGTTTAAATTTTTTTGTGTGTACAATAGAAACATAACAATAAGTATTTATTTCTTAAAAAATCATTTTTATTATTAAAAAAATAGAGAAAAATCATTATATGCATGCAAGAGATTTATAAGCCTTATATCAATAATCATGAAAGTACCAAAGAGAGTATTTGTGCCGCAATGCAACTCTGCATACAATAGCCCCATCACTCATGTTCAAGTGTCACATAAAAACTTGAAGGAATTCTGTTTAAGCCACAGTTATGCTACAGGAACGTAATGTAACAGTAATATCAAAGACTATAAATATATAAAGATGTTGCACACAGTGTATTTAAAAGTGACAAAATTTTGTGATTCTTTATGATGAGGGGGGAAAGAGAACAAAAGAGATACTCAGAGAACGTATTGTCCTCTCCTCTAAGCAATTTATTCTCATATACGTGTATACGTGTATGCATGTATGTATACATACATTGCCAAATAATGTATGTATACATACATTGCCAAATAACATGGGACTGAGCTTCAGGCTACATGGGGGTCAGTAGGTGGCGGATAACTGAACGTCCTACCTACGTAGGTTAGCTGCGAATAACCAATAAGCGATAACCGACCAAAAGCGGCAGATGTGGAGGCGTACTACAAAAGAGTGCAAGTGACCGACGACGCTATCTGCGACATGGCGAACTGATGCCGCCATTAACTAGGCATCATCCCAGAGGGTTCCCTCAAGAGATGGGAAAATAGGAGCGTAACGCCTCCGTGGTCCCCTCAGTTTCACCAAAGCGGCGAACTACAACGCCCTTGATTGGGGCATTAGAACCAAGCCCGGTAAGGTTCTAATTATGGTATACCGGAAGATGTATGTGGATTGCCGATATAGGCGGACGATGACAGTATTCTGACACTTTAGTAGGCGGTGTGAAAGCTGGCCGAAATCGCTGCCGGGCTAATGCTGTCATTGCCCCCGCCCCGTTAAAATGATGGCAAGCCTCTCGGTACGTTAGTGATTCACCGTTATGTTTGTGTTGTAGGAACAGATGCGAATCCCTGGTTTACGTCAACCTGGCTCTGAACACGTATGCCCATGAGGTTATGTGTTAACCCGTGGCCAGATATGAATACCCTGGTGCTAAACGCCTTCGGGCAAAGCTCGAAAATATCGAGGTCTCCGGTGCGAAATCGGGAGATGGACCCATTTGGACGGAGCACTAGAACTCCGAGGTCCCCAGTTAGTGGTAAGGATTCGGGGTTGATGGTCTTGCGATCGGAGTCGTCGCGAGGCGACACGATGTCATCGACCAGCGGTGTTTTTGGTCAACTCGGCGACCGAATCAGAAGTCTGATTGAAATGTTGGAGGATGGGAAAAGGAGATCAATCCACCAACCGATGAGGGACGTGACTGGCTCTATCAAAACCCTATATGACTTGTACGCAAGCGAGCTGTAGGGGCAAACTACCAAGGCGACCAACCGCAGCAATTCTGCTACACAAACATCGTCTGGTTGAGGAACCAGGAGGCGAAGAGGAAACAAGAGGAGACTTATGAGATTCCTGTGACAAAAAGGAGAACTCTGAATCCTGCACCAAGGGCTCCAGCGAGGGAGACAACTGATATGACTTTGAGCCGGCAGGAGGATACTAAGGGTAAGTGAGGAACCAAGGTGGAAGAAGGTCACGAGGAGAAAAAGAAAGAACAAGAAACCACAGGAGAAGAAAGCGAAGCCGGATGCGATCATGATAGCGACGAAGGATAACACATCGTATGCCGGCATTCTGAGGAGAGTCAAATCAGACCCTAAGCTTTGTGAATTAGGAGAGAATGTGACCAAAATTCCGAGAACCGTCAAGGGTGGGCTACTACTGCAGCTCCGCAGGAGCGGGGAGCACACGGAGAATTTTAGGGGAACCATTGGAGAGCTCTTGGGAGAAAGCGCATCTGTCCGCACTCTGAAGGATATGAGGACAATTGAGATCAAGGACATCGACGAGATCACGGAGAAGGAGGATGTATATGAGGCTATACGGAAGATTCCAGGCCTCGAGACTTTCAGTAAGCCAGACGTAGTTACCCTTAGGAGGGCATATGGTGGGATACAAACTGCCACAGTGAGTCTTAACCTCTTCACGCCCTTGGCCACATATGTGTACGTTTAATTTTTTATAATTATAATTATAATAATAATAAAAAAACAATAATTTTATAATATGTTATTGACTACCAAATCCTCCAACAACAGAAGTAAACATTTCACCATTTGTCTGCAATGATGATATTATTTCCGACGCATAGGCAGATAAATAAAAAAACCTGAAATAATTCTTCGGCAGTCTGTTTTATAGGATTATATCAAGAAACCGTTAATATTTGAAAAAAAATAACATCAGATATATTTAATACAATAAGTTTTACCATCACCACCTAAAAAATCTAAAAGCTGGACTAAAGTTAATCCTGGAATTAGACTGGACGGTATCCTATCATTATCTAACTGAAAAATCCCTCCAGATGTCACGACAAAAATTGTGTAAGACGAACTCTGCATTTGTGAGAAATGTTAAGAATATATATGCCTGATATGCCCGGTATGTATGAAATTATTTCACACATATGTATATTACCATTAACGCTCAGTGGCCACAAATGTGGACGTTATCCCTTTTTGTGAATTTTCTGAATTGCTATTTAAACAAAATTAAATAATTTAAAAAGAAAACAAAATTTAATTATACCGAGTCGTCTGCAAGAGAATCGGAGCTCGGGACTAGCTTAAACTAGGTTGTCCAGTTTTGCTACTGGAGATTATTAGTACATTATTCCCACGGGGCCAGCCTTACACTTTTATAAGTAGGGAGCCGGAGGCCGCTCATACCATACCCGAGATAACACCGGGGTCAGATGGAGTCCCGAATAGGGCACTCAGGGGAACCATCGTCGTATCGTCCCATCTGCCTACTTGACACAATGGGAAAAATACTGAAGAGGATAATTTACAATCGACTACTGACGTGTGCCGCGGCAGAAGGAGCTCTCCCGGACCTGCAATACGGGTTTAGGAAAGGACGGTCCACTGTTGACGCCATAAGGAGGGTGTTCGACATTGCAAGAGACGCAATAGAGGGCGAAAGATGGAGATTTGGCACCAAAGAATACTGCGCGGTTGTCACATTTGACTTTAGGAACGCGTTTAACTTAGCGAATTGGGAGCGGATTATGAGAGTCCTCTTTCACATGGCTACGTCGCCATACTTAATGGAGATTCTGAACAATTACTTTCAGGACAGGAAAGTAATATACCTAACGGATAAGGGAGAAAAGGAATACGTAATGATGGCGGGTGCTCCGCAGGGCTCTGTATTTGGGCCGCTACTATGAAACATTATGTACGATGATGTACTTCGACTGCGATTGCCAAACGGGAACACAATTGTGGGCTTTGCAGATGACACACAGCGATTCGAAAAGTTGGAGCATGGCTTGATGAGGCAGGTTTGACACTTGCTGCACATAAAACGGAGGCCGTCTTGATAAGTCCCCGAAGATGGAAGTGACCGTTGGAGGTATTAAGATCGAATCTAAGAGGGCGATAAAATACCTGGGAGTGATTATCGACGACAGGTTGAATGTCAGAGCACGTGGAATACATCGGCGAAAAAGCATCTGTAACACGGAGCACTGACGAAGATGATGCCCAATATTGGAGGAACAGGTCCATTCAAGAGGAGGATAATATCGAGGGTTGGAATGTCGATAATGTTATATGTTTGCGAAGGACTTCCGGGCACAAATGGCAGTCACGATGGGAGAACGGCTTAATGGGGAGATGGAAATTTCACCTTGTCCCTCATGTAATCCTTTGGATGGAGAACAAACATTGCGAGCTGAACTACTACGTGACCCAGTTCCTAACTGCTCATGGGTACTTCAGGAAGTACCAGCACAGATTTGGACATGATACTTCCCTTTTATGCCCAAACTGTGTAGATGAGGAGGAGTATGCGAAGCATATTCTAATATGATGCCCCAGATTTAGATGGCCCGGGGAAACGAGTTTCGGATCAACTCGGCTTATGGAGGAGGTATTGAATTCTAGGATTCTATCGAGTCAATACAGTCAGAGAATGGCTGAAGTTATGATAGAACTCCGAAGGCTGGAGGAACGGAGGCGAAATTTAAATTTAACTTAGTGTGACGAAGCTTTAAAGCTAACAAGCCCTCCGCGAAGGTTTTTTATTTCGGTGCGAATCGATATAGTTTCATTTCTACAACAATAAAACACGTATTCTTACCCTACAATAAAACAAACGAAAAAATTTTTCCCCAGGTTATTTGCACATAAATTTTGTGAAAACAAGACTTCTTTTAGTTTGTTTGTTTTTTTATTTGGCAATGTATGTATACCAGACGTCGGCACAAAGAGAACATGGTAAAATGTGAGTGTATTATGAGAAGCATGTATCGATCCCAGAGGAAAGTTGTTAGTAAAATTTTCAAGTGTAACTGTAAACTAATAATATGTATATATACAAAGAATGTACAGCTAAAAAGTCCCTAATGACTGTGTATTTAACTTGAGAAATATTCTTCAAAAAATCGAAATCATTTCTCATTGTTATTAGTGAATCTCATTGGATATCAATAAATACTACCGAAATATTTTTTTGGGTGTATAATTGAAACATGAAAGAAAGCGACATGAACCTTCTTCGTTAGAAGCTGACAAGCAACAGAATGCATTTTTACTCTCTTTTTAACGAACATTGTTGATGTTCGTGTCCTATGTGTGTAAAAAGACGAAGATGTTCTTCCCCTGAGGGACATTGGTGCCGACGTCCGATGTGTACATACATAAACACACGTATACACGCAAATGAGAATAAATTGCTTATGCTGTAGTTACCCACACGTAACGTAACGTACCGTAGCGAACGTTCTCTTTTCAGCATATGGAGAACAATGTAAACGACGACCGAAACGTTCTCTCTCGTTAGCAAAACGGAACGATCTGTATAAAACAGAATTCTCCCACGTTTTTACGTGACATTTGAACATGAGATATGATGACCATTGTTGCCACGAAAAAAATATTGTAACCAACATATGTGAAAAAATTACCAAATAAGGAAAAATATGCCAAAATTAAATTCGCAGTTTTTTTATTTTATTTTTTTCAAATTTAAATTATAATTGAGAAAAAATAAACAAAAAATAAGAAAATAAAATTATATTCTTACTAATTAATTAATTTTAACAAACGAAACAAAAGCTATTTTTATAAGAAAAATAATAACCTAATCCGGAAAAATCCATACATTGAACAAAAAACGGCAACACTGTTGATGAGTCTGTATGCCAATTTTTTTGCATTGTGTTCTGTTTCGTTTTTATTTACATTCTTCGTTGACATATGTCCCGTTTTGAACATTTCTATAACTACACAAACGTTTTTAAGGCTACGTATGTTACGATTTTACGTTTCCTACGCTTGGGTAACCAAGGCATTAGAGAAGAAAACAATACGTTCTCTGAGTATAATAAGTTGAGTGATATATTAAAGTTAAATAAAGGGTTACTATAAAGTACAAAATAAAAGTACCTTTAAAAAAGGGTGATGCTTTTGCATTACACCTCCCTTCCTGAGGAAAAAAAATTTTGGATCGAAAAATAGGTGATCAGGCTATTTTATATTCAATAATTTTTTTTATTATTATTATTATTATTCTTTCTTATTCTATCAAAACTATTTTTTTTTATTTTTTTATTTATTTTAATAAATGTTTATAAGTTTCAGTGATTAATTATAATTATACGTATTTATGCTTATACTATGTACATAGTTTGTATTTATTTGAATTTTTTTGTTTACATGCAATATACATTATATATATATAATTCTTTATGTTTTATTCATCATTTTTTTATTTATTTATTAAATTACAGTTATTGTTATGTATTAAAATATTCAGTCTTCAATTAATCAATTTCTTTTCAATTATAAAATTTAATTAATTTGTAATTTTCATATTATTGTAATATTTCATTTTTTTTCAGCATTTCTTTTGTATTTTATGTATGTATTTATATATTTGTTCAAATTTGTTCTCCAATTTGAATTTAAAATAAGATAGAAAAATTTTGGAAAAAGTTTTTTTTCTAAGGCAAAAGCTTTATAACTTCCTAATTTTATATGACTCTATCCCAAATAAGAGCTTGAGAATCATGTTCCTCATTCACACTCTACAGTTTCCGAACCCTGTTCTTATGAACAATTTTTTCCTTTTTCTTCGTTCCATCATACACTCTAACATTACAACCGTCTACACTATTGACAACAAATGGTCCTTCGTAAATGCTCTTCAATTTTTCGTAGGGCTGTCTCTGTATTAGGACGTTGTCGTTCGCCTGTAGTATTAATGGTTTCGCATACTTATCGTACATGTTCTTGTTCCGCAATTTATGCTTGTTAATTAGTTCCTTTGCCAGCTTGTGCGATTTCTGTAACCTGTACTTAACCTCCTTACTATAACTTTCTACGTTATACAAAGGATCAATTGTTCTTAATGACGTTATTTCAGGTAAGTTAGGTGATCTACCAAAAACTAACTCATACCGTGAAAATTTATTGTCAAAAACTGTATTCGAAGTAGTGTTATGAAAACACAAAAGTAAGACAAATAAGTATCTCATTCCTCAATGTTTTCGGAGATGTATGTTCTCAAATATTCGTTAAAAACTCTATGGTTTCGTTCGACAGTGCCTAGGGTTTCGTGATGATAAGCCGTCGAATAGTTCATACTGATGTTTAATAATTCACACAACACTTGCATTATCTGATTCTTAAACTCTGTCCCTAGGTCCGATCTGATGGTATTCATTGGTCCATAAATTCAGATGAACTTTTCAAAAATCGCACGCGCGACTGTGTCAGCGCTCTTATCAGGTATAGCAGTCACAACCAAATATTTTATCAAATCACACATTAATGTAAGGGCGTACCTATTTCCATATTTCGATTTACTAAATGGGCCTATAGTATCTAAAACGACTACGTCGAAAGCCTGAGCTGGTGTTGGTGTTAAAACTAATTCTTCCTTACCCCCGGGTCTACCTTATTCACACTACATCTGCTGCAATTCCTTACGAAATTGGATACGTCCCTAGACATGTTCCTCCAAAAATATTTCGTTCTCAATTTAGCATATAATTTACTCCGACCACAATGCCCTCCTAAGAGCGGATCATTGTGATATATTGTCATCAATTTTTCCCTCTTTTCCCTTTCAAAAACCTCCTCAATGGGATTCGTCAACATTATTTCCAAATTTTTCGAACCATAGTCCTTCAATTTTCCTATGCTACAAATTGTAAAAAATATATCACCTTCGGCCACTCCAATATGTAAATATTATTACTGACAGCTAATTCCTGACGCCTCGAAAGCATTTCATCCAGATTAAATGTTTCGTTATCAACACGAATGTCCACATACAATATTCTCCTAAATTTCCTGTAAATATTTAAACGTAGCGCACTCAATTTATCATCGGTATACATAAGTTCAGATCTGATTTTTGATATCTTGTTACTAAAATTGTGTGTAAATTTATCATAAATTGGGACTCTCACCACGTCAGCATCTGCTCGGATTGGTTCCTGCGGGTTTTGTCTGGACATTCCGCGGGTTGTCACTGCAAGAATTCTTTCACTCGCCGTCCTCAATTCGTCAATCGAGATACGTGAGAGTGCATCTGCTGCATACAATGAATCAATAGAGATAATAATGCTAATATGTACGGTGAGTGTATGAGTGTATGTATGCAAAAAAAGAATAAATAGATTTGCAACGAAAATTTGCATTCATTTAATAAACAACATAATAAACAATGACTCTATTTCCCCTACAGTCCCAGAGGTTATAATTGTTTCCTCTGCCCAAAATTCTTCTTTTTATCAATCTATGTATATTTGCGTTGTTATTTATTTGATCATCATGTTCAATTTATATTGCAACTCTTATTATGACTTACATAAGAGAATATTTAGACCAAAAGAAATGCTGTTTCTCTTAAATTTACTGTTATTATATTCTCTTTCATTTTCATATAGTCTTTGTGTAATCTCTATTTTTCTTCATTTTTTTCCATTCTTATTATATATGTATTATAGAATTAAAAAAAATTAAAATGGGGTATAAAGTAATATATGTGTAATTATATGACTACATAAAGTATTATAAATTTATTTAAGAATATAATTTAATAATATGATAATATCAATGTTACTATACAATAGCTTACTCTTATATACTTTTGTTACACCCTGTTTTTCTTCTTTGGTCATCTTTTTGCAAAGTTTTATTTTTCTGCCCTTGATGTTTCTCCTACTTTGATATGTTGGTTACTAGATGTTTGTGTTGCTGCAGTTGTTCATCACTTTTGTTCAGTTTTTTCTCCTTTTTGTTTACTTGTTGGTAGCTTAATTGTGAATTGCGTTTCTTCTTTTATTTTTTTTATTATTTGTTCTTTTTTTTTGTTTTTTTTTAACATTTCACCGTTTATTGAAAATATTTCCTTTGTTAATAGGCACGTTAATATGTACATTGTTTTTGTTCTTTTGTCTATTTTTGTTCTTTTTGGTTAGCGGTTTACTGTACAAACTGTACTTTAAATACAGACTGTACTTTTAGAGTATTTTTTATACGAAACCGTTTGAAATAATATTTCTATTTTAAAACAACTTTGCTTTTATTGAAAAATATATATATTAACATGGAAGAAAGTATTTGGATATGTAATAAAAAATTATATAAATTCCCATACACTTCTATATAAAATTTGAGAATAACTGATTTTTGTTGTTTTTCAAATTTTGCTTTTGTTTTTGTTAAGGCGCAACCGTATTGATTATTTTGTTTCATTTAACAAGCAACTATAATCAAATTCAAGTTTTTTCACCACTTGCACTTTAATTTCGTTCTTAACTGTTTTACTGTGATTTAGTAGATATTTAACAAATTTACTTTTTTTCTAGTTATTTGTAGTGATTTAGATTTTTTTCCACTTCGATTTATGTTACCATTTTCGGTTTTTTTCACATACATATGTAGTAGTTCCACCAAAAAAATAAATTGTTTTTCTTTTGCTTTCGTATTATATTGTTACGTTTTTACCTTTTTAAAAACGTTTAAATATGAGTTCGTTAATTGCAACCAAAGTAAAAACAAATGCGTCTTTAGTTTTTCTTAACTGTCTTTATTATTTACACTACTTTTGTGTGCCACCGTATAGAACTTAACGATGCAACAATAATAATCTGCTTATTCACTTTATTAGTTCACACAACTATTCACTGGATCTTTACAACCACGACTTATTTTATTCACACGCAACTTCACACAAGGCTGACTGAATTAACTCTGACTGCTGCTTGCTATGTCCAGCCCTTTTATAGTCCGCACACACGCAATCAGTATGATGAACGTTCTCGATGTGGAAGGTTCTCGCTCGCGCCTTCTCGAGAACTCTATTGGTAGTACATTGTTGTTTGTGTACTTGCTTATGTTATGTACCAGCCGCAACCAGGTTCGTTACATATTTGTCGTAGCTGGTTTACTTCATTCCATGTTGTTGTTGCTACCTGGTTCGTTGTACACATGTGTGTGTGCAGCTTTAGATAATCAGCACGTTCATTGTATTCTTAGTGTTAGTGTGTATTTGTATTGTGTGGCTTTTGTTAATCGTTTTTATTGTTAAATGATATTAGGTCGTTTCGCTTTGCGTAACAATGCCGCCCACTTAAGCCTGTTCGTCCCGAATAGGTTCATTATCTCCTTTCCCATATTTTGCCAGTCGCTCTATATGTACGACCTTCATTTTTGTTCGGGGGCTGCTAGCTTTCTGTATCCTGTACACGACATCGTTTAACCGTTTAATTATTTTATACGGCCCATCCCAGCTGGTTTGTAGCTTGGGAGATAATCCCTTCTTCCGCTTTGGGTTGTATAGTAGAACCATTTGTCCCTCATGGAAGCCCTCCGTGTTTGCCGCACGATCATACCTGGCCTTCATTCTATCACTGACCATTGTTATACGGGTGCGCACAAACTCATGAAGTTCATTTAGGTTTTCGTATTTTCCAGTGTATGTGACATCCCTCTCTGTGCCGGGCTTAACACCAAACTCTAAGTCACCGGGCAGTTTTATCTCAGTCCCAAAGATAACCTTGGCGGGTGATCTAGATGTTGAATCATGGACTGCAGATCGGTACGCCAGTAGAAACCTCGGAATGTGTTCGTCCCAGTCCTTCTGTTGCTCGCTCACTACTTTCCGCAAGTATTCCTCCAGGGTTCGGTTAAAACGCTATACCATTCCGTCTGACTGTGGGTGAAGCGTCGTCGTTCGAGTCTTCTTAATACCGTATACTTCACACATTTCCTGGAATACAGCCGACTCAAAATTTCTGCCTTGATCAGAATGTAGTTCTATTGGAACCCCGTAGCGGCATACCCAGTTGTTGACAAAAACATTTACTATGGTGTTCGCCTCTTGATTGGGTACGGCATACACTTCCGGCCACTTGCTGAAATAGTCCATCACAACGAGAACATACCGGTTTCCGGCATTGCTGACTGGAAAAGGGCCCGCAACGTCCATCGCTATCCGCTCGAAAGGTGCGCCTGAGTTATACTGCTGCATCTGACCTCGACTTCTTCTTGCTGGACCTTTAGCTGCAATACACTGGGTGCAGTTTGCTATCCAATCCGCCACTACTTGTTGACATACAACCCAAAAAAACGTTGTTTTAGCCTTTCTAGTGTCTTGGTCACTCCAAGATGTCCTCCGCTGGCTCCATTATGGAACTCCTTTAACACTTCTTTCATTTTGGAGGAAGGCACTACCAATAGGTCGGATGAGGTCTTGCCGTCAGCGCTTTCCCAAAGTCTATATAGGCACCCATTTATGATCTTTAGCTGTCCCACAGTGCCCAATAAGCTTTTGTAAGTAGCTGGTTTACTTCATTCCATGTTGTTGTTGCTACCTGGTTCGTTGTACACATGTGTGTGTGCAGCTTTAGATAATCAGCACGTTCATTGTATTCTTAGTGTTAGTGTGTATTTGTATTGTGTGGCTTTTGTTAATCGTTTTTATTGTTAAATGATATTAGGTCGTTTCGCTTTGCGTAACAATATATTTTAGGTTATGTTGCATTTTTCGCGTGTGTGCTTTTTTTCTATCTTTTTTTTTTTTCTTTAAATTTCCTTTTTTAGGTCTGCTTAATTTAAATAGTTTTGGCACAAAATAAAAACTTTTTTGTTTTACTTTTCAGATGGTGAGGGATGTTGTGTTTTTTCTTATAATAATGTGCTTTATATTATTTATTATTAATATATGCTTTTATTTTTTCGTTAAACCTAAGTTTATGAAACTGTTCCTTTTTTATCACTTTAGTTCAACATTTTTTTTTTACAGCACGGTCGCCATATAATGAAACACGTCTTATGATTTCGTTGGTTCACAGCAGACTCTGCCTGCGTAGTTTATTTACAACCTTTTATACTTAAAAACTAACGGTTCTTAAGATAAATTTAAGTAAGTGTAATAAAGAGAATGGTGATAACTAGATTATAAATAATTGTAGAAAGATAATAAATAATGAGTGATATATTAAAGTTAAATAAAGGGTTACTGTTCACGCTGGCCACCCTTCTTTTAAGTTTAGATTTAAGTTTTGTTAAAGTGTAATAAATCAACCCTGCATTACTATGAATTATTGTGAATTATGAAGTATAAACGAAAAGAGATCATTACCCGATCCACCCCTCAACCTGAAGGTACGTTTGTACAACAAATAAATAATAAATAGATTATTTAAACTAATTATCTGTGTTTTATTACCCCAACTCTCGCCAAATTTTTCATTTTATTCTCTCCCTGCTCACCCCCATATTTTGGTCCAATCGAACCGGATTATCCCTTAAATAAAATAAAATATTTGCGAGACTCTATTTGCAGATTGTCTCGAAGATCGCCACATTGGTTTTTTGATGTTGGATAAACCACGCCCCTAATCATAATTATTTTCTGGTATTTATTAAATAAATCGTTTTAATAATGTTTAACCCGATTTTTATAAGATACATAAAATATTGTAATAGGTGCTTTAATTTGTATTTTTAAAATAAAGGAATATAATAGTGCAGTGTAAGTGAAAGAATATAAGAAGAAAAAGAAAAGCATAAAAATAAACAAAACGAAAACATACAAGCAATACTTCCTTATAAACAGTCGGAAGCTTACATATTAAGGTGGCCGCTTTTTTGGTTAAATATTGTGTGCTTTTCTTTAGAAATTTTGCATCTTATATTCTTGCACTAATATAAATAGAAATTTATTTTACCTTCAATATTTTTAATTGAAATTGTGATATTTTTATCGCAATAATATATACAAATATTTTTTTGATATTTTAAATTGATATTTGATTTTTTATTACAATAGTAAATAATTATATTTGTTTTAAATTATACATATTTCAATTTCGATCTCTTTTTTAGATTTTGCTTCGAAAGTTTTCGCAAACCCCTTTTTATTCGTTATAAAGTTTATCGCGAATATTTCTTAAAATTTTGTACTTAAAAGTGATATTTATACACACTTCTGTTTGAATATTCGGTTTTTTCGATACCCCTATTTTTTGGAATTTTCTACATTAAAATTAATTTAAACTGAAATTTTTCGAACCCTTTTTGAATTTTACCCGGTAAATCAGTTAAAAAACCCGAATTTTAGTAAAATGGCCGCATTAAGGAATTTAAATAGAAATTATAACCGCTTAAACGATTTGGAAAGCTTTATTCAGGCTATTCCGCGAGAGGAACATTCGGTTCACTCTCAAGGTGTTCATCGGCAGGAGTTGGCCCGTTTGTGGGAAGTCTTTCGTGACAGTTACGAAGACTTGTTGGAAAATGCCGATGACACCAAAGTCTCGACAAAGGACGCGAAGGCCAAATATATGTCGGGATATACCTTGTATTTTCAATCCGCTTCATTTATTGACGGATTAATTGATAACCTTAAGAGTAAGGCCGCGAACCCGGTTGCTAATACTGTCCCTATCCACCTTCCCCCATGTGACACTCCAACCTTTTCTGGCGATTATGCGTCTTGGCCAACATTTCGAGATATGTTTTCGGCCATTTACGGAACTAACCCCCATATTAGCAACATCCAAAGGATGTGTTATCTCTTACAGAAGACAGAAGGTGAGGCGAGGGACATTATTCGAACTTGCCTAATGACGAATGATGGTTTCGACATGGCATGGCAGAATCTTATAGATCGGTATGAGAATAAGCGCGGTTTAGTGAATTCTCAATTAAAACCCCTTTTTTAACCTCCCTTCCATATACAAAGAATCTGGCCCGTCTATTAAAAGTTTACAACGGACAATTAATGATTGCATTTCAAATTTGTCGTTGTTGGAAATAGATGCTAAAAATTGGGACATCATTTTTGTGTACATTTGCTCCACTAAACTCCCCGAACACACCTTTGCGAGCAATCTCATGGGCCTTGCTCAGACCTACCCAAGTGGAGGAAAATGGATGAATTCCTGACTGCCAGATATCGAACTCTGGAATCAGTTTCGGACATCATCGGCAGCCATAATTTTACCCAATCTGCAGTTCAAAATGATAGCCAAGGCATTTCTCATAGCCCTCGAAAATTCAGGACTAGTGACACTGTTGCCCCGAATGTGCCCCAAGGAAAGTGCCCAATTTGTAATGGGTATCACCCTATCCGTTTGTGTCTAGATTTTCTGAGAATGCCGATTAGTGAACGCTTATTATCTGTTAGAGATCATAAGTGTTGCACAAATTGTTTGGCAGTCTCCCACGAGTTCAAAAGGTGTCAGAGCTCAAATGTTTGCTATATTTGTAAACAAAAACATCATTCGCTACTTCATCGTATCGAATATTCCCCCCGTGAGGAACCGAGGACTGGAACTAACCCCACTAACTCTTCTATCCCACATAGTTCTCCAGAAATCCCTCGGCCTCCTGCACAAGAGCGAAATGAAGTGGATAATGGCCCATCTACATCCGCTGCTGCTCAACCTCTTCAGAACTTTTCTATCCGACTACAGTCCACCCCGTCTTCAACAGTTCTGTTAGGAACTGCCCATGTGAATATAGAATTAGCTCATGCCATTTTCTCTGCGAGAGCTCTGATAGACCCAGCGTCTCAAGCTACTTTCATCTCTCGAAAGTTGCAACGGAAGCTAAATCTTCCGACCTATTCGGCACCTACTGCCGCTGTTGTGGGCCTTAATGGCGCAGTGGTAGCAAACTCTGGAGAAGTTTGTATTGTTTCATTATGGTCTCCCATTAATCCATAGTTTAAATTGTCCACGGAGGCGTATGTTGTTGAAGAACTTACTGGTCAATTACCCACATACTCGTATGATGTTTTTAATACTCGTACACCTGATCTCCCGGTATCATATTTTAAATATACCCACATGGATTTGCTTTTGGGTGCAGATGTATACTCCCGAATAATGCTTTCTGGAGTTCGTAAAGACCCCAAAAACCCTCTGATCGCCCAACGAACCGTTTTCGGTTGGATTGTGACTGGCAAAATACGTCAGTCAAACTCTTTCCATTTAAGTCCAAATTCCCTATGCACTTGAGTCTTGGTTCATCTTATAAAGGCGAATTTGCTCAAAATGTGACATGTGATTGCTACAGAGCTCCGAGATTAAAACCTAATAGGAGGAAGTTATTGGGGAATGCCCTTTCCTAGACCACACGCCGGCCATGAATCTATTTTATATTCCTTCTAACACAAATTTACTATTTACCCCATCATGTCGTTTTAAGTCCCAACACACATCTTTTTTCTTATGCATCCACTAGATTCCTAATTTTTGAAATTGTCAGACGCCAGCACCGCTAAAACTCTGGGTTTACGTTGGAATGCGAGCATTGATACATTTTGCTTCAAGCCAACTCCAACGTCCTATTTTTCTATAGTCCAAAGGTTCTGTCTTGTCTCAAATAGCCAAAGCTATTTGACCCCGTTGGGTGAGTGGCACCTAAAATCGTAGTTGCTAAGATTATTTTATGCAACAAATTTGTAAAGGCGGAACAGATTGTGACGAATGTTTGGAACTAATGACGTTTAACTGATGGCTTGAGTTTGTCGATGATTATTCGTACATCGATAGATTAACATCCCCCGTTGGGTAATTTTTAACCCTCAGCGTGAAGTATTTCATGCAATTTGTGGTGCTTCTAAGAAAGCATATGCTGCCATTCGGTATAGTAGAGTCCTAACCCCGTTTGGTGAATTTGTGACCCACTTACTCGCTGCCAAAATAAAAGTTGTGCCTGGAGAAGTGTAAACTTTACCCCGTTTAAAGCTCTGCGATGCAACTCTATTGGCAAAAAATTGTATTTTCACTTCGTAAGAAGCTGAATCTTACCAGATCGGAAGCCTTTGTGGGACAGTTTCGACTATCGCTCTGTCCTGGCTTCAAAAACGCCCTGTGCCATTGGCCAACTTTGTGGCATATCGAGTATCGCTTATCGTGGACCAGGTAGGCAATGACAATTGGAATCACGTGGAATCTACATAATGTTGAAACTCATCAAAGAAATTTGTTGTTATATAAACCCATAAAGATCGGTTTTATTTTGTCCCTAATTCGAAGTGCGAGTGGCTGAAATTCGAACTGCCAATGGCGTTCTAATGTCGGCAATTGAGAAGCTCGTGCTGCTCCCTAATTAAGAGCAAAACTAATTCGATTTTTTGTTTTTCTCTATTGCGTGTTTGTCATTTAATTATAGATAGTGTAATGCTGTAGGCTAATTGTCGAACGCCTAGGAGACAAACACCTCGAAAAAACCTGGTAACAAGAAGTAACCCACTCACACCAAAGGGAAAAGAAGAGCGCAACCCACAACTAGGCTCTTATTAAAACTATGTTTCCATCAAATCATCAGCATCAAATGCAATCGTATATTCACTTTTTTATTTTATACCCTAAATTTATTATTAATTGACTTTTAATATTTTATTGAAATGTAAATTTTGATATCTGACCAGGTGACTTCTCGGTCCTCTTGTTGCAATGTTGCAAGGGGGCGGGATGTTCACGCTGGCCACCCTACTTTTAAGTTTAGATTTAAGTTTTTTTAAAGTATAATAAATCAACCCTGCATTACTCTGAATTATTGTGAATTATGAAGTATAAACGAAAAGAGATCATTACCCGATCCACACCTCAACCCGAAGGTACGTTTGTACAACAAATAAATAATAAATAGATTATTTAAACTAATTATCTGTGTTTTATTACCCCAAGTCTCGCCAAATATTTTATTTTATTCTCTCCCTGCTCACCCCCACAGTTACTATAAAGTACAAAATAAAAATACCTTTAAAAAAGAGCGATGCTTCTGCATTACAAGGGTTGGCAAATGACATTTCTAAATTGTACAGACCAGCGTTTTAAATTGTACTTTTTTGACCCTAATTGTACAAAACACATTGGTTAATGGAAATATATATATATATATATGTTTATGAGAAATATATTATTTTATATAATACTAGCTAAAACCCGGTGTGCTTCGCTACTCCTATCGATATGAAATATAAATATTCAAAATAGATTGACATACATTTTTTTATGTATATTTTCATTATTTTTAGTCAATAACCTCAACGTAATCAAATAAGAAGAAATCTGGATTTTAAAATATTTATTTTGTTACTGATATTTACAATGTTTCATAATAATGATTTTGTTATTCTATTTCTATTAATGCTGCGGCTCTACGTCGCTGACTCTGAATTCGAGTAATACGTTGATCCGGCGTCTCGGCAGCTCTAGATGTTGATGATCGTAGACTCTCTCTTTCTAGGCGTACATCGCGTTGGTCCGGCGTCTCATCAGTTCTTGATCTTGATGATTGGGATCGTTTTCTTCTAAGACGTGCACCACGTTGATCTGGTGTCTCCGCAGCTCTAGAAGTTGATGCTCGTATTCTTTCTCCTTCTAGGCGTACATCGCGTTGAGACATTGTCTCATCAGTTCTTGATCTTGATGATTGGGATCGTTTTCGCTTAAGACGTGCATCGCGTTGATGAAGTGCCTCAGCAGCTCTAGATGTTGATGCTCGTAGTTCAAGACGGCTTTCACGTTCTGAAGGCGTTTCTGTGGCTCGTGATGTTTCGGTACAATTTCGCTGGCTTTGTAGCCGACCTTCATGTTCCAACGATTACTCAGTAGCTTGTGCGGTTGTGACACGTTGTCGAAGACCTTCAAGACGTATTTCGTGTTCTGACGGCGTTTCAGAAGCTCGTGCTAAAAAGGTAACATTTCGTTGACTTTCAATGCGCTCTTGGCTTTCTGAAGGCGTTTCAGTAGCTCCTGATGTTGAGGCACGTTATTGTAGGCCTTTAAGGCGTTCTTCACGTTGTGATGGCGGCTCTAGAGGTTGAAGCTCGACTCCTTTCTGAGGCGAATACCACGCTCTTCCGAACTTTCATTTGCAAAATAAATGTCACTCAAACAACGTTTAAATTGTTTAGAATCAAAGATTCAACTGAATTCCAAAACCGAATGCGTGTTATATGTATTTCTTTATATTTTACCTAATGTGAATAGGTAAAAAATCGGTTCAGGTCAATAACCTTCTGAAAAAAATTAAGGTTATTAAAATTTAACAAATAATTGTATTTGCGTCGGTCACAGGTAATTTTTTTTATGAGTTTTGCAGCTTCTTATTTTATTTGGGAAAAACATTGACAGTTTACATTTTATTACTTAGGTAATTAAAAGTAATGAATGAAAATATTACTGCCTATTGTACTTGACATCTGTTTAGCAGTGTTAACAACACGTCAATATTAAAAACCACCAAAACCAATTATAATTACAATTTACATTTTGTACGCATGTTATGCTTGCCTGTATGTGGAATTCTCTTTAAATAAAACTTCACATATTTTAAAAAACCAAATCATAATTTATTTCATTATCAACTTTTATAATTTAAAATAATATTACATTATGTAGATAGTTTTTATTTCTAATTTGTATTAGAAAAATATAGTTATCGACTTTTAACTAATTAAAGTGTTCGAAAAGCATTTCAGTTTGCATTTTACTTTTACTAGAGAATATGAAAACGTTTTTACATTCGTACAAATTTGGTTTCCGAAATACCTGACTTGTTTCTGTAGGATAAACGATTTCATTTGCTTGTCTATTTATATGGAAAATACAATCAAAAGCGCTCAATATTAATTTTAATTTGTGTGACAGTAAAATTGTTTGGCTTACATAAATAGTACATAAAACTTTTAATAAGTACCTTTAAATAAATATAAAATCGTTGAAATGAATCTAAAAACTCTGTAGTGATAACACTGGTTAACAGCTGAATTAAGTAAAAACAAAAGACGCCATATTGAAACTGATAAAAAGAGTGAAAACAAAGATTGAATTGATATTAAATATGTTAAAAAATAAATAATATAGTAAAAACTCAAACCCAAAAACATGTCTTATATATCCATATCTGAATTTTTGTCTTTTAGTTTTGCAATTTTATTTCTTTATTATTTTTTGTTTATTTCTTTTATTGTTTTGTTTACCTAAAAACATATGATACGTTTTTATGTTATCTATAATTGCTCTTACACTTTTACGTTCAGTAGACATTACTGTTACATTACGTTACATTACGTTCCGGTAGCATAACTGGGGCTTTATACAGATCGTTCCGTTTTCTTAACGTAAGAGTACGTTTCGCGGTCGGCACCAATCAGCGTTGCCGTTTTGGTCCAATTGGACAAAAATTGGTAGTTTTATTTAAAAATGCTACAAATGGTAGTTTGGTTGGTTTGTTCAAATTTCATTTATTTTTTGGTAGGAAAATACAATTAATATCTGTAAGATTTAATGTTTGGAGTACACCTAATTCTGTTTTTACACGGTCTTTTTTACACGGTTTGAAAATAAAATATTTTTAATTTTTTTTACACGATTTTATTCCATTTAGCACGATTTAAAATTTTTTGTGCTTAATTTCTTTTGTCAAATTTAATTTTTGCAAAGTATGTTCACATCACAAATTTAAGGGAATTCCCTTTTTGCGCGTACAAGCAAATTTACTGGTCAAAACAAATGGCACAAATTTAGGGGAATTCCCTTTTTGTGCATACAAGCACAAAAGTCAGAGCAATTGAAATGTGTTAATATTTTGTGTTTGGTAAAGAAATTTCTTATTGGCAAATTTGTTTTTCTATCGTTACATTAAATTTAACGCATTAAGATAAAAGGCAAGCCAAAAATATTTTATATTTATTTAGTTATTTATATTTTTAATTTTGTTAAATATTTTATGAATCCCTAAAAGAAAATGTCAAATACAAAACTTCTTAAAAAATCCTTGTTTTTCACTAATTTTAATAGGTTTTAGAGATTAGGAACCAATCACCTATTTTTGCATACGATCAGTGTCTTTTTACACGGTTTTCTTACACGGTTTTTTTCTGGAACCAATCTACCGCGCAAAAACAGAATTAGGTGTATTATTTATTTTTGTGTCTAAAAACGTCCCATAGCCCAAGAAGAATTACAGAATTCAATGACTTTCAAGATTATTGTTCCGTAAAGCTCCATAAAATTTTAGGCATTTGTTCAACAAGATGGCTTTCATTAGAAGGTATAACTTCTAGAATCATCGAAAAATGGGATAGTCTAAGACTTTATTTTATTTCATGTTCATTAGAAGTTAATGGCATTCGATCAGCAGAATTAGCAAATTCAATGGGAAACAAAATTAAAACTTATTTCCTGTTCTTATCATACATTTCACCATAAATAAATAATAAACGCCTTAAATAAAGAATTTCAATCAGAAAGCTCTAGACTTCCATACCTTTATACGAATATTAAATCAAATTTTCTATTAATTATGAGTAATTTGTTAAATAAAAGTGAATCCCTTGCCGTTAATTTTCTTAACAAAAATAACCATGTATATATAAAGATTTTGTAGGTACAAAAGCCGAAGCATTTTTGGAAAATAATTTAGATCAGGAAGATATAGTGGAAATTAAATCAAATTTTCTACAATTTTATGTAGTATATTTAAACCAAATTAAAATAAGATTTGACTATGGAAGAGAAGATGTAAAATTACTACAAATAATAACACCCAGAAATGTTCTTTCCAAAAAATAAATATATTGCCTTGATACTGAAATTTAAGAATTTAGTGGATTCTGATCCAGATAAATTCGTAATGCAATGCACATTATTTCGACTAAGTGATATATCCTTAGATATATATATATAACACTTAGCATAAATGAATTTTGGGACTATGTAAGCACATTTAAAAATGGTTTAAATGAATTTTATTATGGTGATTTATGTAATTTTATTTTTAATTTGCTTTCTCTTCGTCATAGTTCTGCAGCTGCAGAACGAAAATTTTCACAATTAAGCTTAATAAAAACAAAACTAAAAAATAAGTTATATAAAAGTACAATAAACAACAGAATGATATGTAAAGAAGTCTGCAAAAAAAGATCTCAATGATACCTGAATATTATAAATATAATTTTTGTTAAATAATATACTATAGTTAGTACATTAAATATTTTTAAACAAATTATTTATGTTAAAGATGAATTTGTTATGTTTTTAGCTTTAATTTTATACACTGTGTTTATGTTCCTTTATTTTTATATTTTTTAAATGAATTGGTTTGTTTTTTTTTAAACACATCAAATGTGATATACATATATGAAATTCTTTATTAATTTTAACAATAAAACGTTAATTTCGTACTGAATAATCTATAATTATTTAAATTAAAATTTTGGTAGGATTGGAATCAGTTTGGTAGGTTTTGGAAAGAATATTGGTAGAGAAAAATTTTTCTTTGTGGCAACGCTGGCACCAATAGTTCCCGAGGGCCGCACATCTTCGGTTTTTTACTCTCATAGGACACGAACATCAACAATGTTCGTAAAAAAGAGAGTAAAAATGCATTCAGTTGCTTGTCAGCTTCCAAAGAAGGTTCATTGTATATTTTTTTCAAGTTTCAATTATATATCCAAAGAAATATTACGGTAGAATTCTCTAATAACAAAGAGAAATTATCTCGGTTTTTGGAAAAATATTTGTCAAGTTAAATATGCTGTCTTTAGGGATTTAGTGAGGTAGTTTTTTATATTTTCCACTACATATACATATTATTAGGTTAATAAATACCCAGCATCCCATTTAGCAATCAAACCGCAATATAACTTGAGAATAAGCTTATAATAATAGTTATTTTCAAGCTTTTTTTATTAGTATTAAAATAAAGTTTTTGAAATGTGAATTCACAGGCAGTTTTCAACTATACTTGAGAAACTATTGTTAAACATAACTGTTTCTAAAGTATGATTAAAGAAATCTGACGATTGAAAAACACTTATTATTCTCAATAGTTTTTGAAGTCATGCTATTTTTCTTTTACGCACGCGACAGCTATAAACAGCTACCGTTATTTTTTTCATGAAATTTGTTTTATTTTGCCCGTAAGTTTATTACAAAAATTTTTAAAGTGCGTGGACGGACGTCTATTTTAAATAAAATAAAAAGCTGGTAATAAATAATCGTTCCATAAAAATAAAAATGCCAAATAAATATGTATAAAAAGTGTTAAAAGAGAAACAAAAGAAGTAATGGAACTTCTTCTAAATAATAAAAAAAAGTGAATGTGACGAAGATTTCAGTGCTGGTGTTTCCAATTGCGGCTCAATTGAAGAGAGGAGAACAGTTATGCTGGAAAGGCGTTGAATAAAAGAAAAGTGTACGAAATCTTAGCACAACAAAGGCAATACGAAGTAAGTAAAAATTAAAAAAATAAAATTTTAAATACAATATTATAATTTTTAAATATCTACAATTTATAGGTGCAGCATTGTCCATTGGAATAACAGAGGATCAGTTTATAAAGGATACTCGTACCTATTTCCAATACTCAAAAAATCGAATTAAGCTCCGAAACAATTACAAAACTAAAAAACACAATAAAATATATAAATAATATTAAATTGAAGAAAATAAATTTTTTTATTATTGTCAATTGTCATTTATGCTGAAAAACTTATGAAAATATTGAGACGAGTAAGCTTTTTTAAACAACACTTAAAAAAATGCTACATTTGTAAGCTTATTCTACAATTGCAAGAATAAGCTTTTAGTAATCTTACACATATAATATTATCACGAGGGTTCCGTTTTGATTTTTCTACAATTGTTACTATAACCTTTTTCAAGATTTTCTTAAGACTTTTTCAAGAGTAAAAGCGTTGGTAAGCTTAATATAATATTATTCTCAACACATTTGGTATGTTGGGTACCCTTGAAAATATTACTAACAATTTTCCTTGGGGTACACACATGCCTCTCATAACTACAGTCACATTTTAATAAGGTTCCCTTTTGCGCTGACCACTGATTTACATTGCTCTTCATATGCAAAAAACGAATGTACGGTACGTTTTGTTTATTTTTTTCTTATTGTATTCTTACACTTTCACTGTACTATTATATTCTTTTTATTTAAATAAATAAAACATTTCGCACAACAAAAAAGGATAAAAATGAATTAATAGAATGAATATGTATACATATAGAAAATTTATTTTAATCCACAAAAGTCGTTGAAAGGGTGCGGTTTCCAACAATAAAAACCAATAAAAAAAATAGAGTGTCGGCAAATATTTTATTTTATGTAGGGGATAATTCGGATCGAATGGACCAATATTTGTGGAGAATAAACAAAAAACAAAATGCATTAATTTTCAATATAAATTGGTTTATTACGTACAAAGTACGTAACCTTAGCTTTGGGAGTGGACCGAGCAGTAATCTATTTTAATTTATACTTCATAATTTACAATAATTAATACAGGGGTGAGTACTAAACTAATCTGGTGGCCAGCGTGAACAAACATATAAAAATAATACGAGAAAAAAACAATTAGATGTAAGGATAAAATTTATGAAATCAGAAGAGGTTTTGTCCAATATAATAAATTATGTATTTACAATTATAAAACTCTGTTAGACTAAATTGAGACTAATTGTATACTACCTCTTTTAAAAGCATAAATCATAATTGCGATTTTTATAAACAATTAGTACGTTAATACAAAAAAGAAATATAATACGTAAAAACACTTAAATTTATCAAAATTTTGAAAATATTTGCAAATAAAACACATCATTTGTTAGGAACATATTGGATTCACTTTCATAATTAAACAATTATTGTTGTAAATCGAACGTTCATTTCGAATGAAGTGTTTACTTTAATACCATTTCCAGTTGCTCTATAGCTATCAGTTAATTAAAAATCTTCGACTAAGTAATAGGAAAGAAATTAATTCAATTCAATTATATGTTCTGCAACCTTGTCCACAAATATCAGACTACTCACAGTGATAATTATTGTGCAAACTGTAATAAATAATAATTATCAAACTCGAAAATCTGATATTAATTTTATAACAATGGCCAATATAGATATTGAACTAAGGTCTCCATCTTTACCAGAATTTACGAAAAGATATTCTTGTGCTAATTAACTTCTAATACTTTGATAATTTAAATTATCTCTCACCTTTCAAAAAAACTTTCACTTTTTGAATCGCCTCTATCAGCCAAAAGGAGGACCACTTTAATTCAGTAGGGGTATAAGTTTTCTCAACTTTTTCAGAAAGTCCGCGAATCTGATCTCTAATGCAGTGATTCATAACAATTTCTGTACGGCAAATATTTTTATCCTCTGTTAACTCAAAATAGTCATGGTTCCTCAAACCAGATCGACGCATCCTTATGACAAATGTCGCCATTAAATTTTCTCTGTCCAGAAATAAACTTGAGAGAAGTCGAACATAAGATTAATTTGGGTCTACAACTTAGCCAATAGTTGTACAGCACGCAGCTCAAATCTTGAGTAGAGCAACTTTGTATTTTGCTAGAAGGAACTTTGCCAGACTCAAAACTCCTAACATGAATACAACACCCATTATGCTCGCATTGAGACGTCGAAAAATCCATGTATTTGGATATTGGCTGTGGAAATTCATTGAACGAATCTTGAGATTGTTCTTGAATCGATCTTCATTAAATTATATTTAAGATTTTTGATCATTTCGATTCATTAAAGTCAGCTTTGAATCCAAATTTCTTGTAATCATATCTTGGATTTTATAACAATAAGGCATTACAGTTCGCGAGAATCAAATAATCGAGAAGAAAATGATAATATATTTCTTTTCGTTGCGTTCATATCTTTGAAAGAATTTTCTAAATAAAATTTAAATGAGTCATTGTTCGGTGTTCAATGTATGTCTAAAGTTTTAGCAGAATTGAAACCACTGTGCAATAATTTTTCATTCTATAGAGTGTTATAAATTTAGGATGATTTGAAAACCATTTCGTCAGGTTGAAATCCTGGAAGGCCTAGTAGTACGTTCCTTACCCATTACCGTTTGGTTCGTGGCATAGGTCCGGTGGAAAAGAGTAGCATCAGGGCATAATGAACGCGCAGATCTGCTATGCGTATTATCGCCAAATTGGCTCCAAAGACCCTAAACTCCTGTTGGAGGAAGAGGAAGGATGCTTGGTTTGGGCTAGTGACCACCAAAATAACTGTCCCCGCCTCTTCAGTTAGGGCCCTTAAGACGCAGAAATCTGCTGAGCTAAACACTTCCCTTTAGCCTCCCAAACGAACGAAAGTAGTATATTCAAAAACCCCCTTTAGGACCTCGCAAGTCTGCGCATCCCAAGCGCCCTGATTCCAGTAAAGCCTCCAAGCCTCTTAGTGAGGTGATTTCGGATAGCCTGACCTGGGCGATCATAGATCAGAGACACCAAGAGGGCACCATCTCTCACTCTAATTGGACGTTGGTGGAGCTAGTCCTCCTTAAGATGTTCCCCGAGATCATGGTCTCCAACCTTCACCCAGTTGCCGCGCTGCAGGGTGGTTCCAAAGGCATACAAGGGTGATAGCCTGCTCCGTTCTTTGGAGCTCTATAAGGTGGCTATCAACAAGATTGGTGAAGTCTAGACTAGATACCGCACCGCCCCCGGGTTGAAGCCAGTTTAGAGATTCTCAGTCAGTAACACGGGCCCACCCACCGAATATTGTATGGTAGCCAAAGTTGTCGACCAATGGGGTGATCACCGCTAGGCGATGAGAATCTCTGCCGTTGATCAATGCCCAAGTGGATTTGGCTCAATCGAGTTCAGGATTTAGAAGTCTGGTCCTTGGGCGGCTTTGCGATCTCCAGTCGGGACGGTTGACTTCCTTTCTGTGCTTCTCTGAACCGAGAACATCGAATATGAGAGCGTCAGTAGCTACAGTAGAATCTCCAACTCTGAACTCGTTGAACAACTACAAAATGACGCGGGTAAACCGTCTCTGTTATCGGACGAAGAGGACGCCGACGCGACAGTGACTGCTTCTCAGGCTGATGTTGAGAGTCATACTCCAGCACTCAAAAACTCCTGCTGTCGCTCTATTCCTCTATATAAAAGTCGAGGACGTAAAGCTCGTTCTAGTCCAGGAACACTGGGTTGTCAATGGCGGGGTTTGTGGACATACCGACAAAAGATATCACAATGCGTTTTTCCATGATACAGGTAGGGTTAGAGCTTGTGTAATCGTCAAATCTAATATTAACGCTTTTCTCCTTCCCAAATTGAGTGACAAGAACATTGTCACGAAGATCATCGAGTTAAACTCGAAGACCCTCTGTATCACATCACATTCCTCATTTTTAACAGGAGAGAAGTGCTGGACCTTACCCTGGCTAGTTCAAATTTCATTGACTCTCTCCAGGACTGGTTTGTATCTCAGGAATGATCCCTCTCGGATCATCGATACACGTCCCACTTCAGGAAAATACTGCAATTCTGTCTCTCAAAACCTCCCCAACCTATTGAAAACCGTTTTGATTTAGAAAGGGCAGAGCAGGCAGACTTCATCCAACGGCCCAACGGCTGCTGGACTGTGTGCAGTTTTGTGACGCTTAGCTTGCCCTTGACACTCAATTTCCTGGTATGTCAACCTCGGAGGAAAGGCTCTCTAACCTTGAGCCCAATGCAGTGTACCGTTAGGTCTTTGAACTCTTCAAGTTCCCAGGACCCGATGGTATCATTCCAGTCGACATTCATCATTCTATCCTTTTTAGCTACTTGGCATTTATAATGCTAGCCTTAGACTCGTCTATGTCCCTTGGAGCTGGAGTGTATTTAAGGTGATTTTTATTCGCAATGTTGAGAAACAATCCCGTACGGAAGCTAAGGACTATAGGCTAACTAGTCTATGTTCCTTTTGTTCATTGCAAGGGCTCCTTGATGTTCATACTATTGTTCCATCACTCTTGGCTGTATCCCAACAAGCTTACAAGAAGGGCAAATCAATGGAATCAACACTACCCTCTTTTATCTCACAGACGGAAAAATTCTTACTCGCTGAAGAATACACTCCGGCTGTCTTCCCTTACATTTAGGGTGCATTTAACAACGTCAACTCAAGTTTAGTAAAGGCTCTTAATTATTTTAACCTGTGACAGGATCTGGTAAGGTTTATTGAGCTCTTCCTCAAAAATAGCAACCTCCTCCGCGAGGACTACATATCGTCAGAGAATTGTTTGTAGAGATACACCGCAAAGCGGTGTTCTATAAGTCTGGAATTTCGAAGTCAACTCGCTTTAGAAAAAGTTCGAATCCTCAGATAATAATGCTATAGCTTATGCTGACGACATTACAATTGGTGTGTCGTGCATGTGTCCAAAGACGCTATCTGACAAACTGAATTTCGCACTGTTGATTGTGCTAAATTGGAATTGCAGAGAATTTGAGCTGTCTGTCAACCCCACCAAAACTGACACAATTCTTTTCACTAAAAGATATAAGATTCCGATCTTCGCCCTTCCTAGCGTAAACGATACCGAACTCATGTTTAATAACGAAGTTAAACATCTAGGCTTGATCCAAGAACAAACATCTAGGCTAACAACTTCTGCTTTCTTTGTAATTAATTCCTCCAAACTTTCTGATTTGGATGTAGAATCTTGCCTATGCCTACTAGTCATTTTCAATTATTTTATGAACTCAAAGCAAATAAAATATAACCAAATTAATTTATAATAAAATATAACCATTTAATATTTTGCAAATAAAAAAACTCATCAAAGAAAAAATATTTGCTTTGGACTACTACAATTTAACGAAAATATCTAACTCTTGCCGGTTACACAATATTCGGAATTAATTTGCTATTTCAGTATTGTTGTTTACAATATTGTATATCACATTATTGACCTGCGTTTATCAGTCTTTGGTTTTTTTTTATTTCTTTATTCAAATCTTAAAACTACAAATAAAATCGTAAACTAGAAGAAAATCTTAAAACTAAAAAGAAAAAAATTATATATTTATTTAGCCATTGCCAAGTAAAATAAAATATTCAAAAATAAAGTATTCATCTCCCTCATCTTCGGCAGAGCGCAAGAGTATCCTTCCTTTTTAATCGAATATGGCTAGTGTGACGTAAAATACCACGGACTAACGGATTTAAGTGGCCATCTAGGTTATCTAAGTACTTTTCAGGGCATCTAATAATTTTCATTTTAACCAGCGGGACGTCCAGATCTTTGTGAATATTCGAGTTTTTGATATACCAAGGGGCGGCAGTGATCGTTCGTAAAATTTTATTTTGGCGCCTCTGGATTTTATCTACGTTTGACGCTGAGGCAGTACCCCATAGCTGTACTCCATAACACCAAATGGGTTTCAATATTAATTTGTATATAAGGAGTTTACAATCTAATGTAAGTGATGAATTTCGACCAATTAACCAATTTATTTGAGCAGTTTTCATATTTATTTGTGCCAGTTTTGACTCAATATGCAATTTCACGTTAAACGACCATCAAGGTGTGTACCCAAGTACTTTACATGAGTGCTTTGTGGTATTGTCTGATTATTAATGCATATAGCAGGGCAGGTATCTCTTCGCAAAGTAAAGGTTACGTGGGTGCATTTTTGTTCGTTAACCTTTATTCTTCATTTCTTCAACCATTCCTCCAGTAGGGATACTTGTTCCTGTAAAAACTGCGATGCAAACTGTGGGTTCATATGTACGCTTAAAAATGCAGTGTCGTCAGCAAATGTTGAAGTATGTATGTTTTCACTTATTGACATGTCACCTGTAAATAGCAGGTATAAAACAGGGCCTAGTATGCTACCCTGAGGAACACCGGAGTTAATTTTTTGAGGGGAACAAATTACAAATTATTACAAATTTTCTATCACTTAAATAGCTCTTCAATATTTCATGTATATTTTCAGGGAATATTTGCTGCAATTTGAGTATAAGACCTTCATGCCACACCTTATCGAAAGCTTGAGAGACATCAATGAAGAGTGCAGAACAATACTTTTTTTCCTCGAATGCATTTCTTATTACATTAACAAGTCTATGGGTTTGCTGAATCGTACAATGTTTTCTCCTAAACCCAAATTGGTGATTTGGGATACAGCCGCACTCATTCAACAAAGGTGTAAGCTTACATATCAGTACCTTCTCGAATAATTTGGATAGGTTAGGCAAGAGACTTATCGGCCTATATGCATCAACCTTGGTATGATCCTTACCTGGCTTCGGTGTCATGGTAATGAGTGAAATTTTCCATTGTGTAGGGTAATATCTGAGTCGAATAACAGCATTCATAATGAATAAAATAACTTTTACAGCTATGCTGGGTAAATTCAATAGCTTTTTGTTGCTTATTTTGTCAATGCCTGGGGCTTTCTTCGGGTTAAGATTTTTAATGGCATTTACAATATCATGAAGCTTAAACCTAATGGGTCTGGGAGTCTTCGCAACAACAATTAGTAAATTAATTATTTCGGTAGACTTGTTAGGGGTGAAAACAGTTTTCAGGTGATTCACGAATAGCATATCTTTTTCTGCATCACTTCCTGCTCAGTTTCCATTTGAGTCACGTAAAGGTGGTTAATTAATAATTGGCCTTTTCAGATTCCTGGTTGCACGCCACAATGAGAGAGCTTATGTATTTCTTATATTTTAGCCAATTTACTGTAGTCTCTTTTCCCCTTAAGTAGCCAGACGAGGGCACGTGATTATTCCATAGTGTTATGATTGTAGGCGTATGATCCGAAGACAGATCCAGTGAGGCTGCTACCTCATATACTTCTCTAGAGATATTCTTAAATACTGCAAAGTCAACTAAATCTGGAATTTTTTGTCTATCCGTTGGCCAATAGGTAGGCTGCGCTGAAGAAATAACATCCAGTTTCAGTTTAGAAATTGTGTCGAACGGTTTTCGGCTTTGCATTATAATCACCGGCTGCAATAAAACGAGGGCCTAGTGATCGAAAGAAATGTTGATATTGACTCTCACTGATCGAGTATCTAGGTGGACAACATAATGACGTGATAACAAGGTTTTGCTGGAAATCTTCAAGACAAATACTAGCAGCCTGAAGGTATTCTTCACAAAAGTCACTCATTTGGTAATGTTTTATTCGAGCCCTTATTAAGACTGCGGAGCCTCCACATGATCTATCACGGGGATCCTTTGTGTCGTAAAATGAATAACCGTTCATTTTAAATAAGCTCCTTGATGTCAGATGAGTTTCCGAAATAAGCATGACGTCAATTTTGTTGCTCATAAAGAAGTGTTCAATTTAATTTTTATGCTGGCGAATACCGTTTGCGTTCCAGAAACAGTCTTAGGTAATTCACGGCTTTTTAAGTACCGCTTGTAACAGCATTGACTGCATTTTTAACATCTCATGCATCATGTTGCTCAAAGTATTTGTAAAGTTATTTGCCGATTGAACTAGTGCCTCGATAGTAGTCTCAAGCCCACTCAGGTTGGGAGCATTAGGAGTCTGGTTGTTTGTTGGCTGTGAATTTGGTGCTGAGTTAGATTTCAAAACACTGGCGTACGAGATGATAGTTGTGCCTTTGTTGACTGTTGGTGTATAATTATGTGTTTCTACTCTTTGTGTCTGCGTAGGTGGAATCATACTCTTTTGGGTGATAGAGTTCTTTACCATATAATAAACGGGGCAACCCCTGTAATAGGCAGCGTGATTCCCAACACAGCTACTACATTTTCTTAAACTAGTATCGCTTTTAGGCCTGGAACATTTAGCGGTACTATGTAATTCCCCACAAATTACGCACACTGAAGGTAACTTACAGTAAGATCTAGTATGGCCGTATTCCTGACAATTTTGGCATTGCACTGGTCCTGACCGCTTGTATGGTTCCCCTACTACAATTCTTCTGTGCAACAGGTACTTGGATGAACTTCATTTTTCTTTAATTTAATATCGTTCGGCTCTAGTTCAACGCGAAAAATTGGCTGAGGCACTCATAAAATTAAGATAAGCATTTCTGCCGTTATCACTGAGTCTTTGCTCTTTTATTGTTGTAGAGAAACTCATAAGAGTTTCCTACTTATTTTGTTGTATTTTCTTTTCCTTTTGTTTATGTTAAAATTATGTTTAAAATTAATGTATAATTAATGTGTAATGTTGTTGTATATTTATAAGATAAGCAAGGTCACCGAAATGATTTTTTTAATTTTCTTTTATGTGTTTGAAATATTCTTTTTGTAATAATAATTTCTTGTTGGATGTAAAACTTGTTGGCGTATTTCAACTGTTCAACCTTATAGGCCATTTACACTACAGCGAAATCTAGTAGATTAGATTTCAAATCTTGCTCAAAATCTAGATCGTTTACACTGGATTTATTTGACAGTAGTAAGATATCATTTTAATAACAAAAACAGCTGACTGAAATTTAAAAGAAAATAATAATATTTCCAAATTTAGTTTAATACCAAATAAAAATGAAAAATAAAGGACATTTAGTATTGTTTTCATCAAGACCAAATAAGATTCAAACAGAAATAACGTCAGCACTTGTTGAATATAAGATTTCAAAAAATAATGCAAATGTATTACTACACACAATTGTTAAATAGTAGAATGGAATGGATACATGTATATACATATATATATATAGGTAATAATATATAAATATTAACCCGCACTTTAATACAGGTTCGTAATGGGTCATTCTGGCAGGAGGATGTTCCTAATATGTCATGTGATATGTTCATCGAAAATTTTAGAATGAGCCGACAAGCTTTTCAGTTGCTTAAAGCTAACATCCATGAACAAAACTGATACAACATTTAGAAAATGTATACCACTTCAAAAACGTATTGCTATAGCCCTTTACTGTCTTAAGTCTTCTTCTGAATATGCTTCAATAGCTCACTTATTTGGAGTATCCAAATATATCCTTATACTACAAGCATTTTGTAAAGAAGTTTGGCAAAATCTTTCAGAAGAATATATACCATCAAATTTTATAAATGAAACTAAAATAATAATAATCTTGAATTGCAGGAAAAATATCTTAGTTTTGTAGTATCCTTAAAAATTTAAAAGGACAACGTATATTTTTATTTAATAATAATAATTATAAAGAATATGGAACTAAGAAAACTACAACCTACAACTATATATAAACTGAATATTTATGTGCTCATAGTTATCATATCCTTTGAGTTACTTATACAAGCCCTTCGGGAATAATTGCTTTAAGACATTTAATTGAAAATGTCTTACATACATAAGATTACTGGAAATTTTAAAAAATATTTCCACACTTATTTGTTTTGTTTTTAAATTGAAATGCCATTTTTTTCCTGCTCAGCGTTGTATTTTGATGTACTTTTTGGCAAAACACATAGTTGCATTTATATTTTTGCTAGATTTTGAGTAGATTTTGCCGAAATCTATTAAATAAGTAGATTTTGTTTTGTATGTGAAATCTAGTTAAAATCTACTAGATTTGTCTCGAAATCTCATAAGTACTAGATTTCACTGTAGTGTAAATGGCCTATTAGGTAGATTTTTAGTGTCATTTAAAATTTAAGAATTATATTTGTTGTTGTACACTGTAAGTTGCTTTGCTCTTTTATATTTTTGAGATTGTTATTTGTTATTTTTTTAGATTGTTGTTTTTTGATTTTGTTTAATAACGATGGAATTAATTAGATGTTATTAAAATTCACAACATTAATTCGAAAACCAAGGTAAACAAAATAAATATTAAATCTATTAAAAAAAAGACCTATTAAATTCACAATTTATGGGAGCACAATTTGAATACGTCCGTTCGAAACGAAATATGAATCAGGACTTTGGTAAATGTAATAATTTATCAAGAAAGATGCTTAATATTTATTTTCAATTTAGTTATATTTATATTTATAAAATTACTCGAATTAACGACTTATTTCCAACTTGTGTTAAAATAAAATTTTCGTTTCTAATGTGAACTGTCACACTGTAATCAGTTGTAATATGTAAATTATATAAAAGTTGTATAACAATGCAGTAACAATTTATAAGTAAATTTGGTTGAAAAACGAAATATAAAAATGAAATATGAAAATGATTCAGCATATTGTACAACTAATAGCAACATTTATGGGCCGCATTATGGAATTTATATTCAGCGAATAAACACAACAAAAGAAAATTGTTTTAAAATTTAAAGATTTGAAGATATCTCGTTTGAGCCCTTCCACTTTTAGTTGGTTGCGTTTAATTTAAAATTTTCTTTTATATTATTTTTAAATTTTGCGATCCCACATCTGACACCAATTGTTTCGTTTTACCTTTTAAAAACGTTTAAAATATGAGCTCGTAGATTGCAAATAAAAGAAATATAAATTTGTGTTTACTTTCAATTTTGTGTGCCACTGTTCACAACTTTATGTACAATTGCTTTTTTTGTTATTCCTCTGTTTACACCCTTTGTATAAACAATTACAATTATTAAACAATTATTCGACAGATTGAACGGAGATCTTTAAACAACGATTACTCAATACACAGCGTCTTCACACGAGACTGACTGAACTTCACTAACTAAGCCGCCTGCTTTGCCTTGCCTTTTATATGGCAAAGTAAACAGTCTGAAGGCGAACGTTCATGACTTCGCCTTCTCGACGTCTCTATAAATGTAAACATCGTTTATCAATTAATATTTATAAATATCAATGTTTCCGTTTTTCGAACTTGTCACTCACTTGTCACTCACAATGTCACATTATTATAATGCAGTGTTGTACAGACAGTATTCGACATTTGTGGTCCGAAAGATGTAAATGGAATCGCACTTAAAAAAAGGAGTGGCCGTTACAGTCAATGGCGATCGTTATCGGGCCATGTTGAAGGAATTTTTGTTCACAAAAATTGAAGAGGAGGATATTGGCAACATTTGGTTTCAACAGGATGGCGCTACGTGCCACACAGCCGAAGCTACACTCGATGTTTTGCGCCCTGTTTTTGAAGATCGCATTATCAGCCGCACAGCTGATGTCGTTTCGCCACCTCGAAGCTGCGATTTGACACCGTTGGACTATTATTTGTGGGGTGCCGTCAAAGATAAGTGTTACGCCGACAAGCCAGAGACAATTGACGCTTTAAAGGACAATATTCGTGACGGACCGATCGTGTAGGCTGCTGCACGGCCAGCCATTTGAATTAAATTATTTTCCATTATTAACCGGAAGGATTGTACTTTCAAATAAAAAAGAAATTTGAGAAAATAGTCAGTAGTTTTTATTTTAAAACATTTTCAAAAAAAAAAAGATATTTGGCGGACCTTTTAGTTATATAAAATATCTTATCAAATAATTCTTTTAATTTTAAATGACACATAAAATTAATCGCACACGTATTTTTGGTATTTTTCATCGAACGAGGGATCACTAATTTAGGTCCCTGCTCGTACGGCAAAATATTTTTCTTAACATTTTTTGAGGACAGATTTAAATTAAATAATTTATAAGTTATTATTCATTTATTTTTTGGTTAAATTCAGCACAACAAGCATATAATCTTATTTAATAATATTGTTTACACAATGTTATAATGATTACTTTTACTATATGTATGTAAGTTTCATAAAAAATAAAAAATTATATTAATTAAATTTAAGTTAGCATTGCAAATGGAGAATTCTAAAATTGCTGTCTTAAATTGCATTAATAAAAAGTGCCCTTCAGATACCTGTTTCCGGTACCTTATGGCGTTTATCATGTAGCTTCTGTTAGTTCTAGAAAAGATAGATAATCTTGTGTAGGAAAAATGCGAGATACTACTATATCTACTGCGTCCAAAAATGTATCTGGAAATGTTATTATAATTTACTCACATTCATACAAGAGGGTAGAAAGTTATTCCTACCTACTAATATAGTAAATATTAAAATAATTGCATAATTCTTACCGGACTCGAAGGACCGCACGGAATCCATTATGATTGTCAACAAAATTCTTCTATTTGATATTTCTTGAATTTAACAATTTCTATAAATTTAATCCTAATTGGGCAAGTAATTAAGGAAAGCCGTTGCTTTTATCTAACCTTGTGATTTTATTTTATTATTATAAACAAAATTACACGGTAAATAAATGCATAAGAGAGTGGAATATGAAGGAAATAATCGTCAACAATATACAAGCTTTATATTAAAGAATTACGCATTCTTAATTATCTTACAAAAATTTGTATTTATTTGGGCTTAAATCAATGCTTTTTTCTTCACATAGATTTCAGTTCCGTATTATGAATTCCACGTGAATAAAATAACGTAACTAATTTAAAAACTACATACATAATTGGTCATTACAACCCTCCAGCCAGGATTACGATTCAGTTACTCACACCACTTAAGTTATGTGTGTTAATTTTCTACATGAGTTGCGGGACCTACAGTTTAAAGTCGACTCCGAACGACTGATTTTAGAGAAAATGTTTCATGGCGATTTTATTTACTCTCAAAGCTTTTGCCAGATTTCTGCTGAGAGGTAGTCGCCGTAGAATTATTTTTTCATATTTCGTTTTGTTTGAAATGTCACACCTGACCTCACGTCTAATAAGTCATCACACTACCTACTAGACTACGGCTACTTCTAATTCTAATTAAATTATATTTGTTAATTTGCAAACTTAAGAATTTTAATGGGAAGTATCCCAGTATTAATAATTCACAAAAATAAAAATATAATCATTGCATTATCAATCGGCGGCAGCATTCACCCCCTAAATGTGCCCGTGGGACGAGTTTACCCTCCGTTATGTACGACGTCTAGTCTTGCTATCTTGAGCGTTGTTGGTTGGAAAGTACCACTTATAAATTGAACCTTCACCTGACCATCCTTTGGAATAATTGCATCAATTATTCTCATGTTCATAGCGAACTATTAGAAATGTCACATAATTTTAGGAATGATTTGCGGCTTTTAACTCTTAATACGCCCCCGTCATATAAGAATACATTTAATACACATTTAGAGCTCTAACTCATTGGGTTTGCTATTTAAATTTTTTTTTTTGTGTTAGAGAAAAATTATTCGAAACATAAACCTGTTATTTCAAAACGACTGAAAATTGTCCATGACGAATTTCAATAATTAAATTAAAAATATAAACTAAAAATTAAAATTGTTTTATGAGATAAAAGTACAAAAACATTAATTTTTGCTGATATAATTCACTAATAAGTTACTAAAGTAATTTTGCCTCATCGAATTATCATTCAAAATCTTTTTCCATTACTATGCCAGAAAATCCAAAAAATTCTGACTATACTGTAAATTAATTTATTTGTCACTTTGTAATTAAAACAAACTCAAAAAACTTGAGATTAACTTTGAGATAGAAAAGGGTTAAGTTTATTTGTATTTTAAATAATATATGTCTTAATAGAATTCGTTGTGCTGTACTTTTTAGTGCAATACAGACCTTGAATTTTACCCAAGTCAAGGTAGCTGTTCACGCTGGCCACCCTAATGTTTAGTTTAGATTTAAGAAATTTACAACTGTGTGTATTAATATGAATTTAATTGTGAATTGTCAATAAGAAAAAAGAAAAGAGATAATTAATATCCGAACAAACCCCAACCCGAAAGGTTCGTTCTATGTACTTATAATAAATATATAAATAATCTAATCTATTTTATTATTCTCGAAAATATTTTATTTTATTTATTTCCCCTCTCACCCCCACATTTTGGTCCACAAGAGCCGGATCATCCCCGTAAGAATAAAATAAAATATTTGACGAGAATCTCTTGTAGATTATCTCGAAATTCGCGGTACATTGGATATTTGTTGCTGAAAACCACGCCCGTGTCACCGTTTTGGATTTGTTTTCTTAATTTCTTTCCCCTAATAATTTTTTTTTGTTTACAAGGTATGTATGTAAAAGCACATATAATTTTGCCGTGAAATATTAGTGTGAAAATAAGAAAAAAAAGACAGAAGAAAAAGAAAAACAAATGGAAATATAAAATTTAGTGAAGTGTCTCAGTGAAGAGTAAGTTAGGTTAGGTTAGGTCGGAGTGGTAGCTCTGATATCACAAAGCCACGGGTGAACGCAGTCCCTGTACTAGCCAAGTTCCACCAAAATCAGGGAAAAGGAAGAAGTTGGTCAGCGCAAAGGCTGCACAACAAAAGCATAACTACCCCGTGACCTGTAAGCACGGCCACTGTATTCGAGATGACATCACGACCAAGAGCAAGTAATCGGTTGGTACGCCTTCTATCCATCTTGGGCCAGGTGAGTCTAGCGGTGGAGCAGGACTCCTCATTGACCCAGGATAGGTTGGCGTCCCGAAAGAACCTCCGCGTAATGGTCAACTTGACCGAGGCAAGTGGCATACCCAGTTCAACAGAAGAGGATTCCGGAAGGAGCGCACCAGCTCTGGCAAGCTCGTCGGTCCTACAGTTTCCCGGAATTTCACTGTGCCCGGGGACCCACACCAGAGAGATACTGATGAGGCACCAGCGGCGACATTCCCTAACGATCCTAGAGTTAATCACGAAACCCGAAAGAGATCTTATCGCGGCTTGACTATCAGAAAAGATCGAGACGCGAATGAAAGGAGCATCGTTGACGAGGATCCATTGAGCGGCCCGGTAAATTGCCATCACCTCCGCCTAAAACACACTGCAGTAGTCCAGCAGAAGGAGAGAAATATTTAGGTCCAGTTTCCCAGAGTAGACACCGCTTCCAAACCCATTATCGAGTTTAGAGCCGTCGGTATATATATCCAGGACTTCCGGGGGGACGACCGTATTAGGATTCCAGTCATCCCTACCTGGAATCAGAGAGTGGAAACATCTGTCAAGACAATATTCAGCAGGGAAATAGTCCATGTTCACAGGGGCCACTGGATCAACCTCCAGAATAGTGGAGTGACCAGAAGGAACAATGTGCCCACGAAAGAGAGCATTAAGTCTAGTCGCAGCAAACTTGGCTATCTGCTTAGCGAACAAGGCTATAGTGGGTAGAGCGCCAGTTATATAAATGGCGGCAAACCTTCTGACATTGTCAAGAAGTCTGACGTTGTGTTTTTTGTCCAGAGCAGTCCACCAGAAAGCAACACCGTATAAGAGGTTGGGTTCGATGACCGTAGAATATATCCAACGCATGATCCTTGGGCGAAGACCCCACCTGGTTCCGACCGCTCTACTGCAGCAGTAAGCAGCACATGCCGCCTTGCGTGCCCTAGCAGCCAGATTTGCCCTCCAGTCGAGTTTGGGATCGAGGATCAGGCCCAGATACTTAACCTCGGGACTCAACGTGATTCTGGTCCCACATATGCTGGGAAGGGAGAAGGTCAGAATTTTATATTTCCTCGTAAAAAAATCGTATCGGTCTTAGAGTCCAAAATTCCTACACCAGTCCAGCACGATTGACAGCGCCAAGTTAAACTTATCCGACAGTGTCTGAGGACAAATCCCCGACTCAGCAATGGCAATGTCGTCAGCGTAAGCTATGGCCTCATTGCCAGGGTGTTCCAGCCCCCTCAAGAGTGAGTTGACTGCAAGATTCCAGAGAAGTGGTGATAGAACACCGCCTTGCTCTTACGAACCATTCTCTGACAACTCGTGGCCCCCACTGTGGAGGCTACTATCCTCGACTTGAGGAGAAGCTCGATGAACCTGACCAGATTCTGTCCCAGGTTCAGAGAACCAAGAGTCCTAACTATGGCGTCCGGGTCGACGTTTTTAAATGCACCTTCAATGTCCAGAAAAATGGCCAAAGTGTATTCATTAACGTGCAAGGACTTTTCCACTCGAGAGATAAGGGAGTGCAGTCTCCACTGATTTACCCCTCGTTTAGGTATGTTGGGATGAGGATAGAAGTAATCGATCAATCAAGACCCTAATATGAACATCAAGGACTCTTTCCAGCATCTTCAGAAGAAAGGAACACGGACTTATGGGTCTATAATCATTCGCCCCAGTGTGGGATGGTTTCCCAGCCTTGGGAATGAAGATCACCCTAGATATTCTCCAGCTCCAAGGAATGTAAAGGAGCCTGAGACTAGCGTTATAGATGGCAAGCAACCAAGGGAGGATTATCTCCTCCCCATGTTGAATGTCACCCAGGATAATACCATCCGGTCCTGATGACTTGAATGGTTTGAAAGACCTAACAGCCCATTGCATTTGGCCAGGGGTAAGGGTCAGGGGGGAATAGTTCCCAGACGGTGGATCGTTAACCTGATAAAAGGCCTGGCCACCAAGTGGGTCACTTCCTGGAAAGTGAGTGTCAAGGAGAAGCTCAAGCGTCTCCAAACTGGACGTAGTCCAGCATACGTCAAGTCGTCGGATACAGTCAAGGGATTTGTGAGTGGAACTTAGAATTTTACGGAGACGGCCCGTTTCGGCAGAGGATTCTACGCTCGCGCAGTAGTTCCTAAACGAGGCCCTCTTCGCTCGCAGTACAGCGTTTGAAGTTCCCTCTTTTTGGCCTTGTAGGTTGACCATTCACCTGTCGTCTTCGCCCTGTTAAAGAGCCTGTCACAAGATTGATGTAGATCATCGATCTCTTGGATCCACCAGGGCTGTTTTCGCTTGCCCCTATGGGTAGCGGGTTTGACGGAGGATGTGGCTGCCGCCCTAAGAGAGGTTGACAGTGTGTCCGCAGCCCTATTCACGTCGAAACGGGTCGTTATAGTTCGGGGGTAGAGGGAAGGCTGCTACGCAGTTTCTCTCTAAAAATGGTCCAATTCGTGTTCCTCCTATTGACCGGAGAGGTCATGAAAGGAGGAGACTTGTTCGTGTCAATAGTGAAGGTAATGTATCTATGGTCCGAAAAGGAGCATTCATGAGATACAAACCAGTCCTTAAGGTTAGTAGAGAAATCGGAGCTGACCAGTGCTGTCCAGCACCTCCTTTCTGTTCGAAGTGAGGAAGGTTGGTTCATCGCCCCGATTAGCTATAACTAGGTTATTACTTATAATAAAACCAAAGAGGCACTCACCACGTTCGTTGGTACCGGAACTGCCCCACTTCGTGTGGTGGAAGTTGGCATCTGCTCCGAGTTCTGGATATACGCTAAGCGATATCCTTTGGTGTTAAGACCGCAAACCCTGCCCAGGGTTCTTGGACCAGAATGATCTCAGCATCCTCGGCTGCTAGTCGGAGGAACAGAGCGGCGGATGCAGTTTCAGAGTGTTGCAAGTTAATTTGGATGACTCTCAGCATTGGCCAGAGAATCAACCATTGTTACATTAGCGTCCTCTTCGTCCGACAAAGGAGAGGTTGCGCCCGCGTCAATATCAATGCCGTCAGAGAATTCCCCCACCAGCTCAGAATTGGACTTCTTGCTGGATGAGGAGCGTCGAGAAGAATGACGTCACACGCTTCGCCATTCGACGTCTTCGGCGGTTTCGAGAGGTCCAGGGGTAGGGTCGGATGGAGCCTACTCCATCCTAGTCAGATGGGGTAGAGTTCTGTGAGATGGGTTGCGATGGGACGGGATTTTAGGGGATGGGTTCTGTTGGGGGATGTGAGGCAGCGCGGGAATCCGACTTATAGACCCTCAGCTCAATTGAGCTAAAACCGTATTTTATATCGCCCCCACGGGTCAGCAACTTTAGCCACCCTCCAGTTATGAGTGGGCAGGTTGGTGTTGCTGGCCTTGAGGATCCTCAACATGGTTTCCGGGTCTGATGGTCCGGTCGGAATTCTCGCCTTAGAACGGGGGCGGTTAGGAATCTGGTCTGGAGGGACGGCAGCAAGCTTAGCTCCCGGCCAGACTTCACCAATCCTACTGATAGCCTCCTTATAGAGTTCCATAGAACGGAGGTCAGAGCAAGCCACCAGCTTGATGTGCCCCTGATACCACCCCGCATCAGTACAGCTTAGTGAGGGGCCAGGATTTGAGTACATTACTCCAAGGAAGACGTCAAAGAGCGCATGTTCCACCAGCTTCCACTTAGTGGGAGCAATGGAACCATCAGGGTGGCTCTGGTCAACGACTGCCCAGGTCAGACCTTCCTTTAATACCTCACTGAGAGGCTTAGAAGGTTTGCTGGGGTCAGGACGTTTAGGTTGCGTCGACGAACGGGGTCTTGTAGGGGGGGATGTTATGGTTGGTCACCTTAGAGCGTTTGTGAGGCTGGAGTGGAGCGTTTAGCTCGATTGATCTTTGCCTCTTTGGGGCCGTCTCTGTCGTGATCGGAGGCGGGGGCGATCATTTTGATGGGCTTTAGCCCAGACAAGGCGATCCTTCTCGCCCTCTGAGAGGAGAGCCGGGTCGGTCGAGCCAAATTTCACAATGATACGCGTGGCTGATATGCGAGTTCAATATGCCCTCACGCTAGCACTCACGATATTCCTGATACCCGAAGATGGATTGGTGCCAGGGACTTGCTCGCCAGACTTGTCAGCCAATGCCTTGGCGGCAGCAGAATAGTGCGAGGGCATATTCGCAGCAGCCTTAGAAGTAGACGGAGCCTCGGTAAAACGTGCCAGTTCAGGAGGTGTGGCGACACTAGGGACCGGCTTTGCAGCCGGAGCCTTGTAGAAACTTGGGCCTTAGCTTTCGAGGTAGGGCCAGCAGCATTTTTGAAAGGTGCCTGCCTATAGATGGTTGTGCGTCCACCGGTTTCAGTGGATGCTTTGCGCTCGCCAATTTAAATTAGCGCTGGTTTGTGTCTTGGGTTGGGTTGGTTGGTCGTATTCATTGCAAGAGGGTCCCACTCAAAGCCGCTATCCTTGCCCGCAAAGTGTAGTTATCCATAAGTGGTCCCGTGGTTATCTATGCAAGCAGGGAGGCCACGCGAGGGTTGGCACCAGCCCTTATGGGGACAGGTGTTCAGAGCCAGACCGGGTACTAATCGGGAGTCTTCTCAACCGAACCTACGCCACCAGCTTAATGACGACGGACAAGGAACGTACTTTGAGGCCTGCCAGGGTTTTAACGGGACGGGGACAGCTGTAGCCCTAGCCTGGAGCCGTTCGCACAGCGGGTTTCACCCCGGCTCTACCATGCATACACAACTAGGTCCAGAAAGCTACAGCCACTATTTAGTGAGTATTCCATTATTTCAGCAGCAGTAGTCAACAAAATCCTTTAAAATACCTTTACAGCTAAAGTTAGTGGCACCGCTAATAACAAAAAAGGTAACAAACTTTCGTGATCCAATATCTGCTACCGAACGTTTAACAGTTACGCTTCGGCATCTAGCAACTGGAGAAAGTTTTAGGTCTCTGAAGTACGTTTTCCGAATTCCTCATAATACTATATCGGGAATTATTCCAGAGGTATGCGATGCTTTATACAAAGTGTTACAACCGAATTATTTGAAGGTATAGGAAAATATTGCACTTTTTATTGATTTAAAACATATAGTTTCTTTAGATTCCATTAACCAACGAAAAATGGGTAACTATTTCAAACGAGTTCCTGCAAATGTGGAATTTTCCCAATTGCATTGGCGCTCTAGATGGAAAACATGTTGTTATGACTGCGCCAACTCACTCTGGAAGTGTTTTTTATAACTACAAATTTAGATACAATAAATTTAGTTTATTTCATGCTTCGTTAACATCGCTATTTTGTAGGCACACATAGCATTGTCCTCATGGCTATTGCTGATGCATCCTATAAGTTTTTGTATATCGACGTAGGTTCGAACGGCCGTATATCTGATGGAGGCGTTTTTAGGAAAAATACATTCCACGAAGGCCTTCAAAACAACAAACTAAATTTGCCCATGGCAAAACCACTGCCGTGATGCCTTTGCATTAACCCCAAACATTTTGAAACCATTCAGTGCGCGAAACATGAATGCTATACAAAGAGTTTTAAATTATCGGCTGTCAAGAACAAGGCGGGTAATAGAAAATGCTTTTGGGATTCTCACTGCACGCTTTCGAGTAATGCGCAGCCCAATTAAGCTTGAGCCATATAAAACAACACAAATTACACTTGTCTGCTACGCCCTGCATAATTATTTAATGAGCCGAAAAAGTTCTTTATACTTTAACACAAACCTGGTTGACCACTACACTGCAGACGGTACACTAATTCCTGGAGAATGGCGTATTGATGGTAACGATCATAATTTAATAAATCTTCAAATACACCGCTCTTACACAGCGAATGAAACATCAGTAATAAGAGATGAATTTGCACAATATTTTGTAGAAGAAAGGGGAAGATAAACGATAAACAAAAGTCACACGATACAAATACACACTAACACTAAGAATACAATGAACGTGTTATCTAAAGCTGCACACACACATATGTACAGCGAACCTGGTTGCGCCTGGTACCAACAACAACATGTATGTGACAAAAAGGGATAGACAACATAAGCAAAGTACACAAACAACAATGTATTAGCAATAGAGCTCTCGAGAAGGCGAGAACACGAACCTTCCACATCAGGAATGTTCGTTAGACTGGTTGTGTCGGACTATAAAAGGGCTGGACAAAGCAGGCAGCAGTCAGTAAGAATTCAGTCAGCCTTGTGTGAAGTTACGTGTGAGTAAAATAAGTCGTGGTTGTAAAGATCTAGCGAATAATTGTGTGAACTAGTGAATAAAACAGATTATTATTGTTGTATCGTTAAGTTGTATATGGTGGCACATAAAAGTAGTGTAAAGAATAAAGAGTTTAACTGAAATTAAACACACATTTGTTTTTACTTTGTTTGCAATTAACGAAGTCATACTTAAACGTTTTTAAAATGGTAAAAACGTAACAATATGTATAGAAGATATAGAAATAGAAATTAATGTATTTTACTTACAAAATAAAAATAGGTCTCCAAATAAAAAAGCTACAATTTCGTCATTAATTCATTTATTCAGGTACATATGATCAACAAACAAAAACTAAATAAAATAGAAACTTCAGAAAACAAAAATAATTAAGAAAGAAAAAAAGAAAAATTAATTTATATGCATATGTATATACACATTAAAAAAAGAAAACTAAACAATTCATTTACATACATATATACACAATAAAAAAGGAAATTCAAATACCAATCAAAATATTTTCTCTTTACCACGCTCTTCTTCCAAACATTCTCAAAAATACAACATTCATTTTTACGGACTATTTCAGCTGCTTCTGCTTTTAGGATTTTCAGCTCTGTAGGATTGATAGTAAAGATTTAAAAGTTTTTTAGTTTTTTAAAGAGCTCAATTGAAGAGCTCTGTTCTCTTTATTCTATTCAATTTATACAGTTTTTTAGCTGATCCGACAATTTCGAATCAACTCCCTTAATTCTATATAGTTCTTAACTTATTACATATGTTTGCTTAAATGTTCTAGTGACCTATATTCTATCAATTAATAATACATGTGTTTGTGTGTATGCAACACGATCCAAGCCTTCAGCCCAACACCAGTAATGCAAACAAAGCATAATCCCCACGCTAGTCAGCGGAGCATTCACAACAACAACAACATGCACATAATGTTTTGACGACTTGAGCACGCGTCAAAAGCAGTGAGAGTCAATGCCCAGAATTATGTTAATGACACACTCGCTTATGTTATTTGATATTCATTTGTTTATACATGTTGTGCTGTTAATGATCATTAGCTTTACAGAACATTGTGTTGGCATAAACGGCAGTAGGGTCGTGCTACAGCTCACTTACAATGTAATTGACGAGGTTGTTGTCGGGGTCTAACGATTTTTCACTTCTCTGTTTCATTGCATTTACAGCTTCACGCATTGTCTCCATTATTTGTGTGGCTGCTGACTGACTGCACGCAGCTTGTTTTTTTTTTTTTTTTGTTGTGTTGTTGTTTGCGTGTCTGCTCCCGATGATTTTGATGCTATTGTTAATAAATATAAATGTATACATAAATAAAATTTTATGAGGGATTAATAAAGGAATAAATTTACTTACTTCATTATCTTCATTTCGGCCCACAAATTTAAGAGCATTATAAAATTTTCATTTGGGAGTTTCAACAGTACACTGACCTGATTTTGTTTTTGCTAAGCTGGCATAGTCTCGAAATTTTGCTGTTAAGTCCGTTACGGATTATTTTTCTTCGGATTTGTCTGCAATATACCTCCACGCTCGGTCGCATAATATTTTATTGTGGTATGCTTCGTCCGAAGCATCCCATAAGCATTTTTCTGCTTCCACAAAAGTAAAATGTAAAGCAAAGTGCCGAGAAATTAGGCATTGCGAACGATTTTGCTTTTTATCAGGACAATGATCCCAAGCACACTTCGGGTGTGGCAAAGCTTTGGTTGATCCATAATTGTCCCATACTTATAGAAACCCCTGCACAGAGCCCAGATCTCAACGTAATTGAACATCTTTGGGATAATTAGCTAGAAGACTATACCAACAACAATTTAACACTTTGAATCAGCTTAAGGCGGCTTTACTGGAAGCGTGGAACTCCATAGAACCTGAGGTATGCTACAATTTCAATTCCAAAACGTTTACAGGCCGTTCTTGAGAACAAAGGATATGCCACAAAGTATTAATTGTGCTCTTTCGTCATTTTTAGCAATGGTGCTCTTCTTTGTACGATTATGCGTTGAGCGCAAAAAATTGAGTTAATTTTCTTTTTCTTTATAAAATTACCGTTGTCATGAAAAATTTTGTTATTTTTTTTATTAATGTAATGTAGAGTTTAAATAAAAGCAAAACAAAATATATATTTAATATTTTCTTTTTAAGTTTTAAGCACATACATATCAGACTAATGCTTGTCCGATTATGCGATGGAGCCACTGTATATGTACATACATACATAAACAAAAATTAGGACATTTACCTGATTTTTTTTACAATACTGCAATTTTCTTGGAAATTAGTAGGTTAATCAATTTTTTGTTCCATACAACTTTCTGTAGCAAATTACATGTATGATCTTTCATTTGGTACAAAGTTGCATTTAAAAAATGTAATAAAATATAATATTTTTCCGTTCCTGGTTTATAATCACAATACAACCAGTAACGAAACGGAATTTGACAGCGCACAGGCGAAACGTAAAAGAAACAGCAAATATTACCAAAAAGTATTTCTTTCTATTGTAAATCTGTTTTATTTATTTATGTTTTTTTAGTTTCCGGGGTGGGGTTTCTTATATTGGCGAGAAAAATAAAAAATGTAATTTTTGTCTAAAACTATTAATAAATAATAAAAACAACTAATAACAATAACAATTTTTAACTTTTTCTTTCAAGAAATTAAAAAATATTGGCAACTTTCAGCAAGAAAAATTTTTATGAGCAGTACATCTTATTTTTATCTTGTAATATTCAGCTTCTTAATTACCGCTTGCACAGAAAACTATATTCATTTTGACCGAAAATCACCCACATTTCGATTCATAATTAAATATTTAAGAATCTTTAAACTTTTCATTGAAGAAATTAAAAAATATTCCAAATTTTCCCTTTTTTAACACAAAATAAATGTTTATTTACACTTAATTTTTTTGCTTTATCCGCCAGTTTTCACTCTGTATATCTGTTGCTGCTAACACATTTGCTTCTCAAGCTTATAACATTTCTTTCTCCCTCTAAATTGGCCTGTGCTTTCATTTCATGAGTGTTTCTCAAATGTCATAATTTTCGGTACTGGTTATATTGTGTTCATAATGAACTAATGGATCTAAACTTTTAATAAACCTGTCGAAAGGTCTTTACACTTATTTTTTTAATTTCTACTTTTCATATAAAGTTTATTATTAAAAGTTTTTCGTTTTGGTGATTTTATGAAAAAATTTTATAATTTATTATTAAAAGTGCACAACACTGCTGCAACAGCTGTTATTTGCCACTGTTTGCTCTTACAAAATTTTTGCAAGATCAAATATATATTTGCTCGAAAAAAGGAGAAAATATTTGACACGGGTGGTCACACTATGGTCACATTAGGACATTTTTGTTTGCAAGCAAACAAATTTGTTTTTCAAAATCTTGTTTGCACCCCTAAAATATTTTATGGTCACACTAGAGCAAAGAAAAAAATGATGTTTTACTACAAATATTTACTCAGTCGGACCATAGCTTTATTTTGGTTTTGTTTTGAGACATTTCTTTTTGATTTAATTAATATATATATATATATATATATATATATATATATATATATATATTGTTAATATTTCTTATATATATTTTTATTATATTTTTATACCGTGCACTCGGGAAAACGTCAACAACCCAAAACGTCAACCCTTCATTTTTTACATTGTTACTCTAAAACGTCAACCAAACCACAAAGCTCTAAACTTTAAATAGAAGAAAATTTTGATTTTAGCAACAGTTAAAATGCACAGAATTGTGTACACACACATTTATTTTATGAAATTAGTTCAGAAATTCGGGATTCCCCTTATAAGTATGTAGAGTAGAAAAGAAATATGTACATATTTACATATGTATTAGAAGTGACCGATGATGACGACGACGTACAAGTACAAATGTGCAGACAATAAAACCAAACGAAGCTGTCGAAATATTTAACCGGGCTTTGGATTGGGCTCAATGCGAGAATGTTGAGCAAAATGTATAAATGTATTAAGACGTTTCCGAGAGAAAGCTCTCTTCCAAGTATTAGAAAGGAAAAAATAACAGATTTTTTTAGATAAGTATGTGAAATTAAAAATATGTTCTCATTTAAAATGTGTTCTTTTAATTTTTAGTTAGGCTGAAAGCCTTTTTTGGGTTTGTTTATGTTTGGTTTTAGTTTATAGTCAATAAAACCGTTTTAAGGCACACTATCAATATGTTTTTTATTAAAAATTTTTACATTCATAAACATCAACACCAGCGGTTTTAATTAGTTGACGTTTTCCGGAGTGCACTGTATATATTTTTATATATATTTTTTTAAAATTAAATATTGATTCATCTTTTTAAGTAATAGTGTTTTCACACCGAGTGGTTTTAACGCAAAAGTTGGTTTTAACGTTAAAACCAAAAATGAAACCTGATTTTACCATACAAAATTATTGTGTTAAACCAAAATAAAACCTTTTTTGAATTGGTTTTAAGTTGGTTTTATGAAATACAACCTTGTTTTGATGTACTAAATGTACTAAATCAGAGCTACCAGCTCTGAAAACCTGAAAACAGCTGATAAAAACAAAAACAAATGTAAATAAATAAATAAATAAATAAATGTAAATCATCATTTATTTTGTATTAAAAAAGGAAAAATTTGGAATATTTTTAATTTCTTCAATGAAAATTTTAAAAATTTGTAAATATTTAATTATTAATCGAAATGTGTGTTGTTTCTGGTCACAATGAATATAGTTTCTTGTGCGAAAGGTAAGTCAGAAGCTAAATTTATCAAGATGAAATAAGGCATATTGCTCATAAAATTTTTTTCTCGCAGTCATAAATGTCATGAATTTAAAACCAATTTTAATAAAACTTGCAGTGTGAACGCAAAATCAGCTGTTTATGGTTTTAATGCTAAAATCAGGTTTTAAATTTTGGTGTGAAAACACTATAATCTTAGTAAAATTTTTTTTTTTTTTGATTCGAAAACTTTTCGTTTCTTTATCGGCGTTCGTTTTCGCGAACGTATTTTTTCTTAATTAAAGGAATATTTTCGAATTTTAAATCGTGATATGAATCCTTTCTTTTTCTGATTTATTGAAATTTATATTTTTTCGTGAATTTTTTTGAAATTTTCGGAATTTTCTCGCGGTTTGAAGTTTTCTGGTTTGTTCCTATCTTTTTTTGGAATATTACAATTTGTAGTCCCCTTTAGTGAACATTCTTATTCCTTCGTTTTCCTTTTATTCGGAGTTTTTTATAACCCGTTCTTTATCCCAATTGAGATAAAATGGCCGGGTAAAGGAACTTAACGAAGAACTATAATCACTTAGGCGATTTTGAGAGTTTCATTCAGCTTATACCTAAAGAAGAACATTCTGTTCACACTCTGAGTGTCCATCGGCAGAAACTAACCCGCTTGTGGGAAGCGTTTCAAGACACTTACGAGGACTTATTGGAAAGTGCCGACGATACCAACGTATCTGCTAAGGACATGAAGGCCAAGTATATGTTTATTTATTTATTTATTAATAACATTTTGCCCAAATCCTGTACGACACGATTATAATCTTATATTTAAAGTACAGGAACGTAATATGCACATAATAATTAACTTAATTTAGTAAATGAATAACTGACTTAGTAATAACAAGTAATGTATATGTAGATAGATGCAATAAGGGGAATAAAAACACAATAGAAAAAAAAAACAAATTTGCAAATACAGTATATGAAGAAAAAAATCAATGAAAATATTGAAACAAAAATATCCTGAAGCTATTAGCGTTGTTGTTGCATTGCTGATGTTGTGGAAGAATGTTCCAGAGTCGAATAGCATGCAAATAAAACTGCCATTCGGAAAGTAAGTAGCGATGCCGAGGAACTATAATATTCCTACTACGGGGTGACTGGACAAAACGTAGCCTGTCAAATAAATAACTCGGTATCCGCTTGTTTACAATTCGATGCAAAAATAAAAGTACACGAATATTGAGAAGATTATCAAAGGTCACACCGTAAAGACTCACAGCTGCCACAGAGATATGATCATATATTCTCAAATTATAGACATATCTAGCAATATTATTGAATAGAACGTTCAGCTTACGTTTGCTGCTAGAATCGCAATTTCCAAACAGCTCGCATCCATACAGTAATCAGGGTATCAAATAAGTTTTCGCAATTAAAATCCTAGTTTTCAAAGGTATATATAGTTGCGTGGACCAAAGAGCGCGTAACTTAATATATGTCTGCCCTACCAGTTAATTTATGTGATCATCCCACGTAAAATTGGAGTTAAAAATTATTCCTAAATTACTCGTCGCATGAACTATCTGAATTTTCTCACCATTCATCACAACATCCCTAGAAATTGTGGATACAACACTTCTTATATGCAATAAAATACACTTAGATTTCTTGGGGTTCGAACAGAGACCATTAGCAGTTACCCATAAGAAGATTCGTGCAAGTTCCCCATTCAAACAATCAACGGCGCGCGAAATATTGTCCACCGGGCTATTTAAGCAAAGTTGCACGTCATCTGCGTACAAGTGGATTTTGCAATTCAAAAGATATCCAGGTAAATCATTGACTTACAGGGAGAAAAAGTGGTCCAAAGATAGAGCCCTGAGGTACACCTTTGTCCAAAGGTAGAGAATCAGACTATTTGCCCTTCAAAAAAACAAATTGTGAGCGTTGGGAAGATACGAATGTATAAGTCTGGCAGATGCATTAGAAAATCTGAAGAAGAATTTAAGTTTCCGAATAAGCATACTGTGATCGACCGTATCGAAAGCTTTCGAATGATCCAGCAGAACTAAAAAGTTCACATCGCCATTCTCCAAAGCCTGTCTGACATTCTGACTAACATCCACTAGAGCAGAAATACAACTATGACCTAATCGAAAGCCAGATTGCATTCTAGAATTGAGACTGTTCAAATCGATGTAATTCATCATTTGCAAATGAAACTTCGCAAGAAACTTCGAGAGAAAGCATAAGATGGTAATTGGTCGATAATTCCCATTAGAATTGCGCACCGGAACTATTTTTGCATGCTTCCACTTTATTGGATACGTGCCCGACATAATAATAGTATTAAATAAATTAGTCATAAAAGGAAGTATCATGGGTAAAATTATTCTTATAAATTCAGGATGCATGTTATCGCTTCCAATTGAATTAGATTTCACCATGAAAACAGCCGACATGACATCATACTGGGTGACGCATTCAAACTTTAACTTGTCATGCTCAGGTAAATCAATATTAGAACCAATAACAGAATCAGCATGATCACTATGAAAGCCATAGAAACCTGGGTCAGCCCGCACTGTGGGGGTATTCACAAAGGATTTATTAAGGTCATTAGGATCCATTTGACAACTTGTATTCTTGTGCGTATCACACAGACCAGTCTCCCGAATAGTTCTCCAAGTCTGCCTAGTTTCCATTGCAGAGTCGAACCGTCTAGAATAGTATTTCATTTTCGCACGTCTGATACACTTGTTCACATTCGCTCTTGCGGTACTATATTGTAATTTCAACTCAGCTGTCCTAAATCTCTTCCATCTTGAATAAGCAAGATCCCTCAGATCAATGGCACGTTTGATGGAGTTCGTAAACCAGGGTTTCTGCCTATTAGAGATCCTTTTAAATCTGATTGGAACAATCGCATCAAATAAAATCCGTATATTTCCCTCCAAAAAAGAGGACTGCATATCGACAGAGGGCATATAATACAAATCGTTCCAAACAATTTGCGAAAAACGTTCAAGTAGAAGATCGCCGTCCATATTTCCAAAATCTCTGTAGCTGCAAATTTGTTCAGAAAATTGAGGTTTAAAATCATATGATAAAAATAACAAATCATGTCTTGAAAAACAAGATGCAGATATAGATAAAGTCCTCAAATTATTCGTTACAAAAATTAGGTCTATGAGTGTACTAGACGTCAAATTGTGATGCGTAGGTGTATTGGTATTAATACAGACAAGACCTGGGGATAGCATGTAGTTGGTGAGAGAAGCTTAAGTTATATTAGAACTAAAACCAACACAGACCACAATGTCCTCGTATTCCATTGTCAGGTCCCCAATGGCATCGTAGAAATCACAAAACGATATTCTATTATTCGGTCAATATACGCACCCAACCAGCATTTTCCTACCATATGAAAAAACTTCAATAAAGATAAATTCAATATTGATTGTGGATGACGATTTCGCATGGACTCTACAAGTTAGATCATTTCTTACAAATATGGCAACCCCGCCCCTACGACTCTCCCTATCATTCCGGAAAATCTAATATCCTTCCGGGGCTATAAGACCGTCAGGGGTCGAATTCGAAAGCCAGGTCTCAGAAACGCACACAATGTCTACTTCCGAATTTTCAAAAACTAATCTTAACTCATCCTACTTACCGTTCAGACTTTGGGCATTAATATGCGAGATTGTAAGTCCCGTCATGTATCTCGCCAATATTCTGACCATATTCATTGTTATATCCCTGGAGCTTCCACTCAAAACATCGGCAATAATCATAAAATAAATATAAACTTGTAACAGGATAAACACAACGCTAATAGATTAGTGGAAAAGTAAAAAAGTAAAAATACATGTCTACAAGGGAAAAAAGGATCGAGTAAATGATTAAAATAATATGAATAATAAAATAATAACATATAATAAGGAAAAGAAAAACAATTGGATTAATAATAGAATAAAATAATTTACAAATAATATAATAATAAATGTAGAAAAATTCAGGCATCAGTTCGAAAAAGCTAATCCAACTGCTCGGGAAAATTCAACTGAATAGGATCACCAGCATCAAAAATTTTCACATAAACAACTCTTCGGCGCGTAAAGACTAATTTAAGCCGACCATTTTTTTTCATAGCAAGCGCATTCTTAAAGATACCATGATAGTGTGGTGTCAGGCTTTCATTTATATAAAAAATTGAGTTGCTGTCGGCATATACACTCTATTTTCAATGCATCTCGCACATTAATGGGTTAACAGACAGCCTTAAGAGCAAGGCCGCGAGCCCCCTACTAATAGTATCCCAATACATCTTCCCCCCTGTGACACCCCGACTTTTACTGATGATTACGCATCTTGGACAATGTTTAGGGATATGTTTTCGGCCATTTATGGAACCAACCCCCACATTAGCAACATCCAAAGGATGTATTATCTTTTACAAAAAACAGAAGGTGAGGCAAGGGACATTATTCGAACTTGCCCTATGACGAATGATGATTTCGACATGGCGTGGCAGAACCTGGTGGATCGGTATGAGAATAAGCGCTTTTTAATGAATTCTCAATTGAACACCCTCTTTAACCTCCCTTCCATATTAAAAGAATCTGGCACTTCCATTAAGAGTTTGCAAAGGACAATTTTTTTTCATATATTATTTATTGAATCTTTCCTTTCAGAATTTAAAATAAGTATTCAAATCTTAACGTAAAATAATACAATAATAAAAGTTGTTATTGCCACTGCAACGTACAACTAAAAGTGCACATCAAAAGTAAATTTATCTGATCAGATCATTTGTTTGAACCCTTTTGAGACGTCTGTGAAACTCGAATACAAGTAAGTCTCTTACAAGACGGTTGGGATGTTCTGTAATCCCAGAGTTGTAATTGACACTTGCTATTTTTATTTCCTCTCGAACTAAGGGCACCTTCAGATCTTTGTGGATGTTACTGTTTCTCATATACCAAGGAGCACCTGTTATTATTCTAAGAAGTCTAGATTGCCGCCTTTGAAGCTTCTCTACATTGGATGGTGAGGCTGTTCCCCACAGTTGGATAACAATTAATGATTGATTAAAGAATTTGTCGTTGCTGGGCATAGAGACTCAGAATTGGGATATCATCTTTGTTTACATTTGTTCCACTAGACTTTCTGAACACACCCTAGGTCTTTGGGAGCAGTCTCAAGGGCCTTGTTCGGACCTAACCAAGTGGAGCAAGATGGATGGATGGAATTCCTGACTGCCAGATACCGAACTCTAGAATCAGTTTCGGACATTATCGGCAGCCACAATTTTGCCCAAGGTACTGCACGGGTTAATAACCAAAGCAGTTCTGGTAATTCTCGGAAATTGAAAACCTTTGGGACTACTGAGGCCCCTAACTTACCTCAAAGAAAATGGCCAGTTTTTAGTGAAAATCACCCCATTCGTTTATGTTCGGACTTTATAAGAATGACGGTTAGTGCTCGTTTTACAACCGTTAAAAAGCATAAATGCTGCACGAATTGTTTGGTTGCCTGGCATGAGTTCAAGAGATGGCAGAGCTCAAATGTTTGCTACATTTGCAAACAAAAACATCATTCTCTACTTCACCGTATCGAATCTTCCCTCCGGGGAAAATCGAGAACTGGAACTAACACCGCTAACCCTTCTACCCCAGTTCTCCAGAAATCCCTCAGCCTTCTCTTGCACAAAAGCGAAATGAAGTGGATAATGGCCCATCTACATCCGCTGCTGCTCAATTTTTGCACAATTTCGCTACTCGAGTACAGTCCACCCCGTACTCAACAGTTTTATTAGGAACTATCCAGGTGAATATAGTGTATAATGATGCAGTTTTTCGTGCTAGAGCTCTAATCGACTCGGCGCACAATGGGGTTTTTGATACCTAAAATGGGAATTAAATTGTGGGAGCTTTCCTGGTTGCTTTTGTTAACTTTTTTTGGTTTATTTCGCTTAAAGAAGATAAATCCATAATAATAATAAAAAAATCGTGACCTGAAATGCATAAGGGCCTAACAACCAAAAAATTCAAAATTGAGTTTTTGATTGATTTTGATGTACTGCATCAAAATATATGTTCTGACAAAATTTTACAATCCTACTCTCAAAGTTTATTTACCAACCAGATAAAATTAGAATTGAACATAGAAATGTTAATACAAATTAGAATAAATCATTTTGAGTATCAAACAAGTTTTCATTTCATTTTGAAGTCTTTGTTTCGGGCTTCTTGCGCTTCCTCAGTTAACTGCCCTATTGGTGTTAAAGAGTAGTTTATTACTTCTGGTCCGCGCCAGCAAAGATGAGGCATTTTCTTTCCTTTACTCTCTTGTGGTTTGGTTTTTGCTTCTATCACTGCATCCTCGAAATCAACTTTCGATCGACCACGCTTAACACCAGATTGGCGCGGGAAACCTATTGACGAATCTAACCTGTACTTGTTGTTCTGAAGAAAACGCTCAGAAATTCTATAAGATACATTCCAGTGATTCTTCAATTGGGAAATAAAGTTTTTCTTGTATCGTTAAAAATTTTAAAATTTTTTATTGCTTGTCAATAAACTTGTAAGAAATGCATTTTTTTCTGTAAAGAATTTGCAACTATTTCATAAAGTTCTCTTCGAGAAATAAAAATTGTTTTCACGTTTGTACCTATGATTGAATAAATATAGTCTTAAAATTTTATACAAAAAATTTAATAGATAAAAATTATATAGGTGCAAAAATATATTTTCATTTTTTTTAAGCAGGTGCAAGAAAGTGCAAAAAAATTTTTTCTATTATTTCACAAGGTGTCTTAGGTTTAAGAAAAGAAAAATTTGTTTGCTTTACTTCGCTTAACTCACAACTATTTTTCCATATATGCTACAAAATTTGCAAAATTTATAGATCTTCACAAAAAAAAATTTTTAAAATAGCGAAACTATATAAACTTATAAAACAACGAAGCATATATAATCTCAATGGTCTGTTGTTGAAGGCTCCATATTTTTTTAATATTTTTACTTAAAAACTTGCCGAGAACTGAAAATTTAGTTTTTTCACGAAAGTAAATAAATATCAAAAAACTCAGACTTCAAAAAGAAGTAGTAATGTAACAGTACATGCTAGAGGCACATTTTTTTGAGAAAGTGATGCAGAATTTTGTGCACTTTTAGCTTATGTAAACAAATATTTCGTACTCAAGAATTTCATTTTCCAATTAATTCCCATTTTAGGCATCAAAAACCCAATGTGCGGCGTCTCAAGCTACTTTCATCTCCAGAAAGTTGCAACGGAAGCTAGATCATCCAACCCTTTTAGCACCAGCTGCCACTGTTGTGGGCCTTAATGGCGCAGTGGCGGCAAACTCGACTAAAGTCTGTGTTGTTTCGCTGGGTCTTCTATTGATCCAGCATTTAAGTTAACTACGGAGGCATATGTGGTTGACAAGCTAACTGGTCGATTACCCACATATTCCTTAGCGAAGTTTGTTGACTTCAACACACCCGATCTTCCGTTAACAGACTTGAAATGTGCCCATATGGATTTGCTATTGGGCGGCGATATATACTCTCAAATTATGCTTCCTGAGGTTAGAAAAGATTCTAAAAACCCTTTAATCGCTCAGCGAACTGTTTTCGGTTGGATAGTTACTGGTAAAATATGTCAGTCGAACCCGTTGGATTCCGTTGCTTCCTTCTTTGGGCAACTGGATTTACATGCGAAAATTAGTCTATTCTGGGAAGTAGAGTAAATCCCGAAGTCGAAAATATTATCGCTTGAAGATCGCTTTTGTGAGGATATGTATCGTCGCACGACTTATAGGACTAAAGGTGGTCGATATGTAGCTGCTTTATACCTACATATCGACGGACTTGAATCTCGGTCCATCTCGAAAACTTTTTGAGAGGTGCTCTCGAAAAATTTTTGAGAAATGAGTCTCGTATGTTGAGGAACCCTGAGGTTATAGATCAATAGATCAAGTTATTGTGGAGTACCTTACCCTAGGCCACATGTCGAAGATCGATCACGACGCTGTTTATTCTGCTAAAATCAGTTATTACCTACCCCATAATGCTTTTTTAATCCTAATAGCACAACCACCAAATTGCGTGTCGTTTTTAACGCCTCTTGCCCCTCCTCTAATGGCTTAAGCCTTAACAGTGTCTTGCAGACTGGCTCGATTTTACAAGCCGATTTGACTATTTTGATTCTCCGATGGAGACTGTTTAGATTTGTTTTCAACGCAGACATACAGAAGATGTATAGGCAAATACTGGTCATACCAGATCACACCCCTTTTCAAAGGATATTATTCCGTCGAAACTCCTATAAAGATGTCCAAGATTTTGAATTGAACACATTTGGTGTTAACTGTGCCCCCTATTTGGCCATAAGAACCCTACATCAGTTAGCTGATGATTGTGAAACGGATCACGCCTTTGCTTCTGAGATTTTGCGAGACCAATTGTATGTGGATGATATTTTGGCCGGTTCGCATTCTTTTGCAGAAGCGACTCGTAATCGTGATGAGATAATTTATGTCTGAATTCTCCTGGTTTTCTTTTCGCACATGGACCTCAAATGATAGAGGTCTTATTGAGGATTTGCCACCCGAACATCTATTGGATTCCCAAAAAAATTGTCAAACACCAGCACCATTAAAACTCTGGGTTTACGTTGGAATGCGAGCATTGATGCATTTTTCTTCAAGCCAGCTCCAACGCCCGATTTCTCTGTAGAACCAAGCGAAGCTATTTGGGTGGTTGGCATCTAAAGTAATAGTTGCTAAGATCTTTAAGCAACAATTGCCACGAATGTTTGAAACTCATGACGTTTAACGGGTGGCTAGAGTTTGTCGATGATTATTCGTACATCGAAAGGATTAACAACCCCCGTTGGGTTAATTTTAACCCTCAGTGTGAAGTGCTTCTGAGAAAGCATATGCTGTACAGAGGTACAGTAGAGTCCAAACCACGTCTGGTGAATTTGTAACCCACTTGCTCGCTGCCAAAACAAAAGTTGCGCCTATAAAAGTGCAAACTTTACCCCATTTAGAGCTCTGCTGCGCAACTCTATTGGCAAAAATGGTATTATCACTTCGTAAGGAGCTGAATCTTACCAGATCGGAAGCCTCCTATGGGACAGATTCGACAATCGTTCTGTCCTGGCTTAAAAAACCCCCGTGCCATTGGCCATCCTTTGTGGCAAATCGAGTTTCGTATATCGTGGACAATGTAGGCACTGGCAATTGGGATCACGTCGAATCTCATCATAACCCTGTTGACTTGGCTAGTCGTAGTATGAGCGCTAAGGAGCTCTCTATTTCAGGTATTTGGTGGAAAGGTCCTGAATGGTTATCTCGCCCACAGCCTGAGTGGCGACTGTCGTCTTTTAAATCCAATAACCACCTAGAAACGCGTTTGATACAGGTCAACGTTGCCTAAACGGATACGTCCGAAGAATTTTTGAGCCGATATTCGGACTTACCTCGTGTCCTGCTAGTTGGCGAGTTGGCTTGTTTGAATTCTAGACCTCTTAGCTCGATGACAGACAACCCGTCTGACATCAAAGCTTTAACCCCGGGACATTTCCTCTTAGGAAGTGCCATCATATCTCCACCGGAACCTGATTTTTCGAATGAATCTCTGAGCTATGCTAATCGATAGCGTAAGTTGAAAATTTTGCACCATTTGTACGTGCGTCTATGGAAGGACGAATATTTGGTTGATTTGCATAAACGCAACAAATGGAAGAGATTTCGTTGTAGATGATTTTGTTGTCATTCGTCATAACAATCTACCCACTAACGAATGGAAGCTAGGTCGGTTCAAACGGGTCTATTTCGGACCTGATTCGAAGGTGCGAGTGGCCGATATCCGGAACGCCAATGGAGTGCTGACTCGGAACTTGCATCTCGTCGCGTAGCCGTGGAACGTCACAAGAATGAAAGCCTCGACGACGTTATTGCTACCTCCCACTCCAAATGTAGATTGTGTTCAGAACACTATAGTGCCGCCAAGTGCCGTTACTGGTGTTTATATTGTAATATTGGCAGCACTGTTTACATAGATATATTCGTTTAGTTATTCGCTAAGTTTATTCGGTAAGTTAGTAGTTAAATTTTGTTGAATACATATTTTTTAAATAAACGAACAGTTCAGTTTAGACTGCATACCAGAAAACACAATATAAACAGTAACGAAACGCGATTTGACAGCGCATAGGCCAAACGTGAAAGGGACAGCAAATTTACCAAAAAGTATTTCTGTCCCTCTCTGATTGTAACTCTGTTTTGTTTATTTATGTTTTTTTAGTTTTCGGTGTGGGTTTTTTATATTGGCGAGAGTTAATAAAAAATGCAATTTTTGTCTAAAACTATTAATAAATAATAAAAACAACTAATAACAATAACAATTTTTTACTTTTTCTTTCAAGAAATTAAAAAATATTGGCAACTTTCAGCAAGAAAAATTTTTATGAGCAGTACATCTTATTTTTATCTTGTAATATTCAGCTTCTTAATTACCTCTTGCACAGGAAACTATATTCATTGTGACCGAAAATCACACACATTTCGATTAATATTTAAATATTTTAGAATCTTTAAACTTTTCATTGAAGAAATTAAAAAATATTCCAAATTTTCCCTTTTTTAACACAAAATAAATGTTTATTTACATTTAGTTTTTCTACTTTAACCGCCAGTTTTCACCCTGTATATCTGTTGCTTCTAAGACATTTGATTCGCAAACCATTATAACGTTTATCGACTCATTCGCAGCAATTGGGCCTCTGTTACTCAACAACGTGGAAAATTTTGCGGAAGGATTTAGGTATGAAGCCTTTCAAAATATAGCTGGTGCAAGAATTGAAGCCGAACGACTTACCGCAACGCAGAATTTTTGGTGAATGGGCTCTTGGAAAGTTGGCCGAATATCCACTTCTTTATCGAAAAATTGTGTTCAGCGGAGAAGCTCGTTTTTGGCTCAATGGATACGTAAATAAGCAGAATTGTCAATTTTGGAGTGAAGATCAGCCAGAAGCATTCCAAAAGCTACCAATGCATCCAGAAAAAGTCACAGTTTGTTGCCTTTATGGGCTGGTGGCATCATTGGACTGTACTTATTCAAAGATGCTGCGAATCGTAACGTAACGAATGGTGAGCGCTACCGTGAGATGATATCCAACTTTTTTTTGCCCAAAATGCAAGAGCGTGACTTGCATGACATGTGGTTTCAACAACACGGTGCCACATGCCACACTGCGAGCGTAACAATGGACTTATTGAGAGGCGAGTTCGGTGAACATTTTATTTCACGTTCGTGACCAGTCAATTGGCCGCCTAGATCGTGCGGTTTAACGCCTTTAGACTATTTTTTGCTATGTTAAAGCTCATGTCTATTCAGACAAGCCCGCTTCAATCGACGCATTGGAAGACAACATTGAAGCATTTATTCGTGAGATACCGGCCGAAATGTTGGAAAGAGTATGCCAAAATTGGACTAAGCGGATGGACCATTTGAGGCGCAGTCGCGGTCGACATTTGCATGAAATAATCTTCAAACGTTAAATTATATGGACCGTACTATCGATTCAAATAAAGATTTCATGCATTTTTCTGAATTTTATGTATAGGTCTTAAAAATCACCCATTATTACTATTATAGTTACTATATTACTATTTTTATTGTATTATTCAATAACATATCCTATAAATATCTATATATGTATATCTGTCATTATATATCTGTTAAAAAAACATTATGGGGACGTCATAAAATTTATATTTTTTTCTTTGTTGACTAATTGGAAATACAATGCTAATAATTTTTAACAAATGTCAAATTTTGATATTGATATTTTTGGGAAATTAATTAATGAATTTTGTACTGTAAAAAAACGAGTTTTACAAAGTAGAGACTTATCAAGAAATTCAAATAAGATAAATGAATATACAACACTTTTAATCAAAAATTACAATGCCATTTTAGAATATACAAAAACAAATACAGATAGTTTATCAGAGGAGCATAAAGATATAATTTTTTTTTAAAATCGAAAGCTGTAGAGTGATTTTATTAAAGTGCTTCGAAAAACTTAATTGCAATATAGAAATTCCAGAGAGTTTAGAATTAGTAGTCCATTTAAATAATAATATTGAGATAGAAGGTGAAGTAGAAATCAATATGGCAACCGTTGATCAGAAAAGGTCATATATTACTATGTGTGTTTCTATGATTCGTGAAAACTATGGTGGTAATCCATTAACATTACAATCATTTTTAGACAAAATTGATCCGTAATAATTCACAATGAAGGAGCTATCGTGAAGATTATAATACCCACAATTATCCCAGAATAAACTATAGATATAATAATAATAATAATAATAATCAATTTCAGAATAGTCCAGGCAATTACGCAAATCGCTTTTCGCGAAGTAATAATTCGAGGGCTTCTGTTAGGACTTTAAACTCAGAAGTCCCTCAACAACAGCTTTTGTTGAGGGAAGAGCAGCAAATAGAACAGCATTAAAGCAAAACACAATTACTTTCTCACCCGATATTTCTAACAAACAATCTTTTCATAAATCTGTTTACGGCTTAAATTTAAATTATGCTGATTTCATTAAATTAAACTGTGTAGATACAATTAAATTAGCTACTTTTCTTGTAGATACTCAAGCAGATATCTCATTAATAAAAATTTCAAGTTTACGTCACAACATTATTTTAAATCAGAATGAAATTTTAAGTATTACCGGAATTACATCAAACGCAAAATCAACATTGGGAACTATGTGTACAAATTTGATTATTTCAAATAATATAATACAACAGGTTTTTCATGTTGTTAATGATGATTTCAATTACCAGCCGATGGTATTTTACCAGCCGATGGTATTTTAGGTAAAGGCTTTCTTAAGAACAATAAGTGGAACATTGACTACGGAAACATGATTTTATCTGTCACTACTCATATAAAAAAATTACAAATACCTATATTTCAAGGAACGAATAATTTTACTTGTGTTATACCACCATCACCGTAGACGTAAAGCCAGGGTTCGAGCCCCAGGCAAGACATCAAAACAAAATCCAAAAAAGAGTATTTCTTCGGCGACTTCCTCTCTGCAGAATTGTGGCAAAAACTCTAAGACTAAATAAAATTGCCATGAAAAGTTTCTCAAAAATCTGTCGTTCGGAGTCGACTTTATACTGTAGGTCCCACCACTCATGTATAAAATTAACACACACAACATAAGTGGTGTGAGAAACTAGGTCGTAATCCTGACTGAAGGGTTGTAATGACCAATTATGTATGTGTGTATGTATACCACCAAGATGTGAAGTATTTATAATTTTTAAATTACATGATAGTAAGGAACCTATGTTTGTTGATTCGAAGGAAATTGAAAAGGGAGTTTTTATAGCATAAGGAATTATTGATTCTGAATATTTAATTTTACGAATAGTTAATATTACCGATGAGATCAAATATGTTAAAAATGATAAGGCAAAGATGGAAAAATTACAACATTATTACATATATTCAATTAATAAGCAGGACGTATTCAGGAATTAAAAGACATTCGAAAAAATCAAATGCCAAAAGACATCCAGAATAATTTACTGCCACTATGTGAATACTATTCGGATATTTTTGCACTCAAAGAGGACAAAATGACAACAAACAATTTTTATGAGCAGAAACTCAGATTAATTAATTCATCACCAGAATATATCAAGAATTACAGACTTGTCCGTTCTCAAAGAGAAGAAATAAATAGACAGGTTAAGCATTTATTAGACAACGATTTAATTGAACCAGGTAGCTCAAATTTCAATAGTCCACTAATTCTAGGTCCTAAGAAGAGCGCAAATAATCAGAAATCCTACAGAGTGTGTGTAGACTACCGTGCAGTAAAGAAAAAACGTATTTATTTTTATTTATTTATTTATTCATTCAGGCGTAAATACAGTACAACAAGATATCATCTGATTTAATAGTACTACTAAGGATATAGGCATAACAAAATATAAGAAATTAAAAAATAATAACCTTAAAAATAAATTAACAAATATTATTAGAAACAAAATAATTATATTAAAAAATATGATTGATTAATTACATATGTACATTATGTTAATTCAAAAATTTAATAATTGCACTCTTGAGATGCTTAGCGTTGCTTAGTAACTGTATGTTGTTCGGGAGTTCATTCCAGAGACGAATTGCATTAGGGTAAAAGTGTCTTTCAGATATCTCTTTACGGTATCTAACGCTATTAATTCTCAAGCCCCTATTAGATCTATTAAACAAATAATGGGGTTTCCTAATATAGATGATTTTATGTAGGTATACCAGAGTACGGCATTTCAACAAATTTTCAAATGATGTGTTATAGATGTGATGAGAACTCAGATATCCTACTGTACCTTGTACGACCATAAACATATCGAGCAATACTGTTATAAGTGACCTTAAGCCTGTTCCTACTTACTGAGTAACAACTGGAAAACAATTCACATCCGCACAGTAAAGTGGGGATGAGATACGTTTTCGTGAGCAGCATACGAATATTAAACGGAGTAAAATATTGCGCTTATGAAGTCGCCGTGGTGTAGTAGGTAGTGTGTTGGCTTACTATTCGTAAAGCCCGGGTTCGTATCCCAGGTCAGACATCAAAAATAAAATATGAAAAAAAAAATATTTCTTCGGCGACTTCCTCTCAGCAGATTTCTGGCAAAAACTCTGAGAGTAAAATAAACTGCCATGAAAAAGTTTCTCAAAATTCTGTCGTTCGGAGTCGACGTTAAACTGTAGGTCCCGCCACTCACGTATAAAATTAACGCACACAACATGAGTGGTGTGAGAAGCTAGGCCGTAATCCTGACTGAAGGGTTGTAATGGCCAATTATGTATGTATGTAAAATATTGCGCTAGCCAAAGACTTCGCAACATGGCAGCCGTTTTACCACAGATAGGATTTATATGGTTAGACCAGTTAATGCTGTTATTAAAAATAACTCCTAGATTCTTAACATTATGTACAGTCTCAATAGTAGTATTATTAATCTGTAATGGTGTAAACTGTGCCGTATAGTTTACCTTGCCTATTATCAAAGCTTTTGATTTCCTCGGATTGAGACAAAGACCGTTAATCGACGCCTATTGAAACACATTATGCAGATCACAATTTATTTTCCCTATACAATTTGTAATATCAGACGGCAAGCAACTAATGTACGACTGAACATCATCCGCGTACATTTGTACCTTGCAAAACTTCAATTTAGTTGGCAGATCATTACTACACCTCTAGATATTAAAAAATTGTCCGATTTAGTACCATCATGATACACAAATTGACTTCTATCACGTAGATACGACGAGAATAGCATGACAACAGTATTCGAGAGATGACACATGTGTTTTAACTTTTGGCAGAGAATTGTGTGATTAACGGTGTCAAATGCCTTAGAATGATCGAGTAAAACCAAAAATGATGTCATATTGTCATCCGTACTTAATCGCAACTCTTCCGAGACATCGATTAGGCCTGAAACCAGACTGCCTCTCAGATAGCACGAGATTGCCATATAAGTATTGGGTCATCCGTTTAAATAATAATTTCTCGAAAATTTTCGATGAGTATGACAATATTGCGATTGGGCGGTAAGTTTTATCATGTGTTGGCACTGGTATTATCTTGGCACTTTTCCACATTGCAGGGAAAGTGGATGATGTAATTATCGTATTCATTAAATGAGTCATGTACGGCAGAACATATGGCAAAATTAATTTTATAAATTTGGAATCAATTCCATCACTTCCTATGGAGTTAGACCAAACGGCTGGAATACTCTCAATAACGTCATCCTGTGTTACGTTACTAAATTCAAAATTGGGTTGAATCAAGTGATTAGGGAAGGCATCGGATGTGAAAATTCCAAGCTGAGTTGATTTACATCAACCATTTCATTGGATTTAATACCATTATTCACTATTCCCGATGATGTACACTTTCTCCTGGCACTAATATTCGATCGAATGTATTAGCAAAGAAACACGATTTTGCGGCTCTAATTTTCAGATTTGTGTTCCTCCTACATGCTTTAAAAATTTCTTAAGAATCAGTCGTCCTATATCTTTTCCATCTATGAAAAGTGTTCACGCTGGCCACCCTACGTTTAAGCTTAGATATAAGTTTAGTTTAAGTGTATAAACCAGCCCTGGATTAATATGAATTAATTGTGAATTAATATAAACGAAAAGAGATCATTACCCGATCCAACCCCCCAACTCGAAGTTACGTTTTGTGTACATTGAAATAAATAATAATTTGATTATTTAAACTAATACTTTTGTATTTTCTTTACCCCAACTTCTCGCCAAATATTTTATTTTATTGCTTCCCCTCTCACCCCCACATTTTGGTCCAATCGAGCCGGATTATACCTTAAATAAAATAAAATATTTGCGAGACTCTATTTGCAGATTTTGTCTCTAAGATCGCCACATTGGTTTTTTGTTGTTGGATAAACTACACCCTTAAGCCAAATTTTCTCCGGTATTTATTTAATAAATTGTTTTAATAATATTTTACCCGATTTTTATAAGGTACGTAAACTGAATTGTAATAGGTGCTTTAATTTGTGTTTTTAAAATAAAAAGAATAATAGTGCAGTGAAAGTGTAAGAATATAAGAAAAGAAAAGCATAAAAAATAAACAAAACTGGAATATACAAACAACACAGTGCATTGATTTAGCCGTGTTGTTATTGTTGTATACTTATTCACAGTTGGAAGATTGTCACTAATTAGGGTGGCCGCGTTTTCTTTTTAATGTATATTACTTGTTGCGATATTTGTGAATCTTTTATTCCTACACTAATATAAATCGAAATATATATATATTTTTTTAATATTTTTAATTAATTGTGATATTTTTATCGCAATAATATATTTATATATTTTTTCTTTGATTTTTTAAAATTAATATTTGATTTTTTTATTACGATATAAAATAATTTTATTTGTTTTAAATTATATTTAAATTTCGATTCCTTTTTTGGATTTTGTTCCGGAAGTTTTCGCAAACCCCTTTTTATTCGTTCTAAAATTTATCGCGAATATTTCTTTTAATTTTGCACTTAAAAGTGATATTCTCATACAATTCTGATGTGAATTTTCGGTATTTTTCGATTTTTTTCTTTGGAGTTTTTCTTCATTACAATTAATTTGAATTGAAATTTTCGAACCATTTTTGAATTTGTTCTCTATAAATTAGTTAAAGAAAAACCCGAATTTTGATAGTAAAAAATGGCCGCATTAAGGAATTTGAATAGAAATTATAATCGTTAGAACGATTTGGAAAGCTTTATTCAGGCTATTCCGCGAGAGGGACATTCGGTTCACTCTCTAGGTGTTCATCGCCAGGAGTTGACCCGTTTGTGGCAAGTTTTTCGTGACAGTTACGAAGACCAAAGTCTCAACAATAGACGCGAAGGTCAAGTATATGTCGGGATACACTATATACTTTCAATCCGCCTCATTTATTGATGGATTAATTGATAGCCTTAAGAGTAAGGTCACGAAACCGATTACTAGCACTGTCCCTATCCACCTTCCCCCATGTGACACCCCAACCTTTTCTGGCGATTATGCGTCTTGGCCAACGTTTCGAGATATGTTTTCGGCCATTTATGGAACTAACCCCCATATTGGAAATATCTAAAAGATTAGCTTTTACAAAAAACAGAAGGTGAGGCGAGGGACATTATTCGAACTTGCAACATGACGAATGATGGTTTCGACATGGCTTGGCAGAATCTCGTCGATCGTTACGAGAATAAAAGAGACTGGTAAATTCCCAACTGAAAACTCTTTTGAACCTGCCTTCCATATCCAAGGAGTCTTGCCCTTCCATTAAAAGTTTGCAACGGATAATTAATGATTGCGTAACAAATTTGTCGTTGTTGGGCATAGAAACTAAAAATTGGAACATAATTTTTGTTTACATTTGCTCCACTAAACTTCCCGAACACACCCTAGGTCTTTGGAAGCAGTCTCAAGGGCCTTGCTCAGACCTACCTAAGTGGAGCAAAATGGATGAATTCCTGACTGCCCAATACCGAACTCTGGAATCAGTTTCGGATATTATCGGCAGCCACAATTTTACCCAGGCTACTGATAGCCCCCGAAAATTTAGAGCTTATGAGACTGTTGCCCCGAATCTAACCCAAAGAAAGTGTCCAATTTGTAATCAGAATCACCCTATTCGTTTGTGTTCTGATTTTCTAAGAATGTCGGTTAGTGAACGCTTATTATCTGTTAAAGATCATAAGTGTTGCGCGAAGTGTTTGGCCGTTTCCCATGAGTCAAACAGATGCCATAGCTCTAACGTTTGCTACATTTGCAAACAAAAACATCATTCGCTACTTCATCGTATCGAATCTTCTACCCGGGAGAGACCGAGAGCTGAAACTAGCCCCGTTAACCCATTTCCCCCAGATCGCTCTTTAAAAATCCCCCGGCCTCTTGCACAAAAGCGAAATGATGAGGATAATTGTCCATCGACATCTGCTACTACACGTTCTTTCCATAATTTCTCTAACCGTCTACAGTCCACCCCGTCTTCAACAGTTCTGTTCGGAACTGCCAATGTTAACATGGAGTTGAATCATGTTATGTTTTCTGCGAGAGCTCTGATAGACCCAGCGTCGCAAGCTACTTTCATCTCTCGAAAGTTGCAACGGAAGCTAGATCTTCCAACCTATCCTGCACCTGCTGCCACTGTTGTGGGCTTTAATGGCGCAGTGGTAGCAAACTCTACCTATTGATCCATCGTTTAAATTGACCACGGAAGCATATGTTGTTGAAAAGCTTACTGGTCAATTATCCACATGCTCGTTAGCGAAGTATGCTGATTTTGATGCACCCGAACTCCCGTTAACAGATTTTAAATATGCCCATATGGATTTGCTATTAGGTGCAGATGTATACCCCCAGATAATGCTTTCCGGATTTCGAAAGGACCCCAAAAACCCTTTGATCGCCTAACGAACCGGTTTGGGTTGGGTTGTGACTGGTAAAATACTTCAGTCAAATTCGTTTCCTTTTAAGTCTGATTTGAGTCTTGGTCCATCTCGTAAAGGTGCGTTTGCTCGAAATATGAAATCTGATTATTATAGAACCCCGAGGTTAAAACTTAATACAAGGGAGTTATTGGGGAATGCCCTTCCCTAGGCGACTCGCAGATCATGACTCTATTTTATTCCCCTCCTAACCACTAGTCACTATTTACCCCATTATGTCGTTTTTAAATCACATTTTTAGCGCTATCCAAATATCCACTAGATTCCTAATTTTTTAAATCGTCAGACGCCAACACCGCTGAAGCTCTGGGTTTGCGTTGGAATGCGAGCATTGATACATTTGCTTCAAGCCAGCTCCAACGCCCTATTTCTCTATAGTCACAAAACGTTCGTTGGGAGAGTGGCACCTAAAATCGTAGTTGCTAAGATTTGTAAAGGCAGAACAGATTGTGACGAATGTTTGGAACCAATGACGTTTAACAGATGGCTTGAGTTTGTCGATGATTATTCGTACATCGACAGGATTAACATCCCCTGTTGGGTTATTTTTAACCCTCAGTGTGAAGTACTTCATGCGGTTTGTGATGCTTCTGAGAAAGCATATGCTGCCATTCTGTATAGTATTGTCCTAACCCTGTCTGGTGAATTTGTCACCCACTTGATCGTTGCCAAAGTAAAAGTTGTGCCTGTAGAAGTGTAAACTTTACCCCGTTTAGAGCTCTGCGATGCAACTCTATTGGCAAAAAATGGTATTTTCACTTCGTAAGAAGCTGAATCTTACCAAATCGGAAGCCTTTGTTGCACAGATTCGACTATCGTTCTGTCATAGCTTCAAAAACCCCCGTGCCATTGGTCAACTTTTGTTGCAAATCGAGTATCGTTTATCGTGGACCAGGTAGGCACTGACAATTGGAATCACGTGGAATCTCTAAATAAAGTTGAGCACTTTTACTCATCAAAAAACATATCAACGAGATTTTGTTGTTGTCGATTTTGTTGTCATTACTTATGACAATTTACCCCCTAACAATTGAAAACTAGGTTGAATCGAATGGATCTATTTCGTCCCTGATTAGAAGTGCGAGTGGCCGAAATTCGAACTGCCATTGGCGTTCTAATATGGGCAATTGAGAAGCTTGTGCTGATTACTTACTTTTCTCTGTTGTGTGTTTGTAGTTTTCTTTACAGATAATCCAATACCCCGTAGACTAGTTGTCGAACGCCTAAGAGACAAACACCTTGAAAAAAGCTGGCAACGCAAAGGAAGAGCGCAACCCACAACCAGGCTGTCATGTTCATTGTCGACAAAATCTATATTTTGTTATATTTACCATCATTTTCTTTTCTGCACACAATTGTAATATAAATCCATTATTACCCCGAAATGTTAATTTGAACTCTGGCCAGGTGACTTCTGGGTCCTCTTGTTGCAATGTTGCAAGGGGGCGGGATATTCACGCTGCCCACCCTACGTTTAAGTATAGATATAAGTTTAGTTTAAGTGTATAAACCAGCCCTGGATTAATATGAATTAATTGTGAATTGATATAAACGAAAAGAGATCATTACCCGATCCAACCCCCCAACTCGAAGGTACGTTTTGTGTACATTGAAATAAATAATAATTTGATTATTTAAACTAATACTTTTGTATTTTCTTTATCCCAACTTCTCGCTAAATATTTTATTTTATTGCTTCCCCTCTCACCCCCACAAAAAGCATAATTCCTTTGATTAATTGAGACCTTAATCTCGTTTGTAAACTATGGCTTTCCACTACGTATGTCCTAGGGGAGCGGGTATGTAACTACAAGGCAACGCTACTGATTGGCTTCAACATGGCGAAGCCCGGGGCTATCCTTGCAAGTACATGCCAAGCAGCTCACAGCCTCCGTATCTTAGATCAGGCGCTCCCCGGGTACTGGTACTCAGCATCCGCTGGGTACTTGCTAATGTAAGAAGGCAAGATTGGCGATTCGGCAATTCGACCTGGACTATGTATGGAAAATCGATTTTGAAAATGACGCAAGTGGGCTGACGTTTGTTGCATTCTGTTACCTGAGTACACCGAATGAAAACCGGTCGAAATGGCTTTCAGGCTAATGTTGCAGACGCCTCCGTTCCGTTAAATCCGTGGCAGGGCTTCAAGTACGTTCGATTATCGTCGCCATTTAGTTGGTGATGCAGGTTTAGTTGAGAAGACTCCTAATTAGTGTCCGACCTGGCTCTGAACGCAGACTCCCATGAAGATATGCGTCAACCCTCGCGAGGACCTCACTGATCACCATAGGCACCCTCGGGGTCTTTAAGGGACAACTGCATAGTCGATATGAGATAGCGGCTTGAAGATGGAACCCGAAAGAAAAAATTAATAAGAAAATATTAGAAGTGGAAGAAATGATGCAGGGTGAGGTTGCCTTTCTGAGCAGTCCGAAAATCAGGCGATCACCGGTGAAAAAATCCCAGACAACGGCGAACTCTCAGAGCACATCTGCGAGGAGCACTGGGCTAGAGAAGGGTGGCACGACACCAAAATCTGCGCAGGAGGGTGCGCAATCGCATGTACCACAACCAGTGCATGGTGGAACAGGAGAACCGCCTTTGGGGCACAGTTCCCCTAGACAGGAGTTTATATACAAGATGAGAAACTCAGAGGAGGAGACCTTTACTAAGTGCCAAAGTGTTATCCGCAGGATAAGAGCGGCAATGACGAGAGCAAGGAACATCAGCATGGATGTTCAGAGCGGAATATCAGAATTAGAGGAACTCATCGATATAATGAAGAGCTACAGGGAAAACTGGAAGGCTGCAGAAATGGAAAAGGAAGCGAGTAGGGCTCTTGAGATTACCAGGAATAACAGGAACGACGATGTCTCCACACCTGTTAGTTCCCTCAATAAGAGAGGCGCCTCAAGCCCCGCCGATACCCGCCCGGAAAAGAGGCCGAGAGGAAAACCGACGGACACGGCACAGCTCAAGGATACAGTGAACGAGGAATGGAAAACAGTGAAGAGCAAGAAAACGGCAAGGAAGGAGAAAAAGGAGCGACAAAAAATTGTGAAAGAACGTCCAGAGGCTGTAATCATCCACCCAACCGAGGGGCGCAGCTACGCTGACGTTCTGAGGAACATACGGAACAAAATAAAACCAGAGGAATCGGAGATAGCGATACGAGCCGTCCGGAAGACGAAAACTGGTGCTATTCTCATTGAAATGGGTAAAGGAGGCAAAAGAGACGAGTTCAGGGAGAACCTAAAGAGCGTCCTAAATCAAGAGGCAACCGTAAAGGACCTTGTACCTACGGTCACGTTAGAAATTCGGGACCTGGATGCCCTCACAACCACTGAGGAAGTTTTGGCAGCGGTACAAAGAGAAGCGGGCGAAATGAATCCGGATATATCCGTTCGTATAACCGGGGCGAACAGCCGGGAGCAGAAAAGAGCCTTTGTAACAACCTCTGCAGGTTGTGCGAATGTGCTTCTGAAACTACAGAGGATCAAAATAGGCTGGACAAGCTGTAGAATAACTATCAGGGAAGAACCGACACACTGTTTTCGATGCTTCGGAATAGGTCACAGACGGTGGGAGTGTGATGGACCGGACAGGTCAGACCTATGTATGAAATGTGGAGAAAAGGGGCATAAGAGAAAAGAATGCCGAAACGAAATGAAATGTTGTATTTGCTCTGCCGGGTCGGGAAGATCTCTGAATCACCTCCCGGGATCGCGGGGTTGTGAGAGGACCTTACGGAAGGCAGCATGAAGATATTGCAGCTAAATATGCATAGAGGGAGGGTGGCTTTTTCTTTGCTATCGCAGATAGTCAGGGAGCAGGAAGTTGACGTAGCTGTTATAAGCGAACAGTATGCAGCTAAAAATAGCGGATTCTGGCTGGGTGATGACACATCTACAGCGGCTATATGGATAACGGATAACCAGGGCCCCGACCGAGAAGATCTGGTAGGGGGGATTGTTTCACCTGGATACAGTTTGACGATATTACTCTAATGAGTTGTTATCTGACTCCCAATGATGACGTGGGAACCTTTGAGGAGAAATTGGCCAGAATCGAGGATACAATAACGCAGATTGGCGGCAACCTCATAGTGGCAGGCGACTTTAACTCCAGAGCTGTAGAGTGGGGAATGCGGAATACCAACCCAAGAGGCAGACGAATTGTGGAGATGGCAGCTCGAACCGGCCTGATCTTCGCGAATTTGGGGAGCGTATCTACCTTTAGACGACCGGGATGCGAGGGCACTATCCCTGATATAACTATGGTCTCGGAGAGCATATGTCACAGAGTCAGGGACTGGAAGGTATTGGAAATATATACGGGTAGTGATCATCAGTACATATCGTACACCTTTGCTTCGAGAAATAGAGGAGAGGAGAACAATTACACTCCGAACAGTAGAGGATGGGATGCACGAAAATTGGATAAAAATCGGCTGATCTTGGAGGTTGACAGATTGTGTGGCAGTATTGAGCTCTCGGACGACGCGAGGACGAGAGTAGAACAAACTATGAAGATAATAGGACGCGGGTGTAGGAAGGCAATGCCATTGTTGAGACCCCCGAATAGCAGGAGGAAGGCTGTGTACTGGTGGGACGAAAATATTGCAGCACTCAGGCGAGAGTGTCTACGACTACGACGGAGGTACACTAGAGCTAGACCCAACGGACCGGCCGTTGACGAAATGCGATTATACAAAGAGGCAAATAAATCTCTGAAGGAGGCGATATCGCGCAAGAAAAAACAGGCGTTCCAGGAACTACGCGATGACATAAACCTAAACCCTTACGGATTAGGATACAAAATTGTAATGGACAAACTGAACAGGAGGAAACCAGTGGGAATTATGGACGAACGAGTTATGAGAAATATAGTGGATACACTATTCCCTACTCATGAATCGAGGATCGAACAACGGCAGAATACACTCGGTATAGAATTCTTACCATTTACCGAAGAGGAGCTGAAAATAGCTGCAGCCGGACTAAAACCCGGCAAGGCACCGGGGCCCGATGGCATCCCGCCTGAGGTAATGCGGGAAATTGCCGAACAAAGACCGCAACTCTTACTGGGAATGTACAACGCGTGCCTAAGAGAATGTATTTTCCCCGAAATATGGAAGAAACAACGATTGGTGTTAATAAGCAAGGGAAAGGGCGACCCAGAGCACCCATCCGCGTACAGGCCACTGTGCATGCTGGATACGTCAGGAAAGCTGCTCGAGAGGCTTTTGAAGCCACGGCTTACCGCTGCTATTGAGGATAGAGGAGGACTGTCTGCCCGGCAATATGGTTTTCGACCCGGTCGGTCAACAATTGGCGCTTTGAGAGAGGTGACTGAAGCAGCTATGGTCACACAGCGTGGTAGTCATTTTACGAGGCCTGTGGTACTGCTTGCCACTTTGAACGTCAAAAACGCGTTTAACAGCCTTAGATGGAGCGATGTACTGGATGCTTTGGAGAACAATTTCTGTGTGCCACATTACATTCTGGCCATGATAAGTAGTTATTTGAGTAACAGGCAGCTGGTGTATAGCACAAGCTCGGGACCAAGAGTGAAACAAGTAACATCTGGAGCGGCACAAGGATCTATCCTCGGCCCCGACCTGTGGAACGTTAGCTATGATGGAATTCTGAGGGAGGATATGCCGGACGGAACTTTCTTGGTTGGATACGCAGACGATATCGCAGCTGTTATCACGGCCAGGAACACGGAAGAGGCACAACGAAAATTGAGACGCGTTATGCTAAGGACAAAAGCATGGTTGGATTCCCACGGCCTAGACCTGGCCATGCATAAAACGGAATTGCTGCTAATCACTGGTCGTCGTATCCCCTTGCATGTGGACATGAGCATTGGAAACGAGACAATTAGGACCGAGAGCTCGGTGAAATACCTAGGAATAAGGCTGGACCCCAGACTGACATTCTCGTATCAGATTCAGTACTCCGCTAACAAGGCCCAGAAGATCGTCGGACAGCTCAGCAGATTAATGGCGAATATTGGAGGACCGCTACCGGCGAGACGGAGACTTCATGGATGACTTTACATGGATGACTTGGTAGTTTTGGAATGTTCAGAAAAGCATATGCTTTCTAATTTAACAAATGTATTTGAATTATGTCGAAAACGCAACCTCAAATTAAATTCTGCAAAATGCTCATTTTTCATGAGAGAAGTAACATACCTAGGACATAAATGTACTGATAAAGGAATACTCTCAGACGACAGTAAATACGCAGTAATTGAAAATTACCCACAACCAAAAGATGGGGATGGTGCAAGAAGATTTGTAGCTTTTTGCAATTACTATCGCAGATTTATTAAAAAATTTTCAGAGTATTCTAGACATCTAACAAGATTGTCCAAGAAAGGAGTACAGTTCGAATGGACTGATGATTGCGATTCGTCATTTAGATACTTAAAGAAGGCATTGATGAGCCCAACATTGCTTCAATATCCCGATTTTACAAAAGAATTTTGTATAACAACAGATGCTTAGGGGAAAATATAATTACGTAGCCGACGCTTTGTCGCGCATAACAATCAACAATTTATAAGAATTAAATATCAAAAATAACAATGTATGTAAAGTAACAACTCGAGCAATGACAAATAAGGTACTTGAAAAGAATCAAGTTACAAACAGTAAAAGGCATTTAAAGGAGAAGCCCAATATATTTGTACCAATTACAAATTCTGACGTCAGAAAATTCTGTAAGCTAAAGATTACCCCACAAAATTCTTACATTAAACAGGGCAAATCTATAATAGCATGTGTTAAAATGGATGAATTGTTTACTAATGGGAAATTTGACTTAGGGCAATTTTTCCCTAGGCACGAAGAAGTGGCCGCTAAACTAAATATCCATAATGTACAAGTGACACCTAGTGAGAAAATTTTGGAATTTGTCTCAATTAATGAATTTAAAGAAATGGGCAATAAATTATTAAAGTTATTAAAAGTAGCGCTACTTAATGAGGTGATCCACGTAACAAATGCCAAATCTATAGCAGAGATCATAAAACGATACCACAATGACCCCGCAGAGGGCGGACATTCCGGTGTTTCAAGAAACGATACTATTATTGGAAGAATATGACTCGAGATGTTGCAAAATACGTTAAAATGTGCCAAAAAAGCCAAACAGCTAAAATAACAAAACATACAAAAGTACCATTGACATTGACAAATACACCAATTAAACCATTTGATACGGTAATTGTGGATACTATAGGTCCACTACCAAAATCATATTACGGAAACGAATATACCGTCACAATAATATGTGACATGACAAAGTATCTTGTAACGGTACCTATACAAGATAAAAGCGCAAAATCGGTTGCGAAAGCAATATTTGAACATTTTATTCTCTCCAATGAAGACGTTCATTTCGGACATGGGTACAGAGTACAAAAATACAATACTTACTGAACTGTGCAACCTACTAAAGATAGAAAAAATTACATCAACTGCTTACCATCATCAGACGTTAGGGACTGTAGAAAGAAGTCACAGAACTTTCAACGAATATGTGAGGTCATACATATCCGTTGACAAAACCGATTGGGATGAATGGCTTAAGTATTTCGCATACTGTTTCAATACCATGCCATCTTCAGTTCATGACTATTGTCCTTACGAGTTAGTCTTTGGTAGACTCCCAAATGGGTTCCAACAGTTTAGTAATATTCAGGAGATAACACCTTGTTATAATATAGAAAATTATGCTAAGGAAGTTAGATTTAGATTATAAAAAGCACATAAGAGAGCGCTCGCTATGATAGATAGATCTAAAATTAAACAAAAATCAAATTATGATAGGTCATTATTAGATGTAAATTTTAAAGTCGGAGACTTAGTTTTAGTTAAAAATGAAGTAGGACACAAATTAGATAGTCAGTACAAAGGTCCCTATAAAATCAAAAGTATAGATTTAAGAAATAATGTAACTATAGTTGATAAGAAAAATAATAAAGAACAAGTAGTTCATAAGAATAGACTTAAGCTATATAACAAATAATTTTAATTATACTACTCAATTGGCCAAACGAGTAAGTTAATAAATTTTAAGTAATATCTCCTTAAACGTTTATTAAAAACAAAATAAATTAAATAAGAAATAATATTAAATCAAGATTAATATCATACTGGTTAAGTTTACTTATAAAATATAAATTAAATGTAAAATCATTGTATTGTGTCTTGTAAGAGAATGTCCATAGAACAAAGGTTATATGAACATTCTTGTAAAGGGTGCAGGTGTAGCATGCTTTTACAGTCGTCAATACCACCACAACATTTCATGTGCATAAACAAAAGAATATCGAATTGCATATGAGCGGCGACCACTTGACTCAATGTTGCTGACCGTCGCTGCTGCGTATAACGCCACAATAGTAATGCGCACATGCGGCGATCATTTGACACTTTGTTGTCAGGCCGCCGGCTGTATTGGTATGCATATAATATGCACAATGTGTGTTGTTGTCGTATTGCATTTGCTAGTAATCATGTTTGGCTCTCTTCACACTTTACCGTGGGAATTATTATATGGGCAATATGCGCTTGTCATATTGCACCCACTTGTCCCATAATTATTACACACAAACCAATGTAATATTATTTAATATAGAATAGTATATATACAATCAAACATAGAATGACTAAAGCATAAGTAAATATAACAAAATGTATTAGAATTAAGGGGTTGATTTAGAAATGCTAAATCAGCCTAAATTTAGTATAAAAGAAGGGACATTTTCCCTTAAAGATCAATAATTTAATAAACGTCAAACAGTGCGTTAATCCGCTCTTACAAAAAAAGTAATAAAAAGACTTTTATTCAATTTTACACTGTAATATTAACATATATTGGAAATTATATATCCTCAATCGTAAATTGAAACGGAAATAATAAGGATTATTCATTCAGATTATTACTTATTCTCTCACGATTGAAAATATATAGATACCGAACTTAAGCTATAAGAGTAATATTGAAACACTACGGATTATAATTATAATAAATAGATTATTTTCAAGGAAAAATAAACATTCTAACGCCGTTCTACTTCAATTACCATAATAATATTATTTCATAATATCTAAACGTAAAAAAAAAAATATAACTTCCTAGGTACAATCTTTGATTTCTATAATTTACAATCCACAAATGACGATGGATTGATGAAATTGGTTCCTAAGACCATCGTTACGTTAGTGGGGGATAAATATATTATGGATATATATAAATATCATATATATATATACACATACATACATATACATATTGTTACGTTTTTACCTTTTAAAAACGTTTAAATATGAGTTCGTTAATTGCAACAAAGTAAAAACAAATATGACTTTAGTTTTTCTTAACTCCCTTTATTATTTACACTACTTTTGTGTACCACCGTATGGAACTTAACGATACAACAATAATAATCTGTTTATTCACTGTACTAGTTCACACAAGTATTCGCTAGATCTTTACAACCACGACTTATTTTGTTCACACGCAACTTCACACAAGGCTGACTAAATTAACTCTCTCCCTGCTGCTTGCTTTGTCCAGCCCTTTTATAGTCCGCACACACGCGTATCAATCAGTACGATGAACGTTCTCGATGTGGAAGGTTCTCGCACGCGCCTTCTCGAGAACTCTATTGCTTGTACATTGTTGTTTGTGTACTCGCTTATGTTATGTACCAGTCGCTAGCTGGTTTATTTTATGTTGTTGTTGCTACCTGGTTCGTTGTACACATGTGTGTGTGTGTGCAGCTTTAGATAATCAACACGTTCGTTGTATTCTTAGTGTTAGTGCGTATTTGTGTCGTGTGTATTGTGTTGGTGTAGCTGGTAGCTTTTGTTTATCGTTTTATTGTTAAACGATATTAGGTCGTTTCGATTTATGTAACAATATATATATATGATGGATTGGATGCCTAAGGTGCGAATAGGTTAAGTACAGTTGTAGGTGGATGATTATAATGCTATTGCGGTTGGGTTGTAGGTTGATGCATATGGTGCGTCTAGGTTAAGTACAGTTGCGGATGAGGTTTATGGTGCTATTGAGGTTATGTTGTAGGTGGATGATGAGGGTGCTATTGAGGTTACGTTGTTCATTAAGTACTGATGCCAAGTTGTAGGTGGATGATTATGATGCTATTGAGGTTACGTTGTTCATTAAGTACTGATGCCAAGTTGTAGGTGGATGATTATGATGCTATTGGGGTTATGTTGTTGGTGGATGATGATGATGCTATTGAGGTTACGTTGTTCATTAAGTACTGATTCCACTACTGAAGTTGATGTCCATGGAATATGGTTAAAAACGCGCAGAAGGCATCCATGCGGTGCTATGCTGGGCCGTTTTCATTGGACGCCACCAACACGTTACCTTACCAAGATGTTAAATTCTTTTTGTTCCTTTCTATTCTGTTGTTGCTCTCTGTCGTCTAGTTATTTCTTCAAACAACTGGTTACTTTGGCCGAGGATGTTGTTTCGGTCAGCTATCACTTGAGATAAAATGTAAAAGAGAGCGTTTTTTTCCATGCTGAAACTTAAGTAACTTTTTGAGAAGAATTTTAGTTGAATAGAACGAAAGCTTCTACGAAAATCACCGTTAGTTAGAGTTGCATGCTAAATCTTCGATCAGTCAGTGGCAATATTACCAATTGACCGGCCGAATAAATACAAAAATACGTACGACATGGCATCGCTCAATAGCATATTTGGGAATTTTGAGAAAATTTCTTTTCTTTTTTTCCTTTTCCTATTAGCAAAAATTGACATAACAACAACTTTATCAAAATTCCTCCGTTCAACAATAGAAATTCCCTTTTCAAGAAAATAACCGTCGCAACATTATTAATAACCTGGCAATTCCCTACAAAATGCGAAACAAAATTTTCTGTCAGAAATATCCAAACTGGAATGTTCGAACTGACAGCTATCAATGACTTAACCCTTTTACCAAATGTGAGAGATATTGAGAAATTTTTTTCTTTTCCAGTTGTTCACCACAGCGACACACACGCGTGGAACACAAGTCCTTACCAAGATGTGATGAATCAAAATTTTACACAAAGAGGTGTCCGAGTGTGGCTATTAGGTGAGTTACCAAAAGCACATGAATTTACATATCAATATATACATACATTTTAGGAGACGCTGGATATCCCTTACCTGGTTCCGTCGAACAAAAATTTAATGATGTCTACTCGAAATGCAGGAATATAATAGAAAGAACCAATGGTGTTTTAAAAGCCAGATGGCGATGCCTGCCTGGTGTCAGAGAGCTGCATTTAGAGCCAAAGAAAGCGGCTAAAATTGTTAATGTTTGTGTAGCGTTGCACAATATTTGTATAGCATATAAATGCGAAATTGAAAGAACAGCAATGCAAGACATGGAAGAAAATGTTACTGCTCAAGATACAAATCCAGTTGAAAACGACCAGTATTTGGCTACTGCTCAAAGAATCAGAAATAATATAGCAAACTCTTTATAAAAATATGCTTGGAAAATATATATATATATATTTTAGGGCAACTAGACATTTCCGGTTGCCAGCTGGCAATGCATCCAATTAGTTATATGTATGTATACAATAAAAACTGACATTTCTTTTAAAACTCATAAAAATTCATTTATTTTATTTTTTGTACTTTTTTAGAAATTTAAATCACATTCTATATTAACATTAAATAATAATATATTCACAAATTAATTCAGGTACCAATATGTAAAAAAAATCTTATATATATTCACAGATCAGTTCTCTAAATCTGAAAAAAAATATAAAATTATAAATAAACAAAATCAATTGGCTTAGTTATTATCTTCCATTATATGGAGTTCCATTTCCTCTATTTCTATTAATCGTCTACTTTTTTCTATCTTTCAACTTCTTTGTATTTTGCTGTTCCATGATTTTCAATTTTTTTGATTTGAGATCATTACTCTTTTCTAACGCACGATACATTCTTTTTAAAGCAATCTCTACTTCTTTGTTGTGCTCTTTAATAGAATCACCTATTTCATTTATTTTACAGCATACGTTTTCTTGCACTTTGATTTCTTTATCAATTAAGCCTGCCGTGGTTAATTTTACTTGTTGCTCTGTTCTTTTTCGTTTTAAATGGTGTACATCTTTTTCACCAAGTTTATTATCGCTAATTGGGTCCTGTGTTGGCGATGTTACCTGTGTGGAACAGCAAGGTTCTTCAGTGGAGTATTTATTAGGTGATATTGGTGACACATTTTCTTTTTGATTGCCATAAAACAAGGTTTACCATTTCATAGCACAATTGTGCAGAGAGAACTCACACGCATTCTTGTGTTCTTTGATTTAGTTGTCGATCAGAATGCGACAAGAACATATGTGCGGAGGATGCTTTATCATTTTATTTCAGAATAACAATAAAAAATATTTTATGTTAAAAATGGTCTATGTCATTAGCTGGGCGTATTTCATTTTTTTTTATTTTGTTGCATAGTATAATTTTTTTAAATGCACTGGAATGCTTTTTTCTTTTAATAAAAAATGGGTTTTTTATTCTTTTTATTTTTATTTATCTAAAAAACATGACCTAATTTTTAAGCCAAGGATGGATAGCTTTATGTTCTTTTAATAAAAAACTGATTTTTTATTTTATTTTATTATTCTAAAATTATTAAGCCAAAAATAGATAGCTTTACATATGTATGTTGATGAAATGAAAATAAAAATAGAGTACTAACAATTTTCTATGGCTGTAAATAAATAAATTCTCTCAACTTATTTTCTCTCTCTTACTTTCTAAAACCACAGGCTATAAGCCCTGTTAGTTTGCATTTTGTTAAGCAAAATTTCATTTTGCACTTTGTTAACACTTCTACTCCTAAAATAATTGAATACAAATTTAAATATTTTTATTTCAATAATTTAATACTTACATGATAAATGCAGTTCCCTAGCAAAAACGATGTGAACAATTCAGAGGGTAAAATGAGAATATTACGAGGGGAAAAATATTTACAATCAGGGAATTTTTTTTAAGGATATCATTCCCCTTTGAATTATCATAAAAAGGTAAACTAATAAATGGGAAAAGAAGTTTATGATCGCAATTTTGGGAAATGGGAAAACATTTCAAGGGAAAAATTATTCATGATAGGGGTGATTGATCTCTGGCCAGGTGACGTCTCGGTCCGCTAGTTGCAATGTTGCAAGGGGTGGGATGTTCACGCTGGCCGCCCTAATGTTAAGTTTAGATTTAAGAAATTTACAACTGTGTGTACTAATATGAATTTAATTGTGAATTGTCAATAAGAAAAAAGAAAAGAGATAATTAATATCCGCACAACCCCCAACCCGAAAGGTACGTTCTATGTACATATAATAAATACATAAATAATCTAATCCATTTTATTACTCTCGAAAATATTTTATTTTATTTATTTCCCCCTCCCACCCCCACAGTAGCTATAGCTCGATAAAGTCTTCTTCAGTTGGAAAAATTCTTAACGTTAAGTAAAACGTTCATTTCGTCTCCATAAATGAGTAGTAAACGATGTCGAATTTCTTCCTGATTGCATGCTCGCAGATTGTTGCAGGTTGGCCATGTTGACATATCTTACTGAAGGAATTTAGGCACAGAAAACCATAAGGAGACGTCCCGCCGAGTTAGAACCTTCGTTACTAGTTCCGCTGGGCTAGTTTTGTAGGTCACCCATCGCTATTGCATTAACTCTGTTGTTTCTAATATTTTGCCAATGCTATGCACTTTTTTGGATCCATTTCTAGCCACCGTAGTACGGATCTAGAATTGGTCCAAAAATATTTTGCGATGACATTTATACGTGTAATAAGTACTACATGCTTAACTAGCCTAACGCCCACAACAGCACCTTGTATCTCCAGTCTAGGTACTTTAGACTTACCTGCTGCATAAACGTCTTCGCCAGCATCAGTAAAAGTATGTAGTTATATATTAGTCGCCTAGTTAAAGTACTGAAAATATCATCGTGGTTACAAACAACAGCCGTTTTCCATTTTTGAAATTTGGGTAATGAAAAGGCAAAGAGCCCATTATCCCAATCGATGTCAGATTTCTTGAAGAAGAATTTTTAAAGCAATAGTGTAGCATGATATTAAACCCACAGGGTGTAGAAGAGACATCAGCACCTGTAGTTGCTCCTTTATTGTAGGAGTAATTTCTTTAGTACATACTTCACGGCGAAGCCTAGCAAATTTGAAAATATAAAAAAATAGTCCTTATTAGGGTCCCAATAGATCCCTAAAACCTTTTTTGTATAACCTAGGTCCCTTAGCTTCTGAACTTGGAATGACCTGTAGATGAATGACGAACTCGTTAAAGACCAATATCGAGTATAAAAACTTGTGGCAGCATGATAGATTTTACTTGCGCCGCTAATTCGATGGCTTGTTAAACGTTGTCTACACTATCGATGAAGGCGTCTACGTAATGGTGATACGGAATGGATTCTACAGTCCTTGAAACTTTTCTTTGCATTTTTCAGTATTGAAAAATGTTGCTATGCATGGGGCACACAAGATACCAAATTTTAAAGCTCGCATTACATAAACGCTTGGCTTTTAAAAAATGTAATCATTTGTTTCCCACTATAGGAATCTCTGAGAGTGCATATCGCTCGGTCGTACGTTTATCTGGTGGAACATTTCGGCACTATCAACGCAAATTGCAACTCCGCACACTCGAAAAGTAAGCAATTCATCATATAACGTTTTTAACGGATCGGGTCCCCTGCTTAGAAAGTTATTAAAGGATAATTCGTTAGATTTGGCATACTATTCTTATCTCACCAGGTTTGTTGAGATTTCTTATATAAAATATTGCGAGACACCATACTTTTTCCACAGTTATTGAGGAAAGATATTTTAAAGAGCGTAATAATAGGTTATGGTTATTAGGTATGCTATCTGATTTAAATACATGTAAAAGGAAAATTTGCTAAAAAAATTAATCATTTAAGGGCGATGCGGGGTACCCTCTGTTATTTTTTTATTATTAATTTTTATAAAAAGTTACAATTTTTCACTTTTTCCTACAAATAACTTGTGTGAATAATTTACATTGTTAGTTTGAAAAATATTTCACATGTCACATTCGAGTGATTTTTTTTTTTCAAAAGGAAAAAATTACAAGTAGCATTTTTCAGAGTTGAAAAATGTTAACATTCGAAAATTTGCACAACATATGTGACATCTGACACCAAATGTTCACAAACAAGGAAATTTAATGTAACATTTTATTTATGGTTAGCCTTACCATCTTTAAATTTATTTAAATCATTAAATCTAATTTAATTTATTAAAATAAGTCCGATTATTCCGGAAGCTAAAATAGATTGATTTACTTTGTTTCTAAGTCTTACAAAAGTTATATTTAATTGTATTCACATCTAAAAAAACTAATCGTTGCGTATTTTAAATATTTTTTGTAAATAATAACATTATGAAAGAGAATACGATTGAACTTTAGAAAAAAAATTTTGTAAGGTTTTCTTTAAAAGTTTGGGGGAGAAAATAGACAAAAAAACGTCCGTTCTTCAATCCGTCATGATATCTGTTTCTTTTATCCTTAATCATTTTTAAGGATATATTAAATCAATTAAATTATAATTTAATTCTTTATTAATGGGCATTTAAAGCACTGACCGCGAAGACCAAACTTTTCCGATATAAAAGGACCGAGCGTGTATGATTCTGATTATCATCTAACTTTATTTCATTTTTAAATATTTCCTTAATTCTAGATTGCAGATATCTTATCCTAACTGTATACTTCTATTCAGCAACTCCGTTGCTTATCTATTTTCCTATTTACTACATTTTAAATGGTTATTGAACTTAAAATTAACTTAACATTAGGATCGTTCAATTTTACTTATTCATTATTAATTTATTACAAAAACTCATTATTGTTAAAAAAATAAAACTATTAAAAAATAGAAAATAAATATTGAAATGATCCAACAATATTGTCACATTTAAATTTAAAACGGCTACCAAATCTATCGCCGTGAGGTCACTGTTCAAACCATCTCGAACGAAATATTATATATAAAAATGAATGTGTGTTTTCTTCCTGTATGTCTGGAAAGAGTTATAGGCTACTTTTTATTTTAAAATTTCAAGTAGGCGAGGTGCCACGCCCACATACCCAATAAGTATTTAACGTCGCATATCTCATAAACTGCAACAGTTAGAGTCCTCAAATTTTGTATGGACGACTTTGACGTATATATGAACAAAATGGGCGGATTGGCTATAGTTGGCGTGTAACCTCCCATAGTCTATATATATAAAAATGAATGTTTGTTTGTATGTACCTTATAGAATCATAAGCTATGCATTTGATCATGTTATGATCTTTAACAAAGTTGTTGCGCATGAGCCGGGGAAGGTTTCTAAGTTGGTATGACTAATTTCCGGCAGGTGGCGCCACTGAAAATTACTTAAAATCAATTAAATCTTAAACTGTGTATTTGATCATGTTATGATCTTTAGCAAAGTTGTTGAGCATGAGCCGAAGGTTTCTAAGTTAGTATGGCCAATTTCCGACAGGTGGCGCTACTGAAAATTACTCAAAATGAATTAAATCGTAAACTGTCCGTTTGATCATGATATGATCTTTAGCAAAGTTGTTGCGCATGAGCCGACGAAGGTTTCTAAGTTGGTATGACCAATTTCCGACAGGAGGTGCCACGGAAAATTACTCAAAATGAATTAAATTGTAAACTGTGCATTCTTCAATAAAGTCGTTGCGCATGAGTCGATGGAGGTTGGTGCGTTTAATTTCCGATGGATGGCGTCATTGAAGATTATTCAAAATGGAAGAAAAGAGCATTTCGAGCCTCAGAATCAGACGAGCATTGAGACTGGAAAATCTTCGAATATATGCTGCTGAGACCCGTTCGCTTGAACCACTTGAACAACGAGAAGTGAGATTAGAAACTAATCGAATACGTACTACTCAGGCCCGTTCATCTGAATCATCAGGACAACGGGAAACAAAATCAATAAAATGATTCAAAATTAATTGGACATTTGTGTAATATCTTTTCTTCAAATTTATTTTAGTTAGTGGCGCAGCAACACGCGCAGAGTACAGCTAGTAAAATATAAGAGACAAATTTCTTCGGCAGCTCCCTCACAGCAGATTTCTGGCAAAAACTCTGAGAGTAATGCTATTGTTCGCACGGCAACAATTTTTCGCAATTCGCTCTCTCATTCGTAATTTAACACCCAATTATGTGTTGCAAATTGTATGTAATTCAATTTCTATTACCCTGTGAATTACTTAAATATCAATGTAATCTCTAAATTTTATCGTATTTTTGTCATCACTAGCTGTCAAAGCACAAAAAATATAAGCAAATAAATACTGTAAACAATAAACAATAATGGAATCCAAAAATAAAATTTTGAAAAAGTATTATTTACGTGTGTAGAAAACCTATTGAGTCTACAGGAAAAGTATTTGCAGCTTTTGAAGAAACTGTATATTTATAACTGTATGTGTGTATGTATGTTTATAACTTAAAAATATTAGTAAGCCCGAAAAAAAATGTTTATTTAATTTTTTCCATTATCTCAATTTTACAGCAAATAATTTAGCAATAAAAAGAAGAAAAGAAGAATTGTCAAAAAGAATTACAAAGTTTCCGTGTGAACATGGTAATTCAAATAAGTAATTCAAAACAGAGAGCGAAGTAATTCGAAGGTTCGTCCGAACATGGCATAAATAAAATTGCCGTGAAAAGTTTCTCAAAAATGAGTAAATTATTGTTTAGAACGAAACTTTGTCTCTCATTAACTATTGTAGCATAACTAAGATGACAGTAAAAGCAATTTTCTTCAATTAATTAAAGAGAATTTATAAATTTTCGTTTCGTCTCCTCCCTTGCACCTTTCTTTAAAAATGGACTTAATCTTAAACTATTTCATCAAAATTTATGGGTTCATAGAAAAAAAAAAAGCCAGTTAATAAAAAATGTGAATTAAATATGATTTCATTAAATGAATTATAAATTTATTTAAAATATATATACTAATGTGTAACCCTCTCAAGCTTGGTGCTCTGTTTGATTCACATCTAACTTATCAACACATGAATAAATAAATGTGCGGACATATTCTACGTTCTAATTTGAAGTGTGCACGTAATTTGTAATCACTTCAATTTGACACTTTGGTGTTCTATGTTTAAATTTTAACTTTTCACATTTCTATTTCATTTTGTTTTCGAACATCAAATCACAATTTATTGATCTGTTCCACAAACTACCTTAATACAAACAGAAAAATTATTTAAATACTTTCAAATTTGATCGTGAAAGTAAAACGTTTTGTAGAAATACTCAAGAATAATTAAAATTACAATTAAAAAAAAACGCTTTATGCAATATTGTATTAATAAAAAATACTTTATAAATTTACATAATATATTTACAGTCTCATATATTAGACAATGTAAATTACAATTCCTATATTACATTGTTCTTAACAAGTATTACAACATTTTTTCTAAATGTTGTGTTCATTTTTCACATAATCAGGATAATCTAGATCGGCTAAAGGATTTTGAAAGGGAGTCCTAACGAAATTCTAGGAGTTAAGAAAAAAACCTTGATATTGATTGCTAATTGCCCTCCAACTAAGTAGACATCTATTTGGAAAAATTTAAATTGAGATTGTTATTGATTGAATAAAATAATTATTTATAGAAACTGAAAATTTTTTGCACAGGTTTGGCTACATTAGTGAACCGAAAACTCGCTCATAATAATTCGGAGGCCAGAGCGACTAGTTTAATTAAAATGTTCTTACGAAAATGATGGATAAGTGAAATCAAAAAATGACGTAACACTACGCTAAAGTTATCGGTTAAGTAAGTCTGGTACTATGAATCCAAAACGCTAGAAAGATGCGAGCTGAAATGACATTATGTAAGAGAGCATGAAAGGCCAAACGAATATGCGAATAATGCGTAAAATATTTAAAACGGGAGATCAAGGGCTGTCTAAAAAGCATACAGAAGAAACACTATATTCAAATGGAGCAGCTATGAAGAAGAAATTAGAGATGGTTGCGCAAAATATTCCTTTGTAATATTGCTTTTGCGTTTTCATTAATCTGATACACCATGCGTATTAAAAATCATGTTAATTTTTATTCAATTTTTATTTATTTTATTATCGTTTAATCTATAAATTTTTATAAAATTTGTTTAGCTTTTATTCGAACAAAAAAAAATCAATTTGCAATTTTTTAATGTAAGCAATAACACTAAAATTCACATGTCATACGGTAAACAGAAATACAATAAACAAATACGTAAGAATTTACGAGAAAATAACCAAACAAAGATCAAAAATCCAAAAACAACACTTAATGAAATATCACAGTCATAAGCATATAAAAATGGATACAAATAGAGTAAAGAACGATGCTGTCACGCAGTCAGGAATAGACAGTCAGTGTTGAGATATAGCTCTGTAACTGAGAGTTGTATATAAAACCATCGTGGCTATACTCACGTAAAACCCTGCACTTAAAATATCCCTATCTACACACTCATTCTTTGCTGTGCATTCTGTGTGAACGGTAGTGTTTTCTATTCGTGATTTTTCCAGAGTGTTTTCGGTGCGATAATTGAGTTTTCTAAATCGTTAAATTCGGTTGTGTATTTCTTCTGAATTTTTAGTGTAAAGTTTTGAGTTATTTGCATATTTTATTTTCATTTAACAAAAAGCTTAACACAGGTTTGTGTGTTTGTATAAAAGAAAAGAAATTCTTCAGCGCTTAATTGCTGGCAGTTTACAGTTAGTATTAAGTGGCGTGATTTTGATTGATTTGGTTAGTGACTTGGCTGCGAAATTGGACTATTGGTGTTGTGATTCGGGTAGGATAGTAGTGTAAAGTTGGTGTGGTGTATGTGCTGACATTATCATCGACTTTTACCGACTTTGCCTTTGCTAAGGTTTTTGGCGTTGGTAGTAACGGTTTTGCTGTTAGATTTGAATTTTAATATATATTGCAGTATTATATTCGAATTATTTTATTTTAAGTTTTATATTGTAATTGTATTATTGGTTGTTTGGTTAGTTGGTGATAAGGTCGTAGGGCAAAAGGGGACGTTTCTAAAGTCATAGCAGAGGGCCAGACTGATGAGATGATGGGCCCGCCTTCGCTGCCAGTGTCGCGCAGGCAGCGTATGAGAGCGAGCTGGGGAATAGCTCCGCGTCTGAGGTTGATATTCAGTGTTGGTAGCATAAGGTACAAGGCCGATAGGTCTTCACCTGCTGCTGTTGCTGCCGCTGCTGCTGTTCCAGGCTCGCCTGGAAGTAGGGAGAGTCGTCCCCGGCGCCGTGTTGTCGGGGTGTCGACTTCTGTTGCTGGCCCTGTGGGTGAAAGCGTGACGGTCGCGAGGATGAGGGAGGTGATGGACGCTTTCTACGGTGTAGTGTTTGGTGCTGGTCTCAACTCTGATGTTACCAGAAGGGCAGTGGAGCAGGCTGGCAGGTATGAGGGGCTTGTATGAAGCTCCTAATTGAGAACGAGCGGCTTAAGGGGAGACTTGATGTTCTTCAGTCGCCGGTTTATTCTTCGGTGGTCGTTTCGCGGGCGTCGGCTGTCAAGCATACACCCGTCTCTGCGGTCCCTGTTGTTGGCTCCGGTTTCTGTGCCGAAACCGGTGGATACGTGGTCCTTTGTTGTGCGTGGAAAAGGAGGTGCAACGTCAAAGGAGTTGGTCAGTAAGGTCGTCGAGCAGGTGGGACCTACTCTTGGGGTCAGGGTTCACGATGTGAGGCCTCTACGCAGTGGCGGAGCTTTCATTCGCACTCCGTCAGTGGTAGAGGCAGAAGATCGCTGCGAACAAGAAATTCGAAGTAGTTGGCTTGGAAGTGTCGGTCAAAGATAAGTTGCGTGGTGTCCATTCGACGATTTCTTCAAATGAATTCATGACCAAGCTGTTTGAAATGAACCTGAAAGGGAATATGACTGCTGATAGTGTCAAGAAGAGTATTCGCCTGGTCAGTAGTCTCTGGAAGGCCGGCAACGGCGGTCAAACCAATGTATTTCTCGAGGGCAGAGAGAAGGCAATAGACCTTTTATTATCGGTTGGGCGCATGTATATAAAGTGGTTTAGCTTTATGGTGCGCCCCCAGGAGGCCATACCTGTGTGTTACCGCTGCCTTGGTTTTGACCACCGTGTTCGGGATTGTCGCATGAGGGAGGATGTCTGCAGGGTGTGCGGGCAAGGTGGACATACGTCCTCAGTGCCAAAACCTGCCGCGATGCCGTAATTGTGCTTTTAAGGGCCTCATTGCAGACAATTTGTGTTGTCGTCATCATGCCCGACATATGCGGCTATGGTTGCCAGGGCGAACGCTAGGCATTAGATATGTTGCACCTCCTGCAACTTAATTGTCAGAGGTCGTTTGGTGTCATGTGTGAGTTGGGGCAGGCTATGTGTCAATTGGACGCTAGTCTGGTGTTGTTGGTACTTATCAACGACGAACTGGGCACACTGTGGGCGTTAAACGATGGCACATTCGCGACGCTAACTGGGACCATTATCGGAATTGTGTTAGGGAGGCATTGTCATCGGTGCCACTTGATGCCTTTAGGCTACTAACTATTGACGACCAGGTTGCTAAGATAGAAGAGCTGGTTGGCCAAGTAAATGACGCGCAAGTAGGTCGAGTTCGTAGAACTAGACTTAAGAGGGTCAAATGGTGGACCCGTGAGCTAGAGATGATGCGGTGGCATGTTCGACGCCTGCGGAAGTATTTCCAAAGGGAAAGGCGTGCCACTGTTGAAGACCTAGCTCAGCGCAAAGCAGACTATCTTCTCAGCCTTAAGACGTACAAGGACAAACTTGTGACAGTCAAGGAGGACGATTGGAGGAGTTTCGTACGGGACAATAGAGGTGACCCCCGGGGTACGGTTTACCGTATCTGCAGGGGTAGAGAGAGGCAGGTTGACTATACGAGCCTTCAGGTTGGCAACACCTCGTTGTCTTGTTGGAGAGACTGTACGAACGATTTGTTGGGGGTTTTCTTCCCTAGGGTGGAGTCAATCGGTTATTTTCCTCCTCCGGTGGAAATAATTGATCCTCCTAACTTGGAAAGAGCGGACATTGAAGACTGTTTTTGTAAAGTTAATAGTAGGAAGTCGCCGAGTATTGACGGTTTGACTGGAGAGATGTGTAAAAACATCTGGAAGGCCATTCCGGAGTACCTGGAAACGATATTTGGGAAGTGTATCAAGCAGGGCTATTTCCCGAAGGCATGGAAATCAGCTCGCGTTGTGGTGCTTCTGAAGTCGCCTGATGGAGTGAGGGATAATCCTCGCTCTTATCGGGGCATCAGTCTCTTGCCGGTATTTGGAAAAGTACTGGAAAGAATCATCGTGTATAGGCTTAGGGAATGCTACAGCGTTTGCCTTTCATGTTACCAGTTTGGTTTTAGGGAAGGCAAGTGCGTAGAAGACGCTTGGCTACGTGTTAAGGGAGCGGTTGAGCAGTATAACTCAAAGTATGTGCTTGGTCTTTTCATCGACTTCAAGGGCGCCTTTGATTATCTCTTATGGGATAGTCCTTCAAAGGTTGTCTGAGATTGGCTGTCGCGAGATGAACGTATGGTGTAGCTATTTCAAAGAAAGAAAAGCCTGTGTTGTTGGATCCAATGACACGGTCTGGATGGAGGTTGTTCGGGGCTGTCCGCAGGGCTCCATCTGTGGTCCATTCATTTGGAACCTCATGATGGACACTCTGTTGTGGCAGCTCGAGCTGACATTCAAGCTGTGTTCGTGTGCGGATGATCTACTCATGCTTATCGAAGGCCAGTCTCGGGTTGAGCTAGAGAGAAGGGGTGATGAGGCTATCCGTATTGTCTGTAATTGGGGTACACAAGTCGGTGTAGACGTTGCCACCGAGAAGACGGTAATGATGCCACTCAAGGGTATATTATCACACGCGAGACGCAAAAGCATTAGAGTTGGTGACAACTGCATTGGGTATGTGATAGAGGTCAGGTATTTTGAAATAGCTATGGGGGAGCGCATGCGCTTCCATGTTCATCTCGATCGCATAAGAGAAAAACTTACAGAAGTCGTTGGGAAGGTCAGGCGCATTCTGAGGAATGATTGAGGCCTCAGCAGGCGTGCCGTTAGTACCACATACGATGGACTGTTGGTTGCTTGCGCAACATATGGTGCATCTGTTTGGTATGATGCGGTGATGACTGTTGTTAGCAGACGTGATTCTTACTTGTCAAAGATTTGCTCTCTTGGCGTGTATCACGGTATGTCGTACAGTGTCAACAGACGCATTGCAGGTCCTCGCGGGTGCAGCACCCCTTGACCTGGAGGTAATACGTCGCAGTATTGCTTTTAAGGTCAAGAAGGGACTGCCGCTGCTTGTATATGATTGGATTTCTTCCTCTGATCTTACAAGTTGGAGTGTTAGGATCAAATCACTCCTACAGGAGTGTCTTGATGGTGGCAGACAAGATGGACGAACAGTGACAAGGGTAGGGTGACTTATGATTCTATACCTAATCTGACGTTTGTACGGGAACACCCAGATTTTTGCTTCGGCTTAAATCTGGGGTTCATACTTACGGGACATGGTACCTTTAATGCATTTTTGCATGCTATGGCCCTGACCGATACAGCTGACTGTCGGTGTGGGATGGGGACTGATGACTGGCAGCATGTACTGACTACATACTCAGACTATGACATTAAAGATTTAGATAGTATGGGTATTACCTATACTCAGGGGGTGTGGGACTTCTGTAGGGCCCTAGAAGACGTTCGGACAATTGGAAGGCGTTTTCGCCAATGAAGTTTTTAGGAGAACAGGACGTTATTGGAGGTTTTCCCCTTCACTTCAAACGCCAGTGGTTTCCTAATCTTGCTTTTTTTGTGCCCTTTGTCCAGTGTTGTTGTCGCCGTTAAATAGTTTTCCTCTGGTATTTGGTTGCCGTTTTTGTTAGTTTATTAGTTTTGTTTTTAGTGCTCTCGATGAGTATCTCATCGATAAGTGGAAATCACGTTGGACGAACAGTGACAATGGCAGGGTGACGTATGAATTCATATCTGACACAACATTCGTACTGCAACGCCCCGACTTTGGCTTCAGCTTAAGTCTGGGATTCTTACTGACGGGACATGGCTGAGAACTGTTGGTGTGGGTTGGGACCTGAGGACTGGCGGCATGTACTGACGATACGTCCGCTCTACGAAGGCCTTAGTGATTTAGAAGCGATGGGTATCATCGAGCCTGGGGATATGGTGGACTTTAGTAGGGCCTTAGCTACGGATCGGACTAAGCAGACTTGACGAGTTCGCTCGTCTTGCCTTTAGTAGGAGAAGAACTGGGGTGGGTTGATGGTAGGTTACCCTTCCGACATCGCCCGGCGTGGGTTCTCTGCCGTTGGTTAGTCCCTGAGGCTCGATGTTTGCGTGCGCATCTTACACTAGTGGGTGCCTATGTAGTGGTCCGTATTGCCAACTGTCATCGTTGGTGTTTGACATCCTCCTGTTGTAGTTTTTATGGCGTTCCTTTGTACCCATTATTTTTTGTTGGTTCATTATTGTTATTTGTGCTTCTCTCAGTTGGGCTGTTGTGTCCAAAGCATCATCAGTCCCGAACTATTTGGGAGGAGGTTTAATTTTGGTAAGACGGGTGTTGCGGGCGCCAGAAATTCGTCTCTGTCCGACAATAATGAGGCCCCCTTGCGGGAGAACGTGGTGGCTGTGGTTTATACCTAATTTGAGGAGAGAGCCCAAGCTCGGTGTGGCGTTGCTCTCTCAACCACTGTAAAAAGCGGAGTTTAAATAGTCTCCCACCCCTAACCAAGAGGGAAGTCTTTTCCAAATGCACGGCTTCGAATTGGCACTCACGTGTGGTGATGCAATCAGTGAAATGCTTATGCATGTCATGTAGTTGCATCACTGTGCGTGGCGGCGCTGGTAGACACACTGATTCACGTGCTTTGAGCACCGTGGGGTATCACGTGATGGCGAAACTCACGTAAAACCCTGGACTAATGTCCCTATCTACTCACTCACTCAATTGTGAATTGTGTATACGTTCTGTAGTTTTTTCCGTTCGTGTGTTTTTGCAAGTTTTTCGTGTTATTTTATCGTTATATTAAATGTTATATTAAAATCTGAAATATATAGCAAATTGTGTGCGAGTTCCTCTTTGCTACGAGCGATATCGAGTTTTTCCAGTTTGCATTAATTGGTGTGTTTTTATAAAAGAATTTTTCTTTTGTTAAAAACAAAAGAAAAAAAATTGACATTTTAAATAATTGTTTTTGTGAATTGTTATAAAACTTTATATTGTGATTGGGGTGAGTTTGTTGATTTGGTTTTGATTTTTGCTGTGATTTTGATTTTGATTGTAATTGTAATTGAATTTTTTGATTTTGATGTTGGTTTGTAACTTTGATATTTCTTGCTTTGATTTTGATTGTTTTGGATTTCGCTATTGGTTTTGAATTGTGCTTGCTCTTATTTAATTATAAGTATGAATTCGTTGCCTGCCGTTAAGGCGAAGAAGGATAGTAAGAAGGTGTCGGGTGCATTGCCTGAGGCATCCATAGGGCCTCTTTCTGCGGCGTCTACTGCGGGGAGTACCTTTATGGATGCAGACTTAATCAGTTCGTGCTCCGAGATTGATACGGTCTTGACGGGAGATGAAAGTGAAAAAATTGAAGTTAGGTACGACCAAAGTTAGTGAAGTTGGGTCAAAGAGGGAGTTGAGGAAGAGGAGGAAGCCTGCTTTGGGTGGGGGCGCCTCGGGGCTACCCACCTGTAGTTTGGGTCCTCGGTGTGAAGGTACAGTAGGTGAGTTGAAGGTCATCACCAACAATTTGTTGGGGGTGATCTTTGAGCGTGAATTGGAGCATTCCCTCTTATGTAGGGTAATAGAACATTCTGGCCGATATGAAGCACTCCTTATGACGCTCATTTCTGAAAAGGAGCGTCTAAGGGGAAGACTGGACGTGCATGAGTCGCGTCCAGTGCCTGCGAAGGCTCCTGTTGCCAGTTTCGTTGCACCCGTAGCTTCCCCAGTTTCCGTTGCAGTGGCTTCGCCTAAGCCGGTGGAGACGTGGGCTGTAGTGGTTAAGGGCAGGGGCAAGGAGGCCTTAAAGTAGGTCGTTAAGGAGGTTGTTGAGGAGGTTGGCCCAACTCTTGGCGTGCGTGTCCACGAGGTGCGGCCAACCCGTGACGGAGGAGCAATTATTCGCACTCCCTCGGTAGCTGAGAGGGAACGCGTCGTTGCTAATAAGAAGTTCATTGAAGTTGGTCTGGAGGTTTCCGTAGAGGACAAATTAGGTCCTCGAGTAGTCATCCAGAAGGTTCATCCGGAGATTGCGGTTGATGATTTTATGACCGATCTCTTCGAGATGAATTTGAAGGACCGTATGTCACGTGAGGTTTTCAATAAGAGCGTGAAAATTGTTAGTGGTCCGTGGAAGCCGGACTTGGGGCCTGTCAATGTGGTTTTGGAGGGTACAAATAGGGTCACGTCGGCCCTATTGGGAGTTGACAGGTGTTACATCAAGTGGTTTAGCTTCCACGTGCGTTCGCGATTGTCGCCTTAAAGAGGACATTTGTCGGCGTTGTGGGCGGTCAGGTCATGTCGCATCGCGTTGCGCCAATGCGATGAACTGCCGCAATTGTGCCCTGAAGGGTATGCCTTCTGAGCATCTAATGATGTCGGCAAGTTGTCCGACATATTCGATGATGGTAGCGCGAGCGAACGCTAGGCATTAAGATGGTCAAGTTACTTCAACTGAACTGTCGAGGTGCTTATGCGACGATGTGCGAGTTGGGCGAGGCTCTATTTGAGTCTAGGAGCTCTATAGCTCTAGTGCAGGAACCGTACACGTCGGGCGGTGTCGTAAGGGGCTTACCGGGTGGGATCCGAGTGTTTACTGACGAAGGGGGAAACTCGCAGTTTTAGTTGCTGACCCGGACTTCAACTGTACTTTAGTTAGCAGAAGACAATGGGGGTCTGCTTGCAGATAGAGGGCGGGTTTGGGAGGATGCTTTTGACTAGCATCTACTGTACGTTTAGGGAAACATTAGAGCCGTTCTTAGTGTATATGAACTCGGTCCTACTGGTTAGTGGGAGCATTCCACCCATCTTTGGACTTGATGCCAATGCATCTTCCCCTATGTGGTTCAGTAAGGTAACCAGGCATTCGTCTGGTTATCGGAACCATACTAGGGGAATTGTGCTGGGTGAGTGGATGCTGGGTTACGATGTTTTTGCCGTGAATGAGCCCAGCGAGTTATATACCTTTGACGGCCCTAATGGAGTTAGTGACATTGACGTGACAGCTGCAAATGGGGCAGCAATGACGCTTTTGAACTTTAGGTGGAGGGTGTGTAATGAGGTTGTTATCTCTCACCAAAGACGAACTGGGACGACTGGGGGCGTCAACCGTTGGCGCAATCGTAACATAGACTGGGACCATTACCAGTACTGTGTTAGGGAAGCTGCAGCGGCTGTAGCAGTTGACGATTTTATGCAACTGACTGTGGACGACCAGATTAGTGGACCTAATCAGTGGGTATCCACTGTTAATGACGCCTTACTCGGGAGAGTGGTATCGACCGTGCGCCGTAAGATTCAGTGGTGGACCCGAGAGTTAAGTATGATCCGGGGACATGTTTGTCATCTCAGGAAGCGATTCCAGAGGGGTCGGCGTGCCAATGTTGAAGACTTAGCTCGGCGTAAGGCCGACTATCTACGAAGTCTTAGAACATACAAAGACAGAATCGTTACTGTTAAGGACGAGTGGAGGAGTTTCGTACGCGATGACCCCTGGGGTAAGGTTTACCGTATCTTCAGGGGAAAGAGTAGGCCAAGTGACTTGGCATGCCTTCATGTTGGCGATAATGTATTGTCTTCATGGAGGGATTGCATGAACGAACTTTTGGGGGTTTTCTTTCCAAGAGCGGAGACCAGTAGCTATCCTCGTAGTGAAGTAGTGGTTGCCCCGCCTAACTTGGAGAGAAGTGAACTTGTAGGCAGTATTTTCCAGATCAAGAGTAGAAGTCGCCGGGTATTGATGGTATGACCGAAGGGATGTGTAAGAACATCTGGAAGGCCATACCGGAATACCTGGAGGCAATCTTTGGGAAGTGTATCTCAGAGGGATATTTTCCTAGTGGGTGGAAGTGTGCCCGCATTGTAGTGCTCCTGAAGTCTCCCGGTAGGGTGTTGAACTCGCTCTTATCGGGACATCAGCCTTCTTCCGGTGCTTGGAAAAGTACTGGAGAAGATTATGGTGTCTCGACTGATGGAGGCCTACACTGAAGGTACATGTGAGCACCGGTACGGCTTTAGAGCAGGAAAGTGTGTTGAGGATGCTTGGTTTTATGTCAAGCGGAGTGTTCAGCAGAGTACCTCCAAATATGTCTTAGGCATATTTGTCGACTTCAGAGGTGCGTTTGATTACGTCTTGGGACAGTGTTCTCAGGAGGTTAGCTGAGGTAGGCTGCAGGGAATTAGGCCTCTGGTCTAGTTATTTCCAAGGTAGGCGAGCTTGTGTTGTTAGTGCCAGTGACACAGTTTGGAAGGATGTTGTTCGGGATTGTCCGCAGGGCTCTATCTGTGGTCCATATATTTGGAACCTCATGATGGACTCCCTGTTTAGTCAACTCGGGCTTACTTTCAAGGTGTGTGCGTATGCGGATGACCTACTCATCATTGTCGAAGGCCAGTCTCGTGCTGAGCTGGAGGCACGTGGTGGGGAGGCCATTCGGATCGCATGTGAATGGGGTCGAAATGTCGGTGTCGAGGTGGCAACTGACAAGTCTGTTACAATGCTGCTCAAGGGCAGCTTGTCAAGCAGACACCCTCCACTCATTAGAGCTGGTGATGTGAGTATTAGATATGCAACAAAAGTCAAATACCTGGGAATATATATGACCGAAAGGATGAATTTCCTGGTGCATACCGATAGAGTTAGGGAGAAACTGACCAAAGTAGTAGGTTCAATTAGGCGTATCCTAAGGTGTGACTGGGGCCTCAGCAGACGTGCCGTACGCACTATATACGATGGACTATTCGTCGCTTGTACGGAGTATGGTGCATCAGTGTGGTACGAAACAGTCATGTCTGTTGTTGGCCGACGTAAGGCTCTGGCGTGTCAGAGGATTATTCTCCTGGCTTGAGTGACAGTTTCAATGGACGCTCTTCAGGTATTGGTAGGCTTGGAAATAGTACGTCAACGTATTGTTTTCAAGATCAAGAAGGGACTACCACTTCTAGCGCATGATTGGGTTTCTGCTAATGATCTGGCAAATAAGGAGGGTAGGAGTTTAATTTCCCTTCTCGATGAGTATCTCATCGATAAGTGGAAATCACGTTGGACGAACAGTGACAATGGCAGGGTGACGTATGAATTCATATCTGACACAACATTCGTACTGCAACGCCCCGACTTTGGCTTCAGCTTAAGTCTGGGATTCTTACTGACGGGACATGGCCCGCTCAATGCATTGTTACATAAGAGGGGCCTTAGTGAGACTGAGAACTGTTGGTGTGGGTTGGGACCTGAGGACTGGCGGCATGTACTGACGATACGTCCGCTCTACGAAGACCTTAGGGATTTAGAAGCGATGGGTATCATCGAGACTGGGGATATGGTGGACTTTAGTAGGGCCTTAGCTACGGATCGGACTAAGCAGACTTGACGAATTCGCTCGTCTTGCCTTTAGTAGGAGAAGAACTGGGGTGGGTTGATGGTAGGTTACCCTTCCGACATCGCCCGGCGTGGGTTCTCTGCCGTTGGTTAGTCCCTGAGGCTCGATGTTTGCGTGCGCATCTTACACTAGTGGGTGCCTATGTAGTGGTCCGTATTGCCAACTGTCATCGTTGGTGTTTGACATCCTCCTGTTGTAGTTTTTACGGCGTATTAAAATCTGATCTTGCTACGAGCGATATCGAGTTTTTCCCGTTTGCATTAATTGGTGTGTTTTTATAAAAGAATTTTTCTTTTGTTAAAAACAAAAGAAAATAAATTGACATTTTTAATAATTGTTTTTGTGAATTGTTATAAAACTTTATATTGTGATTGGGATGAGTTTGTTGATTTGGTTTTGATTTTTGCTGTGATTTTGATTGTAATTGTAATTGAATTTTTTGATTTTGATGTTGGTTTGTGACTTTGATATTTCTTGCTTTGATTTTGATTGTTTTGGACTTCGCTATTGGTTTTGAATTGTGCTTGCTCTTATTTAATTATAAGTATGAATTCGTTGCCTGCCGTTAAGGCGAAGAAGGATAGTAAGAAGGTGTCGGGTGCATTGTCTGAGGCATCCATAGGGCCTCTTTCTGCGGCGTCTACTGCGGGGAGTACCTTTATGGATGCAGACTTAATCAGTTCGTGCTCCGCGATTGATACGGTCTTGACGGGAGATGAAAGTGTGAAAAATTTTAAGTTAGGTACGATCAAAGTTAGTGAAGTTGGGTCAAAGAGGGAGTTGAGGAAGAGGAGGAAGCCTGCTTTGGGTGGGGGCGCCTCGGAGCTACCCACCTGTAGTTTGGGTCCTCGGTGTGAAGGTACAGTAGGTGAGTTGAAGGTCATCAGCAACAGTTTGTTGGGGGTGATCTTTGAGCGTGAATTGGAGCCTTCCCTCTTACGTAGGGTAATAGAACATTCTGACCGATATGAGGCACTCCTTATGACGCTCATTTCTGAAAAGGAGCGTCTAAGGGGAAGACTGGACGTGCATGAGTCGCGTCCAGTGCCTGCGAAGGTTCCTGTTGCCAGTTTCGTTGCACCCGTAGCTTCCCCAGTTTCCGCTGCAGTGGCTTCGCCTAAGCCGGTGGAGACGTGGGCTGTGGTGGTTAAGGGCAAGGGCAGGGGCAAGGAGGCCTTAAAGGAGGTTGTTGAGGAGGTTGGCCCAACTCTTGGCGTGCGTGTCTACGAGGTGCGGCCAACCCGTGACGGAGGAGCAATTATTCGCACTCCCTCGGTAGCTGAGAGTGAACGCGTCGTTGCTAATAAAAAGTTCATTGAAGTTGGTCTGGAGGTTTCCGTAGATGACAAATTAGGTCCTCGAGTAGTCATCCAGAAGGTTCATCCGGAGATTCCGGTTGATGATTTTATGACCGATCTCTTCGAGATGAATTTGAAGGACCGTATGTCACGTGAGGTTTTCAATAAGAGCGTGAAAATTGTTAGTGGTTCGTGGAAGCCGGACTTGGGGCCTGTCAATGTGGTTTTGGAGGGTACAAAAAGGGTCACGTCGGCCCTATTGGGAGTTGACAGGTGTTACATCAAGTGGTTTAGCTTCCACGTGCGTTCGCGATTGTCGCCTTAAGGAGGACATTTGTCGGCGTTGTGGGCGGTCAGGTCATGTCGCATCGCGTTGCGCCAATGCGATGAACTGCCGCAATTGTGCCCTGAAGGGTATGCCTTCTGAGCATCTAATGATGTCGGCAAGTTGTCCGACATATTCGATGATGGTAGCGCGAGCGAACGCTACGCATTAAGATGGTCAAGTTACTTCAACTGAACTGTCAAGGTGCTTATGCGACGATGTGCGAGGTGGGCGAGGCTCTATTTGAGTCTAGGAGCTCTATAGCTCTAGTGCAGGAACCGTACACGTCGGGCGGTGTCGTAAGGGGATTACCGGGTGGGATCCGAGTGTTTACTGACGAAGGGGGAAACTCGGCAGTTTTACTTGCTGACCCGGACTTCAACTGTACTTTAGTCAGCAGAAGCCAATGGGGGTCTGCTTGCAGATAGAGGGCGGGTTTGGGAGGATGCTTGTGGCTAGCATCTACTGTACGTTTAGGGAACCATTAGAGCCGTTCTTAGTGTAACTCGGTCCTACTGGTTAGTGGGAGCATTCCACTCATCTTTGGACTTGATGCTAATGCATCTTCCCCTATGTGGTTCAGTAAGGCAACCAGGCATTCGTCTGGTTATCGGAACGATACTAGGGGACTTGTGCTGGGTGAGTGGATGCTGGGTTACGATGTTTTTGCCGTGAATAAGCCCAGCGAGTTATATACCTTTGACGGCCCTAATGGAGTTAGTGACATTGACGTGACAGCTGCAAATGGGGCAGCAATGACGCTTTTTATCTTTAGGTGGAGGGTGTGTAATGACTGGGGGTGAGTGATCACAACCTCATTGAGGTTGTTATCTCTCACCAAAGACGAACTGGGACGACTGGGGGCGTCAACCGTTGACGCAATCGTAACATAGACTGGGACCCTTACCAGTACTGTGTTAGGGAAGCTGCAGCGGCTGTAGCAGTTGACGAGGGGTCGGCGTGCCAATGTTGAAGACTTAGCTCGGCGTAAGGCCGAATATCTACGAAGTCTTAGAACGTAAAAAGACAGGATCGTTACTGTTAAGGACGAGTGGAGGAGTTTCGTACGGGACAATAGGGATGACCCCTGGGGTAAGGTTTACCGTATCTTCAGGGGAAAGAGTAGGCCAAGTGACTTGGCATGCCTTCATGTTGGCGATAATGTATTGTCTTCATGGAGGGATTGCATGAACGAACTTTTGGGGGTTTTCTTTCCAAGAGCGGAGACCAGTAGCTATCCTCGTAGTGAGGTAGTGGTTGCCCCGCCTAACTTGGAGAGAAGTGAACTTGTAGGCAGTATTTTCCAGATCAAGAGTAGAAGTCGCCGGGTATTGATGGTATGACCGAAGGGATGTGTAAGAACATCTGGAAGGCCATACCGGAATATCTGGAGGCAATCTTTAGGAAGTGTATCTCAGAGGGATATTTTCCTAGTGGGTGGAAGTGTGCCCGCATTGTAGTGCTCCTGAAGTCTCCCGGTAGGGTGTTGAACTATCCTCGCTCTTATCGGGACATCAGCCTTCTTCCGGTGCTTGGAAAAGTACTGGAGAAGATTATGGTGTCTCGACTGATGGAGGCCTACACTGAAGGTACATGCGAGCACCGGTACGGCTTTAGAGTAGGAAAGTGTGTTGAGGATGCTTGGTTTTATGTCAAGCGGAGTGTTCAGCAGAGTACCTCCAAATATGTCTTAGGCATATTTGTCGACTTCAGAGGTGCGTTTGATTACGTCTTGGGACAGTGTTCTCAGGAGGTTAGCTGAGGTAGGCTGCAGGGAATTAGGCCTCTGGTCTAGTTATTTCCAAGGTAGGCGAGCTTGTGTTGTTAGTGCCAGTGACACAGTTTGGAAGGATGTTGTTCGGGATTGTCCGCAGGGCTCTATCTGTGGTCCATATATTTGGAACCTCATGATGGACTCCCTGTTTTGTCAACTCGGGCTTACTTTCAAGGTGTGTGCGTATGCGGATGACCTACTCATCATTGTCGAAGGCCAGTCTCGTGCTGAGCTGGAGGCACGTGGTGGGGAGGCCATTCGGATCGCATGTGAATGGGGTCGAAATGTCGGTGTCGAGGTGGCAACTGACAAGTCTGTCAAAAGTCAAATACCTGGGAATATCTATGACCGAAAGGATGAATTTCCTGGTGCATACCGATAGAGTTAGGGAGAAACTGACCAAAGTAGTAGGTTCAATTAGGCGTATCCTAAGGTGTGACTGGGGCCTCAGCAGAAGTGCCGTACGCGCTATATACGATGGACTATTCGTCGCTTGTACGGAGTATGGTGCATCAGTGTGGTACGAAACAGCCATGTCTGTTGTTGGCCGACGTAAGGCTCTGGCGTGTCAGAGGATTATTCTCCTGGCTTGAATGACAGTTTGCAGGACAGTTTCAATGGACGCTCTTCAGGTATTGGTAGGCTTGGAAATAGTACGTCAACGTATTGTTTTCAAGATCAAGAAGGGACTACCACTTCTAGCGCATGATTGGGTTTCTGCTAATGATCTGGCAAATAAGGAGGGTAGGAGTTTAATTTCCCTTCTCGATGAGTATCTCATCGATAAGTGGAAATCACGTTGGACGAACAGTGACAATGGCAGGGTGACGTATGAATTCATATCTGACACAACATTCGTACTGCAACGGCCCGACTTTGGCTTCAGCTTAAGTCTGGGATTCTTACTGACGGGACATGGCTCGCTCAATGCATTCTTACATAAGAGGGGCGTTAGTGAGACTGAGAACTGTTGGTGTGGGTTGGGACCTGAGGACTGGCGGCATGTACTGACGATACGTCCGCTCTACGAAGACCTTAGGGATTTAGAAGCGATGGGTATCATCGAGACTGGGGATATGGTGGACTTTAGTAAGGCCTTAGTTACGGATCGGACTAAGCAGACTTGACGAGTTCGCTCGTCTTGCCTTTAGTAGGAGAAGAACTGGGGTGGGTTGATGGTAGGTTACCCTTCCGACATCGCCCGGCGTGGGTTCTCTGCCGTTGGTTAGTCCCTCAGGCTCGATGTTTGCGTGCGCATCTTACACTAGTGGGTGCCTATGTAGTGGTCCGTATTGCCAACTGTCATCGTTGGTGTTTGACATCCTCCTGTTGTAGTTTTTATGGCGTATTAAAATCTGATCTTGCTACGAGCGATATCGAGTTTTTCCAGTTTGCATTAATTGGTGTGTTTTTATAAAAGAATTTTTCTTTTGTTAAAAACAAAAGAAAATAAATTGACATTTTTAATAATTGTTTTTGTGAATTGTTATAAAACTTTATATTGTGATTGGGGTGAGTTTGTTGATTTGGTTTTGATTTTTGCTGTGATTTTGATTGTAATTGTAATTGAATTTTTTTATTTTGATGTTGGTTTGTGACTTTGATATTTCGCTATTGGTTTTGAATTGTGCTTGCTCTTATTTAATTATAAGTATGAATTCGTTGCCTGCCGTTAAGGCGAAGAAGGATAGTAAGAAGGTGTCGGGTGCATTGTCTGAGGCATCCATAGGGCCTCTTTCTGCGGCGTCTACTGCGAGGAGTGTCTTTATGGATGCAGACTTAATCAGTTCGTGCTCCGAGATTGATACGGTCTTGACGGGAGATGAAAGTGTGAAAAAATTTAAGTTAGGTACGCCCAAAGTTAGTGAAGTTGGATCAAAGAGGGAGTTGGGGAAGAGGAGGAAGCCTGCTTTGGGTGGGGGCGCCTCGGAGCTACCCACCTGTAGTTTGGGTCCTCGGTGTTGAGGTACAGTAGGTGAGTTGAAGGTCATCACCAACAGTTTGTTGGGGGTGATCTTTGAGCGTGAATTGGAGCCTTCCCTCTTACGTAGGGTAGTAGAACATTCTGGCCGATATGAGGCACTCCTTATGACGGTCATTTCTGAAAAGGAGCGTCTAAGGGGAAGACTGGACGTGCATGAGTCGCGTCCAGTGCCTGCGAAGGTTCCTGTTGCCAGTTTCGTTGCACCCGTAGCTTCCCCAGTTTCCGCTGCAGTGGCTTCGCCTAAGCCGGTGGAGACGTGGGCTGTGGTGGTTAAGGGCAAGGGCAGGGGCAAGGAGGCCTTAAAGGAGGTTGTTGAGGAGGTTGACCCAACTCTTGGCGTGCGTGTCCACGATGTGCGGCCAACCCGTGACGGAGGAGCAATTATTCGCACTCCCTCGGTAGCTGAGAGGGAACGCGTCGTTGCTAATAAGAAGTTCATTGAAGTTGGTCTGGAGGTTTCCGTAGAGGACAAATTAGGTCCTCGAGTAGTTATCCAGAAGGTTCATCCGGAGATTCCGGTTGATGATTTTATGACCGATCTCTTCGAGATGAATTTGAAGGACCGTATGTCACGTGAGGTTTTCAATAAGAGCGTGAAAATTGTTAGTGGTCCGTGGAAGCCGGACCTGGGGCCTGTCAATGTGGTTTTGGAGGGTATAAATAGGGTCACGTCGTCCCTATTGGGAGTTGACAGGTGTTACATCAAGTGGTTCAGCTTCCACGTGCGTTCGCCTTAAGGAGGACATTTGTCGGCGTTGTGGGCGGTCAGGTCATGTCGCATCGCGTTGCGCCAATGCGATGAACTGCCGCAATTGTGCCCTGAAGGGTATGCCTTCTGAGCATCTAATGATGTCGGCAAGTTGTCCGACATATTCGATGATGGTAGCGCGAGCGAACGCTACGCATTAAGATGGTCAAGTTACTTCAACTGAACTGTCAAGGTGCTTATGCGACGATGTGCGAGGTGGGCGAGGCTCTATTTGAGTCTAGGAGCTCTATAGCTCTAGTGCAGGAACCGTACACGTCGGGCGGTGTCGTAAGGGGATTACCGGGTGGGATCCGAGTGTTTACTGACGAAGGGGGAAACTCGGCAGTTTTACTTGCTGACCCGGACTTCAACTGTACTTTAGTCAGCAGAAGCCAATGGGGGTCTGCTTGCAGATAGAGGGCGGGTTTGGGAGGATGCTTGTGGGTAGCATCTACTGTACGTTTAGGGAACCATTAGAGCCGTTCTTAGTGCATATGAACTCGGTCCTACTGGTTAGTGGGAGCATTCTACTGATCTTTGGACTTGATGCTAATGCATCTTCCCCTATGTGGTTCAGTAAGGTAACCAGGCATTCGGCTGGTTATCGGAACCATACTAGGGGAATTGTGCTGGGTGAGTGGATGCTGGGTTACGATGTTTTTGCCGTGAATGAGCCCAGCGAGTTATATACCTTTGACGGCCCTAATGGAGTTAGTGACATTGACGTGACAGCTGCAAATGGGGCAGCAATGACGCTTTTTAAATTTAGGTGGAGGGTGTGTAATGACTGGGGGTGAGTGATCACAACCTCATTGAGGTTGTTATCTCTCACCAAAGACGAACTGGGACGACTGGGGGCGTCAACCGTTGACGCAATCGTAACATAGACTGGGACCATTACCAGTACTGTTAGGGAGGCTGCAGCGGCTGTAGCAGTTGACGATTTTATGCAACTGACTGTGGACGACCAGATTAGTAGACTTAATCAGTGGGTATCCACTGTTAATGACGCCTTACTCGGGAGAGTGGTATCGCCGTAAGGTTTAGTGGTGGACCCGAGAGTTGAGTACGATGCGGCGGCATGTTCGACACCTCAGGAAGCGATTCCAGAGGGCTAGGCGTGCCAATGTTGAAGACTTAGCTCAACGTAAGGTGGAATATCTACGAATTCTTAGGACGTACAAGGACAGAATCGTTACTGCTAAGAAGGACGAGTGGAGGAGTTTTGTACGGGACAATAGGAATGACCCGTGGGGTAAGGTTTGCCGTATCTTCAGGGGAAAGAGTAGGCAAATTGACTTGGCATGCCTTCATGTTGGCGATAATGTATTGTCTTCATGGAGGGATTGCATGAACGAACTGTTGGGGGTTTTCTTTCCAAGAACGGAGATCAGTAGCTATCCTCGTAGTGAGGTAGTGGTTGCCCCGCTTAACTTGGAGAGAACTGAACTTGCAGACAGTATTTGCCAGATCAAGAGTAGGAAGTATTGATGGTAAGACCGGAGGGATGTGTAAGAACATCTGGAAGGCCATACCGGAATACCTGGAGGCAATCTTTAGGAAGTGTTGAGCAATCCTCGCTCTTATCGGGGCATCAGCCTTCTGCCGGAGTTTGGAAAAGTACTGGAGAAGATTATGGTGTCGACTGATGGCGGCCTACACTGAAGGTACATGTGAGCACCAGTACGGCTTTAGAGCAGGAAAGTGTGTTGAGGACGCTTGGTTTTATGTCAAGCGGAGTGTTCAGGAGAGTACCTCCAAATATGTCTTAGGCATATTTGTCGACTTCAGAGGAGCGTTTGATTACCTGTCTTGGGGCAGTGTCCTCAGGAGGTTAGCTGAGGTCAGGGAATTAGGCCTCTATTTCCATGGTAGGCGCGATTGTGTTGTTAGTGCCATTCGTTGTTGTCCGAAGGGCTCCAAAAGGTGTGCGCTTATGCGGATGACCTACTCATAATTGTTAAAGGCCAGTGTGTTCTGGGAGCCAGTCACACGGTTTGGTAGGATGTCGTTTGGGGTTGCCCGCAGGACAATTTATTTGGAACTGCATGATGAACCCCCTGTTGCGTCAACTCGGACATACTTTCAAAGTGTATACGGATGATCTACTTATCGTTGTCGAAGGCCAGTCTCATGCTGTGCTGGAGTGATATGGTGGGGATCCCATCCGGATCGCATGTTAGTGGGGTCGAGATGTCGGCGTCGGTGTGGAGATGAGCAAGTCTGTAACAATGTTCCTACAGGACCATTTATCACTCAAACGCGCTCCACTTATTAGAGTTAAGTATTAGATATGTAACAGAGGTCAAATGCCGGGGAGTCTCTATGACCGAAAGGATGAATTTCCTACACTACAACTTCAAAGGCATCACTTCCCTTCTCACCTTGAGTCGGGAATTTATAGTGAAGGAACATGGTTCGCTAAGTGCATTCTTGCATATTAGGGGCCTTTGTGAGACAAAAGACTATGCGTGTTGGTTAGGACCTGAGTAATGGTGGCATATACTGGCTACATATCCGTTTTACATTGACCGCTTATATATTAACACTATTGAGTGGTGTGAGAAGCTAGGTCGTAATTCTAACCAAAGGGTTTTAATAACCAATTAAGTAAGTAGGGTATCAACTTGACGGGGAATATGGTGGACCTTAGGAGGGCCTTAGCGGTGGATCGGACTAGTCAAAAACTTGAAGAGTTCGCACGTCTTATCTTTAGCAGGAGAAAACAAGGGGTTACTCTTCCGCCGCCGTCCGTCGCAGGTTCTTTGTTGTTGTTGGTAACTGTAGCTATTCGTGTGCGCATTCTATATTAGTGAGTTATTAATTTAGGTATGTGGCTTGTGTTGTTCCCCGCAAGCACGTTATTTTTGTTTTACTATACTGTTATTTTATCATATTATCCGTAGTGTGGTTTTTTAATACTGTATTGGTTTTTTTTAATTACGTGAAGTACATCGGTTCATATGGTTTTTCGTGACCGTCCTAATTAGTTTTACGGCATAATTTTTGTCCTTGTGCGTTTTTGTTATTAAAAGAAAATAGAAAAAAGAAAGCATTTTGATTTAAGAAAATATGAGTTTGCTGAATACTGATCGTGATGTCATATTCTGATTAAATGTGATGGTTGCTGCTTTTGGATTTTTGACTTGGCTACGGAATTTAATGTGGGTTTTGGTATTCAATGGAAGTTATGTTTTTGTTTTGTAAATTGACATTGGTTCTTAGAAATATTTAATTTAGTAATTTTATTGATTTGGGTGTAATATATAGCCTACCGTTAAGGTTAAGAATCCTAAGGGTAAGTTGGAGTCCAAGCTTGCTGAAGGGGATTTCACCAAGATGCTGATATGATAAATACTTGATCTCGAGATGACGTTAGCGATAAGAGGTTTAAACTGTGGTCGCCGAAAAAGAAGACTGATGTTATCGTGGAGGCGTCACCAACACTCAAGAGGGAGTTGCCTTCGAGTCAGTATTAGGTGGAACAATCGTATTAAAGGCGATTGTGGTTCAGCAGTAGTTATTATGAAGTCCATCACCAACAGTTTATTAGTAGTAGTCTTTGACGATAAAGTTGGTGCGATTGATTGTTGAGCATGACAGACAGTAATACGATGCCACCTATCGCAGCTACTGTAATGCTTATGACTGCCGAGGAAGCTGTTAGCCATAGTAAATTAACCATACTGAATTAATTAATTATTGCTCTATTTAATTTTTATTCCATCGATATCTGTAACAATCGATACAAAAAAGTCAAAAAATATAATACATAAATTACAATAACATTAACACTTACCAGGATATTAACTAGCACAGTCAAACGTCTCGCTTTTCGTGCGATATCACACACATTAACGCTTTTTCGTATTTTACATCATATATTTTTAATCTATCCACTTTGAGTTAAATTAAATTATATTCAATTTCGCAATTGTTCATGGTATAAAAATGTATCAGGCATTCTTTACGATATAGACACATGATCGACTTTTGAATTCGGAATTAAATATTATTCGAAAATTAGATTGCTGCCGAGGAAGTTGTTAGCCATAGTACATTAACCATACTGAATTAATTAATTATTGCTTTATTTAATTTTTATTTCATTGATATCTGTAATAAAGAAATAAATGCTAAAACATAATTGGATAATATTTGAATTATATATTACATCTTTTGCTATCAAAGACATTTTCAGTGAATAAGTTAGATAAGTAAATAAAATTAGCTAAAAATATCGTTTAAAATGCAGGATCAACTCGACTACGATACCGTTCACAAGTTCAATTATACTATGTTTTTGGTTTGTAAATTGACTTTGGTTCTTAGAAATATTTAATTTAGTAATTTTATTGATTTGGGTGTAATATATATCGTACCATTAAGGTTATGAATCCTAAGGGTAGGTTGGACTCCAAGTTTTCGAATGAGATATCGCCAACTTCCGCGCTTGATGGAGGGGGATGTAACCAAGATGCTGATATAATCAATACTTGCTCTCGAGATGACATTAGCGATAAGAGGTTTAAACCTTGGTCGCCGAGAAAGGATATTGAGGTCATCGTGGAAGCGTCACCAACGCTCAAGAGGGAGTTACATTCAAGCCGGTATTAGGTGGAGCAATTGGTATTATGACGTCCATCACCAACAGTCTACTAGGAGTAGTCTTTGACGATAAAGGTGGCGTGATTGATTGTAGAGCATGACAGTCAGTAAGATGCTATGCTACCAACGGTCGTGGCGGAGAACGAACGTCTCCATGGTAGGCCCTATATTTACGATACAACCTATCGCTGTTATGCTTATGACTGCCGCCTCGTGTGCTCCAATGCTTATGCCTAAGCCTCTGAAGGCATTTCGATTCGGTGTCTTAGGTCCGACAACCGTATACAGGATAAACGAGGCCATTTTCCAATTTCGCACCAATACACTGATATGGAATAAATATTCATACAAAGAAGTAAAAAAATACATAAATAACAATAATATCAACACTTACTAGGATATTAACCAGTGCAGTCAAACGTCTTGATTTTTGTGTGATTTCACTCACATTAACGCTTTTTCGTGTTACACATCATATAACCCAAGGGGATTAAATTAAATTATTTTCAATTTCGCAATTATTCATAGTATACAAATCTATCAGGTATTCTGTACGATATAGTCACATGATCGACTTTTGAATTCGCAATTATATATTGTTCGAAAATTAGATTGCAGCTGGGAAGTTGTTAGCCATAGTACATTAACCATACTGAATTAATTAATTATTGCTTTATTTAATTTTTATTTCATTGATATCTGTAATAAAGAAATAAATGCTAAAACAAAATTGGAAAATATTTGAATTATATATTACATCTTTTGCTACCAAAGACATTTTCAGTAAATAAGTTAGATAAGTAAACAGAATTAGCTAAAAAATAGCGTTTAAAATGCAGGATAAACTCGACTACGATACCGTTCACAAGTTCAATTATACTATGTTTTTGGTTTGTAAATTGACTTTGGTTCTTAGAAATATTTAATTTAGTAATTTTATTGATTTGGGTGTAATATATATCCTACCGTTAAGGTTAAGAATCCTAAGGGTAGGTTGGACTCCAAGTTTTCGAATGAGATATCGCCAACTTCCGCGCTTGATGGAGGGGGATGTAACCAAGATGCTGATATGATCACTACTTGCGCTCGAGATGACATTAGCGATAAGAGGTTTAAACTGTGGTCGCCGAAAAAGGATACTGAGGTCATCGTGGAAGCGTCACCAACGCTCAAGCGGGAATTACATTCGAGCCGGTATTAGGTGGAGTAATAGGTCCACCATCACCAACAATCTATTACGAGTAGTCTTTGACGATAAAGGTGGCGGGATTGATTGTAGAGCATGACAGTCAGTAAGATGCTATGCTACCAACGGTCGTGGCGGTGAACGAACGTCTCCATGGTAGGCCCTATATTTACGATACCACCTATCGCTGTTATGCTTATGACTGCCGCCTCGTGTGCTCCAATGGTTATGCCTAAGCCTCTGAAGGTATTTCAGTTCGGTGTCTTAGGTCCGACAACCATATACAGGATAAACGAGGCCATTTCCAAATTTTGCACCTAGAGGCATACACTGATATGGAATAAATATTCATACAAAAAGGTAAAAAAATACATAAATAACAATAATATTAACACTTACTAGGATATTAACCAGTGCAGTCAAACGTCTTGATATTCGTGTGATTTCACTCACATTAACGTTTTTTCGTGTTACACATCATACAACCCAAGGGGATTAAATTAAATTATTTTCAATTTTGCAATTGTTCATAGTATACAAATCTATCAGGTATTCTGTACGATATAGTCACATGATCGACTTTTGAATTCGCAATTATATATTGTTCGAAAATTAGATTGCAGCTGGGATGTTGTTACCTATAGTAAATTAACCATACTGAATTAATCAATTATTGCTCTATTTAATTTTTATTCCATTGACATCTGTAATAAAAAAATAAATACTAAAACAAAATTGGAAAATATTTGAATTACTATATATTACATCTTTTGCTATTAAAGACATTTTCAGTAAATAAGTTAGATATGTAAACAGAATTAACTAAAAATAGCGTTTAAAATGCAGGATCAACTCGTCTCCGAAACCGTCCCTAACTCCACAAGTTCAATTATATTATGTTATCGATTACTTGTACTCAAATCCAGATTAAAAAAGGTACAATTTTAAAACCTTACAAATGACAACTCAGTTTTTATTTCGAAACCTAGTTTGGAGTGGGCTCCCCCCTATAATCAATTACGCTTTTCACATTTTAATGCTAGTTTTCATGATAAGACTTTACGTAAGTAAAGTCAGAGAGAAAATAGAACAGAATATTACAACCGATATTTATACGTTTACCCGATTAGTATAAAACCGAAATAGAATAAAATTAAAACAGCTCTTTTGAAAAAAAAAATACTGCGCATAAAATAAATTTTCTTTTTTCTAAAGAAAAGAGATGGACAACGAAAAAGCAATTGAGTAAGAACTTAATAAAAATAAATGGAGCAGCCTTTTATACACGGTCATAAGAGTATTGCAATTGAAGGTCCCCAAAAATTTTAAAAACTTTTTTAAGCTTTCTAAAGAAACTTTTGAAGAACTGTTCCGTATAGTAGGTCTAAGGAAAATATTATTATCAGGGAACCAATTTCGAGGTAAATTCACAAATATTATAACAACAATAATTATATAATACTTTCAGGCTTCTAATTGACTTACGGTTTTTGGCAAAGAAAACTGCGTACAAAGATTTGTCTTATGTGCCAATTATCTAAGTTTAAACATATATTTACTTTATTATAGTCTGGTTTTTTTCTTATGGTTTTACAAATTGTCTTAAGTTCTGAAATAGTTATTGCACGAATAATAAACCTATAACTTATCACGTTTATCCGATTAACGTATTGCACATCTGCTATACATTCTCTTATTTCTCTAATACTGTTTACAAAATATTCATTAAATTGGTTAGCTATATCGGAGCTGTTATTATATTCTACATATTCTACATTATTAAATATCAAATTTTTTATCACAGATTTATTCTTTTTTAGGACTAATTCTTTTATGTTATTCCACGTCCGTTTTTGATCCTTGGTATTTGCTATTTTTTTTTATCAATATATGATTTTTTTCATTTTCCAGTTATATTTGATATATATTTCTGGCATTTTTATAATTATTCCATGCTACAGTAGTATTTTCACATTTTGCTATATGGTACTTCACTATTTTATCTTTTTTTAATGCTTGTAATTGTCTGTTAAACCACTTATTTACTCTGCTCTTTTCCCGTATCGTTTTTCGCACCGTAATTTTTTTAATTGTGTCTTCAATCGATTTATCGAAGTTATTTACATTATAATTTAATTCCACGTTTTCATCAAATTTCAATATTCCACTAATATCTCTTCTAAATCTCTGTTTTTCATATTTAAAGAATTCTATTTGTCTTTTACTTTCATGCTCTTTATTCATTTTGGTTTCTATATACATTTCCACTATTTCATTATCAGATATTTTATTAATTCTACTATTATTTACCTTTATATTGAGATTGTTGGTTATAACATAATCTATTATAGTTTTTGAGTTTCGCGTAATTCTTGTATAATCGGTAATAACTTGTACAAGTCCGTTACCGCTTATGATCTGTTGTAATTTTTGTTTATAAAAACCTTCCTTCGACCAATCAACATTAAAATCTCCGGCAACAATTATGTCTATGTTTTTATCACATATCTCTTCTATTGTTTGTTCAAAAACTTCATAAAATTCTGAGTCCTGACTACTTGGCGATTGATACACAGCTGCAATTATCATTGTTGTATGTATTTCTTATTCTGATATTGTATGCACTAATCCAATATTTATAGTTTCGTATCTATTCACAAATTATATTCACTTTCCAATTTTTATTAAAATATACAATTATCCCACCTGTTCTTGATGAGTTGGATAACATATGCGTTGTATCCCTCTAGTTGTAACTCCGATTCATCTACCCTATCGGTTACGTGTGTTTCAGATAGTATAATGAAATCCGGCTTGTCTGTATCCGCAATTACTTCAACCTGGTTAAAATTGTTAATCAATCCTTGTACATTTGTATAAACTCCTTGTAAGTTCTTTCGTTGTTTATCTATCATTCCCATGGTTCTCTTTTTTAACTGTAACTTATTTTGATACACTGGACACCATTTACTCGTTATAGCATGATTATCATCAAGACCGAAAACTTAGAATACAACAACATAGCAAGATACAATGGCTCAAACGTATAATTGGACACTATTTTTTTTTTATGTGTATGAAGATAAATTCGAATTAGAAAATCCAAGACGCAATAAGTAAATTTTAGCAGCACCACATTTGGCGTTAACAGAACAAAATTTGATATTCACAGAGCACTGTTAACTATTTAAGAGAGGCAATAAGTAGATTGGTCTTCTACTTTGCATAATTCCAGGCTATTGACATAAAATTTAGTTCTCATTATGATCATTATTATTTGTGAATAAAAGTGTTGAAATGTAAGGGATGGTTGGTGGCGAGGAGAGGGCAAATATTCTCAAATCCCAAAATTATTCCAGCTTTCCCACTACCACGGTTCGAAAAAGACGCCTCTGGACTACCGTTTGCATATGGTGTTATATGATCCAAAATAGCCACTGATCTTTTAGAAAATTTCCATTTTTTTGGCCAAAAATCGATTTTTTCAAAATTGAAAATCTCAACTCTGAAAATTATTCCAGCTATCCCACCAGGGTTCGATAGAGGACTATTTCTTATATGTTCCAAAATGACCGCTGATCTTATAAGAGAATTTTCAATCAAAGCCAATTTCACAATACCATATCACTTTGCATGCGACTATATTGCTAATTATATTAAGAGGCCTTGATACCTTCCTTTGAATATATGGTAGTCATTGACCTAGCATATGTTCTAAAATTACCTCCTAAACAAATGGTATGGTTCATACGGATACTGCTAAACAACTAACAGTGCTCTGGTAAGGGCAAATTTTGTTCTGTTAAGAGAACATTTTTCCCTGTTAACGCCAAATGTGGCGCTGCTAAAAAATAAGGACTGCGCCGTGGATTTTCAAATTCGAATTTATCTTCACACACACTTTTTTTTGAAAAATTTCCATTGAAGTGGAACAATTTTGAATAATCACTGTATGTCTTTCTCAAAGTGCGCCGTTACTATATTTCTCATTTTTCGTACCAGAAATTGTGTAAAATTACAAAATTTATTGAAAATTAAATGCCTTATTCCGTAACAGAAAATTATTAACTCGAAACACGTGACAAATTAAATTTGCTAAATCTTACCGGTGTAAAGAGATTATTCAACAGCGATACAAGACTCTTCTGTCACAGCGACAATTTTTAATACACAGTCTTTGGAATTCCCGAACAAATTACATTCAAAATTTTGAAAGTGCAATAACGAAAATAAGTTAAAAGTAACTTTACAGTTCCCTTTAGCTAAAGGTACCTTTAACTAAACCCAAGTTTAACGGCAAGTTGTAATAATGACCCTAAATGTTGTTAATTTTTCTTCAATGTTACTTCTTACAGTTTGTTGATTCTATAGTTCGCACTTTCACTTATAAGATTTATAACTTGTAATGTTATGATAATTAATTAATAAATAAATAAAAAATGCAAAGTAATTTTAATGAAAACGATGTCAAAAACTGGTCTAAATCTCAACACTAATCACGACTGCGTGGCATCGTTTTTTGTTATATTTCCATTGGAAATATAATTTCTAGTAATTTCTAATAATTCTTGCAAGACTTAGAAAAAGTCTATTATTTTCCGAAAGAAATGGACTTTCATACTTTAACATTAATTTGTAAAATAAATTAAATGTGCTTTTAAAATAAAGTAAAATTAATAAATTATAAATATCAAAGTACAGTACAGTTAACATGTTTGGACATCATGGATTCTCTGAATACCATACCACAGGCTGGCCTCGAGGTCATCTTATCTGTGCAGCCACTAGACATCTTTCTCCAAAACATATATCCTTGCATTGCACTGAACCTTAAGTTCTCAGATATGTCTAGGCCATGTATGATAGGGCAGGCTTCAATACTGCATTAAGTAGAACCCAATCACCATGGTACCATAGACTGTTTTCAGACGAACACACAAAACTCACACTCTCACACGAAAAGAATGAGTTGCTGAAGTTATCATCGGTGACGGTGATATAAAGATCTTCACCGATAGCTCAACTGTTCTATTCCTATAAACGGGCACTGGACGGGTCGTACACATTACCTAACCAGGAGAAGGGCAAATTAAGTTATTATAAAAAAAAGTTATATACCAATAACTGTAAAGTCCATTTGGTACCAAAAACCTCACTTTTTTAAATTTTATAGAATTTTACCCAATATACATATGTACATATATCTCGCTTTTTTTGCTCACATAAAAAATTTAACTTCATCGCCTATATCTCCGGCCCCAAAGTTTTTCCGACCATAACGAAAACTGTTATGGAATCCTTGATCCAAAAGCTATCCAGTCCAAATTTTGTTCGGTTTATGGAGGGCATATTTGGTTAAGAATTGATTTTCCAAAATTATTATCTCCAATAAGCGAATTATTTCAAAATTTCCTTTTTTTATTGTAAAATTAAAAGGTTTAGCTTCGTTTTACTCCCACCTGGGTAACAATCTTGTCGCGATGTGAGGGCTTAAGTGTACTTCGATTCACTCTGTGACCCAGTGTGAGTTGGAGTGCAGGACTAAAGGTTACCCTAATATCGTGAGAGGACTGTCTCCGAATTGATATCTCTGTTGTGATCTCTTCGACTTGCCCGATCACGTATACTGTACCCCTAATCCGGAGTGTTAAGCGACCCGTGCTTATAGGATGGTTTCCAGTCGGGGGTCTAATTCGACTGTATTATAACGGAGCCTCACTGATACCTGTGCGCCTCTGTGAGTATCAGGTTTTCTAACAAGTCCTTGTCATGCTAACGGGGGCTATGACATGATCGACCTCTTTTCCCCCTCACTCGTAAGACGTACACACAAACAAGACAAAAACCCGAACAAAACTTACGATGACGAACTGGAAATGGAAATTGGACTTGACGCGTCCCATCTCATTGCGCGAATTCAGGCGAGCCTTGTTGACAACAACAATGAGATCGTCAGGAACTTCGACCCAGGGGGTATGAGCATTACGACGGTGGAGGAGACCTTTAGTGAGGTGACTGCCTTGGCGGTCCCCACTTCGACTGAAGATATGTGCGTGGAGTCAGACTCTCTCACTATCGGATGAAGACGGTGACGATACGGCCATCGAAAGGCTGCCCTTCACTCGTATCCAGATTGCTACTGGGAGCAATGAGGTGGCGACTTCACCCTTACGGAATCCACTTGTTAGACAGGATGCCTCGAACCCAATAGTACAATCAGACACTGATTCGGACTGCGTGGGAAAGGGCATCTCGTCTAACAAGGGGGCTAAAACTGGACGAAAACTTTCCGCGTTGTATAAAGAGAGAAATTCATATCGCAGGGCTTGCACTATCTTGAGGAGATTTGCAAGCCGTGATGTGGATTCTCTCTCCATTAAGGGACAGAAGATGCTGGCTCGACACAGAGGCACTGTTTCACGGTATGAAACCAAATACCAGGGCAGTGTCCTCCAACGAGGCGCTGATTCTGGTGAGTATAACAGACCCTTGAGTGTGGACGAGAACGTAGAGCCAACTGATTCTACTCCTCAAGCTGCAGGCAAGGGGCACGAAGGTTCTATGCTCCCAACTGGAGTTGAAAAGACCTCTCGGGTATTTAAATCTCCAGTGAAGAGTAAGGGTGTTGGTGCTCCGTCTTCAATGGACGGGGGAGAGGTGGTAGAAACTACCGCTAATCCTCTATCCCAGAAGAAGGAGATAAGGTTGGGTGCGAAGGAGATGAAGGGGGGCGCTGCGATGGATAGGTCTTCCATGCAGGATTCCCGCTGGGGAGATCGCATGAAGAGGAACAGGTCCGATAACGTGCCTCCCTCCGGCTCCAAGCGTCCTAGGAAACAAGGAAGCCTGGGAACTAACCCTTCCCTTCAGTTGGCTTTCATCGACAGGTCAGATCTAGATGGCAAGATCTCTCCTGAAAGATGGAGCTAATTGAGGAGAGGCTAATTGAATTTATGTTGGAGGATAGCTGCGATGGCTTAATGCACGCATATCCTCCATCGGCTGGTCCAGCGGCGTCAAGGTAGTGGACTGCAAAAACGAGGGAACTGCAAAGTTCCTTGTAGTGGCAGTGAAGCGCCTTGGTGAACTCTGGCCTGGTGCTCGCTTGGAGGTGGTCCCTCAATCCGACCTCCCTCTACGTCCAATAGTGAAGGTATGGGTTCCGCCTACTTTTAGGCAAGTGAATGTCGTACCAAAACTTATTGGAAAGCAGAATGACGGATTGAACACCAGCTCGTGGGTAGTTGTCAACTCCCTGACTGGTGATGGTAAGAAAGGCTGCGATCTTCGGATCGCTATCGATCAGACTTCGCTTCAGTGGCTAGGAGCAAGGGGTGGCGTAGTGTTGTGTGGGTTGGCACACCTAAAATTCCGTCATCCGGACATAGGTGGTGCCAAGAACCCAGAGGAGGCTAAAAGTGGTGCAGATTAATCTACATCACTGCGAAGCCACCTCACACAACCTGCTAACCATCCTGCGCCGCCTTGAAGTTGACATCGCTCTTATCCAGGAATTTTGGATCCTTAGGGATAGGATTCTGGGTTTGAGCGATTCTGATTATAGGTTACTTGTGCCTAGAACAAGCGAGAAGGTAAGAACCTGTATTCTAGCTAGAGGTAATTTAGACTTGTTAATCACTCCTTCCTTTTGTACAGGTGACGTAACAACTGTAGCGTACAGAAATGGCCGTGGTAGCGATTTGATGCTGTCATCCGTGTATATGCCGTATGAGGCTGCATCTCCTCCCGATGGCCTAATTGGACTATTGGTGGAGCATGCGAAGAGAAAAAGATGTCGCCTCGTCTTGGGTTGTGATGCCAATGCTCATCAACCCAATGGGGCAGTGCTGACATAAATACCAGGGGTGAGTCGATTTTGAATTTTATTATTCTTAATAGGCTTAACATTTGTAACGTTGGTTACACGCCAACGTTTAGAAACCGTGTTAGGGAGGCGATAATTGACATTACGCTCTCTAACATGGATAGGTCTATTATTAGGGACTGGAGGGTTTCGGATGAGTGTTCTTTCTCTGATCACCAACTGATATCCTCCAGTATTAATCTATCTGGTGGCTTTAACGAGCCTTTTAGGAATCCGAGAAGAACCGACTGGATCAGATATGAGAAGGCTGTGGAGGGGGAACTTAGGGTCCTTAGGGGTCGTTCCACTCCTGGCATCAATGATCGAGTTGGATCTTTGACGGATATTTTGTTGTCTTGTTATAGAGATGCTTGTCCTCTCACTTACCCGGGTAAGAGGAATCAGCCAGCCTGGTGGAATGCGGAACTCCAGAGACTCCGCTGTTGTACCAGGAGACCCTTTAATAAGGCTAAGAGGCAGGGATGTTGACAGTTTTAATTATTATAAGAGGGAAATAAAGCGCGCAGAGAACCACCTGGATGAGTTTCTGCACAAGTATCGAGAATGTTGCCGATGTGGCTCCTTTCCGTAGGATGACAGGACCCCAAAATCCTAGGCTTCGTCCATAAGAGCGATGGCACGTGGACAGCCTTGAGAAAATAAATCCTAGAGCTTCTATTGAGCACTCATTTTCCCAATTATGTGGATACAGAAAGCTATCCGTTGGGCGTAGCTGATCCCTTCTATGATGCTGGCATGATGCCCGATTTGGAGGATATCATTACCAGGGATATGGTCAAATGGGCTATAAGTAGCTTTGAGCCCTTTAAGTCGCCTGGTCCGGATATTACCTTTCCGGCTCTGCTTCAGCATGCTGGTGAAATATTACACGAATGTCTGGTGGACGTGTTTAGGGACTGTCTCCGGTTGTGTGATATACCTGATGGTTAGAAAGATGTGCTTGTGGTTTTTATACCAATAGCTGGTAAACCCAGTCACATCGGCCCTAAGGACTATAAACCGATATCGCTCTCATCCTTTCTTTTGAAAGCTTTGGAGAGACTTATCGATCTATATTTGAGGTCAAACATGGACCGGTCTCTGTTGAGTAGGTCGCAACATACTTACATTAAGGGTAAGTCGGTTGAGAGCGCTCTTCATGATGTGACAGGTTTTTTTGAGGCGAATTTGGCTAGGGATGAGTACACACTGTCGGCTTTCCTTGATATAGAGGGGGCCTTCAATAATGTCACTACTTCTATTGAGAATTCGCTAAGGGATATACATGCCCCAGATTTTCTGGTGCGGTTTATCACCCACATGTTGGGTAAGACTAATCCGATCGAATCTGAGCGGAAGTTCTATCGCCAAGCGTGCAACCAGGGGTACACCGCAGGGGGTGTCCTATCTCCTCTTATGGCTCTTGGTTGCTAATGTTGGTCTGAGCCTTCTGGAAAGTGGGGGCTTTAGGGTTGTGGCATATGCCGATGATGTGGCTATTCTGGTGGGTGGAAAATTTTTGCCGACGATGGGGAAGTGATGGAGTCTGCTCTTGGAATTATATCCTCTTGGGCTACGAACTGTGGCCTGGGTATAAATTCGAATAAGACAGACCTCGTTTTGTTCTCGCGTAGGTACCAAGTTGAAACCTTCAGGTTGCCGAGGTTAGCTGGTAGGGAGCTTCCGTTGTCTTCTGAGGTCAAGTACTTGGGTGTTGTCCTGGACAGCAAGCTGAACTGGAAACGAAACACCGAGGAGAGAATGAAGAAGGGACTGAATGCTTTCTACCAGTGTATGAACTCCAAAGGTAAAAGCTGGGGTCTTCCGCCTAGGGCCATTCGCTGGATATATACGGCGATTGTGAGACCGGTTATTACTTATGGCTGCGTTGTTTGGGAGTGCCTTGGACAAGAGTTTTCAACGGAAAATCTTAGATAAGGTTCAGCGGATTGCCTCCTTGAGTATCACTGGAGTGAGGAAGAGTTGCCCTCAGGCTGCTCTTAACACTGTGCTCTGCCTGACTCCGCTTGACTTGTATGTCAAGCGGTGTGCAGCGCGTAGTGCCATACGCCTGAGAATCGGGCTGCTGGAAACAGCGTTCGATATGTCACTCCAGAGTTCTGAATGTCGTCTTTCCTGATGGAAGATATGCGCTTTTAGAAAAAGCCACTGATTATATTGTGCCTGAGGCTATGTTCCTGGTTTAAGGTTAGGTTAGGTTCGCTTTCTGGGGGCGATTTGGTAGTTGGTCCTGACCCCTCAGTCTGTCACCTCTATGGCCTCATCAATGGATGGGTCAGGGAGGAAGAGCAGAGGCGTTGGGGGAACGGATCTAGTTTTGTCTCTAGATGTCTATTGCCTGCTGTGGACAATAGGAGAACAGGTTGGCTGCTGGGCTTGGGTAGGCCAGCTTAAGGTTGTCGGTTTTAACACGGCACTGCGAGATTAGGTCGCTGACGGGTATCTGGAACAGATCCCAGCCGGACTATTGCAGGGCATGTTGCGATGAGGAGTTGGAGACTATCGAACAGATCCTCTGTAACTGCCCAGCCCTTAGTGTAGTCGCGCCCTACCTTTTTGTTGTCTTATCTGTGTAATTCCTCCACTTCCCATTCTCCCCTTTCCTACATCCTCTCCTTTTTAATCCCTCCATTATCCTTCCCTCTGAAGGACGTTGTACAATGGGTCAATTCAACCTCCGGGTACTGTACAAGAAGTTCAAAAATATTAACAACTTTCAGCAAGAAACATTTTTTATGATATTTTGATCTTGTAATATTTAGCTTCTTAATTACCTCTTGCACAGGAAACTATATTCATTGTGACCGAAAATCGCCATTTCGATTAATAATTAAATATTTAAGAATCTTTAAACTTTTCATTGAAGAAATTAAAAAATATTCCAAACTTTCCCTTTTTTAACACAAAATAAATGTTTATTTACATTTAATTTTTCTGCTTTATCCGCCAGTTTTCACTCTGTATATCTGTTGCTTCTAACACATTTAATTCGCAAAACATTATAACATTTTTTTTACTGCTCATAAAAAAATTTTCTTGCTGAAAGTTGCCAATATTTTTTAATTTCTTGAAAGAAAAAGTTAAAAATTGTTATTGTTATTAGTTGTTTTTATTATTTATTAATAGTTTTAAACAAAAATTAAATTTTGTATTAACTTTCGCCAATATAAAAACCCACCCCGGAAACTAAAAAAAACATAAACAAAACAGAGTTACAATCAGAGAGGGACAGAAATACTTTTTGGCAATATTTGCTGCCCCTTTCTCAATGCAAGGTTAACTGTCAAACTCTAGTTTACATTCTGTGTATTTTGTGTTGCAAACTGTGTTGCTTTATAACGCCCATGTTCTTACGCTTACGCTTACGATTCAGCATGTTCTGAAATGTTTTTCGAAATGTTTTTAACTATACCCCCATGTTCTGAAAAACGCTTATCGCTTAATGTTCGCGTTTTCGATTTGAAAACTCCAAATAGGTGTTCTTACAAAAGGAAATCGCTAGAAATTTGGCGTTTTCAAACCGCTAGTGTATACTGAAGCGATCTGGTCTTTTTTATTTAAACTGTACCTTAAATTAACAATAAAATTATAGACAATTTAAATTTAATGTTTTTTTTATTTGAATGAAAACTTTTAGCATTTTTTTACGATTTAAATTAAAAATAAATTAAATTAAAATATAGAATATATAAAATATAGAAAAGAAAAATTAGCTTTGTAAAGTAAACAAGTCAACTGGCGATTTATACAAACAGCTGATCAGATTGATCATCGAAAAAAAAAACAATATAATGCTAGTGGTGTTAATTTTAAAACTAATTATTTGGTTATTTCTTTTTAAACATTTGATATTAATATTTGCAATTTATTAAGTTCACATATCTATATTAAATCGTAAAAATAAACGATAAATTAAAGTTAAAAAATAATTTAAAACCTGTATAAAGTGCTTTAAAACTTTTATGAGAGCAAAAAAATCATACAAGATTTTATTTTAAACTGGCTATTAAAAATTGGCTGTTAAAAATTACCAATTATTCGTGAGTGCTTATAAGTGACATCTCTAACTGAAAAGAAGCATTTGCCGCAATTTTTCTCACATCTCACAAATAAAAACTTGCAATGAAATCTGATTTTTTGTATGTGTATGTACGTAATACTTACGCTCTTACGTCCCTTAGTGTTTTTTTTTTTAATTATCATTTCTTTTGCTTTTTTAAAGCCAATATAGCAAGCAAATACGCTGTTGTAGGCATTTAACATTTTTTTATTTGTTTCTGTTTTGTTATAATAAAACGTATGTTTTCATTGTTCGAATGCAACTTCGAAAAATGCAAAACGCCAGCATATCGCTTCGTTTTCTGAACATGGGCGATAGTTTGTAGAGCTTAGCCATTTTCTAAAAAGTCGATCACTGTCCCAATCTTTTCGAAATTAATAATTTACGAAATAAATTGTCAATCTTAACTAACAAAAGAAGATTATATTTTGCACATGTTTTGCATGTATTTATTTACTTTAATTGAAGTAAAATTTGTATTTTTTTAACTATAGCTTTTAACTTTTCCACATGTCATAATTTTTGTTTTGTGTATGATTGATTCCTGGTAATTTAAATTAGATTTTATTGGGGGATTTACGTTTTGCAAGCAATTAAACGCGCTTTTCATATTGCCTCATCAGTTTACAATGAGTTACTTAAAGAGTTACCAGAGGGAAAGAATAAATACTTTTCTACTTTTATTAGACAACTATTAAAAAATATAAACCTATCTTAATAGATCTAAAAGCACAAATGAAATATATAAAATGTACCATTTTAATCCTTTTTATTTTGAAACCAGAGCTAAAATTTTGGCGTTTTGCTAGATCGAAAAGTACTAAAAGTGATGCCAAAAGTACAAAGTTTCCGATTTTTCCCGATTTGTATGGAGCACTTTTTTGCTCATATGAAAAAAAATTAGCTACGTCGTCTACATCACCGATACCAAGCAATGTTCGATCATATCGATAACTATATTGAAATTCTTGGTACCATCATACCTATCGTTTCTTCCACAATTCTCACCCATTTTAGCCTGATTTGTATAGAACACTATTTTTGCTTAGATGCGTTGTCTGTATTTCTGATCCAGAGTAATGCTCGACCGTAACGCGAAATATTTTGGAATCCTTGACAACCTCTTAGCGCATTAGGCCGGCCTTTTTTCCATTCAATTATATTTTTATCCCACTTTGCACAATTTATGGAGGGCACATTTGGTTAAAAAAAATCGGTTTTGAACTCATTTATTATTATTAAACGAATTTTTAATCGAAAATTTTAAAACAGTAATATAGAGCTAAACAAATTTAATTACTTTTATTTTATATTTCATTTATTTACGCATGCATGTCGTATCTTTTATTGTAAATTTTAGATTACGGTTTTTTAGATATCATCCATATACCTGTACAACAAATTTAATTCTTAAGGATAACTTAATATTCTTTTTTGTACAATACTGTATTTTATCTGCATGTATGAGATCGTTATTACGACTTGATGTGTAAAGACGTGATTTGCTGTGTTTCTTTGAACTTAATTTTAGTAGTTTACGGTTACTTTTCTTGTGATCAAACAACAACTAAATTCAAATTTAAAAATAAATAATAAAAAAACAAACAAAATTAAACGAAGAAGAGTTGATGATGTTGTTGCCTCTTCTAGGCACAATATGAGTAAAAAACAAATAATAAACAGCTCTCAGAGAACTGTTAGCCAAAATTATTATACTCCTCTACAAACAATCGATGACGATGCTGATGATGAAGTTATCGTAGAAACAGTTGTTAAGGTAAAAATACCACCAAAAACAATTTTAAAATGTAAAATTGAACAAATGCATGAAGTGTATAGAATAATGGATGTAAAGGAATATTCTATACGTAAAATATCTATTGGTCTCAAACTTTTTTGCGACAAAAAGGAATATTTTGATAAAATTCGTGCCTTATCAAAAAAAATCAGTTTTGAATATTTTGCATATGCCTCAAAAAGCGAAAAGCCGTATAAAGCGATTTTACTTGGTTTAGATAAAACCGATCCAGCCGTTATTAAAAATCGTCTTACTAGCATGGGTCTTAAATGTATTGACGTTAAAATTGTCACTAAAACCAAAGACAATAATGAAATTATAATTTTTATAGTATATTTCGAAAGAAAATCTATAACATTAAAGGAGCTTAGGTAATCTTTTATTTTATATTGTTTAGCAATATTTATAAAAGAGAATATTCGACACGAATTAATTTACACTATAAATACATCTTTAATTGGAAATATTGGTATTAGAGTGTATACTCAAAACGATTTTATTGACATCTTCTCATGCTACTTTCCTGGTAGAACTGCAGGAAGTGATTCCTTGCGTAAATAATCATTCACATCAGACATTCGAAAGCTAACATCAATAAGCAACAAATACATTTTAGGAGGCGATTTTAATTCCAGACATAATCATTGAGGATGTCAAAGAAGTAATTGTTGGGGCAACATTATTTTTAACCAATTACAACTAAACCAAACTCAAATAGTTTTTCCCCACGAAAACACCTATATTCCATCTGATCCGTCTAGGCAACCATCAACATTAGATTTTTTCTTAACAAATACGGCACATAACTTAGTAGCGGTAAAAGTTATAAATGAACTCAGTTCAGATCATCTTCCAATATCTACTACTGTTAATCTTAGAGCAAATGTCGTAAATAATTTACAATACGTTTTTAAAAAAACAAATTGGCATCGATTTCAAACATCAATAAATAGAAACCTACCTCGCCCTATTGATATGGAGGAAATAACAAATACAATTCAAATTGACGAAATGTTAAAAACTTTTAACGATACTGTTAAAAAAGGAATTGATGAAAGTACACCAAAGCGTAGAATAAAGCTAGCTCTTAAAAATTTACCAAATAACATAAAAATAATGATCCAATTTAGAAATATATATCGATGAAATTGGAAAAGATATAAAGATATAAACGATCATCGGCAAATGACACGGCTAAACAAAGAAATCTGTATCGAAACAAATAAGTTTAGAAATTTAAATTGGAATAATATGCTAACTACTTTGGAAAAGTCTTCGTCACCGTTTTGGTAGGTTTCTAAAGTTTTAAAACGAAAAAACAAGTAATATTCCTATTTTGAAAGATAATAGACAAGTAACCTTTACGCAACAAGAGAAAGCAAATACGTTAGCTAAATGTTTTATGTCAAATCACAACATTTCATCCCGGTTAAGTGATACAAACATAATATTTGAAGTTGATAATGCAGCAAACCAAATTCGAAGTTGCAATGTAAATCCACGGGACAACTACTATGTTAATAGTCCACAAATAAAACAAATTATTAAAACACTAAAAAATAAAAAGTCGCCTGGAATTGACAGAATAAATAACCAATGTTTAAAAAATCTTTCAAATAACGGTATAAAATATCTCACTAATCTGTTTAATTGTTGCCTTAAATTGTGTTACTTCCCGAAATACTGGAAAATATCTAAAACAATACCAATTATAAAGCCGGGTAAACCTCCTGATTCACCTCATTCATATAGGCCAATTAGTCTATTGCCATCCACAAGTAAAATTCTTGAAAAAATTCTAAAATAAAAATTAAACAATTTCATTGATGTGCATAATATTCTCCCTCCGCAACAGTTTGGATTCCGTAAAGAACATAACACTTCACAACCTTTAATAAAAATAAGAACACTGGTAAAGGAAATCTTTCAAAACGCTAAATCTACGGGTATGGTTCTCTTAGATATAAAATCAGCAATTGATTCGGTCTGGCACAACGGTCTCATTTACAAGTTACATACATACATAATTGGCCATTACAACCCTTCAGTCAGGATTACGGCCTAGCTTCTCACACCACTCATGTTGTGTGCGATAATTTTATACATGAGTGGCGGGACCTACAATTTAAAGTCGACTCCGAACGACAAATTTTGAGAAACTTTTCATGGCAATTTTATTTACTCTCAGAGTTTTTGCCAGAAATCTGCTGAGAGGAAGTCGCCGAAGAAATACTTTTTGTATTTTGTTTTGATGTATGGCCTGGGGCTCGAACCCTGGCTTTTCGTCTAATAAGCCAACACACTACCTACTAGACCACGGCGACCATTTACAAGTTGAAGAGACTAAATTTTCCAGATGAGCTCATCAAAATTATTCAAAATTTTTTATACGACAGATATTTCTCTGTACATATATCTACAACGACATCTCAAAAAATCAGCATAACAGCAGGATGTCTACAAGGATCTTGCCTTTCTCCAGTCCTTTATAATATTTTTACGGCAGACATTTCTATTTTTCCTCACTGTGTAACCTCAATTTTTGCAGAGCACAGCTATACTTAGCTCCGATGAATATGCAGTAAACATCAAAGCCAATTTAGAATTGGCTCTGGAAAATTTAAAATTATACTTCAATAAGTGGAATATTATGATAAATCCGGAAAAAACAAGGGCAATATATTTTACCAGGAAAAGGAAGTCATGTTTCTTACCGCAAAACCCTCTTTGTTTCATGGATCATGATATAAGTTGGGAAAACAACGTTAAATACTTGGGAATAATACTTGATCGAAAACTAAACTTTAACGACCATATACCATATTTATTAGATAAGATTAACAAATTAACTATATAATGTACCCACTTATTAACAGGAAAAGTTTTCTTAATATTTATAACAAGAAATTGATACTCAAATCCATATTTCACCCTTTAATATTTTACTGTTCCCCAGTTTGGGCTACTTCTGCTAAATGTCATCTTAAAAAACTTCAAATAGCCCAAAACAAGCTCCTTAAGATGTTATATAATCTTCCTTGGCATTATTCTACACAACGACTTCACTCATTATCTGGCATTGAAATCGTTCAGGATAAAATAAATAGATTAACCCTAAATTTCAACAGATCTCAATTTTCTCAATATCTACATATAAATGAACTCCAGCCAATATACTCTCTGAACTATAGTCAATATACTCTAGTATAAATTTGTACACTTTAACTATTGTTTCATAAGGTTTTTGTAAATTTTTCCCTTCCTTTTATATATTAAAATATTATTTAAAAAGCTCACAAAATTCAAATTTAACTACTAAGTAGAAAAGAAACAAAGTTTCTAAACTCTTTAATATATATATACAAGTCAATTGTAAAACAGTATTAATATAATAAATGAAATAAATAAAAATATCTGCATGTACATATATGTATGTGCATACTATATTTGTACCGTAAATAATTTTTCAAATGAGTATATATTGAATTATTTTACTTACTTTTTTGTTTTTAAGATCCTTTAAACATATTTCCATATGCATCTAATCCTTTTAAATATTTGCTTTATATGTCCAAACGTATGTTAAGATAATTTTTTTTTTTTTTCTAATAATATCGACAGTGTCTCCATATGTATTTCCATTGGTGTCTTTCATGTGCTTCCCTTCATTGTTACATATTACATACATTAACAAAAAAAATTAATTTTATGTTGAAGGATGACAATTACTTCATTGACATCGTGATGAAAAAAAGTGATGTTAACTTGGCGTTTTCATTCTATCTTCATATCTTGAGTAATCAGCAACTTGGTTTTGGAGAACTATGTTAGTGGTTCAAGAGAAATCAATGTGATGTACATGATTGGAGACAAAAGCATTATATGATAAATACATTATAGCAGGTGTTTTTTTTTATTGAAATTTTAAAGGAGACAAAGAACTTGCAAATGAGGTTGCAATATTAGCGAATAAGCGCATGCCTGTCACTTATTTTTTAAATATTTTCAGCGAACTTTACTTTACTTACTTACAGCTCTTTAGCCACGATTACGAAGGAGCTTTTTATACTATCCAAGTTGTGTGCGTTGAGTGGGTAATAGAATAGTCAGTGTAGCACAACGTAACAAGTAGCGCTGTAGCTTGTAAAAATTTTAACATGTAAAATATTAAAAATTAAACCAATACAAATTGATGTCAATAAAATACGTAGTTGTAGAAGCTACAATGCAAAATTCGAATTAGAATTATTGGACTTTGTCGAGCTGATTGTGAAAACTAGTTCCAAAAAATTTAATATTATCAATGGATTACAACAAGCTACTGTAAATTCCCCAATTCTGTTTAATATATTGTTACGAAAATTGAATTGGTCTTTTGCTTTTACATCGTTTAACATTAAAATTATAAACAAAGCTACAAAAACAATGAACTTGTTTAAATGATAAACAAGTAAACAAAAATATACCAACAAACACCAGTATAAAAGTTAACGGTGGTGTTAGCTCAATCAGCAGAATAAATTCTGCATAGTAACCTATTCCTTATTTTGAAGTATGCACCTGTGTCCGGTCAAGTTACACTGTGTGAAACAAAATTATAGTTAGCGGTATGCACCTGTGTCCGATCAGGTTAAAGTATGTGAAACAAAATTATTTCTGCTGATTCAGCGTCTACCAACAAACACGTGGAGGTGCAATGTGATCGTGGCAGTTGATGAGGCGATTTGGTTGATGGCAAACAGGCAGTCTGGGTTGTGTAGTCGGAGTTAACGTTCGATGAAGCGTTAAATAATTAATTGTATTCGTAAACTTAAAATATTTGATTGTTAATAAAATAATCTGTGCATTTCAATGATTAATTGTGTTAATAAAATAATCTGTTCATTCCATTAATTAATTGTGCTAATAAATTAATTTAAATTGAAAAAATTGTGTTTTTATTAGTCGGTTCAGTTGGTCGAACCGTCCTATTATATTTTTTTAAATAATCGGTTCAAGGTTCTTTAACAGGTGCCCGAGCAGGGACCGGCCTAAAATTTAAACAGCGGTGTTCTTTAAAAAAAGAGGTCCTGAGATTCCTACGGGACCCTCCAGGACCAGATAATACTAAGAAAGAAAACGTTTTTGTGATTCCTACGGGACCCTCTTAAAACGCATAATTATAAATCAAATTAAAATAATAATTTGCTTCTCCTACTTCGCCAAATTGCTATTCCTGGTAGTGAAAATTACCACAGAAGGTTATCAAAGCGAAAGTGAAGCAATCCGTACCTTAGTAGGTATTCGCGATTATTAAAGCGGATTTCCAAAAAGGATTCTTGCGGCCATTCCGATAGGAGTCAAAGAGATTTTGAACCGATCGCATCGCGGGGTGCTCAAATCTCATTATTGAATGATTTTAGTTAAAAAATAAAAATGAAGAGTAAATAAAAAATAAAAAATGTATTGTTTTAAAGAAAAAGAGTATATTTTTAAAAGAAAATAAAGAGAAGAAAATATTTGAAGAAAGAAATTACCAAAGTATTAAAAAGGCTAAGAGTAAATAAAAAAGATAAGTAAGAATATATAAAAGAAAAAGAGAATATATTTAAAAGAAAATTAAGAGCAGAAAATATTTAAAGAAAGAAAATACAAAAGTATTAAAAAAATGTGAAGAGTAAATAAAAAAGTTAAAAGAATATATATTATTTAAAGGAAAAAGAGAATATAATTAAAAGAAAGAAAAGAAAATATTTGAAGAAAGAAAATTCAAAAGTATTAAAAAAAGGTGAAGAGTAAATAAAAAGAAATATATTATTTCAAAGAATAAGAAAATATATTTAAAAGAAAATTAAGAGAAGAAAATTTTTGAAAAAGAAAATATAAAGGCAATAAAAAGGAAAAAGCAATTAAAGAGAAAATAATAAAATTAAAAAGAAAAATTACAAATTTATATTTAAAAAAAATAATAAGAAATATTTACGGTGAAGTTGAGTGGACATCCCTTAAAAATAAAAAAACAACAAAAAAGATTATTCGAAGGTAAGCGAATTTCTTATTTCTCTTCCTTATCGTTACTTGCCTAATAATAATATGACTTTAGGTCAACTGTAACCACCTTGACTGGTGCCATGAATCGTTTCATGGAGCAGGTCAAGGCTGTGGAAACTAGATAGGAAATGTTGAGGCGAGTTTAAGTAACAACGCGTTAGGGCAAGTGATCAGTAGGTTGGAATTTCTTGACAATAGGCAGGCTGCAGTAGTAGGCGCCGTGGTTTCAGAGGAAGAATCCCTTCAACGACCACGAACTGAGGACGATTTAAAGGATATAAGCCGACTCCCTGACAGCGTGAAAAAATTACGGTTATCATTCAGAAACAAAAACCCTTCCAGAAGCATACTACGCTTGCTTGGAGTTGCAAAATTTAACTATGGGAAATAACATCCTACACATTAAGGGCAATAATAGAATCAGTGTTCCAACTTCGATCGGTAGACAGGCAATTCCCTCCTCGACCACCAAAAGCCTTCCCAATACAACAAAGTAACCATTTGCAGGCTCAGAATTATAAACAAAACTGGCGAAATAGTTATAAACTTCAAAACTTCCGTGAGGAGTTTTATGACTCTAAATTGAGGCCACCAATTCCTCCTCGTTATCCTGTGACTAAGAATGAAACAATGGATATTGATAAAACGATAAAGTCACGCCGGGTTAACTATATCAACAATCCGAGATCGATGGGTAAAAGGAATCAACCTGAGGATTATTTGTCAAACATACAACCAAGATTACTGCTCAGCCAGATATAGTCGATGAAATAAATGTTATGAGGGTCAGCCGTCAAGCTTACCCTACGTAGAATATAAGACTCAGAATAGCAAAGTGTTGGAATTCCTGATTGGCACAGGCACAAATTAGAACTTCTGTAGTCCTTTTTTGTCTAGTGGTTCGACACTTTTAATCAAACCAATATTGCTTCGATCAGAAGGAGGAGATATCTTAATTAACGAAAAAGTGGAAGGTCGGTTCTTTAATCTTGCAGGACAGCTTTTTATATATAGCCTGGACTTAAAACTTTTGATTGTATAACTGGTGATGATACCCTCAAGCAGCTAGGTGCTATAGTTGATCGTAAAGCAAATCTACTAATATTAGAGATATTCCTCTTAAAGAAAAGGTGTCTCTATACTAACACAGCCTCAACTCATCTGACTCAGTTTTCGTCGTTTGTCACACATACTTGCCGAATAAACTTGCTTCCTACAGCCATCATTTTCATAAAGGATTCGTTTGATACTCTACAACCTCTTCGAGCCCTACTAGATTCTTGTTCTGAAGTCAATCTTATTACACAAGAAACTGTTAATCGCCTTCGTCTGAAACAAAATAGAACAACTCAGGAAATTTCTGGTATTTCAAATATTCGAACACAGCTAAAGCATTTTGTAACAGCAACAATTAAATCACGCGTATCTCACTTTGAATGGACAACATGTTTTTTGGTCACAAAATCTATTTCATCGCAACATCCAACTAAAAAAGTTAATGTATCAAATTGGAGTATCCCAAATCATCTTGAATTAGCAGAACCACAATTTTATATACCTCAGTGTATTGACGTCCTTCTAAGTTCAGAAATTTTCTTCGAATTGCTCCTTGATGGCAAAATTTCTCTTGGCAACGGATTGCCTTGCCTTATAAATACGTCTCTCGGATGGGTAATCGGTGGTAGCATTAGCAATCAAAATCCTCAACGTACATTAGGGTGGAATGTTATTACTAAAGGTGAGGTATGTACTCGATACTAAAAGCTTTTTGGGAAATTGAAGAGTTTAATCAGCATTCACCTTTTTTCACTGAAGAAGAAAACCTTTGCGAGGAGCATTTTGTTAAAAATAATATTTTCGATCCCAGCGGTAGATTACAGGTAAGTTTACCATTTAAATCTTCAATAACACAACTTGGTAGCTCATTTGAAATAGCGCGTCGGAAATTTTTATATTTAGAAAAACTATTATCAAAATATGAAAATTTAAGAAAAATGTACTTTGATTTTATAGACGAATACATTCAACTTGGTCACATGTCTCCTGTCAGCTTCAATAGCTTAAACTCATCGCACTATGTTATTCCTCATCACCCTGTTTTACGCCCACAAAGTACTACAACTAAGCTTAGAGTTGTCTTTGACGCCTCTTGTCGGACATCAACGAATATTTCTTTAAATGAAGCCCTAATGGTAGGTCAAACGATACAACAAGAACTCATTATAACAATTTTTTCTTTTCGTTTAAATAAATTAGCTCTATCTGCTGACATTTGCAAAATGTATAGGCGATTTTTGGTGGACGAAAGAGACCGCAACTATCAATTAATTTTATGGAGAAAAAATACAGGTAATTCTCTCAGTCTTTACAAGTTAAATACTGTGACGTATGATACATCAGCTGCTCCGTTTCATGCAGTAAGAAGCTTATTTTTTATCGCAGATTTTTACAAAAACAAATATCCTGTTGGCTCTGAAGTTCTTAGGCGCGATCTTTATGTCGATGATTTGCTCACGGGGGCAGATAACTTTTCTGAACTTTTAATCAAAAAATTTGAAATCACAGAAATATTACAAAAGGCTGGAATGGAACTATCAAAATGGAACTCCAATTGTCCAAATTCTGCCCCGGGACATGAAGAGTTGTATCTAAAAACAAACAATGAATATATTACTAAGGCTCTTGGAATGTCGTGGAAGCCTAAAGACGACGTATTTTGTTTTCGATTCGATTTGCCAACAATTGAAGTTCCTACAAACAGATCAGTTTAGCCAGCTGTCGCAAAAATATTTGATGTTCTTGGTTTACCAAGCCCTATAATTATTTCGTGCAAAATCCTAATCCAAGACATGTGGAGGCAAAAGTTAGACTGGGACACAACTTAACTCACGTTTATCAAACCGATGGAAAGAAATTGAACAAAGTCTTCCTTATAACGCGAAAATCGAAATACCAAGATTTGTAGGTACATCTCCACAAACAGAATTTGACATCCACGGATTCGCTGATGCTTCTCAGTTAGCATACGGTTGTTGTCTCTATACACGTTTCGAAAATAAGAAATAATTCAAGACAACTTTGCTCATAGCAAAATCGAAAGTAGCTCCAGTTGCTAATCAATCCTTGCCTCGTTTAGAGCTTTGCGCTGCTATTAAGTCGAACCTGGGATAAAATAAAATCTAAATTTAGTCGTTTCAATTATCGAATTTACTTCTGGTCAGACTCAAAAATTGTTTTAAATTGCCTCACCAATCATTCATCGTCATACGTTTGTTTTGTCGCTAATCGTGTTTCAGAAATATAAAACTTAACGCATAATATACCCTGGAAATATGTGCCTTCAAAGCAAAACCCCGCAGATATAGTTTCTAGAGGCTGTCTTGCAAACGACCTTGGAAACACGATATGGTTTACCGGTCCTAAATTTCTTTTAGAACCAGCTACAAATTGGCCAAAGGCTGATATTGACAATACAAAACTTCCAGAACAAGAAATGAGAAAATCTGTATTTAAAACTACTATCGTTACCTAATCAATCATCGATCATTTATGTTCTCGACATTCATCATATCTCAAAATTCTTCGCATCATCGCTTACATTCATCGTACTTTTAACAAAGCGAAACCAGTTTATAACCTTCGAGGAGCTCCAATTATTATTCTATAGAATAATACATAATATTCAACATTCAACATATAAAGAAGAAATCTCGTCGTTCAACAAAGGAGAAAGCTTAAAGTCAAGTATTCAAAAGTTAACCCCATTTCTGGACAAAATACAATGCTGTAGTTCAACTTTAACTATCATTCGTGTAGGCGGTCGGCTAGCAAATGCACCATTATTATTTGAAACAAAATTTCCGGCTCTCTTACCAAAAGATCATCGATTTACAACAATCTTCGTCGAATATCTTCATCGAAAACACTTGCATGCTGGTTCTAAGGCTTTTCTCGGAATTCTTCGTCAGCAGGTTTGGATAATAAATGCTAGAGAAATTGTCAGAAAAGTTTTTTGAAGATGTGTACACTGTTTTAAATATAACCTTCGTTTACTACAGCAAATTATGGGTTGTTGAACTGTGTTCAACGTTTATTTTTTGTAGTGTAGTCCCATTGTGAATTATTTTTATTTTCTCTTAATTATTATTATTATTCTCTTAATTTCTTATCTTATTTTTTTCTCAATCTCTCTATGTATAATCCCATGTATTTCTTGTATATATTCGAATTCCTCATGTCTAAATTTTAATTTTAATTTGAACTTTCTTAAAACCTTCTATTAATTTCTAGTTAGTTGATAAGTTGAATAGTTGATAAGTAGACAAAACCCAGCCAAGAAGGCAATAAATCTCAGTTAAAGAAAACCCTAAAGCTTCTTATTTTCTTGGGGGATATATATGTTCAAGAGGAATATACATGTCCCAATACTCGTCAACTCATTTTTTGCTAGACCCTAGGAGTTTAGTTGACTCCTAGAGCCTACAAAATTGTAGGTACATCTCCACAACCAGAATTTGACATCCACGGATTCGCTGATGCTTCTCAGTTAGCATACGGTTGTTGTCTCTATACACGTTTCGAAAATAAGAAATAATTCAAGACAACTTTGCTCATAGCAAAATCGAAAGTAGCTCCAGTTGCTAATCAATCCTTGCCTCGTTTAGAGCTTTGCGCTGCTATTAAGTCGAACCTGGGATAAAATAAAATCTAAATTTAGTCGTTTCAATTATCGAATTTACTTCTGGTCAGACTCAAAAATTGTTTTAAATTGCCTCACCAATCATTCATCGTCATACGTTTGTTTTGTCGCTAATCGTGTTTCAGAAATATAAAACTTAACGCATAATATACCTTGGAAATATGTGCCTTCAAAGCAAAACCCCGCAGATATAGTTTCAAGAGGCTGTCTTGCAAACGACCTTGGAAACACGATATGGTTTACCGGTCCTAAATTTCTTTTAGAACCAGCTACAAATTGGCCAAAGGCTGATATTGACAATACAAAACTTCCAGAACAAGAAATGAAAAAATCTGTATTTAAAACTACTATCGTTACCTAATCAATCATCGATCATTTATGTTCTCGACATTCATCATATCTCAAAATGCTTCGCATCATCCCTTACATTCATCGTACTTTTAACAAAGCGAAACCAGTTTATAACCTTCGAGGAGCTCCAATTATTATTCTATAGAATAATACATAATATTCAACATTCAACATATAAAGAAGAAATCACGTCGTTCAACAAAGGAGAAAGCTTAAAGTCAAGTATTCAAAAGTTAACCCCATTCCTGGACAAAATACAATGCTGTAGTTCAACTTTAACTATCATTCGTGTAGGCGGTCGGCTAGCAAATGCACCATTATTATTTGAAACAAAATTTCCGGCTCTGTTACCAAAATATCATCGATTTACAACAATCTTCGTCGAATATCTTCATCGAAAACACTTGCATGCTGGTTCTAAGGCTTTTCTCGGAATTCTTCGTCAGCAGGTCTGGATAATAAATGCTAGAGAAATTGTCAGAAAAGTTGTTAGAAGATGTGTACACTGTTTTAAATAAAACCCTCGTTTACTACAGCAAATTATGGGTTGTTGAACCGTGTTCAACGTTTATTTCTTGTAGTGTAGTCCCATTGTGAATTATTTTTATTTTCTCTTAATTATTATTATTATTCTCTTAATTTCTTATCTTATTTTTTTCTCAATCTCTCGTATGTATAATCCCATGTATTTCTTGTATATATTCGAATTCCTCATGTCTAAATTTTAATTTTAATTTGAACTTTCTTAAAACCTTCTATTAATTTCTAGTTAGTTGATAAGTTGAATAGTTGATAAGTAGACAAAACCCAGCCAAGAAGGCAATAAACCTCAGTTAAAGAAAACCCTAAAGCTTCTTATTTTCTTGGGGGATATATATGTTCAAGAGGAATATACATGTCCCAATACTCGTCAACTCATTTTTTGCTAGACCCTAGGAGTTTAGTTGACTCCTAGAGCCTACAAAATTGGTCCTTCGACAAGTCCTAGCGGTCTAGGATTGTGATTTGAGTCAGTGGCAGGAGGTCCATTAGGCATCAAAGGCGGTTATGCGTTACCAGCATCAACCCCAATAAACGAAGAGTGGCATAAGTTCCACTAGACATCACTGGCGATTGTGCGCTACCAGCATTAATCCCAGCAACCGTAAAGTGGCATAAGAACCACAGGTTACACCAAGGCCTTCGCAGCATCACCCCAATAAACGTAGAGTGGCAAAAGCTCCACTAAGTATCACCGGCGATTGTGCGCCACAAGCATCAATCCCAACAACCGTAAAGTGGCATAAGATCCACAGGTTACACTAAGGCTTTCGCAGTATCAATTTCATCAAGAGGAAAACGACGAGAAGTCAAACAACCATAATCATAATCTACAAAAACTGGAGACAGAAGATCAATAAATTCATCCCCAGGAAAAAAAGACAATAGATGGATCATCAAAAAATTCATCCCCAGGAAGGAAGGTTAACGTCAAGGGCATTTGAAGAATTCTACACGGAAATACATAAGGTCAGTTATCAACAAGGAAAATGCGGAGGTTACAAGTGTCAATCAAGGGCATTTAAAGGGTAAGAGAACAAGAAAGGTATGTACAGTACAGTAGTTATAGCTTTGACTTAAAAAAAATCTCTAAGAGAACAGTGTAGGAAGTGTAAAAAATCAAAAAAAGAAATCACGCAATTACATACGCATATGTATAACATGCAAAAACCGGTTTTCATAACGACAAATAGTAAAATGTAAAACACCAATAAGATCAAAGGACAAAAAAGGTCAGTATCACGCGCAAGGCATATTCATAAGAGGTAGCCGCAACATTACAACAAGTACAACAATGCGAAAACAACAGGCATTTTGTTTTTGTTAAAGAGCACTCAGTATGTCAAAAAAATTAACTCTCAAACCTCCATAGGAAATTAGTTAAATCAATTAAAAAAAACTAAATAAATTTTATACATTGAAAATTCTTATGATTTTTATGTTAAGCTAAATTACATAATAGAGCAGCACCTGTAAATTAAAAAAATATCAGCTGCAAACGTTATTTCTTATTTATTATTGTACCAATTAAAATTTGTACTTAATTTATATTTATTTTATGACTGAATTTTGAAATTGAATACTTATTTAAACTATTTTCTCTTGAATTATATAAAAACAGATTTTCAACAGAAGATTGGCCCAATCTGTTTTAATCCCTATATCCCAATCTTCTGAGAGAGAATTTGTTTTAAAAATATCACACAAGTTATTTCAGTCATAGTTTAGGCACCTAGTTGGAGACATGGAATTTTTCTTTTTTTCTGGTAATTCATCACTTTCATCTAAATATCTATAAATATAGTAAATCTAGGTTGTAGTTATAAAGATATATGTATTTAGTGTTAAAGGCTTAAATATTGTTAATCATCTTGCAAAAATTTTAATATAATTGGCTTTAAAATAGTAATCCTAAAGAATTTCTAGAGTGCGTATCGTTAAGGATACATGCGGTACATATGAGGGTTTATGACTAATATAAGTACGAAATTGAATATCGAAACAAAATACACAAAAAACAAACATTTTTTTTTTGACATTCAAAAACTCGTCAGCTGTTGAGTTGCTCTTACCTCTTATAAATATGCCTTGATCACGCGTTTGTGGTATAGATAGGAAAATACCAACAAAAAAAAAACGCATAAAGGGCAACGGTAAACGACAGAAAAAGAGAAAAAACCCAGTGCAAAAATACACATAATAAGCTTCGAGCAAATTCCACAAGACAACAGAAAACAAAAAGAATTAGAACGACATTGAAATGAAACAATATAGAGAAACATAAATCATAACAATACTTCAAGTTAATATCAATATCAACTGTACACAAAGAGAACAAAACTCTACACATTACAACGGGATCAAAAGAAAACATTAAAAAGAGAAAGAACATAAAAAAATAAAACAACAAAAGTGTGTGTTTCAGTTGATCTCCGTTTCGTTGCGCATGTTTCAATTCGTTTCAAACAAGGCGAATTCATATAATAGGTGGGAGTATCTAAACAGCTGATATCATTTCGATTGTCAAAATTTTGATGTTTTTTGTGTATTTTGTTTTGATAATCAATTTCGTTTTTTCTTATTGTGTCAGAAGTTTGTATATTTTTCTTCTTTTTCTTTTAACATTTTTCTTCCCATCGTCATTCTTTAATCAACATTTTTCTTCCCATCGTCATTCTTTAATCATTTTTATAAAAAATTTTAACATTTTTCTTCCCATCGTCATTCTTCAGTCAGCTGTTTCTGACAATCGAAAGAGATTTTACAAAAACAAAATGCCTGTTGTTTTTGCATTGTTGTACTTGTTGTAGATAAGGTCACCTATTATGAATTCGCCTTGGTTTCAAACGACTGACAAAATTCTTGCGTTTATTCACAAAAAGTCAATCGGCGCGGCAACATTAAAAGAAAAAAAAGTGGTGTGTAAAACAAACCAAAAATAGACAGGAAAAAAACAACTGAATTGGAAAAAAACTGAAACTGGAAAAAAACAATTTACAAAAAAAAGAAAAGGAAAGTGATTGAGGAAATAAATAGAATTTTAAAAAAAATCTGACTGATTAAAATAAAAGAACAGAATTTTGAAAATAAAAAAACAATTTAAATAAAACAAAGAAACAAAACCGACAAATAACAGAAAAAATTGAAACTGAAAAAAAAGCATTTAACTAAACAAAAAGAAAAAACAGAAATCAAAACTTCGTACAAAAAAAATAAAATTTTATGAAAAAAAATTTTTTGTGAACTGAAAACAAACCAAGGCGAATTCATAGAAGGTGATGTTATTAGCCCAGCTGATTGCTTTTTTAAGTACACGGGATTGTCAAATATTTTGTTTGCGTACAGTGAGCAAAAAAAACTAACACACACTACCTCGAAATAAATTTTGAACTAAAAATTTTCTATAAAAAGAAATTTATTGTCCTTAAGACTAAAAAAGCTTAAAAACTATATTCTAAGAGTACAAAAACCTTAAAAACTATATTCTGATTATAAACATTTCTCTATTGGTTACGTATAAAGAAAATAATTGTCCATACTAAGAAATTCACACATTTTTGGGCAAAAAAGTGGTGATTTTTTAACTATGGCTTACGGATTTTCTAGAAAGTCGTCTTAAACAAAATCCTGTGGAATAATTTATTTAATAGTTTTCTACAATAAGTGTACACTTTTTTTTTGCTCACTGTATATACATTCATTGCTTATTTATTTTTTATTTCCTTTTATATTTATATTCTACACAATTAATAATTTATTTAAATATTCTTCATGTTTTGGCACAACTTTTATTATAGAATCCGCTCTTATGCTTCCCAGAATCCCTCTGAAGGTCTTTATGGCTTAGTGGTAGCGCAAATCAGCCCGTATTTTAAAAATTCTTTTCTTTAAATTTGTTTTATAAATTTTTTTTTAAACAAATAGAAACAAAAGAGAAATAATGACACAAAATAACAACTTTATGTCATTATATGGATTCTCCTTTGTCATTTCTGGCTTACGGCGAATTTCATTTGACATAACCGGGCACACAAAAACAACAGAAAATACATGTTGTTTTTGTTAAAAAACACTGCGAATTGAGTTGTACTATTGCCACTACCTTATTGAATTTTCCTTGAAACAAACAAAATACAAAAAAATTGATTTTAATTAAAAAACAGAATTTTATTAAAAAAGCGAAAAAAAGAACAGTGCTAAGCAAAATTTATCAAAAATAAAAAACAACGACACTGTAAAAGAAAAAATTACAGAAAACAAAAATCAAAACTTCGTACAAAAAAAAAATTCAGTAGGCACAAAAATAAAATTTTATGAAAAAAATTTTTTTGTGAACTTAAAACAAACAAAATACAAAAAAAATTTACTTCAATTAAAAAACAGAAGTGGGAAAAAACAGTACTTAAAACGAACAATAAAGAAAAGTAAGTACAAAAAAAAACACACACAGTGAACCACAAAAAAGAATGTTAGTGCAAAACTACAGTGACACTGAAAACAAATAAAATTTTTTTGAAAAAAAAAGTAGAAAAGAAAAAAATAAAAAACAAATAAAGGTCGCTCAAAATTAAAACAATTAAAACAAAAAAAATATTTTTTTTTTCACAACAAAAATAGTTACAACACACAACGCCTTTTTCAACAAATTTTTGCAACACGCATAACGCATTTTTCAACAACACAATCAATACAAGTAAACGCTTCTCGCGTGGTAAGAACGAAAAGGAAAAGACCACGGTAAGTCAGCTGTTTAACATATACATATTTAAATTTATAGGACAAATCTTGCATTTTTTGAATTTTTATTGAATTTTTTTGGAATTCATTAACTATATCGGTCAATTAAGTAATTGAAAATTTTTTTCTCCGCGCGTGAATTTTGTACGTGAATTTAAAAAAAACACAGACTATACTTCAAGTAATTTTATTGTTTTCGCACAATGTCGGTAAAAAGAAGGTGTAAATTTGATATACACCAACTAACGGCGTTCTGTACAGATTTCGATAATGTTCGCGAGGAGGATCAGACTCCAGCGTTTCTCCAAGTGAAGCAGGAAGAATTGGAGAGAAGATGGGGTAGGCTTATGGAAAGCTATGATGCTTTTGTTATGGACGAAAAGAGTGAGGTTAGTGACGACTTCAAGGATGGAGTCTCACTACAGTACGAAACAGCAGTAGACTTGTATCAGAAGCAAAAAGCAAAACTCATGGATAGGATAGCGAACAGATCGATAGTAGATCAAAGCGTAACACATACAACAGAGGCGACAGTCGTTCGGCAATCAAGGTCTGGCTTAAGGTTACCCCCATGTGACATGCCAATTTTCGAAGGTGGTTATACTAAATGGCCGGAATTTAGGGATATGTTTACATCGTTAGTTTTGGGAAATAAAGACATATCGCAAGTCGAAAAACTTCAATACCTACGAACCAAAGTAAGGGGAGAGGCCTACCAAATCGTAAAACGGTTCGATTTAGTTGGACAAAATTTTGAGTTAGCTTGGGACGCGCTTCAGAGTCGGTTTGAGAACCCAAGAATTTTAGTCAACCAACAGATAAACCACATTCTGTCAATACAAACTGCTCAGAACGAATCCTCCAGATCCATACGATTAATTGTAGACACCATCGATGAAAAAATAGCCATTTTGAAAACCTGTGATATCAACGTTTCTTCATGGGACCCTATCTTAACGTATATTTGCTCCTCAAAGTTGCCGGAAAATACCCTACGGGTATGGGAAAACTCTCTCAAGAATCATAAAGAAATGCCCTCATGGAAAGACATGAGCAATTTTCTGAAAGGAAGGATCGAGATGTTGGAAACTGTGTTCGATATGAAGAAGCCAAATTGGAAGGAAAACTCAGGGGCAAGGTCGAACTCATTTCACTCACAAGCGGATGGAAGTAGGATGAAATTCAATTCTAAAAAATGTAATGAGAATCACCCATTGAAACAATGTAAACAATTTTTTGAATTATCTGTAAAGGACAGAATAAATTTTGTGTATGCTAATAAATATTGTTCCAATTGTTTTTCTTTTAATCATTTTAAATCTAAATGTCCCAGTAAAGTTCTTTGTTTTCGCTGTAAAAAGAAACATCACACATTACTACATGTAGACGACGGCAATATTCGAGCACTTAAGGAAGCTTCTCCACGGAATGAGGAAACAGTTTCATACAATACTCATGTAATCAGCAAAGAAAAACCAAAGTTAACTCATATTGATATAGGTACCCTTCCGTATGGACGCACAACAATTTTACCGACAGCTCTTATCTACATACAACAAGCAGGTGAGCTATTTACTGTTCGGGCGCTACTCGATGCTGGATCCGAAAAGAGTTTTGTATCGTCAAAAGTTCAACAACAATTATCAATTCCTGTGGAAGCATATCATATCAGAATTTCTGATCTAGGAGGAACGATAGTAGGAAGGTCAAAGGGAATATGCAATCTCACGTTGCGAACAAAGAAGTCCGATTTTTCAGTTACAATTAAAGCAATAATTGCTCCGAGATTAACTCATTTTCTACCTAGCTCTCCAATACAGAAAACCAATCTTCCGGATATTGAAGCTTTAGATTTAGCAGACCCTTACTTTTACAAACCTGGCCCAAAAGATCTCATTATAGGAAGCGACTATTTACCCTTCATTAACCTAAGTGGTATAAAATCAAATATCGAGAACACATTAGAGGCAAGGGAATCCCACTTCGGATGGTATTTATCAGGTCCTGAACCCAGTCACACATATAATTCATTTTCCACCTTAGTCATATCAGAAGAAGAAACTGCTCTACAGGAGCAAATGAAAAGATTTTGGGAAATAGAGGAGGTAGAGAAGGAAAAGGTCGATTCAGGTCACGATGTATATTGTGAAAATTTTTATAAGAATACGGTTAAACGTCAACCAGAGGGAAGGTACATGGTAGACTACCTTTTAAGGAAAATTACCCCTCGGAAATATTTTTGGGTTCATCGAAAAGTACAGCCTACGCACAGTACCTTCAGATGGAAAGGAAACTCGACAAAAATACTGAACTAAAAGCGCAATATCAACAGCTTCTTCAAGAGTATATCGATTTGGGTCATATGGAAGAAGTAACTCATCAGGAGCCTTCAACGACGAAACATTTCAGTTTTTTTCTACCACATCACGCAGTTATTCGTCCAGAAAGTAAATCCACAAAAGTACGTGTTGTATTTAACGCATCCAAGAAAACGTGTAGTGGATTTTCTTTAAACGACGTGTTATATCAAGGAACAGCCCTTCAAGGAGACCTCATGCAAATTATTTTGTCATAGAGATATTATAAATATGTATTCACTGGTGACATTCAGAAAATGTATCGCCAAATTTTTGTTCATGAAGAAGACAGACCTTATCAGAAAATTTTATTTCGAGATAGACCAAACGAATTAGTTAAAGTTTTTCAATTGAAAACGGTTACCTTTGGTGTTAATAGCGCACCGTATTTAGCACTAAGAACACTTTTTGAATTAAGCGAGGATTGTAAAGAAACTCACCCATTGGCCTCTTCAATTCTTAAGGAGGAGATATACGTAGATGACGTTTTATCAGGAGGACATAACCTGGAAGAGGCAAAAGAAAAACAAACACAACTTTCTAAAGCACTGCAATCTGCTGGATTTCCCCTGAAGAAGATGACCAGCAATCACCAAGCTCTTTTGGAAAATTTGGCCCGGGAAGATCTTCTTGAAGAAGATTTTTTGAAATTTGAAAACTCGAGCTCATTAAAGACCTTAGGTATACGTTGGAATGCCAAGCAAGATATTTTTTACTACACACCAGAAACAATAGGAGTTTCACCGTCTACTACTAAACGACAAATTTTATCGACCATAGCTAAGTTATTTGACCCTCTAGGCTGGTTAGGACCCATTATTATTGTAGCTAAACTTATTATGCAGGAGCTATGGGAATGCAAATCGGATTGGGATGAAGATATACCACCAAAGATATTGGAAACATGGAGCGCATTTTCGACTACTCTGCCACAAATTTCAACCATTAAAATAGCTAGATGGGTAAATTTCTCACCTCGATATCAAGCTCAAATTCATGGGTTCTGTGATGCATCGGAGCGGTTTATTTGAGAGTCTCTACTCCTGAGGGAGAACTTTTTTGTAATTTATTAGTTGCGAAAACTAAGGTTGCGCCTTTGAAAAAGATAACCATTCCGAAACTCGAGCTCTGTGGAGCATTACTGTTATATAACTTAACGAACAGCTTAATTAAACGATTAAAATTCCCCTTTGAACTATTTCTATACACTGATTCTTCGATTGTCTTAGGCTGGCTGCAGAAACCTCCGCATAATTTGAAAATTTTCATTGCCAATCGTGTTAGTCAGATCACTCAGCTTGATCATTGGAGATATGTAAAGACAGATGAGAATCCAGCCGATCTTGGAACTCGAGGATGCGCTCCTCGGGAACTTTCGGAAAGTAAACTATGGTGGCACTGTCCTCCATGGCTAAGTCAATCCCCTGACTGATGGCCCAAACCTTGTATTTTCGATCCCACTGATTTAGAATCCCGGAACATATTTAATTTTCATTTACAAACGCAACAGGAAGATATTTTGAGCGAATTTTCGTCATTTCCCAGAGCCCTAAGAATTCTCAGTTATCGCTTTCGCTTCATCAACCGTCTTCTGAAACGTCCATACGAGATACAAAAACACATCACATTCGAGGAAATACAATTTGTAAACAATTTTGTGATTTTAAATGCACAACAAATTCATTTTTATTTAGAACATGATTGCCTTAAGAACAACCAACCCATATATCGGAAAAGTCGAATACTTTCTCTCAATCCCTTTCTTGACCAGGATGGACTACTACGCGTAGGTGACAGACTCAATAATTCCGGATTAAGTTTCAACGAACAGCATCCTATCATTATTCCAGAAAAATCGTCACTAGCTAGACTTCTTATCAGATGCACCCATCACATTTTGCTTCACGCGGAACATCACGTAATGCTAAGAGCAGTTCGACAGGGCTTTTACATTCCGCGATTGAAAAACCTTATTCGGCAGTGTGTCAGAACCTGTAAAACCTGCACTGTTTACAAGCACAAAGTACAAGAACAAATAATGGGTGCGCTACCCCGTGAGAGAGTCACATTTTCATTACCATTTACTCCAATTTGCGGAATGCAAAACGTCTGAAAGGATACGCAGCAGTTTTCGTTTGTTTCTCCACACGAGCAGTTTATCCCGAAGTCTGCTCGGAATTATCAACAGATGCGTTTCTTGCTTGCTTCACCAGATTTACTAGTCGTAGATGTCTACCAAAAACCATATTCTCTGATAATGGCAGAAACTTTTTAGGCGCTAAACATTCGCTGTTAGCCACCCACAACGACTTTCTAAAAAATGCGGAAAAATCCCTAATCGAAAAATATAGCACACATGGTTTTAGTTGGACATTTATTCCACCATATGCCCCTCACATGGGCGGCCTCTGGGAGGCCGCTGTCAAAAGTATGAAATCTCATTTGAAAAAGGCAACTGGCAACTTAACATTCACTTTTGAGGAATTCTATACCATACTTACACGCATCGAAGCAATCTTGAACTCTCGTCCAATTTCCCCTTTTTCTGAAAACCCCAACGAATTTCTTCCTTTAACTCCAGGTCACTTCCTGAGATGCGCTCCGCTAGTAGCCGCTCCAGAATTATCCAATAACCCCTCTGTGGAAAACATATCCTTCATGAAACGCTGGGACAGACTTAAAGTCATACAACAAGTCTTTGCTCGTCGCTGGAAAAATGAATATATCACCGAGTTGCAACGTAGAAGCAAATGGAGAACAGAAAAGGACAATCTGAAGGAAAACGACTTCGTTCTAATTAAAGAGGATCTGCTACCCGCTACTGAATGGCGCCTTGGTAGAGTAAAAAATGTTATTCACGGTACAGATCAAAAGGTTCGTGTTGCCGAAATACTGACCAGTTACGGCTTAATTAAACGTCCTATAACAAGACTTTGCAAGTTACCCCTTGAAACTAATAATCCTTGTACGCAAAACTAATCAATTAATTTACAATTTTATCCATCACACGATCTTAGATATTTAAGTCCAGCTATATTCTATTTGTATTGTGCACATTTTCTTTGTTCTCTCTTTACAGATCATGCTAAACAAACCTCGCTGCAAATTGTGCAGGCGGAATCATCCTCTAAAGTACTGTGTGCAGTTTCGGGATATGGCCCCCTCCGAAAGAAGAGCTCATGTTAAGAGGCATGACTACTGCCTAAACTGTTTCTTACAAACTCATAACCGGTTTTGGTGTGAATCGTTAAACAGATGTAACCTATGCGGTGCCAGGCATCACACTATGCTGCATGAGGATGGCAGGGAGCAAGCTGCGTCGAGTTTTGAATAGGATTTAAGCATAAGTGACCCGTTAAGTCATCCTGGGCAGAACAAAGCTGCAGCCAGATGCAAAGTGCACCCAAATCCAAGTGGCCCGGCAATCTTCCCGGATACCCAAGAAAGAGGATTGATACCACCTCTTATTAAAGTAAAGCTCCTCCATAATAATGTCCCCAGGGTGGCCACCTTCCTCTTGCAGACTTCAAGTCAGTGTTGCTTTCTCCTGAAGACCAAAGCAATTGAGTTTCCCGAGCTTCCCACCTCTGAGACCAAAGGAGTGTTTCAGGTGGCCCCAGAGTACGATACGATGAACATAATTGCAACTTGGGAGTTAGAAATAAAGAACAGATCCACTTTTAAGTTCCCACCACCCCTCTTGGACGAGTCACTATTAAACCATTTTCGACATCTTTCTCCGAAGGCGCACGCTAATTTCCATGACTGCCGTAAGGTCGACGGAGTCATCGGGCGGCAGTTAATGCCCCAATTCATGTTACGTCAATTTGATTGCCCCGACACAACGCTGCCCCAAGCACAAAATTCTGCTTTTGGCTGGATCATCCACGGAAGATGGGATGGATGTAATTGCCACTAAAGGGGCGCGGAGTATGTTGAACCGTGTTCAACATTTATTTTTTGTAGTGTAGATCCATTGTGAATTATTTTTATTTTCTCTTAATTATTATTATTATTCTCTTAATTTCTTATCTGATTTTTTTCTCAATCTCTCGTATGTATAATCCCATGTATTTCTTGTATATATTCGAATTCCTCATGTCTAAATTTTAATTTGAATTTGAACTTTCTTAAAACCTTCTATTAATTTCTAGAATTAGTTGATAAGTTGATTAGTTGATAAGTAGACAAAACCCAGCCAAGAAGGCAATAAATCTCAGTTAAAGAAAACCCTAAAGCTTCTTATTTTCTTGGGGGATATATATATTCAAGAGGAATATACATATCCCAATACTCGTCAACTCATTTTTTGCTAGACCCTAGCAGTTTAGTTGATTCCTAGAGCCTACATGGGTAATCTTCCCGCTGATCGTTTTAAGGCTCAATGTCCTTTTCTTGTTTCGGGTGTGGACTTTTGTGGTCTCTTTTACACCTCTTATCGAATTCAGCGAAAAGCTCCTTATAAGACTTATGCTATTTATTCATATTGAACTTGCTTCTGATCTCTCTACTAATACATTTATTTTATGTTTAAACAAACACTTTACAGTGATAATGCGACTAACTTTGTGGGAGGCAGTTCTAAGCTTCAATAGTTTAAACAGCGATTTTTCGCTGATAACAACATCAAATTGCTCATGCACTTCAGCACTGTCACAGGCTTCAAATTTTCGTTTATCCCTCCTCGACCTCCACACTTCGGTGGTCTTTGGGAGTCTGCCGTCAAGTCAACAAAAAAGCTTCTCGTCAAGAATATGTCGCAGGTAAATCTAACCTACGAAGAGTTTCAAACCGTCCTCATTGAAGTGGAAGCCATTTTAAATTCTCGGCCGTTGGCACCGAGATCTGATGAACCAAAGGATGGTGAAGCTTTGACTCCTGCTAATTTGTTAATTGGCTCGTCTCTGATGACACTATCACAAGAGAAATTAAGCAACTACAATATAAATTACCTCAAGCGATTGCAACTTGTTACGTATCTTAAACAACAATTCTAACTCCAATGGATTCGTGACTACGTCTTGAGTTTACAACAACGATGCAAGTGGTTCAAAGCAAAAGAAAATATAAAGGAAAGCTCCCTAGCCATTATACATGATGATAATCTTCCACCTCAACAATGGGCCCTAGCTCGCATTATAAAGGCGTTCACAGGTAATAACGGAAAGGTGAGAGTGGTAAACCTGCAAACATCAAAAAGAGTTCTTCGCCGATCCATCCACAAAATAGCCCCTTTACCTACGGAAGATGATTGAAAGTACCTTTCAATGGGGTCAGTATGTTGCGTCAGAATTATGAATTAATTAATATTGTCCAATTATTTATCATGCATCTCATTTGTATTTTTACTCTAAACGAATGCAGTCCTTTAATTATCTTGTCGCCCTTAATCTATTTCTCTTTTCGCATAATTTCAATTTAAAATACATATGTATTTATTTAACTTGAATTCAATATTCATAGAAATGTAACGGGACTACATTCTTATTATTTTGACTCTTGTGACTTATAATTTTCAATGTCAACATCATTATCGTTTTGAATCTGCATTATATAAATAAATAACGGGTGATTTTTTAGCTATTATCATTTTGGCAACACTGGTTTAAACAGCTCACGCACGTTTCGTGTTTTTTTCACTGTCAAACATCTTCAGTTTGGTCTATAATTTAACCATGAATCGTCTTACAAACGAACAACGCATGCAAATCATTGATTTTTATTATCAAAATGCGTGCTCTGTTAAGAAAGTTCATCGCGCGCTTCTTCCATTTTATGGTCAGTTTAATCGACCCACTGAAGCGGATATTCGGACTATTGTGACTAAATTTCGCACCAAATTTACACTGTTGGACATTAAACCACCAACACGCTTACGTAGAGTGCGAACTGAAGAAAATATCGCAGCTGTATCGGCCAGTGTTAATGATGACCATCAATTATCGATTCGCCGCCGTTCGCAGCAATTGGGCCTGTTTCTCAACAACGTGGAAAATTTTGAGGAAGGATTTAGGTGTGAAGCCTTTCAAAATACAGCTGGTGCAAGAATTGAAGCCGAACGACCTATCACAACGCAGAATTTTTGGTGAATGGGCTCTTGGAAAGTTGGCCGAAGATCCACTTCTTTATTGAAAAATTGTGTTCAGCGACGAAGCTCATTTTTGGCTCAATGGATACGTAAATAAGCAGAATTATCGATTTTGGAGTGAAGATCAGTCAGAAGTATTGCAAAAGCTACCAATGCATCCAGAAAAAGTCACAGTTTGGTGCGGTTTATGGGCTGGTGGCATCATTGGACCGTACTTCTTCAAAAATGCTGCGAATCGTAATGTAACTGTGAATGGTGAGCGCTACCGTGAGATGATATCCAACTTTTTTTCCCCAAAATGCAAGAGCTTGACTTGCATGACATGTGGTTTCAACAAGACGGTGTCACATGCCGAGGCGAGTTCGGTGAACATTTTATTTCACGTTCGGGACCGGTCAATTGGCCGCTTATATCGTGCGATTTAACGCCTTTAGACTATTTTTTGTGGAGCTATGGACACTGTCCTTTTTGTTGGGTATCCGTGGTCGGAAAAAAACTATGTTTAGGAAATTCCTAAATAAAAAATTTAAGAGACATATCTGCACACACGGCGACTTAAACGTGACATGGTAATGATGAGATATTTTTCACCTGCAATGTGCCTTATTTCATTCAATAGTTGCAATATTTGCATGACTCCTAAGTTAATCTTTTATGTACTCGTACTTATTCCATTCGGAATACACTTTTTTAGTTTTGCTTGTGTTATGTTGGATTTAAATTAATCGCAAACTAAAATTCCGAAGGCATGAAGTAGAATTATTTGTTGTCGTCACATTAGGTGAATTCAATCGAACGGTTAAAGAAATTTTGAAAATCGGTGTTAGAAAGATATGTCACTATCGCAAAATTGCCAGCAGAACTGTACTTTTTTATTATTTTTAATTAAAAATTAACTATAAAAGTGAATTCACTACTGAACAGATTGACTCTTTGTTTGATATAATCTGGCAAAAATTGCCATAGTTAAGATTTAAAGAAAACAAAAAAAACGTTGTGTCATATTTAAATATGTTTAAGGGAAGAATCATCAGTTTTGCATTTGAGCGACCAGCACTAATGGGTTAACATTTGCGATTTTCTTTTTCCATGCAAGTACTTTTGAATTGACGTCATTTCTTGGTGTAATATTTCACTTACTTTATTCATTATTTAACTTAATTTATCAAAAATTAAATTCTAAAATTCTGATAAGGAGTCGGAATTTATGAAAGCTCGGAGCTGCACTACTGCTTTACTCAACGTAGTTGATGACCTTAGGTTGAGACTAGATGAAAATTAAATAGCGTTTTTAGTTCTTTTAGATCACACCAAGGCCTTTGATACGGTTGATAATAAAATATTATTGAGGCATCTAAAGACCCTCTATCATTTTTCTAATTCAGCTTGGAATCTTATACATTCTTAGCTTATGAACAGATCACAACGAGTTTACCGGTACGAAAATAAACGTGTATTGGTTGACAACCAAATAAAAATTCTGTTCGACATCCCACCAGCCACTAGCGAGAATAGTAAGTCAGTTAGAAGTATACAGTCTTCTGTAAATGACTCTTTGGCAACTCTGAAAACTCTTGGAGTAAATGTGGGAAGCTGGGACCCTATTCTCATAAGATTAATCTCCACTAGATTACCCGATTTCACCCTTTCACTATGGGAACAGTCTCTTTCATCACCCCGTGAACTACCAAAGTGGTCACAAATGTCTCAATTTTTAGTAGACAGGTACGAAGCTGTAGAGCGTCTCACAATCATTATAACTGCTAAGGATGACTTTTGTTTGAACAAAAAGCCACAACCAAACATACACACATATTCCTCTCAAGAACACTTGCATCTAACTTGCAAAGCATGCGGTGAAGAACATAATCTCCGAGTGTGTCCGAAATTTCGGGCTTTCACTGTACAACAAAGAGTCGACTTTGTGTACAAGAACAAATTTTGCAATAATTGCTTAGGCTCTTCTCACACAAAAGCAAATTGCACAAGCAAGCACACTTGCATTTATTGCAAAAAAAACCCATTATTCCTTATTGCACATGACAAAAGTGTCAAAAAATTCACCGCAGGAATCTCACAATTCACACTACAATGGTAGCAGTAATTCCCAACAATCGGCAAATGATGCCCAGATCAATTATGATAACTCTCGAACAGAATACCCTACCTCAAGTCGGGTACATGCTAATTACTCCACGAGTAATGAAAATATTCTATTACGAACTGCTCTAATGCAAATAGAATATAGAGGTGAACTCTTCACAATTCGGGCTCTTATAGACCCAGGTCCTCAGCGAACATTATTAACAGAAAGAATTAGAAGCCGACTTCAACTCCCATATCAAACATCTCGTTTTGAAATTGTCGGTATCGGCGGACAAAAGCAGTCCGCAGATAAAGAATGCGAGTTCGTTTTGTACGCAAGAAGGTATAATTTGAGAATTCCCATTAAGGCAACGGTTTTGTCGAAAGTCACTAATCAACTTCCTTCTTGTACCTTTGCAATCGCTCACTCTAGCGAACTCGAAGCATTAGATCTAGCTGATCCCACCTTCAACAAATCATCACAAATAGATCTAATCCTGGGCAATGACTATGAATATCTCGTTAATATTGAAAGTATGAAGAAGAATATTTGCGGTCGAACCTCGGCATATAACACTGTATTCGGATGGGTGCTAAGTGGCCCTATGAAAGCCCAAGCGATTCAAACCTTCACAACTTCAGTTGTTTCCTCGGATATATCACACCTCAATAGTATCTTGAAAAAGTTTTGGGAAGACGAAGAAATTCCCTCAGCATGCCCGTGCTCAACTGAAGATGAAATTTGTGAGAAGTTCCATACTCAGACTACGACACGTCATGAGAATGGTAGATATATCGTACGATTGCCATTCAGGAAAGAATATCCCTAGAAAATTTCTAGATTTATTGTTTTGGCCCAATATTCCAGAATGGAAAAAACATTGTGCAGGAACCCCGGACTTTACACCGAATATAATAATGTTTTAAAGGAATATTTGACCCTTGATCTTATGGAAGAACTTCCACTCTTGAAATTATGTCTCAGGGTAAATATAACTCCTTTTACTTACCGCAACATGCTGTAGTACGCCCAGACCATAGGACTACAAAGGTGCGAGTTGTATTTAACGCATCGAGGAAAACAAAATCAAATTTTTCTCTTAACGATGTCTTGCACACAGGCCCTACTCTACAAAGTGATTTGATTACTATTATTCTCAATTGGAGAAAATACAAATTTGTATTCAGCGGAGATATACAGAAAATGTACCGTCAAATTCTCGTACATTCATCCATTTTGCGTAAGGAGACTTATGTGGATGATATTCTTTCTGGAGGTTTTTCCATAGAGGATATCCTATCCGCTCAGAATCAACTTATAGAAGTCTTGAAATGCGTAGGAAAAAGATTACTGCGAATGACTCTAAATTACTCTCCCATTTACCAAAGGAGGATCTCTATGTTTTAGATTTCCTCCGCTTTCATGAGTCAAGCACAACCAAGACTCTTGGTATAAAATGAAATGCGCTCACGGACACATATCCTACACTTTGACGCCAATAGTACAGTCATCAAAAATAACTAAAAGGCAAATTCTCTCGTCTGTGGCAAAACTTTTCGATCCAGCTGGTTGGCTTGCGCCTTTTATAATAAGGGCAAAAATACTCATGCAACAGCTGTGGTTAGATGGATTAGAATGGGACGAAGACATTTTACCGGATTTCCTTCAAATATGAAACAATCTCGTTCATGATCTCTCTCATATAGAGGAAATCTCAATTCCTCGGTGGATCAAATATATGCCTGAGGATATAATTCAGTTTCATGGATTTGCTGATGCCTCCAAATCAGCTTATTGTGCTACAGTGTATGTTAGGTGCCAAACAAACACACATAACACATTTTCAAGTTTGTTACTAGCGAAATCCAAGGTAGCCCCAATTCAGACAGCCAGTCTCCCACGATTGGAACTAAATGGAGCCGTTTTATTGGCGAATCTTGTCCACTATGTTCTAGCATTCTTGAATTTCTCTAACTCGGAAATACATTTGTGGACTGACTCATCCATAGTTCTAGGTTGGCTCTCAAAACCCCCTTCATCTTGGGAAACCTATGTAACTAATAGAATCGCTCGAATTCATCGCTTAATCCCAGATGCAAGATGGCAACATGTGCCAATACACGATAATCCAGGAGATCTTGGAAGTCGTGGCTGTAAACCACAAGATCTTGCTCACAACTCCCTGTGGTGGCATGGACCACCATGGTTAACCAAACCCTCATCTGAATGGCCAAAACCAAACCCGTTGAAAACACCCCAAATCTCTAACGAGGCTCAGATACTGCATACAGAAGTTCGAAATGATGACATTCTAGCTAGAGTCTCATCATACAACAGAGCTTTGCGTGTGGTATGCTATATATTTCGATTCTTCAATAATTGTAATAAGAACCTCAGGCCAAATAAATCACACATTACTCAAAATAACTTAACTCCCGAAGAAATGAAATTCGTTAAAGTCAGTCTGATTATGCTATGTCAGAAAACCTATTATTCAGAGGAATATGAATCCTTGTCTGAAAAGCGGGACATATTTACCAAAAGTGCTCTCAGAACCTTAAACCCATTCCTTGATAAGAATTTGCTTCTTAGGATAAATGGCAGATTGGCTCTCTCTTCCCTACCATATAATGAACGCTATCCCATTATATTACCTGGCAACTCCCGATTTTGTCAGCTTTATTTGCACCATTTACATTACTTCCTATCTCACGCCGAATGCGGCCAAATGTGTCGTATGGTAAAGACTGAATTCTATATCTTCCGTCTCAAACCCCGAGTGAAGAAGATAATACGACAGTGCAAAACTTGTATTATTTACCGACAACAGCCTTGTTCTCAGATAATGGCACCGCTTCCCCGAGAGAGATGTAGTCTTTCACCTCCATTTGAAGTTACAGGGATTGATTTTGCTGGCCCATTTGAAATTAAAATCTCAACCTTACGAAATTCTAAAACTCCAAAGGCCTATGTTAGTGTTTTTGTTTGCTTCAGCACGAAAGCTATCCATTTGGAATTATGCTCAGACCTGTCTTCGTCAGCGTTCCGGGCCGCATTCTCTCGTTTCGTTGGTAGGCGTGGACTACCGCAAAGGGTAGTAACTGACAATGGTCGAATTTTTTTTTGTGAAGACAGCGGCCCAAGATATAGCCCAGAAATACCTGACATATGGCTTTGAATTGAAATTTATTCCACCTCCTCATGCACCACCAAGCTGCCGTGAAAAGCTTCAAAATTCATTTGAAGCGAATTGCTGGTGCTCAGAGATTTACCTTTGAGGAATTTTTAACTGTTCTAGTCGCATAGAAGGAATTCTGAATTCTCGCCCATTATCTGCGCTTTCCGAAGACCCATCCGATTTAGCAGCATTGACTCCGGGTCATTTCTTGAGAGGAGCCCCCCTAATGGCTTTCCAGAACAAAAGTGGCAGGAAATGTCTCTGGTTAACAGATGGGAGAAGCTGAAAGCACTTCACCACCAATTCTCAATTCGGTGGAGAGAGGATTATTTGAAATCGCTCCAGAGGAGATACAAGTGGAAATTCTCAGTTCCTAATGTCCACGTAGGAGATCTCGTGGTTATAATGGACGATTTACAACCACCCTACGAATGGCGATTGGGACGGATTGAAGTTACTTATCCAGGACCCGATAGGAATGTGCGTACAGCGGATATCCGCACCGCGTCGGGAATTATCACTCGACCGATAGTTAAATTATGTCGGCTTCCATTTTTGAATGAAGAAAATTCTAATTGAAATAAATTCTAATTCAAATTTTCAATACAACTCGCCTTTTTTCTCAAACTAACAACATTTCTGATTGACTCAATTTCTAATTACTCGCAATGTCCACTAATATTTATAATTTTTCCCTTAGAAATAATCGAAATTTATAATAATACGCCGGAACCACAAATAGTGTAAATAGTAAGACCATAAGATCTTAAGAAGGAGGATGCCCTGGTAGTTAGAAGGTAGTGTGCTAGACTATTAGCGTGAGGATCGTGGGTTCGATTCCCACCAGAGACTCTAATCTATGACACTACACCGAACATATGGTCAAAATATTCCGCTCGTATATAATCATAATATAATTTGTAATTGTATTGTAATTAATAAATAAATAAATAAGAAAGAACTGAAAAATGTGTCGGTTGAAGCCAACATTACACTGAATTTTCATGTTCAGAATGTCAAGAGCTTCTGACTCCTTAATATTTACACCACCCATAGACTAAGATGATGCAATATTATTGCTGCGCTTATGTGTCGATAAACAACACTGAGATAGATTGTTTAATCCTTAAACAATTTTTTTCCTGAAAATGATATAAAATATCTCCGTGTTTGGAAAAAAATTAATTAATATTCTTAAGCTGGATTCACCCATTGTTTCGGAACAAAATGCTTGTTCCGGAACAAATTCAGTTTTTTTGAGAGTTTGTTCCGAAACGATTCATCCAATTCGAACAATTGTTCTGTAAAAACAAAGCTATCATATGAAATATTTTTGTAAACGATGCGTGTTAGTTTTACACTTGGACAGCACAGTAGCAGATGATTGCAATTCGTTTGCTTTCTTGGCTTGAGTGTGATCATATTTTTTATTGTGTTACAAATAAATTGTAAATGAAAACAAATCTGAAATTGTTGAAGTGAAAAAAAATGGATAATAATGGATATTATACATACATAAATAGACACATACAAATGTGGCAGCTCAGTTCAACTTTACTTAAAAAATTAAAGTAGCTGGCAGCACAGTTCGATTGTTTCGGAACAAAAATTAAAATTAAACCAATTCGAGCTGAAAATGTTTCGAAGCAAGCTTACTCTCTTTCGCTCTCTCTCTCTCTCTCTCTCTCAAAAAGAGAAACGTCAAATCCAGCTTTAAAATACAATAATCTGAATTTTGAAAAAATTCGTCCTCTTTTAATATTGCCAATCGATTTTCCAATCAGAATGGTTTTCTTGCAGACTTGTTAGTTTTCAGCTGATTTTCCTTACTGCGTTCTACCTTCTACTCTTCTGAAATACATCTCTAACACATGAATAAATAAATGTAGAGACATGTTCTACGTTCTAATTTGAAACCCTTGGTATTGAATGCTAATTGCCCTCCAACTAAGTAGACATCTATTTGGAAAAATTTAACTTGAGATTGTTTAAGTAAAATAATTATTTATAGAAACTGACAATTTTTAATACAGGTTTGGCTGGATTATTGAACCGAAAAATCGCTCATAACAAATCGGAGGCCAGAGCGACTAGTTAAATTAATATGTTCTTATGAAAATGATGAATAAGTGAAACCAAATAATGAAATAACACTACGCTAAAGTTATCGATTAAGTCTGGTACTTTGAATCCAAAACGCTAGAAAGACGCGAGCTGAAATGACATTATGTAAGAGTGCATGAAAGGCCAAACGAATATTAAGCCATTAATGCCCGAATTACTTTTTTTTCTAACGGTTACCATTTTGTTTTTACACTCAATTTCCACTCAGAGCATAAAAACTAAGGCAACCTCTGCTGGCAATCTAAGTTGCCACTGGGCACTAATGGGTTAAGATAAAATGCGTAAAATATTTAAAACGAGAGATCAAGGGGTTGTCCAAAAAGCATACAGAAGAAACATTACATTCAAATGGAACAGCTAAGAAGAAAAAATTAGAGAAGGTTCTGCAAAATATTCCTTTGTAATATTGCTATTACGTGTTCATTAATCTGATACACCATGTACATTAAAAATTATGTACATTTTTATTTATTTTATTATCGTTTAATATATAAATTTTTATAAAATATGTTTAGCTCTAATTCGAACAAAAAAAATCAATTTACAATTTTTTAATAATAACAATAACACTAAAATTCACATGTCATACGGTAAACAGAAATACAATAAACAAATACGTAAGAATTTACGAGAAAAGAACAAAACAAAGATCAAAAATCCAAAAACAGCACGAAGTCATCAGCATATAAAAATGGATACAAATAAAGTAAAGAACGATGCTGTCACGCAGTCAGGAATGGACAGTCAGTGTTGAGATATAACTCTGTAACTGAGAGTTGTATTTATAAAAATATAAAACCAAATCACTCCTTTTGCAGAACATTTGAAATAAAAAGTTATCTCTTTAAATTGTATTTTACATTCTTTCTGCTTCTTTTATTGTTTAATACATTATAAAAATCTTTCTTATATCATTCCGCCAAATATGAAGCAGTTTCAATATCAATGTGAAGCGAGTATCAAAATCATTAAAGGTCGTATCAGTAATGAGTCTCTTTAAATAACTAAATACCTCATCAGTTAATTAATGACTTACATGAACGAATTGAAGAGTTTCTCCTGCCCCTATCTACTCACTTTGCTGTGAACTTTAGTTGTGTTCGATCGTGTTTTTAATATGGAATTTAGCTCAAGTGATATCAGTGAAATAATCGTGAGGATAAATAGTGAAAACTATATTCATTTGTGAAAACTATATTTTCATAGGCGGGGCAACCACTACCTCACTACGAGGATAGCTGCAAGTCTCCGTTCTTGCAAAGAAAGTCCCCAAAAGGTTGGTTCATGCAATCCCTCCATGAAGACAATACATTATCGCCAACATGAAGGCATGCCAAGTCAGTTTCCCTACTCTTTCCCCTGAAGATACGGTAAACCTTACCCCAGGGGTCACCCCTATTGTCCCGTACAAAACTCCTCCGCTCGTCCTCCTTAACAGTAACGATTCTGATAGATATTCTGTCTTATGTTGAGCTGTCTTCAGCATTGGCACGCCTACCCTTTTGGAATCGCTTCCTGAGATGTCAAACATGCCGCCGCATCATACTTAACTCTCGGGTCCACCTCTAGCCTTACGATGGACGGTCGATACCATTCTCCCGAGTAAGGCATCATTAACAGTGGTCACCCACTGATTAAGTCTACTGATCTGGTCGTCCAGTCAGTTGCATAAAATTGTCAACTGCTACACTCGCTGCAGCTTCCATAACACAGTTCTGGTAATGGTCTCAGTGTATGTTACGATTGCGCTAACGGTTAACGTCCCCAGTCCGTCTGTCACTTCAATGTCACTAACTCCATTAGGGCCGTCAAAGGTATACAACTCACTGTGCTCATTCACGACAAATATGTCATTAGTAAGCATCCACTCACCCAGCTCAATCCCCCTAGTATAGTTCCGATAACCAGACGAATACCTTCCTTCCTGAACCACATAGGGGAAGATGCGTTCGCATCAAGCCCAAAGATGAGCAGAATGCTCCCACTAAACAGTAGGACCGAGCTCATATACCTTAAAAACGATTTCAATGGTTCCCTAAACCTAAACCCTTTCTAAACCTGCCCTCTTCTATCTGCACGCAGACCCCCTATTGGCTTCTGCTAACTAAAGTACAGTTGAAGTTCGAGTCAACAACTGAAACTGCCGAGTTTCCCCCTTCGGCAGTAAACACTTGGATCCCACCCGGTAAGCCCCTAACGACACCGCCCGACTTATACGGTTCCTGCACTAGAGCTCTCAGACTCAAATAGAGACTCGCAAAACTCGCACATCATCGTATAAGCACCTTGACAGTGATTAACTTGGCCATCTTAATGTCTAGCGTTCGCTCGCGCTGCCAACATCGCGTAAGTCGGACAACTTGTCATCATTAAGTGCTCTGAAGGCATGCCCTTCAAAGCATAATTGCTGCAGTGCATCGCATTGACGCAACGTGGCCTGACCGCCCACAATGCCGACAAATGTCCTTCTTAAGGCGACAATCGCGAACGAGATAGTCAAAGCTGAGGCACCGATAACAGCCAGAAACAACCTCGTATGCACGCATGTGGAGCTAAACCACGATGTAACACCTGCCAACTCCTAGTAGGGCCGACGTGACCCTATTTGTACCCTCCAAAATCACATTGGCAGGCCCCAAGTCCGGCTTCCACGAACAACTAACAATTTTAACGCTCTTATTGAAAACCTCACGTGACATACGGTCCTTCAAGTTCATCTCAAATAGATCAGTCAACCGGAATCTCCGGATGAACCTTCTGGATAACTACTCGAGGACCTACTTTGTCCTCTACGGAAACCTCCAGACCAACTTCAATGAACTTCTTATTAGCAACGACGCGTTCCCTCTCAGCTACCGAGGGAGTGCGAATAATTGCTCCTCCGTCCCGGCTTGGCCGCACCTTGTGGACACGCACGCTAAGAGTTGGGCCAACCTTCTTAACGACCTCCTTGCCCCTGCCCTTAACCACCACAGCCCACGTCTCTGCCGGCTTAGGTGAAGCCACTGGAGCGGAAACTGGGGCAGCTACGGGTGCAACGAAACTGGCAACAGGAGTCTTCGCAGACACTGGACGCGATCATGCACGTCCAGCCTTCCCCTTAGACGCTCATTTTCAGATATGAGCGTCATAAGGAGTGCCTCATATCGGCCAGAATGTTCTATTACCCTACGTAAGAGGGAAGGCTTCAATTGACGCTCAAAGATCACCCCCAACAAACTGTTGGTGATGACCTTCAACTCACCTAATGTACCTTCACACCGAGGACCCAAACTACAGGTGGGTAGCTCCGAGGCGCCCCTACCCAAAGCAGGCTTCCTCCTCTTCCTCAACTCCCTCCTTGACCTAACTTCACTAACTTTGGGCGTACCTAACTTAAATTTTTTCACTTTCATCTCCCGTCAAGACCGTATCAATCTCGGAGCACCAACTTCTTGTTAGCAACGACGCGTTCCTTCTCAGCTACCGAGGGAGTGCGAATAATTGCTCCTCCATCTCGGGTTGGTCGCACCTCATGTACACCTACACCATGGGTTGGACCAACCTCCTCCACTACCTTCTTCACGACCTTCTTTGAGGCCTCCTTGCCCTTGCCCTTAACCACCACAGCCCCCGTGTCTCCATCGGCTAAGGCGAAGCCACTGGAGCGGAAACTGGGGCAGCTACTGGTGCGACAAAACTGGCAACAGGAGCCTTCACAGAGACTGGACGCGACTCATGCACGTCCAGTCTTCCCCTTAGACGCTAATTTTCAGAAATGAGCGTCATAAGTAGTGCCTCATATCGGTCAGAATGCTTTCTTACCCTACGTACGAGTGAAGGCTCCAACTCACGTTCGAACACCACCCCCAACAAACTGTTGGTGATGGCCTTCAACTCGCCAACTACACCTTCACTTAGAGGGCCCGAACTACAGGTGGGCGGCTCTGAGGCGCCCCACACAAATCAGTCTTCCTCCTCTTCCTCAACTCCCTCTTTGCCGTAACTTCGGAAACCTTGGGCATACCTAACTTATACTTCTTGACACTCATCTCAGAACCGTGTCAATTTCGGAGCACGTACTAATCAAGTCTGCATCCATAACAGCACTCACCGCAGTAGACGCCGCAGAAAGAGGCCCTATGGATGCCTCAGACAATGCTCCCGACACATTCTTACTATCCTTCTTCGTCTTAACGACAGGCAACGAATTCATACCGAGTAAACAAACCAATTAAATAAAAGCAAGCACAATTCAAAATCAATAGCCAAATTCAAAACAATCAAACTCACAGCAAAAATCAAAACCAAATCAACAAGAACAATTATTAAAAATGTCAATTTATTTTCTTTTGTTTTTAACAAAAGAAAAACTCTTTTAAAAGAACACACACCAATCAATGGTAAACTGCAAAAACTCGATATCGCTAGTAGCAAGCAGGAACTCGCGCACAATTTGCTATATATTTCAGATTTTAATACGATAAAATAACACGAAAAACTTGCAAAAACACACGAACGGAAAAAACAATACAGAACGTATACACAATTCACAATCGAGGGACATTAGTCCAGGGTTTTACGTGAATTTCGCCATGACGTCATACCCCACTGTACTCAAAGCACGGGTGGAAGCAATGCGTCTACCAGCGCCCCCACGCACTGTAATGCAACCACATGACATGTATAACCATATCACTGATTGCATCATCATACGTGAGTACCAATTCGAAGCCGTGCATTTGGAAATGACTTCCTCTTGGTTAGGGGTGTGAGACTATCTAAACTCCGCTTTTTACAGTGGTTCAGAGAGCAACGCCACATCGAGCTTGCGCTCTCCCAGCGATTTAAGTATAAACCACAGCCATCACGTTCTCCCACAAGTGGGCCTCACCATTTTCGGATGGAGACGAATCTCTGGGTATCCCGACACCCGTGGTACCATAATTAAGCCTCCGGTCGAGCTTCGCAGTCCAGTCTGCTACCAGTTGAACCCCAAATAGTTCGGGACAGGTGATCCTTTGAACACAACAGCCCAACTGAGAGAAGCACAAAAAACAAAGCTAATGAACCAACAAAAAATAATGGGTACAAAGGAACGCCATAAAACTACAACAGGACGCCAAACACCAACGATGACAGCTGACACTACGGACCACTACATCGGCAACCCGCTAGCGCAGGGTGCGCACGCAAAAGTCGAGCCTCATGGACTAAGCAACGGCAGAGAACCCACCCCGGGCGATGCCGAAAGGACAACCTACCTTAAACCCATCTCATCTCTCCTACTAAAGACAAGACGAGCGAACTCATCAAGACTTTTCTTAGTCCGATCTGTAGCTAAGGCCCTACTAAAATCCACCATATCCTCCGTCTCGAAGATACCCATCGCTCCTAAATCCCTAAGGTCATCGTAGAGCGAACATGTAGTCAGTACATGCCGTCAGTCTTCAAGTCCCAACACACCCACCCAAATGCATTGAGCGAGCCATGTCGTCAGTAAAAATCCCAGACTTAAGCTAAAGCCAAAGTTGGGGCGTTCAAGTACGAAAGTCACGTCAGATATGAATTCATACGTCACCCTACCCTTGTCACTGTTCGTCCAACGTGATTTCCACTTATCGATGAGATACTTATCAATAAGGCAAATTAAGCTCCTAACATCTCTATTTGGCAGATCACTAGCAGAAATCCAATCATGCGCTAGAAGTGGTAGTCCCTTCTTGATCTTGAAAACAATACTTTGACGTACTATTTCCAAGTCAACTGGTGCTACGCCTACCAATACCTGAAGAGCGTTCGTTGAAATTGTCCTGCGAACTGGCACACTAGCCAGGAGAATAAGCTTCTGACACGTCAGAGCCTTACGTCGGGCAACAACAGACAAGACCGCCTCGTACCACACTGATGCACCAAACGGCGCACAAGCAACGAATAGTCCATTCCTGAGGATACTCCTGATTGAAAGAATTGATCTATTGGCATGTATTTCACTATGTCGAAGTGTCAAAAATCGTATTGCAGGTCCTCGCTTGTGTAGCACCTCTCGACCTGAAGGTGATACGTCGCAGTATCGCTGTTAAGGTCAAGAAGTAACTGCCGCTTCTTGTGCATGATCTTGCAAGTGGGAGTGTTAGGATCGAGTCACTTCTGCAGGAGTGTCCTGAGGCTCGGTGGCAGACACGATGGATGAACAGTGACAAGGGTAGGGTGACTCACCAGTTTATACATAACGTGACATTTGTACGGGAACACCCAGATTTTTGCTGCGGCTTAAATTTGGGGTTCATACTTACGGGACATGATACATTTTTGCATGGTAGGAGCCTGAACAATACAGCTGACTGTCGGTGTGGGGTGGGGCATGATGACTGGATGCATGTATTGACTACATGCTCAGACTATGATAATATTAGAGTTTTAGATAGTATGGGTATAACATGCACTCAGGGGATATAGGAGTTTAGTAGTGCCTTAGAAGACGTTTGGACAATTGACAATTTCGCCAATGAAGTTTTTAGGAGAACAGGACGTTAGTGGATGTCTTCCCCTTAATTTCAATCGAAAGTGACTCCTGCTCTTGCCATTTTTTGTGTCCTTTACCTAGTCTTGTTGTCGCAGTTGAACAGTTGTCCCCTGCTAGTGGGTTGCTTTTTCTAAGGGTCACCAGTCCAGAACCGTTTGGGGTTCAACTGGTAGCAGACTGGACTGCGAAGCCTGACCGGAGGCTTAATTTTGATACCATGGGTGTAGGGAGCCCCAGAGACTTGTCTCTGCCCGACAATGGTGCGGCTCCTTGCGAGAGCTACGAGGTAGCTGTGGTTTATACTCAAACAGCGGCGAGCACAAACTCGGTGTGGCGTTACACTCTTAACCACTTTCACAAGAGATTAGATAGTCTCCGACCCCTAACCAAGGGAGAAGACATGTTTAAATGCATGGCTTCGAATTTTTACTCACGTATTGTGGGGGGGGTGCTAGCAGACGCGTTGTTTCCATCCGTGCTTAGAGCACCGTGTGGTGTGCCACCACCGCGATACTCACGTAAAGCCCTGGACTAATGTCCCTATCTACTCACTCGATTCTGAATTGTTTACAAACGCTGTGTGTAGTTTTTAGTTTCGTGGGATTTTTTGTGATTTCTGCGGTATTTTAGCGTATAAAAATTCAGGAAATATTTCACTTTGTGCGCGAATTTTCATTTGTCGTACGCGATTTCGAGGTTTCTCGTTAGCCTTTAATTGGTCTGTGTTTTACGAGTTTACAAAAAAAAAAAAATTAAAAAAAAAATTCTTTTGTTACAAAAGAAAAAGAAATAAGTGACATTTAAGCAATTTTTTTTGAATTGCTTACAAAATTCTGTTTATTGTGATTGCTGAGTAATTCTACTGTTAGTTTTTAATTTGGTGCTGATTTGGGGTTTGATTCTGATTGTGATTGATTTTGGTATTGTTTCTGGAATTTTCTTGCCTTTGGTTTTTAATTTGAATATTTATTGTGAGTATGTTGCCTGAGGTTAAGGCGAATAAGGGAAAGAAAGTCAGACGCGGTGTCTGATTTTACATATTAGTACTTGCACGTCGGCGCTTTTGGAGGTCGACAGGTGCTAAATAAAGTGGTTCAGCTTACATGTGCGTATATTAACACAATTGAGTGGTGTAAGAAGCTAGGTCGTAATTCTGCCTAAAGGGTTTTAATGACCAATTAAGTAAGTAAGTAGGATATCACCTTGACGGGGGATATGGTGGACCTTAGCGGCGGATCGGACTAATCAAAAACTTGAAGAGTTCGCTCGTCTTGTCTTTAGCAGGAGAAAAACAAGGGGTCATTCTTTCGCCGCCGTCCGTCGTAGGTTCTTTGTTGTTGTCGGTACCTGTAGCTAGTCGTGTGCGCATTCTATATTGAGTTATTAATTTTGGTATGTGGCTTGTGTTGTTCCCTGCAAGCACGTTATTTTTGTTTTACTATACTGTTATTTTATCATATTATCCGTAGTGTGGTTTTTTAATACTGTATTGGTTTATTTTAATTACGTGAAGTACATCGGTTCATATGGTTTTTCGTGGCCGTCCTATCTGTCTATAAATTGTTTCGATCTGATTAGTTTTATGACATAATTTTTGTGCTTGTGTGTTTTTGTTATTAAAGAAAATAGAAAAAAGAAAACATATTGATGTAAAACAATATGAGTACTGATCGTGCAGTCATATCCTGATCAACTATGATGGTTGCTGTTTTTGGATTTTTGACTTGAATACGGAATTTGATGTGGGCTTTGGTATTCAATGGAAATTATGTTTTTGTTTTGTAAATTGACATTGGTTCTTAGAAATATTTAATTTAGTAATTTTATTGATTTGGGTGTAATATATATCCTACCGTTAAGGTTAAGAATCCTAAGGGTAGGTTGGAGTCCAAGCTTGCGTATGAGAGATCGCCAACTTCTGCGCTTGATGAAGGGGGATGTCACCAAGATGCTGATATGATCAATACTTACTCCCGAGATGACGTTAGCGATAAGAGGTTTAAACTGTAGTCGCCGAAAAAGAACACTGAGGTTATCGTGGAGGCGTCACCAACGCTCAAGAGGGAGTTGCCTTCGAGTCGGTATTAGGTGAAGCAATCGTATTAAAGGCGATTGTGGTTCTGCAGTAGTTATTATGAAGTACATCACCAACAGTTTATTAGTAGTAGTCTTTGACGATAAAGGTGGCGCGGTTGATTGTTGAACATGACAGGCAGTAAGACGCTATGCTGATAACGGTCGTGGCGAAGAACGAATGTCTCCATGGTAGGCTCAATATTTACGATGCCACCTATCGCAGCTACAGTTATGCTTATGACTGCCGGGGAAGCTGTTAGCCATAGTAAATTAACCATACTGAATTAATGAATTATTGCTCTATTTAATTTTTATTCCATCGATATCTGTAACAATCGATACAAAAAAGTCAAAAAATATAATACATAAATTACAATAACATTAACACTTACCAGGATATTGACTAGCACAGTCAAACGTCTCGCTTTTCGTGTGATATCACACACATTAACGCTTTTTCGTATTTTACATCATATATTTTTAATCTATCCACTTTGAGTTAAATTAAATTATATTCAATTTCGCAATTGTTCATGGTATAAAAATCTATCTGGCATTCTTTACGATATAGTCACATGATCGACTTCGGAATTAAATATTATTCAAAAATTAGGCTGCTGCCGAGGAAGTTGTTAGCCATAGTATATAACCCATACTGAATTAATTAATTATTGCTTTATTTAATTTTTATTTCATTGATATCTGTAATAAAGAAATAAATGCTAAAACACAATTGGATAATATTTGAATTATATATTACATCTTTTGCTATCAGACATTTTCAGTGAATAAGTTAGATAAGTAAACAGAATTAGCTAAAAATAGCGTTTAAAATGCAGGATAAACTCGACTACGATACCGTTAACAAGTTCAATTATACTATGTTTTTGGTTTGTAAATTGACTTTGGTTCTTAGAAATATTAAATTTAGTAATTTTATTGATTTGGGTGTAATATATATCCTACCGTTAAGGTTAAGAATCCTAAGGGTAGGTTGGACTCCAAGTTTTCGAATGAGATATCGCCAACTTCCGCGCTTGATGGAGGGGGATGTCACCAAGGTGCTGATATGATCACTACTTGCGCTCGAGATGACATTAGCGATAAGAGGTTTAAACTGTGGTCGCCGAAAAAGGATACTGAGGTCATCGTGGAAGCGTCACCAACGCTCAAGCGGGAATTACATTCGAGCCGGTATTAGGTGGACTAATAGTTCCACCATCACCAACAATCTATTACGAGTAGTCTTTGACGATAAAGGTGGCGGGATTGATTGTACAGCAAGACAGTCAGTAAGATGGTATGCTACCAACGGTCGTGGCGGAGAACGAACGTCTCCACGGTAGGCCCTATATTTACGATACCACCTATCGCTGTTATGCTTATGACTGCCGCCTCGTGTGCTCCAATGGTTATGCCTAAGCCTCTGAAGGTATTTCGGTTCGGTGTCTTAGGTCCGACAACCATATACAGGATAAACGAGGCCATTTCCAAATTTTGCACCTAGAGGCATACACTGATATGGAATAAATATTCATACAAAAAAGTAAAAAAATACATAAATAACAATAATATTAACACTTACTAGGATATTAACCAGTGCAGTCAAACGTCTTGATTTTCGTGTGATTTCACTCACATTAACGTTTTTTCGTGTTACACATCATATAACCCAAGGAGAGTAAATTAAATTATTTTCAATTTCGCAATTGTTCATAGTATACAAATCTATCAGGTATTCTGTACGATATAGTCACATGATCGACTTTTGAATTCGCAATTATATATTGTTCGAAAATTAGATTGCAGCTGGGATGTTGTTACCTATAGTAAATTAACCATACTGAATTAATTAATTATTGCTCTATTTAATTTTTATTCCATTGACATCTGTAATAAAAAAAAATAAATACTAAAACAAAATTGGAAAATATTTTATTTTTAAAATGCAGGATCAACTCGTCTCCGAAACCGTCCCTAACTCCAGAAGTTCAATTATATTATTTTATCGATTACTTGTATTCAAATCCAAATTTAAAAACTTACAATTTTAAAACCTTACAAATGACAACTCAGTTTTTATTTCGAAACCTAGTTTCGGTTTTCACAGTTTAAGGCTAGTTTTCATGATAAGACTTTACGTAAGTAAAGTCAGAGAGAAAATAGAACAGAATATTACAACCGATATTTATACGTTTACGCGATTAGTATAAAACCAAACTAGAATAAAATTAAAACAGCTCTTTTGAAAAAAAAAATACTGCGCATAAAATAAATTTTCTTTTTTCTAAAGAAAAGAGATGGACAACGAAAAAGCAATTGAGTAAGAACTTAATGAAAATAAATGGAGCAGCCTTTTATACACGGTCATAAGAGTATTGCAATTGAAGGTCCCCAAAAATTTTAAAAACTTTTTTAAGCTTTCTAAAGAAACTTTTGAAGAACTGTTCCGTATAGTAGATCTAAGGAAAATATTAATATCAGGGAACCAATTTCGAGGTAAATTCACAAATATTATAACAACAATAATTATATAATACTTTCAGGCTTCTAATAGACTTACGGTTTTTGGCGAAGAAAACTGCGTACAAAGATTTGTCTTAGGGATATAGAGACTCCTCGTCCGCAATATCCATTTTAATTCCAGAAATTGCAAAAGCAATATGCGAGATAAATGTTTGCAGGCATTTTGAGCCGTTAAAAGCAGTAACTAATTTTTGTATATTAAAAATATATGCACATGTGTTATGTATATCCACTTTAGTCGTGGTCAATCTGGAGCTGCTTATCGATCATCGAACAACACAAAACAAATACCCAATTAGCCAAACGCGTGTCCGAAAATAAAATTTTTATTTATCATTAAATGAATTTATATTAAATATATAGTTATCAAATTACAAATATTGTGAACATTAATAAATTAAAACCCAATTGTGAACGATCGTGAACAATAAACATTGTGATTGTGTTTCCGCATCGGAAGTTTAAAAAAATTATAAAGTGATAATAGGTGAAAAACGTATATTTTTAAATTAATAAGTACAAAAATCAATAAGTCCGAAATTATTAGTGACAAATAAAAAAAAAATCCGAAAACTAAATTAAAGGCAAGCATACATATAGTGAGTGAGTGTCAACAAAACTCAACAAAAGGGGAGCGGTAGCAGTGGCAGAAAGGCATATGTTATGAGCCATGCTTCTGTAAGCAATGAAAATATTAGAGACTCCGAATTAAATAGAAATTACTTAACTGTGAGACCAAAAAATAATTTAAATTTAAATTTAAGCGTGAGTGCTCCCAATTTAAATAAATGTGCTGAACCAAATGCGAATCTACCGCATACCCCTTTTTTGGGTAATCATAAGAACATTGAAGGTATTTTTCAATCACCGGGCTTAAATAAGGAAACTACGACAATTAATAAGAGTGCAGCGAAGCCTGAGAGGAGTGAAAAAGTCCTCATAGGTATGGAACGTTACATCACAATAACGAAACGTGAGTCCACGTTGGAACCACATCCAAAACAGGCAAAAAATCTTAGTGACAACGTAAAACGTTTTGCAATTCTTGCAGAGAAAGAGAAGGAAGACAATACACCTGCAAAAAAGAACTTCAAACCCCACCACTGTACCTACGAGAGCCTACTACCAATGCCTTGGAAACCAATGTGACACAGCTTGTTGTCAAAGACAATTTCAAAAGTTTTTAATGTAATCATTAAAGGCATTGACAGTACTGTACCTATTAGCGATATTGAGAATGCCTTTCAATCTGAAGGGTATGAAGTCAAATCTATTCATATTTTAAATACAATTAAAATTCCACAACCGCTTTTTAGGGTCAAAATAGCATTTAACTCGAACGATGTAAAGAATAAGGGTGACGACAATCATCCTATATGTTTGGATACTTAACCGTAGAATATATCTAGAGGAACCCATTAAACGTAAAGAATTTGGACACACAAAATCTTTCTGCAAATTACCGGCAGTATGCGTCAGATGCGTAGACGTACAATACATAAAAGCACTAAATGTCCACACCCGAAAACTGAAGTTAGCTGTAAAAAAATCAAACATCCCAAGTTTACCTTAGCCCACCATTCCCCAGCAGGCAAACTTCAAAAATCCTTCTCAAACCATGAGTAAATTTTTAGATATTTTTTCATATGCTGACGCCCTAAAAGAAGGCATTCCTAATGCCCATTTGAATTCCCAAAATGTAATTGATACTATAATCCAAACAATGAGTAATTTTATGGCTAACATGCAGAACATGTTGCAACAGCTGCTGCAAAACGAAAATATGCTTATGCAGATTTTGGTAAATAAGATATGAACACCCTTAAGATCTGCTTTTGGAACGTGAACAGCTTAAGCCAGCATAAAAAACGAAGTACAAAACTTCTTGTATACCTACCAAATTGATGTCATGCTAATATCGGAAATACACTTCTCGGACAAAAACTTCTTTAGAGTTAATGACTACTACACATATGACGCAAAACACCATGCGGGGGGTTAGCTATTCCTGTTCACAAGGATATTAGGCATTTTCCATTGCCAAAATTCACCCAAGATTACGTTCAAGCAACATCAATTAATCTACCCCACATTGGTCTTATAATATCAGCACTTTATTGTCCTCCAAGACACAACATCTGCAAAGATCAATTTCTCGATTACTTCAACACGCTGGGTCCGAAATTTATTGCAGCAGGTGATTATAATGCAAAAGACACATTCTGGAGATCATGTCTCATAACTCCGAGAGGAAGACAGTTTCTGGAAGCAGTATCTTCGAACATTATGGATGTTTTGTCTGCAGGCCATCCTACTTACTGGCTATTTGATTTAAACAAAATTCCGGACGTAATAGATTTCGCCGTAGTAAGAAATATTAGACGCGAAAATCTTCGTATGCACCCGTTATTCAATCTGTCTTCTGATCACTCACCAACGACCCTGACACATGTGCCTTATCTAGGGTTGCCAGATTCCGATTCGCAAAAAGCTGGACATTGGGTTTTAAAAAGCTGGACAAAACAAAAAAAGGCTGGACATAAAAAATACTGAGAAAATGTTAATTTTGGTTTTGTCTAAATAATTTTTATTAAAATATCCATTGTTATCAACATACACACAGTTACTAAAGTATACATACGGTTAAAAAATTTCAGAATTTTTTTAACTAATCCGTTTTCGTTAAAAATCTTTATAGTTTCCTTGATGTTAAGGCGGTCTTTTGCATTGGTTAAAAAATTTCTAAAATTGAACTGAATTGTGGCCCTGCACAGGCCCACAAAGGTATGCATCCGATTTACAAATTTCACAAATTTCTGAACCAAAGCAAAAGACCATCTTAAAATCGAAGAAAGATGTCAGACAATTATAAATATTTTCAAAAAAACGGATTGGTTACAAAATTTCTGAAATTTGTTATCCGTATGTATACTTTTGTGGCTGAGTATTATGAGTATATGTATTATTATTTAAAAACATTACAATTAAATAAATTCATTACATTCTTTAAAATTTATTTAATTAAACTTAAATTTTTTCGGTTCAGTCCGTCACATACATATTCGCATATGCATATGTATGTGAGAATTAAGATTAAATACTAAAAACAAACCAATAAAAAAATAACAATTCAGTCTAGTTTGATTTTGTTTATAGTAGTTTGCACTTTGGTAAAAAAAACACGTTTGTAATAAACTAATGATTTGACAAAGATAACATGAAAATTATTGCCCAAGTTATTGCAGTATACTAAAAAATTTCTATTTAGCTGGACAAATTAAATTTTAGCTTGAAACTGGACAAGCATCAAAAAAGCTGGACAATCCAGCCAAGTCCAGCCAGGCTGGCAACCCTAGCCTGATCTATTGGGGCAATATTATCTTCAGACGAGGACAAATTGGCGCACTCGCACCTGTCATCAAATATCTCATTGAAGTGCGAACAAGAAATCGAATCCTGCGTCCGTCAGTTAACTAACATCTTAAATGAAGCTGCTAGGGTATCTGCATCCTCTACCCCTTTGACAAGAAAACAAAAATTCCCCTGCGCTAATGGCAAGAATTTCGTTCTCCAGGTCTGAAGTCCCAACTTAACCAGTGCCAAAGACTTCTGCGTGACGCTTTGTAGAAGACCAGAGTGGGACTTGCAAAAATATTTGCACAATTTGGACGCAACGAAAGACTCGGACTACAGTTTATGGAAGGCAGTAAGGAGAATGCGGCGACATACTTTGCATTAATCCCCTTTACAACTACAGCGTGGTAATTGGACAAAACAGAAAGTGGAGGCTTTTGCCACCTACTTAGAGAATGTTTTTACACCAAACAATTCTGTTTGTAGTATTGACCCACTGACAATCGACGATGTGGTTCGTAGGCCGATCAAGTTCCGGCTGTCTACAGTATTGTCGTCATCCAGAGTCTAATGCCGAACAAATCATCTGGTTATGATAAAATAACTGCGACTATGATCGAAAATTTGGCTACATCGGCTGTGCGTTTTATTTTGTTTATCTTTAACTCTATGTTGCGAATACGCTACTTTCCTGCATCTTGGAAATTATCTGAAGCAATGACTTCTGTAAGACAAAGTGTGGGTTTTTTGAGCCCCAAAATATGACAATTTTGCTTATTAACGTACCTGTTGGGCCATTATATTCTTTCATTTATCGTTACATATTATTATTTATTTAATTTATGAATTCAATTATGTTAATTATATGAATACCCTAATATTAAGTTAATGTTAAGTTCATTGAACATATAGCAAATAGGCAAATGTAAGCAACGGAGTTGCTGAATATACTTACACAGTTAGAATTAAGTATATAGAATATATTAGGATTAAGTAAAAATGAAATAATAAAGTTAGTTGATAATCAGAATCCTATTCTTTTGGTCTATTTCAATTCGGCAAAGGTTTGGTCTTCGCGGTCATTATTTGAAATGTCCCATTTCAAGATTAAATTATAATTTAATTAATTTAATCTACTCCTTAAAAAATATTAAGGAATAACATTTTGGCGCCCGAGCAGGGACTTAAATATTGATCGCAATCGAAAGGAAGACTAATAGACCAAACTCGCGAAAGTTTTATAAGTTGTTTAAAATTTAAATTCGCGAGTGTTAAAAATTTTTATAAATTATTTAAAATTTTAAAAAGTAAAGTGGTAAAATCTTATAGGCTACTTAAGATTTAAAAAACTACCAAAAATTAAAATAAAATACAAAACAACATAAAGAAAACAACCAATAATACAAAATAAATAAAAAATAACAATATACATAGTTAGTGTTGTGTGAAACATACAGAAAACAAAATAAAATATAAAATAACAAATACAATAGAAACAAAAAATAAAAATAAAAAATACAAGAATACAGTGCAGTGAAATAAATAAAACAGAAAAATTAAAACAAATAAACATACAAAAACATAAAAACAAAAATATACAAAATAAAAAAGATACAGTGCAACAAGAATTACGGATCCAAAAAGTGCTGATAGTGAACACAAATTTCAAGATATTACATACATACATACATAATTGGCCATTACAACCCTTCAGTCAGGATTACGGCCTAGCTTCTCACACCACTCATGTTGTGTGCGTTAATTTTATACGTGAGTGGCGGGACCTACAGTTTAACGTCGACTACGAACGACAGAATTTTGAGAAACTTTTTCATGGCAGTTTATTTTACTCTCAGAGTTTTTGCCAGAAATCTGCTGAGAGGAAGTCGCCGAAGAAATATTTTTTTTTCATATTTCATTTTTGATGTCTGACCTGGGATACGAACCCGGGCTTTACGAATAGTAAGCCAACACACTACCTACTACACCACGGCGACTTCAAAGATATTACACGGAACTTAAAAAAAACGCACTACACAAAGGAAAACATCATCACATCGTTGGACGACTTCAATCCAGGATATCTGCCCATATGCCCCGTTGCATCTGCGTTCTGTGTCAATTGGAAGGAACTAAGGGGATTATATCTGACTCTCAGGAGGTAAAAAGTGTGAAATATATTTGTGTTTTTCCTTAAATTTGTAATTTAATCAAATTTAAGAGATTTTTTGTAAGTTAATCAAAAAATCCATAATCGCTTAAAGAGCAGAACACAAAAAATATATTTCACATTTTTAAATTATTGAAACAATACATTTATTTATAATTTTATATACATTTGTTCATAATTTTATATATCTACAATTTTGATATGCACATGAATATATCCTTTATAAAATTATAGAAAATCCACCCTTAAAAGTGTATAAAATCGCGAGTGTTAATATCGGTAAATTAATACGTATTTACACAAATAAGTTGATCTCTTTGTTAGTGAGAAAACATTCAGTATATCATTTTGTTGCTTTTGTTTGTTTTCTTTTTATTTATTTTTCGTAAATTCGTTTCGATCAGTGTTCCGTTCCATGCGTTCCTATACTGCTTGTATATAAGTTACATATTACAGCTGTGTACAGTGTGACCATTCGCACTAGTAACAAAATTAAAATTTCAATAAAATTGGTCACACAAAATTCAAAATTCGAATTATTTTTCGATTATTGTTATTGATAACATTGAATATTGAAATTTGATTTTTGTTTTATTATAAAATAAATCGATTACCGAACGATTTTACTGGGTACCTTAAATATTTTTATACCGAAGGCTGTGTAAACGTTTATATTTTTATTTTCTGAGATCAAGTAAGTTACTCTTGATTCAATTAACTCCACTTAAGTATTGAAATCGGAAATTTCGAATATTGTGTACCGAGGTACATCAATTAAATTCTTTCCAAAACAATTGAATAAATTCGAATATAATTCGACCAATAATTTACTTTGGTCAAATTTTAATTCTTGTGTTGAGGAATTTTTAACTTAACGAAAAACATAATAACTAGTACAGGCTCTAAACGCCAAGATTCTCCTTCCAGAGCGGAAAACTTGGAGAATTTACTCGCGAAGAAAGCGAAGGTCATTAAAGATATCGACAGAATTCGACAATCTATTATAGATAGGACTATTTCTTTTGATCCTATAGAGCTCGAATGTCGATTCGATATTGTAAAAACATATGTAGACCAAGCAATGGAGCTCCAGTCAGAAGTGGATTATTTGGATCCCGATAATGACGGTGGAGTCGAGCTTGAGGATCTCTATGTGACCACGAAAAGTTTGTTCATGAGTCTGCTGGCCAGGAATGGGCAATCAAATGTGCCTGAAACTTCATTCAGTGTACAAGGTCACCAAGTTTCGTTGCGCCATGTACCTACTAAAGAGAATCCAGCTGACATTGTGACAAGAGGATCCGATGTAAGGGATTTGAAAGACTCAATATGGTTTGAAGGATCGTCGTTTCTACTAAACGACAGTTTCAAATGTCCTGTTAATGAACAGATTGAATTAAAAGAGAACCAAGTTATTGGAAACTGAAAAAAAGAGAACATTTTCACGTTTAAGGGTAGGTGGGAGATTGCTTAATGCAAGTTTGCCATACGATGCAAAGTTCCCACTTTTATTACCGAAGCAAAATGACTTCGTGTGTTTCACATCTAAGGCGGTGCATTTAGAGTTAGTGTCTGATTTATCCACTGATTTCTTTCTTTTATCGTTTAAAAGGTTTGCTGCAAGATGTCTTCCCCGAGAGGTGTATTGCGATAACGCGACGAAAACCGTCGGAGCCAGCCGAGTCCTCAAGGAGCTTCAACAAGCGTTCGACAGGAGTCGACAGGCCGTCGAGTCATACGCAGCTTCGTCCGGGGTGAGGTTCAGCTTCATGCCACCTCGTGCGCCGCACTTCGGAGGACTGTGGGAAGCCGCTGTGAAGCAAGTGAAGTTCCTACTTCTGCGAGCCGTGGGCAACTTGGCGCTCACTCACAAAGAGATGGCAACAATGCTCGCAGAAGTAGAGGCAGTGCTCAACAATCGGCCCATCGCACCGCTGCCTCCAGACCCCAACGACGGAGAAGCTCTAACTCCATCGCATCTGTTAATAGGACGGGGTCTGCGTTCGCGGCCGCCAGAATCCGTAGGCGACAAAACGAACAGAGAGCAGAAGTTATGGAAGCGTTGGCGATTGCTTTGTGGTCTCAAGCAGATCAACGAAACGCCCAACCTGAAGCCAGATCAGGTCGTAATCGTCCACGATTACAATTGCCCGCCGCCACATTGGTTGACCAGGAGAGTCGTGGCCGTAACCAGGGGCAAAGACGGCAAGGTCAGAGTGGCGGAGGTCGCAATGCGCAACGGCATCTTTATGCGCCCAATTCACGAATTAGTTCCACTTCCATTTGATTGAAGACTTCCAGTCCTTCAATGGGGCCGGAATGTTGGGCCATTATATTCCTTCATTTATCGTTACGTATTATTATTTATTTAATTTATGAATTCAATTATGTTAATTATATTATATGAATACCCCTAATATTAAGCTAATGTTAAGTTCATTGAACATATAGCAAATAGGCAAATATAAGCAACGGGGTTGCTGAATTAAGTAAAAATGAAATAATAAAGTTAGTTGATAATCAGAATCCTATTCGTTCGGTCTATTTCAATTCGGCAAAGGTTTGGTCTTCGCGGTCATTCACCATATTTGAAATGTCCCATTTCAAGATTAAATTATAATTTTAATTAATTAATTAATTAAGGAGTAGATTAAATTTTAATTTAAATTAATTAAATTATAATATATATATATATATATATATATATATATATTTAAATTAATTGAATTAAGGGACAAAAACTGAATGTCAATTCTGTTCCAATCTGGGTATTGTCTTTAATGGTAGATTATCTCGGTCTAACAACATGTCGTTGTTGGTAGAAATTATAGCATGCTTCGAACTTGTGGACAGTCATAGTTTCAACTCCTTTTGCCATTTGTATGCAACTTGCTAAAACGTACTTAATTCCTGTACTTTTATATGGGTGTGAAATTTTTGCAAACTGCGATAGTAATTATTATTATTATTATTTATTTAGTAGTATTTAGAGTACTTTCTTATTTACTATATTACATTACATTATCAATATTTTAATTGCTCTGATAAGTTCAATTTTTAACAAAATGAACACAATTTCTTTTAAATATATTAATATTTCTTTCATTTTTTACGCTGCTAGGTAGTAGATTAAATAATTGCAGTCCTTTATATAATAAGCACCTCTTCATTGCATTGTTTGTTGCTCGATGTATCCTAAAATCATTTGCATTTCTAAGACTGTAAGGTGGGGATTCGTTGACATGTCTTAATTGATCCGTTAGATATTCCGGTGTGTTGCCCATTTTCATTTTGTAAATAAATGTAAACGTATTTAATTGAAGTCTTTGTCTAATATTGAGCAATTTTAGTGTATCTACCATGTGTTGTATTGATGTAAACCGGTTGCATTTAATTATAGACCTCATCGCCTTGTTCTGCAACTTTTGTAGTCTATCTATTTGTGTGTTTGTGCAGCATGTATATAATATTGTAGAACCAAATTCAAAATGTGGCTTAATGATGGTGTTATATATATTAATTGCAGTGATTGTTGATATTCTATTTCTTATTCTCTTGAAAAATCCAATTTTTCCCGATTTTTTTACATATATAATTTAGATGATCTTTAAAATTCAGGTTTTTGTCTATTATAAATCCCAAATATTTTATATTTTCAACTTTCTCAATTATTTTATTATTAATTTTAAACTCAGTTTCACTGTTCATGTTTATTTCCAATATTTTTGTTTTATTTTCATTTAATTTTAGTTTATTCATTTTCAACCAATTATTTACAATTCTCATATCATGCTCTAAGTTCATTTGGCACTGTTCATCAGTTTCAGATTCATTAAAAATTAGAGTATCATCGGCATATAAAACTATTTCACACTTTTCCATTATATTGGGTAGATCATGTATATATATAATAAATAAAAGAGCCCCCAGAATCGATCCCTGAGGTACTCCATAATCATTGTTCAAAGCACGAGATAAAGTATCGTTCACTTTAGTCATTTGTTTTCTCTCCGATAGATATGATTTACACCAATTTAATTCTTTATCTTGTATTCCATATTTATACATCTTGCACGGTAATATATCTCTATCAATTGTTTCAAAAGCCCGTTTAAAGTCAAGAAAAATTGCCATTATCCTTATATTTCCGTTAATTTTCTTCCACCTATTAATAATATAGTTTACCGCTGTTTTACACGAAAAGTTTTTTCGAAAACCCGATTGATATTTCGATAATAAGTTATTTTTTTCCATGTAGTCTTCAAGCTGTTGTTTAACAATTTTTTCTAAGGTTTTTCAAACAGTTTTATTGGACGAAATTCTTCACATTTATTTGTTTTCGCTATTTTCTCAATTGGTGTAATCATTGAAGTTTTCCAATTATCTGGAAAAACTCCCGTAGCCAATGATGAATTTATTATTCTCAACATTACATTTCCACATAAGTGCCAATTATCTAAGTTTAAACATATATTTACTTTATTATAGTCTGGTTTTTTTCTTATGGTCTTACAAATTGTCTTAAGTTCTGAAATAGTTATTGTACGAATAATAAACCTATAACTTAAAATAAATTCACAAATATTATAACAACAATAATTATATAATACTTTCAGGCTTCTAATTGACTTACGGTTTTTGGCAAAGAAAACTGCGTACAAAGATTTGTCTTATGTGCCAATTATCTAAGTTTAAACATATATTTACTTTATTATAGTCTGGTTTTTTTCTTATGGTTTTACAAATTGTCTTAAGTTCTGAAATAGTTATTGTACGAATAATAAACCTATAACTTATCACGTTTATCCGATTAACGTATTGCACATCTGCTATACATTCTCTTATTTCTCTAATACTGTTTACAAAATATTCATTAAATTGGTTAGCTATATCGGAGCTGTTATTATATTCTACATATTCTACATTATTAAATATCACATTTTTTATCACAGATTTATTCTTTTTTAGGACTAATTCTTTTATGTTATTCCACATCCGTTTTTGATCCTTGGTATTTGCTATTTTTTTTTATCAATATATGATTTTTTTTCCTTTTCCAGTTATATTTGATATATATTTCTGGCATTTTTATAATTATTCCATGCTACAGTAGTATTTTCACATTTTGCTATATGGTACTTCACTATTTTATCTTTTTTTAATGCTTGTAATTGTCTGTTAAACCACTTATTTACTCTGCTCTTTTCCCGTATCGTTTTTCGCACCGTAATTTTTTTAATTGTGTCTTCAATCGATTTATCGAAGTTATTTCCATTATAATTTAATTCCACGTTTTCATCAAATTTCAATATTCCACTAATATCTCTTCTAAATCTCTGTTTTTCATATTTCAAGAATTCTATTTGTCTTTTACTTTCATGCTCTTTATTCATTTTGGTTTCTATATACATTTCCACTATTTCATTATCAGATATTTTATTAATTCTACTATTATTTACCTTTATATTGAGATTGTTGGTTATAACATAATCTATTATAATTTTTGAGTTTCGCGTAATTCTTGTATAATCGGTAATAACTTGTACAAGTCCGTTACCGCTTATGATCTGTTGTAATTTTTGTTTATAAAAACCTTCCTTCGACCAATCAACATTAAAATCTCCGGCAACAATTATGTCTATGTTTTTATCACATATCTCTTCTATTATTTGTTCAAAAACTTCATAAAATTCTGAGTCCTGACTACTTGGCGATTGATACACAGCTGCAATTATCATTGGTGTATGTATTTCTTATTCTGATATTGTATGCACTAATCCAATATTTATAGTTTCGTATCTATTCACAAATTATATTCACTTTCCAATTTTTATTAAAATTAAATAAAGTTGGATAACATATGCGTTGTATCCCTCTAGTTGTAACTCCGATTCATCTACCCTATCGGTTACGTGTGTTTCAGATAGTATAATGAAATCCGTCTTGTCTGTATCCGCAATTACTTCAACCTGGTTAAAATTGTTAATCAATCCTTGTACATTTGTATAAACTCCTTGTAAGTTCTTTCGTTGTTAATCTATCATTCCCATGGTTCTCTTTTTTAACTGTAACTTATTTTGATACACTGGACACCATTTACTCGTTATAGCATGATTATCATCAAGACCGAAAACTTAGAATACAACAACATAGCAAGATACAATGGCTCAAACGTATAATTGGACACTATTTTTTTTTTTTGTATGTGTGTGAAGATAAATTCGAATTAGAAAATCCAAGACGCAATAAGTAAATTTTAGCAGCACCACATTTGGCGTTAACAGAACAAAATTTGATATTCACAGAGCACTGTTAACTATTTAAGAGAGGCAATAAGTAGATTGGTCTTCTACTTTGCATAATTACAGGCTATTGACATAAAATTTAGTTCTCATTATGATCATTATTATTTGTGAATAAAAGTGTTGAAATGTAAGGGGGGGGTTGATGGCGAGGAGGGGGCAAATATTCTCAAATCCCAAAATTATTCCAGCTTTCCCACTACCACGGTTCGAAAAAGACGCCTCTGGACTACCGTTTTCATATGGTCTTATATGATCCAAAATAGCCACTGATCTTTTAGAAAATTTCCATGTTTTTGGCCAAAAATCGTTTTTTTCAAAATAGAAAATCTCAACTCTGAAAATTATTCCACCTATCCCACCAGGGTTCGATAGAGGACTATTTCTTATATGTTCCAAAATGACCGCTGATCTTATAAGAGAATTTTCAATCAAAGCCAATTTCACAATACCATATCACTTTGCATGCGACTATATTGCTAATTATATTTAGAGGCCTTGATACCTTCCTTTGAATATATGGTAGTCATTGACCTAGTATATGTTCTAAAATTATCTCCTAAACAAGTGGTATGGTTCATACGGATACTGTTAAACAACTAACAGTGCTCTGGTAAGGGCAAATTTTGTTCTGTTAAGAGAAAATTTTTCCCCGTTAACACCAAATGTGGCGCTGCTAAAAAATAAGGACTGCGCCGCGGATTTTCAAATTCGAATTTATCTTCATACACACTTTTTTTTGAAAAATTTCCATTGAAGTGGAACAATTTTGAATAATCACTGTATGTCTTTCTCAAAGTGCGCCGTGACTATATTTCTCATTTTTCGTACCAGAAATTGTGTAAAATTACAAAATTTATTGAAAATTAAATGCCTTATTCCGTAACAGAAAATTATTAACTCGAAACACGTGACAAATTAAATTTGCTAAATCTTACCGGTGTAAAGAGATTATTCAACAGCGATACAAGACTCTTCTGTCACAGCGACAATTTTTAATACACAGTCTTTGGAATTCCCGAACAAATTACATTCAAAATTTTGAAAGTGCAATAACGAAAATAAGTTAAAAGTAACTTTACAGTTCCCTTTAGCTAAAGGTACCTTTAACTAAACCCAAGTTTAACGGCAAGTTGTAATAATGACCCTAAATGTTGTTAATTTTTCTTCAATGTTACTTCTTACAGTTTGTTGATTCTATAGTTCGCACTTTCACTTATAAGATTTATAACTTGTAATGTTATGATAATTAATTAATAAATAAATAAAAAATGCAAAGTAATTTTTAATGAAAACGATGTCAAAAACTGGTCTAAATCTCAACACTAATCACGACTGCGTGGCATCGTTTTTTGTTATATTTCCATTGGAAATATAATTTCTAGTAATTTCTAATAATTCTTGCAAGACTTAAAAAAGTCTATTATTTTCCGAAAGAAATGGACTTTCATACTTTAACATTAATTTGTAAAATAAATTAAATGTGCTTTTAAAATAAAGTAAAATTAATAAATTATAAATATCAAAGTACAGTACAGTTAACATGTTTGGACATCATGGATTCTCTGAATACCATACCACAGGCTGGGCTCGAGGTCATCTTATCTGTGCAGCCACTAGAAATCTTTCTCCAAAACATATATCCTTGCATTGCACTGAACCTTAAGTTCTCAGATATGTCTAGGCCATGTATGATAGGGCAGGCTTCAATACTGCATTAAGTAGAACCCAATCACCATGGTACCAGAGACTGTTTTCAGACGAACACACAAAACTCACACTCTCACACGAAAAGAATGAGTTGCTGAAGTTATCATCGGTGACGGTGATATAAAGATCTTCACCGATAGCTCAACTGTTCTATTCCTATAAACGGGCACTGGACGGGTCGTACACATTACCTAACCAGGAGAAGGGCAAATTAAGTTTTTATAAAAAAAAAGTTATATACCAATAACTGTAAAGTCCATTTGGTACCAAAAACCTCACTTTTTTAAATTTTATAGAATTTTACCCAATATACATGTGTACATATATCTCGCTTTTTTTGCTCACATAAAAAATTTAACTTCATCGCCTATATCTCCGGCCCCAAAGGTTTTCCGACCATAACGAAAACTGTTATGGAATCCTTGATCCAAAAGCTATTCAGTCCAAATTTTGTTCGGTTTATGGAGGGCATATTTGGTTAAGAATTGATTTTCCAAAATTATTATCTCCAATAAGCGAATTATATCAAATTTGCCTTTTTTCTTGTAAAATTAAAAGGTTTAGCTTCGTTTTACTCCCACCTGGGTAACAATCTTGTCGCGATGTGAGGGCTTAAGTGTACTTCGATTCACTCTGTGACCCAGTGTGAGTTGGAGTGCAGGACTAAAGGTTACCCTAATATCGTGAGAGGACTGTCTCCGAATTGATATCTCTGTTGTGATCTCTTCGACTTGCCCGATCACGTATACTGTACCCCTAATCCGGAGTGTTAAGCGACCCGTGCTTATAGGATGGTTTCCAGTCGGGGGTCTAATTCGACTGTATTATAACGGAGCCTCACTGATACCTGTGCGCCTCTGTGAGTATCAGGTTTTCTAACAAGTCCTTGTCATGCTAACGGGGGCTATGACATGATCGACCTCTTTTCCCCCTCACTCGTAAGACGTACACACAAACAAGACAAAAACCCGAACAAAACTTACGATGACGAACTGGAAATGGAAATTGGACTTGACGCGTCCCATCTCATTGCGCGAATTCAGGCGAGCCTTGTTGACAACAACAATGAGATCGTCAGGAACTTCGACCCAGGGGGTATGAGCATTACGACGGTGGAGGAGACCTTTAGTGAGGTGACTGCCTTGGCGGTCCCCACTTCGACTGAAGATATGTGCGTGGAGTCAGACTCTCTCCTCACTATCGGATGAAGACGGTGACGATACGGCCATCGAAAGGCTCCTCTTCACTCGTATCCAGATTGCTACTGGGAGCAATGAGGTGGCGACTTCACCCTTACGGAATCCACTTGTTAGACAGGATGCATCGAACCCAATAGTACAATCAGACACTGATTCGGACTGCGTGGGAAAGGGCATCTCGTCTACCAAGGGGGCTAAAACTGGACGGAAACTTTCCGCGTTGTATAAAGAGAGAAATTCATATCGCAAGGCTTACACTATCTTGAGGAGATTTGCAAGCCGTGATGTGGATTCTCTCTCTATTAAGGGACAGAAGATGCTGGCTCGACACAGAGGCACTGTTTCACGGTATGAAACCAAATACCAGGGCAGTGTCCTCCCACGAGGCGCTGATTCTGGTGAGTATAACAGACCCTTGAGTGTGGACGAGAACGTAGAGCCAACTGATTCTACTCCTCAAGCTGCAGGCAAGGGGCAGAAGGTTCTATGCTCCCAACTGGAGTTGAAAAGACCTCTCGGGTATTTAAATCTCCAGTGAAGAGTAAGGGTGTTGGTGCTCCGTCTTCAATGGACGGGGGAGAGGTGGTAGAAACTACCGCTAATCCTCTATCCCAGAAGAAGGAGATAAGGTTGGGTGCGAAGGAGATGAAGGGGGGCGCTGCGATGGATAGGTTTTCCATGCAGGATTCCCGCTGGAGAGATCGCATGAAGAGGAACAGGTCCGATAACGTGCCTCCCTCCGGCTCCAAGCGTCCTAGGAAACAAGGAAGCCTGGGAACTAACCCTTCCCTTCAGTTGGCTTTCATCGACAGGTCAGATCTAGATGGCAAGATCTCTCCTGAAAGATGGAGCTAATTGAGGAGAGGCTAATTGAATTTATGTTGGAGGATAGCTGCGATGGCGTAATGCACGCATATCCTCCATCGGCTGGTCCAGGGGCGTCAAGGTAGTGGACTGCGAAAACGAGGGAACTGCAAAGTTCCATGTAGTGGCAGTGAAGCGCCTTGGTGAACTCTGGCCTGGTGCTCGCTTGGGGTGGTCCCTCAATCCGACCTCCCTCTACGTCCAATAGTGAAGGTATGGGTTCCGCCTACTTTTAGGCAGGTGAATGTCGTACCAAAACTTATTGGAAAGCAGAATGACGGATTGAACACCAGCTCGTGGGTGGTTGTCAACTCCCTGACTGGTGATGGTAAGAAAGGCTGCGATCAGACTTCGCTTCAGTGGCTAGGAGCAAGGGGTGGCGTAGTGTTGTGTGGGTTGGCACACCTAAAATTCCGTCAGCCGGGCATAGGTGGTGCCAGGAACCCAGAGGAGGCTAAAAGTGGTGCAGATTAATCTACATCACTGCGAAGCCACCTCACACAACCTGCTAACCTTCCTGCGCCGCCTTGAAGTTGACATCGCTCTTATCCAGGAATTTTGGATCCTTAGGAATAGGATTCTGGGTTTGAGCGATTCTGATTATAGGTTACTTGTGACTAGAACAAGCGAGAAGGTAAGAACCTGTATTCTAGCTAGAGGTAATTTAGACTTGTTAATCACTCCTTCCTTTTGTACAGGTGACGTAACAACTGTAGCGTACAAAATGGGCGTGGTAGCGATTTGATGCTGTCATCCGTGTATATGCCGTATGAGGCTGCATCTCCTCCCGATGACCTAATTGGACTATTGGTGGAGCATGCGAAGAGAAAAAGATGTCGCCTCGTCTTGGGTTGTGATGCCAATGCTCATCAACCCAATGGGGCAGTGCTGACATAAATACCAGGGGTGAGTCGATTTTGAATTTTATTATTCTTAATAGGCTTAACATTTGTAACGTTGGTAACACGCCAACGTTTAGAAACCGTGTTAGGGAGGCGATAATTGACATTACGCTCTCTAACATGGATAGTTCTATTATTAGGGACTGGAGGGTTTCGGATGAGTGTTCTTTCTCTGATCACCAACTGATATCCTTCAGTATTAATCTATCTGGTGGCTTTAACGAGCCTTTTAGGAATCCGAGAAGAACCGACTGGATCAGATATGAGAAGGCTGTGTTGGGGGAACTTAGGGCCCTTAGGGGTCGTTCCACTCCTGGCATCAATGATCGAGTTGGATCTTTGACGGATATTTTGTTGTCTTGTTATAGAGATGCTTGTCCTCTCACTTACCCGGGTAAGAGGAACCAGCCAGCCTGGTGGAATGCGGAACTCCAGAGACTCCGCTGTTGTACCAGGAGACCCTTTAATAAGGCTAAGATGTTGACAGTTTTAATGATTATAAGAGGGAAATAAAGCGCGCAAAGAGAACCACCTGGATGAGTTTCTGCACAAGTATCGAGAATGTTGCCGATGTGGCTCCTTTCCGTAGGATGACAGGACCCCAAAATCCTAGGCTTCATCCATAAGAGCGATGGCACGTGGACAGCCTTGAGAAAATAAATCCTAGAGCTTCTATTGAGCACTCATTTTCCCAATTATGTGGATCCAGAAAGCTATCCGTTGGGCGTAGCTGATCCCTTCTATGATGCTGGCATGATGCCCGATTTGGAGGATATCATTACCAGGGATAAGGTCAAATGGGCTATAAGTAGCTTTGAGCCCTTTAAGTGGCCTGGTCCGGATATTACCTTTCCGGCTCTGCTTCAGCATACTGGTGATATATTACACGAATGTCTGATGGACGTGTTTAGGAACTGTCTCCGGTTGTGTGATATACCTGATGGTTGGAAAGATATGCTTGTGGTTTTTATACCAAAAGCTGGTAAACCCAGTCACATCGGCCCTAAGGACTATAAACCGATATCGCTCTCATCCTTTCTTTTGAAAGCTTTGGAGAGACTTATCGATCTATATTTGAGGTCAAACATGGACCGGTCTCTGTTGAGTAGGTCGCAACATGCTTACATTAAGGGTAAGTCGGTTGAGAGCGCTCTTCATGATGTGACAGGTTTTTTTGATGCGAATTTGGCTAGGGATGAGTACACACTGTCGGCTTTCCTTGATATAGAGGGGGCCTTCAATAATGTCACCACTTCTATTGAGAATTCGCTAAGGGATATATATGCCCCAGCTTTTCTGGTGCGGTTTATCACCCACATGTTGGGTAAGACTAATCCGATCGAATCTGATCGGAAGTTCTATCGCAAAGCGTGCAACCAGAGGTACGCCGCAGGGGGTGTCCTATCTCCTCTTATGGCTCTTGGTTGCTAATGTAGGTCTGAGCCTTCTGGAAAGTGGGGGCTTTAGGGTTGTGGCATATGCCGATGATGTGGCTATTCTGGTGGGTGGAAAATTTTTGCCGACGATGAGGGAAGTGATGGAGTCTGCTCTTGGAATTATATCCTCTTGGGCTACGAACTGTGGCCTGGGTATAAATTCGAATAAGACAGACCTCGTTTTGTTCTCGCGTAGGTACCAAGTTGAAACCTTCAGGTTGCCGAGGTTAGCTGGTAGGGAGCTTCCGTTGTCTTCTGAGGTCAAGTACTTGGGTGTTGTCCTGGACAGCAAGCTGAACTGGAAACGAAACACCGAGGAGAGAATGAAGAAGGGACTGAATGCTTTCTACCAGTGTAGGAACTCCAAAGGTAAAAGCTGGGGTCTTCCGCCTAGGGCCATTCGCTGGATATATACGGCGATTGTGAGACCGGTTATTACTTATGGCTGCGTTGTTTGGGAGTGCCTTGGACAAGAGTTTTCAACGGAAAATCTTAGATAAGGTTCAGCGGATTGCCTCCTTGAGTATCACTGGAGTGAGGAAGAGTTGCCCTCAGGCTGCTCTTAATACTGCGCTCTGCCTGACTCCGCTTGACTTGCATGTCAAGCGGTGTGCAGCGCGTAGTGCCATACGCCTGAGAATCGGGCTGCTGGAAACAGCGTTCGATATGTCACTCCAGAGTTCTGAATGTCGTCTTTCCAGATGGAAGATATGCGCTTTTAGAAAAAGCCACTGATTATATTGTGCCTGAGGCTATGTTCCTGGTTTAAGGTTAGGTTAGGTTCACTTTCTGGGGGCGATTTGGTAGTTGGTCCTGACCCCTCAGTCTGTCACCTCTATGGCCTCATCAATGGATGGGTCAGGGAGGAAGAGCAGAGGCGTTGGGGGAACGGATCTAGTTTTGTCTCTAGATGTCTATTGCCTGCTGTGGACAATAGGAGAACAGGTTGGCTGCTGGGCTTGGGTAGGCCAGCTTAAGGTTGGTTGTCGGTTTTAACACGGCACTGCGAGATTAGGTCGCTGACGGGTATCTGGAACAGATCCAGCCGGACTATTGCAGGGCATGTTGCGATGAGGAGTTGGAGACTATCGAACAGATCCTCTGTAACTGCCCAGCCCTTAGTGTAGTCGCGCCCTACCTTTTTGTTGTGTCTTATCTGTGTAATTCCTCCACTTCCCAGTCTCCCCTTTCCTACATCCTCTCCTTTTTAATCCCTCCATTATCCTTCCCTCTGAAGGACGTTGTACAATGGGTCAATTCAACCTACGGGTACTGTACAAGAAGTTAAAAAATATTAACAACTTTCAGCAAGAAACATTTTTTATATTTTGATCTTGTAATATTTAGCTTCTTAATTACCTCTTGCACAGGAAACTATATTCATTGCGACCGAAAATCGCCATTTCGATTAATAATTAAATATTTAAGAATCTTTAAACTTTTCATTGAAGAAATTAAAAAATATTCCAAACTTTCCCTTTTTTAACACAAAATAAATGTTTATTTACATTTAATTTTTCTGCTTTATCCGCCAGTTTTCACTCTGTATATCTGTTGCTTCTAACACATTTAATTCGCAAAACATTATAACATTTATTTTTACTGCTCATAAAAAATTTTCTTGCTGAAAGTTGCCAATATTTTTTAATTTCTTGAAAGAAAAAGTTAAAAATTGTTATTGTTATTAGTTGTTTTTATTATTTATTAATAGTTTTAAACAAAAATTTTTGTATTAACTTTCGCCAATATAAAAACCCACCCCGGAAACTAAAAAAACATAAACAAAACAGAGTTACAATCAGAGAGGGACAGAAATACTTTTTTGGCAATATTTGCTGCCCCTTTCTCAATGCAAGGTTAACTGTCAAACTCTAGTTTCCATTCTGTGTATTTTGTGTTGCAAACTGTGTTGCTTTATAACGCCCATGTTCTTACGCTTACGCTTACGATTCAGCATGTTCTGAAATGTTTTTCGAAATGTTTTTAACTATACCCCCATGTTCTGAAAAACGCTTATCGCTTAATGTTCGCGTTTTCGATTTGAAAACTCCAAATAGGTGTTCTTACAAAAGGAAATCGCTAGAAATTTGGCGTTTTGAAACCGCTAGTGTATACTGAAGCGATCTGGTCTTTTTTATTTAAACTGTACCTTAAATTAACAATAAAATTATAGACAATTTAAATTTAATATGTTTTCTTTTTATTTGAATGAAAACTTTTAGCATTTTTTTACGATTTAAATTAAAAATAAATTAAATTAAAATATAGAATATATAAAATATAGAAAAGAAAAATTAGCTTTGTAAAGTAAACAAGTCAACTGGCGATTTATACAAACAGCTGATCAGATTGATCTTCGAAAAAAACAATATAATGCTAGTGGTGTTAATTTTAAAACTAATTATTTGATTATTTCTTTTTAAACATTTGATATTAATATTTGCAATTTATTAAGTTCACATATCTATATTAAATCGTAAAAATAAACGATAAATTAAAGTTAAAAAATAATTTAAAACCTGTATAAAGTGCTTTAAAACTTTTATGAGAGCAAAAAAATCATACAAGATTTTATTTTAAACTGGCTATTAAAAATTGGCTGTTAAAAATTACCAATTATTCGTGAGTGCTTATAAGTAACATCTCTAACTGAAAAGAAGCATTTGCCGCAATTTTTCTCACATCTCACAAATAAAAACTTGCAATGAAATCTGATTTTTTGTATGTGTATGTACGTAATACTTACGCTCTTACGTCCCTTAGTGTTTTTTTTAATTATCATTTCTTTTGCTTTTTTAAAGCCAATATAGCAAGCAAATACGCTGTAGGCATTTACAATTTTTTTATTTGTTTCTGTTTTGTTATAATAAAACGTATGTTTTCATTGTTCGAATGCAACTTCGAAAAATGCAAAACGCCAGCATATCGCTTCGTTTTCAGAACATGGGCGATAGTTTGTAGAGCTTAGCCATTTTCTAAAAAGTCGATCACTTTCCCAATCTTTTCGAAACTAATAATTTACGAAATAAATTGTCAATCTTAACTAACAAAAGAAGATTATATTTTGCACATGTTTTGCATGTATTTATTTACTCTAATTGAAGTAAAATTTGTATTTTTTTAACTATAGCTTTTAACTTTTCCACATGTCATAATTTTTGTTTTGTGTATGATTGATTCGTGGTAATTTAAATTAGATTTTATTGGGGGATTTACGTTTTGCAAGCAATGAAACGCGCTTTTCATATTTCTCATCAGTTTACAATGAGTTACTTAAAGAGTTACCAGAGGGAAAGAATAAATACTTTTCTACTTTTATTAGACAACTATTAAAAAATATAAACCTTGAGTATTTACTCAGTATTTGTTTTTATCATTGTTATTTTAGTTTTAGGTGAATATTATTTAATATTGGTCTTATAATTTTTTCGTTTGAAAATGAAATTCACTTTCTGTTATCCTTTTATTAAATAAAGAAAAAAATATTTTTTTTACATAAAAAGATTTATTTTATTGTTAGTTATATTTAACCCAAAAATGGTACGAATTGGTCTAAAAGGTTTTAAGTTTTTCGAAAAATACGTTTGGTCTTATAAATATTTCGGGGGGTGTATTTCGAAAGAAAATCTATAACATTAAAGGAGTTTAGGCAATCTTTTATTTTATATTGTTTAGCAATATTTATAAAAAAGAATATTCGACACGAATTAATTTACACTATAAATACATCTTTAATTGGAAATATTGGTATTAGAGTGTATACTCAAAACGATTTTATTGACATCTTCTCATGCTACTTTCCTGGTAGAACTGCAGGAAGTGATTCCTTGCGTAAACAATCGTTCACATCAGACATTCGAAAGCTAACATCAATAAGCAACAAATACATTTTAGGAGGCGATTTTAATTCCAGACATAATCATTGGGGATGTCAAAGAAGTAATTGTTGGGGCAACATTATTTTTAACCAATTACAACTAAACCAAACTCAAATAGTTTTTCCCCACGAAAACACCTATATTCCATCTGATCCGTCTAGGCAACCATCAACATTAGATTTTTTCTTAACAAATACGGCACATAACTTAGCAGCGGTAAAAGTTATAAATGAACTCAGTTCAGATCATCTTCCAATATCTACTACTGTTAATCTTAGAGCAAATGTCGTAAATAATTTACAATACGTTTTTAAAAAAACAAATTGGCATCGATTTCAAACGTCAATAAATAGAAACCTACCTAGCCCTATTGATATGGAGGATATAACAAATACAATTCAAATTGACGAAATGTTAAAAACTTTTAACGATACTGTTAAAAAAGGAATTGATGAAAGTACACCAAAGCGTAGAATAAAGCTAGCTGTTAAAAATTTACCAAATATCATAAAAATAATGATCCAATTTAGAAATATATATCGATGAAATTGGAAAAGATATAGAGATATAAACGATCATCGGCAAATGACACGGCTAAACAAAGAAATCTGTATCGAAACAAATAAGTTTAGAAATTTAAATTGAAATAATATGCTGACTACTTTGGAAAAGTCTTCGTCACCGTTTTGAAAGGTTTCTAAAGTTTTAAAACGAAAAACAAGAAATATTCTTATTTTGAAAGATAATAGCCAAGTAACCTTTACGCAACAAGAGAAAGCAAATACGTTAGCTAAATGTTTTATGTCAAATCACAACATAGTATCCCGGTTAAGTGATACAAACATAATATTTGAAGTTGATAATGTAGCAAACCAAATTCGAAGTTGCAATGTAAATCCACGGGACAACTACTATGTTAATAGTCCACAAATAAAACAAATTATTAAAACACTAAAAAATAAAAAGTCGCCTGGAATTGACAGAATAAATAACCAATGTTTAAAAAATCTTTCAAATAACGGTATAAAATATCTCACTAATCTGTTTAATTGTTGCCTTAAATTGTGTTACTTCCCGAAATACTGGAAAATATCTAAAACAATACCAATTATAAAGCCGGGTAAACCTCCTGATTCACCTCATTCATATAGACCCATTCGTCTATTGCCATCCACAAGTAAAATTCTTGAAAAAATTCTAAGAGAAAAATTAAACAATTTTATTGATGTGCATAATATTCTCCCTCCGCAACAGTTTGATTTCCGTAAAGAACATAACACTTCACAACCTTTAATAAAAATAAGAAAACTGGTAAAGGAAAACTTTCAAAACGCTAAATCTACGAGTATGGTTCTCTTAGATATAAAATCAGCAATTGATTCGGTCTGGCACAACGGTCTCATTTACAAGTTGAAGAGACTAAATTTTCCAGATGAGCTCATCAAAATTATTCAAAATTTTTTATACGACAGATATTTCTCTGTACATATATCTACAATGACATCTCAAAAAATCAGCATAACAGCAGGATGTCCACAAGGATCTTGCTTTTCTCCAGTCCTTTATAATATTTTTACGGCAGACATTCCTATTTTTCCTCACTGTGTAACCTCAATTTTTGCAGATCGCACAGCTATAGTTAGCTCCGATGAATATGCAATAAACATCAAAGCCAATTTAGAATTGGCTCTGGAAAATTTAAAATTATACTTCAATAAGTGGAATATTATGATAAATCCGGAAAAAACAAGGGCAATATATTTTATCAGGAAAAGGAAGTCATGCTTCTTACCGCAAAACCCTCTTTGTTTCATGGATCATGATATAAGTTGGGAAAACAACGTTAAATACTTGAGAATAATACTTGATCGAAAACTAAACTTTAACGACCATATACCATATTTATTAGATAAGATTAACAAATTAACTATATAATGTACCCACTTATTAACAGAAAAAGTTTTCTTAATATTGATAACAAGAAATTGATACTCAAATCCATATATCACCCTTTAATATTTTACTGTTCCCCAGTTTGGGCTACTTCTGCTAAATGTCATCTTAAAAAACTTCAAATAGCCCAAAACAAGCTCCTTAAGATGTTATATAATCTTCCTTGGCATTATTCTACACAACGACTTCACTCATTATCTGGCATTGAACTCGTTCAGGATAAAATAAATAGATTAACCCTAAATTTCAACAGAATATGTCAATTTTCTCAATATCTACATATAAATGAACTCTAGCCGTAAAACTATAGTCAATGTACTCTAGTATAAATTTGTACACTTTAACTATTGTTTCATAAGGTTTTTGTAAATTTTTCCCTTCCTTTTATATATTAAAATATTATTTAAAAAGCTCACAAAATTCAAATTTAACTACTAAGTAAAAAAGAAACAAAGTTTCTAAACTCTTTAATATATATATATATAAGTCAATTGTAAAACAGTATTAATATATTAAATGAAATAAAGAAATAAATAAAAATATCTGCATGTACATATATATGTATGTGCATACTATATTTGTACCGTAAATAATTTTTCAAATGAGTATATATTGAATTATTTTACTTACTTTTTTGTTTTTAAGATCCTTTAAACATATTTCCATATGCCTCTAATCCTTTTAAATATTTGCTTTATATGTCCAAACGTATGTTAAGATAATTTTTTTCTTTTTTCTAGTAATATCGACAGTGTCTCCATATGTATTTCCATTGGTGTCTTTCATGTGCTTCCCTTCATTGTTATATATTACAAACATTAACAAAAAAATGTATTTTATGTTGAAGGATGACAATTACTTCATTGACATCGTGATGAAAAAAAGTGATGTCAACTTGGCGTTTTCATTCTATCTTCATATCTTGAGTAATCAGCAACTTGGTTTTGGAGAACTGTGTTAGTGGTTCAAGAGAAATCAATGTGATGTACATGATTGGAGACAAAAGCATTATATGATAAATACATCATAGCAGGTGTTTTTTTAATTATTGAAATTTTAAAGGAGACAAAGAACTTGCAAATGAGGTTTCAATATTAGCGAATAAGCGCATGCCAGTCACTTATTTTTTAAATATTGTCAGCGGACTTTACTTTACTTACTTACAGCTCTTTAGCCACGATTACGAAGGAGCTTTTTATACTATCCAAGTTGTGTGCGTTGAGTGGGTAATAGAATAGTCAGTGTAGCACAACGTAACAAGTAGCGCTGTAGCTTGTAAAAATTTTAACATGTAAAATATTAAAAATTAAACCAATACAAATTGATGTCAATAAAATACGTAGTTGTAGAAGCTACAATGCAAAATTCGAATTAGAATTATTGGACTTTGTCGAGCTGATTGTGAAAACTAGTTCCAAAAAATTTAATATTATCAATGGATTACAACAAGCTACTGTAAATTCCCCAATTCTGTTTAATATATTGTTACGAAAATTGAATTGGTCTTTTGCTTTTACATCGTTTAACATTAAAATTATAAACAAAGCTACAAAAACAATGAACTTGTTTAAATGATAAACAAGTAAACAAAAATATACCAACAAACACCAGTATAAAAGTTAACGGTGGTGTTAGCTCAATCAGCAGAATAAATTCTGCATAGTAACCTATTCCTTATTTTGAAGTATGCACCTGTGTCCGGTCAAGTTACACTGTGTGAAACAAAATTATAGTTAGCGGTATGCACCTGTGTCCGATCAGGTTAAAGTATGTGAAACAAAATTATTTCTGCTGATTCAGCGTCTACCAACAAACACGTGGAGGTGCAATGTGATCGTGGCAGTTGATGAGGCGATTTGGTTGATGGCAAACAGGCAGTCTGGGTTGTGTAGTCGGAGTTAACGTTCGATGAAGCGTTAAATAATTAATTGTATTCGTAAACTTAAAATATTTGATTGTTAATAAAATAATCTGTGCATTTCAATGATTAATTGTGTTAATAAAATAATCTGTTCATTCCATTAATTAATTGTGCTAATAAATTAATTTAAATTGAAAAAATTGTGTTTTTATTAGTCGGTTCAGTTGGTCGAACCGTCCTATTATATTTTTTTAAATAATCGGTTCAAGGTTCTTTAACTGGTGCCCGAGCAGGGACCGGCCTAAAATTTAAACAGCGGTGTTCTTTAAAAAAAAGAGGTCCTGAGATTCCTACGGGACCCTCCAGGACCAGATAATACTAAGAAAGAAAACGTTTTTGTGATTCCTACGGGACCCTCCTAAAACGCATAATTATAAATCAAATTAAAATAATAATTTGCTTCTCCTACTTCGCCAAATTGGTATTCCTGGTAGTGAAAATTACCACAGAAGGTTATCAAAGCGAAAGTGAAGCAATCCGTACCTTAGTAGGTATTCGCGATTATTAAAGCGGGTTTCCAAAAAGGATTCTTGCGGCCATTCCGATAGGAGTCAAAGGGATTTTGAACCGATCGCATCGCGGGGTGCTCAAAACTCATTATTGAATGATTTTAGTTAAAAAATAAAAATGAAGAGTAAATAAAAAAATAAAAAATGTATTGTTTTAAAGAAAAAGAGAATATTTTTAAAAGAAAATATTTGAAGAAAGAAAATACCAAAGTATTAAAAAAAGGCTAAGAATAAATAAAAAAGATAAATAAAAATATATAAAAGAAAAAGAGAATATATTTAAAAGAAAATTAAGAGCAGAAAATATTTAAAGAAAGAAAATACAAAAGTATTAAAAAAATGTGAAGAGTAAATAAAAAAGTTAAAAGAATATATATTATTTAAAGGAAAAAGAGAATATAATTAAAAGAAAGAAAAGAAAATATTTGAAGAAAGAAAATTCAAAAGTATTAAAAAAGGTGAAGAGTAAATAAAAAGAGATATATTATTTCAAAGAATAAGAAAATATATTTAAAAGAAAATTAAGAGAAGAAAATTTTTGAAAAAGAAAATATAAAGGCAATAAAAAGGAAAAAGCAATTAAAGAGAAAATAATAAAATTAAAAAGAAAATTTACAAATTTATATTTAAAAAAAAAATAATAAGAAATATTTACGGTGAAGTTGAGTGGACATCCCTTAAAAATAAAAAAACAACAAAAAAGATTATTCGAAGGTAAGCGAATTTCTTATTTCTCTTCCTTATCGTTACTTGCCTAATAATAATATGACTTTAGGTCAACTGTAACCACCTTGACTGGTGCCATGAATCGTTTCATGGAGCAGGTCAAGGCTGTGGAAACTAGGATAGGAAATGTTGAGGCGAGTTTAAGTAAAAACGCGTTAGGACAAGTGATCAGTAGGTTGGAATTTCTTGAAAATAGGCAGGCTGCAGTAGTAGGCGCCGTGGTTTGAGAGGAAGAATCCCTTCAACGACCACGAACTGAGGACGATTTAAAGGATATAAGCCGACTCCCTGACAGCGTGAAAAAATTACGGTTATCATTCAGAAACCAAAAACCCTTCCAGAAGCATACTACGCTTGCTTGGAGTTGCAAAATTTAACTATGAGAAATAACATCCTACACATTAAGGGCAATAATAGAATCAGTGTTCCAACTTCGATCGGTAGACAGGCAATTCCCTCCTCGACCACCAAAAGCCTTCCCAATACAACAAAGTAACCATTTGCAGGCTCAGAATTATAAACAAAACTGGCGAAATAGTTATAAACTTCAAAACTTCCGTGAGGAGTTTTATGACTCTAAATTGAGGCCACCAATTCCTCCTCGTTATCCTGTGACTAAGAATGAAACAATGGATATTGATAAAACGATAAAGTCACGCCGGGTTAACTATATCAACAATCCGAGATCGATGGGTAAAAGGAATCAACCTGAGGATTATTTGTCAAACATACAACCAAGATTACTGCTCAGCCAGATATAGTCGATGAAATAAATTTTATGAGGGTCAGCCGTCAAGCTTACCCTACGTAGAATATAAGACTCAGAATAGCAAAGTGTTGGAATTCCTGATTGGCACAGGCACAAATAAGAACTTCTGTAGTCCTTTTTTGTCTAGTGGTTCGACACTTTTAATCAAACCAATATTGGTTCGATCAGCAGGAGGAGATATCTTAATTAATGAAAAAGTGGAAGGTCGGTTCTTTAAGCTTGCAGGACAGTTTTTTATATATAGCCTGGACTTAAAACTTTTGATTGTATAACTGGTGATGATACCCTCAAGCAGCTAGGTGCTATAGTTGATCGTAAAGCAAATCTACTAATATTAGAGATATTCCTCTTAAAGAAAAGGTGTCTCTATACTAACACAGCCTCAACTCATCTGACTCAGTTTTCGTCGTTTGTCACACATACTTGCCGAATAAACTTGCTTCCTACAGCCATCATTTTCATAAAGGATTCGTTTGATACTCTACAACCTCTTCGAGCCCTACTAGATTCTTGTTCTGAAGTCAATCTTATTACACAAGAAACTGTTAATCGCCTTCGTCTGAAACAAAATAGAACAACTCAGGAAATTTCTGGTATTTCAAATATTCGAACACAGCTAAAGCATTTTGTAACAGCAACAATTAAATCACGCGTATCTCACTTTGAATGGACAACATGTTTTTTGGTCACAAAATCTATTTCATCGCAACATCCAACTAAAAAAGTTAATGTATCAAATTGGAGTATCCCAAATCATCTTGAATTAGCAGAACCACAATTTTATATACCTCAGTGTATTGACGTCCTTCTAAGTTCAGAAATTTTCTTCGAATTGCTCCTTGATGGCAAAATTTCTCTTGGCAACGGATTGCCTTGCCTTATAAATACGTCTCTCGGATGGGTAATCGGTGGTAGCATTAGCAATCAAAATCCTCAACGTACATTAGGGTGGAATGTTATTACTAAAGGTGAGGTATGTACTCGATACTAAAAGCTTTTTGGGAAATTGAAGAGTTTAATCAGCATTCACCTTTTTTCACTGAAGAAGAAAACCTTTGCGAGGAGCATTTTGTTAAAAATAATATTTTCGATCCCAGCGGTAGATTACAGGTAAGTTTACCATTTAAATCTTCAATAACACAACTTGGTAGCTCATTTGAAATAGCGCGTCGGAAATTTTTATATTTAGAAAAACTATTATCAAAATATGAAAATTTAAGAAAAATGTACTTTGATTTTATAGACGAATACATTCAACTTGGTCACATGTCTCCTGTCAGCTTCAATAGCTTAAACTCATCGCACTATGTTATTCCTCATCACCCTGTTTTACGCCCACAAAGTACTACAACTAAGCTTAGAGTTGTCTTTGACGCCTCTTGTCGGACATCAACGAATATTTCTTTAAATGAAGCCCTAATGGTAGGTCAAACGATACAACAAGAACTCATTATAACAATTTTTTCTTTTCGTTTAAATAAATTAGCTCTATCTGCTGACATTTGCAAAATGTATAGGCGATTTTTGGTGGACGAAAGAGACCGCAACTATCAATTAATTTTATGGAGAAAAAATACAGGTAATTCTCTCAGTCTTTACAAGTTAAATACTGTGACGTATGATACATCAGCTGCTCCGTTTCATGCAGTAAGAAGCTTATTTTTTATCGCAGATTTTTACAAAAACAAATATCCTGTTGGCTCTGAAGTTCTTAGGCGCGATCTTTATGTCGATGATTTGCTCACGGGGGCAGATAACTTTTCTGAACTTTTAATCAAAAAATTTGAAATCACAGAAATATTACAAAAGGCTGGAATGGAACTATCAAAATGGAACTCCAATTGTCCAAATGTTGCCCCGGGACATGAAGAGTTGTATCTAAAAACAAACAATGAATATATTACTAAGGCTCTTGGAATGTCGTGGAAGCCTAAAGACGACGTGTTTTGTTTTCGATTCGATTTGCCAACAATTGAAGTTCCTACAAACAGATCAGTTTTGCCAGCTGTCGCAAAAATATTTGATGTTCTTGGTTTACCAAGCCCTATCATTATTTCGTGCAAAATCCTAATCCAAGACATGTGGAGGCAAAAGTTAGACTGGGACACAACTTAACCCACGTTTATCAAACCGATGGAAAGAAATTGAACAAAGTCTTCCTTATAACGCGAAAATCGAAATACCAAGATTTGTAGGTACATCTCCACAAACAGAATTTGACATCCATGGATTCGCTATGCTTCTCAGTTAGCATACGGTTGTTGTCTCTATATACGTTTCGAAAATAAGAACGAATTCAAGACAACTTTGCTCATAGCAAAATCGAAAGAAGCTTCAGTTGCTAATCAATCCTTGCCTCGTTTAGACCTTTGCGCTGCTATTAAGTCGAACCTGGGATAAAATAAAATCTAAATTTAGTCGTTTCAATTATCGAATTTACTTCTGGTCAGACTCAAAAATTGTTTTAAATTGCCTCACTAATCATTCATCGTCATACGTTTGTTTTGTCGCTAATCGTGTTTCAGAAATATAAAACTTAACGCATAATATACCTTGGAAATATGTGCCTTCAAAGCAAAACCCCGCAGATATAGTTTCTAGAGGCTGTCTTGCAAACGACCTTGGAAACACTACAAATTGGCCAAAGGCTGATATTGAAAATACAAAACTTCCAGAACAAGAAATGAGAAAATCTGTATTTAAAACTACTATCGTTACCTAATTAATCATCGATCATTTATGTTCTCGACATTCATCATATCTCAAAATTCTCGCATCATCGCTTACATTCATCGTACTTTTAACAAAGCGAAACCAGTTTATAACCTTCGAGGAGCTCCAATTATTATTCTATAGAATAATACATAATATTCAACATTCAACATATAAAGAAGAAATCTCGTCGTTCAACAAAGGAGAAAGCTTAAAGTCAAGTATTCAAAAGTTAACCCCATTTCTGGACAAAATACAATGCTGTAGTTCAACTTTAACTATCATTCGTGTAGGCGGTCGGCTAGCAAATGCACCATTATTATTTGAAACAAAATTTCCGGCTCTGTTACCAAAAGATCATCGATTTACAACAATCTTCGTCGAATATCTTCATCGAAAACACTTGCATGCTGGTTCTAAGGCTTTTCTCGGAATTCTTCGTCAGCAGGTCTGGATAATAAATGCTAGAGAAATTGTCAGAAAAGTTGTTAGAAGATGTGTACACTGTTTTAAATATAATCCTCGTTTACTACAGCAAATTATGGGTTGCTGAACCGTGTTAAACGTTATTTTTTGTAGTGTAGTCCCATTGTGAATTATTTTTATTTTCTCTTAATAATTATTATTATTCTCTTAACTTCTTATCTTATTTTTTCTCAATCTCTCGTATGTATAATCCCATGTATTTCTTGTATATATTCGAATTCCTCATGTCTAAATTTTAATTTGAATTTGAACTTTCTTAAAACCTTCTATTAATTTCTAGAATTAGTTGATAAGTTGATTAGTTGATAAGTAGACAAAACCCAGCCAAGAAGGCAATAAATCTCAGTTAAAGAAAACCCTAAAGCTTCTTATTTTCTTGGGGGATATATATGTTCAAGAGGAATATACATGTCCCAATACTCGTCAACTCATTTTTTGCTAGACCCTAGGAGTATAGTTGACTCCTAGAGCCTACAAAATTGGTCCTTCGACAAGTCATAGCGGTCTAGGATTGTGATTTGAGTCAGTGGCAGGAGGTCCATTAGACATCAAAGGCGGTTATGCGTTGCCAGCATCAACCCCAATAAACGAAGAGTGGCATAAGTTCCACTAGACATCACTGGCGATTGTGCGCTACCAGCATTAATCCCAGCAACCGTAAAGTGGCATAAGAACCACAGGTTACACCAAGGCTTTCGCAGCATCACCCCAATAAACGTAGAGTGGCAAAAGCTCCACTAAGCATCACCGGCGATTGTGCGCCACAAGCATCAATCCCAACAACCGTAAAGTGGCATAAGATCCACAGGTTACACTAAGGCTTTCGCAGTATCAATTTCATCAAGAGGAAAACGACGAGAAGTCAAACAACCATAATCATAATCTACAAAAACTGGAGACAGAAGATCAATAAATTCATCCCCAGGGAAAAAAGACAATAGATGGATCGTCAAAAAATGCATCCCCAGGAAGGAAGGTTAACGTCAAGGGCATTTGAAGAATTCTACACGGAAAGACATTAGGTCAGTTATCAACAAGGAAAATACAGAGGTTACAAGTGTCAATCAAGGGCATTTAAAGGGTAAGAGAACAAGAAAGGTATGTACAGTGCAGTAGTTATAGCTTTGACTTAAAAAAAATCTCTAAGAGAACAGTGTAGGAAGTGTAAAAAATCAAAAAAAGAAATCACGCAATTACATACGCATATGTATAACATGCAAAAACCGGTTTTCATAACGACAAATAGTAAAATGTAAAACACCAATAAGATCAAAGGACAAAAAAGGTCAGTATCACGCGTTTGTGGTATAGATAGGAAAATACCAACAAAAATAAAAAACGCATAAAGGGCAACGGTAAACGACAGAAAAAGAGAAAAAAACCCAGTGCAAAAATACACATAATAAGCTTCGAGCAAATTCCACAAGCCAACAAAAAACAAAAAGAATTAGAACGACATTGAAATGAAATAATATAGAGAAACATAAATCATAACAATACTTCAAGTTAATATCAATATCAACTGTACACAAAGAGAACAAAACTCTACACCAAGGCGAATTCATTAGGAGGTGAGATTATTTTACCAGCTGATGTAAGTAACAATGCCAAAAAAAATATTTGTTTTTTGTGTATTTTGTTTCGATATTCAATTTCGTATTCATATTAGTCATAAACCCTCATATGTACCGCATGTATCCTTAACGATACGCACTCTGGAAATTCTTTAGGATTACTATTTTAAAGCGAATTATATATTAGAATTAAGTCGCCGTAGTAGGTAGTGTGTTGGCTTATTAGACGAAAAGCCAGGGTTCGAGCCCCAGGCCAGACATCAAAATGAAATACAAAAAGTATTTCTTCGGCGACTTCCTCTCAGCAGATTTCTGGCAAAAACTCTGAGAGTAAATAAAATTGCCATGAAAAGTTTCTCAAAAATCTGTCGCTCGGAGTCAACTTTAAACTGTAGGTCCCGCCACTCATATATAAAATTAACACGCACAACATAAGTGGTGTGAGGAACTAGATCGTAATCCTGACTGAAGAGTATGTATTTATTAGAATTTTTGCAAGATGATTAACAATATTTAAGCTTTTAACACTAAATACATATATTTATAGTTATTTAGGTAAGAGTGATGAATTACCAAAAAAAAAAAATTCATGTCTCCAACTATTTTTAAAACAAATTCTCTTTCTGAAGATGGGGATATAGGGATTAAAACAAATTGGACCAATCTTCTGTTGAAAATTTGTTATTATAAGAAATAACGTTTGCAGCTGATATTTTTTTTTAATTTACAGATGCTGCAGTATTATGTAATGGAATAATAAAAATCATAAGAATTTTCAATATATAAAATTTATTTAGTTTTTTTAATTGCTTTAACTAATTTCCTATGGAGGTTTGAGGGTTAATTTTTTTGACAAGATGTGTACATTTTTACAAAAACAAAATGCCTGTTGTTTTTGTATTGTTGTACTTGTTGTAATAATACTCTCACCTTCTAATGAATTCGCCTTGCTCTACACATTACAACGGGATCAAAAGAAAACATTAAAAAGAGAAAGAACAAAAATAATTAAAACAACAAAAGTGTGTGTTTCAGTTGATCTCCGTTTCATTGCGCATGTTTCAATTCGTTTCAAACGACTGACAAAATTCTTGCGTTTATTCACAAAAAGTCAATCGGCGCGGCAACATTAAAAGAAAAAAAGTGGTGTGTAAAACAAACACAAAATAGACAGGAAAAAAAACAACAGAATTTTGGAAAAAAAACAATTTACAACAAAAAGAAAAGGAAAGTGATTGAGGAAATAAATAAAATTTTTAAAAAAATCTGACTGATTAAAATAAAAGAACAGAATTTTGAAAATAAAAAAACAATTTAAATAAAACAAAGAAAGAAAACCTAAAAATAACAGAAAAAATTGAAACTGAAAAAAAATCATTTAACTAAACAAAAAGAAAAAACAGAAATCAAAACTTCGTACAAAAAAAAAAATACAAAAAATAGAGTAGGCTCAAAAATAAAATTTTATGAAAAAAAATTTTTTTTGTGAACTGAAAACAAACCAAGGCGAATTCATAGAAGGTGATGTTATTAGCCCAGCTGATTGCTTTTTTAAGTACACGGGATTGTCAAATATTTTGTTTGCGTACAGTGAGCAAAAAAAAAACTAACACACACTACCTCGAAATAAATTTTGAACAAAAAATTTTCTATAAAAAGAAATTTATTGTCCTTAAGACTAAAAAAGCTTAAAAACTATATTCTAAGAGTACAAAAAGTTTAAAAACTATATTCTGATTATAAACATTTCTCTATTGGTTATGTATAAAGAAAATAATTGTCCATACTAAAAAATTCACACATTTTAGGGCAAAAAAGTGGTGATTTTTTAACTATGGCTAACGGATTTTCTAGAAAGTCATCTTAAACAAAATCCTGTGGAATAATTTATTTAATAGTTTTCTACAATAAGTGTACACTTTTTTTTGCTCACTGTATATACATTCATTGTTTATTTATTTTTTATTTCCTTTTATATTTGTATTCTACACAATTAATAATTTATTTAAATATTCTTCATGTTTTGGCACAACTTTTATTATAGAATCCGCTCTTATGCTTCCCAGAATCCCTCTGAAGGTCTTTATGGCTTAGTGGTAGCGCAAATCAGCCCGTATTTTAAAAATTATTTTCTTTAAATTTGTTTTATAAATTTTTTTGTTTAAACAAATAGAAACAAAAGAGAAATAATGACACAAAATAACAACTTTATGTCATTATATGGATTCTCCTTTGTCATTTCTGGCTTACGGCGAATTTCATTTGACATAACCGGGCACACAAAAACAACAGAAAATACATGTTGTTTTTGTTAAAAAACACTGCGAATTGAGTTGTTGTACTATTGCCACAACCTTATTGAATTTGCCTTGAAACAAACAAAATACAAAAAAATTGATTTTAATTAAAAAACAGAATTTTATTAAAAAAGTGAAAAAAAGAACAGTGCTAAACAAAATTTTTCAAAAATAAAAAACAACGACACTGTAAAAGAAAAAATTACAGAAAACAAAAATCAAAACTTCGTACAAAAAAAAAAAATTCAGTAGGCACAAAAATAAAATTTTATGAAAAAAAATTTTTTTTGAACTTAAAACAAACAAAATAGAAAAAAATTTACTTCAATTAAAAAACAGAAGTGGGAAAAAACAGTACTTAAAACGAACAACAAAGAAAAAAAAAACAGTAAAACAGACAGTAAGTACAAAAAAAAAAAACACACACAGTGAACCACAAAAAAGAGAGTTAGTGCAAAACTACAGTGACACTGAAAACAAAACAATTTTTTTGAAAAAATAAAGCAGAAAAGAATAAAATAAAAAACAAATAAAGGTCGCTCAAAATTAAAACAATTAACCCAAAAAAACAAAAATATTTTTTTTCACAACAAAAATAGTTACAACACACATCGCCTTTTTCAACAAATTTTTGCAACACGCATAACGCATTTTTAAACAACACAATCAATACAAGTAAACGCTTCTCGCGTGGTAAGAACGGAAAGGAAAAGACCACGGTAAGTCAGCTGTTTAACATATACATATTTAAATTTATGGGATAAATCTTGCATTTTTTGAATTTTTATTGAAATTTTTTGGAATCGGTCAATTAAGTAATTGAAAATTATTTTTTCTCCGCGCGTGAATTTTGTACGTGAATTAAAAAAAAAAACACAGACTATACTTCAAGTAATTTTATTGTTTTCGCACAATGTCGGTAAAAAGAAGGTGTAAATTTGATATACACCAACTAACGGCGTTGTGTACAGATTTCGATAATGTTCGCGAGGAGGATCAGACTCCAGCGTTTCTCCAAGTGAAGCAGGAAGAATTGGAGAGAAGATGGGGTAGGCTTATGGAAAGCTATGATGCTTTTGTTATGGACGAAAAGAGTGAGGTTAGTGACGACTTCAAGGATGGAGTCTCACTACAGTACGAAACAGCAGTAGACTTGTATCAGAAGCAAAAAGCAAAACTCATGGATAGGATAGCGAACAGATCGATAGTAGATCAAAGCGTAACACATACAACAGAGGCGACAGTCGTTCGGCAATCAAGGTCTGGCTTAAGGTTACCCCCATGTGACATGCCAATTTTCGAAGGTGGTTATACTAAATGGCCGGAATTTAGGGATATGTTTACATCGTTAGTTTTGGGAAATAAAGACATATCGCAAGTCGAAAAACTTCAATACCTACGAACCAAAGTAAGGGGAGAGGCCTACCAAATCGTAAAACGGTTCGATTTAGTTGGACAAAATTTTGAGTTAGCTTGGGACGCGCTTCAGAGTCGGTTTGAGAACCCAAGAATTTTAGTCAACCAACAGATAAACCACATTCTGTCAATACAAACTGCTCAGAACGAATCCTCCAGATCCATACGATTAATTGTAGACACCATCGATGAAAAAATAGCCATTTTGAAAACCTGTGATATCAACGTTTCTTCATGGGACCCTATCTTAACGTATATTTGCTCCTCAAAGTTGCCGGAAAATACCCTACGGGTATGGGAAAACTCTCTCAAGAATCATAAAGAAATGCCCTCATGGAAAGACATGAGCAATTTTCTGAAAGGAAGGATCGAGATGTTGGAAACTGTGTTCGATATGAAGAAGCCAAATTGGAAGGAAAACTCAGGGGCAAGGTCGAACTCATTTCACTCACAAGCGGATGGAAGTAGGATGAAATTCAATTCTAAAAAATGTAATGAGAATCACCCATTGAAACAATGTAAACAATTTTTTGAATTATCTGTAAAGGACAGAATAAATTTTGTGTATGCTAATAAATATTGTTCCAATTGTTTTTCTTTTAATCATTTTAAATCTAAATGTCCCAGTAAAGTTCTTTGTTTTCGCTGTAAAAAGAAACATCACACATTACTACATGTAGACGACGGCAATATTCGAGCACTTAAGGAAGCTTCTCCACGGAATGAGGAAACAGTTTCATACAATACTCATGTAATCAGCAAAGAAAAACCAAAGTTAACTCATATTGATATAGGTACCCTTCCGTATGGACGCACAACAATTTTACCGACAGCTCTTATCTACATACAACAAGCAGGTGAGCTATTTACTGTTCGGGCGCTACTCGATGCTGGATCCGAAAAGAGTTTTGTATCGTCAAAAGTTCAACAACAATTATCAATTCCTGTGGAAGCATATCATATCAGAATTTCTGATCTAGGAGGAACGATAGTAGGAAGGTCAAAGGGAATATGCAATCTCACGTTGCGAACAAAGAAGTCCGATTTTTCAGTTACAATTAAAGCAATAATTGCTCCGAGATTAACTCATTTTCTACCTAGCTCTCCAATACAGAAAACCAATCTTCCGGATATTGAAGCTTTAGATTTAGCAGACCCTTACTTTTACAAACCTGGCCCAAAAGATCTCATTATAGGAAGCGACTATTTACCCTTCATTAACCTAAGTGGTATAAAATCAAATATCGAGAACACATTAGAGGCAAGGGAATCCCACTTCGGATGGTATTTATCAGGTCCTGAACCCAGTCACACATATAATTCATTTTCCACCTTAGTCATATCAGAAGAAGAAACTGCTCTACAGGAGCAAATGAAAAGATTTTGGGAAATAGAGGAGGTAGAGAAGGAAAAGGTCGATTCAGGTCACGATGTATATTGTGAAAATTTTTATAAGAATACGGTTAAACGTCAACCAGAGGGAAGGTACATGGTAGACTACCTTTTAAGGAAAATTACCCCTCGGAAATATTTTTGGGTTCATCGAAAAGTACAGCCTACGCACAGTACCTTCAGATGGAAAGGAAACTCGACAAAAATACTGAACTAAAAGCGCAATATCAACAGCTTCTTCAAGAGTATATCGATTTGGGTCATATGGAAGAAGTAACTCATCAGGAGCCTTCAACGACGAAACATTTCAGTTTTTTTCTACCACATCACGCAGTTATTCGTCCAGAAAGTAAATCCACAAAAGTACGTGTTGTATTTAACGCATCCAAGAAAACGTGTAGTGGATTTTCTTTAAACGACGTGTTATATCAAGGAACAGCCCTTCAAGGAGACCTCATGCAAATTATTTTGTCATGGAGATATTATAAATATGTATTCACTGGTGACATTCAGAAAATGTATCGCCAAATTTTTGTTCATGAAGAAGACAGACCTTATCAGAAAATTTTATTTCGAGATAGACCAAACGAATTAGTTAAAGTTTTTCAATTGAAAACGGTTACCTTTGGTGTTAATAGCGCACCGTATTTAGCACTAAGAACACTTTTTGAATTAAGCGAGGATTGTAAAGAAACTCACCCATTGGCCTCTTCAATTCTTAAGGAGGAGATATACGTAGATGACGTTTTATCAGGAGGACATAACCTGGAAGAGGCAAAAGAAAAACAAACACAACTTTCTAAAGCACTGCAATCTGCTGGATTTCCCCTGAAGAAGATGACCAGCAATCACCAAGCTCTTTTGGAAAATTTGGCCCGGGAAGATCTTCTTGAAGAAGATTTTTTGAAATTTGAAAACTCGAGCTCATTAAAGACCTTAGGTATACGTTGGAATGCCAAGCAAGATATTTTTTACTACACACCAGAAACAATAGGAGTTTCACCGTCTACTACTAAACGACAAATTTTATCGACCATAGCTAAGTTATTTGACCCTCTAGGCTGGTTAGGACCCATTATTATTGTAGCTAAACTTATTATGCAGGAGCTATGGGAATGCAAATCGGATTGGGATGAAGATATACCACCAAAGATATTGGAAACATGGAGCGCATTTTCGACTACTCTGCCACAAATTTCAACCATTAAAATAGCTAGATGGGTAAATTTCTCACCTCGATATCAAGCTCAAATTCATGGGTTCTGTGATGCATCGGAGCGGTTTATTTGAGAGTCTCTACTCCTGAGGGAGAACTTTTTTGTAATTTATTAGTTGCGAAAACTAAGGTTGCGCCTTTGAAAAAGATAACCATTCCGAAACTCGAGCTCTGTGGAGCATTACTGTTATATAACTTAACGAACAGCTTAATTAAACGATTAAAATTCCCCTTTGAACTATTTCTATACACTGATTCTTCGATTGTCTTAGGCTGGCTGCAGAAACCTCCGCATATTTTGAAAATTTGCATAGCCAATCGTGTTAGTCAGATCACTCAGCTTGATCATTGGAGATATGTAAAGACAGATGAGAATCCAGCCGATCTTGGAACTCGAGGATGCGCTCCTCGGGAACTTTCGGAAAGTAAACTATGGTGGCACTGTCCTCCATGGCTAAGTCAATCCCCTGACTGTTGGCCCAAACTTCGTATGTACGATCCCACGGATTTAGAATCCCGGAACATATTTAATTTTCATTTACAAACGCAACAGGAAGATATTTTGAGCGAATTTTCGTCATTTCCCAGAGCCCTAAGAATTCTCAGTTATCGCTTTCGCTTCATCAACCGTCTTCTGAAACGTCCATATGAGATACAAAAACACATCACCTTCGAGGAAATACAATTTGTAAACAATTTTGTAATTTTAAATGCACAACAAATTCATTTTTATTTAGAACATGATTGCCTTAAGAACAACCAACCCATAAATCGGAAAAGTCGAATACTTTCTCTCAATCCCTTTCTTGACCAGGATGGACTACTACGCGTAGGTGGCAGACTCAATAATTCCGGATTAAGTTTCAACGAACAGCATCCTATCATTATTCCAGAAAAATCGTCACTAGCTAGACTTCTTATCAGATACACCCATCACATTTTGCTTCACGCGGAACATCACGTAATGCTAAGAGCAGTTCGACAGGGCTTTTACATTCCGCGATTGAAAAACCTTATTCGGCAGTGTGTCAGAACCTGTAAAACCTGCACTGTTTACAAGCACAAAGTACAAGAACAAATAATGGGTGCGCTACCCGTGAGAGAGTCACATTTTCATTACCATTTACTCCAATTTGCGGAATGCAAAACGTCTGAAAGGATACGCAGCAGTTTTCGTTTGTTTCTCCACACGAGCAGTTTATCTCGAAGTCTGCTCGGAATTATCAACAGATGCGTTTCTTGCTTGCTTCACCAGATTTACTAGTCGTAGAGGTCTACCAAAAACCATATTCTCTGATAATGGCAGAAACTTTTTAGGCGCTAAACATTCGCTGTTAGCCACCCACAACGACTTTCTAAAAAATGCGGAAAAATCCCTAATCGAAAAATATAGCACACATGGTTTTAGCTGGACATTTATTCCACCATATGCCCCTCACATGGGCGGCCTCTGGGAGGCCGCTGTCAAAAGTATGAAATCTCATTTGAAAAAGGCAACTGGCAACTTAACATTTACTTTTGAGGAATTCTATACCATACTTACACTCATTGAAGCAATCTTGAACTCTCGTCCAATTTCCCCTTTATCTGAAAACCCCAACGAACTTCTTCCTTTAACTCCAGGTCACTTCCTGAGATGCGCTCCGCTAGTAGCCGCTCCAGAATTATCCAATAACCCCTCTGTGGAAAACATATCCTTCATGAAACGCTGGGACAGACTTAAAGTCATACAACAAGTCCTTGCTCGTCGCTGGAAAAATGAATATATCACCGAGTTGCAACGTAGAAGCAAATGGAGAACAGAAAATGACAATCTGAAGGAAAACGACTTCGTTCTAATTAAATAGGATCTGCTACCCGCTACTGAATGGCGACTTGGTAGAGTAAAAAATGTTATTCACGGTACAGATCAAAAGGTTCGTGTTGCCGAAATACTGACCAGTCACGGCTTAATTAAACGTCCTATAACAAGACTTTGCAAGTTACCCATTGAAACTAATAATCCTTGTACGCAAAACTAATCAATTAATTTACAATTTTATCCATCACACGATCTTAGAGATTTAAGTCCAGCTATATTCTATTTGTATTGTGCACATTTTCTTTGTTCTCTCTTTACAGATCATGCTAAACAAATCTCGCTGCAAATTGTGCAGGCGGAATCATCCTCTAAAGTACTGTGTGCAGTTTCGGGATATGGCCATAAACTGTTTCTCACAAACTCATAACCGGTTTTGGTGTGAATCATTAAACAGATGTAACCTATGCGGTGCCAGACATCACACTATGCTGCATGAGGATGGCAGGGAGCAAGCTGCGTCGATTTTTGAAGAGGATTTAAGCATAAGTGACCCGTCAAGTCATCCTGGGCAGCACAAAGCTGCAGCCAGTTGCAAAGTGCACCCAAATCCAAGTGACCCGGCAAACTTCCGGGATACCCAAGAAAGAGGATTGATACCACCTCTTATTAAAGTAAAGCTCCTCCATAATAATGTCCCCAGGGTGGCCACCTTCCTCTTGCAGACTTCAAGTCAGTGTAGCTTTCTCCTGAAGACCAAAGCAATTGAGTTTCTCGAGCTTCTCACCTCTGCGACCAAAGGAGTGTTTCAGGTGGCCCCAGAGTACGATACGATGAACATAATTGCAACTTGGGAGTTAGAAATAAAGACCAGATCCACTTTTAAGTTCCCACCACCCCTCTTGGACGAGTCGCTATTAAACCATTTTCGACATCTTTCTCCGAAGGCGCACGCTAATTTCCATGACTGCCGTAAGGTCGACGGAGTTATCGGGCGGCAGTTAATGCCCCAATTCATGTTACGTCAATTTGATTGCCCCGACACAACGCTGCCCCAAGCACAAAATTCTGCTTTTGGCTGGATCATCCACGGAAGATGGGATGGATGTAATTGCCACTAAAGGGGCGCGGAGTATGTTGAACCGTGTTGAACACTTATTTTTTATAGTGTAGTCCCATTGTGAATTATTTTTATTTTCTCTTAATTATTATTATTATTCTCTTAATTTCTTATCTTATTTTTTCTCAATCTCTCGTATGTATAATCCCATGTATTTCTTGTATATATTAGACTTCCTCATGTCTAAATTTTAATTTGAATTTGAACTTTTTTAAAACCTTCTATTAATTTAGAAGTAGACAAAGTAAGTAAGTAGACAAAACCCAGCCAAGAAGGCAATAAATCTCAGTTAAAGAAAATCCTAAAGCTTCTTATTTTCTTGGGGGATATATATATTCAAGAGGAATATACATATCCCAATACTCGTCAACTCATTTTTTGCTAGACCCTAGGAGTTTAGTTGACTCCTAGAGCCTACATGGGTAATCTTCCAGCTGATCGTTCTAAAGCTATTTATTCATATTGAACTTGCTTCTGATCTCTCTACTAATACATTTATTTTATGTTTAAACAAACACTTTACAGTGATAATGCGACTAAATTTGTGGGAGGCAGTTCTAAGCTTCAAGAGTTTAAACAGCGATTTTTCGCTGATAACAACATCAAATCGCTCATTCACTTCAGCACTGTCACAGGCTTCAAATTTTCGTTTATTCCTCCTCGATCTCCACACTTCGGTGGTCTTTGGGAGTCTGCCGTCAAGTCAACAAAAAAGCTTCTCATCAAGAATATGTCGCAGGTAAATCTAACCTACGAAGAGTTTCAAACCGTCCTCATTGAAGTGGAAGCCATTTTAAATTCTCGGTCGTTGGCACAAAGATCTGATGAACCAAATGATGGTGAAGCTTTGACTCCTGCTCATTTGTTAATTGGCTCGTCTCTGATGACACTACCAGAAGAGAAATTAAGCAACTACAATATAAATTACCTCAAGCGATTGCAACTTGTTACGTATCTTAAACAACAATTCTGGCTCCAATGGGTTCGTGACTACGTCTTGAGTTTACAACAACGATGCAAGTGGTTCAAAGCAAAAGAAAATATAAAGGAAAGCTCCCTAGTCATTATACATGATGATAATCTTCCACCTCAACAATGGGCCCTAGCTCGCATTATAAAGGCGTTCACAGGTAATGACGGAAAGGTGAGAGTGGTAAACCTTCAAACATCAAAAGGAGTTCTTCGACGATCCATCCACAAAATAGCCCCTTTACCTACGGAAGATGATTGAAAGTACCTTTCAATGGGGGCAGTATGTTGCGTCAGAATTATGAATTACTTAATATTGTCCAATTATTTATCATGCATCTCAATTTGTATTTTTACTCTAAACGAATACAGTCCTTTAATTATCTTGTCGCCCTTAATCTATTTCTCTTTTCGCATAATTTCAATTTAAAATACATATGTATTTATTTAACTTGAATTCAATATACATAGAAATGTAACGGGATTACCTTCTTATTACTTTGACTCTTGTGACTTATAATTTTCAATGTCAACATCATTATCGTTTTGAATCTGCATTAATAAAGAAGTGTCGACGGAACATTTTCGTTTTGCAAAAAATAAATAACGGGTGATTTTTTAGTTATTATCACTTTGGCAACACTGGTTTAAACAGCTCACGCACGTTTCGTGTTTTTTTCACTGTCAAACATCTTCAGTTTGGTCTATAATTTAACCATGAATCGTCTTACAAACGAACAACGCCTGCAAATCATTGATTTTTATTATCAAAATGCGTGCTCTGTTAAGAAAGTTCATCGCGCGCTTCTTCCATTTTATGGTCAGTTTAATCGACCCACTGAAGCGGCTATTCGGGCTATTGTGACTAAATTTCGCACCAAATTTACACTGTTGGACATTAAACCACCAACACGCTTACGTAGAGTGCGAACTGAAGAAAATATCGCAGCTGTATCGGCCAGTGTTAATGATGACCATCAATTATCGATTCGCCGCCGTTCGTAGTAATTGGGCCTCTGTTTCTCAACAACGTGGAAAATTTTGAGGAAGGATTTAGGTGTGAAGCCTTTCAAAATACAGCTGGTGCAAGAATTGAAGCCGAACGACCTATCGCAACGCAGAATTTTTGGTGAATGGGCTCTTGGAAAGTTGGCCGAAGATCCACTTCTTTATCGAAAAATTGTGTTCAGCGACGAAGCTCATTTTTGGCTCAATGGATACGTAAATAAGCAGAATTGTCGATTTTGGAGTGAAGATCAGTCAGAAGCATTGCAAAAGCTACTGTTCACACGAGTGAACAAATACACAACCCTAACCCTGACTTCCAATAGGACAACACAAACATCTTTAACAAACAATAACAATAACATCACCAACACATATCAACATTCACAATATACATCATCATACACACTTTCATCAACACCTTCAACATAATTATTAGGATCTTGGTAGTTCAGTTGATTAGCGATTCTTGAACGACACCAAACAACGCGAGTGCTTAGTGCACAGTGAATAAATATTTTGAAATAATAAAATTTGAATTATTAATAAAGTATAAAATATATATATACAAATTGTGAACTTACATATCTTCAAACCCAAACATTGTGAACTAATGTACAAATCATACAAATTGTGAACTTATATGCAAATACAAATAAAATACATTATAACGTTTATAGAAAACACACAAATATAAAACTTCAAATAATATTTCTATATAACATTTATTCTATACACAATTAAAATATAAAAGGTTTGTGCATAATATACCCTATTCCCACATACTAACCCTACCCCATAACCCGTTCGTTCAGCTACCAATGCATCCAGAAAAAGTCACAGTTTGGTGCAATTTATGGGCTGGTGGCATCATTGGACCGTACTTCTTCAAAGATGCTGCGAACCGTAATGTAACTGTGAATGGTGAGCGCTACCGTGAGATGATATCCAACTTTTTTTCCCAAAATGCAAGAGCTTGACTTGCATGACATGTGGTTTCAACAAGACGGTGTCACATGCCACACAACACAATGGACTTATTGAGAGGCGAGTTCGGTGAACATTTTATTTCACGTTCGGGACCGGTCAATTGGCCGCCTAGATCGTGCGATTTAACGCCTTTAGACTATTTTTTGTGGGGCTATGTTAAAGCTCATGTCTATACAGACAAGCCCGCTTCAATTGACGCATTGGAAGACAACATTGAAGCATTTATTCGTGAGATACCGGCCGAAATGTTGAAAAGAGTATGCCAAAATTGGACTAAGCGGATGGACCATTTGAGGGACAGTCGCGGTCAACATTTGCATGAAATAATTTTCAAACATTAAATTATATGGACCGTACTATCGATTCAAATAAAGATTTCATGCATTTTTCTGAATTTTATGTTTTTTTTTGAAAAATGTTCCTATAACTCTTAAAAAATCACCGATTATAAGTTTTTGTTTTTATTAAACAGTCAACACATAACCTACTAGGCTATGGTAGACTACTACTTCGCAGTAAACCGTTGGCCACAAAGAGACGCATTTCAGTAACCCTTAAATTTTCTGGTGAAAGCGACCTCTGTATCTTTAATACATCGACCCAGAATTAAATAACATCGGGTTTGTATGACTTTATTGATAATTTAGAGGCGATAAGCTTTGAAAATTACAGCTTCTTACAGGTTTTTTTAAATTAGAAAATAGTTAACATTAACAATACAATTTTTCATGAATTACTACGACTAGTCAATACAAACTAACTAGCAGTTTAAGTTTGTATTAAAAAAAAAATTATTTCCACGTGCAAAATGCCTTGACAATTTCTTTCGAACCATTGTATTACTTAAAGTGCTCAATTAAGCCTGTAAGTCTTCCCAAAGACCGCATTTCTTTATTTTGGTACTGCATGTTTTTTGACCTGCTATGAATATCCTCAACAACAGCATTAATGCCGTGGCCTCTGGGAATATACTAGTTTCTGACATACCATGATGTTTTAAAATGATCCTACCGGTTTCAAAATTTGCCTGTAAGCATTAATTTATTATGTATCAAAGATTTTGATTTTATTCCTTACTTTTAAGTCCAGCTCGTCCCTTTTTTCTTTAGATGTGCTTTCCATTGTAGCTTAGCATCCAGAGTCATTCCAAATAGAGGCCTCCCTTACTGCATACAATTCATTCACTCACAGTAAATGCAACTTATTGTTGTTTTGATTTTGTGTGTTCATGATTCTCCTAAACACATGTGAGTGAATTCAGAAAAAACTTTACTATTTACAGTTTATTAAAGAGATATACACATTTTGCATCACAAAAGTAATTCAGAACATTGTTCGCATATGGTACTGGTTTTTCATCTATAAAAACTTGTTTGTTGTTAAATTTTTATTTGTACACCTTATATAAACATATTTAGAGCTTTTAAGTTCAATACTCCATATCTTTTTCCATCTATCTACACAGCTCTGCACATTTTGCAATTTATTAGTTGAGCTGGGAGTGGATTTACCAGTAGCCATAAAGATGGTATCATCTGCGAATGTGCCGACAATATATTGTTGTTGTCCGTCCTCTTTTCCTGGACACTGTCCTTTTTGTTGGGTATCCGTGGTCGGAAAAAACTATGTTTAGGAAATACATAAATGAAAAATTTAAGAGACATATCTGCACACACGGCAACTTAAACGTGACATGATAATGATGAGAATTTTTCACCTGCAATGCGCCTTATTTCATTCAATAGTTGCAATATTTGCATGTCTCCTAAGTTAATCTTTTATGTACTCGTACTTTAATGTACTCGTACTTACTCCATTCGGGTGTAGCATTGATTATAGAGTGAAGCTGTCTACACTTTTTTAGCTTTGCTTGTGTCATGTTGGATTTAAATTAATCGCAAACTAAAATTCCGAAGGCATGAATTAGAATTATTTGTTGTCGTCACATTAGGTGAATTCAATCGAACGGTTAAAGAAATTTTGAAAATCGGTGTTAGAAAGATATGTCACTATCGCAAAATTGCCAGCAGAACTGTACTTTTTTATTATTTTTAATTAAAAATGAACTATAAAAGTGAATTCACTACTGAACAGATTGACTCTTTGTTTGATATAATCGGGCAAAAATTGCCATTTAAGATTTAAAGAAAAACAAAAAAAACGTTGTGTCATATTTAAATATGTTTAAGGGAAGAATCATCAGTTTTGCATTTGAGCGACCAGCACTAATGGGTTAACATTTGCGATTTTCTTTTTCTATGGAAGTACTTTTGAATTGACGTCATTTCTTGGTGTAATATTTCACTCACTTTATTCATTATTTAACTTAATTTATCAAAAATTAAATTCTAAAATTCTGATAAGGAGTCGGAATTTATGAAAGCTCGGAGCTGCACTACTGCTTTACTCAACGTAGTTGATGACCTTAGGTTGAGACTAGATGAAAATTACATAGCGTTTTTAGTTCTTTTGGATCACACCAAGGCCTTTGATACGGTTGATAATAAAATATTATTGAGGCATCTAAAGACCCTCTATTATTTTTCTAATTCAACATCCCGAATTCGCTAAACGTTGTAAGAGGTATTCCTCAGCGATCAATATTAGGGCCTCTATTGTTCTGTATGTACATTAACGATCTACTGATGTTGTTCAAACTAGGTTTGAATACATATTAATTTCAAAGGCAACATCAAACAAAAAGGAATGTCTCCACCATTACAATTCCATTGCACAATGAGAATGCCTTCACAATTCCAGTGATACAAAAACAAAGGGAATGTCTCCACAATTCACTGTTAATATCAATTGTAGGGAGAATAAAATAAGAACAAAGCAATTACTTATCATCTTGTGCTTATCATAGCAACTACAGAATTCTACCACCAAATTGAAATTTTAACTTAGTCAATTAAAATGAAATAAAACCATTGCGTGAAAGTAAAATTTGTGAAATCATATTTAATAAAATTAACAAAAACAAGAAATTGTATAATAATATTGAACTGTGCTCAAATATAATAAGAAAAAAAAAATACTCAAAATAAAATTAAAATACTTAAATTTAAATGAAATTTATAATTAATAAATGAAAATATATATTTAACATTAAAAGGAAAAAATAAAGTCAAATAAAATTTATTTAATGTACTATAAAATTAAATTTATAATAAAAGAAAAAAAATTCTTTAAGTATCTTTAATAAAACAAACAAAAAAATTTGATTTACATTTTAATTATATTCACCTAAACTACTTACCTATATGAAATTATACTTACTTTAAACTTGCACCAACACATAATAAAAGAAAGTGAATTAAGTCGTATAAAATTATACTTACCGAAAAATTGTGCCCATATTGAAATATTGATGGAAATTGTGTAATTGTATAAATATATTGTAAATTCACAATTGGAAAAAAACAGAAAAAGGATTTATTTCATTGCTGGAAAAGGTAAGAATCTCAATTCTCTCTTAATTCTCTTAAGAAATTGAAATAATTGTATTTCTTTCTTTCTCTCTCCCACAATACGCATCCCAACGATTGTAATTACTCACGAGTAATTACAATCCATATCTCCTAAAGATCTCTTTCTTTAAAAGAGATTTAAGGGAGATTTATAAACAAATTATTCATCCCCAATTTGTTTCAGATGTGTTTGATAATTGTAGCGTACACATTTACGCTGATGACGTTCAGCTTTATAGGAGCACTCGTATTGAGAATATCAATCTTTGTATAGACTCGATCAACTGTGATTTACAGAAAATTGACAACTAGGCTAAGGCCAATGGACTTTGTATAAATCCTAAAAATCTAAATGTTTATTGCTCTCCAGAACAAAGAGAGCATTTGTTGTGCCAGATATAATTATCAGGTTGAATAAAATAGACTATGTTGAATTAGCAACCAATCTGGGTATTATCTTTAATGGTCGGCTAACGTGGTCTAACCACATTAATGTCATCGTTGATAGAGTTTACGGTATGCTTCGAAATTTATGGGCCTTTGCCATAAGAATGCAACTGGGTACAACGTGCCTGATTCCTGTACTTTTATACAGATCTTAGTTTCGCAGACTGTGATACTGATGATAGGCGAACACTCAACTTGGCTTACAATAATATAGCTAGATATGTATTTATTAAAGGAAGTCGCTACCATATATCACAATTTTCTTACTAGATATTTGGAGTAAATTTTAATAACCTCTTAAATATTAAATGCATTATTCTCCTCCATAAGATAATTACCTCAAAACAGCCAACAAACTAATTTAGGAGTGTACTTGCAAGATCCAACCGCGGTAGGAAAATTATCCAACATAGATTTAGATCTCTTTTGTCACAACGCCAGTATTCAGAACAAAGGCAATGCAATTAAGTTCAAAACGGAGTTATAAAAGTTATTTAATAGCCCATTTACACTACAGCGAAATCTAGTTGATTAGATTTCAAATCTTGCTCAAAATCTAGATCGTTTACACTGGATTTATTTGACAGTAGCAAGATTTCATTTTAATAACAAAAACAGCTGACTGAAATTTAAAAGAAAATAATAATATTTCCAAATTTAGTTTAACACCAAACAAAAATGAAAAATATAGGACATTTAGTATCGTTTTCATCAAGACCAAATAAGATCCAATCAGAAATAATGTTGTTGCGAAAAACGTCAGCATTTGTTGAATATAAGATTTCAAAAAATAATGTAAATGTATTACTATACTCAATTGTTAAATAGCAGAATGGAATGGGTACATGTAGGCATATATATAGGTAATAATATATAAATATTAAACCGTACTTTAATACAGGTTCGTCACGGGTCATTCTGGGAGCAAGATGTTCCTAATATTTCATATGATATGTTCATCGAAAAGTCGCCAAACTTTTCATTTGTTATGCTTAACCTCTTCAGGGACGATTTTTTTATGGTGACAAAAAATGATTAAATTTTGTTTTCTTTTTAAATTATTTAATTTTATTTAAATAGGAATTCAGAAAACAAAAAACAATGAAAATTCGCAAAAAGAATAACGTCCACATTTGTGGCCACTGGGCGTTTTTATGTGTGATATGATTTCATACATTCCGGGCATATCAGGCATATATATATATATAAATATGTATACTCGATACAAATGTAGAGAGTACGTCTTACACAATTTTTGTCGTGACATCTGTGGGGATTTTTCAGTTCCTTGTATTTAGGATAATGACCTATACCATCCAGTCTAATTCCAGGATCAACTTTAGTCCAGCTTTTAAATTTTTTAGGTAGTGATGGTAAAACTTATTATATTAAATATAACTGATATTATTTCTTTCAAATATTAACGTTTTCTTGATATAATCCAATAAAACAGATTGCCGAAGAATTATTTCACTTTTTTGTTTATTTATCTAACTATGCGTCGGAAATAATATCATCAGTGCAGACAAACGGTTAAATGTTTACACACAGTTACTAAATTATACGTACGGTTAAAAAATTGCCGAAATTTTTTAACTAATCCGTTTTCGTTGAAAATCTTTATAGTTTCCTTGATGATAAGACGGTCTTTTGCATTGGTTAAAAAAATTTCTGAAATTGAACTCAATTGTGGCCCTGCACAGGCCCACAAACGTATGCATCCGATTTACAAATTTCACAAATTTCTGAACCAAAGCAAAAGACCGTCTTAAAATCGAGGAAAGTTGTCAGACAATTACAAAGATTTTCAACGAAAACGGATTAGTTAAAAATAATTTTGAAATTTGTTATCCGTATGTATACTTTTGTGGCTATGTGTATTTCTGTTGTTGGAGGATTTGGTAGTCAATAACTTACTATAAAATTTTTTGTTTTTTTTTTATTATTATTATTATTATTATTATTATTATTATTATTATTATGATTACAAAAAATTAAACGTCCACATATGTGGCCAAGGGCGTGAAGAGGTTAAAGCTAACATCCATGAAAATTTTTGCCGCACTTATCTATTAGTTTTGTTTTTAAATTGCAATGTCATTTTTTCCTGCTCAGCGTTGTATTTTTAAGTACTATTTGGCAAAACACATAGTTGCATTTCTATTTTTACTAGATTTTGAGTAGATTTTGCCGAAATCTACTAAATAAGTAGATTTTGTTTTGTATGGGAAATCTAGTTAAAATCAACTAGATTTGGCTCGAAATCTCATAAGTACTAGATTTCGCTGTAGTGTAAATGGCCTATAAATAAGTAGATTTTTTTTGTATGGGAAATCTAGTTAAAATCAATTAGATTTGGCTCGAAATCTCATAAGTACTAGATTTCGCTGTAGTGTAAATGGGGTATAAATAAATTTTAAAATATTTTGATTGTTTTGTACATTTTTTACTTTTTATCTTTATTAGTGATTTATAATTTTCATTTTTTAATAGTCTTTAAATTTAATTGTATCTTTATATGTATATGTATGTTTCTTTGTTTGTGTATGTTGCTTTTAATCTGTATGTAATCTTTGTATTTTTCCTATTTTATTTTTTACATATACAGTGCCGGTAAAAAAATAGCACCAAATCTGCACATATTATTTCATTGTACATAAAATTCCTATTAATATTTTATTTCGATTTCATGGTAACACTAGATATAGTGCAGTTTGTGCCCACTCTGAGATAATAATTTTTTCTCCTAAAATATGAACACTTTTTTTTATTATCAAACAATTTTAAGAGTAACATATGAAATCTAACGGTAAAAAATAGCACTTCTCATTGTTTTTGCAAGATCTTCTAAGGAAGAAGCAATTTTATTTTAAGCAAACATTATGTAGTTATTCGTGAACAGATTGTAGAAGCGAGTGTTTAAAAGGAGTTAAATAAATGTAAGTGGAAAAGTCTGAGGAAAAAAGAGAAATTATTAAAAATTATGATTTCTGAGGGAAAAACTTACGCGGAAATTGGTCAGTTTCTCAAATGCTCAAACAAAATGATTAGAAATGCCATTACTTATACTAAAAAAGTCGAAACTCGTGGAAGAAAACCTGCAATATCCCCGTTACTTGTCTAGAGGTTGGTACGTCAGAGCAAAAAGGATCCTGTTGCGAGAATCAACAACCATTCATCAGAATATTAAATATTTTTAAAATAATTATTTTATTGTTCATTTATTTTTATAACACACTGTAATAACTGTTATTTAAGTAAATTTGTTATTCTTTATATTCCTTTACTGTACTCTTTCTCATGTACTAATTACAATATCAAACAGAGTATAAGAGAATTAGTGTTTTGCTCTCATATGATACGTAGTTATTATTTAATACATAAGCGAAAGTAAATAATAGGAATCACTCTTTTTTATATTAATTTTTTACATATTTATGATCCCGTTACACATAATTTTGGCATTTTTTTGGTTAAATAATCTTTTGTAACAGAACTGAATTTTAATTGTCCTTGAGTATTTGAAGTGAGCGGTTGATAGTTAATAAAATTAATAAACTTTATTATTTTTATACTTATTAAAAAATTACAAAATTGTCTTCTTTTTTTTAAATTAAAATTCTTTGATTTCTATAACATAAAATTTGGTGCCGAAACCCGGGAACTAGTGTGTTGGAATCTGAATAATTGTGAAGTGTTTTACATTTGATTAAAAGTTCGATTTCTAAAAGGTTTAAGATTAATTTAAAAAATAGTGAAAATATAACAAATTTGGTACTTAACCTTTAATTTTAAATTTTATGCGGAATCGAGTTGAAATTAAATATTTCACAAAAATTTTAAATTTTAACATTTTTAATTTTTTATTAAATTATTTGAAATAGTTTTTTTCCTTTTATAATTTTGTTTAAATTGTGAATATCAGTACGATGACTGATTTAGACAAAATTATTGAAAAACAACGTGGTTATTTAGAACAACTAACGAAGCTGCATTCGCGGTTCATGGCAAAGGCCGACAAACCGAAAGGTTACCTTACTAGTCTTCTTAGTGAAATAGATGAAATAAACCTTCATTTTAAAGAAAATCATGATGAAATTGGAACTATTATCCGCGAAACTTCTTTGAATACTATGGACGTTCCCTACATTCAGGAGGAATGTTTTTATACTTTTCTCGATTTACTTCTGCTTTTTAGAGGCCAAGTTCTTGATTCATTTCCTGAACAGGCTACTTCTTCTCCTCCACATTCGAGCACTTTCGCTCTACCTTCTTGTCATGCAGACACGTCTGCTAGCGTAGATGCGAAATTGCCGAAGATTTCTTTACCGAAATTTTCTGGCGACTATATGGAGTGGATTTCATTTTCGGATATTTATGTCACTCTTGTTCATAATAACACATGCCTTTCAAAAGTCCAGAAGTTTTATTATCTAAAAGGCACTTTGTCAGGTGAAGCCGCCAGTTTAATTAAAACTATATCTGCCACAGAGGCTAATTATGATTTAGCCTGGACAACGTTAAAATCCAGATACCACAATGAGCGTGTTATTGTTGATGTTTTAGTTAAAAGGTTTTTGAACATACAAAAATCGGATGGCTCTTCTTGATACCACACAAGAATGTATTAGTTCACTTAAAAATTTAGGCTTTGATACATCTACGTGGAATCCACTTCTGATTCCACTCATTGGACAGAAGTTGGATTTAGCCACACGTAGGGATTGGGAACAATCTCTTAAATCATCAACAAAAATCCCTACTCTTACCGAGATGTTCGAATTTTTGGAGAGAACATTTAGAACTCTCGAATCTTTACATGAAGATATGCCAACTTCAAATAAAATTAATCGCTTTCAGAGGGCTAATCATTCAAAGCCAAAAAGAGGTTATTTTCATACCAATCAAGTTACACAAAAACAACATGTTTTGTGTTTACTATGTAAAAAACCTCATATGCTATCGAAATGTTTTAAATTTCTTGCCTTTCCGCCTAAATCAAAACAAGACTTCATTTCGGGCAACAATATTTGTCGTAACTGCCTTTCATGTGGTCATCGACACAATAATTGCACGTCCACATATCGTTGCAATATATGTAAGCAAGCTCATCACACCATCTTGCATCAGGACAACCCTGATTGTACTGAGACATCACATTCCTCAAATGTAACTCCTACAAATGATAACGACTCAGCTTCTACAAATATAAAAGTTTCCTCTAACAACGTTCACTTGTTTAGTAACGTCATTCTTTCAACAATTCGTTTAATAGTAGATTGCGAAAACGGTAAATTTCCATTTAGGGCACTCTTGGATCCAGGGTCTCAAGGGACTTTGGTGACAGAAAGGGCAGCACAACTTTTACGTCTCAAAAGACACAAATCTAATTGTGTTGTACAGGGTGTAGGCGAAACTAAAATTGATAATTGTAAATCATGGGTAGTTCTTAAATTATGCTCAACTGATTATACCCCTGTCATTTCTTGTGCAGCCTTGGTTCTTTCCAAACTAACGAACTATACACCTAATACTATTCTTACAAATCTTAAAATACCTCAGGGTATAGAAAAGTCGTTAGCTGATCCACAATTTGATCATTCTGATCCAATTGATATCATTCTTGGGTCGGATATTTTAAGCTCAATAATAATACCAGGTAGTTCGTTCAAGTTTAACAACTTATTTTTCCAAGAAAGCTTGTTCGGTTGGGTTTTCTCTGGGCCTACTCATAACCATTCGTTTCCTAATATAACTGTTCATATGGTCAACTTGGACAATACTCTCAGATTATTTTGGGAACAAGAGGAGGTTGAAGTGAGAAGACAAATGACCGAAGAAGAGTCATTATGTGAGCAATATTTCGTAAACACAACGACGCGTGATAAAAACGGTTGTTATATCGTAAATTTACCATTTAAATCTTTTGTTAATGGTACGTCATCTAATAATTTGAATAATAATCATTTCAACGCATATAAAAGATTAATGCAATTAGAGAATCGTTTTGCTAATCAGCCATTATTTTCTGAAAGATATAAAGATTTTATGCGAGAATACGAGTCATTAGGACACATGAGAAAAGTAGGGAGCTATCCGGCAAATGTGCATGAAAATTCTTACATTTTACCCCATCATGGAGTTTTAAAAGAGAATAGTTCTACGACAAAATTACGTGTTGTGTTCGACGGCAGTAGTCATTTACCTGGTCATGCTTCCCTTAATGAAGAATTATGTTCCGGACCAGCACTGCAAAACGACCTGCCCCAGATAATCAACAGGTGGAGACGTCATAGGATAGGATTTTGCGCTGACATTGAGAAAATGTTCAGACAAATTGAAGTTTTTCAAGAACATCGACGTTTTCAGCAAATCTTATGGCGTTATAGCCCTGCTGATGAAATTTCAGTTTACGAGTTGAACACCGTAACTTACGGGACGACTCCAGCACCCTATTTATCCATAAGAGTTCTTCGAAAACTGTCTGAGGACTACTCAACTTTGTTTCCAATTGAGTCAAAAATTCTTACTAACGATTCTTATGTAGATGATATAATATCTGGTTCTGATTCATTGAACGACGCGATTTCTATGCAGAAAAATTTATGTACTTTGCTTAAAAGTGGAGGCTTCAATCTTAGGAAATGGATTAGTAATTCTACTGAGCTCTTACATAACATACCTGAAGAATTCAGGGAAAAATCAGTATCGTTGAATTTTGACCATGATAATGTGGTAAAAACATTAGGAATCCAGTGGATACCTAATTCTGATGCATTTTCTTTTAAAGTAAATGCACCAGTAACCGATAAAGTAACAAAACGCATAATCCTTTCTGAATCCGCTAAACTGTTTGATCCATTGGGATGGCTTGCCCCATCCACTATCATGGCTAAAATCCTTTTCCAAAAATTATGGTTGGAGGGATTAGATTGGGATACAGAAGTTCCACAACATATAAAAGATACTTGGCTGAAATATAAGAATACTTTGAAAAGTCTTGAAAAAATACAAATTCAAAGATGGTTTAATTATAATCCCACAACTACAGTTGAACTGCATTGCTTTTGTGATGCATCCAATGATGCATATGCTGCAGTTGTATATATACGGGTATGTTATTTAAAAAATGTTTTTGTTCACATATTACAAGCAAAAACTAAGGTTACGCCGGTGAAGACCGTAACTATACCAAGATTGGAACTTTGCGCTGCCTCACTTTTGGTAAGATTGACTAACAAGGTGAAAGAATCTCTGTCAGAGATCTGTGTTAAAAATATTACATACTGGAGCGACAGTACTACGGTGCTCAGATGGATTAGAAAACATCCCTCTCGGTGGAGTGTATATGTTTCAAATCGAGTGGCGGAGATACAGCGACATTCAAATATCCAGGAATGGAGATATGTTCCATCTGCGCATAATCCTGCAGACTGCGCTTCAAGGGGTATTTTACCCGAAGATCTTGTAAAACACAGTATATGGTGGCATGGGCCAGAGTTTTTGAAAGGACCACCCTCAAGTTGGCCAAAAAATATTTGTAACATGGAAACAACATTGGAAGAACGTAAATCAAAGATTGTAACCAATGTTTTAAATGAATCAACATACCCTTATGTTTTTCAAAAGTTTTCATCATTAAATAAATTAGTTAGAATTTGTGCACTTTGCTTACGATTTTACAATAACTGTAAAGGGAATAACTCCAAGCTATTTGGACCTATCTCAACTTCAGAAATTAAGATTTCATTAGAAAGACTTGTTAAAGTCAGCCAGTCGATTGATTTTCATACCGAAATTAAAAATTTAAATACTAACGTAGCTGTTAAAAATAAACACATCTTAAAATTAATGCCTTTTATGGATGACAGAGGTATTCTAAGAGTTGGTGGAAGACTGCAAAATGCAGATTTGGCATACTCTACAAAACACCCCATTTTACTTGGCAAAAACAACCCATTGTCTACTTTGGTTATACTGGACTCTCACCAAAAAACCTTACATGGAGGTCTGACTTTAACTATGTCTTACGTTAGACGAAAATTTTGCATTATAGCAGGCAATCAAATAGCTAAAAAGATCATTAATAATTGTGTTCGCTGTTTTAGATACAAAGCAAAACCGTCCCAACAAATTATGGGAAACCTACCCTCGGTTCGTGTTAACATGACAAGACCATTTAAACATTGCGGTGTAGATTTTGCTGGACCCATTACTCTGAAAAATTCATTATTACGATCTGCAGTGTTATCCAAAGGCTATATTTGTGTATTCATATGTATGGTTACAAAGGCCATACATTTGGAAACCGTATCGGATTTAAGTACTAATGGATTTTTGGCCGCATTTCGACGTTTTGTGTCTCGGAGAGGAGCTTGTACGGATATGTACTCGGACTGTGGAACTAACTTTGTAGGGGCTTCGAAAGAACTGCAAGTACTTCATCATCGAAGCCAATCTTCATTACCAGAGGAACTTCGACAAACTCTATCAGTTAGCGGAACCAATTGGCATTTCATCCCACCAGCCTCTCCTCATTTTGGAGGATTGTGGGAGGCCGGTGTTAAATCGGTCAAATATCACTTAAAACGTATAATGACTGATCGTGTTTTGAGTTATGAAGAACTTTCCACTTTGTTGTGTCAGATTGAAGGATGCCTTAATTCACGTCCACTCTGTCCACTTTCTATTGATCCAACCGATAACGACGCACTGACGCCTGCCCACTTTCTCATTGGCGAGCCTACCGTTTGTGTACAAGAAGAAAGTTTACTGGACACCAATCGTCAACATTTATCAAGATGGAAGGCCATTGAAAGAATGAAGCAATCATTTTGGAAGAGATGGTATTCTGAATATCTAAACCGTTTGCAATCTCGCCCAAAATGGTTTAACGACCAACGTAATATAAACCTTTGAGACCTTGTTCTCATTAAAGACGACAGATGTGCCCCAGGACAATGGTGTCTTGGAAGAGTTCAAGAAATCCATCCTGGTACGGATGGACGCGTAAGAGTAGCAACAATTTTGTCCAAACAAAAAATATTTAAACGACCTATAACTAAATTATGTTTACTCCCTACAGATGACATTTTTTCAAACCCCAAGGAAAAGAAGCCCATTGAAAATTAACCAATTACCATATAATATAGGTTTATACATCTCGCTGTGAGTCGAAGCATAGCGGAGCCAGTCGGGCTCGACTAAAACACTTCCAACGATAAGCCTATATTATGCAACGTTAAGAACAGTGGTTCTTGGGGCGGAGTATGTTGCGAGAATCAACAACCATTCATCAGAATATTAAATATTTTTAAAATAATTATTTTATTGTTCATTTATTTTTATAACACACTGTAATAACTGTTATTTAAGTAAATTTGTTATTCTTTATATTCCTTTACTGTACTCTTTCTCATGTACTAATTACAATATCAAACAGAGTATAAGAGAATTAGTGTTTTGCTCTCATATGATACGTAGTTATTATTTAATACATAAGCGAAAGTAAATAATAGGAATCACTCTTTTTTATATTAATTTTTTACATATTTATGATCCCGTTACACATAATTTTGGCATTTTTTTGGTTAAATAATCTTTTGCAACAGAACTGAATTTTAATTGTCCTTGAGTATTTGAAGTGAGCGGTTGATAGTTAATAAAATTAATAAACTTTATTATTTTTATACTTATTAAAAAATTACAAAATTGTCTTCTTTTTTTTTAAATTAAAATTCTTTGATTTCTATAACAGATCCTTTTAAGCCAGCAACGGAGTTGAAATAAGAGCTACAAATTGCGGCATGCGTTGAAACAGTCCGAAATCGGCTTCGGGAACATAATTTAAAAGCTTGCAGTCCAAGAAAAGTTCCGCTTCTTACAACGAGGCATGTGAAAAAACGAATGAAGCTTGTTTGTGAGCATCAACACTGGCCCGTAAGTAAATGAAGAAACATTTTGTGGACTGACGAGAGCAAAATTGTTTTGCATGGTGGAAAAGGATCTCGAGCGTTTGTACGACGACCACCAAACGCTGAATATAACCCCCAATTCACCTGCAAGACCGTAAAACATGGAGGTTCGAGCATTATGATTTGGGAGTGTTTTTCATATTACGGAGTGGGTCCAATATACTGGATCAAAACATTGATGGATCAACATGTGTACGTTGATATACTGGAGAATGTTATGCTACCGTACGCTTCAGAGGAAATGCCATTGTCATGGATCCTCCAACAGGACAACGACCCAAAACACACCAGTCGAAAAGCCAAGAAGTGGTTCGACGAACATAAAATAAATGTTATGGAGCGGCCGGCGCAGTCGCCAGACTTAAACCCAATAGAAAATCTTTGAAAATTTTGTTTAACCGCTGGACTAAATTAAAATAAATATGTCTGAAATATTTTTAATTTTACTTACAACTGTGTTTTATTTATCTTTTTACTTAATACATAAAATTCCAAAATTAAATGTTAGAAAAATTGACGACGAAATAATTATTCCATCCTTAGTGCTATTTTTTTACCACAGTTGCATTTATTTCTTATTTATCCTAATTTGTTGCATCGATTGCTATATTTTCTGAGATTATAACACGATCTAATTTATTTCTATATCTACATTATTCCTTACATTTTATAGTAATAAAATTATGCATATTATTAAGGATTCTTTATTACTTTTTTTCTTTGCTGTACTCCCATAGCACTTTCATTTATAAGATTAATATCTTGTTGTGCTACGACTAATATTGAATAAATAAATAAATAAAAAATATGTAAATAAATATACATAATAATAATATACATAATAAAATGGTAATTTTAAAGGAGACAAGGAACTTGCAAATGCTGTTACAATATTAGCAGATAAGCGAATGCCTGTCATGTATTTTTTAAATATCGTCCGTGAACTTTGCTTTACTTGCTTACAACCCTTTAGCCACGATTGCGGAGCTTTTTATACTATTCAAGTTGTGCGCGTTCAGTAGGTAATAGAATAGTCGCTGTAGTACAATATAACCAGTAGCGCTGTAACTTGTAAAATTTTAAAATGTATAATATTAAAAATTTAACCAATTCAAATTGATGTCAACAAAATACGCAGTTGTAGGAGCTGCAGTGCAAAATTCGAATTATTGAACTTTGTTGAGCGATAGATCAGCTGATTGTGAAATATTAATTGTAAAGAAGGTTTACATGCATATACATACATAATTGGTCTTTGACCAACTCACTGCCTCTGCTTTTTCAAAACATTACCATCTTTTTCTATCATATGATATTCGGACATTAACTCAGAAACAGGTGATTAAATATACGGATTTTAAGAACATTGACTACACGTCACTGCAAACGGAATTAGCAGCTATACCTTGGAATCAAACTTTTTAATGCCTACAGCGGACGAGTAAGTTAATTTTTTACAGGGTAATTTACAGTATCTTTTTGAAAAAATTGTTACGAAAATGGAAATGGTGTTATTAAAATGATAAACAAAAGCTCTAAAAACTAAACAATGGAGTTGTTTACATGATCAAAGAATAAACAAAAGATACAAAAACAATGGACTTAATTACATTATCAACGAATAAGCAAAAATATATGTAGCCACAAGATCAGTGTATAAAAAAGGGGATAAACAAAGTAAACAAACAAGCAACAACAACACTGCAAGGACAAATGTAAGACAAATACACAAACAACAATAATGAAAACAATTTGTTTACATTTACAAATATTTCGCGAAGGCAATCATTCCTCTTAGACAGCATTTATCAGACTGTCTACCCAGCGATATAAAAGCCAAGACAAAACAGGCAACGAGATGAGAAAGAATTCAGTCAGTCTTGTGTGAAGACGCGTTGCGTGTGGGGAGAATAATCGTGGTTCGAAGATCTCTGTCACTAAGATCTAGCGAACGACTGTAAATAAAAATAACAATTAAAGTAAATTGTTGTTGTTCAGGACAAGTTGCCAAAGGTGGCACACAGAATTGTGCGAACAATAAAGAATTGATTTAAAAGTAAACACAAATTTATTTTAATTTTATTTGCAATCTACGAACTCATATTTTTAATGTTTTTAAAAGGCTAAAAACGTAACAATATGTTCCAATTAAGACTGGAAAAATACGAAATGGAAAGCCGTGGTTTACTAATGAAATTAGGATCTCAATTAATGAAAGTAATAATACATATTACAGATGGAAGAGATTTATGACGACTGATCTATACATTTTTAAGGCATGTAGGAAAGATACAAACATGAAAATCAGAACCGCAAAATCTATTTTGTACGCGTGAAAATTCATGTCAGATATTTGCAACTACAGAAAATGGGGAAATATTCGATTATTAATAATAATGAATAGTAAATATACAATAACACTGTTGATGTAAATCTTAGCATAAATTTCTAGAATATACCGACTACTGGTGCAGACCTAGAACATTACAAATCATCTCATGTCTTTTCATCCTCTATTCTTATGACTCAACCTAATTTTAAATTCAAAAATGTTAATCATTAAGATGTTCTTGAAAGCATTCTTAGCGTTAAATCCAAATCTTCCCAAGTTTGTTAAAATGATTTTGCTATACTTCCTTTCGAACATAGCGCAATTAATAAATACTATAATTTCAACGTCTATTTTTCATGCAATGTGGAAATATGCTAAGATAATACCTGTACCTAAACAAGATAAGACCTACCGCCAAATAGCAATATTATTATACTTATCCAAAATGTTTGAAAAATTAATTTACAGGCAAATGATGGAGTATGTGTATGGCAATAATTTACTATCTGAGGAGTAATCTGGCTTTAGACCTGATCACGGCTGCATTTCTGCGCTTGTTGATGTTACAGAGGAGTTGCGATCAAAGACTGATGATAATATGCTATCCCTTTTAGTCTTACTTGCTCATCCGAAGACATTTGACACTCTTGACCACACGATACTTTGCCAGAAACTCAAACACATGTGCCACTTTTCAGATACCGCTGTTAAGCTTGTTGTTTCATAATTAAGGGACAGATGTAAATTAATGTATTGTGATGGTAATAACTCGAATAGTCTTCTGTCAATATTTAGAGGTATACCACAAGGTTTCATACTAGGTCCATTACTATATTCGATTTACTCTAATGATCTGGCATCAAAGTTGCATTGTAATATACAGATGACGTTCAACTATACATTCCCTTTTCAAATTATAAATTGTCTTGGCAAAGTGAATTGTGATCTATATAATGTGTTTAAATGGGTATTGGAGAACGGTCTAAGCCTGCATTCTCAATAATAATTTTTTTTCAATATAGTCATATTATTTAATATTGTTATGCAAATCAAAACGACCTAATATCGTTTAACAACAAAAACGATAAACAAAAGCCACACGATACAAATACACACTAACACTAAGAATACAATGAACGTGTTGATTTTCTAAAGCTGCACACACACATATGTACAACGAACCTGGTTGCGCCTGGTACCACCAACAACATGTATGTGACAAAAAGGGATAGACAACATAAGCAAAGTACACAAACAACAATGTATTAAATTATTAGATCACGAACCTTCCACTTCAAGAATGTTCGTTAGACTGGTTGTGTCGGACTATAAAAGGGCTGGACAAAGAAGGCAGCAGTCAGTAAGAATTCAGTCAGCCTTGTGTGAAGTTGCGTGTGAACAAAACAAGTCGTTGTTGTATAGCGATTAATAGCGAGTAGTTGTGTGAACTAGTAAAGTGAATATAAAATATTATTATTATTGTTGTATTGTTAAGTTGTATACGGGGGCACACAAAAGTAGTGTAAAGAATAAAGAGATATTAACTGAAGTTAAACAGTTAAAGTTAAACGTTTTTAAAAAGGTAAAAACGTAACAATTGGTGTCAGAAGTGGGATTGCAAAATCCAAAAGTAAAAATAAATAAAATGAAACTCGCGGAACTAAGAGTAGACCGACTGAAACGAGAGTTGGACTTCGAATCCTACGAGTTCGAGGATGAAGAGGAACGAGAGTTACAGGCCCCTGCAACGCCTAGCGGTGTTGACATAAATTCGTTGCTAGCCGCTAGGATGTAAAAAATGCAAGTATTAGCTGATAAACAAGAAGCTTCCCGAAAAGATAGTTAACAAATTATGGAGAAACTGGAAGTAACAAACCAGAAGCTATTCGAAGCTTCTAGAACCGAAAATCAAAAACTTCTGGCTGAGTCGCGACAAGATAGTGAACGAAGAATGGAAAGCATGCAATCAGCAATTATGGAACAAATGTAGCATAGAGAACAAAAATTTTTGTCAAAAATCGAGAATAAACTTGAAGCAACCACAGAGAAGCTGCACGAAATACAGAAGTCGGTCAGCAAAAGAATTACCAGTGTCGAAGAGAAGGTGTCAGATTTGGAGAAATCCGTTGACGCAAAACTAAACATAATGGACGAGAAGATCAACAACCTCCAAAGCCAACGACCGGAACCAGTGCGAGTAGCATCAGAAGGTACCGGCAGGATAAAACCACCTTGCTTTGATGGTAGCTCACCCCTATCCGTATTCAAATTACAATTTGAGACAGTCGGTACCAGAAACGGATGGGACGATGGGCAGAAAGCTCTAGAACTAATTTTGGCACTAAAAGGTATCGCAGCTGAAATTCTAGAAACCCTGCCAGTCAGCTGCCGAAACAACTACAATGAATTAATGGTGGCATTACAGCGGAAATTCGGTGATGAGCACAAACGAGATCTGTACCGCATAGAGTTGAGATGCCGGTCGCAAAAGACAAACGAGTCATTACAAGCCTTTGAAATGGAGGTTGAGAGGTTCAGCTTACATACCCGGGAGAAAACCACCCGTTGATAGACAACATTAAGACCGAGGCGTTTGCCAATGGTATACGTGACCCTGACATTAAACTAGAGGTATGTTCTACACAGAAGACAACATTTGCGGTCGCACTAGCCCAAGAGACCGCTCGCACAATTTCAAGACCACCAGTTAACAAAGTGCGAAAAATGGAAGTAGTGGAGGAAGATGAATGCCTTTTAACTAAAGTTAAGGAGATGGTGAAGTAACCTTTGGAAGAAAATGGACAAAAGGCTGAACTTAAATGCTTCAGCTGTGGAAAGAGTGGTCATTTCCAGAGAAACTGCAAAGCGCCACGCAAGAGATCACGATCCGCCTCACCATCAAGGAATAAGAAACAGGCGAACTACCAACCATCTACACAAGAATCCCCGTTAAACTAAAACGCGCTAGCACTGAGCGGCAAGTGCTGGCTCCCACAAGCGAGGGCCCCACAATCTCAATATCAGTGATGCAACAGAACAACAACAATCTTACGGCGTGCGGGTACATAAACTGCAGACGACACACCCTCACTATAGACACCGGGGCGACGCAGTCCATCATCAGACCAGATATAGTGAAGGGAAAGTGTGAGGCACTTAGCAACATAAGACTTAGGACAGCAACTGGAGAGTCTGCCACCGTCCACGGAAAAACAGTGGCGAAGGTGAAATGTAGAGATACCTCTAGACGTGGGGTACAAGCATCAAGTGCACGCCAGAAGGATAGTTGCGTTCGAACAACTCAAATTGCCACCTCAGAGTGAATCACTGATATGGGCGCGTATGGATGGAGATTGTGTGGAAAACAGCTTGTGGGTTGTGGAATCAGCAGAAATTCCAGAGAGAAATAAAGCCAAAAAGCTGCTGAAGAGGTATGCTTTCACTTTCGCCACGAACAATAGAAGACAAGGAAGAACAGCCATGGTCAAACATGAAATTGATACTGGCGAAGCGAGACCGATAAAGCAGGCACCCAGAAGCATAAATACGCTGGCAAAGCGTAATGAGGTTAAGGATTTAGTCGACGAAATGAGGAAGAGCGGTGTAATCGAACCATCATCGCGTCCGTGGAGCCCATCTGTAGTTTTAGTAAAGAAGAAAGATGGCAGTACAAGATTCTGCGTAGACTACAGGAAGCACTAAAAGGGACAGTTACCCGCTACCAAGAATTGACGACATACTGGACACGTTAGCCGGAGCGAAGTGGTTCTCCACATTGGATTTACAAAGCGGGTATTGGCAGGTGGAGATTGCAGACAAGGACAATGAGAAAACCGCATTCAGTGCGAACGGCGGCTTATGTCAGTTGAAAGTTATGCCATTTGGACTCTGTAATGATCCGGCCACATTCGAGCGGCTTATGGAACGTGTGCTAAAGGGACTGCATTGGAAGACTTGCCTGGTGTATCTCCACGACATAATAGTGATGGGCAAAACTTTTGACGAACACCTCAAGAACCTGGGAGAAGTTCTGCAACGAATAAGGTGAAGGTGAAGTATTTGGGGCATCTTGTCACAGCAGATGGCATATCCACCGATGAAGATAAAATACGGGCAGTAAAGGACTGGCCTCGTCCCCAGAATCTTCATGAACTACGCTGCTTTTTGGGACTATACACATACTACAGACGCTTTGTGCCTAACTTTGCTAGCATGGCTGCAAATTTGCATGAGCTCACCAAGAAGTCAAAAGTCTATCAATGGGGTGAGCCACAGGAGAAGGCGTTCCAGACACTAAAAGACCTATTGTGTGCTGCACCAGTTTTGGCGTATCTAGTCCCAGGAGAAAAATTCTTTTTGGACAGTGATGCTAGCGGACATGGTATTGGTGGTGTACTTTCCCAAGTGGTTAATAGAACAGAGAAAGTCGTAGGCTACTATAGTCGTACATTGTCAAAGCCTGACCCGAAGAGAGCTACTTGCAGTGCTGGAGTGCATAAAACATTATCATGAGTACCTATATGGCCAACATTTTCTGCTAAGGACTGAACATTCCGCACTGAGATGGCTGCTACAATTCAAGAACCCTGTAGGACAGCTAGCACGTTGGATTAAGCGCCTACAGACTTACGACTTCAGCATTGAAGAGGCATAAAACATGGGAATGCTGATGATCTCTCACGCCGACCCTGTAATTTGGAGTATAAGCATGGCGTGAAAGCCGAGAAGAAAGAATCCATAGTTGATATCCGGCTAACGCGGATCGAAGCCAACGAAGACTGGTCCGAAGCACAACGATGTGACCCCATATTGGCGAAGATAATAGCAGCTGAGGAAGAGGACAAACGACCTACCAGAAATGAGATATCCGCAGAAAGTCCTCTTACAAAAGCATATTGGGCACTATGGGACATCTTAAAGATCATAAATGGATGCCTATATCGACATTGAGAAAGCGCTGATGGCAAAACCGTATCCAAGCTTTTAGTAGTGCCTTCCTCCAAAATGAAAGAAGTATTATATGAATTCCATAATGGAGCTAGCGGAGGACATCTTGGAATGACAAAGACACTGGAAAGGCTAAAACAACGTTTTTATTGGGTTGGATGTCAACAAGCAGTGGCGGATTGGACAGCAAACTGCACCCAGTGTATTGCAGCTAAGGGTCCAGTAAGAAGAAGTCGAGGACAGCTGCAACAATATAACTCGGGCGCACTTTTCCAGTCAGCAATGCCGGAAACCGATATGTTCTCGTTGTGATGGACTACTTCAGCAAATGGCCGGAGGTATATGCCATACCCAATCAAGAGGCGAACACAATAGTAAACGTTTTTGTGAACAACTGGGTATGCCGCTATGGGGTTGCAATAGAACTACATTCCGATCAAGGCAGAAATTTCGAGTCGACTGCATTCCAGGAAATGTGTGAAGTATACGGTATTAAGAAGACTCGAACGACGCCGCTTCACCCACAGTCAGACGGAATGGTAGAGCGATTTAACCGAACCATGGAGGAATACTTGCGGAAAGTAGTGAGCGAGCAACAGAAGGACTGGGACGAACACATTCCGAGGTTTCTACTGGCGTACCGATCTGCAGTCCATGATTCAACATCTAGATCACCCGCCAAGGTTATCTTTGGGACTGAGATAAAACTGCCCGGTGACTTAGAGTTTGATGTTAAGCCCGCCACAGAGAGGGACGAAACATACACTGGAAAAGAAGAAGCCTGAATGAACTGCATGAGTTTGTGCGCATCCGTATAAAAATGTGATAGAATGAAAGCCAGGTATGATAGAGCAGCAAACACGGAGGGCTTTCATGAGGGACAAATGGTTCTACTATACAACTCAAAGCGGAAAAAGGGATTATCTCCCAAGCTACAAACCAGCTGGGATGGACCGTATAAAATAATTAAATGGTTAAACGATGTCGTGTACAGGATACAGAAAGCTAACAGCCCCCGAACAAAAATGAAGGTCGTAAACATAGAGCAACTGTCAAAATATGGGAAAATAGATAATGAGCCTATTCGGGACGAACAGGATTAAGTGGGCGGCAGTGTTACGCAAATCGAAACGAACTAATATCGTTTAATAACAAAAACGATAAACAAAAGCCACACGATACAAATACACACTAACACTAAGAATACAATGAACGTGTTGATTATCTAAAGCTGCACACACACATATGTACAACGATCCTGGTTGCGCCTGGTACCAATCACGAACCAGAATGAATGTTCGTTAGACTGGTTGTGTCGGACTATAAAAGGGCTGGACAAAGCAGGCAGCAGTCAGAAAGAATTCAGACAGCCTTGTGTGAAGTTGCGTGTGAACAAAACAAGTCGTTGTTGTAAAGCGAATAGTTGTGTAAACCAGGGTTGGCAAATGACATTTCTAAATTGTACAAACCAGCGTTTTAAATTGTACTTTTTTACCCTAATTGTACAAAACACATTTTTTATTGGAAATATATATGTTTATTAGAAATATATATTTTATTTTAATAAACAATATAAAAGCAAAACAAAAAAATACATACGAATTCAATTGTACTGTTGTAACAAACAAATATTATAATTATTAATTTTATGAAGAAATTTAATTTTTCCACTTGATATACAGTGAACTCGCGATAACGTGAACTCGCAATAATGTGAACTAATTTTTACGAAGGCAGTTCACATTTCGAGTTTGTTCACGTTATCGAGTACCCAAATTCAAAACAAAAAATTACCCTATTTAATGAGTAAAAATGCTAAATACTATTTTAAATTAATTTTTAATAACAAAAATTGAAATGCAATATATGTACATAGTATATAACTCACTTTGCATTTGATGCATACCAAAAAAAATATATAAAATAAAGGATACAAAAAATTCGTGTTAATTAACAAAAACAACAAAAAATTAACTAAAACTATATAGGAACATTTCTTCCGATGGATAATTAAGTTTAATAAATTTTAAAGGAAAAAATCAGTAATTTTTTTGGGGAATTTTTTTGTTTAGCCATCTTTAACAGAGCTTTTTCTTTAAGGTTCCTCAGCACTCTAATGTCACTACCATTTCGTTTTCAGCCTATATTAAAGCCTTATCAAAAGCTTAAACAGCTTCCTTGGGTTTAATTGTAATTTCTGACTGGAATATAAACGAATCGTCATAATCGTCGGTATCATCCTGAATTTCAATACTTCCTACTTCTGTCTTATTTCTGGAGGAAAAGACTTAAGAGAATATTATCATCCGAGTAATCTTTGTCCGAAACTAAATTTAAAATACTTTTCCAATTGTTTAAAATTTGTTGCGAATTTTTTTTTTTTTTTTGTTTTATAGTTAACATCTTAATGGAATCTAACAATTCTGTTAGTTTTCCAGTCATTAATGCCAAGAGACTGTTTCTATGAGACAGTTTTGTTATTTTAAAACCATCTGGTCCATGGGCTGAATTAACTATGTAACGTTAGGTGGCAAAAACATTGCACAAATGAATCGGTCATCAGAAGTCAATTAGAATTCAGACGGATGTGCAGGGGTGTTGTCTATTAACAGAAGGGCTTTTACCGGTAGCCCCTTTTTAGTGAAGAACTCAGTAACTTAAAGCTAAAAATTATAACAAAGTTTTCAGTTTTAAATTTGTCTGTTGTAATCTATCTGTTTAACAAAACATTGTTGAAACCAGTCATGAAAAATTTTACATGTCATCCATGGTGACTTAGAGAATTTTTAATTCACTGGACAAGTAAAGCTTTTCAAACTTCGTGGATTTTTAGATCTTCAAATTACCAGTAAATTAAGTTTGTGGGTCCCCGGCGCATTTAAGCATTGAAAACAGATTACGAAAACAAACAAAAAAGTGTTCACGTTTTAGAGCTTTCGGATTTTGTTCACGTTTTACAATACTCTGTGGAAAAATAAATTTGTTCACGTTTCTGAGACGTTCACACTTTCGAGTGTTCACGTTTTCGCGAGTTCACTGTATATATATATTTTTTTATAAATTAATAATGTATAATAAATACATAAAACAGTTTATAATTTTTCAAATGGTTTCTTCTATAGTTTTGTTAACAAATTGTTCGTTATTTTATAATTATAACAACAACAGTGTGATGAATTTATTAAATCTTTAGTTTGTATTAAACCAGAAAGTGTAGTTACATGCAGTGTGTTTCTCTCTTTTGTTTTATTATATCTTGATACGAAAAATTCGTTCCACATTTGCGGATGAATGAGGAATGGATAATATCCCTCTTACTACTTTACTAAATTCTAAAAACATATATTTATTTCATTCGTTTTTAATTTCAAAAATTTTGGTTCAAAAATTGCTTATGTTTTCATTTTTATACGATTTTATAATTTCTAAATCAGCCAGTGTTCTGAATTGTGAGTTTATTGTTTCGAAATTTTGGTGTTCATTAGCACACATTTTTACTAATATTGGTACGACGCTGTTAGTTTTCCAGAGAAAACATTATCTGGGGAAAACTTATTAAACCAGTTTAAGGTTTGATTATCTTCATCATTTAGATCTAAATTTGATATTTCATACTTATCAAGTACATCTTTTTTAAAAAAATTGCGACCCATTTGGCGGAATAAAAATGTTATTCGTTCTAAAATTATATGAATTCGAGCGTCTTCTGCTTTTTGCTTAAGTACGAAAGACAATGTAGAGAGAAAAATATTCGCAATAAATTGACAGCTAAAATGAGTTGCCATTTCACATCAATTAGGACTCAAAATTGACAAAACTTTGAAATTGTACAAAATGGGTGATTGGTTTACCATTGTACTTTTGGTATTTGAATTATACCAAAAAAAAGTACAATTGTACCAATTTTGCCAACCCTGGTGTGAACTAGTAAAGTGAATAAACAGATTATTATTGTTATATCGTTAAGTTGTATACGGTGGCACACAAAAGTAGTGTAAAGAATAAAGAGATTTTAACTGAAGTTAAATACATATTTGTTTTTACTTTGCTTGCAATTAACGAACGCATATTTAAACGTTTTTAAAAAGGGAAAAACGTAGCAATATAATCTATTCTTAAGTAAAATTGTTTTTAAGATAAACATTTACCCTTATTCTTGTTGTCGTCATTAGAATGCTGTGGAAACTTAACTATTAATACGATTTTTAATGTCTGTAGTTGAAGCTTAAAAGGATGTTGTTGTTTCGAATCCTTGTCAACCTTCACCGTGTGGTCCGAATAGCATCTGTAAGGATATACGGACAATACCTTCATATACTTGCTTACCAGGATGAATGCGTTACAAACTCTGAATGTCCTTCACAAGAAACTTGTATTAATCAGAAATATAAGGATCCCTGCTCAGGACTTTGTGGCCAACGTGCTGTTTGTCGTGTTAATAGCCACACTCCAATGTGTTATTGTGAGTCTGGCTATACTGGTAATCCATTTGTGCTATGCTCTCCCCTACAACAAAATCCACCTAAAGTTGTCGAACCTTGCAATCCATCGCCTTGTGGACCCTATGCTCAATGCCGCCAACAAAATGGCGTTGCATCTTGTCAATGTTTACCTGATTAATTTGGCAAGCCTTATGAAGGTTGTCAACCGGAATGTTTGATTCCGACTGCCCGTCGAACAGGGCATGTGTTAATGAGAAATGTAAAGACCCATGTCCTAGTACCTGTGGGCAGAATGCCGAATGTTTTGTTAGAAATCATTTGGCGACGTGTAACTGTATTTATGGATATATAAATTGGATAATAAATATCTGTTTTCTTTTATGTTTATATCAACTCATAATTAACTTCATTTAGTACACACAGTTGTACATTACTTAAAACTAAAACATTACATTAGGGTGGCCAGCGTGAACATCCCGCCCCCTTGCAACATTGCAACAAGCGGAGAGAGATGTCACCTGGCCAGAGATCAATAAGTTCACATTTCAGGTAATTCATATATATATAATTCATAGTAAAAAAAAGAAATAAAGAATAGATAAAAAACAATTCAAACTGAAAGTAAATAATAATAAAGAAAGAGGAGCTATTTGCCTAGCACGTTGATGACGATGGTAGCCCCGTTGTCTCATTAGAATCCACTACGGTTCCATTGGTGGAAGGCTGATCTGCACACGCACACATCGTCTTGAGAGCTTGGTTGTGGGGTGCGCTCTTCGGGTTACTGCCACGTTTCTGCTTGTTGGTGTGAGCAGGTTTTTTTTGTGTTGGCTTTTTCCACGGTGGCTTTTCTTGGCTGCGGGAGCGTTCTTCCTTCGTTGTTGATTGCTGTCAGCTTGCCGATGAAAATGCAGCATTGTATGGTGCTCTTGTAGACACTCCATACATCTTTCTCTGCTCTGACACGCCTTGATGAAATGGGAATGTGCCAGACAGTTTATGCAGTACTTGAGCCTGTTTACGATGCTCAATCGTCTAAAAGGAGTCATACGACGAAATTTGGGGCATTTCCGCAATTGATGATGTTCCGAACACAAACGACATTTGGAGTTGGAGGCAGCAACAACATCGTCAAGGCTTTCGTTCTGGGGACGTTCCACGGCTAGTCGACGGGGTGCAAGTTCCGACATCTATAAATACAATCAAAAAAACGGGCAAAAGAAAAGAAAAGATTAGTTTTGTTAATGATTAGGGAGCAGCACGAGTTTGACAATTGGTCGAGTCAAAATGCCATTGGCGGTTCGAACATCGGCCACTCGCACCTTCGAATCGGGGCCGAGATAGATCCGTTCGATCCGACCTAGCTTCCATTCGTTAGGGGGAAGATTGTCATGACAAATGACAACAAAATCATTTACAACAAAATCTCTTTGGGGAACCATCCATTTGTTGCGTTTATGCAACTCAACCAGATATTCGTGTTTCCATCGATGCGCGAATAAATGGTGCAAAATTTTCAGCTTACGCCATCGATTAGCATAGCTTATAGATTCGTTCGAAAAATCAGGTTCCGGTGGAGATAGGATGGCATTTCCTATAAGAAAATGTCCCGGTGTCAAAGGGTTGATGTCAGAAGGGTTATCTGTCATCGAGCTAAGAGGTCTAGAATTCAAACAAGCCTCTATTCTTGCCAACATAGTCGAAAATTCCTCATAAGTGAAACTCTGGGCGTGGGATATGTTTTTCAAATGGGTTTTGAAACTCTTCACACCTGCCTCCCATAAGCCACCCATATGTGGAGCCCCCGGGGGAATAAAATGCCAATCCAACAAAAGCAGTACCATTGTCCGAATAAAGGTGAGAAGTACAACCGCGACGAGAGAAGAATCGAGCAAAAGCGGCCAAAAACATTCGGTGGATATGTCATTTGTAGCCTCCAGATGGATGGCTCGAGTAGCAAAACAAACAAATACTAAGACTTATATGACTTTATGTCAAAGGGACTGGCAAAGTCAATTCCGGTATGAGTAAAAGGGCGAGTAAGCGTAGTTTTTTCGGGCGGCAACGCAGACATAATCTGCTGACCGAGTTTCCTTTTATATAAAGAACACACTTTGCAATTGTGAACAACTGTCTTAACCAAATTCTTCAATTTAGGAACCCAAAATTCCTGTCGCATAAGGCGAAGCATCAGAGAGATATTCGCATGAGCCGAAAATTTATGAAGATGTTCCAGATAGAGACACGTAAAACGGCCATTATAGGGTAATAACTTCGGAAAACGTTCGTTGTAGGTCTAAGTAGGTGATTGATAGAGTCTACCATTAACCCGTAGAAATCCACTAGAATCTATAAAGGAGTTGAACACGAATAGTGAATTCTTAGAGGTTAAGGTAGAGCCATTCTTCAGTGAAGAGTATTCGGGGAAATGGGTACTTTGGCAGATAATGATCAAACGATCATTTGCCGACTTAACCTCACTTTGACTCAACGTATGAGATAGGGGGACTTGAGACGACCCTTTCCGGGGAGTAAAGAGTGATAAAAGCGAAAGATGTAGGACATAACTCGCAGAGCACGAGGTAAGTCCGAATATCGACTCAAAAATTCTTCAGACGTATCCGTTTGGGCAACGTTAAACTGTATCGAACGCGTTTCTAGCTGATTATTGGGTTTAAAAGACGACCGTGGTTACTCAGACTGTGGACGAGATAACCATTCAGGACCTTTCCACCAAATATTTGAAACAGAGAGCTCCTTAGCGCTCATACCACGACTAGCCAAATCAGCAGGGTTATGATGAGATTCGACGTGATTCCAATTGTCAGTGCCTTCCTGATCCACGATATATGATACTCGATTTGCCACAAAAGTTGGCCAATGGCACGGGGGTTTTTGAAGTCAGGACAGAACGATAGTCTAATCTGTCCAATAGAAGTGAAAATACCATTTTCGCCAATAGAGTTGCGCCGCAGAGTTCTAAACGGGGTATGTTTGCACTTTTATAGGCGCAACTTTTGTTTTGGCAGCGAGCAAGTGGGTGACAAATTCACCAGACGTGGTTTGGACTCTACTGTACAGAGTGGCAGCTTTCTCAGAAGCATCACAAAATGCATGAAGTTGTACTTCACACTGAGGGTTAAAATTAACCCAACGGGGATGTTAAACCTTTCGATGTACGAATAATCATCGACAAACTCAAGCCATCTGTTAAACGTCATGGGTTTCAAGTATTCGTCCCAATCCATTCCGTCTTTCCAAATTTGTTGCATAAGAATTTCAGCAACTATGACTTTAGGTGCCAACCACCCAACGGGGTCAAATAGCTTGGCTATTTGAGACAAGACGGGGCATTTTGTGACTACAGATAAATCGGGCGTTGGAGCTGGCTTGAAGAAAAACCCAGAGTTTTAGCGGTGCTGGCGTCTGACAATTTTAGAAATTGGGAATCCAATAGATGTTCAGGTGGCAAATCATCAATAAGTCCTCTACCATTTGATGTCCATTTAAGAAGGGAAAAGCCAGCAGAATTCAGAACATGAATTATCTCATCACGATTACGAGTAACTTCTACAAAGGAATGCGAACCAGCCAAAATATCATCCACATACATTTGGTTTTGCAAAATCTCAGAAGCAAAGGGGGGATCCGTTTCACAATCATCAGCTAACTGATGTAGGGTTCTTATGGCCAAATAGGGGCACAGTTAACACCAAATGTAACTGTGTTTAACTCAAAATCTTGGACATCTTCCTGGGAGTTCCGACGGAATAATACCCTTTGAAAAGGGGTGTAATCTGGTACCACCAGTATTTACCTATACATCTTCTGTATGTCTGCATTGAAAACAAATCTAAACAGTCTCCATCGGAGAATCAAAAAAGTCAAATCGGCTTGTAAAATCGGGCCAGTGTACAAGACACTGTTAAGGCGTAAGCCATTAAAGGAGGGGCAAGATTCGTTAAAAACGACACGCAACTTTGTGGTGGTGCTATCAGGCTTAAAAACGGCTTGATGTGGTATGTGGTAACTGGGCTTGGGAGAATAAACAGCGTCGCGATCGATCTTCGACATGTGGCCTAGAGTAAGGTACTCCTCAATGACTTGATCATATTGATCCTTAATTTCACGGTTCCTCATCATACGCGAATTATTTCTCAAAAATTGGCCGAGAGAACCTTTTCGAGATGGACCGAGATTCAAGTCCGTCGAAAATTCGGGTTTAAAAGGTAGAGCAACTACATATCTACCCTCTCTAGTCTAAGTCGTGCGACGATTGAGATCCTCACAAAAGCGATCTTCAGGCGACAATATCTTCGACTTCGGTATTTCCTCTACTTCACAGAACCGACTAATTTTTGCATCTAAGTCCGGTTGCTCAAAGAAGGAAGCAACGGAATCCAACAGGTTCGACCGAGGTTTTTGCCAGTTACTATCCAACCGAAAACAGTTCGTTGAGCGATTAACGGGTTTTTAGAATCCTTTCTAACCTCAGGAAACATGATCTGAGAGTATATATCTCCGCCCATCAAAGCAAATCCTTATGGACACATTTCAAGTCTGTCAACGGAAGTTCGGGAGTGTTGAGGTCAACAAACTTCGCCAAGGAGTAGGTGGATAATCGACCAGTTAGCTTGTCAACCACATATGCCCCCGTAGTCAGACTAAACGCTGGATCAATGGAAGGCGCCAGCGAAACAAAACAGACTTTAGTCGAGTTTGCTGCCACTGCGCCATTAAGGCCCACAACAGTGGCAGGCGGTGCTAAAAGGGTCGGAAGATCTAGCTTCCGTTGCAGCTTTCTGGAGATGAAAGTAGCCTGAGATGCCGGGTCGATTAGAACTCTAGCAGGAAAAACTACATCATTATGCACTACATTCACCTGGATAGTTCCCAATAAAACTGTCGAGTAAGGTGTGGACTGTATACGAGTGGCGAAATTTTGAAAAGATCGAGCAGCAGCGGATGTAGATGGGCCATCATCCACTTCATTTCGCCTTTGTGCAGGAGAAGGCCGAGGAATTTCTGGAGAACTAATAGGAGTAGAAGGGTCAGCGGGGTTAGTTCCAGTCCTCGATTTCTCCCGGGGGGAAGATTCGGTACGATGAAGTACCGAATGATGTTTTTGTTTGCAAATGTAGCAAACATTTGAGCTCTGGCATCTCTTGAACTCATGCGAGGCCAAACAATTCGCGCAGCATTTGTGCTTTTTAACGGTTGCCAAGCGAGCACTTTCGTTGGGGTAAGTTAGGGGCCACAGTGGTCCCAAAGGTTTTCAATTTTCGAGGGTTACCAAAGCCGCCTTGGTTATTAACCCAGGCAGTACCTTGGGCAAAATTGTGGCTGCCGATAATGTCTGACACTGACTCCAGAGATTGTTCCCAAATACCTAGGGTGTGTTCGGGAAGTCTAGTGGAGCAAATATAAACAAAGATGATATCCCAATTCTGAGTTTCGATGCCCAGCAACGACAAATTCGTTATACAATCATTAATTGTTCGCTGCAAACTCTTAATTTAAGGACAAGATTCTTTAGGTATGGAAGGGAGGTTAAAGAGGGTTTTCAATTGAGAATTTACCAAAACGCGTTTATTCAGGTTCTGCCACGCCATGTCGAAAACATCATTCGTCATGGGGCAAGTTCGAATAATGTCCCTCGCCTCACCTTCTGTCTTCTGTAAAAGATAATACATCCTTTGGATGTTACTAACATGTGGGTTGGTCCCATAAATGGCCGAAAACATGTCCTTTAACGTTGGCCAAGATGCGTAATCACCAGCAAAGGTTGGGGTGTCACAGGGGGGAAGATGTATCAGGATACTATTGGTAGGGGGGTTCGCGGCCTTGCTCTTAAGGCCGTCAGTTGACCCATCAATGAGCGAGACGCATTGAAAATAGAGTGTATATCCCGACACATACTTGGCCTTCAGGTCTTTAGCAGAAACCTTGGTATCCTCGGCATTTTCCGACAAGTCCTCGTAGGAGTCGCAAAAAGCTTCCCACAAACGGGTTAACTCCTGCCGATGGACACTCAGAGTGTGAACAGAGTGTTCTTCTTTAGGGATAGTTTGAATGAAACTGTCAAAATCGACTAAGGGATTGTAGTTTCTTGTCAAGTTTTTCAATGCGGCCATTTTATCACGATTGGGACGGAGATAAGGTTATTAAAAAACTCAGAATAAAAGGAGAACGAGCAGATAAGGATGTTCACGAAAGGGACTACTAAATGTAAAATTCCAAAGAAATAGTAACAAACGAGGGAAACTTCAAATCGCGAGAAAAAATCCGAATATTTCAATTCAAAAATTTACGAATAATACAATCCCAAAAATAAGAAAAGGGAAATATTTAAAACGACTAGTTCAACACGAAATTGATCCGAAAAAATGAGAGAACAAAATGTTCGCGAATACCGCTATAATAGGGAAAGGTGTCAAATCACAAAATAAAAAATTTAAATCGCAATAAAAATGATTGCATAAAAAGTTAATCAATAACGAATTTTTTTTTTCACAAAAAGTATATATATAAAACTATAATAAAAAAATTTATATAAGAAATATAATAAAAATATATAAAAAAAATCAACAAAAAATATATATTTTTCCTTTAATTAAATCAGAAAAGAAATGTTTCAAGCCAAAAATAAGTCGAAGATAAAATAATATAATTCGCTTATGATAATAGTGCAATATAAGATATTCGAAACAGCGGCCACCTTATTCTGTGACTACCTTACCTTTATAAAGCAAGTACACAACAACAACAGGCAAGATCAATGCACTCTGTGTTGTTTGTGTATCTTTTTCCCCGTTTGTTTCTGGTAAACACTTATGCCTGGGTTACCCAAGCGTAAGAATCGTAAAATCGTAACGTACGTATGTACGTAATTGGTCATTACAACCCTTCAGTCAGGATTACGACCTAGTTTCTCACACCACTTATGTTGTGTGTGTTAATTTTATACATGAGTGGCGGGACCTACAGTTTAAATTCGACTCCGAACGACAGATTTTTGAGAAACTTTTCATGGCAATTTTATTTAAACGCAGAGTTTTTGCCAGAAATCTGCTGAGAGGAAGTCACCGAAGAAATAGTTTTTGTATTTATTTTGATATCTGGCCTGGGGCTCGAACCCTGGCTTTTCGTCTAATAAGCCAACACACTACCTAATAGACGACTTAAAAAAAAATCGTAACATACGTAGCCTTAAAAACATTTGTATAGTTATAGAAACAGTCAAAACGGGACATATGTCAACGAAGAATGTAAATAAAAATGAAACTGAACACAAAGCAACACACAAACAAACATAACACAATGCAAAGAAATTGGTATACAGACTTATCATCAGTGTTGCCTTTTTTTGTTCAATGTGTAGATTATTCAAGATTTGGTTATTCTTTTTCTTATAAAAATAGTTTTTGTTTTGTTTGTTAAAATTAATTAATTAGTAAGAATATAATTTTATTTTCTTATTTTTTGTTTCTTTTTTCTCAATTATAATTTAAATTTGAAAAAAAAAAATAAAATAAAAAACTGCAAATTTAATTTTGATCATATTTTTCCTTATTTGGTGATTTTTTCACAAATGTTCGCTACAATATTTTTTTTTTCGTGGCAACACTGCTCTCTCTCTCATGTTCAAATGTCACGTAAAAACGTGGGAGAATTCTGTTTTATACAGATCGTTCCGTTTTCCTAACGAGAGAGAACGTTTGGGTAAGCGTTCACATTGTTCTCCATATGCTAAAAAGAAAACTGGTAACTCCAGCATTACTGGTCCTTTTATACTGCACTTTGATTTCTTGTTTCATTATATTTTTTATCTTACATTTCTTTTTTAATTTTTATTTTAATTTATTAATTGTAGTGATCTGTAATGTGGCAACTCCACAAACTCATTAAGCCTTTGACAGTTGGAATGCAACTTTACTTTTGACATTTCCGGTTATCATTCTTTTTGTGTAAATCTTGTAGAGTGTAAGCAAGCGATAAATAAAAGAAAATAAAGCATCCTTTAAAATTATCAGGTGTGGGGTACATCTTCTGAAAAAAAATCGTCAAACCGAAAAGATCAAAAGTCGAGACAATGGATCTTAGACCCGGGCGCCAAACAATGACGGATGCACTAGATGAGGCCGGCATCAATTTCCCTCCTACGGCCACGATGAGCCAACTACGGGCATTATATGAAGCGCTATTAAAGGACAAAAATAAAAATCACCACGCTATAAAACCGGTAAGGGAGGAACATGCAGCGGAAGATACGAAACAGTATGTTGCCCACGTAGATGATGATGATGATGCCGCTGAAAATGTTACCAAGACACATGTTGTCCCAAACCCTGATGAACAACAACAAACATATATTCCGAATCGATACACCGCAGAAACTAACACCGAAGTCCACGTGCCTGATGCCGCCGAAAGTGAAGACGATGCAACTGCTGTCCCGAAGCCGCCAGCTGTAATTGATGCCGCTGCCAGAATGCATACAGAAAAAATTTGCGATTTTCACCCAGATACTGCGTCCGAAGAAATAAAAAAACTGCAACTGCGATTACAGATGTTGCAATTGCAGCAACAAATACATGCCCTAGAAGAGGGTTTATCCCACCAAGTCCCGGTACGCAGTATAGACTGGATGGAATTGGATGCTGCTGTTCCTATGTTTAGTGGCGATGACAACCAGGACATAAACCGCTGGTTCTTAGTTTTTGAAGACTATGCGGGAATGTTTTCTCAAAAGGAAAAATGTGTAGCCGTACGCCGACGTTTGGAAGGTACGGCCAAACAATACGTAACAAACTTAGGCCTGTTACAATTCGATGATTTGAAAAATCGATTAGTGACGATGTTCAAGCGTACAGTCTCCCGGCAAGAGGTGTACAGGCAACTACAGCAGAGAAATTTGAAGCCAGACGAATCGTGCCTCAGCTACGTGGTAACTATGCAATCGATCGCTGCTAAAGCAGACATAGAGGAACAAGAACTGGTCGATATGATAATTGATGGTGTGCCAAAGAATGACAACGCAGTCAACATGCTGTACGGTGCCAGTAGTATGGATGACCTACTACGTCGTCTGGATAGATATGAGTGCCGCCGTCAACAACGCCGCGTCCTATCAAAGGCTAATACTGCAGTTAAACCGATGTCATCCGAAACCACTGGTCATAAGTCCACCGAAGCTGAGGTCCGCTGCTATAACTGTTCCCAATTTGGACACTACCAGAGTCAGTGCCAGAAGCCCAGACGTCCCCCGAATTCGTGTTTTGTGTGTGCAGAGGTGGGGCATTTCCATAGAGACTGCCCGAGGAAGAAGAAGACTGATGTAGTTGGAGCCATAGATATTAAGGGGATCAACGCATTCCAATTGGTAAGTGTTGCCTTCAGAGAACAAAACAAGCGCACTGATGTTAATAATTTTTTCTCTTTGTTTGATACGGGTAGCCCAATTAGTTGCATAAGTGAATCGCTGGTACCATTTGCAATCCCCATTAATAGAACATTACCATCATTTCGCGGCGTTGGAAACAAAGTCATAAAGATGGTCGGTCGCGTTGAATGTAATATAATTTTCCAAAACAAAACAGTAGTGTGTAATTTATTTGTCCTGCCAGATTCTGAGGCCATAGTGCCACTTCTAATCGGGCGTGACATACTTAAGAAACTAGATATTCACTTATGTATAAAAAAAATTTCTTATGAAAAAGATGAATTATTAAAAATGAATTTAAAAAATAAAAGCATTAGTGAAGAGATACATAGTGCGCTTGTCTTGTTTAAAATTTGTAGAGATCCTGAACTTCCACCTGCAGTAGAAAATTTGTTTGATGAACTTCCATTTACCATATGTAATGAAAATGATTTTATTGAATCGATTGACCTCGGCAGGATTGTTTCACCTGAGGGAAAACATTTAGAGAATCGCGACAAAATTGCTTCTGAAGATACGTGTGGTATAGTTGAAAGTGTTATGGATTTAGAAATTATTGACGAGGATGAGAATTGTGAGGAAAACATGGAAATAATTTGCAATGTTGAGGATAGTACGAAGGTAGACATTGATGAGGGACTGGACGTGGCGAGTGTGTGTACATTGAGGTCAATATTAGAGAGGCAGTATTTTGACAGATTGGGATCTCCGACGCGAAGTGTGGATTATTGTATGGAGATTAGGGTGACTAATGATGTACCGATTTACAGTGGTCCAAGGCGGCTTTCATACCGGGAGCGGTCCGAGGTTAAATTGAAATTAGATGAACTTTTGCGGAAGGGGATTATACGCCCTAGTGATTCAGCATATGCCTCACCGATTGTATTAGTGAGACGGAAAAATGGGCAGTTGAGGATGTGCGTGGACTACAGGGCCTTGAATAAGATTACGCTGAAGGATAATTATCCCTTGCCCATAATCGAGGACTGCTTGGACTACTTGGGTAACAAGAAAATTTTCTCGACCCTTGATTTGGAAAATAGTTTTCATCAAGTGCCGATGCATGAGGAGTCGATAAAATACACGGCTTTTGTCACGCCTATGGGCCAATACGAGTATTGCTATATGCCATTCGGGCTGAAGAATGCTGGTGCCGTATTTCAGCGGTTTATTAATAAAGTTTTAAGGGAATTTATAGAGTCAGGTAGGATTGTGGTTTACTTGGACGATATAGTCATTGCTACTGAGACTATGGAGGAACATGTAGGGTTGTTGTCGGACGTGTTGGGCGTTTTAAGTGACGTGGGATTGAGACTTAATATGGATAAGTGCAAATTTGCGTATCGGGAGATAAATTATCTTGGTTATCAGGTGAATGAGTCGGGCATTAGGCCTAATGAGGATCACATCAGGTCTATAAGGGAGTATCCTGTGCCTACGGACTGTGAGGGAGTGGAACGTTGTTTGGGACTGTTTTCCTATTTTCGAAGATTCGTACAGGACTTTTCGAGGATATCAAGGCCTCTGAACATGTTGAAGAAGAATGGGAATTTTAATTGGACGGACGAATGCAGGGACGCCTTTTTGACTCTAAAGGACCGACTGACGAATGCTCCTGTGCTGGCAGTATACGATCAGCGACGTGAAACGGAACTACATACAGATGCCAGTACTAAGGGTTATGGCTCTGTCCTTCTACAGAGACTGGGTGATGGTAAATTTCACCCAGTGGCTTACTACTCTAAGTGCACTTCTCCGGCGGAATCGAGGTACCATAGTTTTGAATTGGAGACTATGGCCATAATATATGCACTGAGAAGATTTCGTATATATTTGGAAGGGATACCTTTTACTATTGTGACCGACTGTAATTCCCTTACACTGACATTGAGTAAGAAATTAATGAACCCCAGAATCGCCAGGTGGGCTTTAGAGTTGGAAAACTATAACTATAGCATAAGGCACAGGAGGGGGGAATTGATGGCTCACGTCGATGCACTCAGCCGGGAACCAGTTGCGGGAGTTATAGATGAGAATGAGGTTGACGTGAATATTCAAATTATGCAGTCTAGGGATCCGAAGATACGGGACATTAGCAGGGCGCTTGAACGGGGTGAGAAAGAGGGGTTTCTGTTGGATAATGGTTTAGTATTTAGAATAGGTAAGCTGGGACAGAGGCAATTATACGTCCCCGAGGAATTGGAGGAGAACGTAATGAGATTAATGCACGAGAAGTATAGTCATGTTGGTATTGGGAAATGTATGGACATTATAGGCAGATATTATTGGTTCCCTAATATGAGGGACAAACTGAATAAATTTATAAGAAACTGCCTCAAGTGTATTTACTATTCGGGGCCACATAGAAGGAATGAGCGGAACTTGTACAACATTGAGAAGAAGGCTATCCCTTTCGACACCTTGCATATTGACCACTTTGGCCCATTACCGGCAGTTAGGTCCAAACGTAAACACATACTGGCGGTAGTAGACGCATTTACGAAATTTACTAGGCTTTATGCTGTGAACTCGCCGGGGACGAAGGAGGCATGTTGTGCCTTACGGAAATATTTTAGGGACTATAGTCGCCCTAGGCGAATCATTAGTGACCGCGGTACATGTTTTACTTCTGATGAATTCAGTAGATTTGTGACTGAAAGGAATATTGTTCACGTGAAAACATCGGTAGCTTCTCCACAGTCAAACGGTCAAGTAGAGAGGATAAATAGAGATTTGAGGGCTATGCTATCGAAATTGTCTGAGCCAGCGGAACATTGTGATTGGGCGGATAAACTGTCGCAGGTGGAGTTCGCCATTAATAACTCGCTGCACAGTGCTACGGGACAATCGCCAGCTATGTTACTGTTTGGAGTCGAACAACGGGGAGAGATAGTTGATGAACTGACAGAATACGTACAGGATAGGTATGAGGATTTTAATAGGGACTTAAGGTCAATGAGAGAGGATGCATCGGAATCCATAAGGAGGTCCCAGGAGAATAATTTAAGGTATTTCCATGTTCATCACAAACCGCCAAAATCTTTCAAACCTGGAGATTTAGTTGTCTTAAAGAATGTTAATACAACCCCAGGAGTCAATAAAAAATTAATACCGAAGTACCGCGGCCCATACGTGATTCAGAAGCAATTAGGAAATGATCGCTACGAAATATCTGATGTAGAAAATTGCCAGGTGACACAGTTACCCTATAGAGGTGTAGTGGATTCAACTCGATTAAGAAAATGGTTGGAAGTAAAGGACTCGGTAGAAGACAAATTATCCGAAACTGAAGGCAACACGAGTGAATACGAGGACTATGAGTTTCTGGAAGATGAGTTTTCACAAGATGTGCCGCAATCGAGGTCGATTGCTTAGTCAGGTTGGCCGAGATTGTAGTGATCTGTAATGTGGCAACTCCACAAACTCATTAAGCCTTTGACAGTTGGAATGCAACTTTACTTTTGACATTTCCGGTTAGCATTCTTTTTGTGTAAATCTTGTAGAGTGTAAGCAAGCGATAAATAAAAGAAAATAAAGCATCCTTTAAATAATGTTGTCTCTTTTTTAATAATTTTTTCTAAAGTTTTAAAATTTTTAATACTTTTAAACGAACTATAAAATGTTATGTACGTATTAGTAAGTGAATCTCGTATGTGTTAGTTTGGGTCATTCATTTCTTGTAGGGTTTTCACATTTATTTGCTTTTGTATGGAACAGAAGAAACTGCGCACTATAATCATTAATTAAAAATTAAATTTTGAAAAATAATAACTTAAAAATGTCTATTGTCAATTTGGGTTTTATATATTTTATTACCATTATTATTATTATCTTCGTCAGCGGTTAAATAATTCATTTGGAGTGGTGGCTTTGATTACCGAAGCTCAATTGAGCACACACAGCGGTCCGTTTTGACGCTTGGCGTAGTTCATGTACTGACCGAACTCCACTAAACTCATCAAAGAAGTTGTTCAAGGGCTGCTGTTCACATACACGAACACAAAACAATGCAAAGGAATTCCTATACAGACATTTGCACGAAGTCAGAACAATGATGAGTGTTGTTAAGGTAATGCAAAATTCAAAAAGTAACAATTAGACCTAAATTGGAAAGAGTTATATTTATTTCTTGAGTTTTATGTTACTATAACAATTTCTTCTTGTAATATTATACATTTTTGGTTCAATCTGAATCAATATTTATGGAATTTACATATAAGTACACTGTCGAATATTGTTCTATTCAAAGGATTTATTTGTTTTATTTTTTATATTAAATTTCAATACAATAACTGTAGCTAGAATAATAATAAACCACTCTTATAACTTCTTATGCACATTAGGATCATAAGAATATGTATCTAAAAATGTTAAAGATTAAAAAGATTTACATATAAATATGCCCTTGCCTATTGTCACATGGCCACTCAAAATACATATTATTTATTTATTTTATTTCAACGTTTTTACACGCATTACAATCTTAATACTAATAACACTATGCTACAAAATACAAGAAATTACACCCGAGTAACTACTTAGTCAGTTGATGTTAGCACGTGAGTCTATAAACGAAAGTTGAAGCATAGTAGTATCTGATACTGAAAAATTTAATCGTTCTTGAAAAGAATCGCGAAGAAAATTAATAAATCCTGTAGTATTTATTTAAGTAAAATAACGATTAACGACCAGAAGTAATTTCTTTTTTTAAATTGCAGTCTTCGTATTCAAGATAAATAAATGTTTTACAAAATGTAAAAACGTAACAATATGGACGACATGTTAATTGGTACCGAAACCGAAGTCGTAATGATTGAGAAATTAGAACATAGATATCTTCTTTGTACTCGAAGAGGTTAAATTGAGTTTGAATTTGCGTGAATGCGAATTTTTGTAAACAAATTCATTACAGTTTTGGGACAGCGATTCGCAGATTCCCTGGCCTAAGTGGTTATTTCCGGTAGTTTGTTCCAGCATACGATATTATATCCGAGCAGTTGCGTAGGTTTTTCACAATATTTTTAGTAGTATTAAATAAGTCTTACGAAGTTATAACAGATTGGAGTGCCGCAAAAACGTCGATGAGTAAAAAGAATTGATACCGCGAATAGGAGGTGGTGGTACCATGTGGACGCCCTAAGCAGAATGCCAAATGAATATATTTTTAATATATATTAATTAAAAATCATTAATTTAATTCACTTAACAAGAAATATTTCATATATAGAGTCGGAATCTGCGAATGTGTAGTAGAAGAAAATGAATGAATGATATAATATCAGTAAACGTCTGTTCCAAAGAACCCTAGAACATAGTGTTACGTAAATAAATGTATAAAAGCAAAGCTAAAAAGTTTGTAATTAAAGAATTCTAGAACACAGTGTTGGAATACGTTAACAAATGTGTTATTGCAACAGCAGTGTAATAAAAAACGCGAAAAAATACACTTATAAAGATGTCAAATATTGTTGTACCACAATACCCCACCCCACCCACTAATCATCTAATGACGATACGTCACTCGCTGTCGATGTTTGCATGTGGTTTCACTTCTTCATCATTTGGAGATTTTTTCAGATCGAAGTCTTCGTTGATTTTGTAGTGTGTTGGTCACACTTATCCACTGTTGTGTGTTGGTTACGTTTGTGCTACCTAAAAATGCATTTTGATACATTCCTCAATAATATAAACAAAACTTTCAATGACCAACGGCACGAGGTATCAAATTGCATTATACAAATTTTCAGTACGTAATAATTGTAAAGTAGCAAAATGCTGACCATGCACACTCTAAGTTAAGTAAAAATTAAATTAGGTCATAAGTATTATGTAAAGAAATTAGACTTAAGTAAAAACTTAATTAGGTCATAAGTATTAATATTTAAGAAATTAGACTTAAGAAATTTATATAAATAGCTGCAAGTTGTTTGAAAAAATTAGAATAAAATTAATGATCTTAACAGCTCTTTAGCTGATAAAGAATCTTTTTTATTCTCATTTAAACTGCGGCTTATTAGCCATACCCAAGTGGCGTGCTCGCCTTAATAATAGGCAAAATATGGAACTAAATAATAATATATTAAAATTAAATTTAAAAAAAAAGAATTGTAAATTTATTTAAATTAAAATTTTTCTATAAAAGAGAAGAAATTACTATTAACCTACAGATATATTTATAATAATCAATATATTTATACATATATAAAAAAAATTTTTTTTTGATAATGAATTTTGTTAAAGTAAGAATAATAAAAATTATGAAATTATTTTTATTATATATTTAATTTTAATTACAAAAAATTAGTTACAAAAAAAAAAAATATAAAAATTAGTATGACCCATGGAATATATATACGAACGTGTAGATTCCATTATATCGAATGCTAGGAAATCATTAGTAAGAGGTTATACAGAAGAAACTATTCAGGCTAAAAGAACAGAACTACAAGAATTATAAAACAAATCCATACAAATACTGGAAATTAAGGCGGTAAGAGAACAACAAAGACAACTACATACCTTTAAATTTAGAGAAAAGAAAGAAAGAGCATTAGAAATATTACAGAGTCACGAAGATAAATTCAAAATTCAAGCATTAGAAGAAGAGATAGAACATTCCACCATGACTGAAGAAAACTTGAACACGAGAGAACTAGCATCAATTTCAAAATTGCTAACAGTATTCAATGGTACAAAAGATGAATTAACCCGTTTCATAGCAAATATCGAAGTACAGAAAGATACATTACCTTCAACTAAACATATTTCATTTTTCAATTTTGTATATAAAACTAAAATTTCAAATAAAGTACAAACCAAATTAAGACAAGTATTAGTTCGTACTGACATAGGCTCATTAATTTCAACTTTAAAAGAAACTTATAAAACAAAGAAGTCACCAAATGTTATTCTAAACGAACTAACAAAGATTACTCTGTTAGACACTATCAGAAAATTTGCTGATAAAATAGAAGCATTAACTACGGAATTAAACGAGATAAAGATAAGTTCACTTGGGGAAAACAATAGAGAAGTGATCAGTAAAACTAATGCCATAATTTTAATTTAATTCTTTCAAAAAACGGACTAAAAGACCAAAATCTCGTTAGGACAATAAATGCCAGTAGAGTAAAGACTCTCAACGAAGCCATCGACATAGCCATCGAAACATCCACAGACATGAGACAAAATCAAATAATGTACCAAACATATTAAACAGAAATTACAGGAATAACAACCATTCTACTAATAGATACAACAATAATAACAACAATAACAATTATCAAAAAAATTATAACAGAAATGACAATAGAAGTAATAATAACAGGACAAACAATTATATAAATAATAACCACAATAACAATAACAATTATAATAACAATAGAGGCAACAACTATTATAATAATAATTATCGTGGTAATGCCTACAATAATGGTAATAGTTACCGAAACGGGAATACTAATAATAGTAATCATAATGCTAATGATCGTAATAGAAATGGTAATAATAATTACTACAATGGTAATAGAAACCAGAACGTAAAACTTATGGAGCAAAACCAGGGACCAAGGTCCTCCGGAACAAAATCATTAACTTCAAAAGCAGTATTTAGCATTTCATCAGATCTAACAAATTATGTGAGATTAAATATAAAAAATATACACCGTACATTAACATTTTTAATAGACACAGGTGCTGATATCTCACTATACAAAGAAGACTTACTACACAGATATGATGAAGATCCAGATGACTATTGCTGTTTAACAGGGATTACAAAATAAAAAATAAAATCCTTAGGTTTCACTAACAAACTATACAGGTAAACGATACATTACTTAAACATAAAATACAACTAGTACATGAAAATTTTCCTATCCACACTGATGGTAAACTTGGACGAGATTTTTTGTTGAGGTTCAATTGCAACATAGATTATGAAACATTCACATTAACCATCAATACAAGAAATGAGACTTTGATATTACCTATTCACAACGACACATTTGAGATAAATGTAATAAGAATTACTCCAAGAAGCGAAATAATTATACCTTTACAAATAAATATTGAAGAAGATGGTGTAATATGAAGCCGTGAAGTTGGAAAATGTGTATTTTTGGCCAATTCAATAATTCCTAAAAATGGATACACAAAGTTATTAAACATTACTGACGAAACCATAAAATTAGAAAATTTAAAAGTAGAAACTATCCCTTTAAGAAATTTTGATACATACAAAACAAGTGATGATAAACCAGATACGAAATATGATGAGGAAAGGTTTAAGAAAGTGTTAAATGAATGCAACATGGAGAAGAACGACGAGAAAGAAAAGAAGGATTTGTTAGAGATATTAAAAAATACCAACCTATGTATATTTCATTTAGAAGGTGGAAACCTGACAACCAATAATTTTTACAATCAAACTATTCAATTAAATGACAAAAATCCAGTTTATATAAAGAACTATCGATTACCACAAACGCATACAGAGGAAATAAATAACCAAGTAAAAAGTTTATTGAAACAAAAAATAATAGAGGCATCCACAAGTCCTTACAACGCTCCACTCTTATTAGTACCTAAGAAATGACAAAGTGATATAAAAAATGGAGACTAGTCGTTGATTTTAGGAAACTCAATGACAAAATAGTTAATGACAAATTTCCAAAAACACGTTTAGATGATGTTCTAGATAGACTAGGAAGAGCTAAATATTTTTCCACATTGGACATGACAAGTTCCTTTCATCAAATTGAGCTCGATCAACAGTCAAGACCATTTACAGCATTTTCAACAACTAATGGTCATTACCAATATCCAAGATTACCTTTTGGACTAAAGATATCTTCAAATAGTTTTCAGAGGATGCTAACGATAGCACTAGCTGGACTAGAATCCGAAGCATCTTGTATGTTGATATAATAGTTTTTGGATATAGTTTGAAACATCACAACAATAATTTGCGCAACGTTTTCGATTATCTAGATATAATTTTAAATTGAATGCGAGCAAATGCTATTTTTTGGAATCAGAAGTTATATATTTGGGACATTTGATAACATCGAATGGTATTAAACCAGACCCAAGCAAATATGATGTAATTACCAAGTATCCTACTCCTAAGAATACTGGTGACGTAAGAAGATTTATAGCATTTTGTAACTGTTAAACTGTGTTCAACAAATCTCTTTTTTATCTCTTGTTTATACTCTTTTTATAAGTATATGCTTTTACTCTTATTTTCATTTAATTATCAACAATAATTTAAAACTCTTTTTTCTCTCCTTTAATGGAACGATACTTCATATATTTTGCTGAACTAACAGTTTCTTTTTCTTTATATATGTAAATAATTGAATTTGGATTTTTATATACAAGTAAATATGCATATATGTTGAGTTAATAAGATTAGTATAAGTTTGGATGTCAATAAAGCAAGGAGCTTTGAAATTTACTCCTTTTGGCGTTTTTTTTTTATTTGAACAAAATGTTATTTGTTAGGACAAGGGAGTACCTCACATTAACAAGTGGTCTTTCGAAGAAGTCCTAGAATAGGCTAGGACAGGAAAGATTCAGTGGCTCAGAGCTTAGGAGCCCACCAACTTTAAAATAACAATAAGTTGTCTCAACCGACGGCAACTTCAAGTGAAAATCAGCAAGGGTTACTTGGCTGACAGATAAAAGTCTTTTTGCTTACGGCAGTAAAAAGAAGGAAAAGGTGAACAGCAAGGTACTGCCCTGTGCATCCCGTGTCAGTAAGAAATCCAACACTATCAGGCCCCATTGCGCATACAATTCTGGCTACAACACAGTATCTAAAGGGTCCACAAGGCAAAGTGTATTACAAGGCAAGTAATAAAAATGCTGAGAAGAGTAAGATACGTACTGTGCTTATCAGTTATTTTGTGCGACATTTTTTTGCATATAGAAAAAAGTTTTGGTAAATTCTAGAAGTGGGAACATAACCTAAAATCGTTTAATTTAAATATATACATGGTAAAAATACATCACTATTAAAGCAGAAAATAGAACAAATTTTACCATCTCTAAAAAATACTCGCTAAACTTTCCTACTAAAAAATTACCCAAAAGAAAGTAATAAAAAAAGAGAGAGAAAGAACGGGACAACATTGAAAATCGATCAACTTCACGCAACAACGAATGTTTCAATCCCATGTACCAACACTTAACAAATAAAAAGAAAGGAGAGCGAACAAGGCAAACTTTAGTTAAACGTTAATGGTGCTAAAACAAATTAAAAATTAAATATACATATTAATAAAAATATTAATATTGTTATTACAATTAAAAAAGCAACAGAAACAGAAAATGAAAATCTAGTAATTAAAAGAAAGAAAGATATTGAAAAAGAATATATATAAAATTGTGGAAACGAAATAAAATACAGAAAAGAAACAACACATCACATTTATAAAAACAACGACCGAGTGGTTTTAACGCAAAAGTTGGTTTTAACGTTAAAACCAAAAATAAAACCTGTTTTTACCATACAAAATTATTGTGTTAAACATACATACATACATAATTGGCCATTACAACCCTTCAGTCAGGATTACGGCCTAGCTTCTCACACCACTCATGTTGTGTGCGTTAATTTTATACGTGAGTGGCGGGACTTACAGTTTAACGTCGACTCCGAACGACAGAATTTTTTGAGAAACTTTTTCATTGCAGTTTATTTTACTCTCAGAGTTTTTGCCAGAAAACTGCTGAGAGGAAGTCGCCGAAGAAATATTTTTTTTTTTCATATTTCATTTTTTTTGATGTCTGACCTGGGATACGAACCCGGGCTTTACGAATAGTAAGCCAACACACTACCTACTACACCACGGCGACTTATATTTTTTTATTTCTATTGTGTTAAAACTAAAATTAAACTTTTTTGAATTGGTTTTAAGTAGGTTTTATGAAATACAACCTTGTTTTGATGTACTAAATGTACTAAATCAGAGCTACCAGCTCTGAAATCTTGAAAACAGCTGATAAAAACAAAATAAAAACAAAAATAACTGTAAATAAATAAATAAATGTAAATAATCATTTATTTTGTATTAAAAAAGGGAAAATTTTGAATATTTTTAATTTCTTCAATGAAAATTTTAAAAATTTGTAAATATTTAATTATTAAACGAAATGTGTGTGGTTTCTGGTCACAATGAATATAGTTTCTTGTGCAAAAGGTAAGTCAGAAGCTAAATATATCAAGATGAAATAAGGCACATTGCTCATAAATTTATTTCTCGCAGTCATAAATGTCATGAATTTAAAACCAGTTTTAATAAAACTTGCAGTGTGAACGCAAAATCAGCTGATCATGGTTTTAATGCTAAAATTAGGTTTTAAATTTTGGTGTGAAAACACTATAAAGTTATTTTTTATTTAATGTCAGAGCTTCCCTACAACAATATTAAGGGTCATTATAAAACAACGGTGAGTTAAATACTTTTTTCTTTCTTTTAAATTCGCTAAAGATTTGGTAATAAAATAAAGAATAATAATTAACCAATAAATAAAAATAGGTGAGATTAAAAAAGAGTATTTAGGAAATTGATCTCACATCAATAGTTGAGTCTTAGAGATCCCTAAAAAATGGCAGCATCAAAGAGAAGATTCAACTATTATATCAATCAATTATTTAATTTTTGCGATAACAAGAATTAGAGAGAAGATGGTTAAAATTCCTAGAATCATACGATGAATATATACTGGATGATACCGATGGAGAAGACGCAAAAAAGAGGCAGTGTTACGCTATGAGGAAGCTTGCAACAAATACCAGATCATCAAAACAGTTATTTTAGAGAAAATGCAACCGACTGTAATTAACGTAAGTCCGCCATTAAATACCAGACCTTCATTGAAGTTACCAGCGTGCGAAATTCAAACATTCGAGGGTGGTTACTCCAAGTGGCCGGCATTTCGAGGCATGTTTGTTTGCTCCAACGCAAAAATTGTACTACCTGAGGAGTAAAGTGAGGGGCGAGGCTTACCAAGCCATAAAGTACTTTGACTTGGTAGATGATAATTTTAATTTAGGCTGGGAAAAATTGAAAAACAGGTTCGAAAATAAAAGACTCTTAGTGCAAGATCAAGTTAAGAATATTCAGAATACGGTAGATGATTGCCTGGCAATTTTAAGGAATTATAAAATAGAGTTGCGTGATTACGATCCATTCTTAATTCAAGTCGTGGTTTCAAAGCTTTCAGATGAAACTATGAAGGAATGGGAGGTTATCTTGAAGAACCACAGAGAACTGAACGTAATTAAATGGATTCCTCAGTGAACGAATAGAAATTCTAGAAACTGTGTCAGACAGAAGAAAACCTGCACAAAAGGAAAATTCTCCAAGACTTCAGTCATTTCATACACAGGATGAACAAAACTACAGCTGCAAGAAATGCAACAAAATCATCCTTTAAGAGTTTGTAAATACTTTAAGTCTATGCAACCTAATGAACGTATCAAATTCGTGTTCGCAAATAAATATTGTGTAAATTGCTTATCGGCTACTCATTTTAAATCTAAATGCACTAGTACCAATACGTGTTCTACATGCCATAAAAAGCATCATACAATGTTACATAATGGAAATCTTGAAAATGACAAATCAGCAAATTCATCGAAAATTCAGTCAAAATCCAATTTGCAAAATAACGAGAAAAATTCAGCTTCAGCTGATCAAACGGAAAATTGCACTTTTAATACACAAGTCGAAAATATATCAAGAACCGATGAGGAAATTGAGACCAATATAAAAGCTTATTTTATTCATCGTGAAGGAACTACATTGTTACCAACAGCGCTAATTAACATATAAAGTTTCGGAGAATTGCATACTATACGAGCTTCGTTCGATGCGGGTGCCGAAAAAAGCTTCATTACCTCACTTATTCAGCAAAAGCTTTCTTTACCAATTGAGAAACATCATAGTCAAATTTCTGGGTTTGGTGGAACGGTCATTGGTAGTTCATAAGGAAAATGTATAGTAACAATTGTGTCACATAAAATCGCCAATCTTTTACCTTCTAAGCCTGTTAGAGTAGAAAATTTCAACTCAATTCAAAATCTAGATTTAGCTGACCCACATTTTTACCAACTTGCTGCCGTCGATATGATTATAGGAAGCGATTATTTACCATGTATTAACTTACCGGGTGTGCTACAAAATATATCAGGTAATATTGAAGCAAGAGAGTCGTACTTTGGATGGTACTTATCAGGCCCAGATAATACTAATAAAATCAACACCTTTTCAACCACAGTTTCTACCTCAGACGAATTTCTTCTCCACGAACAAATGAAAATGTTTTGGGAACTGGAGGAGGTCGAAAGAGAGCTGCCAGGAACAGAAGAAGATTTATATTGTGAAAATTTTTAGAAAGCAACTACAACTAGGCGTTCCGATGGCCGATATGTTGTAAGGTTACCGTTTAAAGAAGGTTGCCCATCTGATATCTATTTGGGTCCCTCACGAAATAGTGCCATGGGTCAATACTATCGTATGGAAAAGACCTGTATGGAATGGAAAAGACCTATAATGGTTCCCCAAGAATACATTGATTTGGATCATATGGAGCCAGCTCTTCATCACGAAACGCATGCTGAAAAGCAAACTTCTTTTTTTCTACCACATGCGGTTATTCGACCAGAAAGCAAATCTACAAAGGTAAGAGTGGTCTTCAATTCATCGAAGAAGACAAGCAGTGTACGTCTTCACTGGCGACATCGAAAAAATGTTTCGACAAATTTTAGTACATGAAGCTGATCGCCCATATCAGCAAATATTATTCCGCGAGGAGGCGAGTAATGCCATAAAAGCATTCCAAATGAAAACAGTCACGTTTGGGGTGAATTGCTCACCATTTCTAGCAATACGTACTTTACAGCAACTAAGTGAAGACTGTAAAAGCTTTTTTCCGGAAGCATCTGCTACTTTAAAGAGCGAATCATATGTGGACGACATTTTGTCTGGAGGACATAGTCTTGAAGAGGCAGGTTTGAAATAGAACCAACTTATACAGGCTTTAAAATCAGCAGGCTTTCCCATGAGGAAAATCACAGCCAATGACAAATTTTTACTGACAAACTTGGCCCGGGAGGATCTTCTGGACGAAGATTTTTTAAAGTTTGATGATTCGAGTGTAACTAAAACTTTAGGCATACGTTGAAACGCGAGGTCAGACTACTTTTACTATGTAGTAGAGCCGATCCCAACAGAATTTAATCCTACCAAACGACATATTTTATCAGTCATTGCAAGGTTATTTGACCCCTTAGGTTGGATAGGGTCAATCGTGGTTAATGCTAAGATTTTGATGCAGGAGTTGTGGCAGCAGAAAACCGATTGGGATGAAAAGGTTTCGCCGCAAATTACTCTCAATTTCAATTCATTCCTTAAAACCTTACCAGAAGTTTCGTCACTGAAGATTCCAAGATGCGTGCAGTTTTCCCCTGACTACCAAATACAAATCCATGGTTTCTGCGACTCATCGGAAAAAGCACATTGCGGCGCGGTCTATATGCGAACTATTGTTTTTAACGGCGAAATACGATGTAATTTGCTTGTAGCAACGTCTAATGTAGCTCCCATTAAAAAGACGACAGTACCCAAGCTGGAATTATGTGGTGCTGTTTTACTCACAAAGCTAGTAAAGACGTTACTAAAGGATGCAAAGTTTCCTTATGAACTCCATATGTGGACGCACTCCTCCATAGTCCTTGGGTGGCTACAAAAGTCTCCACATACCCTTAAGACATTTGTAGCGAATCGAGTAACAAAGATTCTCGACATGATCAAATGCAATTCTTGGAAGCATGTTAAAACTGAAGACAATCCTGATGATCTTGGTACCCGTGGGTGTACACCTTTGGAACTAATAGAGTCCAGGTCGTGGTGGCATGGGCCCCCATGGCTAACACAGTCTGTTCAACTTTGGCCAGAGCCACGAGTCTTTGACCCTACTGACTTGGAAACGAAGAAGATAGCCACGCATCACACAAATGTTATTTCAAATCAGCATTCTAAAGAGTTCTCCACTTCTAATGAAAAAGAAGAGTGCGACGATATATTAGAACGCTTTTCATCTTTTCCGCGAGCCCTACGAGTTATCAGCTATTGTTTTTGATTTTACAATGCCCTTCGAAAACGTAAGCCTCCATCCAAAAAGTTTCTTACAGCAGAAGAAATACAGTTTAGCAAAAATCGTCTTATTACCCTGACCCAGTGAAGACATTTTCCCCAAGAATACGAGTGTGTTCAAAGCAAACAAAGCATTAGCCAGAAAAGTAGACGTAATACGTAATTGGCCATTACAACCCTTCAGTCAGGATTACGGCCTAGCTTCTCACACCACTCATGTTGTGTGTGTTAATTTTATACGTGAGTGGCGGGACCTACAGTTTAACGTCGACTCCGAACGACAGAATTTTGAGAAACTTTTTAATGGCAGTTTATTTTTACTCTCAGAGTTTTTGCCAGAAATCTGCTGAGAGGAAGTCGCCGAAGAAATATTTTTATTTTTCATATTTCATTTTTGATGTCTGACCTGGGATACGAACCCGGGCTTTACGAATAGTAAGCCAACACACTACCTACTACACCACGGCGACTTCCAGAAAAGTAGACTAATCTCTCTAAATCTGTTTCTCGACAAAAATGGTTTATTACGAGTTGGAGGCAGGCTGAGTAACTCTGGCCTTAGCTATGATGAACGCCATCCCATAATAATTTCTGATAGATCTCATTTTGCCATACTTTTCAGTGATTGGATACATAAGATTCTGCTTCGTGCTGAGCACCATATCATGCTAAAAGCTATCAGACAAGGCTTCTACATTCTCCGCCTTAAAAATTTAGTTCGAAAATGTGTTCGAAATTGCAAGGTCTGTGTAATCTACAAACATAAGGTCCAACAACAGATTATGGCCGAACTTCCCAATGAAAGAGTAAACTTCTCTTTGCCATTTACTTACACCGGAGTGTACTTTGCGGGACCATTCGATTTAAAATCTTCGAATTTACGGAATGCCAAATACATCAAAGGCTACGCAGCGGTATTTGTATGCTTCTCCACGAGAGCAGTTCATTTGGAAGTTTGTTCAGATCTTTCTGAAGCGTTTCTAGCATACTTTGATAGATTTGCTGGACGTAGAGTATTTCCAAAAACTATGTTTTCTGATAACGGTCGAAATTTTCTGGGAGCAAGCTTATCGTTACTCAAAACTCATAACGAATTCTTGAAAACAGCAGAAAAATACACTGTTCACGGGTTTAAGTGGTCATTTATACCACTATATATCTGGGAGGCTACCGTAAAGAGTATGAAAACGCATATTAAAAAGTCGCAGCTAATTTTAAATTTACTTACGAAGAGTTCAGCACATTGTTAATTCGAGTTGAAGCAGTGTTGAATTCACGATCGATGTCACCACTAACTGAAAATCCTGAAGAATTACTTCCTTTGACACCAGGTCATTTTTTGAGAGGTGCGCCACTTATTGCTCCGCCTGAAGCTCCAGAAGAACTACCAATTGAAAGTTTAAGTCTTATAAAACGAACCGCCTGAAGGTTATTCAACATATCTTCGCTCGTCGATGGAAGAACGAGTACATAACCGAACAACGCAATATTCAACCTGAAGACTTTTTTGTAGTCAAAGAGGATTCGTTACCACCCACCGAGTGGCGCCTAGGATGCGTCATTAAAGTCATCTATGGGAAAGATAACAAAGTGCGGGTTGCAGAAATAAAAACTCAAAATGGCACACATCCCACAAAGAGAAGAAATCACCCAATCTATAGCGAAACCCTTCTTAAGTAATCAAAAAGTCGCAAAAACAAAATTTCTGATAACACAGTATAAACGCTTTTTTCTTCCCTTCTAGCTATCTTCATGCCTTGCAATTTGTGTCTTAAAAACCATGGTAATTACTGTTTGAACTGTTTGGCGAAAACTAATCAACGATCAGAGTGCAAATCAGAGAATCGTTGTGCACTTTGCGAGGCTAAACACCATCTACCACCACACCAGCAGCCGACCCATACCCAATTTGTTTGGTCCTCTCTGAGAGCAGCAACACCAAAAGAACTCTTCTCGAGTTGCTTAATATGGAGTTATCCACCCATACAAGATTCCCAGCTCGCTCAACATTATAAGGTGGTTATGACCCGAGCACACTCCTATTTTGCCACTTGCCGCACCATCGACGACGTATTTGATAGCAGAACTTTGCCGACCATATTGATGGATGCCGTGAATAAATGTGCCCTCAAGAAGGCTCTGCAGTCAATATTTGGTTGAGTTATATCAGGCGTATGGAATGGTTGCTCCTGCCACTCATACTCTCGCCCGGGTGTATGTTGAACTGTGTTCAACAAATCTCTTTTTATCTCTTGTTTGTACTCTTTTCATAAGTATATACTTTTACTCTTATTTTCATTTAATTATCAACAATAATTTAAAACCCTCAGTCTGCATAATAAGTTGCTATTGACATGTCGTTGTTACATCGTGCGCATTAACAGTGTTCTTTCTTTTGAGTCGTAATTTGGTTAAATTTGTTACATTTTCCGGTAAGATAAAATCGTCAATATCGGACGACAAAATAAAACCGCTCCCGCTTATCTCACCCGGTCCGAAATTCCTAATTATGTGTCGCGTTAGAAGTGAAAAACGCTTTCAGACGTGTCACCTTTTTTGATAAAAAAAAGTCATTGATAATAGATGCTGTGGTGAGGTTGAAATTTATAAAAAATTGAGAAATGGAACAATTCTTATAAAAACTAAAAATGAAACTCAAGCCAGAAGCTTAATCCAATTAACATCTCTCTCCCCAACAATAGAAGTTGAACTTAAAGTACATCAAACTCTTAATTACGCAAAAGGTGTCATCTACTCCAATGACCTTCGAGGAATTACAGAGGACGAAATCCAAAGAGAACTTAAAACACAAAACGTATGCAAAGTAAACAAAATATTAAAGAAAGTAGACAATGTACTAAAAGAAACCGGTTTGACTATTGTAACATTTGCATCTATGAGAAAGTTATACTACGACCGTGTATACCCCTAACCCTCAAATGTAAAAACTGCCTAAGATACGGTCACTTATCAAAATTTTGTAACAACAAACAAATATGCTTCAACTGCGCCGAAGAATATCACTTAAAAGAAGAAAATTGTAAATAATAAATATAAATATAATGTAAATAATAATTGTAATAACAACGTCAATACAAATCATTCAGCTAATGATAAATCATGACCAATATTTTTAAAAGAGAAAGAAATACAAGTAATTGTAACGTTGGGAAAAAACAAGTAGAAAAAATGCAATTAAAAAATATAATGAGCGTCATCATTCTCCTTCAACCTACTCCTTCGTATGTAAAAATAATAACAACAGTACTAATGCGAACAATAATATTAACAAGAACAACAAAGTAGAAAAGTCAGCTGCTTCCTATTCAAATTCTCGCAATAATGCTAATAACTCTTCTCATTCTGATAATAAAATGCTACCACCAGACAAACCAACAACAACTCGCGAAATAAAAGATTACTCTGATGATATTTTATTTACTGAGCCCTCTGACTACGATAGTACTTCTTCACAAAATGTTGACAATGAAGGTAACAAAAGCTTAATTCTTCCAAGAAACTCACCGAAAAGAACAAGAAATCGATTGGCCAAACAAGCAGCTTTAGACAAGAATAACAAACGTCTCAAATATTTATAAAACCTCACTCTATTTTTCAACTCAGCAGCACCTATTCCGATACAATGACGTTAAATATTATACAGTGGAACAGTAATGGATTTAAAAACTATTATAATGAACTTTAACAACTTATTAAACTTTATTCACCAAAGATAATATCGCTTCAGGAAACCAACATTCACAATACAACTAACATTCCTATTCCAATAAACTTTAAACTACATTCCCATAATACATCTAACACAAGTTTTGGAGGTGTTGCCCTTCTCATTCGCAACATAAGTTGGATAGTGTAAGTAACGAATTTGATACCTTATGCGTAGAAGTGCACTCCATATATCCCACTTAACAAAACGTTCTCCCAACAAACCCTCTGCAATGTCTTTGATAATATCTCAACCCCATTACTAGTCACCGTTGACTTCAGCATGACAGTTGGGGCTCCACTACCAATAATAGGAAAGGCATAATTTTATCACAATTTATCCATGATAATCGCTTCATACTGCTAAATAATTCTTCACCAACGCATTTTAACACTCACTCCACGTTTTTCCACGTCGACTTATCGTTTTGTAGCCCAGCAATCTTCGTCCATGCCGACTGGAAGATAGAAACTAATCTATACGGTAGTGATAGGTCTATTCCATCAATCGGGACAATCATCTACATCCTTTCGACCCATTTACAAATTTAATCTAGCAGATTGGAACTTATATAAACAGTGCACAGCATCTGAGGCTAAAAGACCTATAAGTGAAAATTTAAATAAAGAAACTGCCAACATCTGCAAAATAATGAAAGAAGCTGCCAATATTTCCATACCTCAAACTCATCCTACTATAATTAAGAGGGTACCATGGTGGAGCGCCCATTTGGAGAACCTCAAAAAACAAAAAAATGCGTCCTGGCTTGCTTTTAAACGAAATATGACAACACATAACCTTGTAATCTATAAGAAGAATAATGCTCGTCTTAAAAGAGAAATAAAAACTTCAAAAAGGCAATCAATTTACAATTTTACATCTACGATCAGTCCATCTTCAAAAACCCACAAAATTTGGAACACCTTACCCAATTTTACTGGATACAAAGCAAAACAATCCATTCATGGAATAACGTCTCAAACAGACCCCACAGAATTAATCACCGAAAATTCGATAATTGCATCCGAATTAGGAAAATTTTGGTCTGAAAATTCGTCCGACCTCAACTATTCAACTGCATTTCAATATCGGAAAAATAATCTACTTCTAAACAATGTAACACTACAACCAAGTACCTCAGCCCTAGAAATTGAAAACGATATATATATCAGCGAACTTAATACAGTCCTAAAAAAGCTTAAAGGTAAAACACACAGAATCGATAGGATTTCATATGAAATCATTAAGCAATCAACAGTAAAAGTAAAGCAACGTATACTTAGACTCTTTAACATAATACTCAAAACATTCATACCACAACAATTTAAAATCAGCATCACCATCCCAATCCATAAAACTGGATCCGATAAAACATCCCGTAATTCTTATCGCCCCATATCACTCAACCCTTGCCTATCTAAAGTGTTAGACAAAATTGCTGCAAACAGATTATGGTGGCTTCTAACTACACAGAAATTATTGGACAGCAAACAGCTTGGGTTTATGAAAGGTAAATCTACAATCGACAGTCTACTGTACATAGATCACCGAATTGCTGAGTCTCTTTCGTTTCGCAACCACTTAACAATAATATCACTAGATTTTCAAAAAGCTTTTGATAATATTGGTCCCCATCCCATCATTGATCAGTTAATAGCTTGGAAAGTTGGCCCAAGAATGATTAAGTACATAATAAACTTTATGAAAAAATCGGAAATTTATAGTGAGAGTCGGACAGCATTACTCACAGTCTTATCCTCTCTACAATGGAGTACCCCGAGGATCACCACTTTCCGTAGTCCTCTTTCTTATAGCCTACAATAAACTATGTAGAATAATTTCCATGCACCGAGAAATAGACTTCATAACATATGCCGACGACATCAGTCTTTTAGTAAAATCAGTTAAAAGCAAAAATCCTACCATAAACCTTAATAGGCTCTTTACAGACATTACAGATTGGGGAAAATACGCTGGAGCTGTACTATCCCCAACAAAATGCAAATACATTCACATTTGTCACAAACACAACTGTAAGTGCCAAATAATCTCAGGACAAATACAACTAACAGAAGTTGGAAATCTTCGACCATTGGGGCTGCATATCAACAAACGTTACAATTGGAACACACATATAAACGAACTATTAAAATATCTTAACCATCAACGTAATGTTATTAAATGCCTTTCATCCCAAAAGTATAACTGCAGCACCAAAATATTAATACAGATTACAAAAGCTCTCATACTTTCAAAAATAAACTATGCTCTGCCAATATATGGACACGCTTCAAAATCATCCTTAAAAAATTCAAGACAAAAATTAACTCTTCAATCAAATATTCACTAGGAGCTTTTCCAACCTCAGGAATAATATAATATATATTATCTTATATATATATCAGGAATAAAATAATATAAAATAATATGCAGAAGCTGATATTCGACATCTAGAAATTCAAAGAGATATATTAACTACAAAGCTTTATCGAACCCTCCTTGACACATCATCACCTCTGAACAAGCTTGCATTAGGAATTAAAAATCGCAGGAAAATAGCAAGAATACCGTCTACTATCTGCAGAATCAATGCCAATTGCAATTTACTTCGCATTCCAACTACTAAACCCTATAACAGAAAGAATCTTTGTCCACCATGGACCATGCATAAAGATGTCATTGACCTATCTTTATTCCAATTTTCCAAAAATAGAAACTCTGCTTTATTATCCGCACTATTTAAAGGCATTAAGCAAAAACTGTAAAACCATTATTTTATATATACTGATGGTTCCAAAAACGAAAGTGCCATAGGCTATAGTGTTACAACTGAAAATTCTGTCATTGAAACAGGAAATCTGCCACATTATAGTTCAATTCTCTCAGCAGAAATAATAGCAATTTCCAGAGCTCTCTATTACTTCAGTAACAAAAAAGGTAACTTTGCTATATGCACTGAATCCCTTTCATCACTAAAATCCATTCTTCATTTTTCCAACAATAATATACATATATACGACCAAGATACGCAACCTAATCATCAAGAGACAATCTAGTATAAAACTAATTTGGGTTCCCAGTCATTGTAATATAACTGGAAATGAATAGACCGACACTGCTGCCAAACTTTCATTTAAATCACCTCTCATCACAGTAAATAACTTTAACCCAATATATATTAACGTATATATTAAAACACATTATGTGGAGAAAAATACTACTCAATTAAGAACATACGGTTTAACTATAACAACAATTCTAGCATTGCTAACTTTTTTGACAAAATCAAGAATACGAACAGAGAGGATCTTACCAAGATAATAAGAATTCGAATAGGTCACACAAGGATAACCCATGGCTGTATTTTAAATCTTCCTATCAACCCACCATGCAACTGCAATATATCCTATCCGACCAACCCCTCACATATTTTATCTTCGTGACCCCTTTACGCCTCACAAAGAGCAAACATATTCAAAAATGAAAATCCAGAGCAACTTCGAAACTTGTTTATTAATACTTTGTTTTTTGCAAATATTGCTAATTGTTTGAATGATTTATTAAAAAAAGGAACAAAATTTGAATGGACGGAAGAACGTCATAATGCGTTTGAAACACTAAAGAACAAACTTATTGAACCCCCTATTTTGCAATATCCAGACTTTGACAAAACATTCATTCTGACGACAGATGCATCAGGTTTTGCACTTTGCGCAGTTTTGTCAATGGCAGTATGATCAGTTTAGTTTGATCGGGGCTACTTTAAGTAGCGTGCTACTACTTAAGTAGCGTGCTACTACTTAAGTAGCGTGCTACTACTTAAGTAGCGTGCTACTACTTAAGTAGCGTGCTACTTTAAGTAGCGTAGCCACGATCAAACTGAACTGATCAATCTGCAATTTTTGTGATTGTATTGGTAAAACTGTACTCACACGTACATGCTGAGAAGACTTTGAAGAATATCAAAATAGTTTTGATTTTCGCTACCTGGTCCGCAGAAAATTGAATCAAATTTGATGTGTGTGCGGGCAATTACTTCAAATTTCATTTCTCTCCAGATTTCGTAGGAGTAACATCCCTTGTTTTGCGGGTGTTTCGAAAGTGTGTAGCAAAAAAATGATAATAAAAAATAAAAAAAATAATAAGAAAGTGGATATTTTGTTATTTTTTATGTAGTTTTGTTTTTATTTATGAATTTTATGATATTGTTCCTTTATTTTTATGAACATTGGTTTGTTTAATAAAAATTATTTTAATTATAAGCAGAAAAAATTAAGTCCATTAATAATTTGTTTTAATTGGCTTTAAATTATATTTTAAAATCTTGTTTATTTCTCCACAAGTTTCCATAACAATGCGACCAATTGCTCGTTCCGAAATAGCGCTGACAAATTTTAAATTAGAAAAGGAATTGCCTGTAGCAAGAAAACGCACTGTTATAGATAGACGTTGATTCGGAGAGATGGCGTCACACATTTAATTATCTTGTTTTTGAATTTTCGGGCCAACCAAATTTAGAAGTTCCTCATATGTAAAAGGTTTCGAAAATCATTTGGAGAACTCAATTTGAGTTCATTGAGAAGATTTTCGTGAGTAAATTCATCCCTTTTTATTGAAATATTTGTAAAAACTTTTATTGCCCACTGTTGAATTATCAAATTTACTTGTTTAAATTATACTTGTTGAATTTAGAAATTTAAATATCAGTTTTACCATTGCATTATGTATTTAAAATAAATTTTCTAAATTTTTTCATTACCGTTTGTAAAATCAAAACTTCGTTTAATTCATTGGGTTGTGGGCCCAGACAATTTTGTCTAAGGATATTTGAGCTTAAGAAATATTTTATTTCAATTGTCAAAAGGCATTTTCTTCGACGTGTTGAAAGTTATAATGTTTGCGGATATATTTGGTTTTATTTTTAAAATAATGGACACTGAATATGCAAAAATTGAAAAGCTGGAGAGAGCAGATCAGTGGAATATGTGGCGTTTTTAAATTAAAGTAATATTAAATGTCAACTGGTGCTGGAGGTGTAGGTGTAGTTGGTGTAACTGGATCTGCGACTGGTAGTGGAACAGAAGGTGGTAATGAGCGTGACCAGAAGAATATAAAAGATTGGTTAAGAGGTGACGGTAAGGCTCAAAAGGTAATTGTTATGACATTAGGCCAACAACAACTAATGCATATAATGAATTGTAAAACTGCAAGAGAAATGTGGTGCAAACTGGAAAGCATTTATGAATTCAAGTCTACAGCGAATGTGCATAGCTTACTGGAGTGATATATGTAATCGGATATGTATTTATACACAATTTAACATGCATTTTGTTATAAAATTCACAAATTTTTTTTATTATTCTCTAAGTTTTTAAAAAGGTTGAGTAGCTACATTATTATATCAGCTATACTAGCTATGCTAGCTATATCAGCTATACCAGCTGTATTAGCTATACTAGCTATACCATCTATATCAGCTATACTAGCTATTTTTTTTTTTTTTCGCCGAGGAGGTGCAAATGTACCTAACCGCACCATAGAGGAAGTCGTCACATCCTCCGTGTGTGGGGCCCTCACCCACTAAATCTCCCCCTCGTCTCCTGTGGACTTGTTTGTACCCACTCCGGAACTACGGTGGTATTACTTCGGAGTGGAGTCCTTTTGGCCCTTTGGCCCCTTCATGTTTATATCCGCGTCCGGATTGCGAATCAAAAGTTGAGGAGTCATCTAAGCGTCTCCACTATTCCTTTCGTCTAGATCATCGTCTCGGTTACGCCCGGCACTTGTGACAGTATCACCTATGCCGACATGCTTACTATTTCTGCAGCTTCAAGATCTATCTTCTTCCGTCTCAGAATGCGCTCTATGTAATTCACTACCGAGGTCCAATTTTCATTACTCGCAGTCATAACGCCGACAATATTAGCGGCTGTGATCGTTCCGACTATTGACGTCAGTACAGAGCGATAGCTCTGCCAGCGTGCACACTCGAAAACAGTGTGCTCTGCGTCATCAATTACCTCCCCTTCCTCGTAGAGGCAGTAAGGGGATGCGGCCTTGTCCATTCTGTGCACATATTTCCTAAAATATCCGTGACCCGATAGCATCTGTGTAACGTAGTAGTTTATCTCTCCAAATTTCCGACCGATCCATGGCCTTATGTCCGGGATAAGTCTCGCGGTCCATCTTCCTCTATCCTCCTCGTTCCATCGTTGTTGCCATTTTGAAATGGTGTTTTCCCTGAAGTAACCGGTTATATGATTTCCAGCCGATTTCGCCTTATAAATCTCCATCCGCTCTGCCGCCAGCAGATCCACAGGGATTATACCCGCTACCACCAGTACGGCCGGAACGGACACTGTACGGTACGCCGACGCGACACGCAATGCAGCCGTTCTCTGTACCGATACAAGTGAGTTTGCCCTCTTCTTAACATCTAGTGTTTCGGCCCAAATTTCGCTCCCATAAAGCATAATGCTGTTTCCAACATCCATCAGGAGTCTCCGTCTCGCCGATAGCGGTCCTCCAATATTCGCCATTAATCTGCTGAGCTGTCCGACGATCTTCTGGGCCTTGTTAGCCGAGTACTGGATCTGATACGAGAATGTCAGTCTGGGGTCCAGCCTTATTCCTAGGTATTTCACCGATCTCTCGGTCCTAATTGTCTCGTTTCCAATGCTCATGTCCACATGCAAGGGGATACGACGACCAGTGATTAGCAGCAATTCCGTTTTATGCATGGCCAGGGCTAGGCCGTGGGAATCCAACCATGCTTTTGTCCTTAGCATAACGCGTCTCAATTTTCGTTGTGCCTCTTCCGTGTTCCTGGCCGTGATAACAGCTGCGATATCGTCTGCGTATCCAACCAAGAAAGTTCCGTCCGGCATATCCTCCCTCAGAATTCCATCATAGCTAACGTTCCACAGGTCGGGGCAGAGGATAGATCCTTGTGCCGCTCCAGATGTTACTTGTTTCACTCTTGATCCCGAGCTTGTGATATACAGCAGCTGCCTGTTACTCAAATAACTACTTATCATGGCCAGAATGTAATGTGGCACAGAGAAATTGTTCTCCAAAGCATCCAGTACATCGCTCCATCTAAGGCTGTTAAACGCGTTTTTGACGTCCAAAGTGGCAAGCAGTACTACAGGCCTCGTAAAGTGACTCCCACGCTGTGTGACCATAGCTGCTTCAGTCACCTCTCTCAAAGCGCCAATTGTTGACCGACCGGGTCGAAAACCATATTGCCGGGCAGACAGTCCTCCTCTATCCTCAATAGCAGCGGTAAGCCGTGGCTTCAAAAGCCTCTCGAGCAGCTATCCTGACGTATCCAGCATGCACAGTGGCCTGTACGCAGATGGGTGCTCCGGGTCGCCCTTTCCCTTGCTTATTAACACCAGTCGTTGTTTCTTCCATATTTCGGGGAAAATAAATTCTCTTAGGCACGCGTTGTACATTCCCAGTAAGAGTTGCGGTCTTTGATCGGCAATTTCCCGCACTACCTCAGGCGGGATGCCATCGGCCCCCGGTGCCTTGCCGGGTTTTAGTCCGGCTGCAGCTATTTTCAGCTCCTCTTCGGTAAATGGTAAGAATTCTATACCGAGTGTATTCTGCCGTTGTTCGATCCTCGATTCATGAGTAGGAAATAGTGTATCCACTATACTTCTCATCACTCGTTCGTCCATAATTCCCACTGGTTTCCTCCTGTTTAGTTTGTCCATTACAATTTTGTATCCTAATCCGTAAGGGTTTAGGTTTATGTCATCGCGTAGTTCCTGGAACGCCTGGTTTTTCTTGCGCGATATCGCCTCCTTCAGAGATTTCTTTGCCTCTTTCTATAATCGCATTTCGTCAACGGCCGGTCCGTTAGGTCTAGCTCTTGTGTACCTCCGTCGTAGTCGTAGACACTCTCGCCTGAGTGCTGCAATATTTTCGTCCCACCAGTACACAGCCTTCCTCCTGCTATTCGGGGGTCTCAACAAGGACATTGCCTTCCTACACCCGCGTCCTATTATCTTCATAGTTTGTTCTACTCTCGTCCTCGCGTCGTCCGAGAGCTCAATACTGCCACACAATCTGTCAACCTCCAAGATCAGCCGATTTTTATCCAATTTTCGTGCATTCCATCCTCTACTGTTCGGAGTGTAATTGTTCTCCTCTCCTCTATTTCTCGAAGCAAAGGTGTACGATATGTACTGATGATCACTACCCGTATATATTTCCAATACCTTCCAGTCCCTGACTCTGTGACATATGCTCTCCGAGACCATAGTTATATCAGGGATAGTGCCCTCGCATCCCGGTCGTCTAAAGGTAGATACGTTCCCCAAATTCGCGAAGATCAGGCCGGTTCGAGCTGCCATCTCCACATTTCGTCTGCCTCTTGGGTTGGTATTCCGCATTCCTCACTCCACAGCTCTGGAGTTAAAGTCGCCTGCCACTATGAGGTTGCCGCCAATCTGCTTTATTGTATCCTCGATTCTGGCCAATTTCTCCTCAAAGGTTCCCACGTCATCATTGGGAGTCAGATAACAACTCATTAGAGTAATATCGTCAAACTGTATCCAGGTGAAACAATCCCCCCTACCAGATCTTCTCGGTCGGTTATCCGTTATCCATATAGCCGCTGTAGATGTTTCATCACCCAGCCAGAATCCGCTATTTTTAGCTGCATACTGTTCGCTTATAACAGCTACGTCAACTTCCTGCTCCCTGACTATCTGCGATAGCAAAGAAAAAGCCACCCTCCCTCTATGCATATTTAGCTGCAATATCTTCATGCTGCCTTCCGTAAGGTCCGCACAACCCCGCGATCCCGGGAGGTGATCCAGAGATCTCCCCGACTCGGCAGAGCAAATACAACATTTCATTTCGTTTCGGCATTCTTTTCTCTTATGCCCTTTTTCTCCACATTTTATACATAGGTCTGACCTGTCCGGTCAACCACACTCTCACCGTATGTGACCTATTCCGAAGCATCGAAAACAGCGTGTCGGTTCTTCCCTGATAGTTATTCTACAGCTTGTCCAGCCTATTTTGATCCTCTGTAGTTTCAGAAGCGCATTCGCACAACCTGCAGAGGTTGTTACAAAGGCTCTTTTCTGCTCCCGGCTGTTCGCCCCGGTTATACGAACGGATATATCCGGATTCATTTCGCCCGCTTCTCTTTGTACCGCTGCCAAAACTTCCTCAGTGGTTGTGAGGGCATCCAGGTCCCGAATTTCTAAAGTGACCGTAGGTACAAGGTCCTTTACGGTTGCCTCTTGATTTAGGACGCTCTTTAGGTTCTCCCTGAACTCGTCTCTTTTGCCTCCTTTACCCATTTCAATGAGAATAGCACCTGTTTTCGTCTTCCGGACGGCTCGTATCGCTATCTCCGATTCCTCTGGTTTTATTTTGTTCCGTATGTTCCTCAGAACGTCAGCGTAGCTGCGCCCCTCGGTTGGGTGGATGATTACAACCCCTGGACGTTCTTTCACAATTTTTTGTCGCTCCTTTTTCTCCTTCCTTGCCGTTTTCTTGCTCTTCACTGTTTTCCATTCCTCGTTCACTGTATCCTTGAGCTGTGCCGTGTCCGTCGGTTTTCCTCTCGGCCTCTTTTCCGGGCGGGTATCCGCGGGGCTTGAGGCGCCTCTCTTATTTAGGGAACTAACAGGTGTGGAGACATCGTCGTTCCTGTTATTCCTGGTAATCTCAAGAGCCCTACTCGCTTCCTTTTCCATTTCTGCAGCCTTCCAGTTTTCCCTGTAGCTCTTCATTATATCGATAAGTTCCTGTAATTCTGATACTCCGCTCTGAACATCCATGCTGATGTTCCTTGATCTCGTCATTGCCGCTCTTATCCTGCGGATAACACTTTGGCACTTAGTAAAGGTCTCCTCCTCTGAGTTTCTCATCTTACATATGAACTCCTGTCTAGGGGAACTGTGCCCCAAAGGCGGTTCTCCTGTTCCACCATGCACTGGTTGTGGTACATGGGATTGCGCACCCTCCTGCGCAGATTTTGGTGTCGTGCCACCCTTCTCTAGCCCAGTGCTCCTCGCAGATGTGCTCTGAGAGTTCGCCGTTGTCTGGGATTTTTTCACCGGTGATCGCCTGATTTTCGGACTGCTCATAAAGGCAACCTCACCCTGCATCATCTCTTCCACTTCTAATATTTTCTTATTCATTTTTTCTTTCGGATTCCATCTTCAAGCCGCTATCTCATATCGACTATGCAGTTGTCCCTTAAAGACCCCGAGGGTGCCTATGATGATCAGTGAGGTCCTCGCGAGGGTTGACGCAGATCTTCATGGGAGTCTGCGTTCAGAGCCAGGTCGGACACTAATTAGGAGTCATCCCAACTAAACCTGCATCACCAACTAAATGGCGACGATAATCGAACGTACTTGAAGGCCTCCCACGGATTTAACGGAACGGAGGCGTCTGCAACATTAGCCTGAAAGCCATTTCCACCGGTTTTCATTCGGTGTACTCAGGTAACAGAATGCAACAAACGTCAGCCCACTTGCGTCATCTTCAAAATCGATTTTCCATACATAGTCCAGGTCGAATTGCCGAATCACCAATCTTGCCTTCTCACATTAGCAAGTACCCAGCGGATGCGGAGTACCAGTACCCGGGGAGCGCCTGATCTAAGATACGGAGGCTGTGAGCTGCTTGGCATGTACTTGCAAGGATAGCCCCGGGCTTCGCCATGTTGAAGCCAATCAGTAGCGTTGCCTTGTAGTTACATACCCGCTCCCCATATTTATACTAGCTATACTAGCTATATCAGCTATACTAGCTGTATTAGCTATACTAGCTATACCAGCTATACTAGCTATATCAGCTATACTAGCTATACTAGCTGTATTAGCTATACTAGCTATACCAGCTATACTAGCTATACTAGCTATACTAGCTATACTAGCTATACTAGCTATACTAGCTATACTAGCTATACCAGCTATATCAGCTATACTAGCTATACTAGCTGTATTAGCTATACCAGCTATATCAGCTATACTAGCTATATCAGCTATACTAGCTGTATTATCTATACTAGCTATACCAGCTATACCAGCTATACTAGCTATACTAGCTATACCAGCTATTTTAGCTATACTAGCTATACCAAATATACCTGCTATACCAAATATACCTGCTATACCAAATATACCTGCTATACCTCTATAACAGCTATACTAGCTATATCCGCTATACTAGCTATACTAGCTGTATTAGCTATACTAGCTATACCAGCTATACTAGCTATACTAGCTATACCAGCTTTATCAGCTATACTAGCTGTATTAGCTATACTAGCTATACCAGCTATATCAGCTATACTAGCTATACTAGCTATATCAGCTATACCAGCTATTTTAGCTATACTAGCTCTACTTGCTATACCACCTATACCAGCTATATCAGCTATACTAGCTATACCAGCTATATTAGCTATACTAGATATACCAGCTATATCGGCTATACTAGCTATACTAGCTATACTAGCTATACTAGCTATACCAGCTATATCAGCTATACTAGCTATATCAGCTATACTAGCTATATCAGCTATACCAGCTGTATTAGCTATACTAGCTATACCAGCTTATTAGCTATACTAGCTATACCAGCTATACTAGCTATACTAGCTATATCAGCTATACCAGCTATATCAGCTATACTAGCTATACCAGCTATATTAGCTATACTAGCTATACCAGCTATATCAGCTATACTAGCTATACTAGCTATACCAGCTATATCAGCTATACTAGCTATACTAGCTATATCAGCTATACCAGCTATATCAGCTATACTAGCTATACTAGCTATATCAGCTATACCAGCTATATCAGCTATACTAGCTATACCAGCTATATTAGCTATACCAGCTATTTTAGCTATACTAGCTATGCCAGCTAGACTAGCTGTACCTGCTGTACCAGCTATACCTGCTGTACCACCTACGAAGCAGATCGTGACCAGATACAAATCAGATCGTGACCAGATACGAAGCAGATCGTGACCAGATACAAAGCAGATCGTGTCCAGATATAAAGCAGATCGGGAACAGATACAAAGCAGATCAAAATTAATATGAAAAAATTATCACAATGTTTAAAACTTACCATACTAAAATGTTACAAGATCTTATAAAGACAAGAGCTGTTCTAAAGGAAATGTTAAAAAATATTAAACTGAACCAAAATTTGAAATGAAACAACAGATAAACGATTTTTTTTCTATTTTTATTATGTATACAAACAAATGTGTATTTAGGTAAATAGTTAGGTTTACATTTTTTTCTTATTTTTTACACTTACTTTTTTATAAACTACTTAATCTATATATTTACATTTAAAAACATTGCATCATCATCAGCTTGTATAAATTCTCCATATTTTAAATTTTATGATAATGATGATGTTGATAGAAAATTTATTTTATAATGTCCCCAGGCATAAGTGTCAACATTATTTTCACATATAAATCTCTTATCGTCTAATTAACTTAAAGTTAATTTACTTATATATTGTGTATATACTTGATGAATCTTAGATCTAAACACATACATATAATCATGATACAGCTTTTTCTCTAGTAAACATTTTCTAAAATCATTAATACTTAGTCTAGATGTTACACTATTTCTAACACCTATAATTTTTTTAATTTCTTTGTCTACTCTATCTATTTTGACGGAATACATTTTAGCTCGTAAACCAATGAATTCCCTAATAACTTTTCCATTACATTCATCTTTCATCATTCCCAATACTTTTTTGTTCATCAAGGGGAAATTATAAACATTTTCATTTGAATAAGCGGATGTATCGAAATGTGTTGGAATATCATTTCTAATATCATCATACATATCATTTGTTTTCACATTATATATAAATGAATCCATATAACAGAGATTAATATTATCAAGATATTTTGTCTTCATATAATCGTAATGAAAATTATACATTTTCCATTTTGATAATTCTAGAACTGAAAAACCAATATAAATGGGTTTATTATATTCCCTTTTCACTCTACTCATTTCAACGGCAACCATTTCTTCAGTAATTTCAATACAACTATGAAAATTTGGTTTCGCAATTAGTGATCTGGCTCCTAATCGTTTTCTTCTATTTTCCCATCCCATTACTATTTTGATGTCTTTTCTTTTATCGACATTTTCCATAGTCTTACCATACACAGCATTATTGAGTAATTTGAAAAAGTTTTGTTCAAATGTGTTTTTAGCCAATGTTCTATGATGGTTATTTACATTAATATATTTTTTTAACCAATTCGATTGATTAAATTGCAGAATTCTATGAATTTTCTTCAAAATTAAACCATGTTGAATACATTGCTGAAGATTGCGGTAATGTATTATGTAATTATTTTTGTCATTTAAGTCTGTTATTAATTTTCTATGTTTCATATTCTCAATTTTCTTATTTTCAGCACAGAATGGAAAATCACTATGGTGATCGTGCAATACAGTTGGATATTCCAAATTCACTTCTAAAATATTACCAAATTCTGAATCTTCTTCTACAGTAGTTACGTTGAAATCGTTACAGTTGTGAAGCCATTTAAAATTTTTATAGGGGAGATATTGAGACATTGCATAACCATATAAATTATTTACATCTAAATACATAAGATAATTTGATTCTTTTGTTGAATCATAGTCACTAACGTATTTATTATTAGCGGTCACATGTCGCTTACTGCATTGAACAATACCTCCCCTAATACCCCGCACAACGAAATTGTACATGTTGATATCTGTCAATAATTCCAACTCAATTTCAGTTGTTTTCAACATTGCATCCCAGGATAAGCCGGGTGTGGTATAATATTGACAGGGGTCTAAATTGTAAATGTTCTTACAAACCTTTCGAAAATTTTCAAATACATCACAAAGCAATAGGACATCAACTTTTAAATATAATAGAAGATAATCTATAAGTTTATTACATTTGAATGTATTCCAAACTTTTTCAGCATGTTCGTAATCATCTACGCTACACGACTCATTAGTAAGTTTATTAAAGAAACATGATCGGGGTGGTAGTCCTATCTCTTCAAGACGGTTGACTGAATCTAGATAGTCATATGGAAAGACACCTTTACGTTTCATTAAACTAAATTCATTGGGAGTTTGATAGATTGATTTTACTGTTAACAGATCATTATCTGACAAATATCCTGCTAGTTTTTCCAAACTTGATGGCATAAACCGACAAGAATCTAGAAAACGTAGTTCTATAGTATTTTTTTCATCTACATTAATCTTTTTCGATATGGATACGTATAGTTCTTTATTTAAGGGAATTACATTTATATCACCTTCAATAGAAGAAAGTTCTCTAACGAACAAATGACAATCATATGATGAAAGATTATGAAAGAATATAGGAATAAATTTTGCTATTTGATACTCTAAATTACATTGATTATGTGCCGGTCCTCTATATTCACCTGTTAAGTGACAATGATCAGCTACTCGATCTACAGGAGATACATTTTTTTTTGCAAATGTGACAAATTGTATCCTCTTTCTTTCTGTTTCACGATACTTAAGTAATTCACATATAAATCTGTACAATCTTTAACAAAATTTACGAAGAAATGCTTTGGTGCATCATCACCACTGTACATTTTAAATTTATCTAAACTACTGTTAAATGAACATTTGATGTAATAACTATAAGCAAATGGAATATGTTTTTGTATTGACTTGACATTTGCTGAATTTTGAATATTAATAGTCTTTAGAATACACTCAAAATCAGCGTAGACTACAAATGGTACATCCATTTGCTTTTTGAAATTTTTAAAACTTACGATATTATTGTCTACAGAGGGTAGTTTGGTTACAATTTTGTTGCACTCATCTTTGTGTTTGATCAGCGCCGTTTCACTATGAAAATGTATTAAACAAGTGTTACATATGTAAACTTGTCGACGATGATTTGTTAATTGGCTTTTAATTAATCTGTAATTAAGTGGAAAGTGAAATAATTTTATATTACTATCATTTTTAACATAAAATTATTATTGATTTACCTTGAAATATTTTTAATCCATACGTAGTGGAATCTCTCACCATCTTCTAGTAATAACAAATTAACGTGCATATCCTTTTCATTTATACTGGAATAGTAGGGTCCGACTATATCATTGTTATCATTTTACCCAAACACGTTCACACTAATATCGGGATTTTTCAGTTCAAAATCTTTAATTCTATTCGTTGGTAGCGGAAAAGTCAAATATTCAAAATTTAAAGCAAAACCATTTTCCAACGTGATAATATCATCACTAATGTTATTAATTTTATATGATGTGGTTCTATTAGAATACATATTAATCGGACACAATGCTGATGTAATAGCCCACTTGAAACAATATGGATCATAGTTTTGTACATTGATACATGCATGTTTCTTTTGTATTGGGGTTGGTAGAGGGATATACTGCGAACCTTTTATACACTGATATTTATTTATATTAATTTCTATCCGTAATATTTGTATTAATGTCCATCCGCTATCACGTTCCTGGAATTCACTCATTTTTTTTACAATAACACCGCATTGTGTTTTGTAAATATTGAGAAGATCGTCTGTAGTTGATGATGAGAGATTAATTATAACCATTTTAGTTTGATGCGATTTTACTTCAATATAACATAAATTCTCCTCTTCTTTAACCAACATGTATTCGCAAAATATCTCCAGATTGAATTTTATATTATCATGTTTTTGAGTCATATTACTTAGCAGCTTAACCACTTTGAATTTAATTCCCGATAAAAAGTTTTCAGGTATTAAATTCGTTTCATTATTATTGTCAATAGAATATGAAATGATGCGATTATTAAACACTGATCTAACGCATTTTACTTCATAATCATCAATATTAACACCATTATCATCATTTCGAATTTTATCAGTACAATGACGTTTATGAGCATTTGTTCGAATGTGATAGTGCCAATTTGTCTTAGGAATATGTTGATTACAGTCAGTACAATTAACTGTATCAAATGTTTCTCCTCCATCTCCAATCTTAGAATGTTATAAAATATGTTGTTGATAATTCAGATGGTTTGAGAAATACTTATTGCAAAGTATGCATTTAAATGATGTGGATGGTCCATCATGACATAATCTGTGATGTCTTCTTAATGATCTATTAAAGTTGAATTCTTTAAGACAAAATTCACAAATAAAACCAGCCATTTTTCTTTTTTAAATTTTAAATTTTAAAACACAACTCGCTATCAACTTCACTACACAACTTCTAGAACAAGAATGACTTCCAAATCCTTAAAACAAGTCTATTTATACTCTGGGATGTAGATGAGGAAACGTCCTGTCCGTCCAATCATTCGTTTGAAAAGTAATACAAATAAAATGAACATGCACAATCATGTTTCTATTTATAAGAAATCATAATGACGCGCGATGTTATTGTTTATAACAAAGCATAAAAATAAATAAAACTTAACCACATCCAAAATTCTTTATTTGTTTACATTAAAAAATATTCTTGTTGATCTTATGCACGTACATATATATACATATGCTCATATTAACACAAATAAAATGAACATGCACAATCATGTTTCTATTTAGGTATACGATGTAAACGTGCACACAGCTGCATAATTCTTGAGTCAGCGTTTTAAAATTTGTTTACATTAAAAAAATAATATTATTATTGATATTATGCTTAAGAGTAAGAAATGGTAAGGAGTCACGCTGTTATTATTTATAACAAAGCGCTGCTATTGTTTATGTATCGTTATCCCACATTTGTTCACAAGAAAAACACACACACACACACACATAACGGAAATATATCACACTAACAAAAAAAAATTAATTAAGCGAAACCACATCCAAAATTGTTTATTTGTTTACATTAAGAAATATTCTTATTGATCTTGTGCGCGTGCACACACTTATTCTGTCCGTCCAATCATTCGTTTGAAAAGCAATACAAATAAAAGGAACAAGAAGAAGCAGGCATGCACCAAATTTTGTATGGAGAAACTGGTCGAGAAGGTACATAAACATACTACTAACGTACTAATTAGTAACTGGATTCCTTTATGATATTTCATTGCCCATAACTATTAATAATATAATATTCAAATCAGCGGTTTTTAAAGAGTTGGTAGAAATACTCGGGGCGAGACATTTTTGTACAACACCTTACCACCCGCAGTCAAATGGAATTGCAGAACTATGGCATCGAACGTTAAAGACCTCTATAAAATTTTCAGATCCAAACTTTAATTCTACTCGGCGTGCGCACGACAATTAAGAACAATATAGGATTAAGTCCTGAGTAAATTATTTCCGGATCTGCCTTAAGAATACCCGGAGATTTCCTAGTTCCACGTGAGAACACAACCAGTCAGACATCACTTCGCAGGGAAATACTTTACTTGCCTTTGACGAAACCACGACGTCGCGGTAATGGACCAAGCTACGAGGGACCTTTCGAAGTTTTGTTCAAAAACTAAAAATATTTTGTCGCTAATATTAACCAACGAGAGGGCAAAATACCAGCGATAACCTAGAAAACAATACAGAGGAAAAACAGCAACAAAACGCCAGCAATCAACAACATAAAATCAACGAAGCCATCGACTAGAAGAAATTTCCAAGTGATGAAGACAGTGAAATCACACGAAAACATCGACATCGAGTGGCACCATCAGGCCGTAGTGTTCGTTTTCCCCCTAGATATCGCCATTAGAAGACTAGGTGGTATTGTGGTGTAACAATATTTGACTTTTTTTCAGTGTATTCGTTTTCGCGTTTTTTATGACATTGTAGTTACAAACTTTTTAGCTTTTGCATATATTTGTTAACGTATTCCAACACTATGTTCTAGAATTCTTTAGATGCAAACTTTTTAGCTTTTGCTTTTATACATTTATTAACGTACTCCAACACTATGTTCTAGATTTCTTTAAAGCAAACTCAAGGCGAATTCATTCTAGGAGTTGACCTTATCTTAACAGCTGATGAGTATCGTCGTTGTCAAAAATATGTTTGTTTTTTTCTGTATTTTGTTTCGATAATCAATTTCGTATTTATATTAATCATAAACCATCATATGTACCGCATGTATCCTTAAAGATGCGCACTCTAGAAAATCTTCAGAATTACTGTTTTAAAGCCAATTATATTAACATTTTTGCAAGACAATTAACAATATTTAAGCCTTTAACACTACATACATATCGTTAGTCTAATTCGCAAATGTGTTAAGTCCCTTTTTACAAATTTTGCAGGAGAGACAAAAAATAGCAGCTTTTTCAGTTTTTAAAATTTGTAAACTTTTAAAACGCAATTATTTCTACAAAATACCTCTCTTTAAATGACTTAGATCAAAAATTAATAATAAATAATATTCGTGGAGTTAGCATACATACATACATAATTGGCCATTACAACCCTTCAGTCAGGATTACGGCCTAGCTTCTCACACCACTCATGTTGTGTGCGTTAATTTTATACGTGAGTGGCGGGACCTACAGTTTAACGTCGACTCCGAACGACAGAATTTTGAGAAACTTTTTCATGGCAGGTTTATTTTACTCTCAGAGTTTTTGCCAGAAATCTGCTGAGAGGAAGTCGCCGAAGAAATATTTTTTTTCATATTTCATTTTTTTGATGTCTGACCTGGGATACGAACCCGGGCTTTACGAATAGTAAGCCAACACACTACCTACTACACCACGGCGACTTCAAGTTAGCACGTGCTTTTAATTTCTTTCGTAGTTTTGTGGACTTACCGTTTTTGCAAACCACAAAATTACAACAACTTTAAACTACATAATGACATTTTTTGTTGTCGTAAAATATGTATTTTGTATAGTGTTACCGTTTTGCCTTAAAATCTAAGTTTTGGGAAAAAGTGGACTAAGCGTCTTTGCGAATTATACTAACGATATATCTTTTAGGCTATAATCTAAATTTACTATATTTATATTTATTTAGGCGTGAGGCGTGAATTACCAAAAAAAAAATCGGTCTCTCCACCTAGGTGCCTAAACCATGACAAATAAGAAATAACGTTTGTAGCTGCCAATTTTCTCTATGACCATATCAAAACATGTTCTTTACGTAAAGTAGAAATGTTATTGATTGCATGAATTATTTTTTTAATTTATTGGTACCGCACTATTGTGTATTTTAGCATGACATAAAAATCATAAGAATTTTCAATATATAAAATTTGTTTAGTTTTTTTAATTGTTGTAAATAATTTCCTGTGGAGGTTTGAGGGTTAATTTTTTTGACAAGAAATATTCAGGTCCAGTTTCCCAGAGTAGACTCCGCTACCAATCATATTATCGAGTTTAGAGCCATCAGAGTATACATCCAGGAGTTCTGATCACGTCAAGATTATTACCAGAGAATTTTAACTTTTTCAAGAGCGAATTGACTGCTAGATTCCAGAGAAGTGGTGATAGAACAAGTATTGCGGTGTACCTCTACAAACAATGCTCTGACAATATGAAGTTCCACTGTGGAGGTTACTATTCTCGACTTAAGGAGGAGCTCAATAAACCTAACTAGACCCTGTCGCAGGTTGAGAGAATTAAGAGATCTAACAATATGGTCCGCGTTGACGTTATTGAATGCACCTACAATGTCAAGGAATATGGCAAGAGTGTATTCTTTGACGTGCAGGGACTTTTCCACCTGGAAGATGAGGGAGTGTAGTGCCGTATCCACTTATCGGTCCCTCGAGTAGGCGTGGGATGCAGCTAGAAGTGATGAAGGCTCTGATATGGACATCAAGGACTCTTTCCAGTGTCTTCAAAAGAAAGGAATAAAGACTGATTGGTCTATAGCCCCCAGTCTCAGACTAGCATTATAAATAGCGAGCAGCCAAGAAAGAATAATTCTTCTTCATGCTGGATGTCGCCCGGAATCTTGAATGGTTCAAAGAATTTAACAGCTCACTGCTCTTCGCTTGGGGTTAGAATTAGGGAAAAGTAATCCTCAGACGGTGGTTCGTTGACCTGATAGAGAGCTTGACCCAAAAGGGTACCACTCTCCCGAAAGTGAGTGTCAAAGAGAAGTTCAAGCGTCTCTGAACTGGACGCAGTCCAACAGCAGACAAGCAGTTGATTTGGAATTATATATTACATACATATGTTTGGAATTGTATAAAATAAAGACAAATACAAAATAACAATTAAAAAATGATCAGGTTGCCGTATATCATATCAAGCAGTGACGCAATATGTACGCGCATGTCGGGTCATCATCGTCACGTCATCGGTTGAAATAAACTGCTACAATTATATTTCATTTCTCCGTACAACGTGCCTGAAGGAAAATAGGAATGAGGTTCTCATATATTCAGACGCAGTACATCTTCTCTAGACATGATGTATGAAGTGACAGAGCATCTAATTTATACCTGTTGGTGATGCAATTTTCGGTGGGCGGATATTGATATATTCACATAATTTAGAAAATAAACCTACCAGATCTTCGGACTATAGCTCAAGAATGCCAACTACTCATATACCATTGGCAACGATTGAATTTTCGTGCCTTCTGGCCTACCTTTAAATAAGCTACTTCCAGTTTTAAATCTTCTGTCTCATCTGTAAATGCTACATCTTTTTCAGTATCTGTATTCTTAACATCATTTACACATTATGTCTGTAAAATTACCTGTATCAGTTCTAGCGTTACTCAAACTTTTATCAATTTCACTTAAAAGACATTCCTCGTATTCTCGAAACATTTCTATTCTTTCAAATCTTCTATTAATGATTTTTATAAATTTAAATGGCTACTTAGTGTTGGAAGAACGGGATGAATTAGTTACTGTTAAACGAAAAAATTGAGTAAGTCTACAAAATTTATATTCTTGCATTTATTTTTTAATTTCTGAATTATGCATTTGTCTTTTGGTGGAGTTATTACAATTTAGTTTAAACTGATCTAATTACTAATAATTTGTTTGAAACTTTTTGCTCAATGTAAGTCTGAATTAAATTAAACTACCCTGTACTAATTCACATCAGTAGTATGTTTTTGTATGTTCTGGATCAAATTCTACATAAAAATTTGGGATCATGCCTACGCTACAGTCGGTAGTGTCGGTTAGTCGATAGGTTTGTAACATGTAATGTGTATACGACCATACAATAATAAATAATAATAATTATAATTAATAATAAATTCTTGTCACGTTTTATCATGATAAAATGTTGAACAAATAGAAAAGGGATGTACACCTGTATGGTTGTGGTGCGTTTTTTATTTTTTGTATGATTTAATTAGAAGGATCCGTAATGTTAAACTGAAAAGAAAGTCTTGCTATGTATTATCATACTCAATTGCTGAAGAAATAGAAAAGGGATGAACACCTGCGTGATAGTTTTTTTATATACCTAAATAGAAACATGATTGTACATGTTCATTTTATTTGTATTGCTTTTCAAACGAATGATTGGACGGACAGAATGATTCTGTTTACGTTTCCTCATCTACATCCCAGAGTATAAATTGTCTTGTTTTAAGGATTTAGAATTTTTTAGTTTTACTGTTTTAAATAAACGGAATTATATAATAAGGAGATTAATTAAAACAAATTAGTTTTTTATTTTATTAGATTTTTTCTTAGGTATGTATATTTTATTTCAGATTTTGTTATTTTGTACAATACAATATATATATATATATCTATTTAACATAATAATAGTTAAACATTTGTTTATATAGATTAAATAGCTTAAGTGTTAACAAATATTTTTCATAAAATGTTTGACATCTGCAAATGTCAAAAGATTCGGAGTACATTTTTTCACAATAATACAAATGTATGACATTATTAATACATAAAAATGGATTACTTATTTTACTAATGTTGTATATTCTTAGTTCATTGATAAGACTTAAAAATAAATCAACATGTCGTTTATCAATTTGATTACTATGTCTATATGATATATCCTCTAACTCAGCTGATGTTACCATTTTTGTTCCCCTTCTTTAAAAAGTTAATCGTAGGTTGCATTATTGCGGGACAATGTACTCTGAATTATTTCATTTCAATTTATATTTATTGAATAAAAATTTTAAACACAAGTGCCCATAATTAAATGTATTAAATTTTTCTTTTCGTTCATAATTATATTCAATGGGAAATTTTAAGTAGTTGACAATTTCAAGTGGTGGTTGTAAGTTTCCAAAACGATCAAAGTACTCTTTATAGTCATGGTTTTTATAATATGCTACCCAATGTGTTCCCATACCATTTGAATCATCTAAATTAACAATACCGCATTCTTGTTTGAATGGTTTTTTAGGTAAAGAATCACGCATTAAAACACCTCTAAAGTATTTGAGATATTTACCATATTTTCCTATATCTAAATCTGTTAATGGGCGCTCAGGTAGGTTATCTAGTAGTTTTTTGGAGCTGGACTATAGTAGAAACCATATCCAGTTTTATATGGTTTGAGGTACAACCCTTTACCCATTGCAATTGATTCCATTATCTATTATGACAGTTAGCTTCCGCCAATTGTTCTTGTCCATTTTTGATAGCAATTACTGCTTTGACAATAGCGAATCCTCCACTTGCTTAACTACCAAGCGCTGACAATGCTGTTAGTATGGGAATAAGTGGAAGAAATCCTCAAATTTTCGGTACAGGTATAACTCTCGGTATTATAATGTTTGCTCGCTTTTCCCCTTTAAAATTTGAATGAATAGTCTTTTGAGCTATTTTAACAGCATCATTCATATCAATGGGTTTCTGTTCTTTCAATTGTTTTAAAGTTTTTCTCACAGTAGCTGTGATTAAGTCCTTATTACATTTATTCATTTTTCCTTTTCTCGTTGTTTTTGAACTCTTTCTTTTCTTATGTCGCTGATCCCTCAAACCTAATCCAAATTTCACTTTAGCTTTCATAGCGTTTGTCACAAGCCACGCGTTAGCACGGCCAGGCTTTTTCAGCTAATATTTGATCTGCTTGATGTCTTGTGTCTATATCTTTTGATTATGAGTATGCAATATCGTGTTCTTTACAAGCTGCGTCTAATAAATCTATTCCATTATCTCCTCTTGGTAAACGTTTTTCAAGTTTTGTACCAGGTCCACAAAACTGATAACCAGATAGATGTAATTCAACAGGAAATTTATTTATTAAGTTGTTTACAAATCCTCTTCTCATCTCACACTGACTGGGTTTTTGTTTTGACTGCAGATTATAAAAATTTTTTTTCGTTACTTTTATACCTCTTCGCAAAAATAACTGAAATCAAGACGATCTCCTATATATACACCAATCTATATGATCACTGTTTCAGTATGTTCAATTTTTTGATAATGATTTTGATCTGCTTTGTATCTGGTCACGATCTACTTTATATCTGATCACGATCTGCTTTGTATCTGGTCACGATCTACTTTATATCTGATAACGATCTGCTTTATATCTGGTCCCGATCTGTTTTATATCTGCTCACGATCTACTTTATATCTCATATCGATCTTCTTTATATCTTAAAAACAAAAATTGTTTTTCCTTGTTGGTTTTTTATATATTTTCGTCGTGTGTGGTTTTGTCTATTTTATTTTAATTTTTTGTCACTGTCATATTTTAGATAAACATGTTCTACCTCAATATTTAAATTGTTTATTTGATCATCTAGATCATCAGATACAGTCGCTCCATCGCATAATCGGACAATCGTTAGTCTGATATGTATTAAAGGTGGAGAACTATCGATAGTACTATCGGTAGCTCGATAGTGCCCAACCATCGACAGGAGCCAGACATTCGATAGTTTGGTTTTCACATCACCAAAAAGTAAAATTTGCGCGTTTATTTGTGGAGTCTGCTAAAAAGCATTTGTGAAAATTTATTAAAATAGTGATACTACAATAAAGAGAAATGGATCGCTTCTTCAAAGAGCTATAATGTTTGCTTTTAAAGTAGTTATGAAGTATTTTCACTATGTGTTGAATTTAAGTTAAACGTCGGAACTCCCTCGCACTCAGTGTGTCGAGCGCTGAAAGGCAGGCATGCGATTGCAGCAGCACGGACGCGGAGAAAGATTTGGCGACCAAGAGGCAAAAACAAAAAAGGAAAAGTAAAAATTTCACAGGTATGGAAATACTTTAAAAGGTCAGTGAAAACAAATTTGCAAAGTGCATTAACTGCGGAAAGGAGTACAAAACCAGCGGAAATACTTCAAATTTGCACGATCATCTGAAAAGATACCACTCTGGCTTGGAAATTCATGTCCCAGATTCCAGCACTCCAGCTATTTCGGCGGATACTGGCAATATCGCATCGACAAGCGGCAGTTGTAGATCGTCGATGCATTCTGTAGCTTCTTACTTTAAAAGAGCCGTTTTGTACGACACAAACTCAAAGCGAAAGAATGACATTGACAAGGCTTTGACAGAAATGATTGCCAAGGATGTGCAGCCTTATAACATAGTTGAAAACGAAGGTTTTGTAAACTACAGTCAGGTATTGGATCCCCGATATAAGCTCCCAAGCAAAGCACACTTAAGAGATGTGCTGATGCGTAATATGTTCAAGGAAACTTCTGCTAAATTAGCAAAAATGCTAGAAGGTATTTCTGATATATCGGTCACATGTGATTTGTGGACATCGAGAGCCAACGATAGCTTTTTGACCATCACATGCCATTTCGTATATGATTATAATTTAAAAATAGCGTCATTAGCCACAAGAAAACTATTGAATATAACTAACCACTCGGCGCAGAATATTGCACATTATATTGCTTTGAAAGATATTTTAAATCATTGGAATGTGCTCAACAAAACCGTTTGTATTGTTACGGATAATGTCAGCTCAATGCTGAAAGCGTGCGAAATATTAAAAATTAGAAATCTTCCATGCTTTGCTCAGACGTTGAATCTGGTGGTTCAGGATGGTTTAAAATTCGACAACGACGACTTGTTTACAAAGTGTAAGACCATAGTCAGATTTTTAAAGCAAAGCACCATGGTTAGGTTAGGTTAGAGGACGTGTACCTGTCAGTCAAGACAGGTACAGTACCCGGAGGTCAGATTGACCCATTGTACAACGTCCTAAAGGAGGGAAGGATAGTGTAGGGGGTGGGATGAAAGGAAGGTATATGGGAAAGGGGGAGTGAGAAACGGAGGAATCACACAGACCAGACACAACAAAAGGATGGGAGAGCGCGACTACACCGATGAAGTCCTAGCCTCTCAACCAGCCTAAGCCACTAATGAATCTGTGGAGAGCCTTGATGTCGGCTCTCGACACAGAGTTCAAAATCTCAAAGAAGGGCCTACCAAGGGTCCTCAACCTCAATCTACCAAGGGCTGGGCAGTTACAGAGGAGGTGTGCGATAGTCTCCAACTCCTCCTCATAGCAACACGCCCTGCAATAGTCCGGCTGGGATCTATTCCAGATCCCCGTCAGTGATCTAATGTCGCAGTGCCCCGTGATAAAACCGACAAACAACCTTAAGCTGGCCTTATTCAAGCCCAACAGCCAACCTGTTCTCTTACAGCAGGCCATAGACACCTAGAAACAAAACAACCCGATCCGTTCCCCCAACGCCTCTGCTCTTTCTCCATGATCCATCCATTGATGAGGCCATAGAGGTGACAGATTGGGGGGTCAGGACCAACCATCAAATCGCCTACTGAAAGCGAAACTAGCCTAGCGAGGGCATCCGCCGTCTCATTGCCCGGTATTCCGTTATGTCCCGGAACCCAGCACAGACGGATACGGTCCGGTCCAAAAGTCCTCAACGACTCCTTGCACTCGCGAACAAGCCGTGATTTGCACCAGACCGACGCAATGGCCCTAAGGGCAGCCTGACTGTCAACGAAGATCATGTAAGTTTCGGAATCCGAAGCTGGGCCATCAGCTATGGCCCCAATAGCCTTCAAGATTGCGAAAATCTCCGCCTGAAAAACGCTGCAGTCATCATTCAACCTGAAGTGGAGTTCAATACCAAGTTCTCTACAGAAAACCCCAGCACCTGTACGTCCACCTAACTTAGACCCATCTGTGAAGATGGGTATACCACTCTGCCCCTGGAGTACCCCACTATTCCATTGTGCCATACATAGCCTCAGGCACAATATAGTCAGTGGCTTTTTCTGAAAGCGCATATCTTCCATCAGGAAGGACGACATTCAGTGACCTATCGAACGCTGTTTCCAGCAGCCCGATTCCCTCAGGCGTATGGTATTACGCGCTGCACACCGCTTGACATACAAGTCAAGCGGAGTCAGGCAGAGCACAGTGTCAAGAGCAGCCTGAGGGCAACTCTTCCTCACTCCAGTGATACTCAGGGAGGCAATCCGTTGAACCTTATCTAAGATTTTCCGTTGAAAACTCTCATCTAAGGCACTCCACCAGACAACGCAGCCATAAGTAATAACCGGTCTAACAATCGCCGTATATATCCAACGAATGGCCCTAGGCGGAAGACCCCAGCTCTTACCTATGAAGTTCCTACACTGGTAAAAAGCATTCAGTCCCTTCTTCATTCTTTCCTCGGTGTTTCTTTTCCAGTTCAGCTTACTGTCCAGGACAACACCCAAGTACTTGACCTCAGAAGACAACGGAAGCTCCCTACCAGCTAACCTTGGCAGTCTGAAGGTTTCAATCTTGTACCGACGCGAGAACAAGACGAGGTCCGTCTTATTGGGATTTATGCCCAGACCACATTTCGTAGCCCAAGAGGATAAAATTCCAAGAGCAGACTCCATCAGTTCCCCCAGCGTCGGCAAAAATTTTCCACCCACCAGGACAGCCACATCATCAGCATATGCCACAACCCTAAAGCCTTTACTTTCCAATAGCCTCAGACCAACATTAGCCACCAAGAGCCACAAGAGAGGGGATAGGACACCCCCCTGCGGTGTACCCCTGGTCGCACGCTTGACGATAGAACATCCACCCAGATTCGATCGGATTAGTCTATTACCCAGCATGTGGGTGATAAACCACACCAGAAAATTTGGGGCATGTATATCCCTTAGAGAATTCTCAATAGAGGAAGTGGTGACATTATTGAAGGCCCCCTCTATATCAAGGAAAGCCGACAGTGTGTACTCACCCCTAGCCAAATTCGCCTCAACAAAACCTGTCACATCATGAAGAGCGCTCTCAACGGACTTATCCTTAATGTAAGCATGTTGCCACCTACTCAACAGAGACCGGTCCATGTTTGACCTCAAATATAGATCGATAAGTCTCTCCAAAGCTTTCAAAAGAAAGGATGAGAGCGATATCGGTCTATAATCCTTAGGGCCGATGTGACTGGGTTTACCAGATTTTGGTATAAAAACCACAAGCACATCTTTCCAATCATCTGGTATATCACACAAGCGGAGACAGTCCCTATATACGTCCACCAGACATTCGTGCAATATATCACCATCATGCTGAAGCAGAGCCGGAAAGATACCATCCGGACCAAGCGACTTAAAGGGCCCAAAGCTACTTATAGCCCATTTTACCTTGTCTCTTGTAATGATATCCTCTAAGACGGGCATCATGCCAGCATCACAGAAGGGATCAGCTACGCCCAATGGATAGCTTACTGGATCCTCACAATTGGGAAAATGAGTGCTCAATATGACCTCTAGGGTTTCTTTTCTCGAGGATGTCCACGTACCATCATTCCTTTGGATGAAGCCTAGGACTTTGGGGTCCTTCGACAGCATCCTTCGGAAACGAGCCACGTCGGCAACATCCTCGATACTCGTGCAGAAACTCAGCTAGGCAGTTCTTTTTGAGCGGTTTATTTCCCTTTTATACTCATTAAAACTGGATCTATATGCAGACCAGTCGACATCCCTACCCGACCTCTTAGCCTTATTAAAGAGTCGCCTAGTACAGCAGCGGAGTCTCTGGAGTTCCGCATTCCACCAGGCTGGCTGGCTCCTCTTACCCGGGTAAGTGAGAGCATCTCTATAACAAGACAACAAAATATACGTTAAAGATTCAACTCGATCATTGATGCCAGGAGGGGAACGACCCCTAAGGGCCCTAAGTTGCCCCTCCATAGGAATTACTGGACAATGTTTTCGTTGAATTTGCTGAAGAAAATTATGGAAATAATTTTACTTTTCAGCAAGATAACGCCCTTATACATGCAGCCAAAAGGACCAAAGCATTTTTTGAAGAAAAGGATATAACTGTTTTGGACTGGCCACCACTTAGTCGCGATCTAAATCTTGTTGAAAACCTCTAGGGAATTTTAAGTGCCAAAATATACAAGAGTGGGATGACTTATAAGTCCTTAAAAGAGCTGAAAGAGGCTTTAATAAAAAAATGGGACGAAATTCCCCATGATGAGTTACAAAAATTGATAAACTCTATTCCACTTCGGTTAAATGATGTAATTAAAAATAGAGGAGGACACACGCATTATTAAAATTATTATCTTATTTGAATATATTTAATTAGCTTTAAGTTTTGAATTTTTTCTTATTTTGTACCATATAAATATTTCCTTTAAGAATTTGAATTAGCTATAAGAAATATTTAGTAAAAATAAACAAACTCTGAAATTTTCTACTTTAATTTTTTGTTTCTCTTTACTAAATATAAAAAATATATAAACTTATAAATTAGCTTTAAAACCAAAGAGATTTTTAGAAAAAACACATGTACCATATAATTTCTTCCTTGGCTGTAATTATTAAATATCTACAATTTATAGGTGCAGCATTGTCCATTGGAATAACAGAGGATCAGTTTATAAAGGATACTCGTACCTATTTCCAATACGCAAGAAATCGAATTAAGCTCCGAAACAATTATAAAACTAAAAAACACAATAAAGTACATAAATAATATTAAATTGAAGAAAATACATTTTTTTATTATTGTCAATTGTCATTTATGCTGAAAAACTTATGAAAATATTGAAACGAGTAAGCTTTTTTAAATAACACTTAAAAAATACTACATTTGTAATTATTCTAAAATTGCAAGAATAAGCTTTTAATAATCTTACACATATAATATTATCACGAGGGTTCCGTTTTGATTTTTCTACAATTGTTACGATAACCTTTTTCAAGATTTTCTTAAGACTTTTTCAAGAGTAATGCTTGCGTTGGTAAGCTTAATATAATATTATTCTCAACACATTTGGTATGTTGGGTACTCTTGAAAATATTACTAACAATTTTCCTTGGGGTACACACATGCTTCTCATAACTACAGTCACATTTTAATAAGGTTCCCTTTTGCGCTGACCACTGATTTACATTGCTCTTCATATGCAAAAAAACGAATGTACGGTACGTTATGTTACATTTGGCTAACTGGGGCATAATCAATACACTGTGTTTGTATATTTTCGTTTTGTTTATTTTTTTTCTTATTGTATTCTTACTCTTTCACTGTACTATTATATTCTTTTTATTTAAATAAATAAAACATTTCGCACAACAAAAAAGGATAAAAATGAATTAATAGAATGAATATGTATACATATAGAAAATTTATTTTAATCCATAAAAGTCGTTGAAAGGGTACGGTTTCCAACAATAAAAACCAAGAATGGCGGTCATTGAGACAATCTGAAAATAGAGTGTCGGTAAATATTTTATTTTATGTAGGGGATAATTCGGATCGAATGGACCAATATTTGTGGAGAATAAACAAAAAAACAAAATGCATTAATTTTCAATATAAATTGGTTTATTACGTACAAAGTACGTAACCTTAGCTTTGGGAGTGGATCGAGCAGTGATCTATTTTAATTTATACTTCATAATTTACAATAATTAATACAGGGGTGAGTAGTAAACTAATCTGGTGGCCAGCGTGAACAAACATATCAAAATAATACGAGAAAAAAACAATTAGATGTAAGGATAAAATTTATGAAATCAGAAGAGGTTTTGTCCAATATAATAAATTATGTATTTACAATTATAAAACTCTGTTAGACTAAATTGAGACTAATTGTATACTACCTCTTTTAAAAGCATAAATCATAATTGCGATTTTTATAAACAATTAGTACGTTAATACAAAAAAGAAATATAATACGTAAAAACACTTAAATTTATCAAAATTTTGAAAATATTTACAAATAAAACACATCATTTGTTAGGAACATATTGGATTCACTTTCATAATTAAACAATTATTGTTGTAAATCGAACGTTCATTTCCAATGAAGTGTCTACTTTAATACCATTTCCAGTTGCTCTATAGCTATCAGATAATTAAAAATCTTCGACTAAGTAATAGGAACGAAATTAATTCAATTCAATTATATGTTGTGCAACCTTGTCCACAAATATCAGACTACTCACAGTGATAATTATTGTGCAAACTGTAATAAATAATAATTAACAAACTCGAAAATCTGATATTAATTTTATAACAATGGCCAATATAGATATTGAACTAAGGTCTCCATTTTTACCAGAATTTACGAAGAGATATTCTTGTGCTAATTAACTTCTAATACTTTGATAATTTAAATTATCTCTCACCTTTCAAAAAAACTTTCACTTTTTGAATCGCCTCTATCAGCCAAAAGGAGGACCACTTTAATTCAGTAGGGGTATAAGTTTTCTCAACTTTTCCAAAAAGTCCTCGAATCTGATCGCTAATGCAGTGATTCATAACAATTTCTGTACGGCAAATATTTTTATTCTCTGTTAACTCAAAATAGTCATGGTTCCTCAAACCAGATCGACGCATCCTTATGACAAATGTCGCCATTAAATTTTCTCTGTCCAGAAATAAACTTGAGAGAAGTTGAACATAAGATTAATTTGGGTCCACAACTTAGCCAATAGTTGTGCAGCACGCAGCTCAAATCTTGAGTAGAGCAACTTTGTATTTTGCTAGAAGGAACTTTGCCAGACTCAAAACTCCTAACATGAATACAACACCCATTATGCTCGCATTGAGACGTCGACAAATTCATGTATTTGGATGTTGGCTGTGGAAATTCATTGAACGAATCTTGAGATTGTTCTTGAATCGATCTTCATTAAATTATATTTAAGATTTTCGATCATTTCGATTCATTAAAGTCAGCTTTGAATCCAAATTTCTTGTAATCATATCTTGGATTTTATAACAATAAGGCATTACAGTTCGCGAGAATCAAATAATCGAGAAGAAAATGATAATATGTTTCTTTTCGTTGCGTTCATATCTTTGAAAGAATTTTCTAAATAAAATTTAAATGAGTCATTGTTCGGTGTTCACTGTATGTCTAAAGTTTTAGCAGAATTGAAACCATTGTGCAATAATTTTTCATTCTATAGAGTGTTATAAATTTAGGATGATTTGAAAACCATTTCGTCAGGTTGAAATCCTGGAAGGCCTAGTAGTACGTTCCTTACCCATTACCGTTTGGTTCGTGGCATAGGTCCGGTGGAAAAGAGTAGCATCAGGGCATAATGAACGCGCAGATCTGCTATGCGTATTATCGCCAAATTGGCTCCAAAGACCCTAAACTCCTGTTGGAGGAAGAGGAAGGATGCTTGGATAGCCTGCTCCGTTCTTTGGAGCTCTATAAGGTGGCTATCAATAAGATTGGTGAAGTCTAGCCAGGAGCCAAGCTTGCTGCTATCTGTCTAGACTAGATACCACACCGCCCCCGGGTTGAAGCCATTTTAGAGATTCTCAGTCAGCAACACGGACCCACCCACCGAATATTATATGGTAGCCAAAGTTGTCGACCAATGGGGTGATCACCGCTAGGCGATGAGAATCTCTGCCGTTGATCAATGCCCAAGTGGATTAGGCTCAATCGAGTTTAGGATTTAGAAGTCTGGTCCTTGGGCGGCTTTGCGATCTCCAGTAGGGACGGTTGACTTCCTTTATGTGCTTCTCTGAACCGAGAACATCGAATATGGTAGCGTCAGTAGCTACAGTAGAATCTCCAACTCTGAACTCGTTGAACAACTACAAAACGACGCGGGTAAACCGTCTCTGTTATCGGACGAAGAGGACGCCGACGCGACAGTGACTGCTTCTCAGGCTGATGTTGAGAGTCATACTACAGCACTCAAGAACTCCTGCTGTCGCTCTATTCCTCTATCTAAAAGTCGAGGACGTAAAGCTCGTTCTAGTCCAGGAACACTGGGTTGTTAATGGCGGGGTTTGTGGACATACCGAAAAAAGATATCGCAATGCGTTTTTCCATGATACAGGTAGGGTTAGAGATTGTGTAATCGTCAAATCTAATATTAACGCTTTTGACACGAAGATCATCGAGTTAAACTCGAAGACCCTCTGTATCACATCACATTCCTCATTTTTAACAGGAGAGAAGTGCTGGACCTTACCCTGACTAGCTCAAATTTCATTGACTCTCTCCAGGACTGGTTTGTATCTCAAGAATGATCCTTCTCGGATCATCGATACACGTCACACTTCAGGAAAATACTACAATTCTGTCTCTCAAAACCTCCCCACCTATTGAAAACCGTTTTGATTTAGAAAGGGCAGAGCTATATCTTTTGATCGAGCAATACTTTTTGTCAGGGGAGTGATGATCTTCACCGTCCCAGAAGCAGGCTATTCAATAGGGCCAAAACAACCGGTGAGCGGGCACTTTAGAAGGCCAAAAAGACAAAAATAGGGACTTAAATACGCTGTTACGCATGCGAAGAGAGCTTCTTGGGGGAACTATTGCGCTAGCGTAGAATCTTCTACCGAAACTAGCGGACTTCGTAAAATATTATGTTCCACATATAAATCTCTCGACTGCATCCAACGGCCCAACGGCTGCTGGACTGTGTGCAGTTTGGTGACGCTTAGCTTGTCCTTGACACTCAATTTCCTGGTATGTCAACCTCGGAGGTAAGGCTCTCTAACCTTGAGCCCAATGCAGTGTACCGTTAGATCTTTGAACTCTTCAAGTTCCCAGGACCGGATGGTATCATTCCAGTCGACATTCATCATAGGGAAGAGTTTATCCTTTTTAGCTACTTGCCATTTATAATGCTAGCCTTAGACTCGTCTATGTCCCTTGGAGCTGGAGTGTATTTAAGGTGATTTTTATTCGCAATGTTGAGAAACAATCCCGTACGGAAGCTAAGGACTATAGGCTAAGTAGTCTATGTTCCTTTTGTTCATTGCAAGGGCTCCTTGATGTTCATACTAAGTCCTCCATTGTTCCATCACTCTTGGCTGTATCCCAACACGCTTTCAAGAAGGGCAAATCAGTGGAAACAACACTACCCTCTTTTATCTCACAGACGGAAAAATTCTTAATCGCTGAAGAATACACTCCGGCTGTCTTCCCTTACATTGAGGGTGCATTTTGTTTAATGTTTGATGTTGTGCTGGTTCGTTTTTTGTTGTTCTTTTTAATTTTGTTTTGAAATAAAATGTTCTTGGTTTTGTTGTTTTTATAATTTTAATTTGTATTATTTATTTAATTCAATATGTATGTAGTTCTTATGTTCTTTTATTTACAAAATTGTTTTGTTTTAATTTAATTTGTTTAATTTCAATTTATGTTTTTGTTATATTGTTTTTTGTTCACAATTTTTACTATTTAATGTTTAACAAGAAAAAGTCTCACTTGGTCTAATGCCGAAACTAGAGTGATTTTATGCAAAAAACACTAATGTTAAGTAGTAATGAAAAGAATGTTGAAAAGAATGCAAGAGACAACAAAACATAAAAAAGAACCGCTAATATTCTAAAGGGTGTTCCTTCAAATGATGTTAACGTTGAACATTCCGGCCCCCATGACTTGGTGAAGTTTACCACAGGTTTTGAACAGGTCCTATTTGTGGGTTGTGGGTCGGTAAGTTGCAAAGCCTCATGAAGTTGTTGACAGATATGGCATCATGATGTATGTTAACGTATACTGCAAGAAAATTGCCAATGTTTGGGGTGTTGAGATTGTTAGGATGCCATACCTGTAAGTATAAAATTAGAACAATATTAGTGTATGTAAATGATTAGGGGTTATACTAATTTGCAAATAAAACCACAATTTTGGTAATTTCTGGTGATGACTCAATTTTTTGTTTTGATGTCTACAACTCTACAGGTTTGATCAGGTCCAAGATAGGTTTTGATGATTCGACCCATTTGCCATTCGTTGGGTGGCAAGTTGTTGTTTTTGATGACTACCAGATCCTTGATTTTAACGTTGTCCCTTTGAATCTTCCATTTATATCTACGTTGAAGTTCAATCAAGTATTCGGACTTCCATCTTTGGCAAAATGAGTGGTAGATGACCCTTAGGCGTGTCCAGCGGTTGATGAGATTCAGATTTTCGTTGCTTACATCTGGTTCAGCTGGGGTCAATAATGCACTACCAAAAAATAAGTGTCCAGGGGTCAATGGATTAAGGTCATTTGGGTCATCGCTAGCAGGACTTAAGGGTCTAGAATTTAGGCACGATTCTATACGAGCAAGAATTGTAGATAGCTCTTCAAATGTGAATTTCATGTTCGGTATCATCTTTTTGAGGTGCGTTTTGAATGATATTACACCGGCTTCCCAAGGGCCGTCCATGTGTGGGGCTCCTGGGGGGATAAACTTCCAATTAAGATTTTGATGACTAAAATTATGGGACACTTAATTTTGAAGAGTTTTTATGAATTCTAAACGGTCTTTTCTTAGAAGTTCAGCTGCTCCGACGAAATTTCCTCCATTGTCTGAGTAAATAAGTGCGGGACATCCACGTCTGCCTATGAAGCGGGAAAATGCTGATAAGAACGATTGGGTCGATAAATCACTTGCTGCTTCAAGATGTACAGCTTTTGTGGCGAAGCATACAAATATGCAAATATACCCTTTTGTAATAAGACAAGCTCGGCCTGTAAAATTTTTGATGTCAAAAGGTCCTGCGTAGTCTAATCCAGTTGTAGCAAAGGGTCTTGATAATGTTGTACGTTCTGGTGGTAATAAAGCCATGATTTGATTTTGCGTCTGTTTTTTGTACGAAACACACGTTTTAAAGTTGTAAATTACGCTTTTGACCAAGGGTTTCAATCTGAATATCCAATATTCTGTGCGTAGGACTCGAACCATTAGTTGGTTTTCTCCATGAAGGGTAATTTTATGTGTAAATTCCGCTAGTAGCTGTGATAGCTTCGAGTTATGAGGTAGCAATATTGGGTAGCGTTCATTGTACGTTAATGCAGGTGATTGCGCTAGTCGCCCATTGGCTCTAATAATGCCATGGTGATCCATGAAAGGATTTAAGGTCAAAAGACTGCTGGTTGGGGATATTTTCTGCTTGAGTTTCAATTGTTTGTGCTCATCTGGAAAATGATTTTGTTGCGTCCATATGATGAGTCGATGTTTGACGAAATCTATTTCTTCTCGGGTGATTTCTGCTGAAGATACGCGAAGATGGGTTCGGTTGCTTCCAGTATTTCTCCATAATCGTATGGCATATGGGTCTTCGCGTGTTGTGGTTGTAAATGCTTTTACAGTTTTTGCTTCTAGATTTGTGTCACCTGTTTGTGTTGGTATCGGCCATTGATTTTTAGGCAATTTTAACCAGGAAGGTCCAAACCACTATAAGTTGTGGTTTTCCAGTTCTTGTGGAGTACATCCTCGGCTGGCTACATCTGCTGAGTTATCCTTTCTGTCGATATGTTGCCAATTTTGATTTCCAACCTTATCCAGGATTTCAGAAACACGATTTCCAACGAAAGTGTTCCATGAGCAAGGGGGTTTCTTTAACCAGGACAGCACGATTGTTGAGTCGGTCCAATAATATGCCTTGATATTTTGAATTTGAAGATTTGGTATAAGTCCACATGCAAGATTTGCCAATAATACGGATCCACATAGCTCTAAGCGGGGCAAAGATATTTGCTTAATGGGAGCTACACGGGTCTTTGAAGCAAGAAGAAATGTGAATACTGAGTTTTCTGCTTGTATTCGAACATAAAGAGTCGCAGAATAGGCTTTTTCTGAAGCGTCACTGAAACCGTGAATTTCCACATTACAATTCGGGCTAAATTGGATCCAACGGGGAATTTTCAATATGTTTATTGTCGGGCAGTTTTTTATGAATTTTTGCCACTGTAGACAAGTCAAGGGTTTTAATATGTCATCCCAGTCGACTTTATCCAACCAAATCTGTTGCATAATTAGTTTTGCTTCAACTATTATTGGAGCTATCCATCCACAAGGGTCAAAGAATTTGGCAATTGTCGATAAAACTTCTCTTTTCGTGTAGTTTTCTTTTAATTTGACATCTGGTGCTGTAAATGTAAATGCGTCTGACGAAATGTTCCATTTGATCCCAAGAGTTTTTGTTCCAGCGCTATCTGACAGATTTAACCAATCGAGAGGTAGTAGGGTCTCATTTGGTAAGTCTTGTATGACTCGTGGGTCATTTGATGTCCATTTCATCAGGTCAAATCCAGCAGATTTTAGAACTGTTGTAAGTTCTTTTCTTGATTTGATGGCGTCGTTTAATGTGTGACCACCTGCTAAAACATCATCCACATACATGTTTTGTTGTAGAGTTTTTACATCTTCAGCTAGTTGAAGAAGGGTTCTAATGGCCAGAAACGGGGCGCAATTGACTCCAAAAGTCACTGTCAGGAGTTCGTAATCCTCAATAGGGTCCTTTTCTGATTGCCGAAATAATATCCTTTGATATTTGGTTTGATTCGGATCAATGAGTATCTGTCGATACATTTTTGTGATATCTGCATTGTACACAAAACGGAAGAATCTCCACTTCAATATCAGAAGCACCAAGTCCTGTTGAAGTATGGGTCCTGGATGCAATATGTCATTCAAACTCTTCTTGTTTGAAGACGGGCTCGAAGCGTTGAAAACTACTCTAAGTTTCGTTGTCAGCCTTTCGGGTTTTATTACTGCATGATGTGGCAGGTAATAATTTGGGTTTGTGTTGATTTCCAGGGGAGAAATTTTCCTCATATGTCCTAACTCGAGGTACTCAACAATTACTTGGTCGTATTGTTTTTTGAGTTCGGGTTTCTGGCTAAGTATGCGTTCCATTCTCAAGAACTGTGCCATTGCTATGTTTCTCGAAGTTCCTATTTCTTCGCTATTTTTAAAGGGTAGGGTAACGATATACCTTCCTGTGTCGTTTCTTCGTGTTGTCGACATGAAGTTGTTCTCGCAAAATGTGTCCTCATCTGACCTCAAAACCCGTTTTGGGGTTTCCTCCACCTCCCAAAAGCGTGTGAGGATTCGGTCAAGGGACGTAGTGTTGAGTAATGACACTGTTGTACTAGGTTGTGTCGTTGTTGAAATTGGTCCCCCCACAATCCAGCCAAATACTGTTTTTTGTGCCAAAAGGGATCCAATAGACCGCATCGGTGTGTCCATGCAATATATTGAGTGGCCCAGGTCTAGGCCTATAAGCAAGTCGATGGGTCTGCTTTGATTGAATTGAGGATCTGCAAGTTCTAATTTAGCAGTCTCATTGAAATGTTGCAAATCTAAAGTCTGTGGTGGTAAATTAGATGGAAGAGTCTTCAGGACTGGTGCCCAGACTTCTAATTTAAACTGTGAATCCACCTTGGAGCAAAGATTGAATAAACATGCTGTGGTTGAAGTCTCTGAAACTGTTTGACTCAAGCCTGTAACATGAACTAAATTTCGTTTGGTGGGCAAATTTAGTCGATTTTTCAACTTTTCTGACATAAAAGTTGATTGTGAGCCAGGGTCGATGATTGCTCTTGCCTGGTACTTTTCGCCTCTAGTTTCGATCAGTACAATTGCAGTAAATAACAAGGTCTCTTTCTCATTGGTAGATTGATCGAGATGTTTGCTCTCTTGCAGTGTCAAGGAAGTGATATTTGGTATGGAGAAGTTTGATGCTGATGTGGACTGTATATTGGTGTTTTGTGCTGCGATGCTCCTACTAGATTGGGTCGCGTCACAATTCGGAACTAAAGTATGGGATTCTGATCCCTTATGTAACAAAGTGTTATGTCTTTGTCTACATAATCTACAACTGAATTTACTTTTACAGTCCTTAACACTGTGGTCAATAGAGAGGCAATTGTAACATGAATTTGTGACCTTTACAATGTGAATTCTGTCGTTAACGTTCTTCTCTAAGAACTTGGGGCAAGACCATAATTGGTGAGACTCCTTACAATGTTGGCATTTGTAATTTAAGTCATTTTTCTGTGCCCTATTTGTGTTTAAAGGTTTTATATTTTTCGACCCAGTTTCATTTTGGGTTGTGTTTATGTGAAAAGTGTGAATTCGTTTTGACTTAAACTTTAAATGATCCTTTCTGGATTGTTCTAATTTTGAATTCGATTGTGTGATGGCCGCTATGGATTCTAGAGTCTTAGAATTGTGCGTCAAGAAAGTATTGAATTCTTCCCAAGTCGGAACTTTTGTAATTTCCTTAAGTGAATTTTCAAATTCCTTTAAAAGAGTTCGAGGGAGCTTTGTTGAGCAAATGTATACTAGGAATGGGTCTCATGTGGTGGTTTCTATGCCTAAAGCATTTAACGCCTGAATGCATCCATTAACTGTTCGCTGAAGTTTTTGAATCGATGAGCCTGAGTCTTCAGCTACGTTCGGGAGGTCAAATAAAATTTTTAATTGTTCATTTACTTGGATCCGATTATTTTCGTATTGGGCTACAAGGTTTTTCCAGGCTATGTCGAAGCCTTGATTTGTCAATGGGGCATTTGAAACTATTTTCCTAGCATCTCCTCCAGTCTTTTGTATCAGATGAAAAAGTTTCTCAATTTTACTAAGTCTAGAATTATTTATGTATAATGCTGTAAAAAGATCGCGGAAAGTAGGCCATGTCACAAAATCTCCATAAAATGTGTCCGTATCGCAAGGTGGTAACCGCACAAATGAGATGTCATGATTTTCCTGTGGTTGATTTTCAACAGCAGAAATCCGCTCTTCTTTCTTTGGACTCGATAGGGCTTGAATTTCTGCATTAATTGACCCTAAACACGTTTTGTAGGCAGAAAAACCTTTTTTGTAACGATCACGAAGCTTATCTTTATCGATGGGTTTTTCTTTTGAATCTTTTTTGTGTCCCTACACTCTCCATACGTCCTTTTGACTTGTGTCCACAGAGAATCAAGTTCGACCCGAATTACCTCAAGAGAGTGAATGTTGTTTTCGGCCGCACTTTGTGTATACTCTATTTCAAAATCCAAAAGGTCATTTGTACAATTTACAAATTTATCGAGTGCCATTGTTTAACCGATGAATTAAATTTGAAAACCATCAAAATAAGAGTCAAATTGAAACAAAAAAGTCCCTGCTAGCGATTTCACAACAAGAATTATCAAAAATAATAATTAATTTCCCGATTGGTTATTAATTTGGGTTTATTTTGTTTCCCCAGTAAATTACTAAAAGAAGTATGGGTGGTAACCCTTTTCGTTTTTCTATTTCGCTTTCTTCTTTTACTCAACCGCGACAAAAATTTATAAGAGCGTATACTTGTAATAAAGAGTTTTGTGTTTCTCTTTATTGTCTTATTTTTATTATTTTTAGTACTTACTTATCGTTGTTGTGTCTTTGTTTAAGCTGTTGCTCTCTAATTTGGGTCTCTTCTTGCTTGTGCCTTTTGCTGTAATTTTGGTTCTTTTTTGTTTTTCCACTTTGCCTGTAGATTCTATTTTTTCTCAAAAAATTTAACTGTTTTTAACCATTGCTTATTTTTTGTGTCTTAATATTTTTTCAATTTTTTAGCAAGTTTTTGTTTTTGTAAATTACACTGCATACGGTTCGAAGTGACCAAAAAATGTTTGATGTTGTGCTGGTTCGCTTTTTGTTGTTCTTTTTAATTTTGTTTTGAAATAAAATGTTCTTGGTTTTGTTGTTTTTATAATTTTAATTTGTATTATTTATTTAATTCAATATGTATGTAGTTCTTATGTTATTTTATTTACAAAATTGTTTTGTTTTAATTTAATTTGTTTAATTTCAATTTATGTTTTTGTTATATTGTTTTTTGTTCACAATTTTTACTATTTAATGTTTAACAAGAAAAAGTCTCACTTGGTCTAATGCCGAAACTAGAGTGATTTTATGCAAAAAACACTAATGTTAAGTAGTAATGAAAAGAATGTTGAAAAGAATGCAAGAGACAACAAAACATAAAAAAGAACCGCTAATATTCTAAAGGGTGTTCCTTCAAATGATGTTAACGTTGAACACATTTAACAACGTCAACTCAAACTCTATAGTAAAGGCTCTTAATTATTTTAACCTGTGACAGGATCTGGTTAGGTTTATTGAGCTCTTCCTCAAATATAGCAACCTCCTCAGCGAGGACCGCAAAGCGGTGTTCTATAAGTCTGGAATTTCGAAGTCAACTCGCTTTAGAAAAAGCTCGAATCCTCAGATAATAATGCTATAACTTATGCTGACGACATTACAATTGGTGTGTCGTGCATGTGTCCATAGACGCTATCTCACAAACTGAATTTCGCACTGTTGATTGTGCTAAATTAGAATTGCAAGGAATTTGAGCTGTCTGTCAACCCCACCAAAACTGACACAATTCTTTTCACTAAAAGATATAAGATTCCGATCTTCGCCCTTCCTAGCGTAAACGATACCAAACTCATGTTTAATAACGAAGTTAAACATCTAGGCTTGATCCAAGAACAAACATCTAGGCTAACAACTTCTGCTTTCTTTGTAATTAATTCCTCCAAACTTTCTGATTTGGATGTAGAATCTTGCCTATGCCTACTAGTCATTTTCAATTATTTTATGAACTCAAAGCAAATAAAATATAACCAAATTAATTTATAATAAAATATAACCATTTAATATTTTGCAAATAAAAAAACTCCTCAAAGAAAAAATATTTGCTTTGGACTACTAGAATTTAACGAAAATATCTAACTCTTGCCGGTTACACAATATTCGGAATTAATTTGCTATTTCAGTACTGTTGTTTACAATATTGTATATCACATTATTGACCTGCGTTTATCAGTCTTTGGTTTTTTTTATTTCTTTATTGAAGCTTCATTAATTATGAACTAACAATAATTATTCAAATCTTAAAACTACAAATAAAATCTTAAACTAGAAGAAAATCTTAAAACTAAAAAGAAAAAAATTATATATTTATTTAGCCATTGCCAAGTAAAATAAAATATTCAAAAATAATAAATAAAATATTCAAAAATAAAGTATTCATCTCCCTCATCTTCGGCCGAGCGCAAGAGTATCCTTCCTTTTTAATCGAATGTGGCTAGTGTGACGTAAAATACCACGGACTAACGGATTTAAGTGGCCATCTAGGTTATCTAAGTACTTTTCAGGGCATCTAATAATTTTCATTTTAACCAGCGGGACGTCCAGATCTTTGTGAATATTCGAGTTTTTGATATACCAAGGGGCGGCAGTGATCGTTCGTAAAATTTTATTTTGGCGCCTCTGGATTTTATCTACGTTTGACGCTGAGGCAGTACCCCATAGCTGTACTCCATAACACCAAAGGGGTTTCAATATTGATTTGTATATAAGGAGTTTACAATCTAATTTAAGTGATGAATTTCGACCAATTAACCAATTTATTTGAGCAGTTTTCATATTTATTTGTGCCAGTTTTGACTCAATATGCAATTTCCACGTTAAACGACCATCAAGGTGTATACCCAATTACTTTACATGAGTGCTTTGTGGTATTGTCTGATTATTAATGCATATAGCAGGGCAGATATCTCTTCGCAAATTAAAGGTTACGTGGGTGCATTTTTGTTCGTTAACCTTTATTCTCCATTTCTTCAACCATTCCTCCAGTAGGGATACTTGTTCCTGTAAGAACGTGATGCAAACTGTGGGTTCATATGTACGCTTAAAAATGCAGTGTCGTCAGCAAATGTTGAAGTATGTATGTTTTCACTTATTGACATGTCACCTGTAAATAGCAGGTATAAAACAGGGTCTAGTATGCTACCCTGAGGAACACCGGAGTTAATTTTTTGAGGGGAACAAATTACAAATTATTACAAATTTTCTATCACTTATATAGCTCTTCAATATTTCATGTATATTTTCAGGGAATATTTGCTTCAATTTGAGTATAAGACCTTCATGCCACACCTTACCGAAAGCTTGAGAGACATCAATGAAGAGTGCAGAACAATACTTTTTTTCCTCGAATGCATTTCTTATTACATTAACAAGTCTATGGGTTTGCTGAATCGTACAATGTTTTCTACTAAACCCAAATTGGTGATTTGGGATACAACCGCACTCATTCAACAAAGGTGTAAGCTTACATATCAGTACCTTCTCGAATAATTTGGATAGGTTAGGCAAGAGACTTATCGGCTTATATGCTTCAACCTTGGTATGATCCTTACCTGGCTTCGGTGTCATGGTAATGAGTGAAATTTTCCATTGTGTAGGGTAATATCTGAGTCGAATAACAGCATTCATAATGAATAAAATAACTTTTACAGCTATGCTGGGTAAATTCAATAGCATTTTGTTGCTTATTTTGTCAATGCCTGGGGCTTTCCTCGTGTTAAGATTTTTAATGGCATTTACAATATCATGAAGCTTAAACCTAATGGGTCTGGGAGTCTTCGCAACAACAATTAGTAAATTAATTATTTCGGTAGACTTGTTAGGGGTGAAAACAGTTTTCAGGTGATTCACAAATAGCCTATCTTTTTCTGCATCACTTCCTGCCCAGTTTCCATTTGAGTCACGTAAAGGTGGTTAATTAATAATTGGCCTTTTCAGATTCCTGGTTGCACGCCATAATGAGAGAGCTTATGTATTTCTTATATTTTAGCCAATTTACTGTGGTCTATTTTTCCCTTAAGTAGCCAGACGAGGGCACGTGATTCTTCCATAGTGTTATGATTGTAGGCGTATGATCCGAAGACAGATCCAGTGAGGCTTCTACCTCATATACTTCTCTAGAGATATTCTTAAATACTGCGAAGTCGACTAAATCTGGGATTTTTTGTCTATCCGTTGGCCAATAGGTAGGCTGCCCTGAAGAAATAACATCCAGTTTCAATTTAGAAATTGTGTCGAACGGTTTTCGGCCTTTTGATGTAGTAAGTCGAGAGCCCCAAGAGGAATGCTTTGCATTATAATCACCGGCTGCAATAAAACGAGGGCCTAGTGATCGAAAGAAATGTTGATATTGACTCTCACTGATCGAGTATCTAGGTGGACAACATAATGACGTGATAACAAGGTTTTGCTGGAAATCTTCAAGACAAATACTAGCAGCCTGAAGGTATTCTTCACAAAAATCACTCATTTGGTAATGTTTTATTCGAGCCCTTATTAAGACTGCGGAGCCTCCACATGATCTATCACGGGGATCCTTTGTGTCGTAAAATGAATAACCGTTCATTTTAAATAAGCTCCTTGATGTCAGATGAGTTTCCGAAATAAGCATGACGTCAATTTTGTTGCTCATAAAGAAGTGTTCAATTTAATTTTTATGCTGGCGAATACCGTTTGCGTTCCAGAAACAGTCTTAGGTAATTCACGGCTTATTAAGTACCGCTTGTAACAGCATTGACTGCATTTTTAACATCTCCTGCATCATGTTGCTCAAAGTATTTGTAAAGTTATTTACCGATTGAACTAGTGCCTCGATAGTAGTCTCAAGCCAACTCAGGTTGGGAGCATTAGGAGTCTGGTTGTTTGTTGGCTGTGAATTTGGTGCTGAGTTAGATTTCAAAACACTGGCGTACGAGATGTTAGTTGTGCCTTTGTTGACTGTTGGTGTATAATTATGTGTTTCTACTCTTTGTGTCTGCGTAGGTGGAATCATACTCTTTTGGGTCATAGAGTTCTTTACCATATAATAAACGGGGCAACCCCTGTAATTGGCAGCGTGATTCCCACCATAGCTACTACATTTTCTTAAACCAGTATCGCTTTTAGGCCTGGAACATTTAGCGGTACTATGTAATTCCCCACAAATTACGCACACTGAAGGTAACTTACAGTAAGATCTAGTATGGCCGTATTCCTGACAATTTTGGCATTGCACTGGTCCTGACCGCTTGTATGGTTCCTCTACTACAATTCTTCTGTGCAACAGGTACTTGGATGAACTTCATTTTTCTTTAATTTAATATCGTTCGGCTCTAGTTCAACGCGAAAAATTGGCTGAGGCACTCATAAAACTAAGATAAGCATTTCTGCCGTTATCACTGAGTCTTCGCTCTTTTATTGTTGTAGAGAAACTCATAAGAGTTTCCTACTTATTTTGTTGTATTTTCTTTTCCTTTTGTTTATGTTAAAATTATGTTTAAAATTAACGGTCAATACTATTGTTTTGTATGGTGTAATGTTGTTGTGTATTTATAAGATAAGCAAGGTCACCGAAGTGATTTTTTTTTAATTTTCTTTTATGTATTTGAAATATTCTTTTTGTAATAATAATTTCTTGTTGGATGTAAAACTTGTTGGCGTATTTCAACTGTTCAACCTTATAGGCCATTTACACTACAGCGAAATCTAGTAGATTAGATTTCAAATCTTGCTCAAAATCCAGATCGTTTACACTGGATTTATTTGACAGTAGTAAGATATCATTTTAATAACAAAAACAGCCGACTGAAATTTAAAAGAAAATAATAATATTTCCAAATTTAGTTTAATACCAAATAAAAATGAAAAATAAGGGACATTTAGTATTGTTTTCATCAAGACCAAATAAGATTCAAACAGAAATAATGTTGTTGCGAAAAAAACGTCAGCACTTGTTGAATATAAGATTTCAGAAAATAATGCAAATGTATTACTACACACAATTGTTAAATAGTAGAATGGAATGGATACATGTATATACATATATATATATATATAGGTAATAATATATAAATATTAATCCGCACTTTAATACAGGTTCGTAATGGGTCATTCTGGCAGGAGGATGTTCCTAATATGTCATGTGATATGTTCATCGATGTTTCAGTTGCTTAAAGCTAACATCCATGAACAAAACTGATACAACATTTAGAAAATGTATACCACTTCAAAAACGTATTGCTATAGCCCTTTACTGTCTTAAGTCTTCTTCTGAATATGCTTCAATAGCTCACTTATTTGGAGTATCCAAAGCTTTTGTATGCCTTGTACTACAAGAATTTTGTAAAGAAGTTTGGCAAAATCTTTCAGAAGAATATATACCATCAAATTTTATAAATGAAACTAAAATAATAATAATGTTGAATTGCAGGAAAAATATCTTAGTTTTCTAGTATCCTTAAAAATTTAAAAGGACAACGTATATTTTTATTTTATAATAATAATTATAAAGAACATGGAACTAAGAAAACTACAACCTACAACTATATATAAACTGAGTATTTATGTGCTCATAGTTATCATATCCTTTGAGTTACTTATACAAGCCCTTCGGGAATAATTGTTTTAAGACATTTAATTGAAAATGTCATACATACATACGATTACTGGAAATTTTAAAAAATATTTCCACACTTATTTGTTTTGTTTTTAAATTGAAATGTAATTTTTTTCCTGCTCAGCGTTGTATTTTGATGTACTTTTTGGCAAAACACATAGTTGCATTTCTATTTTTGCTAGATTTTGAGTAGATTTTGCCGAAATCTATTAAATAAGTAGATTTTGTTTTGTATGGGAAATCTAGATTTGTCTCGAAATCTCATAAGTACTAGATTTCACTGTAGTGTAAATGGCCTATTAGGTAGATTTTTAGTGTCATTTAAAATTTAAGAATTATATTTGTTGTTGTGTACTGTAAGTTGCTTTGCTCTTTTATATTTTTGAGATTGTTGTTAGTTTTTTAGTTAAAACTGTTCAGTGGCTCAACAATAAAACGACTTTTCGAGTGATATAAAGAAATTTAACAAAATGTACTTTATTATAAAGTTACGTAAGGGCTAAGTTTTAATTCAAGTTTTTAAGACCATTACTCTAAACGCAAAAAATTGGAATGACCATTTTATAAATTGTAACGATTAATTTACAAAGCAATTCATTTCCAGTATAACAATATAAACAAAACAAAGTCGCATGTATTTGGCTTGTGTACGGCGTTACAAATTCATTACAAACTCCCCCTCAAGCCAAATGCATTCACAATTTGTATTTCAATAATAAAAATTCAAAAATTACAATTTTAACTTTAAAAGTTTACAACCCTGTAAGTGTTTGTTTTTACTTAAAACTTTTGTTAGTATGTCTGCTGCATTATCATATGAGGGAATATATTCGATATTAATATTCTTACTATCATATTGCTCCCGAATATAATGGTATCGAATATCAATGTGCTTACTTCTCTTATGTACTGCAGGGTTTTTTTTTACCATGAAACTAGCACTTTGGTTGTCGCTAAATATTGTTGTTGGTGTAGTTACATATTCATCAAAAACATAAAACATTTTTTAAAAGATTTCTATTGAAAACCACTTCTTTCGTACTTTGGCATAAAGCTATGTACTCAGCTTCCATTGTACTCAAGGCTACTATAGATTGCTTTCGTGACTTCCATGCAACTGGACCACCGCTCATAAACAATACACCACCAGAGTATGATTTTCGATCTGTTGACCCACAGCCCCAGTCTGCATCTGTGAAACATTTAAATTCATTATAATTAGCAGAAAAAAATATTTTACCAACTGGATTCTTTTTCAGGTATCTCAAAACATGTTTTGCAGCTTTTAAATGTTCTTCGTGTGGATGACAGTTATATTGACACAATTTGGAAACTACATGGATTATATCCGGACGTGTTATTACCGCGAGATACATCAATGCACCTATTAAACTTTGATAGCCTTTAACACTTAAATCGTCGCATTTATTCTTACATCTTTCTAATACAGCTCCACTCGGCCACAGCGTAGACGCTGGCTTACAATCTGCCATACCCCACTTCTCTAAAATTTCTTGGGTGTATTTATTTTGGTGAATTGTCATATCACCTCTCGAACCAACTCGATTTATTTCCATTCCTAAATAGAACGATAACGGCCCACGATCAACGGCTTCTACACTTTGGTTCAGCTCCAAAATAATGTTTTTCATGTCAAGCGCATTTGAACACGCCAGTAACATATCATCAACATAAATCGCAATGATATTCAAATTAGAATCATCTCTTTGAATATATACACATGTATCCGATTTGCACCGTATAAACCCCATTTTTAACAAGATGTCGTTAACTTTCTTGTTCCACTCACGTCCTGCTTGTTTTAAGCCGTATAATGCTTTAGATAACTTGCATACTTGACTCGGCTTACTTTGGTCTTCAAACATAGGAGGTTGTAACATATAAACATCTTCATCAATATTTCCATTTAAATAAGCAGCAACAATATCGATGTGATTTACCAATAATTTATATTTGGGCGATAAGGCCAATATCAACCGAATTGTTGAATGACGAACGACAGGTGCGAATGTTTCTTTATAACCCACGTTTGGTTTTTGGGAACAGCCCTGGGCAACAAGCCTATCTTTGTACTTTTCCACCGAACCATCAGGATTACATTTTAACGCAAACACCCACTTGCAACCAATCACATTTTTACCTTTGGGTTTATCTACAAGCTGCCAAGTTTTGTTTTTGATCAAGGAATCATATTCTTTCTTCATGGCTTCAACCCACCTATTTGAATTTTCAGAATTTAATGCTTCTGCCACCGTGTCGGGATTTTCTATAACAGAATTCAACATCTCAACGCCGTCTTCGGTGCAGTATACTTTTCTGGGCCTGCCTTTACCCCGTTTTTATCATTTTTGGTCTACCTCGTTTTCTTTTGTTTTCGACAACAATTGTTTCATCTCTGTCTGTTTCCACACTACTCTCCTCTGCCAGATCTTCTTCATCATCATTCATTTGCTCTTCTTCGACTTCTTCCTCCTTGATTTGTTCTACCTCAGGAATACTCACTGAATTATTTTCTTTAAAAAATTCCAAAAATAGATTTTCTTCTTCTTTGTCTGGAATAAAACATTTTTCAAAAGATTGTTCACAGAAAATAACGTCTCGAGAAATAATTATTTGCTTAGTAGTGGGATTATATAAACGATAACCTTTTGTAGACCATTGATAACCCACAAATTTCATTTTATTACCTTTAGGGAAAAATTTACCACCTTTCGGCTTAGGACCTTTATTTAAAACAACTGCATCGCATCCAAATGTTTTTAAATGAAAAACTGATGGTTTTTTTACCGAACCATCTCTCGTACGGTGTAACATCATTTAACACTTTTGTTGGAGCTCGATTCCCCAAATATGTTGCAGTATTGATAGCTTCACCCCATAATACCTGTGGCAAACCAGAAGACTCAAGCAAACATCTAGACATCTCCACCAACGTCCTGTTCGCCCTTTCCGAAACACCATTCTGTTGTGGCGAATAGCTCACTGTTGTTTGACGGACGATGCCTTCCTTAGAGAAAAAATCTTTAAATTTAGAATTTACAAATTCCGTTCCATTATCGCTTCTAACGACTTTAATTTTGCGGCCTGTCTGCGTCTCCGCGGTCCCAGAAAAAGAATAGAATGCGTTAAAGGCATCTGATTTATTTTTTAAGAAAAACATTGTTGTATACCGCGAATAATCATCAATAAAGGTGATAAAATACGACGCGCCACTTAGGGTTTTTGTTCCCATTGGCCCACATAGATCTGTATGTACCAACTCCAGCAAGTCTTTTGTTTGTACACTTCCGTAGCTTTTGTAGGGTTTGGCGGAAATTTTACACACAGCACAAGTAATACAATCAATAGTTTTTGGCATTTTTACATTAAAACCTTTCACCATATTATTTATGTTCAATTTGTTTACATCATTAAGGTTCAAATGACCATAGCGTTGATGCCACTTTATTCCTTCACTTTTGTTAATTAGTCCATAAGCACTTTCAATATTTTCAAAATTTACAATAGATTTTATATTTGCAATGAACATTTCACCAACCAAATCAGCTGTCAAAATTGTTTGTTTATTTTTGCGCTTCATTACTGCTTTATTATCGGCAAATTTAACAGTGTGACCAGCTTTAACTATTTTATTAATAGATAAAAAATTCGAATGTAAATATGGTACATATAGAACATTCTTTAATTCAAGTGTGCAAAATTTTGTTTTTATTTTAATATTTCCTATGCCTTCAGCTTTAATACTCTCACCAGATGCTAACACGACTTGTTGTTGCGACTCATTTAATGTTATAAAATACTCTTTTGATCTGCACATATGTGACGTCGCGCCGCTGTCGACTATCCACATTTCTGTTACATTACATCTGTCTTCATATAAAGAGTAAGCAAATTCATTTTCATATTTCTCTTTGCACTGTGAACGAATGTGGCCCTTTTTGCCGCAGCGAAAACATTTTACATTACTAATGTTATTAACATAACCATCTATTTTAACATTGCCGTTACTATTGTTTGTTGTTTTTGTTGAACTATTTTTATTTCTATTGTTGTTTGTGTTAAAAAATTTCTGTTTCTTTTTGCATAATTTTTTGAATTCGCCGCAAAAACATTTTCTATATTATTATTTACTTTACTGGATTGTCTCATTACTTCTTCCAATATTTTTGAAATTAATTTCTCACATTTTGGTAAAATATCTCTACTCTCAACTGCTACCACAAAACTCTCCATTTCATCGGGAAGACTACATAATAATAATATTGAAAGCAAATCTTCATTTAAAGCGATTCCAATTTCTTTAAGGTCATCAAGAAAACTGTGGAAAACTTTTCATACTATGAAATTTAAACTTGACAAGCCTTTTGAATAAATTTATTTTTCTGGACGCTGTATTCGACTTGTATATAGACAATAATACATACCAGGCACTTTTTGCAGTCGAACAATTCTTAATATGGATCAACTCACTGGGTTTAACATTTAGGGTAATTGTTGCAAGCGCCTTATTGTCGTTGTTCTGCCACACTGCTTTCTGAACACTTTCTTCCGGGCAGGGCTCCACGACAGTGTTCCACAAATCCATTGTGATCAGCAAACTTTTTACTTGTATACACCATGTTGTGTAGTTATCTCCGTTTAATTTCTCTATACTAGCAACACCACTCGACATATTTGTTTTTTAAACCTCCGGATAAAACAACCAAAACCAAAAGAACTCCTTGGGTATATAACCTCACAAATTTTTTATTGTTGAAAACGTGATGACCACAAAAAACTTAAGTTACCAATGTCCTGGGCCCATAACCTTTGTTAGTTTTTTTAGTTAAAACTGTTCAGTGGCTCAACAATAAAACGACTTTTCAAATGATATAAAGAAATTTAACAAAATGTACTTTATTATAAAGTTACGTAAGGGCTAAGTTTTAATTCAAGTTTTTAAGACCATTACTCTAAACGCAAAAAATTGGAATGACCATTTTATAAACTGTAACGATTAATTTACAAAGCAATTCATTTCCAGTATAACAATATAAACAAAACAAAGTCGCATGTATTTGGCTTGTGTACGGCGTTACAAATTCATTACATTGTTATTTGTTATCTTTTTAGATTGTTGTTTGTTATTTTTTTTCTTTTTGTTTTTTGATTTTGTTTAGTAACGTTGGAATTAATTAGATGTTATTAAAATTCACAACATTAATTCGAAAACCAAGGTAAACAAAATAAATATTAAATCTATTAAAAAAAGACCTTTTAAATTCACAATTTATCGGGGCACAATTTGAACACGTCCATTCGAAACGAAATTTGAATCAGGACTTTGGTAAATGTAATAATTTATCAAGAAAGATGCTTAATATTTATTTTCAATTTAGTTATATTTATATTTATAAAATTACTCGAATTAACGACTTAATATTTCCAACTTGTATTAAAATAAAATTTTCGTTTCTAATGTGAACTGTCACACTGTAATCAGTTGTAATATGTAAATTATATAAGAGTTGTATAACAATGCTGCAACAATTTATAAGTAAATTTGGTTGAAAAAACGAAATACGTGAAACACCGCTGATTCAGAATATTGTACAACTAATAGCAACATTTATGGGCCGCGTTATGGATTTTATATTCAGCGAATAAACACAACAAAAGAAAATGGTTTTAAAATTTAAAGATTTGAAGATATCTCGTTTGAGCCCTTCCACTTTTAGTTGGTTGCGTTTAATTTAAAATTTTTTTTATATTATTTTTCAATTTTGCAATCCCACATCTGACACCAATTGTTACGTTTTACCTTTTAAAAACGTTTAAAATATGAGCTCGTAGATTGCAAATAAAAGAAAGATAAATTTGTGTTTACTTTCAATTTTGTGTGCCACTGTTCACAACTTGATTTACAATTGCTTTTTTGTTATTCCTCTGTTTACACCCTTTGTATAAACAATTACAATTATTAAACAATTATTCGACAGATTGAACGGAGATCTTCAAACAACGATTACTCACTACACAGCGTCTTCACACCAGACTGACTGAACTTCACTAACTAAGCCGCCTGCTTTGCCTTGCCTTTTATATGGCGAACGTTCATGACTTCGCCTTCTCGACGTCTCTATAAATGTAAACATCGTTTATCAATTAATATTTATAAATATCAATGTTACAGTTTTCCGAACTTGTCACTCACTTGTCACTCACTATGTCACATTATTATAATGCAGTGTTGTACAGACAGTATTCGACATTTGTGGTCCGAAAGATGTAAATGGAATCGCACTTTAAAACAATTTGTAAGATTTACCACTTATAAAGGGTCCGCCAAATAACTTTTTTTTTTTTTTTTTGAAAATGCTTTAAAAAAACTACTGAATATTTTCTCAAATTTCTTATTTATTTGAAAATACAATCCTTCCGGTTACTAATGGAAGATAATATCATTCAAATGGCTGCCTCGGCTGGCCATGCAGTAGCCTACACCAGAAGATGCCGATTTTGGCAAAAAAAATCATCTTTGTCGCATTTGGGGCACAGATAACCCGCACGCATACATTGAAAAGCCGACGCACACAAAACGAGTCACTGTTTGATGCGGATTTTGGTCCAGAGGCATAATTGGGCAATTTTTCTTCGAAAATGAGCAATGAGTGGCCGTTACAGTCAATGACGATCGTTATCGGGCCATGTTGAAGGAATTTTTGTTCACAAAAATTGAAGAGGAGGATATTGGCAACATTTGGTTTCAACAGGACGGCGCTAAGTGCCACACAGCCGAAGCAACACTCGATGTTTTGCGCCCTGTTTTTGAAGATCGCATTATCAGCCGCAGAGCTGATGTCGTTTGGCCACCTCGGAGCTGCGATTTGACACCGTTGGACTATTATTTGTGGGGTGCCGTCAAAGATAAGTGTTACGCCGACAAGCCAGAGACAATTGACGCCTTAAAGGACAATATTCGTGAAGCCATTGGTGAAATACAGCTGCACGCAATCGATAATGTGCACATGGCCAGCCGAGGCTGCCATTTGAATGAAATTATTTTCCATTATTAACCGGAAGGATTGTACTTTCAAATAAAAAAGAAATTTGAGAAAATAGTCAGTAGTTTTTTATTTTAAAACATTTTCACAAAAAAAAAAGATATTTGGCGGACCTTTTAGTTATATAAAATATCTTATCAACAAATAACACGCACGATTCTTTTAATTTTAAATGACACATAAAATTAATCGCACACGTATTTTGGTATTTTTCATCGAACGAGAGATCACTAATTTAAAGATTTAAATTAAATAATTTATAAGTTATTATTCATTTATTTTTTTGGTTAAATTCAGCACAACAAGCATATAATCTTATTTAATAATATTGTTTACACAATGTTATAATGATTACGTTTACTATATGTATGTATATATGTATGTAAGCTTCATAAAAAATCAAAAATTATATTAATTAAATTTAAGTTAGCATTGCAAATGGAGAATTCTAAAAAAATAATAGTGTGTTGGAATTGCTGTCTTAAATTGCATTAATAAAAAGTACCCTTCAGATACCTGTTTCCGGTACCTTATGGCGTTTATCATGTAGCTTCTGTTAGTCCTAGAAAAGATAGATAATCTTGTGTAGGAAAAATGCGATATACTACTATATCTACTGCGTCCAAAAATGTATCTTGAAATGTTATTATAATTTACTCACATTCATACAAGAGGGTAGAAATTTATTCCTACCTACTAATATAGTAAATATTAAAATATTTGCATAATTCTTACCGGACTCGAAGGACCGCACGGAATCCATTATGATTGTCAACAAAATTCTTCTATTTTATATTTCTTGAATTTATTGTGATATTATACTTGTGCTGAACGGACGTGTTCTTAATAGATTTATTACTTGTTTTGTTTACTTTGGTTTTCCTAAGTAATGTTGCGAATTTTAATAAAATCAAATCAACTTCTAACGTTATTAAACAACCGATTTTACATTAAAATCTAACAAGCAAACATAATCAAAAAAAAAAATAAATAAATAAAAAATCAAAAATAACAAACAACAATCTCAAAAATATAAACAATCAAAGCAATTTATAGTGTGCAACAACAATTTAAATTCTTAAATTTTAAATTCACCAAAAATCTACCTAAATTGAACAGTTAAAATACACTAACAAATCTTACATCCAACAAGGAGTTATTCTTATAGTGTTTTCACACCGAGTGGTTTTAACGCAAAAGTTGGTTTTAACGTTAAAACCAAAAATAAAATCTGTTTTTACCATACAAAATTATTGTGTTAAAACCAAAATAAAACCTTTTTTGAATTGGTTTTAAGTAGGTTTTATGAAATACAACCTTGTTTTGATGTACTAAATGTACTAAATCAGAGCTACCAGCTCTGAAAACCTGAAAACAGCTGATAAAAAAAAAACAAATGTAAATAAATAAATAAATAAATAAATGTAAATAATCATTTATTTTGTATTAAAAAAGGAAAAATTTGGAATATTTTTAATTTCTTCAATGAAAATTTTAAAAATTTGGAAATATTTAATTATTAATCGAAATGTGTGTTGTTTCTGGTCACAATGAATATAGTTTCTTGTGCGAAAGGTAAGTCAGAAGCTAAATATATCAAGATGAAATAAGGCATATTGCTCATAAAATTTTTTTCTCGCAGTCATAAATGTCATGAATTTAAAACCAATTTTAATAAAACTTGCAGTGTGAACGCAAAATCAGCTGATTATGGTTTTAATGCTAAAATCAGGTTTTAAATTTTGGTGTGAAAACACTATTACATAAAGAATATTTCAAATAAACGAAAATTGAAAACTGTAAACAAACAACAACAATTTTCAACCTAGTAACTAAACTTAGATAAATATACACTAAAATAAACACAAATAAGCTACACTTCGGTGAACTTGCTTATCTAATAAATACACAACAACATTACACCAAACAAAACAATAGACAACAAAATAAAAAACGAGTGTAAACAAATTAAGACATATCAGCTGTTTTGATTGCAAGTACTGCTTAGTTTTTGCATTTATTAACTTTGTTTGCATTTATTAATTGAGTATTGGCGGTTAATTTTGAACTTAATTTTAATCACAAAATTACCTTTCCGATGTACAACTTAAGAAAAGTTAAAAAAATCGGAAAAAACAATACCAACAAATCAAAAACCAAGAATAACAACAATAAAATTAAAATGCAAGCAGTTGATAAAAATGAAAACCGACCATCAACCAGAGCTGAATTGCCCAACACCACTGTGAATAAACGCCTAACAGACATTAACCAAATGACAAGCTCTTCTCGGTCTTCACTACTCAACTCACCATTCAAACTATTAAACTGTATGGACAGCAGGTTTGAAAAGTTTACGGAGCAAATTCTGCGCACAATTGACATCAAGTTTAAGGAGTTTAAAGAGGAGTTAATTAGTGATCTGCGCGAAAAATACAGCATAATTGAAAATAAATTGTCAAACATTACCGAACGGGTAACCATTCTTGAAAATAAAGCTTCCGAAATAGATAAGATTCGCGAGGATATAAGTGACCTCAAAACTAAATTAAGGCAACGGGAGAATTATCCGGTTTCATCTGAGCTTAGGATTAACGAAATCCCGTACGCACACGACGAAAACCTACCGGAAATATTCCATAAAATATGTAACACCATTAATACACCCGTACCGAACATTCAATCGATCTATCGCCTAAGGAATCATAACAACAAACATAGGGAGAACTCAAAAGTTGCCGCTATTATTGTGAAACTGTGGTCTGCATATGATAGGAACTTCTTCCTGAAATCCGTGGCAAACTACAGGAAACTACACAATGGTTTTGTCTTCCGCCTTAGGGATATTGGTCTCACCTCAGAAGAAAAGTTCTATGTCAACGAAAACTTAACTCAAACCAATTTTAAAATATTGAACGCGGCAATTCGTCTCAAAAAGAAAAAAATGTTATCTTCTGCGTTCACTATGCGGGGTTATGTATACATAAAAAAGGTTACGAGTGATGACCTCATACTAATAGATGATATGGACAGCCTCAATAAGTTATTTCCTGGCCCGGCTGTTTGAACACCTAAGATATTTCCTGACTTCTATAAATCTCACCATCTTCAACATCAATTTAAATGATATGTACTCCTACTGTACTGTACTCAAAAACGTATATATAACTCCTTTTTATTTGAACGCTTAATTATTATAGTCTCTGATTTACACCTTATTCTTAAAAGCATTGCCAAAACTTTCATACGATTTAATGACTTCCAGTGGTTATAATTCCAGAGACAGTGTGTATAACATGGTACGAATTCTTGCTAGGCAAAGAGTGGGTCTCAACATTGTCCACATAAATGCTCAGAGCTTGAATAATAAGATTGACGAATTTAGGTATTTATTTATGTCCGCGAGTATTGATGTTATTTGTGGTTCCGAAACTTGGTTTCCCTTAGATGTTCCAGATTCAGTTTTTAATTTACGGGGATTTAAGCTTTTCCGGTCAGATAGAAGAATCCTAGTTGATGGAATTGAGACCAGGGCTAGAGGTGGTGGAGTTCCGATTTATGTTCGTGACGGTATACTATGCAGGCGAAAATTATTAACACACATCGGGAGTGAAATTGAATATTTATTTCTGGATATTTCAACTGGCGATGGACACAAGCTTCTTCTAGGTAGTGTATATAGACCGAATTGTAGTTTGAATTTTGAACCATTTATTTCCATTCTTGGGGATATTACCATTCAATATGACGACATAGTTATCGTAGGTGATTTCAATAATAACCTTCTATTTGATAATCCGCTAATTGGGCCAATGCTATCACTTCATCTGAATCCTGTGAATGTATCGACACCTACACACTTTCATTCAACGTCCAGTAGCCTGATTGACCTGATATTTGTAAATCATAATGAGAGGGTACTGTTATATGACCAAATTTCTGCTTCCGGTTTCTCTGACCATGATCTTCTCTTCCTGAATTATAATATGTCTGTAACTTGTGCTGTGGACAGATATGTCACTTATCGTGATTTTAAGAATTTAGCTTATGTAACTTTGAATCATGAACTGGATAACATAAAGGGTGTTTTTTATAGAGGTATAGAACTTTAAGTTGCAATAAAACAACGATGGATTATTCGATTGACATGAATTGTATTTATCCGAAAGATGATCTTGTGGCATTGCATTTTAAATATGATTTCTGGCATATGACCGCCACGGCTGGCGCGGATGTAGTCTAATAGTCTTTTTCCAACATTGGTGACCGTATATCGGTAGTAATATGGCGAATGTTGTCTTCCAAATGGTCAAGCGTTTGTGGCTTTACCGCATAGACCAATGACTTTACATAGCCCCACAGAAAGTAGTCTAGCGGTGTTAAATCACAAGATCTTGGAGGCCAATTCACAGGTCCAAAACGTGAAATTAGGCGGTCACCAAACGTGTCTTTCAATAAATCTATTGTGGCACGAGCTGTGTGACATGTTGCGCCGTCTTGTTGAAACCACATCTCCTGGACATCATGGTTATTCAATTCAGGAATGAAAAAGTTAGTAATCATGGCTCTATACCGATCACCATTGACTGTAATGTTCTGGCCACCACCGTTTTTGAAATGATTCCACCAGCTCATAAAGCGCACCAAACAGTCAGTTTTTCTGGATGTAACGGTGTTTCCACATACACTTGAGGATTACCTTCACTCCAAATGCGGCAGTTTTGTTTGTTGACGTAGCCATTCCACCAGAGGTGCGCTTCATCGCTAAACAAAATTCGCTTATGAAAATCGGGAACAACGGTAATCTCGTTTTGGGCCCAATCGACGAATCTAGGCCTTACTTGATGATCGTTTGGCTTCAAATCTTGCACGAGTTGGATTTTGTAAACACACAAACCAAGATCCTTCCGCAAAATCTTCCATAAAGCGGATGGACACAAATCCAATTCCTGTGCTCGATGGCGGATGGACTCCTTCGGGTCTTCCTCAATGCTACGCTCTACAGCAGCAATAGCTTCTTCTGTACGCACCGTACAGCATCTCTGTGGATGCGAGTTATCAATAAGAGTAAACGTGGTGCGAAAACGTTCCTTGGTTAATCGAATTAACTGCTCTGATGGACGATTTTGTCGACGATAAAATGGACGTAGTGCGCGATACGTTTTCCGCACAGAACCATTATTTTCGAAATAAAATTGCACTATTTGCAAGTGTTGTTCAGTCGTGAGTATATTCTTGATGAATTGCCAAACCAAACTGAGAATAAATCACTTGACAGCTGTTAAATCGGTCGCCATCTTGAAAAGTAATGCCAACTTAAAGTTCTATACCTCTATAAAAAACACCCTTTACATTGGGTAATGCTAATGACCAATTATTGTTTATTCAGGAAAATGTGCGTCAGCTTTATGACAGATGCGTTCCTGTCAAAACCAAGCTCATTAAACCCAAACAACAACCGTGATTTACTACTGAAATAAAAGCACTAATTGAGAAGAGGGATAGTGCCTACAAGCGGTGGAAGAGGTACAGGACTGATGACTTGAAAGCTCTTCATAAATCTGCACGGTCGGAGGTTACTAGGCTCATAAGAATTGCGAAAACATTGTATTATGGCAGAAGGTTTTACAATGCGATGGACAATAAATCTAAATGGAATGTGATTCGTGAAATAGGAATTGGTGGTAGGTGTCCTAAAACTGATTTTGATGTGGATGTGAATAAACTTAATGACCAGTTTGTACATTCAAGTGTTCCGACGGCAATCGGTGATATGTATGATGACCTTTGTTGTGTCCCTCCACAATATTCCGTTAGTTTTCGTTGCGTTGATCAGTTCGAAGTTTTGGAATGTATTTCAGCGGTGAAATCGAACGCAATTGCTTCTGATGATGTAGACCTTTTGTTTTTGAAAGTTTTAACACCTAGACTTTTGCCGTATTATACCCACTTATTCAATACAGTGCTGACTAAATCTATTTTTCCTGATGAATGGAAACTGGCTAAGATCATTCCTATTCCCAAATCGAACAATGAGTTTAGACCAATTGCTATTCTCCCCTTTTTGTCGAAGGTAATGGAAAACATTATAGCCAGACAGATCAATGGTTATCTGGAATGTCACAATTATTTATCAGTCAGTCAGTCTGGTTTCATGAAAGGTAGGAGTTGTACTACCGCTCTATTGAATGTAGTTGAGGATCTTAGGTTGGAGCTAGATGTAAATAGTGTAGCGTTTTTAGTTCTTCTCGACCACACCAAGGCATTCGATACAGTCAATCATAAAATTTTATGGAATAAACTCCGGAAACTGTTTAATTTTTCTAATTCTGCTGCTAGTCTAATATTTTCTTATTTGTTGAACAGATGTCAGAGGGTTCATTTAAATGGGATTATTTCAGATTCGCTAAATAATTGTAGAGGTGTTCCCCAGGGATCAATACTGGGGCCACTGTTGTTCTGTATGTATGTTAATGATCTACCGGGTGTTTTGGTTGACTGCCGTGTTCATATGTACGCTGATGATGTGCAGATTTATACCAGTACTCGTAAGGAGAATATTGATTCTTGTTTGCACTCTGTTAACAGTGATTTGGATAGGATTGACAGTTGGGCTTCGGCGAATGGACTACGCATTAATCCCTCAAAGTCCAAATGTTTAATACTTTCGAAAACCAATGTTTCGTTTGCCTTACCTGGATTGAGTATCAGGGGAAATAAAATTGACTTTGTCAAGTCTGCTACCAATCTGGGTATTGTATTTAATGACAGATTATCATGGTCTGGCCATATAAGTGTCGTTGTTGGCAGAATATATGGCATGCTTAGGAATCTATGGGCGGTCATTGATTCAACTCCTTTTGAAATTCGTATGCAACTTGCTAAAACTTATTTAATTCCTGTGCTATTGTATGGGTGCGAAATTTTTGCAAACTGCGATAGTAATGACAATCGGAAACTAAACTCGACATACAACAATATAGCAAGATACGTCTTTCTTAAGGGTCGCCGGGATCATATTTCTCATTTAGCGTACCAGATATTTAGTGTGAAATTTGATAATCTTCTGAAAATTAAATGCCTCATTCCATTCCATAAAATTATTAATACGGGACAGCCGGAATATTTATTAGGCCGAATTAAGTTTGCTAGGTCATGCCGGGGCATGAAGATTATTCAACAAAGTTACAGGACTCTTTTGTCACAGCGACAGTTCTTTATACACACCACTAGTCTCTGGAATTCCCTACCAAATTACATCCTAAAGATAGGCAATGCAAATGCGTTCAAAAAGGAGTTATTTAAATTTTTCTCTTAATGAAATGTTTGGTTATTATATCGGTTACATTTTTATCCTTACTTTCTATATCGATTTTTGTAAATATTTCCTTTTTATATTATTGGAATTCTTTATTTTTTTAACTTTTTATTTTCTTTTTATTTCTGTAGTATTGTTAGTTTTTCTATATTATTTTAAATTATATTTCTACTTAAATTTTATATTTTAATCAATTTGTTTTTTATATTAATTTGTTATTTTTGCTTAACTTCTTATATTTCTTATATATCACAATTTTTATTATTCTTTTATGTTTTATATCTTATTGATCCTAAACATAGAACTATAACTTATAAGATTAAAATCTTGTTGTGTTATGTCAATTATAATAAATAAATAAAATAAATAAATAAATAACAATTTCTATAAATTTAATCCTAATTGGGCAAGTAATTAAGGAAAGCCGTTGCTTTTATCTAACCTTGTGATTTTATTTTATTATTATAAACAAAATTACATGGTAATAATCGTCAACAATATACAAGCTTTATATTAAAGAATTACACATTCTTAATTATCTTACAAAAATTTGTATTTATTTGGGCTTAAATCAATGCTGTTGAAGGGCTTGCTATTTCGTTAAAGATACAACTATTTAAGTGATAGGAATCAGTAAAAATACGAAGTTGATTGTCAATTGTCGTATGGCCGGACTTAGTCGTTACGTTGTAAATAAAATACAGAAATCAGAAAACAGACAAATCTAATTCGAATACAATATTTTTGTTCACATAGATTTCAATTCCGTATTATGAATTCCACGTGAATAAAATAACGTAACTAATTTAAAAACTACATACATAATTGGTCATTACAACCCTCCAGCCAGGATTACGATTCAGTTACTCACACCACTTAAGTTATGTATGTTAATTTTCTACATGAGTTGCGGGACCTACAGTTTAAAGTCGACTCCGACCCAGCGTTACCGTTGAGCGACTGAAGTCGCAATTTGACACTTTTTTAGCGACCCCGCCACTTTTTGTGCCCCCTTACTAAAATGAACTAAATCTGACACTTTTCGAGATTTTTGACCCTTTTTTCCCCTTTTTAAAAAAAAGTAAACCTGATATATTTATACAAGAGTTAAAAATATTAGAAACCAAAATTATTGATAAATCATATGAAAATATCTTTAAAATTACAAATCCAGAAGAATTTTGGCATAAAATTGGTAATTTAAAAAATAGGCTTAATAATTATTTGTATCCTAATTTATATGAATTTGTTACTTACGTATTTACTCTGCCACATAGTACTGCGTCGGCAGAAAGAAGTACAGAAGTAACTTATCAAAAAAATAATTTAATCGAATGTAAATATACTAATATAACTATGAAATATATATTAAAACTCATTTTGTAAAATATATAAACCAAAACAATCATGGAAAATAGTCCTTTTTGACATTGAGAAATATCGCTGCATCCTAATTTCTAAGTATTTCATAGAACTGCGAAAAAATTACACAGACTAGTTTATAGACTTGTTAATAGATTAGTCAATATAGAGTAGATTTATAGGTTATTTAATACACCAGTTCAAAGACTAGTAGACTAGTTCATAGACTATTTAAAAAACTGGTTCAAAGGCTATTTAATAGACCAGTCCACATATATGTATAGTAGCCTATAGAGTAGTAAATATATTATACTAGTATATGATATAATATATTGACCAGTCTATTGACTTCTGTGGTCTTTTAAATAGCATTTGAACTAGTTTTTTAAATAGACCATGAATTAATCAACTGTATTAGTCAATGGTTTATTCGATCGACTATTTTATAGATTACTACTAGTCTATGGACTGGTGTATTAAATAACTTATAAACTATTCTATTGATTAGTCTATTGAATAATCTATAAACTAGTTTGTGTAATTTGATTTTTTTGTTGTTTTGTTTTGAAAAAAATCTAAATTTCAGAATTTTTATTTTCCACGCCTGAACAATAAAGTTATAAAAAATGTGCCTTCCATTATGATATATTTTTTCATAAAATTGTGATATATTATGACATATAAATAAATAACATAATATAAAATGTACAACTATATATCATATTTAACTTATTACAAAATGTTTCTATTTACTCCTAAAATGAACCGTTGTAACAAAATTAGTATTTATGTTTAACTTTTTGATCTCAGTTTGTTTAATACAAAAATTTTCCAAATACTATGTACTCTAAGTCTTATCATATTAATTATTTGAAATGTAATTAGTAATTTTGTATAATTTTTAATTGTTTTGTTTTTATTTTAAAATATATATTATATTTTTTGTTATCTTTTTTTTAATTTGTTACAAAATACGCAATTTTGTAGAATTTTTATTTATCTTTAATGAACTGCTGTTTAGTTATAATAATAGTTTTGTTTTGTGTTTTGTATTATTATATAGTAGGTTAGCAAAAAAAAGTTTTATTTAATGGAATTTTTATAAATTTAAAAATGCATTTTTTATTTTTGAAGTTTAAATGTCCTAACGTTCATAAATTTGAATAAAATTCAATCAAGAAATAAAACAGAACAAATAATTTTAAAAAAATAAGAATTTTTGTTTAGGCTTATTAATTTTTGGCTAAAAATTTGTTTCTATTATAAAAAATTGGAAAAATTATTAAAAAAATAAACTTATTATATGTTTGCATAATAATACATTACAAAATCCAATAAAAATTAATTTTTTATCTATATTAGTTCATTTTCTTTTCTTTTAAAAATGTTGCCCCTTTTTACTGCCAAAATACCCTTTATGTGCGACTTTTTTTTTCAAAAATCCCCTTTTTGTGCGACTTCTTCAAAATTTCCAACGGTAACGCTGCTCCGAACGACTGATTTTAGAGAAAAATTTTCATTTTTATTTACTCTCAGAGCTTTTGCCAGATTTCTGCTGAGAGGTAGTCGCCGTAGAAATATTTTTTCATATTTCGTTTTGTTTGAAATGTCACACCTGACCTCACGTCTAATAAGTCATCACACTACCTACTAGGCTACGGCTACTTCTAATTCTAATTAAATTATATTTGTTAATTTGCAAATTTAAGAATTTTAATGGGAAGTATTCCAGTATTAATATTTCACAAAATTTTTAATATTATAATGATATGAATTAGTTTTGTTTAAATAGACAATAAATGTGACGAAATTAATAAAATCAATAAAAATATAATCATTGCATTATCAATCGGCGGCAGCATTCACCCCCCTAAATGTGCCCGTGGGACGAGTTTACCCTCCGTTATGTGCGACGTCTAGTCTTGCTATCTTGAGCGTTGTTGGTTGGAAAGTACCACTTATAATTTGAACCTTCACCTGACCATCCTTTGGAATAATTGCATCAATTATTCTCATGTTCATAGCGAACTATTAGAAATGTCACATAATTTTAGGAATGATTTGCGGCCTTTAACTCTTAATACGCCCCCGTCATATAAGAATACATTTAATACACATTTAGAGCTCTAACTCATTTGGTTTGCTATTTAAAAAAATTTTTTTTTGTGTTAGAGAAAAATTATTCGAAACATAAACCTGTTATTTCAAAACGACTGAAAATTGTCTATGACGAATTTCAATAATTAAATTAAAAATATAAACTAAAAATTAAAATTATTTTATGAGATAAAAGTTCAAAAACATTAATTTTTGCTGATATAATTCACTAATAAATTACTAAAGTAATTTTGCCTCATCGAATTATCATTCAAAATCTTTTTCCATTACTATGCCAGAAAATCCTTTGTAATTAAAACAAACTCAAAAAGCTTGAGTTAGCTAATTTTGAGATCGAAAAGGGTTAAGTTTATTTGTATTTTAAATAATATATGTCTTAATAGAATTCGTTGTGCTGTACTTTTTAGTGCAATACAGACCTTGAATTTTACCCAAGTCAAGGTAGCTGTTCACGCTGGCCACCCTAATGTTTAGTTTAGATTTAAGAAATTTACAACTGTGTGTACTAATATGAATTTAATTGTGAATTGTCAATAAGAAAAAAGAAAAGAGATAATTAATATCCGAACAAACCCCAACCCGAAAGGTTCGTTCTATGTACTTATAATAAATATATAAATAATCTAATCTATTTTATTATTCTCGAAAATATTTTATTTTATTTATTTCCCCTCTCACCCCCACATTTTGGTCCACAAGAGCCGGATCATCCCCGTAAGAATAAAATAAAATATTTGACGAGAATCTCTTGTAGATTATCTCGAAATTCGCGGTACATTGGATATTTGTTGCTGAAAACCACACCCGTGTCACCGTTTTGGATTTGTTTTCTTAATTTCTTTCCCCTAATAATTTTATTTGTTTACAAAGTATGTATGTAAAAGCACATATAATTTGCCGTAAAATATTAGTGTGAAAATAAGAAAAAAAGACAGAAGAAAAAGAAAAACAAATGGAAATATAAAATTTAGTGAAGTGTCTCAGTGAAGAGTAAGTTAGGTTAGGTTAGGTCGGAGTGGTAGCTCTGATATCACAAAGCTCACTTGAACACGCATAGCGGCCCCTTGTGACGCCACGGGTGAACGTAGTCCCTGTACTAACCAAGTTCCACCAAAATCAGGGAAAAGGAAGAAGTTGGTCAGCGCAAGGGCTGCACAACAAAAGCATAACTACCCCGTGACGCAATGACCTGTAAGCACGGGCACTGTATTCGAGATGACATCACGACCAAGACCAAGTAATCGGTTGGTACCCCTCCTAGCCATCTTGGGCCAGGTGAGTCTAGCGGTGGAGCAGGACTCCTCATTGACCCAGGATAGGTTGGCGTCCCGAAAGAACCTCCGCGTAATGGTCAACTTGACCGAGGCAACTGGCATACCCAATTCAACAGAAGAGGATTCCGGAAGGAGCGCACCAGCTCTGGCGAGCTCGTCGGCCCTACAGTTTCCCGGAATTTCACTGTGCCCGGGGACCCACACCAGAGAGATACTGATGAGGCGCCCCGAGAGAAGGTCGAGACAGCGGCGACATTCCCTAACGATCCTAGAGTTAATCACGAAACCCGATAGAGATCTTATCGCGGCATGACTATCAGAAAAGATCGAGACGCGAGTGAAAGAAGCATCGTTGACGAGGATCCATTGAGCGGCCCGGTAAATTGCCATCACCTCCGCCTAAAACACACTGCAGTAGTCCAGCAGAAGGAGAGAAATATTTAGGTCCAGTTTCCCAGAGTAGACACCGCTTCCAACCCCATTATCGAGTTTAGAGCCGTCGGTATATATATCCAGGACTTCCGGGGGGACGACCGTATTAGGATTCCAGTCATCCCTACTTGGAATCAGAGAGTGGAAACATCTGTCAAGACAATATTCAGCAGGGAAATAGTCTATGTTCACAGGGGCCACTGGATCAACCTCCAGAATAGTGGAGTGACCAGAAGGAACAATTTGCCCACGAAAGAGAGCATTAAGTCTAGTCGCAGCAAACTTGGCTTCCTGCTTAGCGAACAAGGCTATAGTAGGGGTGGTGCGTAGAGCGCCAGTCTGACGTTGTGTTTTTTGTCCAGAGCAGTCCACCAGAAAGCAACACCGTATAAGAGGTTGGGTTCGATGACCGTAGAATATATCCAACGCATGATCCTTGGGCGAAGACCCCACCTGGTTCCGACCGCTCTACTGCAGCAGTAAGCAGCACATGCCGCCTTGCGTGCCCTAGCAGCCAGATTCGCCCTCCAGTCGAGTTTGGGATCGAGGATCAGGCCCAAATACTTAACCTCGGGACTCAACGTGACTCTGGTCCCACATATGCTGGGAAGGGAGAAGGTCAAAATTTTCTATTTCCTTGTAAAAAAATCGTATCGGTCTTAGAGTCCAAAATTCCTACACCAGTCCAGCACGATTGACAGCGCCAAGTTCAACTTATCCGACAGTGTGTGCGGACAAATCCCCGACTCAGCAATGGCAATGTCGTCAGCGTAAACTATCGCCTCATTGCCAGAGTGTTCCAGCCCCCTCAAGAGTGAGTTGACTGCAAGATTCCAGAGAAGTGGTGATAGAACACCGCCTTGCGGTGTGCTCCTACGAACCATTCTCTGACAACTCGTGGCCCCCACTGTGGAGGTTACTATCCTCGACTTGAGGAGAAGCTCGATGAACCTGACCAGATTCTGTCCCACACAAAATAAATGTTTATTTACATTTAATTTCTTTGCTTTATCCGCCAGTTTTCACTCTGTATATCTGTTGCTGCTAACACATTTGCTTCTCAAACTTATAACATTTTTTTCTTCCTCTAAATTGGCCTGTGCTTTCATGTTATGAGTGTTTCTCAAATGTCATAATTTTCGTTACTGGTTATATTGTGTTCATAATGAACTAATGGATCTAAACTTTTAATAAACCTGTCGAAAGGTCTTTACACTTATTTTTTTAATTTCTACTTTTCATATAAAGTTTATTATTAAAAGTTTTTCGTTTTGGTGATTTTATGAAAAATTTTTATAATTTATTATTAAAAGTGCACAACACTGCTGCAACAGCTGTTATTTGCCACTGTTTGCTCTTACAAAATTTTTGCAAGATCAAATATATATTTGCTCGAAAAAAGGAGAAAATATTTGACACGGGTGGTCAAACTATGGTCACATTAGGACATTTTTGTTTGCAAGCAAACAAATTTGTTTTTTCAAAATCTTGTTTGCACCCCTAAAATATTTTATGGTCACACTAGAGCAAAGAAAAAAATGATGTTTTACTACAAATATTTACTCAGTCTGAACATAGCTTTATTTTGGTTTTGTTTTCAGACATTTCTTTTTGATTTAATTAAAATATATATATATATATATATTGTTTATATTTCTTATATATATTTTTATTATATTTTTATATACTATATATTTTTATATATTTTTATACAGTGCACTCGGGAAAACGTCAACACTCGTTTACGTCAACATCCCAAAACGTCAACCCTTCATTTTTTACATTGTTACTCTAAAACGTCAACCAAACCACAAAGCTCTAAACTTTAAATAGAAGAAAATTTTGATTTTAGCAACACTTAAAATGCACAGATTTGTGTACGCACACATTTATTTTATGAAATTAGTTCAGAAATTCGGGATTCCCCTTATAAGTATGTAGAGTAGAAAAGAAATATGTACATATTTACATATCTATTAGAAGTGACCGATGATGACGACGACGTACAAGTACAAATGTGCAGACAATAAAACCAAACGAAGATGTCGAAATATTTAACCGGGCTTTGGATTGGGCTCAATGCGAGAATGTTGAGCAAAATGACATAAATGTATTAAGACGTTTCCGAGAGAAAGCTCTCTTCCAAATATTAGAAAGGAGAAAAATAACAGATTTTTTAGATAAGTATGTGAAATTAAAAATATGTTCTCATTTAAAATGTGTTCTTTTAGTTTTAGTTAGGCTGAAAGCCTTTTTCGGATTTGTTTATGTTTGGTTTTAGTTTATAGTCAATAAAACCGTTTTAAGGCACACTATCAATATGTTTTTTATTAAAAATTTTTACATTCATAAACGTCAACACCCGCGGTTTTAATTAGTTGACGTTTTCCGGAGTGCACTGTATATATTTTTATATTTTATTTTGATCCGAAAATTTTTGCTTTTTTTATCGGCGTTCTTTTTCGCGAACGTATTTTTTCTTAATTTGCGGAATATTTTCGTGTTTTAAATCGTGATTTGAATCCTTTCTTTTTCTGATTTATTGAAATTTCTATTTTTTCGTGAATTTTTTTGAAATTTTCGGATTTTTTGCGCGGTTTGAAGTTTTCTGGTTTGTTCCTATCTTTTTTTGGAATATTACAATTTGTAGTCCCCTTTAGTGAACATTCTTATTCCTTCGTTTTCCTTTTATTCGGAGTTTTTTATAACCCGTTCTTTATCCCAATTGAGATAAAATGGCCGCGTAAAGGAACTTAACGAAGAACTATAATCACTTAGGCGATTTTGAGAGTTTCATTCATACCTAAAAAAGAACATTCTGTTCACACTCTGAGTGTCCATCGGCAGAAACTAACTCGTTTGTGGGAAGCGTTTCAAGACACTTATGAGGACTTATTGGAAAGTGCCGACGATACCAACGTATCTGCTAAGGACTTGAAGGCCAAGTATATGTTTATTTATTTATTTATTAATAAAATTTTGCCCAAATCCTGTACGACAAGATTATAATCTCATATTTAAAGTACAGGAACGTAATATGCACATAATAATTAACTTAATTTAGTAAATGAATAACTGACTTAGTAATAACAAGTAATGTATATGTAGATAGATGCAATAAGGGGAATAAAAACACAATAGAAAAAGGAAAAAACAAATTTGCAAATACAATATATGAAGAAAAAAGTCAACGAAAATATTGAAACAAAAATATCCTGAAGCTATTAGCGTTGTTGTTGCATTGCTGATGTTGTGGAAGAATGTTCCAGAGTCGAATAGCATGCAAATAAAACTGCCATTCGGAAAGTAAGTAGCGATGCCGAGGAACTATAATATTCCTACTACGGGGTGACTGGACAAAACGTAGCCTGTCAAATAAATAACTCGGTATCCGCTTGTTTACAATTCGATGCAAAAATAAAAGTACACGAATATTGAGAAGATTATCAAAGGTCACACCGTAAAGACTCATAGCTGCCACAGAGATATGATCATATCTTCTCAAATTATAGACATATCTAGCAATATTATTGAATAGAACGTTCAGCTTACGTTTGCTGCTAGAATCGCAATTTCCAAACAGCTCGCATCCATACAGTAAGCAGGGTATCAAATAAGTTTTCGCAATTAAAATCCTACTTTTCAAAGGTATATATAGTTGCGTGGACCAAAGAGCGCGTAACTTAATATATGTCTGCCCTACCAGTTAATTTATGTGATCATCCCACGTAAAATTGGAGTTAAAAATTATTCCTAAATTCCTCGTCGCATGAACTATCTGAATTTTCTCACCATTCATCACAACATCCCTAGATATTGTGGGTACAACACTTCTTCTTTGCAATAAAATACACTTAGATTTCTTGGGGTTCAAACAGAGACCATTAGCAGTTGCCCATAAGAAGATCCGTGCAAGTTCCCCATTCAAACAATCAACGGCGCGTGAAATATCGTCCACCGGGCTATTTAAGCAAGGTTGCACGTCATCTGCGTACAAGTGGATTTTGCAATTCAAAAGATATCCAGGTAAATCATTGACTTACAGGGAGAAAAAAGTGGTCCAATGATAGAGCCCTGAGGTGCACCTTTGTCCAAAGGTAGAGAATCAGACTATTTGCCCTTCAAAAAAATAAATTGTGAGCGTTGGGAAAGATACGTATAAGTATAAGTCTGGCAGATGCATTAGAAAATCTGAAGAAGAATTTAAGTTTCCGAATAAGCATACTGTGATCGACATCGCCATTCTCCAAGGCCTGTCTGACATTCTGACTAACATCCACTAGAGCAGTAATACAACTATGACCTGATCGAAAGCCAGATTGCATTCTAGAATTGAGACTGTTCAAATCGATGTAATTCATCATTTGCAAATAAAGTGTCTTCTTAAGAAACTTCGAGAGAAAGCATAAGATGGTAATTGGTCGATAATTCCCATTAGACTTGCGCACCGGAACTATTTTTGCATGCTTCCACTTTATTGGATACGTGCCCGACATAATAATAGTATTAAATAAATTAGTCATAAAAGGAAGTACCATGGGTAAAATTATTCTTATAAATTTAGGATGCATGTTATCGCTCCCAATTGAATTAGATTTCACCATGAAAACAGCCGACATGACATCATTCTGGGTGACGCATTCAAACTTTAACTTGTCATGCTCAGGTAAATCAATGTTAGAACCAATAACAGAATCAGCATGATCACTATGAAAGCAATAGAAACCTGGGTCAGCCCGCACTTTGGGGGTATTCACAAAGGATTTATTAAGGTCATTAGTCTGCCTAGTTTCCATTGCAGAGTCGAACCATCTAGAATAGTATTTCATTTTCGCACGTCTGATACACTTGTTCACATTCGCTTTTGCGGTACTATATTGTAATTTCAACTCAGCTGTCCTAAATCTCTTCCACTTTGAATAAGCAAGATCCCTCAGATCAATGGCACGTTTGATGGAGTTCGTAAACCAGGGTTTCTGCCTATTAGAGATCCTTTTAAATCTGATTGGAACAATCGCATCAAATAAAATCCGTATATTTCCCTCCAAAAAAAGGACTGCATATCGACGGAGGGCATATAATACAAATCGTTCCAAACAATTTGCGAAAAACGTTCACGTAGAAGATCGCCGTCCATATTTCCAAAATCTCTGTAGCTGTAAATTTGTTCAGAAAATTGAGGTTTAAAATCATGTGATAAAAATAACAAATCATGTCTTGAAAAACAAGATGCAGATATAGATAAAGTCCTCAAATTATTCGTTACAAAAATTAGGTCTATGAGTGCACTAGACGTCAAATTGTGATGCGTAGGTGTATTGGTATTAATACAGACAAGACCTGGGGATAGCATGTAGTTGGTGAGAGAAGCTTCCGCCAAGATATATTAGAACTAAAATCAACACAGACCACAATGTCCTCGTATTCCATTGTCAGGTCCCCAATGGCATCGTAGAAATCACAAAACGATATTCTATTATTCGGTCGATATACGCACCCAACCAGCATTTTCCTACCATATGAAAAAACTTCAATAAAGATAAATTCAATATTGATTGTGGATGACGATTTCACATGGACTCTACAAGTTAGACCATTTCTCACAAATATGGCAACCCCGCCCCTACGACTCTCCCTATCATTCCGGAAAATCTGATATCCTTCCGGGGCTATAAGACCGTCAGTGGTCGAATTCGAAAGCCAGGTCTCAGAAACACACACAATGTCCACTTCCGAATTTTCAAAAACTAATCTTAACTCATCCAACTTACTGTTCAGACTTTGGGCATTAATATGCGAGATTGTAAGTCCCGTCCTGTATCTCGCCAATATTCTGACCATATTCATTGTTATATCCCTGGAGCTTCCACTCAAAACATCGGCAATAATCATAAAATAAATATAAACTTGTAACGGGATAAACACAACGCTAATAGATTAGTGGAAAAGTAAAAAAGTAAAAATACATGTCTACAAGGGAAAAAAGGATCGAGTAAATGATTAAAATAATATGAATAATAAAATAATAACATATAATAAGGAAAAGAAAAACAATTGGATTAATTATAATAATAAAATAATTTACAAATAATATAATAATAAATGTAGAAAAATTCAGGCATCAGTTCGAAAAAGCTAATCCAACTGCTCGGGAAAATTCAACTGAATAGGATCACCAGCATCACAAAATTTCACATAAACAACTCTTCGGCGCGTAAAGACTGGTTTAAGCCGATCATTTTTTTTCATAGCAAGCGCATTCTTAAAGATACCATGATAGTGTGGTGTCAGGTTTTCATTTATATAAAAAATTGAGTTGCTGTCGGCATATACACTATATTTTCAATGCATCTCGCACATTGATGGGTTAACAGACAGCCTTAAGAGCAAGGCCGCGAGCCCCCTACTAATAGTATCCCAATACATCTTCCCCCCTGTGACACCCCGACTTTTACTGGTGATTACGCATCTTGGACAACGTTTAGGGATATATTTTCGGCCATTTATGGAACCAACCCCCACATTAGCAACATCCAAAGGATGTATTATCTTTTACAAAAAACAGAAGGTGAGGCAAGGGACATTATTCGAACTTGCCCTATGACGAATGATGATTTCGACATGGCGTGGTAGAACCTGGTGGATCGGTATGAGAATAAGCGCTTTTTAATGAATTCTCAATTGAACACCCTCTTTAACCTCCCTTCCATATTAATAGAATCTGGCACTTCCATTAAGAGTTTGCAAAGGACAATTTTTTTTTCGTATATTATTTATTGAATCTTTCCTTTCAGAATTTAAAATAAGTATTCAAATCTTAACCTAAAATAATACAATAATAAAAGTTGTTATTGCCACTGCAACGTACAACTAAAAGTGCACATCAAAAGTAAATTTATCTGATAAGATCATTTGTTTGAACCCTTTTGAGACGTCTGTAACCCTCGAATACAAGTAAGTCTCTTACAAGACGGTTGGGATGTTCTGTAATCCTAGAGATGTAATTGACACTTGCTATTTTTATTTCCTCTCGAACTAAGGGCACCTTCAGATCTTTGTGGATGTTACTGTTTCTCATATACCAAGGAGCACCTGTTATTATTCTAAGAAGTCTACATTGCCGCCTTTGAAGCTTCTCTACATTGGATGGTGAGGCTGTTCCCCACAGTTGGATAACAATTAATGATTGAATAAAGAATTTGTCGTTGCTGGGCATAGAGACTCAGAATTGGGATATCATCTTTGTTTACATTTGTTCCACTAGACTTTCTGAACACACCCTAGGTCTTTGGGAGCAGTCTCATGGGCCTTGTTCGGACCTACCCAAGTGGAGCAAGATGGATGGATGGAAATCCTGACTGCCAGATACCGAACTCTAGAATCAGTTTCGGACATTATCGGCAGCCACAATTTTGCCCAAGGTACTGCACGGTTTAATAACCAAAGCAGTTCTGGTAATTCTCGGAAATTGAAAACCTTTGGAACTACTGTGGCCCCTAACTTACCTCAAAGAAAATGGCCAGTTTGTAGTGAAAATCACTCCATTCGTTTACGTTCAGACTTTATAAGAATGACGGTTAGTGCTCGTTTGGCAACCGTTAAAAAGCATAAATGCTGCACGAATTGTTTGGCTGCCTGGCATGAGTTCAAGAGATGCCAGAGCTCAAATGTTTGCTACATTTGCAAACAAAAACATCATTCTCTAATTCACCGTATCAAATCTTCCCTCCGGGAGAAACCGAGAACTGGAACTAACCCCGCTAACCCTTCTAGCACAGTTCTCCAGAAATCCCTCAGCCTTCTCTTGCACAAAAGCGAAATGAAGTGGATAATGGCCCATCTACATCCGCTGCTGCTCGATTTTTGCAGAATTTCGCTACTCGAGTACAGTCCACCCCGTACTCAACAGTTTTATTAGGAACTATCCAGGTGAATATAGTGAATAATGATGCAATTTTTCGTGCTAGAGCTCTAATCGACCCGGCGCACAATGGGGTTTTTGATGCCTAAAATGGGAATTAAATTGTGGGAGCTTTCCTGGTTTCTTTTCTTAACTTTTTTGGTTTATTTCGCTTAAAGAAGATAAATCCATAATAATAATAAAAAAAATCGTGATCTGCAATGCATAAGGGCCTAACAACCAAAAAATTCAAAATTGAGTTTTTGATTGATTCTGATGTACTGCATCAAAATATATGTTCTGACAAAATTTTACAATCCTACTCTCAAAGATTATTTACCAACCAGGTAAAATTAGAACTGAACATAGAAATGTTAATACAAATTAGAATAAATCATTTTGAGTATCAAACAAGTTTTCATTTCATTTTGAAGTCTTTGTTTCGGGCTTCTTGCGCTTCCTCAGTTAACTGCCCTATTGGTGTTAAAGAGTAGTTTATTACGACAAGCTATCTGGTCGATTACCCACATATTCCTTAGCGAAGTTTGTTGACTTCAACACACCCGATCTTCCGTTAACAGACTTGAAATGTGCCCATATGGATTTGCTATTGGGCGGCGATATATACTCTCAAATTATGCTTCGAGGTTAGAAAAGATTCTAAAAACCCTTTAATCGCTCAGCGAACTGTTTTCGGTTGGATAGTTACTGGTAAAATAGGTCAGTCGAACCCGTTGGATTCCGTTGCTTCCTTCTTTGGGCAACTGGATTTAGATGCGAAAATTAGTCTATTCTGGGAAGTAGAGTAAATCCCGAAGTCGAAAATATTATCGCCTGAAGATCGCTTTTGTGAGGATATGTATCGTCGCACGACTTATAGGACTAAAGGTGGTCGATATGTAGTTGCTTTATACCTACATATCGACGGACTTGAATCTCGGTCCATCTCGAAAACTTTTTGAGAGGTGCTCTTGAAAAATTTTTGAGAAATGAGTCTCGTGTGTTGAGGAACACTGAGGTTATAGATCAATAGATCAAGTTATTGTGGAGTACCTTACCCTAGGCCACATGTCGAAGATCGATCACGACGCTGTTTATTCTGCTAAAATCAGTTATTACCTACCCCATAATGCTTTTTTTAATCCTGATAGCACAACCACCAAATTGCGTGTCGTTTTTAACGCCTCTTGCCCCTCCTCTAATGGCTTAAGCCTTAACAGTGTCTTGCACACTGGTTCGATTTTACAAGCCGATTTGACTATTTTGATTCTTCGATGGAGACTGTTTAGATTTGTTTTCAACGCAGACATACAGAAGATGTATAGGCAAATACTGGTCATACCAGATCACACCCCTTTTCAAAGGATATTATTCCGTCGAAACTCCTAGAAAGATGTCCAAGATTTTGAATTGAACACATTTGGTGTTAACGGTGCCCCCTATTTGGCCATAAGAACCCTACATCAGTTAGCTGATGATTGTGAAACGGATCACGCCTTTGCTTCTGAGATTTTGCGAGACCAATTGTATGTGGATGATATTTTGGCTGGTTCGCATTCTTTTGCAGAAGCGACTCGTAATCGTGATGAGATAATTTATGTCTGAATTCTTCTTGGTTTTCTTTTCGCACATGTACTTTAAATGATAGAGGTCTTATTGAGGATTTGCCACCCGAACATCTATTGGATTCCCAATTTCTAAAATTGTCAGACACCAGCACCATTAAAACTCTGGGTTTACGTTGGAATGCTAGCATTGATGCATTTTTCTTCAAGCCAGCTCCAACGCCCGATTTCTCTGTAGAACCAAGCGAAGCTATTTGGGTGGTTGGCACCTAAAGTAATAGTTGCTAAGATCCTTAAGCAACAATTGCCACGAATGTTTGAAACTCATGACGTTTAACGGGTGGCTAGAGTTTGTCGATGATTATTCGTACATCGAAAGGATTAACAACCCCCGTTGGGTTAATTTTAACCCTCAGTGTGAAGTGCAACTTCCTGCCTTTTGTGATGCTTCTGAGAAAGCATATGCTGTACAGAGGTACAGTAGAGTCCAAACCACGTCTGGTGAATTTGTAACCCACTTGCTCACTGCCAAAACAAAAGTTGCGCCTATAAAAGTGCAAACTTTACCCCATTTAGAGCTCTGCTGCGCAACTCTATTCGCAAAAATGGTATTATCACTTCATAAGGAGCTGAATCTTACCAGATCGGATGCCTCCTATTGGACAGATTCGACAATCGTTCTGTCCTGGCTTAAAAACCCCCGTGCCATTGGCCATCCTTTGTGGCAAATCGAGTTTCGTATATCGTGGACAATATAGGCACTGGCAATTGGGATCACGTCGAATCTCATCATAACCCTGTTGACTTGGCTAGTCGTGGTATGAGCGCTAAGGAGCTCTCTATTTCAGGTATTTGGTGGAAAGGTCCTGAATGGTTATCTCGCCCACAGTCTGAGTGCCGACTGTCGTCTTTTAAATCCAATAACCACCTAGAAACGCTTTTGATACAGGTCAACGTTGCCTAAACGGATACGTCCGAAGAATTTTTGAGCCGATATTCGGACTTACCTCGTGTCCTGCTAGTTGGCTTGTTTGAATTCTAGACCTCTTAGCTCGATGACAGACAACCCGTCTGATATCAAAGCTTTAACCCCGGGACATTTCCTCTTAGGAAGTGCCATCATATCCCCACCGGAACCTGATTTGTCGAATGAATCTCTGAGCTATGCTAATCGATGGCGTAAGTTGAAAATTTTGCACCATTTGTTCGTGCGTCTATGGAAGGACGAATATTTGGTTGATTTGCATAAACGCAACAAATGGAAGAGATTTCGTTGTAGATGATTTTGTTGTCATTCGTCATAACAATCTACCCATTAACGAATGGAAGCTAGGTCGGATCAAACGGGTCTATTTCGGACCTGATGCGAAGGTGCGAGTGGCCGATATCCGGAACGCCAATGGAGTGCTGACTCGGCCAATAGTTCAACTCGTGCTGCTTCCTAATTATGAACAGAACTAATTTTCTCTCTTTCTTTGCCCGTTTTTTTTTTGTTGTATTTACAGATGTCGGAACTTGCATCTCGTCGCGTAGCCGTGGAACGTCACAAGAATGAAAGCCTCGACGACGTTATTGCTACCTCCCACTCCAAATGTAGATTGTGTTCAGAACACTATAGTGCCGCCAAGTGCCGTTACTGGTGTTTATATTGTAATATTGGCAGCACTGTTTATATAGATATATTCGTTTAGTTATTCGCTAAGTTTATTCGGTAAGTTAGTAGTTCAATTTTGTTGAATACATATTTTTTAAATAAACGAACAGTTCAGTTTAGACTGCATACCAGAAAACACAATATAAACAGTAACAAAACGCGATTTGACAGCGCATAGGCCAAACGTGAAAGGGACAGCAAATTTACCAAAAAGTATTTCTGTCCCTCTCTGATTGTAACTCTGTTTTGTTTATTTATGTTTTTTTTAGTTTTCGGTGTGGGTTTTTTATATTGGCGAGAGTTAATAAAAAATGCAATTTTTGTCTAAAACTATTAATAAATAATAAAAACAACTAATAACAATAACAATTTTTTACTTTTTCTTTCAAGGAATTAAAAAATATTGGCAACTTTCAGCAAGAAACATTTTTAATGAGCAGTACATCTTATTTTTATCTTGTAATATTCAGCTTCTTAATTACCTCTTGCACAGGAAACTATATTCATTGTGACCGAAAATCACACACATTTCGATTAATATTTAAATATTTAAGAATCTTTAAACTTTTCATTGAAGAAATTAAAAAATATTCCAAATTTTCCCTTTTTTAACACAAAATAAATGTTTATTTACATTTAGTTTTTCTACTTTAACCGCCAGTTTTCACTCTGTATATCTGTTGCTTCTAACACATTTGATTTGCAAACCATTATAACGTTTTTTCCCTTTAAATTTACCTATGCTTTTATGTTATGAAGGTTTTTCATCTGTCAAAACTTTCGTATCTGCATGCCCAAGGAGAATTCGTAGGAGGTGATGTTATTAGTCCAGCTGATTGCTTTTCTAAGTACACGGGAATGTCAAATATTGACGTTATACATTTTTAATTTAAATAAATATTTAAATTTGTGAATTTATGTTTTTTTTAATTGTGTTTTTTTAATAATTGTTAAAAACGTAAACATTGAATATACGCGAGTGTTATAAGTAATTACCTATTACTCTCGTAAGTTTTATATTGAAATTTGTTTTTAGTTAATAATTTATTAATAAATTTTTAGTTTTGTGTCGTCCTCATTTGTGAATTATACAAAATGCGTAAGTGCAAGTTGTGTGGGAAGAGGTCCGAGCCTGGCAAAGGACCTTTTTTTAATGTGCCCAAAGACGGTGAGAGGAGACAGAAGTGGAGTCAGCTGCATAAGGTCACTTTTAAACCAAATGACCGAGTGTGTGCTGACCATTTTTCTACCTCTGACTTCATAGAGAATGGACCAAGGAAAATATTATTGCCCAAGGCTATCCCAGTCATTCCTAAGCCATCATCACCGTAAGTACATAAAGTTTTATATATTTATAGAAGAATATATTTTATTAATTCATTCAGATTAAATTTACCTGAAGAAGTCCATCACATGGACATTAGCGACGACATAAAGCTTGTAGATCAGGGGACACAAACGGAGTAAGTAGTCTTAAATATAAAATGTTTATATTAAATATATAATTTAATACTTTGCATAATATCTAATTTTTAGAATACAATTCCTAACTCCGGCTCCTCTGCTGGACCATACATACCACCTGCCACTACCAAACATTGACCATCACCTCACTCCCCCTTCCAAAACTCTTTTCGAGCAAGAAACACAGACAAGGTAAGTTAAGAATTTTTTGTGATATATATATATAATGCAAACTGTAATTAAAAACCAAGTATTTTCTTTCATACGTTTTCAGCTTTATATTCACCGAGAAAGAGGAGTACTCTAACAAAATTCAAATGTTAGAGTCACAAATAAAGAATTTACAGTGCGAGCTTGCTCAATGCAATAAGGCCTTGGATAACGTCAGGAGAATTTTTACAGAAGGCCAAGTCAGAAGACTGATGACATCAGACACAATACATTGGCAATGGACAGATATTTCCAATGCATTGTGTCTGCATGCTTCAGGACCGAGGGCGTATAACCACCTGTACGTAAAGGGCTTTCCATTAGCACATGTGTCCACTCTACAGCGTTGGTGTCGTAAAGTGCGGATATAGGAAGGCATAATCAATTCATCAATAGACTTCATGAGGCACATCACCAATTTATCGGATGATGAAAAGATATGTGTACTGGCCTTCGATGAAATGAAAGTAATGGAGACTTTCGAATACGACACCAACCTGGAAAATATATGTTAAAGTGAGGAAGCCAAGTAACTACGTGCAGGTGGTTATGGCACGTGGCTTAAGGAAGTCATGGAAGCAGCCGGTCTTTTATGACTGACTGCAAAATGTCAAAAGACATTATACACCAAATAATAAGACGATTGTCTACGGTTGGATATCCAGTAGTAGCAATCGTCTCGGATATGGGCCCGTCTAACCGTAAGTTGTGGAAGGACTTAGGAGTTTCCCCAAGTAAGTGCATATACGCAATTTGTTTACAACACACTACACAACCACTACACTTTTCTTCACTTTTTCTTATTCCTCCAATGACGACTATTAACGGCTTGACAAGGAAGGATATATGTATATAACTTTAAATCAGGTAAATAAAGAAAAAATAGTTAAAAATCTAATACTTAAAACATTTCAACTAACACTGAATCATATCTATTTCACATTCTATATATATACATATATATATAACTATATTTTTCATTTATTATTACATTTTTAGAAAAGCCTTGGTTCCCCAGTCCGGTCAATGAAATAGAAAAAGTATTTACGTTTGCCGATGCTCCCCATCTGCTAAAACTGATACGAAATCATTTCATTGATACCGGCTTGTACAACGGGAAATTACTGACTGCAGCCACAATTTCCGAAGTATTGAAGTACACTTCAAGAAGTGATACTTCAATCGTATTTAAGTTAAGCACGGAAAATATATCCGTGAAAGGCGCAGGTAATATTTTATTTTTAATCCTTTTAACTTATAACGAAGTTCATTTTAATTACAGGAAGGCAAAAAGTGAAATTGGCGGCCCAACTTTTCTCAAATACGACGGCCAATGCTATCCGTCGGTGTTATTCTTTGAGCCTGGATATGTACAAACACAGCGGACTTTTTCCAATTAGTGAATGATTGGTTTGACGTATTCAATTCTAATCTGAGTTCGTATCCTGGCAAAGTAAGACTTTTTTAAATTAGTTTTTATTGTTACATTAAATAATACAGTAATTTGGTTAAAGGAACCATACGGGATAGCGCTTTCTAGGCAAGCAGACATTTTGTCTCAAATGACAAATATTATGTCTAAGCCGATTTCGCCAGGAAGAGCTAATATGGAGCATTTTCAAAAAGGCGTTGTTATGACTAACAATGCGTTGATCATGCGTCATGAGTACGTCAAAAGGTACGGTATGAGGTTCGTGGTGACCAGTAGGCTTAACCAAGATATCTTGGAACACTTCTTTGGAGCCATTCGCAGCAAAGGAGGATTGTATGATCACCCATCACCCATTGAATTTAAATTCAGATTGAGGAAGTATATCTTGGGTAAGTAAATTTAATATTTATTTATATTTTTATATAACATAAGTTTTTAATTCAAAATAGCTAGAAATACAGAAAATTTTAACGGCAGCGGAAACGTTAGCAACGACGGCACCAAATGGCTTTCCTACACAGCAGCGGATAACCAAAGCCTAGAGGAAACCATTGAGGAAATAGAAGACAAAGGTGGAGAGTTTAGTGACCTAGTGGAAACAAGTTTTGATGACATTGGTATTCTTCAAGAAGATGCTTTAGAGTATATATCGGGATATATTATACGGAAGCTGAATCTTGAAGGATACGAATCTCATGATAGCTCGTTTACATGGGTTGATCAGGTGTCGAAGGGTTCTCTAAAAAAACCATCAAATAGTTTCCTAGAAACAATGAAATGTCTGCAATTAATATTTAATAAGGTAAATGGAATGGAAATATCCCATAAGAGAAACCTTCACAACCACCTGATTGAGAATTCTTCATCAGTAAAACTGCCCGACTGCGTGAAGAAATTGTTTTTCAAATGTCGAATTTACTTTCGTGTGCGACATTTGAATACGAGATTGAGGGCGCAGAAAGCAAGGCAGAGAATAATGGGCTACAAAAAAATGCTTAAAATAAACCTATAAGGTAAATATAATAAAGTATATATATAGGGGTATACATTAAATAAATAATTGCAATATTTTTTTCACACAGGTGCAGTTCCACTTTTCACAAACACAAGGTCCTTTTTAGGACAGCCGAAAATTTATCGGAAGATATAAAATATTTAAAAACAATTTATTCTACTTCGGTCAACTTTCTTTTAACAATCGGTCCTTTTCAGGACCGCCGAATATGTATCGGAAGAGATAAGACATTTAAAAACGAATCATTCTCTTTTCGTCAACTGGATCTTAACAATCGGTCCTTTTCAGGACCACAAAATATATGTTAAAAGAGATAAAATCTTTCTGTTTGTCTGTGTGTAGTAATACACCTACGTTAAGGGGTGTGTGCCTTTAGTTGGTGCTAAGATGTTCCATGGGTTGACCAGTTTTTAAGCTGTTTTTTGGTCTATGAAAGTATTAGGTTTACGTACGTACACACTGAGTACCTCCCTTATCGCTAAAAAAAAACAATAATCAATTTAACAATCACATTTTTGCACTACATCTTATTCTTTTCTATAAAAACCTCTTCGGCTCGGCCATCTTTCCAAACAGGCAAATCAAATCGCCAAGTGGCCAAAGTTAAAAACAAGCTGATCACTTTTTTATAAATACGCCAACTTTATGAGTAAAATCACTGAAATCACGTTTAATTTACATTACAATACATTAAATCACGTCTATTTACATTATTTTTTGTTTCTAATAAAAATTTATGAATCTAAAAATGTAAATAATATTGTATTTTAAAAATGCCATACAAAAGAAACGAGGGAATAAATGACAGAAAATAGCAATTTCAATGTCATTATATGAATTCGCCATTATATGAATTTGACATAACCGGGCACACAAAAACAACAGAAAATACATGTTGTTTTTGTTAAAAAACACTGCGAATTGAGTTGTTGTACTATTGCCACTACCTTATTGAATTTGCCTTGTGTATGCCTGTGCCAGAAAACACAATGCAACCAGCACAATGTAACCAGTGATGACAATTGTGACGTTTAAAAAACACTAAAATCAGCTGCCTTAACCGTTTTCTAGGAGGGAGAAAGAAAATGTTAAAAGGTTTGCCCTGTCTGATTTTCTCTCTGTTTGTTTATTTATGTTTTTTCTCGATTTCGTGGTGGGTTTTTTATAGTGGCGAGGGTTAACAAAAAATGTAATTTTTGTGTAAAACTATTAATAAATAATAAAAATAACTAATAGCAATAACAATTTTAACTTTTCCTTTCAAGAAATTAAAATACATTGGCAACTTTCAGCAAGAAAAATTGTTTATGAGCAGTACGTCTTATTTTGATCTTGTAATATTTAGCTTCTTAATTAGCTCTTGTACAGGAAACTATATTCATTGTGACCGAAAATCGCCCACGTTTCGATTAATGATTAAATATTTAAGAATCTTTAAACTTTTCATTGAAGAAATTAAAAAATATTCCAAATGTTCCCTTTTTTAACACAAAATAAATGTTTATTTACATTTAGTTTTTCTACTTTAACCGCCAGTTTTCACTCTGTATATCTGTTGCTTCTAACACATTTGATTCGCAAAACATTATAACATTTTTTTCTCCCTCTAAAGCCTACTTTACACGGTCCCACAAGTAATATGATCTGTCAAAATTTTGTGTAGAAGAGTACGGATGTAATCGTCTAAACGTACTATGTAATGAAACAATCACACATTGAGAGAAAATACGGATGAAAAGTTTGACAGTCGTATGGCTCTCTTCATTTTTTTAAATGATTCAAAAAACAAGCAAGTCGCATTAGATCAGGGATGTATTTTTATGTAAACACATAGAAAAAAGTTTAACAGCTGTTTTTATTTTACTTTTTATTGTCTTATACCGATCATGTAAACGCAAAAAATATAAATCATACGACTTTTATTCTCTTTTTCGTCACACGGATGGAATTTCATTTTACTTTTTCATTAGACTTTACGTACGTAAAGTATTACCGTGTGAAGTGGGCTTAAATTGTCCTGGCCTTTTATGTTATGAGCGTTTTTCATCTGTAAAAATTATCGTATCTGTATGTATCTGTGCCAGACCTTTTTATATTATTTAATACTTATATGGCGCCCGTGAAAAACAAAAAAAAACTATAGCATAAAAAATATTTTATTTAAAAAGAAATTAACTATACAAATTTTTTAATGAATAAATAAAAAATATAGAACAATTTTGAAAATGAAAATAAAGAGAAGTACAAAAATAAAAAAGTGTGAATAAAATATAATAAAAAAAACGTATAAGTGTGTATGAACATAAAATACTAAAAAAAATAAAAAAAATTTAAAAAGAAATGATCTGAAATAAAAAAAATGTAAATAACGGGTGATCTTTTAGCTATTATCTTTTTGGCAACACAGGTTTAAACAGCTCACGCACGTTTCGTGTTTTGTTTCACTGTCGAACATCTTCAGTTTGGTCTATAATTTAACCATGAATCGTCTTACAAACGAACAACGCTTGCAAATCATTGAATTTTATTATCAAAATGTGTGCTCTGTTTAATCGACCCACTGAAGCGGCTATTCGGACTATTGTGACTAAATTTCGCACCAAATTTACGTTGTTGGCCATTAAACCACTAACACGCTAACGTAAAGTGCGAACTGAAGAAAATATCGCAGCCGTATCGGCCAGTGTTAATTATGACCATAAATTATCGACTCATTGCCGTTCGCAGCAATTGGGCCTCTGTTACTCAACAACGTGGAAAATTTTGCGGAAGGATTTAGGTATGAAGCCTTTCAAAATATAGCTGATGCAAGAATTGAAGCCGAACGACTTACCGCAACGCAGAATTTTTGGTGAATGGGCTCTTGGAAAGTTGGCCGAAGATCCACTTCTTTATCGAAAAATTGTGTTCAGCGGAGAAGCTCGTTTTTGGCTCAATGGATACGTAAATAAGCAGAATTGTCCATTTTGGAGTGAAGATCAGCCAGAAGCATTGCAAAAGCTACCAATGCATCCAGAAAAAGTCACAGTTTGGTGCCTTTATGGGCTGGTGGCATCATTGGACCGTACTTCTTCAAAGATGCTGCGAATCGTAACGTAACGAATGGTGAGCGCTACCGTGAGATGATATCCAACTTTTTTTGCCCAAAATGCAAGAGCTTGACTTGCATGACATGTGGTTTCAACAAGACGGTGCCACATGCCACACTGCACGGGTAACAATGACTTATTGAGAGGCGAGTTCGGTGAACATTTTATTTCACGTTCGTGACCAGTCAATTGGCCGCCTAGATCGTGCGGTTTAACGCCTTTAGACTATTTTTTGCTATGTTAAACTCATGTCTATTCAGACAAGCCCGCTTCAATCGACGCATTGGAAGACAACATTGAAGCATTTATTCGTGAGATACCGGCCGAAATGTTGGAAATTAAATTATATGGACCGTACTATCGATTCAAATAAAGATTTCATGCATTTTTCTGAATTTTATGTATAGGTCTTTCTATATTACTATTTTTATTGTATTATTCAATAACATATCCTATAAATATCTATATATGTATAACTGTCATTATATATCTGTTAAAAAAAACATTATGGGGACGTCATAAAATTTCTATTTTTTTTTTCTTTGTTGACTAATTTGAAATACAATGCTAATAATTTTTAGCAAATGTCAAATTTTGATATTGATATTTTTGGGAAATTAATTAATGAATTTTGTACTGTAAAAAAAAGTAGAGCCTTATCAAGAAATTCAAATAAGATAAATGAATATACAACACTTTTAATCAAAAATTACAATGCCATTTTAGAATATACAAAAACAAATACAGATAGTTTATCAGAGATATAATTTTTTTTTAAATAGAAAGCTGTAGAGTGATTTTATTAAAGTGTTTCGAAAAACTTAATTGCAATATAGAAATTCCAGAGAGTTTAGAATTAGTAGTCCATTTAAATAATAATATTGAGATAGAAGGTGAAGTAGAAATCAATATGGCAACCGTTGATCAGAAAAGGTCATATATTACTAAGTGTGTTTCTATGATTCGTGAAAACTATGGTGGTAATCCATTAACATTACAATAATTTTTAGACAAAATTGATCCGTAATAATTCACAATGAAGGAGCTATCGTGAAGATTATAATACCCACAATTATCCCAGAATAAACTGTAGATATAATAATAATAATAATAATAATAATCAATTTCAGAATAGTCCAGGGAATTACGCAAATCGCTTTTCGCGAAGTAATAATTCGAGGGCTTCTGTTAGGACTTTAAACTCAGAAGTCCCTCAACAACAGCTTTTGTTGAGGGAAGAGCAGCAAATAGAACAGCATTAAAGCAAAACACAATTACTTTCTCACCCGATATTTCTAACAAACAATCTGTTCATAAATCTGTTTACAGCTTAAATTTAAATTATGCTGATTTCATTAAATTAAACTGTGTAGATACAATTAAATTAGCTACTTTTCTTGTAGATACTCAAGCAGATATCTCATTAATAAAAATTTCAAGTTTACGTCACAACATTATTTTAAATCAGAATGAAATTTTAAGTATTACCGGAATTACATCAAACGCAAAATCAACATTGGGAACTATTTGTACAAATTTGATTATTTCAAATAATATAATACAACAGGTTTTTCATGTTGTTAATGATGATTTCAATTACCAGCCGATGGTATTTTACCAGCCGATGGTATTTTAGGTACAGATTTTATTAAGAACAATAAGTGGAACAATGACTACGAAAACATAATTTTATCTGTCACTACTCATATAAAAAAATTACAAATACCTATATTTCAAGGAACGAATAATTTTACTTGTGTTATACCACCATCACCGTAGTCTAGTAGGTAGTGTATTGGCTTATTAAACGTAAAGCCAGGGTTCGAGCCCCAGGCAAGACATCAAAACAAAATCCAAAAAAGAGTATTTCTTCGGCGACTTCCTCTCTGCAGATTTCTGGCAAAAACTCTAAGAGTAAATAAAATTGCCATGAAAAGTTTCTCAAAAATCTGTCGTTCGGAGTCGACTTTAAACTGTAGGTCCCACCACTCATGTACAAAATTAACACACACAACATAAGTGGTGTGAGAAACTAGGCCGTAATCCTGACTGAAGGGTTGTAATGACGAATTATGTATGTGTGTATGTATACCACCAAGATGTGAAGTATTTAGAATTTTTAAATTACATGATATTAAGGAACCTATGTTTGTTGATTCGAAGGAAATTGAAAAGGGAGTTTTTATAGCAAAAGGAATTATTGATTCTGAATATTTAATTTTACGAATAGTTAATATTACCGATGAGATCAAATATGTTAAAAATGATAAGGTAAATATGGAAAAATTACAACATTATTATATATATTCAATTAATAAGCAGGACATAAATAACCAACGTATTCAGGAATTAAAAGACATTCGAAAAAATCGAATGCCAAAAGACATCCAGAATAATTTAATGCCACTATGTGAATACTATTCGGATATTTTTGCACTCAAAGAGGACAAAATGACAACAAACAATTTTTATGAGCAGAAACTCAGATTAATTGATTCATCACCAGAATATATCAAGAATTACAGACTTGCCCGTTCTCAAAGAGAAGAAATAAATAGACAGGTTAAGCATTTATTAGACAACGATTTAATTGAACCAGGTAGCTCAAATTTCAATAGTCCACTAATTCTAGTTCCTAAGAAGAGAAGAGAATAATCAGAAATCCTACAGAGTGTGTGTAGATTACCGTGCAGTAAAGAAAAAAATTATTTCCTTTTATTTATTTATTTACTCATTCAGGCGTAAATACAGTACAACAATATATCATCTTATTTAATAGTACTACTAAGGATATAGGCATAACAAAATATAAGAAATTACAAAATAATAACCTTAAAAATAAATTAACAAATATTATTAAAAACAAAATAATTATATTAAAAAATATGATTGATTAATTACATATGTACATTATGTTAATTCAAAAATTTAATAATTGCAGTCTTGAAATGCTTAGCGTTGCTTAGTAACTGTATGTTGTTCGGGAGTTCATTCCAGAGACGAATTGCATTGGGGTAAAAGTGTCTTTCAGATATCTATTTACGGTATCTAACGCTATTAATTCTCCTTAGCCTGTTCCTACTTACTGAGTAACAACTGGAAAACAATTCACATCCGCACAGTAATACGAATACTTACGAATATTAAACGGAGTAAAATATTGCGCTAGCCAAAGACTTCGCAACATGGCAGCCGTTTTACCACAGATAGCATTTATATGGTTAGACCAGTTAAGGCTGTTATTAAAAATAACTCCTAGATTCTTAACATTATGTACAGTCTCAATAGTAGTATTATTAATCTGTAATGGTGTAAACTGTGCCGTATAGTTTACCTTGCCTATTATCAAAGCTTTTGATTTCCTCGGATTGAGACAAAGACCGTTAATCGACGCCTATTGAAACACATTATGCAGATCACAATTTATTTTCCCTATACAATTTGTAATATCAGACTTCAAGCAACTAACCTTGCAAAACTTCAATTTAGTTGGCAGATCATTACTACACCTCTAGATATTAAAAAATTGTCCGATTTAGTACCATCATGATACACAAATTGACTTCTATCACGTAGATACGACGAGATTAGCATGACAGCAGTATTCGAGAGATGGCACATGTGTTTTAACTTTTGGCAGAGAATTGTATGATTAACGGTGTCAAATGCCTTAGAATGATCGAGTAAAACCAAAAATGATGTCATATTGTCATCCGCACTTAATCGCAACTCTTCCGAGACATCGATGAGCGCAGAAATGCAACTCTGATTAGGCCTGAAACCAGACTGCCTCTCAGATAGCACGCCATTGCCATATAAGTATTGGGTCATCTGTTTAAATAATAATTTCTCGAAAATTTTCGATAAGTATGACAATATTGCGATTGGGCGGTAAGTTTTATCTTGTGTTGGCACTGGTATTATCTTGGCACTTTTCCACATTGCAGGGAAAGTGGATGATGTAATTATCGTATTCATTAAATGAGTCATGTACGGCAGAACATATGGCAAAATTAATTTTATAAATTTGGGATCAATTCCATCACTTCCTATGGAGTTAGACCCAACGGCTGGAATACTCTCAATAACGTCATCCTGTGTTACGTTACTAAATTCAAAATTGGGTTGAATCAAGTGATTAGTAGTAGGGAAGGCATCGGATGTGTTGTAATTCTTCAAATCGGCATCAATTCCCGGTATATTTGAAAATTCCAAGCTGAGTTGATTTACATCAACCATTTCATTGGATTTAATACCATTATTCACTATTCCCGCTGATGTACACTTTCTCCTGGCACTAATATTCGATCGAAATGTATTAGCAAAGAAACTCGATTTTGCGGCTCTAATTTTCAGATTTGTGTTCCTCCTACATGCTTTAAAAATTTCTTAAAAATCAGTCGTCCTATATCTTTTCCATCTATGAAAAGTGTTCACGCTGGCCACCCTACGTTTAAGTTTAGATATAAGTTTAGTTTAAGTGTATAAACCAGCCCTGTATTAATATGAATTAATTGTGAATTAATACAAACGAAAAGAGATCATTACCCGATCCAACACCCAACTCGAAGTTACGTTTTGTGTACATTGAAATAAATAATAATTGGATTATTTAAACTAATACTTTTGTATTTTCTTTACCCCAAATTCTCGCCAAATATTTTATTTTATTGCTTTCCCTCTCACCCCCACATTTTGGTCCAATCGAACCGGATTATATCTTAAATAAAATAAAATATTTGCGAGACTCTATTTGCAGATTTTGTCTCTAAGATCGCCAAATTGGTTTTTTGTTGTTGGATAAACTACACCCTTAAGCCAAATTTTCTCCGGTATTTATTAAATAAATTGTTTTAATAATATTTTACCCGATTTTTATAAGGTACGTTAACTGAATTGTAATAAGTGCTTTAATTTGTGTTTTTAAAATAAAAAATATAATAGTGCAGTGAAAGTGTAATGCCTTGGTTACCCAAGCGTTATGCTGGAGTTACCCACACGTAACGTAACGTACCGTAGAAAACGTTCTCTTTTTAGTATATGAAGAACAATGTAAACGCTTACCCAAACGTCCTGTATAAAACAGAATTCTCCCACGTTTTTGCGTGACATTTGAACATAAGAGAGAAAACATGAGAGAGAGAGAGAGCAGTGTTGCTACGAAAAAAAATATTGTAACCAACATTTGTGAAAAAATCACCAAATAAGGAAAAATATGACCAAAATTAAATTCGCAGTTTTTTTATTTTATTTTTTTTCAAATTTAAATTATAATTATAATATAACAAAAAATAAGAAAACAAAATTATAGTCTCATATTTAATTAATTTTAACAAACAAAACAAAAGCTATTTTATAAGACAAATAATAACCAAATCCTGAATAATCTACACATTGAACAAAAACGGCAACACTGATGATGAGTCTGTATACCAATTTATATGTATTGTGTTGTGTTTGCTTGTGTGTTGCTTTGTGTTCTGTTTCGTTTTTATTTACATTCTTCGTTGACATATGTGCGGTTTTTTTCGATTTTTTTCTTTGGAGTTTTTCTTCATTACAATTAATTTGAATTGAAATTTTCGAACCATTTTTGAATTTGTTCTCTATAAATTAGTTAAAGAAAAACCCGAATTTTGATAGTAAAAAATGGCCGCATTAAGGAATTTGAATAGAAATTATAATCGTTAGAACGATTTGGAAAGCTTTATTCAGGCTATTCCGCGAGAGGGACATTCGGTTCACTCTCTAGGTGTTCATCGGCAGGAGTTGACCCGTTTGTGGCAAGTCTTTCGTGACAGTTACGAAGACCAAAGTCTCAACAATAGACGCGAAGGTCAAGTATATGTCGGGATACACTATATACTTTCAATCCGCCTCATTTATTGATGGATTAATTGATAGCCTTAAGAGTAAGCTCACGAAACCGATTACTAGCACTGTCCCTATCCACCTTCCCCATGTGACACCCCAACCTTTTCTGGCGATTATGCGTCTTGGCCAACATTTCGAGATATGTTTTCGGCCATTTATGGAACTAACCCCCATATTGGAAATATCTAAAAGATTAGCTTTTACAAAAAACAGAAGGTGAGGCGAGGGACATTATTCGAACTTGCAACATGACGAATGATGGTTTCGACATGGCTTGGCAGAATCTCGTCTATCGTTACGAGAATAAAAGAGACTGGTAAATTCCCAACTGAAAACTCTTTTGAACCTGCCTTCCATATCCAAGGAATCTTGCCCTTCCATTAAAAGTTTGCAACGGATAATTAATGATTGCGTAACAAATTTGTCGTTGTTGGGCATAGAAACTAAAAATTGGAACATAATTTTTGTTTACATTTGCTCCATTAAACTTCGCGAACACACCCTAGGTCTTTGGGAGCAGTCTCAAGGGCCTTGCGCGAAGTGTTTGGCCGTTTCCCATGGGTCAAACAGATGCCATAGCTCTAACGTTTGCTACATTTGCAAACAAAAACATCATTCGCTACTTCATCGTATCAAATCTTCTACCCGGGAGAGACCGAGAGCTGAAAGTAGCCCCGTTAACCCATTTTCCCCAGATCGCTCTTTAAAAATTCCCCGGCTTCTTGCACAAAAGCGAAATGATGAGGATAATTGTCCGTCGACATCTGCTACTACACCTTCTTTCCATAATTTCTCTACCCGCCTACAGTCCACCCCGTCTTGAACAGTTCTGTTCGGAACTGCCAATGTTAACATGGAGTTGAATCATGGTATGTTTTCTGCGAGAGCTCTGATAGACCCAGCGTCGCAAGCTGATTTCATATCTCGAAAGTTGCAACGGAAGCTAGATCTTCCAACCTATCCTGCACCTGCTGCCACTGTTGTGGGCCTTAATGGCGCAGTGGTAGCAAACTCTACTAAAGTTTGTATTATTTCGCTAGGATCTCCTATTGATCCATCGTTTAAATTGACCGCGGAAGCATATGTTGTTGAAAAGCTTACTGGTCAATTATCCACGTGCTCGTTAGCGAAGTATGCTGATTTTGATGCACCCGAACTGATTTTAAATATGGCCATATGGATTTGCTATTAGGTGGAGATGTATACCCCCAGATAATGCTTTCCGGATTTCGAAAGGACCCCAAAAACCCTTTGATCGCCTAACAAACCGGTTTGGGTTGGGTTGTAACTGGTAAAATACTTCAGTCAAATTCGTTTCCTTTTAAGTCTGATTTGAGTCTTGGTCCATCTCGTAAAGGTGCGTTTGCTCGAAATATGAAATCTGATTATTATAGAACCCCGAGGTTAAAACTTAATACTAGGGAGTTATTGGGGAATGCCCTTCCCTAGACGACTCGCAGATCATGACTCTATTTTATTCCCCTCCTAACCACTAGTCACTATTTACCCCATTATGTCGTTTTTAAATCACATTTTTAGCGCTATCAAAATATCCACTAGATTCCTAATTTTTTAAATCGTCAGACGCCAACACCGCTGAAGCTCTGGGTTTGCGTTGGAATGCGAGCATTGATACATTTGCTTCAAGCCAGCTCCAACGCCCTATTTCTCTATAGTCACAAAACGTTCGTTGGGTGAGTGGCACCTAAAATCGTAGTTGCTAAGATTTGTAAAGGCAGAACAGATTGTGACGAATGTTTGGAACCCATGACGTTTAACAGATGGCTTGAGTTTGTCGATGATTATTCGTACATCGACAGGATTAACATTCCCCGTTGGGTTATTTTTAACCCTCAGTGTGAAGTATTTCATGCAGTTTGTGATGCTTCTAAGAAAGCATATGCTGCCATTCTGTATAGTAGAGTCCTAACCCTGTCTGGTGAATTTGTCACCCACTTGATCGCTGCCAAAGTAAAAGTTGTGCTTGTAGAAGTGTAAACTTTACCCCGTTTAGAGTTCTGCCATGCAACTCTATTGGCAAAAAATGGTATTTTCACTTCGTAAGAAACTGAATCTTACCAAATCGGAAGCCTTTGTTGCACAGATTCGACTATCGTTCTGTCATAGCTTCAAAAACCCCCGTGCCATTGGTACACTTTTGTTGCAAATCGAGTATCGTTTATCGTGGACCAGGTAGGCACTGACAATTGGAATCACGTGGAATCTCTAAATAAAGTTGTTACCCCATGATGACCACTTTTACTCATCAAAAAACATATCAACGATATGTTGTCATTACTTATGACAATTTACCCCCTAACAATTGAAAACTAGGTCGAATCGAATGGATTTATTTCGTCCCTGATTAGAAGTGCGAGTGGCCGAAATTCGAACTGCCATTGGCGTTCTATTATGGGCAATTGAGAAGCTTGTGCTGATTACTTACATTTCTCTGTTGTGTGTTTGTAGTTTTCTTTACAGATAATCCAATACCCCGTAGACTAGTTGTCGAACGCCTAAGAGACAGACACCTTGAAAAAAGCTGGCAACGCAAAGGAAGAGCGCAACCCACAACCAGGCTGTCATGTTCAGTGTCGACAAAATCTATATTTTGCTATATTCACCATCATTTTCTTTTCTGCACATAATTGTAATATAAATCCATTATTACCCCGAAATGTTAATTTGAACTCTGGCCAGGTGACTTCTCGGTCCTCTTGTTGCAATGTTGCAAGGGGGGCGGGATATTCACGCTGCCTACCCTACGTTTAAGTATAGATATAAGTTTAGTTTAAGTGTATAAACCAGCCCTGGATTAATATGAATTAATTGTGAATTGATATAAACGAAAAGAGATCATTACCCGATCCAACCCCCCAACTCGAAGGAACGTTTTGTGTACATTGAAATAAATAATAATTTGATTATTTAAACTAATACTTTTGTATTTTCTTTATCCCAACTTCTCGCTAAATATTTTATTTTATTGCTTCCACTCTCACCCCCACAAAAAGCACAATTCCTTTGATTAATTGAGACCTTAATCTCGTTTGTAAACTATGGCTTTCCACTACGTATGTCCTTCATCCTCACTGGTACATATTTCTCAAATAGATATTGTATATTTTTCTGTAAAAAATTAATCTGTTCATCCACTGTAGGCATTAAAAATGTTAGATTCCATGGTATAGTCACTAACTCTGTTTCAAGTGAAGCAAAATCAATGTTTCTAAAATCCCTATATTTAATCACTTGATTCCTTGATATTGTCCGAAAATCATATGAAAGGAAAAGAAGATCATGTCTGTAAAAGCAGAGGCAGAAAGTTGGTCAAATAAAGCGTTGGATTGGGATTATCAACAAAACACGAATCAATTAATTTACTAGCACCTGATGTGTAGTGCGTAGGTACTGTGCCATTAATCAAATGCAAACCGATAGCACTCATATCCCCCGCCGAACCTCTATCTAAAAGAATGTTGGCATTGAAGTCGCCTATTAAAATAGTATCCGTGTACCCCAAATTGAGTGAGGGCAATTTATCCAATAGGGTTCTGACATTAATTCTATTGTTTGGTCGGTAAATTACACCCAGTAAAAGTTTCTGATGGCTACTAAAGAACTCAAGAAATAAAAATTCAACATTATTGGAGCTACTATCGAGTTCAACATTATTAGTAACTGCTGCCGTTCTACTACTAAAATCCACTTTATAATCGGTCGTATAGTCCACCTGCAAAGACTGTAATCCTACTCCTTTACAAGAAATCGATGACTTCACGTATATAGCCACATCTCCGGCATTCGATACTCTATTAGAACGAAAAATACGATATCCTTGCAAATGATAGTAACTGTCACCAACATCAATACGAAACCAAGTTTCCGAGATACAAATTACATCCATCTTGGATCCTTCAAAGATAAATCGAAATTCGCCAATTTTCCTGTGAAGGCTCTGGGCATTTATATGGCATATGTTAAAACCTGATGCTGTCCTAGAAAGTATTCTGACCATGGTATAAAGGTTTTCCCTAGAATGAACTACTCCATTTTCACCAAATTGTGACATCAATGTCAAAGAAAAATTTTAGTTTAGCAATGCAAGCGCAGATATGTAAATAGAACAATACAATAATAGAAATTGAAAATTACAATATGAAAAACGTTAAAATATATATTACCTAAACTATAGTAAATAAATTTTAATAAGTTCCTAATTTGCCTCTGGTGGGCGAAACATCCTGTGCAGCATTTTAGAATCATCTATGAGTAAAGGATCCTTCTCACCAATTTTCTAATGTATACCTCTATTGATGAATGCTGAAGATATAGCATGACTTCTTTTCAAACGTCGTGCATGTTGAAAGATGCGATGATTCTCCGGTGTTTCATTAACATAAAAAGGAACCGAACTATCATAACCAATAGCATTCAGCCGCAGGACATCCTTCTTCGACTTCAAATAGCTCGTTATGGACCTTAGTACAAAGTTTCTGTCGTAGGGACTTCTAAACTTAATTATGATGTCAGGATCTTTAGTTACGGTGTCTTGTCTTTCCCTACCTGCCCTTCTTAAATAATTATTTTTAATACATTACATAACATAACATAATTAGTCATTAGTCAGTCAGGATTACGACCTAGTTTCTCACACCACTTATGTTATGTATGCTAATTTTATACATGAGTGGCGGGACCTACATTTTAAAGTCGACTCCGAACGACAGATTTTTGAAAAACTTTTCATGGCAATTTTGTTTACTCTCAGAGTTTTTGCTACAAATCTGCTGAGAGGAAGTCGCCGAAGAGATACTTTTTGTATTTTGATTTGATGTCTGGCCTGGGGCTCGAACCCTGGCTTTACGTCTAATAAGCCAACACACTACGTCCTAGACTACGGCGACTACTTACTTATTTTTATTTTATTTTTAATATTTACGCGAAATATAGCTTTAACATCAGGAGCAGTAATATTTGAAACTTGACACAGTTTCAAATAAGTATCAACTAGGTTGTCATATTTCATAAAAGGATGCCATAGACACGTAAGTCATTCGCAACGATAGAGTTCTCCTGTTGCCGGGCATGCTTTTTTAAAGACAATATTTCCTTCCTCAATTCCTCATTTTCGTCAGTGATTTCTATAATTTTGTCCGACTCTGTATTATTTATTTCTTTTACAGCCGATTCTATTGTCTGTACTCTTTATGTTAAATTATTTATTTCACTCATTGTTATGCTCAGTTTCTTATTAATCTCACTCAAGGGACGATCTTCGCATTCTTTAAACATTGCCTGTATTGTTGTTTGTAATTGTTCAGTTAATTTCTCGTATCTCTTATCCATTATTTGTACGAAGCGAAGTGGGGAATTAGTATTCGCTAATCGATGAGAGTCGCAATGTAACAAACGAGGATTTTTTGGAGTGTTCTCCATTACATCCTCTCTTGAAAATTGTTGTTCGGTAGATGTAGTTTGTTTATGCATGTTAGATTCTTTTTTACTTGTTTTCTTCTTTGTGTTTTGACTACGCAATTTAGCTTTGTACATCGATATTGCGGATAAGTTTCTCTTGCCTCGTATTGACGATATTTTAGACAATTTAGGACGTGCGAAACACTTTTCAGTAATTGATTTATTCTCTGGATTCCATCAAATTCCATTACACCCAATTTCAAAGGACGTTACAGCATTTAGCACTGATAAAGGGTCTTTTAGATGGAAAGTTTTACCTTTTGGTCTTAACATAGCACCTAATTATTTTTCACGAATGATGTCAATTGCATTTTCTGGCCTTACGCCCAATAAATCATTTTTATACGTTGATGATATTATTATTATTGGTTGTAGTAAACAACATAAACATTGTTGAATCTGTTAAAAATCAAGGAGTAATTCTCAACAAACAACTCAATTGGCCGGATCACATTAGAGCTAACTGTGGAAAAACGTTTGCTATTCTTCGCAATCTTTGGATAACACAATTTTTCAACCAATCCATATCCGAATGCTTTTAGCCAAAACCTTTTTTTTTTTGCCAACTCTAATTTATGGGTGTGCGATGCCATTATTAGGCGCAGGCTTAATGTCACTTTTAACAATATTGCACGATATGTATTTGGTAGCATATCACATTATGCCAAACAAATTTATAATATCACGTTTGATAATTTACTGAAGTGCCGAGTACTGCTACTTTTGCATAGAATTATCTATAATCAGCAACCACCCTATTTTTATCGGAAAATAAATTTTTCAAGCTCTAATAGGGTAAGGAGGATAAATTGTATAAAATATTTCAAAGCTGCGTCTGATCAACACTTATTCATTAACTCTATTCGCCTTTGGCGCCAACTACCCTCACAATTACAATTAATATCCAATGCAAGCCATTTTAAAACTGCCACATTTAAGCACTTTTCGTAGTAATGTTTCCCTTTTTTGTTCTTTTATGTTATATTTGTCTAAAATGTTACCTTTTTAAAACAAAATTCTGTATAGTATAGTTTAACTTTTGTTTTTCTTAAATTTGTTATGTTTCTGAAATTAACTTTGATAACCTTTAAATTTCCACTTTTATATTATTTTAAAAACCTATATGACAATTACATAACCAATACTTTAAAATAAGACTTGTTCTTGTTGCATTGAATTTACTGTAAATAAATAATATAAAAAATAAATAAATTCTCAAGAATTCAGTAAGAATATTCCAAAAATTAGAACCGAAATAATTGATCAGAATAATTATAAAAAATACGTATAAATATTTGGGCAATTTCGTGTCAAGTGATCCAATTTTTAAAATCGATGTCTGCCGATTTGGATGAATTTGCACCAAGGTTAGTACTATTGGATAGTAGGCCAGACACAAATTTTCAGCTCAGTCAAGAACTGCCGGAGTTAGAGGGGGTGAAATTTTGGATAATATTTTGGTCATACAGGGTTTTTTTTAAATGTGTGTAACTTTTCACCTATTGGATATTACCAAAGGATATTAGATAGCTATTTCTTCAAACTTTCCGAAAATAATTTTTTTAATTAAAAAAATTTTTTTTTTAATTTTTTTCAAAATGGGCCCTTTTTTCGGAAGACATCGATTTTAAAAATTAGGTCACTTGACACGAAATTGCCCATTTATAAAAAATTTAAGAAACTGCTATCTGTTGAATTCGAAATTGTGAACGAAACACTTAGTTTAGACTATATGCTTTCGAGATTACAAATTGAAGCCAACAATAGGAAAATTTACAGAGCAGAATGGCCAAAAAATCATGTATTTTTCACAATTTTCTTAATACAGGAATTAAAAAACCATGGTATTATTAAGGTATTAAAAACTTTTGAAATTATTATTATGGAGCCGGAAATTTAACATAATGACCCTATTTAAGGAGGACATTGCGGTCAGAAGATATTATATGCAAAGCTTAGGACGAAATATTACTAAAAGAAAATGACTAGAGACAGCAAAATTTGTCAGAAACTGTGAAAAATGTACATTAAATACAGTTAAACCTCAAAATATAGAGAAACTCGTACTTACTCCAACACCCACTAAAGTTTTTGATATAGTTGTAATAGATACAATTGGTCCATTACCAGAATCGAACATTGGTTACAAATATGCTTTGACTTTAATGTGTGACCTTTCTAAATATTTAGTGATCATACCGGACAAATCAGCTCGAACAGTTGCATGTGCTTTATTCGAAAATTTCATTCTTGTTTATGGAAAAATGAGAGTCATATAATCTGATTTAGGTACGGAATTTAAGAATGAAGTTTTGTCAGAACTTTGTAAATTTTTGGAAATCGGTATAAAATTCTCGACCAGTTACCATCATCAAACATTAGGAACAATAGAACGGAATCATAGAGTTTTTCATGAATATATCAGAGCATACATTGGTGAAAACTTGTCTGATTGGGATACATATTTAAAGTACTTCACATTTTATCATAATACTTCATCAAACACGGTTTTTGATAATAAATTAACTCCTTTTGAACTCGTTTTTGGAAAAAAGTATCAATAATTAATGAAACAAATATGAATCTAGAACCAATCTATAAAATTGATAACTATAAAACAGAAGTTAAACACATATTGCAAAAGACTAACATATTAGCTAGAACTTTAATAGAAATTTTTAATAAATTTGTAATAATTAATAACTTTTGTAATAATTTATAATATTTTTTTATTTCTCCAAAGGGAAGGAAATCCCTAGCAATGTATTTATTTGTAAGTATAGTTTTAAATTTAGTAATAAAATAGTTTTATTAAATAGAAGGAAGGTATACTGCCACCAAGTGCCGTCACTGGTGTTTATATTGTAATATTGGCAGCACTGTTTATACAGATATATTCGTTAAGTTAGTAGTTAAGTTTTGTTGAATACATATCTTTTCAAATAAACGAACAGTTCAGTTTAGACTGCAGACCAGAAAAGACCTTTTTTATATTTAATTCTTACAACACTATCCTTTGCGGAAATGTCCTAAATTTCGTCGCATGAGTTCTTTTAAACGTTTGAGCGTCGTAAAAAGGCTCAAATACTGTATAAACTGCCTGACACATTCCCATTTTGTCAAGGAGTCTCAGAGCAGAGAGAGGCGTATGGAATGCTTACAAGAGTACCATACAATACTGCATTTCCGTCGGAGAGCTGACGACGACCACGTATAGCATGTTCATGATGTCATCATTACCGACACATGTTTAAAGTAATTCTTTTATTATGCTTTTATTACAAACTATCAATAACGTACATATGTACATACATACACACGAATTGTTGATGGCAATTCTGTTTGGTAAATTCAAGCAACGATCAATTTGCTTGCGTTTGAAATTTAATAGTCAATGCTGTCAACACTGTTAGTGTTGGTCATATTCATATTTTCTTATTCTTAATAATTCTTTGAAACTCTTGCTTTACCTTCCACTGTAGACATAATGCTTGATCAGCATTATTTATGTATAAATACTGCGTAATTTTAGGGATAAGAATTAATTAATAAAATACAGCCAAACTGTGCGCTTCTCTGGCGCACTTGGTAATAAAAACAAAAAAACTTGTTTTCATACTTTACACACGCGGGAAGGAAGAACGCTTCTGAAGCCATCGTAGAAAAGCCACTATACAAGAAAAGCTGCTCACACCAACAAACAGAAGCACAGCAACAGCAAGAGCGCAACCAACAACGCTAGGCAAATAGATTTTTCTCTTCATTACTATTCATTTTGAATTACTATTTCATTTTGAATTGTTTTTTATCTATTTTTTATTTCTCTTTTTTACTCTTTTTATTTGAATTTAATAATAAATATAATTATAATACTCTGTATTATATATGCCTGAATTACCCTGAATTGTAAACTTATTCACCCCTATCATGAATAACATGGAAAATTTCTTTTCCCATTAAATTTTCATCTCGCATGAAATCGTATATCTCTTTTTTAAACACCTGTTCAAATTGAAGTAATTTGCCTGTTTACAGTGAGTGCTAGGCGGAAAAAAGGCTGCAAATATTTATTAAAAGTTTAAAAAAAACAAAATGTTTAGAATTGGAGCATTAGTTATCCTTCAAGAAGAAGAATCAAGAAAAAATCGTATTGCTCGTAAACATTTGAGAGATGGATCAAATCCCTTAGAGTTACCGGAAACCTTGCAAGTTACATGATCACATTGAAATAACTTTTGTATTAGATTTATACAACATTACAGGGTAAATAAGTCTGCGTTTATACACATTTTAGAAGTGCTTGAAAAGGCCCTGCCTTCTACAAAAAAATCATTTGGTACACCACCAATACTTAAGGTATGTGCCTGATTGCGGTTCTTCGCAGAAGGCGGTTATCAAAAAGGAGTAGCTAGGGATTACGTAGTTGGCATGGCACAGTCAACGTTCTGCATAGTACTATCACAAGTATTAGACGCTTTAGAGCAACATCTTTGTAGAAAATGGATAACTTATCCCACGGAAAAAGAGAGCAGAGTGATAACCCAGGAGTTCTATCACAAATTTGGATTGCCTGGTGTGGTGGGTTGTATTGATGGAACACACATCAATATTGTGGCTCCAAAAGAAAATAAACACTTATGCTATAACCGGAAAGGCAATTATAGTTTAAATGCCGCACTCATAAGTTTTTATTTATTAAAATTATTGTTGCATATAGTAATTAATATAATTGTTTTAAAGATATGTGATAGCAGAATGAAAATAAGATTTGTTGATGCGACACACACGCGTGGAACACAAGTCCTTACCAAGATGTGATGAATCAAAATTTTACACAAAGAGGTGTCCGAGTGTGGCTATTAGGTGAGTTACCAAAAGCACATGAATTTACATATCAATATATACATAAATTTTAGGAGACGGTGGATATCCCTTACCTGGTTCCGTCGAAAAAAAATTTAATAATGTCTATTCGAAATGCAGGAATATAATAGAAAGAACCAATGGTGTTTTAAAAGCCAGATGGCGATGCCAGAGAGCTGCATTACGAGCCAAAGAAAGTGGCTAAAATTGTTAATGTTTGTGTAGCGTTGCACAATATTGGTATAGCATATAAATGCGAAATTGAAAGAACAGCAATGTAAGACATGGAAGAAAATGTTACCGCTCAAGATACAAATCCAGTTGAAAACGACCAGTATTTGGCTACTGCTCAAAGAAAATATATATATATATATTTTAGGGCAACTAGACATTTCCGGTTGCCAGCTGGCAATGCATCCAATTAGTTATACGTATGTATACAATAAAAACTAACATTTCTTTTAAAACTCATAAAAATTCATTTATTTTATTTTTTGTACTTTTTTAGAAATTTAAATCACATTCTATATTAACATTAAATAATAATATATTCAAAATTAATTCAGGTAGCAATATGTAAAGAAAATCTTATATATATTCACAGATCAGTTCTCTAAATCTGAAAAAAATATAAAATTATAAATAAACAAAATCTATTGGCTTAGTTATTATCTTCCATTATATGGAGTTCCATTTCCTCTATTTCTATTAATCGTCTACTTTTTTCTATCTTTCAACTTCTTTGTATTTTGCTGTTCCATGATTTTCAATTTTTTTGATTTGAGATCATTACTCTTTTCTAACGCACGATACATTCTTTTTAAAGCAATCTCTACTTCTTTGTTGTGCTCTTTAATAGAATCACCTATTTCATTTATTTTACAGCATACGTTTTTTTGCACTTTGATTTCTTTATCAATTAAGCCTGCCGTGGTTAATTTTACTTGTTGCTCTGTTCTTTTTCGTTTTAAATGGTGTACATCTTTTCCACCAAGTTTATTATCGCTAATTGGGTCCTGTGTTGGCGATGTTACCTGTGTGGAACAGCAAGGTTCTTCAGTGGAGTATTTATTAGGTGATATTGGTGACACATTTTCTTTTTGATTGCCATAAAACAAGGTTTACCATTTCATATCACAATTGTGCAGAGAGAACTCACACGCATTCTTGTGTTCTTTGATTTAGTTGTCGATCAGAATGCGAGAAGAACATATGTGCGGCGGATGCTTTATCATTTTATTTCAGAATAACAATAAAAAAATATTTTATGTTAAAAATGGTCTATGTCATTAGCTGGGCGTATTTCATTTTTTTTTTATTTTGTTGCATAGTATAATTTTTTTAAATGCACTGGAATGTTTATTTCTTTTAATAAAAAATGGGTTTTTTATTTTTATTCTTTTTATTTTTATTTATCTAAAAAACATGACCTAATTTTTAAGCCAAGGATGGATAGCTTTATGTTCTTTTAATAAAAAATTGATTTTTTATTTTATTTTATTTTTCTAAAATTATTAAGCCAAAGATAGATAGCTTTACATATGTATGTTGATGAAATGAAAATAAAAATAGAGTACTAACAATTTCTATGGCTGTAAATAAATAAATTCTCTCAACTTATTTTCTCTCTCTTACTTTCTAAAACCACAGGCTATAAGCCCTGTTAGTTTGCATTTTGGTAAGCAAAATTTCATTTTGCACTTTGTTAACACTTCTACTCCTAAAATAATTGAATACAAATTTAAATATTTTTATTTCAATAATTTAATACTGACATGATAAATGCCTTTCCCTAGCAAAAACGATGTGAACAATTCAGAGGGTAAAATGAGAATATTACGAGGGGAAAAATATTTACAATCAGGGAAATTTTTGGGAAATGGGAAAACATTCCAAGGGAAAAATTATTTATGATAGGGGTGATTGATCTCTGGCCAGGTGACGTCTCGGTCCGCTAGTTGCAATGTTGCAAGGGGCGGGATGTTCACGCTGGCCGCCCTAATGTTAAGTTTAGATTTAAGAAATTTACAACTGTGTGTACTAATATGAATTTAATTGTAAATTGTCAATAAGAAAAAAGAAAAGAGATAATTAATATCCGCACAACCCCCAACCCGAAAGGTACGTTCTATGTACATGTAATAAATACATAAATAATCTAATCCATTTTATTACTCTCGAAAATATTTTATTTTATTTATTTCCACCTCCCACCCCCACAGTAGCTATAGCTCGATAAAGTCTTCTTCAGTTGGAAAAATTCTTAACGTTAAGTAAAACGTTCATTTCGTCTCCATAAATGAGTAGTAAACGATGTCGAATTTCTTCCTGATTGCATGCTCGCAGATTGTTGCAGGTTGGCCATGTTGACATATCTTACTGAAGGAATTTAGGCACCTTCGTTACTAGTTCCGCTGGGCTAGTTTTGTAGGTCACCCATCGCTATTGCATTAACTCTGTTGTTTCTAATATTGTGCCAACGCTATGCATTTTTTTGGATCCATTTCTAGCCACCGTAGTACGGATCTAGAATTGCTCCAAAAATATTTTGCGATGACATTTATACGTGCAATAAGTACTACATGCTTAACTAGCCTAACGCCCACAACAGCACCTTGTATCTCCAGTCTAGGTACTTTAGACTTACCTGCTGCATAAACGTCTTCGCCAGCATCAGTAAAAGTATGTAGTTATATATTAGTCGCCTAGTTAAAGTACTGAAAATATCATCGTGGTTACAAACAACAGCCGTTTTCCATTTTTGACATTTGGTTAATGAAAAGGCAAAGAGCCCATTATCCCAATCGATGTCAGATTTCTTGAAGAAGGATTTTTAAAGCAATAGTGTAGCATGATATTAAACCCACAGGGTGTAGAAGAGACATCAGCACCTGAAGTTGCTCCTTTACTGTAGGAGTAATTTCTTTAGTACATACTTCACGGTGAAGCCTAGCAAATCTGAAATTATAAATAAAATTAGTCCTTATTAGGGTCCCAATAGATCCCTAAAACCTTTTTTGTATAACCTAGGTCCCTTAGCTTCTGAACTTGGAATGACCTGTAGATGAATGACGAACTCGTTAAAGACCAATATCGAGTATAAAAACTTGTGGCAGCATGATAGATTTTACTTGCGCCGCTAATTCGATGGCTTGTTAAACGGTGTCTACACTATCGATGAAGGCGTCTACGTAATGATGATACGGAATGGATTCTACAGTCCTTGAAAACTTTTCTTTGCATTTTTCAGTATTGAAAAATGTTGCTATGCATGGGGCACACAAGATACCAAATTTTAAAGCTCGCATTACATAAACGCTTGGCTTATAAAAAATGTCATCATTTGTTTCCCACTACAGGAATCTCTGGAGTGCATATCGCTCGGTCGTACGTTTATCTGGTGGAACATTTCGGCACTATTAACGCAAACTGCAACTCCGCACACACGAAAAGTAAGCAATTCATCAAATAACGTTTTTAACGGATCGGGTCCCCTGCTTAGAAAGTTATCAAAGGATAATTCGTTAGATTTGGCATACTATTCTTATCTCACCAGGTTTGTTGAGATTTCTTATACAAAATATTACGAGACACCATACTCTTTCCACAGTTATTGAGGAAAGATATTTTAAAGAGCGTAATAATAGGTTATGGTTATTAGGTATGCTATCTGATTTAAATACATGTAAAAGGATAATTTGCTGAAAAATTCATCATTTTAGGGCGATGCGGGGTACCCTCTGTTATTTTTTTATTATTAATTTTTATAAAAAGTTACAATTTTTCACTTTTTCCTACAAATAACTTGTGTGAATAATTTACATTGTTAGTTTGAAAAATATTTCACATGTCACATTCGAGTGATTTTTTTTTTTCAAAAGGAAAAAATTACAAGTAGCATTTTTCAGAGTTGAAAAATGTTAACATTCGAAAATTTGCACAACATATGTGACATCTGACACCAAATGTTCACAAACAAGGAAATTTAATGTAACATTTTATTTATGGTTAGCCTTACCATCTTTAAATTTATTTAAATCATTAAATCTAATTTAATTTATTAAAATAAGTCCGATTATTCCGGAAGCTAAAATAGATTGATTTACTTTGTTTCTAAGTCTTACAAAAGTTATATTTAATTGTATTCACATCTAAAAAAACTAATCGTTGCGTATTTTAAATATTTTTTGTAAATAATAACATTATGAAAGAGAATACGATTGAACTTTAGAAAAAAAATTTTGTAAGGTTTTCTTTAAAAGTTTGGGGGAGAAAATAGACAAAAAAACGTCCGTTCTTCAATCCGTCATGATATCTGTTTCTTTTATCCTTAATCATTTTTAAGGATATATTAAATCAATTAAATTATAATTTAATTCTTTATTAATGGGCATTTAAAGCACTGACCGCGAAGACCAAACTTTTCCGATATAAAAGGACCGAGCGTGTATGATTCTGATTATCATCTAACTTTATTTCATTTTTAAATATTTCCTTAATTCTAGATTGCAGATATCTTATCCTAACTGTATACTTCTATTCAGCAACTCCGTTGCTTATCTATTTTCCTATTTACTACATTTTAAATGGTTATTGAACTTAAAATTAACTTAACATTAGGATGGTTCAATTTTACTTATTCATTATTAATTTATTACAAAAACTCATTATTGTTAAAAAAATAAAACTATTAAAAAATAGAAAATAAATATTGAAATGATCCAACAATATTGTCACATTTAAATTTAAAACGGCTACCAAATCTATCGCCGTGAAGTCACTGTTCAAACCATCACGAACGAAATATTATATATAAAAATGAATGTGTGTTTATTTGTTTGTTTGTTTGAAGTCTATAGACGGCTAAATGGCTGGACCGATTTTCTTGAAATTTTCACATTATCTTCCTGTATGTCTGGAAGGAGTTATAGGCTACTTTTTATTTTAAAATTTCAAGTAGGCGAGGTGCCACGCCCACATACCCAATAAGTATTTAACGTCGCATATCTCATAAACTGCAACAGTTAGAGTCCTCAAATTTTGTATGGACGACTTTGACGTATATATGAACAAAATGGGCGGATTGGCTATAGTTGACGTGTAACCTCCCATAGTCTATATATATAAAAATGAATGTTTGTTTGTATGTACCTTATAGAATCATAAACTATGCATTTGATCATGTTAGGATCTTTAGCAAAGTTGTTGCGCATGAGCCGGGGAAGGTTTCTAAGTTGATATGACTAATTTCCGGCAGGTGGCGCCACTGAAAATTACTTAAAATCAATTAAATCTTAAACTGTGCATTTGATCATGTTATGATCTTTAGCAAAGTTGTTGCGCATGAGCCGAAGGTTTCTAAGTTAGTATGGCCAATTTCCGACAGGTGGCGCTACTGAAAATTACTCAAAATGAATTAAATCGTAAACTATGCGTTTGATCATGATATGATCTTTAGCAAAGTTGTTGCGCATGAGCCGACGAAGGTTTCTAAGTTGGTATGACTAATTTCCGACAGGAGGTGCCACGGAAAATTACTCAAAATGAATTAAATTGTAAACTGTGCATTCTTCAATAAAGTCGTTGCGCATGAGTCGATGGAGGTTGGTGCGTTTAATTTCCGATGGATGGCGTCATTGAAGATTATTCAAAATGGAAGAAAAGAGCATTTCGAGCCTCAGAATCAGACGAGCATTGAAACTGGAAAATCTTCGAATATATGCTGCTGCGACCCGTTCGCTTGAACCACTTGAACAACGAGAAGTGAGATTAGAAACTAATCGAATGCGTACTACTCAGGCCCGTTCATCTGAATCATCAGGACAACGGGAAACAAAATCAATAAAATGATTCAAAATTAATTGGACATTTGTGTAATATCTTTTCTTCAAATTTATTTTAGTTAGTGGCGCAGCAACACGCGCAGAGTACAGCTAGTAAAATATAAGAGACAAATTTCTTCGGCAGCTCCCTCACAGCAGATTTCTGGCAAAAACTCTGAGACAAATGCTATGTTCGCACGGCAGCAATTTTTCGCAATTCGCTCTCTCATTCGTAATTTAACACCCAATTATGTGCTGATTACGTAATTCGGCATACAAAATTTTCTGAGCGAATTACGCAAATTGTATGTAATTCAATTTCTATTACCCTGTGAATTACTTAAATATCGATGTAATCTCTAAATTTTATCGTATTTTCGTCATCACTAGCTGTCAAAGCACAAAAAATATAAGCAAATAAATATTGTAAACAATAAACAATAATGGAATCCAAAAATAAAATTTTGAAAAAGTATTATTTAGAAGAAGTATATTCGCGAAATTATCGGAGGAATCCATTATGTGTGTAGAAAACCTATTGAGTCTACAGGAAAAGTATTTGCAGCTTTTGAAGAAACTGTATATTTATAACTGTATGTGTGTATGTATGTTTATAACTTAAAAATATTAGTAAGCCCGAAAAAAAAATTTTTATTTAATATTTTCCATTATCTCAATTTTACAGCAAATAATTTAACAATAAAAAGGAAGAAGAAAAGAAGAACTGTCAAAAAGAATTACAAAGTTACCGTGTGAACATGGTAATTCAAATAAGTAATTCAAAACAGAGAGCGAAGTAATTCGAAGGTTCGTGCGAACATGGCATAAATAAAATTGCCGTGAAAAGTTTCTCAAAAATTTGTCGCTTGGGGTCGATTTTAAACTGTAGATCTCGCCACTTATGGATTAAGCATGGGTGGCGAGAAACTAGGTCGTAATCCTGACGGAAGGGTTGTAATGACGAAATGAGTAAATTATTGTTTGGAACGAAACTTTGTCTCTCATTAACTATTGTAGCATAACTAAGATGACAGTAAAAGCAATTTTCTTCAATTAATTAAAGAGAATTTATAAATTTTCGTTTCGTCTCCTCCCTTGCACCTTTCTTTAAAAATGGACAAAATTCATCAAAATTTATGGGTTCATAGAAAAAAAAAAAAACAAGTTAATAAAAAATGAGAATTAAATATGATTTCATTAAATGAATTAGAAATTTATTTAAAATATATATACTAATGTGTAACCCTCTCAAGCTTGGTGCTCTGTTTGATTCACATCTAACTTATCAACACATGAATAAATAAATGTACGGACATATTCTACGTTCTAATTTGAAGTGTGCACGTAATTTGTAATCACTTCAATTTGACACTTTGGTGTTCTATGTTTAAATTTTAACTTTTCACATTTCTATTTCATTTTGTTTTCGAACATCAAATCACAATTTATTGATCTGTTCCACAAACTACCTTAATACAAACAGAAAAATTATTTAAATACTTTCAAATTTGATCGTGAAAGTAAAACGTTTTGTAGAAATACTCAAGAATAATTAAAATTACAATAAAAAAAAAAAAAAAACGCTTTATGCAATATTGTATCAATAAAAAATACTTTATAAATTTACATAATATATTTACAGTCTCATATATTAGACAATGTAAATAACAATTCCTATATTACATTGTTCTTAACAAGTATTACAACATTTTTTCTAAATGTTGTGTTCATTTTTCACATAATCAGGATAATCTAGATCGGCTAAAGGATTTTGAAAGGGAGTCCTAACGAAATTCTAGGAGTTAAGAAAAAAAACCTTGATATTGATTGCTAATTGCCCTCCAACTAAGTAGACATCTATTTGGAAAAATTTAAGTTGAGATTGTTATTGATTGAATAAAATAATTATTTATAGAAACTGAAAATTTTTTACACAGGTTTGGCTACATTAGTGAACCGAAAACTCGCTCATAATAATTCGGAGGCCAGAGCGACTAGTTTAATTAAAATGTTCTTACGAAAATGATGGATAAGTGAAATCAAAAAATGACGTAACACTACGCTAAAGTTATCGGTTAAGTAAGTCTGGTACTATGAATCCAAAACGCTAGAAAGATGCGAGCTGAAATGACATTATGTAAGAGAGCATGAAAGGCCAAACGAATATGCGAATAATGCGTAAAATATTTAAAACGGGAGATCAAGGGCTGTCTAAAAAGCATACAGAAGAAACACTATATTCAAATGGAGCACCTATGAAGAAGAAATTAGAGATGGTTGCGCAAAATATTCCTTTGTAATATTGCTTTTGCGTTTTCATTAATCTGATACACCATGCGTATTAAAAATCATGTTAATTTTTATTCAATTTTTATTTATTTTATTATCGTTTAATCTATAAATTTTTATAAAATTTGTTTAGCTTTTATTCGAACAAAAAAAAAATCAATTTGCAATTTTCTAATGTAAGCAATAACACTAAAATTCACATGTCATACGGTAAACAGAAATACAATAAACAAATACATAAGAATTTACGAGAAAATAACCAAACAAAGATCAAAAATCCAAAAACAACACTTAATGAAATATCAGTCATAAGCATATAAAAATGGATACAAATAGAGTAAAGAACGATGCTGTCACGCAGTCAGGAATAGATAGTCAGTGTTGAAAAATAGCTCTGTAACTGAGAGTTGTATATAAAACCATCGTGGCTACACTCACGTAAAACCCTGCACTTAAGATATCCCTATCTACACACTCATTCTTTGCTGTGCATTCTGTGTGAACGGTAGTGTTTTCTATTCGTGATTTTTCCAGAGTGTTTTCGGTGCGATAATTGAGTTGTCTAAATCGTTAAATTCGGTTGTGTATTTCTTCTGAATTTTTAGTGTAAAGTTTTGAGTTATTTGCATATTTTATTTTCATTTAACAAAAAGCTTAACACAGGTTTGTGTGTTTGCATAAAAGAAAAGAAATTCTTCAGCGCTTAGATGCTGGCAGTTTACAGTTAGTATTAAGTGGCATGATTTTGATTGATTTGGTTAGTGACATGGCTTCGAAATTGGACTATTGGTGTTGTGATTCGGGTAGGATAGTAGTGTAAAGTTGGTGTGGTGTATGTGCTGACATTATCATCGACTTTTACCGACTTTGCCTTTGCTAAGGTTTTTGGCGTTGGTAGTAACGGTTTTGCTGTTAGATTTGAATTTTAATATATATTTCAGTATTATATTCGAATTATTTTATTTTAAGTTTTATATTGTAATTGTATTATTGGTTGTTTGGTCAGTTGGTGATAAGGTCGTAGGGCAAAAGGGGACGTTTCTAACGTCATAGCAGAGGGCCAGACTGATGAGATGATGGGCCCGCCTTCGCTGCCAGTGTCGCGCAGGCAGCGTATGAGAGCGAGCTGGGGAATAGCTCCGCGTCTGAGGTTGATATTCAGTGTTGGTAGCATGAGGTACAAGGCCGATAGGTCTTCACCTGCTGCTGTTGCTGCCGCTGCTGCTGTTCCAGGCTCGCCTGGAAGTAGGGAGAGTCGTCCCCGGCGCCGTGTTGTCGGGGTGTCGACTTCTGTTGCTGGCCCTGTGGGTGAAAGCGTGACGGTCGCGAGGATGAGGGAGGTGATGGACGCTTTCTACGGTGTAGTGTTTGGTGCTGGTCTCAATTCTGATGTTACCAGAAGGGCAGTGAAGCAGGCTGGCAGGTATGAGGAGCTTGTATGAAGCTCCTAATTGAGAACGAGCGGCTTAAGGGGAGACTTGATGTTCTTCAGTCGTCGGTTTATTCTTCGGTGGTCGTTTCGCGGGCGTTGGCTGTCAAGCCTACACCTGTATCTGCTGTCCCTGTTGTTGGCTCCGGTTTCTGTGCCGAAACCGGTGGAAACGTGGTCCGTTGTTGTGCGTGGAAAAGGAGGTGCAACGTCAAAGGAGGTGGTCAGTAAGGTCGTCGAGCAGGTCGGACCTACTCTTGGGGTCAGGGTTCACGATGTGAGGCCTCTACGCAGTGGCGGAGCTTTTATTCGCACTCCGTCAGTGGTAGAGGCAGAAGATCGCTGCGAACAAGAAATTCGAAGAAGTTGGCTTGGAAGTGTCGGTCAAAGATAAGTTGCGCGGTGTCCATTCGGCGATTTCTTCAAATGAATTCATGACCAAGCTGTTTGAAATGAACCTGAAAGGGAAGATGACTGCTGATAGTTTCAAGAAGAGTATTCGCCTGGTCAGTAGTCTCTGGAAGGCCGGCAACGGCGGTCAAACCAATATATTTCTCGAGGGCAGAGAGAAGGCAATAGACCTTTTATTATCGGTTGGGCGCGTGTATATAAAGTGGTTTAGCTTTATGGTGCGCCCCCAGGAGGCCATACCTGTGTGTTACCGCTGCCTTGGTTTTGACCACCGTGTTCGGGATTGCCGCATGAGGGAGGATGTCTGCAGGGTGTGCGGGCAAGGTGGGCATACGTCCTCAGTGCCAAAACCTGCCGCGATGCCGTAATTGTGCTTTTAAGGGCCTCATTGCAGACCATTTGTGTTGTCGTCATCATGCCCGACATATGCGGCTATGGTTGCCAGGGCGAACGCTAGGCATTAGATATGTTGCACCTCCTGCAACTTAATTGTCAGAGGTCGTTTGGTGTCATGTGTGAGTTGGGGCAGGCTATGTGTCAATTGGACGCTAGTCTGGTGTTGATTCAGGAACCTTATACTCGCGATGGTTGTGTTAGGGGAATTCCGGGGGGTATGCGCGTATTTACTGACGAATTGGGGAAGGCCGCGGTAATAGTAAGGGACAGTAACATAGACTGCACCGTACTTAGTAGTAGCCAATGGGGGGTTTGCATTCTTGCAGAGGGGCGGTTTGGGAAGATGTACCTGGCTAGCATCTACTGTAGGTTTGGCGACCCCTTGGAACCCTATCTAGGGTATATGGATACGGTGCTACTCGCTACGAGTAGTTTACCGATTATCCTCGGCCTTAACGCAAATGCATCTTCTCGTATGTGGTTCAGCAAGATGTTCAGACATTCTTCTGGCCATCAGAACCACATCCGAGGCGAGATGCTTAGTGCAATGATGCTGTCCAAAGAGGTGAATGTCCTCAACGAGCCGAGTGAGTTATATACCTTCGTTGGGCCAAGTGGCGTCAGTGACATTGACGTGACGGCTGCAAATGGGGCAGCAATCACTGTCATTGACTAAAGGTGGAGGGTGTGTGACGATTGGGGGATAAGTGGTCATAATCTTATTAAGATTACTATTACTTATCAACGACGAACTGGGGACACTGTGGGCGTTAAACGATGGCACATTCGCGATGCTAACTGGGACCATTATCGGAATTGTGTTAGGGAGGCATTGTCATCGGTGCCACTTGATGCCTTTAGGCTACTAACTATTGACGACCAGGTTGCTAAGATAGAAGAGCTGGTTGGCCAAGTAAATGACGCGCAACTAGGTCGAGTTCGTAGAACTAGACTTAAGAGGGTCAAATGGTGGACCCGTGAGCTAGAGATGATGCGGTGGCATGTTCGACGCCTGCGGAAATATTTCCAAAGGGGAAGGCGTGCCACTGTTGAAGACCTAGCTCAGCGCAAAGCAGACTATATTCTCAGCCTTAAGACATACAAGGACAAACTTGTGACAGTCAAGGAGGACGAATGGAGGAGTTTCGTACGGGACAATAGAGGTGACCTCCGGGGTACGGTTTACCGTATCTGCAGGGGTAGAGAGAGGCAGGTTGACTATACGAGCCTTCAGGTTGGCAACACCTCGTTGTCTTGTTGGAGAGACTGTACGAACGATTTGTTGGGGGTTTTCTTCCCTAGGGTGGAGTCAATCGGTTATTTTCCTCCTCCGGTGGAAATAATTGATCCTCCTAACTTGGAAAGAGCGGACATTGAGACTGTTTTTGTAAAGTTAATAGTAGGAAGTCACCGGGTATTGACGGTTTGACTGGAGAGATGTGTAAAAACATCTGGAAGGCCATTCAGGAATACCTGGAAACGATCTTTGGGAAGTGTATCAAGCAGGGCTATTTCCCGAAGGCATGGAAATCAGCTCGCGTTGTGGTGCTTCTGAAGTCGCCTCGAGTGAGGGATAATCCTCGCTCTTATCGGGGCATCAGTCTCTTGCCGGTATTTGGAAAAGTACTGGAAAGAATCATCGTGTATAGGCTTAGGGAATGCTACAGCGTTTGCCTTTCATGTTACCAGTTTGGTTTTAGGGAAGGCAAGTGCGTAGAAGACGCTTGGCTACGTGTTAAGGGAGCGGTTGAGCAGTCTAGCTCAAAGTATGTGCTTGGTCTTTTCATCGACTTCAAGGGCGCCTTTGATTATCTCTTATGGGATAGTCCTTCAAAGGTTGTCTGAGATTGGCTGTCGCGAGATGAACATATGGTGTAGCTATTTCAAGGAAAGAAAAGCCTGTGTTGTTGGATCCAATGACACGGTCTGGATGGAGGTTGTTCGGGGCTGTCCGCAGGGCTCCATCTGTGGTCCATTCATTTGGAACCTCATGATGGACACTCTGTTGTGGCAGCTCGAGCTGACATTCAAGCTGTGTGCGTGTGCGGATGATCTACTCATGCTTATCGAAGGCCAGTCTCGGGTTGAGCTAGAGAGAAGGGGTGATGAGGCTATCCGTATTGTCTGTGATTGGGGTACACAAGTTGGTGTAGACGTTGCCACCGAGAAGACGGTAATGATGCCACTCAAGGGTATATTATTACACGCGAGACGCCCAAGCATTAGAGTTGGTGACAACTGCATTGGGTATGTGATAGAGGTCAGGTATTTTGAAATAGCTATGGGGGAGCGCATTCGCTTCCATGTTCATCTCGATCGCATAAGAGAAAAACTTACAGAAGTCGTTGGGAAGGTCAGGCGCATTCTGAGGAATGATTGAGGCCTCAGCAGGCGTGCCGTTCGTACCACATACAATGGACTGTTGGTTGCTTGCGCAACGTATGGCTATTGCATTAACTCTGTTGTTTCTAATATTTTGCCAACGCTATGCACTTTTTTGGATCCATTTCTAGCCACCGTAGTACGGATCTAGAATTGGTCCAAAAATATTTTGCGATGACATTTATACGTGCAATAAGTACTACATGCTTAACTAGCCTAACGCCCACAACAGCACCTCGTAGCTCCAGTCTAGGTACTTTAGACTTACCTGCTGCATAAACGTCTTCGCCAGCATCAGTAAAATTATGTAGTTATATATTAGTCGCCTAGTTAAAGTACTGAAAATATCATCGTGGTTAAAAACAACAGCCGTTTTCCACTTTTGACATTTGGGTAATGAAAAGGCAAAGAGCCCATTATCCCAATCGATGTCAGATTTCTTGAAGAAGAATTTTTAAAGCAATAGTGTAGCATGATATTAAACCCACAGGGTGTAGAAGAGACATCAGCACCTGAAGTTGCTCCTTTATTGTAGGAGTAATTTCTTTAGTACATACTTCACGGCGAAACCTAGCAAATCTGAAAATATAAAAAAAATTAGTCCTTATTAGGGTCCCAATAGATCCCTAAAACCTTTTTTGTATAACCTAGGTCCCTTAGCTTCTGAACTTGGAATGACCTGTAGATGAATGACGAACTCGTTAAAGACCAATATCGAGTATAAAAACTTGTGGCAGCATGATAGATTTTACTTGCGCCGCTAATTCGATGGCTTGTTAAACGTTGTCTACACTATCGATGAAGGCGTCTACGTAATGATGATACGGAATGGATTCTACAGTCCTTGAAAACTTTTCTTTGCATTTTTCAGTATTGAAAAATGTTGCTATGCATGGGGTACACAAGATACCAAATTTTAAAGCTCGCATTACATAAACGCTTTGCTTATAAAAAATGTCATCATTTGTTTCCCACTACAGGAATCTCTGAGAGTGCATATCGCTCGATCGTACGTTTATCTGGTGGAACATTTCGGCACTATCAACGCAAACTGCAACTCCGCACACTCGAAAAGTAAGCAATTCATCATATAACGTTTTTAACGGATCGGGTCCCCTGCTTAGAAAGTTATTAAAGGATAATTCGTTAGATTTGGCATACTATTCTTATCTCACCAGGTTTGTTGAGATTTCTTATACAAACTATTGCGAGACACCATACTCTTTCCACAGTTATTGAGGAAAGATATTTTAAAGAGCGTAATAATAGGTTATGGTTATTAGGTATGCTATCTGATTTAAATACATGTAAAAGGAAAATTTGCTAAAAAAATTAATCATTTAAGATATATATTTTGCTTACCTATCGTATGGACGTGTTTTCGTGGTGCTCCGCAAATATCATCGCAAAACAGTGGAAATACGGTGTAAATCCAAACTTTATAGACAGAGGCTATATACTGAATGTGTGCGTTTCGATGCCTCTTGGAGGTAAAACGATTTGCGCGTGTATATCCCCACAATTTGTGTTTAAAAATTTGAAAATTTTATTATTTTAATTAATTTTTTTAATAATTTATAATTTGCACTCAAATTGCAAGAATAGGACAGTAAAACAAACAGTAAATAAACAAACATCAGCTGTGTTACTCCAACAAAATACTGGTAGTTAACAGTTCCTGGTGAATTGCAATTTGTAGAGTTCGTTAAGCTGGGTGGTGGTTGTATTAGCTAAACATTTATTGTTTCAGCTAATTCACCACAACACAAAATACCCAATAGGCAATGGAAACGACAGATCAAGATAAAGGCGATACACCTCGCAACAGCCTCAGTACTTTCAGGATTACCAAGGTGAAAGAGCTGGAAAAGAGCAACAATGAGCTAAATCAACGTGTCAAGCAATTGGAACAAGTGTGTATACAATTGCAAGAGGAAAATATAAAACTGAGAAAAATTTTAGAAAATAATTCTGAGAAGGTTAATTCAGATGTAGGAAAATCCGCCCCAAATCCAAATGATATAGTCTTCGAAACGGATGAAGAAGAGATTATCAGGGAAACAGACTGGATACTTCAAAAGAACAAGAAGAAAAAGCAAACTAAGAAAAGGAAAGCTGAATCATCACCTGAATGCTCTGGAACTAATATCAAACGGACAGATGCAGATGTAAACTTACATCAACAATCAAAAACGCAACGTACGGTTGTATCTTTCGAGAGTCGAGGTACACCTCAAGGCAACAACGTTCGGAACACTGCTAAAAATGATAAGGAAAATATAGAATTAAGACCACCTCCAATTGTGGTTTCAAATGTAGACAATTTCCAGGAGTTCCATAGTTATCTAAGCAGAAAAATAAATAATAAATTCCTGATAAAATTGTTAACTAAGGGATCATATAAGATAAGTACTTTTCATTTGGATGATTATAGGAACATTACAAGGTCATTAAATTCGGAAAAAATTGATTGGTATAGTTTTGAAAACAAACAGACAAGACCAATAAAAGTTATGATCAAGAACTTACATTATTCGCATACATCTGATACGATTGTTGCCGACTTGCGATCGCAGGGGCTTAAGGCCATTGAAGCCGTGAACAAATTTCAGTGGAAATCAAAAGAACCTCTGAATTTGTTCAGAGTATCATTTGAATCCACAGAAGATGTCAAAAAGATATACGGAATAAAGCATATTCTTAATACAATTGTACAAGTAGAACCAGTGAAGCAACAAAGATTAGTTCCACAATGCAGAAATTGTCAATCGTTTGGACATACGAAAAATTATTGTAATAAACAACCGCGTTGTGTAAAATGTGCTGGGAAACATAGCACCCTTGAATGTAATCGCGAAATTAGTCAACCGAAATGCTCCAATTGCGATGGTCCACACCCGGCAACATATCGGGGTTGCATTGTAGCTAAGGAGCTTCAAAAGAGGCGAAATAATAATTTGAAATCCCGTACAACACCAGGTAAGGGAATGTATGAAAATTTTAATTCAAATCGGTTAATTGATGGTAACGACCAACAAGCAAATAAAAGTAGAGAACCACAAAACTTGAGAGGATTGAACAATCCATTTAAACAAACTGGTCAACAGAACAAAGCGGATCAACATTTATCTTATGCATCTGTTCTGAAAAATCGAAATAGTGAATCGACAAGTAACGGGGCGTTGTCACAAATTTTAAGTAAATTAAGTAGACAGGAAGAGTATTTCAAAATTATAGAATATCGTTTAAATGTTCTGGAACAGATAACGCAACAAGATTGAAAATTTAATGGAGTTAAAAATTATGTTATGGAATTCTAATGGCCTAATGAAGAACCAAAGAGAGCTAGAACTAGTTCTGAATAATGAAAAAATTGATGTGTGCCTTATCTCCGAAACCCATTTTACTAGAGAATCTTTTATAAGATTCAGAAATTATGAAGTATATCACACAATTCATCCCCAAAATACAGCTAGAGGAGGAAGTGCGGTTATAATAAGGAAAAACATAAAACATTACGAAGAAGAAAAACTAAGTACTGAAGAATTTCAAGCAACCACAGTTCGATTAACAACAAACTCACAGAAACTGCTGATAACGTCAGTATACAGCCCTCCGCGTCACTCAATAAAGTCAATTGATTATAAAAATCTTATAGCAAGACATGATTCGAGGTTCATCATGGGCGGAGACTTTAATGCTAAGAATACTTACTGGGGATCCCGTTTGAACACCCCCAAGGGAAATGAACTATATAAGGCAATTTTGGAAACCGGATGTGAAGTTGTGTCAACAGGTAAACCAACGTATTGGCCAACAGACAGTAGTAAAATACCTGATCTTATAGATTTCTTTATAATAAATAAGATATCAAAGTCGTGTATCAAGTTGGAAAATGGATTTGATCTTAATTCTGACCATTCACCGATATATATGACTGTTTATGAAAAAGCTGTCCATAGGACAAAATCTCCTTTTTTGGCGAATAAATTTACCGATTGGCAATATTTTCAGACTGTGCTGCAAAATTCAAACATACCCCTTAATGAACCAGAAACAATTGACGAAATTGAGGAAGACGTTGAGTTTGTTACAAACCTCATTCAAAGTACTGCTTGGGAAAGCACTCCGAACCCTCCTGATAAACAACACGTTGTTTCATATCCTGCTTATATAAGGGAGATGATAAAAAATAAAAGAAGGTTGAGAAAGATATGGCAACGATCTAGATTTCCAGCTGACAAGGCAAGGCTTAATAGAATGACACACGAACTTAGCTTAGAAATCAAAAAGTATAAGAACTCACGTTTCAATAACTATTTACAAGGGTTGAGTAATGAAAAAACATCAGACTACTCATTGTGGAAATCAACAAAAAACTTAAATAGACCCACAGCACAAATTCCTCCCATTCACATGACAGACGGAAATTGGGCCAGAACAAATAGCCAAAAGGCAGAATTGTTTTCTAACCATCTTGCTGGTGTGTTCTCTCTTGATACTGATCCACCATCTATTACGCAAGAAGTCAGTAGTCTTGATGATGATGGTCGAGATGATTACACAATACCTGAGGTAACACCAATTGAAGTTTTTAAACAAATCCATCTTAATTTGAAATTAAAGAAATGTCCTGGATTCGACTTAATAACAACGGAAGTTCTTAGACATCTGCCAAATAACATAATTCTAAAACTAACACAAATTTTCAATGCTTCATTTAGACTACTTCATGTACCATCGTTTTGGAAAGTCGCCGAAGTGGTAATGATACCAAAACCTGGAAAACCTCCAACTGAAGTTAAATCATATAGGCCTATTTCGCTTCTGCCCATATTATCGAAATTATATGAGAAAATTTTACAAGTTCGCATTAAACAGATAATTGAACAAAGAAACTTAGTTCCTAAACATCAATTTGGTTTTAGAAATGCGCATTCAACAATTGACCAAGTTCACCGCATTACTGATGTAATAGAAAGAGCTTTAGAGGAAAAAAATGTTTGTACCGCTGTATTCTTGGACGTTTCACAAGCATTCGACAAAGTCAGTCATAAGGGTTTACTCACGAAACTAAACACGCAATTGCCAAGGGCGTACTGTACTTTATTTAAATCGTACCTGAGGGACAGGTTGTTTCGCGTTAAATATGAGGACGGATATTCCCAATTAAGGGAAATACAAGCAGGAGTACCTCAAGGAAGCATTCTGGGTCCACTTTTGTATGTTTTATACACCAGTGATATACCAGAAGTTGCTGGAACGACTATGGCTACATTTGCCGATGACACGGCTATTTTGTCAGTGGCCAGAACTGAAAATGAGGCGAAACACAAGTTACAAAACGCACTTACCTCGGTCTTAGAATGGACTAGAAAGTGGTGCATAAAATTAAATAGTTCTAAGTCGACACATGTTGACTTTACAAATAAATCAACTTTAGGTACCCCTATATTCATGGACGGTATACGAATACCGTATTCAAATACGGCAAAATATCTTGGTATGACACTGGATGCAAAGTTACGTTGGAATGAGCATGTTAAAATTAAAATTATGGAACTACAACTAAAATGGAAGAAGCTAAACTGGCTAATCGGGAGGAAATCCAAACTGTCTATTGAAAATAAATTGTTAATATATAATCAAATATTAAAACCTATTTGGACTTATGGAGCACAATTGTGGGGATGCACAAGCGAGCAAAATATAACTATTATTCAACGTTTTCAGAACAAAGTACTCAGATGCATCGTAAACGCACCATGGTATATACGCACAAGTGATTTACATCGTGACCTTGGTGTAAATACTGTTAAAAAAGAGATTGAACACATTGCAACAAAACATAACATCCGACTCAGAGACCACGTAAATTCAGAAGCATCATCTCTTGCTGATCCCATTGGTTTGGAACGCAGACTTAAAAGAAGGAAGCCATCCGACCTAATTAGAAGCTCTTTTTTGGCTTGATGATCATCATAATATCATCATAAATATATATTAAATTAAAGTTTATGTTTATTTAAATGTTGGAAGTAAATTACTTGTTAGTTATAATAACTAGTTGTAATAATTAATAAATGAGAATTTAATGAGAAAAAAAAAAAAAAAAATTTAAGGGCGATGCGGGGTACCCTCTGTTATTTTTTTATTATTAATTTTTATAAAAAGTTACAATTTTTCACTTTTTCCTACAAATAACTTTGTGTGAATAATTAACATTGTAAGTTTAAAAAATATTTCACATGTGACTAATTCACATTCGAGTGATTGTTTTGTTTTTTTTTTTTAAGGAAAAAAATTACAATTAGAATTTTTCAGAGTTGAAAAATGTTAACATTCGAAAATTTGCACAACATATGTGACATCTGACACCAAATGTTCACAAACAAGGAAATTTAATGTAACATTTTATTTATGGTTAGCCTTACCATCTTTAAATTTATTTAAATCATTAAATCTAATTTAATTTATTAAAATAAGTCCGATTATTCCGGAAGCTAAAATAGAATGATTTACTTTGTTTCTAAGTCTTACAAAAGTTTTATTTAATTGTATTCACATCTAAAAAAAACTAATCGTTGCGTATTTTAAATATTTTTTGTAAATAATAACATTATGAAAGAGAATACGATTGAACTTTAGAAAAAAATTTTGTAAGGTTTTCTTTAAAAGTTTGGGGGAGAAAATAGACAAAAAAACGTCCGTTCTTAAATCCGTCATGATATCTGTTTCTTTTATCCTTAATCATTTTTAAGGATATATTAAATCAATTAAATTATAATTTAATTCTTTATTAATGGGCATTTAAAGCACTGACCGCGAAGACCAAACTTTTCCGATATAAAAGGACCGACCGTGTATGATTCTGATTATCATCTAACTTTATTTCATTTTTAAATATTTCCTTAATTCTAGATTGCAGATATCTTATCCTAACTGTATACTTCTATTCAGCAACTCCGTTGCTTATCTATTTTCCTATTTACTACATTTTAAATGGTTATTGAACTTAAAATTAACTTAACATTAGGATGGTTCAATTTTACTTATTCATTATTAATTTATTACAAAAACTCATTATTGTTAAAAAAATAAAACTATTAAAAAATAGAAAATAAATATTGAAATGATCCAACAATATTGTCACATTTAAATTTAAAACGGCTACCGAATCTATCGCCGTGAGGTCACTGTTCAAACCATCACGAACGAAATATTATATATAAAAATGAATGTGTGTTTATTTGAAGTCTATAGACGGCTAAATGGCTGGACCGATTTTCTTGAAATTTTCACATTATCTTCCTGTATGTCTGGAAGGAGTTATAGGCTACTTTTTATTTTAAAATTTCAAGTAGGCGAGGTGCCACGCCCACATACCCAATAAGTATTTAACGTCGCATATCTCATAAACTGCAACAGTTAGAGTCCTCAAATTTTGTATGGACGACTTTGACGTATATATGAACAAAATGGGCGGATTGGCTATAGTTGACGTGTAACCTCCCATAGTCTATATATATAAAAATGAATGTTTGTTTGTATGTACCTTATAGAATCATAAACTATGCATTTGATCATGTTAGGATCTTTAGCAAAGTTGTTGCGCATGAGCCGGGGAGAGTTTCTAAGTTGATATGACCAATTTCCGACAGGAGGTGCCACGGAAAATTACTCAAAATGAATTAAATTGTAAACTGTGCATTCTTCAATAAAGTCGTTGCGCATGAGTCGATGGAGGTTGGTGCGTTTAATTTCCGATGGATGGCGTCATTGAAGATTATTCAAAATGGAAGAAAAGAGCATTTCGAGCCTCAGAATCAGACGAGCATTGAAACTGGAAAATCTTCGAATATATGCTGCTGAGACCCGTTCGCTTGAACCACTTGAACAACGAGAAGTGAGATTAGAAACTAATCGAATGCGTACTACTCAGGCCCGTTCATCTGAATCATCAGGACAACGGGAAACAAAATCAATAAAATGATTCAAAATTAATTGGACATTTGTGTAATATCTTTTCTTCAAATTTATTTTAGTTAGTGGCGCAGCAACACGCGCAGAGTACAGCTAGTAAAATATAAGAGACACATTTCTTCGGCAGCTCCCTCACAGCAGATTTCTGGCAAAAACTCTGAGACAAATGCTATGTTCGCACGGCAGCAATTTTTCGCAATTCGCTCTCTCATTCGTAATTTAACACCCAATTATGTGCTGATTACGTAATTCGGCATACAAAATTTTCTGAGCGAATTACGCAAATTGTATGTAATTCAATTTCTATTACCCTGTGAATTACTTAAATATCGATGTAATCTCTAAATTTTATCGTATTTTTGTCATCACTAGCTGTCAAAGCACAAAAAATATAAGCAAATAAATATTGTAAACAATAAACAATAATGGAATCCAAAAATAAAATTTTGAAAAAGTATTATTTAGAAGAAGTATATTCGCGAAATTATCGGAGGAATCCATTATGTGTGTAGAAAACCTATTGAGTCTACAGGAAAAGTATTTGCAGCTTTTGAAGAAACTGTATATTTATAACTGTATGTGTGTATGTATGTTTATAACTTAAAAATATTAGTAAGCCCGAAAAAAAAACTTATTTACTTTTTTCCATTATCTCAATTTTACAGCAAATAATTTAGCAATAAAAAGAAGAAAAGAAGAACTGTCAAAAAGAATTACAAAGTTACCGTGTGAACATGGTAATTCAAATAAGTAATTCAAAACAGAGAGCGAAGTAATTTGAAGGTTCGTGCGAACATGGCATAAATAAAATTGCCGTGAAAAGTTTCTCAAAAATTTGTCGCTTGGGGTCGTTTTTAAACTGTAGGTCTCGCCACTTATGGATTAAGCATGGGTGGCGAGAAACTAGGTCGTAATCCTGACGGAAGGGTTGTAATGACGAAATGAGTAAATTATTGTTTGGAACGAAACTTTGTCTCTCATTAACTATTGTAGCATAACTAAAATGACAGTAAAAGCAATTTTCTTCAATTAATTAAAGAGAATTTATAAATTTTCGTTACGTCTCCTCCCTTGCACTTTTCTTTAAAATTGACTTAATCTTAAACTATTTCATCAAAATTTATGGGTTCATAGACAAAAAAAAGCCAGTTAATAAAAAATGTGAATTAAATATGATTTCATTAAATGAATTATAAATTTATTTAAAATATATATACTAATGTGTAACCCTCTCAAGCTTGGTGCTCTGTTTGATTCACATCTAACTTATCAACACATGAATAAATAAATGTACGGACATATTCTACGTTCTAATTTGAAGTGTGCACGTAATTTGTAATCACTTCAATTTGACACTTTGGTGTTCTATGTTTAAATTTTAACTTTTCACATTTCTATTTCATTTTGTTTTCGAACATCAAATCACAATTTATTGATCTTTTCCACAAACTACCTTAATACAAACAGAAAAATTATTTAAATACTTTCAAATTTGATCGTGAAAGTAAAACGTTTTGTAGAAATACTCAAGAATAATTAAAATTACAATTAAAAAAAAAAAAAAAAACGCTTTATGCAATATTGTATCAATAAAAAATACTTTATAAATTTACATAATATATTTACAGTCTCATATATTAGACAATGTAAATAACAATTCCTATATTACATTGTTCTTAACAAGTATTACAACATTTTTTCTAAATGTTGTGTTCATTTTTCACATAATCAGGATAATCTAGATCGGCTAAAGGATTTTGAAAGGGAGTCCTAACGAAATTCTAGGAGTTAAGAAAAAAAACCTTGATATTGATTGCTAATTGCCCTCCAACTAAGTAGACATCTATTTGGAAAAATTTAAGTTGAGATTGTTATTGATTGAATAAAATAATTATTTATAGAAACTGAAAATTTTTTACACAGGTTTGGCTACATTAGTGAACCGAAAACTCGCTCATAATAATTCGGAGGCCAGAGCGACTAGTTTAATTAAAATGTTCTTACGAAAATGATGGATAAGTGAAATCAAAAAATGACGTAACACTACGCTAAAGTTATCGGTTAAGTAAGTCTGGTACTATGAATCCAAAACGCTAGAAAGATGCGAGCTGAAATGACATTATGTAAGAGAGCATGAAAGGCCAAACGAATATGCGAATAATGCGTAAAATATTTAAAACGGGAGATCAAGGGCTGTCTAAAAAGCATACAGAAGAAACACTATATTCAAATGGAGCACCTATGAAGAAGAAATTAGAGATGGTTGCGCAAAATATTCCTTTGTAATATTGCTTTTGCGTTTTCATTAATCTGATACACCATGCGTATTAAAAATCATGTTAATTTTTATTCAATTTTTATTTATTTTATTATCGTTTAATCTATAAATTTTTATAAAATTTGTTTAGCTTTTATTCGAACAAAAAAAATTAATTTGCAATTTTTTAATGTAAGCAATAACACTAAAATTCACATGTCATACGGTAAACAGAAATACAATAAACAAATACGTAAGAATTTACGAGAAAATAACCAAACAAAGATCAAAAATCCAAAAACAACACTTAATGAAATATCACAGTCATAAGCATATACATAATGGATACAAATAGAGTAAAGCCCTAGTTATGCTACCGTAACGGAATGTAACCGCAACAGTAAGAAACAGCTGATCGTTTTTGTTATGTATAAAGCAATACGAATGGTTATAGAAATGTAATGTAACGTAACCGGAACGTAAGAATCTGTAAAAAATAGAATTTTCTTAAATTTTTACGTGACATCTGTTTAGCAGTGTCAATATTAAAAACCACCAAAACTGAAAATTGAAATTATAAACAGAATTTACATTTTGTACGTATGTTATGTTTGTCTGTATGTGGAATTCTCTTTAAATAAAGCTTCACATATTTTAAAAACCCAAATTATAATTTAATTCATTATTAACTTTTATAATTTAAAATAAAAATAAACACTATTTTACTATTACATTATGTAGGTAGTGTTTATTTTTATTTTAAATTAGAAAAATATAGTTATAGATTTTTAACTAATTAAAGCGTTCGAAAAGCATTTCACTTTACTTTTATTAGAGAAGATAACTACGTTTTAACGTTCGTACAAATTTGGTTTCCGAAATACCTGGCCTGGGGGGTTACTCTATAACTCGATACAAAAATTAAAATGTACGTATTCGAACAAATTGTACTCTGTATTACGAAAGTACGGAAATTTTTCGAGAGTGTTACCAATGTTTTCTTTTTTTTTCGTACAAACAAAAAATTCTGTTACTCTGTATTACGAAAACGAGCATAAAAACATAGTAAACATTCGAAAATTCTTCTTTAGCAATTGTGTTGGTGACAACTAATAATAAATTTAAAATGTAAGTAAATTAATACAAATACATTGCAAAATAAACATAAAATAATATATTTTAAACAATCTCAATGGAGTGAGTCAAAAAGAATTGTATATACCGACCAAAGACAATACAAAACTGTTGTGGACTTTATGACGACGCATCTGGATTTGGCCAAGGGACATCTAAATGTGCCGTATGCAAGAAACAATAATCTGTGGCAGAAACTAAGAACAGATTTGGTTACACTTGGTCCACCGCAGCGAGATGTTAAAGTTTGGAAAAAAGTATGCTTAGATAGATCTAAATATTTGAGTGCGATCTATCGCGGAGTTATCAAACATTTAACGTTTATTAGGTTTGGGCAGACAATAAAAATGGTAGCCAAATTAAACACTTTGATTCAAATCCACAATCAAGTTCACCAGTAATTACTCAGTATTTACATACATACATAATTGGTCATTACAACCCTTCAGTCTGGATTACGACCTAGTTAATTTTATACATGAGTGGCGGGACCTACAGTTTAAAGTCGACTCCGAACGACAGATTTTTGAGAAACTTTTCATGGCAATTTTATTTACTCTCAGAGTTTTTGCCAGAAATCTGCTGAGAGGAAGTCGCCGAAAAAATAATTTTTTGTATTTTATTTTGATGTCTGGCCTGGGGCTCGAACCCTGGCTTTTCGTCTAATAAGCCAACACACTACCTACTAGACCACGGCGACTCTTTTACTCAGTATTTAGTTAAAGAAAATTAGGAGGCATAAGAGTCTAGACACAAAAACAATTAGCTTACAGATATACATACATATATGCATTTATTTAATGAATTCGGTTTTCTTCTGTTTTTCGATATTTTTTTAGGTGCTGCTAAGTTTATTTTTGGTTTTCTATGAAAATTTTCGAATCGAGTTACGGAGTAACCGCCCTGTTTCTGTAAAATAAACGATTTCACTTGCTCTATTTATATGGAAAATACAATAAAAAGCACTCAATTTTGTGCTTGTTTTCCTCAACACAAACTAAATTGAGTGTTTTTGTTTGAGTGAAAGTGAAATTGTTTAGTTTACAGAAACAGTACATAAAACTTTTAATAAGTACCATTAAATAAATATAAAATCGTTGAAATGAACCTTAAAAACTCTGTAGTGATAACACTGTTTAACAGCTGAATTAAAGTTAAACAAAAGGCGCCATATTAAAAGTGATAAAAAGAGTGAAAACAAAGTTTTTAAAATCTGAAATTAATATTAAGTTTGTTTAAAAAACAATAATAAATATAAAAAAATAAAAAATAAAACCCAAAAACAGGTCTTCTGTATCCATATTTTAATTTTTGTCTTTTAGTTTTTGCAATTTTTATTTCTTTATTAGTTTTTGTTTATTTCTTTTATTGTTTTGTTTACCTAAAAACATATGATTACGTCTTTACGTTCTATAATTGCTCTTATATTTTTACGTTCCGTGAACATTACTGTTACATTGCGTTACATTACGTTCCGGTAGCATAACTAGGGCTTAAAGAACAATGCTGTCACGCAGTCAGGAATAGACAGTCAGTGTTGAGATATAGCTCTGTAACTGAGAGTTGTATATAAAACCATCGTGGCTATACTCACGTAAAACCCTGCACTTCAGATATCCCTATCTACACACTCATTCTTTGCTGTGCATTCTGTGTGAACGGTAGTGTTTTCTATTCGTGATTTTCCAGAGTGTTTTCGGTGCGATAATTGAGTTGTCTAAATCGTTAAATTCGGTTGTGTATTTCTTCTGAATTTTTAGTGTAAAGTATTGAGTTATTTGCATATTTTATTTTCATTTAACAAAAAGCTTAGCACAGGTTTGTGTGTTTGTATAAAAGAAAAGAAATTCTTCAGCGCTTAATTGCTGGCAGTTTACAGTTAGTATTAAGTGGCGTGATTTTGATTGATTTGGTTAGTGACATGGCTTCGAAATTGGACTATTGGTGTTGTGATTCGGGTAGGATAGTAGTGTAAAGTTGGTGTGGTGTATGTGCTGACATTATCATCGACTTTTACCGACTTTGCCTTTGCTAAGGTTTTTGGCGTTGGTAGTAACGGTTTTGCTGTTAGATTTGAATTTTAATATATATTTCAGTATTATATTCGAATTATTTTATTTTAAGTTTTATATTGTAATTGTATTATTGGTTGTTTGGTCAGTTGGTGATAAGGTCGTAGGGCAAAAGGGGACGTTTCTAACGTCATAGCAGAGGGCCAGACTGATGAGATGATGGGCCCGCCTTCGCTGCCAGTGTCGCGCAGGCAGCGTATGAGAGCGAGCTGGGGAATAGCTCCGCGTCTGAGGTTGATATTCAGTGTTGGTAGCATGAGGTACAAGGCCGATAGGTCTTCACCTGCTGCTGTTGCTGCCGCTGCTGCTGTTCCAGGCTCGCCTGGAAGTAGGGAGAGTCGTCCCCGGCGCCGTGTTGTCGGGGTGTCGACTTCTGTTGCTGGCCCTGTGGGTGAAAGCGTGACGGTCGCGAGGATGAGGGATGTGATGGACGCTTTCTACGGTGTAGTGTTTGGTGCTGGTCTCAATTCTGATGTTACCAGAAGGGCAGTGAAGCAGGCTGGCAGGTATGAGGAGCTTGTATGAAGCTCCTAATTGAGAACGAGCGGCTTAAGGGGAGACTTGATGTTCTTCAGTCGTCGGTTTATTCTTCGGTGGTCGTTTCGCGGGCGTCGGCTGTCAAGCCTACACCTGTCTCTGCGGTCCCTGTTGTTGGCTCCGGTTTCTGTGCCGAAACCGGTGGAAACGTGGTCCGTTGTTGTGCGTGGAAAAGGAGGTGCAACGTCAAAGGAGGTGGTCAGTAAGGTCGTCGAGCAGGTCGGACCTACTCTTGGGGTCAGGGTTCACGATGTGAGGCCTCTACGCAGTGGCGGAGCTTTCATTCGCACTCCGTCAGTGGTAGAGGCAGAAGATCGCTGCGAACAAGAAATTCGAAGAAGTTGGCTTGGAAGTGTCGGTCAAAGATAAGTTGCGCGGTGTCCATTCGGCGATTTCTTCAAATGAATTCATGACCAAGCTGTTTGAAATGAACCTGAAAGGGAAGATGACTGCTGATAGTTTCAAGAAGAGTATTCGCCTGGTCAGTAGTCTCTGGAAGGCCGGCAACGGCGGTCAAACCAATGTATTTCTCGAGGGCAGAGAGAAGGCAATAGACCTTTTATTATCGGTTGGGCGCGTGTATATAAAGTGGTTTAGCTTTATGGTGCGCCCCCAGGAGGCCATACCTGTGTGTTACCGCTGCCTTGGTTTTGACCACCGTGTTCGGGATTGCCGCATGAGGGAGGATGTCTGCAGGGTGTGCGGGCAAGGTGGGCATACGTCCTCAGTGCCAAAACCTGCCGCGATGCCGTAATTGTGCTTTTAAGGGCCTCATTGCAGACCATTTGTGTTGTCGTCATCATGCCCGACATATGCGGCTATGGTTGCCAGGGCGAACGCTAGGCATTAGATATGTTGCACCTCCTGCAACTTAATTGTCAGAGGTCGTTTGGTGTCATGTGTGAGTTGGGGCAGGCTATGTGTCAATTGGACGCTAGTCTGGTGTTGATTCAGGAACCTTATACTCGCGATGGTTGTGTTAGGGGAATTTCGGGGGGTATGCGCGTATTTACTGACGAATTGGGGAAGGCTGCGGTAATAGTAAGGGACAGTAACATAGACTGCACCGTACTTAGTAGTAGCCAATGGGGGGTTTGCATTCTTGCAGAGGGGCGGTTTGGGAAGATGTACCTGGCTAGCATCTACTGTAGGTTTGGCGACCCCTTGGAACCCTATCTAGGGTATATGGATACGGTGCTACTCGCTACGAGTAGTTTACCGATTATCCTCGGCCTTAACGCAAATGCATCTTCTCGTATGTGGTTCAGCAAGATGTTCAGACATTCTTCTAGCCATCAGAACCACATCCGAGGCGAGATGCTTAGTGCATGGATGCTGTCCAAAGAGGTGAATGTCCTCAACGAGCCGAGTGAGTTATATACCTTCGTTGGGCCAAGTGGCGTCAGTGACATTGACGTGACGGCTGCAAATGGGGCAGCAATCACTGCCATTGACTAAAGGTGGAGGGTGTGTGACGATTGGGGGATAAGTGGTCATAATCTTATTAAGATTACGATTACTTATCAACGACAAACTGGGGACACTGTGGGCGTTAAACGATGGCACATTCGCGATGCTAACTGGGACCATTATCGCAATTGTGTTAGGGAGGCATTGTCATCGGTGCCACTTGATGCCTTTAGGCTACTAACTATTGACGACCAGGTTGCTAAGATAGAAGAGCTGGTTGGCCAAGTAAATGACGCGCAACTAGGTCGAGTTCGTAGAACTAGACTTAAGAGGGTCAAATGGTGGACCCGTGAGCTAGAGATGATGCGGTGGCATGTTCGACGCCTGCGGAAATATTTCCAAAGGGGAAGGCGTGCCACTGTTGAAGACCTAGCTCAGCGCAAAGCAGACTATCTTCTCAGCCTTAAGACATAGAAGGACAAACTTGTGACAGTCAAGGAGGACGAATGGAGGAGTTTCGTACGGGACAATAGAGGTGACCCCCGGGGTACGGTTTACCGTATCTGCAGGGGTAGAGAGAGGCAGGTTGACTATACGAGCCTTCAGGTTGGCAACACCTCGTTGTCTTGTTGGAGAGACTGTACGAACGATTTGTTGGGGGTTTTCTTCCCTAGGGTGGAGTCAATCGGTTATTTTCCTCCTCCGGTGGAAATAATTGATCCTCCTAACTTGGAAAGAGCGGACATTGAGACTGTTTTTGTAAAGTTAATAGTAGGAAGTCGCCGGGTATTGACGGTTTGACTGGAGAGATGTGTAAAAACATCTGGAAGGCCATTCCGGTATACCTGGAAACGATCTTTGGGAAGTGTATCAAGCAGGGCTATTTCCCGAAGGCATGGAAATCAGCTCACGTTGTGGTGCTTCTGAAGTCGCCTCGAGTGAGGGATAATCCTCGCTCTTATCGGGGCATCAGTCTCTTGCCGGTATTTGGAAAAGTACTGGAAAGAATCATCGTGTATAGGCTTAGGGAATGCTACAGCGTTTGCCTTTCATGTTACCAGTTTGGTTTTAGGGAAGGCAAGTGCGTAGAAGACGCTTGGCTACGTGTTAAGGGAGCGGTTGAGCAGTCTAGCTCAAAGTATGTGCTTGGTCTTTTCATCGACTTCAAGGGCGCCTTTGATTATCTCTTATGGGATAGTCCTTCAAAGGTTGTCTGAGATTGGCTGTCGCGAGATGAACATATTGTGTAGCTATTTCAAGGAAAGAAAAGCCTGTGTTGTTGGATCCAATGACACGGTCTGGATGGAGGTTGTTCGGGGCTGTCCGCAGGGCTCCATCTGTGGTCCATTCATTTGGAACCTCATGATGGACACTCTGTTGTGGCAGCTCGAGCTGACATTCAAGCTGTGTGCGTGTGCGGATGATCTACTCATGCTTATCGAAGGCCAGTCTCGGGTTGAGCTAGAGAGAAGGGGTGATGAGGCTATCCGTATTGTCTGTGATTGGGGTACACAAGTTGGTGTAGACGTTGCCACCGAGAAGACGGTAATGATGCCACTCAAGGGTATATTATTACACGCGAGACGCCCAAGCATTAGAGTTGGTGACAACTGCATTGGGTATGTGATAGAGGTCAGGTATTTTGAAATAGCTATGGGGGAGCGCATTCGCTTCCATGTTCATCTCGATCGCATAAGAGAAAAACTTACAGAAGTCGTTGGGAAGGTCAGGCGCATTCTGAGGAATGATTGAGGCCTCAGCAGGCGTGCCGTTCGTACCACATACAATGGACTGTTGGTTGCTTGCGCAACGTATGGCTATTGCATTAACTCTGTTGTTTCTAATATTTTGCCAACGCTATGCACTTTTTTGGATCCATTTCTAGCCACCGTAGTACGGATCTAGAATTGCTCCAAAAATATTTTGCGATGACATTTATACGTGCAATAAGTACTACATGCTTAACTAGCCTAACGCCCACAACAGCACCTTGTAGCTCCAGTCTAGGTACTTTAGACTTACCCGCTGCATAAACGTCTTCGCCAGCATCAGTAAAATTATGTAGTTATATATTAGGCGCCTAGTTAAAGTACTGAAAATATCATCGTGGTTAAAAACAACAGCCGTTTTCCACTTTTGACATTTGGGTAATGAAAAGGCAAAGAGCCCATTATCCCAATCGATGTCAGATTTCTTGAAGAAGAATTTTTAAAGCAATAGTGTAGCATGATATTAAACCCACAGGGTGTAGAAGAGACATCAGCACCTGAAGTTGCTCCTTTATTGTAGGAGTAATTTCTTTAGTACATACTTCACGGCGAAGCCTAGCAAATCTGAAAATATAAAAAAAATTAGTCCTTATTAGGGTCCCAATAGATCCCTAAAACCTTTTTTGTATAACCTAGGTCCCTTAGCTTCTGAACTTGGAATGACCTGTAGATGAATGACGAACTCGTTAAAGACCAATATCGAGTATAAAAACTTGTGGCAGCATGATAGATTTTACTTGCGCCGCTAATTCGATGGCTTGTTAAACGTTGTCTACACTATCGATGAAGGCGTCTACGTAATGATGATACGGAATGGATTCTACAGTCCTTGAAAACTTTTCTTTGCATTTTTCAGTATTGAAAAATGTTGCTATGCATGGGGCACACAAGATACCAAATTTTAAAGCTCGCATTACATAAACGCTTTGCTTATAAAAAATGTCATCATTTGTTTCCCACTACAGGAATCTCTGAGAGTGCATATCGCTCGATCGTACGTTTATCTGGTGGAACATTTCGGCACTATCAACGCAAACTGCAACTCCGCACACTCGAAAAGTAAGCAATTCATCATATAACGTTTTTAACGGATCGGGTCCCCTGCTTAGAAAGTTATTAAAGGATAATTCGTTAGATTTGGCATAATATTCTTATCTCACCAGGTTTGTTGAGATTTCTTATACAAACTATTGCGAGACACCATACTCTTTCCACAGTTATTGAGGAAAGATATTTTAAAGAGCGTAATAATAGGTTATGGTTATTAGGTATGCTATCTGATTTAAATACATGTAAAAGGAAAATTTGCTAAAAAAATTAATCATTTAAGGGCGATGCGGGGTACCCTCTGTTATTTTTTTATTATTAATTTTTATAAAAAGTTACAATTTTTCACTTTTTCCTACAAATAACTTTGTGTGAATAATTAACATTGTAAGTTTAAAAAATATTTCACATCTGACTAATTCACATTCGAGTGATTGTTTTGTTTTTTTTTTTTTTAAGGAAAAAAATTACAATTAGAATTTTTCAGAGTTGAAAAATGTTAACATTCGAAAATTTGCACAACATATGTGACATCTGACACCAAATGTTCACAAACAAGGAAATTTAATGTAACATTTTATTTATGGTTAGCCTTACCATCTTTAAATTTATTTAAATCATTAAATCTAATTTAATTTATTAAAATAAGTCCGATTATTCCGGAAGCTAAAATAGAATGATTTACTTTGTTTCTAAGTCTTACAAAAGTTTTATTTAATTGTATTCACATCTAAAAAAAACTAATCGTTGCGTATTTTAAATATTTTTTGTAAATAATAACATTATGAAAGAGAATACGATTGAACTTTAGAAAAAAATTTTGTAAGGTTTTCTTTAAAAGTTTGGGGGAGAAAATAGACAAAAAACGTCCGTTCTTAAATCCGTCATGATATCTGTTTCTTTTATCCTTAATCATTTTTAAGGATATATTAAATCAATTAAATTATAATTTAATTCTTTATTAATGGGCATTTAAAGCACTGACCGCGAAGACCAAACTTTTCCGATATAAAAGGACCGAGCGTGTATGATTCTGATTATCATCTAACTTTATTTCATTTTTAAATATTTCCTTAATTCTAGATTGCAGATATCTTATCCTAACTGTATACTTCTATTCAGCAACTCCGTTGCTTATCTATTTTCCTATTTACTACATTTTAAATGGTTATTGAACTTAAAATTAACTTAACATTAGGATGGTTCAATTTTACTTATTCATTATTAATTTATTACAAAAACTCATTATTGTTAAAAAAATAAAACTATTAAAAAATAGAAAATAAATATTGAAATGATCCAACAATATTGTCACATTTAAATTTAAAACGGCTACCAAATCTATCGCCGTGAGGTCACTGTTCAAACCATCACGAACGAAATATTATATATAAAAATTAATGTGTGTTTATTTGTTTGTTTGTTTGAAGTCTATAGACGGCTAAATGGCTGGACCGATTTTCTTGAAATTTTCACATTATCTTCCTGTGTGTCTGGAAGGCGAGGTGCCACGCCCACATACCCAATAAGTATTTAACGTCGCATATCTCATAAACTGCAACAGTTAGAGTCCTCAAATTTTGTATGGACGACTTTGACGTATATATGAACAAAATGGGCGGATTGGCTATAGTTGACGTGTAACCTCCCATAGTCTATATATATAAAAATGAATGTTTGTTTGTATGTACCTTATAGAATCATAAACTATGCATTTGATCATGTTAGGATCTTTAGCAAAGTTGTTGCGCATGAGCCGGGGAAGGTTTCTAAGTTGATATGACTAATTTCCGGCAGGTGGCGCCACTGAAAATTACTTAAAATCAATTAAATCTTAAACTGTGCATTTGATCATGTTATGATCTTTAGCAAAGTTGTTGCGCATGAGCCGAAGGTTTCTAAGTTAGTATGGCCAATTTCCGACAGGTGGCGCTACTGAAAATTACTCAAAATGAATTAAATCGTAAACTGTGCGTTTGATCATGATATGATCTTTAGCAAAGTTGTTGCGCATGAGCCAACGAAGGTTTCTAAGTTGGTATGACCAATTTCCGACAGGAGGTGCCACGGAAAATTACTCAAAATGAATTAAATTGTAAACTGTGCATTCTTCAATAAAGTCGTTGCGCATGAGTCGATGGAGGTTGGTGCGTTTAATTTCCGATGGATGGCGTCATTGAAGATTATTCAAAATGGAAGAAAAGAGCATTTCGAGCCTCAGAATCAGACGAGCATTGAAACTGGAAAATCTTCGAATATATGCTGCTGAGACCCGTTCGCTTGAACCACTTGAACAACGAGAAGTGAGATTAGAAACTAATCGAATGCGTACTACTCAGGCCCGTTCATCTGAATCATCAGGACAACGGGAAACAAAATCAATAAAATGATTCAAAATTAATTGGACATTTGTGTAATATCTTTTCTTCAAATTTATTTTAGTTAGTGGCGCAGCAACACGCGCAGAGTACAGCTAGTAAAATATAAGAGACACATTTCTTCGGCAGCTCCCTCACAGCAGATTTCTGGCAAAAACTCTGAGACAAATGCTATGTTCGCACGGCAGCAATTTTTCGCAATTCGCTCTCTCATTCGTAATTTAACACCCAATTATGTGCTGATTACGTAATTCGGCATACAAAATTTTCTGAGCGAATTACGCAAATTGTATGTAATTCAATTTCTATTACCCTGTGAATTACTTAAATATCGATGTAATCTCTAAATTTTATCGTATTTTTGTCATCACTAGCTGTCAAAGCACAAAAAATATAAGCAAATAAATATTGTAAACAATAAACAATAATGGAATCCAAAAATAAAATTTTGAAAAAGTATTATTTAGAAGAAGTATATTCGCGAAATTATCGGAGGAATCCATTATGTGTGTAGAAAACCTATTGAGTCTACAGGAAAAGTATTTGCAGCTTTTGAAGAAACTGTATATTTATAACTGTATGTGTGTATGTATGTTTATAACTTAAAAATATTAGTAAGCCCGAAAAAAAAACTTATTTACTTTTTTCCATTATCTCAATTTTACAGCAAATAATTTAGCAATAAAAAGAAGAAAAGAAGAACTGCCAAAAAGAATTACAAAGTTACCGTGTGAACATGGTAATTCAAATAAGTAATTCAAAACAGAGAGCGAAGTAATTTGAAGGTTCGTGCGAACATGGCATAAATAAAATTGCCGTGAAAAGTTTCTCAAAAATTTGTCGCTTGGGGTCGTTTTTAAACTGTAGGTCTCGCCACTTATGGATTAAGCATGGGTGGCGAGAAACTAGGTCGTAATCCTGACGGAAGGGTTGTAATGACGAAATGAGTAAATTATTGTTTGGAACGAAACTTTGTCTCTCATTAACTATTGTAGCATAACTAAAATGACAGTAAAAGCAATTTTCTTCAATTAATTAAAGAGAATTTATAAATTTTCGTTACGTCTCCTCCCTTGCACCTTTCTTTAAAAATTGACTTAATCTTAAACTATTTCATCAAAATTTATGGGTTCATAGACAAAAAAAAGCCAGTTAATAAAAAATGTGAATTAAATATGATTTCATTAAATGAATTATAAATTTATTTAAAATATATATACTAATGTGTAACCCTCTCAAGCTTGGTGCTCTGTTTGATTCACATCTAACTTATCAACACATGAATAAATAAATGTACGGACATATTCTACGTTCTAATTTGAAGTGTGCACGTAATTTGTAATCACTTCAATTTGACACTTTGGTGTTCTATGTTTAAATTTTAACTTTTCACATTTCTATTTCATTTTGTTTTCGAACATCAAATCACAATTTATTGATCTTTTCCACAAACTACCTTAATACAAACAGAAAAATTATTTAAATACTTTCAAATTTGATCGTGAAAGTAAAACGTTTTGTAGAAATACTCAAGAATAATTAAAATTACAATTAAAAAAAAAAAAAAAAACGCTTTATGCAATATTGTATCAATAAAAAATACTTTATAAATTTACATAATATATTTACAGTCTCATATATTAGACAATGTAAATAACAATTCCTATATTACATTGTTCTTAACAAGTATTACAACATTTTTTCTAAATGTTGTGTTCATTTTTCACATAATCAGGATAATCTAGATCGGCTAAAGGATTTTGAAAGGGAGTCCTAACGAAATTCTAGGAGTTAAGAAAAAAAACCTTGATATTGATTGCTAATTGCCCTCCAACTAAGTAGACATCTATTTGGAAAAATTTAAGTTGAGATTGTTATTGATTGAATAAAATAATTATTTATAGAAACTGAAAATTTTTTACACAGGTTTGGCTACATTAGTGAACCGAAAACTCGCTCATAATAATTCGGAGGCCAGAGCGACTAGTTTAATTAAAATGTTCTTACGAAAATGATGGATAAGTGAAATCAAAAAATGACGTAACACTACGCTAAAGTTATCGGTTAAGTAAGTCTGGTACTATGAATCCAAAACGCTAGAAAGATGCGAGCTGAAATGACATTATGTAAGAGAGCATGAAAGGCCAAACGAATATGCGAATAATGCGTAAAATATTTAAAACGGGAGATCAAGGGCTGTCTAAAAAGCATACAGAAGAAACACTATATTCAAATGGAGCACCTATGAAGAAGAAATTAGAGATGGTTGCGCAAAATATTCCTTTGTAATATTGCTTTTGCGTTTTCATTAATCTGATACACCATGCGTATTAAAAATCATGTTAATTTTTATTCAATTTTTATTTATTTTATTATCGTTTAATCTATAAATTTTTATAAAATTTGTTTAGCTTTTATTCGAACAAAAAAAATTAATTTGCAATTTTTTAATGTAAGCAATAACACTAAAATTCACATGTCATACGGTAAACAGAAATACAATAAACAAATACGTAAGAATTTACGAGAAAATAACCAAACAAAGATCAAAAATCCAAAAACAACACTTAATGAAATATCACAGTCATAAGCATATACATAATGGATACAAATAGAGTAAAGCCCTAGTTATGCTACCGTAACGGAATGTAACCGCAACAGTAAGAAACAGCTGATCGTTTTTGTTATGTATAAAGCAATACGAATGGTTATAGAAATGTAATGTAACGTAACCGGAACGTAAGAATCTGTAAAAAATAGAATTTTCTTAAATTTTTACGTGACATCTGTTTAGCAGTGTCAATATTAAAAACCACCAAAACTGAAATTGAAATTATAAACAGAATTTACATTTTGTACGTATGTTATGTTTGTCTGTATGTGGAATTCTCTTTAAATAAAGCTTCACATATTTTAAAAACCCAAATTATAATTTAATTCATTATTAACTTTTATAATTTAAAATAAAAATAAACACTATTTTACTATTACATTATGTAGGTAGTGTTTATTTTTATTTTAAATTAGAAAAATATAGTTATAGATTTTTAACTAATTAAAGCGTTCGAAAAGCATTTCAGTTTACTTTTATTAGAGAAGATAACTACGTTTTAACGTTCGTACAAATTTGGTTTCCGAAATACCTGGCCTGGGGGGTTACTCTATAACTCGATACAAAAATTAAAATGTACGTATTCGAACAAATTGTACTCTGTATTACGAAAGTACGGAAATTTTTCGAGAGTGTTACCAATGTTTTCTTTTTTTTTCGTACAAACAAAAAATTCTGTTACTCTGTATTACGAAAACGAGCATAAAAACATAGTAAACATTCGAAAATTCTTCTTTAGCAATTGTGTTGGTGACAACTAATAATAAATTTAAAATGTAAGTAAATTAATACAAATACATTGCAAAATAAACATAAAATAATATATTTTAAACAATCTCAATGGAGTGAGTCAAAAAGAATTGTATATACCGACCAAAGACAATACAAAACTGTTGTGGACTTTATGACGACGCATCTGGATTTGGCCAAGGGACATCTAAATGTGCCGTATGCAAGAAACAATAATCTGTGGCAGAAACTAAGAACAGATTTGGTTACACTTGGTCCACCGCAGCGAGATGTTAAAGTTTGGAAAAAAGTATGCTTAGATAGATCTAAATATTTGAGTGCGATCTATCGCGGAGTTATCAAACATTTAACGTTTATTAGGTTTGGGCAGACAATAAAAATGGTAGCCAAATTAAACACTTTGATTCAAATCCACAATCAAGTTCACCAGTAATTACTCAGTATTTACATACATACATAATTGGTCATTACAACCCTTCAGTCTGGATTACGACCTAGTTAATTTTATACATGAGTGGCGGGACCTACAGTTTAAAGTCGACTCCGAACGACAGATTTTTGAGAAACTTTTCATGGCAATTTTATTTACTCTCAGAGTTTTTGCCAGAAATCTGCTGAGAGGAAGTAGCCGAAAAAATAATTTTTTGTATTTTATTTTGATGTCTGGCCTGGGGCTCGAACCCTGGCTTTTCGTCTAATAAGCCAACACACTACCTACTAGACCACGGCGACTCTTTTACTCAGTATTTAGTTAAAGAAAATTAGGAGGCATAAGAGTCTAGACACAAAAACAATTAGCTTACAGATATACATACATATATGCATTTATTTAATGAATTCGGTTTTCTTCTGTTTTTCGATATTTTTTTAGGTGCTGCTAAGTTTATTTTTGGTTTTCTATGAAAATTTTCGAATCGAGTTACGGAGTAACCGCCCTGTTTCTGTAAAATAAACGATTTCACTTGCTCTATTTATATGGAAAATACAATAAAAAGCACTCAATTTTGTGCTTGTTTTCCTCAACACAAACTAAATTGAGTGTTTTTGTTTGAGTGAAAGTGAAATTGTTTAGTTTACAGAAACAGTACATAAAACTTTTAATAAGTACCATTAAATAAATATAAAATCGTTGAAATGAACCTTAAAAACTCTGTAGTGATAACACTGTTTAACAGCTGAATTAAAGTTAAACAAAAGGCGCCATATTAAAAGTGATAAAAAGAGTGAAAACAAAGTTTTTAAAATCTGAAATTAATATTAAGTTTGTTTAAAAAACAATAATAAATATAAAAAAATAAAAAATAAAACCCAAAAACAGGTCTTCTGTATCCATATTTTAATTTTTGTCTTTTAGTTTTTGCAATTTTTATTTCTTTATTAGTTTTTGTTTATTTCTTTTATTGTTTTGTTTACCTAAAAACATATGATTACGTCTTTACGTTCTATAATTGCTCTTATATTTTTACGTTCCGTGAACATTACTGTTACATTGCGTTACATTACGTTCCGGTAGCATAACTAGGGCTTAAAGAACAATGCTGTCACGCAGTCAGGAATAGACAGTCAGTGTTGAGATATAGCTCTGTAACTGAGAGTTGTATATAAAACCATCGTGGCTATACTCACGTAAAACCCTGCACTTCAGATATCCCTATCTACACACTCATTCTTTGCTGTGCATTCTGTGTGAACGGTAGTGTTTTCTATTCGTGATTTTCCAGAGTGTTTTCGGTGCGATAATTGAGTTGTCTAAATCGTTAAATTCGGTTGTGTATTTCTTCTGAATTTTTAGTGTAAAGTATTGAGTTATTTGCATATTTTATTTTCATTTAACAAAAAGCTTAGCACAGGTTTGTGTGTTTGTATAAAAGAAAAGAAATTCTTCAGCGCTTAATTGCTGGCAGTTTACAGTTAGTATTAAGTGGCGTGATTTTGATTGATTTGGTTAGTGACATGGCTTCGAAATTGGACTATTGGTGTTGTGATTCGGGTAGGATAGTAGTGTAAAGTTGGTGTGGTGTATGTGCTGACATTATCATCGACTTTTACCGACTTTGCCTTTGCTAAGGTTTTTGGCGTTGGTAGTAACGGTTTTGCTGTTAGATTTGAATTTTAATATATATTTCAGTATTATATTCGAATTATTTTATTTTAAGTTTTATATTGTAATTGTATTATTGGTTGTTTGGTCAGTTGGTGATAAGGTCGTAGGGCAAAAGGGGACGTTTCTAACGTCATAGCAGAGGGCCAGACTGATGAGATGATGGGCCCGCCTTCGCTGCCAGTGTCGCGCAGGCAGCGTATGAGAGCGAGCTGGGGAATAGCTCCGCGTCTGAGGTTGATATTCAGTGTTGGTAGCATGAGGTACAAGGCCGATAGGTCTTCACCTGCTGCTGTTGCTGCCGCTGCTGCTGTTCCAGGCTCGCCTGGAAGTAGGGAGAGTCGTCCCCGGCGCCGTGTTGTCGGGGTGTCGACTTCTGTTGCTGGCCCTGTGGGTGAAAGCGTGACGGTCGCGAGGATGAGGGATGTGATGGACGCTTTCTACGGTGTAGTGTTTGGTGCTGGTCTCAATTCTGATGTTACCAGAAGGGCAGTGAAGCAGGCTGGCAGGTATGAGGAGCTTGTATGAAGCTCCTAATTGAGAACGAGCGGCTTAAGGGGAGACTTGATGTTCTTCAGTCGTCGGTTTATTCTTCGGTGGTCGTTTCGCGGGCGTCGGCTGTCAAGCCTACAAATGTCTCTGCGGTCCCTGTTGTTGGCTCCGGTTTCTGTGCCGAAACCGGTGGAAACGTGGTCCGTTGTTGTGCGTGGAAAAGGAGGTGCAACGTCAAAGGAGGTGGTCAGTAAGGTCGTCGAGCAGGTCGGACCTACTCTTGGGGTCAGGGTTCACGATGTGAGGCCTCTACGCAGTGGCGGAGCTTTCATTCGCACTCCGTCAGTGGTAGAGGCAGAAGATCGCTGCGAACAAGAAATTCGAAGAAGTTGGCTTGGAAGTGTCGGTCAAAGATAAGTTGCGCGGTGTCCATTCGGCGATTTCTTCAAATGAATTCATGACCAAGCTGTTTGAAATGAACCTGAAAGGGAAGATGACTGCTGATAGTTTCAAGAAGAGTATTCGCCTGGTCAGTAGTCTCTGGAAGGCCGGCAACGGCGGTCAAACCAATGTATTTCTCGAGGGCAGATAGAAGGCAATAGACCTTTTATTATCGGTTGGGCGCGTGCATATAAAGTGGTTTAGCTTTATGGTGCGCCCCCAGGAGGCCATACCTGTGTGTTACCGCTGCCTTGGTTTTGACCACCGTGTTCGGGATTGCCGCATGAGGGAGGATGTCTGCAGGGTGTGCGGGCAAGGTGGGCATACGTAATTGTGCTTTTAAGGGCCTCATTGCAGACCATTTGTGTTGTCGTCATCATGCCCGACATATGCGGCTATGGTTGCCAGGGCGAACGCTAGGCATTAGATATGTTGCACCTCCTGCAACTTAATTGTCAGAGGTCGTTTGGTGTCATGTGTGAGTTGGGGCAGGCTGTGTCAATTGGACGCTAGTCTGGTGTTGATTCAGGAACCTTATACTCGCGATGGTTGTGTTAGGGGAATTCCGGGGGGTATGCGCGTATTTACTGACGAATTGGGGAAGGCCGCGGTAATAGTAAGGGACAGTAACATATACTGCACCGTACTTAGTAGTAGCCAATGGGGGGTTTGCATTCTTGCAGAGGGGCGGTTTGATGTACCTGGCTAGCATCTACTGTAGGTTTGACGACCCCTTGGAACCCTATCTAGGGTATATGGAGACGGTGCTACTCGCTACGAGTAGTTTACCGATTATCCTCGGCCTTAACGCAAATGCATCTTCTCGTATGTGGTTCAGCAAGATGTCCAGACATTCTTCTGGCCAGCAGAACCACATCCGAGGCGAGATGCTTAGTGCATGGCTGCTGTCCAAAGAGGTGAATATCCTCAACGAGCCGAGTGAGTTATATACCTTCGTTGGGCCAAGTGGCGTCAGTGACATTGACGTGACGGCTGCAAATGGGGCAGCAATCACTGCCATTGACTAAAGGTGGAGGGTGTGTGACGATTGGGGGATAAGTGGTCATAATCTTATTAAGATTACGATTACTTATCAACGACGAACTGGGGACACTGTGGGCGTTAAACATATTCGCGACGCTAACTGGGACCATTATCGGAATTGTGTTAGGGAGGCATTGTCATCGGTGCCACTTGATGCCTTTAGGCTACTAACTATTGACGACCAGGTTGCTAAGATAGAAGAGCTGGTTGGCCAAGTAAATGACGCGCAACTAGGTCGAGTTCGTAGAACTAGACTTAAGAGGGTCAAATGGTGGACCCGTGAGCTAGAGATGATGCGGTGGCATGTTCGACGCCTGCGGAAATATTTCCAAAGGGGAAGGCGTGCCACTGTTGAAGACCTAGCTCAGCGCAAAGCAGACTATCTTCTCAGCCTTAAGACATACAAGGACAAACTTGTGACAGTCAAGGAGGACGAATGGAGGAGTTTCGTACGGGACAATAGAGGTGACCCCCGGGGTACGGTTTACCGTATCTGCAGGGGTAGAGAGAGGCAGGTTGACTATACGAGCCTTCAGGTTGGCAACACCTCGTTGTCTTGTTGGAGAGACTGTACGAACGATTTGTTGGGGGTTTTCTTCCCTAGGGTGGAGTCAATCGGTTATTTTCCTCCTCCTGTTTTTGTAAAGTTAATAGTAGGAAGTCACCGGGTATTGACGGTTTGACTGGAGAGATGTGTAAAAACATCTGGAAGGCCATTCAGGAATACCTGGAAACGATCTTTGGGAGGTGTATCAAGCAGGGCTATTTCCCGAAGGCATGGAAATCAGCTCGCGTTGTGGTGCTTCTGAAGTCGCCTCGAGTGAGGGATAATCCTCGCTCTTATCGGGGCATCAGTCTCTTGCCGGTATTTGGAAAAGTACTGGAAAGAATCATCGTGTATAGGCTTAGGGAATGCTACAGCGTTTGCCTTTCATGTTACCAGTTTGGTTTTAGGGAAGGCAAGTGCGTAGAAGACGCTTGGCTACGTGTTAAGGGAGCGGTTGAGCAGTCTAGCTCAAAGTATGTGCTTGGTCTTTTCATCGACTTCAAGGGCGCCTTTGATTATCTCTTATGGGATAGTCCTTCAAAGGTTGTCTGAGATTGGCTGTCGCGAGATGAACATATGGTGTAGCTATTTCAAGGAAAGAAAAGCCTGTGTTGTTGGATCCAATGACACGGTCTGGATGGAGGTTGTTCGGGGCTGTCCGCAGGGCTCCATCTGTGGTCCATTCATTTGGAACCTCATGATGGACACTCTGTTGTGGCAGCTCGAGCTGACATTCAAGCTCTGTGCGTGTGCGGATGATCTACTCATGCTTATCGAAGGCCAGTCTCGGGTTGAGCTAGAGAGAAGGGGTGATGAGGCTATCCGTATTGTCTGTGATTGGGGTACACAAGTTGGTGTAGACGTTGCCACCGAGAAGACGGTAATGATGCCACTCAAGGGTATATTATTACACGCGAGACGCCCAAGCATTAGAGTTGGTGACAACTGCATTGGGTATGTGATAGAGGTCAGGTATTTTGAAATAGCTATGGGGGAGCGCATTCGCTTCCATGTTCATCTCGATCGCATAAGAGAAAAACTTACAGAAGTCGTTGGGAAGGTCAGGCGCATTCTGAGGAATGATTGAGGCCTCAGCAGGCGTGCCGTTCGTACCACATACAATGGACTGTTGGTTGCTTGCGCAACGTATGGCTATTGCATTAACTCTGTTGTTTCTAATATTTTGCCAACGCTATGCACTTTTTTGGATCCATTTCTAGCCACCGTAGTACGGATCTAGAATTGGTCCAAAAATATTTTGCGATGACATTTATACGTGCAATAAGTACTACATGCTTAACTAGCCTAACGCCCACAACAGCACCTTGTAGCCCCAGTCTAGGTACTTTAGACTTACCTGCTGCATAAACGTCTTCGCCAGCATCAGTAAAATTATGTAGTTATATATTAGTCGCCTAGTTAAAGTACTGAAAATATCATCGTGGTTAAAAACAACAGCCGTTTTCCACTTTTGACATTTGGGTAATGAAAAGGCAAAGAGCCCATTATCCCAATCGATGTCAGATTTCTTGAAGAAGAATTTTTAAAGCAATAGTGTAGCATGATATTAAACCCACAGGGTGTAGAAGAGACATCAGCATCTGAAGTTGCTCCTTTATTGTAGGAGTAATTTCTTTAGTACATACTTCACGGCGAAGCCTAGCAAATCTGAAAATATAAAAAAATTAGTCCTTATTAGGGTCCCAATAGATCCCTAAAACCTTTTTTGTATAACCTAGGTCCCTTAGCTTCTGAACTTGGAATGACCTGTAGATGAATGACGAACTCGTTAAAGACCAATATCGAGTATAAAAACTTGTGGCAGCATGATAGATTTTACTTGCGCCGCTAATTCGATGGCTTGTTAAACGTTGTCTACACTATCGATGAAGGCGTCTACGTAATGATGATACGGAATGGATTCTACAGTCCTTGAAAACTTTTCTTTGCATTTTTCAGTATTGAAAAATGTTGCTATGCATGGGGCACACAAGATACCAAATTTTAAAGCTCGCATTACATAAACGCTTTGCTTATAAAAAATGTCATCATTTGTTTCCCACTACAGGAATCTCTGAGAGTGCATATCGCTCGATCGTACGTTTATCTGGTGGAACATTTCGGCACTATCAACGCAAACTGCAACTCCGCACACTCGAAAAGTAAGCAATTCATCATATAACGTTTTTAACGGATCGGGTCCCCTGCTTAGAAAGTTATTAAAGGATAATTCGTTAGATTTGGCATACTATTCTTATCTCACCAGGTTTGTTGAGATTTCTTATACAAACTATTGCGAGACACCATACTCTTTCCACAGTTATTGAGGAAAGATATTTTAAAGAGCGTAATAATAGGTTATGGTTATTAGGTATGCTATCTGATTTAAATACATGTAAAAGGAAAATTTGCTAAAAAAATTAATCATTTAAGGGCGATGCGGGGTACCCTCTGTTATTTTTTTATTATTAATTTTTATAAAAAGTTACAATTTTTCACTTTTTCCTACAAATAACTTTGTGTGAATAATTAACATTGTAAGTTTAAAAAATATTTCACATGTGACTAATTCACATTCGAGTGATTGTTTTGTTTTTTTTTTTTTTTTAAGGAAAAAAATTACAATTAGAATTTTTCAGAGTTGAAAAATGTTAACATTCGAAAATTTGCACAACATATGTGACATCTGACACCAAATGTTCACAAACAAGGAAATTTAATGTAACATTTTATTTATGGTTAGCCTTACCATCTTTAAATTTATTTAAATCATTAAATCTAATTTAATTTATTAAAATAAGTCCGATTATTCCGGAAGCTAAAATAGAATGATTTACTTTGTTTCTAAGTCTTACAAAAGTTTTATTTAATTGTATTCACATCTAAAAAAAACTAATCGTTGCGTATTTTAAATATTTTTTGTAAATAATAACATTATGAAAGAGAATACGATTGAACTTTAGAAAAAAAATTTGTAAGGTTTTCTTTAAAAGTTTGGGGGAGAAAATCGACAAAAAAAACGTCCGTTCTTAAATCCGTCATGATATCTGTTTCTTTTATCCTTAATCATTTTTAAGGATATATTAAATCAATTAAATTATAATTTAATTCTTTATTAATGGGCATTTAAAGCACTGACCGCGAAGACCAAACTTTTCCGATATAAAAGGACCGACCGTGTATGATTCTGATTATCATCTAACTTTATTTCATTTTTAAATATTTCCTTAATTCTAGATTGCAGATATCTTATCCTAACTGTATACTTCTATTCAGCAACTCCGTTGCTTATCTATTTTCCTATTTACTACATTTTAAATGGTTATTGAACTTAAAATTAACTTAACATTAGGATGGTTCAATTTTACTTATTCATTATTAATTTATTACAAAAACTCATTATTGTTAAAAAAATAAAACTATTAAAAAATAGAAAATAAATATTGAAATGATCCAACAATATTGTCACATTTAAATTTAAAACGGCTACCAAATCTATCGCCGTGAGGTCACTGTTCAAACCATCACGAACGAAATATTATATATAAAAATTAATGTGTGTTTATTTGTTTGTTTGTTTGAAGTCTATAGACGGCTAAATGGCTGGACCGATTTTCTTGAAATTTTCACATTATCTTCCTGTGTGTCTGGAAGGAGTTATAGGCTACTTTTTATTTTAAAATTTCAAGTAGGCGAGGTGCCACGCCCACATACCCAATAAGTATTTAACGTCGCATATCTCATAAACTGCAACAGTTAGAGTCCTCAAATTTTGTATGGACGACTTTGACGTATATATGATCAAAATGGGCGGATTGGCTATAGTTGACGTGTAACCTCCCATAGTCTATATATATAAAAATGAATGTTTGTTTGTATGTACCTTATGCATAAACTATGCATTTGATAATGTTAGGATCTTTAGCAAAGTTGTAGCGCATGAGCCGGGGAAGGTTTCTAAGTTGATATGACTAATTTCCGGCAGGTGGCGCCACTGAAAATTACTTAAAATCAATTAAATCTTAAACTTAGAGCCGAAGGTTTCTAAGTTAGTATGGCCAATTTCCGACAGGTGGCGCTACTGAAAATTACTCAAAATGAATTAAATCGTAAACTGTGCGTTTGATCATGATATGATCTTTAGCAAAGTTGTTGCGCATGAGCCGACGAAGGTTTCTAAGTTGGTATGACCAATTTCCGACAGGAGGTGCCACGGAAAATTACTCAAAATGAATTAAATTGTAAACTGTGCATTCTTCAATAAAGTCGTTGCGCATGAGTCGATGGAGGTTGGTGCGTTTAATTTCCGATGGATGGCGTCATTGAAGATTATTCAAAATGGAAGAAAAGAGCATTTCGAGCCTCAGAATCAGACGAGCATTGAGACTGGAAAATCTTCGAATATATGCTGCTGAGACCCGTTCGCTTGAACCACTTGAACAACGAGAAGTGAGATTAGAAACTAATCGAATGCGTACTACTCAGGCCCGTTCATCTGAATCATCAGGACAACGGGAAACAAAATCAATAAAATGATTCAAAATTAATTGGACATTTGTGTAATATCTTTTCTTCAAATTTATTTTAGTTAGTGGCGCAGCAACACGCGCATAGTACAGCTAGTAAAATATAAGAGACAAATTTCTTCGGCAGCTCCCTCACAGCAGATTTCTGGCAAAAACTCTGAGACAAATGCTTTGTTCGCACGGCAGCAATTTTTCGCAATTCGCTCTCTCATTCGTAATTTAACACCCAATTATGTGCTGATTACGTAATTCGGCATACAAAATTTTCTGAGCGAATTACGCAAATTGTATGTAATTCAATTTCTATTACCCTGTGAATTACTTAAATATCGATGTAATCTCTAAATTTTATCGTATTTTTGTCATCACTAGCTATCAAAGCACAAAAAATATAAGCAAATAAATATTGTAAACAATAAACAATAATGGAATCCAAAAATAAAATTTTGAAAAAGTATTATTTAGAAGAAGTATATTCGCGAAATTATCGGAGGAATCCATTATGTGTGTAGAAAACCTATTGAGTCTACAGGAAAAGTATTTGCAACTTTTGAAGAAACTGTATATTTATAACTGTATGTGTGTATGTATGTTTATAACTTAAAAATATTAGTAAGCCCGAAAAAAAAATTTTATTTAATTTTTTCCATTATCTCAATTTTACAGCAAATAATTTAGCAATAAAAAGAAGAAGAAAAGAAGAACTGTCAAAAAGAATTACAAAGTTACCGTGTGAACATGGTAATTCAAATAAGTAATTCAAAACAGAGAGCGAAGTAATTCGAAGGTTCGTGCGAACATGGCATAAATAAAATTGCCGTGAAAAGTTTCTCAAAAATTTGTCGCTTGGGGTCGATTTAAACTGTAGGTCTCGCCACTTATGGATTAAGCATGGGTGGCGAGAAACTAGGTCGTAATCCTGACGGAAGGGTTGTAATGACGAAATGAGTAAATTATTGTTTGGAACGAAACTTTGTCTCTCATTAACTATTGTAGCATAACTAAAATGACAGTAAAAGCAATTTTCTTCAATTAATTAAAGAGAATTTATAAATTTTCGTTACGTCTCCTCCCTTGCACCTTTCTTTAAAAATTGACTTAATCTTAAACTATTTCATCAAAATTTATGGGTTCATAGACAAAAAAAAAGCCAGTTAATAAAAAATTTGAATTAAATATGATTTCATTAAATGAATTATAAATTTATTTAAAATATATATACTAATGTGTAACCCTCTCAAGCTTGGTGCTCTGTTTGATTCACATCTAACTTGTCAACACATGAATAAATAAATGTACGGACATATTCTACGTTCTAATTTGAAGTGTGCACGTAATTTGTAATCACTTCAATTTGACACTTTGGTGTTCTATGTTTAAATTTTAACTTTTCACATTTCTATTTCATTTTGTTTTCGAACATCAAATCACAATTTATTGATCTGTTCCACAAACTACCTTAATACAAACAGAAAAATTATTTAAATACTTTCAAATTTGATCGTGAAAGTAAAACGTTTTGTAGAAATACTCAAGAATAATTAAAATTACAATTAAAAAAAAAAAAAAACGCTTTATGCAATATTGTATCAATAAAAAATACTTTATAAATTTACATAATATATTTACAGTCTCATATATTAGACAATGTAAATAACAATTCCTATATTACATTGTTCTTAACAAGTATTACAACATTTTTTCTAAATGTTGTGTTCATTTTTCACATAATCAGGATAATCTAGATCGGCTAAAGGATTTTGAAAGGGAGTCCTAACGAAATTCTAGGAGTTAAGAAAAAAACCTTGATATTGATTGCTAATTGCCCTCCAACTAAGTAGACATCTATTTGGAAAAATTTAAATTGAGATTGTTATTGATTGAATAAAATAATTATTTATAGAAACTGAAAATTTTTTACACAGGTTTGGCTACATTAGTGAACCGAAAACTCGCTCATAATAATTCGGAGGCCAGAGCGACTAGTTTAATTAAAATGTTCTTACGAAAATGATGGATAAGTGAAATCAAAAAATGACGTAACACTACGCTAAAGTTATCGGTTAAGTAAGTCTGGTACTATGAATCCAAAACGCTAGAAAGATGCGAGCTGAAATGACATTATGTAAGAGAGCATGAAAGGCCAAACGAATATGCGAATAATGCGTAAAATATTTAAAACGGGAGATCAAGGGCTGTCTAAAAAGCATACAGAAGAAACACTATATTCAAATGGAGCACCTATGAAGAAGAAATTAGAGATGGTTGCGCAAAATATTCCTTTGTAATATTGCTTTTGCGTTTTCATTAATCTGATACACCATGCGTATTAAAAATCATGTTAATTTTTATTCAATTTTTATTTATTTTATTATCGTTTAATCTATAAATTTTTATAAAATTTGTTTAGCTTTTATTCGAACAAAAAAAAAAATCAATTTGCAATTTTCTAATGTAAGCAATAACACTAAAATTCACATGTCATACGGTAAACAGAAATACAATAAACAAATACGTAAGAATTTACGAGAAAATAACCAAACAAAGATCAAAAATCCAAAAACAACACTTAATGAAATATCAGTCATAAGCATATAAAAATGGATACAAATAGAGTAAAGAACGATGCTGTCACGCAGTCAGGAATAGACACTCAGTGTTGAAAAATAGCTCTGTAACTGAGAGTTGTATATAAAACCATCGTGGCTACACTCACGTAAAACCCTGCACTTAAGATATCCCTATCTACACACTCATTCTTTGCTGTGCATTCTGTGTGAACGGTAGTGTTTTCTATTCGTGATTTTTCCAGAGTGTTTTCGGTGCGATAATTGAGTTGTCTAAATCGTTAAATTCGGTTGTGTATTTCTTCTGAATTTTTAGTGTAAAGTATTGAGTTATTTGCATATTTTATTTTCATTTAACAAAAAGCTTAACACAGGTTTGTGTGTTTGTATAAAAGAAAAGAAATTCTTCAGCGCTTAATTGCTGGCAGTTTACAGTTAGTATTAAGTGGCGTGATTTTGATTGATTTGGTTAGTGACATGGCTTCGAAATTGGACTATTGGTGTTGTGATTCGGGTAGGATAGTAGTGTAAAGTTGGTGTGGTGTATGTGCTGACATTATCATCGACTTTTACCGACTTTGCCTTTGCTAAGGTTTTTGGCGTTGGTAGTAACGGTTTTGCTGTTAGATTTGAATTTTAATATATATTTCAGTATTATATTCGAATTATTTTATTTTAAGTTTTATATTGTAATTGTATTATTGGTTGTTTGGTTAGTTGGTGATAAGGTCGTAGGGCAAAAGGGGACGTTTCTAACGTCATAGCAGAGGGCCAGACTAATGAGATGATGGGCCCGCCTTCGCTGCCAGTGTCGCGCAGGCAGTGTATGAGAGCGAGCTGGGGAATAGCTCCGCGTCTGAGGTTGATATTCAGTGTTGGTAGCATGAGGTACAAGGTCGATAGGTCTTCACCTGCTGCTGTTGCTGCCGCTGCTGCTGTTCCAGGCTCGCCTGGAAGTAGGGAGAGTCGTCCCCGGCGCCGTGTTGTCGGGGTGTCGACTTCTGTTGCTGGCCCTGTGGGTGAAAGCGTGACGGTCGCGAGGATGAGGGATGTGATGGACGCTTTCTACGTGGTAGTGTTTGGTGCTGGTCTCAATTCTGATGTTACCAGAAGGGCAGTGAAGCAGGCTGGCAGGTATGAGGAGCTTGTATGAAGCTCCTAATTGAGAACGAGCGGCTTAAGGGGAGACTTGATGTTCTTCAGTCGTCGGTTTATTCTTCGGTGGTCGTTTTGCGGGCGTCGGCTGTCAAGCCTACACCTGTCTCTGCGGTCCCTGTTGTTGGCTCCGGTTTCTGTGCCGAAACCGGTGGAAACGTGGTCCGTTGTTGTGCGTGGAAAAGGAGGTGCAACGTCAAAGGAGGTGGTCAGTAAGGTCGTCGAGCAGGTCGGACCTACTCTTGGGGTCAGGGTTCACGATGTGAGGCCTCTACGCAGTGGCGGAGCTTTCATTCGCACTCCGTCAGTGGTAGAGGCAGAAGATCGCTGCGAACAAGAAATTCGAAGAAGTTGGCTTGGAAGTGTCGGTCAAAGATAAGTTGCGCGGTGTCCATTCGGCGATTTCTTCAAATGAATTCATGACCAAGCTGTTTGAAATGAACCTGAAAGGGAAGATGACTGCTGATAGTTTCAAGAAGAGTATTCGCCTGGTCAGTAGTCTCTGGAAGGCCGGCAACGGCGGTCAAACCAATGTATTTCTCGAGGGCAGAGAGAAGGCAATAGACCTTTTATTATCGGTTGGGCGCGTGTATATAAAGTGGTTTAGCTTTATGGTGCGCCCCCAGGAGGCCATACCTGTGTGTTACCGCTGCCTTGGTTTTGACCACCGTGTTCGGGATTGCCGCATGAGGGAGGATGTCTGCAGGGTGTGCGGGCAAGGTGGGAATACGTCCTCAGTGCCAAAACCTGCCGCGATGCCGTAATTGTGCTTTTAAGGGCCTCATTGCAGACCATTTGTGTTGTCGTCATCATGCCCGACATATGCGGCTATGGTTGCCAGGGCGAACGCTAGGCATTAGATATGTTGCACCTCCTGCAACTTAATTGTCAGAGGTCGTTTGGTGTCATGTGTGAGTTGGGGCAGGCTGTGTCAATTGGACGCTAGTCTGGTGTTGATTCAGGAACCTTATACTCGCGATGGTTGTGTTAGGGGAATTCCGGGGGGTATGCGCGTATTTACTGACGAATTGGGGAAGGCCGCGGTAATAGTAAGGGACAGTAACATAGACTGCACCGTACTTAGTAGTAGCCAATGGGGGGTTTGCATTCTTGCAGAGGGGCGGTTTGGGAAGATGTACCTGGCTAGCATCTACTGTAGGTTTGACGACCCCTTGGAACCCTATCTAGGGTATATGGATACGGTGCTACTCGCTACGAGTAGTTTACCGATTATCCTCGGCCTTAACGCAAATGCATCTTCTCGTATGTGGTTCAGCAAGATGTCCAGACATTCTTCTGGCCAGCAGAACCACATCCGAGGCGAGATGCTTAGTGCATGGATGCTGTCCAAAGAGGTGAATGTCCTCAACGAGCCGAGTGAGTTATATACCTTCGTTGGGCCAAGTGGCGTCAGTGACATTGACGTGACGGCTGCAAATGGGGCAGCAATCACTGCCATTGACTAAAGGTAGAGGGTGTGTGACGATTGGGGGATAAGTGGTCATAATCTTATTAAGATTACGATTACTTATCAACGACGAACTGGGGACACTGTGGGCGTTAAACATATTCGCGACGCTAACTGGGACCATTATCGGAATTGTGTTAGGGAGGCATTGTCATCGGTGCCACTTGATGCCTTTAGGCTACTAACTATTGACGACCAGGTTGCTAAGATAGAAGGGCTGGTTGGCCAAGTAAATGACGCGCAACTAGGTCGAGTTCGTAGAACTAGACTTAAGAGGGTCAAATGGTGGACCCGTGAGCTAGAGATGATGCGGTGGCATGTTCGACGCCTGCGGAAATATTTCCAAAGGGGAAGGCGTGCCACTGTTGAAGACCTAGCTCAGCGCAAAGCAGACTATCTTCTCAGCCTTAAGACATACAAGGACAAACTTGTGACAGTCAAGGAGGACGAATGGAGGAGTTTCGTACGGGACAATAGAGGTGACCCCCGGGGTACGGTTTACCGTATCTGCAGGGGTAGAGAGAGGCAGGTTGACTATACGAGCCTTCAGGTTGGCAACACCTCGTTGTCTTGTTGGAGAGACTGTACGAACGATTTGTTGGGGGTTTTCTTCCCTAGGGTGGAGTCAATCGGTTATTTTCCTCCTCCGGTGGAAATAATTGATCCTCCTAACTTGAAAAGAGCGGACATTGAGACTGTTTTTGTAAAGTTAATAGTAGGAAGTCGCCGGGTATTGACGGTTTGACTGGAGAGATGTGTAAAAACATCTGGAAGGCCATTCCGGTATACCTGGAAACGATCTTTGGGAAGTGTATCAAGCAGGGCTATTTCCCGAAGGCATGGAAATCAGCTCACGTTGTGGTGCTTCTGAAGTCGCCTCGAGTGAGGGATAATCCTCGCTCTTATCGGGGCATCAGTCTCTTGCCGGTATTTGGAAAAGTACTGGAAAGAATCATCGTGTATAGGCTTAGGAAATGCTACAGCGTTTGCCTTTCATGTTACCAGTTTGGTTTTAGGGAAGGCAAGTGCGTAGAAGACGCTTGGCTACGTGTTAAGGGAGCGGTTGAGCAGTCTAGCTCAAAGTATGTGCTTGGTCTTTTCATCGACTTCAAGGGCGCCTTTGATTATCTCTTATGGGATAGTCCTTCAAAGGTTGTCTGAGATTGGCTGTCGCGAGATGAACATATGGTGTAGCTATTTCAAGGAAAGAAAAGCCTGTGTTGTTGGATCCAATGACACGGTCTGGATGGAGGTTGTTCGGGGCTGTCCGCAGGGCTCCATCTGTGGTCCATTCATTTGGAACCTCATGATGGACACTCTGTTGTGGCAGCTCGAGCTGACATTCAAGCTCTGTGCGTGTGCGGATGATCTACTCATGCTTATCGAAGGCCAGTCTCGGGTTGAGCTAGAGAGAAGGGGTGATGAGGCTATCCGTATTGTCTGTGATTGGGGTACACAAGTTGGTGTAGACGTTGCCACCGAGAAGACGGTAATGATGCCACTCAAGGGTATATTATCACACGCGAGACGCCCAAGCATTAGAGTTGGTGACAACTGCATTGGGTATGTGATAGAAGTCAGGTATTTTGAAATAGCTATGGGGGAGCGCATGCGCTTCCATGTTCATCTCGATCGCATAAGAGAAAAACTTACAGAAGTCGTTGGGAAGGTCAGGCGCATTCTGAGGAATGATTGAGGCCTCAGCAGGCGTGCCGTTCGTACCACATACAATGGACTGTTGGTTGCTTGCGCAACGTATGGCTATTGCATTAACTCTGTTGTTTCTAATATTTTGCCAACGCTATGCACTTTTTTGGATCCATTTCTAGCCACCGTAGTACGGATCTAGAATTGGTCCAAAAATATTTTGCGATGACATTTATACGTGCAATAAGTACTACATGCTTAACTAGCCTAACGCCCACAACAGCACCTTGTAGCTCCAGTCTAGGTACTTTAGACTTACCCGCTGCATAAACGTCTTCGCCAGCATCAGTAAAATTATGTAGTTATATATTAGGCGCCTAGTTAAAGTACTGAAAATATCATCGTGGTTAAAAACAACAGCCGTTTTCCACTTTTGACATTTGGGTAATGAAAAGGCAAAGAGCCCATTATCCCAATCGATGTCAGATTTCTTGAAGAAGAATTTTTAAAGCAATAGTGTAGCATGATATTAAACCCACAGGGTGTAGAAGAGACATCAGCATCTGAAGTTGCTCCTTTATTGTAGGAGTAATTTCTTTAGTACATACTTCACGGCGAAGCCTAGCAAATCTGAAAATATAAAAAAATTAGTCCTTATTAGGGTCCCAATAGATCCCTAAAACCTTTTTTGTATAACCTAGGTCCCTTAGCTTCTGAACTTGGAATGACCTGTATATGAATGACGAACTCGTTAAAGACCAATATCGAGTATAAAAACTTGTGGCAGCATGATAGATTTTACTTGCGCCGCTAATTCGATGGCTTGTTAAACGTTGTCTACACTATCGATGAAGGCGTCTACGTAATGATGATACGGAATGGATTCTACAGTCCTTGAAAACTTTTCTTTGCATTTTTCAGTATTGAAAAATGTTGCTATGCATGGGGCACACAAGATACCAAATTTTAAAGCTCGCATTACATAAACGCTTTGCTTATAAAAAATGTCATCATTTGTTTCCCACTACAGGAATCTCTGAGAGTGCATATCGCTCGATCGTACGTTTATCTGGTGGAACATTTCGGCACTATCAACGCAAACTGCAACTCCGCACACTCGAAAAGTAAGCAATTCATCATATAACGTTTTTAACGGATCGGGTCCCCTGCTTAGAAAGTTATTAAAGGATAATTCGTTAGATTTGGCATACTATTCTTATCTCACCAGGTTTGTTGAGATTTCTTATACAAACTATTGCGAGACACCATACTCTTTCCACAGTTATTGAGGAAAGATATTTTAAAGAGCGTAATAATAGGTTATGGTTATTAGGTATGCTATCTGATTTAAATACATGTAAAAGGAAAATTTGCTAAAAAAATTCATCATTTAAGGGCGATGCGGGGTACCCTCTGTTATTTTTTTATTATTAATTTTTATAAAAAGTTACAATTTTTCACTTTTTCCTACAAATAACTTTGTGTGAATAATTAACATTGTAAGTTTAAAAAATATTTCACATGTGACTAATTCACATTCGAGTGATTGTTTTGTTTTTTTTTTTTTTAAGGAAAAAAATTACAATTAGAATTTTTCAAAGTTGAAAAATGTTAACATTCGAAAATTTGCACAACATATGTGACATCTGACACCAAATGTTCACAAACAAGGAAATTTAATGTAACATTTTATTTATGGTTAGCCTTACCATCTTTAAATTTATTTAAATCATTAAATCTAATTTAATTTATTAAAATAAGTCCGATTATTCCGGAAGCTAAAATAGAATGATTTACTTTGTTTCTAAGTCTTACAAAAGTTTTATTTAATTGTATTCACATCTAAAAAAAACTAATCGTTGCGTATTTTAAATATTTTTTGTAAATAATAACATTATGAAAGAGAATACGATTGAACTTTAGAAAAAAATTTTGTAAGGTTTTCTTTAAAAGTTTGGGGGAGAAAATAGACAAAAAACGTCCGTTCTTAAATCCGTCATGATATCTGTTTCTTTTATCCTTAATCATTTTTAAGGATATATTAAATCAATTAAATTATAATTTAATTCTTTATTAATGGGCATTTAAAGCACTGACCGCGAAGACCAAACTTTTCCGATATAAAAGGACCGACCGTGTATGATTCTGATTATCATCTAACTTTATTTCATTTTTAAATATTTCCTTAATTCTAGATTGCAGATATCTTATCCTAACTGTATACTTCTATTCAGCAACTCCGTTGCTTATCTATTTTCCTATTTACTACATTTTAAATGGTTATTGAACTTAAAATTAACTTAACATTAGGATGGTTCAATTTTACTTATTCATTATTAATTTATTACAAAAACTCATTATTGTTAAAAAAATAAAACTATTAAAAAATAGAAAATAAATATTGAAATGATCCAACAATATTGTCACATTTAAATTTAAAACGGCTACCAAATCTATCGCCGTGAGGTCACTGTTCAAACCATCACGAACGAAATATTATATATAAAAATTAATGTGTGTTTATTTGTTTGTTTGTTTGAAGTCTATAGACGGCTAAATGGCTGGACCGATTTTCTTGAAATTTTCACATTATCTTCCTGTGTGTCTGGAAGGCGAGGTGCCACGCCCACATACCCAATAAGTATTTAACGTCGCATATCTCATAAACTGCAACAGTTAGAGTCCTCAAATTTTGTATGGACGACTTTGACGTATATATGAACAAAATGGGCGGATTGGCTATAGTTGACGTGTAACCTCCCATAGTCTATATATATAAAAATGAATGTTTGTTTGTATGTACCTTATAGAATCATAAACTATGCATTTGATCATGTTAGGATCTTTAGCAAAGTTGTTGCGCATGAGCCGGGGAAGGTTTCTAAGTTGATATGACTAATTTCCGGCAGGTGGCGCCACTGAAAATTACTTAAAATCAATTAAATCTTAAACTGTGCATTTGATCATGTTATGATCTTTAGCAAAGTTGTTGCGCATGAGCCGAAGGTTTCTAAGTTAGTATGGCCAATTTCCGACAGGTGGCGCTACTGAAAATTACTCAAAATGAATTAAATCGTAAACTGTGCGTTTGATCATGATATGATCTTTACCAAAGTTGTTGCGCATGAGCCGACGAAGGTTTCTAAGTTCGTATGACCAATTTCCGACAGGAGGTGCCACGGAAAATTACTCAAAATGAATTAAATTGTAAACTGTGCATTCTTCAATAAAGTCGTTGCGCATGAGTCGATGGAGGTTGGTGCGTTTAATTTCCGATGGATGGCGTCATTGAAGATTATTCAAAATGGAAGAAAAGAGCATTTCGAGCCTCAGAATCAGACGAGCATTGAGACTGGAAAATCTTCGAATATATGCTGCTGAGACCCGTTCGCTTGAACCACTTGAACAACGAGAAGTGAGATTAGAAACTAATCGAATGCGTACTACTCAGGCCCGTTCATCTGAATCATCAGGACAACGGGAAACAAAATCAATAAAATGATTCAAAATTAATTGGACATTTGTGTAATATCTTTTCTTCAAATTTATTTTAGTTAGTGGCGCAGCAACACGCGCAGAGTACAGCTAGTAAAATATAAGAGACAAATTTCTTCGGCAGCTCCCTCACAGCAGATTTCTGGCAAAAACTCTGAGACAAATGCTATGTTCGCACGGCAGCAATTTTTCGCAATTCGCTCTCTCATTCGTAATTTAACACCCAATTATGTGCTGATTACGTAATTCGGCATACAAAATTTTCTGAGCGAATTACGCAAATTGTATGTAATTCAATTTCTATTACCCTGTGAATTACTTAAATATCGATGTAATCTCTAAATTTTATCGTATTTTTGTCATCACTAGCTGTCAAAGCACAAAAAATATAAGCAAATAAATATTGTAAACAATAAACAATAATGGAATCCAAAAATAAAATTTTGAAAAAGTATTATTTAGAAGAAGTATATTCGCGAAATTATCGGAGGAATCCATTATGTGTGTAGAAAACCTATTGAGTCTACAGGAAAAGTATTTGCAGCTTTTGAAGAAACTGTATATTTATAACTGTATGTGTGTATGTATGTTTATAACTTAAAAATATTAGTAAGCCCGAAAAAAAAACTTATTTACTTTTTTCCATTATCTCAATTTTACAGCAAATAATTTAGCAATAAAAAGAAGAAAAGAAGAACTGTCAAAAAGAATTACAAAGTTACCGTGTGAACATGGTAATTCAAATAAGTAATTCAAAACAGAGAGCGAAGTAATTCGAAGGTTCGTGCGAACATGGCATAAATAAAATTGCCGTGAAAAGTTTCTCAAAAATTTGTCGCTTGGGGTCGATTTAAACTGTAGGTCTCGCCACTTATGGATTAAGCATGGGTGGCGAGAAACTAGGTCGTAATCCTGACGGAAGGGTTGTAATGACGAAATGAGTAAATTATTGTTTGGAACGAAACTTTGTCTCTCATTAACTATTGTAGCATAACTAAAATGACAGTAAAAGCAATTTTCTTCAATTAATTAAAGAGAATTTATAAATTTTCGTTACGTCTCCTCCCTTGCACCTTTCTTTAAAAATTGACTTAATCTTAAACTATTTCATCAAAATTTATGGGTTCATAGACAAAAAAAAGCCAGTTAATAAAAAATTTGAATTAAATATGATTTCATTAAATGAATTATAAATTTATTTAAAATATATATACTAATGTGTAACCCTCTCAAGCTTGGTGCTCTGTTTGATTCACATCTAACTTGTCAACACATGAATAAATAAATGTACGGACATATTCTACGTTCTAATTTGAAGTGTGCACGTAATTTGTAATCACTTCAATTTGACACTTTGGTGTTCTATGTTTAAATTTTAACTTTTCACATTTCTATTTCATTTTGTTTTCGAACATCAAATCACAATTTATTGATCTGTTCCACAAACTACCTTAATACAAACAGAAAAATTATTTAAATACTTTCAAATTTGATCGTGAAAGTAAAACGTTTTGTAGAAATACTCAAGAATAATTAAAATTACAATTAAAAAAAAAAAAAAACGCTTTATGCAATATTGTATCAATAAAAAATACTTTATAAATTTACATAATATATTTACAGTCTCATATATTAGACAATGTAAATAACAATTCCTATATTACATTGTTCTTAACAAGTATTACAACATTTTTTCTAAATGTTGTGTTCATTTTTCACATAATCAGGATAATCTAGATCGGCTAAAGGATTTTGAAAGGGAGTCCTAACGAAATTCTAGGAGTTAAGAAAAAAACCTTGATATTGATTGCTAATTGCCCTCCAACTAAGTAGACATCTATTTGGAAAAATTTAAATTGAGATTGTTATTGATTGAATAAAATAATTATTTATAGAAACTGAAAATTTTTTACACAGGTTTGGCTACATTAGTGAACCGAAAACTCGCTCATAATAATTCGGAGGCCAGAGCGACTAGTTTAATTAAAATGTTCTTACGAAAATGATGGATAAGTGAAATCAAAAAATGACGTAACACTACGCTAAAGTTATCGGTTAAGTAAGTCTGGTACTATGAATCCAAAACGCTAGAAAGATGCGAGCTGAAATGACATTATGTAAGAGAGCATGAAAGGCCAAACGAATATGCGAATAATGCGTAAAATATTTAAAACGGGAGATCAAGGGCTGTCTAAAAAGCATACAGAAGAAACACTATATTCAAATGGAGCACCTATGAAGAAGAAATTAGAGATGGTTGCGCAAAATATTCCTTTGTAATATTGCTTTTGCGTTTTCATTAATCTGATACACCATGCGTATTAAAAATCATGTTAATTTTTATTCAATTTTTATTTATTTTATTATCGTTTAATCTATAAATTTTTATAAAATTTGTTTAGCTTTTATTCGAACAAAAAAAAAAATCAATTTGCAATTTTCTAATGTAAGCAATAACACTAAAATTTACATGTCATACGGTAAACAGAAATACAATAAACAAATACGTAAGAATTTACGAGAAAATAACCAAACAAAGATCAAAAATCCAAAAACAACACTTAATGAAATATCAGTCATAAGCATATAAAAATGGATACAAATAGAGTAAAGAACGATGATGTCACGCAGTCAGGAATAGACAGTCAGTGTTGAAAAATAGCTCTGTAACTGAGAGTTGTATATAAAACCATCGTGGCTACACTCACGTAAAACCCTGCACTTAAGATATCCCTATCTACACACTCATTCTTTGCTGTGCATTCTGTGTGAACGGTAGTGTTTTCTATTCGTGATTTTTCCAGAGTGTTTTCGGTGCGATAATTGAGTTGTCTAAATCGTTAAATTCGGTTGTGTATTTCTTCTGAATTTTTAGTGTAAAGTATTGAGTTATTTGCATATTTTATTTTCATTTAACAAAAAGCTTAACACAGGTTTGTGTGTTTGTATAAAAGAAAAGAAATTCTTCAGCGCTTAATTGCTGGCAGTTTACAGTTAGTATTAAGTGGCGTGATTTTGATTGATTTGGTTAGTGACATGGCTTCGAAATTGGACTATTGGTGTTGTGATTCGGGTAGGATAGTAGTGTAAAGTTGGTGTGGTGTATGTGCTGACATTATCATCGACTTTTACCGACTTTGCCTTTGCTAAGGTTTTTGGCGTTGGTAGTAACGGTTTTGCTGTTAGATTTGAATTTTAATATATATTTCAGTATTATATTCGAATTATTTTATTTTAAGTTTTATATTGTAATTGTATTATTGGTTGTTTGGTTAGTTGGTGATAAGGTCGTAGGGCAAAAGGGGACGTTTCTAACGTCATAGCAGAGGGCCAGACTAATGAGATGATGGGCCCGCCTTCGCTGCCAGTGTCGCGCAGGCAGTGTATGAGAGCGAGCTGGGGAATAGCTCCGCGTCTGAGGTTGATATTCAGTGTTGGTAGCATGAGGTACAAGGTCGATAGGTCTTCACCTGCTGCTGTTGCTGCCGCTGCTGCTGTTCCAGGCTCGCCTGGAAGTAGGGAGAGTCGTCCCCGGCGCCGTGTTGTCGGGGTGTCGACTTCTGTTGCTGGCCCTGTGGGTGAAAGCGTGACGGTCGCGAGGATGAGGGATGTGATGGACGCTTTCTACGTGGTAGTGTTTGGTGCTGGTCTCAATTCTGATGTTACCAGAAGGGCAGTGAAGCAGGCTGGCAGGTATGAGGAGCTTGTATGAAGCTCCTAATTGAGAACGAGCGGCTTAAGGGGAGACTTGATGTTCTTCAGTCGTCGGTTTATTCTTCGGTGGTCGTTTTGCGGGCGTCGGCTGTCAAGCCTACACCTGTCTCTGCGGTCCCTGTTGTTGGCTCCGGTTTCTGTGCCGAAACCGGTGGAAACGTGGTCCGTTGTTGTGCGTGGAAAAGGAGGTGCAACGTCAAAGGAGGTGGTCAGTAAGGTCGTCGAGCAGGTCGGACCTACTCTTGGGGTCAGGGTTCACGATGTGAGGCCTCTACGCAGTGGCGGAGCTTTCATTCGCACTCCGTCAGTGGTAGAGGCAGAAGATCGCTGCGAACAAGAAATTCGAAGAAGTTGGCTTGGAAGTGTCGGTCAAAGATAAGTTGCGCGGTGTCCATTCGGCGATTTCTTCAAATGAATTCATGACCAAGCTGTTTGAAATGAACCTGAAAGGGAAGATGACTGCTGATAGTTTCAAGAAGAGTATTCGCCTGGTCAGTAGTCTCTGGAAGGCCGGCAACGGCGGTCAAACCAATGTATTTCTCGAGGGCAGAGAGAAGGCAATAGACCTTTTATTATCGGTTGGGCGCGTGTATATAAAGTGGTTTAGCTTTATGGTGCGCCCCCAGGAGGCCATACCTGTGTGTTACCGCTGCCTTGGTTTTGACCACCGTGTTCGGGATTGCCGCATGAGGGAGGATGTCTGCAGGGTGTGCGGGCAAGGTGGGAATACGTCCTCAGTGCCAAAACCTGCCGCGATGCCGTAATTGTGCTTTTAAGGGCCTCATTGCAGACCATTTGTGTTGTCGTCATCATGCCCGACATATGCGGCTATGGTTGCCAGGGCGAACGCTAGGCATTAGATATGTTGCACCTCCTGCAACTTAATTGTCAGAGGTCGTTTGGTGTCATGTGTGAGTTGGGGCAGGCTGTGTCAATTGGACGCTAGTCTGGTGTTGATTCAGGAACCTTATACTCGCGATGGTTGTGTTAGGGGAATTCCGGGGGGTATGCGCGTATTTACTGACGAATTGGGGAAGGCCGCGGTAATAGTAAGGGACAGTAACATAGACTGCACCGTACTTAGTAGTAGCCAATGGGGGGTTTGCATTCTTGCAGAGGGGCGGTTTGGGAAGATGTACCTGGCTAGCATCTACTGTAGGTTTGACGACCCCTTGGAACCCTATCTAGGGTATATGGATACGGTGCTACTCGCTACGAGTAGTTTACCGATTATCCTCGGCCTTAACGCAAATGCATCTTCTCGTATGTGGTTCAGCAAGATGTCCAGACATTCTTCTGGCCAGCAGAACCACATCCGAGGCGAGATGCTTAGTGCATGGATGCTGTCCAAAGAGGTGAATGTCCTCAACGAGCCGAGTGAGTTATATACCTTCGTTGGGCCAAGTGGCGTCAGTGACATTGACGTGACGGCTGCAAATGGGGCAGCAATCACTGCCATTGACTAAAGGTAGAGGGTGTGTGACGATTGGGGGATAAGTGGTCATAATCTTATTAAGATTACGATTACTTATCAACGACGAACTGGGGACACTGTGGGCGTTAAACGATGGCACATTCGCGACGCTAACTGGGACCATTATCGGAATTGTGTTAGGGAGGCATTGTCATTGGTGCCACTTGATGCCTTTAGGCTACTAACTATTGACGACCAGGTTGCTAAGATAGAAGAGCTGGTTGGCCAAGTAAATGACGCGCAACTAGGTCGAGTTCGTAGAACTAGACTTAAGAGGGTCAAATGGTGGACCCGTGAGCTAGAGATGATGCGGTGGCATGTTCGACGCCTGCGGAAATATTTCCAAAGGGGAAGGCGTGCCACTGTTGAAGACCTAGCTCAGCGCAAAGCAGATTATCTTCTCAGCCTTAAGACATACAAGGACAAACTTGTGACAGTCAAGGAGGACGAATGGAGGAGTTTCGTACGGGACAATAGAGGTGACCCCCGGGGTACGGTTTACCGTATCTGCAGGGGTAGAGAGAGGCAGGTTGACTATACGAGCCTTCAGGTTGGCAACACCTCGTTGTCTTGTTGGAGAGACTGTACGAACGATTTGTTGGGGGTTTTCTTCCCTAGGGTGGAGTCAATTGGTTATTTTCCTCCTCCGGTGGAAATAATTGATCCTCCTAACTTGGAAAGAGCGGACATTGAGACTGTTTTTGTAAAGTTAATAGTAGGAAGTCGCCGGGTATTGACGGTTTGACTGGAGAGATGTGTAAAAACATCTGGAAGGCCATTCCGGAATACCTGGAAACGATCTTTGGGAAGTGTATCAAGCAGGGCTATTTCCCGAAGGCATGGAAATCAGCTCGCGTTGTGGTGCTTCTGAAGTCGCCTCGAGTGAGGGATAATCCTCGCTCTTATCGGGGCATCAGTCTCTTGCCGGTATTTGGAAAAGTACTGGAAAGAATCATCGTGTATAGGCTTAGGGAATGCTACAGCGTTTGCCTTTCATGTTACCAGTTTGGTTTTAGGGAAGGCAAGTGCGTAGAAGACGCTTGGCTACGTGTTAAGGGAGCGGTTGAGCAGTCTAGCTCAAAGTATGTGCTTGGTCTTTTCATCGACTTCAAGGGCGCCTTTGATTATCTCTTATGGGATAGTCCTTCAAAGGTTGTCTGAGATTGGCTGTCGCGAGATGAACATATGGTGTAGCTATTTCAAGGAAAGAAAAGCCTGTGTTGTTGGATCCAATGACACGGTCTGGATGGAGGTTGTTCGGGGCTGTCCGCAGGGCTCCATCTGTGGTCCATTCATTTGGAACCTCATGATGGACACTCTGTTGTGGCAGCTCGAGCTGACATTCAAGCTGTGTGCGTGTGCGGATGATCTACTCATGCTTATCGAAGGCCAGTCTCGGGTTGAGCTAGAGAGAAGGGGTGATGAGGCTATCCGTATTGTCTGTGATTGGGGTACACAAGTTGGTGTAGACGTTGCCACCGAGAAGACGGTAATGATGCCACTCAAGGGTATATTATCACACGCGAGACGCCCAAGCATTAGAGTTGGTGACAACTGCATTGGGTATGTGATAGAGGTCAGGTATTTTGAAATAGCTATGGGGGAGCGCATGCGCTTCCATGTTCATCTCGATCGCATAAGAGAAAAACGTACAGAAGTCGTTGGGAAGGTCAGGCGCATTCTGAGGAATGATTGAGGCCTCAGCAGGCGTGCCGTTCGTACCACATACAATGGACTGTTGGTTGCTTGCGCAACGTATGGTGCATCTGTTTGGTATGATGCGGTGATGACTGTTGTTAGCAGACGTGATTCTTACTTGTCAAAGATTTGCTCTCTTGGCGTGTATCACGGTATGTCGTACAGTGTCAACAGACGCATTGCAGGTCCTCGCGGGTGCAGCACCCCTTGACCTGGAGGTAATACGTCGCAGTATTGCTTTTAAGGTCAAGAAGGGACTGCGGCTGCTTGTGCATGATTGGATTTCTTCCTCTGATCTTACAAGTTGGAGTGTTGGGATCAAATCACTTCTACAGGAGTGTCTGGATGGTGACAGACAAGATGGACGAACAGTGACAAGGGTAGGGTGACTTATGATTCTATACCTAATCTGACGTTTGTACGGGCACACCCAGATTTTTGCTTTGGCTTAAATCTGGGGTTCATACTTACGGGACATGGTACCTTTAATGCATTTTTGCATGCTATGGCGCTGACCGATACAGCTGACTGTCGGTGTGGGATGGGGACTGATGACTGGAAGCATGTACTGACTACATACTCAGACTATGACATTAAAGATTTAGATAGTATGGGTATTACCTATACTCAGGGGGTGTGGAACTTCTGTAGGGCCCTAGAAGACGTTCGAAGTTTTTAGGAAGAACAGGACGTTAGGAGAACAGGACGTTAGTGGAGGTTTTCCCCTTCACTTCAAACGCCAGTGGTTTCCTAATCTTGCCTTTTTTGTGCCCTTTGTCCAGTGTTGTTGTCGCCGTTAAATAGTTTTCCTCTGGTATTTGGTTGCCGTTTTTGTTAGTTTATTAGTTTTGTTTTTAGTGCTCTCGATGAGTATCTCATCGATAAGTGGAAATCACGTTGGACGAACAGTGACAATGGCAGGGTGACGTATGAATTCATATCTAACACAACATTCGTACTGCAACGCCACGACTTTGGCTTCAGCTTAAGTCTGGGATTCTTACTGACGGGACATGGCTCGCTCAATGCATTTTTACATAAGAGGGGCCTTAGTGATTCTGAGAACTGTTGGTGTGGGTTGGGACCTGAGGACTGGCGGCATGTACTGACGATACGTCCGCTCTACGAAGACCTTAGGGATTTAGAAGCGATGGGTATCATCGAGACTGGGGATATGGTGGACTTTAGTAGGGCCTTAGCAACGGATCGGACTAAGCAGACTTGACGAGTTCGCTCGTCTTGCCTTTAGTAGGAGAAGAACTGGGGTGGGTTGATGGTAGGTTACCCTTCCGGCATCGCCCGGCGTGGGTTCTCTGCCGTTGGTTAGTCCCTGAGGCTCGATGTTTGCGTGCGCATCTTACACTAGTGGGTGCCTATGTAGTGGTCCGTATTGCCAACTGTCATCGTTGGTGTTTGACATCCTCCTGTTGTAGTTTTTATGGCGTATTAAAATCTGATCTTGCTACGAGCGATATCGAGTTTTTACAGTTTGCATTAATTGGTGTGTTTTTATAAAAGAATTTTTCTTTCGTTAAAAACAAAAGAAATTAAATTGACATTTTAATAATTGTTTTTGTGAATTGTTATAAAACTTTATATTGTGATTGGGGTGAGTTTGTTGATTTGGTTTTGATTTTTGCTGTGATTTTGATTGTAATTGTAATTGAATTTTTTGATTTTGATGTTGGCTTGTGACTTTGATATTTCTTGCTTTGATTTTGATTGTTTTGGATTTCGCTATTGGTTTTGAATTGTGCTTGCTCTTATTTAATTATAAGTATGAATTCGTTGCCTGCCGTTAAGGCGAAGAAGGATAGTAAGAAGGTGTCGGGTGCATTGTCTGAGGCATCCATAGGGCCTCTTTCTGCGGCGTCTACTGCGGGGAGTACCTTTATGGATGCAGACTTAATCAGTTCGTGCTCCGAGATTGATACGGTCTTGACGGGAGATGAAAGTGTGAAAAAATTTAAGTTAGGTACGACCAAAGTTAGTGAAGTTGGGTCAAAGAGGGAGTTGAGGAAGAGGAGGGAGCCTGCTTTGGGTGGGGGCGCCTCGGAGCTACCCACCTGTAGTTTGGGTCCTCGGTGTGAAGGTACAGTAGGTGAGTTGAAGGTCATCACCAACAGTTTGTTGGGGGTGATCTTTGAGCGTGAATTGGAGTCTTCCCTCTTACGTAGGGTAATAGAACATTCTGGCCGATATGAGGCACTCCTTATGACGCTCATTTCTGAAAAGGAGCGTCTAAGGGGAAGACTGGACGTGCATGAGTCGCGTCCAGTGCCTGCGAAGGCTCCTGTTGCCAGTTTCGTTGCACCCGTAGCTTCCCCAGTTTCCGCTGCAGTGGCTTCGCCTAAGCCGGTGGAGATGTGGGCTATGGTGGTTAAGGGCAAGGTCAGGGGCAAGGAGGCCTTAAAGGAGGTCGTTAAGGAGGTTGGCCCAACTCTTGGCGTGCGTGTCTACGAGGTGCGGCCAACCCGTGACGGAGGAGCAATTATTCGCACTCCCTCGGTAGCTGAGAGGGAACGCGTCGTTGCTAATAAGAAGTTCATCGAAGTTGGTCTGGAGGTTTCCGTAGAGGACAAATTAGGTCCTCGAGTAGTCATCCAGAAGGTTCATCCGGAGATTCCGGTTGATGATTTTATGACCGATCTCTTCGAGATGAATTTGAAGGACCGTATGTCACGTGAGGTTTTCAATAAGAGCGTGAAAATTGTTAGTGGTCCGTTTATGCCGGACTTCGGGCCTGTCAATGTGGTTTTGGAGGGTACAAATAGGGTCACGTCGGCCCTATTGGGAGTTGACAGGTGTTACATCAAGTGGTTTAGCTTCCACGTGCGTTCGCGATTGTCGCCTTAAGGAGGACATTTGTCGGCATTGTGGGCGGTCAGGTCATGTCGCATCGCGTTGCGCCAATGCGATGAACTGCCGCAATTGTGCCCTGAAGGGTATGCCTTCTGAGCATTTAATGATGTCGGCAAGTTGTCCGACATATTCGATGATGGTAGCGCGAGCGAACGCTAGGCATTAAGATGGTCAAGTTACTTCAACTGAACTGTCAAGGTGCTTATGCGACGATGTGCGAGTTGGGCGAGGCTCTATTTGAGTCTAGGAGCTCTATAGCTCTAGTGCAGGAACCGTACACGTCGGGCGGTGTCGTAAGGGGCTTACCGGGTGGGATCCGAGTGTTTACTGACGAAGGGGGAAACTCGGCAGTTTTACTTGCTGACCCGGACTTCAACTGTACTTTAGTTAGCAGAAGCCAATAGGGGTCTGCTTGCAGATAGAGGGCGGGTTTGGGAGGATGCTTGTGGCTAGCATCTACTGTACGTTTAGGGAACCATTAGAGCCGTTCTTAGTGTATATGAACTCGGTCCTACTGGTTAGTGGGAGCATTCCACTCATCTTTAGACTTGATGCTAATGCATCATTCGTCTGGTTATCGGAACCATACTAGGGGAATTGTGCTGGGTGAGTGGATGCTGGGTTACGATGTTTTTGCCGTGAATGAGCCCAGCGAGTTACATACCTTTGACGGCCCTAATGGAGTTAGTGACATTGACGTGACGCTTTTTAACTTTAGGTGGAGGGTGTGTAATGACTGGGGGTGAGTGATTACAACCTCATTGAGGTTGTTATTTCTCACAAAAGACGAACTGGGACGACTGGGGGCGTCAACCGTTGGCGCAATCGTAACATAGACTGGGACCATTACCAGTACTCTGTTAGGGAAGCTGCAGCGGCTGTAGCAGTTGACGATTTTATGCAACTGACTGTGGACGACCAGATTAGTAGACTTAATCAGTGGGTATCCACTGTTAATGACGCCTTACTCGGGAGAGTGGTATCGACCGTGCGCCGTAAGGTTCAGTGGTGGACCAGAGAGTTAAGTATGATCCGGGGACATGTTCGTCATCTCAGGAAGCGATTCCAGAGGGGTCGGCGTGCCAATGTTGAAGACTTAGCTCGGCGTAAGGCCGAATATCTACGAAGTCTTAGAACGTACAAAGACAGAATCGTTACTGTTAAGGACGAGTGGAGGAGTTTCGTACGGGACAATAGGGATGACCCCTGGAGTAAGGTTTACCGTATCTTCAGGGGAAAGAGTAGGCAAAGTGACTTGGCATGCCTTCATGTTGGCGATAATGTATTGTCTTCATGAAGGGATTGCATGAACGAACTTTTGAGGGTTTTCTTTCCAAGAGCGGAGACCAGTAGCTATCCTCGTACTGAGGTAGTGGTTGCCCCGCCTAACTTGGAGAGAAGTGAACTTGTAGGCAGTATTTTCCAGATCAAGAGTATAAGTCGCCGGGTATTGATGGTATGACCGAAGGGATGTGTAAGAACATCTGGAAGGCCATACCGGAATATCTGGAGGCAATCTTTAGGAAGTGTATCTCAGAGGGATATTTTCCTAGTGGGTGGAAGTGTGCCCGCATTGTAGTGCTCCTGAAGTCTCCCGGTAGGGTGTTGAAATATCCTCGCTCTTATCGGGACATCAACCTTCTTCCGGTGCTTGGAAAAGTACTGGAGAAGATTATGGTGTCTCGACTGATGGAGGCCTACACTGAAGATACATGTGAGCACCAGTACGGCTTTAGAGCAGGAAAGTGTGTTGAGGATGCTTGGTTTTATGTCAAGCGGAGTGTTCAGCAGAGTACCTCCAAATATGTCTTAGGCATATTTGTCGACTTCAGAGGTGCGTTTGATTACGCCTTGGGACAGTGTTCTCAGGAGGTTAGCTGAGATAGGCTGCAGGGAATTAGGCCTCTTATCTAGTTATTTCCAAGGTAGGCGAGCTTGTGTTGTTAGTGCCAGTGACACAGTTTGGAAGGATGTTGTTCGGGATTGTCCGCACGGCTCTATCTGTGGTCCATATATTTGGAACCTCATGATGGATCCCCTGTTGCGTCAACTCGGGCTTACTTTCAAGGTGTGTGCGTATGCGGATGACCTACTCATCATTGTCGAAGGCCAGTCTCGTGCTGAGCTGGAGGCACGTGGTGGGGAGGCCATTCGGATCGCATGTGAATGGGGTCGAAATGTCGGTGTCGAGGTGGCAACTGACAAGTCTGTTACAATGCTGCTCAAGGGCAGCTTGTCAAGCAGACACCCTCCACTCATTAGAGCTGGTGATGTGAGTATTAGATATGCAACAAAAGTCAAATACCTGGGAATATCTATGACCGAAAGGATGAATTTCCTGGTGCATACCGATAGTTAGGGAGAAACTGACCAAAGTAGTAGGTTCAATTAGGCGTATCCTAAGGTGTGACTCGGGCCTCAGCAGACGTGCCGTACGCGCTATATACGATGGACTATTCGTCGCTTGTACGGAGTATGGTGCATCAGTGTGGTACGAAACAGTCATGTCTGTTGTTGGCCGACGTAAGGCTCTGGCGTGTCAGAGGATTATTCTTCTGGCTTGATATGACAGTTTCAATGGACGCTCTTCAGGTATTAGTAGGCTTGGAAATAGTACGTCAACGTATTGTTTTCAAGATCAAGAAGGGACTACCACTTCTAGCGCATGATTGGGTTTCTGCTAATGATCTGGCAAATAAGGAGGGTAAGAGTTTAATTTCCCTTCTCGATGAGTATCTCATCGATAAGTGGAAATCACGTTGGACGAACAGTTACAATGGCAGGGTGACGTATGAATTCATATCTGAAACAACATTCGTACTGCAACGCCCCGACTTTGGCTTCAGCTTAAGTCTGGGATTCTTACTGACGGGACATGGCTCGCTCAATGCATTCTTATATAAGAGGGGCCTTAGTGATACTGAGAACTGTTGGTGTGGGTTGGGACCTGAGGACTGGCGGCATGTACTGACGATACGTCCGCTCTACGAAGACCTTAGAGATTTAGAAGCGATGGGTATCATCGAGACTGGGGATATGGTGGACTTTAGTAGGGCCTTAGCTACGCATCGGACTAAGCAGACTTGACGAGTTCGCTCGTCTTGCCTTTAGTAGGAGAAGAACTGGGGTGGTTGATGGTAGGTTACCCTTCCGACATCGCCCGGCGTGGGTTCTCTGCCGTTGGTTAGTCCCTGAGGCTCGATGTTTGCGTGCGCATCTTACACTAGTGGGTGCCTATGTAGTGGTCCGTATTGCCAACTGTCATCGTTGGTGTTTGACATCCTCCTGTTGTAGTTTTTATGGCGTATTAAAATCTGATCTTGCTACGAGCGATATCGAGTTTTTACAGTTTGCATTAATTGGTGTGTTTTTATAAAAGAATTTTTCTTTCGTTAAAAACAAAAGAAATTAAATTGACATTTTAATAATTGTTTTTGTGAATTGTTATAAAACTTTATATTGTGATTGGGGTGAGTTTGTTGATTTGGTTTTGATTTTTGCTGTGATTTTGATTGTAATTGTAATTGAATTTTTTGATTTTGATGTTGGCTTGTGACTTTGATATTTCTTGCTTTGATTTTGATTGTTTTGGATTTCGCTATTGGTTTTGAATTGTGCTTGCTCTTATTTAATTATAAGTATGAATTCGTTGCCTGCCGTTAAGGCGAAGAAGGATAGTAAGAAGGTGTCGGGTGCATTGTCTGAGGCATCCATAGGGCCTCTTTCTGCGGCGTCTACTGCGGGGAGTACCTTTATGGATGCAGACTTAATCAGTTCGTGCTCCGAGATTGATACGGTCTTGACGGGAGATGAAAGTGTGAAAAAATTTAAGTTAGGTACGACCAAAGTTAGTGAAGTTGGGTCAAAGAGGGAGTTGAGGAAGAGGAGGGAGCCTGCTTTGGGTGGGGGCGCCTCGGAGCTACCCACCTGTAGTTTGGGTCCTCGGTGTGAAGGTACAGTAGGTGAGTTGAAGGTCATCACCAACAGTTTGTTGGGGGTGATCTTTGAGCGTGAATTGGAGTCTTCCCTCTTACGTAGGGTAATAGAACATTCTGGCCGATATGAGGCACTCCTTATGACGCTCATTTCTGAAAAGGAGCGTCTAAGGGGAAGACTGGACGTGCATGAGTCGCGTCCAGTGCCTGCGAAGGCTCCTGTTGCCAGTTTCGTTGCACCCGTAGCTTCCCCAGTTTCCGCTGCAGTGGCTTCGCCTAAGCCGGTGGAGATGTGGGCTATGGTGGTTAAGGGCAAGGTCAGGGGCAAGGAGGCCTTAAAGGAGGTCGTTAAGGAGGTTGGCCCAACTCTTGGCGTGCGTGTCTACGAGGTGCGGCCAACCCGTGACGGAGGAGCAATTATTCGCACTCCCTCGGTAGCTGAGAGGGAACGCGTCGTTGCTAATAAGAAGTTCATCGAAGTTGGTCTGGAGGTTTCCGTAGAGGACAAATTAGGTCCTCGAGTAGTCATCCAGAAGGTTCATCCGGAGATTCCGGTTGATGATTTTATGACCGATCTCTTCGAGATGAATTTGAAGGACCGTATGTCACGTGAGGTTTTCAATAAGAGCGTGAAAATTGTTAGTGGTCCGTTTATGCCGGACTTCGGGCCTGTCAATGTGGTTTTGGAGGGTACAAATAGGGTCACGTCGGCCCTATTGGGAGTTGACAGGTGTTACATCAAGTGGTTTAGCTTCCACGTGCGTTCGCGATTGTCGCCTTAAGGAGGACATTTGTCGGCATTGTGGGCGGTCAGGTCATGTCGCATCGCGTTGCGCCAATGCGATGAACTGCCGCAATTGTGCCCTGAAGGGTATGCCTTCTGAGCATTTAATGATGTCGGCAAGTTGTCCGACATATTCGATGATGGTAGCGCGAGCAAACGCTAGGCATTAAGATGGTCAAGTTACTTCAACTGAACTGTCAAGGTGCTTATGCGACGATGTGCGAGTTGGGCGAGGCTCTATTTGAGTCTAGGAGCTCTATAGCTCTAGTGCAGGAACCGTACACGTCGGGCGGTGTCGTAAGGGGCTTACCGGGTGGGATCCGAGTGTTTACTGACGAAGGGGGAAACTCGGCAGTTTTACTTGCTGACCCGGACTTCAACTGTACTTTAGTTAGCAGAAGCCAATAGGGGTCTGCTTGCAGATAGAGGGCGGGTTTGGGAGGATGCTTGTGGCTAGCATCTACTGTACGTTTAGGGAACCATTAGAGCCGTTCTTAGTGTATATGAACTCGGTCCTACTGGTTAGTGGGAGCATTCCACTCATCTTTAGACTTGATGCTAATGCATCATTCGTCTGGTTATCGGAACCATACTAGGGGAATTGTGCTGGGTGAGTGGATGCTGGGTTACGATGTTTTTGCCGTGAATGAGCCCAGCGAGTTATATACCTTTGACGGCCCTAATGGAGTTAGTGACATTGACGTGACGCTTTTTAACTTTAGGTGGAGGGTGTGTAATGACTGGGGGTGAGTGATTACAACCTCATTGAGGTTGTTATTTCTCACAAAGGACGAACTGGGACGACTGGGGGCGTCAACCGTTGGCGCAATCGTAACATAGACTGGGACCATTACCAGTACTGTGTTAGGGAAGCTGCAGCGGCTGTAGCAGTTGACGATTTTATGCAACTGACTGTGGACGACCAGATTAGTAGACTTAATCAGTGGGTATCCACTGTTAATGACGCCTTACTCGGGAGAGTGGTATCGACCGTGCGCCGTAAGGTTCAGTGGTGGACCAGAGAGTTAAGTATGATCCGGGGACATGTTCGTCATCTCAGGAAGCGATTCCAGAGGGGTCGGCGTGCCAATGTTGAAGACTTAGCTCGGCGTAAGGCCGAATATCTACGAAGTCTTAGAACGTACAAAGACAGAATCGTTACTGTTAAGGACGAGTGGAGGAGTTTCGTACGGGACAATAGGGATGACCCCTGGAGTAAGGTTTACCGTATCTTCAGGGGAAAGAGTAGGCAAAGTGACTTGGCATGCCTTCATGTTGGCGATAATGTATTGTCTTCATGAAGGGATTGCATGAACGAACTTTTGAGGGTTTTCTTTCCAAGAGCGGAGACCAGTAGCTATCCTCGTACTGAGGTAGTGGTTGCCCCGCCTAACTTGGAGAGAAGTGAACTTGTAGGCAGTATTTTCCAGATCAAGAGTATAAGTCGCCGGGTATTGATGGTATGACCGAAGGGATGTGTAAGAACATCTGGAAGGCCATACCGGAATATCTGGAGGCAATCTTTAGGAAGTGTATCTCAGAGGGATATTTTCCTAGTGGGTGGAAGTGTGCCCGCATTGTAGTGCTCCTGAAGTCTCCCGGTAGGGTGTTGAAATATCCTCGCTCTTATCGGGACATCAACCTTCTTCCGGTGCTTGGAAAAGTACTGGAGAAGATTATGGTGTCTCGACTGATGGAGGCCTACACTGAAGGTACATGTGAGCACCAGTACGGCTTTAGAGCAGGAAAGTGTGTTGAGGATGCTTGGTTTTATGTCAAGCGGAGTGTTCAGCAGAGTACCTCCAAATATGTCTTAGGCATATTTGTCGACTTCAGAGGTGCGTTTGATTACGCCTTGGGACAGTGTTCTCAGGAGGTTAGCTGAGATAGGCTGCAGGGAATTAGGCCTCTTATCTAGTTATTTCCAAGGTAGGCGAGCTTGTGTTGTTAGTGCCAGTGACACAGTTTGGAAGGATGTTGTTCGGGATTGTCCGCACGGCTCTATCTGTGGTCCATATATTTGGAACCTCATGATGGATCCCCTGTTGCGTCAACTCGGGCTTACTTTCAAGGTGTGTGCGTATGCGGATGACCTACTCATCATTGTCGAAGGCCAGTCTCGTGCTGAGCTGGAGGCACGTGGTGGGCAGGCCATTCGGATCGCATGTGAATGGGGTCGAAATGTCGGTGTCGAGGTGGCAACTGACAAGTCTGTTACAATGCTGCTCAAGGGCAGCTTGTCAAGCAGACACCCTCCACTCATTAGAGCTGGTGATGTGAGTATTAGATATGCAACAAAAGTCAAATACCTGGGAATACCTATGACCGAAAGGATGAATTTCCTGGTGCATACCGATAGTTAGGGAGAAACTGACCAAAGTAGTAGGTTCAATTAGGCGTATCCTAAGGTGTGACTCGGGCCTCAGCAGACGTGCCGTACGCGCTATATACGATGGACTATTCGTCGCTTGTACGGAGTATGGTGCATCAGTGTGGTACGAAACAGTCATGTCTGTTGTTGGCCGACGTAAGGCTCTGGCGTGTCAGAGGATTATTCTTCTGGCTTGATATGACAGTTTCAATGGACGCTCTTCAGGTATTAGTAGGCTTGGAAATAGTACGTCAACGTATTGTTTTCAAGATCAAGAAGGGACTACCACTTCTAGCGCATGATTGGGTTTCTGCTAATGATCTGGCAAATAAGGAGGGTAAGAGTTTAATTTCCCTTCTCGATGAGTATCTCATCGATAAGTGGAAATCACGTTGGACGAACAGTTACAATGGCAGGGTGACGTATGAATTCATATCTGAAACAACATTCGTACTGCAACGCCCCGACTTTGGCTTCAGCTTAAGTCTGGGATTCTTACTGACGGGACATGGCTCGCTCAATGCATTCTTATATAAGAGGGGCCTTAGTGATACTGAGAACTGTTGGTGTGGGTTGGGACCTGAGGACTGGCGGCATGTACTGACGATACGTCCGCTCTACGAAGACCTTAGAGATTTAGAAGCGATGGGTATCATCGAGACTGGGGATATGGTGGACTTTAGTAGGGCCTTAGCTACGCATCGGACTAAGCAGACTTGACGAGTTCGCTCGTCTTGCCTTTAGTAGGAGAAGAACTGGGGTGGTTGATGGTAGGTTACCCTTCCGACATCGCCCGGCGTGGGTTCTCTGCCGTTGGTTAGTCCCTGAGGCTCGATGTTTGCGTGCGCATCTTACACTAGTGGGTGCCTATGTAGTGGTCCGTACTGCCAACTGTCATCGTTGGTGTTTGACATCCTCCTGTTGTAGTTTTTATGGCGTATTAAAATCTGATCTTGCTACGAGCGATATCGAGTTTTTACAGTTTGCATTAATTGGTGTGTTTTTATAAAAGAATTTTTCTTTCGTTAAAAACAAAAGAAATTAAATTGACATTTTAATAATTGTTTTTGTGAATTGTTATAAAACTTTATATTGTGATTGGGGTGAGTTTGTTGATTTGGTTTTGATTTTTGCTGTGATTTTGATTGTAATTGTAATTGAATTTTTTGATTTTGATGTTGGCTTGTGACTTTGATATTTCTTGCTTTGATTTTGATTGTTTTGGATTTCGCTATTGGTTTTGAATTGTGCTTGCTCTTATTTAATTATAAGTATGAATTCGTTGCCTGCCGTTAAGGCGAAGAAGGATAGTAAGAAGGTGTCGGGTGCATTGTCTGAGGCATCCATAGGGCCTCTTTCTGCGGCGTCTACTGCGGGGAGTACCTTTATGGATGCAGACTTAATCAGTTCGTGCTCCGAGATTGATACGGTCTTGACGGGAGATGAAAGTGTGAAAAAATTTAAGTTAGGTACGACCAAAGTTAGTGAAGTTGGGTCAAAGAGGGAGTTGAGGAAGAGGAGGGAGCCTGCTTTGGGTGGGGGCGCCTCGGAACTACCCACCTGTAGTTTGGGTCCTCGGTGTGAAGGTACAGTAGGTGAGTTGAAGGTCATCACCAACAGTTTGTTGGGGGTGATCTTTGAGCGTGAATTGGAGTCTTCCCTCTTACGTAGGGTAATAGAACATTCTGGCCGATATGAGGCACTCCTTATGACGCTCATTTCTGAAAAGAAGCGTCTAAGGGGAAGACTGGACGTGCATGAGTCGCGTCCAGTGCCTGCGAAGGCTCCTGTTGCCAGTTTCGTTGCACCCGTAGCTTCCCCAGTTTCCGCTGCAGTGGCTTCGCCTAAGCCGGTGGAGATGTGGGCTATGGTGGTTAAGGGCAAGGTCAGGGGCAAGGAGGCCTTAAAGGAGGTCGTTAAGGAGGTTGGCCCAACTCTTGGCGTGCGTGTCTACGAGGTGCGGCCAACCCGTGACGGAGGAGCAATTATTCGCACTCCCTCGGTAGCTGAGAGGGAACGCGTCGTTGCTAATAAGAAGTTCATCGAAGTTGGTCTGGAGGTTTCCGTAGAGGACAAATTAGGTCCTCGAGTAGTCATCCAGAAGGTTCATCCGGAGATTCCGGTTGATGATTTTATGACCGATCTCTTCGAGATGAATTTGAAGGACCGTATGTCACGTGAGGTTTTCAATAAGAGCGTGAAAATTGTTAGTGGTCCGTTTATGCCGGACTTCGGGCCTGTCAATGTGGTTTTGGAGGGTACAAATAGGGTCACGTCGGCCCTATTGGGAGTTGACAGGTGTTACATCAAGTGGTTTAGCTTCCACGAGCGTTCGCGATTGTCGCCTTAAGGAGGACATTTGTCGGCATTGTGGGCGGTCAGGTCATGTCGCATCGCGTTGCGCCAATGCGATGAACTGCCGCAATTGTGCCCTGAAGGGTATGCCTTCTGAGCATTTAATGATGTCGGCAAGTTGTCCGACATATTCGATGATGGTAGCGCGAGCGAACGCTAGGCATTAAGATGGTCAAGTTACTTCAACTGAACTGTCAAGGTGCTTATGCGACGATGTGCGAGTTGGGCGAGGCTCTATTTGAGTCTAGGAGCTCTATAGCTCTAGTGCAGGAACCGTACACGTCGGGCGGTGTCGTAAGGGGCTTACCGGGTGGGATCCGAGTGTTTACTGACGAAGGGGGAAACTCGGCAGTTTTACTTGCTGACCCGGACTTCAACTGTACTTTAGTTAGCAGAAGCCAATAGGGGTCTGCTTGCAGATAGAGGGCGGGTTTGGGAGGATGCTTGTGGCTAGCATCTACTGTACGTTTAGGGAACCATTAGAGCCGTTCTTAGTGTATATGAACTCGGTCCTACTGGTTAGTGGGAGCATTCCACTCATCTTTAGACTTGATGCTAATGCATCATTCGTCTGGTTATCGGAACCATACTAGGGGAATTGTGCTGGGTGAGTGGATGCTGGGTTACGATGTTTTTGCCGTGAATGAGCCCAGCGAGTTATATACCTTTGATGGCCCTAATGGAGTTAGTGACATTGACGTGACGCTTTTTAACTTTAGGTGGAGGGTGTGTAATGACTGGGGGTGAGTGATTACAACCTCATTGAGGTTGTTATTTCTCACAAAAGACGAACTGGGACGACTGGGGGCGTCAACCGTTGGCGCAATCGTAACATAGACTGGGACCATTACCAGTACTGTGTTAGGGAAGCTGCAGCGGCTGTAGCAGTTGACGATTTTATGCAACTGACTGTGGACGACCAGATTAGTAGACTTAATCAGTGGGTATCCACTGTTAATGACGCCTTACTCGGGAGAATGGTATCGACCGTGCGCCGTAAGGTTCAGTGGTGGACCAGAGAGTTAAGTATGATCCGGGGACATGTTCGTCATCTCAGGAAGCGATTCCAGAGGGGTCGGCGTGCCAATGTTGAAGACTTAGCTCGGCGTAAGGCCGAATATCTACGAAGTCTTAGAACGTACAAAGACAGAATCGTTACTGTTAAGGACGAGTGGAGGAGTTTCGTACGGGACAATAGGGATGACCCCTGGAGTAAGGTTTACCGTATCTTCACGGGAAAGAGTAGGCAAAGTGACTTGGCATGCCTTCATGTTGGCGATAATGTATTGTCTTCATGAAGGGATTGCATGAACGAACTTTTGAGGGTTTTCTTTCCAAGAGCGGAGACCAGTAGCTATCCTCGTACTGAGGTAGTGGTTGCCCCGCCTAACTTGGAGAGAAGTGAACTTGTAGGCAGTATTTTCCAGATCAAGAGTATAAGTCGCCGGGTATTGATGGTATGACCGAAGGGATGTGTAAGAACATCTGGAAGGCCATACCGGAATATCTGGAGGCAATCTTTAGGAAGTGTATCTCAGAGGGATATTTTCCTAGTGGGTGGAAGTGTGCCCGCATTGTAGTGCTCCTGAAGTCTCCCGGTAGGGTGTTGAAATATCCTCGCTCTTATCGGGACATCAACCTTCTTCCGGTGCTTGGAAAAGTACTGGAGAAGATTATGGTGTCTCGACTGATGGAGGCCTACACTGAAGGTACATGTGAGCACCAGTACGGCTTTAGAGCAGGAAAGTGTGTTGAGGATGCTTGGTTTTATGTCAAGCGGAGTGTTCAGCAGAGTACCTCCAAATATGTCTTAGGCATATTTGTCGACTTCAGAGGTGCGTTTGATTACGCCTTGGGACAGTGTTCTCAGGAGGTTAGCTGAGATAGGCTGCAGGGAATTAGGCCTCTTATCTAGTTATTTCCAAGGTAGGCGAGCTTGTGTTGTTAGTGCCAGTGACACAGTTTGGAAGGATGTTGTTCGGGATTGTCCGCACGGCTCTATCTGTGGTCCATATATTTGGAACCTCATGATGGATCCCCTGTTGCGTCAACTCGGGCTTACTTTCAAGGTGTGTGCGTATGCGGATGACCTACTCATCATTGTCGAAGGCCAGTCTCGTGCTGAGCTGGAGGCACGTGGTGGGGAGGCCATTCGGATCGCATGTGAATGGGGTCGAAATGTCGGTGTCGAGGTGGCAACTGACAAGTCTGTTACAATGCTGCTCAAGGGCAGCTTGTCAAGGAGACACCCTCCACTCATTAGAGCTGGTGATGTGAGTATTAGATATGCAACAAAAGTCAAATACCTGGGAATATCTATGACCGAAAGGATGAATTTCCTGGTGCATACCGATAGTTAGGGAGAAACTGACCAAAGTAGTAGGTTCAATTAGGCGTTTCCTAAGGTGTGACTCGGGCCTCAGCAGACGTGCCGTACGCGCTATATACGATGGACTATTCGTCGCTTGTACGGAGTATGGTGCATCAGTGTGGTACGAAACAGTCATGTCTGTTGTTGGCCGACGTAAGGCTCTGGCGTGTCAGAGGATTATTCTTCTGGCTTGACAGGACAGTTTCAATGGACGCTCTTCAGGTATTAGTAGGCTTGGAAATAGTACGTCAACGTATTGTTTTCAAGATCAAGAAGGGACTACCACTTCTAGCGCATGATTGGGTTTCTGCTAATGATCTGGCAAATAAGGAGGGTAAGAGTTTAATTTCCCTTCTCGATGAGTATCTCATCGATAAGTGAAAATCACGTTGGACGAACAGTTACAATGGCAGGGTGACGTATGAATTCATATCTGAAACAACATTCGTACTGCAACGCCCCGACTTTGGCTTCAGCTTAAGTCTGGGATTCTTACTGACGGGACATGGCTCGCTCAATGCATTCTTATATAAGAGGGGCCTTAGTGATACTGAGAACTGTTGGTGTGGGTTGGGACCTGAGGACTGGCGGCATGTACTGACGATACGTCCGCTCTACGAAGACCTTAGAGATTTAGAAGCGATGGGTATCATCGAGACTGGGGATATGGTGGACTTTAGTAGGGCCTTAGCTACGCATCGGACTAAGCAGACTTGACGAGTTCGCTCGTCTTGCCTTTAGTAGGAGAAGAACTGGGGTGGTTGATGGTAGGTTACCCTTCCGACATCGCCCGGCGTGGGTTCTCTGCCGTTGGTTAGTCCCTGAGGCTCGATGTTTGCGTGCGCATCTTACACTAGTGGGTGCCTATGTAGTGGTCCGTACTGCCAACTGTCATCGTTGGTGTTTGACATCCTCCTGTTGTAGTTTTTATGGCGTATTAAAATCTGATCTTGCTACGAGCGATATCGAGTTTTTACAGTTTGCATTAATTGGTGTGTTTTTATAAAAGAATTTTTCTTTCGTTAAAAACAAAAGAAATTAAATTGACATTTTAATAATTGTTTTTGTGAATTGTTATAAAACTTTATATTGTGATTGGGGTGAGTTTGTTGATTTGGTTTTGATTTTTGCTGTGATTTTGATTGTAATTGTAATTGAATTTTTTGATTTTGATGTTGGCTTGTGACTTTGATATTTCTTGCTTTGATTTTGATTGTTTTGGATTTCGCTATTGGTTTTGAATTGTGCTTGCTCTTATTTAATTATAAGTATGAATTCGTTGCCTGCCGTTAAGGCGAAGAAGGATAGTAAGAAGGTGTCGGGTGCATTGTCTGAGGCATCCATAGGGCCTCTTTCTGCGGCGTCTACTGCGGGGAGTACCTTTATGGATGCAGACTTAATCAGTTCGTGCTCCGAGATTGATACGGTCTTGACGGGAGATGAAAATGTGAAAAAATTTAAGTTAGGTACGACCAAAGTTAGTGAAGTTGGGTCAAAGAGGGAGTTGAGGAAGAGGAGGGAGCCTGCTTTGGGTGGGGGCGCCTCGGAGCTACCCACCTGTAGTTTGGGTCCTCGGTGTGAAGGTACAGTAGGTGAGTTGAAGGTCATCACCAACAGTTTGTTGGGGGTGATCTTTGAGCGTGAATTGGAGTCTTCCCTCTTACGTAGGGTAATAGAACATTCTGGCCGATATGAGGCACTCCTTATGACGCTCATTTCTGAAAAGGAGCGTCTAAGGGGAAGACTGGACGTGCATGAGTCGCGTCCAGTGCCTGCGAAGGCTCCTGTTGCCAGTTTCGTTGCACCCGTAGCTTCCCCAGTTTCCGCTGCAGTGGCTTCGCCTAAGCCGGTGGAGATGTGGGCTATGGTGGTTAAGGGCAAGGTCAGGGGCAAGGAGGCCTTAAAGGAGGTCGTTAAGGAGGTTGGCCCAACTCTTGGCGTGCGTGTCTACGAGGTGCGGCCAACCCGTGACGGAGGAGCAATTATTCGCACTCCCTCGGTCGCTGAGAGGGAACGCGTCGTTGCTAATAAGAAGTTCATCGAAGTTGGTCTGGAGGTTTCCGTAGAGGACAAATTAGGTCCTCGAGTAGTCATCCAGAAGGTTCATCCGGAGATTCCGGTTGATGATTTTATGACCGATCTCTTCGAGATGAATTTGAAGGACTGTATGTCACGTGAGGTTTTCAATAAGAGCGTGAAAATTGTTAGTGGTCCGTTTATGCCGGACTTCGGGCCTGTCAATGTGGTTTTGGAGGGTACAAATAGGGTCACGTCGGCCCTATTGGGAGTTGACAGGTGTTACATCAAGTGGTTTAGCTTCCACGTGCGTTCGGGATTGTCGCCTTAAGGAGGACATTTGTCGGCATTGTGGGCGGTCAGGTCATGTCGCATCGCGTTGCGCCAATGCGATGAACTGCCGCAATTGTGCCCTGAAGGGTATGCCTTCTGAGCATTTAATGATGTCGGCAAGTTGTCCGACATATTCGATGATGGTAGCGCGAGCGAACGCTAGGCATTAAGATGGTCAAGTTACTTCAACTGAACTGTCAAGGTGCTTATGCGACGATGTGCGAGTTGGGCGAGGCTCTATTTGAGTCTAGGAGCTCTATAGCTCTAGTGCAGGAACCGTACACGTCGGGCGGTGTCGTAAGGGGCTTACCGGGTGGGATCCGAGTGTTTACTGACGAAGGGGGAAACTCGGCAGTTTTACTTGCTGACCCGGACTTCAACTGTACTTTAGTTAGCAGAAGCCAATAGGGGTCTGCTTGCAGATAGAGGGCGGGTTTGGGAGGATGCTTGTGGCTAGCATCTACTGTACGTTTAGGGAACCATTAGAGCCGTTCTTAGTGTATATGAACTCGGTCCTACTGGTTAGTGGGAGCATTCCACTCATCTTTAGACTTGATGCTAATGCATCATTCGTCTGGTTATCGGAACCATACTAGGGGAATTGTGCTGGGTGAGTGGATGCTGGGTTACGATGTTTTTGCCGTGAATGAGCCCAGCGAGTTATATACCTTTGACGGCCCTAATGGAGTTAGTGACATTGACGTGACGCTTTTTAACTTTAGGTGGAGGGTGTGTAATGACTGGGGGTGAGTGATTACAACCTCATTGAGGTTGTTATTTCTCACAAAAGACGAACTGGGACGACTGGGGGCGTCAACCGTTGGCGCAATCGTAACATAGACTGGGACCATTACCAGTACTGTGTTAGGGAAGCTGCAGCGGCTGTAGCAGTTGACGATTTTATGCAACTGACTGTGGACGACCAGATTAGTAGACTTAATCAGTGGGTATCCACTGTTAATGACGCCTTACTCGGGAGAGTGGTATCGACCGTGCGCCGTAAGGTTCAGTGGTGGACCAGAGAGTTAAGTATGATCCGGGGACATGTTCGTCATCTCAGGAAGCGATTCCAGAGGGGTCGGCGTGCCAATGTTGAAGACTTAGCTCGGCGTAAGGCCGAATATCTACGAAGTCTTAGAACGTACAAAGACAGAATCGTTACTGTTAAGGACGAGTGGAGGAGTTTCGTACGGGACAATAGGGATGACCCCTGGAGTAAGGTTTACCGTATCTTCAGGGGAAAGAGTAGGCAAAGTGACTTGGCATGCCTTCATGTTGGCGATAATGTATTGTCCTCATGGAGGGATTGCATGAACGAACTTTTGAGGGTTTTCTTTCCAAGAGCGGATACCAGTAGCTATCCTCGTACTGAGGTAGTGGTTGCCCCGCCTAACTTGGAGAGAAGTGAACTTGTAGGCAGTATTTTCCAGATCAAGAGTAGAAGTCGCCGGGTATTGATGACATGACCGAAGGGATGTGTAAGAACATCTGGAAGGCCATACCGGAATATCTGGAGGCAATCTTTAAGAAGTGTATCTCAGAGGGATATTTTCCTAGTGGGTGGAAGTGTGCCCGCATTGTAGTGCTCCTGAAGTCTCCCGGTAGGGTGTTGAACTATCCTCGCTCTTATCGGGACATCAGCCTTCTTCCGGTGCTTGGAAAAGTACTGGAGAAGATTATGGTGTCTCGACTGATGGAGGCCTACACTGAAGGTACATGTGAGCACCAGTACGGCTTTAGAGCAGGAAAGTGTGTTGAGGATGCTTGGTTTTATGTCAAGCGGAGTGTTCAGCAGAGTACCTCCAAATATGTCTTAGGCATATTTGTCGACTTCAGAGGTGCGTTTGATTACGCCTTGGGACAGTGTTCTCAGGAGGTTAGCTGAGATAGGCTGCAGGGAATTAGGCCTCTTATCTAGTTATTTCCAAGGTAGGCGAGCTTGTGTTGTTAGTGCCAGTGACACAGTTTGGAAGGATGTTGTTCGGGATTGTCCGCACGGCTCTATCTGTGGTCCATATATTTGGAACCTCATGATGGATCCCCTGTTGCGTCAACTCGGGCTTACTTTCAAGGTGTGTGCGTATGCGGATGACCTACTCATCATTGTCGAAGGCCAGTCTCGTGCTGAGCTGGAGGCACGTGGTGGGGAGGCCATTCGGATCGCATGTGAATGGGGTCGAAATGTCGGTGTCGAGGTGGCAACTGACAAGTCTGTTACAATGCTGCTCAAGGGCAGCTTGTCAAGCAGACACCCTCCACTCATTAGAGCTGGTGATGTGAGTATTAGATATGCAACAAAAGTCAAATACCTGGGAATATCTATGACCGAAAGGATGAATTTCCTGGTGCATACCGATAGTTAGGGAGAAACTGACCAAAGTAGTAGGTTCAATTAGGCGTATCCTAAGGTGTGACTCGGGCCTCAGCAGACGTGCCGTACGCGCTATATACGATGGACTATTCGTCGCTTGTACGGAGTATGGTGCATCAGTGTGGTACGAAACAGTCATGTCTGTTGTTGGCCGACGTAAGGCTCTGGCGTGTCAGAGGATTATTCTTCTGGCTTGATATGACAGTTTCAATGGACGCTCTTCAGGTATTAGTAGGCTTGGAAATAGTACGTCAACGTATTGTTTTCAAGATCAAGAAGGGACTACCACTTCTAGCGCATGATTGGGTTTCTGCTAATGATCTGGCAAATAAGGAGGGTAAGAGTTTAATTTCCCTTCTCGATGAGTATCTCATCGATAAGTGGAAATCACGTTGGACGAACAGTTACAATGGCAGGGTGACGTATGAATTCATATCTGAAACAACATTCGTACTGCAACGCCCCGACTTTGGCTTCAGCTTAAGTCTGGGATTCTTACTGACGGGACATGGCTCGCTCAATGCATTCTTATATAAGAGGGGCCTTAGTGATACTGAGAACTGTTGGTGTGGGTTGGGACCTGAGGACTGGCGGCATGTACTGACGATACGTCCGCTCTACGAAGACCTTAGAGATTTAGAAGCGATGGGTATCATCGAGACTGGGGATATGGTGGACTTTAGTAGGGCCTTAGCTACGCATCGGACTAAGCAGACTTGACGAGTTCGCTCGTCTTGCCTTTAGTAGGAGAAGAACTGGGGTGGTTGATGGTAGGTTACCCTTCCGACATCGCCCGGCGTGGGTTCTCTGCCGTTGGTTAGTCCCTGAGGCTCGATGTTTGCGTGCGCATCTTACACTAGTGGGTGCCTATGTAGTGGTCCGTACTGCCAACTGTCATCGTTGGTGTTTGACATCCTCCTGTTGTAGTTTTTATGGCGTATTAAAATCTGATCTTGCTACGAGCGATATCGAGTTTTTACAGTTTGCATTAATTGGTGTGTTTTTATAAAAGAATTTTTCTTTCGTTAAAAACAAAAGAAATTAAATTGACATTTTAATAATTGTTTTTGTGAATTGTTATAAAACTTTATATTGTGATTGGGGTGAGTTTGTTGATTTGGTTTTGATTTTTGCTGTGATTTTGATTGTAATTGTAATTGAATTTTTTGATTTTGATGTTGGCTTGTGACTTTGATATTTCTTGCTTTGATTTTGATTGTTTTGGATTTCGCTATTGGTTTTGAATTGTGCTTGCTCTTATTTAATTATAAGTATGAATTCGTTGCCTGCCGTTAAGGCGAAGAAGGATAGTAAGAAGGTGTCGGGTGCATTGTCTGAGGCATCCATAGGGCCTCTTTCTGCGGCGTCTACTGCGGGGAGTACCTTTATGGCTGCAGACTTAATCAGTTCGTGCTCCGAGATTGATACGGTCTTGACGGGAGATGAAAGTGTGAAAAAATTTAAGTTAGGTACGACCAAAGTTAGTGAAGTTGGGTCAAAGAGGGAGTTGAGGAAGAGGAGGGAGCCTGCTTTGGGTGGGGGCGCCTCGGAGCTACCCACCTGTAGTTTGGGTCCTCGGTGTGAAAGTACAGTAGGTGAGTTGAAGGTCATCACCAACAGTTTGTTGGGGGTGATCTTTGAGCGTGAATTGGAGTCTTCCCTCTTACGTAGGGTAATAGAACATTCTGGCCGATATGAGGCACTCCTTATGACGCTCATTTCTGAAAAGGAGCGTCTAAGGGGAAGACTGGACGTGCATGAGTCGCGTCCAGTGCCTGCGAAGGCTCCTGTTGCCAGTTTCGTTGCACCCGTAGCTTCCCCAGTTTCCGCTGCAGTGGCTTCGCCTAAGCCGGTGGAGATGTGGGCTATGGTGGTTAAGGGCAAGGTCAGGGGCAAGGAGGCCTTAAAGGAGGTCGTTAAGGAGGTTGGCCCAACTCTTGGCGTGCGTGTCTACGAGGTGCGGCCAACCCGTGACGGAGGAGCAATTATTCGCACTCCCTCGGTAGCTGAGAGGGAACGCGTCGTTGCTAATAAGAAGTTCATCGAAGTTGGTCTGGAGGTTTCCGTAGAGGACAAATTAGGTCCTCGAGTAGTCATCCAGAAGGTTCATCCGGAGATTCCGGTTGATGATTTTATGACCGATCTCTTCGAGATGAATTTGAAGGACCGTATGTCACGTGAGGTTTTCAATAAGAGCGTGAAAATTGTTAGTGGTCCGTTTATGCCGGACTTCGGGCCTGTCAATGTGGTTTTGGAGGGTACAAATAGGGTCACGTCGGCCCTATTGGGAGTTGACAGGTGTTACATCAAGTGGTTTAGCTTCCACGTGCGTTCGCGATTGTCGCCTTAAGGAGGACATTTGTCGGCATTGTGGGCGGTCAGGTCATGTCGCATCGCGTTGCGCCAATGCGATGAACTGCCGCAATTGTGCCCTGAACGGTATGCCTTCTGAGCATTTAATGATGTCGGCAAGTTGTCCGACATATTCGATGATGGTAGCGCGAGCGAACGCTAGGCATTAAGATGGTCAAGTTACTTCAACTGAACTGTCAAGGTGCTTATGCGACGATGTGCGAGTTGGGCGAGGCTCTATTTGAGTCTAGGAGCTCTATAGCTCTAGTGCAGGAACCGTACACGTCGGGCGGTGTCGTAAGGGGCTTACCGGGTGGGATCCGAGTGTTTACTGACGAAGGGGGAAACTCGGCAGTTTTACTTGCTGACCCGGACTTCAACTGTACTTTAGTTAGCAGAAGCCAATAGGGGTCTGCTTGCAGATAGAGGGCGGGTTTGGGAGGATGCTTGTGGCTAGCATCTACTGTACGTTTAGGGAACCATTAGAGCCGTTCTTAGTGTATATGAACTCGGTCCTACTGGTTAGTGGGAGCATTCCACTCATCTTTAGACTTGATGCTAATGCATCATTCGTCTGGTTATCGGAACCATACTAGGGGAATTGTGCTGGGTGAGTGGATGCTGGGTTACGATGTTTTTGCCGTGAATGAGCCCAGCGAGTTATATACCTTTGACGGCCCTAATGGAGTTAGTGACATTGACGTGACGCTTTTTAACTTTAGGTGGAGGGTGTGTAATGACTGGGGGTGAGTGATTACAACCTCATTGAGGTTGTTATTTCTCACAAAAGACGAACTGGGACGACTGGGGGCGTCAACCGTTGGCGCAATCGTAACATAGACTGGGACCATTACCAGTACTGTGTTAGGGAAGCTGCAGCGGCTGTAGCAGTTGACGATTTTATGCAACTGACTGTGGACGACCAGATTAGTAGACTTAATCAGTGGGTATCCACTGTTAATGACGCCTTACTCGGGAGAGTGGTATCGACCGTGCGCCGTAAGGTTCAGTGGTGGACCAGAGAGTTAAGTATGATCCGGGGACATGTTCGTCATCTCAGGAAGCGATTCCAGAGGGGTCGGCGTGCCAATGTTGAAGACTTAGCTCGGCGTAAGGCCGAATATCTACGAAGTCTTAGAACGTACAAAGACAGAATCGTTACTGTTAAGGACGAGTGGAGGAGTTTCGTACGGGACAATAGGGATGACCCCTGGAGTAAGGTTTACCGTATCTTCAGGGGAAAGAGTAGGCAAAGTGACTTGGCATGCCTTCATGTTGGCGATAATGTATTGTCCTCATGGAGGGATTGCATGAACGAACTTTTGAGGGTTTTCTTTCCAAGAGCGGAGACCAGTAGCTATCCTCGTACTGAGGTAGTGGTTGCCCCGCCTAACTTGGAGAGAAGTGAACTTGTAGGCAGTATTTTCCAGATCAAGAGTAGAAGTCGCCGGGTATTGATGACATGACCGAAGGGATGTGTAAGAACATCTGGAAGGCCATACCGGAATATCTGGAGGCAATCTTTAAGAAGTGTATCTCAGAGGGATATTTTCCTAGTGGGTGGAAGTGTGCCCGCATTGTAGTGCTCCTGAAGTCTCCCGGTAGGGTGTTGAACTATCCTCGCTCTTATCGGGACATCAGCCTTCTTCCGGTGCTTGGAAAAGTACTGGAGAAGATTATGGTGTCTCGACTGATGGAGGCCTACACTGAAGGTACATGTGAGCACCAGTACGGCTTTAGAGCAGGAAAGTGTGTTGAGGATGCTTGGTTTTATGTCAAGCGGAGTGTTCAGCAGAGTACCTCCAAATATGTCTTAGGCATATTTGTCGACTTCAGAGGTGCGTTTGATTACGCCTTGGGACAGTGTTCTCAGGAGGTTAGCTGAGATAGGCTGCAGGGAATTAGGCCTCTTATCTAGTTATTTCCAAGGTAGGCGAGCTTGTGTTGTTAGTGCCAGTGACACAGTTTGGAAGGATGTTGTTCGGGATTGTCCGCACGGCTCTATCTGTGGTCCATATATTTGGAACCTCATGATGGATCCCCTGTTGCGTCAACTCGGGCTTACTTTCAAGGTGTGTGCGTATGCGGATGACCTACTCATCATTGTCGAAGGCCAGTCTCGTGCTGAGCTGGAGGCACGTGGTGGGGAGGCCATTCGGATCGCATGTGAATGGGGTCGAAATGTCGGTGTCGAGGTGGCAACTGACAAGTCTGTTACAATGCTGCTCAAGGGCAGCTTGTCAAGCAGACACCCTCCACTCATTAGAGCTGGTGATGTGAGTATTAGATATGCAACAAAAGTCAAATACCTGGGAATATCTATGACCGAAAGGATGAATTTCCTGGTGCATACCGATAGTTAGGGAGAAACTGACCAAAGTAGTAGGTTCAATTAGGCGTATCCTAAGGTGTGACTCGGGCCTCAGCAGACTTGCCGTACGCGCTATATACGATGGACTATTCGTCGCTTGTACGGAGTATGGTGCATCAGTGTGGTACGAAACAGTCATGTCTGTTGTTGGCCGACGTAAGGCTCTGGCGTGTCAGAGGATTATTCTTCTGGCTTGATATGACAGTTTCAATGGACGCTCTTCAGGTATTAGTAGGCTTGGAAATAGTACGTCAACGTATTGTTTTCAAGATCAAGAAGGGACTACCACTTCTAGCGCATGATTGGGTTTCTGCTAATGATCTGGCAAATAAGGAGGGTAAGAGTTTAATTTCCCTTCTCGATGAGTATCTCATCGATAAGTGGAAATCACGTTGGACGAACAGTTACAATGGCAGGGTGACGTATGAATTCATATCTGAAACAACATTGGTACTGCAACGCCCCGACTTTGGCTTCAGCTTAAGTCTGGGATTCTTACTGACGGGACATGGCTCGCTCAATGCATTCTTATATAAGAGGGGCCTTAGTGATACTGAGAACTGTTGGTGTGGGTTGGGACCTGAGGACTGGCGGCATGTACTGACGATACGTCCGCTCTACGAAGACCTTAGAGATTTAGAAGCGATGGGTATCATCGAGACTGGGGATATGGTGGACTTTAGTAGGGCCTTAGCTACGCATCGGACTAAGCAGACTTGACGAGTTCGCTCGTCTTGCCTTTAGTAGGAGAAGAACTGGGGTGGTTGATGGTAGGTTACCTTCCTTACCCTTACCCTTACACTAGTGGGTGCCTATGTAGTGGTCCGTATTGCCAACTGTCATCGTTGGTGTTTGACATCCTCCTGTTGTAGTTTTTATGGCGTATTAAAATCTGATCTTGCTACGAGCGATATCGAGTTTTTACAGTTTGCATTAATTGGTGTGTTTTTATAAAAGAATTTTTCTTTCGTTAAAAACAAAAGAAATTAAATTGACATTTTAATAATTGTTTTTGTGAATTGTTATAAAACTTTATATTGTGATTGGGGTGAGTTTGTTGATTTGGTTTTGATTTTTGCTGTGATTTTGATTGTAATTGTAATTGAATTTTTTGATTTTGATGTTGGCTTGTGACTTTGATATTTCTTGCTTTGATTTTGATTGTTTTGGATTTCGCTATTGGTTTTGAATTGTGCTTGCTCTTATTTAATTATAAGTATGAATTCGTTGCCTGCCGTTAAGGCGAAGAAGGATAGTAAGAAGGTGTCGGGTGCATTGTCTGAGGCATCCATAGGGCCTCTTTCTGCGGCGTCTACTGCGGGGAGTACCTTTATGGATGCAGACTTAATCAGTTCGTGCTCCGAGATTGATACGGTCTTGACGGGAGATGAAAATGTGAAAAAATTTAAGTTAGGTACGACCAAAGTTAGTGAAGTTGGGTCAAAGAGGGAGTTGAGGAAGAGGAGGGAGCCTGCTTTGGGTGGGGGCGCCTCGGAGCTACCCACCTGTAGTTTGGGTCCTCGGTGTGAAGGTACAGTAGGTGAGTTGAAGGTCATCACCAACAGTTTGTTGGGGGTGATCTTTGAGCGTGAATTGGAGTCTTCCCTCTTACGTAGGGTAATAGAACATTCTGGCCGATATGAGGCACTCCTTATGACGCTCATTTCTGAAAAGGAGCGTCTAAGGGGAAGACTGGACGTGCATGAGTCGCGTCCAGTGCCTGCGAAGGCTCCTGTTGCCAGTTTCGTTGCACCCGTAGCTTCCCCAGTTTCCGCTGCAGTGGCTTCGCCTAAGCCGGTGGAGATGTGGGCTATGGTGGTTAAGGGCAAGGTCAGGGGCAAGGAGGCCTTAAAGGAGGTCGTTAAGGAGGTTGGCCCAACTCTTGGCGTGCGTGTCTACGAGGTGCGGCCAACCCGTGACGGAGGAGCAATTATTCGCACTCCCTCGGTAGCTGAGAGGGAACGCGTCGTTGCTAATAAGAAGTTCATCGAAGTTGGTCTGGAGGTTTCCGTAGAGGACAAATTAGGTCCTCGAGTAGTCATCCAGAAGGTTCATCCGGAGATTCCGGTTGATGATTTTATGACCGATCTCTTCGAGATGAATTTGAAGGACCGTATGTCACGTGAGGTTTTCAATAAGAGCGTGAAAATTGTTAGTGGTCCGTTTATGCCGGACTTCGGGCCTGTCAATGTGGTTTTGGAGGGTACAAATAGGGTCACGTCGGCCCTATTGGGAGTTGACAGGTGTTACATCAAGTGGTTTAGCTTCCACGTGCGTTCGCGATTGTCGCCTTAAGGAGGACATTTGTCGGCATTGTGGGCGGTCAGGTCATGTCGCATCGCGTTGCGCCAATGCGATGAACTGCCGCAATTGTGCCCTGAACGGTATGCCTTCTGAGCATTTAATGATGTCGGCAAGTTGTCCGACATATTCGATGATGGTAGCGCGAGCGAACGCTAGGCATTAAGATGGTCAAGTTACTTCAACTGAACTGTCAAGGTGCTTATGCGACGATGTGCGAGTTGGGCGAGGCTCTATTTGAGTCTAGGAGCTCTATAGCTCTAGTGCAGGAACCGTACACGTCGGGCGGTGTCGTAAGGGGCTTACCGGGTGGGATCCGAGTGTTTACTGACGAAGGGGGAAACTCGGCAGTTTTACTTGCTGACCCGGACTTCAACTGTACTTTAGTTAGCAGAAGCCAATAGGGGTCTGCTTGCAGATAGAGGGCGGGTTTGGGAGGATGCTTGTGGCTAGCATCTACTGTACGTTTAGGGAACCATTAGAGCCGTTCTTAGTGTATATGAACTCGGTCCTACTGGTTAGTGGGAGCATTCCACTCATCTTTAGACTTGATGCTAATGCATCATTCGTCTGGTTATCGGAACCATACTAGGGGAATTGTGCTGGGTGAGTAGATGCTGGGTTACGATGTTTTTGCCGTGAATGAGCCCAGCGAGTTATATACCTTTGACGGCCCTAATGGAGTTAGTGACATTGACGTGACGCTTTTTAACTTTAGGTGGAGGGTGTGTAATGACTGGGGGTGAGTGATTACAACCTCATTGAGGTTGTTATTTCTCACAAAAGACGAACTGGGACGACTGGGGGCGTCAACCGTTGGCGCAATCGTAACATAGACTGGGACCATTACCAGTACTGTGTTAGGGAAGCTGCAGCGGCTGTAGCAGTTGACGATTTTATGCAACTGACTGTGGACGACCAGATTAGTAGACTTAATCAGTGGGTATCCACTGTTAATGACGCCTTACTCGGGAGAGTGGTATCGACCGTGCGCCGTAAGGTTCAGTGGTGGACCAGAGAGTTAAGTATGATCCGGGGACATGTTCGTCATCTCAGGAAGCGATTCCAGAGGGGTCGGCGTGCCAATGTTGAAGACTTAGCTCGGCGTAAGGCCGAATATCTACGAAGTCTTAGAACGTACAAAGACAGAATCGTTACTGTTAAGGACGAGTGGAGGAGTTTCGTACGGGACAATAGGGATGACCCCTGGAGTAAGGTTTACCGTATCTTCAGGGGAAAGAGTAGGCAAAGTGACTTGGCATGCCTTCATGTTGGCGATAATGTATTGTCCTCATGGAGGGATTGCATGAACGAACTTTTGAGGGTTTTCTTTCCAAGAGCGGAGACCAGTAGCTATCCTCGTACTGAGGTAGTGGTTGCCCCGCCTAACTTGGAGAGAAGTGAACTTGTAGGCAGTATTTTCCAGATCAAGAGTAGAAGTCGCCGGGTATTGATGACATGACCGAAGGGATGTGTAAGAACATCTGGAAGGCCATACCGGAATATCTGGAGGCAATCTTTAAGAAGTGTATCTCAGAGGGATATTTTCCTAGTGGGTGGAAGTGTGCCCGCATTGTAGTGCTCCTGAAGTCTCCCGGTAGGGTGTTGAACTATCCTCGCTCTTATCGGGACATCAGCCTTCTTCCGGTGCTTGGAAAAGTACTGGAGAAGATTATGGTGTCTCGACTGATGGAGGCCTACACTGAAGGTACATGTGAGCACCAGTACGGCTTTAGAGCAGGAAAGTGTGTTGAGGATGCTTGGTTTTATGTCAAGCGGAGTGTTCAGCAGAGTACCTCCAAATATGTCTTAGGCATATTTGTCGACTTCAGAGGTGCGTTTGATTACGCCTTGGGACAGTGTTCTCAGGAGGTTAGCTGAGATAGGCTGCAGGGAATTAGGCCTCTTATCTAGTTATTTCCAAGGTAGGCGAGCTTGTGTTGTTAGTGCCAGTGACACAGTTTGGAAGGATGTTGTTCGGGATTGTCCGCACGGCTCTATCTGTGGTCCATATATTTGGAACCTCATGATGGATCCCCTGTTGCGTCAACTCGGGCTTACTTTCAAGGTGTGTGCGTATGCGGATGACCTACTCATCATTGTCGAAGGCCAGTCTCGTGCTGAGCTGGAGGCACGTGGTGGGGAGGCCATTCGGATCGCATGTGAATGGGGTCGAAATGTCGGTGTCGAGGTGGCAACTGACAAGTCTGTTACAATGCTGCTCAAGGGCAGCTTGTCAAGCAGACACCCTCCACTCATTAGAGCTGGTGATGTGAGTATTAGATATGCAACAAAAGTCAAATACCTGGGAATATCTATGACCGAAAGGATGAATTTCCTGGTGCATACCGATAGTTAGGGAGAAACTGACCAAAGTAGTAGGTTCAATTAGGCGTATCCTAAGGTGTGACTCGGGCCTCAGCAGACGTGCCGTACGCGCTATATACGATGGACTATTCGTCGCTTGTACGGAGTATGGTGCATCAGTGTGGTACGAAACAGTCATGTCTGTTGTTGGCCGACGTAAGGCTCTGGCGTGTCAGAGGATTATTCTTCTGGCTTGATATGACAGTTTCAATGGACGCTCTTCAGGTATTAGTAGGCTTGGAAATAGTACGTCAACGTATTGTTTTCAAGATCAAGAAGGGACTACCACTTCTAGCGCATGATTGGGTTTCTGCTAATGATCTGGCAAATAAGGAGGGTAAGAGTTTAATTTCCCTTCTCGATGAGTATCTCATCGATAAGTGGAAATCACGTTGGACGAACAGTTACAATGGCAGGGTGACGTATGAATTCATATCTGAAACAACATTGGTACTGCAACGCCCCGACTTTGGCTTCAGCTTAAGTCTGGGATTCTTACTGACGGGACATGGCTCGCTCAATGCATTCTTATATAAGAGGGGCCTTAGTGATACTGAGAACTGTTGGTGTGGGTTGGGACCTGAGGACTGGCGGCATGTACTGACGATACGTCCGCTCTACGAAGACCTTAGAGATTTAGAAGCGATGGGTATCATCAGACTGGGGATATGGTGGACTTTAGTAGGGCCTTAGCTACGCATCGGACTAAGCAGACTTGACGAGTTCGCTCGTCTTGCCTTTAGTAGGAGAAGAACTGGGGTGGTTGATGGTAGGTTACCCTTCCGACATCGCCCGGCGTGGGTTCTCTGCCGTTGGTTAGTCCCTGAGGCTCGATGTTTGCGTGCGCATCTTACACTAGTGGGTGCCTATGTAGTGGTCCGTATTGCCAACTGTCATCGTTGGTGTTTGACATCCTCCTGTTGTAGTTTTTATGGCGTATTAAAATCTGATCTTGCTACGAGCGATATCGAGTTTTTACAGTTTGCATTAATTGGTGTGTTTTTATAAAAGAATTTTTCTTTCGTTAAAAACAAAAGAAATTAAATTGACATTTTAATAATTGTTTTTGTGAATTGTTATAAAACTTTATATTGTGATTGGGGTGAGTTTGTTAAATTGGTTTTGATTTTTGCTGTGATTTTGATTGTAATTGTAATTGAATTTTTTGATTTTGATGTTGGCTTGTGACTTTGATATTTCTTGCTTTGATATTGATTGTTTTGGATTTCGCTATTGGTTTTGAATTGTGCTTGCTCTTATTTAATTATAAGTATGAATTCGTTGCCTGCCGTTAAGGCGAAGAAGGATAGTAAGAAGGTGTCGGGTGCATTGTCTGAGGCATCCATAGGGCCTCTTTCTGCGGCGTCTACTGCGGGGAGTACCTTTATGGATGCAGACTTAATCAGTTCGTGCTCCGAGATTGATACGGTCTTGACGGGAGATGAAAGTGTGAAAAAATTTAAGTTAGGTACGACCAAAGTTAGTGAAGTTGGGTCAAAGAGGGAGTTGAGGAAGAGGAGGGAGCCTGCTTTGGGTGGGGGCGCCTCGGAGCTACCCACCTGTAGTTTGGGTCCTCGGTGTGAAGGTACAGTAGGTGAGTTGAAGGTCATCACCAACAGTTTGTTGGGGGTGATCTTTGAGCGTGAATTGGAGTCTTCCCTCTTACGTAGGGTAATAGAACATTCTGGCCGATATGAGGCACTCCTTATGACGCTCATTTCTGAAAAGGAGCGTCTAAGGGGAAGACTGGACGTGCATGAGTCGCGTCCAGTGCCTGCGAAGGCTCCTGTTGCCAGTTTCGTTGCACCCGTAGCTTCCCCAGTTTCCGCTGCAGTGGCTTCGCCTAAGCCGGTGGAGATGTGGGCTATGGTGGTTAAGGGCAAGGTCAGGGGCAAGGAGGCCTTAAAGGAGGTCGTTAAGGAGGTTGGCCCAACTCTTGGCGTGCGTGTCTACGAGGTGCGGCCAACCCGTGACGGAGGAGCAATTATTCGCACTCCCTCGGTAGCTGAGAGGGAACGCGTCGTTGCTAATAAGAAGTTCATCGAAGTTGGTCTGGAGGTTTCCGTAGAGGACAAATTAGGTCCTCGAGTAGTCATCCAGAAGGTTCATCCGGAGATTCCGGTTGATGATTTTATGACCGATCTCTTCGAGATGAATTTGATGGACCGTATGTCACGTGAGGTTTTCAATAAGAGCGTGAAAATTGTTAGTGGTCCGTTTATGCCGGACTTCGGGCCTGTCAATGTGGTTTTGGAGGGTACAAATAGGGTCACGTCGGCCCTATTGGGAGTTGACAGGTGTTACATCAAGTGGTTTAGCTTCCACGTGCGTTCGCGATTGTCGCCTTAAGGAGGACATTTGTCGGCATTGTGGGCGGTCAGGTCATGTCGCATCGCGTTGCGCCAATGCGATGAACTGCCGCAATTGTGCCCTGAAGGGTATGCCTTCTGAGCATTTAATGATGTCGGCAAGTTGTCCGACATATTCGATGATGGTAGCGCGAGCGAACGCTAGGCATTAAGATGGTCAAGTTACTTCAACTGAACTGTCAAGGTGCTTATGCGACGATGTGCGAGTTGGGCGAGGCTCTATTTGAGTCTAGGAGCTCTATAGCTCTAGTGCAGGAACCGTACACGTCGGGCGGTGTCGTAAGGGGCTTACCGGGTGGGATCCGAGTGTTTACTGACGAAGGGGGAAACTCGGCAGTTTTACTTGCTGACCCGGACTTCAACTGTACTTTAGTTAGCAGAAGCCAATAGGGGTCTGCTTGCAGATAGAGGGCGGGTTTGGGAGGATGCTTGTGGCTAGCATCTACTGTACGTTTAGGGAACCATTAGAGCCGTTCTTAGTGTATATGAACTCGGTCCTACTGGTTAGTGGGAGCATTCCACTCATCTTTAGACTTGATGCTAATGCATCATTCGTCTGGTTATCGGAACCATACTAGGGGAATTGTGCTGGGTGAGTGGATGCTGGGTTACGATGTTTTTGCCGTGAATGAGCCCAGCGAGTTATATACCTTTGACGGCCCTAATGGAGTTAGTGACATTGACGTGACGCTTTTTAACTTTAGGTGGAGGGTGTGTAATGACTGGGGGTGAGTGATTACAACCTCATTGAGGTTGTTATTTCTCACAAAAGACGAACTGGGACGACTGGGGGCGTCAACCGTTGGCGCAATCGTAACATAGACTGGGACCATTACCAGTACTGTGTTAGGGAAGCTGCAGCGGCTGTAGCAGTTGACGATTTTATGCAACTGACTGTGGACGACCAGATTAGTAGACTTAATCAGTGGGTATCCACTGTTAATGACGCCTTACTCGGGAGAGTGGTATCGACCGTGCGCCGTAAGGTTCAGTGGTGGACCAGAGAGTTAAGTATGATCCGGGGACATGTTCGTCATCTCAGGAAGCGATTCCAGAGGGGTCGGCGTGCCAATGTTGAAGACTTAGCTCGGCGTAAGGCCGAATATCTACGAAGTCTTAGAACGTACAAAGACAGAATCGTTACTGTTAAGGACGAGTGGAGGAGTTTCGTACGGGACAATAGGGATGACCCCTGGAGTAAGGTTTACCGTATCTTCAGGGGAAAGAGTAGGCAAAGTGACTTGGCATGCCTTCATGTTGGCGATAATGTATTGTCTTCATGGAGGGATTGCATGAACGAACTTTTGAGGGTTTTCTTTCCAAGAGCGGAGACCAGTAGCTATCCTCGTACTGAGGTAGTGGTTGCCCCGCCTAACTTGGAGAGAAGTGAACTTGTAGGCAGTATTTTCCAGATCAAGAGTAGAAGTCGCCGGGTATTGATGACATGACCGAAGGGATGTGTAAGAACATCTGGAAGGCCATACCGGAATATCTGGAGGCAATCTTTAAGAAGTGTATCTCAGAGGGATATTTTCCTAGTGGGTGGAAGTGTGCCCGCATTGTAGTGCTCCTGAAGTCTCCCGGTAGGGTGTTGAACTATCCTCGCTCTTATCGGGACATCAGCCTTCTTCCGGTGCTTGGAAAAGTACTGGAGAAGATTATGGTGTCTCGACTGATGGAGGCCTACACTGAAGGTACATGTGAGCACCAGTACGGCTTTAGAGCAGGAAAGTGTGTTGAGGATGCTTGGTTTTATGTCAAGCGGAGTGTTCAGCAGAGTACCTCCAAATATGTCTTAGGCATATTTGTCGACTTCAGAGGTGCGTTTGATTACGCCTTGGGACAGTGTTCTCAGGAGGTTAGCTGAGATAGGCTGCAGGGAATTAGGCCTCTTATCTAGTTATTTCCAAGGTAGGCGAGCTTGTGTTGTTAGTGCCAGTGACACAGTTTGGAAGGATGTTGTTCGGGATTGTCCGCACGGCTCTATCTGTGGTCCATATATTTGGAACCTCATGATGGATCCCCTGTTGCGTCAACTCGGGCTTACTTTCAAGGTGTGTGCGTATGCGGATGACCTACTCATCATTGTCGAAGGCCAGTCTCGTGATGAGCTGGAGGCACGTGGTGGGGAGGCCATTCGGATCGCATGTGAATGGGGTCGAAATGTCGGTGTCGAGGTGGCAACTGACAAGTCTGTTACAATGCTGCTCAAGGGCAGCTTGTCAAGCAGACACCCTCCACTCATTAGAGCTGGTGATGTGAGTATTAGATATGCAACAAAAGTCAAATACCTGGGAATACCTATGACCGAAAGGATGAATTTCCTGGTGCATACCGATAGTTAGGGAGAAACTGACCAAAGTAGTAGGTTCAATTAGGCGTATCCTAAGGTGTGACTCGGGCCTCAGCAGACGTGCCGTACGCGCTATATACGATGGACTATTCGTCGCTTGTACGGAGTATGGTGCATCAGTGTGGTACGAAACAGTCATGTCTGTTGTTGGCCGACGTAAGGCTCTGGCGTGTCAGAGGATTATTCTTCTGGCTTGATATGACAGTTTCAATGGACGCTCTTCAGGTATTAGTAGGCTTGGAAATAGTACGTCAACGTATTGTTTTCAAGATCAAGAAGGGACTACCACTTCTAGCGCATGATTGGGTTTCTGCTAATGATCTGGCAAATAAGGAGGGTAAGAGTTTAATTTCCCTTCTCGATGAGTATCTCATCGATAAGTGGAAATCACGTTGGACGAACAGTTACAATGGCAGGGTGACGTATGAATTCATATCTGAAACAACATTCGTACTGCAACGCCCCGACTTTGGCTTCAGCTTAAGTCTGGGATTCTTACTGACGGGACATGGCTCGCTCAATGCATTCTTATATAAGAGGGGCCTTAGTGATACTGAGAACTGTTGGTGTGGGTTGGGACCTGAGGACTGGCGGCATGTACTGACGATACGTCCGCTCTACGAAGACCTTAGAGATTTAGAAGCGATGGGTATCATCGAGACTGGGGATATGGTGGACTTTAGTAGGGCCTTAGCTACGCATCGGACTAAGCAGACTTGACGAGTTCGCTCGTCTTGCCTTTAGTAGGAGAAGAACTGGGGTGGTTGATGGTAGGTTACCCTTCCGACATCGCCCGGCGTGGGTTCTCTGCCGTTGGTTAGTCCCTGAGGCTCGATGTTTGCGTGCGCATCTTACACTAGTGGGTGCCTATGTAGTGGTCCGTATTGCCAACTGTCATCGTTGGTGTTTGACATCCTCCTGTTGTAGTTTTTATGGCGTATTAAAATCTGATCTTGCTACGAGCGATATCGAGTTTTTACAGTTTGCATTAATTGGTGTGTTTTTATAAAAGAATTTTTCTTTCGTTAAAAACAAAAGAAATTAAATTGACATTTTAATAATTGTTTTTGTGAATTGTTATAAAACTTTATATTGTGATTGGGGTGAGTTTGTTGATTTGGTTTTGATTTTTGCTGTGATTTTGATTGTAATTGTAATTGAATTTTTTGATTTTGATGTTGGCTTGTGACTTTGATATTTCTTGCTTTGATTTTGATTGTTTTGGATTTCGCTATTGGTTTTGAATTGTGCTTGCTCTTATTTAATTATAAGTATGAATTCGTTGCCTGCCGTTAAGGCGAAGAAGGATAGTAAGAAGGTGTCGGGTGCATTGTCTGAGGCATCCATAGGGCCTCTTTCTGCGGCGTCTACTGCGGGGAGTACCTTTATGGATGCAGACTTAATCAGTTCGTGCTCCGAGATTGATACGGTCTTGACGGGAGATGAAAGTGTGAAAAAATTTAAGTTAGGTACGACCAAAGTTAGTGAAGTTGGGTCAAAGAGGGAGTTGAGGAAGAGGAGGGAGCCTGCTTTGGGTGGGGGCGCCTCGGAGCTACCCACCTGTAGTTTGGGTCCTCGGTGTGAAGGTACAGTAGGTGAGTTGAAGGTCATCACCAACAGTTTGTTGGGGGTGATCTTTGAGCGTGAATTGGAGTCTTCCCTCTTACGTAGGGTAATAGAACATTCTGGCCGATATGAGGCACTCCTTATGACGCTCATTTCTGAAAAGGAGCGTCTAAGGGGAAGACTGGACGTGCATGAGTCGCGTCCAGTGCCTGCGAAGGCTCCTGTTGCCAGTTTCGTTGCACCCGTAGCTTCCCCAGTTTCCGCTGCAGTGGCTTCGCCTAAGCCGGTGGAGATGTGGGCTATGGTGGTTAAGGGCAAGGTCAGGGGCAAGGAGGCCTTAAAGGAGGTCGTTAAGGAGGTTGGCCCAACTCTTGGCGTGCGTGTCTACGAGGTGCGGCCAACCCGTGACGGAGGAGCAATTATTCGCACTCCCTCGGTAGCTGAGAGGGAACGCGTCGTTGCTAATAAGAAGTTCATCGAAGTTGGTCTGGAGGTTTCCGTAGAGGACAAATTAGGTCCTCGAGTAGTCATCCAGAAGGTTCATCCGGAGATTCCGGTTGATGATTTTATGACCGATCTCTTCGAGATGAATTTGAAGGACCGTATGTCACGTGAGGTTTTCAATAAGATCGTGAAAATTGTTAGTGGTCCGTTTATGCCGGACTTCGGGCCTGTCAATGTGGTTTTGGAGGGTACAAATAGGGTCACGTCGGCCCTATTGGGAGTTGACAGGTGTTACATCAAGTGGTTTAGCTTCCACGTGCGTTCGCGATTGTCGCCTTAAGGAGGACAATTGTGGGCGGTCAGGTCATGTCGCATCGCGTTGCGCCAATGCGATGAACTGCCGCAATTGTGCCCTGAAGGGTATGCCTTCTGAGCATTTAATGATGTCGGCAAGTTGTCCGACATATTCGATGATGGTAGCGCGAGCGAACGCTAGGCATTAAGATGGTCAAGTTACTTCAACTGAACTGTCAAGGTGCTTATGCGACGATGTGCGAGTTGGGCGAGGCTCTATTTGAGTCTAGGAGCTCTATAGCTCTAGTGCAGGAACCGTACACGTCGGGCGGTGTCGTAAGGGGCTTACCGGGTGGGATCCGAGTGTTTACTGACGAAGGGGGAAACTCGGCAGTTTTACTTGCTGACCCGGACTTCAACTGTACTTTAGTTAGCAGAAGCCAATAGGGGTCTGCTTGCAGATAGAGGGCGGGTTTGGGAGGATGCTTGTGGCTAGCATCTACTGTACGTTTAGGGAACCATTAGAGCCGTTCTTAGTGTATATGAACTCGGTCCTACTGGTTAGTGGGAGCATTCCACTCATCTTTGGAATTGATGCTAATGCATCTTCCCCTATGTGGTTCAGTAAGGTAACCAGGCATTCGTCTGGTTATCGGAACCATACTAGGGGAATTGTGCTGGGTGAGTGGATGCTGGGTTACGATGTTTTTGCCGTGAATGAGCCCAGCGAGTTATATACCTTTGACGGCCCTAATGGAGTTAGTGACATTGACGTGACAGCTGCAAATGGGGCAGCAATGACGCTTTTTAACTTTAGGTGGAGGGTGTGTAATGTAATGTGTCGTAAGGGGCTTACCGGGTGGGATCCGAGTGTTTACTGACGAAGGGGGAAACTCGGCAGTTTTACTTGCTGACCCGGACTTCAACTGTACTTTAGTTAGCAGAAGCCAATAGGGGTCTGCTTGCAGATAGAGGGCGGGTTTGGGAGGATGCTTGTGGCTAGCATCTACTGTACGTTTAGGGAACCATTAGAGCCGTTCTTAGTGTATATGAACTCGGTCCTACTGGTTAGTGGGAGCATTCCACTCATCTTTGGACTTGATGCTAATGCATCTTCCCCTATGTGGTTCAGTAAGGTAACCAGGCATTCGTCTGGTTATCGGAACCATACTAGGGGAATTGTGCTGGGTGAGTGGATGCTGGGTTACGATGTTTTTGCCGTGAATGAGCCCAGCGAGTTATATACCTTTGACGGCCCTAATGGAGTTAGTGACATTGACGTGACAGCTGCAAATGGGGCAGCAATGACGCTTTTTAACTTTAGGTGGAGGGTGTGTAATGACTGGGGGTGAGTGATCACAACCTCATTGAGGTTGTTATCTCTCACAAAAGACGAACTGGGACGACTGGGGGCGTCAACCGTTGGCGCAATCGTAACATAGACTGGGACCATTACCAGTACCGTGTTAGGGAAGCTGCAGCGGCTGTAGCAGTTGACGATTTTATGCAACTGACTGTGGACGACCAGATTAGTAGACTTAATCAGTGGGTATCCACTGTTAATGACGCCTTACTCGGGAGAGTGGTATCGACCGTGCGCCGTAAGGTTCAGTGGTGGACCAGAGAGTTAAGTATGATCCGGGGACATGTTCGTCATCTCAGGAAGCGATTCCAGAGGGGTCGGCGTGCCAATGTTGAAGACTTAGCTCGGCGTAAGGCCGAATATCTACGAAGTCTTAGAACGTACAAAGACAGAATCGTTACTGTTAAGGACGAGTGGAGGAGTTTCGTACGGGACAATAGGGATGACCCCTGGAGTAAGGTTTACCGTATCTTCAGGGGAAAGAGTAGGCAAAGTGACTTGGCATGCCTTCATGTTGGCGATAATGTATTGTCTTCATGGAGGGATTGCATGAACGAACTTTTGAGGGTTTTCGTTCCAAGAGCGGAGACCAGTAGCTATCCTCGTAGTGAGGTAGTGGTTGCCCCGCCTAACTTGGAGAGAACTGAACTTGCAGGCAGTATTTGCCAGATCAAGAGTAGGAAGTATTGATGGTAAGACCGGAGGGATGTGTAAGAACATCTGGAAGGCCATACCGAAATACCTGGAGGCAATCTTTAGGAAGTGTCTCAGAAGGATATTTTCGTAGTGGGTGGAAGTGTGCCCGCATTGTAGAGCTCCTGAAGGCTCCCGGTAGAGTGTTGAGCAATCCTCGCTCTTATCGGGGCATCAGCCTTCTGCCGGAGCTTGGAAAAGTACTGGAGAAGATTATGGTGTCTCGACTGATGGCGGCCTACACTGAAGGTACATGTGAGCACCAGTACGGCTTTAGAGCAGGAAAGTGTGTTGAGGACGCTTGGTTTTATGTCAAGCGGAGTGTTCAGGAGAGTACCTCCAAATATGTCAGGCATATTTGTCGACTTCAGAGGAGCGTTTGATTACCTGTCTTGGGACAGTGGTCTCAGGAGGTTAGCTGAGGTCAGGGAATTAGGCCTCTATTTCCATGGTAGGCACGATTGTGTTGTTAGTGCCATTCGTTGTTGTCCGTAGGGCTCCATCTGTGGTCCATATATTTGGAACCTCATGATGGACCCCCTGTAGCGTCAACTTGGGCCAACTTAAAAGGTGTGTGCTTATGCGGATGACCTACTCATAATTGTTAAAGGCCAGTGTGTTCTGGGAGCCAGTCACACGGTTTGGTAGGATGTCGTTTGGGGTTGCCCGCAGGACAATTTATTTGGAACTGCATGATGAACCCCCTGTTGCGTCAACTCGGACATACTTTCAAAGTGTATACGGATGATCTACTTATCGTTGTCGAAGGCCAGTCTCATGCTGTGCTGGAGTGATATGGTGGGGATCGCATCCGGATCGCATGTTAGTGGGGTCGAGATGTCGGCGTCGATGTGGAGATGAGCAAGTCTGTACCAATGTTCCTACAGGACCATTTATCACTCAAACGCGTAGAGTTAAGTATTAGATATGTAACAGAGGTCAAATGCCGGGGAGTCTCTATGACCGAAAGGATGAATTTCTCACCTTGAGTCGGGAATTTTTAGTGAAGGAACATGGTTCGCTAAGTGCATTCTTGCATATTAGGGGCCTTTGTGAGACGAAAGACTATGCTTGTTGGTTAGGACCTGAGTAATGGTGGCATATACTGGCTACATATCCGTTTTACAATGACCGCTTATATATTAATACTATTGAGTGGTGTGAGAAGCTAGGTCGTAATTCTAACCAAAGGGTTTTAATAACCAATTAAGTAAGTAGGGTATCAACTTGACGGGGAATATGGTGGACCTTAGGAGGGCCTTAGCGGTGGATCGGACTAATCAAAAACTTGAAGAGTTCGCTCGTCTTATCTTTAGCAGGAGAATACAAGGGGTTACTCTTCCGCCGCCGTCCGTCGCAGGTTCTTTGATGTTATCGGTAACTGTAGCTAGTCGTGTGCGCATTCTATATTAGTGAGTTATTAATTCAGGTATGTGGCTTGTGTTGTTCCCCGCAAGCACGTTATTTTTGTTTTACTATACTGTTATTTTATCATATTATTCGTAGTGTGGTTTTTGAATACAGTATTGATTTTATTTAATTACGTGAAGTACATCGGTTCATATGGATTTTCGTGACCGTCCTATCTGTCTATAAATTGTTTTGATCTAATTAGTTTTACGGCATAATTTTTGTCCTTGTGCGTTTTTGTTATTAAAAGAAAATAGAAAAAAGAAAGCATTTTGATGTAAGAAAATATGAGTTTGCTGAATACTGATCGTGATGTCATATTCTGATTAAATATGATGGTTGCTGTTTTTGGATTTTTGACTTGGCTACGGAATTTAATGTGGGTTTTGGTATTCAATGGAAGTTATGTTTTTGTTTTGTAAATTGACATTGGTTCTTAGAAATATTTAATTTAGTAATTTTATTGATTTGGGTGTAATATATAGCCTACCGTTAAGGTTAAGAATCCTAAGGGTAAGTTGGAGTCCAAGCTTGCTGAAGGGGATTTCACCAAGATGCTGATATGATCAATACTTGCTCTCGAGATGACGTTAGCGATAAGAGGTTTAAACTGTGGTCGCCGAAAAAGAAGACTGATGTTATCGTGGAGGCGTCACCAACACTCAAGAGGGAGTTGCCTTCGAGTCGGTATTAGGTGGAACAATCGTATTAAAGGCGATTGTGGTTCAGCAGTAGTTATTATGAAGTCCATCACCAACAGTTTATTAGTAGTAGTCTTTGACGATAAAGTTGGTGCGATTGATTGTTGAGCATGACAGACAGTAATACGATGCCACCTATCGCAGCTACTGTAATGCTTATGACTGCCGAGGAAGCTGTTAGCCATAGTAAATTAACCATACTGAATTAATTAATTATTGCTATATTTAATTTTTATTCCATCGATATCTGTAATAATCGATACAAAAAAGTCAAAAAATATAATACATAAATTACAATAACATTAACACTTACCAGGATATTAACTAGCACAGTCAAACGTCTCGCTTTTCGTGTGATATCACACACATTAACGCTTTTTCTTATTTTACATCCTATATTTTTAATCTATCCACTTTGAATTAAATTAAATTATATACAATTTCGCAATTGTTCATGGTATAAAAATGTATCAGGCATTCTTTACGATATAGTCACATGATCGACTTTTGAATTCGGAATTAAATATTATTCGAAAATTAGATTGCTGCCGAGGAAGTTGTTAGCCATAGTACATTAACCATACTGAATTAATTAATTATTGCTTTATTTAATTTTTATTTCATTGATATCTGTAATAAAGAAATAAATGCTAAAACATAATTGGATAATATTTGAATTATATATTACATCTTTTGCTATCAAAGACATTTTCAGTGAATAAGTTAGATAAGTAAATAAAATTAGCTAAAAATATCGTTTAAAATGCAGGATCAACTCGACTACGATACCGTTCACAAGTTCAATTATACTATGTTTTTGGTTTGTAAATTGACTTTGGTTCTTAGAAATATTTAATTTAGTAATTTTATTGATTTGGGTGTAATATATATCGTACCATTAAGGTTATGAATCCTAAGGGTAGGTTGGACTCCAAGTTTTCGAATGAGATATCGCCAACTTCCGCGCTTGATGGAGGGGGATGTCACCAAGATGCTGATATGATCAATACTTGCTCTCGAGATGACATTAGCGATAAGAGGTTTAAACCGTGATCGCCGAGAAAGGATATTGAGGTCATCGTGGAAGCGTCACCAACGCTCAAGAGGGAGTTACAATCAAGCCGGTATTAGTTGGAGCAATTGGTATTATGACGTCCATCACCAACAGTCTACTAGGAGTAGTCTTTGACGATAAAGGTGGCGTGATTGATTGTAGAGCATGACAGTCAGTAAGATGCTATGCTACCAACGGTCGAGGCGGAGAACGAACGTCTCCATGGTAGGCCCTATATTTACGATACAACCTACCGCTGTTATGCTTATGACTGCCGCCTCGTGTGCTCCTATGCTTATGCCTAAGCCTCTGAAGTCATTTCGATTCGGTGTCTTAGGTCCGACAACCGTATACAGGATAAACGAGCCCATTTCCCAATTTCGCACCTAGAGGCATACACTGATATGGACTAAATATTCATACAAAAAGGTAAAAAAAATACATAAATAACAATAATATTAACACTTACTAGGATATTAACCAGTGCAGTCAAACGTCTTGATTTTCGTGTGATTCCACTCACATTAACGCTTGTTCGTGTTACACATCATATAACCCAAGGGGATTAAATTAAATTATTTTCAATTTCGCAATTATTCATAGTATACAGATCTATCACGTATTCTGTACGCTATAGTCACATGATCGACTTTTGAATTCGCAATTATATATTGTTCGAAAATTAGATTGAAGCTGGGATGTTGTTAACTATAGTAAATTAACCATACTGAATTAACTAATTATTGCTCTATTTAATTTTTATTCCATTGACGTCTGTAATAAAAATATAAATACTAAAACAAAATTGGAAAATATTTGAATTATATATTACATCTTTTGCTATCAAAGACATTTTCAGTAAATAAGTTAGATAAGTAAACAGAATTAGCTAAAAAATAGCGTTTAAAATGCAGGATAAACTCAACTACGATACCGTTCACAAGTTCAATTATACTATGTTTTTGGTTTGTAAATTGACTTTGGTTCTTAGAAATATTTAATTTAGTAATTTTATTGATTTGGGTGTAATATATATCCTACCGTTAAGGTTAAGAATCCTAAGGGTAGGTTGGACTCCAAGTTTTCGAATGAGATATCGCCAACTTCCGCGCTTGATGGAGGGGGATGTCACCAAGGTGCTGATATGATCACTACTTGCGCTCGAGATGACATTAGCGATAAGAGGTTTAAACTGTGGTCGCCGAAAAAGGATACTGAGGTCATCGTGGAAGCGTCACCAACGCTCAAGCGGGAATTACATTCGAGCCGGTATTAGGTGGACTAATAGGTCCACCATCACCAACAATCTATTACGAGTAGTCTTTGACGATAAAGGTGGCGGGATTGATTGTACAGCAAGACAGTCAGTAAGATGCTATGCTACCAACGGTCGTGGCGGAGAACGAACGTCTCCATGGTAGGCCCTATATTTACGATACCACCTATCGCTGTTATGCTTATGACTGCCGCCTCGTGTGCTCCAATGGTTATGCCTAAGCCTCTGAAGGTATTTCGGTTCGGTGTCTTAGGTCCGACAACCATATACAGGATAAACGAGGCCATTTCCAAATTTTGCACCTAGAGGCATACACTGATATGGAATAAATATTCATACAAAAAAGTAAAAAAATACATAAATAACAATAATATTAACACTTACTAGGATATTAACCAGTGCAGTCAAACGTCTTGATTTTCGTGTGATTTCACTCACATTAACGTTTTTTCGTGTTACACATCATATAACCCAAGGAGAGTAAATTAAATTATTTTCAATTTCGCAATTGTTCATAGTATACAAATCTATCAGGTATTCTGTACGATATAGTCACATGATCGACTTTTGAATTCGCAATTATATATTGTTCGAAAATTAGATTACAGCTGGGATGTTGTTACCTATAGTAAATTAACCATACTGAATTAATTAATTATTGCTCTATTTAATTTTTATTCCATTGACATCTGTAATAAAAAAATAAATACTAAAACAAAATTGGAAAACATTTGAATTACTATATATTACATCTTTTGCTATTAAAGACATTTTCAGTAAATAAGTTAGATAAGTAAACAGAATTAACTAAAAATAGCGTTTAAAATGCAGGATCAACTCGTCTCCGAAACCGTCCCTAACTCCACAAGTTCAATTATATTATGTTATCGATTACTTGTATTCAAATCCAAATTTAAAAACTTACAATTTTAAAACCTTACAAATGACAACTCAGTTTTTATTTCGAAACCTAGTTTGGAGTGGGCTCCCCCCTATAATCAATTACGGTTTTCACATTTTAATGCTAGTTTTCATGATAAGACTTTACGTAAGTAATGTCAGAGAGAAAATAGAACAGAATATTACAACCGATATTTATACGTTTACCCGATTAGTATAAAACCAAAATAGAATAAAATAAAAACAGCTCTTTTGAAAAAAAAAAAAATACTGCGCATAAACTAAATTTTCGTTTCTCTAAAGAAAAGAGATGGACAACGAAAAAGCAATTGAGTAAGAACTTAATAAAAATAAATGGAGCAGCCTTTTATACAGGGTCATAATAGTATTGCAATTGAAGGTCCGCAAAAATTTTAAAAACTTTTTTAAGCTTTCTAAAGAAACTTTTGAAGAACTGTTCCGTATAGTAGATCTAAGGAAAATATTATTATCAGGGAACCAATTTCGAGGTAAATTCACAAATATTATAACAATAATTATATAATACTTTCAGGCTTCTAATAGACTTACGGTTTTTGGCAAAGAAAACTGCGTACAAAGATTTGTCTTAGGTGCCAATTATCAAAGTTTAAATATATATTTACTTTATTATAGTCTGGTTTTTTTCTTATGGTTTTACAAATTGTCTTAAGTTCTGAAATAGTTATTGTACGAATAATAAACCTATAACTTATCACGTTTATCCGATTAACGTATTGCACATCTGCTATACATTCTCTTATTTCTCTAATACTGTTTACAAAATATTCATTAATTTTTTTAATTGTGTCTTCAATCGATTTATCGAAGTTATTTACATTATAATTTAATTCCACGTTTTCATCAAATTTCAATATTCCACTAATATCTCTTCTAAATCTCTGTTTTTCATACTTAAAGAATTCTATTTGTCTTCTACTTTCATGCTCTTTATTCATTTTGGTTTCTATATACATTTCCACTATTTCATGATCAGATATTTTATTAATTCTACTATTATTTACCTTTATATTGAGATTGTTGGTTATAACATAATCCATTATAGTTTTTGAGTTTCGCGTAATTCTTGTATAATCGGTAATAACTTGTACAAGTCCGTTACCGCTTATGATCTGTTGTAATTTTTGTTTATAAAAACCTTCCTTCGACCAATCAACATTAAAATCCCCGGCAACAATTATGTCTATGTTTTTATCACATATCTCTTCTATTGTTTGTTCAAAAACTTCATAAAATTCTGAGTCCTGACTACTTGGCGATTGATACACAGCTGCAATTATCATTGGTGTATGTATTTCTTATGCTGATATTGTATGCACTAATCCAATATTTATAGTTTCGTATCTATTCACAAATTATATTCACTTTCCAATTTTTATTAAAATATACAATTATTCCACCTGTTCTTGATGAGTTGGATAGCATATGCGTTGTATCCCTCTAGTTGTAACTCCGATCCATCTACCCTATCGGTTACGTGTGTTTCAGATAGTATAATGAAATCCGGCTTGTCTGTATCCGCAATTACTTCAACCTGGTTAAAATTGTTAATCAATCCTTGTACATTTGTATAAACTCCTTGTAAGTTCTTTCGTTGTTAATCTATCATTCCCATGGTTCTCTTTTTTAACTGTAACTTATTTTGAAACACTGGACACCATTTACTCGTTATAGCATGATTATCATCAAGACCGAAAACTTAGAATACAACAACATAGCAAGATACAATGGCTCAAACGTATAATTGGACACTATTTTTTTTTGTATGTGTGTGAAGATAAATTCGAATTAGAAAATCCAAGACGCAATAAGTAAATTTTAGCAGCACCACATTTGGCGTTAACAGAACAAAATTTGATATTCACAGAGCACTGTTAACTATTTAAGAGAGGCAATAAGTAGATTGGTCTTCTACTTTGCATAATTACAGGCTATTGACATAAAATGTAGTTCTCATTATGATCATTATTATTTGTGAATAAAAGTGTTGAAATGTAAGGGGGGGGGGGAGTTGGTGGCGAGGAGGGGACAATTATTCTCAAATCCCAAAATTATTCCAGCTTTCCCACTACCACGGTTCGAAAAAGACGCCTCTGGACTACCGTTTTCATATGGTCTTATATGATCCAAAATAGCCACTGATCTTTTAGAAAAGTTCCATGTTTTTGGCCAAAAATCGTTTTTTTTCAAAATAGAAAATCTCAACTCTGAAAATTATTCCACCTATCCCACCAGGGTTCGATAGAGGACTATTTCTTATATGTTCCAAAATGACCGCTGATCTTATAAGAGAATTTTCAATCAAAGCCAATTTCACAATACCATATCACTTTGCATGCGACTATATTGCTAATTATATTAAGAGGCCTTGATACCTTCCTTTGAATATATGGTAGTCATTGACCTAGTATATGTTCTAAAATTATCTCCTAAACAAGTGGTATGGTTCATACGGATACTGTTAAACAACTAACAGTGCTCTGGTAAGGGCAAATTTTGTTCTGTTAAGAGAAAATTTTTCCCCGTTAACACCAAATGTGGCGCTGCTAAAAAATAAGACTGCGCCGTGGATTTTCAAATTCGAATTTATCTTCACACACACTTTTTTTTGAAAAATTTCCATTGAAGTGGAACAATTTTGAATAATCACTGTATGTCTTTCTCAAAGTGCGCCGTGACTATATTTCTCATTTTTCGTACCAGAAATTGTGTAAAATTACAAAATTTATTGAAAATTAAATGCCTTATTCCGTAACAGAAAATTATTAACTCGAAACACGTGACAAATTAAATTTGCTAAATCTTACCGGTGTAAAGAGATTATTCAACAGCGATACAAGACTCTTCTGTCACAGCGACAATTTTTTATACACAGTCTTTGGAATTCCCGAACAAATTACATTCAAAATTTTGAAAGTGCAATAACGAAAATAAGTTAAAAGTAACTTTACAGTTCCCTTTAGCTAAAGGTACCTTTAACTAAACCCAAGTTTAACGGCAAGTTGTAATAATGGCCCTAAATGTTGTTAATTTTTCTTCAATGTTACTTCTTACAGTTTGTTGATTCTATAGTTCGCACTTTCACTTATAAGATTTATAACTTGTAATGTTATGATAATTAATTAATAAATAAATAAAAAATGCAAAGTAATTTTAATGAAAACGATGTCAAAAACTGGTCTAAATCTCAACACTAATCACGACTGCGTGGCATCGTTTTTTGTTATATTTCCATTGGAAATATAATTTCTAGTAATTTCTAATAATTCTTCCAAGACTTAGAAAAAGTCTATTATTTTCCGAAAGAAATGGACTTTCATACTTTAACATTACTTTGTAAAATAAATTAAATGTGCTTTTAAAATAAAGTAAAATTAATAAATTATAAATATCAAAGTACAGTACAGTTAACATGTTTGGACATCATGGGTTCTCTGAATACCATACCACAGGCTGGCCTCGAGGTCATCTTATCTGTGCAGCCACTAGACATCTTTCTCCAAAACATATATCCTTGCATTGCACTGAACCTTAAGTTCTCAGATATGTCTAGGCCATGTATGATAGGGCAGGCTTCAATACTGCATTAAGTAGAACCCAATCACCATGGTACCAGAGACTGTTTTCAGACGAACACACAAAACTCACACGAAAAGAATGAGTCGCTGAAGTTATTATCGGTAACGGTGATATAAAGATCTTCACCGATAGCTCAACTGTTCTATTCCTATAAGCGGGCACTGGACGGGTCGTACACATTACCTAACCAGGAGAAGGGCAAATTAAGTTTTTATAAAAAAAAAAGTTATATACCAATAACTGTAAAGTCCATTTGGTACCAAAAACCTCACTTTTTTAAATTTTATCGAATTTTACCCAATATACATACATATATCTCGCTTTTTTTGCTCACATAAAAAATTTAACTTCATCGCCTATATCTCCGGCCCCAAAGGTTTTCCGACCATAACGAAAACTGTTATGGAATCCTTGATCCAAAAGCTATTCAGTCCAAATTTTGTTCGGTTTATGGAGGGCATATTTGGTTAAGAATTGATTTTCCAAAATTATTATCTCCAATAAGCGAATTATTTCAAATTTTCCTTTTTTTCTTGTAAAATTAAAAGGTTTAGCTTCGTTTTACTCCCACCTGGGTAACAATCTTGTCGCGATGTGAGGGCTTAAGTGTACTTCGATTCACTCTGTGACCCAGTGTGAGTTGGAGTGCAGGACTAAAGGTTACCCTAATATCGTGAGGACTGTCTCCGAATTGATATCTCTGTTGTGATCTCTTCGACTTGCCCGATCACGTATACTGTACCCCTAATCCGGAGTATTAAGCGACCCGTGCTTATAGGATGGTTTCCAGTCGGAGGTCTAATCCGACTGTATTATAACGGAGCCTCACTGATATCGGTGCGCCTCAGTGAGTATCAGGTTTTCTAACAAGTCCTTGTCATGCTAACGGGGGCTATGGCATGATCGACCTCTTTTCCCCCTCACTCGTAAGACGTACACACAAACAAGACAAAAACCCGAACAAAACTTACGATGACGAACTGGAAATGGAAATTGAACTTGACACGTCCCATCTCATTGCGCGAATCCAGGCGAGCATTGTTGACAACAACAATGAGATCGTCAGGAACTTCAACCCAGGGGGTATGAGCATTACGACGGTGGAGGAGACCTTTAGTGAGGTGACTGCCTTGGCGGTCCCCACTTCGACTGAAGATATGTGCGTGGAGTCAGACTCTCTCACTATCGGATGAAGACGGTGACGATACGGCCATCGAAAGGCTGCCCTTCACTCGTATCCAGATTGCTACTGGGAGCAATGAGGTGGCGACTTCACCCTTACGGAATCCACTTGTTAGACAGGATGCCTCGAACCCAATAGTACAATCAGACACTGATTCGGACTGCGTGGGAAAGGGCATCTCGTCTAACAAGGGGGCTAAAACTGGACGAAAACTTTCCGCGTTGTATAAAGAGAGAAATTCATATCGCAGGGCTTGCACTATCTTGAGGAGATTTGCAAGCCGTGATGTGGATTCTCTCTCCATTAAGGGACAGAAGATGCTGGCTCGACACAGAGGCACTGTTTCACGGTATGAAACCAAATACCAGGGCAGTGTCCTCCAACGAGGCGCTGATTCTGGTGAGTATAACAGACCCTTGAGTGTGGACGAGAACGTAGAGCCAACTGATTCTACTCCTCAAGCTGCAGGCAAGGGGCACGAAGGTTCTATGCTCCCAACTGGAGTTGAAAAGACCTCTCGGGTATTTAAATCTCCAGTGAAGAGTAAGGGTGTTGGTGCTCCGTCTTCAATGGACGGGGGAGAGGTGGTAGAAACTACCGCTAATCCTCTATCCCAGAAGAAGGAGATAAGGTTGGGTGCGAAGGAGATGAAGGGGGGCGCTGCGATGGATAGGTCTTCCATGCAGGATTCCCGCTGGGGAGATCGCATGAAGAGGAACAGGTCCGATAACGTGCCTCCCTCCGGCTCCAAGCGTCCTAGGAAACAAGGAAGCCTGGGAACTAACCCTTCCCTTCAGTTGGCTTTCATCGACAGGTCAGATCTAGATGGCAAGATCTCTCCTGAAAGATGGAGCTAATTGAGGAGAGGCTAATTGAATTTATGTTGGAGGATAGCTGCGATGGCTTAATGCACGCATATCCTCCATCGGCTGGTCCAGCGGCGTCAAGGTAGTGGACTGCAAAAACGAGGGAACTGCAAAGTTCCTTGTAGTGGCAGTGAAGCGCCTTGGTGAACTCTGGCCTGGTGCTCGCTTGGAGGTGGTCCCTCAATCCGACCTCCCTCTACGTCCAATAGTGAAGGTATGGGTTCCGCCTACTTTTAGGCAAGTGAATGTCGTACCAAAACTTATTGGAAAGCAGAATGACGGATTGAACACCAGCTCGTGGGTAGTTGTCAACTCCCTGACTGGTGATGGTAAGAAAGGCTGCGATCTTCGGATCGCTATCGATCAGACTTCGCTTCAGTGGCTAGGAGCAAGGGGTGGCGTAGTGTTGTGTGGGTTGGCACACCTAAAATTCCGTCATCCGGACATAGGTGGTGCCAAGAACCCAGAGGAGGCTAAAAGTGGTGCAGATTAATCTACATCACTGCGAAGCCACCTCACACAACCTGCTAACCATCCTGCGCCGCCTTGAAGTTGACATCGCTCTTATCCAGGAATTTTGGATCCTTAGGGATAGGATTCTGGGTTTGAGCGATTCTGATTATAGGTTACTTGTGCCTAGAACAAGCGAGAAGGTAAGAACCTGTATTCTAGCTAGAGGTAATTTAGACTTGTTAATCACTCCTTCCTTTTGTACAGGTGACGTAACAACTGTAGCGTACAGAAATGGCCGTGGTAGCGATTTGATGCTGTCATCCGTGTATATGCCGTATGAGGCTGCATCTCCTCCCGATGGCCTAATTGGACTATTGGTGGAGCATGCGAAGAGAAAAAGATGTCGCCTCGTCTTGGGTTGTGATGCCAATGCTCATCAACCCAATGGGGCAGTGCTGACATAAATACCAGGGGTGAGTCGATTTTGAATTTTATTATTCTTAATAGGCTTAACATTTGTAACGTTGGTTACACGCCAACGTTTAGAAACCGTGTTAGGGAGGCGATAATTGACATTACGCTCTCTAACATGGATAGGTCTATTATTAGGGACTGGAGGGTTTCGGATGAGTGTTCTTTCTCTGATCACCAACTGATATCCTCCAGTATTAATCTATCTGGTGGCTTTAACGAGCCTTTTAGGAATCCGAGAAGAACCGACTGGATCAGATATGAGAAGGCTGTGGAGGGGGAACTTAGGGTCCTTAGGGGTCGTTCCACTCCTGGCATCAATGATCGAGTTGGATCTTTGACGGATATTTTGTTGTCTTGTTATAGAGATGCTTGTCCTCTCACTTACCCGGGTAAGAGGAATCAGCCAGCCTGGTGGAATGCGGAACTCCAGAGACTCCGCTGTTGTACCAGGAGACCCTTTAATAAGGCTAAGAGGCAGGGATGTTGACAGTTTTAATTATTATAAGAGGGAAATAAAGCGCGCAGAGAACCACCTGGATGAGTTTCTGCACAAGTATCGAGAATGTTGCCGATGTGGCTCCTTTCCGTAGGATGACAGGACCCCAAAATCCTAGGCTTCGTCCATAAGAGCGATGGCACGTGGACAGCCTTGAGAAAATAAATCCTAGAGCTTCTATTGAGCACTCATTTTCCCAATTATGTGGATACAGAAAGCTATCCGTTGGGCGTAGCTGATCCCTTCTATGATGCTGGCATGATGCCCGATTTGGAGGATATCATTACCAGGGATATGGTCAAATGGGCTATAAGTAGCTTTGAGCCCTTTAAGTCGCCTGGTCCGGATATTACCTTTCCGGCTCTGCTTCAGCATGCTGGTGAAATATTACACGAATTTCTGGTGGACGTGTTTAGGGACTGTCTCCGGTTGTGTGATATACCTGATGGTTAGAAAGATGTGCTTGTGGTTTTTATACCAATAGCTGGTAAACCCAGTCACATCGGCCCTAAGGACTATAAACCGATATCGCTCTCATCCTTTCTTTTGAAAGCTTTGGAGAGACTTATCGATCTATATTTGAGGTCAAACATGGACCGGTCTCTGTTGAGTAGGTCGCAACATACTTACATTAAGGGTAAGTCGGTTGAGAGCGCTCTTCATGATGTGACAGGTTTTTTTGAGGCGAATTTGGCTAGGGATGAGTACACACTGTCGGCTTTCCTTGATATAGAGGGGGCCTTCAATAATGTCACTACTTCTATTGAGAATTCGCTAAGGGATATACATGCCCCAGATTTTCTGGTGCGGTTTATCACCCACATGTTGGGTAAGACTAATCCGATCGAATCTGAGCGGAAGTTCTATCGCCAAGCGTGCAACCAGGGGTACACCGCAGGGGGTGTCCTATCTCCTCTTATGGCTCTTGGTTGTTAATGTTGGTCTGAGCCTTCTGGAAAGTGGGCGCTTTAGGGTTGTGGCATATGCCGATGATGTGGCTATTCTTGTGGGTGGAAAATTTTTGCCGACGATGGGGGAAGTGATGGAGTCTGCTCTTGGAATTATATCCTCTTGGGCTACGAACTGTGGCCTGGGTATAAATCCGAATAAGACAGACCTCGTTTTGATCTCGCGTAGGTACAAAGTTGAAACCTTCAGGTTGCCGAGGTTAGCTGGTAGTGAGCTTCCGTTGTCTTCTGAGGTCAAGTACATGGGTGTTGTCCTGGACAGCAAGCTGAACTGGAAACGAAACACCGAGGAGAGAATGAAGAAGGGACTGAATGCTTTCTACCAGTGTAGGAACTCCAAAGGTAAGAGCTGGGGTCTTCCGCCTAGGGCCATTCGCTGGATATATACGGCGATTGTGAGACCGGTTATTACTTATGGCTGCGTTGTTTGGGAGTGCCTTGGACAAAAGTTTTCAACCGAAAATCTTAGATAAGGTTCAGCGGATTGCCTCCTTGAGTATCACTGGAGTGAGGAAGAGTTGCCTTAAGGCTGCTCTTAACACTGTACTCTGCCTGACTCATGCATAATAGAATAGTGGGGTACTCCAGGGGCAAAGAGGTATACCCATCTTCACAGATGGGTCTAAGTTAGGTGGATGTACAGGTGCTGGGGTTTTCTGTAGGGAACTCGGTCTTGAACTCCACTTCAGGTTAAATGATGACTGCAGCGTTTTTCAGGCGGAGATTTTCGCAATCTTGAAGGCTATTCGTTGACAGACAGGCTCCCTTAGGGCCATTGCGTCGGTCTGGTGCAAATCACGGCTCGTTCACGAGTGCAAGGAGTCGTTGAGGACTTTTGGACTAGACCGTATCCGTCTGTGCTGGGTTCCGGGTCATAGCGGAATACTGGACAATGAGACGGCGGATGCCCTCGCTAGGTTAGGTTCGCTTTCTGGGGGCGATTTGGTAGTTGGTCCTGACCCCTCAGTCTGTCACCTCTATGGCCTCATCAATGGATGGGTCAGGGAGGAAGAGCAGAGGCGTTGGGGGAACGGATCTAGTTTTGTCTCTAGATGTCTATTGCCTGCTTTGGACAATAGGAGAACAGGTTGGCTGCTGGGCTTGGATAAGGCCAGCTTAAGGTTGGTTGTCGGTTTTAACACGGCACTGCGAGATTAGGTCGCTGACGGGTATCTGGAACAGATCCCAGCCGGAATATTGCAGGGCATGTTGCGATGAGGAGTTAGAGACTATCGAACACCTCCTCTGTAACTGCCCAGCCCTTGCTAGAATGAGGTTGAGGACCCTTGGCAGGGCCTTCTTTGAGAGTTTGAATTCTGTGCCGACAGCCGACATTAAGGCTCTCCACAGATTCATTAGTGGCTTAGCCTGGTTGAGGCGTTAGGGTTTCATTAGTGTAGTCGCGCCCTATCTTTTTGTTGTGACTTATCTGTGTAATTCCTCCACTTCCCATTCTCCCCTTTCCTACATCCTCTCCTTTTTAATCCCTCCATTATCCTTCCCTCTGTAAGGACGTTGTACAATGGGTCAATTCAACCTCCGGGTACTGTACAAGAAGTTAAAAAATATTAACAACTTTCAGCAAGAAACATTTTTTATGATATTTTGATCTTGTAATATTTAGCTTCTTAATTACCTCTTGCACAGGAAACTATATTCATTGTGACCGAAAATCGCCATTCCGATTAATAATTAAATATTTAAGAATCTTTAAACTTTTCATTGAAGAAATTAAAAAATATTCCAAACTTTCCCTTTTTTAACACAAAATAAATGTTTATTTACATTTAATTTTTCTGCTTTATCCGCCAGTTTTCACTCTGTATATCTGTTGCTTCTAACACATTTAATTCGCAAAACATTATAACATTTTTTTTTACTGCTCATAAAAAAATTTTCTTGCTGAAAGTTGCCAATATTTTTTAATTTCTTGAAAGAACAAGTTAAAAATTGTTATTGTTATTAGTTGTTTTTATTATTTATTAATAGTTTTAAACAAAAATTAAATTTTGTATTAACATTCGCCAATATAAAAACCCACCCCGGAAACAAAAAAAAAAACATAAACAAAACAGAGTTACAATCAGAGAGGGACAGAAATACTTTTTGGCAATATTTGCTGCCCCTTTCTCAATGCAAGGTTAACTGTCAAACTCTAGTTTCCATCCTGTGTATTTTGTGTTGCAAACTGTGTTGCTTTATAACGCCCATGTTCTGGAAAACGCAGCGTTTTCAAATCGCTTACGATTCAGCATGTTCTGAAATGTTTATCGAAATGTTTTTTAACTATACCCCCATGTTCTGAAAAACGCTTATCGCTTAATGTTCGCGTTTTCGATTTGAAAACTCCAAATAGGTGTTCTTACAAAGGAAATCGCTAGAAATTTGGCGTTTTCAAACCGCTAGTGTATACTGAAGCGATCTGGTCTTTTTTATTTAAACTGTACCTTAAATGTACAATAAAATTATAGACAATTTAAATTTAATATGTTTTTTTTTATTTGAATGAAAACTTTTAGCATTTTTTTACGATTTAAATTAAAAATAAATTAAATTAAAATATAGAATATATAAAATATAGAAAAGAAAAATTAGCTTTGTAAAGTAAACAAGTCAACTGGCGATTTATACAAACAGCTGATCAGATTGATCTTCGAAAAAAATAATATAATGCTAGTGGTGTTAATTTTAAAACTAATTATTTGGTTATTTCTTTTTAAACATTTGATATTAATATTTGCAATTTATTAAGTTCACATATCTATATTAAATCGTAAAAATAAACGATAAATTAAAGTTAAAAAATAATTTAAAACCTGTATAAAGTGCTTTAAAACTTTTATGAGAGCAAAAAAATCATACAAGATTTTATTTTAAACTGGCTATTAAAAATTGGCTGTTAAAAATTACCAATTATTCGTGAGTGCTTATAAGTAACATCTCTAACTGAAAAGAAGCATTTGCCGCAATTTTTCTCACATCTCACAAATAAAAACTTGCAATGAAATCTGATTTTTTGTATGTGTATGTACGTAATACTTACGCTCTTACGTCCCTTAGTGTTTTTTTTTTTTAAATTATCATTTCTTTTGCTTTTTTAAAGCCAATTATTGTAAATTTTAGATTACGGTTTTTTAGATATCATCCATATACCTGTACAACAAATTTAATTCTTAAGGATAACTTAATATTCTTTTTTGTACAATACTGTATTTTATCTGCATGTATGAGATCGTTATTACGACTTGATGTGTAAAGACGTGATTTGCTGTGTTTCTTTGAACTTAACTTTACTAGTTTACGGTTACTTTTCTTGTGATCAAACAACTAAATTCAAATTTAAAAATAAATAATAAAAAACAAACAAAATTAAACGAAGAAGAGTTGATGATGTTGTTGCCTCTTCTAGGCACAATGTGAGTAAAAAACAAATAATAAACAGCTCTCAGAGAACTGTTAGCCAAAATTATTATACTCCTCTACAAACAATCGATGACGATGCTGATGATGAAGTTATCGTAGAAACAGTTGTTAAGGTAAAAATACCACCAAAAACAATTTTAAAATGTAAAATTGAACAAATGCATGAAGTGTGTAGAATAATGGATGTAAAGGAATATTCTATACGTAAAATATCTATTGGTCTCAAACTTTTTTGCGACAAAAAGGAATATTTTGATAAAATTCGTGCCTTATCAAAAAAAATCAGTTTTGAATATTTTACATATGCCTCAAAAAGCGAAAAGCCGTATAAACCGATTTTACTTGGTTTAGATAAAACCGATCCAGCCGTTATTAAAAATCGTCTTACTAGCATGGGTCTTAAATGTATTGACGTTAAAATTGTCAATAAAACCAAAGACAATAATGAAATTATAATTTTTATAGTATATTTCGAAAGAAAATCTATAACATTAAAGGAGCTTAGGCAATCTTTTATTTTATATTGTTTAGCAATATTTATAAAAAAGAATATTCGACACGAATTAATTTACACTATAAATACATCTTTAATTGGAAATATTGGTATTAGAGTGTATACTCAAAACGATTTTATTGACATCTTCTCATGCTACTTTCCTGGTAGAACTGCAGGAAGTGATTCCTTGCGTAAAGAATCATTCACATCAGACATTCGAAAGCTAACATCAATAAGCAACAAATATATTTTAGGAGGCGATTTTAATTCCAGACATAATCATTGGGGATGTCAAAGAAGTAATTGTTGGGGCAACATTATTTTTAACCAATTACAACTAAACCAAACTCAAATAGTTTTTCCCCACGAAAACACCTATATTCCATCTGATCCGTCTAGGCAACCATCAACATTAGATTTTTTCTTAACAAATACGGCACATAACTTAGCAGCGGTAAAAGTTATAAATGAACTCAGTTCAGATCATCTTCCAATATCTACTACTGTTAATCTTAGAGCAAATGTCGTAAATAATTTACAATACGTTTTTAAAAAAACAAATTGGCATCGATTTCAAACATCAATAAATAGAAACCTACCTAGCCCTATTGATATGGAGGAAATAACAAATACAATTCAAATTGACGAAATGTTAAAAACTTTTAACGATACTGTTAAAAAAGGAATTGATGAAAGTACACCAAAGCGTAGAATAAAGCTAGCTCTTAAAAATTTACCAAATAACATAAAAATAATGATCCAATTTAGAAATATATATCGATGAAATTGGAAAAGATATATAGATATAAACGATCATCGGCAAATGACATGGCTAAACAAAGAAATCTGTATCGAAACAAATAAGTTTAGAAATTTAAATTGGAATAATATACTAACTACTTTGGAAAAGTCTTCGTCACCGTTTTGAGAGGTTTCTAAAGTTTTAAAACGAAAAACAAGAAATATTCTTATTTTGAAAGATAATAGCCAAGTAACCTTTACGCAACAAGAGAAAGCAAATACGTTACGTTTTATGTCAAATCACAACATTTCATCGCGGTTAAGTGATACAAACACAATATTTGAAGTTGATAATGTAGCAAACTAAATTCGAAGTTGCAATGTAAATCCACGGGACAACTACTATGTTAATAGTCCACAAATAAAACAAATTATTAAAACACTAAAAAATAAAAAGGCGCCTGGAATTGACAGAATAAATAACCAATGTTTAAAAAATCTTTCAAATAACGGTATAAAATATCTCACTAATCTGTTTAATTGTTGCCCTAAATTGTGTTACTTCCTGAAATACTGGAAAATATCTAAAACAATACCAATTATAAAGCCGGGTAAACCTCCTGATTCACCTCATTCATATAGACCCATTAGTCTATTGCCATCCACAAGTAAAATTCCTGAAAAAATTCTAAAAGAAAAATTAAACAATTTTATTGATGTGCATAATATTCTCCCTCCGCAACAGTTTGATTTCCGTAAAGAACATAACACTTCACAACCTTTAATAAAAATAAGAAAACTGGTAAAGGAAAACTTTCAAAACGCTAAATCTACGAGTATGGTTCTCTTAGATATAAAATCAGCAATTGATTCGGTCTGGCACAACGGTCTCATTTACAAGTTGAAGAGACTAAATTTTCCAGATGAGATCATCAAAATTATTCAAAATTTTTTATACGACAGATATTTCTCTGTACATATATCTACAATGACATCTCAAAAAATCAGCATAACAGCAGGATGTCCACAAGGATCTTGCTTTTCTCCAGTCCTTTATAATATTTTTACGGCAGACATTCCTATTTTTCCTCACTGTGTAACCTCAATTTTTGCAGATGGCACAGCTATAGTTAGCTCCGATGAATATGCAGTAAACATCAAAGCCAATTTAGAATTGGCTCTGGAAAATTTAAAATTATACTTCAATAAGTGGAATATTATGATAAATCCGGAAAAAACAAGGGCAATATATTTTATCAGGAAAAGGAAGTCATGCTTCTTACCGCAAAACCCTCTTTGTTTCATGGATCATGATATAAGTTGGGAAAACAACGTTAAATACTTGGGAATAATACTTGATCGAAAACTAAACTTTAACGACCATATACCATATTTATTAGATAAGATTAACAAATTAACTATATAATGTACCCACTTATTAACAGGAAAAGTTTTCTTAATATTGATAACAAGAAATTGATACTCAAATCCATATTTCACCCTTTAATATTTTACTGTTCCCCAGTTTGGGCTACTTCTGCTAAATGTCATCTTAAAAAACTTCAAATAGCCCAAAACAAGCTCCTTAAGATGTTATATAATCTTCCTTGGCATTATTCTACACAACGACTTCACTCATTATCTGGCATTGAACTCGTTCAGGATAAAATAAATAGATTAACCCTAAATTTCAACAGATCTCAATTTTCTCAATATCTACATATAAATGAACTCCAGCCGTAAAACTATAGTCAATATACTCTAGTATAAATTTGTACACTTTAACTATTGTTTCATAAGGTTTTTGTAAATTTTTCCCTTCCTTTTATATATTAAAATATTATTTAAAAAGCTCACAAAATTCAAATTTAACTACTAAGTAGAAAAGAAACAAAGTTTCTAAACTCTTTAATATATATATATAAGTCAATTGTAAAACAGTATTAATATATTAAATGAAATAAAGAAATAAATAAAAATATCTGCATGTACATATATGTATGTGCATACTATATTTGTACCGTAAATAATTTTTCAAATGAGTATATATTGAATTATTTTACTTACTTTTTTGTTTTTAAGATCCTTTAAACATATTTCCATATGCCTCTAATCCTTTTAAATATTTGCTTTATATGTCCAAACGTATGTTAAGATAATTTTTTTCTTTTTTCTAATAATATCGACAGTGTCTCCATATGTATTTCCATTGGTGTCTTTCATGTGCTTCCCTTCATTGTTATATATTACAAACATTAACAAAAAAATGTATTTTAAGTTGAAGGATGACAATTACTTCATTGACATCGTGATGAAAAAAAGTGATGTCAACTTGGCGTTTTCATTCTATCTTCATATCTTGAGTAATCAGCAACTTGGTTTTGGAGAACTGTGTTAGTGGTTCAAGAGAAATCAATGTGATGTACATGATTGGAGACAAAAGCATTATATGATAAATACATCATAGCAGGTGTTTTTTTTTTTATTGAAATTTTAAAGGAGACAAAGAACTTGCAAATGAGGTTTCAATATTAGCGAATAAGCGCATGCCAGTCACTTATTTTTTAAATATTGTCAGCGAACTTTACTTTACTTACTTACAGCTCTTTAGCCACGATTACGAAGGAGCTTTTTATACTATCCAAGTTGTGTGCGTTGAGTGGGTAATAGAATAGTCAGTGTAGCACAACGTAACAAGTAGCGCTGTAGCTTGTAAAAATTTTAAAATGTAAAATATTAAAAATTAAACCAATACAAATTGATGTCAATAAAATACGTAGTTGTAGAAGCTACAATGCAAAATTCGAATTAGAATTATTGGACTTTGTCGAGCTGATTGTGAAAACTAGTTCCAAAAAATTTAATATTATCAATGGATTACAACAAGCTACTGTAAATTCCCCAATTCTGTTTAATATATTGTTACGAAAATTGAATTGGTCTTTTGCTTTTACATCGTTTAACATTAAAATTATAAACAAAGCTACAAAAACAAAGAACTTGTTTACATGATAAACAAGTAAACAAAAATATACCAACAAACACCAGTATAAAAGTTAACGGTGGTGTTAGCTCAATCAGCAGAATAAATTCAGCATAGTAACCTATTCCTTATTTTGAAGTATGCACCTGTGTCCGGTCAAGTTACACTGTGTGAAACAAAATTATAGTTAGCGGTATGCACCTGTGTCCGATCAGGTTAAAGTATGTGAAACAAAATTATTTCTGCTGATTCAGCGTCTACCAACAAACACGTGGAGGTGCAACGTGCTCGTGGCAGTTGATGAGGCGATTTGGTTGATGGCAAACAGGCAGTCTGGGTTGTGTAGTCGGAGTTAACGTTCGATGAAGCGTTAAATAATTAATTGTATTCGTAAACTTAAAATATTTGATTGTTAATAAAATAATCTGTGCATTTCAATGATTAATTGTGTTAATAAAATAATCTGTTCATTCCATTCATTAATTGTGCTAATAAATTAATTTAAATTGAAAAAATTGTGTTTTTATTAGTCGGTTCAGTTGGTCGAACCGTCCTATTATATTTTTTTAAATAATCGGTTCAAGGTTCTTTAACTGGTGCCCGAGCAGGGACCGGCCTAAAATTTAAACAGCGGTGTTCTTTAAAAAAAGAGGTCCTGAGATTCCTACGGGACCCTCCAGGACCAGATAATACTAAGAAAGAAAACGTTTTTGTGATTCCTACGGGACCCTCTTAAAACGCATAATTATAAATCAAATTAAAATAATAATTTGATTCTCCTACTTCGCCAAATTGGTATTCCTGGTAGTGAAAATTACCACAGAAGGTTATCAAAGCGAAAGTGAAGCAATCCGTACCTTAGTAGGTATTCGCGATTATTAAAGCGGATTTCCAAAAAGGATTCTTGCGGCCATTCCGATAGGAGTCAAAGGGATTTTGAACCGATCGCATCGCGGGGTGCTCAAAACCCATTATTGAATGATTTTAGTTAAAAAATAAAAATGAAGAGTAAATAAAAAAATAAAAAATGTATTGTTTTAAAGAAAAAGAGTATATTTTTAAAAGAAAATAAAGAGAAGAAAATATTTGAAGAAAGAAAATACCAAAGTATTAAAAAGGCTAAGAGTAAATAAAAAAGATAAATAAAAATATATAAAAGAAAAAGAGAATATATTTAAAAGAAAATTAAGAGCAGAAAATATTTAAAGAAAGAAAACACAAAAGTATTAAAAAAATGTGAATATTAAATAAAAAAGTTAAAAGAATATATATTATTTAAAGGAAAAAGATAATATAATTAAAAGAAAGAAAAGAAAATATTTGAAGAAAGAAAATTCAAAAGTATTAAAAAAGGTGAAGAGTAAATAAAAAGAGATATATTATTTCAAAGAATAAGAAAATATATTTAAAAGAAAATTAAGAGAAGAAAATTTTTGAAAAAGAAAATATAAAGGCAATAAGAAGGAAAAAGCAATTAAAGAGAAAATAATAAAATTAAAAAGAAAAATTACAAATTTATATTTAAAAAAAAATAATAAGAAATATTTACGGTGAAGTTGAGTGGACATCCCTTAAAAATAAAAAAACAACAAAAAAGATTATTCGAAGGTAAGCGAATTTCTTATTTCTCTTCCTTATCGTTACTTGCCTAATAATAATATGACTTTAGGTCAACTGTAACCACCTTGACTGGTGCCATGAATCGTTTCATGGAGCAGGTCAAGGCTGTGGAAACTAGGATAGGAAATGTTGAGGCGAGTTTAAGTAAAAACGCGTTAGGGCAAGTGATCAGTAGGTTGGAATTTCTTGAAAATAGGCAGGCTGCTGTAGTAGGCGCCGTGGTTTCAGAAGAAGAATCCCTTCAACGACCACGAACTGAGGACGATTTAAAGGATATAAGCCGACTCCCTGACAGCGTGAAAAAATTACGGTTATCATTCAGACACCAAAAAACCTTCCAGAAGCATACTCCGCTTGCTTGGAGTTGCAAAATTTAACTATGAGAAATAACATTCTACACATTAAGGGCAATAATAGAATCAGTGTTCCAACTTCGATCGGTAGACAGGCAATTCCCTCCTCGACCACCAAAATCCTTCCCAATACAACAAAGTAACCATTTGCAGGCTCAGAATTATAAACAAAACTGGCGAAATAGTTATAAACTTCAAAACTTCCGTGAGGAGTTTTATGACTCTAAATTGAGGCCACCAATTCCTCCTCGTTATCCTGTGACTAAGAATGAAACAATGGATATTGATAAAACGATAAAGTCACGCCGGGTTAACTATATCAACAATCCGAGATCGATGGGTAAAAGGAATCAACCTGAGGATTATTTGTCAAACATACAACCAAGATTACTGCTCAACCAGATATAGTCGATGAAATAAATTTTATGAGGGTCAGCCGTCAAGCTTACCCTACGTAGAATATAAGACTCAGAATAGCATAGTGTTGGAATTCCTGATTGACAGGCACAAATAAGAACTTCTGTAGTCCTTTTTTGTCTAGTGGTTCGACACTTTTAACCAAACCAATATTGGTTCGATCAGCAGGAGGATATATCTTAATTAATGAAAAAGTGGAAGGTCGGTTCTTTAAGCTTGCAGGACAGCTTTTTATATATAGCCTGGACTTAAAACTTTTGATTGTATAACTGGTGATGATACCATCAAGCAGCTAGGTGCTATAGTTGATCGTAAAGCAAATCTACTAATATTAGAGATATTCCTCTTAAAGAAAAGGTGTCTGTTGAAATAAACTATGTTCTCAACGTCGAATTCCTTGATGATATTAGAATTATGTTAGATAAGCTGATAGATAGATATAAACCCTTGTTCGGACCAATAGACGGTAGTGAACTGGCATCAACGAATGTCCAGGCAGAAATTAGAACTAGTACGGAGAAACCGATTTACAGGAAAAGTTATCCTTATCCAGTCTGCTCTCAGAAGGAATTATACGACCTTCGAAAAGCCCATATAATTCTCCAATTTGGGTAGTGCCAAATAAACCTAAACCCAATGGTGAAAAACAATACAGAATGGTTGTTGATTTTAAGTGGCTGAATTCTGTAACTATTTCAGATACTTATCCAATTCCCGACATTACATCGACTCTTGCCAGCTTGGGGAATGCCAAATATTTTACGACAATTGATCTTACATCAGCATGAATCCAAAAGATATTCCAAAAATGGCATTTTCAACGTCAAATGGTAAATTTTAATATTTAAGACTTTCTTTCGGTTTAAAGAATGCTTTATACTTCGCGAATACATAGGAAAAATTTGTTTTGTCTACATTGATGATATCGTTGTGATCGGAAAAAATGTCGAAGATCATTTAAAGAATGTGGACACAATATTCGCTAGGCTTCGTGAGGCTTCTGAGGGAATCAAACCAGACCCCACCAAAGTCAAATCTATTGAGAACTTGTTACCCACCCACAAACGGAAGGAGTTAAAAAGCTTCTTAGGTATGACTTCATATTACAGGAGGGCTGCCTTCCAAAATGTTAGTTGCTTTGTGTTTAAACAAAGTATCGTGTTTCATAATGCCGTTGTATAAAATATATACAATGTATTCTACTTCAAACCGCCGTCAATGTGCATTTTAACGCAGTCAAAAAGCAATCAGGCATCGAGTATATAGTTGATGCACTGTTTGGTTACTTTGCATATCTACATAGTTTATATACAGTATTATAACTGCATACAAACTTTGTATTGATACATTTTGGAAGGCACCCGAGATTTATTCGCGACTATTCAAAAGTTGCCAAGCCACTCACAAATTTAACCAGGGGGAATACGCTCAGGTGAAAGCTAGCCAATTGAGGAAAGTTCCAATTACCCTAACCGACGAAGCTCTAAAAGCATTCGAGACATTGACGACAGCGGAGATTTTATTTTTCCCAGATTTCGAAAAGCCTTTTAATTTGACAACAGAAGCATCTAATACGGCATTGGGTGCTGTACTGTCACAAGGTAAAATTGGTAAGGATAAACCCATAACTTATATTTCTCAATGAAACTGAAGAGGGTTATGCTACTAATGAAAAAGAGATGCTGGCCATCGTATGGGCTTTAGATAATCTCAGAAATTATTTATATGGTGCTAAGATCCGAATCTACACGGAACCCCAACCCTTAACATTTGCGTTGGGTAATAGAAATTTTAACGCAAAATTAAAAAGATGGAAGGCACGCATAGAGGATTATAATCACGAGTTGATTTACAAGCTCTCTCAAAATTAATATCATCATATCTAACCATTTTTATTACTCTTCTACTGACACAGCTAGTGAAGGAATGTCTGTTGATTTGGAAAATACTATAACTGCCACTGAGGGCAATGGGAGTGATATGGGTGACACCTTAACCGCACCCGAAGGTCGAGAAGATGACGGACTTTCGTCAGGAGCAACAGTTCATAGTACTGAACGGGACTCCTCGGATTTAATACTACATGTAGAAGTTCCTATCAATGTCTCTAGGAGCCAGATAATAATCGGAATCTGAATGGACATGGTAGCGGTGTACCGTGGATATACTAGACATTTCGTATCCTCGATAGAATGGATTGAAGATGCGCTTACTTCGGTATTAAAGGAAAAACTCAGACCAAGCATTCTAAATGGTATCAAGATGCCTGAAAAGCTACTGGGGACCCTACAGGAAATTTATAACGCTAATTTTTTTAGATATAAGGTTAGAATTACGCAAAAATGGTAACGGATATAACATCGAAAGAATGTCAATTCGGTATAATTGAAGCTGAACACGGGAGAGCACATCGTAATGCTAGGGAAAATAAAGAACAAAACAAAAGAGAAATTTTCTATTTTCCACAAATGAATGCTTGCATTAAGAAATATGTCGCCAGCTGTGATGTTTGTAATCGGTGTAAATATGACAGAAAACCATAAACATATACATCACCAAAGAACCCCGGATCCCAAATACTCATGTAAGATTCTTCATATGGATATTATGAAAATTCAAGGACAAAAGTTAATTTCGTGTATAGATATGTAAGTTTAAAAAATTTTGCAAAACTATTTAGTATTAGTGATAGGTCGTTAGTACAGGTGAGGAAGAAATTAATTAAAATTTTACATTACTTTACCGTGCCAAAAATACTGGTCACTGATAATGAAGATAGCTTTTTAAGCCCGTTGCAAGAATGAATAAAAAAAGACAAAGTCCGAAGAACTATATAAAGAGTGACAGAATTTATGTTGCCATTAAAACTATTAAGGAAAAGAATAAGGCGCTTTATAAAAAGGAAATAGTTGAAAGAAATAATAGGGTAACAGTACTGACAAGGAGTGGAAGAAAAATTCACAAAGAGCATATTAAGAATCTAAAAGGGGCAAGCCCAAAAAATTTTTCTAAAACTTAATTAACTTCACTTGTACGTAAATGTTTCTTAAATAAAAAAAATTAAAAATAAAAATAATTTGAAATTGTAGAATTAAGTATTAAGCAAATGAAAATATTAATGATAAAGAAGTATATCCCTTGATCAAATGGGCTCAAAATTTTAGCGGAAAGCATGTATTTATGCTGGGGTTCAAGTCCCCCATAGGTCCGACGAGAACTAAGGGAATAAAAAAAATAAGAAAAAAATGTTAAAGAAAAAGAGGAAGAAATAATACCAAAAATTTACAAATTTAAAAAAGAAATAATTTTTTAACAACAATATATTATAGATTAATCAAAAATATATATGCTATATGAAAAAACGGCTTTGCCAGAATTTTAATAACCCTTAATATTTCACAAAAAATGACTTTGCCAGAATAACCTTTAATACTTTACAGAAAATATGATTTTCCTGTTAACTATACTTTTAATTTCTCACAAGGGCATTCTCACCTCACGCGCAGTACAAATTTTTCGTTTTGATACTCTTATCGTAACACTAAAAGCTGGAAACACATGGACAATAAATGGAAATCTGAAATTAATTCATGTTATATATATTCAAAAATATCTATCACCTAGTCAGAACAAGGATGTCATCAACTACAATCTTGCACAGGTGCAAGAGAGACTGATAGAGCTTAAAGGTATACAAAACAGAAAGAAAACATCAATTGATTGGATTGTTTCTGCATGGAAGTGGGTAGCCGGGAACCCAGATGCCATCGGCTGGAACGAAGTTTTAAAAACCAAAAACGCCATAATCACAAACAACAATGAGCAATATAAAATCAATAGGCAGCTTCTGAATGGGACAAACGAAGTTGTCCAGAGGACCAACGAACTTGTTTCCAGAAGGAATGAAATAAGTAAGGGAGCGAATTGGATAGGGAACGATAATTCAGGTGCTTGTTCTGAAAGACGCCATCGACTACGTAATAGGGACGTGCCAAATGGCCAAAAGTGGAATCGTTAATACGAACCTTTTGGATAGAACTGAAATTGAAGAAATTATTACGGAGATGGAAACCTTACCATACTCTAATGCAATTTACACCAATGGTACTTTGTTGATATATATTATATCCATCCCAAAGCTGAATGAGGACTTTTATCATCGGCTTATTATCAATCAAGTTTAACAAACTGATCAGTCAAAATGAAACTTTTGGAGTAAGGAGTCCCTGTCTATATTTTTAACTATTTATTTATTTATTTATTTTCAAATTTAGCACAACAAGATAAAAATCTTATAAATTAAAGTGCTAATGATTACGTACAAACAATAAGTTTAAGCATAATGTAACAATTAAATATAAATACAAGTTAAATTAGAAAAATTAAAAAAAAAATATCAAAAAAAAAATATAATAAAAACAGATTACAAGTAATTTAATGCATTAATTTTATTTTATACAATACTTCAACTAGTTATTAACGAAAATATTTCAATAATTCAATTTTAAATCTGATTGCGTTGCTAATTATTTGAATTCTTTTCGGTAATTGGTTCCAAAGTCGAGTGCAGTAAATAAAGAACTGACGCTCAGAGAAGGCAGTTTTATATTTTCGTTGAATCAATACCAATCCTCTACCCGATCTGCCGAAACTTATAGTTCCATAAAGGTAGGTCGGTTGTGCAGTATAAATTATTTTATGTAAAAATAACAAACTCTTAAACTTCAAAAGATTTTCAAAACTCATATTACAAATTTGGTATGAGAACACAGATATGGAATCACGTATTCCTCGATTGAAGATATATCTTGCTATATTATTATAAGCGACTTTCAATTTCCGCAAATCATTTGCATCGCAATTTGCATAAATTTCGCATCCATATAAAAGGACTGGTAGCAGATAAGTTTTAGCAAGCAGCATTCGTATCTTAAAAGGTGTTGAACATTTTACAGCCCAAAGATTTCTCAACATACCATAAATTTTACCTACTGCAGAAGCAATGTGATTGGACCAGGTCAATTTATTATTAAAAATTACTCCTAAGTTTTTTGAACAGCTCACAAATTCAATTACATTACCATTTATCTCAATTCGAATATCGTCAGCAATCTTTCTATTACTTCTATCTATTAAAATACACTTTGATTTTGTGGGATTGATACAAAGTCCATTGTTTTTGGCCCAAATATCTATTTTCTGCAAATCAGAGTTTATATTGTTGACACATGCGTTAATTCCATTTAAAGTACCGCTGTTGTAGATTTGGACATCATCCGCATACATATGTATTTTACAATGTTCTAAAGTATCCGGTAAATCATTGATATATAAGCAGAATAATAGTGGTCCAAGCACTGAGCCCTGTGGGACACCTCTATTAACATCAAGGCTTTCAGAATATGTTCCATTATAAAATACAATCTGAGATCGACCTGTGAGATACGAATGTAACAATCTACAAGCTGTTTCTGAGAAGCAGAAAAGTTTTTCCAATTTTTTTAATAAAATGGAGTGATCAACTGTATCAAAAGCTTTACTGTGATCAAGTAAAACTAAAATGGAAATCATATTATTATCAAGATCTGCTCTTAGATTCTCCACTACATCTGTCAAGGCTGTCATACAACTCCTTCCTTTAATAAATCCCGATTGAACAGCACATAAAATATTATGGTTCCTTACATATTCATTAATCTGCTCACTCATAATATTTTCAATAACTTTAGATAAGAAGGGAAGAATAGATATTGGCCGAAATTCGTTGTTTTGTTTAGGTATTGGTGTAATTTTTGATTTTTTCCATTCATCAGGAAATGTTGATTTTGTTAGCACTGTGTTAAACACATACAAACAACATGAGAGTATGTCGAAAATCCTTTCTTGGCCAATCATCAGAAGAGAGCTGTGTACCACGTCTGTTGAATGGTGGAACTGCCAATTGAAAATATAGGACAGTAAAAGCGCAGATTGTTGAGATGATTACCTCCGATATGGTTTTCCTAACCAACTTCATCGGTGTCATTACTACACGAGATCATAGTAAATTGCGGAACGGTACCTACATGATTATTATTGTGATTGAAATAAAGAAGAGAAGCAAAAAATTAAGCTCTGAATAAATAAATAAATTAAAATATTAAAGTGCTATAAAAAATAGAAAAAGGACTATTAAACATTTTAATAATAAACAAAATTTAAGTGAAATAAAAAAGTTCTGGGAAATTAGTTCAATTAATTAATAAATGAAAATAAAACAATCGCGCCATAATGACTGAGTGCAGTGAATGTAAATCAGCTATTAGAGGCGAGACGGGAATAAGATGCCAAGGAGTTCGTGAAAAAATATATCACAATACAAAAAAGTGCTCGGGAGTTGATCAGTATTCTATTGGAATACTTGAAGCAAACAATTTTGTGCGTTTTATTTGTGAGGATTGTATCCAATATATAAGGAATGTTGACCTTGTATTAGGAGAAATTCAAGATGGCGTTAGAGTTAACAAGCAAAATTTAAAGGAATATAAAGAAGAATTCGAGTCATCACTAAGGCAAAATGAAAATGAAATAAAACAATTATTAGAGGCAATTGAGAAAAGATACATGGATCGACTTAAAATTCTTGATAATACTCAAAAATCGTGTGAAAAGAATGTTGTAGAAATAAAGAAACTAATAGCAAATATAAAGGATAATCAAAATAAAAATGAAGAAATATGGAAAAACATAGAACAAAACAATGAAAAGATGTGCGGTGAAATAAAGAAAGTGATCGAGAAACAAATGTAAAACAAAATAAGATGACATTCGCAGATGCAGTTAAAACAAATGCAGGGTTGCCAGAGGTTAAAATTCAAGTGCCATTGGTAATTAAACCCAAGGAAAAGCAAAAAATTGAAAAAACGGAGGAAGATTGAAATAAAAAGGTAGATCCAATAGAATTTAAAATTACAAATATTAAAAGTAGAAGAAATGGAACGGTGATCATTCAAAGTGAAAACAAAGATGAACGAGATGAAATAAAAACTGCCATCGAGAACGAAATGAGTGAAACATACGAGATAAAAGTGCCGAGTGAAATTGAAATGATAATAGTTATAACGGATATGACATTTAAATATGAGGAAAAAGAACTTATTGAAAAATTAAGAAAGTAAAATCAGGTCATGGAGAATAGTAAAATTAATTTAATAAAGGTATATGGAACAAGAAGAAACAACAGATTATTTTATAACGCTAAATTGAGAATAAATAGTGAATCTTACCAGAGAGTAATTGCGGTACAAAAATTAAATGTTGGGTGGGAAAAATGTCGAGCGTTTGATGGAACGGAAGTAACTAGGTGTTTTAGGTGTAATGGATTCAACCATAAGTCGGTGAACTGCAGGAACAGCGAGATATGTCTCAAATGTCACGGAAATCATAGTACAAAGCAATGTAAAGAAGATCAAATAAAAAATGTATCAACTGCGTGCAAAGTAATAGAAAACTGAATCTGGGTTTAGATGAAAATCATGCGACTACAGATAGAGAATGTCCTGTTTATAAGAACAAACTGAATTTGAAAAAGCGAATAATGGGCATAAATGAATAACAATTAAAGGATGTATGTGGCATGTATACAAATGTTCAGGGATTAATTAACAACTTTAATCAGATAGAAGCAATTGCGGATATAGAGAAACCACATTTTATAATATTATCGGAGACACACCTAACGGACAATGTAGATGAATAGGAAATAGTGATACCGGAATACTTTCAAATGGCATTATTATCCAATTCAACGAGAACCGGGGGAATAATAATGTACTAAAACAAATGTTGGGAGGTTAAGATGATATTTGAAAAAGTTAGTGATTTCAAACACTGGATTGGTGCATATAGCGTAAAATACAACAATTACTCGATGATAATAGTGGGAGTTTATAGATCACCAAGATGTCAAGAAACTGAATTTTGTGATATAATTGAGGAAATAATTGAAGAACTTATTGAAAAGGACAAGGACATTGTTATTGTTGGAGACTTTAATATTAATTGGTCAAAGGAAAGTGTTTATAAGAAGAAAATTGAATGCATAATTAATGATAATGGATTAAAACAGTTAATAAATGATTACACTAGAGTAACAAAAGATTCGAAAACAATAATTGATTATGTTATAACAAATATGAAAAATATTAGTGCAAATATTAGCAGTACAAATAAAATATCGGACCATGAATTAATAGAAATTAAAATCAAGAATGTTAATAACTCGAAAATGAATAAGAATGAAGCAAAGGTGTTTAAATACAGAAAGAACATATTCCAAACGGAAATAAACAACATACTGGGAAATGAAGAAGGATAGTATTTAAATTACAATGTAAATTTACTTGATGAAGCTTTCGAAAAAACGATTGAAAAACTTTCGGTAAATAGGACAATATACGACAAAAGTATAGGGAATAAGTGGTTCAACAGGCAGCTGCAAGTCTTAAAAATGAAAAAATAAATTAAATATAATATCGCTAAATGCCAAAATAATTATGCTGCATGGAATGAGTATAAAATAATAAGAAATTTATATAAAACAAAACTTGAACAAGAAAAAAATAATTATATTAATAAAGCAATAAGTAATTCTAATGATCAGAAGCAAATGTGGAATAATATCAAAAATCTAGTGCTAAAGAGTAACCGAAATGTGATAAAGACTGTGATATTTAATAAGGTAGAGTATAAAACAAATGCCGAAATAGCAAATAATTTTAATGAATATTTTGTAAATAGTATTAAGGAAATTAGAGATAAAATAGAATATGTGAGAGATATTGATCAACAAACTGTGATAAATATGAGATTCAAATTCCGTGCAATATCAAACTACGAACTAAAAACAATTTGCAAAGATATAAAAAAGAAACCGGATTATAACAGCGTAAATATTAAAATGATTTTAGATAATTGGAACACAATTGGTGAAAGAATACTGAAAATTATAAATGAGTCTATGGAAACGGGTATTTTCCCCAAGAATTGGAAGACATCAATGGTAACACCTATTGAGAAGGTATCGGGAACAAATAAATGTGAGGCATTTCGGCCAATAAACTCGTTGAAATTATGTGAAAAAATTCTTGAAAAAGTAGTAAAGAAACAACTCGAACAATACGTGGAAAATAATAATATTTTATCTAAATATCAATCGGGGTTTAGAAAACGATATTCATGCGAAACCGCGGTGAACTACGTTATCAATAGATGGAAGAACATTGGCAAAAATAAGAAAATAATGGCAATATTTCTGGATTTTCGAAGAGCCTTTGAAACGATAGATAGAGACATTTTGATACAAAAACTATACAACGATGGAGTACGAAATAATGAATTGAATTGGTGTAAGTCTTATCTAACAAATAGGAGACAAATAACAAGAGTCAATAACGTAAAATCGAGTGAAATAACAAATGAATATGGGGTTCCACAAGGATCTGTCCTAGGTGCTTTGCTATTCATAATATATATTAATGACATGCCTAATGTCTTACAAAAATGTGAAATAGTGTTATACGCGGACGATACTCTTATATTTAATATATCGGAAACGGATGCAGAATGCCAAATAAACTTAAAGTATGATCTTGATAATGTAAATAAGTGGCTGAAAATGAATAAATTAAAACTCAACGAAGATAAAACAAAAATTATGGAAATAAATATGAATAACAACTCAGATATGGAGATTAATAATAAAATTATAGAAAAAGTGAACAAAATTAAATATCTCGGTTTTATAATAGACAATGCGATGAATTTTAAAGACCATATAGATTATATTTGTAAAAAAATTGCTAAAAAATTAACTTCTTTCGAAGAATAAGGAAAAAAATATCAACATTAACTGCGATAAATATATATATAACTTTTGAATTCGGTTCAACAATATTATATACGTGCTGCACTAATGGTCAAATAGAAAGACTACAAAAACTACAAAATAAAGCTATGAGAACAATAATAAAATGTAATAGATATACACCAATACAGTTTATGCTGGATATGCTACAATGACTTAACATTAAACAGAGACCACAACTAAATACGTATATATATTGTATATACAAGATGAAAACAGGAAATGCACCGGAATATTGAACACAACAATTAACGTTTGTAAACGAAATTCAGCCATACTACCTCAGGAATGCTAGCGATTTTAGATTAAACAAAGCGACAAACAACGCAATGAAGAGATGTCTGCTATACAAGGGTCTACAAGTGTTTAACGAGCTGCCAAGTGAAGTCAAAAATGAGAATAACATAAATGTCTTTAAAAGAAAATGTATTTATTATATTGGGAATATTTCATAAGAGCTTTTGTTAATTCGGTTAAATTATTTTACAATGTTTTTAAACAAAGTATTACAAATACTACTAAATAAATAAATAAATAAAAAAATAAAAAAAATAAATGATACATCTTATTAATGAATTGGGAATGAAACATTTTCTAGTACATCCATATCTAGAATCAAGCCGTTACCTCCTGTTCTGAACAGTGTTACAAACGAAAGATTGCTGGGGGACATTGATCAGGTCCACAATATCAGCCTACACAATATCGATAGAATTCACTACCCGAAAATAAGGCCAAATCTGTTTCTTGGAAGCCACATTGGTATAATAATAATGATGAGCGTTTGCTTCGGGATATTGTGGTACAAAATAACCAGACGTCTCAACCTGCCAGCACTAGAAGTTCCTCAAACAGTTGGTACCTCGCTTCAACCAACTTCAATAATTTCATGCTCCCTCATTTGATGAGGGAGGTTAATGGCGGTGTTAGCTTAACCAGCAGAATAAATTCTGCATAGTAAGCTAGGCCGAAATGTAAGTCAAGGAGCATACATCTGCAGTTATGAAAGTCGTTAAAACTGCATGTCTAAGGCCAAGATTAACTTTCACTACTTACATACTTAAGTAGTCATTACAACCTTTAGTCAGGATTACATACTACTACTCATGTTGTGTGTTAATTTTATTCATGAGTGGCTGCCCCGAACGACCGATTTAAGAAGCTTTTTATGGGAGTTTTTATTTTACTCCTAGAATTTTTGCTGAGAGAAAGTTGCCGAAAGAAATATTTTTATATTTCGAAATGTTTAAATCAGGGGTTAAGACACGTGCTCTCGTCTAAAAGTCAATGTTGCGTCAGAATTATGAATTACTTAATATTGTCCAATTATTTATCATGCATCTCAATTTGTATTTTTACTCTAAACGAATGTAGTCCTTTAATTATCTTGTCGCCCTTAATCTATTTCTCTTTTCGCATAACTTCAATTTAAAATACATATGTATTTATTTAACTTGAATTCAATATTCATAGAAATGTAACGGGACTACATTCTTATTATTTTGACTCTTGTGATTTATAATTTTCAATGTTAACATCATTATCGTTTTGAATCTGCATTAATAAAGAAGTGTCGAGGGAATATTTTCGTTTTGCAAAATATAAATATAAGTTTTTGTTCTTATTAAACAAATTTGGCGACCGTGACAGAACTTGTTAATATTAAAAGAATAATTTGAAATAAAATTAAGAATTTTAACAAGGTCCTAATATTAAAAAAAAATATAAAATAGACAATTTTATTAAATAAAACAAATAAATTTAATAAAACATAATAAAATTAAAGACATTTGGTGAACTAAACAAAAAGAAACAGTTATAATAAAAAAACATCATAATTTTTTGCTCTTGTGCATTTGTCCAGCTATCTTCATTAGGATCATCATCTTCGTTAACTTCAGCATCATCGTCGTCGTCGCTGCTTGCATCTTTATTGTCTATTGATATCATCACATTACAAACCAAACAAATAACTTTTTCGCTGCTGCTTATATCAGTCATCTCAAATTCATCTACATTATATTTGTTAACCACTTGCTAGTCGCCGTCCTCTGCTGCAATTTGTAAAGCAACATAGCATTTACATTGGCGTGAAAACAAAATTTAACAATTAGTGTTGTCACTTGCGATCAGTGTTGGACTTCTTAAATTACAGTTGGTACTTTTTAAGGAACGAGTGGTACTTTATATCAACTTTTGGTACTTTTTAACTACGATTGGGACTTTGTGTAAAAATCATAATATTTTGCAATTTAGTTTATTTTTAATTAATTTTTATCATCTTTATATTAAACTGAATATAATCCTATACAACGTCCACTACATCTGGAAACATGAACAACGACAAAAATGATTCGGCATCCGTTTTTCTTGCTTCTTTAAAGCAACAACGGTCAACGATGAAACGAAACATAACCCAAATGAAAACTAAAATAGAAAAGATGCAGGTTCATCGGATTTTACTATTTTGGAGTGTCGGCTTCAAATTTTAGAATCTTATTTTAAACAAATGAGTCATGAATTCATATTTAATGAATAAAAAACGTAGTTCCAGTGATATTGAGCAAAGTTTTTTGAATGTTACCCAATCATTTCCAACTCATCAACTACCAAAATTAGATAGGAAGTATTCAGAATTTTCGCGATTTTTGAGCACTTTTAATACCTTAGTTCACAACGAACCAAACATTCCCACAATCGATAAGTTAACTACTTGCTTAATTGTTTGTCAGATCAAGCATTAGCTCTTGTAGAGCCATTTCAGGTAAAGGAAGCAAATTACAAAAAGGCTTTGGACAGTTGAGCGATATGACAACAAATCGTTGATATTCATTGATCATATCAACTCATTGTTCTCGATACCGTCTATGACGAAACCAAACGCTGTTTCTTCTCTTCGTAGTTCATTACTTTCATTGGGTTCAGAACTGGATGTGATACATATTGTTCTATCTAAAATAGACGAAGAATCAAAGAGAGCTTAAGATGAAAAACAAGATTTTAAGTCGTTACCTCCATGGGATCATTGCGTCGAAATACTTATTCGTCGTTGCCAATTTCTTGAAAGTCGTAATACTCATTTGAACTCATCTAATCTTCGTGATAACAAATCTAAACAAGTTTTTAAACGAACAGAGTCATCGTTTGTTGTAGCAAGTACACTTTGTGAGTACTGCAAATCTAACGATCATTTTATTGGAAGTTGTTCTAATTACTTATCGCTACCTGTAACTCGTAGATTCGATTTTGTCAAAATTACTAAGCTCTGCATAAATTGTCTTAAAAAAGGTCATTTAGTTTCTCGAAATCTCGTTGTCGTACTGGCAGAGTTTCGCACCATACACCTCTACATAATTCAAATACTCAGCCCACCAATAATCCAGGTATTTCTTCGCATAAATTCTCTTCGCCTTCGAATTCTTCGCTTTAACGAACATCCTCTTCGCATACACAAGCCCAACCATACAGTACCTCCTCGTTACAACAATCTATCTCGCCAGCAAACCAATCATCGTCGTCAACATATACTAACACAACCTCAACTCATCTGACTCAATTTTCGTCGTTTGTCACACGTACTTGCCGAATAAACTTGCTTCCTACAGCCATCATTTTCATAAAGGATTCGTTTGATACTCTACAACCTCTTCGAGCCCTACTAAATTCTTGTTCTGAAGTCAATCTTATTACACAAGAAACTGTTAATCGTCTTCGTCTGAAACAAAATAGAACAACTCAGGAAATTTCTGGTATTTCAAATATTCGAACACAGCTAAAGCATTTTGTAACAGCAACAATTAAATCACGCGTATCTCACTTTGAATGGACAACATGTTTTTTGGTCACAAAAATGCATCAAATTTGAGTATCCCAAATCATCTTGAATTAGCAGATCCACAATTTTATATACCTCAGTGTATTGACGTTCTTCTAAGTTCAGAAATTTTCTTCGAATTGCTCCTTGATGGCAAAATTTCTCTTGGCAACGGATTGCCTTGCCTTATAAATACGTCTCTCGGATGGGTAATCGGTGGTAGCATTAACAATCAAAATCCTCAACGTACATTAGGGTGTAATGTTATTACTAAAGGTGAGGTATGGACTCGATAATAAAAGCTTTTCGGGAAATTGAAGAGTTTATTCTGCATTCACCTTTTTCACTGAAGAATAAAACCTTTGCGAGGAGCATTTTGTTAAAAATACTATTTTCGATGCCAGCGGTAGAGTACAGGTACGTTTACCATTTAAATCTTCAATAACACAATTTGGTAGCTCATTTGAAATAGCGCGTCGGAGATTTTTATATTTAGAAAAACTATTATCAAAAGATGAAAATTTAAGAAAAATGTACTTTGATTTTATAGACGAATACATTCAACTTGGTCACATGTCTCCTGTCAGCTTCAATAGTTTAAACTCATCGCACTATGTTATTCCTCATCACCCTGTTTTACGCCCACAAAGTACTACAACTAAGCTTAGAGTTGTCTTTGACGCCTCTTGTCGGACATCAACGAATATTTCTTTAAATGAAGCCCTAATGGTAGGTCAAACGATACAACAAGAACTCATTATAACAATTTTATCTTTTCGTTTAAATAAATTAGCTCTATCTGCTGACATTTGCAAAATGTATAGGCGATTTTTGGTGGACGAAAGAGACCGCAACTATCAATTAATTTTATGGAGAAAAAATACAGGTAATTCTCTCAGTCTTTATAAGTTAAATACTGTGACGTATGATACATCAGCTGCTCCGTTTCATGCAGTAAGAAGCTTATTTTTTATCGCAGATTTTTACAAAAACAAATATCCTGTTGGCTCTGAAGTTCTTAGGCGCGATCTTTATGTCGATGATTTGCTCACGGGGGCAGATAACTTTTCTGAAATTTAATCAAAAAATTTGAAATCACAGAAATATTACAAAAGGCTGGAATGGAACTATCAAAATGGAACTCCAATTGTCCAAATGTTGCCCCGGGACATGAAGAGTTGTATCTAAAAACAAACAATGAATATATTACTAAGGCTCTTGGATTGTCGTGGAAGCCTAAAAACGACGTGTTTTGTTTTCGATTCGATTTGCCAACAATTGAAGTTCCTACAAACAGATCAGTTTTGCCAACTGTCGCAAAAATATTTGATGTTCTTGGTTTACTAAGCCCTATCGTTATTTCGTGCAAAATCCTAACCCAAGACATGTGGAGGCAAAAGTTAGACTGGAACACAACTTAACTCACGTTTATCAAACCGATAGAAATTGAACAAAGTCTTCCTTATATCGGGAAAATCGAAATACCAAGATTTGTAGGTACATCTCCACAAACAGAATTTGACATCCATGGATTCGCTGATGCTTCTCAGTTAGCATACGGTTGTTGTCTCTATATACGTTTCGAAAATAAGAACTAATTCAAGACAACTTTGCTCATAGCAAAATCGAAAGTAGCTCCAGTTGCTAATCAAACCTTGCCTCGTTTAGAGCTTTGCGCTGCTATTAAGTCGAACCTGGGATAAAATAAAATGTAAATTTAGTCGTTTCAATTATCGAATTTACTTCTGGTCAGACTCAAAAATTGTTTTAAATTGGCTCACCAATCATTCATCGTCATACGTTTGTTTTGTCGCTAATCGTGTTTCAGAAATATAAAACTTAACGCATAATATACCTTGGAAATATGTGCCTTCAAAGCAAAACCCCGCAGATATAGAGGCTGTCTTGCAAACGACCTTGGAAACACGATATGGTTTACCGGTCCTAAATTTCTTTTAAAACCAGCTACAAATTGGCCAAAGGCTGATATTGACAATACAAAACTTCCAGAACAAGAAATGAGAAAATCTGTATTTAAAACTACTATCGTTACCTAATCAATCATCGATCATTTATGTTCTCGACATTCATCATATCTCAAAATTCTTCGCATCATCGCTTACATTCATCGTACTTTTAACAAAGCGAAACCAGTTTATAACCTTCGAGGAGCTCCAATTATTATTCTATAGAATAATACATAATATTCAACATTCAACATATAAAGAAGAAATCTCGTCGTTCAACAAAGGAGAAAGCTTAAAGTCAAGTATTCAAAAGTTAACCCCATTTCTGGACAAAATACAATGCTGTAGTTCAACTTTAACTATCATTCGTGTAGGCGGTCGGCTAGCAAATGCACCATTATTATTTGAAACAAAATTTCCGGCTCTGTTACCAAAAGATCATCGATTTACAACAATCTTCGTCGAATATCTTCATTGAAAACACTTGCATGCTGGTTCTAAGGCTTTTCTCGGAATTCTTCGTCAGCAGGTCTGGATAATAAATGCTAGAGAAATTGTCAGAAAAGTTGTTAGAAGATGTGTACACTGTTTTAAATATAATCCTCGTTTACTACAGCAAATTATGGGTTGTTGAACCGTGTTCAACGTTTATTTTTTGTAGTGTAGTCCCATTGTGAATTATTTTTATTTTCTCTTAATTATTATTATTATTCTCTTAATTTCTTATCTTATTTTTTTCTCAATCTCTCGTATGTATAATCCCATGTATTTCTTGTATATATTCGAATTCCTCATGTCTAAATTTTAATTTGAATTTGAACTTTCTTAAAACCTTCTATTAATTTCTAGAATTAGTTGATAAGTTGATTAGTTGATAAGTAGACAAAACCCAGCCAAGAAGGCAATAAATCTCAGTTAAAGAAAACCCTAAAACTTCTTATTTTCTTGGGGGATATATATGTTCAAGAGGAATATACATGTCCCAATACTCGTCAACTCATTTTTTGCTAGACCCTAGGAGTTTAGTTGACTCCTAGAGCCTACAAAATTGGTCCTTCGACAAGTCCTAGCGGTCTAGGATTGTGATTTGAGTCAGTGGCAGGAGGTCCAATAGACATCAAAGGCGGTTATGCGTTACCAGCATCAACCCCAATAAACGAAGAGTGGCATAAGTTCCACTAGACATCACTGGCGATTGTGCGCTACCAGCATTAATCCCAGCAACCGTAAAGTGGCATAAGAACCACAGGTTACACCAAGGCTTTCGCAACATCACCCCAATAAACGTAGAGTGGCAAAAGCTCCACTAAGCATCACCGGCGATTGTGCGCCACAAGCATCAATCCCAACAACCGTAAAGTGGCATAAGATCCACAGGTTACACTAAGGCTTTCGCAGTATCAATTTCATCAAGAGGAAAACGACGAGAAGTCAAACAACCATAATCATAATCTACAAAAACTGGAGACAGAAGATCAATAAATTCATCCCCAGTGAAAAAAGACAATAGATGGATCGTCAAAAAATTCATCCCCAGGAAGGAAGGTTAACGTCAAGGGCATTTGAAGAATTCTACACGGAAAGACATTAGGTCAGTTATCAACAAGGAAAATACAGAGGTTACAAGTGTCAATCAAGGGCATTTAAAGGGTAAGAGAACAAGAAAGGTATGTACAGTACAGTAGTTATAGCTTTGACTTAAGAAAAATCTCTAAGGCCTGGTTCACCCACAGGTTTCTGAAACATTTTTGGTTCGCACAAAATTTTTTTTATATGGAGTTTGACGTTTCTCTCAGAGAGCGAGAGAAATTATTTTGTGCGAACAACTCTCAGTGTGAATTAAATTAATTTTAAATTTGGTCCGAACCATTTTAGAAAAGGTTGCCACACCATATGAAATTTATACAATACACCAATATTTGCAGAAGTTCATCGAAAGTCCCAGGGTCCATGCGATGAAAATTTATAAATGAATCTACGTCATTTAAACGCATTTCGGAAACTAGTGAGTGAAAATACCCAAAGCCAAATAAGCCAAAGCTTCTCTTTGTTTCAAATGTTTGATTTTCGTTTTTCATAAATATATTTTGCAAGTAACTTTACTTTGGTCACTTCAATGGCGAACAGATGTAGCAAATGATTTATACCCATCGCAGAACAAGGTGTTTTTATTCTTACCAAATAATTCACCACAAATACTGTTTATTTTTTGTTAAAACTATTAATTTTTTATTTCTTTATTTTGACACAAATTTAATTAACTTTCTTAAGTTTATGCACATCTGCATTTATTTCTTTTTCAATTAAATATGGCAGCACTGTTTTTACGAACAAAGTTTCTGAAATGGGTGAATCATGCTGCAGAAAACTCTCAGTGAACAAGAAATTTCTCCGAACCAAAAATGTTTCAGAAACTTGTGGGTGAACCCGGCCTAAGAGAACAGTGTAGGAAGTGTAAAAAATCAAAAAAAGAAATCACGCAATTACATACGCATATGTATAACATGCAAAAACCGGTTTTCATAACGACAAATAGTAAAATGTAAAACACCAATAAGATCAAAGGACAAAAAAGGTCAGTATCACGCGTTTGTGGTATAGATAGGAAAATACCAACAAAAATAAAAAACGCATAAAGGGCAACGGTAAACGACAGAAAAAGAGAAAAAAACCCAGTGCAAAAATACACATAATAAGTTTCGAGCAAATTCCACAAGCCAACAAAAAACAAAAAGAATTAGAACGACATTGAAATGAAACAATATAGAGAAACATAAATCATAACAATACTTCAAATTAATATCAATATCAACTGTACACAAAGAGAACAAAACTCTACACCAAGGCGAATTCATTAAGAGGTGAGATTATTTTACCAGCTGATGTAAGTAACAATGTCAAAAAAATGTTTGTTTTTTGTGTATTTTGTTTCGATATTCAATTTCGTATTCATATTAGTCATAAACCCTCATATGTACCGCATGTATCATTAACGATACGCACTCTGGAAATTCTTTAGGATTACTATTTTAAAGCCAATTATATATTAGAATTAAGTCGCCGTAGTAGGTAGTGTGTTGGCTTATTAGACGAAAAGCCAGGGTTCGAGCCCCAGGCCAGACATCAAAATGAAATACAAAAAGTATTTCTTCGGCGACTTCCTCTCAGCAGATTTCTGGCAAAAACTCTGAGAGTAAATGAAATTGCCATGAAAAGTTTCTCAAAAATCTGACGCTCGGAGTCGACTTTAAACTGTAGGTCCCGCCACTCATATATAAAATTAACACGCACAACATAAGTGGTGTGAGGAACTAGATCGTAATCCTGACTGAAGAGTATGTATATATTAGAATTTTTGCAAGATGATTAACACTAAATACATATATTTATAGTTATTTAGGTAAGAGTGATGAATTACCAAAAAAAAAAAAAAAAATTCATGTCTCCAACTAGGTGCCTAAATTATGACTGAAATAACTTGTGTGTTATTTTTGAAACAAATTCTCTTTCTGAAGATGGGGATATAGGGATTAAAACAAATTGGACCAATCTTCTGTTGAAAATTTGTTATTATAAGAAATAACGTTTGCAGCTGATATTTTTTTTAATTTACAGATGCTGCAGTATTATGTAATGTAATAATAAAAATCATAAGAATTTTCAATATATAAAATTTATTTAGTTCTTTTTAATTGCTTTAACTAATTTCCTATGGAGGTTTGAGGGTTAATTTTTTTCACAAGATGTGTACATTTTTACAAAAACAAAATGCCTGTTGTTTTTGTATTGTTGTAATAATACTCTCACCTTCTAATGAATTCGCCTTGCTCTACACATTACAACGGGATCAAAAGAAAACATTAAAAAGAGAAAGAACAAAAAAAATTAAAACAACAAAAGTGTGTGTTTCAGTTGATCTCCGTTTCGTTGCGCATGTTTCAATTCGTTTCAAACGACTGACAAAATTCTTGCGTTTATACACAAAAAGTCAATCGGCGCGGCAACATTAAAAGAAAAAAAAGTGGTGTGTAAAACAAACAAAAAATAGACAGGAAAAAAAAACAACAGAATTTTGGAAAAAAAAACAATTTACAACAAAAAGAAAAGGAAAGTGATTGAGGAAATAAATAAAATCTTTAAAAAAAATCTGACTGATTAAAATAAAAGAACAGAATTTTGAAAATAAAAAACAATTTAAATAAAACAAAGAAACAAAACCTAAAAATAACAGAAAAAATAGAAACTGAAAAAAAATCATTTAACTAAACAAAAAGAAACAGCAGAAATCAAAACTTTGCACAAAAAAAAAAAAAAAAAAAAAATACAAAAAATACAGTAGGCTCAAAAATAAAATTTTATGAAAAAAAAATTTTTTTTGTGAACTGAAAACAAACCAAGGCGAATTCATAGAAGGTGATGTTATTAGCCCAGCTGATTGCTTTTTTAAGTACACGGGATTGTCAAATATTTTGTTTGCGTACAGTGAGCAAAAAAAAAAAACTAACACACACTACCTCCAAATAAATTTTGAACAAAAAATTTTCTATAAAAAGAAATTTATTGTCGTTAAGACTAAAAAAGCTTAAAAACTATATTCTAAGAGTACAAAAAGCTTAAAACTATATTCTGATTATAAACATTTCTCTATTGGTTACATATAAAGAAAATAATTGTCCATACTAAGAAATTCACACATTTTTGGGCAAAAAAGTGGTGATTTTTTAAGTATGGCTAACGGATTTTCTAGAAAGTCATCTTAAACAAAATCCTGTGGAATAATTTATTTAATAGTTTTTTACAATAAGTGTACACTTTTTTTTTGCTCACTGTATATACATTCATTGTTTATTTATTTTTTATTTCCTTTTATATTTGTATCTACACAATTAATAATTTATTTAAATATTCTTCATGTTTTGGCACAACTTTTATTATAGAATCCGCTCTTATGCTTCCCAGAATCCCTCTGAAGGTCTTTATGGCTTAGTGGTAACGCAAATCAGCCCGTATTTTCTGTCATTTCTGTCTTACGGCGAATTTCAGTTGACATAACCGGGCACACAAAAACAACAGAAAATACATGTTGTTTTTGTTAAAAAACACTGCGAATTGAGTTGTTGTACTATTGCCACTACCTTATTGAATTTGCCTTGAAACAAACAAAATACAAAAAAATTTATTTTAATTAAAAACCAGAATTTTATTAAAAAAGTGAAAAAAAAAACAGTGCTAAACAAAATTTTTCAAAAATAAAAAACAACGACACAGTAAAAGAAAAAATTACAGAAAACAAAAATCAAAACTTCGTACAAAAAAAAAAAAGAAAATTCAGTAGGCACAAAAATAAAATTTTATGAAAAAAATTTTTTGGTGAACTTAAAACAAACAAAATACAAAAAAAATTTACTTCAATTAAAAAACAGAAGTGGGAAAAAACAGTACTTAAAACGAACAACAAAGAAAAAAACAGTAAACCAGACAGTAAGTACAAAAAAAACACACACAGTGAACCACAAAAAAGAAAGTTAGTGCAAAACTACAGTGACACTGAAAACAAATAAAATTTTTTTGAAAAAAAGTAGAAAAGAAAAAAATAAAAAACAAATAAAGGTCGCTCAAAATTAAAACAATTAAAACAAAAAAAAAATATTTTTTTTTTCACAACAAAAATAGTTACAACACACAACGCCTTTTTCAACAAATTTTTGCAACACGCATAACGCATTTTTCAACAACATAATCAATACAAGTAAACGCTTCTCGCGTGGTAAGAACGGAAAGGAAAAGACCACGGTAAGTCAGCTGTTTAACATATACATATTTAAATTTATGGGACAAATCTTGCATTTTTTGAATTTTTATTGAATTTTTTTGGAATTCATTAACTATATCGGTCAATTAAGTAATTGAAAATTTTTTTTTCTCCGCGCGTGAATTTTGTACGTGAATTTAAAAAAAAACACAGACTATACTTCAAGTAATTTTATTGTTTTCGCACAATGTCGGTAAAAAGGTGTAAATTTGATATACACCAACTAACGGCGTTCTGTACAGATTTCGATAATGTTCGCGAGGAGGATCAGACTCCAGCGTTTCTCCAAGTGAAGCAGGAAGAATTGGAGAGAAGATGGGGTAGGCTTATGGAAAGCTATGATGCTTTTGTTATGGACGAAAAGAGTGAGGTTAGTGACGACTTCAAGGATGGAGTCTCACTACAGTACGAAACAGCAGCAGACTTGTATCAGAAGCTAAAAGCAAAACTCATGGATAGGATAGCGAACAGATCGATAGTAGATCAAAGCGTAACAAATACAACAGAGGCAACAGTCGTTCGGCAATCAAGGTCTGGCTTAAGTTTACCCCCATGTGACATGCTAATTTTCGAAGGTGGTTATACTAAATGGCCGGAATTTAGGGATATGTTTACATCGTTAGTTTTGGGAAATAAAGACATATCGCAAGTCGAAAAACTTCAATACCTACGAACCAAAGTAAGGGGAGAGGCCTACCAAATCGTAAAACGGTTCGATTTAGTTGGACAAAATTTTGAGTTAGCTTGGGACGCGCTTCAGAGTCGGTTTGAGAACCCAAGAATTTTAGTCAACCAACAGATAAAACACATTCTGTTAATACAAACTGCTCAGAACGAATCCTCCAGATCCATACGATTAATTGTAGACACCATCGATGAAAAAATTGCCATTTTGAAAACCTGTGATATCAACGTTTCTTCATGGGACCCTATCTTAACGTATATTTGCTCGTCAAAGTTGCCGGAAAATACCCTACGGGTATGGGAAAACTCTCTCAAGAATCATAAAGAAATGCCCTCATGGAAAGACATGAGCAATTTTCTGAAAGGAAGGATCGAGATGTTGGAAACTGTGTTCGATATGAAGAAGCCAAATTGGAAGGAAAACTCAGTGACAAGGTCGAACTCATTTCACTCACAAGCGGATGGAAGTAGGATGAAATTCAATTCTAAAAAATGTAATGAGTATCACCCATTGAAACAATGTAAACAATTTTTTGAATTATCTGTAAAGGACAGAATAAATTTTGTGTATGCTAATAAATATTGTTCCAATTGTTTTTCTCTTAATCATTTTAAATCTAAATGTCCCAGTAAAGTTCTTTGTTTTCGCTGTAAAAAGAAACATCACACATTACTACATGTAGACGACGGCAATACTCGAGCACTTAAGGAAGCTTCTCCACGGAATGAGGAAACAGTTTCATACAATACTCATGTAATCAGCAAAGAAAAACCAAAGTTAACTCACATTGATATAGGTACCCTTCCGTATGGACGCACAACAATTTTACCGACAGCTCTTATCTACATACAACAAGCAGGTGAGCTATTTACTGTTCGGGCGCTACTCGATGCTGGATCCGAAAAGAGTTTTGTATCGTCAAAAGTTCAACAACAATTATCAATTCCTGTGGAAGCATATCATATCAGAATTTCTGATCTAGGAGGAACGATAGTAGAAAGTCAAAGGGAATATGCAATCTCACGTTGCGAACAAAGAGGTCCGATTTTTCAGTCACAATTAAAGCAATAATTGCTCCCAGATTAACTCATTTTCTACCTAGTTCTCCAATACAGAAAACCAATCTTCCGGATATTGAAGCTTTAGATTTAGCAGACCCTTACTTTTACAAACCTGGCCCAAAAGATCTCATTATAGGAAGCGACTATTTACCCTTCATTAACCTAAGTGGTATAAAATCAAATATCGAGAACACGTTAGAGGCAAGGGAATCCCACTTCGGATGGTATTTATCAGGTCCTGAACCCAGTCACACATATAATTCATTTTCCACCTTAATCATATCAGAAGAAGAAACTGCTCTACAGGAGCAAATGAAAAGATTTTGGGAAATAGAGGAGGTAGAGAAGGAAAAGGTCGATTCAGATCACGATGTATATTGTGAAAATTTTTATAAGAATACGGTTAAACGTCAACCAGAGGGAAGGTACATAGTAGACTACCTTTTAAGGAAAATTACCCCTCGGAAATATTTTTGGGTTCATCGAAAAGTACAGCCTACGCACAGTACCTTCAGATGGAAAGGAAACTCGACAAAAATCCTGAACTAAAAGCGCAATATCAACAGCTTCTTCAAGAGTATGTCGATTTGGGTCATATGGAAGAAGTAACTCATCAGGAGCCTTCAACGACGAAACATTTCAGTTTTTTTCTACCACATCACGCAGTTATTCGTCCAGAAAGTAAATCCACAAAAGTACGTGTTGTATTTAACGCATCCAAGAAAACGTGTAGTGGATTTTCTTTAAACGACGTGTTATATCAAGGAACAGCCCTTCAAGGAGACCTCATGCAAATTATTTTGTCATGGAGATATTATGAATACATATTTATGTATTCACTGGTGACATTCAGAAAATGTATCGCCAAATTTTTGTTCATGAAGAAGACAGACCTTATCAGAAAATTTTATTTCGAGATAGACCAAACGAATTAGTTAAAGTTTTTCAATTGAAAATGGTTACCTTTGTTGTTAATAGCGCACCGTATTTAGCACTAAGAACACTTTTTGAATTAAGCGAGGATTGTAAAGAAACTCACCCATTGGCCTCTTCAATTCTTAAGGAGGAGATATACGTAGATGACGTTTTATCAGGAGGACATAACCTGGAAGAGGCAAAAGAAAAACAAACACAACTTTCTAAAGCACTGCAATCTGCTGGATTTCCCCTGAAGAAGATGACCAGCAATCACCAAGCTCTTTTGGGAAATTTGGCCCGGGAAGATCTGCTTGAAGAAGATTTTTTGAAATTTGAAAACTCGAGCTCATTAAAGACCTTAGGTATACGTTGGAATGCCAAGCAAGATATTTTTTACTACACACCAGAAACAATAGGAGTTTCACCGTCTACTACTAAACGACAAATTTTATCGACCATAGCTAAGTTATTTGACCCTCTAGGCTGGTTAGGACCCATTATTATTGTAGCTAAACTTATTATGCAGGAGCTATGGGAATGCAAATCGGATTGGGATGAAGATATACCACCAAAGATATTGGAAACATGGAACGCATTTTCGACTACTCTGCCACAAATTTCAATCATTAAAATAGCTTGATGGGCAAATTTCTCACCTCGATATCAAGCTCAAATTCATGGGTTCTGTGATGCATCGGAGCGGTGAATTTGAGAGTCTCTACTCCTGAGGGAGAACTTTTTTGTAATTTATTAGTTGCGAAAACTAAGGTTGCGCCTTTGAAAAAGATAACCATTCCGAAACTCGAGCTCTGTGGAGCATTACTGTTATATAACTTAACGAAGAGCTTAATTAAACGATTAAAATTCCCCTTTGAACTATTTCTATACACTGATTCTTCGATTGTCTCAGGCTGGCTGCAGAAACCTCCGCATAATTTGAAAATTTTCATAGCCAATCGTGTTAGTCAGGTCACTCAGCTTGATCATTGGAGATATGTAAATACAGATGAGAATCCAGCCGATCTTGGAACTCGAGGATGCGCTCCTCGGGAACTTTCGGAAAGTAAACTATGGTGGCACTGTCCTCCATGGCTAAGTCAATCCCCTGACTGTTGGCCCAAACCTCGTATGTTCGATCCCACTGATTTAGAATCCCGGAACATATTTAATTTTCATTTACAAACGCAACATGAAGATATTTTGAGCGAATTTTCGTCATTTCCCAGAGCCCTAAGAATTCTCAGTTATCGCTTTCGCTTCATCAACCGTCTTCTGAAACGTCCATACGAGATACAAAAACACATCACCTTCGAGGAAATACAATTTGTAAAAAATTTTGTAATTTTAAATGCACAACAATTTCATTTTTATTTAGAACATGATTGCCTTAAGAACAACCAACCCATAAATCGGAAAAGTCGAATACTTTCTCTCAATCCCTTTCTTGACCAGGATGGACTACTACGCGTAGGTGGCAGACTCAATAATTCCGGATTAAGTTTCAACGAACAGCATCCTATCATTATTCCAGAAAAATCGTCACTAGCTAGACTTCTTATCAGATACACCCATCACATTTTGCTTCACGCGGAACATCACGTAATGCTAAGAGCAGTTCGACAGGGCTTTTACATTCCGCGATTGAAAAACCTTATTCGGCAGTGTGTCAGAACCTGTATAACCTGCACTGTTTACAAGCACAAAGTACAAGAACAAATAATGGGTGCGCTACCCGTGAGAGAGTCACATTTTCATTACCATTTACTCCAATTTGCGGAATGCAAAACGTCTGAAAGGATACGCAGCAGTTTTCGTTTGTTTCTCCACACGAGCAGTTTATCTCGAAGTCTGCTCGGAATTATCAACAGATGCGTTTCTTGCTTGCTTCACCAGATTTACTAGTCGTAGAGGTCTACCGAAAACCATATTCTCTGATAATGGCAGAAACTTTTTAGGCGCTAAACATTCGCTGTTAGCCACCCACAACGACTTTCTAAAAAATGCGGAAAAATCCCTAATCGAAAAATATAGCACACATGGTTTTAGCTGGACATTTATTCCACCATATGCCCCTCACATGGGCGGCCTCTGGGAGGCCGCTGTCAAAAGTATGAAATCTCATTTGAAAAAGGCAACTGCCGACTTAACATTTACTTTTGAGGAATTCTATACCATACTTACACTCATTGAAGCAATCTTGAACTCTCGTCCAATTTCCCCTTTATCTGAAAACCCCAACGAACTTCTTCCTTTAACTCCAGGTCACTTCCTGAGATGCGATCCGCTAGTAGCCGCTCCAGAATTATCCAATAACCCCTCTGTGGAAAACATATCCTTCATGAAACGCTGGGACAGACTTAAAGTCATACAACAAGTCCTTGCTCGTCGCTGGAAAAATGAATATATCACCGAGTTGCAACGTAGAAGCAAATGGAGAACAGAAAAGGACAATCTGAAGGAAAACGACTTCGTTCTAATTAAATAGGATCTGCTACCCGCTACTGAATGGCGACTTGGTAGAGTAAAAAATGTTATTCACGGTACAGATCAAAAGGTTCTTGTTGCCGAAATACTGACCAGTCACGGCTTAATTAAACGTCCTATAACAAGACTTTGCAAGTTACCCATTGAAACTAATAATCCTTGTACGCAAAACTAATCAATTAATTTACAATTTTATCCATCACACGATCTTAGAGATTTAAGTCCAGCTATATTCTATTTGTATTGTGCACATTTTCTTTGTTCTCTCTTTACATATCATACTAAACAAACCTCGCTGCAAATTGTGCAGGCGGAATCATCCTCTAAAGTACTGTGTGCAGTTTCGGGATATGGCCATAAACTGTTTCTCACAAACTCATAACCGGTTTTGGTGTGAATCATTAAACAGATGTAACCTATGCGGTGCCAGACATCACACTATGCTGCATGAGGATGGCAGGGAGCAAGCTGCGTCGAGTTTTGAAGAGGATTTAAGCATAAGTGACCCGTCAAGTCATCCTGGGCAGAACAAAGCTGCAGCCAGTTGCAAAGTGCACCCAAATCAAAGTGGCCCGGCAAACTTTCGGGATACCCAAGAAAGAGGATTGATACCACCTCTTATTAAAGTAAAGCTCCTTCATAATAATGTCCCCAGGATGGACACCTTCCTCTTGCAGACTTCAAGTCAGTGTAGCTTTCTCCTGAAGACCAAAGCAATTGAGTTTCTCGAGCTTCTCACCTCTGCGACCAAAGGAGTGTTTCAGGTGGCCCCAGAGTACGATACGATGAACATAATTGCAACTTGGGAATTAGAAATAAAGACCAGATCCACTTTTAAGTTCCCACCACCCCTCTTGGACGAGTCGCTATTAAACCATTTTCGACATCTTTCTCCGAAGGCGCACGCTAATTTCCATGACTGCCGTAAGGTCGACGGAGTTATCGGGCGGCAGTTAATGCCCCAATTCATGTTACGTCAATTTGATTGCCCCAACACAACGCTGCCCCAAGCACAAAATTCTGCTTTTGGCTGGATCATCCACGGAAGATGGGATTGATGTAATTGCCACTAAAGGGGCGCGGAGTATGTTGAACCGTGTTGAACACTTATTTTTTATAGTGTAGTCCCATTGTGAATTATTTTTATTTTCTCTTAATTATTATTATTATTCTCTTAATTTCTTATCTTATTTTTTCTCAATCTCTCGTATGTATAATCCCATGTATTTCTTGTATATATTAGACTTCCTCATGTCTAAATTTTAATTTGAATTTGAACTTTTTTAAAACCTTCTATTAATTTAGAAGTAGACAAAGTAAGTAGACAAAACCCAGCCAAGAAGGCAATAAATCTCAGTTAAAGAAAACCCTAAAGCTTCTTATTTTCTTGGGGGATATATATATTCAAGAGGAATATACATATCCCAATACTCGTCAACTCATTTTTTGCTAGACCATAGGAGTTTAGTTGACTCCTAGAGCCTACATGGGTAATCTTCCAGCTGATCGTTTTAAGGCTCAATGTCCTTTTCTTGTTTCGGGTGTGGACTTTTGTGGCCTCTTTTACACCTCTTATCGAATTCAGCGAAAAGCTCCTTATAAGACTTATGTCGCCATTTTTGCTTGTTTTTCCTCTAAAGCTATTTATTCATATTGAACTTGCTTCTGATCTCTCTACTAATACATTTATTTTATGTTTAAACAAACACTTTACAGTGATAATGCGACTAAATTTGTGGGAGGCAGTTCTAAGCTTCAAGAGTTTAAACAGCGATTTTTCGCTGATAACAACATCAAATCGCTCATGCACTTCAGCACTGTCACAGGCTTCAAATTTTCGTTTATTCCTCCTCGATCTCCACACTTCGGTGGTCTTTGGGAGTCTGCCGTCAAGTCAACAAAAAAGCTTCTCATCAAGAATATGTCGCAGGTAAATCTAACCTACGAAGAGTTTCAAACCGTCCTCATTGAAGTGGAAGCCATTTTAAATTCTCGGTCGTTGGCACCAAGATCTGATGAACCAAATGATGGTGAAGCTTTGACTCCTGCTTATTTGTTAATTGGCTCGTCTCTGATGACACTACCAGAAGAGAAATTAAGCAACTACAATATAAATTACCTCAAGCGATTGCAACTTGTTACGTATCTTAAACAACAATTCTGGCTCCAATGGGTTCGTGACTACGTCTTGAGTTTACAACAACGATGCAAGTGGTTCAAAGCAAAAGAAAATATAACGGAAAGCTCCCTAGTCATTATACATGATGATAATCTTCCACCTCAACAATGGGCCCTAGCCCGCATTATAAAGGCGTTCACAGGTAATGACGGAAAGGTGAGAGTGGTAAACCTGCAAACATCAAAAGGAGTTCTTCGACGATCCATCCACAAAATAGCCCCTTTACCTACGGAAGATGATTGAAAGTACCTTTCAATGGGGGCAGTATGTTGCGTCAGAATTATGAATTACTTAATATTGTCCAATTATTTATCATGCACCTCAATTTGTATTTTTACTCTAAACGAATGCAGTCCTTTAATTATCTTGTCGCCCTTAATCTATTTCTCTTTTCGCATAATTTCAATTTAAAATACATATGTATTTATTTAACTTGAATTCAATATACATAGAAATGTAACGGGATTACATTCTTATTACTTTGACTCTTGTGACTTATAATTTTCAATGTCAACATCATTATCGTTTTGAATCTGCATTAATAAAGAAGTGTCGACGGAACATTTTCGTTTTGCAAAAAATAAATAACGGGTGATTTTTTAGTTATTATCACTTTGGCAACACTGGTTTGGTCTATAATTTAACCATGAATCGTCTTACAAACGAACAACGCCTGCAAATCATTGATTTTTATTATCAAAATGCGTGCTCTGTTAAGAAAGTTCATCGCGCGCTTCTTCCATTTTATGGTCAGTTTAATCGACCCACTGAAGCGGCTATTCGGGCTATTGTGACTAAATTTCGCACCAAATTTACACTGTTGGACATTAAACCGCCAACACGCTTACGTAGAGTGCGAACTGAAGAAAATATCGCAGCTGTATCGGCCAGTGTTAATGATGACCATCAACCGCCGTTCGTAGTAATTGGGCCTCTGTTTCTCAACAACGTGGAAAATTTTGAGGAAGGATTTAGGTGTGAAGCCTTTCAAAATACAGCTGGTGCAAGAATTGAAGCCGAACGACCTATCGCAACCCAGAATTTTTGGTGAATGGGCTCTTGGAAAGTTGGCCGAAGATCCACTTCATTATCGAAAAATTGTGTTCAGCGACGAAGCTCATTTTTGGCTCAATGGATACGTAAATAAGCAGAATTGTCGATTTTGGAGTGAAGATCAGTCAGAAGCATTGCAAAAGCTACTGTTCACACGAGTGAACAAATACACAACCCTAACCCTGACTTCCAATAGGACAACACAAACATCTTTAACAAACAATAACAATAACATCACCAACACATATCAACATTCACAATATACATCATCATACACACTTTCATCAACACCTTCAACATAATTATTAGGATCTTGGTAGTTTAGTTGATTAGCGATTCTTGAACGACACCAAACAACGCGAGTGCTTAGTGCACTGTGAATAAATATTTTGAAATAATAAAATTTGAATTATTAATAAATTATAAAATATATATATACAAATTGTGAACTTACATATCTTCAAACCCAAACATTGTGAACTAATGTACAAATCATACAAATTGTGAACTTATATGCAAATACAAATAAAATACATTATAACGTTTATAGAAAACACACAAATATAAAACTTCAAATAATATTTCTATATAACATTTATTCTATACACAATTAAAATATAAAAGGTTTGTGCATAATATACCCTATTCTCACATACTAACCCTACCCCATAACCCGTTCGTTCATGGTCCTTCAAGGAAAAAGAAGAGACAGCGACACGTATGTATACAGTCCACAAAACACCCCCTAATTTGTGAAAAATCTACCCCACCCTAAAAAATATAACCCCACAAAACCTTAATTTAAAAATTTGTACTGAAATAAAAAGAAATTTAAAACAATAACAACAATAGTGCTGTGCAGAAAATAAATAAGTGCAAAGTGAAACAGAATACAAATTAAAATAAACACACATACACTAACAAAAAAAAGTGTAAAACATAAATCAGACAATACACAAAACATAAAAACATTCTAAAAACAACAAAGTGCACAAAATACTTAAATATAAATCAAAAAACACAAATTAACAATTAACACAAACAATAATTACAGAAGGTCACATTAAAAGAAAGAGTGCATTAACAAAAACAACATATATAAAACAGTAAAAAATTAGACATTGCAAAATCAAAAATAATAATACATCACATATTTAAAATCATAATACATATTAAAATTACAAAAATAAAGTGAAATTACATAGAACAGTAAAATAAAAGTTAAAAACAAATTTAAACTCAAAAGGCAAGCACAAAAATTTACTAAAGTTCACAAAAAATACAAACAAAACACATATTACATTAAAGAAACAAAAATTATACATTTTCAAAATAATACAAAGCAAAAAATTAAAAGCCCAAAACAAATATAAATTAAAAAAGGAAACACAAAAGTTCACAAAGGTTAAAAAAAAAATAGAAACAAAATACACATTATAAAGAGAAACACATCTTGCACAGTTTTCAAAATAAAACATAAACAAAATCAAAAGTGAGAAAAGACAAATAAAAAATTGAACAAAATTCAAAACAAGTACATAGTGACAAAAATTAAAAAATTGAAAAATATAAAGTGCACAAACAATTGCATTCCAATACAGTTCACTAACAAAAAAAAAGAATAAATCAAAAACAATTACAAATATAAGCAACTACTAACAAATTAACATTATTAACATTGCACACAAACACAACACAACAAACATCACACAAAGAGGAATTGGAAAAATAAAATTGGTTTGTACCCTACCCTCAGCAGACAAGGTAAGTTGAAAATTTTCAATTTACAATTTTTTATATATATCGGATAATTCGTCGCGAATTTTCTGGATGAATTGGAAGAGTTGTGGTCGAATATTGACGGAAAATTCAGACAGATCCGAGAGTCGCCACAACTCAATGAACCCGAAGTAGCCAATTCGATAAATTTTAATGGCCTCCAGGAATGTGAGATCGGCTAAAAAATTCTATAGGTCATCTTTGATTTCCATAGATGAATCTATAGAAAATTTAACTCAAACCAAAAATTCAAACACCACCCCACCCGAACCCTCACAACCCACACAAACCACCCAATCAGTTGGATTTAACGTACCCCCTTGCGATATGCAAACATTCAGTGGGGATTTCAAGTCTTGGGCCTCGTTCAGAGACCTATTCAAGGCCATTTATGGCAATAATACCCGCCTAAATGGTGTAGAAAAACTTTTCTACCTTAAGAATAAGACTAGCGGCGAAGCTAAAGAAATAGTCGACAATGCACCTTTAACTAATGATGGTTTTCTTATTGCTTGGACCCAACTGGTAAATCAATATGAAAATAAAAGGATGCAAATTAACGCTCAGGTTAAGACCCTTTTAAATTTACCAGCGGTAAACACTATGTGCAGTGTTTCAATAAGAAAATTACAGAGAAAGATTAATTGCTATATTGCAAATTTGAATACATTGGAGATAGATACGGACAATTGGGATCCTATCATAGTATATCTCTGTTTGACAAAATTACCCAAGGAAACCCGAAGGGAATTTGAGAAAACCCTAAGGATTGTGCTGAAATGCCTTCCTGGACAGATGTGGATGTATTTCTAACAAATACATTCAAGGAACTCACTTCTGTCAATGATGTTCCGGAAAGTAACCCTAACCCAAACACACACCCAAAACCCAAATTCCTCCAGGACATCAACAATCAAATTGACAGAAGAATAAAGACATTCCATAATGTGACACACAACAATAGGAAGGATACCCGATCCACAAACGCATTCCAGAGCAAACCCTCGAATTCTACCCAAACCCACCCGAATACCCATAATTACTCGAAACCCCAGGGAAAACTCGATGGTTCATTGTGCAAACTGTGCAAAAGTAACCATACTTTGAGGGAATGCTCATCATTTACTTCCCTGGGAGTAAATGAAAGAATTGAATTCGTAAGAAAGAATTCAATTTGTTACAATTGTCTGGCCATTAGCCACATGGTATCAGGATGTCGCAGTACCTTTACATGCAGATATTGTGGCGGCAGACATAACACCCTATTACACAAACCCAACCCAAACACTAACCCACAGAATGACGATAAACCCAATTAGACGACAGAGCTAAATTATTAGGCACAGCTGCCTTGAATATTCAAATACATGGTGAAGAATTCCCTGCTAGAGCGCTTATTGACCCAGCATCAGATTTTTCATTCATTTCTGATAAGCTAAGGCGCAAATTACACATACCCACCCTACCCATAGTTGTTGAAATCTCAGGTTTAAATGAGGTTGTTTTAGCACGTTCGAACAAGATGTGTGATATACATCTTGGTTCTAACACTATTAAGGAATTTTCATTGAATATTCAGGCAATTGTTGTCAAAACCCTCACCCGTAATTTACCCACCCAAAACTTAAAACCTACTTTCATAAAAGAGTTGGACAGAGTCCCATTGGCGGATCCTAAATTTTATGAAAGCCGCCCAGTTGATATTATAATTGGTAGCGATTTTTACCCACAAATTATCAGAGCTGGTGTTAAGAAAGATGTTCTTGGCACATTAATAGCTCAAGAAACTGAGTTTGGTTGGATTTTAACCGGACCAGTACAAGATTCTCACCCTACCCGAAGAATCGTCTCTTACTACAGTTCTGTCAAGCTTGATAAATTTTTGACCAAATTTTGGGAAATTGGAGAAATTCCGCAAGAACCCATTCAATCCGAGGATGATTGTACTTGTGAAAAAATTTACACGACAACTACCCGTCGTTTACCCAATGGCCGTTATCAAGTAACTCTTCCATTTCGTAACCCTCAAATTGAGTTAGGAAACTCTCGCCATATAGCGATGGCTCAATATTTAAGAAATGAGAAGAATTTACTAAAGAAACCCGATCTGAAACTTGGATACGATAACGCGCTACAAGAATATATTGACTTAGGTCATATGAAACCCATAATTTTTAACCCTAAAACTTCTTCAAACACCCATTATTATTTACCCCATCATGCTGTTGTAAAACCCGATCGTGTTACGACCAAAGTTCGAGTTGTTTTTAATGCATCGAGCAAAACTTCGAACGGCAACAGCTTGTATGATACCCTACGCATTGGTCCTACCCTACAACAAGATTTGGTTGTTTCAATCTTGAGATGGCGCTTTTATAAGATTGTTTTTAATGCCGATATCACTAAGATGTATAGGCAAATTCAATTGAACACTACCCACACACCCTATCAAAGAATTTTATTCCGTAAAAGCATCAACGAACCCATTCAAGATTACGAACTGCAAACAATCACATTTGGCGTTAACTGTGCTCCTTATTTGGCTATCAGAACCCTACACAAATTAGCCGCAGACATTCAAAATACCCACCCAATTGCATCTCAAATTTTGAGAGAGAATATGTACGTCGATGATGTACTAGCCGGTGCTCATACTGTTTCAGAGGCTGAAATCACTCAAAAACAGTTAATCACTGCACTTGAATCTGCTGGTTTTCCTCTACGAAAGTGGACATCAAATACCCAAGAGCTCCTAGATAATTTACCCAAGGACCACCAACTCAATGCCGCCTTACTCACCCTTCCGGAATCGGAAAACCCTAAAACTCTAGGCATTCGGTGGAATCCAAAAGAGCACAATTTTTTCTTTGAGGCCCCAAAAATAGAGAGAAAACCAGCCTACACTAAGCGAGCAGTTTTATCTGACATCGCTAAACTTTTTGACCCAGCTGGTTGGTTAGCACCAATTATAATATCCGCCAAAATCGTGATGCAGCAAATCTGGCAGGATAATACAGCTTGGGATGAATGTCTTAACCCACTCACACTTATTAAATGGCACAAGTTTTTTGCAGTTTTATGATAACATTGACAATATTCGAATTCCTAGATGGATAAATTTTTCACCCTCAGCAAAAATTGAGTTTCATGGCTTTTCAGATGCTTCTGAAAAAGCATACTCTGCGGTTTTATACGCACGAGTTATACCCATAAACGGACCTATGTCCGTAACCCTACTCTTCGTTAAGACGAGAGTTGCACCTATCGAAGTAATTTCGCCGCATATATTGGAACTTTATGGTGCAGTGTTGTTGGCAAAGATGGCACACAATTTGATTACCCAGCAAAGGCTAACCCACCACCCAATGAATTTTTAGACGCACTCCTCGATAGTTTTGACATGGCTCAACAAAACCCCAACTACTTCAAACAGCTGTCTGACGGACCGTGTGTATTCAATTTCCGATGCTGGAGAAACCAGGAACTGGAGAAATGAGGACTCTTATAACAACCCAGCCGATGTTGTCAGTCATGGTTACAATGCAGACGGACTGAAGGATGACAAGTTCTAGAATGAACCAACCTCGTTGAAGGAATATCCGACAAAGTGGCCAACAACACATCTACCCTCCGAAACTCAAGCTGAAGTTGAAACTGTAAACCCAAAACCATCTATGAACTTCACTCACCCTACCCAGGACATTTTGGAAAGATTTTTCTGAATGGTCCAAAGCTTTTAGAATATTGTCTTTTGTCTATCGATTTTGTGACTGCGTATCATTTACTCGAAATAAATTTCGACATGACAGCATAGTTCTGGATCGAAAATACCCACAATCTATTGACGAAAGACTCAATAGATTATTAACCCACACGAGTATTAAACTTGATGCGCATGGGATCAAAACTACCCGTGATGGACTAGTAATACTCTGTCAGACACAATATTTCAATGGGGAATATTATAGTCTGAGGAGATCAAATTTACTCACCCTTACACCCTTGGGAATCACCCACTACTCACCCAAACAATCCTTACCTACCCAAACTTTTACCCAAAACACCCACAATTATTAATACCCACCCAAAGTCTAATCTCAGGTTCCACCCCACAAGAAGCTATGGTTGATCTCCAGGTCGGAATTGAAAATCTGTACCCATGGGAAAACCCTGAAACCACGAGAGAAAAAAAAATATTAATACCCTTTCCCACCTTTTGGACAATTAAAAATAATTTGTTATACACAGGTTGCCGGCCCGGGAGGATGTTCACACGAGTGAACAAATACACAACCCTAACCCTGACTTCCAATAGGACAACACAAACATCTTTAACAAACAATAACAATAACATCACCAACACATATCAACATTCACAATATACATCATCATACACACTTTCATCAACACCTTCAACATAATTATTAGGATCTTGGTAGTTCAGTTGATTAGCGATTCTTGAACGACACCAAACAACGCGAGTAAAGTAAGTAAAGTGAATAAATATTTTGAAATAATAAAATTTGAATTATTAATAAATTATAAAATATATATATACAAATTGTGAACTTACATATCTTCAAACCCAAACATTGTGAACTAATGTACAAATCATACAAATTGTGAACTTATATGCAAATACAAATAAAATACATTATAACGTTTATAGAAAACACACAAATATAAAACTTCAAATAATATTTCTATATAACATTTATTCTATACACAATTAAAATATAAAAGGTTTGTGCATAATATACCCTATTCCCACATACTAACACTACCCCATAACCCGTTCGTTCAGCTACCAATGCATCCAGAAAAAGTCACAGTTTGGTGCAATTTATGGGCTGGTGGCATCATTGGACCGTACTTCTTCAAAGATACTGCGAATCGGAATGTAACTGTGAATGGTGAGCGCTACCGTGAGATGATATCCAACTTTTTTTTCCCAAAATGCAAGAGCTTGACTTGCATGACATGTGGTTTCAACAAGACGGTGTCACATGCCACACAACACAATGGACTTATTGAGAGGCGAGTTCGGTGAACATTTTATTTCACGTTCGGGACCGGTCAATTGGCCGCCTAGATCGTGCGATTTAACGCCTTTAGACTATTTTTTGTGGGGCTATGTTAAAGCTCATGTCTATACAGACAAGCCCGCTTCAATTGACGCATTGGAAGACAACATTGAAGCATTTATTCGTGAGATACCGGGCGAAATATTGAAAAGAGTATGCCAAAATTGGACTAAGCGGATGGACCATTTGAGGGACAGTCGCGGTCAACATTTGCATGAAATAATCTTCAAACATTAAATTATATGGACCGTACTATCGATTCAAATAAAGATTTCATGCATTTTTCTGAATTTTATGTTTTTTTTTTGAAAAATGTTCCTATAACTCTTAAAAATCACCCATTATAAGTTTTTGTTTTTATTAAACAGTCAACACATCACCTACTAGGCTATTGTAGACTACTACTTCGCAGTAAACCATTGGCCACAAACAGACGCATTTCAGTAACCCTTAAATTTTCTGGTGAAAGCGACCTCTGTATCTTTAATACATCGACGCAGAATTAAATAACATCGGGTTTGTATGACTTTATTGGTAATTTAGAGGCGATATACTTTGAAAATTACAGCTTCTTACAGGTTTTTTTAAATTAGAAAACAGTAAGCATTAACAATAAAATTTTCATGAATTACTACGACTAGTCAATACAAACTAACTAGCAGTTTAAGTTTGTATTAAAAAAAAATTATTTCCACGTGCAAAATGCCTTGACAATTTCTTTCGAACCATTGTAAAGACCTCATTTCTTTATTTTGGTACTGCATGTTTTTTGACCTGCTATGAATATCCTCAACAACAGCATTAATCCCGAGACCTCTGGGAATATACTAGTTTCTGACATACCATGATGTTTTAAAATGATTCTACCGGTTTCAAAATTTGCCTGTAAGCATTAATTTATTATGTATCAAAGATTTTGATTTTATTCCTTACTTTTAAGTCCAGCTCGTCCCTTTTTTCTTTAGATGTGCTTTCCATTGTAGCTTAGCATCCAGAGTCATTCCAAATAGAGGCCTCCCTTACTGCATACAATTCATTCACTCACAGTAAATTCAACTTATTGTTGTTTTGATTTTGTGTGTTAATGATTCTCTTAAACACATGTGAGTGAATTCCAAAAAAACTTTACTATTTACAGTTTATTAAAGAGATATACACATTTTGCATCACAAAAGTAATTCAGAACTTTGTTCGCATATGGTACTGGTTTTTCATCTATAAAAACTTGTTTGTTGTTAAATTTTTATTTGTACACTTTATATAAACAGATTTAGAGCTTTTAAGTTCAATACTCCATACCTTTTTCCATCTATCTACACAGCTCTGCACATTTTGCAATTTATTAGTTGAGCTGGGAGTGGATTTACCAGTAGCCATAAAGATGGTATCATCTGCGAATGTGCCGACAATATATTGTTGTTGTCCGTACTCTTTTCCTGGACACTGTCCTTTTTGTTGGGTATCCGTGGTCGGAAAAAAACTATGTTTAAGAAATTCCTAAACAAAAAATTTAAGAGACATATCTGCACACACGGCGACTTAAACGTGACATGGTAATGATGAGATATTTTTCACCTGCAATGCGCCTTATTTCATTCAATAGTTGCAATATTTGCATGTCTCCTAAGTTAATCTTTTATGTACTCTTACTTTAATGTACTCGTACTTACTCCATTCGGGTGTAGCATTGATTATAGAGTGAAGCTGTCTACACTTTTTTAGCTTTGCTTGTGTCATGTTGGATTTAAATTAATCGCAAACTAAAATTCCGAAGGCATGAATTAGAATTATTTGTTGTCGTCACATTAGGTGAATTCAATCGAACGGTTAAAGAAATTTTGAAAATCGGTGTTAGAAAGATATGTCACTATCGCAAAATTGCCAGCAGAACTGTACTTTTTTATTATTTTTAATTAAAAATGAACTATAAAAGTGAATTCACTACTGAACAGATTGACTCTTTGTTTGATATAATCGGGCAAAAATTGCCATAGTTAAGATTTAAAGAAAAACAAAAAAACGTTGTGTCATATTTAAATATGTTTAAGGGAAGAATCATCAATTTTGCATTTGAGCGACCAGCATTAATGGGTTAACATTTGCGATTTTCTTTTTCCATGCAAGTACTTTTGAATTGACGTCATTTCTTGGTGTAATATTTCACTTACTTTATTCATTATTTAACTTAATTTATCAAAAATTAAATTCTAAAATTCTGATAAGGAGTCGGAATTTATGAAAGCTCGGAGCTGCACTACTGCTTTACTCAACGTAGTTGATGACCTTAGGTTGAGACTAGATGAAAATTAAATAGCGTTTTTAGTTCTTTTGGATCACACCAAGGCCTTTGATACGGTTGATAATAAAATATTATTGAGGCATCTAAAGACCCTCTATCATTTTTCTAATTCAGCTTGTAGTCTTATACATTCTTAGCTTATGAACAGATCACAACGAGTTTACCGGTACGAAAATAAACGTGTATTGGCTGACAACCAAATAAAAATTCTGTTCGACATCCCACCAGCCACTAGCGAGAATAGTAAGTCAGTTAGAAGAATACAGTCTTCTGTAAATGACTCTTTGGCAACTCTGAAAACTCTTGGAGTAAATGTGGGAAGCTGGGACCCTATTCTCATAAGATTAGTCTCCACTAGATTACCCGATTTCACCCTTTCACTATGGGAACAGTCTCTTTCATCACCCCGTGAACTACCAAAGTGGTCACAAATGTCTCAGTTTTTAGTAGACAGGTACGAAGCTGTAGAGCGTCTCAAGCATTAAAACTGCTAAGGATGACTTTTGTTTGAATAAAAAGCCACAACCAAACATACACACATATTCCTCTCAAGAACACTTGCATCTAACTTGCAAAGCATGCGGTGAAGAACATAATCTCCGAGTGTATCCGAAATTTCGGGCTTTCACTGTACAACAAAGAGTCGACTTTGTGTACAAGAACAAATTTTGCAATAATTGCTTAGGCTCTTCTCATACAAAAGCAAATTGCAAAAGCAAGTACACTTGCATTTATTGCAAAAAAACCCATTATTCCTTATTGCACATGACAAAAGTGTCAAAAAATTCACCGCAGGAATCTCACAATTCACACTACAAAGGTAGCAGTAATTCCTCACAATCGGCAAATGATACACAGATCAATCATGATAACTCTCGAACAGAATACCCTACCTCAAATCGGGTACATGCTAATTACTCTACGAGTAATGAAAATATTCTATTGCGAACTGCTCTAATGCAAATAGAATATAGAGGTGAACTCTTCACAATTCGGGCTCTTATAGACCCAGGTCCTCAGCGAACATTATTTACAGAAAGAATTAGAAGCCGACTTCAACTCCCATATCAAACATCTCGTTTTGAAATTGTCGGTATCGGCGGACAAAAGCAGTCCGCAGATAAATAATGCGAGTTCGTTTTGTACGCAAGAAGGTATAATTTGAGAATTCCCATTAAGGCAACGGTTTTGTCGAAAGTCACTAATCAACTTCCTTCTTGTACCTTTGCAATCGCTCACTCTAGCGAACTCGAAGCATTAGATCTAGCTGATCCCACCTTCAACAAATCATCACAAATAGATATAATCCTGGGCAATGACTATGAATATCTCGTTAATATTGAAGGTATGAAGAAGAATATTTGCGGTCGCACCTCGGCATATAACACTCTATTCGGATAGGTGCTAAGTGGCCCTATCGATTCAAACCTTCACAACTTCAGTTGTTTCCTCGGATATATCACACCTCAATAGTATCTTGAAAAAGTTTTGGGAAGACGAAGAAATTTCCTCAGCATGCCCGTGCTCAACTGAAGATGAAATTTGTGAGAAGTTCCATACTCAGACTACGACACGTCATGAGAATGGTAGATATATCGTACGATTGCCATTCAGGAAAGAATATCCCTAGAAAATTTCTAGATTTATTGCTTTGGCCCAATATTCCAAAATGGAAAAAACATTGTGCAGGAACCCCGGACTTTACACCGAATATAATAATGTTTTAAACGAATATTTGACCCTTGATCATATGGAAGAAACTTCCACTCTTAAAACTATGTCTCAGGGTAAATATAACTCATTTTACTTACCGCAACATGCTGTAGTACGCCCGGACAATAGGACTACAAAGGTACGAGTTGCATTTAACGCATCGAGGAAAACAAAATCAAATTTTGCTCTTAATGATGTCTTGCACACAGGCCCTACTCTACAAAGTGATTTGATTAATTATTCTCAATTGGAGAAAATACAAATTTGTATTCAGCGGCGATATACAGAAAATGTACCGTCAAATTCTCGTACATTCATCCATTTTGCGTAAGGAGATGATATTCTTTCTGGAGGTTTTTCCATAGAGGATACCCTATCCGCTCAGAATCAACTTATATAAGTCTTGAAATGCGCAGGAATACCTCTGAAAAAGATTACTGCGAATGACTCTAAATTACTCTCCCATTTATCAAAGGAGGATCTCTATGATTTAGATTTCCTCCGCTTCCATGAGTCAAGCACAACCAAGACTCTTGGTATAAAATGGAATGCGCTCACGGACACATCTCCTACACTTTGACGCCAATAGCACAGTTATCAAAAATAACTAAAAGGCAAATTCTCTCGTCTGTGGCAAAACTTTTCGATCCAGCTGGTTGGCTTGCGCCTTTTATAATAAGGGCAAAAATACTCATGCAACAGCTGTGGTTAGAGGGATTAGAATGGGACGAAGACATTTTACCGGATTTCCTTCAAATATGGAACAATCTCGTTCAGGATCTCTCTCATATAGAGGAAATCTCAATTCCTCGGTGGATCAAATATATGCCTGAGGATATAATTCAGATTCATGGATTTGCTGATGCCTCCAAATCAGCTTATTGTGCTACAGTGAATGTTAGGTGCCAAACAAACACACATAACACATTTTCAAGTTTGTTACTAGCGAAATCCAAGGTAGCCCCAATTCAGACAGTCAGTCTCCCACGATTGGAACTAAATGGAGCCGTTTTATTGGCAAATCTTATCCACTATGTTCTAGCATTCTTGAATTTCTCTAGGTTGGCTCTCAAAACCCCCTTCATCTTGGGAAACCTATGTAACTAATAGAATCGCTCGAATTCATCGCTTAATCCCAGATGCAAGATGGCAACATGTGCCAATACACTATAATCCAGGAGATCTTGGAAGTCGTGGCTGTAAACCACAAGATCTTGCTCACAACTCCCTGTGGTGGCATGGACCACCATGGTTAACCAAACCCTCATCTGAATGGCCAAAACGAAACCCATTGAAAACACTCCAAATCTCTAACGAGGTTCAGGTACTGCATACAGAAGTTCGAAATGATGACATTCTAGCTAGAGTCTCATCATACAACAGAGCTTTGCGTGTGGTATGCTATATATTTCGATTCTTCAATAATTGTAATAAGAACCTCAGGCCAAATAAATCACACATTACTCAAAATAACTTAACTCACGAAGAAATGAAATTCGTTAAAGTCAGTCTGATTATGCTATGTCAGAAAACCTATTATTCAGAGGAATATGAATCCTTGTCTGAAAAGCGGGACATATTTACCAAAAGTGTTCTCAGAACCTTAAACCCATTCCTTGATAAGAATTTGCTTCTTAGGATAAATGGCAGATTGGCTCTCTCTTCCCTACCATATAATGAACGCTATCCCATTATATTACCTGGCAACTCCCGATTTTGTCAGCTTTATTTGCACCATTTACATTACTTCCTATCTCATGTGTCGTATGGTAAAGACTGAATTCTATATCTTCCGTCTCAAACCCCGAGTGAAGAAGATAATACGACAGTGCAAAACTTGTATTATTTACCGACAACAGCCTTGTTCTCAGATAATGGCACCGCTTCCCCGAGAGAGATGTAGTCTTTCACCTCCATTTGAAGTTACAGGGATTGATTTTGCTGGCCCGTTTGAAATTAAAATCTCAACCTTACGAAATTCGAAAACTCCAAAGGCCTATGTTTTTTGTTTGCTTCAGCACGAAAGCTATCAATTTGGAATTATGCTCAGACCTGTCTTCGTCAGCGTTCCAGGCCGCATTCTCTCGTTTCGTTGGTAGGCGTGGACTACCGCAAAGAGTAGTAACTGACAATGGTCGAATTTTTCTCGGAGCTAGTAGAGCACTCGAACGTGAATTCAACGAGTTTGTGAAAACAGCGGCCCAAGATATAGCCCAGAAATACCTGACATATGGCTTTGAATTGAAATTTATTCCACCTCATGCACCACCAAGCTGCCGTGAAGAGCTTCAAAATTCATTTGAAGCTAATTGCTGGTGCTCAGAGATTTACCTTTGAGGAATTTTCAACTGTTCTAGCTCGCATAGAAGGAATTCTGAATTCTCACCCATTATCTGCGCTTTCCGAAGACCCATCTGATTTAGCAGCATTGACTGCGGGTCATTTCTTGAGAGGAGCCCCCTAATGGCTTTCCAGAACAAAAGTGGCAGGAAATGTCTCTGGTTAACAGATGGGAGAAGCTGAAAGCACTTCACCACCAATTCTTCAATCGGTGGAGAGAGGATTATTTGAAATCTCTCCAGAGGAGATACAAGTGGAAATTCTCAGTTCCTAATGTCCATGTAGGAGATCTCTTGGTTATAATGGACGATTTACAACCACCCTACGAATGGCGATTGGGACGGATTGAAGTTACATATCCAGAACCCGATATGAATGTGCGTACAGCGGATATCCGCACAGTGTCGGGAATTATCACTCGACCGATAGTTAAATTATGTCGGCTTCCATTTTTGAATGAAGAAAATTCTAATTGAAATAAATTCTAATTCAAATTTTCAATACAACTCGCCTTTTTTCTCAAACTACTAACATTTCTGACTGACTCAATTTCTCATTACTCGCAATGTCCACTAATATTTATAATTTTTCCCTTAGAAATAATCGAAATTTATAATAATACGCCGGAACCACAAAAAACAATCCCAACAATAGACGTCACGTGGGCAAGGGTCGTCACCCAAGATCTCGACCAGATCCTGAAATTTATGAATGCAAAATATGCCGGAAATTCCACGCGTTGAGGTTTTGCCGCCAATTCCTGAGAATGTCTATCATTGAAAGGCAGGAAATCGTCGATAGGCATCGGTATTGTGAAAACTGTCTAGCTAGGAGCCATGACCTACGATCCTGCACGTCACTGGACATGTGTAAGAAATGTGACAAATTTCACCACACATTGCTTCACCCAACCCCTGAAAAGACCAAAAGAAATGAAGCAATTCAAAGAAAGACGTTTGAAAAGACGAAAAGAAATAAGGCCGTTCAACGAAAGACATCAACGAAAGAAGCATCATCATCGACTTAGTCCATAAGTCCAGATGCCAAAATCATTGCACAAGCCATAAGGTCCTTGGCACAAGTCCTTTGTACTACACCTCCGGGCGAGAGGTCACCTTGTGTTTAGCACAAGGCCGGCGCTATGATCAAACTACGTTTGAACACATATTAATTTCAAAGGCAACAAAAAACATATTTCCATCAAACAAAAAGGAATGTCTCCACCATTACAATTCCATTGCACAATGGGAATGCCTCCACAATTCCAGTCATACAAAAACAAAGGGAATGTCTCCACAATTCACTGTTAATATCAACTGTAGGGAGAGCAGATGTTTTGTGGAAATTAAAATAAGACAAAACAATTACTTATCATCTTGTGCTTATCATAGCAACTACAGAATTCTACCACCAAATTGAAATTTTAACTTAGTCAATTAAAATGAAATAAAACCATTGCGTGAAAGTAAAATTTGTGAAATCATATTTAATAAAATTAACAAAAACAAGAAATTGTATAATAATATTGAACTGTGCTCAAATACAATAAGAAAATAAAATACTCAAAATAAAATTAAAATACTTAAATTTAAATGAAATTTATAATTAATAAATGAAAATATATCTCTAACATTAAAAGGAAAAAAAAATAAAGTGAAATAAAATTTAGTTAATGTACTATAAAATTAAATTTATAATAAAAGAAAAAAAATTCTTTAAGTATCTTTAATAAAACAAACAAAAAATGTTTGATTTACATTTTAATTATATTCACCTAAACTACTTACCTATATGAAATTAAACTTATCTTAAACTTGTTTACATTTTAATTATATTCACCTAAACTACTTATCTATATGAAATTATACTTACCTTAAACTTCGAGGTGGTCAATGGATGAGTTCCAACATATGCTGGAGAGGCTGGCGTCACACGTGCGCCTGAACACCCCGGTTATTATTGGAGGAGATTTTAACGCTTGGGCGACCAAATGGGGTAGTAGATATACTAACGCCAGGGGTCGCTGCCTCTTGGAAACATTCGCTTCCCTTCCTGTGGCGCTGATGCATGACGGAAGAGGAAGCACATTTAGGAGAGCTGGATCGAGCTCGATAATAGATTTGTCGTTTGTGAGCGATGGCCTTGTTTCGCGGACCGCATGGAGGCTAACTGAGGACTTCACGAATAGTGACCATCAGGCAATCGTGATTACGGTTACAGGGCGCAACACGAGAGGAAACGGATTGCCGAAGTTTACGGGACCTAAATGGACGAACTCCCGCTTTGACGAGGAGACGTATAGATTGATGTTGTCGTCTTTTCATACGACTGGCAGCACGGTCGAGGAATTAGTGAGCGGCGTATACGAAATGCTCAACACTGCATGTGATGCTGCTATGCCTAGGAGAACTGTGTGTAGGGGACGTTCCCCCTGCTACTGGTGAAATGACGAGATTCGAAGACTGCGGTCGGCGTGCTTTGGGGCGAGAAGTCGGGCCCAGCGCACGAGAGGAAGACCGACATGGGAAGTCGAACGGGCTTCATATGAGGATCTAAGGCGTCAACTTAGAAGAGCCATTAAAAGGAGCAAGAAACTATCCTTTCAGCGGATATGCCAGGAAGCTGACATCAATCCTTTTGGGACGGCGTACAGAGTCGTCTGCAAGAGAATCTGTGCTCGAGAACAGCCTAAACTAGGTTGTCCAGTTTTGCTACGGGAGATCATTGGTACATTATTCCCACGTGGCCAGCCCTACACTTTTATAAGTAGGGAGCCGGAGGCCATTCATACCATACCCGAGGTAACAGGAGAGGAGGTACTCGCAGCATGCACTAGAATAGGAGATAGGAAAACACCGGGGCCGGATGGAATCCCGAATAGTGCAATTAGGGCGGCTATCCGGCTCAGACCGGACACGTTCGCCAAGGTGTTCGACAAGTGCTTCGTCGAGGGTGTTTTTCCACGTAGGTGGAAGAAGCAGAAATTGGTTCTCATTCCAAAACCTGGTAAACCGCCAGGGGAACCATCGTCGTATCGGCCCATCTGCCTACTTGACACGATGGGAAAAATATTGGAGAAGATAATATACAATCGACTACTAACATGTGCCGAGGCAGGAGGAGCTCTCTCGGACCTGCAATACGGATTTAGGAAAGGACGGTCCACTGTTGACGCGATAAGGAGGGTGGTCGACATTGCAAGAGATGCAATAGAGGGCGAAAGATGGAGATTTGGCACCAAGGAGTACTGCGCGGTTGTCACACTTGACGTTTAAAACGCGTTCAACTCGGCGAATTGGGGCTTTGCATATGACATTGCCATAGTCTCGGTAGCTAAAAGGGTAGGAGAAATAGAGGAGAAAACGAAAACAGCGATTCGAAATGTTGGAGTATGACTGGATGAGGCAGGTTTGACACTTGCTGCACATAAAACGGAGGCCGTCTTGATAAGCGGCCGGAAGATAGTGGAGAAGATGAAATTGACCGTTGGAGGCACAACGATCGAATCGAAGAGGGCGATAAAATACCTGGGAGTGATTATCGACGACAGGTTGAACTTCAAGGAGCACGTGAAATACATCGGTGAAAATGCATCTGTAACACAGGGAGCACTGGCGAGGATGATGCCAAATATTGGAGGACCAGGTCCATTTAAAAGAAGAATAATTTCGGCGGTAGTAACGTCGATAATGCTGTATGCTTGCCCAATATGGTCGGAGGCACTCTCAGTGGGGACGACGAGGAGGATACTGTCCTCTGTGCATCGTTTAAGCGCGATTAGACGGATAAGTGGCTTCAGGACAGTGTCTGATGAAGCAGTTTTGGTATTGGCAAAGAAAATACCAATAGATATATTGGCGGATGAGATGAGAAGGATATACCTTCGCCGTCTCGAGTACCCGGGACAAATAGCGGCTATAAAAGCGGAGGAACGAAGGACTTCCATGCACAAATGGCAGTCACGATGGGAGAGCAGTTTAAAGGGGAGATGGACATTTCGTCTTGTCCCTGATGTAACTGTTTGGATGAAGAACGGACATTGCGAGTTGAACTACTACGTGACCCAGTTTCTAACTGGTCATGGGTGCTTCAGAAAGTACCTGCACAGATTTGGTCATGACACTTCCCCTATATGCCCAAACTGTGTAGATGAGGAGGAAGATGCGGAGCATATTCTAACATGCTGTCCCAGATTTAGATGGCCGTGAGAAACGAATTTAGGACCAAACCGGCTAATGGAAGAACTGTTGAACTGTAGGATTCTATGGAGTCAATATAGTCAGAGAATGGCTGAAGTAATGATAGTACTCCGAAGACTGGAGAAACGGAGGCGAAATTTAAATTAATGTGATAAAGCTTTCAAGCTAACCAGCCCTCCGCGAAGTAATACCTTACGGCAGTCCCGCGGGGGAGAGTGGTTGAAGTGTGTAGGGAGTGGGTTTAGTACGTAGGCACCAGTGATGGTGAATCGGGCACTCTTTTGTTTGAACAAAAGTGTCTTTCGAAGATTCCCACCTCCGGCTCAAGAAAAAAAAAAATAAAAAAAAAGAAAAACTTACCTTAAACTTGCACCAACACATAATAAAAGTAAGTGAATTAAGTCGTCTAAAATGATACTTACTGAAAAATTGTGCCCATATTGAAATATTGATGGAAATTGTGTAATTGTATAAATATATTGTAAATTCGCAATTGGAAAAAAACAGAAAAAGGATTTATTTCATTGCTGGAAAAGGTAAGAATCTCAATTCTCTCTTAATTCTCTTAAGAAATTGAAATAATTGTATTTTTTTCTTTCTCTCTCCCACAATACGCATCCCAACGATTGTAATTACTCACGAGTAATTACAATCCATATCTCCTAAAGATCTCTTTCTTTAAAAGAGATTTAAGGGAGATTTATAAACAAATTATTCATCCCCAATTTGTTTCAGATGTGTTTATAATTGTAGCGTACACATTTACGCTGATGACGTTCAGCTCTTTGTATAGACTCGATCAACTGTGATTGAAAATTGACAACTAGGCTAAGTCCAATGGACTTTGTATAAATCCTAAAAATCTAAATGTTTATTGCTCTCCAGAACAAAGAGAGCATTTGTTGTGCCAGATATAATTATCAGGTTGAATAAAATAGACTATGTTGAATTAGCAACCAATCTGGGTATTATCTTTAATGGTCGGCTAACGTGGTCTAACCACATTAATGTCATCGTTGGTAGAGTTTACGGTATGCTTCGAAATTTATGGGCCTTTGCCATAAGAATGCAACTGGGTAAAACATGCCCGATTCCTGTACTTTTATACAGATCTTAGTTTCGCAAACTGTGATACTGATGATAGGCGTACACTCAACTTGGCTTACAATAATATAGCTAGATATGTATTTATTAAAGGAAGTCGCTACCATATATGACAATTTTCTTACTGGATATTTGGAGTTAATTTTAATAACCTCTTAAATATTAAATGCATTATTCTCCTCCATAAGATAATTACCTCAAAACAGCCAACAAACTAATTTAGGAGTGTACTTGCAAGATCCAACCGCGGTATGAAAATTATCCAACATAGATTTAGATCTCTTTTGTCGCAACGCCAGTATTCAGAACAAATGCAATGCAATTAAGTTCAAAAAGGAGTTATAAAAGTTATTTAATAGCCCATTTACACTACAGCGAAATCTAGTGGATTAGATTTCAAATCTTGCTCAAAATCTAGATCGTTTACACTGGATTTATTTGACAGTAGCAAGATTTCATTTTAATAACAAAAACAGCTGACTGATATTTAAAAGAAAATAATAATATTTCCAAATTTAGTTTAATACCAAACAAAAATGAAAAATATAGGACATTTAGTATCGTTTTCATCAAGACCAAATAAGATCCAATCAGAAATAATGTTGTTGCGAAAAACGCAAGCATTTGTTGAATATAAGATTTCAAAAAATAATGTAAATGTATTACTATACTCAATTGTTAAATAGCAGAATGGAATAGGTACATGTAGGCATATATATAGGTAATAATATATAAATATTAAACCGTACTTTAATACAGGTTCGTCACGGGTCAATCTGGGAGCAAGATGTTCCTAATATTTTATATGATATGTTCATCGAAAAGTCGCCAAACTATTCATTTGTTATGCTTAACCTCTTCAGGGACGATTTTTTATGGTGACAAAAAATGATTAAATTTTGTTTTCTTTTTAAATTATTTAATTTTATTTAAATAGGAATTCAGAAAACAAAAAACAATGAAAATTCGCAAAAAGGAATAACGTCCACATTTGTGGCCACTGGGCGTTAATGGTAATTTATTTGTGATATGATTTCATACATTCCGGGCATATCAGGCATATATATATATATATATATGTATACTCGATACAAATGTAGAGAGTACGTCTTACACAATTTTTGTCGTGACATCTGGGGGGATTTTTCAGTCCCTTGTATTTAGGATAACGACCTATACCGTCCAGTCTAATTCCAGGATCAACTTTAGTCCAGCTTTTAGATTTTTTAGGTAGTGATGGTAAAACTTATTATATTAAATATAACTGATATTATTTCTTTCAAATATTAACGGTTTCTTGATATAATCCAATAAAACAGATTGCCGAAGAATTATTTCACTTTTTTGTTTATTTATCTAACTATGCGTCGGAAATAATATCATCAGTGCAGACAAACGGTTAAATGTTTACATACAGTTACTAAATTATACGTACGGTTAAAAAATTGCCGAAATTTTTTAACTAATCCGTTTTCGTTGAAAATCTTTATAGTTTCCTTGATGTTAAGACGGTCTTTTGCATTGGTTAAAAAAAATTCTAAAATTGAACTCAATTGTGGCCCTGCACAGGCCCACAAACGTATGCATCCGATTTACAAATTTCACAAATTTCTGAACCAAAGCAAAAGACCGTCTTAAAATCGGGGAAAGTTGTCAGACAATTACAAAGATTTTCAACGATAACGGATTAGTTAAAAATAATTTTGAAATTTGTTATCCGTATGTATACTTTTGTGGCTATGTGTATTTCTGTTGTTGGAGGATTTGGTAGTCAATAACTTACTATAAAATTTTTGTTTTTTTTTATTATTATTATAAATATGATTATAAAAAATTAAACGTCCACATATGTGGCCAAGGGCGTGAAGAGGTTAAAGCTAACATCCATGAAAATTTTTGCCGCACTTATCTATTAGTTTTGTTTTTAAATTGAAATGTCATTTTTTTCCTGCTCAGCGTTGTATTTTTAAGTACTATTGGCAAAACACATAGTTGCATTTCTATTTTTACTAGATTTTGAGTAGATTTTGCAGAAATCTACTAAATAAGCAGATTTTGTTTTGCATGGGAAATCTAGTTAAAATCAATTAGATTTGGCTCGAAATCTCATAAGTACTAGATTTCGCTGTAGTGTAAATGGGGTATAAATAAATTTTAAAATATTTTGTTTGTTTTGTACATTTTTTACTTTTTATCTTTATTAGTGATTTATAATTTTCATTTTTTAATAGTCTTTAAATTTAATTGTATCTTTATATGTATATGTATATATGTTTCTTTGTTTGTGTATGTTGCTTTTAATCTGTATGTAATCTTTGTATTTTTCCTATTTTATTTTTTACATATACAGTGCCGGTAAAAAATAGCACCAAATCTACCCATATTATTTCATTGTACATAAAATTCCTATTATTATTTTATTTATTTATTTACTCTGAGATAATAATTTTTTCTCTTAAAATTGTTATTATCAAACAATTTTAAGAGTAACATATGAAATCTAACGGTAATAAAATAGCACTTCTCATTGTTTTTGCAAGATCTTCAAAGGAAGAAGCAATTTTATTTTAAGCAAACATTATGTAGTTATTCGTGAACAGATTGTAGAAGCGAGTGTTTAAAAGGAGTTAAATAAATGTAAGTTGAAAGAACAATAAATATGGGTCGTGGAAAGCATTGTTCTGAGGAAAAAAGAGAAATTATTAAAAATTATGATTTCTGAGGGAAAAACTTACGCGGAAATTGGTCAGTTTCTCAAATGCTCAAACAAAATGATTAGAAATTACTTATACTAAAAAAGTCGACACTCGTGGAAGAAAACCTGCAATATCCGCGTTACTTGTCAAGAGCAAAAAGGATCCTTTTAAGCCAGCAACGGAATTGAAAAAAGAGCTACAAATTGAGGCATGCGTTGAAACAGTCCGAAATCGGCTTCGGGAACATAATTTAAAAGCTTGCATGTGAGCATCAACACTGGCCCGTAAGTAAATGGAGAAACATTTTGTAGACTGACGAGAGCAAAATTGTTTTGCATGGTGGAAAAGGACTTCGAGCGTTTGTACGACGATCACCAAACGCTGAATATAACCCCCAATTCACCTGCAAGACCGTAAAACATGGAGGTTCGAGCATTATGATTTGGGAGTGTTTTTCATATTACGGAGTGGGTCCAATATACTGGCTCAAAACATTGTTGGATCAACATGTTTACGTTGATATACTGGAGAATGTTATGCTACCGTACGCTTCATGAGGAAATGCCATTGTCATGGGTCTTCCAACAGGACAACGACCAAAACACACCAGTCGAAAAGCCAAGAAGTGGTTCGACGAACATAAAATAAATGTTATGGAGTGGCCGGCGCAGTCGCCAGACTTAAACCCAATAGAAAATCTTTTGTCTGACGTTAAAAAATACGTTTGGGTAATGAAACCTACCAATAATGAGTCACTATGGGCTACAGTGAAGGAGGCATGGAACAATATCAAAAAAAAAAATGTGAAGAACTAGTTGACTCCATGCCAAGACGTTGTGCCGTCGCCATGCCACAAAATATTAAAATGTCTATTTAAAACTGTATTATGACCATATAAAAAATCTTTTCAATCTTTTTTAATGTATTTTCTATTTTTTTTGTACCAGTGTATAAAAAAGGGGATAAACAAAGTAAACAAACAAGCAACAACAACACTGCAAGGACAAATGTAAGCAAAATACACAAACAACAATAATGAAAACAATTTGTTTACATTTACAAATATTTCGCGAAGGCAATCATTCTCCTTCGAAAGCATTTATCAGACTGTCTACCCAGCGATATAAAAGCCAAGACAAAACAGGCAACGAGATGAGAAAGAATTCAGTCAGTCTTGTGTGAAGACGCGTTGCGTGTGGGGAGAATAATCGTGGTTCGAAGATCTCCGTCACTAAGATCTAGCGAACGACTGTAAATAAAAATAACAATTAAAGTAAATTGTTGTTGTTCAGAACAAATTGCCAAAGGTGGCACACAGAATTGTGCGAACAATAAAGAATTGATTTAAAAGTAAACACAAATTTATTTCAATTTTATTTGCAATCTACGAACCCATATTTTTAACGTTTTTAAAAGGCTAAAAACGTAACAATATGTTCCAATTAAGACTGGAAAAATACGAAATGGAAAGCCGTGGTTTACTAATGAAATTAGAATCTCAATTAATGAAAGTAATAATACATATTACAGATGGAAGAGATTTATGACGACTGATCTATACATTTTTAAGGCATGTAGGAAAGATACAAACATGAAAATCAGAACCGCAAAATCTATTTTCTACGCATGAAAATTCATGTCAGAGATTTGCAACTACAGAAAATGGGGAAATATTCGATTATTAATAATAATGAATAGCAAATATACAATAACACTGTTGATGTAAATCTTAGCATAAATTTCTAGAATATACCGACTACTGATGCAGACCTAGAACATTACAAATCATCTCATGTCTTTTCATCCTCTATTCTTATGACTCAACCTAATTTTAAATTCAAAAATGTTAATCATTAAGATGTTCTTGAAAGCATTCTTAGCGTTAAATCCAACTCCTTCGGCAATGATAATCTCATCATCCCAAGTTTGTTAAATTGATTTTGCTATACTTCCTTTCGAACATAGCGCAATTAATAAATACTATAATTTCAACGTCTATTTTTCATGCAATGTGGAAATATGCTAAGATAATACCTGTACCTAAACAAGATAAGACCTACCGCCAAATAGCAATATTATCATACTTATCAAAAATGTTTGCAAAATTAATTTACAGGCAAATGATGGAGTATGTGTATGGCAATAATTTACTATCTGAGGGGTAATCTGGCTTTCGACCTGATCACGGCTGCATTTCTGCGCTTGTTGATGTTACAGAGGAGTTGCGATCAAAGGCTGATGATAATATGCTATCCCTTTTAGTCTTACTTGCTCATCCGAAGACATTTGACACTCTTGACCACACGATACTTTGCCAGAAACTCAAACACATGTGCCACTTTTCAGATACCGCTGTTAAGCTTGTTGCTTCATAATTACGGGACAGATGTAAATTTATGTATTGTGATGGTAATAACTCGAATAGTCTTCTGTCAATATTTAGAGGTATACCACAAGGTTTCATACTAGGTCCATTACTATATTCGATTTACTCTAATGATCTGGCATCAAACTTGAAGCATTGTAATATACAGATGACGTTCAACTATACATTCCATTTTGAAATTATAAATTGTCTTGGCAAAGTGAATTGTGATCTATATAATGTGTTTAAATGGGCATTGGAGAACGGTCTATGCCTGCATTCTCAATAATAATTTTTTTTTCAATATAGTCATATTATTTAATATTGTTATGCAAATCAAAACGACCTAATATCGTTTAACAACAAAAACGATAAACAAAAGCCACACGATACAAATACACACTAACACTAAGAATACAATGAACGTGTTGATTATCTAAAGCTGCACACACACATATGTACAACGAATATGGTTGCGCCTGGTACCAGCAACAACATGTATGTGGCAAAAAGGGATAGACAACATAAGCAAAGTACACAAACAACAATGTATTAGCAATAGAGCTCTCGAGAAGGCGAGATCACGAACCAGAATGAATGTTCGTTAGACTGGTTGTGTCGGACTATAAAAGGGCTGGACAAAGCAGGCAGCAGGCAGTAAGAATTCAGTCAGCCTTGTGTGAAGTTGCGTGTGAACAAAACAAGTCGTTGTTGTAAAGCGAATAGTTGTGTGAACCAGGGTTGGCAAATGACATTTCTAAATTGTACAAACCAGCGTTTTAAATTGTACCTTTTTACCCTAATTGTACAAAACACATTTTTTATTGCAAATATATATGTTTATTAGAAATATATATTTTATTTTAATAAACAATATAAAAGCAAAACAGAAAAATACATACGAATTCAATTGTACTGTTGTAACAAACAAATATTATAATTATTAATTTTATAGTGTTTTCACACCAAAATTTAAAACCTGATTTTAGCATTAAAACCATAAACAGCTGATTTTGCGTTCACACTGCAAGTTTTATTAAAATTGGTTTTAAATTCATGACATTTATGACTGCGAGAAAAAAATTTTATGAGCAATATGCCTTATTTCATCTTGATATATTTAGCTTCTGACTTACCTTTCGCACAAGAAGCTATATTCATTGTGACCAGAAACAACACACATTTCGATTAATATTTAAATATTTAAGAATCTTTAAAATTTTCATTGAAGAAATTAAAAATATTCCAAATTTTTCCTTTTTTAATACAAAATAAATAATTATTTACATTTATTTATTTATTAATTTATTTACATTTGTTTTTGTTTTTATCAGCTGTTTTCAGGTTTTCAGAGCTGGTAGCTCTGATTTAGTACATTTAGTACATCAAAACAAAGTTGTATTTCATAAAACCAACTTAAAACCAATTCAAAAAAGGTTTTATTTTGGTTTTAACACAATAATTTTGTATGGTAAAATCAGTTTTTATTTTTGGTTTTAACGTTAAAACCAACTTTTACGTTAAAACCACTCGGTGTGAAAACACTATTATGAAGAAATTTAATTTTTCCAATTGATATATATATATATTCTTATAAATTAATAATGTATATATAAATACATAAAACAGTTTATAATTTTTCAAATGGTTTCTTCTATAGTTTTGTTAATAAATTTTTCGTTATTTTATAATTATAACAACAACAGTGTGATGAATTTATTAAATCTTTAGTTTGTATTAAACCAGAAAGTGTAGTTACATGCAGTGTGTTTCTCTCTTTTGTTTTATTATATCTTGATACGAAAAAATTCGTTCCACATTTGCGGATGAATGAGGAATGGATAATATCCCTCTTACTACTTTACTAAATTCTAAAAACATATATTTATTTGATTCGTTTTTAATTTCAAAAATTTTGGTTCAAAAATTGCTTATGTTTTCATTTTTATACGATTTTATTATTTCTAAATCAGCCAGAGTTCTGAATTGTGAGTTTATTGTTTCGAAATTTTGGTGTTCATTAAAACACATTTTTACTAATATTGGTACGACGCTGTTAGTTTTCCAGAGAAAACATTATCTGGGGAAAACTTATTAAACTAGTTTAAGGTTTGATTATCTTCATCATTTACATCTAAATTTGATATTTCATACTTATCAAGTACATTTTTTAAAAAAAAATTGCGACCCATTTGGCGGAATAAAAATGTTATTCGTTCTAAAATTATATGAATTCGAGCGTCTTCTGCTTTTTGCTTAAGAACGAAAGACAATGTAGATAGAAAAATATTCGCAATAAATTGACAGCCAAAATGAGTTGCCATTTCACATCAATTAAGACTTAAAATTGACAAAACTTTAAAATTTTACAAAATGGGTGATCGGTGTACCATTGTACTTTTGATATTTGAATTGTACCAAAAAAAAGTACAATTGTACCAATTTTGCCAACCCTGGTGTGAACTTACTTACTTACTTAATTGGCCATAACAACCCGTTTATCGGATTTCGGCCTGCCGCAACACATCCTTCCAGGCGCCTCTGCTTCGTGCGCGCCTACGCCAGTTGGTCACACCAATCGATGACAGGGCTTCCTCGATTTGCCGCTGGATATTAATACGCTGTACAACGTCCATGTCGTTGAGGAGCTCATACAGCTCACTGTTGTATCGGATACGGAAATCATCGCCAACTCGCACTGGACCGAAGATCTTGCGCAGTACTTTTCTCTCGAACACTCTCAAGGTCGCTGCATCTGTACTTAATAGGGTCCATGCCTCTCCGCCATAAAGAAGCACGGGTAGGATGAGTGTCTTGTAGAGTGTTAGTTTTGTCGTACGAGAGAGGTCTCTGCTACTCAATTGCCTATTGAGACCATAGTAGCACCTGTTGGCAAGAGTGATCCTGCGCTTGATCTCCAGACTGACATCATTTCTGGTGGTAACGGCGGAGCCAAGATAGATAAATTCCTTGACCGTATCAAAAGTATAGTTATCGGCCGTAATCTGAGAATCAATACGCCGCGCGTCTCGACTCGTCGATAACATATACTTTGTTTTGCCCTCATTTACTGCCAAACCCATCTTGGTAGATTCGCGTTCAATAGCACTAAAGGCAGCAGTAACATCTCGCTCCGTACGCCCTATGATGTCAATGTCGTCAGCGTACGCAAGCAACTAGACACTTTTTTGAAAAATAGTGCCACTGCGATGCACTCCTGCCTTTCGCAGAACACTCTCCATGACGAAGTTGAAGAGGTCGCATGATAAGGGGTCGCCTTGTCTGAAACCTCGCACGATATCAAAAGGCTCGGAGAGGTCCATTCCTACCTTGACGGAGCTACAGGAATTGCTCAACGTCATTCTGCAAAGCCTTATCAGCTTCGCAGGTATACCGAGCTCAGACATTGCGGCAAAACACGATCCCTTATGGGGCTATCAAAGGCAGCCTTATAGTCGACAAAAAGATGGTGTGTGTCGACTTGTTTCTCGTGGGTCTTTTCCAGGATTTGGCGTAGTGTGAAGATCTGGTCGATGGTGGACTTTTCAAGTCTGAAGCCGCACTGATAAGGTCCAATCAGTGTTTTGACGAGTGGCTTCAGTCGTTCACAACAATACGTCTGTAAGAACCTTATATGCGATAGGGAGAAGGCTTATACCCCTATAGTTAGCGCATATAGTAGGGTCTCCTTTTTCAGGACAGGACAGAGGACACTGTGGTTCCAATCGTTGGGCATACTTTCCTCTAGCCATATTTTGTAAATAAGCTGGTGTATGCGCCCTACCAACTCATTACATCCGGTCTTAAACAATTCAGCGGGGAGGCCATCAGGACCTGCCGCTTTATTGTTTTTAAGGCGCGTAATCGCGACTTTGACCTCTTCGTGGCTAGGCGGCGGAAACTCCACGCCGTCATCATCGATCGGTTTCGGAACATCATCTCTAAAGGCGGTATTGGTGTCGTCATCGCCTTGTAGCAGAGTAGAGAAGTGTTTCCTCCATAACCTCAGTACTCCCTGCGGATCTGTTACTAAGTTTCCATTTTCGGCCTTGCAGGAAGACGCTCCGGGTTTATAACCCTCGGTTAGACGCTTAACCTTTTGATAGAATTTTCGAGCGTCATTCCTACATCTATACATCTCGACTTCCTCACGCTCACGCCTTTCCTGCTCCCTCTTCTTGCGTCTGAAAAGGCGTCTCTCATCCCTTCTCTTCTCTCTATACTTCTCGACAATGGCTCGCGTAGCGGCAGACTGCAACGTTTTCTTGTATGCGGCGTTTTTCGCTGCAGTTGCCTCGCGACACTCCTCATCGTACCATTGATTTCGTTGAGGTGGGCGTTCGAAACCAAGGACTGTTTCCGCAGTAGTGCGCAAGGAGTGGGAGATGTTGGCCCACAGTCCGCCAATGTCGTTGAGATTAGATGGGGAACGACGGAGCTTATCCGAGAGTTGAGCGGAGAATGCCTCAGCTGTCCTTTGTGATCGCAGCTTCTTAACGTCCAGTTTTCGCAATGCACTAGAGTGCGCAGACCTCGAAGCGCTAATGCGCAATCGAAACTTGGCTGCGACAAGGTAGTGGTCCGAGTCGATGTTTGGACCTCTGAATGTGCGCACATCTAGTACACTGGATACGTGCCTTCCGTCTATCACAATATGATCGATCTGATTAGATGTTGACCGATCAGGGGACATCCATGTGGCCTTGTGAATGTCGAGATGTTGAAACTTAGTGCTACATACTACCATGTTACGCGCCGCGGCGAAATCGATCAGCCTCATACCATTGGAGGTAGTGTTTGCGTGGAGTCTGAACTGTCCGACAGTGGGGCCAAAGATACCTTCCCGCCCGACCTTTGCATTAAAATCCCCGAGGACGATTTTGGCGTCATGGGCCGGGCACTTATCGTATACGTCCTCGAGTTTAGCATAGAAGGCATCCTTAACCACATCGTCCTTTTCTTCCTGTTGTAAAATTTTGCCTTGATGCGGATTGTGGATATTCTTTCGTTCACAGGTGTGAACCCAGAGACAAGGTGACGAAGTCTCTTATTAACCACAAATCCGCATCCAAATTCGTGCTTGTTTTCATGGCAGCTGTAGTATATATCGCAAGATGCAAGCCTTTTGCATCCTTGTCCTGTCCATCTCATTTCCTGCATGGGAGTGATGTCAGTCCTACATTTAATGAGGGCATCCGCCAGCTGGGCGGAAGCGCCTACCCTGTAAAGCGTGCGGACGTTCCATGTGCCAATACGTAAATCATAGTCCTTTATACGTTTGCCGTGGCGGGTGCTAGAATGCCATCCAGGAGGGGCCACGATGAGGCTGCGTGTCAACTTGAATACAGCAAGACAATGATCGTCCTGGTGGTCGCCAAGTTGACCACAATCAGAAACTTTACCTTGTTTGCATGCATCCCTCCCTCCCTTTTTAAATTTGATAGGATTACAATTGCTGCTAAAACTTAGCTATTATAACGATTTTTAATGTCTGTAGTTGAACTTGTCAACCTTCACCGTGTGGTCCGAATAGTATCTGTAAGGATATGGGGACAACACCTTCATGTACTTGCTTACCAGAGTATACAGGACAACCACCTAATTGCCGTCCTGAATGCGTTACAAACTCTGAATGTCCCTGGCAACAAATTGTACTAATTAGAAATGTAAGGATCCCTGCTCAGGACTTTGTGGCCAAAGTGATGTTTGTCGTGTTAATAGCCACACTCCAATGTGTTATTGTGAGTCTGGCTATACTGGTAATCCAATTGTGCTATGCTCTCCCCTACAACAAAATCCACCTAAAGTTGTCGACCCTTGCAATCCATCGTCTTGTGAACCCTATGCTCAATGCCGCCAACAAAATGGCGTTGCATCTTGTCAATGTTTACCTGATTAATTTGGCAATCCTTATCAAGGTTGTCGACCCGAATGTTTGATTCCGACTGCCCGTCGAACAGGGCATGTATTAATGAGAAATGTAAAGACCCATGTCCTGGTACCTGTGTTCAGAATGCCGAATGTTTTATAAGAAATAATTTGGCGACGTGTAACTGTATTTATGGATATCAAGGTGATCCATATTGCTATCGTGCTAAGGAAGAAAAACGTAAGACAATAAAAATTTACCACAAGAGTTAATTTTTTAATGCTTGTCGTTACCAAAAATGACGTCGACAAAATCAGAGTCGACACAACACAATATCGACTGGGTATTGACTTACAGAATACCAAATGTGTGTCGACAGTCATCGATAACTGTCAATAACGACAAACAGAATACCAATTTTAAATTGTCGACGCAAGTCGACGTCGTCTTGCGTCGACGACGACAACCAGAATAAGGGTGAATATTATAATGCCGCCCAATCTGATTATGCTTTCCCAATTATCATAATGAAAAATAAAGGTGTCAACGAACGATTTTGTGTAAGTTACCGAATACTAATTCGACACATGTCTACAAATTTACAAAGGCCAAATATTGAACATTTGTTATTACCAAATACCCATAGAACCCCTAAGGGCTATTTTTTAAATTAAGATTAAACTCATTTTTATTCTCTTATTAGCTAATCTATAATTTAATTTAACCTGATGTTAATTGATTAGCTTTTTGTGGTAGGAATTTAAACTCTCTGGAGCTGCCACACTTATAAGCAAATGTAGCAACATATATTTGCAAATGACAAATTACCATACCAGAACAATGACGGTCAAATGACTAATCACTAGTCGTTCCCATCAAGTTAGTAAGGGCAATGTGAAAAACTTCATGTAAACATTCGTGTACGTGTAACTTTGTTTCTCTTTCTAACGCATGAATTCTTTCGTCCATAAAATATATACCTGTTCACTCAACTGTTGTTATTAAATCACAGTTGATGTAAACTTTACTGAAAGTTTAATAGGAAATTGGATACAGTTGACTAGTCAAACTTGATGCATATACCGGTCACGATTGCCATGTATTTGGGTCACCGTTGACTATCAAATTGAGTTATAGTTTTTACTTAAAAACTTAATTTTTTATATAAGCAATTTATTTTTATTAAATAAAATGTTAAGACATAATTAAATACTGTTAATAGTTAACAAGTATTTGATATTTGAATAAAAATTTCATTTAAATAGTGAAATCAGTCGACTTCGTCAAGAGGTGGATCACAACCGCATTCATCACGTCACTTTTTGCCACTGGTATGGTTGACGCACTACTCTTTTACTTTATCCTTCACAGTTCTTAAATGCTATCATCAGCTTTAGTTTTAGAACTAGCTAGTAAAGAGATTTATTAAACACTGGTCAACTGATTCACATAGTAAAATATACTTACATTTTGTTGGGATGAGCGGGGAAAATAGCGATAAGATAAAATATTTGGCAAAATAAGAGAATAGCACAAAATATTAATTTACCTTAGGGTTGGGGGGGTAAATTGGATAATAAATATCTGTTTTCTTTTATGTTTATAACAACTCATAATTAACTTAATTTAGTACACACAGTTGTACATTACTTAAAACTAAAACATTACATTAGGGTGGCCAGCGTGAACATCCCGTCCCCTTGCAACATTGCAACAAGCGGACCGAGATGTCACCTGGCCAGAGATCAATAAGTTTACATTTCAGGTAATTCATATATATATATATATATATAATTCATAGTAAAAAAAGAAATAAAGAATAGATAAAAAACAATTCAAATTGAAAGTAAATAATAATAAAGAAAGAGGAGCTATTGGCCTAGCACGTTGATGACGATGGTAGCCCCCGATGTCGCATTAGAAGCCACTACGGTTCCATTGGTGAAAGGCTGATCTGCACACGCACACGTCCTCTTGAGAGCTTGGTTGTGGGGTGCGCTCTTCGGGTTACTGCCACGCTTCTGCGTGTTGGTGTGAGCAGGTTTTCTTTTGTGTTGGCTTTTTCCACGGTGGCTTTTCTTGGCTGCGGGAGCGTTCTTCCTTCGTTGTTGATTGCTGTCAGCTCGCCGATGAAAATGCAGCATTGTATGGTGCTCTTGTAGACACTCCATACATCTTTCTCTGCTCTGACACGCCTTGATGAAATGGGAATGTGCCAGACAGTTTATGCAGTACTTGAGCCTGTTTACGACGCTCAATCGTCTAAAAGGACTCATACGACGAAATTTGGGGCATTTGGAGTTGGAGGCAGCAACAACATCGTCAAGGCTTTCGTTCTGGGGACGTTCCACGGCTAGTCGACGGGGTGCAGGTCCCGACATCTATAAATACAATCAAAAAACGGGCAAAAGAAAAGAAAAAATTAGTTTTGTTCATGATTAGGGAGCAGCACGAGTTTGACAATTGGTCGAGTCAAAACGCCATTGGCGGTTCGAACATCGGTGCAAAATTTTCAGCTTACGCCATCGATTAGCATAGCTTATAGATTCATTCGAAAAATCAGCTTCCGGTGGAGATAGGATGGCATTTCCTATAAGAAAATGCCCCGGTGTCAAAGGGTTGATGTCACAAGGGATGTCTGTCATCGAGCTAAGAGGTCTAGAATTCAAACAAGCCTCTATTCTTGCCAACATAGTCGAAAATTCCTCATAAGTGAAACTCTGGGCGTGGGATATCTTTTTCAAATGGGTTTTGAAACTCTTCACACCTGCCTCCCATAAGCCACCCATATGTGCAGCCCCCGGGGGAATAAAATGCCAATCCACTAACTGAAAGGCATTCCTTGTGACAATTTGACGCTTAAGATCTTCAAGGAACCGAGTCTTGTCCTTATTCAAAAGATTGGCTGCTCCAACAAAAGCAGTACCATTGTCCGAATAAAGGTGAGAAGGACAACCGCGACGAGAGAAGAATCGAGCAAAAGCGGCCAAAAACATTCGGTGGATATGTCATTTGTAGCCTCCAGATGGATGGCTCGAGTAGCAAAACAAACAAATACTAAGACTTATATGACTTTATATCAAAGGGACCGGCAAAGTCAATTCCGGTATGAGTAAAAGGGCGAGTAAGCGTAGTTTTTTCGGGCGGCAACGCAGACATAATCTGCTGACCGAGTTTCCTTTTATATAAAGAACATACTTTGCAATTGTGTACAACTGTCTTAACCAAATTCTTCAATTTAGGAACCCAAAATTCCTGTCGCATAAGTCGAAGCATCAGAGATATCCGCATAAGCCGAAAACTTATGAATATGTTCCAGATAGAGACGCGTAAAACGGCCATTATAGGATAATAACTTCGGAAAACGTTCGTTGTAGGTCTAAGTAGGTGATTGAGAGAGTCTACCATTAACCCGTAGAAATCCACTAGAATCTATAAAGGGGTAGAACACGAGTAGTGAATTCTTAGAGGTTAAGGTAGAGCCATTCTTCAGTGAAGAGTATTCGGGAAATGGGTACTTTGGCAGAGAATGATCAAACGATCATTTGCCGACTTAACCTCACTTTGACTCAACGTATGAGATAGGGGAACTTGAGACGACCCTTTCCGGGGAGTAAAGAGTGATAAAAGCGAAAGATGTAGGACATAACTCGCAGAGCACGAGGTAAGTCCGAATATCGACTCAAAAATTCTTCAGACGTATCCGTTTGGGCAACGTTAACCTGTATCGAATGCGTTTCTAGCTGATTATTGGGTTTAAAAGACGACCGTGGTCACTCAGACTGTGGAAGAGATAACCATTCAGGACCTTTCCACCAAATATTTGAAACAGAGAGCTCCTTAGCGCTCATACCACGACTAGCCAAATCAGCCTACCTGGTCCACGATATACGATACTCGATTTGCCACAAAATTGGCCAATGGCACGGGGGTTGAAGCCAGAACAAAACGATAGTCGAATCTGTCCAATAGAAGTGAAAATACCATTTTCGCCAATAGAGTTGCGCCGCAGAGTTCTAAACGGGTTAAAGTTTGCACTTTTATAGGCGCAACTTTTGTTTTGGCAGCGAGCAAGTGGGTGACAAATTCACCAGACGGGGTTTGGACTCTACTATACAGAGTGGCAGCATATGCTTTCTCAGAAGCATCACAAAATGCATGAAGTTGTACTTCACACTGAGGGTTAAAATTAACCCAACGGGGATGTTAATCCTTTCGATGTGCGAATAATCATCGACAAACTCAAGCCATCTGTTAAACGTCATGGGTTTCAAGTATTCGTCCCAATCCGTTCCGTCTTTCCAAATTTGTTGCATAAGAATTTCAGCAACTATGACTTTAGATGCCAACCACCCAACGGGGTCAAATATCTTGGCTATTTGAGACAAGACGGAGCATTTTGTGAGTACAGATAAATCGGGCGTTGAAGCTGGCTTGAAGAAAAATGCATCAATGCTCGAATTACAACGTAAACCCAGAGTTTTAGCGGTGCTGGCGTCTAACAATTTTAGAAATTGGGAATCCAATAGATGTTCAGGTGGCAAATTATCAATAAGTCCTCTACCATTTGATGTCCTTTTACGAAGGGAAAAGCCAGCAGAATTCAGAACATGAATTATCTCATCACGATTACGAGTAGCTTCTACAAAGGAATGCGAACCAGCCAAAATATCATCCACATACATTTGGTTTTGCAAAATCTCAGAAGCAAAGGGATGATCCGTTTCACAATCATCAGCTAACTGATGTAGGGTTCTTATGGTCAAATAGGGGCACAGTTAACACCAAATGTAACTGTGTTTAACTCAAAATCCTGGACATCTTCCTGGGAGTTCCGACGGAATAATACCCTTTGAAAAGGAGTGTAATCTGGTACCACCAGTATTTGCCTATACATCTTCTGTATGTCTGCATTGAAAACAAATCTAAACAGTCTCCATCGGAGAATCAAAATAGTCAAATCATCTTGTAAAATAGGGCCAGTGTGCAAGACACTGTTAAGGCTTAAGCCATTAAAGGAGGGGCAAGATGCGTTAAAAATGACACGCAACTTGGTGGTGGTGCTATCAGGCTTAAAAACGGCATGATGGGGTAGGTAGTAACTGGGTTTGGGAGAATAAACAGCGTCGCGATCGATCTCCGACATGTGGCCTAGAGTAAGGTACTCCTCAATAACTTGATCATATTGATCCTTAATTTCACGGTTCCTAATCATACGCGACTTATTTCTCAAAAATTGGCCGAGAGAACCTTTTCGAGATGGACCGAGATTCAAGTCCGTCGAAAATTCGGGTTCAAAAGGTAGAGCAACTACATATCTACCCTCTCTAGTCTAAGTCGTGCGACGATACAGATCCTCACAAAAGCGATCTTCAGGCGACAATATCTTCGACTTCGGTATTTCCTCTACTTCCCAGAACCGACTAATTTTCTCATCTAAGTCCAGTTGCCCAAAGAAGGAAGCAACGGAATCCAACAGGTTCGACCGAGGTTTTTTGCCAGTTACTATCCAACCGAAAACAGTTCGTTGAGCGATTAGCGGGTTTTTAGAATCCTTTCTAACCTCAGGAAGCATGATCTGAGAGTATATATCTCCGCCCAATAGCAAATCCTTATGGACACATTTCAAGTCTGTCAACGGAAGTTCAGAAGTGTTGAGGCCAACAAACTTCGCCAAGGAGTAGGTGGGTAATCAACCAGTTAGCTTGTCAACCACATATGCCCCCGTAGTCAGACTAAACGCTGGATCAATGGAAGACCCCAGCGAAACAACACAGACTTTAGTCGAGTTTGCTGCCACTGCGCCATTAAGGCCCACAACAGTGGCAGGCGGTGCTAAAAGGGTTGGAAGATCTAGCTTCCGTTGCAGCTTTCTGGAGATGAAAGTAGCCTGAGATGCCGGGTCGATTAGAGCTCTAGCAGGAAAAACTACATCATTATGCACTACATTCACCTGGATAGTTCCCAATAAAACTGTCGAGTAAGAGGTGGACTGTATACGAGTGGCGAAATTTTGAAAAGATCGAGCAGCACCGGATGTAGATGGGCCATCATCCACTTCATTTCGCCTTTGTGCAGGAGAAGGCCGAGGGATTTCTGGAGAACTAATAGGGGTAGAAGGGTCAGCGGGGTTAGTTCCAGTCCTCGATTTCTCCCGGGGGGAAGATTCGGTACGATGAAGTACCGAATGATGTTTTTGTTTGCAAATGTAGCAAACATTTGAGCTCTGGTATCTCTTGAGGCTGCCAAACAATTCGTGCCGCATTTGTGCTTTTTAACGGTTGCCAAGCGAGCACTTTCGTTGGGGTAAGTTAGGGACCACAGTGGTCCAAAAGGTTTTCAATTTTCGAGGGTTACCAAAGCCGCCTTGGTTATTAACCCAGGCAGTACCTTGAGCAAAATTGTGGCTGCCGATAATGTCCGACACTGACTCCAGAGATTGTTCCCAAATACCTAGGGTGTGTTCGGGAAGTCTAGTGGAGCAAATATAAACAAAGATGATATCCCAATTCTGAGTTTCGATGCCCAGCAACGACAAATTCGTTATACAATAATTAATTGTTCGCTGCAAACTCTTAATTTAAGGACCAGATTCTTTGGATATGGAAGGGAGGTTAAAGAGGGTTTTCAATTGAGAATTTACCAAAACGCGTTTATTCTCATACCTATCCACCAGGTTCTGCCACGCCATGTCGAAACCATCATTCGTCATGGGGCAAGTTCGAATAATGTCCCTCGCCTCACCTTCTGTCTTCTGTAAAAGATAATACATCCTTTGGATGTTACTAATATGTGGGTTGGTCCCATAAATGGCCGAAAACATGTCCTTTAACGTTGGCCAAGATGCGTAATCACCAGCAAAGGTTGGGGTGTCACAGGGGGGAAGATGTATCGGGATACTATTGGTAGGGGGGTTCGCGGCCTTGCTCTTAAGGCCGTCAGTTGACCCATCAATGAGCGAGACGCATTGAAAATAGAGTGTATATCCCGACACATACTTGGCCTTCAGGTCTTTAGCAGAAACCTTGGTATCCTCGGCATTTTCCGACAAGTCCTCGTAGGAGTCGCGAAAAGCTTCCCACAAAGGGGTTAACTCCTGCCGATGGACACTCAGAGTGTGAACAGAGTGTTCTTCTTTAGGGATAGCTTGAATGAAACTGTCAAAATCGACTAAGCGATTGTAGTTTCTTGTCAAGTTTTTCAATGCGGCCATTTTATCACGATTGGGACGGAGATAAGTTTATTAAAAAAACTCAGAATAAAAGGAGGACGAGCAGATAAGGATGCTCACGAAAGGGGACTACTAAATGTAAAATTCCAAAGAAATAGTAACAAACGAGGAAAACTTCAAATCGCGAGAAAAAATCCGAATATTTCAAAAAATTTACGAATGATACAATCCCAAAAATAAGAAAAGGGAAATATTTAAAACGACTAGTTCAACACGAAATTGATCCGAAAAAATGAGAGAACAAAATGTTCGCGAATACCGATATAAAAGGAAAGGTGTCAAATCACAAAATAAAAAAATTTAAATCGCAATAAAAATGATTGCTTAAAAAGTTAATCAATAACGAATTTTTTTTTTCACAAAAAGTATATATATAAAAATATAATAAAAAAATATATATAAGAAATATAATAAAAATATATAAAAAATATCAACAAAAAATATATATTTTTCCTTTAATTAAATCAGAAAAGAAATGTTTCAAGCAAAACCAAAAATAAGTCGAAAAATATAAAATAATATAATTCGCTTATGATAATAGTGCAATATAAGATATTCGAAACAGCGGCCACCTTATTCTGTGACTACCTTACAGCTGTTTATAAAGCAAGTACACAACAACAGCACGCAAGATCAATGCACTCTGTGTTGTTTGTGTATCTTTTTTCCCGTTTGTTTCTGGTAAACACTTATACGTACGTACGTACATAATTGGTCATTACAACCCTTCAGTCAGGATTACGACCTAGTTTCTCACACCACTTATGTTGTGTGTGTTAATTTTATACATGAGTGGCGGGACCTACAGTTTAAAGTCGACTCCGAACGACAGATTTTTGAGAAACTTTTCATGGCAATTTTATTTAAACTCAGAGTTTTTGCCAGAAATCTGCTGAGAGAAAGTCGCCGAAGGAATAGTTTTTGTATTTATTTTGATGTCTGGCCTGGGGCTCGAACCCTAGCTTTTCGTCTAATAAGCCACACTACCTAATAGACCACGGCGACTTAAAAAAAAACCGTAACGTACGTAGCCTTAAAAACGTTTGTGTAGTTATAGAAACGTTCAAAACGGGACATATGTCAACGAAGAATGTAAATAAAAACGAAACCGAACACAAAGCAACACACAAACAAACATAACACAATGCAAAGAAATTGGTATATATACTCATCATCAGTGTTGCCGTTTTTTGTTCAATGTGTAGATTATTCAGGATTTGGTTATAATTTTTCTTATAAAAATTTGTTTTGTTTTGTTTTTTTAAATTAATTAATTAGTAAGAATATAATTTTATTTTCTTATTTTTTGTTTCTTTTTTCTCAATTATAATTTAAATTTGAAAAACAAATAAAATAAAAAAACTGCGAATTTAATTTTGATCATTTTTTTCCTTATTTTGTGATTTTTTCACAAATGTTAGTTACAATATTTTTTTTTCGTGGCAACACTGCTCTCTCTCTTGTTCAAATGTCACGTAAAAACGTGGGAGAATTCTGTTTTATACAGATCGTTCCGTTTTCCTAACGAGAGAGAACGTTTGGGTAAGCGTTTACATTTTTCTCCATATGCTAAAAAGAAAACGTTTTCTACGGTACGTTACGTTACGTGTGGGTAACTCCAGCATTACTGGTCCTTTTATACTGCACTTTGATTTCTTGTTTCATTATATTTTTTATCTTACATTTCTTTTTTAATTTTTATTTTAATTTATTAATGTTCTCTTTTTTAATAATTTTTTCTAAAGTTTTAAAATTTTTAAGACTTTTAAAACTTACATTTCAAAATTTGTCTCAAATGAAATTTTTTCTTTTGAAAGATATTGCCAAAAATATTTTTGACGACATCAAGTCAGTTAAACAAAAGACCGATCATTTTACCGTCACTATTGATGTATCAAAAGGCCGGTCATTTTACCGTCACTAATAATATATTGTTCGAAATGCAACTCTATAGCTGAAACGAACTATAAAATGTTATGTACGTATTAGTAAGTGAATCTCGTATGTGTTAGTTTGGGTCATTCATTTCTTGTAGGGCAGTTTTCACATTTATTTGCTTTTGTATAGAACAGAAGAAACTGCGCACGATAATCATTAATTAAAAAAATAAATTTTGAAAAATAATAACTTAAAAATGTCTATTGTCAATTTGGGTTTTATATATTTTATTACCATTATTATTATTATCTTCGTCAGCGGTTAAATAATTCATTTGGAGTGGTGGCTTTGATTACCGAAGCTCAATTGAGAACACACAGTGGTCCGTTTTGACGCTTGGCGTAGTTCATGTACTGACCGAACTCCACTAAACTCATCAAAGAAGTTGTTCAAGGGCTGCTGTTCACATACACAAACATAACACAATGCAAAGGAATTCCTATACAGAATTTGCACGAAGTCAGCTGCTCAGAACAATGATGAGTGTTGTTAAGGTAATGCAAAATTCAAAAAGTAACAATTAGACCTAAATTGGAAAGAGTTATATTTATTTCTTGAGTTTTATGTTACTATAAAAATTTCTTCTTGTAATATTATACATTTTTGGTTCAATCTGAATCAATATTTATGGAATTTACATATAAGTACACTGTCGAATATTGTTATATTCAAAGGATTTATTTGTTTTATTTTTTATATTAAATTTCAATACAATAACTCTAGCTAGAATAATAATAAACCACTCTTATAACTTCTTATGCACATTAGGATCATAAGAATATGTATCTAAAAATATTAAAGATTAAAAAGATTTACATATAAATATGCCCTTGCCTATTGTCACATGGCCACTCAAAATATATATTATTTATTTATTTTGTTTCAACGTTTGTACACGCATTACAATCATAATACTAATAACACTATGCTACAAAATACAAGAAATTACACCCGAGTAACTACTTAGTCAGTTGATGTTAGCACGTGAGTCTATAAACGAAAGTTGAAGCATAGTAGTATCTGATACTGAAAAATTTAATCGTTCTTGAAAAGGATCGTGAAGAAAATTAATAAATCCTGTAGTATTTATTTAAGTAAAATAACGATTAACGACCAGAAGTAATTTCTTTTTTTAAATTGCAGTCTTCGTATTCAAGATAAATAAATGTTTTACAAAATGTAAAAACGTAACAATATGGACGACATGGTAATTGGTACCGAAACCGAAGTCGTAATGATTGAGAAATTAGAACATAGATATCTTCTTTGTACTCGAAGAGGTTAAATTGAGTTTGAATTTGCGTGAATGCGAATTTTTGTAAACAAATTCATTACAGTTTTGCGACAGCGATTCGCAGATTCCCTGGCCTAAGTGGTTATTTCCGGTAGTTTGTTCCAGCATACGATATTATATCCGAGCAGTTGCGTAGGTTTTTCACATTATTTTTAGTAGTATTAAATAAGCCTTACGAAGTTATAACAGATTGCAGTGCCGCAAAAACGTCGATGAGTAAAAAGAATTGATTCCGCGAATAGGAGGTGGTGGTACCATGTGGACGCCCTAAGCAGAATGCCAAATGAATATATTTTTAATATATATTAATTAAAAATCATTAATTTAATTCACTTAACAAGAAATATTTCATATATAGAGTCGGAATCTGCGAATGTGTAGTAGAAGAAAATGAATGAATGATATAATATCAGTAAACGTCTGTTCCAAAGAACCCTAGAACATAGTGTTACGTAAATAAATGTATAAAAGCAAAGCTAAAAAGTTTGTAATTAAAGAATTCTAGAACATAGTGTTGGAATACGTTAACAAATGTGTTATTGCAACAGCAGTGTAATAAAAAACGCGAAAAAATACACTTATAAAGATGTCAAATATTGTTGTACCACAATACCCCACCCCACCCACTAATCATCTAATGACGATACGTCACACGCTGTCGATGTTTGCATGTGGTTTCACTTCTTCATCATTTGGAGATTTTTTCAGATCGAAGTCTTCGTTGATTTTGTAGTGTGTTGGTCACACTTATCCACTGTTGTGTGTTTGTGCTACCTAAAAATGCATTTTGATACATTCCTCAATAATATAAACAAAACTTTCAATGACCAACGGCACGAGGTATTAAATTGCATTATACAAATTTTCAGTACGTAATAATTGTAAAGTAGCAAAATGCTGACCATGCACACTCTAAGTTAAGTAAAAATTAAATTAGGTCATAAGTATTATGTAAAGAAATTAGACTTAAGTAAAAACTAAATTAGGTCATAAGTATTAATATGTAAGAAATTAGACTTAAGAAATTTATATAAATAGCTGTAAGTTGATTGATAGAATTAGAACAAAATTGATGATCATAACGGCTCTTTAGCTGTTATGATGACCCCATTTGGCAGCGGGTGATAAGGTGTTATAAAAAAATGTCTTGCCCCGAGTATTTCTTCCAATTCTATAAAAACTGCTGATTCGAATTGTCGTCCAAGATCAATAGTTATGGGCAATGCAATATCAGCAACAAGGGTAAGGGCATGCAAAGACCCGGCTGCTCAAATCAAGGTGATTCTCAACCCGCATTTTACGACGCGCAAGCATATAACGCAGCCTGCATGCCATCAAAAAAAATGCCCTAGACTGTGTAAATATAAAAGAAAAACAAATACAATAATGTCAAAACGCGAAAGTATCCGGAAACAGAAAAAACGAGCCAATGCGATTTAACGGTTAGATGTTATCCCGTCTAGAGTGATAGGTTCCCTTCCAGTGAGAAAGCCACACACCATGACAGACGGACACCCTAATTAAATACTACATCTTTCCCTAATATAACCACGTGCCTCTTACCCCACCATGCTCCCAGCATTCCTCCCGACTTAGCCAATTAAGGACTCATGCTGATTCCGACTCATAATGGGAATTATTCTGCAAACACGTAAAAAAGAGATTATATATATATATATATGTATATGTTTACAACAGCATTTAATTAAAATTATTAATTTTAACCAAGAAGGTAATATAAATATAATAGTTCATATGTATATAATGATAATAATAATATAATGATATATATATATAGATAATAAAAATAAAAAAATTGCGGGTCGACTTATCTGCGCTGCGGTGCACCGTTTCCCAAGTAGATGGCTGCCTCGGTGTCGTTGGTTTTTTTCCTCCTTCTTCTTCTCCACTTTTTTCTCTGGTTAATCCTTTTCTTTATTTTTCTTTTTTTATTTAAAATTATATCAGTTTGTTTTTCTCTTTTTCTTTTAATTTAATAATTTTTTATATATTTTGTGTTTTTGAGAATTCAGTCATATTTTCATTTATTTCATATATATAAATATTTTTGTTTTTGCTTTGTCTTGTTTATTTATTTTATTATATTATTATTTATATTATTTTCAATAATCTCTAACAAAACTAAGTTGTAATATTTTTATTCTTTTTTGGAAGTTGTGTTTCACATGGGGAGAACTTATAGTTTATGTGTACAAATGAATGAGTAAATAATTAATAAAGTAAATAATTCTTTTCTTTTATATTTTCTTTAGTATTTGTTTTTTTTATTTGTTTTATATTTTTTTTTTAATATTTTTAATTTGCCTTTGTTCCTTCTTAGGACTTTTTATATTAAATAGTTGTTTGTGAATAAAATAATTAATTTTCATTTTCTTAAGTTTATGTATCATCATATTAATGGTAATTGAACATACGGGTTATGGGGTAGGGTTAGTATTTAGGGTAAGAGTGGGTAGGGTGTATAAATGTATTAATAATGCACAAACCTTTTGTGTTATATAAATTGTGAATGTGTACAAAGGATAAGTGTATTAATGTTTTGTGTATATATATTTTTAAACGTATTATTTGTATATTGTATATTCAAATGTTATAAAGTTTATGTAATTTTAACAATAGTTCTTATAACACAATTGTTGGGTCATTTCAACTTTTTATAATATTTTGTATATATTATTTTAATAATAATAATTAATAATAATAATTATGAAATAGTAATACATAATAATAAATTTGCTAAAAATTAGTACCGCCCTAATATTAAGTTAATTTTAAGTTCATTGAAAATATAGCAAATAGGCAAATATAAGCAACGGAGTTGCTGAATAGACTTACACAGTTAGAATTAAGTATATAGAACATATTAGGATTAAGTAAAAATGAAGTAATAAAGTTAGTTGAATATTATCCTACTACTCGTTCGGTCCTTTTATTTCGGAAAAACTTTGGTCTTCGCGTTCAATATTCAAGTGTCCATTACAAATAATTAAATTATAATTTCTTTAATTTAATAGATCCTTAAAAACTATTAAGGATAAACAACAATGTTTCTGTTAGGTTAATTTGTTTATATTATAATTTATTTAGTGTTCAAATTTCAGCATTAATTTGGAATAATTTTGTTCACTGTAATTTATTTAGAGTTCAAATTTCATAACTAATTTTGTTACTTTTAAATAAGTTTAAATAATCTTGTTCACTTTAATTCACTCTCATAGGGTTGTTCTTTAGCTATTCACTGTCGATCATCAAACTGTTCTATAAGGATCTAAACAATCCTTTTTACAGCCTGTTGAAGAAAGTGTATGGCGAATGTTGATGTGTATGGTGAATGCTGATGTGTATGGTGAATGCTGATGTGTATGGTGAATGTAAATATGTGTTGATGATCTTATTGTTATTATTTTTAGAGATGTTTGTGATGTTACGTTGGAAATCATGGTGGGGAATATATGAGTTTGTTTACTCGTGTGAACATCCTCCCGGGTCAGCAACCTGTGAATAAAAAGAACAATTATTTTTATTTGTTCAACATTGGGTTAGAGAGAGGAAGGGTAATTATAAATTAAAATACTTTATTATATTTTTTTTGAAGTCGCCGTGGTCTAGTAGGTAGTGTGTTGGCTTATTAGACGAAAAGCCAGGGTTCGAGCCCCAGGCCAGACATCAAAATAAAATACAAAAAAAAGGATTTTTTCGGCGTCTTCCTCTCAGCAGATTTCTGGCAAAAACTCTGAGAGTAAATAAAATTGCCATGAAAAGTTTCTCAAAATCTGTCGTTCGGAGTCGATTTTAAACTGTAGGTCCCGCCACTAATGTATAAAAAAATTAACACACACAACATAAGTGGTGTGAGAAACTAGGTCGTAATCCTAACTGGAGGGTTGTAATGACCAATTATGTATGTATGTATGTATTATATTTTTTAATTATTAAGGGATCCCATAACAAGCCAACCAAGGGTTGAATCATGCGCTATGAGTGAGCCGCCATCGATATGGATGATATTCGGTTGTAAAATGGTGGTATATAAATCAGCACCAATTTCCATGGCTGCGGGTGAATTGGCGTAAAGTTCTGGGTCGGCCAGAGAAATTCTACAAAATTTCCCTTTTATGGCTGGGTCCAATCCAAGAGCGTAAGGGGTTCTTGGTAGGTCATTTGAAACCTGCAAGCACACCTCATATTGCATTGTGGAGGCCATGTTGGGTGATATTATGACCTTCACATATAACTTTTCATCCACTTTAATTGGATTTAGAGTGGATTCACGCACGAACGCTACTCCGATTTTCGAGGTCGTTAGGCTCGGGTTTAAGAGAGCTCTAACTAATTGTTTCGATTTCTTCGTTACAACTTGAACTATAACCGTGGGTACAATGGTTTGGGTCCTTGACGTTGGTAAAGTGGTGCATGCCACTGACTTGACAATGGTTCGTGGCGCAGGAATCGGTATGGTTGTTCTTTCGATGTTGTTGGTGGGGATTGTTCCTTCTTGAAGTCCTTCAGGATACGATCTGGGCCGTTAGGGTGGTGTGATGTTTGCCTTTACACCGTTGGCATCGGGATTTACTGGAACATTTTTCAATTAGGTGATTCCTGGCCAGACAATTGACGCAGTAGTGCAATTTAACTGCGGTTTTATACTTCTCCGCCAAGTTCATCTCCTGAAACTTCCTACAGTTTGTCAAACTGTGATTAGCTTGACGAATACCGCAACCAAAATGGCGTTTTGGTTGACGCTTGTCGTTTTTCTGATTGTGTTTGCGGTTGGAACTCCCATTACGGTTGTTTTTGTTGGGTGCCATATTCTGTGTAAGAGAAATTAGGTGTGAATGAAATGAAGTGTAATGAATGTGTTAGTTGGTTAGACTGTTAGGGTGAAGGGTGAGTATATGAATAATAGTTACAAGTGGATAAGTGGGTTAAAACGGGTAAGTAAACAACTAAAAGTTATTTGGGTTACACTAGAAGTGTTAAACTAACTAGTGGGTAAAATGACAACTTCTGTTATTGGTCGAGTTAAGTTCCGGATGATGTCCGTATATTGACTACTCCGTTTAGTCCATCAGAGCCAGTGTATGTTCTAATGACTCGGCCGAGTAACCATTCGTTTGGAGGTAAATTGTCTTGTCTGATAATAACAATGTCATCTATTCCAACTTGATGTTGAGGGTTTTTCCACTTGTATCTCTTGTGGAGCTCAAAGATATTCATCTTTCCATCTTCTACAAAAGTTATGATGTTGAATCTTTAACTTTCGTCAATTGTTTGCCAGGGTTAAATTCTCATTGCTCACATCGGGTTCTGCTGGGGTTAAAATGGGTGATCAAATTAAAAAGTGTCCTGGAGTTAAGATCCTGTGGGTTCTCGCTTGACGGGCTTAAGGGTCTTGAATTCAGGCATCCTTCTATTCTCGCGAGAAGTGTGACTAGCTCTTCAAATGTGTACTTCAGGGTATTCATTTTCTTTAGATGAGCCTTAAAGCTTTTCACTCCCGCTTCCCATAAACCAACCATGTGTGGTGCACCGGGAGGTATAAAATGCCACGTCAAATTTTGGAAACTGCTAGCAGATATAACGGAACCTTTTAATTGTTAAATGAATTCCTTCTTCAACAATTTGCTAGCTCCAATGAAATTTGTCCCATTATCAGAGTAAATAGCGACAGGGCACCCCGACTCGAAAAAAATCGTGCGAAAGCTGCCATAAAGGCTTGGGTTGACAAATCAGATGTAGGCTCCAAGTGAATAGCTTTTGTTGCAAAGCAAACAAAAACGCATACGTAACCTTTGGTTATTCTATATGCTCTGCCATTATATACTTTAATGTCGAATGGTCCTGCGAAATCAACTCCCACATTCGTAAATGGTTTATTAATTTGGGTACGTTCTGGTGGCAACGCTGCCATAAATTGGGTTGTTTGTCTATTCTTGTATCTAGTACACGGTGAGCATTTGTTAATTACAGCGCCAACAAGATTCTTTAGTTTTGGAATAAAGTATTCTGAGCGTATTATTCTCAACATAAGTTGATTTCCGCCATGTAGGGTTAACGGTAGGGTGCACGTGTTGGGTTAATAGTTTAGCAAATGAACTGCCGTAGGGTAATAAAGTCGGGTGTCTTTCAGAATATGACAAACCTTTGGAATTTGCTAGTCGACCATTTGATCGCATTATACATATTTGCGGAATCTAAAAATGGCGTTAGGGTGAGCAGTTTACTTTTCTTGGGTATAGGGTTTCTTTTCCTTAAACAATGATATTCATTTTTAAAATATTCAGTCTGACAAAGAATGATAAGTCTATTACGGGTAGATTTGATCTCTGTCGCATCAAGTTCAATACTTGGGTGGGTCGTTAACAAACGTAATCTTTCGTTGACTAGTTGTGGGTTATTTCGATCAAGAATTATTCTATCCTTTCGAATTGTATTGTTCCGTTTATACGATACGCGATCACAAAATCGATAGACATATGTCATTACTCGTAGAGCATTTGACAGTTTTGAAAATCTTGATAATATGTTTGGGTTCTCAGTATTCGTATCCAAGGAAAGGTGTGTATTAACGGTCGTAGTAAACGACTGACTAACTTTCGCTTCAGCTTGAGTTGTGAAGTTTTTATGTGTTGCTGGCCACTGTGAAGCAGATTGCTTCAACCTGATGGTCCATTCCACCATAAATCATCATGTCTTAGTTCATCAGCATTGCATCCTCGGCTAGCCACATCGGCAGGATTATCACGAGAGGCCACATGGTTCCAGTTGTCCACTCCTACTGTTTGTAGAATTGTTGAAACTCCATTTGCCACAAAGGTGTTCCAAGTATTAGGATTTTTGCTGAGCCAGGCCAAGACTATCGATGAGTCGGTCCAAAAGTATGACTGATGTAAGGGTAGGTTAAGTTGGCTAAGTAAACTTTTTGTCATATTTGCCAACAACACTGCTCCACAAAGTTAAAGTCTTGGTAACGAGATTACATTGATTGGCGCAACTCTCGTTTTCGCGAAGAGTAGGGTTACGGAATTAGGTCTGTCTACGGGTGTAACTCGTGCATATAGACATGCAAAGTATGCCTTTTCAGAAGCATCTGAAAAACCATGAAACTCAATTTTAGCTTTAGGTGAAAAGTTAATCCATCTTGGTATACGAATTCTATTACTATTATCATAAAACTGCAAAAACTTTTGGCATTTTATAAGGGTGAGTGGGTTAAGACATTCATCCCAAGCTGTGTTATCTAGCCAAATTTGTTGCATTATAATCTTTGCAGATATTACAATTGGCGCTAACCAACCAGCTGGGTCAAAAAGACGAGCGATATCTGATAAAACAGTTCGCTTTGTGTACGCCGATTTCCTTTCGACTAAGGGTACATTAAAGAAAAATGTGTCCTCTTTCGCATTCCACCGGATTCCTAATGTTTTGGCATTATTCGATTCTGGAAGGTTGAGTAAATCCACATCAAGTAGGTGTTCTTCGGGTAACTTCTTCAACAATTCCTTCGTATTAGATATCCATTTTCTTAAAGGAAACCCAGCAGAGTCAAGAGCCGAGATCAATTGGGTTTGGCCCTCTTTAGCTTCTTCAATGGTGTGACCTCCGGCTAAGATATCGTCTACGTACATATTATTTCACAATATTTACGAAGCGATATGGTGGGTATTTTGAATGTCTTTGGCCAATTCGTGTAGTGTTCTAATAGCCGAGTATGGCGCACAATTCACACCAAAAGTGACCGTTTGCAGTTCGTAATCCTGAATGGGTTCGTTGACGCCTTTGCGGCAATTGAAACTCAATTTTAGCTTTAGGTGAAAAGTTAATCCATCTTGGTATACGAATTCTATTACTATTATCATAAAACTGCAAAAACTTTTGGCATTTTATAAGGGTGAGTGGGTTAAGACATTCATCCCAAGCTGTGTTATCTAGCCAAATTTGTTGCATTATAATCTTTGCAGATATTACAATTGGCGCTAACCAACCAGCTGGGTCAAAAAGACGAGCGATATCTGATAAAACAGTTCGCTTTGTGTACGCCGATTTCCTTTCGACTAAGGGTACATTAAAGAAAAATGTGTCCTCTTTCGCATTCCACCGGATTCCTAATGTTTTGGCATTATTCGATTCTGGAAGGTTGAGTAAATCCACATCAAGTAGGTGTTCTTCGGGTAACTTCTTCAACAATTCCTTCGTATTAGATATCCATTTTCTTAAAGGAAACCCAGCAGAGTCAAGAGCCGAGATCAATTGGGTTTGGCCCTCTTTAGCTTCTTCAATGGTGTGACCTCCGGCTAAGATATCGTCTACGTACATATTATTTCACAATATTTACGAAGCGATATGGTGGGTATTTTGAATGTCTTTGGCCAATTCGTGTAGTGTTCTAATAGCCGAGTATGGCGCACAATTCACACCAAAAGTGACCGTTTGCAGTTCGTAATCCTGAATGGGTTCGTTGACGCCTTTGCGGAATAATATCCGTTGGAATGGAGTGTGTGTAGGGTTTAGCATAATCTGCCGGTACATTTTTCTAATGTCGGCATTATAAACTATTTTGTAAAAGCGCCATTTCAAGATGAGTACAACTAAATCTGTCTGTAGGGTAGGACCAGTTTATAGGGTATCATTAAGGCTGTTGCTGTTCGAGGTTTTGCTAGACACATTAAAAACAACTCGAACTTTTGTTGTAACGCGATCAAGTTTAACAACAGCGTGATGGTGTAAGTAATAATGGGTATTGGAAGGTGTGTTTGGGTTATATTTTATAAGTTTCATATGACCTAGTTCGATGTACTCTTGTATCACGTTATCATATTCCATTTTTAGTTCTGGCTTTTTCATCAAACTTTTCTCATTCCTTAAGAATTGAGCCATAGCCACGTATCGCGAGTTTCATAACTCCACAGGAGGGTATATAAATGGAAGGTTAACCTGATAACGGCCATTCGGTAATAGACGGGTAGTGGTCATATAAGTTTCCTCACAAAAGGAACTTTCTTCTGAAACTTTGGGTTGGGTGGGTACATCTTCAATTTCCCAGAATTTGGTCAAAACTTTATCAAGCGTGACTGAACTAAAGTATGAAACTAAGGGTTGTGTATTGTTTGTGTTCTGAATGGGTCCTGTTAAAATCCATCCAAACTCAGTTTCTTGAGCTATTATGGTATTAAGAAGATCTTTTCGTACTCCAGATTTCAATATTTGAGGGTAAAAATCGCTGCCAATTATAAAATCTGTAGGTCTACTTTCATAGAACTTTTGGTCTGCTAATTGAATATCTTCCAAGTCTTTCAGAAGGGTTGAGTTTAAGCTTTGGGTGGTTAAATTTTTCGTTAGTGTTTTCACTACAATTGCTTGGATATTCAATTTGAAAGTATTATTGGTATTCGAGCGTAGAGAAACTTGGCACAACTTAGTTGATCTTGCAGAGACTATCTCATTTAATCCAGAAATTTCTGCAACTATGGGTGTAGTGAGTAAATGTAACTTTTTTCTCAGCTTATCTGTTATAAGTGAGAAGTCTGAAGCTGGGTCAATAAGAACTCTAGCTGGAAACAATTCTCCTTGGACTTCTACATTCAGAACTGCGGTTCCCAATAACTTCGTTCTGTCATCTATGGGTATGGGTTTGCTTGATTGTAATTGGGTCGAGAAAGACTGAACTGTATTTGGCAAATAAGATGCCTGGTTATCATCATTATGTGGGTTAATCCTTGAATTTGGTCTGTGCAATAGACTATTATGTCGTCCACCGCAATATCTATAGATGAATGTACTGCGACAAGCTTGTATGACATGACCGATGGCTAAACAATTGTAACATATTTCATGTTTCTTTACAAACTCAATTCTCTCGTTTATTCCAAGTGAATTGAATGACGAACATTCCCTCAGAGTATGGTTTCCGTTGCAAAGTTTACAAATAGAACCATCATGTTTAATTTGAATGCTTGGGTTGAAGAGGGGAATTTTTGTTCGCTTTTACGTTTGTTTTGGGTGGGTGGGTTGTGAGTGGGTGGGTTTCTTGTCGGTTTTGGTTGATTCCTAGGGTTCTTCCCATTTGAATCATTGGTTAGATTATAAAATGTCTTGCCTTTTCTGTCACTGTGCTCAAACATCTTGGAAATGTTTGGGTTTTGGGTGGATAGAGTTATTACTATTGTCTTGGACATCATTAACCGAAGTTAGTTCTTTAAATGTGTTAGTCAAGAATACTTCTAAGTCAGTCCAAGAAGGCATTTCTGCACAATCTTTCAGGGATTTTTCAAATTCCCTTCGGGTTTCTCCAGGTAAGTTTGATGTACACAAGTATATTAAGATAGGATCCCACTGATCCGTATCTATGTCCAAAGAGTTCAGATTTGCAATACAGCAATGTATCCTTCTCTGAAGCTTTCTTATAGAAACACTACACATGGTGCTTACTAAGGGTAAATTTAATAGGGTTTTTAATTTCTCATACAGAGAAGATAACTGATTCCACGCAATAAGAAAGACATCATTTGTTAAGGGTGCATTGCCTACTATCTCTTTGGCCTCGCCGCTTGTTTTTTGTTTAAGATGGAACAGTTTTTCAACTCCACTTAAACGGGTATTATTGCCATAAATGGCATTGAACATATCCCTTTTGAAATCTCCGCTGAATATTGGCATATGACAAGGGTGTACAGTGAAACCTGCAGAACTGCTTGGTTGTGGGGGTTCGGGTGGGGTGGGTTAAATTGTCTATTGATTCAACTATAGAAATCATAGATGATCTGTAGAATTTTTTGGCCGATCTCACACTCCTGAAGAGGCCATTAAAATTTATAGAATTGGAGGCGTCAGGCTCATTGAGTTGTGGCGATTCTCGGATTTGCTTGAATTCCCCATCAATGTTCGACCACAACTCTTCCAATTCACTCTTCATGAATCTCAATGCGGGTAGTGATTGAGATTTCTCTGGAAGAGCCTTATAATCTTCCTCAAAGGCGCTTAAGTCCTGTTGGATATAACGCACAATATCGGCGGCCAAAGTTTTCAATTCCGACAGTTTGGGTTATTTAAAAGAAATTCACAAAAAAAAAAATTCTCAAAATAAATTTCTATATAAATAAAATAAATATATTTCTATATAGAAATATTTAGGGTTCAAATTTAAAAAAAGTGTGAGGGTTTTTGTTTTAGCTGTACCAAAATTACTTTTGTTTCAGCAGACAAAATTTCCAATTGGGTATTAAAACGTTAATTGTGTGCGTTAATTGACTTAATATGCAATAAAAGTTTCTTAGAAGCAATATAAAAAGTATTTTAAAAAATTTTATTTTATTTTTTAATTTAATTAATTATTATTATTAATTTTATTATTTTAAATTAAAAGGGTTAAATATTTTGAAAGGGTTGGGTGGGTTAAAATAAAAAATATTTTATATATTATATTGCTGAAAAGTAATGGAACAAATTTGCAAAATAAATTGGAAATAAAAAATTTCGTATAAATAGCAAAAACTTCGACTCACCATTTTTGCTGGGTGTAGGGTACAAACCACAATATATAAAAAATTCTCTTGTTTGTCGATTCCTCTTTGTGTCGTCTTCCCGCTATGATGTGTGTTGATAATATGGGCAGTGTTGTTGTTGTAATTGTCGGCACTCGCTGTAAGTACTCTTACTGTTCGTATGTATATATTTTAATGTGGTTTTTTATATTTGGGTAATTTTTGTAATATTTTGTTATTATGTTTGTTTTTGTTTAATGTTTATTTGTTATTTGTTAGTATTTATTTATTTGTAATTGTTTTTGATGTATGGTTAGTGAACAGTAATGCAATGTACTTGTTCGTGTCCTTGATATTTTTCAATTTTTTATTTTTGTTAATATGTATTTTATTGCTATTTAATTCGAACTTTGTTGAACTTTTTATTTTTGTGTTCTTCACTTTTGATTTTGTTTATGTATTATTTTGAAAAAATGTGCAATATGTGTTCTTCTTCATTATGTGTATTTTGTTTCAATTTTTTGTGAACCTTTGTGAACTTTTATGTTTCCTTTTCAATTTATATTTGATTTTAAATTTTATATTACTGTTCTATGTAATATCACTTTCTTTTTGTATTTTTAATATTTGATAATTTGAAATATGTGATGTATTATTATTCTCGACCTTGTAATGTCTTATTTTTTACTGTTTTATATGTATGTTGTTTTTGTTAATGCACTTTTTTTTATTTAATGTGACCTTCTGTGATTATTGTTTGTGTTAATTACTAATTTGTGTTTAAACATATAATTTTAAATACTTTGACACTTTTTGTTTTTTAGAATGTTTTTTTTTATGTTGTTTGTATGGACGGATTTATGTTTTACTCTGTTTTTGTTAGTGTATATGTGTTCATTTTATTTTGTTTATTTAAACACTTACATTATACTTTTTAATTATATCACAATTTAGTGGGGTTATGGGTTTTTGTGGACTGTATATTTGTTTCGCTGTCCCTTCTTTTTCCTTGAAGGACCATGAACATACGGGTAAGAGGGGGTAGGGTGTAGAAATGTATTAATAATGCACAAACCTTTTGTGTTATATAAATTGTGAATGTGTATAAATGACAAGTGTATTAATGTTTTGTGTATATATATTAATAAAACGTATTATTTGTATATATTATATTCAAATGTTATAAAGTTTATGTAATTTTAACAATAGTTCTTATAACACAATGTTTCTGTTAGATCAATTTGTTTATATTATAATTTATTTAGTGTTCAAATTTGAACATTAATTTGGAATAATTTTGTTCACTGTAATTTATTTAGATTTCAAATTTCATAACTAATTTTGTTACTTTTAAATAAGTTTAAATAATCTTGTTCACTTTAATTCACTCTCATAGCGTTGTTCTTTAGCTATTCACTGTCGATCATCAAACTGTTCTATAAGGATCTAAACAATCCGTTTTACAGCCTGTTGAAGAAAGTGTATGGTGAATGTTGATGTGTATGGTGAATGCTGATATGTATGGTGAATGCTGATGTGTATGGTGAATGTATATATGTGTTGATGATCTTATTGTTATTATTTTTAGAGATGTTTGTGATGTTACGTTGGAAGTCAGGGTGGGGAATATATGAGCCGGCAACCTGTGAATGAAAAGAACAATTATTTTTATTTGTTCAACATTGGGTTAGAGAGTGCGAAGGGTAATTATAAATTAAAATACTTTATTATATTTTTTAATTATTAAGGGATCCCATAACAAGCCAACCAAGGGTTGAATCATGCGCTATGAGTGAGCCGACATCGATATGGATGATATTCGGTTGTAAAATGGTGGTATATAAATCAGCACCAATTTCCATGGCTACGGGTGAATTGGCGTAAAGTTCTGGGTCGGCCAGAGAAATACTACAAAATTTCCCTTTTATGGCTGGGTCCAATCCAAGAGCGTAAGGGGTTCTTGGTAGGTCATTTGAAACCTGCATGCACACCTCGTATTGCATTGTGGAGGCCATGTTGGGTGATATTATGACCTTCACATATAACTTTTCATCCACTTTAATTGGATTCACGCACGAACGCTACTTGAACTATAACCGTGGGTACAATGGTTTGGGTCCTTGACGTTGGTAAAGTGGTGCATGCTACTGACTTGACAATGGTTCGTGGCGCAGGAATCGGTATGGTTGTTCTTTCGATGTTGTTGGTGTGGATTGTTCCTTCTTGAAGTCCTTCAGGATACGATCTGGGCCGTTAGGGTGGTGCGATGTTTGCCTTTACTTTTTTTCTTTTTTGTGTAGTCCTTTACAGAATTTTGTATGATATTTATTATGTATCTGTTATGATTGTGCTAGAGTTTGTTATATAGTTTTATATGCTTTTTTAAATCTGTTTGCCGTAATTAGCAGTTATTTGTGTTTGGTTTACATATGACAATTATTATTGGCTGTGTGTTCCCATCAATTTTGTTTTTAAATGAAAATTTTCAAGCTTTTTTTCTTTAAGTTTTGTTTTTTTCTTAAATCTTTGATTTTAATTTTAATTGTTTTTTGTAAAATATTTTTTTTGCACAATTATTGTTGTGTCTGTGCCGATATTTAAGGATTAAATATTTTTTAAATAACAATTTGTTTTATTTTCCAGTAATTTAGGTTTTTGTTTTTTGATAAAATTTTCTGTTCTTTCTTTAATATTGTTTGGATAATAATAATTCTTAAGAAATTATTATTATTTCTTTAGTTAAATTTCAGTTTAATTTTTTCTTTATTTTCACTGTTTTAGTGCCATCACTTGTTTAGTTTTATTATTGTTAATCTAAGTAGTTTATTCGTTAAGTTTTATAAGTTTATTCGTTAAGTTTTAGATATAAAAGAAGAGAAATAAAATATTTATCAAGCAATTCAATTTTAACACAAAACGAGTTTAAATGGCGACCGTGACAAAATAAAAAAAAAATTTTTTAAATAAAAAAAAAGATATGTGAAAAAAACGATATTTAAAAAAAAAGGATATTTAAAAAAAGGGATATAAAAAAAGGATATTAAAAAAAGGGATATTAAAAAAAGGATATTTAAAAAAAAGGATATTTAAAAAAAGGATATTAAAAAAAAGGATATTTAAAAATAAAAGATTTGAAAAAAAAGGATATGAAAAATTATTTCATTTAAAGAAATAAATAAAAATTGTGGTATAAAAGCAATTATTATTGCATTTTTGTGGATTAAATAAAAATAAAAAGATTAAAATCGTATCATATGTGGAAAATATAGAAAAGGAATAAATTCAAAGAGTTCTCCATTTTGGATTACTAGTGTAAAAGGAAAACAATTAGTTTGTTTTTGTATAAAAAAAAAAACAAAAAAAAATTTTTATAAAATAAAAATGACACAAGCCTTGAAAAATATAATATCGAAAAGAACAATGTGGAACTGGAAGTGTGTGTAAGTGAAGATAAAATAAAAACATTTAGTTTTCTATATGAACTATAAAGAAAAATAGAGACAAATGTAGTAAAAAAAATATTCGAAATTTCGAAAACTAATTTTCAAAAAAAAAAAGAGAAAGGACACAACTATAAAAAATTAAAACAGTTTAAAGAGAGGTACAAAATTTAAAAAAAAGACATGAATAAAATATAATATGTGTGAATATAAAATACTACAAAAGAATAAAAAAAAACATTGTAATGATTGCCAGAGAAAAGAATTCCTAATCAAAAAAAAATAATAAATAGAAAACTGTTGAAAAAAAAATATTAAATACTTTAATTAATTCGGTTTAAAAAAAAAGTAAAAGAATTGTGAACTTAATTTTTCTTAAATCAATATTCCTAAAAAATACCTACAAATATTTAGACAAAATGAGTCAAATTGTGAATGTTACTAAACAAGCTAGCCGCTTGCTACCCCAAATAACCTAACAAGGCAAAACACCTTTAGGCAAATTAGATGAATTTTCACGTCATCCCTTCCAAGAAGTCGAACCATTGAGACAAATTTTTTTTAATTGAATTAATACAAAAATTCGTGAAAAAATGGACTATAAAAATTAAATATCGAAAATTGTCATAATCGTGGTATAGAGAAAATTTGTGAAAAAAAGGGAGACAAATGTAAACAAAAAAAATTTGAAATTTTGAGACAAAAAAGGTACTATGAAAAAAAAGAGGAACAACAATATAAAATATGTTGAAAAAAAGGATAACAATATAAAGAAGTGAAAAAAGGACAACAATATAAAAGAAATGTAAAAAAAAGTTATTTGAAATGAAATAAAAACAAGTAAATATATATATACAAAGAAAAAGTTATAATAAACTTGATATAAAAAAAAGAAGAAACAAATATAAAATGACATTATTTAAAGAAGAAAAAAATACAATAAGATGTGATATAGACTTAAAAATAAACAAAATAAAAATGATTTAAGTAAATCAAACAAAAACAAAAACAAAACATTCTATGTGCCTCATATCACGTTCTTTTTATTATTTTTATTTGAAATAAAATGAATTTAAAAAAAAAAAAAGGAATAAGGGATAAAAAAAAATTTTTTTTTGAAAAAACTTTGAATTGAAAAAACAAAACAAAATACAACAAAATCAACATTCAACATTTTTTTTCTGAAATAAATTTAAAAAAAAGGAAATAAGGGATGGAAAAAAAATTTTTGAAAAAAAACTTTGGATTGAAAAAACAAAAAAATCAACAATCAACATTTGCAAAATATTGTCAAGCAAGTAAATTTTTTTTTTTTAATTATTACTGTTTTTATTATTTAATTAATTATATTATTATTAAATTAAATTATTGTTATTAGTTATAACATATAGTTAATATAAATAAATATATATATTAATCTTCTTTTGTATTAAAAAAAAACATTATGGGGACATCATAAAGTTTTTAAATAAAAACGCATGTTTCTAATTTCTATTTTCACTTTGAAAAATAATTCTTTATTTCAAATTCGGTTTACAATTTAGAGTGTTAAAATTTCTATAAAAATTTACATATTAAATAAATTCATAAATAATATAATTTTTACTAATTTATTTAGTATGAATAGGGAGCAAACTTCTTATTACAAAATATAAATACTCTTTTTACAGACAGTATTGTGCACATGATTAATTAAATTTTTTTTTTTTGGCACTTGGAATAATGTTTTTCCCTTTCACATTAGTTTAACAGATGTCAGTTTAATATATATTTTAGTACAAGTCTACACTTGGAAAATTATTGTATATACATATATTACGATTGACATAATTTTTAATTTTTAGCAAATGTCAAATTTGGACATTGATGTTTTTGAAAAATTAATTACCGAATTTTGTGCTGTGAAAAAACGGGTTTTACAGAGTAGAGTTTTATCGAAAAATTCAGAAAAAATAAGTGAATACATAACACTTTTAATTGAAAATTATAATGCCATTTTAGGATATGCAAAAACAAATACAGATAGTTTATTGGAGAATCATACAGCTTTAATTTTTTCTAAAATTGAAAGTTGTAGGGTAATTTTATTAAAGTGTTTCGAAAAACTTAATTGTAATATAGAAATTCCGGAAAATTTAGATTTGGTAGTTCATTTAAATAACAACTTTGTAATAGAAGGTGAAATTGAAATCAATATGGCAACCGTTGACCAGAAAAGGTCATACATTACTATGTGTGCTTCAATGATTCGAGAAAACTACGGTGGTAATCCATTAACTTTACAATAATTTTTGGATAAAATCGAACTTATTGAAGATCTCACTGAACCAAATTTACAAACTACTTTTATAAACTTTGTTAAATCAAAACTTGAGGGAAAAGCGCGTGAGACACTACCAGATAGAATTGAAAGAATTGGTGATATCAAAACAGCTTTGAAAAACGGAATAAAACCAGAGAATTCGAAGGTAATTGCGGGCAAGATTGCTGCTCTTAATGTTAAAAACAATGATTTTACGGAATTTGCTAAACAAGCTGAAGAGCTGGCTGATTCCTTAAAACGTTCTTTGGTTGTGGAAGGTATTACACAGAACAAAGCTCATGAGATGGCAGTTGAACAAACAATTAGTGTTTGTCGTTTGAATGCAAAATCCACTTTAGTCAAATCAATTTTAGCATCATCAGTTTTTAAAGACCCTAAGGAAGTTGTTGCAAAACTATTAGTTGAGCAAACAACTGAAGTAAAGGAACAAGTTTTATCAATCCAAGGTCAGTCCAGAAATAGAAATAGTAACGTACGTTTTCATAATAATGATTTTCAAGCAAATCACTTTAGACAATTTCGGACCAATGCTTATCGAGGCAATAGTTTTAATCAATTTCGTAATAATTCTCATCAAAGGAACTATCGTGGAGATTATAACACCCATAATTACTCCAGAGCAAACTATGGACATAATAACAATAATCAATTTCGGAATAATCCAGGGAATTGCACAAGTCGCTTTGCGCGAAATAACAATTCAAGGGCTTCTGTTAGGACTTTAAACTCGGAAGTCCCTCAACAACAGCAACAAATGGAACAGCTTTAAAGCAAAATACAATTACTTCTTCACTCGATATTTTTAACAAACAATCTGTTCAAAAGTCTGTTTACAGTTTAAATTTAAATTATGCTGATTTCATTAAATTAAATTGTATAGATACAATTAAATCAGCTACTTTTCTTGTAGATACTCAAGCAGATGTCTCATTAATAAAAATTTCAAGTTTACAACCCAATATTATTTTAAATCAGAATGAAATTTTAAGTATTACCGGAATTACATCTGATGCAAAATCAACACTAGGAACTATTTGTACAAATTTAATTATTTCGAATAATATAATACAACAGGTTTTTCATGTTGTTAATGATGATTTCAATGTACCAGCTGATGGTATTTTAGGTAAAGATTTTCTTAGAAACAATAAGTGTTACATTGACTACGAAAACATGATTTTATCTGTTACTACTCATATTAAAAGATTACAAATACCTATATTTCAAGGAACGAATAACTTTACTTGTATTATACCACCAAGATGTGAGGTATTTAGAATTTTTAAATTACATGATATTAAGGAACCTATGTTTGTTGATTCGCAGGAAATTGAAAAGGGAGTCTTTATAGCGAAGGGAATTATTGATTCTGAGTATCCAATTTTACGAATAGTTAATATAACCGATGAAGTTAAATATGTTAGAAATGATAAAGTAAAGATGGAAAAATTACAAAATTATTACATATATTCAATTAACAAGCAGGATATAAATAACCAACGTGTTCAGGAATTAAAGGACATTCTAGAGAATCAAATGCTAAAAGACATCCAAAATGACTTAATGCCACTATGTGAATCTTATTCGGACATTTTTGCACTTAAAGAGGACAAAATGGCAATAAACAATTTTTATGAGCAGAAACTCAGATTAGTTGATTCATCACCAGTCTATATTAAGAATTACAGGCTTGCCATGTCTCAAAGAGAGGAAATAAATAGACAGGTTAAGCATTTATTAAATAATGATTTAATCGAACCAAGTAGCTCGAATTTCAATAGTCCATTAATTCTTGTTCCTAAGAAGAGTACAAATAATCAGAAATCTTATAGAATGTGTGTAGATTATCGTGCAGTGAATAAAAAACTTATTGCGGATAAGTGTCCCTTGCCTCGTATTGACGATATTTTAGACAATTTAGGACGTGCGAAACATTTTTCAGTAATTGATCTATTCTCTGGATTTCATCAAATTCCATTACACTCAGATTCAAGGGACGTTACAGCATTTAGCACTGATAAAGGATCTTTTAGATGGAAAGTTTTACCTTTTGGTCTTAACATAGCACCTAATTCTTTTTCACGAATGATGTCAATTGCATTTTCTGGCCTTACGCCCAATAAAGCATTTTTATACGTTGATGATATTATTATTATTGGTTATAGTAAACATCACTTGAATGATCTAAAAGATGTTTTTGACATTTTAAGGCATTATAATTTAAAAGCAAATCCTTATAAATGCAATTTTTTCCGATCTGAAGTTACCTTTTTAGGACATAAATGTACCGCTAAATGCCTTCTGCTAGATGATTCAAAAATAAAAGCCGTAAAAAATTATTCAACACCTTCTGATGAAGACGCAGTTAGACGTTTTGTAGCATTTGTTAATTATTACCGACGTTTTATTCCAAATTTTGCTACAATAGCAGCACCATTAAATTACCTGACCAGGAAAAACGTTCAGTTTAATTGGAATGATCAATGTCAAATTTCTTTTGACAAATTGAAAGCTGCATTACTTTCTCCTCAAATTTTACAATATCCTGACTTTACGAAACAATTTATAGTAACTGTAGATGCATCAAAACTAGGTTGTGGTACCATATTAAGCCAAAATTTTAATGGTAATGATTTACCTATATACTTTGCTTCAAAATCTTTTTCACATTCTGAACAGAAAAAACCTATAATTGAACTTGAACTTCTTGCTATTCATTTTGCTATAACTCAGTTTAGACCCTATGTCTATGGAACTTCATTTATTGTCAGATCAGATCACAAACCTTTAGTTTATCTCTTCAATATTAAAGACCCTTCTTCTAAATTAACACATATTAGACTTCAACTTTCAGAATATAACTTTAGTGTAGAATACATTAAAGGAAAATCGAATGTGGGCGCAGATGCACTATCTAGAATATCAATAGACGAGTTGAAGAATAATGATAATAATCAAGTATTAGTTACGACCCGAGCTATGTCGAAAGGACAAAATAATGATGAAATTAAATTTAACCAATCTTCCAATAATGAGAACATTGAACTAAAGATTTATGATAAATTTTCTCAGGAATTCAGTAAGAATATTCCAAAAATTAGAACCGAAATAATTGATCAGAATAATTATAAAAGACTACGTATACATATTTATAAAAAATTTAAGAAACTGCTATCTGTTGAATTCGAAATTGTGAACGAAACACTTAGTTTAGACTATATGCTTTCGAGGTTACAAACTGAAGCCAACAATGGAAATATTTACAGAGCAGAATGGCCAAAAAATGATGTAATTTTTACAATTTTCTCAATACAGGAATTTAAAAACCATGGTATAAAGATATTGACGCCAAATGTCAAAATCTAATTGGTCGATCAAGACGCGCAAAAAAAATAACTAAGTACATACATAGCAAAAGGAATACAGATAATGGAAGAGTTACAATTGCATCGATAAAAAAGGATTGCAATAAAGTGCATTATTGCCAACCATATATGCAAATAAAAAGGGTGGCAGTAAATTTCAGGCAATCCGTAACAACTGTTATGTCGTTCAAAGCGCGATAATCCCCACAATGGCGGCACTCATCATTTGTCTTTCGTACTAAGTTGCTTTTCGAAGGGCGAAAGATGTCCCCATTCATTAAATATTCGAATTCCTTCAGCATGCTCAGCCCTAAAGGGTGGAACCTTTACTGCCGCTCGATTTATCACTGAAGTGTCGTTCCGTGTCGTACTACTCGTGCTGGACGACATGCGGTGGTGGCATCGCTCGAATTTGATGTCGTCGGTTTGTCGTCGTTTTTCACTATACAAACCTAAAACAATTAATGCAAGTGAATTATATTATTTTGCGTCATGTGTCACCAATTTGTGACGTATAACTAAACTTACGAAATCCAAAAGCGTTTTAAATATACAAGTGTAACGAATTAGAACCGGAGACATAACGCATCGATAAAACCTGTAGTGTAGTGTTTTATCCTTTGCATTGTCAACATGTCCATATTCTTTTTCTGTTTTTTATTCGAGCTCGGTTTTATGTTAAATTAATGAGGAATTAATAAAAGTTCAAAAATACAAATTTGTTAGTATAAACTAATACAAAAAATATATATAATAAATATACACACAATATCAAAATTAAAAGTGAAACAAAATAGAAATAAAACGCTTCTTGCCATAACTTAATAATACAAACACTAAAGAAATCACTTACTGCAGTTATAATAAAATAATATTTCAAAAACACATGTGAAATCAAATAGAAACAGAACACTCATTACAATAACTCTAAATAACAAACCAGAAGCAATTCCCTCATAATAATAACAATAAAATGACAAATCATTAAAAATGAAACAAAATGGAACAATTTAAAACAGTTAAATAACAGCAATAAATCCTGGATTTTAATAAATAAGCAAAAATTGAAACACAAAATAAATGAGAGAAGCAAAAATATATACAGTGACGGACAAAATAATCCCAAAAATGTTCACCTATTCCGTGGGCCGGCATCAGCAAAAATTTTTGGGACTTTTACGGTCATGGCTATTGGTCAGTGTACCTTTCTTTACCTTTATCTCGCTCCTGACTTTACAACCCTAGAACAATTGCTTATTTAATAACGAAGGTATAACACTGATTTGTTAATAATAAACAAACACCAATGTATTATCTTGTCTTTTAAGTTATGGGATTGGACGTTAGAATTATTTTCTTTTTGTGGAGTATATGACAGGGAATTTTCGTTGGCTGAGAGCAAATTTCTTCACTATACGAGTATACTCACGCATTTGTTTCCATCGGTTGGAAGTTTTTAACTTATGTGAGATCCAGGTATCTGAATATGTTGATCTACCGGATTTTTGTGTACTTGGTCATCAACTACTATCCCATTTTAATTTTTATAAATGCCTTACAATTTACATACACAATGAAGTTGTGTGCCCATGTCAGCCATTTTAAGTAGGGAACATAATAGTCGCTGTAGCAAACGCAACGAGTAGCACTACAAGCTGTCAACAGTTAAAATTGGAGAATATGTAATTGTAATAGTCGTTGTAGTAGAAGCTGAAGCTCATAATTCGAGTTTTTGAAATTTGTAGCGCAAAAAAGTGAAAACCGAGTATCCATGATTTTCAATACATTTGACATTAAATATGTGAAGCATAAAATGTTGCTGGAGAGATATATGTAATCGGATATGTATTTATCATACAATTTAACATGCATTTGGTTAGAAAAGTCACATAATGTTCTTATATTATTCGGGGTTGTCATAGAAACCAACCTTGTCGGAATTGGTTTTAAAAACGACGAAAGAAAACGCTATGGTGTCATGAAAACCGATATTATCGTTTTATGTTCGAATTGGAATTAATACTGTTTTTAGGTGCCACAGATACCAAAGTTATCGGTTTTCTTATTGGAAATAAACCAACCAGCTGACACCTGTCAGTTCTAATAAAAAAAATGTAAAAAATTGAATTTTGGTTGTTTTAGTTGTTGTTATTAATAATGAAGAAGATATCGTCATCCTATATCCAAAATGGTTTATCCACAGAACAAATAAACTGCAGATAGAATATTTTTGATATAGGTCAACGATATCCTCATTTTTACTAAAAGTTTTTTAATTTTTCTATAAATTACTTGCTATTTCACCCCTGATCCCCTGAGCTTCACTTTGTTGAGATGTTGGCAGTGGTATTGGAACATTTTCCTCTTCTATATCATTGGATGGAAAAAGGATATCGTTTTCGTTGTACTCGATTAAAGTATAAATACTCGTTAATACTAGGTTTTATAATTTTAATGTGAGTCCCATCGATCTAACAAATTATTGAAGGAATTTTATATTTGTTGGAGAAATACTCTCTTGACCTACGTTTTTCATTTCCATTCATTTTCAGCTGGACCCACTGTCGGCAAATGTACCATTCCGCTGATCTCATTCATTCCTGGGCACTCAGTAGATATGTTCTGATTCGACACGTGCGAGGTACAAGTGCAGATTAAATCTTGTGGAGCAGACGTTGTATTCAGCATATTGGCGTAAAATTTTTCCCACAAGCTGAGTTGCTGTGTTTTTGATGTTATAAGTTCGCCAACGTCATTTTTCAGGGGTCTACCAGTCGAGAATGTTCTGTTAGTGAGCTTGTTCACAGCAAGATATAGGTCTCTTGTGCGATGGGTTGCTGCTGCTGCTTGTAACTCGTTTGCGATATTGCTGACCCAATTCCGCTTATCTCGCCTCGCAGTACTCTTAACAGCTCGGTTAAATCGGTTGTACATTTCTTGGTGTTTGATTTTATTCGAACGAGTTTTGCTCGAGTTTAGGGCAGCTTTAACTCCCTTTCTTTCCTGAATTAAATTCCACGTAGTATCGCTAATCCATTCCTTTCGGTTGTTGTTTTTGAAACCAAGGTGTTTTTCCGCAGCTTTGATAAATATGTCTTTGATTTCCGACCAAGTGCGTTCAGAGTTGTTGTTTGTATAAGTTTTTAATTCATTTGTGAAAGCGTTAGAGATAGCCTCATTTTTTAGCTTCGCCACGTTAAATTTTCTTTGTGACACGAGGGAATTATTTTTGATGGCAGCGATTTTAACGCGGATATGAGCGATTAGAAGGTGGTGGTCACTTCCCATATCCGCACCACGTTTGTTTCGCACATCTAGTAGCGAGCCTCTCCACTTCTTGCTGATCTTGATGTGGTCTATCTGGTTTTCGGTCACGCTATCAGGAGATATCCAGATAACTTTGTGAATCCTCGGATGAGGAAATAGAGTGCCGCCAATAACAAGGTTGTTAGTTCTGCATGCGTCTAGGAGCAGCTTGCCATTTTCCGTCATACGTCCTAACCCATGTTTTCCCATGGTGCTCTCTGCTGTTGAGTTATCAGGTCCCACTTGTGCATTGAAATCGCCCATCATTATTATAATATCACCCTTGGGTAGGGTTGCGAGTACGCTGTCGAGATGGTTATAGAACGTTTCCTTCACTGACTTTTCAGATGTGTCTGTAGGGGCGTAACATTGTACAACATTGTACAATGTATAGTCTGGCAACTCTGTCGTGTACTAGCGCGAATTTTTAAGCTGTGCGTTTTTCGTCTTAAATAAGTGGATTTTGTGCGGAATAAATGTTCGTTCTATGGTCTATTGCGTTTTTTTGAGTTGATTAAATAATTGACTGTGATTTGTAATAGAAGTTCATCCGGAGTTTTGTTTTAATACCGCAATAATTAAATATTTTTATTGCGAGTACACTGATAGACAACAACAATACAACAACAATATTATAATTCTTTTGGTGTTTTGGTTCTATACCTAATTTATTGCGTATTTTTTGATCTCCTTTCGTCGAGCTTACTGTTTCGTGTTGGCAATTATCGTGTTGATAATTAAATTTATTGGAAGGCATTACCATTCTTGTTTCTCCGATCTTTACTTTCTGTGCTGGCAATACCGTATACATTTAAAAGGGAGCGTTGCCATTGGTTATACTGCGAACGTTATTTTTAAATTGATTAAATGGAGTGTTCAAAAGTTAATTGCTCAACTACTGGGAATGTTAGGATGGTCTCATGTTGGCTATGTATGAGCCTCTATCATATAACCTGTAGTGGTCTTAAGGCTCGTGATGCGGATGCGTTGGCTGATCCACAGAAGTTCCTTCAATGGACTTGTCCTGATTGTAGAAAAGTCAATATTGAATTCTACAAACTATTTAAGGATTCTAAGGTAAAATTTAACGCAATTAATAATGATCTCATGGAATTACAAAAGAAGTTCACAGAGTTTGGTGAGTTATTTGGCAAATATCGTAATTTGGATAAATTTGTTAGCAATCAACATACTGCATCACCTAAACGTAAAAGGGATGGTTTAAGATCTGCTTCAACTCATAATGTTTCTCCATTATTACCACCTGCTGTTGATCCGAATGATGAAGCTGTGTTGACTTCATCTGGTGAATTGAATCCATCATATCCTTTGGATAATAATCCTACATCACCGTCTACCAAATCAATGTCACCATTACCTCGTGCTGCTGATATTTCGTCCATCACTAATAATTTTAATAATTTACAACCTACATCAAGCTACTCGAAAGCTGTTGCTAATGTCGCTGATATTAATAACATCCTGGTTACCTCACCTAAGCTGTTAAGAGTAATACCACCTTCTAGAAGCATTTTTATTTCACGTCTAGCTTCGGATACTGCCATAAAGGACATTGAATTTTATATACGCTCTAAAATAGGTGATGGCTGTAATTTATCAATTCATAAATTTGTTTATTCGCAGCCGAGAACAATATCGTCCTTTAAAATTACAGTTTCGGACGAATACTTTGAAAAAATTAAGGATTTTAATTTTTGGCCTGCTAATACATATGTCCGAGAATATGTTCCCTCTGAAAGACAAAAAAATACTGTTCGTCTACCTACACCTCAAATTCCAAAAAACTAAATATCCATAGTAATAGTTTATCAATAGTTTATCAAAATGTTCGTGGATTAAATACTAAATTGTCTAATCTCTTCGTTAATAGTCATGATTTTATGTATGATGTGATTGTCTTTACTGAAACCTGGCTTAATGACAGTGTTTTTAATGCGGAAATTCTTTGTAACAAATATCAAATTTATAGATACAATCGTAATACGCACAGAGGAGGTGGTGTATTAGTTGTTGTCTCTTCATTATATCCTTCTGAACAGTTTATTACCAAGACTTCTAATATTGAATTTGTTGCTGTTGTTGTAAAATTGAAAAAGTCTAGAGTCTACTTTTCTTGTTCATATGTTCCTCCTGATTCTGACTATGCTGTTTACTCTGATCATGTTGACGCAATAACATCTGTTGTCCAATGTGCTAAAAAAAATGATTCTGTTTTTGTGATGGGTGATTTTAATCTACCCTCAATCGCATGGAAACAGGTACCTGATATGCCTCATTTAATTCCGATTAAGAATAAGACTTGCCATGACGAATTCCTGAATGATATTTTTGGGACTATCACTGTATCAAATAAACTCACTTTGTAATGACTTTGGAAAAATATTGGATCTTGTATTTGTTAATGATGTCAATTACTGTCATATTTTACGTTCTGAACCTGTAACGTTGCCTGAGGATCGATATCATCCAACTTTAAAAACTAATTTTTTCCTTCCAACTAATTTAAATCCTAAACCTTCTAAAGTTAGTAAAGTCTACTGTTTTAATCAAACCAATTACAATTTATTTAATGACATGATGAGTAATACTTGTTGGAATGAAATCTTATCTATTCCTGTTAACAATGTTTCAGATATTGACTTGATGATTTCTAACTTTTATAAGAAAGTGCATTCAATAATTGAAATTTGTGTTCCCTTAAAACCTTCGCATACTATGATTGGTCCACCCTGGAATTCTAAACAACTGACGCGACTGAAAAATCGAAAGAACAAGTCCTACAAGAAATACCAAAGTTCTGGCTCTATTATTGATTATGGAAAATATTCTATTAGCAGGTCTGAATATAACATTCTAAATCACATATTATATAAAACGTATATGGATAGAATGAAAAATAATTTTATTAAGAATCCAAGATCCTTCTATACATTTGTAAATTCCAAGAGAAAATCAGCTGGTTTTCCATCCTATATGAAATTTGATGATAAAGAATCTGGTAGTGAGGATGTCATATGTGATATGTTTGCTGATTTCTTCGCCAGTACTTATTCTAATTCTGCTTACAATGATACAAATATTTACCCTTACTCTCTGACATCAGCTCAAGTAATATGTATTCCAACATTTAATGACTATGATATTTTCGTGAACCTGAAAAATTTAACGATGTCTTTTCGTCCTGGTCCTGATGGGGTTCCAAGTTGTATTTTAAATCGATGTGCAGAGTCATTCGTCACACCATTAGTCATATTGTTTAATACCTCGATTAATTATGGATATTTTCCTGTGTTTTGGAAGAACTCATATATCTTACCGCTTTTTAAATCTGGCAATAAGTCTGATGTTACAAATTATAGGGGCATTGCAAAACTGAGTGCTATTCCAAAAATGTTCGAGAAACTGATTGCCGATTTTTTGGTTCATCATACTTCATCGTTATTATCACCTCATCAACACGGTTTCCGAAAGGGCTGTTCAACAACGACCAATGTACTTCAGTTAACATCCATGATAAATGCGGCCTTTTCTCAACAGAAGCAAACTGATGTAATTTTTACGGATTTTAGCAAAGCGTTCGATAAAGTAAATCACAAACTTCTGTTAACAAAATTGGATTTAATGGGTGTAAATTATAGGAGTTTAAGATGGCTTGAATCGTATTTGACTGGTAGAAAGCAGACAGTATGTGTGAACAATAGCTTATCTAAGCATATTTATGTGCCATCTGGTGTCCCTCAGGGCAGCCATCTTGGTCCACTTCTTTTTTCGCTGTTTATAAATGATCTTCCTAACATAATTAATTTTGCCAATATCTTGATGTATGCTGACGATGTAAAAGTTTTTCTCTCGTTTAATAATTTCATCGAACATATTTATCTTCAAAATGATCTCAATAATTTATTTTCGTGGTGCGAGTACAACATGATGGAGCTGAATATTAAAAAATGCAAATGTATGCGGTTCTCAAGAAATAATTTTATCAAGGTTAATTATTTGCTTGGTGGTCATAAATTGCAGATAGTGGACTCTTTTCTTGATCTGGGGATCCTATTGGACACAAAATTAAACTTTAATGATCATGTCACTTTGACTGTAAATAAGGCTAGAAGCACTCTTGGCTTCATAAAACGTTGGGCAAAAGAATTTTCTGATCCATATATTACGAAACAGCTCTATGTATCACTTGTCAGACCAATTTTAGAGTATGGATCCATTGTATGGGATCCTCACTATACTGTTTACAGCGATCACTTCGAATCTGTGCAGAAACAATTTTTACTCTTCTGTTTGCGTGGCCTTGGATGGAATTATTTGGACATGCCTTCATACACTAGCAGACTGGCATTAATAAAACTGCCTACCCTTAAGAGTCGTCGAACAATGTTAAATGTATCCTTCATGATTAATCTGATCAATGGTAATATTTGCTGTGAATTTTTGTTAAGATCTGTTAAATTCAATGTTCCTTGTCGTAACTTCCGCTGTTATAATCCTATTTATATTCAATTCTGCAGAACTAATTATGCTGTTGCTGATCCGTTAACTAGAATTTGCCGTCAATTTAATAATTTGTCAGACATTATCGACTTTTCTTTAAATTCTTGCGTTGTAAAACGGAACATTATTGTTTTTCTTAATACCTAACTTTTCATATTTTCATTGTAACAATTGCTTGTATTTTTGTTGAGACTTATTGTAATTCTATTTAATTTTATTCGTACCTATTGTTGTTATTAGTCAGTAAGGAATTTGTCCATTGACTTAAATAAATAAATAAATAAATAAATAAATGTGATATTTCGGGCATGGCCGCGTAACCTGGCGGTGATAATTCTATCTGAGTGCGGCTTCCAGTCCATAAGCGCACATTTGGCCTGCTTAGAAAGAACTATTCCAACTCCACTGGATCGGGGAAGCTCGTTTGATGGTTTACCAGAGAAGAGAATGGTGAGTCCATTTGATGTTGTGAATTCTCCAGACTCACTCCATCTGATTTCACAGATCCCAAGTAAGGTGAGTTTGTAAGTCACAAACTCTTTGCATAGCTGTGCACGCCGTGGGATTTAACCGTGCAAGTATTTAGGATATACCGCCCATGGTCGGTCGTCAGAGCCTCGTCAGCGTGACTGGGGACACCAAGCCCTTGAAGGACAGTGGGTGAGGTTGACATTTGGAAAGGAGTGGCTGTGTGAAAAAGAACGTGTCTTTTGAACGCTTCACTTTCCCATTAGTCTCCCGACATGGTTTCTATGACAACCCCGATTCTCTAAGTTTTTAAAAAGGTTGTGTAGCAATGTTATTAGAGAGCTTCAGTATTATGTTCGAATTTTGCTATGCTACTTAATAAATCGTAAGCTTCAGCTTCTACTACAACTACCTAATTATTTTCCGGACCTTGACGTGTATGATGCAGAATTTAACCGTCTGTCAGGGTACATCTTTTGCACTGGGAGTTTCTACATAAAGTCCAAGATAATCTGACGAGAAATGAAGTTTTTAAAGAAAACTTCAATTAAATGTAGACACAAAACTAGGTTTTATAAGGCGTGCGAACTTGCAGTCAGATCCAGAGCGGAAGCATTCAGAAATTGCCGCAATAATAACTGCACACAATCTGATTCGCTTCGCAACTAGGCAAGCAACGCCTTCATGCTAAAGCTCTCTTTTTATTACAAAAGTAAGAGCTTTTGGTTATTTATTAAAAGGTAAGTAATTACTACTCTTACAATGAATTATCGTACGTTCACTAGCCTAATTAAGAATCCTAACCTTTTAGCTGAGTTATTTGCAAAGCATTCATCCTTGCCGAATCGCAGTCAACCACTGTCGGAACTTGAAAGGCTATCAGTAAGTATGCCTGGTATATTCTTTCGAGCTCGTGCAGTTTACATGTTTCATACAGACCACCACATAGACAAGACTTCTGGGTCAAATAATATGCCAGCACTGGTCCTGAAGCAATGTTATTCGACGTCTACTCTTCCGCTAGTTAACCTTTTTAGGGCCTCATATCATGCCGGTATTTTCTATTTTTCTGAAAGATTTCTAATGTAACGCCTATCCCTAAACAGGGTGAAATCTGAAAATTACTAACCAATAGAAATTTGTTCCAAACTTTTCAAAGTTATGGAAAGAATAACATCAGCTTGTGAAATTTGGTAAGCTCCGTTCTGCTGGTGACCTGTTAGAGTTGCTCTGCGAAAGATGGAACCAGTCCATCCAACTATTTGGTGAGAGCAAACTTGGATGGAAGCAACCAATGCTCTAATCCCATCATGTAGACTTGATGAGCGCTCTCCATTAGTAATACTACCTTATTTTCTGTTTATTATTTAGTGGATCGCCAGAAAATATTTTTAAAATTCTTCCTACTGTGTTGTATGACGTCTCCACCCACTTTACCAACCAGATCTTTAGTGCAATGAAAGGGTTTGGGTTATTTTTTGGTTTATATTTTTGTTACAAAACACTTGACACAATAAATTATTTAGAACATTTAACAGTAAACATGTATGAACTAATAAAAGACATTTGTAAATAATTTGTTTTGTAATACATATTCAATTATAAGAAAAGAAATACTAATTTTTGTAACACTAAGCAACTATATGGAAAAACATATTGAATTAATTATAACCAAAGGAAATTTGTATAAATTTCACGGGGAAATTTTGAATAAATTAGAATTAATTTTGAATTGTAAAACAAAACATTATTTTTTCTCAGTTTCTGACTGAGCACTTTAACCAGTGCTTAGATGAATTAAAACTGCTGCAGCCAAATGCTGCATTATAATCTAATTGGCAACCTTTTTTATCATAATAATATATACATACATACTTTATAAAGTAAGAAAAAAATTGAGTTTATGGCATTGTTTTTTATTTAGTATTACATTAAATAACACCCATGTAGTTTTTCTTGTGTATCAAGCAATAATTAAGTGAATTTTCTATATCATCAGACATCAAATTGGACGAGAACACAACTTCCATTGTTAAAAAGTTAAACGCTCCCATCGAAGAATGTAAAAGTCCAACAAAATCTGTTAATAGAGCTGATGATTTAGATACTCAATTTTCTAAAGAATTAAATTTGTTGTTGATCGAGTTGCCTTTTGTATCGAATTAAATTTCGTCACGTATCGAATAGACGGATTATTTTATCAAAATGTACTAGATTTTTTTTACAATGGAATAGAATTAAAAAATATGTTTAAAGCATATCGATCTTGGCTGATTGTATTAATAAGAAGAAAAACACATATTTATCGAAAAATAAAATATAAAAAAGCAAAATTTTCGCGGGTTATTTAATTTTAGTGGTGATATATATTTTAAAAACATAAATAAAAGTTATTTAAAATAAGGGATGGCTACATTTGTGTCACTGTGCTTATCGTCGTCTGATTCTGAAGACGGTTACAGAACAGTACGTATTCGAAAAGAAGGGATAAAAGCGATCCAATGTCTCTGTCGACTAATGCGTAAGTAAATTACATTATAAAATTGTATTTTATATAATATTTATTATTTTTTTTTCAGATTTATTAAGCGCTTTAGGCTTTCAAGAACAACAGAACTAAGTTTCAAAGGCCATATGTCCACCTCCCTACCACCAAAGCTGCAGTTGGCTGTAACTTTGTAGCTTCTGGCTAGTGGAAGTTTTCAACATACTGTTGGAAATGACTACCTGATGGGAATGTGTCACAGCGCAGTTAGCAAAACAGCGAATAATGTTTTAAATGAAATTGAAGACATAATATGCCCAAAGTTCATTAAGTTTCTCCCTAATGAATCATTTTTATGTATGGAATCATTCATGCAAAAATTTAGACTTCCTGGAGGTAAGTTTATAATGTTATATTAACGTAATATCTTATTTATATTTTTTACATGCTTCTTTTGATACTTTAGTGATCGGATGTGTTGATGATACACATTTTGGACTTCAAAAGCCGTCAGATAAAGAGCATATGTTTTTCAACCGAAAGGGATACCATAGCATCAACTCAATGATAGTATGTAAAGGTTATTAATATGTTAACCCATTAGAAGTCTCCGTACTCAACTGAGTACAGTTGTATTTTTACGTGTATCCAAGCAAACCTAAAGAAAAAAAATCGTTGTACCGTTATTTAGTTTCGCAACAACAACATTAATAGCTCCAGAAAAAGAATTTGTATGTAGTTTCTGTTGCTTATGCAGAACTATCAGTCTGAATTGTGTCGAGAATAAAGTGTGTGGTTTAGCAAACTATTTTGAAAATATTTGAAACAATACTAAAATTTGTTTAGTAAGTTTGCATTATTTTTATAAAAATAATAACAACGAAACATACAGGCTTCAAAAAATACTTAAAAATAAAAAAATAAATAAAATAGAGAGGTATAAAGTTGGCTGTACTCGATTGAGTACAATGACAGCACCCATTAGTAAGAATGTTTTATTTTTTGTTAGATTTAAATATGAGTGGTATACGTTTTAAGGGCCAGCAGAGTTTCAAAAGGCTCCAAGAGGCCACTGATAGCATTTTAGCTGATAGTGAAGATGAAGAAATTGATATCGCAATCATACCACCTATTCCGAGTGAACTAACTGACGAAGAGGAAGGTGTTGATGGTAAGAAGTTTTAGTGGGTATTATTTACATACATGCATGATATGACAATTTCTAACGCTTGGAGGCTACATGTAATGAGCAGTGAGAGTCCCATGGATCAACTTTTGTTTCGCCGAAACATTGCGTGTTATTATTTACGCCAAGGTGGACAAAACAAATCACGGCAATCTGGGTCAATAGTTGAAGGTTTACCTCAAGATAGAGTTGGGCACTATCCCGCAAAAATAGAAAAACAGTTACGGTGCGTAATTTGCCATGCCCGAGTACGTTGGCAATGCAAGAAATGCTATAAAACACTTTTAGTCGAAAAAGAATGTTTCGAAAAATTGCATACTTAAAAAGTCGGTGTACTCATTTGAGTACACCCCCAAAACTCGTTTCCAAAACAAAAATTTATAATTTTTATTTCATTTTATGTTTTTTTATGCTTGTTTTTATTAATAAATACATCTGAAAACAAAAACTTAAAGCCGGTTTTCATTTGACCTCTAATGGGTTAATGTATACATATTTATGTAATATTATTATAAATGTTTTAGATTTGTGATAATGAGCACAAAATTTTATCCATTAATTCCAAATATGGAGGGGCATCACACGACTCCTTTGTTTGGAAACATTCCGACCAAAGGCGATATTTAGAGGAACTCTATAACACTAATAACACAGCTCTGCAAATTTGGACTTTTTTGTGCAAATAAGATGGCTTCAGGTGTTTTCGAAGGCATTTGGCGCGCTAAACACGAATCTGGTTTCAAAAATTTTCCATCACGTCAGGTTTTCGAAAAAAAAGGGGTTGAAAACCCTAAAAATAGCGTTTTAAAAAATTCAAAATGGCGACTCCAATATGGCGGTCAAGTAAATCTGATTAATTTTTATAAACCTCGCCATATTGGATCCGCCATTTTGAATTTTTTAAATCTGAATGAAGATCTGTTATCAGCGACCCCAAAAACCCCTGAGTGACAATTTCCAAGTAAATCTGATTAATTTTTAAGGACCTCCGTAATGTGTTTCTTTTTCTTTTGCACCTCTTGACATAAACCCACCCCCTACTTTAAGGGTGTATGCAAACAATTTGGCTTTGGGCTCATTTTAAAGATCAAAGATCAGTTGTCAATTTCTAACCATAGCATGGTTCTAGCACGTCAGTGTTGAGCTCTACAATGTTTCAAAAATGGCCAAAAACGCTACTTTTAGGGTTTTCAACCCCCTTTTTCTCGAAAACCTGACGTGATGGAAAATTTTTGAAACCAGATTCGTGTTTAGCGCACAAAATCCCATCGAAAACACCTGGAGCAATCTTATTTGCAAAACCCATGCAGGGCTGTGTAACCTGAGGAATGTTTGGCTTTTGCGTAAATTTTTAATTACAATACTTTATTATTTGTTTTTGTTCATTAATTTTGTGTATATAAAATTTTAATATATATATATATATATATATATATATATATATATATATATGTATTATATACATATATTATATATATATGTATTATATACATATATTATATATATATGTATTATATACATATATTATATATATATGCATTATATACATATATTATACATATTGTATTATATAAATTATAAAATTAAAAGTTTAAAATATTAAAAAAATATTTTTTTTAAGATTTGTTAACTCCGTGTTAACAAATCAATCAACTTTATTTATTTAAATCACTAAACTGACTGCCCAGAATTTACAATTGAAAAAATATAAATATTAAATTAATTTAATTACACAACTGTCGACACTGCAATTCCCACAATCAGGCCACTCATGCCCTTGCTGCATGGATTCGAATTTCGCTTGGGAATTTGTTGTTGAGAAATTCGTTTGTGTTGCGTTCGCATACTTTAAGTTGGCACGTTTTGGTTGTTACTATTGTTGTTGTTTGATGTTGTTATTCCAGGTGTTAACTCCCACGCTCTAAGTTCATGCGTCCTCGCATGAATAACTGTCTTTCAGAAAAATGGAAGTTCGTGGATCCTCTAATTTTTAGAACCCCATGCTGGTAATGATAGGAAGATTTTTGGATTGGTGGGTTGTTTATCTTCCACTGTATTCTTTACTTCCTGCTCTGTCGATGTGGACTTTGCATCATTTTTTGATGTTTTTCCTCCCTTTTCGTCAGTTTCATTTATTCTCTTCCTTTTTATTACGATAATAATAATAATCGATATTATGACAGTCGTCACCAGTCCAATGTTGATGGTTAGGTTTATTTTGTTCTCAACCTGCAGCTTCTCGATTATGTGAGAATTGTTGACATTAACTGCTTCCATTCTTTCCAAAGTTATCACTTGTTCTTGGATACTAGAGCTACTTGGTTGTAATAGTGCCGGTAAAGGTTTAGTGAGGGTGACCTGGGTTGTTGAGTATGTTTGATTTGCAATCCGTATTGTAGAATTCATGTAGTGAATTATGAAGGTGCCATCTATTTTAATTGTTGAATTATCTATTTCGATCTCACCTCTGTATTGGTTCAATAAAATCAAGTTTTCGTCTATTTCTTCCACAGGTGCTATGTGTTTAATGATGATGTGTTGTGCTGGTTCGTTTTTTAATTGTTCTTTTAATTTTGATTTAAATAAAATGTTTTTGGTTTTGTTGTTTTTTGTAATTTCAATTTGTCTAATTTATTAAATTCAATATGTTATTTTATTTACAAAAATGTTTTGTTTTAATTGTTGTTGTTTTGATTGTATTTAATTTCAATTTATGTTTGACTTTTTCTTTTGTCTTTGTTCACACTGTTTAATGTTCACTTTTTGATTGTCGAAACTAGAGTGATCTCTATGCAAAAAATACTTTAATTTTAACTAGTAATGAAAGAATATGAAAAGAATAAAAAAGTGATGAGAATATGTACATAATAAGGAAAAGAACCGTTAATATATATAAAGGGTGTTCTGAAGAGTGATGTTAACGTTGAACATTCCGGCCCCCATGACTTGGTGAAATTTACCACAGGTTTTGAACAGGTCCTATTTGTGGGTTGTGGGTCGGTAAGTTGCGAAGCCTCATGAAGTTGTTGACAGATATGGCATAATGGTGTAACGTATACTGCAAGAAAATTGCCAATGTTTGGGGTGTTGAGATTGTTGGAATGCCATACCTGTAAGTATAAAATTAGAGCAATATTAATGAATGTAAATGATTAGGGGTTATACTAATTTGCAAACAAAACCACAATTTTTGTAATTGGTCTGGTGATGACTCCATTTTTTGTTTTGATGTCTACAACTCTACAGTTCTGGTCAGGTCCAAGATGTGTTTTGATGATTCGACCCATTTGCCATTCATTGGGTGGCAAGTTGTTGTTTTTGATGACTACCAGATCGTTGACTTTAACGTTGTCCCTTTGAATCTTCCATTTATATCTGCGTTGAAGTTCAATCAAGTATTCGGACTTCCATCTTTGGCAAAATGAGTGGTAGATGACCCTTAGGCGTTTCCAGCGGTTGATGAGATTCAGATTTTCGTTGCTTACATCTGGTTCAGCTGGGGTCAATAATGCACTACCAATAAGGAAGTGTCCAGGGGTCAATGGATTAAGGTCATTTGGGTCATCGGTAGCAGGACTTAAGGGTCTAGAATTTAGGCACGATTCTATACGAGCAAGAATTGTAGATAGCTCTTCAAATGTGAATTTCATGTTCGGTATCATCTTTTTTAGGTGTGTTTTGAATGATTTTACACCGTCTTCCCAAAGGCCGCCCATGTGTGGGGCTCCTGGGGGAATAAACTTCCAATTAAGATTTTGATGACTAAAATTATGGATCACTTGATTTTGAAGAGTTTTTATGAATTCTAGACGGTCTTTTCTTAGTAGTTCTGCTGCTCCGACGAAATTTCCTCCATTGTCTGAGTAAATGAGTGCGGGACATCCACGTCTTCCTATGAAGCGGGAAAATGCTGCTAAGAACGATTGGGTCGATAAATCACTTGCTGCTTCAAGATGTACAGCTTTTGTGGCGAAGCATACAAATATACAAATATACCCTTTTGTAATAAGACAAGCTCGGCCTGTAAAATTTTTGATGTCAAAAGGTCCTGCGTAGTCTAATCCAGTTGTAGAAAAGGGTCTTGATAATGTTGTACGTTCTGGTGGTAATGAAGCCATGATTTGATTTTGCGTCTGTTTTTTGTACAAAACACACGTTTTACAGTTGTATATTACGCTTTTGACCAAGGGTTTCAATCTGAATATCCAATATTCTGTGCGTAGGACTCGAACCATTAGTTGGTTTTCTCCATGAAGGGTAATTTTATGTGTAAATTCCGCTAGTAGCTGTGATAGCTTCGAGTTATGAGGTAGCAATATTGGGTAGCGTTCATTATACGTTAATGCAGGTGATTGCGCTAGTCGCCCATTGGCTCTAATAATGCCATGGTGATCCATGAAAGGATTTAAGGTCAAAAGACTGCTGGTTGGGGATATTTTCTGCTTGAGTTTTAAATGTTTGTACTCATCTGGAAAATGATTTTGTTGCGTCCATATGATGAGTCGATGTTTGACGAAATCTATTTCTTCTCGGGTGATTTCTGCTGAAGATACGCGAAGATGGGTTCGGTTGTTTCCAGTATTTCTCCATAATCGTATGACATAAGCGAGTACTCGATAAGCTCGTGATAGGTCTGAAAATCGATTTAATGGGTCTTCGCGTGTTGTGGTTGTAAATGCTTTTACAGTTTTTGCTTCTAGAATTGTGTCACCTGTTTGTGTTGGTATCGGCCATTGATTTTTAGGCAATTTTAACCAGGAGGGTCCAAACCACCATAAGTTGTGGTTTTCCAGTTCTTGTGGAGTACATCCTCGGCTGGCTACATCTGCTGGGTTATCCTTTGTGTCGATATGTTGCCAATTTTGATTTCCAACCTTATCCAGGATTTCAGAAACACGATTTCCAACGAAAGTGTTCCATGAGCAAGGGGGTTTCTTTAACCAGGACAGCACGATTGTTGAGTCAGTCCAATAGTATGCCTTGATATTTTGAATTTGAAGATTTGGTATAAGTCCACATGCAAGATTTGCCAATAATACGGATCCACATAGTTCTAAGCGGGGCAAAGATATTTGCTTAATGGGAGCTACACGGGTCTTTGAAGCCAGAAGAAATGTGAATACTGAGTTTTCCGCTTGTATTCGAACATAAAGAGTCGCAGAATAGGCTTTTTCAGAAGCGTCACTGAAACCGTGAATTTCCACATTACAATTCGGGCTAAATTTGATCCAACGGGGAATTTTCAATATGTTTATTGTCGGGCAGTTTTTTATGAATTTTTGCCACTGTAGACAAGTCAAGGGTTTTAATATGTCATCCCAGTCGACTTTATCCAACCAAATCTGTTGCATAATTAGTTTTGCTTCAACTATTATTGGAGCTATCCATCCACAAGGGTCAAAGAATTTGGCAATTGTCGATAAAACTTCTCTTTTCGTGTAGTTTTCTTTTAATTTGACATCTGGTGCTGTAAATGTAAATGCGTCTGAAGAAATGTTCCATTTGATCCCAAGAGTTTTTGTTCCAGTGCTTTCTGACAAATTTAACCAATCGAGAGGTAGTAGGGTCTCATTTGGTAAGTCTTGTATAACTCGTGGGTCATTTGATGTCCATTTCATCAGGTCAAATCCAGCAGATTTTAGAACTGTTGTAAGTTCTTTTCTTGATTTGATGGCGTCATTTAATGTGTGACCACCTGCTAAAACATCATCCACATACATGTTTTGTTGTAGAGTTTTTGATGCGAGAGGGTGAGTTGATGTTACATCTTCAGCTAGTTGAAGAAGGGTTCTAATGGCCAGGAACGGTGCGCAATTGACTCCAAAAGTCACTGTCAGGAGTTCGTAATCCTCAATTGGGTCCTTTTCTGATTGCCGAAATAATATCCTTTGATATTTGGTTTGATTCGGATCAATGAGTATCTGTCGATACATTTTTGTGATATCTGCGTTGTACACAAAACGGAAGAATCTCCACTTCAATATCAGAAGCACCAAGTCCTGTTGAAGTATGGGTCCTGGATACAATATGTCATTCAAACTCTTCTTGTTTGAAGACGGGCTCGAAGCGTTGAAAACTACTCTAAGTTTCGTTGTCAGCCTTTCGGGTTTTATTACTGCATGATGTGGCAGGTAATAATTTGGGTTTGTGTTGATTTCCAGGGGAGAAATTTTCCTCATATGTCCTAACTCGAGGTATTCAACAATTACTTGGTCGTATTGTTTTTTGAGTTCGGGTTTCTGGCTAAGTATGCGTTCCATTCTCAAGAACTGCGCCATTGCTATGTTTCTCGAAGTTCCTATTTCTTCGCTATTTTTAAAGGGTAGGGTAACGATATACCTTCCTGTGTCGTTTCTTCGTGTTGTCGACATGAAATTGTTCTCGCAAAATGTGTCCTCATCTGACCTCAAAACCCGTTTTGGGGTTTCCTCCACCTCCCAAAAGCGTGTGAGGATTCGGTCAAGGGACGTAGTGTTGAGTAATGACACTGTTGTACTAGGTTGTGTCGTTGTTGAAATTGGTCCCCCCACAATCCAGCCAAATACTGTTTTTTGTGCCAAAAGGGATCCAATAGACCGCATCGGTGTGTCCATGCAATATATTGAGTGGCCCAAGTCGAGGCCTATAAGCAAGTCGATGGGTCTGCTTTGATTGAATTGAGGATCTGCAAGTTCTAATTTAGCAGTCTGATTGAAATGTTGCAAATCTAAAGTCTGTGGTGGTAAATTAGATGGAAGAGTCTTCAGGACTGGCGCCCAGACTTCTAATTTAAATTGTGAATCCACCTTGGAGCAAAGATTGAATAAACATGCTTTGGTTGAAGTCTCTGAAACTGTTTGACTCAAGCCTGTAACATGAACTAAATTTCGTTTGGTGGGCAAATTTAAACGATTTTTCAACTTTTCTGACATAAAAGTTGATTGTGAGCCAGGGTCGATGATTGCTCTTGCCTGGTACTTTTCGCCTCTAGTTTCGATCAGTACAATTGCAGTAAATAACAAGGTCTCTTTCTCATTGGGAGATTGATCGAGATGTTTGCTCTCTTGTAGTGTCAAGGAAGTGATATTTGGTATCGAAAAGTTTGATGCTGATGTGGACTGTATATTATTGTTTTGTGCTGCGATGCTCCTACTAGATTGGGTCGCGTCACAATTCGGAACTAAAGTATGGGATTCTGATCCCTTATGTAACAAAGTGTTATGTCTTTGTCTACATAATCTACAACTGAATTTACTTTTACAGTCCTTAACACTGTGGTCAATAGAGAGGCAATTGTAACATGAATTTGTGACCTTTACAATGTGAATTCTGTCGTTAACGTTCTTCTCTAAGAACTTGGGGCAAGACCACAAATGGTGAGACTCCTTACAATGTTGGCATTTGTAATTTGAGTCATTTTTCTGTGCCCTATTTGTGTTTAAAGGTTTTATATTTTTCGACCCAGTTTCATTTTGGGTTGTGTTTATGTGAAAAGTGTGAACTCGTTTTGACTTAAACTTTAAATTATCCTTTCTGGATTGTTCTAATTTTGAATTCGATTGTGTGATGGCCGCTATGGATTCTAGAGTCTTAGAATTGTGCGTCAAGAAATTATTGAATTCTTCCCAAGTCGGAACTTTTGTAATTTCCTTAAGTGAATTTTCAAATTCCTTTAAAAGAGTCCGAGGGAGCTTTGTTGAGCAGATGTATACTAGAAATGGGTCCCATGTGGCGGTTTCTACATTTAAAGCATTTAACGCCTGAATGCATCCATTAACTGTTCGCTGAAGTTTTTGAATCGATGAGCCTGAGTCTTCAGCTACGTTCGGAAGGTCAAATAAAATTTTTAATTGTTCATTTACTTGGATCCGATTATTTTCGTATTGGGCTACAAGGTTTTTCCAGGCTATGTCGAAACCTTGATTGGTCAATGGGGCATTTGAAACTATATTCCTAGCATCTCCTCCAGTCTTATGGATTAGATGAAAAAGTTTCTCAATTTTACTAAGTCTAGAATTATTTATGTATAATGCTGTAAAAAGATCGCGGAAAGTAGGCCATGTCAAAAAATCTCCATAAAATGTGTCCGTGTCGCAAGGTGGTAACCGTACAAATGACATGTCATGATTTTCCTTTGGTTGACTTTCAACATCAGAAATCCGTTCTTCCTTCTTTGGATTCGATAGGGCTTGAATTTCTGCATTAATTGACCCTAAACACGTTTTGTAGGCAGAAAAACCTTTTTTGTAACGATCACGAAGCTTATCTTTATCGATGGGTTTTTCTTTGGAATCTTTTTTTGTGTCCCTACACTCTCCATACGTCCTTTTGACTTGTGTCCACAGAGAATCAAGTTCGACCCGAAGTACCTCAAGAGAGTGAATGTTGTTTTCGGCCGCACTTTGTGTATATTCTATTTCAAAGTCCAAAAGGTCATTTGTACAATTTACAAATTTATCGAGTGCCATTGTGTACCGATGAATTAAAAATTTAAAACGATCAAATTAAGAATCAAATTTAAACAAAAAAGTCCCTGCTAGCGATTTTACAGCAAGAATTATCAAAAATAATAATTAATTTCCCGATTGGTTATTAATTTGGGTATATTTTGTTTCCCCAGTAAATTACTAAAAGAAGTATGGGTGGTAACCCTTTTCGTTTTTCTATTTCGCTTTCTTCTTTTACTCAACCGCGCCAAAAATTTATAAGAGCGTATACTTGTAATAAAGAGTTTTGTGTTTCTCTTTATTGTCTTATTTTTATTATTTTTAGTACTTACTTATCGTTGTCGTGTCTTTGTTTAAGCTGTTGCTCTCTAATTTGGGTCTCTTCTTGCTTGTGTCTTTTGCTGTAATTTTGGTTCTTTTTTGTTTTTCCACTTTGCCTGTGGATTCTATTTTTTCTCAAAAAATTTAACTGTTCTTAACCGTTGCTTATTTTTTGTGTCTTAATATTTTTTCAATTTTTTAGCAAGTTTCTGTTTTTGTAAATTACACTGCATACGGTTCGAAGTGACCAAAAAGATGTTTAATGATGATGTGTTGTGCTGGTTCGTTTTTTAATTGTTCTTTTAATTTTGATTTAAATTAAATGTTTTTGGTTTTGTTGTTTTTTGTAATTTCAATTTGTCTAATTTATTAAATTCAATATGTTATTTTATTTACAAAAATGTTTTGTTTTAATTGTTGTTGTTTTGATTGTATTTAATTTCAATTTATGTTTGACTTTTTCTTTTGTCTTTGTTCACACTGTTTAATGTTCACTTTTTGATTGTCGAAACTAGAGTGATCTCTATGCAAAAAATACTTTAATTTTAACTAGTAATGAAAGAATATGAAAAGAATAAAAAAGTGATGAGAATATGTACATAATAAGGAAAAGAACCGTTAATATATATAAAGGGTGTTCTGAAGAGTGATGTTAACGTTGAACACTATGTGCTCATCGTTAGTTGTTGTGCAGCGTGATGGTTTACTCTTCAGTAGATTGGGAATGCAGTCAGATTTACTTATGTCTATGATGTTATCAGTTTCACAAATACTTAACTTATTATAATTCTTGCAGTCATTTTTTATACCAAATATTCTATTGTTACATTTCAAAACATTTTTAAAATTTGTCTTAACTACCTTATTATCTTTTTTTACGGGTCTAATTAAGAGATTGTCACAATTCTCACTACTAGTTGTCGGGATATTAACAATGTAAATAATTTCTTTATCATTTGAAGCAACCTTGATTTTTGAAAAATTTAGTAATTCATCCATATTGCCAAATGGAATATTATCATTATAAAAAATTTCTCTTATAATACTAATTTCTGTTTTGGAAAAGATAAATGAGTTTACAATATTGGATTTAGCCCAATGAATAGCGTATACAATATTAGACAATTCTTCTTTTACAATTTCTAGTTTAAATTTAAAATCTAACAAACTTCCTTCTTTGTCTTTGTTCTCAAGTAATTTAGAAATATTATTGGTTATTGTTGAGAGTTGGTTTACTTTATCTATCGGTAATTGATTAATGACGATCTGATTATTGTTATTTAGAACGTTATTCATTTGATCTTGCAAAATTTTTAAATCATGGTGATCGGGACTACCCGCTAACCATTTCCAAGCACTTCCGATAAAGGCAAGAGACCTCTTCGTTCTTGTTTTAGATCTTAATCTGGATAAACAGGATTTCATTTGGGATATGGTATAGGATAGGTAAGGTAATAGTGAGCTATCAGTACCGTTGTGTAGTTCGATTTTTTTCCAGTTCCCTTATCAAATGCTTGTATTCCCTAAGTCAATCGTATGGACAAGCTTAAACACGCCAGTCTGAATTTACGCCGATCCCGAATTGCCTACGATCAGTCTAGAATTAGAGTAGTCCATTATCTGGAACTCGCCCACAACTGTTCAAAATATCCACAACAACCTGTAAGAAAGTACAACAGAGATTAGTTCCTAATATGTTTCTTATGAACGATTCTTCCACTCCCAGTCACCACTGTTGAATGTCTGTTTTCCCCAACTAATTCCCGTTTAAACCTCTCAGATAATTTCGTACCAAGTTTCTTATTTATTTTGACAAAAATCTCCTGTCCAGGTATGTACTGTTTGAATTCCATTTTATCCTTGTTATGATAGTTCAAATCCCTATTCTGTTTCGTTTTCAGCATCGCGATGTTATTTTCCCTAGTCCTTTCATAGCTTCCAGGTGAAAAATCTACCGTCCTCCCGAAAAACATGTCCACAGGTTTTTTCCCTATCGTGGAATGTATGGAGTGGTTGTATTCATTAACAGATCGTTCCAAAAGTTCCTCGAAATTCCTACAAATTGCCTCGTCCTTAAGACATCTCAAAATTTCGAATGGAATCGTTCGATTTGACCATTAGCTTCGCTCCTTTAAGGTGGTATCGTGAACACATCAATCCCCAATTCATCTTTCATCATAAAAAGTATGGTAGCAGAATTGAGCGATTTCTCGTTGTTGATAACAACAGTTTTGGGGACTCCATAAAAAAACAAAATATCCCTCAATGGTCTTCTAACATCCTCTATTGACCTCCCTTGCAGAATTTTCGCTGGAGCATACTTTAAAAACTTGTCTATTGCTGTCAGTACCAACTTCCTATCGGTTGAGAAGATGTCAATGTGGACGACTTGACCAGGGTAATTTGGTATCGGTGTAGCATTTAATTTTGGTTCATTTGGGTGTCTCTCATATTTATTTTTTTTGCACGTGGTACAAAGTTTTACTATTCTCTTAATTTTTGAAAGCATGCTAGGAAAATACGATTTTTCCAATATTTGGCATTTGTTCTCTACAGCATTTCTGTGTGCTCGATTATGGGTTTCTACAATAAGGGTTTCCTGATCAGATTCTGACAGGACATCCTCAACAAATTTTTGAGTAAATCGGACTTTAAAATTCTTAAAATGAATTTTTCCCATAATAGACTCGGGAGTTTTGATACAATTGATTACGGATGGGTTCAAGTATTTTTTTAGGATAGAAATTAATTTTTCGGTATCATATTCTGTTTCGCCTATCAAATGTCTATGATAACCTGGAAAAATTATTCGGAACTGATATGTCGAAGTATCACTGATTTGAAGAAATATTTGATTCTTGAATGCATTTATGGGTACCTCAACGCTAGCTATGAGTTCTTCCGGAGAGCTATCGCCACTGTGCACTATACCTGTTAGTGAGTTAATTTTTGTTCCAGGAGGTCTGGATAGTGCGTCAGCCACAACATTACTTCTACCTGGTTTATATTGAATTTCGTGGTTATATTCTTCTAATATCGCTTTCCACCTTTTCATTTTAGAATTATTGTTTCTATTACTAAGGGCATAGGTTAACGGCTGGTGGTCGGTGTAAATTACGACTTTGGGCGATCCGTATAGGTAATTTCTTAAATGTGTCAAAGCCCAAATTATGGCCAGCATTTCTTTCTCGTTGGCCGCATAATTTTCTTCGGTTTCCGTTAGCGTTCTTGAGATGAAGGAAATGGGCCTATTACCTTTACTAAGAACTGCTCCTATAGCAAAATTGGATGCGTCTGTAGTAAGTTGAAATTCCCTTTGGAAGTCGGGGTATGATAGTATTACCTCCTGCGATATTAAGGCATTTTTCAAGTTATCGACGGCAATTTTTGCCTCGTTATCCAGCTCTATTGTTCTTTTACTTGATTCTGCTTTGGATATCATACCTCCGTCACCTCGTAAGAGTTTTGTCAAAGGTTTGGCGATATCTGCATAACCCTTTATAAATCGTCTATAGTACCCCGAAAGACCAAGGAAAGACCGAAGTTCTTTGATATTATTAGGGTAAGGAAAATCTACGATTGCCTGCACCTTCTTAGGATTTGCCCTTATCCCGTTTTGAGAAACAATAAATCCGAGAAATTCAACTTCCTCTTTAAAAAATTCACATTTTTCCAACTGTACTTTCATATTAGCGGCATTTAGCGTTCCAAATACAGCATCAAGGTGTTTTAAATGTGAATCCTCATCCTTGCTAAAGATCATCTATATAGACGTAACAGCTCTTACCAATATGTTCCCGTAGTATGTCGTCGAGAGCGCGTTGAAATATTGAAGGGGCGTTCTTTAGCCCAAACGGTAAACGCAGGAATTCATATTTTCCATTATTGACGGAAAAGGCCGTTTTTTCGATGTCCTTCGTTCTTAGGGGTATTTTATGGAATCCGCTCTTCAAGTCGAAATATTTATTTCCTCCGAGATGGGAAAGCACATCATTTATTTCGGGAATGGGGTATTTGTCCGGGATGGTTATTGAATTGAGCTTCCTAAAATCCACCACAACTCTATACTTGTCCTTTCCGGAAGCATCCTGTTTTTTGGGGACTATCCAAATTGGTGAGTTGTAAGGAGAACGAGACGGTCGGATTATTCGGTCCCGTAGTAATTTAGGGATTTCGTCCTCCACAACACCCTTCAGCGCCATTGGCTAAGGATAACTCAGTGAATATACCGGAGAATCATTTGTTGTTCGTATCTCACCCACAACTCTAGTTGTGTACGTAAGGTTTTCATCGGGGTCTGCGAATAGAATCCTATGGCGTTCAACAATGTCCTCTAATAACGTTTTTTGGTTTTTTGAAAGATGGTTTGTTTTAATTTCTATATTATTAACGTTTTGGGAAATAAGTTGTTTGATTGGGACTTTCTTCCCCCCTTTGAAGCTAAAATAATTGTCCGCTGTATAAATGACAGCTGACAACTCTTTTAGGGTATCATTTCCCAATATGGCATCGAATGTTTCCAGTCCAGGTAACAGGAAAAATTTCACAGGATTATCATCGAATAGTTTCAAAAATTTGTGTTGTGTTATTTTGATAGAACCTCTTACGGACTTCGCATTAAAATATTCGTTTTCTATAGGATTTGCTATGATTTTAGGTTTGATGTAATTCTTATTACTGCCAGTGTCCAATAAAATTTTTAATATTCTGTCGTTCCCCATTCTGGCAGTGAAAGAAGGTAATGAGGAACAGTTCATTCTAAAAAATTAACTGTAAGTTCGACTTCGTCGGGTTCATTATCCTGTCTTTGAAGTTGAGCCACTTCTTCAGGGATTTGTTGGGAATACTCCTGAACATTCCCTGGTTCTACACTCTCATGGGTTGATAATATTCATAATCCCACAGGTTGATAATATTCATAATGACCTTCCTCCGGCACATAGTCTGCGTTTATATGGAAATTCCGTTGTAGCTTGTTTACTGGAACTTGGTTGTTGGTCTTTTTAGTGCTGGATTGTTCTGTGGTCTATTAACATAATCGACCTGGCGGGTTTGGATGGACTTATCAGCATCCATCGGTTCTACTCGATGACTCTGAGTATTATTTTGAGTCCCTGCATTCGGTCCGAAATTTTTGTGGAAATTTAAGATATGTTTATAGTTTGGATTACGACCGTAAGTTGGATTAACGTTTGATTGGGGTTTTGGATATGGGTTACGGTTGTAATTTGGATTGAAGTTTGGTTGGAAGTTCGGGTTAAGGTTATAGTTTGGAACAGGATTATACCGAAGGGGTACTGGTGGTCTAATAGGTGGGGTTCCACCAAAGTAAGCGAGTTCAGGGTAAAATCCCCTCCTATTTATGGAATTTGCCGTACCGGTCTTATCCCTCTGCACATTATTCTTGACTGATTGCCCATGGGCATAATTTCTGCGGAATGTCACATTATCCAACTTTAGGCAAATATGTAGTGCCTGAGGCAAAGATGTTGGTTCGCGTACACTTAACAATCTAGGTAGATCTCCGTTTAGTCCCCTTACGAACGTGTCTAACGCTTTTTCCCTGTAAGTATTTGTCATAGCGTGAAGGCTGTTTTCCTCCAACTCCAGGCAAGAGACCTTATCAAGTAGCAGCGAAAGGTGCTGATAAACACTCTGATAAAATTCTGTTATGGTCCTATTTCCCTGACACAATACCATCATCTGGTATACTAGCGTTCCGATATCCCTTTTATCGGAGTAGTGCATAGCAAGACATTTCTTAATTCGTGGCCAATCCAGTGGAGTTCTATACGACTCCATAGCGGTATCCGCTTCACCAACAATTTTTGTACGGATAGTGTGCAGTATTGCGTAATACCTCCCGGTGCCCTTTACCGAATCGTAGAGGTTCAAAACCCTGTCCACGGATTTTCGCCAGGAGTTGAATTCTCCCGGTTTCCCAGAGAACTCCCTCAGGGATCTAATTATGTCGGGAACCTTGTCTAGTTCCTTTAACCTGGTAGTAACTGTCCCAATGGGGTGGTCAGCCCCTTCGTTCGCTAACTGGTCGGATGGTGTTTTAAGGGCATCCCTTATCATAAGGGCTATCTGTTCCCTCTGTAGTGCAGTAAAACCCGCTGTCGCTCCGGTTGGTTGTGTCATTGTTAATGTTCTGTTTAGTCTGTCAGTTGCTCGATACTTTCGTCCGGCATACCGGTCAAATGATTTAAAAAAAATGCAAAAATTAGGACAAAACCGAGTATGAAATAATTAATCTCACAAAATCTTGGTTAGTTCCAAGAGTAATAAAATAAGAATTTCGACCAATTTGAGGAAGAAGATGACAAAAAATAATGAATTAATTCCAGATCGTAAATAATCGATTCAAAAGAAAATATTATAAATCGCAAATTTAAGGAAATTTTAATAATTATAAAACTTTTGTATTCTAATTTAGGCAAGGTAATATAACAATACTAACAATAATAACTAAAATAAAATCTTACATTAATGCTACTAGTATCACCTTTAGTTTGTTGCAGTAGTTGAAGGTTGCCGTGTTGCTCATGGATCTTGATGTTTCCTGATGTCGTAAGGATTGTCGCACTGATTCACTCTCTAAGTTAATGGATCTTTCCTCCTTTTTATTTTTGATTTTGGTCATGCAATTATGTAATTTGTTTAATAATGGGGTTTTTGTTTGTTTCACTTATTACAGAATTTATTATTGTTTCTGTTTTTTTCCTAAAAAGGGATTTGCTCATTTATTAAGTTCGCTTGTTATTTATTTTTATTTATCGTTACTATTTTTAAAGGAATTGTTCATTTATTATTATTTAAAAAATCCTTGTTCACTATTTATTTCACTTATTATTGTTTCCATTTATTGTTTTAAGTAGAAATACTTTGTTCAATTAATGTTTATTATTATTTGCTTTTTTATTTAAAGGTTTCGAAAAAATTTCCAATTATTATTTTTTCCATTTATTATTTCAGTTTCTTTTTAAATAGAAACTGTTTGTTTTTTATTCACCTTTTTTAAATAATTTTTTTGATTTTTTTTTTTAAATAAAACAATTCTTTTTTTAAATTAAATTTATTTAACTTAAAGTTTTTATTTTTGATACATATTTTTCAATTAATATTTGTTTTTTTGTAATACAATTATTTTTTTAAATAATTTTTTTTGAAAATAATTTTCTTTTAAATATTTTTTTTTTATCAAATTTGCTTATTATCCCCAATGGGATAGATTGTAAATAAAAAATATGAAAAAAAAATATTTTTTCAATTGATTTTTTTTAACAAAAATCCAGGGCAGTGTAAAGAAAACAAATAAATTTTTTTGTCGTTTTTTTTAGATTTATAAAAATAGTAATAATTTAATTTTTGTTGTATATTAAAAATTTACCACTCATTTTGTTTGTAACTAACTTAAGTGGTTTTTTTTTATTTTAATTTTAAAACACAATAATTTTTTTTCACTTATTAACTATTTTAACTTTTTTCTCACTTATTCTACAACGCTGGTCTTCTTCGAGACCTCCGGTTCACCTCTTATTTCCGGAAGAGGTTACTAGGGTGCACCATTTCCGCAATCTATATGTTGTACCGGAAACCCTTTTTCCGAGGGTTTATTTATTATTTTACGAAAAGGACCCCTCTTTATCTTTTCCAAAAGAGGGTCCCTGCTCGGGCGCCAATTATAAAATTAAAAGTTTAAAATATTAAAAAAATATTTTTTTAAGATTTGTTAACTCCGCGTTAACAAATCAATCAACTTTATTTATTTAAATCACTAAATCACTGACTGCCCAGAATTTACAATTGAAAAAATATAAATATTAAATTAATTTAATTACAAAACTGTCGACACTGCGATTCCCACAATCAGGCCACTCATGCCCTTGCTGTATGGATTAGAATTTCGTCTGGGAATTTGTTGTTGAGAAATGCGTGTACATCAGGCCACCAAAAGTGTACATCAGGCCACCAAAAGTGTACATCAGGCCCACAAAAGTCAACAAATTTCAGAAATTTTTTAACCAAGACCGTCTTAAAATCGAGGAAAGTTATCAGACAATTACAAAGATTTTCAACGAAAACGGATTAGTTAAAAAATTTCTTAAATTTGTTATCCGTATGTATACTTTTGTGGCTGAGTGTATATATAAATTACTTTTATTTTAGGCGACTCAGGATATCCCATTGAACCATGGTTGATAACTCCTTATAGAAATCCAGAAGAAGGCTCTGCAGAAACACATTTTAATGAAATACATGCAAAAGGTCGATGTATTATTGAAAGAACAGTAGGAATACTTAAAGCCCGATGAAAAATTCTAAGCAACGAGAAAAGAAGTCGTTACACCTCGGAAAAATGGCCAAGTTTGGAAACTTATTAATAAAATAAAATACTTTAAGTATATAAAAAAACACATCACATTTCAGTTCATTTGTACGTTTTGGTAAAATATAAGTAAGTTATTAAATGTAAGTATGAAAAATATGTTTATATTGTGTATTAATTTTTGTGTTTAAATATAAAATTAAAAAATTCATTGATTAAATAAAATACTGTTACGTTTTTACCTTTTTAAAAACGTTTAAATATGAGTTCGTTAATTGCAACAAAGTAAAAACAAATATGTTTTTAGTTTTTCTTAAACTCTCTTTATTCTTTACACTACTTTTGTGTGCCACTGTTCACACTTAACGATACAACAATAATTTGCTTGTACACTATTCTATTTCACACTTCTGTCCGCGATAACACTAACAACTGTTCGTTAGATCTTTTCTGCTTACAACCTTTTTGCAAGCAATACCACTTGTACGTTCAAACCGCAACGCGTCTTCACACAAGGCTGACTGAATTAACTCTGACTGCTGCCTGCTTTGTCCAGCCCTTGTATAGTCCGACACAACCAGTCTAACGAACATTCTTGATGTGGAATGTTCGTGATCTCACCTTCTCGAGAGCTCTATTGCTAATACATTGTTGTTTGTGTACTTTGCTTATGTTGCCGTTGATACTAGGCGCAACCAAGTTCGTTGTACATATGTGTGTGTGCAGCTTTAGATAACCAACACGTTCATTGTATACTTAGTGTTAGTGTGTGTTTGTATCGTGTGGCTTTGTGTTGTTATAGCTGGTAGCTTTTGTTTATCGTTTTTATTGTTAAACGATATTAGGTCGTTTCGATTTATGTAACAATACTTTAAGTATATAAAAATAACATCACATTTCAGTTCATTTGTACATTTTGGTTATTAAATGTAGGTATGTAAGTATTATTGAAGTTTCTCAAGTTGCAATTTTGAATTTATGCTCCTCCTCTTTAATATTTAAAGATCTTTCTTTTATCAATAGCAAACGGTCTAACATTTGATTTTGTTCAAATTTATATTCTTCAACTTTTTTAGTGTGTGTAGTTAAAAGTGTTAGTATTCAGTCTGTTTTTGAGAGTATCTCACTGTGGTACACTTCCGTCGATCCTGCGTGCGAAGATAGAATAGATATTTTTGTATCTTTTTTTTCTCATAAGGTCTTCGCTTTTCTTTCTGCACACATTCACTTGTACCATTGTCAACATTATTATCATTCTCATCTAAAATTGACCCAATACTTTCAGTAAATGAGTAATCAATTTCAGATGTATTTGGTACGTTTGGTATGCCAAAGGTTTTAACAGACGAAAGTCCTTGGACATGAAGGTCAACACCAGTGGCTTGTACTATTTGCTCTTCTGCTGGTGTTAAAATCATCTCCTGGTAAGGTCCGCCTCCGGTTTTTTGCTTTGGCGCCTTATTAAAAGAAATTTTTTTTTGGCATTAAATTTTTGATTAACAAAAGCCTAGAATTATATGTATAATTGTTTAATTTATATATACACTAGTTTTTTAATACGATAGTTAATACAACCTTTCTCCATGATTTTACGTCCTTTGTTGGTGGACCATATGAATTGAGCGTAAGAGCAAGTTCCTCCCACAATCTTTTGGCTGTTGCCTTTCCTTGGCTGCAATTTGGCAATATGTTTTTCGCCAAATTTGGATATTCAACCATGTACTGCGCCAAAACATCTTTTTGTTTTAAATTTATTTTATTAATATTAGTCCTACAAGAAAATTTAAGTTTTATTTTATTTCAAATTTTAAATATAATAAGAAACTTAAATTTTTATAAATTTTTTGCCCGTACCACTTGTTTGCGTAAAATAAAAATATTTTTTCGATAGTACTGAACTGACGAGTAAAATTTGAACAGCTGATACTCGATTAGAACCTCGTTATCGTATGCTATCATCTCAAATTACGATAGTACTTATTCGATAACGAAAGCGGTAATCCCAATTAGAAAATTTACACGCAATATTACTCGATCACGTATGAGATGTATAAACCTATATTATATGGTAATTGGTTAATTTTCAATGGGCTTCTTTTCCTTGGGGTTTGAAAAAATGTCATCTGTAGGGAGTAAACATAATTTAGTTATAGGTCGTTTAAATATTTTTTGTTTGGACAAAATTGTTGCTACTCTTACGCGTCCATCCGTACCAGGATGGATTTATTGAACTCTTCCAAGACACCATTGTCCTGGGGCACATCTGTCGTCTTTAATGAGAACAAGGTCTCCAAGTTTTATATTACGTTGGTCGTTAAACCATTTTGAGCGAGACTGCAAACGGTTTAGATATTCTGAATACCATCTCTTCCAAAATGATTGCTTCATACTTTCAATGGCTTTCCATCTTGGTAAATGTTGAGGATTGCTGTCCAGTTCTTGTACACAAACGGTAGGCTAGCCAATGAGAAAGTTTGCAGGCGTCAGTGAGTCATAATCGGTTGGATCAATAGAAAGTGGGTAGAGTGGACGTGAATTAAGGCAGCCTTCAATCTGACATAACAAAGTGGAAAGCTCTTCATAACTCAAAACTCGATCAGTCATTATACATTTTAAGTGATATTTGACCGATTTAACACCGGCCTCCCACAATCCTCCAAAATGAGGAGAGGATGGTGGGATGAAATGCCAATTGGTTCCGCTAGCTGATAGTGTTTGTCGAAGTTCCTCTGGTAATGTAGATTGGCTTCGATGATGAAGTACTTGCAGTTCTTTCGAAGCCCCTACAAAATTTGTTCCCCAGTCCGCGTACATATCCGTACAAGCTCCTCTCCGAGACACAAATCGTCGAAATGCGGGCAAAAATCCATTAGTACTTAAATCCGATACGGTTTCCAAATGTATGGCCTTTGTAACCATACATATGAATGCACAAATATAGCCTTTGGATAACACTGCAGATCGTAATGATAAATTTTTCAGAGTAATGGGTCCAGCAAATTCTACACCGCAATGTTTAAATGGTCTTGTCATGTTAATACGAACCGAGGGTAGGTTTCCCATAATTTGTTGGGAGGGTTTTGCGTTGTATCTAAAACAGCGAACACAATTATTAATGATCTTTTTAGCTATTTGATTGCCTGCTATAATCCAAAATTTTCGCCTAACGTAGGACATAGTTAAAATCAGACCTCCATGTAAGGTTTTTTGGTGAGAGTCCAGTATAACCAACGTAGACAATGGGTTGTTTTTGCCTAGTAAAATGGGGTGTTTTGTAGAGTATGCCAAATCTGCATTTTCAAGGCTTCCACCAACTCCTGTCATGCCTTGGTCATCCATAAAAGGCATTAATTTTAAGAAATGTTTATTTTTAACAGTGACGTTAGAATATAAATTTTTAATTTCGATATGAAAATCAATTGACTGGCTGACTTCAACAAGTTTTTCGAATGAAACCTTAATTTCTGAAGTTTTAGGGGGTCCAAATAGCTTGGAGTTATTCCCTTTACAGTTATTGTAAAATCGTAAGCAAAGTGCACAAATTCTGACTAATTTATGTAACCCTTTCATGCCCGAATTTTTTGGGCCAGCGCTAAAATTTTTTTAAGGACATGTGTTTGTTAGTCATGGCCTAAATATGAAGTGATATGAAATTCAGAGTCCTACGTATTCTGCTTTTACACGTTTTTAACCAAGCTTGTTAGCAAAAAAAAATCTTTTAAAAAAATTAAAAATTACGGAATTTATGAACAAAAATGTTCAATGTTGCCTATAGGCAACATCGGGCATGAAAGGCTTAATGACGAAAACTTTTGAAAAACATAAGGGTATGTTGAATCATTAAAAACATTGGTTACAATCTTTGATTTACCTTCTTCTAATGTTGTTTCATGAATGTCGCTGTATCTCCTCCACTCGATTTGAAACATATACAATCCACCATCCCTCTCGGTTTTCTAATACAGCTGAGCACCGTAGAACTATCGCTCCAGTATGTAATATTTTTAACACAAATCTCTGACAGAGATTCTTTCACATTGTTAGTCAATCTTACCAAAAGTGATGCAGCGCAAAGTTCCAATCTTGGTATAGTTACAGTGCTCACCGGCGTAACCTTAGTTATTGCTTGTAATATGTGAACAAAAACATTTTTAAAAGAACATACCCGTATATATTGAACTGCAGCATATGCATCATTGGATGCATCACAAAAGCAATGCAGTTCTACTGTAGCTGAGGGATTATAATTAAACCATCTTTGAATTTTTATTTTTTCAAGACTTTTCAAAGTATCCTTATACTTCAGACAAGTATCTTTTATATGTTGTGGAATTTCTGTATCCCAATATAATCCCTCCAACCATAATTTTTGGAAAAGGATCAAACAGTTTAGCGGATTCAGAAAGGATTATACGTTTTGTAACTTTATCGGTTAATGGTGCATTTACTTTAAAAGAAAATGCATCAGAATTAGGTATCCACTGGATTCCTAATGTTTTTACCACATTATCATGGTCAAAATTCAACGATACTGATTTTTCCTTGAAATCTTCAGGTATGTTGTGTAAGAGCTCAGTAGAATTACTAATCCATTTCCTAAGATTAAAGCCTCCACTTTTAAGCAAAGTACATAAATTTTTCTGCATAGCAATCGCGTCATTCAATGAATCAGAACCAGGTATTATGTAATCTACATAAGAATCGTTAGTAAGAATTTTTGACTCAAAGTAGAGTAGTCCTCAGACAGTTTTCGAAGAACTCTTATGGATAAATAGGGTGCTGTAGTCGTCCCGTAAGTTACGGTGTTTAACTCGTAAACTGAAATTTCATCACCAGGCCTATAACGCCATAAGATTTTCTGAAAACGTTGATGTTCTTGAAAAACTTCAATTTGTCTGAAGATTTTCTCAATGTCAGCGCAAGATCCTATCCTATGACGTCTCCACCTGTTGATTATCTGGGGCAGGTCGTTTTGCAGTGCTGGTCCGGAACATAATTCTTCATTAAGGGAAGCTTGACCAGTTAAATGACTACTGCCGTCGAACACAACACGTAATTTAGTCGTAGAACTATTCTCTTTCAAAACTCCATGATGGGGTAAAATGTAAGAATTTTCATGCACATTTGTCCGATAACTCCCTACTTTTCTCATGTGTCCTAATGACTCGTATTCTCGCATAAAATCTTTATATCTTTCACAAAATAATGGCTGATTAGCAAAACGATTCTCTAATTGTATTAATCTTTTATAAGCGTTGATATGATTATTATTCAAATTAATAGATGACGTACCATTAACAAAAGGTTTAAATGGTAAATTTAAGATATAACGACCGGTTTTATCACGTGTCATTGTGTTTATGAAATATTGCTCACATAATGACTCTTCTTCGGTTATTTGTCTTCTCACTTCAACCTCCTCTTGTTCCCAAAATAATCCGAGAGTATTGTCCAAGTTGACCATATGAACAGTTATATTAGGAAACGAATGGTTATGAGTAGGACGAGAGAAAACCCAACCGAACAAGCTTTCTTGGAAAAATAAGTTGTTAAACTTGAACGAACTGCCTGGTATTATTATTGAGCTTAAAATATCCGAACCAAAAATGATATCAATTGGATTCTATACCCTGAGGTATTTTAAGGTTTGTAAGAATAGTATTAGGTGTGTAGTTCGTTAGTTTGGAAAGAACCAAGGTAGCACAGGAAATGACAGGGGTATAATCAGTTGAGCATAATTTTAGAACTACCCATGATTTACAATGCTCAATTTTAATGTCGCCTACACCCTGTACAACAAAATTAGATTTGTGTCTTTTAAGACGTAAACGTTGTGCTGGCCATTCTGTCACCAAAGTCCCTTGTGACCGTGGATCCAAAAGTGCCCTAAATGGAAATTTACCGTTTTCGCAATCTACTATTAAACGAATTGTTGAAAGAATGACGTTACTAAACAAGTGAACGTTGTGAGAGGAAACTTGTATATTTGTAAAAGCTTAGTCCTTATCATTTGTAGGAGTTAAATTTGAGGAATGTGACAATCAGGGTTGTCCTGATGCAGGATGGTGTGATGAGCTTATTTACATATATTGCAACGATATGTGGACGTGCAATTATTGTGTTGATGACCACATGAAAGGCAGTTACGATAAATATTGTTGCTGGAAATGAAGTCTTGTTTTGATTTAGCTGGAAAGGCAAGAAATTTAAAACATTTCGATAGCATGTGAGGTTTTTTACATAGTAAACACAAAACATGTTGTTTTTGTGTAACTTGATTGGTATGAAAATAACCTTTTTTTGGCTTTGAATGATTAGCCTTCTGAAAGCGATTAATTTTATTTGAAGTTGGCATATCTTCATGTAAAGATACGAGAGTTCCAAATGTTCTCTCCAAAAATTCGAACATCTCGGTAAGAGTAGGGATTTTTGTTGATGATTTAAGAGATTGTTCCCAATCCCTACGTGTGGCTAAATCCAACTTCTGTCCAATGAGTGGAATCAGAAGTGGATCCCACGTAAATGTATTGAAGCCTAAATTTGTAATTGAACTAATACATTCTTGAGTGGTATTAAGAAGAGTTTTTATGGATTAAAAAGAGCCATCCGATTTTTGTATGTTCAAAAACCTTTTAACTAAAACTTCAACAATAACACGCTCATTGTGGTATCTGGACTTTAACGTTGTCCAGGCTAAATCATAATTAGCCTCTGTGGCAGATATAGTTTTAATTAAACTGGCGGCTTCACCCGACAAAGTGCCTTTAAGATAATAAAACTTTTGGACTTTTGAAAGGCATGTGTTATTATGAACAAGAGTGACATAAATATCCGAAAATAAAACCACTCCATTTCGGTAAAGAAATCTTCGGCAATTTCGCATCTACGCTAGCAGACGTGTCCGCATGACAAGAAGGTAGAGCGCAAGTGCTCGAATGTGGAGGAGAAGAAGTAGCCTGTTCAGAAAATGCATCAAGAACTTGGCCTCTCAAAAGCAGAAGTAAATCGAAAAAAGTATAAAAACATTCCTGCTGAATGTAGCGAACGTCCATAGTATTCAAAGAAGTTTCGCGGATAATAGTTCCAATTTCATCATGATTTTCTTTAAAATTAAGCTTTATTTCATCTATTTCACTAAGAAGACTCGGTTTGTCGGCCTTTGCCACGAACCGCGAATGCAACTTCGTTAGTTGTTCTAAATAACCACGTTGTTTTTCAATAATTTTGTCTAAATCAGTGATCGTACTGATATTCACAATTTAAACAAAATTATAAAAGGAAAAACTATTTTAAATAATTTAATAAAAAAAAGAACTACAAATGTTAAAATTTTAAATATCTGTGAAATATTTAATTTTAACTCGATTCCGCCTAAAATTTAAAATTAAAGGTTAAGTAACAAATTTATTATATTTTCACTATTTTTTAAATTAATCTTAAACTTTATAAAAATCGAACTTTTAATCAAATGTAAAACACTTCACAATTATTCACATTCCAACACACTAGTTCCCAGGTGTCGGCACCAAATTTTATGTTATAGAAATCAAAGAAAATTTTAATTAAAAAAGAAGACAATTTTGTAATTTTTTAAAAAGTATAAAAATGATAAAGTTTTATTAACTATCAACCGCTCACTTCAAATACTAAAGGACAATTAAGCTTAAATTCTTTTGCACAATATTATTTACCCAAAAAATACCAAAATTATGTGTAACGGGATCATAAATATGTAAAAAATTAATATAAAAAAGAGTGATTCCTATTATTTACTTTCGTTTATGTATTAAATAATAACTACATATCATATGAGAGCAAAACACTAATTCCCTTATACTCTGTTAGATATTTTAATTAGTAAATGAGAAAGAGTACAATAAAGGAATATAAAGAATAAAAAATGTACTCAAATAATAGTTATTAAACCACTTAATTACTGTGAACAATAAAATAATTATTTTATAATATTTAGTATTCTGATGAATGGTTGTTGATTCTCGCAACACTGAGGAAGGATCCTAAGTAGCCAACAGCAAAAAGGGACAAATTGAAACTAGCAGTGGCGTGCAGACTTTAATTATAGTTTTGTAAGTCATGTACTTAAAATAAATTTTAAATATTAAGAACAAAAAGTGTAAAAAAAGTTAACTAAAAAAGAAAAAAGTGAAAAATATCATTTTAAAATCAAATTTAAAGTAAGTTAACATTTTTAAAAATTAATCCTTTTAAATGAATGATTTTTTTTTTTTGAAGAGCAAATTTTGTATAAATGTAAAATAATAACAATTAAAATTAATTAAAAAAATTCTTGAAGAGAAAATTATAACCAATAAAAAAATCTTAAAAAGAAAATTTTAAATAAAAATAAATTCTCGAAACAAAAATTTTAAATAAATTATTAATTTAAAAAAAAAAACAAAGAAATTTATCAATTAAATTAATAAAAAATCTTGAAAACAAAACTTTAAACAAAATAAAAATTCATTTTAATCCTTTTGAAAATTTAAAATTAAGTTTTTTTTTCAAAATTTTAGATAAACTAATTATTTAAGATAAATAAAAAATTTAACAATTAAACAAACAAAAGAAATTATTGAAAAGAAAATTTTAAAACAAATTAATAATTTTTTTTCATTCTAAATTTAAAATTTTATAATAATTTTTTTAATTTTTATCCCATATCTAAAACTGGTTTTAAAATAATTAAAAGTGACAAATTTTAAATATCTAATAAAAATTTATAGCTTGTATCCCTAAACAATTTTTTTTATTAATTAATTGAAATAAAATTTATATTTCCCAATAAACACCAAATCCTTCAACTATGTCCAATCCAAATAATTTAATACGTCCACCCGTGCTAAACCCACCTGAAATTAGTCTAGAACGACAGGAGATAATGTCTGTATAGCTTAGGAATGTAATAGCAAGTATTGTTACACAAACTTTTAGGATAGAAGGAGTTCAAATTTTTATTTCCATTATAAACTCCAATTCTAATGAATTTTCCGGTATGGATCAGGCAATAAACCAGGAACATAGGTGATCTGGATAAAATTCCAGATATAGTTAAGACCTTGAGAGAGTTTTCAGGAAATAATATATACACCTAATTCTGTTTTTACACGGTAGATTGGTTCCAGAAAAAACCGTGTAAAAAAACCGTGTAAAAAAAGACACTGATCGTATGCAAAAATAGGTGATTGGATCTTAATCTCTAAAACCTATTAAAATTAGTGAAAAACAAGGATTTTTTAAGAAGTTTTGTATTTGACATTTTCTTTTAGGGATTCATAAAATATTTGACAAAATTAAAAATATAAATAACTTAATAAATATAAAATATTTATTGGCTTACCTTTCATCTTAATGCGTTAAATGTAATGTAACGATAGAAAAACAAATTTGCCAATAAAAAATTTCTTTACCAAACACAAAATATTAACACATTTCAGTTGCTCTGACCTTTGTGCTTGTATGCACAAAAGGGAATTCCCCTAAATTTGTGCCATTTACATTTGCTTTGACCAGTAAATTTGCTTGTCGGGCACAAAGGGAATTCCCTTAAATTTGTGATATGAACATACTTTGCAAAAATTAAATTTGACAAAAAAATTTAAGCACAAAAAATTTTAAATCGTGCTAAATGGAATAAAATCGTGTAACAAAAATTAAAAATATTTTATGTTCAAACCGTGTTATATCAAAACCGTGTAAAAAAAGACCGTGTAAAAACAGAATTAGGTGTAATTTATTTCGTGGCATAAAAGCGTAGAGAGAATTCTACAAATATATGAACCAATCAAAGGTACGGCGAAATATTATGGCATTATTAGCGTTATTCGTAACAAAATTGTAGGGCAGGCGGACAACGTACTGGAATCTTACAAAACTTCGTTGAACTGGGAATGTATCTCGCGATGCTGAGTTACTCACTACGCGGATAAAAGAGATGTTTCATCCCTGGAATATTAGTTAACGTCAATCGTGCAAGGAAGACAAATCATTCAAGAGTCTATACATGTCTTTCCCTGATTCTGAGTAAATTGTCATCAATGGAAATGGGAAATAAGGCTGTTAATATCTTAATCGAAGCCTACCGAGGGAGCACTCGATACGTGCGTGCGAGGTTTAAATGGCGACATGACAAGACTATTAGCCATAAAAGAACCAAGAGATCTACCGCAGGCACTCGCTTTGTTTCAAATATTAGGCAATCGAGCATTCAGGACCAACTACGTCCATAATACCCGTTCAGGTATAAAAAATATTATATACCACCAAAACTTCCTCCAAGGTTCATAATTCATCTAAATAGACCTACAGTATTTTATCCACACCTGACATACCAACCACAGCTAAATTTTCTCTCTAAATCTCCACCATACCCGTTCAGGTTTGGCCAACGCAACCAGACCATTCCACCTAGGAACAGTCTATTGCAATTGAAACCATTTCAAAATAATTAACAACCCCCAATGAGACCTTTTCCTCCGAAGCCACCACAACGTCCGGAACCGATGGAAATTTATAAGAGTGTTAGAACGAGAAATGTGAACTACATAAACAGGGCAAAACCTATGCATCAGTTCCAATGGAAAATACCATCCCTACCTTCTTTCCAGGTAAGACCACCTCCAAAAATGTAGTGCAATATCCATACGCTAGCAGAGCAGGAACAATACAATCTCGCCACTATAGAAGAAGATAAAAACTACTATGAAACTTTACAAGAATATATGGACAACTTTTCGGAGTATCAAGAAACAAATTCTGAAAAACCCGACGAAAATTTTAGATTAACTCAATCCTCGTTACCCTATATTAGTTGTAGGACTAACGATGGAAAATTTTTGAAAATTATTTTTGATACAGGATCAAATAAAAATTATATTCAACCAAATCTGTCAAATAACTTTATTGAAAATGATAATCCATTCTATGCTAACTCAATGGGAGGACCTATCAAAGTTACTCATCATGTTTTTGCACATCTTTTCGGAAATAATGAAACTCTTATAAAATTTTTCATACTCCCAACTCTCAAATCCTTTCATGCTATTATAATAGGAAACAATAGTCTAAAGCAGCTTTCAGCAGTTAAATACATAGAACGTAATTTAATGATTATTAGAGGCGGACGTAAAAAAAATTAAACAACAATTTTCTCGTGATGTCAACACAATCAGAATTAGAAACCAACACATGACTGCAAATCAGAAGAATGCCATAGGGAAGCTATCAACCAAATACCCAAAATTATTTCTAGACCCAGACGAAAAATTTACCTATACAACCATGGTAGAAGGCGAAATTCGAACAATCACAGACAAACCGGTTTATTCTAGAAGGTACCCTTATCCTGCTTCATTAAAAGAAGAAGTAAAGAAACAGATTAACGAGCTACTCTCAAATGGTAAAATAAGACCATCCAGATCTCCGTATAACGCATGGGCAGTGCCAAAAAAAACTGGACGCTTCTGGAAAGAAAAAACATCGAATGGTAGTGGATTATTGTAAACTTAATCAAATAACAGTAGCAGATAGATATCCAATATTAGAGATATCTGGTATTTTAATACAAGTAGGCAATAAAAAATGGTTTTCGGCTATCGACCTTAAAAGCGGATTTCACCAGATCCCATTGCGACAGCAGGATATTGAAAAGACTGCATTCTCGGTGAGTAACGGAAAATATGAATTCACGAGGCTCCCTTTTGGGTTGAAGAATGCACCCTCAATCTTTCAACGAACATTAGATGACATATTACGCCAACACATCGGGAAAATATGCTTCATATATATAGACGATATACTCATCTTCAGTGAAACTGAGGCGGAACACCTGAAAAACGTCGAAACAACTTTCCAGACATTGCAAAACGCGAATATGAAAGTACAACACGACAAGAGCGAATTTTTGCATAACGAAATCGAGTTTCTCGGATTCATTATTTCAAGTGATGGAATTAAAACAAATCCAAAAAAGTTGGATGCAATAAAGAGTTTTCCCCAGCCTAGGACAGTGAAAGATCCCTTTTAGGACTATGCGGGTACTATCGCCGCTTCATTAGGGATTACGCTAAAATAGCAAAACCCCTGACAGCTCTTTTAAAGGGGGAGGAAGACAACTTGCCGAAAGACCAATCAGGAAAAAAATTTATTTATCTTAATACAAGCGCTATAGAAGCCTATAATAAACTTAAAAACACCCTAGTTGGCCAGGATGTCGTATTGGCATACGCTGATTTTAAAAAGGAATTCCAGCCTAATACCGACGCATCGAACTACGCATTAGGTGCGGTATTATCACAGGAAGATCGCCCAATAGCTTTTATTTCTAGAACTCTGAGAAAGCCTGAAGAAAATTATGCTACTAATAAGTGAGAAATGCTCGCTATCATTTGGGCCTTGGAGAATTTATTAATTTAATAAATTTAGTGAAACCCGAAACTAACTAACTTTATTACTTTCGTGTTCGTTTAGTAATTACTACCGCTTGTAGTTAATATTTGTAACCCGGTTACAGACTTTTATTTCATTTTATCACTCGTTTTCGTAATTCGCGTTAAGATGTCTCTACATCTAGTTCACAAGAGTCCCTAAAGGAACATTTCCTATTTCATAGCGAACATTTGCTACAGTTTTGTAGTAAATTTCATGGAAGTCCAGTTGAAGACCAAACAGAATCAATTCTTGAGGTTAAATTAAAGGATTTTGAAGCTCGTTGGAACGAAATCGATTTATGCTACAAAAAAGTCATGTTCTCCCACGATGACTTAGTCGCTCCAGATTTTAAGCCGGAAGCCAAGGGAAATTTCGATGCATGTATGGACGCTTATTATCTGTGCAATTCTCAAATCTTAGATTTGATGAGAGTCACTCGAATGGACGCATCAGTCTCAAACCCAAACTACCACCCTGCGATACGGGTGGTTCATTCGGAGATATGTTCACTGCAGTCTATATAAACCACTCGAAGCTCTCTCCCGTCACTAAATTATATCATCTCCGGAATAAAACTAGAGGCGAAGCTGGAGCAATTATGAAGCGATATACTCTCTCCCATGATAAAAAACATTGCATGGAACGCGCTTCACACTCGATACGAGAACAAACGAGTTCTCGTGGATAACCAGATACAAATTTTATTTGACATTCCCGCTACGGACTCCGAGGATAGTGAGTCCATTAGAAGAATACAATCTGCGGTTGATGACTCTTTAGCGACTCTTAGAACTTTAGGTGTAAAGGTAGAAAGTTGGGATCCGATACTCATACGATTGATCTCTACCAAACTTCCCAATTTAACTCTAGTCCTATGGGAACAATCGCTCACATCTCCTCGTGAGCTCCCTAAATGGTCTCAAATGTCCCAATTCCTTGTGGATAGATATGAGGCTGTTGAAGGCTTGACTAGTATTAGAAACTCAAAAGGTAGACTTAGTCTCACCAAACCAGCGTTACCCAATATACAGACATATGAGTTTCAGAAAAATATAACTCCCATGTGTTAACTGTGCAATGAAGATCACTCTCTTAGATCTTGCCCAAATTCAGGAATTTCACGGTACAACAGAGAGTTGATTATGTATTTCAAACTAAATTTTGCAATAATTGATTGGGATCATCCCACATCAGGGCAAATTGCAAAAGTAAGCACACTTGCCTCTATTGCACAGTTTACCATTTCATAGCACAGTTGTGCAAAGAGAACTCACACGCATTCTTGTGTTTTTTCATTTAGTTGTCGATCAGACTGCGACAAGAACACATGTGCGGCGGATGCATTATTATTTTATTTCAGGATAACACTCAAAAAATATTTTATGTTAAAAATGTTCTATGTTATTAGCTAGGCGTATTCCATTTTTTTTATTTTGTCGCATAGTATAATTTTTTTTAAATGCTTTGGAATGCTCGCTTTTTTCTTTTAATAAAAAATGGATTTTTTATTTTATTTTTATTTATCTAAAATTATTAAGTCAAAGTTATATAGCTTTACATATGTATGCTGATGAAATGAAAATAAAAATAGCGTATATTACTAACACTTTTCTATGGCTGTAGATAAATAAATTCTCTCAACTTATTTTCTCTCTCTTACTCACTAACACACAACCAAAATTTTTTTGACGAACCCTGCTCTATTGCAAGAAAACTCACCATACCCTACTACATATGGTAAAAGGAGTTCGTAACTAAACTACTCAAAGTAATGGAAACACTCGTCTCAAGAAACCAGATAAAAGTCTCAGTTCCCAAAAATTCCCCAATTGTTTCTCAATCAAACTCACAGGATGCTCATGCTGAACAGCCATCCACATCGGGTCAGGTACGTGCCAATTACTCCTTCAGCTGCGAGAATATGCTATTGAGAATTACGCTGGTGCAGATAGAATCTCGACGTGAACGCTTCACGGTAAGAGCTCTTATTGACCCTGGTTCTCAACGAACATCCATATCTGAAAAGATTAGGAACCGCCTTCAGCTTCCATATCACAACTCTAATTTTGAAATTATTGGTATTGGAGGACAAAAACAATCGGTTAATAGGGAATGTGATTTTGTGTTGTATGCTCGAAGAACAGATACAAGAATTTCGGTTAAGGCAATAGTTTTACCAAAGGTGACTAAATGCCTCCCAGCTCTCAGTTTTGACGTTACTTACTCAAAGGAACTTATGGAATTGGATCTAGCTGATCCAACATTTAACCAAGCATCTCAAATTGATCTTATACTAGGCAATGATTATGAGCAATCTATTAATATCGATGGCATAAGGAAAAATATATGCGGTCACACATCTGCATATAATACTATTTTCGGTTGAGTACTAAGTGGTCCCATGGAAACTAGCACTACACATTCCTTTGCATCAATCATAGCTCTGAAACCCCTGATCTTAACGATCTTTTGAAAAAGTTTTGGGAATGTTGGATATTGCTTTTTAATGGCAACTCTCTGATGTCGCTTAATTAGCTTTACACCACTACTAAAATAAGACAAAGGAGTAATAAAATAAAACAGTTGGTATTTGGAGTTTAAGCTGAATGTGTGCTTTTCTTTTTTGTGTAATACACAACAAATGGCGACGAGCAAAAAAATTGCTTTATTAAAAAAAATTGATAATAGAAATTAAATTGTGTTATTAAATAAACATAATGATAAAAAAAAATATTTTGAATAAAAATTATAATGCCAGAGACTAACTCGACCAACAATAAAATAAGTGGAGGAGCTCCAATTGCCGACTCAATCTATTGCAGAGTTTGTTCCAAATGCTGACAAATGGCAATTATGGCATGAAAGGTTGGAAATATATTTGTGCGAAACTGACTGTACAAATGATAATGTAAAGAAGTCGATTTTATTAAAGTCTATTGGAGCTGAAGCGTATGGAGTATTACACAGCTTGTGCTGCCATCAATCTCCCGTTTCTAAATCGTATAAAGATTTATGTGAAATTTTAAAAACACATTTTACACCTCCGACCATTATATTTCAAGAAAGGACAAAATTTCATAACGCAGTTATGGGTGAAACTGAAACTGTTTCTAATTGGTTTGCCCGTATAAAAAAACTTGCTTTGAATTGTAAATTTGGTGAGCACTTGGATGCCTTTATATTGGATAAGTTCATAATGGGACTCCCGTCTCGAATATTCGAAAGAATGTGTGAAGATGATGATGATTAATTCTGGAGACTAAATTTAAGTCATCGAATAATATGAGTGAAAGAGATGACATCAACTTTGTAAAACGGAACGCTTGAAAAAACAACAACATGGATCAAAAACGCGGTAACAAAAGCAGCACTGATAGCAGAGGCAGCAATAATAGCAGCGGTAGTAGCAGTAGCAGAAATCGTAACAACAACAAAAACAAAAAGGAATGCTCTCACTGCGGTTGTCGAAATCACAAATCTTTTGACTGCAAGTTTAAATAGAGTAAATGCCATTCTTGTAGCAAAGTCGGTCACTTAGCTTCAGTGTGTCGTTCAAAGAATAATGTAAATTATGTATCAGAAGATTCTAATTTTTCCCAATTTGATAAGTCTTATAATTTTCCTATCTTTAGCATTGAGAGTGAAAGTCCGATGAGCCTTTACACACTACCTATAATGATTAACGCTACAGCGGTAATTCTATTTCAATTTTTGGTGAGTTTCTTGCAAATATTACCTATAATGGCATTACAAAAAATTGTTGTTATTGTGACGAATACAGAAAATCCTCCTTTGTTAGGAGGAACATTTTTAAGGGCTTTTAATTTCGAATTGAAACGAATCAAATCAATTGTTGACAGACGAGAATTAGGTGAACGCAGTGATGAGATTAGAAAGGAATTTGCTGATGTGTTTGATGGCAGTTTAGGAGCTAATAAGTATGCAAAGTTTTCTCTATTAATGAATGAAACGGCGAAACCTATATTTTTCAGGCCACGCCCTTTGCCTCTTACATGGAAGTCTCAAATAGAAAAACAGCTTCGTGATTTAATTAAGAATAACATTTTGGAACCTGTAGATCAGTCAGAGTGGGGAACGCCTATTGTTCCAATTTTAAAACCAGATGGTAGCTTTCATTTATGTGGCGATTTTAAAGTTACTATTAATAAACATTTGGTTGATTTTACGTATCCTTTACCTAGGATAGATGAAGTTTTTGCTGCATTACAAGGTGGTTGTTTATTTACAAAATTAGATCTTTCGAATGCATACAACCAGTTGTTATTAGATGAAAGTTCACAACTTTTGTGTACATTAAGTACACATATAGGCACTTTGAAAATGAAAATACTACCATTTGGGATAAAAACTGCAGCGGAAATTTTTCAGAAAACCATTGAGGGTGTTCTGAGAGGTATACCAGGTGTAGTAGTCTATCAAGATGACATAACGGTGACAGGGAAAACTTTAGAGGAACATATGAGTAATTTGAGGTTGGTCTTGAATAAGCTACGGGATGCAGGTTTCAAATTAAACCGTGGAAAGTGTAATTTTTTTGAACAAAAAATATCTTATTTAGGTTTTACCATAGATAAGGATGGTCTAAGCAAGAATGAAGATCGTATTGCTTCAATAGTGAAAGCCCCACCACCACAGAATGTGTCGCAACTTAGAGCTGTAATCGGCATGCTAAATTATTATTCAAAGTTTATCAATGGCTTTGCGGAGAAAATGGTACCTCTTTATAATTTGTTAAAAAAAGACGTAAAATTTTACTGGTCGAAACAATGTCAAACCTCTTATGAAAAATTGAAGCATGATATTGTATTAGACCAGGTTTTAGTGCATTTTAACCCTGATTTTCAAATAGTATTGACCACAGACGCTTGTTTTCCCAGACAAGTCTATGAAGCCTATTGCTTTTGTATCTAGAGCTCTCACAAAAACAGAAATAAATTACAGTACGTTGGAAAAGGAGGCTCTAGCAATTATATTTTGCGTGACAAAGTAGAGACAATAGTTATTAGGTAACCGCTTTACTTTACGAACAGACCATAAGCCGTTGTTGACAATAATCGGGGAAAAAAGGGTTTACCACTAATGGCTTCAGCTCGAGTGCAACGCTGGGCACTGATCCTTTCGGGATTCGATTATTCTGTAGATCATGTTAAAGGAACATTAAATTATGCAGATAATCTTTCCAGAATGCCACAAGTAACAACAGTTGAAGATTATAACGAATGTAATTATATCAATTTGGTGGAAAGGGAGAATTTATTCGACTTTAATTTTAAAAGTATTGCAAGGGAAACAAGACGTGACCCTGTTTTATCAAAAGTTCCTAGTACCATTAGCAAGGGTATAGTACACCAATTAAAGGGTGATGAGTTAAACCTTATAGGGAAAAAGCAAATGAATTGTCTATTGAATATGACTGCGTACTGTGGGGATATCGTACAGTAATTCCCAGTAAACTACGTAAATCAATCTTGGAAAGCTTACATAGCTCCCATTTTGGAATTGTCAAGACCAAAGCTTTGGCACGTCCTTATGTTTGGTAGCCAGCTACCGATAAGGACATTGAAATACTTATCAAGAATTGTAGACCCTACCAAGAACTACAATCAAGCCCTGAGAAGAGTGTTTTAATCCCGTGGAGTCCAGCAGAATCCGTTTGGAGTCGCATCCATATTGATTTTGCGGGACCCATCAATCACCGTTATTTGTTGATTGATATCGACTCGTTTTCTAAATGGGTTGAAGTTTTCACAACGAGGGAGATAACTTCACATTTCACAATTAGCAAACTGAGGGAATTATTTTCTAGATTTGGTATAGTTGATACTATCGAGAGCGATAATGGACGACAATTTGTGTCAGGCGAATTTGAAACGTTTTTGAGACTAAATGATATTAGGCACATATTGACAGCTCCTAGACATCCGTCTACAAATGGTCAAGCGGAGAATTTCGTAAAAACCGTAAAAAATCTGTCTTGGCAAACTTAAAAGAGAAAAATAATGCAGAACTTGATATTTAATTAAATCGATTTTTTTAATTAAATTGCACTGTTGTATTGGTGAATCGTCAGCAAAACTACTGTTGGGTCGCTCACTTAAAACACGTTTTGATCTTTTAAGATCGCCTTTGACAAAGGAGAGAATCAAAAAGTCCCAAGAGAAAAATGTTCTTCTTCACAAAGGAAGGCGTAATTTGCAATTTTCTAAAGGTGAAAAAGTTTTAATCAGAAATTATAAAGATTGCAATAAACAAAGCTGGTCAACTGCCACGGTTAAACAAAAAATGGGAGAGCAATCTTATTTGTGTATTATGTCTGAAAATAATCGTGAAATTAAAAGACATTTAGACCAAATGTGTAGCCTAAATGGTAATGAGTCACAAAACACCAATGATTCGAATAATGACAGAGAGAGTAATTTATTATCTGGAACAAGCAACGAAGGCAACAGTGAAACGAATACTTCCGCAAGTAATATCAAAAATGAGAATGAAGGGGTTGTTCGGTCCTAATAGGATTAAGTATATTGCATTGGCCTTGCAATGTCAATATTTATTTAAGATCATTCAACCTCAACGGTTGTCTTGTCCTCAACGGTTGTGCTGAATGGAAAGTAGCAGTAATTATGTATTAGATATAAGTTAGTCTTAAGGAAATTGAAATAATAAAAATAAATTGAATTGTTAGTTATAAAACATAATTGAACAAGTGCGGATCGTGTAATTCTTTTCAAATATCGGTATTTTTATATTTGGCTTTTTTTCGGTTCACTTAATTTCATTTTATGGTTTTCACCAATTCTCTTTTGTGAATTTAAAATTATAAAATATTTAATTTAAAAGAAATATAATTCTAAAAAATATTAGAATTTTACATTTTGGCGCCCAAGCAGGGACATAAATAGTGATCGTGTTTAGACCAAACTCGCGAATAAATTTTATAAGTTTTTTTAAAAGTTAATTCGCGTGTGTAACGAGTTTTATAAATTAATTAAAATTCAGAAAACTCAGATCTTATAAGTTAATTAAGATTTAAAAACAAAAATCTCTTAGTGTTACAAAAATAACAATATAAAACCTAAGAAATAAAAACCTAAGTTAGTGTTGTGTGGTTGAAATAAATAAAACAGAGAAATATATTAATAATCAATAAACATCAATACATACATACATATATGTATTAGCAAAACAATAAAACATAAAAAACAAAGTGTTATACAGTGAAATAAAAAAAAAAATAATAATAATAGCAAGCAAAACAAAATAAGAATAACAACCAATAATACAAAATATATAAAAACAACAAATAACAATATAAATATTGGTTATTGTTGTGAAACATACAAATAAACAGAAAAATAAAATAAAATACAAAATAACAAATACAATAGAAACAAAAATAAAATCTAAAATACAAGAATACAGTGTAACAAGAAATTACAAATACAAAAAGTGTTAATAGTGCAACATAAATTTCAAAATACACTACACTTTACAAGAACATATCAACACACTACACAAACAAAATCAATACATCGTTGGACGACTCCAGGAAAGGAATCCAGCCCAGATGCCCCATTGGTACTGCATTCTGTGCCGGTCGAAGAAAAATAAGGGGAGTACTGTAGACTCTCTAGAGGTAAAAAGTGTGAAATATATTTGTGTTTTTTTTTCCTTAAATTTGTAATTTAATCAAATTTAAGAGATTTTTTGTAAGTTAATCAAAAAATTCATAATCGCTTAAAGAGCAGAACACAAAAAATATATTTCACATTTTTAAAGTATTGAAACAATACATTTATTTATAATTTTATACAAATTTATTTATAATTTTATATCTACAATTTTCATACACATTGCGAATATTTTCCTTTATGAAATTATAAAAAAACAAACCTTAAAAGTGCATAGAACCGCGAGTGTTAATATCGTTAAGTTAATACGTATTTACACTAACAATTTGTTCTCTTTGTTAGTGAGAAAACATTCAGCATACCATTTGTGTTGCTTTTGTTTGTTTTATTTTCATCTATTTTTCGTAATTTCATTTCGATCAGTGTTCCGTTCCACGCGTTCCTATACTGTTTGTATACATGTTAAGGCAAAAAACATTTAAATGCACTTCTTGCTTAATTTAGTGGCCTTGTTTCAGGTTATTGAACTTCTTGCTGATTATTAAAATTGCTGACATAATTCCAGACAGAACTTAAACCCAAAAATTGCATATGGTAATAAACTGCTTCATAAGCATATTTTATTTTACATAAATTATAATTTTTATTTTTAAGCTCAGTTACAATTTATTATCAAGTGAAAACAGTTGTAATTCATTAGCAAGTGTAAAATGTTTTAGTTTAAGTGAAAAGAAAAAAATTAAATAAATGTTTTTTTTTATAAAAAAAAAACAAATCATAAAAAAGTTAATTGGCGCCCAACGTTAAAGGGTTCCTATCAAAAGCACCCCATAGGCTGCAAATACAAGGACACCCATAAGACAAAGCACCCCATAGGCTGCGGACTTAAAGGCACCTCATAAGCTGCAATAGGCGATCATCTGTAAAACAAGGACCTTTTAAGTGGAGAACTCAGAACCCTAGTAACAAGGTAGAAAAGGAACAATACCCCCCTACCAGCTCCATGAGGATGATCTTTATGTAAGCATAGGTTTAAGACTAAATTTTTAAGAAGAATATTTATTAATTTAAAAAAAATTATATTTTTACTAAAAGTGCTAAAAATCAAAAGTTTAAAAAAAGAGAAAAGTGCCAAACTTAAAATAATACAAAATTATCTAAGTAAATACATTTTTTATGAAGTAATTAGAAAAAATTTAAATTAAGGAGGAAAAAAGGAATTAAAATTAAATTAAAAAAAAAAAAATTTATATAATCTCTTTACAGTGAAATTTAAATCACATAAAGAATACAAAGAAATTTATGAAAAACAATACTATATTGAAGTAGATATTAAGAAGTGTATTAAAATAGTTCTTTTAAATAATAGAACAAAATAACAAAAACCCTGAATAAAACGTACTAGTGATAAAAATAACCGAAAGTTTAAAGAAGATAATATTTTAGTGATAGGATACAGCGTTTTTAGTCGAGTCATAACTTTACTACTTTTCAGTGTTACTAATTATGTGGAATCCGAGCAAGGCCTGCGGTCTTAAATGACGCAAGCATTCCGAATTCGGCACCCGTAGTTGAAGGAAATAGGGAAAATGAAGACGAAAGGATAGCTAGAATTTGCGCACAACAGTGCCAAATAGCAATTAGACAAATTCTGAATTCTGACGTAAACATGGGAGGTGTAGATCAAATTATAGAGGACAGGTACAGGAATAACTTAACAGATTTAGATAAGGTTCCCGACGTTATAAAGAACTTGAGGCAATTCTCCGGTAATCCATCAGAGTTTAGCTCTTGGAAAAAGAGCGTAGATAGAATACTTGGACTGTATGACTCTATGAAAGGGACTCCTAAATACTTTGCAATAATCAATACAATACGAAACAAAATTTTTGGCCGCGCAGATGCAGCCATGGAGTCATATAATACTCCTTTAAACTGGAACTGTATTATGAAATGTCTGGCATTATACTATGCAGACAAAAGGGATTTGACTACTTTAGAATACCAGATGAGCACATAAAGACAGGGTAACAGCAAAATTCAGGACTTCTATCAGAAGGGTTACTCCTATCTCTCTCTAATTATTAATAAATTGTCTTGCATGGATATTGGTAAAGAAGCGCTCGATCTTCTGGCACAGACCTATAGGGCTAAGGCCTTAGATGTCTTCATTAGAGGTGTAAGAGGCAATATGTCAATGCATCTTGGTATGAAAGAACCAAAGGATCTCCCTCAGGCACTCCATTTGTGACTTAAAATGGAAAATCAATTCGTGAGACCACAATTTGTGAGCTCTCAAAAGACTAATACCAACAAAACTATATCTCTACCACCAAATAGAATGCAATACCAGAACAAACATCAGGGTAATTTTTATACACAATTGGCTCACATGCCACAAACTTCTCATGATTTTTATCAATTTAAACCAATACCTCCAAGAAGATATTATAACCCTAATCAAATGTCAATGGCACAAGCATATTCAAACCCAAACTTCATGCCACCTAGGCCAAGCGCACCAAAACCACAACCACGTCCTGAACATATGGACGCAGACTCTTCAACAAAAACAAAGGGTGTGAACTACATGAATGGGCCAAGCCAAAATAATAAATTTTTTGGTAAAAGACCACCCGTCCAATCGGAACAATTCCGAGGATCACCAACAATGCAAAGGAATTCCCATTTGCAAACAGAACAAAGTAATTATGAGGAACAAATTTCAAACTACGAGCGCGAGGAAAAATTACCATCACTTGATGAGTACCTCGAAAACCAAATGGACAGACAAGAAAACGATAATCAATTTGAAACACAAGAATTCGTAGACATACATTTTTTAGGCTAACGAATTCGTCCCTACCCTATTTTGAGTGCAGGACGAATACCGGACAGGTACAAAACTTTCTCATTGACACAGGTTCGAACAAAAATTACATCCAGCCTAGCCTTGTGAGAAATCCCTTACCTAACCAGAATAATTTCTATGCAAGCTCAGTAGGTGGACAAAATGAAATTACCCACCATACTTTCGTAAATCTTTTCGGCAAACACGCCGATAAAATCAAATTGTTTCTATTACCATCTTTAAGATCCTTCCATGGCATCTTAGGAAACGATAGTTTAAAAGAACTATCAGCAATTATTTATCTGGCAGATAATTATATGATTGTCAATAAAAAACTTAAAGTCAAAATAAAGCAGAAAATCACACAATCGGTTAATAATATTAGTATCAGGACTGACCACATGACAGTAGAACAAAAAACAGGTTAAAAGAAACTGTCGAACGACACAAAACCTTATTTAGTGAACCAGACGAGAACCTTACTTACACCACAGCTGTAGTTGCAGATATCCAGACTAAAACTGACGATCCCATTTATTCCAGATATTATCCCTATCCTGTACAATTAAAAGACGAAGTCGAAAACCAAATACAAGACCTTTTGAAGCCAGGTATCATTCGACCTTCGCGGTCGCCATATAATTCACCCATTTGGGTTGTTCTTAAAAAAGCCGATGCATCCGGCAAGAAAAAGTACAGAATAGTAATTGATTATTGAAAGTTAAATGAACAAACTTTACCGGACAGGTATCCAATCCCAGAGATCAATGATGTTCTCTCACAACTGGCACAAAACAAATTTTTCTCAGTACTGGATTTAAAAAGCGGGTTCCATCAAATACCGCTTAGAGAAGCTGACAGACAAAAGACGGCATTCTCGGTCAATAATGGTAAATACGAGTTTACCAGATTACCGTTCGGATTGAAGTATGCGCCTTCCATATTTCAGCGGACGTTAGACGACATACTCAGAAAATGGATAGGAAAAATTTGTTTCGTCTATATGGACGATATTATTATATTTTCCAAGGATGAAGAAGAACACTTCAAAAACATAGATACCATTTTTAAAACTCTTAGACTTTCAAATATGAAAGTTCAGTTGGACAAGTGTGAGTTCTTGAAAAAAGAGGTTGAATATTTGGGATTTATCATTTCCGATAAGGGCATAAAAACCAATCCCAGAAAGGTTGAAGCGATTCTTAATTTCCCAATGCCAAAAACTTTAAAAGACCTAAGATCGTTTTTGGGATTGTCCAATTACTATAGGCGCTTTATCAGGGACTATGCCAAAATTGCGAAGCCCCTGACAATGCTTTTAAGAGGGGAGGCAGGACGTTCGTCAAAATATACATCGAAAAAGGTTAAAATTGATTTGAATCAGGAAGCAATAGATGCATTTATGAAACTTAAAACCACATTGACTTCCGATGACATGATGCTGTAATACCCTAATTTTGATAGAGAATTTACCCTCACAACAGACGCACTACGCACTAGGTGCAGTGCTATCTCAAGACAACAGACATATTGTATTTCTGTCAAGAACTCTTAGTAAAGCAGAGGAGCATTACGCGACGAATGAAAAGGAGTTAATCGCCATTTTATGGGCATTAAAGTCGCTTAGAAATTACCTCTATGGTTCTGTAAAACTTAACCTACGCTTTGAATAATAAAAACTCCAATTTCAAGCTTAAACGATGGAAAGCATTTCTCGAAGATTTTAATTACGAACTACAATATAAACCAGGTAGTACCAATGTTGTCGCTGACGCCTTGTCAAGACCTTCTCAGGAAAATCCTCAAATAAATACCTTGACTACAACTCAACATAGCGACGAGAGCTCATCTCAACATCTCACACAATTCACAGACGCACCTATTAACGCTTATAAAAATCAAATAATAATAACATCCAACGGGGAGACATGTTTTTGAAATTGTGTTCCCGACCTATCATAGACATACCATAAATGAACCCAATATTACAGATGAAGTCCATACCCAACTTTTAAGGAAATACTTAAATCCTTCCGTGACAAATTGTATAAAAACATCTGATGAGATTTTATGAAAATTGCAGGAGATCTATAAAGATAGCTTTACACAATACAGAGCAAAGTATACTCGAACCATGGTAATAGATCTGAAAAGTGAAGAGGAACAAGAAACGGAAATTATTAATGAGCACAATAGAGCGCATAGAAATAGCAAGGAAAACAAAACACAATTACTAACAAAATTCTATTTTCCTCATATGCATTCTAAGACAAAAAATCACTAGTCTCTGCAAAGTATGTAGGGAAAATAAGTATGATAGACACCCTAACAGAATCACGCTTCAGGAAACGCCAATAGCGCTATTTCCCGGACAAATTATACACATAGATATTTTTATGACAGAAAAAAAAGCAATTTTAACCGCAATAGATAAGTTTTCCAAATTTGCACAAGCAAGAATATTGAAGTCTCGATCTGTCGAAGACGTTAAGGAACCTCTAAGGGAGCTCTTACTTTCCTTCGGCATGCCAGAAACAATCGTTATGGATAATGAGAAGTCATTTAGTGCTACATCTATAGTCTTCATGTTAGAAAATCAGTATAATATAAAAGTTTTTAAAATTCCACCGTATGGGAGTAGTGTTAACGGACAGATAGAAAGGTTTCATTCGAAAACTCTCAAAATACATTTTCAGAACTATTGCATAAGGCAAACTATGAATACAATAACTCGATACATTCGACTATAAAAAAGAAACCAATATAATCATTTTTCTTAGGAAGAGTGAGTACTAATCCTCAAGAAATAGAAAAATGTAAGTTAGAAATTATTAAGAGACTTCAGGAAAAACAGCTAGAGAACATTGATTTTCACAATAGGAAGAGGACCGTACCTAAGACATACGAACCAGGACAAATTATATACGTTAAAGAAAATAGAAGATTAGGAACAAAACTTAGTAAGAATTACAGAAAAGAAATAGTTAAGGAAAATAAAAATACAACAGTAATTACAGAATCAGAAAAAAACAATCCATAAGAATAATATAAGGAACTAAAGAATTCTAATATCAGATTACTTTTCACCGTCGTTTCGGCTGACATCAAAATAATGGAATATACGAACTCGCAAGTTATGACTATAACAACAGGACTAGCAAAATTACAAATAGGGACTTTTAAACTTATTCATATCATTGACGTTAATGAATATCAAGAATTAAGTGACAAATTGCAGGAAACATAAATACAAAATGTCGATAAATCACATTTTCTTTATTCCTTTTTAAATCATCAATTAACAGAGTTACAGGACTTCTTATATAGACTAAAAACTAGAACCAAGAGGTCTTTAAATTTTTTGGGTACAGCGTGGAAATGGCTCGCTGGAAGCCCAGACCACGACGACTTTGTAATTTTGGAGAAAAAGACAAAGAAAATGTTGAGAAATAATAATAGACAAGTTGTTATAAATAGACTATCAATCGAAAAGATTAAAGAAGTAACTAGAGTAACAAACGAAATACTAAAAATCATGAAAAATAATAACAATAACTCCTCAATAGAACATGCGATAACAGCACTAAAATATAAATTAGATATAATAAAAGAAGAAATTGTTAATATTCAGCATGCCATTCACTGGGCAAAAATTGGAGTAATAAGTAAACTCATTTATACTATCCTTTACAGAAATAGATATAGTTAAAAATATAATAAATAAGTATGCAATACCCTTTGTAAACCTAGAACAAGCATTTGAATTTGCCGAAGTAAAAATTGCATCTAACAATGATTCTATAGTTTATATTATTAGTATACCAATGACAAATGTTAATTCTTGTAATGAACTATTAATAAAACCCATTAAATATGAGAGATATATACCTAAAATTATTTATGATAAAATTTTAACATGCGATAATGTAATATTTAGAGTAAAAAATACATGTAAAAGTTATAATAATATTACTATATGCAATAGAAAAAATTTAGCAAACTTGGACAATGACACTTGTATAGCAAATTTAATTGGAAGCAAGCCAGCAAATTGCAGTTTAATTCCGGATAATCGGAATACACCCACAGTAGATGAAATTTCAGCTGGAACAATTCTTTTAAATAAATTTAATGGAACAATATTTGTTATGGGAGAACCACAAAATCTAACTGGTACATTTCTGGTGCAATTCCGCAATGAATCTATCTCGATATCAGGTCAAGTCTATAATGCTTTTGAGACAACAGCTATAAAGCCATTACCCGCTATTCTGCAACCCAGGAATTCCAGGTTAAACATAGAAGAAGAACTGTCAATAGAAATGGTAAAAGAAATGCAGCTCAACAATACAGAAGCCATAGATACCCTCAATTATAAACACAAATTGAATTTGGGAATAAATCTAGGACTATTCATAATAGTATTATTGCCAACAACCATTCTTGCTGTCAAATCAGCTAAATGTAAGTAAAAGAGGAAATCGTTTATCGTATCATCAGTTATCGATAACCACCCACAAGTTCATGTATCCATGCCTGAATTATCGGAACCTAAATTAAAGGAAATCAATGGAATCACAAGGGTCACACAAATTCCTTATTTCTGACCGAACGAAGACGATCGGTTTTAAGCGGGGAGGTGTTAAGACAAAAAACATTTAAATGCACTTCTTGCTTAATTTAGTAGCTTTGTTTCAGGTTATTGAACTTCTTGCTGATTATTAAAATTGCTGACATAATTCCAGACAGAACTTAAACCTAAAAATTGCATATGGTCATAAACTGCTTCATAAGCATATTTTATTTTACATAAATTATAATTTTTATTTTTAAGCTCAGTTACAATTTATTATCAAGTGAAAACAGTTGTAATTCATTAGCAAGTGTAAAATGTTTTAGTTTAAGTGAAAAGAAAAAAAATAAATAAATGTTTTTTTTTTATAAAAAAACAAATCATAAAAAAGTTAATTTATACGTTACATATTACAGCTGTGTACAGTGTAACATGTAACACACTAGTAACAAAATTAAAATTTCAATAAAATTGGTCACACAAAATTCATAATTCGAATTATTTTTCGATTATTGTTATTTATAATAACAGTGTGTTCATATTGAAATTAGATTTTTGTTTTATTATAAAATAAATCGATTATCGAACGATTTTACTCGGTACCTTAAAAACTTTTATACCGAAGGCTGTGTAAAGCGTTTATATTTTTATTTTCTGAGATCAAGTAAGTTACTCTTGACTCAACGCCACTTAAGTATTGGAATCGGAAATTTCGAATATAGTGTACCGAGGTACATCAATTAAATTCTATTTTCCAAAACAATTGAATAAATTCGAATATAATTCTACCGATAATTTACTTTGGTCAATTTCAACTTCTTGTTTTGAGGAATTTTTGAATAAACAGATATAATAATGACTAGTAGAGGCTCTAAACGCCAAGATTATTTTTTTTCTAGGTCGTTGTTGTTGTTTTATTATTTAAAAATCTAATAATTATAATCCAGTTTATTCTGGCTTCTTGGCCTTCTTGACTTGGCCATTGCTGTGGCGGGCGATTGTCCTCGTGAACGATTACTACTTGGCCTTCTTCGAGGTTGGACATTCCCTGATGCCATTTGGTTTTGTTTTGCAGACCGAGAATGTAGTCCCGAGACCAGGCCTGTCAGAATGGCTGCTTGAGATTGCAGAACAGACGCCAACGCTTGCATAACTTAGCTTCTTTGTCTTTCACGCCGTCTGCAGATTCTGGCGGCAGCCAACGCAGACCCTCGCCTATTAGTAGATAATCTGGTGTTAAGGCTTCTCCGTCGTTGGGGTCTGGAGACAGCGGTGCGATTGGACGACTGTTGAGCACCGCCTCTACTTCTGCGAGCATTGTTACCATCTCTTCTTGCGTGAGCGCCATGTTGCCCACGGCTCGCAGAAGTAGGAACTTCGCTTGTTTGGCGGCAGCTTCACACAGTCCTCCGAAGAGCGGCGCCCGAGGTGGTATGAAGCTGAACTTCACCCCGGACGACGCTGCGTACGACTCGACGGCGTGTCGACTTTTGTCAAACGCTTGTTGCAGTTCTTTCAGGACGCGGATGGCTCCGACGAAATTCGTTGCATTGTCGCAGTAGACCTCCTTGGGTAGTCCTATCCTGGCAGCAAACCTTTTAAAAGACATAAGAAAAGCATTAGAGGAAAGATCAGAGACTAATTCTAAATGTACTGCCTTAGATGCAAAACAAACGAAATCCGCTATATACATTTTTAATGGTGGTCTCCCACGTATTTTCAAACGCCAATAGGACGACAGTAGTCCACTCCGACTATTAAAAATTGTCGCGAAGCTCTCACTCTATTAATGGGTAAATTTCCCATTATTTGCTTCGGTTTATAGCGGAAGCAATGTACGCATTTGCTAACTATTCTCTTGCATTGCGCGAAAGAGCTATAAGTGCTTTTGTACCAGCATGACAATTCTCCAAATGCAAGTTTCGCAATTTTTTTCTTATTATTTCTTTCCGGTAATAATAGTGGAAACTTGGTATTATACTTCAAGTCTGCATTTAGCAGTCTTCCACCTACCCTTATTAATGAAAACGATTTATCTTCCTCAACAAATGTATGCATAAATGGTGTTAACCGCTGGATATTAGAGGGCAAAGCAAGAGATTTCTGAAGCTTAAGTATTTCCTCAGAAAAATTAGTTTTCTGGATCGTTTCTACAAGTCGAAAGAAGGCCCATTTCAATTCGATTGCAGTAGGTGGACAATTTTTCTCGACTTTGCGTTTTTTAAGGATGTCAACAAATCTGACCACAAACGCAGTAACTCGTAATAATTTTCTGTACGAGGAATACTTTTCTGTGAGATCCAACAAACAATTTTGTGGATCCTCTACTGCAAGAAATACATTTGTTTTCCTTTTTTCCAATAGTATTTGGTTCTCTGTTAACTCGAAATGTTAACAGGCCAGGAAGAACTGTCACCTAATAATAATGACGGTCCCTCAAACCACATCGATTGCTTCAATTCCTGAACGTCGGATCCTCGAGAAACAATGTCAGCTGGATTATGGTCAGTTGGCACATGTCGCCATGAAATTTTCTCTGAACACTCCTGAATCTCAGCTACTCTATTCGATACGAAAGTAGCAAGGGAGGATGGATGGGTCTTTAATCAATGTAGAGTTATTTCCGAATCTGTCCAGAAATAAACTGGATCGATCTTAAATTTCAACATGAGCTTAATTCGAGTCCGCAACTTTGCCAATAGGTGTGCAGCACACAGGTCAAGTCTCGGAAGAGGATTTGATATTTTCCCATGAAATATCAAGTCTCATGGGAATCGATTCAACCCAGTCAAGTTTTTGAATCCAAAGTTCTTGAAGTAAGATCTTGGAGTTTATACCAATAGGGCACCAATAGTCCGAGAGGATCAAATAACCGAGAAGAAACTAACAATATGTTTCTTTTCGTAGCTTTCAAATCTTTGAAAGAATTCTCCAAATGAAACTTTAATGAATCATTTTTCGGACTCCAATGTAAGCCCAAAGCCTTAGCAGAATCGCTGTGCAATAGCTTTTCACTTTGCAGAGTACTAATAAATTTAGGATGATTTGAAAACCATTTCGCAATATTAAAACCAGCTGAACTTAGGATCTCGGTGACTTGATTTCGAATTGTAATCAGATCCTCGTAACTTTCACCACCGGTTAACAAATCATCAACGTAAAAATCACTGCGAACAACTTTTGAAGCAATAGGCAAAGTCTCTCTGTACAAATCGCTCAATTCAATCAGATATCTTATAGCTAGAAATGGGGCAGGCTGTGCCATAAGTTAGTGTTCAATCGAAACACCTGTAAGCTATCAGACGGATTTTGTCTCCAAAGGATTAATTGAAAATTCATATCATTATCGTCGATCAAAACTTGACGGTACATTTTCTCGATGCCTGCAGTGATTACGTACCAATGAAGCCGAAAACGGATGAGTGTAGAATACAATTCTTTTTGAATGCTGGAACCAACCATTAACAAATCGTTCAGTGATATATGAGAAGAAGTTCTACACGAAGCATCGAAAAGTACTCGAAGTTTAGTAGTTGTACTTTGAGGTCGCAGAACACATTGATGTGGAATAAAATAGTGAGGAGAATATGGCATATTATCAAGAAGTGACATATGCCCCAAATTGAAATACTCTTTCATAAAGTCATGATATATATGCCTCATCGTGTCGTCCTTGGACAGTCCTCGTTCCAACGAAAGAAATCGTCTTTCGCGACTTCGAACGAAGAACCTAACACTTTTGCATCAGACTTGAAAGGCAGTGAGACCACAAATCGTCCTGACGCTAAACGTCGTATTGAATTTCTAAATTTATCCTCACATTGTTGCTGCTCCTCTGAATAACTTTTCCTTGATTCATTTGGAAGTTCCTCCAGTTCCCAGAACTTCTTGACTATTGAATCAATATTGCTCTCGTTTTCTATCGAAGTACTCAAATGACAAACGCTAGAATTAATGGAGCCCTTTGATTGATTGTATTTGCCAGTGACAATCGAACCAAGTGAAGTTTTCCGAAGGATTGGAAGGCTCGGGCCAGATTTTATCTGACCAACACACATTAACTCGAAGAAGATTTCTGCTCCGATAAGCAAATCAATTTTCCGTGGTTTATGGAAGCACGGATCAGCTAACTTTATATTGTTAGGAAAGCCGTTTGTATTTATAACACTATCAGGTTGGAAATTAGTTATAGAACTCAATACCCAAAATTTCGCATTGAATTGAGTAGAGTTAACCCTCGACGTGACAGTTAAATTAACGCAAGATTTCGAAAGTGAATTCGTTTCACTAATGCCAGTTAAATTCAGTCTGCCTCCTCCTTGGATTGGTTGGGATCCGGAATCCAAAAGTGCTCTCGCTGGTATCAATTTACCAGAGCCACTTCTTACACTGACTACTGCTGTCGCGAGAATAACTCTTTCATCGGACGAAGAATAATTCACCGATCCATGTGAAACCGATGATTGTTCAGTGTAGTTGTTATTTGTACTTGCACTTGTAATGTACATATGTAGCAATGAATTGTGTGAGCTACCACAAATTCTACATTTGGATGAGGTACACTTCGCTACGGTATTTCCCCTTTTTCAGACAATTTATACATGCTGGCACTGATTTAATAAAGTCAAATCTTCGACTTACTAGCTCAGCAGTGAATGAAGGGCAATTATTAATATTGTGCTGAACCGATTTACAAAATAAACATTTGTCAGCAGATAATTTGGATTTCGATACATTTAGTTGAAGACTCATCAGCTGCAATATGCTGCTATCGTTTGTTCAAGGCGGATTCACAGTCTGACCAAAGGGGAAGTTTATCAAAATCAAGTTGTTCTTCCCATTTCGATTTGGTGACTTGATCTACCTTTGACAGCACTAAATGTATGAGGATGGCATTTGTAATTTTCTTATCGTCACCAATTGACAATAAAGAATCGTATACCGCGGTTACTGGATCTATCATGCTTCGCAAAGCACTAGCCGAAGGTTTTGCAATTTGTGGCAAATCGAAAAGTTTTCTTATAGGGGTAGTTTGCGAAGGTACATCGAATAGAAACTTGAGACCAAGAAAGGATGGAAGAGTTGTAAGATCTAATGAAGTATTGCAAAACTAAAAAAAAATGTTTGTATACAATTTATAAAATATTGTAAAACTTATGTTAATTATATTGAATTACCAAAATTAATTTTATAAGTAAAAATGATCTTAAGGAGAGGCGTGTTGGATATTGCTTTTTAATGGCAACTCTCTGATGTCGCTTAATTAGTTTTACACTAAATCATGTACTAAAATAAGACAAAGAAGTAATAAAATAAACCAGTTGGTATTTGGAGTTTAAGCTGAATGTGTGCTTTTCTTTTTTGTGTAATACACAACAGGAAAGATGAGGAAATACCCACAACTCAACCCAAATTTAAAGAGGATAAATTTTGTGAGAATTTCTACTGTAATACAACTACGCGAAAACGGTAGATATATTGTAAGATTACCATTCAAACCTCAATTTCCGGAGAAGATATTCTTAGGCTCGTCGCGGTTTTTTGCCCTAGCCCAATACTCCAGAATGGAGAAAACTCTATCTAAAGATCCTGAGCTACAATCTGCCTATCGTGCAGTACTTCAGGAATACTTGGACTTGGATCACATGGAGGAAACTTCACCTCGGGAAATTGTTTCTCAAGGAAAATACTATTCTTCGTATCTTCCTCATCATGCTGTGGTTCGACCCGACCATAAGACGACCAAGGTTAGAGTCGTATTCAATGCCTCTAGGAAATCGAAATCTCAGTTTTTCCTAAACGATGCTCTCTATACTGGTCCTACTCTTCAAAGCGATCTTATTACTATTATTCTGAATTGGAGGAAATATCAGTATGTTTTCAATGGCGATATACAAAAGATGTATCGCCAGATCCTATTACATCCAGGAGATAGATGCTATCAACGAGTTTTATTCCAGAACGAACCTGATGGCCCAGTAAAAGATTACGCGCTTAAGACGGTTACTTTTGGACTCAATTGCGCTCCTTATCTCACTATACGTACACTTCTTCAACTGGCGTCAGATTTTGAATCTCAATTTCCTGGAGGATATTCATTAGAGGAAACATCGTCTGCCCAAACTCAACTCATCAATGTTTTGAAGTCAGCTGGTCTTCCACTAAAGAACATTACAGCAAATAACTCAAAATTATTATCCCATTTACCCAAGGAGGATTTATATGATTCCGAATTTTTACGGTTCCAAGAAGCAAGCACCACGAAAACACTTGGGATTAAATGGAATGCCCTCTCAGATGCATTCACATACACATTCTCACCCGTAAATCAACCCCCAAAAATAACGAAACGCCAGGTTCTATCATCAGTTGCGAAGCTCTTTGATCCTGCTGGATGGCTAGAACCCATTGTCATAAGAGCTAAGATTCTCATGCAACGGCTTTGGTTGGAGGGATTGGAATGGGACGATGACATCTCACATGAATCACTCAGAATGTGGAACGATTTTGTATCGGATTTATCGAAAACGGAAACGATAACAATTCCAAGATGGCTTTAATATACTCCAACGGATTCAGTTCAAATGCATGGTTTTTGTGATGCATCCAAGGCTACTTATTGTGCAACAATATACATTCGATGTCAGACGAAAACTCACAACGTCTTCTCGAACATACTGGTAGCGAAAGTAAAGTTGCGCCTATTAAGACAGTCTGCCTCCCGCGTTTGGAACTAAACGGAGCTGTATTACTGGCGAAGCTGGTTGAATACGTGCAAACATCCCTTTCTTTCAATGATACGGATATTTTTCTATGGACTGACTCTTCCATAGTCCTTGGTTGGCTGTCTAAACCACCCTCTTCTTGGGAAACATACGTCGCAAATAGAATTTCTCGAATTCATCACTTTGTTCCAAAGACAATATGGCGACATGTTCCCACTCATTTTAACCCTTCAGATCTTGGAACTGTTGGTTGCAAATCTCACGAACTGGCTAACAATTCCCAGTGGTGGTCTGGACTATCATGGTTACGCAAACCCGAATCTGAATGGCCAAAGCGGAACCCACTCACGAACGAAACTTAAACATTGCACGCTGAAGTCGAAACGGAAGATATTCTTCACCGATTCTCATCTTACGACAGAGCTTTGCGTGTTTTGTGTTATGTTTACAGGTTTATTAACAAGAGCATGCAAAGGCTTAAATCTACCAGTTCTCTAAACTCTCAAATCGGTTTAACTCATACCGAAATCAAAACTGTGAAAATTAAACTTCTCAATTTGGCTCAATTAGCATTTTATCCTGAGGAGTACAAATGCTTACTAAACTCACAGCCTACCTCAAAGAAAAGCTCGTTGAACACTATGAACCCTTTTTTGGACTCGAATTCAACAATGAGAATAAATGGCAGACTCGCTCAGTCGTCTCTTCCTTATAATGAGCGTTATCCAATTATTCTACCAGGCAACTCTCGCTTTTGCCAATTATATCTAACTCACACAATTGCCTTTGTCACGCTGAATGTAGCCAAGTGTGCCGTATGGTACAAACGGAATTTTACATTTTCAGACTCAAACCTCGTGTGAAAAAGATAGTGCGAAATTGTAAAACATGCATCATCAACAAACAGCAGCCATGTACTCAAATCATGGCTCCTTTACCTCCGGATAGGTGTAATTTGTCTCTTCCCTCCCAAATTACAGGTATTGATTTCGCCGGGCTTTTCGAAATAAAGGCATCTCAATTAAGAAGGTCTCCCATGATCAAGAGCTATGTGAGTGCTTTCGTTTGTTTCAGCACGAAAGCCATACACTTTGAGCTCTGTTCAGACTTATCCTCGGCACCGTTTCAAGCTGCATTTGCTCGCTTCGTTGGGAGGCGGGGGCTCCCCCAAACGGTAGGTACCGATAATGGGAAAAACTTTTTGGGTACCAGCAGAATTCTAGAGCGCGAATTCACTAAATTTGTGAATACTGTTGCTAGCGACATTGCCCAAAAGTATATCACTCATGGATTTGAGTGGAAATTCATACCACCACACGCTCCCCACATGGGCGACTTATGGGAAGCCAAAGTAAAAAGTTTCAAGTTCCATTTGAAACGAATTGTTGGCGCTCAAAGACTAAACTTTGAGGAGTTCTCCACAATTTTAGCACGAATTGAGGGCACTCTCAACTCTCGCCCAAACTCTGCTTTATCAGAAGATCCTGGAGATTTAACTGCTCTGACTCCTGGTCATTTTCTGAGAGGTACTCCGATCATGGCTTTCCCTGAACAAGAACATCTCTCTTATTAATAGATGGGAAAGTTAAAGGCGTTACATCATCAATTCTCTGTCAGGTGGAAAGAAGATTACCTCAAGTCATTACACAAACGTTATAAGTGGAAAAGTCAGCCCCAATATACAAGTCGGAGATCTCGTAGCAGTGATCGATGATTTATAACCACCATGTGAATGGCGGTTGGGAAGAATCCAGCAAACATATCCCGGTACTGATGGAAATACACGTACTGCTGACGTCCGTACAGCCTCAGGAATTATCACCACACCCATTGTAAAATTATGTCTCCTACCATTTATGAACGATGAACCTAGTCAATAATATAATCTTTTTAAATTCATTCCTAAATTTCTCATTTTTATTTCCCTAATCATTTATCTCATCCTACCTGACAGCGAAAAAATACTTCAGATTGTAGAATTTTATTCCATATAGATATCTAATAATTATGTTTCACAACATTAGGAACAATCAAAGAAGTATCCACCAGAGGTCTAGTCAACGCAGATGCCGGGGGGACGAAGAAATGTGTAAGTGTGTCCTTTGTCATCGGTTCCATGCCTTGAGGTTCTGTAGGAAGTTTCTAAGGATGACAGTCGCAAAGAGGGAAGAGATCGTTGACAAACACCGTTACTGTGTCAACTGCCTAGCCAAAAGTCACGATCTGAGAAGTTGCACGTCCATGGATACATGCAGAAAATGTGACAAATTTCACCACACGTTGCTGCATGACAAGCCCTATCAAGGGAAGTAACCAAGAGCCCTTAAAGATAAATCTTCACAAAAAAAGAAGCTAACAGGTCCAAAAACAACAAACCTGCAACAAAAGTCATCTACGTTGTCCAACTTATCAACAACATCTGATGCAAAAATCCTTGTTGAAGCTATCCGTTCTCTGGCGCAGGTTCTTTGTACGAATACTGAAGTTTCTGTTGACTAACGTCAAGGCCGGCGCCATGTCCAAATAATAATTTGGACAATAAATTTTCTTTTACTACTACTTATTTTTAATACTGAATTTTAAACTGTTTCTTAAATTACTATAAATGAATTTCAAACCTTTTGAATTATCTCACTGAATTTAATATATATGCGTTTACCAACACTAGTTTTTAAGTTCTAAAAGAATATCTATTATCTGCATAGATGAAATCTGAAATTTCCTTAAAGGTAAAATCATTTTGTAAAATCACTTATTTTTTGAATTTGAAACCAACATCATTAATACTTCTTTTTGAAACAAACAATATTAATTTTTACTTTCACATTTGAAATATGTATTTAACTTTAACACATTAAAATCATCCATTGTAAATAAACACATACAAACTACATTGAAGTTAACATCGAAACCAAAAGACACATTCTCTTTCCTACTTGGGCCTACACATCACAGAGTACATAGAGTACCATATATACAAAAGGTAAGATTCTTCATATTTTACTGTTTAATAAAGAATATCGCTAATTCTTTTGTTCTCTCCTATTTAATCCCAATTATAATTACATCACGTAATTGTAATTGCAACTCTCTTTGGAAGTTCGGTACACTTGCTTTCAACCCCTATTTACCAATCTTCCACAAGAGAGTTTGCCTAAAATAACACTCGTTTTTTCACCAAAAATACCAACAGCAAGCTAAGAAGATGGAAAGCCATACTAGAGGAATTTAATTACGCGCTGCAGTACAAGCCAGGAAAAACAAACGCAGTGGCTGATGCCCATTCCAGAGCACCACAGGTAAATTCTTTGACACTCACACAAAACAGCGATGAAAGTTCATCCGAGGATTTTATAGCATTCGCCAATACGCCAATAAACGTTTTTAAAAACCAAATCTTTTTGCTAACTTATGACATCCCAACTTATAAATTTGAAATAGTTTTCCCTACTACCATCGTCACACTATTACACAGAACAGTTACAGCGACGTAGAACCCGTATCTTTGCTCAAGAGATACCTTAATACTTCAGTGTTGAACGGTGTTAATACTGACGAAAAATTTTAGGTGGATCACAAATGATTTAACCCATTCATTTTAGAAATTACAAAGTAAGATTTTCAAGAGAAGTCGTTACCGATTTGACGGATGAATCAGTACAGGAAAATGAAATAATAAAAGACCATACAGGAATGGCAAGGAAAATAAATGTCAACTAAAAAAAAATTCTATTTCCCTAGTATGCAGGCTAAAATTAACAGAATAGTTAAACAATGTAGAGTTTGCAATGAACAAAAATACGAAAGACACCCTAACAAGCCAATATTAAAACCAACACCGATTCCCGAATATCCCGGTCAAATAGTTCACCTAGATATCTTCTATATAAATCATAAGATCGTGCTTACAGGCATCGATAAGTTCTCTAAATATGCCCAAGTAAAAATAGTAAAATCCGTGCTGTAGAGGATTTGAAAGAACCTCTTCGCGAATTAATAACTTTGCTTGGTTTTCCGAAACAGATTGTTGTTGATAATGAAAAATCCCTAGCAGCCGCTTCAATAAAATTTATGTTGAAGGATCAATACGGAATAGAAATTTACAAAGCCCCTCGATATGTGAGTACTACGAACGGACCAGATTTCATTCTACGCTTAATGAAATTATGCGCTGTATCAAGGCGGAAAATACTTATGAATCATTTTCGGATTTACTTTATCAAGCCTTACATAGGTACAATAATTTCATTCATACTACTACTAATTTAAAACCCGTTGAAGTATTTTTTGGCCATAGAGTAACAACAAACCCCTCAGAGTTAGAACAGTTTAGAAAAGAAAACGTTAAGAAATTAAAGACAAAACAGGAAACAGATCTAAGTATCACAATAAGAATAGGAAGCCTTATAAACACTATGCAGTAGGAGAAACAATTTTTGTAACAATAACCAAGGCCTTATCAAGGTATAGGAAGGAAATAGTCGCGGAAAATAAACCCGATACAATTATTACAAATAAGAACAAAATAGTACATAAAAGCCTTTTTAGAAATTAAACTTATTATTTTCAGGTTATTTAGCTCACTAAGTGACGCCGAAGTAGAAATATTAAACTATTCAAACTCTCCAATAGTAACATTTGCCAGAGGATTGTCGAAACCACAAATAGAATCTTTCAAACTGGTCCATTCGGTTTACATATCTGAATATCAAATGCTTTACAGGATATAAATCAGACAATTTATCGGACAATAAATCCCAAAAATCCCATCCATCCTTTCCTGCAATATGAATTAACCCAATCCCAACTAACCTTAAACAAGCTTAAGAAAGAAAAATATAAGATTTATTGATTTTCTGGGTACGATCTGGAAATGGATCGCCGGAACGCCGGATCATAATGATTTAATGATTGTTAATGGTAAACTTAATGAATTAAGAAATAGAAATGTAATTGATGTTATTAATGTCACACACCAATTCTATTTCGAACATTAGAAACAAAAAACATTAAAACAATTACTTTATATTATTTTTAAACAAAAATACAAAATATTTATTCAGCAAAACAATTTAATTTAAACAATAAGAAAAACGATTTCAAGAAACACGACTGCACTTGTCTGATGCCACCAAAAAAAAGAAGCTCTCTACTCCTATTCTTTCATTTGACACTCCTTATGAATCATACAGAGTTGTATTCGGAGGATGATGTGACAGTTCGGCCAATCCTGACCTGGGATCGTCCTCGATTCCATAGTCGTCGGTCCAATTCAGGCAAGTTTCGGCACCATGATTTAATCTTGTCTGAAGAGAATACGGAACAGAATTTTCTTGAAGATCTTTATCAAGTATTCGAGAAATGATGTACGGTCCTTTATATTTGAGTTCTAGCTTCCTGGACTCACCCGTTGCTGCAGGTTCATTCTCAATCACCACTAGGTCGTTTATTTCATATAAAGTAGGTTTGGAGTGTTTCTGATCAAAATGTGCCTTCCATTTATTTTTCTCGTTGGTGACGTTGATGTTTGCCAGCTCACGCTTTTCCGCAATAGGAATATCAGGTTCAGTATCAATGACGTCATCATGAATGGCAGCTATAATATGATTCTGAACGACATCTATTAACATAAAATCAAAAGCTAATTCGTTGGGGCTAAACCCTGAGGTGGCGTTCCGCTGCGAGTTAACACTCCATTGAAGATCTCTCAACGCAAGATCCCAATCACCCTTTGTTCCGACTGCAGTACGCAAATATGATAGAATTATGCCATTAGCCCTTTCTACTTGGCCGCTGGCCCTGGGGGTGCGTACGGCTGTCTTCACGTGCTTGATTTTATTCTGCTCACAATACATTTCGAATGCTTTTGACGTGAATGCGGTGCCTCTGTCGGACACAATAACTTTCGGCAGACCAAAATAACTTGTCTCGTTCAGCGCCATTATAACTGGTTGCGTTTTTGTAGACTTTACTGGTTTAACTATTAAAAACTTACTAAAAGCATCAGATATGGCCAGCACGTATGTATTTCCTCTTCTGCTACGGATAAATGGACCCAAATGGTCTAAATGGATCTGGCGGAAGGGTATGGGTTTGGGTTCGCTGACATACATCTGACCTTCAGCTTTACCAGATTTTGACCGATTGTAACAACACTCGATGCACGATGCAATGTAGTTTTGGACGTATTTTCGCATTTTCGGAAACCAAAAATGTTGTTGTATGCGTTGGATAGTCTTTTCGATTCCAAAATGACCAACATCATCATGACAAGACTTAACCACTCGCCAACGAACTGACTTAGGAACGACAACTTTCTTCTTACCTTCTTGCTTACGATATAGGCGTTCGTTTACCAGACAGTTGCGTTTTCTGTGGCGAATATTTTTGGTCCTTTAAAACGGCAACAATATTCAGTAAATCTGGATCTTGTATTTGCATCGTTAACAGCCAATCTTCAACTGCTATATTCAGACTCATTATATGATCGACCTCGTCCATTTCAGGAGGGGTTGGGTCAGGTGCACGGGTTAGTGCGTCAACGTGACACATACGGGAACCTTGACGATGTATTATTTCGCAATCATAATCGAGCATTCTCATCCACCATCGGGCTATCTTAGGTATCATCTCTTTATTTTGTTTCGCCTTCGCAATTGCCGAACAATCGGTGACCAGTCGGAATGACTTACCTAAAACGTATATACGAAATCTTTCGAGGGATTCGACGACAGCCAACATTTCGAGTTCATAGCTATGATATGATGATTCTGTTGGGGTACAATGGCGACTGAAATAGAAAACGGGCCTTCATGATTTACCATCTGTAGACTGGAGTAGTACGCCAGCTATTGCAACTGCACTGGCATCGGTGTGTACTTCGTGTTTGGCAGCAAAATCATATAAACAATACTGGACAGCTGCATAATATTTCGATCAGCTTTCGGAAAGCATTTCGTTGTTCGTCACCCCAAACAAATTTGACATCCTTGCGTAGTAACTTAGTCAGTGGCTTGGATATTAGCGAATAGTCCTCTACGAATTTTCGGAAAAAGCCAGTAAGTCCCAATAATCGTCGGAATTCGGTTACGTTTGTGGGAGTTATAAAATTACGTATGGCACTAATCTTACCAACTCCAGGAGTAATACCATTCTCACTAACCTTATGTCCGAGATACTGTTCCATAAATTTGCATTTGTCAAGGCGTAGAGTTAAGCCAGCATCTTGTAGTATACTCAAAAACTTTTCCAAACGTTGGAAATCATCCTCAATAGTTTTACTGGGGATGATAACACCATCTAAGTAGGCTAGCACCTCACCTGGATTCATTTTAGCTATCAAGAAATTCATCACACGTTGAAATACGGCTGGAGCGTTGACTAAACCAAAGGGCATTCTATTGTACTCGTAGTGGCCCTGCATTGTAATAAACGCCGTATATTGTTTAGAAGATTCTTCCATTTTTATCTGATGGTAACCCATTCGCAAATCTAATGACGTGAAGTATCTGTTTCCAGCTAGCTGCGCAAATTGTTCTTCTAGGTTGGGCATCGGAAAAGGCGTTTTAGCAGTGATACGTTTCAGTGCACGATAATCGGCGCATAAGCGATGTTCATTATTTTTCTTCTCGACCAAAACTATACCTGAAGCGTAGGGTGAATTTGACGTGTCGGCATCCAGCAACTATTTCACCAGACCATCTACTATTGGTCGTTTAGAAAATGGTATGCGATATGGTTTAACTTTCACTGGTACATTGGAGGTTAGTTTAATATCCATGTTGAGAACTTTACATTCGCCCAAATCTTGTGGGTTGTCCGCAAAAACAGTTGGATATCCGTCTAACAAGTCCCGGAGTTTAGTCTGTTCATCAGAACTCATTTCCCCATTACTCGATATGATCATTACCCTCTCCAAGTGGCATTCATCGCCTTCTATAACCAAACGGCTATCTTGTTGACATAGAACATCCCTACCGAGTGACAAGTTTTCAAATATGAGATCGTCTGCTACAATCAACACGTTGACATTATGCGATAAGTCGTTCATCAGAATCTTAAGTCGAACTTGGCCGGTACTCCTATATTTACCATGAGCAAAACCCTCCAGCGTGATAGAACATGGGTTTACTGATTCAATATTTGTAGCAAAACTCTCTCGCATAAGTGTACATTTACTTCCAGGATTGATAAAGCATTCGTCGTTGTACCATTCACATTAATCTCTTTTACTATCAATTTCAATTCCGCTTTCGATTCATCAATTTGGTTGACGACTCTCCTGTCTTTTGATCGGACAGTTCTCGGTTTGATGATTCGTCTTATGGCAATTCGTACATCTCGGTTTGCGTTGGGGTTCAGGACAGTTCTTAGAGTAATGTCCCATTTTGTGGCAATTAAAACATTTAACGGTGTTGTCGCCACGTTTCTCGTTAGAATTAATTCGATAATTCCCTGACGTTGGGGTGAAACTTTTCACTTTCGTATCCTTCGTTGAGTGTACATACAAAATGTCACAATATCACGTAGTAGTCCGCTACACTCGTTATAAGTGTTTGAAATTTTCATTTTCAAATAATAATCTTGTGGAGCTTCGTCTCCGTTTCGTTTCGTACGTGACATCTTAATGTGGATATCCGCTTCGTTTTCCACACACGGAAAATCATTTAAAAATTTTCCAGCAAACTCCGACCACGACCTAAATACCATTTCCAAAGAATCGATCCAGTATTTATCGGCACCTTGCATTTTCTGCTGAATTGCAAAAATCAAAATTTCATCATTCCAACGATAAGCATTCCTTAAAATGTCTACACGATAAATAAATTGTCTTGCATTCAACGACGATGCTGACGTAGGGTTGAATTCTGGCAACAATGTCACCACTTCGCATGCATTAGTATAGCTGTTATCAAAATTAAAATTCGGGCCCACGTTCCGCTGTTGGCCCATCTCGTTTCCATTAAAATTATCGACTGGAATCGATGGACTAGAAAACGTTACCTGTTTTCGCGGCGTAAAAACAGGTGTATAATGATAACGTTGTACATTGTTAGGCATAGTACAAGCCTCACGCATAAAAACTGGCAAATTTTCTTGTCTACAATTATGTTCACAAACTTTATTTATATTATTTCCACCAGACATAAAATTCTGACAATTGTTCTGCCCGTGCATGCCAGCCTGCGTTAGAAAATGTTGTCTATTTTCGTTTTCTACAGAATTCATACAAACATTTCTGTTAATAGTCCCTGCAACATATTGTCGATCAATACTGCCAGACACATTCGGAATAGGCAACATTTTAACGTTTGCCACATTAGCATCCTGTTGAGAATAATTATAACCGTCATTCAACGCAGCAATATATGGTTGATAAACATTTTGTGTCGATGCATTTTGTATAGGCATTCTGTTCATACATGTTGTTGCAACATTATGTGGTGAATATTCAAAATAACGGCTGAACGTCGCAGTTTGTGTGTGTGGTGAATACGTATCTGCTACTGATGACGTCACATTTTGATGACCTGTTGTCATTACGATATGTTGTGGTATTGTACGTTTGTTGTTGTTTACGCTTGTCGTTGTTTCGATCCTTGTTGAAAATTTGACGATTGTACGAACGTTGTACAAATTGAACGTGTTGACGTAGACGTTGGCAGAGACAAGTAATTGAGAAGTATTTGATTCTACTCTAGAATTGGCTTATGTTTGAGACGTAGGCGATGAAATAGATGATGGCACAAAGCTGCAACTAATAATGGAGTTACGCACACGCAACGTAACGTACCGTAGAAAACTTTCTCTTTTTAGCATATGGCGAACAATGTAAACGATTACCGAAACGTTCTCTCTCGTTAGCAAAACGGAACGATCTGTATAAAACAGAATTCTCCCACGTTTTTTCGTGACATTTAAACATGAGAGAGAGAACATGAGATTGAGAGCAGTGTTGCCACGAAAAAAAAATATTGTAAGCAACATTTGTGAAAAAGTCACCAAATAAGGAAAAATATGATCAAAATTAAGTTTGCAGTTTTTTTATTTTATTTTTATTTTCAAATTTAAATTATAATTGAGAAAAAAGAAACAAAAAATAAGATAACAAAATTAGTCTCATAATTAATTAATTTTACACACAAAACAAAAGCTATTTTTATAAGAAAAATAATAACCAAATCCGGAATAATCTACACCTTGAACAAAAACGGCAACACTGATGATGAGTCTGTATACCAATTTCTATGCAATGTGTTGTTTGTTTGTGTGTTGCTTTGTGTTCTATTTCGTTTTTATTTACATTCTTCGTTAACATATGTCCCGTTTTGAACGTTTCTATAACTACACAAACGTTTTTAAGGCTACGTACGTTACGATTTTAAGGCATAAGGCATAACGTATGATGTGCGTTCCATTTTTTTTCCAAACGTTCAATTAAATCGTCGCGGCTGCCGTTCGTCGTCAAGCCAGCAGCTGTACACTCTTTACGTAGTCTATTAATTTTTATGTCGCTGACACTTGGCATCTTGTTGCAAATAAATTTACATGTGTATGTACGTACGAACACGAGCTAATCTCACTTCTGAAGTTGTCACACACCAATTCTATTTCGAACATTAGATACAAAAAACATTAAAACAATTACGTTATATTATTTTTAAACAAAAATACAAAATATTTATTCAGCAAAACAATGTAATTTAAACAATAAGAAAAACGATTCCAAGAAACACGACTGCACTTATCTGATGCCACCAAAAATAGCTCTCTACTCCTCTTCTTTCATTTGACAATCCTTATGAATCATACAGAGTTGTATTCGGGGGATGACGTGACATTAATAATCGAACACAAAGGACAAATTATATTTCAAAAGTCCTTAACCCTTTCATGCCCAAATTTTTTGGGCCAGAGCTAAATTTTTTTTAAGGACATGTGCTTGTTAGACATGGCCTAAATATGAAGTGATATTAAATTCAGAGTCCTACGTATTCTGGTTTTACACGTTTTTGAACAAGCTTGTTTGCAAAAAAATCTTTTAAAAAAATTAAAAATTACGGAATTTATGAACAAAAAAGTACAATGTTGCCTATATGCAACATCGGGCATGGAAGGGTTAAAGTGAATCAATACAAAATGCATGTATACAAGAGAAAATAAAAATAATAAAAGAAGAACTAGTAAATATAGAACGCAATTAATTGGTCTAAAGTAGGAAAAATAAATTCGTTCATATTGTCAGAAAATGAAATGAATATATTAAAAGAAAAAAGTGATACAAATAATATTGAAAATTCTAATATAGAAGAAGCACTTGAATTTCCTGAAACAAAATAGCTGATAGCATGGACCATTTAATATTTATAATAAATTTGCCAATTACAGACAAAGAGAACTGCGAGTCCAAATTAATTAAACCTGTAAAAAATGATAATATTGTTACGTTTTTACCTTTTTAAAAACGTTTAAATATGAGTTCGTTAATTGAAACAAAGTAAAAACAAATATGTCTTTAGTTTTTCTTAACTCTCTTTATTATTTACACTACTTTTGTATGCCACCGTGAAGTCGCCGTGGTGTAGTAGGTAGTGTGTTGGCTTACTATTCGTAAAGCCCGGGTTCGTATCCCAGGTCAGACATCAAAAATGAAATATGAAAAAAAATATTTCTTCGGCGACTTCCTCTCAGCAGATTTCTGGCAAAAACTCTGAGAGTAAAATAAACTGCCATGAAAAAGTTTCTCAAAATTCTGTCGTTCGGAGTCGACGTTAAACTGTAGGTCCCGCCACTCACGTATAAAATTAACGCACACAACATGAGTGGTGTGAGAAGCTAGGCCGTAATCCTGACTGAAGGGTTGTAATGGCCAATTATGTATGTATGTGTTATTCACTTTATTAGTTCACACAATTATTCACTTTGCAACCACGACTTGTTTTGTTCACACGCAACTTCACACAAGGCTGACTGTATTAACTCTGCCTGCTGCTTGCTTTGTCCAGCCCTTTTATAGTCCGCACGCACGTATGATCAGTATGATGAACGTTCTCGATGTGGAAGGTTCTCGCTCACGCCTTCTCGAGACTTCTGTTAGTACATTGTTGTTTGTGTACTTTGCTTATGTTGTCCGTTACATATTTGTCGTAGCTGGTTCACTTTATGTTGTTGTTGCTACCTGGTTCGTTGTACACATGTGTGTGTGTGCAACTTTAGATAATCAACACGTTCGTTGTATTCTTAGTGTTAGTGCGTATTTGTGTCGTGTGTATTGTGTTGGTGTAGCTGATAGCTTTTGTTTATCGTTTTTATTGTTAAACGATATTAGGTCGTTTCGATTTACGTAACACTGCCGCCCACTTAAGCCTGTTCGTCCCGAATAGGCTCATTATCTCCTTTCCTATATTTTGCCAGTCGCTCTATGTGTACGACCTTCATTTTTGTTCGGGGGCTGTTAGCTTTCTGTATCCTGTACACGACATCGTTTAACTGCTTAATTATTTTATACGGTCCATCCCAGCTGGTTTGTAGCTTGGGAGATAATCCCTTCTTCCGCTTTGGGTTGTATAGCAGAACCATTTGTCCCTCATGGAAGCCCTCCGTGTTTGCTGCTCTATCATACCTGGCTTTCATTCTATCACTGACCATTTTTATACGGGTGCGTACAAACTCATGAAGTTCATTCAGGCTTTCTTCTTTTCCAGTGTATGTTTCGTTCCTCTCTGTGGCGGGCTTAACACCAAATTCTAAGTCACCGGGCAGTTTTATCTCAGTCCCAAAGATAATCTTGGCGGGTGATCTGGATGTTGAATCATGGACTGCAGATCGGTATGCCAGTAAAAACCTCGGAATGTGTTCGTCCCAATCCTTCTGTTGCTCGCTCACTACTTTCCGCAAGTATTCCTCCAGGGTTCGGTTAAATCGCTCTACCATTCCGTCTGACTGTGGGTGAAGAGGCGTCGTTCGAGTCTTCTTAATGCCATATACTTCGCACATTTCCTTGAATACAACTGATTCAAAATTTCTGCCTTGATCGGAATGTAGTTCTATTGTAACCCCGTAGCGGCATACCCAGTTGTTCACAAAAGCGTTAACTATTGTGTTCGCCTCTTGATTGGGTATGGCATACACTTCCGGCCACTTGCTGAAATAGTCCATCACAACGAGAACATATCGGTTTCCGGCATTGCTGACAGGAAAAGGGCCTGCTACGTCCATCGCTATCCGCTCGAAAGGTGCGCCTGAGTTATACTGCTGCATCTGACCTCGACTTCTTCTTGCTGGACCTTTAGCTGCAATACACTGGGTGCAGTTTGCTATCCAATCCGCCACTGCTTGTTGACATCCAACCCAATAAAAACGTTGCTTTAGCCTTTCCAGCGTCTTGGTCAATCCAAGATGTCCTCCACTGGCTCCGTCATGGAACTCCTTTAACACTTCTTTCATTTTGGAGGAAGGCACTACCAATAGGTTGGATGAGGTCTTGCCATCAGCGCTTTCCCAAAGTCGATATAGGCACCCATTTATGATCTTTAAGCTGTCCCATAGTGCCCAATAAGCTTTTGTAAGAGGGCCTTCTGCGGATATCTCATTTCTTGTAGGTCGTTTATCCTCCTCCTTCGCTGCTATTACCTTCGACAATATTGGGTCACTCCTTTGTGCTTGGGTCCAGTCTTCGTTGGCTTCAATCCGCGTTAGCCGGATATCGACGATGGATTCCTTTCTCTCAGCTTTCACGCAATGTTTACACTCCAAATTACAGGGTCGGCGTGAAAGAGCGTCAGCATTTCCATGTTTTACGCCCCTTCGGTGTTCAATGCTGAAGTCGTAAGTCTGGAGGCGTTCAATCCAACGCGCTAACTGTCCTTCGGGGTTCTTGAATTGTAGCAGCCATCTCAGTGCGGAGTGATCAGTCCTTAGCAGAAAATTTTGGCCATACAGGTATTTATGGTAATGTTTGATGCACTCCAGAACTGCCAGTAGCTCTCGTCGGGTCACACAATAATTCCGTTCAGGCTTTGACAATGTGCGACTATAGTAGCCTACGACTTTCTCTGTTCCATTGACCACTTGGGAAAGTACACCACCAATACCATATCCGCTAGCATCACTGTCTAAGATGAATTTTTCTCCTGGGACTGGATACGCCAAAACTGGTGCAGCACACAATAGGTCTTTTAGTGTCTGGAACGCCTTCTCCTGTGGCTCACCCCATTGATAGATTTTTGACTTCTTTGTGAGCTCATGTAAGCTTGCAGCCACGCTGGCAAAGTTAGGCACAAAGCGTCTGTAGTATGTGCATAGTCCCAAAAAGCTGCGTAGTTCATGAAGATTCTGGGGACGAGGCCAGTCCTTTACTGCTCGTATTTTATCTTCATCGGTGGATATGCCATCTGCTGTGACAAGATGCCCCAAATATTTCACCTGCTTTTGGAAAAATGCACATTTGTTTACGCTTAGTTTTAGTCCAGCCGTTGATATCCATTGCAGAACTTCTCCCAGGTTCTTGAGGTGTTCGTCGAAAGTTCTGCCCATCACTATTATGTCGTCGAGATACACCAGGCAAGTCTTCCAATGCAGTCCCTTTAGCACACGTTCCATAAGCCGCTCGAATGTGGCCGGAGCATTACAGAGTCCAAATGGCATAACCTTAAACCGCCATAAGCCGCCGTTCGCACTAAATGCGGTTTTCTCTTTGTCCTTGTCTGCAATCTCCACCTGCCAATACCCGCTTTGTAGATCCAATGTGGAGAACCATTTTGTTCCGGCTAGCGTGTCGAGTGTGTCGTCAATTCTTGGTAGCGGGTAACTATCCTTTTTGGTGACATCATTCAGCTTCCTGTAGTCTACGCAGAATCTTGTACTGCCATCTTTCTTCTTTACTAAGACTACAGGTGAGCTCCACGGACCCGATGATGGTTCGATTACACCGCTCTTCCTCATTTCGTCGACTAACTCCTTGACCTCATTACGCTTCGCCAGCGGTATGCTTCTGGGTGCCTGCTTTATCGGTCTCGCTTCGCCAGTATCAATTTCATGTTTGACCATGGCTGTTCTTCCTTGCCTTTTGTTGTTCGTGGCGAAAGCGAAAGCATACCTCTTTAGCAGCTTTTTGGCTTTGTTTTTCTCTGCAGCTGCTAAACCTGCTATCCATTTCTCCACATTTTCACCAAATTCCTTTTGATCCTTGGCTGACATTTCGGCAGGTTGCGGCGTTTGTTCGCTGTTTATTACCGCCTCTACTGGAACACATTGGCCCACCTCTGAGTTTTTACAGACGACTCTTTCATGGCCTGATAGATTTAGCACTCTCACCGGAACTATTCTTTGTTCTGTGGATTTGACGAGGGCCTTTGCTGATATTAAATCCGTCTGTATTTCTGCTGGTTCAACAACCCACAAGCGGTTTTCCACACAATCTCCCTCCATACGCGCCCATATCAGTGATTCACTCTGAGGTGGCAATTTAAGCTGTTCGACCGCAACTATCCTTCTGGCGTGCACTTGATGCTTGCACCCCACGTCTAGAGATATCTCTACATTTCGCCAACTCATAATCTGTTGCCCCATATTCAAATTGATGCCATGAGCTATCATAAAATCGGCACCAATGATAACCTCGTCCACAATATCGGCAACAATAAAGATGTGACTTACACTAATGTTGGCTATAGTCACCTTCGCCTCTGTTTTTCCGTGGACGGTGGCAGACTCTCCCGTAGCTGTCCGTAGTCTTACATTGCTAAGTGCCTCACACTTTCCCTTCACTACATCTGGCCTGATGATAGACTGTGTCGCCCCGGTGTCTATAGTGAAGGTATGTGGTCTGCCATTTATGTATCTGCACGCCGTAAGATTGTTGTTGTTCTGTTGCATGACTGATATTGAGATTGTGGGGCCCTCGCTTGTGGGAGAGAGCACTTGCCCCTCAGTGCTAGCTCGACTTAGTTTAACGGGGACTCTTGTGAAGATGGCTGGTAGTTCGCCCGTTTCTTATTCCTTGATGGTGAGGCGGACCTTGATCTCTTTCGTGGCGCTTTACAGTTTCTCTGGAAATGACCACTCTTTCCACAGTTGAAGCATTTAAGTTCAGCCTTTTGTTCGTTTTCTCCCGAAACTTGCTTCAACATCTCTTTAAGTTTATTCAAAAGGCATTCCTCCTCCTCCACGACTTCCATTTTCCGCACTTTGCTCATTTGTGGTCGAGAAATCGTGCGAGCAGTTTCCTGGGCTAGTGCGAAGGCCACGGTCTCTGCAAAAGTTGTCTTCTGTGTAGAACATACCGCCAGTTTAATGTCAGGATCGCGTATACCATTCACAAACGCCTCGGTCTTAATGTTGTCTATCAGCGGGTGGTTTTCTCCGGGGTATATAAGCTGCACTAATCTCTCGACTTCCATTGCAAAGGCCTGAAGTGACTCATTAGCCTTTTGCGCCCGGCACCTTAATTCCATGCGGTACAATTCTCGTTTGTGCTCATCACCGAACTTCCGCTGTAATGCCACCATTAACTCGTTGTAGTTGTTCCTGCAGCTGGCTGGCATGGTTTCTAAGATTTCAGCTGCGACACCTTTTAACGCCAAAATTAGTTCCAGAGCCTTCTCTCCATCGTCCCATCCGTTTCTGCTGGCTACTGTCTCGAATTGGAACTTGAATACGGATAGGGGTGAGCTACCATCAAAGCATGGTGTTCTTATCCTGCCGGTGCTTTCCGAAATGACTCGCACTGGTTCCGGTCGCTGGCTTTGGAGGTTGTTGATCTTTTCCTCCATCATAACGATTTTTCCACCTACGGTCCTCTCCAAATTGTCCACTTTCGTGTCAACGGCCTTTTCTAAATGTGACACCCTTTCCTCGACACCAGTGATCCTTTTGCTGACCGACTCATGGATTTCCTGCAGCTTTCCAGATGTTGTTTCCAACTCCTTTTCAATTTTGACAAAATTGCTGCTTGCAGTCGTTGGTTTTCGGCTCTAGAAGCTTCGAATAGTTTCTGGTTCTCAGCTCTAGAAGCTTCTCATACTTCAGCCAGAAGTTTTTGATTTTCAGTTCTAGAAGCTTCTTGTACTTCAGCCAGAAGTTTTTGATTTTCGGTTCTAGAAGCTTCTCGTACATCAGCAAACAGCTTTTCGTTCGTTTCTTGCATTTTGCGATTTTCGGCTCTAGAAGCTTCTTGTACCTCCGTTAATACTTGCATTTTTTCCATCATAGCGGCTAGCAACGAATTTATGTCGATACCGCTAGGGTTTGCGGGGGCCTTTACCTCTCGTTCCTCTTCATCCTCGAACTCGTAGGAATCGATGTCGATGTCCTGAAGCTGCAGATGTTCCCTTAATCGCCTTTGCAGTTCATTTTTCGTGCCCATTGTTGGCAGCTCGAGTTTACCCAACTCCCGTTTAAGCCGTTCCACTTTTAGATCGCAGAGCTTCATTTTATCTATTTATTTCTTTTTATTTATTTTTACTTTTGGATTTTGCAATTCCACTTCTGACACCAATTGTTACGTTTTTACCTTTTTAAAAACGTTTAAATATGAGTTCGTTAATTGCAACAAAGTAAAAACAAATATGTCTTTAGTTTTTCTTAACTCTCTTTATTATTTACACTACTTTTGTATGCCACCGTATAGCACTTAACGATACAACAATAATAATCTGCTTATTCACTTTATTAGTTCACACAATTATTCACTTTGCAACCACGACTTGTTTTGTTCACACGCAACTTCACACAAGGCTGACTGTATTAACTCTGCCTGCTGCTTGCTTTGTCCAGCCCTTTTATAGTCCGCACGCACGTATGATCAGTATGATGAACGTTCTCGATGTGGAAGGTTCTCGCTCACGCCTTCTCGAGACTTCTGCTAGTACATTGTTGTTTGTGTACTTTGCTTATGTTGTCCGTTACATATTTGTCGTAGCTGGTTCACTTTATGTTGTTGTTGCTACCTGGTTCGTTGTACACATGTGTGTGTGTGCAACTTTAGATAATCAACACGTTCGTTGTATTCTTAGTGTTAGTGCGTATTTGTGTCGTGTGTATTGTGTTGGTGTAGCTGATAGCTTTTGTTTATCGTTTTTATTGTTAAACGATATTAGGTCGTTTCGATTTACGTAACAATATTGTTTACAAAATCAAATATAATGAAATAATGATATGTAAAGAAAATTTATTCGCTTTATAAAACCCATGTAAGACAATTAATAATTTGAGAATATGTAACAATAATAATTTATTAGATATAGCTAATGACAAATGTCTACCTAATCTATTAAAAGGAAAGAAATCACACTGTACTGTCACAAATGGATTACACATACCAAAAGTTGAAAGTTTAATTCCCGGTCCGCCAATGTTGAACGAGTTTAATGATAGCCTAGAAATTAATGGGGAACAACTTAATCTGAGAGGAACATATATAATCCGGTATCAAAATACATCCATAAAAGTTGGTAATCAAGAATATAGCCTTACCGAGACAATCCAATACAAACCTCTACCTGCTATAATACGTGCACCATTAACAAGCTCCTATGAAAAGACACTTACCCTTCAAAGTTTAAAACAATATCATCTAAACAATACACCAAAAATTAAACTGCTGGAAAGAAAGCAAATTAGAGGAACTGCCGTCGGCCTTATATCAATGGCCTTAATAATTTTTATTATAATAGCGGCGATAATCTACAAGTATCTAAGAAGCATCAAATCAGCTAAAATAAATATATCTCTCCCATCTCATCCAATGGTGCAAATAATAATAATTCATTCATTTATCATAACGAACGCGGGCGTTCGAAATTAATGGCGGAGGAGTTAAAACAAAAAAATATTTAAACATATATAATTTCAACTAATCTAAACGGTTTCCGTTCCCATTAAAATTGCTGACACTATGTCTAGCAATTTTCAACAAACAGGTGATTTCTCAATAATTAAAAATATAATAAAATAATAAAAGAATTGCAATTTAGTTTTTAACTTTTGTTAATAAAGTAAACTTAAAAAGAAGGAGTAAGAACTTCCAAAAAAAAATATTTTTTCAAATAAAAGAAACGAAAAAATGTGTGCGAGCAATATGAAAAAATAAAAAAAATTATCAACAACAAGCGTGCACTGTTATATATTCGTCCAACAATACTCTGAATACAACGATACAAGGGCTTGTGTGAATTGCCCAAATATTATAAGTAACAATACGATCTACACAATGGCAATACTATCAACACTCTTTCTATTGGACGATTGACTATGACATTGTATGTGATTTCCAGGCAAACCGTTATACCTTCCACTGTAATTGAAAATGCTTGAGCAACATTTATTGTGTATAAAATTGGGAACACTTCTTATGTTGAGGACAATTCTTTTAAATAAATCGAACGGTGCGTTCCATTCGCACTAGAATAAAGAATTAATAAAACAAACAAAAGCCTAAATAATATTCAGTTATTTACAGTGCATTATTACTAAAAATTCTAGGTTAGGTTAGAACTCTGCTGAGAGGAAGTCGCCGAAGAAATACTTTTTGTATTTTTTCTTGATGTCTGGCCTGGGGCTCGAACCCTGGGGGATTACTCTGTAACTCAATACGAAAATTAAAATGTACGTATTCGAACAAATTGTACTCTGTAGTACGAAAGCACGGAAAATTTTCGAAATTGATACCAATGTTTTCTTTTTTTCGTACGAACAAAAAATTCTGTTACTCTGTATTACGAAAACGAGCATAAAAATCTTAGTAAACATTCGAAAATCCTTCGTTAGCAATTATTTTATTGACAACTAATAATAAATTTAAAATGTAAGTAAATTAATACAAATACATTGCAAAATAAACATAAAATAATATATTTTAAACAATCTCAATGGAGTGAGTCAAAAAGAATTGTATATACCAACCAAAGACAATACGAAAATGTGTGTGGACTTTATGATGACGCATCTGGATTTGGTCAAGGGACATCTAAAAGTGCCGGATGCAAGAAACAAACCTAATAATCTGTGGTAGAAACTAAGAACAATTGGTCCACCGTAGTGAGATGTTAAAGTTTGGAAAAAAGTAAGCTTAAATAGATCTAAATATTTGAGTGCGATCTATCGCGGGGTTATTAAACATTTTAACTTTTATTAAGTTTGGGCAGCCAAATTAAACACTTTGATTCAAATCCACAATCAAGTTCACCAGTAATTACTCAGTATTTAGTTGAAGAGAATTAAGAGGGATAAGAGTCTGGACACAAAAATACATACATATATAGATTATATATCGACATATATAGATTTACATACATATATAGATATATATACATATATAGGTATACATACATATATAGATATACATACTTATGCATATACACTGCGGTTCATCAGGATAGAACCAACACATTTTAAAATAAAAAACTATAAATTGCAAATACAGATTGAATAAAAAAATTTTGTTTTGCAGAAAAATAGTTGATACTGTAAATGATAATTTAAACACAAAAATTTTTATAAAAATGAATTATAACGGTACTTTTTCACTTTCTTTGTAAGCAAGTATAAAATTTTTCATTTATTTTTTGGTTCAACAGAATAGAACCACGTGCATTTTTAACTTAAATCACTAGGCGGTTGTAATAAAGCTTTATAAAAACCAAATAAAATTAAAGTCACAGTTTGTGACTGCAGTTAGCTAAATCAATATGGGAAGAAAGAGTTCTTTAAATTCGTCGGAAATGGTAAAAATTGATGTTTACCATTCTGAAAATTATTCTTATCGCGAAATCGGTAGAAAAATCGGACGAAGTCAAAATGTGGTAATGAATTACATAAAAATCATGAACCATAACCAACCAAAAATTACAAAGGAGGTACTTAGACAGCTCTAACACCACAGGACAAGCAAAAAATTCTTCGAATTGCCTCAAATTCAGCCCATTCTACCTCTAAAATTAAGCATTTAGCTGAAGTTAAAGCAAGTAAATCAACAGTTCGTCACGCTATTTTAAGCAGTGAACATTTACAAGTCCGAAAACTAAAGAAAAACCTCCATTAAATGCAATCCGTCAACAACATCGCCCTCAGTTTGCCAAAGATAGACGTCCGTCCACGCACTTTAAAAATTTTGTAATAAATTTACAGGCAAAACAATACAAAAGAAATTTCATGAAAAAAATAACGGTATCTGTTTATAGCTATCGCGTGCGTAAAAGAAAGGCAGCATGACTTTAAAAACTATTGAGAATAATAAGTTTTTTTCAATCGTCAGATTTCTTTAAGTAGCACAGCCACGATAAAACTAAACTGATCAATCTGCCATTTTTGTGATTGCATTGGTAAAACTGTACTCACACGTACAAAAAACTGACCTGGCACGTACAGACTGAGAAGAGTTTTTGATTTTCGCTACCTGTTCCGCAGAAAATTGAAGCAAATTTGATGTGTGTGCGGGCAATTACTTCATCATTTGTTTTGCGGATGTTTCGAAAGTGTGTAGCAAACAACTGATAATAAAAATAAAACAAATAATAAAAAAATAGATGTTTTGTTATTTTTTATGTAGTTTTGTTTTTATTTATGAATTTTATGATATTGTTCCTCTATTTTTATGAAATTTGTTTTGTTTAATAAAAATTATTTTAATTATAAGCCGAAAAAATTAAGTCCATTAAAAATTTGTTTAATTGCTTTTATATTATATTTTAAAATCTTGTTTATTTCTCCACAAGTTTCTATAACAATGTACCCAATTACTCTTTCCGAAATAGCGTCGACAAATTTTAAATCAGAAAAGGAATTTCCTGTAGCAAGAAAACACAATGTTATAGATAAACGTTGAATCGGAGAGATGGCGTCAGTCATTTGAGTATCTTGTTTTTGAATTTTCGGGCCAACCAAATTTAAAAGTTTCTAATACATATGTGCCTTCATCCATCCGTAAAAAGTTTCGAAAATCATTTGGAGAACTCAATTCATACCCTTTCTTCAAACACTTTTTATCCAAAGACGCTTCGCAGTTGCCTTTTTTGTTTTTTTTTTTAATTGCCTGCGCCACGGCAATGGCTATGAAACAATCATCTGTCATATTAAAAGAAAAAACTCGACACTAAAAAACAAAAACAAAGTAATCTCCCAACCAAAAACCATATATTCTTTCAGAAAACCTAAAAAAAATATTTTCAAAAAAAAGGCCATAAAAGAATTGTTTCCGATGAAAACCATGATGGTTTCTTCTTCACGACATTTTTGAAATGATATTTGAAGGCTTAAATTTGATGTGTTGCTGTACTAAGCCAAACAAATATTACCAACACATATGCAAAATTTGATCAGTTAAATTTGATCGTGGCCACGGTACTTTAATCTTACTTTAGAAACAGTTGTGTTTAACAAAAGTTTCTCAAGCATAGTTGAAAACTGCTTGTGAATTCACATTTTAAAAACATTATTGTAATATTGATAAAATAAAGCTTGAAAACAACTATTATTATAAGCTTATTCTCAAGTTATATTGCGGTTTGATTGCTAAATGGTATGTTGGAATATTAATACTGCAATGTATGTGTAGATTTTTACTTTTTCATGCTATAAGTATGTATATTGTAAAAAATTGCAACATATCTTGAATAGGGTAAAGTAAAACCATAATAATAAACACAATAAACTACTCAATAATAGTGTGCAGTTTATGGGTACATTCACGGTACTGACGTAGCTATGTAAAAATGTTGAGAATGTTGACAACGCTTTTTCAGTTTGAGAATGTTAATTCTCGATTAGAAATCGTAAAAACGTAACGTAAGAACGTTTGTGTAGTTACATAAACGTTAAAAACGTGACATCTGTCCCCGAAAAATGTAAATAGAAACGAAACAGAACACAACGCAAAACACACACATAAACACAACACAATGGAAATAAATTCATTTACAGACATTTGCACGAGTGTTGTTAAGGTAATGCAAAATTAAAAAAGTACCAATTAGGCTTTAATTGGAACAACTTATATTTGCTTCTTAAGTTTCATGTTATTATTATTATTTAATTATTTATATATTCTTGTATAATATTACAGAATATTACATTTTTGGTTCAATCTGAGTCAATAGGTATGGAATTTACATATAAGTACACTGTCGAATATTGTTTTATTTAAAGTGATTTATTTGTTTTTTTACATTATATTTCAATACAATACCTCTAGCTAGAATAATAATAACTAAAAGCACTCTTATAATTCTTTATGCACACTAGAATCATAAGAATATGTACAAGGCGAATTCATATAAGGTGGGACTAATATTACAAAAATACAAAAACAACAGGGATTTTTTGTTGAAAAGTGATCATCTTGTCAAAAACAGCTGACTAAAGAATGACGATGGGAAGAAAAATGTTAAAAAATACACAAAAAACCAAATAAATTTTGACATTGTTGTTTCCATCAGCTGGCCAATCGCTCCCACCTTCTATGAATTCGCCTTGAATATGTATTTAAAAATTTTAATGCTTAAAAAAATTTACGTATAAATAGGCAAGTACCAAAAAGGGCATTTGTGCCACATGGCATATTACTATATTTATTTATTTTGCTTCAAAGTTTATTATACACATTACAATCGTAATAATAACAATCAAAGAAAAATGCAGATATACAAATTTAAAAGATTAATATATATGAAAGTACCAAAAAGGAGAATTCGTACCACTTCGTCACTCAAAATACATATATATTGTTACGTTATTACCTTTTAAAAACGTTTAAATATGAGTTCGTTAATTGCAACAAAGTAAAAACAAATATGACTTTAGTTTTTCTTAACTCCCTTTATTATTTACACTACTTTTGTGTACCACCGTATGTAACTTAACGATACAACAATAATAATCTGTTTATTCACTGTACTAGTTCACACAAGTATTCGCTAGATCTTTACAACCACGACTTATTTTGTTCACACCCAACTTCACACAAGGCTGACTAAATTAACTCTGACTGCTGCTTGCTTTGTCCAGCCCTTTTATAGTCCGCACGCACGTATGGTCAGTATGATGAACGTTCTCGATATGGAAGGTTCTCGCTCACGCCTTCTCGAGACTTCTGCTAGTACATTGTTGTTTGTGTACTTTGCTTATGTTGTCCGTTACATATTTGTCGTAGCTGGTTTACTTTATGTTGTTGTTGCTACCTGGTTCGTTGTACACATGTGTGTGTGTGCAGCTTTAGATAATCAACACGTTCGTTGTATTCTTAGTGTTAGTGCGTATTTGTGTCGTGTGTATTGTGTTGGTGTAGCTGATAGCTTTTGTTTATCGTTTTTATTGTTAAACGATATTAGGTCGTTTCGATTTACGTAACAATATTATTATTCTGTTTAAATACAACAACAATAAGTATTTATTTCTTAAAAAATCATTTTTTATTATTATTTATTATTAACAAATTAGAGAAAAATCATTATATGCATGCAAAATATTTAAAAGTTTTATATAAATAATCATGAAAGTAGAAAATGCATTCAGTTGCCTGTCAGCTCCCAAAGAAGGAGGTTCATTGATTGCTTTTTTCAGGTTTCAATTATACACCCAAAGAAATACTACGGTAGAATTCTCTAATAACAAAGAGAAATTATCTCGATTTTTGGAAAAATATTTGTCGAGTTAAATATGCTGCCTTTAGGGATTTAGTGATGTACTTTTTTGTCTATGTTTTCCACTACAAATGCATATTAGGTTAATAAGTACTCTTGAAAATATTACTAATGCTGGAGTTACCCACACGTAACGTAACGCACCGTAGAAAACGTTCTCTTTTTAGCATATGGAGAACAATGTAAACGCTTACCAAACGTTCTCTCTCGTTAGCAAAACGGAACGATCTGTATAAAACAGAATTCTCCCACGTTTTTACGTGACATTTGAACATAAGAGAGAGAACATGAGAGAGAGTGCAGTGTTGCCACGAAAAAAAAAATATTGTAACCAACATTTGTGAAAAAAATCACCAAATAAGGAAAAATATGATCAAAATTAAATTTGCAGTTTTTTATTTTATTTTTTTTTTTTATAATTTAAATTATAATTGTGTAGTGATCTGTAATGTGGCAACTCCACAAACTCATTAAGCCTTTGACAGTTGGAATGCAACTTTACTTTTGACATTTCCGGTTAGCATTCTTTTTGTGTAAATCTTGTAGAGTGTAAGCAAGCGATAAATAAAAGAAAATAAAGCATCCTTTATAATTATCAGGTGTGGGGTACATCTTCTGAAAAAAATCGTTAAACCGAAAAGATCAAAAGTCGAGATAATGGATCTTAGACCCGGGCGCCAAACAATGACGGATGCACTAGATGAGGCCGGCATCAATTTCCCTCCTACGGCCACGATGAGCCAACTACGGGCATTATATGAAGCGCTATTAAAGGAGAAAAATAAAAATAACCACGCTATAAAACCGGTAAGGGAGGAACATGCAGCGGAAGATACGAAACAGTATGTTGCCCACGTAGATGATGATGATGATGCCGCTGAAAATGCTACCAAGACACATGTTGTCCCAAACCCTGATGAACAACAACAAACATATATTCTGAATCGATACACCGCAGAAACTAACACCGAAGTCCACGTGCCTGATGCCGCCGAAAGTGAAGACGATGCAACTGCTGTCCCGAAGCCGCCAGCTGTAATTGATGCCGCTGCCAGAATGCATACAGAAAAAATTTGCGATTTTCACCCAGATACTGCGTCCGAAGAAATAAAAAAACTGCAACTGCGATTACAGATGTTGCAATTGCAGCAACAAATACATGCCCTAGAAGAGGGTTTATCCCACCAAGTCCCGGTACGCAGTATAGACTGGATGGAATTGGATGCTGCTGTTCCTATGTTTAGTGGCGATGACAACCAGGACATAAACCGCTGGTTCTTAGTTTTTGAAGACTATGCGGGAATGTTTTCCCAAAAGGAAAAATGTGTAGCCGTACGCCGACGTTTGGAAGGTACGGCCAAACAATACGTAACAAACTTAGGCCTGTTACAATTCGATGATTTGAAAAATCGATTAGTGACGATGTTCAAGCGTACAGTCTCCCGGCAAGAGGTGTACAGGCAACTACAGCAGAGAAATTTGAAGCCAGACGAATCGTGCCTCAGCTACGTGGTAACTATGCAATCGATCGCTGCTAAAGCAGACATAGAGGAACAAGAACTGGTCGATATGATAATTGATGGTGTGCCAAAGAATGACAACGCAGTCAACATGCTGTACGGTGCCAGTAGTATGGATGACCTACTACGTCGCCTGGATAGATATGAGTGCCGCCGTCAACAACGCCGCGTCCTATCAAAGGCTAATACTGCAGTTAAACCGATGTCATCCGAAACCACTGGTCATAAGTCCACCGAAGCTGAGGTCCGCTGCTATAACTGTTCCCAATTTGGACACTACCAGAGTCAGTGCCAGAAGCCCAGACGTACCCCGAATTCGTGTTTTGTGTGTGCAGAGGTGGGGCATTTCCATAGAGACTGCCCGAGGAAGAAGAAGACTGATGTAGTTGGAGCCATAGATATTAAGGGGATCAACGCATTCCAATTGGTAAGTGTTGCCTTCAGAGAACAAAACAAGCGCACTGATGTTAATAATTTTTTCTCTTTGTTTGATACGGGTAGCCCAATTAGTTGCATAAGTGAATCGCTGGTACCATTTGCAATCCCCATTAATAGAACATTACCATCATTTCGCGGCGTTGGAAACAAAGTCATAAAGATGGTCGGTCGCGTTGAATGTAATATAATTTTCCAAAACAAAACAGTAGTGTGTAATTTATTTGTCCTGCCAGATTCTGAGGCCATAGTGCCACTTCTAATCGGGCGTGACATACTTAAGAAACTAGATATTCACTTATGTATAAAAAAAATTTCTTATGAAAAAAATGAATTATTAAAAATGAATTTAAAAAATAAAAGCATTAGTGAAGAGATACATCGTGCGCTTGTCTTGTTTAAAATTTGTAGAGATCCTGAACTTCCACCTGCAGTAGAAAATTTGTTTGATGAATTTCCATTTACCATATGTAATGAAAATGATTTTATTGAATCGATTGACCTCGGCAGGATTGTTTCACCTGAGGGAAAACATTTAGAGAATCGCGACAAAATTGCTTCTGAAGATACGTGTGGTATAGTTGAAAGTGTTATGGATTTAGAAATTATTGACGAGGATGAGAATTGTGAGGAAAACATGGAAATAATTTGCAATGTTGAGGATAGTACGAAGGTAGACATTGATGAGGGACTGGACGTGGCGAGTGTGTGTACATTGAGGTCAATATTAGAGAGGCAGTATTTTGACAGATTGGGATCTCCGACGCGAAGTGTGGATTATTGTATGGAGATTAGGGTGACTAATGATGTACCGATTTACAGTGGTCCAAGGCGGCTTTCATACCGGGAGCGGTCCGAGGTTAAATTGAAATTAGATGAACTTTTGCGGAAAGGGATTATACGCCCTAGTGATTCAGCATATGCCTCACCGATTGTATTAGTGAGACGGAAAAATGGGCAGTTGAGGATGTGCGTGGACTACAGGGCCTTGAATAAGATTACGCTGAAGGATAATTATCCCTTGCCCATAATCGAGGACTGCTTGGACTACTTGGGTAACAAGAAAATTTTCTCGACCCTTGATTTAGAAAATAGTTTTCATCAGGTGCCGATGCATGAGGAGTCGATAAAATACACGGCTTTTGTCACGCCTATGGGCCAATACGAGTATTGCTATATGCCATTCGGGCTGAAGAATGCTGGTGCCGTATTTCAGCGGTTTATTAATAAAGTTTTAAGGGAATTTATAGAGTCAGGTAGGATTGTGGTTTACTTGGACGATATAGTCATTGCTACTGAGACTATGGAGGAACATGTAGGGTTGTTGTCGGACGTGTTGGGCGTTTTAAGTGACGTGGGATTGAGACTTAATATGGATAAGTGCAAATTTGCGTATCGGGAGATAAATTATCTTGGTTATCAGGTGAATGAGTCGGGCATTAGGCCTAATGAGGATCACATCAGGTCTATAAGGGAGTATCCTGTGCCTACGGACTGTGAGGGAGTGGAACGTTGTTTGGGACTGTTTTCCTATTTTCGAAGATTCGTACAGGACTTTTCGAGGATATCAAGACCTCTGAACATATTGAAGAAGAATGGGAATTTTAATTGGACGGACGAATGCAGGGACGCCTTTTTGACTCTAAAGGACCGACTGACGAATGCTCCTGTGCTGGCAGTATACGATCAGCGACGTGAAACGGAACTACATACAGATGCCAGTACTAAGGGTTATGGCTCTGTCCTTCTACAGAGACTGGGTGATGGTAAATTTTACCCAGTGGCTTACTACTCTAAGTGCACTTCTCCGGCGGAATCGAGGTACCATAGTTTTGAATTGGAGACTATGGCCATAATATATGCACTGAGAAGATTTCGTATATATTTGGAAGGGATACCTTTTACTATTGTGACCGACTGTAATTCCCTTACACTGACATTGAGTAAGAAATTAATGAACCCCAGAATCGCCAGGTGGGCTTTAGAGTTGGAAAACTATAACTATAGCATAAGGCACAGGAGGGGGGAATTGATGGCTCACGTCGATGCACTCAGCCGGGAACCAGTTGCTGGAGTTATAGATGAGAATGAGGTTGACGTGAATATTCAAATTATGCAGTCTAGGGATCCGAAGATACGGGACATTAGCAGGGCGCTTGAACGGGGTGAGAAAGAGGGGTTTCTGTTGGATAATGGTTTAGTATTTAGAATAGGTAAGCTGGGACAGAGGCAATTATACGTCCCCGAGGAATTGGAGGAGAACGTAATGAGATTAATGCACGAGAAGTATAGTCATGTTGGTATTGGGAAATGTATGGACAGGATAGGCAGATATTATTGGTTCCCTAATATGAGGGACAAACTGAATAAATTTATAAGAAACTGCCTCAAGTGTATTTACTATTCGGGGCCACATAGAAGGAATGAGCGGAACTTGTACAACATTGAGAAGAAGGCTATCCCTTTCGACACCTTGCATATTGACCACTTTGGCCCATTACCGGCAGTTAGGTCCAAACGTAAACACATACTGGCGGTAGTAGACGCATTTACGAAATTTACTAGGCTTTATGCTGTGAACTCGCCGGGGACGAAGGAGGCATGTTGTGCCTTACGGAAATATTTTAGGGACTATAGTCGCCCTAGGCGAATCATTAGTGACCGCGGTACATGTTTTACTTCTGATGAATTCAGTAGATTTGTGACTGAAAGGAATATTGTTCACGTGAAAACATCGGTAGCTTCTCCACAGTCAAACGGTCAAGTAGAGAGGATAAATAGAGATTTGAGGGCTATGCTATCGAAATTGTCTGAGCCAGCGGAACATTGTGATTGGGCGGATAAACTGTCGCAGGTGGAGTTCGCCATTAATAACTTGCTGCACAGTGCTACGGGACAATCGCCAGCTATGTTACTGTTTGGAGTCGAACAACGGGGAGAGATAGTTGATGAACTGACAGAATACGTACAGGATAGGTATGAGGATTTTAATAGGGACTTAAGGTCAATGAGAGAGGATGCATCGGAATCCATAAGGAGGTCCCAGGAGAATAATTTAAAGTATTTCCATGTTCATCACAAACCGCCAAAATCTTTCAAACCTGGAGATTTAGTTGTCTTAAAGAATGTTAATACAACCCCAGGAGTCAATAAAAAATTAATACCGAAGTACCGCGGCCCATACGTGATTCAGAAGCAATTAGGAAATGATCGCTACGAAATATCTGATGTAGAAAATTGCCAGGTGACACAGTTACCCTATAGAGGTGTAGTGGATTCAACTCGATTAAGAAAATGGTTGGAAGTAAAGGACTCGGTAGAAGACAAATTATCCGAAACTGAAGGCAACACGAGTGAATACGAGGACTATGAGTTTCTGGAAGATGAGTTTTCACAAGATGTGCCGCAATCGAGGTCGATTGCTTAGTCAGGTTGGCCGAGATTGTAGTGATCTGTAATGTGGCAACTCCACAAACTCATTAAGCCTTTGACAGTTGGAATGCAACTTTACTTTTGACATTTCCGGTTAGCATTCTTTTTGTGTAAATCTTGTAGAGTGTAAGCAAGCGATAAATAAAAGAAAATAAAGCATCCTTTATAATTGAGAAAAAAGAAACAGAAAATAAGAAAACAAAATTATAGTCTCATAATTAATTGGCTTTAACAAACAAAACAAAAGCTATTTTTATAAGAAAAATAATAACCAAATCCGGAATAATCTACACATTGAACAAAAAAACGGCAACACTGATGATGAGTCTATATACCAATTTCTATGCATTGTGTTGTGTTTATTTGTGTGTTGCTTTGTGTTCTGTTTCGTTTTTATTTACATTATTCGTTGACATATGTCCCGTTTTAAACGTTTCTATAACTACACAAACGTTTTTAAGGCTACGTACGTTACGATTTTAGGTTTCTAACGCTTGGGTAACCAAGGCATAACACTTTTCCTCTAGGTTACGCACATGCTTCTCAAAACTAGTCACATTTTAATCATGTTCTCTTTGTGCCGAACACTGATTTACATTGCTCTCCATATGCAAAAAAGAACGTACGTTAGGTTTGGCTAAAGCCTACTTTACACGGTCCCACAAGTAATATGATCTGTCAAAATTTTGTGTAGAAGAGTACGGATGTGATCGTCTAAACGTACTATGTAATGAAACCATCACACATTGAGAGAATATACGGATGAAAAGTTTGACAGTTGTATGGCTCTCTTCATTTTTTGAAATGATTAAAAAAAAGCAAGTCGATATTATTGAATTTCTTCAATGAAAAGTTTAAAGATTCTTAAATATTTAAATATTAATCGAAATGTGCGTGATTTTCGGTCACAGTGAATATAGTTTCTTGTGCAAGAGATAATTAAGAAGCTAATAAGACGTACTGCTCATAAAATAAAAATTGTTATTGCTATTAGTTGTTTTTATTATTTATTAATAGTTTTACACAAAAATTACATTTTTTATTAACTCTCGCCAATATAAAAAACCCACCCAGAAACAACAGAAATACTTTTTGGTAATATTTGCTGTCCCTTTCTTAGTATACGGTTAAATGTTAAAATCCCGAGTCGTCACTGTGTACATTGTGGCATAAACAGACGTCGGCACAAAGAGAAAATGATAAAATGTGAGTGTATTTGTGAGAAGCATGTGTATTGCCCGGATAAAATTGTTAGTAGTTATTGTTTCAAGCAGTGTTCGAACAAATATTGTGCTTTTTTATGTCATTTATTACTCTTCAGAATAATAAATGTGGGAATGTAGTTGCGTTGTAAGAGAGAGGCGAGTCAGTTGACGAGAAGACGTAGTGGGCGAAAGACGTGTGCGGTGCATATAAAACATTGGTGACGATAAAACTTTGAATTCTTTTAATTTCTTTCTTTGCTTTGTAATTTGAATATATTATTCAAAATAAAATTAAAGTAATATTAATTTTCCACAATTGGGGACTCAACCAAAATTGCATTTAAAAGTGTAAATATACAATACAAAAAGTTTGAAGAGGAAGCTAGCGGTAAAAAAAAAGGAGAAAAATTTTTTTTGAGGATAAGAGTAAGAAAAGAGAGTGAAAAGAGAAACGAAACAACCCCTGAAAAACAAACAAGTGCAGAACGCAGTTTGGTATATAAGAACTAACGGGAATATAACGCTTGTCGATAGAATAAAAAAGAAAGAAAAAAAGAAAAAGAAATAAGTGAAGAGAGTAAATAGAAACATGTCGCGTCTGCGTGAATTTGAGAATGTGTTTGTGGCACTACGCAATAGTAAAAAAGATGCAGTAGCCGCGCTGCACAAGTTTGTATATGAAAATGAAGGAGGCAGAATGAACCGACACCGGCTGCGAGATTTTGCTGGCTTTCAATACACCGACGAAGATGATGCATATGTGAAGAAGGCAGAATACATCGAAAATAATTTGAACGTTACAGACTTAGTTTCTATATGCAATATATTGGGCATTAGTTACAAAAAAGATGATTTGATGAAACACATATTTAGAAATTTGCAGAAAGGTAAGCTGTTGGCTTTCGATGACGACGACGATAATGATGGTGATGATGATGTACATTTCGACGACGACGATGCTGAACTTTATTCTACAAAAGACGAGGAGCCGAATAATCAACAGAGTGTGTGTGAGGTACCTGCTGCAAGAGGTTTCGGTATGAACAACGACGTGAGAAGAGGTGCTCGAGAACAATCTGGAAATACGATGGGCGTAGAAGCTGTCGCACCGAATATGACGAAATTTGCTTTAAGTTTTAGAGACATTGAAGACTCGTTAAGACCTTTTGATGGTACAAATAGTTTTCCAATTAGAGCATGGCTTAATGAATTTGAAGAAACAGCCGCAGTGTTGTACTGGGATGATTTTCAGAAATTTGTCTTCGCAAAGAAATCGTTAAAATGCTTAGCTAAACTGTTTATAGCCAGTGAAAAGGGCATAACGAATTATAATAAATTGAAACAAGTCTTAATAGAAGAGTTTGACTCAGCAACAAGTAGCGCACAGCTTCATAAAATGTTATCCGGTTGTAAAATGGGTAAGGACGAGAGCGTTCAAGAGTACTATCTTAAAATGAAAGAATTAGCTGCTCGAGGTAATATTGACGAAGCTTCTTTAATTCAGTACATAATTGATGGAATAAATGATTTGGATATACATAAAATGATGCTATACGGTGCTAGAAATTTGAAGCAATTTAAAGAGAAATTAAAATACTATGAAACGATGGCCAAGAATAACAAAAGAAAAACTGAATTCAAAAGAAACGAAAAGGTTACACATAAGGCTGAAAAAACAACAGATTTGAAGTGTTTTAATAGCGGTACTAATGGACACAAGTCGGCTAATTGTAAAGATAAGTCAAGAGGCACTAAATGTTTTCAATGTGATAAATTTGGTCACATAGCAAAGGACTGTCCGTTAAAGAAAAATGAATCTAATGTTCGATGCCTATTTAAAAAAGAAAATGATATGATGGAATTGAAAATAAATATTGCTGGTACGAACACATTAGCTTTTCTCGATACTGGATGTGCTGTCAACGCCGTAACTGAAAAAATCTACTCGATTCTTCCCAACAAACCCGATCTGTCAGAGTCTAAATTTTACATGATTGGTTTTGGTAAAAACAGGTATGAAAATAAGGTAAAACCAATTGGAAACTTTAACTACTTGGTGAACGTAGAGGGTGAGTCATTCAATTTAACATTTCATGTTGTACCTAACGATAGTGTAGATGTTGATGTTGTATTGGCAAACAGTTTTGTTTATCAGCTGATATTAGAATTACTCCTATGGGCGTCGAAATAAGAAAGTTTGATGAATCGGTCCCTATGTTGAAGATAAATGTTGTTGGCGACCATGATTTTGATATTGATGAAACTGCAAGTCCACAAGTGAAGAAGTCTGTTGCTGAAATGATTAATAACTACAAACCACTAAACATAAAGACAACCAATGTCGAGATGAAGATAATTTTGAAAGATGATTCTCCAATATTCTGTACACCTCGTCGATTACCTATTCAGGAACGTACAGTGGTTGATCAGCAAGTTGAGCAATGGCTAAAGGACGGTATAGTCGAACATTCCGAGTCTGAATTTTGCAGTCCCGTCGTTTTAGTAAAGAAACGAGATGGTACACCAAGACTTTGTATAGACTACCGCAAAATAAATCGAGTTATCGTTAAGGATCGTTTTCCTTTACCTTTAATAGAAGACCAACTAGATCGCCTACAAGGGGCTAAAGTTTTTACAACAATAGATCTCAAAAATGGATTCTTCCATGTGCCCGTAGAGAAGTCCAGCAGAAAATACACATCATTTGTGACCCATAGCGGTCAATATCAATTTCTGAAGGTTCCATTTGGTCTATCCAATTCTCCCAGCGTATTTCAGCGGCACGTCAACGCTATATTTAGAGACTTAACTAGACAGGGGATTGCATTACCATACATAGACGATGTAATTATACCGGCAAGAGACGAAAATGAAGCTTTGCAATACTTACGAATTGTTTTGAGACAATGTCAAGAATACGGTTTAGAGCTAAATCTGAAGAAATGCATGTTTTTAAAGAAACGTATACAGTTTTTGGGTTATGTAATTGAAAACGAGTCTATCTTTCCATCACCAAATAAAATAGAGGCTTTGGCAAAATATCCTGTTCCACGCAATATTAAGCAAGTAGAAAGTTTTCTGGGATTGGCCGGATACTTTAGAAAGTTTATACCCAATTTCTCCATTATTGCAAAACCGCTTACCGATTTAAAGAAGAAGAACCAGAAATTCGAAATAGACTCAAAGATGTAATGTGTCAGCAGCCAGTTTTAAAAATTTACAACCCAAAGTATGAAACTGAGGTCCATACGGATGCTTCCATTGAGGGATATGGCGCCGTGTTGCTTCAGAAATCACCAGATGATAATTGCCTACACCCGATCTACTACATGAGCCGGAAAACAAGTGACCAAGAGAAGAGGTATAGTAGTTACGAGCTCGAAATTTTGGCAGTCATCGCCGCCCTTAAAAAGTTTAAAGTTTACCTACTTGGAACCCATTTTAAGCTCGTCACGGATTGCAACGCTTTCACCAAACCTCTAGAGAAGAGAGATCTTTGTACTCGAGTCGCTCGTTGGATTTTATTTCTAGAAGAATTCGATTATACGGTTGAACACCGCCCAGGCGCACGGATGAAGCATGTCGATACCTTATCACGCTATCCGATGATGACAATAACGACCGAAGACAGCATCATAGAGAAAATAAGGCGATTGCAGGCGCAAGAAGAAGATCTACAAACAATAAAAGACATTTTAAAGACCCAGCACGACTACAATAATTATTTTTTAAAAGGCGATATTCTTTATAAAATTATTGACGATCGAGAATTGCTTGTAGTCCCGAAAGCTCTTCAGCGAGAAGTCATCCGTTTAGCCCACGACAGAGGTCATTTTTCAACTAAAAAGGTCAAATAACTCATACGACGTGAATACTATATACCAAAACTGGAAGAGAAAATTGAGCAACATATAGCGAATTGTATAGCCTGCATTATCAACAATAGGAAACATGGAAAGCAAGAAGGCGTATTGCACCATATTCCTAAGAAAGACGAACCTCTTCACACATACCACATTGATCATCTAGGACCCTTAGAATCCACATCAAAGCAATATAAGCACATACTTGCGATAATCGACGCCTTCACGAAATTTTGCTGGCTGTATCCAACTAAATCAACAACAACGAATGAGGTCATCAGTAGACTAAAAGATCAGAGCATTGTTTTTGGTAATCCTGTTCAAATAATTACGGACCGAGGAACCGCATTTTCCTCTGAAGATTTTAAAATTTATTGTAAAGGTGAAAATATCAAACACCACATGATTACAACTGGTCTGCCTAGGTCCAACGGCCAGGTCGAAAGGCTGAACTCTACTATCATTTCAGTCTTGGCAAAGTTAAGCGTAGACGACCCGACAAAATGGTATAAGCACGTCGGAAAGGTACAGCAAGCCATCAATTCGACGCATACTCGAAGTATTAACACCACTCCGTTTGATTTTCTATTTGGCACCAAGATGCGTATCCCTGACCAGTGTGACATTCATGAGCTTATTCGAGAAGAAATTGTAGCAGCTTTTAACGATGATAGAGAGGAAATTAGACAAAATTCCAAGGAACAGCTAGCCAAGGTTCAGGATGAAAATCGTAAGTCGTACAATCTAAGGCGTAAGAAAGCCACAATATATAAAACTGGTGACTTAGTTGCAATAAAAAGAACCCAATTTGGCCCAGGCCTAAAGTTAAAACCTAAGTATCTGGAGCCGTACCAAGTTGTAAACGTAAAGGCCAATGATACGTATGACGTGGTACGAGTTGGAAACACCGAGGGGCCAAGAAGCACTTCAACATGCGCTGAGTATATGAAGCCCTGGCACACCAGCTTTGATGATGACGAATTCGAGACGAATCCGAGTCAGGACGGCCGAAATATGGGAATGTAGTTGCGTTGTAAGAGAGAGGCGAGTCAGTTGACGAGAAGACGTAGTGAGCGAAAGACGTGTGCGGTGCATATAAAACATTGGTGACGATAAAACTTTGAATTCTTTTAATTTCTTTCTTTGCTTTGTAATTTGAATATATTATTTAAAATAAAATTAAAGTACTATTAATTTTCCACATAAATATATTTCACTTAATAATTCAAAGAAAAATCTGTGAATTTTACCCATTGTAAAGGATGGCAATAGTTCACCAGGCAGAAAATATTATTATGGAAAGATTTACATACATAGTTAGGTTAGGTTAGTGTGGTAGCTTCATACCAAAAGCTTACTTGAGCACGCATAGCGGCCCGTTGTGATGCCACAGGTGAACGCAGTTCCTGTACTGACCAAGTCCCCCGAACCCAGGAGGGGGAGGTCGGGGGAGCCGCATTCTCTCCGCGTGTCTACCCATAACACAGTGACCTGTAAGCATGGCCACTGTGATTGAGATAATGTCGCGACCAAGTCCAAGTAACTGGTTGGTACGCCTTCTATCCATCCGGGGCCAGCTGAGTCTAGCGGTAGAGCAGGACTCCTCGTTGATCCAGAATAGGTTGGCGTTTCGGAAATATTTCCGCGCGATGGCCAGTTTAGTACGCCAGCTCTGGCTAGCTCGTCGGCTCTGCAGTTTCCCGGACAGTCACAGTGTCCGGGGACCCAGACAAGTGTGACACTGAAGCGTCTAGAAAGAAGGTTGAGGCAACGGCGACATTCCCTGACGATCCTGGAATTATTCGCAATGTTCGACAGACTTTATAGCAGCTTGGCTATCCGAAAAGATCGAGATGCGGGTGAAAGGAACACCGTATGTGAGGATCCATTGTACGGACTGGTAGATGGCCATTACTTCTGCCTGGAACAGACCACAATAGTCCGGCAGCCGTACTGAAATGTTCAAATCCAATTTCCCGGAGTAGACTCCGCTACCCATCCCGCAATCGAGTTTGGAGCCGGCGGTATATACATCCAGGAGTTCCGGGGGATGGCCGTGTCTGGGGTCCAATCACTTCTGCTTCTTGATGAAGAAGTTGAAACCCCTGTCAAAACAGTATTGCACAGGAAGATAATTGATTTCCATTTTGGCCGCTGGGTCGATCTCTAGAATAGAGGAGTGACCAGAGGGAAAGATGCGCCAACGAGATAGGGCATTGAGTCTTGTCGCAGTGAATTTAGCCACCTGTTTGGCGAGGAGCCCAGTAGGAAACCAGTTAAGCATTGCGAACAAGGCCTTTGTGGGGGTGCTGCGCAGAGCACCATTGATACAAATAGCTGCGGATCTTCTAACTCCGTCCAGGAGTCAGACATTGTACCGCTTGTCCAGAACAGTCCACCAGAAGGCAACACCGTATAGGAGGTTGGGTTCGATGACCACAGAGTAGATCTAATGGATGACTTTTGGTCTGAGACCCCATCTAGATCCGACTGCCGTACCGCAGCAGTAAGCGGCACACGCCGCCTTTCGCGCCCTGGCAGCCATATTAGCCCTCCAGTTGAGTTTGGGGTCGAGAATCAGGCCCAGATACTTAACCTCGGGACTTAGCGTGAGTCTGGTCCCGTTAATAATAGGAAGGATGAGGGGCGGGACCTTGTATCTCCTAGTGAAAAGGATTGCATCTGTCTTGGAGGGATTGATGGATAGTCCAAAAATCCCGCACCAGTCCAGTACAATTGACAGTACCAAGTTCAACCTATCGGACAGCGTCTGTGGACATATTCCCGACGCAGCAATGGCAATATCGTTAGCGTAAGCTATGGCGTTATTACCAGAGGATTCAAGTCTCCTCAGGAGTGAGTTGACTGCGAGATTCTAGAGAAGTGATGATAGAACACTGGTGGATCAATTGAGGCCCTGATATAAACATCAAGGACTCTCTCCAGTGTCTTCAGAAGAAAGGAACAGAGGCTGATTGGTCTATAGTCACCCGCCTTAGTGTGGGACGGCTTCTCAGCCGTGGAAATGAAGATAACCCTAGATATACTCCAGCTCCATGGGATATAGAGGAGCCTAAGACTAGCGTCATAGATGGCAAGCAGCTAGGGAAGAACAATTTCCTCCCCATGCTGGATGTGACCTGGAATAATACTATCCGGTCCTGGGGACTTGAATGGTTTGAAAAATCTAAAAGCCTACTGCACTTGGCCTGGGTTAAGAGTTAGTGAAGAGTGATTCCCAGACGGCGGAGCCGTAATCTGATAGAGAGCTTGCCCCTCAAGGATGGCACTCCCCGGAGAATGATTGTCGAAGAGAAATTCAAGCGTCTCCGAGCTGGCATCAGTCCAGCTGCCATCAGGCCGTTGGATGCATTCAAGAGACTTATGTGTGGAACTCAGAATTTTGCGCAGACGGCTTGTCTCGGCAGAGGTTTCTACGCTCGCGCAGTAGTTCCTCCACGAAGCCCTCTTCGTGCGCCTTACAGCGTATTTAAGTTTCCTCTTCTTGGCCTTCTAAAGTGCCCATTCACCGTTGGGCTTTGCCCTATTAATTTGCCCCACTGGTCAGCAACATTGGCCAACCTCCAATTATCGGTAGGAAGGTCTTTGTTGCTGGCCTTGAAGATCCTCAAGATGGCTTCCGGGTCCGATGGTCACGTGAGGATTCTCGGTCTCGATCGGGGGCGATGGGGAATTTGGTCCGGAGGGACCATAGTGCATAGCGGATCTGCGGGTTCTGTACGCCCTAATGCTTGCACTCAGGGTGTTCCTGACATCAGAAGGTGGATCGATGTCTGCGGTCTGCGCGCCAGATTTGGAGGTGGATTGCGCTTCGGGCGGGGGTACGGCGACCAAGGCGGAGGATGTGGCGACACTAGAGAACAGCTTTGGTACCGGTTCCTTGTGTGCCAGACGGGGTATCACCAAAGTCGTAGGGACTTTGATTTACATACATAATAATGTATGGAATTTTTTGGTGACCGATTTGCGAAACAGAAGACCTTAAAATATAACCCTTTGAAATAGTCAGGTACCAAAATTTTAAAATTGTAATCTTCTATGTATCCACTGCACTTTCTTTAAACGAGCGACACTGGTATTTTTCGCACAAGTTTTTATAGTTTTGTAACAGGAGTCATCATTACATATTACAGGTACCTGGATATTTTAAAGGGTTATATTTTATAGTCCTCTGTTTCGTCACCACAAAATTTCCATACATTATTATGTACGTAAATCTTCCCATAATGATGTTTGCTACCTGTTGAAATATTTCAGTTACAATGAGAAACAGTTCTTTTGCGAATCCAAATTTAAATATTTCTAAATGACTATTCGTCAATATGCATCTATGTTTATTTTTTATTTGTGACATTGTAGAAAATGACGACTTACAAATATATGTTGTTGAAAACATAGAAAAAGTGTACAATGCTAAATCCCTAGAGGCAGCATACTTATTTTGACAAATATTTTTCCAAAACTCGAGACCATTTCCCATTGGTATTAATAAATCCTGCCGCATTTGTAATATTTAGTAGACATTTTTTAAATCACAATTCAGTGGATTATTGAAGATATCTATTGCACATTCTAAATCAAAAATATCCTTGAATCTCATTTTAAAATCAAGTTACTAACTTCAGAACTAAAGAATTTAAGTTTTGTTTGATTTGGGTGCAATGTGTATATATCAGTCGAAAACATGGGAATCGATTTGATCTTTTAATAGACTGAGTTTTCTAGGAAAATTGACCAACAGCCTGAAATAACTCGCAAATGGTTTTATTTTTGCCTTGAATAAGGTTTAAGCCATTTATATGAAGCGTTCTATCTGTAAGAAATGCAAAATCCAACAGATATTCTGTTGAAGTTAAAGCATTTATAATTTCTGCACTCTTTTCATTACCCTGAGTACATAAAAAGTAGATTATCTCCTCTTTAAGGCCAAAAAGCCTCTCAAGAGCTTTACCACGACTTAGCTATCTAACATCTGTGAATGTAAATACGTCAGCATTTACTTCCTCTAAAAATGCTTCCTATGGGTTAGTGCATTATTTCCACTTTTAAGACGTTTTATTACTGCAATTTTTTTTTATTTAAACTGCAATTTTCATCACATCATTTAAACGTAGTGCCTTAGCAAAAAGATGAATAATGCAATGAAAGGTACGTACATTTATTCCAGCCTTAATTAAATGGCCCACAATGTCATTACACTGTCCAATCATAACCGCTGCCCCATCTGTGCAAATAGAAGATATTTTCTTTTTGTCTACTACCTTCAATACATGTAACATGGCACCGCCAACTTACCAGCTAAAGCGGGGAAGCTAAAGCAGAAGTTGTAAAAGATAGAAGTCAAGTGAGAGAGTGCATTGAAAGAAGTTGATTAAAAAAAGTTGTAAGAAGAATGAAGTTGATTAAAAAGTTATAAGAAGAAAAAAGTGAAATAATAATTTCTAATTACAATTCCTATATTTTTTGTTTTAAAAAATTAAATTGAACAGAATTCAAATTTAATTAAATAAATATTTTTTAGATTATTTAAAAGATTTAAATTAAATATAAATAAATGGAAACTAAATGGGTAAGAAAGTTAACAATTAAAAATATAATGAAATAAAACTATTATTACTATTACTTCTAATAATAATACAATAAATAAAAAATAATAATAAAGTCTTAAAAGTACGATTTTACTCATTTAATTAAGTCGTACAACAGAAGCTGTTCAAAATTTACGTTATTTTCCTTTACAACCAAAAACATATTTTACATACATTTTCATCAAATGAATGATATATGGCCTCTCTTACACTTTCATTGCACTATTATATTCTTTTTATTTAAATAAATAAAATCTGTATACTTATAGAAAATTCAGTTTAATCCACAAAAGTTGTTGAAAGGGTTTGCAACAATAAAAACCAAGAATGGCTTCCTTGAGACAATCTGAAAATAGAGTCTCGGCAAATACATATGTATTTTATTTTATGTGTGGAATAATCCGGTTCGAATGGACCAAAATGTGGGGGTGAGTGAAGAAACAATAAAATAAAATATTTGTGAAGAATAAACAAAAATACAAAATGTTTTAATTTTCAATATAAATTGGTTTATTACGTACAAAAGACGTACCTTTAGCTTTGGGAGTGGATCGAGCAGTGATCTCTTTTCATTTATACTTCATAATTTACAATAATTAATACAAGGGTGAATATTAAACTAATGTGGTGGCCAGCGTGAACAAACATATACAGCCCAATCATGAATAAAAATTCCGCGTGAAATGTTTTATTTTTTCTTTTTCTCTGTATTAATCCCATTCTTATCAATCGTGTAAAGGGAGAAATATTAAAAAGGGAAAAAGTAGGTATTATCAATGCATTTTAATTTGGTTTTTCCCAAAAAAAAATTCACTTATAAAACACAAGGGAGTTTGCTCTTAAAATGTAAGTATATTTTTGTACAACCAAATTTAAATAAATAAAAAATATTTAAATGTTGCTGTAGGTCTAAAACAACTAATAAAACTCAAGTTCAACATTTAGTTATATTAATGGAAGCCAATCTGTAAGCAGTATGCTCAAAGTCGACTGGCCTAAAGACGCATTGATGTCATCAGTCTAGTACCCACCTTCTGCGAAAAAACGTAAGCTCGCACTTAGCAAATTGCTTTTATGTTGGTTGACTGTGAGTTGGTGAAATTTCTAGTAAATACCGAAAGACCGGTTTATTTACTGTGTAGTACTTTTGAAACCTGTTGCAAGATAAAATTTAAACCAAACAATTTCTTTTTATTTATTTACATACAAAGACAGCGGCAACTCAGGAGAATTAGATTCATCCCTTAATTGTCTTCTACGCTTGTCTACGTTGGCTGTTTTGTTATTGCTTTTCCAAACTACCAATTTCCTCCACAAGGATACACATGATGGCACCATTCATTTTTATTTTCTTGTATTATATTAAACTCTTATGTATTTTTTTAAATTGTATTAAGTTTATTTAACTTTAATTTTACTTTATTTTCACAAATTGTCGAAAAATTTAATATCAATAAGGAACACAGCTGACTTAAAAATTCGATATTGCCACTTTTTCAAACTTTTACTCCCGCGCAATTTGTAATTAGAGGATTTCTTTCTCGAGAAAAACGTTTTCCGTGAGAAAGAAATTCCTTGAGAATATTCGTGATTGGGCTGATAAAAATAATACGATAAAAAAACAACAAAAGGATAAAATTTATGAAATCAGAAGAAATTTTGTCCAATATAATAAATTATGTGTTTACAATTATAAAAATCTGTTAGACTAAATTAAGACTAATTATATACCATCAGAAATCATAATTGTGTCTTTTATAAACAATTAGTACGTTAATACAAAAAAGAAATATATTAAGAAAAAGCACTTTAATTTATCAAAATTTTTTAAATATTTACAAATAAAACACATCAATTATTAGGAATATATGTATTTGATTCGCTTTCATAATGAAACAATTATTGTTGAAAATCGAACGTTCATTTCGAATAAAATGTCTACTTTAATACCATTTCCAGTTGCTCTATAGCTATCAGATAATTAAAAATCTTCGACTAAGTAATAGGAACGAAATTAACTCAATTCAATTATGTGTTGTGTAACCTTGTCTACAAATATCAGATTACCTACAGTGATAATTATTGTGCATACTGTAAACCATAATACGAGTAATTATCAAACTCAAAAATCTGATATTAATATTATAACAATGGCCAATATAGAAATTGTACTAAGGTTTCCATTTTTACCAGAATTTACAGAGATATTCTAGTGCCAATTAGCTTCCAATACTTTGATAATTTAAACTTTTAAGTGTTTATAAATAGCCTCTTATAATGTTTATATATTTTCCAAGTTTACCCGATAAAAATTCATAACATATAAGTTTGGACAATATGTTTATGTATAGGGTTTTAAACGGTTATCTTTCACCTTTTCAAAAAAAAACTATTCAAAATCTTCAAAAATCTGCTGAGCTAAACGCTTCCCTTCAGCCTCCCAAGCGACCTAAAGTAGTCAATTCAAGAACTAAAGGGAACTCGGAAGTCCGCGCATCCAAGCGCGCTGACTTCAGTAGACCCTCCTAGCCTTTTAGTTAGGTGATTACAGAGATCCTTACCTGGGCGATCACAGATCAGCGACACCGGGAAGGCACCATCTAATCGCTCTGATTGGAAGTTGGTGGTGCGAGCCCTCCTCCGCAAAGCGATGAGCAATCTCTCCCGTTGATCAACATCCGCTTTACAACCTCCAGCCTGGACGGCTGACTTTCTGTACCTGAACCGGGGACCCACCACCGAGAACATCGAATGTGGTAGCGTCAGTAGCTACCCCTCACAATCGGGCAGTAGAATCTCCAACTCTGAACTGGCTGGATAATTTAAAAAATGGAGGTAGATGCGGGCGAACCCTCTCTGTTATCGGATGAAGAGGACGCTGACGCGAAAGTGGGTGCTTCTCAGGCTGATTGAGAGTCATGCAAATTAAGCTCCACCAATCAAAAACTGCCGCTCTATTCCTCCATCTACCAGTGGAGGACGTAAAGCGCGTTCTAGTCCAGGAACCCTGGGTTGTCGACGGCTGGGTTTGTGGACTTAACGACAACAGATATCTCATTGCGTTTTTCCATGATACAAGTAGGCCTAAAACTAGTTTAATCGTCAAATCTAATATTAACGCTTTCTCCTTCCCAAATAAAGCGACAAGGACATCGAGTTAAACTCGAAGACCCTCTGAATCACATCGTCATACTTCCCACATGACTATGAACTCTCTCCCCGCAAGAACCCATCGGCAACTCGTAGCAATTATTATCGGAGCTGACACCAACTTCCACCATATGATAGGGGGCAGCTTTGGTACTAATTATCGTAATGAGTCACTATTTAATTTTATTATTAGTAATAATCTAGTTATCGCTAATCGGTGTGATGAACCGACTTTCCTCATATTCATTGACATTGACAAATATTATTGACTATCTCAAGGACTGGTTTGTATCTCAGGAATGATCCTTCTCGGATTATCGATACACTTTCAGGGAAATACTGCAATTCTGTCTCCCAAAACCCCCCCATCTATTGAAAATCGTTTTGATTTAGAGAGGCCAGAGCTATATATTTTGTCCGAGCCATATATTTTGTCAGGAGAGTGATGGTCTCCACCGTTCCAGTGGCAGGCTCTTCAATAGGGCCAAAACTACAGGCGAGCGGGCACTTTATAAGGCCAAAAAAGAGGGCACTTAAATACGCAGTTAGGCGAGCGAAGAGAGTGGAATCCTCTGGCGAAATTGGCCGACTTCGTAAAATATTATGTTCCACATATAAATCCCTCGACTGCCCCCAATGACCCGACAGCTGCTGGACCGCGTCCAGTTTGGAAAGACTTGGGCTTGTCCTTGAAACTCAATTTACTTGTGTGTCAACCACGGAGGAAAGGCTCTCTAACCCTGAGCCCGGTGCAGCGGCCTGTTAGATCCTTTGAACTATTCAAGTTTCCATGACCGGATGGTATCATTCTAGTCGACATTCATCATGGGGAAGAGTTTATCCTTTCTTGGCCACTTGCCATTTATAATGCCAGCCTTAGGCTCGTCTATGTCCGTTGGAGCTGGAGAGTATTTAAGGTAATATTTATTCCCAATGCGGGAAGTCATCCCGTACAGAAACTAAGGACTATAGGCTAAGTAGTCTATGTTCCTTTCTTTTCATTGCAAGAACTACTTGATGTTCATATGAGGACCTCAATTGATCCATAACTCTTGGCAGTATCCAAACAGGCTTACACGAGGGGCAAATCAGTGGAAACAACACTACACTCTCTCATCTCACTGGCGGAAAAATTCTTGCACGCTGAAGAATACACTTTGACTGTCTTCCCTTACAATGAGGGTGTATTTAATTAACAATGTCAACTCAAATGCTTTAGTAAAGGCTCTTAACATGTGGCAGAATCTGGTTAGGTTTATTGAGCTCCTCCTCAAGAATAGTAACCTCGTCAGCGAGGATTACAGTCAGAGAATTGACAATTGAATTGGAGAGAATTGGAGTTTCGAAAAAGCTCGAATCCTCAGATAATAATGCTATAGCTTACGCTGACGACATTGTAATTGCTGTGTCGTGAATGTGTCCATAGATGCTATCTGACAAACTGAATTTCGCACTGTTACTGTACTGTACTAAATTGGTTGCAAGGCATTTGAGCTGTCTGCCTACCCCACTAAAACTGAAAAAATTTTTCACTAAAAGATATAAGACTCATGATTAATAACGAAGTTAAACATCTAGGCTTGATCCTCGACTCCAAACTCAACTGGAAAGCATACCTGGTTGCAGGGAACGCAAAGTAGCCTTTGCTGCTTACTGCTGCAGTAGAACAGTTGAATTCTATTGGAGTCTACGCCCCAAAATCTCGCTCTGGATCTGTTCAGCAAAGACAACATGTTCTGAAAAGACAACATAATATAAGTCTTCTTGACAAGGTCAGATCTGCAGCTATTCATAGCACCGGTGCTCTACATTACATTCCAACAACAGCCTTGTTAGCAAAGTTTAACTGGCTTCCACTGCGCTTCTTGCTAAACTAGTGGCCAACTCGCCGCGACTCGACTCAATACGTAGACTCGCTGGTATATCATTCCTTCTGGGCATTCCTCTATTTTCCTTCTGCGCATTCCTCTATTTTATGTTTCTACAAAAGATTGTTTGGACAGGTTTTTATTTTCTGATTCCGAGCAGAGACGACTGGGTCTCTGACATGGTTATCTCCCCGGAATCCGACTGCTAAATCACTGTAACGTAATTCAGGCAGAGGTGACGGCCATTTACAAATTAAAATTTACATAAAATGAAGTATTACATTTTTAAATTATATGCGAACACCTGTGATGATACTGCATAAAATGCTAAATAAACTAAATAAAAGCGAAAATTAGCAAAGAAACTGAAAAAGAAATAATCAGATATTTAATGTAAAATTGTAAGTTCTGCAAATATCTGCAGATAACCTAACATTACACAGAAAATAATAGCAACACCAAGAATTTTGAAATATGATTGACACATTTGCCGTTGCAGACCTTTTTTAAAGATTCCAATATAGCTTCTAACATTACCCTAGGAACACCAAAGGCAAGTGCCATTATTTTTTTTCGTACGAACAATACTCCGAAGACGGCCCCTACTCTTGCAGTGCATTGTGTTGGAACTAAGAAAATATGTTATGGGAAGGAGGAAAGAGGGAGTAGTGTTTGTGGACACTTGATTTGAAACCTTCTATACTATAAGTGACAGGGAAGGCTACTGTAAAAAGGGTGTAATACATACGAATAGTCCGACTAAAGAATGAATTTTATCAGTAATGCAGTGTGCGATATACTGTCCAATCGACCACAAACACATTACATCGATGCTCTAATGAATCAATGAAGTTGGATACCCCACCGTCATTAACGAGAACCTTCGCTCTCTTCTGTTCGCGGTCGAAAAGTCTCAAAATAGACGTTGAGGCACCGGCCTATACATGAGAGTTGTACTCCATTCTCGGCCGGATAAAAGTGGTGTAAATAGGAAGGAGATCAGATGAAGTGAAATATTTCTAGCATCAATTCTAGCGAAATCACACTGAATTTTCATGCTCATAACGTCAAGATCTTCTGACTACCTAATATTTACACCACCCATAGACATAGATGGTGCAATATTATTGCTGCGCTTATGTGTCAATAAACAAGACTGGGATAGATTGTTCAAATCTTACAAACTTTTTTCCTAAAAATGATATAACACTTCCCGATTTCTAGAAAGAAATATCAAAACTCAAAATAAGAGATGGTAGCTTTTAATTTCCAGCCTTGACTTGATTTGTTAAGAAATATTTGTATTATCACATTCTTCAGCTACTGTAGATAGAGTATTAAGCCATTATCTAAATTTCTTAAGACTTAACTAATGCCTTAGAAGCAATATTGTATAAACAGATTATTTACAACTTACCAATTGTAACTTTTTCGACATTAATATTGTACCTGATTTGATTCAAATGTTTATTTCTAATACAAATCCATACAAATATATTGTTACGTTTTTACCTTCCTAAAAACGTTTAAATATGAGTTCGTTAATTGCAACAAAGTAAAAACAAATATGTCTTTAGTTTTTCTTAAACTCTCTTTATTCTTTACACTACTTTTGTGTGCCACCGTATACAACTTAACGATACAATAATAATCTGTTTATTCACTCTCTTAGTTCACACAAGTATTCACTGGATCTTTACAATCTCGACTTATTTTGTTCACACGCAACTTAACATTGAATTAACATTGACTGCTGCTTGCTTTGTCCAGCCCTTTTATAGTCACGCAATCAGTATGATGAACGTTCTCGATGTGGAAGGTTCTTGTTCTCGCCTTCTGGAGAGCTCTATTGCTAGTACATTGTTGTTTGTGTACTTTGCTTATGTTGTCTATCACATATTTGTCGTAGTTGGTTTACTTCATTTCATGTTGTTGTTGCAACCACGTTCGTTGTACATATGTGTGTGTGCAGCTTTAGATAATCAACACGTTCATTGTATTCTTAGTGTTAGTGTGTATTTCTATTGTGTGGCTTTTCTTTATGGTTTTTAATGTTAAACGATATTAGGTTGTTTCAATCTGCGTAACACTGCCGCCCACTTAAGCCTGTTCGTCCCGAATAGGCTCATTATCTCTTTTCCCATATTTTGCCAGTCGCTCTATATGTACGACCTTCATTTTTGCTCGGGGGCTGTTAGCTTTCTGTATCCTGTACACGACATCGTTTAACCGTTTCATTATTTTATACGGTCCATCCCAGCTGGTTTGTAGCTTGGGAGATAATCCCTTCTTCCGCTTTGGGTTGTATAGTAGAACCAGTTGTCCCTCATGAAAGCCCTCCGTGTTTGCTGTTCGATCATACCTGGCCTTCATTCTATCACTGACCATTTTTATACGGGTGCGCACAAACTCATGAAGTTCATTTAGATTTTCGTCTTTTCCAGTGTATGTGGCATCCCTCTCTGTGTCGGGCTTAACACCAAACTCTAAGTCACCAGGCAGCTTTATCTCAGTTCCAAAGATAACCTTGGCGGGTGATCTAGATGTTGAATCTTTGACCGCGGATCGGTACGCCAGTATAAACCTCGGAATGTGTTCGTCCCAGTCTTTCTGTTGTTCGCTCACTACTTTTCGCAAGTATTCCTCTAGCGTTCGGTTAAATCGCTCTACCATTCCGTCTGACTGTGGGTGAAGAGGCGTCGTTCGAGTCTTCTTAATACCATATACTTCGCACATTTCCTTGAATACAGCTGACTCAAAATTTCTGCCTTGATCGGAATGTAGTTCTATTGGAACCCCGTAGCGGCATACCCAGTTGTTCACAAAAACGTTAACTATTGTGTTCGCCTCTTGATTGGGTATGGCATATACTTCCGGCCATTTGCTGAAGTAGTCCATCACAACGAGAACATATCGGTTTCCGGTATTGCTGACTGGAAAAGGGCCTGCAACGTCCATGGCTATCCGCTCGAAAGGTGCGCCTGAGTTGTACTGCTGCATCTGACCTCGACTTCTTCTTGTTGGACCTTTAGCTTCAATACACTGGGTGCAGTTTGCTATCCAATCCGCCACTGCTTGTTGACATCCAACCCAATATAAAACGTTTTCCAGTGTCTTTGTCACTCCAAGATGTCCTCCGCTAGCTCCATTATGGAATTCATTTAATACTTCTTTCATTTTGGAGGAAGGCACTACCAATAGGTTGGATGAGGTCTTGCCTTTAGCGCTTTCCCAAAGTCGACATAGGCACCCATTTATGATCTTTAAGCTGTCCCATAGTGCCCAATATGCTTTTGTAAGAGGACCTTCTGCGGATATCTCATTTCTTGTAGGTCGTTTGTCCTCCTCCTTCGCTGCTATTACCTTCGCCAATATTGGGTCACTCCTTTGTGCTTGGGACCAGTCTTCGTTGGCTTCAATCCGCGTTAGCCGGATGTCGACGATGGATTCCTTTTTCTCAGCTTTCACGCAATGTTTACACTCCAAATTACAAGCCCGGCGTGAAAGAGCGTCAGCATTTCCATGTTTTATGCCCCTTCCGTGTTCAATGCTGAAGTCGTAAGTCTGGAGGCGTTCAATCCAACGTGCTGACTGTCCTTCAGGGCTCTTGAATTGTAGCAGCCATCTCAGTGCGGAGTGATCAGTCCTTAGCAGAAAATTTTGGCCATACAGGTACTTATGGTAATGTTTGAAGAACTCCAGCACTGCCAGTAGCTCTCGTCGGGTTACACAATAATTCCGTTCAGGCTTTGACAATGTGCGACTATAGTAGCCTACGACTTTCTCTGTTCCATTGATCACTTGGGAAAGTACACCACCAATACCATATCCGCTAGCAGCACTGTCTAAGATGAACTTTTCTCCTGGGACTGGATACGCCAAAACTGGTGCAGCACACAATAGGTCTTTTAGTGTCTGGAACGCCTTCTCCTGTGGCTCACCCCATTGATAGATTTTTGACTTCTTGGTGAGCTCATGCAAACTTACAGCCACGCTGGCAAAGTTAGGCACAAAGCGTCTATAGTATGTGCATAGTCCCAAAAAGCTGCGTAGTTCATAAGATTCTGGGGACGAGGCCAGTCCTTTACTGCGCGTATTTTATCTTCATCGGTGTATATGCCATCTGCTGTGACAAGATGCCCCAAATATTTCACCTGCTTTTACAAAAATGCACATTTCTTTACGCTTAGTTTTAGTCTAGCCGTTGTTATTAGTTGCAGAACTTCTCCCAGGTTCTTGAGGTGTTCATCGAAAGTTCTACCCATCACTATTATGTCAACGAGGTACACCAGGCAAGTTTTCCAATGCAGTCCCTTAGTCGCTCGTTCCCTAAGCCGCTCCAATGTGGCCGGATCATTGCAGAGCCCAAATGGCATAACTTTACACCGCCATAAGCCGCCGTTCGCACTGAATGCAGTTTTCTCCTTGTCCTTGTCTGCAATTTCCACCTGTCAATACCCACTTTGTAAATCCAATGTAGAGAACCACTTCGTTCCGGCTAACGTGTCGAGTGTGTCGTCAATTCTTGGTAGCGGGTAACTGTCCTTTTTAGTGACATCATTCAGATTCCTGTAGTCTACGCAGAATCTTGTACTGCCATCTTTCTTCTTTACTAAAACTACAGGTGAGCTCCACGGACCCGATGATGGTTCGATTACACCGCTCTTCCTCATTTCGTCGACTAACTCCTTAACCTTATTACGCTTCGCCAGCGGTATGCTTCTGGGTGCCTGCTTTATCGGTCTCGCTTCGCCAGTATCAATTTCATGTTTGACCATGGATGTTCTTCCTTGCCTTTTGTTGTTCGTGGCGAAAGCGAAAGCATACCTCTTTAGCAGCTTTTTGGCTTTGTTTTTCTCTGCAGCTGCTAAACCTGCTATCCATTTCTCCACATTTTCACCAAATTCCTTTTGATCCTTGGCTGACATATCGGCAGGTTGCGGCGTTTGTTCGCTGTTTATTACCGCCTCTACTGGAACACATTGGCCCACATCTGAGCTTTTACAGACGACTCTTTCATGGCCTGATAGATTTAGCACTCTCACCGGGACTATTCTTTGTTCTGTGGATTTGACGAGGGCCTTTGCTGATATTAAATCCGTCTGTATTTCTGCTGGTTCAACAATCCACAAGCGGTTTTCCACACAATCTCCCTCCATACGCGCCCATATCAGTGATTCACTCTGAGGTGGCAATTTAAGTTGTTCGACCGCAACTATCCTTCTGGCGTGCTCTTGGTGCTGATACCCCACGTCAAGAGGTATCTCCACATTTCGCCAACTCATAATCTGTTGCCCCATATTCAAATTGCTGCCATGAGCTATCATAAAATCGGCACCAATGATAACCTCGTCTACAATATCGGCAACAATAAAGATGTGACTCACACTAATGTTGGCTATAGTCACCTTCGCCTCTGTTTTTCCGTGGACGGTGGCAGACTCTCCCGTAGCTGTCCGTAGTCGTACATTGCTAAGTGCCTCACACTTTCCCTTCACTACATCTGGTCTGATGACAGACTGCCTCGCCCCAGTGTCTATAGTGAAGGTATGTGGTCTGCCATTTATGTATCCGGACGCCGTAAGATTGTTGTTGTTCTGTTGCATCACTGATATTGAGATTGTGGGACCCTCGCTTGTGGGAGCCAGCACTTGCCCCTCAGTGCTAGTTCGTTTTAGTTTAACGGGTACTCTTGTGAAGATGGTTGGCAGTTCGCCTGTTTCTTATTCCTTGATGGTGAGGCGGATCCACCCTTTCCACAGTTGAAGCATTTAAGTTTAGCCTTGTCCATTTTCTCCCAAAACTTGCTTCAACATCTCTTTAAATTTGTCCAAAAGGCATTCCTCCTCCTCCAAGACTTCCATTCTTCGCACTCTGCTGACTTGTGGTCTAGAAATCGTGCGAGCGGTCTCCTGGGCTAGTGCGAAGGTTACGGTCTCTGCAAAGGTTGTCTTCTGTGTGGAGCATACCGCAAGTTTGATGTCAGGGTCGCGTATGCCATTAACAAACGCCTCGGTCTTAAAGTTGTCTATCAACGGATAGTTGTCTCCTGGGTATGTGAGCTGCACTAATCTCTCAACCTTCATTGCAAAGGCTTGTAATGACTCATTTGCCTTTTGCGCCCGGCATCTCAAATCCATGCGGTATAGTTCTCGTTTGTGCTCATCGCCAAATTTACGCTGCAACGCCACCATTAACTCGTTGTAGTTGTTCCTGCAGCTGGCTGGCATGGTTTCTAGGATCTCAGCTGCGACACCTTTTAGAGTTAAAATTAGTTCCAGAGCTTTTTCCCCATCATCCCATCCGTTTCTGCTGGCTACTGTCTCGAATTGGAACTTGAATACGGATAGGGGAGAGCTACCATCAAATGAAGGTGGTTTTATCCTGCCAGTTCCGTCTGGTACGCTCACTTTCGCGTCAACGGTCCTTTCTAAATTGTCTACTTTCGTGTCAACGGCCTTTTCTAAATGTGACACCCTTTCCTTGACACCAGTGATCCTTTTGCTGACCGACTCATGGATTTCCTGCAGCTTTCCAGATGTTGCTTCGAGCTCCTTTTAAATTTTTGAGAAAATTGCTCCTTGCAGTCGTTGGTTTTCGGCTCTAGAAGCTTCTCGTACATCAGCAAACAGCCTTTCGTTCGCCTCTTGCATTTCGGCTCTGGAAGCTTCTTGTACTTCAGCCAGAAGTTTTTGATTTTCACTTCTAGAAGCTTCTTGTACTTCAGCCAGAAGTTTTTGATTTTCGGTTCTAGAAGCTTCTTGTATTTCAGCTAGGAGTTTTTGATTTTCGCTTCTAGAAGCTTCGAATAGCTTCTGGCTTGCTACTTCCATTTTCTCCATCATAGCAGCTAGCAACAAATTAATGTCAACACCGCTAGGGGTTGCAATGGCCTTTACCTCTCGTTCCTCTTCATCCTCGAACTCGTAGGAATCGATGACAATGCATTGAAGCTGCAGGTGTTCCCTTAACCGCTTTTGCAATTCATTTTTCGTGCCCATTGTTGACAGCTTGAGTTTATCCAACTCTTGTTTAATCCGTTCCACTTTTAACTCGGAGAGTTTCATTTTGATATTGATTTTCTCTTTCTTTATTATTTATTAAATTTTACTTTTGGATTTTGCAATCCCACTTCTGACACCAATTGTTACGTTTTTACCTTTTTAAAAACGTTTAAATATGAGTTCATTAATTGCAACAAAGTAAAAACAAATATGTCTTTAGTTTTTCTTAAACTCTCTTTATTCTTTACACTACTTTTGTGTGCCACCGTATACAACTTAACAATACAACAATAATAATCTGTTTTATTCACTAATTCACACAACTATTCGCTAGATGTTTACAACCACGGCTTATTTTTTTCACACGCAACTTCACACAAGGCTGACTGAATTAACACTGACTGCTGCTTGCTTTGTCCAGCCCTTTTATAGTCTCTCAATCAGTGTGATGAACGTTCTCGATGTGGAAGGTTCTCGCTCGCGCATTCTCGAGAGTTCTATTGCTTTTTTTTTTTTTTTTTTTTGAGGTGAAAAAAAAATCATCGAAAGACACTGTTGCCACTGCAACAGTAGTGTGAGACTTTAACACTCTAAAAAACCACCTCTACGATTCGAACCTGTTTGTCCTATGGTACTACCGTTAAGTATTTCATCACAGGACGAGTTCTAGCCTATTGACTACTACTATTGATCTCTATCTCCTTCTATCCTACGAATTCTCTCTATCCTTCTCAATTCCTGCATCACATTTGCAGACAGCATTTTGACGTATTGCCAAACCTCAACAGACCGCAGCATATGCGGAACTATATTGTCTGGTGTCACTATTTCATTTATCATCGTCTCTAACAGCTCGCGTTCCAATCTGAATCTATCGCAATAAAAGAAAATATGCTCAGCATTCTCAATTCCATTATTGCAGAAGGAGCAAGATACCTCATTGTCATGGCCATATTTACAGAGATATTCCCTGAAGCAGCCATGCCCTGTCAATAACTGTGTCATGTAAAAGTCAACATGACCGTGTCTCCTTTCAACCCAACTTTGTACACTTTTGATAAGTCTGTGTGTCCATCGCCCTTTCGTCGCAGTATCCCACTGAATCTGCCATTCGTCTAAACTCTTTTGTCTTTCCTCCTTTCGTTCTTCAGTAGTTAATTTTCTACCAACAATACGAACTCTATCGTATATCCTTTTCAGTTCCATAGCCATAACATCAGGGGGAGTTATACCAGATATGACACTAATAGCCTCATATGAAACTGTGCGGAAACCACTAGCAACCCTAAGGGCGCTTAGACGAAACAAAGACCTTGCAGCTCTAGCGTAAGTTCTAATACCCAACGCCGGTCCCCACACAGGTGCTGCATACATCATTATCGACTGAGTAACCTTTGCCAATAACAGTCTTCTGCTCTGATTTGGCCCTCCTATATTAGCCATAATGCGGGATAATGCTGCATTCACTCGAGCAGCCTTCTCACAAGCCTTCTCAATATTTGTTCTAAAATTGAATCTTACGTCAATCATTACTCCTAAATATCTAAGCGCTAGCTGAGAAGTTATATTATGTCCGTCTATATTAAGTGTAATCCATTCAATTTTCTTTCTGCTCGTTATCAAAATAGCTTCAGTTTTTTGTCCAGCCAGTTGAAGATTCGCTGACATAAGCCAGCTCTTTATTCTAGTCAACGTCGTCATACACGTAGCCTCAATTTGATGCAATTCCTTCGCCACAATTGTTACTGCTATATCGTCAGCATAACCAATTATCTGCACACCTCTTGGTACTGGGAGACGTAACACTCCATCGTAGAGTATATTTCATAGCAGTGGACCTAGCACAGAGCCCTGTGGAACTCCACCAGTTATTTTATACCTCTTAACTCCTTCATCTGTGTCATAGAGTAGTATTCTATCAGAAAGATAGCTGCTAATGATACGCATAAGATGCGCCGGCGTCTGTATAGTCCGCAAAGCCTGTATAATGTGCGACCAGCACGCGGAATTAAAAGCATTTCTAACATCAAGTGTTATGACGGCACAATATTCCTTAGAACCACCCATCCATCTGGTTCCTTCAATTGCATTGCCTGCTATCGTTGTCAATTTCTTAATTGCGTCTATAGTTGATCGTCCTCTACGAAATCCGTACTGATTTTCAGAGAGACCTTCGGCTACTCTTTCAAGGTGTTGTTCCAAACGGTTACAGATCAATCGTTCCAAAATCTTGCCCATTGTATCGATCATACAAAGCGGTCGATAAGAACTTGGATCTCCCGGCGGTTTTCCTGGTTTAGGTAGCAATACCAGTCTTTGAACTTTCCATATTTTCGGAAAAACTCCGTCGTCAAAACACTTCATATACATCTCCGTAAAGGGTCGAACACTGTGTTTAATTGCTATTTTAAGAGCGCGGTTTGGAATTCCGTCAAGACCTGGAGCCTTGGCATTTCCAAAACGTTCCGACGCTAGCATCACCTCTTGGTCCGTCACTGGATCCATGGCATCAATAGAATTTGCATTCTCGTCTACTGTTATATTTTCCCTCTCAATGCTCTGTATTGGAACACTCCTCAGGAGTACTGGGCAAGTTGGCGCTAGTCCTCTACAGCTCCTTATTTTAGACATAACCACCTTATAAGCTCCTTCCCATGGATTCTCATCGACTTTGTCGCATAGCTCCTTAAAGCAGAACGATTTGCTTCTCTTAATAGCCATCTTGAGTTCCCTACGTTTGGCTTTAAAAACGGTCCTTGCATTTGTCAGCTTCACCTCTACTCCTTTGGTATTGTCGTCTCGCACTGTGACACTCGCGTCTCAGTACAGCAATTTCGCTGTTCCACCAATAGACTGGTCTTCGGGTAGATGTGCTTCTCCTTCTCACCATACCAGCGTCACAAGCCCTGCTAATATGTTCCGCTAATAGCTTTGCTCGTTCATTTGCGTCACTCGAATCAGTTATATTTTCGTCCAGCATTTGTCTAAATATTTCCTCATCCATGGTTTCATCTTTCCACCCCTTCGTCTGTGCTTTCGTTATGCGTCCTCTTCTCTCTCGTATTGGTCCTACACTGCTGATATCTATTACAATCGCCAAATGATCACTGTGGGTATATGTATCACTGATTCGCCAATTTGTTCTTGCAGCCAATGCTGAGCTCACAAATGCTATGTCAATAATAGAGCCGCGTCCATTCTTCTCAAAGGTATTCCTTGCTCCCGTGTTCAATAAAATTACGTCAAGAACGGAGAAGGCTCTAAGCAACGCATGACCTCGTTGATTTGTGCTCCTGCTTCCCCATTCCAATGCCCACGCGTTGAAATCTCCCGCTACTATATTTGGCGTCGTTGTGAGAGCATCCCTAACTAGGTTGTCAAGTATTTGTTCGTACTCCTCCTGAGGTATACTTGGCGGTACATAACAGCTGTAAATGTGTACCCCACCAATATTCGTCATAGTGTAATACCTTCTGTTTACTAGTGGCCTATTCTGGTGAGTTCTATTTCCACACGCCCACACCGCTACTTTCCCTGTTAGGTCCTCCACCCAGGTTCCAAGATTGGAGAATTTCAGAGAAGGCTCCATTAGAAACCTAAGGCCGTCGTATGCGGGCACACAGGTGGCAGTTATTAGTCTGCCAGTGCTGGAGGCAAGGAAATTATTGGAAGCCGGAAAGATAAAAATAGGCTGGGTTGTATGCAGAATACGAGAGAGAACAAGTTTACGAAAGTGTTTTAGGTGCTTCGAGTATGGTCATATGGCAAGGGCATGTAAAAACACTGAGGACAGGAGCGAGTGTTGCCTAAAATGTGGTGAAAAGGGGCATTATTGGAAAGAATGTAGGAAAGAGCCATCCTGTATTGCATGTAAAAAAGATGGTGGAAGAGATATAAAACATCCAATGGGTAGTAGGAGGTGTCCGTTATTCCAGGCAGCGAGCAAATCGGCTAGGAAATAAGGATGAGGTTACTACAAATAAATTTGAATCACTGTAAAGCTGCACAGGAACTACTAAGTCAAACTGTATATGAGAAGAAAGTGGATGCTGCCATTATATAATGCCATTAACCTCATCCTTATTTCCTAGCCGATTTGCTCGCTGCCTGGAATAACGGACACCTCCTACTACCCATTGGATGTTTTATATCTCTTCCACCATCTTTTTTACATGCAATACAGGATGGCTCTTTCCTACATTCTTTCCAATAATGCCCCTTTTCACCACATTTTAGGCAACACTCGCTCCTGTCCTCAGTGTTTTTACATGCCCTTGCCATATGACCATACTCGAAGCACCTAAAACACTTTCGTAAACTTGTTCTCTCTCGTATTCTGCATACAACCCAGCCTATTTTTATCTTTCCGGCTTCCAATAATTTCCTTGCCTCCAGCACTGGCAGACTAATAACTGCCACCTGTGTGCCCGCATACGACGGCCTTAGGTTTCTAATGGAGCCTTCTCTGAAATTCTCCAATCCAGGGATACGCGAACAGATAGCCTCAACTATGTCATCTCTCGTGGTAATTTCATCAAGATCTCGGATTTCAAGAGCCACTTCATGGGTTAGTACTTTGATTTCCGCCTGCTCTCCCAGTATTTTACCAATTCCCTCTTTATATTTTACGACACTTCCTGTAGAAGCCCGCTTCAATTCGAGCAGAATTTCTCCTTTTGTTGTCTTCTTTATTCGGGAGACATTTTCACCTAGCTCTTGGAGGCTTTCCTCTTTCTTAACCGCTCTTAATATATCACTGTAAGACATATCTCCGCTTCTCGCAATGACTATAGCATCCGGTCTTGGAGGAGGCAGTACATTCTTTTTCCTATTGGACTTATTGTTCCCCTTGTTCTTCACATTCTCTCTGGATCTAGCACTTCCCCTTCTTTTGCGTTTCACCTTAACCCAGTTTTCTTCCCTGGGAGTTTCATCGCCTACTGAGTCTTTTTTCGTTTCCTCATTGATTAAAATCACTTCCTCTTTCTCAATCCTTCCGTAGAGCGTTTTACTTCTCTTAGGAGGCGTTTCTCTTCGCACTTCCGTATCATCTCTAGACCTCTTCGGCGTTGCCTCTGTAGTCACTTTAGGCACCGACGATTGCTTCTTCTTTAGTGTATTGTACTGCTCCTGAGCGTAGGCATGCAATTTTGAGATATTGCCAAGGACTTCTCGCATATTGTTATTTATCGAGCGTTGCGGTAATCGCATCAATTCGGTCAATTTACTAATATTTTCTCCCAATTCGCTCATGTACTCTCGTTCATGATCTGGTTCCGCAATAGTTGTTGTGTCTTCGTTCAGACGCGGCGGAGAAGATCTTGACCTCACCGTCGTTCCGCTGGGAGTTACTTTTTCCGGTGTTCGAGCCAGCTTCGATGCTCTTTGGAAAGGATTTCTGCTTGTGGCATTATCTGATATGTTGGCCAAGTGCGCCACCATCATATCATTGCAGTCGCTTGATCTCGACGGTCGGGGGCCTGCTTGCCCACCCCTCAATACCGCCGGCACTGGGCTTTTTACACCCTGCACCGTAACTTCATCATTTCTTGTCGAATTTGTATTCATGTTTTATTGTTCCGGGATCCTACCCATATCATTTTATACCTACTGACAGGTGTTAATTCAGCCGCTCCCACTCCGGAGACAGACGCTGCCTAAAAGCCGCTCAATATGGGACAGACGCTGTTAGGATTTTGGTTTGATACTTATTTAAGGGCGGTATCGGCTCGCCCCGTCGCAGTGACTTCAAAAGACAGTAAAAACCTTTTAAGTTATGCCCTCCATCTCTGCCGCTTTTGGTCGGGGACTGCTTATTCAATATTCGCAGCTAACCCACATATCTGTAGGCCATTCAGCTATCCGCCACCTTGCTGACCCCCACAGTAGCCCAAGCTAAGCCCTATTATTGCTAGTGAATTGTTGTTTGTGTACTTTGCTTATGTTGTCTATCACATATTTGTCGTAGTTGGTTTACTTCATTTCATGTTGTTGTTGCCACCAGGTTCGTTGTACATATGTGTGTGTGCAGCTTTAGATAATCAACACGTTCATTGTATTCTTAGTGTTAGTGTGTATTTGTATTGTGTGGCTTTTGTTTATCGTTTTTAACGTTAAACGATATTAGGTTGTTTCGATCTGCGTAACAATATTATATAAAACACTCGCTTATTAAGTTTGTTTTTATAATTAAAGCGTTAAAAAGATTTGTTAAATGATTATGTTTTATTTTTGAAGTAATATATATATATATAAAATATATATTATTAAAATATATATATATATATTATATATATATATATATATATATGTATATATAATATATACATATATAATATATATATACAGTTTGTCAAAAAAATCTTTGCACAGATCAAAAAAATGTAAAATGTGATCTTCATTCAAGAATTCCAACAGCAAAATCTTTACATACTTTTTTATTTTTGCACACATTCTATAACTGTACTTGTTTACGACCATAAGGCGCCAATAGTTTTCTAATAGTCACACACGTTACAATAATAACAACAATAAAAGAACTTTACACAGTATAAAGGGTGTCAAAAAAATCGTTGCATATTGAATGAAGATAATAAAAAATGACAAAAAATGCCGTTATTTCCCAAGAATGTTGTGCATTTTGGGTTTTTTACAAATGAGATGGAATGTGAAAGGGGTAAACAACGTTTTATTAATGAAGTGATCGTTTTTTATGTAACAGGTGTCCTTATATTTGAATACAAAAAATGCCAGGAATACGAGTTTCAAAAAATATTATACAATTGGTCTATTTCAACTACTACCAATAATCTGCCAAGTAAATCGCCGATATGTTCTCCTTGAACATCAGGACTGTATATAATATTATAAACCGTGCTGAAAAAGAAGAAGGACTAGCCATAAAAGGATTTACAGACAATTATTAGAATCGTGTATGGTAGCCCACAATCCAGTACGAGATGATTAGCTCTTCAAGTGCAAAAAGACTTTGCGTTACGTGTTTCCCAAGAAACCATCAGAAATGTTCTTCAAAAACACAAATATTCTTCAAGAGTGGCTAGGAAAAAACCCCTGCTGTCAGCACAAAATGTCGAAAAGATATTAAGATTTGGCACCGAATACATTTCACTTCCTCCGGAGTACTGGGACTCTGTTATTTTCTCAGATGAGACGAAAATAATGCTTTATTATCATGACGGACCATAAAGAGTTTGGCGTAAGCCTCTGACAGCACTAGAAAATTAAAATCTTATTCCTACAGTAAAGTTTGGAAAACTGTCTGTAATGGTATGGGGCTGTATATCCAGCAAGGGAGTTGGTGTAATCAGGATTTTGGATGAAATAATGACTAAGGAAGTATATCTTAATATTTTAAAAAATTAACTGACCGCCAGCATTAAGAAATTTGGTTTTATTGACCCGGTTAATCCGAATAAAATTAATTACAAGTACTACCAACATAATGATTCTAATCATAAATATTATTTATGTAAGTCCAGGTTACTTTACAACTGCTCCAAAGTTATTGATACTCCTGCCCAAAGTCCTGATATTAACCCTATCGAAAATTTGTGGGTTCATCTAAAGCAAAAGGTAGGAAAAAGATCGCCCACAGATAAAAACGAATTGATAAAGTTCATCAAAGAAGAATGAAAAAAATACCTTAGAATATGCGATTCCGAAGCTTATTCAATCCATGAGAAGGTGTCTACAATCGGTGATTGATGCTCAAGGTGGACACACAAAATGTTAGCACTATAATTTAAAAAAAATTGCATAGGTCTTAATATTTTATCAAGTGTGCAAACATTTTTTTGACAGTAGTAAAATTGGATTGTTTTTGTTTTTTAATATTTTACATTAGAATATTTTCATTGTTATAAAAGTTTTTTATTTATTATATTAACAAAACATATGTTTATAAAATCCTGTTTGAAAAAAATGAAAAAGTTGGTTATTTATATTAGAAATCAATGAATTTTTCGAAGTTTTTTTATTTTTCTCAATGTGCAAAGATTTTTTGACAAACTGTATGTAAATATAATAACGTTATATGTTAACTACAATAAAAACAATTTATTTACAAAACTTTTCAATTTATTTATTCATTTTTTCTGGCGAGTTTTTTACGATTTCAATGAACGTTTTTGACGATTTTAATGATTATTTTTCTAATATTTGACGATTTGATGCTTTATTTATCTGGCAGCTATGCTCTATGTTCCACAAGGGCATTCCAGTCAAATGTAGGGACCGAGCAGGTACACTCAGCAATCGAACTAGATATGCCACTTACCTCGGTTAAATTGGCATTTAGGTGAAAATTTTTCCTGGGCGCCAACCTATGCTGGGTCAATGAGGGATCTTGCTCTACTGCCAGACTCAATGCCAGAACTTCTCGAAGATCGAATCAAGATTGCTGTAGTTTTCTATAGAAGTAAACAAAATCCTTTGAGTGACTGTATTTTTCAGTGACAATCCAACAAAGCGAAGTCTTTTGAAGAATTGGCAGACTCGGGACAGATTTTATCTGACTAACACACATTAACTAGAAGAAGAAGTCTGCGCCGATAACAAATCAATTTTCCGTGGTTTTTCAAAGCATAGATCAGCTAATTTCATTATCAGAAACATGTAAGACGGTTTTATTTTAAATACTATAACTACGTACATCATTACCCAAAACTTCGCATATAATTTAGTAGAGTTTATCCTCGACGTGACAGAAAATTTTGTCTGCCTCCTCCTTTTAATCGAAGCATTTGCACAAGTTCCTCAGTTATTAAATTTGTTTTGAAGACCGGAATCCAAAAGAGCTCTCGATGGTATTAATTTACCAGAGCTACTTCTTACACTGACTATTGCTGTCGTGAGAATGACTTTTTCATCTGACGGAGTATAATAAACTGGTCCATGTGACGTGGGTGATTATTCAGGGTAGTTATTATTTCAACTTGCGCTTGTGTTGTATCTATACAACAATTGAGTGAATTGAGGCAGCTACCACAAATTCTGCATTTAGATAATGCAGCTTTTAAGACACTTTATATATGCTGGGCCAGATTTGCTAAAGTTAATTCTTTGATTTACTGGCTCAGCAATGAATGAATTGCAATTGTTTATACCATGCTGAACAGATTTGCAAATTAAACATTTGTCAACAGATGGTTTAGACTTCGCTAAATTTAGTGAAGCTCTATTATTTCTTCTGAAAAAATGTGCAGTTTGTGTCAAACTTCAGCCGTAACATGCCGATACCGTTTGCTCAAGGTGGATTCCCATTTCCATTTAGTGATTGGATCAACTTTTGACATCACTAAATGTATAATAAATAAAATGTATAATCAATGTAACAAATTGACAATATATTGCGAATACTGTATCTATCATACTTCTCAAAGCAATAGCTGAAGGTTTTGTGATTTGTAGCAAATCGAACAGTTTTCTTATATTGTCAAAAAATGTGAGACATTCGTTGTCGTAAACCTTTTTTAGACTCACTGATGCTTTGGGATAATTTTTATTCACATCATATTAGAGCTTCATAGCTTAGTCAATATAATTTTTTAATATGCATAGTCGACATTCTAATTCGATTGGATTAAAAAATTTTATGTTCCAAAATGGATTGACGAATTCGAATTATATTATTAACAACTTCTGCTTTCTTTGTCATTAATTTCTCCAAACTTTCAGATTTGGATGTAGAATCTTGCCTTTTCCTACTAGTCATTTTCAATTAATTTATAAACTCAAAGCAAATAAAATATAACCACATTAATTTATAATAAAATATAACCAATTAATATTTTGCAAAAGAAAACCTCCTCAAAAAAGAACACCTATTCCCCGATTTACACTGAGGATAGGTTCCTAAGAAAAACGTGTAAACCGAAATCGTAGGTTTCGCTATGTAAAACCGTGTAAATCGAAAACAAACTAAAATAGTCAGTCATTTATTTCCACGTAAAATAAAAGCAAATAGCACATATGTATGTTTATTTTGAAAAACATAAAAGTAGCTATCCATCCATTAAAATACAAATATATAAAAGTGTACTCCTGTATATTAATATGTTAGTCATTTTACATACAGAAACCAGAAATATAAATATTTAAAAAATTTTACCAAAAATTTAATTATGTACTGATATCCTGATTGGTATGATGTCACTTTCATCACTCGATATTAACTTATGCGATTCTGTTTCGGTGTTAGATGGCTTAGAAACGATTTTATATTGGCGAGACTTCCTAATGAAATCCGTGTAAAAGCGAAATGGTGTAAAAAAAGGTACCGTGTAAATCAGGGGTATTTGCTTTAGACTACTAGAATTTAACGAAAATATCTAACTCTTGCCGGTTACACAATATTCGGAATTAACTTTCTATTTCAGTATTGTTGTTCACAATATTGTATATCACATTATTTATCTGCGTTTATCAGTCTTTGGTAAATGTAATAATTTATCAAGAAAGATGCTTAATATTTATTTTCAATTTAGTTATATTTATATTTATAAAATTACTCGAATGTAATGTGAACGCACTAACAACTTAATATATCCAACTTGTATTAAACTAAAATTTCCGGCTATAATGTGAACTGTCACATTGTACATTTGGTTCAAAAATCGAAACGCGTGAAGCAGACAGTCAACCGTTGATTCTGCATATTGTACAACTAATCACAAAGTGTACGCTCCGCATTATGTAATTTGTATTCAGCGAATAAACACAAGAAAAGAAAAGAAAATTGTTTTAAAATTATTAAAATATCGACGGTAAAAAGTCTCGATAATGTTTTAATAGAAATAATTATTATTCTCAGGAATAAAAGTAATTTATACGCGTTTGTGTGTATGTTTAGGATGGCAACAACAATACTCTTTAAGAGCGGTTTTTAATATACATAAAAATAAAAATATTTATATAAATATTATTTACAAACAAACATTGATTTTTATATACATAGATATAAAATTGTAAATTAAATATATAATTGTAAATTGTGTAAAATAATTCTTGTGTTCAATGTAATTAACAAAATCAATGTGTCTGTTATGTATTGCAACCGAACTTGAGTTGGTTGCAATCTGACAACGCAACTGAAAAAAAATATTTCAGTCAAAATAATTCCCCTCTTCGAGCAAACGGAGCAGAATAGTCTTTAAACAAATTTTATTTACCGTGAAATCAAATCAATGTCGTGTTCGTCGACCAGATTGAGTTTCTATGTATCCACTATGTGCAATACCTTGAGGTATTTGTCTACTCCCGTTTCGGGATCCACTTTATAGACTACGAATCCATTGTCAGGGCTTATTTGCGACGCTGTGATTTCATTCGCTCTAAAGAGTCTCACCAGTATCAACACAAAAGTAACAGCAACAAGACTCATTCTGAAAAAGGACATTAAATCTGTTGATTGTATCTGCGCTTCATTTGAGTTTTGTAATATTTTGTGTTCTTCTTGTTACTAGTGTCAGTACATAATTGCCTTCTTTCCTAAATCGTGAAGGTATTTTAAACAATTGTATTGGTCAGATTAAAGGTTTTCTCTCTATTTCTGTTTAATCTGTCAACCTTCTTAAGTTTTTCTTCCTTATATTGTTCTGAGGGATGTCTAATTGTTTAATTTTCAAGATTTTTATCAAGAAAATCAATTGGCCTTAATTTAGTTGTTGAGTGTACAGATTTATTGTAAGCAGTAATTATGCCATAAATTTTGTCCGCAACGTCATCAGCTGTTTCCGATCTATCAACGGCCATTATTCTCAAGTGTTCATTTTATGTACCATGTAAGCGTTAAATGCCCGCGTTACCTGTCTTATGATGGGCTGTCGTTTCGATGCTATTTTCTTGCAAAAACAACTTTACAGCCTCATGAAACATACATCTATCGTTATCGTAAACGAGTTTCCTCCTTTTACCCAAAAATCTTATTCATTCCTTTAGGGCTGTAAGTATAGACAACCATGTTCTATTAGCTAACTTATGTACTGTGGCGTATTTGGTGGACTTATCTATCGTTGTTAAATACATGACATTTCGAAATGGGAACCATATGTTTATGTGGACTTGACTGGTGATTCTCTTACCTGGTATGGACTTTTTATTGGTCGCTTATCGAATTTGGCTAATTGACAATTATTTATAAATGTTGTAATAAGCTCGAGTAGTTTCGCTTGAAATACCTCATTAATTCCTCGGTAATTATTCATTTGATGCTCTTCTTTTATAAACTTCGATTAATTTTATTTTTTATTTTAGAGGCAAGCAATCTTAAATTATCGCTACTAGAAAAAACTGTACATACACATCCTGAAGTTGTACAAAAAAGTCGATTGTCCTCGCAAAATATGCACCTTTATCTTTAAGTACCTGTCTCAAAACCTTAACCAAATCAGTATTTTTTGCAACTGTTATATAGTTTTGAATTTTCTTATGCTTAATCTTAATAACAAACCTTTCAGTCAATACCTTTTGAAAATACAACTAATTTTTATAAACGTTTATTGGGTTTTCTGTTATATAAATGTAACGAAAACTGTCCTCTTGACCGCTAGGTATAGTCGCCAAAGTCGAATTATTATCTTCTTGATTTTGTTCCTCTGATGTTATTTCGTTGCTATTAACTTCCAAGTTAGGCAACCTTGATAGTCCGTCTTCCATATTAGTTTTGCCTTTAACATGTACGATCTCAAAATCGAACTCATTCAGTTTGATCTTCCACCGTTGCAACTTTTGGTTTGGCTCCTTCAGTGAATCCAGCCAGCACGGCAAGTAGTTCTTTCTCAATTGCAGGGTATCTACGCTCATTTTCGTTTAATGTTCTACTATAGTAGGAGATCACCTTATCGCTTTGCATCAAAACAGCACCTAATGCAATCTGTGACAAGTGTTAATTTTTTTCGAATAATCGGGGTAAACAAGCAACTCTTTAAGTTTTTTGAACGCATTAATGTGCTCCCTGTCAGTGATGTCTATCTTTGCTTCTTTCTTTAAAAACTTAGTCATATGGTAAGCAATTTTGGAGTAATTCTTAATAAACATCCTTAAATTATTTCCTTGGCAGTTCTTGGAAGTTCAATCTTTTGAATGGCCTCCACCTTTTGAGGATTTGCTTTGATACCGTCCTCCGTGACCAGATGCCCAAAAAATTCTGTCTGTTTCCGCAAAAATTAGCATTTATCCAGTTGCACCTTGAGATTCACCTCATTTAAGCGCTGGAGTCTAAGATAGTTGAAATGTTCCTCCAAAGAGGTGGAGAATATTAATATGTCGTCTAAATACACGACGCATATTTTATTCATGTTGTTTGAGAGGACGTTATTCACCATCCTCTGAAAAGTAGCAGTAGCTCGGCGATGAGCAAAAACGAGAACTATATCGCATGGAGTTAAGGTGTCGTGCGTAAGAGGCCTTTCAAACCTTTGCAGTGGAGGTCGAGAGATAATGCAGCTTACATACCCAGGAGAAAATCACCCGTCGATAGACAACTTTAAGACCGAAGTGTTTGTTAATGATATATGCCACCCTGACAGAAGACAACCTTTGCGCTAGCCCAGGAGATCGCTCGTACGATTTCTAGACCACGAGTTAGCAAAGTGCGGAAGATGGAAGCCGCGGAGGAAGAAGATTGCCTTTTCAATAAATTGGAAGAGATGATGAATCAAGTGTTGGAAGAAAATGGACAAAAGGCTAAACTTACAGACAACACACCTTCACTATAGACACCGGTGTGACGCAGGCTATCATCATCTACAAAGCGGGTATTGGCAGGTGGAAATTGCAGACAAGGACAAGGAGAAAACTGCATTCAGTGCGAACGGCTGCTTATGGCAGTTTAAAGTTATGCCATTTGGGCTCTGTAATATTCCGGCCACATTCGAGCGGCTTATGGAACGTGTACTAAAAGGACTGCATTGGAAGACTTGTCTGGTGTGCCTTATTGACATAATAGTGATGGGCAGAACTTTCGATGAACACCTCAAGAACCTGGGAGAAGTTCTGCAACGAATATCAATGGCTGGACTAAAATTAAGCGTAAAGAAATGTGTTTTCTTCCAAAAAGAAGTGAAATATTTGGGGCATCTTGTTACAGCAGATGGCATGTGCGGCCAACATTTTCTGCTTAGAACTGATCATTCCGTTGGATTGAGCGCCTCCAGACTTATGACTTCAGCACTGAACACCGAAGAAGCATAAAACATGGGAATGCTGATGCTCTCTTACGCCTACCTTGTAATTTGGAGTGTAAGCATTGCGTGAATGCCGAGGAGAAGGAATCCATCGTTGATATCCTGCTTACGCAGATCGAAGTCAACGAAGACTCGTCCGAAGCACAAGTAAGTATCCCAATATTATCGAAGATTATAGCAGCTAAGAAAGATGACAAACGGCCTACCCACAAATGTGATATCCGCAGAAGGTCCTCTTACAAAACCATATTGGGTACTATGGGATAGTTTAAAGTTGATAAATGGGTGCCTATATCGATATTGGGAAAGCGCTGATGGCAAGACATCATCCAACCTATTAGTAGTGCCTTCCTCCAAAATGAAGGAAGTGTTAAAGGAGTTCCAGAATAGAGCTAGCGGAGGACATCTTAGAGTGACAAAGACGCTGGAAAGGCTAAAACAACGTTTTTAATGGTAGAACGGTTTAATCGAACCATGGAGGAATACTTGCGGAAAGTAGTGAGCGAGCAACAGAAGGATTGGGACGAACACATACCGATGTTTTTACTGGCGTACCGATCTGCGGTCCCTAATCCAACATCTAGATCACCCGCTAAGGTTATTTTTGGGACTGAGATAAAACTGCCTGGTTTGGTGTTAAGCCCGCCACAGAAAAGGATGCCGCATGCACTGGAAAAGAAGAAAGCCTAAATGAAGTTCATGAATTTGTGCGCACCCGTATAAAAATGGTCAGTGGTAGAATGAAAGATAGGTATGATCGTGCAGCAAACACGAAGGGTTTCCATGAGGGACAACTGGTTCTACTTTACAACCCAAAGCGGAAGGGATTATCCCCCAAGTTACAAACCAGCTGGGATGGACCGTATAAAATAATTAAAGGGTTAAACGGTGTCTTGTACAGGATAGAGAAAGCTAGCAGCTCCTGTCAAAATATGGGAGAAGAGATAATGAGCCTATTCGGTACGAACAGACTTAAGTGGGCGGCAGTGTTACCAAAATAGAAACGGTGTACATCGTTTAACATTAAAATGAGCAAAAGCTACACAAACAAATACAAAGAACTTGTTATAAGTAAACCAACGACATCAATATTAAAGAAAATGTGAGAGACAAGTAAGCGAGAACACAACAACAAGCATCGTGAACAAAGTACACAAATAACAATGAAGTCGCGATAGAGTTCTTGAGAAGGAGAACTTGAACTTGGCAACTCTGTCGAATATACAAGGAAATTTAATAAAGCTCTATAAAATTATAAAAATATTTATAATAAATTGTTTAAAACATAGATAGAGACTATTTTAAAAACAAAATTAAATCAAAAGTATCAAGTGTTGGTGAAGACAGAAAAAATTTCGCAGAGTGAAGTTTTTTTTTTGTCAAAAACAATAAAAGGATGGCTGAATGCACTAAATGCAAGTCATCGATAAGTGGTGAAAGTGGCATTATATGCAATGGAGTATGTAATAAGATTTATCATTATACAAAAAAATGTGCCGGGATTGATCAATACTCCGCAAAAATTTTGAAAGAGGACAATTTCGTTAGATTCATTTGCGATGACTGCTTACAATACATTCAGAATGTTGACCTTGTTTTAAGTGTTATTCAAGAGGGCGTCAAGAAAAAAACAAGCATTGCAAGAATATAAATATGAATTTGAAAGTCCACTAAAAAAAAAAATGAAAATGAAATTAAATCAATATTGGAGGCAATTGAAAAGCGGTACGATGAAACGTTTAAAAAAATAGAGAAAATTCAAAAATTGTGCGAAATAAATGTACAAGAGGTCAAGGACATTTACGGAACGGTAAATAATATTGAAAACAAGAATAAAGATATGTATGAAACAATTGAGAAAAGCAACACGAAAATGGGTAATGAAATAAAGAAAATTGTCAAAGATACAAATGTTAAACAGAAAATGTCATATGCGCTAAAGCCGAAAGTCCATACCATGCGTTTTGCATTACATGCGTATACCGAAAAAGTAGAATCAGTGTATTTGATTGTGACAAGTTACAGAAGAAAAAGCATAGATTGCATAGACGCAAAGGAAGTAGGATTACTTTCTACTTTTCTATGCGACTAATGCAGTGTTGGAAAATGTCAGCAGTTTTTAAACTTGGCATGCCAAATTATATACTATTGTGAATGGTTTCTATAAATATGTTGAAATAGTGCATTACTATTTTCGCATTTTTCTTTATTTGCATTATAAAAATATTGTTACGTTTTTACCTTTTTAAAAACGTTTAAATATGAGTTCGTTAATTGCAACAAAGTAAAAACAAATATGTCTTTAGTTTTTCTTAACTCTCTTTATTATTTACACTACTTTTGTGTACCACCGTATAGAACTTAACGATACAACAATAATAATCTGTTTATTCACTGTACTAGTTCACACAAGTATTCGCTAGATCTTTATAACCACGACTTATTTTGTTCACACGCAACTTCACACAAGGCTGACTAAATTCACTCTCCCTGCTGCTTGCTTTGTCCAGCCCTTTTATAGTCCGCACACACTCGTATCAATCAGTACGATGAACGTTCTCGATGTGGAAGGTTCTCGCACGCGCCTTCTCGAGAACTCTATTGCTAGTACATTGTTGTTTGTGTACTCGCTTATGTTATGTACCAGTCGCCACCAGGTTCGATACATATTTGTCGTAGCTGGTTTACTTTATGTTGTTGTTGCTACCTGGTTCGTTGTACACATGTGTGTGTGTGCAACTTTAGATAATCAACACGTTCGTTGTATTCTTAGTGTTAGTGCGTATTTGTGTCGTGTGTATTGTGTTGGTGTAGCTGGTAGCTTTTGTTTATCGTTTTTATTGTTAAACGATATTAGGTCGTTTCGATTTATGTAACAATATTTATAAAAACATATTTCATAATTTAGGAGGAAAATACATTAAAATACATTTTTTAACAAATTTCTTTCATGAACAAAATATGTGTATGATGATTGTTTATACATATGTATGTATATATGATTGTTTTTATGTACTGAGTGTCTGTCATCTTTTTTGAATTTATTAATTTGTAAACAAGAAAAATGGAGGATAAATTAATTGAAAACACTCGTCTTGTGTTCTTTTGAGGATTTTCGTAGGCCTTAACAGCACAATACAATGTAATTTTTGTGTAAAACTATTAATAATAAAACAACTAATAACAATTTTTAATTTTTCCTTCCAATAAATTAAAAAAATTTGGCAACTTTCAGCAGGAATAAATTTTTATGAGCAGTACGTCTTATTTTGATCTTATAATATTTAGCTTCTTAATTACCTCTTGCTCAAGAAACTATACTCATTGTGACCGAAATTCACCCACATTTCGATTAATATTTAAGAATCTTTAAACTTTTCATTGAAGAAATTAAAAAATATTCCAAATTTTCCCCTTTTGAACACAAAATAAATGTTTGTTTACATTAAATTTTTTACTTTATCTGCCAGTTTTCACTCTGTTGCTTCTAACACATTTGCCTCGCAAAACTTATAACATTTTTTTCTCCCTCTAAATTGGCCTGTCCTTTTATGTTATGAGCGTTTTTCAAATGTAAAATATCACATATGTAAACTCATAAATTTGTAATTAATGCCATAAATTCTTTTAATATTACAATTTGATTTTCTATTTTTTCCAAAAATGTTCTCGTTCGCTTGCTTGTTGTTTACCACAACAGCTGATCAAAACAAAAAACCAGTCGCATAAACGCATTCTGTGTAACTTGCAATAAAATCGGCATAGAAAGCAAGATTCGCAAGGCGCATGAAAAGGATGGTATGGACTTTCGGCTTAATAGCTGCAAATAATATAGTGATGCCAGATGTTTCAAAAAATGTCCCCTTAATTGTAAAGCCCAAGTAAAAACAAAGTGTTGAGAAAACAAAAGCGGAATTGAATCAAAAAGTAGACCCAATTAATTTTAAAATAACAAACGTCGAAAATAGGAAAAATGGTACATTAATAATAAAAAGGAAAAATGTTGAGGGAAGGGAAAAAATTCAAGAAGCTATTGAAATTCAAATTAGTAAAAAATTATGAAGTTAAAGTGCCAAAGTAAGAACAATACAACCAGTAATGAAACGGAATTTGACAGTGCACATGCGAAACGTGAAAGGGACAGCAAATATTACCAAAAAGTATTTCTGTCCCTGTCTATTTGTAACTCTGTTTTGTTTATTTTTGTTTTTTTTAGTTTTCGGTGATGGTTTTTTATATTGGCGAGAGTTAACAAAAAATGCAATCTTTGTGTAAAACTACTAATAAATAATAAAAACAACTAATAATAATACAAATTTTTAACTTTTTCTTTCAAGAAATTAAAAAATATTGGCAACTTTCAGCAAGAAATTTTTTTATGGGCAGTAAGTCTTATTTTGATCTTGTAATATTTAGCTTCTTAATTACCTCTTGCATAAGAAATTATATTCATTGTGACCGAAAGTTACCCACATTCCGGTTAATAATTAAATATTTAAGAATCTTTAAACTTTTCATTGAAGAAATTAAAAAGTATTCCAAATTTTCCCTTTTTAACACAAAATAAATGTTTGATTATTTATATTTAATTTTTCTACCTTATCCGCCAGTTTTCACTCTGTATATCTGTTGCTTCTAACACATTTGCTTCGCAAAACTTATAACATTTTTTCTCCCTCTAAATTGGCCAGTGCTTTTATGTTATGAGCTTTTTCAAATGACATAATTTTCGTTACTGGTTATATTGTGGAAGGAAGTAGGTATGCAAATTATGATAATGGACATGAATTTTAAAATACAGGAGAAGGAACTAATAGAGAAATTGAATAGTCAAAATGAAATATTGAAGGACAGTAAAATAGAAATCTTCACAATGTATGTGAATCTAAGAAATTTAATATAACAATATTTAATGCAAAATTGAAAATACATAATGAGTGGTATCCAAAAGTTATATCAGGATTAAAGCTCAATTTGGATAGATGCCGGGTTTTCTATGGTTCTGATGTGTTGAAGTGTTTTAAGTGCCAAGGTTATAACCACAAATCATCAGAGTTTAAAAATGAAGTTACCTGTTATAAATGCCATGGAAATCAAAGAGGCAAAGAATGCAATAAGGAAATAGTAAAAATATGCATCAATTGTATGAAGGCGAATAGGAGACTTAATCTAGGACTAGACGAAGATCATACAACGTTTGATAGAGAATGTCCGGTTTATCACAACAAAATTATGTTAAGAAAAAGAAGAATTGAATTAGCTGCTTAACAAACAAAGAATATTCATGGAATATATACAAATATACTGTAAACATCAAGGAAACAACAATTTCTTGAGTTGTTTGGTTTTTACCAAGTGCGTATGAAACGCACAGTTTGGCTTTGGTTTATTAATTAATTCTTATCCCTAAAATTACTCAGAATTTATACATAAATAATGCTGATCAAGCATTATATCTACAGTGGAAGGTATAACAAGAATTTCAACCAATTATTAAGAATATGAAAATATGAACATGTCCAACACTAACAGTGTTGATAGCATTGACTATTAAATTGCAAACGCAAGCAAATTGATCGTTGCTTGAATTTACCAAACAGAAGTGCTAGCAACAATGTGTGTGTATGTACATACGTATGTACGTAATTGATAGTTTGCATTTTCATAACAAAAGAATTGTTTCAAACATGCGTCGGTACTGCTGACATCATTAACACGCTACACCTCCCTTTTACGGAAGAATATTCATACAACTGGGAGTTTTATGGACATTATTTTACAATAATAAAAAAATAATTCTTAAAGTAAGTTTTGTACTATTTTTTTAATTTCTTAATTAAAATTTAGTTCGATCATACTATGCTCCTTATTTATAAATATACATATATATATATATATTTTTACTTGAGCGCTCAGTTAGTTACTTAGACATTTTTATTGTATTCATACATACATACATAATTGGTCATTACAACTCTTCAGTCAGGATTACGACCTTGTTTGTTAATTTTATACAAGTTAACGTCAACAACATTTAAACCTATTTACAAAAATTGTTTACTCCAGCACAATCAACACGTGTTGCAATCCCAATACTAATTGTTGGTAACAGGTATTGATTGCACAATATTTTGGAATAATGCGAAGTGCTGACGATGCGTCTGGAGTTGGAAAGCAACATAAGCAGAAAGGTGGCGTGATACGAAGTTTAATAATTAATAAAATTATTGTATTAATTTAGTTTTATTTTGAATACCAATTAATAAAGAACGCTCTATTATTGGCTTAAGCAATTTTTGATGAGTCATCGAAGTCAACAGACGTGTTTATAAACGCTCTTGAAAATCTTTGATATTTATTTAAAAAACCCGAAAATAATTTTTTACATTCTCATAATTAATTTTTATAATAACAAATCGACAGATAAATCTTTGTTTCATCTTAAAATCAAATATCTTTTACCTCAAAATAGTGCGAGATAAAGATTGAAGATTAAACTGATAAAACAAATTATCTCTCTTATTACGAAAATACTAGTTTTATTTATTGTATATCTTAAAAGAAAACCATCCAATATGCATACTAAACAAAACATAAACAAAATATATAAAGCAATTGAAACAACAATTTTTGTGTAATTAACTGTTCGTGCCAAAAAGTGATCATATTTGATAAAAAACAAGAAGAAGAAAACAAGTAAAAAAGAATCTAACATGCATAAATAAACCAAATCTACCGAACAACAATTTACAAGAAAGGATGTAATGGAGAACGCTTCAAAAAATCCGTGTTTGTTACATTGCGACTCTCATCGATTAGCGAACATTAATTCTCCATTTCGCTTTGTACAAATAATGGATAAGAGATTCGAGAAATTAACTGAACAATTACAAACAACAATACAGGCAATGTTTAAAGAATGCGAAGATCGTCTCTTGAGTGAGATAAATAAGAAACTGAGCATAACAATGAGTGAAATAAATAATTTAACAGAAAGGTGTAGTGCAGGGATGCCCAAAGATAAAACTGTAGTAGTATTGGTGAGCGAGAGAGAACTGCACTGAAAGAAAAGTTGTGTAAACTGAAATAAAATGTACGGAAAAAATCCAAAAAGCGGAATTTACAATAAAATTTGGAATAGAAATTCGTTCATATTATTTAACTAAAATATAGTTTCTCAAGAAAAGTTACGATCTTAAATTAATTATATGCTAATTTTTTTATCTTTCATCTATAATATTTCCCATAAAAGATTTATGATAATTTTTCATTATTATTCAAAATTTAAAAAAACCGATTATGAAAATAAAATAAATTAATTTAAAGAAAAGTAAAGAAATTCAATTTTAAATGTAAAATTTTGTTCAATCAGTGACTATGGAAAAAGACTAGAAAAACAAAAAAAATAGATACAGGGTTATTTCTAAATTTTTTAATGAACTCCCCATCAGAAAATGGTCTACCATGCCTAACAATATCCAAGATTATTAAGCTTGATAACTCCATTTTTAACATTTTATTTTCTGAGGTTTTTTCTTCAAGTAACCACTCTTTCAATTTTTCCAAATAAATTTTTTTATTTTTACAAAATAAATCCTTTTTTTCCCCATCATTAAAATCATCCATATCACTATGATAGGAACAATAGTACCTTCTAAAAGCATATTCCCTACATTCCTTCAATATTTTATAACATAAAATTGATTGAGCATCACCAATCGCATTTTTTATCATAAAATATGTTTCGTAAGTCAAATTTTTTTCAGTGCTATAAGCAAAAAATATTACAAAAAATCGTAAACCCGCTACACATGTGCATTCGTCGCTGTCTGAGTCACAGCCATACAGTATCGAAAGTTTGACAGGTGAAAAACCTTCATAACATAAAAGCATAGGTAAATTTAGAGGAAGAACAAATATGTTATAATGTTTTGCGAAGCAAATGTGTTAGCAGCAACAGATATACAGAGTGAAAAGTGGCGGTTAAAGTAGAAAAATTAAATGTAAATAAACATTTGTTTTGTGTTAAAAAAGAGAAAATTTGGAATATTATTGAATTTCTTCAATGAAAAGTTTAAAGATTCTTAACCCTTTCTACTCCAAGCCTTTTTTCTTTTTATTCCACCAGCTCTACGCTAAAATTGCGTTTTTTAACTTTTAGGCATTTTTTCGTATTTTGTAAATAAAATTGATTTTCTCTTATATGATAAACTTTATTTTATGAGTAATTACAGGATACTATATTATAATTCTTAATTCTAATCTTTATAATGCCTTTTTCAAAGCGAATCCCGGGATGAAGCGAAGGTTTTGCCTCACATGTTTTGCAAAATATCATGTTTCTAAAATTTTTTATTTATCATAGTGTAATACTTCTTTTTGCGGGCAATTTTAATAAAGGTGGGATTTTTTTTACTAAAATTTTTTATTTATCAAGGTTAGGTTAGGTTAGAGGACGTATACTTGTCAATTAAGACAAGTACAGTACTCGGAGGTCGAATTGACCCATTGTACAACGTCCTAGTTTCTCACACCACTTATGTTGTGTGTGTTAATTTTATACATGAGTGGTGGGACCTACAGTTTAAAATCGACCCCGAACGACAGATTTTTGAAAAACTTGTTCATGGCAATTTCATTTACTCTCAGAGTTTTTGCCAGAAATCTGCTGAGAGGAAGTCTCCGAAAAATATTATTTGTATTTTGTTTTTGATGTCTGGCCTGGGGCTCGTACCCTGGCTTTGGGTCTAAAAAGCTAACACACTACCTACTACACTACTTCTTTTTTTTATCAAAACAAATAAAATGATAAATAAAAAGGTTTAGTAAAAAATCCCACCTTTTTTTTAAATAAAAAATTTAAAAAAAATACCACCTTTTTTAAAATTGTCCGCGAAAAGAAGTATTACACTATGTCGAGTGTCACTCGACAGTGGAGCTGGTGGAACAAAATCAATGTCGAGTGACACTCGACATTGGAGTGGAAAGGGTTAAATATTTAAATATTAATCGAAATGTGGGTGATTTTCGGTCACAATGAATATAGTTTCTTGTGCAAGAGGTAATTAAGAAGCTAAATATTACAAGATCAAAATAAGACGTACTGCTCATAAAAATTTTTCTTGCTGAAAGTTGCCAATACTTTTTAAATTTCTTGAAAGAAAAAGTGAAAATTTGTATTATTATTAGTTGTTTTTATTATTTATTAATAGTTTCACACAAAAATTACATTTTTTATTAACTCTCGCCAATATAAAAAACTCACTCCAAAAACTAAAAAAAACATAAATAAACAAAACAGAGAGGGACAGAAATACTTTTTGGTAATATTTGCTATCCCTTTCATAATTCGCTGGTAAACGTCAAAATTCCGTTTCTATACTGCTTATACGGTCTGAGTGACGACTAACCAAAGAGAATAAGAATATGTGTGTTTTTAGTTTGCACAAAAGCACTATGAAATGGGCATCATTGGTGTAGTGTACCACAACAACGATAAACAACACACCACATTTTTGATACACAAAATACATATGACTGAAGTAAAAAGATTACATATGTTTAACACAATTTTTAAATTTTGTTTAATGTAATAATAAACCTTGAGAGATAAGGGAAATAGAAAAGTATGACACACTTAATAAGCGGTACACAAACAAGATCACACATGTGAAAACAGAAAATGCAATAGAATTAACAACATGGGTCAAAGCACTTTAAAGGGATCATAAATGTTTTGTGGCTCATTTATAAAGTAATGAGTAAAACTATTAAAAATATTGAGTGAGGTTTTGACCAATCATCACATGGTTATTGTCGCAAGTGATTCATGCTGTGCAATAGAAAGAGCAAAATGTATAGTTTTAATAATGATTGTAAATATTAGAAAGTAGTATAAATAGTTGCAGAATTTTGAATAAAGGAGAAGTAACATTTTGGTAATCACATACTTAACAACGTGTTTCTCATTATTCTCACCCAGCACCTTAAATAGTGGTTAGGCATAGCATTATAAACAACCTAACAAAACAATAATTAATATTTCAAACATAATAAAGACAATCATTATATGGCGATCCTGCATAATTTGATCCCGTCCATAATATTTTGAATCCCGTATATCTTTTAATCTTCTGACCCTGCCTTAAGTTGATTCAATGTCCACGCAAGACAACCCTCCGACGGAGAAGGATATTGATAACATTTTTGTTAAGTACGAACGACTTCTAGAGAAATATAAGCCAGAGGGAATAGTCGTAAACTGCCCTGAGTATATACCCACGACAAAAATCTGTGGACTAAGGCCCATCACGATTGAAGAGTACAAAAGTAGGATAACAAGAAAAGAAGTAAAACAACCAGAGGTGGAGAAGAAGCCCAATAGAGGAGGCAAAAAACAAAAGCTTAAAAAACAAAAGACGGAAATATTGCGGCTCATGGGTATTACTCCTAGAGAGACAAAAAGAAAACTGTACCTACAACTTAAACAAATGAAGTAATGGAAAAGACGCAGTCAAAAAGTGAAGAAACCGTCACCATCAACGAAAACAGCAACCTTGGGGCGATTAGCCAGCAGAACATGGAACTTACTAATGTAAAGTTTGATACTTTTGTACTTCTATCTATCATGGTAGTGATAGAGTAAATAAGTATTTTAAGGAATTTGTCCGCAAAAGGACACTTGTACAGGTTTGAATAAATGAATGTATAAGTAAAAATTTTATGTAGTCAATTATACACAGATTAGAAAGAATAATAATCAATTTCAGAAAAGCTGGTACAAGGGGAATCAGAAATCAACTTTAATAATCAAACTAGAGGAGACAGAATTATTGAGAAGGCAATTTTTAGATCTGGTAAATAGAAAAGCAATTAGGACAGACGAAGCAGAAAAGAACACGACGGTGTTTGAAAAATTTTATACAAGGTCAAAAAATCTTCTGTTAATAGCCCTAAACGGACAAGAAAGTGAGCAAGCACAAAATTTTCCAAATATGACAAATTTTAATTTAGAAACTGCTATGAAAGCAATTCCAGAATTTTCAGGGAATTACAGAGCAATTAACTCTTTCCTCACAATAATAGAACTGATCAACGATGGTTTGGCAATTGAGCAAAAACCAATTCTTTTAAAATTTGTGTACAACGTTAAGTTACTAGCACAGTAAGAACGACAAAAGGCGGAGAGCTTGTTTTTGTCCACACCATATTTCCATATTTCCACCCATTATTATATTATATACTTATAATTGTTTGTAAACCTGAATTATTGAAAATACAATTTTTGTTATTAAAATATTTTAGTATTTAAGTCCATAATAAGCTCCACTGTGCCTAAAATATGTCATAAAATCGTTGTTTAGAGTTTGTAATCTATTTTTAGCAAAATTTTGTAACGGTAGTTGTACAACTTAAATATTACATATATACAGTGTTCTTGTACTCTCTGATCAATTCCATTGTCGCTTGTTCTCCCATTCGTAATGTGTAGAGTATGACGCAACATGTTCGATGTTGCTAATTGTTCGATCATGTTTGATCTGTCACTCGTTACTTTTGGGTATAAAGGCGGGTATGATTTGAGCAGTGGAAGTTAGTTGGTGATGAGTGGTTGGTAAGTGAGGTCGATTCTCTTTATTGGCTTTCGCTTGGTAAAAATAAATTAACTTATTAGTGGCGTGGTTGACCACACTGGTGAGAGATTTATTCACAGCCAAACATTAGCAACTGACGAGGAGCCTGTGCAACAGATGTTCTGCGCGTAAGCCGTTCAATGTTGTACTGGGATTTCTTCCTGAGGACGGACACCGGGAGCCACAATCATCCCGTGCGTAGGCCGTTTGATTGTCGTTCTGGTATCCTCTTTTAATTGACGTGACGACGGTGCCGAGGAAAGATCATCGGGACAGTAGGAATCGCAGTCATCCTGTGTGTAGGCCGTTTGACTGTTGTTCTGACCACCCTCTGACACACTCAGCACTGTCACTTGACGGACAGCAGTGTGCCCGGCCTAGTTATTTATTTATTTTCTTCTTAAATTAATTTTAAATCTAATCTTTTAAACCTAGTTAGCTTAAGGTAGCACGTAAGTAATTTTTGGATTTATAAATAAATAAATTTAAAATTTCTTCGGAGAACAATTTTGTTTTATGTAACCTGTAGGATTGATAGTAAAGATTTAAAAGTTTTTAGTTTTTTAAAGAGCTCAATTGAAGAGCTCTGTTCTCTTTATTCTATTCAATCCAATTGATTTCGATATGGGAATTATTTCCTCTTTTATACAGTTTTTTAGCTGATCCGACAATTTCAAATCAACTCCCTTAATTCTATATAGTTCTTAATTTATTACATATGTTTGCTTAAATGTTCTAGTGACCTATATTCTATCAATTAATAATACATGTGTTTGTGTGTATGCAACACGATCCAAACCTTCAGCCCAACACCAGTAATACAAACAAAGCATAATTCCCACGCTAGCCAGCGGAGAATTCACAACAACAACAACATGCACATAATGTATTGACGACTTGAGCACGCGTCAAAAGCAGCGAGAGTCAATGTCCAGAATTATGTTAATGACACACTCGCTTCTGTTATTTGATATTCATTTGTTTATACATGTTGTGCCGTTAATGATCATTAGCTTTACAGAACATTGTGTTGGCATAAACGGCAGCAGGGTCGTGCTACACCTCCCTTTTTCAGAAGAATGTTCATATAACTGAGAGTTCTATGGACATTCTTTTACAATAATTCTTAAAGGAAATTTATTACTATCTTTTAATTTCTTAATTAATTTTAAGATTTATTTTGTTTTTAATAAATGCTTAGTGATAAGTTTACTTAGTTACTACTAAAAAAAATTATTTTAAAGATTATTATTTCACTTTTCTGGCCAGTTTAGTGGTATAGTTAAAACTATTAGTTATATAGCTTAAGTCTATTCTTATGTACTATTTGTTCCTTATTAGTTATCTTATCTACTATGGTTACATTATTTTTTAAATCTAATTTCTTTATTTTATACGGACCTTTATAAGATTGTTCTAGCTTATGTCCATTGTCATTTTTGAGTAAAACTAAGTCACCTATTTTAAAATTGTAGTCTAATATATCCTTATCGTAATTGATTTTCTGCTTAATTTTATTTACATCTAATAATTGTTTTGCTCTCTTAAGTGCTATTTCGAACATAAATTTTGGCATAATTATCCACATTGTATAGTGGTGCAACCCTATCTATTTCACCAAAATCTTTAAAACTATTTGGTATTTTACTGAAGATCAACTCAAAAGGACAGTAATTGTGCACAGTTGATGGTGTTGTATTAAAACAATATGTAAAACACTTAAGCCATTCATCCCAGTCGTCTTTATCTACTGATATATATGACCGTACGTATTCATTAAAAGTTCTATGACTTCTTTCTATCGTACCTAAAGTCTGATGATGATTGACGACTTGAGCACGCGTCAAAAGCAGCGAAAGTCAATGCCCAGAATTGTGTTAATGACACACTCGCTTCTGTTCTTTGATATTCATTTGTTTATACATTGTTTTATACATTACATCATTAGCTTTACAGAAGATTGTGTTGACATAAACGGCAGTAGGGTCGTGCTACAAACCACTGGACGCCGCTGATCTACCCCAGCACCCAAGCGGAAACGTGTCGTTACAAACTTCGTTGGGAATATCCACTCTAGCAACATTCGATGAATTGAAAAATACTTTATCAAACAGATACAAGTCAACCAAAACAGTCGCTCAACTACAAGCTACCCTTAGCAATTTTTCCCAGAAGAATATGAACGTATCAGGAGAAACTCCTACAGATGATAGCATTCAGTTCTGCTATCATTCCAAATTAAAGCTACTATATCCGCAAAACCGTTCAAGCGAACACTATTAAGCAAATTAATGAGAATTATAATTTCAATATTTTTAAAAATGGTGTCAAAGAAGAACTGAAGCCAACCATTTTCGCTTCAAGGCCTACGGAACTTAATGAGGCTGTGCAATTAGCCTTAAAACTTGAAAAAGAATTTTCCAACAACAATGATCAAGTTTTATATTTTTCACAGTACAGGGGAAGGCATAATAATAACAGGAATTCCACTAATAATAATCATAGAAGAAACGCAAATAGAAACAATTATCAGGGTAACAACAACGATCATTATAAAGGGTACAGACAATAGAATCGGCTGTAAAAGAAATAAATAATACAATGTCGGATAAAATTATAGAAATCACTAACGGAAATGAGGAATTGAAGAAGGAAATATTGTCTTTAAAAAAGAATGCCCGGCATCAGGAGAACTCTATCGTTGTGAATGACTTACGTGCCAATGGCATCCTTTTATGAAAAATGACAACCTAGTTGATACTTATTTGAAACTGTGTCAAGTTTCAAATATTACTGCTGCTGATGTTAAGGCTATATTTCGCGTAAATATTAAAAATAAAATAAAAATTAAAAATAAGTAAGTAGTCGCCGTAGTCTAGTAGGTAGTGTGTTGGCTTATTAGACGTAAAGCCAGGGTTCGAGCCCCAGGCCAGACATCAAAACAAAATACAAAAAGTATTTCTTCAGCGACTTCCTCTCAGCAGATTTCTGGCAAAAACTCTGAGAGTAAGCAAAATTGCCATGAAAAGTTTCTCAAAAATCTGTCGTTCGGAGTCAACTTTAAACTGTAGGTCCCGCCACTCATGTATAAAATTAGCACACACACATAAGTGGTGTGAGAAACTAGGTCGTAATCCTGACTGAAGGGTTGTAATGATTAATTATGTTATGTTATGTAATGTTTTAAAAATAATTATTTAAGAAGGGCAGATAGGGAAAGACAAGACACCGTAACTAAAGATCCTGACATCATAATTAAGTTTAGAAGACCCTACGACAGAAACTTTGTACTAAGGTCCATAACGAACTATTTGAAGTCGAAGAAGGATGTCCTGCGACTGAATGCTATTGGTTATGATAGTTCGGTTCCTTTTTGTGTTAATGAAACACCGGAGAATCATCGCATCTTTCAACATGCACGACGTTTGAAAAGAAGTCATGCTATATCTTCAGCATTCATCAATAGAGGTATACATTAGAAAATTGGTGAGAAGGATCCTTTACTCATAGATGATTCTAAAATGCTGCACAGGATGTTTCGCCCACCAGAAGCAAATTAGGAACTTATTAAAAATTTTTATTATAGTTTTAAAAATGTATATTTCACTCTTTATTTACTATAGTTTAGGTAATATATATTTTAACGTTTTTCATATTGTAATTTTCAATTTCTATTATTGTATTGTGCTATTTATCTGCGCTTGCATTGCTAAACTAAAATTTTTCTTTGACATTGATGTCACAATTTGGTGAAAATGGAGTAGTTCATTCTAGGGAAAACCTTTATACCATGTTCAGAACACTTTCTAGGACAGCATCAGGTTTTAACATATGCCATAAAAATGCCCAAAGCCTTCACAGGAAAATTGGCGAATTTCGATTTATCTTTGAAGGATCCAAGATGGATGTAATTTGTATCTCGGAAACTTGGTTTCGTATTGATGTTAGTGACAGTTACTACAAACTGGAATTTAGCTATTAAGTTATGCTCGGAAATGTTAGCAAGAGAGAGAAAATATTAAGAAATGAAAATATTAATTCTTATCTAAGAGAACTAAAGCCACAAAATAAAAATAAAGAATATGAACTGTATAATGCAACTAAGTTTCTAAAACGACCAGTAAAAAGAAATGTTCGCATTAAAAATAGCAATAACACTTGGTTAAGGACAGATAAAGAAAAATCAACTGCGTTTGCTGATCATTTGAAATCAACTTTTAAACCACATTGCACTAATAACTACAGACGACATCATAAGTTTCTTGGAAATAGCGTGTCAAATGGATCTGCCTATTAAACATATAACGCCAAAGGAAACAAAAATAGAAATAAGTGCTCTTAACAACAAAAAATCTCCAGGTTCCGACAAGATTGATGCACATACAATTAAATTACTACCTCCTAAAGCTGTTTTTTTCTTAACACAAATTTACAATTCTATTTTCGACTGCAATAATTTTCCTCACAATGGAAGTGTGCAGAAATTATAATGGTATTATCTTACAAACCCATAAGTCTGCTGCCCATACTTTCCAAAATATTTGAAAAGTTACTTTTAAAGCGCTTAAAACCTTATCTCCAAAAATACAATATAGTTCCTGATCATCAATTCGGCTTCAGAGACAAGCACGGAACGCCTGAACAATGTCATAGAATTATTAAGGTGATAACTGATTCCTTTGAAAACAAAAGATACTGTTCAGCTGTATTTTTGGACATACAATAAGCGTTCGATAAAGTTTGGCACGAAGGATTGTTATATAAGTTAAAAAAGTTACTTCCATCTACATTTTACTTGTTTTTCCTGTCGTATCTTAAAAATAGAAGTTTTTACGTGAGGGTTAATAATGATTTTTCTAAAATTTGTACAATATTAGCAGGAATTCCACAGGGAAGCGTACTTGGCCCAGTTTTATACACCTTATTCACACACGATTTGCCAACAAGAGACGACGTAACGATTGCAACATATGCAGACGACACGGCTTTATTGAGTTCCTCTGAAACTCCTTCAGAAGCTTCAGGATGCATACAACAACTCGATTGTTTTCAGCACTGGCTAACTAAGTGGAATATTATAGTCAACACCCAAGAATCCAGCCATGTCACTTTTACAACAAGAAGAGGTAATTGCCCATCGGTATTGCTCAATGGTATTGCTATCCCTAACGACAACATTGTAAAGTAAATTTAAAAAAATGCACTGGCTTTTTGGACCTAAATCCCAACTTTCCTTGGAGAATAAAGTGTTACTTTATAAAACCATCTTAAAACCTATTTGGACTTACGGAATAGAACTATCGGGAACTCCTAGTAATTCTAACATAGAAATTTTACAGAGATTTCAATCTAAGGTCCTGCGCTCAATAACAAAAGCTCCTTTTTGTGTGACAAATAAAAATTTACATAAGGACTTAAAAATTCCTTTTATATAAGAAGAAATAAGGAAATTTAGCAGTAGTCACTTAGGAAGACTTAGCAATCGTACAAATATGTTGGCGATTACACTTTTAGACGAAACTGACGAATCCGAAGGCTTAAACGTCAACATATTTTAGATCTTCCTTTTATTTAACAACTTTAAAATATTGTAATAATAGTAGAATATTATACTAACTCATATTTATTCCTATATATGACTCATGTTCATATGTAATTTAAATTACTTTTTCAATGGAAATAAGTAAATATGTTATTTTTTAAGATTATCACATTTGCTTATTATTGTAAAATAAATTGCAAATAAATAAATATTTACAAAAAAAAATTTTTGTTTGCAATCAACGAACTCATATTCAAATGTTTTTAAAAAGGTAAAAACGTAACAGTAGGTACACCTCCCCAATTTATCAAATATTTCCTCCTTGTTAGGTATGGGGAATTTATCATCCACACTAACAGCGTTTAGCTTCCTCTAGTCGATGACTATACGCCACTTCTGAGTATTTGTGTTATCCTCTTCTTAGGAACCACCCACATGGGGGCGTTATATGGACTTCGAGAGGGCCGAATAATGCCCTGCCTTAACCACCCCTATCGCAAATAACTATTCCCATAAAAAATTCCCAAATTTCCTCATTTCCTATTGTGAATCATTCCCAAAAAATTTTTTGGGAGTAAGTTCACAAACACAAAAAATATTGTATCGCCAATGTTTATTCCCAAGAATTATTTCGTAAAATTAATTCGCAACACTTGCCAATGGGAACAAGAAGGGAACATGTAAGTTATAAATTGTTTTGGTGTTGTTTTTTTTAAACTAAGTACATTGTTCAATTTAAGGAACGCAAATGTAATACTAGTACAAGTTGGAGTGTGATATTTTCAAAGAAGACTGTTTTTTAGGTATTCCAGAGAAGACTGGTTTTATTTTTATGTATGTACATACAAAGTGATGAAAGTGAACTTGCTATGCTAGTACGAATGAGTTCAGCTTCATTCAGACGTGTTCCTTGAATAACAAGATACGCATAAATTATGTAACGCACTGCAAATATTAACCATTTGAGCACTTTTCTTTGGGGAGTAGTGCAACTCTCGTGCTCCACGCACACAACGCCATCTGTTTTTAAGAACTCCGTTGGTCCTTTCCACAATATAACGCGCTCGAGAATGCACTTCGTTAAATTTTGCTTCTGCTGATCCATCTGCGGCATTTCTATAGGGTACTAGCATCCATGGCTCAGAGGCATACCCGCCGTCTCCTAAATTATATTTGTATTATATGTAATAATTATTACAAAAGTTTACCTAGATCTTCGCTGCAACCTTTCCATGGATTGTTTCTCCTCTTCCTGCACCAAAAAACGAAGATATACACAACTAATTTTTTAAGATTCGTATTTTTCTTTGAAAAATTGTTGATAGGTAATTCACAATAAATTTTTTTGTTTATACAGCATTTATAACTAATTCACAATAAAAACTTTTATTCCCAATATATTCGCAATCCCGTTTTTTTTGATGGGAAAAAAAGTTTACTCTCAAATAATTTATTCCCATAATATTCACGATAGGGGTGAACATGTCCTTAATTTGGGAGTCTACCTTCTCTTTATGCACTTGGAGATATCTATACAGCTTTGTATAGATTGGGATATCGTTTGTGGTCTGGATTCTGTTTTACCTCATTAGTAAAGGTTAGATCCTCATTGTTTTTATATAACACTTGTGAATATTTCGCCAGTAGAGTTTTTAATTTTCTTTTTGCTCGTCGTTCAAATGGTCTGTATAAATGTGGCTTATTATATTCTTCAAATCTACACTGGTGTGGAAAATCTGTCTCTTGACAAAATTGGTTTTGTTCACCTGCACGTTTAAAGCAGTATTCTTCCTATACCCTGTTCAACTAAATTACGCTATTCCTGGTTGAAATGCATTGTTCTCTATAAGAAATGCTAGTGTCTAATTGGGCCAAAATGTTGTTCCCCATAAGCCCATCAAACCTATCATTAAAAAGTACTCTAAGAATTCAACATAATAATCTTCAAGGGCAAACGCGTGGTGATTTCCACCCCTCACCACATACACCAATGTTAATAAGGCTAAACTCCGCGCCTGTATCGATTAGGAATCTAAGCTTCCTAACGGGGTTATCGATGACTATATAAGGGCGTATTCCCTGGAGGCCACCTTTCCGAAAATGTTGAATATTATTTGAAATATCCATTGGTTCAATTTGAGAATGTCCATTATTCTGGAAAGCTTGGTGATCATTAAGATTTCGTAACTGCCCAGTGAAAGGTTTTTGCCACGAGTGAGCAGGATTAGGCCCACCGGAACCTATACCAAAACCTCACTCAAAGCCACCGGTTTGCCCATGAGGCTGCCAGTTGTGAGAATTCTGTGGTCCTGGGTTGTAAATGAGTTTTTTGTTTCTTCCGCTACTTTTAAACTTGTGCCTTTCCTCCACAATGGTGGATCCGTCCAAATGGCAGTCCGTTAAACTTCAAGTAACCTTTCCCCTAATTATGGTATGGACATCCGCCATGCAAGTTTCGTTCCTAACTATAATTATGCCTGAGGGTGAGCGGGGAAGCAATAAAATAAAATATTTCACGAGAAGTTGGGTAAACAAAAACGAAGATAATTAGTTTAAATAATCATGTAATTTATTCAGTACAACACGTACCTTTCGGGTTGGGGGGTTGATCGGATAGTGATCTTTTTTCATGTATATTCATAACTATTCACAATTTATATGAACACAGGGGTTGTTTATACACTTAAACTAAATTTATATTTAAAGTAAAAAGTAGGGTAGCCAGCGTGAACATCCCGCCTCCTCGCAACATTGCAACAAGAGGATCGAAAAGTCGCCTGGCCAGAAATCAAAATTATCATTTAAGGGGTACATATATAGATTTATGTATATTACAATTTTGAGCATAAATGTAAAGAATGACATAATATAATCATATAGCCTCGAGGTGCCACTGAACATAAGAGCCTGGTCGTGGGTTGCGCTCTTCCTTTGCGTGCTGTGTGAGTGAGTCCCTTCTTGTTTCCACCTTCTTCAGATGTGTTTGTCTCTTAGTCGTTCAACAATTAGCCCACGGAGTATAAGATTCTCTGTAAATAAAACGAAAAACACACAACAAGAAACGAGAGAACGAATTAGTAATGCTCTGGGTTAGAAAGCCGTACGAGCTTCACACTTGGCCGTATTAGAACGCAATTGGCAGTTCGAATTTCGGCCACTTGCACTTCGAATCGGAGACGAAATAAGTCCGTTGGATTCGATCAAATTTCCGATCATTAAGGGTTAATTGTCGTAACGAATAACAACATAATCGACAACAAAATACCCTTGATGAGTTTTCTGACGAGTAAAAACGGTCATCATACGGCATCAACTTTATGTAAAGGTTCCACGATCCATGGCCAAGGTAGAACGTTTTGTGATTATAGAGGAATAGGGCGTTTGGGGCTGGCTTGAAGCAAAATGTATCAAAGTATCAAAATTCGGAATGTAGTGGATATTCGGATAGCTCCATAGAAAAGCTGAATGATGTGATTTAAAAACGACATGATAGGGTAAATAATAACTGGGTTAGGATAAATAGAACAAAATAGTCATGGTCCGCGTGTGGTCTAGGGAAGGGTATTCCCCAATAACTTCTTCGTATTAGGTTTGAATCCCGGGGCTCTGTAGAAATAGGATCTCAAATTTTGAGCAAACGCACCTTTACGAGATGGACCAAGACTCAAGTAATTACAAAATATTTCGATATCAAATATATAAAATTATTTTGTATTATTATTTGTACTTATTAATACAATTTTGCCCAAATCCTGATCCAAGATGATAATCTTATATTTAAAGTACAGGAACGTAATATGTACATAATAATTAACTTAATTTAGTAAATGAATAACTGACATAATAATAACATGTAATGTATACGTAGATAGATGCAATAAGGGGAATAAAAACACAATAGAAAAGAAAAAGAAAATCAACGAAAATATTGAAACGAAAATATCCTGAAGCTATTAGCGTTGGTGTTGCATTGCTGATGTTGTGGAAAAATGTTCCAGAGTCGAATAGCATGCAAATAAAACTGTCATTCGGGAAATAAGTAGCGATACCGAGGAACTATAATATTCCTACTTCGGGGTGACTGGACAAAACGTAGCCTGTCAAATAAATAACTCGGTATCCGCTTGTTTACAATTCGATGCAAAAATAAAAGTACACGAATATTGAGAAGATTATCAAAGGTCACGCCGTAAACTCTTAGCTGCCACAGAGATATGATCATATCTTCTCAAATTATAGACATATCCAGCAATATTATTGAATAGAACGTTCAGCTTACGTTTGCTGCTAGAATCGCAAAGAGCGCGTAACTTAATATACGTCTGCCCTACCAGTGAATTTATATGATCATCCCACGCCAAATTGGAGTTAAAAATTATTCCTAAATTCCTCGTCGCATGAACTATCTCAATTTTCTCACCATTCATCACAAAATCCCTAGAAATTGTGGGTACAACACTTCTTCTATGCAATAAAATACACTTAGATTTCTTGGGGTTCAAACAGAGACCATTAGCAGTTGCCCATAAGAAAATCCGTGCAAGTTCCCCATAAAACAATCAACGGCGCGTGAAATATCGTCCACCGGGCTATTAAACAAAGTTGCACGTCATCTGCATACAAGTAGATTTTGCAATTCAATTATAAAAATATCAAAATGTTAATTTAAGAAATCAAAAAATAATAAAAAATATATTATTGTGATAAAAATATCACAATTTCAATTAAAAATATTGAAAGTAAAATAGATTTCTATTTATATTAGTGTAAGAATATAAGATAAAAAATTTCATGTACTGTTTCTGTAAGCCAAACAATTTCACTTTCACTCAAACAAAAACACTCAATTTAGTTTGTGTTGAAGAAAACAAACACAAAATTGAGTGCTTTAGTTGCATTTTCCATATAAAGCAAGTGAAATCGTTTATTTAACAGAAACAGGTTAGGTATTTCGGAAACCAAATTTGTACGAACGTTAAAACATACTTATCTTCTCTAATAAAAGTAAAGTGAAATGCTTTTCGAACGCTTTAATTAGTTAAAAATCTATAACTATATTTTTCTAATTTAAAATAAAATTAAACACTACTTACATAATGGAATAGTAAAATACATACATACATACATAATTGGTCATTACAACCCTTCAGTCAGGATTACGACCTAGTTTCTCACACCACTTATGTTGTGTGTGTTAATTTTATACATGAGTGCCGGGACCTACAGTTTAAAGTCGACTCCGAACGACAGAGTTTTGAGTTTTCATGGCAATTTTATTTACTCTCAGAGTTTTTGCCAGAAATCTGCTGAGAGGAAGACGCCGAAGAAATACTTTTTGTATTTTATTTTGATGTCTGGCCTGGGGCTCGAACCCTGGCTTTTCGTCTAATAAGCCAACACACTACCTACTAGACCACGGCGACTTCGGAATAGTAAAATAGTGTTTATTTTTATTTTAAATTATAAAAGTTAATAATGAAATAAATTATAATTTGGGTTTTAAAATATGTGAAGTTTTATTTAAAGATAATTCCACATACAGACAAACATAACATACGTACAAAATGTAAATTTTCTTTATGATTTCAATTTTCAGTTTTGGTGGTTTTTAATATTGACATGTTGTTAACGCTGCTAAACAGATGTCACGTAAAAATGTAAGAAAATTCTATTTTTTTGCAGATTCTTACGTTCTGGTTACGTTACATTACATTTCTATAACCCTTCGTATTGCTTTATACATAACAAAAACGATCAGCTGTTTCTTACTGTTCCGGTTACATTCCGTTACGGTAGCATAACTGGGGCTTAAGGAAGTATATAACAACAAAAACACGGCTAATTTAATACACTGTTTTGTTTTTGTATTTTCTTTTTGTTTATTTTATTTTGATTTTCTTTTTCTTTTATTCTTACACTTGCACTGCACTTTTGGATATATTTATTTAAAAAAAACACAACTTAAAGCACCTATTACAATTTATTTTACGTACCTTATCCGATTTTTTATGATAGATTATTAAAATATATTATTTAATAAATACCAGAGAAAAATTTTGATTAAGGGTGTGGTTTATCCAACAACAAGAAACCAATGTGGCGATCTTCGAGACAAAATCTGTTCGATTGGAACAAAATGTGCGGGTGAGCGGGGAAGCAATAAAATAAAATATTTCACGAGAAGTTGGGTAAATAAAAACAAAGGTAATTAGTTTAAATAATCAAGTAATTTATTCAGTACAATACGTACCTTTCGGGTTGGGGGTTGATCGGATAGTGATCTCTTTTCATGTATATTCTTAACAATTCACAATTAATTCATATGAACACAAGGGTGGTTTATACACTTAAACTAAACTTATATCTAAACTAAAAAATAGGCTCTGGAAGCTTTTGCTTAAAAACTTCCAGCAGAAAATTTATTCCTGATAAAGATTCAATTCTTCTTATAAAATTCGGCAAGTCCGTCGTGTCTACACCAAACTTTTCGATTGCGCAAATGCACTTCCTAGTTATCTCGAAATTCTCCATTTTAAAATACTTTCTATTTCTTTTGTTCTTTTTTTTTAGTATTTCTTGTTAATTTATAAATTAGTCTAATTTGTTCTAAGTATATTACTTTTAATTCTTTATCAATAAATAAATTAGTTTATCTTATTTCTAATTGTATTATTTTTAATTCCTTATTGCTTTTATGGAATGGATTGCAGGTCATCCAGTTTTTGTTGTTGTTAGCCACTATGGAGATCTATCGGTTGCTGTTTCTAAAGCTGTTGTTGTCGTCGCTGTTTCAACTACTCTTTTTCTATAGGTTAACTTTATGTTTTGGCCACTGTGGTTAGTGCTGGTGCAGGTGTTTTTACAACTGCTATTTTTCTTCTAGTGTTATTTTTCTGCTACCAATAAAAGTCAAACGTTTGAAACACGCTTAAACATTACTTTTGTTTCACAATAATAGAAACAGAGCAGTTCACGCACTTTATTTATTGTTGATGATAAAATTGACTTTGTTTATGTTACGTTTCTTTATTTGTCAATAAAAAAATTCACATCATTTATTGTGTTTTTATTTCTATAAGATGTTTCACTTATTTTTCTTTTATGTTTAATAATAGTTATAATCCTTTTCTTTTTATAAATTTTAAATTTCTTTGTTAGGGGGTTTTTTTTGTTTACCGACTGCGCCAATAGAATACAACTTTATTTGTTGAGTTTTTATTGCGAATTAAAACTTCTTTATTTAAAACATATTTTAGAATACTTATTCTATTTAAACTCTAAAAGAAAACGAAAAAACAAAGTTCTAGAATTAGATTTTCGTTCACACAATAAAATGCTGACATTTGCGTCTGCCATTTCTGTGGGAACGAAAATAATAAATTTTAATTACAAAAAAAATTGTGATTATATAGTGTATATAGCAATAGCACAGCAGCACTATTGTTCAATTCAATATTATTCAATAATATTACATATACAACAATTTTATGCCAACATCAACTAATTGCAGAAACTTTAATGAAATAATCTCGGAGATTTTAGAATTTGGTAAGAATTTGCGTTTACAAAAGAAATAATTTTACATATTCCTTCAGGGTCGATCTTTCTAATTTTAGGATTGATTGCCAAGAAAATGGTTTATTAATATAAAATATGTTTATTAAAACTAATTTTCTAATATTCCAGGAAATTTCTGACAACATATATCCTATATGCTATAGGATCCTCTGGAGCGTTGGAAATTTATTTGGAGTTTCCAAATCAAATGTCTGCAAACGTTTAAATAAATAAATAAAATCAATAAAAATAATATCATTGCATTATCGAATAGATATCGGCGGCAACATTCACCCCCCTAAATGCCCATGGGCACATTTTACCCTTCGTTATTGGCGACTTCTAATCTTGACCGTTGGTCGTTGGAAAGTGCCACTTATAATTTTAACCTTCACCTGACCATCCTTTGGCATGATCAGTTAGTTTCATGTTCATAGCGAACTATTAGAAATGTCACATAATTTTAGCAATGATGTGAGACTTTAACTCTTAATACGCCCCCGTCATCTAGGAATACATTTAATACACATTTAGAGCTCTAATTCATTGGGTTTGCTATTTAAATATTTGATTATTTGTGTTAGAGAAAAATTATTCGAAATATTCAAGACATAAACCTGTATTAAGCTTTATTTTAAAGCTTTATTTCTAAACTATTGAAAATTGCCAATGACAAATTTCAATAATATAATTAAAAATATAAACTAAAAATTAAAATTATTTTATGAGATTAAGGTACAAAAGCAATAATTTTTGCTGAGATACAGTTCACTAATAAGTTACTAAAGAAGTCGCCGTAGTCTAGTAGGTAGCGTGTTGGCTTATTAGACGTAAAGCCAGGGTTAGAGCACCAGGCCAGACATCAAGACAAAATACAAAAAGTATTTCTTCGGCGTCTTCCTCTCAGCAGATTTCTGGCAAAAACTCTGAGTAAATAAAATTGCCAAGAAAAAGTTTCTCAAAAATCTGTCGTTCGGAGTCGACTTTAAACTGTAGGTCCCACCACTCATGTATAAAATTAACACACACAATGTACAATGGGTCAATTCGTCCTCCGGGTACTGTACTTGTCTTAATTGACAAGTACACGTGCTCTAACCTAACCTAACTAAAGTAATTTTGCTTCATCGAATTATCATTCAAAATCTTTTTTCATTGCTATACCAGAAAATCCGAAAAATTGTGACTACACTGTAAATTACTTTATTTGACACTTTGTAATTAAAACAAACTCAAACAGCAGTGGGTTACAGAAGACACATTTCGAGGATAGAAAAGGATTGTTTTCTTTTTATTTTAAATAATATATGTCTTAATAGATATCGCTGTGCTGTACTTTTCAGTGCATTACGGGCCTTGTATGTTACGCAAGTCGAGTATAAAGGTAGCTACAGCTCGATAAACTCTTCTCCAGTTGGAAGAATTCTTTACGTTAAGTAAAACGTTCATTTTGTCCCCATGAAAGAGTAGTAAACGATGTCGAATTTCTTCCTGAAGGAATTTAGGAACAGAAAACCCTAAGGAGACGTCCCATCGAGATAGAACCTTCGTTGATAGATCCGCCGGGCTAATTTTGTATTGCGTTAACTCTGTTGTTTCTAACATTTCGCCAACGCTATGCATAACTAATAATGTAACTATAAATGTTTCTAGCCACCGTAGTACGGATCTAGAATTGGTCCAAAAATACTTTGCGATGAAATTTATACGTGCAATAAGTGCTACATGCTTAACTAGCCTAACGCCCACAACAGCAACTTGTAGCTCCAGTCTTGGTATTCGGATTTAATTGAAAAAATTTAGAATTACCTGCTACATAAATATCTTCGCCAGCATCAGTAAAAGTATGTAGTTATATATTAGTCGCCTAGTTAATGTATTAAAGCATCGGGGTTACAAATAACAGCCGTATTCCATTTTTTACATTTGGATAATGAAAAGGCAAAAAGCCCATCATCATAATCGATGCCAGATTTCTTGAAGAAGAATTTTTAAACCCAGAGGGTGTAAAAGTGACATCAGCACCTGAAGTTGTTATTTTTTTGTAGGAGTAATTTCTTTAGTACATACTTCACGGCGAAGTCTAGCAAATCTGAAAATATAGAAGAATAAGTCCTCATTAGGGCCCCAATACATCCCCAAAACCTTTTCTGTACAACCTAGGTCTTTTAGCTTCTGAACTTTAAATGACCTGTAGATGATTGAAGACCTCGTTGAAGACCAAGTTCGAATATGGAAACTTGCAGCAGTTACACTATCGATGAAGGCGTCTACGTAATGATGATACTGAATAGATTCTACGGCCCTTGAAAACTTTTCTTTGAATTTTTCAACATTGAGAAATTTTTTATTCATGGATCACACAAGATACCAAATGTTAAAGCTCGCATTAAATAAACGCTTGACTTATAAATGTCATCATTGTGTCCCACTTCAGGAATCTCTGAGATCGGTCGTAAGTTTATCTGGTGAAACATTTCAGCAATACTAACGTAAACCGTAACTCCGCCCACACGAAAAGTAAGCAATTCATCAAATAACGATTTTAACAGATCGGGTCCCCTGCTTAGAAAGTCATTAAAGGATAATTCGTTAGATTTGGCATAACATTCTTATGTTACCAGGTTTGTTGGGATTTCTTATAAAAAAAAAATATTGCGAATATTTTATTTAGGCAAGCGTTATTGTAGCTTCAAGGTAACACACGAAAATAATTTTTCCACAATAACCCAACTTCATAATGTCCATCAAGTTTCTCATATGTGACCCTCAAGATCTCCATAGATTTTTTATCTTCTAAATATAGTATACATATGTACAATGGGTCAACTTGACCTCCGGATACTGTACTTGTCAACTACACGTCCTCTTACCCAAAGATAGTATATTGACACTTCAGATGATTCTTCTACATTGAAACTGTCGCGTTTTTGTGTCAATCAGTTGATTCCAAGGTCCTTCACGGATCTTTAGCGGCACTGCAACATTCCAATTGTTTAAATCAATCAAGATACTCTGCCTCACTTTTTCATAACATTGTATCGGAAGTCCTAATAGGTAGGGATGTTTTTTTTTACCATTTCTCCCATATTTAATTTCAACCATATACACACTCTGCAGTGTACATTTATCACCATTGTTTATATATGCGATATTTGTATTTATTTAGAGACGTTTTTACAGATTAATTTTCTTGTGGATTGGTATTAAAGGTCTACTTTAAGCATAACGACCACTCTTCGAGATCTAGATCAAAAAACTTCTTTTGGATTAACGACGCAAAAGAATCTTCATCAAGAAAATCATATTTATAAAAACGAGTAAGAAAAGAAAATTATAAAAACCCTGTACTAATTTTGAAGACTTTTGCTCACACTCACCTTTTCCAGCAATTAGTGATAATAGTTGGTCAAGGAATTCTTGTTGTAAAAGTCACTCCACTGTTTCCTGCGGCACAATCATAATGATAATACTGACCTTTGTAGCACTGCACCAAACGATCGTTATCCACTGCACATCAGTTCGGCAATTGTGGTCAGTTGTTACGTCTTCATTCTCAGATATTTTATTTCCACTTTTTTTATTAATAGAGCACGAAGCGTAACCATGGATTTATATTTTATTTTAAATTTTTTGTCCTTAACCTTTTTAAACTAAAATTATTTTTAAGAATGTTAAAGTTTTAAATAAAATACAAAGTTTTTAAGAGCACTCTTGATGCATTAATGTAATAATTTATTTTGTAGACAACTGACTAAAAAATACATTTTCTAATTGGTTTCTTCAGATGCCTATGTGATGCATAAATAGCTCCCGTTATGATTAAAAACAAGCTTTTTTTTACATATTTCAAGAAAATAATGTATATAATACAAAATCTAATTCCAGTTAGCGTATATTCGCTAATTTGCGAATTTTAAAATTTTAATGGGAAGTATCCCAGTATTAATATTTGACCAAAATTTTAAAGTAATGACTTATGAAATTAGGCGGAATCTGCCAAGAATAGACATTTGTAATACAATCGGAAAGGCAATTATATTCTTAGCGTGTTCTTGGTATGTGATATTCAAATTCTTAATTCCGTCATGATGTCTGGTTTTTTGCAATATCTATATAAAAATCAGTGTAAAACTCAGAGTAAATAAAATTGCCATTAAAAATTTCTCAAAAATCTGTCGTTCGGAGTCGACTTTAAACTGTAGGTCCCACCACTCATGTATAAAATTAACACACACAACATAAGTGGTGTGAGAAACTAGGTCGTAATCCTGACTGAAGGCTTGTAATGACCAATAATGTATTTACTTTGCAATTGTTATTATTGGAAATTTATGTTAGTAAAAACAAGGAGTAAAGTATTATATTTTCAAGTTACTTTCGAATACATGTGATGATTTTTCTGTAGTGTATTCTTTTTTAACCCCGTAAAAGCCAAAAAATTACAACTCCTAAATAACCTCGTAGTTTAGAATAATTTATCACTTGTCGTTGCAGACAATTTTAAAAATTCGAGTAAGCTTTTAATATTACCATCGGAAGAACAAAGGCAAGCGCCGTTATTTTGTTTCGTACGACCAACACTCAGGGGATCGTTGGCATTGTGTTTGGAACTATGAAAATATGTTATGTGAAGAAGGAAAGAGAGAACAGTATTTATGGACACTAGGTTTGTGTATATTTACACCGAAAGTAAGAGGAAAGGGAATGAGTTCCACTTAAGAATAGTCCGACTAAAAAACGTATTTTTACTGTAATGAAAAATGTGCGATCCACTGGCCAATCGACCACACACGGAAGTGGTGACCGACAAATACGACCGTTACGTATTTTCGGAAAAAATCCTCTTACTTCGTTCGAGCAAAATCCTTTTGTCGAAGCGATAGAACAGTGAAACACAAATTACATTGCAACGATGCTCCAATGATTCAATGGAGTTGGATACACTACCGTCATTAACGAGCAACTACGGCCTCTCCTGTACACGATCGAGAAATAGACGTTGAGACACCGACCCATACATGAGAGTTGTATTCCAGTCTCGGTCGATTACAAATAGTGTAAATAGTAAGATCATAAGATCTTAAGAAGGAGGATATCCTGGTAGTTAGAAGGTAGTGTGCTAGACTATTAGCGTGAGGATCGTGGGTTCGATTCCCACCAGAGACTCTAATCTGTGACACTACACCGAACATATGGTCAAAATATTCCGCTCGTATATAATTATAATATAATTTGTAATTGTATTGTAATAAATAAATAAATAAATAAGAAAGAACTGAAAAATGTGTCGGTTGAAGCCAACATTACACTGAATTTTCATGTTCAGAATGTCAAGAGCTTCTGACTCCTTAATATTTACACCACCCATAGATTAAGATGATGCAATATTATTGCTGCGCTTATGTGTCGATAAACAACACTGAGATAGATTGTTTAATCCTTAAACAATTTTTTCCTGAAAATGATATAAAATATCTCCGTGTTTGGAAAAAAATTAATTAATATTCTGACGATTTTAATAAACGTCTTTGGCGATATATTCTCAAATATTTTACGACTTGATGCCGCATTTATCTGGCAGCTATGAGTGTGAAACAAAAAAGTGATACTGCTCATATAGATTTATCAAATTGTATCTTAAGCTGGATTCACCCATTGTTTCGGAACAAAATGCTTGTTCCGGAACAAATTCAGTTTTTTGAGAGTTTGTTCCGAAACGATTCATCCAATTCGAACAATTGTTCTGTAAAAACAAGGCTATCATATGAAATATTTTTGTAAACGATGCGTGTTAGTTTTAAAATTGGACAGCACAGTAGCAGATGATTGCAATTCGTTTGTTTTCTTGGCTTGAGTGTGATCATATTTTTTATTGTGTTACAAATAAATTGTAAATGAAAACAAATCTGAAATTGTTGAAGTGAAAAAAATGGATAATAATGGATATTATACATACATAAATAGACACATACAAATGTGGCAGCTCAGTTCAACTTTACTTAAAAAATTAAAGTAGCTGGCAGCACAGTTCGATTGTTTCGGAACAAAAATTAAAATTAAACCAATTCGAGCTGAAAATGTTTCGAAGCAAACTTACTCCCTTTCGCTCTCTCTCTCCCAAAAAGAGAAACGTCAAACTACATATAAAAAAATTGTTTCGGAACAAAAATTTTGTTCCGAAACAATGGGTGAATCCAGCTTTAAAATACAATAATCTGAATTTTGAAAAAATTCGTCCTCTTTTAATATTGCCAATCGGTTTTCCAATCAGAATGGTTTTCTTGCAGACTTGTTAGTTTTCAGCTGATTTTCCTTACTGCGTTCTACCTTCTACTCTTCTGAAATACATCTCTAACACATGAATAAATAAATGTAGAGACATGTTCTACGTTCTAATTTGAAACCCTTGGTATTGAATGCTAATTGCCCTCCAACTAAGTAGACATCTATTTGGAAAAATTTAACTTGAGGTTGTTTAAATAAAATAATTATTTATAGAAACTGACAATTTTTAACCCTTTCATGCCCGAATTTTTTGGGCCAGAGCTAAAATTTTTTTAAGGACATGTGTTTGTTAGTCATGGCCTAAATATGAAGTGATAATAATTTCAGAGTCCTACGTGTTCTGGTTTTACAGTTATAAAATGTTGCCTACATTGGGCAGTAGTGGAAAAATTTTAATGAAAGATTTATTTTTATATATTTCTAATTTTTAATTTATTTTTATTCTAATTTCTTGTGAAATAAAAGAAAACAATTTTTTTGCGGACTTGAGCACAAATGTACATTGCACTTAGTACATTTTGATCTCGGAATTCCGGTTTTGCACAGTCTACATCAGCCTTTTGCCCCCCATTCTATCCAATGACTCATCAAAAAGTACGGATTTTGGTGGATCAGCTACGTACATTCTTTTGGTAGACATTGATGGTAATGTATCTGATCGTTGTGAGTCTTCTTCAGTTGTTGTCTGCAGTGTTGAAGGGCGGCCTCTCTTCTGTGTTGAAGTTATTTCATTAGTATTTAATAATTCGTAAGCAATATCTAACTGAAAGTTTAAAAGTGTCATGTGCTTAGTTCCATAGGCGTTTTCTAATTCACGGCGATACAGTAACCAACTATTTACTAAGGCAGAATTTATGCACCAATAAACTATACGCATATACCATTTTTTGGATCGGTGATTAATTTTATATAATACCAAGAGCATATCAGCAATGTCAACGACGCCCATATGCTTATTATAGCATTCAACAATAGCTGGACGTGGTATGCTAATATATTTTTTTCTTTGCGACACCATCTTTTGCACTCACTCAACGGCTCTTGACCCCTATAGTTAGATACGAGTTGCACACTTTTATTGTCGTACCATCTGCAGGCTATTAAATTGTAAGTCGTTTCATATTTGAAATCACTTGACGCTCTTCCTTTTGCACGAAGAACCTTTTCATCGCATAGAGTAGATTTTTTTAATCTATTGGAACGAATTGTACCAATTGCTAAAATTCCTCTTTCTTTCAAGGAAATCAATAAACTAAGGGATGTGAAAAAAGCTTGTAGTTTTGATTGGGTAGAATATTAGTAGATAAATACAAAACAATATCTGACGACAAGCCTAGACCAAAGGATTTGCATGTTCCATCTCCAACATAAAGGCAAAAGTCATATACTATGCCAGAAATTCCAGCTCTGGTGAACATTTTAAAACCACTTGTGAGGTTTCTTTGGAACATACTGCTTTAAAACATGTCGGCCTTTATAAGCTATCATTTGTTCGTCTACACTCTGATATTCCTCCTGAGATATTTCATTAAATTTTTTTTTTAATTTATTCAATAATGGAAGTATTTTATACAATTTGTCATAAGAAGGATGTCCTTTCTGGGCCTGCCTAGCGTTATCATTTATGTGAAAATTTTCCTTTATTTTTTCAAAACGATTTCTGGATAATGCATCTGACACTGCAGATAGTTTAAAATTTTGTGACCAAGCCATTCGCAAATTTGGAACGGTAATAACACCAAGATAAAGCAGAATGCCTATAATTTTTTTTATTTCTTTTTGAATAGCATATTTGTTTGTCTCATCACATATCTTTTGAATTATTTCATCGTCAAAAAATTGAGAGAAGTATTCAATTGGTTTCTTCACCCGACCATAACTGATATTACCCTTCCAAGTAGTATCAAAATGATTAATTTTTCTATTCCTCCACTTAAATTTTTCTACATTAACTTTTTCAAAAACTATCTCTGATGCTTCTGTTGTTTCTTCTGCTTCGATTTCAAGTTCTCTATCAACCATTTTACTAACCGTTTCACTCTCAATTAGTTCCATTCTTTTTATACTCTCAAGATTCTTTTCAGTAATATTTTCCTCCTCTTCTTCCCCGCTGTCACCAACATCATCATCCTCAGACTCATTCCAGTCAAATTCTACAAATTTTTGAATTTCTTTTAGAGACAAGCCTTTTGGACGCATTCCTAATGCAGAAAAAGTTTAATGTAAATTTTATATATTATGGACCAATGTTGCCTATAGGCAACATTGAGTTTAAAAAAATATTGGAATAAAACTAAAAACATATTTTCCAATTTTTTTGCTTATAATTCTTCTCTTACTTGCTTTTTTATTATTCACACACTTTTTATGAAAAAAATTAAAAAATTAACCGTTATTTTTTATGTTTGATAAAGTTATATTTTTTCACTTTGGCATTGGCACGTTCCTATGCAAATTCAAACACCGATTAACTGAAAACCAGTAGTGATAACTCATTAATTTTTTTGTAGAATACGCGTTTTTAACCAAGCTTATTTGCAAAAAAAAATCTTTTAATAAAATTAAAAATAACGAAATTTATGAACAAAAATGCACAATGTTTCCTATAGGCAACATCGGGCATGAAAGGGTTAATACAGGTTTGGCTGGATTAGTGAACCGAAAAATCGCTCATAACAATTCGGAGGCCAGAGCGACTAGTTAAATTAATATATTCTTATGAAAATGATGAATAAGTGAAACCAAATAATGAAATAACACTACGCTAAAGTTATCGATTAAGTCTGGTACTTTGAATCCAAAACGCTAGAAAGACGCGAGCTGAAATGACATTATGTAAGAGTGCATGAAATGCCAAACGAATATTAAGCCATTAATGCCCGAATTACTTTTTTTTTTCTAACGGTTACTGTTTTGTTTTTTACACTAAATTTCCACTCAGAGCATAAAAACTAAGGCAACCTCTGCTGGCAATCTAAGTTGCCACTGGGCACTAATGGGTTAAGATAAAATGCGTAAAATATTTAAAACGAGAGATCAAGGGGCTGTCCAAAAAGCATACAGAAGAAACATTACATTCAAATGGAACAGCTAAGAAGAAAAAATTAGAGAAGGTTCTGCAAAATATTCCTTTGTAATATTGCTATTACGTGTTCATTAATCTGATACACCATGCACATTAAAAATTATGTACATTTTTATTTATTTTATTATCGTTTAATATATAAATTTTTATAAAATATGTTTAGCTCTAATTCGAACAAAAAAATCAATTTAAAATTTTTTAATAATAACAATAACACTAAAATTCACATGTCATACGGTAAACAGAAATACAATAAACAAATACGTAAGAATTTACGAGAAAAGAACAAAACAAAGATCAAAAATCCAAAAACAGCACTTAAAGAAATATCACGAAGTCATCAGCATATAAAAATGGATACAAATAAAGTAAATAACGATGCTGTCACGCAGTCAGGAATGGACAGTCAGTGTTGAGATATAACTCTGTAACTGAGAGTTGTATTTATAAAAATATAAAACCAAATCACTCCTTTTCACATTTGAAATAAAAAGTTATCTCTTTAAATCGTATTTTACATTCTTTCTGCTTCTTTTATTGTTTAATACATTATAAAAAATCTTTCTTTTATCATTGAGCCAAATATGAAGCAGTTTCAATATCAATGTGAAGCGAGTATCAAAATTATTAAAGGCCGTATCAGTAATGAGTCTCTTTAAATAACTAAATACCTCATCAGTTAATTAATGACTTACATGAACGAATTGAAGAGATTTTTCCTGCCCTTATCTACTCTCTTTGCTGTGAACTTTAGTTGTATTCCATCGTGTTTTCAATATGGAATTTAGCTCGTGATAGCAGTGAAATAATCGTGAAGATAAATAGTGAAAACTATATTTATTTGTGAAAACTATATTTTCATAGGCGGGGCAACCACTACCGCACTACGAGGATAGCTGCAAGTCTCCGCTCTTGGAAAGAAAGTCCCCAAAAGTTCGTTCATGCAATCCCTCCATGAAGACAATACATTATCGCCAACATGAAGGCATGCCAAGTCAGTTTACCTACTCTTTCCCCTGAAGATACGGTAAACCTTACCCCAGGGGTCACTCCTATTGTCCCGTACAAAACTCCTCCGCTCGTCCTCCTTAACAGTAACGATTCTGATAGATATTCTGTCTTACGTTGAGCTGTCTTCAACATTGGCACGCCTACCCCTTTGGAATCGCTTCCTGAGATGTCAAACATGCCGCCGCATCATACTTAACTCTCGGGTCCACCATCTAGCCTTACGATGGACGGTCGATACCATTCTCCCGAGTAAGGCATCATTAACAGTGGTCACCCACTGATTAAGTTTACTGATCTGGTCGTCCAGTCAGTTGCATAAAATCGTCAACTTCTACACTCGTTGCAGCTTCCATAACACAGTTCTGGTAATGGTTCCAGTGTATGTTGCGATTGCGCCAACGGTTGACGTCCCCAGTCCGTCTGTCACGTCAATGGCACTAACTCCATTAGGGCCGTCAAAGGTATACAACTCACTGTGCTCATTCACGACAAATATGTCATTAGTAAGCATCCACTCACCCAGCTCAATCCCCCTAGTATGGTTCCGATAACCAGACGAATGCCTGGCTATCTTCCTGAACCACATAGGGGAAGATGCGTTCGCATCAAGCCCAAAGATGAGCAGAATGCTCCCACTAAACAGTAGGACCGAGCTCATATACCTTAAAAACGATTCCAATGGTTCCCTAAACCTAAACCCTTCCTAAACCTGCCCTCTATCTGCACGCAGACCCCCATTGGCTTCTGCTAACTAAAGTAGTTGAAGTTCGAGTCAACAACTGAAGCTGCCGAGTTTCCCCCTTCGGCAGTACACTTGGATCCCACCCGGTAAGCCCCTTACGACACCGCCCGACGTGTACGGTTCCTGCACTAGAGCTCTCAGACTCAAATAGAGCCTCGCCCAACTCGCACATCGTCGTATAAGCACCTTGACAATGATTAACTTGTCCATCTTAATGTCTAGCGTTCGCTCGCGCTGCCAACATCGAGTAAGTCGGACAACTTGCCAACATCATTAAGTGCTCTGAAGGCATGCCCTTCAAAGCATAATTGCTGCAGTGCATCGCATTGACGCAACGTGGCCTGACCGCCCACAATGCCGACAAATGTCCTCCTTAAGGCGACAATCGCGAACGCGATGGTCAAAGCTGAGGCACCGATAACAGCCAGAATCAACCTCGTATGCACGCACGTGGAGCTAAACCACGATGTAACACCTGCCAACTCCCAGTAGGGCCGACGTGACCCTATTTGTACCCTCCGAAATCACATTGACAGACCCCAAGTCCGGCTTCCACGAACCACTAACAATTTTAACGCTCTTATTGAAAACCTCACGTGACGTACGGTCCTTCAAGTTCATCTCAAATAGATCAGTCAACCGGAATCTCCGGATGAACCTTCTGGATAACTACTCGAGGACCTAATTTGTCCTCTACGGAAACCTCCAGACCAACTTCTTATTAGCAACGACGCGTTCCCTCTCAGCTACCGAGGGAGTGCGAATAATTGCTCTTCCATCCCGGGTTGGCCGCACCTCGTGGACACGCACGCCAAGGGTTGGGCCAACCTCCTCAACAACCTCCTTGCCCTTAACCACCACAGCATACGTCTCCGCCGGCTTAGGCGAAGCCACTGGAGCGGAAACTGGGGCAGCTACGGGTGCAACGAAACTGGCAACAGGAGCCTTCGCAGACACTGGACGCGACTCATGCACGTCCAGCCTTCCCCTTAGACGCTCATTTTCAGAAATGAGCGTCATAAGGAGTGCCTCGTATCGGCCAGAATGTTCTATTACCCCACGTAAGAGGGAAGGCTCCAATTCAAGCTCAAAGATCGCCCCCAACAAACTGTTGGTGATGACCTTCAACTCACCTACTATACCTTCACACCGAGGACCCAAACTACAGGTGGGTAGCTCCGAGGCGCCCCCACCCAAAGCAGGCTTCCTCCTCTTCTTCAACTCCCTCTTTGACTCAACTTCACTAACTTTGGGCGTACCTAACTTAAATTTTTTCACACTATCATCTCCCGTCAAGACCGTATCAATCTCGGAGCACCAACTTCTTATTTGCAACAACGCGTTCCCTCTCAGCTACCGAGGGAGTGCGAATAATTGCTCCTCCATCTCGGGTTGGTCGCACCTCATGTACACGTACACCAAGGGTTGGACCAACCTCCTCAACTACCTTCTTCACGACCTTCTTTGAGGCCTCCTTGCCCTTATCCACCACAGCCCACGTCTCCATCGGCTAAGGCGAAGCCACTGGAGCGGAAACTGGGGCAGCTACTGGTGCGACAAAACTGGCAACAGGCAACAGCCTTCACAGACACTGAACGCGACTCATGCACGTCCAGCCTTCCCCTTAGACGCTCATTTTCAGAAATTTTCAGCGTCATAAGTAGTGCCTCATATCGGCCAGAATGCTCTCTTACCCTACGTACGAGAGAAGGCTCCAACTCACGTTCGAACACCACCCCCAACAAACTGTTGGTGATGGCCTTCAACTCGCCAACTACACCTTCACTTAGAGGGCCTGAACTACAGGTGGGCGGCTCTGAGGCGCCCCATCCAAATCAGTCTTCCTCCTCTTCCTCAACTCCCTCTTTGCCGTAACTTCGGAAAGCTTGGGCATACCTAACTTATACTTCTTGACACTCATCTCAGAACCGTGTCAATTTCGGAGCACGTACTAATCAAGTCTGCATCCATAACAACACTCACCGCAGGTAACGCTGCAGAAAGAGGCCCTATGGATGCCTGACAGTGCACCCGACACGTTCTTACTATCCTTCTTCGTCTTAACGACAGGCAACGAATTCATACCGAGTAAACAAACCAATTAAATAAAAGCAAGCAAGCATTCAAAATCAATAGCCAAATTCAAAACAATCAAACTCACAGCAAAAATCAAAACCAAATCAACAAGAACAATTATTAAAAATGTCAATTTATTTTCTTTTGTTTTTAACAAAGTAGTAGCAAGCAGGAACTCGCGCACAATTTGCTATATATTTCAGATTTTAATACGATAAAATAACACGAAAAGCTTGCAAAAACACACGAACGGAAAAAACAATACAGAACGTGAAGGTGATACGTCGCAGTATCGCTGTTAAGGTCAAGAAGGGACTGCCGCTTCTTGTGCATGATCTTGCAAGTGGGAGTGTTAGGATCGAGTCACTTCTGCAGGAGTGTCCTGAGGCTAGGTGGCAGACACGATGGATGAACAGTGACAAGGGTAGGGTGACGCACCAGTTTATACATAACGTGACATTTGTACGGGAACACCCAGATTTTTGCTTCGGCTTAAATTTGGGGTTCATACTTACGGGACATGATACATTTTTGCTTGGTAGGAGCCTGAACAATACAGCTGTCTGTCGGTGTGGGGTGGGGCATGATGACTGGAAGCATGTATTGACTACATGCTCAGACTATGGTAATATTAGAGTTTTAGATAGTATGGGTATTACACGCACTCAGGGGATATAGGAGTTTAGTAGGGCCTTAGAAGACGTTTGGACAATTGACCATTTCGCCAATGAAGAAGTTTTTAGGAGAACAGGACGTTAGTGGATGTCTTCCCCTTAATTTCAATCGAAAGTGACTCCTGCTCTTGACATTTTTTGTGCCCTTTACCTAGTCTTGTTGTCGCCGTTGAACAGTTGTCCCCTGCTAGTGGGTTGCTTTTTCTAAGGGTCACCAGTCCCGAACCGTTTGGGGTTCAACTGGTAGCAAACTGGACTGCGAAGCCTGACCGGAGGCTTAATTTTGATACCATGGGTGTAGGGAGCCCCAGAGACTTGTCTCTGCCCGAGAATGGTGCGGCTCCTTGCGAGAGCTACGAGGTAGCTGTACTTTATACCCAAACAGCAGGGGAGCACAAACTCGGTGTGGCGTTACACTCTTAACCACTTTCACAAGAGATTATATAGTCTCCGACCCCTAACCAAGGGAGAAGACATGTTTAAATGCATGGCTTTGAATTTTTACTCACGTATTGCATTGGTTGCATCATTGTGCGTGGGGGTGCTAGCAGACGCGTTGTTTCCATCCGTGCTTAGAGCACCGTGTGGTGTGCCACCACGGCGATACTCACGTAAAGCCCAGGACTAATGTCCCTATCTACTCACTCGATTCTGAATTGTTTACATACGCTGTGTGTAGTTTTTAGTTTCGTGGGATTTTTTGTGATTTCTGCGGTATTTTAGCGTATAAAAATTCGGGAAATATTTCACTTTGTGAGCGAATTTTCATTTGTCGTACGCGATTTCGAGGTTTCTCGTTAGCCTTTAATTGGTCTGTGTTTTTCGAGTTTACAAAAAAAAAAAAAAAAAAAAAAAAAATTCTTTTGTTACAGAAGAAAAAGAAATAAGTGACATTTAAGCAATTTTTTTGTGAATTGCTTACAAAATTCTGTTTATTGTGATTGCTGAGTAATTCTACTGTTAGTTTTTAATTTGGTGTTGATTTGGGGTTTGATTCTGATTGTGATTGATTTTGGTATTGTTTCTGGAATTTGCTTGCCTTTGGTTTTTAATTTGAATATTTATTGTATGTTGCCTGAGGTTAATGCGAATAAGGGAAAGAAAGTCAGACGCGGTGTCTGATTTTACATATTAGTATTTGCACGTCGGCGCTTTTGGAGGTCGACAGGTGCTAAATAAAGTAGTTCAGCTTACATGTGCGTATATTAACACAATTGAGTGGTGTAAGAAGCTAGGTCGTAATTCTGCCTAAAGGGTTTTAATGACCAATTAAGTAAGTAAGTAGGATATCACCTTGACGGGGGATATGGTGGACCTTAGCGGCGGATCGGACTAATCAAAAACTTGAGGAGTTCGCTCGTCTTGTCTTTAGCAGGAGAAAAACAAGGGGTCACTCTTTCGCCGCCGTCCGTCGTAGGTTCTTTGTTGTTGTCGGTACCTGTAGCTAGTCGTGTGCGCATTCTATATTGAGTTATTAATTTAGGTATGTGGCTTGTGTTGTTCCCTGCAAGCACGTTATTTTTGTTTTACTATACTGTTATTTTATCATATTATCCGTAGTGTGGTTTTTTAATACTGTATTGGTTTTTTTAATTACGTGAAGTACATCGGTTCATATGGTTTTTCGTGACCGTCCTATCTGTCTATAAATTGTTTTGATCTAATTAGTTTTACGGCATAATTTTTGTGCTTATGTGTTTTTGTTATTAAAGAAAATAGAAAAAAAGAAAACATTTTGATGTAAGACAATATGAGTACTGATCGTGCAGTCATATCCTGATCAACTATGATGGTTGCTGTTTTTGGATTTTTGACTTGACTACGGAATTTGATGTGGGCTTTGGTATTCAATGGAAATTATGTTTCTGTTTTGTAAATTGACATTGGTTCTTAGAAATATTTAATTTAGTAATTTTATTGATTTGGGTGTAATATATATCCTACCGTTAAGGTTAAAAGTCCTAAGGGTAGGTTGGAGTCCAAGCTTGCTATGAGAGATCGCCAACTTCTGCGCTTGATGAAGGGGGATGTCACCAAGATGCTGATATGATCAATACTTACTCCCGAGATGACGTTAGCGATAAGAGGTTTAAACTGTAGTCGCCGAAAAAGAATACTGATGTTATCGTTGAGGCGTCACCAACGCTCAAGAGGGAGTTGCCTTCGAGTCGGTATTAGGTGAAGCAATCGTATTAAAGGCGATTGTGGTTCTGCAGTAGTTATTATGAAGTACATCACCAACAGTTTATTAGTAGTAGTCTTTGACGATAAAGGTGGCGCGATTGATTGTTGAACATGACAGGCAGTAAGACGCTATGCTGATAACGGTCGTGGCGAAGAACGAATGTCTCCATGGTAGGCTCAATATTTACGATGCCACCTATCGCAGCTACAGTTATGCTTATGACTGCCGGGGAAGCTGTTAGCCATAGTAAATTAACCATACTGAATTAATTAATTATTGCTCTATTTAATTTTTATTCCATCGATATCTGTAACAATCGATACAAAAAAGTCAAAAAATATAATACATAAATAACAATAACATTAACACTTACCAGGATATTGACTAGCACAGTCAAACGTCTCGCTTTTCGTGTGATATCACACATATTAACGCTTTTTCGTATTTTACATCATATATTTTTAATCTATCCACTTTGAGTTAAATTAAATTATATTCAATTTCGCAATTGTTCATGGTATAAAAATCTATCTGGCATTCTTTACGATATAGTCACATGATCGACTTCGGAATTAAATATTATTCAAAAATTAGGCTGCTGCCGAGGAAGTTGTTAGCCATAGTATATTAACCATACTGAATTAATTAATTAATGCTTTGTTTAATTTTTATTTCATTGATATCTGTAATAAAGAAATAAATGCTAAAACACAATTGGATAATATTTGAATTATATATTACATCTTTTGCTATCAAAGACATTTTCAGTGAATAAGTTAGATAAATAAACAGAATTAGCTAAAAATAGCGTTTAAAATGCAGGATAAACTCGACTACGATACCGTTCACAAGTTCAATTATACTATGTTTTTGGTTCGTAAATTGACTTTGGTTCTTAGAAATATTTACTTTAGTAATTTTATTGATTTGGGTGTAATATATATCCTACCGTTAAGGTTAAGAATCCTAAGGGTAGGCTGGACTCCAAGTTTTCGAATGAGATATCGCCAACTTCCGCGCTTGATGGAGGGGGATGTCACCAAGGTGCTGATATGATCACTACTTGCGCTCGAGATGACATTAGCGATAAGAGGTTTAAACTGTGGTCGCCGAAAAAGGATACTGAGGTCATCGTGGAAGCGTCACCAACGCTCAAGCGGGAGTTACATTCGAGCCGGTATTAGATGGAGTAATAGGTCCACCATCACCAACAATCTATTACGAGTAGTCTTTGACGATAAAGGTGGCGTGATTGATTGTAGAGCATGACAGTCAGTAAGATGCTATGCTACCAACGGTCGTGGCGGAGAACGAACGTCTCCATGGTAGGCCCTATATTTACGATACCACCTATCGCTGTTATGCTTATGACTGCCGCCTCGTGTGCTCCAATGGTTATGCCCAAGCCTCTGAAGGTATTTCGGTTCGGTGTCTTAGGTCCGACAACCATATACAGGATAAACGAGGCCATTTCCCAATTTCGCACCTAGAGGCATACACTGATGTGGAATAAATATTCATACAAAAAAGTAAAAAAATACATAAATAACAATAATATTAACACTTACTAGGATATTAACCAGTGCAGTCAAACGTCTTGATTTTCGTGTGATTTCACTCACATTAACGTTTTTTCTTGTTACACATCATATAACCCAAGGGGATTAAATTAAATTATTTTCAATTTCGGAATTGCTCATAGTATACAAATCTATCAGGTATTCTGTACGATATAGTCACATGATCGACTTTTGAATTCGCAATTATATATTGTTCGAAAATTAGATTGCAGCTGGGATGTTGTTACCTATAGTAAATTAACCATACTGAATTAATTAATTATTGCTCTATTTAATTTTTATTCCATTGACATCTGTAATAAAAAAATAAATACTAAAACAAAATTGGGAAATATTTGAATTATATATTACATCTTTTGCTATTAAAGATGTTGATTCAAACGTTTTATTAAGAATAAAGAAAAAGTATAAAAGCTACAGAAAAATACAATGACGCTTATCTTATAATATAACTGTAAACTTAGATAAACAAATATGCAACTTAGATAACTTGTTGTACTTGTATTTAGGGGAAAACTCCAACATGCCCTCTCAAATCTGCATATTTAAAACAAACAAAATTAATTTCAATTACATTTAAAAAATTATCTTAATCCTAAAGATTTCACAAATTTTTCATGTTTAATTTTGCTCAAATTTTTAGTTAATATATCAGCGATCATTTCATCGGTTGATAAATAGCGCAGCTCTATCTGATTCGATTTCACGACCTCCCTTACATGTTGATACTTGACATCTATGTGTTTGCACCTTCCATGGAATACAGGATTTTTTGCTAAATGTTGTGCACCAATGTTATCACCATAAATAACAATTGGCTTTTCGTCTGGATAACAATTCATCTCCCTTAAGTCTTTTTAAATATATTGCCTCTTTAGCTGCTGTTGATAAAGCCACGAATTCAGCCTCTGTGCTACTAAGTGCTATGTTTGGTTGTTTTCTACTTTCCCAGCTGAAAGAACATCCTGCAAAAAAGAATGTAAAGCCGGTGTAAGATCTTCTATCTTCTTGACAACTGGCCCAATCTGCATTAACGAATCCTTCAAGCGGTTCGGTTGTTTTTGTATATTGTAGTCTAAGATGCTTTGTTGATCGCAAATAACGTAATATGTGTTTAACTGCTTTTTCATGTTCCACATGAGGATTTTGGTTTCTTTGCGCCAATTTGCAAACAGAATGTAGAATGTCTGGTCTTGTGCTTATCGCCAAATACATAAGAGTACCAATTATTGATTGATACCAATTTACATCAACTCGTTCACATTTTTCGTTGTTGCAATAAATCTGGAATCCTGGATCGAGGGGTGTAGAAGCTGGTCTGGAATCTTGCATTGCATGCTCCAGTAAAACTCTATCTATATACTGAGAATGACCTATGCTTATCTTTCCAGTATTACCTTCTCGTTCGATTTCCATTCCCAAAAAATATTTTACGTTACCATTGTCCACTAGTTTGAATTTCTTCGAGATATTTTCCTTGATTGCAACTAAATCTGTTTCATCCGAACAAGCAATCAAAATGTCATCTACATAGACCGCAATAAAATTAAATTTTCCATTATCCTGTCTGCTACAAATGCATGGTTCACTTTCACAAGGCTTAAACCCCATATTTCGTATTGCCGCATCAAGTGTTGTGTTCCATAAACGACCCGACTGTCCATAAATAGCTTTCTTTAAGCTCAACACTCGATCTGGATAACTGGCATCAACAAATCCATCTGGTTGTTTCATGTAATCTTCTTCATCTAAATTGCTGTTTAAATAAGCCGTAGATATATCAACGTGATGAAGGTATAATTCTTTCTCAGCCGCCAACGCAAAAATCATTCGAATGCTGGAATATCTCAAAACTGGGGAAAAGGTTTCATTATAATCAACACCAAATTCTTGGCTACACCCTTTTGCAACTAGACGGGCTTTAAAACGTGTTACTTTACCTTCTTCATCCCTTTTTAAATTATATACCCACTTACTACCAATGGCTTTCTTACCAGGGGGAAGATCAACTAAGCACCAGATGTTATTTTCTTGGAGTGAACTGTACTCCTTGTCCATTGCATTTTTCCATCTATCCGAATTTTTACTTGAAACTGCGTCTTGAAAAGTTTGTGGAGTTGGAATCTCATCAGCATAATTGATTCTGTTATATATCTTTTTCGGCCTTTCAACATTACCCGAACGAATTATTTTAAATTCGACCACGCGATCCGGCTTCTTTCGTGCTAATTGACATTCAGTTTCATTATCAGACTCAAAACCCATAAAATCACTTTCGGAACTGGATTGATATTCTTCATCGGTTGTACCATCAGCAATAAGTCTTACATTGTCTTCATCTTGTTTGTTTTCTGTTGACACATTATTCTGATTAACCGTCAGTTCTAAAACTTCATTTGTTTTTTTTTTTTGGAATGAGAATTTTTTCGCAAAATATTACGTCTCTTTTATCCAAAATTTTTCTTTCTTCTACGTCGAACAGTCTGTAAGCTTTTGCGGTATTAGAATAACCAACGAAAACGTATTCTTTTCCCTTTGCCGAAAATTTTTTGTTTTTGGTTTTGTCCAGTGCCACGACAGGTGAACCAAATACTCGGAAATGTGACACATTAGGTTTTTTATTGTACCATATCTCGAAGGGAGTCTTGTTTGTTAAGAACTTGGTAATTGAGCGATTTCTTATATATACAGCGGTGTTGACAGCTTCTGCCCAAAGTACCTCATCAACGCCTGAATGAAGAATCATACTACGTGCCATTTCCACGATGGTTCTGTTTGCACGTTCCGCAATCCCATTTTGTTGCGGAGTGTACGGTACAGTTAATTGCCTTTGGATACCATTTTCTTCTAAAAACTTGTTGAACTGAAAATTAACGTACTCTCTGCCGTTGTCACTTCTTAAGCACTTAATACTCTTTTCCAATTGTTTTTCAACAAACGATTTAAAAATCTTAAATTTATCAAAAACTTCGTTCTTATTCTTCATGAAGTAAACAAATATCCGTCTGGAGTGATCGTCGATGAAAGTAACGAAATACCGGGAACCTGATAATGAAGGCCTATTCATGGGACCACACACGTCCGAATGAATTACATCCAACTAATTTTTTGCTCTTTGCTGATTAGAAGATGTAAACGGCTGTGAACAAATTTTGGATTTCATACATGTTGTGCAATTTATGTTATTCGGAATTTCCTTAATTTTCAGACCATCAACTGCTTTCTCCTTTATTAAATCATTGATGCTTTTGAAATTAAGGTGTCCGTATCGATTGTGCCAACGTACAGCCTCTTCAGCTGACAAATTAAAATTTGAATGAGTATATTCTGAAAAAATAAATAAATTTAATCTATTTCCAGCTTTTAAAATTACTTCACCCATTCTATTTTTCACTTTCGCTGAATGTTTTTCAAATTGCACAGTGCATCCATTTTCAACAGCTTTACCAACTGATATAAAATTTCCAACCATGTTAGGAACATAAAGCACTTCTCGTAAAGTTATATCGCCATCTTGAGTTTTTATCTTCACATCGCCTTTACCTTCTGCTTCTATGTAACTATCACAAGCCAAAGCAATCCTCTCATTTGTCTCTACGAAATTTGTAAATAATTGACGTTGACAGCACATATGAGACGTAGCACCGCTGTCGATACACCAAGAGCTTTTATCGAATGAGTGACTGCTACTAGCCGCAAGCATTGCGAATGAACGATGCTGCTCTCTTTTCTCGTCGCCATGTTTTGTTGTGCTCTTACAATTTTTTGCAAAATGACCATGCTTACCACAGTTAAAACATTTGAAATTTCGTCCGTTATTGTTGTTGTTGTTTTTATTTCTCACATTTGGCTTTGATCTGGCTACGAAAGCCTGTTGACTTACAACAACCTCCTCATTAACTGCATTATTTTGTATCCTGCGATCACCTTCTTCCATTAATTTCATTTTCAGCACGTCCAATGAGGGCAAGGCGTCACGAGTTTCGATGGCAATGACGAAATTTTCAAACTCCTTTGGCAAACTTGACTGCAAAATAATTACCAATAACTCTTCAGCCATTTCAATTCCGACTTCCGCTAGCTTTTCCGAAATTTCCGTAAAACCATTTAAATATTCAGTCATAGTTGTTGACTCAAGCATTCGAAGACTTAGTAACTTCTTATACAGGCTAACTTTCCTTAATGGACCACTTGGTTTGTACACTTCCTGAAGTTTTTTCCACGCTTCTACTGCTGTTGCACAATTTTTTACGTAGCTTAATTGTGTAGTTTTCACGGAAAGCATAATCATGGCTAGGGCTTTTTCATCTTTTTGTCTCCATAGTTCAGCCTCATTTGCAGCAACTGGTTTCACAAAATTTCCATTTGTAATTGTCCATAAATCCGAATGTACCAAAATGCACTTCATCTGGACACACCATGTGTCGTAATTTCCGACATCTAATTTGTCTATTTGGAACATTGACGAACTCATCATAATTACACAAAAAAAACACAAATTTATTCTTAGTTTCACACTCCAAAAATTGATTAAGCTCCTGGGCCCATAACCTGTTGATTCAAACGTTTTATTAAGAATAAAGAAAAAGTATAAAAGGTACAGAAAAATACAATGACGCTTATCTTATAATATAACTGTAAACTTAGATAAACAAATATGCAACTTAGATAAACAGAAGCAAGAAATATGCAGAGTTGTATTTAGGGGAAAACTGCAACAAAAGACATCTTCAGTAAATAAGTTAGATAAGTAAACAGAATTAACTAAAAATAGCGTTCAAAATGCAGGATCAACTCGTCTCCGAAACCGTCCCTAACTCCACAAGTTCAATTATATTATGTTATCGATTACTTGTATTCAAATCCAAATTTAAAAAGGTACAATTTTAAAACCTTACAAATGACAACTCAGTTTTTATTTCCAAACTTAGTTTGGAGTGGGCTCACCCTAATAAGTAATTACGGTTTTCACATGTTAAGGCTAGTTTTCATGATAAGACTTTACGTAAGTAAAGTCCGAGTGAAAACAGAATATTACAACGGATATTTATACTTTTACGCGATTAGTAAAAAACCAAAATAGAATAAAATAAAAACAGCTCTTTTGAAAAAAAAATACTGCGCATAAACTAAATTTTCGTTTCTCTAAAGAAAAGAGATGGACAACGAAAAAGCAATTGAGTAAGAACTTAATAAAAATAAATGGAGCAGCCTTTTATACACGGTCATAAGAGTATTGCAATTGAAGGTCCCCAAAAATTATAAAAACTTTTTTTTAGCTTTCTAAAGAAACTTTTGCAGAAGTGTTCCGTATAGTAGATCTAAAGAAAATACAAATATCAGGGAAGCAATTTCGAGGTAAATTCACAAATATTATAACAACAATAATTATATAATACTTTCAGGCTTCTAATAGCCTTACGGTTTATGGAAAAGAAAACTACGTCCAAAGGTTTGTCTTAGGGATGTAGAGACTCCCCGTCCGCAGTATCCATTTTAATTCCCGATATTGCAAAAGCAGTATACTTTCCACTACAAGATAAATATTTGCAGGCATTTTGAGCTGTTAAAAGCAGTAACTATTTTTTTTATATTAAAATTATATGAACATTTGTACGTACATCCACTTCAGCCATGTCATGGCCCTGAGTGGAAAAAAGTTGCAGTAGTATTTTATCACAAATAGAATTTTCCTATGTCTAGGAGCGTTTGGTAATAAATTTGATGCTGATTATTGATATATAATAAAAGTTGTTGGGGCGAACGAAATTGGAAAAGGGTGCTATTTTCATCACTTTTATCTGTCTGACCAAATTTATAAAATCCTATTATGTATTATAAATCTTTCTGTAAGTCTGTTTTTTTGTTTGAACGCCTGGACCGATTTTCTTGAAATTTGGGATATAGATCGAGGTTTTGTCGGGGCTATAAATCTTTTAAAAATTTTTACCAAAAGGGGAGAAAAAGTGGGACAAAGGGAGAAAAAATGGACAAAAATTAGTACTTTTATACATAAATGTTGTATTTTATCTGTTTTATAGGTAATTTTTTACGATTTAGCTTGAATAAGTTTCCCAAATAGCTATTGGAGGTGTTCCGTTTCTAAAGTTGAACCAAAAGGGGTCCAAAAAGGGGGAAAGGCGCCAAAAAGGGCAAATTGAGTGCATAACCAATCACGCCTGGACCGATTTTCTTGAAATTTGGGATATAGATCGAGCTTTTGTCGGTGCAGGTTATAGGCTATAAATCTTTTCAAAATTTTAGCCAAAAAAAAAAAGAAAAAATGGGACAAAGGGAGAAAAAATTAGTACTTTTATGCATAAATGCTGTATTTTATCTGTTTTATAGGTAACTAGCATTTGCTATGGCCATTAATAAGTCTAAGTCTATTAAGTGTATTTTATTTCAATTTTTTTTGAGTAGAGTTTAAGTTATTGAGTGAGTTTAGAAAATGTATTAGAAAATGTATTAGTACATAAGACCAAATTTAAATAAAGAAAGATCATCTTACTTTGATCACTGAACAATACAACTGGTTCTTTATTTCTTACAGCCAACTGGTAAAACAGCTAATATTGTGTATGCAAGCGTTTTATCAAAATAATAATACTATTTTTATTGTAGAATAAGTTTATTTTTTGTATTTTTAATATATATACTTAAGTTACTGATTTTCGAATTTTTTAAGTGTTAATAAAAATTTTTTAATTTCTTTAACAACAAATAATCACTGTTTTTTTTTTAACTTAAAAACATTTTTCATTTCTTAAACTAATCCAAACTATGTAACCCGCACAACGCCGGGTATAATCTGCTAGTTATCTATATATATATAAAAGAATGTGTGTTCATTTGGTTGTGGGTTTGTTTGTTTGAAGTCTTTAGAGGGCGCTAAACAGCTGGAACGATTTTCTTGAAATTTTAACAGTACCTTCCTGTATGTCGGGAAGGAACTATAGGCTATATTTATTTTAAAATTTCAAGTAGGCGAGGTGCAACGCCCACATACCCAATAAGTATTTAATGTCGCATATCTCATAAACTGCAACAGCTAGATTCCTCAAATTGTGTATGGACACAATGGACAGACTTGCTGTAATAGGCGTGTCACCTCCTATACAAATATTAAATTAATTTATCTAAGAAAATATAACAGAGTCCTAAAATTTTGTCGAATCCACTTTAGTATCAATATGAATATTTTAGACAAAAATGGGCTGACTAGGAAAAGGGGACGTGGTACTTCCCATATGAATTAAATTTAAAACTTCTTATATCTGGGAAATCATTATAAATAAAATCATCAAATTGTACTCGGGCAACACTGAAATCCATATAATTTGTGAAAAAATTGCCGGACTAGCAATAAGAGCGAGACCCTCCCATATAAATATGATACAAAAGTTCGTGTACTTTTGGCTCTTAGAGCCAAAATCTAGCTTGAACCAGTTTGACACACATATGAACATTTCGAGTTAGGGAAATAAATGGACTCTAAACGTCAAATATCTGATAAACTATTGCAGCTAGAGTCATGTGTATTACCTGTTCATTCCAATACCTGTTTTATTATGTTTGTAAAAATACGCATAGAGGGACATGTGTAACTTAGGTACCATTAACAGTAGACACAGACCATTGATGACATACATAATTTTTAAATAACCAATTGTTACTTGTGGTTATATAATACAGACCAAACCTTTATGGTTAGGTCATTTATGCTCACCCTAATAAAAAATATGAAATATTTTCTATTGCCCAAATTATTTATCTTGAAAATAAATTTTTTTTACCTGTTATGGTATATTTGCCTAATAATGATTGAAGGGAAGTACTTAAATAGTACTTACAATCTTTTTCGTAAATCATTTGAATTCCAGATTTTAAACGAGATAAACATTTATTTTGTGAGTGATAATATTGTGATGTTTCCCCCACCTGGGTAACAATCTTGTCGCGCAATCTGTGGGCGCTTAAGTGTACTTCGATTCACTCTGTGACCCAGTGTGAGTTGAAGTGCAGGACTAAAGGTTACCCTAATATCGTGAGAGGACCACCTTCTTCTTGACATCTCTGTTGTGATCTCTTCGACTTGCCCGATCACGTATATTGTACCCCTAATCCGGAGTGTTAAGCGACCCGTGCTTATCGGGTGGTTTGGAGTCGGGGGTCTAATCCGACTGTATTATAACGGAGCCTCACTGATACCTGTGCGCCTCAGTGAGTATTAGGTTTTCTAACAAGTTCTTGTCATGCTAACGCGGGCTATGGCATGACAAATAAGACAAAACCCCGAACAAAACTTACGATGACGAACTGGAAATGGAAATTGGACTTGACGCGTCCCATCTCATTGCGCGAATCCAGGCGAGCGTTGTTGACAGCAACAATGAGATCGTCAGGAACTTCGCCCCAGGGGGTATGAGCATTACGACGGTGGAGGAGACCTTTAGTGAGGTGACTGCCTTGGCGGTCCCCACTTCGACTGAAGATATGTGCGTGGAATCAGACTCTCTCCTCACTATCGGATGAAGACGGTGACGATACGGTCATCGAAAGGCTCCCCTTCACTCGTATCCAGATTGCGACTGGGAGCAATGAGGTGGCGACTTCACCCTTACGGAACCCACTTGTTAGACAGGATGCCTCGAACTCAATAGTACAATCAGACACTGATTCGGACTGCGTGGGAAAGGGCATCTCGTCTAACAAGGGGGCTAAAACTGGGCGGAAACGTTCCGCGTTGTATAAAGAGAGAAATTCATATCGCAGGGCTTGCACTATCTTGAGGAGATTTGCAAGCCGTGATGTGGATTCTCTCTCCATTAAGGGACAGAAGATGCTGGCTCGACACAGAGGCACTGTTTCGCGGTATGAAACCAAGTACCCGGGCAGTGTCCTCCCACGATGCGCTGATTCTGGTGAGTATAACCGACCCTTGAGTGTGGACGAGAACGTAGAGCCAACTGCTTCTACTTCCCAAGCTGAGCATGAAGGTTCTACACCAATGCTCCCAACTGGAGTGGAAAAGATCTCTCGGGTATTCAAATCTCCAGTGATGAGTAAGGGTGCTGGTGCTCCGTCTTCAATGGACGGGTGAGAGGTGGTAGAAACTACCTCTAATCCTCTATCTCAGAAGGAGATAAGGTTGAGTGTGAAGGAGATAAGGTTGGGTGTGAAGGAGATGAGGGGGGGGCGCTTCGATGGATAGGTCTTCCATGTAGGATTCCCGCAGGGGAGATCGCATGAAGAGAAACAGATCCGATAACGTGCCTTCCTCCGGCTCCAAAATGTCCTAGGAAACAAGGAAGCCTGGGAGCTAACCCTTCCCTTCAGTTGGCTTTCATCGACAGGTCAGATCTAGATGGCAATATCTCTCCTGAAAGATGGGAGCTAGTTGAGGAGAGGCTCATTGAATTTATGTTGGAGGATAGCTGCGATTGCAGTAATGCACGCATATCCTTCATCGGTTGGTCCAGGGGCGTCAAGGTAGTGGACTGCGAAAACGAGGGAACTGCAAAGTTCCTTGTAGTGACAGTGAAGCGCCTTGGTGAACTCTGGCCTGGTGCTCGCTTGGAGGTGGTCCCTCAATCCGACCTCCCTCTACGTCCAATAGTGAAGGTATGGGTCCCGCCTACTTTTAGGCAGGTGAATGTCGTACCAAAACTTATTGGAAAGTACAATGACGGATTGAACACCAGCTCGTGGGTAGTTGTCAACTCCCTGACTGGTGATGGTAAGAAAGGCTGTGATCTTCGGATCGCTATCGATCAAACTTCGCTTCAGTGGCTAGGGGCAAGGGTAGGCGTAGTGTTGTGAGTTGGCACACCTAAAATTCCGTCATCCGGACATAGGTGGTGCCAGGAACCCAGAGGAGGCTAAAAGTGGTGCAGATTAATTTGCATCACTGCGAAGCCGCCTCACACAACCTGCTAACCACCCTGCGCCGCCTTGAAGTTGACATCGCTCTTATCCAGGAATTTTGGATCCTTAGGGATAGGATTCTGGGTTTGAGCGAACCTGATTATAGGTTACTTGTTCCTAGAACAAGCGAGAAGGAACAGAATTCATTAAAAACATAAAAAGGGTAATTTCATCAACTCCTTATATAAAATAACATCAAAAAAGTCTCCGTACAATATTTGTTTTTGTATTATAACGGTGTTTCAACATCTTTGTATGGGCTAAAAAACATTCATTACCACAAAAAAGTGTTTTATCCAAAATAAAGTGTTAACAAAACAAACTTAAAAAATATGGAGTATAGAAATAAGCAAATTTCAATAGATACTAAAAAATTATAATTGACCTTAAAAGTTCGGGAAAAAGTCTATCCGAAATAAGCAAAATTGTCAAAAGGCCACGTTCATCTATTCAGTACATCATTCAACAATTTAATAAAACAGGAGCAACACCTTGAGAGGAGAATTATACGAACCGTGAGAAATGATCCCATGATAAGTGCTCCTGTAATTGCAGGAAACATGAAAGCTAGTGATGGACTAACTGTAGACCCTCAGACGGTAAGAAACGTACTTAAAAGAAATGGATACAGTGGCTGAGTTAGCCGTAGGAAGCCTTATATTCGAAAAGTCAATATGAGAAAGAGACTTGATTAAGCCACAGGAATTGATGGTATTAAGCCAATTATTTTGAAAAAATGCCTGAATCATTTTTTTAGTATTGTTACTAAAGTTTTTATGTGGTGTCTTAAAAATGGCTACTTTCTAAAATCATTTAAACGTGTCAAAGTTATACCTATTCTGAAACAGGGTAAAGATACAAAATCTCCAAAAAGATACCGTCGATTAACAATTCGGATTTCGAAGAGAACAATTCATCAAGTGAAGAGAATTCTAAATTTTATAAATTGCAATAAACTTCAACGACAAAGTACCGAAATTGTGTTTTTAGACCTAGAAAAGGCTTTTGATTCAATTTGGCATAAAGGTCTCGTTTACAAACTTAGTAAATTTAGATATCCAATTTATTTACAAGAACTTGTCAACAGTTTTTTAAAAAATTCAAAAGCTCCAGGAATTGATGGCATTAAGCCAATTATTTTGAAAAAATGCCTGAATCATTTTTTTAGTATTGTTACTAAAGTTTTTATGTGGTGTCTTAAAAATGTCTACTTTCTAAAATCATTTAAACGTGTCAAAGTTATAGCTATTCTGAAACAGGGTAAAGATACAAAATCTCCAAAAAGCTACCGTCCTATTAGCATGCTGAATTGTTTAGACAAGGTATTTGAAAAAGTAATTTTAAATAGAATGATATAGTTTACCGAAAATAACCGTATTTTAAAAGATTAACAATTCGGATTTCGAAGAGAACATTCAACAATTCATCAAGTGAAGAGAATTCAAAATTTTATAAATTGTAATAAACTTCAACGAGAAAGTACCGGAATTGTGTTTTTAGACGTAGAAACGGCTTTTGATTCAATTTGGAATAAAGGTCTCGTTTACAAACTTAGTAAATTTGGATATCCACTTTATTTACAAAAAATTATCAACAATTTTTTATCCGACAGAACTTTTGTTGTAAACGTTGTCCTGTACAAAAATATCATGGCTGGCGTACCTCAAGGTTCAGTCCTCTCACCGTTGTTATACTCAAGATATACCTCTGATTTCAAATTACTTAAAAAAACACTGCAGCGCTTTATACCGATGCACACTGGTTTCCCCCAAAGGCCAAAAATCAAAAAAAGTTAGTTATTTTTTCTAAGCTTTAATACACTAAATTTATTGACAACACTCTAAATTTTATGAATGAAATGATAATAGCTGCAAAAATTTAAGCCCATTAAAAAATCCCTGAAGAATACTTTTTTGACCTTTTCAAAACACACGTTTCTTAAAAACTAATTTTTCACGTAGACTTTTAGTTATTTGGCCCTCATCTGCCCACAACATATTATACATCAAATTGTAGATCTTTTATCCCTCTTTAAACTAAATAATATTGTGGCAGCAGGTTTTTGCATATTTTCGCATATGGATTTGATGTGCATAGTCATCCTACGAAAAGTAATAAAAAAACGCATTTTAAGAAAATGAGTAAACAGAAATAATTTTTTTAAATGTTGTTGTTTTAAACTTTATATTGCAATTTAATTAATTGATTTCGCGATAGTGTTATGCGTTTGGAAAATATCAATATGGAAATTAAAATAGAAGGTTTATTCTGTCAGTGCCAATTTTCTATAATGTATGTGCATGATATTTGGAGTTCCACAGCTGGTAATTATCATTCGAAAGAAAAAAAATATTTTAAATTATAGAGGAAAAATTGAAGGCTGAAAAAGTAAAATTCGACCTGAGCAATTTAACAAAAGTTTTAAAAAGTCTTTGAAAGCGGATTGGTAAACTTTGGACTAAAAATTATATAAGCAAATTATTTATTCTGAAGGAGTATAAAAAATGGTTTGAATGTCTTGGAACTATTCAGCTAGAAGCAAAATCCTTTGGAAAAGAACTACCTGCACCTAGTCAAAAGCGTGGTCGTCCTGCTAAGGAATTTTTCAAGCCTTCAGAAAGAACAAAGAGGCGTAAAATATCTAAAATTACGCAGTGATAATTCTTTAACCGAAGTTTTAAAAAAACGCAATTATTCCAGGACATACAATGTGGAAATTTACGAGGTTTTGGCTCTTTTCGTTGAAACAAGACTTACTAAGCAACAGTACTTAACTATAAAAGATTTTGTGAATAAAAAAAAAAAAAAAATATCGAATAATTTCTTCCCAAGCTATAAATGTATCTTGACGGCCAAGAAAACCTGTTATTCAAGCACAGAAAACATTACAGTTACAGAGTCAAGTGCAGAGGTCGATCTGCAAGCTCTACTTGATCATACGGCGAATCGAATTGTGCAACTACAAGATCAAGTTTTTGATGAAGCATTAGGCTCAGTAGAAAAACGTTTAACACTGATTGGAAAATGAGGATTCGATGTCAGTTCTGGGCATAACCAATTCAAGTAGAAATCGTCAAATGGGCTTGTGGATGACAGTTCTCTCTTTGTGACATCCTATATTTTAAAACAAACGAATTTTCATACTTAATTTCAAAAATTCTTAAAACAAATATATAAGCCAATTAACCCTTCAGAGATCAAATGGCTGCTTTGGCTACAGTTGTTAAAATCTTTTCCTAAAAATTTGCATGCTTTAAGCTCTTAGGACATGCTATGGGCTGACCAATTTCGAACAGCCTAGTTTTTTTGGTTTTGGAGATATTGATTTTTGTTCATATAAGGGAAACCACTGTGCGATGATACAGCTATCGTATCAAGTGGGAAACTTTCTAACTCGATTGTCAAAAATATAACATCTATTATTCATATTCAAAAATACTTCACATAATGGAAAATTAATATAAATGAAGAAAAAATATTCCCATTCAATAAATCGCCAAAAAGGGTTCCAACAATCCCATTGATAATACATGGTTCAACTATTCCCATTAAAACATCTGTAAAGTAGCTAGGTATAATACTAGATAAAAAGTTAACTTTCAAGGAGCATATTGACAATGTATGTAATAAAGCTGTAAGATGTGTAGTTGTCCTTCTACAACTTCAGAGATGAAGTTGATAGAAGTTCTTAACTTTAAAGTTTCTTAAAGAACATAAATAGGGTTTATTTCCTCTATCTTTTTTCCCCTAAATTGTATAAAATATTTAAATTTGAATGTAATTAATATAAAATAAATAATAAAATAATAATAAAATAAATAAAAAAATAATAATAAAAAAATTATAGATTTAATTTTCGTGCAATATCTTTAATGTAATTAGATAATATATGTGGGAATATGAAAAAAGGCTACAGGAGAATAGCAACTGGCATTTTATTGGACAATTGGAACGAAGTTGGTAATATTTTGCTCAGAATTATAAATAGATCGTTGGAAACTGGAATATTCCCAGAGAGCTGGAAGGCATCGATGGTTACGCCTCTTGAGAGGATTACAAATACTATTAAATGTGAGGAATATCGCCCGATAAATACCCTAAGAATATGTGAGAAGATTATTGAGAGGATAGTTAAGAACTATCGAAATATCAGTAAGGCTTTAGAAAGAAGTATTCATTTGAAAAGGCAATTAACTATGTAATAAATAGATGGAAATTTATAGGGAATGATCGCAAAGTTCCAGCAATTTCTTTTTTCAAAAGAGCTTTCGAAACAATAGATAGGAATATTTTGCTTCAAAAACTTTCATGTTATGGCATTAAGGATAGAGAATTAAACTGGTTTAGTTCATATCTCACGAGGCGTAGACAAATGACAAAGGTGAATGATGTTGAGTCGAGTATGAGGAAGAATGATTTTGGTGTCCCACAGAGTTCGATATTAGGAGCTTTATTGTCCATAATATACATCAACGATATTAAAAATGTAGTAGAGAAATGCGAGATAGTTTTATGCAGATGATACTCTAATGTTTACTGAATGTACGCTGTGTGAGGAATGTTATGAAAAGATTAAAAAAGATATAGATAATATAAATAGATGGTTCCCTTCCTACTTCTACTCATTTTTCCTATACCCTCTCTTATCCTTCCTTCTTAAGGACGTTATGTACAATGGGTCAAATCGATCTCCGGGTACTGTACTTGTCTAAACTGAAACTAACCTAAATAGTTGGTTGAAGATAAACAAATTGAAATTAAATGAAAATAAAACAAAGTCAATGGAAATTAAATGCAAACCAATAGTTCATTTAGAATAAATAATGTAGTAATTGAAATGGTCAACACTATTAAGTATCTAAGTTTTATAATTGACAGGGAATTAAAACTAAAGGAACATTTAACCATATTATTTGAAGAATGAAGAAAAAATGTTGTAAATTTTGTTAAAAATAATAGTAGTTAATTAAATTCATATTACTTACTTAATTGGTCATTACAACCCTTCAGTCAGGATTACGACCTAGTTTCTCACACCACTTATGTTGTGTGTGTTAATTTTATACATGAGTGGCGGGACCTACAGTTTAAAGTCGACTCCGAACGACAGATTTTTGAGAAACTTTTCATGGCAATTTTATTTACTCTCAGAGTTTTTGCCAGAAATCTGCTGAGAGGAAGTAGCCGAAGAAATACTTTTGGTATTTTATTTTGATGTCGCCTGGGGATCGAACCCTGGCTTTTCGTCTAATAAGCCAACACAATACCTACTACACCACGACGGCTTCAGTTAAATTCATATAGTTATAATATTTATAATATTAAATATTTGTAGTATTTAGTTGTTATGAAAGCACTTTAAATACTATTAAATAAACTTGAATTGAATTGCAAAAAAATAAAAAAAATTAAATATAACTTGTAAGACTTAGAAAAAGTCTATTATCTTCAGAAAGAAACGGACGTTCTTACATTAACATTAATTTGGAAATTAAATTAAATGTGCTTTTAAAATAAAGAAAATAATTAAATTATAACAGTCTTGAACAGGCAATTGCTGTGTAAAGTCGAGTTTATTATTCTACGCATTACGTATAACGGTTATCTCTTTTTATATTTTCTCACTAAAACAAAAACAAAAACGCGCTTTTCTTTACTTTTTTTAATTACGCTTGTAATAAATTATTCGTTCTGGTGCAAAAAAAAGTTGGCTATAAGGGTTTATTTGCCCGAAAATGAATGAATCCCCAGAACCATAATCGGTTCAGGGAACTCGGTTCCAATGACGACCTATCCAACAATGAAAAACGCTTCCGTGATGATGAATTCATACCTCTTCCCGAAATTAGACAATGCGCCGATCATATGAATGAATCATATGAATAATGAATCGACAACAAAACCTATTTCTGCATATAATGTCTTTCAGATAGAAAAAGGATTAAATTTTATGTCAAAAGAATATAGTGATGTTGTTAAACTCAAATCAGGTGATCTTCTCATTAAAACCAACAATCTTAAGGCTGCCGAAAAATTCAGGAGATCAATTTACATAGATTCAATACGAGTCTCAATATCAGATCACAAAACACTCAATTATGTACAAGGTAAAATTTATTCTAAAAAAAAATCATACATCTAACAGAAGACGAATTGCTCGAAGGTTTTAAAGAACAAAAAGTAGTCGAAATCAAGAAAATAATGAAAAAAGAAAGTGATAAACTAGTGCCGACAGGTGCAGTGATTATTACACTAGACTTAATACGACGTCCAGACTACCTTAAACTCTGATGGGAAAGGGTCAAAATTAATGAATACATTCCGAATCCAATGAGGTGTAAAAACTGTCAAAAGTTGGGACACACCAAAAATCATTGCAGAAACCCAGAACAATGCAAAAAATGTGGCGATCTAAAGCCTCATGAATCATGCAAGAAACAATTTTGTATAAATTGCTCGGTTGACACACACGCCTCGTATGAATCAACATGTCCGTCATTCATTAAACATAAATCTGTTTTAAAGATCAAAATAGACAGGAGATGCACTATAAGGGAAGCCTGGAAAACATAAAACTCAAATCCGGAACTATATGAAATACCCTCGAGAAATAACCCTAAACCCACATTCGCAAACATCATCAAACATACAACAAAAGAAAACGAAAATCAAAAAACTAAAAATAAAACAAATCAAGAAACCGTAAAGCAAAAAACACTAAAAGGAATATCACAAATTACAACAACAATAATAAATAAAACAGAAAAACAAAAAACAAACCCAACAACACCACCTACCAAAAATATTCAACACACTATAGAAAATACAAATGATATGGAAATTGATATTGAAACAGCAAATTTGTCAACGCCAAAAAGATCTCATAAACTTGACTTACATTCTCCAGTTTACCTAACTCCATACTCTCAAGCAATTTATGATGACTTAAAAAGCCAAATGGCAAGAAATACCAAAAAAAAACCCTAGATGGAGGGAAAAATAAAAAATAAAATTTTTTTCTTATTGTATGATTCACTTTTAATTATGAATATGGGATTAGATCTATCTATTATTCAGTGGAATATACAAGGCCTTCTAAATAATAAATTTGCCTTAGAACGATTAATATATAAATACAAACCCAACATAATTATTCTACAAGAAACCCACATAACACAAAGAAACAAAAATTTTTTACGCTTACCAAATTACAAAATATTTCATCACAATAAACTATGTTTTTATAATAAATCGGGGATTGCAATATTCGTTAAAAACTCTCTTAATGTTACGCAATACACAACATCTACAGGAGATCTTTTGCATCAAACTTTAACCCTTCGCGGATTACAAAACCTACATATTACAAACATATACAAGGAAACCAACGTTACATTAAACCAAGAACTACTCAACTCTATACCCTCATTTGATTCTGGCCATCATTTGATATGTGGTGACCTTAATGCACAAAACACCATATGGGGTTCCCAGAACAATTCAACAGCCGGAAACTTATGGGAAAACTTTGCTAATGGAAAAAATCGTACCTTTTTAAATGATGGATCCCCTATACTTCTTAGCACACGTCATACATTCACTGCAGTAGATGTCTCAATGGCAACAGCAGCTTTAGCCTTATCTCTTAGCTTGCAATGTTTAAACCACGATATAAGTGACCACATTCCAATCTATATTCAGAACACAAATGGCACAAAATTTGTGAAAAGATTCAAGGAGAAATTTGCTACCTGGGTCTCATATTCGAAAAAAACTGTCGAACTATCTATCTCCATACCCTTTTCCGAAAACATTAACAAAGAAGCAGCAACAGTAGGAAAGATTATCAGAAGCTCAGCAAACGAAGCAATGCCGGTAAGTCAAGGTCCAAATCAGAATAACAAAAACAACCCGATGTGGTTTAACAGTCATATTGCTCTACTTATTAAAGAAAAGAACACAGCTTGGAAACTTTTTATGAGAAGAAAATCTTTATCAAATGCCATAAACTATCGAAAATCGTGTGCACTAGTACGCAGAGCTTGCCGAGAAGCTAAACGAAGAACGTGGGAAAACTTTCTCAACTCAATGAACCCACTAACTGACTCAAGCATATTGTGGAACAAAGTCAGGAAGATAACGTCTTCAAGGACAATAGGGTTTCACACAATTTATCAAAATAACCAAATTCTCATTCACCCTAGAGATATAGGAGAAGCATTTGCTGTCGTATGGAGTTCAATAAGCTCCAACAACTCATTTAGTCCCCAAATTATTCGAGAAAAAAACCTAAATCTTGATTTCGTAAAAAACCAAACAAACGAAATTTCAAGTTTGATTGAACCAGTTTCCCTAACCGACTTACAGAGTGCTTTAAAAAATGCAAAGGATCAACACCAGGGATGGATAAAATCATATACTAGATGATAAAGAACTGCTCAACTACCTTTAAATTAAGACTTTGTAAATTATATACCAACATATTGGATAAAGGTGTCTACCCGCACGCGTGGAAACAAGCTATAATATCTCCTATACCAAAACCTGGAAAAAACTTAAATAGCACCGAAGGATTCAGACCTATTTCATTGCTCTCTGTCATATCAAAAATATTAGATAAAATTATTGCTCAAAGATTATGGAAGCACTGCCACGCCAATATAGTAGATGAACAGCATGCGTATTTACCAAACAGAGGGGTGTTCACACTGTGCCACCAAATCGAGAGCACGATCAAAAAAAAAAAATGCTAGGGAAAACAAACACTCAGTCATTCTGTCAGAAGATATTGAGAGAGACTTCGACAAAGTAGTTGATTTTGTTGTAATTAAAGAGTTACACAAATGGTTTGTTCCAATAAGTTTAATAAAACTGATAAAATCATTTCTTTCCAATAGGGAAATATTCGTAAGAGTAGACGGTTTCATCTCAAATCCCCGGGACCTAGATAATGGAGTCCCTCAAGGTTCTCCGCTTTCGGTGGTTCCGTACGCTGCCTATGTGAATTCATTAATTAATGAACTTAAATTACTAAGAGAGATTGATCACATATCGATATATGCAGACAATATAGTTATTATAGCTTCAGGCACACATGAAGAAATCACTAGATCTCTAAATCTGTGTGACAAAATAATTAACAAATGGACGAATAATACAGGAGCAACCATCCCGATAGATAAATGTGAAGCTATACATGTCTGTAAAAATACAAATGCGATTTTACTCCTAGCTCTATAAGAGGAAATGATATATCAATAAAACATGAAATGAGAATTCTTGGCATCACCTTTACAAAAAATAGTCTTTGGGACAAACACAAATAATAAACAATCAATAAACTCAAAAAGATAAACAAGGTATTAAAAATATCCTGCACTAAACAAAAAGGACCTCGCATGGAGACTGGTATTTCAATTTGTCGTGCATTGACAAAGGGTATTGTTCAGCACTGCGTAAAGGTGTATGGCTGGACAACAAAAACCAACATCAATAAAATTAATGCTAGTATCAACAGATGCTTCCGTACAGCCACAGGTATTCTCTGAGCTACTCCTAATGATGCGTTAAGAATAGAAGCGAAAATAAATGACTTCGAAACGATTCTAAAAAAGCAATGCATTAAATTATTAGCAAAAGGATTAATTAACGTCAATCATGGAATACATAGGCAATTCTGGGTTCTAATGGACCAAGATCAAACACGACACCTTTGTGCTTTACAACATATAATCAACTATGCCAAAAAAATGAATATACCTCTCCCAACTAGATCAAGTATCACAACCTTGAGTAATGCTACTAATACTAAGCTTATAGTTAACACCTTCCTCAACTCTATTAAAAAGATGGAAATAATCGACAAATATTTAAGCAACTATACTTAAATGTAAAGCATGAGTACAATGCTAATGTTACAATCTTTAACGACGGATCTTTTTTAAACGGAGTTACATCATATGCTGTAGTAGAAAGGAATAATGAAAACTTCGACATAGTCAAACAATCGCCACTTTCTAACCATACAGGCATTTTTCAGCTGAATTAACAGCCATAAGACATGCTGTATCATATGCGGCAAAAAAACAAGTTAAGTCCTTGATATGCACAGACAGTCTCAGTGTAGCTAATTAATTATTTAATTCTAAATTGCAGCAACATTAACTCAGCAAGAAAAATTAAAAATATTCTTCAAGCTGCACACGTTTTAAATGAAATATAAATTCAACATATATAGTGTAATGATCATGTAGTCCACACTATTTTGGAATTGTATCTTACAGATTTATTTTTGTAGAATACGCATTTTAAATAAATAAATAAATAATAAATAAATTACGTATAAATATCAAAGTACAGTACAGTTGCATCACGGGTGCTCTGAGGTCATCTCATCTGTACAGCCACTAGACATCTTCTTCCAAAACATGTTTCCTTGCACTGCACTGAGGCTTAAGTTCTCAGATATGTCTAGGCCATGTACAATAGGGCAGGCTTCAATACTGCATTAAGTAGAACCATACAAAGTAGAACAAATACAAAAGCCCACACTCCCACACAGGAAGTATGAATTGCTGAAGCTATCATCGGTGACGATGATATAACGATCTTCACCGATGGCTTAACTGGTCTATTCCGATAAGCTGGCACTGAACGGGTCGTACAGATTACCTAATTAGAAGGATTGCACATTATGTTTTTATAAAAAAAAAGTTCTATATATATGGATCCAATAGCTAGGTGTACAGCTCATTTGGTCCCAAAAACCACTTTTTCAAATTTTATCGAATTTTACCCGATATACATATATCTCACTTTTTTCCACATATAAAGTTTTCCGACCATAATGAAAACTGTTTTGGAATCAATGATCCTATAGCTATCGAGTCCAAATTTTGCTCGGTTTATGGAAGGCATAATTGGTAAAAAAAAAATAATAGATTTTGTAAATTGATTATCTCCAATAAGCAAATTATTTCCATAATTTATTTTTTTTGCAAAATTAAACGGTTCAGGTTCGTTTTCCTTTTACTTTTTCTCCAATTAATCTCTCATCCTCGTGATTACTTAAGATTATCTTTCTTCACTTTTCCAAATTTTTCAATTATGTTAACTCTCTGTTCACTGTAACAAAAGGAATATAACTTTTGCAGCTAACTAGACACATTGTTTTATTGTCGTATATCGTCTTTCTGCTGTTATGACTGTGGTGTTATCAGTGTCAATTGGAACAAGATTTTTTAATATTATTATATTAATTAAATATTAAATAAAATTAAAATTAAATATTATTAAATTAATTAAATAATGAAAATTGTTTGTAAGACGTTCAAAGCCTTCTAACAACTCATCTGCATTTCCTGCAACTAAATCAAATAAAACCAGATAAGTGGTAAAAAATGCTCTGAAAAGCTGTAATATCTAATGACCATAACTAAAAGCTTCTCAACTGAAATACCGGTCTCATCACCCAAAATTAAGCTGAAGTTATTATTTTGTATACAATGAATATAAAATATTGGTTCAGTTATGTTAGTAATGATGAATGAAAAATGAATGCTTTGCTATCACTTTACAAAGTGTTGCAAACTTCTGCCAAATGATTTACTGCAAGAATGACAAATTCTTCAGGTTTTTGCTTTTCGTTGTCAATTTTCATAACAAAAGACAATTGGGGTTGTAAACTTGTAAACTGTGTTGCTTTATAATATTTAAAAGTTTTTGACTGATGAACTAAATGCAGATTATTTAAACTAATTACATATTTACAAAAATTTTTTTGTTCATTCACAAATATTTTATTGGAATTTCTAAATTATAGCACAATGTATAGCAAAGGCAATAAGAGGAATCTGTAAATGGAAAAACAACAAAGCTGTGTAATGGTTTCAAAGTAAAGAAAAAAAATTCAAAATGGATTTTTTTAATGTGCATGTATTAGTTTTATGCTGGTAATGCGCGATTGTAGATGGTTGAAACTTTTCGCCTCCGAAAAACCATTCTCTTCACCCCTCTTGCCTATAAACTATCATTTTACGCCAGCACAATTGTTCTCGTGTGAGTTGGCTCTATTCGGGGATATACGTTTTACAAGCAATGAAATGCGCTTTTTTTGAAGTCGCCGTGGTGTAGTAGGTAGTGTGTTGGCTTACTATTCGTAAAGCCCGGGTTCGTACCCCAGGTCAGACATCAAAAAATGAAATATGAAAAAAAAAAAAATATTTCTTCGGTGACTTCCTCTCAGCAGATTTCTGGCAAAAACTCTGAGAGTAAATAAAATTGCCATGAAAAGTTTCTCAAAAATCTGTCGTTCGGAGTCGACTTTAAACTGTAGGTCCCGCCACTCATGTATAAAATTAACACACACAACATAAGTGGTGTGAGAAACTAGGTCGTAATCCTGACTGAAGGGTTGTAATGGCCAATTATGTATGTATGTATGTATGAAATGCGCTTTTCATATTGCCTTATCAGGTTACAAGAAGTTACTTAAAGTCACCAGAAGGAAAAAATAAATACTTTTCTATCTTTATTAGACAACTATTAAAAATATAAACTTATCTTAATAGATCTAAAAGCATAAATGAAAAATATAAAATGCACCATTTTAATGTTTTTTATTTTGAAACCAGAGGTAAAATTTTGGTGCTTTGCTACATGAAAAAGTAATAAAAGTGGTGCCAAAACTGCCAAGTTTCCGAGTTTCCTCAGATTGAATGGAGCACTTTTTTGTTCATATGAAAAAAAATTTAGCTACGTCGATCATATCGAGAACTATATTGAAATTCTTGGTACCATTATACCTATCGTTTCTTTCACAATTTCTTTCACCCATTTTAGCATGATTTGTATAGAGCACTATTTTTGCTCATATGAACAAAAGTTAGATGCGTCGTCTGTATTTCTGATCCAGAGTAATGGTCGACGGTAACGCGAACTATTTTAGAATCCTTGAAAACCACTTAGCACATTAGGCCTGTTTTCCATTCAATTATATTTTTATCCCACTTTGCACAACTTATGGAGGGTACATTTGGTTAAAAAATAATCGGTTTTTTAACTCATTTATTATTATTAAACAAATTTTTAATCAAAAATTTTAAAACAGTAATATAGACAACACATTAAATTACAAATTTAATTTTTTTAATTACAAAACAAATTTAATTACTTTTATTTTATATTTCATTTATTTACGCATGCATGTCGTATCTTTTATTGTAAATTTCAGATTTCGGTTAAAAAATGAGTTTTTTAACTCCTTTATAAGCAATAAGAAACAGCATTTTTATATATGTACTCGTTTGTTTTGTGGTAAAACACAAGCTTGTTTCCTTTCTTCTATTTTTATGATTTTTACATTCTTTTTTCTTTTTATATTTTAACAGTTTCTATTAACTTAACATTCACTGTAAAAAAATAACATAACTTTTGCAGCTGACCTCACAAAAAATTTTCTTGACAGAAAATATATTTCAAACGAATTTTTAATCAAAATTTTTAACAGTAATATAGAGCTAAACAAATTTAATTACTTTTATTTTATATTTCATTTCTTACGCATGCATGTCGTATTTCTTTTATTGTAAATTTTAGATCTCGGTTTTTTAGATTTCATCCATATACCTGTACAACAAATTTAATTCTTAAGGATAACTTAATATTCTTTTTTGTACAATACTGTATTTTATCTGAATGTACATATATGTATGTGCATACTATATTTGTACCGTAAATAATATATCAAATGAGTATATGTATATTGAATTATTTTACTTACCTTTTTGTTTTTAAGATCCTTTCGACATATTTGCATATGTCACTTATCCTTTTAAATATTTGGTTTATACATATTTACAAACGTATGTTAAGATAATTTTTTCCTTTCTTATAATATCGACAGCATCTGCATACGTACATATGTATTTCTATTGGTATTCTTCCATGCTCTTCCTTTCATTGTTACATATTACATTAACCAAAAGACGTGTTTTATGCTGAAGGATGACAAATAATTCATTGACATCGTGATGAAAAAAAGTGATGTTAACTTGGCGTTTTCATTCTATCAGCAACTTGGTTTTGGAGAACTGTGATAGTGGTTCAATTTTGAAGTGTGTATGGTTCATCAATGTAATGTACATGATTGGAGACAAAAGCATTATATGATGAATAAATCATTGCAGATGTTTTTTTTTTGAAATTTTAAAGGAGACAAAGAACTTGCTAATGCTGTTGCAATATTAGCGAATAATCGAATGTCTGTTACTTATTTTTTAAATATCGTCCGTGAACTTTACTTTACTTACTTACTTTTTACTCTTAGCCACCTAACAACTCTTTAGCCAACGGAGCTTTTTATACTATCCAAGTTGTGTTCGTTCAGTGGGTAATAGAATAGTCGCTGTAGTACAACGTAACGAGTAGCGCTGTAACTTGTAAAAAATTTAAAATGTAAAATATTAAAAATTAAAGCAATTCAAATTGATGTCAACAAAATACGTAGTAGTAGAAGCTGCAATGCAAAATTCGATTTCGAATTATTGGACTTTATCGAGTGATAGGTCAAAGGTCAGCTGACTCTGAAAACAAGTTCCAAAAAATTTAATATTATCAAGCTACAGAAAATTCCGCAATTCTGTTTAATATATCGTTACGAAAATGGAAATGATGTTTTGCTTTTAAATCGTTTAACATTAAAATTATTAACAGAAGCTACAAAAACAATGAACTTGTTTACATGATAAACAAGTAAACAAAACTGCAACAACAAACACTGCGATAATGCAACATGTTAACATTTATAGAGATTTCGAGAAGGCGAAGTTATTCGTTTTTTGAAAAATTGTAGAGATTCTTGTTCCGCGCTCAAAATGCCTTCGGAAACACCTGGAGTCATCTTATTTGCAAAACCCATGCACGGCTGTGTTATCTAGCGATTTGTTATTGTTTATGCGAAAGAGTGCAAAGAGGAATAACAAACATACCAATTATTGTTGTTTACATCAAGTTGTAAACAGTGGCACATAGAATTGTTCGAACAATAAAGAAATTAATTAAAACTTAACACAAATTTATTTTTATTTGCAATCTACGAGCTCAATTTTAAACGTTTGTAAAAGGTAAATGTAATGTTTCAAACAAGCGAATTAATGACCACAGACTGAGGGTTGATGATAGACTGATTTTTTATTTACAAGAATATGTATACTTAAGATTATGAGAAGCCAGATTATATACATTACAATTCCTCCATCTTTTTAGATTAACTTATAAAACAAAAATGATTAATTCAATTCATAAAAAATAACTTAATTATATTCATACATTCACTTAGGGCCATTATTACAACTTGCCGTTAACAAAAGGGAGGATTTTAACGGGCAGATAAATTGTTTTTCGTTATTATGAGTACCCAATAAGATAGAAGTGATCGTTAAGCTAAAGCGAGGATCATCCTACCTCTCACATTTAAAGGTCACTATGTTTGAACTTGCCATATTATATATTATTTTCGTTATGGCAACTTCAAATTTAAACAAAATGAGCATATACAACAAAAAATGAATCCCGCGGTTGCCACTGCGTTAAAAAACTTGTATAATTGAGCAGTTTTATCGACATTGCTCCTGCACTGTCATATTTGTAAGTTGTAACGAAAATAAGTTAAAGGTAACTTTGCAGTTCCCTTTAGCTAAAGGTACATTTAACTAACCCCAAGTTTAATGACAAGTTGTAATAATGGCCCTTATAGTTATTGAATTCAATGTAATTTTATATTCCCGATTCAGGGCTTACTAATTCATTTAATTATTATCCGAGTTTGTATTTTGTTTCATTAATTTAACTCTACTTCTAGTTAAATAAGGACTACATTTTATTTCAATATCTTTTGACTTCACATTAGGTTTATTATTTACAAAAATTACATTTTTGAATCTCAAAATTTTTTCATTAGATTTTCTTAATTGATTTATATGTACATGTTTTTGAGTTCCATTTACCAAAAAAATATATCCTAATTTACTTAATATTTTTATTATTTTTGCTGGTATCCATTCCACATAATTAGAAAATATATTTCTATACAAAACATTTTCATTCACATAAAAATTTCTATTTTTAAATTTGGATTCATTTCCATTGTAATTCTTAAGATTACTTTTGATTTTTTCTTCATCTTGCTTGACACAAATTTGTTTTTCTGCGTATATTTCCCAATTCTCCTCCTTCTTTTTAGATACCAATACGTCTCATAATGTGCGTGGTTTAAACTTAAATATCATGTTTGATGGCGTGTCTTTAGTTACTGTTGATGGCGTATTCCTATATTTTAGTAAAAAATTATATAATCCCAATTCCCATGTTATATGTTATGTTTTTAAATCAATTAAACTCTTTTTCAAACATTGTTTAACTGTCTAATCAGCTCCCTCTACGCTACCATTTGATTGTGGATGATAAGAAGGAGATTTTAAAACTATTACTCTCACAAAATTTGATAAAGGCACTAGAATTAAAAGGAGGTCCATTGTCACTAACTATATATTTAGGTAATCCAAAATTTATAAAAACTTTCCGTAATTCCTCGCTTTCATGACCTGATTCTGTTTTTTTTTTCATTGTAATTACCCCAATCCACTTTGAATATACATCAAATATAACTAATAATGTTCTATTAGAAATTTTGCAAAAATATACATAGATGCGTTCAAATGGATATTTTGCTCCCTTCCAAGATGATAATATTGGTTTATTTTCCCTTTGACATGTCTGACAAACCTTGCAACTGCTAACAAATAATTCTATATCGTAATCTATACACGGCCACCATACGTACGATCTACCCAACGCTTTCATCCTTACAACTCCTATATGTCCTTCGTGCAAAAGATCCAATATGTGATGCCTTAATTTTTCCGGTATTACTACTCGATTCCCATAAAACAAACATTTATTCTCTGTACTCAGTGAATTTCTCTTCAAATAATATGGCTTCATCTCAAACGCAATTTCTCTTGGCCACTCATCTGAAATTGCTCCGTAGACCATATTTCATATTCAAACCTTTTTTGTATTTTATTTCAAAATCTTACATTGATAAAAATAAAGCCCATCTCTGAATTCTACTTGCTGCTACTCCTGACAAATTTTTCTTACTACCAAAAATAGCTCTCAGCGGTTGGTGATCAGAATGAATTGTAAATTTCTATCCATATATATATTTATGAAACTTCTTGATCGAAAAAATAATAGCTAAAGCTAGAGATGCAGTTGCGAATAATTCTTTTCTGCTTCTGACAAAGTACTGGACACGAACATTACCGGTTTCTCTATTCCATCAATTAAATTAGATAAAACGCCCCCTACGCCATAAGGACTAGCATCACAAGAAATTATTATTGGTTTCGTCGGATCATAATGGGTTAATGTTTGTTAAAGGTTCTTCGTCCTTTTAAAACATACTGCATGGTCATTAGTCCACTGCCATTTAGAATTTTTGCCGTTCAACTTGAATAATAAAGATAATTCGCCTGAAAAATTTGGAATAAATTTATGATAGAAATTAATCATTCCCACGTAAGATGCTAATTGTGCCTTATTCTGCGGTTCCGGAGCATCCAAAATTGCTTCCATTTTTTCTTTACTAGGCCTTGTTCCATCTTTACCAATACGAAATCCTAAATAATTCAATTCATCCGCGAAAGAAATATACATTTCTCCTTATTAATCCTGACATATTCCTTTAGTCTATCCAAAACACAATTTAACCTTTCTTTGCATTACTCAAGATCCGACCATCCTAACAATATATCGGTAAATTACACACGAACTTTGTCCAACCCTTTCAAAATTTCGAATATAATGCCATTGAAGATTTGAGGCGCAGTTTTCAAGCCAAAAATTAGCCTAGTGTATTGAAACGACCCAATATGTGTATTAATAGTTAATAATTCCCTCGATTTTTCGCTCACTTCTACTTGTAGGTATGCTCCCATTAAATCCAATTTACAAAATATTTTCCAGCCTGCCATATTAGCAAAAATATCATCTATGCGCGGTATAGGAATGTGTTCGCTCTCAACATATTTGTTTATAGTACGCTTGCAATTAACGCATAATCTTATTGATGCGTTACCTTTATTTACTATAACTAATGTACTTGCCTAATTACTTCTAGTCACTGGCACAATAATTCCTTCATCACACAATCTCCTGATTTCATTTTCAACTATTAATTTTAATCCGTATGGCATAACATTTGGTTTACAAAATATGAGAATTGTATTTTCTTTTAAAACTATTTCGGCTTTAAAATCTTTAATAATCGCGTTTTTTGATTTTTTAAATACCATATCATATTTACCATAAACGCCCATCAAACTATTTAAACCACTATTACACGAATCAAAAGAAGTAAAAAAATTTCTCCATGTGGGAAATAAAACATCCAACCAACTTCCGCCAAGCAACGGAACAAAATTTCCAAAAGTATTTAAAACTGTTATAGTTATAAATTTTGTCATTTACAACCACATCTGTTTTTATTTTTCCAAATGAGTCTACAGTTTCTCCTGAAATCAATTTCATTTCACGATTATATTTTACTATATTACAGTTTGCAAAATTTTTATCCAAAATACTTCTACTCACAACACTTTCGCAAGCCCATTAATTTTTGTTGTTATTTTTTGGGCATTTGACCTATTGTTGTTGTAACAATTATTTAAAAATCCAACATCACTGAACTTACCATCTGCTTCATTCGTCTTTATACTTGTCATAATGTTAATTTTGTTTTTCTCTTCTTGGTACGATCGGTAATATTTTTTATATGTCCATATAAACCACATGCAAAGCACACCAGATGTTTCTTTCTTTGCTGTTTTTGCATTTGGTTATGTTGATTTCTGCCTGCGCTATAGCTGCTTGTCAGTCGGCTTTTGCTTCTCTGCTGCTGGTTATTGCGTCATGTGTGTTGATAACTGTACTTATTGTTTGTTGTTATTGTGTTTGCATAGTAGTCGCTTTGTTTCATTATTTCCAGTTGTCTACCTGTAATTTCCATGGCTGACGCAATAAGCGTCGCTTTCTCAAATGATTTTATATCATGCTCGTTTAGCAATCGACCCTGTATTTTTGCCGATGCTATTCCACAAACAAATTGTATCAAAAGTGCTTTGTCCTGAAACGTACCAAATTCACAATCTTGCGCCATCTGTTTTAGTTCAACTATGTAAGCCTGCAGTGATTCATCATGCCTTTGGTTCCTCTTAAAAAATTTGAAACACTCTGCTATTATATTTTTCTTAGGCCGTAGATGCGATGTTAATTTTTCGATTAAATCTTCTAAAAGTACATCAGCATCAGTCTCCCTTTTAGGCGCAATTATCGACGTTAGCACTTTGTACAATTCGGGTCCACCAAGACTTACCAGGACAGATATCTTTGCACTGTTCTGTAGAATTTTAATTAAAGTCTGTAAGTGACTTAGCCTTCTGGCATATAAAGAAAAATCTTCACCTATGGTAAACGGCTCAATTTATCCCACAAACATTGTCGTTTCATTATTCATTTTGTTATCACCGCTTATTGCCATTTTAACTCTCAGATAAAATTATACTTCTTCACTTTTTCTTTACATAAAATTCTTTGCTTTTGCCTCGTCGCCAATGTAATGTTTCAAACACGCGAATTAATGACCACACACTTTGAGGGTTGATGATAGACTGATTTTTATTTACAAGAATATATATACTTTAGATTATGAGAAACCAGATTATATACATAACAGTAAAGGCGGGTTCACCCACAGGTTTCTGAAAAATTTTTGGTTCGCACAAAATTTTTTTATATGGAGTTTGACGTTTCTCTCAGAGAGCGAGAAAAATTATTTTGTGAGAACAACTCTCAGTGTGAATCCGCTATCACACACGAGACTATTTTTAAGCCGCACAATTTTTGTTCTTTCAGTCACACACAGACTATTTTATCTGGCATAAAATTGCATAGTTTTCTTTACTTATTTTTCTGAACCTGCTGTTTTAAAAATGTATGTGTATTGGTTTTGTGTTGTTTATGTATTGGTTTGTACGGGATAGAAGCTGATTGAAAAATTATGCTACCAAAAAACCACTCTCATCACCCCTCTTGCCTACAAGCTGCCATTTTGTGCCAGCATAATTGTTCTCGTCTGTTATCGGCCAATTAAATTAATTTTAAATTTGGTCCGAACCATTTTAGAAAAGGTTGCCACACCGTATGAAATTTATACAATACACCAATATTTGCAGAAGTTCTTCGAAAGTCCCAGGGTCCATGCGATGAAAATTTATAAATGAATCTACGTCATTTAAACGCATTTCGGAAACTAGTGAGTGAAAATACCCTTTGGTTTCTCTTTGTTTCAAAAGTGGTCTTACAGCCGTCTCTTGTTTATCTGTGATTTTCGTTTTTCATAAATATGTTTTGCAAGTAATTTTACTTTGGTCACTTCAATGGCGAACAAGAGTAGCAAATGATTTATATCCGTTTTATCCATCGCAGAACCAGATGTTTTTATTCTTACCGAATAATTCACCACAAATATTGTTTATTTTTTGTTATAAATATTAATTTTTTATTTCGTTATTTTGACACAAATATAATTAACTTTCTTAAGTTTATGCAGTCGCCGTGGTCTAGTAGGTAGTGTGTTGGCTTATTAGACGAAAAGCCAGGGTTCGAGCCCCAGGCCAGACATCAAAATAAAATACAAAAAGTATTTCTTCGGTGACTTCCTCTCAGCAGATTTCTGGCAAAAACTCTGAGAGTAAATAAAATTGCCATGAAAAGTTTCTCAAAAATCTGTCGTTCGGAGTCGACTTTAAACTGTAGGTCCCGCCACTCATGTATAAAATTAACACACACAACATAAGTGGTGTGAGAAACTAGGTCGTAATCCTGACTGAAGGGTTGTAATGACCAATTATGTATGTATGTAAGTTTATGCACATATGTATTTACGTAATTTTCAATTAATTATAACAGCACTGTTTTTACCAACGAAGTTTCTTAAATGGGTGAATCATGTTGCAGAAAACTCTCAGCAAACAAGAAATTTCTCCGAACCAAAAATGTTTCAGAAACTTGTGGGTGAACCCGCCTTAAAAACGTAACAATTGGAGTCAGAAGTGGGATTGCAAAACTTAAAAGTAAAAATAAATAAATAAATAAATTAAACTGAAACTCTCCAAAATAAGAGTAAAACGGCACAAACGAAAGTTGGATAAACTAGAGCTGTAACAGCGGGCACAAAGAATGAACTCCAAAGGCGGTTAAGAGAAGAACTTCAGCAGAACTGCAACCGGTGATTGAAAACAATCATGATTTAATCAGTACTCGAAAAACGTGATACTTTCACTCAACGAAGCAAATATGCATTAATACTCGTTGTGATTGTTCATTTTCAAACCAATCGAAACAATGATCGTATGAAAACTTTGGTGATCAAATCATACACCGATTCAAACCGATCATTTCGAGTATTCTGCAAATGTTCGATTGACACTTGTTCAACACTCGATTGATACAGACATTCTTTTTGCGGTGTCTGCAATGATCGAAATCAAAAACCTAAACGCACTAATGCAAAACATTATGATCATTTGATACCCGTTCAACATACATCTGAAACAGACATCCTTTTTGCGGTGTCTGCAATGATCGAAAGCAAAAACCAAATCGCATTAATGCAAAACATCATGATCGTTTGATACCCGTTCAACACTCATTTGAAACAGACATTCTTTTTGCGGTGTCTGCATTGATCGAAACCGAAAAACAACGATCATAAAAATCATAGTACTGTTTTGCAAAAAGGCAATAAATCAATGAATGCGCATATTTGCATTTATTCATATTTAAAGGCAAAAGAAACTTGTGTCTTTTTCGTTCAAGAATGTAAACCCAATCATACACACTTTTTACAACAACAAAAATAAATGTATTCTAAAATAATGAGAAAAATGAAGTGTTTTAGTTAGAATTTTTTATTGTTATGAATGTAATATGTCCTTAAAAAAAAGTATTTTATTATAATAATAAATACACTATAGTCTTAAAAGAAACAATATTTTAATACAAAAATATCCTACGGTATTGGAAATTTACTCCAAATAAAAACAAAAATTAAATAACAATAATAATAAAAATTAACTAAATATATAAAAAACAATTTCAATAAGAGAAATAAATATGAATAATATAAAAATAAAAAATCAATATTGCATTACAAAGCATAAAATACATTTTAGAAACAAAAAGGGAAGAGATTTTAATTTTCAAAATTCTTAAGATAAAAAAATTCACAAAAATTAAGCTGTCTAACGACTTAGCTCCAATTCTGTTTCTTTTTTCGGTAATAACATTACCTGCTAAAGAGAAAGCTCTTTCAGCATTATCGCTATGACGGGAATAACATTTGTATATATGTATATATTTTCTATGTAAAGATTAAAGATCATTTTGCAATAATCAAACGAGTATGATTGTAATCATTGTAGGTGCACCAGTCAGTGATGGCTTTAAGAATTTTCAATTTTACTATTCTAAAAAATTTAAATAAGACAAAAGTGATTGTAAATGTATTTATTTACATAAATAAATTTTTATGTTTATGTTTTCTTCATATTTATATTTCATGTATATATATTTTTTTCGCCGAGGAAGGGTAAATGTACCTAACCGCACCATAGAGGAAGTCGTCACATCCTCCGTGTGTGGGGTCCTCACCCACTAAATCCCCCTCGTCTCCTGTGGACTTGTTTGTGCCCACTCCGGAACTACGGTGGTATTACTTCGGAGTGGAGTCCTTTTGGCTCTTTGGCCTCTTCATGTTCATATCCGCGTCCGGATTGCGAATCGAAAGTTTAGGAGTCATCTAAGCGTCTCCACTATTCCTTTCGTCTAGATCATCGTCTCGGTTACGCTTGGCACGTGCGACAGTATCACCTATGCCGACATGCTTACCCGTTCTGCAGCTTCAAGATCTCTCTTCTTCCATCTCAGAATGCGCTCTACGTAATTCACTACCGAGGTCCAATTTTCACTACTCGCAGTCATAATCCCGACAATATTAGCGGCTGTGATCGTTCCAACTATTGACACCAGTACAGCGTGCACACTCGAAAACAGTGTGCTCTGCGTCATCAGTTACCTACCCTTCTTCGTAAAGACAGTAAGGGGAGGCAGCTTTGCCCATCCTGTGCAGATATTTCCTAAAATATCCGTTACCCGATAGCATCTGTGTAACGTAGTAGTTTACCTCTCCAAATTTCCGAACAATCCATGGCCTTATGTCCGAGATAAGTCTTGCGGTCCATCTTCCTCGTTCCATCGTTGTTGCCATTTTGAAATGGTGTTTTCCCTGAAGTAGCCGGTTATATGATTTCCAGCCGATTTCGCCTTATAAATCTCCATCCGCTCTGCCGCCAGCAGATCCACAGGGATTATACCCACTATCACCAGTACGGCCGGAGCGGATACTGTACGGTACGCCGACGCGACACGCAATGCAGCCGTTCTCTGTACCGATACAAGTGAGTTTGCCCTCTTCTTAACATCTAGTGTTTCGGCCCAAATTTCGCTCCCATAAAGCATAATGCTGTTTCCAACATCCATCAGGAGTCTCCGTCTCGCCGGTAGCGGTCCTCCAATATTCGCCATTAATCTGCTGAGCTGTCCAACGATCTTCTGGGCCTTGTTGGCCGAGTACTGGATCTGATACGAGGATGTCAGTCTGGGGTCTAGCCTTATTCCCAGATATTTCATCGAGCTTTCGGTCCTAATTGCCTCGTTTCCAATACTCATGTCCACATGCAAGAGGATACGACGACCAGTGATTAGCAGCAATTCCGTTTTATGCATGGCCAGGTCTAGGCCGTGGGAATCAACCATGCTTTTGTCCTTAGCATAACTCGTCTCAATTTTCGTGGTGCCTCTTCCGTGTTCCTGGCTGTGATAACAGCTGCGATATCGTCTGCGTATCCAACCAAGAAAGTTCCATCCGGCATATCCTCCCTCAGAATTCCATCATAGCTAACGTTCCACAAATCGGGGCCGAGGATAGATCCTTGTGTCCGCTCCTGATGTTACTTGTTTCACTCTTGATCCCGAGCTTGTGTTATACACCAGCTGCCTGTTACTCAAATAATTGCTTATCATGCCCAGGATGTAGTGTGACACAGAGAAATTGTTCTCCAAAGCATCCAGTACGTCGCTCCATCTAAGGCTGTTAAACGCGTTTTTGACGTCTAAAGTGGCAAGCAGTACCACAGGCCTCGCAAAGTGACTCCCACGCTGTGTGACCATAGCCGCTTCAGTCACCTCTCTCAAAGCGCCAATTGTTGACCGACCGGGTCGAAAACCATATTGCCGAGCAGACAGTTTTCCACTATTCTCAAAAGCAGCAGTAAACCGTGGCTTGAAAAGCCTCTGGAGCAGCTTTCCTGACGTATCCAGCATTCACAGTGGCCGGTACGCGGATGGGTGCTCCGGGTTGCCCTTTCCCTTGCTTATTAAGACTAGCCGTTGTTTCTTCCATATTTCGGGGAAAATACATTCTCTTAGGCACGCGTTGTACCTTCCCAGTAAGAGTTGCGGTCTTTGATCGGCAATTTCCCGCACTACCTCAGGCGGGATGCATCGCGCCCCGGTGCCTTGCCAGGTTTTAGTCCGGCTGCAGCTATTTTCAGCTCCTCTTCGGTAAATGGTAAGAATTCCCTACTGAGTGTATTCTGCCGTCGTTCGATCCTCGATTCATGAGTAGGGAATAGTGTATCCACTATATTTCTCATCACTCGTTCGTCCATAATTCCCACTGGTTTCCTCCTGTTCAGTTTGTCCATTACAATTTTGTATCCTAGTACGTAAGGGTTTAGGTTTATGTCACCGCGTAGTTCCTGGAACGCCTGGTTTTTCTTGCGCGATATCGCCTCCTTCAGAGATTTCTTTGCATCTTTGTATACTCGCATTTCGTCAACGGCCGGTCCGTTGGGTCTAGCTCTAGTATACCTTCGTCGCCTGAGGGCTGCAATATTTTCGTCCCACCAGTACACAGCCTTTCTTCTGCTATTCGGGGATCTTAACAAGGGCATTGCCTTTTTACATCCGCATCTTATTATCTCCATAGTTTGTTATACTCTCGTCCTCGCGTCGTCCGAGAGCTCAACACTGCTACACAATCTGGCAACTTCCAAGATCAGCCGATTTTTATCCAATTTTCGTGCATCCCATCCTCTGCTGTTCGGAGTGTAATTGTTCTCTTCTCCTCTATTTCCCGAAGCAAAGGTGTACGATATGTACTGATGATCACTACCCGTATATATTTCCCATACCTTCCAGTCCCTGACTCTGTGACATATGCTCTCCGAGACCATAGTTATATCAGGGATAGTGCCCTCATATCCCGGTCGTCTAAAGGTAGATACGTTCCCCAAATTCGCGAAGATCAGGCCGGTTCGAGCTGCCGTCTCCACAATTCGTCCGCCTCTTGTGTTTGTATTCCGCATTCCCCACTCTACAGCTCTGGAGTTAAAGCCGCCTGCCACTATGAGGTTGCCGCCAATCTGCGTTATTGTATCCTCGATTCTGGCCAATTTCTCCTCAAAGGTTCCCACGTCATCATTGGGAGTCAGATAACAACTCATTAGAGTAATCTCGTAGATGTTTCATCACCCAGCCAGAATCCGCTATTTTTAGATGCATACTGTTCGCTTATAACAGCTACGTCAACTTCCTGCTCCCTGACCATCTGCGATAACAAAGAAAAAGCCACCTTCACTCTATGCATATTCAGCTGCAATATCTTCATGCTGCCTTTCGTAAGGTCATCTCACAGCCCCGCGATCCCGGGAGGTGATCCAGAGATTTTCCCGACTCGGCAGAGCAAATACAACATTTCAGTGCGTTTCGGCATTCTTTTCTCTTATGCCCCTTTTCTCCACATTTCATACATAGGTCTGACCTGTCCGGTCCACCACACTCCCACCGTCTGTGACCTATTCCGAAGCATCGAAAACAGCGTGTCGGTTCTTCCCTGATGGTTATTCTACAGCGTGTCCAGCCTATTTTGATCGTCTGTAGTTTCAGAATCGCATTCGCACAACTTCCAGAGGTTGTTACGAAGGCTCTTTTCTGCTCCCGGCTGTTCGCCCCGGTTATACGAACGGACATATCCGGTTTTATTTCGCCCGCTTCTCTTTGTACCGCTACCAAAACTTCCTCGGTGGTTGTGAGGGCATCCAGGTCTCGAATTTCCAAAATGACCGTAGGTACAAGGTCCTTTACGGTTACCTCTTGATATAGGACGCTCTTTAGGTTCTCCCTGAACTCGTCTCTTTTGCCTCCTTTACCCATTTCAATGAGACTAGCACCTGTTTTCGTCTTCCGGTCGGCTCGTATCGCTATCTCCGATTCCTCTGGTTTTATTTTGCTCCGTATGTTCCTCAGAACGTCAGCGTAGCTGCGCCCCTCGGCTGGGTGGATGATTACAGCTTCTGGACGTTATTTCACAATTTTTCGTCGCTCCTTCTTCTCTTTCTTTGCCGTTTTCTTGCTCCTCACTGTTTTCTATTCCTCGTTCACTGTTTCATTGAGCTGTGTCTTGTCCGTCGGTTTTCCTCTCGGCCTCTTTTCCGGGCGGGTATCCGTGGGGCTTGAGGCGTATCTCTTATTGAGGGAATCCTGGTAATCTCAAGACCTACTCGCTTCTTTTTCCTTTTCTGCAGCCTTCCAGTTTTCTCTGTAGCTCTTCATTATATCGATGAGTTTCTCGAATTCTGATACTCCGCTCTGAACATCCATGCTGATGCCCTCGTCATTGCCGCTCTAATCCTGCGGATAACACTTTGGCACTTAGTAAAGGTCTCCTCCTCTGAGTTTCTCATCTTGCATATGAACTCCTGTCTAGGGGAACTGTGCCCCAAAATCGGTTCCCCTGTTCCACCACGCGCTGGTTGTGGTGCATGCGATTGCGCACCTTCCTGCGCAGATTTTGGTGTCGTGCCACCCTTCTCAATCCCAGTGCGCCTCGAAGATGTGCTCTGAGAATTCGCCGTTGTCTGGGATTTTTTCACCGGTGATCGCCTGATTTTTGGGATGCTCATAAAGTATATTAGTGCTTTTATGTATGTATATTAGTGCTTTTAACGTTTCAAATATTCAAAATTTCCGCGAATACATTGACTTAAGTTTTTGACAGAAATTCAAATTTTTCAATTCTGGTAGGTCAAAAAATGAATTGTCAGCAATTTTCGTTTTGCCAATAATCTGAAAAGGGTTCAATTTCAAAAATAACTACAGATATGTGTATCATTAATTATCTGGATTTCTAAAATTCTCGCTAACCACTTGATTTCATTCGTTTATTGACGGGTATTAACATTTTTCAGGGCAGGTAGGTAAATTGTCAAAAAAAATAAATTCTACGAAATTTCCTTCATAGCAATAATGCCAAAAGAGTGCAAAAAGGGTCGCAATTGAAAAATGGGTTGACTGTGGTTATGTTACCTACCGTACAAGTGTGACGTCACACAAAACAAATATTATTCCCGTCAGCAATAATGCCAAAAGAAAATGCTAAAAGGGTGGCAATTGAAAACTGGGCTGATTATGGGTATGCTACTTACTGTGCAAGTGTGACGTCACACAAAACAAATGTTATCCTTACTGAGAGTTTTCTGTAGCATGATTCACTCATTAAGAAAAATTGGTCAATAGCTCTCTTCATGTTTTCTTCTGGAGAGAAACAGAATCAGGGTAAAAATTCAAAATGAGAGTTATTTGTAATACACATTTTCTTTGCCAAGAAGAGACAACATGAGTGAATCAAGTACTAGTTATTTGAAAGATTTCATATTGGTATAGTGTCGAATGATCAAGCTGAAATTGTGAAAAAATTTTGCAAATGGTCAATACACTATTTCAAAAAAACGAAAAGTCAATAGTCGTTTATGGAATATATTGGCCGAAATACAAAAGAAGATGGAACCATATTAGACAAAAGTGCTACCATCGATACCTGTGCATCATGGGTGGTTGGAGATTGGCGGCCATTTTCATCTCTCTCCGGTACTGGTCTTGCCAAGCTAGTTAAGTTTTTATAAAATTAGGCGCAAAGTACGTTGAAAATGTAGATGTCAACGACCAGACGCGACAACGGTTTCTCGTAAGATACAGAAACTAGCAACTGACTGCATGTCAAAATTATGCGAGGTGGTGAGCAGTGGTGGTGCAACCTCAACAATTGATATTTGGACAGACAACTACATTAAAAAAAACTTTGTTGGAGTTACTTTGCACCACCGCAAAGAATTGGCTCTAGTTGACGTTGTTTTAGGAGTAAAATCGATGGATTTCAGAATCACATCTGCAGATAATATAAATGAAAAATTAAAGAAGTTTTTCGGTGAATTTGGAGTTTCTAACATTCAAAATTTTAAAATTTTTACAGATAGGGGAAAAAATATTGTTAAATCTTTGGAAAACAATATACGTTTAAACTGCAGCAGCCACCTGTTATCAAATATTTTACACAAGTTCTTTGAGGAAACAGCAGAGTTAACAGAAATTTTAGTTGCCTGTAAATAAATAGTGAAATATTTTAAAAAGGAAAACTTACAACACAGACTGTCAACATCTTTAAAGAGTCCTTGCCCTACCCGCTGGAACTCTAATTATATTAGTTGAAATCAATAGTAGACAACTGGTTTCCTGTCACTGAAATACTTTCAGAGAAAAGGGAAAGGCTGTCGAAGGCTGTTATTTATTAATTATCCAACGCTTAAAGCTTTTGTAGAGTTTTGCCAAAACTTTGAAATTATTTTAAAAAAATTGCAACTTTGCAGTTCTCCCTCTTTATGTTTCGTAATACCTTCCATTAACAAAATTAAAAATCTGTGCGAGTCTGACAATTCCAATATAACGGCAATTATGGCACTAAAAAATATTTGCGATAATACTGATACAATTTGGAAAAATAACATAAGTATGTGGCATAAGGCAGCTTTTTTGTATCTACCAGCAGCAAAAATGTAAGGAGAATTTTTACAAGATATTCTAAAGTTTTGCGTTAATGAAAACAAAAAATTTAATTTAACTTATCCTTCACAACCACATTCATCTACTCAGACAACCTTACCTATAACTGAAGAACCAGATTCACGGATTTTAGAAAGCCAGTCATAACAAATGAAAGACATAGAGTTTTTTTACCTGACCTACTGCAAAACTCGACTGTGTGTTCTACCACAACACCTGAAGAAGAAGTAAGGAGGTATAGTACGCAAATTGTGAAGAAGAATATCCAACTTTATCAAAACTTGCCTTGCAAACTCATTCTATACCTGCAAGCAGCGCTGCTGCCGAAAGAGGTTTTTCTTTAGCAGGTAATGTTATTACCGAAAAAAGAAACAGAATTGGACCTAAGTCGTTATTTATGAACTCCTATCTTAAGAATTTTGAAAATTGAAATATCCCTTCCCATTTTGTTTCTAAAATGTGTTTTATGCTTTGTAATGAAATATTGATTTTTTATTTTTTATATTATTTATATTTATTTTTCTTATTGAAATTGTTTTCTTATATATTTAGTTAATTTTTATTATTATTGTTATTTAATTTTTGTTTTTATTTGGAGTAAATTTCCAATACCGTAGGATATTTTTGTAATAAAATATTGTTTCTTTTAAGACTATAGTGTATTTATTATTATAATAAAATACTTTTTTTAAGGACATATTACATTCATAACAATAAAAAATTCTAACTAAAACACTTCATTTTTCTCATTATTTTAGAATATATTTATTTTTGTTGTTGTATATGTTGTATATGAAAATAAATATATTCTAAAATAATGAGAAAAATGAAGTGTTTTAGTTAGAATTTTTATTGTTATATTCTTGAACGATCAATGCAGACACCGCAAAAAGAATGTCTGTTTCAAACGAGCGTTGAACGGGTATCAAACGATCATGATGTTTTGCATTAATGCGTTTTGGTTTCGATCATTGCAGACACCGCAAAAAGAACGTCTGTTTCAATCGAGTGTTGAACAAGTGTCAATCATAATGCATAATTTCGAAATGATCGGTTTGAATGGGTATATGCGATCATTAGTCGTTCGGGTGTTCTGATCGATCGTGCATAAGAATTTGTGAGCATGAATAAATCAACAAAAAATTTGAGTTTTGCAGTTCTCTGGTATTGATATAAATTCGTTTCTAGCCGCTATGATAGAAAAAATGCAAGTAGCAAACCAAAAGCTAATTGATGACGTACAAGAAGCTTCTAGAGCAGAAAATCAAAAACTTCTGGCTGAGTCTCGAAAAGATAGTGAGAAAAAGTTGGAAACAATACAAGCGGCAATTATAACAAATATGCAAAAAAAAAAAGAAACTTGAATCGACTACATGGAAGCTGAATGAAATACATGAGTCGGTTAATGACGAAAGTGATTAATTTGGAAAAGACCGTTAGGTTAGAGGACGTGTACTTGACAAGTACAGTACCCGGAGGTCAAGTTGACCCTTTGTACAAAAACGTCCTTTAAATGTAGGAAAGGGGTGAATAAGGAAGAGGAGGACTTACGCAGACCAACAAACACTAATAAACAAAAATACTAACAAACACCAACACGCAAGAGAGAGTGGGACTACACTAATGAAGCCCTTGCACTGCTCATCCAGCTCAAGCTACTAATGAATCTATTGAGAGCTTTGATATCGTCTCTCGACACAGAATTCAAACCCTCAAAGAAACTCCTGCCAAGGGTCCTCAACCTACTAAGGGCTGGGCAGTTACAGAGGAGGTGTTCGATAGCTTCTAACTCCTCCTCATCGCAGCATATCCCGCAATAGTCCGGCTGTGATCTGTTCCAGATCCCTGTCAGTGAGCTAATCTCGCAGTGCATTTAATAAATCCAATAACTAACCTTAAACTGGCCTTATCCCAGCACAGTAGCACACCTGTTTTATCACTGTATATAGCCACAGTATATAGGTCACAGACACTAGCAACATAACAGCCCGATCCATTCTTGCAATGCCTCTGCTCTTCCCCCTGACCCATCCATTGATGAGGCCATAGAGGTGGCAGATTGGGGGATCAGGACCAACTATTAAATCGCTCCCAGAAAGCGAACCTAATGTAGCAAGAGCATCCGCCGTCTCATTACCGAGTATTCCGCTATGACCCGGAACCCAGCATAGACGGGTTCGGTTCGGTCCAAAGTCCTCAACTACTCCCACGCGAAAGAGCCGTGATTTGCACCAGACCGACGCAATGGCCCTTAGGGCAACCTGACTGTCAACGAAGACCATGTAAGATGACGCATCTGAAGCGGGCCCATCAGCTATGGCCCGAATAGCCTTCAAGATTGCGAAAATCTCTGCCTGAAACACGCTTCAGTCATCTTTTAATTTGAAGTGAAGTTTAAGACCGAGTTCCCTACAGAAAACCCCAGCATCTGTACCTCCACCTAACTTAGACCCATCTGTGGAGACGAATATACCTTCCTGCCCCTGGAGTACCCACCATTCCATTGTGCCCTATCCGGCATGAGTATCCTCAAACCAGGCAAGAACATAGCCTCAGGCACAATATAGTCGGCGGTTTTTCCGAAAGTCTGTACCTCCCCTCAGGAAAGACGACGTTCAGAACTCTGGAGTGATCTATCGAGCGCTGTTTCCAGCAGCCTGATTCTTTCAGACGTATGACACTTCACGCTGCACACTGCTTGACATATAAATCAAGCGGAGTCAGGCAGAGCATAATGTCAAGAGCAGCCTGAGGGCAACTCTTCCTCACTCTAGTGATACTCAAGGAGGCAATCCTCTGAACCTTATCCAAGATTTTCCGCTGAAAACTCTTATCTAAGGCACTCCACCAAACAACACAACCATAAGTAATAATCGGTCTAACAATCGCCAGATATATCCAGCGAATGGCCCTAGGCAAAAGACTCCAGCTCTTACCTATGGAGTTCCTACACTTACAGAGAGCATTCAGTCCCTTTCATTCCTTCCACGGTGTTCTTTTCTAATTCAGCTTGCTGTCCAAGGGTCTAATTCTCGCAGTCGTGATCGAAATTGCGTCCGAATGGAAAATAATTTCGATAGCGAGAAATTTTCTGACGATGCTACTCGATACGAAACGATTTGTTGCTTAGGTGTTGTGAAACGAGTTAATTATTTCGTTTTACGGCACTGACTAAAATGCAAAAATTGTAAACAAAAAACATATGTTTTCTTACAAAAATAAAAGAAATTTATTTAATCCAAGGAAGTAAAGCTTTATTAAAATTGTAATATTTCGTATAATGGATAATATATTTTGGTTTTACTCGTCTTCTTCTGATTCTGAGGAGAAAGAAAATCTAAATTGTTTAAGAAAAAATATAAGAATAAAGAATGATCAACTAAATTTACCTAGCAATGAGTAAGTTCTACAATTTATGTTTCCATTGTAAATTAAATTAAACATTGCAATTCTTCTTTAAGGTTTAAAAAACGTTTTAGGCTTTCGAAGGAAGCGTTTGTTTACGTTCTTGATTTGTTGGAATTTGAGGGTCACCTTTCTACTAGTGTTCAACCAAAAATCTAATTGGCAGCAACCTTGTCACTCTTGGCCAGTTTTCAACCTTCTGTTTGCAATGACTTTTAATAGCTATCAGCCAAAGTACCATATCCAAAATTACCAAGCGGGTAGTGGATGAAATGGAACGCAAACTATATGTCCAATTTATAAAGTTTACTCCAAGAAATAGTGATGACTGTAAAAACTATTTTATGACAAAGTACAAAATTCCAGGCGGTAAGTACATATGAACGCAAATATTTAGATTCTGATCAATTGCTATTATCTCCTTTTACAATTGTAGGCTGTGTGGATGGAACGAATTTTGTTTTGCAGAAGCCTCCAAACGAGCATATGTTTTTTATTTTTTGCACTAAAAAATATTTTTCTGTAATATTTAAAGATATACGACCACAAACACTATATCTTACCCATTAATTGCAAGTATGGTGGGGCTGCCCATGATTCATTTGTTTGGAGGGAATCGGAAGAAAGAAATCTTCTGGAACAGGAATATAATAAGGGATTAAGAAATTTTTGGCTCTTGGTAATGTAATTTCTTTCAGTTGAATAAAATATACTTGTGTATGTTTAATGTACATTATATGTATGATTACAGGCGATTCGGGATATCCATGTGAAGCGTGGTTATTGACACCATACCAAAATTAGCCTGAAAATTTTCTGGAATCTAACTTTAACTATGTTCACTCAAAGGCAAGATGTATACACATTTTTTAAATGTTAATTATTAATCATAGCAATAATGAATTAAATGCATTATAGATACATGATATTCGGTTTGAAGAGGGGTGTTGAAATATACAACTTTGATTTTTGTAACAAAGCAACCCAAATATCATGGAATCTGTTTTTTCTATTTTTTCATTATTTTTTGTTTCTATAGCCTACCAAAAAAACTAAAAGACGTATATATTTTTTCACAGCCAACTAATATTTTTTCTGAATAAAATAAAATCATTTTTCCTTTTTCTGTAATATAAAAATTTAGTACAATAAAGAATTTCTTATAGATAAGACGGGATAATATAAAACCGAGCTTACGTTCAACAGGAGAGTAACTCTATAGCCATTATAAAATCGAAACAAATTTTTTTTAAATAAAGAATTCATGTTTAAATCTTATGGCGAATAACATGTACGGTGAGTTGCACAAATGAATACATGTTTGTATTTTGGACGCTTTTTATTGAATAAAACTAAAAGTAATAAAGAAAACTTCAGAAGTTATTTGGCATTTAGTAATTAACAAAATAATATAAAATTTAAAACAGAAATCATCAAGCCCTAAAAAAAAAACAAACAAAGCAAAATCAACTCGCATGTACTCAATTTTGCACGTCTCCATTTTATATGTTTGCAAAAACGAAATCAAAACTATCGTTATTTTTTCATGTTTTTGCACTACTTTGACTTTTTAAGAAAATATTAGCTTAATATTAATTACTTAATCTCGTTGAGCGAATATTTTTTGCAACTTATCGAACAAAAATCAATTTCGATTAAAAAATGAAGAAACTCTCGAAATCAACTGAAGATAGTATTATAGCTTTGACCGGAAGTGGCTATTCTAACGGGGAAATTTGTAAACAAGTTGGAGTTAGTCAGTCAGTAGTCATCAGAGTCCAAAAATGGTATGTTGTTCCCTAGCTTCAAGACAGAGATCGTAAAAAATTACTAACTAAAGCAGATGTTCGTCTAATGCTAATAAAAATGAAAAGGAACAAATTTTTAACACCCAAAGAAGCTTTTTGGCAATCGGGTAAACCGTTAGTCGATGGACGGAAAGTAGAGCTCTTAAAGATATTGGCTATACCTCAGCAGTCAAAAAGAAAAAACCTGCACTTTCGGCTAAAAATGTAAATGCACTGTTAAAGTTCGCCAGAGAACACAGAAATTGGACAGTGGATGACTGGAAACATGTGATTTGGACAGACGAATCAAAATTAAACCGCTTTCAGTCCAATGGTAAGCATGGCGCCGCCATGGGGAAAGAATTGAAAGACACCATGTTAAGGAAACGGTGAAACACGGTTGAGGAAATGTCATTGTATGGGGTTGCTTTACTGCTGGATGGTGACCCCAAACATACCTCCAAATCGTTAAAGAATGGCTCAGTGAGCAAAATTTTTAATTAGTACAGTGGCCAGCACAAAGCCCCGGCCTTAATCCGATTGAGAATTTGTGGTCAATCGCGAATGGACAAATATTCCGAAAGAAATTATAGAGAATTTGGTGGAGAGCATGCCATGTCGCGTAAATGAGGTTTTACATAACAAGGGTCTTTGGACTATGTATTAAAAATACTCGGATTCCCTAAAATTTTGGAATGGTGCAAAATTGAGTACATCCGAGTTATTTTCCTCTTGATTGTTTTTTCTTAGAATTTAATCATTTTAGTTCTGAAATTTATATTATTTTGTTAAGTACTAAATACATACTAAATTAAAAACGAAAAAATTTTTTGAATTGCTTTAACACTTTTATTTTTCTGCAATTAAAATTGCTCAGAGTACAAACATATACTTATTTGTGCACCCCACTGTATATACACATTAAAAATAAATAAAAATAAAAAAATTCAGTATACAAAAATTAATATAAAAATTCATTAAATAAAAATTGTAATGATTTAAAAATTCATATTGAGCTGTTTTAATTCTTTTTTGCTTAATATGGAGAGCTTTTTTAATTCAAACAATTGACCAGTAAGTTCATACTCCTTTTCCTTTAATTTTAATTCTTTGTTTTTATTTCAATAAGTAAATCCATTCTTTTAAACATTTCCTTTTGGTATAAACCTGTTGTAACCATATTTTTTTTCTAACAGTGAACTTTTGCTCTCTCTTCCTCTGATCTTAGTAATTTGTGGAGCCTTTTTTTATTATTAGCTGGGGCTGAAGTTTCTTCTGCAGTATCGTCTTCAAATTCTATAAAAGAAAACAAGGTAGGTTCCAAGAATGATAAACTAAAGATTACGCCATCATGCACACAAAATTAAAACTTTCTGCGCATGTTGAATCAATGACGTCTCTGTCAAACTATTATATTTATATGTAAATATAACAGTGGGACAATTTAACTTTTGTCTATAAAATTATTTAGTAGCAAAAACTTTTTTTCGAAAATGTATTTATTTAAAACTCATTAAATAAAAATTATCCCACAATATTTTATTAATTGAAGTATTATATGAAAATAAAATGAAGTGAAAAAAGTTTTTTTACGTTGTTATTTTATTCATTTTCCTTTTGTAGATATTTTGAGAAATTTCGGTATTTAGTAATCTCATTCTGACTTTGTGACATTTTCAGTGGGCAAGTACTGACACTTCATGTTTTTATTTTCCTGCAATATTTCTTTTTAGTGTTTCTTTGCGTTGCAGGTTTTTTAACAAACTTCACTAATTTTTTTATAATGTTAATTTTTTAACGTTCTTTTTCAATAAATTTTTCACAAAATTCGTTGTATATTTCATGAATAAATAAAATTTTTTTTTGAAAACTGTCAATGTAATTTATATTACAGGGCTGCCAACTTTCACGTAGTGCACACATTTTTTAGAAGAAATGCTACATACTTATCTTAATGTTATGCTCATATTCAAAGTTGGAAATACTCATGGTACTCATACTTAACAATACGCATGATGTTATTGATTTCTACTCTCCATGACTCATTGTATACACGAATCACAAAATAAGTATGATTCGCGTACGAACACTGCAATACTCACAAGAAGGTTGTATGTTTGCTCTGCTTGCTGTCTTTTTCTTTTTTCTTTATGTGCCTTTCTTCTTTCTTTGTAAATGCAACAACAACTGACTGTAAATTTTGACGAATGATTCAAATCTCTCGAAACATTTATAAGTATTTGTCATGGAGTAATGCAGAACGGGTTTGCGCTTTAACATCAATTTAAAGAAATTCACATAGGCTTATATAAAATGTATGTTTATTTCTATAAGATGTAATGTAATTAATAAAATAATAACAATAAAGACATGTGTATATAAAAGACAAAATCTTACCGCAGTTTTGCACTCCGTTCTATAACAAATCCAACCTCCAATTAAATTACAAGAAAGGCCGACAAAACTCAAATAAGAAAGGGAATGCAAAAACGCAGTAAGACTTACAAAAAAGAAATGTCAAACCCAAACTACACAAAATGAACAACACAATCAGCCGCTGTAACTATTCTTGTTGTAACACCCCCGCCCCCGTGGAGCGATCAGCTTCACAACCTTCTACGTCCAGAACAGCTAGCTAGCGCTGCAGTTTTCCTGAAGAAGTGTTCACCTCTGCTCTCCGCACCACTCCGTCAGCACCAGCAAGCGGTTCTTCCTCATCTGGGCTTACTGGTAAATGGGTCAACGGACGTGAATTAACTATATTTTCGGCTTCAACCAATAACGAGTATAATACATGCTCTTTCGGATGCTCCTCTTTCAGTGTATACCGCAATACTCTTTTCACACATTGCACCATTCTCTCCCAAACACCACCTTCAGACGGATTAACGGGACAATTAAACACCCATTCGATACCTTTTATTGACATTTCATTTAGGATCCTTCCTGCGTCAAATACCTCACAAAATCGCTTGGCTTCTTCATTAACACCAACAAAATTTTTCCCATTATCAGAGCGGATTCTAGCTGGTACCCCTCTACGATTCATAAAATTCTTTATAGCAATTATGCACGAGTCAGTTGACAAATCATGTGCTAACTCTAAATGAATTGCCCGAATTGTGAGGCACGTAAAGAGAGCTACCCATCTTTTCTCTCGCCTTCTCCCTATTGTGACACTTACAGGTCCGAAGTAATCTAGGCCGGTGTATTTAAATGGCTGTATGTTGGGTTCTAAACGATCGAATGGTAGTGGTCCCATAACTGGATGACGGGGTTTAGCGTTCTTCACCTTACAGTGATAGCAGTTCGATATTATATCTCTTAGCAGATTTCTCAATTGGGGTATCCAAAACCTTTTGCGCACTTCGCAAATTGTTGCCTCATGATTTTGGTGCTTCATTTGAATATGATGGTGCATAACAACAAGTTTCGTAAACTGGTGGTTCCATAATGGCAACCCTTCACTTCATTAGCCCTATTAATTACAACTAAGTTTATAAATTATCTAAGTTTGTAATTTATCTAAAATACTATTTTATGCAACACTGATGTTAGTTATAAGTATAAAGGATAATAGTTGAATAATAAAGGAACACTCTAGAATTGATCGTCAAAGCAAGCAGTTGACTTTTATTTTGAATTACATGGCGACCGTGACTGTTTTCATTTGTAAGCTTTCAAGAGTGAACACGGTTGAGCTAGTCCGTCAGTGTTTCTTTTTTGTGAGAATTTTTTTTGAGATATATATATATGACGCTTACCGTATTTGCATATTATATACAAAAGAAATTTTTAAATTAAATATTAAATAACAAATAAAGCACAAATTAAAATAATAAATATATATTTTGTAAACATTTTAAACAAAGAGTTATTGTCAGCAGAGAGATACTGGTTTTCCTAAAAAAAAAAAAAAATAACGTTTCAACCAGAAGTGATTCTTTTTATTGAAATTCTGTAGTTGTTGCTGTTTTTGTGAGAGATGTGCATATGATTAGTTTTTTATACACATTTTTAAGTGCACACACCAACTAATCTTGAAAATAAACAAAACAAATAAAATATTTACTGTGGACAAGATAATAAAACACAAAAAAAAAATTTTTTATGAAATTGTAATCAAACAACAGCATCAATTGATGAAAAAATAAGGCACCTGCCGATGGACATTTATTAGTCCGTCAGTGTGAAGAAAAAGAGTTTTGAAAAAAAAAATCTAAAGTGCTAGAAAAATCTAAAGAAATTTGTGAATAACTGTTTTATTTCGTTTAAAAGAATCGAGAAATTTGTGTGTGTATTAATCTTTATAACCAATTTTGCAAAAGTTTTGGATCGGCAAGAAACACAAGAAACACAAAATCTAAAAATGGCACCCATAACACAAAAAAACGTTTTGGCATTACAAGAAATAAAAATTAAACCCGTTAAAATATAACCTTAAAATAATAGAAAACGTGTTAAAAATTGTGGTTTTATTTTAATTATCGTGTTATAGTAACAACCGTTATAATATAACCTCAAAAAAAAAAAAACGGACATACAGTAAAACGTGTTACATTAACCGTTACAATATATAAACAATTTATAATCTATATATATATACATATAATCTATATATATAAAATGTGAGAATAATTTATAACCTAAAATGAAAATGCCAAAACGCGTGATGTAAGAAAAAAGGAACCGTTAGTATATATGTATATATATAAACATAAACAGTTAACATTGAAATTATATTAAAAAAAAAAAAAAAACTAACGAATAATCAAAAAATGACGAGAAGTGTAAATTATGAACCATGTAGAAACAACACACACATACGCATATACGTGTTTCACATAATCTTCCAATATGAAGTAAAGATAAAAAAAAAACAACAAAAATAAATACAGCAATGGAAACAACATAAGAAACAAACAATTTAAAAAAAGTGCACAAAGGACAACTATACTAGCATAGTAATAAATTTTATACATATAAATACCATATATATATACTTACTGCTATAAACATATATAAAATACTTACTTATACATACATACAACAATAAAATATATAAAACTTCTTTTTTTAAAAAAAAAAAAAAAACACATTCTAAAACAAAGTAAAATGAAACAAAAAGAAATGGAAAAAAAGACCAACAAAACCAGTGAAATTAACTATGAACGAAATTAAATAAAATGTCAGTTAAACAGAGAAACAAAATAATATATAACATTAAGAAATAAAACAATTACAAAATACTTTACCATTTATACAAAAATAAATAAATTTAAATTTAAAATAAAAAATGAACACATTCAACTACTCCAAATAACAAAAACAACGCCACACTCATATATAAGAAGTGACCAAATCCTGAAAAGAAGACAAATGTAAACTCTTAAGCCAACAACAAATACAAATAGTAACAACAACGTGTGAGCGAAAGCGAAGCGGATAAGGTGTACGGTGCGGTAGCAGAAATAGAAACCAATAAATAATTTAATAATTTATATATATAAATGAATATATAAATATATATATGTAAGTAGTAATACATAGAAATTAGTAATAATATATAAATATTTTATATAAATTTGTAATAATAAATAAGTAATAATGTATAGAAATTAGTAAGAATATATAAGTAAGAATTTGTATAAATTAGTAATCATACATAGTAATAAATAAGTAATAATGTATAAAAAATAGTAATAGTTTGTATAAATTAGTAACAATATTTAAATAAATATATATAAATAGATATATATATATATATATATATATATATATATAAAAAAAAAATAAAAAAAAAAAAAAAACTTAATAATATAATATAATGCATTTCATATTTTCCATTTACTTATACATTTAGCATTCATTTCATTCATTTTAAATCATCCACTCGTTTATATCTTTATTACATAATTTTAAAATATAATAAACACAAATATGTTAGTATTATATTATATCATATATATGTTAAGAGAAGAAAAAAAGAATAAAATTTGATAATCTATTTAAAAATTAATAATCAAAATTCTAAAAAAAGGGGCAACAACAACAATAACAATTTTTTTTTCTCTTTATGAGCACTTTTTCCTTCAAACTAAAGTTGTTTAACAAATGTCAGAATTTGATAATGAAGAGTTTGTTACATTAATTAATAATTTATTAAAAATAAAAAAAAGAGTTTTACAAAATCGGCCAGTTTCCACTAATAAACTTAAAATAAATGAATATATAAATTTATTAGTTGAAACTTATAATTGTATTCTGATATTTGCAAAAACAAATTCGGTTAATTTGTCGAGCAACACAAAACAACAGATTCTTTTAAGGGTTACACATTGTCGCGAAATTTTGGTAAAATGTTTTGCTAAATTAAATTGTCGAATAAAGGTTCCAAGAAACATAAAGTTGTTTGACCTTGTAAATAAGGACGTAGTATCAGATAGCGAAAGTGGTTCGGAGTACAGTGGGTCAGGAAGTGAGTCAGTTATTGAAAGCAAAGTTAGTTTAGGCAATAAAGGCAAAATGGCAACGGTTGAACAAAAGCGAACGTTCGTTAGTATGTGTTCGTCAATTCTTAGGGACAATTATGATGGAAACCCTTTAGCATTAGATTCTTTTTTGGATAAAATTAGTTTAATTGAAGACTTAACAGATGCAAATTTAGAGGAGACATTGATACGTTTTATAAAATCCAAACTTGAAGGAAAGGCTAGGGAAGCACTACCGGAAAATATTTCCACGGTGAATGATATTAAACAAGCTTTAAGGAGTAGAATTAAGTCGGACAACTCAAAAGTTGTTGCTGGAAAGATGGCAGCTTTAAGTGTTAAAAATAACGATTATACTGAATTTGCTAAACAAGCCGAAGAGCTTTCAGACGCATTTGAACGCTCATTAGTAATTGAGGGTATCAGCAAAAATAAGGCACATGAAATGGCAGTAGAACAAACTGTTAGCATGTGTCGTATGAATGCTAAGTCTGATTTGGTCAAATCCATATTGGCTTCATCAGTTTTTTCAGATTCAAAGGACGTAGTAGCAAAGCTTGTTATCGAACAGGCAACTGAAAATAAAGAGCACCAAGTACTTTCTTTCCGAACTAATAACCGTAATTTCAGATATACCAATACCAATAATAATTTTGCTCAGTACCGAGGCAACCAGAATTATCGTGGTAATAATCGTGGAAATTATCGTGCCAGAAATTTTTCTACAAATAGTAACAATAACCATAGAAATAACAATAGAAATTTTAATAACTTTCGCAATAATCGGTCGAATTCGTCTCGAAATTATAACAATAATAGGGTCTCTGTTAGGCCTTTAAACGCGGAGGCCCCTCAGCAAACTCTTTTGTTGGGGGAGGAAACGAACTAAACGAACCAACAATTTATAAATCAATTTATAGCTTAAATCCCAATTACGCCGATTTCATTAAGCTCAACTTATTTAATAACCGTATACCATACACGTTTCTTGTAGACTCACAAGCGGACATCTCATTAATAAAAGTTTCATGTTTAAATACAAATATTTTCTTAAATGAAAGTGAAATAATAACAATAACAGGAATAACAAAATCTCCTGTACGAACATTAGGAACAATTCGCACGCAGTTAAATATTTCAAATTTTTCAATTTCCCAAAAATTTCATGTAGTCAGTGATGATTTCAACATCCCTTCAAATGGTATACTTGGCAAGGATTTCCTTAAAAACAACAGATGTAAAATCGATTATGATTCTATGACATTATCAGTTTCTTTTCAAAATACTAAATTTAAAATTCCGATATTACAGGGTACAAGTAGCTATTCATGCATAATACCACCTCGTTGTGAAGTTTATAGAATTTTTAAGTTTAAGAATATAACAGAACCAATGTTTATCGACTCGCAGGAAGTTTCTGAGGGAGTATTCATTGGGAAAGGCATCATTGATTCAGAAAAATCTATGTTGCGGTTAGTCAATACTACGGACGAGATAAAGTATATAAAAAATTATAACATCAAAGCGGAAAAGCTTCAAAATTTTTATATTTATTCAATTGACGGAACTAAAACAGATTCCGACCGTATTTCGAAGCTTAAAATAATTTTGGAACAACAAATTCCAGATGATGTTAGGAATGACGTATTACCACTTTGTGAGAAATTCGCAGATATTTTTGCTTTAAAGGACGATAAAATGACATATGCAAACTTCTATGAACAAAAATTACGACTGACTGATTCTACACCTGTTTATATTAAGAATTATCGACTTGCGCACACACAGAAAGACGAGATAAATAGGCAAGTTAAGAACTTATTAGACAATGATCTAATAGAGCCCAGTACTTCTAATTACAATAGTCCATTAATTTTAGTGCCCAAAAAAAGTTTAGATGGTAAAAAGTCATACAGAATGTGTGTCGACTACCGCGCGCTAAATAAAAAATTAATTGCCGACAAATTTCCTTTGCCAAGAATAGACGACATTTTAGATAACCTTGGTCGTGCGAAATATTTTTCAGTCCTAGACTTGTATTCTGGTTTTCATCAGATACCACTGCACCCAGACTCTCGTGATATCACTTCGTTCAGCACTGATAGTGGATCATATCGTTGGAAAGTTTTACCTTTCGGTCTTAATATCGCTCCAAATTCTTTTTCGAGAATGATGTCTATCGCTTTTGCAGGACTTGCACCAAACAAAGCTTTTCTTTATATAGATGACATTATTATAATTGGATGTAGCAAAAGACATCATATTCAGAATTTAGAAAATGTTTTCACAATTTTAAGAGATCACAATCTTAAAATAAATCCTTACAAATGCAAATTTTTCCGGTCCGAAGTAACATTTTTAGGACACAGATGCACCGCGAAAGGTATTTTACCAGACGATTCGAAAATTAACATCATAAAAACATACCCCGTTCCTACTGATAAAGATGCAGTACGGCGATTCGTGGCATTTGCCAATTATTACCGAAAATTTATTCCTAATTTCGCAATTTTAGCAGCACCGTTGAACTTTATTACAAGAAAAAATGAACAATTTAACTGGACTGAACATTGTCACAATTCTTTTACCAAATTAAAAAGTGCCCTGTTATCTCCAAGAATTCTACAATACCCGGACTTTACAAAACCATTTATAGTTACAGTAGACGCTTCCAAAACCGGCTGCGGAGCCATTTTAAGTCAGAATATTAATGGTAACGATTTACCAATATATTTTGCGTCGAAATCATTTAGCTTATCAGAACAGAAAAAACCCATTATAGAACTTGAACTTCTAGCAATACACTTTGCAATCCTTCATTTTCGACCATATATCTATGGCACTTCATTCATTGTTCGATCGGATCATCGACCGTTAGTCCACTTATTTAATATGAAAGATCCTTCGTCCAAGTTAACAAGGATCAGATTAGAACTCTCTGAATACAATTTTCATGTAGAGTATATAAAAGGTAAAGCAAATGTAGGCGCGGATGCTTTGTCCAGAATCTCCATCAATGAACTTAAGAATTTGAGTAATATATTTTCGATGACAACTCGAGCAATGTCAAAGAAAAATAGTAAGAACAAATTCGATATTGAACAACAGGGTGTTTCCATTACTTTGAAAATTTACGATAAATTCTCGCATAATTTCGATAAAAAGGTACCAAAGATAAAAACAGAATTATTTTATATTGAACAAAAGCTTTTCAAAATGCGCATAAATATATTTAAAAAATTTAAAAAATTGCTGTACCTAGATTTTGAGATTGTTAACGAAACAATTTGTTTAGATAAGTTGCTTTCGAGGCTACAAAAAGAAGCCAACATTCACAAAATTTTCACAGCTGAATGGTCCAAAAGTGATCCATTTTTCTCAATATGTTCAATTCAAAAGCTAAAAGATGAAGGTATGAAGATTTTAAAAACTTTGGAAATTATCCTAACGGAACCAACGGAGATTATTACAGATGATAGAGACAAAGTAAAACTGATGGAAATATATCATAATGATCCGATAACAGGAGGGCACTGTGGTCAAAAGAAGTTATATGCTAAAATTAGAACAAAATATTATTGGAAGAAAATGACGAGGGATATTTCAAAATTTGTTAGGAATTGTAAAGAATGTATTTTAAATAAAGTTAGACCAGGAAATGTTGAAAAACTAATCTTAACTCCGACTCCGATTAAAGCATTTGATGTAGTCGTTTTAGACACCATAGGTCCATTACCTCAATCAACTTATGGTAATAAATACGCTATAACTTTGATATGTGATTTATCCAAATATTTAGTTAGTATTCCGGTACCTGATAAATCAGCTCATACTGTTGCACGTGCGATATTTGAGAATTTTATTCTAATTTATGGTAGAATGAAAATTATAAAATCAGATCAGGGAACTCAGTTCAAGAACGAATTATTCACTGAATTGTGTAAATTACTTAAAGTAAACTTGAATTTTTCAACGGCTTACCACCATCAAAGTGTGGGTACAGTGGAACGTAACCACCGCGTATTTAATGAATATATTCGAGCATATATCAGGGAGAATATTACGGATTGGGATACTTACTTGAAATATTTCACATTTTACCACAACACTACTTCAAACACTGCATTTGATAATCGGTTTACACCTTTCGAGTTAGTATTCGGGAAAACTGCTACAATGCCAAATAACATAACAGAAAGTTTAGATCCACTTTATAATTTGGACAGTTATAGTAAAGAAGTAAAGCATAGATTACAACAGACTAACATTATTGCAAGACGCTTAATAGACAAACATAAAGCGAGGAACAAACTACTCTATGATAAATTTGCAAATCCTTTAGCAGTAGAAGTTGCTGATAATGTTGTGCTAAAAAAAGAACCTTACGAGAAACATAAGAACATATATGAAGGTCCTTATGTTGTCAAAAGTATAAATGGTGTTAACGTAACTATTTACAATAGCGAAACAAAAAAGGAAAAAACAGTTCATAAAGACAAAATCAGAAAAGTTTGAAAATAAAACAATAAAACCATAAACAAATTAATAATTTAATACATTCTCGTTGCCATTGTAAATTAATTTTTTTTTTCTCTTCTTTCTTATCTAAATACCAATTTATTTTTTAAAAAAAAAAAAAAGGGAGGTATACCTAACCCACTTATATATAATTTATAAGAAATTTTTTTATAATGTTAAATACATTTTATATTACTTATTCTTACTACTATTCTTGTGTATTTGTATTTAAATTTGAACATTGAAATAAATGGATTGAAAAATAAATATATATATATAAAAATAAAAATAAAAAAAAAGGGAGGTATAATGGCAACCCTTCACTTCATTAGCCCTATTAATTACAACTAAGTTTATAAATTATCTAAGTTTGTAATTTATCTAAAATACTATTTTATGCAACACTGATGTTAGTTATAAGTATAAAGGATAATAGTTGAATAATAAAGGAACACTCTAGAATTGATCGTCAAAGCAAGCAGTTGACTTTTATTTTGAATTACAGTTCCTTGGCAATATTACCGGGCGCCTCGTACTATAGGGCAAATAGCTGGCCGCATCAATTCTTCCATATACTCTTAACAAGCCCTCATCGTCTATGTAGGGCATTAAATTAAAAATGGGACTTGTTTTTGGGAAAGTGTTACCACTTTTAATAAGATTTAATTCGTTCAAAAATGTTTCCCTCTGAACATGCCGGCATAATATCTTCTCCGCGTCTTCAATTTCCCGTGAGGTGAGACCATAGGCCTGGTAATTATGACGTCTTTTTCGGCAGTAATACACAAATCTTAACACCCATGCAACAGTTCTTTTTATACGATTAAAGGAGGAGAACCTGCTAAAATCAATAATATTGTCATACATAATTAAAAGGGATATCTTCGCTCGTATTTCTTCGTCATCTGTTTCATTAGGGACTTCAATATCATTTGTTGTCCATTCCCCTTCTGGTAATTTTAGGTAGGTTGGTCCGTTTAACCATCGAGACGTAGTCGAAAAATCTTGTCGCTTCATCAGCTACATTATCTTTCGTTGACACCCACCTCCAATTATCGACCTCAGTGACAGCAAGAATCTCTGCAATACGATGTGCGACGAAAGGTTTGTATTTTCTGTGGCTGCTAGAAATCCACTTTAGGACTGTTTTCGAATCACTCCAAAGTAAACATTTGTCGGGAATAAAACTATGTTCGCCCAGAATGTTATGCTTTTCAACGGGGCACATTTAGTTTTGGAGGTTATAAAGCTGGTACCAGTAACATCGTCAGCCGTAGTATACCTCCAATACGCAACAGCGGCGAACGCCTCTTCACTTGCGTCCACGAATATATGAAGTTGAGTGGAAATTGGTTTACCTAAGGTAAAATAAAAACGAGAAACTCGTAAATTGGTGACACTTTGAATTTGACGTCTCCAACACTCCCAGCCGCTGCTCAAACTGTTCCGTATAGCTTCATCCCAAAGACAACCGCTTCTCCATATTTCCCGCAGTAATAACTTGCCGCCTACTGTAAAATTTCCGAGGTAACCCAGGAGATCAAAAATTGACATTATAATACTCAAAACCTCCCTCTTGGTTGGAACACGGCGTCCACCTACCATGAAATTTCAAATTACGGCTCCCAAATCAGACCTAACACCTTTTCTGTACCGTCACTGGCCGGAATCTGTTTTGAATTTGAACTACCATCCAGAGCCGTTGCCACATCCCTCGAGTTAGAAATAAACCCTCTTAATTCGAAACCACCGTTTTTATGGACCTCCCTTACTTGTTGTGAAATTTGTATCGCCTCTTCTACTCCGTCGAAGCTATCCACAAAATCGTCCATGTAGTGGTGATCGCATATGGACTCAATGGCTCGAGGATAAGCCGCGTGATGTTCTCGGGCGTTGATTTTCATTACATATAGTGCCGAACAAGGCGAACAGGCTGCCCCAAATGTTTTGACCATCATCTCATATTCTTCCGGCGATTCCTCTGTTTTTCCATTCCTCCACAAAAATCTTTGAGAAATTCTATCAGACGGCTGCACCATAATCTGGTGAAACTGTTCGGTCAGATCTACATCATTAAATTAATATTGTATTTAAAATTATCTACTTAATAATCTATTCTAATCTAATCTATTTCTAAATTAATCATTCCTTTAAATCATTATTTGTAAATTAATTCACTCCTTTAAATACCATTATTTGTTTATAATTAATTCACTCCTTTAAATACCGTATCGGTTATTGTGGAATTCTTTTTTTGCTATTTCTTACTTTTTCACATTCCTAACTGTTTTTATTTACTTAAACTTTTGAAGCTAAATTCTATCAAACTGTAAGCACAAAGATCATTCTATTTAAAACATTAAAGAAGAACAGTTCACAGTTAAAACAAAAATTATCAGTGTTTAATTTTTTTGAAAGTGTTTAAGATCTAGTGAAACATTATTTGGCGACCGTGACAGGACAATTAAAACATAATTTCTAATTAAATTTATAGACAATATAAATAAATTAAAAAAAAAAACAATTATCGAGGAAGGCAGTGTGTTAAAAAAAATTCAACAAATATTAAAAAAAAAAAAAACAACAGCAACAGTAATATTGGTAAATTACAATAAAAGCCATAAAATTATCGTCATCGTCATCGCATTTCCAAGCCACCATCAACTTCATTCATCATCATTAACATCATTTGCAAGCCACCACCAGTGTCATCTAAATCATCATCAACATCATTTGCAAACCACCAGTGTCATCGTCATTATCATCAACATCATCATCGTCATCGTCACTCAATAACATACACATCAAACGCACTTTTTCGTCACCTTCTGGTAGGTCAGAATAAAACAACAACAAACGTAAGTAGGAGAAATATTTACTCTTCGTTTTTTCATCATTTCTTTTATTCTTATTTAACATAATAAGTAAAGTAGATCATACACATACATATATATATATACATATACGCTGTACCAGCAGCAAACCATCAGTGTTGGACCTTTTTATAAATTACATCAGTGTTGGGTAATTTTCGGCCTCTTGGTACTTTATAAAAATAGTGTGGCGTATATTAAATTTCGAAATTGGTGAATTTTATATAATTTTAATACAATTTACTACAAAATGAGTACAGAAAAACCAGAAACTTTGACTTCATTAAAGTCGCAACGGGCATCAATGAAACGGAATATTGCGCAGATGAAGGGCAAAATTGAGAAACACGGTGAATCATCGGATTTTACAACATTAGAATGTAGACTTCAAATTCTTGAGTCATACTTCAAACAAATATGCCACATACAGACACAGGTTGAGAGATTAGATGAAAATGACACCAGTCGCTCTGATATAGAAGAACCTTTTATTTCTGCGAAGACGCACTTGGTAACTCTTATGAATCAGAAGCGAACGGCCAGCGACATGGATCAAAGCATTTTAAATGCCACTCAACCCATTTTATCACGACAAAATCGCTTACCTCAACTTAAATTACCTAAGTTTGATGGAAAATATTCGGAATTTTCGCGATTTATAAGTACATTTAATACTTTAGTGCATAATGAGTCACAAATACCAACTATTGACAAATTCAATTACTTACTTAATTGTCTATCGGGCCAGGCTTTGGCAGTAATTGAACCTTTTCAGGTTATAGAGGCAAATTATCAAAGAGCTCTAGATCGTTTAAAGGAACGCTACGATAATAAAGCTTTAATGTTCATTGATAATATCAACTCCTTGTTTTCAATTGCACCTATATCTAAACCGAATGCTTCATCACTCCGTTCAATTATCGATACTGTATCAGCTCTTAGAAGTTCATTGCTCGCGTTGGGATCAGAGCTTGATGTTATGAACGCTATAATAATTCATATTGTTCTATCAAAAATTGATGGAGATTCAAAAAAGGTATACGATGAAAAACAAGAGTTTAGTTCTCTGCCTTCATGGGATAATTGCTACTCAATTTTAAGTCGTCATTGCCAATATTTGGAAAGCCGTTCAGCAGAAACAGAGTCACTTCATGTTCGTGATACAAAAGCTAAACAAAACCCCAAACGTCCAGGGTCATCGTTTATTGTATCAAGCATGTTTTGCGAATTTTGCAAAGGTAAAGAACATTTCATTGGAAGCTGTCCGAACTATTTGTCATTACCTATACCTCGTCGTTTCGATTTTGTAAAAAGTTCAAAATTATGCATTAACTGCCTTAAAAAGGGGCACGTTGTATCTCAATGCCCCTCAAAATCTCGTCGTATTTGCCGCATATCGCATCATACATCACTTCATTACTCAAATGATACAAATATCTCTTCACACTCATCGCAACAGCATTCAACTTCAAATTCGTCGTTCTTACCATATCAATCATCTTCCAGCTCATCGGTCCAACAAGGCCCGTACTTAAACTCATCGTTTCAACAACCACGCTCATCGTCCTTTCAACCTTCATCGTCTTCGTCGCAGGTAGAATCTCATAAGTCAACTAATTCAGTTTCAACTCATTTTACAAAGTTTACGTCGCTTGTCACACGCAATCATCGTATGAATTTACTTCCAACAGCTATTGTTTTTGTCAAAGATTGCTTTGGTAGTCTCCAACCTCTTCGAGCCTTACTGGATTCTTGTTCAGAAGTTAACCTCATTACCCAGGAAGCAGTCAATCGACTTCGCTTAAAACAAAATAAATCTAATGTGGACATTTCTGGCGTTTCAGAACTTCGAACCCATTTAAAATACACTGTTACTGCCACTATTAAATCACGTGATTCTGCATTTGAATGCACAACATGTTTTTCAGTAATAAAATCTATTTCCTCTCATCATCCAGCTGAAAACATAGATGCTTCTAACTGGACTATACCAACTGATCTTAAATTAGCAGATCCGCTATTTAATGTACCTCAACGTATTGATACGTTACTTGGATCTGAAGTATTTTTTGAGTTACTGCTTGAAGGCAAAATTACCTTTGGAAGTGGTCTACCTTGTCTGATCAATACATCACTCGGTTGGGTTGTCGGCGGCAGTATCAACATGCAGTCTACACAGCGAGCATTATCCTGTAATGTCATAACTAAACATGAAGATATGGATTCATTGTTAAGAGCATTTTGGGAGATTGAAGAATTTAAAAAACGAGAATCGACCTGGACTGAAGAAGAACAGCTATGTGAAAACCATTTTGTTAAAAATACAACATTTAATGCAAATGGGAGAGTTCAGGTACGTCTACCATTTAAATCCAATTTAGAACAACTTGGTACGTCTTTAGAAACAGCTCGTCGGCGATTTTTGTATATGGAAAAACGCACTTTAAAAAATAAAGATTTTCGACAAATGTATTCAGAGTTCATGGACGAATACATTCGACTTGGGCATATGTCACCCGTTAGCCTTGAAAACTTAAATTCTTCGCATTACATCATTCCCCATCATGCTGTTTTACGCCCTCAAAGCACTACAACAAAACTGAGAGTAGTCTTTGACGCCTCATGTCGCACGTCATCGAACATTTCATTAAACGAGACATTAATGGTTGGTCCAACAATCCAAAGGGAATTGATATTAACGCTTTTATCTTTTCGTTTGAACAAACTCGCTCTGTCAGCCGACATTTTCAAGATGTACAGACAATTCCTAGTGCATAAAGAGGATCGCAAATTTCAATTAATACTATGGAGGAATAATATTCATGATGCAATCAAATTATATCAGTTAAACACCGTGACTTACGGCACCTCTGCCGCTCCATTTCTCGCTGTGAGAAGTTTATTCTTCATAGCTGATTCTTACAAAAAGGAATTTCCCGTTGGTTCCGAAGTCCTTAAAGAAGATTTATATGTTGATGATCTTCTGACGGGCGCAGATGAGTTTTCGGAGCTTCAATCTAAAAAATACGAAATTGTAAACGTACTACAAAAGGCTGGTCTACAATTAGCCAAGTGGAACTCAAATTGTCCAGAGATTGCATAATGTGACGGTCAGCTGCATTTAAAAGCGAATGATGAATACATTACTAAAGCCCTAGGGATGTCCTGGAAACCTAAAGACGACTTTTTTGTTTTCGTTTTGAACTTCTAATTATTGAAATACCAACTAAAAGATCGGTTTTGTCTACAGTAGCAAACATTTTTGATATTCTTGGCTTACTTTGCCCAATTGTTGTATGCTGCAAAATTCTAATTCAAGAAATGTGGAAACAAAAATTAGATTGGGATGTACCACTTAACGTGCGTTTATCAAACCGTTGGCGTCAAATTCAAGAAAGCTTTCCATATATTAACAAGATGGAAGTCCCAAGATTTCATGGTTTTGCAGATGCCTCTCAATTAGCATACGGGTGCTGCATCTATATACGAGTGCCTCATGAAAATGAGATTAAAACAACTTTACTTATCGCCAAATCAAAAGTAGCTCCTGTTATTCACCAAACTTTACCACGCTTAGGATTATGCGCCGCCTTACTACTCAGCCGAACCTGGGATAAAATCAAACATACATTTCATCGTTTTAGTTACCAAATAGTTTTTTGGTCGGATTCAAAAATAGTTCTGAACTGGCTTACGAATCATTCATCGTCCTATGTATGCTTTGTTGCAAATAGAGTATCAGAGATACAAAATTTAACACATAACATTTTATGGAGATACGTGCCCTCAAAACAAAATCCTGCAGATGTGGGATCTAGAGGCTGTCTGGCCAATGATTTAAATAATACAATTTGGTTTACTGGTCCCAAATTTCTTTCTGAACCTGAAGAAAACTGGCCCAAACACAAAATAGATAGTGTCGAACTAGCTCAACAAGAAGTGAGAAAAACTTCTTTAAAAACTACAATCATCGTCGAATCACTTATTGATCATCTACTTTCTCGTCATTCCTCATATCTTCGCATCCTTCGCATCATCGCCTATATTCATCGTGTGTTTGATAAACAAAAGCGAAATTCTTTCATCACGTCTGAAGAGCTGAAATCGTCATTTTTGAGAATTATTTATAACGTTCAGCAATTGGCATTTAAGGAAGAAATCAGTGATCTACTCAACAAAAAACAAAATTTAAAACCATGTTTTCAAAAATTATCCCCTTTTCTTGATGAGATTCAGTGCTGCAAATCAACTATTAAGATTATACGCGTGGGTGGCAGGCTTGCAAATGCTTCGTTACCGTATGAAACTAAATTTCCTCTTTTATTGCCAAAAAATCATCGTTTCACAAAACTCTTCGTCGAATATCTTCATCGCAAACATTTACACGCTGGTCCAAAGGCGCTTCTTGGTATACTTCGACAACAGGTCTGGATTATTAATGCTAGAGAAGTTGTCAGAAAAATCGTCCGTAACTGCGTTCATTGCTTTCGGTACAACCCAAAACTACTACAACAAGTAATGGGTGATCTTCCTGCCGATCGTTTAAAGGCTCAACGGCCTTTTCTTGTCTCTGGTGTAGACTTTTGTGGCCCCTTCTACACATCCTATCGTATTAGAGGAAAACCACCGTATAAAACATACGTAGCTATTTTTGTTTGCTTTGCTTCTAAAGCTATACATATTGAAGTAGTAGCAGATCTCTCGACTAATACTTTTCTTTTATGTCTAAAAAGGTTCATAGGTCGTCGTGGAATTCCTCAGAAGATATATTGCGCAACAAATTTTATTGGTGCCAACTCAAAACTTCAAGATCTAAAGCAACTGTTTTTGGATAAAGCTAACATAAAAGAGTTAATGAACTACAGCGCTGCAACAGGCTTTAAATTTGTGTTTATTCCTCCTCGTTCTCCACACTTTGGTGGCCTGTGGGAATCTGCTGTGAAAGCCACAAAAACACTCATTGTGAAAAATATGTCTCGAGCCAATCTAACATACGAAGAATTCCAAACAGTCCTCATAGATGTTGAAGCTATTTTAAATTCAAGGCCTTTATCAGCCAGATCAGATGATCCAAATGACGGTGAGGCTTTAACTCCTGCACACATGTTAATTGGGTCTTCCTTAATGGCGCTGCCTGATGAAACTTTTAATAACTGCACAAATATTACATACTTAAAACGATGGCAACTTGTGACGTATTTAAAGCAACAATTTTGGCAGCAATGGGTGCGCGACTATGTGTTAAGCCTACAAAATAAATTTAAATGGTTCAAATCACACAAAAACGTAGAAGAAGGCACTCTAGTAATCATTCACGAAGATAACATTCCACCACAATTCTGGCTTCTCGCTCGTGTTATTCAAACGTTCCCAGGTCGAGATGGAAAAGTACGAGTTGTTGATCTTAAAACACCAAAGGGCATCCTTAGAAGACCCATTCATAAAATTGCGCCTTTACCAAATGACGAAGCTAATTGAAAGAGGTCTTTCAATGGGGCGGAGGATGTTCGGTCAGATTTACATCATTAAATTAATATTGTATTTAAAATTATCTAATTAATAATCTATTCTAATCTAATCTATTTCTAAATTAATCATTCCTTTAAATCATTATTTGTAAATTAATTCACTCCTTTAAATACCATTATTTGTTTATAATTAATTCACTCCTTTAAATACCGTATCGGTTATTGTGGAATTCTTTTTTTGCTATTTCTTACTTTTTCACATTCCTAACTGTTTTTATTTACTTAAACTTTTGAAGCTAAATTCTATCAAACTGTAAGCACAAAGATCATTCTATTTAAAACATTAAAGAAGAACAGTTCACAGTTAAAACAAAAATTATCAGTGTTTAATTTTTTTGAAAGTGTTTAAGATCTAGTGAAACAGAAACATTTCTCGTATATCGGCACTTACCGCTACCTGGCCCCTTCGGAAGTTATAAAGCGTAGACAGAAGAGATGCTATATCCTGAGGACCCTTCAACAATTGGGAATTAAGGGAAACACCTTCCACGCTGGCTGCGGCATCGAAAACCATTCTCAGCTTCTCTGCTTTATGAGGGTTGATTACCCCAAAATGTGGCCAATACCATTTCCTAAAGTTGTTGGTTTTAACGTCTTCAAGCGACACCTTGCGTACATAGCCTTTATCAATATAACTTTGAATGTTTCCCTTGTAAGCTTTAGAGAAAACCAAATATCGTTTCATTTTCTTTTCAATACCTTCTAGCCTCTTTAGCGCCATAGAATAATTATCTGGAAATATGATTTCATTCGATTTCCATAAAAGACCTGTTTGAAACCGATTACCAACTCTCTTTGTAGTTTCATATAAAATCTGCTTTGCTCTAATATCATCCTTACTCTCTACTAAAGGAGCTACTCTTACGCCCATGTTTTCGACGTTGAAATAATCGACTACCATTTGGTAGAGCATCATTTCCTTTGGCGTTAACTAAAAGGCATGAATGTTGTTTTGACGATAAACTATGACAAGGCCCAAAAACTACCCAGCCCAATTCAGTATTACAAGCAAATGGTCCCATTGGGTTTTTAGTGCTTTTGGCGAAAGATGGTAATCCCAGATGTGCATGATCCATACCGAGTAATAATTTTGGGACTATGTCAGAATAAGGTTTAATAGGCGCATTAAAAGAATCCTCTGCATGGGTAAATTCAAGTTAGATACTGCATACACATTCTTAAGTAAGAAACGATTCTTTTTATTCAGACCGCTTACCTTTACGTTGAAAGATAGGGCTGGCTCACTAGCTGACCGTCCGCCAAACCACTGAATATTCAAAGGACAATTTTTTCCTTTAACACCAATTTTATCGGCTATATCCCTATCTAGCATTGTAACAGATGAACCATCATCAAAATGGGCATAAATGTTCACATGGCAATTTTCTCCATACAACGTAACCGGCAAAACTCTGAATAATAATTTTTCATTAGTTTATGCAGAACAACTGAGGACATTATTTTGTGACATATTAGCAGGAACTTGTGGTACTGAAGGCGCATCTAAAGCTGGGTCCTCATGAAGCAATTTATTATGCTTTCGTTGACAATTATTCATGAAACACAACTTCCTACGTCGGCAATCCCTGGTGGAATGTCCCTCATTTAAACAAGAAAAGCATAAACGCATGCTTTTTACCTGCTTCCATCGTTCAAATTAACGTTCAAATTTAAAAACTGTTAGCAATCACAAATTTTAAGTGAACCCTGGCACTTGGGATACTGCTTGCGTTTCTCAGTAGCATGTAATAAGACTCGACGCTTCTGGTCCCTTTCCTCAACTTCTTGAACACTGCATATTAAATTAGCCACGTCACTCAACCTGTTACTAAAATCAATAATAGAAGGGTAAGGTTGAATACCAACGGCAATTCTAGCCCAGTCCAGTTTTTTACTCATAGGAAGCTTTGATACCAGTTCCTCTAATAAAGTCGGGTTGGCAATGTGGTGTTGACCATTTACTGATTGCAAGAAGACTAATAAATTTTTTACCTGGGTAGAAAAGGGCACTAGTTTTGTTAAGCTGTTCTCATTAATATTCGGTAGGTCTCTGACTTTACGTAGCTGGCTGTGAATAAGCTGCTCAGGGCTACCAAAACGAAATTTAAGCTGCTCTATGACGGCATCAACATTGTCAGGGTGTATTAATAAAGATTTTATTACTTCTCTGGCTTTTCCCTTCAGGCATTTGTGCAATCTCTGATTATTTTCCAGATTTGTGTAACCATACGCTGCGGTTGACTGAACGAAGGATGTAAAAAATAAAGGCCAGTCTCCCGGATCCCCACAAAACTCCGGTAGGTCTTGAACTTTGCGTAGTGACATTCCACTCATATTTGAAAAGGTATTTGAAGACGGTGTTAGTCGACTATTCGTGGCGGACGAAGTGTACACATGGTTTGATATAGTAGATGTGGTTGGTGTGTATGAAATATTCGCTGTTGTATTTTGAACGTTGGCAACCCTATTATATTGTCCGCAATATGAGCTGCCTGCGTCGATGGTGTAATAAAGCTGATAGCTGCGGGCGCAGCAGACATAACGGCTGTATGGTTTGTAGATGTATGTATAGGTTGACTTGCATACTGCGATGAAAATGTTGTTGGTGGGTCAACGGCAGACGTTACCGTTTGCGAAACGTTAACATTATTGAGGTTAGGGTCACTTACCTGCTCTTTTCCCTGGATAGTTAACTGTAATTCCTGGTACTGACGGTTACTGTCACAAAGTTTCTCCTGGGTGTCTGCAAGCTGTCTTTGTAGCATGGCAATCTGAGCTTGCATTTCTGTCAAGCTTGTAGATGTCTTTGGCACAGGAGCTGTCTGTAGATTAATATTGACTGGCGCTGGTTGCTGCTGGATTGGTGGCGTAGATGACCTATTTTGTTCACAAATAGTCCTGGCTTGTATGGTTTTACTCGTAACGCTGGCTGCGGATGGCACTGGCTGTTTGGATGTAACACCATCGTTTTGTAAACGAGGACTCCGAGGTTTTGGAGAATGCTGCAACATCTCTTGATAACTTTCAAGGTTAGCTAAAATAAAGTTAGAAAAAATTAACCACGCAAGAAGCCAATACAGTTTTTTTGTACAAAGGGCACTGGTACAAAAAACTGCGAAATAAAAATGTCATGGGTTTGCGCTTTAACATCAATTTAAAGAAATTCACATAGGCTTATATAAAATGTATGTTTATTTCTATAAGAAAAAATGTAATTAATAAAATAATGACAATAAAGACATGTGTATATAAAAGACAAAATCTTACCGCAGTTTTGCACTCCGTCCTATAACAAATCCAACCTCCAATTAAATTACAAGAAAGGCCGGCAAAACTCAAATAAGAAAGGGAATGCAAAAACGCACTAAGCCTTACAAAAGAAAATGTCAAACTCAAACTACACAAAATGAACAATACAAAATGAACAACACAATTAGCCGATGTATGTATGTATATGAATCTGAATGAGTAGGCGTATGAATCAACCATAGTTCGAATGTTATGAGTTTGATGTCAACGTTGTACTAATACTCATTGCAACTTGTAATGTTGTACTGAGTACGAATGAATCAGAGTAGTTGGATTTCAATACTGTTGACTCACTCATACTCAAAATGTCATGAGTACTTATGAGTAGCGAAAAAGCAATTCATTGCTTATCTCTGGTAGGTTCCATTTTTTCTTCTTCATAATCCGATAAACAGCAGGGAGATACGTCAGGAATGTAAATTTTTTGGTGAAGTTTTGGGGTAACATTTTCTTTGTCTCAATTCTCTTTTGGGCTGCCTTCTGATGTTTTTGAAGGCCCAAAAGTTTGGCCACTTTTTAAACCCTCAACAGAAACTTCAATTCCAGCAGCAGAGAGTATTTGTTTTTCCATTTGGGAAAGAACTTTTTCCTCATAAGGTCCGCCACTCGTTTTCTTTTTTGAAGATTTATTGAATCAAACCTTGTTTTTAACATTTTTGGTCAGCGTATACCTAAAGACATACATATATTTATACATTTATTATTTAAACTAAAACAAGAGTTTGTTAAACTACCTTGCGCCACATTTTTGTATCTTTGATTGGTGGACCGGAAGCATTGAGCTTAGCTGTGAGCTGTTCCCATAGGTGATTAGCTCTTGCTTTTCCCTGAGAAGTATTTGGCCAATTCTGAATGCTTAACCATGAAATTTCCAAGAATTTCCTTCTGGGTGTAATTAATTTTTGAAATTTTTGACCAACAAATATTGGAATTAATTTTTTATTCATAAATTATTATCATTTTTCTATTACTTTTCAACTTATAATTAAAATTATAAGGTAAAACATAAAAAATAAAAAAATTAGTAAATTATATGATTAGGAGGTATCATAACATTATAATATTATTGTAAGATGTTTATATTTCATAAAGTAGCTTGGATTTTTTAAGAAATTTCATTAGTTTGGATATGTTATCAACATTAGGATAGGATAGGGAGTCTAAGGGATATGAGTTTTGAAAAACCGAATTATGAATGACCGACAGCAATGGGCAGTGACATAAAATATGATTAAGTGTTATTGGTATATTAGCATAGCAGTTACAGAATGGAGTGAAATTTCGTTTGTATATGAAACCATGCGAAATCATTGTATGTCCTACTTTAAGAGGAAGAAGTTTTATAGTATGAAGTCTAAAGAAATCATTTGTTAAATTGTCATAAATTGTATTTTTTTCTTTGTTGATCATTCGTTACATTGAGGGGGTATGACTGTAGGTGTTATCCTTATCGATTTCGGTGTAGTGTCTATTAATTTGTCTCATTAGATCTTTTCGATTTAAATTATCAGTAAAGTATACGGGTTATATGGAACTAAATTCATAAAGTTTTGCAATTTTTATAACTCTGTTGTCTGTTGTGATACTGTATGAAACAGATGAATTTAGTTTTGAACCGTCGATGTAAAGAAATTCGTAGTCCGAAAGGGATTCTTCGATATTTGCAAATAATTGTCTATATTAGAGAGGGGAAGTAATAGATTTCGGAAGTGTATGAAGTGACATGTCAATGGATGGATATTCTAAAAGCCATGGTGGTTGTTTAGTAATTCTTGAAGTGATATAATTCGGAAAATCATGTGCTTTACTATTTTGAATTGTTCTATGAAGGATTGTGGTACTTTTGGATTTCTTTTGGAATGTCTTATATTTTTTGCTATTTGTATTAGTGGGTTGTTTTCACCATAAGTCAATGGATAAAATAATCTAGTAGGGAGTATGTCTCTTTATGTGTATAAAGATCTAATGTTAGACTCATACGTAGGTTAGGGACAGGAGTAGATCGCAAAAGGCCTAAGGATATCCTTATGTTGGAATTAATAATAATGTCAATTTTATTTAGTTGAGATTTAGGAGCATAACCGAAGAATTGTCAACCGTAGTTAACTTTGAGAGAATATGTGCTCTAACTATTGAAAGAAGTGAAATTGAATTTGTATTCCATTAGGCATTAGATAGGCATTTTAAAATACTTAATCGTTGAGAAAGAGAGGTCTGTAGGAATTGAATATGGTCGTTTCAATTGTATCGTTCATTTATTCGTATTCCTAATAAACCAAGAGAATTCACTTTCGATATGGATATGAGTGTAGATCAAAGTTCACAGCTGTAGTTTTTAAGATGACAGATATATATATATAAAAGTATTTACATATTGAGGACGATAGTGAAGCGCCCGATAAGTCGCACCAATTGTTTATATCAGAAAATAGATTATCAAGATTAAACACAAGGTTTTTCTTTTGATTAGATTTAATAATTAAATTAAAATCGTCTGCGTGTGCACATAAGTTGATTTCTTTATGTAGTTATAAGATTGAGCATAATTTATTGTATGCTATAAGAAAAATTATTGCCGATAAGGGAGAACCCTGTGGATCTCCATTATGTAGAGGAAAAATATTGGAAAATTGGTTGTTAATGTGAATTGTAATCTTCCTATTGGACATAAAATTAGCGATGTACCTAATAATATTTTGACATACTTTCCATTCTTGTAATTGCTGTAGTACTGAGTGAATGACTACTTTATCAAATGCTCGTTCAAAGTCTAACGATGCGATGGTAATGTGTTTACGTAAAGAGAGACTATTAGCAATTTGATAGTCTATGAAAAGCAGAGCATCAATTGTCGAACTATTCAAATTATACTTAGTGATTTTAATAGTCCCCATAGAAGTTGCAATTCTGCGTAATTATTAATATAACCATTAATATTCCAATGTAATATTTTTAACATTATTTTTTATTAATAAGAATATAACAAATATGGAATGAAATAAAATCTAAGTGATCTGCATATTTTGATAGGAATTGGCAGATGATAGAAGTTGAAAATGTTTTGTTTAAATTAGTGTTGTAACTTTTAAAGAGAAGTATAATATAAGAGATACAAATTTGTAAATATATATGTAGTTCTATTAAGGTATGTAGTATGTCCATCATGTCAACCTTGCCGACACATGTTTAAAGTAATTCTTTTATTATGTTTTTATTACAAACTATCAATAACGTACATATGTACGTACATGATAACGATGTCAACATTTAAAACTCAAAAAAGTATGTTTCCCACAATATAGAAAACATATCAGCAACGTTACACGCGCAACTACCAAAAATGCTGACAACAGGCCTACAACACCGGTGCATTAAATTCACGCGCTTTACCAATATGCTGACATCGTAAATATTTTTGCAACGTGACCTAGGTATAATTATAAGAAAATTTAATTTTAAAGTTTAGTTCTTAAGTAATATTAAAACAATAAAGTGCGGCTTTTAGACGAAAAATAATTTTTTTTTAAATAAATAAGTAAATTATTAACTGGCGCCCAACTGCCGGTACGCGGTCGGAAGCAAGGTCCTCAAGTAATAACACGCGAGTGTAGTGAAAAAATATTAAAAGACACGAGCAATTTTCGAAAGTAAGGCCCTCAAGAGTGCCACGCGAATAAAGTGAAAAAATATTAAAAACAACACTAGCAACTTTCGAAGATAAGTGCCACGCGAGTGGAATAAAAATAGAAATCTACACGAGCAACTTCCGGAAAACACCGCAACCGAAACCTAAGTAGAGAACTTCAATAGAAAGCGGCCATGCACCCACAAAGAGTGCGCATCATTGAATGCTGAGTACTAGTAGAAAAGGAGAAATTCAACGCGCGTAGGCTAAATTTATTATTATTTTATTATATTAAAAACATTTTACATACATTTTATTCTTAATTATATTAAAAATTATTGAGCTATTTAAATCAATATTATTATCATACTAGTGAACAAAACAAAGTTAGAAAATTTGAATCCTTTAATTAATATAAAGAAAAAGAAACGTAAAATTAAATATTCTATCATAAACAAATTTTTAACTATTTTTATTTTTTGCGAGTCGCGAAGTCGAATATTATTAACATTGCATAAAAAATAAGAAAAAATAAATTTTATAAAAAAAATATGTCATGTCTGTTCTATAAATCGACTCGTTTTGAAAAACGAGAGATTTTTTAAACCGAATAAATTGCTATTTGGTGTTCTACAAATCTCTCGTTTTGGTATAATTCGAAATTAACTACGAATTTTAGTTTAAATTTCAAAATCAGCTGTTGATTGAAAAATAAAAATATTTTCAATTAAAAAGGCTCTAAAAACATTAAAAAGTATTTAAAATGCCTGGAGCGTTTGTGTTAAGTTATTTAAATTGTATTAAAAACAAAAAATACGCCAATTAAATATACAAAGAAGGCAATTGAGGGATGCATCTAATCCTGAGTGTTACAAAGAGTGTTACAATTTGTCCAGATGTAAGTTATTTTTCCTTTTTTAGATTCATTGAACTTTGCCGCGTTAATAAGGAAGCCTTTATAATGAGATTGGACAATATTGGTCACTTAATACAAGAAGGATCTATTCCTGCGAAAATTCAGATCGCATCAACTCTTTGTTTTTTAGCTGTTGGTTCATTTCAAGCTGCTCTTGGAAATAAAACACATCTTAGTCTTGGGCGTAGTACGATTTCAAAAGTGTTGTGGAAAACAATTGAAGCTTTGGAAAACAATTTGTGTCCATTATGGATTAATTTTGAACTCACTAGAGATGAAATCAGAGAATCCAAATTAAATTTTTTTTACAAAATTTGGATTGCCCGGCGTTATAGGTTGCGTTGATGGGAGTCTTGTAAGACTTAGAACCAGTGGACGAATCGTTATTTTATAATCGAAAAGTCTATTTCAGCATTAATGTAATGATTGCAAGTATGTTGTGATTAGTAAATACAAACACTTTCTAATATACATTTGTTATCATTTCAGATTTGTGATTTTAAGATGAAGATTAATGCTGTTGATGCATGTAGGCTAGGGTCTACTCATGACTCATTCATTTGGAGAATGTCCGATGCAAGACACTTTTTAAAAGAGAAATATGATAATGGTGAACAGAATTCATGGCTGCTAGAAGATCCGGGTTATCCTGCCCAACCATTTCCTTTGACTCCATATAGGAATCCACAGTATGGCACAAAAGAACATGTTTTTAACAAAAAACATTGTTCGGCACGAAATATCATTGAAAGAACCATTGGAAATCTAAAAAGTCGGTCCCGGAGTCTTTAGTGCAAAACCCTACACTATACCTCACGAAAAGTTGCTAAAATTGTAAATGTTTGTTTCGCAATTGCGCATTTACAAAAGTTTCAACATTGAATTAGATGACAATTTAATAGAATGTGAAAATGATGAATACAGCGGAGAAAATATTATTATAGACGAGAGATATTCCAGCGTCGAGGGTGTGCGTTTAAGGGATGCCATTGCGGATTCACTTGTTACATGAAATAAGCCAACTTCATTTTTAAATGCATATATATGTGGAAAATTAATATTATTATAAGTTTATTTTAATAATAATAATGAATTTAATATACAATGCAATAGTAAAGATTTTAATGTTTTGTTTGCTCTGACTTGTACGCACACGTCTTTCTTACACAACGTCTTCTCATCAACTAACTACTAGCCTCTCTTTTACATCTCAACTGCATCCCCACATTTCGGCCGTCCTGAGCTCAAAGCTCGTGTGCCAGGGCTGCATATACTCAGCGCATGTTGAAGTGCTTCTTGGCCCCTCGGTGATTCCAACTCGTACCACGCCATATGCATCATTGGCCTTTTCATTTACAACTTGGTAAGGCTCCAAATACTTGGGTTTTAAATTTAGGCCTGGGCCAAATTGGGTTCTTTTTATCGCAACTAGGTCACCAGTTTCGTATATTGTAGCTTTCTTACGCCTTAGATTGTACGACTTACGATTTTCATCTTGAACCTTGGCTAGCTGTTCTCTGGCATTTCGTCTAATTTCCTCTCTATCATCGTTAAAAGCTGCTACAATCTCTTCTCTAATAAGCTCATGAATGTCACACTGGTAAGAGGTACGCATTTTAGTGCCAAATAACAAATCAAACGGAGTGGTGTTGATACTTCCAGTATGCGTCGAATTGATGTCTTGCTATACTTTTCCATCGTGCTTATACCATTTTGTCGGGTCGTCTACGCTTAACTTTGCCAAGACTGAAATGATAGTAGAGTTCAGCCTTTTGACCTGGCCGTTGGACCTTGGCAGACCAATTGTAATCATGTGGTGTTTGATATTTTTACCTTTACAATAAATTTTAAAATCTTCAGAGGAAAATGTGGTTCATTGGTCCGTAATTATTTGGACAGGGTTACCAAAAATTTCGTTGTTGTTGATTTAGTTGGATACAGCCAGCAAAATTTCGTGAAGGCGTCGATTATCGCAAGTATGTGCTTATATTGTTTTGATGTAGATTCTAAGGGTCCTAGATGATCAATGTGGTATGTGTGAAGAGGTTCGTCTTTCCTAGGAACGGGGTGCAATACGCCTTCTTGCTTTCCACATTTCCTATTGATTATAATGCAGGCTATACAATTAGCTATATGTTGTTCAATTTTCTCTTCCAGTTTTGGTATATAGTATTCACGTCGTATGAGTTCTTTGACCTTTTTAGTTGAAAAATGACCTCTGTCGTGGGCTAAACGGATGACTTCTCATTGAAGAGCTTTCGGGACTACAAACAATTCTCGGTCAACAATTTTATAAATATCGCCTTTTAAAAAATAATTATTTTAGTCGTGCTGGGTCTTTAAAATGTCTTTTATTGTTTGTAGATCTTCTTCTTGCGCCTGTAATCGCTTTATTTTCTCTATGATGCTGTCTTCGGTCGTTATTGTCGTCATCGGATAGCGTGATAAGGCATGCTACATCCGTGCGTCTAGGCGGTGTTCAACCGTATAGTCGAACTCTTCTAAAAATAAAATCCAACGAGCGACTCGAGTACAAAGATATCCCTTCTCTAGATTTTTGGTAAAAGCACTGCAATTCGTGACGAGCTTAAAGTGGGTTCCAAGTAAGTAAACTTTTTAAGGGCGGCGATGACTGCCAAAATTTCGAGCTCGTAACTACTAAACCTCTTCTGTTAGTCAGTTGTTTTCCGGCTCATGTAATAGATCAGGTGTAGGCAATTATCATCTGGTGATTTCTGAAGCAATACGGCGCCATATCCTTCAATGGAAGCATCTGTATGGACCTCTGTTTCATACTTTGGGTTGTAAATATTAAAAACTGGCTGCTGACATATTACATCTTTAAGTCTGGCAAACGCTGAAATTTGTTTCTCATTCATTTCGAATTTCTGGTTCTTCTTCTTTAAATCGGTAAGCGGTTTTGCAATAATGGAGAAGTTAAACTTTCTAAATTATCCGGCCAATCCCAGAAAACTTTCTAATTGCTTAATATTGCGTGGAACAGGATATTTTGCCAAAGCCTCTATTTTATTTGGTGATGGAAAGATAGACTCGTTTTCAATATAACCCAAAAACTGTATACGTTTCTTTAAAAAAATACATTTCTTCAGATTTAGTTCTAAACCGTATTCTTAACATTGTCTCAAAACAATTCGTAAGTATTCCAAAGCTTCATTTTCGTCCCTTGCCGGTATAATTATATCGTCTATGTACGGTAATGTAATCCCCTGCCTAGTTAAGTCTCTAAATATAGCGTTGACGTGTCGCTGAAATATATGCTGGGAGAATTGGATAGACCTTCCTTACACAACGTCTTCTCATCAACTAACTACTCGCCCATTTCGGTCATACAGGGTTTTTTTAAAATGTGTGTAACTTTTCACCTATTGGTCCTAGCAAAAATTTTCCAAAGGATATTAGACTATTAGCTATTTCTTCAATCTTTCTAAAAATAAATTTTTTAATCTTTTAAAAAAAATTTTTTATATATTTTTTTAAAAATTATTTTTTTTTAATTTTTTTTTCAAAATGGGCCCTTTTTTGCTCAAAAGGAACCTTATACAATTTCCTTTAAGGCCTTTACAATCGCTTAGTGGTATGCGAGTGGGATATCTATCAAGAAAATTATTTTTTAACTCAAGAATAAGATTTTTCAATATTTGGCATAAAAACGTACTACCTAAATGATCTTAAAAAGTATTTATTTGCATTTTAAGGACATTCGGAAATTAGTTTTTTATAAACAGTGTTAAAATTTGGACGCGCGTTATTTACTAATTACTTACATAATTAATCTTTACAATGGCTTCCGCTTCCAAAAAGGACAGCACAGATCATCAGATATGCGAAATATTTCCGACAAGTTATTGAAAAAATTCCCAACGCTTTCAAAACGTTTGCTAATTTGGGGATCGTGCAGGAAAATGATGGGAAAGTTGGACACATTACCGGTTATTCCAGATGAGAACAAAATCAATTCTGAAAATGATGACAGTTCTGCAGGAGATAATGGTTATTCTAAATTTTCAGTAGAACCTATAAGACCTAATAATGAGTGCCAAAATCAACATCACACGACAGTTTAACAGATATGGATGAAGTGCTAGATGTAGTTCGTTCTTTACACGAATTTAACGGAAACCCAGCGGAATTCAGCAGCTGGAAGAAAAGCGTTGAGAGAATTTTAAAAATTTATGAGCCTAGTATTGGTACCCCCAAATACTTCGGTATTCTTAATGTCATTCGGAACAAAATTGTAGGCAGCGCGAACGCCGCACTAGAATCCTACAACACACCTCTTAATTGGAGAGCAAAATCCCGATGCCTCACCATGCATTATACTGATAAGCACGACCTTAGTACACTTAAGTACCAAATGACTTGTCTAATACAGGGTAGAAAAGCAGTACAAGAATTTTACGGTGAAGTATATTCCCACCTAACACTCATTCTTAACAAGATCGCGTGCATGGAAATAAATTTAGAAGCCATGCTAGTCCTCACAAATACGTATTGCGGCAAAGCGTTTGATACCTTTATCAGAGGTCTATCAGATGATCTTTCAAGACTTCTTGGCATGAAAGAGCCTGTCGATCTACCAGAAGCATAACATTTGTGTATTAAGCTCGAAAAACAAAATTACAGAACAACACATGCTAACAATCAGTACATTTCGTCTAAAAAACCGAATCCATCCTCAGCAACATTCCAACAAAAACCTCCTTTACCTCCAAAGAATTTTCATTATTGGAACCAAACATTTTAACCACAACTTGCCTTGACTTGCGAGACTACATAGGACGCTGTTACTATGTGTCCATAGACGATATAATTATATTAAGCAAATCCGAAGCAGACCAAGAAAAAGATTTAGGTAACATTTTTAGGACTCTCGAGCAGGCAAATATGAAAGTACAGTTAGATAAATGTAGGTTTTTCGAAAAAGAATTAGAGGATTCATAGTGACGCCTGAAGGAATAAAAACAAATCCCTAAAAAATTAAAGCCATTCAAAATTTCCAACAATAGAGCCCTTAGGAGTGCAGCTGAAAACAAGGCCCAAGTCTTAGAGAAATGCTACTTTCCTCAGATGAATGCAAAATTCCAAAAAATTACTAAACAATGTAAAATTTGTCAGGAAACAAATATGCATCCACCAAATCCAATCTTAAAAGCAACTCCTATCCCAACTTACCCAGGCCACATTCTCCACATCGATACCACACAAATAATAAAATATGCCTCACTGCCTTAGATAAGTTTTCAAAGTACGCTCAGGTCAAATAAATAAAATCTAGAGCTGCTAAAGGCATAAAGCAACCTCTACAGGAACTTCTTACAGCCTTTGGTATCCCCGAAAAAATAGTAATTGATAATGAGAAGTATCTAAATTCAGCCTCCATCATATTTGTGTTAGAGAATCAGTATGGAATAGAAATATTTAAAACACCCCTATATTCTAGTTCAGTTAATGGCCAAGTGGAATCCTCCACTCTTACCGAACTACTGCGCTGCACAAAAGCAGAAAATACTCACAATAGTTTTGAAGAATTATTAAACAGGCCAATATGCAAATATAACAATTCAATCCACTCAACCACTAATAGGAAACCCATTGAAGCATTTTTTGGCAGGAAGGTTTATACCGACCCCTCACTTATCGAAAAAGACAGACTCTGTAATATTAAAAAATTAACCGAAAAACAGGAAAAAGACCTTGCGTTCCATAATAAAAATAGGACAGAGATAAAAACATATCTGACTGGCGAAGTTGTTTACGTAAAAATATATAAACGACTAGGAAACAAACTTACACCCCGCTATAAAAAGGAATTTGTCTCTCAGGACAACGGAAAAATACTGTTATCACTAAATCCGGACGAACGGTACATAAACGTCATATAAAGACATAACAAGAACAAAAGAACTATTTCTAAATAATCGTTTTTCCTTTATTTTTTTGTTAGGAAAAATTAATAAATCCTAAAGTTAGAAATTTAAAGATCTGGAGATAATGTCCCGAAAGAATAAGAAAATTCGTATTAGAATATAGAAAATGTAATTAATTTAATAAAAGATGTCGATTAATATGCCATAGGCGTACGACTACTAAAAGTATAAATAATAAATTAATGATTAGCTAGATAAAGAAAAATTAATGTAATAAAAGAGCCATAGGTGTACGACTACTAAAAGTATGAAGAATAATTTAATGGAAATTAATTAAAGGAATAATAATTAGAACTAAATGGAAAGAAATTCTTATTAAATAAAAATAGAAGAAAAGTTTTAAATTTAATTACAAAATGTACTATACTTACTTATTAGAATACAGACACTTGAATTTTTATCAATACATTTTCAGTCTTGTAACCTGCATGACTCATGCAGAAATTGAAATACATGACTACTCCTTGTCCCATTTAATAACCATTGACAATGGCTACTCCAAAATAAAAGACGGCACCCTTAATTTTATCCATGTCATAGACACTTCAGCATACAGAAACCTTTTGGTAAACATAACAGACGTAATGAATAGTACATTACCACCCGGAAATCCTATGTATCCTATCCTACAACACGAGGCCCAACAAACTATTGAATTGTTGGAAATCGTCGAACCCGACCAACATCATAAACCTAAAAGATCCTTAGATATACTGGGAACTGCCTGGAAATATGTAGCAGGAAGTCCTGACCTTGAAGACCTCAACATTATTAACAGTAATATAGACCAATAACAACCAACAATAACAAACAAATTTATATATAAATAATGCTTTAAATAACCGAATGAATAAATTAACCAAAATTACTAATGATATATTAAGGGCCATTATTATAACTTGCCGATAAACTTAGGTTTAGTTAATGGTACCTTTAGCTAAAGAGAACTGTAAAGTTACCTTTAACTTATTTTCGTTATTACAACTTACATACATACATACATAATTGGCCATTACAACCCTTCAGTCAGGATTACGGCCTAGCTTCTCACACCACTCATGTTGTGTGCGTTAATTTTATACGTGAGTGGCGGGACCTACAGTTTAACGTCGACTCCGAACGACATAATTTTGAGAAACTTTTTCATGGCAGTTTATTTTACTCTCAGAGTTTTTGCCAGAAATCTGCTGAGAGGAAGTCGCCGAAGAAATATTTTTTTCCATATTTTATTTTTGATGTCTGACCTGGGATACGAACCCGGGCTTTACGAATAGTAAGCCAACACACTACCTACTACACAACTTACAGATAAAATTTTTCAAAAATATGGCAGTTCCGGAGAAATATCAATAAAGCCCACTTCACACGGTAATACTTTACGTACGTAAAGTCTAATGAAAAAGTAAAATGAAATTCCATCCGTATGACAAAAAGGAGAATAAAAGTTGTATAATTTATATTTTTTACGTTTACATAATCGGTATAAGACAATAACAAAGTAAAATGAAAACAGCTGTTACACTTTTCTTCTATGTGTTTACATAAAAATACATCCCTGATCTAATGCGACCGGCTTGTTTTTTGAATCATTTCAAAAAATGAAGAGAGCCATACGACTGTCAAACTTTTCATCCGTATTTTCTCTCAATGCGTGATGGTTTCATTACATAGTACGTTTAGACGATCACATCCGTACTCTCTACACAAAATTTTGACAGATCATATTACTTGTGAGACCGTGTAAAGTAGGCTTAAAATTGTTCAATTATACAAGTTTTTTCTTAACGCAGTGGCAACAGCGGGCTTCGTTTTTTTTTGTATATGCTCATTCGGTTTAAATTTGAAGTTGCCATAATACAAATAATATATAATATGGTAAGTTCAAACATATTGTGACCTTTAAATGTTAAAGGTAGGATGATCCTCCCTTTAGCTTAACGATCACTTCTATCTTATTGGGTACTCATAATAATAATAAATCCTCCCTTTAGTTAACGGCAAGTTGTAATAATGGCCCTAAATGTAATAAAAAAAGACAACACCATTGATAATGGAATTGCACTTAGCTTACAAAGTAAAATAAGAATGTTAAAGGAAGAAATAATAAACATTAAGTATGCCATACAATGTCATACTAGGCAAAAAGGAGAATTAACAGTAAAGTAGTTAAAAAAGAAAATATGCCATTTGATACAGTCGAAGAGGCACTCGAATTAGCGAATGTTAGTGTGCTAAGCAACTACCAAGGATATTTATAATAACTATATTATCAAAGCAGTAATGAAAAAGAATGTAATAATTGATTTAAAATATAATAATATACTGAAAAATGAAGAAATTATATATGGAATAAAAAATGGTTGTAAACAATACAGTATAATAAGCATTTGTAACCAGGATGAATTGTTAGATTTAAGAAATGATTTCTGTATATCCCAAGAGAGGAACTCATCGCTCCAGGAATGCTTTTCCTAAACGAATTTCAAGGTAAAATAATTATAAGCAATGTGAGCACCATGAACGGCACTTACATCGTGAATTTTAAAAACTCAACCATAATAGCAAATGAGAAAACTTACAAAAATTTTAAAGCGCCTCCACTAAAAGTAATGCCAACAATAGCTCAACCAACACCAATAGAAGAGAGCCACCAGACTCCTATCGTTAGAAGCACTCAGTGAGGTACATATCGACAAAACAAAAGAAATCCAGTCCTTAAGAGCAGAGAAAACGATAGGTTAGGTTAGGTTAGAGGATGTGTACTTGTCAATTAAGACAAGTACAGTACCCGGAGGTCGAATTGGCCCATTGTACAACGTCCTAGTGTCTCACACCACTTATGTTGTGTGTTAATTTTTATACATAAACACCCGCGAAACAAAGAGCGACGTTACTCCTACGAAATCTGGAGAAAAATTTAAATTTGAAGTAATTGCCCGCACACGCATCAAATTTGCTTCAAATTTCTGCGGAACAGTTAGCGAAAATCAAAACTATTTTGATATTCTTCAAAGTTTTCTCAGTCTGTACGTGTGAGGACAGTTTTCTGTACGTGTGAGTACAGTTTTACGAACACAATCACAAAAATGGCAGATTGATCAGTTCAGTTTGATCGTTGCCACGCTACTTAAGTGTTGTTATATTGTAATCTTTTATTTTAAAAGCATTGGCAACACCTTTTTAATAAATAGTCATTCTTGAATTTAATCATAAAATTTCAACAGGTTATGGGCCTAGATCACTAAGATGGAGGAAATGAATGTCAAAGTTATTAGCATTGGAAAATATGGTTTTGAGGTTTGGTGTTTTCAAATAAAGGCTCTTTTGGAAAGTATAAATTCTTGGAGATTGTTGATGGTAGTGAAGTTAGACCGGCAGATAATAATAGTGGCGTGCAGAAGGATTTTGATCTGAGATGTATTAAAGCAAAGAGAATTTTGATTGGAGCCGTCTGAATTAAGAAATATTTTGATCATTATATCAGCAAAAAGACGAAACATAGCTGCAGTTTCTAATGCAAAAATTTTTTAGGTTAGAGTTCACATGTCACGTGAAATTTTTTTTGGCAGATATTGAATCACTTTTGGCGTAGATTAAGGTACAAGGTGAAGACATCAGCGAAACAATGGTAATTAAAAAATTATTTCGAGTCTCCCTGCGGCATATTCTAATTTTAGTACAGCATGGGAAAGTACAACAGCAGCTGAAAGAAATTTGAATAATCTGACCAGCCGACTTCTTAAGGAAGAAAGTAAATTGAATGAGAAAACCACGTCAGTTGCCTGTGGTAATGGTGCTTTCCGGTCCAGTTTACAGTGCTACAAATGCAAGGGTGATCATAAGATGAAAGACTGTCCAGCGATGAAAAATATTAAATGTTTTAGCTGTAATAACTTTGGTGATATAAGCAGATATTGTAAAAATAAATTCAAAGGAGGTAATAGGCAACAACAAAATGGTAGTGGTGGTCGTAGAGATGCAAAATGTGGTAATGCAAATTGTGCTGACTCTATTTTTAATTATGAACTCGCAGGAAGTGAATGTAATGTAACCAGTAATCAGTTGTCGGATAAATTCATTTTAGATTCTGGTGCTTCAAATCATATGGTGAATGAAAGGTGGTTTAAATATATGAACAATATACGTAAGTTGGAACATCAGGCAAAGATAACAATTTCGAAAAAGGGTGAACATTTAATTTGCGAAAGCCATGGAAATCTGTTACTTAATACTGGTGGCTGTATTTGACTGATGTTTTAATGGTTCCAGGATTGGAGAAAAATTTAATTTCTGTTAGAGAAATAACAAAGAAAAAGTACAATGTAAATTTCTACGGCAATTCAATAGAGATTAAGAAAAAAAATTGTCATAGTTGTTATTATGGCAGTGAAGCCAATTGTGAAATTTGTTTGATGGGAAAAATGACGAAATCCCCTTTTAAAGGCACTAGGAAAAGAGGTCTGCGATGTGGGCAGAAAGTACACAGTGATTTGGTTGAACCCATAAATTACATGAATATTAATGGTAAAAAGTACTTCGTTACATTTATCGACGACTGTTCACATTTCGCGTTCATATATACATTACGTAGTAAATCGGAAGTGTTTGAGGCCTTTAGAGATTATGCTGAAAATGTGTTTAACAAATTTAATAGAAAAATTGAAGTCCTGAGGATAGATGGTGGGACTGAATATAAAGGCAATGATTTTTCTAATTACTGTTCGAAAAATGGAATCGTAGTTGAAACGACCATACGCTATTCTTCACAACTTAACGGCGTCGCCGAAAGATTCAATAGAACTGTTGTTAATAATGCCAGATATGCATTGTTAGATTCTGGTCTGCCAAAATATTTATGGAGTGAAGCAGTTCAGCATGCTACTTACGTGATTAATCGATGACCAACGACGGTAATAGAAACTAGTAAAACACCGGCCGAATTGTGGTATGGTGAGAAACCGGATTTAAATCAATTGCATCCTTTTGGGTGTGAAGCTTATGTAAATATCAGATGAAGATGGCATTAGTAGGATATACAGTTAATGGTTTCAGGTTTTATGATAACAGAAATCAGAAGGTGATAAATAGTCGAGATTTGAAATTCATGAAATATGATACAGTCAAAATAAGCTTTAATGAAAAGGAGAAGTGTAATGAAGAAAAGGTAGATAATGAAGAAATGAATATAGAAGATGTTAATGAAGTAAATAAACATGAAGAAGTTATAGATGATACTAAAGATCAAAACAAAGTGGAGGAAGGTAATGAAAGACAGAGAAGTAGAAGGTTGAAAACCACACCAAAGTATTTAAATGATTATGAGATATATGATGCTACAATGTGTGCCTATATAACAATGCTGTCTAATGTCCCGAGCTCATTCGAGGAAGTTTACCAAGACTCTGAATGGAAAAAATCAATTGAAGAAGAAGTAGAAGCTATCAACAAAAAACAAACTTGGACTGTTGTAAAAGATGAAGGTCAAAATAGAATCAATGCGATATGGGTTTTTAACATTAAAAAAATGTGAAAGGTGACATACGCAAAATGGCAAGATTGGTTGCTTGAGGTTGTAAACAATGGCTGGATTCTTTCACTGATGTTTATGCACCAGTAGCCAACAGTATCACGGTACGGGCATTTATTTCAATGCTTTTGCAAAATGATTACAAAATACATCAATTGGATGTTAAATGTGATTTTTTGAATGGTGAGATAAGAGAGGACATCTTTATGACACTACCACCGTCCTTTGAAGGTAAACTGTGCAAATTAAATAGATTAATTTATGGTTTGAAACAAAGTACTTTATGCTGGAATAATGAATTTAATATAAAAATTGTACAATATGTTTTTAAGAGATCAGAGATTGATTACTGTTTATAATAAGAAGAAAACGATTTTTTTACTATTATACATTGATCATATTCTATTATGTGGTGATGATTATATATATATATAAGTTCCTGTTGTTCCTATAAGGAGCATAGGGCCTTAACGATTTTGTTCCATTTATTTTTATCTTCTGCTACGATCTTCAGCTCGTTCCACGTTTTGTTGACTTTAGCTGCTTCGATATCTAATTGTCGACGCCAGGTGTGACTCGGCCGACCTTTCCTGCGACTGCCTTGTGGATTCCTGTCTATTGCGTTTCTGGTGGTATCGGTTTGAGGTCTTCGCAAGGCATGCCCAATCCACTTCCATTTCCGTTTCCGGATTTCCACTTCAACTCGTGTTTGTCCGCACTCGGCCCATAAGCGTTCGTTTGTGATGGTGTTTGGCCAGAAAATGTTTAGTATGCGACGTAAACAACGGTTGATGAATACTTGTATGGCATTAATATCGCATTGGTTTGAGTTCCAGGATTCGCATTCGTAAAGCGCGACTGATTTTACGCAACTGTTGAAGATGTTGATTTTTGTGCGCTTTGAGATATGGGGGGACTTCCATATGTGTTTTAATTGGCCGCAAGCTTGCCTGGCCTTGTTAATGCGATTTCCAACGTCTTCTCTAGAGCCTCCGCTTGTTGTTATTATGCTGCCTAGGTAACTGAATGATTAGACGTCTTCGATCAGTTGTTGTTATAGCATGAATTGACGGGTATTTGTTGTGTTGATTCTCATGGTTTTTGTTTTTGGGATATTAATTTTGAGACCACAAGTTGCTGATTCGGCTTCGATATTATTAAGCTTTGATTGCATATCGTCGAATCTGTGTGAGAGCAAACAAATGTCGTCTGCGTAATCTAAATCTTCGAGGCGCCCGTTTAGTCGCCAGGTGATGCCTCTTGGTGTTGCTGTGACATTTTTCATGATGCTGTCGATTACTACATTGAAGAGCAGGGGGGATAGTGGGCATCCTTGTCGTGCACCTACTTTGACGTCTATTGGACAGCTGATTGTGTCCTCGTGTAGGATGCGGCACTTAATATTTTCGTACAGTGCTTTAATTAATGTAATAAGCTTTTCTGGTATTCCTTTACAACGAAGTGCGTTCCATATTGCAGCGTGGTGAATCGAGTCGAATGCCTTCTCAAAGTCAATGAATGTTAGATACAACGGGGAGCGCCATTCGACTGATTGTTCCGTTATTACTCTAAGGCTATTAATATGGTCGATACCAGACTTGCTTGCGCGGAAACCTGCTTGCTCACTCCGAATATCGTTGGACAGTGCGGTTGACAGACGTTTGTTTATTATATTGGCAATGATCTTGTTTACCATGCTCAGAAGAGTAATGCCTCTCCAGTTCTTGCATTCTGTCAGGTCTCCTTTCTTTGGGATCTTAATTATCATACCCTTTTAAGTCGTCACTTAAGTGGTTGGTGTCCCAGAATTTGTCTATTATGGGTAGTATGAGTTTAGCACTCATAGTAGGATCCGCCTTTAATAGTTCTGACGATATGTTGTCGATTCCTGGTGCTTTGTTGTTTTTAAGTGCTTTAATTGCAGTCTCAATTTCACTTGTATTGGGTTTATTTATCGATATGTCATGTCTGTCCGTGTGTTGGGGGCAAAGACATGTTGGCTGAATAGTCAGCTGAGTAGTGTTTAGCATTTTCTCATAATGTTCCACCCATATATCAATTTGACCAGTTTTCGATGTGATTATCTCTCCTTAACTGTTTTTTAGTGGTTTCTTTAAGTTGAAGTTCTTGCGTCCTAATTGCTTTGTTATTCTGTACAGATCGCGGCTCCTATGGGACTCGGAAGCTGCTTGGGCTTCTTTGGCGAGATCATCAACCCAGCTGCGTTTGTCTCGTCGAGCTCTTTTCTTGACCTCTTTATCGGTTTGTGTGTATACCTCTTGCAATCTTCTTTTTTCGTTCCTAGTCGTGGCATTATTGAGATTCGTTTTACATGTTCTTCTGTTTGTTATTAAGTTCCAGGTTGCATCTGAAATCCACACTTTTCGTTCCGAGATTCCGTATCCAATGTTTTCTTTTGCGGCATTTGTAAAACAGTTTTTTATGGTTGGCCAGTCATCGCGGTTTTGTACTTCATCCAGAAATGACTGAATGTTATTTACGTAGGCTGCATGGTGTGTGGGATTGTGCAGTTTTCGGTGTCGAATCTCTTTTGCACCACGTTTTTTTCTTTATTGCAGCGACTTTCAATCTTATTGTGCCAATAATGGTCACTGGAGCAGTCCGCTCCCCTCATATTCCGGACGTCTAGGAGACAGTTGCGCCAGGTTTTACTAATGGCGATGTGGTCGATTTGATTTTGAGTAGTCTGGTCAGGCGAAACCCACGTGACTTTGTGAACTTTTCTATGAGGGAACAACGTTCCTCCTATAACTTGGTTGTTGGACATACACATTTCTGAAAAAAGTTGACCGTTTTCAGATATTCTCCCCAGTGCGTGTTGGCCCATGATGCTCTCCATGTTTGTATTATCCGGACCTAGTTGCGCATTAAAATCTCCCATTACTACAACTATGTCTCCTCGATGTATCGACGATGTTACCCTTGAGAGGTTGCTGTAGAAGTCTTCTTTCAGTGTGATATCTGATGTTTCTGTAGGGGCGTAACATTGCACACATGTTATATTCCTAGCTTTTGTTCGGAAACTAGATGTTATTATTCTATCTGAATGAGGTTTCCAGTCAATTAGGACATTCCGGGCGTCTTTCGAGAGCAGGAAGCCAACACCGCTTGATCGAGGTTGGTTTGATGGTTTTCCAGAGTAGATAAGGGTAAATCCGTCGGTTGTTGTGAATTCTGCGGATTCAGGCCATCTGGTTTCGCTGAGTCCCATAAAGAGCAGTTTGTAGTTGTTCATCTCCCTGCAGAGTTGAGCGAGTTTGGCAGGATCCAAAAGCGATCGTATATTCCATGATCCAAATCGTGTCCGTTGTTTGAAGCTAAAGGACGTCATCAGGTTTATCAATCGGGATTCATTCGTTTCGGTTTCAGTAATCGTTGCGTTTAAGATGAGTTGCTGATTAGACTTCTGCATCCGATCCTGGATCTGGGGTTGCCAGCACGCTTCCAGGCGAGCAAATTAAGGAGAACATTTCCGATGACCCTTGTGGTGATGTGGTGATGATTAAAGATGTTAAACTATTTTTAAAATGACAATTTGAAATTAAAAATTTAGCAGAGCTTAAAGAATTCCTTGGAATGCAAATTGGAATGAAATTGAAAAATGGAAATCTGAAATTAAAGTAATCAACTAATATAGAAAACTTGTTAAAACGATTTGAATTTGATAACTCAAAATTTAAAGACACCTATTGAAAAGAATTGGAACAGTAAAGAGGTAAATCATGGCGATTCCAATTGGGATCAGCAAAGGTATCGTCAGGCCATAGGTAGTTTGCTGTATTTGACCTGATATTACCTATGCGGTTAACACATTAAGTAGATATCAGGAAAATTTGAAAAGTATACATGTTAATGCAGTTAAAAGAATATTTCGTTATCTTAATGGAACGTAGTGTTGACATACACAAAATCAATCTTTACATGGTTATTCGGATGATAGTTGAGGTGAATTAGAGGACCGAAAGAGTACAACTGGCTATTGTTTTAAATCTTACATGAACCTATTATCCTGGAAAACTGCAAAGCAGAAGACAGTAAGCTTATCATCCACAGAGGCGAAGTATGTTGCCTTGAGTACTGCATCAAAGGAAGGTATTTTGGCTGAAAGACTTTTAGATGAATTTGGGATTACTAATGGGGATGGATCATTCGTTATAAATATTGATAACCAAGGTGCCAAGTACATTGCCGAACAATTGGAGACTAGAAGATCAAAACACATCGAATTGAAATACCATTTTATTAGACAGCAAATTGAAGATGGAAGAATAAAGTTGAAGTATATAGAATCTGGGGATCAAGTAGTTGATGTTTTTACTAAACCACTTAATAAAATTAAATTTGTTTTCTTTAAGAATTTACTAAATATTGAAATGTAAAATTATAAGATTATGGAGGGGTGTTGTTATATGGTAATCTTTTATTTTAAAAGCATTGCCAACCCTTTTTTTAATAAATACTCATTCTTGAATTTAATCATAAAATATCAACACGTTTTGTGAAAAGGCTTGTATAAAAAATATAAAGAAATATCAACAAATAAATAAGTTATTAAAATATAAATATTTATATTATAAGTTATTAAATATATAAAATCTGCTTTAGTATAGATAATATAGGAAAGATATGTATATTTGAAATAAGAAATTACCAAATTGAATAAAAGAGTACTTAATTTTAATTTGTTCTCTTAAGTAGCGTAGCCACGATCAAACTGAACTGATCAATCTGCCATTTTTGTGATTGTATTGGTAAAACTGTACTCACACGTTCCGACTGAGAAGAGTTTGAAGAATATCAAAATAGTTTTGATTTTCGCTACCTCTTCCGCAGAAATTTGAAGCAAATTTGATGTGTCTGTGGGCAATTACTTCAAATCACAGCCACACAGTAACGAAAGTTTTGACAGATGAAAAATCTTCATAACATAAAAGCATAGGCCAATTTAGAGATAGAAAAAAAATGTTATAATGTTTTGTGAATCAAATAGTTTCTTGTGTAAGAGGCAATTAAGAAGCCAAATATTACAAGATCAAAATAAATATTTTAAATTGCATTTTTTATTAACTCTCGCCAATATAAAATACCCACCCCGAAAACTAAAAAACATAAATAAACAAAACAGAGTTACAATCAGAGAGGGACAGAAATACTTTTCGGTAATATTTGCTGTCCCTTTCACTTTACTGTATGGCTGTGCTTCATATCGCTCCTTGTTTCGCGGGTGTTTCAAAAGTGTATAGCAAAAAAAAAAAAATAAAAAAGTAGATATTTTGAAATTTTTTATATATGTAGTTTTGTTTTTATTTATGAATTTTATGATATTGTTTATTTATTATATTATATAAGCCGAAAAAATTAAGTCCATTAATAATTTGTTTTAATTGGCTTTAAATTATATTTTAAAATCTTGTTTATTTCTCCACAAGTTTCCATAACAATGCGACCAATTGCTCGTTCCGAAATAGCGCTGACAAATTTTAAATTAGAAAAGGAATTGCCTGTAGCAAGAAAATGCAATGTTACAGAAAGAGGTTGATTCGGAGAGATGGCGTCACACATTTGAGTATCTCGTTTTTGAATCTTCGGTCCAACTAAATTTAGAAGTTCCTCATATGTGCCTTCATCCATCCCTAAAAGGTTTCGAAAATCATTTGGAGAACTCAATTTGAGTTCATTGAGAAGATTTTCGTGAGTAAATTCATTACTTTTCTTCAACCACTCTTTCATCTTAATACGCTTCGCAGTATCCTTTTTTGTTTTTTTAAATTGCCTGTGCCAGGGTAATGTCTCTGAAACAATCATCTGTCATATTAAAAGAAAAAACTCGACACTAAAAACACAAAAAAACGAATCTCCCAGCCAAAAACCATATGTTCTTTCAGAAAACCTAAAAAAATATTTTCAAAAAAAAGACCATAAAAGAAAATTTTTGCCGATGAAAACCATATGATGATTTCTTCTTCACTACATTTTTGAAATTTGAAAGCTTAAATTTAATGTATTGCTGTGCTAAGCAAAACAAATATTACCTACACATATGCAAAATTTGATCAGTTCACCATTAGATTTACGAGTTGCTTGCTTAATTTTTTCCCTTAGTTTTTTTGTTGCATTTCGGGGTAAGATTATTGGAGGATTTCCTTTGGTGTCATGAGATGAGCAGGTTTGCTGTTCTGTTTCCATTTCCGAAAGTGAGTTATCTATGTCGCTGATGATGTCAGAATAATTTTGTAAAAGTCTGGATATCTCTCTTATAGGAGGAGGAGGAGGAGGTAGCAGGTTGTTGGATATGATGATTGTTGTTGTTGGTTTTGATTAGCATATATAATGAAACATTCTGTTGAGAGCGTCTTTGGTTATATAGGACGGTGGCTTTCTTTTTTCCAACTTTTTTCAAAGTAGCAATTGCTTGTATTTGTTTTTCTTTAATAAAAATTGGGCAAGATTTGTCAGAAGATGTTATTTATTCTGCAGTTTACACATGCAGCTTGTAGTGAACATTTTTCTTTTAATTCATCGTTGAGATGAAAAGCGTTGGAAGAATTACCGCAAATTTTTTTTAATTTTTACAAACCTTAGCTATATGGCCAAATTATTGGCAGTTTTTACACTTTAGGGGTAAAGGGATATAAGGACGAATCCTAACTTTTTCATAACCAATTGAAATGTCGGCAGGTAGGGTAGTAGATGCAAAAGTCAGAATAATTAGTCCAGGGGGCTAATTCGTATATGAACGAATTTTTACTCGAACGTGCGAGTTTTTTAGTTTTGGGATTCTCTTATTCGCTATCGAGTAAAGTGTATCGAAATTTCTAGTGATGGCATTCGATAACGTAAACACTAATGCTTTCGAATTAACGTTTTTCTGCTGTAAATAACAATATAAAAAAATGTGAGTAACAAATTTATATTGGGACAACACCCAAGTACTTGACTTCAGACGACAGCGGAAGTTCCCTACCACCTAACTTCGGTAACCTGAAGGTTTCAATTTTATACTTACGGGAGAACTAGAAGAGATCTGTCTTATTGGGATTTATACCCAGACTGTGATGTCCTTATAAGATTGTGGAGTTCAAATTTGAAATTTTGTTCCTATATAATTGTAGTTCTTAGACTGGCAACCAGGTGCCTATGGTCTGCAATTAGGGTTGCCAGCCTGGCTGGACTTGGCTGGATTGTCCAGCTAAATTTTTTACAAACCTCTAAAGGTTTGGAATTGGCCAAGTCCGTAAGCTCAAACATAAAATATAACTGGCAAAAATCGTATTGATTATATTTAATTATAAATTATTATTTATTCATTAATAAATAAAGTACAAAGTACAAATTAGTATGATTAAAATCAAACTAGACTGAATTATTTTTTATTGTTTTGTTTAGTTTTTGATTTTTTGTTTGTTTTTGTATTTAATTTTAATTCTTACTTACATATGCATATGTAAATGTTTATATTTCGGACTGAACCGAAAAAATTTAAGTTTAGTTAAAAAACTTTTGAAGTCGCCGTAGTCTAGTAGGTAGTGTGTTGGCTTGTTACACGTAAAAGCCAGGGTTCGATTCCCAGGCCAGACATCAAGACAAAATACAAAAAGTATTTCTTCGGCGACTTCCTCTCAGCAGATTTCTGGCAAAAACTCTGAGAGTAAATAAAATTGCCATGAAAAAAGTTTCTCAAAAATCTGTCGTTCGGTGTCGACTTTAAACTGTAGGTCCCACAATTAACACACACAACATAAGTGGTGTGAGAAACTAGGACGTTGTACAATGGGTCAATTCGACCTCCGGGTACTGTACGTGTCCTAATTGACAAGTACACGTCCTCTAACCTAACCTAACCTAAAATTTTTTTAAAGAATGCTATGAATATATTTAATTGTAATAGTAGTTTAAAAGAGCTATTGACGAATATGCAAGTCGCCTTGATTATTTTTAATTATAATTTATTATTTATTCATTAATAACTCTATACGACAAAATACAAGAAATTAAATACACCCGAGTAACTACCTAGTCTAAGTTGTTCAGTTAGTTGAGTCGAAAGTTCATTTGATAAGATGACATATTAAAAAATATAAGCCGACTGTTACAGTATTTAAATTATAACTACCGTAATTTTTGTCCGATTAAATCAAACGAAAAAATTTCTTCCCAAGATAATGTACTTGCAGAATGTCATCACTTATTTTATATTGTTTGATTAAATTTTGCAATTAAGAATAGCTAAACTTGAAAAAATACGAAAAAAATTATATTTTCCAAGTTTACCCCACGTTTATGTATACCGTTTTAAAGACTAATCTATCCACTTTCTAAAAAACTTTGGATTTTTAAAGTAGGTTCAAACATATTTGGGTAATCAATAATTTTGTGTGAAAAGATCAAAAAAACCGTTTTTGTCAAATAAATAAAAAATAAAAAAGTATTTTTGAGTTCTACTTAACCTAGTGAACAACTTAGACTATGTAGTTACTCAGGTGTATTTTCACTGTCGCACCGTGTAATTAGTTTATTACAAACATGTATTTTGTATTTAATTTTAATTCTTACATACATATGCATATGCAAATATGTATGTGACGGAATGTACCGAAAACATTTAAGTTTAGTTAAATAAATTTTAAAGAATGCAATGAATTTATTTAATATGTTGATAACAATGGATATTTTAATAAAAATTATTTACACAAAACCAAAATTAACATTTTCTCAGTATTTTTTTATGTCCAGCTTTTTTTGTTTTGTCCAGCTTTTTAAAACCCAATGTCCAGCTTTTTGCGAATCGGAATCTGGCAAACCTATCTGCAATGCAGGAATTTTCGAAATTGATTGAAGAGCGCAAATTGCCTATTTAATAAAAGATGAGTCTTTGTAATGGTTAAACAAAGTCTAATTTTATTTGTATAATTTCGGGGTTTATTACTATATTTTAGTATCTCCTCTCTTATTCTAATTAATAATCTATCTTAGTCTAATTATAATTTTATTTTCCTATTGGCTATTACATTTGAGTGATATTTAGTGCATGTGAGTGTTTTGTGTGTGACATACATAAGTGCAACATCACACATTGCACTCAAATGCACTTTACATTGTTTATATTATTATTATTTACAATGTTAGTGTATGGCGAAGTGTGTTGGTACGCTACACCCTCACCCTTAAGAGAAAATTTTGGGGAAAAATTTATTTTTAAATTTGTAATTATAATTTTATTTATAGAGTTAAAGCGTTATTGATAATTTTAGGTATATATTTTTAAATTGTAATAATGATTATAATAATGATATTTTTTGTTTTATTTTTGCACAAAATTTTCTTAATACTAATTTTATAATATACTATATATGTTTATATTTGTATACTTTACCAAATATTAAGATTTGTATTCTTTTAATAAATTGTTGTGAATTTCTTTCCCATTCTGATTTATTACAGAATTCACACCTTTTCTTTCAATTATAGTAAATTGTCCTATGTAGGGTGACATGTGTTTCATGTTTTCTACTTTTAACAGAACTTGATATCCTATTTCTAAGTTAAGTTTTTTATGATATTTGTTAGCATAATTTAATGTACGCTTTTCTTTAACTTTTACCGTCAGTTATCTTGCTTTGTTTAGTGCATATTGCAATTTGACACGCAGTTCATTAACATAATTGTCGTAATCGTAAAATTTTGTTTTGTCATTGTTTATTTTGTCGGTAGGTAAACTTGGTAATTTACCGTAAACTAGTTCATATGGTGAGTAACCAGTATCTGCATGTGATGTCGTATTATAAGCAAAAGTGAAATATGAAATCCATTTGTCCCATTCATTGTCATTTACAAATGACAGCAGGAATTCATTTAAAGTTCTGTGATTACGTTCAAGTGAACCTATGGTTTGATGGTGATATGGTGACGAAAATGTTTGCTTTATATTCAATAATGTGCATATGTTATTCATTAATTCTTTGTCAAATGCCGTACCTTTGTCGGACCTTAATATTTTGAAGTGGTCGTATTTGAGTATGAACTCTTCCACTAGTGTTTTTGCTGTAGTATTAGCATCTTTTGTTGACATTGGGTAGGCTACTACGAATTTTGTAAGATCGCAGTGCATTGTACGAATATATATCTTGTCATTCGACATCCCTAGTGGTCCAACGGTGTCGATTGATACTACCTCAAAGACTTTGCACGGGGTTACAGTTGTTGTCAATGGTTCTTTTGTGTGTTTTGTTTGTTTATTTCTCGAGCATTTATCGCAGTTTGATATAAATTTCTTCACCATTTGACTCATTTTTTACCATATATATCTTTGTTTTAGCTCAAGAGGATAAAATTCGAAGAGCAGACTCCATCACTTCCCCTAGTGTCGACAAAAACTTTCCACCTACCAGAATAACCACATCATCGGCGTATGCCACAACCTTAAAGCATCTATTTTCCACACATCTCAAACCAACGTTAGCCACAAGAGAGGGGTAATACTCCCCTGTGGAGTACACCTGGTTTCACGCCTAACGATAGAACATCCGCCCAGATTCAACTGGATTAGTCTATTACCCAGCATGTGGGTGATAAACCGCACCAGCAAATCTGGGCCATGTATATCCATAAGTGATTTCTCAATTGAAGAAGTAGTAACATTGTTGAAGACCCCCTCAATACCTAAGAAAGCCGACAGTGTGTACTTACCCCTAGCCAATTTCGATCCAACAAAGCATGTCATATAATGAAGGTCACTCTCAACCAACTTGCCTTTAATGTAAGCATGTTGCGATCTACTCAACAGAGATCGGTCCATGTTTGGAAAAGACTATTGATGCAAAACTCGTTATAATGGAGGAGAAGATCAACGCCCTCCAGAGCCAGCGACCGGAACCAGTGCGAATCGTATCAGAATGTACCGGCGAGATAAAAACACCTTGCTTTGACGGTAGCTCACTCCTATTCGTATTTAAATTCCAATTCGAGACAGTAGCCAGCAGAAACGGATTGGACGATGAAGAGAAGGCTTTGGAACTAATTTTGGCGTTAAAAGGTGTCGCAGACGAGATTCTAGAAACCATGCCAACCAGCCGCAGATACAACTTTAACGACTTAATGATGGCGTTACAGGGTAAATTCGGCGACGAGCACAAACGAGAACTTTACGTCATGGAGTTCAGGTCAAAATACTAATGAGTCGCTTCAAGCCTTTGTAATAAGGTCCAGAAATTAGTGCAGCTTACATACGCAGGAGAAAACCACCCACTGATAGACAGTTTTATAACCGAGGTGTTTGTTAATGGTATACCCGACCCCTGTATCAAGCTAGCGGTAGGTGCTCCGCAGAAGATAATCTTTGCAGAGACCTTCGCACTAGCCCAGGAGACCGCTCCCACGATTTCTAGACCACAATTAAACAAAGTGCGAAAAATGCAATTCGAGGAGGAAGAGGAAAGCCTGTTAAACAAATTTAAAGAAATAATGAATAAAGTTTTTGAAGAAACCGGACAAAAGACCAAACTTAAATGTTTTAACTGTGGAAAGGGCGGCCATTTCTAAAGAAACTGCAAGGCGCCACGACAAAAAAGGTCAAGATCCGTTTCACCAACAAGGAATAATAAAAGGCCGCACTACCAGCCATCTACAAAAAAATCCTCGTTAAGCTAAAACGTGCTAGCACTGAGGGGCAAGTGCCGACTCCCCAAAGCGAGGGCCTCCCAATCTCCGTATCAGTGATGCAGCAAAACAACAACCTTACGGCGCGCGGGTGCTTAAATGGCAGACAACATACGTTCACTTTAGACACCGATGTGACTATCATCACACCAGATGTCGTGGAAGGGAACTGTGAGGTACTTAATAATGTAAAACTACGGACAGCTACTGGAGAGTCTGCCACCGTCCACGGAAAAACAGAGGCGAAGGTGACTATAGCCAACGTCAGTGTAAGCCACGTCTTTATTGTTGCCGATATTTTGGACATTGCTGCCGATTTTATGATAGCCCATGGCATCAATTTGAATAAAGGACAACTGATAATGGGCTGGCGAAATGTGGATGCCTCTTGCCATGGCATACAAGCATCGACAAAAATTACCACCTCAGACTGAATCGTTGATATGGGCGCGTGTGGATGGAATACGTGAGGAAAACCACTTGTGGGTTGTTGAACCAGCAGAAATTCAGATGGATTTGTTATCAGCAAAGGCCCTTGTCAAATCCACCGAACAGAAAATTGACCCGGTGAGAGTGCTAAATCTATCAGGCCATGAAAAGTCATCTGTAAAAACTCAGAGGTGGTCCAATGTGCTCCAGTAGAAGGGGTAATAAACAGCGAACAATTGCAGGAACCTGCCGAAATATCAGCCAAGGACCCACAGGAATTTGGTGTAAATGTGGAGAAATGGGTAACAGGTCTAGCAGCTCCAGAGAGAAATAAAGCTAAAAAGCTGCTAAAGAGGTACGCTTGCGCTTTCGCCACGAACAAAAAAGTCAAGGTAGAACAGCCATGGTCAAACATAAAATTGATACTGGCGAAGCGAGACCGATAAAACAGGCACCCAGAAGCATACCGCTGGCAGGGCGTAATGAGGTTAAGGAGCTAGATGACGAAGTGAAGGAATTGAACCATCATCGTGTCCGTGGAGCTCACCTGTAGTCTTAGTCAAAAAGAAAGATGGCAGTGGAAGATTCTGCGTGGACTACAGGAAGCTGAATGATGTCACTAAGAAAAGGACAGTTATACTCTACCGAGAATTGACGACACACTCGACACGCTAGACGGAACGAAATGGTTCTCTACATTGGATCTACAAAGCGGGTATTGACAGGTGGAAATTGCAGACAAGGACAAGGAGAAAACTGCATTCAGTGCGAACGGCGGCTTATGGCAGTTTAAAGTTATGCCATTTGGGCTCTGTAATGATCCGGCCACATTCGAGCGGCTTAGGGAACGAGCGGCTAAGGGACTGCATTGGAAGACTTGCCTGGTGTACCTCGTTGACGAACACCTCAAGAACCTGGGAGAAGTTCTGCAACAAATATCAATGACTGGACTAAAATTAAGCGTTAAGAAATGTGTTTTCTTCCAAAAAAAAGTGAAAATTTTGGGGCATTTCGTTACAGCAGATGGCATATCTACGGATGAAGATAAAATACGAGCAGTAAAGGACTGGTCTCGCCACCAGAATTTTCATGATTACGCAGTTGTTTGGGACTATGCACATAATATAGACGCTTTGTGCCTAATTTTGCTAGCGTGGCTGCAAGCTTGCAAGAGCTCACCAAGAAATCAATGGGGTGAGTTCAGTCCCAGGGGAAAAATTCATTTTAGACAGTGATGCTAGCGGATATGGTATTGGTGGTGTATTTTCCCAAGTGGTCAATGGTACGGAGAAAGTCGTAGGCTATTATAGTCGCAAACTGTCAAAGCCTGAACGGAACTATTGTGTGAGCTACTTGCAGTGCTGGAAACCATACAACATTACCATAAGTACCTGCATGGTCAACATTTTCTGCTAAGGTCTGATCATTCCGCACTGAGATGGCTGCTGCAATTGAAGAACCCTGAAGGACAGTTAGCACTTTTGATTGAGCGCCTCCAGACTTACGACTTCAGCATTGAACACCGAAGAGGCATAAAACATGGAAATGCTGATGCTCTCTCACGCCGACCGTGTAATTTGGAGTGTAAACATTGTGTGAAGGCTGAGAAGAAGGAATACATCATTGATATCCGGTTAACGCAGATCGATCTGAAGCACAAAGAAGTGACCGAATATTGGCGCAGATTGTAGAAGCTAAGGAAGAGGACAAACGGCCTACCCGAAATGAAATATCAGCAGAAGATCCTCGTATAGAACCATATTGGGTACAATGGGACAGTTTAACATTGATGAACGGGTGCTTATATCGTCATTGGGAAAGCGCTGATGGCAAGACCTCACCCAAACTAATAGTATTGCCTTCCTCCCAAAATGAAGGAAGTCTTAAATAAGTTCCATAATGGAGCTAGCGGAGGACACCTGGTGACAAAGATGCTGGAAAGACTAAAACAATGTTTTTATTGGGTTCGATGTCAGCAAGCAGTGGCAGATTGGATAGCAAACTGCACCCAGTGTATTGCAGCTAAAGGTCCAGCAAGAAGAAGTCGAGGTCAGATGCAGCAGTATAACTCAGGCGCACCTTTCGAGCGGATAGCGATGGATGTAGCAGGCCCTTTTCCTGTCAGCAATGCCGGAAACCGATATGTTCTCGTTGTGATGGACTATTTCAGCAAGTGGCCGGAAGTGTATGCCATACCCAATCAAGAGGCGAACACAATAGTTAACGTTTTTGTGAACAACTGGGTATGCCGCTACGGGGTTCCAATAGAACTACATTCCGATCAAGGCAGAAATTTTGAATCAGCTGTATTCAAGGAAATGTGCGAAGTATATGGCATTAAGAAGACTCGCACGACGCCTCTTCACCCACAGTCAGACGGAATGGTAGAGCGATTTAACCGAACCCTGGAGGAATACTTGCGGAAAGTAGTGAGCGAGCAACAGAAGGATTGGGACGAACACATTCCGAGGTTTCTACTGGCGTACCGATCTGCAGTCCATGATTCAACATCTAGATCACCCGCCAAGGTTATCTTTGGGACTGAGATAAAACTGCCCGGTGACTTAGAATTTGGTGTTAAGCCCGCCACATAGAGGGATGCCACATACGCTGGAAAACAGGAGAGTCTAAATGAACTTCATGAACTTGTGCGCACACGTAAAAAAGTAGTCAGCGATAGAATGAAAGCCAGGTATGATCTTGAAGCAAATACGGAGGGCTTCCATGAGGGACAACTGGTTCTACTCTACAACCCAAAGCGGAAGAAGGGATTATTTCCCAAGCTACAAACTAGCTGGGATGACCTTATAAAATAATTAAAAGATTAAACGATGTCGTGTACAGGATACAGAAAGCCTCCGAGCAAAAATGAAGGTCGTACACATACATAGAGCGACTGGTGACTGAAATATGGGAGATGAGATAATGAGCCTATTCGGGACGAACGGGCTTATGTGGGCGGCAGTATTACGAAAATGAAGAATCTAGATACTGGTATTTTAACGTCACTTAACATTAAAATTGTAAAAAAGTAAACAAAAATACTGCAAGAATAAATGTAAACAAATTACACAAACAACAATAATGAAACAACGACGTTTACATTTATAGAGATTTCGAGAAGGCAAAGCCACGAACATTCGCCTTCAAGAAGCGTAATCATCTTGTCAAAAAATTAACCCTCAAACCTCCACAGGAAATTAATTAGAGCAATTAAAAAAAAACTAAATAAATTTTAAATATTGAAAATTCTTATGATTTTTATGTCATGCTAAAATACACAATAGTGCAGCACCAATAAATTAAAAAAATAATTTATGCAGTCAATAACACTTCCACTTTACGTAAAGAACATGTTTTGATATGGTCATAGAGAAAAATGGCAGCTACAAACGTTATTTCTTATTTGTCATGGTTTAGGCACCTAGGTGGAGAGACCGATTTTTTTTAATTCATCACTCACGCCTAAATAGATATAAATATAGTAAATCTAGGTTGTAGCTTAAAAGATATATCGTTAGTATAATTCGCAAAGACGCTTAGTCCATTTTTTACCAAAATTTAGATTTTAAGACAAAACGGTAACACTATACAAAATACATATTTTACGACAACAAAAAATGTCATTATGTAGTTTAAAGTTGTTGTAATTTTGTGGTTTGCAAAAACGCTAAGTCCACAAAACTACGAAAAAATTAAAAGCACGTGCTAACTCCACGAATATTGTGGGGGTGAGAGGGGAAACAAATAAAATAAAATAATTTGCGAGAAGTTTGGGTAAAGAAAATACAAAATGTATTAGTTTTAAAATAATCAAATTATTATTTATTTTGTACACAAACGTACCTTTCGGGTTGGGGGTTGATCGGGTATTGATCTCTTTTCGTTTATATCACAACAATTCTGTCATATTATTAATAATTCACAATATTATAAACGTAATTACAGGGGTGGTTTATACACTTTAATAAAACTTAAATCTAAACTTAAAAGTAGGGTGGCCAGCGTGAACATCCCGCCCCCCTTGCAACATTGCAACAAGAGGACCGAGAAATCACCTGGCCAGAGATCAATGAGTTTACAATTCAGGGTAATATTCAGTTACAATTCAATATATAAATTCCATAAAAATAAGAATAATAGAGTCATCACGAAGAAATTATCTGCCCAGAACGTTGATTACGATGTAGCCCCTGGAGACGCATTCGATGCTACCATTATTGCCCCATTACCGGAAGTAGGAGGTTGACCAACACACGTGGATGGTTTTTCCAGAGCTTGGTTGTGGGTTGTGCTCTTCTTCTTGGACTGGGATCAACAATAATCATGTCGAGGTTGTCGTTAGTAGAGCGTTCGACAGATAGCTCACGGGGTGTTAGATGATCTGTAAATTAAAACGACGAAGACACAACAGAAAAAGAGAGAACGAATTAATACTGCTCTAGATCAAAAAGCGGCACGAGCTTCACAATTGGCCGTTTTAGAACGCCATTGGCAGTTCGAACTAAGACCACTCGCACTTCGAAACAGAGACGAAATAAATCCATTGGATTCAACCAAATTTCCCATCGTTAGGAGTAACTTGTTATGAGGAATGACAACGTGATCGACACGAGTAAAAACTGTCATCATAGGGTATCAACTTCTATGTAGAGATTCCACGTGATTCCAATTGTCAGTGCCTACCTGGTCCACGATAAACGATACTCGATACGCCACAAAAGTTGGCCAATGGCACGGGGGTTTTTGAAGCCAGGACAGAACGATAATCGAATCTGTCCCACAAAGGCTTCCGATCTGGTAAGATTCAGCTTCTTACGAAGTGAAAATACCATTTTTTGCCAATAGAGTTGCATCGCAGAGCTCTAAACGGGGTAAAGTTTACACTTCTACAGGCACAACTTTACTTGGCAGCGAGTAAGTGGGTGACAAATTCACCAAACGGGGTTAGGACTCTACTATACAGGATGGCAACATATGCTTTCTCTGAAGCATCACAAATTGCATGAAATATGTACTTCATGCTGAGGGTTAAAATTAACCCAACGGGGGATGTTAATCCTGTCGATGTACGAGTAATCATCGACAAACTCAAGCCACCTGTTAAACTTCATGGGTTTCAAACATTCGTCACAATCTGTTCTGCCTTTACAAATTTGTCGCATAAAATAATCTTAGCAACTACGATTTTAGGTGCCACTCACCCAACGGGGTCAAATAGCTTTGGCTATTTGAAACAAGACAGAACCTTTTGACTATAGAGAAACAGGGCGTTGGAGCTGGCTTGAAGCAAAATGTTTCAATGCTCGCATTCCAACGTAAACCCAGAGTTTTAGCGGTGCTGGCGTCTGACAATTTCAAAAATCTGGAATCTAGTGGATGTTCGGGTGGCAAACAAAACAAAACATCAATTATCTGACTTAAAAATGGTATGATAGGGTAAATGGTAACTGGAGGAGAATAAAATAGAGTCAGAGTGGTCTAGGGAAAGGTATTCCTCAATTGCTTCCTCGTATTAGGTTTCAATCTCGGGGCTCTGTAGTTACCAAATCTCACATTTTGAGCAAATGCATCTTTATGAGCTGGACCAGGACTCAAGTCCGTAGGGGATTCGGATTTATAGGATAACAAATTTGACTGACGTGTTTTGCCAGTTACAATCCAACCGAAAACGGTTCGTTGAGCGATTAAAGGGTTTTTGGGGTCTTTACGAACTCCAGAAAGCAATATTCGGGAGTATACATCTCCACCCAATAGCAAATCCATGTGGGTGTATTTAAAATCTGATACCGGGAGTTCGGGTGCTTTAAAATCAGCATTCTTCGCTAACGAGCATGAGGGTAATTGACCAGTAAGTTTTTCCACAACATACGCTTCCGTGGTCAATTTAAAGGATGGATCAATAGGAGATCCCAGAGAAATAATGCATACTTTTCTAGAGTTTGCTACCACTGCGCCATTAAGGCCCACAACAGCGGCAGCAGTTGCCGAATATGTCGGAAGATCTAGCTTCCGTTGCAACTTTTGAGAGATGAAGGTAGCTTGAGACGCTGGGTCTATCAGAGCTCTCGCAGAGAAAATGGCATGTTCTAATTGTATATTGACATGGGCAGTTCCTAACAGAACTGTTGAAGACGGGGTGGACTGTAGTCGGGTAGCGAAGTTCTGAAAAGTACGGGTAGTAGTGGATGTCGATGGATAATTATCCTCATCATTTCGCTTTTGTGCAGGAGACTGGGGAATTTCTAAAGAGCGATCTGGGGAAAATGGGCTAACGGGGCTAGTTTCAGCTCTAAGTCCCTCCCGGGTAGAAGATTCGATACGATGAAGTAGCGAATGATGTTTTTGTTTGCAAATGTAGCAAACGTTAGAGCTATGGCATCTGTTTGACTCATGGGAAACGGCCAAACAATTCGTGCAACACTTATGATCTTTAACAGATAATAAGCGTTCACCAACAGACATTCTTAGAAAATCAGAACACAAACGAATAGGGTGATTCCGATTACAAATCGGACACTTTCTTTGGGTTAGATTCGGGGCAACAGTCTCATAAATTCTGTATTTTCGGGGGCTACCAGAGCTGCTTTGGTTAGTAGCCTGGGTAAAATTGTGACTGCCGATAATGTCAGATACTGATTCCAAAGTTCGATATCTGGCCGTCAGGAACTCATCCATCTTGCTCCACTTAGGTAGGTCTGAGCAAGGCCCTTGAGACTGCTCCCAAAGACCTAGGGTGTGTTGGGGAAGTTTAGTGGAGCAAATGTAAACAAAGATGATATCCCAATTTTTAGTTTCTATTTCCAACAACGACAAATTTGAAATGCAATCATTAATTGTCCGTTGTAAACTTTTAATCGACGGGCCAGATTCTTTGGATATGGAAGGGAGGTTGAAAAGAGTTTTCAATTGAGAATTTACTAATACTCTTTTATTCTCATAACGATCGACGAGATTCTGCCAAGCCATGTCGAAACCATCATTCGTCATGGGGCACGTTCGAATAATATCCCTCGCTTCACCTTCCGTTTTTTGTAGAAGATAATACATCTTCTGTATATTAGTAATATGGGGGTTAGTACCGTAAATGGCCGAAAACATATCTCGAAATGTTGGCCAAGACGCATAATTGCCAGAAAAGGTTGGGGTATCGCATGGGGGAAGGTGGATAGGGACAGTATTAGCAACCGGGTTCGCGGCCTTACTCTTAAGGCTATCAATTAATCCGTCAATAAATGAAGCGGATTGAAAATACAAGGTATATCCCGACATATATTTGGTCTTCGCGTCTTTTGTCGAAACTTTGGTTTCTTCGGCATTTTCTAACAAGTCTTCGTAACTATCACGAAAGACTTCCCACAAACGAGTCAGCTCCTGCCGATGAACACCTAGAGAGTGAACCGAATGTTCCTCTCGCGGAATAGCTTGAATAAAGCTTTCCAAATCGCTTAAGCGGTTATAATTTCTATTTAAATTTCGCAAAGCGGCCATTTTGCTACAATTCGGGTTTTTGTAATTAATTTATCGAGAAAAAATAACTCAAATAGAATTTGAAAATTTCAATTAATTTCAATGAAAGAAAAGTTCGAGAAAAACTCCAAAAAAATATGGGGTATCGAAAAGAAAAATGAAAGTTTAAAACACCTTCAATTACAGAACTTAAAGAAATATTCGCGATAAACTTTAAAATGGTAAAAAAGGGTTTGCGAAAATTTCCGAAACAAAATTCAAAGAAAGGAATCGAAAAATTTAAAGTGCACGAAGAAATATATTATATAAAATTTAAGTATAATAAAATGTATATATACTCGGTATAAATATACTTAAAAGTTATCGCAACTTTTTCGAAAAAGTTCAAATAATTTTAATTTAAGCGTAAGAATATAAAAACTTGCCGAAAAAAAAAACGCAAAAAATAATGTCAACAATCGAAAATTATTAACAGCGGCTTAGTAAAAATTGACAATTTCACATAGAAAGCAATAAACTGTTTACTTACAAAACCAGTAAACAAAATAAAATAAAAAAATAAAAAACAACACTTGTGCGCTTCTTATAAAAAATAAAGCAACACTAATGCACTTGTTTGTATTTATTGCTTTCCGACAACAACAACGCACTTTCAATTTTCACTTTATATTCTTTATATTCTTACACTTTTAAATAATACACTTCACTTTTTTATATCAAAAAATTCAAATTACATACCTTGAAAAATGTAATTAATTAATATCAAATTACAATATAAAAATTATATGGAGGGGAGAAAAGGGTGTAATTTATCCAAGAAAAAACCAGTATGGCGATCTTCGAGACAATCTGCAAATATAGTCTCGCAAATATTTTATTTTATTTAGGGGATGATCCGGCTCGATTGGACCAAAATGTGGGGGTGAGAGGGGAAACAAATAAAATAAAATAATTTGCGAGAAGTTTGGGTAAAGAAAATACAAAATGTATTAGTTTTAAAATAATCAAATTATTATTTATTTTGTACACAAACGTACCTTTCGGGTTGGGGGTTGATCGGGTATTGATCTCTTTTCGTTTATATCACAACAATTCTGTCATATTATTAATAATTCACAATATTATAAACGTAATTACAGGGGTGGTTTATACACTTTAATAAAACTTAAATCTAAACTTAAAAGTAGGGTGGCCAGCGTGAACAAATATTATTTATTATTAATTTTTGATCTGTCATTTAAAGAGAGCTATTTTGTAGAAATAATTGCGTTCAAAAAGTTTACAGATTTTAAAAACTGATAAAGCTGCTGTTTTTTGTCTCACCTGCAAAATTTGTAAAAAGGGACTTAACACATTTGCGAATTAGACTAACGATATGTATCTAGTGTTAAAGGCTTAAATATTGTTAATTGTATTGCAAAAATTTTAATATAATTGGCTTTAAAACAGTAATTCTGAAGATTTTCTAGAGTGCGCATCTTTAAGGATACATGCGGTACATATGAGGTTTATGACTAATATAAATACGATATTGATTATCGAAACAAAATACAGAAAAAACAAACATATTTTTTGACAACGACGATACTCATCAGCTGTTAAGATAAGGTCAACTCCTAGAATGAATTCGCCTTGCGTTTGCTTTAAAGAAATCTAGAACATAGTGTTGGAGTACGTTAATAAATGTATAAAAGCAAAAGCTAAAAAGTTTGCATCTAAAGAATTCTAGAACATAGTGTTGGAATACGTTAACAAATATATATATGCAAAAGCTAAAAAGTTTGTAACTGCAATGTCATAAAAAACGCGAAAACGAATACACTGAAAAAAAGTCAAATATTGTTACACCACAATACCACCTAGTCTTCTAATGGCGATATCTAGGTGGAAAACGAACACTACGGCCTGATGGTGCCACTCGATGTCGATGTTTTCGTGTGATTTCACTGTCTTCATCACTTGGAAATTTCTTCTAGTCGATGGCTTCGTTGATTTTATGTTGTTGATTGCATGCGTTTTGTTGCTGTTTTTCCTCTGTATTGTTTTCTAGGTTATCGCTGGTATTCTGTTGTTTTGCTGTCAAAGTCAGCTTATCATTATAGATAAATGCGGCTTTAAGGCGGTCGATTGATATTTTGCCCTCTCGTTGGTTAATATTAGCGACAAAATATTTTTAGTTTTTGAACAAAACTTCGAAAGGTCCCTCGTAGCTTGGTCCATTACCGCGACGTCGTGGTTTCGTCAAAGGTAAGTAAAGTATTTCCCTGCGAAGTGATGTCTCACTGGTTGTGTTCTCACGTGGAGCTAGGAATTCTCCGGGTATTCTTAAGGCAGATCAGAAAATAATTTACTCAGGACTTAATCCTATATTGTTCTTAATTGTCGTGCGCATGCCGAGTAGTATTAATGTTTGGATCTGAACATTTTATAGAATTCTTTAACGTTCGATGCCATAGTTCTGCAATTCCATTTGACTGCGGGTGGTAAGGTGTTGTACAAAAATGTCTTGCCCCGAATATTTCTACCAACTCTTTAAAAACCGCTGATTCGAATATTATATGATTAATAGTTATGGGCAATGAAATACCATAAAAGAATCCAGATACTAATTAGTACGTTTCCATCATTTTGTTCTGTTACATCGGTTATTGGTTTTGCAACTGGCTATCTTGAAACGGTCGATGCATGTCAACCAATATTGGAAACTATTTGATGTTGATAGTGGCCTAACAACGTCAATATTAATATGTTCAAAACGAATATCAGCATTAGTGTAGTCGCTGATTTCGTTTGTCGGTGGACTTTTCTAACACGCTATACATGAGCGAACATAAACAGCATATACATTTCGACATCAATGGCCAGACATAGTAGTGGCAACTTGGCGAAAGGTCTTTAAGACATAGGGTCTTATCCGACCTCATAACACATGCCAATATAATGCCTTTCTTTAAAATCATCTGCAATTCGGTATCAGACTGCTGCCACCTCGTAGAAGTTTATTACGTTCTTTCGAATTACGTTGATTCTTGAGAACAAATTGATCACATTGTAACTTGCACTTGGTAGATGATGTATTTCTGTGGTATATTGACCTATAAAATCAAGTTAGTGGGCTCTCCTAGGTGAAGCTTTATCACTTTTCTGCTTAAAAGAGAAAACGAGTGGTTAATGGTAGGCAAATACTGCAAACTCTCTACCCTCTAGTGCGTATCTAAAATGTTGAATTGTCTGGTACATAGCGATTAATTCCCTGTCGAAGGCGATGTAATTTTTCTGTGATGAAGAAAGTTTTTTCGAGTAGAAGCCCAGTGGTTGAGTTTGATCTTCTACAATTTGATGTAAAACTGCTCCCACTGTATTGTTGAAACGCATCGGATACAGGAGTAGCGTTTTTGAGGCTTCGAATGCCTTTTCGGAGTCGGAATTTTAGTTGATAGGACTGTTTTTATTCTTCTGTTGCAACCATTGTTGTCTTTTAGTACATACATACATACATAATTGGCCATTACAACCCTTCAGTCAGGATTACGGCCTAGCTTCTCACACCACTCATGTTGTGTGCGTTAATTTTATACGTGAGTGGCGGGACCTACAGTTTAACGTCGACTCCGAACGACAGAATTTTTGAGAAACTTTTTCATGGCAGTTTATTTTACTCTCAGAGTTTTTGCCAGAAATCTGCTGAGAGGAAGTCGCCGAAGAAATATTTTTTTTTTATATTTCATTTTTGATGTCTGACCTGGGATACGAACCCGGGCTTTACGAATAGTAAGCCAACACACTACCTACTACACCACGGCGACTTCTTTTAGTAGCTTGAGGAATAACAGTGTAATAAAAATGTAGCATTCCCAAGGAGCTTTTCAATTGCTATACCACTTTAGATTTTTGTAAATTTCGTATCGCGTTCGCCTTTTCCTCAGGAAGCCTTAAACCTTGTGAACTTATCCTGTGGTCTATAAAAGTCAATGCGGTTTCACTAAAGTGACATTTACTAAAATTAATGGCAAGATTTGCTGCACGTAGACGCTTCAGTGCGATCGAAAGGTGTTGTTCGTGCTCTATCAATATAAGAGAATAGGGAATCGAGGCCCAGCAATACTCTTTTATGTGGCGTTGAAAAGTTTGCGCAGCGTTCCTCAAACCGAATGTCATGTCCTGGAATTCGTATAACCCAGAAGGTGTTATAATGACAGTTTTGGGTATACCGCATGGTGTGACTGAAATTTGGTGGTCAGAGGGCTTACCAGAGGTCTATTTTCAAGAAAAACTTCCGCAATATAAAATGTTGGTGATGTCATGCAAATAGGGTATGGGGTAACTGTCGGGCACTGTTATGTTGTTCAAAGCGCAATACTAAGTTGCTTTTCGATGGGCGAAAGATATCCTCATTCATTAAATATTCGAATTCTTTCAACATGCTCGGCCCTAAAGGGTGGAACATTTACTGCCGCTCGATTTATCACTGAAGTGTCATACTTGTCCATGTCCTCTTCCTGTTTGTTTTTCGAGCTCTGTTTTATGTTAAATTAATGACGAATTAATAAAAATTAAAAAATTACTAATTTGTTAGTATAAACTAATAGAAAAAATAAATATGATAAGGATACACATACAAAACAAAACACAAAATGTCAAAATTAAAAGTGAAACAAAATAGAAATAAAACGTTTTGTGCCATAACTTAATAATACAAACACTAAACAAATCACTTCCACCAATAACAATAAAAAAACAACATTTCAAAATTACATGTGACATAAAATATAAACATAACACTCATTACAATAACCTTATATGTATAACAAACCATAAACAATTCCCTCATAATAATAACAATAAAATGACAAATCGTCCAAAATTAAGCAAAATAAAATAATTTAAATTAGTTAAATACCAACAATAAATCCTGGATTTTAGTAAATAAACAAAAATTGAAATACAAAAGAAATGAGAGAAGTAAAAATATGTACAATGACGGAAAAAATAATCCCAAAAATTTTCACCTATTCCGTGGGCCGGCATCAGCAACCAATTTTTGGGCTCTCATGGTACCCATTGGTCAGTGTCATTGTGTTCTCTTTCTTTACCTTTATCTCGCTCCTGACATTTCAACCCTATAACAAATTGCTTACAATGAATTGTTGTATTATTTAATGACGAACGCATAACACTGGTTTGTTAATAATAAACAAACACCAATTTATCTTCTTGTGTTTTATGTTATAGGATTGGACGTTAGAATTGTTTTCTTTTTGTGGAGTATATGACAGGGAATGTTCGCATCTATTTCTGCAACACACATATGCACACATTTGTCTCCATCGGCTGGATGTTGTCACCTTATGTGAGACCCAGGTATCTGTATATGTTGATCAACAGGATTTCTATATACCCTTTTTACCAATATATATATATACCCTTTTTTATATACCCTTTTTTCCAATGTCAGCCATTTTTAAGTGGGGAACTCAATAATCGCTGTAGTATAACGCAACGAGTATCACTGCAAGCTGTCAAAAGTTAAAAAAAGCAGTTCAAATTGGTGTCAACAGAATACATAGTTGTCATGGTCGTTGTAGTAGAAGCTGAAGCTCAATTTTCGAGTTTTTAAAATTTGCAGCGCAACAAATATAAACTGTAATCCGAGTATCCATGATTTTCATTACATTTGACACTAAATATGTGAAGCATAAAATATTGCTTGAGTGATATATGTAATCGGATATGTATTTATACATAATTTAACATGCATTTTGTTAGAAAATTCACATAATATTTTTATATTATTCTCTAAGTTTTTAAAAAGGTTGAGTAGCTACATTATTAGAGAGCTTCACTATTATGTTCGAATTTTGTTTGCTACGCTAATCATTAAATCGTTAGCTTCAGCTTCTACTATAACTACTTTATTCTGTTCCAGACCTTGAAGCGTATGATGCAGAATTTAACATCGTTTGCACTGGGAGTTTCTAAATAAAGTCCAAGAGAATCTGGCAAGAAATGAAGTTTCAGAAGAAAACTTCAATTAAACGTAGACACAAGTCTTTGTTTTAAAAGGCGTGCGAACTTTCAGTCAGAGCCAGAGCGGAAACATTCAGAAATTACCGCAATAATAACTGCGCACAAACTGATTCGTTTCGCAACTAGGCAAGCAACGCCTTCATGCTAAAGCTCTCTTTTTCCTAGGGAAGTAAGAGCTTTTGATTATTTATTATAGGGGTAAGGAATTACTACTCTTACAGTGAATGATCGTACGTTCACTAGCCTAGTTGAAAATCCTAATCTTTTAGCTGAGTTATTTGCAAGGCATTCATCCTTGCCGGAAAGCAGTCAACCACTGTCCAAAACTTGAAAGGTTATCAGTAAGTATGCCCGGTATGTTCTTTCGAGCTCGTGCAGTTAAAAATGTTAGTTAGGACGGTCTTTCATTCCGTATTCTTGGATGTTATTGCCCTAGTTGTCATTTGACTATCTGTAAAAATATTAGAATCCCTATACGTCGTGTTTGTCAAATGATTATTAGCCCAGACCATAACCCTGACCAGCGTACCTCTGCTTGAAAAATATTTTACTGTCCGGTAGCCGAAGGCAAAGGTTTCTGATTCTTCCTACCTCCACGGCTGGCAAGTCTTTAAGAAATGAGTTCCGATCTTAAGGTACACCGAGACGAATGCCCAAACGATTAAGCTACTGAAGAGTACTTTACCCTAGGCCACATGTTGACCCTGCTGACAATGACTCCATTTATTACCCCGGACCCAGTTACTATTTATCAAACGATGTCATTTTAATCCTGATTGCGCAAAACTATGACTAATTGTTAATAAACCATCTTCTAATGCTCTAAGTTTTAACAATGCTTTGCACACTGGCCCGATCTAACTATTTTGGTTCAAAGGATATTGTTCCGTCGGAAACCTGATGACAATATCCTAGGCTTTGAATTAAAGGCGGTTACATTTTATGTTAACTGTGCTCCTTATTTGGCCATAATAACCCTATATCAATCGAGACCTAATGTATATGAATGACATTCTAGCTGGTTCGCATTCTATTGTGGAAGAATGGGATAATTCATGTTTTAAAAACTGCTGGCCGATGAATCCGATTTATATAATAAGTCTCTCAGCTACGCTAATCGAAGGCATATACTAAAAATTTTGCGCAAATATAAATATATACAACAATCAAAGTGATAAGTAAGCAAAATTAGTCTAAAAATAAGATAAGGAAATATAAATAAATAAAATTGAAAACAGAAATAAACAAAAAAATGTTTAAAGGGCCCTGGAGACGATCAACTAAAACCATCAACGTCTTATATGTGGGAGTGTTGTCGTTATATACGTATATGTTGTCGGCTTTGATTGATGAAAATCAAAACATTTTGATTTTTTCATTTGACGAATTTTTATTTGATCGTCTCCAATTCTGATTGACAAGCAATATCTCATTTGCTTTGATATCCTCGTAATGAACACACCATCAATGTGCGGATAAACAAACAAATATTTTTTTATTTTGAATTATGTAGTAATAAACAAAGAAATATTTTTTTTATTGTGAATGTATATTTTATGTGTACCCTACCAGAACATAACTAGTCAAATGACTAGTTATTTGACCGTAAAGTGTGACGTATAAACTAGTCACAACTTCTCATCAAGTTATTAAGGCCAATGTGAAAAACTTGACGTAAACATTCGTGTACATGTGACTTTGCCTCTCTTTCTAACATATGATTTCTTTCGACTGTAAAACATATATATAACCTGCTCACTCTTGCGCTATTTGAAGTCACAAATGACTAGTTAACTGGTTACACTTGACTATAGTCAAGTATAGTTGACTAGTTAACTGGTTACACTTGACTATAATCAAGTATAGTTGACTAGTCACAGTTGACAAGTTAACTGGTTACACTTGACTATAGTCAAGTACAGTTGACTAGTTAACTGGTTGCACTTGACTATATTCAACTATAGTTGACTAGTCACAGTTGACGCATCATACCCCCTTACAAAAGAAAAATGTTTTTTGTTTTGATATATTTTTATTAAAAAAATATATTTTATTCTAAATTAAAAAATAAATAAGTTGTTATTTATATATAATTTCTTCGATAATTAATCTACTTCTTGTAGCGGCTGCACTCTTGGCCTTATGGGCTTTTGTTTAGTTGCTGGGGCCTTTTTAGTTGGTTTAGACTTAACATCACCAGTCTTCTTTACGGTCTTTACCTTAGCCTTTTCTGTATTCTTCTGCTCAGCAGTCTTTTTCTCGGCAGATGGATTTTTACTACGAGTGCATTTTTTGTCAGCAGCAGGCTTTTTCTTTTCAGCAGTGGGTTTTTTGCTTTGGGTTCCTTTGAAGCAGCAGCCAGAAGCACCCTTACCTTTAGTTTGAATTAATTGTCCACTGATAACAGCATTCTTCAAATATTTCTTAATGAATGGAGCCAATTTTTGGGCACCTACCTTATATGTGCTGATGAGGTATTTCTTGATAGCTAGCAAAGATAAGCTTCCACGTTCTTTCAAGGTTTTAATGGCATCTACCAATTGGAACACTATACAAAAAAGTAACCAAATATTAGAGGACCTAAAATTCCCAAATAAATCACACAAAAGAAAACACTTTCCTTCCTTGTTGCATGTCCGACTTCTTACTGTTTGATTCACTTTCTTTCTTTAATTAAATTCAAACTTTGTTTCTATTTTTTTCCAAACTTCCTTAATTTAAATTTTATATTATTCTATTTTTCTCAACCACACTGAGAAGTAGCATCCTAACAAATACAACTCTGAAGCATAAAAACCCAACATACCATTTAGCAATCAAACAGCAATATAACTTGAGAATAAGCTTATAATAATAGTTATTTTCAAGCTTTTTTTATCAATATTACAATAATGTTTTTAAAATGTAAATTCACAAGCAGTTTTCAACTATACTTGAGAAACTATTGTTAAACACAACTGTTTCTAAAGTATGAATAAAGAAATCTGACGATTGAAAAAACTTATTATCCTTATACTTAGTTTCTAAAGTCATGCACGCGATAGCTATAAAAAGCTACCGTTACTTTTTTTTCATGAAATTTGTTTTATTGTGCCTGTAAATTTATTACAAAAGTGCGTGTACGGATGTCTATTTAAAATAATATAATAAAATAAAAAGCTGGTAATAAATAATCGTTCCATAAAAATAAAAATGCCAAATAAATATGTATAAAAAGTGTTAGAAGAGAAACAAAAGAAGTAATGGAAATCTTCTAAATAATAAAAAAAAAGAAGTGAATGTGACGAAGATTTCAGTGCTGGTGTTTCCAATTGCGGCTCAATTGAAGAGAGGAGAACAGTTATGCTGGAAAGGCGCTGAATAAAAGAAAAGTGTACGAAATCTTAGCACAACAAAGGCAATACGAAGTAAGTAAAAATTAAAAAAATAACAAAATTTTATATACAATATTATAATTATTAAATACCAACAATTTATAGGTGCAGCATTGTCCATTGGAATAACAGAAGATCAGTTTATAAAGGACACTCGTACCTATTTCCAATTCTCAAAAAATCGAATTAAGCTCCGAAACAATTATAAAACTAAAAAAACACACAATCGAATATATAAATAATATTAAATTGAAGAAAATACATTTTTTTATTATTGTCAGTTGTCATTTATAGTGTTTTCACACCAAAATTTAAAACCTGATTTTAGCATTAAAACCATAAACAGCTGATTTTGCGTTCACACTGCAAGTTTTATTAAAATTGGTTTTAAATTCATGACATTTATGACTGCGAGAAAAAAATTTTATGAGCAATATGCCTTATTTTATCTTGATTTATTTAGCTGCTGACTTACCTTTCGCACAAGAAACTATATTCATTGTGACCAGAAACAACACACATTTCGATTAATAATTAAATATTTACAAATTTTTAAAATTTTCATTGAAGAAATTAAAAATATTCCAAATTTTTCCTTTTTTAATACAAAATAAATGATTATTTACATTTATTTATTTATTTATTTGTTTTTGTTTTTATCAGCTGTTTTCAGGTTTTCAGAGCTGGTAGCTCTGATTTAGTACATTTAGTACATCAAAACAAGGTTGTATTTCATAAAACCAACTTAAAACCAATTCAAAAAAGGTTTTATTTTGGTTTTAAGACAATAATTTTGTATGGTAAAATCAGGTTTTATTTTTGGTTTTAACGTTAAAACCAACTTTTGCGTTAAAACCACTCGGTGTGAAAACACTATTATGTTGAAAAACTTATGAAAATATTGAGATGAGTAAGCTTTTATAAAAAACACTTAATAAAATATTACATTTGTAAGCTTATTCTACAATTGCAAGAATAAGCTTTTAGTAATCTTACACATATAATATTATCACGAGGGTTCCGTTTTGATTTTTCTACAATTGTTACGATAACCTTTTTCAACATAATCTACAATATTTTTCAAGCTTAAGGCTTGCAGTAAGTAAACTTTTTAAAATATTTTTCTCAAGCTTTTTTGTATGCTGGGTAATTTCTTGTAGGGTATATACATATCTATTTTGTGTGTGTATATTTTATTTATTATATTTTTAAGAAGTTAAATTGTGTTTGGTAAACGATTTTGCCATCATGGAGAAGTGCAAACATGAAAAAAACTATATTAGAATTAATTGCAAAATATTAATGTTGCATGTAAAACTGGAAGAAAAAGTAATATAGAAGAAAAAGAAAATAATATGAAATTTTGCATTCAGTTTTTTATTTTTTTTCATATCTTCCTTTTTTTCTTAATAAAATTGCACAAGATGTTAAAGGCAATAAATAAATCGTCATCCGATGAAGAGATTTTGCAAAGCGCACACTACAAAATCAAAATGCAAATGACGATTGACGAATTTATTTAAACGTCTCCTTTTAAACTTCAATCACACAACACTCACACTTATGCATTATTTGACGAATTTATTTGATCGTCTCCAGGGGCCTTAACATATCACGACATCAACACATACAACATATTTAAAACAAAAGTCAGCTGCTCTTATCATTTCGTAAGTAGATGTGAATTAGTACAGAATAGTTTAATTTAATTCAGATTTACATTAATCAAAAAGTTTCAAACATATTATTAGTAATTAGATCAGTTTAAAGTAAATTGTAGTGGCTCTACCAAAAGACAAGTGCATAATTCAAAAATTAAAAAGCCAATCCAAAAATAAAAGCAGGAATACGAAGTTCTGTAGACTCCCTTACTCAATTTTTTTGTCTAACGGAAACTGATTCATCCCGTTCTTCCAACACTAAGTAGCCATTTAAATTCATAAAAATGATTAATAGAAGATTTGAAAGGTTATTTGAACAACTCCAGGGCATAAGAAAATAAATGTTTTGAGAATGCGAGGAATGTCTTTTATGTGAAATTGATGAAAGCTTGAGTAACGCAGGTATTTTGGCAGACATAATGTGTAAACGATATTAAGAATCCAGATATTGAAAAAGATTTGGTATTAACAGATGAGGCAGAAGATTTATAACTGGAAATAGCTTATTTAAAGGTAAGCCAGAAGGCAAGAAAATTCAATCGTTGCCAATGGTATATGGGTAGTTGGCATTCTGGAGCTATAGTCCGAAGATCTGGTAGGTTTATTTTCTATATTATGTGAAAATATCAACATACGCGCAACGAAAATTGCATCACTAACAAGTTTATTTTAGATGATCCCATTGTTGTAAAGATATAAATACTAATATTGCCATATGAAAATACTTAAGATATAAGTACTGGCATTACCATATTAAAATACTTAAGATACAAATACTGGCATTACCATATTAAAATATAAATTAATGTAAATAGTGTAATTAATTAATGTAATGTAATTATATGCCATTACAACTTCATACATCAAGTATAGAGAAGACGTACCGCGTCTGTATAAATGAGAACCTCACTTAAAAAACATACTAGCAGTTTATTTCAACCGAGACAGCAGTTTATGTTAAGTAACGTAATGTGTCGACATGCTTTGTTGAACTGGTTAGACTTATTCCGATATTTCGCGTCACTGCTTGATATGATGTACGGCAACCTGACCATTTTTTGATTGTAAATTGCTTATTTTGTATTTTTATTTATTTTATATAATTCCAAACATATATACATATGTAATACATAATTCTTCAACAGCCTGACTGCTGATGAACTGCGTCCAGTTCACAGACGTTTGAACTTCTCATTAACACTCACTTTCCGGAGAGTGTAATCCTTGGGGGTTAAGCATTTCAAAGAATACACTCTGGCCATTTTCCTTGACATTGAAGGTGCATTCAATAACGGCAACCCGGACGCTATTGTTAGGGCTCTTAATTCTCTCAACCTGGGACAGGATCTAGTCAGGTTTATTGAGCTTCTCCTAAAGTTGAGAATAGTAACCTCCGCAGGTTGACTACATATTGTCAGAGAATTTTTTATAGAGGTACTGTAGGAAATAGGATTTGAATAATTGAAAGATTTGGTATTTTTCTTTCTTAGTTGCGGATAGTGCGCACTCTTTTGCGTTTATTCAATGATTGATTTTTGAGGGAAAATGTCCCTTCTTTTATACTAAATTTTGGCTGATTTAGCATTTCTAAATCAACCCCTTCATTCTAATACATTTCTTATATTTACTTATGCTTTAACAATTGTTTGTTTGTTTGTATATACATATACTATTCTATATTAAATAATATTACATTGATTTGTGTGTAATAATCATGGGACAAGTGGGTGCACTATGACACGCGCCTATTGCCCGTATAATAATTCCCACGGTAAAGTGTGAAGAGCGCCACACATGATCATTAGCAATGCAATACAACAACATACATTGTTCATTTTATATGCATACCAATACAGCCGGCGGCCTGACAACAAAGTGTCAAATGATCGTCACATGTGCGCATTACTATTGTGGCGTTATACGCTGCAGCGACATTGAGTCAATTGGTCGCCGCTCATATGCAATTGGATATTCTTTTGTTTATACACACGAAATGTTGTGCTGGTATTGACGACCGTAAAATCATGCTACAGTACATCGCAAGGCGGTGTTCTATCACCACATATCTGGAATCTCGCAGTCAATTCGCTCAAATTCTCTGGTAATAACACCATAGCTTTTGCAGCCCTTGCGCTGACCAACTTCTTCCTTTTCCCTGATTTAGGTGGAACTTGGTTAGTACAGGGACTGTGAACAGACGGTTTATGGGGTAGGGTTAGTATGAGGGTGAGAGGGGGTAGAATATATAAATTTAAGCAACAAACCTTTTGGTATATATATGTGTGTCTATATATTAATAAGAAATATTAGTGTTGTTTTATTTGTATATATTTTCTCAAACGTTATAAAACGTATTTTATATAGATTTTGGAACAATATTTGTTCTACTTTACAATATTTGTAAATATTCGCACAATGTTTATAGATAGCTCACAATTCTTGTTTTCAATATTTTTCACAATTTTAGTTCACAATGTTAATTTTGTTTAAAATAATAATATTGGCTAAGTGCACTCGCGTAGGGATTGTTGGATATTTCGTTTTATGTGGTTTGATGATCGATAATCAACTCTTATATATTTTGAAATAACAATATTTTGTAGCGCATTCGCGTAGGGTTTGTTGGGTTCCTTTTTGCTCAGATGTCGATAATCAACTAACTAACTAGGATCAAAACAATCATGCAGGAGATGTTGATGAAAGTGTGTATGATGATGTTGATGTGTGTTGGTGTTATTATTGTTATTGTTTGTTAAAGATTTTTGTGTTGTCCTATTGGAAGTCAGGGTTAGGGTTGTGTATTTGTTCACTTGTGTGAACATCCTGCCGGGCCGGCAACCTGCGAATAAAAACAAATTATTTGTAATTGTCCAAAAGGTGGGTAAGGGTATTAATTTTTTTCTTTTTTCACTCGTGTTTTCGGGGTTTTCCCATGGGTACAGATTTTCAATTCCGACCTGGAGATCAACCATAGCTTCTTGTGGGGTGGAACCTGAAATTAGACTTTGGGTGGGTATTAATAATTGTGGGTGTTTTGGGTAAAAATTTGGGTAGGTAAGGATGGTGTTTGGGTGAGTAATGGGTGTGTAACGAGGATGAAAATGGAAGATTTGAAGGAGTTAATTAGTGGGTGGGTAGGACTACGACCTTGGTTATGGGCCGAGTCAATGTTCCGGTTGATGTGTGCAATTCGACTACTCTAGGCAGTCCATCGGAACCTGGGTAAGTCTTGGTTACTCGTCCGAGTAACCATTCATTTGAGGGTAGATTGTCCTGTTTGATGACGACAATGTCATCCACTTCCACAGGACGTTTAGGGTTTTTCCATTTATAACGTTTATGGAGCTCTTTCAAATATTCATCCTTCCATCTTTTGCAAAACTGATGGTGTTGAATTTTCAATCTTTGCCATCTGTTTGCTAGGGTAATATTTTCGTTACAAAAATCGGGTTCAGCGGGTGATAATAAGGGTGAGCCAATTAAGAAATGATCTGGGGTTAATGGGTTAAGATCCTGAGGGTTTTCACTTGACGGGCTTAAGGGTCTTGAGTTGAGGCATCCCTCTATTCTAGCCAATAGGGTTGCTAGTTCCTCAAAGGTATATTTAAAATTTGCGAGCTTCTTAATATGGGACTTGAAGCTCTTTACGCCGGCTTCCCATAAGCCGCCCATATGTAGAGCTCCGGGTGGGATAAAGTGCCACGTCAAGTTTTGAAAGCTATTGGTTGATGTAACCAATCCCTTCAACTGTTTGAGGAATTCCTGTCGCTGCTTTTTAATTAGTTGGCTAGCTCCAACGAAGTTGGTTCCATTATCGGAATACACAGCGACAGGGCATCCCCGCCTCAAAAAGAATCGGGCAAATGCCGCCATAAATGCTTGGGTAGACAGGTCAGATGTGGGCTCTAAGTGGATAGCTTTGGTAGAAAAGCAAACAAATACGCAAACATAACCTTTGGTTATCCTACATGTTCTACCAATGTAGGATTTTATGTCAAATGGTCCGGCAAAATCAACTCCAGTATTAAATGGTCTGCTAATTTGGGTACGTTCGGGGGGTAATGCAGCCATAAATTGGGTAGTTTGGCGATTCCTATATTTCGTGCAGGGTACGCACCTATTGACTACAGAACTGATAAGATTCTGCAGTCTCGGAATCCAAAAATTCGTGCGAATTACTCTCAACATTAGACGATTTCCGCCATGTAGGGTTATAAGATGAACGTGTTGGGTTAATAATTTAGCAAAGGCGTTAGGGTAGGGTAATAAAATAGGGTGTCGTTCATCATATGTTAAGTTGTTGGAGTTTGCCAATCTGCCATTTGTGCGCATGATATTCTTTGCGTCCAAAAAGGGTGTAAGGGTGAGTAAATTGCTTTGCTTGGGTAAAGGGTTCGATTTCTTCAGACAAGAATATTCTTCACTGAAATATTGTGTCTGACAAAGAATTATCAGTCAATACTCGGGTGGGTTAATAATCTATTGAGTCTTTCGTCAATAGATTGTGGAATTTTTCGACCCAGAACTACGCTGTCATGTCGAATTCCATTTCTTCGAGTAAATGATGCGCGATCACAAAATCGATAGACATATGACAATATTCTAAGTGCTTTGGACCATTTAGAAAATCTTTCCAAAATGTCCTGGGTAGGGTGGGTAGAATCCATAGATGTTTTTGGGTTCAAAGTCGTAGAGAACGACTGACAAATTTTAGCTTCAGCTTGAGTTTCGTAGGGTAAATGTGTTGTTGGCCACTTTGTTGGATCTTCCTTCAACCATGTTGGTCCATTCCACCATAGCGTGTCGTCCTTCAGTTCATCTGCGTTGCATCCACGACTGGCAACATCGGCTGGGTTGTCGTAAGAGGCCACATGACTCCAGTTCTTGGTTCCTACAGCCTCGGCTATTGCAGACACACGGTTAGCCACAAAGGTATTCCAGGTAGTCGGGGGTTTATTGAGTCCTCTTTTGGATTCCACCGAATGCCTAGAGTTTTAGGGTTTTCCGATTCCGGAAGGGTGAGTAAGGCGGCATTGAGTTGGTGGTCCTTGGGTAAATTATCTAGGAGCTCTTGGGTATTTGATGTCCACTTTCGTAGAGGAAAACCAGCAGATTCGAGTGCAGTGATTAACTGTTTTTGAGCGATTTCAGCCTCTTGAACAGAATGAGCACCGGCTAGTACATCATCGACGTACATATTCTCTCTCAAAATTGATGCCATTGGGTGGGTATCTTGAATGTCTGCGGCTAATTTGTGTAGGGTTCTGATAGCTAAATAAGGGGCACAGTTAACGCCAAATGTGACTGTTTGCAGCTCGTAATCTTGAATGGGTTCGTTGACGCTTTTACGGAATAAAATTCTTTGATAGGGTGTGTGGGTAGGGTTCAATTGAATTTGCCTATACATCTTGGTGATGTCGGCATTAAAAACAATCTTATAAAAGCGCCATCTCAAGATTGAAACAACCAAATCTTGTTGTAGGGTAGGACCAATGTGTAGGGTATCATTCAAGCTGTTGCCGTTCGAAGTTTTGCTCGATGCATTAAAAACAACTCGAACTTTTGTCGTAACACGATCGGGTTTAACAACAGCATGATGGGGTAAATAATAATGGGTGTTTGAAGAAGTGTTTGGGTTATAAATAATGGGTTTCATATGACCTAAGTCAATATACTCTTGTAGCGCGTTATCATATTCAAGTTTTAGATCGGGTTTCTTTAGTAAATTCTTCTCATTTCTTAAATATTGAGCCATCGCTATATGGCGCGAGTTTCCTAACTCAATTTGAGGGTTACGAAATGGAAGAGTTACTTGATAACGGCCATTGGGTAAACGACGGGTAGTTGTCGTGTAAATTTTCTCACAAGTACAATCATCTTCGGATTGAATGGGTTATTGCGGAATTTCTTCAATTTCCCAAAAGTTGGTCAAAAATTGATCAAGCTTGACAGAACTATAATAAGAGACGATTCTTCGGGTAGGGTGAGAATCTTGTACTGGTCCGGTTAAAATCCAACCAAACTCAGTTTCTTGAGCTATTAATGTGCCAAGAATATCTTTCTTGACACCAGCTCTGATAATTTGTGGGTAAAAATCGCTACCAATTATAATATCAACTGGGCGGCTTTCAGAAAATTTAGGATCCGCCAATGGGATTCTGTCCAACTCTTTTATGAAAGTAGGGTTTAAGTTTTGGGTGGGTAAATTGCGGGTGAGGGTTTTGACAACAATTGCCCATTCAATGAAAATTCCTTATTAGTGTTAGAACCAAGATGTATATTACACATCTTGTTCGAACGGGCTGAAACAACCTCATTTAGACCTGAGATTTCAGCAACTATGGGTAGGGTGGGTAAGTGTAATTTGCGCCTTAGCTTATCAGAAATGAATGAAAAGTCTGATGCTGGGTCAATAAGCGCTCTAGCAGGGAATTCTTCACCGTGTATTTGAATATTCAAGGCAGCTGTGCCTAATAATTTAGCTCTGTCTTCTAATTGGGTTTTGCTTGATTGGGTTTGGGTAGAGAAAGACTGTATTGCACTTGACGTAGAGGGTTTATCGTCATTCTGTGGGTTAGTGTTTGGGTTGGGTTTGTGTGAAAGGGTGTTATGTCTGCTGCCACAGTATCTGCATGTGAATGTACTGCGACATTCTGATACCATGTCACTAATGGCCAGACAATTGTAACAAATTGAATTCTTCCTTACGAATTCAATTCTTTCATTTACTCCCAGGGAAGTAAATGATGAGCTTTCCCTCAAAGTATGGCTACTTTTGCACAGTTTGCACAATGAACCATCGGGTTTTTCCTGGGTTTTTGGGTAATTATGGGTATTTGGGTGGGTTTGGGTTGAATTCGAGGGTTTGTTCTGGAATACGTTTGTGGATCGGGTATCCTTCCTATTATTGTGTGTCACATTATGGATCGTTTTTACTCTTCTGTCAATTCGATTGTTGATGTCCTGGAGGAATTTGTGTCTTGGGTGGGTGTTTGGGTTAGGGTTAGAGTTACTTTCCGGAACATCATTGACAGAAGTGAGTTCCTTGAATGTATTTGTTAGAAATACATCCACATCTGTCCAGGAAGGCATTTCAGCACAATCCTTTAGGGTTTTCTCAAATTCTCTTCGGGTTTCCTTGGGTAATTTTGTGAAACAGAGATATACAATGATAGGATCCCAATTGTCCGTATCTATCTCTAATGTATTCAAATTTGCAATATAGCAATTAATCTTTCTCTGTAATTTTCTTATTGAAACACTGCACATAGTGTGTACCGCTGGTAAATTTAAAAGGGTCTTAATCTGAGCGTTAATTTACATCCTTTTATTTTCATATTGATTTACCAGTTGGGTCCAAGCAATAAGAAAACCATCATTAGTTAAGGGTGCATTGTTGACTATTTCTTTAGCTTCGCCGCTAGTCTTATTCTTAAGGTAGAAAAGTTTTTCTACACCACTTAGGCGGGTATTATTGCCATAAATGGCCTTGAATAGGTCTCTGAACGAGGCCCAAGACTTGAAATCCCCACTGAATGTTTACATATCGCAAGGGGGTACGTTAAATCCAACTGATTGGGTGGGTTGTGTGGGTTGTGAGGGTTCGGGTGGGGTGGTGTTTGAATTTTTGGGTTGAGTTAAATTTTCTATAGATTCATCTATGGAAATCATTGATGACCTATAGAATTTTTTAGCCGATCTCACATTCCTGGAGAGGCCATTAAAATTTATCGAATTGGCTACTTCGGGTTCATTGAGTTGTGGCGACTCTCGGATCTGTCTGAATTTTTCGTCAATATTCGACCACAACTCTTCCAATTCATTCTTCATGAATCTCAATGCGGGTAGTGATTGAGACTTCTCTGTACTGGCCTTAAAATCTTCCTCAAAGGCACTTAAATCCTGTTGGATATAACGTAGAATATCGGCGGCTAAAGTTTTCAATTCCGACATATTTATTTTTTAAAATTTAACACAGAGGATTGGAAAGAATTCAATAAATTCCGATATTAAGTCGATTTATCACGGGTAAATTTGGTTTAAAAATATTTATTTCAGAATTGAAATAAATCTACTCAGCAGACAAAATTGCCTATTGGGTATCCTTTGTGTTTTTGTGACACAAAGAGAACGGCAATATTTTGAAAATATTATCGAAGAAAAAGGGTAAATATTGGGTGGGTTTTATAAGATAATATTCTTATTGTGAGTTTCTTTTTACAAATTTAAAAATTCGCGATAAAATTACACGATAATTTATAAAAAAATGTAAATTGAAAATGTTCAACTTACCTTGTCTGCTGAGGGTTCAAACCAATTTTATTTTTCCAATTCCTCTTTGTGTGATGTTTGTTGTGTTGTGTTTGTGTGCAATGCTAATAATGTTAATTTGTTAGTAGTTGCTTATATTTGAAATTGTTTTTAATTTATTTTTTGTTAGTGAACTGTATTGAAATGTAATTGTTAGTGCACTTTATTTTCTTCAATTTTATAATTTTGTCACTATGTACTTTGTTGCTACTTGTTTTGAATTTTGTTCAACTTTTTATTTGTCTTTTCTCACTTTTGATTTTGTTTATGTTTTATTTTGAAAACTGTGTAATATGTGTTCCTCTATTACTGTGTATTTTGTTTCTATTTTTTTGAACCTTTGTGAACTTTTATGTTTCCTTTTTAATTTATATATATATTATATTTATATATTGTTTTGAAAATGTATAATTTTTGTTTCTTTAATGTAATATGTGTTTTGTTTGTATTTTTTGTGAACTTTAGTAACTTTTGTGCTTTCCTTTTGATTTTAAATTTGTTTTTTAACTTTTATTTTTACAGTTCTATATAATTTCACTTTATTTTTGTAATTTTAATATGTATGATCATTTTAAATATGTGATGTATTATTATTTTTGATTTTGCAATGTCTAATTTTTACTGTTTTATATGTATGTTGTTTTTGTTAATGCACTCTTTCTTTTAATGTGAACTTCTGTAATTATTGTTTGTGTTAATTGTTAATTTGTATTTTTTGATTTATATTTAAGTATTTTGTGCACTTTGTTGTTTTTAGAATGTTTTTATGTTTTGTGTATTGTCTGATTTATGTTTTACACTGTTTTTGTTAGTGTATGTGTGTTTAGTTTAATTTGTTTATTTATATCACTTTTGCACTGATTTATTTAATGCACTGCTCTATTATTGTTTGTAGATTTCTTTTTTGATATTTATTAAAATTTAAAATAAGAGTCCTATGGGGTTATATTTTTTAGGGTAGGTTATAATATACACAATTTAGAGGAGTTATGGGTTTTTTGTGGACTGTATGTTTGCGTCGCTGTCTCTTCTTTTTCCTTGAAGGACCATGAACAGACGGTTTATGGGGTAGGGTTAGTATGAGGGTGAGAGGGGGTAGAATATATAAATTTAAGCAACAAACCTTTTGGTATATATATGTGTGTCTATATATTAATAAGAAATATTAGTGTTGTTTTATTTGTATATATTTTCTCAAACGTTATAAAACGTATTTTATATAGATTTTGGAACAATATTTGTTCTACTTTACAATATTTGTAAATATTCGCACAATGTTTATAGATAGCTCACAATTCTTGTTTTCAATATTTTTCACAATTTTAGTTCACAATGTTAATTTTGTAGCGCATTCGCGTAGGGTTTGTTGGGTTCCTTTTTGCTCAGATGTCGATAATCAACTAACTAACTAGGATCAAAACAATCATGCAGGAGATGTTGATGAAAGTGTGTATGATGATGTTGATGTGTGTTGGTGTTATTATTGTTATTGTTTGTTAACGATTTTTGTGTTATCCTATTGGAAGTCAGGGTTAGGGTTGTGTATATGTTCACTTGTGTGAACAGACTGCGTTCACCCGTAGCATCACAACGGGCCGCTATGCGTGCTCAAATGAGCTTTGTGATAACAGAGCTACCACTCCGAGCTTGACGATATTTCCATTGCTGCGTCAAAAATGTGCCCCCAGACGCTGTCTGACAAACTGAATTTAGCACTATCAATTGTATTTAATAGGGATTTGAACTGTCTGTCAACCCCTTCAAGACCGGTACAAATTTTTTACTAGGATATACTAGATTCCGATTTTCACCCCTCCTAGCATTAGCGAGACCAGACTCACGATGAGTCCCGAAGTTAAATATCTAGGGCTGATCCTCGGCCGCAAACTCAACTGGAGGATAAACCTGGTCGCTAGGGCACGTAAAACGGCCTGTGCTGCTTACTGCTGTAGTACAGCATTTGGGCCAAGATGGGCCCAAAGATGACGCGCTGGATCTATTCTGCAATCATCGAACCCAAACTTCTATATGTAGTTGCTTTCTGGTAGACTGCTCTTGACGAAATTCGTAATGTCAGACTTCTTGACAAGCTTACCGACGCATTGCATTTTGCACTTATTTACATAAATTTAAATAAACTTAATATAACGGCACAGCTCTAAGAAGAAAATCGGCTTCCGTTTCACTTATTTGAACGTAGAATTTTTTTGTATAAAGTGATCATACATAATATTCTATAGTTTTAATGAATTGAGCAAATATTGAGGTGACCTTATCATTTGAAGCACACCTTATGTATAAATGTTGAGAATGTTGACAACGCTTTTTCAGTTTACGAATGTTAAGGCTCGGTTAGGGAAGCGTAGAAATCGTAAAAACGTAACGTAAGAACGTTTGTGTAGTTATAGAAACGTTAAAAACGTGCCACATATCCACGAAGACTGTAAATAAAAACGAAACAGAACACAATGCAAAACACAACACAATGGAAAGAAATTCATTTACAGACATTTGCTCGATGTCATCTGTTCAAAGCAGTGATGAGTAAGGTAATGCAAAATTAAAAAAGTACCAATTAGGCCTTAATAGGAAAAAGTTATACATATTTGCTTCTTAAGTTTCATGTTATTATTATTATTTATTTATTTACATATTCTTGTATAATATTATAGAATATTACATATTTGGGTAAATCTGAGTCAATAGTTATGGAATTTACATATAAGTACACTGTAAAATATTGTTCTATTTAAAGTGATTTATTTGTTTTTTATATATATTAAATGTCAATACAATAACTCTCGCTAGAATAATAATAATAAATTAATTATTAGAATCATAAGAATATGTATTTAAAAATTTTAAAGATTAAAAAGATTTACTTATAAATAGGCAAGTAACAAAAAGGGCATTTGTGCTACATGGCCACTCAAAATACATATTATTTATTTATTTTGTTTCAGTTTTTTATACACATTACAATCGTAATAATAACAATCAAAGAAAAATACAGGAAAAATACTACTTTAAAAGATTAATATATATGAAAGTACCAAAAAGGTGAATTCGACCACTTCGTCAATCAAAATACATATATATTATTATTTTGTTTAAATTTTTTTGTGTGCACAATAGAAACAACAATAAGTACATATTTATTTCTTAAAAATCATTTTTTATTATTAAAAAATTAGGGAAAAATCATTATATGCATGCAAGAGATTTATAAGCCTTATATCAATAATCATGAAAGTACCAAAGAAGGTATTTGTGCCGCAATGCAACTCTGCATACAATAGCCACATCACTCATATTCAAGTGTCACATAAAAACTTGAAGGAATTCTGTTTTAAGCCACAGTTATGCTACAGGAACGTAATGTAACAGTAATATCAAAGACTATAAATATATAAAGATGTTGCACACAGTGTATTTAAAAGTGACAAAATTTTGTGCTTCTTTATGATGAGGGGGCAAGGTAATAGGGAAAGCTAAATCTTCGTACTCACTCTCATGTTAACTGAGAGAAAGAGAACAAAAGAGATACTCAGATAACGTATTGTCCTCTTCTCTAAGCAATTTATTCTCATATACGTGTATACGTGTGTGCATCAATGTATACATACATTGCCAAATAATGTATGTATACATACATTGCCAAATAACATGGGGCTGAGCTTCAGGCCACATGGGGGTCAGTAGGTGGCGGATAACTGAACGGCCTACCTACGTACGTTAGCTGCGAATAACCAATAAGCGGTAACCGACCAAAAGCGGCAGATGTGGAGGCGTACTACAAAAGAGTGCAAGTGACCGACGACGCTATCTGCGACATGGCGAACTGATGCCGCCATTTACTAGGCATCATCCCAGAGGGTTCCCTCAAGAGATGGGAAAATAAGAGAGTAACGCCTCCGTGGTCCCCTCAGTTTCATCAAAGCGGCGAACTAAAACGCACTTGATTGCGGCATAAGAACCAAGCCCGGTAAGGTTCTAATTATGGTATACCGGAAGATGTATGTGAATTGGCGATATAGGCGGACGATGACAGTACTCTGACACTTTAGTAGGCGGTGTGAAAGCTGGCCGAAATCGCTGCCGGGCTAATGCTGTCATTGCCCCCGCCTCGTTAAAATTATGGCAAGCCTCTCGGTACGTTAGTGATTCACCGTTATGTTGGTGTTGTAGGAACAGATGCGAAGCCCTGGTTTACGTCAACCTGGCTCTGAACACGTATTCCCATGAGGTTATGTGTCAACCCTCGTGGGGTCTGAGATGAATACCCTGGTGCTAAACGCCTTCGGGCAGAGCTCGAAAATACCGAGGTCTCCGGTGCGAAATCGGGAGATGGACCCATTTAGACGGAGCACTAGAACTCCGAGGTCCCCAGTTAGTGGTAAGGATTCGGGGTTGATGGTCTTGCGATCGGAGTCGTCGCGAGGCGACACGATGTCATCGACCAGCGGTGTTTTTGGTCAACTCGGCGACCAAATCAGAAGTCTGATTGAAATGTTGGAGGATGGGAAAAGGAGATCAATCGATCAACCGATGAGGGACGTGACTGACTCTATCAAAACCCTATATGACTTTTACGCAAGCGAGCTGTAGGGGCAAACTACCAGGGCGACCAACCGCAGCAATTCTGCTACACAAACATCGCCTGGTTGAGGAACCAGGAGGCGAAGAGGAAACAAGAGGAGACTTATGAGATTCCTGTGACAAAAAGGAGAACTCTGAATCCTGCACCAAGGGCTCCAGCGAGGGAGACAACTGATATGACTTTGAGCCGGCAGGAGGATACTAAGGGTAAGTGAGGAACCAAGGTGGCAGAAGGTCACGAGGAGAAAAAGAAAGAACAAGAAACCACAGGAGAAGAAAACGAAGCCGGATGCGATCATGATAGCGACGAAGGATAACACATCGTATGCCGACATTCTGAGGAGAGTCAAAACAGACCCTAAGCTTTGTGAATTAGGAGAGAATGTGACCAAAATTTCGAGAACCTTCAAGGGTGGGCTACTACTCCAGCTCCGCAGGAGCGAGGAGCACACGGAGAACCATTGGAGAGCTCTTGGGAGAAAGCGCATCTGTCCGCACTCTGAAGGATATGAGAACAATTGAGATCACGGACATCGACGAGATCACGGAGAAGGAGGATGTATATGAGGCTATACGTAAGATTCCAGGCTTCGAGACTTTCAGTAAGCCAGACGTAGTTACCCTTAGGAGGGCATATGGTGGGACACAAACGGCCACAGTGAGTCTTAACCTCTTCACGCCCTTGGCCACATATGTGGACGTTTAATTTTTTATAATTATAATTATAATAATAATAAAAAACAAAAATTTTATAATAAGTTATTGACTACCAAATCCTCCAACAACAGAAGTAAACATTTTACCATTTGTCTGCACTGATGATATTATTTCCGACGCATAGGCAGATAAATAAAAAAACTTGAAATAATTCTTCGGCAGTCTGTTTTATAGGATTATATCAAGAAACCGTTAATATTTGAAAAATAATATCAGATATATTTAATACAATAAGTTTTACCATCACCACCTAAAAAATCTAAAAGCTGGACTAAAGTTAATCCTGGAATTAGACTGGACGGTATCCTATCATTATCCTAAATACAAGTAACTGAAAAATCCCTCCAGATGTCACGACAAAAATTGTGTAAGACGAACACTCTCCGCATTTGTGAGAAATGTTAAGAATATATATGCCTGATATGCCCGGTATGTATGAAATTATTTCACACATATGTATATTACCATTAACGCTCAGTGGCCACAAATGTGGACGTTATACCTTTTTGTGAATTTTCTGAATTGCTATTTAAATAAAATTAAATAATTTAAAAAGAAAACAAAATTTAATTATACCGAGTCGTCTGCAAGAGAATCGGAGCTCGGGACTAGCCTAAACTAGGTTGTCCAGTTTTGCTACTGGAGATTATTAGTACATTATTCCCACGGGGCCAGCCTTACACTTTTATAAGTAGGGAGCCGGAGGCCGCTCATACCATACCCGAGATAACACCGGGGTCAGATGGAGTCCCGAATAGGGCACTCAGGGGAACCATCGTCGTATCGTCCCATCTGCCTACTTGACACAATGAGAAAAATACTGAAGAGGATAATTTACAATCGACTACTGACGTGTGTCGAGGCAGAAGGAGCTCTCCCGGACCTGCAATAAGGGTTTAGGAAAGGACGGTCCACTGTTGACGCCATAAGGAGGGTGGTCGACATTTCAAGAGACGCAATAGAGGGCGAAATATGGAGATTTGGCACCAAGGAATACTGCGCGGTTGTCACATTTGGCTTTAGGAACGCGTTTAACTTAACGAATTGGGAGCGGATTATGAGAGCCCTCTTTCACATGGCTACGTCGCCATACTTAATGGAGATTCTGAACAATTACTTTCAGGACAGGAAAGTAATATACCTAACGGATAAGGGAGAAAAGGAATACGTAGTGACGGCGGGTGCTCCGCAGGGTTCTGTATTTGGGCCGCTACTATGAAACATTATGTACGATGGTGTACTTCGACTGCGATTGCCAAACGGGAATACAATTGTGGGCTTTGCAGATGACATTGCCATAGTCTCGGTAGCTAAGACGGTAAGGGAAATAGAGGAGATGACGAACATAGCGATTCGAAAAGTTGGAGCATGGCTTGATGAGGCAGGTTTGACACTTGCTGCACATAAAACGGAGGTCGTCTTGATAAGTCCCCGAAGATGGAAGTGACCGTTGGAGGTAGTAAGATCGGATCTAAGAGGGCGATAAAATACCTGGGAGTGATTATCGACGACAGGTTGAATTTCAAGGAGCACGTGGAATACATCGGCGAAAAAACATCTGTAACACGGAGCACTGACGAAGATAATGCCCAATATTGGAGGACCAGGTCCATTCAAGAGGAGGATAATATCGAGGGTTTAAATGTCGATAATGTTATATGTTTGCCCAATATGGTCGGAGGCACTCTCAGTGGGGACGACAAGGAGAATACTGTTCTCGGTGTATCGTCTAAGCGCGATTAGACAGATAAGTGGCTTCAGGACAGTGTCTGATGAAGAGGTATTGGTATTGGCAAAGATAATACCAATAGACATATTGGCCAATGAGATGAGGCGGATATACTTTCACCATCTCGAGTTTCCAGGACGAACTGCAGCTATAAAGGCGGAGGAACGAAGGACTTCCGGGCACAAATGGCAGTCACGATGGGAGAACGACTTAAAGGGGAGATGGACATTTCACCTTGTCCCTCATGTAATCCTTTGGATGGAGAACAAACATTGCGAGCTGAACTACTACGTGACCCAGTTCCTAACTGGTCATGGGTGCTTCAGGAAGTACCTGCACAGATTTGGACATGATACTTCCCTTTTATGCCCAAACTGTGTAGATGAGGAGGAGTATGCGAAGCATATTCTAATATGATGCCCCAGATTTAGATGGCCCGGGGAAACGAGTTTCGGATCAACTCGGCTTATGGAGGAGGTATTGAATTCTAGGATTCTATCGAGTCAATACAGTCAGAGAATGGCTGAAGTTATGATAGAACTCCGAAGGCTGGAGGAACGGAGGCGAAATTTAAATTTAACTTATTGTTGCGAAGCTTTAAAGCTAACAAGCCCTCCGCGAAGGTTTTTTATTTCGGTGCGAATCGATATAGTTTCATTTCTACACAATAAAACACGTATTCTTACCCTACAATAAAACAAAGGGTAACATTTTTTTCCACAGGTTATTTGCACATAAATTTTGTGAAAACAAGACTTCTTTTAGTTTGTTTGTTTTTTTATTTGGCAATGTATGTATACCAGACGTCGGCACAAAGAGAACATGGTAAAATGTGAGTGTATTATGAGAAGCATGTGTCGATCCCAGAGGAAAATTGTTAGTAAAATTTTCAAGTGTAACCTAATATTTTCAACTGTAAACTGTATATGTATATATAGAAAGAATGTACAGCTATAAAGTCCCTAATGACTGTTTATTTAACTTGGGAAATATCCTTAAAAAATTCGTGGTCATTTCTCATTGTTATTAGTGAACCTCACTGGATATCAGTAAATACTACCGAAATATTTTTTTGGGTGTATAATTGAAATATGAAAGAAAGCGATATGAACCTTCTTCGTTAGAAGCTGACAAGCAACAGAATGCATTTTTACGCTCTTTTTAACGAACATTGTTGATGTTCGTTTCCTATGTGTGTAAAAAGCCGAAGATGTTCTTCCCCTGAGGGACATTGGTGCCGACGTCTGATGTGTACATAGATAAACACACGTATACACGCAAATGAGAATAAATTGCTCATGCTGTAGTTACCCACACGTAACGTAACGTACCGTAGCGAACGTTCTCTTTTTAGCATATGGAGAACAATGTAAACGACGACCGAAACGTACTCTCTCGTTAGCAAAACGGAACGATCTGTATAAAACAGAATTCTCCCACGTTTTTACGTGACATTTGAACATGAGATATGATGAGCATTGTTGCCACGAAAAAAATATTGTAACCAACATTTGTGAAAAAATTACCAAATAAGGAAAAATATGCCAAAATTAAATTCGCAGTTTTTTTATTTTATTTTTTTTAAATTTAAATTATAATTGAGAAAAAAGAAACAAAAAATAAGAAAATAAAATTATATTCTTACTAATTAATTAATTTTAACAAACAAAACAAAAGCTATTTTTATAAGAAAAATAATAACCTAATCCGGAAAAATCTACACATTGAACAAAAAACGGCAACACTGTTGATGAGTCTGTATGCCAATTTCTTTGCATTGTGTTTGTTTCGTTTTTATTTACATTCTTCGTTGACACATGTCCCGTTTTGAACGTTTCTATAACTACACAAACGTTTTTAAGGCTACGTACGTTACGATTTTACGTTTCCTACGCTTGGGTAACCAAGGCATTAGAGAAGAGAACAATACGTTCTCTGAGTATAATAAGTTGAGTGATGTATTAAAGTTAAATAAATGGTTACTATAAAGTACAAAATAAAAGTACCTTTAAAAAAGGGTGATGCTTTTGCATTACACCTCCCTTCCTGAGGAAAAAAATTTTGGATCGAAAAATAGGTGATCAGGCTATTTTATATTCAATAATTTTTTATTATTATTATTATTATTATTCTTTCTTATTCTATCAAAACTATTTTTCTTATTTTTTTATTTATTTTAATAAATATTTATAAGTTTCAGTGATTAATTATAATTATACGTATTTATGCTTATACTATGTACATAGTTTGTATTTATTTGAATTTTTTTTGTTTACATGCAATATACATTATATATATATGTTCTTTATGTTTTATTCATCATTTTTTTATTTATTTATTAAATTACAGTTATTGTTATGTATTAAAATATTCAGTCTTTAATTAATCAATTTCTTTTCAATTATAAAATATAATTAATTTGTAATTTTCATATTATTGTAATATTTCATTTTTTTCAGCATTTCTTTTGTATTTTATGTTTATATGTATGTATTTATATATTTGTTCAAATTTGTTCTCCAATTTGAATTTAAAATAATAAGATAGAAGAATTTTGGAAAGAGTTTTTTTCTAAGGCAAAAGCTTTATAACTTCATAATTTTATATGACTCTATCCCAAATAAGAGCTTGAGAATCATGTTCCTCATTCACACTCTACAGTTTCCGAACCCTGTTCTTATGAACAGTTTTTTTCCTTTTTCTTCGTTCCATCATACACTCTAACATTACAACCGTCTACACTATTGACAACAAATGGTCCTTCGTAAATGCTCTTAAATTTGTCGTAGGGCTGTCTCTGTATTAGGACGTTGTCGTTCGCCTGTCGTATTAATGGTTTCGCATACTTATCGTATATGTTCTTGTTCCGCAATTTATGCTTGTTAATTAGTTCCTTTGTCAACTTGTGCGATTTCTGTAATCTGTACTTAACCTCCTTACTATAACTTTCTACGTTATACAAAGGATCAATTGTTCTTAATGACGTTATTTCAGGTAAGTTAGGTGATCTACCAAAAACTAACTCATACACTGAAAATTTATTGTCAAAAACTGTATTCGAAGTAGTGTTATGAAAAAACAAAAATAAGACAAATAAGTATCTCATTCCTCAATGTTTTCGGAGATCTATGTTCTCAAATATTCGTTAAAAACTCTATGGTTTCGTTCGACAGTGCCTAGGGTTTCGTAATGATAAGCCGTCGAATAGTTCATACTGATGTTTAATAATTCACACAACTCTTGCATTATCTGATTCTTAAGCTCTGTCCCTAGGTCCGATCTGATGGTATTCATTGGTCCATAAATTCAGATGAACTTTTCAAAAATCGCACGCGCGACTGTGTCAGCGCTCTTATCAGGTATAGCAGTCACAACCAAATATTTCATCAAATCACACATTAATGTAAGGGCGTACCTATTTCCATATTTCGATTCACTAAATGGGCCTATAGTATCTAAAACGACTACGTCGAAAGCCTGAGCTGGTGTTGGTGTTAAAACTAATTCTTCCTTACCCCCGGGTCTACCTTATTCACACTACATCTGCTGCAATTCCTTACGAAATTGGCCACGTCCCTAGACATGTTCCTCCAAAAATATTTCGTTCTCAATTTAGCATATAATTTACTCCGACCACAATGCCCTCCTAAGAGCGGATCATTGTGATATATTGTCATCAATTTTTCCCTCTTTTCCCTTTCAAAAACCTCCTCAATGGGATTCGTCAACATTATTTCCAAATTTTTCACATTTTTCGAACCATAGTCCTTCAATTTTCCTATGCTACAAATTGTAAAAAATATATCATCCTTCGGCCACTCCAATATGTGAATATTATTACTGACAGCTAATTCCTGAAGCCTCGAAAGCATTTCATCCAGATTAAATGTTTCGTTATCAATACGAATGTCCACATACAATATTCTCCTAAATTTCCTGTAAATATTTAAACGTAGCGCACTCAATTTATCATCGGTGTACATAAGCTCAGATCTGATTTTTGATATCTTGTTACTAAAATTGTGTGAAAATTTATCATAAATTGGGACTCTCACCACGTCAGCATCTGCTCGGATTGGTTCCTGCGGGTTTTGTCTGGACATTCCGCGGGTTGTCACTGCAAGAATTCTTTCACTCGCCGTCCTCAATTCGTCAATCGAGATACGTGAGAGTGCATCTGCTGCCACATTGTCCCTACCTTTTATATGCTCTTTTACAAAATTATACACCTCAAGTTCCAGCCGGATTCTTGTCAGTTTGGATGATGGATCTCTCATGTTAAATAAGTAGACTAATGGTCGGTGGTCTGACCTGACAGTAAATTTGGTACCATAAACATATGGTCTGAACTGTGTTATCGCAAAGTAAATTGCCAAGAGTTCTTGTTCAATTGTCGACTTTTTGCGTCCTTGACGCATAGTATACTGGCAAATCGTTGCCGTCAATATTCTGACTCAAAACTGCACCGCATCCAGTTTGAGAGGCATCCACGGTTATAATGAATTGTTTTGAAAAATCAGAGTATTGTAAAAGTTTGGGAGAGATAAGGCTTGACTTTAGTTTCTCAAAAGCATTCTGACAGTTTTCGTCCCATTTGAATAAGGTTCTTTTCCTGGTAAGGTAATTTAAAGAGTCTGCTGTGAACCAACGAAATCATAAGACGTGTTTCATTATATGGTGTAGTAACGATTCCAGCCACTGTTGGTATTTCTATCTCGATTCCTATTATTACCTCTATCGTTGCCTAAAACTCTTGAATTGGTACTGTAACGTCTATTATTATTATTATTATTATTCGAACGAGAGAAACTATTATTAAAGTTGTCATTACTATTGAAACGATTCCTAACACTGCCTGAATAATTACCAGGGTTAAAATTGCGTGACTGGTATGCCAAAACTTGTTTGTCACTAGATTCTTTCATCTGCTCCACCACTAATTTTGCAACTACATCTTTGGGGTCAGTAAAAACGGTAGAGGCAATTATTGATTTGACTAAATTGGTTTTCGCATTCATTCTGCAGACAGTAACCGCCTGCTCAACTGCCATTTCGTGTGCTTTGGGTTTAGTAATACCCTCGATGATAAGAGATCTTTCCAGTGCGTCTGCCAAATCTTCCACTTGCTTCGAAAACTCCAAGAAGTTGTTATTCCTCACCTGTAAAGCAGCAAGTTTGCACGCAATTATTTTCGAATTATCGGGTTTAAGTTTACTCTTTAAAGCGATTTTTATATCATCAATACTTTTCACTACGTCTGGTAAAGCCTCGAGCCTTGCCATCCAACTTTGACTTTACGAATGAAATAAAAGTCGTGTTCAAATTCTCGTCAGTCAAATTCAGAGTAAGGGTATCCCCGTCGTAATTTTCCTTATTATACTAGCACACATGGTTATGAGAGATTTTTTCTGATCCGTAGTAGCCATTTCTGATCTTATCTGGTTCATTCTTTTTGAGTCTCCTATTATTATTTGTTTGAGTTCTGGTTCGGCTGTATTTTGTTCCTAATCACTGTCGAAACACTTTCCTAATACTTCACCTAATTCCGAATCCGATTCCGTCATCACATTCCTGTTAACTAATTTAAATAGAAAAACATCGGGAGATACGTATATCCCACAGTCCAATTTACCAAAACATCTCACTAAAAGTTCCCTGCAGTGTACTAATCTTCTGTCATTGTTATCTCCCGTGTCAATTGATATACTTCCAATATGAAGTTTCGCGTATGATAAAATAGCATTATATGTGTCGACAAGGAGATTTACATATGCGTCCCTTTTGGTCTGTTTAGTCGACAATGGCCGGTTTTGAAGAATCCTCTTCTTCACGTTATAAAATTTAATTATCATTTCGTTGAAAATTTCCTGACTAAATGCTGTCATCTAATATACCATTTCATGTTATTAACATATCCAAAGTTCGAATAGGGAAAGACGTTGCGGTATATATTCTAATTTGAGCCGTGTAAAATTTATAAACATAAACTTTACTTTATCCTAAACTTATTTACTCTTCTCCTAAATATTCTAAAATATGTAAAAAAAATACCCGAATGTTCAAAAAGAATGCGATTAAGCTGTGAAAAGTAATGAAATTTTCCAAAATGTATGTAATAAAGTTCTCCGAAGAATTTCAAAAGTTACCTAATGAATCAATAGAGATAATAATGCTAATATGTACGGTGAGTGTATGAGTGTATGTATGCGAAAAAAGAATAAATAGATTTGCAACGAAAATTTGCATTCATTTATAATTGTTTCCTCTGCCCAAAATTCTTCTTTTTATCAATCTATGTATATTTGCGTTGCTATTTATTTGATCATCATGTTCAATTTATATTGCAACTCTTATTATGACTTACATAAGAGAATATTTAGACCAAAAGAAATGCTGTTTCTCTTAAATTTACTGTTATTATATTCTCTTTCATTTTCATATATTCTTTGTGTAATCTCTATTTTTGTTCATTTTTTTCCATTCTTATTATATATGTATTATAGAATTAAAAAAAAATTAAAATGGGGTATAAAGTAATATATGTGTAATTATATGACTACATAAAGTATTATAAATTTATTTAAGAATATAATTTAATAATATGATCATATCAATGTTACTATACAATAGCTTACTCTTATATACTTTTGTTACACCCTGTTTTTCTTCTTTGGTCATCTTTTTGCAAAGTTTTATTTTTCTGCCCTTGATGTTTCTCCTACTTTGATATGCGGGTTACTAGATGTTTGTGTTGCTGCAGTTGTTCATCACTTTTGTTCAGTTTTTTCTCCTTTTTGTTTACTTGTTGGTATCTTAATTGTGAATTAGGTTTCTTCTTTTATTTATTTTTTTATTATTTGTTCTTTTTTTGTTTTTTTTAACATTTCACCGTTTTATTGAAAATATTTCCTTTGTTAATAGGCACGTTAATATGTACATTGTTTTTGATCTTTTGTCTATTTTTGTTCTTTTTGGTTAGCGGTTTACTGTACAAACTGTACTTTAAATACAGACTGTACTTTCAGAGTATTTTTTATACGAAACCGTTAGAAATAATATTTCTATTTTAAAACAACTTTGCTTTCATTGAAAAATATATATATTAACATGGAAGAAAGTATTTGGATGTGTAATAAAACATTATATAAATTCCCATCTATTTTTGTTGTTTTTCAAATTTTGCTTTTGTTTTTGTTAAGGCTCACCCGTATTGATTATTTTGTTTCATTTAACAAGCAACTATAATCAAATTTAAGTTTTTTCACCACTTGCACTTTAATTTTGTTCTAGTTATTTGTAGTGATTTAGATTTTTTTCCACTTCGATTTATGTTACCATTTTCTGTTTTTTTTTCACATGCATATGTAGTAGTTCCACCAAAAAAATAAATTGTTTTTCTTTTGCTTTCGTATTATATATTTTAGGTTATGTTGCATTTTTCGCGTGTGTGCTTTTTTCTATCTTTTTTTTTCTTTAAATTTCCTTTTTTTTAGGTCTGCTTAATTTAAATAGTTTTGGCACAAAATAAAAACTTTTTTGTTTTACTTTTCAGATGGTGAGGGATGTTGTGTTTTTTCTTATAATAATGTGCTTTATATTATTTATTATTAATATATGCTTTTTCGTTAAACCTAAGTTTATGAAACTGTTCCTTTTTTATCACTTTAGTTCAACATTTTTTTTTACAGCACGGTCGCCATATAATGAAACACGTCTTATGATTTCGTTGGTTCACAGCAGACTCTGCCTGCGTAGTTTATTTACAACCTTTTATACTTAAAAACTAACGGTTCTTAAGATAAATTTAAGTAAGTGTAATAAAGAGAATGGTGATAACTAGATTATAAATAATTGTAGAAAGATAATAAATAATGAGTGATATATCAAAGTTAAATAAAGGGTTACCGTTCACGCTGGCCACCCTACTTTTAAGTTTAGATTTAAGTTTTGTTAAAGTGTAATAAATCAACCCTGCATTACTATGAATTATTGTGAATTATGAAGTATAAACGAAAAGAGATCATTACCCGATCCACCCCTCAACCCGAAGGTACGTTTGTACAACAAATAAATAATAAATAGATTACTTAAACTAATTATCTGTGTTTTATTACCCCAACTCTCGCCAAATATTTTATTTTATTCTCTCCCTGCCCACCCCCACAGTTACTATAAAGTACAAAATAAAAATACCTTTAAAAAAGAGTGATGCTTTTGCATTACAAGGGTTGGCAAATGACATTTCTAAATTGTACAGACCAGCGTTTTAAATTGTAATTTTTTGACCCTAATTGTACAAAACACATTGTTTATTGGAAATATATATATATATGTTTATGAGAAATATATATTATTTTATATAATACTAGCTAAAACCCGATGTGCTGCGCTACTCCTATCGATATGAAATATAAATATTCAAAATAGATTGACATACATATTTTAATTTATGTATATTTTCATTATTTTTAGTCAATAACCTCAACGTAATAAAATAAGAAGAAATCTGGATTTTAAAATATTTATTTTGTTACTGATATTTACAATGTTTCATAATAATGATTTTGTTATTCTATTTCTATTAATGCTGCGGCTCTACGTCGCTGACTCTGAATTCGAGTAATACGTTGATCCGGCGTCTAGGATGCTCGTAGACTCTCTCTTTCTAGACGTACATCGCGTTGATCCGGCGTCTCATCAGTTCTTGATCTTGATGATTGGGATCGTTTTCTTCTAAGACGTGCACCACGTCGATCGGGTGTCTCAGCAGCTCTAGATGTTGATGCTCGTATACTCTCTCCTTCTACACGTGCATCACGTTGATCTGGTGTCTCCGCAGCTCTAGAAGTTGATGCTCGTATTCTTTCTCCTTCTAGGCGTACATCGCGTTGAGACATTGTCTCATCAGTTCTTAATCTTGATGATTGGGATCGTTTTCGTTTAAGACGTGCATCGCGTTGATGAAGTGTCTCAGCAGCTCTAGATGTTGATGCTCGTAGTTCAAGACGGCTTTCGCGTTCTGAAGGCGTTTCTCGTGATGTTTCGGTACAATTTCGCTGGCTTTGTAGCCGACCTTCATGTTCCAACGATGTCTCAGTAGCTCGTGCGGTTGTGGCATGTTGTCGAAGACCTTCAAGTCGTATTTCGTGTTCTGACGGCGTTTCAGAAGCTCGTGCTAAAAAGGTAAGATTTCGTTGACTTTCAAGGCGCTCTTGGCTTTCTGAAGGTGTTTCAGTAGCTCTTGATGTTGTGGCACGTTGTCGTAGGCCTTTAAGGCATTCTTCACGTTGTGATGGCGTTTCGGCGGCTGTAGAGGTTGAAGCTCGACTCCTTTCAGTTTGAGGCGAATACCACGCTCTTCCGAACTTTCATTTGCAAAATGAATGTCACTCAAACAACGTTTAAATTGTTTAGAATCAAAGATTCAACTGAATTCCAAAACCGAATGCGTGTTATATGTATTTCTTTATATTTTACCTAATGTGAATAGGTAAAAAATCGGTTCAGGTCAAAAACCTTCTGAAAAATATTAAGGTTATTAAAATTTAACAAATAATTGTATTTGCGTCGGTCACAGGTAATTTTTTTTATGAGTTTTGCAACTTCTTATTTTATTTGGGAAAAACATTGACAGTTTACATTTTATTACTTAGGTAATTAAAAGTAATGAATGAAAATATTACTGCCTATTGTACTTGACATCTGTTTAGCAGTGTTAACAACACGTCAATATTAAAAACCACCAAAACCAATTATAACTACAATTTACATTTTGTACGAATGTTATGTTTGCCTGTATGTGGAATTCTCTTTAAATAATTTCATTTCAATTAATTCAAAAACCAAATTATAATTTATTTCATTATCAACTTTTATAATTTAAAATAATTTAAATTTATTATTACATTATGTAGACAGTTTTTATTTCTATTTAGTATTAGAAAAATATAGTTATCGACTTTTAACTAATTAAAACGTTCGAAAAGCATGTTATGTTTGCCTGTATGTGGAATTCTCTTTAAATAAAACTTCACATATTGTCAAAAACCAAATTATAATTTATTTCATTATCAACTTTTATAATTTAAAATAATTTAAATTTATTATTACATTATATAGACAGTTTTCATTTTTATTTTGTATTAGAAAAATATAGTTATCGACTTTTAACTAATTAAAGCGTTCGAAATGCATTTCAGTTTGTATTTTACTTTTACTAGAGAAGATGAAAACGTTTTTACATTCGTACAAATTTGGTTTCCGAAATACCTGACCTGTTTCTGTAGGATAAACGATTTCATTTGCTTGTCTATTTATATGGAAAATACAATCAAATATTAGTTTTTATTTGTGTGACAGTAAAATTGTTTGGCTTACATAAATAGTACATAAAACTTTTAATAAGTACCTTTAAATAAATATAAAATCGTTGAAATGAATCTAAAAACTCTGTAGTGATAACACTGGTTAACAGCTGAATTAAGTAAAAACAAAAGACGCCATATTGAAAATGATAAAAATAGTGAAAACAAAGATTGTAAACTATAGAATTGATATTAAATATGTTAAAAAATAAATAATAAAGTAAAAACTCAAACCCAAAAACATGTCTTATATATCCATATCTGAATTTTTGTCTTTTAGTTTTGCAATTTTATTTCTTTATTATTTTTTTGTTTATTTCTTTTATTGTTTTGTTTACCTAAAAACATATGATACGTTTTTTACGTTATCTATAATTGCTCTTACACTCTACGTTCAGTAGACATTACTGTTACATTACGTTACATTACGTTCCGGTAGCATAACTGGGGCTTTATACAGATCGTTCCGTTTTCTTAACGTAAGAGTGCGTTTCGCGGTCGGCACCAATTAGCGTTGCCGTTTTGGTCCAATTGGACCAAAATTGGTAGTTTTATTTAAAAATGCTACAATTGGTAGTTTGGTTGGTTTGTTCAAATTTAATTTATTTTTTGGTATGAAAATACAATTAATATCTGTAAGATTTAATGTTTGGAGTACTATTTATTTTTGGGTCTAAAAACGTCCCATAGCCCAAAAAGAATTTCAGAATTCAATGAATTTCAAGATTATTGTTCCGTAAAGCTCCATAAAATTTTAGGCATTTGTTCAACAAGATGGCTTTCATTAGAAGGTATAATTTCTAGAATCATCGAAAAATGGGATAGTCTAAGACTTTATTTTATTTCATGTTCATTAGAAGTTAATGGCATTCGATCAGCAGAATTAGCAAATTCAATGGGAAACAAAATTAAAACTTATTTCCTGTTCTTATCATACATTTCACCAATAATAAACGCCTTAAATAAAGAATTTCAATCAGAAAGCTCTAGACGAAGAAAATACATGTTTTTATTATTGTCAATTGTCATTTATGTTGAAAAACTTATGAAAATATTGAGACTAGTAAGCTTTTTTAAACAACACTTAAAAAAATACTACATTTGTAAGCTTATTCTACAATTGCAAGAATAAGCTGTTAGTAATCTTACACATAATATTATCACGAGGGTTTCGTTTTGATTTTTCTACAATTGTTACTATAACCTTTTTCAAGATTTTCTTAAGACTTTTTCAAGAGTAATGCTTGCGTTGGTAAGCTTAATATAATATTATTCTCAACACATTTGGTATGTTAGGTACTCTTGAAAATATTACTAACAATTTTCCTTGGGGTACACACATGCTTCTCATAACTACAGTCACATTTTAATAATGTTCCCTTTTTTCTGACCACTGATTTACATTGCTCTTCATATGCAAAAAACGAATGTACGGTACGTTATGTTACATTTGGCTAACTGGGGCATAATCAATACACTGTGTTTGTATATTTTCGTTTTGTTTTTTTTTTTTCTTATTGTATTCTTACACTTTCACTGTTCTATTATATTCTTTTTATTTAAATAAATTAAAACATTTCGCACAACAAAAAAGGATAAAAATGAATTAATAGAATAAATATGTATACATATAGAAAATTTATTTTAATCCACAAAAGTCGTTGAAAGGGTGCGGTTTCCAACAATAAAAACCAAGAATGGCGGTCATTGAGACAATCTGAAAATAGAATGTCGGCAAATATTTTATTTTATGTAGGGGATAATTCGGATCGAATGGACCAATATTTGTGGAGAATAAACAAAAAAACAAAATGCATTAATTTTCAATATAAATTGGTTTATTACGTACAAAGTACGTAACCTTAGCTTTGGGAGTGGATCGAGCAGTGATCTATTTTAATTTATACTTCATAATTTACAATAATTAATACAGGGGTGAGTACTAAACTAATCTGGTGGCCAGCGTGAACAAACATATAAAAATAATACGAGAAAAAAACAATTAGATGTAAGGATAAAATTTATGAAATCAGAAGAGGTTTTGTCCAATATAATAAATTATGTATTTACAATTATAAAACTCTGTTAGACTAAATTGAGACTAATTGTATACTACCTCTTTTAAAAGCAGAAATCATAATTGCGATTTTTATAAACAATCAGTACGTTAATACAAAAAAGAAATATAATACGTAAAAACACTTAAATTTATCAAAATTTTGAAAATATATACAAATAAAACACATCATTTGTTAGGAACATATTTGATTCACTTTCATAATTAAACAATTATTGTTATAAATCGAACGTTCATTTCGAATGAAGTGTCTACTTTAATACCATTTCCAGTTGCTCTATAGCTATCAGTTAATTAAAATTCTTCGACTAAGTAATAGGAACTAAATTAATTCAATTCAATTATATGTTGTGCAACCTTGTCCACAAATATCAGAATACTCACAGTGATAATTATTGTGCAAACTGTTATAAGTAATAATTAACAAACTCGAAAATCTGATATTAATTTTATAACAATGGCCAATATAGATATTGAACTAAGGTCTCCATCTTTACCAGAATTTACGAAGAGATATTATTGTGCTAATTAGCTTCTAATACTTTGATAATTTATATTATCTCTCACCTTTCAAAAAAACTTTCACTTTTTGAATCGCCTCTATCAGCCAAAAGGAGAACCACTTTAATTCAGTAGGGGTATAAGTTTTCTCAACTTTTTCAGAAAGTCCGCGAATCTGATCACTAATGCAGTGATTCATAACAATTTCTGCACGGCAAATATTTTTGTTCTCTGTTAACTCAAAATAGTCATGGTTCCCCAAACCAGATCGACGCATCCTTATGACAAATGTCGCCATTAAATCTTCTCTGTCCAGAAATAAACTTGAGAGAAGTCGAACATAAGATTAATTTGGGTCCACAACTTAACCAATAGTTGTGCAGCACGCAGCTCAAATCTTGAGTAGAGCAACTTTGTATTTTGCTAGAAGGAACTTTGCCAGACTCAAAACTCCTAACATGAATACAACACCCATTATGCTCGCATTGAGACGCCGAAAAATCCATGTATTTGGATGTTGGCTGTGGAAATTCATTGAACGAATCTTGAGATTGTTCTTGAATCGATCTTCATTAAATTATATTTAAGATTTTCGATCATTTCGATTCATTAAAGTCAGCTTCGAATCCAAATTTCTTGTAATCATATCTTGGATTTTATAACAATAAGCCATTACAGTTCGCGAGAATCAAATAATCGAGAAGAAAATGATAATATGTTTCTTTTCGTTGCGTTCATATCTTTGAAAGGATTTTCTAAATAAATTTAAATGAGTCATTGTTCGGTGTTCAATGTATGTCTAAAGTTTTAGCAGAATTGAAACCACTGTGCAATAATTTTTCATTCTATAGAGTGTTATAAATTTAGGATGATTTGAAAACCATTTCGTCAGGTTGAAATCCTGGAAGGCCTAGTAGTACATTCCTTACCCATTACCGTTTGGTTCGTGGCATAGGTCCGGTGGAAAAGAGTAGCATCAGGGCATAATGAACGCGCAGATCTGCTATGCGTATTATCGCCAAATTGGCTCCAAAGACCCTAAACTCCTGTTGGAGGAAGAGGAAGGATGCTTGGTTTGGGCTAGTGACCACCAAAATAACTGCCCCCGCCTATTCAGTTAGGGCCCTTAAGACGCAGAAATCTGCTGAGCTAAACACTTCCCTTTAGCCTCCCAAACGAACGAAAGTAGTATATTCAAAAACCCCCTTTAGGACCTCGCAAGTCTGCGCATCCCAAGCGCCCTGACTCCAGTAAAGCCTCCAAGCCTCTTAGTGAGGTGATTTCGGATAGCCTGACCTGGGCGATCATAGATAGAGACACCAAGAGGGCACCATCTCTCACTATAATTGGACGTTGGTGGAGCTAGTCCTCCTTAAGAGGTTCCCCGAGATCATGGTCTCCAACCTTCACCCAGTTGCCGCGCTACAGGGTGGTTCCAAAGGCATACAAGGGTGATAGCCTGCTCCGTTCTTTGAAGCTCTATAAGGTGGCTATCAACAAGATTGGTGAAGTCTAGCCAGGAGCCAAGATTGCTGCTATCTGTCTAGACTAGATACCACACCGCCCCCGGGTTGAAGCCATTTTAGAGATTCTCAGTCAGCAACACGGTCCCACCCACCGAATATTGTATGGTAGCCAAAGTTGTCGACCAATGGGGTGATCACCGCTAGGCGATGAGAATCTCTGCCGTTGATCAATGCCCAAGTGGATTTGGCTCAATCGTGTTCAGGATTTAGAAGTCTGGTCCTTGGGCGGCTTTGCGATCTCCAGTCGGGACGGTTGACTTCCTTTCTGTGCTTCTCTGAACCGAGAACATCGAATATGGTAGCGTCAGTAGCTACAGTAGAATCTCCAACTCTGAACTCGTTGAACAACTACAAAATGACGCGGGTAAACCGTCTCTGTTATCGGACGAAGAGGACGCCGACGCGACAGTTACTGCTTCTCAGGCTGATGTTGAGAGTCATACTCCAGCACTCAAAAACGCCTGCTGTCGCTCTATTCCTCTATCTAAAAGTCGAGGACGTAAAGCTCGTTCTAGTACAGGAACACTGGGTTGTCAATGGCGGGGTTTGTGGACATACCGACAAAAGACATCGCAATGCGTTTTTCCATGATACAGGTAGGGTTAGAGCTTGTGTAATCGTCAAATCTAATATTAACGCTTTTGACACGAAGATCATCGAGTTAAACTCGAAGACCCTCTGTATCACATCACATTCCTCATTTTTAACAGGAGAGAAGTGCTGGACCTTACCCTGACTAGCTCAAATTTCATTGACTCTCTCCAGGACTGGTTTGTATCTCAAGAATGATCCTTCTCGGATCATCGATACACGTCCCACTTCAGGAAAATACTACAATTCTGTCTCTCAAAACCTCCCCACCTATTGAAAATCGTTTTGATTTAGAAAGGGCAGAGCTATATCTTTTGATCGAGCAATACTTTTTGCCAGGAGAGTGATGATCTTCACCGTCCCAGAAGCAGGCTATTCAATAGGGCCAAAACAACCAGTGAGCGGGCACTTTAGAAGGCCAAAAAGACAAAAATAGGGACTTAAATACGCTGTTACGCATGCGAAGAGAGCTTCTTGGGGGAACTATTACGCTAGCGTAGAATCTTCTACCGAAACTAGCGGACTTCGTAAAATATTATGTTCCACATATAAATCTCTCGACTGCATCCAACGGCCCAACGGCTGCTGGACTGTGTGCAGTTTGGTGACGCTTAGCTTGTCCTTGACACTCAATTTCCTGGTATGTCAACCTCGGAGGAAAGGCTTTCTAACCTTGAGCCCAATGCAGTGTACCGTTAGATCTTTGAACTCTTCAAGTTCCCTGGACCGGATGGTATCATTCCAGTCGACATTCATCATAGGGAAGAGTTTATCCTTTTTAGCTACTTGACATTTATAATGCTAGCCTTAGACTCGTCTATGTCCCTTGGAGCTGGAGTGTATTTAAGGTGATTTTTATTCGCAATGTTGAGAAACAATCCCGTACGGAAGCTAAGGACTATAGGCTACGTAGTCTATGTTCCTTTTGTTCATTGCAAGGGCTCCTTGATGTTCATACTAAGTCCTCCATTGTTCCATCACTCTTGGCTGTATCCCAATACGCTTACAAGAAGGGCAAATCAGTGGAAACAACACTACGCTCTTTCATCTCACAGACCGAAAAATTCTTACTCGCTGAAGAATACACTCCGGCTGTCTTCCCTTACACTAAGGGTGCATTTAACAACGTCAACTCAAACGGTATAGTAAAGGCTCTTAATTATTTTAACCTGTGACAGCATCTGGTTAGGTTTATTGAGCTCTTCCTCAAAAATAGCAACCTCCTCAGCGAGGACTACATATTGTCAGAGAATTGTTTGTAGAGATACACCGCAAAGCGGTGTTCTATAAGTCTGGCTTTAGAAAAAGCTCGAATCCTCAGATAATAATGCTATAGCTTATGCTGACGACATTACAATTGGTGTGTCGGGCATGTGTCCATAGACGCTATCTGACAAACTGAATTTCGCACTGTCGATTGTACTAAATTGGTGCAAGGAATTTGAGCTGTCTGTCAACCCCACCAAAACAGACACAATTCTTTTCACTAAAAGATATAAGATTCCGATCTTCGCCCTTCCTAGCGTAAACGATACCAAACTCATGTTTAATAACGAAGTTAAACATCTAGGCTTGATCCAAGAACAAACATCTAGGCTAACAACTTCTGCTTTCTTTGTAATTAATTCCTCCAAACTTTCTGATTTGGATGTAGAATCTTGCCTATGCCTACTAGTCATTTTCAATTATTTTATGAACTCAAAGCAAATAAAATATAACCAAATTAATTTATAATAAAATATAACCATTTAATATTTTGCAAATAAAAAAACTCCTCAAAGAAAAAATATTTGCTTTGGACTACTAGAATTTAATGAAAATATCTAACTCTTGCCGGTCACACAATATTCGGAATTAATTTGCTATTTCAGTATTGTTGTTTACAATATTGTATATCACATTATTGACCTGCGTTTATCAGTCTTTGGTTTTTTATTTCTTTATTGAATCTTCATTAATTATGAACTAACAATAATTATTCAAATCTTAAAACTACAAATAAAATCTTAAACCAGAAGAAAATCTTAAAACTAAAAAGAAAAAAATTATATATTTATTTAGCCATTGCCAAGTAAAATAAAATATTCAAAAATAATAAATAAAATATTCAAAAATAAAGTATTCATCTCCCTCATCTTCGGCCGAGCGCAAGAGTATCCTTCGTTTTTAATCGAATATGGCTAGTGTGACGTAAAATACCACGGACTAACGGATTTATGTGACCATCTAGGTTATCTAAGTACTTTTCAGGGCATCTAATAATTTTCATTTTAACCAGCGGGACGTCCAGATCTTTGTGAATATTCGAGTTTTTGATATACCAAGGGGCGGCAGTTATCGTTCGTAAACTTTTATTTTGGCGCCTCTGAATTTTCTCTACGTTTGACGCTGAGGCAGTACCCCATAGCTGTACTCCATAACACCAAATGGGTTTCAATATTGATTTGTATATAAGGAGTTTACAATCTAATTTAAGTGATGAATTTCGACCAATTAACCAATTTATTTGAGCAGTTTTCATATTTATTTGTGCCAGTTTTGACTCAATATTCAATTTCCACGTTAAAAGACCATCAATGTGTATACCCAAGTACTTTACATGAGTGCTTTGTGGTATTGTCTGATTATTAATGCATATAGCAGGGCAGGTATCTCTTCGCAAAGTAAAGGTTACGTGGGTGCATTTTTGTTCGTTAACCTTTATTCTCCATTTCTTCAACCATTCCTCCAGTAGGGATACTTGTTCCTGTAAGAACTGCGATACAAACTGTGGGTTCATATGTACGCTTAAAAATGCAGTGTCGTCAGCAAATGTTTAAGTATGTATGTTTTCACTTATTGACATGTCACCTGTAAATAGCAGGTATAAAACAGGGCCTAGTAGGCTACCCTGAGCAACACCGGAGTTAATTTTTTGAGGGGAACTTAAAAAATTACCTTGTTTAATTACAAATATTCTATCACTTAAATAGCTCTTCAATATTTCATGTATATTTTCAGGGAATATTTGCTTCAATTTGAGTATAAGACCTTCATGCCACACCTTACCGAAAGCTTGAGAGACATCAATGAAGAGTGCAGAACAATACTTTTTTTCCACGAATGCATTTCTTATTACATTAACAAGTCTATGGGTTTGCTGAATGGTACAGTGCTTTCTACTAAACCCAAATTGGTGATTTGGGATACAACCGCACTCATTCAACAAAGGTGTAAGCTTACATATCAGTACCTTCTCGAATAATTTGGATATGTTAGGCAAGAGACTTATCGGCCTATATGCTTCAACCTTGGTATGATCCTTACCTGGCTTCAGTGTCATGGTAATGAGTGAAATTTTCCATTGTGTCGGGTAATATCTGAGTCGAATAACAGCATTCATAATGAATAAAATAACTTTTACAGCTATGCTGGGTAAATTCAATAGCATTTTGTTGCTTATTTTGTCAATACCTGGGGCTTTCCTCGGGTTAAGATTTTTAATGGCATTTACAATATCATGAAGCTTAAACCTAATGGGTCTGGGAGTCTTCGCAACAACAATTAGTAAATTAATTATTTCGGTAGACTTGTTAGGGGTGAAAACAGTTTTCAGGTGATTCACAAATAGCCTATCTTTTTCTGCATCACTTCCTGCTCAGTTTCCATTTGAGTCACGTAAAGGTGGTTAAGTAATAATTGGCATTTTCAGATTCCTGGTTGCACGCCATAATGAGAGAGCTTATGTATTTCTTATATTTTAGCCAATTTACTGTAGTCTCTTTTTCCCTTAAGTAGCCAGACGAGGGCACGTGATTATTCCATAGTGTTATGATTGTAGGCGTATGATCCGAAGACAGATCCAGTGAGGCTTCTACCTCATATACTTCTCTAGAGATATTCTTAAATACTGCGAAGTCAACTAAATCTGGAATTTTTTGTCTATCCGTTGGCCAATAGGTAGGCTGCCCTGAAGAAATAACATCCAGTTTCAATTTAGAAATTGTGTCGAACGGTTTTCGGCCTTTTGATGTAGTAAGTCGAGAGCCCCAATAGGAATGCTTTGCATTATAATCACCGGCTGCAATAAAACGAGGGCCTAGTGATCGAAAGAAATGTTGATATTGACTCTCGCTGATCGAGTATCTAGGTGGACAACATAATGACGTGATAACAAGGTTTTGCTGGAAATCTTCAAGACAAATACTAGCAGCCTGAAGGTATTCTTCACAAAAGTCACTCATTTGGTAATGTTTTATTCGAGCCCTTATTAAGACTGCGGAGCCTCCACATGATCTATCACGGGGATCCTTTGTGTCGTAAAATGAATAACCGTTCATTTTAAATAAGCTCCTTGATGTCAGATGAGTTTCCGAAATAAGCATGACGTCAATTTTGTTGCTCATAAAGAAGTGTTCAATTTAATTTTTATGCTGGTGAATACCGTTTGCGTTGCAGAAACAGTCTTAGGTAATTCACGGCTTTTTAAGTACCGCTTGTAACAGCATTGACTGCATTTTTAACATCTCATGCATCATGTTGCTCAAAGTATTTGTAAAGTTATTTGCCGATTGAACTAGTGCTTCGATAGTAGTCTCAAGCCAACTCAGGTTGGGAGCATTAGGAGTCTGGTTGTTTGTTGGCTGTGAATTTGGTGCTGAGTTAGATTTCAAAACACTGGCGTACGAGATGATAGTTGTGCCTTTGTTGACTGTTGGTGTATAATTATGTGTTTCTACTCTTTGTGTCTGCGTAGGTGGAATCATACTCTTTTGGGTCATAGAGTTCTTTACCATATAATAAACGGGGCAACCCCTGTAATTGGCAGCGTGATTCCCAACACAGCTACTACATTTTCTTAAACTAGTATCGCTTTTAGGCCTGGAACATTTAGCGGTACTATGTAATTCCCCACAAATTACGCACACTGAAGGTAACTTACAGTAAGATCTAGTATGGCCGTATTCCTGACAATTTTGTCATTGCACTGGTCCTGACCGCTTGTATGGTTCCTCTACTACAATTCTTCTGTGCAACAGGTAATTGGATGAACTTCATTTTTTTTTAATTTAATATCGTTCGGCTCTAGTTCAACGCGAAAAATTGGCTGAGGCACTCATAAAACTAAGATAAGCATTTCTGCCGTTATCACTGAGTCTTCGCTCTTTTATTGTTGTAGAGAAACTCATAAGAGTTTCCTACTTATTTTGTTGTATTTTCTTTTCCTTTTGTTTATGTTAAAATTATGTTTAAAATTAACGGTCAATACTATTGTTTTGTATGGTGTAATGTTGTTGTGTATTTATAAGATAAGCAAGGTCACCGAAGTGATTTTTTTTTTAATTTTCTTTTATGTATTTGAAATATCCTTTTTGTAATAATAATTTCTTGTTGGATGTAAAACTTGTTGGCGTATTTCAACTGTTCAACCTTATAGGCCATTTACACTACAGCGAAATCTAGTAGATTAGATTTCAAATCTTGTTCAAAATCTAGATCGTTTACACTGGATTTATTTGACAGTAGTAAGATATCATTTTAATAACAAAAGCAGCTGACTGAAATTTAAAAGAAAATAATAATATTTCCAAATTTAGTTTAATACCAAATAAAAATGAAAAATAAAGGACATTTAGTATTGTTTTCATCAAGACCAAATAAGATTCAAACAGAAATAATGTTGTTGCGAAAAAAAACGTCAGCACTTGTTGAATATAAGATTTCAAAAAATAATGCAAATGTATTACTACACACAATTGTGAAATAGTAGAATGGAATGGATACATGTATATACATATATATATATATATATATAGGTAATAATATATAAATATTAACCCGCACTTTAATACAGGTTCGTAATGGGTCATTCTGGCAGGAGGATGTTCCTAATATGTCATGTGATATGTTCATCGAAAATTTTAGAATGAGCCGACAAACTTTTCAGTTGCTTAAAGCTAACATCCATGAACAAAACTGATACAACATTTATAAAATGTATACCACTTCAAAAACGTATTGCTATAGCCCTTTACTGTCTTAAGTCCTCTTCTGAATATGCTTCAATAGCTCACTTATTTGGAGTATCCAAAGCTTTTGTATGCCTTATACTACAAGAATTTTGTAAAGAAGTTTGGCAAAATGTTTCAGAAGAATATATACCATCAAATTGTATAAATGGAACTAAAATAATAATAATGTTGAATTGCAGGAAAAATATCTTAGTTTTCTAGTATCCTTAAAAATTTAAAAGGACAACGTATATTTTTATTAATAATAATAATTATAAAGAACATGGAACTAAGAAAACTACAACCTACAACTATATATAAACTGAGTATTTATGTGCTCATAGTTATCATATCCATTGAGTTACTTATACAAGCCCTTCGGGAATAATTGTTTTAAGACATTTAATTGAAAATGTCATACATACATACGATTACTGGAAATTTTAAAAAATATTTCCACACTTATTTGTTTTGTTTTTAAATTGAAATGTCATTTTTTTCCTGCTCAGCGTTGTATTTTGATGTACTTTTTGGCAAAACACATAGTTGCATTTATATTTTTGCTAGATTTTGAATAGATTTTGCCGAAATATATTAAATAAGTAGATTTTGTTTTGTATGGGAAATCTAGATTTATCTCGAAATCTCATAAGTACTAGATTTCACTGTAGTGTAAATGGCCTATTAGGTAGATTTTTAGTGTCATTTAAAATTTAAGAATTATATTTGTTGTTGTGCACTGTAAGTTGCTTTGCTCTTTTATATTTTTGAGATTGTTGTTAGTTTTTTAGTTAAAACTGTTCAACAATAAAATGACTTTTCGAGTGATATAAAGAAATTTAACAAAATGTACTTTATTATAAAGTTACGTAAGGGCTAAGTTTTAATTCAAGTTTTTAAGACCCTTACTCTAAACGCAAAAAATTGGAATGACCATTTTATAAATTGTAACGATTAATTTACAAAGCAATTCATTTCCAGTATAACAATATAAACAAAACAAAGTCGCATGTATTTGGCTTGTGTACGGCGTTACAAATTCATTACAAACTTCTCCTCAAGCCAAATGCATTCACAATTTGTATTTTAATAATAAAAATTCAAAAATTACAATTTTAACTTTAAAAGTTTACAACCCTGTAAGTGATTGTTTTTACTTAAAACTTTTGTTAGTACGTCTGCTGCATTATCATATGAGGGAATATATTCGATATTAATATTCTTACTATCATATTGCTCCCGAATATAATGGTATCGAATATCAATGTGCTTACTTCTCTTATGTACTGCAGGGTTTTTTTTTACCATGAAACTAGCACTTTGGTTGTCGCAAAATATTGTTGTTGGTGTAGTTACATATTCATCAAAAACATAAAACATTTTTTAAAAGATTTCTATTGAAAACCACTTCTTTCGTACTTTGGCATAAATCTATGTACTCAGCTTCCATTGTACTCAAGGCTACTATAGATTGCTTTCGTGACTCCCATGTAACTGGACCACCGCTCATAAACAATACACCACCAGAGTATGATTCTCGATCTGTTGACTCACAGCCCCAGTCTGCATCTGTGAAACATTTAAATTCATTATAATTAGCAGAAAAAAATATTTTACCAACTGAATTCTTTTTCAGGTATCTCAAAACATGTTTTGCAGCTTTTAAATGTTCTTCGTGTGGATGACAATTATATTGAGACAATTTGGAAACTACATGGATTATATCCGGACGTGTTATTACCGCGAGATACATCAATGCACCTATTAAACTTTGATAGCCTTTAACATTTAAATCGTCGCATTTATTCTTACATCATTCTAAGACAGCTCCACTCGGCCACGGCGTAGACGCTGGCTTACAATCTGCCATACCCCACTTTTCTAAAATGTCTTGAGTGTATTTATTTTGGTGAATTGTGATATCACCTCTCGAACCAACTCGATTTATTTCCATTCCTAAATAGAACGATAACGGCCCACGATCAACGGCTTCTACACTTTGGTTCAGCTCCAAAATAATGTTTTTCATGTCAAGCTCATTTGAACACGCCAGTAACATATCATCAACATAAATCGCAATGATATTCAAATTAGAATCATCTCTTTGAATATATACACATGTATCCGATTTGCACCGTATAAATCCCATTTTTAACAAGATGTCGTTAACTTTCTTGTTCCACTCACGTCCTGCTTGTTTTAAGCCGTATAATTCTTTAGATAACTTGCATACTTGACTCGGCTTACTTTGGTCTTCAAACCTTAGACCTTACATTGACATATAAACATCTTCATCAATATTTCCATTTAAATAAGCAGCAACAATATCGATGTGATTTACCAATAATTTATATTTGGGCGATAAGGCCAATATCAACCGAATTGTTGAATGACGAACGACAGGTGCGTATGTTTCTTTATAATCCACGTTTGGGTTTTGGAAACAGCCCTGGGCAACAAGCCTAGCTTTGTACTTTTCCACCGAACCACCAGGATTACATTTTAACGCAAACACCCACTTGCAACCAATCACATTTTTACCTTTGGGTTTATCTACAAGCTGCCAAGTTTTGTTTTTGATCAAGGAATCATATTCTTTCTTCATGGCTTCAATCCACCTATTTGAATTTTCAGAATTTAATGCTTCTGCCACCGTGTCGGGATTTTCTATAACAGAATTCAACATCTCAACGCCGTCTTCGGTGCAGTATACTTTTCTGGGCCTGCCTTTACCTCCAGTTTTTATCAATTTTGGTCTACCTCGTTTTCTTTTGTTTTCGACAACAATTGTTTCATCTCTGTCTGTTTCCACACTACTCTCCTCTGCCAGATCTTCTTCATCATCATTCATTTGCTCTTCTTCGACTTCTTCCTCCTTGATTTGTTCTACCTCAGGAATACTCACTGAATTATTTTATTTCTTTAAAAAATTCCAAAAATAGATTTTCCTCTTCTTTGTCTGGAATAAAACATTTTCCAAAAGATTTTTCAAAGAAAATAACGTCTCGAGAAATAATTATTTGCTTAGTAGTGGGATTATATAAACGATAACCTTTTGTAGACCATTGATAACCCACAAATTTCATTTTATTACCATTAGGGAAAAATTTACCACCTTTCGGCTTAGGACCTTTATTTAAAACAACTGCATCGCATCCAAATGTTTTTAAATGAAAAACTGATGGTTTTTTTACGGAACCATCTCTCGTACGGTGTAACATCATTTAACACTTTTGTTGGAGCTCGATTCCTCAAATATGTTGCAGTATTGATAGCTTCACCCCATAATACCTGTGGCAAACCAGAAGACTCAAGCAAACACCTAGCCATCTCCACCAACGTCCTGTTCGCCCTTTCCGAAAAACCATTCTGTTGTGGCGAATAGCTCACTGTTGTTTGATGGACGATGCCTTTCTTAGAGAAAAAATCTTTAAATTTAGAATTTACAAATTCCGTTCCATTATCGCTCCTAACGACTTTAATTTTGCGGCCTGTCTGCGTTTCCGCGGTCCCAGAAAAAGAACAGAATGCGTCAAAGGCATCTGATTTATTTTTTAAGAAAAAACATTGTTGTATACCGCGAATAATCATCAATAAAGGTGATGAAATACGACGCGCCACTTAGGGTGTTTGTTCCAATTGGCCCACATAGATCTGTATGTACCAATTCCAGCAAGTCTTTTGTTTATACACTTCCGTAGCTTTTGTAGGGTTTGGCGGAAATTTTACACACAGCACAAGTAATGCAATCAATAGTTTTTGGCATTTTTACATTAAAACCTTTCACCATATTATTTATGTTCAATTTGTTTAAATCATTAAGGTTCAAATGACCACAGCGTTGATGCCACTTTATTCCTTCACTTTTGTTAATTAGTCCATAAGCACTTTCAATATTTTCAAAATTTACAGAACATTTTATATTTGCAATGAACATTTCACCAACCAAATCAGTTGTCAAAATTGTTTGTTTATTTTTGCTCTTCATTACTGCTTTATTATCGGCAAATTTAACAGTGTGACCAGCTTTAACTATTTTATTAATAGATAAAAAATTCGAATGTAAATATGGTACATGTAGAACATTCTTTAATTCAAGTGTGCAAAATTTTGTTTTTATTTTAATATTTCCTATGCCTTCAGCTTTAATACTCTCACCAGATGCTAACACGACTTGTTGTTGCGACTCATTTAATGTTATAAAATACTCTTTTGATCTGCACATATGTTACGTCGCGCCGCTGTCGACTATCCACATTTCTGTTACATTATATCTGTCTTCATATAAAGAGCAAGCAAATTCATTTTCATATTTCTCTTTGCACTGTGAACGAATGTGGCCCTTTTTGCCGCAGCGAAAACATTTTATTAATGTTATTAACATAACCATAATTTTTAACATTGCCGTTACTATTGTTTGTTGTTTTTGTTGAACTATTTTTATTTCTAATTGGCGGAAATTTTACACACAGCACAAGTAATGCAATCAATAGTTTTTGGCATTTTTACATTAAAACCTTTCACCATATTATTTATGTTCATTAAGGTTCAAATGACCATAGCGTTGATGCCACGTTATTCCTTCACTTTTGTTAATTAGTCCATAAGCACTTTCAATATTTTCAAAATTTACAAAAGATTTTGTATTTGCAATGAACATTTCACCAACCAAATCAGCTGTCAAAATTGTTTGTTTATTTTTGCTCTTCATTACTGCTTTATTATCGGCAAATTTAACAGTGTGACCAGCTTTAACTATTTTATTAATAGATAAAAAATTCGAATGTAAATATGGTACATATAGAACATTCTTTAATTCAAGTGTGCAAAATTTTGTTTTTATTTTAATATTTCCTATGCCTTCAGCTTTAATACTCTCACCAGATGCTAACACGACTTGTTGTTGCGACTCATTTAATGTTATAAAATACTCTTTTGATCTGCACATATGTGACATCGCGCCGCTGTCGACTATCCACATTTCTGTTACATTACATCTGTCTTCATATAAAGAGCAAGCAAATTCATTTTCATATTTCTCTTTGCACTGTGAACGAATGTGGCCCTTTTTGCCGCAGCGAAAACATTTTATTAATGTTATTAACATAACCATAATTTTTAACATTGCCGTTACTATTGTTTGTTGTTTTTGTTGAACTATTTTTATTTCTATAGTTGTTGTTTGTGTTAAAAAATGTCTGTTTCTTTTTGCATAATTTTTTGAATTCGCCGCAAAAACATTTTCTATATTATTATTTACTTTACTGGATTGTCTCATTACTTCTTCCAATATTTTTGAAATTAATTTCTCACATTTTGGTAAAATATCTCTACTCTCAACTGCTACCACAAAACTCTCCATTTCATCGGGAAGACTACATAATAATAATATTGAAAGCAAATCTTCATTTAAAGCGATTCCAATTTCTTTAAGGTCATCAATTATGGAACAAAATTCATTTATTTGTGTGGAAAACTTTTCATTACTATGAAATTTAAACTTGACAAGCCTTTTGAATAAATTTATTTTTCTGGACGCTGTATTCGACTTGTATATAGACGATAATACATACGAGGCACTTTTTGCAGTCAAACAATTCTTAATATGGATCAACTCACTGGGTTTAACACTTAGGGTAATTGTTGCAAGCGCCTTATTGTCGTTGTTCTGCCACACTGCTTTCTGAACACTTTCTTCCGGGCAGGGCTCCACGACAGTGTTCCACAAATCTATTGTGATCAGCAAACTTTTTACTTGTATACACCATGTTGTGTAGTTATCTCCGTTTAATTTCTCTATACTAGCAACACCACTCGACATATTTGTTTTTTAAACCTCCGGATAAAACAACCAAAACCAAAAGAACTCCTTGGGTATATAACCTCACAAATTTTTTATTGTTGAAAACGTGACGACCACTGTAACGTATTTATTTATTTATTTTAATAAAGTGCACTCAAGGAGCACTATCAAATAAAAGACCAATAATTTTAACTAAGTGCAGCTGAACCGCACTATTTTGTTAAATTTTATTGATTGTATTCTTGAGGGAAAATGTCCCTTCTTTTATACTAAATTTTGGCTGATTTGACAATTCCAAATCAAACCCTTAATTCTAATACAATTTTGTATTGACTTAATACTATAACATATGTTTGTGTATATATTATATGTTTAACTATATTATATTGGTTTGTGTGTGTAATAATTATGGGACAAGTGGATGTTATATGACACGCGCCTGTTATCCACAATAATTCCCACGGTGAAGTGTAAAGAGAGCCACACACGATCACCAGCAATGCCATACAACAACAACACACATACTACATATTATATGCAAACCAATGCAGTCAGCGGCCTGACAACAAAGTGTCAAATGATCGTCGCATGTGCGCGACGGTCAATAACATTGAGTCAAGTGGTCGCTGCTCATATGCAATTGGATATTCTTTTGTTTATGCATATGAAATGTTGTGCAAGTATTGACAACTGTAAAATCATGCTACACCTCCACCCTTTACAAGAATGTTCATATAACTTTTGTTCTATGGACATTCTTTTACACAACACAGTACAATGATTTTATGTCTATTTCAAATTATATTTTATTAGTGAACTTAAAATGTAAAATATTTATTTAAATGACTAAGAATGTTTTACATATTAATCTTAATTTAACAATCCAATCTTAATATTATTTCTTATTTAATTTTAATATTTATTTTGTTTTTAATAAATGTTTAGTGATAAGTTTACTTATGTAGTTAAAAAAAATCTTATCTTAAAGATTATTATTTCACTTTTCTGGCCAGTTTAGTGTTATAATTAAAACTTATTTGTTATATAGCTTAAGTCTATTTTTATGAACTACTTGCTCTTTATTATTTTTCTTATCAACTATAGTTACATTATTTCTTAAATCTATATTTTTAATTTTGTATGGACCTTTATATGATTCCTCTAGTTTATGTCCTGTATTATTCCTAAGTAAAACTAAATCTCCTATGTTAAAATTATAATCTAATATATCCTTATCATAGTTATTCTTCTGTTTGATTTTATTTATTTCTAATAAATGTTTTGCTCTCTTAAGTGCAAGTTCTAATCTAAATTTTGCCTCTTTGGCATAATCGTCAATATTGTATAGTGGAGTAACTGTGTCTACCTCATTGAAATCTTTGAAACTGTTTGGTACTTTGCTAAAAACCAATTTAAAAGGACAATAATTATGTACAGTTGATGGTGTTGTATTAAAACAATATGTGAAATACCTAATCCATTCATCCCAGTCATCTTTTTCTACAGATATGTAAGAACGTACGTATTCATTAAAAGTTCTGTGACTTCTTTCTATTGTACCTAAGGTCCGGTGAAGATGTGCTGTTGATGTTAGTTTCTCAATTTTCAACAAAGTGCACAATTCGTTTAATATAGAATTCTTATATTCTGTACCCATGTCCGAAATGAACGTCTTCATTGGGCCATAGGTAAGTACAAAATTTTCGAATATCGTATATTTCGAATATGGTATAGGTATTGTTACCAGGTATTTAGTTAAGTCGCATATTAATGTTATTGCGTACTCATTTCCATGTATTGATGTTGGAAATGGTCCAATTGTGTCTACATACACTGTATCAAACGGTTTGTTAGGTGTTTCTGTTATTATCATCGGGCTTTTAACGTGCTTAGTTTTCGTTATTTGACATTTGTGACATGCTTTTACATATTTAGCTATGTCCTTTGTCATATTTTTCCAGTAGTAGTATCTTTTTATTTTCTCTGCGGTTCTATATATGCCGCAATGACCTCCTTCGATAGGGTCATCATGATATTTCAGCATGACTTCTAGAATTTCCTTAGAATTCTTTATATCAAGTATCTTTATTTCATTTAAAAGCGCTATTTTAATTCTATTTAGTACCTTATTGCCCATATTTCTAAATTCATACTTTGCGACAAATTCGAAAATTGTCTCACTAGGTGCTACTTGTAGTTTATTGATATTTAATTTACTGGCCGCTTTCTCGAGCCTAGAGAAAAATTGTCCTAAGTCAAGTTTCTCTTTAGTAAATATATCATTTATATTTATGCTAGCTAATATTGATTTTCCCTTCTTTATATAGCATTTATTGGGATAAATCTTTAATTTGTAATACTTTCTGACGTCACTATTCTTAATTGGTACATATATTTTGGGCTCATTTAATACATCTGTTTTATTTGCTCTATGCTGATTATTTATCCTACTACTGTCTTTTTGCTTAGTCACCGACCTTGTCGTGACTCTCAACACGCGTGATACCTTTCTATTCATTTCCTTAAAATCTTCTATAGTAATTCGCGGTAACGCATCCGCGATATAATTGTCCTTCCTAAAGTATAATACAGCGTTTTGTTGCCCTGTTGCTTTAGTGCAACTATTTACGAATTTATTGGCTTTTTTTTAAACATGGTTCATATTTCAATTGCATATTAAAGTAATGAAAACAATTTTTACTTTAAAGCATAGAGGCTAGATTTATATATAAAAAAAAAGTTTGGCTTGGTGACGTTCATGTTTAATGTATGTAATTTTAGATTAATAGAACATACATACAAAAAATTAAGCCAACCTTTTAGTCAATTTTTGGCATTGGCTCCATCAAATTCTTCAATCCTATGTTTGTTCTTTATGAATATGAAAGTGGACATACTGGAGATGTTGTATTCTATGGCAACATCCTCGCAGTCATCAATATCGATCCTGATAAAGACAATTCTGTCAGCATAGTCCCTGGAGAGTTCCTCCAACCTGTGGGCCATTACTTTGCAGGGGCCACACCAAGTGGTACAGAATTTGACCGCCACCAACCTATCACCAGCATTTTCCAATTGCTGATTGAAATCGGACTTGTTCCTGATAGTATAAACCATTTTGTTGCGAGTAGACACAATTTTTTACTGTGATCATACGCTCTAACTTTTACCTCATTAATGCCCTAAATCAATTTACTAATACTTAATGCTTGATTATCTTAATATTTATCTAAAATTATTGTCTATTAAAGTCCTAATGTTTTCTTCCTATGTATTATTACAAATTTTTCCTTATTAATAATTTAATGTAAACTAAGTTATGGATAAAAATCTAAATATATGTAAGTATTATTGACAAGTCTTATATTAAAAGTCCATGTATATGATTTCTAATTGTAATATTATATTGTTTCACTTGGAAATCATAAATATTGTAGTTAAAAAAAATTTTCGTAGCAAGTTTCGACTTAAAATTTTTTTTTGTGATATTATTTTTGCCTCGAGCGGTTAACGCTTATAGGCCCTGCCAGTGCAACCCTTGAGAAGCACGTTGGTTTAAATAAAAAAATTTTTTGTTTGGTTTTATTCTGCAGCGGCGGTAGAGGTTCTGTTCGACCTTAAACCACATGCGGGTTGTCTTCTTCGTGTTTTTGTTCTTTGGTCCTTGATTCTTGAGGTCCTTGGTGCCTCTTGGCCAGGCGGTACTTCCTTCAACGGATCCTTGGCTGTCCGTCAGGATAAGCAAAATTTATTTTGGGTGCTTTTGAGCACACCAGTTGTTGTTATATTTTTTTTTTCGGGTCCTTGGGTGCTTTAAATTTTAGCACACCAAGGCCCAGGCAGGATTGACTTGCTTTTTGGTGCTTGATAAATTAGCACTTCAGGACTGGCAGGATCACTGTTATATTCTAGGTGGTAATAACTGGAGCACTTCTAGAATAGTGGCAGGATCGCCATGTAATGTATTTATTTATTTATTTTAATAAAGTGCACTCAAGGAGCACTATCAAATAAAAGACCAATAATTTTAACTAAGTGCAGCTGAACTGCACTATTTTGTTAAATTTTATTGATTGTATTCTTGAGGGAAAATGTCCCTTCTTTTATACTAAATTTTGGCTGATTTGACAATTCCAAATCAAACCCTTAATTCTAATACAATTTTGTATTGACTTAATACTATAACATATGTTTGTGTATATATTATATGTTTAACTATATTATATTGGTTTGTGTGTGTAATAATTATGGGACAAGTGGATGTTATATGACACGCGCCTGTTATCCACAATAATTCCCACGGTGAAGTGTAAAGAGAGCCACACACGATCACCAGCAATGCCATACAACAACAACACACATACTACATATTATATGCAAACCAATGCAGTCAGCGGCCTGACAACAAAGTGTCAAATGATCGTCGCATGTGCGCGACGGTCGATAACATTGAGTCAAGTGGTCGCTGCTCATATGCAATTGGATATTCTTTTGTTTATGCATATGAAATGTTGTGCCAGTATTGACAACTGTAAAATCATGCTACACCACAAAAAACTTAAGTTACCAGTGTCCTTGGCCCATAACCTTTGTTAGTTTTTTTAGTTAAAACTGTTAAGTGGCTCAACAATAAAATGACTTTTCGAGTGATATAAAGAAATTTAACAAAATGTACTTTATTATAAAGTTACGTAAGGGCTAAGTTTTAATTCAAGTTTTTAAGACCATTACTCTAAACGCAAAAAATTGGAATGACCATTTTATAAATTGTAACGATTAATTTACAAAGCAATTCATTTCCAGTATAACAATATAAACAAAACAAAGTCGCATGTATTTGGCTTGTGTACGGCGTTACAAATTCATTACATTGTTATTTGTTATTTTTTTAGATTGTTGTTTGTTATTTTTTTTCTTTTTGTTTTTTGATTTTGTTTAGTAACGTTGGAATTAATTAGATGTTATTAAAATTCACAACATTAATTCGAAAACCAAGGTAAACAAAATAAATATTAAATCTATTAAAAAAAGACCTATTAAATTCACAATTTATCGGAGCACAATTTGAACACGTCCATTCGAAACGAAATATGAATCAGGACTTTGGTAAATGTAATAATTTATCAAGAAAGATGCTTAATATTTATTTTCAATTTAGTTATATTTATATTTATAAAATTACTCGAATTAACGACTTAATATTTCCAACTTGTATTAAAATAAAATTTTCGTTTCTAATGTGAACTGGCACACTGTAATCAGTTGTAATATGTAAATTATATAAGAGTTGTACAACAATGCTGTAACAATTTATAAGTAAATTTGGTTGAAAAAACGAAACACGTGAAACACCGCTGATTCAGAATATTGTACAACTAATAGCAACATTTATGGGCCGCATTATGGAATTTATATTCAGCGAATAAACACAACAAAAGAAAATGGTTTTAAAATTTAAAGATTTGAAGATATCTCGTTGGAGCCCTTCCACTTTTAGTTGGTTGCGTTTAATTTAAAATTTTTTTTATATTATTTTTAAATTTTGCAATCCCACATCTGACACCAATTGTTACGTTTTACCTTTTAAAAACGTTTAAAATGTGAGCTCGTAGATTGCAAATAAAAAAAAGATAAATTTGTGTTTACTTTCAATTTTGTGTGCCACTGTTCACAACTTTATGTACAATTGCTTTTTTGTTATTCCTCTGTTTACACCCTTTGTATAAACAATTACAATTATTAAACAATTATTAGACAGATTGAACGGAGATCTTTAAACAACGATTACTCACTACACAGCGTCTTCACACCAGACTGACTGAACTTCACTAACTAAGCCGCCTGCTTTGCTTTGCCTTTTATATGGCAAAGTAAACAGTCTGAAGGCGAACGTTCATGACTTCACCTTCTCGACGTCTCTATAAATGTAAACATCGTTTATCAATTAATATTATAAATATCAATGTTTCCGTTTTTCGAACTTGTCACTCACTTGTCACTCACTATGTCACATTATTATAATGCAGTGTTGTACAGACAGTATTCGACATTTGTGGTCCGAAAGATGTAAATGGAATCGCACTTTAAAACAATTTGTAAGATTTACCACTTATAAAGGGTCCACCAAATAACTTTTTTTTTGAAAATGCTTTAAAAAAACTACTGAATATTTTCTCAAATTTCTTATTTATATGAAAATACAATCCTTCCGGTTAATAATGGAAGATAATATCATTCAAATGGCTGCCTCGGCTGGCCATGCAGTAGCCTATACCAGAAGATGCCGATTTTGGCAAAAAAAAGATGATTTTTGCATTTGGGACACAGATAACCCGCACGCATACATGTTTGATGCGGATTTTGGTCCAGAGGCATAATTGGGCATTTTTTCTTCGAAAATGAGCAAGGAGTGGCCGTTACAGTCAATGGCGATCGTTATCGGGCCATGTTGAAGGAATTTTTGTTCACAAAAATTGAAGAGGAGGATATTGGCAACATTTGGTTTCAACAGGACGGCGCTACGTGCCATACAGCCGAAGCAACACTCGTTGTTTTGCGCCCTGTTTTTGAAGATCGCATTATCAGCCGCAGACCTGATGTCGTTTGGCCACCTCGGAGCTGCGATTTGACACCGTTGGACTATTATTTGTGGGTGCCGTCAAAGATAAGTGTTACGCCGACAAGCCAGAGACAATTGACGCTTTAAAGGACAATATTCGTGAAGCCATTGGTGAAATACAGCTGCACACAATAGATAATGTGCTTAAAAATTGGCCCGATCGTGTAGGCTACTGCACGGCCAGCCATTTGAATTAAATTATTTTCCATTATTAACCGGAAGGATTGTACTTTCAAATAAAAAAGAAATTTGAGAAAATAGTCAGTAGTTTTTATTTTAAAACATTTTCAAAAAAAAAGATATTTGGCGGACCTTTTAGTTATATAAAATATCTTATCAAATAACACGCACGATTCTTTTAATTTTAAATGACACATAAAATTAAACGCACACGTGTTTTTGGTATTTTTCATCGAACGAGGGATCACTAATTTAGGTCCCTGCTCGGACGGCAAAATATTTTTCTTAACATTTTTTGAGGACAGATTTAAATTAAATAATTTATAAGTTATTATTCATTTATTTTTTGGTTAAATTCAGCACAACAAGCATATAATCTTATTTAATAATATTGTTTACACAATGTTATAATGATTACGTTTACTATATGTATGTATATATGTATGTAAGTTTCATAAAAAATAAAAATTATATTAATTAAATTTAAGTTAGCATTGCAAATGGAGATTTCTAAAGAATAATAGTGTGTTGGAATTGCTGTCTTCAATTGCATTAATAAAAAGAGCCCTTCAGATACCTGTTTCCGGTACCTTATGGCGTTTATCATGTAGCTTCTGTTAGTTCTAGAAAAGATAGATAATCTTATGTAGGAAAAATGCGATATACTACTATATCTACTGCGTCCAAAAATGTATCTTGAAATGTTATTATAATTTACTCACATTCATACAAGAGGGTAGAAAGTTATTCCTACCTACTAATATAGTAAATATTAAAATATTTGCATAATCCTTACCGGACTCGAAGGACCGCACGGAATCCATTATGATTGTCAACAAAATTCTTCTATTTTATATTTCTTGAATTTAACAATTTCTATAAATTTAATCCTAATTGGGCAAGTAATTAAGGAAAGCCGTTGCTTTTATCTAACCTTGTGATTTTATTTTATTATTATAAACAAAATTACATGGTAAATAAATGCATAAGAGAGTGGAATATGAAGGAAATAATCGTCAACAATATACAAGCTTTATATTAAAGAATTACACATTCTTAATTATCTTACAAAAATTTGTATTTATTTGGGCTTAAATCAATGCTGTTGAAGGGCTTGCTATTTCGTTAAAGATACAGCTAAGTGATAGGAATCAGTAAAAATACGAAGTTGATTGTCAATTGTCGTATGGCCGGACTTAGTCGTTACGTTGTAAACAAAATACAGAAATCAGAAAACAGAGAAATCTAATTAGAATACAATTTTTTCTTCACATAGATTTCAATTCCGTATTATGAATTCCACGTGAATAAAATAACGTAACTAATTTAAAAACTACATACATAATTGGTCATTACAACCCTCCAGCCAGGATTACGATTCAGTTACTCACACCACTTAAGTTATGTGTGTTAATTTTCTACATGAGTTGCGGGACCTACAGTTTAAAGTCGACTCCGAACGACTGATTTTAGAGAAAATTTTTCATGGCGATTTTATTTACTCTCAGAGCTTTTGCCAGATTTCTGCTGAGAGGTAGTCGCCGTAGAAATATTTTTTCATATTTCGTTTTGTTTGAAATGTCACACCTGACCTCACGTCTAATAAGTCATCACACTACCTACTAGACTACGGCTACTTCTAATTCTAATTAAATTATATTTGTTAATTTGCAAATTTAAGAATTTTAATGGGAAGTATTCCAGTATTAATATTTCACAAAATTTTTAATATTATAATAATATAAATTAGTTTTGTTTAAATAGACAATAAATGTGACGAAATTAATAAAATCAATAAAAAATATAATCATTGCATTATCAATCGGCGGCAGCATTCACCCCCCTAAATGTGTCCCCGTTATGTGCGACGTCTAGTCTTGCTATCTTGAGCGTTGTTGGTTGGAAAGTACCACTTATAATTTGAACCTTCACCTGACCATCCTTTGGAATAATTGCATCAATTATTCTCATGTTCATAGCGAACTATTAGAAGTGTCACATAATTTTAGGAATGATTTGCGGCCTTTAACTCTTAATACGCCCCCGTCATATAAGAATACATTTAATACACATTTAGAGCTCTATCTCATTGGGTTTGCTATTTAAATTTTTTTTGTTTTGTGTTAGAGAAAAATTATTCGAAACATAAACCTGTTATTTCAAAACGACTGAAAATTGTCTATGACGAATTTCAATAATTAAATTAAAAATATAAACTAAAAATTAAAATTGTTTTATGAGATAAAAGTACAAAAACATTAATTTTTGCTGATATAATTCACTAATAAGTTACTAAAGTAATTTTTCCTCATCGAATTATCATTCAAAATCTTTTTCCATTACTATGCCAGAAAATCCAAAAAATTCTGACTATACTGTAAATTAATTTATTTGTCACTTTGTAATTAAACAAACTCAAAAAGCTTGAGATTAACTTCGAGATAGAAAAGGGTTAAGTTTATTTGTATTTTAAATAATATATGTCTTAATAGAATTCGTTGTGCTGTACTTTTTAGTGCAATACAGACCTTGAATTTTACCCAAGTCAAGGTGGCTGGTCACCCTAATGTTTAGTTTAGATTTAAGAAATTTACAACTGTGTGTACTAATATGAATTTAATTGTGAATTGTCAATAAGAAAAAAGAAAAGAGATAATTAATATCCGAACAAACCCCAACCCGAAAGGTTCGTTCTATGTACTTATAATAAATATATAAATAATCTAATCTATTTTATTATTCTCGAAAATATTTTATTTTATTTATTTCCCCTCTCACCCCCACATTTTGGTCCATAAGAGCCGGATCATCCCCGTAAGAATAAAATAAAATATTTGACGAGAATCTCTTGTAGATTATCTCGAAATTCGCGGTACATTGGATATTTGTTGCTGAAAACCACGCCCGTGTCACCGTTTTGGATTTGTTTTCTTAATTTCTTTCCCCTAATAATTTTTTTTTTTTTACAAGGTATGTATGTAAAAGCACATATAATTTTGCCGTGAAATATTAGTGTGAAAATAAGAAAAAAAGACAGAAGAAAAAGGAAAACAAATGGAAATATAAAATTTAGTGAAGTGTCTCAGTGAAGAGTAAGTTAGGTTAGGTTAGGTCGGAGTGGTAGCTCTGATATCACAAAGCTCACTTGAGCACGCATAGCGGTCCCTTGTGATGCCACGGATGAACGCAGTCCCTGTACTAATCAAGTTCCACCAAAATCAGGGAAAAGGAAGAAGTTGGTCAGCGCAAGGGCTGCACAACAAAAGCATATCTACACCGTGACCTGTAAGCACGGCCACTGTATTCGAGATGACATCACGACCAAGACCAAGTAATCGGTTGGTACGCCTTCTATCCATCTTGGGCCAGGTGAGTCTAGCGGTGGAGCAGGACTCCTTTTTGACCCAGGATAGGTTGGCGCCCCGAAAGAACCTCCGCGTAATGGTCAACTTGACCGAGGCAAGTGGCATACCCAATTCAACAGAAGAGGATTCCGGAAGGAGCGCACTAGCTCTGGCAAGCTCGTCGGCCCTACAGTTTCCCGGAATTTCACTGTGCCCGGGGACCCACACCAGAGAGATACTGATGAAGCGCCCCGAAAGAAGGTCGAGACAGCGGCAGCATTCCCTAACCATTCTAGAGTTAATCACGAAACCCGATAGAGATCTTATCGCGGCTTGACATCGTTGACGAGGATCCATTGAGCGGCCCGGTAAATTGCCATCACCTCCGCCTAAAACACGAAATTTCTCTCTAAAAATGGTCCAATTCGTGTTCCTCCTATTGACCGGAGGGGTCATGAAAGGAGGAGACTCGTTCGTGTCAATAGTGAAGGTAATGTATCTATGGTCCGAAAAGGAGCATTCATGAGATACAAACCAGTCCTTAAGGTTAGTAGAGAAATCGGGCTGACCAGCACCTCCTTTCTGTTCGAAGTGAGGAAGGTTGGTTCATCGCCCCGATTAGCTATAACTAGGTTATTACTTATAATAAAACCAAAGAGGCACTCACCACGTTCGTTGGTACCGGAATTGCCGCACTTCGTGTGGTGGAAGTTGGCATCTGCTCCGAGTTCTGGATATACGCTAAGCGATATCCTTTGGTGTTAAGACCGCAAACCCTGCCCAGGGTTCTTGGACCAGAATGAGCTCAGCATCCTCGCCTGCTAGTCGGAGGAACAGAGCGGCGGAGGCAGTTTCAGAGTGTTGCAAGTTTATTTGGATGACTCTCAGCATTGGCCAGAGAATCAACTATTGTCACATCAGCGTCCTCTTTGTCCGACAACGGAGAGGTTGCGCCCGCGTCAATATCAGTGAAGTCAAAGAATTCCCCCACCAGCTCAGAATTGGACTTCTTGCTGGATGAGGAGCGTCGAGAAGAATGACGGCACACGCTTCGCCATTCGACGTCTTCGGCGGGTTCGAGGGGTCCAGGGGTAGGGTCGGATGGAGCCTACTCCATCCTAGTCAGATGGGGTAGAGTTCTGTGAGATGGGTTGCGATGGGACGGGATTTTAGGGGATGGGTTCTGTTGGGGGATGTGAGGCAGCGCGGGAATCCGACTTATATAGACCCTTTGCTCAATTGAGCTAAAACCGTATTTTATATCGCCCCCACGGGCAGTGATAAGTGGAAGTGACTCCTCATTCAGGATGATCACCGCCTCGCGGTAATCGCCCCACTGGTCAGCAACTTTAGCCACCCTCCAGTTATGAGTGGGCAGGTTGGTGTTGCTGGCCTTGAGGATCCTCAACATGATTTCCGGGTCTGAATTCTCGCCTTAGAACGGGGGCGGTTAGGAATCTGGTCTGGAGGGACGGCAGCAAGCTTAGCTCCCGGCCAGACTTCACCAATCCTACTGATAGCCTCCTTATAGAGCTCCATAGAACGGAGGTCAGAGCAAGCCACCAGCTTGATGTGCCCCTGATACCACCCCGCATCAGTACAGCTTAGTGAGGGGCCAGGATTTGAGTCCATTACTCCAAGGAAGACGTCAAAGAGCGCATGTTCCACCAGCTTCCACTTAGTGGGAGCAATGGAACCATCAGGGTGGCTCTGGTCAACGACTGCCCAGGTCAGACCTTCCTTTAATACCTCACTGAGAGGCTTAGAAGGTTTGTTGGGGTCAGGACGTTTAGGTTGCGTCGACGAATGGGGTCTTGTATGGGGGATGTTAGGGTTGGTCACCTTAGAGCGTTTGTGAGGCTGGAGTGGAGCGTTTAGCTCGATTGATCTTTGCCTCTTTGGGGCCGTCTCTGTCGTGATCGGAGGCGGGGGCGATCATTTTGATGGGCTTTAGCCCAGACAAGGCGATCCTTCTCGTCCTCTGAGAGGAGAGCCGGGTCGGTCGAGCCAAATTTCACAATGATACGCGTGGCTGATCTGCGTGTTCTATATGCCCTCACGCTAGCACTCACGGTATTCCTGATACCCGAAGATGGATTGGTGCCAGGGACTTGCTCGCCAGACTTGTCAGCCAATGCCTTGGCGGCAGCCGAAGAGTGCGAGGGCATATTCGCAGCAGCCTTAAAGGTAGACGGAGCCTCGGTAAAAGGTGCCAGTTCAGGAGGTGTGGCGACACTAGGGACCGGCTTTGCAGCCGAAACCTTGTCGAAACTTGGGCCTTAGCTTTCGAGGTAGGGCCAGCAGCATTTTTGAAAGGTGCCTGCCTATAGATGGTTGTGCGTCCGCCGGTTTCAGTGGATGCTTTGCGCTCGCCAATTTAAATTAGCGCTGGTTTGTGTCTTGGGTTGGGTTGGTTGGTCGTATTCATTGCAAGAGGGTCCCCACTTAAAGCCGCTATCCTTGCCCGCAAAGTGTAGTTATCCATAAGTGGTCCCGTGGTTATCTATGCAAGCAGGGAGGCCACGCGAGGGTTGGCACCAGCCCTTATGGGGACAGGTGTTCAGAGCCAGACCGGGTACTAATCGGGAGTCTTCTCAACCGAACCTACACCACCAGCTTAATGACGACGGACAAGGAACGTACTTTGAGGCCTGCCAGGGTTTTAACGGGACGGGGACAGCTGTAGCCCTAGCCTGGAGCCGTTCGCACAGCGGGTTTCAACCCGGTTCTACCATGCATACACAACTAGGTCCAGAAAGCTACAGCCACTATTTAGTGAGTATTCCATTATTTCAGCAGCAGTAGTCAACAAAATCCTTTAAAATACCTTTACAGCTAAAGTTAGTGGCACCGCTAATAACAAAAAAGGTAACAAACTTTCGTGATCCTATGTCTGCTACCGAACGTTTAACAGTTACGCTTCGTCATCTAGCAACTGGAGAAAGTTTTAGGTGTCTGAAGTACGTTTTCCGAATTCCTCATAATACTATATCGGGAATTATTCCAGAGGTATGCGATGCTTTATACAAAGTGTTACAACCGAATTATTTGAAGGTATAGGAAAATATTACACTTTTTATTGATTTAAAACATATAGTTTCTTTAGATTCCATTAACCAGCGAAGAATGGGTAACTATTTCAAACGAGTTCCTGCAAATGTGGAATTTTCCCAATTGCATTGGCGCTCTAGATTTAAAACATGTTGTTATGACTGCGCCAACTCACTCTGGAAGTGTTTTTTATAACTACAAAGGTACATACAATAAATTTAGTTTATTTCATGATTCCTTAACATCGCTATTTTGTAGGCACACATAGCATTGTCCTCATGGCTATTGCTGATGCATCCTATAAGTTTTTGTATATCGACGTAGGTGCGAACGGCCGTATATCTGATGGAGGCGTTTTTAGGAAAAATACATTCAACGAAGGCCTTCAAAACAACAAACTAAATTTGCCCATGCCAAAACCACTGCCGTTTAGAAATGCGCCCGTACCGTATGCATTAACTGCATTGCATTAACCCCAAACATTTTGAAACCATTCAGTGCGCGAAACATGAATGCTATACAAAGAGTTTTAAATTATCGGCTGTCAAGAACAAGGCGGGTAATAGAAAACGCTTTTGGGATTCTCACTGCACGCTTTCGAGTAATGCGCAGCCCAATTAAGCTTGAGCCATATAAAACAACACAAATTACACTTGCCTGCTGCGCCCTACATAATTATTTAATGAGCCGAAAAAGTTCTTTATACTTTAACACAAACCTGGTTGACCACTACACTGCAGACGGTACACTAGTTCCTGGAGAATGGCGTATTGATGATAACGATCATAATTTAATAAATCTTCAAATACACCGCTCTTACACAGCGAATGAAACATCAGTAATAAGAGATGAATTTGCACAATATTTTGTAGAAGAAAGGGGAAGATAAACGATAAACAAAAGTCACACGATACAAATACACACTAACACTAAGAATACAATGAACGTGTTATCTAAAGCTGCACACACACATATGTACAGCGAACCTGGTTGCGCCTTGTACCAACAACAACATGTATGTGACAAAAAGGATAGACAACATAAGCAAAGTACACAAACAACAATGTATTGGCAATAGAGCTCTCGAGAAGGCGAGAACACGAACCTTCCACATCAAGAATGTTCGTTAGACTTGTGTCGGACTATAAAAGGACTGGACAAAGCAGGCAGCAGTCAGTAAGAATTCAGTCAGCCTTGTGTGAAGTTGCGTGTGAATAAAATAAGTCGTGGTTATAAAGATTCGCTAGATCTTGTGTGAACTAGTGAATAAAATAGATGATTATTGATGTATCGTTAAGTTGTATATGGTGGCACATAAAAGTAGTGTAAAGAATAAAGAGTTTAACTGAAATTAAACACACATTTGTTTTTACTTTGTTTGGAATTAACGAAGTCATACTTAAACGTTTTTAAAATGATAAAAACGTATCAATATGTATAGAAGATATAGAAATAGAAATTAATGTATTTTACTTACAAAATAAAAACAGGTCTCCAAATAAAAAAGCTACAATTTCGTCATTAATTCATTTATTCAGGTACATATGATCAAAAAACAAAAACTAAATAAAATAGAAACTTCAGAAAACAAAAATAATTAAGAAAGAAAAAAAGAAAAATTAATTTATATGCATATGTATATACACATTAAAAAAGAAAACTAAACAATTCATTTACATACATATATACACAATAAAAAAGGAAATTCCAATACCAATCAAAATATTTTCTCTTTACCACGCTCTTCTTCCAAACATTCTAAAAAATACAACATTCATTTTTTACGGACTATTTCAGCTGCTTCTGCTTTTAGGGTTTTCAGCTCACTTACAATGTAATTGGCGAGGTTGTTGTCGGGGTTTAACGATTTTTCACTTCTCTGTTTCATTGCATTTACAGCTTCACGCATTAACTCCAATATTTGTGTGGCTGCTGACTGCCTGCACGCAGCTTGTTGTTTTTTTTTTTTTGTTTGTTGTGTTGTTGTTTGCGTGTCTGCTCCCGATGATTTTGATGCGATTGTTAATAAATATAAATGTATACTTTTATAAATGTATACTTTAAATAAAATTTTATGAGAGGTTAATAAAGGAATAAATTTACTTACAATTACTTTCCTCCTCAACAGCGAAATCCAAATTTGACACCGTCTGTTGTTTTTGCTTGTTTTCATTTCGGCCCACAAATTTAAGAGCATTATAAAATTTTCATTTGGGAGTTTCAACAGTACCTTGACCTGATTTTGTTTTTACTAAGCTGGCATAGTCTCGAAATTGAATACGGAGATTTGTCCATTTTGCTGTTAAGTCCGTTACGGATTATTTTTCTTCGAATTTGTCTGCAATATACCTCCACGCTCGGTCGCGTAATATTTTATTGTGGTATGCTTTGTCCGAAGCATCCCATAAGCATTTTTCTGCTTCCACACTTCGGGTGTGGCAAAGCTTTGGTTGATTCATAATTGTCCCAAATATATATAATATAGAAACCCCTGCACAGAGCCCAGATCTCGACGTAATTGAACATCTTTGGGATAATTAGCTAGAAGACTATACCAACAACAATTTAACACTTTGAATCAGCTTAAGGCGGCTTTACTGGAAGCGTGGAACTCCATAGAACCTGAGGTATGCTACAATTTGGCAAAATCAATTCCAAAACGTTTACAGGCCGTTCTTGAGAACAAAGGATATGCCACAAAGTATTAATTGTGCTCTTTCGTCATTTTTAGCAATGGTGCTCTTCTTTGTACGATTATGCGTTGAGCGCAAAAAATTGAGTTAATTTTCTTTTTCTTTATAAAATTACCGTTATCAAGAAAAATTTTGTTATTTTTTTATTAATCTGAAAGGTTGTAATGTAGAGTTTAAATAAAAGCAAAAAAACATATATTTAATATTTTCTTTTTAAGTTTTAAGCACATACATATCAGACTAATGCTTGTCCGATTATGCGATGGAGCCACTGTATATGTACATACATACATACATAAAAATTGTGTGCCGTCGAAGACTGGTTTTGGAGATATTGGTCTCTAAGGTCCAGATATTAAATTGTTACTTTAATAAAACTTTGAAATATAATCATCCCTGAGATGGATATCAAAGAAAAGTTCTTTCAAAGAGCTTTCGATTAACGTATTAAAAATTTGAATCCATACGTCTATTAAACAAAAATTAGGACATTTACCTGATTTTTTTTACAATACTGCAATTTTCTTGGAAATTAGTAGGTTAATCAATTTTTTGTTCCATACAACTTTCTGTAGCAAATTACATGTATGATCTTTCATTTGGTACAAAGTTGCATTTAAAAAATGTAATAAAATATATTTTTTCGTTCCTGGTTTATAATCACAATACAACCAGTAACGAAACGGAATTTGACAGCGCACAGGCGAAACGTAAAAGAAACAGCAAATATTACCAAAAAGTATTTCTTTCTATTGTAAATCTGTTTTATTTATTTATGTTTTTTTAGTTTAAGGGGTGGGGTTTCTTATATTGGCGAGAGTTAATAAAAAATGTAATTTTTGTCTAAAACTATTAATAAATAATAAAAACAACTAATAACAATAACAATTTTTAACTTTTTCTTTCAAGAAATTAAAAAATATTGGCAACTTTCAGCAAGAAAAATTTTTTATGAGCAGTACATCTTATTTTTATGTTGTAATATTTAGCTTCTTAATTACCTCTTGCACAGGAAACTATATTCATTTTGACCGAAAATCACCCACATTTCGATTCATAATTAAATATTTAAGAATCTTTAAACTTTTCATTGAAGAAATTAAAAAATATTCCAAATTTTCCCTTTTTTAACACAAAATAAATGTTTATTTACACTTAATTTTTTTGCTTTATCCGCCAGTTTTCACTTTGTATATCTGTTGCTGCTAACACATTTGCTTCTCAAACTTATAACATTTTTTTCCTCTAAATTGGCCTGTGCTTTCATTTTATGAGTGTTTCTCAAATGTCATAATTTTCAGTACTGGTTATATTGTGTTCATAATGAACTAATGGATCTAAACTTTTAATAAACCTGTCGAAAGGTCTTTACACTTATTTTTTTAATTTCTACTTTTCATATAAAGTTTATTATTAAAAGTTTTTCGTTTTGGTGATTTTATGAAAAATTTTTAAAATTTATTATTAAAAGTGCACAACACTGCTGTAACAGCTGTTATTTGCCACTGTTTGCTCTTACAAAATTTTTGCAAGATCAAATATATATTTGCTCGAAAAAAAGGAGAAAATATTTGACACGGGTGGTCACACTATGGTCACATTAGGACATTTTTGTTTGCAAGCAAACAAATTTGTTTTTTCAAAATCTTGTTTGCACCCCTAAAATATTTTATGGTCACACTAGAGCAAAGAAAAAAATGATGTTTTACTACAAATATTTACTCAGTCTGACCATAGCTTTATTTTGGTTTTGTTTTGAGACATTTCTTTTTGATTTAATTAAAATATATATATATATATATATTGTTTATATTTCTTATATATATTTTTATACAGTGCACTCGGGAAAACGTCAACCAAACCACAAAGCTCTAAACTTTAAATAGAAGAAAATTTTGATTTTAGCAACAGTTAAAATGCACAGATTTGTGTACACACACATTTATTTTATGAAATTAGTTCAGAAATTCGGGATTCCCCTTATAAGTATGTAGAGTAGAAAAGAAATATGTACATATTTACATATGTATTAGAAGTGACCGATGATGACGACGACGTACAAGTACAAATGTGCAGACAATAAAACCAAACGAAGCTGTCGAAATATTTAACCGGGCTTTGGATTGGGCTCAATGCGAGAATGTTGAGCAAAATGACATAAATGTATTAAGACGTTTCCGAGAGAAAGCTCTCTTCCATGTATTAGAAAGGAAAATATAACAGATTTTTTTAGATAAGTATGTGAAATTAAAAATATGTTCTCATTTAAAATGTGTTCTTTTAGTTTTAGTTAGGCTGAAAGCCTTTTTTGGATTTGTTTATGTTTGGTTTTAGTTTATAGTCAATAAAACCGTTTTAAGGCACACTATCAATATGTTTTTTATTAAAAATTTTTACATTCATAAACATCAACACCCGCGGTTTTAATTAGTTGCCGTTTTCCGGAGTGCACTGTATATATTTTTATATATATTTTTTTAAAATTAAATATTGATTCATCTTTTTAAGTAATCTTAGTACAATTTTTTTTTTTATTCGAAAATTTTTCCTTTCTTTATCGGCGTTCTTTTTCGCGAACGTATTTTTTCTTAATTAACGGAATATTTTCGAATTTTATATCGTGATTTGAATCTTTTCTTTTTCTGATTTATTGAAATTTCTATTTTTTCGTGAATTTTTTTGAAATTTTCGGATTTTTCTCGCGGTTTGAAGTTTTCTGGTTTGTTCCTATCTTTTTTTGGAATATTACAATTTGTAGTCCCCTTTAGTGAACATTCTTATTCCTTCGTTTTCCTTTTATTCGCAGTTTTTTATAACCCGTTCTTTATCCTAATTGAGATAAAATGGCCGGGTAAAGGAACTTAAGGAAGAACTATAATCGCTTAGGCGATTTTGAGAGTTTCATATACCTAAAGAAGAACATTCTGTTCACACTCTGAGTGTCCATCGGCAGAAACTGACCCGTTTGTGGGAAGCGTTTCAAGACACTTACGAGGACTTATTGGAAAGTGCCGATGATACCAACGTATCTGCTAAGGACTTGAAGGCCAAGTATATGTTTATTTATTTATTTATTAATAAAATTTTGCCCAAATCCTGTACGAGACGATTATAATCTTATATTTAAAGTACAGGAACGTAATATGCACATAATAATTAACTTAATTTAGTAAATGAATAACTGACTTAGTAATAACAAGTAATGTATATGTAGATAGATGCAATAAGGGGAATAAAAACACAATAGAAAAAGGAAAAAACAAATTTGCAAATACAGTATATAAAGAAAAAAATCAACGAAAATATTGAAACAAAAATATCCTGAAGCTATTAGCGTTGTTGTTGCATTACTGATGTTGTGGAAGAATGTTCCAGAATCGAATAGCATGCAAATAAAACTGCCATTCGGAAAATAAGTAGCGATGCCGAGGAACTATAATATTCCTACTACGGGGTGACTGGACAAAACGTAGCCTGTCAAATAAATAACTCGTTATCCGCTTGTTTACAATTCGATGCAAAAATAAAAGTACACGAATATTGAGAAGATTATCAAAGGTCACAACGTAAAGACTCATAGCTGCCACAGAGATATGATCATATATTCTCAAATTATAGACATATCTAGCAATATTATTGAATAGAACGTTCAGCTTACGTTTGCTGCTAGAATTGCAATTTCCATCCATACAGTAAGCAGGGTATCAAATAAGTTTTCGCAATTAAAATCCTAGTTTTCAAAGGTATATATAGTTGCGTGGACCAAAGAGCGCGTAACTTAATATATGTCTGCCCTACCAGTTAATTTATGTGATCATCCCACGTAAAATTGGAGTTAAAAATTATTCCTAAATTCCTCGTCGCATGAACTATCTGAATTTTCTCACCATTCATCACAACATCCCTAGAAATTGTGAGTACAACACTTCTTATATGCAATAAAATACACTTAGATTTCTTGGGGTTCAAACAGAGACCATTAGCAGTTGCCCATAAGACGACCCGTGCAAGTTCCCCATTCAAACAATCAACGGCGCGTGAAATATCGTCCGCCGGGCTATTTAAGCAAAGTTGCACGTCATCTGCGTACAAGTGGATTTTGCAATTCAAAAGATATCCAGGTAAATCATTGACTTACAGGGAGAAAAAGTGGTCCAAAGATAGAGCCCTGAGCCCTTTGTCCAAAGGTAGAGATCAGACTATTTGCCCTTCAAAAAAACAAATTGTGAGCGTTGGGAAAGATACGAATGTATAAGTCTGGCAGATGCATTAGAAAATCTGAAGAAGAATTTAAGTTTCCGAATAAGCATACTGTGATCGACCGTATCGAAAGCTTTCGAATGATCCAGCAGAACTAAAAAGTTCACATCGCCATTCTCCAAGGCCTGTCTGACATTCTGACTAACATCCACTAGAGCAGTAATACAACTATGACCTGATCGAAAGCCAGATTGCATTCTAGAATTGAGACTGTTCAAATCGATGTAATTCATCATTTGCAAATAAAGTGTCTTCTCAAGAAACTTCGAGAGAAAGCATAAGATGGTAATTGGTCGGTAATTCCCATTAGACTTACGCACCGGAACTATTTTTGCATGCTTCCACTTTATTGGATACGTGCCCGACATAATAATAGTATTAAATAAATTAGTCATAAAAGGAAGTATCATGGGTAAAATTATTCTTATAAATTTAGGATGCATGTTATCGCTCCCAATTGAATTAGATTTCACCATGAAAACAGCCGACATGACATCATTCTGGGTGGCATTCAAACTTTAACTTGTCATGCTCAGGTAAATCAATGTTAGAACCAATAACAGAATCAGCATGATCACTATGAAAGCCATAGAAACCTGAGTCAGCCCGCACTTTGGGGGTATTCACAAAGGATTTATTAAGGTCATTAGGATCCATTAGACAACTTGTATTCTTGTGCGTATCACACAGACCAATCTCCCGAATAGTTCTCCAAGTCTGCCTAGTTTCCATTGCAGAGTCGAACCGTCTAGAATAGTATTTCATTTTCGCACGTCTGATACACTTGTCCACATTCGCTCTTGCGGTACTATATTGTAATTTCAACTCACCTGTCCTAAATCTCTTCCACCTTGAATAAGCAAGATCCCTCAGATCAATGGCACGTTTGATGGAGTTCGTAAACCAGGGTTTCTGCCTATTAGAGATCCTTTTAAATCTGATTGGAACAATCGCATCAAATAAAATCCGTATATTTTCCTCCAAAAAAGAGGACTGCATATCGACGGAGGGCATATAATACAAATCGTTCCAAACAATTTTCGAAAAACGTTCACGTAGAAGATCGCCGTCCATATTTCCAAAATCTCTGTAGCCGTAAATTTGTTCAGAAAATTGAGGTTTAAAATCATATGATAAAAATAACAAATCATGTCTTGAAAAACACGATGCAGATATAGATAAAGTCCTCAAATTATTCGTTACAAAAATTAGGTCTATGAGTGTACTAGACGTCAAATTGTGATGCGTAGGTGTATTGGTATTAATACAGACAAGACCTGGGGATAGCATGTAGTTGGTGAGAGAAGCTTCCGCCAAGATATATTAGAACTAAAATCACCACAGACCACAATGCCCTCGTATTCCATTGTCAGGTCCCCCATGGCATCGTAGAAATCACAAAACGATATTCTATTATTCGGTCGATATACGTACCCAACAAGCATTTTCCTACCATATGAAAAAACTTCAATAAAGATAAATTCAATATTGATTGTGGATGACGATTTCACATGGACTCTACAAGTTAGACCATTTCTCACAAATATGGCAACCCCGCCCCTACGACTCTCCCTGTCATTCCGGAAAATCTGATATCCTTCCGGGGCTATAAGACCGTCAGTGGTCGAATTCGAAAGCCAGGTCTCAGAAACACACACAATGTCCACTTCCGAATTTTCAAAAACTAATCTTAACTCATCCAACTTACTGTTCAGACTTTGGGCATTAATATGCGAGATTGTAAGTCCCGTCCTGTATCTCGCCAATATTCTGACCATATTCATTGTTATATCCCTGGAGCTTCCACTCAAAACATCGGCAATAATCATAAAATACATATAAACTTGTAGCAGGATAAACACAACGCTAATAGATTAGTGGAAAAGTAAAAAAGTAAAAATACATGTCTACAAGGGAAAAAAAGGATCGAGTAAATGATTAAAATAATATGAATAATAAAATAATAACATATAATAAGGAAAAGAAAAACAATTGGATTAATTATAATAATAAAATAATTTACAAATAATATAATAATAAATGTAGAAAATTTCAGGCATCAGTTCGAAAAAGCTAATCCAACTGCTCGGCAAAATTCAACTGAATAGGCTCACCAGCATCACAAATTTTCACATAAACAACTCTTCGGCGCGTAAAGACTGATTTAAGCCGACCATTTTTTTTCATAGCAAGCGCATTCTTAAAGATACCATGTGCAAGGCCACGATCCCCCTACTAATAGTATCCCAATACATCTTCCCCCCTGTGACACCCCGACTTTTACTGGTGATTACGCATCTTGGACAACATTTAGGGATATGTTTTCGGCCATTTATGGAACCAACCCCCACATTAGCAACATCCAAAGGATGTAGTATCTTTTACAAAAAACAGAAGGTGAGGCAAGGGACATTATTCGAACTTGCCCTATGACGAATGATGATTTCTACATGGCGTGGCAGAACCTGGTGGATCGGTATGAGAATAAGCGCTTTTTAATGAATTCTCAATTGAACACCCTCTTTAACCTCCCTTCCATATTAAAAGAATCTGGCACTTCCATTAAGAGTTTGCAAAGGACAATTTTTTTTTCCTATATTATTTATTGTATCTTTCCTTTCAGAATTTACAATAAGTATTCAAATCTTAACCTAAAATAATACAATAATAAAAGTTGTTATTGCCACTGCAACGTACAACTAAAAGTGCTCATCAAAAGTAAATTTATCTGATCAGATCATTTGTTTGAACCCTTTTGAGACGTCTGTAACCCTCGAATACAAGTAAGTCTCTTACAAGACGGTTGGGATGTTCTGTAATCCTAGAGATGTAATTGACACTTGCTATTTTTATTTCCTCTCGAACTAAGGGCACCTTCAGATCTTTGTGGATGTTACTGTTTCTCATATACCAAGGAGCACCTGTTATTATTCTAAGAAGTCTAGATTGCCGCCTTTGAAGCTTCTCTACATTGGATGGTGAGGCTGTTCCCCACAGTTAGATAACAGTTAATGATTGCATAAAGAATTTGTCGTTGCTGGGAATAGAGACTCAGAATTGGGATATCATCTTTGTTTACATTTGTTCCACTAGACTTTCTGAACACACCCTAGGTCTTTGGGAGCAGTCTCATGGGCCTTGTTCGGACCTACCCAAGTGGAGCAAGATGGATGGATGGAAATCCTGACTGCCAGATACCGAACTCTAGAATCAGTTTCGGACATTATCGGCAGCCACAATTTTGCCCAAGGTACTGCACGGGTTAATAACCAAAGCAGTTCTGGTAATTCTCGGAAATTGAAAACCTTTGGGACTACTGTGGCCCCTAACTTACCTCAAAGAAAATGGCCAGTTTGTAGTGAAAATCACCCCATTCGTTTACGTTCAGACTTTATAAGAATGACGGTTAGTGCTCGTTTGGCAACCGTTAAAAAGCATAAATGCTGCACGAATTGTTTGGCTGCCTGGCATGAGTTCAAGAGATGCCAGAGCTCAAATGTTTGCTACATTTGCAAACAAAAACATCATTCTCCAATTCACCGTATCGAATCTTCCCTCCGGGAGAAACCGAGAACTGGAACTAACCCCGCTAACCCTTCTACCCCAGTTCTCCAGAAATCCCTCAGCCTTCTCTTGCACAAAAGCGAAATGAAGTGGATAATGGCCCATCTACATCCGCTGCTGCTCAATTTTTGCAGAATTTCGCTACTCGAGTACAGTCCACCCCGTACTCAACAGTTTTATTAGGAACTATCCAGGTGAATATAGTGAATAATGATGCAGTTTTTCGTGCTAGAGCTCTAATCGACCCGGCGCACAATGGGGTTTTTGATGCCTAAAATGGGAATTAAATTGTGGGAGCTTTCCTGGTTGCTTTTGTTAACTTTTTTGGTTTATTTCGCTTAAAGAAGATAAATCCATAATAATAATAAAAAATCGTGACCTGCAATGCATAAGGGCCTAACAACCAAAAAATTCAAATTTGAGTTTTTGATTGATTCTGATGTACTGCATCAAAATATATGTTCTGACAAAATTTTACAATCCTACTCTCAAAGATTATTTACCAACCAGATAAAATTAGAATTGAACATAGAAATGTTAATACAAATTAGAATAAATCATTTTGAGTATCAAACAAGTTTTCATTTCATTTTGAAGTCTTTGTTTCGGGCTTCTTGCGCTTCCTCAGTTAACTGCCCTATTGGTGTTAAAGAGTAGTTTATTACTTCTGGTCCGCGCCAGCAAAGATGAGGCATTTTCTTTCCTTTACTCTCTTGTCGTTTGGTTTTTGCTTCTATCACTGCAATCCTCGAAATCAACTTTCGATTGACCACGCTTAACATCAGATTGCCGCGGGAAACCTATTGACGAATCTAACCTGTACTTGTTGTTCTGAAGAAAACGCTCAGAAACTCTATAAGATGCATTCCAGTGATTCTTTAATTGGGAAATAAAATTTTTCCTTGTATCGTTAAAAATTTTAAAATTTTTTATTGCTTGGCAAGAAACTTGTAAGAAATGCATTTTTTTCTGTAAAGAATTTGCAACTATTTCATAAAGTTCTCTTCGAGAAATAAAAATTGTTTTCATGTTTGTACCTATGATTGAATAAATATAGTCTTAAAATTTTATACAAAAAATTTAATAGATAAAAATTATATAGGTGCAAAAATATATTTTCATTTTTTTTAATCAGGTGCAAGAAAGTGCAAAAAAAAATTTTTCTATTATTTCACAAGGTGTCTTAGGTTTAAGAAAAGAAAAATTTGTTTGCTTTACTTTGCTTAACTCACAACTATTTTTCCATATATGCTACAAAATTTGCAAAATTCATAGACCTTCACAAAAAAAATTTTAAAAATAGCGAAACTATATAAACTTATAAAACAACGAAGCATATATAATCTCAATCGTCTGTTGTTGAAGGCTCCATATTTTTTTAATATTTTTACTTTAAAACTTGCCGAGAACTGAAAATTTAGTTTTTTCACGAAAGATAAATAAATATCAAAAAACTCAGACTTCAAAAATAAGTAGTAATGTAACAGTACATGCTAGAGGCACATTTTTTTGAGAAAGTGATGCAGAATTTTGTGCACTTTTAGCTTATGTAAACAAATATTTGGTACTCAAGAATTTCATTTTCCAATTAATTCCCATTTTAGGCATCAAAAACCCCAATGTGCGGCGTCTCAAGCTACTTTCATCTCCAGAAAGTTGCAACGGAAGCTAGATCTTCCAACCCATTTAGCACCAGCTGCCACTGTCGCTGGGTCTTCTATTGATCCAGCATTTAAGTTAACTACGGAGGCATATGTGGTTGACAAGCTAACTGGTCGATTACCCACATATTCCTTAGCGAAGTTTGTTGACTTCAACACACCCGATCTTCCGTTAACAGACTTGAAATATGCCCATATGGATTTGCTATTGGGCGGAGATATATACTCTCAAATTATGCTTCCTGAGGTTAGAAAAGATTCTAAAAACCCTTTAATCGCTCAGCGAACTGTTTTCGGTTGGATAGTTACTGGTAAAATAGGTCAGTCGAACCCGTTGGATTCCGTTGCTTCCTTCTTTGGGCAACTGGATTTAGATGCGAAAATTAGTCTATTCTGGGAAGTAGAGTAAATCCCGAAGTCGAAAATATTATCGCCTGAAGATCGCTTTTGTGAGGATATGTATCGTCGCACGACTTATAGGACTAAAGGTGGTCGATATGTAGTTGCTTTATACCTACATATCGACGGACTTGAATCTCGGTCCATCTCGAAAACTTTTTGAGAGGTGCTCTCGAAAATTTTTTGAGAAATGAGTCTCGTATGTTGAGGAACCCTGAGGTTATAGATCAATAGATCAAGTTATTGTGGAGTACCTTACCCTAGGCCACATTTCGAAGATCGATCACGACGCTGTTTATTCTGCTAAAATCAGTTATTACCCACCCCATAATGCTTTTTTTAATCCTGATAGCACAACCACCAAATTGCGTGTCGTTTTTAACGCCTCTTGCCCCTCCTCTAATGGCTTAAGCCTTAACAGTGTCTTGCACACTGGCTCGATTTTACAAGCCGATTTGACTATTTTGATTCTCCGATGGAGACTGTTTAGATTTGTTTTCAACGCAGACATACAGAAGATGTATAGGCAAATACTGGTCATACCAGATCACACCCCTTTTCAAAGGATATTATTCCGTCGAAACTCCTATAAAGATGTCCAAGATTTTGAATTGAACACATTTGGTGTTAACTGTGCCCCCTATTTGGCCATAAGAACCCTACATCAGTTAGCTGATGATTGTGAAACGGATCACGCCTTTGCTTCTGAGATTTTGCGAGACCAATTGTATGTGGATGATATTTTGGCTGGTTCGCATTCTTTTGCAGAAGCGACTCGTAATCGTGATGAGATAATTTATGTCTGAATTCTTCCTGGTTTTCTTTTCGCAAATGGACTTCAAATGATAGAGGTCTTATTGAGGATTTGCCACCCGAACATCTATTGGATTCCCAATTTCTAAAATTGTCAGACACCAGCACCATTAAAACTCTGGGTTTACGTTGGAATGCGAGCATTGATGCATTTTTCTTCAAGCCATCTCCAACGCCCGATTTCTCTGTAGAACCAAGCGAAGCTATTTGGGTGGTTGGCACCTAAAGTAATAGTTGCTAAGATCCTTAAGCAACAATTGCCACGAATGTTTGAAACTCATGACGTTTAACGGGTGGCTAGAGTTTGTCGATGATTATTCGTACATCGAAAGGATTAACAACCCCCGTTGGGTTAATTTTAACCCTCAGTGTGAAGTGCAACTTCCTGCCTTTTGTGATGCTTATGAGAAAGCATATGCTGTACAGAGGTACAGTAGAGTCCAAACCACGTCTGGTGAATTTGTAACCCACTTGCTCGCTGCCAAAACAAAAGTTGCGCCTATAAAAGTGCAAACTTTACCCCATTTAGAGCTCTGCTGCGCAACTCTATTGGCAAAAATGGTATTATCACTTCGTAAGGAGCTGAATCTTACCAGATCGGAAGCCTCCTATTGGACAGATTCGACAATCGTTCTGTCCTGGCTTAAAAACCCCCGTGCCATTGGCCATCCTTTGTGGCAAATCGAGTTTCGTATATCGTGGACAATGTAGGCACTGGCAATTGGGATCACGTCGAATCTCATCATAACCCTGTTGACTTGGCTAGTCGTAGTATGAGCGCTAAGGAGCTCTCTATTTCAGGTATTTGGTGGAAAGGTCCTGAATGGTTATCTCGCCCACAGCCTGAGTTACGACTGTCGTCTTTTAAATCCAATAACCACCTAGAAACGCGTTTGATACAGGTCAACGTTGCCTAAACGGATACGTCCGAAGAATTTTTGAGCCGATATTCGGACTTACCTCGTGTCCTGCTAGTTGGCGAGTTGGCTTGTTTGAATTCTAGACCTCTTAGCTCGATGACAGACAACCCGTCTGACATCAAAGCTTTAACCCCGGGACATTTCCTCTTAGGAAGTGCCATCATATCTCCACCGGAACCTGATTTTTCGAATGAATCTCTGAGCTATGCTAATCGATAGCGTAAGTTGAAAATTTTACACCATTTGGATGTGCGTCTATGGAAGGACGAATATTTGGTTGATTTGCATAAACGCAACAAATGGAAGAGATTTCGTTGTAGATGATTTTGTTGTCATTCGTCATAACAATCTACCCACTAACGAATGGAAGCTAGGTCGGATCAAACGGGTCTATTTTGGACCTGATTCGAAGGTGCGAGTGGCCGATATCCGGAACGCCAATGGAGTGCTGACTCGGCCAATAGTTAAACTCGTGCTGCTTCCTAATTATGAACAGAACTTATTTATTTATTTTCTCTCTTTCTTTGCCCGTTTTTTTTTTTTTTTGTTGTATTTACAGATGTCGGAACTTGCATCTCGTCGCGTAGCCGTTGAACGTCACAAGAATGAAAGCTCGACGACGTTATTGCTACCTCCCACTCCAAATGTAGATTGTGTTCAGAACACTATAGTGCCGCCAAGTGCCGTTACTGGTGTTTATATTGTAATATTGGCAGCACTGTTTATATAGATATATTCGTTTAGTTATTCGCTAAGTTTATTCGGTAAGTTAGTAGTTAAATTTTGTTGAATACATATTTTTTAAATAAACGAACAGTTCAGTTTAGACTGCATACCAGAAAACACAATATAAACAGTAACGAAACGCGATTTGACAGCGCATAGGCCAAACGTGAAAGGGACAGCAAATTTACCAAAAAGTATTTCTGTCCCTCTCTGATTGTAACTCTGTTTTGTTTATTTATGTTTTTTTTTAGTTTTCGGTGTGGGTTTTTTATATTGGCGAGACTTAATAAAAAATGCAATTTTTGTCTAAAACTATTAATAAATAATAAAAACAACTAATAACAATAACAATTTTTTACTTTTTCTTTCAATAAATTAAAAAATATTGGCAACTTTCAGCAAGAAACATTTTTAATGAGCAGTACATCTTATTTTGATCTTGTAATATTCAGCTTCTTAATTACCTCTTGCACAGGAAACTATATTCATTGTGACCGAAAATCACACACATTTCGATTAATATTTAAATATTTAAGAATCTTTAAACTTTTCATTGAAGAAATTAAAAAATATTCCAAATTTTCCCTTTTTTAACACAAAATAAATGTTTATTTACATTTAGTTTTTCTACTTTAACCGCCAGTTTTCACTCTGTATATCTGTTGCTTCTAACACATTTGATTCGCAAACCATTATAACGTTTTTTTCCCTCTAAATTTACCTATGCTTTTATGTTATGAAGGTTTTTCATCTGCCAAACCTTTCGTATCTGTATGCCCAAGGCGAATTCGTAGGAGGTGATGTTATTAGCCCAGCTGATTGCTTTTTTAAGTACACGGAAATGTCAAATATTTACGTTATACATTTTTTAATTTAAATAAAAATTTAAATTTGTGAATTTATGTTTTTTTTAATTGTGTTTTTTTTTAATAATTGTTAAAAACGTAAACATTGAATATACGCGAGTGTTATAAGTAATTACCTATTACTCTCGTAAGTTTTATATTGAAATTTGTTTTTAGTTAATAATTTATTAATAAATTTTTAGTTTTGTGTCGTCCTCTTTTGTGAATTATACAAAATGCGTAAGTGCAAGTTGTGTGGGAAGAGGTCCGAGCCTGGCAAAGGACCTTTTTTAAGGTGCCCAAAGACGGTGAGAGGAGACAGAAGTGGAGTCAGCTGCATAAGGTCACTTTTAAAACAAATGACCGAGTGTGTGCTGACCATTTTTCTACCTCTGACTTCATAGAGAATGGACCAAGGAAAATATTATTGCCCAAGGCTATCCCAGTCATTCCTAAGCCTTCATCATCGTAAGTACATAAAGTTTTATATATTTATAGAAGAATAAATTTTATTAATTCATTCAGATTAAATTTACCTGAAGAAGTCCATCACATGGACATTAGCGACGACATAAAGCTTGTAGATCAGGGGACACAAACGGAGTAAGTAGTCTTAAATATAAAATGTTTATATTAAATATATAATTTAATACTTTGCATAATATCTAATTTTTAGAATATAATTCCTAACTCCGGCTCCACTGCTGGACCACACATACCACCTGCCACTACCAAACATTGACCATCACCTCACTCCCCCTTCCAAAACTCTTTTCGAGCAAGAAACGCAGACAAGGTAAGTTAAGAATTTTTTTGTGATATATATTAAATATATATATATATATATATATATATATATATATATATATATAATGCAAACTGTAATTAAAAACCAAGTATTTTCTTTCATACGTTTTCAGCTTTATATTCACCGAGAAAGAGGAGTACTCTAACAAAATTCAAATGTTAGAGTCACAAATAAAGAATTTACAGTGCGAGCTTGCTCAATGCAATAAGGCCTTGGATAACGTCAGGAGAATTTTTACAGAAGGCCAAGTCAGAAGACTTATGACATCAGACACAATACATTGGCAATGGACAGATATTTCCAATGCATTGTGTCTGCATGCTTCAGGACCGAGGGCGTATAACCACCTGTACGTAGAGGTCTTTCCATTACCACATGTGTCCACTCTACAGCGTTGGTGTCGTAAAGTGCGGATATAGGAAGGCATAATCAATTCATCAATAGACTTCATGAGGCACATCACCAATTTATCGGATGATGAAAAGATATGTGTACTCGCCTTCGATGAAATGAAAGTAATGGAGACTTTCGAATAGACACCAACCTGGAAAATATATGTTAAAGTGAGGAAGCCAAGTAACTACGTGCAGGTGGTTATGGCACGTGGCTTAAGGAAGTCATGGAAGCAGCCGGTCTTTTATGACTGACTGCAAAATGTCAAGAGACATTATACACCAAATAATAAGACGATTGTCTACGGTTGGATATCCAGTAGTAGCAATCGTCTCGGATATGGGCCCGTCTAACCGTAAGTTGTGGAAGGACTTAGGAGTTTCCCCAGGTAAGTGCATATACGCAATTTGTTTACAACACACTACACTTGACATATTTTTCTTATTCCTCCAATGACGACTATTAACGGCTTGACAAGGAAGGATATATGTATATAACTATAAATCAGGTAAATAAAGAAAAAATAGTTAAAAATCTAATACTTAAAACATTTCAACTAACACTGAATCATATCTATTTCACATTCTATATATATACATATATATATAACTATATTTTTCATTTATTATTACATTTTTAGAAAAGCCTTGGTTCCCCAGTCCGGTCAATGAAATAGAAAAAGTATTTACGTTTGCCGATGCTCCCCATCTGCTAAACATACATAACATACACATACATAATTGGCCATTACAACCCTTCAGTCAGGATTACGGCCTAGCTTCTCACACCACTCATGTTGTGTGCGTTAATTTTATACGTGAGTGGCGGGACCTACAGTTTAACGTCGACTCCGAACGACAGATTTTTGAGAAACTTTTCATGGCAATTTTATTTACTCTCAGAGTTTTTGCCAGAAATCTGCTGAGAGGAAGTCGCCGAAGAAATATTTTTTTTTTTTTTTTTCATATTTCATTTTTGATGTCTGACCTGGGATACGAACCCGGGCTTTACGAATAGTAAGCCAACACACTACCTACTACACCACGGCGACTTCTAACAAAAACAGCTGACTGAAATTTAAAATAAAATAATAATATTTTAGTTTAACCCTAATCAAGTCAGAAAAATTTTTACAAATCCAGTAAAAATGTCTCAGAGGCACATACAAAGAATTTACGTATTAATTTTGTTGACTTATTTTTATTTCATTATTCAAAAAAATTTCATCCTCGTGTTGTATGGACAAATTATTTTTATTTAATTTTAGAAGACTACGGCAAATAATGGGTGCCAGAACTCTTCGTAACTCATTATTATATTTTATTTTGTTGTTCACCAACAATAGAAGTAATAGTTAGCGTTCCCACATGTTAGGTTAGGTTAGGTTAGAGGACGTGTACTTGTCAATTATGACAAGTACAGTAACCGGAGGTCGAATTGACTCATTGTACAACGACAGATTTTTATTTATTGAGAAACTTTTCATGGCAACTTTTATTTACTCTCAGAGTTTTTGCCAGAAATCTACTGAGAGGCAGTCGCCGAAAAAATACTTTTTGTATTTTTTTTGATGCCTGGCCTGGGGCGTTCCCATATGTGCCTCATAGACACATTTTGACATGATTAAGAACATTTTTGATTGAAACAAAATAAAAAATAAAAATAAATTAATTTATTACTTGAAATTTGTAAATTCTAAATAAAACAATTGAAAGTAGGAAGCAGTAAGAACTAGAACCTATATTTAAGGAAGTTACAACATGACCAAGTGAAATATGTGTCGGAGAGGCACATGCTGACTTGTTTAGGGTTAAATTGAAATGTCATTTTTTTCCTGCTCAGCGTTGTATTTTTAAGTACTATTTGGCAAAACACATAGTTGCATTTCTATTTTTACTAGATTTTGAGTAGATTTTGCCGAACTCTACTAAATAAGTAGATTTTGTTATGTATGGGAAATCTAGTTAAAATCAACTATTATAATTTAAATGGACTACTAATTCTAAACTCTCTGGAATTTCTATATTGCAATTAAGTTTTTCGAAGCACTTTAATAAAATCACTCTACAGCTTTCTATTTAAAAAAAATTATATCTTTATGCTCCTCTGATAAACTATCTGTATTTGTTTTTGTATATTCTAAAATGGCATTGTAATTTTTGATTAAAAGTGTTGTATATTCATTTATCTTATTTGAATTTCTTGATAAGGCTCTACTTTGTAAAACTCGTTTTTTTACAGTACAAAATTCATTAATTAATTTTCCAAAAATATCTATATCAAAATTTGACATTTGCTAAAAATTATTAGCATTGTATTTCAAATTAGTCAACAAAGAAAAAAAAAATAGAAATTTTGTGACGTCGCCATAATGTTTTTTTAACAGATATATAATGACAGATATACATATATAGATATTTATAGGATATGTTATTGAATAATACAATAAAAATAGTAATATAGTAACTATAATAGTAATAATGGGTGATTTTTAAGACCTATACATAAAATTCAGAAAAATGCATGAAATCTTTATTTGAATCGATAGTACGGTCCATATAATTTAATTTCCAACATTTCAGCCGGTATCTCACGAATAAATCCTTCAATGTTGTCTTCCAATGCGTCGATTGAAGCGGGCTTGTCTGAATAGACATGAGCTTTAACATAGCAAAAAATAGTCTAAAGGCGTTAAACCGCACGATCTAGGCGGCCAATTGACTGGTCACGAACGTGAAATAAAATGTTCACCGAACTCGCCTCTCAATAAGTCATTGTTACGCATGCAGTGTGGCATGTGGCACCGTTGTTGAAACCACATGTCATGCAAGTCAAGCTCTTGCATTTTGGGCAAAAAAAAGTTGGATATCATCTCACGGTAGCGCTCACCATTCGTTACGTTACAATTCGCAGCATCTTTGAAGAAGTACGGTCCAATGATGCCACCAGCCCATAAAGGCACCAAACTGCGACTTTTTCTGGATGCATTGGTAGCTTTTGCAATGCTTCTGGCTGATCTTCACTCCAAAATTGACAATTCTGCTTATTTACGTATCCATTGAGCCAAAAACGAGCTTCTCCGCTGAACACAATTTTTCGATAAAGAAGTGGATCTTCGGCCAACTTTCCAAGAGCCCATTCACCAAAAATTCTGCCTTGCGGTAAGTCGTTCGGCTTCAATTCTTGCATCAGCTATATTTTGAAAGGCTTCATACCTAAATCCTTCCGTAAAATTTTCCACGTTGTTGAGTAACAGAGGCCCAATTGCTGCGAACGGCAATGAGTCGATAATTTATGGTCATAATTAACACTGGCCGATACAGCAGCGATGTTTTCTTCAGTTCGCACTTTACGTAAGCGTGTTAGTGGTTTAATGCCCAACATCGTAAATTTGGTGCGAAATTTAGTCACAATAGTCCGAATAGCCGCTTCAGTGGGTCGATTAAACAGAGCACACATTTTGATAATAAAATTCAATGATTTGCAAGCGTTGTTCGTTTGTAAGACGATTCATGGTTAAATTATAGACCAAACTGAAGATGTTCGACAGTGAAACAAAACACGAAACGTGCATGAGCTGTTTAAACCTGTGTTGCCAAAAAGATAATAGCTAAAAGATCACCCGTTATTTACATTTTTTATTTCAGATCATTTCTTTTCAAATTTTTTTATTTTTTAGTATTTTATGTTCACACACACTTATATGTTTTTTTTTTATTATATTTTATTCACACTTTTTTATTTTTGTACTTCTCTTTATTTTCATTTTCAAAATTGTTCTATATTTTTTATTTATTCATTAAAAAATTTTATAGTTAATTTCTTTTTAAATAAATTTTTTTTTATGCTATAGTTTTTTTTTGTTTTTCACGGGCGCCATATTAGTATTAAATAATACAAAAAGGTCTTTTCTGGCACAGATACATACAGATACGATAATTTTGACAGATGAAAAACGCTCATAACATAAAAGGACAGGACAATTTAAGCCCACTTCACACGGTAATACTTTACGTACGTAAAGTCTAATGAAAAAGTAAAATGAAATTCCATTCGTGTGACGAAAAAGAGAATAAAAGTCATATGATTTATATTTTTTGCGTTTACATGATCGGTATAAGATAATACAAAGTAAAATAAAAACAGCTGTTAAACTTTTTTCTGTGTTTACATAAAAATACATCCCTGATCTAATGCGACTTGCTTGTTTTTTGAATCATTTAAAAAAATGAAGAGAGCCATACGACTGTCAAACTTTTCATCCGTATTTTCTCTCAATGTGTGATTGTTTCATTACATAGTACGTTTAGACGATTACATCCGTACTCTTCTACACAAAATTTTGACAGATCACATTACTTGTGGGACCGTGTAAAGTAGGCTTTAGAGGGAGAAAAAAATGTTATAATGTTTTGCGAATCAAATGTGTTAGAAGCAACAGATATACAGAGTGAAAACTGGCGGTTAAAGTAGAAAATCTAAATGTAAATAAACATTTATTTTGTGTTAAAAAGGGAAAATTTTGAATATTTTTTAATTTCTTCAATGAAAAGTTTAAAGATTCTTAAATATTTAATTATGAATCGGAATGTGGGTGATTTTCGGTCACAATGAATATAGTTTCCTGTACAAGAGCTAATTAAGAAGCTAAATATTACAAGATCAAAATAAGACGTACTGCTCATAAACAATATTTCTTGCTGAAAGTTGCCAATGTATTTTAATTTCTTTAAAGGAAAAGTTAAAATTGTTATTGCTATTAGTTATTTTGATTATTTATTAATAGTTTTACACAAAAATTACATTTTTTGTTAACTCTCGCCAATATAAGAAACCCACCACGAAATCGAGAAAAAACATAAATAAACAAACAGAGAAAAAATCAGACAGGGCAAACCTTTTAACATTTTCTTTCTCCCTCCAAGAAAACGGTTAAGGCAGCTGATTTTTAGCGTTTTTTAAACGTCACAATTGTCATCACTGGTTACATTGTGCTGGTTGCATTGTGTTTTCTGGCACAGGCATACACAAGGCAAATTCAATAAGGTAGTGGCCATGATGCAACTAATAAGGTGACAGCACAAGCACAGCTGACTTTTTCGCTGTAATTCGCCGCAACCGCACGTTTGTCAAAATTTGTTTACATTTCTTAACTGTCAGTAAATTGAATGGAATTTTAAATTCGTTACAAAAAATCGCAAATTACAGAAAATTTTTTCAAAACTAAGAAATCCTTATTGGTGGAATTAAACAGTGCAAATTATAGAAAAGTTTTTAAAAAAAAATATAAAATATTAAAAGTTGTGTAAATTCGTAATAAATTTGTGGCTAAAATGCGTTGGTGTGCAATTTGTAAAAAAAAGAAGGAATTGGGAAAGAGCACTTTTTTTAAAGTTCCAAAAGATGAACATATGCGAATTAAGTGGAGCGAGCTCTGCCAAAAGCATTTTTTTGCAAACTCTCATATTTGCATTGACCACTTTCTTCCACAATATATAATTACTACAGGTAGTAAATTATATTTAATGCCTAATGCAGTGCCTTCCATACAACATTTGAAACCAAATGACGAAAATTCTGGGTAAGTTAATATATAATTGAGAACCATATTCACATCAGCAGTCAAGTAATTTTTCAAGCTTTTTAAACAGGTATGAGGATGTATCGAAAACTGCGGTAAGCGATGAAGTTTTGCCTTTATTAGAATGTCAGAACATACTGTCCACAGACTTTTGTCCAACATTTGTTTCATATGAAAAAGAAAGTGTTCCTAATACGTTGGAAAAAAATTACACAACTCAGGAATCCCAGACAGAGTAAGCAAATCTACCCAATTAAAATGTAATTAACATTTGTAAATATGTATGTACTTATAGCCCTATAATTTTCACATCAGAAGCGTCAAAATATTTAGAAAAAATTCGGATATTAGAATCTGAAAATAAGGACCTAAAGTTAAAATTAGAACAAGCAAATTTGGCAATAGAGGGCATGCGAAAAATATTTACAGAAGGTCAGATTCGGAAAATTGTGTCTCCTGGACCAATACAGTGGAGATGGGAAGACATCTCAAGTGCTATATGTCTACATGCATCTGGTCCAAGGGCATATCGACATATGTATAAAAAGGGATACCCTTTACCCCACGAAACTACCTTACAGCGTTGGTGCCGAAAAGTCAATATCGAGGAAGGAATATTGCATACTTCGATCGAATTCATGCGGCAAATCACAGATCTCTCCACTGATGAAAAGATTTGTGTCTTAGCTTTCGACGAAATGAAAGTTATGGAGACGTACGAGTATGATGCAGCTGGTGACGTTGTGAGAGAGCCAGCTAACTACGTTCAAGTCGTCATGGCTCGAGGATTGAAGAAGTCTTGGAAGCAGCCTGTATTTTTTAGTTACGACTGCAAAATGACCAAAGAGATATTAAATAGCGTAATTATAGAGCTCCACAAGGCAGGATTTGCAGTTTTGGCGGTGGTGTGCGATTTAGGACCAACCAATCGTAAGTTATGGAACGATTTAGGTGTATCTATAGGTAAGTTTTTATACATCACACCACATCACACCACAACACACCACAACACACCACACGTATGAAAAAGGTCGAATACTTATGACATCGCAGAGTATATACCGGAATTTGGATTTAAATTTTTTTGGTAATTAACAATTAAGATTTAATATTAAAGTAATTTTTAAGTCGAAATAGTATTATTCAATAAAAAATCCTTTTTATATTAGATTCTAAGTTTCGTAGTAAGATACGTTTTGATTAAAATATATCCGTAAAAAAAGAATAGTCCTAAATTTTGATTCAATTTTTAATTTACTTTACAAATGTACTAAGATTTTAAGGTACACTAAGACTTCTTTAGATTAAGTTTAAATATGTTACATTATTTGCTAATTACTTTATAATTTTCTTCACTAACTTAGAAAAACCGTGGTTTCCTAACCCTATTGTCGAGGACGATAAGATTTTCGCTTTTGCAGATGTACCCCATTTAATTAAGCTTGTTCGAAACCACTACGTGGATACAGGTTTAATAATTAACGGAGAGTATTTAAGCTCACGAACCATTGCGGATTTATTAAGGGAAACAAAAAAGTCGGATGCCTCCATTACGTATAAACTGAGCGACGAACATCTTTCCGTAAAAGGTGCAGGAAGACAAAAAGTTAAATTAGCTACACAACTTTTTTCAAATACCACCGCCAGTGCCATAAAGCGTTGCAATGCGCTTGGATTAGATATATACAAGCCAATTGAGACTGCAGAATTTTTTAAATTAACCAACGATTGGTTTGATGTCCATAACTCCAAAATGGGCACTTATGGTTATCCTGGGAAGGTAAGTTCATTTTTGTTCATAAATTTTTTATGTTTTTAATAAACAGTATATCTTAAGGAACCATACGGCATTGCTTTAGACAAGCAAAGAGAAACAATAGATCGAATGAATGAAATTATGTCAATCCCGATAATTCCCGGCAAAAGATCTATAGAACAATTCCAGAAAGGGATTCTTATTTCAAATAAATCCTTAGACATGCTTCATGAGTATGTAAAGAAGTACGACATGTCTTACATACTAACGAGCCGCCTAAACCAGGATATCTTGGAAAATTTCTTTGGTGCTATACGAAGCAAAGGTGGGTTGAATGATCACCCTACACCAAAGGATGTTAAATATAGACTACGCAAATACATATTGGGTATGTCGTCTTCATAAAAAATATATACTTTTATTTTACTTTTTTTTAATAAATATTTCTATTTTCAGCAAAAAACACTGAACACCTAAGCGGAAAAGGTAACGTAGAAGACGACAAGACGGAATGGCTTAATGGCCCAAATGCCATCACATCTGGAAATCGTGTTACTGAAGGTTCTGCGGAATTGACGGATGTACTTCATATTGAAGGTCAACCTAATTTAGATGAGGAGGATCAGATTGGTGACCTAGATAAAACGGATTTGGATGACATTGGTTTTCTGCATGAGGATGCCCTGGAATATATTGCAGGGTATATGATAAAGAAGTTGAACCTGAAAAAGGAACAATGCCATTCCAATTCGTCTACATGGGTTGACCAGGTGTCAAAGGGTTCTTTGAAGAAACCGTCGAGTACATTTCTAAGCCAAGTTAAAAAAATGGAATTAATATTCCATAAAATAAATGGTTTAGAAATTACTCACTGTCGGAACCTCAATAAGCGCCTGGTCGAGAAAAGTGGGTCGATTGATCTTCCTGAGCATGTAAAAAGGTTTTTCTTCAAATGCAGGATTCATTTTCGGGTTCGGAATTTGAATCATCGGCTGAAAGTACAGAAGTCCAAGCAGAGTTGCGTAAGTAAAAAAATGCTCAAAATTAAGTTGTAAGCTAAATTATTGTATTTATTTGTTTCCTCATTATTATCATTATTATTATTATCATTATTATTGTTATCATTATTATTATTACTTATTATTATAATTACCTTTTCATTAGCACATTTACTGCCTTATTCGTTTCTAATGTATTTCCAAAAATCTCTGTATTTAAAGTAATACAATTTATGAATAAAATGGTGTATGCCTACTGGGGATGTCAGCCATTAAAAATAAGTGACAACGCGCCATGTGAAGTACCTCAATGGTGGTGCGGAAGTCTTCACACCAGAATTAATTAGTCATTTTAACTTTTTTATTTTAGATCGCGCTTTCACTCTATCATTATATGAACAATAACCTTAAATTTCTTCAAAAATTTCTTCCTCAACTAGTTCTAGAACGCAGTAAGAAGCCTGTACTCGTTTTAGACCGTATTTAAGACCAATCCATTTTGTTTGAAATTGCCACATGATTTTGTGGAAGAGTAACAGTCCGGGAACAGTTAGTCGAATATTTATATAAGTAAAAATCTTGATATTTATTTAGGATTTAAAAGATATGTACATTTCCAACCTTAAACAGTAAAAATAACATTAACGTAGCAAAAGAATATATACAAGAATATAATGGATTTGGTTAAGTTCCGTCATTTTAATGAATATTGTACTCACTGTAAAACTCAGTCATTGAATTTTCATTGCTATTAAGAGCTCATTGAATTACGAACTGTTTTTCTGGCCCATACACATATGTTTCACATAAGAAGAACCAGTTTATTATCATCGAAATTTCAACTTCTTTCGCACATTATTTTTTGCTGGGTGTTTACAAATAAATCACTTTTTGATGCAATGATTAGGCCAAAATATTTGAATTTTTTAAAAACATAAGTAAAATTGTTTTACATTGAAAGGGTGAAATTCATGGCACTAAAATGTATGTGAAATGGTGACGATGAATTTGTTTCCCTTCAATATGTGTTTCAGCTTTGTCTGAAATTCGTGAATGAAATTCCGTATACATTCCGGAATAATGTACATATGTGATGTGGCGAAGAGAGATTCCATCAGGATATATAAAATATGAAGAACATCAGGGACTAATGATATTTGGCTGAATCTACTTGACGGCCAAAATTACTCCACTGAAAGCCAAATATGTACATATCTCAAACAGTTATTTGTTTCAATTTATGTATACATACGTATTTCTTAATTTTTTATATTTTTCAAGAATTATTTAGTGTTTTTACTTAAAATTTAATTTTCTTCGCAACAAATGTATATTTTTGTTGATATTTATTACAAATTTTTATTTACAAATGACAGCTGATTTTGACAAACGTGCGGGAGCTTCACAAAAACAAAATGCATGTTGTTTTTGCCTTGTTGTATTTGTTGCCGAGGCACTGTCACCTTATAATCAATTCGCCTTGGTAGTGGCAATAGTACAACAACTCAATTCGCAGTGTTTTTTAACAAAAACAACATGTATTTTCTGTTGCTTTTGTGTGCCCGGTTATGTCAAATTAAATTCGCCATATAGCTGAAATGACAGAGGCGAATTCATATAATGACATTGAAATTGCTATTTTCTGTCATTTATTCCCTCGTTTCTTTTGTATGGCATTTTTAAAATACAATATTATTTACATTTTTAGATTCATAAATTTTTATTACAAACAAAAAATAATGTAAATAGACGTGATTTAATGTATTGTAATGTAAATTAAACGTGATTTCAGTGATTTTACTCATAAAATTTGGCGTATTTATAAAAAAGTGATCAGCTTGTTTTTAACTTTGGCCGCTTGGCGATTTGATTTGCCTGTTTGGAAAGATGGCCGAGCCGAAGAGGTTTTTATAGAGGATAGAAAGAAAGAATTACATTCCAGTTTAAATCATGTTTGGCATTGACCATAAATATGCATGTAAAAAGAAACTATAAAAAAATGTAAATTAAAAAAAATAAAGAATAAGATGTAGTGCAAAAATGTGATTGTTAAATTGATTATTGTTTTTTTTAGCGATAAGGGAGGTACTCAGTGTGTACGTACGTAAACCTAATACTTTCATAGACCAAAAAAGAGCTAAAAAACTGGTCAACCCATGGAACATCTTAGCACCAACTAAAGGCACACACCCCTTAACGTAGGTGTATTACTACACACAGACAAACAGAAAGATTTTATCTCTTTTAACATATATTTTGTGGTCCTGAAAAGGACCGATTGTTAAGAGCCAGTTGACGAAAAGAGAATGATTCGTTTTTAAATGTCTTATCTCTTCCGATACATATTCGGTGGTCCTGAAAAGAACCGATTGTTAAAAGAAAGTTGACCGAAGTAGAATAAATTGTTTTTAAATATTTTATCTCTTCCGATAAATATTCGGCTGTCCTAAAAAGGACCTTGTGTTTGTGAAAAGTGGAACTGCACCTGTGTGAAAAAAATATTGCAATTATTTATTTAATGTATACCCATATATATATTTTATTATATTTACCTTATAGGTTTATTTTAAGCATTTTTTGTAGCCCATTATTCTCTGCTTTGCTTTCTGCGCCCTCAATCTCGTATTCAAATGTCGCACACGAAAGTAAATTCGATATTTGAAAAACAATTTCTTCACGCAGTCGGGCAGTTTTACTGATGAAGAATTCTCAATCAGGTGGTTGTGAAGGTTTCTCTTATGGGATATTTCCATTCCATTTACCTTATTAAATATTAATTGCAGACATTTCATTGTTTCTAGGAAACTATTTGATGGTTTTTTTAGAGAACCCTTCGACACCTGATCAACCCATGTAAACGAGCTATCATGAGATTCGTATTCTTCAAAATTCAGCTTCCGTATAATATATCCCGATATATACTCTAAAGCATCTTCTTGAAGAATACCAATGTAATCAAAACTTGTTTCCACTAGGTCACTAAACTCTTCACCTTTGTCTTCTATTTCCTCAATGATTTCCTCTAGGATTTGGTTATCCGCTGCTGTGTAGGAAAGCCATTTGGTGCCGTCGTTGCTAACGTTTCCGCTGCCGTTAAAATTTTCTGTATTTCTAGCTATTTTGAATTAAAAACTTATGTTATATAAAAATATAAATAAATATTAAATTTACTTACCCAAGATATACTTCCTCAATCTGAATTTAAATTCAATGGGTGATGGGTGATCATACAATCCTTCTTTGCTGCGAATGGCTCCAAAGAAGTGTTCCAAGATATCTTGGTTAAGCCTACTGGTCACCACGAACCTCATACCGTACCTTTTGACGTACTCATGACGCATGATCAACGCATTGTTAGTCATAACAACGCCTTTTTGAAAATGCTCCATATTAGCTCTTCCTGGCGAAATCGGCTTAGACATAATATTTGTCATTTGAGACAAAATGTCTGCTTGCCTAGAAAGCGCTATCCCGTATGGTTCCTTTAAACAAATTACTGTATTATTTAATGTAACAATAAAAACTAATTTAAAAAAGTCTTACTTTGCCGGGATACGAATTCAGATTAGAATTGAATACGTCAAACCAATCATTCACTAATTGGAAAAAGTCCGCTGTGTTTGTACATATCCAGGCCCAAAGAATAACACCGACGGATAGCATTGGCCGCCGTATTTGAGAAAAGTTGGGCCGCCAATTTCACTTTTTGCCTTCCTGTAATTAAAATGAACTTGGTTATAAGTTAAAAGGATTAAAAATAAAATATTACCTGCGCCTTTCACGGATATATTTTCCGTGCTTAACTTAAATACGATTGAAGTATCACTTCTTGAAGTGTACTTCAATACTTCGGAAATTGTGGCTGCAGTCAGTAATTTCCCGTTGTACAACAAGCCGGTATCAATGAAATGATTTCGTATCAGTTTTAGCAGATGAAGTCGCCGTGGTGTAGTAGGTAGTGTGTTGGCTTACTATTCGTAATGCCCGGGTTCGTATCCCAGGTCAGACATCAAAAATGAAATATGAAAAAAAAAAAAAAATATTTCTTCGGCGACTTCCTCTCAGCAGATTTCTGGCAAAAACTCTGAGAGTAAATAAAATTGCCATGAAAAGTTTCTCAAAAATCTGTCGTTCGGAGTCGACGTTAAACTGTAGGTCCCGCCACTCACGTATAAAATTAACGCACACAACATGAGTGGTGTGAGAAGCTAGGCCGTAATCCTGACTGAAGGGTTGTAATGGCCAATTATGTATGTATGTATGTTTTTGTTATTAAAATGAAATCTTGCTACTGTCAAATAAATCAAGTGTAAACAATCTAGATTTTGAGCGAGATTTGAAATCTAATCTACTAGATTTCGCTGTAGTGTAAATGGCCTATAATATTGAGATAGAAGGTGAAGTAGAAATCAATATGGCAACCGTTGATCAGAAAAGGTCATATATTACTATGTGTATTTCTATGATTCGTGAAAACTATGGTGGTAATCCATTAACATTACAATCATTTTTAGACAAAATTGATCCGTAATAATTCACAATGAAGGAGCTATCGTAAAGATTATAATACCCACAATTATTATACAATTATAATAATATTATAATTATACAATTATAATAATAATAATCAATTTCAGAATAGTTCAGGCAATTACGCAAATCGCTTTTCGCGAAGTAATAATTCGAGGGCTTCTGTTAGGACTTTAAACTCAGAAGTCCCTCAACAACAGCTTTTGTTGAGGGAAGAGCAGCAAATAGAACAGCATTAAAGCAAAACACAATTACTTTCTCACACGATATTTCTAACAAACAATCTGTTCATAAATCTGTTTACAGCTTAAATTTAACTTATGCTGATTTCATTAAATTAAACTGTGTAGATACAATTAAATTAGCTACTATTCTTGTAGATACTCAAGCAGATATCTCATTAATAAAAATTTCAAGTTTACGTCACAACATTATTTTACATCAGAATGAAATTTTCAGTATTACCGGAATTACATCAAACGCAAAATCAACATTGGGAACTATTTGTACAAATTTGATTATTTCAAATAATATAATACAACAGGTTTTTCATGTTGTTAATGATGATTTCAATTACCAGTCGATGGTATTTTACCAGCCGATGGTATTTTAGGTAAAGGCTTTCTTAAGAACAATAAGTGGAACATTGACTACGAAAACATAATTTTATCTGTCACTACTCATATAAAAAAATTACAAATACCTATATTTCAAGGAACGAATAATTTTACTTGTGTTATACCACCATCACCGTAGTCTAGTAGGTAGTGTATCGGCTTATTAAACGTAAAGCCAGGGTTCGAGCCCCAGGCAAGACATCAAAACAAAATCCAAAAAAGAGTATTTCTTCGGTGACTTCCTCTCTGCAGATTTCTGGCAAAAACTCTAAGACTAAATAAAATTGCCATGAAAAATTTCTCAAAAATCTGTCGTTCGGAGTCGACTTTATACTGTAGGTCCCACCACTCATGTATAAAATTAACACACACAACATAAGTGGTGTGAGAAACTAGGTCGTAATCCTGACTGAATGGTTGTAATGACCAATTATGTATGTGTGTATGTATACCACCAAGATGTGAAGTATTTAGAATTTTTAAATTACATGATATTAAGGAACCTATGTTTGTTGATTCGAAGGAAATTGAAAAGGGAGTTTTTATAGCAAAAGGAATTATTGATTCTGAATATTTAATTTTACGAATAGTTAATATTACCGATGAGATCAAATATGTTAAAAATGATAAGGTAAAGATGGAAAAATTACAACATTATTACATATTGTTACGCAAAGCGAAACGACCTAATATCGTTTAACAATAAAAACGATAAACAAAAGCTATCAGCTACACCAACACAATACACACGACACAAATACGCACTAACACTAAGAATACAACGAACGTGTTGATTATCTAAAGCTGCACACACACATGTGTACAACGAACCAGGTAGCAACAACAACATAAAGTAAACCAGCAAAGTACACAAACAACAATGTACTAGCAGAAGTCTCGAGAAGGCGTGAGCGAGAACCTTCCACATCGAGAACGTTCATCATACTGATCATACGTGCGTGCGGACTATAAAAGGGCTGGACAAAGCAAGCAACAGTCAGAGTTAATTTAGTCAGCCTTGTGTGAAGTTGCGTGTGAACAAAATAAGTCGTGGTTGTAAAGATCTAGCGAATACTTGTATGAACTAGTACAGTGAATAAACAGATTATTATTGTTGTATCGTTAAGTTCTATACGGTGGTACAAAAGTAGTGTAAATAATAAAGAGAGTTTAAGAAAAACTAAAGACATATTTGTTTTTATTTTGTTGCAATTAACGAACTCATATTTAAACGTTTTTAAAAAGGTAAAAACGTAACAATTGGTGTCAGAAGTGGGATTGCAAAATCCAAAAGTAAAAATAAATAAAAAGAAATAAATAGATAAAATGAAACTCTGCGATCTAAAAGTGGAACGGCTTAAACGGGAGTTGGGTAAACTCGAGCTGCCAACAATGGGCACGAAAAATGAACTGCAAAGACGATTAAGGGAACATCTGCAGCTTCAGGACATCGACATCGATTCCTACGAGTTCGAGGATGAAGAGGAACGAGAGGTAAAGGCCCCTGCAAACCCTAGCTGTATCGACATAAATTCGTTACTAGCCGCTATGATGGAAAAAATGCAAGTATTAACGGAGGTACAAGAAGCTTCTAGAGCCGAAAATCGCAAAATGCAAGAAGCGAACGAAAAGCTGTTTGCTGATGTACGAGAAGCTTCTAGAACCGAAAATCAAAAACTTCTGGCTGAAGTACAAGAAGCTTCTAGAACCGAAAATCGCAAAATGCAAGAGGCGAACGAAAGGCTGTTTGCGGAAGTACGAGAAGCTTCTAGAGCTGAGAACCAGAAGCTATTTGAAGCTTCTAGAGCCGAAAACCAACGACTGCAAGCAGCAATTTTGTCAAAAATTGAAAAGGAGCTGGAAGCAACATCTGGAAAGCTGCAGGAAATCCATGAGTCGGTCAGCAAAAGGATCACTGGTGTCGAGGAAAGGGTGTCACATTTAGAAAAGGCCGTTGACACGAAGGTGGACAATCTGGAAAAGACCGTTGACACTAAAGTGAACAATTTGGAGAGGACCGTCGGCGGGAAAATCGTTATGATGGAGGAAAAGATCAACAACCTCCAAAGCCAGCGACCGGAACCAGTGCGAGTCGTTTCGGAAAGTACCGGCAGGATAAGAACACCTTGCTTTGATGGTAGCTCACCCTTATCCGTATTCAAATTCCAATTTGAGACGGTAGCCAGCAGAACCGGATGGGACGATGGAGAGAAGGCTCTAGAACTAATTCTGGCGTTAAAAGGTGTCGCAGCTGAGATTCTAGAGACCATGCCAGCCAGCAGCAGAAACAACTACAACGAATTAATGGTGGCATTGCAGCGTAAATTTGGCGATGAGCACAAAAGGGAACTATACCGCATGGAGTTGAGATGCCGGGCGCAAAAGGCAAATGAGTCATTACAAGCCTTTGCAATGGAGGTTGAGAGATTAGTGCAGCTAACATACCCCGGAGAAAACCACCCGCTGATAGACAACATTAAGACCGAGGCGTTTGTCAATGGTATACGAGATCCTGACATCAAACTGGCGGTATGTTCCACACAGAAGACAACCTTTGCAGAGACCGTGGCCTTCGCACTAGCCCAGGAGACCGCGCGAGCTATTTCTAGACCACAAGTAAGCAAAGTGCGAAGAATGGAAATCGTGGAGGAAGATGAATGCCTTTTAACTAAAGTTAAGGAGATAGTGAAGCAAGCTTTGGAAGAAAATGGACAAAAGGCTAAACTTAAATGCTTCAATTGTGGAAAGGGCGGTCATTTCCAGAGAAACTGCAAAGCGCCACGCAAGAGATCAAGATCCGCCTCACCATCACGGAATAAGAAACGGGCGAACTACCAACCATCTTCACAAGAGTCCCCGTTAAACTAAAACGAGCTAGCACTGAGGGGCAAGTGCTGGCTCCCACAAGCGAGGGCCCCACAATCTCCATATCAGTGATGCAACAGAACAACAACAATCTTACGGCGTGCGGATACATAAATGGCAGACCACATATCTTCACTATAGACACCGGGGCGACGCAGTCTATCATCAGACCAGATGTAGCGAAGGGAAAATGTGAGGCACTTAGCAATGTAAGACTACGGACAGCTACTGGAGAGTGTGCCACCGTCCACGGAAAAACAGAGGCGAAGGTGACTATAGCCAACATTAGTGTAAGTCACATCTTTATTGTTGCCGATATTGTGGACGAGGTTATCATTGGTGCCGATTTTATGATAGCTCATGGCATCAATTTGAATATGGGGCAACAGATTATGAGTTGGCGAAATGTAGAGATACCTCTAGACGTGGGGTACAAGCACCGAGTGGACGCCAGAAGGATAGTTGCGGTCGAACAACTCAAATTGCCACCTCAGAGTGAATCACTGATATGGGCGCGTATGGAGGGAGATTGTGTGGAAAACCGCTTGTGGGTTGTTGAACCAGCAGAAATACAGACGGATTTAATATCAGCAAAGGCCCTCGTCAAATCCACAGAACAAAGAATAGTCCCGGTGAGAGTGCTAAATCTATCAGGCCATGAAAGAGTCGTCTGTAAAAACTCAGAGGTGGGCCAATGTGTTCCAGTAGAGGCGATAATAAACAGCGAGCAAACGCCGCAACCTGCCGATATGTCAGCCAAGGATCAAAAGGGATTTGATGAAAATGTGGAGAAATGGATAGCAGGTTTAGCAGCTGCAGAGAAAAACAAAGCCAAAAAGCTGCTAAAGAGGTATGCTTTCGCTTTCGCCACGAACAACAAAAGTCAAGGAAGAACAGCCATGGTTAAACATGAAATTGATACTGGCGAAGCGAGACCGAAAAAGCAGGCACCCAGAAGCATACCGCTGGCGAAGCGTAATGAGGTTAAGGAGTTAGTCGACTAAATGAGGAGGAGCGGTGTAATCGAACCATCATCGGGTCCGTGGAGCTCACCTGTAGTTTTAGTAAAGAAGAAAGATGGCAGTACAAGATTCTGCGTAGACTACAGGAAGCTGAATGATGTCACTAAAAAGGATAGTTACCCGCTACCAAGAATTGACGACACACTCGACACGCTAGCCGGAACAAAATGGTTCTCCACATTGGATCTACAAAGCGGGTATTGGCAGGTGGAGATTGCAGACAAGGACAAAGAGAAAACCGCATTCAGTGCGAACGGCGGCTTATGGCAGTTTAAGGTTATGCCATTTGGACTCTGTAATGCTCCGGCCACATTCGAGCGGCTTATGGAACGTGTGCTAAAGGGACTACATTGGAAGACTTGCCTGGTGTATCTCGACGACATAATAGTGATGGGCAGAACTTTCGACGAACACCTCAAGAACCTGGGAGAAGTTCTGCAACGGATATCAACGGCTGGACTAAAACTAAGCGTAAAGAAATGTGAATTTTTCCAAAAGCAGGTGAAATATTTGGGGCATCTTGTCACAGCAGATGGCATATCCACCGATGAAGATAAAATACGAGCAGTAAAGGACTGGCCTCGTCCCCAGAATCTTCATGAACTACGCAGCTTTTTGGGACTATGCACATACTACAGACGCTTTGTGCCTAACTTTGCCAGCGTGGCTGCAAGTTTGCATGAGCTCACCAAGAAGTCAAAAATCTATCAATGGGGTGAGCCACAGGAGAAGGCGTTCCAGACACTAAAAGACCTATTGTGTGCTGCACCAGTTTTGGCGTATCCAGTCCCAGGAGAAAAATTCATTTTGGACAGTGATGCTAGCGGATATGGTATTGGTGGTGTACTTTCGCAAGTGGTTAATGGAACAGAGAAAGTCGTAGGCTATTATAGTCGGACATTGTCAAAGCCTGAACGGAATTATTGTGTAACCCGACGAGAGCTACTGGCAGTGCTGGAGTGCATCAAACATTACCACAAGTACCTGTATGGCCAAAATTTTCTGCTAAGGACTGATCACTCTGCACTGAGATGGCTGATACGAACACCGTAGGGGCATAAAACATGGAAATGCTGACGCTCTTTCACGCCGACCTTGTAATTTGGAGTGTAAACATTGCGTGAAAGCTGAGAAAAAGGAATCCATCGTCGATATCCGGCTAACGAGGATTGAAGCCAACGAAGACTGGTCCCAAGCACAAAGGAGTGACCCAATATCGGCAATGGTAATAGCAGCGAAGGAGGAGGACAAACGACCTACAAGAAATGAGATATCCGCAGAAGGTCCTCTTACAAAAGCATATTGGGCACTATGGGACAGCTTAAAGATCATAAATGGGTGCCTATATCGACTTTGGGAAAGCGCTGATGGCAAGACCTCATCCAACCTCATCTCTCATATTGGTAGTGCCTTCCTCCAAAATGAAAGAAGTGTTAAAGGAGTTCCATAATGGAGCCAGCGGAGGACATCTTGGAGTGACAAAGACACTGGAAAGGCTAAAACAACGTTTTTATTGGGTTGGATGTCAACAAGCAGTGGCGGATTGGATAGCAAACTGCACCCAGTGTATTGAAGCTAAAGGTCCAACAAGAAGAAGTCGAGGTCAGATGCAGCAGTACAACTCAGGCGCACCTTTCGAGCGGATAGCCATGGACGTTGCAGGCCCTTTTCCAGTCAGCAATACCGGAAACCGATATGTTCTTGTTGTGATGGACTATTTCAGCAAGTGGCCGGAAGTATATGCCATACCCAATCAAGAGGCGAACACAATAGTTAACGTTTTTGTGAACAACTGGGTATGCCGCTACGGGGTTCCAATAGAACTACATTCCGATCAAGGCAGAAATTTTGAGTCAGCTGTATTCAAGGAAATGTGCGAAGTATATGGCATTAAGAAGACTCGAACGACGCCTCTTCACCCACAGTCAGACGGAATGGTAGAACGATTTAACCGAACCCTGGAGGAATACTTGCGAAAAGTAGTGAGCGAGCAACAGAAAGACTGGGACGAACACATTCCGAGGTTTTTACTGGCGTACCGATCGGCGGTCCATGATTCAACATCTAGATCACCCGCCAAGGTTATCTTTGGGACTGAGATAAAACTGCCCGGTGACTTAGAATTTGGTGTTAAGCCCGCCACAGAGACATACACTGGAAAAGAAGAAAGCCTGAATGAACTTCATGAGTTTGTACGCACCCGTATAAAAATGGTCAGTGATAGAATGAAAGCCAGATATGATAGAGCAGCAAACACAGATGGCTTCCATGAGGGACAAATGGTTCTGTTATACAACCCAAAGCGGAAGAAGGGATTATCTCCCAAGCTACAAACCAGCTGGGAGGGACCGTATAAAATAATTAAACGGTTAAACGATGTCGTGTACAGGATACAAAAAGCTAGCAGCCCCCGAGCAAAAATGAAGGTCGTACACATAGAGCGACTGGCAAAATATGGGAAAGGAGATAATGAGCCTATTCGGGACGAACAGGCTTAAGTGGGCGGCAGTGTTACGCAAAGCGAAACGACCTAATATCGTTTAACAATAAAAACGATAAACAAAAGCTATCAGCTACACCAACACAATACACACGACACAAATACGCACTAACACTAAGAATACAACGAACGTGTTGATTATCTAAAGCTGCACACACACATGTGTACAACGAACCAGGTAGCAACAACAACATAAAGTAAACCAGCAAAGTACACAAACAACAATGTACTAGCAGAAGTCTCGAGAAGGCGTGAGCGAGAACCTTCCACATCGAGAACGTTCATCATACTGATCATACGTGCGTGCGGACTATAAAAGGGCTGGACAAAGCAAGCAACAGTCAGAGTTAATTTAGTCAGCCTTGTGTGAAGTTGCGTGTGAACAAAATAAGTCGTGGTTGTAAAGATCTAGCGAATACTTGTGTGAACTAGTACAGTGAATAAACAGATTATTATTGTTGTATCGTTAAGTTCTATACGGTGGTACAAAAGTAGTGTAAATAATAAAGAGAGTTTAAGAAAAACTAAAGACATATTTGTTTTTATTTTGTTGCAATTAGCGAACTCATATTTAAACGTTTTTAAAAAGGTAAAAACGTAACAATATGTTCAATTAATAAGCAGGACATAAATAACCAACGCATTCAGGAATTAAAAGACATTCTAGAAAATCAAATGCCAAAAGACATCCAGAATAATTTAATGCCAATGTGAATACTATTCGGATATTTTTGCACTCAAAGAGGGCATAATGACAACAAACAATTTTTATGAGCAGAAACTCAGATTAATTGATTCATCACCAGAATATATCAAGAATTACAGACTTGCCCGTTCTCAAAGAGAAGAAATAAATAGACAGGTTAAGCATTTATTAGACAACGATTTAATTGAACCAGGTAGCTCAAATTTCAATAGTCCACTAATTCTAGTTCCTAAGAAGAGAGGAGAATAATCAGAAATCCTACAGAGTGTGTGTAGATTACCGTGCAGTAAAGAAAAAACTTATTTATTTTTATTTATTTATTCATTCATTCAGGCGTAAATACAGTACAACAAGATATTATCTTATTTAATAGTACTACTGAGGATATAGGCATAACAAAATATAAGAAATTACAAAATAATAACCTTAAAAATAAATTAACAAATATTATTAAAAACAAAATAATTATATTAAAAAATATGATTGATTAATTACATATGTACATTATGTTAATTCAAAAATTTAATAATTGCAGTCTTGAGATGCTTAGCGTTGCTTAGTAACTGTATGCTGTTCGGGAGTTCATTCCAGAGACGAATTGCATTGGGGTAAAAGTGTCTTCAGATATCTCTTTACGGTATCTAACGCTATTAATTCGCAAGCCCCTATTAGATCTATTAAACAAATAATGGGGTTTCCTAATATAGATGATTTTATGTAGGTATACCAGAGTACGGCATTTCAACAAATTTTCAAATAATGTGTTATAGATTTGATGAGAACTCAGATATCCTACTGTACCTTGTACGACCATAAACATATCGAGCAATACTGTTATAAGTGACCTTAAGCCTGTTCCTACTTACTGAGTAACAACTGGAAAACAATTCACATCCGCACAGTAAAGTGGGGATGAGATACGTTTTCGTGAGCAGCATACGAATATTAAACGGAGTAAAATATTGCGCTAGCCACAGACTTCGCAACATGGCAGCCGTTTTACCACAGATAGCATTTATATGGTTAGACCAGTTAAGGCTGTTATTAAAAATAACTCCTAGATTCTTAACATTATGTACAGTCTCAATAGTAGTATTATTAATCTGTAATGGTGTAAACTGTGCCGTATAGTTTACCTTGCCTATTATCAAAGCTTTTGATTTCCTCGGATTGAGACAAAGACCGTTAATCGACGCCTATTGAAACACATTATGCAGATCACAATTTATTTTCCCTATACAATTTGTAATATCAGACGGCAAGCAACTAATGTACGACTGAACATCATCATGATACACAAATTGACTTCTATCACGTAGATACGACGAGATTAGCATGACAGCAGTATTCGAGAGATGACACATGTGTTTTAACTTTTGGCAGAGAATTGTATGATTAACGGTGTCAAATGCCTTAGAATGATCGAGTAAAACCAAAAATGATGTCATATTGTCATCCGCACTTAATCGCAACTCTTCCGAGACATCGATGAGCGCAGAAATGCAACTCTGATTAGGCCTGAAACCAGACTGCCTCTCACATAGCACGCCATTGCCATATAAGTATTGGGTCATCTGTTTAAATAATAATTTCTCGAAATTTTTCGATAAGTATGACAATATTGCGATTGGGCGGTAAGTTTTATCTTGTGTTGGCACTGGTATTATCTTGGCACTTTTCCACATTGCAGGGAAAGTGGAGGATGTAATTATCGTATTCATTAAATGAGTCATGTACGGCAGAACATATGGCAAAATTAATTTTATAAATTTGGGATCAATTCCATCACTTCCTATGGAGTTAGACCCAACGGCTGGAATACTCTCAATAACGTCATCCTGTGTTACGTTACTAAATTCAAAATTGGGTTGAATCAAGTGATTAGTAGTAGGGAAGGCATCGGATGTGTTGTAATTCTTCAAATCGGCATCAATTCCCGGTATATTTGAAAATTCCAAGCTGAGTTGATTTACATCAACCATTTCATTGGATTTAATACCATTATTCACTATTCCCGATGATGTACACTTTCTCCTGACACTAATATTCGATCGAAATATATTAGCAAAGAAACTCGATTTTGCGGCTCTAATTTTCAGATTTGTGTTCCTCCTACATGCTTTAAAATTTCTTAAAAATCAGTCGTCCTATATCTTTTCCATCTATGAAAAGTGTTCAAGCTGGCCACCCTACGTTTAAGTTTAGATATAAGTTTAGTTTAAGTGTATAAACCAGCCCTGGATTAATATGAATTAATTGTGAATTAATATAAACGAAAAGAGATCATTACCCGATCCAACACCCAACTCGAAGTTACGTTTTGTGTACATTGAAATAAATAATAATGTGATTATTTAAACTAATACTTTTGTATTTTCTTTATCCCAACTTCTCGCTAAATATTTTATTTTATTGCTTCCCCTCTCACCCCCACATTTTGGTCCAATCGAACCGGATTATACCTTAAATAAAATAAAATATTTGCGAGACTCTATTTGCAGATTTTGTCTCTAAGATCGCCACATTGGTTTTTTGTTGTTGGATAAACTACACCCTTAAGCCAAATTTTCTCCGGTATTTATTTAATAAATTGTTTTAATAATATTTTACCCGATTTTTATAAGGTACGTTAACTGAATTGTAATAAGTGCTTTAATTTGTGTTTTTAAAATAAAAAATATAATAGTGCAGTGAAAGTGTAATGCCTTGGTTACCCAAGCGTTATGCTGGAGTTACCCACACGTAACGTAACGTACCGTAGAAAACGTTCTCTTTTTAGTATATGAAGAACAATGTAAACGCTTACCCAAACGTCCTGTATAAAACAGAATTCTCCCACGTTTTTGCGTGACATTTGAACATAAGAGAGAAAACATGAGAGAGAGAGAGAGCAGTGTTGCCACGAAAAAAAAAAATTTGTAACCAACATTTGTGAAAAAATCACCAAATAAGGAAAAATATGACCAAAATTAAATTCGCAGTTTTTTTATTTTATTTTTTTTTTCAAATTTAAATTATAATTGAGAAAAAAGAAACAAAAAATAAGAAAACAAAATTATAGTCTCATATTTAATTAATTTTAACAAACAAAACAAAAACTATTTTTATAAGACAAATAATAACCAAATCCTGAATAATCTACACATTGAACAAAAACGGCAACACTGATGATGAGTCTGTATACCAATTTATATGCATTGTGTTGTGTTTGCTTGTGTGTTGCTTTGTGTTCTGTTTCGTTTTTATTTACATTCTTCGTTGACATATGTTCGGTTTTTTTCGATTTTTTTCTTTGGAGTTTTTCTTCATTACGATTAATTTGAATTGAAATTTTCGAACCATTTTTGAATTTGTTCTCTATAAATTAGTTAAAGAAAAACCCGAATTTTGATAGTAAAAAATGGCCGCATTAAGGAATTTGAATAGAAATTATAATCGTTAGAACGATTTGGAAAGCTTTATTCAGGCTATTCCGCGCGAGGGACATTCGGTTCACTCTCTAGGTGTTCATCGGCAGGAGTTAACCCGTTTGTGGCAAGTCTTTCGTGACAGTTACGAAGACCAAAGTCTCAACAATAGACGCGAAGGTCAAGTATATGTCGGGATACACTATATACTTTCAATCCGCCTCATTTATTGATGGATTAATTGATAGCCTTAAGAGTAAGCTCACGAAACCGATTACTAGCACTGTCCCTATCCACCTTCCCCCATGTGACACCCCAACCTTTTCTGGCGATTATGCGTCTTGGCCAACATTTCGAGATATGTTTTCGGCCATTTATGGAACTAACCCCCATATTGGAAATATCTAAAAGATTAGCTTTTACAAAAAACAGAAGGTGAGGCGAGGGACATTATTCGAACTTGCAACATGACGAATGATGGTTTCGACATGGCTTGGCAGAATCTCGTCGATCGTTACGAGAATAAAAGAGACTGGTAAATTCCCAACTGAAAACTCTTTTGAACCTGCCTTCCATATCCAAGGAATCTTGCCCTTCCATTAAAAGTTTGCAACGGATAATTAATGATTGCGTAACAAATTTGTCGTTGTTGGGCATAGAAACTAAAAATTGGAACATAATTTTTGTTTACATTTGCTCCACTAAACTTCCCGAACACACCCTAGGTCTTTGGGAGCAGTCTCAAGGGCCTTGCTCAGACCTACCTAAGTGGAGCAAAATGGATGAATTCCTGACTGCCCGATACCGAACTCTGGAATCAGTTTCGAATATTATCGGCAGCCACAATTTTACCCAGGCTACTGATAGCCTCCGAAAATTCAGAGCTTATGAGACTGTTGCCCCGAATCTAACCCAAAGAAAGTGTCCAATTTGTAATCAGACTCACCCTATTCGTTTGTGTTCTGATTTTCTATGAATGCCGGTTAGTGAACGCTTATTATCTGTTAAAGATCATAAGTGTTGCGCGAAGTGTTTGGCCGTTTCCCATGAGTCAAACAGATGCCATAGCTCTAACGTTTGCTACATTTGCAAACAAAAACATCATTCGCTACTTCATCGTATCGAATCTTCTACCCGGGAGAGACCGAGAGCTGAAACTAGCCCCGTTAACCCATTTCCCCCAGATCGCTCTTTAAAAATTCCCCGGCTTCTTGCACAAAAGCGAAATGATGAGGATAATTGTCCGTCGACATCTGCTACTTCACCTTCTTTCCATAATTTCTCTACCCGCCTACAGTCCACCCCGTCTTGAACAGTTCTGTTCGGAACTGCCAATGTTAACATGGAGTTGAATCATGTTATGTTTTCTGCGAGAGCTCTGATAGACCCAGCGTCGCAAGCTGCTTTCATATCTCGAAAGTTGCAACGAAAGCTAGATCTTCCAACCTATACTGCACCTGCTGCCACTGTTGTGGGCCTTAATGGCGCAGTGGTAGCAAACTCTACTAAAGTTTGTATTATTTCGCTAGGATCTCCTATTGATCCATCGTTTAAATTGACCGCGGAAGCATATGTTGTTGAAAAGCTTACTGGTCAATTATCCACGTGCACGTTAGCGAAGTATGCTGATTTTGATGTACCCGAACTCCCGTTAACAGATTTTAAATATGCCCATATGGATTTGCTATTAGGTGGAGATGTATACCCCCAGATAATGCTTTCCGGATTTCGAAAGGACCCCAAAAACCCTTTGATCGCCTAACAAACCGGTTTGGGTTGGGTTGTAACTGGTAAAATACTTCAGTCAAATTCGTTTCCTTTTAAGTCTGATTTGAGTCTTGGTCCATCTCGTAAAGGTGCTCGAAATATGAAATCTGATTATTATAGAACCCCGAGGTTAAAACTTAATACAAGGGAGTTATTGGGGAATGCCCTTCCCTAGACGACTCGCAGATCATGACTCTATTTTATTCCCCTCCTAACCACTAGTCACTATTTACCCCATTATGTCGTTTTTAAATCACATTTTTAGCGCTATCCAAATATCCACTAGATTCCTAATTTTTTAAATCGTCAGACGCCAGCACCGCTGAAGCTCTGGGTTTGCGTTGGAATGCGAGCATTGATACATTTTCTTCAAGCCAGCTCCAACGCCCTATTTCTCTATAGTCACAAAACGTTTGTTGGGTGAGTGGCACCTAAAATCGTAGTTGCTAAGATTTGTAAAGGCAGAACAGATTGTGACGAATGTTTGGTACCCATGACGTTTAACAGATGGCTTGAGTTTGTCGATGATTATTCGTACATCGACAGGATTAACATCCCCCGTTGGGTTATTTTTAACCCTCAGTGTGAAGTATTTCATGCAGTTTGTGATGCTTCTGAGAAAGCATATGCTGCCATTCTGTATAGTAGAGTCCTAACCCTGTCTGGTGAATTTGTCACCCAATTGATCGCTGCCAAAGTAAAAGTTGTGCCTGTAGAAGTGTAAACTTTACCCCGTTTAGAGCTCTGCGATGCAACTCTATTGGCAAAAAATGGTATTTTCACTTCGTAAGAAGCTGAATCTTACCAAATCGGAAGCCTTTGTGGCACAGATTCGACTATCGTTCTGTCATAGCTTCAAAAACCCCCGTGCCATTGGTCAACTTTTGTTGCAAATCGAGTATCGTTTATCATGGACCAGGTAGGCACTGACAATTGGAAACACGTGGAATCTCTAAATAAAGTTGTTACCCCATGATGACCACTTTTACTCATCAAAAAACATATCAACGAGATTTTGTTGTTGTCGATTTTGTTGTCATTACTTATGACAATTTACCCCCTAACAATTGAAAACTAGGTCGAATCGAATGGATTTATTTCGTCCCTGATTAGAAGTGCGAGTGGCCGAAATTCGAACTGCCATTGGCGTTCTAATATGGGCAATTGAGAAGCTTGTGCTGATTACTTACTTTTCTCTGTTGTGTGTTTGTAGTTTTCTTTACAGATAATCCAATACCCCGTAGACTAGTTGTCGAACGCCTAAGAGACAAACACCTTGAAAAAAGCTGGCAACGCAAAGGAAGAGCGCAACCCACAACCAGGCTGTCATGTTCAGTGTCGACAAAATCTATATTTTGTTATATTTACCATCATTTTCTTTTCTGCACATAATTGTAATATAAATCCATTATTACCCCGAAATGTTAATTTGAACTCTGGTCAGGTGACTTCTCGGTCCTCTTGTTGCAATGTTGCAAGGGGGGGGCGGGATATTCACGCTGCCCACCCTACGTTTAAGTATAGATATAAGTTTAGTTTAAGTGTATAAACCAGCCCTGGATTAATATGTATTAATTGTGAATTGATATAAACGAAAAGTGGTCATTACCCGATCCAACCCCCCAACTCGAAGGTACGTTTTGTGTACATTGAAATAAATAATAATGTGATTATTTAAACTAATACTTTTGTATTTTCTTTATCCCAACTTCTCGCTAAATATTTTATTTTATTGCTTCTCCTCTCACCCCCACAAAAAGCATAATTCCTTTGATTAATTGAGACCTTAATCTCGTTTGTAAACTATGGCTTTCCACTACGTACGTCCTTCATCCTCACTGGTACATATTTCTCAAATAGATATTGTATATTTTTCTGTAAAAAATTAATCTGTTCATCCACTGTAGGCATTAAAAAGGTTAGATTCCATGGTATAGTCACTAACTCTGTTTCAAGTGAAGCAAAATCAATGTTTCTAAAATCCCTATATTTAATCACTTGATTCCTTGATATTGTCCGAAAATCATATGAAAGGAAAAGAAGATCATGTCTGTAAAAGCAGAGGCAGAAAGTTGGTCAAATACAAGCATTGGATTGAGATTATCAACAAAACACGAATCAATTAATTTACTAGCACCTGATGTGTAGTGCGTAGGTACTGTGCCATTAATCAAATGCAAACCGATAGCACTCATATCCCCCGCCGAACCTCTATCTAAAAGAATGTTGGCATTGAAGTCGCCTATTAAAATAGTATCCGTGTACCCCAAATTGAGTGAGGGCAATTTATCCAATAGGGGTCTGCCATTAATTCTATTGTTTGGTCGGTAAATTACACCCAGTAAAAGTTTCTGATGGCTACTAAAGAACTCAAGAAATAAAAATTCAACATTATTGGAGCTACTATCGAGTTCAACATTATTAGTAACTGCTGCCGTTCTACTACTAAAATCCACTTTATAATCGGCCGTATAGTCCACCTGCAAAGACTGTAATCCTACTCTTTTACAAGAAATCGATGACTTCACGTATATAGCCACACCTCCGGCATTCGATACTCTATCAGAACGAAAAATACGATATCCTTGCAAATGGTAGTAACTGTCACTAACATCAATACGAAACCAAGTTTCCGAGATACAAATTACATCCATCTTGGATTCTTCAAAGTCTAATCGAAATTCGCCAATTTTCCTGTGAAGGTTCTAGGCATTTATATGGCATATGTTAAAACCTGATGCTGTCCTAGAAAGTATTCTGACCATGGTATAAAAGTTTTCCCTAGAATGAACTACTCCATTTTCACCAAATTGTGACATCAATGTGAAAGAAAAATTTTAGTTTAGCAATGCAAGCGCAGATAAATAGCACAATACAATAACAGAAATTGAAAATTACAATATGAAAAACGTTAAAATATATATTACCTAAACTATAGTAAATAAAGAGTAATAAGTTCCTAATTTGCCTCTGGTGGGCGAAACATTCTGTGCAGCATTTTAGAATCATCTATGAGTAAAGGATCTTTCTCACCAATCTCCTAATGTATACCACTATTGATGAATGCTGAAGATATAGCATGACTTCTTTTCAAACGTCGTGCATGTTGAAAGATGCGATGATTCTTCGGTGTTTCATTAACATAAAAAGGAACCGAACTATCATAACCAATAGCATTCAGTCGCAGGACATCCTTCTTCGACTTCAAATAGTTGGTTGTGGACCTTAGTACAAAGTTTCTGTCGTAGGGACTTCTAACTTAATTATGATGTCAGGATCTTTAGTTACGGTGTCTTGTCTTTCCCTATCTGCCCTTCTTAAATAATTATTTTTAATACATTACATAACATAACATAATTAGGCATCAGTCAGTCAGGATTACGACCTAGTTTCTCACACCACTTATGTTATGTGTGCTAATTTTATACATGAGTGGCGGGACCTACACTTTAAAGTCGACTCCGAACGACAGATTTTTGAAAAACTTTTCACGGCAATTTTGTTTACTCTCAGAGTTTTTGCCACAAATCTGCTGAGAGGAAGCCGCCGAAGAGATACTTTTTGTATTTGGTTTTGATGTCTGGCCTGGGGCTCGAACTCTGGCTTTACGTCTAATAAGCCAACACACTACGTACTAGACTACGGCGACTACTTACTTATTTTTATTTTATTTATTTATAATATTTGAAACTTGACACAGTTTCAAATAAGTATCAACTAGGTTGTCATTTTTCATAAAAGGATGCCATAGACACGTAAGTCATTCGCAACGATAGAGTTCTCCTGTTGCCGGGCATGCTTTTTTAAAGACAATATTTCCTTCCTCAATTCCTCATTTTCGTCAGTGATTTCTATAATTTTGTCCGACACTGTATTATTTATTTCTTTTACAGCCGAATCTATTGTCTGTACCCTTTATGTTAAATTATTTATTTCACTCATTGTTATGCTCAGTTTCTTATTAATCTCACTCAAGAGACGATCTTCGCATTCTTTAAACATTGCCTGTTGTTTGTAATTGTTCAGTTAATTTCTCGTATATCTTATCCATTATTTGTACGAAGCGAAGTGGGGAATTAGTATTCGCTAATCGATGAGAGTCGCAATGTAACAAACGAGGATTTTTTGGAGTGTTCTCTATTACATCCTCTCTTGAAAATTGTTGTTCGGTAGATGTGGTTTGTTTATGCATGTTAGATTCTTTTTTACTTGTTTTCTTCTTTGTGTTTTGACTACGCAATTTAGCTTTGTACATCGATATTGCGGATAAGTTTCTCTTGCTTCGTATTGACGATATTTTAGACAATTTAGACGTGCGAAACACTTTTCAGTAATTGATTTATTCTCTGGATTCCATCAAATTCCATTACACCCAATTTCAAGGGACGTTACAGCATTTAGCACTGATAAAGGGTCTTTTAGATGGAAAGTTTTACCTTTTGGTCTTAACATAGCACCTAATTCTTTTTCACGAATGATGTCAATTGCATTTTCTGGCCTTACGCCCAATAAATCATTTTTATACGTTGATTATGTTATTATTATTGGTTGTAGTAAACAACATAAACATTGTTGAATCTGTTAAAAATCAAGGAGTAATTCTCAACAAACAACTCAATTGGTCGGATCACATTAGAGCTAACTGTGGAAAAACGTTTGCTATTCTTCGCAATCTTTGGATAACACAATTTTTCACACCAATCCATATCCGAATGCTTTTAGCCAAAACCTATTTTTTGCCAACTCTAATTTATGGTTGTGAGATGCCATTATTAGGCGCAGGCTTAATGTCACCTTTAACAATATTGCACGATATGTATTTGGTAGCATATCACATTATGCCAAACAAATTTATAAATAAATTGATAATTTACTAAAGTGCTGAGTACTGCTACTTTGCATAGAATTATCTATAATCAGCAACCACCCTATTTTTATCGGAAAATAAATTTTTCAAGATCTAATAGGGGAAGGAGGATAAATTGTATAAAATATTTCAAAGCTGTGTCTGATCAACACTTATTCATTAACTCTATTCGCCTTTGGCGCCAACTACCCTCACAATTACAATTAATATCCAATGCAAGCCATTTTAAAACTGCCACATTTAAGCACTTTTCGTAGTTATGTTTCTCTTTTTTTGTTCTTTTATGTTATATTTGTCTAAAATGTTACCTTTTTAAAACAAAATTCTGTATAGTATAGTTTAACTTTTGTTTTTCTTAAATTTGTTATGTTTCTGAAATTAACTTTGATAACCTTTAAATTTCCACTTTTATATTATTTTAAAAACCTATATGACAATTACATAACCAATACTTTAAAATAAGACTTGTTCTTGTTGTATTGAATTTACTGTAAATAAATAATATAAAAAATAAATAAATTCTCAAGAATTCAGTAAGAATATTCCAAAAATTAGAACCGAAATAATTGATCAGAATAATTATAAAAAATATGTATAAATATTTGGGCAATTTCGTGTCAAGTGACCCAATTTTTAAAATCGATGTCTTCCGATTTGGATGAATTTGCACCAAGGTTAGTACTATTGGATAGTAGGCCAGACACAAATTTTCAGCTCTATCAGTCAAGAACTGCCGGAGTTAGAGGGGGTCAAAGTTGGACATTTTGGTCATACAGGGTTTTTTTTTAAATGTGTGTAACTTTTCACCTATTGGTCCTAGCAAAAATTTTCCAAAGGATATTAGATAGCTATTTCTTCAATCTTTCCGAAAATAATTTTTTTTTAATTTTTTTCAAAATGGGCCCTTTTTTTCGGAAGACATCGATTTTAAAAATTAGGTCACTTGACACGAAATTGCCCATTTATAAAAAATTTAAGAAACTGCTATCTGTTGAATTCGAAATTGTGAACGAAACACTTAGTTTAGACTATATGCTTTCGAGATTACAAATTGAAGCCAACAATAGGAAAATTTACAGAGCAGAATGGCAAAAAAATTATGTATTTTTCACAATTTTCTCAATACAGGAATTAAAAAACCATGGTATAAAGGTATTAAAAACTTTTGAAATTATTATTACGGAGCCGATTGAAATAATAATAGAAGACAAAAAAGAGAAGTTAATGGAAATTTACCATAATGACCCTATTTAAGGAGGACATTGCGGTCAGAAGATATTATATGCAAAGCTTAGGATGAAATATTACTAAAAGAAAATGACTAGAGACAGCAAAATTTGTCAGAAACTGTGAAAAATGTACATTAAATACAGTTAAACCTCAAAATATAGAGAAACTCGTACTTACTCCAACACCCACTAAAGTTTTTGATATAGTTGTAATAGATACAATTGGTCCATTACCAGAATCGAACATTGGTAACAAATATGCTTTGACTTTAATGTGTGACCTTTCTAAATATTTAGTGACAATAGTCATACCGGACAAATCAGCTCGAACAGTTGCATGTGCTTTATTCGAAAATTTCATTCTTGTTTATGGAAAAATGAGAGTCATATAATCTGATTTAGGTACGGAATTTAAGAATGAAGTTTTGTCAGAACTTTGTAAATTTTTGGAAATCGGTGTAAAATTCTCGACTAGTTACCATCATCAAACATTAGGAACAATAGAACGGAATCATAGAGTTTTTCATGAATGTATCAGAGCATACATTGGTGAAAACTTGTCTGATTGGGATACATATTTAAAGTACTTCACATTTTATCATAATACTTCATCAAACACGGTTTTTGATAATAAATTAACTCCTTTTGAACTAGTTTTTGGAAAAAAGTATCAATAATGAATGAAACAAATATGAATCTAGAACCCATCTATAAAATTGATAACTATAAAACAGAAGTTAAACACATATTGCAAAAGACTAACATATTAGCTAGAACTTTAATAGAAATTTTTAATAAATTTGTAATAATTAATAACTTTTGTAATAATTTCTAATATTTTTTTATTTCTCCAAAGGGAAGGAAATCCCTAGCAATGTATTTATCTGTAAGTATAGTTTTAAATTTAGTAATAAAATAGTTTTATTAAATAGAAGGAAGGTATACTGCCACCAAGTGCCGTCACTGGTGTTTATATTGTAATATTGGCAGCACTGTTTATACAGATATATTCGTTGTTATTCGTTAAGTTAGTAGTTAAGTTTTGTTGAATACATATTTTTTCTAATAAACGAACAGTTCAGTTTAGACTGCAGACCAGAAAAGACCTTTTTGTATATTTAATTCTTATAACACTATCCTTTGCGGAAATGTCCTAAATTTCGTCGCATGAGTTCTTTTAAACGTTTGAGCGTCGTAAAAAGGCTCAAATACTGTATAAACTGCCTGACACATTCCCATTTTGTCAAGGAGTCTCAGAGCAGAGAGTGGCGTATGGAATGCTTACAAGAGTACCATACAATACTGCATTTACGTCGGCGAGCTGACGACGACCACGTATAGCATGTTCATGATGTCATCATTGCCGACACATGTTTAAAGTAATTCTTTTATTATGCTTTTATTACAAACTATCAATAACGTACATATGTACATACATACACACGAATTGTTGATGGCAATTCTGTTTGGTAAATTCAAGCAACGATCAATTTGCTTGCGTTTGCAATGTAATAGTCAATGCTGTCAACACTGTTAGTGTTGGACATATTCATATTTTCTTATTCTTAATAATTCTTTGAAACTCTTGCTTTACCTTCCACTGTAGACATAATGCTTGATCAGCATTATTTATGTATAAATACTGCGTAATTTTAGGGATAAAAATTAATTAATAAAATACAGCCAAACTGTGCGCTTCTCTGGCGCACTTGGTAATAAAAACTAAAAAACTTGTTTTCATACATTACACACGCGGGAAGGAAGAGCGCTTCTGAAGCCATCGTAGAAAAGCCACTATACAAGAAAAGCTGCTCACACCAACAAACAGAAGCACAGCAACAGCAAGAGCGCAACCAACAACGTTAGGCAAATAGTTTTTTCTCTTCATTACTATTTCATTTTGAATTGTTTTTTATCTATTTTTTATTTCTCTTTTTTTTACTCTTTTTATTTGAATTTAATAATAAATATAATTATAATACTCTGTATTACATATGCATGAATTACCCTGAATTGTAAACTTATTCACCCCTATCATGAATAACATGGGAAATTTCTTTTCCCATTAAATTTTCATCTCCCATGAAATCGTATATCCCTTTTTTAAACACCTGTTCAAATTGAAGTAATTTGCCTGTTTACAGCGAGTGCTAGGCGGAAAAAAGGCTGCAAATATTTATTAAAAATTTAAAAAAAAAACAAAATGTTTAGAATTGTAGCATTAGTTATCCTTCAAGAAGAAGAATCAAGAAAAAATCGTATTGCTCGTAAACATTTGAGAGATGGATCAAATTCCTTAGAGTTACCGGAAACCTTGTAAGTTACATGATCAGATTGAAATAACTTTTGTATTAGATGTATACAACATTACAGGGTAAATAAGTCTGCGTTTATACACATTTTAGAAGTGCTTGAAAAGGCCCTGCCTTCTACAAAAAAATCATTTGGTACACCGCCAATACTTAAGCTATGTGCCTGATTGCGGTTCTTCGCAGAAGGCGGTTATCAAAAAGGAGTAGCTAGGGATTACGTAGTTGGCATGGCACAGTCAACGTTCTGCATAGTACTACCACAAGTATTAGACGCTTTAGAGCAACATCTTTGTAAAAAATGGATAACTTATCCCACGGAAAAAGAGAGCAGAGTGATAACCCAGGAGTTCTATCACAAATTTGGAGTGCCTGGTGTGGTGGGTTGTATTGATGGAACACACATCAATATTGTGGCTCCAAAAGAAAATAAACACTTATGCTATAACCGGAAAGGCAATTATAGTTTAAATGCCACACTCATAAGTTTTTATTTATTAAAATTATTGTTACATATAGTAATTAATATAATTGTTTTAAAGATATGTGATAGCAGAGTGAAAATAAGATTTGTTGATGCGACACACACGCGTGGAACACAAGTCCTTACCAAGATGTGATGAATCAAAATTTTACACAAAGAGGTGTCCGAGTGTGGCTATTAGGTGAGTTACCAAAAGCACATGAATTTACATATCAATATATACATACATTTTAGGAGACGGTGGATATCCCTTACCTGGTTCCGTCGAACAAAAATTTAATAATGTCTATTCGAAATTTAGGAATATAATAGAAAGAACCAATGGTGTTTTAAAAGCCAGATGGCGATGCCTGCTTGGTGCCAGAGAGCTGCATTACGAGCCAAAGAAAGTGGCTAAAATTGTTAATGTTTGTGTAGCGCTGCACAATATTTGTATAGCATATAAATGCGAAATTGAAAGAACAGCAATGCAAGACATGGAAGAAAATGTTACCGCTCAAGATACAAATCCAGTTGAAAACGACCAGTATTTGGCTACTGCTCAAAGAAAATATATATATATATATATATATATTAGGGCAACTAGACATTTCCGGTTGCCAGCTGGCAATGCATCCAATTAGTTATATGTATGTATACAATAAAAACTAACATTTCTTTTAAAACTCATACAAATTCATTTATTTTATTTTTTGTACCTTTTTAGAAATTTAAATCACATTCTATATTAACATTAAATAATAATATATTCACAAATTAATTCAGGTAGCAATATGTAAAAAAAATCTTATATATATTCACAGATCAGTTCTCTAAATCTGAAAAAAAATATAAAATTATAAATAAACAAAATCTATTGGCTTAGTTATTATCTTCCATTATATGGAGTTCCATTTCCTCTATTTCTATTAATCGTCTACTTTTTTCTATCTTTCAACTTCTTTGTATTTTGCTGTTCCATGATTTTCAATTTTTTTTGATTTGAGATCATTACTCTTTTCTAACGCACGATACATTCTTTTGAAAGCAATCTCTACTTCTTTGTTGTGCTCTTTAATAGAGTCACCTATTTCATTTATTTTACAGCATACGTTTTCTTGCACTTTGATTTCTTTATCAATTAAGCCTGCCGTGGTTAATTTTACTTGTTGCTCTGTTCTTCTTCGTTTTAAATGGTGTACATCTTTTTCACCAAGTTTATTGTCGCTAATTGGGTCCTGTGTTGGCGATGTTACCTGTGTGGAACAGCAAGGTTCTTCAGTGGAGTATTTATTAGGTGATATTGGTGACACATTTTCTTTTTGATTGCCATAAAACAAGGTTTACCATTTCATAGCACAATTGTGCAGAGAGAACTCACACGCATTCTTGTGTTCTTTGATTTAGTTGTCGATCAGAATGCGACAAGAACATATGTGCGGCGGATGCTTTATCATTTTATTTCAGAATAACAATAAAAAAATATTTTATGTTAAAAATGGTCTATGTCATTAGCTGGGCGTATTTCATTTTTTTTATTTTGTTGCATAGTATAATTTTTTTAAATACACTGGAATGCTTTTTTCTTTTAATAAAAAATGGGTTTTTTATTCTTTTTATTTTTATTTATCTAAAAAACATGACCTAATTTTTAAGCCAAGGATGGATAGCTTTATATTCTTTTAATAAAAAATTGATTTTTTATTTTATTTTATTTTTCTAAAATTATTAAGCCAAAGATAGATAGCTTTACATATGTATGTTGATGAAATGAAAATAAAAATAGAGTACTAACAATTTTCTATGGCTGTAAATAAATAAATTCTCTCAACTTATTTTCTCTCTCTTACTTTTGTTAACACTTCTACTCCTAAAATAATTGAATACAAATTTAAATATTTTTATTTCAATAATTTAATACTTACATGATAAATGCAGTTCCCTAGCAAAAACGATGTGAACAATTCAGAGGGTAAAATGAGAATATTACGAGGGGAAAAATATTTACAATCAGGGAAATTTTTTTTGAGGATATCATTCCCCTTTGAATTATCATAAAAAGGTAAACTAATAAATGGGAAAAGAAGTTTATGATCGCAATTTTGGGAAATGGGAAAACATTTCAAGGGAAAAATTATTCATGATAGGGGTGATTGATCTCTGGCCAGGTGACGTCTCGGTCCGCTAGTTGCAATGTTGCAAGGGTTGCAAGTTTAGATTTAAGAAATTTACAACTGTGTGTACTAATATGAATTTAATTGTGAATTGTCAATAAGAAAAAAGAAAAGAGATAATTAATATCCGCACAACCCCCAACCCGAAAGGTACGTTCTATGTACATATAATAAATACATAAATAATCTAATCCATTTTATTACTCTCGAAAATATTTTATTTTATTTATTTCCCCCTCCCACCCCCACAGTAGCTATAGCTCGATAAAGTCTTCTTCAGTTGGAAAAATTCTTAACGTTAAGTAAAACGTTCATTTCGTCTCCATAAATGAGTAGTAAACGATGTCGAATTTCTTCCTGATTGCATGCTCGCAGGTTGTTGCAGGTTGGCCATGTTGACATATCTTACTGAAGGAATTTAGGCACAGAAAACCATGAGACGTCCCGCCGAGTTAGAACCTTCGTTACTAGTTCCGCTGGGCTAGTTTTGTAGGTCATCCATACCATCTTTAAATTCATTTAAATCATTAAATCTAATTTAATTTATTAAAATAAGTCCGATTATTCCGGAAGCTAAAATAGAACGATTTACTTTGTTTCTAAGTCTTACAAAAGTTATATTTAATTGTATTTGCAATGGCCTTCAATTCACATCTAAAAAAAACTAATCGTTGCGTATTTTAAATATTTTTTGTAAATAATAACATTATGAAAGAGAATACGATTGAACTTTGGAAAAAAAAAATTTGTAAGGTTTTCTTTAAAAGTTTGAGGGAGAAAATAGATAAAAAACGTCCGTTCTTAAATCCGTCATGATATCTGTTTCTTTTATCCTTAATCATTTTTAAGGATATATTAAATCAATTAAATTATAATTTAATTCTTTATTAATGGGCATTTAAAGCACTGACCGCGAAGACCAAACTTTTCCGATATAAAAGGACCGAGCGTGTATGATTCTGATTATCAACAAACTTTATTTCAATTTTAAATATTTCCTTAATTCTAGATTGCAAATATCTTATCCTAACTGTATACTTCTATTCAGCAACTCCGTTGCTTATCTATTTTCCTATTTACTACATTTTAAATGGTTACTGAACTTAAAATTAACTTAACATTAGGATGGTTCAATTTTACTTATTCATTATTAATTTATTACAAAAACTCATTATTGTTAAAAAAATAAAACTATTAAAAAATAGAAAATAAATATTGAAATGATCCAACAATATTGTCACATTTAAATTTAAAACGGCTACCAAATCTATCGCCGTGAGGTCACTGTTCAAACCATCACGAACGAAATATTATATATAAAAATGAATGTGTGTTTGTTTGTTTGTTTGTTTGTTTGTTTGAAGTCTATAGACGGCTAAATGGCTGGACCGATTTTCTTGAAATTTTCACATTATCTTCCTGTATGTCTGGAAGGAGTTATAGGCTACTATTTATTTTAAAATTTCAAGTAGGCGAGGTGCCACGCCCACATACCCAATAAGTATTTAACGTCGCATATCTCATAAACTGCAACAGTTAGAGTCCTCAAATTTTGTATGGACGACTTTGACGTATATATGAACAAAATGGGCGGATTGGCTATAGTTGACGTGTAACCTCCCATAGTCTATATATATAAAAATGAATGTTTGTTTGTATGTACCTTATAGAATCATAAACTATGCATTTGATCATGTTAGGATCTTTAGCAAAGTTGTTGCGCATGAGCCGGGGAGAGTTTCTAAGTTGATATGACTAATTTCCGGCAGGTGGCGCCACTGAAAATTACTTAAAATCAATTAAATCTTAAACTGTGCATTTGATCATGTTATGATCTTTAGCAAAGTTGTTGCGCATGAGCCGAAGGTTTCTAAGTTAGTATGGCCAATTTCCGACAGGTGGCGCTACTGAAAATTACTCAAAATGAATTAAATCGTAAACTGTACGTTTGATCATGATATGATCTTTAGCAAAGTTGTTGCGCATGAGCCGACGAAGGTTTCTAAGTTGGTATGACCAATTTCCGACAGGAGGTGCCACGGAAAATTACTCAAAATGAATTAAATTGTAAACGGTGCATTCTTCAATAAATTCGTTGCGCATGAGTCGATGGAGGTTGGTGCGTTTAATTTCCGATGGATGGCGTCATTGAAGATTATTCAAAATGGAAGAAAAGAGCATTTCGAGCCTCAGAATCAGACGAGCATTGAGACTGGAAAATCTTCGAATATATGCTGTTGAGACCCGTTCGCTTGAACCACTTGAACAACGAGAAGTGAGTTTAGAAACTAATCGAATGCGTACTACTCAGGCCCGTTCATCTGAATCATCAGGACAACGGGAAACAAAATCAATAAAATGATTCAAAATTAATTGGACATTTGTGTAATATCTTTTCTTCAAATTTATTTTAGTTAGTGGCGCAGCAACACGCGCAGAGTACAGCTAGTAAAATATAAGAGACAAATTTCTTCGGCAGCTCCCTCACAGCAGATTTCTGGCAAAAACTCTGAGACAAATGCTATGTTCGCACGGCAGCAATTTTTCGTAATTCGGCATACAAAATTTTCTGAGCGAATTACGCAAATTGTATGTAATTCAATTTCTATTACCCTGTGAATTACTTAAATATCGATGTAATCTCTAAATTTTATCGTATTTTTGTCATCACTAGCTGTCAAAGCACAAAAAATATAAGCAAATAAATATTGTAAACAATAAAAATAATGGAATCCAAAAATAAAATTTTGAAAAAGTATTATTTAGAAGAAGTATATTCGCGAAATTATCGGAGGAATCCATTATGTGTGTAGAAAACCTATTGAGTCTACAGGAAAAGTATTTGCAGCTTTTGAAGAAACTGCATATTTATAACTGTATGTGTGTATGTATGTTTATAACTTAAAAATATTAGTAAGCCCGAAAAAAAATTTTTATTTAATTTTTTCCATTATCTCAATTTTACAGCAAATAATTTAGCAATAAAAAGAAGAAGAAAAGAAGAACTGTCAAAAAGAATTACAAAGTTACCGTGTGAACATGGTAATTCAAATAAGTAATTCAAAACAGAGAGCGAAGTAATTCGAAGGTTCGTGCGAACATGGCATAAATAAAATTGCCGTGAAAAGTTTCTCAAAAATTTGTCGCTTGGGGTCGATTTTAAACTGTAGGTCTCGCCACTTATGGATTAAGCATGGGTGGCGAGAAACTAGGTCGTAATCCTGACGGAAGGGTTGTAATGACGAAATGAGTAAATTATTGTTTGGAACGAAACTTTGTCTCTCATTAACTATTGTAGCATAACTAAAATGACAGTAAAAGCAATTTTCTTCAATTAATTAAAGAGAATTTATAAATTTTCGTTACGTCTCCTCCCTTGCACCTTTCTTTAAAAATTGACTTAATCTTAAACTATTTCATCAAAATTTATGGGTTCATAGACAAAAAAAAGCCAGTTAATAAAAAATGTGAATTAAATATGATTTCATTAAATGAATTATAAATTTATTTAAAATATATATACTAATGTGTAACCCTCTCAAGCTTGGTGCTCTGTTTGATTCACATCTAACTTATCAACACATGAATAAATAAATGTACGGACATATTCTACGTTCTAATTTGAAGTGTGCACGTAATTTGTAATCACTTCAATTTGACACTTTGGTGTTCTATGTTTAAATTTTAACTTTTCACATTTCTATTTCATTTTGTTTTCGAACATCAAATCACAATTTATTGATCTGTTTCACAAACTACCTTAATACAAACAGAAAAATTATTTAAATACTTTCAAATTTGATCGTGAAAGTAAAACGTTTTGTAGAAATACTCAAGAATAATTAAAATTACAATTAAAAAAAATACGCGTTATGCAATATTGTATCAATAAAAAATACTTTATAAATTTACATAATATATTTACAGTCTCATATATTAGACAATGTAAATAACAGTTCCTATATTACATTGTTCTTAACAAGTATTACAACATTTTTTCTAAATGTTGTGTTAATTTTTCACATAATCAGGATAATCTAGATCGGCTAAAGGATTTTGAAAGGGAGTCCTAACGAAATTCTAGGAGTTAAGAAAAAACCTTGATATTGATTGCTAATTGCCCTCCAACTAAGTAGACATCTATTTGGAAAAATTTAGGTTGAGATTGTTATTGATTGAATAAAATAATTATTTATAGAAACTGAACATTTTTTGCACAGGTTTGGCTACATTAGTGAACCGAAAACTCGCTCATAATAATTCGGAGGCCAGAGCGACTAGTTTAATTAAAATGTTCTTACGAAAATGATGGATAAGTGAAATCAAAAAATGACGTAACACTACGCTAAAGTTATCGGTTAAGTAAGTCTGGTACTATGAATCCAAAACGCTAGAAAGATGCGAGCTGAAATGACATTATGTAAGAGAGCATGAAAGGCCAAACGAATATGCGAATAATGCGTAAAATATTTAAAACGGGAGATCAAGGGCTGTCTAAAAAGCATACAGAAGAAACACTATATTCAAATGGAGCAGCTATGAAGAAGAAATTAGAGATGGTTGCGCAAAATATTCCTTTGTAATATTGCTTTTGCGTTTTCATTAATCTGATACACCATGCGTATTAAAAATCATGTTAATTTTTATTCAATTTTTATTTATTTTATTATCGTTTAATCTATAAATTTTTATAAAATTTGTTTAGCTTTTATTCGAACAAAAAAAAATCAATTTGCAATTTTCTAATGTAAGCAATAACACTAAAATTCACATGTCATACGGTAAACAGAAATACAATAAACAAATACGTAAGAATTTACGAGAAAATAACCAAACAAAGATCAAAAATCCAAAAACAACACTTAATGAAATATCACAGTCATAAGCATATAAAAATGGATACAAATAGAGTAAAGAACGATGCTGTCACGCAGTCAGGAATAGACAGTCAGTGTTGAGATATAGCTCTGTAACTGAGAGTTGTATATAAAACCATCGTGGCTATACTCACGTAAAACCCTGCACTTCAGATATCCCTATCTACACACTCATTCTTTGCTGTGCATTCTGTGTGAACGGTAGTGTTTTCTATTCGTGATTTTCCAGAGTGTTTTCGGTGCGATAATTGAGTTGTCTAAATCGTTAAATTCGGTTGTGTATTTCTTCTGAATTTTTAGTGTAAAGTTTTGAGTTATTTGCATATTTTATTTTCATTTAACAAAAAGCTTAACACAGGTTTGTGTGTTTGTATAAAAGAAAAGAAATTCTTCAGCGCTTAATTGCTGGCAGTTTACAGTTAGTATTAAGTGGCGTGATTTTGATTGATTTGGTTAGTGACATGGCTTCGAAATTGGACTATTGGTGTTGTGATTCGGGTAGGATAGTAGGGTAAAGTTGGTGTGGTGTATGTGCTGACATTATAATCGATTTTTACCGACTTTGCCTTTGCTAAGGTTTTTGGCGTTGGTAGTAACGGTTTTGCTGTTAGATTTGAATTTTAATATATATTTCAGTATTATATTCGAATTATTTTATTTTAAGTTTTATATTGTAATTGTATTATTGGTTGTTTGGTTAGTTGGTGATAAGGTCGTAGGGCAAAAGGGGACGTTTCTAACGTCATAGCAGAGGGCCAGACTGATGAGATGATGGGCCCGCCTTCGCTGCCGGCGCCGCGTTGTCGGGGTGTCGACTTCTGTTGCTAGCCCTGTGGGTGAAAGCGTGACAGTCGCGAGGATGAGGGATGTGATGGACGCTTTCTACGGTGTAGTGTTTGGTGCTGGTCTCAATTCTGATGTTACCAGAAGGGCAGTGGAGCAGGCTGGCAGGTATGAGGAGCTTGTATGAAGCTCCTAATTGAGAACGAGCGGCTTAAGGGGAGACTTGATGTTCTTCAGTCGTCGGTTTATTCTTCGGTGGTCGTTTCGCGGGCGTCGGCTGTCAAGCCTACACCTGTCTCTGCGGTCCCTGTTGTTGGCTCCGGTTTCTGTGCCGAAACCGGTGGAAACGTGGTCCGTTGTTGTGCGTGGAAAAGGAGGTGCAACGTCAAAGGAGGTGGTCAGTAAGGTCGTCGAGCAGGTCGGACCTACTCTTGGGGTCAGGGTTCACGATGTGAGGCCTCTACGCAGTGGCGGAGCTTTCATTCGCACTACGTCAGTGGTAGAGGCAGAAGATCGCTGCGAACAAGAAATTCGAAGAAGTTGGCTTGGAAGTGTCGGTCAAAGATAAGTTGCGCGGTGTCCATTCGGCGATTTCTTCAAATGAATTCATGACCAAGCTGTTTGAAATGAACCTTAGAGGGAAGATGACTGCTGATAGTTTCAAGAAGAGTATTCGCCTGGTCAGTAGTCTCTGGAAGGCCGGCAACGGCGGTCAAACCAATGTATTTCTCGAGGGCAGAGAGAAGGCAATAGACCTTTTATTATCGGTTGGGCGCGTGTATATAAAGTGGTTTAGCGTTATGGTGCGCCCCCAGGAGGCCATACCTGTGTGTTACCGCTGCCTTGGTTTTGACCACCGTGTTCGGGATTGCCGCATGAGGGAGGATGTCTGCAGGGTGTGCGGGCAAGGTGGGCATACGTCCTCAGTGCCAAAACCTGCCGCGATGCCGTAATTGTGCTTTTAAGGGCCTCATTGCAGATCATTTGTGTTGTCGTCATCATGCCCGACATATGCGGCTATGGTTGCCAGGGCGAACGCTAGGCATTAGATATGTTGCACCTCCTGCAACTTAATTGTCAGAGGTCGTTTGGTGTCATGTGTGAGTTGGGGCAGGCTGTGTCAATTGGACGCTAGTCTGGTGTTGATTCAGGAACCTTATACTCGCGATGGTTGTGTTAGGGGAATTCCGGGGGGTATGCGCGTATTTACTGACGAATTGGGGAAGGCCGCGGTAATAGTAAGGGACAGTAACATAGACTGCACCGTACTTAGTAGTAGCCAATGGGGGGTTTGCATTCTTGCAGAGGGGCGGTTTGGAAAGATGTACCTGGCTAGCATCTACTGTAGGTTTGGCGACCCCTTGGAACCCTATCTAGGGTATATGGATACGGTGCTACTCGCTACGAGTAGTTTACCGATTATCCTCGGCCTTAACGCAAATGCATCTTCTCGTATGTGGTTCAGCAAGATGTCCAGACATTCTTCTGGCCAGCAGAACCACATCCGAGGCGAGATGCTTAGTGCATGGATGCTGTCCAAAGAGGTGAATGTCCTCAACGAGCCGAGTGAGTTATATACCTTCGTTGGGCCAAGTGGCGTCAGTGACATTGACGTGACGGCTGCAAATGGGGCAGCAATCACTGCCATTGACTAAAGGTGGAGGGTGTGTGACGATTGGGGGATAAGTGGTCATAATCTTATTAAGATTACGATTACTTATCAACGACGAACTGGGGACACTGTGGGCGTTAAACATATTCGCGACGCTAACTGGGACCATTATCGGAATTGTGTTAGGGAGGCATTGTCATCGGTGCCACTTGATGCCTTTAGGCTACTAACTATTGACGACCAGGTTGCTAAGATAGAAGAGCTGGTTGGCCAAGTAAATGACGCGCAACTAGGTCGAGTTCGTAGAACTAGACTTAAGAGGGTCAAATGGTGGACCCGTGAGCTAGAGATGATGCGGTGGCATGTTCGACGCCTGCGGAAATATTTCCAAAGGGGAAGGCGTGCCACTGTTGAAGACCTAGCTCAGCGCAAAGCAGACTATCTTCTCAGCCTTAGGACATACAAGGACAAACTTGTGACAGTCAAGGAGGACGAATGGAGGAGTTTCGTACGGGACAATAGAGGTGACTCCGGGGTACGGTTTACCGTATCTGCAGGGGTAGAGAGAGGCAGGTTGACTATACGAGCCTTCAGGTTGGCAACACCTCGTTGTCTTGTTGGAGAGACTGTACGAACGATTTGTTGGGGGTTTTCTTCCCTAGGGTGGAGTCAATCGGTTATTTTCCTCCTCCGGTGGAAATAATTGATCCTCCTAACTTGGAAAGAGCAGACATTGAGACTGTTTTTGTAAAGTTAATAGTAGGAAGTCGCCGGGTATTGACGGTTTGACTGGAGAGATGTGTAAAAACATCTGGAAGGCCATTCCGGTATACCTGGAAACGATCTTTGGGAAGTGTATCCAGCAGGGCTATTTCCCGAAGGCATGGAAATCAGCTCGCGTTGTGGTGCTTTTGAAGTCGCCTCGAGTGAGGGATAATCCTCGCTCTTATCGGGGCATCAGTCTCTTGCCGGTATTTGGAAAAGTACTGGAAAGAATCATCGTGTATAGGCTTAGGGAATGCTACAGCGTTTGCCTTTCATGTTACCAGTTTGGTTTTAGGGAAGGCAAGTGCGTAGAAGACGCTTGGTAACGTGTTAAGGGAACGGTTGAGCAGTCTAGCTCAAAGTATGTGCTTGGTCTTTTCATCGACTTCAAGGGCGCCTTTGATTATCTCTTATGGGATAGTCCTTCAAAGGTTGTCTGAGATTGGCTGTCGCGAGATGAACATATGGTGTAGCTATTTCAAGGAAAGAAAAGCCTGTGTTGTTGGATCCAATGACACGGTCTGGATGGAGTTTGTTCGGGGCTGTCCGCAGGGCTCCATCTGTGGTCCATTCATTTGGAACCTCATGATGGACACTCTGTTGTGGCAGCTCGAGCTGACATTCAAGCTGTGTGCGTGTGCGGATGATCTACTCATGCTTATCGAAGGCCAGTCTCGGGTTGAGCTAGAGAGAAGGGGTGATGAGGCTATCCGTATTGTCTGTGATTGGGGTACACAAGTTGGTGTAGACGTTGCCACCGAGAAGACGGTAATGATGCCACTCAAGGGTATATTATCACACGCGAGACGCCCAAGCATTAGAGTTGGTGACAACTGCATTGGGTATGTGATAGAGGTCAGGTATTTTGAAATAGCTATGGGGGAGCGCATGCGCTTCCAAGTTCATCTCGATCGCATAAGAGAAAAACTTACAGAAGTCGTTGGGAAGGTCAGGCGCATTCTGAGGAATGATTGAGGCCTCAGCAGGCGTGCCGTTCGTACCACATACAATGGACTGTTGGTTGCTTGCGCAACGTATGGTGCATCTGTTTGGTATGATGCGGTGATGACTGTTGTTAGCAGACGTGATTCTTACTTGTCAAAGATTTGCTCTCTTGGCGTGTATCACGGTATGTCGTACAGTGTCAACAGACGCATTGCAGGTCCTCGCGGGTGCAGCACCCCTTGACCTGGAGGTAATACGTCGCAGTATTGCTTTTAAGGTCAAGAAGGGACTGCGGCTGCTTGTGCATGATTGGATTTCTTCCTCTGATCTTACAAGTTGGAGTGTTAGGATCAAATCACTCCTACAGGAGTGTCTTGATGGTGGCAGACAAGATGGACGAACAGTGACAACGGTAGGTGACTTATGATTCTATACCTAATCTGACGTTTGTACGGGAACACCCAGATTTTTGCTTCGGCTTAAATCTGGGGTTCATACTTACGGGACATGGTACCTTTAATGCATTTTTGCATGCTATGTCCCTGACTGTCGGTGTGGGATGGGGACTGATGACTGGAAGCATGTACTGACTACATACTCAGACTATGACATTAAATGTCAAAATGGGTATTACCTATACTCAGGGGGTGTGGAACTTCTGTAGGGCCCTAGAAGACGTTCGAAGTTTTTAGGAAGAACAGGACGTTAGGAGAACAGGACGTTAGTGGAGGTTTTCCCCTTCACTTCAAACGCCAGTGGTTTCCTAATCTTGCTTTTTTTGTGCCCTTTGTCCAGTGTTGTTGTCGCCGTTAAATAGTTTTCCTCTGGTATTTGGTTGCCGTTTTTGTTAGTTTTGTTTTTAGTGCTCTCGATGAGTATCTTATCGATAAGTGGAAATCACGTTGGATGAACAGTGACATTGGCAGGGTGACGTATAAATTCATATCTAACACAACATTCGTACTGCAACGCCCCGACTTTGGCTTTAGCTTAAGTCTGGAATTCTTATTGACGGGACATGGCTCGCTCAATGCATTCTTACATAAGAGGGGCCTTAGTGAGACTGAGAACTGTTGGTGTGGGTTGGGACCTGAGGACTGGCGACATGTACTGACGATACGTCCGCTCTACGAAGGCCTTAGGGATTTAGAAGCGATGGGTATCATCGAGACTGGGGATATGGTGGACTTTAGTAGGGCCTTAGCTACGGATCGGACTAAGCAGACTTGACGAGTTCGCTCGTCTTGCCTTTAGTAGGAGAAGAACTGGGGTGGGTTGATGGTAGGTTACCCTTCCGGCATCGCCCGGCGTGGGTTCTCTGCCGTCGGTTAGTCCCTGAGGCTCGATGTTTGCGTGCGCATCTTACACTAGTGGGTGCCTATGTCGTGGTCCGTATTGCCAACTGTCATCGTTGGTGTTTGACATCCTCCTGTTGTAGTTTTTATGGCGTATTAAAATCTGATCTTGCTACGAGCGATATCGAGTTTTTCCAGTTTGCATTAATTGGTGTGTTTTTATAAAAGAATTTTTCTTTCGTTAAAAACAAAAGAAATTAAATTGACATTTTAATAATTGTTTTTGTGAATTGTTATAAAACTTTATATTGTGATTGGGGTTTGTTGATTTGGTTTTGATTTTTGCTGTGATTTTGATTGTAATTGTAATTGAATTTTTTGATTTTGATGTTGGCTTGTGACTTTGATATTTCTTGCTTTGATTTTGATTGTTTTGGATTTCGCTATTGGTTTTGAATTGTGCTTGCTCTTATTTAATTATAAGTATGAATTCGTTGCCTGCCGTTAAGGCGAAGAAGGATAGTAAGAAGGTGTAGGGCCTCTTTCTGCGGCGTCTACTGCGGGGAGTACCTTTATGTTAGGTACGACCAAAGTTAGTGAAGTTGGGTCAAAGAGGGAGTTGAGGAAGAGGAGGAAGCCTGCTTTGAGTGGGGGCGCCTCGGAGCTACCCACCTGTAGTTTGGGTCCTCGGTGTGAAGGTACAGTAGGTGAGTTGAAGGTCATCACCAACAGTTTGTTGGGGGTGATCTTTGAGCGTGAATTGGAGCCTTCCCTCTTACGTAGGGTAATAGAACATTCTGGCCGATATGAGGCACTCCTTATGACGCTCATTTCTGAAAAGGAGCGTCTAAGGGGAAGACTGGACGTGCATGAGTCGCGTCCAGTGCCTGCGAAGGCTCCTGTTGCCAGTTTCGTTGCACCCGTAGCTTCCCCAGTTTCCGCTGCAGTGGCTTCGCCTAAGCCGGTGGAGATGTGGGCTATGGTGGTTAAGGGCAAGGTCAGGGGCAAGGAGGCCTTAAAGGAGGTCGTTAAGGAGGTTGGCCCAACTCTTGGCGTGCGTGTCTACGAGGTGCGGCCAACCCGTGACGGAGGAGCAATTATTCGCACTCCCTCGGTAGCTGAGAGGGAACGCGTCGTTGCTAATAAGAAGTTCATCGAAGTTGGTCTGGAGGTTTCCGTAGAGGACAAATTAGGTCCTCGAGTAGTCATCCAGAAGGTTCATCCGGAGATTCCGGTTGATGATTTTATGACCGATCTCTTCGAGATGAATTTGAAGGACCGTATGTCACGTGAGGTTTTCAATAAGAGCGTGAAAATTGTTAGTGGTCCGTGGAAGCCGGACTTGGGGCCTGTCAATGTGGTTTTGGAGGGTACAAATAGGGTCACGTCGGCCCTATTGGGAGTTGACAGGTGTTACATCAAGTGGTTTAGCTTCCACGTGCGTTCGCGATTGTCGCCTTAAGGAGGACATTTGTCGGCGTTGTGGGCGGTCAGGTCATGTCGCATCGCGTTGCGCCAATGCGATGAACTGCCGCAATTGTGCCCTGAAGGGTATGCCTTCTGAGCATTTAATGATGTCGGCAAGTTGTCCGACATATTCGATGATGGTAGCGCGACCGAACGCTAGGCATTAAGATGGTTAAGTTACTTCAACTGAACTGTCAAGGTGCTTATGCGACGATGTGCGAGTTGGGCGAGGCTCTATTTGAGTCTAGGAGCTCTATAGCTCTAGTGCAGGAACCGTACACGTCGGGCGGTGTCGTAAGGGGCTTACCGGGTGGGATCCGAGTGTTTACTGACAAGGGAGAAACTCGGCAGTTTTATTTGCTGACCCGGACTTCAACTGTACTTTAGTTAGCAGAAGCCAATGGGGGTCTGTCTGCTTGCAGATAGAAGGCGGGTTTGGGAGGATGCTTGTGGCTAGCATCTACTGTACGTTTAGGGAACCATTAGAGCCGTTCTTAGTGTATATGAACTCGGTCCTACTGGTTAGTGGGAGCATTCCACTCATCTTTAGACTTGATGCCAATGCATCTTCCCCTATGTGGTTCAGTAAGGTAACCAGGCATTCGTCTGGTTATCGGAACCATACTAGGGGAATTGTGCTGGGTGAGTGGATGCTGGGTTACGATGTTTTGCCGTGAATGAGCCCAGCGAGTTATATACCTTTGACGGCCCTAATGGAGTTAGTGACATTGACGTGAGGCTTTTTAACTTTAGGTGGAGGGTGTGTAATGACTGGGGGTGAGTGATCACAACCTCATTGAGGTTGTTATCTCTCACAAAAGACGAATTGGGACGACTGGGTGCGTCAACCGTTAGCGCAATCGTAACATAGACTGTGACCATTACCAGTACTGTGTTAGGGAAGCTGCAGCGGCTGTAGCAGTTGACGATTTTATGCAACTGACTGTGGACGACCAGATTAGTAGACTTAATCAGTGGGTATCCACTGTTAATCACGCCTTACTCGGGAGAGTGGTATCGACCGTGCGCCGTAAGGTTCAGTGGTGGACCCGAGAGTTAAGTATGATCCGGGGACATGTTCGTCATCTCAGGAAGCGATTCCAGAGGGGTCGGCGTGCCAATGTTGAAGACTTAGCTCGGCGTAAGGCCGAATATCTACGAAGTCTTAGAACGTACAAAGACAGAATCGTTACTGTTAAGGACGAGTGGAGGAGTTTCGTACGGGACAATAGGGATGACCCCTGGGGTAAGGTTTACCGTATCTTCAGGGGAAAGAGTAGGCAAAGTGACTTGGCATGCCTTCATGTTGGCGATAATGTATTGTCTTCATGGAGGGATTGCATGAACGAACTTTTGAGGGTTTTCTTTCCAAGAGCGGAGACCAGTAGCTATCCTCGTAGTGAGGTAGTGGTTGCCCCGCCTAACTTGGAGAGAAGTGAACTTGTAGGCAGTATTTTCCAGATCAAGAGTAGAAGTCGCCGGGTATTGATGGTATGACCGAAGGGATGTGTAAGAACATCTGGAAGGCCATACCGGAATATCTGGAGGCAATCTTTAAGAAGTGTATCTCAGAGGGATATTTTCCTAGTGGGTGGAAGTGTGCCCGCATTGTAGTGCTCCTGAAGTCTCCCGGTAGGGTGTTGAACTATCCTCGCTCTTATCGGGACATCAGCCTTCTTCCGGTGCTTGGAAAAGTACTGGAGAAGATTATGGTGTCTCGACTGATGGAGGCCTACACTGAAGGTACATGTGAGCACCAGTACGGCTTTAGAGCAGGAAAGTGTGTTGAGGATGCTTGGTTTTATGTCAAGCGGAGTGTTCAGCAGAGTACCTCCAAATATGTCTTAGGCATATTTGTCGACTTCAGAGGTGCGTTTGATTACGCCCTGGGACAGTGTTCTCAGGAGGTTAGCTGAGATAGGCTGCAGGGAATTAGGCCTCTGGTCTAGTTATTTCCAAGGTAGGCGAGCTTGTGTTGTTAGTGCCAGTGACACAGTTTGGAAGGATGTTGTTCGGGATTGTCCGCAGGGCTCTATCTGTGGTCCATATATTTGGAACCTCATGATGGATCCCCTGTTGCGTCAACTCGGGCTTACTTTCAAGGTGTGTGCGTATACGGATGACCTACTCATCACTGTCGAAGGCCAGTCTCGTGCTGAGCTGGAGGCACGTGGTGGGGAGGCCATTCGGATCGCATGTGAATGGGGTCGAAATGTCGGTGTCGAGGTGGCAACTGACAAGTCTGTTACAATGCTGCTCAAGGGCAGCTTGTCAATCAGACACCCTCCACTCATTAGAGCTGGTGATGTGAGTATTAGATATGCAACAAAAGTCAAATACCTGGGAATATCTATGACCGAAAGGATGAATTTCCTGGTGCATACCGATAGAGTTAGGGAGAAACTGACCAAAGTAGTAGGTTCAATTAGGTGTATCCTAAGGTGTGACTGGGCCCTCAGCAGACGTGCCGTACGCGCTATATACGATGGACTATTCGTCGCTTGTACGGAGTATGGTGCATCAGTGTGGTACGAAACAGTCATGTCTGTTGTTGGCCGACGTAAGGCTCTGGCGTGTCAGAGGATTATTCTTCTGGCTTGAGTGACAGTTCGCAGGACAGTTTCAATGGACGCTCTTCAGGTATTGGTAGGCTTGGAAATAGTACGTCAACGTATTGTTTTCAAGATCAAGAAGGGACTACCACTTCTAGCGCATGATTGGGTTTCTGCTAATGATCTGGCAAATAAGGAGGGTAGGAGTTTAATTTCCCTTCTCGATGAGTATCTCATCGATAAGTGGAAATCACGTTGGACGAACAGTGACAATGGCAGGGTGACGTATGAATTCATATCTGACACAACATTCGTACTGCAACGCCCCGACTTTGGCTTCAGCTTAAGTCTGGGATTCTTACTGACGGGACATGGCTCGCTCAATGTATTCTTATATAAGAGGGGCCTTAGTGAGACTGAGAACTGTTGGTGTGGGTTGGGACCTGAGGACTGGCGGCATGTACTGACGATACGTCCGCTCTACGAAGACCTTAGAGATTTAGAAGCGATGGGTATCATCGAGACTGGGGATATGGTGGACTTTAGTAGGGCCTTAGCTACGCATCGGACTAAGCAGACTTGACGAGTTCGCTCGTCTTGCCTTTAGTAGGAGAAGAACTGGGGTGGGTTGATGGTAGGTTACCCTTCCGACATCGCCCGGCGTGGGTTCTCTGCCGTTGGTTAGTCCCTGAGGCTCGATGTTTGCGTGCGCATCTTACACTAGTGGGTGCCTATGTAGTGGTCCGTATTGCCAACTGTCATCGTTGGTGTTTGACATCCTCCTGTTGTAGTTTTTATGGCGTATTAAAATCTGATCTTGCTACGAGCGATATCGAGTTTTTCCAGTTTGCATTAATTGGTGTGTTTTTATAAAAGAATTTTTCTTTCGTTAAAAACAAAAGAAATTAAATTGACATTTTAATAATTGTTTTTGTGAATTGTTATAAAACTTTATATTGTGATTGGGGTTTGTTGATTTGGTTTTGATTTTTGCTGTGATTTTGATTGTAATTGTAATTGAATTTTTTGATTTTGATGTTGGCTTGTGACTTTGATATTGCTTGCTTTGATTTTGATTGTTTTGGATTTCGCTATTGGTTTTGAATTGTGCTTGCTCTTATTTAATTATAAGTATGAATTCGTTGCCTGCCGTTAAGGCGAAGAAGGATAGTAAGAAGGTGTAGGGCCTCTTTCTGCGGCGTCTACTGCGGGGAGTACCTTTATGGATGCAGACTTAATCAGTTCGTGCTCCGAGATTGATACGGTCTTGACGGGAGATGAAAGTGTGAAAAAATTTAAGTTAGGTACGACCAAAGTTAGTGAAGTTGGGTCAAAGAGGGAGTTGAGGAAAAGGAGGGAGCCTGCTTTGGGTGGGGCGCCTCGGAGCTACCCACCTGTAGTTTGGGTCTTCGGTGTGAAGGTACAGTAGGTGAGTTGAAGGTCATCACCAACAGTTTGTTGGGGGTGATCTTTGAGCGTGAATTGGAGTCTTCCCTCTTACGTAGGGTAATAGAACATTCTGGCCGATATGAGGCACTCCTTATGACGCTCATTTCTGAAAAGGAGCGTCTAAGGGGAAGACTGGACGTGCATGAGTCGCGTCCAGTGCCTGCGAAGGCTCCTGTTGCCAGTTTCGTTGCACCCGTAGCTTCCCCAGTTTCCGCTGCAGTGGCTTCGCCTAAGCCGGTGGAGACGTGGGCTGTGGTGGTTAAGGGCAGGGGCAAGGAGGCCTTAAAGGAGGTCGTTAAGGAGGTTGTTGAGGAGGTTGGTCCAACTCTTGGCGTGCGCGTCTACGAGGTGCGGCCAACCCGTGACGGAGGAGCAATTATTCGCACTCCCTCGGTAGCTGAGAGGGAACGCGTCGTTGCTAATAAGAAGTCCATCGAAGTTGGTCTGGAGGTTTCCGTAGAGGACAAATTAGGTCCTCGAGTAGTCATCCAGAAGGTTCATCCGGAGATTCCGGTTGATGATTTTATGACCGATCTCTTCGAGATGAATTTGAAGGACCGTATGTCACGTGAGGTTTTCAATAAGAGCGTGAAAATAGTTAGTGGTCCGTAGAAGCCGGACTTGGGGCCTGTCAATGTGGTTTTGGAGGGTACAAATAGGGTCACGTCGGCCCTATTGGGAGTTGACAGGTGTTACATCAAGTGGTTTAGCTTCCACGTGCGTTCGCGATTGTCGCCTTAAGGAGGACATTTGTCGGCGTTGTGGGCGGTCAGGTCATGTCGCATCGCGTTGCGCCAATGCGATGAACTGCCGCAATTGTGCCCTGAAGGGTATGCCTTCTGAGCATTTAATGATGTCGGCAAGTTGTCCGACATATTCGATGATGGTAGCGCGACCGAACGCTAGGCATTAAGATGGTTAAGTTACTTCAACTGAACTGTCAAGGTGCTTATGCGACGATGTGCGAGTTGGGCGAGGCTCTATTTGAGTCTAGGAGCTCTATAGCTCTAGTGCAGGAACCGTACACGTCGGGCGGTGTCGTAAGGGGCTTACCGGGTGGGATCCGAGTGTTTACTGACAAGGGAGAAACTCGGCAGTTTTATTTGCTGACCCGGACTTCAACTGTACTTTAGTTAGCAGAAGCCAATGGGGGTCTGTCTGCTTGCAGATAGAAGGCGGGTTTGGGAGGATGCTTGTGGCTAGCATCTACTGTACGTTTAGGGAACCATTAGAGCCGTTCTTAGTGTATATGAACTCGGTCCTACTGGTTAGTGGGAGCATTCCACTCATCTTTAGACTTGATGCCAATGCATCTTCCCCTATGTGGTTCAGTAAGGTAACCAGGCATTCGTCTGGTTATCGGAACCATACTAGGGGAATTGTGCTGGGTGAGTGGATGCTGGGTTACGATGTTTTTGCCGTGAATGAGCCCAGCGAGTTATATACCTTTGACGGCCCTAATGGAGTTAGTGACATTGACGTGACAGCTGCAAATGGGGCAGGAATGACGCTTTTTAACTTTAGGTGGAGGGTGTGTAATGACTGGGGGTGAGTGATCACAACCTCATTGAGGTTGTTATCTCTCACAAAAGACGAATTGGGACGACTGGGTGCGTCAACCGTTAGCGCAATCGTAACATAGAATGGGACCATTACTAGTACTGTGTTAGGGAAGCTGCAGCGGCTGTAGCAGTTGACGATTTTATGCAACTGACTGTGGACGACCAGATTAGTAGACTTAATCAGTGGGTACCCACTGTTAATCACGCCTTACTCGGGAGATTGGTATCGACCGTGCGCCGTAAGGTTCAGTGGTGCACCCGAGAGTTAAGTATGATCCGGGGACATGTTCGTCATCTCAGGAAGCGATTCCAGAGGGGTTGGCGTGCCAATGTTGAAGACTTAGCTCGGCGTAAGGCCGAATATCTACGAAGTCTTAGAAGGTACAAAGACAGAATCGTTACTGTTAAGGACGAGTGGAGGAGTTTCGTACGGGACAATAGGGATGACCCCTGGGGTAAGGTTTACCGTATCTTCAGGGGAAAGAGTAGGCAAAGTGACTTGGCATGCCTTCATGTTGGCGATAATGCATTGTCTTCATGGAGGGATTGCATGAACGAACTTTTGAGGGTTTTCTTTCCAAGAGCGGAGACCAGTAGCTATCCTCGTAGTGAGGTAGTGGTTGCCCCGCCTAACTTGGAGAGAAGTGAACTTGTAGGCAGTATTTTCCAGATCAAGAGTATAAGTCGCCGGGTATTGATGGTATGACCGAAGGGATGTGTAAGAACATCTGGAAGGCCATACCGGAATATCTGGAGGCAATCTTTAGGAAGTGTATCTCAGAGGGATATTTTCCTGGTGGGTGGAAGTGTGCCCGCATTGTAGTGCTCCTGAAGTCTCCCGGTAGGGTGTTGAACTATCCTCGCTCTTATCGGGACGTCAGCCTTCTTCCGGTGCTTGGAAAAGTACTGGAGAAGATTATGGTGTCTCGACTGATGGAGGTCTACACTGAAGGTACATGTGAGCACCAGTACGGCTTTAGAGCAGGAAAGTGTGTTGAGGATGCTTGGTTTTATGTCAAGCGGAGTGTTCAGCAGAGTACCTCCAAATATGTCTTAGGCATATTTGTCGACTTCAGAGGTGCGTTTGATTACGCCTTGGGACAGTGTTCTCAGGAGGTTAGCTGAGATAGGCTGCAGGGAATTAGGCCTCTGGTCTAGTTATTTCCAAGGTAGGCGAGCTTGTGTTGTTAGTGCCAGTGACACAGTTTGGAAGGATGTTGTTCGGGATTGTCCGCAGGGCTCTATCTGTGGTCCATATATTTGGAACCTCATGATGGATCTCCTGTTGCGTCAACTCGGGCTTACTTTCAAGGTGTGTGCGTATGCGGATGACCTACTCATCACTGTCGAAGGCCAGTCTCGTGCTGAGCTGGAGGCACGTGGTGGGGAGGCCATTCGGATCGCATGTGAATGGGGTCGAAATGTCGCTGTCGAGGTGGCAACTGACAAGTCTGTTACAATGCTGCTCAAGGGCAGCTTGTCAATCAGACAACCTCCACTCATTAGAGCTGGTGATGTGAGTATTAGATATGCAACAAAAGTCAAATACCTGGGAATATCTATGACCGAAAGGATGAATTTCCTGGTGCATACCGATAGAGTTAGGGGGAAACTGACCAAAGTAGTAGGTTCAATTAAGCGTATCCTAAGGTGTGACTGGGGCCTCAGCAGACGTGCCGTACGCGCTATATACGATGGACTATTCGTCGCTTGTACGGAGTATGGTGCATCAGTGTGGTACGGAACAGTCATGTCTGTTGTTGGCCGACGTAAGGCTCTGGCGTGTCAGAGGATTATTCTCCTGGCTAGAGTGACAGTTCGCAGGACGGTTTCTACGGACGCTCTTCAGGTATTGGTAGGCTTGGAAATAGTACGTCAACGTATTGTTTTCAAGATCAAGAAGGGACTACCACTTCTGGCGCATGATTGGGTTTCTGCTAATGATCTGGCAAATAAGGAGGGTAGGAGTTTAATTTCCCTTCTCGATGAGTATCTCATCGATAAGTGGAAATCACGTTGGACGAAGTGACAATGGCAGGGTGACGTATGAATTCATATCTGACACAACATTCGTACTGCAACGCCCCGACTTTGGCTTCAGCTTAAGTCTGGGATTCTTACTGACGGGACATGGCTCGCTCAATGCATTCTTACATAAGAGGGGCCTTAGTGAGACTGAGAACTGTTGGTGTGGGTTGGGACCTGAGGACTGGCGGCATGTACTAACGATACGTCCGCTCTACGAAGACCTTAGGGATTTAGAAGCGATGGGTATCATCGAGACTGGGGATATGGTGGACTTTAGTAGGGCCTTAGCTACGGATCGGACTAAGCAGACTTGACGAGTTCGCTCGTCTTGCCTTTAGTAGGAGAAGAACCGGGGTGGTATGATGGTAGGTTACCCTTCCGACATCGCCCAGCGTGGGTTCTCTGCCGTTGGTTAGTCCCTGAGGCTCGATGTTTGCGTGCGCATCTTACACTAGTGGGTGCCTATGTAGTGGTCCGTATTGCCAACTGTCATCGTTGGTGTTTGACATCCTCCTGTTGTAGTTTTTATGGCGTTCCTTTGTACCCATTATTTTTTGTTGGTTCATTATTGTTTTTTGTGCTTCTCTTAGTTGGGCTGTTGTGTTCAAAGGATCACCAGCCCCGAACTATTTGGGGTTCAACTGGTAGCAGACTGGACTGCGAAGCTCGACCGGAGGTTTAATTTTGGTAAGGCAGATGTTGAGAGCCCCAGAAATTCGTCTCTGTCCGACAATGATGAGGTCTCCTTGCGGGAGAACGTGGTGGCTGTGGTTTATACCCAATTCGAGGAGAGCCCAAGCTCGGTGTGGCGCTGCTCTCTCAACCACTGTAAAAAGCGGAGTTTAGATAGTCTCCCACCCCTAACCAAGAGGGAAGTCTTTTCCAAACGCACGGCTTCGAATTGGTACTCACGTGTGGTGATGCAATCAGTGAAATGCTTATGCATGTCATGTAGTTGCATCACTGTGCGTGGCGGCGCTGGTAGACACATTGATTCACGTGCTTTGAGCACCGTGGGGTATCCCGTGATGGCGAAACTCACGTAAAACCCTGGACTAATGTCCCTATCTACTCACTCACTCTTTGCTGTGCATTCGGTGTGAACGGTAGTGTTTTTCTATTCGTGATTTTTCCGGTGATTTTTCAGTGAGATAAAAGAGTTTTTAAAAAGTGGAAGTTATATCAATCGATAGAGTTTTTCAGTGCGATTATTTTGACATATAATCAAAATGAAGTGAAGTGATTCATTAGAATTTTTAGTGTAAAGTTTTCTATTTATTTGCATATTTATTTGCATTTAACAAAAAGCTTAACACAGGTTTGTGTGTCTGTTCATAAACAAACGAAATTCTTCAGCGCTGAATTTGCTGACAGTTTACTGTTAGTAATAAGTAGCGCGGTGAGTGACTTGGATTGTATTGGTGCAGTGTTTTGCTAATATTATTACCGACAAATTATCTAGAATTATCGACATTTGGTGTTGTGGTAATAGTGTGTACAGTACGGTGGTGTCTTGGCTAGTGTCGTTTTATCGACGTTGCCGTTGCTTATTCACTTTATTATTGATCTTATTTTGTTGACGACTTGGCTAAGGTTTTTGGTACTGCTTGTTTACTTATTGGTTTTGACGTTAATTTTGTTAATTGCTTTATATTTTATATATTTTATATATATATAAGATTTATTTGGTCGTTGTGGTAATACCAGTACCATATCATGCCGCCAGAACGTCGGCGTAAGAAGGTTCAGGGTGACGCGTCGGACCTCACTGACGCGCAGACTGACGCCACCATGGGACCGCCGTCAACTTCGGTGCCTCGCGTAAGGCACACTGAAAGCGAGCTTTCAAGTTCGGAAGCCGATGGTGATGAAGGTAAGCGATTCAAGCCGGGAACGCCGCTTGCGACCCGTGCTGCTACTCCTTCTGCTGCTCCCGCTGCTGTTTCTGCCGCTGTTCCGGGTTCGCCCGGAAGTAGGGAGAGTCGTTCTAGGCGACGAGTTGTTGGAGCTTCGACATCTACTGCTGGTCCTGTGGGTGAGGAGATAACAGTCGCGAATATGCGTGAGGTGACGGACGCTTTTTATGATGTTGTTTTCGGAGCAGGTCTTGCTTCTGATGTTACCAGGAAGGTTGTGGAGCAGGCTGGCAAATATGAGGAGCTGGTCATGAAGCTCCTGGTTGAGAATGAGCGATTAAAAGGGAGACTGGATGTTCTTCAGTCGCCGGTTTATTCCTCGGGGGTCGTTTCGCGGGCGACGGCTATTAAGCCTACGCCTGTTTCTGCGGTCCCTGTTGCTGGCCCCGTTCCTGTGCCGGTTTCTGTCCCGAAGCCGGTGGAAACGTGGTCAGTTGTTGTGCGTGGGAAAGGAGGTGCAACGTCGAAGGAGGTGGTCAATAAGGTCGTCGAGCAGGTCGGACCTACTCTTGGGGTCAGGGTCCACGATGTCAGGCCTCTACGCAGTGGCGGAGCTGTCATTCGCACTCCTTCTGTGGTAGAGAGGCAGAAGATCGCTGACAACAAGAAGTTTGAAGAAGTTGGCCTGGAAGTATCGGTTAGAGACAAGTTGGGCCCCAGGGTAGTAGTGCGCGGTGTCCATTCGGAGATTACTCCGGATGAATTCATGACCGAGCTGTTCGAAATGAACCTAAAAGGAAAGATGACTGCTGATAACTTCAAGAAAAGTGTTCGCTTGGTTAGTAGTCCTTGGAAGGCCGGCAACGGTGGTCAAATCAACGTGGTCTTAGAGGGTAGTGAAAAGGCGATGGACCTCTTACTATCGGTTGGGCGCGCTTATATAAAGTGGTTCAGCTTTATGGTGCGCCCCAGGAGGCCATACCGGTGTGTTACCGCTGCCTTGGTTTTGACCATCGTGTTCGGGATTGCCGCATGAGGGAGGATGTCTGCAGGGTGTGCGGGCAAGGTGGACATATGTCCTCACAGTGCCAAAATTTGCCGCGATGCCGTAATTGTGCATTTAAGGGCCTCCCTGCAGACCATTTGATGCTTTCGTCATCATGCCCGACATATGCGGCTATGGTTGCCAGGGCGAACGCTAGGCATTAAGAATGTTGCACCTCCTGCAACTAAATTGTCAGAGGTCGTTTGGTGTTATGTGTGAGTTGGGGCAGGCTATGTGTCAATTGGACGCTAGCCTGGCGCTGGTTCAGGAACCATATACTCGCGATGGTTGTGTTAGGGGAATTCCGGGGGGTATGCGCGTATTTACGGACGAATTGGGGAAGGCCGCGATAATAGTAAGGGACAGTAACATAGACTGCACCGTACTTAGTAGTAGCCAATGGGGGGTTTGCATTCTTGCAGAGGGGCGGTTTGGGAAGATGTACCTGGCTAGCATCAACTGTAGGTTTGGCGACCCCTTGGAACCCTATCTAGGGTATATGGATACGGTGCTACTCGCTACGAGTAGTTTTCCGGTTATCCTCGGCCTTGACGCAAATGCATCTTCTCGTATGTGGTTCAGCAAGATGTCCAGACATTCTTCTGGCCATCAGAACCATATCCGAGGCGAGATGCTAAGTGCATGGATGCTGTCCAAAGAGGTGAATGTCCTCAACGAGCCGAGTGAGTTATATACCTTCGATGGGCCAAGTGGCGTCAGAGACATTGACGTGACGGCTGCAAGTGGGGCAGCAATGACTGCTTTCGACTATAGGTGGAGGGTGTGTGACGATTGGGGGATAAGTGATCATAATCTTATTAAGATTACGATAACTTATCAACGACGAACTGGGGAGACTGTGGGCGTTAAACGATGGCACATTCGCGACGCTAACTGGGACCATTATCGGAATTGTGTTAGGGAGGCATTGTCATCGGTGCCACTTGATGACTTTAGGCTACTAACTATTGACGACCAGGTTGCTAAGATAGAAGAGCTGGTTGGCCAAGTAAATGATGCGCAACTAGGTCGAGTTCGTAGAACTAGGCTTAAGAGGGTCAAATGGTGGACCCGTGAGCTGGAGATGATGCGGCGGCATGTTCGACGCCTGCGGAAGTATTTCCAAAGGGGGAGGCGTGCCAATGTTGAAGGCCTTGCTCAGCGCAAAGCAGACTATCTTCGCAGCCTTAAGACGTACAAGGACAAACTTGTGACAGTCAAGGAGGACGAATGGAGGAGTTTCGCACGGGACAATAGGGATGACCCCTGGGGTACGGTTTACCGTATCTGCAGGGGTAGAGAGAAGCAGGTTGACTATACGAGCCTTCAGGTTGGCAACACCTCGTTGTCTTCTTGGAGAGACTGCACGAACGCTTTGTTGGGGGTTTTCTTCCCTAGGGTGGAGTCAATCGGTTATTCTCCTCCTCCGGTGGAAATAATTGATCCTCCTAACTTGGAAAGAGCGGACATTGAAGACTGTTTTTGTAAGGTTAAGAGTAGGAAGTCGCCGGGTATTGACGGTTTGACTGGAGAGATGTGTAAAAACATCTGGAAGGCCATTCCGGTATACCTGGAAACGATCTTTGGGAAGTGTATCAAGCAGGGCTATTTCCCGAAGGCATGGAAATCAGCTCGCGTTGTGGTGCTTTTGAAGTCGCCTCGAGTGAGGGATAATCCTCGCTCTTATCGGGGCATCAGTCTCTTGCCGGTATTTGGAAAAGTACTGGAAAGAATCATCGTGTATAGGCTTAGGGAATGCTACAGCGTTTGCCTTTCATGTTACCAGTTTGGTTTTAGGGAAGGCAAGTGCGTAGAAGACGCTTGGCTACATGTTAAGGGAGCGGTTGAGCAGTCTAGCTCAAAGTATGTGCTTGGTCTTTTCATCGACTTCAAGGGCGCCTTTGATTATCTCTTGTGGGATAGTGTTCTTCAAAGGTTGTCTGAGATTGGCTGTCGCGAGATGAACGTATGGCGTAGCTATTTCAAGGAAAGAAAAGCCTGTGTTGTTGGATCCAATGACACGGTCTGGATGGAGGTTGTTCGGGGCTGTCCGCAGGGCTCCATCTGTGGTCCATTTATTTGGAACCTCATGATGGACACTCTGTTGCGGCGGCTCGGGCTGACATTCAAGCTGTGTGCGTATGCGGATGACCTACTCATCCTTATCGAAGGCCAGTCTCGCGCTGAGCTAGAGAGAAGGGGTGATGAGGCTATCCGTATTGTCTGTGATTGGGGTACACAAGTTGGTGTAGATGTTGCGACCGATAAGACGGTGATGATGCTACTCAAGGGTAGATTATCACACGCGCGACACCCAAGCATCAGAGTTGGTGAAAACTGCATTAGGTATGTGACTGAGGTCAGGTATCTTGGAATAGCTATGGCGGAGCGCATGCGCTTCCATGTTCATCTCGATCGCATAAGAGAAAAACTTACGGCAGTCGTTGGGAAGGTCAGGCGCATCTTGAGGAATGATTGGGGCCTCAGCAGGCGTGCCGTTCGTACCATATACGATGGACTGTTCGTTGCTTGCGCAGCGTATGGTGCATCTGTTTGGTATGATGCGGTGTTGACTGTTGTTGGCAGACGTAAGATTCTTACTTGTCAAAGAATTGCTCTCTTGGCGTGTATCCCGGTATGTCGTACAGTGTCAACAGACGCATTGCAGGTCCTCGCTGGTACAGCACCCCTTGATCTGGAAGTAATACGTCGCAGTATTGCTTTTAAGATCAAGAAGGGGCTGCCGCTTCTTGTACATGATTGGATTTCTTCCTCTGATCTTGCAAGTGGGAGTGTTAGAATCAAGTCACTCCTACAGGAGTGTCTTGATATTAGGTGGCAGACAAGATGGACGAACAGTGACAAGGGTCGGGTGACTTATAATTTTATACCTAACGTGACGTTTGTACGGGAACACCCAGAATTTTGCTTCGGCTTACATCTGGGGTTCATACTTACGGGACATGGCACCTTCAATGCATTTCTGCATGCTAGGGGCCTGACCGATACAGCTGACTGTCGGTGTGGGATGGGACCTGATGACTGGAAGCATGTACTGACAACATGCTCAGACTATAATGACATTAGAGATTTAGATAGTATGGGTATTACCTATACTCGGGGGGTGTGGGATTTCAGTAGGGCCTTAGAAGACGATCGGACAATTGGGAGGTTGGGCGTTTTCGCCAATGAAGTGTTTAGGAGAAGAACAAGACGTTAGTGGAGGTTTTCCCCTTCACTTCACTCGCCAGTGGTTTCCTGATCTTGCCGTTTTTTGTGCCCTTTGTCCAGTGTTATTGTCGCCGTAGATAGTTTTTCCTCTGGTAGTTGGTTGCCGTTTCCCTTTGTTTGCTGATTAGCTTTGTTTATGGTGCTTCTCTCAAGCTGGGACGTTGTCGTTCAAAGGGTCACCAGTCCCGAACTGTTTGGAGTTCAACTGATAGCAGACTGGACTGCGAAGCTCGACCGGAGGCTTAATTCTGGTACCACGGGTGTCGGGAGCCCCAGAGACTCGTCTCTGCCCGGCAATGGTGAGGATTGTGGGAGCAACGTGGTGGCTGTGGTTTAAACCCAAATCGCGGGAAGGGTGTAAGCTCGGTGTGGCGTTGCACTCTCAACCATTGGAGAAGTGGAGTTTAGATAGTCTCCCACCCCTAACCAAGAGGGAAGTCTTGTCCAAATGCAAGGCTTCGAATTGGTACTCACGTATGGTGATGTGATGTTGCATTGTGCAGGGTTGCATCACTGTGCGTGGGGGCGCTGGTAGACGCATTGTTTCCACCCGTGCTTAGAGCACCGTGGGGTAAGCCATCACGGCGATACTCACGTAAAACCATGGACTAATGTCCCTATCTACTCACTCACTCAATTGTGAATTGTGTATACGTTCTGTATTGTTTTTTCAGTTCGTGTGTTTTTGCAAGTTTTTCGTGTTATTTTATCGTATAAAAATCTGAAATATATAGCAAATTGTGCGCGAGTTCCTCCTTGCTACGAGCGATATCGAGTTTTTCCAGTTTGCATTAATTGGTGTGTTTTTATAAAAGAATTTTTCTTTTGTTAAAAACAAAAGAAATAAATTGACATTTTTAGTAATTGTTTTTGTGAATTGTTATAAAACTTTATATTGTGATTGGGGTGAGTTTGTTGATTTGGTTTTGATTTTTGCTGTGATTTTGATTGTCATTGTAATTGAATTTTTTGATTTTGATGTTGGTTCGTGACTTTGATATTTCTTGCTTTGATTTTGATTGTTTTTGATTTCGCTATTGGTTTTGAATTGTGCTTGCTCTTATTTAATTATAAGTATGAATTCATTGCCTGCCGTTAAGGCGAAGAAGGATAGTAAGAAAGTGCCGGGTGCATTGCCTGAGGCATCCATAGGGCCTCTTTCTGCGGCGTCTACTGCGGGGAGTACCTTTATGGATGCAGACTTAATCAGTTCGTGCTCCGAGATTGATACGGTCTTGACGGGAGATGAAAGTGTGAAAAAATTTAAGTTAGGTACGACCAAAGTTAGTGAAGTTGGGTCAAACAGGGAGTTGAGGAAGAGGAAGCCTGCTTTGGGTGGGGGCGCCTCGGAGCTACCCACCTGTAGTTTGGGTCCTCGGTGTGAAGGTACAGTAGGTGAGTTGAAGGTCATCACCAACAGTTTGTTGGGGGTGATCTTTGAGCGTGAATTGGAGCCTTCCCTCTTACGTAGGGTAATAGAACATTCTGGCCGATATGAGGCACTCCTTATGACGCTCATTTCTGAAAAGGAGCGTCTAAGGGGAAGACTGGACGTGCATGAGTCGCGTCCAGTGCCTGCGAAGGCTCCTGTTGCCAGTTTCGTTGCACCCGTAGCTTCCCCAGTTTCCGCTGCAGTGGCTTCGCCTAAGCCGGTGGAGACGTGGACTGTGGTGGTTAAGGGCAAGGGCAGGGGCAAGGAGGCCTTAAAGGAGGTCGTTAAGGAGGTTGGCCCAACTCTTGGCGTGCGTGTCTACGAGGTGCGGCCAACCCGTGACGGAGGAGCAATTATTCGCACTCCCTCGGTAGCTGAGAGGGAACGCGTCGTTGCTAATAAGAAGTTCATTGAAGTTGGTCTGGAGGTTTCCGTAGAGGACAAATTAGGTCCTCGAGTAGTCATCCAGAAGGTTCATCCGGAGATTCCGGTTGATGATTTTATGACCGATCTCTTCGAGATGAATTTGAAGGACCGTATGTCACGTGAGGTTTTCAAGAGCGTGAAAATTGTTAGTGGTCCGTGGAAGCCGGACTTGGGGCCTGTCAATGTGGTTTTGGAGGGTACAAATAGGGTCACGTCGGCCCTATTGGGAGTTGACAGGTGTTACATCAAGTGGTTTAGCTTCCACGTGCGTTCGCGATTGTCGCCTTAAGGAGGACATTTGTCGGCGTTGTGGGCGGTCAGGTCATGTCGCATCGCGTTGCGCCAATGCGATGAACTGCCGCAATTGTGCCCTGAAGGGTATGCCTTCTGAGCATCTAATGATGTCGGCAAGTTGTCCGACATATTCGATGATGGTAGCGCGAGCGAACGCTAGGCATTAAGATGGTCAAGTTAATTCAACTGAACTGTCAAGGTGCTTATGCGACGATGTGCGAGTTGGGCGAGGCTCTATTTGAGTCTAGGAGCTCTATAGCTCTAGTGCAGGAACCGTACACGTCGGGCGGTGTCGTAAGGGGCTTACCGGGTGGGATCCGAGTGTTTACTGACGAAGGGGGAAACTCGGCAGTTTTATTTGCTGACCCGGACTTCAACTGTACTTTAGTTAGCAGAAGCCAATGGAGGTCTGCTTGCAGATAGAGGGCGGGTTTGGGAGGATGCTTGTGGCTAGCATCTACTGTACGTTTAGGGAACCGTTAGAGCCGTTCTTAGTGTATATGAACTCGGTCCTACTGGTTAGTGGGAGCATTCCACTCATCTTTGAACTTGATGCTAATGCATCTTCCCCTATGTGGTTCAGTAAGGTAACCAGGCATTCGTCTGGTTATCGGAACCATACTAGGGGAATTGTGCTGGGTGAGTGGATGCTGGGTTACGATGTTTTTGCCATGAATGAGCCCAGCGAGTTATATACCTTTGACGGCCCTAATGGAGTTAGTGACATTGACGTGACGATTTTTAACTTTAGGTGGAGGGTGTGTAATGACTGGGGGTGAGTGATCACAACCTCATTGAGGTTGTTATCTCTCACAAAAGACGAACTGGGACGACTGGGGGCGTGAACCGTTGGCGCAATCGTAACATAGACTGGGACCATTACCAGTACTGTGTTAGGGAAACTGCAGCGGCTGTAGCAGTTGACGATTTTATGCAACTGACTGTGGACGACCAGATTAGTAGACTTAATCAGTGGGTATCCACTGTTAATGACGCCTTACTCGGGAGAGTGGTATCGACCGTGCGCCGTAAGGTTCAGTGGTGGACCCGAGAGTTAAGTATGATCCGGGGACATGTTCGTCATCTCAGGAAGCGATTCCAGAGGGGTCGGCGTGTCAATGTTGAAGACTTAGCTCGGCGTAAGGCCGAATATCTACGAAGTCTTAGAACGTACAAAGACAGAATCGTTACTGTTAAGGACGAGTGGAGGAGTTTCGTACGGGACAATAGGGATAACCCCTGGGGTAAGGTTTACCGTATCTTCAGGGGAAAGAGTAGGCAAAGTGACTTGGCATGCCTTCATGTTGGCGATAATGTATTGTCTTCATGGAGGGATTGCATGAACGAACTTTTGGGGGTTTTCTTTCCAAGAGCGGAGACCAGTAGCTATCCTCGTAGTGAGGTAGTGGTTGCCCCGCCTAACTTGGAGAGAAGTGAACTTGTAGGCAGTATTTTCCAGATCAAGAGTAGAAGTCGCCGGGTATTGATGGTATGACCGAAGGGATGTGTAAGAACATCTGGAAGGCCATACCGGAATATCTGGAGGCAATCTTTAGGAAGTGTCTCTCAGAGGGATATTTTCCTAGTGGGTGGAAGTGTGCCCGCATTGTAGTGCTCGTGAAGTCTCCCGGTAGGGTGTTGAACTATCCTCGCTCTTATCGGGACATCAGCCTTCTTCCGGTGCTTGGAAAAGTACTGGAGAAGATTATGGTGTCTCGACTGATGGAGGCCTACACTGAAGGTACATGTGAGCACCAGTACGGCTTTAGAGCAGGAAAGTGTGTTGAGGATGCTTGGTTTTATGTCAAGCGGAGTGTTCAGCAGAGTACCTCCAAATATGTCTTAGGCATATTTGTCGACTTCAGAGGTGCGTTTGATTACGTCTTGGGACAGTGTTCTCAGGAGGTTAGCTGAGGTAGGCTGCAGGGAATTAGGCCTCTGGTCTAGTTATTTCCAAGGTAGGCGAGCTTGTGTTGTTAGTGCCAGTGACACAGTTTGGAAGGATGTTGTTCGGGATTGTCCGCAGGGCTCTATCTGTGGTCAATATATTTGGAACCTCATGATGGACCCCCTGTTGCGTCAACTCGGGCTTACTTTCAAGGTGTGTGCGTATGCGGATGACCTACTCATCATTGTCGAAGGCCAGTCTCGTGCTGAGCTGGAGGCACGTGGTGGGGAGGCCATTCGGATCGCATGTGAATGGGGTCGAAATGTCGGTGTCGAGGTGGCAACTGACAAGTCTGTTACAATGCTGCTCAAGGGCAGCTTGTCAATCAGACACCCTCCACTCATTAGAGCTGGTGATGTGAGTATTAGATATGCAACAAAAGTCAAATACCTGGGAATATCTATGACCGAAAGGATGAATTTCCTGGTGCATACCGATAGAGTTAGGGAGAAACTGACCAAAGTAGTAGGTTCAATTAGGCGTATCCTAAGGTGTGACTGGGGCCTCAGCAGACTTGCCGTACGCGCTATATACGATGTACGGAGTATGGTGCATCAGTGTGGTACGGAACAGTCATGTCTGTTGTTGGCCGACGTAAGGCTCTGGCGTGTCAGAGGATTATTCTCCTGGCTAGAGTGACAGTTCGCAGGACAGTTTCAACGGACGCTCTTCAGGTATTGGTAGGCTTGGAAATAGTACGTCAACGTATTGTTTTCAATATCAAGAAGGGACTACCACTTCTGGCGCATGATTGGGTTTCTGCTAATGATCTGGCAAATAAGGAGGGTAGGAGTTTAATTTCCCTTCTCGATGAGTATCTCATCGATAAGTGGAAATCACGTTGGACGAAGTGACAATGGCAGGGTGACGTATGAATTCATATCTGACACAATATTCGTACTGCAACGCCCCGACTTTGGCTTCAGCTTAAGTCTGGGATTCTTACTAACGGGACATGGCTCGCTCAATGCATTCTTACATAAGAGGGGCCTTAGTGAGACTGAGAACTGTTGGTGTGGGTGGGGACCTGAGGACTGGCGGCATGTACTGACGATACGTCCGCTCTACGAAGACCTTAGAGATTTAGAAGCGATGGGTATCATCGAGACTGGGGATATGGTGGACTTTAGTAGGGCCTTAGCTACGCATCGGACTAAGCAGACTTGACGAGTTCGCTCGTCTTGCCTTTAGTAGGAGAAGAACTGGGGTGGGTTGATGGTAGGTTACCCTTCCGACATCGCCCGGCGTGGGTTCTCTGCCGTTGGTTAGTCCCTGAGGCTCGATGTTTGCGTGCGCATCTTACACTAGTGGGTGCCTATGTAGTGGTCCGTATTGCCAACTGTCATCGTTGGTGTTTGACATCCTCCTGTTGTAGTTTTTATGGCGTATTAAAATCTGATCTTGCTACGAGCGATATCGAGTTTTTCCAGTTTGCATTAATTGGTGTGTTTTTATAAAAGAATTTTTCTTTCGTTAAAAACAAAAGAAATTAAATTGACATTTTAATAATTGTTTTTGTGAATTGTTATAAAACTTTATATTGTGATTGGGGTTTGTTGATTTGGTTTTGATTTTTGCTGTGATTTTGATTGTAATTGTAATTGAATTTTTTGATTTTGATGTTGGCTTGTGACTTTGATATTGCTTGCTTTGATTTTGATTGTTTTGGATTTCGCTATTGGTTTTGAATTGTGCTTGCTCTTATTTAATTATAAGTATGAATTCGTTGCCTGCCGTTAAGGCGAAGAAGGATAGTAAGAAGGTGTAGGGCCTCTTTCTGCGGCGTCTACTGCGGGGAGTACCTTTATGGATGCAGACTTAATCAGTTCGTGCTCCGAGATTGATACGGTCTTGACGGGAGATGAAAGTGTGAAAAAATTTAAGTTAGGTACGACCAAAGTTAGTGAAGTTGGGTCAAAGAGGGAGTTGAGGAAGAGGAGGAAGCCTGCTTTGGGTGGCCTGCCTCGGAGCTACGCACCTGTAGTTTGGCGCCTCGGTGTGAAGGTACAGTAGGTGAGTTGAAGGTCATCACCAACAGTTTGTTGGGGGTGATCTTTGAGCGTGAATTGGAGCCTTCCCTCTTACGTAGGGTAATAGAACATTCTGGCCGATATGAGGCACTCCTTATGACGCTCATTTCTGAAAAGGAGCGTCTAAGGGGAAGACTGGACGTGCATGAGTCGCGTCCAGTGCCTGCGAAGGCTCCTGTTGCCAGTTTCGTTGCACCCGTAGCTTCCCCAGTTTCCGCTGCAGTGGCTTCGCCTAAGCCGGTGGAGACGTCGGCTGTGGTGGTTAAGGGCAAGGGCAGGGGCAAGGAGGCCTTAAAGGAGGTCGTTAAGGAGGTTGTTGAGGAGGTTGGTCCAACTCTTGGCGTGCGTGTCTACGAGGTGCGGCCAACCCGTGACGGAGGAGCAATTATTCGCAACCCTCGGTAGCTGAGAGGGAACGCGTCGTTGCTAATAAGAAGTTCATCGAAGTTGGTCTGGAGGTTTCCGTAGAGGACAAATTAGGTCCTCGAGTAGTCATCCAGAAGGTTCATCCGGAGATTCCGGTTGATGATTTTATGACCGATCTCTTCGAGATGAATTTGAAGGACCGTATGTCACGTGAGGTTTTCAATAAGAGCGTGAAAATTGTTAGTGGTCCGTGGAAGCCGGACTTGGGGCCTGTCAATGTGGTTTTGGAGGGTACAAATAGGGTCACGTCGGCCCTATTGGGAGTTGACAGGTGTTACATCAAGTGGTTTAGCTTCCACGTGCGTTCGCGATTGTCGCCTTAAGGAGGACATTGGTCGGCGTTGTGGGCGGTCAGGTCATGTCGCATCGCGTTGCGCCAATGCGATGAACTGCCGCAATTGTGCCCTGAAGGGTATGCCTTCTGAGCATCTAATGATGTCGGCAAGTTGTGCGACATATTCGATGATGGTAGCGCGAGCGAACGCTAGGCATTAAGATGGCCAAGTTACTTCAACTGCTGTCAAGGTGCTTATGCGACGATGTGCGAGTTGGGCGAGGCTCTATTTGAGTCTAGGAGCTCTATAGCTCTAGTGCAGGAACCGTACACGTCGGGCGGTGTCGTAAGGGGCTTACCGGGTGGGATCCGAGTGTTTACTGACGAAGGGGGAAACTCGGCAGTTTTACTTGCTGACCCGGACTTCAACTGTACTTTAGTTAGCAGAAGCCAATGGGGGTCTGCTTGCAGATAGAGGGCGGGTTTGGGAGGATGCTTGTGGCTAGCATCTACTGTACGTTTAGGGAACCATTAGAGCCGTTCTTAGTGTATATGAACTCGGTCCTACTGGTTAGTGGGAGCATTCCACTCATCTTTGGACTTGATGCTAATGCATCTTCCCCTATGTGGTTCAGTAAGGTAACCAGGCATTCGTCTGGTTATCGGAACCATACTAGGGGAATTGTGCTGGGTGAGTGGATGCTGGGTTACGATGTTTTTGCCGTGAATGAGCCCAGCGAGTTATATACCTTTGACGGCCCTAATGGAGTTAGTGACATTGACGTGACAGCTGCAAATGGGGCAGCAATGACGCTTTTTAACTTTAGGTGGAGGGTGTGTAATGACTGGGGGTGAGTGATCACAACCTCATTGAGGTTGTTACTGTTAAGGCCGAGTGGAGGAGTTTCGTACGGGACAATAGGGATGACCCCTGGAGTAAGGTTTACCGTATCTTCAGGGGAAAGAGTAGGCAAAGTGACTTGACATGCCTTCATGTTGGCGATAATGTATTGTCTTCATGGAGGGATTGCATGAACGAACTTTTGAGGGTTTTCGTTCCAAGAGCGGAGACCAGTAGCTATCCTCGTAGTGAGGTAGTGGTTGCCCCGCCTAACTTGGAGAGAACTGAACTTGCAGGCAGTATTTGCCAGATCAAGAGTAGGAAGTATTGATGGTAAGACCGGAGGGATGTGTAAGAACATCTGGAAGGTCATACCGGAATACCTGGAGGCAATCTTTAGGAAGTGTCTCAGAAGGATATTTTCCTAGTGGGTGGAAGTGTGCCCGCATTGTAGTGCTCCTGAAGTCTCCCGGTAGGGTGTTGAACTATCCTCGCTCTTATCGGGACATCAGCCTTCTTCCGGTGCTTGGAAAAGTACTGGAGAAGATTATGGTGTCTCGACTGATGGAGGCCTACACTGAAGGTACATGTGAGCACCAGTACGGCTTTAGAGCAGGAAAGTGTGTTGAGGATGCTTGGTTTTATGTCAAGCGGAGTGTTCAGCAGAGTACCTCCAAATATGTCTTAGGCATATTTGTCGACTTCAGAGGTGCGTTTGATTACGCCCTGGGACAGTGTTCTCAGGAGGTTAGCTGAGATAGGCTGCAGGGAATTAGGCCTCTGGTCTAGTTATTTCCAAGGTAGGCGAGCTTGTGTTGTTAGTGCCAGTGACACAGTTTGGAAGGATGTTGTTCGGGATTGTCCGCAGGGCTCTATCTGTGGTCCATATATTTGGAACCTCATGATGGATCCCCTGTTGCGTCAACTCGGGCTTACTTTCAAGGTGTGTGCGTATGCGGATGACCTACTCATCACTGTCGAAGGCCAGTCTCGTGCTGAGCTGGAGGCACGTGGTGGGGAGGCCATTCGGATCGCATGTGAATGGGGTCGAAATGTCGGTGTCGAGGTGGTAACTGACAAGTCTGTTACAATGCTGCTCAAGGGCAGCTTGTCAATCAGACACCCTCCACTCATTAGAGCTGGTGATGTGAGTATTAGATATGCAACAAAAGTCAAATACCTGGGAATATCTATGACCGAAAGGATGAATTTCCTGGTGCATACCGATAGAGTTAGGGAGAAACTGACCAAAGTAGTAGGTTCAATTAGGCGTATCCTAAGGTGTGACTGGGCCCTCAGCAGACGTGCCGTACGCGCTATATACGATGGACTATTCGTCGCTTGTACGGAGTATGGTGCATCAGTGTGGTACGAAACAGTCATGTCTGTTGTTGGCCGACGTAAGGCTCTGGCGTGTCAGAGGATTATTCTTCTGGCTTGAGTGACAGTTCGCAGGACAGATTCAATGGACGCTCTTCAGGTATTGGTAGGCTTGGAAATAGTACGTCAACGTATTGTTTTCAAGATCAAGGGACTACCACTTCTAGCGCATGATTGGGTTTCTGCTAATGATCTGGCAAATAAGGAGGGTAGGAGTTTAATTTCCCTTCTCGATGAGTATCTCATCGATAAGTGGAAATCACGTTGGACGAACAGTGACAATGGCAGGGTGACGTATGAATTCATATCTGACACAACATTCGTACTGCAACGCCCCGACTTTGGCTTCAGCTTAAGTCTGGGATTCTTACTGACGGGACATGGCTCGCTCAATGCATTCTTATATAAGAGGGGCCTTAGTGAGACTGAGAACTGTTGGTGTGGGTTGGGACCTGAGGACTGGCGGCATGTACTGACGATACGTCCGCTCTACGAAGACCTTAGAGATTTAGAAGCGATGGGTATCATCGAGACTGGGGATATGGTGGACTTTAGTAGGGCCTTAGCTACGCATCGGACTAAGCAGACTTGACGAGTTCGCTCTTCTTGCCTTTAGTAGGAGAAGAACTGGGGTGGGTTGATGGTAGGTTACCCTTCCGACATCGCCCGGCGTGGGTTCTCTGCCGTTGGTTAGTCCCTGAGGCTCGATGTTTGCGTGCGCATCTTACACTAGTGGGTGCCTATGTAGTGGTCCGTATTGCCAACTGTCATCGTTGGTGTTTGACATCCTCCTGTTGTAGTTTTTATGGCGTATTAAAATCTGATCTTGCTACGAGCGATATCGAGTTTTTCCAGTTTGCATTAATTGGTGTGTTTTTATAAAAGAATTTTTCTTTCGTTAAAAACAAAAGAAATTAAATTGACATTTTAATAATTGTTTTTGTGAATTGTTATAAAACTTTATATTGTGATTGGGGTTTGTTGATTTGGTTTTGATTTTTGCTGTGATTTTGATTGTAATTGTAATTGAATTTTTTGATTTTGATGTTGGCTTGTGACTTTGATATTTCTTGCTTTGATTTTGATTGTTTTGGATTTCGCTATTGGTTTTGAATTGTGCTTGCTCTTATTTAATTATAAGTATGAATTCGTTGCCTGCCGTTAAGGCGAAGAAGGATAGTAAGAAGGTGTAGGGCCTCTTTCTGCGGCGTCTACTGCGGGGAGTACCTTTATGGATGCAGACTTAATCAGTTCGTGCTCCGAGATTGATACGGTCTTGACGGGAGATGAAAGTGTGAAAAAATTTAAGTTAGGTACGACCAAAGTTAGTGAAGTTGGGTCAAAGAGGGAGTTGAGGAAAAGGAGGGAGCCTGCTTTGGGTGGGGCGCCTCGGAGCTACCCACCTGTAGTTTGGGTCTTCGGTGTGAAGGTACAGTAGGTGAGTTGAAGGTCATCACCAACAGTTTGTTGGGGGTGATCTTTGAGCGTGAATTGGAGTCTTCCCTCTTACGTAGGGTAATAGAACATTCTGGCCGATATGAGGCACTCCTTATGACGCTCATTTCTGAAAAGGAGCGTCTAAGGGGAAGACTGGACGTGCATGAGTCGCGTCCAGTGCCTGCGAAGGCTCCTGTTGCCAGTTTCGTTGCACCCGTAGCTTCCCCAGTTTCCGCTGCAGTGGCTTCGCCTAAGCCGGTGGAGACGTTGGCTGTGGTGGTTAAGGGCAAGGGCAGGGGCAAGGAGGCCTTAAAGGAGGTCGTTAAGGAGGTTGTTGAGGAGGTTGGTCCAACTCTTGGCGTGCGCGTCTACGAGGTGCGGCCAACCCGTGACGGAGGAGCAATTATTCGCACTCCCTCGGTAGCTGAGAGGGAACGCGTCGTTGCTAATAAGAAGTTCATCGAAGTTGGTCTGGAGGTTTCCGTAGAGGACAAATTAGGTCCTCGAGTAGTCATCCAGAAGGTTCATCCGGAGATTCCGGTTGATGATTTTATGACCGATCTCTTCGAGATGAATTTGAAGGACCGTATGTCACGTGAGGTTTTCAATAAGAGCGTGAAAATTGTTAGTGGTCCGTAGAAGCCGGACTTGGGGCCCGCATTGTAGAGCTCCTGAAGGCTCCCGGTAGAGTGTTGAGCAATCCTCGCTCTTATCGGGGCATCAGCCTTCTGCCGGAGCTTGGAAAAGTACTGGAGAAGATTATGGTGTCTCGACTGATGGCGGCCTACACTGAAGGTACATGTGAGCACCAGTACGGCTTTAGAGCAGGAAAGTGTGTTGAGGACGCTTGGTTTTATGTCAAGCGGAGTGTTCAGGAGAGTACCTCCAAATATGTCAGGCATATTTGTCGACTTCAGAGGAGCGTTTGATTACCTGTCTTGGGACAGTGTTCTCAGGAGGTTAGCTGAGGTCAGGGAATTAGGCCTCTATTTCCATGGTAGGCACGATTGTGTTGTTAGTGCCATTCGTTGTTGTCCGTAGGGCTCCATCTGTGGTCCATATATTTGGAACCTCATGATGGACCCCCTGTAGCGTCAACTTGGGCCAATTTAAAAGGTGTGTGCTTATGCGGATGACCTACTCATAATTGTTAAAGGCCAGTGTGTTCTGGGAGCCAGTCACACGGTTTGGTAGGATGTCGTTTGGGGTTGCCCGCAAGACAATTTATTTGGAACTGCATGATGAACCCCCTGTTGCGTCAACTCGGACATACTTTCAAAGTGTATACGGATGATCTACTTATCGTTGTCGAAGGCCAGTCTCATGCTGTGCTGGAGTGATATGGTGGGGATCGCATCCGGATCGCATGTTAGTGGGGTCGAGATGTCGGCGTCGATGTGGAGATGAGCAAGTCTGTACCAATGTTCCTACAGGACCATTTATCACTCAAACGCGCTCCACTTATTAGAGTTAAGTATTAGATATGTAACAGAGGTCAAATGCCGGGGAGTCTCTATGACCGAAAGGATGAATTTCCTACACTACAACTTCAAAGGCATCACTTGCCTTCTCACCTTGAGTCGGGAATTTTTAGTGAAGGAACATGGTTCGCTAAGTGCATTCTTGCATATTAGGGGCCTTTGTGAGACAAAAGACTATGCGTGTTGGTTAGGACCTGAGTAATGGTGGCATATACTGTCTACATATCCGTTTTACAATGACCGCTTATATATTAACACTATTGAGTGGTGTGAGAAGCTAGGTCGTAATTCTAACCAAAGGGTTTTAATAACCAATTAAGTAAGTAGGGTATCAACTTGACGGGGAATATGGTGGACCTTAGGAGGGCCTTAGCGGTGGATCGGACTAATCAAAAACTTGAAGAGTTCGCTCGTCTTATATTTAGCAGGAGAAAACAAGGGGTTACTCTTCCGCCGCCGTACGTCGCAGGTTCTTTGATGTTATCGGTAACTGTAGCTAGTCGTGTGCGCATTCTATATTAGTGAGTTATTAATTTAGGTATGTGGCTTGTGTTGTTCCCCGCAAGCACGTTATTTTTGTTTTACTATACTGTTATTTTATCATATTATTCGTAGTGTGGTTTTTGAATACAGTATTGATTTTATTTAATTACGTGAAGTACATCGGTTCATATGGATTTTCGTGACCGTCCTATCTGTCTATAAATTGTTTTGATCTAATTAGTTTTACGGCATAATTTTTGTCCTTGTGCGTTTTTGTTATTAAAAGAAAATGGAAAAAAGAAAGCATTTTGATGTAAGAAAATATGAGTTTGCTGAATACTGATCGTGATGTCATATTCTGATTAAATATGATGGTTGCTGTTTTTGGATTTTTGACTTGGCTACGGAATTTAATGTGGGTTTTGGTATTCAATGGAAGTTATGTTTTTGTTTTGTAAATTGACATTGGTTCTTAGAAATATTTAATTTAGTAATTTTATTGATTTGGGTGTAATATATAGCCTACCGTTAAGGTTAAGAATCCTAAGGGTAAGTTGGAGTCCAAGCTTGCTGAAGGGGATTTCACCAAGATGCTGATATGATCAATACTTGCTCTCGAGATGACGTTAGCGATAAGAGGTTTAAACTGTGGTCGCCGAAAAAGAAGACTGATGTTATCGTGGAGGCGTCACCAACACTCAAGAGGGAGTTGCCTTCGAGTCGGTATTAGGTGGAACAATCGTATTAAAGGCGATTGTGGTTCAGCAGTAGTTATTATGAAGTCCATCACCAACAGTTTATTAGTAGTAGTCTTTGACGATAAAGTTGGTGCGATTGATTGTTGAGCATGACAGACAGTAATACGATGCCACCTATCGCAGCTACTGTAATGCTTATGACTGCCGAGGAAGCTGTTAGCCATAGTAAATTAACCATACTGAATTAATTACTTATTGCTATATTTAATTTTTATTCCATCGATATCTGTAATAATCGATACCAAAAAGTCAAAAAATATAATACATAAATTACAATAACATTAACACTTACCAGGATATTAACTAGCACAGTCAAACGTCTCGCTTTTCGTGTGATATCACACACATTAACGCTTTTTCTTATTTTACATCCTATATTTTTAATCTATCCACTTTGAATTAAATTAAATTATATACAATTTCGCAATTGTTCATGGTATAAAAATGTATCAGGCATTCTTTACGATATAGTCACATGATCGACTTTTGAATTCGGAATTAAATATTATTCGAAAATTAGATTGCTGCCGAGGAAGTTGTTAGCCATAGTACATTAACCATACTGAATTAATTAATTATTGCTTTATTTAATTTTTATTTCATTGATATCTGTAATAAAGAAATAAATGCTAAAACATAATTGGATAATATTTGAATTATATATTACATCTTTTGCTATCAAAGACATTTTCAGTGAATAAGTTAGATAAGTAAATAAAATTAGCTAAAAATATCGTTTAAAATGCAGGATCAACTCGACTACGATACCGTTCACAAGTTCAATTATACTATGTTTTTGGTTTGTAAATTGACTTTGGTTCTTAGAAATATTTAATTTAGTAATTTTATTGATGTGGGTGTAATATATATCGTACCATTAAGGTTATAAATCCTAAGGGTAGGTTGGACTCCAAGTTTTCGAATGAGATATCGCCAACTTCCGCGCTTGATGGAGGGGGATGTCACAAAGATGCTGATATGATCAATACTTGCTCTCGAGATGACATTAGCGATAAGAGGTTTAAACCGTGGTCGCCGAGAAAGGATATTGAGGTCATCGTGGAAGCGTCACCAACGCTCAAGAGGGAGTTACATTCAAGCCGGTATTAGGTGGAGCAATTGGTATTATGACGTCCATCACCAACAGTCTACTAGGAGTAGTCTTTGACGATAAAGGTGGCGTGATTGATTGTAGAGCATGACAGTCAGTATGATGCTATGCTACCAACGGTCGTGGCGGAGAACGAACGTCTCCATGGTAGGCCCTATATTTACGATACAACCTACCGCTGTTATGCTTATGACTGCCGCCTCGTGTGCTCCTATGCTTATGCCTAAGCCTCTGAAGTCATTTCGATTCGGTGTCTTAGGTCCGACAACCGTATACAGGATAAACGAGCCCATTTCCCAATTTCGCACCTAGAGGCATACACTGATATGGAATAAATATTCATACAAAAAGGTAAAAAATACATAAATAACAATAATATTAACACTTACTAGGATATTAACCAGTGCAGTCAAACGTCTTGATTTTCGTGTGATTTCACTCACATTAACGCTTGTTCGTGTTACACATCATATAACCCAAGGGGATTAAATTAAATTATTTTCAATTTCGCAATTATTCATAGTATACAAATCTATCACGTATTCTGTACGCTAGAGTCACATGATCGACTTTTGAATTCGCAATTATATATTGTTCGAAAATTAGATTGAAGCTGGGATGTTGTTAACTATAGTAAATTAACCATACTGAATTAACTAATTATTGGTCTATTTAATTTTTATTCCATTGACGTCTGTAATAAAAATATAAATACTAAAACAAAATTGGAAAATATTTGAATTATATATTGCATCTTTTGCTATCAAAGACATTTTCAGTAAATAAGTTAGATAAGTAAACAGAATTAGCTAAAAAAAATAGCGTTTAAAATGCAGGATAAACTCGACTACGATACCGTTCACAAGTTCAATTATACTATGTTTTTGGTTTGTAAATTGACTTTGGTTCTTAGAAATATTTAAGTTAGTAATTTTATTGATTTGGGTGTAATATATATCCTACCGTTAAGGTTAAGAATCCTAAGGGTAGGTTGGACTCCAAGTTTTCGAATGAGATATCGCCAACTTCCGCGCTTGATGGAGGGGGATGTCACCAAGGTGCTGATATGATCACTACTTGCGCTCGAGATGACATTAGCGATAAGAGGTTTAAACTGTGGTCGCCGAAAAAGGATACTGAGGTCATCGTGGAAGCGTCACCAACGCTCAAGCGGGAATTACATTCGAGCCGGTATTAGGTGGAGTAATAGGTCCATCATCACCAACAATCTATTACGAGTAGTCTTTGACGATAAAGGTGGCGGGATTGATTGTAGAGTATGACAGTCAGTAAGATGCTATGCTACCAACGGTTGTGGCGGTGAACGAACGTCTCCATGGTAGGCCCTATATTTACGATACCACCTATCGCTGTTATGCTTATGACTGCCGCCTCGTGTGCTCCTATGCTTATGCCTAAGCCTCTGAAGTCATTTCGATTCGGTGTCTTAGGTCCGACAACCGTATACAGGATAAACGAGGCCATTTCCAAATTTTGCACCTAGAGGCATACACTGATATGGAATAAATATTCATACAAAAAATTAAAAAAATACATAAATAACAATAATATTAACACTTACTAGGATATTAACCAGTGCATTCAAACGTCTCGCTTTTCGTGTGATTTCATTCACATTAACGCTTTTTCGTGTTACACATCATATAACCCAAGGGGATTAAATTCAATTATTTTCAATTTCGCAATTGTTCATAGTATACAAATCTATCAGGTATTCTGTACGATATAGTCACATGATCGACTTTTGAATTCGCAATTATATATTGTTCGAAAATTAGATTGCAGCTGGGATGTTGTTACCTATAGTAAATTAACCATACTGAATTAATTAATTATTGCTCTATTTAATTTTTATTCCATTGACATCTGTAATAAAAAAATAAATACTAAAACAAAATTGGAAAATATTTGAATTACTATATATTACATCTTTTGCTATTAAAGACATTTTCAGTAAATATGTTAGATAAGTAAACAGAATTAACTAAAAATAGCGTTTAAAATGCAGGATCAACTCGTCTCCGAAACCGTCCCTAACTCCACAAGTTCAATTATATTATGTTATCGATTACTTGTATTCAAATCCAAATTTAAAAACGTACAATTTTAAAACCTTACAAATGACAATTCAGTTTTTATTTCGAAACCTAGTTTGGAGTGGGCTCCTCCCTATAATCAATTACGGTTTTCACATTTTAATGCTAGTTTTCATGATAAGACTTTACGTAAGTAAAGTCAGAGAGAAAATAGAACAGAATATTACAACCGATATTTATACGTTTACCCGATTAGTATAAAACCAAAATAGAATAAAATTAAAACAGCTCTTTTGAAAAAAAAAAAAATATTGCGCATAAAATAAATTTTCTTTTTTCTAAAGAAAAGAGATGGACAACGAAAAAGCAATTGAGTAAGAACTTAATGAAAATAAATGGAGCAGCCTTTTATACACGGTCATAAGAGTATTGCAATTGAAGGTCCCCAAAAATTTTAAAAACTTTTTTAAGCTTTCTAAAGAAACTTTTGAAGAACTGTTCCGTATAGTAGATCTAAGGAAATTATTATTATCAGGGAACCAATTTCGAGGTAAATTCACAAATATTATAACAACAATAATTATATAATACTTTCGGGCTTCTAATAGACTTACGGTTTTTGGCAAAGAAAACTGCGTACAAAGATTTGTCTTAGGTGCCAATTATCTAAGTTTAAACATATATTTACTTTATTATAGTCTGGTTTTTTTCTTATGGTTTTACAAATTGTCTTAAGTTCTGAAATAGTTATTGTACGAATAATAAACCTATAACTTATCACGTTTATCCGATTAACGTATTGCACATCTGCTATACATTCTCTTATTTCTCTAATACTGTTTACAAAATATTCATTAAATTGGTTAGCTATATCGGAGCTGTTATTATATTCTACATATTCTACATTATTAAATATCAAATTTTTTATCACAGATTTATTCTTTTTTAGAACTAATTCTTTTATGTTATTCCACATCCGTTTTTGATCCTTGGTATTTGCTATTTTTTTTTTTATCAATATATGAATTTTTTTCCTTTTCCAGTTATATTTGATATATATTTCTGGCATTTTTATAATTATTCCATGCTACAGTAGTATTTTCACATTTTGCTATATGGTACTTCACTATTTTATCTTTTTTTAATGCTTGTAATTGTCTGTTAAACCACTTATTTACTCTGCTCTTTTCCCGTATCGTTTATCGCACCGTAATTTTTTTAATTGTGTCTTCAATCGATTTATCGAAGTTATTTACATTAGCGGTTTTCACTCTTTGTTGTATATTTAATACTCTAGTATATTTACTCGTACTTTCGACAACAAAGCGCGAGCATCTTTTTTTCATCTATTGTAAACTCACATGGTATAAGAAATATACCATGGTAAACTTATTTAAACAGCTGATTATTGATATTTTTTGTTATTATTTTGGCGGATAGACGATCAGCTGTTTAGTTTTATATTTACCAAGCTTATTTACTAGACCTTTTTTCATGGTAAATTTAACAGAGCGTTGTATATTTGAAATGAATGCATTTTGTTGTTGCGTTGATGTAAATGTAGTATTTATACTATATCTACCATACTTACCAAACCTACAAGGGTACTTTACTACGAAGAGTGAAAACCCCTAATAATAAATAATAATAAAATACACCGGTAAGATTTAGCAAATTTAATTTGTCACGTATTTCGAGTTAATAATTTTCTGTTACGGAATAAGGCATTTAATTTTCAATAAATTTTGTAATTTTACACAATTTCTGGTACGAAAAATGAGAAATATAGTCACGGCGCACTTTGAGAAAGACATACAGTGATTATTCAAAATTGTTCCACTTCAATGGAAATTTTTCAAAAAAAAGTGTGTGAAGATAAATTCGAATTTGAAAATCCACGGCGTTTTCCTTATTTTTTAGCAGCGCCACATTTGGCGTTAACAGGGAAAAATTTTCTCTTAACAGAACAAAATTTGCCCTTACCAGAGCACTGTTAGTTGTTTAACAGTATCCGTATGAACCATACCACTTGTTTAGGAGGTAATTTTAGAACATATACTAGGTCAATGACTACCATATATTCAAAGGAAGGTATCAAGGCCTCTTAATATAATTAGCAATATAGTCGCATGCAAAGTGATATGGTATTGTGAAATTGGCTTTGATTGAAAATTCTCTTATAAGATCAGCGGTCATTTTGGAACATATAAGAAATAGTCCTCTATCGAACCCTGGTGGGATAGCTGGAATAATTTTCAGAGTTGAGATTTTCAATTTTGAAAAAATCGATTTTTGGCCAAAAACATGGAAATTTTCTAAAAGATCAGTGGCTATTTTGGATCATATAAGACCAGAGGCGTCTTTTTCGAACCGTGGTAGTGGGAAAGCTGGAATAATTTTGGGATTTGAGAATATTTGCCCCCTACTCGCCACCAACCATCCCTTACATTTCAACACTTTTATTCACAAATAATAATGATCATAATGAGAACTAAATTTTATGTCAATAGCCTGGAATTATGCAAAGTAGAAGACCAATCTACTTATTGCCTCTCTTAAATAGTTAACAGTGCTCTGTGAATATCAAATTTTGTTCTGTTAACGCTAAATGTGGTGCTGCTAAAATTTACTTATTGCGTCTTGGATTTTCTAATTCGAATTTATCTTCACACACATACAAAAAAAAAAAAATAGTGTCCAATTATACGTTTGAGCCATTGTATCTTGCTATGTTGTTGTATTCTAAGTTTTCGGTCTTGATGATAATCATGCTATAACGAGTAAATGGTGTCCAGTGTATCAAAATAAGTTACAGTTAAAAAAGAGAACCATGGGAATGATAGATTAACAACGAAAGAACTTACAAGGAGTTTATACAAATGTACAAGGATTGATTAACAATTTTAACCAGGTTGAAGTAATTGCGGATACAGACAAGCCGGATTTCATTATACTATCTGAAACACACGTAACCGATAGGGTAGATGAATCGGAGTTACAACTAGAGGGATACAACGCATATGTTATCCAACTCATCAAGAACAGGTGGAATAATTGTATATTTTAATAAAAATTGGAAAGTGAATATAATTTGTGAATAGATACGAAACTATAAATAATGGATTAGTGCATACAATATCAGAATAAGAAATACATACACCAATGATAATTGCAGCTGTGTATCAATCGCCAAGTAGTCAGGACTCAGAATTTTATGAAGTTTTTGAACAAACAATAGAAGAGATATGTGATAAAAACATAGACATAATTGTTGCCGGAGATTTTAATGTTGATTGGTCGAAGGAAGGTTTTTATAAACAAAAATTACAACAGATCATAAGCGGTAACGGACTTCTACAAGTTATTACCGATTATACAAGAATTACGCGAAACTCAAAAACTATAATAGATTATGTTATAACCAACAATCTCAATATAAAGGTAAATAATAGTAGAATTAATAAAATATCTGATCATGAAATAGTGGAAATGTATATAGAAACCAAAATGAATAAAGAGCATGAAAGTAGAAGACAAATAGAATTCTTTAAATATGAAAAACAGAAATTTAGAAGAGATATTAGTGGAATATTGAAATTTGATGAAAACGTGGAATTAAATTATAATAGGGGTTTTCACTCTTCGTAGTAAAGTACCCTTGTAGGTTTGGTAAGTATGGTAGATATAGTATAAATACTACATTTACATCAACGCAACAACAAAATGCATTCATTTCAAATATACAACGCTCTGTTAAATTTACCATGAAAAAAGGTCTAGTAAATAAGCTTGGTAAATATAAAACTAAACAGCTGATCGTCTATCCGCCAAAATAATAACAAAAAATATCAATAATCAGCTGTTGAAATAAGTTTAACATGGTATATTTCTTATACCATGTGAGTTTACAATAGATGAAAAAAAGATGCTCGCGCTTTGTTGTCGAAAGTACGAGTAAATATACTAGAGTATTAAATATACAACAAAGAGTGAAAACCGCTAATATGTTTCTTATATATATTAAAATTAGGTTCCATTTTTACATTATTCGGTAGGGAGTTGTAAAGTTGAAACCCCTTATAGAATAGTGACCGCTGCATTGCAGATGATGATGCTCTTTCAATTCTAAAATGTTCCGCGTTTCTAAGTTGGTAAGGTTGAGAATTTCTCACGTACGATACTTGCTCGGTTAGATATTCTGGTGCCTCACAGTTTTTAATTCTGTGTATGAAATTTAGTGTGTTCAATTTAAGCCGTTGTTCTACATTTAACCATTTAAGGGATTCAAGCATGAAGTGGATCGACGTATATCTGTTAACTTTAAGTATGATTCTCATTGCTATATTTTGTAGTTTTTGCAATCTTTCGATTTGATGAGCTGTGCAACATGTGAATAATATTGTCGAACCGTATTCGAAATGAGGCTTTATCATTGTGTTGTATATATTAACCGCCGTTAAAATTGAGAATTGGTTTCTTATTCGTTTAAAAAGACTAATCTTTTTGCCGATTTTCTTACATATGTAATCAATATGATTTTTAAACTTTAAGTTTTTATCAATAATAAAGCCTAAATATTTTGTTTGGTTCACTTTTTCTATTATTTGATTATTTATTCTAAAAATTATATTGCTGTCTAAATTTACCTCCATTATTTTCGTTTTACTTTCATTCAATTTAAGTTTATTCATTTTTAGCCATATATTAACATTATTCATATCCTCGTTGAGATTATTATAACATATTTGTTCAGATTCTCCTTCCGTAAAAATAAGTGTATCGTCAGCGTATAGATATCGTTTGGCATATCATTTATATATAGGACAAATAGTAGTGCTCCCAATATCGATCCTTGTGGCACACCGTATTCGTTGTATTGTATGTGCGACTTAATGTTATTTACTTTCGTTATTTGCTTCCTGTTTGTTAAATATGATTCAAACCATTTTAATTCTATGTCTTCGATGCCATATGCTTGTAATTTTCGCAGAAGTATTTTTCTATCGATGGTTTCGAAAGCTCTTTTAAAATCCAGGAAAATACCCAATATTTGTATTATTCTTGTCTGTCCTTTTCCATCTGTTAATTAAATAATTAATTGCTGTTTCACATGAGAATTTTTTCCTGAAACCGGACTGATATTTCGATAGTATTTTCTTAGATTCTAAGTACTGCTCCAACTGTTCCTTAACCACTTTTTCCATTATCTTTTCACACGTCTTAAGAGTATTTATTGGCCGATATTCATCACATCTTTTTGTTTTTGCAACCTTCTCAATTGGTGTTACCATCGCTGTTTTCCAATTTTCTGGAAACACTCCTGTTTGTAGTGATTTGTTCACTATCCCTAGCATTATTCTGCCGACGATATGCCAACTATTTATTATCATGTCACTTGATATTTTATTATAGTCCGATTTTTTCATTAGGCTTTTAGAAATTGTTTTTAATTCTTCTAATGTTATTTCCCTAAATTTAAATTTGGAATTTATCACAGTTATTCTATTGACATATTGTACATTATCTATCCCATCTCTTATCATTTTAATACTATTTATAAAATATTTATTAAAATTATCTGCTATATCAAAATTGTCTTTACATTCTACCTGATCAAATATTACAGTTTCTATTGCACTCCGATTTTTTTTTAAATAAGATAAAATGTAAAGAGATTATTCAACAGCGATACAAGACTCTTCTGTCACAGCGACAATTTTTTATACACAGTCTTTGGAATTCCCGAAGAAATTACATTCAAAAATTTTAAAGTGCAATAACGAAAATAAGTTAAAAGTAACTTTACAGTTCCCTTTAGCTAAAGGTACCTTTAACTAAACCCAAGTTTAACGTTTAATTTTAAATTAATTTAAAATTTAATTTTTCTTCAATGTTAGTTCTTACAGTTTGTTGATTCTATAGTTCGCACTTTCACTTATAAGATTTATAACTTGTAATGTTATGATAATTAATTAATAAATAAATAAAAAATGCAAAGTAATTTTAATGAAAACGATGTCAAAAACTGGTCTAAATCTCAACACTAATCACGACTGCGTGGCATCGTTTTTTGTTATATTTCCATTGGAAATATAATTTCTAGTAATTTCTAATAATTCTTGCAAGACTTAGAAAAAGTCTATTATTTTCCGAAAGAAATGGACTTTCATACTTTAACATTAATTTGTAAAATAAATTAAATGTGCTTTTAAAATAAAGTAAAATTAATAAATTATAAATATCAAAGTACAGTACAGTTAACATGTTTGGACATCATGGGTTCTCTGAATACCATACCACAGGCTGGCCTCGAGGTCATCTTACCTGTGCAGCCACTAGACATCTTTCTCCAAAACATATATCCTTGCATTGCACTGAACCTTAAGTCCTCAGATATGTCTAGGCCATGTATGATAGGGCAGGCTTCAATACTGCATTAAGTAGAACCCAACCACCATGGTACCAGAGACTGTTTTCAGACGAACACACAAAACTCACACTCTCACACGAAAAGAATGAGTTGCTGAAGTTATCATCGGTGACGGTGATATAAAGATCTTCACCGATAGCTCAACTGTTCTATTCCTATAAGCGGGCACTGGACGGGTCGTACACATTACCTAACCAGGAGAAGGGCAAATTAAGTTTTTATAAAAAAAAGTTATATACCAATAACTGTAAAGTCCATTTGGTACCAAAAACCTCACTTTTTTAAATTTTATAGAATTTTAACCAATATACATATGTACATATATCTCGCTTTTTTTGCTCACATAAAAAATTTAACTTCATCGCATATATCTCCGGTCCCAAAGGTTTTCCGACCATAACGAAAACTGTTATGGAATCCTTGATCCAAAAGCTATCCAGTCCAAATTTTGTTCGGTTTATGGAGGGCATATTTGGTTAAGAATTAATTTTCCAAAATTATTATCTCCTATAAGCGAATTATTTCAAATTTTCCTTTTTTTCTTGTAAAATTAAAAGGTTTAGCTTCGTTTTACTCCCACCTGGGTAACAATCTTGTCGCGATGTGAGGGCTTAAGTGTACTTCGATTCACTCTGTGACCCAGTGTGAGTTGGAGTGCAGGACTAAAGGTTACCCTAATATCGTGAGAGGACTGTCTCCGAATTGATATCTCTGTTGTGATCTCCGACTTGCCCGATCACGTATACTGTACCCCTAATCCGGAGTGTTAAGCGACCCGTGCTTATAGGATGGTTTCCAGTCGGGGGTCTAATCCGACTGTATTATAACGGAGCCTCACTGATACCTGTGCGCCTCAGTGAGTATCAGGTTTTCTAACAAGTCCTTGTCATGCTAACGGGGGCTATGACATGATCGACCTCTTTTCCCCCTCACTCGTAAGACGTACACACAAACAAGACAAAAACCCGAACAAAACTTACGATGACGAACTGGAAATGGAAATTGGACTTGACGCGTCCCATCTCATTGCGCGAATCCAGGCGAGCATTGTTGACAACAACAATGAGATCGTCAGGAACTTCGACCCAGGGGGTATGAGCATTACGACGGTGGAGGAGACCTTTAGTGAGGTGACTGCCTTGGCGGTCCCCACTTCGACTGAAGATATGTGCGTGGAGTCAGACTCTCTCCTCAGTATCGGATGAAGACGGTGACGATACGGCCATCGAAAGGCTCCCCTTCACTCGTATCCAGATTGCTACTGGGAGCAATGAGGTGGCGACTTCCCCCTTACGGAATCCACTTGTTAGACAGGATGCATCGAACCCAATAGTACAATCAGACACTGATTCGGACTGCGTGTGAAAGGGCATCTCGTCTACCAAGGGGGCTAAAACTGGACGGAAACTTTCCGCGTTTTATAAAGAGAGAAATTCATATCGCAGGGCTTGCACTATCTTGAGGAGATTTGCAAGCCGTGATGTGGATTCTCTCTCCATTAAGGGACAGAAGATGCTGGCTCGACACAGAGGCACCGTTTCACGGTATGAAACCAAATACCAGAGCAGTGTCCTCCCACGAGGCGCTGATTCTGGTGAGTATAACAGACCCTTGAGTGTGGACGAGAACGTAGAGCCAACTGCTTCTACTCCTCAAGCTGCAGGCAAGGGGCACGAAGGTTCTATGCTCCCAACTAGAGTTGAAAAGACCTCTCGGGTATTTAAATCTCCAGTGAAGAGTAAGGGTGTTGGTGCTCCGTCTTCAATGGACGGGGGAGAGGTGGTAGAAACTACCGCTAATCCTCTATCCCAGAAGGAGATAAGGTTGGGTGCGAAGGAGATGAAGGGGGGCGCTGCGATGGATAGGTCTTCCATGCAGGATTCCCGCTGGGGAGATCGCATGAAGAGGGACAGGTCCGATAACGTGCCTCCCTCCGGCTCCAAGCGTCCTAGGAAACAAGGAAGCCTGGGAACTAACCCTTCCCTTCAGTTGGCTTTCATCGACAGGTCAGATCTAGATGGCAAGATCTCTCCTGAAAGATGGAGTTAATTCAGGAGAGGCTAATTGAATTTATGTTGGAGGATAGCTGCGATGGCTTAATGCACGCGTATCCTCCATCGGCTGGTCCAGCGGCGTCAAGGTAGTGGACTGCAAAAACGAGGGAACTGCAAAGTTCCTTGTAGTGGCAGTGAAGCGCCTTGGTGAACTCTGACCTGGTGCTCGCTTGGAGGTGGTCCCTCAATCCGACCTCCCTCTACGTCCAATAGTGAAGGTATGGGTTCCGCCTACTTTTAGGCAAGTGAATGTCGTACCAAAACTTATTGGAAAGCAGAATGACGGATTGAACACCAGCTCGTGGGTAGTTGTCAACTCCCTGACTGGTGATGGTAAGAAAGACTGCGATCTTCGGATCGCTATCGATCAGACTTCGCTTCAGTGGCTAGGAGCAAGGGGTGGCGTAGTGTTGTGTGGGTTGGCACACCTAAAATTCCGTCATCCGGACATAGGTGGTGCCAGGAACCCAGAGGAGGCTAAAAGTGGTGCAGATTAATCTACATCACTGCGAAGCCACCTCACACAACCTGCTAACCATCCTGCGCCGCCTTGAAGTTGACATCGCTCTTATCCAGGAATTTTGGATCCTTAGGGATAGGATTCTGGGTTTGAGCGATTCTGATTATAGGTTACTTGTGCCTAGAACAAGCGAGAAGGTAAGAACCTGTATTCTAGCTAGAGGTAATTTAGACTTGTTAATCACTCCTTCCTTTTGTACAGGTGACGTAACAACTGTAGCGTACAGAAATGGCCGTGGTAGCGATTTGATGCTGTCATCCGTGTATATGCCGTATGAGGCTGCATCTCCTCCCGATGGCCTAATTGGACTATTGGTGGAGCATGCGAAGAGAAAAAGATGTCGCCTCGTCTTGGGTTGTGATGCCAATGCTCATCAACCCAATGGGGCAGTGCTGACATAAATACCAGGGGTGAGTCGATTTTGAATTTTATTATTCTTAATAGGCTTAACATTTGTAACGTTGGTTACACGCCAACGTTTAGAAACCGTGTTAGGGAGGCGATAATTGACATTACGCTCTCTAACATGGATAGGTCTATTATTAGGGACTGGAGGGTTTCGGATGAGTGTTCTTTCTCTGATCACCAACTGATATCCTCCAGTATTAATCTATCTGGTGGCTTTAACGAGCCTTTTAGGAATCCGAGAAGAACCGACTGGATCAGATATGAGAAAGCTGTGGAGGGGGAACTTAGGGTCCTTAGGGGTCGTTCCACTCCTGGCATCAATGATCGAGTTGGATCTTTGACGGATATTTTGTTGTCTTGTTATAGAGATGCTTGTCCTCTCACTTACCCGGGTAAGAGGAATCAGCCAGCCTGGTGGAATGCGGAACTCCAGAGACTCCGCTGTTGTACCAGGAGACCCTTTAATAAGGCTAAGAGGCAGGGATGTTGACAGTTTTAATGATTATAAGAGGGAAATAAAGCGCGCAGAGAACCACCTGGATGAGTTTCTGCACAAGTATCGAGAATGTTGCCGATGTGGCTCCTTTCCGTAGGATGACAGGACCCCAAAATCCTAGGCTTCGTCCATAAGAGCGATGGCACGTGGACAGCCTTGAGAAAATAAATCCTAGAGCTTCTATTGAGCACTCATTTTCCCAATTATGTGGATACAGAAAGCTATACGTTGGGCGTAGCTGATCCCTTCTATGATGCTGGCATGATGCCCGATTTGGAGGATATCATTACCAGGGATATGGTCAAATGGGCTATAAGTAGCTTTGAGCCCTTTAAGTCGCCTGGTCCGGATATTACCTTTCCGGCTCTGCTTCAGCATGCTGGTGATATATTACACGAATGTCTGCTGGACGTGTTTAGGGACTGTCTCCGGTTGTGTGATATACCTGATGGTTAGAAAGATGTGCTTGTGGTTTTTATACCAATAGCTGGTAAACCCAGTCACATCGGCCCTAAGGACTATAAACCGATATCGCTCTCATCCTTTCTTTTGAAAGCTTTGGAGAGACTTATCGATCTATATTTGAGGTCAAACATGGACCGGTCTCTCTTGAGTAGGTCGCAACATGCTTACATTAAGGGTAAGTCGGTTGAGAGCGCTCTTCATGATGTGACAGGTTTTTTTGAGGCGAATTTGGCTAGGGATGAGTACACACTGTCGGCTTTCCTTGATATAGAGGGGGCCTTCAATAATGTCACTACTTCTATTGAGAATTCGCTAAGGGATATACATGCCCCAGATTTTCTGGTGCGGTTTATCACCCACATGTTGGGTAAGACTAATCCGATCGAATCTGAGCGGAAGTTCTATCGCCAAGCGTGCAACCAGGGGTACACCGCAGGGGGTGTCCTATCTCCTCTTATGGCTCTTGGTTGTTAATGTTGGTCTGAGCCTTCTGGAAAGTGGGCGCTTTAGGGTTGTGGCATATGCCGATGATGTGGCTATTCTTGTGGGTGGAAAATTTTTGCCGACGATGGGGGAAGTGATGGAGTCTGCTCTTGGAATTATATCCTCTTGGGCTACGAACTGTGGCCTGGGTATAAATCCGAATAAGACAGACCTCGCTTTGATCTCGCGTAGGTACAAAGTTGAAACCTTCAGGTTGCCGAGGTTAGCTGGTAGTGAGCTTCCGTTGTCTTCTGAGGTCAAGTACTTGGGTGTTGTCCTGGACAGCAAGCTGAACTGGAAACGAAACACCGAGGAGAGAATGAAGAAGGGACTGAATGCTTTCTACCAGTGTAGGAACTCCAAAGGTAAGAGCTGGGGTCTTCCGCCTAGGGCCATTCGCTGGATATATACGGCGATTGTGAGACCGGTTATTACTTATGACTGCGTTGTTTGGGAGTGCCTTGGACAAGAGTTTTCAACCGAAAATCTTAGATAAGGTTCAGCGGATTGCCTCCTTGAGTATCACTGGAGTGAGGAAGAGTTGCCCTCAGGCTGCTCTTAACACTGTACTCTGCTTGACTCCGCTTGACTTGTATGTCAAGCGGTGTGCAGCGCGTAGTGCCATACGCCTGAGAGAATCGGGCTGCTGGAAACAGCGTTCGATATGTCACTCCAGAGTTCTGAATGTCGTCTTTCCTGATGGAAGATATGCGCTTTTAGAAAAAGCCACTGATTATATTGTGCCTGAGGCTATGTTCCTGGTTTAAGGTTAGGTTAGGTTCGCTTTCTGGGGGCGATTTGGTAGTTGGTCCTGACCCCTCAGTCTGTCACCTCTATGGCCTCATCAATGGATGGGTCAGGGAGGAAGAGCAGAGGCGTTGGGGGAACGGATCTAGTTTTGTCTCTAGATGTCTATTGCCCGCTGTGGACAATAGGAGAACAGGTTGGCTGCTGGGCTTGGATAAGGCCAGCTTAAGGTTGGTTGTCGGTTTTAACACGGCACTGCGAGATTAGGTCGCTGACGGGTATCTGGAACAGATCCCAGCCGGACTATTGCAGAGCATGTTGCGATGAGGAGTTGGAGACTATCGAACAGATCCTCTGTAACTGCCCAGCCCTTAGTGTAGTCGCGCCCTACCTTTTTGTTGTGTCTTATCTGTGTAATTCCTCCACTTCCCATTCTCCCCTTTCCTACATCCTCTCCTTTTTAATCCCTCCATTATCCTTCCCTCTGAAGGACGTTGTACAATGGGTCAATTCAACCTCCGGGTACTGTACAAGAAGTTAAAAAATATTAACAACTTTCAGCAAGAAACATTTTTTATGATATTTTGATCTTGTAATATTTAGCTTCTTAATTACCTCTTGCACAGGAAACTATATTCATTGTGACCGAAAATCGCCATTTCGATTAATAATTAAATATTTAAGAATCTTTAAACTTTTCATTGAAGAAATTAAAAAATATTCCAAACTTTCCCTTTTTTAACACAAAATAAATGTTTATTTACATTTAATTTTTCTGCTTTATCCGCCAGTTTTCACTCTGTATATCTGTTGCTTCTAACACATTTAATTCGCAAAACATTATAACATTTTTTTTACTGCTCATAAAAAAATTTTCTTGCTGAAAGTTGCCAATATTTTTTAATTTCTTGAAAGAAAAAGTTAAAAATTGTTATTGTTATTAGTTGTTTTTATTATTTATTAATAGTTTTAAACAAAAATTAAATTTTGTATTAACTTTCGCCAATATAAAAACCCACCCCGGAAACAAAAAAAAACATAAACAAAACAGAGTTACAATCAGAGAGGGACAGAAATACTTTTTGGCAATATTTGCTGCCCCTTTCTCAATGCAAGGTTAACTGTCAAACTCTAGTTTCCATCCTGTGTATTTTGTGTTGCAAACTGTGTTGCTTTATAACGCCCATGTTCTGGAAAACGCAGCGTTTTCAAATCGCTTACGATTCAGCATGTTCTGAAATGTTTTTCGAAATGTTTTTTAACTATACCCCCATGTTCTGAAAAACGCTTATCGCTTAATGTTCGCGTTTTCGATTTGAAAACTCCAAATAGGTGTTCTTACAAAAGGAAATCGCTAGAAATTTGGCGTTTTCAAACCGCTAGTGTATACTGAAGCGATCTGGTCTTTTTTATTTAAACTGTACCTTAAATTATAATAAAATTATAGACAATTTAAATTTAATATGTTTTCTTTTTATTTGAATGAAAACTTTTAGCATTTTTTTACGATTTAAATTAAAAATAAATTAAATTAAAATATAGAATATGTAAAATATAGAAAAGAAAAATTAGCTTTGTAAAGTAAACAAGTCAACTGGCGATTTATACAAACAGCTGATTCGATTGATCGAAAAAAACAATATAATGCTAGTGGTGTTAATTTTAGAACTAATTATTTGGTTATTTCTTTTTAAACATTTGATATTAATATTTGCAATTTATTAAGTTCACATATCTATATTAAATCGTAAAAATAAACGATAAATTAAAGTTAAAAAATAATTTAAAACCTGTATAAAGTGCTTTAAAACTTTTATGAGAGCAAAAAAATCATACAAGATTTTATTTTAAACTGGCTATTAAAAATTGGCTGTTAAAAATTACCAATTATTCGTGAGTGCTTATAAGTAACATCTCTAACTGAAAAGAAGCATTTGCCGCAATTTTTCTCACATCTCACAAATAAAAACTTGCAATGAAATCTGATTTTTTGTATGTGTATGTACGTAATACTTACGCTCTTACGTCCCTTAGTGTTTTTTTTAATTATCATTTCTTTTGCTTTTTTAAAGCCAATTATTGTAAATTTTAGATTACGGTTTTTTAGATATCATCCATATACCTGTACAACAAATTTAATTCTTAAGGATAACTTAATATTCTTTTTTGTACAATACTGTATTTTATCTGCATGTATGAGATCGTTATTACGACTTGATGTGTAAAGACGTGATTTGCTGTGTTTCTTTGAACTTAACTTTACTAGTTTACGGTTACTTTTCTTGTGATCAAACTAAATTCAAATTTAAAAATAAATAATAAAAAAACAAACAAAATTAAACGAAGAAGAGTTGATGATGTTGTTGCCTCTTCTAGGCACAATATTAGTAAAAAACAAATAATAAACAGCTCTCAGAGAACTGTTAGCCAAAATTATTATACTCCTCTACAAACAATCGATGACGATGCTGCTGATGAAGTTATCGTAGAAACAGTTGTTAAGGTAAAAATACCACCAAAAACAATTTTAAAATGTAAAATTGAACAAATGCATGAAGTGTGTAGAATAATGGATGTAAAGGAATATTCTATACGTAAAATATCTATTGGTCTCAAACTTTTTTGCGACAAAAAGGAATATTTTGATAAAATTCGTGCCTTATCAAAAAAAATCAGTTTTGAATATTTTACATATGCCTCAAAAAGCGAAAAGCCGTATAAACCGATTTTACTTGGTTTAGATAAAACTGATCCAGCCGTTATTAAAAATCGTCTTACTAGCATGGGTCTTAAATGTATTGACGTTAAAATTGTCAATAAAACCAAAGACAATAATGAAATTATAATTTTTATAGTATATTTCGAAAGAAAATCTATAACATTAAAGGAGCTTAGGCAATCTTTTATTTTATATTGTTTAGCAATATTTATAAAAAAGAATATTCGACGCGAATTAATTTACACTATAAATACATCTTTAATTGGAAATATTGGTATTAGAGTGTATACTCAAAACGATTTTATTGACATCTTCTCATGCTACTTTCCTGGTAGAACTACAGGAAGTGATTGCTTGCGTAAAGAATCATTCACATCAGACATTCGAAAGCTAACATCAATAAGCAACAAATACATTTTAGGAGGCGATTTTAATTCCAGACATAATCATTGGGGATGTCAAAGAAGTAATTGTTGGGGCAACATTATTTTTAACCAATTACAACTAAACCAAACTCAAATAGTTTTTCCCCACGAAAACACCTATATTCCATCTGATCCGTCTAGGCAACCATCAACATTAGATTTTTTCTTAACAAATACAGCACATAACTTAGCAGCGGTAAAAGTTATAAATGAACTCAGTTCAGATCATCTTCCAATATCTACTACTGTTAATCTTAGAGCAAATGTCGTAAATAATTTACAATACGTTTTTAAAAAAACAAATTGGCATCGATTTCAAACATCAATAAATAGAAACCTACCTAGCCCTATTGATATGGAGGAAATAAGAAATACAATTCAAATTGATGAAATGTTAAAAACTTTTAACGATACTGTTAAAAAAGGAATTGATGAAAGTACACCAAAGCGTAGAATAAAGCTAGCTCTTAAAAATTTACCAAATAACATAAAAATAATGATCCAATTTAGAAATATATATCGATGAAATTGGAAAAGATATAGAGATATAAACGATCATCGGCTAATGACACGGCTAAACAAAGAAATCTGTATCGAAACAAATAAGTTTAGAAATTTAAATTGGAATAATATACTAACTACTTTGGAAAAGTCTTCGTCACCGTTTTGAAAGGTTTCTAAAGTTTTAAAACGAAAAACAAGAAATATTCTTATTTTGAAAGATAATAGCCAAGTAACCTTTACGCAACAAGAGAAAGCAAATACATTAGCTAAATATTTTATGTCAAATCACAACATTTCATCCCGGTTAAGTGATACAAACATAATATTTGAAGTTGATAATGTAGCAAACCAAATTCGAAGTTGCAATGTAAATCCACGGGACAACTACTATATTAATAGTCCACAAATAAAACAAATTATTAAAACACTAAAAAATAAAAAGTCGCCTGGAATTGACAGAATAAATAACCAATGTTTAAAAAATCTTTCAAATAACGGTATAAAATATCTCACTAATCTGTTTAATTGTTGCCTTAAATTGTGTTACTTCCTGAAATACTGGAAAATATCTAAAACAATACCAATTATAAAGCCGGGTAAACCTCCTGATTCACCTCATTCATATAGACCCATTAGTCTATTGCCATCCACAAGTAAAATTCTTGAAAAAATTCTAAAAGAAAAATTAAACAATTTTATTGATGTGCATAATATTCTCCCTCCGCAACAGTTTGATTTCCGTAAAGAACATAACACTTCACAACCTTTAATAAAAATAAGAAAATTGGTAAAGGAAAACTTTCAAAACGCTAAATCTACGAGTATGGTTCTCTTAGATATAAAATCAGCAATTGATTCGGTCTGGCACAACGGTCTCATTTACAAGTTGAAGAGACTAAATTTTCCAGATGAGCTCATCTAAATTATTCAAAATTTTTTATACGACAGATATTTCTCTGTACATATATCTACAACGACATCTCAAAAAATCAGCATAACAGCAGGATGTCCACAAGGATCTTGCTTTTCTCCAGTCCTTTATAATATTTTTACGGCAGACATTCCTATTTTTCCTCACTGTGTAACCTCAATTTTTGCAGATGGCGCATCTATAGTTAGCTCCGATGAATATGCAGTAAACATCAAAGCCAATTTAGAATTGGCTCTGGAAAATTTAAAATTATACTTCAATAAGTGGAATATTATGATAAATCCGGAAAAAACAAGGGCAATATATTTCATCAGGAAAAGGAAGTCATGCTTCTTACCGCAAAACCCTCTTTGTTTCATGGATCATGATATAAGTTGGGAAAACAACGTTAAATACTTGGGAATAATACTTGATCGAAAACTAAACTATAACGACCATATACCATATTTATTAGATAAGATTAACAAATTAACTATATAATGTACCCACTTATTAACAGGAAAAGTTTTCTTAATATTGATAACAAGAAATTGATACTCAAATCCATATTTCACCCTTTAATATTTTACTGTTCCCCAGTTTGGGCTACTTCTGCTAAATGTCATCTTAAAAAACTTCAAATAGCCCAAAACAAGCTCCTTAAGATGTTATATAATCTTCCTTGGCATTATTCTACACAACGACTTCACTCATTATCTGGCATTGAACTCGTTCAGGATAAAATAAATAGATTAACTCTAAATTTCAACAGATGTCAATTTTCTCAATATCTACATATAAATGAACTCCAGCCGTAAAACTATAGTCAATATACTCTAGTATAAATTTGTACACTTTAACTATTGCTTCATAAGGTTTTTGTAAATTTTTCCCTTCCTTTTATATATTAAAATATTATTTAAAAAGCTCACAAAATTCAAATTTAACTACTAAGTAGAAAAGAAACAAAGTTTCTAAACTCTTTAATATATATATATAAGTCAATTGTAAAACAGTATTAATATATTAAATGAAATAAAGAAATAAATAAAAATATCTGCATGTACATATATATGTATGTGCATACTATATTTGTACCGTAAATAATTTTTCAAATGAGTATATATTGAATTATTTTACTTACTTTTTTGTTTTTAAGATCCTTTAAACATATTTCCATATGCCTCTAATCCTTTTAAATATTTGCTTTATATGTCCAAACGTATGTTAAGATAATTTTTTCTTTTTTCTAGTAATATCGACAGTGTCTCCATATGTATTTCCATTGGTGTCTTTCATGTGCTTCCCTTCATTGTTATATATTACAAACATTAACAAAAAAATGTATTTTATGTTGAAGGATGACAATTACTTCATTGACATCGTGATGAAAAAAAGTGATGTCAACTTGGCGTTTTCATTTTATCTTCATATCTTGAGTAATCAGCAACTTGGTTTTGGAGAACTGTGTTAGTGGTTCAAGAGAAATCAATGTGATGTACATGATTGGAGACAAAAGCATTATATGATAAATACATCATAGCAGGTGTTTTTTAATTATTGAAATTTTAAAGGAGACAAAGAACTTGCAAATGAGGTTGCAATATTAGCGAATAAGCGCATGCCAGTCACTTATTTTTTAAATATTGTCAGCGAACTTTACTTTACTTACTTACAGCTCTTTAGCCACGATTACGAAGGAGCTTTTTATACTATCCAAGTTGTGTGCGTTGAGTGGGTAATAGAATAGTCAGTGTAGCACAACGTAACAAGTAGCGCTGTAGCTTATAAAAATTTTAAAATGTAAAATATTAAAAATTAAACCAATACAAATTGATGTCAATAAAATACGTAGTTGTAGAAGCTACAGTGCAAAATTCGAATTAGAATTATTGGACTTTGTCGAGCTGATTGTGAAAACTAGTTCCAAAAAATTTAATATTATCAATGGATTACAACAAGCTACTGTAAATTCCCCAATTCTGTTTAATATATTGTTACGAAAATTGAATTGGTCTTTTGCTTTTACATCGTTTAACATTAAAATTATAAACAAAGCTACAAAAACAATGAACTTGTTTACATGGTAAACAAGTAAACAAAAATATACCAACAAACACCAGTATAAAAGTTAACGGTGGTGTTAGCTCAATCAGCAGAATAAATTCAGCATAGTAACCTGTTCCTTATTTTGAAGTATGCACCTGTGTCCGGTCAAGTTACACTGTGTGAAACAAAATTATAGTTAGCGGTATGCACCTGTGTCCGATCAGGTTAAAGTATGTGAAACAAAATTATTTCTGCTGATTCAGCGTCTACCAACAAACACGTGGAGGTGCAATGTGATCGTGGCAGTTGATGAGGCGATTTGGTTGATGGCAAACAGGCAGTCTGGGTTGTGTAGTCGGAGTTAACGTTCGATGAAGCGTTAAATAATTAATTGTATTCGTAAACTTAAAATATTTGATTGTTAATAAAATAATCTGTGCATTTCAATGATTAATTGTGTTAATAAAATAATCTGTTCATTCCATTAATTAATTGTGCTAATAAATTAATTTAAATTGAAAAAATTGTGTTTTTATTAGTCGGTTCAGTTGGTCGAACCGTCCTATTATATTTTTTTAAATAATCGGTTCAAGGTTCTTTAACTGGTGCCCGAGCAGAGACCGGCCTAAAATTTAAACAGCGGTGTTCTTTAAAAAAAGAGGTCCTGAGATTCCTACGGGACCCTCCAGGACCGGATAATACTAAGAAAGAAAACGTTTTTGTGATTCCTACGGGACCCTCCTAAAACGCATAATTATAAATCAAATTAAAATAATAATTTGATTCTCCTACTTCGCCAAATTGGTATTCCTGGTAGTGAAAATTACCACAGAAGGTTATCAAAGCGAAAGTGAAGCAATCCGTACCTTAGTAGGTATTAGCGATTATTAAAGCGGATTTCCAAAAAGGATTCTTGCGGCCATTCCGATAGGAGTCAAAGGGATTCTGAACCGATCGCTTCGCGGGGCGCTCAAAACTCATTATTGAATGATTTTAGTTAAAAAATAAAAATGAAGAGTAAATAAAAAAATAAAAAATGTATTGTTTTAAAGAAAAAGAGAATATTTTTAAAGGAAAATAAAGAAGAAAATATTTGAAGAAAGAAAATACCAAAGTATTAAAAAAGGCTAAGAGTAAATAAAAAAGATAAATAAGAATATATAAAAGAAAAACAGAATATATTTAAAAGAAAATTAAGAGCAGAAAATATTTAAAGAAAGAAAATACAAAAGTATTAAAAAAAAATGTGAAGAGTAAATAAAAAAGTTAAAAGAATATATATTATAAAGGAAAAAGAGAATATAATTAAAAGAAAGAAAAGAAAATATTTGAAGAAAGAAAATTCAAAAGTATTAAAAAAGGTGAAGAGTAAATAAAAAGGAGATATATTATTTCAAAGAATAAGAAAATATATTTAAAAGAAAATTAAGAGAAGAAAATATTTGAAAAAGAAGATATAAAGGCAATAAAAAGGAAAAAGCAATTAAAGAGAAAATAATAAAATTAAAAGGAAAAGTTACAAATTTATATTTAAAAAAAATAATAAGAAATATTTACGGTTAAGTTGAGTGGACATCCCTTAAAAATAAAAAACCAACAAAAAAGATTATTCGAAGGTAAGCGAATTTCTTATTTCTCTTCCTTATCGTTACTTGCCTAATAATAATATGACTTTAGGTCAACTGTAACCACCTTGACTGGTGCCATGAATCGTTTCATGGAGCAGGTCAAGGCTGTGGAAACTAGGATAGGAAATGTTTAGGCGAGTTTAAGTAAAAACGCGTTAGGGCAAGTGATCAGTAGGTTGGAATTTCTTGAAAATAGGCAGGCTGCTGTAGTAGGCGCCGTGGTTTCAGAAGAAGAAACCCTTCAACGACCACGAACTGAGGACGATTTAAAGGATATAAGCCGACTCCCTGACAGCGTGAAAAAATTACGGTTATCATTCAGACACCAAAAAACCTTCCAGAAGCATACTCCGCTTGCTTGGAGTTGCAAAATTTAACTATGAGAAATAACATTCTACACATTAAGGGCAATAATAGAATTAGTGTTCCAACTTCGATCGGTAGACAGGCAATTCCCTCCTCGACCACCAAAATCCTTCCCAATACAACAAAGTAATCATTTGCAGGCTCAGAATTATAAACAAAACTGGCGAAATAGTTATAAACTTCAAAACTTCCGTGAGGAGTTTTATGACTCTAAATTGAGGCCACCAATTCCTCCTCGTTATCCTGTGACTAAGAATGAAACAATGGATATTGATAAAACGATAAAGTCACGCCGGGTTAACTATATCAACAATCCGAGATCGATGGGTAAAAGGAATCAACCTGAGGATTATTTGTCAAACATACAACCAAGATTACTGCTCAGCCAGATATAGTCGATGAAATAAATTTTATGAGGGTCAGCCGTCAAGCTTACCCTACGTAGAATATAAGACTCAGAATAGCAAAGTGTTGGAATTCCTGATTGACACAGGCTCAAATAAGAAATTCTGTAGTCCTTTTTTGTCTAGTGGTTCGACACTTTTAACCAAACCAATATTGGTTCGATCAGCAGGAGGAGATATCTTAATTAATGAAAAAGTGGAAGGTCGGTTCTTTAAGCTTGCAGGACAGCTTTTTATATATAGCCTGGACTTAAAACTTTTGATTGTATAACTGGTGATGATACCCTCAAGCAGCTAGGTGCTATAGTTGATCGTAAAGCAAATCTATTAATATTAGAGATATTCCTCTTAAAGAAAAGGTGTCTGTTGAAATAAACTATGTTCTCAACGACGAATTCCTTGATGATATTAGAATTATGTTAGATAAGCTGATAGATAGATATAAACCCTTGTTCGGACCAATAGACGGTAGTGAACTGGCATCAACGAATGTCCAGGCAGAAATTAGAACTAGTACGGAGAAATCGATTTACAGGAAAAGTTATCCTTATCCAGTCTGCTCTCAGAAGGAATTATACGACCTTCGAAAAGCCCATATAATTCTCCAATTTGGGTAGTGCCAAAGAAGCCTAAACCCAATGGTGAAAAACAATACAGAATGGTTGTTGATTTTAAGTGGCTGAATTCTGTAACTATTTCAGATACTTATCCAATTCCCGACATTACATCGACTCTTGCCAGCTTGGGGAATGACAAATATTTTACGACAATTGATCTTACATCTTACATGAATCCAAAAGATATTCCAAAAATGGCATTTTCAACGTCAAATGGTAAATTTTAATATTTAAGACTTCCTTTCGGTTTAAAGAATGCTTTATACTTCGCGAATACATAGGAAAAATTTGTTTTGTCTACACTGATGATATCGTTGTGATCGGAAAAAATGTCGAAGATCATTTAAAGAATGTGGACACAATATTCGCTAGGCTTCGTGAGGCTTCTGAGGGAATCAAACCAGACCCCACCAAAGTCAAATCTATTGAGAACTTGTTACCCACAAACGGAAGGAGTTAAAAAGCTTCTTAGGTATGTTTTAATATTACAGGAGGGCTGCCTTCCAAAATGTTAGTTGCTTTGTGTTTAAACAAAGTATCGTGTTTCTTAATGCCGTTGTATAAAATATATGCAATGTATTCTACTTCAAAACGCCGTCAATGTGCATTTTTAACGCAGTCAAAAAGCAATCAGGCATCGAGTATATAGTTGATGCATTGTTTGGTTACTTTGCATATCTACATAGTTTATATACAGTAGTAGAACTGCATACAAACTTTGTATTGATACATTTTGGAAGGCACCCGAGATTTATTCGCGACTATTCAAAAGTTGCCAAGCCACTCACAAATTTAACCAGGGGGAATACGCTCAGGTGAAAGCTAGCCAATTGCGGAAAGTTCCAATTACCCTAACCGACGAAGCTCTAAAAGCATTCGAGACATTGACGACAGCGGAGATTTTATTTTTCCCAGATTTCGAAAAGCCTTTTAATTTGACAACAGATGCATCTAATACGGCATTGGGTGCTGTACTGTCACAAGGTAAAATTGGTAAGGATAAACCCATAACTTATATTTCTCAATGAAACTGAAGAGGGTTATGCTACTAATGCAAAAGAGATGCTGGCCATCGTATGGGCTTTAGATAATCTCAGAAATTATTTATATGGTGCTAAGATCCGAATCTACACGGAACCCCAACCCTTAACATTTGCGTTGGGTAATAGAAATTTTAACGCAAAATTAAAAAGATGGAAGGCACGCATAGAGGATTATAATCACGAGTTGATTTACAAGCTCTCTCAAAATTAATATCATCATATCTAACCATTTTTATTTCTCTTCTACTGACACAGCTAGTGAAGGAATGTCTGTTGATTTGGAAAATACTATAACTGCCACTGAGGGCAATGGGAGTGATATGGGTGACACCTTAACCGCACCCGAAGGTCGAGAAGATGACGGACTTTCGTCAGGAGCAACAGTTCATAGTACTGAACGGGACTCCTCGGATTTAATACTACATGTAGAAGTTCCTATCAATGTCTTTAGGAGCCACATAATAATCGGAATCTGAGTGGACATGGTAGCGGTGTACCGTGGATATACTAGACATTTCGTATCCTCGATAGAATGGATTGAAGATGCGCTTACTTCGGTATTAAAGGAAAAACTCAGACCAAGCATTCTAAATGGTATCAAGATGCCTGAAAAGCTACTGGGGACCCTACAGGAAATTTATAACGCTAATTTTTTTAGATATAAGGTTAGAATTACGCAAAAATGGTAACGGATATAACATCGAAAGAATGTCAATTCGGTATAATTGAAGCTGAACACGGGAGAGCACATCGTAATGCTAGGGAAAATAAAGAACAAAACAAAAGAGAAATTTTCTATTTTCCACAAATGAATGCTTGCATTAAGAAATATGTCGCCAGCTGTGATGTTTGTAATCGGTGTAAATATGACAGAAAACCTCCACATATACATCACCAAAGAACCCCGGATCCCAAATACTCATGTAAGATTCTTCATATGGATATTATGAAAATTCAAGGACAAAAGTTCATTTCGTGTATAGATATGTAAGTTTACAAAATTTTGCAAAACTATTTAGTATTAGTGATAGGTCGTTAGTACAGGTGAGGAAGAAATTAATTAAAATTTTACATTACTTTACCGTGCCAAAAATACTGGTCACTGATAATGAAGATAGCTTTTTAAGCCCGTTGCAAGAATGAATAAAAAAAGACAAAGTCCGAAGAACTATATAAAGAGTGACAGAATTTATGTTGCCATTAAAACTATTAAGGAAAAGAATAAGGCGCTTTATAAAAAGGAAATAGTTGAAAGAAATAATAGGGTAACAGTACTGACAAGGAGTGGAAGAAAAATTCACAAAGAGCATATTAAGAATCTAAAAGGGGCAAGTCCAAAATTTTTTTCTAAGACTTAATTAACTTCACTTGTACGTAAATGTTTCTTAAATAATAAAAAATTAAAAATAAAAATAATTTGAAATTGTAGAATTAATTATTAAGCAAATGAAAATATTAATGATAAAGAAGTATATCCCTTGAACAAATGGGCTCAAAATTTTAGCGGAAAGCATGTATTTATGCTGGGGTTCAAGTCCCCCATAGGTCCGACGAGAACTAAGGGAATAACAAAAAATAAGACAAAAATGTTAAAGAAAAAGAGGAAGAAATAATACCAAAAATTTACAAATTTAAAAAAGAAATAATTTTTTAACAACAATATATTATAGATTAATCAAAAATATATATGCTATATGAAAAAACGGCTTTGCCAGAATTTTAATAACCCTTAATATTTTACAAAAAATGACTTTGCCAGAATAACCTTTAATACTTTACAGAAAATATGATTTTCCTGTTAACTATACTTTTAATTTCTCACAAGGGCATTCTCACCTCACGCGCAGTACAAATTTTTCGTTTTGATACTCTTATCGTAACACTAAAAGCTGGAAACACATGGACAATAAATGGAAATCTGAAATTAATTCATGTTATATATATTCAAAAATATCTATCACCTAGTCAGAACAAGGATGTCATCAACTACAATCTTGCACAGGTGCAAGAGAGACTGATAGAGCTTAAAGGTATACAAAACAGAAAGAAAACATCAATTGATTGGATTGTTTCTGCATGGAAGTGGGTAGCCGGGAACCCAGATGCCATCGGCTGGAACGAAGTTTTAAAAACCAAAAACGCCATAATCACAAACAACAATGAGCAATATAAAATCAATAGGCAGCTTCTGAATGGGACAAACGAAGTTGTCCAGAGGACCAACAAACTTGTTTCCAGAAGGAATGAAATAAGTAAGGGAGCGAATTGGATAGGGAACGATAATTCAGGTGCTTGTTCTGAAAGACGCCATCGACTACATAATAGGGACGTGCCAAATGGCCAAAAGTGGAATCGTTAATACGAACCTTTTGGATAGAACTGAAATTGAAGAAATTATTACGGAGATGGAAACCTTACCATACTCTAATGCAATTTACACCAATGGTACTTTGTTGATATATATTATATCCATCCCAAAGCTGAATGAGGACTTTTATCATCGGCTTATTATCAATCAAGTTTAACAAACAGATTGAATTACAATTTAATGAAATCCTGATCAGTCAAAATGAAACTTTTGGAGTAAGGAGTCCCTGTCTATATACAAATAACATGAGAGTATGTCGAAAATCCTTTCTTGGCCAATCATCAGAAGAGAGCTGTGTACCACGTCTGTTGAATGGTGGAACTGCCAATTGAAAATATAGGACAGTAACAGCGCAGATTGTTGAGATGATTACCTCCGATATGGTTTACCTAACCAACTTCATCGGTGTCATTACTACACGAGATCATAGTAAATTGCGGAACGGTACCTACATGCTTATTATTGTGATTGAAATAAAGAAGTGAAGCAAAAAATTAAGCTCTAAATAAATAAATAAATTAAAATATTAAAGTGCTATAAAAAATAGAAAAAGGACTATTAAACATTTTAATAATAAACAAAATTTAAGTGAAATAAAAAAGTTCTGGGAAATTAGTTCAATTAATTAATAAATGAAAATAAAACAATCGCGCCATAATGACTGAGTGCAGTGAATGTAAATCAGCTATTAGAGGCGAGACGGGAATAAGATGCCAAGGAGTTTGTGAAAAAATATATCACAATACAAAAAAGTGCTCGGAAATTGATCAGTATTCTATTGGAATACTTGAAGCAAACAATTTTGTGCGTTTTATTTGTGAGGATTGTATCAAATATATAAGGAATGTTGACCTTGTATTAGGAGAAATTCAAGATGGCGTTAGAGTTAACAAGCAAAATTTAAACGAATATAAAGAAGAATTCGAGTCATCACTAAGGCAAAATGAAAATGAAATAAAACAATTATTAGAGGCAATTGAGAAAAGATACATGGATCGACTTAAAATTCTTGATAATACTCAAAAATCGTGTGAAAAGAATGTTGTAGAAATAAAGAAACTAATAGCAAATGTAAAGGATAATCAAAATAAAAATGAAGAAATGCGGAAAAACATAGAACAAAACAATGAAAAGATGTGCGGTGAAATAAAGAAAGTGATCGAGAAACAAATGTAAAACAAAATAAGATGACATTCGCAGATGCAGTTAAAACAAATGCAGGGTTGCCAGAGGTTAAAATTCAAGTGCCATTGGTAATTAAACCCAAGGAAAAGCAAAAAATTGAAAAACGAAAGAAGATTTAAATAAAAAGGTAGATCCAATAGATTTTAAAATTACAAATATTAAAAGTAGAAGAAATGGAACGGTGATCATTCAAAGTGAAAACAAAGATGAACGAGATAAAATAAAAACTGCCATCGAGAACAAAATGAGTGAAACATACGAGATAAAAGTGCCGAGTGAAATTGAAATGATAATAGTTATAACGGATATGACATTTAAATATAAGGAAAAAGAACTTATTGAAAAATTAAGAAAGGTCATGGAGAATAGTAAAATTAATTTAATAAAGGTATATGGAACAAGAAGAAACAACAGATTATTGTATAACGCTAAATTGAGAATAAATAGTGAATCTTACCAGAGAGTAATTGCGGTACAAAAATTAAATGTTGGGTGGGAAAAATGTCGAGCGTTTGATGGAACGGAAGTAACTAGGTGTTTTAGGTGTAATGGATTCAACCATAAGTCGGTGAACTGCAAGAACAGCGAGATATGTCTCAAATGTCACGGAAATCACAGTACAAAGCAATGTAAAGAAGATCAAATAAAAAATGTATCAACTGCGTGAAAAGTAATAGAAAACTGAATCTGGGTTTAGATGAAAATCATGCGACTACAGATAGAGAATGTCCTGTTTATAAGAACAAACTGAATTTGAAAAAGCGAATAATGGGCATAAATGAATAACAATTAAAGGATGTATGTGGCATGTATACAAATGTTCAGGGATTAATTAACAACTTTAATCAGATAGAAGCAATTGCGGATATAGAGAAACCACATTTTATAATATTATCGAAGACACACCTAACGGACAATATGGATGAATCGGAAATAGTGATACCGGAATACTTTCAAATGGCATTATTATCCAATTCAACGAGAACCGGGGGAATAATAATGCACTATAACAAATGTTGGGAAGTGAAGATGATATTTGAAAATGTTAGTGATTTCAAACACTGGATTGGTGCATCTAGCGTAAAATACAACAATTACTCGATGATAATAGTGGGAGTTTATAGATCACCAAGAAGTCAAGAAGCTGAATTTTGTGATATAATTTAGGAAATAATTGAAGAACTTATTGAAAAGGACAAAGACATTGTTATTGTTCGAGACTTTAATATTAATTGGTCAAAGGAAAGTGTTCATAAGAAGAATTATAATATGATAATGGATTAAAACAGTTAATAAATGATTACACTAGAGTAACAAAAGATTCGAAAATAATAATTGATTATGTTATAACAAATATGAAAAATAGTGCAAATATTAGCAGTACAAATAAAATATCGGACCATGAATTAATAGAAATTAAAATCAAGAATGTTAATAACTCGAAAATGAATAAGAATGAAGCAAAGGAGTTTAAATACAGAAAGAACATATTCCAAAGGGAAATAAACAACATACTGGGAAATGAAGAAAGATAGGATTTAAATTACAATGTAAATTTATTTGATAAAGCTTTCGAAAAAACGATTGAAAAACTTTCGGTGAATAGGACAATTATACGAGAAAAGTATAAGGAATAAGTGGTTCAATAGCCAGCTGGAAATCTTAAAAAGGGAAAAAATAACAAAATATAATATCGCTAAAAGCCAACATAATTATGCAGCATGGAATGAGTATAAAAGAATACGAAATTTATATAAAACAAAACTTGAACAAGAAAAAAATAATTATATTAATAAAGCAATAAGTAATTCTAATGATCAGAAGCAAATGTGGAATAATATCAAAAATCTAGTGCTAAAGAGTAACCGAAATGTGATAAAGACTGTGATATTTAATAAGGTAGAGTATAAAACAAATGCCGAAATAGCAAATAATTTTAATGAATATTTTGTAAATAGTATTAAGGAAATTAGAGATAAAATAGAATATGTGAGATATATTGATCAACAAACTGTGATAAATATGAAATTCAAATCCGTGCAATATCAAACTACGAACTAAAAACAATTTGCAAAGATATAAAAAAGAAACCGGATTATAACAGCGTAAATATTAAAATGATTTTAGATAATTGGAACACAATTGGTGAAAGAATACTGAAATTTATAAATGAGTCTATGGAAACGGGTATTTTCCCCAAGAATTGGAAGACATCAATGGTAACACCTATTGAGAAGTTATCGGGAACAAATAAATGTGAGGCATTTCGGCCAATAAACTCGTTGAAATTATGTGAAAAAATTCTTGAAAAAGTAGTAAAGAAACAACTCGAACAATACGTGGAAAATAATTATATTTTATCTAAATATCAATCGGGGTTTAGAAAACGATATTCATGCGAAACCGCGGTGAACTACGTTATCAATAGATGGAAGAACATTGGCAAAAATAAGAAAATAATGGCAATATTTCTGGATTTTCGAAGAGCCTTTGAAACGATAGATAGAGACATTTTGATACAAAAATTATACAACTATGGAGTACGAAATTATGAATTGAATTGGTTTAAGTCTTATCTAACAAATAGGAGACAAATAACAAGAGTCAATAACGTAAAATCGAGTGAAATAACAAATGAATATGGGGTTCCACAAGGATCTGTCCTAGGTGCTTAGCTATTCATAATATATATTAATGACATGCCTAATGTCTTACAAAAATGTGAAATAGTGTTATACGCGGACGATACTCTTATATTTAATATATCGGAAACGGATGAAGTATGCTAAATAAACTTAAAGTATGATCTTGATAATGTAAATAAGTGGCTGAAAATGAATAAATTAAAACTCAACGAAGATAAAACAAAAATTATGGAAATAAATATGAATAACAACTCAGATATGGAGATTAATAATAAAATTATAGAAAAAGTGAACAAAATTAAATATCTCGGTTTTATAATAGACAATGCGGTGAATTTTAAAGACCATATATATTATATTTGTAAAAAAATTGCTAAAAAATTAACTTCTTTCGAAGAATAAGGAAAAAAATATCAACATTAACTGCGATAAATATATATATAACTTTTGAATTCGGTTCAACAATATTATATACGTGCTGCACTAATGGTCAAATAGAAAGACTACAAAAACTACAAAATAAAGCTATGAGAACAATAATAAAATGTAATAGATATACACCAATACAGTTTATGCTGGATATGCTACAATGGCTTAACATTAAACAGAGACCACAACTAAATACGTATATATATTGTATATACAAGATGAAAACAGGAAATGCACCGGAATATTGAACACAACCATTAACGTTTGTAAACGAAATTCAGCCATACTACCTCAGGAATGCTAGCGATTTTAGATTAAACAAAGCGACAAACAGCGCAATGAAGAGATGTCTGCTATACATGGGTCTACAAGTGTTTAACGAGCTGCCAAGTGAAGTCAAAAATGAGAATAATATAAATGTCTTTAAAAGAAAATGTATTTATTATATTAGGAATATTTCATAAGAGCTTTTGTTAATTCGGTTAAATTACTTTACAATGTTTTTAAACAAAGTATTACAAATACTACTAAATAAATAAATAAATAAAAAAAAAAAAAAAAAATAAATAAAAAACATTTTCTAGTACATCCATATCTAGAATCCAGCCGTTACCTCCTGTTCTGAACAGTGTTACATACGAAAGATTGCTGGGGGACATTGATCAGGTTCACAATATCAGCCTACACAATATCGATAGAATTCACTACCCGAAAATAAGGCCAAATCTGTCTCTTGGAAGCCACATTGGTATAATAATAATGATGAGCGTTTGCTTCGGGATATTGTGGTACAAAATAACCAGACGTCTCAACCTGCCAGCACTAGAAGTTCCTCAAACAGTTGGTACCTCGCTTCAACCAACTTCAATAATGGCATGCTCCCTCATTTGATGAGGGAGGTTAATGGCGGTGTTAGCTTAACCAGCAGAATAAATTCTGCATAGTAAGCTAGGCCGAAATGTAAGTCAAGTAGCATACATCTGCAGTTATGAAAGTCGTTAAAAATGCATGTCTAAGGCCAAGATTAACTTTCATTACTTACATACTTAAGTAGTCATTACAACCTTTTAGTCAGGATTACACACTACTCATGTTGTGTGTTAATTTTATTCATGAGTGGCTGCCCCGAACGACCGATTTAAGAAGCTTTTTATGGGAGTTTTTATTTTACTCCTAGAATTTTTGCTGAGAGAAAGTTGCCGAAAGAAATATTTTTATATTTCGAAATGTTTAAATCTGGGGTTAAGACACGTGCTCTTGTCAAGTCAGAATTCAATGTTGCGTCAGAATTATGAATTACTTAATATTGTCCAATTATTTATCATGCATCTCAATTTGTATTTTTACTCTAAACGAATGCAGTCCTTTAATTATCTTGTCGCCCTTAATCTATTTCTCTTTTCGCATAATTTCAATTTAAAATACATATGTATTTATTTAACTTGAATTCAATATTCATAGAAATGTAACGGGACTACATTCTTATTATTTTGACTCTTGTGACTTATAATTTTCAATGTTAACATCATTATCGTTTTGAATCTGCATTAATAAAGAAGTGTCGAGGGAATATTTTCGTTTTGCAAAATATACATATAAGTTTTTGTTTTTTATAAACATAAATTTGGCGACCGTGACAGAACTTGTTAATATTAAAAGAATAATTTGAAATAAAGTTAAGAATTTTAACAAGGTCCTAATATTAAAAAAAAATGTAAAATAGACAATTTTATTAAATAAAACAAATAAATTTAATAAAACATTATAAAATTAACGACATTTGGTGAACTAAACAAAAAGAAACAGTTATCATAAAAAAACATCATAATTTTTTGCTCTCGTGCATTTGTCCAGCCATCTTCATTAGGATCATCATCTTCGTTAACTTCAGCATCATCGTCGTCGTCGCTGCTTGCATCTTTATTGTCTCTTGATACCATCACATTACAAACCAAACATAAATAACCATTTCGCTGCTGCATATCAGTCATCTCAAATTCATCTATATTATCGTCGTTACCAGTTGCTAGTCGCCGTCCTCTGCTGCAATTTATAAAGCAACATAGCACTTACATTGGCGTGAAAACAAAATTTAACAATTAGTGTTGTCACTTGCGATCAGTGTTGGACTTCTTAAATTATAGTTGGTACTTTTTAAGGAACGAGTGGTACTTTATATCAACTTTTGGTACTTTTTAACTACGATTGGGACTTTGTGTAAAAATCATAATATTTTGCAATTTAGTTTATTTTTAATTAATTTTTATCATCTTTATATTAAACTGAATATAATCCTATACAACGTCCACTACATCTGGAAACATGAACAACGACAAAAATGATTCGGCATCCGTTTCTCTTGCTTCTTTAAAGCAACAACGGTCAACGATGAAACGAAACATAACCCAAATGAAAACTAAAATAGAAAAGATGCAGGTTCATCGGATTTTACTATTTTGGAGTGTCGGCTTCAAATTTTAGAATCTTATTTCAAACAAATGAGTCATGAATTCATATTTAATGAATAAAAAACGTAGTTCCAGTGATATTGAGCAAAGTTTTTTGAATGTTACCCAATCATTTCCAACTCATCAACTACCAAAATTATATAGGAAGTATTCAGAATTTTCGCGATTTTTGAGCACTTTTAATACCTTAGTTCACAACGAACCAAACATTCCCACAATCGATAAGTTAACTACTTGCTTAATTGTTTGTCGGATCAAGCATTAGCTCTTGTAGAGCCATTTCAGATAAAGGAAGCAAATTACAAAAAGGCTTTGGACAGTTGAGCGATATGACAACAAATCGTTGATATTCATTGATCATATCAACTCATTGTTCTCGATACCGTCTATGACGAAACCAAACGCTGTTTCTTCTCTTCGTAGTTCATTACTTTCATTGGGTTCAGAACTGGATGTGATACATATTGTTCTATCTAAAATAGACGAAGAATCAAAGAGAGCTTAAGATGAAAAACAAGATTTTAAGTCGTTACCTCCATGGGATCATTGCGTCGAAATACTTAGTCGTCGTTGCCAATTTCTTGAAAGTCGTAATACTCATTTGAACTCATCTAATCTTCGTGATAACAAATCTAAACAAGTTTTTAAACGAACAGAGTCATCGTTTGTTGTAGCAAGTACACTTTGTGAGTACTGCAAATCTAACGATCATTTTATTGGAAGTTGTTCTAATTACTTATCGCTACCTGTAACTCGTAGATTCGATTTTGTCAAAATTACTAAGCTCTGCATAAATTGTCTTAAAAAAGGTCATTTAGTTTCTCGAAATCTCGTTGTCGTACTGGCAGAGTTTCGCACCATACACCTCTACATAATTCAAATACTCAGCCCACCAATAATCCAGGTATTTCTTCGCATAAATTCTCTTCGCCTTCGAATTCTTCGCTTCAACGAACATCCTCTTCGCATACACAAGCCCAACCATACAGTACCTCCTCGTTACAACAATCTATCTCGCCAGCAAACCAATCATCGTCGTCAACATATACTAACACAGCCTTAACTCATCTGACTCAATTTTCGTCGTTTGTCACACGTACTTGCCGAATAAACTTGCTTCCTACAGCCATCATTTTCATAAAGGATTCGTTTGATACTCTACAACCTCTTCGTGCCCTACTAAATTCTTGTTCTGAAGTCAACCTTATTACACAAGAAACTGTTAATCGTCTTCGTCTGAAACAAAATAGAACAACTCACGAAATTTCTGGTATTTCAAATATTCGAACACAGCTAAAGCATTTTGTAACAGCAACAATTAAATCACGCGTATCTCACTTTGAATGGACAACATGTTTTTTGGTCACAAAAATGCATCAAATTTGAGTATCCCAAATCATCTTGAATTAGCAGATCCACAATTTTATATACCTCAGTGTATTGACGTTCTTCTAAGTTCAGAAATTTTCTTCGAATTGCTCCTTGATGGCAAAATTTCTCTTGGCAACGGATTGCCTTGCCTTATAAATACGTCTCTCGGATGGGTAATCGGTGGTAGCATTAACAATCAAAATCCTCAACGTACATTAGGGTGGAATGTTATTACTAAAGGTGAGGTATGTACTCGATACTAAAAGCTTTTTGGGAAATTGAAGAGTTTAATCAGCATTCACCTTTTTTCACTGAAGAAGAAAACCTTTGCGAGGAGCATTTTGTTAAAAATAATTTTTTCGATCCCAGCGGTAGAGTACAGGTACGTTTACCATTTAAATCTTCAATAACACAACTTGGTAGCTCATTTGAAATAGCGCGTCGGAGATTTTTATATTTAGAAAAACTATTATCAAAAGATGAAAATTTAAGAAAAATGTACTTTGATTTTATAGACGAATACATTCAACTTGGTCACATGTCTCCTGTCAGCTTCAATAGCTTAAACTCATCGCACTATGTTATTCCTCTTCACCCTGTTTTACGCCCACAAAGTACTACAACTAAGCTTAGAGTTGTCTTTGACGCCTCTTGTCGGACATCAACGAATATTTCTTTAAATGAAGCCCTAATGGTAGGTCAAACGATACAACAAGAACTCATTATAACAGTTTTATCTTTTCGTTTAAATAAATTAGCTCTATCTGCTGACATTTGCAAAATGTATAGGCGATTTTTGGTGGACGAAAGAGACCGCAACTATCAATTAATTTTATGGAGAAAAAATACAGGTAATTCTCTCAGTCTTTATAAGTTAAATACTGTGACGTATGATACATCAGCTGCTCCGTTTCATGCAGTAAGAAGCTTATTTTTTATCGCAGATTTTTACAAAAACAAATATCCTGTTGGCTCTGAAGTTCTTAGGCGCGATCTTTATGTCGATGATTTGCTCACGGGGGCAGATAACTTTTCTGAAATTTAATCAAAACATTTGAAATCACAGAAATATTACAAAAGGCTGGAATGGAACTATCAAAATGGAACTCCAATTGTCCAAATGTTGCCCCGGGACATGAAGAGTTGTATCTAAAAACAAACAATGAATATATTACTAAGGCTCTTGGATTGTCGTGGAAGCCTAAAAACGACGTGTTTTGTTATCGATTCGATTTGCCAACAATTGAAGTTCCTACAAACATATCAGTTTTGCCAACTGTCGCAAAAATATTTGATGTTCTTGGTTTACTAAGCCCTATCGTTATTTCGTGCAAAATCCTAACCCAAGACATGTGGAGGCAAAAGTTAGACTGGAACACAACTTAACTCACGTTTATCAAACCGATGGAAAGAAATTGTACAAAGTCTTCCTTATATCGGGAAAATCGAAATACCAAGATTTGTAGGTACATCTCCACAAACAGAATTTGACATCCACGGATTCGCTGATGCTTCTCAGTTAGCATACGGTTGTTGTCTCTATATACGTTTCGAAAATAAGAACGAATTCAAGACAACTTTGCTCATAGCAAAATCGAAAGTAGCTCCAGTTGCTAATCAAACCTTGCCTCGTTTAGAGCTTTGCGCTGCTATTAAGTCGAACCTGGGATAAAATAAAATCTAAATTTAGTCGTTTCAATTATCGAATTTACTTCTGGTCAGACTCAAAAATTGTTTTAAATTGGCTCACCAATCATTCATCGTCATACGTTTGTTTTGTCGCTAATCGTGTTTCAGAAATATAAAACTTAACGCATAATATACCTTGGAAATATGTGCCTTCAAAGCAAAACCCCGCAGATATAGAGGCTGTCTTGCAAACGACCTTGGAAACACGATATGGTTTACCGGTCCTAAATTTCTTTTAGAACCAGCTACAAATTGGCCAAAGGCTGATATTGACAATACAAAACTTCCAGAACAAGAAATGAGAAAATCTGTATTTAAAACTACTATCGTTACCTAATCAATCATCGATCATTTATGTTCTCGACATTCATCATATCTCAAAATTCTTCGCATCATCGCTTACATTCATCGTACTTTTAACAAAGCGAAACCAGTTTATAACCTTCGAGGAGCTCCAATTATTATTCTATAGAATAATACATAATATTCAACATTCAACATATAAAGAAGAAATCTCGTCGTTCAACAAAGGAGAAAGCTTAAAGTCAAGTATTCAAAAGTTAACCCCATTTCTGGACAAAATACAATGCTGTAGTTCAACTTTAACTATCATTCGTGTAGGCGGTCGGCTAGCAAATGCACCATTATTATTTGAAACAAAATTTCCGGCTCTGTTACCAAAAGATCATCGATTTACAACAATCTTCGTCGAATATCTTCATCGAAAACACTTGCATGCTGGTTCTAAGGCTTTTCTCGGAATTCTTCGTCAGCAGGTCTGGATAATAAATGCTAGAGAAATTGTCAGAAAAGTTGTTAGAAGATGTGTACACTGTTTTAAATATAATCCTCGTTTACTAATGCAAATTATGGGTTGTTCAACCGTGTTCAACGTTTATTTTTTGTAGTGTAGTCCCATTGTGAATTATTTTTATTTTCTCTTAATTATTATTATTATTCTCTTAATTTCTTATCTTATTTTTTTCTCAATCTCTCGTATGTATAATCCCATGTATTTCTTGTATATATTCGAATTCCTCATGTCTAAATTTTAATTTGAATTTGAACTTTCTTAAAACCTTCTATTAATTTCTAGAATTAGTTGATAAGTTGATAAGTTGATAAGTAGACAAAACCCAGCCAAGAAGGCAATAAATCTCAGTTAAAGAAAACCCTAAAGCTTCTTATTTTCTTGGGGGATATATATGTTCAAGAGGAATATACATGTCCCAATACTCGTCAACTCATTTTTTGCTAGACCCTAGGAGTTTAGTTGACTCCTAGAGCCTACAAAATTGGTCCTTCGACAAGTCCTAGCGCTCTAGGATTGTGATTTGAGTCAGTGGCAGGAGGTCCATTAGACATCAAAGGCGGTTATGCGTTACCAGCATCAACCCCAATAAACGAAGAGTGGCATAAGTTCCACTAGACATCACTGTCGATTGTGCGCTACCAGCATTAATCCCAGCAACCGTAAAGTGGCATAAGAACCACAGGTTACACCAAAGCTTTCGCAGCATCACCCCAATAAACGTAGAGTGGCAAAAGCTCCACTAAGCATCACCGGCGATTGTGCGCCACAAGCATCAATCCCAACAACCGTAAAGTGGCATAAGATCCACAGGTTACACTAAGGCTTTCGCAGTATCAATTTCATCAAGAGGAAAACGACGAGAAGTCAAACAACCATAATCATAATCTACAAAAACTGGAGACAGAAGATCAATAAATTCATCCCCAGGGAAAAAAGACAATAGATGGATCGTCAAAAAATTCATCCCCAGGAAGGAAGGTTAACGTCAAGGGCATTTGAAGAATTCTACACGGAAAGACATTAGGTCAGTTATCAACAAGGAAAATACAGAGGTTACAAGTGTCAATCAAGGGCATTTAAAGGGTAAGAGAACAAGAAAGGTATGTACAGTACAGTAGTTATAGCTTTGACTTAAAAAAAATCTCTAAGAGAACAGTGTAGGAAGTGTAAAAAATCAAAAAAACAAACATTTTTTTGACATTGTTACTTACATCAGCTGGTAAAATAATCTCACCTCCTAATGAATTCGCCTTGCTCTACACATTACAACGGGATCAAAAGAAAACATTAAAAAGAGAAAGAACAAAAAAAATTAAAACAACAAAAGTGTGTGTTTCAGTTGATCTCCGTTTCGTTGCGCATGTTTCAATTCGTTTCAAATGACTGACAAAATTCTTGCGTTTATTCACAAAAAGTCAATCGGCGCGGCAACATTAAAAGAAAAAAAAGTGGTGTGTAAAACAAACAAAAAATAGACAGGAAAAAAACAACAGAATTTTTGAAAAAAAAACAATTTACAACAAAAAGAAAAGGAAAGTGATTGAGGAAATAAATAGAATTAAAAAAAAAATCTGACTGATTAAAATAAAAGAACAGAATTTTGAAAATAAAAAACAATTTAAATAAAACAAAGAAACAAAACCTAAAAATAACAGAAAAAATAGAAACTGAAAAAAAATCATTTAACTAAACAAAAAGAAACAACAGAAATCAAAACTTTGTACAAAAAAAAAAAAAAAAAAATACAAAAAATACAGTAGGCTCAAAAATAAAATTTTATGAAAAAAATTTTTTTTTGTGAACTGAAAACAAACCAAGGCGAATTCATGGAAGGTGATGTTATTAGCCCAGCTGATTGCTTTTTTAAGTACACGGGATTGTCAAATATTTTGTTTGCGTACAGTGAGCAAAAAAAAAAAAACTAACACACACTACCTCCAAATAAATTTTGAACAAAAAATTTTCTATAAAAAGAAATTTGTTGTCCTTAAGACTAAAAAAGCTTAAAAACTATATTCTAAGAGTACAAAAAGCTTAAAAACTATATTCTGATTATAAGCATTTCTCTATTGGTTACATATAAAGAAAATAATTGTCCATACTAAGAAATTCACACATTTTTGGGCAAAAAAGTGGTGATTTTTTAACTATGGCTAACGGATTTTCTAGAAAGTCATCTTAAACAAAATCCTGTGGAATAATTTATTTAATAGTTTTTTACAATAAGTGTACACTTTTTTTTTGCTCACTGTATATACATTCATTGTTTATTTATTTTTTATTTCCTTTTATATTTGTATCTACACAATTAATAATTTATTTAAATATTCTTCATGTTTTGGCAAAACTTTTATTATAGAATCCGCTCTTATGCTTCCCAGAATCCCTCTGAAGGTCTTTATGGCTTAGTGGTAACGCAAATCAGCCCGTATTTTAAAAATCCTTTTCTTTAAATTTGTTTTATAATTTTTTTTGTTTAAACAAATAGAAACAAAATAGAAATAATGACACAAAATAACAACTTTATGTCATTATATGGATTCGCCTTTGTCATTTCTGGCTTACGGCGAATTTCATTTGACATAACCGGGCACACAAAAACAACAGAAAATACATGTTGTTTTTGTTAAAAAACACTGCGAATTGAGTTGTTGTACTATTGCCACTACCTTATTGAATTTGCCTTGAAACAAACAAAATACAAAAAAATTGATTTTAATTAAAAAACAGAATTTTATTAAAAATGTGAAAAAAAAGAACAGTGCTAAACAAAATTTTTCAAAAATAAAAAACAACGACACAGTAAAAGAAAAAATTACAGAAAACAAAAATCAAAACTTCGTACAAAAAAAAAAAATAAAATTCAGTAGGTACAAAAACAAAATTTTATGAATAAAAATTTTTTGTGAACTTAAAACAAACAAAATACAAAAAAATTTACTTCAATTAAAAAACAGAAGTGGGAAAAAAACAGTACTAAAAACGAACAACAAAGAAAAAAAAACAGTAAACCAGACAGTAAGTACAAAAAAAAAACACACACACAGTGAACCACAAAAAATAAAGTAAAAGTGCAAAACTACAATGAAACTGAAAACAAATACAATTTTTTTGAAAAAATAAAAAAAAAATAAAATAAAAAACAAATAAAGGTCGCTCAAAATTAAAACAATTAAAACAAAAAAAAAAATATTTTTTTTCACAACAAAAATAGTTACAACACACAACGCCTTTTTCAACAAATTTTTGCAACATGCATAACGCCTTTTTCAACAACACAATCAATACAAGTAAACGCTTCTCGCGTGGTAAGAACGGAAAGGAAAAGATCACGGTAAGTCAGCTGTTTAACATATACATATTTAAATTTATGGGACAAATCTTGTATTTTTTGAATTTTTATTGAAATTTTTTGGAATTCATTAACTATATCGGTCAATTAAGTAATTGAAAATTATTTTTTCTCCGCGCGTGAATTTTGTACGTGAATTTAAAAAAAACACAGACTATACTTCAAGTAATTTTATTGTTTTCGCACAATGTCGGTAAAAAGAAGGTGTAAATTTGATATAAACCAACTAACGGCGTTGTGTACAGATTTCGATAATGTTCGCGAGGAGAATCAGACTCCAGCGTTTCTCCAAGTGAGGCAGGAAGAATTGGAGAGAAGATGGGGTAGGCTTATGGAAAGCTATGATGCTTTTGTTATGGACGAAAAGAGTGAGGTTAGTGACGACTTCAAGGATGGAGTCTCACTACAGTACGAAACAGCAGCAGACTTGTATCAGAAGCTAAAAGCAAAACTCATGGATAGGATAGCGAACAGATCGATAGTAGATCAAAGCGTAACAAATACAACAGAGGCAACAGTCGTTCGGCAATCAAGGTCTGGCTTAAGGTTACCCCCATGTGACATGCCAATTTTCGAAGGTGGTTATACTAAATGGCCGGGATATGTTTACATAGTTTGTTTTGGGAAATAAAGACATATCGCAAGTCGAAAAACTTCAATACCTACGAACCAAAGTAAGGTTCGATTTAGTTGGACAAAATTTTGAGTTAGCTTGGGACGCGCTTCAGAGTCGGTTTGAGAACCCAAGAATTTTAGTCAACCAACAGATAAAACACCTTCTGTCAATACAAACTGCTCAGAACGAATCCTCCAGACCCATACGATTAATTGTAGACACCATCGATGAAAAAATAGCCATTTTGAAAACCTGTGATATCAACGTTTCTTCATGGGACCCTATCTTAACGTATATTTGCTCCTCAAAGTTGCCGGAAAATACCCTACGGGTATGGGAAAACTCTCTCAAGAATCATAAAGAAATGCCCTCATGGAAAGACATGAGCAATTTTCTGAAAGGAAGGATCGAGATGTTGGAAACTGTGTTCGATATGAAGAAGCCAAATTGGGAGGAAAACTCAGGGGCATGGTCGAACTCATTTCACTCACAAGCGGATGGAAGTAGGATGAAAGTAGTATGTTTATGTATGTTCGGGGGCACTTACTCCATACAAATTTAGGAGCATGTCTACGCTACAGTCGGTAGTGTCGGTTAGTCGATAGGTTTGTAACATGTAATGTGAAAATTTATATACGTATGCATGAATGATTGGACGGACAGAATGAGTGTGTGCGTAACATGTAATGTGTATGATCGTTTTTTAATAGTAAATTCTTGGCACGTATTATCATACTCAATGCTGAAAAAATAGAAAAGGGATCTACACCTATATAGTTGTTGTGTGTTTTTTATTTTATTTTTTGTATATTTAATTAGAAGGATCTTTAATTTTAAATGTGATAAGAAAGAGATGAACACCTGTGTAAAATTTTTTTTTTTTTGGGATAATAAATAACATCGTATACCTAAGTAGAAACATGAGTGTACATGTTCATTGTATTTGTATTGCTTTTCGAATGATTGGACGGACAGAATGAATGTGTGCACGTATTGCTCATGATCACAGGTAGAAGAAATAGAAATATAAACTAATAAGAAAGGGTGGGTTGGTTGTGCGGTTGTTTTTAATTTGATGAGAAAGAAATGTATAGTTGTGCCTGTGCGTTTTTTTTTCACGTATAAGTATAAGTAATATCTGTTTTCACTAATTGAATTTACTGATTGATCTACAACAACCCAGAGTATAAATAGACTTGTTTTAAGGATTTAGATTTTTTTTTTTAGTTTTACTGTTTTGAATGAATGAAATTATAGAATAAAGGGATTAATTAAAACAAATTAGTTTTTTATTTTTTGAAAATTTTATTACATATTTCTTTTTTTCAGATTTTTACAGATTCGAATTTAAAAATACGTTTATACAGATTAAATAACTTAAGTGTTAACAAATATTGTGTATAGAATGTTTGACATCGACAAATGTTGAAGGATTGTGAATAAGTATTTTCACAATAATACAAACGTATGACATATTAATACATAAAAATGGATTACTTATTTTACTAATGTTACATATTCTTAGTTCATTTATAAGTTTCATAAATAAATCTATATGCTCTTTATCAATCTGATTACTATGTTTTGTTAATAAATAGTTCTTCCAATACAGCTGATGTTACCATTTTTGTTCCCCTTCTTTAAAAATTTAATAGTAGGTTGTGTTAGTGCGGGACGATGTACTCTGAATTATTTCATTTTAATTTATATTTATTGAATAAAAATTTTAAACACAAGTGCCCACAATTAAATGTATTAAATTTTTGTTTTCGTTCATAATTATATTCAACAGGAAATTTTAAGTAGTTGACAATCTCAAGTGGTGGTTGTAAGTTTCCAAAGCTATCAAAGTATTCCTTATAGTTGTGGTTTTTATAATATGCTACCCAATGTGTTCCCATACCATTTGAATCATCTAAGTTAACAATGCCACATTCTTGTTTGAATGGTTTTTAGGTAAAGAATCACGCATGAAAACACCCCTAAAGTGTTTGAGATGTCTTCCATATTTATTCAAATCCAAATCTGTTAATGGGCGATTGGGTAGGTTATCTAATAGTTTTTTGGAGCTGGACTATAGTAGAGACCATATCCAGTTTTATATGGTTTGAGGTACAACCCTTTACCCATTGCAATTGATTCCATATATCTATTATGACGGTTAGCTTCAGCCAATTGTTCTTTTCCATTTTTGATAGCATTTACTGCTTTGACAATAGCGGATCCTCCACTTGCCAAACCACCAAGCGCTGACAATGCTGTTAGTACGGGAATAAGTGGAAGAAATCCTCCAATTTTCGGTACAGGTATAACTCTCGGTATTATAATGTCTGCTCGCTTTTTCCCTTTAAAATTTGAATGAATAGCCTTTTGAGCTATTTTAACAGCATCATTTATATCAAGGGGTTTCTGTTCTTTCAATTGTTTTAAAGTTTTTCTCACAGTAGCTGTGAATAATTTCTTATTACACTTATTCATTTTTCCTTTTCTTTTCTTATGTCTCTTCTCCTTCAAACCTAATCCAAATTTCACTTTAGCTTTCATAGCGTTTGTCACAAACCACGCGTTAGCACGTTCCTTAATATCACTATCTTTAGATTTAACTCGTTGCCAGGCTTTTTCAGCTAATATTTGATCTGCTTGATGTCTTGTGTCTATATCTTTTGATTGTGAATATGCAATATCGTGCTCTCTACAAGCTGCGTCTAATAAATTTATACCCTTATCTCCTCTTGCTAAACGTTTTTCAAGTTTTGTACCAGGTCCACAAAACTGATATCCAGGTAGATGTAATTCAACAGGTACTTTATTTATTAAGTTGTTTACAAATCCTCTTCTCATCTTACACTGGCTGAGGTTTTGTTTTGACTGTAGATTATAACAAATTTTTTTTTCGTTACTTTTATACCTCTTCGCAAAAATAACTGAAATCAAGACGATCTCCTATATATACAGCAATTTATATGATTTCAGTATGTTAATTTTTTGATATTGATTTTGATCTGCTTTGTATCTGATCACGATCTACTTTACATCTGATCACGATCTGCTTTGTATCTGCTCACGATCTACTTTATATCTGATAACGATCTACTTTTTTTTGGTTTTTGGTTTTGTCTATTTTATTTTAATTTTTTTTTATTATTATTTTTTTTTTTTTGACATTGCCATGTTTTAGGTAAACATGTTCTACCTCAATGTTTAAATTGTTTATTTGATCAGCTTGATCATCATATATTTGTGTTATATATTTTTCGATTACAATATTTATGTTTTTATGGTTATATTTATTAAAACTTTCTCCAAATTTATTAATATAAGACATCTCTTTCACTCTTCTAATAAATTATGTTAGATTCTTTAAGTTCTTCGATAATAGAGATTATTTCGTTTTGATGATTGTTGTGGCCAGCACCTTTCGATGAAAGAAGTAAACGTAGTCTGTCAACTAATTCATTAGGATCATCCCAATGTATGTAATTTGATTTCAGATTATTTTGTAATTTTAGCATTAAACCACTGCCTTTTGTTAAAATGTTTGTTGTTGTTTCGAATAAATGTTTAATTATTCGTATATATTTGAAGGCTCGTGTTCCTTTCACTTGTTCATTAGGTTCATAGCGACGTTTATGTGCATTGGTATTAATTAAAATCTCTTTATATTTTTTCAAATCATTTTTAGAATAATGGAGAGGTTTTTTATGAAATACTAGTTCAAATAATCCAGGCGTCATTTTCAATTTCATATTCCCTATCTGCATAGTATTATCTCTATTAAATATTAATTTTTCCTTGCCATATCTCCAACTACCGTCTACATCTTGATTAAAACCATAAATTTTATCCAATTGCTTATTATTAATAAGTGTTTGTATATTTTCAAATAATGGAGAGCTTTTCGTCAGCTTTAAACATTGTTTTCTTTCCAAGTTCTTGATACATGTACTTGATACAGGTCTATTATGGTCATAGTTTTTTTCACCATCATTATCATCTTTTGAAATATTTTCATACTGAAAATCGTTATTATCACCGTTTACATCATCATAATCATCGTCATCATCAATAGTGTTGTCTATATCTTTATGCTTATCTTCAAGTTTTCTGATGATTTCATTACCACCATTTACGTCATAATAATCATCATCATCATCAATAGTGTTGTCTGTATCCGTATGCTTATCTTCGAGTTTTCCAATGATTTCATTATCACCATTTACGTCATAATAATCTTCGTCATCATCCATAGTGTTGTCTACATCCTTATGCTTATATTCAAGTTTTGGGATGTTTTCATTATCATCATTTACATCATCATGATCATCGTCATCATTAATAGTGTTGTCTATATCCTTATATTTATCTTTAAGTTTTCCAATGATTTTTTTAAGTGGTTTTGTTATTGGTTGAAAGGTATCTTCTAATAAATTAACTCTATCTATTTGATTCAGTTTAATATTTTTTAACTTTTTCTTTAGAACAGCCCTTGTCTTTACAAGATCTTCCAACACTTTATTATGGTAATTTTTAGACATTATAATAATTTTTTTATTGAATTTGATCTGGTTATGATCTGCTCGCTATCTGATTATGATCTGCTTTGTATCTGATTACGATCTGCTTTATATCTGATCACGAACTGCTTGCTATCTGGTCACGATCTGATTTATACCTGATCACGATCTGCTTGATGGCTTGTGTCTATATCCATTGATTTTGAGTACGCTATATCGTGCTTTCTACAATCTGCATCCAATAAATTATTCCTTTATTTCCTTTATTCTTGCTATTCGTTTTGAAGTTTTGCATCAGGTTCACAAAACTGATAACCAGGTGGATGTAATTCAACATATAATTTGTTTATTAAGTTGTCTACAAATCTTCTTCCAATCTTACACTGATTAGGTGTTTTTCTTTTGACTGTAGTTTATAACCATTTTTTTTCATTACCTTCATACCTCTTCGCATGAAACACTACACCAGCTATACTAGCAAGCTGTACTAGCTATACTAGCAAGCTATACAATCTGTACTAGCTATACTAGCAAGCTGTACAATCTGTACTAGCTATACTAGCAAGCTGTACAATCTGTACTAGCTATACTAGCAAGCTGTACTAGCTATACTAGCAAGCTGTACAATCTGTACTAGCTATACTAGCAAGCTGTACAATCTGTACTAGCTATACTAGCAAGCTGTACTAGCTATACTAGCAAGCTATACAATCTGTACTAGCTATACTAGCAAGCTGTACTAGCTATACTAGCAAGCTATACAATCTGTACTAGCTATACTAGCAAGCTGTACTAGCTATACTAGCAAGCTATACCTGCTATACCAGCTATACCTGCTATTCCAGCTATACCAGCTAGCTATATAGCTAGCTACCATGGTATAGCTAGCTATACAGCTGGTATAGCTATATAGCTGGTATAGTTGGAATAGCTGATATAGCTGGTAGAGCTGGTATAGCTGGTATAGCAGGTATAGCTGGTATAGCAGGTATAGCAGGTATAGCTGGTATAGCAGGTATATTAGGTATAGCAGGTATAGCTGGTATAGCAGGTATAGCTGGTATAGCTGGTATAGCAGGTATAGCAGGTATAGCTGGTATAGCTGGTATAGCAGGTATAGCTGGTATAGCTGGTATAGCAGGTATAGCTGGTATTAAAATTAATATTTAATAGAGATAATACTATGCAGATAGGGAATATGAAATTGAAAATGACGCCTGGATTATTTGAACTAGTATTTCATAAAAAACCTCTCCATTATTCTAAAAATGATTTGAAAAAATATAAAGAGATTTTAATTAATACCAATGCACATAAACGTCGCTATGAACCTAATGAACAAGTGAAAGGAACACGAGCCTTCAAATATATACGAATAATTAAACATTTATTCGAAACAACAACAAACATTTTAACAAAAGGCAGTGGTTTAATGCTAAAATTACAAAATAATCTGAAATCAAATTACATACATTGGGATGATCCTAATGAATTAGTTGACAGACTACGTTTACTTCTTTCATCGAAAGGTGCTGGCCACAACAATCATCAAAACGAAATAATCTCTATTATCGAAGAACTTAAAGAATCTAACATAATTTATTAGAAGAGTGAAAGAGATGTCTTATATTAATAAATTTGGAGAAAGTTTTAATAAATATAACCATAAAAACATAAATATTGTAATCGAAAAATATATAACACAAATATATGATGATCAAGCTGATCAAATAAACAATTTAAACATTGAGGTAGAACATGTTTACCTAAAACATGGCAATGTCAAAAAAAAAAAAAATAATAATAAAAAAAAATTAAAATAAAATAGACAAAACCAAAAACCAAAAAAAAGTAGATCGTTATCAGATATAAAGTAGATCGTGAGCAGATCGTGATCAGATGTAAAGTAGATCGTGATCAGATACAAAGCAGATCAAAATCAATATCAAAAAATTAACATACTGAAATCATATAAATTGCTGTATATATAGGAGATCGTCTTGATTTCAGTTATTTTTGCGAAGAGGTATAAAAGTAACGAAAAAAAAATTTGTTATAATCTACAGTCAAAACAAAACCTCAGCCAGTGTAAGATGAGAAGAGGATTTGTAAACAACTTAATAAATAAAGTACCTGTTGAATTACATCTACCTGGTTATCAGTTTTGTGGACCTGGTACAAAACTTGAAAAACGTTTAGCAAGAGGAGATAAGGGTATAAATTTATTAGACGCAGCTTGTAGAGAGCACGATATTGCATATTCACAATCAAAAGATATAGACACAAGACATCAAGCAGATCAAATATTAGCTGAAAAAGCCTGGCAACGAGTTAAATCTAAAGATAGTGATATTAAAGAACGTGCTAACGCGTGGTTTGTGACAAACGCTATGAAAGCTAAAGTGAAATTTGGATTAGGTTTGAAGGAGAAGAGACATAAGAAAAGAAAAGGAAAAATGAATAAGTGTAATAAGAAATTATTCACAGCTACTGTGAGAAAAACTTTAAAACAATTGAAAGAACAGAAACCCCTTGATATAAATGATGCTGTTAAAATAGCTCAAAAGGCTATTCATTCAAATTTTAAAGGGAAAAAGCGAGCAGACATTATAATACCGAGAGTTATACCTGTACCGAAAATTGGAGGATTTCTTCCACTTATTCCCGTACTAACAGCATTGTCAGCGCTTGGTGGTTTGGCAAGTGGAGGATCCGCTATTGTCAAAGCAGTAAAAGCTATCTAAAATGGAAAAGAACAATTGGCTGAAGCTAACCGTCATAATAGATATATGGAATCAATTGCAATGGGTAAAGGGTTGTACCTCAAACCATATAAAACTGGATATGGTCTCTACTATAGTCCAGCTCCAAAAAACTATTAGATAACCTACCCAATCGCCCATTAACAGATTTGGATTTGAATAAATATGGAAGACATCTCAAACACTTTAGGGGTGTTTTCATGCGTGATTCTTTACCTAAAAACCATTCAAACAAGAATGTGGCATTGTTAACTTAGATGATTCAAATGGTATGGGAACACATTGGGTAGCATATTATAAAAACCACAACTATAAGGAATACTTTGATAGCTTTGGAAACTTACAACCACCACTTGAGATTGTCAACTACTTAAAATTTCCTGTTGAATATAATTATGAACGAAAACAAAAATTTAATACATTTAATTGTGGGCACTTGTGTTTAAAATTTTTATTCAATAAATATAAATTAAAATGAAATAATTCAGAGTACATCGTCCCGCACTAACACAACCTACTATTAAATTTTTAAAGAAGGGGAACAAAAATGGTAACATCAGCTGTATTGGAAGAACTATTTATTAACAAAACATAGTAATCAGATTGATAAAGAGCATATAGATTTATTTATGAAACTTATAAATGAACTAAGAATATGTAACATTAGTAAAATAAGTAATCCATTTTTATGTATTAATATGTCATACGTTTGTATTATTGTGAAAATACTTATTCACAATCCTTCAACATTTGTCGATGTCAAACATTCTATACACAATATTTGTTAACACTTAAGTTATTTAATCTGTATAAACGTATTTTTAAATTCGAATCTGTAAAAATCTGAAAAAAAGAAATATGTAATAAAATTTTCGAAAAATAAAAAACTAATTTGTTTTAATTAATCCCTTTATTCTATAATTTCATTCATTCAAAACAGTAAAACTAAAAAAAAAAATCTAAATCCTTAAAACAAGTCTATTTATACTCTGGGTTGTTGTAGATCAATCAGTAAATTCAATTAGTGAAAACAGATATTACTTATACTTATACGTGAAAAAAAAAACGCACAGGCACAACTATACATTTCTTTCTCATCAAATTAAAAACAACCGCACAACCAACCCACCCTTTCTTATTAGTTTATATTTCTATTTCTTCTACCTGTGATCATGAGCAATACGTGCACACATTCATTCTGTCCGTCCAATCATTCGAAAAGCAATACAAATACAATGAACATGTACACTCATGTTTCTACTTAGGTATACGATGTTATTTATTATCCCAAAAAAAAAAAAATTTTTACACAGGTGTTCATCTCTTTCTTATCACATTTAAAATTAAAGATCCTTCTAATTAAATATACAAAAAATAAAATAAAAAACACACAACAACTATATAGGTGTAGATCCCTTTTCTATTTTTTCAGCATTGAGTATGATAATACGTGCCAAGAATTTACTATTAAAAAACGATCATACACATTACATGTTACGCACACACTCATTCTGTCCGTCCAATCATTCATGCATACGTATATAAATTTTCACATTACATGTTACAAACCTATCGACTAACCGACACTACCGACTGTAGCGTAGGCATGCTCCTAAATTTGTATGGAGTAAGTGCCCCCGAACATACATAAACATACTACTGATGAAATTCAATTCTAAAAAATGTAATGAGAATCACCCATTGAAACAATGTAAACAATTTTTTGAATTATCTGTAAAGGACAGAATAAATTTTGTGTATGCTAATAAATATTGTTCCAATTGTTTTTCTCTTAATCATTTTAAATCTAAATGTCCCAGTAAAGTTCTTTGTTTTCGCTGTAAAAAGAAACATCACACATTACTACATGTAGACGACGGCAATACTCGAGCACTTAAGGAAGCTTCTCCACGGAATGAGGAAACAGTTTCATACAATAATCATGTAATCAGCAAAGAAAAACCAAAGTTAACTCACATTGATATAGGTACCCTTCCGTATGGACGCACAACAATTTTACCGACAGCTCTTATCTACATACAACAAGCAGGTGAGCTATTTACTGTTCGGGCGCTACTCGATGCTGGATCCGAAAAGAGTTTTGTATCGTCAAAAGTTCAACAACAATTATCAATTCCTGTGGAAGCATATCATATCAGAATTTCTGATCTAGGAGGAACGATAGTAGAAAGTCAAAGGGAATATGCAATCTCACGTTGCGAACAAAGAGGTCCGATTTTGCAGTTACAATTAAAGCAATAATTGCTCCGAGATTAACTCATTTTCTACCTAGCTCTCCAATACAGAAAACCAATCTTCCGGATATTGAAGCTTTAGATTTAGCAGACCCTTACTTTTACAAACCTGGCCCAAAAGATCTCATTATAGGAAGCGACTATTTACCCTTCATTAACCTAAGTGGTATAAAATCAAATATCGAGAACATGTTAGAGGCAAGGGAATCCCACTTCGGATGGCATTTATCAGGAACCCAGTCACACATATAATTCGTTTTCCACCTTAGTCATATCAGAAGAAGAAACTGCTCTACAGGAGCAAATGAAAAGATTTTGGGAAATAGAGGAGGTAGAGAAGGAAAAGGTCGATTCAGATCACGATGTATATTGTGAAAATTTTTATAAGAATACGGTTAAACGTCAACCAGAGGGAAGGTACATGGTAGACTACCTTTTAAGGAAAATTACCCCTCGGAAATATTTTTGGGTTCATCGAAAAGTACAGCCTACGCACAGTACCTTCAGATGGAAAGGAAACTCGACAAAAATCCTGAACTAAAAGCGCAATATCAACAGCTTCTTCAAGAGTATATCGATTTGGGTCATATGGAAGAAGTAACTCATCAGGAGCCTTCAACGACGAAACATTTCAGTTTTTTTCTACCACATCACGCAGTTATTCGTCCAGAAAGTAAATCCACAAAAGTACGTGTTGTATTTAACGCATCCAAGAAAACGTGTAGTGGATTTTCTTTAAACGACGTGTTATATCAAGGAACAGCCCTTCAAGGAGACCTCATGCAAATTATTTTGTCATGGAGATATTAAATATATATTCATATTAAATATGTATTCACTGGTGACATTCAGAAAATGTATCGCCAAATTTTTGTTCATGAAGAAGACAGACCTTATCAGAAAATTTTATTTCGAGATAGACCAAACGAATTGGTTAAAGTTTTTCAATTGAAAACGGTTACCTTTGGTGTTAATAGCGCACCGTATTTAGCACTAAGAACACTTTTTGAATTAAGCGAGGATTGTAAAGAAACTCACCCATTGGCCTCTTCAATTCTTAAGGAGGAGATATACGTAGATGACGTTTTATCAGGAGGACATAACCTGGAAGAGGCAAAAGAAAAACAAACACAAATTTCTAAAGCACTGCAATCTGCTGGATTTCCCCTGAAGAAGATGACCAGCAATCACCAAGCTCTTTTGGAAAATTTGGCCCGGGAAGATCTTCTTGAAGAAGATTTTTTGAAATTTGAAAACTCGAGCTCATTAAAGACCTTAGGTATACGTTGGAATGCCAAGCAAGATATTTTTTACTACACACCAGAAACAATAGCAGTTTCACCGTCTACTACTAAACGACAAATTTTATCGACCATAGCTAAGTTATTTGACCCTCTAGGCTGGTTAGGACCCATTGTTATTGTAGCTAAACTTATTATGCAGGAGCTATGGGAATGCAAATCGGATTGGGATGAAGATATACCACCTAAGATATTGGAAACATGGAACGCATTTTCGACTACTCTGCCACAAATTTCAACCATTAAAATAGCTTGATGGGCAAATTTCTCACCTCGATATCAAGCTCAAATTCATGGGTTCTGTGATGCATCGGAGCGGTGAATTTGAGAGCCTCTACTCCTGAGGGAGAACTTTTTTGTAATTTATTAGTTGCGAAAACTAAGGTTGCGCCTTTGAAAAAGATAACCATTCCGAAACTCGAGCTCTGTGGAGCATTACTGTTATATAACTTAACGAAGAGCTTAATTAAACGATTAAAATTCCCCTTTGAACTATTTATATACACTGATTCTTCGATTGTCTTAGGCTGGCTGCAGAAACCTCCGCATAATTTGAAAATTTTCATAGCCAATCGTGTCATTGGAGATATGTAAAGACAGATGAGAATCCAGCCGATCTTGGAACTCGAGGATGCGCTCCTCGGGAAGCTCCAGTGTAGCTTTCTCCTGAAGACCAAAGCAATTGAGTTTCTCGAGCTTCTCACCTCTGCGACCAAAGGAGTGTTTCAGGTGGCCCCAGAGTACGATACGATGAACATAATTGCAACTTGGGAGTTAGAAATAAAGACCAGATCCACTTTTAAGTTCCCACCACCCCTCTTGGACGAGTCGCTATTAAACCATTTTCGACATCTTTCTCCGAAGGCGCACGCTAATTTCCATGACTGCCGTAAGGTCGGCGGAGTTATCGGGCGGCAGTTAATGCCCCAATTCACGTTACGTCAATTTGATTGCCCCGACACAGCGCTGCCCCAAGCACAAAATTCTGCTTTTGGCTGGATCATCCACGGAAGATGGGATGGATGTAATTGCCACTAAAGGGGCGCGGAGTATGTTGAACCGTGTTGAACACTTATTTTTTATAGTGTAGTCCCATTGTGAATTATTTTTATTTTCTCTTAATTATTATTATTATTCTCTTAATTTCTTATCTTATTTTTTCTCAATCTCTCGTATGTATAATCCCATGTATTTCTTGTATATATTAGACTTCCTCATGTCTAAATTTTAATTTGAATTTGAACTTTTTTAAAACCTTCTATTAATTTAGAAGTAGACAAAGTAAGTAGACAAAACCCAGCCAAGAAGGCAATAAATCTCAGTTAAAGAAAACCCTAAAGCTTCTTATTTTCTTGGGGGATATATATATTCAAGAGGAATATACATATCCCAATACTCGTCAACTCATTTTTTGCTAGACCATAGGAGTTTAGTTGACTCCTAGAGCCTACATGGGTAATCTTCCAGCTGATCGTTTTAAGGCTCAATGTCCTTTTCTTGCTTCGGGTGCGGACTTTTGTGGCCTCTTTTACACCTCTTATCGAATTCAGCGAAAAGCTCCTTATAAGACTTATGTCGCCATTTTTGCTTGTTTTTCCTCTAAAGCTATTTATTCATATTGAACTTGCTTCTGATCTCTCTACTAATACATTTATTTTATGTTTAAACAAACACTTTACAGTGATAATGCGACTAAATTTGTGGGAGGCAGTTCTAAGCTTCAAGAGTTTAAACAGCGATTTTTCGCTGATAACAACATCAAATCGCTCATGCACTTCAGCACTGTCACAGGCTTCAAATTTTCGTTTATTCCTCCTCGATCTTCACACTTCGGTGGTCTTTGGGAGTCTGCCGTCAAGTCAACAAAAAAGCTTCTCATCAAGAATATGTCGCAGGTAAATCTAACCTACGAAGAGTTTCAAACCGTCCTCATTGAAGTGGAAGCCATTTTAAATTCTCGGTCGTTGGCACCAAGATCTGATGAACCAAATGATGGTGAAGCTTTGACTCCTGCTCATTTGTTAATTGGCTCGTCTCTGATGACACTACCAGAAGAGAAATTAAGCAACTACAATATAAATTACCTCAAGCGATTGCAACTTGTTACGTATCTTAAACAACAATTCTGGCTCCAATGGGTTCGTGACTACGTCTTGAGTTTACAACAACGATGCAAGTGGTTCAAAGCAAAAGAAAATATAAAGGAAAGCTCCCTAGTCATTATACATGATGATAATCTTCCACCTCAACAATGGGCCCTAGCTCGCATTATAAAGGCGTTCACAGGTAATGACGGAAAGGTGAGAGTGGTAAATCTACAAACATCAAAAGGAGTTCTTCGACGATCCATCCACAAAATAGCCCCTTTACCTACGGAAGATGATTGAAAGTACCTTTCAATGGGGGCAGTATGTTGCGTCAGAATTATGAATTACTTAATATTGTCCAATTATTTATCATGCATCTCAATTTGTATTTTTACTCTAAACGAATGCAGTCCTTTAATTATCTTGTCGCCCTTAATCTATTTCTCTTTTCGCATAATTTCAATTTAAAATACATATGTATTTATTTAACTTGAATTCAATATACATAGAAATGTAACGGGATTACATTCTTATTACTTTGACTCTTGTGACTAATAATTTTCAATGTCAACATCATTATCGTTTTGAATCTGCATTAATAAAGAAGTGTCGACGGAACATTTTCGTTTTCCAAAAAATAAATAACGGGTGATTTTTTAGTTATTATCAATTTGGCAACACTGGTTTTACAGCTCACGCACGTTTCGTGTTTTTTTTCACTGTCAAACATCTTCAGTTTGGTCTATAATTTAACCATGAATCGTCTTACAAACGAACAACGCCTGCAAATCATTGATTTTTATTATCAAAATGCGTGCTCTTTTAAGAAAGTTCATCGCGCGCTTCTTCCATTTTATGGTCAGTTTAATCGACCCACTAAAGCGGCTATTCGGGCTATTGTGACTAAATTTCGCACCCAATTTACCCTGTTGGACATTAAACCACCAACACGCTTACGTAGAGTGCGAACTGAAGAAAATATCGCAGCTGTATCGGCCAGTGTTAATGATGACCATCAATTATCGATTCGCCGCCGTTCGTAGTAATTGGGCCTCTGTTTCTCAACAACGTGGAAAATTTTGAGGAAGGATTTAGGTGTGAAGCCTTTCAAAATACAGCTGGTGCAAGAATTGAAGCCGTACGACCTATCGCAACGCAGAATTTTTGGTGAATGGGCTCTTGGAAAGTTGGCCGAAGATCCACTTCTTTATCGAAAAATTGTGTTCAGCGACGAAGCTCATTTTTGGCTCAATGGATACGTAAATAAGCAGAATTGTCGATTTTGGAGTGAAGATCAGTCAGAAGCATTGCAAAAGCTACTGTTCACACGAGTGAACAAATACACAACCCTAACCCTGACTTCCAATAGGACAACACAAACATCTTTAACAAACAATAACAATAACATCACCAACACATATCAACATTCACAATATACATCATCATACACACTTTCATCAACACCTTCAACATAATTATTAGGATCTTGGTAGTTCAGTTGATTAGCGATTCTTGAACGACACCAAACAACGCGAGTGCTTAGTGCACTGTGAATAAATATTTTGAAATAATAAAATTTGAATTATTAATAAATTATAAAATATATATATACAAATTGTGAACTTACATATCTTCAAACCCAAACATTGTGAACTAATGTACAAATCATACAAATTGTGAACTTATATGCAAATACAAATAAAGTACATTATAACGTTTATAGAAAACACACAATTATAAAACTTCAAATAATATTTCTATATAACATTTATTCTATACACAATTAAAATATAAAATGTTTGTGCATAATATACCCTATTCTCACATACTAACCCTACCCCATAACCCGTTCGTTCATGGTCCTTCAAGGGAAAAGAAGAGACAGCGACACGTATGTATACAGTCCACAAAACACCCCCTAATTTGTGAAAAATCTACCCCACCCTAAAAAATATAACCCCACAAAACCCTAATTTAAAAATTTGTACTAAAATAAAAAGAAATTTAAAACAATAACAACAATAGTGCTGTGCAGAAAACAAATAAGTGCAAAGTGAAACAGATATACAAATTAAAATAAACACACATACACTAACAAAAAAGTGTAAAACATAAATCAGACAATACAGAAAACATAAAAACATTCTAAAAACAACAAAGTGCACAAAATACTTAAATATAAATCAAAAAACACAAATTAACAATTAACACAAACAATAATTACAGAAGGTCACATTAAAAGAAAGAGTGCATTTACAAAAGCAACATATATAAAACAGTAAAAAATTAGACATTGCAAAATCAAAAATAATAATACATCACATATTTAAAATCATAATAATACATATTAAAATTACAAAAATAAAGTGAAATTACATAGAACAGTAAAATAAAAATTAAAAACAAATTTAAAATCAAAAGGCAAGCACAAAAGTTTACTAAAGTTCACAAAAAATACAAACAAAACACATATTACATTAAAGAAACAAAAATTATACATTTTCAAAATAATACAAAGCAAAAAATTAAAACCCCAAAACAAATATAAATTAAAAAAGGAAACACAAATGTTCACAAAGGTTAAAAAAAAATAGAAACAAAATATACATTATAAAGAGAAACACATCTTGCACAGTTTTCAAAATAAAACATAAACAAAATCAAAAGTGAGAAAAGACAAATAAAAAATTGAACAAAATTCAAAACAAGTAGCAACAAAGTACATAGTGACAAAAATTAAAAAATTGAAAAATATAAAGTGCACAAACAATTGCATTCCAATACAGTTCACTAACAAAAAATAAATCAAAAACAATTTCAAATATAAGCAACTACTAACAAATTAACATTATTAACATTGCACATAAACACAACACAACAAACATCACACAAAAAGGAATTGGAAAAATAAAATTGGTTTGTACCCTACCCTCAGCAGACAAGGTAAGTTGAAAATTTTCAATTTACAATTTTTTATATATATCGGATAATTCGTCGCGAATTTTCTGGATGAATTGGAAGAGTTGTGGTCGAATATTGACGGAAAATACAGACAGATCCGAGAGTCGCCACAACTCAATGAACCCGAAGTAGCCAATTCGATAAATTTTAATGGCCTCCAGGAATGTGAGATCGGCTAAAAAATTCTATAGGTCATCTTTGATTTCCATAGATGAATCTATAGAAAATTCAACTCAACCCAAAAATTCAAACACCACCCCACCCGAACCCTCACAACCCACACAACCCACCCAATCAGTTGGATTTAACGTAGCCCCTTGCGATATGCAAACATTCAGTGGGGATTTCAAGTCTTGGGCCTCGTTCAGAGACCTATTCAAGGCCATTTATGGCAATAATACCCGCCTAAATGGTGTAGAAAAACTTTTCTACCTTAAGAATAAGACTAGCGGCGAAGCTAAAGAAATAGTCGACAATGCACCTTTAACTAATGATGGTTTTCTTATTACTTGGACCCAACTGGTAAATCAATATGAAAATAAAAGGATGCAAATTAACGATCAGGTTAAGACCCTTTTAAATTTACCAGCGGTAAACACTATGTGCAGTGTTTCAATAAGAAAATTACAGAGAAAGATTAATTGCTATATTGCAAATTTGAATACATTGGAGGTAGATACGGACAATTGGGATCCTATCATAGTATATCTCTGTTTGACAAAATTACCCAAGGAAACCCGAAGGGAATTTGAGAAAAGGATTGTGCTGAAATGCCTTCCTGGACAGATATGGATATATTTCTAACAAATACATTCAAGGAACTCACTTCTGTCAATGATGTTCCGGAAAGTAACCCTAACCCTAACCCAAACACACACCCAAAACCCAAATTCCTCCAGGACATCAACAATCAAATTGACAGAAGAATAAAGACATTCCATAATGTGACACACAACAATAGGAAGGATACCCGATCCACAAACGCATTCCAGAGCAAACCCTCGAATTCTACCCAAACCCACCCGAATACCCATAATTGCCCGAAACCCCAGGGAAAACTCGATGGTTCATTGTACAAACTGTGCAAAAGTAACCATACTTTGAGGGAATGCTCATCATTTACTTCCCTGGGAGTAAATGAAAGAATTGAATTCGTAAGAAAGAATTCAATTTGTTACAATTGTCTGGCCATTAGCCACATGGTATCAGGATTTCGCAGTACCTTTACATGCAGATACTGTGGCGGCAGACATAACACCCTATTACACAAACCCAACCCAAACACTAACCCACAGAATGACGATAAACCCAATTAGACGACAGAGCTAAATTATTAGGCACAGCTGCCTTGAATATTCAAATACATGGTGAAGAATTCCCTGCTAGAGCGCTTATTGACCCAGCATCAGATTTTTCATTCATTTCTGATAAGCTAAGGCGCAAATTGCACATACCCACCCTACCCATAGTTGCTGAAATCTCAGGTTTAAATGAGGTTGTTTTAGCACGTTCGAACAAGATGTGTGATATACATGTTGGTTCTAACACTATTAAGGAATTTTCATTGAATATTCAGGCAATTGTTGTCAAAACCCTCACCCGTAATTTACCCACCCAAAACTTAAAACCTACTTTCATAAAAGAGTTGGACAGAGTCCCATTGGCGGATCCTAAATTTTATGAAAGCCGCCCAGTTGATATTATAATTGGTAGCGATTTTTACCCACAAATTATCAGAGCTGGTGTTAAGAAAGATGTTCTTGGCACATTAATAGCTCAAGAAACTGAGTTTGGTTGGATTTTAACCGGACCAGTACAAGATTCTCACCCTACCCGAAGAATCGTCTCTTACTATAGTTCTGTCAAGCTTGATATATTTTTGACCAAATTTTGGGAAATTGGAGAAATTCCGCAAGAACCCATTCAATCCGAGGATGATTGTACTTGTGAAAAAATTTACACGACAACTACCCGTCGTTTACCCAATGGCCGTTATCAAGTAACTCTTCCATTTCGTAACCCTCAAATTGCGTTAGGAAACTCTCGCCATATAGCGATGGCTCAATATTTAAGAAATGAGAAGAATTTACTAAAGAAACCCGATCTGAAACTTGGATACGATAACGCGCTACAAGAATATATTGATTTAGGTCATATGAAACCCATAATTTTTAACCCTAAAACTTCTTCAAACACCCATTATTATTTACCCCATCATGCTGTTGTAAAACCCGATCGTGTTACGACCAAAGTTCGAGTTGTTTTTAATGCATCGAGCAAAACTTCGAACGGCAACAGCTTGAATGATACCCTACACATTGGTCCTACCCTACAACAAGATTTGGTTGTTTCAATCTTGAGATGGCGCTTTTATAAGATTGTTTTTAATGCCGATATCACTAAGATGTATAGGCAAATTCAATTGAACACTACCCACACACCCTATCAAAGAATTTTATTCCGTAAAAGCGTCAACGAACCCATTCAAGATTACGAACTGCAAACAATCACATTTGGCGTTAACTGTGCTCCTTATTTGGCTATCAGAACCCTACACAAATTAGCCGCAGACATTCAAGATACCCACCCAATTGCATCTCAATTTTTGAGAGAGAATATGTACGTCGATGATGTACTAGCCGGTGCTCATACTGTTCCAGAGGCTGAAATCGCTCAAAAAGAGTTAATCACTGCACTTGAATCTGCTGGTTTTCCTCTACGAAAGTGGACATCAAATACCCAAGAGCTCCTAGATAATTTACCCAAGGACCACCAACTCAATGCCGCCTTACTCACCCTTCCGGAATCGGAAAAGCCTAAAACTCTAGCCATTCGGTGGAATCCAAAAGAGGACAATTTTTTCTTTGAGGCCCCAAAAATAGAGAGAAAACCAGCCTACACTAAGCGAGCAGTTTTATCTGACATCGCTAAACTTTTTGACCCAGCTGGTTGGTTAGCACCGCCAAAATCGTGATGCAGCAAATCTGGCAGGATAATACAGCTTGGGATGAATGTCTTAACCCACTCACACTTATTAAATGGCACAAGCTTTTGCAGTTTTATGATAACATTGACAATATTCGAATTCCTAGATGGATACATTTTTCACCCTCAGCAAAAATTGAGTTTCATGGCTTTTCAGATGCTTCTGAAAAAGCATACTCTGCGGTTTTATACGCACGAGTTATACCCATAAACGGACCTATGTCCGTAACCCTACTCTTCGTTAAGACGAGAGTTGCACCTATTGAAGTAACTTCGCCGCATATATTGGAACTTTATGGTGCAGTGTTGTTGGCAAAGATGGCACACAATTTGATTACCCAGCAAAGGCTAACCCACCACCCAATGAATTTTTAGACGCACTCCTCGATAGTTTTGACATGGCTCAACAAAACCCCAACTACTTCAAACAGCTGTCTGACGGACCGTGTGTATTCAATTTCCGATGCTGGAGAAACCAGGAACTGGAGAAATGAGGACTTTTATAACAACCCAGCCGATGTTGTCAGTCATGGTTACAATGCAGACGGACTGAAGGATGACAAGTTCTAGAATGAACCAACCTCGTTGAAGGAATATCCGACAAAGTGGCCAACAACACATCTACCCTCCGAAACTCAAGCTGAAGTTGAAACTGTAAACCCAAAACCATCTATGAACTTCACTCACCCCACCCAGGACATTTTGGAAAGATTTTTCTGAATGGTCCAAAGCTTTTAGAATATTGTCTTTTGTCTATCGATTTTGTGACTGCGTATCATTTACTCGAAATAAATTTCGACATGACAGCATAGTTCTGGATCGAAAATACCCACAATCTATTGACGAAAGACTCAATAGATTATTAACCCACCCGAGTATTAAACTTGATGCGCATGGGATCAAAACTACCCGTGATGGACTAGTAATACTCTGTCAGACACAATATTTCAATGGGGAATATTATAGTCTGAGGAGATCAAATTTACTCACCCTTACACCCTTGGGAATCACCCACTACTCACCCAAACAATCCTTACCTACCCAAATTTTTACCCAAAACACCCACAATTATTAATACCCACCCAAAGTCTAATCTCAGGTTCCACCCCACAAGAAGCTATGGTTGATCTCCAGGTCGGAATTGAAAATCTGTTCCCATGGGAAAACCCTGAAACCACGAGAGAAAAAAAATATTAATACCCTTTCCCACCTTTTGGACAATTAAAAATAATTTGTTTTTATACACAGGTTGCCGGCCCGGGAGGATGTTCACACGAGTGAACAAATACACAACCCTAACCCTGACTTCCAATAGGACAACACAAACATCTTTAACAAACAATAACAATAACATCACCAACACATATCAACATTCACAATATACATCATCATACACACTTTCATCAACACCTTCAACATAATTATTAGGATCTTGGTAGTTCAGTTGATTAGCGATTCTTGAACGACACCAAACAACGCGAGTAAAGTAAGTAAAGTGAATAAATATTTTGAAATAATAAAATTTGAATTATTAATAAATTATAAAATATATATATACAAATTGTGAACTTACATATCTTCAAACCCAAACATTGTGAACTAATGTACAAATCATACAAATTGTGAACTTATATGCAAATACAAATAAAGTACATTATAACGTTTATAGAAAACACACAATTATAAAACTTCAAATAATATTTCTATATAACATTTATTCTATACACAATTAAAATATAAAAGGTTTGTGCATAATATACCCTATTCCCACATACTAACCCTACCCCATAACCCGTTCGTTCAGCTACCAATGCATCCAGAAAAATTCACAGTTTGGTGCAATTTATGGGCTGGTGGCATCATTGGACCGTACTTCTTCAAAGATGCTGCGAATCGTAATGTAACTGTGAATGGTGAGCGCTACCGTGAGATGATATCCAACTTTTTTTTCCCAAAATGCAAGAGCTTGACTTGATGCATGACATGTGGTTTCAACAAGACGGTGTCACATGCCACACAACACAATGGACTTATTGAGAGGCGAGTTCGGTGAACATTTTATTTCACGTTCGGGACCGGTCAATTGGCCGCCTAGATCGTGCGATTTAACGCCTTTAGACTATTTTTTGTGGGGCTATGTTAAAGCTCATGTCTATACAGACAAGCCCGCTTCAATTGACGCATTGGAAGACAACATTGAAGCTTTTAGTCGTGAGATACCGGCCGAAATGTTGAAAAGAGTATGCCAAAATTGGACTAAGCGGATGGACCATTTGAGGCACAGTCGCGGTCAACATTTGCAAGAAATAATCTTCAAACATTAAATTATATGGACCGTACTATCGATTCAAATAAAGATTTCATGCATTTTTCTGAATTTTATGTATTTTTTTTTTTGAAAAATGTTCCTATAACTCTTTAAAAATCACCGATTATAAGTTTTTGTTTTTATTAAACAGTCAACACATCACCTACTAGGCTATTGTAGACTACTACTTCGCAGTAAACCATTGGCCACAAACAGACGCATTTCAGTAACCCTTAAATGTTCTGGTGAAAGCGACCTCTGTATCTTTAATACATCGACGCAGAATTAAATAACATCGGGTTTATATGACTTTATTGGTAATTTAGAGGCGATATACTTTGAAAATTACAGCTTCTTACAGGTTTTTTTAAATTAGAAAACAGTAAGCATTAACAATACAATTTTCATGAATTACTACGACTAGTCAATACAAACTAACTAGCAGTTTAAGTTTGTATTAAAAAAAATTATTTCCACGTGCAAAATGCCTTGACAATTTCTTTCGAACCATTGTAAAGACCGCATTGCTTTATTTTGGTACTGCATGTTTTTTGACCTGCTATGAATATCCTCAACAACAGCATTAATCCCGAGACCTCTGGGAATATACTAGTTTCTGACATACCATGATGTTTTAAAATGATTCTACCGGTTTCAAAATTTGTCTGTAAGCATTAATTTATTATGTATCAAAGATTTTGATTTTATTCCTTACTTTTAAGTCCAGCTCGTCCTTTTTTTCTTTAGATGTGCTTTCCATTGTAGCTTAGCATCCAGAGTCATTCCAAATAGAGGCCTCCCTTACTGCATACAATTCATTCACTCACAGTAAATGCAACTTATTGTTGTTTTGATTTTGTGTGTTCATGATTCTCTTAAACACATGTGAGTGAATTCCAAAAAAACTTTACTATTTACAGTTTATTAAAGAGATATAGACATTTTGCATCACAAAAGTAATTCAGAACTTTGTTCGCATATGGTACTGGTTTTTCATCTATAAAAACTTGTTTGTTGTTAAATTTTTATTTGTACACTTTATATAAACAGATTTTAAGTTCAATACTCCATACCTTTTTCCATCTATCTACACAGCTCTGCACATTTTGCAATTTATTAGTTGAGCTGGGAGTGGATTTACCAGTAGCCATAAAGATGGTATCATCTGCGAATGTGCCGACAATATATTGTTGTTGTCCGTCCTCTTTTCCTGGACACTGTCCTTTTTGTTGGGTATCCGTGGTCGGAAAAAAACTATGTTTAAGAAATTCCTAAATAAAAAATTTAAGAGACATATCTGCACACACGGCGACTTAAACGTGACATGGTAATGATGAAATATTTTTCACCTGCAATGCGCCTTATTTCATTCAATAGGTGCAATATTTGCATGTCTCCTAAGTTAATCTTTTATGTACTCGTACTTACTCCATTCTGGTGTAGCATTGATTATAGAGCCAAGCTGTCCTCACTTTTTTAGTTTTGCTTGTGTCATGTTTTATTTAAATTAATCGCAAACTAAAATTCAGAAGGTAGAATTATTTGTTGTCGTCACATTAGGTGAATTCAATCGAACGGTTAAAGAAATTTTGAAAATCGGTGTTAGAAAGATATGTCACTATCGCAAAATTGCCAGCAGAACTGTACTTTTTTTTTATTATTTTTAATTAAAAATGAACTATAAAAGTGAATTCACTACTGAACAGATTGACTCTTTGTTTGATATAATCGGGCAAAAATTGCCATAGTTAAGATTTAAAGAAAAACAAAAAAAAAAAAAAACGTTGTGTCATATTTAAATATGTTTAAGGGAGAATCATCAGTTTTGCATTTGAGCGACCAGCATTAATCGGTTAACATTTGCGATTTTCTTTTTCCATGGAAGTACTTTTGAATTGACGTCATTTCTTGGTGTAATATTTCACTTACTTTATTCATTATTTAACTTAATTTATCAAAAATTAAATTCTAAAATTCTGATAAGGAGTCGGAATTTATGAAAGCTCGGAGCTGCACTACTGCTTTACTCAACGTAGTTGATGACCTTAGGTTGAGACTAGATGAAAATTAAATAGCGTTTTTAGTTCTTTTGGATCATACCAAGGCCTTTGATACGGTTGATAATAAAATATTATTGAGGCATCTAAAGACCCTCTATCATTTTTCTAATTCAGCTTGTAGTCTTATACATTCTTAGCTTATGAACAGATCACAACGAGTTTACCGGTACGAAAATAAACGTGTATTGGTTGACAACCAAATAAAAATTCTGTTCGACATCCCACCAGCCACTAGCGAGAATAGTAAGTCAGTTAGAAGAATACAGTCTTCTGTAAATGACTCTTTGGCAACTCTGAAAACTCTTGGAGTAAATGTGGGAAGCTGGGACGCTATTCTCATAAGATTAATCTCCACTAGATTACCCGATTTCACCCTTTCACTATGGGAACAGTCTCTTTCATCACCCCGTGAACTACCAAAGTGGTCACAAATGTCTCAGTTTTTAGTAGCCGTAGAGCGTCTCACAAGCATTAAAACTGCTAAGGATGACTTTTATTTGAATAAAAAGCCACAACCAAACATACACACATATTCCTCTCAAGAACACTTGCATCTAACTTGCAAAGCATGCGGTGAAGAACATAATCTCCGAGTGTATCCGAAATTTCGGGCTTTCACTGTACAACAAAGAGTCGACTTTGTGTACAAGAACAAATTTTGTAATAATTGCTTAGGCTCTTCTCACACAAAAGCAAATTGCAAAAGCAAGTACACTTGCATTTATTGCAAAAAAACCCATTATTCCTTATTGCACATGACAAAAGTGTCAAAAAATTCACCGCAGGAATCTCACAATTCACACTACAAAGGTAGCAGTAATTCCCCACAATCGGCAAATGATACACAGATCAATCATGATAACTCTCGAACAGAATACCCTACCTCAAATCGGGTACATGCTAATTACTCTACGAGTAATGAAAATATTCTATTGCGAACTGCTCTAATGCAAATAGAATATAGAGGTGAACTCTTCACAATTCGGGCTCTTATAGACCCAGGTCCTCAGCGAACATTATTAACAGAAAGAAATAGAAGCCGACTTCAACTCCCATATCAAACATCTCGTTTTGAAATTGTCGGTATCGGCGGACAAAAGCAGTCCGCAGATAAAGAATGCGAGTTCGTTTTGTACGCAAGAAGGTATAATTTGAGAATTCCCATTAAGGCAACGGTTTTGTCGAAAGTCACTAATCAACTTCCTTCTTGTACCTTTGCAATCGCTCACTCTAGCGAACTCGAAGCATTAGATCTAGCTGATCCCACCTTCAACAAATCATCATAAATAGATATAATCCTGGGCAATAACTATGAATATCTCGTTAATATTGAAGGTATGAAGAAGAATATTTGCGGTCGCACCTCGGCATATAACACTGTATTCGGATGGGTGCTAAGTGGCCTTATGAAAGCTCAAGCGATTCAAACCTTCACAACTTCAGTTGTTTCCTCGGATATATCACACCTCAATAGTATCTTGAAAAAGTTTTGGGAAGACGAAGAAATTCCCTCAGCATGCCCGTGTTCAACTGAAGATGAAATTTGTGAGAAGTTCCATACTCAGACTACGACACGTCATGAGAATGGTAGATATATCGTACGATTGCCATTCAGGAAAGAATATCCCTAGAAAATTTCTAGATTTATTGCTTTGGCCCAATATTCCATAATGGAAAAAACATTGTGCAGGAACCCCGGACTTTACACCGAATATAATAATGTTTTAAACGAATATTTGACCCTTGATCATATGGAAGAAACTTCCACTCTTAAAACTATGTCTCAGGGTAAATATAACTCATTTTACTTACCGCAACATGCTGTAGTACGCCCGGACAATAGGACTACAAAGGTACGAGTTGCATTTAACGCATCGAGGAAAACAAAATCAAATTTTGCTCTTAATGATGTCTTGCACACAGGCCCTACTCTACAAAGTGATTTGATTAATTATTCTCAATTGGAGAAAATACAAATTTGTATTCAGCGGCGATATACAGAAAATGTACCGTCAAATTCTCGTACATTCATCCATTTTGCGTAAGGAGACTTATGTGGATGATATTCTTTCTGGAGGTTTTTCCATAGAGGATACCCTATCCGCTCAGAATCAACTTATAGAAGTCTTGAAATGCGCAGGAATACCTCTGAAAAATATTACTGCGAATGACTCTAAATAACTCTCCCATTTACCAAAGGAGGATCTCTATGGTTTAGATTTCCTCCGCTTCCATGAGTCAAGCACAACCAAGACTCTTGGTATAAAATGGAATGCGCTCACGGACACATCTCCTACACTTTGACGCCAATAGCACAGTCATCAAAAATAACTAAAAGGCAAATTCTCTCGTCTGTGGCAAAACTTTTCGATCCAGCTGGTTGGCTTGCGCCTTTTATAATAAGGGCAAAAATACTCATGCAACAGCTGTGGTTAGAGGGATTAGAATGGGACGAAGACATTTTACCGGATTTCCTTCAAATATGGAACAATCTCGTTCAGGATCTCTCTCATATAGAGGAAATCTCAATTCCTCGGTGGATAAAATATATGCCTGAGGATATAATTCAGATTCATGGATTTGCTGATGCCTCCAAATCAGCTTATTGTGCTACAGTGAATGTTAGGTGTCAAACAAACACACATAACACATTTTCAAGTTTGTTACTAGCGAAATCCAAGGTAGCCCCAATTCAGACAGTCAGTCTCCCACGATTGGAACTAAATGGAGCCGTTTTATTGGCAAATCTTATCCACTATGTTCTAGCATTCTTGAATTTCTCTAGGTTGGCTCTCAAAACCCCCTTCATCTTGGGAAACCTATGTAACTAATAGAATCGCTCGAATTCATCGCTTAATCCCAGATGCAAGATGGCAACATGTGCCAATACACTATAATCCAGGAGATCTTGGAAGTCGTGGCTGTAAACCACAAGATCTTGCTCACAACTCCCTGTGGTGGCATGGACCACCATGGTTAACCAAACCCTCATCTGAATGGCCAAAACAAAACCCGTTGAAAACACTCCAAATCTCTAACGAGGTTCAGGTACTGCATACAGAAGTTCGAAATGATGACATTCTAGCTAGAGTCTCATCATACAACAGAGCTTTGCGTGTGGTATGCTATATATTTCGATTCTTCAATAATTGTAATAAGAACCTCAGGCCAAATAAATCACACATTACTCAAAATAACTTAACTCACGAAGAAATGAAATTCGTTAAAGTCAGTCTGATTATGCTATGTCAGAAAACCTATTATTCAGAGGAATATGAATCCTTGTCTGAAAAGCGGGACATATTTACCAAAAGTGTTCTCAGAACCTTAAACCCATTCCTTGATAAGAATTTGCTTCTTAGGATAAATGGCAGATTGGCTCTTTCTTCCCTACCATATAATGAACGCTATCCCATTATATTACCTGGCAACTCCCGATTTTGTCAGCTTTATTTGCACCATTTACATTACTTCCTATCTCATGTGTCGTATGGTAAAGACTGAATTCTATGTCTTCCGTCTCAAACCCCGAGTGAAGAAGATAATACGACAGTGCAAAACTTGTATTATTTACCGACAACAGCCTTGTTCTCAGATAATGGCACCGCTTCCCCGAGAGAGATGTAGTCTTTCACCTCCATTTGAAGTTACAGGGATTGATTTTGCTGGCCCGTTTGAAATTAAAATCTCAACCTTACGAAATTCGAAAACTCCAAAGGCCTATGTTTTTTGTTTGCTTCAGCACGAAAGCTATCAATTTGGAATTATGCTCAGACCTGTCTTCGTCAGCGTTCCAGGCCGCATTCTCTCGTTTCGTTGGTAGGCGTGGACTACCACAAAGAGTAGTAACTGACAATGGTCGAATTTTTCTCGGAGCTAGTAGAGCACTCGAACGTGAATTCAACGAGTTTGTGAAGACAGCGGCCCAAGATATAGCCCAGAAATACCTGACATATGGCTTTGAATTGAAATTTATTCCACCTCATGCACCACCAAGCTGCCGTGAAGAGCTTCAAAATTCATTTGAAGCTAATTGCTGGTGCTCAGAGATTTACCTTTGAGGAATTTTCAACTGTTCTAGCTCGCATAGAAGGAATTCTGAATTCTCACCCATTATCTGCGCTTTCCGAAGACCCATCTGATTTAGCAGCATTGACTGCGGGTCATTTCTTGAGAGGAGCCCCCCTAATGGCTTTCCAGAACAAAAGTGGCAGGAAATGTCTCTGGTTAACAGATGGGAGAAGCTGAAAGCACTTCACCACCAATTCTCCCTTCGGTGGAGAGAGGATTATTTGAAATCTCTCCAGAGGAGATACAAGTGGAAATTCTCAGTTCCTAATGTCCATGTAGGAGATCTCGTGGTTATAATGGACGATTTACAACCACCCTACGAATGGCGATTGGGACGGATTGAAGTTACATATCCAGAACCCGATATGAATGTGCGTACAGCGGATATCCGCACAGTGTCGGGAATTATCACTCGACCGATAGTTAAATTATGTCGGCTTCCATTTTTGAATGAAGAAAATTCTAATTGAAATAAATTCTAATTCAAATTTTCAATACAACTCGCCTTTTTTCTCAAACTACCAACATTTCTGACTGACTCAATTTCTCATTACTCGCAATGTCCACTAATATTTATAATTTTTCCCTTAGAAATAATCGAAATTTATAATAATACGCCGGAACCACAAAAAACAATCCCAACAATAGACGTCACGTGGGCAAGGGTCGTCACCCAAGATCTCGACCAGATCCTGAAATTTATGAATGCAAAATTTGCCGGAAATTCCACGCGTTGAGGTTTTGCCGCCAATTCCTGAGAATGTCTATCATTGAAAGGCAGGAAATCGTCGATAGGCATCGGTATTGTGAAAACTGTCTAGCTAGGAGCCATGACCTACGATCCTGCACGTCACTGGACATGTGTAAGAAATGTGACAAATTTCACCACACATTGCTTCACCCAATCCCTGAAAAGACCAAAAGAAATGAAGCAATTCAAAGAAAGACGTTTGAAAAGACGAAAAGAAATAAGGCCGTTCAACGAAAGACATCAACGAAAGAAGCATCATCATCGACTTAGTCCATAAGTCCAGATGCCAAAATCATTGCACAAGCCATAAGGTCCTTGGCACAAGTCCTTTGTACTACACCTCCGGGCGAGAGGTCACCTTGTCTTTAGCACAAGGCCGGCGCTATGATCAAACTACGTTTGAACACATATTAATTTCAAAGGCAACAAAAAACATATTTCCATCAAACAAAAAGGAATGTCTCCACCATTACAATTCCATTGCACAATGGGAATGCCTCCACAATTCCAGTCATACAAAAACAAAGGGAATGTCTCCACAATTCACTGTTAATATCAATTGTAGGGAGAGCAGATGTTTTGTGGAAATTAAAATAAGACAAAGCAATTACTTATCATCTTGTGCTTATCATAGCAACTACAGAATTCTACCACCAAATTGAAATTTTAACTTAGTCAATTAAAATGAAATAAAACCATTGCGTGAAAGTAAAATTTGTGTAATCATATTTAATAAAATTAAAAAAAAACAAGAAATTGTATAATAATATTGAACTGTGCTCAAATACAATAAGAAAATAAAATACTCAAAATAAAATTAAAATACATACATACATAATTGGCCATTACAACCCTTCAGTCAGGATTACGGCCTAGCTTCTCAAATTAAAATACTTAAATTTAAATGAAATTTATAATTAATAAATGAAAATATATCTCTAACATTAAAAGGAAAAAAAAATAAAGTGAAATAAAATTTAGTTAATGTACTATAAAATTAAATTTATAATAAAAGAAAAAAAATTCTTTAAGTATCTTTAATAAAACAAACAAAAAATGTTTGATTTACATTTTAATTATATTCACCTAAACTACTTACCTATATGAAATTAAACTTATCTTAAACTTGTTTACATTTTAATTATATTCACCTAAACTACTTATCTATATGAAATTATACTTACCTTAAACTTCGAGGTGGTCAATGGATGAGTTCCAACATATGCTGGAGAGGCTGGCGTCACACGTGCGCCTGAACACCCCGGTTATTATTGGAGGAGATTTTAACGCTTGGGCGACCAAATGGGGTAGTAGATATACTAACGCCAGGGGTCGCTGCCTCTTGGAAACATTCGCTTCCCTTCCTGTGGCGCTGATGAATGACGGAAGAGGAAGCACATTTAGGAGAGCTGGATCGAGCTCGATAATAGATTTGTCGTTTGTGAGCGATGGCCTTGTTTCGCGGACCGCATGGAGGCTAACTGAGGACTTCACGAATAGTGACCATCAGGCAATCGTGATTACGGTTACCGGGCGCAACACGAGAGGAAACGGATTGCCGAAGTTTACGGGACCTAAATGGAAGGACTCCCGCTTTGACGAGGAGACGTATAGATTGATGTTGTCGTCTTTTCAAACGACTGGCAGCACGGTCGAGGAATTAGTGAGCGGCGTATACGAAATGCTCAACACTGCATGTGATGCTGCTATGCCTAGGAGAACTGTGTGTAGGGGACGTTCCCCCTGCTACTGGTGAAATGACGAGATTCGAAAACTGCGGTCGGCGTGCTTTGGGGCGAGAAGTCGGGCCGAGCGCACGAGAGGAAGACCGACCGTCTCGAGTACCCGGGACAAATAGCGGCAATAAAAGCGGAGGAACGAAGTACTTCCATGCACAAATGGCAGTCACGATGGGAGAGCAGTTTAAAGGGAAGATGGACATTTCGTCTTGTCCCTGATGTAACCGTTTGGATGAAGAACGGACATTGCGAGTTGAACTACTACGTGACCCAGTTTCTAACTGGTCATGGGTGCTTCAGAAAGTACCTGCACAGATTTGGTCATGACACTTCCCCTATATGCCCAAACTGTGTAGATGAGGAGGAAGATGCGGAGCATATTCTAACATGCTGTCCCAGATTTAGATGGCCGGGAGAAACGAATTTAGGACCAAACCGGCTAATGGAAGAACTGTTGAACTGTAGGATTCTATGGAGTCAATATAGTCAGAGAATGGCTGAAGTAATGATAGTACTCCGAAGACTGGAGGAACGGAGGCGAAATTTAAATTAATGTGATAAAGCTTTCAAGCTAACCAGCCCTCCGCGAAGTAATACCTTACGGCAGTCCCGCGGGGGAGAGTGGTTGAAGTGTGTAGGGGGTGGGTTTAGTACGTAGGCACCAGTGATGGTGAATCGGGCACTCTTTTGTTGGAACAAAAGTGTCTTTCGAAGATTCCCACCTCCGGCTCAAGAAAAAAAATAAAAAAAAAGAAAAACTTACCTTAAACTTGCACCAACACATAATAAAAGTAAGTGAATTAAGTCGTCTAAAATGATACTTTCCGAAAAATTTTGCCCATATTGAAATATTGATGGAAATTGTGTAATTGTATAAATATATTGTAAATTCACAATTGGAAAAAAACAGAAAAAGGATTTATTTCATTGCTGGAAAAGGTAAGAATCTCAATTCTCTCTTAATTCTCTTAAGAAATTGAAATAATTGTATTTCTTTCTTTCTCTCTCCCACAATACGCATCCCAACGATTGTAATTGCTCACGAGTAATTACAATCCATATCTCCTAAAGATCTCTTTCTTTAAAAGAGATTTAAGGGAGATTTATAAACAAATTATTCATCCCCAATTTGTTTCAGATGTGTTTGATAATTGTAGCGTACACATTTACGCTGATGACGTTCAGCTTTATAGGAGCACTCGTATTGAGAATATCAATCTTTGTATAGACTCGATCAACTGTGATTTACAGAAAATTGACAACTAGGCTAAGGCCAATGGACTTTGTATAAATCCTAAAAATCTAAATGTTTATTGCTCTCCAGAACAAAGAGAGCATTTGTTGTGCCAGATATAATTATCAAGTTTTTATTCAACCTGACTATGTTGAATTAGCAACCAATCTGGGTATTATCTTTAATGGTCGGCTAACGTGGTCTAACCACATTAATGTCATCGTTGGTAGAGTTTACGGTATGCTTCGAAATTTATGGGCCTTTGCCATAAGAATGCAACTGGGTAAAACGTACCTGATTCCTGTACTTTTATACAGATCTTAGTTTCGCAAACTGTGATACTGATGATAGGCGTACACTCAACTTGGCTTACAATAATATAGCTAGATATGTATTTATTAAAGGAAGTCGCTACCATATATCACAATTTTCTTACTGGATATTTGGAGTTAATTTTAATAACCTCTTAAATATTAAATGCATTATTCTCCTCCATAAGATAATTACCTCAAAACAGCCAACAAACTAATTTAGGAGTGTACTTGCAAGATCCAACCGCGGTAGGAAAATTATCCAACATAGATTTAGATCTCTTTTGTCACAACGCCAGTATTCAGAACAAAGGCAATGCAATTAAGTTCAAAAAGGAATTATAAAAGTTATTTAATAGCCCATTTACACTACAGCGAAATCTAGTAGATTAGATTTCAAATCTTGCTCAAAATCTAGATCGTTTACACTGGATTTATTTGACAGTAGCAAGATTTAATTTTAATAACAAAAACAGCTGACTGAAAATTAAAAGAAAATAATAATATTTCCAAATTTAGTTTAATACCAAATAAAAATGAAAAATAAAGGACATTTAGTATCGTTTTCATCAAGACCAAATAAGATCCAATCAGAAATAATGTTGTTGCGAAAAACGTCAGCATTTGTTGAATATAAGATTTCAAAAAATAATATAAATGTACTACTATACTCAATTGTTAAATAGCAGAATGGAATGGATACATGTAGGCATATATATAGGTAATAATATATAAATATTAAACCGTACTTTAATACAGGTTCGTCACGGGTCATTCTGGGAGCAAGATGTTCCTAATATTTCATATGATATGTTCATGGAAAAGTCGCCAAACTTTTCATTTGCTATGCTTAACCTCTTTAGGGACGATTTTTTTATGGTGACAAAAAATGATTAAATTTTGTTTTTTTTTAAATTATTTAATTTTATTTAAATAGGAATTCAGAAAACAAAAAACAATGAAAATTCGCAAAAAGGAATAACGTCCACATTTGTGGCCACTGGGCGTTAATGGTAATTTATGTGTGATATGATTTCATACATTCCGGGCATATCAGGCATATATATATATATGTATACTCGATACAAATGTAGAGAGTACGTCTTACACAATTTTTGTCGTGACATCTGGGGGGATTTTTCAGTTCCTTGTATTTAGGATAATGACCTATACCATCCAGTCTAATTCCAGGATCAACTTTAGTCCAGCTTTTAAATTTTTTAGGTAGTGATGGTAAAACTTATTATATTAAATATAACTGATATTATTTCTTTCAAATATTAACGTTTTCTTGATATAATCCAATAAAACAGATTGCCGAAGAATTATTTCACTTTTTTGTTTATTTATCTAACTATGCGTCGGAAATAATATCATCAGTGCAGACAAACGGTTAAATGTTTACACACAGTTACTAAATTATACGTACGGTTAAAAAATTGCCGAAATTTTTTAACTAATCCGTTTTCGTTGAAAATCTTTATAGTTTCCTTGATGTTAAGACGGTCTTTTGCATTGGTTAAAAAAAATTCTAAAATTGAACTCAATTGTGGCCCTGCACAGGCCCACAAACGTATGCATCCAATTTACAAATTTCACAAATTTCTGAACCAAAGCAAAAGACCGTCTTAAAATCGGGGAAAGTTGTCAGACAATTACAAAGATTTTCAACGATAACGGATTAGTTAAAAATAATTTTGAAATTTGTTATCCGTATGTATACTTTTGTGGCTATGTGTATTTCTGTTGTTGGAGGATTTGGTAGTCAATAACTTACTATAAAATTTTTGTTTTTTTTATTATTATTATAATTATGATTATAAAAAATTAAACGTCCACATATGTGGCCAAGGGCGTGAAGAGGTTAAAGCTAACATCCATGAAAATTTTTGCCGCACTTATCTATTAGTTTTGTTTTTAAATTGAAATGTCATTTTTTTCCTGCTCAGCGTTGTATTTTTAAGTACTATTGGCAAAACACATAGTTGCATTTCTATTTTTACTAGATTTTGAGTAGATTTTGCAGAAATCTACTAAATAAGCAGATTTTGTTTTGCATGGGAAATCTAGTTAAAATCAATTAGATTTGGCTCGAAATCTCATAAGTACTAGATTTCGCTGTAGTGTAAATGGGGTATAAATAAATTTTAAAATATTTTGTTTGTTTTGTACATTTTTTACTTTTTATCTTTATTAGTGATTTATAATTTTCATTTTTTAATAGTCTTTAAATTTAATTGTATCTTTACATGTATATGTATATATGTTTCTTTGTTTGTGTATGTTGCTTTTAATCTGTATGTAATCTTTGTATTTTTCCTATTTTATTTTTTACATATACAGTGCCGGTAAAAAATAGCACCAAATCTACACATATTATTTCATTGTACATAAAATTCCTATTATTATTTTATTTATTTATTTACTCTGAGATAATAATTTTTTCTCTTAAAATTGTTATTATCAAACAATTTTAAGAGTAACATATGAAATCTAACGGTAATAAAATAGCACTTCTCATTGTTTTTGCAAGATCTTCAAAGGAAGAAGCAATTTTATTTTAAGCAAACATTATGTAGTTATTCGTGAACAGATTGTAGAAGCGAGTGTTTAAAAGGAGTTAAATAAATGTAAGTTGAAAGAACAATAAATATGGGTCGTGGAAAGCATTGTTCTGAGGAAAAAAGAGAAATTATTAAAAATTATGATTTCTGAGGGAAAAACTTACGCGGAAATTGGTCAGTTTCTCAAATGCTCAAACAAAATGATTAGAAATGCCATTACTTATACTAAAAAAGTCGACACTCGTGGAAGAAAACCTGCAATATCCGCGTTACTTGTCAAGAGCAAAAAGGATCCTTTTAAGCCAGCAACGGAATTGAAAAAAGAGCTACAAATTGAGGCATGCGTTGAAACAGTCCGAAATCGGCTTCGGGAACATAATTTAAAAGCTTGCAGTCCAAGAAAAGTTCCGCTTCTTACAACAAGGCATGTGAAAAAACGAATCAAGCTTGCATGTGAGCATCAACACTGGCCCGTAAGTAAATGGAGAAACATTTTGTGGACTGACGAGAGCAAAATTGTTTTGCATGGTGGAAAAGGACTTCGAGCGTTTGTACGACAATCACCAAACGCTGAATATAACCCCCAATTCACCTGCAAGACCGTAAAACATGGAGGTTCGAGCATTATGATTTGGGAGTGTTTTTCATATTACGGAGTGGGTCCAATATACTGGCTCAAAACATTGTTGGATCAACATGTTTACGTTGATATACTGGAGAATGTTATGCTACCGTACGCTTCATGAGGAAATGCCATTGTCATGGGTCTTCCAACAGGACAACGACCAAAACACACCAGTCGAAAAGCCAAGAAGTGGTTCGACGAACATAAAATAAATGTTATGGAGTGGCCGGCGCAGTCGCCAGACTTAAACCCAATAGAAAATCTTTTGTCTGACGTTAAAAAATACGTTTGGGTAATGAAACCTACCAATAATGAGGCACTATGGGCTACAGTGAAGGAGGCATGGAACAATATCAAAAAAAAAATGTGAAGAACTAGTTGACTCCATGCCAAGACGTTGTGCCGTCGCCATGCCACAAAATATTAAAATGTCTATTTAAAACTGTATTATGACCATATAAAAAATCTTTTCAATCTTTTTTAATGTATTTTCTATTTTTTTTTGTACCAGTGTATAAAAAAGGGGATAAACAAAGTAAACAAACAAGCAACAACAACACTGCAAGGACAAATGTAAGCAAAATACACAAACAACAATAATGAAAACAATTTGTTTACATTTACAAATATTTCGCGAAGGCAATCATTCTCCTTCGAAAGCATTTATCAGACTGTCTACCCAGCGATATAAAAGCCAAGACAAAACAGGCAACGAGATGAGAAAGAATTCAGTCAGTCTTGTGTGAAGACGCGTTGCGTGTGGGGAGAATAATCGTGGTTCGAAGATCTCCGTCACTAAGATCTAGCGAACGACTGTAAATAAAAATAACAATTAAAGTAAATTGTTGTTGTTCAGAACAAATTGCCAAAGGTGGCACACAGAATTGTGCGAACAATAAAGAATTGATTTAAAAGTAAAAACAAATTTATTTCAATTTTATTTGCAATCTACGAACCCATATTTTTAACGTTTTTAAAAGGCTAAAAACGTAACAATATGTTCCAATTAAGACTGGAAAAATACGAAATGGAAAGCCGTGGTTTACTAATGAAATTAGAATCTCAATTAATGAAAGTAATAATACATATTACAGATGGAAGAGATTTATGACGACTGATCTATACATTTTTAAGGCATGTAGGAAAGATACAAACATGAAAATCAGAACCGCAAAATCTATTTTCTACGCATGAAAATTCATGTCAGAGATTTGCAACTACAGCAAATGGGGAAATATTCGATTATTAATAATAATGAATAGCAAATATACAATAACACTGTTGATGTAAATCTTAGCATAAATTTCTAGAATATACCGACTACTGATGCAGACCTAGAACATTACAAATCATCTCATGTCTTTTAATCCTCTATTCTTATGACTCAACCTAATTTTAAATTCAAAAATGTTAATCATGAAGATGTTCTTGAAAGCATTCTTAGCGTTAAATCCAACTCCTTCGGCAATGATAATCTCATCATCCCAAGTTTGTTAAATTGATTTTGCTATACTTCCTTTCGAACATAGCGCAATTAATAAATACTATAATTTTAACGTCTATTTTTCATGCAATGTGGAAATATGCTAAGATAATACCTGTACCTAAACAAGATAAGACCTACCGCCAAATAGCAATATTATCATACTTATCAAAAATGTTTGAAAAATTAATTTACAGGCAAATGATGGAGTATGTGTATGGCAATAATTTACTATCTGAGGGGTAATCTGGCTTTCGACCTGATCACGGCTGCATTTCTGCGCTTGTTGATGTTACAGAGGAGTTGCGATCAAAGGCTGATGATAATATGCTATCCCTTTTAGTCTTACTTGCTCATCCGAAGACATTTGACACTCTTGACCACACGATACTTTGCCAGAAACTCAAACACATGTGCCACTTTTCAGATACCGCTGTTAAGCTTGTTGCTTCATAATTACGGGACAGATGTAAATTTATGTATTGTGATGGTAATAACTCGAATAGTCTTCTGTCAATATTTAGAGGTATACCACAAGGTTTCATACTAGGTCCATTACTATATTCGATTTACTCTAATGATCTGGCATCAAACTTGAAGCATTGTAATATACAGATGACGTTCAACTATACATTCCATTTTGAAATTATAAATTGTCTTGGCAAAGTGAATTGTGATCTATATAATGTGTTTAAATGGGCATTGGAGAACGGTCTATGCCTGCATTCTCAATAATAATTTTTTTTTCAATATAGTCATATTATTTAATATTGTTATGCAAATCAAAACGACCTAATATCGTTTAACAACCAAAACGATAAACAAAAGCCACACGATACAAATACACACTAACACTAAGAATACAATGAACGTGTTGATTATCTAAAGCTGCACACACTCATATGTACAACGAATATGGTTGCGCCTGGTACCAGCAACAACATGTATGTGGCAAAAAGGGATAGACAACATAAGCAAAGTACACAAACAACAATGTATTAGCAATAGAGCTCTCGAGAAGGCGAGATCACGAACCAGAATGAATGTTCGTTAGACTGGTTGTGTCGGACTATAAAAGGGCTGGACAAAGCAGGCAGCAGTCAGTAAGAATTCAGTCAGCCTTGTGTGAAGTTGCGTGTGAACAAAACAAGTCGTTGTTGTAAAGCGAATAGTTGTGTGAACCAGGGTTGGCAAATGACATTTCTAAATTGTACAAACCAGCGTTTTAAATTGTACTTTTTTACCCTAATTGTACAAAACACATTTTTTATTGCAAATATATATGTTTATTAGAAATATATATTTTATTTTAATAAACAATATAAAAGCAAAACAGAAAAATACATACGAATTCAATTGTACTGTTGTAACAAACAAATATTATAATTATTAATTTTATAGTGTTTTCACACCAAAATTTAAAACCTGATTTTAGCATTAAAACCATAAACAGCTGATTTTGCGTTCACACTGCAAGTTTTATTAAAATTGGTTTTAAATTCATGACATTTATGACTGCGAGAAAAAAATTTTATGAGCAATATGCCTTATTTCATCTTGATATATTTAGCTTCTGACTTACCTTTCGCACAAGAAGCTATATTCATTGTGACCAGAAACAACACACATTTCGATTAATATTTAAATATTTAAGAATCTTTAAAATTTTCATTGAAGAAATTAAAAATATTCCAAATTTTTCCTTTTTTAATACAAAATAAATAATTATTTACATTTATTTATTTATTAATTTATTTACATTTGTTTTTGTTTTTATCAGCTGTTTTCAGGTTTTCAGAGCTGGTAGCTCTGATTTAGTACATTTAGTACATCAAAACAAGGTTGTATTTCATAAAACCAACTTAAAACCAATTCAAAAAAGGTTTTATTTTGGTTTTAACACAATAATTTTGTATGGTAAAATCAGTTTTTATTTTTGGTTTTAACGTTAAAACCAACTTTTACGTTAAAACCACTCGGTGTGAAAACACTATTATGAAGAAATTTAATTTTTCCAATTGATATATATATATATTCTTATAAATTAATAATGTATATATAAATACATAAAACAGTTTATAATTTTTCAAATGGTTTCTTCTATAGTTTTGTTAATAAATTTTTCGTTATTTTATAATTATAACAACAACAGTGTGATGAATTTATTAAATCTTTAGTTTGTATTAAACCAGAAAGTGTAGTTACATGCAGTGTGTTTCTCTCTTTTGTTTTATTATATCTTGATACGAAAAAATTCGTTCCACATTTGCGGATGAATGAGGAATGGATAATATCCCTCTTACTACTTTACTAAATTCTAAAAACATATATTTATTTGATTCGTTTTTAATTTCAAAAATTTTGGTTCAAAAATTGCTTATGTTTTCATTTTTATACGATTTTATTATTTCTAAATCAGCCAGAGTTCTGAATTGTGAGTTTATTGTTTCGAAATTTTGGTGTTCATTAAAACACATTTTTACTAATATTGGTACGACGCTGTTAGTTTTCCAGAGAAAACATTATCTGGGGAAAACTTATTAAACTAGTTTAAGGTTTGATTATCTTCATCATTTACATCTAAATTTGATATTTCATACTTATCAAGTACATTTTTTAAAAAAAAATTGCGACCCATTTGGCGGAATAAAAATGTTATTCTTTCTAAAATTATATGAATTCGAGCGTCTTCTGCTTTTTGCTTAAGAACGAAAGACAATGTAGATAGAAAAATATTCGCAATAAATTGACAGCCAAAATGAGTTGCCATTTCAAATCAATTAAGACTTAAAATTGACAAAACTTTAAAATTTTACAAAATGGGTGATCGGTGTACCATTGTACTTTTGATATTTGAATTGTACCAAAAAAAAAAGTACAATTGTACCAATTTTGCCAACCCTGGTGTGAACTTACTTACTTACTTAATTGGCCATAACAACCCGTTTATCGGATTTCGGCCTGCCGCAACACATCCTTCCAGGCGCCTCTGCTTCGTGCGCGCCTGCGCTAGTTGGTCACACCAATCGATGACAGGGCTTCCTCGATTTGCCGCTGGATATTAATACGCTGTACAACGTCCATGTCGTTGAGGAGCTCATACAGCTCACTGTTGTATCGGATACGGAAATCATCGCCAACTCGCACTGGACCGAAGATCTTGCGCAGTACTTTTCTCTCGAACACTCTCAAGGTCGCTGCATCTGTACTTAATAGGGTCCATGCCTCTCCGCCATAAAGAAGCACGGGTAGGATGAGTGTCTTGTAGAGTGTTAGTTTTGTCGTACGAGAGAGGTCTCTGCTACTCAATTGCCTATTGAGACCATAGTAGCACCTGTTGGCAAGAGTGATCCTGCGCTTGATCTCCAGACTGACATCATTTCTGGTGGTAACGGCGGAGCCAAGATAGATAAATTCCTTGACCGTATCAAAAGTATAGTTATCGGCCGTAATCTGAGAATCAATACGCCGCGCGTCTCGACTCGTCGATAACATATACTTTGTTTTGCCCTCATTTACTGCCAAACCCATCTTGGTAGATTCGCGTTCAATAGCACTAAAGGCAGCAGTAACATCTCGCTCCGTACGCCCTATGATGTCAATGTCGTCAGCGTACGCAAGCAACTAGACACTTTTTTGAAAAATAGTGCCACTGCGATGCACTCCTGCCTTTCGCAGAACACTCTCCATGACGAAGTTGAAGAGGTCGCATGATAAGGGGTCGCCTTGTCTGAAACCTCGCACGATATCAAAAGGCTCGGAGAGGTCCATTCCTACCTTGACGGAGCTACAGGAATTGCTCAACGTCATTCTGCAAAGCCTTATCAGCTTCGCAGGTATACCGAGCTCAGACATTGCGGCAAAACACGATCCCTTATGGGGCTATCAAAGGCAGCCTTATAGTCGACAAAAAGATGGTGTGTGTCGACTTGTTTCTCGTGGGTCTTTTCCAGGATTTGGCGTAGTGTGAAGATCTGGTCGATGGTGGACTTTTCAGGTCTGAAGCCGCACTGATAAGGTCCAATCAGTGTTTTGACGAGTGGCTTCAGTCGTTCACAACAATACGTCTGTAAGAACCTTATATGCGATAGGGAGAAGGCTTATACCCCTATAGTTGGCGCATATAGTAGGGTCTCCTTTTTCAGGACAGGACAGAGGACACTGTGGTTCCAATCGTTGGGCATACTTTCCTCTAGCCATATTTTGTAAATAAGCTGGTGTATGCGCCCTACCAACTCATTACATCCGGTCTTAAACAATTCAGCGGGGAGGCCATCAGGACCTGCCGCTTTATTGTTTTTAAGGCGCGTAATCGCGACTTTGACCTCTTCATGGCTAGGCGGCGGAAACTCCACGCCGTCATCATCGATCGGTTTCGGAACATCATCTCTAAAGGCGGTATTGTTGTCGTCATCGCCTTGTAGCAGAGTAGAGAAGTGTTTCCTCCATAACCTCAGTACTCCCTGCGGATCTGTTACTAAGTTTCCATTTTCGTCCTTGCAGGAAGACGCTCCGGGTTTATAACCCTCGGTTAGACGCTTAACCTTTTGATAGAATTTTCGAGCGTCATTCCTACATCTATACATCTCGACTTCCTCACGCTCACGCCTTTCCTGCTCCTGCGTCTCTCATCCCTTCTCTTCTCTCTATACTTCTCGACAATGGCTCGCGTAGCGGCAGACTGCAACGTTTTCTTGTATGCGGCGTTTTTCGCTGCAGTTGCCTCGCGACACTCCTCATCGTACCATTGATTTCGTTGAGGTGGGCGTTCGAAACCAAGGACTGTTTCCGCAGTAGTGCGCAAGGAGTGGGAGATGTTGGCCCACAGTCCGCCAATGTCGTTGAGATTAGATGGGGAACGACGGAGCTTATCCGAGAGTTGAGCGGAGAACGCCTCAGCTGTCCTTTGTGATCGCAGCTTCTTAACGTCCAGCTTTCGCAATGCACTAGAGTGCGCAGACCTCGAAGCGCTAATGCGCAATCGAAACTTGGCTGCGACAAGGTAGTGGTCCGAGTCGATGTTTGGACCTCTGAATGTGCGCACATCTAGTACACTGGATACGTGCCTTCCGTCTATCACAATATGATCGATCTGATTAGATGTTGACCGATCAGGGGACATCCATGTGGCCTTGTGAATGTCGAGATGTTGAAACTTAGTGCTACATACTACCATGTTACGCGCCGCGGCGAAATCGATCAGCCTCATACCATTGGAGGTAGTGTTTGCGTGGAGTCTGAACTGTCCGACAGTGGGGCCAAAGATACCTTCCCGCCCGACCTTTGCATTAAAATCCCCGAGGACGATTTTGGCGTCATGGGCCGGGCACTTATCGTATACGTCCTCGAGTTTAGCATAGAAGGCATCCTTAACCACATCGTCCTTTTCTTCCTGTTGTAAAATTTTGCCTTGATGCGGATTGTGGATATTCTTTCGTTCACAGGTGTGAACCCAGAGACAAGGTGACGAAGTCTCTTATTAACCACAAATCCGCATCCAAATTCGTGCTTGTTTTCATGGCAGCTGTAGTATATATCGCAAGATGCAAGCCTTTTGCATCCTTGTCCTGTCCATCTCATTTCCTGCATGGGAGATCACTCCTACATTTAATGAGGGCATGCGCCAGCTGGGCGGAAGCGCCTACCCAGTAAAGCGTGCGGACGTTCCATGTGCCAATACGTAAATCATAGTCCTTTATACGTTTGCCGTGGCGGGTGCTAGAATGCCATCCAGGAGGGGCCACGAGGAGGCTGCGTGTCAACTTGAATACAGCAAGACAAGGATCGTCCTGGTGGTCGCCAAGTTGACCACAATCAGAAACTTTACCTTGTTTGCATGCATCCCTCCCTCCCTTTTTAAGTTTGATAGGATTACAATTGCTGCTAAAACTTAGCTATTATAACGATTTTTAATGTCTGTAGTTGAACTTGTCAACCTTCACCGTGTGGTCCGAATAGTATCTGTAAGGATATGGGGACAACACCTTCATGTACTTGCTTACCAGAGTATACAGGACAACCACCTAATTGCCGTCCTGAATGCGTTACAAACTCTGAATGTCCCTGGCAACAAATTGTACTAATCAGAAATGTAAGGATCCCTGCTCAGGACTTTGTGGCCAAAGTGATGTTTGTCGTGTTATTGTGAGTCTGGCTATACTGGTAATCCATTTGTGCTATGCTCTCCCCTACAACAAAATCCACCTAAAGTTGTCGACCCTTGCAATCCATCGCCTTGTGAACCCTATGCTCAATGCCGCCAACAAAATGGCGTTGCATCTTGTCAATGTTTACCTGATTAATTTGGCAATCCTTATCAAGGTTGTCGACCCGAATGTTTGATTCCGACTGCCCGTCGAACAGGGCGTCTTGCGTCGACGACGACAACCAGAATAAGGGTGAATATTATAATGCCGCCCAATCTGATTATGCTTTCCCAATTATCATAATGAAAAATAAAGGTGTCAACGAACGATTTTGTGTAAGTTACCGAATACTAATTCTACACATGTCTACAAATTTACAAAGGCCAAATATTAAACATTTGTTATTACCAAATACCCATAGAACCCCTAAGGGCCATTTTTTAAATTAAGATTAAACTCATTTTTATTCTCTAATTAGCTAATCTATAATTTAATTTAATCTGATGTTAATTGATTAGCTTTTTGTGGTAGGAATTTAAACTCTCTGGAGCTGCCACACTTATAAGCAAATGTAGCAACATATATTTGCAAATGACAAATTACCATACCAGAACAATGACGGTCAAATGACTAATCACTAGTCGTTCCCATCAAGTTAGTAAGGGCAATGTGAAAAACTTCATGTAAACATTCGTGTACGTGTAACTTTGTTTCTCTTTCTAACGCATGAATTCTTTCGTCCATAAAATATATACCTGTTCACTCAACTGTTGTTATTAAATCACAGTTGATGTAAACTTTACTGAAAGTTTAATAGGAAATTGGATACAGTTGACTAGTCAAACTTGATGCATATACCGGTCACGATTGCCATGTATTTGGGTCACCGTTGACTATCAAATTGAGTTATAGTTTTTACTTAAAAACTTAATTTTTTATATAAGCAATTTATTTTTATTAAATAAAATGTTAAGACATAATTAAATACTGTTAATAGTTAACAAGCATTTGATATTTGAATAAAAATTTCATTTAAATAGTGAAATCAGTCGACTTCGTCAAGAGGTGGATCACAACCGGATTCATCACGTCACTTTTTGCCACTGGTATGGTTGACGCACTACTCTTTTACTTTATCCTTCACAGTTCTTAAATGCTATCATCAGCTTTAGTTTTACAACTAGCTAGTAAAGAGATTTATTAAACACTGGTCAACTGATTCACATAGTAAAATATACTTACATTTTGTTGGGATGAGCGGGGAAAATAGCGATAAGATAAAATATTTGGCAAAATAAGAGAATAGCACAAAATATTAATTTACCTTAGGGTTGGGGGGGTAAATTGGATAATAAATATCTGTTTTCTTTTATGTTTATAACAACTCATAATTAACTTAATTTAGTACACACAGTTGTACATTACTTAAAACTAAAACATTACATTAGGGTGGCCAGCGTGAACATCCCGTCCCCTTGCAACATTGCAACAAGCGGACCGAGATGTCAACTGGCCAGAGATCAATAAGTTTACATTTCAGGTAATTCATATATATATATATATATATAATTCATAGTAAAAAAAAGAAATAAAGAATAGATAAAAAACAATTCAAATTGAAAGTAAATAATAATAAAGAAAGAGGAGCTATTTGCGTAGCACGTTGATGACGATGGTAGCCCCCGATGTCGCATTAGAAGCCACTACGGTTCCATTGGTGAAAGGCTGATCTGCACACGCACACGTCCTCTTGAGAGCTTGGTTGTGGGGTGCGCTCTTCGGGTTACTGCCACGCTTCTGCGTGTTGGTGTGAGCAGGTTTTCTTTTGTGTTGGCTTTTTCCACGGTGGCTTTTCTTGGCTGCGGGAGCGTTCTTCCTTCGTTGTTGATTGCTGTCAGCTCGCCGATGAAAATGCAGCATTGTATGGTGCTCTTGTAGACACTCCATACATCTTTCTCTGCTCTGACACGCCTTGATGAAATGGGAATGTGCCAGACAGTTTATGCAGTACTTGAGCCTGTTTACGACGCTCAATCGTCTAAAAGGACTCATACGACGAAATTTGGGGCATTTGGAGTTGGAGGCAGCAACAACATCGTCAAGGCTTTCGTTCTGGGGACGTTCCACGGCTAGTCGACGGGGTGCAAGTCCCGACATCTATAAATACAATCAAAAAACGGGCAAAAGCAAAGAAAAAATTAGTTTTGTTCATGATTAGGGAGCAGCACGAGTTTGACAATTATTCGAGTCAAAACGCCATTGGCGGTTCGAACATCGGTGCAAAATTTTCAGCTTACGCCATCGATTAGCATAGCTTATAGATTCATTCGAAAAATCAGCTTCCGGTGGAGATAGGATGGCATTTCCTATAAGAAAATGTCCCGGTGTCAAAGGGTTGATGTCACAAGGGATGTCTGTCATCGAGCTAAGAGGTCTAGAATTCAAACAAGCCTCTATTCTTGCCAACGTAGTCGAAAATTCCTCATAAGTGAAACTCTGGGCGTGGGATATCTTTTTCAAATGGGTTTTGAAACTCTTCACACCTGCCTCCCATAAGCCACCCATATGTGCAGCCCCCGGGGGAATAAAATGCCAATCCACTAACTGAAAGGCATTCCTTGTGACAATTTGACGCTTAAGATCTTCAAGGAACCGAGTCTTGTCCTTATTCAAAAGATTGGCTGCTCCAACAAAAGCAGTACCATTGTCCGAATAAAGGTGAGAAGGACAACCGCGACGAGAGAAGAATCGAGAAAAAGCGGCCAAAAACATTCGGTGGATATGTCATTTGTAGCCTCCAGATGGATGGCTCGAGTAGCAAAACAAACAAATACTAAGACTTATATGACTTTATATCAAAGGGACCGGCAAAGTCAATTCCGGTATGAGTAAAAGGGCGAGTAAGCGTAGTTTTTTCGGGCGGCAACGCAGACCTAATCTGCTGACCGAGTTTCCTTTTATATAAAGAACATACTTTGCAATTGTGTACAACTGTCTTAACCAAATTCTTCAATTTAGGAACCCAAAATTCCTGTCGCATAAGTCGAAGCATCAGAGATATCCGCATAAGCCGAAAACTTATGAATATGTTCCAGATAGAGACGCGTAAAACGGCCATTATAGGATAATAACTTCGGAAAACGTTCGTTGTAGGTCTAAGTAGGTGATTGAGAGAGTCTACCATTAACCCGTAGAAATCCACTAGAATCTATAAAGGGATAGAACACGAGTAGTGAATTCTTAGAGGTTAAGGTAGAGCCATTCTTCAGTGAAGAGTATTCGGGAAATGGGTACTTTGGCAGAGAATGATCAAACGATCATTTGCCGACTTAACCTCACTTTGACTCAACGTATGAGATAGGGGAACTTGAGACGACCCTTTCCGGGGAGTAAAGAGTGATAAAAGCGAAAGATGTAGGACATAACTCGCAGAGCACGAGGTAAGTCCGAATATCGACTCAAAAATTCTTCAGACGTATCCGTTTGGGCAACGTTAACCTGTATCGAATGCGTTTCTAGCTGATTATTGGGTTTAAAAGACGACCGTGGTCACTCAGACTGTGGAAGAGATAACCATTCAGGACCTTTCCACCAAATATTTGAAACAGAGAGCTCCTTAGCGCTCATACCACGACTAGCCAAATCAGCCTACCTGGTCCACGATATACGATACTCGATTTGCCACAAAATTGGCCAATGGCACGGGGGTTTTTAAAGCCAGAACAAAACGATAGTCGAATCTGTCCAATAGAAGTGAAAATACCATTTTCGCCAATAGAGTTGCGCCGCAGAGTTCTAAACGGGGTAAAGTTTGCACTTTTATAGGCGCAACTTTTGTTTTGGCAGCGAGCAAGTGGGTGACAAATTCACCAGACGGGGTTTGGACTCTACTATACAGAGTGGCAGCATATGCTTTCTCAGAAGCATCACAAAATGCATGAAGTTGTACTTCACACTGAGGGTTAAAATTAACCCAACGGGGATGTTAATCCTTTCGATGTGCGAATAATCATCGACAAACTCAAGCCATCTGTTAAACGTCATGGGTTTCAAGTATTCGTCCCAATCCGTTCCGTCTTTCCAAATTTGTTGCATAAGAATTTCAGCAACTATGACTTTAGATGCCAACCACCCAACGGGGTCAAATATCTTGGCTATTTGAGACAAGACGGAGCATTTTGTGACTACAGATAAATCGGGCGTTGAAGCTGGCTTGAAGAAAAATGCATCAATGCTCGCATTACAACGTAAACCCAGAGTTTTAGCGGTGCTGGCGTCTAACAATTTTAGAAATTGGGAATCCAATAGATGTTCAGGTGGCAAATCATCAATAAGTCCTCTACCATTTGATGTCCTTTTACGAAGGGAAAAGCCAGCAGAATTCAGAACATGAATTATCTCATCACGATTACGAGTAGCTTCTACAAAGGAATGCGAACCAGCCAAAATATCATCCACATACATTTGGTTTTGCAAAATCTCAGAAGCAAAGGGATGATCCGTTTCACAATCATCAGCTAACTGATGTAGGGTTCTTATGGTCAAATAGGGGCACAGTTAACACCAAATGTAACTGTGTTTAACTCAAAATCCTGGACATCTTCCTGGGAGTTCCGACGGAATAATACCCTTTGAAAAGGAGTGTAATCTGGTACCACCAGTATTTGCCTATACATCTTCTGTATGTCTGCATTGAAAACAAATCTAAACAGTCTCCATCGGAGAATCAAAATAGTCAAATCATCTTGTAAAATAGGGCCAGTGTGCAAGACACTGTTAAGGCTTAAGCCATTAAAGGAGGGGCAAGATGCGTTAAAAATGACACGCAACTTGGTGGTGGTGCTATCAGGCTTAAAAATGGCATGATGGGGTAGGTAGTAACTGGGTTTGGGAGAATAAACAGCGTCGCGATCGATCTCCGACATGTGGCCTAGAGTAAGGTACTCCTCAATAACTTGATCATATTGATCCTTAATTTCACGGTTCCTAATCATACGCGACTTATTTCTCAAAAATTGGCCGAGAGAACCTTTTCGAGATGGACCGAGATTCAAGTCCGTCGAAAATTCGGGTTCAAAAGGTAGAGCAACTACATATCTACCCTCTCTAGTCTAAGTCGTGCGACGATACAGATCCTCACAAAAGCGATCTTCAGGCGACAATATCTTCGACTTCGGTATTTCCTCTACTTCCCAGAACCGACTAATTTTCTCATCTAAGTCCAGTTGCCCAAAGAAGGAAGCAACGGAATCCAACAGGTTCGACCGAGGTTTTTTGCCAGTTACTATCCAACCGAAAACAGTTCGTTGAGCGATTAGCGGGTTTTTAGAATCCTTTCTAACCTCAGGAAGCATGATCTGAGAGTATATATCTCCGCCCAATAGCAAATCCTTATGGACACATTTCAAGTCTGTCAACGGAAGTTCAGAAGTGTTGAGGCCAACAAACTTCGCCAAGGAGTAGGTGGGTAATCGACCAGTTAGCTTGTCAACCACATATGCCCCCGTAGTCAGACTAAACGCTGGATCAATGGAAGACCCCAGCGAAACAACACAGACTTTAGTCGAGTTTGCTGCCACTGCGCCATTAAGGCCCACAACAGTGGCAGGCGGTGCTAAAAGGGTTGGAAGATCTAGCTTCCGTTGCAGCTTTCTGGAGATGAAAGTAGCCTGAGATGCCGGGTCGATTAGAGCTCTAGCAGGAAAAACTACATCATTATGCACTACATTCACCTGGATAGTTCCCAATAAAACTGTCGAGTAAGAGGTGGACTGTATACGAGTGGCGAAATTTTGAAAAGATCGAGCAGCACCGGATGTAGATGGGCCATCATCCACTTCATTTCGCCTTTGTGCAGGAGAAGGCCGAGGGATTTCTGGAGAACTAATAGGGGTAGAAGGGTCAGCGGGGTTAGTTCCAGTCCTCGATTTCTCCCGGGGGGAAGATTCGGTACGATGAAGTACCGAATGATGTTTTTGTTTGCAAATGTAGCAAACATTTGAGCTCTGGTATCTCTTGAACTCATGCGAGGCTGCCAAACAATTCGTGCCGCATTTGTGCTTTTTAACGGTTGCCAAGCGAGCACTTTCGTTGGGGTAAGTTAGGGACCACAGTGGTCCAAAAGGTTTTCAATTTTCGAGGGTTACCAAAGCCGCCTTGGTTATTAACCCAGGCAGTACCTTGAGCAAAATTGTGGCTGCCGATAATGTCCGACACTGACTCCAGAGATTGTTCCCAAATACCTAGGGTGTGTTCGGGAAGTCTAGTGGAGCAAATATAAACAAAGATGATATCCCAATTCTGAGTTTCGATGCCCAGCAACGACAAATTCGTTATACAATAATTAATTGTTCGCTGCAAACTCTTAATTTAAGGACCAGATTCTTTGGATATGGAAGGGAGGTTAAAGAGGGTTTTCAATTGAGAATTTACCAAAACGCGTTTATTCTCATACCTATCCACCAGGTTCTGCCACGCCATGTCGAAACCATCATTCGTCATGGGGCAAGTTCGAATAATGTCCCTCGCCTCACCTTCTGTCCTCTGTAAAAGATAATACATCCTTTGGATGTTACTAATATGTGGGTTGGTCCCATAAATGGCCGAAAACATGTCCTTTAACGTTGGCCAAGATGCGTAATCACCAGCAAAGGTTGGGGTGTCACAGGGGGGAAGATGTATCGGGATACTATTGGTAGGGGGGTTCGCGGCCTTGCTCTTAAGGCCGTCAGTTGACCCATCAATGAGCGAGACGCATTGAAAATAGAGTGTATATCCCGACACATACTTGGCCTTCAGGTCTTTAGCAGAAACCTTGGTATCCTCGGCATTTTCCGACAAGTCCTCGTAGGAGTCGCGAAAAGCTTCCCACAAACGGGTTAACTTCTGCCGATGGACACTCAAAGTGTGAACAGAGTGTTCTTCTTTAGGGATAGCTTGAATGAACTTGTCAAAATCGACTAAGCGATTGTAGTTTCTTGTCAAGTTTTTCAATGCGGCCATTTTATCACGATTGGGACGGAGATAAGGTTATTAAAAAACTCAGAATAAAAGGAGAACGAGCAGATAAGGATTTTCACGAAAGGGGACTACTAAATGTATAATTCCAAAGAAATAGTAACAAACGAGGAAAACTTCAAATTGCGAGAAAAAATCCGAATATTTCAAAAAATTTGCGAATAATACAATCCCAAAAATAAGAAAAGGGAAATATTTAAAACGACTAGTTCAACACGAAATTGATCCGAAAAAATGAGAGAACAAAATGTTCGCGAATACCGATATAAAAGGGAAAGGTGTCAAATCACAAAATAAAAAAATTTAAATCGCAATAAAAATGATTACTTAAAAAGTTAATCAATAACGAATTTTTTTTTTCACAAAAAGTATATATATAAAAATATAATAAAAAATATATATAAGAAATATAATAAAAATATATAAAAAATATCAACAAAAAATATATATTTTTCCTTTAATTAAATCAGAAAAGAAATGTTTCAAGCAAAACCAAAAATAAGTCGAAAAATATAAAATAATATAATTCGCTTATGATAATAGTGCAATATAAGATATTCGAAACAGCGGCCACCTTATTCTGTGACTACCTTACAGCTGTTTATAAAGCAAGTACACAACAACAGCACGCAAGATCAATGCACTCTGTGTTGTTTGTGTATCTTTTTTCCCGTTTGTTTCTGGTAAACACTTATACGTACGTACGTACGTAATTGGTCATTACAACCCTTCAGTCAGGATTACGACCTAGTTTCTCACACCACTTATGTTGTGTGTGTTAATTTTATACATGAGTGGCGGGACCTACAGTTTAAAGTCGACTCCGAACGACAGATTTTTGAGAAACTTTTCATGGCAATTTTATTTAAACTCAGAGTTTTTGCCAGAAATCTGCTGAGAGAAAGTCGCCGAAGAAATAGTTTTTGTATTTATTTTGATGTCTGGCCTGGGGCTCGAACCCTGGCTTTTCGTCTAATAAGCCACACTACCTAATAGACCACGGCGACTTAAAAAAAAAACCGTAACGTACGTAGCCTTAAAAACGTTTGTGTAGTTATAGAAACGTTCAAAACGGGACATATGTCAACGAAGAATGTAAATAAAAACGAAACCGAACACAAAGCAACACACAAACAAACATAACACAATGCAAAGAAATTGGTATACATACTCATCATCAGTGTTGCCGTTTTTTGTTCAATGTGTAGATTATTCAGGATTTGGTTATAATTTTTCTTATAAAAATTTGTTTTGTTTTGTTTTTTTAAATTAATTAATTAGTAAGAATATAATTTTATTTTCTTATTTTTTGTTTCTTTTTTCTCAATTATAATTTAAATTTGAAAAAAAAAATAGAATAAAAAAACTGCGAATTTAATTTTGATCATTTTTTTCCTTATTTTGTGATTTTTTCACAAATGTTAGTTACAATATTTTTTTTCGTGGCAACACTGCTCTCTCTCTTGTTCAAATGTCACGTAAAAACGTGGGAGAATTCTGTTTTATACAGATCGTTCCGTTTTCCTAACGAGAGAGAACGTTTGGGTAAGCGTTTACATTTTTCTCCATATGCTAAAAAGAAAACGTTTTCTACGGTACGTTACGTTACGTGTGGGTAACTCCAGCATTACTGGTCCTTTTATACTGCACTTTGATTTCTTGTTTCATTATATTTTTTATCTTACATTTCTTTTTTAATTTTTATTTTAATTTATTAATGTTCTCTTTTTTAATAATTTTTTCTAAAGTTTTAAAATTTTTAAGACTTTTAAAACTTACATTTAAAAATTTGTCTCAAATGAAATTTTTCTTTTGAAAGATATTGCCAAAAATATTTTTGACGACATCAAGTCAGTTAAACAAAAGACCGGTCATTTTACCGTCACTATTGATGTATCAAAAGGCCGGTCATTTTACCGTCACTAATAATATATTGTTCGAAATGCAACTCTATAGCTGAAACGAACTATAAAATGTTATGTACGTATTAGTAAGTGAATCTCGTATGTGTTAGTTTGGGTCATTCATTTCTTGTAGGGCAGTTTTCACATTTATTTGCTTTTGTATAGAACAGAAGAAACTGCGCACGATAATCATTAATTAAAAAAATAAATTTTGAAAAATAATAACTTAAAAATGTCTATTGTCAATTTGGGTTTTATATATTTTATTACCATTATTATTATTATCTTCGTCAGCGGTTAAATAATTCATTTGGAGTGGTGGCTTTGATTACCGAAGCTCAATTGAGAACACACAGTGGTCCGTTTTGACGCTTGGCGTAGTTCATGTACTGACCGAACTCCACTAAACTCATCAAAGAAGTTGTTCAAGGGCTGCTGTTCACATACACAAACACAACACAATGCAAAGGAATTCCTATACAGACATTTGCACGAAGTCAGCTGCTCAGAACAATGATGAGTGTTGTTAAGGTAATGCAAAATTCAAAAAGTAACAATTAGACCTAAATTGGAAAGAGTTATATTTATTTCTTGAGTTTTATGTTACTATAAAAATTTCTTCTTGTAATATTATACATTTTTGGTTTAATCTGAATCAATATTTATGGAATTTACATATAAGTACACTGTCGAATATTGTTATATTCAAAGGATTTATTTGTTTTATTTTTTATATTAAATTTCAATACAATAACTCTAGCTAGAATAATAATAAACCACTCTTATAACTTCTTATGCACATTAGGATCATAAGAATATGTATCTAAAAATATTAAAGATTAAAAAGATTTACATATAAATATGCCCTTGCCTATTGTCACATGGCCACTCAAAATACATATTATTTATTTATTTTGTTTCAACGTTTTTACACGCATTACAATCATAATACTAATAACACTATGCTACAAAATACAAGAAATTACACCCGAGTAACTACTTAGTCAGTTGATGTTAGCACAATAAATCCTGTAGTATTTATTTAAGTAAAATAACGATTAACGACCAGAAGTAATTTCTTTTTTTAAATTGCAGTCTTCGTATTCAAGATAAATAAATGTTTTACAAAATGTAAAAACGTAACAATATGGACGACATGGTAATTGGTACCGAAACCGAAGTCGTAATGATTGAGAAATTAGAACATAGATATCTTCTTTGTACTCGAAGAGGTTAAATTGAGTTTGAATTTGCGTGAATGCGAATTTTTGTAAACAAATTCATTACAGTTTTGGAACAGCGATTCGCAGATTCCCTGGCCTAAGTGGTTATTTCCGGTAGTTTCTTCCAGCATACGATATTATATCCGAGCAGTTGCGTAGGTTTTTCACAATATTTTTAGTAGTATTAAATAAGCCTTACGAAGTTATAACAGATTGCAAAAACGCCGATGAGTAAAAAGAATTGATTCCGCGAATAGGAGGTGGTGGTACCATGTGGACGCCCTAAGCAGAATGCCAAATGAATATATTTTTAATATATATTAATTAAAAATCATTAATTTAATTCACTTAACAAGAAATATTTCATATATATGTATAAAAGCAAAGCTAAAAAGTTTGTAATTAAAGAATTCTAGAACATAGTGTTGGAATACGTTAACAAATGTGTTATTGCAACAGCAGTGTAATAAAAAACGCGAAAAAATACACTTATAAAGATGTCAAATATTGTTGTACCACAATACCCCACCCCACCCACTAATCATCTAATGACGATACGTCACTCGCTGTCGATGTTTGCATGTGTTTTCACTTCTTCATCATTTGGAGATTTTTTCAGATCGAAGTCTTCGTTGATTTTGTAGTGTGTTGGTCACACTTATCCACTGTTGTGGGTTGGTTACGTTTGTGCTACCTAAAAATGCATTTTGATACATTCCTCAATAATATAAACAAAACTTTCAATGACCAACGGCACGAGGTATCAAATTGCATTGTACAAATTTTCAGTACGTAATAATTGTAAAGTGGCAAAATGCTGACCATGCACACTCTAAGTTAAGTAAAAATTAAATTAGGTCATAAGTATTATTTAAAGAAATTAGACTTAAGTAAAAACTAAATTAGGTCATAAGTATTAATATGTAAGAAATTACACTTAAGAAATTTATATAAATATCTGTAAGTTGATTGATAGAACTATAATAAAATTGATGATCATAACTGCTCTTTAGCTGATAAAGAATCTTTTTTATTCTCATTTAAACTGCGGCTTATTAGCCATACTCAAGTGGCGTGTTCGCCTTAATAATAAGCAAAATATGGAACTAAATAATAATATATTAAAATTAAATTAAAAGAAATTAATTGTAAATTTATTTAAATTAAAATTTTTCTATAAAAGAGAAGAAATTACTATTAACCTACAGATATATTTATAATAATCAATATATTTATACATATATAAAAAAATTTTTTTTTTGATAATGAATTTTGTTAAAGTAAGAATAATAAAAATTATGAAATTATTATTATTATATATTTAATTTTAATTACAATTTTAAAATTAGTAATAATATAATGTTAGTTACAAAAAAATAATAATAATAATAATAATATAAAAATTAGTATGACCCATGGAATATACATACGAACGTGTAGATTCCATTATATCGAATGCTAGGAAATCATTAGTAAGAGGTTATACAGAAGAAACTATTCAGGCTAAAAGAACAGAACTACAAGAATTAGAAAACAAATCCATACAAATACTGGAAATTAAAGCAGTAAGAGAACAACAAAGACAACTACATACCTTTAAATTTAGAGAAAAGAAAGAAAGAGCATTAGAAATATTACAGAGTCATGAAGATAAATTGAAAATTCAAGCATTAGACGAAGAGATAGAACATTCCACCATGATTGAAGAAAACTTGAACACGACAGAACTAGCATCAATTTCAAAATTGCTAACAGTATTCAATGGTACAAAAGATGAATTAAACCCTTTCATAGCAAATATCGAAGTACAGAAAGATACATTACCTTCAACTAAACATATTTCATTTTTCAATTTTGTATATAAAACTAAAATTTCAAATAAAGTACAAACCAAATTAAGACAAGTATTAGTTCGTACTGACATAGGCTCATTAATTTCAACTTTAAAAGAAACTTATAAAACAAAGAAGTCACCAAATGTTATTCTAAACGAACTAACAAAGATTACTCAGTTAGACACTATCAGAAAATTTGCTGATAAAATAGAAACATTAACCACGGAATTAAACGAGATCCAGATAAGTTCACTTGGAGAAAACAATAGAGAAGTGATCAGTAAAACTAATGCCATAATTGCATTTAATTCTTTCAAAAACGGACAAAAAGACCAAGATCTCGTTAGGACAATAGAGTAAAGTAGAGTAAAGACTTTCAACGAAGCCATCGACATAGCCATGGAAACATCAACAGACATGAGACAAAATCAAATAATGTACCAAACATCATCAAACAGAAATTATTACAGAAATTACAGGAATAACAACCATTCTACTAATAGATACAACAATAATAACAACAATAACAATTATCAAAAAAAATTATAACAGAAATGACAATAGAAGTAATAATAACAGGACAAACAATTATATAAATAATAGCCACAACAACAGTAACAATTATAATAACAATAGGGGCAACAACTATTATAATAATAATTATCGTGGTAATGCCTACAATAATGGTAATAGTTACCGAAACGGGAATACTAATAATAGTAATCGTAATGCTAATAATCGTAATAATAATTACTACAATGGTAACAGAAACCAGAACGTAAAACTTATGGAGCAAAACCAGGGAAACTCCCATGGTCCGGAAACCATAGGATACCAAGGTCCTCCGAAACAAAATCATTAACTTCAAAAGCAGTATTTAGCATTTCATCAGATCTAACAAATTATGTGAGATTAAATATAAAAAATATACACCGTACATTAACATTTTTAATAGACACAGGTGCTGATATCTCACTATACAAACAAGACTTACTACACAGAAAATTTTCCTATCCACACTGATGGTAAAATTGGATTAGATTTTTTGTTGAGGTTCAATTGCAACATAGATTATGAAACATTCACGTTAACCATCAATACAAGAAATGAGACTTTGATATTACCTATTCACAACAACACATTTGAGATAAATGTAATAAGAATTCCTCCAAGAAGCGAAATAATTATACCTTTACAAATAAATATTGAAGAAGATGGTGTAATATGAAACCGTGAAGTTGGAAAATGTGTATTTTTGGCCAATTCAATAATTCCTAAAGATGGATACACAAAGTTATTAAACATTACTGACGAAACCATAAAATTAGAAAATTTAAAAGTAGAAACTATCCCTTTAAAAAATTTTGATACATACAAAACAAGTGATGATAAACCAGATACAAAATATGATGAGGAAAGATTTAAGAAAGTGTTAAATGAGAAAGCAAAGAAGGAATTGTTAGAGATATTAAAAAAATACCAACATATATTTCATTTAGAAGGTGAAAACCTGACAAGCAATAATTTTTACAATCAAACTATTCAATTAAATGACAAAAATCCAGTTTATATAAAGAACTATCGATTACCACAAACGCCTACAGAGGAAATAAATAACCAAGTAAAAAGTCTATTGAAACAAAAAATAATAGAGGCATCCACAAGTCCTTACAACGCTCCATTCTTATTGGTACCTAAGAAATGACAAAGTGATATAAAAAATTGAGACTTGTCGTTGATTTTAGGAAATTCAATGACAAAATAGTTAATGACAAATTTCCAAAAACACGTTTAGATGATGTTCTAGATAGACTAGGAAGAGCTAAATATTTTCCACATTGGACATGACAAGTTCCTTTCATCAAATTGAGTTCGATCAACAGTCAAGACCATTTACAACATTTTCAACAACTAATGGTCATTACCAATATCCAAGATTACCTTTTGGACTAAAGATATCTTCAAATAGTTTTCAGAGGATGCTAACGATAGCACTAGCTGGACTAGAATCCGAAGCAACTTGTATGTTGATGATATAATAGTTTTTGGATATGGTTTGAAACATCACAACAATAATTTCCGCAACGTTTTCGATAGATTATCTAGATATAATTTAAAATTGAATGCGAGCAAATGCAAATCAGAAGTTAAATATTTGGGACATTTGATAACATCGAATGGTATTAAACCAGACCCAAGCAAATATGATGTAATTACTAAGTATCCTAGTCCTAAGAATACTGATGACGTAAAAAGATTTATAGCATTTTGTAACTGTTAAACTGTGTTCAACAAATCTCTTTTTTATCTCTTTTTTATACTCTTTTAATAAGTATATGCTTTTACTCTTATTTTCATTTAATTATCAACAATAATTTAAAACTCTTTTTTCTCTCCTTTAATGGAACGATACTTCATATATTTTGCTAAACTAACAGTTTCTTTTTCTTTATATATGTAAATAATTGAATTTGAATTTTTATATACAAGTAAATATGCATATATGTTGTTGTATATGTTTTTTTTTTATTTGAACAAAAAGTTATTTGTTAGGACAAGGGGGTACCTCACATTAACAAGTGGTCTTTCGAAGAAGTCCTAGAATGGGCTAGGACAGGAAAGATTCAGTGGCTCAGAGCTTAGGAGCCCACCAACTTTAAAATAACAATAAGTTGTCTTAACCGACGACAACTTCAAGTGAAAATCAGCAAGGGTTACTTGGCTGACAGATAAAAGTCTTTTTGCTTACGGCAGTAAAAAGAAGGAAAAGGTGAACAGCAAGGTACTGCCCTGTGCATCCCGTGTCAGTAAGAAATCCAACACTATCAGGCCTCATTGCGCATACAATTCTGGCTACAACACAGTATCTAAAGGGTCCACAAGGCAAAGTGTATTACAAGGCAAGTAATATAAATGCTGAGAAGAGTAAGATACGTACTGTGCTTATCAGTTATTTTGTGCGACATTTTTTTTGCATATAGAAAAAAGTTTTGGTAAATTCTAGAAGTGGGAACATAACCTAAAATCGTTTAATTTAAATATATATGTATATGGTAAAAATACATCACTATTAAAGCAGAAAATAGAACAAATTTTACCATCTCTAAAAAATACTCGCTAAACTTTCCTACTAAAAAATTATCCAAAAGAAAGTAATAAAAAAAGAGAGAGAAAGAACGGGACAACATTGAAAATAGATCAACTTCACGCAACAACGAATGTTTCAATCCCATGTAGCAACACTTAACAAATAAAAAGAAAGGAGAGCGAACAAGGCAAACTTTAGTTAAACGTTAATGGTGCTAAAACAAATTAAAAATTAAATATAAATATTAATAAAAATATGAATATTGTTATTACAATTAAAAAAGCAACAGAAACAGAAAATGAACATCTAGTAATTAAAAGAAAGAAAGATATTGAAAAAGAATATATATAAAATTGTGAAAACGAAATAAAATACAGAAAAGACAAAACACAGCACATTTATAAAAACAACGACCGAGTAGTTTTAACGCAAAAGTTGGTTTTAACGTTAAAACCAAAAATAAAACCTGTTTTTACCATACAAAATTATTGTGTTAAAACCAAAATTAAACTTTTTTTGAATTGGTTTTATGAAATACAACCTTGTTTTGATGTATTAAATGTACTAAATCAGAGCTACCAGCTCTGAAATCTTGAAAACAGCTGATAAAAACAAAATAAAAACAAAAATAACTGTAAATAAATAAATAAATGTAAATAATCATTTATTTTGTATTAAAAAAGGGAAAATTTGGAATATTTTTGATTTCTTCAATGAAAATTTTAAAAATTTGTAAATATTTAATTATTAATCGAAATGGGCGTGGTTTCTGGTCACAATGAACATAGTTTCTTGTGCAAAAGGTAAGTCAGAAGCTAAATATATCAAGATGAAATAAGGCACATTGCTCATAAATTTTTTTCTCGCAGTCATAAATGTCATGAATTTAAAACCAGTTTTAATAAAACTTGCAGTGTGAACGCAAAATCAGCTGATTATGGTTTTAATGCTAAAATCAGGTTTTAAATTTTGGTGTGAAAACACTATAAAGTTATTTTTTATTTAATGTCAGAGCTTCCCTACCACAATATTAAAGGTCATTATAAAACAACGGTGAGTTAAATACTTTTTTCTTTCTTTTAAATTCGCTATAGATTTGGTAATAAAATAAAGAATAATAATTAACCAATAAATAAAAATCGGTGAGATTAAAAAAAGAGTATTTAGGAAATTGATCTCACATCAATAGTTGAGTCTTAGAGATCACTAAAATATGGCAGCGTCAAAGAGAAGATTCAACTATTATATCAATCAATTATTTAATTTTTGCAATAAATTTAACGAAACGTGCCCATCAGATTGCTCCGCAATATTCCTCGATGTAAAAAACAAGAATTAGAGAGAAGATGGTTAAAATTCCTAGAATCATACGATGAATATATACTGGATGATACCGATGGAGAAGACGGAAAAAGAGGCAGTGTTACGCTATGAGGAAGCTCGCAACAAATACCAGATCATCAAAATAGTTATTTTAGAGAAAATGCAACCGACTGTAATGAACGTAAGTCCGCCATTAAATACCAGACCTTCATTGAAGTTGCCAGCGTGCGAAATTCAAACATTCGAGGGTGGTTACTCCAAGTGGACGGCATTTCGAGACATGTTTCAGCCCATAATAGGAAAAGATAATTTATTAGCTCCAACGCAAAAATTGTACTACCTGAGGAGTAAAGTGAGGGGCGAGGCTTACCAAGCCATAAAGTACTTTGACTTGGTAGATGATAATTTTAATTTAGGCTGGGAAAAATTGAAAAACAGGTTCGAAAATAAAAGACTCTTAGTGCAAGATCAAGTTAAGAAGATTCACGCGGTAGCCCCAGCTCAGAACGAATCGGTAAAATCGCTCAGGTATCTTCAGAATACGGTAGATGATTGCCTGGCAATTTTAAGGAATTATAAAATAGAGTTGCATGATTACGATCCATTCTTAATTCAAGTCGTGGTTTCAAAGCTTTCAGATGAAACTATGAAGGAATGGGAGGTTACCTTGAAGAACCACAGAGAACTGCCCACATGGACGTAATTAAATGGATTCCTCAGTGAACGAATAGAAATTCTAGAAACTGTGTCAGACAGAAGAAAACCTGCACAAAAGGAAAATTCTCCAAGAGTCCAGTCATTTCATACACAGGATGAACAAAACTACAGCTGCAAGAAATGCAACAAAATCATCCTTTAAGAGTTTGTAAATACTTTAAGTCTATGCAACCTAATGAACGTATCAAATTCGTGTTCGCAAATAAATATTGTGTAAATTGCTTATCGGCTACTCATTTTAAATCTAAATGCATTAGTACCAATACGTGTTCTATATGCCATAAAAAGCATCATGCAATGTTACATAATGGAAATCTTGAAAATGACAAATCAGCAAATTCATCGAAAATTCAGCCAAAATCCAATTTGCAAAATAACGAGAAAAATTCAGCTTCAGCTGATCAAACGGAAAATTGCACTTTTAATACACAAGTCGAAAATATATCAAGAACCGATGAGGAAATTGAGAGCAATATAAAAGCTTATTTTATTCATCGTGAAGGAACTACATTTTTACCAACAGCGCTAATTAAAATATAAAGTTTCGGAGAATTGCATACTATACGAGCTTAGTTCGATGCGGGTGCCGAAAAAAGCTTCATTACCTCACTTATTCAGCAAAAGCTTTCTTTACCAATTGAGAAACATCATAGTCAAATTTCTGGGTTTGGTGGAACGGTCATTGGTAGTTCATAAGGAAAATGTATAGTAACAATTGTGTCACCTAAAATCGCCAATCTTTTACCTTCTAAGCCTGTTAGAGTAGAAAATTTCAACTCAATTCAAAATCTAGATTTAGCTGACCCACATTTTTACCAACCTGCTGCCGTCGATATGATTATAGGAAGCGATTATTTACCATGTATTAACTTACCGGGCGTGCTACAAAATATATCAGGTAATATTGAAGCAAGAGAGTCGTACTTTGGATCGTACTTATCAGGCCCAGAGAATACTAATAAAATCAACACCTTTTCAACCACAGTTTCTACCTCAGACGAATTTCTTCTCTTCTCCGAAAGAGTGCTGCCAGGAACAGAAGAAGATTTATATTGTGAAAATTTTTATAAAGCAACTACAACTAGGCGTTCCGATGGCCGATATGTTGTAAGGTTACCGTTTAAAGAAGATTGCCAACTGATATCTAATTGGGTCCCTCACGGAATAGTGCCATGGGTCAATACTATCGTATGGAAAAGACCCTGAATAAAACTCCTGAGTTGAAAAATGCATATATAATGGTTCTCCAAGAATACATTGATTTGGATCATACGGAGCCAGCTCTTCATCACGAAACGCATACTGAAAAGCAAACTTCTTTTTTTCTACCACATGCGGTTATTCGACCAGAAAGCAAATCTACAAAGGTAAGAGTGGTCTTCAATGCATCGAATAAGACAAGCAGTGGGTACTCATTAAACGACGTTCTATACCAAGGACCAGCTCTACAGTCAGATTTAATACACATTGTGCTTAGTTGGCGATATTATAAGTACGTCTTCACTGGCGACATCGAAAAAATGTTTCGACAAATTTTAGTACATGAAGCTGATCGCCCATACCAGCAAATATTATTCCGCGAGGAGGCGAGTAATGCCATAAAATCATTCCAAATGAAAACAGTCACGTTTGGGGAGAATTGCTCACCATTTCTAGCAATACGTACTTTACAGCGACTAAGTGAAGACTGTAAAAGCTTTTTTCCGGAAGCATCTGCTACTTTAAAGAGCGAATCATACGTGGACGACATTTTGTCTGGAGGACATAGTCTTGAAGAGGCAAGTTTGAAATAGAACCAACTTATACAGGCTTTAAAATCAGCAGGCTTTCCCATGAGGAAAATCACAGCCAAGACAAATTTTTACTGACAAACTTGGAGGATCTTCTGGACGAAGATTTTTTAAAGTTTGATGATTCGAGTGTAACTAAAACTTTAGGCATACGTTGGAACGCGAGGTCAGACTACTTTTACTATGTAGTAGAGCCGATCCCAACAGAATTTAATCCTACCAAACGACATATTTTATCAGTCATTGCAAGGTTATTTGACCCCTTAGGTTAGATATGGCCAATCGTGGTTAATGCCAAAATTTTGATGCAGGAGTTGTGGCAGCAGAAAACCGATTGGGATGAAAAGGTTTCGCCGCAAATTACTCTCAATTTCAATTCATTCCTTAAAACCTTACCAGAAGTTTCGTCACTGAAGATTCCAAGATGGGTGCAGTTTTCCCCTGACTACCAAATACAAATCCATGGTTTCTGCGACTCATCGGAAAAAGCATATTGCGGCGCGGTCTATATGCGAACTATTGTTTTTAACGGCGAAATACGATGTAATTTGCTTGTAGCAAAGACTAATGTAGCTCCCATTAAAAAGACGACAGTACCCAAGCTGGAATTATGTGGTGCTGTTTTACTCACAAAGCTAGTAAAGACGTTACTAAAGGATGCAAAGTTTCCTTATGAACTCCATATGTGGACGGACTCCTCCATAGTCCTTGGGTGGCTACAAAAGTCTCCACATACCCTTAAGACATTTGTAGCGAATCGAGTAACAAAGATTCTCGACATGATCAACTGCAATTCTTGGAAGCATGTTAAAACTGAAGACAATCCTGATGATCTTGGTACCCGTGGGTGTACACCTTTGGAACTAATAGAGTCCAGGTCGTGGTGGCATGGGCCCCCATGGCTAACACAGCCTGTTCCACTTTGGCCAGAGCCACGAGTCTTTGACCCTACTGACTTGGAAACGAAGAAGATAGCCACGCATCACACAAATGTTATTGTTTTCGATTTTACAATGCCCTTCGAAAACGTAAGCCTCCATCCAAAAAGTTTCTTACAGCAGAAGAAATACAGTTTAGCAAAAATCGTCTTATTACCCTGACCCAGTGAAGACATTTTCCCCAAGAATACGAGTGTGTTCAAAGCAAACAAAGCATTAGCCAGAAAAGTAGACTAATCTCACTAAATCCGTTTCTCGACAAAAATGGTTTATTACGAGTTGGAGGCAGGCTGAGTAACTCTGGCCTTAGCTATGATGAACGCCATCCCATAATAATTCCTGATAGATCTCATTTTGCCATACTTTTCAGTGATTGGATACATAAGATTCTGCTTCATGCTGAGCACCATATCATGCTAAGAGCTATCAGACAAGGCTTCTGCATTCCCCGCCTTAAAAATTTAGTTCGAAAATGTGTTCGAAATTGCAAGGTCTGTGTAATCTACAAACATAAGGTCCAACAACAGATTATGGCCGAACTTCCCAATGAAAGAGTAAACTTCTCTTTGCCATTTACTTACACCGGAGTGTACTTTGCGGGACCATTCGATTTAAAATCTTCGAATTTACGGAATGCCAAATACATCAAAGGCTACGCAGCGGTATTTGTATGCTTCTCCACGAGAGCAGTTCATTTGGAAGTTTGTTCAGATCTTTCTGAAGAGTTTCTAGCATACTTTGATAGATTTATTGGACGTAGAGGATTTCCAAAAACTATGTTTTCTGATAACGGTCGAAATTTTCTGGGAGCAAGCTTATCGTTACTCAAAACTCATAACGAATTCTTGAAAACAGCTGAAAAGGCATTAGCAGAAAAATACACTGTTCACGGGTTTAAGTGGTCATTTATACCACTATATATCTGGGAGGCTGCCGTAAAGAGTATGAAAACGCATATTAAAAAAGTCGCAGGTAATTTGAAATTTACTTACGAAGAGTTCAGCACATTGTTAATTCGAGTTGAAGCAGTTTTGAATTCACGATCGATGTCACCACTAACTGAAAATCCTGAAGAATTACTTCCCTTGACACCAGGTCACTTTTTTGACAGGTGCGCCACTTTGAAGCTCCAGAAGAACCACCAATTGAAAGTTTAAGTCTTATAAAATGAACCGCCTGAAGGTTATTCAACATATCTTCGCTCGTCGATGGAAGAACGAGTACATAACCGAACAACGCAATATTCAACCTGAAGACTTTGTTGTAGTCGAAGAGGATTCGTTACCACCCACCGAGTGGCGCCTAGTACGCGTCATTAAAGTCATCTATGGGAAAGATAACAAAGTGCGAGTTGCAGAAATAAAAACTCAAAATGGCCTTTTACCTCCCTTTTCTAATTAATTCGAATTAACACATCCCACAAAGAGAAGAAATCACCCATACTATCGTATGGAAAAGACCCTGAATAAAACTCCTGAGTTGAAAAATGCATATATAATGGTTCTCCAAGAATACATTGATTTGGATCATACGGAGCCAGCTCTTCATCACGAAACGCATACTGAAAAGCAAACTTCTTTTTTTCTACCACATGCGGTTATTCGACCAGAAAGCAAATCTACAAAGGTAAGAGTGGTCTTCAATGCATCGAATAAGACAAGCAGTGGGTACTCATTAAACGACGTTCTATACCAAGGACCAGCTCTACAGTCAGATTTAATATACATTGTGCTTAGTTGGCGATATTATAAGTACGTCTTCACTGGCGACATCGAAAAAATGTTTCGACAAATTTTAGTACATGAAGCTGATCGCCCATACCAGCAAATATTATTCCGCGAGGAGGCGAGTAATGCCATAAAATCATTCCAAATGAAAACAGTCACGTTTGGGGAGAATTGCTCACCATTTCTAGCAATACGTACTTTACAGCGACTAAGTGAAGACTGTAAAAGCTTTTTTCCGGAAGCATCTGCTACTTTAAAGAGCGAATCATACGTGGACGACATTTTGTCTGGAGGACATAGTCTTGAAGAGGCAAGTTTGAAATAGAACCAACTTATACAGGCTTTAAAATCAGCAGGCTTTCCCATGAGGAAAATCACAGCCAAGACAAATTTTTACTGACAAACTTGGAGGATCTTCTGGACGAAGATTTTTTAAAGTTTGATGATTCGAGTGTAACTAAAACTTTAGGCATACGTTGGAACGCGAGGTCAGACTACTTTTACTATGTAGTAGAGCCGATCCCAACAGAATTTAATCCTACCAAACGACATATTTTATCAGTCATTGCAAGGTTATTTGACCCCTTAGGTTAGATATGGCCAATCGTGGTTAATGCCAAAATTTTGATGCAGGAGTTGTGGCAGCAGAAAACCGATTGGGATGAAAAGGTTTCGCCGCAAATTACTCTCAATTTCAATTCATTCCTTAAAACCTTACCAGAAGTTTCGTCACTGAAGATTCCAAGATGGGTGCAGTTTTCCCCTGACTACCAAATACAAATCCATGGTTTCTGCGACTCATCGGAAAAAGCATATTGCGGCGCGGTCTATATGCGAACTATTGTTTTTAACGGCGAAATACGATGTAATTTGCTTGTAGCAAAGACTAATGTAGCTCCCATTAAAAAGACGACAGTACCCAAGCTGGAATTATGTGGTGCTGTTTTACTCACAAAGCTAGTAAAGACGTTACTAAAGGATGCAAAGTTTCCTTATGAACTCCATATGTGGACGGACTCCTCCATAGTCCTTGGGTGGCTACAAAAGTCTCCACATACCCTTAAGACATTTGTAGCGAATCGAGTAACAAAGATTCTCGACATGATCAACTGCAATTCTTGGAAGCATGTTAAAACTGAAGACAATCCTGATGATCTTGGTACCCGTGGGTGTACACCTTTGGAACTAATAGAGTCCAGGTCGTGGTGGCATGGGCCCCCATGGCTAACACAGCCTGTTCCACTTTGGCCAGAGCCACGAGTCTTTGACCCTACTGACTTGGAAACGAAGAAGATAGCCACGCATCACACAAATGTTATTGTTTTCGATTTTACAATGCCCTTCGAAAACGTAAGCCTCCATCCAAAAAGTTTCTTACAGCAGAAGAAATACAGTTTAGCAAAAATCGTCTTATTACCCTGACCCAGTGAAGACATTTTCCCCAAGAATACGAGTGTGTTCAAAGCAAACAAAGCATTAGCCAGAAAAGTAGACTAATCTCACTAAATCCGTTTCTCGACAAAAATGGTTTATTACGAGTTGGAGGCAGGCTGAGTAACTCTGGCCTTAGCTATGATGAACGCCATCCCATAATAATTCCTGATAGATCTCATTTTGCCATACTTTTCAGTGATTGGATACATAAGATTCTGCTTCATGCTGAGCACCATATCATGCTAAGAGCTATCAGACAAGGCTTCTGCATTCCCCGCCTTAAAAATTTAGTTCGAAAATGTGTTCGAAATTGCAAGGTCTGTGTAATCTACAAACATAAGGTCCAACAACAGATTATGGCCGAACTTCCCAATGAAAGAGTAAACTTCTCTTTGCCATTTACTTACACCGGAGTGTACTTTGCGGGACCATTCGATTTAAAATCTTCGAATTTACGGAATGCCAAATACATCAAAGGCTACGCAGCGGTATTTGTATGCTTCTCCACGAGAGCAGTTCATTTGGAAGTTTGTTCAGATCTTTCTGAAGAGTTTCTAGCATACTTTGATAGATTTATTGGACGTAGAGGATTTCCAAAAACTATGTTTTCTGATAACGGTCGAAATTTTCTGGGAGCAAGCTTATCGTTACTCAAAACTCATAACGAATTCTTGAAAACAGCTGAAAAGGCATTAGCAGAAAAATACACTGTTCACGGGTTTAAGTGGTCATTTATACCACTATATATCTGGGAGGCTGCCGTAAAGAGTATGAAAACGCATATTAAAAAAGTCGCAGGTAATTTGAAATTTACTTACGAAGAGTTCAGCACATTGTTAATTCGAGTTGAAGCAGTTTTGAATTCACGATCGATGTCACCACTAACTGAAAATCCTGAAGAATTACTTCCCTTGACACCAGGTCACTTTTTTGACAGGTGCGCCACTTTGAAGCTCCAGAAGAACCACCAATTGAAAGTTTAAGTCTTATAAAATGAACCGCCTGAAGGTTATTCAACATATCTTCGCTCGTCGATGGAAGAACGAGTACATAACCGAACAACGCAATATTCAACCTGAAGACTTTGTTGTAGTCGAAGAGGATTCGTTACCACCCACCGAGTGGCGCCTAGTACGCGTCATTAAAGTCATCTATGGGAAAGATAACAAAGTGCGAGTTGCAGAAATAAAAACTCAAAATGGCCTTTTACCTCCCTTTTCTAATTAATTCGAATTAACACATCCCACAAAGAGAAGAAATCACCCAATCTATAGCGAAACCCTTCTTAAGTAATCAAAAAGTCGCAAAAACAAAATTTCTGATAACACAGTATAAACGATTTTTTCTTCCCTTCTAGCAATCTTCATGCCTTGCAATTTGTGTCTTAAAAACCATGGTAAGTACTGTTTGAACTGTTTGGCGAAAACTAATCAACGATCAGAGTGCAAATCAGAGAATCGTTCTGCACTTTGCGAGGCTAAACACCATCTACCACAACACCAGCAGCCGACCCATACCCAATTTGTTTGGTCCTCTCTGAGGGCAGCAACATCAAAAGAACTCTTCTCGAGTTGCTTAATATGGAGTTATCCACCCATACAAGATTCCCAGCTCGCTCAACATTTTAAGGTGGTTATGACCCGAGCACACTCCTATTTTGCCACTTGCCGCACCATCGACGACGTATTTGACAGCAGAACTTTGCCGACCATATTGATGGATGCCGTGAATAAATGTGCCCTCAAGAAGACTCTGCAGTCAATATTTGGTTGAGTTATATCAGGCGTATGGAATGGTTGCTCCTGCCACTCACACTCTCGCCTGGGTGTATGTTGAACTGTGTTCAACAAATCTCTTTTTATCTCTTGTTTGTACTATTTTTATAAGTATATACTTTTACTCTTATTTTCATTTAATTATCAACAATAATTTAAAACCCTCAGTCTGCATAATAAGTTGCTATTGACATGTCGTTGTTACATCGTGCGCATTAACAGTGTTCTTTCCTTTTTTTTGAGTCGTAATTTGGTTAAATTTGTTACATTTTTCTGAATTATTAAAATGAAAGATCCTCCAGACGAGGACGGTAAGATAAAATCGTCAATATCGGACGACAAAATAAAACCGCTCCCGCTTATCTCACCCGGTCCGAAATTCCTAATTATGTGTCGCGTTAGAAGTGAAAAACGCTTTCAGACGTGTCACTTTTTTGATAAAAAAAAGTCATTGATAACAGATGCTGTGGTGAGGTTGAAATTTATAAAAAATTGAGAAATGGAACAATTCTTATAAAAACTAAAAATGAAACTCAAGCCAGAAGCTTAATCCAATTAACATCTCTCTCCCCAACAATAGAAGTTGAACTTAAAGTACATCAAACTCTTAATTACGCAAAAGGTGTCATCTACTCCAATGACCTTCGAGGAATTACAGAGGACGAAATCCAAAGAGAACTTAAAACACAATCCGTATGCAAAGTAAACAAAATATTAAAGAAAGTAGACAATGTACTAAAAGAAACCAGTTTGACTATTGTAACATTTGCATCTATGAGAAAGTTATACTACGACCGTATATACACCTACCCCTCAAATGTAAAAACTGCCTAAGGTACGGTCACTTATCAAAATTTTGTAACAACAAACAAATATGCTTCAACTGCGACGAAGAATATCACTTAAAAGAAGAAAATTGTAAATAATAAATATAAATATAATGTAAATAATAATTGTAATAACAACGTCAATACAAATCATTCAGCTAATGATAAATCATGACCAATATTTTTAAAAGAGAAAGAAATACAAGTAATTGTAACGTTGGAAAAACAAGTAGAAAAAATGCAATTAAAAAATATAATGACCGTCATCATTCTCCTTCAACCTACTCCTTCGTATGTAAAAATAATAACAACAGTACTAATGCGAACAATAATATTAACAAGAACAACAAAGTAGAAAAGTCAGCTGCTTCCTATTCAAATTCTCGCAATAATGTTAATAACTCTTCTCATTCTGATAATAAAATGCTACCACCAGACAAACCAACAACAACTCGCGAAATAAAAGGTTACTCTGATGATATTTTATTTACTGAGCCCTCTGACTACGATAGTACTTCTTCAAAAAATGTTGACAATGAAGGTAACAAAAGCTTAATTCTTCCAAGAAACACACCGAAAAGAACAAGAAATCGATTGGCCAAACAAGCAGCTTTAGACAAGAATAACAAACGTTATGAAACCTCACTCTATTTCTCAACTCAGCAGCACTTTCCAATAAATAGTCTCATATTTTAACCTATTCCGATACCATGACGTTAAATATTATACAGTGGAACATTAATGGATTTAAAAGCTATTATAATGAACTTTTACAACTTATTAAACTTTATTCACCAAAGATAATATCGCTTCAGGAAACCCACATTCACAATACAACTAACATTCCTATTCCAATAAACTTTAAACTACATTCCCATAATACATCTAACACAAGTTTTGGAGGTGTTGCCCTTCTCATTCACAACTCCTTGCAACATAAGTTGGATAGTGTAAGTAACGAATTTGATACCTTATGCGTAGAAGTGCACTCCAAAATAAAATTCAAAATAGCATCGTCTTATATCCCACCTAACAAACCGTTCTCCCAATAAACCCTCTGCAATGTCTTTGATAATATCTCACCCCCATTACTAGTGACCGATGACTTCAGCATGACAGTTGGGGCTTCACTACCAATAATAGGAAAGGCATAATTTTATCACAATTTATCCATGATAATCGCTTCATACTGCTAAATAATTCTTCACCAACGCATTTTAACACTCACTCCACGTTTTTCCACGTCGACTTATCGTTTTGTAGCCCAGCAATCTTCGTCTATGCCGACTGGAAGATAGAAACTAATCTATACGGTAGTGATCACTTCCCAATTATAATAGATCTATTCCATCAATCGGGACAATCATCTACATCCTTTCGACCCATTTACAAATTTAATCTAGCAGATTGGAACTTATATAAACAGTGCACAGCATCTGAGGCTAAAAGACCTATAAGTGAAAATTTAAATAAAGAAACTGCCAACATCTGCAAAATAATGAAAGAAGCCGCCAATATTTCCATACCTCAAACTCATCCTACTATAATTAAGAGGGTACCATGGTGGAGCGCCCATTTGGAGAACCTCAAAAAACAAATAAATGCGTCCTGGCTTGCTTTTAAACGAAATATGACAACACATAACCTTGTAATCTATAAGAAGAATAATGCTCGTCTTAAAAGAGAAATAAAAACTTCAAAAAGGCAATCAATTTACAATTTTACATCTACGATCAGTCCATCCTCAAAAACCCACAAAATTTGGAACACCTTACCCAATTTTACTGGATACAAAGCAAAACAATCCATTCATGGAATAACGTCTCAAACAGACCCCACAGAATTAATCACCGAAAATTCGATAATTGCATCCGACCTCAACTATACAACTGAATTTCAATATCGGAAAAATAATCTACTTCTAAACAATGTAACACTACAACCAAGTACCTCAGCCCTAGAAATTGAAAACGATATATCAGCGAACTTAATACAGTCCTAAAAAAGCTTAAAGGTAAAACACCCGGAATCGATAGGATTTCATATGAAATCATTAAGCAATCAACAGTAAAAGTAAAGCAACGTATACTTAGACTCTTTAACATAATACTCAAAACATTCATACCACAACAATTTAAAATCAGCATCACCATCCCAATCCATAAAACTGGATCCGATAAAACATCCCGTAATTCTTATCGCCCCATATCACTCAACCCTTGCCTATCTAAAGTGCTAGACAAAATTGCTGCAAACAGATTATGGTGGCTTCTAACTACACAGAAATTATTGGACAGCAAACAGCTTGGGTTTATGAAAGGTAAATCTACAATCGACAGTCTACTGTACATAGATCACCGAATTGCAGAGTCTCTTTCGTTTCGCAACCACTTAACAATATTATCACTAGATTTTCAAAAAGCTTTTGGTAATATTGGTCCATCATTGATCAGTTAATAGCTTGGAAAGTTGGCCCAAGAATGATTAAGTACATAATAAACTCTATGAAAAAATCGGAAATTTATAGTGATAGTCGGACAGCATTACTCACAGTCTTATCCTCTCTACAATGGAGTACCCCGAGGATCACCACTTTCCGTAGTCCTTTTTCTTATAGCCTACAGTAAACTATGTAGAATAATTTCCATGCACCGAGAAATAGACTTCATAACATATGCCGACGACATCAGTCTTTTAGTAAAATCAGGTAAAAGCAAAAATCCTACCATAAACCTTAATAGGCTCTTTACAGACATTACAGATTGGGGAAAATACGCTGGAGCTGTACTATCCCCAACAAAATGCAAATACATTCACATTTGTGCCAAATAATCTCAGGACAAATACAACTAACAGAGGTTGGAAATCTTCGACTATTGGGGCTGCATATCAACAAACGTTACAATTGGAACACACATATAAACGAACTATTAAAATCTCTTAACCATCAACTTAATGTTATTAAATGCCTTTCATCCCAAAAGTATAACTGCAGCACCAAAATATTAATACAGATTACAAAAGCTCTCATACTTTCAAAAATAAATTATGCTCTGCCAATATATGGACACGCTTCAAAATCATCCTTAAAAAAACTTAAGACAAAAATTAACTCTTCAATCAAATATTCACTAGGAGCTTTTCCAACCTCAGGAATAAATTCCTTATATGCAGAAGCTGATATTCTACCTCTAGAAATTCAAAGAGATATATTAACTACAAAGCTTTATCGAACCCTCCTTGACACATCATCACCTCTGAACAAGCTTGCATTAGGAATTAAAAATCGCAGGAAAATAGCAAGAATACCGTCTACTATCTGCAGAATCAATGCCAATTGCAATTTACTTCGCATTCCAACTACTAAACCCTATAACAGAGAGAATCTTTGTCCACCATGGACCATGCATAAAGATGTCATTGACCTATCTTTATTCCAATTTTCCAAAAATAGAAACCCTGCTTTATTATCCGCACTATTTAAAGGCATTAAGCAAAAACTGCAAAACCATTATTTTATATATACTGATGGTTCCAAAAACGAAAGTGCCATAGGCTATAGTGTTACAACTGAAAATTCTGTCATTGAAAGAGGAAATCTGCCACATTATAATTCAATTCTCTCAGCAGAAATAATAGCAATTTCCAGAGCTCTCTATTACTTCAGTAACAAAAAAGGTAACCTTGCTATATGCACTGACTCCCTTTCATCACTAAAATCCATTCTTCATTTTTCCAACAATAATTTACATATATACGGCCAAGATACGCAACCTAATCATCAAGAGACAATCTAGTATAAAACTAATTTGGGTTCCCAGTCATTGTAATATAACTGGAAATGAATATACCGACACTGCTGCCAAACTTTCACTTAAATCACCTCTCATCACAGTAAATAACTTTAACCCAATATATTGTTACGTTTTTACCTTTTTAAAAACGTTTAAATATGAGTTCGTTAATTGCAACCAAAGTAAAAACAAATGCGTCTTTAGTTTTTCTTAACTGTCTTTATTACTTTCCACTACTTTTGTGTGCCACCGTATAGAGCTTAACGATACAACAATAATAATCTGCTTATTCACTTTATTAGTTCACACAAGTATTCACTGGATCTTTACAACCACGACTTATTTTATTCACACGCAACTTCACACAAGGCTGACTGAATTAACTCTGACTGCTGCTTGCTTTGTCCAGCCCTTTTATAGTCCGCACGCACGTATGATCAGTATGATGAACGTTATCGATGTGGAAGGTTCTCGCTCGCGCCTTCTCGAGAACTCTATTGCTAGTACATTGTTGTTTGTGTACTTTGCTTATGTTGTCCGTTACATATTTGTCGTAGCTGGTTTCCTTTATGTTGTTGTTGCTACCTGGTTCGTTGTACACATGAGTGTGTGCAGCTTTAGATAATCAACACGTTCGTTGTATTCTTAGTGTTAGTGCGTATTTGTGTCGTGTGTATTGTGTTGGTGTAGCTGGTAGCTTTTGTTTATCGTTTTTATTGTTAAACGATATTAGGTCGCTTCGCTTTGCGTAACAGTGCCGCCCACTTAAGCCTGTTCGTCCCGAATAGGCTCATTATCTCTTTTCCCATACTTTGCCAGTCGCTCTATGTGTACGACCTTCATTTTTGCTCGGGGGCTGTTAGCTTTCTGTATCCTGTACACGACATCGTTTAACCGTTTAATTATTTTATACGGTCCATCCCAGCTGGTTTGTAGCTTGGGAGATAATCCCTTCTTTCGCTTTGGGTTGTATAGCAGAACCATTTGTCCCTCATGGAAGCCCTCCGTGTTTGCCGCATGATCATACCTGGCTTTCATTCTATCACTGACCATTTTTATACGGGTGTGCACAAACTCATGAAGTTCATTTAGGCTTTCATCTTTTCCAGTGTATGTGGCATCCCTCTCTGTGCCGGGCTTAACACCAAACTCTAAGTCACCGGGCAGCTTTATCTCAGTCCCAAAGATAACCTTGGCGGGTGATCTAGATGTTGAATCATGTACCGCGGATCGGTACGCCAGTAGAAACCTCGAAATGTGTTCGTCCCAGTCTTTCTGTTGCTCGCTCACTACTTTTCGCAAGTATTCCTCCAGGGTTCGATTAAATCGTTCTACCATTCCATCTGACTGTGGGTGAAGAGGCGTCGTTCGAGTCTTCTTAATGCCATATACTTCGCACATTTCCCTGAATACAGCTGACTCAAAATTTCTGACTTGATCGGAATGTAGTTCTATTGGAACCCCGTAGCGGCATACCCAGTTGTTCACAAAAATGTTAACTATTGTGTTCGCCTCTTGATTAGGTATGGCATATATTTCCGGCCATTTGCTGAAGTAGTCCATCACAACGAGAACATATCGGTTTCCGGCATTGCTGACTGGAAAAGGGCCTGCAACGTCCATCGTTATCCGCTCGAAAGGTGCGCCTGAGTTATACTGCTGCATCTGACCTCGACTTCTTCTTGTTGGACCTTTAGCTTCAATACACTGGGTGCAGTTTGCTATCCAATCCGCCACTGCTTGTTGACATCCAACCCAATAAAAACGTTGTTTTAGCCTTTCCAGTGTCTTTGTCACTCCAAGATGTCCTCCGCTAGCTCCATTATGGAATTCATATAATACTTCTTTCATTTTGGAGGAAGGCACTACCAATAGGTTGGATGAGGTCTTGCCATCAGCGCTTTCCCAAAGTCAATACAGGCCCCCATTTATGATCTTTAAGCTGTCCCATAGTGCCCAATATGCTTTTGTAAGAGGACCTTCTGCGGATATCTAATTTCTTGTAGGTCGTTCTTCCTCCTCCTGCGCTGCTATTACCTTCGACAATATTGGGTCACTCCTTTGTGCTTGGGACCAGTCTTCGTTGGCTTCAATCCGCGTTAGCCGGATATCGACGATGGATTCCTTTTTATCAGCTTTCACGCAACGATTACACTCCAAATTACAAGGTCGGCGTGAAAGAGCATCAGCATTTCCATGTTTTATGCCCCTTCGGTGTTCAATGCTGAAGTCGTAAGTCTGGAGGCGTTCAATCCAACGCGCTAACTGTCCTTCGGGGTTCTTGAATTGTAGCAGCCATCTCAGTGCGGAGTGATCAGTCCTTAGCAGAAAATTTTGGCCATACAGGTATTTATGGTAATGTTTGATGCACTCCAGAACTGCCAGTAGCTCTCGTAGGGTCACACAATAATTCCGTTCAGGCTTTGACAATGTGCGACTATAGTAGCCTACGACTTTCTCTATTCCATTGACCACTTGGGAAAATACACCACCAATACCATATCCGCTAGCATCACTGTCTAAGATTAATTTCTCTCCTGGGACTGGATACGCCAAAACTGGTGCAGCACACAATAGCTCTTTTAGTGTCTGGAACGCCTTCTCCTGTGGCTCACCCCATTGATAGATTTTTGACTTCTTGGTGAGCTCATGTAAACTTGCAGCCACGCTGGCAAAGTTAGGCACAAAGCGTCTGTAGTATGTGCATAGTCCCAAAAAGCTGCGTAGTTCATGAAGATTCTGGGGACGAGGCCAGTCCTTTACTGCTCGTATTTAATCTTCATCGGTGGATATGCCATCTGCTGTGACAAGATGCTCCAAATATTTAACCTGCTTTTGGAAAAATGCACATTTATTTACGCTTAGATTTAGTCCAGCCTTCTCCCAGGTTCTTGAGGTGTTCGTCGAAAGTTCTGCCCATCACAATTATGTCGTCGAGATACACCAGGCAAGTCTTCCAATGCAGTCCCTTCAGCACACGTTCCATAAGCCGCTCGAATGTGGCCGGAGCATTACAGAGTCCAAATGGCATAACCTTAAACTGCCATAAACCGCCGTTCGCACTGAATGCGGTTTTCTCTTTATCCTTGTCTGCAATCTCCACCTGTCAATACCCGCTTTGTAGATCCAACGTGGAGAACCATTTTGTTCCGGCTAGCGTGTCGAGTGTGTCGTCAATTCTTGGTAGCGGTTAACTATCCTTTTTAGTGACGTCATTCAGCTTCCTGTAGTCTACGCAGAATCTTGTACTGCCATCTTTCTTCTTTACTAAAACTACAGGTGAGCTCCACGGACCCGATGATGGTTCGATTACACCGTTCTTCCTCATTTCGTCGACTAACTCCTTGACCTCATTACGCTTCGCCAGCGGTATGCTTCTGGGTGCCTGCTTTATCGGTTTCGCTTCGCCGGTATCAATTTCATGTTTAACCATGGCTGTTCTTCCTTGACTTTTGTTGTTCGTGGCGAAAGCGAAAGCATACCTCTTTAGCAGCTTTTTGGCTTTGTTTTTCTCTGCAGCTGCTAAACCTGCTATCCATTTCTCCACATTTTCACCAAATTCCTTTTGATCCTTGGCTGACATATCGGCAGGTTGCGGCGTTTGTTCGCTGTTTATTACCACCTCTACTGGAACACATTGGCCCACCTCTGAGTTTTTACAGACGACTCTTTCATGGCCTGATAGATTTAGCACTCTCACCGGGACTATTCTTTGTTCTGTGGATTTGACGAGGGCCTTTGCTGATATTAAATCCGTCTGTATTTCTACTGGTTCAACAACCCGCAAGCGGTTTTCCACACAATATCCATCCATACGCCCCCATATCAGTGATTCCCTCTGAGGTGGCAATTTGAGTTGTCCACTTGGTGCTTGTACCCCACGTCCAGAGGTATCTCTACATTTCGCCAACTCATAATCTGTTGCCCTATATTCAAATTGATGCCATGAGCTATCATAAAATCGGCACCAATGATAACCTCGTCCACAATATCGGCAACAATAAAGATGTGACTTACACTAATGTTGGCTATAGTCACCTTCGCCTCTGTTTTTCCGTGGACGGTGGCAGACTCTCCAGTAGCTGTCCGTAGTCTTACATTACTAAGAGCCTCACATTTTCCTTTCACTACATCTGGTCTGATGATAGACTGCGTCGCCCCGGTGTCTATTGTGAAGGTATGTGGTCTGTCATTTATGTATCTGCACGCCGTAAGATTGTTGTTGTTCTGTTGCATCACTGATATTGAGATTGTGGGGCCCTCGCTTGTGGGAGCCAGCACTTGCCCCTCAGTGCTAGCTCGTTTTAGTTTAACGGGGACTCTTGTGAAGATGGTTGGTAGTTCGCCCGTTTCTTGTTCCTTGATGGTGAGACGGATCTTGATCTCTTGCGTGGCGCTTTGCAGTTTCTTTGGAAATGACCGCCCTTTCCACAATTGAAGCATTTAAGTTTAGCCTTTTGTCCGTTTTCTTCCAACGCTTGCTTCACCATCTCCTTAACTTTAGTTAAAAGCCCACGACTTCCATTCTTCGCACTTTGCTTATTTGTGGTCTAGAAATAGCTCGCGCGGTCTCCTGGGCTAGTGCGAAGGCCACGGTCTCCGCAAAGGTTGTCTTCTGTGTGGAACATACCGCCAGTTTAATGTCAGGATCTCGTATACCATTGATAAACGCCTCGGTCTTAATGTTGTCTATCAGCGGGTGGTTTTCTCAGGGGTATGTGAGCTGCACTAATTTCTCAACCTCCATTGCAAAGGCTTGTAATGACTCATTTGCCTTTTGCGCCCGGCATCTCAACTCCATGCGGTATAGTTCTCGTATGTGTTCATCGCCAAATTTACGCTGTAACGCCACCATTAAGTCGTTGTAGTTGTTTCTGCTGCTGGCTGACATGGTTTCTAGAATCTCGGCTGCGACACCTTTTAACGCCAGAATTAGTTCTAGAGCCTTCTCTCCATCGTCCCATCCGTTTCTGCTGGCTACTGTCTCAAATTGGAATTTGAATACGGATAGAGGTGAGCTACCATCAAAGCAAGGTGTTCTTATCCTGCTGGTACTTTCCGAAACGACTCGCACTGGTTCCGGTCGCTGGCTTTGGAGGTTGTTGATCTTTTCCTCCATCATCACGATTTTTCCGCTGACGGTCCTTTCCAAATTGTCCACTTTAGTGTCAACGGTCTTTTCCAAATTGTCCACTTTCGTGTCAACGGCCTTTTCTAAATGTGACACCCTTTCCTCGACACCAGTGATCCTTTTGCTGACCGACTCATGGAATTCCTGCAGCTTTCCAGATGTTGTTTCCAGCTCCATTTCAATTTTTGACAAAATTGCTGCTTGCAGTCGTTGGTTTTCGGCTCTAGAAGCTTCGAATAGCTTCTGGTCCTCAGTTCTAGAAGCTTCTCGTACTTCAGCCAGAAGTTTTTGATTTTCGGTTCTATAAGCTTCTTGAACATCAGCAAATAGCTTCTGGTTTGCTACTTGCATTTTCTCCATAATTTGTTCACTATCTTTTCGGGAAGCTTCTTGTTTATCAGCTAATACTTGCATTTTTTCCATCATAGCGGCTAGCAACGAATTTATGTCGACACCGCTAGGCGCTGCAGGGGCCTGTAACTCTCGTTCCTCTTCGTCCTCGAACTCGTAGGATTCGATGTCGATGCCCTGAAGCTGCAGTTATTCCCTTAACCGCCTTTGTAGTTCATTCTTCGTACCCGTTGTTGGCAGCTCTAATTTACCCAACTCTCGTTTCAGCCGGTCCACTCTTAATTCCGATAGTTTCATTTTATTTATTTATTTCTTTTTATTTATTTTTACTTTTGGATTTTGCAATCCCACTTCTGACACCAATGGTACGTTTTTACCTTTTTAAAAAGGTTTAAATATAAGTAAAAACAAATATGTCTTTAGTTTTTCTTAAACTTTCTTTATTCTTTACACTACTTTTGTGTGCCACCGTATACAACTTAACGATACAATAATAATCTGTTTATTCACTCTCTTAGTTCACACAAGTATTCACTGGATCTTTACAACCACGACTTATTTTGTTCACACGCAACTTCACACAAGGCTGACTGAATTAACACTGACTGCTGCTTGCTTTGTCCAGCCCTTTTATAGTCCGACACAACTAGTATGATGAACGTTCTCGATGTAGAAGGTTCTCGCTCGCGCCTTCTCGAGAACTCTATTGCTAGTACATTGTTGCTTGTGTAGCTTGCTTACGTTGTCTATCACATATTTGTCGTAGCTGGTTTACTTCATTCCATGTTGTTGTTGCTACCTGGTTCGTTGTACATAAATATGTGTGTGTGCGGCTTTAGATAATCAACACGTTCATTATATTCTTAGTTTTTTTTTTTTTTTTTTTTTTTTTTTTTTTTTTTTTTGAGGTGAAAAAAATCATCGAAAGACACTGTTGCCACTGCAACAGTAGTGTGAGACTTTAACCCACTAAAAAACCACCTCTACGATTCGAACCTGTTTGTCCTATGGTACTACCGTTAAGTATTTCATCACAGGACGAGTTCTAGCCCATTGACTACTACTATTGATCTCTATCTCTTTCTATCGTACGAATTCTCTCTATCCTTCTCAATTCCTGCATCACATTTGCAGACAGCATTTTGACATATTGCCAAACCTCAACAGACCGCAGCATATGCGGAACTATATTGTCTGGTGTCACTATTTCATTTATCATCGTCTCTAACAGCTCGCGTTCCAATCTGAATCTATCGCAATAAAAGAAAATATGCTCAGCATTCTCAATTCCATTATTGCAGAAGGAGCAAGATACCTCATTGTCATGGCCATATTTACAGAGATATTCCCTGAAGCAGCCATGCCCTGTCAATAACTGTGTCATGTAAAAGTCAACATGACCGTGTCTCCTTTCAACCCAACTTCGTACACTTTTGATAAGTCTATGTGTCCATCGCCCTTTCGTCGCAGTATCCCACTGAATCTGCCATTCGTCTAAACTCTTTTGCCTTTCCTCCTTTCGTTCTTCCGTAGTTAATTTTCTACCAACAATACGAACTCTATCGTATATCCTTTTCAGTTCCATAGCCATAACATCAGGGGGAGTTATACCAGATATGACACTAATAGCCTCATATGAAACTGTGCGGAAACCACTAGCAACCCTAAGGGCGCTTAGACGAAACAAAGACCTTGCAGCTCTAGCGTAGGTTCTAATACCCAACGCCGGTCCCCACACAGGTGCTGCATACATCATTATCGACTGAGTAACCTTTGCCAATAACAGTCTTCTGCTCTGATTTGGCCCTCCTATATTAGCCATAATGCGGGATAATGCTGCATTCACTCGAGCAGCCTTCTCACAAGCCTTCTCAATATTTGTTCTAAAATTTAATCTTACGTCAATCATTACTCCTAAATATCTAAGCGCTAGCTGAGAAGTTATATTATGTCCGTCTATATTAAGTGTAATCCATTCAATTTTCTTTCTGCTCGTTATCAAAATAGCTTCAGTTTTTTGTCCAGCCAGTTGAAGATTCGCTGACATAAGCCAGCTCTTTATTCTAGTCAACGTCGTCATACACGTAGCCTCAATTTGATGCAATTCCTTCGCCACAATTGTTACTGCTATATCGTCAGCATAACCAATTATCTGCACACCTCTTGGTACTGGGAGACGTAACACTCCATCGTAGAGTATATTCCATAGCAGTGGACCTAGCACAGAGCCCTGTGGAACTCCACCAGTTATTTTATACCTCTTAACTCCTTCATCTGTGTCATAGAGTAGTATTCTATCAGAAAGATAGCTGCTAATGATACGCATAAGATGCGCCGGCGTCTGTATAGTCCGCAAAGCCTGTATAATGTGCGACCAGCACGCAGAATTAAAAGCATTTCTAACATCAAGTGTTATGACGGCACAATATTCCTTAGAACCACCCATCCATCTGGTTCCTTCAATTGCATTGCCTGCTATCGTTGTCAATTTCTTAATTGCGTCTATAGTTGATCGTCCTCTACGAAATCCGTACTGATTTTCAGAGAGACCTTCGGCTACTCTTTCAAGGTGTTGTTCCAAACGGTTACAGATCAATCGTTCCAAAATCTTGCCCATTGTATCGATCATACAAAGCGGTCGATAAGAACTTGGATCTCCCGGCGGTTTTCCTGGTTTAGGTAGCAATACCAGTCTTTGAACTTTCCATATTTTCGGAAATACTCCGTCGTCAAAACACTTCATATACATCTCCGTAAAGGGTCGAACACTGTGTTTAATTGCTATTTTAAGAGCGCGGTTTGGAATTCCGTCAAGACCTGGAGCCTTGGCATTTCCAAAACGTTCCGACGCTAGCATCACCTCTTGGTCCGTCACTGGATCCATGGCATCAATAGAATTTGCATTCTCGTCTGTTATATTTTCCCTCTCAATGCTCTGTATTGGAAAAAGAGTTTCAACCACACTCCTCATGAGTACTGGGCAAGTTGGCGCTAGTCCTCTACAGCTCCTTATTTTAGACATAACCACCTTATAAGCTCCTTCCCATGGATTCTCATCGACTTTGTCGCATAGCTCCTTAAAGCAGAACGATTTGCTTCTCTTAATAGCCATCTTGAGTTCCCTACGTTTGGCTTTAAAAACGGTCCTTAATCTTGCATTGTCAGCTTCACCTCTACTCCTTTGGTATTGTCGTCTCGCACTGTGACACTCGCGTCTCAGTACCGCAATTTCGCTGTTCCACCAATAGACTGGTCTTCGGGTAGATGTGCTTCTCCTTCTCACCATAGCAGCGTCACAAGCCCTGCTAATATGTTCCGCTAATAGCTTTGCTCGTTCATTTGCGTCACTCGAATCAGTTATATTTTCGTCCAGCATTTGTCTAAATATTTCCTCATCCATGGTTTCATCTTTCCACCCCTTCGTCTGTGCTTTCGTTATGCGTCCGCTTCTCTCTCGTATTGGTCCTACACTGCTGATATCTATTACAATCGCCAAATGATCACTGTGGGTATATGTATCACTGATTCGCCAATTTGTTCTTGCAGCCAATGCTGAGCTCACAAATGCTATGTCAATAATAGAGCCGCGTCCATTCTTCTCAAAGGTATTCCTTGCTCCCGTGTTCAATAAAATTACGTCAAGAACGGAGAAGGCTCTAAGCAACGCATGGCCTCGTTGGTTTGTGCTCCTGCTTCCCCATTCCAATGCCCACGCGTTGAAATCTCCCGCTACTATATTTGGCGTCGTTGTGAGAGCATCCCTAACTAGGTTGTCAAGTATTTGTTCGTACTCCTCCTGAGGTATACTTGGCGGTACATAACAGCTGTAAATGTGCACCCCACCAATCTTCGTCATAGTGTAATACCTTCTGTTTACTAGTGGCCTATCCTGGTGAGTTCTATTTCCACAAGCCCACACCGCTACTTTCCCTGTTAGGTCCTCCACCCACGTTCCAAGACATGGGTTTTTGTACTGCTCACATATAATGGCAGCATCCACTTTCTTCTCATATACAGTTTGACTTAGTAGTTCCTGTGCAGCTTTACAGTGATTCAAATTTATTTGTAGTAACCTCATCCTCATTTCCTAGCCGATTTGCTCGCTGCCTGGAATAACGGACACCTCCTACTACCCATTGGATGTTTTATATCTCTTCCACCATCTTTTTTACATGCAATACAGGATGGCTCCTTCCTACATTCTTTCCAATAATGCCCCTTTTCACCACATTTTAGGCAACACTCGCTCCTGTCCTCAGTGTTTTTACATGCCCTTGCCATATGACCATACTCGAAGCACCTAAAACACTTTCGTAAACTTGTTCTCTCTCGTATTCTGCATACCACCCAGCCTATTTTTATCTTTCCGGCTTCCAATAATTTCCTTGCCTCCAGCACTGGCAGACTAATAACTGCCACCTGTGTGCCCGCATACGATGGCCTTATGTTTCTAATGGAGCCTTCTCTGAAATTCTCCAATCCAGGGATACGCGAACAGATAGCCTCAACTATATCATCTCTCGTGGTAATTTCGTCAAGATCTCGGATTTCAAGAGCCACTTCATGGGTTAGTGCTTTGATTTCCGCCTGCTCTCCCAGTATTTTACCAATTCCCTCTTTATATTTTACGACGCTTCCTGTAGAAGCCCGCTTCAATTCGAGCAGAATTTCTCCTTTTGTTGTCTTCTTTATTCGGGAGACATTTTCACCTAGCTCTTGGAGGCTTTCCTCTTTCTTAACCGCTCTTAATATATCACTGTAAGACATATCTCCGCTTCTCGCAATGACTATAGCATCCGGTCTTGGAGGAGGCAGTACATTCTTTTTCCTATTGGACTTATTGTTCTCCTTGTTCTTCACATTCTCTCTGGATCTAGCACTTCCCCTTCTTTTGCGTTTCACCTTAACCCAGTTTTCTTCCCTGGGAGTTTCATCGCCTACTGAGTCTTTTTTCGTTTCCTCATTGATTAAAATCACTTCATCTTTCTCAATCCTTCCGTAGAGCGTTTTACTTCTCTTAGGAGGCGTTTCTCTTCGCACTTCCGTATCATCTCTAGACCTCTTCGGCGTTGCCTCTGTAGTCACTTTAGGCACCGACGATTGCTTCTTCTTTAGTGTATTGTACTGCTCCTGAGCGTAGGCATGCAATTTCGAGATATTGCCAAGGACTTCTCGCATATTGTTATTTATCGAGCGTTGCGGTAATCGCATCAATTCGGTCAATTTACTAATATTTTCTCCCAATTCGCTCATGTACTCTCGTTCATGATCTGGTTCTAGTTGTTGTGTCTTCGTTCAGACGCGGCGGAGAAGATCTTGACCTCACCGTCGTTCCGCTGGGAGTTACTTTTTCCGGTGTTCGAGCCAGCTTCGATGCTCTTTGGAAAGGATTTCTGCTTGTGGCATTATCTGATATGTTGGCCAAGTGCGCCACCATCATATCATTGCAGTCGCTTGATCTCGACGGTCGGGGGCCTGCTTGCCCACCCCTCAATACCGCCGGCACTGGGCTTTTTACACCCTGCACCGTAACTTCATCATTTCTTGTTGAATTTGTATTCATGTTTTATTGTTCCGGGATCCTACCCATATCATTTTATACCTACTGACAGGTGTTAATTCAGCCGCTCCCACTCCGGAGACAGACGCTGCCTAAAAAGCCGCTCAATATGGGACAGACGCTGTTAGGATTTTGGTTTGATACTTATTTAAGGGCGGTATCGGCTCGCCCCGTCGCAGTGACTTCAAAAGGCAGTAAAAACCTTTTAAGTTATGCCCTCCATCTCTGCCGCTTTTGGTCGGGGACTGCTTATTCAATATTCGCAGCTAACCCACATATCTGTAGGCCGTTCAGCTATCCGCCACCTTGCTGACCCCCACAGTAGCCCAAGCTAAGCCCTGTGCATTATATTCTTAGTGTTAGTGTGTATTTGTATTGTGTGGCTTTTGTTTATCGTTTTTAATGTTAAACGATATTAGGTCGTTTCGATATATGTGACAATAGTAATAATTTCTATATACAAAGTTTAAAATGCCAGGTGGTTCTGAATCAACTGAAACTTCTGCTTCAGATAATGTAGCCATATTGCGCCAGCAAAGAAGTGTCGCGAAGGGCAATATTACTCGTATTAAAAATAGTATAGGCGGTGCTGAACGATTGGCTGTTGAGCTAGAATGTAGGCTGGATATTTTAAATTCTTATATCAAGCAAATCATGAGTTACCAAACCTAAATAGAAAAACTAATTCCACAAGACGACCGTCGTCCTGAAATAGAAGAGCTCTACATCAGTGCTTAATGTAAAATAATGTCGTTACTTGGTCCTCGTGTAAATAGAGACAATTCAATTCACGATAATACGTTTTCAATACGCTCATTAAATCGTTTACCAAATTTGAAATTACGATGGTAAATATGCATTTAGTAATTTGCAGATAAATTACTAATAAAACACAAATTTTATTTAAATCACTTTTTTAATTTAAGTTAATTAAATTACTTTTTATTTTTAACTTATTTAAATTAATTTTTGATTTAATTTTAATAAACAAAGGAGAAAAGGTTTAGATTTAGTTACGCTGAATATTCCGTCGATGTTGTTATGTCGAGATCTATAAACAAAAGAGATAGAGAAAATAAAAATGGCGATCCTTAAAGGATTTGCTTGAGCGACCACACCCACAAACAGTGCTGCCACGGACAGTGCAGCCACACCATTCCCCCGGCTGGAGGAGGTTCATCTCAATCTTAGAATCTTCTATCACTCGAGGTAAAATTGGGTTTTAATACCTGTGAGAAATCTGCTGGCGGGCCGGGATCTGTAGGTGTAGGTCGAAAATTGGGATCGTTGCGTTCTGGTATTTGCTGGTTTTCGTCAGTGCTGTGTAAAATTTCGGAGGACAAATCAGGTGTGGTGTTCGTGATTGTAGGAGCTTCTGGTGGTATAACATTATCGTGCGTATTATCACTGGAAATGAAAGCAGGCTTTAAATGGTCGATACTAATATTATTTGGACGACCTCTGATGATAATAGTGAAGAATTTTTTATGGCGTTTGATAACTGGGTAAGGCCCGGTGAGTCAGCGCTGGTCGGATGTAATCGTTGCGTACAAACACGTGCGAAGAACCATGTAGATCCTTTGAAACAAAAGTTCGTGGCGTTGTGTGGTGAGCTGTGTCTGTTGGTTTAATTTTCTGCATAATGAGGCGAAATTCGGATACATAGTCGTTGGTCAAGTTAGAAGATTTATGAGGAAACTCCTCTGGTATGGTTAGTGTTATACCATAAACCATTTCTGCTGGAGAAGCATTTACGTCGGGTTTGAAGGCAACTCTTAGTCCCAATAGGATGACTGGCAGATGATTAACCCAACTATTTGGATTATGGCACAAAATGGCTGTTTTTAATGAGCGATGGAACCTCTCTATGATGCCGTTCGATTGTGGGTGGTACGGTGTGGTACGTAGGTGTGTCGATCCGATGGTTTTCATTAATTCGGCAAAGATACCTGACTCGAATTGTCTATCTCGATCGTATGTTATTCGCGCCGGGACACCAAATCTCGAAATCCATTGGGATAATAGCGCTTTTACAACTGCCTCAGCGGACATGTCAGGGATTGGAACAGCTTTGGGCCATCGTGTGAAACGGTGGATTATGGTAAGGAAATAACGTTGGCCTTCGCATAGCGGGAAAGGACCCACGATGTCTATATTGATGCGTGAAAATCTTTCTTTTGGTGGTTCGTATTTACCAACTTCTGAATAGGTATGCCTTTGCACTTTAGATCTTTAGCACTATAGGCAATTTCGCACAAAGGTTGCACAGTCTCTACGCATGTTAGGCCAACAGAATCTGTGTGAAACCAGTTTCGTAGTAGCGCGTACGCCCGGGTGTGACATATTGTGTACTGTGGACAAAATTTGATTGCGAAACTCCTTCGGAATAAAAGGTCGTACGCAGGTAGATGTGTCACATGTTAATTGATTGCGGCAACCTGGTAACAAATTTTTTTTTAAAATAAGTGAACTTGCATTGTCGTTCTGGGGGTGTAACGCTTGTTGAAGCTCGTCGTCGCTTTGTTGAGCCACCGCTATACGCTCGTAGTTTATGATTTTATTAATCGAATCTATACGCGAAAGAGCATCTGCCGCTGTATTCGCTAGGCCAGGCATATGACGAATGTCAGTGGTAAACTGGCTTAAGAAATCCAGGTGTCGTATTGGGCGGGGAAAGGCCTTTAATAGTTTTTGTTTAAAGGTGAATATTAGAGGGCGATGGTCAGTAACGATGCAACAATTACGCCCCTCCATCATGTATCTGAAGTGAGAAACGGCCTGATAAATAGCTGTGAGTTCTCGATCATATGTTGAATACCTTATCTGTGTTTTCGTCAACTCCTTTGAATAAAATCCTAAAGGTTGTAGTTTTTCGCCGATCTGCTGGTGTAAAGCTGCGCCTACTGCCGTGTCAGATACATATAAGGCTAGTTCAGTTCAGATTGCGAGTTCGTTTTTGCAGCGAGTTCGTTTTTGCAGCAGGAGTCCATGTTAGCAACGTACGATCGTTTTTTTTATTGCCCACAATGAGTTGCTGAAGCTGCGTCAGGTACGATATAGCGTGTGGAAAGAACTTTCTATAAAAATTTACCATGGCGATAAATCTTTTTAGTTCTTGAGCCACCTTAGGTTTCGGAAATTTTTTTATAACATCGACCTTTTCTGGCAATGGGCGAATACCTTCAGCGTTCACGAGATGACCCATAAATTTAATTTCGGATTTACCAAATTCACATTTTTGCATATTAATTTCCAGGCGGTTATCGCGAAAGCGACGAAAAACTTCGGTAAGGTCGGAGCAGTGTTGTTCAGCAGAACTTGAGTCTACACGAATGTCGTCGATGTAGGGGAAACAAAGTCAAGTCCCCGCAGCACCTCATTTATAAGCCTCCGAAAAGTTTGGGCGGCGTTGCAGTGGCCAAACGTCATGAACTTGAACTCAAAAAGACCGAATGGAGTGCTTATCGCAGTTTTGGGAATATCATCCGGGTGAATAGGTACCTGATGAAAAGTTTTTGGCAAATAAATTTTGGAAAATATGTTCTTACCTCGTAAATTTGTTGCAAAGTCTGTAAGGAAAGGTATAGGGTAACGACCAGGTAGCGTTTGCGCGATAATCCCCACAAGGACGCCAAGTCCCGTTACCTTACCGAACCATATGTAGAGGGCTGGACCAATTGATCTTTGATGGCTGGCATATTCCGGTTTTTAACAAAAAATTGAATTCCTTTCTATCTGCAGCGAGTTTTTCTGAGCTGAGATGTCGTGGTCGACAAAAGACTGGCTTGCCCGTTGTTTCAATCCTGTGAACTATTGTGGATCTCGTTGTGGAGCCGTAAGGTGAAAATTTTTTATTGCAGGGAATTTGTCCAAAATCGTTGTGAAAGGTGTACTTGATGCGGACGTTTTAATCACTGCTGTTTCGATAAAGTTTCAATTTGGCTCCTGTGGTACTATCGATAAGCTGATTACGTCGTAGGTCGATAAGCAAGTCTTAATGCTTTATGAAGTCCGAACCGATGATTGGTGACGTGACGTTGGCTATGACAAACGACCAGTGGAAGTCGCGATGCAGGCCGAGGTCTAGTTTTATTTGTCTTTGACCGAAAACCCTTATTGGAGATCCGTTAGCAGCAAATGACAGTTGGTTGAACGTCAGTTGATTTGGAAGATAGAGGCAATACGGAAACATCTGGGCTTCGGCACGTTCTAGCAAAACTAGCGTATTTTTTATGATACCAGCATTCGTCACCTTTGGCATCGACGTTGTTAGAAGAGCGACCTAGGGACCGGTTGCGCGTCACTGTCGATCTACGTGACCGTGAAAGCTGCTCGAGTCGTTTGCCCAGGTCGACGCTGGCGTCTCGTAGCTCAGTGATGTCGTTTGATGCCGGCTGCTGGATCCGATTAATTTGATTGGACGCCATTGCGTCTATAATAGAGTCCGCAACCTTCGTGTACTCAGCTGCTGTGCCTGAAGAAGCAGCTACTACCGGCTGAGCGAATTCTGGAAGGCGCTTTATCCAAAGACCCCTTAATGCCACGTGTCCCAGTGTGTTGCCGGCCACCCTCTTCATCTCATAGTAGAGATTGGATGGTTTTCTACCCCCAAGAGGCATCTCGGAAAGAAGTCGATTAGCCGGCGTTGCTCGCTATCGGCGAAATGGGCGTTTATCTTTGCCTTCGTATAATCGTATTTGTTTGACGGCGGCAAAGAGGTTATTACGCCCGCAAGCTGGGATATGACGTTTGGGTCTAGCGCTGCCAGTATCGTAGCAGTCTTTTGCTTATCGGCGACAATTCCTGAGGTCGTGAACCAGGCTTCCATATTGTTACTGGACATTTGCCGTACGGGAAGCTTGGCGTAACCCACGGAAACCTCTTGTGATGGTAGCTGTTGCCTGTTATTCTCCGACCCAGTCGCCATAGATGTACCGCTGTCGTCAGCCGTGCTCATATTAGCAAACAAAAAATTTTTTTTTGCGCAGGGTGTCACCTATTTAGTAATTTGCACATAAATTACTAACAAAACACAAATTTTATTTAAATCAATTTTTTAATTTCAGTTAATTAAATTACTTTTTATTTTCAACTTATTTAAATTAATTTTTGATTTATTTTTAATAAACAAAAGAGAGGAGGAGGGAGGTATGCATGCAAACAAGGTAAAGTTTCTGATTGTGGTCAACGTGGCGACCACCAGGACGATCCTTGTCTTGCTGTATTCAAATTGACACACAGCCTCTTCGTGGCCCCTTCTGGATGGCATTCTAGCACCCGCTAGATGTTAACTAATGCGTGCAGCGAATGTCCAATCCCCTGGACGTTAAATTTGGGTTGTGCGTAGGGCTTGGAACCCATCACGTAAAAACAAATATCCAATGAAAACCAAGACAGAATACTATAAAAAGATCCCCTCAAAAATTGACGACCACGGCAAACGTATAAAGGACTATGATTTACGTATTGACACTTGGAACGTCCACACCCTTTACAGGGTAGGCGCTTCCGCCCAGCTGGCGGATGCCCTCATTAAATCTAGGACTGACATCACTGCCATATAGGAAATGCGATGGACAGGACAAGGATGCAAAACGCTTGCATCTTGCGATGTATACTACAGCTGCCATGAAGACAAGCCCGAATTTGGATGCGGATTTGTGGTTAATAAGAGACTTCGTCACCTTGTCTCTGGGTTCACACCTGTGAACGAATAGCCACAATCCGCAACAAGGCAAAATTCTACAACATCAGCCTAATATGTGCTCACGCCCCAACGGAAGAAAAGGACGATGTGGTTAAGGATGCCTTCTATGCTAAACTCGAGGACGTATACGATAAGTGCCCGGCCTATGACGCCAAAATCGTCCTCGGGGATTTTAATGCAAAGGTCGGGCGGGAAGGTATCTTTGGCCCCACTGTCGGACAGTTCAGCCTCCACGCAAACACTACCTCCAATGGTATGAGGCTGATCGATTTCGCCGCGGCGCGCAACATGGTAGTATGTAGCACCAGGTTTCAGCATCTCGACATTCATAAGGCCACTTGGATGTCCCCCGATCGATCAACATTCAACCAGATTGATCACATTGTGATTGACGGAAGGCACGTCTCCAGTGTACTAGATGTGCGTACATTCAGAGGTCCAAACATCGACTCGGACCACTACCTTGTCGCAGCCAAGTTCCGATTGCGCATTAGCGCATCGATGTCTGCGCGCTCTAGTACATTGCGAAAGCTGGACGTCAAGAAGCTGCGATCACAAAGGACAACTGAGGCGTTCTCCGCTCAACTCTCGGATAAGCTCCGTCGCTCCCCATCCTATCTCAGCGACATTGGTGGACTGTGGGCCAACATTTCCCACTCTTTGCGCACTACTGCGGAAACAGTCCTTGGTTTTGAGCGCCCACCCCAACGAAATCAATGGTACGACGAGGAGTGTCGCGAGGCTGCTGCAGCGAAAAACGCCGCATACAAGAAAACGCTGCAGTCAGCCGCAACGCGAGCCATTGTCGAGAACTATAGAGAGAGGAGAAGGGATGAGAGACGCCTTTTCAGACGCAAGAAGAGGGAGCAGGAAAGGCGTGAGCGCGAGGAAGTCGAGATGTGTAGATGCAGGAATGATGATCGAAAATTTTAACAAAAGGTTAAGCGTCTAACCGAAGGTTTTAAGCCCGGAGCATCCTCCTGCAAAGATGAGAACGGAAACCTGCTAGCAGATTCGCAAGGCGTGCTGAGGTTGTGGAGGAAACACTTCTCTACTCTGCTACAAGGTGATGACGACAACAATGCCGCCTTTAGAGATGCTGTTCCGAACCCGATCGACGATGACGGCGTGGAGATTCCGTCGCCTAGCCATGAAGAGGTCATAGTCGCGATTACGCGCCTTAAAAACAATCAAGCAGCAGGTCCTGATGGCCTCCCCGCTGAATTGTTTAAGACCGGTTTTAATGAGTTGGTACGGCGCATGCACCAGCTTATTTATAAAATATGGCTAGAGGAAAGTATGCCCAACGATTGGAACCTCAGTATCCTCTGTCCTGTCCTGAAAAAGGGAGACCCTACTATATGCGCCAACTATAGGGGTATAAGCCTTCTCACTATCGCATATAAGGTTCTTACATGCGTATTGTGTGAACGACTGAAGCCACTCGTCAAAACACTGATTGGACCTTATCAGTGCGGCTTCAGACCTGGCAAGTCCACCATCGGCCAGATCTTCGCACTACTCCAAATCCTGGAAAAGACCCACGAGAAACAAGTCGACACACACCATCTTTTTGTCGACTATAAGGCTGCCTTTGATAGCCCCATAAGGGATCGTGTTTTTGCCGCAATGTCTGAGCTCGGTATACCTGCGAAGCTGATAAGGCTATGCAGAATGACGTCCGAGCCTTTTGATACCGTGCGAGGTTTCAGACAAGGCGACCCCTCAACTTCGACCTCTTCAACTTCATCATGGAGAGTGTTCTGCGAAAGGCAGGAGTGCATCGCACTATTTTTCAAAAAAGTGTCCAGTTGCTTGCGTACGCTGACGACATTGACATCATAGGGCGTACCAAGCGAGATGTTACTGCTGCGTTTAGTGCTATTGAACACGAGTCTACTAAGATGGGTTTGGCAGTAAATGAGGGCAAAACAAAGTATATGTTATCGACGAGTAGAGACGCGCGGCGTATTGATTCTCAGATTACGGCCGATAACTATACTTTTGATACGGTCAAGGAATTCATCTATCTTAGCTCCGCCATTACCACCAGAAATGATGTCAGTCTGGAGATCAAGCGCAGGATCACTCTTGCTAACAGGTGCTACTATGGTCTCAATAGGCAATTGAGCAGCAGAGACCTCTCTCGTACGACAAAACTAACACTCTACAAGACACTCATCCTACCCGTGGTTTCTTTATGGCGCAGAGGCATGGACCCTATTAAGTACAGATGCAGCGGCCTTGAGAGTGTTCGAGAGAAAAGTACTGCGCAAGATATTCGGTGCAGTGCGAGCTGGCGATGATTTCCGTATCCGATACAACAGTGAGCTGTATGAGCTCCTCAACGACATAGACGTTGTACAGCGTATTAATATCCAGCGGCTGCGCTGGCTCGGCCATGTCGTTCGAATGGAGGAGGATGCTCCGGCGAGACGGGTATTTGATGCGGGAATCTGCGGAAGTCGGCGAAGAGGACGACCTTGCATCCGTTGGAAGGACCAAATCGAGGAAGCCCTGTCATCGATTGGTGTTACCAACTGGCGTAGGCGCGCACGAAGCAGAGGCGCCTGGAAGGATGTGTTGCGGCAGGCCGAAATCCGATAAACGGGTTGTTATGGCCAATTAAGTAAGTAAGTAAGTAAACAACGGAGAAAAGATTTTAATTTAGTTACGCTAAATATTCCGTCGATGTTGTTATGTCGAGATTTATAAACAAAAGAGATAGAGAAAATAAAAATGGCGATCCTTATAGGATTTGCTGGAGCGACCACACCCAAAAACAGTGGTGCCACGGACAGTGCAGCCAAAGGAAAGTGCAGCCACATGCAGAATACAAAAAGGTTATTACCTCCTTCAACAATTTAGTTCATGATGACTTAACACTAACTCGTATAGAAAAATTTAACCACTTACTCTCTTGCCTTTCTGGCGATGCTCTGCGTACTGTAAAGGCATTTCAAGTCACCGATGAAAACTATCCAAAAGCATTGCAAAGGTTAGAAGAGCGATATGACAAAAAATTTTTAATTTTCTTTGATAGTATTGAACAAATTTTTGATATTAAAAAAATAAACAAACCTAATGCCGCGTTGCTTCGTAAAGCAGTAGATACTGTTTCTGCAGTATACGATTGCTTTATTGATTCACATCGTGCTTTCGAAAGTTGATTCGGCTACTAAGGCTAAATGGAACGACCAGCTTGATTATACAAAATTGCCTACATGGGACTCTTGCGCGAAGGTTTTAATAAGACGATATCAAACGTTAGAAGTAAGTGAAGATAATGCAAGTAAAAACGATGGCAATTCTTTAAATAGCAAAACAAGCTGGAATAATAAAAGGGGAATGCATAAGACGTCGCATGCCTACTCACAAGAAACGAATACATCGAAATGCATTCACTGTCTTGCAACCGGCCGTCACATTTATAATTGTAAACGTTCGGGTCACTTGATGTCACTCAAAAATTTAATATTGCAAAATTAAATGCACTTTGTTTAAATTGTTTAAAAAAAGGTCATTCAGTTGCACATTGCAACAGCTCTCGTTGTCGTGTCTGTAAATGTGCATATCATATTTTATTACATAGACAACAAAATCAAACAGTTTGAATCGCCAACAACTTCAAAAAATGCTGTTTTAAATACCTCAATACTGCTGTAGTCCAACTACGAGATAAATTTGGAAATTTACAAAATGCTCGCGCAATGCTAGACTCAGGCTCCCAAATAAATATTATAGCAGATGAATTCGCTAATATATTAAAATTTAAACGCTATTTTGCACCTGTTCACATTACTGGAATTGGAGAAATGAGTGCTGGCATAAACCAACAAATTTCTACTGTCATCAAGTCAAGAATTAATAATCATGAGTTCGTTGCTGATTTTCATATTATGAAATATATTTCAACTTTTCAACCAAATGTCGACATAGCTACGCAAAATTAGAAGTTACCAAGCAAATATCGTTCTCGCCGATCCACAGTTTCACAAAAAGTTGATATTTTACTAGGTGCAGATGTGTTTTTCGATCTCCTTTGCGTTGGCCAAATTAAATTAGGTAAATCTATGCCTTTGTTGCAGAAAACTCTCCTTGGTTGGGTAGTTTCCGGTTGATTTATTCCATCAATTCAAAGCAGGCAAAAACCTTGTCATTTGATTCAAGAAGAAGATGTATTGCACAGTATTGATTGAAATTTGAAAATTTTTTTGCAAGTTGATGATTTACCAAATAACAAACATGAATTTTCAAAAGAACATCAAGCCTGTGAAAATCATTTTAAAGAAAATGTTAAATTGTTACCAGAAGGTCGTTTTCAAGTACGGTTGCCTTTTAAAACTGATCCTTCTCAGCTAGGCACCTCGTTTCATACCGCAAAACGTCGTTTTTTATCTCTTGAGAAAAAGCTGTCAAAACATCCGGAAATACAGCAAATGTATACAGCATTCATGAAAGAGTATTTGCATTTAAAAAACATGACACCCGTTGATAACAAAGCTCTGCTTAACTCATACTATGTTATTCCACAGCAAGTTGTTTTAAGACCTGATAGCGTGACTACAAAACTAAGAGTTGTTTTCGACGCATCTGAGAAAACCTCGTCTCAATTGTCGTTGAACGATACATTATTAGTTGGCCCTACCATTCCACCAGATTTGTACACAACTCTGCTAAAATTTCGTTTAAAAAAGTATGCTATTACAGCGGACATCACTAAAATGTACCGCCAGGTTTTAATTGATGAACAGGATAGAAATTATCAGCTTATTGTTTTGTATATTAATTATTTTTAGGGCTTTTATTATGCGAACACAAAGAGAGTTAAAAATGGAATGAATTAAAAGAACGAAAATTAGAAAACGTATAACAACGGCGTTCACATTGTTTTAGCGGGGTTGCCATAGTGTCAAAAACCTCAACACTTATTTTATGGAGGAAAAATACAAATTTACTTATACAAATCTTCCAATTAAACACTGTTATCTATGGAACGTCACCAGCACCATTTTTGGCAATAAGATGCTTATACGAACTTGTTGAAAAATATAAGAAAACATATCCCCAGGGCTCAAGGGTAATTAAACAAGAATTTTATGTCGACGATTTATTGTCAGGTGCTGAAGATTTAGAGCAATTAGAAATAATTCGTAATGAGACAACACACATTTTAAATTCCGCTGGCTTTAAACTAGCAAAATGGTTTTCGAATCACAAATTTTATAGTCAAAATGCGTCAAATGAAAAATGTTTGAATTACAACTTTGATGAAACTACAAAAACTATAGGTCTTGAATGGTTTCCAGATAATGATATATTAAAGTTTCAATTGCCTAAAGAATTTGTAAATCTCAAATTAACAAAACGAAACATCTTATGGACAAATGCACGCTTATTTGATCCGCTGGGACTTGTGTGTCCAATAGTCACTAAACTTAAAATATTACTTCAGGAGTTATGGATTAAAAAGTTAGATTGGGATGAGTCTATACCCCAAAATTTAGATACACAATGGAGTTGTTTCAGAGTAGATCTTGAAAAAGTTTCAACCATTTCTATTCCTCGTTATGTTCTTACATCAAATAAGAGTAAAATAGCAATTCACGGGTTTTCAGACGCCTCAATACGTGGATATGGTTGTTGCATTTATGTCGTTGCTGTTAATAATAGAAATATAGTTTCACGTTTACTAACTGCCAAATCTAAGGTAGCACGGTGCAGCTTGCACCTACAAAGGCACTAAAACTACCGCAGCTCGAATTGTGCGCTGCTCATCTGTTGGCAAAATTATGGAGTCAAATCGAAGTACTTTTGATACCTTACATATCTGAAATTATATTTTGGACAGACTCAGAGATTGTTTTACATTGGCTAAAAATGCATGGATCTTCTCTTAATATTTTTGTTGGTAATCGTGTATCACAAATACAAGAGTGGAGTGGTAAAGCAGAATGGCGTAACGTTCCAACAAAGCTGAATCCTGCAGATATCGTATCTTGAGATTGTACCATTGCTGAATTACTATCGTCCTTTTGGTTTTAAGGTCCAAGCTTTATACAGCAGCCAAGAGAAAATTGGCCAACAAATCCACATTTTCAAACAAGTCCTGCAACGGTTTTGCCAGAACTCAAATTATCAAAAGCTGTTTGCACCGTTTCACAATAATCAAATCACTGCATTCTTGAATTAATAAATCGGTGTTCATCGTATTTAAAATTATTAAGAACCAATGCTTATGTGTATAGGTTCATCACGCCTTACAACAACAACAAATCGAAATATTTAACAACAGCAGAATTAGAATGGTCGTTTCTCAAAATTATTGCCACAATACAAGAACATGAATTAGTAGCTGAAATCAAACTTATAAGAAATTCGGAATTGTTGAGTTCAAAATATCAGAAGTTAACACCGTTTATATAAGACTTTGTACAGTATGGTCGGAAAATAAATTTATTGCAATTTGGCGGTCGACTTCTAAATGCTGATATGCAATATGAAGCGAAGTTTCCTTTGTTGTTGCCAGCGAATACAAGATTTGCATATCTTTACATAAAACATTTACATTTATCGAATTATCTTTGTGGTGCAAAAATTCTAATTGGTTTGCTAAGACAACGAATATGGATCATTAACGCTCGCAACTAGGCAAGAAAAGTTGTGCGAAGATGTACGCATTGCTTTAAATATAAACCCAAACTAGCAATGCAGATAATGGGTAATTTGCCTGCCGATCGGTTAAAAACTATGCGTCCCTTTTTTTAACTGGTGTAGATTTTTGTGGTCCCGTCTACACTACATTACGCATACGTGGCAAACCACCATATAAAACATACATAGCGGTGTTTGTGTGCTTTTCGTCGAAAGCAGTTCATATAGAAGCAGTTTCAGACTTATCATCTAATGCATTTCTTTATTGTTTTAAAAGGTTTATTGGTAGACGTGGCGTACCAGAAAAGTTGTATTGCGACAATGCAACTAATTTTGTGGGAGCTAACTCTGAACTACAAGAACTGAAACGACAATTTTTCGATGAATATAATCAAAGAGAGCTGCTTAATTTCGTTGCTGAGCGTGGTACTGAATTTGTGTTTATTCCCCCTCGCGCTCCACATTTTGGTGACCTCTGGGAGGCCGCAGTTAAATCCTTAAAAATGTGATGTTACGAACTGTCGCTAATGCAAATCTAGCATTTGAAGAGCTATCAACTGTGCTTGTTGAGATAGAGGCCATATTAAATTCTCGACCGATCGCGCCATAATCCGAGGATCCCAATGACAGAGAGGCACCTACACCGGCTCATCTACTTATTGGGTCAGCACTCAAAACCATCCCTGAAAAAATTGCAAAAAGCCCTGTTGTAAATTATTTGAAAATATATCAGTTGATTTCCCACTTAAAAGCACAATTCTGGCGAATGTTCCAGCGCGATTATATACTTGGACAGCAGGAAAAGGTCAAATGGTCAACACCTCAACTCAACATCCAAGTTGGCGATTTAGTATTGGTACACGAGGGTAACCTTCCTCCTCAAAAATGGATGCTGGGTCGTATAAAAAATGTTATTACTGGTGCCGATGGACATGTAAGAGTGGCTGACGTGTAGACTAAATCGGGTTTGTTCAGGCGAGCAATTCATAAATTAGCATTGATACCAAAAGAAAATTGAAGCCTAAGTTAGGCATTCAACGCAGCCAGGATGTTTGGTCTAAATTCATATTAAATATTTTTATTGTAAAAAATTTATTTTTTTATTCTATAAATTTTAAGTATTTCACCATAACTGTAGTTAATACTAATATATAATGAAATATATTAAATAATACCTCATTTCGAAAATAATTAGGGTTTATAAAATATATAGTACATATATTCTTTAACTGAAATAATTGAAATAAAATGTAAAAAATAAACGCTAGATGTTTCGCTCAGTGTATTCTGTTATTTTGCAATGATATATTATGTTAAATTACAGAATCTATTGTAAGAGTATAGATCTCAACTTGTTTAATTAAGTGAGCAAATGTAAAAAATAATTTTGTCTTAATAAAACCATCCACCTATGCAGTCGCATCAGCGTATATAACGCATGACATTGTTTTTCATTTTTTCTTGCGAATTGATTAAAAACTGTTAATTAACATTTTTGGCGCCCGAGCAGGGACCGCTTAACAAAGATTAAACAGATTGCTGAGACAAAGTTAAAAGTATATTTTATATTAAAATTTGCACTTTCATGTATGAAAGGTTGATGGTCATCGTTGTTGAAGTCGCAGACCAGCATTGTTGGGTTATCTTTACTACTCGAGAGGCTGTCTTTTTGGAGGTTTCATCAAGTGATTTCTCATCTTATTGAAAACAAGTAAAAGAGGACGGACATCAAGGAACTGTACACATGTTTATATTGAAAGCGCAGTCGATAGCATAAATTTTTAACTGCACATTTGCCAGTTCTATATCACATCAAAATTAAAAAGTAAAAAGAAAAGAAAAGCAATAGCTTGGATAGTCGACTGCACTCTCAATTTAACATACAAACAAATATATAATTTTATATATAAATACATATAATAATTGTTCATACCTACATAATTGCTTACGTAAAAAAAAGAAAACTGCTGAGTATACAAAATACTAAAAATTGAAAAAGTAAAATACATAAGAGAGAACCGCTATTTCGTTATTGTTGTTGTTGTTGCTACTGAAAAAGGCTTTGTTGTTGGTTTATTAATTGCCTACTTTTCGTTAATTATAATCAAATTTGTGCTGCTATCATTTTGCTACGTTGAGAAGCATTATTTTGGATAAACATATGCATCTTCAACTTTGCTGATTAAAACATTCATACGTACGACCAAACATTTTTGTTCGAACTTGTCGTTGCCTAGGATATACAAGGTCGTACGTGAATGTTGACCGTGAAACAAATCAGGTCAAACATTTTGTAATAGTGTTACGTTTTTACCTTTTTAAAAACGTTTAAATATGAGTTCGTTAATTGCAACCAAAGTAAAAACAAATGCGTCTTTAGTTTTTCTTAACTGTCTTTATTACTTTCCACTACTTTTGTGTGCCACCGTATAGAGCTTAACGATATAACAATAATAATCTGTTTATTCACTGTACTAGTTCACACAAGTATTCGCTAGATCTTTACAACCACGACTTATTTTATTCACACGGAACTTCACACAAGGCTGACTGAATTAACTCTGACTGCTGCTTGCTTTGTCCAGCCCTTTTATAGTCCGCACGCACGTATGATCAGTATGATGAACGTTCTCGATGTGGAAGGTTCTCGCTCGCGCCTTCTCGAGAACTCTATTGCTAGTACATTGTTGTTTGTGTACTTTGCTTATGTTGTCCGTTACATATTTGTCGTAGCTGGTTTACTTTATGTTGTTGTTGCTACCTGGTTCGTTGTACACATGAGTGTGTGCAGCTTTAGATAATCAACACGTTCGTTGTATTCTTAGTGTTAGTGCGTATTTGTGTCGTGTGTATTGTGTTGGTGTAGTTGGTAGCTTTTGTTTATCGTTTTTATTGTTAAACGATATTAGGTCGCTTCGCTTTGCGTAACACTGCCGCCCACTTAAGCCTGTTCGTCCCGAATAGGCTCATTATCTCTTTTCCCATACTTTGCCAGTCGCTCTATGTGTACGACCTTCAATTTTGCTCGGGGGCTGTTAGCTTTCTGTATCCTGTACACGACATCGTTTAACCGTTTAATTATTTTATACGGTCCATCCCAGCTGGTTTGTAGCTTGGGAGATAATCCCTTCTTTCGCTTTGGGTTGTATAGCAGAACCATTTGTCCCTCATGGAAGCCCTCCGTGTTTGCCGCATGATCATACCTGGCTTTCATTCTATCACTGACCATTTTTATACGGGTGTGCACAAACTCATGAAGTTCATTTAGGCTTTCATCTTTTCCAGTGTATGTGGCATCCCTCTCTGTGCCGGGCTTAACACCAAACTCTAAGTCACCGGGCAGCTTTATCTCAGTCCCAAAGATAACCTTGGCGGGTGATCTAGATGTTGAATCATGTACCGCGGATCGGTACGCCAGTAGAAACCTCGAAATGTGTTCGTCCCAGTCTTTCTGTTGCTCGCTCACTACTTTTCGCAAGTATTCCTCCAGGGTTCGATTAAATCGTTCTACCATTCCATCTGACTGTGGGTGAAGAGGCGTCGTTCGAGTCTTCTTAATGCCATATACTTCGCACATTTCCCTGAATACAGCTGACTCAAAATTTCTGACTTGATCGGAATGTAGTTCTATTGGAACCCCGTAGCGGCATACCCAGTTGTTCACAAAAATGTTAACTATTGTGTTCGCCTCTTGATTAGGTATGGCATATATTTCCGGCCATTTGCTGAAGTAGTCCATCACAACGAGAACATATCGGTTTCCGGCATTGCTGACTGGGTCACTCCTTTGTGCTTGGGACCAGTCTTCGTTGGCTTCAATCCGCGTTAGCCGGATATCGACGATGGATTCCTTTTTATCAGCTTTCACGCAATGTTTACACTCCAAATTACAAGGTCGGCGTGAAAGAGCATCAGCATTTCCATGTTTTATGCCCCTTCGGTGTTCAATGCTGAAGTCGTAAGTCTGGAGGCGTTCAATCCAACGCGCTAACTGTCCTTCGGGGTTCTTGAATTGTAGCAGCCATCTCAGTGCGGAGTGATCAGTCCTTAGCAGAAAATTTTGGCCATACAGGTATTTATGGTAATGTTTGATGCACTCCAGAACTGCCAGTAGCTCTCGTCGGGTCACACAATAATTCCGTTCAGGCTTTGACAATGTGCGACTATAGTAGCCTACGACTTTCTCTATTCCATTGACCACTTGGGAAAGTACACCACCAATACCATATCCGCTAGCATCACTGTCTAAGATTAATTTCTCTCCTGGGACTGGATACGCCAAAACTGGTGCAGCACACAATAGCTCTTTTAGTGTCTGGAACGCCTTCTCCTGTGTCTCACCCCATTGATAGATTTTTGACTTCTTGGTGAGCTCATGTAAACTTGCAGCCACGCTGGCAAAGTTAGGCACTAAGCGTCTGTAGTATGTGCATAGTCCCAAAAAGCTGCGTAGTTCATGAAGATTCTGGGGACGAGGCCAGTCCTTTACTGCTCGTATTTTATCTTCATCGGTGGATATGCCATCTGCTGTGACAAGATGCCCCAAATATTTCACCTGCTTTTCCAGCCGTTGTTATTCGTTGCAGAACTTCTCCCAGGTTCTTGAGGTGTTCGTCGAAAGTTCTGCCCATCACAATTATGTCGTCGAGATACACGAGGCAAGTCTTCCAATGCAGTCCCTTCAGCACACGTTCCATAAGCCGCTCGAATGTGGCCGGAGCATTACAGAGTCCAAATGGCATAACCTTAAACTGCCATAAGCCGCCGTTCGCACTGAATGCGGTTTTCTCTTTATCCTTGTCTGCAATCTCCACCTGTCAATACCCGCTTTGTAGATCCAACGTGGAGAACCATTTTGTTCCGGCTAACGTGTCGAGTGTGTCGTCAATTCTTGGTAGCGGGTAACTATCCTTTTTAGTGACGTCATTCAGCTTCCTGTAGTCTACGCAGAATCTTGTACTGCCATCTTTCTTCTTTACTAAAACTACAGGTGAGCTCCACGGACCCGATGATGGTTCGATTACACCGTTCTTCCTCATTTCGTCGACTAACTCCTTGACCTCATTACGCTTCGCCAGCGGTATGCTTCTGGGTGCCTGCTTTATCGGTTTCGCTTCGCCGGTATCAATTTCATGTTTAACCATGGCTGTTCTTCCTTGACTTTTGTTGTTCGTGGCGAAAGCGAAAGCATACCTCTTTAGCAGCTTTTTGGCTTTGTTTTTCTCTGCAGCTGCTAAACCTGCTATCCATTTCTCCACATTTTCACCAAATTCCTTTTGATCCTTGGCTGACATATCGGCAGGTTGCGGCGTTTGTTCGCTGTTTATTACCACCTCTACTGGAACACATTGGCCCACCTCTGAGTTTTTACAGACGGCTCTTTCATGGCCTGATAGATTTAGCACTCTCACCGGGACTATTCTTTGTTCTGTGGATTTGACGAGGGCCTTTGCTGATATTAAATCCGTCTGTATTTCTACTGGTTCAACAACCCGCAAGCGGTTTTCCACACAATATCCATCCATACGCCCCCATATCAGTGATTCCCTCTGAGGTGGCAATTTGAGTTGTTCGACCGCAACTATCCTTCTGGCGTCCACTTGGTGCTTGTACCCCACGTCCAGAGGTATCTCTACATTTCGCCAACTCATAATCTGTTGCCCTATATTCAAATTGATGCCATGAGCTATCATAAAATCGGCACCAATGATAACCTCGTCCACAATATCGGCAACAATAAAGATGTGACTTACACTAATGTTGGCTATAGTCACCTTCGCCTCTGTTTTTCCGTGGATGGTGGCAGACTCTCCAGTAGCTGTCCGTAGTCTTACATTACTAAGAGCCTCACATTTTCCCTTCACTACATCTGGTCTGATGATAGACTGCGTCGCCCCGGTGTCTATTGTGAAGGTATGTGGTCTGCCATTTATGTATCTGCACGCCGTAAGATTGTTGTTGTTCTGTTGCATCACTGATATTGAGATTGTGGGGCCCTCGCTTGTGGGAGCCAGCACTTGCCCCTCAGTGCTAGCTCGTTTTAGTTTAACGGGGACTCTTGTGAAGATGGTTGGTAGTTCGCCCGTTTTTTGTTCCTTGATGGTGAGACGGATCTTGATCTCTTGCGTGGCGCTTTGCAGTTTCTTTGGAAATGACCGCCCTTTCCACAATTGAAGCATTTAAGTTTAGCCTTTTGTCCGTTTTCTTCCAACGCTTGCTTCACCATCTCCTTAACTTTAGTTAAAAGCCCACGACTTCCATTCTTCGCACTTTGCTTATTTGTGGTCTAGAAATAGCTCGCGCGGTCTCCTGGGCTAGTGCGAAGGCCACGGTCTCCGCAAAGGTTGTCTTCTGTGTGGAACATACCGCCAGTTTAATGTCAGGATCTCGTATACCATTGATAAACGCCTCGGTCTTAATGTTGTCTATCAGCGGGTGGTTTTCTCAGGGGTATGTGAGCTGCACTAATTTCTCAACCTCCATTGCAAAGGCTTGTAATGACTCATTTGCCTTTTGCGCCCGTCATCTCAACTCCATGCGGTATAGTTCTCGTATGTGTTCATCGCCAAATTTACGCTGTAACGCCACCATTAAGTCGTTGTAGTTGTTTCTGCTGCTGGCTGACATGGTTTCTAGAATCTCGGCTGCGACACCTTTTAACGCCAGAATTAGTTCTAGAGCCTTCTCTCCATCGTCCCATCCGTTTCTGCTGGCTACTGTCTCAAATTGGAATTTGAATACGGATAGAGGTGAGCTACCATCAAAGCAAGGTGTTCTTATCCTGCTGGTACTTTCCGAAACGACTCGCACTGGTTCCGGTCGCTGGCTTTGGAGGTTGTTGATCTTTTCCTCCATCATCACGATTTTTCCGCTGACGGTCCTTTCCAAATTGTCCACTTTAGTGTCAACGGTCTTTTCCAAATTGTCCACTTTCGTGTCAACGGCCTTTTCTAAATGTGACACCCTTTCTTCGACACCAGTGATCCTTTTGCTGACCGACTCATGGAATTCCTGCAGCTTTCCAGATGTTGTTTCCAGCTCCATTTCAATTTTTGACAAAATTGCTGCTTGCAGTCGTTGGTTTTCGGCTCTAGAAGCTTCGAATAGCTTCTGGTCCTCAGTTCTAGAAGCTTCTCGTACTTCAGCCAGAAGTTTTTGATTTTCGGTTCTATAAGCTTCTTGAACATCAGCAAATAGCTTCTGGTTTGCTACTTGCATTTTCTCCATAATTTGTTCACTATCTTTTCGGGAAGCTTCTTGTTTATCAGCTAATACTTGCATTTTTTCCATCATAGCGGCTAGCAACGAATTTATGTCGACACCGCTAGGCGCTGCAGGGGCCTGTAACTCTCGTTCCTCTTCGTCCTCGAACTCGTAGGATTCGATGTCGATGCCCTGAAGCTGCAGTTATTCCCTTAACCGCCTTTGTAGTTCATTCTTCGTACCCGTTGTTGGCAGCTCTAATTTACCCAACTCTCGTTTCAGCCGGTCCACTCTTAATTCCGATAGTCTCATTTTATTTATTTATTTCTTTTTATTTATTTTTACTTTTGGATTTTGCAATCCCACTTCTGACACCAATGGTACGTTTTTACCTTTTTAAAAAGGTTTAAATATAAGTAAAAACAAATATGTCTTTAGTTTTTCTTAAACTTTCTTTATTCTTTACACTACTTTTGTGTGCCACCGTATACAACTTAACGATACAATAATAATCTGTTTCTTCACTCTCTTAGTTCACACAAGTATTCACTGGATCTTTACAACCACGACTTATTTTGTTCACACGCAACTTCACACAAGGCTGACTGAATTAACACTGACTGCTGCTTGCTTTGTCCAGCCCTTTTATAGTCCGACACAACTAGTATGATGAACGTTCTCGATGTAGAAGGTTCTCGCTCGCGCCTTCTCGAGAACTCTATTGCTAGTACATTGTTGCTTGTGTAGCTTGCTTACGTTGTCTATCACATATTTGTCGTAGCTGGTTTACTTCATTCCATGTTGTTGTTGCTACCTGGTTCGTTGTACATAAATATGTGTGTGTGCGGCTTTAGATAATCAACACGTTCATTATATTCTTAGTTTTTTTTTTTTTTTTTTTTTTTTTTTTTTTTTTTTTTGAGGTGAAAAAAATCATCGAAAGACACTGTTGCCACTGCAACAGTAGTGTGAGACTTTAACCCACTAAAAAACCACCTCTACGATTCGAACCTGTTTGTCCTATGGTACTACCGTTAAGTATTTCATCACAGGACGAGTTCTAGCCCATTGACTACTACTATTGATCTCTATCTCTTTCTATCGTACGAATTCTCTCTATCCTTCTCAATTCCTGCATCACATTTGCAGACAGCATTTTGACATATTGCCAAACCTCAACAGACCGCAGCATATGCGGAACTATATTGTCTGGTGTCACTATTTCATTTATCATCGTCTCTAACAGCTCGCGTTCCAATCTGAATCTATCGCAATAAAAGAAAATATGCTCAGCATTCTCAATTCCATTATTGCAGAAGGAGCAAGATACCTCATTGTCATGGCCATATTTACAGAGATATTCCCTGAAGCAGCCATGCCCTGTCAATAACTGTGTCATGTAAAAGTCAACATGACCGTGTCTCCTTTCAACCCAACTTCGTACACTTTTGATAAGTCTATGTGTCCATCGCCCTTTCGTCGCAGTATCCCACTGAATCTGCCATTCGTCTAAACTCTTTTGCCTTTCCTCCTTTCGTTCTTCCGTAGTTAATTTTCTACCAACAATACGAACTCTATCGTATATCCTTTTCAGTTCCATAGCCATAACATCAGGGGGAGTTATACCAGATATGACACTAATAGCCTCATATGAAACTGTGCGGAAACCACTAGCAACCCTAAGGGCGCTTAGACGAAACAAAGACCTTGCAGCTCTAGCGTAGGTTCTAATACCCAACGCCGGTCCCCACACAGGTGCTGCATACATCATTATCGACTGAGTAACCTTTGCCAATAACAGTCTTCTGCTCTGATTTGGCCCTCCTATATTAGCCATAATGCGGGATAATGCTGCATTCACTCGAGCAGCCTTCTCACAAGCCTTCTCAATATTTGTTCTAAAATTTAATCTTACGTCAATCATTACTCCTAAATATCTAAGCGCTAGCTGAGAAGTTATATTATGTCCGTCTATATTAAGTGTAATCCATTCAATTTTCTTTCTGCTCGTTATCAAAATAGCTTCAGTTTTTTGTCCAGCCAGTTGAAGATTCGCTGACATAAGCCAGCTCTTTATTCTAGTCAACGTCGTCATACACGTAGCCTCAATTTGATGCAATTCCTTCGCCACAATTGTTACTGCTATATCGTCAGCATAACCAATTATCTGCACACCTCTTGGTACTGGGAGACGTAACACTCCATCGTAGAGTATATTCCATAGCAGTGGACCTAGCACAGAGCCCTGTGGAACTCCACCAGTTATTTTATACCTCTTAACTCCTTCATCTGTGTCATAGAGTAGTATTCTATCAGAAAGATAGCTGCTAATGATACGCATAAGATGCGCCGGCGTCTGTATAGTCCGCAAAGCCTGTATAATGTGCGACCAGCACGCAGAATTAAAAGCATTTCTAACATCAAGTGTTATGACGGCACAATATTCCTTAGAACCACCCATCCATCTGGTTCCTTCAATTGCATTGCCTGCTATCGTTGTCAATTTCTTAATTGCGTCTATAGTTGATCGTCCTCTACGAAATCCGTACTGATTTTCAGAGAGACCTTCGGCTACTCTTTCAAGGTGTTGTTCCAAACGGTTACAGATCAATCGTTCCAAAATCTTGCCCATTGTATCGATCATACAAAGCGGTCGATAAGAACTTGGATCTCCCGGCGGTTTTCCTGGTTTAGGTAGCAATACCAGTCTTTGAACTTTCCATATTTTCGGAAATACTCCGTCGTCAAAACACTTCATATACATCTCCGTAAAGGGTCGAACACTGTGTTTAATTGCTATTTTAAGAGCGCGGTTTGGAATTCCGTCAAGACCTGGAGCCTTGGCATTTCCAAAACGTTCCGACGCTAGCATCACCTCTTGGTCCGTCACTGGATCCATGGCATCAATAGAATTTGCATTCTCGTCTGTTATATTTTCCCTCTCAATGCTCTGTATTGGAAAAAGAGTTTCAACCACACTCCTCATGAGTACTGGGCAAGTTGGCGCTAGTCCTCTACAGCTCCTTATTTTAGACATAACCACCTTATAAGCTCCTTCCCATGGATTCTCATCGACTTTGTCGCATAGCTCCTTAAAGCAGAACGATTTGCTTCTCTTAATAGCCATCTTGAGTTCCCTACGTTTGGCTTTAAAAACGGTCCTTAATCTTGCATTGTCAGCTTCACCTCTACTCCTTTGGTATTGTCGTCTCGCACTGTGACACTCGCGTCTCAGTACCGCAATTTCGCTGTTCCACCAATAGACTGGTCTTCGGGTAGATGTGCTTCTCCTTCTCACCATAGCAGCGTCACAAGCCCTGCTAATATGTTCCGCTAATAGCTTTGCTCGTTCATTTGCGTCACTCGAATCAGTTATATTTTCGTCCAGCATTTGTCTAAATATTTCCTCATCCATGGTTTCATCTTTCCACCCCTTCGTCTGTGCTTTCGTTATGCGTCCGCTTCTCTCTCGTATTGGTCCTACACTGCTGATATCTATTACAATCGCCAAATGATCACTGTGGGTATATGTATCACTGATTCGCCAATTTGTTCTTGCAGCCAATGCTGAGCTCACAAATGCTATGTCAATAATAGAGCCGCGTCCATTCTTCTCAAAGGTATTCCTTGCTCCCGTGTTCAATAAAATTACGTCAAGAACGGAGAAGGCTCTAAGCAACGCATGGCCTCGTTGGTTTGTGCTCCTGCTTCCCCATTCCAATGCCCACGCGTTGAAATCTCCCGCTACTATATTTGGCGTCGTTGTGAGAGCATCCCTAACTAGGTTGTCAAGTATTTGTTCGTACTCCTCCTGAGGTATACTTGGCGGTACATAACAGCTGTAAATGTGCACCCCACCAATCTTCGTCATAGTGTAATACCTTCTGTTTACTAGTGGCCTATCCTGGTGAGTTCTATTTCCACAAGCCCACACCGCTACTTTCCCTGTTAGGTCCTCCACCCACGTTCCAAGACATGGGTTTTTGTACTGCTCACATATAATGGCAGCATCCACTTTCTTCTCATATACAGTTTGACTTAGTAGTTCCTGTGCAGCTTTACAGTGATTCAAATTTATTTGTAGTAACCTCATCCTCATTTCCTAGCCGATTTGCTCGCTGCCTGGAATAACGGACACCTCCTACTACCCATTGGATGTTTTATATCTCTTCCACCATCTTTTTTACATGCAATACAGGATGGCTCCTTCCTACATTCTTTCCAATAATGCCCCTTTTCACCACATTTTAGGCAACACTCGCTCCTGTCCTCAGTGTTTTTACATGCCCTTGCCATATGACCATACTCGAAGCACCTAAAACACTTTCGTAAACTTGTTCTCTCTCGTATTCTGCATACCACCCAGCCTATTTTTATCTTTCCGGCTTCCAATAATTTCCTTGCCTCCAGCACTGGCAGACTAATAACTGCCACCTGTGTGCCCGCATACGATGGCCTTATGTTTCTAATGGAGCCTTCTCTGAAATTCTCCAATCCAGGGATACGCGAACAGATAGCCTCAACTATATCATCTCTCGTGGTAATTTCGTCAAGATCTCGGATTTCAAGAGCCACTTCATGGGTTAGTGCTTTGATTTCCGCCTGCTCTCCCAGTATTTTACCAATTCCCTCTTTATATTTTACGACGCTTCCTGTAGAAGCCCGCTTCAATTCGAGCAGAATTTCTCCTTTTGTTGTCTTCTTTATTCGGGAGACATTTTCACCTAGCTCTTGGAGGCTTTCCTCTTTCTTAACCGCTCTTAATATATCACTGTAAGACATATCTCCGCTTCTCGCAATGACTATAGCATCCGGTCTTGGAGGAGGCAGTACATTCTTTTTCCTATTGGACTTATTGTTCTCCTTGTTCTTCACATTCTCTCTGGATCTAGCACTTCCCCTTCTTTTGCGTTTCACCTTAACCCAGTTTTCTTCCCTGGGAGTTTCATCGCCTACTGAGTCTTTTTTCGTTTCCTCATTGATTAAAATCACTTCATCTTTCTCAATCCTTCCGTAGAGCGTTTTACTTCTCTTAGGAGGCGTTTCTCTTCGCACTTCCGTATCATCTCTAGACCTCTTCGGCGTTGCCTCTGTAGTCACTTTAGGCACCGACGATTGCTTCTTCTTTAGTGTATTGTACTGCTCCTGAGCGTAGGCATGCAATTTCGAGATATTGCCAAGGACTTCTCGCATATTGTTATTTATCGAGCGTTGCGGTAATCGCATCAATTCGGTCAATTTACTAATATTTTCTCCCAATTCGCTCATGTACTCTCGTTCATGATCTGGTTCCGCAATAGTTGTTGTGTCTTCGTTCAGACGCGGCGGAGAAGATCTTGACCTCACCGTCGTTCCGCTGGGAGTTACTTTTTCCGGTGTTCGAGCCAGCTTCGATGCTCTTTGGAAAGGATTTCTGCTTGTGGCATTATCTGATATGTTGGCCAAGTGCGCCACCATCATATCATTGCAGTCGCTTGATCTCGACGGTCGGGGGCCTGCTTGCCCACCCCTCAATACCGCCGGCACTGGGCTTTTTACACCCTGCACCGTAACTTCATCATTTCTTGTTGAATTTGTATTCATGTTTTATTGTTCCGGGATCCTACCCATATCATTTTATACCTACTGACAGGTGTTAATTCAGCCGCTCCCACTCCGGAGACAGACGCTGCCTAAAAAGCCGCTCAATATGGGACAGACGCTGTTAGGATTTTGGTTTGATACTTATTTAAGGGCGGTATCGGCTCGCCCCGTCGCAGTGACTTCAAAAGGCAGTAAAAACCTTTTAAGTTATGCCCTCCATCTCTGCCGCTTTTGGTCGGGGACTGCTTATTCAATATTCGCAGCTAACCCACATATCTGTAGGCCGTTCAGCTATCCGCCACCTTGCTGACCCCCACAGTAGCCCAAGCTAAGCCCTGTGCATTATATTCTTAGTGTTAGTGTGTATTTGTATTGTGTGGCTTTTGTTTATCGTTTTTAATGTTAAACGATATTAGGTCGTTTCGATATATGTGACAATAGTAATAATTTCTATATACAAAGTTTAAAATGCCAGGTGGTTCTGAATCAACTGAAACTTCTGCTTCAGATAATGTAGCCATATTGCGCCAGCAAAGAAGTGTCGCGAAGGGCAATATTACTCGTATTAAAAATAGTATAGGCGGTGCTGAACGATTGGCTGTTGAGCTAGAATGTAGGCTGGATATTTTAAATTCTTATATCAAGCAAATCATGAGTTACCAAACCTAAATAGAAAAACTAATTCCACAAGACGACCGTCGTCCTGAAATAGAAGAGCTCTACATCAGTGCTTAATGTAAAATAATGTCGTTACTTGGTCCTCGTGTAAATAGAGACAATTCAATTCACGATAATACGTTTTCAATACGCTCATTAAATCGTTTACCAAATTTGAAATTACGATGGTAAATATGCATTTAGTAATTTGCAGATAAATTACTAATAAAACACAAATTTTATTTAAATCACTTTTTTAATTTAAGTTAATTAAATTACTTTTTATTTTTAACTTATTTAAATTAATTTTTGATTTAATTTTAATAAACAAAGGAGAAAAGGTTTAGATTTAGTTACGCTGAATATTCCGTCGATGTTGTTATGTCGAGATCTATAAACAAAAGAGATAGAGAAAATAAAAATGGCGATCCTTAAAGGATTTGCTTGAGCGACCACACCCACAAACAGTGCTGCCACGGACAGTGCAGCCACACCATTCCCCCGGCTGGAGGAGGTTCATCTCAATCTTAGAATCTTCTATCACTCGAGGTAAAATTGGGTTTTAATACCTGTGAGAAATCTGCTGGCGGGCCGGGATCTGTAGGTGTAGGTCGAAAATTGGGATCGTTGCGTTCTGGTATTTGCTAGTTTTCGTCAGTGCTGTGTAAAATTTCGGAGGACAAATCAGGTGTGGTGTTCGTGATTGTAGGAGCTTCTGGTGGTATAACATTATCGTGCGTATTATCACTGGAAATGAAAGCAGGCTTTAAATGGTCGATACTAATATTATTTGGACGACCTCTGATGATAATAGTGAAGAATTTTTTATGGCGTTTGATAACTGGGTAAGGCCCGGTGAGTCAGCGCTGGTCGGATGTAATCGTTGCGTACAAACACGTGCGAAGAACCATGTAGATCCTTTGAAACAAAAGTTCGTGGCGTTGTGTGGTGAGCTGTGTCTGTTGGTTTAATTTTCTGCATAATGAGGCGAAATTCGGATACATAGTCGTTGGTCAAGTTAGAAGATTTATGAGGAAACTCCTCTGGTATGGTTAGTGTTATACCATAAACCATTTCTGCTGGAGAAGCATTTACGTCGGGTTTGAAGGCAACTCTTAGTCCCAATAGGATGACTGGCAGATGATTAACCCAACTATTTGGATTATGGCACAAAATGGCTGTTTTTAATGAGCGATGGAACCTCTCTATGATGCCGTTCGATTGTGGGTGGTACGGTGTGGTACGTAGGTGTGTCGATCCGATGGTTTTCATTAATTCGGCAAAGATACCTGACTCGAATTGTCTATCTCGATCGTATGTTATTCGCGCCGGGACACCAAATCTCGAAATCCATTGGGATAATAGCGCTTTTACAACTGCCTCAGCGGACATGTCAGGGATTGGAACAGCTTTGGGCCATCGTGTGAAACGGTGGATTATGGTAAGGAAATAACGTTGGCCTTCGCATAGCGGGAAAGGACCCACGATGTCTATATTGATGCGTGAAAATCTTTCTTTTGGTGGTTCGTATTTACCAACTTCTGAATAGGTATGCCTTTGCACTTTAGATCTTTAGCACTATAGGCAATTTCGCACAAAGGTTGCACAGTCTCTACGCATGTTAGGCCAACAGAATCTGTGTGAAACCAGTTTCGTAGTAGCGCGTACGCCCGGGTGTGACATATTGTGTACTGTGGACAAAATTTGATTGCGAAACTCCTTCGGAATAAAAGGTCGTACGCAGGTAGATGTGTCACATGTTAATTGATTGCGGCAACCTGGTAACAAAATTTTTTTTAAAATAAGTGAACTTGCATTGTCGTTCTGGGGGTGTAACGCTTGTTGAAGCTCGTCGTCGCTTTGTTGAGCCACCGCTATACGCTCGTAGTTTATGATTTTATTAATCGAATCTATACGCGAAAGAGCATCTGCCGCTGTATTCGCTAGGCCAGGCATATGACGAATGTCAGTGGTAAACTGGCTTAAGAAATCCAGGTGTCGTATTGGGCGGGGAAAGGCCTTTAATAGTTTTTGTTTAAAGGTGAATATTAGAGGGCGATGGTCAGTAACGATGCAACAATTACGCCCCTCCATCATGTATCTGAAGTGAGAAACGGCCTGATAAATAGCTGTGAGTTCTCGATCATATGTTGAATACGTTATCTGTGTTTTCGTCAACTCCTTTGAATAAAATCCTAAAGGTTGTAGTTTTTCGCCGATCTGCTGGTGTAAAGCTGCGCCTACTGCCGTGTCAGATACATATAAGGCTAGTTCAGCTTCAGATTGCGAGTTCGTTTTTGCAGCGAGTTCGTTTTTGCAGCAGGAGTCCATGTTAGCAACGTACGATCGTTTTTTTTTATTGCCCACAATGAGTTGCTGAAGCTGCGTCAGGTACGATATAGCGTGTGGTAAGAACTTTCTATAAAAATTTACCATGGCGATAAATCTTTTTAGTTCTTGAGCCACCTTAGGTTTCGGAAATTTTTTTATAACATCGACCTTTTCTGGCAATGGGCGAATACCTTCAGCGTTCACGAGATGACCCATAAATTTAATTTCGGATTTACCAAATTCACATTTTTGCATATTAATTTCCAGGCGGTTATCGCGAAAGCAACGAAAAACTTCGGTAAGGTCGGAGCAGTGTTGTTCAGCAGAACTTGAGTCTACACGAATGTCGTCGATGTAGGGGAAACAAAGTCAAGTCCCCGCAGCACCTCATTTATAAGCCTCCGAAAAGTTTGGGCGGCGTTGCAGTGGCCAAACGTCATGAACTTGAACTCAAAAAGACCGAATGGAGTGCTTATCGCAGTTTTGGGAATATCATCCGGGTGAATAGGTACCTGATGAAAAGTTTTTGGCAAATAAATTTTGGAAAATATGTTCTTACCTCGTAAATTTGTTGCAAAGTCTGTAAGGAAAGGTATAGGGTAACGACCAGGTAGCGTTTGCGCGATAATCCCCACAAGGACGCCAAGTCCCGTTACCTTACCGAACCATATGTAGAGGGCTGGACCAATTGATCTTTGATGGCTGGCATATTCCGGTTTTTAACAAAAAATTGAATTCCTTTCTATCTGCAGCGAGTTTTTCTGAGCTGAGATGTCGTGGTCGACAAAAGACTGGCTTGCCCGTTGTTTCAATCCTGTGAACTATTGTGGATCTCGTTGTGGAGCCGTAAGGTGAAAATTTTTTATTGCAGGGAATTTGTCCAAAATCGTTGTGAAAGGTATACTTGATGCGGACGTTTTAATCACTGCTGTTTCGATAAAGTTTCAATTTGGCTCCTGTGGTACTATCGATAAGCTGATTACGTCGTAGGTCGATAAGCAAGTCTTAATGCTTTATGAAGTCCGAACCGATGATTGGTGACGTGACGTTGGCTATGACAAACGACCAGTGGAAGTCGCGATGCAGGCCGAGGTCTAGTTTTATAGTGTAATGACAGTTGGTTGAACGTCAGTTGATTTGGAAGATAGAGGCAATACGGAAACATCTGGGCTTCGGCACGTTCTAGCCAAACTGGCGTATTTTTTATGATACCAGCATTCGTCACCTTTGGCATCGACGTTGTTAGAAGAGCGACCTAGGGACCGGTTGCGCGTCACTGTCGATCTACGTGACCGTGAACGTGCTCGTGTTGAAAGCTGCTCGAGTCGTTTGCCCAGGTCGACGCTGGCGTCTCGTAGCTCAGTGATGTCGTTTGATGCCGGCTGCTGGATCCGATTAATTTGATTGGACGCCATTGCGTCTATAATAGAGTCCGCAACCTTCGTGTACTCAGCTGCTGTGCCTGAAGAAGCAGCTACTACCGGCTGAGCGAATTCTGGAAGGCGCTTTATCCAAAGACCCCTTAATGCCACGTGTCCCAGTGTGTTGCCGGCCACCCTCTTCATCTCATAGTAGAGATCGGATGGTTTTCTATCCCCAAGAGGCATCTCGGAAAGAAGTCGATTAGCCGGCGTTGCTCGCTATCGGCGAAATGGGCGTTTATCTTTGCCTTCGTATAATCGTATTCGTTTGACGGCGGCAAAGAGGTTATTACGCCCGCAAGCTGGGATATGACGTTTGGGTCTAGCGCTGCCAGTATCGTAGCAGTCTTTTGCTTATCGGCGACAATTCCTGAGGTCGTGAACCAGGCTTCCATATTGTTACTGGACATTTGCCGTACGGGAAGCTTGGCGTAACCCACGGAAACCTCTTGTGATGGTAGCTGTTGCCTGTTATTCTCCGACCCAGTCGCCATAGATGTACCGCTGTCGTCAGCCGTGCTCATATTAGCAAACAAAAAAATTTTTTTTGCGCAGGGTGTCACCTATTTAGTAATTTGCAGATAAATTACTAACAAAACACAAATTTTATTTAAATCAATTTTTTAATTTAAGTTAATTAAATTACTTTTTATTTTCAACTTATTTAAATTAATTTTTGATTTATTTTTAATAAACAAAAGAGAGGAGGAGGGAGGTATGCATGCAAACAAGGTAAAGTTTCTGATTGTGGTCAACGTGGCGACCACCAGGACGATCCTTGTCTTGCTGTATTCAAATTGACACACAGCCTCTTCGTGGCCCCTTCTGGATGGCATTCTAGCACCCGCTAGATGTTAACTAATGCGTGCAGCGAATGTCCAATCCCCTGGACGTTAAATTTGGGTTGTGCGTAGGGCTTGGAACCCATCACGTAAAAACAAATATCCAATGAAAACCAAGACAGAATACTATAAAAAGATCCCCTCAAAAATTGACGACCACGGCAAACGTATAAAGGACTATGATTTACGTATTGACACATGGAACGTCCACACCCTTTACAGGGTAGGCGCTTCCGCCCAGCTGGCGGATGCCCTCATTAAATCTAGGACTGACATCACTGCCATATAGTAAATGCGATGGACAGGACAAGGATGCAAAACGCTTGCATCTTGCGATGTATACTACAGCTGCCATGAAGACAAGCCCGAATTTGGATGCGGATTTGTGGTTAATAAGAGACTTCGTCACCTTGTCTCTGGGTTCACACCTGTGAACGAATAGCCACAATCCGCAACAAGGCAAAATTCTACAACATCAGCCTAATATGTGCTCACGCTCCAACGGAAGAAAAGGACGATGTGGTTAAGGATGCCTTCTATGCTAAACTCGAGGACGTATACGATAAGTGCCCGGCCTATGACGCCAAAATCGTCCTCGGGGATTTTAATGCAAAGGTCGGGCGGGAAGGTATCTTTGGCCCCACTGTCGGACAGTTCAGCCTCCACGCAAACACTACCTCCAATGGTATGAGGCTGATCGATTTCGCCGCGGCGCGCAACATGGTAGTATGTAGCACCAGGTTTCAGCATCTCGACATTCATAAGGCCACTTGGATGTCCCCCGATCGATCAACAATCAACCAGATTGATCACATTGTGATTGACGGAAGGCACGTCTCCAGTGTACTAGATGTGCGTACATTCAGAGGTCCAAACATCGACTCGGACCACTACCTTGTCGCAGCCAAGTTCCGATTGCGCATTAGCGCATCGATGTCTGCGCGCTCTAGTACATTGCGAAAGCTGGACGTCAAGAAGCTGCAATCACAAAGGACAACTGAGGCGTTCTCCGCTCAACTCTCGGATAAGCTCCGTCGCTCCCCATCCTATCTCAGCGACATTGGTGGACTGTGGGCCAACATTTCCCACTCTTTGCGCACTACTGCGGAAACAGTCCTTGGTTTTGAGCGCCCACCCCAACGAAATCAATGGTACGACGAGGAGTGTCGCGAGGCTGCTGCAGCGAAAAACGCCGCATACAAGAAAACGCTGCAGTCAGCCGCAACGCGAGCCATTGTCGAGAACTATAGAGAGAGGAGAAGGGATGAGAGACGCCTTTTCAGACGCAAGAAGAGGGAGCAGGAAAGGCGTGAGCGCGAGGAAGTCGAGATGTGTAGATGCAGGAATGATGATCGAAAATTTTAACAAAAGGTTAAGCGTCTAACCGAAGGTTTTAAGCCCGGAGCATCCTCCTGCAAAGATGAGAACGGAAACCTGCTAGCAGATTCGCAAGGCGTGCTGAGGTTGTGGAGGAAACACTTCTCTACTCTGCTACAAGGTGATGACGACAACAATGCCGCCTTTAGAGATGCTGTTCCGAACCCGATCGACGATGACGGCGTGGAGATTCCGTCGCCTAGCCATGAAGAGGTCATAGTCGCGATTACGCGCCTTAAAAACAATCAAGCAGCAGGTCCTGATGGCCTCCCCGCTGAATTGTTTAAGACCGGTTTTAATGAGTTGGTACGGCGCATGCACCAGCTTATTTATAAAATATGGCTAGAGGAAAGTATGCCCAACGATTGGAACCTCAGTATCCTCTGTCCTGTCCTGAAAAAGGGAGACCCTACTATATGCGCCAACTATAGGGGTATAAGCCTTCTCACTATCGCATATAAGGTTCTTACATGCGTATTGTGTGAACGACTGAAGCCACTCGTCAAAACACTGATTGGACCTTATCAGTGCGGCTTCAGACCTGGCAAGTCCACCATCGGCCAGATCTTCGCACTACTCCAAATCCTGGAAAAGACCCACGAGAAAAAAGTCGACACACACCATCTTTTTGTCGACTATAAGGCTGCCTTTGATAGCCCCATAAGGGATCGTGTTTTTGCCGCAATGTCTGAGCTCGGTATACCTGCGAAGCTGATAAGGCTATGCAGAATGACGTCCGAGCCTTTTGATACCGTGCGAGGTTTCAGACAAGGCGACCCCTCAACTTCGACCTCTTCAACTTCATCATGGAGAGTGTTCTGCGAAAGGCAGGAGTGCATCGCAGTGGCACTATTTTTCAAAAAAGTGTCCAGTTGTTTGCGTACGCTGACGACATTGACATCATAGGGCGTACCAAGCGAGATGTTACTGCTGCGTTTAGTGCTATTGAACGCGAGTCTACTAAGATGGGTTTGGCAGTAAATGAGGGCAAAACAAAGTATATGTTATCGACGAGTAGAGACGCGCGGCGTATTGATTCTCAGATTACGGCCGATAACTACACTTTTGATACGGTCAAGGAATTCATCTATCTTGGCTCCGCCATTACCACCAGAAATGATGTCAGTCTGGAGATCAAGCGCAGGATCACTCTTGCTAACAGGTGGTACTATGGTCTCAATAGGCAATTGAGCAGCAGAGACATCTCTCGTACGACAAAACTAACACTCTACAAGACTTCGAGAGAAAAGTACTGCGCAAGATATTCGGTCCAGTGCGAGCTGGCGATGATTTCCGTATCCGATACAACAGTGAGCTGTATGAGCTCCTCAACGACATAGACGTTGTACAGCGTATTAATATCCAGCGGCTGCGCTGGCTCGGCCATGTCGTTCGAATGGAGGAGGATGCTCCGGCGAGATGGGTATTTGATGCGGGAATCTGCGGAAGTCGGCGAAGAGGACGACCTTGCATCCGTTGGAAGGACCAAATCGAGGAAGCCCTGTCATCGATTGGTGTTACCAACTGGCGTAGGCGCGCACGAAGCAGAGGCGCCTGGAAGGATGTGTTGCGGCAGGCCGAAATCCGATAAACGGGTTGTTATGGCCAATTAAGTAAGTAAGTAAGTAAACAAAGGAGAAAAGATTTTAATTTAGTTACGCTGAATATTCCGTCGATGTTGTTATGTCGAGATTTATAAACAAAAGAGATAGAGAAAATAAAAATGGCGATCCTTATAGGATTTGCTGGAGCGACCACACCCAAAAACAGTGGTGCCACGGACAGTGCAGCCAAAGGAAAGTGCAGCCACATGCAGAATACAAAAAGGTTATTACCTCCTTCAACAATTTAGTTCATGATGACTTAACACTAACTCGTATAGAAAAATTTAACCACTTACTCTCTTGCCTTTCTGGCGATGCTCTGCGTACTGTAAAGGCATTTCAAGTCACCGATGAAAACTATCCAAAAGCATTGCAAAGGTTAGAAGAGCGATATGACAAAAAATGTTTAATTTTCTTTGATAGTATTGAACAAATTTTTGATATTCAAAAAATAAACAAACCTAATGCCGCGTTGCTTCGTAAAGCAGTAGATACTGTTTCTGTAGTATACGATTGCTTTATTGATTCACATCGTGCTTTCGAAAGTTGATTCGGCTACTAAGGCTAAATGGAACGACCAGCTTGATTATACAAAATTGCCTACATGGGACTCTTGCGCGAAGGTTTTAATAAGACGATATCAAACGTTAGAAGTAAGTGAAGATAATGCAAGTAAAAACGATGGCAATTCTTTAAATAGCAAAACAAGCTGGAATAATAAAAGGGGAATGCATAAGACGTCGCATGCCTACTCACAAGAAACGAATACATCGAAATGCATTCACTGTCTTGCAACCGGCCGTCACATTTATAATTGTAAACGTTCGGGTCACTTGATGTCACTCAAAAATTTAATATTGCAAAATTAAATGCACTTTGTTTAAATTGTTTAAAAAAAGGTCATTCAGTTGCACATTGCAACAGCTCTCGTTGTCGTGTCTGTAAATGTGCATATCATATTTTATTACATAGACAACAAAATCAAACAGTAAATACGTCTATTGAATCGCCAACAACTTCAAAAAATACTGTTTTAAATACCTCATCATCCACGGTAACTAATTCTGAAAATAATGTAGTTTTGCTTGATACTGCTGTAGTCCAACTACGAGATAAATTTGGAAATTTACAAAATGCTCGCGCAATGCTAGACTCAGGCTCCCAAATAAATATTATAGCAGATGAATTCGCTAATATATTAAAAATTAAACGCTATTTTGCACCTGTTCACATTACTGGAATTGGAGAAATGAGTGCTGGCATAAACCAACAAATTTCTACTGTCATCAAGTCAAGAATTAATAATCATGAGTTCGTTGCTGATTTTCATATTATGAAATATATTTCAACTTTTCAACCAAATGTCGACATAGCTACGCAAAATTAGAAGTTACCAAGCAAATATCGTTCTCGCCGATCCACAGTTTCACAAAAAGTTGATATTTTACTAGGTGCAGATGTGTTTTTCGATCTCCTTTGCGTTGGCCAAATTAAATTAGGTAAATCTATGCCTTTGTTGCAGAAAACTCTCCTTGGTTGGGTAGTTTCCGGTTGATTTATTCCATCAATTCAAAGCAGGCAAAAAACTTGTCATTTGATTCAAGAAGAAGATGTATTGCACAGTATTGATTGAAATTTGAAAATTTTTTTGCAAGTTGATGATTTACCAAATAACAAACATGAATTTTCAAAAGAACATCAAGCCTGTGAAAATCATTTTAAAGAAAATGTTAAATTGTTACCAGAAGGTCGTTTTCAAGTACGGTTGCCTTTTAAAACTGATCCTTCTCAGCTAGGCACCTCGTTTCATACCGCAAAACGTCGTTTTTTATCTCTTGAGAAAAAGCTGTCAAAACATCCGGAAATACAGCAAATGTATACAGCATTCATGAAAGAGTATTTGCATTTAAAAAACATGACACCCGTTGATAACAAAGCTCTGCTTAACTCATACTATGTTATTCCACAGCAAGTTGTTTTAAGACCTGATAGCGTGACTACAAAACTAAGAGTTGTTTTCGACGCATCTGAGAAAACCTCGTCTCAATTGTCGTTGAACGATACATTATTAGTTGGCCCTACCATTCCACCAGATTTGTACACAACTCTGCTAAAATTTCGTTTAAAAAAGTATGCTATTACAGCGGACATCACTAAAATGTACCGCCAGGTTTTAATTGATGAACAGGATAGAAATTATCAGCTTATTGTTTTGTATATTAATTATTTTTAGGGCTTTTATTATGCGAACACAAAGAGAGTTAAAAATGGAATGAATTAAAAGAACGAAAATTAGAAAACGTATAACAACGGCGTTCACATTGTTTTAGCGGGGTTGCCATAGTGTCAAAAACCTCAACACTTATTTTATGGAGGAAAAATACAAATTTACTTATACAAATCTTCCAATTAAACACTGTTATCTATGGAACGTCACCAGCACCATTTTTGGCAATAAGATGCTTATACGAACTTGTTGAAAAATATAAGAAAACATATCCCCAGGGCTCAAGGGTAATTAAACAAGAATTTTATGTCGACGATTTATTGTCAGGTGCTGAAGATTTAGAGCAATTAGAAATAATTCGTAATGAGACAACACACATTTTAAATTCCGCTGGCTTTAAACTAGCAAAATGGTTTTCGAATCACAAATTGTATAGTCAAAATGCGTCAAATGAAAAATGTTTGAATTACAACTTTGATGAAACTACAAAAACTATAGGTCTTGAATGGTTTCCAGATAATGATATATTAAAGTTTCAATTGCCTAAAGAATTTGTAAATCTCAAATTAACAAAACGAAACATCTTATCGACAAATGCACGCTTATTTGATCCGCTGGGACTTGTGTGTCCAATAGTCACTAAACTTAAAATATTACTTCAGGAGTTATGGATTAAAAAGTTAGATTGGGATGAGTCTATACCCCAAAATTTAGATACACAATGGAGTTGTTTCAGAGTAGATCTTGAAAAAGTTTCAACCATTTCTATTCCTCGTTATGTTCTTACATCAAATAAGAGTAAAATAGCAATTCACGGGTTTTCAGACGCCTCAATACGTGGATATGGTTGTTGCATTTATGTCGTTGCTGTTAATAATAGAAATATAGTTTCACGTTTACTAACTGCCAAATCTAAGGTAGCACGGTGCAGCTTGCACCTACAAAGGCACTAACACTACCGCAGCTCGAATTGTGCGCTGCTCATCTGTTGGCAAAATTATGGAGTCAAATCGAAGTACTTTTGATACCTTACATATCTGAAATTATATTTTGGACAGACTCAGAGATTGTTTTACATTGGCTAAAAATGCATGGATCTTCTCTTAATATTTTTGTTGGTAATCGTGTATCACAAATACAAGAGTGGAGTGGTAAAGCAGAATGGCGTAACGTTCCAACAAAGCTGAATCCTGCAGATATCGTATCTTGAGGTTGTACCATTGCTGAATTACTATCGTCCTTTTGGTTTTAAGGTCCAAGCTTTATACAGCAGCCAAGAGAAAATTGGCCAACAAATCCACATTTTCAAACAAGTCCTGCAACGGTTTTGCCAGAACTCAAATTATCAAAAGCTGTTTGCACCGTTTCACAATAATCAAATCACTGCATTCTTGAATTAATAAATCGGTGTTCATCGTATTTAAAATTATTAAGAACCAATGCTTATGTGTATAGGTTCATCACGCCTTACAACAACAACAAATCGAAATATTTAACAACAGCAGAATTAGAATGGTCGTTTCTCAAAATTATTGCCACAATACAAGAACATGAATTAGTAGCTGAAATCAAACTTATAAGAAATTCGGAATTGTTGAATTCAGAAGTTAACACCGTTTATATAAGACTTTGTACAGTATGGTCGGAAAATAAGTTTATTGCAATTTGGCGGTCGACTTCTAAATGCTGATATGCAATATGAAGCGAAGTTTCCTTTGTTGTTGCCAGCGAATACAAGATTTGCATATCTTTACATAAAACATTTACATTTATCGAATTATCTTTGTGGTGCAAAAATTCTAATTGGTTTGCTAAGACAACGAATATGGATCATTAACGCTCGCAACTAGGCAAGAAAAGTTGTGCGAAGCTGTACGCATTGCTTTAAATATAAACCCAAACTAGCAATGCAGATAATGGGTAATTTGCCTGCCGATCGGTTAAAAACTATGCGTCCCTTTTTTTAACTGGTGTAGATTTTTGTGGTCCCGTCTACACTACATTACGCATACGTGGCAAACCACCATATAAAACATACATAGCGGTGTTTGTGTGCTTTTCGTCGAAAGCAGTTCATATAGAAGCAGTTTCAGACTTATCATCTAATGCATTTCTTTATTGTTTTAAAAGGTTTATTGGTAGACGTGGCGTACCAGAAAAGTTGTATTGCGACAATGCAACTAATTTTGTGGGAGCTAACTCTGAACTACAAGAACTGAAACGACAATTTTTCGATGAATATAATCAAAGAGAGCTGCTTAATTTCGTTGCTGAGCGTGGTACTGAATTTGTGTTTATTCCCCCTCGCGCTCCACATTTTGGTGGCCTCTGGGAGGCCGCAGTTAAATCCTTAAAAATGTGATGTTACGAACTGTCGCTAATGCAAATCTAGCATTTGAAGAGCTATCAACTGTGCTTGTTGAGATAGAGGTCATATTAAATTCTCGACCGATCGCGCCATTATCCGAGGATCCCAATGACAGAGAGGCACCTACACCGGCAAAAAGCCCTGTTGTAAATTATTTGAAAATATATCAGTTGATTTCCCACTTAAAAGCACAATTCTGGCGAATGTTCCAGCGCGATTATATACTTGGACAGCAGGAAAAGGTCAAATGGTCAACACCTCAACTCAACATCCAAGTTGGCGATTTAGTATTGGTACACGAGGGTAACCTTCCTCCTCAAAAATGGATGCTGGGTCGTATAAAAAATGTTATTACTGGTGCCGATGGACATTTAAGAGTGGCTGACGTGTAGACTAAATCGGGTTTGTTCAGGCGAGCAATTCATAAATTAGCATTGATACCAAAAGAAAATTGAAGCCTAAGTTAGGCATTCAACGCAGCCAGGATGTTTGGTCTAAATTCATATTAAATATTTTTATTGTAAAAAATTTATTTTTTTATTCTATAAATTTTAAGTATTTCACCATAACTGTAGTTAATACTAATATATAATGAAATATATTAAATAATACCTCATTTCGAAAATAATTAGGGTTTATAAAATATATAGTACATATATTCTTTAACTGAAATAATTGAAATAAAATGTAAAAAATAAACGCTAGATGTTTCGCTCAGTGTATTCTGTTATTTTGCAATGATAGATTATGTTAAATTACAGAATCTATTGTAAGAGTATTTTTTTTAAGCCGAGGAGGGGTAAATGTACCTAACCGCACCATAGAGGGAGTCGTCATATCCTCCGTGTGTGGGGTCATCACCCACTAAATTCCCCCTCGTCTCCTGTGGACTTGTTTGTGCCCACTCCGGAACTACGGTGGTATTACTTCGGAGTGGAGACCTTCTGGCCGTTGGCCTATCCATATTCATATCCGCGTCCGGATTGCGTATCGAAAGTTGCGGAGACATCTAAGCGTCTCCACTATTCCTTTCGTCTAAATCATCGTTTCGGTTTCGCTTGGCACGTGTGACAGTATCACCTCTGCCGACATGCTTACTCGTTCTGCAGCCTCAAGATCTCTCTTTTTCCGCCTTAGAATGCGCTCTACGTAATTCACCACCGAGGTCCAATTTCCACTGCTCGCAATCATGACCCCGACAATATTAGCGGCTGTGATCGTTCCAACTCTGCCAGCGTGCACACTCGAAAACAGTGTGCTCTGCGTCATCAATTACCTCTCCTCCCTCGTAAAGACAGTAAGGGGAGGCGGCCTTGCCCATTCTGTGCAGATATTTTCTAAAATATCCGTGACCCGATAGCATCTGTGTAACGTAGTAGTTTACTTCTCCAAATTTCCGACCAATCCATGGCCTTATGTCCGGAATAAGTCACGCCCTCCATCTTCCTCGTTCCATTGTTGTTGCCATTTTGAAAGGCTGTTCTTCCTGAAGTAACCGGTTATGTGATTTCCAGCCGATTTCGCCTTATAAATAGCCATCCGCTCCACTGCCAGCAGATCCACAGGGATTATACCTGCTATCACCAGTATGGCTGGAACGGACGCTGTACGATATGCCGACGCTATACGCAATGCAGCCGTTCTTTGTACTGATATATGTAAGTGACTTTGCCCGCTTTTTAACATCTAGTGTTTCTGTCCAAATTTCGCTCCCATAAAGCATAATGCTGTTTCCAACCTCCATCAGGAGTCTCCGTCTCGCCGGTAGACGGTCTCCAATATACGCCATTAATCTGATGAGCTGTCCAACTATGTTCTGGGCCTTGTTAGCCGAGTACTAAATCTGATACGAGAATGTCAGTCTGGGGTCAGCCTTATTCCCAGGTATTTCATCGTGCTCTCGGTCCTAATTGCCTCGTTTCCAATACTCATGTCCACATGGAAGGGGATACGACGACCAGTGATTAGCAGCAATTCCGTTTTATGCATGGCCAGGTCTAGGCCGTGGGAATCCAACCATGCTTTTGTTCTTTGCATAACGCGTCCCAATTTTCGTTGTGCTTCTTCCGTGTTCCTGGTTGTCTAAAGTGGCAAGCCGTATCACAGGCCTCGTAAAGTGACTCCCACGCTGTGTGACCATAGCCGCTTCAGTCACCTCTCCCAAAGCTCCAATTGTTGACCGACCGGGTCGAAAACCATATTACCGAGCAGACAGTCCTCCACTATTCTCAATAGCAGCAGTAAGCCGTGGCTTCAAAAGCCTCTCGAGCAGCTTCTCTGAAGTATCCAGGTTGCACAGTGGCCTGTACGCGGATGGGTGCTCCGGATCGCCCTTTCCCTTGCTTATTAAGACCAGCCGTTTTTCTTCCATATTTCGGGGAAAATACATTCTCTTAGGCACGCGTTGTACATTCCCAGTAAGAGTTGCGGTCTTTGATCGGTAATTTCCCGCACTACCTCAAGCGAGATGCCATCGGGCCCCGGTGCCTTACCGGGTTTTAGTCCGGCTGCAGCTATTTTCAGGTCTTCTTCGGTAAATGGTAAGAATTACATACTCGATTCATGAGTAGGGAATAGTGTACCCACTATATTTCTCATCACTCATTCGTCCATAATTTCCACTGGTTTCCTCCTGTTCAGTTTGTCCATTACAATTTTGTATCCTAGTCCATAAGGGTTTACGTTTATATCATCGCATAGTTCCTGGAACGCCTGGTTTTTCCTGCGCAATATAGCCTCCTTCAGAGATTTCTTTGCCTCTTTGTATACTCGCATTTTGTCAACGGCCGGTCCGTTGGGTCCAGCTCTAGTGTACCTCCGTCGTAGTCGTAGACACTCTCGCCTGAGTGCTGCAATATTTTCGTCTCACCAGTACACAGCCTTCCTTCTGATATTCGGGGGTCTCAACAAGAGCATTGCCGTTTTTACATCCGCGTCTTATTATCTGCGTGGTTTGTCCTACTCTCGTCCTCGCGTCGTCCGAGAGCTCAACACTGCTACACAATCTGTCAACTTCCAAGATCAACCGATTTTTATCCAATTTTCGTGCATCCCATCCTATAATGTTCGGAGTGTAATTGTTCTCTTCTCCTCTATTTCCCGAAGCAAAGGTGTACCACATGTACTGATGATCACTACCCGTATATATTTCCAATACCTTCCAGTCCCTGATTTTGTGGCATATGCTCTCCGAGACCATAGTTATATCAGGGATAGTGCCCTCACATCCCGGTCGTCTAAAGGTAGTTACGTTCCCCAAATTAGCGAAGATCAGGCCGGTTCGAGCTGCCATCTCCACAATTCGTCTGCCTCTTGGGTTGGTATTCCGCATTCCCCACTCTACAGCTCTGGAGTTAAAGTCACCTGCCACTATGAGGTTGCCGCCAATCTGCGTTATTGTATTCTCGATTCTGCCCAATTTATCCTCCAACGTCATCATTGGGAGTCAACTAACAGCTCAAACTGTATCCAGGTGAAACAATCCCCCCACCAGATCTTCTCGGTCGGGGCCCTGGTTATCCGTCATCCATAGCTGCTGTAGACGTTTCATCACCCAGCCTGAATCCGCTATTTTTAGATGGATACTGTTCGCTTATAACAGCTACGTCAACTTCCTGCTCCCTGACCATCTGCGATAACAAATTAAAAGCCACCTTCCCTCTATGCATATTCAGCTGCAATTTCTTTATGCTGCCTTTCGTAAGGTCATCTCACAGCCCCGCGATCCCGGGAGGTGATCCAGAGATTTTCCCGACTCGGCAGAGCAAATACAACATTTCAGTGCGTTTCGGCATTCTTTCCTCTTATGCCCCTTTTCTCCACATTTCATACGTAGGTCTGACCTGTCTGGTCCACAACACTCCCACCGTCTGTGACCTATTCCGAAGCAACGAAAACAGCGTGTCGGTTCTTCCCTGATGGTTATTCTACAGCGTGTCCAGCCTATTTTGATCCTCTGTAGTTTCAGAAGCGCATTCGCATAACTCGCAGAGGTTGTTACGAAGGCTCTTTTCTGCTCCCGGCTGTTCGCCCCGGTTATACGAACGGATATATCCGGATTTATTTCGCCCGCTTCTTTTTGTATCGCTGCCAAAACTTCCTCGGTGGTTGTGAGGGCATCCAGGTCTTGAATTTCCAAAGTGGCCGTAGGTACAAGGTCCTTTACGGTTGCCTCTTTATTTAGGACGCGCTTTAGGTTTTCCCTGAACTCGTCTCTTTTGCCTCCTTTACCCATTTCAATGAGAATAGCACTTGTTTTCGTCTTCCGGACGGCTCGTGTCGCTATCGCCGATTCCTCTGGTTTTATTTTGCTCCGTATGTTCCTCAGGACGTCAGCGTAGCTGCGCACCTCGGTTGAGTGGATGATTACAGCTTCTGGACGTTCTTTCACAATTTTTCGTCGCTCCTTTTTCTCTTTCTTTGCCGTTTTCTTTCCCTTCACTGTTTTCCATTCCTCGTTCACTGTTTCCTTGAGCTGTGTCGTGTCCGTCGGGCGGGTATCCGCGGGGCTTGAAGCGACTCTCTTATTGAGGGAACTAACAGGTGTGGAGACATCGTCCTTCCTGTTATTCCTGGTAATCTTAAGAGCCTTACTCGCTTCCTTTTCCATTTCTGCAGCCTTCCAGTTTTTCCTGTAGCTCTTCATTATATCGATAAGCTCCTCTAATTCTTATACTCCACTCTGAACATCCATGCTGATGTTCCTCGCCCTCGTCATTGCCGCTCTAATCTAATGCGGATAACACTTTGGCACTTAGTAAAGGTCTCCTCCTCTGAGTTTCTCATCTTGCATATGAACTCCTGTCTAGGGGAACTGTGCCCCAAAAGCGGTTCCCCTGTTCCACCACGCACTGGTTGTGGTGCATGCGATTGCGCACCCTCCTGCGCAGATTTTGGTGTCGTGCCACCCTTGTCAATCCCAGTGCTCATCGCAGATGTGCTCTGAGAGTTCGCTGTTGTCTGGGATTTTTTCACCGGTGATTTTTGGGCTGCTCATAAAGGCAACCTCACCCTGCATCATCTCTTTCACAGTTAATATTTTCTATTCATTTTTTCTTTCGGGTTCCATCTTCAAGCCGCTATCTCATATCGACTATGCAGTCGTCCTTTAAAGACCCCGAGGGTGCCTGTGGTGATCAGTAAGGTCCTCGCGAGGGTTGACGCAAATCTTCATTGGAGTTTGCGTTCAGAGTCAGGTCGGACACTAATTAGGAGTCATCTCAACTGAACATGCATCACCAACTAAATGGCGACGATAATCGAACGTACTTGAAGCCCTGCCACGGATTTAACGGAACGGAGGCATCTGCAACATTAGCCTGAAAGCCATTTCGACCGGTTTTCATTCGGTGTACTCAGGTAACAGAATGCAACAAACGTCAGCCCACTTGTGTCATCTTCAAAATCGATTTTCCATACATAGTCCAGGTCGAATCGCCAATCTTGCCTTCTCACATTAGCAAGTACCCAGCGGATGCTGAGTACCAGTACCCGGGGAGCGCCTGATCTAAGATACGGAGGCTGTGAGCTGCGTGGCATGTACTTGCAAGGATAGCCTCGGGTTTCACCAAGTTGAAGCCAATCAGTGGCGTTGCCTTGTAGTTACATACCGCTTCTCATTGTAAGAGTATAGATCTCAACTTGTTTAAGTGAGCAAATGTAAAAAATAATTTTGTCTTAATAAAACCATCAACCTATGCAGTCGCATCAGCGTATATAACGCATGACTTTGTTTTTGTTTTTTTTTTGCGAATTGATTAAAAACTGTTAATCAACACGACGCCTACCTGTCCGTTATCTAACCTCTTCAGTGCTTCATATCGTGCCTATATTTTCTATTTTCTGGACGATTTCTAATATAACGCATATCCCTAAAAAGGGTGAAATCCCTGAAATTTACTAACAAACATCAAATTGTTCCAAACATTCCAAAGTTATGGAAAGAATAATTAACCATTAGCTTGTGAAGTTTTCGTTCGCTCCGTTCTGCTGGTGACCTGTTAGAGTTGCTGTTCGAAAGATGGAACCAGTTCATCCTACGATTTGGTGATAGCAAAGCTAGATAGAAACAACAAAATAGACTTGATGAGCGCTCGCCATTAGAAATACTAGCTTACTTTATGTTTAGTATTTATATACTTATGGCTCTCTTCTTAGTGGATCGCCGCAAAATATTTTTACAAATCTTCCTACTGTGTCGTTATACCACAAAGTTGATGTGACGCCTCCTGGGTTGTTCAAGTCATTAGACAATACATTCCCTCAGCGGCGTGGTTCTTCCTACCTCCGTGTTTAATTCCATCCGGCTGACAAGTCTTTAAGAAATGAGTTCCGATTTTTAAGGTACACCGAGACGAATGTCAAAAAGATTAAATTACTGAAGAGTACTTTACCGTAGGCCACAAGTTGACCATGTCCCTGCTGACTATGACTCTATTTGTTTTCCCAAACCCAATTACTATTAATCACACGATGCCATTTTAATCTCGATTGCACAAAGCTACGAATATTTGTTAATAAACCATCTTCTAATGCTCTAAGTTTTAACAATGCTTTGCACACTGGCCCGATCTAATTTTTTGGTTCAAAGGATATTGTTCCGTCGAAAACCTGATGACAATGTCGTAGGCTTTGAAATAAAGGTGTTAACTGTGCTCCCTATTTGGCCATAATAACCATATATCAATCGAACTACCCGCTTGTATCTGAGGCCTAATGTATGTGAATGACATTCTACCTGGTTTGCATTCTATGTAGAAGAATGGGATAATTCATGTTTTAAAATCTGAACCCGATTTATATAAGTCTCTCAGCTACGCTAATCGATGGCATAAACTTGAAATTTTGAGCAAATATTACAACCAAAGTGATAAGTAAACAAAATCTAAGAATTAGAGAATAGAAAAGGAGATATAAATAAATAAAAGTGAAAACGAAAATAAACAAAGAAAAACAACAACAAAAACTCTTTAACATATCACGACATCAACAACTACAACATATTTAAAACAGAAGTCAGCTGCTCTTATCATGTGCATTTATTAAGTACATGTGAGTAGTATGTTTTGTATGTTCTGGATCAAATTCTCCATACAAATTTGGGATCATGCCTACGCTACAGTTGGTAGTGCCGGTTAGTCGATAGGTTTGTGACATGTAACGTGTATGATCGCTTTTTTTAATAATAAATCCTTGTCACTTTTTATCATGATCAAACGTTGAAGAAATACAAAAGGGATGTACATCTGTATGGTTGTGGTGTGTTTTTATTTTTTGTATGATTTAATTAGAAGGATCTGTAATTTTAAACTAATAAGAAAGTCTTGGGACGTATTATCATACTCAATTGTTGAAGAAATAGAAAAGAAATGTACACTTGTATGGTTGTTGTGTGTTTTTTATTTTTTTGTATGATTTAATTAGAAGGATCTGTAATTTTAAACTGATAAGAAAGTCTTGGTATGTATTATCATACTCAATTGTTGAAGAAATAGAAAAGGGATGAACATCTGCGTGATAGTTTTTTTATATACCTAAATAGAAACATGATAGTACATGTTCATTTTATTTGTATTGCTTTTTAAACGAATGATTGGACGGACAGAATGATTCTGTTTACTTTTCCTCATCTACATCCCAGAGTATAAATTGTCTTGTGTTAAGGATTTAGAATTTTTTAGTTTTACTGTTTTAAATAAACGGAATTATATAATATTAGATTAATTAGAATAAATTAGTTTTTTATTTTATTAGATTTTTTTCTTAGGTATGTATATTTTATTTCAGATTTTGTTATTTTGTGCCATACAATATATATATCTATTTAACATAATAATAGTTAAACATTCGTTTATATAGATTAAATAGCTTAAGTGTTAACAAATATTTTTCATAAAATGTTTGACATCTGCAAATGTCAAAAGATTCTGAGTAAATTTTTTCACAATAATACAAATGTATGACATTATTAATACATAAGAATGGATTACTTATTTTACTAATGTTGCATATTCTTAGTTCATTGATAAGACTTAAAAATAAATCAACATGTTGTTTATCAATTTGATTACTATGTCTATATGATATATGCTCTAACTCAGCTGATGTTACCATTTTTGTTCCCCTTCTTTAAAAAGTCAATAGTAGGTTGCATTATTGCGGGACAATGTACTCTGAATTATTTCATTTCAATTTATATTTATTGAATAAAAATTTCAAACACAAGTGCCCATAATTAAATGTATTACATTTTACTTTTCGTTCATAATTATATTCAATGGGAAATTTTAAGTAGTTGACAATTTCAAGTGGTGGTTGTAAGTTTCCAAAACGATCAAAGTACTCCTTATAGTCATGGTTTTTATAATATGCTACCCAATGTGTTCCCATACCATTTGAATCATCTAAATTAACAATACCGCATTTTTGTTTGAATGGTTTTTTAGGTAAAGAATCACGCATTAAAGTATTTGAGATGTTTACCATATTTTCTTATATCTAAATCTGTTAATGGGCGCTCAGGTAGGTTATCTAGTAGTTTTTTGGAGCTGGACTATAGTAGAAACCATATCCAGTTTTATATGGTTTGAGGTACAACCCTTTACCCATTGCAATTAATTCCATTATCTATTATGACAGTTAGCTTCCGCCAATTGTTCTTTTCCATTTTCGATAGCAATTACTGCTTTGACAATAGCGAATCCTATATGATACATATATGATACATATATGATTATTTAGATGATCAAATAAACAATTTAAATATTGAGGTAGAACATGTTTATATAAAACATGACATTGACAAAAAATAAAAATAAAAGAGACAAAACCACACACGACGAAAATATATAAAAAACCAACAAGGAAAAACAATTTTTGTTTTTAAGATATAAAGAATATCGATATCAGATATAAAGCAGATCGTTATCAGATTTTGTTTTTTTGCTTCTTACCAGGACAATGATCCCAAGCACACTTCGGGTGTGGCAAAGCTTTGGTTGATCCATAATTGCCCCAAACTTATAGAAACCCCTGCATAGAGCCCAGATCTCAACGTAATTGAACATCATTGGGAAGAATTAGCTAGAAGAGTATACCAACAAGAATTTAACACTTTGAATCAGCTTAAGGCGGCTTTACTGGAAGCGTGGAACTGAGGTATGCTACAATTTGATAAAAATCAATTCTAAAACGTTTACAGGCCGTTCTTGAGTACAAAGGATATGCCACGAAGTATTAATTGTTCTCTTTCGTCATTTTTAGCAATGGTGCTCATCTTTGTCCGATTATGCGTTGAGCGCAAAAAATTTAGTTAAATTACTTTTTCTTTATAAAATTACCGTTATCATGAAAAATGTTGTAATTTTTTATTAATCTGAAAGGCTGTAATGTAGAGTTTAAATAAAAGCAAAACAAAACATATATTTAATATTTTCTTTTTAAGTTTTAAGCACATACATATCAGACTAATGCTTGTCCGATTATGCGAAGGAGCCACTGTATTTGTGTTATATATTTTTTTGTTTTTATGGTTACGACAATTTTTTTGTTTTTATGGTTATATTTATTAACACCTTTTCCAAATTTATTAATATAAGACATTTCTTTCACTCTTCTAATAAATTATGTTAGCTGCTTTAAGTTCTTCGATTATAGAGATTATTTCGTTTTGATGATTGTTGTGACCAGAACCTTCCGATGAAAGAAGTAAACGTAGTCTGTCAACTACTTCATTAGGATCATCCCAATGTATGTAATTTGATTTCAGATTATTTAGTGATTTTAGCATTAAACCACTACCTTTTGTTAAAATGTTTGTTGTTGCTTCGAATATATGTTTAACTATTCGTATATATTTAAAGGCTCGTGTTCCTTTCACTTGTTCATTAGGTTCATAGCGACGTTTATATATTGGTACGAATTAAAATCTTTTTATAGTTTTTCAATTAATTTTTAGAATAATGGAAATACTAGTTCAAATAATCCAGGCGTCATTTTCAATTTCATATTCCCTATCCGCATAGTAATATCTCTATTAAACATTAATTTTTCCTTGTCATATCTCCAACTTCCGTCTACATCTTGATTAAAATCATATATTTTATCCAATTGCTTATTATTAATAAGTGTTTGAATATTTTCAAATAATGGAGAGTTTTTCGTCAGCTTTAAACTTTGTTTTCTTTTCAAGTTCTTGATACATGTACTTGATACATGTCTATTATGATCATAGTTTTTTTCATCATCATTGTCATCAGTTGACATATTTTCATACTGAAAATCATTATTATCACCATTTACGTCATAATAATCGTCGTCATCATCAATAGTATTGTCTATATCCTTATGTTTATCTTTAAGTTTTGCGATGATTTCATTATCACCATTCACGTCATAATAATCTTCGTCATCATCAATACTGTTGTCTATATCCTTATGCTTATGTTCAAGTTTTCCGCTTATTTTATTATCACCATTTACATCATCATAATCATCGTCATCATCAATAGTGTTGTCTATATCCTTATGTTTATCTTTAAGTTTTCCGATTATTTTTTAAGTGGTTATGTTATTGGTTGAAAGGTATCTTCTAATAAATTAAGTCTATCTATTTGATTCTGTGTCATATTTTTTAACTTTTCCTTTAGAACAGCTCTTGTCTTTACAAGATCTTCTAACACTTTATAATTGTCTAAAAACGACATTATAATACAAATTTTTATATTGATTTTGATCTGCTTTGTATCTGGTTACGACCTGCTTTATATCTGGTCACGAACTGCTTGCTATCTGGTCACGATCTGCTTTATATCTGCTTACGATCTGATTTACATCTGATCACGATCTCTTTGCTATCTGGTCACGATCTGCTTTATATCTGCTTACGATCTGATTTATACCTGATCACGCTCTGCTTCACGGATTGTGTCTATATCCTTTGATTTTGAGTACGCTATATCCTGCTTTCTACAAGCTGCATCCAATAAATTATTTCTACATTTCCTTTATTCTTGCTATTCGCTTTTGAAGTTTTGTACCAGGTCCACAAAACTGATAACCAGGTGGATGTAATTCAACATATAATTTGTTTATTAAGTTGTTTACAAATCTTCTTCCAATCTTACACTGATTAGGTTTTTTTCTTTTGACTGTAGTTTATAACCATTTTTTCGTTACTTTCATACTTCTTCGTATGAAGCACTATACTATCAAGCTATACCAGCTATACAAGATGTACCAGCTATACCTCCTATACCAGCTATATCTGCTATACCAGCTACACCAGCTATATCTGTTATACCAGCTACACCAGCTATAGCTGCTATACCAGCTATATCAGCTATACCTGCTATACCAGCTATACCTGCTATACCAGCTATACAAGATGTACCAGCTATACCTCCTATACCATCTATATCTGCTATATCAGCTATACCTGCTATACCAGCTATATCTGCTATATCAGCTATATCTGCTATACCAGCTATATCTGCTATACCAGCTATATCTGCTATACCAGCTATATCTGCTATACCAGCTATATCTGATATACCAGCTATACAAGATGTACCAGCTATACCTCCTATACCATCTATATCTGCTATACCAGCTATATCTGCTATACCATCTATATCTGCTATACCAGCTATATCTGCTATACCAGCTATATCTGCTATACCAGCTATATCTGCTATACCAGCTATATCTGATATACCAGCTATATCAGCTATACCTGCTATACCAGCTATATCAGCTATACCTGCTATACCAGCTATATCTGCTATACCAGCTATACCAGCTATACCTCTATACCAGCTATACCACCTATATCTGTTATACAAGCTATACCTGCTATACCAGCTATATCTCATATACCAGCTGAACAAACGGGATATAGGGTTAGGGTTAGTTTAAGGGTAAGAGGGGGTAGGATGTATAATGTGCAAATCTTATAGTATGTGTATATATGTGTGTTTCTGTGTTAACAATAAATATTGGTTGTTTTGTTGGTATATTTTAAAGAACGTTATAAATAGTATTTTATTTATATTTTATAAAATGTATATATATTCTAATGTTATAAAATATATTTTACTTTGATATTTAATTTTTATATATTTATGTTTATGTATATGTTTCTATGTATTACTTTACAATTTGTTTTATTAGAAATTCAAATGTTTTTGTCTATTCAATGTACTTTATTTTAGCTATAATTTGATTTGTGTATATGTTTATTTTTATTATAAGTTCACTCAATATTTTCCTTTGTGCACACGCGAAGGGTTTCTTGGGTTGGTTCTTAGTTGCGCGGTATCGATCATCAACTGTACTATAAGGATCTAAACAATCCTTGGCTGTAACCTCACTATGTGGCATTTTGCCTGAAAACCTGGCCAAAATTAATATAATAGAAGTGTTTTATGAGTTAATGGCTGGAATTTTTTGATAGTGTTAGTGATAATTAGGCCCAAGGATGAACCCAACTGATTTTGGTTCAAATCGGTCCGTGATTTCGCCTAGCCCCCATACAAATTCCCCTTGAAATTGCACTTATTTACACATAATTATGGTTATTATGCAACAATCATGATAAAATTTAGCACGGATCAGTTCTGTGTACCAAGAAATCATGGTGTAAAGTTTGGTGAAAATCGGATCACATTTGACCCTAGTCCCCATATAAAGTCCCCTTTAGAAATTCAAGTTTGCTCTTATAAATGGCTTAAAAACATCGGTATCGTGATGAAATTCGGTATGAACGTGTATTTTGTAAATCTAAGTCATATTACCAAATTTTGTTATGGTCGGTCCATAATTGCCTCTTGCTCCAAAATAGGGCCCCTTAAGAAAATATGTTTAAGAATTATAATTGGCTTAAACATTTTATTACCTCGATGAAATTCGACATGAACATGTTTAATATGAATGTGAATCATTTATGATCACATATTATTATGATCGGATCATAAGTGCCCCTAGTTTCCACATACGGCCCATTAAGCAAATCTAATATACATCTCATATTGTTATTATAGTCGATAATTAATATTTATTTACATTATTTAATACTTAACTTAAAAATACTTAAAAAGTGAAACTTACTACAATCGTTAAAATCGTTATCATTTTCATCATCAATGTCAGGAAGGAGTAATTTAAGAGTACCTGATGAAAATGCTTTTCTATTCCTTCGCGATTTTTGTGTACTGCAGCTTATAAAAGGGTCACTGCATAAAAGTAACCTATTCAGGACATATCGCTTGGTATCGCTTCTACTTAATTTCCTCGCATAATTCGTACGCCATATGGCTTTATTGCCTATGGCTTTATTACACTGCGTCTAAAATTCTTAATTTTTCAAAAAAAGTAAAATTTTCAAAAAATCGCCAAAAATAATTGCGCAAATTTGCGCAAACTTTTTTTTTTGTTCCGGAATATAGAGAGTTCATGTTTTCTTGTGGTATATAACATTAAACTACTAAAAACTACGTTTACCTTTAAAATCCTTATCTTTTTATGGAGGGTAAAAAAATGTGAAATTTTTATTATTTTTAAATTTTGAACGAATAATTTTAACATTAATATATGAGATATATTTATAAAAAAAAACTGAAAGTAGCAGTTGCTCATACCTTTTAAATACAAAAAATCAATATAAAACCTCTATTTGTTTAGCCACAAAAAAATATCGTATAAACCTATTAAAATTTCAAAAAACCCCAAAAACGCATTTAATTTTCTTCACTTTCCTGACTTTGACATCGGGTCAAATCTACAAATCTCAACTTAAAGTCGTGAAAATTCACTATATAATGCAGAATTTTGTTGTCTATCGAATTGCATACTCAGTTTCTTAAATTTCTTTAAATTCATTTTTGCCTTTTTGGCCAGCTTTTCAGGGTAAATGCCACATAGTGAGCCTGTTGAAGAAAATGTATGGTGAATGTTGATGTGTATGGTGAATGCTGATATGTATGGTGAATGCTGATGTGTATGGTGAATGCTGATGTGTATGGTGAATGTATATATGTGTTGGTGATCTTATTGTTATTATTTTTAGAGATGTCTGTGATGTTACGTTGGAAGTCAGGGTGGGGAATGTATGAGTTTGTTCACTCGTGTGAACATCCTCCCGGGCCGGCAACCTGTGAATAAAAAGAACAATTATTTTTATTTGTTCAACATTGGGTTCAAGAGAGTAAGGATGATTATAAATTAAAATACTTTATTATATTTTTTAATTATTAAGGGATCCCATAACGAGCCAACCAAGGGTTGAGTCCTGTGCGATAAGCGAACCGCCATCGAGATGAATGGTATTTGGCTGTAGAATACTTACTTACTTACTTAATTGGCCATAACAACCCGTTTGTCGGATTTCGGCCTGCCGCAACACATCCTTCCAGGCGCCTCTGCTTCGTGCGCGCCTACGTCAGTTGGTCACACCAATCGATGACAGGGCTTCCTCGATTTGGTCCTTCCAACGGATGCAAGGTCGTCCTCTTCGCCGACTTCCGCAGATTCCCGCATCAAATACCCGTCTCGCCGGCGCATCCTCCTCCATTCGAACGACATGGCCGAGCCAGCGCAGCCGCTGGATATTAATACGCTGTACAACGTCTATGTCGTTGAGGAGCTCATACAGCTCAATGTTGTATTGGATACGGAAATCATCGTCAACTCGCACTGGACCGAAGATCTTGCGCAGTACTTTTCTCTCGAACACTCTCAAGGCCGCTGCATCTGTACTTAATAGGGTCCATGCCTCTGCGCCATAAAGAAGCACGGGTAGGATGAGTGTCTTGTAGAGTGTTAGTTTTGTCGTACGAGAGAGGTCTCTGCTACTCAATTGCCTATTGAGACCATAGCAGCACCTGTTGGCAAGGGTGATCATGCGCTTGATCTCCAGACTGACATCATTTCTGGTGGTAACGGCGGAGCCAAGATAGATTAATTCCTTGACCGTATCAAAAGTATAGTTATCGGCCGTAATCTGAGAATCAATACGCCGCGCGTCTCGACTTGTCGATAACATATACTTTGTTTTGCCCTCATTTACTGCCAAACCCATCTTGGTAGACTCGCGTTCAATAGCACTAAAGGCAGCAGTAACATCTCGCTTCGTACGCCCTATGAAGTCAATGTCGTCAGCGTATGAAAACAACTGGACACTTTTTTGAAAAATAGTGCCACTGCGATGCACTCCTGCCTTTCTCAGAACACTCTCCATGACGAAGTTGAAGAGGTCGCATGATAAGGGGTCGCCTTGTATGAAACCTCGCACGGTATCAAAAGGCTCGGAGAGGTCTATTCCTACCTTGACGGAGCTACAGGAATTGCTCAACGTCATTCTGCATAGCCTTATCAGCTTCGCAGGTATACCGAGCTCAGACATTGCGGCAAAAACACGATCCCTTATGGGGCTATCAAAGGCAGCCTTATAGTCGACAAAAAGATGGTGTGTGTCGACTTGTTTCTCGTGGGTCTTTTCCAGGATTTGGAGTAGTGCGAAGATCTGGCCGATGGTGGACTTGCCAGGTCTGAAGCCGCACTGATAAGGTCCAATCAGTGTTTTGACGAGTGGCTTCAGTCGTTCACACAATACGCCTGTAAGAACCTTATATGCGACATGGAGAAGGCTTATACCCCTATAGTTGGCGCATATAGTAGGGTCTCCCTTTTTCAGGACAGGACAGAGGACACTGAGGTTCCAATCGTTGGGCATATTTTCCTCTAGCCATATTTTGTAAATAAGCTGGTGCATGCGCCCTACCAACTCATTACATCCGGTCTTAAACAATTCAGCGGGGAGGCCATCAGGACCCTCCGCTTTATTGTTTTTAAGGCGCGTTATCGCGACTTTGACCTCTTCATGGCTAGACGGCGGAAACTCCACGCCGTCATCATCGATCGGGTTCGGAATATCATCTCTAAAGGCGGTATTGGTGTCGTCATCGCCATGTAGCAGAGTAGAGAAGTGTTTCCTCCATAACCTCAGTACTCCCTGCGGATCTGTTACTAAGTTTCCATTTTCGTCCTTGCAGGAAGACGCTCCGGGTTTATAACCCTCGGTTAGACGCTTAACCTTTTGATAGAATTTTCGAGCGTCATTCCTACATATATACATCTCGACTTCCTCACGCTCACGCCTTTCCTGCTCCCTCTTCTTGCGTCTGAAAAGGCGTCTCTTATCCCTTCTCTTCTCTCTATAGTTCTCGACAATGGCTCGCGTAGCGGCTGACTGCAACGTTTTCTTGTATGCGGCGTTTTTCGCTGCAGTTGCCTCGCGACACTCCTCACCGTACCATTGATTTCGTTGGGGGGCGTTCGAAACAAGGACTGTTTCCGCAGTAGTGCGCAAGGAGTGGGAGATGTTGGCCCACAGTCCGCCAATGTCGTTGAGATTAGATGGGGAACGACGGAGCTTATCCGAGAGTTGAGCGGAGAACGCCTCAGCTGTCCTTTGTGATCGCAGCTTTTTAACGTCCAGCTTTCGCAATGTACTAGAGTGCGCAGACCTCGAAGCGCTAACGCGCAATCGAAACTTGGCTGCGACAAGGTAGTGGTCCGAGTCGATGTTTGGACCTCTGAATGTGCGCACATATAGTACACTGGATACGTGCCTTCCGTCTATCACAATATGATCGATCTGGTTAGATGTTGAGCGATCAGAGACATCCATGTGACCTTGTGAATGTCGAGATGTTGAAACTTAGTGCTACATACTACCATGTTACGCGCCGCGGCAAAATCGATCACCCTCATACCATTGGAGGTAATGTTTGCGTGGAAGCTGAACTGTCCGACAGTGGGGCCAAAGATACCTTCCCGCCCGACCTTTGCATTAAAATCCCCGAGGACGATTTTGGCGTCATGGGACGGGCACTTATCGTATACGTCCTCGAGTTTAGCATAGAAGGCATCCTTAACCACATCGTCCTTTTCTTCCGTCGGGGCGTGAGCACATATTAGGCTGATGTTGTAAAATTTTGCCTTGATGCGGATTGTGGCTATTCTTTCGTTCACTGGTGTGAACCTAGAGACAAGGTGACGAAGTCTCTTATTAACCACAAATCCGCATTCAAATTCGTGCTTGTTTTCATGGCAGCTGTAGTATACATCGCAAGATGCAAGCCTTTTGCATCCTTGTCCTGTCCATCGCATTTCCTGAATGGTAGTGATGTCAGTCCTACATTTAATCAGGGCATCCGCCAGCTGGGCGGAAGCGCCTACCCTGTAAAGGGTGCGGACGTTCCACGTATCAATACGTAAATCATAGTCCTTTATACGTTTGCCGTGGTCGTCAACTTTTGAGGGGATCTTTTCATAGGATTCTGTCTTGGTTTTCATTGGATATTTGTTTTTACGTGGTGGGTTCCAAGCCCTACGCACAACCCAAATTTAACGTCCAGGGGATTGGACATTCGCTGCACGCATTAGTTAACATCTATCGGGTGCTAGAATGCCATCCAGGAGGGGCCATGAGGAGGCTGCGTGTCAACTTGAATACAGCAAGACAAGGATCGTCCTGGTGGTCGCCACGTTGACCACAATCAGAAACTTTACCTTGTTTGCATGCATCCCTCCCTCCCCTGGCTGTAGAATGGTGGTGTATAAATCACCACCAATTTCCATGGCCACAGGTGAATTGCTGTAAAATTCTGGATCGGCTAGAGAAATTCTGAAGAATTTCCATTTTATGGCTGGGTCCAATCCTTGAGAGTAAGGAGTTTTGGGTAAAACATTTGCAACCTGCATGCAAACCTCATATTGTATTGTGAAGGCCATGTGACCTTCACATATATACTTTCATCCACTTTAAACGGGTTTAATGTGGAGTCACGCACGAACGCTACTCCTATTTTCGAGGTCGTTAGGCTAGGGTTTAATAAAGCTCTGACAAGTTGTTTGGATTTCTCCGTTACGACTTGAACTACAACCGTAGGCACAATGGTCTGGGTCCTTGACGTTGGTAGTGTGGTTATTATACTTGGCTTGACAATTGTTCGTGGCGCAGGAATCGGTACCGTGGTTCTTCGTGACGTTGTTGGTGGGGATTGTTCCTTCTTGAAGTCCTTCAGGATACGATCTGGGCCGTGTAGGGTGGTGTCATGGTTGCCTTTACACCGTTGGCATCGGGATTTACTGGAACATTTTTCAATTAGGTGATTCCTGGCCAGACAATTGACGCAGTAGTGCAATTTAACTGCGGTTTTATACTTCTCCGCCAAGTTAAACTCCTGAAACTTCCTACAGTTTGTCAAACTGTGATTAGCTTGACAAATACCGCAACCAAAATGGCGTTTTGGTTGACGCTTGTCGTTTTTCTGATTGGGTTTGCGGTTGGAACTTCCATTACGGTTGTTTTTGTTGGGTGCCATATTCTGTGTAAAAGAAATAATTGTGAATGAAATGAAGTGTAATGAATGTGTTAGTTGGTTAGACTGTTAGGGTGAAGGGTGAGTTATGAATAATAGTTACAAGTGCATAAGTGGGTAAGTAAACAACTAAATGTTATTCGGGTTACACTAGAAGTGTTAAACTAACTAGTGGGTAAAATGACAACTTTTGTTATTGGTCGAGTTAACGTTCCGGACGATGTCCGTATATCGACTACTCTGTTTCGTCCATCAGAGCCAGTGTATGTTTTAATGACTCGGCCGAGTAACCATTCGTTTGGAGGTAAAGGAGGTCTTGTCTGACAATAACAATGTAGTCCGTTTCAACTTGACGTTGAGGGTTCTTCCACTTGTATCTCTTGTGGAGGTCTTTAAGATATTCATCTTTCCATCTTCTACAAAAGTTATGATGTTGAATCTTTAACTTTTGTCATCTGTTTGCCAGGGTTAAATTCTCATTGCTTACATCGGGTTCTGCTGGGGTTAAAATGGGTGATCCAATTAAAAAGTGTCCTGGAGTTAAAGGGTTAAGGTCCTGTGGGCTCTCGCTTGACGGGCTTAAGGGTTTTGAATTCAGGCATCCTTCTCTTCTCGCGAGAAGTGTGGCTAGCTCTTCAAATGTGTACTTCAGGATATTCATTTTCTTTAGATGAGCCTTAAAGCTTTTCACTCCCGCTTCCCATAAACCACCCATGTGTGGTACACCGTTAGGTATAAAATGCCACGTCAAATTTTGGAAACTGCTAGCAGATGTAACGGAACCTTTTAATTGTTTCATGAATTCCTGTCGCTCTTTCTTCAACAATTTGCTAGCTCCAAAGAAATTTGTCCCATTATCAGAGTAAATAGCGACAGGGCATCCCCGCCTCGAAAAAAATCGTGCGAAAGCTGCCATAAAAGCTTGGGTGGACAAATCAGATGTAGGCTCCAAGTGAATAGCTTTTGTTGCAAAGCAAACAAAAATGCATACGTAACCTTTTGTTATTCTACGTGCTCTGCCATTACGTACTTTAATGTCGAATGGTCCTGCAAAATCAACTTCCACATTCGTAAATGGTTTATTAATTTGGGTACGTTCTGGTGGCAATGCTGCCATAAATTGGGTTGTTTGTCTATTCTTGTATCTAGTACACGGTGAGCATTTGTTAATTACAGCGCTAACAAGACTCTTTAGTTTTGGAATAAAGTATCCTGAGCGTATTATTCTCAACATAAGTTGATTTCTGCCGTGTAGGGTTATCAGGTGCACATGTTGGGTTAATAGTTTAGCAAATGAACTGCCGTAGGGTAATAAAGTCGGGTGTCTTTCAGAATATGACAAACCTTTGGAATTTGCTAGTCGACCATTTGACCGCATTATATTTGCGGAATCTAAAAATGGCGTTAGGGTGAGCAGGTTACTTTTCTTGGGTATAGGGTTTCTTTTCCTTACACAATGATATTCATCTTTAAAATATTCAGCCTGACAAAGAATGATAAGTCTATCACGGGTAGATTTGATCTCTGTCGCATCAAGTTCAAGACTTGGGTGGGTCATTAACAAACGTAATCTTTCGTTGACTAGTTGTGGGTTATTTCGATCAAGAATTATTCTATCCTTTCGAATTGTATTGTTCCGTTTATACGATACGCGATCACAAAATCTATAGTCATATGTCATTACTCGTAGAGCATTTGACAGTTTTGAAAATCTTGATAATATGTCTGGGTTCTCAGTATACGTATCCAAGGAAGGGTGTGTATTAACGGTCGTAGTAAACGACTGACTAACTTTCGCTTCAGCTTGAGTTGTGAAGTTTTTATGTGTTGCTGGCCACTGTGAAGCAGATTGCTTCAACCATGATGGTCCATTCCACCATAAATCATCATGTCTTAGTTCATCAGCATTGCATCTTCGGCTAACCACATCGGCATGATTATCATGAGAGGCCACATGGTTCCAGTTGTCCACTCCTACTGTTTGTAGAATTGTTGAAACTCGATTTGCCACAAAGGTGTTCCAAGTATTAGGATTTTTGATGAGCCAGGCCAAGACTATCGATGAGTCGGTCCAAAAGTATGACTGATGTAAGGTAGGTTAAGTTGGCTGAGTAAACTTTTTGTCATATTTGCCAACAACACTGCTCCACAAAGTTAAAGTCTTGGTAACGAGATTACTTTGATTGGCGCAACTCTCGTTTTAGCGAAGAGTAGGGTTACGGAATTAGGTCCGTCTACGGGTGTAACTCGTGCATATAGATATGCAAAGTATGCTTTTTCAGAAGCATCTGAAAAACCATGAAACTCAATTTTAGCTGTAGGTGAAAAGTTAATCCAGCTTGGTACGAATTCTATTAATATTATCATAAAACTTCATAAGGGTGAGTGGGTTAAGACATTCATCCCAAGCTGTGTTATCTAGCCAAATTTATTGCATTATAATCTTTGCAGATATTACAATTGGCGCTAACCAACCAGCTGGGTCAAAAAGACGAGCGATATCTGATAAAACTGTTCGCTTTGTGTATGCCGATTTCCTTTCGATTAAGGGTACATTAAAGAAAAATGTGTCCTCTTTCGCATTCCACCGGATTCCTAATGTTTTGGCATTATTCGGTTCCGGAAGGTTGAGTAAATCCACATCAAGTAGGTGTTCTTCGGGTAACTTCTCCAACAATTCCTTCGTATTAGATATCCATTTTCTTAAAGGAAACCCAGCAGAGTCAAGAGCCGAGATAAATTGGGTTTGGCCCTCTTTAGCTTCTTCAATGGTGTGACCTCCGGCAAAGACGTCGTCTACGTACATATTATTTCACAATATTTACGAAGCGATAGGGTGGGTATTTTGAATGTCTTTGGCCAATTCGTGTAGTGTTCTAATAGCCAAGTATGGCGCACAATTCACACCAAAAGTGACCGTTTGCAGTTCGTAATCCTGAATGGGTTCGTTGACGCCTTTGCGGAATAATATCCGTTGGAATGGAGTGTGTGTAGGGTTTAGCATAATCTGCCGGTACATTTTTCTAATGTCGGTATTATAAACTATTTTGTAAAATTGCCATTTCAAGGTGAGTACAACTAAATCTGTCTGTAGGGTAGGACCAGTTTATAGGGTATCATTAAGGCTGTTGCTGTTCGAGGTTTTGCTAGACGCATTAAAAACAGCTAGTACTTTTGTTGTAACGCGATCAAGTTTAACAACAGCGTGATGGTGTAAGTAATAAAGGGTATTGGAAGGTGTGTTTGGGTTATATTTTATAAGTTTCATATGACCTAGTTCGATGTACTCTTGTAGCACGTTATCATATTCCATTTTTAGTTCTGGCTTTTTCATCAAACGTTCTCATTCCTTAAGAATTGAGCCATAGCCACGTGTCGCGAGTTTCATAACTCCACAGGAGGGTATATAAATGGAAGGTTAACCTGATAACGGCCATTCGGTAATAGACGGGTAGTGGTCATATAAGTTTCCTCGCAAAAGGAACTTTTTTCTGAAACTTTGGGTTGGGTGGGTACATCTTCAATTTGGTCAAAACTTTATCAAGCGTGACTGAACTGAAGTATGAAACTAAGAGTTGTGCATTGTTTGTGTTCTGAATGGGTCCTGTTAAAATCCATCCAAACTCAGTTTCTTGAGCTATTAGAGTATTTAGAAGATCTTTTCGTACTCCAGATTTCAATATTTGAGGGTAAAAATCGCTGTCAATTATAAAATCTATAGGTCTACTTTCATAGAACTTTTGGTCTGCTAATTGAATATCTTCCAAGTCTTTCAGAAGGGTTGGGTTTAAGCTTTGGGTGGGTAAATTTTCCGTTAGTGTTTTCACTACAATTGCTTGGATATTCAATTTGAAAGTATTATTGGTATTCGAGCGTAGAGAAACTTGACCCAACTTAGTTGATCTTGCAGAGACTATCTCATTTAATCCAGAAATTTCTGCAACTATGGGTGTAGTGAGTAAATGTAACTTTTTTCTCAGCTTATCTGTTATAAGTGAGAAGTCTGAAGCTGGGTCAATAAGTACTCTAGCTGGAAACAATTCTCCTTGGACTTCTACATTCAGAACTGTTGTTCCCAATAACTTCGTTCTGTCATCTATGGGTTTGGGTTTGCTTGATTGTAATTGGGTCGAGAAAGACTGAACTGTATTTGGCAAAGAAGATGCCTGGTTATCATCATTATGTGGGTTAATCCTTGAATTTGGTCTGTGCAATAGACTATTATGTAGTCCACCGCAATATCTATAGATGAATGTACAGCGACAAGCTTGTATGACATGACCGACAGCTAAACAATTGTAACATATTTCATGTTTCTTTACAAACACAATTCTCTCGTTTATTCCAAGTGAATTGAATGACGAACATTCCCTCAGAGTATGGTTTCCGTTGCAAAGTTTACAAATAGAACCATCATGTTTAATTTGGATGCTTGGGTTTGATTGGGTTGAAGAGGGGAATTTTTGATCGCTTTTACGTTTGTTTTGGGTGGTTGGGTTGTGAGTGGGTGGGTTTCTTGTCGGTTTTGGTTGATTCCTAGGGTTCTTCCCATTTGAATCATTGGTTACATTATAAAATGTCTTGCCTTTTCTGTCACTGTGCTCTAACATCTTGGAATTGTTTGGGTTTTGGGTGGGTAGAGTTATTACTATGGTCTTGGACATCATTAACCGAAGTTAGTTCCTTAAATGTGTTAGTCAAGAATACATCTAAGTCAGTCCAAGAAGGCATTTCTGCACAATCTTTCAGGGATTTTTCAAATTCCCTTCGGGTTTCTCCAGGTAATTTTGATGTACACAAGTATACTAAGATAGGATCCCATTGATCCGTATCTATGTCCAAAGAGTTCAGATTTGCAATACAGCAATGTATCCTTCTCTGAAGCTTTCTTATAGAAACACTACACATGGTGCTTACTAAGGGTAAATTTAATAGGGTTTTTAATTGCGCGTTAATTTGCATCCTACGATTCTCATACAGAGAAGATAACTGATTCCACGCAATAAGAAAGCCATCATTTGTTAAGGGTGCATTGCCTACTATCTCTTTGGCCTCGCCGCTTGTTTTTTGTTTAAGATGGAACAGTTTTTCAACTCCACTTAAACGGGTATTATTGACATAAATGGCATTGAACAGATTCCTAAACGAAACCCAGCTTTTGAAATCTCCGCTGAATATTGGCATATCACAAAGGGGTACAGTGAAACCTGCAGAACTGCTTGGTTGTGGGGGTTCGGGTGGGGTGGGTTAAATTGTCTATTAATACATCTATAGAAATTATAGATGATCTGTAGAATTTGTTGGCCGATCTCACACTCCTGAATAGGCCATTAAAATTTATAGAATTGGAGGCGTCAGGGTAATTCAGTTGTGGCGAATCTCGGATTTGCTTGAATTCCCTATCAATGTTCGACCACAACTCTTCCAATTCACTCTTCATGAATCTCAATGCGGGTAGTGATTGAGATTTCTCTGGAAGAGCCTTATAATCTTCCTCAAAGGCGCTTAAGTCCTGTTGGATATAACGCACAATATCGGCGGCCAAAGTTTTCAATTCCGACATTTTGGGTTATTTAAAAGAAATTCACAAAAAAAAAATTTTCAAAATAAAATAAATATATTTCTATATAGAAATATTTAGGGTTCAAATTTAAAAAAGTGTGAGGGTTTTTGTTTTAGCTGTACCAAAATTACTTTTGTTCCAGCAGACAAAATTTCCAATTGGGTATTAAAACGTTAATTGTGTGCGCTAATTGACTTAATATGCAATAAAAGTTTCTTAGAAGCAATATAAAAAATGTTTTAAAAAATTTTATTTTATTTTTTAATTTAATTAATTATTATTATTAATTTTATTATTTTAAATTAAAAGGGTTAAATATTTTGAAAGGGTTGGGGGGTTAAAATAAAAAATATTTTATATATTATATTGCTGAAAAGTAATGGAACAAATTTGCAAAATAAATTGGAAATAAAAAATTTCGTATAAATAGCAAAAACTTCGACTCACCATTTTTGCTGGGTGTAGGGTACAAACCACAATATATAAAAAATTCTCTTGTTTGTCGATTCCTCTTTGTGTCGTCTTCCCGCTATGATGTGTGTTGATAATATGGGCAGTGTTGTTGTTGTAATTGTCGGCACTCGCTGTAAGTACTCTTACTGTTCGTATGTATATATTTTAATGTGGTTTTTTATATTTGGGTAATTTTTGTAATATTTTGTTATTATGTTTGTTTTTGTTTAATGTTTATTTGTTATTTGTTAGTATTTATTTATTTGTAATTGTTTTTGATGTATGGTTAGTGAACAGTAATGCAATGTACTTGTTCGTGTACTTGATATTTTTCAATTTTTTGATTTTTGTTAATATGTATTTTATTGCTATTTGATTCGAACTTTGTTGAACTTTTTATTTTTGTGTTCTTCACTTTTGATTTTGTTTATGTATTATTTTGAAAAAATGTGCAATATGTGTTCCTCTTTATTATGTGTATTTTGTTTCTATTTTTTGTGAACCTTTGTGAACTTTTATGTTTCCTTTTCAATTTATATTTGTTTTTAAATTTTATTTTACTGTTCTGTGTAATATCACTTTCTTTTTGTATTTTTAATATGTAATAATTTGAAATATGTGATATATTATTATTTTCGACCTTGTAATGTCTTATTTTTTACTGTTTTATATGTATGTTGTTTTTGTTAATGCACTTTTTTTATTTAATGTGACCTGCTGTGATTATTGTTTGTGTTAATTACTAATTTGTGTTTAAACATATAATTTTAAATACTTTGACACTTTTTGTTTTTTAGAATGTTTTTTTATGTTGTTTGTATGGACGGATTTATGTTTTACTCTGTTTTTGTTAGTGTATATGTGTTCATTTTATTTTGTTTATTTAAACACTTACATTATACTTTTTAATTATATCACAATTTAGTGGGGTTATGGGTTTTTGTGGACTGTATATTTGTGTCACTGTCCCTTCTTTTTCCTTGAAGGACCATGAACATACGGGTAAGAGGGGGTAGGGTGTAGAAATGTATTAATAATGCACAAACCTTTTGTGTTATATAAATTGTGAATGTGTATACATGACAAGTGTATTAATGTTTTGTGTATATATATTTATAAAACGTATTATTTGTATATATTATATTCAAATGTTATAAAGTTTATGTAATTTTAACAATAGTTCTTATAACACAATGTTTCTGTTAGATCAATTTGTTTATATTATAATTTATTTAGTGTTCAAATTTCAACATTAATTTGGAATAATTTTGTTCACTGTAATTTATTTAGAGTTCAAATTTCATAACTAATTTTGTTACTTTTAAATAAGTTTAAATAATCTTGTTCACTTTAATTCACTCTCATAGCGTTGTTCTTTAGCTATTCACTGTCGATCATCAAACTGTTCTATAAGGATCTAAACAATCCTTTTTACAGCCTGTTGAAGAAAGTGTATGTAATGTTGATGTGTATGGTGAATGCTGATATGTATGGTGAATGCTGATGTGTATGGTGAATGTATATATGTGTTGATGATCTTATTGTTATTATTTTTAGAGATGTTTGTGATGTTACGTTGGAAGTCAGGGTGGGGAATATATGAGTTTGTTTACTCGTGTGAACATCCTCCCGGGCCGGCAACCTGTGAATGAAAAGAACAATTATTTTTATTTGTTCAACATTGGGTTAGAGAGTGCGAAGGGTAATTATAAATTAAAATACTTTATTATATTTTTTAATTATTAAGGGATCCCATAACAAGCCAACCAAGGGTTGAATCATGCGCTATGAGTGAGCCGACATCGATATGGATGATATTCGGTTGTAAAATGGTGGTATATAAATCAGCACCAATTTCAATGGCTACGGGTGAATTGGCGTAAAGTTCTGGGTCGGCCAGAGAAATACTACAAAATTTCCCTTTTATGGCTGGGTCCAATCCAAGAGCGTAAGGGGTTCTTGGTAGGTCATTTGAAACCTGCATGCACACCTCGTATTGCATTGTGGAGGCCATGTTGGGTGATATTATGACCTTCACATATAACTTTTCATCCACTTTAATTGGATTCACGCACGAACGGTACTTGAACTATAACCGTGGGTACAATGGTTTGGGTCCTTGACGTTGGTAAAGTGGTGCATGCTACTGACTTGACAATGGTTCGTGGCGCAGGAATCGGTATGGTTGTTCTTTCGATGTTGTTGGTGTGGATTGTTCCTTCTTGAAGTCCTTCAGGATACGATCTGGGCCGTTAGGGTGATGTGATGTTTGCCTTTACTTTTTTTCTTTTTTGTGTAGTCCTTTACAGAATTTTGTATGATATTTATTATGTATCTGTTATGATTGTGCTAGAGTTTGTTATATAGTTTTATATGCTTTTTTAAATCTTTTTGCCGTAATTAGCAGTTATTTGTGTTTGGTTTACATATGGCAATTATTATTGGCTGTGTGTTCCCATCAATTTTGTTTTTAAATGAAAATTTTCAAGCTTTTTTTCTTTAAGTTTTGTTTTTTTCTTAAATCTTTGATTTTAATTTTAATTGTTTTTTGTAAAATATTTTTTTTGACAATTATTGTTGTGTCTGTGCCGATATTTAAGGATTAAATATTTTTTAAATAACAATTTGTTTTATTTTCCAGTAATTTAGGTTTTTGTTTTTTGATAAAATTTTCTGTTCTTTCTTTAATATTGTTTGGATAATAATAATTCTTAAGAAATTATTATTATTTCTTTAGTTAAATTTCAGTTTAATTTTTTCTTTATTTTCACTGTTTTAGTGCCATCACTTGTTTAGTTTTATTATTGTTAATCTAAGTAGTTTATTCGTTAAGTTTTATAAGTTTACTCGTTAAGTTTTAGATATAAAAGGAGAGAAATAAAATATTTATCAAGCAATTCCATTTTAACACAAAACGAGTTTAAATGGCGACCGTGACAAAAAAAAAAAATTTTTTTAAATAAAAAAAGGATATTTAAAAAAAAAAGGATATTTAAAAAAAGGGATATTAAAAAAAGGATATTAAAAAAGGGATATTAAAAAAAAGGATATTTAAAAAAAAGGATATTTTAAAAAAAAGGATATTAAAAAAAAGGATATTTAAAAATAAAAGATTTGAAAAAAAAGGATATGAAAAATTATTTCATTTAAAGAAATAAATAAAATTGTGGTATAAAAGCAATTATTATTGCATTTTTGTGGATTAAATAAAAATAAAAGGATTAAAATCGTATCCTATGTGGAAAATATAGAAAAGGAATAAATTCAAAGAGTTCTCCATTTTGGATTACTAGTGTAAAAGAAAAACAATTAGTTTGTTTTTGTATAAAAAAAAAAAAACAAAAAAAATTTTTATAAAATAAAAATGACACAAACCTCGAAAAATATAATATCGAAAAGAACAATGTGGAACTGGAAGTGTGTGTGAGTGAAGATAAAATAAAAACATTTAGTTTTCTATATGAACTATAAAGAAAAATAGAGACAAATGTAGTAAAAAAAATATTCGAAATTTCGAAAACAAATTTTCAAAAAAAAGATAAAGGAGACAACTATAAAAAATTAAAACAGTTTAAAGAGAGGTACAAAATTTAAAAAAAGACATATGAATAAAATATAATATGTGTGAATATAAAATACTACAAAAGAATAAAAAAAAAACATTGTAATGATTGCCAGAGAAAAGAATTCCTAATCAAAAAAAAAAAATAATAAATAGAAAACTGTTGAAAAAAAAATATTAAATACTTTTATTAATTCGGTTTAAAAAAAAAGTAAAAGAATTGTGAACTTAATTTTTCTTAAATCAATATTCCTAAAAAATACCTACAAATATTTAGACAAAATGAGTCAAATTGTGAATGTTACTAAACAAGCTAGCCGCTTGCTACCCCAAATAACCTAACAAGGCAAAACACCTTTAGGCAAATTAGATGAATTTTCACGTCATCCCTTCCAAGAAGTCGAACCATTGAGACAAATTTTTTTTTAATTGAATTAATACAAAAATTCGTGAAAAAATGGACTATAAAAATTAAATATCGAAAATTGTCATAATCGTGGTATAGAGAAAATTTGTGAAAAAAGGGAGACAAATGTAAACAAAAAAAATTTGAAATTTTGAGACAAAAAAGGTACTATGAAAAAAAAGAGGAACAACAATATAAGATATGTTGAAAAAAAGGATAACAATATAAAGAAGTGAAAAAAGGACAACAATATAAAAGAAATTTAAAAAAAAAGTTATTTGAAATGAAATAAAAACAAGTAAATATATATATACAAAGAAAAAGTTATAATAAACTTGATATAAAAAAAGAAGAAACAAATATAAAATTACATTATTTAAAGAAGAAAAAATACAATAAGATGTGATATAGACTTAAAAATAAACAAAATAAAAATGATTTAAGTAAATCAAACAAAAACAAAAACAAAACATTCTATGTGCCTCATATCACGTTCTTTTTATTATTTTTATTTGAAATAAAATGAATTTAAAAAAAAAAAAGGAATAAGGGATAAAAAAAAAAATTTTTTTTTGAAAAAACTTTGAATTGAAAAAACAAAACAAAATACAACAAAATCAACATTCAACATTTTTTTTCTGAAATAAATTTAAAAAAAAAAAGGAAATAAGGGATGGAAAAAAAATTTTTTTTGAAAAAAAACTTTGGATTGAAAAAACAAAAAAATCAACATTTGCAAAATATTGTCAAGCAAGTAAATTTTTTTTTAATTATTACTGTTTTTATTATTTAATTAATTATATTATTATTAAATTAAATTATTGTTATTAGTTATAACATATAGTTAATATAAATAAATATATATATTAATCTTCTTTTGTATTAAAAAAAAAAAAAACATTATGGGGACATCATAAAGTTTTTAAATAAAAACTCATGTTTCTAATTTCTATTTTCACTTTGAAAAATAATTCATTATTTCAAATTCGGTTTACAATTTAGAGTGTTAAAATTTCTATAAAAATTTACATATTAAATAAATTCATAAATAATATAATTTTTACTAATTTATTTAGTATGAATAGGGAGCAAACTTCTTATTACAAAATATAAATACTCTTTTTACAGACAGTATTGTGCACATGATTAATTAAACTTTTTTTTTTGGCACTTGGAATAATGTTTTTCCCTTTCACATTAGTTTAACAGATGTCAGTTTAATATATATTTTAGTACAAGTCTACACTTGGAAAATTATTGTATATACATATATTACGATTGACAGTGGTGGTAACGATAATTCTAATAATTTTTAATTTTTAGCAAATGTCAAATTTGGACATTGATGTTTTTGAAAAATTAATTACCGAATTTTGTGCTGTGAAAGAACGGGTTTTACAGAGTAGAGTTTTATCGAAAAATTCAGAAAAAAATAAGTGAATACATAACACTTTTAATTGAAAATTATAATGCCATTTTAGGATATGCAAAAACAAATACAGATAGTTTATTGGAGAATCATAAAGCTTTAATTTTTTCTAAAATCGAAAGTTGTAGGGTAATTTTATTAAAGTGTTTCGAAAAACTTAATTGTAATATAGAAATTCCGGAAAATTTAGATTTGGTAGTTCATTTAAATAACAACTTTGTAATAGAAGGTGAAATTGAAATCAATATGGCAACCGTTGACCAGAAAAGGTCATACATTACTATGTGTGCTTCAATGATTCGAGAAAACTGCGGTGGTAATCCATTAACTTTACAATAATTTTTGGATAAAATCGAACTTATTGAAGATCTCACTGAACCAAATTTACAAACTACTTTTATAAACTTTGTTAAATCAAAACTTGAGGGAAAAGCGCGTGAGACACTACCAGATAGAATGAGAAAGAATTGGTGATATCAAAACAGCTTTGAAAAACGGAATAAAACCAGAGAATTCGAAGGTAATTGCGGGCAAGATTGCTGCTCTTAATGTTAAAAACAATGATTTTACGGAATTTGCTAAACAAGCTGAAGAGCTGGCTGATTCCTTAAAACGTTCTTTGGTTGTGGAAGGTATTACACAGAACAAAGCTCATGAGATGGCAGTTGAACAAACAATTAGTGTTTGTCGTTTGAATGCAAAATCCACTTTAGTCAAATCAATTTTAGCATCATCAGTTTTTAAAGACCCTAAGGAAGTTGTTGCAAAACTATTAGTTGAGCAAACAACTGAAGTAAAGGAACAACAAGTTTTATCAATCCAAGGTCAGTCCAGAAATAGAAATAGTAACGTACGTTTTCATAATAATGATTTTCAAGCAAATCACTTTAGAAAATTTCGGACCAATGCTTATCGAGGCAATAGTTTTAATCAATTTCGTAATAATTCTCATCAAAGGAACTATCGTGGAGATTATAACACCCATAATTACTCCAGAACAAACTATGGACATAATAACAATAATCAATTTCGGAATAATCCAGGGAATTGCACAAGTCGCTTTGCGCGAAATAACAATTCAAGGGCTTCTGTTAGGACTTTAAACTCGGAACAAATGGAACAGCTTTAAAGCAAAATACAATTACTTCTTCACTCGATATTTTTAACAAACAATCTGTTCAAAAGTCTGTTTACAGTTTAAATTTAAATTATGCTGATTTCATTAAATTAAATTGTATAGATACAATTAAATCAGCTACTTTTCTTGTAGATACTCAAGCAGATGTCTCATTAATAAAAATTTCAAGTTTACAACCCAATATTATTTTAAATCAGAATGAAATTTTAAGTATTACCGGAATTACATCTGATGCAAAATCAACACTAGGAACTATTTGTACAAATTTAATTATTTCGAATAATATAATACAACAGGTTTTTCATGTTGTTAATGATGATTTCAATATACCAGCTGATGGTATTTTAGGTAAAGATTTTCTTAGAAACAATAAGTGTTACATTGACTACGAAAACATGATTTTATCTGTTACTGCTCATATTAAAAGATTACAAATACCTATATTTAAAGGTACGAATAACTTTACTTGTATTATACCACCAAGATGTGAGGTATCTAGGATTTTTAAATTACATGATATTAAGGAACCTATGTTTGTTGATTCGCAGGAAATTGAAAAGGGAGTCTTTATAGCGAAGGGAATTATTGATTCTGAGTATCCAATTTTACGAATAGTTAATATAACCGATGAAGTTAAATATGTTAGAAATGATAAAGTAAAGATGGAAAAATTACAAAATTATTACATATATTCAATTAACAAGCAGGATATAAATAACCAACGTGTTCAGGAATTAAAGGACATTCTAGAGAATCAAATGCCAAAAGACATCCAAAATGACTTAATGCCACTATGTGAATCTTATTCGGACATTTTTGCACTTAAAGAGGACAAAATGGCAATAAACAATTTTTATGAGCAGAAACTCAGATTAGTTGATTCATCACCAGTCTATATTAAGAATTACAGGCTTGCCATGTCTCAAAGAGAGGAAATAAATAGACAGGTTAAGCATTTATTAGATAATGATTTAATCGAACCAAGTAGCTCGAATTTCAATAGTCCATTAATTCTTGTTCCTAAGAAGAGTACAAATAATCAGAAATCTTATAGAATGTGTGTAGATTATCGTGCAGTGAATAAAAAACTTATTGCGGATAAGTTTCCCTTGCCTCGTATTGACGATATTTTAGACAATTTAGGACGTGCGAAACATTTTTCAGTAATTGATCTGTTCTCTGGATTTCATCAAATTCCATTACACTCAGATTCAAGGGACGTTACAGCATTTAGCACTGATAAAGGATCTTTTAGATGGAAAGTTTTACCTTTTGGTCTTAACATAGCACCTAATTCTTTTTCACGAATGATGTCTATTGCATTTTCTGGCCTTACGCCCAATAAGTTATATGTTGATGATATTATTATTATGTTGATGATATTATTATTATTGGCTGTAGTAAACAACATCACTTCAATAATTTGAAAGACGTTTTTAATATTTTAAGGCATTATAATTTAAAAGTAAATCCTTATAAATGCAATTTTTCCGATCTGAAGTTACCTTTTTAGGACATAAATGTACCGCTAATGGTCTTTTGCCAGATGATTCAAAAATAAAAGCAGTAGAAAATTATTCAACACCTTCTGATAAAGACGCAGTTAGACGTTTTGTAGCATTTGTTAATTATTACCGACGTTTTATTCCAAATTTTGCTACAATAGCAGCACCATTAAATTACCTGACCAGGAAAAACGTTCAGTTTAATTGGAATGATCAATGTCAAATTTCTTTTGACAAATTGAAAGCTGCATTACTTTCTCCTCAAATTTTACAATATCCTGACTTTACGAAACAATTTATAGTAACTGTAGATGCATCAAAACTAGGTTGTGGTACCATATTAAGCCAAAATTTTAATGGTAATGATTTACCTATATATTTTACTTCAAAATCTTTTTTACATTCTGAACAGAAAAAACCTATAATTGAACTTGAACTTCTTGCTATTGATTTTGCTATAACTCAGTTTAGACCTTATGTCTATGGAACTTCATTTATTGTCAGATCAGATCACAGAACTTTAGTTTACCTCTTAAATATTAAAGACCCTTCTTAAAAATTAACACATATTAGACTTCAACTTTCAGAATATAACTTTAGTGTAGAATACATTAAAGGAAAATCGAATGTGGGCGCAGATGCACTATCTAGAATATCAATAGACGAGTTGAAGAATAATGATAATAATCAAGTATTAGTTACGACCCGAGCTATGTCGAAAGGACAAAATAATGATGAAATTAAATTTAACCAATCTTCCAATAATGAGAACATTGAACTAAAGATTTATGATAAATTTTCTCAGGAATTCAGTAAGAATATTCCAAAAATTAGAACCGAAATAATTGATCAGAATAATTATAAAAGACTACGTATACATATTTATAAAAAATTTAAGAAACTGCTATCTGTTGAATTCGAAATTGTGAACGAAACACTTAGTTTAGACTATATGCTTTCGAGGTTACAAACTGAAGCCAACAATGGAAATATTTACAGAGCAGAATGGCCAAAAAATGATGTAATTTTTACAATTTTCTCAATACAGGAATTTAAAAACCATGGTATAAAGATATTGAAAACGTTTGAAATTATTCTTACGGAACCGATTGAAATAATAATAGAAGATAAAAAACAGAAATTAATGGAAATTTACCATAACGACCCTATTTTAGGAGGACATTGCGGTCAGAAGAGGTTATATGCGAAGCTTAGGACGAAATATTACTGGAGGAAGATGACTAGAGATATATCAAAATTTGTTAGAAACTGTGAAAAATGTATGTTGAATAAAGTTAAACCTCAAAATATAGAGAAACTTGTATTCACTCCAACACCCGCTAACGTTTTCGATATAGTTGTAATGGATACAACTGGTCCATTACCGGAATCGAACTTTGGTAACAAATACGCTTTGACTTTAATGTGTGATCTTTCTAAATATTTAGTGACTATAGCTATACCGGACAAATCAGCGCGTACAGTTGCGCGTGCTATATTCGAAAATTTCATTCTTGTATACGGAAAAATGAAAGTCATAAAATCCGATTTAGGTACGGAATTCAAGAACGAAGTTTTGTCGGAACTTTGTAAATTTTTGGAAATTGATATAAAATTCTCGACTAGTTATCATCATCAAACTTTAGGAACAATAGAACGAAACCATAGAGTTTTTAATGAATATATAAGAGCATACATTAGTGAAAACTTATCTGATTAGGATACATATTTAAAGTACTTCACATTTTATCATAATACTAAATCAAACACTGTTTTTGATAATAAATTCACTCCTTTTGAGCTAGTTTTTGGAAAAAAAGTATCAATAATGAATGAAACAAATATGAATTTAGAACCAATATATAATATTGATAATTATAAAACAGAAGTTAAACACAGATTGCAAAAGACAAGCATTTTAGCTAGAACTTTAATAGAAAAACACAAAAAAAATAAATAAAACTTTTTATGACAAACATGCTAAACCTATTGAATTAAAAATTGGCGATAATGTTTTGTTGAAAAAAGAACCTTATGACAAATTTAAAAATATTTATGATGGTCCCTATATTGAAAAAAATATAAATGATGTCAATGTTACAATGTATAATAATAAAAAAATGAGGAAAAAACTGTTCATAAAAACAGGTTGAGAAAAATGTAAAAAAAATAAAAATAAATAAATAAAAAAGTATATACTCAATAAATATGTAAATATTATGTAAAAAAAATAATAATAATTTATAATTTTTTTAATTTCCCTAAAAGGGAAGGAAATCCCTATAAATGTATTTATTTTTAAGTATAGTGATAAGATAGTTTTAAAAAATATAATTTCTATAAATGTATTTATTTTTAAGTATAGTTTTAAATTTAGTGATAAGATAGTTTAAAAAAAAAAAAAACAATTATAAATTAATTTTTTTTATAAAAAGGGAGGTATAGTGCCATCACTTGTTTAGTTTTATTATTGTTAATCTAAGTAGTTTATTCGTTAAGTTTTGTAAGTTTATTCGTTAAGTTTTAGATATAAAAGAAGAGAAATAAAATATTTATCAAGCAATTCAATTTTAACACAAAACGAGTTTAAACTGTTATTTGTTTTATAAATTCCCATTACGGTTTCTTATTGTTTGTATAAAAATTATTTAATTTTTTTTCATTGAAAATTTCGAACTGCTCAGTTTGAATGCCACACGTGAACTGTCTGATTGATGTCGCAACCTTCTTCTTTTACTTTTGCCCTGGAATGTTTTTTCCTTCTCCCGCCAAAACGCATTATCCTCCTTTAACTATTTCCCTCATCCTCGTTTTACTGACAAATGTCACATTCTGATTGGTTGAACTGTCTACCGGTAAAATTTTAACGAAACCGACGCCAAATGTCAAAATCTAATTGGTCGATCAAGACGCGCAAAAAAAAAAATAACTAAGTACATACATAGCAAAAGGAATACAGATAATGGAAGAGTTACAGTTGCATCGATAAAAAAGGGTTGCAATAAAGTGCATTATTGCCAACCATATATGCAAATAAAAAGGGTGGCAGTAAATTTCAGGCAATCCGTAACAACTGTTATGTCGTTCAAAGCGCGATAATCCCCACAATGGCGGCACTCATCATTTGTCTTTCGTACTAAGTTGCTTTTCGATGGGCGAAAGACGTCCCCATTCATTAAATATTCGAATTCCTTCAGCATGCTCAGCCCTAAAGGGTGGAACCTTTACTGCCGCTCGATTTATCACTGAAGTGTCGTTCCGTGTCGTACTACTCGTGCTGGACGACATGCGGTGGTGGCATCGCTCGAATTTGATGTCGTCGGTTTGTCGTCGTTTTTCACTATACAAACCTAAAACAATTAATGCAAGTGAATTATATTATTTTGCGTCATGTGTCACCAATTTGTGACGTATAACTAAACTTACGAAAGCCAAAAGCGTTTTAAATATACAAGTGTAACGAATTAGAACCGGACACATAACGCATCGATAAAATCTGTAGTGTAGTGTTTTATCCTTTGCATTGTCAACATGTCCATATTCTTTTTCTGTTTTTTATCCGAGCTCGGTTTTATGTTAAATTAATGAGGAATTAATAAAAGTTAAAAAATACAAATTTGTTAGTATAATATAATACAAAAAATATATATAATAAATATACACACAATATCAAAATTAAAAGTGAAACAAAATAGAAATAAAACGCTTCTTGCCATAACTTAATAATACAAACACTAAAGAAATCACTTACTGCAGTTATAATAAAATAATATTTCAAAAACACATGTGAAATCAAATAGAAACAGAACACTCATTACAATAACTCTAAATAACAAACCAGAAGCAATTCCCTCATAATAATAACAATAAAATGACAAATCATTAAAAATGAAACAAAATGGAACAATTTAAAACAGTTAAATAACAGCAATAAATCCTGGATTTTAATAAATAAGCAAAAATTGAAACACAAAATAAATGAGAGAAGCAAAAATATATACAGTGACGGACAAAATAATTCCAAAAATTTTCACCTATTCCGTGGGCCGACATCAGCAAAAATTTTTGGGACTTTTACGGTCATGGCTATTGGTCAGTATACTCTTTCTTTACCTTTATCTCGCTCCTGACATTACAACCCTACAACAATTGCTTATTTAATGACGAAGGTATAACACTGATTTGTTAATAATAAACAAATACCAATGTATTATCTTGTCTTTTAAGTTATGGGATTGGACGTTAGAATTGTTTTCTTTTTGTGAAGTATATGACAGGGAATTTTCGTTGGCTGAGAGCAAATTTATTCACTATACGAGTATACTCACGCATTTGCTTCCATCGGTTGGAAGTTTTTAACTTATGTGAGATCCAGGTATCTGAATATGTTGATCTACCGGATTTTTGTGTACTTGGTCATCAACTACTCTCCCATTTTAATTTTTATAAATGCCTTACAATTTACATACACAATGAAGTTGTGTGCCCATGTCAGCCATTTTAAGTAGGGAACATAATAGTCGCTGTAGCAAACGCAACGAGTAGCACTACAAGCTGTCAACAGTTAAAAAAGCAATTCAAATTGGAGAATATGTAGTTGTAATAGTCGTTGTAGTAGAAGCTGAAGCTCATAATTCGAGTTTTTGAAATTTGTAGCGCAAAAAAGTGAAAACCGAGTATCCATGATTTTCAATACATTTGACATTAAATATGTGAAGCATAAAATGTTGCTGGAGAGATATATGTAATCGGATATGTATTTATCATACAATTTAACATGCATTTGGTTAGAAAAGTCACATAATATTCTTATATTATTCGGGGTTGTCATAGAAACCAACCTTGTCGGAATTGGTTTTAAAAACGACGAAAGAAAACGCTATGGTGTCATGAAAACCGATATTATCGTTTTATGTTCGAATTGGAATTAATACTGTTTTTAGGTGTCACAGATACCAAAGTTATCGGTTTTCTTATTGGAAATAAACCAACCAGCTGACACCTGTCAGTTCTAATAAAAAAAATTGAAAAAATTGAATTTTGGTTGTTTTAGTTGTTGTTATTAATAATGAAGAAGATATCGTCATCCTATATCCAAAATGGTTTATCCACAGAACAAATAAACTGCAGATAGAATATTTTTGATATAGGTCAACGATATCCTCATTTTTACTAAAAGTTTTTTTCATTTTTCTATAAATTACTTGCTATTTCACCCCTGATCCCCAGAGCTTCACTTTGTTGAGATGTTGGCAGTGGTATTGAAACATTTTCCTCTTCTATATCATTGGATGGAAAAAGGATATCGTTTTCGTTGTACTCGATTAAAGTATAAATACTCGTTAATACTAGGTTTTATAATTTTAATGTGAGTCCCATCGATCTAACAAATTATTGAAGGAATTTTATATTTGTTGGAGAAATAGTCTCTTGACCTACGTTTTTCATTTCCATTCATTTTCAGCTGGACCCACTGTCGGCAAATGTACCACTCCGCTGATCTCATTCATTCCTGGGCACTCAGTAGATATGTTCTGATTCGACACGTGCGAGGTACAAGTGCAGATTAAATCTTGTGGAGCAGATGTTGTATTCAGCATATTGGCGTAAAATTTTTCCCACAAGCTGAGTTGCTGTGTTTTTGATGTTATAAGTTCGCCAACGTCATTTTTCAGGGGTCTACCAGTCGAGAATGTTCTGTTAGTGAGCTTGTTCACAGCAAGATATAGGTCTCTTGTGCGATGGGTTGCTGCTGCTGCTTGTAACTCGTTTGCGATATTGCTGACCCAATTCCGCTTATCTCGCCTCGCAGTACTCTTAACAGCTCGGTTAAATCGGTTGTACATTTCTTGGTGTTTGATTTTATTCGAACGAGTTTTGCTCGAGTTTAGGGCAGCTTTAACTCCCTTTCTTTCCTGAATTAAATTCCACGTAGTATCGCTAATCCATTCCTTTCGGTTGTTTTTTTGAAACCAAGGTGTTTTTCCGCAGCTTTGATAAATATGTCTTTGATTTCCGACCAAGTGCGTTCAGAGTTGTTGTTTGTATAAGTTTTTAATTCGTTTGTGAAAGCGTTAGAGATAGCCTCATTTTTTAGCTTCGCCACGTTAAATTTTCTTTGTGACACGAGGGAATTATTTTTGATGGCAGCGATTTTAACGCGGATATGAGCGATTAGAAGGTGGTGGTCACTTCCCATATCCGCACTACGTTTGTTTCGCACATCCAATAGCGAGCCTCTCCACTTCTTGCTGATCATGATGTGGTCTATCTGGTTTTCGGTCACGCTATCAGGAGATATCCAGATAACTTTGTGAATCCTCGGATGAGGAAATAGAGTGCCGCCAATAACAAGGTTGTTAGTTCTGCATGCGTCTAGGAGCAGCTTGCCATTTTCCGTCATACGTCCTAACCCATGTTTTCCCATGGTGCTCTCTGCTGTTGAGTTATCAGGTCCCACTTGTGCATTGAAATCGCCCATCATTATTATAATATCACCCTTGGGTAGGGTTGCGAGTACGCTGTCGAGATGGTTATAGAACGTTTCCTTCACTGACTTTTCAGATGTGTCTGTAGGGGCGTAACATTGTACAAATGTGATATTTCGGGCATGACCGCGTAACCTGGCGGTGATAATTCTAAGTGAGTGCGGCTTCCAGTCCATAAGCGCACATTTGGCCTGCTTAGAAAGAACTATTCCAACTCCACTGGATCGGGGAAGCTCGTTTGATGGTTTACCAGCGAAGAGAATGGTGAGTCCATTTGATGTTGTGAATTCTCCAGACTCACTCCATCTGATTTCACAGATCCCAAGTAAGGTGAGTTTGTAAGTCACAAACTCTTTGCATAGCTGTGCACGCCGTGGGATTTAACCGTGCAAGTATTTAGGTTATACCGCCCATGGTCGGTCGTCAGAGCCTCGTCAGCGTGACAGGGGACACCAAGCCCTTGAAGGACAGTGGGTGAGGTTGACATTTGGAAAGGAGTGGCTGTGTGAAAAAGAACGTGTCTTTTGAACGCTTCACTTTCTCATTAGTCTCCCGACATGGTTTCTATGACAACCCCGATTCTCTAAGTTTTTAAAAAGGTTGTGTAGCAATGTTATTAGAGAGCTTCAGTATTATGTTCGAATTTTGCTATGCTACTTAATAAATCGTAAGCTTCAGCTTCTACTACAACTACCTAATTATGTTCCGGACCTTGACGTGTATGATGCAGAATTTAACCGTCTGTCAGGGTACATCTTTTGCACTGGGAGTTTCTACATAAAGTCCAAGATAATCTGACGAGAAATGAAGTTTTTAAAGAAAACTTCAATTAAATGTAGACACAAAACTAGGTTTTATAAGGCGTGCGAACTTGCAGTCAGATCCAGAGCGGAAGCATTCAGAAATTGAAGAAATTTGTTCCAAACTTTTCAAAGTTATGGAAAGAATAACATCAGCTTGTGAAATTTGGTAAGCTCCGTTCTGCTGGTGACCTGTTAGAGTTACTCTTCGAAAGATGGAACCAGTCCATCCAACTATTTGGTGAGAGCAAACTTGGATGGAAGCAACCAATGCTCTAATCCCATCATGTAGACTTGATGAGCGCTCTCCATTAGTAATACTACCTTATTTTCTGTTTATTATTTAGTGGATCGCCAGAAAATATTTTTAAAATTCTTTCTACTGTGTTGTATGACGTCTCCACCCACTTTCCCAACCAGATCTTTAGTGCACTGAAAGGGTTTGGGTTATTTTTTGGTTTATATTTTTGTTACAAAACACTTGACACAATAAATTATTTAGAACATTTAACAGTAAACATGTATGAACTAATAAAAGACATTTGTAAATAATTTGTTTTGTAATACCTGTTCAATTATAAGAAAAGAAATACTAATTTTTGTAACACTAAGCAACTATATGGAAAAACATATTGAATTATAACCAAAGGAAATTTGTATAAATTTCACGGGGAAATTTTGAATAAATTAGAATTAATTTTGAATTGTAAAACAAAACATTATTTTTTCTCAGTTTCTGACTGAGCACTTTAACCAGTGCTTAGATGAATTAAAACTGCCGCAGCCAAATGCTGCATTATAATCTAATTGGCAAACTTTTTTATCATAATAATATATACATACATACTTTATAAAGTAAGAAAAAATTGAGTTTATGGCATTGTTTTTTATTTAGTATTACATTAAATAACACCCATGTAGTTTTTCTTGTGTATCATGCAATAATTAAGTGAATTTTCTATCTCATCAGACATCAAATTGGACGAGAACACAACTTCCATTGTTAAAAAGTTAAACGCTGCCATCGAAGAATGTAAAAGTCAAACAAAATCTGTTAATAGAGCTGATGATTTAGATACTCCACTTTCTAAAGAATTAAATTTGTTTATATCAGGAGGTGATATAGATGAATATTAATATACTGCATATAGCTATCTTGAAACCCATTCTGCCCAAAAGGGTAGATTGCGAAAGATGTTTATCATGTTTCTTTACTAATGTGTTTATGCATGGTATGTAGACACAGATGAATTATTTTTATTTGGGTTAATTTACGCTTTTTTTGTTACTTTATGTTCTGCTTTTTTTTATTTTATGCAAATGTAATTGTAATTGAAATCCTGAAACCCGGGATTTTTAAAAATCAATCCGGTAGCCGAATTCAAAGTTTGATTTCTGGTTCTTCTATAGAGGCCCTGTTTAGTTCTATGTAGAGGCCACCTCCACTTCCTACCTCAACTTTTAAAGTTATCCGGCTGGCAAGTCTTTAAGAAATGACTACCGATACTTAAGGTACACCGAGACGAATGTCCAAAACGGTTACTGAAGAGTACTTTACCCTAGGCCACATGTTGACCATGTTTCTGATGACCATGACTCCATTTATTCTCCCAAACCCAGTTAGTATTCAATACACGATGCCATTTTAATCCTGATAGCACAAAAATATGAATATTTGTTAATAAACCATCTTCTAATGCTCTAAGTTCTAACAGTGCTTTGCACACTGCCCCGATCTAACTATTTTAGTTCAAAGGATATTGTTCCGTCGAAAACCGGAGGACAATGTCCAACGCTTGAATTAAAGGTAGTTACATTTTGTGTGAACTGTGCTCCTTATTTAGCCATAATAACCCTATGTCGATCGAACTACCCGCTTGCATCTGAGACCTGGGGCCGAATTATCGCATACGTGATCGAGTTGCCTTTCGTATCGAATTAAATTTCGTCACGTATCGAATAGACGGATTATTTTATCAAAATGTACTAGTTTTTTTTTACAATGGAATAGAATTAAAACATATGTTTAAAGCATATCGATCTTGGCTGATTGTATTAATAAGAAGAACACATATTTATCGAAAAATAAAATATAAAAAAGCAAAATTTTCGCGGGTTATTTAATTTTAGTGGTGATATATTTTTTAAAAACATAAATAAAAGTTATTTAAAATAAGGGATGGCTACATTTGTGTCACTGTGCTTATCGTTGTCTGATTCTGAAGACGATTACAGAACAGTACGTATTCGAAAAGAAGGGATAAAAGCGATCCAATGTCTCTGTCGACTAATGCGTAAGTAAATTACATTATAAAATTGTATTTTATATAATATTTATTATTTTTTTTCAGATTTATTAAGCGCTTTAGGCTTTCAAGAACAACAGAACTAAGTTTCAAAGGCCATATGTCCACCTCCCTACCACCAAAGCTGTAACTTTGTCGCTTCTGGCTAGTGGAAGTTTTCAACATACTGTTGGAAATGACTACCTGATGGGAATGTGTCAAAGCGCAGTTAGCAAAAAAAAAATGTTTTAAATGAAATTGAAGACATAATATGCCCAAAGTTCATTAAGTTTCTCCCTAATGAATCATCTTTATGTATGGAATCATTCATGCAAACATTTAGACTTCCTGGAGGTAAATTTATAATGTTATATTAACGTAATATCTTATTTATCTTTTTTACATGCTTCTTTTGATACTTTAGTGATCGGATGTGTTGATGATACACATTTTGGACTTCAAAAGCCGTCAGATAAAGAGCATATGTTTTTCAACCGAAAGGGATACCATAGCATCAACTCAATGATAGTATGTAAAGGTTATTAATATGTTAATATATACATATTTATGTAATATTATTATAAATGTTTTAGATTTGTGATAATGAGCACAAAATTTTATCCATTAATTCCAAATATGGAGGGGCATCACACGACTCCTTTGTTTGGAAACATTCCGACCAAAGGCGATATTTAGAGGAACTCTATAACACTAATAACCTGAGGAATGTTTGGCTTTTGCGTAAATTTTTAATTACAATACTTTATTATTTGTTTTTGTTCATTAATTTTGTGTATATAAAATTTTAATATATATACATATATTATATATATGTATTATATACATATATTATACATATTGTATTATATAAATTATAAAATTAAAAGTTTAAAATATTAAAAAAATATTTTTTTTAAGATTTGTTAACTCCGCGTTAACAAATCAATCAACTTTATTTATTTAAATCACTAAACTGACTGCCCAGAATTTACAATTGGAAAAATATAAATATTAAATTAATTTAATTACAGAACTGTAGACACTGCAATTCCCACAATCAGGCCACTCATGCCTTGCTGCATGGATTCGAATTTCGTCTGAGAATTTGTTGTTGAGAAATTCGTTTGTGTGTTGCGTTCGCATACTTTATGTTGGCACGTTTTGGTTGTTACTATTGTTGTTGTTTGATGTTGTTATTCCAGGTGTTAACTCCCCCGCTCTAAGTTCATGCGTCCTCGCATGAATAACTGTCTTTCAGAAAAATGGAAGGTCGTGGATCCTCTAATTTTTAGAACCCCATGCTGGTAATGATAGGAAGATTTTTGGATTGGTGGGTTGTTTATCTTCCACTGTATTCTTTGCTTCCTGCTCTGTCGATGTGGACTTTGCATCATTTTTTGATGTATTTCCTCCCTTTTCGTCAGTTTCATTTATTCTCTTCCTTTTTATTACGATAATAATAATAATCGATATTATGACAGTCGTCACCAGTCCAATGTTGATGGTTAGGTTTATTTTGTTCTCAACCTGCAGCTTCTCGATTATGTGAGAATTGTTGACATTAACTGCTTCCATTCTTTCCAAAGTTATCACTTGTTCTTGGATACTAGAGCTACTTGGTTGTAATAGTGCCGGTAAAGGTTTAGTGAGGGTGACCTGGGTTGTTGAGTATGTTTGATTTCCAATCCGTATTGTAGAATTCATGTAGTGAATTATGAAGGTGCAATCTATTTTAATTGTTGAATTATCTATTTCGATCTCACCTCTGTATTGGTTCAATAAAATCATGTTCTCGTCTATTTCTTCCACAGGTACTATGTGCTCATCGTTAGTTGTTGTGCAGCGTGATGGTTTACTCTTCAGTAGATTGGGAATGCAGTCAGATTTACTTATGTCTATGATGTTATCAATTTCACAAATACTTAACTTATTATAATTCTTGCAGTCATTTTTTATACCAAATATTCTATTGTCACATTTCAAAACATTTTTAAAATTTGTCTTAACTACCTTATTATCTTTTTTTACGGGTCTAATTAAGAGATTGTCACAATTCTCACTACTAGTTGTCGGGATATTAACAATGTAAATAATTTCTTTATCATTTGAAGCAACCTTGATTTTTGAAAAATTTAGTAATTCATCCATATTGCCAAATGGAATATTATCATTATAAAAAATTTCTCTTAAAATACTAATTTCTGTTTTGGAAAAGATAAATGAGTTTACAATATTGGATTTAGCCCAATGAATAGCGTATACTATATTAGACAATTCTTCTTTTACAATTTCTAGTTTAAATTTAAAATCTAACAAACTTCCTTCTTTGTCTTTGTTCTCAAGTAATTTAGAAATATTATTGGTTATTGTTGAGAGTTGGTTTACTTTATCTATCGGTAATTGATTAATGACGATCTGATTATTGTTATTTAGAACGTTATTCATTTGATCTTGCAAAATTTTTAAATCATGGTGATCGGGACTACCCGCTAACCATTTCCAAGCACTTCCGATAAAGCCAAGAGACCTCTTCGTTCTTGTTTTAGATCTTAATCTGGATAAACAGGATTTCATTTGGGATATGGTATAGGATAGGTAAGGTAATAGTGAGCTATCAGTACCGTTGTGTAGTTCGATTTTTTTTCCAGTTCCCTTATCAAATGCTCGTATTCCCCTAAGTCAATCGTATGGACAAGCTTAAACACGCCAGTCTGAATTTTCGCCGATCCCGAATTGCCTACGATCAGTCTAGAATTAGAGTAGTCCATTATCTGGAACTCGCCCACAACTGTTCCAAATATCCACAACAACCTGTAAGAAAGTACAACAGAGATTAGTTCCTAATATGTTTCTTATGAACGATTCTTCCACTCCCAGTCACCACTGTTGAATGTCTGTTTTCCCCAACTAATTCCCGTTTAAACCTCTCAGATAATTTCGTACCAAGTCTCTTATTTATTTTGACAAAAATCTCCTGTCCAGGTATGTACTGTTTGAATTCCATTTTATCCTTGTTATGATAGTTCAAATCCCTATTCTGTTTCCTTTTCAGCATCGCGATGTTATTTTCCCTAGTCCTTTCATAGCTTGCAGGTGAAAAATTTACCGTCCTCCCGAAAAACATGTCCACAGGTTTTTTCCCTATCGTGGAATGTATGGAGTGGTTGTATTCATTAACAGATCGTTCCAAAAGTTCCTCGAAATTCCTACAAATTTCCTCGTCCTTAAGACATCTCAAAATTTCGAATGGAATCGTTCGATTTGACCATTAGCTTCGCTCCTATAAGGTGGTGTCGTGAACACATCAATCCCCAATTCATCTTTCATCATAAAAAGTATGGTAGCAGAATTGAGCGATTTCTCGTTGTCGATAACAACAGTTTTGGGGACTCCATAAAAAAACAAAATATCCCTCAGTGGTCTCCTAACATCCTCTATTGATCTCCCTTGCAGAATTTTCGCTTGAGCATACTTTGAAAACTTGTCTATTGCTGTCAGTACCAACTTCCTATCGGTTGAGAAGATGTCAATGTGGACGACTTGACCAGGGTAATTTGGTATCGGTGTAGCATTTAATTTTGGTTCATTTGGGTGTCTCTCATATTTATTTTTTTTTGCACGTGGTACAAAGTTTTACTATTCTCTTAATTTTTGAAAGCATGCTAGGAAAATACGATTTTTCCAATATTTGGCATTTGTTCTCTACAGCATTTCTGTGTGCTCGATTATGGGTTTCTACAATAAGGGTTTCCTGATCAGATTCTGACAGAACATCCTCAACAAATTTTTGAGTAAATCGGACTTTTAAAATTCTTAAAATGATTTGGATACACTTCTTGAATCTTTCCCATAATAGACTCGGGAGTTTTGATACAATTGATTACGGATGGGTTCAAGTATTTTTTTAGAATAGAAATTAATTTTTCGGTATCATATTCTGTTTCGCCTATCAAATGTCTATGATAACCTGGAAAAATTATTCGGAACTGATATGTCGAAGTATCACCGATTTGAAGAAATATTTTATTCTTGAATGCATTTATGGGTACCTCAACGCTAGGTATGAGTTCTTCCGGAGAGCTATCGCCACTGTGCACTATACCTGTTAGTGAGTTAATTTTTGTTCCAGGAGGTCTGGATAGTGCGTCAGCCACAACATTACTTCTACCTGGTTTATATTGAATTTCGTGGTTATATTCTTCTAATATCGCTTTCCACATTTTCATTTTAGAATTATTGTTTCTATTACTAAGGGCATAGGTTAACGGCTGGTGGTCGGTGTAAATTACGACTTTGGGCGATCCGTATAGGTAATTTCTTAAATGTGTCAAAGCACAAATTATGGCCAGCATTTCTTTCTCGTTGGCCGCATAATTTTCTTCGGTTTCCATTAGCGTTCTTGAGATGAAGTAAATGGGCCTATTACCTTGACTAAGAACTGCTCCTATAGCAAAATTGGATGCGTCTGTAGTAAGTTGAAATTCCCTTTGGAAATCGGGGTATGATAGTATTACCTCCTGCGATATTAAGACATTTTTCAAGTTATCGACGGCAATTTTTGCCTCGTTATCCATCTCTATTGTTCTTTTACTTGATTCTGCTTTGGATATCATACCTCCGTCACCTCGTAAGAGTTTTGTCAAAGGTTTGGCGATATCTGCATAACCCTTTATAAATCGTCTATAGTACCCCGAAAGGCCAAGGAAAGACCGAAGTTCTTTGATATTATTAGGGTAAGGAAAATCTACGATTGCCTGCACCTTCTTAGGATTTGCCCTTATCCCGTTTTGAGAAACAATAAATCCGAGAAATTCAACTTCCTCTTTAAAAAATTCACATTTTTCCAACTGTACTTTCATATTAGCGGCATTTAGCGTTCCAAATACAGCATCAAGGTGTTTTAAATGTGAATCCTCATCCTTGCTAAAGATGATTATATCATCTATATAGACGTAACAGCTCTTACCAATATGTTCCCGTAGTATGTCGTCGAGAGCGCGTTGAAATATTGAAGGGGCGTTCTTTAGCCCAAACGGTAAACGCAGGAATTCATATTTCCCATTATTGACGGAAAAAGCCGTTTTTTCGATGTCCTCCGTTCTTAGGGGTATTTGATGGAATCCGCTCTTCAAGTCGATGACAGTGAAATATTTATTTCCTCCGAGATGGGAAAGCACATCATTTATTTCGGGAATGGGGTATTTGTCCGGGATGGTTATTGAATTGAGCTTCCTAAAATCCACCACAACTCTATACTTGTCCTTTCCCGAAGCATCCTGTTTTTTGGGGACTATCCAAATTGGTGAGTTGTAAGGAGAACGAGACGGTTGGATTATTCGGTCCCGTAGTAATTTAGGGATTTCGTCCTCCACAACACCCTTCAGCGCCATTGGCTAAGGATAACTCAGTGAATATACCGGAGAATCATTTGTTGTTCGTATCTCACCCACAACTCTAGTTGTGTACGTAAGGTTTTCATCGGGGTCTGCGAATAGAATCCTATGGCGTTCAACAATGTCCTCTAATAACGTTTTTTGGTTTGTTTTAATTTCTATATTATTAACGTTTTGGGAAATAAGTTGTTTGATTGGGACTTTCTTCCCCCCATTGATGCTAAAATAATTGTCCGCTGTATAAATGACAGCTGACAACTCTTTTAGGGTATCATTTCCCAATATGGCATCGAATGTTTCCAGTCCAGGTAACACGTAAAATTTCAAAGGATTATCATCGAATAGTTTCAAATATTTGTGTTGTGTTATTTTGATAGAACCTCTTACGGACTTCGCATTAAAATATTCGCCGTTTTCTATAGGATTTGCTATGATTTTAGGTTTAATGTAATTCTTATTACTGCCAGTGTCCAATAAAATTTTTAATATTTTGTCGTTCCCCATTCTAGCAGTGAAATAGGGTAATGAGGAACAGTTCATTCTAAAAAATTAACTGTAAGTTCGACTTCGTCGGGTTCATTATCCTGTCTTTGAAGTTGAGCCACTTCTTCAGGGATTTGTTGGGAATACTCCTGAACATTCCCTGGTTCTACACTCTCAGGGGTTGATAATATTCATAATCCCACAGGTTGATAATATTCATAATGACCTTCCTCCGGCACATAGTCTGCGTTTATATGGAAATTCCGTTGTAGCTTGTTTACTGGAACTTGGTTGTTGGTCTTTTTAGTGCTGGATTGTTCTGTGGTCTATTAACATAATCGACCTGGCGGGTTTGGATGGACTTATCAGCATCCATCGGTTCTACTCGATGACTCTGAGTATTATTTTGAGTCCCTGCATTCGGTCCGAAATTTTTGTGGAAATTTAAGGTATGTTTATAGTTTGGATTACGACCGTAAGTTGGATTAACGTTTGATTGGGGTTTTGGATATATGTAATTTGGGTTGAAGTTTGGTTGGAAGTTCGGGTTAAGGTTATAGTTTGGAACAGGATTATACCGAAGGGGTACTGGTGGTCTAATAGGTGGGGTTCCACCTACGTAAGCGAGTTCAGGGTAAAATCCCCTCCCACTTATGGAATTTGCCGTACCGATCTTATCCCTCTGCACATTATTCTTGACTGATTGCCCATGGGCATAATTTCTGCGGAATGTCACATTATCCAACTTTAGGCAAATATGTAGTGCCTGGGGCAAAGATGTTGGTTCGCGTACACTTAACAATCTAGGTAGATCTCCGTTTAGTCCCCTTACGAACGTGTCTAACGCTTTTTCCCTGTAAGTATTTGTCATAGCGTGAAGGCTGTTTTCCTCCAACTCCAGGCAAGAGACCTTATCAAGTAGCAGCGAAAGGTGCTGATAAACACTCTGGTAAAATTCTGTTATGGTCCTATTTCCCTGGCACAATACCATCATCTGGTATACTAGCGTTCCGATATCCCTTTTATCGGAGTAGTGCATAGCAAGACATTTCTTAATTCGTGGCCAATCCAGTGGAGTTCTATACGACTCCAAAGCGGTATCCGCTTCACCAACAATTTTTGTACGGATAGTGTGCAGTATTGCGTAATACCTCCCGGTGCCCTTTACCGAATCGTAGAGGTTCAAAACCCTGTCCACGGATTTTCGCCAGGAGTTGAATTCTCCCGGTTTCCCAGAGAACTCCCTCAGGGATCTAATTATGTCGGGAACCTTGTCTAGTTCCTTTAACCTGGTAGTAACTGTCCCAATGGGGTGGTCAGCCCCTTCGTCCGCTAACTGGTCGGATGGTGTTTTAAGGGCATCCCTTATCATAAGGGCTATCTGTTCCCTCTGTAGTGCAGTAAAACCCGCTGTCGCTCCGGTTGGTTGTGTCATTGTTAATGTTCTGTTTAGTCTTTCTGTCAGTTGCTCGATACTTTCGTCCGGCATACCGGTCAAATGATTTAAAAAAAAATTCAAAAATTAGGACAAAACCGAGTATGAAATAATTAATCTCACAAAATCTTGGTTAGTTCCAAGATTAATAAAATAAGAATTTCGACTAATTTGAGGAAACAAGATGACAAAAAATAATGAATTAATTCCAGATCGTAAATAATCGATTCAAAAGAAAATATTATAAATCGCAAATTTAAGGAAATTTTAATAATTATAAAACTTTTGTATTCTAATTTAGGCAAGGTAATATAACAATACTAACAACAATAACTAAAATAAAATCTTACATTAATGTCGTAAGGATTGTGGCACTGATGCACTCTCTAAGTTAATGGATCTTTCCTCCTTTTTTATTTTTGATTTTGGTCATTATGTAATTTGTTTAATAATGGGGTTTTTGTTTGTTTCACTTATTACAGAATTTATTATTGTTTCTGTTTTTTTCCTAAAAAGGGATTTGCTCATTTATTAAGTTCGCTTGTTCACTTGTTATTTATTTTTATTTATCGTTACTATTTTTAAAGGAATTGTTCATTTATTATTATCTAAAAAATCCTTGTTCACTATTTATTTCACTTATTATTGTTTCCATTTATTGTTTTAAGTAGAAATACTTTGTTCAATTAATGTTTATTATTATTTGCTTTTTTATTTAAAGGTTTCGAAAAAAATTTCCAATTATTATTTTTTCCATTTATTGTTTCTTTTTAAATAGAAACTGTTTGTTTTTTATTCACCTTTTTTAAATAATTTTTTTGTTTTTTTTTAAATAAAACAATTCTTTTTTTAAATTAAATTTATTTAACTTAAAGTTTTTATTTTTGATACATATTTTTCAATTAATATTTGTTTTTTTGTAATAAAATTATTCTTTTAAATAATTTTTTTTTGAAAATAATTTTCTTTTAAATACTTTTTTTTTTTATCAAATTTGCTTATTATCCCCAATGGGATAGATTGTAAATAAAGAATATGAAAAAAAAATATTTTTTCAATTGATTTTTTTAAAAAAAAATCCAGGGCAGTGTAAAGAAAACAAATTAATTTTTTTGTCGTTTTTTTTTAGATTTATAAAAATAGTAATAATTTAATTTTTGTTGTAGATTAAAAATTTACCATTCATTTTGTTTGTAACTAACTTAAGTGGTTTTTTTATTTTCATTTTAAAACACAATATTTTTTTTTTCACTTATTAACTATTTTAACTTTTTCTTCACTTATTCTACAACGCTGGTCTTCTTCGAGACCTCCGCTTCACCTCTTATTTCCGGAAGAGGTTACTAGGGCGCACCGTTTCCGCAATCTATATGTTGTACCGGAAACCCTTTTTCCGAGGGTTTATTTATTATTTTACGAAAATGACCCCTCTTTATCTTTTCCAAAAGAGGGTCCCTGCTCGGGCGCCAATTATAAAATTAAAAGTATAAAATATTAAAAAAATATTTTTTTAAGATTTGTTAACTCCGCGTTAACAAATCAATCAACTTCATTTATTTAAATCACTAAACTGACTGCCCAGAATTTACAATTGAAAAAATATAAATATTAAATTAATTTAATTACAAAACTGTCGACACTGCGATTGCCACAATCAGGCCACTCATGCCCTTGCTGTATGGATTCGAATTTCGTCTGGGAATTTGTTGTTGAGAAATGCGTTTGTGTGTTGCGTTCGCATATTTTAAGTTGGCACGTTTTGTTTGTTACTATTGTTGTTGTTTGATGTTGTTACTATTGTTGTTGTTTGATGTATTCCAGGTGTTAACTTATATATGTATATATATATTGTTACGCAAATCGAAACGACCTAATATCGTTTAACAACAAAAACGATAAACAAAAGCCACACGATACAAATACACACTAACACAAGGAATACAATGAACGTGTTGATTATCTAAAGCTGCACACACACATATGTATGACGAACCTGTTTGCGGCTGGTACCAACAACATAGAGTAAACCAGCTACGACAAATATGTAATAGACAACATAAGCAAGGTACACAAACAACAATGTATTAGCAATAGAGCTCTCGAGAAGGTGATATCACGAACCTTCCACTTCAAGAATGTTCGTTAGACTAGTTGTGTCGGACTATAAAAGGGCTGGACAAATCAGGCAGCAGTCAGGGTTAATTCAGTCAGCTTTGTGTGAAGTTGCGTGCGAACAGAATAAGTCGTGAATAGTAAAGTGAATAAACAGATTATTATTGTTGTATCGTTAAATTGTATACGGTGGCACACAAAAGTTGTGTAAAGAATAAAGTGAGTTTAACTGAAATTAAACGCATTTGTTTTTACTTACGAACTCATATTTAAACGTTTTTAAAAAGATAAAAACGTAACAATATATATATATATATATATGTATATGTATATAATACCATACATATGTATACACACAGTTACTAAATTATACATACGATTAAAAAATTTCAGAAATTTTTTAACTAATCCGTTTTCGTTGAAAATCTTTATAGTTTTCTTGATGTTAAGACGGTCTTTTTCATTGGTTAAAAAATTTCTGAAATTGATCTGAATTGTGGCCCTGCACAGGCCCACAAAGGTATGCATCCGATTTACAAATTTTACAAATTTCTGAACCAATGCAAAAGACCATCTTAAAATCGAAGAAATATGTCAGACAATTATAAATATTTTCAACGAAAACGGATTGGTTAAAAAATTTCTGAAATTTGTTAACTTTTGTGGATCTGTGCAGGCCCACAAAAGTGTACATCAGGCCACCAAAAGTGTACATCAGGCCCACAAAAGTCAACAAATTTCAGAAGTTTTTTAAGCAAGACCGTCTTAAAATCGAGGAAAGTTATCAGACAATTACAAAGATTTTCAACGAAAACGGATTAGTTTAAAAATTTCTTAAATTTGTTATCCGTATGTATACTTTTGTGGCTGAGTGTATATATAAATTACTTTTATTTTAGGCGACTCAGGATATCCCATTGAACCATGGTTGATAACTCCTTATAGAAATCCAGAAGAAGGCTCTGCAGAAACACATTTTAATGAAATACATGCAAAAGGTCGATGTATTATTGAAAGAACAGTAGGAATACTTAAAGCCCGATGAAAAATTCTAAGCAACGAGAAAAGAAGTCGTTACACCTCGGAAAAATGGCCAAGTTTGGAAACTTATTAATAAAATAAAATACTTTAAGTATATACAAAAACACATCACATTTCAGTTCATTTGTACGTTTTGGTAAAATATAAGTAAGTTATTAAATGTAAGTATGAAAAATATGTTTATATTGTGTATTAATTTTTGTGTTTAAATATAAAATTAAAAAATTCATTGATTAAATAAAATACTGTTACGTTTTTAGCTTTTTAAAAACGTTTAAATATGAGTTCGTTAATTGCAACAAAGTAAAAACAAATATGTCTTTAGTTTTTCTTAAACTCTCTTTATTCTTTACACTACTTTTGTATGCCACTGTTCACACTTAACGATACAACAATAATTTGCTTGTACACTATTCTATTTCACACTTCTGTCCGCGATAACACTAACAACTTCGTTAGATCTTTTCTGCTTACAACCTTTTTGCAAGCAATACCACTTGTACGTTCAAACCGCAACGCGTCTTCACACAAGGCTGACTGAATTAACTCTGGCTGCTGCCTGCTTTGTCCAGCCCTTTTATAGTCCGACACAACCAGTCCAACGAACATTCTTGATGTGGAAGGTTCGTGATCTCACCTTCTCGAGAGCTCTATTGCTAATACATTGTTGTTTGTGTACTTTGCTTATGTTGCCGTTGGTATTAGGCGCAACCAGGTTCGTTGTACATATGTGTGTGTGCAGCTTTAGATAACCAACACGTTCATTGTATACTTAGTGTTAGTGTGTGTTTGTATCGTTTGACTTTGTGTTGGTAGCTTTTGTTTATCGTTTTTATTGTTAAACGATATTAGGTCGTTTCGATTTATGTAACAATACTTTAAGTATATAAAAATAACATCACATTTCAGTTCATTTGTACATTTTGGTTATTAAATGTAGGTATGTAAGTATTATTGAAGTTTCTCAAGTTGCAATTTTGAATTTATGCTCCTCCTCTTTAATATTTAAAGATCTTTCTTTTATCAATAGCAAACGGTCTAACATTTGATTTTGTTCAAATTTATATTCTTCAACTTTTTTAGTGTGTGTAGTTAAAAGTGTTAGTATTCAGTCTGTTTTTGAGAGTATCTCACTGTGGTACACTTCCGTCGATCCTGCGTGCGAACATAGAATAGATATTTTTGTATCTTTTTTTTCTCATAAGGTCTTCGCTTTTCTTCCTGCACACATTCACTTGTACCATTGTCAACATTATTATCATTCTCATCTAAAATTGACCCAATACTTTCAGTAAATGAGTAATCAATTTCAGATGTATTTGGTACGTTTGGTATGCCAAAGGTTATAACAGACGAAAGTCCTTGGACATGAAGGTCAACACCAGTGGCTTGTACTATTTGCTCTTCTGCTGGTGTTAAAATCATCTCCTGGTAAGGTCCGCCTCCGGTTTTTTGCTTTGGCGCCTTATTAAAAGAAATTTTCTTTTTGGCATTAAATTTTTGATTAACAAAAGCCTAGAATTATATGTATAATTGTTTAATTTATATATACACTAGTTTTTTAATACGATAGTTAATACAACCTTTCTCCATGATTTTACGTCCTTTGTTGATGGACCATATGAATTGAGCGTAACAGCAAGTTCCTCCCACAATCTTTTGGCTGTTGCCTTTCCTTGGCTGCAATTTGGCAATATGTTTTTCGCCAAATTTGCATGTTCAACCATGTACTGCTCCAAAACATCTTTTTGTTTTAAATTTATTTTATTAATATTAGTCCTACAAAAAAAATTAAGTTTTATTTTATTTCAAATTTTAAATATAATAAGAAACTTACATTTTTATAAATTTTTTGCCCGTACCACTTGTTTGCGTAAAATAAAAATATTTTTTCGATAGTACTGAACTGACGAGTAAAATTTGAACAGCTGATACTCGATTAGAACCTCGTTATCGTATGCTATCATCTCAAATTACGATAGTACTTATTCGATAACGAAAGCGGTAATCCCAATTAGAAAATTTACACGCAATATTACTCGATCACGTATGAGATGTATAAACCTATATTATATGGTAATTGGTTAATTTTCAACGGCTTCTTTTCCTTGGGGTTTGAAAAAATGTCATCTGTAGGTAGTAAACATAATTTAGTTATAGGTCGTTTAAATATTTTTTGTTTGGACAAAATTGTTGCTACTCTTACGCGTCCATCCGTACCAGGATGGATTTCTTGAACTCTTCCAAGACACCATTGTCCTGGGGCACATCTGTCGTCTTTAATGAGAACAAGGTCTCCAAGTTTTATATTACGTTGGTCGTTAAACCATTTTGGGCGAGACTGCAAACGGTTTAGATATTCAGAATACCATCTCTTCCAAAATGATTGCTTCATACTTTCAATGGCTTTCCATCTTGGTAAATGTTGAGGATTGCTGTCCAGTTCTTGTACACAAACGGTAGGCTAGCCAATGAGAAAGTTTGCAGGCGTCAGTGAGTCATAATCGGTTGGATCAATAGAAAGTGGGTAGAGTGGACGTGAATTAAGGCAGCCTTCAATCTGACATAACAAAGTGGAAAGCTTTTCATAACTCAAAACTCGATCAGTCATTATACATTTTAAGTGATATTTGACCGATTTAACACCGGCCTCCCACAATCCTCCAAAATGAGGAGAGGATGGTAGGATGAAATGCCAATTGGTTCCGCTAGCTGATAGTGTTTGTCGAAGTTCCTCTGGTAATGTAGATTGGCTTCGATGATGAAGTACTTGCAGTTCTTTCGAAGCCCCTACAAAATTCCCCAGTCCGAGTACATATCCGTACAAGCTCCTCTCCGAGACACAAATCGTCGAAATGCGGGCAAAAACCCATTAGTACTTAAATCCGATACGGTTTCCGAATGTATGGCCTTTGTAACCATACATATGAATGCACAAATATAGCCTTTGGATAACACTGCAGATCGTAATGATAAATTTTTCAGAGTAATGGGTCCAGCAAATTCTACACCGCAATGTTTAAATGGTCTTGTCATGTTAATACGAACCGAGGGTAGGTTTCCCATAATTTGTTGGGAGGGTTTTGCGTTGTATCTAAAACAGCGAACACAATTATTAATGATCTTTTTAGCTATTTCATTGCCTGCTATAATCCACAATTTTCGCCTAACGTAGGACATAGTTAAAATCAGACCTCCATGTAAGGTTTTTTGGTGAGAGTCCAGTATAACCAACGTAGACAATGGGTTGTTTTTGCCTAGTAAAATGGGGTGTTTTGTAGAGTATACCAAATCTGCATTTTCAAGTCTTCCACCAACTCCTGTCATGCCTTGGTCATCCATAAAAGACATTAATTTTAAGAAATGTTTTTTAACAGTGACGTTAGAATATAAATTTTTAATTTCGATATGAAAATCAATTGACTGGCTGACTTCAACAAGTTTTTCGAATGAAACCTTAATTTCTGAAGTTTTACGGGGTCCAAATAGCTTGGAGTTATTCCCTTTACAGTTATTGTAAAATCGTAAGCAAAGTGCACAAATTCTGACTAATTTATGTAACCCTTTCATGCCCGAATTTTTTGGGCCAGCGCTAAAATTTTTTAAGGACATGTGTTTGTTAGTCATGGCCTAAATATGAAGTGATATGAAATTCAGAGTCCTACGTATTCTGCTTTTACACGTTTTTAACCAAGCTTGTTAGCAAAAAAAATCTTTTAAAAAAATTAAAAAATACGGAATTTATGAACAAAAATGTGCAATGTTGCCTATAGGCAACATCGGGCATGAAAGGCTTAATGACGAAAACTTTTGAAAAACATAAGGGTATGTTGAATCATTAAAAACATTGATTACAATCTTTGATTTACCTTCTTCTAATGTTGTTTCATGAATGTCGCTGTATCTCCGCCACTCGATTTGAAACATATACACTCCACCATCCCTCTCGGTTTTCTAATACAGCTGAGCACCGTAGAACTATCGCTCCAGTATGTAATATTTTTAACACAAATCTCTGACAGATATTCTTTCACCTTGTTAGTCAATCTTACCAAAAGTGATGCAGCGCAAAGTTCCAATCTTGGTATAGTTACAGTGCTCACCGGCGTAACCTTAGTTATTGCTTGTAATATGTGAACAAAAACATTTTTAAAAGAACATACCCGTATATATTGAACTGCAGCATATGCATCATTGGATGCATCACAAAAGCAATGCAGTTCTACTGTAGCTGAGGGATTATAATTAAACCATCTTTGAATTTTTATTTTTCCAAGACTTTTCAAAGTATCCTTATACTTCAGACAAGTATCTTTTATATGTTGTGGAATTTCTGTATCCCAATATAATCCCTCCAACCATAATTTTTGGAAAAGGATCAAACAGTTTAGCGGATTCAGAAAGGATTATACGTTTTGTAACTTTATCGGTTAATGGTGCATTTACTTTAAAAGAAAATGCATCAGAATTAGGTATCCACTGGATTCCTAATGTTTTTACCACATTATCATGGTCAAAATTCAACGATACTGATTTTTCCTTGAAATCTTCAGGTATGTTGTGTAAGAGCTCAGTAGAATTACTAATCCATTTCCTAAGATTAAAGCCTCCACTTTTAAGCAAAGTACATAAATTTTTCTGCATAGCAATCGCGTCATTCAATGAATCAGAACCAGGTATTATGTCATCTACATAAGAATCGTTAGTAAGAATTTTTGACTCAAAGTAGAGTAGTCCTCAGACAGTTTTCGAAGAACTCTTATGGATAAATAGGGTGCTGGAGTCGTCCCGTAAGTTACGGTGTTTAACTCGTAAACTGAAATTTCATCACCAGGCCTATAACGCCATAAGATTTGCTGAAATCGTTGATGTTCTTGAAAAACTTCAATTTGTCTGAAGATTTTCTCAATGTCAGCGCAAGATCCTATCCTATGACGTCTCCACCTGTTGATTATCTGGGGCAGGTCGTTTTGCAGTGCTGGTCCGGAACATAATTCTTCATTAAGGGAAGCTTGACCAGTTAAATGACTACTGCCGTCGAACACAACACGTAATTTAGTCGTAGAACTATTCTCTTTCAAAACTCCATGATGGGGTAAAATGTAAGAATTTTCATGCACATTTGTCCGATAGCTCCCTACTTTTCTCATGTGTCCTAATAACTCGTATTCTCGCATAAAATCTTTATATCTTTCACAAAATAATGGCTGATTAGCAAAACGATTCTCTAATTGTATTAATCTTTTATAAGCGTTGATATGATTATTATTCAAATTAATAGATGACGTACCATTAACAAAAGGTTTAAATGGTAAATTTAAGATATAACGACCGGTTTTATCACGTGTCATTGTGTTTATGAAATATTGCTCACATAATGACTCTTCTTCGGTTATTTGTCTTCTCACTTCAACCTCCTCTTGTTCCCAAAATAATCCGAGAGTATTTTCCAAGTTGACCATATGAACAGTTATATTAGGAAACGAATGGTTATGAGTAGGACGAGAGAAAACCCAACCGAACAAGCTTTCTTGGAAAAATAAGTTGTTAAACTTGAACGAACTGCCTGGTATTATTATTGAGCTTAAAATATCCGAACCAAAAATGATATCAATTGGATCAGAATGATCAAATTGTGGATCAGCTAACGACTTTTCTATACCCTGAGGTATTTTAAGGTTTGTAAGAATAGTATTAGGTGTGTAGTTCGTTAGTTTGGAAAGAACCAAGGCTGCACAGGAAATGACAGGGGTATAATCAGTTGAGCATAATTTTAGAACTACCCATGATTTACAATGCTCAATTTTAATGTCGCCTACACCCTGTACAACAAAATTAGATTTGTGTCTTTTAAGACGTAAACGTTGTGCTGGCCATTCTGTCACCAAAGTCCCTTGTGACCGTGGATCCAAAAGTGCCCTAAATGGAAATTTACCGTTTTCGCAATCTACTATTAAACGAATTGGTAAAAGAATGACGTTACTAAACAAGTGAACGTTGTGAGAGGAAACTTGTATATTTGTAAAAGCTTAGTCCTTATCATTTGTAGGAGTTAAATTTGAGGAATGTGATGTCTCAGGACAATCAGGGTTGTCCTGATGCAGGATGGTGTGATGAGCTTGTTTACATATATTGCAACGATATGTGGACGTGCAATTATTGTGTTGATGACCACATGAAAGGCAGTTACGAAAAATATTGTTGCTGGAAATGAAGTCTTGTTTTGATTTAGCTGGAAAGGCAAGAAATTTAAAACATTTCGATAGCTTGTGAGGTTTTTTACATAGTAAACACAAAACATGTTGTTTTTGTGTAACTTGATTGGTATGAAAATAACCTTTTTTTGGCTTTGAATGATTAGCCTTCTGAAAGCGATTAATTTTATTTGAAGTTGGCATATCTTCATGTAAAGATACGAGAGTTCCAAATGTTCTCTCCAAAAATTCGAACATCTCGGTAAGAGTAGGGATTTTTGTTGATGATTTAAGAGATTGTTCCCAATCCCTACGTGTGGCTAAATCCAACTTCTGTCCAATGAGTGAAATCAGAAGTGGATCCCACGTAAATGTATCAAAGCCTAAATTTGTAATTGAACTAATACATTCTTGAGTGGTATTAAGAAGAGTTTTTATGGATTAAAAAGAGCCATCCGATTTTTGTATGTTCAAAAACCTTTTAACTAAAACTTCAACAATAACACGCTCATTGTGGTATCTGGACTTTAACGTTGTCCAGGCTAAATCATAATTAGCCTCTGTGGCAGATATAGTTTTAATTAAACTGGCGGCTTCACCCGACAAAGTGCCTTTTATATAATAAAACTTTTGGACTTTTGAAAGGCATGTGTTATTATGAACAAGAGTGACATAAATATCCGAAAATAAAATCCACTCCATTTCGGTAAAGAAATCTTCGGCAATTTCGCATCTACGCTAGCAGACGTGTCCGCATGACAAGAAGGTAGAGCGCAAGTGCTCGAATGTGGAGGAGAAGAAGTAGCCTGTTCAGAAAATGCATCAAGAACTTGGCCTCTCAAAAACAGAAGTAAATCGAAAAAAGTATAAAAACATTCCTGCTGAATGTAGCGAACGTCCATAGTATTCAAAGAAGTTTCGCAGATAATAGTTCCAATTTCATCATGATTTTCTTTAAAATGAAGGTTTATTTCATCTATTTCACTAAGAAGACTCGGTTTGTCGGCCTTTGCCACGAACCGCGAATGCAACTTCGTTAGTTGTTCTAAATAACCACGTTGTTTTTCAATAATTTTGTCTAAATCAGTGATCGTACTGATATTCACAATTTAAACAAAATTATAAAAGGAAAAACTATTTTAAATAATTTAATAAAAAAAAGAACTACAAATGTTAAAATTTTAAATATCTGTGAAATATTTAATTTTAACTTGATTCCGCATAAAATTTAAAATTAAAGGTTAAGTGACAAATTTATTATATTTTCACTATTTTTTAAATTAATCTTAAACTTTATAAAAATCGAACTTTTAATCAAATGTAAAACACTTTACAACTATTCACATTCCAACACACTAGTTCCCAGGTTTCGGCACCAAATTTTATGTTATAGAAATCAAAGAAAATTTTAATTAAAAAAAGAAGAAAATTTTGTAATTTTTTAAAAAGTATAAAAATGATAAAGTTTATTAATTTTATTAACTATCAACCGCTCACTTCAAATACTAAAGGACAATTAAGCTTAAATTCTTTTGCAAAATATTATTTACCCAAAAAATACCAAAATTATGTGTAACGGGATCATAAATATGTAAAAAATTAATATAAAAAAGAGTGATTCCTATTATTTACTTTCGTTTATGTATTAAATAATAACTACATATCATATGAGAGCAAAACACTAATTCCCTTATACTCTGTTTGATATTGTAATTAGTAAATGAGAAAGAGTACAATAAAGGAATATAAAGAATAAAAAATTTACTCAAATAATAGTTATTAAACCACTTAATTACTGTGTGTTATATAAATAAATGAACAATAAAATAATTATTTTAAAATATTTAGTATTCTGATGAATGGTTGTTGATTGTCGCAACACTGAGGGAAGATCCTAAGTAGCCAACAGCAAAAAGGGACAAATTGGAACTAGCTGTGGCGTGCAGACTTTAATTATAGTTTTGTAAGTCATGTACTTAAAATAAATTTTAAATATTAAGAACAAAAAGTGTAAAAAAAGTTAACTAAAAAAAGAAAAAAGTGAAAAATATCATTTTAAAATCAAATTTAAAGTAAGTTAAAATTTTTAAAAATTAATCCTTTTAAATGAATGATTTTTTTTTTTGAAGAGCAAATTTTGTATAAATGTAAAATAATAACAATTAAAATTAATTAAAAAAATTCTTGAAGAGAAAATTATAACCAATAAAAAAATCTTAAAAAGAAAATTTTAAATAAAAATAAATTCTCGAAACAAAAATTTTAAATAAATTATTAATTTAAAAAAAAAACAAAGAAATTTATCAATTAAATTAATAAAAAATCTTGAAAACAAAACTTTAAACAAAATAAAAATTCATTTTAATCCTTTTGAAAATTTAAAATTAAGTTTTTTTTTCAAAATTTTAGATAAACTAATTATTTAAGATAAATAAAAAATTTAACAATTAAACAAACAAAAGAAATTATTGAAAAGAAAATTTTAAAACAAATTAATAATTTTTTTTCATTCTAAATTTAAAATTTTGTAATAATTTTTTTAATTTTTATCTCATATCTAAAACTGGTTTTAAAATAATTATAAGTGACAAATTTTAAATATTTAATAAAAATGTATAGGTTGTATCCCTAAACAATTTTTTTTATTAATTAATTGAAATAAAATTTATATTTCCCAATAAACACCAAATCCTTCAACTGTGTCCAATCCAAATAATTTAATACGTCCACCCGTGCTAAACCCACCTGAAATTAGGCTAGAACGACAGGAGATAATGTCTGTATAGCTTAGGAATGTAATAGCAAGTATTGTTACACAAACTTTTAGGATAGAAGGAATTCAAATTTGTATTTCCATTATAAACTCTAATTCTAATGAATTTTCCGGTATGGATCAGGCAATAAACCAGGAACATAGGTGATCTGGATAAAATTCCAAATATAGTTAAGACCTTGAGAGAGTTTTCAGGAAATAATATAGAATTTATTTCGTGGCATAAAAGCGTAGAGAGAATTCTACAAATATATGAACCAATCAAAGGTACGGCGAAATATTATGGCATTATTAGCGTTATTCGTAACAAAATTGTAGGGCAGGCGGACAACGTACTGGAATCTTACAACACTTCGTTGAACTGGGAATGTATCTCGCGGTGCTGAGTTACTCACTACGCGGATAAAAGAGATGTTTCATCCCTGGAATATTAGTTAACGTCAATCGTGCAAGGAAGACAAATCATTCAAGAGTCTATACATGTCTTTCCCTGATTCTGAGTAAATTGTCATCAATGGAAATGGGAAATAAGGCTGTTAATATCTTAATCGAGGCCTACCGAGGGAGCACTCGATACGTGCGTGCGAGGTTTAAATGGCGACATGACAAGACTATTAGCCATAAAAGAACCCAGAGATCTACCGCAGGCACTCGCTTTGTTTTAAATATTAGACAATCGAGCATTCAGGACCAACTACGCCCATAACACCCGTTCAGGTATAAAAAAATATTATATACCACCAAAACTTCCTCCAAGGTTCATAATTCATCTAAATAGATCTACAGTATTTTATCCACACCTGACATACCAACCACAGCTAAATTTTCTCTCTAAATCTCCACCATACCTACCTTCTTTCCAGGTAAGACCACCTCCAAAAATGCAGTGCAATATCCATACGCTAGCAGAGCAGGAACAATACAATCTCGCCACTATAGAAGAAGATAAAAACCACTATGAAACTTTACAAGAATATATGGACAACTTTTCGGAGTATCAAGAAACAAATTCTGAAAAACCCGACGAAGATTTTAGATTAACTCAATCCTCGTTACCCTATATTAGTTGTAGGACTAACGATGGAAAATTTTTGAAAATTATTTTTGATACAGGATCAAATAAAAATTATATTCAACCAAATCTGTCAAATAACTTTATTGAAAATGATAATCCATTCTATGCTAACTCAGTGGGAGGACCTATCAAAGTTACTCATCATGTTTTTGCACATCTTTTCGGAAATAATGAAACTCTTATAAAATTTTTCGTACTCCCAAATCTCAAATCCTTTCATGCTATTATAATAGGAAACAATAGTCTAAAGCAGCTTTCAGCAGTTAAATACATAGAACGTAATTTAATGATTATTAGAGGCGGACGTAAAAAAAATTAAACAACAATTTTCTCGTGATGTCAACACAATCAGAATTAGAAACCAACACATGACTGCAAATCAGAAGAATGCCATAGGGAAGCTATCAACCAAATACCCGAAATTATTTCTAGACCCAGACGAAAAATTTACCTATACAACCATGGTAGAAGGTGAAATTCGAACAATCACAGACAAACCGGTTTATTCTAGAAGTTACCCTTATCCTGCTTCATTAAAAGAAGAAGTAGAGAAGCAGATTAACGAGCTACTCTCAAATGGTTAAAATAAGACCATCCAGATCTCCGTATAACGCATGGGCAGTGCCAAAAAAACTGGACGCTTCTGGAAAGAAAAAACATCGAATGGTAGTGGATTATTGTAAACTTAATCAAATAACAATAGCAGATAGATATCCAATCTTAGAGATATCTGATATTTTAATACAATTAGGCAATAAAAAATGGTTTTCGGCTATCGACCTTAAAAGCGGATTTCACCAGATCCCATTGCGACAGCAGGATATTGAAAAGACTACATTCTCGGTGAGTAACGGAAAATATGAATTCACGAGGCTCCCTTTTGGGTTGAAGAATGCACCCTCAATCTTTCAACGAACATTAGATGACATATTACGCCAACACATCGGGAAAATATGCTTCATATATATAGACGATATACTCATCTTCAGTGAAACTGAGGCGGAACACCTGAAAAACGTCGAAACAACTTTCCAGACATTGCAAAACGCGAATATGAAAGTACAACGCGACAAGAGCGAATTTTTGCATAACGAAATCGAGTTTCTCGGATTCATTATTTCAAGTGATGGAATTAAAACAAATCCAAAAAAGTTGGATGCAATAAAGAGTTTTCCCCAGCCTAGGACAGTGAAAGATCCTTTTTAGGACTATGCGGGTACTATCGCCGCTTCATTAGGGATTACACTAAAATAGCAAAACCCCTGACAGCCCTTTTAAAGGGGGAGGAAGGCAACTTGCCGAAAGACCAATCAGGAAAAAAATTTATTTATCTTAATACAAGCGCTATAGAAGCCTATAATAAACTTAAAAACACCCTAGTTGGCCAGGATGTCGTATTGGCATACGCTGATTTTAAGAAGGAATTCCAGCTTAATACCGACGCATAGAACTACGCATTAGGTGCGGTATTATCACAGGAAGATCACCCAATAGCTTTTATTTCTAGAACTCTGAGAAAGCCTGAAGAAAATTATGCTACTAATAAGTGAGAAATGCTCGCTATCATTTGGGCCTTGGAGAATTTATTAATTTAATAAATTTAGTGAAACCCGAAACTAACTAACTTTATTACTTTCGTGTTCGTTTAGTAATTACTACCGCTTGTAGTTAATATTTGTAACCCGGTTACAGACTTTTATTTCATTTTATCACTCATTTTCGTAATTCGCGTTAAGATGTCTCTACATCTAGTTCACAAGAGTCCCTAAAGGAACATTTCCTATTTCATAGCGAACATTTGCTACAGTTTTGTAGTAAATTTCACGGAAGCCCAGTTGAAGACCAAACAGAATCAATTCTTGAGGTTAAATTAAAGGATTTTGAAGCTCGTTGGAACGAAATCGACTTATGCTACAAAAAAGTCATGTTGTCCCACGATGACTTAGTCGCTCCAGATTTTAAGCCGGAAGCCAAGGGAAATTTCGATACATGTATGGACGCTTATTATCTGTGCAATTCTCAAATCTTAGATTTGATGAGAGTCACTCGAATGGACGCCTCAGTCTCAAACCCAAACTACCACCCTGCGATACGGGTGGTTCATTCCGAGATATGTTCACTGCAGTCTATATAAACCACTCGAAGCTCTCTCCCGTCACTAAATTATATCATCTCCGGAATAAAACTAAAGGCGAAGCTGGAGCAATTATGAAGCGATATACTCTCTCCCATGATAATTTCAACATTGCATGGAACGCGCTTCACACTCGATACGAGAACAAACGAGTTCTCGTGGATAACCAGATAAAAATTTTATTTGACATTCCCGCTACGGACTCCGAGGATAGCGAGTCCATTAGAAGAATACAATCTGCGGTTGATGACTCTTTAGCGACTCTTAGAACTTTAGGTGTAAAGGTACTCATACGATTGATCTCTACCAAACTTCCCAATTTAACTCTAGCCCTATGGGAACTATCGCTCACATCTCCTCGTGAGCTCCCTAAATGGTCTCAAATGTCCCAATTCCTTGTGGATAGATATGAGGCTGTTGAATGCTTGACTAGTATTAGAAACTCAAAAGGTAGACTTAGTCTCACCAAACTAGCGTTACCCAATATACAGACATATGAGTCTCAGAAAAATATAACTCCCATGTGTAAACTGTGCAATGAAGATCACTCTCTTAGATCTTGTCCCAAATTCAGGAATTTCACGGTACAACAGAGAGTTGATTATGTATTTCAAACTAAATTTTGCAATAATTGATTGGGATCATCCCACATCAGGGCAAATTGCAAAAGTAAGCACACTTGCCTCTATTGCAAGAAAACTCACCATACCCTACTACATATGGTAAAAGAAGTTCGTAACTAAACTACTCAAAGTAATGGAAACACTCGTCTCAAGAAACCAGATAAAAGTCTCAGTTCCCAAAAGTCCCCAATGGTTTCTCAATCAAACTCACAGGATGCTCATGCTGAACAGCCATCCACATCGGGTCAGGTACGTGCCAATTACTCCTTCAGCTGCGAGAATATTATATTGAGAACTACGCTAGTGCAGATAGAATCTCGACGTGAACGCTTCACGGTAAGAGCTCTTATTGACCCTGGTTCTCAACGAACATCCATATCTGAAAAGATTAGGAACCGCCTTCAGCTTCCATATCACAACTCTAATTTTGAAATTATTGGTATTGGAGGACAAAAACAATCGGTTAATAGGGAATGTGATTTTGTGTTGTATGCTCGAAGAACAGATACAATAATTTCGGTTAAGGCAATAGTTTTACCAAAGGTGACTAAATGCCTCCCAGCTCTCAGTTTTGACGTTACTTACTCAAAGGAACTTATGGAATTGGATCTAGCTGATCCAGCCTTTAACCAAGCATCTCAAATTGATCTTATACTAGGCAATGATTATGAGCAATCTATTAATATCGATGGCATAAGGAAAAATATATGCGGTCACACATCTGCATATAATACTATTTTCGGTTGGGTACTAAGTGGTCCCATGGAAACTCGCACTACACATTCCTTTGCATCAATCATAGCTCTGAAACCGCTGATCTTAACGATCTTTTGAAAAAGTTTTGGGAATGTTGGATATTGCTTTTTAATGGCAACTCTCTGATGTCGCTTAATTAGCTTTACACTAAATCATGTACTAAAATAAGACAAAGGAGTAATAAAATAAAACAGTTGGTATTTGGAGTTTAAGCTGAATGCGTGCTTTTCTTTTTTGTGTAATACACAACAAATGGCGACGAGCAAAAAAATTGCTTTATTAAAAAAATTGATAATAGAAATTAAATTGTGTTATTAAATAAACATATTGATAAAAAAAAATATTTTGAATAAAAATTATAATGCCAGAGACTAACTCGACCAACAATAAAATAAGTGAAGGAGCTCCAATTGCCGACTCAATCTATTGCAGTGTTTGTTCCAAATGCTGACAAATGGCAATTATGGCATGAAAGGTTGGAAATATATTTGTGCGAAACTGACTGTACAAATGATAACGTAAAGAAGTCGATTTTATGAAAGTCTATTGGAGCTGAAGCGTATGGAGTATTACACAGCTTGTGCAGCCATCAATATCCCGTTTCTAAATCGTATAAAGATTTATGTCAAATTTTAAAAACACATTTTACACCTCCGACCATTATATTTCAAGAAAGGACAAAATTTCACAACGCAGTTATGGGTGAAACTGAAACTGTTTCTAATTGGTTTGCCCGTATAAAAAAACTTGCTTTGAATTGTAAATTTGGTGAGCACTTGGATGCCTTTATATTGGATAAGTTCATAATGGGACTCCCGTCTCGAATATTCGAAAGAATGTGTGAAGATGATGATGATTAATTCTGGAGACTAAATTTAAGTCATCGAATAATATGAGTGAAAGAGATGACATCAACTTTGTAAAACGGAACGCTTGAAAAAACAACAACATGGATCAAAAACGCGGTAACAAAAGCAGCACTGATAGCAGAGGCAGCAATAATAGCAGCGGTAGTAGCAGTAGCAGAAATCGTAACAACAACAAAAACAAAAAGGAATGCTCTAACTGCGGTTGTCGAAATCACAAATCTTTTGACTGCAAGTTTAAATAGAGTAAATGCCATTCTTGTAGCAAAGTCGGTCACTTAGCTTCAGTGTGTCGTTCAAAGAATAATGTAAATTATGTATCAGAAGATTCTAATTTTTCCCAATTTGATAAGTCTTATAATGTTCCTATCTTTAGCATTGAGAGTGAAAGTCCGATGAGCCTTTACACACTACCTATAATGATTAACGCTACAGCGGTAATTCTATTTCAATTTTTGGTGAGTTTCTTGCAAATATTACCTATAATGGCATTACAAAAAATTTTTGTTATTGTGACGAATACAGAAAATCCTCCTTTGTTAGGAGGAACATTTTTAAGGGCTTTTAATTTCGAATTGAAACGAATCAAATCAATTGTTGACAGACGAGAATTAGGTGAACGCAGTGATGAGATTAGAAAGGAATTTGCTGATGTGTTTGATGGCAGTCTAGGAGCTAATAAGTATGCAAAGTTTTCTCTATTAATGGATGAAACGGCGAAACCTATATTTTTCAGGCCACGCCCTTTGCCTCTTACATGGAAGTCTCAAATAGAAAAACAGCTTCGTGATTTAACTAAGAATAACATTTTGGAACCTGTAGATCAGTCAGAGTGGGGAACGCCTATTGTTCCAATTTTAAAACCAGATGGTAGCTTTCGTTTATGTGGCGATTTTAAAGTTACTATTAATAAACATTTGGTTGATTTTACGTATCCTTTACCTAGGATAGATGAAGTTTTTGCTGCATTACAAGGTGGTTGTTTATTTACAAAATTAGATCTTTCGAATACATACAACCAGTTGTTATTAGATGAAAGTTCACAACTTTTGTGTACATTAAGTACACATATAGGCACTTTGAAAATGAAAATACTCCCATTTGGGATAAAAACTGCAGCGGAAATTTTTCAGAAAATCATTGAGGGTGTTCTGAGAGGTATACCAGGTGTAGTAGTCTATCAAGATGACGTAACGGTGACAGGGAAAACTTTAGAGGAACATATGAGTAATTTGAGGTTGGTCTTGAATAAGCTACGGGATGCAGGTTTCAAATTAAACCGTGGAAAGTGTAATTTTTTTGAACAAAAAATATCTTATTTAGGTTTTACCATAGATAAGGATGGTCTAAGCAAGAATGAAGATCGTATTGCTTCAATAGTGAAAGCCCCACCACCACTGAATGTGTCGCAACTTATAGCTGTAATCGGTATGCTAAATTATTATACAAAGTTTATCAATGGCTTTGCGGAGAAAATGGTACCTCTTTATAATTTGTTAAAAAAAAAGACGTAAAATTTTACTGGTCGAAACAATGTCAAACCTCTTATGAAAAATTGAAGCATGATATTGTATTAGACCAGGTTTTAGTGCATTTTAACCCTGATTTCCAAATAGTATTGACCACAGACGCTTGTTTTCCCAGACAAGTCTATGAAGCCTATTGCTTTTGTATCTAGAGCTCTCACAAAAACAGAAATAAATTACAGTACGTTGGAAAAGGAGGCTCTAGCAATTATATTTTGCGTGACAAAGTAGAGACAATAGTTATTAGGTAACCGCTTTACTTTACGAACAGACCATAAGCCGTTGTTGACAATAATCGGGGAAAAAAGGGTTTACCACTAATGGCTTCAGCTCGAGTGCAACGCTGGGCACTGATCCTTTCGGGATTCGATTATTCTGTAGATCATGTTAAAGGAACATTAAATTATGCAGATAATCTTTCCAGAATGCCACAAGTAACAACAGTTGAAGATTATAACGAATGTAATTATATCAATTTGGTGGAAAGGGAGAATTTATTCGACTTTAATTTTAAAAGTATTGCAAGGGAAACAAGACGTGACCCTGTTTTATCAAAAGTTCCTAGTACCATTAGCAAGGGTATAGTACACCAATTAAAGGGTGATGAGTTTAAACCTTATAGGGAAAAAGCAAATGAATTGTCTATTGAATATGACTGCGTACTGTGGGGATATCGTACAGTAATTCCCAGTAAACTACGTAAATCAATCTTGGAAAGCTTACATAGCTCCCATTTTGGAATTGTCAAGACCAAAGCTTTGGCACGTCCTTATGTTTGGTAGCCAGCTACTGATAAGGACATTGAAATACTTATCAAGAATTGTAGACCCTACCAAGAACTACAATCAAGCCCTGAGAAGAGTGTTTTAATCCCGTGGAGTCCAGCAGAATCCGTTTGGAGTCGCATCCATATTGATTTTGCGGGACCCATCAATCACCGTTATTTGTTGATTGATATCGACTCGTTTTCTAAATGGGTTGAAGTTTTCACAACGAGGGAGATAACTTCACATTTCACAATTAGCAAACTGAGGGAATTATTTTCTAGATTTGGTATAGTTGATACTATCGAGAGCGATAATGGACGACAATTTGTGTCAGACGAATTTGAAACGTTTTTGAGACTAAATGATATTAGGCACATATTGACAGCTCCTAGACATCCGTCTACAAATGGTCAAGCGGAGAATTTCGTAAAAACCGTAAAAAATCTGTCTTGGCAAACTTAAAAGAGAAAAATAATGCAGAACTTGATATTTAATTAAATCGATTTTTGATTGATTACCGCAATACCCCGCACTGTTCTATTGGTGAATCGTCAGCAAAACTACTGTTGGGTCGCTCACTTAAAACACGTTTTGATCTTTTAAGATCGCCTTTGACAAAGGAGAGAATCAAAAAGTCCCAAGAGAAAAATGTTCTTCTTCACAAAGGAAGGCGTAATTTGTAATTTTCTAAAGGTGAAAAAGTTTTAATCAGAAATTATAAAGATTGCAATAAACAAAGCTGGTCAACTGCCACGGTTAAACAAAAAATGGGAGAGCAATCTTATTTGTGTATTATGTCGGAAAATAATCGTGAAATTAAAAGACATTTAGACCAAATGTGTAGCCTAAATGGTAATGAGTCACAAAACACCAATGATTCGAATAATGACAGAGAGAGTAATTTATTATCTGGAACAAGCAACGAAGGCAACAGTGAAACGAAGTAATATCAAAAATGAGAATGAAGGGGTTGTTCGGTCCTAATAGGATTAAGTATATTGCATTGGCCTTGCAATGTCAATATTTATTTAAGATCATTCAACCTCAACGGTTGTCTTGTCCTCAACGGTTGTGCTGAATGGAAAGTAGCAGTAATTATGTATTAGATATAAGTTAGTCTTAAGGAAATTGAAATAATAAAAATAAATTGAATTGTTAGTTATAAAACATAATTGAACAAGTGCGGATCGTGTAATTCTTTTCAAATATCGGTATTTTTATATTTGGCTTTTTTTCGGTTCACTTAATTTCATTTTATGGTTTTCACCAATTCTCTTTTGTGAATTTTAAATTATAAAATATTTAATTTAAAAGAAATATAATTCTAAAAAATATTAGAATTTTACATTTTTGCGCCCAAGCAGGGACATAAATAGTGATCGTGTTTAGACCAAACTCGCGAATAAATTTTATAAGTTTTTTTAAAAGCTAATTCGCGTGTGTAACGAGTTTTATAAATTAATTAAAATTCAGAAAACTCAGATCTGATAAGTTAATTAAGATTTAAAAACAAAAATCTCTTAGTGTTACAAAAATAACAATATAAAACCTAAGAAATAAAAACCTAAGTTAGTGTTGTGTGGTTGAAATAAATAAAACAGAGAAATATATTACTAATCAATAAACATAAATACATACATACATATATGTATTAGCAAAACAATAAAACATAAAAAACAAAGTGTTATACAGTGAGATAAAAAAAAATAATAATAATAGCAAGCAAAACAAAATAAGAATAACCACCAATAATACAAAATATATAAAAACATCAAATAACAATATAAATATTGGTTATTGTTGTGAAACATACAAATAAACAGAAAAATAAAATAAAATACAAAATAACAAATACAATAGAAACAAAAATAAAATCTAAAATACAAGAATACAGTGTAACAAGAAATTACAAATACAAAAAGTGTTAATAGTGCAACATAAATTTCAAAATACACTACACTTTACAAGAACATATCAACACACTACACAAACAAAATCAATACATCGTTGGACGACTCCAGGAAAGGAATCCAGCCCAGATGCCCCATTGGTACTGCATTCTGTGCCGGTCGAAGAAAAATAAGGGGAGTACTGTAGACTCTCTAGAGGTAAAAAGTGTGAAATATATTTGTGTTTTTTTTCCTTAAATTTGTAATTTAATCAAATTTAAGAGATTTTTTGTAAGTTAATCAAAAAATTCATAATCGCTTAAAGAGCAGAACACAAAAAATATATTTCACATTTTTAAAGTATTGAAACAATACATTTATTTATAATTTTATACAAATTTATTTATAATTTTATATCTACAATTTTCATACACATTGCGAATATTTTCCTTTATGAAATTATAAAAAAACAAACCTTAAAAGTGCATAGAACCGCAAGTGTTAATATCGTTAAGTTAATACGTATTTACACTAACAATTTGTTCTCTTTGTTAGTGAGAAAACATTCAGCATACCATTTGTGTTGCTTTTGTTTGTTTTATTTTCATCTATTTTTCGTAATTTCATTTGATCAGTGTTCCGTTCCACGCGTTCCTATACTGTTTGTATACATGTTAAGGCAAAAAACATTTAAATGCACTTCTTGCTTAATTTAGTGGCCTTGTTTCAGGTTATTGAACTTCTTGCTAATTATTAAAATTGCTGACATAATTCCAGACAGAACTTAAACCCAAAAATTGCATATGGTAATAAACTGCTTCATAAGCATATTTTATTTTACATAAATTATAATTTTTATTTTTAAGCTCAGTTACAATTTATTATCAAGTGAAAACAGTTGTAATTCATTAGCAAGTGTAAAATGTTTTAGTTTAAGTGAAAAGAAAAAAATTAAATAAATGTTTTTTTTTTTTTATAAAAAAAACATATCATAAAAAAGTTAATTGGCGCCCAACGTTAAAGGGTTCCTATCAAAAGCACGCCATAGGCTGCAAATACAAGGACACCCATAAGACAAAGCGCCCCATAGGCTGCGGACTTAAGTAAAAGGCACCTCATAAGCTGCAATAGGCGATCATCTGTAAAACAAGGACGTTTTAAGTGGAGAACTCAGAACCCTAGTAACAAGGTAGAAAAGGAACAATACCCCCCTACCAGCTCCATGAGGATGATCTTTATGTAAGCATAGGTTTAAGACTAAATTTTTAAGAAGAATATTTATTAATTTAAAAAAAAAATTATATTTTTACTAAAAGTGCTAAAAATCAAAAGTTTAAAAAAGAGAAACGTGCAAAACTTAAAATAATACAAAATTATCTAAGTAAAAAAATTTTTTATGAAGTAATTAGAAAAAATTTAAATTAAGGAGGAAAAAAGGAATTAAATTAAAAAAAAAAACATTTTTTATATAATCTCTTTATCAGTGAAATTTAAATTAAATTAAATTTAATTTAATTAAATTTATGAAAAACAATACTATATTGAAGTAGATATTAAGAAGTGTATTAAAATAGTTCTTTTAAATAATAGAACAAAATAACAAAAACCCTGAATAAAACGTACTAGCGATAAAAATAACCGAAAGTTTAAAGAAGATAATATTTTAGTGATAGGATACAGCGTTTTTAGTCGAGTCATAACTTTACTACTTTTCAGTGTTACTAATTATGTGGAATCCGAGCAACTTGATTAGGCCTGCGGTCTTGAATAACGCAAAAATTCCGAATCCGGCACCCGTAGTTGAAGGAAATAGGGAAAGTGAAGACGAAAGGATAGCTAGAATTTGCGCACAACAGTGCCAAATAGCAATTAGACAAATTCTGAATTCTGACGTAAACATGTGAGGTGTAGATCAAGTTATAGAGGACAGGTACAGGAATAACTTAGCAGATTTAGATAAGGTTCCCGACATTGTAAAGAACTTGAGGCAATTCTCCGGTAATCCATCAGGGTTTAGCTCTTGGAAAAAGAGCGTAGATAGAATACTTGGACTGTATGACTCTATGAAAGGGACTCCTAAATACTTTGCAATAATCAATACAATTCGAAACAAAATTATTGGCCGCGCAGATGCAGCCATGGAGTCATATAATACTCCTTTAAACTGGAACTGTATTATGAAATGTCTGGCATTACACTATGCAGACAAAAGGGATTTGACTACTTTAGAATACCAGATGAGCTCATTAAGACAGGGTAACAGCAAAATTCAGGACTTCTATCAAAAGGGTTACTCCTATCTCTCTCTAATTATTAATAAATTGTCTTGCATGGATATTGGTAAAGAAGCGCTCGATCTTCTGGCACAGACCTATAGGGCTAAGGCCTTAGATGTCTTCATTAGAGGTCTAAGAGGCAATATGTCAATGCATCTTGGTATGAAAGAACCAAAGGATCTTCCTCAGGCACTCCATTTGTGACTTAAAATGGAAAATCAATTCGTGAGATCACAATTTGTGAGCTCTCAAAAGACTAATACCAACAAAACTATATCTCTAACACCAAATAGAATGCAATACCAGAACAAACATCAGGATAATTTTTATACACAATTGGCTCACATGCCACAAACTTCTCATGATTTTTATCAATTTAAACCAATACCTCCAAGAAGATATTATAACCCTAATCAAATGTCAATGGCACAAGCATATTCAAACCCAAACTTCATGCCACCTAGGCCAAGCGCACCAAAACCACAACCACGTCCTGAACCTATGAACGTAGACTCTTCAACAAAAACAAAGGGTGTGAACTACATGAATAGGCCAAGCCAAAATAATCAATTTTTGGTAAAAGACCACCCGTCCAATCGGAACAATTCCGAGGATCACCAAAAATGCAAAGGAATTTCCATTTGCAAACAGAACAAAGTAATTATGAGGAACAAATGTCAAACTACGAGCGCGAGGAAAAATTACCATTACTTGATGAGTACCTCGAAAACCAAATGGACAGACAAGAAAACGATAATCAATTTGAAACACAAGAATTCGTCCCTACCCTATTTTGAGTGCAGGACGAATACCGGACAGGTACAAAACTTTCTCATTGACACAGGTTCGAACAAAAATTACATCCAGCCTAGCCTTGTGAGAAATCCCTTACCTAACCAGAATAATTTCTATGCAAGCTCAGTAGGTGGACAAAATGAAATTACCCACCATACTTTCGTAAATCTTTTCGGCAAACACGCCGATAAAATCAAATTGTTTCTATTACCATCTTTAAGATCCTTCCATGGCATCTTAGGAAACGACAGTTTAAAAGAACTATCAGCAATTATTTACCTGGCAGATAATTATATGCTTGTCAATAAAAAACTTAAAGTCAAAATAAAGCAGAAAATCACACAATCGGTTAATAATATTAGTATCAGGACTGACCACATGACAGTAGAACAAAAAACAGGTTAAAAGAAACTGTCGAACGACACAAAACCTTATTTAGTGAACCAGACGAGAACCTTACTTACACCACAGCTGTAGTTGTAGATATCCAGACTAAAACTGACGATCCCATTTATTCCAGATATTATCCCTATCCTGTACAATTAAAAGACGAAGTCGAAAACCAAATACAAGACCTTTTGAAGCCAGGTATCATTCGACCTTCGCGGTCGCCATATAATTCACACAAAACAAATTTTTCTCAGTACTGGATTTAAAAAGCGGGTTCCATCAAATACGGCTTAGAGAAGCTGACAGACAAAAGACGGCATTCTCGGTCAATAATGGTAAATACGAGTTTACCAGATTACCGTTCGGATTGAAGAATGCGCCTTCCATATTTCAGCGGACGTTAGACGACATACTCAGAAAATGGATAGGAAAAATTTGTTTCGTCTATGTGGACGATATTATTATATTTTCCAAGGATGAAGAAGAACACTTCAAAAACATAGATACCATTTTTAAAACTCTTAGACTTTCAAATATGAAAGTTCAGTTGGACAAGTGTGAGTTCTTGAAAAAAGAGGTTGAATATTTGGGATTTATCATTTCCGATAAAGGCATAAAAACCAATCCCAGAAAGGTTGAAGCGATTCTTAATTTCCCAATGCCAAAAACTTTAAAAGACCTAAGATCGTTTTTGGGATTGTCCAATTACTATAGGCGCTTTATCAGGGACTATGCCAAAATTGCGAAGCCCCTGACAATGCTTTTAAGAGGGGAGGCAGGACGTTCGTCAAAATATACATCGAAAAAGGTTAAAATTGATTTGAATCAGGAAGCAATAGATGCATTTATGAAACTTAAAACCACATTGACTTCCGATGACATGATGTTGTAATACCCTGATTTTGATAGAGAATTTACCCTCACAACAGACGCACTACGCACTAGGTGCAGTGCTATCTCAAGACAACAGACATATTGTATTTCTGTCAAGAACTCTTAGTAAAGCAGAGGAGCATTACGCGACGAATGAAAAGAAGTTAATCGCCATTGTATGGGCATTAAAGTCGCTTAGAAATTACCTCTATGGTTCTGTAAAACTGAAGATTTTTACGGACCATCACCCTTTAACCTACGCTTTGAATAATAAAAACTCCAATTTCAAGCTTAAACGATGGAAAGCATTTCTCGAAGATTTTAATTACGAACTACAATACAAACCAGGTAGTACCAATGCTGTCGCTGACGCCTTGTCAAGACCTTCTCAGGAAAATCCTCAAATAAATACCTTGACTACAACTCAACATAGCGACGAGAGCTCATCTCAACATCTCACACAATTCACAGACGCACCGATTAACGCTTATAAAAATCAAATAATAATAACATCCAACGGGGAGGAACAATCAACACATGTTTTTGAAATTGTGTTCCCGACCTATCATAGACATACCATAAATGAACCCAATATTACAGATGAAGTCCTTACTCAACTTTTAAGGAAATACTTAAATCTTTCCGTGACAAATTGTATAAAAACATCTGATGAGATTTTATGAAAATTGCAGGAGATCTATAAAGATAGCTTTACACAATACAGAGCAAAGTGTACTCGAACCATGGTAATAGATCTGAAAAGTGAAGAGGAACAAGAAACGGAAATTATTAATGAGCACAATAGAGCGCATAGAAATAGCAAGGAAAACAAAACACAATTACTAACAAAATTCTATTTTCCTCATATGCATTCTAAGATAAAAAATCACTAGTCTCTGCAAAGTATGTAGGGAAAATAAGTATGATAGACACCCTAACAGAATCACGCTTCAGGAAACGCCAATAGCGCTATTTCCCGGACAAATTATACACATAGATATTTTTATGACAGAAAAAAAGCAATAGATAAGTTTTCCAAATTTACACAAGCAAGAATATTGAAGTCTCGATCTGTCGAAGACGTTAAAGAACCTCTAAGGGAGCTCTTACTTTCCTTCGGCATGCCAGAAACAATCGTTATGGATAATGAAAAGTCATTTAATGCTACATCTATAGTCTTCATGTTAGAAAATCAGTATAATATAAAAGTTTTTAAAATTCCACCGTATAGGAGTAGTGTTAACGGACAGATAGAAAGGTTTCATTCGACGCTGGCGTAAGTTATGCGCTGTTTGAAAGCCGAAAACTCTCAAAACACATTTTCAGAACTATTGCATAAGGCAAACTATGAATACAATAATTCGATACATTCGACTACAAAAAAGAAACCAATAGAATCATTTTTCTTAGGAAGAGTGAGTACTAATCCTCAAGAAATAGAAAAATTTAAGTTAGAAATTATTAAGAGACTTCAGGAAAAACAGCTAGAGACCATTGATTTTCACAATAGGAAGGGGACCGTACCTAAGACATACGAACCAGGACAAATTATATACGTTAAAGAAAATAGAAGATTAGGAACAAAACTTAGTAAGAATTACAGAAAAGAAATAGTTAAGGAAAATAAAAATACAACAGTAATAACAGAATCAGGAAAAACTATCCATAAGAATAATATAAGGAACTAAAGAATTCTAATTTCAGATTACTTTTCACCGTCGTTTCGGCTGACATCAAAATAATGGACTATACGAACTCGCAAGTTATGACTATAGCAACAGGACTAGCAAAATTATAAACTGGGACTTTTAAACTTATTCATATCATTGACGTTAATGAATATCAAGAATTAAGTGACAAATTGCAGGAAACATAAATACAAAATGTCGATAAATCACATTTTCTTTATTCCTTTTTAAATCATCAATTAACATAGTTACAGGACTTCTTATACAGGCTAAAAACTAGAACCAAGAGGTCTTTAAATTTTTTGGGTACAGCGTGGAAATGGCTCGCTGAAAGCCCGGACCACGATGACTTTGTAATTTTGGAGAAAAAGACAAAGAAAATGTTGAGAAATAATAATAGACAAGTTGTTATAAATAGACTATCAATCGAAAAGATTAAAGAAGTAACTAGAGTAACAAACGAAATACTAAAAATCATGAAAAATAATAACAATAACTCCTCAAGAGAACATGCGATAACAGCACTAAAATATAAATTAGATATAATAAAAGAAGAAATTGTTAATACTCAGTATGCCATTCACTGGGCAAAAATTGGAGTAATAAGTAAACTCATTTATACCATCATCTACAGAAATAGATATAGTTAAAAATATAATAAATAAGGATGCAATACCCTTTGTAAACCTAGAACAAGCATTTGAATTTGCCGAAGTAAAAATTGCATCTAACAATGATTCTATAGTTTATATTATTAGTATACCAATGACAAATGTTAATTCTTGTAATGAACTATTAATAAAACCCATTAAATATGAGAGATATATACCTGAAATTATTTATGATAAAATTTTAACATGCGATAATGTAATATTTGGAGTAAAAAATACATGTAAAAGTTATAATAATATTACTATATGCAATAGAAAAAATTTAGCAAACTTGGACAATGACACTTGTATAGCAAATTTAATTGGAATACACCCACAGTAGATGAAATTTCACCTGGAACAATTCTTTTAAATAAATTTAATGGAACAATATTTGTTATGGGAGAACCACAAAATCTAACTGGTACATTTCTGGTGCAATTCCGCAATGAATCTATCTCGATATCAGGTCAAGTCTATAATGCTTTTGAGACAACAGCTATAAAGCCATTACCCGCTATTCTACAACCCAGGAATTCCAGGTTAAACATAGAAGAAGAACTGTCAATAGAAATGGTAAAAGAAATGCAGCTCAACAATACAGAAGCCATAGATACCCTCAATTATAAACACAAATTGACTATTGGACTATTCATAATAGTATTATTGCCAACAACCATTCTTGCTGTCAAATCAGCTAAATGTAAGTAAAAGAGGAAATCGTTTATCGTATCATCAGTTATCGATAACCACCCACAAGTTCATGTATCCATGCCTGAATTATCGGAACCTAAATTAAAGGAAATCAATGGAATCACAAGGGTCACACAAATTCCTTATTTCTGACCGAACGAGGACGATCGGTTTTAAGCGGGGAGGTGTTAAGACAAAAAACATTTAAATGCACTTCTTGCTTAATTTAGTAGCTTTGTTTCAGGTTATTGAACTTCTTGCTGATTATTAAAATTGCTGACATAATTCCAGACAGAACTTAAACCCAAAAATTGCATATGGTAATAAACTGCTTCATAAGCATATTTTATTTTACATAAATTATAATTTTTATTTTTAAGCTCAGTTACAATTTATTATCAAGTGAAAACAGTTGTAATTCATTAGCAAGTGTAAAATGTTTTAGTTTAAGTGAAAAGAAAAAAATAAATAAATGTTTTTTTTTTATAAAAAAAAAAACAAATCATAAAAAAGTTAATTTATACGTTACATATTACAGCTGTGTACAGTGTAACATGTAACACACTAGTAACAAAATTAAAATTTCAATAAAATTGGTCACACAAAATTCATAATTCGAATTATTTTTCGATTATTGTTATTTATAATAACAGTGTGTTCATATTGAAATTAGATTTTTGTTTTATTATAAAATAAATCGATTATTGAACGATTTTACTCGGTACCTTAAATACTTTTATACCGAAGGCTGTGTAAAGCGTTTATATTTTTATTTTCTGAGATCAAGTAAGTTACTCTTGACTCAATTAACGCCACTTAAGTATTGGAATCGGAAATTTCGAATATTGTGTACCGAGGTACATCAATTAAATTCTATTTTCCAAAACAATTGAATAAATTCGAATATAATTCTACCGATAATTTACTTTGGTCAATTTCAACTTCTTGTTTTGAGGAATTTTTGAATAAACAGATATAATAATGACTAGTAGAGGCTCTAAACGCCAAGATTATTTTTTTTCTAGGTCGTTGTTGTTTTATTATTTAAAAATCTAATAATTATAATCCAGTTTATTCTGGCTTCTTGGCCTTCTTGACTTGGCCATTGCTGTGGCGGGCGATTGTCCTCGTGAACGATTACTACTTGGCCTTCTTCGAGGTTGGACATTCCCTGATGCCATTTGGTTTTGTTTTGCAGACCGAGAATGTAGTCCCGAGACCAGGCCTGTCAGAATGTCTGCTTGAGATTGCAGAACAGACGCCAACGCTTGCATAACTTAGCTTCTTTGTCTTTCACGCCGCTGACCCTCGCCTATTAGTAGATGATCTGGTGTTAAGGCTTCTCCGTCGTTGGGGTCTGGAGACAGCGGTGCGATTGGACGACTGTTGAGCACCGCCTCTACTTCTGCGAGCATTACCATCTCTTCTTGCGTGAGCGCCATGTTGCCCACGGCTCGCAGAAGTAGGAACTTCGCTTGTTTGGCGGCAGCTTCACACAGTCCTCCGAAGAGCGGCGCCCGAGGTGGTATGCAGCTGAACTTCACCCCGGACGACGCTGCGTACGACTCGACGGCGTGTCGACTTTTGTCAAACGCTTGTTGCAGTTCTTTCAGGACGCGGATGGCTCCGACGAAATTCGTTGCATTGTCGCAGTAGACCTCCTTGGGTAGTCCTATCCTGGCAGCAAACCTTTTAAAAGACATAAGAAAAGCATTAGAGGAAAGATCAGAGACTAATTCTAAATGTACTGCCTTAGATGCAAAACAAACGAAATCCGCTATATACATTTTTAATGGTGGTCTCCCACGTATTTTCAAACGCCAATAGGACGACAGTAGTCCACTCCGACTATTAAAAATTGTCGCGAAGCTCTCACTCTATTAATGGGTAAATTTCCCATTATTTGCTTCGGTTTATAGCGGAAGCAATGTACGCATTTGCTAACTATTCTCTTGCATTGCGCGAAAGAGCTATAAGTGCTTTTGTACCAGCATGACAATTCTCCAAATGCAAGTTTCGCAATTTTTTTCTTATTATTTCTTTCCGGTAATAATAGTGGAAACTTGGTATTATACTTCAAGTCTGCATTTAGCAGTCTTCCACCTACCCTTATTAATGAAAACGATTTATCTTCCTCAACAAATGTATGCATAAATGGTGTTAACCGCTGGATATTAGAGGGCAAAGCAAGAGATTTCTGAAGCTTAAGTATTTCCTCAGAAAAATTAGTTTTCTGGATCGTTTCTACAAGTCGAAAGAAGGCAAATTTCAATTCGATTGCAGTAGGTGGACACTTTTTCTCGACTTTGCGTTTTTTAAGGATGTCAACAAATCTGACCACAAACGCAGTAACTCGTAATAATTTTCTGTACGAGGAATACTTTTCTGTGAGATCCAACAAACAATTTTGTGGATCCTCTACTGAAAGAAATACATTTGTTTTCCTTTTTTCCAATAGTATTTGGTTCTCTGTTAACTCGAAATGTTAACAGGCCAGGAAGAACTGTCACCAAATAATAATGACGGTCCCTCAAACCACATCGATTGCTTCAATTCCTGAACGTCGGATCCTCGAGAAACAATGTCAGCTGGATTATGGTCAGTTGGCACATGTCGCCATGAAATTTTCTCTGAACACTCCTGAATCTCAGCTACTCTATTCGATACGAAAGTAGCAAGGGAGGATGGATGGGTCTTTAATCAATGTAGAGTTATTTCCGAATCTGTCCAGAAATAAACTGGATCGATCTTAAATTTCAACATGAGCTTAATTCGAGTCCGCAACTTTGCCAATAGGTGTGCAGCACACAGGTCAAGTCTCGGAAGAGGATTTGAGATTTTGCCATGAAATATCAAGTCTCATGGGAATCGATTCATCCCAGTCAAGTTTTTGAATCCAAAGTTCTTGAAGTAAGATCTTGGAGTTTATACCAATAGGGCACCAATAGTCCGAGAGGATCAAATAACCGAGAAGAAACTAACAATATGTTTCTTTTCGTAGCTTTCAAATCTTTGAAAGAATTCTCCAAATGAAACTTTAATGAATCATTTTTCGGACTCCAATGTAAGCCCAAAGCCTTAGCAGAATCGGAATCGCTGTGCAATAGCTTTTCACTTTGCAGAGTACTAATAAATTTAGGATGATTTGAAAACCATTTCGCAATATTAAAACCAGCTGAACTTAGGATCTCGGTGACTTGATTTCGAATTGTAATCAGATCCTCGTAACTTTCACCACCGGTTAACAAATCATCAACGTAAAAATCACTGCGAACAACTTTTGAAGCAATAGGCAAAGTCTCTCTGTACAAATCGCTCAATTCAATCAGATATCTTATAGCTAGAAATGGGGCAGAAGCTGTGCCATAAGTTACAGTGTTCAATCGAAACACCTGTAAGCTATCAGACGGATTTTGTCTCCAAAGGATTAATTGAAAATTCATATCATTATCGTCGATCAAAACTTGACGGTGCATTTTCTCGATGCCTGCAGTGATTACGTACCAATGAAGCCGAAAACGGATGAGTGTAGAATACAATTCTTTTTGAATGCTGGAACCAACCATTAACAAATCGTTCAGTGATATATGAGAAGAAGTTCTACACGAAGCATCGAAAAGTACTCGAAGTTTAGTAGTTGTACTTTGAGGTCGCAGAACACATTGATGTGGAATAAAATAGTGAGGAGAATCTGGCATATTATCAAGAAGTGACATATGCCCCAAATTGAAATACTCTTTCATAAAGTCATGATATATATGCCTCATCGTGTCGTCCTTGGACAGTCCTCGTTCCAACGAAAGAAATCGTCTTTCGCGACTTCGAACGAAGAACCTAACACTTTTGCATCAGATTTGAAAGGCAGTGAGACCACAAATCGTCCTGACGCTAAATGTCGTATTGAATTTCTAAATTTATCCTCACATTGTTGCTGCTCCTCTGAATAACTTTTCCTTGATTCATTTGGAAGTTCCTCCAGTTCCCAGAACTTCTTGACTATTGAATCAATATTGCTCTCGTTTTCTATCGAAGTACTCAAATGACAAACGCTAGAATTAATGGAGCCCTTTGATTGATTGTATTTGCCAGTGACAATCGAACCAAGTGAAGTTTTCCGAAGGATTGGAAGGCTCGGGCCAGATTTTATCTGACCAACACACATTAACTCGGAGAAGATTTCTGCTCCGATAAGCAAATCAATTTTCCGTGGTTTATGGAAGCACGGATCAGCTAACTTTATATTGTTAGGAATATGAAAGCCGTTTGTATTTATAACACTATCAGGTTGGAAATTTGTTATAGAACTCAATACCCAAAATTTCGCATTGAATTGAGTAGAGTTAACCCTCGACGTGACAGTTAAATTAACGCAAGATTTCGAAAGTGAATTCGTTTCACTAATGCCAGTTAAATTCAGTCTGCCTCCTCCTTGGATAAGTTGGAATCCGGAATCCAAAAGTGCTCTCGCTGGTATCAATTTACCAGAGCCACTTCTTACACTGACTACTGCTGTCGCGAGAATAACTCTTTCATCGGACGAAGAATAATTCACCGATCCATGTGAAACCGATGATTGTTCAGTGTAGTTGTTATTTGTACTTGCACTTGTAGTGTACATATGTAGCAATGAATTGTGTGAGCTACCACAAATTCTACATTTGGACAATTTATACATGCTGGCACTGATTTAATAAAGTCAAATCTTCGACTTACTAGCTCAGCAGTGAATGAATTATTATTTTTTATTATTATTATTTTATTATTTTTTTTATTATTATTATTTTTTATTATTATTAATATTGTGCTGAACCGATTTACAAAATAAACATTTGTCAGCAGATAATTTGGATTTCGATACATTTAGTTGAAGACTCATCAGCTGCAATATGCTGCTATCGTTTGTTCAAGGCGGATTCACAGTCTGACCAAAGGGGAAGTTTATCAAAATCAAGTTGTTCTTCCCATTTCGATTTGGTGACTTGATCTACCTTTGACACCACTAAATGTATGAGGATGGCATTTGTAATTTTCTTATCGTCACCAATTGACACTAAAGAATCGTATACCGCGGTTACTGGATCTATCATGCTTCGCAAAGCACTACCCGAAGGTTTTGCAATTTGTGGCAAATCGAAAAGTTTTCTTATAGGGGTAGGTACATCGAATAGAAACTTGAGACCAAGAAAGGATGGAAGAGTTGTAAGATCTAATGAAGTATTGCAAAACTAAAAAAAATGTTTGTATACAATTTATAAAATATTGTAAAACTTATGTTAATTATATTGAATTACCAAAATTAATTTTATAAGTAAAAATGATCTTAAGGAGAGGCGTGTTGGATATTGCTTTTTAATGGCAACTCTCTGATGTCGCTTAATTAGTTTTACACTAAATCATGTACTAAAATAAGACAAAGAAGTAATAAAATAAACCAGTTGGTATTTGGAGTTTAAGCTGAATGTGTGCTTTTCTTTTTTGTGTAATACACAACAGGAAAGATGAGGAAATACCCACAACTCAATCCAAATTTAAAGAGGATAAATTTTGTGAGAATTTCTACTGTAATACAACTACGCGAAAACGGTAGATATATTGTAAGATTACCATTCAAACCTCAATTTCCGGAGAAGATATTCTTAGGCTCGTCGCGGTTTTTTGCCCTAGCCCAATACTCCAGAATGGAGAAAACTCTATCTAAAGATCCTGAGCTACAATCTGCCTATCGTGCAGTACTTCAGGAATACTTGGACTTGGATCACATGGAGGAAACTTCACCTCGGGAAATTGTTTCCCAAGGAAAATACTATTCTTCGTATCTTCCTCATCATGCTGTGGTTCGACCCGACCATAAGACGACCAAGGTTAGAGTCGTATTCAATGCCTCTAGGAAATCGAAATCTCAGTTTTTCCTAAACGATGCTCTCTATACTGGTCCTACTCTTCAAAGCGATCTTATTACTATTATTCTGAATTGGAGGAAATATCAGTATGTTTTCAATGGCGATATACAAAAGATGTATCGCCAGATCCTATTACATCCAGGAGATAGATGCTATCAACGAGTTTTATTCCAGAACGAACCTGATGGCCCAGTAAAAGATTACGCGCTTAAGACGGTTACTTTTGGACTCAATTGCGCTCCTTATCTCACTATACGTACACTTCTTCAATTGGCGTCAGATTTTGAATCTCAATTTCCTGGAGGATATTCATTAGAGGAAACATCGTCTGCCCAAACTCAACTCATCAATGTTTTGAAGTCAGCTGGTCTTCCACTAAAGAAGATTACAGCAAATAACTCAAAATTGTTATCCCATTTACCCAAGGAGGATTTATATGATTCCGAATTTTTACGGTTCCAAGAAGCAGGCACCACGGATTAAATGGAATGCCCTCTCAGATGCATTCACATACACATTCTCACCCGTAAATCAATTCCCAAAAATAACGAAACGCCAGGTTCTATCATCAGTTGCGAAGCTCTTTGATCCTGCTGGATGGCTAGCACCCATTGTCATAAGAGCTAAGATTCTCATGCAACGGCTTTGGTTGGAGGGATTGGAATGGGACGATGACATCTCACATGAATCACTCAGAATGTGGAACGATTTTGTATCGGATTTATCGAAAACGGAAACGATAACAATTCCAAGATGGCTTTAATATACTCCAACGGATTCAGTTCAAATGCATGGTTTTTGTGATGCATCCAAGGCTACTTATTGTGCAACAATATACATTCGATGTCAGACGAAAACTCACAACGTCTTCTCGAACTTACTGGTCGCGAAAGTAAAGTTGCGCCTATTAAGACAGTCTGCCTCCCGCGTTTGGAACTAAATGGAGCTGTATTACTGGCGAAGCTGGTTGAATACGTGCAAACATCCCTTTCTTTCAATGATACGGATATTTTTCTATGGACTGACTCTTCCATAGTCCTTGGTTGGCTGTCTAAACCACCCTCTTCTTGGGAAACATACGTCGCAAATAGAATTTCTCGAATTCATCACTTTGTTCCAAAGACAATATGGCGACATGTTCCCACTCATTTTAACCCTTCAGATCTTGGAACTCTTGGTTGCAAATCTCACGAACTGGCTAACAATTCCCAGTGGTGGTCTGTACTATCATGGTTACGCAAACCCGAATCTGAATGGCCAAAGCGGAACCCACTCACGAACGAAACTTAAACATTGCACGCTGAAGTCGAAACGGAAGATATTCTTCACCGATTCTCATCTTACGACAGAGCTTTGCGTGTTTTGTGTTATGTTTACAGGTTTATTAACAAGAGCATGTAAAGGCTTAAATCTACCAGTCCTCTAAACTCTCAAATCGGTTTAACTGATACCGAAATCAAAACTGTGAAAATTAAACTTCTCAATTTGGCTCAATTAGCATTTTATCCTGAGGAGTGCAAATGCTTACTAAGCTCACAGCCTACCTCAAAGAAAAGCTCGTTGAACACTATGAACCCTTTTTTGGACTCGAATTCAACAATGAGAATAAATGGCAGACTCGCTCAGTCGTCTCTTCCTTATAATGAGCGTTATCCAATTATTCTACCAGGCAACTCTCGCTTTTGCCAATTATATCTAACTCACACAATTGCCTTTGTCACGCTGAATGTAGCCAAATGTGCCGTATGGTACAAACGGAATTTTACATTTTCAGACTCAAACCTCGTGTGAAAAAGATAGTGCGAAATTGTAAAACATGCATCATCAACAAACAGCAGCCATGTACTCAAATCATGGCTCCTTTACCTCCGGATAGGTGTAATTTGTCTCTTCCCTCCCAAATTACAGGTATTGATTTCGCCGGGCTTTTCGAAATAAAGGCATCTCAATTAAGAAGGTCTCCCATGATCAAGAGCTATGAGAGTGCTTTCGTTTGTTTCAGCACGAAAGCCATACACTTAGAGCTCTGTTCAGACTTATCCTCGGCAGCGTTTCAAGCTGCATTTGCTCGCTTCGTTGGGAGGCGGGGGCTCCCCCAAACAGTAGGTACCGATAATGGGAAAAACTTTTTGGGTGCCAGCAGAATTCTAGAGCGCGAATTCACTAAATTTGTGAATACTGTTGCTAGCGACATTGCCCAAAAGTATATCACTCATGGATTTGAGTGGAAATTCATACCACCACACGCTCCCCACAAGGGCGACTTATGGGAAGCCAAGGTAAAAAGTTTCAAGTTCCATTTGAAACGAATTGTTGGCGCTCAAAGACTAAACTTTGAGGAGTTCTCCACAATTTTAGCCCGAATTGAGGGCACTCTCAACTCTCGCCCAATCTCTGCTTTATCAGAAGATCCTGGAGATTTAACTGCTCTGACTCCTGGTCATTTTCTGAGAGGTGCTCCGATCATGGCTTTCCCTGAACAAGACCATCAGAACATGTCACTTATTAATAGATGGGAAAGTTAAAGGCGTTACATCATCAATTCTGTCAGGTGGAAAGAAGGTTACCTCAAGTCATTACACAAACGTTATAAGTGGAAAAGTCAGCCCCCAATATACCAGTCGGAGATCTCGTAGCAGTGATCGATGATTTATAACCACCATGTGAATGGCGGTTGGGAAGAATCCAGCAAACATATCCCGGTACTGACGGAAATACACGTACTGCTGACGTCCGTACAGCCTCAGGAATTATCACCACACCCATTGTAAAATTATGTCTCCTACCATTTATGAACGATGAACCTAGTCAATAATATAATCTTTTTAAATTCATTCCTAAATTTCTCATTTTTATTTCCCTAATCATTTATCTCATCCTACCTGACAGCGAAAAAATACTTCAGATTGTAGAATTTTATTCCATATAGATATCTAATGATTATGTTTCACAACATTAGGAACAACCAAAGAAGTATCCACCAGAGGTCTAGTCAACGCAGATGCCGGAGGGACGAAGAAATGTGTAAGTGTGTCCTTTGTCATCGGTTCCATGCCTTGAGGTTCTGTAGAAAGTTTCTAAGGATGACAGTCGCAAAGAGGGAAGAGATCGTTGACAAACACCGTTACTGTGTCAACTGCCTAGCCAAAAGTCACGATCTGAGAAGTTGCACGTCCATGGATACATGCAGAAAATGTGACAAATTTCACCACACTTTGCTGCATGACAAGCTCTATCAAGGGAAGTAACCAAGAGCCCTTAAAGATAAATCTTCACAAAAAAAGAAGCTAATAGGTCCAAAAACAACAAAACTGCAACAAAAGTCATCTACGTTGTCCAACTTATCAACAACATCTGATGCAAAAATCCTTGTTGAAGCTATCCGTTCTCTGGCGCAGGTTCTTTGTACGAATACTGAAGTTTCTGTTGACTAACGTCAAGGCCGGCGCCATGTCCAAATAACAATTTGGACAATAAATTTTCTTTTAATACTACTTATTTTTAATACTGAATTTTAAACTGTTTCTTAAATTACTATAAATGAATTTCAAACCTTTTGAATTATCTAACTGAATTTAATATATATGCGTTTACCAACACTAGTTTTTAAGTTCTAAAAGAATATCTATTATCTGCATAGATGAAATCTGAAATTTCCTTAAAGGTAAAATCATTTCTTTTTTGCATTTGAAACCAACATCATTAATACCTCTTTTTGAAACAGACAATATTAATTTTTACTTTCACATTTGAAATATGTATTTAACTTTATCACATTAAAATCATCCATTGTAAATAAACACATACAAACTACATTGAAGTTAACATCGAAACCAAAAGACACATTCTCTCTCAAAAGGTAAGATTCTTCATATTTTACTGTTTAATAAAGAATATCGCTAATTCTTTTGTTCTCTCCTATTTAACCCTAATTATAATTACATCACGTAATTGTAATTGCAACTCTCTTTGGAAGTTCGGTACACTTGCTTTCAACCCCTATTTACCAATCTTCCACAAGAGAGTTTGCCTAAAATAACACTCGTTTTTTCACCAAAAATACCAACAGCAAGCTAAGAAGATGGAAAGCCATACTAGAGGAATTTAATTACGCGCTGCAGTACAAGCCAGGAAAAACAAACGCAGTGGCTGATGCCCATTCCAGAGCACCACAGGTAAATTCTTTGACACTCACACAAAACAGCGATGAAAGTTCATCCGAGTATTTTATAGCATTCGCCAATACGCCAATAAACGTTTTTAAAAACCAAATATTTTTGCTAACTGATGACATCCCAACTTATAAATTTGAAATAGTTTTCCCTACTACCATCGTTACACTATTACACAGAACAGTTACAGCGACGTAGAACCCGTATCTTTGCTCAAGAGATACCTTAATACTTCAGTGTTGAACGGTGTTAATACTGACGAAAAATTTTAGGTGGATCACAAATGATTTAACCCATTCATTTTAGAAATTACAAAGTAAGATTTTCAAGAGAAGTCGTTACCGATTTGACGGATGAATCAGTACAGGAAAATGAAATAATAAAAGACCATACAGGAATGGCAAGGAAAATAAATGTCAACTTATAAAAAAATTCTATTTCCCTAGTATGCAGGCTAAAATTAACAGAATAGTTAAGCAATGTAGAGTTTGCAATGAACAAAAATACGAAAGACACCCTAACAAGCCAATATTAAAACCAACACCGATTCGCGAATATCCCGGTCAAATAGTTCACCTAGATATCTTCTATATAAATCATAAGATAGTGCTCACAGGCATCGATAAGTTCTCTAAATATGCCCAAGTAAAAATAGTAAAATCCGTGCTGTAGAGGATTTGAAAGAACCTCTTCGTGAATTAATAACTTTGCTTGGTTTTCCGAAACAGATTGTTGTTGATACTGAAAAATCCCTAGCAGCCGCTTCAATAAAATTTATGTTGGAGGATCAATACGGAATAGAAATTTACAAAGCCCCTCGATATGTGAGTACTACGAACGGACCAGATTTCATCCTACGCTTAATGAAATTATGCGCTGTATCAAGGCGGAAAATACTTATGAATCATTTTCGGATTTACTTTAGCAAGCCTTACATAGGTACAATAATTTCATTCATACTACTACTAATTTAAAACCCGTTGAAGTATTTTTTGGCCATAGAGTAACAACAAACCCCTCAGAGTTAGAACAGTTTAGAAAAGAAAACGTCAAGAAATTAAAGACAAAACAGGAAACAGATCTAAAGTATCACAATAAGAATAGGAAGCCTTATAAACACTATGCAGTAGGAGAAACAATTTTTGTAACAATAAACAAGGCCTTATCAAAGTATAGGAAGGAAATAGTCGCGGAAAATAAACCCGATACAATTATTACAAATAAGAACAAAATAGTACATAAAAGCCTTTTTAGAAATTAAACTTATTATTTTCAGGTTATTTAGCTCACTAAGTGACGCCGAAGTAGAAATATTAAACTATTCAAACTCTCCAATAGTAACATTTGCCACAGGATTGTCGAAACCACAAATAGAATCTTTCAAACTGGTCCATTCGGTTTACATATCTGAATATCAAATGCTTTACAGGATATAAATCAGACAATTTATCGGACAATAAATCCCAAAAATCCCATCCATCCTTTCCTGCAATATGAATTAACCCAATCCCAACTAACCTTAAACAAGCTTAAGTTAAGAAAGAAAAATATAAGATTTATTGAATTTCTGGGTACTATCTGGAAATGGATCGCCGGAACGCCGGATCATAATGATTTAATGATTGTTAATGGTAAACTTAATGAATTAAGAAATAGAAATGTAAATGATGTTATTAATGTCACACACCAATTCTATTTCGAACATTAGAAACAAAAAACATTAAAACAATTACATACATACATAATTGGCCATTACAACCCTTCAGTCAGGATTACGGCCTAGCTTCTCACACCACTCATGTTGTGTGCGTTAATTTTATACATGAATGGCGGGACCTACAGTTTAACGTCGACTCCGAACGACAGATTTTTGAGAAACTTTTTCATGGCAAGTTTATTTACTCTCAGAGTTTTTGCCAGAAATCTACTGAGAGGAAGTCGCCGAAGAAATATTTTTTTTTTTCATATTTCGTTTTGATGTCTGACCTGGGATACGAACCCGGGATTTACGTCTAATAAGCCAACACACTACCTACTAGACTACGGCGACTAAACTAAAACAATTACGTTATATTATTTTTAAACAAAAATACAAAATATTTATTCAGCAAAACAATTTAATTTAAACAATAAGAAAAACGATTTCAAGAAACACGACTGCACTTGTCTGATGCCACCAAATAAAAAGAAGCTCTCTACTCCTCTTCTTTCATTTGACACTCCTTATGAATATGACAGTTCGGCCAATCCTGACCTGGGATCGTCCTCGATTCCATAGTCGTCGGTCCAATTCAGGCAAGTTTCGGCACCATGGTTTAATCTTGTCTGAAGAGAATACGGAACAGAATTTTCTTGAAGATCTTTATCAAGTATTCGAGAAATGATGTACGGTCCTTTATATTTGAGTTCTAGCTTCCTGGACTCGCCCGTTGCTGCAGGTTCATCCTCAATCACCACTAGGTCGTTTATTTCATATAAAGTAGGTTTGGAGTGTTTCTGATCAAAACTTGCCTTCCATTTATTTTTCTCGTTGGTGACGTTGATGTTTGCCAGCTCACGCTTTTTCACAATAGGAATATCAGGTTCAGTATCAATGACGTCATCATGAATGGCAGCTATAATATGATTCTGAACGACATCTATTAACATAAAATCAAAAACTAATTCGTTGGGGCTAAACCCTGAGGTGGCGTTCCGCTGCGAGTTAACACTCCATTGAAGATCTCTCAACGCAAGATCCCAATCACCCTTTGTTCCGACCGCAGTACGCGAATATGATAGGATTATGCCATTAGCCCTTTCTACTTGGCCGTTGGCCCTGGGGGTCCGTACGGCTGTCTTCACGTGCTTGATTTTATTCTGCTCACAATACATTTCGAATGCTTTTGACGTGAATGCGATGCCTCTTTCCGCAGACCAAAATAACTTGTCTCGTTCAGCGCCATTATAACTGGTTGCGTTTTTGTAGACTTTACTGGTTTAACTATTAAAAACTTACTAAAAGCATCAGATATCGCCAGCACGTATGTATTTCCTCTTCTGCTGCGGACAAATGGACCCAAATGGTCTAAATGGATCTGGCGGAAGGGTATGGGTTTGGGTTCGCTGACATACATCTGACCTTCAGCTTTACCAGATTTTGCCCGATTGTAACAACACTCGATGCACGATGCAATGTAGTTTTGGGCGTATTTTCGCATTTTCGGAAACCAAAAATGTTGTTGTATGCGTTGGAAAGTCTTTTCGATTCCAAAATGACCAACATCATCATGACAAGACTTAACCACTCGCCAACGAACTGACTTAGGAACGACAAATATCTTCTTACCTTCTTGCTTACGATATAGGCGGTCGTTTACCAGACAGTAGTCCTGCTTCAGCTGCGTTTTCTGTGGCGAATATTTTTGGTCCTTTAAAACGGCAACAATATTCAGTAAATCTGGATCTTGTATTTGCATCGTTAACCCGTTCAACTGCTATATTCAGACTCATTATACGATCGACCTCATCCATTTCAGGAGGGGTTGGGTCAGGTGCACGGCTTAGTGCGTCAACGTGACACATACGGGAACCTTGACGATGTATTATTTCGCAATCATAATCGAGCATTCTCATCCACCATCGGGCTATCTTAGGTATCATCTCTTTATTTTGTTTCGCCTTCGCAATTGTCGAACAATCAGTGACCGGTCGGAATGACTTACCTAAAACGTATATACGAAATCTTTCGAGGGATTCGACGACAGCCAACATTTCGAGTTCATAGCTATGATATACATGATATGATATAATATGATGATTCTGTTGGGGTACAATGGCGACTGAAATAGAAAACGGGCCTCCATGATTTACCATCTGTAGACTGGAGTAGTACGCCAGCTATTGCAACTGCACTGGCATCGGTGTGTACTTGGTGTTTGGCAGCAAAATCATATAAACAATACTGGACGGCTGCATAATATTTCGATCAGCTTTCGGAAAGCATTTCGTTGTTCGTCACCCCAAACAAATTTGACATCCTTGCGTAGTAACTTAGTCAGTGGCTTGGATATTAGCGAATAATCCTCTACGAATTTTCGGAAAAAGCCAGTAAGTCCCAAGAATCGTCGGAATTCGGTTACGTTTGTGGGAGTTATAAAATTACGTATGGCACTAATCTTACCATCTCCAGGAGTAATACCATTCTCACTAACCTTATGTCCGAGATACTGTTCCCTAAATTTGCATTTGTCAAGGCGTAGAGTTAAGCCAGTATCTTGTAGTATACTCAAAAACTTTTCCAAACGTTGGAAATCTTCCTTAATAGTTTTACTGGGGATGATAACATCATCTAAGTAGGCTAGCACCTCATCTGGATTCATTTTAGCTATCAAGAAATTCATCACGCGTTGAAATACGGCAGGAGCGTTGACTAAACCAAAGGGCATTCTATTGTACTCGCAGTGGCCCTGCATTGTAATAAACGCCGTATATTGTTTAGAAGATTCTTCCATTTTTATCTGATGGTAACCCGTTCGCAAATCTAATGATGTGAAGTATCTGTTTCCAGCGCAAATTGTTCTTCTAGGTTGGGCATCGGAAAAGGCGTTTTAGCAGTGATACGTTTCAGTGCACGATAATCGACGCATAAGCGATGTTCATTATTTTTCTTCTCGACCAAAACTATACCTGAAGCGTAGGGTGAATTTGACGGTCGTATTATGTCGGCATCCAGCAACTATTTCACCAGACCATCTACTATTGGTCGTTTAGAAAATGGTATGGGATATGGTTTAACTTTCACTGGTACATCGGAGGTTAGTTTAATATCCATGTTGAGAACTTTACATTCGCCCAAATCTTGTGGGTTGTCCGCAAAAACAGTTGGATATCCGTCTAACAAGTCCCGGAGTTTAGTCTGTTCATCAGAACTCATTTCCCCGTTACTCGATATGATCATTACCCTCTCCAAGTGGCATTCATCACCTTCTGTAACCAAACGGCTATCTTGTTGACATAGAACATCCCTACCGAGTGACAAGTTTTCACATATGAGATCGTCTGCTACAATCAACACGTTGACATTATGCGATAAGTCGTCCATCAGAATCTGAAGTCGAACTTGGCCGGTACTCCTATATTTACCATGAGCAAAACGCTCCAGCGTGATAGAACATGGGTTTACTGATTCAATATTTGTAGCAAAACTCTCTCGCATAAGTGTACATTTACTTCCAGGATCGATAAAGCATTCGTCGTTGTACCATTCACATTAATCTCTTTTACTATCACTTTCAATTCCGCTTTCGATTCATCAATTTGGTTGACGGCTCTCCTGTCTTTTGCTCGGACAGTTCTCGGTTTGATGATTCGTCTTATGGCAATTCGTACATCTCGGTTTGCGTTGGAGTTCAGGACAGTTCTTAGAATAATGTCCCATTTTGTGGCAATTAAAACATTTAACGGTGTTGTCGCCACGTTTCTCGTTAGAATTAATTCGATAATTCCCTGACGTTGGGGTGAAACTTTTCACTTTCGTATCCTTCGTTGAGTGTCTTACCTCATTGTACATACAAAATGTCACAATATCACGTAGTAGTCCGCTACACTCGTTATAAATGTTTGAAATTTTCATTTTCAAATAATAATCTTGTGGAGCTTCGTCTCCGTTTCGTTTCGTACGTGACATCTTAACGTGGATATCCGCTTCGTTTTCCACACACGGAAAATCATTTAAAAATTTTCCAGCAAACTCCGACCACGACCTAAATACCATTTCCAAAGAATCGATCCAGTATTTATCGGCACCTTGCATTTTCTGCTGAATTGCAAAAACCAAAATTTCCTCATTCCAACGATAAGCATTCCTTAAAATGTCTACACGATAAATAAATTGTCTTGCATTCAACGACGATGCTGACGTAGGGTTGAATTCTGGCAACAATGCCACCACTTCGCATGCATTAGTATAGCTGTTATCAAAATTAAAATTCGGGCCCACGTTCCGCTGTTGGCCCATCTCGTTTCCATTAAAATTATCGACTGGAATCGATGGACTAGAAAACGTTACCTGTTTTCGCGGCGTAAAAACAGGTGTATAATGATAACGTTGTACGTTGTTAGGCATAGTACAAGCCTTACGCATAAAAACTGGCAAATTTTCTTGTCTACAATTATGTTCACAAACTTTATTTATATTATTTCCACCAGACATAAAATTCTGACAATTGTTCTGCCCGTGCATGCCAGCCTGCGTTAGAAAATGTTGTCTATTTTCGTTTTCTACAGAATTCATACAAACATTTCTGTTAATAGTCCCTGCAACATATTGTCGGTCAATACTGCCAGACACGTTCGGAATAGGCAACATTTTAACGTTTGCCACATTAGCATCCTGTTGAGAATAATTATAACCGTCATTCAACGCAGCAATATATGGTTGATAAACATTTTGTGTCGATGCATTTTGTATAGGCATTCTGTTCATACATGTTGTTGCAGCATTATGTGGTGAATATTCAAAATAACGGCTGAACGTCGCAGTTTGTGTGTGTGGTGAATACGTATCTTCTACTGATGACGTCACATGTTGATGACCTGTTGTCATTACGATATGTTGTGGTATTGTACGTTTGTTGTTGTTTACGCTTGTCGTTGTTTCGATGCTTGTTGAAAATTTAACGATTGTACGAACGTTGTACAAATTGAACGTGTTGACGTAAACGTTGGCAGAGACATTGTGTGCAGTAATTGAGAAGTATTTGATTCTACTCTAGAATTGGCTTATGTTTGAGACGTAGGCGATGAAATAAATGATGGCACAAAGCTGCAACTAATGCCGGAGTTACGCACACGTAATGTAACGTACCGCAGAAAACTTTTTCTTTTTAGCATATGGCGAACAATATAAACGCTTACCCAAAAGTTCTCTCTCGTTAGCAAAACGGAACGATCTGTATAAAACAGAATTCGCCCACGTTTTTACGTGACATTTAAACATGAGAGAGAAAACATGAGATTGAGAGCAGTGTTGCCACGAAAAAAATATTGTAACCAACAAATAAGGAAAAATATGATCAAAATTAAATTCGCAGTTTTTTTATTTTATTTTTTTCAAATTTAAATTATAATTGAGAAAAAAGAAACAAAAAATAAGATAACAAAATTAGTCTCATAATTAATTAATTTTACACACAAAACAAAAGCTATTTTTATAAGAAAAATAATAACCAAATTCGGAATAATCTACACATTGAACAAAAACGGCAACATTGATGATTAGTCTGTATACCAATTTCTATGCAATGTGTTGTTTGTTTGTGTGTTGCTTTGTGTTCTGTTTCGTTTGTATTTACATTCTTCGTTAACATATGTCCCGTTTTGAACTTTTCTATAACTACACAAACATTTTTAAGGCTACGTACGTTACGATTCTTACGTTTGGGTAACCAAGGCATAACGTATGATGTGCGTTCCATTTTTTCTTCCAAACGTTCAATAAATCGTCGCGGCTGCCGTTCGTCGGCAAGCCATCAGCTTTACACTCTTTATGTAGTCTATTAATTTTTATGTTGCTGACACTTGGCATCTTGTTGCAAATAAATTTACATGTGTATGTACGTACGAACATGAGCTAATCTCACTTCTGAAGTTGTCACACACCAATTCTATTTCGAACATTAGATACAAAAAACATTAAAACAATTACGTTATATTATTTTTAAACAAAAATACAAAATATTTATTCAGCAAAACAATTTAATTTAAACAATAAGAAAAACGATTCCAAGAAACACGACTGCACTTATCTGATGCCACCAAAAAAGCTCTCTACTCCTCTTCTTTCATTTGACAATCCTTATGAATCATACAGAGTTGTATTCGGGGGATGACGTGACATTAATAATCTAACACAAAGGACAAATTATATTTCAAAAGTCCTTAACCCTTGCATGCCCAAATTTTTTGGGCCAGAGCTAAAATTTTTTAATGACATGTGATTGTTAGACATGGCCTAAATATGAAGTGATATTAAATTCAGAGTCCTACGTATTCTGGTTTTACACGTTTTTAAACAAGCTTGTTTGCAAAAAAAATCTTTTAAAAAAATTAAAAATTACGGAATTAAGAACAAAAAAGTACAATGTTGCCTATAGGCAACATCGGGCATGGAAGGGTTAAAGTGAATCAATACAAAATGCATGTATACAAGAGAAAATAAAAATAATAAAAGAAGAACTAGTAAATATAGAACGCAATTAATTGGTCTAAAGTAGGAAAAATAAATTCGTTCATATTGTCAGAAAATGAAATGAATATATTAAAAGAAAAAAGTGATACACATAATATTGAAAATTCTAATATAGAAGAAGCACTTGAATTTCCTGAAACAAAAATAGCTAATAAAATGGACCATTTAATATTTATAATAAATTTGCCAATTACAGATAAAGAGAACAGCGAGTCCAAATTAATTAAACCTGTAAAAAATGATAATATTGTTTACAAAATCAAATATGAAATAATGATATGTAAAGAAAATTTATTCGCTATATAAAACCCATGTAAGACAATTAATAATTTGAGAATATGTAACAATAATAATTTATTAGATATAGCTAATGACAAATGTCTACCTAATCTATTAAAAGAAAAGAAATCACACTGTACTGTCACAAATGGATTCCACATACCAAAAGTTGAAAGTTTAATTCCCGGTCCGCCAATGTTGAACGAGTTTAATGATAGCCTAGAAATTAATGGGGAACAACTTAATCTGAGAGGAACATATATAATCCGGTATCAAAATACATCCATAAAAGTTGGTAATCAAGAATATAGCCTTACCGAGACAATCCAATACAAACCTCTACCTGCTATAATACGTGCACCATTAACAAGCTCCTATGAAAAGACACTTACCCTTCAAAGTTTAAAACAATATCATCTAAACAATACACCAAAAATTAAACTGCTGGAAAGAAAGCAAATTAGAGGAACTGCCGTCGGTCTTATATCAATGGCCTTAATAATTTTTATTATAATAGCGGCGATAATCTACAAGTATCTAAGAAGCATCAAATCCGCTAAAATAAATATATCTCTCCCATCTCAGCCAATGGTGCAAATAATAATAATTCATTCATTCATCATAACGAACGCGGACGTTCGAAATTAATGGCGGAGGAGTTAAAACAAAAAAATATTTAAACATATATAATTTCAACTAATCTAAACGGTTTCCGTTCCCATTAAAATTGCTGACACTATGTCTAGCAATTTTCAACAAACAGGTGATTTCTCAATAATTAAAAACATAATAAAATAATAAAAGAATTGCAATTCAGTTTTTAACTTTAGTTAATAAAGTAAACTAAAAAAGGAGTAAGAACTTAAAAAAAAAATATTTTTTCAAATAAAAGAAACGAAAAAATTTGTGCGAGCAATATGAAAAAATGAAAAAAATTATCAACAACAATCGTGCACTGTTATATATTCGTCCAACAATACTCTGAATACAACGATACAAGGGCTTGTGTGAATTGCCCAAATATTATAAGTAACAATACGATCTACACACATTCGTTTAATGGCAATACTATCAATACTCTTTCTATTGGACGATTGACTATGACATTGTATGTGATTTCCAGGCAAACCATTATACCTTCCACTGTAATTGAAAATGCTTGAGCAACATTTATTGTGTATAAAATTGGGAACACTTCTTATGTTAAGGACAATTCTTTTAAATAAATCGAACGGTGCGTTCCATTCGCACTAAAATAAAGAATTAATAAAACAAACAAAAGCCTAGATAATATTCAGTTATTTACAGTGTATTATTACCAAAAATTCTAGGTTAGGTTAGAACTCTGCTGAGAGGAAGTCGCCGAAGAAATACTTTTTGTATTTTTTCTTGATGTCAGGCCTGGGGCTCGAACCCTGGGGGATTACTCTGTAACTCAATACGAAAATTAAAATGGGCGTATTCGAACAAATTGTACTCTGTAGTACGAAAGCACGGAAAATTTTCGAAATTGATACCAATGTTTTCTTTTTTTCGTACGAACAAAAAATTCTGTTACTCTGTATTACGAAAACGAGCATAAAAATCTTAGTAAACATTCGAAAATTCTTCGTTAGCAATTATGTTGGTGGCAACTAATAATAAATTTAAAATGTAAGTAAATTAATACAAATACATTGCAAAATAAACATAAAATAATATATTTTAAACAATCTCAATGGAGTGAGTCAAAAAGAATTGTATATACCAACCAAAGACAATACGAAAATGTGTGTGGACTTTATGACGACGCATCTGGATTTGGCCAAGGGACATCTAAAAGTGCCGGATGCAAGAAACAAACCTAATAATCTGTGGCAGAAACTAAGAACAGATTTGGTATCACTTGGTCCACCGTAGCGAGATGTTAAAGTTTGGAAAAAAGTAAGCTTAGATAGATCTAAATATTTGAGTGCGATCTATCGCGGGGTTATTAAACATTTTAACTTTTATTAAGTTTGGGCAGACTATAAAAATGGTAGCCAAATTAAACACTTTGATTCAAATCCACAATCAAGTTTACCAGTAATTACTCAGTATTTAGTTGAAGAGAATTAGGAGGGATAAGAGTCTGGACACAAAAATACATACATATATAGATTATATATAGATTTACATACATATATAGATATATATACATATATAGGTATACATACATATATAGATATACATACTTATGCATATATATTGAATGAATTCGGTTTTCTTTTGTTTTTCGATATTTTTTTATAAATTTATTTTTTAAGGTGTTGCCAAGTTTATTTTTGGTTTTTCTATGAAAATTTTCTAACGATTTACAGAGTACGCTTTTATTTACTTATCGAAAACACTTTTCGAAAACTTTTACTTTTCGAATCGAGTCACGGAGTAACACCCCTGGCTTTACGTCTAATAAGCCAACACACTACCTACTAGACTACGGCGACTTCACCAAAAATTCTAAATTGTTTAATTTGTATCACCATCCCAACAAACCAAATGTGTTGAGAATGATATTATATTAAGATTACCAACACAAGCATTAAGCTAGAAAAAGTGTTAAGAACATCTCGAAAAAGGTTATAGTAACAATTGTAGAAAAATCAAAACGGAACCCTCGTGATAATATTACATGTGTAAGATTACTAAAAGCTTATTCTTGCAATTGTAGAATAAGCTTACAAATGTAGTATTATATTAAGTGTTGTATATAAAAGCTTACTCGTCTCAATATTTTCATAAACCTATCAACATAAATGACAATTGACAAAAATAAAAAAATTTATTTTCTTCAATTTAATATTATTTACATATTTTATGGTGAGTTTTTTTAGTTTTATAATTGTTTCGGAGCTTAATGCGATTTTTTTGCGAATTGGAATTAGGTACGAGTGTCCTTTATAAACTGATTCTCTGTTATTCCAATTGACAATGCTGCACCTATAAATTGTAGATATTTAATAATTATAATATTGTATTTAAAATTTTGTTATTTTTTTAATTTTTACTTACTTCGTATTGCATTTGTTGTGCTAAGATTTCGTACACCTTTTTTTAGATTCAGTGTCTTTCCAGCATAACTGTTCTCCTCTCTTCAATTGGACCGCATTTGGAAACACCAGCACTGAAATCTTCGTCACATTCACTTCTTTTTTTTTATTATTTAGAAGAAGTTCCATTACCTCTTTTGTTTCTCTTCTAACACTTTGTTATATTTATTTGGCATTTTTATTTTTATGAAGCGATTATTTATTACCAGCTTTTTATTTTATTTAAAATAGACGTCCGTCCACGCACTTTAAAAATTTTATAATAAATTTACAGGCAAAACAATAGAAAAGAAATTTCATGAAAAAATAACGGTAGCTGTTTATAGCTATCGCGTGCGTAAAAGAAAGACAGCATGACTTTAAAAACTATTGAGAGTAATAAGTTTTTTCAATCGTCAGATTTCTTTAAGTAGCACAGCCACGATAAAACTAAACTGATCAATCTGCCATTTTTGTGATTGCATTGGTAAAACTGTACTCACACGTACAAAAAACTGACCTGGCACGTACAGACTGAGAAGAGTTTTTGATTTTCGCTACCTGTTCCACAGAAAATTGAAGCAAATTTGATGTGTGTGCGGGCAATTACTTCAAATTGCATTTTTCTCCACATTTCGTAGGAGTAACATCACTTTGTTTTGCGGGTGTTTCGAAAGTGTGTAGCAAACAACTGATAATAAAAATAAAACAAATAATAAAAAATAGATGTTTTGTTATTTTTTATGTAGTTTTGTTTTTATTTATGAATTTTATGTTATTGTTCCTTTATTTTTATGAACTTTGTTTTGTTTAATAAAAATTATTTTAATTATAAGCCGAAAAAATTAAGTCCATTAAAAATTTGTTTAATTGCTTTTATATTATATTTTAAAATCTTGTTTATTTCTCCACAAGTTTCTATAACAATGTACCCAATTACTCTTTCCGAAATAGCGTCGACAAATTTTAAATCAGAAAAAGAATTTCCTGTAGCAAGAAAACACAATGTTATAGATAAACGTTGAATCGGAGAGATGGCGTCAGTCATTTGAGTATATTGTTTTTGAATTTTCGGGCCAACCAAATTTAAAAGTTTCTAATACATATGTGCCTTCATCCATCCGTAAAAAGTTTCGAAAATCATTTGGAGAACTCAATTCATACCCTTTCTTCAAACACTTTTACATCCAAAGACGCTTCGCAGTTGCCTTTTTTTAATTGCCTGCGCCACGTCAATGGCTATTAAACAATCATCTGTCATATTAAAAGAAAAAACTCGACACTAAAAAAACAAAAACAAAGTAATCTCCCAACCAAAAGCCATATATTCTTTCAGAAAACCTAAAACAAATATTTTCAAAAAAAAGGCCATAAAAGAATTTTTTCCGATGAAAACCATGATGGTTTCTTCTTCACGACATTTTTGAAATGATATTTGAAGGCTTAAGTTTGATGTGTTGCTGTGCTAAGCCAAACAAATATTACCAACACATATGCAAAATTTGATCAGTTAAATTTGATCGTGGCCACGGTACTTTAATCATACTTTAGAAACAGTTGTGTTTAATAAAAGTTTCTCAAGCATAGTTGAAAACTGCTTGTGAATTCACATTTTAAAAACATTATTGTAATATTAATAAAATAAAGCTTGAAAACAACTATTATTATAAGCTTATTCTCAAGTTATATTGCGGTTTGATTGCTAAATGGTATGTTGGAATATTAATATTGCAATGTATGTGTAGATTTTGTTTACTTTTTCATGCTATAGGTATGTATATTGTAAAAAATTGCAACATATCTTGAATAGGGTAAAGTAAAACCATAATAATAAACACAATAAACTACTCAATAATATTGTGCAGTTTATGGGTACATTCACGGTGCTGACGTAGCTATGTAAAAATGTTGAGAATGTTGACAACGCTTTTTCAGTTTGAGAATGTTAAGGCTCGATTAGAAATCGTAAAAACGTAACGTAAGAACGTTTGTGTAGTTACATAAACGTTAAAAACGTGACACCTGTCCCCGAAAAATGTAAATAGAAACGAAACTGAACACAACGCAAAACACACACATAAACACAACACAATGGAAATAAATTCATTTACAGACATTTGCACGAGTGTTGTTAAGGTAATGCAAAATTAAAAAAGTACCAATTAGGCTTTAATTGGAACGACTTATATTTGCTTCTTAAGTTTCATGTTATTATTATTATTTAATTATTTATATATTCTTGTATAATATTACAGAATATTACATTTTTGGTTCAATCTTAGTCAATAGGTATGGAATTTACATATAAGTACACTGTCGAATATTGTTTTATTTAAAGTGATTTATTTGTTTTTTTACATTATATTTCAATACAATACCTCTAGCTAGAATAATAATAACTAAAAGCACTCTTATAATTCTTTATGCACACTAGAATCATAAGAATATGTACAAGGCGAATTCATATAAGGTGGGACTAATATTACAACAATACAAAAACAACAGGGATTTTTTGTTGAAAAGTGATCATCTTGTCAAAAACAGCTGACTAAAGAATGACGATGGGAAGAAAAATGTTAAAAAATACACAAAAAACCAAAAAAATTTTGACATTGTTGTTTCCATCAGCTGGTCAATCGCTCCCACCTTCTATGAATTCGCCTTGAATATGTATTTAAAAATTTTAAAGCTTAAAAATATTTACGTATAAATAGGCAAGTACCAAAAAGGGCATTTGTGCCACATGGCATATTACTATATTTATTTATTTTGCTTCAAAGTTTATTATACACATTACAATCGTAATAATAACAATCAAAGAAAAATGCAGATATACAAATTTAAAAGATTAATATATATGAAAGTACCAAAAAGAAGAATTCGTACCACTTCGTCACTCAAAAAACATATTTATTATTATTCTGTTTAAATTTTTTTGTGTGCACAATAGAAACAACAACAATAAGTATTTATTTCTTAAAAAATCATTTTTTATTATTATTTATTATTAAAAAATTAGAGAAAAATCATTATATGCATGCAAAATATTTATGTTTTATATCAATAATCATGAAAGTAGAGAATGCATTCAGTTGCCTGTCAGCTCCCAAAGAAGGAGGTTCATTGATTGCTTTTTTTTCAGGTTTCAATTATACACCCAAAGAAATACTACGGTAGAATTCTCTAATAACAAAGAGAAATTATCTCGGTTTTTGGAAAAATATTTGTCGAGTTAAATATGCTGCCTTTAGGAATTTAGTGATGTACTTTTTTTTCTATGTTTTCCACTACAAATGCATATTTAGTTAATAAGTACTCTTGAAAATATTACTAATGCTGGAGTTACCCACACGTAACGTAACATACCGTAGAAAACGTTCTCTTTTTAGCATATGGAGAACAATGTAAACGCTTACCCAAACGTTCTCTCTCATTAGCAAAACGGAACGATCTGTATAAAACAGAATTCTCCCACGTTTTTACGTGACATTTGAACATAAGAGAGAAAACATGAGAGAGAGTGCAGTGTTGCCACGAAAAAAAAATATTGTAACCAACATTTGTGAAAAAATCACCAAATAAGGAAAAATATGATCAAAATTAAATTTGCAGTTTTTTATTTTATTTTTTTTTTCAAATTTAAATTATAATTGAGAAAAAAGAAACAGAAAATAAGAAAACAAAATTATATTCTTAGTAATTAATTGATTTTAACAAACAAAACAAAAGCTATTTTTATAAGAAAAATAATAACCAAATCCGGAATAATCTACACATTGAACAAAAAACGGCAACACTGATGATGAGTCTGTATACCAATTTCTATGCATTGTGTTGTGTTTGTTTGTGTGTTGCTTTGTGTTCTGTTTCGTTTTTATTTACATTCTTTGTTGACATATGTCCCGTTTTACACGTTTCTATAACTACACAAACGTTTTTAAGGCTACGTACGTTACGATTTTACGTTTCTAACGCTTGGGTAACCAAGGCATAACACTTTTCCTCTAGGTTACGCACATGCTTCTCAAAACTAGTCACATTTTAATCATGTTCTCTTTGTGCCGACCATTGATTTACATTGCTCTCCATATGCAAAAAAAGAACGTACGTTAGGTTTGGCTAAAGCCTACTTTACACGGTCCCACAAGTAATATGATCTGTCAAAATTTTGTGTAGAAGAGTACGGATGTGATCGTCTAAACGTACTATGTAATGAAACCATCACACATTGAGAGAAAATACGGATGAAAAGTTTGACAGTCGTATGGCTCTCTTCATTTTTTGAAATGATTCAAAAAACAAGCAAGTCGCATTAGATCAGGGATGTATTTTTATGTAAACACACAGAAAAAAAGTGTAACAGCTGTTTTCATTTTACTTTGTTATTGTCTTATACCGATCATGTAAACGCAAAAAATATAAATCATACGACTTTTATTCTCTTTTTTGTCATACGGATGGAATTTCATTTTACTTTTTCATTAGACTTTACGTACGTAATGTATTACCGTGTGAAGTGGGCTTAACTCAAATTGACAAGATAAAACAATAAATAGAAAAAAATAAAATGAGTATATGGCCAAATTTGTATAAATTATAATATACAATTTTTTCATTTTCAATTCAATTCTCACGATCATTCATTGTTACATGGAAATATTTTTAATTATTACTAGTCTTCCAAATAAATTCTCATATTAAAAAAAGCGCTAGCTGGGAAAGCTATCAGCAATAAGAATTTCAATACCAAATCTGAATTGTTTAATAAGCTTATAGGATTCGTGTTGATTGTTTCAAAAAGGATGGATACAACTGACGTAAACTCCTTAACTTAGGACATTCATCACGAACATGCTTAATAGGTAGGGCACTGTTACATTTGTTGCTTAGTAAGTTTTTATGAAAAAAATCGTTATTTTGTTATTTTCTATTGTTGGTGGGTAGGGAGAAGAGTGAATAGAAATAATGATTAAGAAAATACTCCTTGAATTTGTATCTTATGTATTAAGTTATATACAGTGGACAGCAAAAGCCTTAGTACGGCAATGTATTTTAGCAATTTCATGAATTTGAGCCAAAAGTTTGTATACAAATTTATAGTTTATATATTTATTTCATTAATTTATTTTTGTTTTTTATTATAAAAACAAACAATTTTTTAATGTTTTTCGTAAAACAAAAGAAAAATAAGGTAAACTTTCAAAAATGACACCTATGGAACCCCCAAGGAGAATTCTGAGTAAATTTAAAATTCAAGGGCCTAATATTATGAAAATGTTATCCCTTGTATTTAGTATAATATCCCTTAAGATCAAGCACTCCATTTAACCCATTTTGAATTGAATGTACAAGTTTTGTTTAGTGTTTTCTGATGGCACCATAAGCAAGTTTTTCGGTTGACTTTTGTTTGAGGTTTAGCGATTACGTAACCGTTCTTTCAAATGATCTCCTAAATACTCTCTTGAAGCCATATCGGGACTTTGTGCAAGAGTATTAAGCCTGTGTGGACTTTTTTGTCAAAATATATTGAAGTACTAAGCCTTTTGCTGTACACTGTATATGGATCCTTAAATACGGCTTAATTGGAAGTATATTTTTTTCAAGCATTTTGGCTTTTACATTTCCAAAAATGCCAATGTGGCTGGATATTCAGTATATTCTTATTTTTCCTTCCTCCTTTATCAATCTTGAAAGATCCCGTATTCCAAAAGGAATCTTTTCGACAAAAATCTATTCATCCATATTTTAAAATGTCTGTTAGATAAGAAAGACCAAGAATATAAGGCGAATGTTTTACAAAAGGTAGTGATTTAGGCGATTTATATTTATTTTTCTTAGAATTTAGTGTTGGCTTCCGTCTGGGCAACAATATTGTAATCTACGTTCGGATTAGGTTTGAATTTCTCCCATTTTAAGATCTTGCGGTAACAAAGTGATACTTTTGGGATTCTAATGATATTAACTTTTTTAACTTGAGGAATTAGTTGTTGCTGTTGTAACAGTTCGGCTGTTGTCTCCGGAAGCTTTTCCCTGTATGTAATATAAAGATAATTTTAGTTCATGTGTTCTATTTGTTGTGTGCCGTGTAATTTGATGGGGATGGAAAGGGTTTGAGATGGGATTGTTGTTGTTGGTTGTATGTGCGTGTTGTTAACGTCATGTGGTAGGTAGTCCGAGAAAGTTAGCTGTCATCGTAGTGTTCAGCCATAGGTCTACTGTCCGCAGGGCTGTCGGTTTCGCTGGACAGCTAAAAATGTGCAACGTGTCGTGTGGTGTTTGGTTGCATGATGGGCAGCTATTTTGGGTTCCCGGGATAATTCTAGCCCTGTAGCTGTTCAGGAAGTTTGACCATCCTGATCTGAGCTGGGCCAGAATAGTCCTCGTTACTCTTGGTAGCTGCCTTTCCGAATCGGCTATGGGTGGTGGGTGCTGATTTATGACCTTGTTATGGCTGAGCTCGTCTCTGGCCGACGCGACGATGGCATTGTGAAGAGTATTTTGTGCCTCCCTGACGGACAGTGTGTCGGTTATTGAGGGTATGAGGTGTATAATGTCTGAGTTGTATGTGGTGAGGTCTTGTCTTATGCGGCGAGGAGGGGGATCATTTAAGACTATGTGGTGGTTTGGATGGGAAGGTTGGTAGCAGGCTATGAGAAATTGTTTTGTGAGCAGCTGGTTGTGTTTTTTGACCGTCAGCATCTTCGTCTCCTCATGGAGATGGTCTATACTAGTCATCCTCACGCATCCTGTGGCTATTCGGGCGTTGTTCTGCGACGTCTGTAGTGCCCTCCACTGTGTGTCACTCAGGAATGATGTCCAGATTGGAGCAGCATAATTGAGGAGAGACCGTCCGATAGCCTTATAGGTGGAGAGGATGGTTTCCTTGTCCATTCCCCATGTGTGTGTAACAGCTGTTTTCATTTTACTTTGTTATTGTCTTATACCGATCATGTAAACGCAAAAAATATAAATCATACGACTTTTATTCTCTTTTTTGTCATACGGATGGAATTTCATTTTACTTTTTCATTAGACTTTACGTACGTAAAGTATTACCGTGTGAAGTGGGCTTAACTGGTCATAAACCACAAGGTAACCAGTGATGACAATTGTGACGTTTAAAAACGCTAAAATCAGCTGCCTTAACCGTTTTCTTGGAAGGAGAAAGAAAATGTTAAAGTTTTGCGAATCAAATATGTTTGAAGCAACAGATATACAGAGTGAAAACTTGCGGATAAAGTAGAAAAATTAAATGCAAATAAACATTTATTTTGTGTTAAAAAAGAGAAAATTTGGAATATTATTGAATTTCTTCAATGAAAAGTTTAAAGATTCTTAAATATTTAAATATTAATCGAAATGTGCGTGATTTTCGGTCACAGTGAATATAGTTTCTTGTGCAAGAGATAATTAAGAAGCTAATAAGACGTACTGCTCATAAAATTTTTTCTTGCTGAAAGTTGCCAATATTTTTTAATTTCTTGAAAAAAGAAAGTTAAAAATTGTTATTGCTATTAGTTGTTTTTATTATTTATTAATAGTTTTACACAAAAATTACATTTTTTATTAACTCTCGCCAATATAAAAAAATCCACCCCAAAACCTAAAAAAACATAAACAAAACAGACAGACAATCAGAAAGGGACAGAAATACTTTTTGGTAATATTTGCTGTCCCTTTCTTAGTATACGGTTAAATGTTAAAATCCCGAGTCGTCACTGTGTACATTGTGGCATAAACAGACGTCGGCACAAAGAGAAAATGATAAAATGTGAGTGTATTTGTGAGAAGCATGTGTATTGCCCAGAGGAAAATTGTTAGTAGTTATTGTTTCAAGCAGTGTTCGAACAAATATTGTGCTTTTTTATGTCATTTATTACTCTTCAGAATAATAAATATATTTCACTTAATAATTCAAAGAAAAATCTGTGAATTTTACCCATTGTAAAGGATGGCAATAGTTCACCAGGTAGAAAATATTATTATGGAAAGATTTACATACATAGTTAGGTTAGGTTAGTGTGGTAGCTTCATACCAAAAGCTCACTTGAGCACGCATAGCGGCCCGTTGTGATGCCACAGGTGAACGCAGTTCCTGTACTGATCAAGTCCCCCGAACCCAGGAGGGGGAGGTCGGTCAGCGCAAGATCTGCATATCCACAGCACGACTACCCCGCTCTGGAAAACCAGCCAGAAAGTTTGATAAATGATGCTATATCCTTGACATCAATGGACTATAGCTCCGTCAATCTGACAAGGGTCGGAGAACCAAATAACCTATATCTGCACCTCGCAAGAGATGGGCATTGACAAAGAAAATGGATAAGTCTCCTCCTCCTCAGCGGATCTGCACCCACGGAAGAAGTCATTAAATGGGAGCCGCATTCTCTCCGCGTGTCTACCCATAACACAGTGACCTGTAAGCATGGCCACTGTGATTGAGATAATGTCGCGATCAAGTCCAAGTAACTGGTTGGTACGCCTTCTATCCATCCGGGGCCAGCTGAGTCTAGCGGTAGAGCAGGACTCCTCGTTGATCCAGAATAGGTTGGCGTTTCGGAAATATTTCCGCGCGATGGCCAGTTTAGTACGCCAGCTCTGGCTAGCTCGTCGGCTCTGCAGTTTCCCGGACAGTCACAGTGTCCGGGGACCCAGACAAGTGTGACGCTGAAGCGTCTAGAAAGAAGGTTGAGGCAACGGCGACATTCCCTGACGATCCTGGAATTATTCGCAATGTTCGACAGAGACTTTATAGCAGCTTGGCTATCCGAAAAGATCGAGATGCGGGTGAAAGGAACAACGTATGTGAGGATCCATTGTACGGACTGGTAGATGGCCATTACTTCTGCCTGGAACAGACCACAATAGTCCGGCAGCCGTACTGAAATGTTCAAATCCAATTTCCCGGAGTAGACTCCGCTACCCATCCCGCCATCGAGTTTGGAGCCGGCGGTATATACATCCAGGAGTTCCGGGGGACGGCCGTGTCTGGGGTCCAATCACTTCTGCTTCTGGATTAAGAAGTTGAAACCCCTGTCAAAACAGTATTCCACAGGAAGATAATTGATTTCCATTTTGGCCCCTGGGTCGATCTCTAGAATAGAGGAGTGACCAGAGGAAAAGATGCGCCAACGAGATAGGGCATTGAGTCTTGTCGCAGTGAACTTAGCCACCTGTTTGGCGAGGAGCCCAGTAGGAAGCCAGTTAAGCATTGCGAACAAGGCCTTTGTGGGGGTGCTGCGCAGAGCACCATTGATACAAATAGCTGCGGATCTTCTAACTCCGTCCAGGAGTCAGACATTGTACCGCTTGTCCAGAACAGTCCACCAGAAGGCAACACCGTATAGGAGGTTGGGTTCGATGACCGCAGAGTAGATCTAATGGATGACTTTTGGGCTGAGACCCCATCTAGATCCGACTGCCGTACCGCAGCAGCAAGCGGCACACGGCGTCTTTAGCGCCGTGGCAGCCATATTAGCCCTCCAGTTGAGTTTGGGGTCGAGAATCAGGCTCAGATACTTAACCTCGGGACTTAGCGTGAGTCTGGTCCCGTTAATAATAGGAAGGATGAGGGGCGGGACATTGTATCTCCTAGTGAAAAGGATTGCATCTGTCTTGGAGGGATTGATGGATAGTCCAAAAATCCCGCACCAGTCCAGTACAATTGACAGTACCAAGTTCAACCTATCGGACAGCGTCTGTGGACATATTCCCGACGCAGCAATGGCAATATCGTTAGCATAAGCTATGGCGTTATTACCAGAGGATTCAAGTCTCCTCAGGAGTGAGTTGACTGCGAGATTCCAGAGAAGTGATGATAGAACACTGGCGGATCAATCGAGGCCCTGATATGAACATCAAGGACTCTCTCCAGTGTCTTCAGAAGAAAGGAACAGAGGCTGATTGGTCTATAGTCACCCGCCTTAGTGTGGGACGGCTTCTCAGCCGTGGAAATGAAGATAACCCTAGATATACTCCAGCTCCGTGGGATATAGAGGAGCCTAAGACTAGCGTCATAGATGGCAAGCAGCCAGCGAAGAACAATTTCCTCCCCATGCTGGATGTGACCTGGAATAATAATATCCGGTCCTGGGGACTTGAATGGTTTGAAGAATCTAAAAGCCTACTGCACTTGGCCTGGGTTAAGAGTTAGTGAAGAGTGATTCCCAGACGGCGGAGCCGTAATTTGATAGAGAGCTTGCCCCTCAAGGATGGCACTCCCCGGAGAATGATTGTCGAAGAGAAGTTCAAGCGTCTCCGAACTGGTATCAGTCCAGCCGCCATCAGGCCGTTGGATGAATTCAAGAGACTTATGTGTGGAACTCAGAATTTTGCGCAGAAGCCCTCTTCGTGCGCCTTACAGCGTATTTAAGTTTCTTCTTCTTAGCCTTGTAAAGTGCCCATTCACCTGTGGGCTTTGCCCTATTAATTTGCCCCACTGGTCAGCAATATTGGCCACCCTCCAATTATCGGTAGGAAGGTCTTTGTTGCTGGCCTTGAAGATCCTCAAGATGGCGTCCGGGTCCGATGGTCACGTGAGGATTCTCGGTCTCGATCGGGGGCGATGGGGAATTTGGTCCGGAGGGACCATAGTGCATAGCGGATCTGCGGGTTCTGTACGCCCTAATGCTTGCACTCAGGATGTTCCTGACACCAGAAGGTGGATCGATGTCTGCGGTCTGCGCGCCAGATTTGGAGGTGGATGGCGCTTCGGGCGGGGGTACGGCGACCAAGGCGGATGTGGCGACACTAGAGAACAGCTTTGGTACCGGTTCCTTGTGTGCCAGACGGGGTGTCACCAAAGTCGTAGGGACTTTGATTTACATACATAATAATGTATGGAATTTTTTTGGTGACCGATTTGCGAAACAGAAGACCTTAAAATATAACCCTTTGAAATAGTCAGGTACCAAAATTTTAAAATTGTAATCTTCTATGTATCCACTGCACTTTCTTTAAACGAGCGACACTGGTATTTTTCGCACAAGTTTTTATAGTTTTGTAACAGGAGTCATCATTACATATTACAGGTACCTGAATATTTTAAAGGGTTATATTTTATAGTCCTCTGTTTCGTCACCAGAAAATTTCCATACATTATTATGTACGTAAATCTTCCCATAATGATGTTTGCTACCTGTTGAAATATTTCAGTTACAATGAGAAACAGTTCTTTTGCGAATCCAAATTTAAATATTTCTAAATTACTATTCGGCAATATGCATCTATGTTTATTTTTTATTTGTGACATTGTAGAAAATGACGACTTACAAATATATGTTGTTGAAAACATAGAAAAAGTATACAATGCTAAATCCCTAGAGGCAGCATACTTATTTTGACAAATATTTTTCCAAAACTCGAGACCATTTCCCATTGGTATTAATAAATCCTGCCGCATTTGTAATATTTAGTGGACATTTTTCAAATCACAATTCAGTGGATTATTGAAGATATCTATTGCACATTCTAATTCAAAAATATCCTTGAATCTCATTTTAAAATCAAGTTACTAACTTCAGAACTAAATAATTTAAGTTTTGTTTGATTTGGGTGCAATGTGTATATATCAGTCGAAAACATGGGAATCGATTTGATCTTTTAATAGGCTGAGTTTTCTAGGAAAATTGACCAACAGCCTGAAATAACTCGCAAATGGTTTTATTTTTGCCTTGAATAAGGTTTAAGCCATTTATATGAAGCGTTCTATCTGTAAGAAATGCAAAATCCAACAGATATTCTGTTGAAGTTAAAGCATTTATAATTTCTGCACTCTTTTCATTACCCTGAGTACATAAAAAGTAGATTATCTCCTCTTTAAGGCCAAAAAGCCTGTCAAGAGCTTTACCACGACTTAGCTATCTAACATCTGTGAATGTAAATACGTCAGCATTTACTTCCTCTAAAAATGCTACCAGCTTCCTATGGGTTAGTGCATTATGTCCACTTTTAAGACGTTTTATTATTTAAACTGCAATTTTCATCATATCGTTTAAACCTAGTGCCTTAGCAAAAAGATGAATAATGCAATGAAAGGTACGTACATTTATTCCAGCCTTAATTAAATGGCCCACAATGTCATTACACTGTCCAATCATAACCGCTGCCCCATCTGTGCAAATAGAAGATAATTTCTTTTTGTCTACTACCTTCAATACATGTAACATGGCACCGCCAACTTACCAGCTAAAGCGGGGAAGCTAAAGCAGAAGTTGTAAAAGATAGAAGTCAAGTGAGAAAGTGCATTGAAAGAAGTTGATTAAAAAAAGTTGTAAGAAGAAAGAAGTTGATTAAAAAGTTGTAAGAAGAAAAAAGTGAAATAATAATTTCTAATTACAATTGCTATATTTTTTGTTTTAAAAAATTAAATTGAACAGAATTCAAATTTAATTAAATAAATATTTTTAGATTATTTAAAAGATTTAAATTAAATATAAATAAATGGAAACTAAATGGGTAAGAAAGTTAACAATTAAAAATATAATGAAATAAAACTATTATTACTATTACTTCTAATAATACAATAAATAAAAAATAATAATATAGTCTTAAAAGTACGATTTTACTCATTTAATTAAGTCGTACAACAGAAGCTGTTCAAAATTTACGTTATTTTCCTTTACAACCAAAAACATATTTTACATACATTTTCATCAAATGAATGATATATGGCCTCTCTTACACTTTCATTGCACTATTATATTCTTTTTATTTAAATAAATAAAATCTGTATACTTATAGAAAATTCATTTTAATCCACAAAAGTCGTTGAAAGGGTTTGCAACAATAAAAACCAAGAATGGCGATCCTTGAGACAATCTGAAAATAGAGTCTCGGCAAATACATATGTATTTTATTTTATGTGGGGAATAATCCGGTTCGAATGGACCAAAATGTGGGGGTGGGTGAAGAAACAATAAAATAAAATATTTGTGAAGAATAAACAAAAATACAAAATGTTTTAATTTTCAATATAAATTGGTTTATTACGTACAAAAGACGTACCTTTAGATTTGGGAATGGATCGAGCAGTGATCTCTTTTAATTAATACAGGGGTGAATATTAAACTAATGTGGTGGCCAGCGTGAACAAACATATTGTTGAACAAACATATACAGCCCAATCATGAATACAAATTCCGCTTGAAATTTTTTATTTTTTCTTTTTCTCTGTATTAATCCCATTCTTATCAAACGTGTAAAGGGAGAAATATTAAAAAGGGAAAAGGTAGGTATTATCAATGCATTTTAATTTGGTTTTTCCCAAAAAAATTCACTTATAAAACACAAGGGAGTTTGCTCTTAAAATGTAAGTATATTTTTTTACAACCAAATTTAAATAAATAAAAAATATTTAAATGTTGCTGTAGGTCTAAAACAACTAATAAAACTCAAGTTCAGCATTTAGTTACATTAATGAAAGCCAATCTGTAAGCAGTATGCTCAAAGTCGACTGGCCTAAAGACGCATTGATGTCATCAGTCTAGTACCCACCTTCTGCGAAAAAACGTAAGCTCGCACTTAGCTTTACAATTGGTGAAACTCCAAATTGCTTTTGTGTTGGTTGACTGTGAGTTGGTGAAATTTCTAGTAAATACCGAAAGACCGGTTTATTTACTGTGTAGTACTTTTGAAACCTGTTGCAAGATAAAATTTAAACCAAACAATTTCTTTTTTTTTATTTACATACAAAGACAGCGGCAACTCAGGAGAATTAGATTCATCCCTTAATTGTCTTCTACGCTTGTCTACGATGGTTGTTTTGTTATTGCTTTTCCAAACTACCAATTTCCTCCACAAGGATACACATGATGGCACCATTCATTTTTATTTTCTTGTATTATATTAAACTCTTATGTATTTTTTTAAATTGTATTAAGTTTATTTAATTTTAATTTTACTTTATTTTCACAAATTGTCGAAAAATTTAATATCAATAAGGAACACAGCTGACTTAAAAATTCGATATTGCCACTTTTTCAAACTTTTACTCCTGCGGAATTTGTAATTAGAGGATCTCTTTCTCGAGAAAAACGTTTTCCGTGAGAAAGAAATTCCTTGAGAATATTCGTGATTGGGCTGATAAAAATAATACGATAAAAAAACAATTAGATGAAAGGATAAAATTTATGAAATCAGAAGAAATTTTGTCCAATATAATAAATTATATGTTTACAATTATAAAAATCTGTTAGACTAAATTAAGACTAATTGTATACCATCAGAAATCATAATTGTGACTTTTATAAACAATTAGTACGTTAATACAAAAAAGAAATATATTAAGAAAAAGCACTTTAATTTATCAAAATTTTTTAAATATTTACAAATAAAACACATCAATTATTAGGAATATATGTATTTGATTCGCTTTCATAATGAAACAATTATTGTTGAAAATCGAACGTTCATTTCGAATGAAGTGTCTACTTTAATACCATTTCCAGTTGCTCTATAGCTATTAGATAATTAAAAATCTTCGACTAAGTAATAGGAACGAAATTAACTCAATTCAATTATGTGTTGTGTAACCTTGTCTACAAATGTCAGATTACCTACAGTGATAATTATTGTGCATACTGTAAACCATAATACGAGTAATTATCAAACTCAAAAATCTGATATTAATATTATAACAATGGTCAATATAGAGATTGTACTAAGGTTTCCATTTTTACCAGAATTTACAAAGAGATATTCTAGTGCTAATTAGCTTCCAATACTTTGATAATTTAAACTTTTAAGTGTTTATAAATAGCCCCTTACAATGTTTATATATTTTCCAAGTTTACCCTATAAAAATCCATAACATATAATTTTGGACAATATGTTTATGTATAGGGTTTTAAACAGTTATCTTTCACCTTTCCAAAAAAACTATTCAAAATCTTCAAAAATCTGCTGAGCTAAACGCTTCCCTTCAGCCACCCAAGCGACCTAAAGTAGTCAATTCAAGAACCCCCTTTAGGACCTCGAAAGCCCGCGCATCCAAGCGCCCTGACTTCAGTAGACCCTCCTAGCCTTTTAGTTAAGTGATTACAGAGATCCTTACCTGGGCGATCACAGATCAGCAACAACGGGAAGGCACCATCTCATCGCTCTGATTGGAAGTTGGTGGTGCGAGTTCTCCTCTCTCCCGTTGATCAACATCCGCTTTGCAACCTCCAGCCTGGACGGCTGACTTTCTGTACCTGAACCGGGGACCCACCACCGAGAACATCGAATGTGGTAGCGTCAGTGGCTACCCCTCACAATCGGGCAGTAGAATCTCCAACTCTGAACTGGCTGGATAATTTAAAAAATGGAGGTAGATGCGGGCGAACCCTCTGTTATCGGACGAAGAGGACGCTGACGCGAAAGTGGGTGCTTCTCAGGCTGATTGAGAGTCATGCAAATTAAGCTCCACCAATCAAAAACTGCCGCTCTATTCCTCCATCTACCAGTGGAGGACGTAAAGCGCGTTCTAGTCCAGGAACCCTGGGTTGTCGACGGCTGTGTTTGTGGACTTAACGACAACAGATATCTCATTGCGTTTTTCCATGATACAGGTAGGCCTAAAACTTGTTTAATCGTCAAATCTAATATTAACGCTTTCTCCTTCCCAAATAGAGCGACAAGGACATCGAGTTAAACTAGAAGACCCTCTGAATCACATCGTCATACTTCCCACATGACTATGAACTCTCTCCCCACAAGAACCCATCGGCAACTCGTAGCAATTATTATCGGAGCTGACACCAACTTCCACCATATGATAGGGGGCAGCTTTGGTACTAATTATCGTAATGAGTCGCTATTTAATTTTATTATTAGTAATAATCTAGTTATCGCTAATCGGTGTGATGAACCGGCTTTCCTCATATTCATTGACATTGACAAATTTCATTGACTATCTCAAGGACTGGTTTGTATCTCAGGAATGATCCTTCTCGGATTATCGATACACTTCCATTTTCAGGGAAATACTGCAATTCTGTCTCCCAAAACCTCCCCCATCTATTGAAAATCGTTTTGATTTAGAGAGGCCAGAGCTATATCTTTTGTCCGAGCCATATATTTTGCCAGGAGTGTGATGGTCTCCACCGTTCCAGTGGCAGGCTCTTCAATAGGGCCAAAACTACAGGTGAGCGGGCACTTTATAAGGCCAAAAAGAGGGCACTTAAATACGCAGTTAGGCGAGCGAAGAGAGTGGAATCCTCTGGCGAAATTGGCCGACTTCGTAAAATATTATGTTCCACATATAAATCCCTCGACTGCCCCCAATGGCCTGACGGCTGCTGGACCGCGTCCAGTTTGGAAAGGCTTGGGCTTGTCCTTGAAACTCAATTTACTTGTGTGTCAACCACGGAGGAAAGGCTCTCTAACTCTGAGCCCGGTGCAGCGCGCTGTTAGATCCTTTGAACTATTCAAGTTTCCATGACCGGATGGTATCATTCTAGTCGACATTCATCATGGGGAAGAGTTTATCCTTTCTTGGCCACTTACCATTTATAATGCCAGCCTTAGGCTCGTCTATGTCCCTTGGAGCTGGAGAGTATTTAAGGTAATATTTATTCCCAATGCGGGAAGCCATCCCGTACAGAAACTAGGGACTATAGGCTAAGTAGTCTATGTTCCTTTCTTTTCATTGCAAGAACTACTTGATGTTCATATGAGGACCTCAATTGATCCATAACTCTTGGCAGTATCCAAACAGGCTTACACGAGGGGCAAATCAGTGGAAACAACACTACACTCTCTTATCTCACTGGCGGAAATATTCTTGCACGCTGAAGAATACACTCTGACTGTCTTCCCTTACAATGAGGGTGTATTTAATTAACAATGTCAACTCAAATGCTTTAGTAAAGGCTCTTAACCTGTGGCAGATTCTGGTTAGGTTTATTGAGCTCCTCCTCAAGAATAGTAACCTCGTCAGCGAGGATTACAGTCAGAGAATTGACAATTGAATTGGAGAGAATTGGAGTTTCGAAATCAACTCGAAAAAGCTCGAATCCTCAGATAATAATGCTATAAGACTCATGTTGAATAACGAATTTAAACATCTAGGCTTGATCCTCGACTCCAAACTCAACTGGAAAGCATACCTGGTTGCAGGGAATGCAAAGTAGCCTTTGCTGCTTACTGCTGCAGTAGAACAGTTGAATTCTATTGGAGTCTACGCCCCAAAATCTCGCTCTGGATCTGTTCAGCAGTCATCGAACCCAAGCTCCTATAGGGAGTCGCTATCTAGTTGGCTGCTCTGAAAAGACAACATAATATAAGTCTTCTTGACAAGGTCAGATCTGCAGCTATTCATAGCACCGGTGCTCTACATTACATTCCAACAACAGCCTTGTTAGCAAAGTTTAACTGGCTTCCACTGCGCTTCTTGCTAAACTAGTGGCCAACTACCCGCGACTCGACTCAATACGTAGACTCGCTGGTATATCATTCCTTCTGGGTATTCCTCTATTTTCCTTCTGCGCATTCCTCTATTTTATGTTTCTACAAAAGATTGTTTGGACAGGTTTTTATTTTCTGATTCCGAGCAGAGACGACTGGGTCTCTGACATGGTTATCTCCCCGGAATCCGACTGCTAAATCACTGTAACGTAATTCAGGCAGAGGTGACGGCCATTTACAAATTAAAATTTACATAAAATGAAGTATTACATTTTTAAATTATATGCGAACACCTGTGATGATACTGCATAAAATGCTAAATAAACTAAATAAAAGCGAAAATTAGCAAAGAAACTGAAAAAGAAATAATCAGATATTTAATGTAAAATTGTAAGTTCTTCAAATATCTGCAAATAACCTAACATTACACAGAAAATAATAGCAACACCAAGAATTTTGAAATGTGATTGACACATTTGCCGTTGCAGACCTTTTTTAAAGATTCCAATATAGCTTCTAACATTACCCTAGGAACACCAAAGGCAAGTGCCATTATTTTTTTTCGTACGAACAATACTCCGAAGACGGCCCCTACTCTTGCAGTGCATTGTGTTGGAACTAGGAAAATATGTTATGGGAAGGAGGAAAGAGGGAGTAGTGTTTGTGGACACTAGATTTGAAACCTTTTATACTATAAGTGACAGGGAAGGCTACTGTAAAAAGGGTGTAATACATACGAATAGTCCGACTAAAGAATGAATTTTATCAGTAATGCAGTGTGCGATCAACTGTCCAATCGACCACAAACACATTACATCGATGCTCTAATGAATCAATGAAGTTGGATACCCCACCGTCATTAACGAGAACCTTCGCTCTCTTCTGTACGCGGTCGAAAAGTCTCAAAATAGACGTTGAGGCACCGGCCTATACATGAGAGTTGTACTCCATTCTCGGCCGGATAAAAGTGGTGTAAATAGGAAGGAGATCAGATGAAGTAAAATATTTCTAGCATCAATTCTAGCGAAATCACACTGAATTTTCATGCTCATAACGTCAAGATCTTCTGACTACCTAATATTTACACCACCCATAGACATAGAGGGTGCAATATTATTGCTGCGCTTATGTGTCAATAAACAAGACTGGGATAGATTGTTCAAATCTTACAAACTTTTTTCCTAAAAATGATATAACACTTCCCGATTTCTAGAAAGAAATATCAAAACTCAAAATAAGAGATGGTAGCTTTTAATTTCCAGCCTTGACTTGATTTGTTAAGAAATATTTGTATTATCACATTCTTCAGCTACTGTAGATAGAATATTAAGCCATTATCTAAATTTCTTAAGACTTAACTAATGCCTTAGAAGCAATATTGTATAAAAAGATTATTTACAACTTACCAATTGTAACTTTTTCGACATTAATATTGTACCTGATTTGATTTAAATGTTTATTTCTAATACATATACATACAAATATATTGTTACGTTTTTACCTTCCTAAAAACGTTTAAATATGAGTTCGTTAATTGCAACAAAGTAAAAACAAATATGTCTTTAGTTTTTCTTACTCTCTTTATTCTTTACACTACTTTTGTGTGCCACCGTATACCACTTAACGATACAATAATAATCTGTTTATTCACTCTATTAGTTCACACAAGTATTCACTGGATCTTTACAACCACGACTTATTTTGTTCACACGCAACTTCACACAAGGCTGACTGAATTAACATTGACTGCTGCTTGCTTTGTCCAGCCCTTTTATAGTCACGCAATTGTTCTCGCCTAATCGAGAGCTCTATTGCTAGTACATTGTTGTTTGTGTACTTTGCTTATGTTGTCTATCACATATTTGTCGTAGTTGGTTTACTTCATTTCATGTTGTTGTTGCAACCAGGTTCGTTGTACATATGTGTGTGTGCAGCTTTAGATAATCAACACGTTCATTGTATTCTTAGTGTTAGAGTGTATTTGTATTGTGTGGCTTTTGTTTGTCGTTTTTAATGTTACACGATATTAGGTTGTTTCGATCTGCGTAACAATATTATATAAAACACTCGCTTATTAAGTTTGTTTTTATAATTAAAGCGTTAAAAAGATTTGTTAAATGATTATGTTTTATTTTTGAAGTAATATATATATATATATATATATATATATATATATGTATATATAATATATAAATATATATAATATATATATATATATATAGTTTGTCAAAAAAATCTTTGCACAGATCAAAAAAATGTAAAATGTGATCTTCATTCAAGAATTCCAACAACAAAATCTTTACATACTTTTTTATTTTTGCACACATTCTATAACTGTACTTGTTTACGACCATAAGGCGCCAATAGTTTTCTAATAGTCACACACGTTACAATAATAACAACAATAAAATAACTTTACACAGTATAAAGGGTGTCAAAAAAATCTTTGCATATTGAATGAAGATAATAAGAACAATGACAAAAAATGCCGTTATTTCCCAAGAATATTGTGCATTTTGGGTTTTTTACAAATGAGATGGAATGTGAAAGGGGTAAACAACGTTTTATTAATGAAGTGATCGTTTTTTATGTAACAGGTGTCCTTATATTTGAATACAAAAAATGGCAGGAATACGAGTTTCAAAAAATATTATACAATTGGTCTATTTCAACTACTACCAATAATCTGCCAAGTAAATCGCCGATATGTTCTCCTTGAACATCAGGACTGTATATAATATTATAAAACGTGCTGAAAAAGAAGGACTAGCCTTAAAAGGATTTACAGACAATTATTAGAATCGTGTATGGTAGCCCACAATCCAGTATGATTTGCTCTTCAAGTGCAAAAAGACTTTGGGTTACGTGTTTCCCAAGAAACCATCAGAAATGTTCTTCAAAAACACAAATATTCTTCAAGAGTGGCTAGGAAAAAACCCCTGCTGTCAGCACAAAATGTCGAAAAGAGATTAAGATTTACCACCGAATACATTTCACTTCCTCCGGAATACTGGGACTCTGTTATTTTCTCAGATGAGACGAAAATAATGCTTTATTATCATGACGGACCATAAAGAGTTTGGCGTAAGCCTCTGACAGCCCTAGAAAATTAAAAATCTTATTCCTACAGTAAAGTTTGAAAACTGTCTGTAATGGTATGGGGCTGTATATCCAGCAAGGGAGTTGGTGTAATCAGGATTTTGGATGAAATAATGACTAAGGAAGTATATCTTAATATTTTAAAAAATTAACTGACCGCCAGCATTAAGAAATTTGGTTTTATTGACCCGGTTAATCCGAATAAAATTAATTACAAGTACTACCAACATAATGATTCTAATCATAAATATTATTTATGTAAGTCCAGGTTACTTTACAACTGCTCCAAAGTTATTGATACTCCTGCCCAAAGTCCTGATATTAACCCTATCGAAAATTTGTGGGTTCATCTAAAGCAAAAGGTAGGAAAAAGATCGCCCACAGATAAAAACGAATTGATAAAGTTCATCAAAGAAGAATGAAAAAAATACCTTAGAATATGCGATTCCGAAGCTTATTCAATCCATTAGAAGGTGTCTACAATCGGTGATTGATGCTCAAGGTGGACACACAAAATGTTAGCACTATAATTTAAAAAAAATTGCATAAGTCTTAATATTTTGTCAAGTGTGCAAACATTTTTTTGACAGTAGTAAAATTGGATTGTTTTTGTTTTTTAATATTTTACATTAGAATATTTTCATTGTTATAAAAGTTTTTTATTTATTATATTAACAAAACATATGTTTATAAAATCCTGTTTGAAAAAAATGAAAAAGTTGGTTATTTATATTAGAAATCAATGAATTTTTCGAAGTTTTTTTATTTTTCTCTATGTGCAAAGATTTTTTGACAAACTGTATGTAAATATAATAACGTTATATGTTAACTACAATAACAACAATTTATTTACAAAACTTTTCAATTTATTTATTAATTTTTTCTGGCGAGTTTTTTACGATTTCAATGAACGTTTTTGACGATTTTAATGATTATTTTTCTAATATTTGACGATTTGATGCTTTATTTATCTGGCAGCTATGCTTGTATGGGTTCCACAAGGGCATTCCAGTCAAATGTAGGGACCGAGCAGGTACACTTCTTCAGGAACCCTCAGCAATCGAACTAGATATGCCACTTACCTCGGTTAAATTGGCATTTAGGTGAAAATTTTTCCTGGGCGCCAACCTATGCTGGGTCAATGAGGGATCTTGCTCTACTGCCAGACTCACTGCCAGAACTTCTCGAAGATCGAATCAAGATTGCTGTAGTTTTCTATAGAAGTAAACAAAATCCTTTGAGTGACTGTATTTTTCAGTGACAATCCAACAAAGCGAAGTCTTTTGAAGAATTGGCAGACTCGGGACAGATTTTATCTGACTAACACACATTAACTCGAAGAAGATTTCTGCGCCGATAACAAATCAATTTTCCGAGGTTTTTCAAAGCATAGATCAGCTAATTTCATTATCAGAAACATGTAAGACGGTTGTATTTTAAATACTATAACTACGTACATCATTACCCAAAACTTCGCATATAATTGAGTAGAGTTAATCCTCGACGTGACAGAAAATTTTGTCTGCCGCCTCCTTTTAATCGAAGCATTTGCACAAGTTCCCCAGTTATTAAATTTGTTTTGAAGACCGGAATCCAAAAGAGCTCTCGATGGTATTAATTTACCAGATTCTTACACTGACTATTGCTGTCGTGAGAATGACTTTTTCATCTGACGGAGTATAATTAACTGGTCCATGTGACGTGGGTGATTATTCAGGGTAGTTATTATTTCAACTTGCGCTTGTGTTGTATCTATACAACAATTGAGTGAATTGAGGCAGCTACCACAAATTCTGCATTTAGATAATGCAGCTTTTAAGACACTTTATATATGCTGGGCCAGATTTGCTAAAGTTAATTCTTTGATTTACTGGCTCAGCAATGAATGAATTGCAATTGTTTATACCATGCTGAACAGATTTGCAAATTAAACATTTGTCAACAGATGGTTTAGACTTCGCTAAATTTAGTGAAGCTCTATTATTTCTTCTGAAAAAATGTGCAGTTTGTGTCAAACTTCAGCCGTAACATGCCGATACCGTTTGCTCAAGGTGGATTCCCATTTCCATTTAGTGATTGGATCAACTTTTGACATCACTAAATGTATAATAAATAAAATGTATAATCAATGTAACAAATTGACAATATATTGCGGATACTGTATCTATCATACTTCTCAAAGCAATAGCTGAAGGTTTTGTGATTTGTAGCAAATCGAACAGTTTTCTTATATTGTCAAAAAATGTGAGACATTCGTTGTCGTAAACCTTTTTTAGACTCACTGATGCTTTGGGATAATTTTTATTCACATCATATTAGAGCTTCATAGCTTAGTCAATATAATTTTTTAATATGCATAGTCGACATTCTAATTCGATTGGATTAAAAAATTTTATGTTCCAAACAACTTCTGCTTTCTTTGTCATTAATTTCTCCAAACTTTCAGATTTGGATGGAGAATCTTGCCTTTTCCTACTAGTCATTTTCAATTAATTTATAAACTCAAAGCAAATAAAATATAACCAAATTAATTTATAATAAAATATAACCAATTTTGCAAAAGAAAACCTCCTCAAAAAGAACACCTATTCCCCGATTTACACTGAGGATAGGTTCCTAAGAAAAACGTGTAAACCGAAATCGTAGGCTTCGCTATGTAAAACCGTGTAAATCGAAAACAAACTAAAATAGTCAGTCATTTATTTCCACGTAAAATAAAAGCAAATAGCACATATGTATGTTTATTTTGAAAAACATAAAAGTAGCTATCCATCCATTAAAATACAAATATATAAAACTGTACTCATGTATATGAATATGTTAGTCATTTTACATACAGAAACCAGAAATATAAATATTTAAAAAATTTTACCAAAAATTTAATTATGTTCTGATATCCTGATTGGTATGATGTCAGTTTCACCACTCGATATTAACTTATGCGATTCTGTTTCGGTGTTAGATGGCTTAGAAACGATTTTATATTGGCGAGACTTCCTAATGAAATCCGTGTAAAAGCGAAATGGTGTAAAAAAAGTACCGTGTAAATCGGGGGTATTTGCTTTGGACTACTAGAATTTAACGAAAATATCTAACTCTTGCCGGTTACACAATATTCGGAATTAACTTTCTATTTCAGTATTGTTGTTCACAATATTGTATATCACATTATTGATCTGCGTTTATCAGTCTTTGGTAAATGTAATAATTTATTAAGAAAGATGCTTAATATTTATTTTCAATTTAGTTATATTTATAAAATTACTCGAATGTAATGTGAACGCACTAACAACTTAATATTTCCAACTTGTATTAAACTAAAATTTCCGGCTATAATGTGAACTGCCACATTGTACATTTGGTTCAAAAATCGAAACGCGTGAAGCAGACAGTCAACCGTTGATTCTGCATATTGTACAACTAATCGCAAAGTGTTTAAATATATAATTGTAAATTGTGTAAAATAATTCTTGTGTTCAATGTAATTAACAAAATCAATGTGTCTGTTATGTATTGCAACCGAACTTGAGTTGGGTTGCAATCGGACAAAGCAACTGAAAAAAAATATTTCAGTCAAAATAATTCCCCTCTTCGAGCAAACGGAGCAGAATAGTCTTTAAACAAATTTTATTTACCGTGAAATCAAATCAATGTCGTGTTCGTTGAGTTTCTCCAAGTTATTTTCCGTGCTCTTAAAGCAATTTTCAAACGTCTCCAAATCCACTATGTGCAATACCTTGAGGTATTTGTCTACTCCCGTTTCGGGCTACACTTTATAGACTACGAATCCCTTGTCAGGGCTTATTTGCAAGGCTGTGATCTCATTCGCTCTAAAGAGTCTCACCAGTATCAACACAAAAGTAACAGCAACAAGACTCATTCTGAAGAAGGACATTAAATCTGTTGTTTGTATCTGCGCTTCATTTGAGTTTTGTAATATTTTGTGTTCATCTTATTACTAGTATCCAGCACATAATTGCCTTCTTTCCTAAATCGTGAAGGCCGTTTGTATTTTGGACTATTTTTCTTTATTTCTCTATTTTAAACAATTGTATTGGTCAGATTAAAGGTTTTCTCTCTATTTCTGTTTAATCTGTCAACCTTCTTAAGTTTTTCTTCCTTATATTGTTCTGAGAGATGTCTAATTGTTTAATTTTCAAGATTTTTATCAAGAAAATCAATTGGCCTTAATTTAGTTTTTGAGTGTACAGATTTATTGTAAACAGTAATTATGCTATAAACGTCATCATCTGTTTCCGATCTATCAACGGCCATTATTCTCAAGTGTTCATTTAATTCATTCAATGCCCGCGTTACCTGTCTTATGATGGGCTGTCGTTTCGATGCTATTTTCTTGCAAAAACAACTTTACAGCCTCATGAAACATACATCTATCGTTATCGTAAACGAGTTTCCTCCTTTTACCCAAAAATCGTATTCATTCCTTTAGGGCTGTAAGTATAGACAACCATGTTCTATTAGCTAACTTATGTACTGTGGCGTATTTGGTGGACTTATCTATCGTTGTTAAATACATGACATTTCGAAATGGGAACCACATGTTTATGTGGACAATGTCATTAAACTTGAGTGGTGATTCGCTTACCTGGTATGGAATTTTTATTGGTCGCTTATCGAATTTGGCTAATTGACAATTATTTATAAATGTTGTAATAAGCTCGAGTAGTTTCGCTTGAAATACCTCATTAATTCCTCGGTAATTATTCATTTGATGCTCTTCTTTTATAAACTTCGATTAATTTTATTTTAGAGGCAAGCAATCTTAAATTATCGCTACTAGGAAAAACTGTACATACACATCCTGAAGTTGTACAAAAAGTCGATTGTCCTCGCAAAATATGCACCTTTATCTTTATGCACCTGTCTCAAAATCTTAACCAAATCAGTATTTTTTGCAACTGTTATATAGTTTTGAATTTTCTTATGCTTAATCTTAATAACAAACTTTTCAGTCAATACCTTTTGAAAATACAACTGATTTTTATAAACGTTTATTGGGTTTTCCGTTATATAAATGTAACGAGAACTGTCCTCTTGTCCGCTAGGTATAGTCGCCAAAGTCGAATTATTATCTTCTTGATTTTGTTCTTCTGATGTTATTTCGTTGCTATTAACTTCCAAGTTAGGCAACCTTGATATTCCGTCTTCCATATTAGTTTTGCCTTTAACATGTATGATCTCAAAATCGAACTCATTCAGTTTGACCTTCCACCGTTGCAACTTTTGGTTTGGCTCCTTCAGCGAATCCAGCCAGCGCGGCAAGTAGTTCTTTCTCAATTGCAGGGTATCTACGCTCATTTTCGTTTAATGTTCTACTATAGTAGGAGATCACCTTATCGTTTTGCATCAAAACAGCACCTAATGCAATCTGTGACAAGTGTAATTTTTTTTCGAATAATCGGGGTAAACAAGCAACTCTAAGTTTTTTGAACGCATTAATGTGCTCCCTGTCAGTGATGGGTATCTTTGCTTCTTTCTTTAAAAACTTAGTCATATGGTAAGCAATTTTGGAGTAATTCTTAATAAACATCCTTAAATTATTTCCTTGGCAGTTCTTGGAAGTTCAATCTTCTGAATGGCCTCCACCTTTGGACGATTTGCTTTGATACCCTCCTCCGTGACCAGATGCCCAAAAAATTCTGTCTGTTTCCGCAAAAATGAGCATTTATCCAGTTGCACCTTGAGATTCACCTCATTTAAGCGCTGGAGTCTAAGATAGTTTAAATGTTCCTCCAAAGAGGTGGAGAATATTAATATGTCGTCTAAATATACGACGCATATTTTATTCATGTTGTTTGAGAGGACGTTATTCACCATCCTCTGAAAAGTAGCAGTAACTCGGCGATGAGCAAAAACGAGAACTATATCGCATGGAGTTAAGGTGTCGTGCGTAAGAGGCCTTTCAAGCCTTTGCAGTGGAGGTCGAGAGATAGTGCAGCTTACATACCCAGGAGAAAATCACCCGTCGATAGACAACTTTAAGACCGAAGCGTTTGTTAATGATATATGCCACCCTGACATTAAACCAGCGGTATGTTCTACGCAGAAGACAACCTTTGCGCTAGCCCAGGAGATCGCTCGTACGATTTCCAGACCACAAGTTAGCAAAGTGCGGAAGATGGAAGCCGCGGAGGAAGAAGATGCCTTTTCAATAAATTGAAAGAGATGAATCAAGTGTTGGAAGAAAATGGACAAAAGGCTAGACTTACAGACAACACACCTTCACTATAGACACAGGTGTGACGCAGTATATCATCATCTACAAAGCGGGTATTGGCAGGTGGAAATTGCAGACAAGGACAAGGAGAAAACTGCATTCAGTGTGAACGGCTGCTTATGGCAGTTTAAAGTTATGCCATTTGGGCTCTGTAATATTCCGGCCACATTCTAGCGGCTTATGGAACGTGTACTAAAGGGACTGCATTGGAAGGATCGCCTGGTGTGCCTTATTGACATAATAGTGATGGGCAGAACTTTCGACGAACACCTCAAGAACCTGGGAGAAGTTCTGCAACGAATATCAATGGCTGGACTAAAATTAAGCGTAAAGAAATGTGTTTTCTTCCAAAAAGAAGTGAAATATTTGGGGCATCTTGTTACAGCAGATGGCATGTATGGCCAACATTTTCTGCTTAGAACTGATCATTCCGTTGGATTGAGCGCCTCCAGACTTATGACTTCAGCACTGAACACCGAAGAGGCATAAAACATGGGAATGCTGATGCTCTCTTACGCCCACCTTGTAATTTGGAGTGTAAGCATTGCGTGAATGCCGAGGAGAAGGAATCCATCGTTGATATCCTGCTTACGCAGATCGAAGTCAACGAAGACTCGTCCGAAGCACAAGTCAGTAACCCAATATTGGCGAAGATTATAGCAGCTAAGAAAGATGACAAACGGCCTACCCACAAATGTGATATCCGCAGAAGGTCCTCTTACAAAAGCATATTGGGTACTATGGGATAGTTTAAAGTTGATAAATGGGTGCCTATATCGACATTGGGAAAGCGCTGATGGCAAGACATCATCCAACCTATTAGTAGTGCCTTCCTCCAAAATGAAGGAAGTGTTAAAGGAGTTCCAGAATGGAGCTAGCGGAGGACATCTTGGAGTGACAAAGACGCTGGAAAGGCTAAAACAACGTTTTTAATGGTAGAACGGTTTAATCGAACCATGGAGGAATACTTGCGGAAAGTGAGCGACCAACAGAAGGATTGGGACGAACACATACCGTTGTTTTTACTGGCGTACCGATCTGCGGTCCCTGATTCAACATCTAGATCACCCGCTATGGTTATTTTTGGGACTGAGATAAAACTGTCTGGTTTGGTGTTAAGCCCGCCACAGAAAATGATGCCGCATGCACTGGAGAAGAAGAAAGCCTAAATGAAGTTCATGAATTTGTGCGCACCCGTATAAAAATGGTCAGTGATAGAATGAAAGATAGGTATGATCGTGCAGCAAACACGAAGGGTTTCCATGAGGGACAACTGGTTCTACTTTACAACCCAAAGCGGAAGGGATTATCCCCCAAGTTACAAACCAGCTGGGATGGACCGTATAAAATAATTAAACGGTTAAACGGTGTCTTGTACAGGATAGAGAAAGCTAGCAGCCCCTGGCAAAATATGGAAGAAGTGATAATGAGCCTATTCGGGACGAACAGACTTAAGTGGGCGGCAATGTTACAAAAATAGAAACGGTGTACATCGTTTAACATTAAAATGAGCAAAAGCTACACAAACAAAAACAAAGAACTTGTTATAAGTAAACCAACAACATCAATATGAAAGAAAATGTGAGACAAGTAAGCGAGAACGCAACAACAAGCATCGTGAACAAAATACACAAATAACAATGAAGTCGCGATAGAGTTCTTGAGAAGGAGAACTTGAACTTGGCAACCCAGTCGAATATACAAGGAAATTTAATAAAGCTCTATAAAATTATAAAAATATTTATAATAAATTGTTTAAAAAATAGATAGAGACTATTTTAAAAACAAAATTAAACCAAAAGTATCAAGTGTTGGTGAAGACAGAAAAAATTTCGCAGAGTGAAGTTTTTTTTTTAGTCAAAAACAATAAAAGGATGGCTGAATGCACTAAATGCAAGTCATCGATAAGTGGTGAAAGTGGCATTATATGCAATGGAGTATGTAATAAGATTTATCATTATACAAAAAAATGTGCCGGGATTGATCAATACTCCACAAAAATTTTGAAAGAGGACAATTTCGTTAGATTCATATGTGATGACTGCTTACAATACATTCAGAATGTTGACCTTGTTTTAAGTGTTATTCAAGAGGGCGTCAAGAAAAAAAACAAGCATTGCAAGAATATAAATATGAATTTGAAAGTTCACTAAAGAAAAATGAAAATGAAATTAAATCAATATTGGAGGCAATTGAAAAGCGGTACAATGAAACGTTTAACAAAATAGAGAAAATTCAAAAATTGTGCGAAATAAATGTACAAGAGGTCAAGGACATTTACGGAACGGTAAATAATATTGAAAACAAGAATAAAGATATGTATGAAACAATTGAGAAAAGCAACACGAAAATGGGTAATGAAATAAAGAAAATTGTCAAAGATACAAATGTTAAACAGAAAATGTCATATGCGCTAATAGCTGCAAATAATATAGTGATGCCAGATGTTTCAAAAAATGTCCCCTTAATTGTAAAGCCCAAGGAAAAACAAAGTGTTGAGAAAACAAAAGCGGAATTGAATGAAAAAGTATACCCAATAAATTTTAAAATAACAAACGTCGAAAATAGGAAAAATGGTACATTAATAATAAAAAGTAAAAATGTTGAGGGAAGGGAAAAAATTAAAGAAGCTATTGAAACTCAAATTAGTAAAAAATTGTGTTAAGTTAAAGTGCCAAAGGAAGAACAATACAACCAGTAATGAAACGGAATTTGACAGTGCACAGGCGAAACGTGAAAGGGACAGCAAATATTACCAAAAAGTATTTCTGTCCCTGTTTGTTTGTAACTCTGTTTTGTTTATTTATGTTTTTGTAGTTTTCGGTGATGGATTTTTATATTGGCGAGAGTTAACAAAAAATGCAATCTTTGTGTAAAACTACTAATAAATAATAAAAACAACTAATAATAATACAAATTTTTAACTTTTTCTTTCAAGAAATTAAAAAATATTGGCAACTTTCAGCAAGAAAATTTTTTATGGACAGTAAGTCTTATTTTGATCTTGTAATATTTAGCTTCTTAATTACCTCTTGCACAAGAAATTATATTCATTGTGACCGAAAGTTAACCACATTCCGGTTAATAATTAAATATTTAAGAATCTTTAAACTTTTCATTGAAGAAATTAAAAAGTATTCCAAATTTTCCCTTTTTTAACACAAAATAAATGTTTGTTTATATTTAATTTTTCTACCTTATCCGCCAGTTTTCACTCTGTATATCTGTTGCTTCTAACACATTTGCTTCGCAAAACTTATAACATTTTTTCTCCCTCTAAATTGGCCAGTGCTTTTATGTTATGAGCGTTTTTCAAATGACATAATTTTCGTTACTGAAGTTTTATTTAAAGATAATTCCACATACAGACAAACATAACATATGTATGTACAAAATGTAAATTCTCTTTATAATTTCAATTTTCAGTTTTGGTGGTTTTTAATATTGAGTTGTTGTTAACACTGCTAAACAGATGTCACGTAAAAATGTAAGAAAATTCTATTTTTTACAGATTCTTACGTTCCGGTTACGTTACATTACATTTCTATAACCATTCGTATTGCTTTATACATAACAAAAACGATCAGCTGTTTCTTACTGTTCCGGTTACATTCCGTTACGGTAGCATAACTGGGGCTTAAGGAAGTATATAACAACAAAAACACGGCTAAATTAATACACTGTTTTGTTTTTGTATTTTCGTTTTGTTTATTTTATTTTGATTTTCTTTTTCTTTTATTCTTACACTTGCACTGCACTTTTGGATATATTTATTTAAAAAAAACACAACTTAAAGCACCTATTACAATTTATTTTACGTACCTTATCAGATTTTTTATGATAGATTATTAAAATAATTTATTTAATAAATACCAGAGAAAAATTTTGATTAAGGGTGTGATTTATCCAACAACAAGAAACCAATGTGGCGATCTTCGAGACAAAATCTGTTCGATTGGAACAAAATGTGCAGGTGAGCGGGAAAGCAATAAAATAAAATATTTCACGAGAAGTTGGGTAAATAAAAACAAAGGTAATTCGTTTAAATAATCAAGTAATTTATTCAGTACAATACGTACCTTTCGGGTTGGGGGTTGATCGGATAGTGATCTCTTTTCATGTATATTCTTAACAATTCACAATTAATTCATATGAACACAAGGGTGGTTTATACACTTAAACTAAACTTATATCTAAACTAAAAAGTAGGCTCTGGAAGGTTTTGCTTAAAAACTTCCAGCACAAAATTTATTCCTGATAAAGATTCAATTCTTCTTATAAAATTCGGCAAGTCCGTCGTGTCTACACCAAACTTTTCGATTGCGCAAATGCACTTCCTAGTTATCTCGAAATTCTCCATTTTAAAATACTTTCTATTTCTTTTGTTCTTTTTTTTTAGTATTTCTTGTTAATTTATAAATTAGTCTAATTTGTTCTAAGTATATTACTTTTAATTCCTTATTGCTTTTATGGAATGGATTGCAGGTCATCCAGTTTTTGTTGTTGTTAGCCACTATGGAGAACTATCGGTTGCTGTTTCTAAAGCTGTTGTTGTCGTCGCTGTTTCAACTACTCTTTTTGTATAGGTTAACTTTATGTTTTGGCCACTGTGGTTACTGCTGGTGCAGGTGTTTTTACAACTTTATTTATTGTTGATGATAAAATTGACTTTGTTTATGTTACGTTTCTTTATTTGTCAATAAAAAATTCACATCATTTATTGTGTTTTTATTTGTATAAGATGTTTCACTTATTTTTCTTTTATGTTTAATAATAGTTATAATCCTTTTCTTTTTATAAATTTTAAATTTCTTTGTTAGGGGTTTTCTTTGTTAACCGACTGCGCCAATAGAATACAACTTTATTTGTTGAGTTTTTATTGCAAATTAAAACTTCTTTATTTAAAACATATTTTAGAATACTTATTATATTTAAACTCTAAAAGAAAACGAAAAAACAAAGTTCTAGAATTAGATTTTCGTTCACACAATAAAATGCTGACGTTTGCGTCTGCCATTTCTGTGGGAACGAAAACAAGGCGAATTCATAGGAGGTGATGTTATTAGCCCAGCTGATTGCTTCTTTAAGTACACGGGATTGTCAAATATTTTGTTTGCGTACAGTGAGCAAAAAAAACTAACACACACTACCTCGAAATAAATTTTTAACAAAAAATTTTCTATAAAAAGAAATTTATTGTCCTTAAGACTAAAAAAAGCTTAAAAACTATATTCTAAGACTACAAAAAGCTTAAAAACTATATTCTTATTATAAACATTTCTCTATTGGTTACGTATAAAGAAAATAATTGTCGAAACTAAGAAATTCCCACATTTTTAGACAAAAAAGTGGTGATTTTTTAACTATGGCTAACGGATTTTCTAGAAAGTCATCTTAAACAAAATCCTGTGGAATAATTTATTTAACAGTTTTTTACAATAAGTGTACACATTTTTTTTTTTGCTCACTGTATATACATTCATTGTTTATTTATTTTTTATTTCCTTTTATATTTGTATTCTACACAATTTATAATTTATTTAAATATTCTTCATGTTCTGGCACAACTTTTATTATAGAATCCGCTCTTATGCTTCCCAGAATCCCTCTGAAGGTCGTTATACCTTAGTGGTAGCGCAAATCAGCCCGTATTCTAAAAATTCTTTTCTTTAAATTTGTTTTACAGAAATTTTTTTTATAAACAAAAAGAAACAAAAGAGAAATAATGACACAAAATAACAACTTTATGTCATTATATGGATTCGCCTTTGTCATTTCTGGCTTACGGCGAATTTCATTTGACATAACCGGGCACACAAAAACAACAGAAAATACATGTTGTTTTTGTTAAAAAACACTGCGAATTGAGTTGTTGTACTACTGCCACTACCTTATTGAATTTGCCTTGAACGAAAATAATAAATTTTAATTACAAAAAAAATTTGTGATTATATAGTGTATATAACAATAGCACAGCAGCACTATTGTTCAATTCAATATTATTCAATAATAATACATATACAACAATTTTATGCCAACATCAACTAATTGCAGAAACTTTAATGAAATAATCTCGGAGATTTTAGAATTTGGTAAGAATTTGCGTTTACAAAAGAAATAATTTTACATATTCCTTCAGGGTCGATCTTTCTAATTTTAGGATTGATTGCCAAGAAAATGGTTTATTAATATAAAATATGTTTATTAAAACTAATTTTCTAATATTCCAGGAAATTTCTGACAACATATATGCTATATGCTATAGGATCCGCTGGAGCGTTGGAAATTTATTTGGAGTTTCCAAATCAAATGTCTGCAAACGTTTAATTGTATTTTGAAAGGCAGCATATGGCCAAATAAATAAATATGAAATATTACACATACACAAAAACAAATTAATTTTGAAAGCATACGTCCATCCTTTATGTTATTTTATTTTCTTTTTTTTTTTGGTTTATTTTATTTTTTGACACGACAATCAATATTTCAGTTTTTCGAACTTGTCACTCACTATTATTGCAATCTCCAGAATCGTATTTTAAATTATAAAAATAATGCAGTGTTGTACAGACAAGAAGAAATATTTTTTTCATAATTTGTTTTGTTTAAGATGTCTCACCTGGGGTTTGAACCGTGGCCTCACGTCAACACACTTAAAGATTTTTAATGGGAAATATCCCAGTATTAATATTTGACAAACATTTTAATATTATAATGATTTATTAAATTAGTTTCGTTTAAATAGACAATAAATGTGATGAAATAAATAAAATCAATAAAAATAATATCATTGCATTATCGAATAGATATCGGCGGCAACATTCACCCCCCTAAATGCCCATGGACACATTTTACCCTTCGTTATTGGCGACTTCTAATCTTGACCGTTGGTCGTTGGAAAGTGCCACTTATAATTTTAACCTTCACCTGACCATCCTTTGGCATGATCAGTTAGTTTCATGTTCATAGCGAACTATTAGAAATGTCACATAATTTTAGCAATGATGTGAGACTTTTAACTCTTAATACGCCCCCGTCATCTAGGAATACATTTAATACACATTTAGAGCTCTAATTCATTGGGTTTGCTATTTAAAAATTTGATTATTTGTGTTAGAGAAAAATTATTCGAAATATTCAAGACATAAACCTGTATTAAGCTTTATTTTAAAGCTTTATTTCTAAACTATTGAAAATTGCCAATGACAAATTTCAATAATATAATTAAAAATATAAACTAAAAATTAAAATTATTTTATGAAATTAAGGTACAAAAACAATCATTTTTGCTGAGATACAGTTCACTAATAAGTTACTAAAGAAGTCGCCGTAGTCTAGTAGGTAGCGTGTTGGCTTATTAGATGTAAAGCCAGGGTTAGAGCACCAGGCCAGACATCAAGACAAAATACAAAAAGTATTTCTTCGGCGTCTTCCTCTCAGCAGATTTCTGGCAAAAACTCTGAGAGTAAATAAAATTGCCAAGAAAAAGTTTCTCAAAAATCTGTCGTTCGGAGTCGACTTTAAACTGTAGGTCCCACCACTCATGTATAAAATTAACACACACAATGTACAATGAGTCAATTCGTCCTCCGGGTACTGTACTTGTCTTAATTGACAAGTACACGTGCTCTAACCTAACCTAACTAAAGTAATTTTGCTGCATCGAATTATCATTCAAAATCTTTTTTCATTGCTATACCAGAAAATACGAAAAATTGTGACTACACTGTAAATTACTTTATTTGACACTTTGTAATTAAAACAAACTCAAACAGCAGTGGGTTACAGAAGACACATTTGGTGTTAGACAAACGCAAAAAGCTTGAGTTAGCTAACTTCGAGGATAGAAAAGGGTTGTTTTCTTTTTATTTTAAATAATATATGTCTTAATAGATATCGCTGTGCTGTACTTTTCAGTGCATTACGGGCCTTGTATGTTACGCAAGTCGAGTATAAAGGTAGCTACAGCTCGATAAACTCTTCTCCAGTTGGAAGAATTCTTAACGTTAAGTAAAACGTTCATTTTGTCTCCATGAAAGAGTAGTAAACGATGTCGAATTTCTTCCTGAAGGAATTTAGGAACAGAAAACCCTAAGGAGACGTCCCATCGAGATAGAACCTTCGTTGATAGATCCGCCGGGCTAATTTTGTATTGCGTTAACTCTGTTGTTTCTAATATTTCGCCAACGCTATGCATAACTAATAATGTAACTATAAATGTTTCTAGCCACCGTAGTACGGATCTAGAATTGGTCCAAAAATACTTTGCGATGAAATTTATACGTGCAATAAGTGCTACATGCTTAACTAGCCTAACGCCCACAACAGCAACTTGTAGCTCCAGTCTTGGTATTCGGATTTAATTGAAAAAATTTAGAATTACCTGCCACATAAATGTCTTCGCCAGCATCAGTAAAAGTATGTAGTTATATATTAGTCGCCTAGTTAATGTATTGAAGCATCGGGGTTACAAATAACAGCCGTTTTCCATTTTTTACATTTGGATAATGAAAAGGCAAAAAGCCCATCATCATAATCGATGCCAGATTTCTTGAAAAAGAATTTTTAAAGCAATCGTGATATTAAACCCAGAGGGTGTAAAAGTGACATCAGCACCTGAAGTTGTTCTTTTTTGTAGGAGTAATTTCTTTAGTACATACTTCACGGCGAAGTCTAGCAAATCTGAAAATATAGAAGAATAAGTCCTTATTAGGGCCCCAATACATCCCCAAAACCTTTTCTGTACAACCTAGGTCTTTTAGCTTCTGAACTTTAAATGACCTGTAGATGATTGAAGACCTCGTTGAAGACCAAGTTCGAATATGGAAACTTGCAGCAGTTACACTATCGATGAAGGCGTCTACGTAATGATGATACTGAATAGATTCTACGGCCCTTGAAAACTTTTCTTTGAATTTTTCAACATTGAAAAATTTTTTATGCATGGATCACACAAGATACCAAATGTTAAAGCTCGCATTAGATAAACGCTTGACTTATAAATGTCATCATTGTGTCCCACTTCAGGAATCTCTGAGATCGATCGTAAGTTTATCTGGTGAAACATTTCAACAATACTAACGTAAACCGCAACTCCGCCCACACGAAAAGTAAGCAATTCATCAAATAAAGATTTTAACAGATCGGGTCCCCTGCTTAGAAAGTCATTAAAGGATAATTCGTTAGATTTGGCATACCATTCTTATGTTACCAGGTTTGTTGGGATTTCTTATAAAAAAAATATTGAGAATATTTTATTTAGACAAGCGTTATTATAGCTTCAAGGTAACACACGAACATAATTTTTCCACAATAACCCAACTTCATAATGACCATCAAGTTTCTCATATGTGACCCTCAAGAGCTCCATAGATTTTTTATCTTCTAAATATAGTATACATATGTACAATGGGTCAACTTGACCTCCGGATACTGTACTTGTCAACTACACGTCCTCTAACCCAAAGATAGTATATTGACACTTTTGATGATTCTTCTACATTGAAACTGTCGCGTTTTTGTGTCAATCAGTTGATTCCAAGGTCCTTCACGGATCTTTAGCGGCACTGCAACATTCCAATTGTTTAAATCAATCAAGATACTCTGCATCACTTTTTCATAACATTGTATCGGAAGTCCTAATAGGTAGGGATGTTTTTTTTACCATTTCTCCCATATTTAATTTCCACCATATACACACTCTGCAGTGTACATTTATCACCATTGTTTATATATGCGATATTTGTATTTATTTAGAGACGTTTTTACAGATTAATTTTCTTGTGGATTGGTATTAAAGGTCTACTTTAAGCATAACGACCACTCTTCGAGATCTAGATCAAAAAACTTCTTTTGGATTAACGACGCAAAAGAATCTTCATCAAGAAAATCGCATTTATAAAAACGAGTAAGGAAAGAAAATTATAAAAACCCTGTACTAATTTTGAAGACTTTTGCTCACACTCACCTTTTCCAGCAATTAGTGATAATAGTTGGTCAAGGAATTCTTGTTGTAAAAGTCACTCCACTGTTTCCTGCGGCACAATCATAATGATACCACTGACCTTTGTAGCACTGCACCAAACGATCGTTATCCACTGCACATCAGTTCGGCAATTGTGGTCAGTTGTTACGTCTTCATTCTCAGATATTTTATTTCCACTTGGTTTTTTATTAATAGAGCACGAAGCGTAACCACGGATTTATATTTTATTTTAAATTTTTTGTCCTTAACCTTTTTAAACTAAAATTATATTTAAAAATGTTAAAGTTTTAAATAAAATACAAAGTTTTTAAGAGCACTCTTGATGCATTAATGTAATAATTTATTTTGTAGACAACTGACTAAAAAATACATTTTCTAATTGGTTTCTTCAGATGCCTATGTGATGCATAAATAGCTCCCGTTATGATTAAAACAAGCTTTTTTTACATATTTCAAGAAAATAATGTATATAATACAAAATCTAATTCCAGTTAGCGTATATTCGCTAATTTGCGAATTTTAAAATTTTAATGGGAAGTATCCCAGTATTAATATTTGACCAAAATTTTAAAGTAATGACTCATGAAATTAGGCGGAATCTGCCAAGAATAGACATTTGTAATACAATCGGAAAGGCAATTATATTCTTAGTGTGTTCTTGGTATGTGATATTCAAATTCTTAATTCCGTCATGATGTCTGGTTTTTTGCAATATCTATATAAAACTCAGTGTAAAACTCAGAGTAAATTAAATTGCCATTAAAAATTTCTCAAAAATCTGTCGTTCGGAGTCGACTTTAAACTGTAGGTCCCACCACTCATGTATAAAATTAACACACACAACATAAGTGGTGTGAGAAACTAGGTCGTAATCCTGACTGAAGGCTTGTAATGACCAATAATGTGTATGTATTTACTTTGCAATTGTTATTATTGGAAATTTATGTTAGTAAAAACAAGGAGTAAAGTATTATATTTTCAAGTTACTTTCGAATAGATGTGATGATTTTTCTGTAGTGTATTCCTTTTTAACTCCGTAAAAGCCAAAAAATTACAACTCCTAAATAACCTCATAGTTTAGAATAATTTATCACTTGTCGTTGCAGACAATTTTAAAAATTCGAGTAAGCTTTTAATATTACCATCGGAAGAACAAAGGCAAGCGCCGTTATTTTGTTTCGTACGACCAACACTCAGGGGATCGTTGGCATTGTGTTTGGAACTATGAAAATATGTTATGTGAAGAAGGAAAGAGAGAACAGTATTTATGGACACTAGGTTTGTGTATATTTACACCAAAAGTAAGAGGAAAGGGAATGAGTTCCACCTAAGAATAGTCCGACTAAAAAACGTATTTTTACTGTAATGAAAAATGTGCGATCCACTGGCAAATCGACCACATACGGAAGTGGTGGCCGACAAAGACGAGCGTTACGTATTTTCGGGAAAAGTCCTCTTACTTCGTTCGAGCAAAATCCTTTTGTCGAAGCGATAGAACAGTGAAACACAAATTACATTGCAACGATGCTCCAATGATTCAATGGAGTTGGATACACTACCGTCATTAACGAGCAACTACGGCCTCTCCTGTACACGATCGAGAAATAGACGTTGAGACACCGACCCATACATGAGAGTTGTATTCCAGTCTCGGTCGATTACAAATAGTGTAAATAGTAAGATCATAAGATCTTAAGAAGGAGGATACCCTGGTAGTTAGAAGGTAGTGTGCTAGACTATTAGCGTGAGGATCGTGGGTTCGATTCCCACCAGAGACTCTAATCTGTGACACTACACCGAACATATGGTCAAAATATTCCGCTCGTATATAATTATAATATAATTTGTAATTGTATTGTAATAAATAAATAAATAAATAAATAAATAAGAAAGAACTGAAAAATGTGTCGGTTGAAGCCAACATTACACTGAATTTTCATGTTCAGAATGTCAAGAGCTTCTGACTCCTTACACCACCCATAGATTAAGATGATGCAATATTATTGCTGCGCTTATGTGTCGATAAACAACACTGAGATAGATTGTTTAATCCCTAAACAATTTTTTCCTGAAAATGATATAAAATATCTCCGTGTTTGGAAAAAAATTAATTAATATTCTGACGATTTTAATAAACGTCTTTGGCGATATTTTCTCAAATATTTGACGACTTGATGCCGCATTTATCTGGCAGCTATGAGTGTGAAACAAAAAAGTGATACTGCTCATAGAGATTTATCAAATTGTATCTTAAGCTGGATTCACCCATTGTTTCGGAACAAAATGCTTGTTCCGGAACAAATTCAGTTTTTTGAGAGTTTGTTCCGAAACGATTCATCCAATTCGAACAATTGTTCTGTAAAAACAAGGCTATCATATGAAATACTTTTGTAAACGATGCGTGTTAGTTTTAAAATTGGACAGCACAGTAGCAGATGATTGCAATTCGTTTGTTTTCTTGGCTTGAGTGTGATCATATTTTTTTATTGTGTTACAAATAAATTGTAAATGAAAACAAATCTGAAATTGTTGAAGTGAAAAAAAATGGATAATAATGGATATTATACATACATAAATAGACACATACAAATGTGGCAGCTCAGTTCAACTTTACTTAAAAAATTAAAGTAGCTGGCAGCACAGTTCGATTGTTTCGGAACAAAAATTAAAATTAAACCAATTCGAGCTGAAAATGTTTCGAAGCAAGCTTACTCTCTTTCGCTCTCTCTCTCTCAAAAAGAGAAACGTCAAACTGCATATAAAAAATTGTTTCGGAACAAAAATTTTGTTCCGAAACAATGGGTGAATCCAGCTTTAAAATACAACAATCTGAATTTTGAAAAAATTCGTCCTCTTTTAATATTGCCAATCGGTTTTCCAATCAGAATGGTTTTCTTGCAGACTTGTTAGTTTTCAGCTGATTTTCCTTACTGCGTTCTACCTTCTACTCTTCTGAAATACATCTCTAACACATGAATAAATAAATGTAGAGACATGTTCTACGTTCTAATTTGAAACCCTTGGTATTGAATGCTAAATGCCCTCCAACTAAGTAGACATCGATTTGGAAAAATTTAACTTGAGGTTGTTTAAATAAAATAATTATTTATAGAAACTGACAATTTGTAATACAGGTTTGGCTGGATTAGTGAACCGAAAAATCGCTCATAACAATTCGGAGGCCACAGCGACTAGTTAAATGAATATGTTCTTATGAAAATGATGAATAAGTGAAACCAAATAATGAAATAACACTACGCTAAAGTTATCGATTAAGTCTGGTACTTTGAATCCAAAACGCTAGAAAGACGCGAGCTGAAATGACATTATGTAAGAGAACGAATATTAAGCCATTAATGCCCGAATTACTTTTTTTTTCTAACGGTTACCGTTTTGTTTTTTACACTAAATTTCCACTCAGAGCCTCTGCTGGCAATCTAAGTTGCCACTGGGCACTAATGGGTTAAGATAAAATGCGTAAAATATTTAAAACGAGAGATCAAGGGGCTGTCCAAAAAGCATACAGAAGAAACATTACATTCAAATGGAACAGCTAAGAAGAAAAAATTAGAGAAGATTCTGCAAAATATTCCTTTGTAATATTGCTATTACGTGTTCATTAATCTGATACACCATGCACATTAAAAATTATGTACATTTTCATTTATTTTATTATCGTTTAATCTATAAATTTTTATAAAATATGTTTAGCTCTAATTCGAACAAAAAAAATCAATTTACAATTTTTTAATAATAACAATAACACTAAAATTCACATGTCATACGGTAAACAGAAATACAATAAACAAATACGTAAGAATTTATGAGAAAAGAACAAAACAAAGATCAAAAATCCAAAAACAGCACGAAGTCATCAGCATATAAAAATGGATACAAATAAAGTAAAGAACGATGCTGTCACGCAGTCAGGAATGGACAGTCAGTGTTGAGATATAACTCTGTAACTGAGAGTTGTATTTATAAAAATATAAAACCAAATCACTCCTTTTCACATTTGAAATAAAAAGTTATCTCTTTAAATCATATTTTACATTCTTTCTGCTTCTTTTATTGTTTAATACATTATAAAAAATCTTTCTTTTATCATTGAGCCAAATATGAAGCAGTTTCAATATCAATGTGAAGCGAGTATCAAAATTAATAAAGGCCGTATCAGTAATGAGTCTCTTTAAATAACTAAATACCTCATCAGTTAATTAATGACTTACATGAACGAATTGAAGAGATTTCTCCTGCCCCTATCTATTCTCTTTGCTGTGAACTTTAGTTGTGTTCCATCGTGTTTTCAATATGGAATTTAGCTCAAGTGATAGCAGTGAAATAATCGTGAGGATAAATAGTGAAAACTATATTTATTTGTGAAAACTATATTTTCATAGGCGGGGCAACCACTACCTCACTACGAGGATAGCTGCAAGTCTCCGCTCTTGGAAAGAAAGTCCCCAAAAGTTCGTTCATGCAATCCCTCCATGAAGACAATACATTATCGCCAACATGAAGGCATGCCAAGTCAGTTTACCTACTCTTTCCCCTGAAGATACGGTAAACCTTACCCCAGGGGTCACCCCTATTGTCCCGTACAAAACTCCTCCGCTCGTCCTCCTTAACAGTAACGATTCTGATAGATATTCTGTCTTACGTTGAGCTGTCTTCAACATTGGCACGCCTACCCCTTTGGAATCGCTTCCTGAGATGTCAAACATGCCGCCGCATCATACTTAACTCTCGGGTCCACCATCTAGCCTTACGATGGACGGTCGATACCATTCTCCCGAGTAAGGCATCATTAACAGTGGTCACCCACTGATTAAGTTTACTGATCTGGTCGTCCAGTCAGTTGCATAAAACCGTCAACTGCTACACTCGCTGCAGCTTCCATAACACAGTTCTGGTAATGGTCCCAGTGTATGTTACGATTGCGCCAACGGTTGACGTCCCCAGTCCGTCTGTCACGTCAATGTCATTAGTAAGCATCCACTCACCCAGCTCAGTCCCCCTAGTATGGTTCCGATAACCAGACGAATGCCTGGCTATCTTCCTGAACCACATAGGGGAAGATGCGTTCGCATCAAGCCCAAAGATGAGCAGAATGCTCCCACTAAACAGTAGGACCGAGCTCATATACCTTAAAAACGATTCCAATGGTTCTCTAAACCTAAACCTGCCCGCAGACCCCCCATTGGCTTCTGCTAACTAAAGTACAGTTGAAGTTCGAGTCAACAACTGAAACTGCCGAGTTTCCCCCTTCGGCAGTACACTTGGATCCCACCCGGTAAGCCCCTTACGACACCGCCCGACGTGTACGGTTCCTGCACTAGAGCTCTCAGACTCAAATAGAGCCTCGCCCAACTCGCACATCGTCGTATAAGCACCTTGACAATGATTAACTTGTCCATCTTAATGTCTAGCGTTCGCTCGCGCTGCCAACATCGAGTAAGTCGGACAACTTGCCAACATCATTAAGTGCTCTGAAGGCATGCCCTTCAAAGCATAATTGCTGCAGTGCATCGCATTGACGCAACGTGGCCTGACCGCCCACAATGCCGACAAATGTCCTCCTTAAGGCGACAATCGCGAACGCGATGGTCAAAGCTGAGGCACCGATAACAGCCAGAATCAACCTCGTATGCACGCACGTGGAGCTAAACCACGATGTAACACCTGCCAACTCCCAATAGGGCCGACGTGACCCTATTTGTACCCTCCGAAATCACATTGACAGACCCCAAGTCCGGCTTCCACGAACCACTAACAATTTTAACGCTCTTATTGAAAACCTTACGTGACGTAAAGTCAACCGGAATCTCCGGATGAACCTTCTGGATAACTACTCGAGGACCTAATTTGTCCTCTACGGAAACCTCCAGACCAACTTCAATGAACTTCTTATTAGCAACGACGCGTTCCCTCTCAGCTACCGAGGGAGTGCGAATAATTGCTCCTCCATCCCGGGTTGGCCGCACCTCGTGGACACGCACGCCAAGGGTTGGGCCAAGCTCCTCAACAACCTCCTTGCCCCTGCCCTTAACCACCACAGCATACGTCTCCGCCGGCTTAGGCAGGACAGGAGCCTTCGCAGACACTGGACGCGACTCATGCACGTCCAGCCTTCCCCTTAGACGCTCATTTTCAGAAATGAGCGTCTTAAGGAGTGCCTCGTATCGGCCAGAATGTTTTATTACCCCACGTAAGAGGGAAGGCTCCAATTCAAGCTCAAAGATCGCCCCCAACAAACTGTTGGTGATGACCTTCAAGTCACCTACTATACCTTCACACCGAGGACCCAAACTACAGGTGGGTAGCTCCGAGGCGCCCCCACCCAAAGCAGGCTTCCTCCTCTTCTTCAACTCCCTCTTTGACTCAACTTCACTAACTTTGGGCGTACCTAACTTAAATTTTTTCACACTATCATCTCCCGTCAAGACCGTATCAATCTCGGAGCACCAACTTCTTATTTGCAACAACGCGTTCCCTCTCAGCTACCGAGGGAGTGCGAATAATTGCTCCTCCATCTCGGGTTGGTCGCACCTCATGTACACGTACACCAAGGGTTGGACCAACCTCCTCAACTACCTTCTTCACGACCTTCTTTGAGGCCTCCTTGCCCTTAACCACCACAGCCCACGTCTCCATCGGCTAAGGCGAAGCCACTGGAGCGGAAACTGGGGCAGCTACTGGTGCGACAAAACTGGCAACAGGCAACAGCCTTCACAGACACTGAACGCGACTCATGCACGTCCAGCCTTCCCCTTAGACGCTCATTTTCAGAAATTTTCAGCGTCATAAGTAGTGCCTCATATCGGCCAGAATGCTCTCTTACCCTACGTACGAGAGAAGGCTCCAACTCACGTTCGAACACCACCCCCAACAAACTGTTGGTGATGGCCTTCAACTCGCCAACTACACCTTCACTTAGAGGGCCTGAACTACAGGTGGGCGGCTCTGAGGCGCCCCATCCAAATCAGTCTTCCTCCTCTTCCTCAACTCCCTCTTTGCCGTAACTTCGGAAAGCTTGGGCATACCTAACTTATACTTCTTGACACTCATCTCAGAACCGTGTCAATTTCGGAGCACGTACTAATCAAGTCTGCATCCATAACAACACTCACCGCAGGTAACGCTGCAGAAAGAGGCCCTATGGATGCCTGACAGTGCACCCGACACGTTCTTACTATCCTTCTTCGTCTTAACGACAGGCAACGAATTCATACCGAGTAAACAAACCAATTAAATAAAAGCAAGCAAGCATTCAAAATCAATAGCCAAATTCAAAACAATCAAACTCACAGCAAAAATCAAAACCAAATCAACAAGAACAATTATTAAAAATGTCAATTTATTTTCTTTTGTTTTTAACAAAGTAGTAGCAAGCAGGAACTCGCGCACAATTTGCTATATATTTCAGATTTTAATACGATAAAATAACACGAAAAACTTGCAAAAACACACGAACGGAAAAAACAATACAGAACGTATACACAATTCACAATCGAGGGACATTAGTCCAGGGTTTCACGTGAATTTCGCCATGACGGCATACCCCACTGTGCTCAAAGCACGGGTGGAAGCAATGCGTCTACCAGCGTCCCCACGCACTGTAATGCAACCACATGACATGCATAACCATATTACTGATTGCATCATCATACGTGAGTACCAATTCGAAGCCGTGCATTTGGAAAATACTTCCTCTTGGTTAGGGGTGGGAGACTATCTAAACTCCCCTTTTCACATTGGTTGAGAGAGCAACGCCACACCGAGCCTGCGCTCTCCCAGCGATTTATGTATAAACCACAGCCATCACGTTCTCCCAAAAGTTGGCCTCACCATTTTCGGATGGAGACGAATGACGATGGAGACGGGGTCTCCCGACACCCGTGGTACCAGAATTAAGCATCCGGTCGAGCCTCGCAGTCCAGTCTGCTACCAGTTGAACCCCAAATAGTTCGGGACAGGTGATCCTTTGAACACAACAGCCCAACTGAGAGAAGCACAAAAAATAAAGCTAATGAACCAACAAAAAATAATGGGTACAAAGGAACGCCATAAAAACTACAACAGGAGAACGTCAAACATCAACGATGACAGCTGACAATATGGACCACTACATCGGCAAACCTCTAGCGTAGGGTGCGCATGCAAAAGTCGAGCCTCATGGACTAAGCAACGGCAGAGAACCCACCCCAGGCGATGCCGAAAGGGCAAACTACCTTAAACCCATCTCATCTCTCCTACTAAGGACAAGACGAGCGAACTCATCAAGTCTTTGCTTAGTCCGATCCGTAGCTAAGGCCCTACTAAAATCCACCATATCCCCCGTCTCGATGATACCCATCGCTCCTAAATCCCTAAGGTCATCGTAGAGCGAACATGTAGTCAGTACATACCGTCAGTCCTCGAGTCCCAACACACACCCACCCAAATGCATTGAGCGAGCCATGTCGTCAGTAAAAATCCCAGACTTAAGCTAAAGCCAAAGTTGGCGCGTTCAAGTACGAAAGTCACGTCAGGTATGAATTCATATGTCACCCTACCCTTGCCACTGTTCGTCCAACGTGATTTCCACTTATCGATGAGATACTTATCAATAAGGCAAATTAAGCTCCTAACATCTCTATTTGGCAGATCACTATCAGAAATCCAATCATGCGCTAGAAGTGGTAGACCCTTCTTGATCTTGAAAACAATACTTTGACGTACTATTTCCAAGTCAACTGGTGCTACGCCTACCAATACCTGAAGAGCGTTCGTTGAAATTGTCCTGCGAACTGACACACTAGCCAGGAGAATAATCTTCTGACACGTCAGAGCCTTACGTCGGCCAACAACAAACAAGACCGTCTCGTACCACACTGATGCACCAAACGGCGCACAAGCTACGAATAGTCCACCGTATACCGTACACCGTATCCACCACGCCTGCTGAGGCTCCAGTCATTCCTGAGGATACTCCTGATTGAAAGAATTGATCTATTGGCGTGTATTTCACTATGTCGAAGTGTCAAAAGTCGCATTGCAGGTCCTCGCTTGTGTAGCACCTCTCGACCTGAAGGTGATACGTCGCAGTATCGCTGTTAAGGTCAAGAAGGGACTGCCGCTTCTTGTACATGATCTTGCAAGTGGGAGTGTTAGGATCGAGTCACTTCTGCAGGAGTGTCCTGAGGCTAGGTGGCAGACACGATGGATGAACAGTGACAAGGGTAGGGTGACTCACCAGTTTATACATAACGTGACATTTGTACGGGAACACCCAGATTTTTGCTTCGGCTTAAATTTGGGGTTCATACTTACGGGACATGATACATTTTTGCATGGTAGGAGCCTGAACAATACAGCTGACTGTCGGTGTGGGGTTGGGCATGATGATTGGAAGCATGTATTGACTACATGCTCAGACTATGATAATATTAGAGTTTTAGATAGTATGGGTATTACACGCACTCAGGGGATATAGGAGTTTAGTAGGGCCTTAGAAGACGTTTGGACAATTGACAATTTCGACAATGAGGAAGTTTATAGGAGAACAGGACGCTAGTGGATGACTTCCCCTTAATTTCAATCGAAAGTGACTCCTGCTCTTGCCATTTTTGTGCCCTTTACATAGTCTTGTTGTCGCCGTTGAACAGTTGTCCCCTGCTAGTGGGTTGCTTTTTCGTCCCGAACCGTTTGGGGTTCAACTGGTAGCAGACTGGACTGCGAAGCCTGACCGGAGGCTTAATTTTGATACCATGGGTGTAGGGAGCCCCAGAGACTTGTCTCTGCCCGACAATGGTGCGACTCCTTGCGAGAGCTACGAGGTAGCTGTGGTTTATACCCAAACAGCAGGGGAGCATAAACTCGATGTGGCGTTACACTCTTAACCACTTTCACAAGAGATTAGATAGTCTCCGACCCCTAACCAAGGGAGAAGACATGTTTAAATGCATGGCTTTGAATTTTTACTCACGTATTGCATTGGTTGCATCATTGTGCGTGGGGGTGCTAGCAGACGCGTTGTTTCCATCCGTGCTTAGAGCACCGTGTGGTGTGCCACCACGGCGATACTCACGTAAAGCCCTGGACTAATGTCCCTATCTACTCACTCGATTCTGAATTGTTTACATACGCTGTGTGTAGTTTTTAGTTTCGTGGGATTTTTTGTGATTTCTGCGGTATTTTAGCGTATAAAAATTCGGGAAATATTTCACTTTGTGAGCGAATTTTCATTTGTCGTACGCGATTTCGAGGTTTCTCGTTAGCCTTTAATTGGTCTGTGTTCTTCGAGTTTACAAAAAAAAAAAAAAAAAAAAAAAAAAAAAATTTTTTGTTACAGAAGAAAAAGAAATAAGTGACATTTAAGCAATTTTTTTGTGAATTGCTTACAAAATTCTGTTTATTGCGATTGTTGAGTAATTCTACTGTTAGTTTTTAATTTGGGGTTTGATTCTGATTGTGATTGATTTTGGTATTGTTTCTGGAATTTGCTTGCCTTTGGTTTTTAATTTAAATATTTATTGTATGTTGCCTGAGGTTAATGCGAATAAGGGAAAGAAAGTCAGACGCGGTGTCTGATTTTACATATTAGTATTTGCACGTCGGCGCTTTTGGAGGTCGACAGGTGCTGAATAAAGTAGTTCAGTTTACATGTGCGTATATTAACACAATTGAGTGGTGTAAGAAGCTAGGTCGTAATTCTGCCTAAAGGGTTTTAATGACCAATTAAGTAAGTAAGTAGGATATCACCTTGAGGAGGGATATGGTGGACCTTAGCAGGACCTTAGCGGCGGATCGGACTAATCAAAAACTTGAGGAGTTCGCTCGTCTTGTCTTTAGCAGGAGAAAAACAAGGGGTCACTCTTTCGCCGCCGTCCGTCGTAGGTTATTTGTTGTTGTCGGTACCTGTAGGTAGTCGTGTGCGCATTCTATATTGAGTTATTAATTTAGGTATGTGGCTCATGTTGTTCCCTGCAAGCACGTTATTTTTGTTTTACTATACTGTTATTTTATCATATTATCCGTAGTGTGGTTTTTAATACTGTATTGGTTTTTTTAATTACGTGAAGTACATCGGCTGATATGGTTTTTCGTGACCGTCCTATCTGTCTATAAATTGTTTTGATCTAATTAGTTTTACGGCATAATTTTTGTGCTTGTGTGTTTTTGTTATTAAAGAAAATAGAAAAAAAGAAAACATTTTGATGTAAGACAATATAAGTACTGATCGTGCAGTCATATCCTGATCAATTATGATGGTTGCTGTTTTTGGATTTTTGACTTGAATACGGAATTTGATGTGGGCTTTGGTATTCAATGGAAATTATGTTTTTGTTTTGTAAATTGACATTGGTTCTTAGAAATATTTAATTTAGTAATTTTATTGATTTGGGTGTAATATATATCCTACCGTTAAGGTTAAAAGTCCTAAGGGTAGGTTGGAGTCCAAGCTTGCTATGAGAGATCGCCAACTTCTGCGCTTGATGAAGGGGGATGTCACCAAGATGCTGATATGATCAATACTTACTCCCGAGATGACGTTAGCGATAAGAGGTTTAAACTGTAGTCGCCGAAAAAGAACACTGAGGTTATCGTGGAGGCGTCACCAACGCTCAAGAGGGAGTTGCCTTCGAGTCGGTATTAGGTGAAGCAATCGTATTAAAGGCGATTGTGGTTCTGCAGTAGTTATTATGAAGTACATCACCAACAGTTTATTAGTAGTAGTCTTTGACGATAAAGGTGGCGCGATTGATTGTTGAACATGACAGGCAGTAAGACGCTATGCTGATAACGGTCGTGGCGAAGAACGAATGTCTCCATGGTAGGCTCAATATTTACGATGCCACCTATCGCAGCTACAGTTATGCTTATGACTGCCGGGGAAGCTGTTAGCCATAGTAAATTAACCATACTGAATTAATTAATTATTGCTCTATTTAATTTTTATTCCATCGATATCTGTAACAATCGATACAAAAAAGTCAAAAAATATAATACATAAATAACAATAACATTAACACTTACCAGGATATTGACTAGCACAGTCAAACGTCTCGCTTTTCGTGTGATATCACACACATAAACGCTTTTTCGTATTTTACATCATATATTTTTAATCTATCCACTTTGAGTTAAATTAAATTATATTCAATTTCGTAATTGTTCATGGTATAAAAATCCATCTGGCATTCTTTACGATATAGTCACATGATCGACTTCGGAATTAAATATTATTCAAAAATTAGGCTGCTGCCGAGGAAGTTGTTAGCCATAGTTTATTAACCATACTGAATTAATGAATTATTGCTTTATTTAATTTTTATTTCATTGATATCTGTAATAAAGAAATAAATGCTAAAACACAATTGGATAATATTTGAATTATATATTACATCTTTTGCTATCAAAGACATTTTCAGTGAATAAGTTAGATAAATAAACAGAATTAGCTAAAAATAGCGTTTAAAATGCAGGATAAACTCGACTACGATACCGTTCACAAGTTCAATTATACTATGTTTTTGGTTTGTAAATTGACTTTGGTTCTTAGAAATATTTAATTTAGTAATTTTATTGATTTGGGTGTAATATATATCCTACCGTTAAGGTTAAGAATCCTAAGGGTAGGTTGGACTCCAAGTTTTCGAATGAGATATCGCCTACTTCCGCGCTTGATGGAGGGGGATGTCACCAAGGTGCTGATATGATCACTACTTGCGCTCGAGATGACATTAGCGATAAGAGGTTTAAACTGTGGTCGCCGAAAAAGGATACTGAGGTCATCGTGGAAGCGTCACCAACGCTCAAGCGGGAATTAAAATGCAGGATAAACTCGACTACGATACCGTTCACAAGTTCAATTATACTATGTTTTTGGTTTGTAAATTGACTTTGGTTCTTAGAAATATTTAATTTAGTAATTTTATTGATTTGGGTGTAATATATATCCTACCGTTAAGGTTAAGAATCCTAAGGGTAGGTTGGACTCCAAGTTTTCGAATGAGATATCGCCAACTTCCGCGCTTGATGGAGGGGGAAGTCACCAAGGTGCTGATATGATCACTACTTGCGCTCGAGATGACATTAGCGATAAGAGGTTTAAACTGTGGTCGCCGAAAAAGGATACTGAGGTCATCGTGGAAGCGTCACCAACGCTCAAGCGGGAGTTACATTCGAGCCGGTATTAGGTGGAGTAATAGGTCCACCATCACCAACAATCTATTACGAGTAGTCTTTGACGATAAAGGTGGCGTGATTGATTGTAGAGCATGACAGTCAGTAAGATGCTATGCTACCAACGGTCGTGGCGGAGAACGAACGTCTCCATGGTAGGCCCTATATTTACGATACCACCTATCGCTGTTATGCTTATGACTGCCGCCTCGTGTGCTCCAATGGTTATGCCCAAGCCTCTGAAGGTATTTCGGTTCGGTGTCTTAGGTCCGACAACCATATACAGGATAAACGAGGCCATTTCCAAATTTTGCACCTAGAAGCATTAACTGATATGGAATAAATATTCATACAAAAAAGTAAAAAAATACATAAATAACAATAATATTAACAATTACTAGGATATTAACCAGTGCAGTCAAACGTCTTGATTTTCGTGTGATTTCACTCACATTAACGTTTTTTCGTGTTACACATCATATAACCCAAGGGGATTAAATTAAATTATTTTCAATTTCGCAATTGCTCATAGTATACAAATCTATCAGGTAATCTGTACGATATAGTCACATGATCGACTTTTGAATTCGCAATTATATATTGTTCGAAAATTAGATTGCAGCTGGGATATTGTTAACTATAGGAAATTAACCATACTCAATTAACTAATTATTGCTCTATTTAATTTTTATTCCATTGGCATCTGCAATAAAGAAATAAATACTAAAACACAATTGGATAATATTTGAATTATATATTACATCTTTTGCTATCAAAGACATTTTCAGTAAATAAGTTAGATAAGTAAACAGAATTAGCTAAAAAATAGCGTTTAAAATGCAGGATAAACTCGACTACGATACCGTTCACAAGTTCAATTATACTATGTTTTTGGTTTGTAAATTGACTTTGGTTCTTAGAAATATTTAATTTAGTAATTTTATTGATTTGGGTGTAATATATATCCTACCGTTAAGGTTAAGAATCCTAAAGGTAGGTTGGACTCCAAGTTTTCGAATGAGATATCGCCAACTTCCGCGCTTGATGGAGGGGGATGTCACCAAGGTGCTGATATGATCACTACTTGCGCTCGAGATGACATTAGCGATAAGAGGTTTAAACTGTGGTCGCCGAAAAAGGATACTGAGGTCATCGTGGAAGCGTCACCAACGCTCAAGCGGGAATTACATTCGAGCCGGTATTAGGTGGAGTAATAGGTCCACCATCACCAACAATCTATTACAAGTAGTCTTTGACGATAAAGGTGGCGGGATTGATTGTAGAGCATGACAGTCAGTAAGATGCTATGCTACCAACGGTCGTGGCGGTGAACGAACGTCTCCATGGTAGGCCCTATATTTACGATACTACCTATCGCTGTTATGCTTATGACTGCCGCCTCGTGTGCTCCAATGGTTATGCCTAAGCCTCTGAAGGTATTTCGGTTCGGTGTCTTAGGTCCGACAACCATATACAGGATAAACGAGGCCATTTCCAAATTTTGCACCTAGAGGCATACACTGATATGGGATAAATATTCATACAAAAAAGTAAAAAAATACATAAATAACAATAATATTAACACTTAGTAGGATATTAACCAGTGCAGTCAAACGTCTCGCTTTTCGTGTGATTTCACACACATTAACGCTTTTTCGTATTTTACATCATATATTTTTAATCTATCCACTTTGAGTTAAATTAAATTATATTCAATTTCGTAATTGTTCATGGTATAAAAATCCATCTGGCATTCTTTACGATATAGTCACATGATCGACTTCGGAATTAAATATTATTCAAAAATTAGGCTGCTGCCGAGGAAGTTGTTAGCCATAGTATATTAACCATACTGAATTAATTAATTATTGCTTTATTTAATTTTTATTTCATTGATATCTGTAATAAAAAAATAAATACTAAAACAAAATTGGGAAATATTTGAATTATATATTACATCTTTTGCTATTAAAGATGTTGATTCAAACGTTTTATTAAGAATAAAGAAAAAGTATAAAAGGTACAGAAAAATACAATGACGTTTATCTTATAATATAACTGTAAACTTAGATAAACAAATATGCAACTTAGATAAACAGAAGCAAGAAATATGCAGAGTTGTATTTAGGGGAAAACTCCAACATGCCCTCTCAAATCTGCATATTTAAAACAAAAAAAAATTAATTTCAATAACATTTAAAAAATTATCTTAATCCTAAAGATTTCACAAATTTTTCGTGTTTAATTTTGCTCAAATTTTTAGTTAATATATCAGCGATCATTACATCGGTTGATAAATAGCGCAGCTCTATCTGATTCGATTTCACGACCTCCCTTACATGTTGATACTTGACATCTATGTGTTTGCACCTTCCATGGAATACAGGATTTTTTGCTAAATGTTGTGCACCAATGTTATCACCATAAATAACAATTGGCTTTTCGTCTGGATAACAATTCATCTCCCTTAAGTCTTTTTAAATATATTGCCTCTTTAGCTGCTGTTGATAAAGCCACGAATTCAGCCTCTGTGCTACTAAGTGCTATGTTTGGTTGTTTTCTACTTTCCCAGCTGAAAGAACATCCTGCCAAAAAGAATGTAAAGCCGGTGTAAGATCTCCTATCTTCTTGACAACTGGCCCAATCTGCATCAACGAATCCTTCAAGCGGTTCGGTTGTTTTTGTATATTATAGTCTAAGATGCTTTGTTGATCGCAAATAACGTAATATGTGTTTAACTGCTTTTTCATGTTCCACATGAGGATTTTGGTTTCTTTGCGCCAATTTGAATGTAGAATGTCTGGTTTGTGCTTATCGCCAAATACATAAGAGTACCAATTATTGATTGATACCAATTTACATCAACTCGTTCACATTTTTCGTTGTTGCAATAAATCTGGAATCCTGGATCGAGGGGTGTAGAAGCTGGTCTGGAATCTTGCATTCCATGCTCCAGTAAAACTCTATCTATATACTGAGAATGACCTATGCTTATCTTTCCAGTATTACCTTCTCGTTCGATTTCCATTCCCAAAAAATATTTTACGTTACCATTGTCCTCTAGTTTGAATTTCTTCGAGATATTTTCCTTGATTGCAACTAAATCTGTTTCATCCGAACAAGCAATCAAAATGTCATCTACATAGACCGCAATAAAATTAAATTTTCCATTATCCTGTCTGCTACAAATGCATGGTTCACTTTCACAAGGCTTAAACCCCATATTTCGTATTGCCGCATCAAGTGTTGTGTTCCATAAACGACCCGACTGTCCATAAATAGCTTTCTTTAAGCTCAACACTCGATCTGGATAACTGGCATCAACAAATCCATCTGGTTGTTTCATGTAAACTTCTTCATCTAAATTGCTGTTTAAATAAGCCGTAGATATATCAACGTGATGAAGGTATAATTCTTTCTCAGCCGCCAACGCAAAATTCATTCGAATGCTGGAATATCTCAAAACTGGGGAAAAGGATTCATTATAATCAACACCAAATTGTTGGCTACACCCTTTTGCAACTATACGGGCTTTAAAACGTGTTACTTTACCTTCTTCATCCCTTTTTAAATTATATACCCACTTACTACCAATGGCTTTCTTATCAGGGGGAAGATCAACTAAGCACCAGATGTTATTTTCTTGGAGTGAACTGTACTCCTTGTCCATTGCATTTTTCCATCTATCCGAATTTTTACTTGAAACTGCGTCTTGAAAAGTTTGTGGAGTTGGAATCTCATCAGCATAATTGATTCTGTTATATATCTTTTTCGGCCTTTCAACATTACCCGAACGAATTATTTTAAGTCGACCACGCGATCCGGCTTCTTTCGTGCTAATTGACATTCAGTTTCATTATCAGACTCAAAACCCATAAAATCAGTTTCGGAACTGGATTGATATTCTTCATCGGTTGCACCATCAGCAATAAGTCTTACATTGTCTTCATCTTGTTTGTTTTCTGTTGACACATTATTCTGATTAACCGTCAGTTCTAAAACTTTTTTTGTTGTTTTTGGAATGAGAATTTTTTCGCAAAATATTACGTCTCTTTTATCCAAAATTTTTCTTTCTTCTACGTCGAACAGTCTGTAAGCTTTTGCGGTATTAGAATAACCAACGAAAACGTATTCTTTTCCCTTTGCCGAAAATTTTTTGTTTTTGGTTTTGTCCAGTGCCACGACAGGTGAACCAAATACTCGAAAATGTGACACATTAGGTTTTTTATTGTACCATATCTCGAAGGGAGTCTTGTTTGTTAAGACCTTGGTAATTGAGCGATTTCTTATATATACAGCGGTGTTGACAGCTTCTGCCCAAAGTACCTCATCAACGCCTGAATGAAGAATCATACTACGTGCCATTTCCACGATGGTTCTGTTTGCACGTTCCGCAATCCCATTTTGTTGCGGAGTGCACGGTACAGTTAATTGCCTTTGGATACCATTTTCTTCTAAAAACTTGTTGAACTGAAAATTAACGTACTCTCTGCCGTTGTCAGTTAAAACATTTGAAATTTCGTCCGTTATTGTTGTTGTTGTTTTTATTTCTCACATTTGGCTTTGATCTGGCTACGAAAGCCTGTTGACTTACAACAACCTCCTCATTAACTGCATTATTTTGTATCCTGCGATCACCTTCTTCCATTAATTTCATTTTCAGCACGTCCAATGAGGGCAAGGCGTCACGAGTTTCGATGGCAATGACGAAATTTTCAAACTCCTTTGGCAAACTTGACAGCAAAATAATTACCAATAACTCTTCAGCCATTTCAATTCCGACTTCCGCTAGCTTCTCCGAAATTTCCGTAAAACCATTTAAATATTCAGTCATAGTTGTTGACTCAAGCATTCGAAGACTTAGTAACTTCTTATACAGGCTAACTTTCCTTAATGGACCACTTGGTTTGTACACTTCCTGGAGTTTTTTCCACGCTTCTACTGCTGTTGCACAATTTTTTACGTAGCTTAATTGTGTAGTTTTCACGGAAAGCATAATCATGGCTAGGGCTTTTTCATCTTTTTGTCTCCATAGTTCAGCCTCATTTGCAGCAACTGGTTTCACAAAATTTCCATTTGTAATTGTCCATAAATCCGAATGTACCAAAATGCACTTCATCTGGACACACCATGTGTCGTAATTTCCGACATCTAATTTGTCTGTCGTCGTCGCCGTGGTGTAGTAGGTAGTGTGTTGGCTTACTATTCGTAAAGCCCGGGTTCGTATCCCAGGTCAGACATCAAAAATGAAATATGAAAAAAAAAAAAAAAATATTTCTTCGGCGACTTCCTCTCAGCAGATTTCTGGCAAAAACTCTGAGTAAAATAAACTGCCATGAAAAAGTTTCTCAAAATTCTGTCGTTCGGAGTCGACGTTAAACTGTAGGTCCCGCCACTCACGTATAAAATTAACGCACACAACATGAGTGGTGTGAGAAGCTAGGCCGTAATCCTGACTGAAGGGTTGTAATGGTCAATTATGTATGTATGTAATTTGTCTATTTGGAACATTGACGAACTCATCATAATTACACAAAAAAAATACAAATTTATTCTTAGTTTCACACTCCAAAAATTGATTAAGCTCCTGGGCCCATAACCTGTTGATTCAAACGTTTTATTAAGAATAAAGAAAAAGTATAAAAGGCACAGAAAAATACAATGACGCTTATCTTATAATATAACTGTAAACTTAGATAAACAAATATGCAACTTAGATAAACAGAAGCAAGAAATATGCAGAGTTGTATTTAGGGGAAAACTGCAACAAAAGTAAATAAGTTAGATAAGTATACAGAATTAACTAAAAATAGCGTTCAAAATGCAGGTTTCGTCTCCGAAACCGTCCTTAACTCCACAAGTTCAATTATATTATGTTATCGATTACTTGTATTCAAATCCAAATTTAAAAACGTACAATTTTAAAACCTTACAAATGACAACTCAGTTTTTATTTCCAAACTTAGTTTGGAGTGGGCTCACCCTAATAAGTAATTACGGTTTTCACATGTTAAGGCTAGGTTTCATGATAAGACTTTACGTAAGTAAAGTCAGAGTGAAAACAGAATATTACAACGGATATTTATACTTTTACGCGATTAGTAAAAAACCAAAATAGAATAAAATAAAAACAGCTCTTTTGAAAAAAAAAAATACTGCGCATAAACTAAATTTTCGTTTCTCTAAAGAAAAGAGATGGACAACGAAAAAGCAATTGAGTAAGAACTTAAAAATAAATGGAGCAGCCTTTTATACACGGTCATAAGAGTATTGCAATTGAAGGTCCCCAAAAATTATAAAAACTTTTTTTTAGCTTTCTAAAGAAACTTTTGCAGAAGTGTTCCGTATAGAAGATCTAAAGAAAATACAAATATTAGGGAAGCAATTTCGAGGTAAATTCACAAATATTATAACAACAATAATTATATAATACTTTCAGGCTTCTAATAGCCTTACGGTTTATGGAAAAGAAAACTACGTACAAAGATTTGTCTTAGGGATGTAGAGACTCCCCGTCCGCAGTATCCATTTTAATTCCCGATATTGCAAAAGCAGTATACTTTCCACTACAAGATAAATATTTGCAGGCATTTTGAGCCGTTAAAAGCAGTAACTATTTTTTTATATTAAAATTATATGAACATTTGTACGTACATCCACTTCAGCCATGTCATGGCCCTGAGTGGAAAAAAGTTGCAGTAGTATTTTATCACAAATAGAATTTTCCTATGTCTAGGAGCGTTTGGTAATAAATTTGATGCTGATTATTGATATATAATAAAAGTTGTTGGGGCGAACGAAATTGGAAAAGGGTGCTATTTTCATTACTTTTATCTGTCTGACCAAATTTATAAAATCCTAATATATATTATAAATCTTTCTGTAAGTCTGTTTTTTTTGTTTGAACGCCTGGACCGATTTTCTTGAAATTTGGGATATAGATCGAGGTTTTGTCGGGGCTATAAATCTTTTAAAAATTTTTACCAAAAGGGGAGAAAAAGTGGGACAAAGGGAGAAAAAATGGACAAAAATTAGTACTTTTATACATAAATGCTGTATTTTATCTGTTTTATAGGTAATTTTTTACGATTTAGCTTGAATAAGTTTCCCAAATAGCTATTGGAGGTGTTCCGTTTCTAAAGTTGAACCAAAAGGGGTCCAAAAAGGGGAAAGGGGCCAAAAAAGGGCAAATTGAGTGCATAACCAATCACGCCTGGACCGATTTTCTTGAAATTTGGGATATAGATCGAGCTTTTGTCGGTGCAGGTTATAGGCTATAAATCTTTTCAAAATTTTAGCCAAAAAAAGAAAAAATGGGACAAAGGGAGAAAAAATTAGTACTTTTATGCATAAATGCTGTATTTTATCTGTTTTATAGGTAACTAGCATTTGCTATGGCCATTAATAAGTCTAAGTCTATTAAGTGTATTTTATTTCAATTTTTTTTGAGTAGAGTTTAAGTTATTGAGTGAGTTTAGAAAATGTATTAGAAAATGTATTAGTACATAAGACCAAATTTAAATAAAGAAAGATCATCTTACTTTGATCACTGAACAATACAACTGGTTCTTTATTTCTTACAGCCAACTGGTAAAACAGCTAATATTGTGTATGCAAGCGTTTTATCAAAATAATAATACTATTTAATTTAATTGTAGAATAAGTTTATTTTTTGTATTTTTAATATATATACTTAAGTTACTGATTTTCGAATTTTTTAAGTGTTAATAAAAATTTTTAAATTTCTTTAACAACAAATAATCACTGTTTTTTTTTAACTTAAAAACATTTTTCATTTCTTAAACTAATCCAAACTATGTAACCCGCACAACGCCGGGTATAATCTGCTAGTTATCTATATATATATAAAATAATGTGTGTTCATTTGGTTGTGGGTTTGTTTGTTTGAAGTCTTTAGAGGGCGCTAAACAGCTGGAACGATTTTCTTGAAATTTTAACAGTACCTTCCTGTATGTCGGGAAAGAACTATAGGCTATATTTATTTTAAAATTTCAAGTAGGCGAGGTGCAACGCCCACATACCCAATAAGTATTTAATGTCGCATATCTCATAAACTGCAACAGCTAGATTCCTCAAATTGTGTATGGACAACTTTGACATCTATATGAACAAAATGGACAGACTTGCTGTAATAGGCGTGTCACCTCCTATACAAATATTAAATTAATTTATCTAAGAAAATATAACAGAGTCCTAAAATTTTGTCGAATCCACTTTAGTATCAATATGAATATTTTAGACAAAAATGGACTGACTAGGAAAAGGGGACGTGGTACTTCCCATATGAATTAAATTTAAAACTTCTTATATCTGGGAAATCATTATAAATAAAATCATCAAACTGTACTCCGGCAACACTGAAATCCATATAATTTGTGAAAAAATTGCCGGACTAGCAATAAGAGCGAGACCCTCCCATATAAATATGATACAAAAGTTCGTGTACATTGAAAACTCTTACAGCTAAAATCTAGCTTGACCCAGTTTGACACACATATGAACATTTCGGGTTAGGGAAATAAATGGACTCTAAACGTCAAATATCTGATAAACTATTGCAGCTAGAGTCATGTGTATTACCTGTTCATTCCAATACCTGTTTTATTATGTTTGTAAAAATACGCATAGAGGGACATGTGTAACTTACATACATAAATACATAATTGGCCATTACAACCCTTCAGTCAGGATTACGGCCTAGCTTCTCACACAGGTGTTAATGGTACCTAAGTTACACATGTAACAGTAGACACAGACCATTGATGACACTATACTGCCTTAATTTATTAACTACCTACAGCATACATAATTTTTAAATAACCAATTGTTACTTGTGGTTATATAATACAGACCAAACCTTTATGGTTAGGTCATTTATGCTCACCCTAATAAAAAAATATGAAATATTTTCTATTGCCCAAATTTTTTATCTTGAAAATAAAATTTTTTTACCTGTTATGGTATATTTGCCTAATAATGATTGAAAGGAAGTACTTAAATAGTACTTACAATCTTTTTCGTAAATCATTTGAATTTCAGATTTTAAACGAGATAAACATTTATTTTGTGAGTGATAATATTGTGATGTTTCCCCCACCTGGGTAACAATCTTGTCGCGCAATCTGTGGGCGCTTAAGTGTACTTCGATTCACTCTGTGACCCAGTGTGAGTTGAAGTGCAGGACTAAAGGTTACCCTAATATCGTGAGAGGACCACCTTCTTCTTGACATCTCTGCTGTGATCTCTTCGACTTGCCCGATCACGTATATTGTACCCCTAATCCGGAGTGTTAAGCGACCCGAGCTTATCGGGTGGTTTGGAGTCGGGGGTCTAATCCGACTGTATTATAACGGAGCCTTACTGATACCTGTGCGCCTCAGTGAGTATTAGGTTTTCTAACAAGTTCTTGTTATGCTAACGCGGGCCATGGCATGACAAATAAGACAAAAACCCGAACAAAACTTACGACGACGAACTGGAAATGGAAATTGGACTTGACGCGTCCCATCTCATTGCGCGAATCCAGGCGAGCGTTGTTGACAGCAACAATGAGATCGTCAGGAACTTCGCCCCAGGGGGTATGAGCACTACGACGCTGGAGGAGACCTTTAGTGAGGTGACTGCCTTGGCGGTCCCCACTTCGACTGAAGATATGTGCGTGGAATCAGACTCTCTCCTCACTATCGGATGAAGACGGTGACGATACGGTCATCGAAAGGCTCCCCTTCACTCGAATCCAGATTGCGACTGGGAGCAATGAGGTGGCGACTTCACCCTTACGGAACCCACTTGTTAGACAGGATGCCTCAAACTCAATAGTACAATCAGACACTGATTCGGACTGCGTGGGAAAGGGCATCTCGTCTAACAAGGGGGCTAAAACTGGGCGGAAACGTTCCGCGTTGTATAAAGAGAGAAATTCATATCGCAGGGCTTGCACTATCTTGAGGAGATTTGCAAGCCGTGATGTGGATTCTCTCTCCATTAAGGGACAGAAGATGCTGGCTCGACACAGAGGCACTGTTTCGCGGTATGAAACCAAGTACCCGGGCAGTGTCCTCCCACGATGCGCTGATTCTGGTGAGTATAACCGACCCTTAAGTGTGGACGAGAACGTAGAGCCAACTGCTTCTACTTCCCAAGCTGCAGGCAAGGAGCACGAAGGTTCTACACCCATGCTCCCAACGGGAGTGGAAAAGACCTCTCGGGTATTCAAATCTCCAGTGATGAGTAAGAGTGCTGGTGCTCCGTCTTCAATGGACGGGTGATAGGTGGTAGAAACTACCGCTAATCCTCTATCCCAGAAGGAGATAAGGTTGAGTGCGAAGGAGATAAGGTTGGGTGCGAAGGAGATGAGGGGGGGCACTTCGATGGATAGGTCTTCCATGTAGGATTCCCGCAGGGGAGATCGCATGAAGAGAAACAGATCCGATAACGTGCCTCCCTCCGGCTCCGAAATGTCCTATGAAACAAGGAAGCCTGGGAGCTAACCCTTCCCTTCAGTTGGCTTTCATCGACAGGTCAGATCTAGATGGCAAGATCTCTCCTGAAAGATGGGAGCTAATTGAGGAGAGGCTCATTGAATTTATGTTGGAGGATAGCTGCGATTGCAGTAATGCACGCATATCCTCCATCGGTTGGTCCAGGGGCGTCAAGGTAGTGGACTGCGAAAACAAGGGAACTGCAAAGTTCCTTGTAGTGACAGTGAAGCGCCTTGGTGAACTCTGGCCTGGTGTTCGCTTAGAGGTGGTCCCTCAATCCGACCTCAATCTACGTCCAATAGTGAAGGTATGGGTCCCGCCTACTTTTAGGCAGGTGAATGTCGTACCAAAACTTATTGGAAATCACAATGACGGATTGAACACCAGCTCGTGGGTAGTTGTCAACTCCCTGACTGGTGATGGTAAGAAAGGCTGTGATCTTCGGATCGCTATCGATCAGACTTCGCTTCAGTGGCTAGGGGCAAGGGTTGGCGTAGTGTGTGAGTTGGCACACCTAAAATTCCGTCATCCGGACATAGGTGGTGCCAGGAACCCAGAGGAGGCTAAAAGTGGTGCAGATTAATCTGCATCACTGCGAAGCCGCCTCACACAACCTGCTAACCACCCTGCGCCGCCTTGAAGTTGACATCGCTCTTATCCAGGAACCTTGGATCCTTAGGGATAGGATTCTGGGTTTGAGCGAACCTGATTATAGGTTACTTGTTCCTAGAACAAGCGAGAAGGAACATAATTCATTAAAAACATAAAAAGGGCAATTTCATCAACTCCTTATATAAAATAACATCAAAAAAGTCTCCGTACAATATTTGTTTTTGTATTATAACGGTGTTTCAACATCTTTGTATGGGCTAAAAAACATTCATTACCACAAAAAAGTGTTTTATCCAAAATAAAGTGTTAACAAAACAAACTTAAAAAAATATGGAGTATAGAAATAAGCAAATTTCAATAGATACTAAAAAATTATAATTGACCTTAAAAGTTCGGGAAAAAGTCTATCCGAAATAAGCAAAATTGTCAAAAGGCCACGTTCATCTATTCAGTACATCATTCAACAATTTAATAAAACAGGAACAACACCTTGAGAGGAGAATTATACGAACCGTGAGAAATGATCCCAAGATAAGTGCTCCTGTAATTGCAGAAAACATGAAAGCTAGTGATGGAATAACTGTAGACCCTCAGACGGTAAGAAACGTACTTAAAAGAAATGGATACAGTGGCTGAGTTAGCCGTAGGAAGCCTTATATTCGAAAAGTCAATATGAGAAAGAGACTTGATTAAGCCACTGAAAATATTGATAATATAATAATAATATTTTTGGGTCAGATTGAAGAAGAATGGTATGGAGAAAACCAAATACTGAAATGGACCCAAAGAATTTGACCCAGTAAAGCATGGTGGAGGTAACGTAATGTTATGGGGATGTATGAGCATCACAGGCCAGCCAAATCATTTGTAGTTGGGGATTTAGTAGTATTGAAGAATGTCGACACAACCACTGCTGTAAACAAAAAATTAATACCCAAATATCGAAGACCATATATAATACGGAAGCAATTGGGAAACGACCGTGATGAAATTACAGATGTAGAAAATTGTCAAATTACACAAATGCCGTATAGAGGAATAGTCGATTCTATTCGTTTAATAAAGTGGTTAGAGCGTAAAGATGAGAATAACTACTTATGGAACTCTGAAGGCAACACTAATGAATATGAAGATTATGAGTATTTAGAAGAATGTTTAGAATAAGTATATATATCAATCGAGGTCGATTGTGTTGTCAGATTGGCCGAGATTGTAGTGATCTATAATATGGCAACTCTTTAGGCCTAAGTTAATTACAACTTTGTTAAATACAACTCTGTTAAATAGAACTCTGTTAAATACAACTATGTGTAGAATAAGTATGAGAATTGCAACCAAGGACTCTTGCATTTCCGGTGCAAGCCGTTCTTGGGTAGCGAGAAGTGAATAAAAGCAGACGTCTAAAGCAAACAAAAAAGTCTAAAAATTATTGTAGAAAAAGTTCTAGAAAAAAACAAAAGACTAATTACACTTCTAAGGAAGAAATAAAAATTTTTATACACAATTTAAAAAATTCAAAAGCTCCAGGAATTGATGGTATTAAGCCAATTATTTTGAAAAAATGCCTGAATCATTTTTTTAGTATTGTTACTAAAGTTTTTATGTGGTGTTTTAAAAATGGCTACTTTCTAAAATCATTTAAACGTGTCAAAGTTATACCTATTCTGAAACAGAGTAAAGATACAAAATCTCCAAAAAGCTACCGTCGATTAACAATTCGGATTTCGAAGAGAACAATTCATCAAGTGAAGAGAATTCTAAATTTTATAAATTGCAATAAACTTCAACGAGAAAGTACCGAAATTGTGTTTTTAGACCTAGAAAAGGCTTTTGATTCAATTTGGCATAAAGGTCTCGTTTACAAACTTAGTAAATTTAGATATCCAATTTATTTACAAGAACTTGTCAACAGTTTTTTAAAAAAACTCAAAAGCTCCAGGAATTGATGGCATTAAGCCAATTATTTTGAAAAAATGCCTGAATCATTTTTTTTTTAGTATTGTTACTAAAGTTTTTATGTGGTGTCTTAAAAATGTCTACTTTCTAAAATCATTTAAACGTGTCAAAGTTATAGCTATTCTGAAACAGGGTAAAGATACAAAATCTCCAAAAAGCTACCGTCCTGTTAGCATGCTGAATTGTTTAGACAAGGTATTTGAAAAAGTAATTTTAAATAGAATGATAGAGTTTACCGAAAATAACCGTATTTTAAAAGATTAACAATTCGGATTTCGAAGAGAACATTCAACAATTCATCAAGTGAAGAGAATTCTAAATTTTATAAATTGTAATAAACTTCAACGAGAAAGTACCGGAATTGTGTTTTTAGACGTAGAAACAGCTTTTGATTCAATTTGGAATAAAGGTCTCGTTTACAAACTTAGTAAATTTGGATATCCACTTTATTTACAAAAAATTATCAAAAATTTTTTATCCAACAGAATTTTTGTTGTAAACGTTGTCCTGTACAAAAATATCATGGCTGGCGTACCTCAAGGTTCAGTCCTCTCACCGTTGTTATACTCAATATATACCTCTGATTTCAAATTACTTAAAAAAACACTGCAGCGCTTTATACCGATGCACACTGGTTTCCCCCATAGGCCAAAAATCAAAAAAAGTTAGTTATTTTTTCTAAGCTTTATTACACTAAATTTATTGACAACACTCTAAATTTTATGAATGAAATGATAATAGCTGCAAAAATTTAAGCCCATTAAAAAATCCCTGAAGAATACTTTTTTGGCCTTTTCAAAACACACGTTTCTTAAAAACTAATTTTTCACGTAGACTTTTAGTTATTTGGCCCTCATCTGCCCACAACATATTATACATCAAATTGTAGATCTTTTATCCCTCTTTAAACTAAATAATATTGTGGCAGCAGGTTTTTGCATATTTTCGCATATGGATTTGATGTGCATAGTCATCCTACGAAAAGTAATAAAAAAAACGCATTTTAAGAAAATGAGTAAACAGAAATAATTTTTTTAAATGTTGTTGTTTTAAACTTTATATTGCAATTTAATTAATTGATTTCGCGATAGTGTTATACGTTTGGAAAATATCAATATGGAAATTAAAATAGAAGGTTTATTCTGTCAGTGCCAATTTTCTATAATGTATGTGCATGATATTTAGAGTTCCACAGCTGGTAATTATCATTCGAAAGAAACAAATATTTTAAATTATAGAGAAAAAATTGAAGGCTGAAAAAGTAAAATTCGACCTGAGCAATTTAACAAAAGTTTTAAAAAGTCTTTGAAAGCGGATTGGTAAACTTTGGACTAAAAATTATATAAGCAAATTATTTATTCTGAAGGAGTATAAAAAATGGTTTGAATGTCTTGAAACTATTCAGCTAGAAGCAAAATCCTTTGGAAAAGAACTACCTGCACCTAGTCAAAAGCGTGGTCGTCCTGCTAAGGAATTTTTCAAGCCTTCAGAAAGAACAAAGAGGCGTAAAATATCTAAAATTACGCAGTGATAATTCTTTAACCGAAGTTTTAAAAAAACGCAATTATTCCAGGACATACAATGTGGAAATTTACGAGGTTTTGGCTCTTTTCGTTGAAACAAGACTTACTAAGCAACAGTACTTAACTATAAAAGATTTTGTGAATAAAAAAAAAAAAATATCGAATAATTTCTTCCCAAGCTATAAATGTATCTTGACGGCCAAGAAAACCTGTTATTCAAGCACAGAAAACATTACAGTTACAGAGTCAAGTGCAGAGGTCGATCTGCAAGCTCTACTTGATCATACGGCGAATCGAATTGTGCAACTACAAGATCAAGTTTTTGATGAAGCATTAGGCTCAGTAGAAAAACGTTTAACACTGATTGGAAAATGAGGATTCGATGCCAGTTCTGGGCATAACCAATTCAAGTAGAAATCGTCAAATGGGCTTGTGGATGACAGTTCTCTCTTTGTGACATCCTATATTTTAAAACAAACGAATTTTCATACTTAATTTCAAAAATTCTTAAAACAAATCTATAAGCCAATTAACCCTTCAGAGATCAAATGGCTGCTTTGGCTACAGTTGTTAAAATCTTTTCCTAAAAATTTGCATGCTTTAAGCTCTTAGGACATGCTATGGGCTGACCAATTTCGAACAGCCTAGTTTTTTTGGTTTTGGAGATATTGATTTTTGTTCATATAAGGGAAACCACTGTGGGAAGATACAGCTATCGTATCAAGTGGGAAACTTTCTAACTGGATTGTCAAAAATATAACATCTATTATTCATGTTCAAAAATACTTCACATAATGGAAAATTAATATAAATGAAGAAAAAATATTCCCATTCAATAAATCGCCAAAAAGGGTTCCAACAATCCCATTGATAATACATGGTTCAACTATTCCCATTAAAACATCTGTAAAGTATCTAGGTATAATACTAGATAAAAAGTTAACTTTCAAGGAGCATATTGACCAAGTATGTAATAAAGCTGTAAGATGTGTAGTTGTCCTTCTACAACTTCAGAGATGAAGTTGATAGAAGTTCTTAACTTTAAAGTTTCTTAAAAAACATAAATAGGGTTTATTTCCTCTATCTTTTTTCCCCTAAATTGTATTAAATATTTAAATTTGAATGTATTTAATAAAAAATAAATAATAAAATAATAATAAAATAAATAAAAAAAATAATAATAAAAAAAAATTATAGATTTAATTTTCGTGCAATATCTTTAATGGAATTAGATAATATATGTGGGAATATGAAAAAAAAAGACTACAGGAGAATATCAACTGGCATTTTATTGGACAATTGGAACGAAGTTGGTAATATTTTGCTCAGAATTATAAATAGATCGTTGGAAACTGGAATATTCCCAGAGAGCTGGAAGGCATCGATGGTTACGTCTGTTGAGAGGATTACAAATACTATTAAATGTGAGGAATATCGCCCGATAAATACCCTAAGAACATGTGAGAAGATTATTGAGAGGATAGTTAAGAACTATCGAAATATCAGTAAGGCTTTAGAAAGAAGTATTCATTTGAAACGGCAATTAACTATGTAATAAATAGATGGAAATTTATAGGGAATGATCGCAAAGTTCTAGCAATTTCTTTTTTCAAAATAGCTTTCGAAACAATAGATAGGAATATTAGAAGCTTTATTGTCCATAATATACATCAACGATATTAAAAATGTAGTAGAGAAATGCGAGATAGTTTTATGCAGATGATACTCTAATTTTTACTGAATGTACGCTGTGTGAGGTATGTTATGAAAAGATTAAAAAAGATATAGATAATATAAATAGATGGTTCCCTTCCTACTTCTACTCCTTTTTCCTATACCCTCTCTTATCCTTCCTTCTTAAGGACGTTATGTACAATGGGTCAAATCGATCTCCGGGTACTGTACTTGTCTAAACTGACAAAAACACGTCCTCTAACCTAACCTAAATAGTTGGTTGAAGATAAACAAATTGAAATTAAATGAAAATAAAACAAAGTCAATAGAAATTAAATGCAAACCAATAGTTCATTTAGAATAAATAATGTAGTAATTGAAATGGTCAACAATATTAAGTATCTAAGTTTCATAATTGACAGGGAATTAAAACTAAAGGAACATTTAACCATATTATTTGAAGAATGAAGAAAAAATGTTGTAAATTTTGTTAAAAATAATAGTAGTTAAATTCATATAGTTATAATATTTATAATATTAAATATTTGTAGTATTTAGTTGTTATGAAAGCACTTTAAATACTATTAAATAAACTTGAATTGAATTGCAAAAAAATAAAAAAAATTAAATATAACTTTTGTAAGACTTAGAAAAAGTCTATTATCTTCAGAAAGAAACGGACGTTCTTACATTAACATTAATTTGGAAATTAAATTAAATGTGCTTTTAAAATAAAGAAAATAATTAAATTATAACAGTCTTGAACAGGCAATTGCTGTGTAAAGTCGAGTTTATTATTCTACGCATTACGTATAACGGTTATCTCTTTTTATATTTTCTCACTAAAACAAAAACAAAAACGCGCTTCTCTTTACTTTTTTTAATTACGCTTGTAATAAATTGTTCGTTCTGGTGCAAAAAAAAAGTTGGCTATAAGGGTTTATTTGCCCGAAAATGAATGAATCCCCAGAACCATAATCGGTTCAGGGAACTCGGTTCCAATGACGACCTATCCAACAATGAAAAACGCTTCCGTGATGATGAATTCATACCTCTTCCCGAAATTAGACAATGCGACGATTATATGAATGAATCATATGAATAATGAATCGACAACAAAACCTATTTCTGCATATAATGTCTTTCAGATAGAAAAAGGATTAAATTTTATGTCAAAAGAATATAGTGATGTTGTTAAACTCAAATCAGGTGATCTTCTCATTAAAACCAACAATCTTAAGGCTGCCGAAAAATTCAGGAGATCAATTTACATAGATTCAATACGAGTCTCAATATCAGATCACAAAACACTCAATTATGTACAAGGTAAAATTTATTCTAAAAAAATCATTCATCTAACAGAAGACGAATTGCTCGAAGGTTTTAAAGAACAAAAAGTAGTCGAAATCAAGAAAATAATGAAAAAAGAAAGTGATAAACTAGTGCCGACAGGTGCAGTGATTATTACACTAGACTTAATACGACGTCCAGACTACCTTAAACTCTGATGGGAAAGGGTCAAAATTAATGAATACATTCCAAATCCAATGAGGTGTAAAAACTGTCAAAAGTTGGGACACACCAAAAATCATTGCAGAAACCCAGAACAATGCAAAAATGTGGCGATCTAAAGCCTCATGAATCATGCAAGAAACAATTTTGTGTAAATTGCTCGGTTGACACACACGCCTCGTATGAATCAACATGTCCGTCATTCATTAAACATAAATCTGTTTTAAAGATCAAAATAGACAGGAGATGCACTATAAGGGAATCCTGGAAAACATTCAACTCAAATCCGGAACTATATGAAATAACGAAAACGAAAATCAAAAAACTAAAAATAAAACAAATCAAGAAACCGTAAAGCAAAAAACACTAAAAGGAATATCACAAATTACAACAACAATAATAAATAAAACAGAAAAACAAAAAACAAACCCAACAACACCACCTACCAAAAATATTCAACACACTATAGAAAATACAAATGATATGGAAATTGATATTGAAACAGCAAATTTGTCAACACCAAAAAGATCTCATAAACTTGACTTACATTCTCCAGTTTACCTAACTCCATACTCTAAAGCAATTTATGATGACTTAAAAATCCAAATGGCAAGAAATACCAAAAAAAACCCTAGATGGATTGAAAAATAAAAAATAAATTTTTTTCTTATTGTATGATTCACTTTTAATTATGAATATGGGATTAGATCTATCTATTATTCAGTGGAATATACAAGGCCTTCTAAATAATAAATTTGCCTTAGAACGATTAATATCGTTAGTATAATTCGCAAAGACGCTAAGTCCACTTTTTTCCAAAATTGAGATTTTAATGCAAAACGATAACACTATACCAAATACATATTTTACGACAACAAAAATGTCAGTATGTGGTTTAAAGTTGTTGTAATTTTATTGTTTGCAAAAACGCTAAGTCCACAAAACTACGAAAAATTAAACAGCACGTGCTAACTCCACGAATATTAATTATTAATTATTCTTAATTTTTGATCTAGGTCATTTAAATATAAATATTTTTATTTATTTAATTGCGTTTAAAAAGTTTACAAATTTTAAAAACTGAAGAAGCCGCAATGTTTTTTGTGTCTCCTGTAAAATTTGAAAAAAGGGACTTAACACATTTGCGAATGAGACTAACGATATATAAATACAAACCCAACATAATTATTCTACAAGAAACCCACATAACACAAAGAAACAAAAATTTTCTACGCTTACCAAATTACAAAATATTTCATCACAATAAACTATGTTTTTATAATAAATCGGGGATTGCAATATTCGTTAAAAACTCTCTTAATGTTACGCAATACACAACATCTACAGGAGATCTTTTGCATCAAACTTTAACCCTTCGCGGATTACAAAACCTACATATTACAAACATATACAAGCAAACCAACGTTATATTAAACCAAGAACTACTCAACTCTATACCCTCATTTGATTCTGGCCATCATTTGATATGTGGTGACCTTAATGCACAAAACACCATATTGGGTTCCCAGAACAATTCAACAGTCGGAAACTTATGGGAAAACTTTGCTAATGGAAAAAATCTTACCTTTTTAAATGATGGATCCCCTATACTTCTTAGCACACGTCATACATTCACTGTAGTAGATGTCTTAATGGCAACAGCAGCTTTAGCCTTATCTCTTAGCTTGCAATGTTTAAACCACGATATAAGTGACCACATTCCAATCTATATTCAGAACACAAATGGCACACAATTTGTGAAAAGATTCAAGGAGAAATTTGCTACCTGGGTCTCATATTCGAAAAAAAACTGTCGAACTATCTATATCCATACCCTTTTCCGAAAACATTAACAAAGAAGTAGCAACAGTAGGAAAGATTATCAGAAGCTCAGCAAACGAAGCAATGCCGGTAAGTCAAGGTCCCAATCAGAATAACAAAAACAACCCGATGTGGTTTAACAGTCATATTGCTCTACTTATTAAAGAAAAGAACACAGCTTGGAAACTTTTTATGAGAAGAAAATCTTTATCACATGCCATAAACTATCGAAAATCGTGTGCACTAGTACGGAGAGCTTGCCGAGAAGCTAAACGAAGAACGTGGGAAAACTTTCTCAACTCAAAGAACCCACTAACTGACTCAAGCATATTGTGGAACAAAGTCAGGAAGATAACGTCTTCAAGGTCAATAGGGTTTCACACAATTTATCAAAATAACCAAATTCTCATTCACCCTAGAGATATAGGAAAAGCATTTGCTGTCGTATGGAGTTCAATAAGCTCCAACAACTCATTTAGTCCACAAATTATTCGAGAAAAAACCTAAATCTTGATTTCGTAAAAAAACCAAACAAACGAAATTTCAAGTTTGATTGAACCAGTTTCCATAACCGACTTACAGAGTACTTTAAAAAATGCAAAGGATCAACACCAGGGATGGATAAAATCACATACTAGGTGATAAAGAACTCCTCAACTACCTTTAAATTAAGACTTTGTAAATTATATACATATACATATTGGATAAAGGTGTCTACCCGCACGCGTGGAAACAAGCTATAATATCTCCTATACTAAAACCTGGAAAAAACTTAAATAGCACCGAAGGATTCAGACCTATTTCATTGCTCTCTGTCATATCAAAAATATTAGATAAAATTATTGCTCAAAGATTATGGAAGCACTGCCACGCCAATATAGTAGATGAACAGCATGCATATTTACCAAACAGAGGGGTGTTCCCACTGAGCCACCAAATCGAGAGCACGATCAAAAAAATGCTAGGGAAAACAAACACTCATTCATTCTGTCAGAAGATATTGAGAGGGACTTCGACAAAGTAGTTGATTTTGTTGTAATTAAAGAGTTACACAAATGGTTTGCTCCAATAAGTTTAATAAAACTGATAAAATCATTTCTTTCCAATAGGGAAATATTCGTAAGAGTAGACGGTTTCATCTCAAATCCCCGGGACCTAGATAATGGAGTCCCTCAAGGTTCTCCGCTTTCGGTGGTTCCATACGCTGCCTATGTGAATTCATTAATTAATGAACTTAAATTACTAAGAGATTGATCACATATCGATATACATATGCAGACAATATAGTTATTATAGCTTCAGGCACACATGAAGAAATCACTAGATCTCTAAATCTGTGTGACTAAATAATTAACAAATGGACGAATAATACAGGAGCAACCATCCCGATAGATAAATGTGAAGCTATACATGTCTGTAAAAATACAAATGCGATTTTACTCCTATCTCTATCAGAGGAAATGATATATCAATAAAACATGAAATGAGAATTCTTGGCATCACCTTTACAAAAAATATTCTTTGGGACAAACATATACAAAACACCATCAATAAACTCAAAAAGATAAATAACGTATTAAAAATATCCTGCACTAAACAAAAAGGACCTCCCATGGAGACTGGTATTTCAATTTGTCGTGCATTGACAGAGGGTATTGTTCAGCACTGCATAACGGTGTATGGTTGGACAACAAAAACCAACATCAATAAAATTAATGCTAGTATCAACAGATGCTTCCGTACAGCCACAGGTATTCTCCAAGCTACTCCTAATGGTGCGTTAAGATAAATGACTTCGAAACGATTCTAAAAAACAATGCATTAAATTATTAGCAAAAGGATTAATTAACGTCAATCATGGAATACATAGGCAATTCTCGGTTCTAATGGACCAAGATCAAACACGACACCTTTGTGCTTTACAACATATAATCAACTATGCCAAAAAAATGAATATACCTCTCCCAACTAGATCAAGTATCACAACTTTGAGTAATGCTACTAATACTAAGCTTATAGTTAACACCTTCCTCAACTCTATTAAAAAAGATGGAAATAATCGACAAATATTTAAGCAACTATACTTAAATGTAAAGCATGAGTACAATGCTAACGTTACAATCTTTACCGACGGATCTTTTTTAAACGGAGTTACATCATATCGAGCCATAACCGCAAAAAAAGCTTAAGCGACATATTTTTCATATATAGTTTTTTGTAATAAATAAATTCATTACCCTCATTTGCATCATCTATAAACATTTCAGAATCACACTGTGCACCGTTATGAATTTATTACAAAAAAAAATTTTAACTTAAGTGCATTTTGAAAACTTGTTTGTTTTTTGTGACAGCGACTTGTCGCTTAAGATAAAATTTTCTTCTTAAAAAATTTGAAAAATATATTGTTTTTAAAAATTATAATATAATAATACGTTTGAAGTATTATTTTAATATTCGTATGTAAATATCTAAAAAAATTATAAAATTTGACAGAGGTGAATAAGGAAGTGTTAAAGTTTTGTTAAAGTTTTGTGTTAAAAAAAATCCATACAGCGATTCAGACACATCTTCTGATGAAGAAGAAACCTGTGTGGAAAAGAGAGGATTTAAAAGGCAACGAAAATTACCTTTACGGCTGAAAACTAAAAGTTCGCAACACAAGTGTTCTGTCTAATCCGTGTAAGAACAATGAAAATTTCGTTGAACAATTTACGTTCTGCTATATTTGAAAAAGATAACCCGAACATAGGTCTTAAATATGGTTATTTTGAAAATTCTGAAATAAAATATTTTGATATAAACTCGATTTTACGATTTAGATGACATTCTGAAATACTAGCCAAGGGACCTGCAGAATTATATAAAAGTCCATTGAAAATTTCCTCTACAAAGTACAGCGATTTAAAAACACTCTGTGACAACAGAATCATACCTGAAAGATTTCACCACGAATTTTTAAATTTACAACATGATCATACCATAGAAGACTTGCTGCCTGAAACCGATCAAGAAGACAATTCCCTTTAGATATAAAAAATAAATAATTGTTTTTTTGAAAATGTTAAGTTTTGCAATGACTTCTTTATTATTTTCTTGTAACCACGTGCAGTGTTCATAATGATATATAAAACATTTTTATTTTTCGTTGTTAATAAAAAAAGTTTGAATTAAACTATCTGCATGATTTTATTTTATATATTGTAACCTTTAAAGGAAAAGTCCTAACTCTTTTTTTTTTGTAAGCCCCAAAAAATCTCTACTACTCGAGTTAGGGCCTATATATATTAAGGCAACTACATGTATGTATGTATACGTAACAAAGAAGAAATTCGAGTCCTTTAACACCTATTTCCCATTTTACGATAATAATTCTTACTGTTAGACATTCACTGCATTAATTACAAAAATATTTAATTTCTAATACAAATAAAAAGCCTTTTATATATATTTATATAGATTTATGTATAAAATGTTATAATAATGACCTAAAAAGAATTATATTAAAAAATATAGTTTAGTAAATGAAAAAAAATCCTCCATCACAAGAATATTTTATTTTAACCGACAAAATTTTTTCTCAGTAGTTAATCAGAATGACAGCAAAAATAGCTTAAGCGCCAAAAATTGCTGTTATTGTGCTTATATGTGAAAGCAATTGCATTCATTTTATGCATTGGAACAAAATGTGTCTTCATACAAAATTTTGTTGCTCTAACTTGATTTGAACAAGAAATAAATAATAAAAACCTTCCCCTGTAAAATTTCGTTTTTGTCGCTTGAGCTTTTTTTGCGGTTATGGCTCGATATGCTGTAGTAGAAAGGAATAATGAAAACTTCGACATAGTCAAACAATCGCCACTTTCTAACCATACATGCATTTTTCAGCTGAATTAACAGCCATAAGACATGCTGTATCATATGCGGCAAAAAAATAAGTTAAGTCCTTGATATGCACAGACAGCCTCAGTGTAGCTAATTAATTATTTAATTCTAAATTGCAGCAACATTAACTCAGCAAGAAAAATTAAAAATATTCTTCAAGCTGCACACGTTTTGCATGAAATATAAATTCAACATATATAGTGTAATGATCATGTAGTCCACACTATTTTGGAGTTGTATCTTACAGATTTATTTTTGTAGAATACGCATTTTAAATAAATAAATAAATAAATAAATTATGTATAAATATCAAAGTACAGTACAGTTGCTTGGACATCACGGGTGCTCTGAGGTCATCTCATCTGTGCAGCCACTAGACATCTTCCTCCAAAACATGTTTCCTTGCACTGCACTGAGGCTTTAGTTCTCAGATATGTCTAGGCCATGTACGATAGGGCAGGCTTCAATACTGCATTAAGTAGAACCATACAAAGTAGAACAAATACAAAAGCCCACACTCCCACACAGGAAGTATGAGTTGCTGAAGCTATCATCGGTGACGATGATATAACGATCTTCACCGATGGCTCAACTGGTCTATTCCGATAAGCTGGCACTGAACGGATCGTACAGATTACCTAATCAGACGGATTGCACATTATGTTTTTATAAAAAAAATTTCTATATATATAGATCCAATAGCTGTACAGCTCATTTGGTCCCAAAAACCTCACTTTTTTAAATCTTATCGAATTTTACCCGATATACATATATCTCACTTTTTTCCACATATAAAGTTTTCCGACCATAATGAAAACTGTTTTGGAATCAATGATCCTATAGCTATCGAGTCCAAATTTTGCTCGGTTTATGGAAGGCATAATTGGTGAAAAAAAAATAGATTTTGCAAATTTATTATCTCCAATAAGCAAATTATTTCCATATTTTATTTTTTTGCAAAATTAAACGGTTCAGCTTCGTTTTCCTTTTACTTTTTCTCCAATTAATCTCTCATCCTCGTGATTACTTAAGATTATCTTTCTTCACTTTTCCAAATTTTTCAATTATGTTAACTCTCTGTTCACTGTAACAAAAGGAATATAACTTTTGCAGCTAACTAGACACATTGTTTTATTTTCGTATATCGTCTTTCTCCTGTTATGGCTGTGGTGTTATCAGTGTCAATTGGAACAAGATTTTTTAATATTATTATATTAATTAAATATTAAATAAAATTAAAATTAAATATTATTAAATTAATTAAATAATGAAAATTGTTTGTAAGACGTTCAAAGCCTTCTAACAACTCATCTGCATTTCCTGCAACTAAATCAAATAAAACCAGATAAGTGGTAAAAAATGTTCTGAAAAGCTGTAATATCTAATGACCATAACTAAAAGCTTCTCAACTGAAATACCGGTCTCATCACCCAAAATTAAGCTGAAGTTATTATTTTGTATACAATGAATATAAAATATTGGTTTAGTTATGTTAGTACATTTGGAACGATGTAATGAAAAATGAATGCTTTGCTATCACTTTACAAAGTGTTGCAAACTTCTGCCAAATGATTTACTGCAAGAATGACAAATTCTTCAGGTTTTTGCTTTTCGTTGTCAATTTTCATAACAAAAGACAATTGGTGTTGTAAACTTGTAAACTGTGTTGCTTTATAATATTTAAAAGTTTTTGACTGATGAACTAAATGCAGATTATTTAAACTAATTACATATTTACAAAAATTTTTTTGTTCATTCACAAATATTTTATTGGAATTTCTAAATTATAGCACAATGTATAGCAAAGGCAATAAGAGGAATCTGTAAATGGAAAAACAACAAAGCTGTGTAATGGTTTCAAAGTAAAGAAAAAAAATTCAAAATGGATTTTTTTAATGTGCATGTATTAGTTTTGTGCTGGTAATGCGCGGTTGTAGATGGTTGAAACTTTTCGCCTCCGAAAAACCATTCTCTTCACCCCTCTTGCCTATAAACTATCATTTTACGCCAGCACAATTGTTCTCGTGTGAGTTGGCTCTATTCGGGGATATACGTTTTACAAGCAATGAAATGCGCTTTTCATATTGCCTTATCAGGTTACAAGAAGTTACTTAAAGTCACCAGAAGGAAAAAATAAATACTTTTCTATCTTTATTAGACAACTATTAAAAAATATAAACTTATCTTAATAGATCTAAAAGCATAAATGAAAAATATAAAATGCACCATTTTAATGCTTTTTTATTTTGAAACCAGAGGTAAAATTTTGGTGTTTTGCTACATGAAAAAGTAATAAAAGTGGTGCCAAAACTGCCAAGTTCCCGAGTTTCCTCGATTTGAATGGAGCACTTTTTTGTTCATATGAAAAAAAAGTTAGCTACGTCGCCTACATCTCCGATACCAAGCAATGTTCGATCATATCGAGAACTATATTGAAATTCCTGGTACCATTATACCTATCGTTTCTTTCACAATTTCTTTCACCCATTTTAGCATGATTTGTATAGAGCACTATTTTTGCTCATATGAAAAAAAGTTAAATGCGTCGTCTGTATTTCTGATCCAGAGTAATGGTCGACGGTAACGCGAACTATTTTAGAATCCTTGAAAACCAGTTAGCACATTAGGCCTGTTTTCCATTCAATTATATTTTTATCCCACTTTGCACAACTTATGGAGGGTACATTTGGTTAAAAAATAATCGGTTTTTTAACTCATTTATTATTATTAAACGAATTTTTAATCAAAAATGTTAAAACAGTAATATAGCCAACACATTAAATTACAAATTTATTTTTTTAATTACAAAACAAATTTAATTACTTTTATATTTCATTTATTTACGCATGCATGTCGTATATTTTATTGTAAATTTCAGATTTCGGTTAAAAAATGAGTTTTTTAACACCTTTATAAGCAATAAGAAACAGCATTTTTATATATGTACTCGTTTGTTTTGTGGTAAAACACAAGCTTGTTTCCTTTCTTCTATTTTTATGATTTTTTACATTCTTTTTTCTTTTTATATTTTAACAGTTTCTATTAACTTAACATTCACTGTAAAAAAATAACATAACTTTTGCAGCTGACCTCACAAAAAATTTTCTTGACAGAAAATATATTTCAAACGAATTTTTAATCAAAATTTTTAACAGTAATATAGAGCTAAACAAATTTAATTACTTTTATTTTATATTTCATTTCTTACGCATGCATGTCGTATTTCTTTTATTGTAAATTTTAGATCTCGGTTTTTTAGATTTCATCCATATACCTGTACAACAAATTTAATTCTTAAGGATAACTTAATATTCTTTTTTGTACAATACTGTATTTTATCTGAATGTACATATATGTATGTGCATACTATATTTGTACCGTAAATAATTTATCAAATGAGTATATGTATATTGAATTATTTTACTTACCTTTTTGTTTTTAAGATCCTTTCGACATATTTGCATATGTCACTTATCCTTTTAAATATTTGGTTTATATATATCTACAAACGTATGTTAAGATAATTTTTTCCTTTCTTATAATATCGACAGTATCTGCATACGTACATATGTATTTCTATTGGTATTCTTCCATGCTGTTCCTTTCATTGTTACATATTACATTAACCAAAAGACGTGTTTTATGCTGAAGGATGACAAATAATTCATTGACATCGTGTTGAAAAAAAAGTGATGTTAACTTGGCGTTTTCATTCTATCAGCAACTTGGTTTTGGAGAACTGTGATAGTGGTTCAATTTTGATGTGTGTATGGTTCATCAATGTAATGTACATGATTGGAGACAAAAGCATTATATGATGAATAAATCATTGCAAATGTTTTTTTTTGAAATTTTAAAGGAGACAAAGAACTTGCTAATGCTGTTGCAATATTAGCGAATAATCGAATGTCTGTTTCAAGGCATATTTATATCAGGTAGGAGTAAGTCAACAGCTGACGAGTCTTAAAATGTCAAAATTTTGTTGTTTTTTTAGTGTTTTGTAACCATTTTTATAAATTTTTTTAACATTTCTCTTTCTATTGTTATTCGTCAGTCAGTTATGAAGCTGTTTTTGACATTCCGTGTACTCTTTAACAAAAACAAAATGCCTGTTGTTTTTGCATTGTTGTACTTGTTGTATTCTTGCGGTTACCTCTTATGAATATGCCATGGTCTGTTTCTTATTTTTTAAATATCGTCCGTGAACTTTACTTTACTTACTTATTTTTTACTCTTAGCCACCTAACAACTCTTTAGCCAACGGAGCTTTTTATACTATCCAAGTTGTGTTCGTTCAGTGGGTAGTAGAATAGTCGCTGTAGTACAACGTAACGAGTAGCGCTGTAACTTGTAAAAAATTTAAAATGTAAAATATTAAAAATTAAAGCAATTCAAATTGATGCCAACAAAATACGCAGTAGTAGAAGCTGCAATGCAAAATTCGATTTCGAATTATTGGACTTTGTCGAGTGATAGGTCAAAGGTCAGCTGACTGTGAAAACAAGTTCCACAAAATTTAATATTATCAAGCTACAGTAAATTCCGCAATTCTGTTTAATATATCGTTACGAAAATGGAAATGATGTTTTGCTTTTAAATCGTTTAACATTAAAATTATTAACAAAAGCTACAAAAACAAAAACAATAAACAAAAGTATACCAACAAATACCAATATAAAAAGGATAAACAAGTAAACAAAACTGCAACAACAAACACTGCGATAATGCAACATGTTAACATTTATAGAGATTAAGATTATAGATTATTAAGTTATTCGTTTTTTGAAAAATTGTAGAGATTCTTGTTCCGCGCTCAAAATGCCTTCGGAAACACGTGGAGTCATCTTATTTGCAAAACCCATGCACGGCTGTGTTATCTAGCGATTTGTTATTGTTTATGCAAAAGAGTGCAAGGAGGAATAACAAACATACCAATTATTGTTGTTTACATCAAGTTGTAAACAGTTGCACATAGAATTGTTCGAACAATAAAGACATTAATTAAAACTAAACACAAATTTATTTTTATTTGCAATCTACGAGCTCAATTTTAAACGTTTGTAAAAGGTAAATGTAATGTTTCAAACAAGCGAATTAATGACCACAGACTGAGGGTTGATGATAGACTGATTTTTTATTTACAAGAATATGTATACTTAAGATTATGAGAAGCCAGATTATATGCATTACAATTCCTCCATCTTTTTAGATTAACTTATAAAACAAAAATGATTAATTCAATTCATAAAAAAATAACTTAATTATTATATTCATACATTCACTTAGGGCCATTATTACAACTTGCCGTTAACAAAAGGGAGGATTTTAACGGGCAGATAAATTGTTTTTCGTTATTATGAGTACCCAATAAGATAGAAGTGATCGTTAAGCTAATCCATCTCATCCTACCTCTCACATTTAAAGGTCACTATGTTTGAACTTGCCATATTATATATTATTTTCATTATGGCTACTTCAAATTTAAACAAAATGAGCATATACAACAAAAAATGAAGCCCGCGGTTGCCACTGCGTTAAAAAACTTGTATAATTGAGCAGTTTTATCGACATTGCTCCTGCACTGCCATATTTTTGAAAAATTTTATCTGTAAGTTATAATAACGAAAATAAGTTAAAGGTAACTTTGCAGTTCCCTTTAGCTAAAGGTACATTTAACTAACCCCAAGTTTAATGACAAGTTGTAATAATGGCCCTTATAGTTATTGAATTCAATGTAATTTTATATTCCAGATTCAGGGCTTACTAATTCATTTAATTATTATCCGAGTTTGTATTTTGTTTCATTAATTTAACTCTACTTCTAGTTAAATAAGGACTACATTTTATTTCAATATCTTTTGACTTCACATTAGGTTTATTATTTACAAAAATTACATTTTTGAATCTCAAAATTTTTTCATTAGATTTTCTTAATTGATTTATATGTACATGTTTTTGAGTTCCATTTACCAAAACAATATATCCTAATTTACTTAATTTTTGTATTATTTTTGCTGGTATCCATTCCACATAATTAGAAAATATATTTCTATACAAAACATTTTCATTCACACAAAAATTTCTATTTTTAAATTCGGATTCATTTCCATTGTAATTTTTAAGATTACTTTTGATTTTTCCTTCATCTTGCTTGACACAAATTTGTTTTTCTGCATATACTTCCCAATTCTCCTCCTTCTTTTTAGATACCAATACGTCTCATAATGTGAGTGGTTTAAACTCAAATATCATGTTTGATGGCGTGTCTTTAGTTACTGTTGATGGCGTATTCCTATATTTCAGTAAAAAATTATATAATGCCAATTCCCATGTTATATGTTATGTTTTTAAATCAATTAAACTCTTTTTCAAACATTGTTTAACTGTCTGATCAGCTCTCTCTACGCTACCATTTGATTGTGGATGATAAGAAGATTTTAAAACTATGATGCCATTACTCTCACAAAATTTGATAAAGGCACTAGAATTAAAAGGAGGTCCATTGTCACTAACTATATATTTAGGTAACCCAAAATTTATAAAAATTTTCCGTAATTCCTCGCTTTCATGACCTGATTCTGTTTTTCTTTCATTGTAATTACCCCAATCCACTTTGAATATACATCAAATATAATTAATAATGTTCTATTAGAAATTTTGCAAAAATCTACATAGATGCGTTCAAATGGATATTTTGCTTCCTTCCAAGATGATAATATTGGTTTATTTTCCCTTTGACATGTCTGACATACCTTGCAACTGCTAACAAATAATTCTATATCCTAATCTATACAGTCTATGAAGTCGCCGTGGTCTAGTAGGTAGTGTGTTGGCTTATTAGACGAAAAGCCAGGATTCGAGCCCCAGGCCAGACATCAAAATAAAATACAAAAAGTATTTCTTCGGCGACTTCCTCTCAGCAGATTTCTGGCAAAAACTCTGAGAGTAAATAAAAATTGCCATTAAAAGTTTCTCAAAAATCTGTCGTTCGGAGTCGACCTTAAACTGTAGGTTCCGCCACTCATGTATAAAAAAATTAACACACACAACATAAGTGGTGTGAGAAACTAGGTCGTAATCCTGACTGAAGGGTTGTAATGACCAATTATGTATGTAATCTATACACGGCCACCATACGTACGATCTACCCAACGCTTTCATCTTTACAACTCCTATATGTCCTTCGTGCAAAAGATCCAATATGTGATGCCTTAATTTTTCCGGTATTACTACTCGATTCCCATAAAACAAACATTTATTCTCTGTACTCAGTGAATTTCTCTTCAAATAATATGGCTTCATCTCAATGTCTTCTAATTTTAAAGGAATTGAACTAAAACCTATGTTATTATGCTATCAGGTTCGACAACTGTTGGCACATTCAGAGGTAAACGAGAAAGCCCATCAGCATATTTCATATCCAAACCTTTTTTGTATTTTATTTCAAAAACGTACATTGATAAAAATAAAGCCCATCTCTGAATTGTACTTGCTGCTACTCCTGACAAATTTTTCTTACTACCAAAAATAGCTCTCAGCGGTTGGTGATCAGAATGAATTGTAAATTTCAATCCATATATATATTTATGAAACTTCTTGATCGAAAAAATAATAGCTAAAGCTAGAGATGCAGTTGCGAATAATTCTTTTCTGCTTCTGACAAAGTACTGGACACGAACATTACCGGTTTCGCTATTCCATCAATTAAATGAGATAAAACACCTCCTACGCCATAAGGACTAGCATCACAAGAAATTATTATTGGTTTCGTCGGATCATAATGGGTTAATATTTGTTAAAGGTTCTTCGTCCTTTTAAAACATACTGCATGGTCATTAGTCCACTGCCATTTAGAATTTTTGCCGTTCAACTTGAATAATAAAGATAATTCGCCTGAAAAATTTGGAATAAATTTATGATAGAAATTAATCATTCCCACGTAAGATGCTAATTGTGCCTTATTCTGCGGTTCCGGAGCATCCAAAATTGCTTCAATTTTTTCTTTACTAGGCCTTGTTCCATCTTTACCAATACGAAATTCATTCGCGAAAGAAATATACATTTCTCCTTATTAATCCTGACATATTCCTTTAGTCTATCCAAAACACAATTTAACCTTTCCTTGCATTCCTCAAGATCCGACCATCCTAACAATATATCGTCAAATTACACATGAACTTTGTCCAACCCTTTCAAAATATCGAATATAATGCCATTGAAGATTTGAGGCGCAGTTTTCAAGCCAAAAATTAGCCTAGTGTATTGAAACAACCCAATATGTGTATTAATAGTTAATAATTCCCTCGATTTTTCGCTCACTTCTACTTGTAGGTATGCTCCCATTAAATCCAATTTACAAAATATTTTCCAGCCTGCCATATTAGCAAAAATATCATCTATACGCGGTATAGGAATGTGTTCGCTCTCAACATATTTGTTTATAGTACGCTTGCAATTAACGCATAATCTTATTGATGCGTTACCTTTATTTACTATAACCAATGTACTTGCCCAATTACTTCTAGTCACTGGCACAATAATTCCTTCATCACACAATCTCCTGATTTCATTTTCAACTATTAATTTTAATCCGTATGGCATAACATTTGGTTTACAAAATATGAGAATTGCATTTTCTTTTAAAACTATTTCGGCTTTAAAATCTTTAATAATCGCGTTTTTTGATTTTTTAAATACCATATCATATTTACCATCAACGCCCATCAAACTATTTAAACCACTATTACACGAATCAAAAGAAGTAAAAAAGTTTCTCCATGTGGGAAATAAAACATCCAACCAACTTCCGCCAAGCAACGGAACAAAATTTTCAAAAGTATTTAAAACTGTTAATTCAAAGTTATAAATTTTGTCATTTACAACCACATCTGTTTTTATTTTTCCAAATGAGTCTACAGTTTCTCCTGAAATCAATTTCATTTCACGATTATATTTTACTATATTACAGTTTGCAAAATTGTTATCCAAAATACTTCTACTCACAACACTTTCGCAAGCCCATTAATTTTTGTTGTTATTTTTTGGGCATTTGACCTATTGTTGTTGTAACAATTATTTAAAAATCCAACATCACTGAACTTACCATCTGCTTCATTCGTCTTTATACTTGTCATATTGTTAATTTTGTTTTTCTCTTGGTACGATCGGTAATATTTTTTATATGTCCATATAAACCACATGCAAAGCACACCAGATGTTTCTTTCTTTGCTGTTTTTGCATTTGGTTATGTTGATTTCTGCCTGCGCTATAGCTGCTTGTCAGTCGGCTTTTGCTTCTCTGCTGCTGGTTATTGCGTCATGTGTGTTGATAACTGTACTTATTGTTTGTTGTTATTGTGTTTGTATGGTAGTCGCTTTGTTTCATTATTTCCAGTTGTCTACCCGTAATTTCCAAGGCTGACGCAATAAGCGTCGCTTTCTCAAATGATTTTAAATCATGCACGTTTAGCAATCGACCCTGTATTTTTGCCGATGCTATTCCAGAAACAAATTGTATCAAAAGTGCTTTGTCCTGAAACGTACCAAATTCACAATCTTGCGCCATCTGTTTTAGTTCAACTATGTAAGCCTGCAGTGATTCATCATGCCTTTGGTTCCTCTTAAAAAATTTGAAACACTCCGCTATTATATTTTTCTTAGGCCGTAGATGTGATGTTAATTTTTCGATTAAATCTTCAAAAAGTACATCAGCATCAGTCTCCCTTTTAGGCGCAATTATCGACGTTAGCACTTTGTACAATTCGGGTCCACCAAGACTTACCAGGACAGATATCTTTGCACTGTTCTGTATAACTTTAATTAAAGTCTGTAAGTGACTTAGCCTTCTGGCATATAAAGAAAAATCTTCACCTATGGTAAACGGCTCAATTGATCCCACAAACATTGTCGTTTCATTATGCATTTTGTTATCACCGCATATTGCCATTTTCACTCTCAGATAAAATTATACTTCTTCACTTTTTCTTTACATAAAATTTTTTGCCTTTGCCTCGTCGCCAATGTAATGTTTCAAACACGCGAATTAATGACCACACACTTTAAGGGTTGATGATAGACTGATTTTTATTTACAAGAATATATATACTTTAGATTATGAGAAACCAGATTATATACATAACAGTAACGGCAGGTTCACCCATAGGTTTCTGAAAAAATTTTAGTTCGCACAAAATTTTTTTATATGGAGTTTGACGTTTCTCTCAGAGAGCGAGAAAAATTATTTTGTGAGAACAACTCTCAGTGTGAATCCGCTATCACACACGAGACTATTTTTTAAGCCGCACAATTTTTGTTCTTTCAGTCACACACGAGACTATTTTATCTGGCATAAAATTGCATACATATACTCTGCTTTGTGTGTATTAGTTTTCTTTACTTATTTTTCTGAACCTGCTGTTTTAAAAATGTATGTGTATTGGTTTTGTGTTGCTTATGTATTGGTTTGTGCGGGATAGAAGCTGATTGAAAAATTATGCTAGCAAAAAACCACTCCTCACCCCTCTTGCCTACAAGCTGCCATTTTGTGCCAGCATAATTGTTCTCGTCTGTGATCGGCCAATTAAATTAATTTTAAATTTGGTCCGAACCGTGGTGAAATTACTTACAGGTGTAGTTAGCTCGTCAGCTGATTATGTTGTATAGAGGTAGAGACTGTCAAATTATTATTTGTTTACGTTTTCGTTTTGACTGTTAAAATTTTTAAATTTAAATTTAAAACATTTTAAAGTAATTTGTTTATTTCTATTGTGTGTAAAATATTGTAATTTTTAAAAATGAAAGTTTGCTCAGTGTGTAAAAAAAAAACAAAAAAGTGGAAGTGGTAGCTTTTTTAAAGTTCCACAAGACGAGAGAAGACGCCAGTGAAGCGAAATTTGCGGCATAAATTTCACGACAAATGCATTAGTCTGTATGGACCATTTTAATTCCATACATTTAATTAAAACCGGTCCAAGACTTCTGCTAATGCCGAATGCTGTCCCCATGTAAGTATTTTTTTATTTTTGTTTTAATTTTTATGCAAATCCAAATTGCTTACAAATTAGGAAGCCGGAAGTATGTTGCACACAAAAGGAACCCAAATATATCTACACAGGCATAGATAGTGTAGAAAATATTACAAGTCTAAAACACTATGTAGAAAAACAAATGCAAAAGGAGTAAGTTAAGGCCTATTTTATAACCTATTTAGCAATTTCTTATTTTATGATTATTTTACAATTCTAGTCCACTAATATTTGAATAACGGTTTAAAAGGAATTCTGTTTTACACATAAAATTTTGGTAATTAAAAAATTTCGATAATAACTAAACCTAACTTAACTAATCCTAACTTAATTAATCCTAACTTAACTAATCCTAACTTAATTAATCCTAACTTAACTAATCCTAACTTAATTAATCCTAACTTAACTAATCCTAACTAAACTAATCCTGACTAAACTTAACTTAACTAATCCTAACCTAACTTAACTAAACCTAGCTAATCCAAACTTAACTAACCCACAAACCATAACCTGTTGTAGCATAAAATTACATTAATATACTTATTTTAATTGAATTATTATCTCAGATAAACCCTGGTTTCCCAATCCAACTAATTCGGAGGACAAGATATTTACTTTTGCCGATGCACCACACCTACTTAAATTGATACGGAATCATTTTATTGATACTGGGTTACTATTCAATAACGGATTAGTAACTTCAAGAACAGTGGAAGAACTTTTAAGATACACAACAGATAGCGATGTATCAATAGCATTTAAACTTACGAACGAACATTTGTTTGTAAAGGGAGTTGGTAAGAAAAATTATACAGTCATCTAATTGATATTAGATAATTAAACTTAAAATTTTTCAGGAAGGCAAAAAGTTAAATTGGCAGCCCAACTTTTGTCAAATACCACAGCCAATGCTATTCGGCGCTGCTATAGTTTAGGCATGCCCTTATACAACGCCCTTGACACGGCGGAGTTTATTCAATTAACAAACGACTGGTTCGACGTAATGAACTCATGTTTACGCACATACATACAATTACCCCGGCAAGGTGATAATTATAATTTATTTTGTTCTTATTAGTAAGTAATAATATATATAATTTTCTATTATGAAGGAACCATACGGCATTAACCTCAAAGTCCAACAAAATGTTCTTCAGAAAATGACTGAGTTAATGTCAAAACCAATTTTGCCACAAAAAAAGAAATTGGAGTGGTTCCAAAAAGGCATTATTATTTCTAATAATGCCTTGATAATGCTCCAAGAGTACGTTACAAAATTTAAAATGGAATACGTATGTACAAGCCGTCTTAATCAATGTGCTCGAGCATTTCTTTGGAGCCATTCGGAGCAAAGGTGGCTTGAATGACCATCCGTCTCCAAGAGATTTTAAATTTAGGATGAGAAAATACATCTTAGGTATGTAGGATTAAATTAAAAATTTTGTGTAATTGTTAATATACATATATATATATATAATTTCAGCAAGAAATACAGAAATTTTGAGCGGATATGGAAGTGTTGAATGCGATACGACTGAGTGGCTCAATTCAACCACAGCCATTGAGAATCAACAACAAATTGAGACGGATGAGGCCATAGCACAATTATTGGAGGAAAGCGAGGAAGAAAAACAAAATGATACATTGACCGACCTAGATGAATCGTGCTTTCATGACGTTGGTATTCTCAAAGAGGACGCTTTAGAATATATATCAGGTTATATAATTCGAAAGCTAAACATTAGAGAATATCAATGTCATGAAAGCACGTTTACATGGGTAGATCAGGTATCAAAGGGATACCTAACAAAGCCTGACAGTACATTAGTGGAAAAAATAAAAGAATTAGAAGAAGTTTTCCACAAACAAAATGGCTTCGAAATATCCTACCGAAAAAATATTTTCAAAGGGCTCATAGAGTCAAGTAAATTTATTGATGTTGCTGACAAAATTAAAGAAGTGTTTTTTAAGTGCCGAATTCATTTTCGAGTTCGTCACTTAAATAAACGTTTAAAAATTCAAAAGGCGAAACAGAAAATAATGGAATACAGAAAAATGCTGAAAATAAATCTTTAAAATATCAATATCACCGTTTTGCACATTAATAAGTAAAACTTTAATAATTTAAAATGTATTTATTTCAAATAATGTTTATATTTCTTACAGATAAATTTCATGAAAATATTATTACTATCAATTTCAATTAATATTACTATCAATTGCCACTATTCAATTTTTGCTGTGATAAAACTTGCAAGCTATTGGTACAACATTTTTTTAAGAAAAAAAGCCAATTAACAAAAGAACCTATTGCAAACATCAAATGCAAATCCAATGGATATTTCACTTTTCTTAATTTATTTTCTCAATTTATTATTTTATTATTCCACTTTTTTCATTACTTTGAATAATTTTATGGACTTTTTAAAACTATTAATTTAATCGATCCAATTATAATGTAATTTTAATACTATTTGTTAATTTATCAATTATTTGTTTTATTGTTTACAAGATTGTTTAACAAAATAATTTACAAAAAGAAATAAACAAACAAAAAACATTTAATTCTTGTCTTAATTCACTCGTTCATCTTACACCCTTAACAAGTTTGTATTTTTCTTTAGATTATTTGGAATCTTGGCCCTGTGTTAATGGTTTTCCCAATGAAGACACAAAAAATACCATAATTGGTTTGGGATTGACTTGATGGGTCTAGCACAACCTTTAACATCACGAGCTACAACACAATGTTTTTCTGTAAACACATTTTTATATATTTTTAAAATTTTATTATTATTTTCGTTATTTTTAATTCATAAAAATCAATATTAATTTAAAAAATCAATTGTTTTGTTTTTATTTTTAAAAATTTGCTTTCATGGTGAATTTTCAACCATATGACTTTGACAGTTTCAACCAACCAGAGCAACAACAAATTTGCCTGTTGTTTTTGGTTTGTTGTAGGATTGCTGACACATCTATAAATTATTTCACCATGGTCCGAACCATTTTAGAAAAGGTTGCCACACCGTATGAAATTTATACAATACACCAATATTTGCAGAAGTTCTTCGAAAGTCCCAGGGTCCATGCGATGAAAATTCATAAATGAAACTACGTCATTTAAACGCATTTCGGAAACTAGTGAGTGAAAATACCCTTTGGTTTCTCTTTGTTTCAAAAGTGGTCTTACAGCCATCTCTTGTTTATCTGTGATTTTCGTTTTTCATAAATATGTTTTGCAAGTAATTTTACTTTGGTCACTTCAATGGCGAACAAGAGTAGCAAATGATTTATATCCATTTTATCCATCGCAGAACCAGATGTTTTTATTCTTACCGAATAATTCACCACAAATACTGTTTATTTTTTGTTATAAATATTAATTTTTTTATTTCGTTATTTTGACACAAATATAATTAACTTTCTTAAGTTTATGCACATATGTATTTACGTCATTTTCAATTAAATATAACAGCACTGTTTTTACCAACGAAGTTTCTTAAATGGGTGAATCATGTTGCAGAAAACTCTCAGCAAACAAGAAATTTCTCCGAACCAAAAATGTTTCAGAAACTTGTGGGTGAACCCGCCTTAAAAACGTAACAATTGGAGTCAGAAGTGAGATTGCAAAACTTAAAAGTAAAAATAAATAAATAAAAAAATTAAACTGAAACTCTCCGAAATAGGAGTAAAACGGCACAAACGAAAGTTGGATAAACTAGAGCTGTAACAGCGGGCACAAAGAATGAACTCCAAAGGCGGTTAAGAGAAGAACTTCAGCAGAACTGCAACCGGTGATTGAAAACAATCATGATTTAATCAGTACTCGAAAAACGTGATACTTTCACTCAACGAAGCAAATATGCATTAATACTCGTTGTGATTGTTCATTTTCAAACCAATCGAAACAATGATCGTATGAAAACTTTGTTGATCAAATCATACACCGATTCAAACCGATCATTTCGAGTATTCTGCAAATGTTCGATTGACACTTGTTCAACACTCGATTGAAACAGACATTCTTTTTGCGGTGTCTGCAATGATCGAAATCAAAAACCTAAACGCACTAATGCAAAACATTATGATCATTTGATACCCGTTCAACATACATTTGAAACAGACATTCTTTTTGCGGTGTCTGCAATGATCGAAAGCAAAAACCAAATCGCATTAATGCAAAACATCATGATCGTTTGATACCCGTTCAACACTCATTTGAAACAGACATTCTTTTTGCGGTGTCTGCATTGATCGAAACCGAAAAACAACGATCATAAAAATCATAGTACTGTTTTGCAAAAAGGCAATAAATCAATGAATGCTTGTGTCTTTTTCGTTCAAGAATGTAAACCCAATCATACACACTTTTTACAACAACAAAAATAAATGTATTCTAAAATAATGAGAAAAATGAAGTGTTTTAGTTAGAATTTTTTATTGTTATGAATGTAATATGTCCTTAAAAAAAAGTATTTTATTATAATAATAAATACACTATAGTCTTAAAAGAAACAATATTTTATTACAAAAATATCCTACGGTATTGGAAATTTACTCCAAATAAAAACAAAAATTAAATAACAATAATAATAAAAATTAACTAAATATATAAGAAAACAATTTCAATAAGAGAAATAAATATGAATAATATAAAAATAAAAAATCAATATTTCATTACAAAGCATAAAATACATTTTAGAAACAAAAAGGGAAGGGATATTTTAATTTTCAAAATTCTTAAGATAAAAAAATTCACAAAAATTAAGCTGTCTTACGACTTAGCTCCAATTCTGTTTCTTTTTTCGGTAATAACATTACCTGCTAAAGAGAAAGCTCTTTCAGTATTATCGCTATGACGGGAATAACATTTGTATATATGTATATATTTTCTATGTAAAGATTAAAGATTATTTTGCAATAATCAAACGAGTATGATTGTAATCATTGTAGGTGCACCAGTCAGTGATGGCTTTAAGAATTTTCAATTTTACTATTCTAAAAAATTTAAATAAGACAAAAGTGATTGTAAATGTATTTATTTACATAAATAAATTTTTATGTTTATGTTTTCTTCATATTTATATTTTATGTATATATATTTTTTTCGCCGAGGAGGGGTAAATGTACCTAACCGCACCATAGAGGAAGTCGTCACATCCTCCGTGTGTGGGGTCCTCACCCACTAAATCCCCCCTCGTCTCCTGTGGACTTGTTTGTGCCCACTCCGGAACTACGGTGGTATTACTTCGGAGTGGAGTCCTTTTGGCTCTTTGGCCTCTTCATGTTCATATCCGAGTCCGGATTGCGAATCGAAAGTTGAGGAGTCACCTAAGCGTCTCCACTATTCCTTTCGTCTAGATCATCGTCTCGGTTACGCTTGGCACGTGCGACAGTATCACCTATGCCAACATGCTTACCCGTTCTGCAGCTTCAAGATCTCTCTTCTTCCGTCTCAGAATGCGCTCTACGTAATTCACTACCGAGGTCCAATTTTCACTACTCGCAGTCATAATCCCGACAATATTAGTGGCTGTGATCGTTCCAACTATTGACGCCAGTACAGAGCGATAGTTATGCCAGGGTGTACACTCGAAAACAGTGTCCTCTGCGTCATCAGTTACCTCCCCTTCTTCGTAAAGACAGTAAGGGGAGGCAGCTTTGCCCATTCTGTGCAGATATTTTCTAAAATATCCGTTACCCGATAGCATCTGTGTAACGTAGTAGTTTACCTCTCCAAATTTCCGACCAATCCATGGCCTTATGTCCGAGATAAGTCTTGCGGTCCATCTTCCTCTATCTTCCTCGTTCCATCGTTGTTGCCATTTTGAAATGGTGTTTTCCCTGAAGTAACCGATTATATGATTTCCAGCCGATTTCGCCTTATAAATCTCCATCCGCTCTGCCGCCAGCAGATCCACAGGGATTATACCCACTATCACCAGTACGGCCGGAGCGGATACTGTACGGTACGCCGACGCTACACGCAATGCAGCCGTTCTCTGTACCGATACAAGTGAGTTTGCCCTCTTCTTAACATCTAGTGTTTCGGCCCAAATTTCGCTCCCATAAAGCATAATGCTGTTTCCAACATCCATCAGGAGTCTCCGTCTCGCCGGTAGCGGTCCTCCAATATTCGCCATTAATCTGCTGAGCTGTTCAACGATCTTCTGGGCCTTGTTAGCCGAGTACTGAATCTGATACGAGAATGTCAGTCTGGGGTCTAGCCTTATTCCCAGGTATTTCATCGAGCTTTCGGTTCTAAATAGCTCGTTTCCAATACTCATGTCCACATGCAAGAGGATACGACGACCAGTGATTAGCAGCAATTCCGTTTTATGCATGGCCAGGTCTAGGCCGTGGGAATCAACCATGCTTTTGTCCTTAGCATAACTCGTCTCAATTTTCGTTGTGTCTCTTCCGTGTTCCTGGCCGTGATAACAGCTGCGATATCGTCTGCGTATCCAACCAAGAAAGTTCCGTCCGGCATATCCTCCCTCAGAATTCCATCATAGCTAACGTTCCACAGGTCGGGGCCGAGGGTAGATCCTTGTGTCCGCTCCTGATGTTACTTGTTTCACTCTTGATCCCGAGCTTGTGTTATACACCAGCTGCCTGTTACTCAAATAATTGCTCATCATGCCCAGAATGTAGTGTGGCACAGAAAAATTGTTTTCCAAAGCATCCAGTACGCCGCTCCATCTAAGGCTGTTAAACTCGTTTTTGACGTCTAAAGTGGCAAGCAGTACCACAGGCCTCGTAAAGTGACTCCCACGCTGTGTGACCATAGCCGCTTCAGTCACCTCTCTCAAAGCGAGCAGACAGTTTTCCACTATTCTCAATAGCAGCAGTAAGCCGTGGCTTGAAAAGCCTCTGGAGCAGCTTTCCTGACGTATCCAGCATTCACAGTGGCCTTTACGCGGATGGGTGCTCCGGGTTGCCCTTTCCCTTGCTTATTAAGACTAGCCGTTGTTTCTTCCATATTTCGGGGGAAATACATTCTCTTAGGCACGCGTTGTACCTTCCCAGTAAGAGTTGCGGTCTTTGATCGGCAATTTCCCGCACTACCTCAGGCGGATTGCATCGCGCCCCGGTGCCTTGCCAGGTTTTAGTCCGGCTGCAGTTGTTTTCAGCTCCTCTTCGGTAAATGGTAAGAATTCCATACTGAGTGTATTCTGCCGTCGTTCGATCCTCGATTCATGGGTAGGGAATAGTGTATCCACTATATTTCTCATCACTCGTTCGTCCATAATTCCCACTGGTTTCCTCCTGTTCAATTTGTCCATTACAATTTTGTATCCTAGTACGTAAGGGTTTAGGTTTATGTCATCGCGTAGTTCCTGGAACGCCTGGTTTTTCTTGCGCGATATCGTCTCCTTCAGAGATTTCTTTGCCTCTTTGTATACTCGCATTTCATCAACGGCCGGTCCGTTGGGTCTAGCTCTAGTGTACCTTCGTCGTAGTCGTAGACACTCTCGCCTGAGTGCTGCAATATTTTCGTCCCACCAGTACACAGCCTTTCTTCTGCTATTCGGGGATCTTAACAAGGGCATTGCCTTTTTACATCCGCATCTTATTATCTCCATAGTTTGTTATACTCTCGTCCTCGCGTCGTCCGAGAGCTCAACACTGCTACACAATCTGGCAACTTCCAAGATCAGCCGATTTTTATCCAATTTTCGTGCATCCCATCCTCTGCTGTTCGGAGTGTAATTGTTCTCTTCTCCTCTATTTCCCGAAGCAAAGGTGTACGATATGTACTGATGATCACTACCCGTATATATTTCCCATACCTTCCAGTCCCTGACTCTGTGACATATGCTCTCCGAGACCATAGTTATATCAGGGATAGTGCCCTCATATCCCGGTCGTCTAAAGGTAGATACGTTCCCAAAATTCGCGAAGATCAGGCCGGTTCGAGCTGCCATCTCCACAATTCGTCCGCCTCTTGTGTTTGTATTCCGCATTCCCCACTCTACAGCTCTGGAGTTAAAGCCGCCTGCCACTATGAGGTTGCCGCCAATCTGCGTTATTGTATCCTCGATTCTGGCCAATTTCTCCTCAAAGGTTCCCACGTCATCGTTGGGAGTCAGATAACAACTCATTAGAGTAATCTCGTAGATGTTTCATCACCCAGCCAGAATCCGCTATTTTTAGATGCATACTGTTCGCTTATAACAGCTACGTCAACTTCCTGCTCCCTGACCATCTGCGATAACAAAGAAAAAGCCACCTTCACTCTATGCAAATATTATTCAGCTGCAATATCTTCATGCTGCCTTTCGTAAGGTCATCTCACAGCCCCGCGATCGCGGGAGGTGATCCAGAGATTTTCCCGACTCGGCAGAGCAAATACAACATTTCAGTGCGTTTCGGCATTCTTTTCTCTTATGCCCCTTTTCTCCACATTTCATACATAGGTCTGACCTGTCCGGTCCACCACACTCCCACCGTCTGTGACCTATTCCGAAGCATCGAAAACAGGGTGTCGGTTCTTCCCTGATGGTTAATCTACAGCGTGTCCAGCCTATTTTGATCCTCTGTAGTTTCAGAAGCGCATTCGCACAACTTCCAGAGGTTGTTACGAAGGCTCTTTTCTGCTCCCGGCTGTTCGCCCCGGTTCTACGAACGGACATATCCGGATTTATTTCGCCCGTTTCTCTTTGTACCGCTACCAAAACTTCCTCGGTGGTTGTGAGGGCATCTAGGTCTCGAATTTCCAAAATGACCGTAGGTACAAGGTCCTTTACGGTTACCTCTTGATTTAGGACGCTCTTTAGGTTCTCCCTGAACTCGTCTCTTTTGCCTCCTTTACCCATTTCAATGACACTAGCACCTGTTTTCGTCTTCCGGTCGGCTCGTATCGCTATCTCCGATTCCTCTGGTTTTATTTTGCTCCGTATGTTCCTCAGAACGTCAGCGTAGCTGCGCCCCTCGGCTGGGTGGATGATTACTTCTTTGCCGTTTTCTTGCTCTTCAATGTTTTCTATTCCTCGTTCACTGTTTCATTGAGCTGTGTCTTGTCCGTCGGTTTTCCTCTCGGCCTCTTTTCCGGGCGGGTATCCGTGGGGCTTGAGGCGTCTCTCTTATTGAGGGAACTAACAGGTGTGGAGACATCGTCGTTCCTGTTATTCCTGGTAATCTCAAGACCCATACTCGCTTCCTTTTCCTTTTCTGCAGCCTTCCAGTTTTCCCTGTAGCTCTTCATTATATCGATGAGTTTCTCGAATTCTGATACTCCGCTCTGATGTTCCTTGCCCTCGTCATTGCCGCACTTAGTAAAGGTCTCCTCCTCTGAGTTTCTCATCTTGCATATGTACTCCTGTCTAGGGGAACTGTGCCCCAAAATCGGTTCCCCTGTTCCACCACGCACTGGTTGTGGTGCATGCGATTGCGCACCTTCCTGCGCAGATTTTGGTGTCGTGCCACTCTTCTCAATCCCAGTGCTCCTCGCAGATGTGCTCTGAGAATTCGCCGTTGTCTGGGATTTTTTAACCGGTGATCGCCTGATTTTTGGGATGCTCATAATGTATATTAGTGCTTTTAACGTTTCAATTATCAAAATTTCTGCGAATCCATTGACTTAAGTTTTTGACAGAAATTAAAATTTTTCAATTCTGGTAGGTCAAAAAATGAATTGTCAGCAATTTTCGTCTTGCCAATAATCTGAAAAGGGTTCAATTTCAAAAATAACTACAGATGTGTGTATCATTAATTATCTGGATTTCCAAAATTCTCGCTAACCACTTGATTTCATTCATTTATTGACGGGTATTAAAATTTTTCAGGACAGGTAGGTAAATTGTCAAAAAAAAATAAATTCTAGGAAATTTCCGTCATAGCAATAATGCCAAAAGAGTGCTAAAAGGGTCGCAGTTGAAAAATGTGTTGGCTGTGGTTATGTTACCTACCGTACAAGTGTGACGTCACACAAAACAAATATTATTCCCGTGATAGCAATAATGCCAAAAAAATGCTAAAAGGGTGGCAATTGAAAACTGGGCTGATTATGGGTATGCTGCTTACTACTGTAAACGTGTGACGTCACACAAAACAAATGTTATATATACTGAGAGTTTTCTATAGCGTGATTCACTCATTAAGAAAAATTGGTCAATAGCTCTCTTCATGTTTTCTTCTGGAGAGAAACAGAATCAGGGTAAAAATTCAAAATGAGAGTTATTTGTAATAAACATTTTCTTTGTCAAGAAGAGACAACATGAGTGAATCAAGTACTAGTTATTTGAAAGATTTCATATTGGTATAGTGTCGAATGATCAAGCTAAAATTGTGAAAAAATTTTGCAAATGGTCAATACACTATTTCAAAAAAACGGAAAGTCAATAGTCGTTTATGGAATATATTGGCCGAAATACAAAAGCAGATGGAACCATATTAGACAAAAGTGCTACCATCGATACCTGTGCATCATGGGTGGTTGAAGATTGCCGGCCATTTTCATCTCTCTCCGGTACTGGTTTTGCCAAGCTAGTTAAGTTATTATAAATTTAGGCGCAAAGTACGTTGAAAACGTAGATGTCAACGACCTCCTTCCAGACGCGACAACGGTTTCTCGTAAGATACAGAAACTAGCAACTGACTGCAAGTCAAAATTATGCGAGGTGGTGAGCAGTGGTGGTGCAACCTCAAAAATTGATATTTGGACATTACATTAAAAAAAACTTTGTTGGAGTTACTTTGCACCACCGCAAAGAATTGGCTCTAGTTGACGTTGTTTTAGGAGTAAAATCGATGGATTTCAGAATCACATCTGCAGATAATAAAAATGAAAAATTAAAGAAGTTTTTCGGTGAATTTGGAGTTTCTAACATTCAAAATTTAAACATATTTACAGATAGGGGAAAAAATATTGTTAAGTCTTTGGAAAACAATATACGTTTAAACTGCAGCAGCCACCTGTTATCAAATATTTTAGACAAGTTCTTTGAGGAAACAGCAGAGTTAGCAGAAATTTTAGTTGCCTGTAAAAAAATAGTAAAATATTTTAAAAAGGAAAACTTACAACACAGACTGTCAACATCTTTAAAGAGTCCTTGCCCTACCCGCTGGAACTCTAATTATATTATGTTGAAATCAATAGTAGACAACTGGTTTACTGTCACTGAAATACTTTCAGAGAAAAGGGAAAGTCGAAGGCTGTTATTTATTAATAATCCAACGCTTAAAGCTTTTGTAGAGCTTTGCCAAAACTTTGAAATTATTTTCAAAAAATTGCAACTTTGCAGTTCTCCCTCTTTATGTTTCGTAATACCTTCCATTAACAAAATTAAAAATCTGTACGAGTCTGACAATTCCAATATAACGGCAATTATGGCACTAAAAAATATTTGCGATAATACTGATACAATTTGGAAAAATAACATAAGTATGTGGCATAAGGCAGCTTTTTTGTATCTACCAGCAGCAAAAATGTAAGGAGAATTTTTACAAGATATTCTAAAGTTTTGCGTTAATGAAAACAAACTCAGAACTCAAATACTCAGACAACCTTACCTATAACTGAAGAACCAGATTCACGGATTTTAGAAAGCCAGTCATCACAAATGAAAGACATAGAGTTTTTTTACCTGACCTACTGCAAAACTCGACTGTGTGTTCTACCACAACACCTGAAGAAGAAGTAAGGAGGTATAGTACGAAAATTGTGAAAATTACTGAAGATTTTGACCCATTAAAGTGGTAGAAAATGCATGAAGAAGAATATCCAACTTTATCAAAACTTGCCTTGCAAACTCATTCTATACCTGCAAGCAGCGCTGCTGCCGAAAAAGGTTTCTCTTTAGCAGGTAATGTTATTACCGAAAAAAGAAACAGAATTGGACCTAAGTCGTTATTTATGAACTCCTATCTTAAGAATTTTGAAAATTAAAATATCCCTTCCCTTTTTGTTTCTAAAATGTGTTTTATGCTTTGTAATGAAATATTGATTTTTTATTTTTTATATTATTTATATTTATTTTTCTGATTGAAATTGTTTTCTTATATATTTAGTTAATTTTTATTATTATTGTTATTTAATTTTTGTTTTTATTTGGAGTAAATTTCCAATACCGTATGATATTTTTGTAATAAAATATTGTTTCTTTTAAGACTATAGTGTATTTATTATTATAATAAAATACTTTATTATATATTTTATATATATTATATATTACATTCATAACAATAAAAAATTCTAACTAAAACACTTCATTTTTCTCATTATTTTAGAATATATTTATTTTTGTTGTTGTATATGTTGTATATGAAAATAAATATATTCTAAAATAATGAGAAAAATGAAGTGTTTTAGTTAGAATTTTTATTGTTATATTCTTGAACGATCAATGCAGACACCGCAAAAAGAATGTCTGTTTCAAACGAGCGTTGAACGGGTATCAAACGATCATTATGTTTTGCATTAATGCGTTTTGGTTTCGATCATTGCAGACACCGCAAAAAGAACGTCTGTTTCAATCGAGTGTTGAACAAGTGTCAATCATAATGCATAATTTCGAAATGATCGGTTTGAATGGGTATGTGCGATCATTAGTCGTTCGTCGTTCGGGTGTTCTGATCGATCGTGCATAAGAATTTGTGAGCATGAATAAATCAACAAAAAATTTGAGTTTTGCAGTTCTCTGGTATTGATATAAATTCGTTTCTAGCCGCTATGATAGAAAAAATGCATGTAGCAAACCAAAAGCTAATTGATGACGTACAAGAAGCTTCTAGAGCAGAAAATCAAAAACTTCTGGCTGAGTCTCGAAAAGATAGTGAGAAAAAGATGGAAACAATGCAAGCGGCAATTATAACAAAAATGCAAAAAAAAAGAAACTTGAAGCGACTACATGGAAGCTGAATGAAATACATGAGTCGGTTAATGACGAAAGTGATTAATTTGGAAAAGACCGTTAAGTTAGAGGACGTGTACTTGACAAGTACAGTACCCGGAGGTCACGTTGACCCTTTGTACAAAAACGTCCTTTAAATGTAGGAAAATGGTGAATAAGGAAGAGGAGGACTTACGCAGACCAACAAACACTAACAAACAAAAATACTAACAAACACCAACACGCAAGAGAGAGTGCGACTACACTAATGAAGCCCTTGCACTCCTCATCCATCTCAAGCTACTAATGAATCTATTGAGAGCTTTGATATCGTCTCTCGACACAGAATTCAAACCCTCAAAGAAACCCCTGTCAAGGGTCCTCAACCTACTAAGGGCTGGGCAGTTACAGCGGAGGTGTTCGATAGCTTCTAACTCCTCATCATCGCAGCATATCCCGCAATAGTCCGGCTGTGATCTGTTCCAGATAAGTCAGTGAGCTAATCTCGCAGTGCATTTAATAAATCCAATAACTAACCTTAAACTGGCCTTATCCCAGCACAGTAGCACACCTGTTTTATCACTGTATATAGCCACAGTATATAGGTCACAGACACTAGAAAAATAACAGCCCGATCCATTCTCGCAATGCCTCTGCTCTTCCCCCTGACCCATCCATTGATGAGGCCATAGAGGTGGCAGATTGGGGGATCAGGACCAACTATTAAATCGCTCCCAGAAAGCGAACCTAATGTAGCAAGAGCATCCGCCGTCTCATTACCGAGTATTCCGCTGTGACCCGGAACCCAGCATAGACGGATTCGGTTCGGTCCATAGTCCTCAACTACTCCCACGCGAAAAAGCCGTGATTTGCACCAGACCGACGCAATGGCCCTTAGGGCAACCTGACTGTCAACGAAGACCATGTAAGATGACGCATCTGAAGCGGGCCCATCAGCTATGGCCCGAATAGCCTTCAAGATTGCGAAAATCTCTGCCTGAAACACGCTTCAGTCATCTTTTAATATGAAGTGAAGTTTAAGACCGAGTTCCTACAGAAAACCCCAGCATCTGCACCTCCACCTAACTTAGACCCATCTGTGGAGACGGATATATCTTCCTGCCCCTATCCGGCATGAGTATCCTCAAACCAGGCAGGAACATAGCCTCAGGTACAATATAATCGGTGGTTTTTTCCGAAAGTCTGTACCTCCCCTCAGGAAAGACGACGTTCAGAACTCTGGAGTGATCTATCGAGCGCTGTTTCCAGCAGACTGATTCCTTCAGACGTATGACACTTCACGATGCACACTGCTTGACATATAAAGCAAGCGGAGTCAGGCAGAGCATAATGTCAAGAGCAGCCTGAGGGCAACTCTGCCTCACTCTAGTGATACTCAAGGAGGCAATCCTCTGAACCTTATCCAAGATTTTCAGCTGAAAACTCTTATCTAAGGCACTCCACCAAACAACACAACCATAAGTAATAATCGGTCTAACAATCGCCAGATATATCCAGCGAATGGCCCTAGGCGAAAGACTCCAGCTCTTACCTATGGAGTTCCTACACTTATAGAGAGCATTCAGTCCCTTTCATTCCTTCCTCGCTGTTCTTTTCTAATTCAACTTGCTGTCCAAGGGTCTAATTCTCGCAGTCGTGATCGAAATTGCGTCCGAATGGAAAATAATTTCGATAGCGAGAAATTTTCTGATGATGCTACTCGATACGAAACGATTTGTTGCTTAGGTGTTGTGAAACGAGTTAATTATTTCGTTTTACGGCACTGACTAGAATGCAAAAATTGTAAACAAAAACCACATGTTTTCTTACAAAAATAAAAGAAATTTATTTAATCCAAGGAAGTAAAGCTTTATTAAAATTGTAATATTTCGTATAATGGATAATATATTTTGGTTTTACTCGTCTTCTTCTGATTCTGAGGAGAAAGAAAATCTAAATTGTTTAAGAAAAAATATAAGAATAAAGACTGATCAACTAAATTTACCTAGCAATGAGTAAGTTCTACAATTTATGTTTCCATTGTAAATTAAATTAAACATTGCAATTCTTCTTTGAGGTTTAAAAAACGTTTTAGGCTTTCGAAGGAAGCGTTTGTTTACGTTCTTGATCTGTTGGAATTTGAGGGTCACCTTTCTACTAGTGTTCAACCAAAAATCTAATTGGCAGCAACCTTGTCACTCTTGGCCAGTTTTCAACCTTCTGTTTGCAATGACTTTTAATAGCTATCAGCCAAAGTACCATATCCAAAATTACCAAGCGGGTAGTGGATGAAATGGAACGCAAACTATATGTCCAATTTATAAAGTTTACTCCAAGAAATAGTGATGACTGTAAAAACTATTTTATGACAAAGTACAAAATTCCAGGCGGTAAGTACATATGAACGCAAATATTTAGATTCTGATCAATTGCTATTATCTCCTTTTACAGTTGTAGGCTGTGTGGATGGAACGAATTTTGTTTTGCATAAGCATCCAAACGAGCATATGTTTTTTATTTTTCTGTAATATTTAAAGATATACAACCACAAACACTATATCTTACCCATTAATTTCAAGTATGGTGGGGCTGCCCATGATTCATTTGTTTGGAGGGAATCGGAAGAAAGAAATCTTCTGGAACAGGAATATAATAAGGGATTAAGAAATTTTTGGCTCTTGGTAATGTAATTTCTTTCAGTTGAATAAAATATACTTGTGTATGTTTAATGTACATTATATGTATGATTACAGGCGATTCGGGATATCCATGCGAACCGTGGTTATTGACACAATACAAAAATTAGCCTGAAAATTCTCTGGAATCTAACTTCAACTATGTTCACTCAAAGGCAAGATGTGTGTTATAATATTTTAGGCGGAGCAAATAAAAATCTAAATTCAAATAAAACGACACGTCTTATCTATAAGAAATTCTTTATTGTACTAAATTTTTATATTACAGAAAAAGGAAAAATGATTTTATTTTATTCAGAAAAAATATTAGTTGGCTGTGAAAAACTATATACGTCTTTTAGTTTTTTGGTAGGCTATAGAAACAAAAAATAATGAAAAAATAGAAAAAACAGATTGCATGTTATTTGGGTTGCTTTGTTACAAAAATCAAAGTTGTATATTTCAACACTCCTCTTCAAACCGAATATCATGTATCTATAATGCATTTAATTCATTATTGCTATGATTAATAATTAACATTTAAGAAATGTGTAAACTATATATATATATATACATGTATATACAGTACGTATTTTTTAATACATAAATACAATTTCATATTCTCTTGCCTCAAAAATTTTCCAAGATTATTTACAAATTTTATATGTTTTTCTTTTGGTAAATTCTTTGTCAATACATCAGCTATATTTTCTGCGCTACTAACATATTCTAAAACTAATATTTTACTCTTAATTACATCTCTTATGTGATGATACCGAATGCCAATGTGTTTGCTATGAGCGTGATAGTCTTGGTCTTTTGCCAATTGTTGAGAACTTAAATTATCGGTTTTAAGAACAATAGATTTATTTTCGTTGAAAAAACAAATTTCAGCTATCAGATTTCTTAAATGCACTGCTTCTTTTGCTGCACTTGATGACGCCATATACTCTGCTTCAGTTGAACTAACTGTCGTTTGCTTTTTACATTCCCATGATATGGCTCCTCCAGCTAGCATAAAAACGAAACCCGTAAATGACCTTCGATCAATTACGTTGCCACCCCAATCTGCATCTGAGTACCCATAAACATCATCACTTCTGTCGCCATAATGTAACTTAAAGTTTTTGGTTTTTGACAGATATCGTAGAATTTGCATTGCGCCAGTTTCATGGTCTACATTGGGGTCAACATTGCATTGCGCTAGCTTTACAGTTGAATGCATAATGTCCGGACGTGTAGTTACCGCCAAATACATTAACGCCCCTATTAAGGATTGATAGGCTGTTAAATTAACTTTGGTTTTAGTATCATCTTTAATTACCTGTTATCCCGCATCAAGCGGTGTGGAACGCAGAATTTTACGAACCAAAAGACCAGGTATTCCTACTAAACAATTTAATGTACTAAGAACAGCGGTAGAGATGAACGACGTTGTCATTCCGCAAAGTTATTTAACTTAATGATATCAAGCAGAAATTAGCTAGTGAGTTTGATTTAGTAGATAAAGGTCCAATTAAATTGTTTTTAGGCATAGAAATCGAACGTCAGGGTGAAGTTGGTGATATTAGTCTGGGACATAGGAAATATATTGAAAACTTATTAAATGCCTATGGCAATGCAAGGGGGTACTTTTCCAGCTGGATGGTGACCCCAAAAATACCTCCAAAATCGTTAAAGAATGGCTCAGTGAGCAAAATTTTTAATTAGTACAGTGGCCAGCACAAAGTCCCGGCCTCAATCCGATTGAAAATTTGTGGTCAATCGCGAATGGACAAATATTCCGAAAGAAATTATAGAGAATTTGGTGGAGAGCATGCCATGTCGCGTAAATGAGGTTTTACATAACAAGGGTCTTTGGACTATGTTTAAAAAATACTCGGATTCCCTAAAATTTTGGAATGGTGCAAAATTGAGTACATCCGAGTTATTTTCCTCTTGATTGTTTTTTCTTAGAATTTAATCATTTTAGTTCTGAAATTTATATTATTTTGTTAAGTACTAAATTACATACTAAATTAAAAACGAAAAATTTTTTGAATTGCTTTAACACTTTTATTTTTCTGCAATTAAAATTGCTCAGAGTACAAACATATACTCATTTGTGCACCCCACTGTATATACACATTAAAAATAAATAAAAATAAAAAAATTCAGTATACAAAAATTAATATAAAAATTCATTAAATAAAAATTGTAATGATTTAAAAATTCATATTAAGCTGTTTTAATTCTTTTTTGCTTAATATGGAGAGCTTTTTTAATTCAAACAATTGACCAGTAAGTTCATACTCCTTTTCCTTTAATTTTAATTCTTTGTTTTTATTTCAATAAGTAAATCCATTCTTTTAAACATTTCCTTTTAGTATAAACCTGTTGTAACCATATTTTTTCTAACAGTGAACTTTTGCTCTCTCTTCCTCTGATCTTAGTAATTTGTGGAGCCTTTTTTATTATTAGCTGGGGCTGAAGATTCTTCTGCAGTATCATCTTCAAATTCTATAAAAGAAAACAAGGTAGGTTCCAAGAATGATAAACTAAAGATTACGCCATCATGCACACAAAATTAAAACTTTCTGCGCATGTTGAATCAATGACGTCTCTGTCAAACTATTATATTTATATGTAAATATAACAGTGGGACAATTTAACTTTTGTCTCTATAAAATTATTTAGTAGCAAAAACTTTTTTTTTGTATTTATTTAAAACTCATTAAATAAAAATTATCCCACAATATTTTATTTATTGAAATATTACATGAAAATAAAATGAAGTGAAAAAAGTTTTTTTTACGTTATTTTATTCATTTTCCTTTTGTTGATATTTTGAGAAATTTCGGTATTTAGTAATCTCATTCTGACTTTGTGACATTTTCAGCATACCATTCTCCTGGCGCAATGCATCTTTAAAAATAATTTCAAATGAGCATTTGTGATTTTTTCAAAAACTTACATATACATTCATTTCCAAACTTTTTGTGTACTGTTATAAACTGTCTTCTTCAATTTCATTCGTCATTGGAGAGCTTTTCTCGTCGCACTTTGGAATTTAAACTTTGTTTGCAGTTTCAACTTTGTTTGGAATTTCAGCATTGTTTGAAATTTCAGATTCATTTGCTGTATTGACAGTATATATGGTCGGAACTGCCCCCGGTTTAAATTTTGGTGTACACCGGTTGCTAAACCCTGTTTTTTACTATTAAGTAAAGGACTGCTAAATTTATATTGTGGGAACTTACCCATTTCAAATTTCTTTCAAAATCTTCTTGTGTGAAATGTAAGGAACAAATTTTCTCCTTTTCAACCTTTTCCTTTTCAATGGTTTTCCATCTGTTATAAAAGTTTACCCAAGACTTCCTTTGTATGTACTGCATTTTTTGGAAACTTATAAAATGATACATCTACATCATTTTAAAAATTATTAAAATTTCACTAAAAATACGGGACATTTTATTTTTTAAAATTTCTCATTTTTTTACCACTATTTTGCTTGCACTTGCCCACTGACACTTCATGTTTTTATTTTCCTGCAATATTTCTTTTTAGTGTTTCTTTGCGTTGCAGCTTTTTTAACAAACTTCACTAATTTTTTATAATGCTAATTTTTTAACGTTCTTTTTCAATAAATTTTTCACAAAATTCGTTGTATATTTCATGAATAAATAAATATTTTTTTTTTGAAAACTGTCAATGTAATTTATGTTACAGGGCTGCCAACTTTCACGTAATGCACACATTTTTCAGAAGAAATGCTACATACTTATTTTAATGTTATACTCATACTACTCATATTCAAAGTTGGAAATACTCATGGTACTCATACTTAACAATACGCATGATGTTATTGATTTCTACTCTCCATGACTCATTGTATACACGAATCACAAAATAAGTATGATTCGCGTACGAACACTGCAATACTCACAAGAAGGTTGTATGTTTGCTCTGCTTGCTGTCTTTTTCTTTTTTCTTTATGTGCCTTTCTTCTTTCTTTGTAAATGCAACAACAACTGACTGTAAATTTTGACGAATGATTCAAATCTCTCGAATCATTTATAAGTATTTGTCATGGAGTAATGCAGAACGGGTTTGCGCTTTAACATCAATTTAAAGAAATTCACATAGGCTTATATAAAATGTATCTTTATTTCTATAAGAAAAAATGTAATTAATAAAATAATAACAATAAAGACATGTGTATATAAAAGACAAAATCTTACCGCAGTTTTGCACTCCGTTCTATAACAAATCCAACCTCCAATTAAATTACAAGAAAGGCCGGCAAAACTCAAAAAAGAAAGGGAATGCAAAAACGCAGTAAAACTTACAAAAGAAAATGTCAAACTCAAACTACACAAAATGAACAATACAAAATGAACAACACAATTAGCCGCTGTAACTATTCTTGTTGTAACACCCCCGCTCCCGTGGAGCGATCAGCTTCACAACCTTCTACGTCCAGAACAGCTAGCTTCGACACTACACGCTGCAGTTTTCCTGAAGAAGTCTTCACCTCTGCTCTCCGCACCACTCCGTTAGCACCAGCAAAAACACAAGTGACCAAACCTCTCTGCCATCGACCTCTTGGAATACTCGGATCACAGATTAAAACCAAGTCTCCCACCTTTATTGGACCAATCTGCTCACACCATTTTACTCTCCTAGTCAGCGTCGGCAAATACTCGTTGACCCACCTTTTCCAAAAACGATCACGCAAACATCTCACAACTCGCCACTGTTTTTTCAGTCTAACGACTTGTATTCAAGATTCAGATTCAACTGAAGGTGTATGGGGAACATTTCCCCTACCCATTAAAAAATGATTTGGTGTAAGCGGTTCTTCCTCATCTGGGCTTACTGGTAAATGGGTCAACGGACGTGAATTAACTATATTTTCGGCTTCAACCAATAACGAGTATAATACATGCTCTTTCGGATGCTCCTCTTTCAGTGTATACCGCAATACTCTTTTCACACATTGCACCATTCTCTCCCAAACACCACCTTCAGACGGATTAACGGGACAATTAAACACCCATTCGATACCTTTTATTGACATTTCATTTAGGATCCTTCCTGCGTCAAATACCTCACAAAATCGCTTGGCTTCTTCATTAACACCAACAAAATTTTTCCCATTATCAGAGCGGATTCTAGCTGGTACTCCTCTACGATTCATAAAATTCTTTATAGCAATTATGCACGAGTCAGTTGACAAATCATGTGCTAACTCTAAATGAATTGCCCGAATTGTGAGGCACGTAAAGAGAGCTACCCATCTTTTCTCTCGCCTTCTCCCTATTGTGACACTTACAGGTCCGAAGTAATCTAGGCCGGTGTATTTAAATGGCTGTATGTTGGGTTCTAAACGATCGAATGGTAGTGGTCCCATAACTGGATGACGTGGTTTAGCGTTCTTCACCTTACAGTGATAGCAGTTCGATATTATATCTCTTAGCAGATTTCTCAATTGGGGTATCCAAAACCTTTTGCGCACTTCGCAAATTGTTGCCTCATGATTTTGGTGCTTCATTTGAATATGATGGTGCATAACAACAAGTTTCGTAAAATGGTGGTTCCTTGGCAATATTACCGGGCGCCTCGTACTATAGGGCAAATAACTGGCCGCATAAATTCTTCCATATACTCTTAACAAGCCCTCATCGTCTATGTAGGGCATTAAATTAAAAATGGGGCTTGTTTTTGGGAAAGTGTTACCACTTTTAATAAGATTTAATTCATTCAAAAATGTTTCCCTCTGAACATGCCGGCATAATATCTTCTCCGCGTCTTCAATTTCCCGTGAGGTGAGACCATAGGCCTGGTAATCATGACGTCTTTTTCGGCAATAATACACAAATCTTAACACCCATGCAACAGTTCTCTTTATATGATTAAAGGAGGAGAACCTGCTAAAATCAATAATATTGTCATACGTAATTAAAAGGGATATCTTCGCTCGTATTTCTTCGTCATCTGTTTCATTAGGGACTTCAATATCATTTGTTGGGAATGGGAATGGTCCCCTTCTGGTAATTTTAGGTAGGTTGATCCGTTTAACCATCGAGACGTAGTCGAAAAATCTACATATTTTGATTTTCTTGTCGCTTCATCAGCTACATTATCTTTCGTTGACACCCACCTCTAATTATCGACCTCAGTGACAGCAAGAATCTCTGCAATACGATGTGAGACGAAAGGTTTGTATTTTCTGTGGCTGCTAGAAATCCACTTTAGGACTGTTTTCGAATCTCTCCAAAGTAAACATTTGTCGGGAATAAAACTATGTTCGCCCAGAATGTTATGCTTTTCAACGGGGCACATTTAGTTTTGGAGGTTATAAAGCTGGTAACATCGTCAGCCGTAGTATACCCCCAATACGCAACAGCGGCGAACGCCTCTTCACTTGCGTCCACGAATATATGAAGTTGAGTGGAAATTGGTTTACCTAAGGTAAAATAAAAACGAGAAACTCGTAAATTGGTGACACTTTGAATTTGACGTCTCCAACACTCCAAGCCGCTGCTCAAACTGTTCGGTATAGCTTCATCCCAAAGACAACCGCTTCTCCATATTTCCCGCAGTAATAACTTGCCGCCTACTGTAAAATTTCCGAGGTAACCCAGGGGATCAAAAATTGACATTATAATACTCAAAACCTCCCTCTTGGTTGGAACACGGTGTCCACCTACGACAGATTGATCAACACCATGAAATTTCAAATTACGGCTCCCAAATCAGACCTAACACCTTTTCTGTACCGTCACTGGCCGGAATCTGTTTTGAATTTGAACTACCATCCAGAGCCGTTGCCACATCCCTCGAGTTAGAAATAAATCCTCTTAATTCGAAACCACCGTTTTTATGGATTTCCCTTACTTGTTGTGAAATTTGTATCGCCTCTTCTACTCCGTCGAAGCTATCCACAAAATCGTCCATGTAGTGGTGATCGCATATGGACTCAATGGTTCGAGGATAAGCCGCGTGATGTTCTCGGGCGTTGATTTTCATTACATATGGTGCCGAACAAGGCGAACAGGCTGCCCCAAATGTCATGACCATCATCTCATATTCTTCCGGCGATTCCTCTGTTTTTCCATTCCTCCACAAAAATCGTTGAGAAATTCTATCAGACGGCTGCACCATAATCTGGTGAAACAGTTCTCGTATATCGGCACTTACCGCTACCTGGCCCCTTCGGAAGTTATAAAGCGTAGACAGAAGAGATGCTATATCCTGAGGACCCTTCAACAATTGGGAATTAAGGGAAACACCTTCCACGCTGGCTGCGGCATCGAAAACCATTCTCAGCTTCTCTGCTTTATGAGGGTTGATTACCCCAAAATGTGGCAAATACCATTTCCTAAAGTTGTTGGTTTTAACGTCTTCAAGCGACACCTTGCGTACATAGCCTTTATCAATATAACTTTGAATGTTTCCCTTGTAAGCTTTAGAGAACACCAAATCTCGTTTCATTTTCTTTTCAATACCTTCTAGCCTCTTTAGCGCCATAGAATAATTATCTGGAAATATGATTTCATTCGATTTCCATAAAAGACCTGTTTGAAACCGATCGCCAACTCTCTTTGTAGTTTCATATAAAATCTGCTTTGCTCTAATATCATCCTTACTCTCTACTAAAGGAGCTACTCTTACGCCCATGTTTTCGACGTTGAAATAATCGACTACCATTTGGTAGAGCTCATCATTTCCTTTGGCATTAACTAAAAGGCATGAATGTTGTTTTGACGATAAACTATGACAAGGCCCAAAAACTACCCATCCCAATTCAGTATTACAAGCAAATGGTCCCATTGGGTTTTTAGTGCTATTGGCGAAAGATGGTAATCCCAGATGTGCATGATCCATACACATACATACATAATTGGCCATTACAACCCTTCAGTCAGGATTACGGCCTAGCTTCTCACACCACTCATGTTGTGTGCGTTAATTTTATACGTTAGTGGCGGGACCTACAGTTTAACGTCGACTCCGAACGACAGAATTTGGAGAAACTTTTTCATGGCAGTTTATTTTACTCTCAGAGCTTTTGCCAGAAATCTGCTGAGAGGAAGTCGCCGAAGAAATATTTTTTTTTCATATTTCATTTTTGATGTCTGACCTGGGATACGAACCCGGGCTTTACAAATAGTAAGCCAACACACTACCTACTACACCACGGCGACGACATGATCCATACCGAGTAATAATTTTGGGACTATGTTAGAATAAGGTTTAATAGGCGCATTAAAAGAATCCTTAAATACCTTTTCAATATCCCCTTGAGTAAGACTGCATGGGTAAATTCAAGTTAGATACTGCATACACATTCTTAAGTAAGAAACGATTCTTTTTATTCAGACCGCTTACCTTTACGTTGAAAGATAGGGCTGGCTCACTAGCTGACCGTCCGCCAAACCACTGAATATTCAAAGGAAAATTTTTTCCTTTAACACCAATTTTATCGGCTATATCCCTATCTAGCATTGTAACAGATGAACCATCATCAAAAAGGGCATAAATGTTCACATGGCAATTTTCTCCATACAACGTAACCGGCAAAACACTGAATAATAATTTTTCATTAGTTTCTGCAGAACAACTGAGGACATTATTTTGTGACATATTAGCAGGAACTTGTGGTACTGAAGGCGCATCCGAAGCTGGGTCCTCATGAAGCAATTTATTATGCTTTCGTTGACAATTATTCATGAAACACAACTTCCTACGTCGGCAATCCCTGGTGGAATGTCCCTCATTTAAACAAGAAAAGCATAAACGCATGCTTTTAACCTGCTTCCATCGTTCCTGCACGTTCAAATTTAAAAACTGTTCACAATCATAAATTTTATGTGAACCCTGGCACTTGGGACACTGCTTGCGTTTCTCAGTAGCATGTAATAAGACTCGACGCTTCTGGTCCCTTTCCTCAACTTCTTAAACACTGCATATTAAACTAGCCACGTCACTCAACCAGTTACTAAAATCAATAATAGAAGGGTAAGGTTGAATACCAACGGCAATTCTAGCCCAGTCCGGTTTTTTACTCATAGGAAGCTTTGATACCAGTTCCTCTAATAAAGTCGGGTTGGCAATGCGGTGTTGACCATTTACTGATTGCAAGAAGACTGATAATTTTTTTACCTGGGTAGAAAAGGGCACTAGTTTTGTTAAGCTGTTCTCATTAATATTCGGTAGGTCTCTGACTTTACGTAGCTGGCTGTGAATAAGCTGCTCAGGGCGACCAAAACGAAATTTAAGCTGCTCTATGACGGCATCAACATTGTCAGGGTGTATTAATAAAGATTTTATTACTTCTCTGGCTTTTCCCTTAAGGCATTTGTGCAATCTCTGATTATTTTCCAGATTTGTGTCACCATACGCTGCGGTTGACTGAACAAAGGATGTAAAAAATAAAGGCCAGTCTTCCGGATCCCCACTAAACTCCGGTAGGTCTTGAACTTTGCTTAGTGACATTCCACTCATATTTGAAATGGTATTTGAAGACGGTGTTAGTCGACAATTCGTGGCGGACGACGTGTACACATGGTTTGATATAGTAGATGTGGTTGGTGTGTATGAAATATTCGCTGTTGTATTTTGAAACGTTGGCAACCCTATTATATTGTCCACAATATGCGCTGCCTGCGTCGATGGTGTAATAAAGCTGATAGCTGCGGGCGCAGCAGACATAACGGCTGTATGGTTTGTAGATGTATGTATAGGTTGACTTGCATACTGCGATGAAAATGTTGTTGGTGGGTCAACGGCAGACGTTACAGTTTGCGAAACGTTAACATTATTGAGGTTAGGGTCACTGAGCTTGCATTTCTGTCAAGCTTGTAGATGTCTTTGGCACAGGAGCTGTCTGTAGATTAATATTGACTGGCGCTGGTTGCTGCTGGATTGGTAGCGTAGATGACCTATTTTGTTCACAAATAGTCCTGGCTTGTGTGGTTTTACTCGTAACGCTGGCTGCGGATGGCACTGGCTGTTTGGATGTAACGCCATCGTTTTGTAAACGAGGACTCCGACGTTTTGCTGCAACATCTCTTGATAACTTTCAAGGTTAGATAAAATAAAGTTAGAAAAAATTAACCACGGCAACAAGCCAATACAGTTTTTTTGTACAAAGGGCACAGGTACAAAAAACTGCGAAATAAAAATGTCATGGAGTAATGCAGAACGGGTTTGCGCTTTAACATCAATTTAAAGAAATTTACATAGGCTTATATAAAATGTATGTTTATTTCTATAAAAAAAAATGTAATTAATAAAATAATAACAATAAAGACATGTGTATATAAAAGACAAAATCTTACCGCAGTTTTGCACTCCGTTCTATAACAAATCCAACCTCCAATTAAATTACAAGAAAGGCCGGCAAAACTCAAATAAGAAAGGGAATGCAAAAATGCAGTAAGACTTACAAAAGAAAATGTCAAACTCAAACTACACAAAATGAACAATATAAAATGAACAACACAATTAGCCGATGTATGTATGTATATGAATCTGAATGAGTAGGCGTATGAATCAACCATAGTTCGAATGTTATGAGTTTGATGTCAACGTTGTACTCATACTCATTGCAACTTGTACTTATAAATCAATGTTGTACTGAGTACGAATGAATCAGAGTAGTTGGATTTCTATACTGTTGACTCACTCATACTCAAAATGTCATGAGTACTTATGAGTAGCGAAAAAGCAATTCATTGCTTATCTCTGGTAGGTTCCATTTTTTCTTCTTCATAATCCGATAAACAGCAGGGAGATACGTCAGGAATACTATTTTTTGGTGAAGTTTTGGGGTAACATTTTCTTTGTCTCAATTCTCTTTTGGGCTGCCTTCTGATGTTTTTGAAGGCCCAAAAGTTTGGCCACTTTTTAGACCCTCAACAGAAACTTCAATTCCAGCAGCAGAGAGTATCTGTTTTTCCATTTGGCAAAGAACTTTTTCCTCATACGGTCCGCCACCCGTTTTCTTTTTTGAAGATTTATTGAATCAAACCTTGTTTTTAACATTTTTGGTCAGCGTATACCTAAAGACATACATATATTTATACATTTATTATTTAAACTAAAACAAGAGTTTGTTAAACTACCTTGCGCCACATTTTTGTATCTTTGTTTGGTGGACCGGAAGCATTGAGCTTAGCTGTGAGCTGTTCCCATAGGTGATTAGCTCTTGCTTTTCCCTGAGAAATATTTGGCCAATTCTGAATGCTTAACCATGAAATTTCCAAGAATTTCCTTCTGGGTGTAATTAATTTTTGAAATTTTTGACCAACAAATACTGGAATTAATTTTTTATTCATAAATTATTATCATTTTTTTTACTTTTCAACTTATAATTAAAATTATAAGGTAAAACATAAAAAATAAAAAAATTAGTATATTATATGATTAGGAGGTATTATAAGATTATAATATTATTGTAAGATGTTTATATTTCATAAAGTAGCTTGGATTTTTTAAGAAATTTCATTAGTTTGGATATGTTATCAACATTAGGATAGGATAGGGAGTCTAAGGGATATGAGTTTTGAAAAACCGAATTATGAATGTCCGACAGCAATGGGCAGTGACATAAAATATGATTAAGTGTTATTGGTATATTAGCATAGCAGTTACAGAATGGAGTGAAATTTCGTTTGTATATGAAACCATGCGAAATCATTGTATGTCCTACTTTAAGAGGAAGAAGTTTTATAGTATGAAGTCTAAAGAAATCATTTGTTAAATAGTCATAAATTGTATTTTTTTCTTTGTTGATCATTCGTTACATCGAGGAGGTATGACTGTAGGTGTTATCCTTATCGATTTCGGTGTAGTGTCTATTAATTTGTCTCATTAGATCTTTTCGATTTAAATTATCAGTAAAGTATACGGGTTGATTCCTCGCGTTCTTTGCTGCATTGTCTGCAAATTCATTACCTACAATTCCACAATGATCAGGGACCCAAATTAATTTAAGATTAGGAAATGATCGATCAAAATGGTTTTAATTGCAGATGTATAAAAATTGGCATTGGAGATATTAAGATCTGACTTTATCGCTGAGAGAGAATCCGTACAGATAATAAATTTTTCCTTCTGTTTTCTCACAAGACTCGTATATCGCTATAATTTCCGCTGAAAAATTTGAACTAAATTCATAAAGTTTTGCAATTTTTATAACTCTGTTGTCTGTTGTGATACTGTATGAAACAGATGAATTTAGTTTTGAACCGTCGGTGTAAAGAAATTCGTAGTCCGAAAGGGATTCTTCGATATTTGCAAATAATTGTCTATATTGGAGAGGGGAAGTAATAGATTTCGGAAGTGTATGAAGTGACATGTCAATGGATGGAGAATCTAAAAGCCATGGTGGTTGTCTAGTAATTCTTGAAGTGATATAATTCGGAAAATCATGTGCTTTACTATTTTGAATTGTTCTATGAAGGATTGTGGTACTTTTGGATTTCTTTTGGAATGTCTTATATTTTTTGCTATTTGTATTAGTGGGTTGTTTTCACCATAAGTCAATGGATAAAATAATCTAGTAGGGAGTATGTCTCTTTATGTGTATAAAGATCTAATGTTAGACTCATACGTAGGTTAGGGACAGGAGTAGATCGCAAAAGGCCTAAGGATATCCTTATGTTGGAATTTATAATAATGTCAATTTTATTTAGTTGAGATTTAGGAGCATAACCGAAGAATTGTAAACCGTAGTTAACTTTGAGAGAATATGTGCTCTAACTATTGAAGGAAGTGAAAATGAATTTGTATTCCATTAGGCATAAGATAGGCATTTTAAAATACTTAATCGTTGAGAAAGAGAGGTCTGTAGGAATTGAATATGGTCCTTTCAATTGTATCGTTCATTTATTAGTATTCCTAATAAACCAATAGAATTCACTTTCGATGTGGATATGAGTGTAGATCAAAGTTCACAGCTGTAGTTTTTAAGATGACAGATATATATATATAAAAGTATTTACATATTGAGGACGATAGTGAAGCGCCCGATAAGTCGCACCAATTGTTTATATCAGAAAATAGATTATCAAGATTAAACACAAGGTTTTTCTTTTGATTAGATTTAATAATTAAATTAAAATCGTCTGCGTGTGCACATAAGTTGATTTCTTTATGTAGTTATAAGATTGAGCGTAATTTATTGTATGCTATAAGAAAAATTATTGCCGATAAGGGAGAACCCTGGGGATCTCCATTATGTAGAGGAAAAATATTGGAAAATTGGTTGTTAATGTGAATTGTAATCTTCCTATTGGACATAAAATTAGAGATGTACCTAATAATATTTTGACATACTTTCCATTCTTGTAATTGCTGTAGTACTGAGTGAATGACTACTTTATCAAATGCTCGTTTAAAGTCTAACGATGCGATGGTAATGTGTTTACGTAAAGATAGACTATTAGCAATTTGATAGTCTACGAAAAGCAGAGCATCAATTGTCGAACTATTCAAATTATACTTGGTGATTTTAATAGTCCCCATAGAAGTTGCAATTCTGCGTAATTATTAATATAACCATTAATATTCCAATGTAATATTTTTAACATTATTTTTTATTAATAAGAATATAACAAATATGGAATGAAATAAAATCTAAGTGATCTGCATATTTTGATAGGAATTGGCAGATGATAGAAGTTGAAAATGTTTTGTTTAAATTAGTGTTGTAACTTTTAAAGAGAAGTATAATATAAGAGATAAAAATTTGTAAATATATATATATATAGTTCTATTAAGGTATGTAGTATGTCCATCATGTCAACCTTGCCGACTCATGTTTAAAGTAATTCCTTTATTATGTTTTTATTACAAACTATCAATAACGTACATATGTACATACAAGATAACGCTGTCAACATTTAAAACTCAAAAAAGTATGTTTCCCACAAAACTTTTAATTAAAACTTTTGTGTAAATATTCTCAAGCAACTAAAATATTATAAAAAAAAAATATATGTCATGTCTGTTCTATAAATCGACTCGTTTTGAAAAACGAGAGATTTTTTAAACCGAATAAATTGCTATTTGGTGTTCTACAAATCTCTCGTTTTGGTATAATTCGAAATTAACTACGAATTTTAGTTTAAACTTCAAAATCAGCTGTTGATTGAAAAATAAAAATATTTTCAATTAAAAAGGCTCTAAAAACATTAAAAAGTATTTAAAATGCCTGGAGCGTCTGTGTTAAGTTATTTAAATTGTATTAAAAACAAAAAATACGCCAATTAAACATACAAAGAAGGCAATTGAGGGATGCATCTAATCCTGAGTGTTACAAATGAGAGGTATGTACATATAGTAGAAATGCAATTTGTCCAGATGTAAGTTATTTTTCCTTTTTTAGATTCATTGAACTTTGCCGCGTTAATAAGGAAGCCTTTATAATGAGATTGGACAGTATTGGTCACTTAATACAAGAAGGATCTATTCCTGCGAAAATTCAGATCGCATCAACTCTTTGTTTTTTAGCTGTTGGTTCATTTCAAGGTACTCTTGGAAATAAAACACATCTTAGTCTTGAGCGTAGTACGATTTCAAAAGTGTTGTGGAAAACAATTGAAGCTTTGGAAAACAATTTGTGTCCATTATGGATTAATTTTGAACTCACTAGAGATGAAATCAGAGAATCCAAATTACATTCTTTTTTACAAAATTTGGATTGCCCGGCGTTATAGGTTGCGTTGATGGGAGTCATGTAAGACTTAGAACCAGTGGACGAATCGTTATTTTATAATCGAAAAGTCTATTTCAGCATTAATGTAATGATTGTTAGTATATTGAGATTAGTAAATGCAAACACTTTCTAATATATATTTGTTTTCATTTCAGATTTGTGATTTTAAGATGAAGATTCATGCTGTTGATGCATGTAGGCTAGGGTCTACTCATGACTCATTCATTTGGCGAATGTCCGATGCAAGACAATTTTTAAAAAAGAATTATGATAATGGTGAACAGAATTCATGGCTGCTAGAAGATTCGGGTTATCCTGCCTAACCATTTCCTTTGACTCCATATAGGAATCCACAGTATGACTCAAAAGAACATGTTTTTAACAAAAAACATTGTTCGGCACGAAATATCATTGAAAGAACCATTGGAAATCTAAAAAGTCGGTCCCGGAGTCTTTAGTGCAAAACCCTACACTATACCCCACGAAAAGTTGCTAAAATTGTAAATGTTTGTTTCGCAATTGCGCATTTGCAAAAATTTCAACATTGAATTAGATGACAATTTAATAGAATGTGAAAATGATGAACACAGCGGAGAAAATATTATTATAGACGAGAGATATTCCAGCGAAGAGGGTGTGCGTATAAAGGATGCCATTGCGGATTCACTTGTTACATGAAATAAGCCAACTTCATTTTTAAATGCATATACATGTGGAAAATTAATGTTATTATAAGTTTATTTTAATAATAATAATGAATTTAATATACAATGCAATAGTAAAGATTTTAATGTTTTGTTTGCTCTGACTTGTACGCACACGTCTTTCTTACACAACGTCTTCTCAGCCTTATGTATAACCTTTTCGTTTCTTTTAAATTCAGTTTTTCTTTTGTTATTCTTGGCCATCGTTTCATAGTATTTTAATTTCTCTTTAAATTGCTTTAAATTTCTAGAACCATATCATTTTATGTATGTATATCCAAATCATTTATTCCATCAATTATGTACTGAATTAAAGAAGCTTCGTCAATATTACCTCGAGCAGCTAATTCTTTCATTTTAAGATAGTACTCTTGAACGTTGTCGTCCTTACCCATTTTACAACCGGATAACATTTTATGAAGCTGTGCGCTACTTGTTGTTGAGTCAAACTCTTCTATTAAGACTTGTTTCAATATTTTATAATTTGCAGATTGTTCTCTATCACCGCTTCTCAAGTCGTTGTTTATACCGAAACCTCATATTATTATTATTTGGCTCCTCTTCGTCTTTTGTAGAATAAAGTCCACCGTCATCGTCGTCGTCATCTACATCATCATCACCATCATTATCGTCGTCATCATCGAAAGCCAACAGCTTACCTTTTCGCAAATTTTTAAATATGTGCTTTATCAAATCGTCTTTCTTGTAACTAATGCCTAAACATTGCATATAGAAACTAAGTCTGCAACGTTCAAATTCCTTTCGATGTATTCTGCCTTCTTCACATATCCATAGTCTCATTCGCAAATGTGCTGTCCCTTTTTTTCAAATTTTGCAGGAGACACAAAAAACATTGCGGCTTCTTCAGTTTTTAAAATTTGTAAACTTTTTAAACGCAATTATTTTTACAAAATAGCTCTCTTTAAATGACCTAGATCTAAAATTAAGAATAATTAATATTCGTGGAGTTAGCACGTGCTGTTAACATTCTTCGTAGTTTTGTGGACTTAGCGTTTTTGCAAACCACAAAATTACAATAACTTTAAATTACATACTGACATTTTTTGTCGTAAAATATCTATTTTGTATAGTGTTATCGTTTTGCATTAAAATCTCAGTTTTGGAAAAAAGTGGACTTAGCGCCATTGAGAATTATACTAACGATATGTCGGTGTATTGAAAGCCAGCAAAATCTCACAACCGGTGTCGGTTCATTCTGTCTCCTTCATTTTCATAAACAAACTTGTGCAGTGTGGATACTGCATCTATTTTACTATTGCGTAGTGCTACAAACACATTCTCAAATTCACGCAAACGCGGCATTCTTCTATTTACTCTCTTCACTTATTTCTTTTCCTTTTTTTCGTTTTCATTCGACAAACGCCGACAGTCGTTATATTTCCGTCAGTTCTTATTTACCAATCTACGTTCTGCACTTGTTTGTTTTGCAAGAGTTGTTTCGTTCCTCTTTTCACTCTCTTTCTTTACTCTTATTCTCTAAATTTTCTTTTTTTTTTCTAACTGCTAGCTTCCTCTTCAAGCTCTCCTGTATTAGGTATTTTTGCACTTTAAAATGCAATTTTGGTTGAGTCCCCAATTGTGGAAAATTAATATTATTATAAGTTTATTTTAATAATAATAATGAATTTAATATACAATGCAATAGTAAAGATTTTAATGTTTTGTTGGCTCCGTCTTGTACGCACACGTCTTCCTTACACAACGTCTTCTCATCAACTAACTACTCGCCCATTTCGGCCATACAGGGTTTTTTTAAAATGTGTGTAACTTTTCACCTATTGGTCCTAGCAAAAATTGTCCAAAGGATATTAGACAGCTATTTCTTCAATCTTTCTAAAAATAAATTTTTTAATCTTTTAAAAAAAAATTTTTATATATTTTTTTAAAAATAAATTTTTTTTTAAATTTTTTTTCAAAATGGGCCCTTTTTTGCTCAAAAGGAAGCTTATACAATTTCCTTTAAGGCCTTTATAATCGCTTAGTGGGATGCGAGTGGGATATCTATCAAGAAAATTATTTTTTAACTCAAGAATAAGATTTTTCAATATTTGGCATAAAAACGTACTACCTAAATGATCTTAAAAAGTATTTATTTGCATTCTAAGGACATTCGGAAATTAGTTTTTTATAAACAGTGTTAAAATTTGGACGTGCGTTATTTACTAATTACTTACATAATTAATCTTTACAATGGCTTCCTCTTCCAAAAAGGACAGCACAGATCATCAGATATGCGAAATATTTCCGACAAGTTATTGAAAAAATTCCCAACGCTTTCAAAACGTTTGCTAATTTGTGGATCGTGCAGGAAAATGATGGGAAAGTTGGACACATTACCGGTTATTCCAGATGAGAACAAAATCAATTCTGAAAATGATGACAGTTCTGCAGGAGATGATGGTTGTTCAAAATTTTCAGTAGACCCTAAAAGACCTAATAATGAGTGCCAAAATCAACATCACACGACAGTTTAACAGATATGGATGAAGTGCTAGATGTAGTTCGTTCTTTACACGAATTTAACGGAAACCCAGCAGAATTCAGCAGCTGGAAGAAAAGCGTTGAGAGAATTTTAAAAATTTATGAGCCTAGTATTGGTACCCCCAAATACTTCGGTATTCTTAATGTCATTCGGAACAAAATTGTAGGCAGCGAGAATGCCGCACTAGAATCCTACAACACACCTCTTAATTGGAGAGCAAAATCCCGATGCCTCACCATGCATTATACTGATAAGCACGACCTTAGTACACTTAAGTACCAAATGACTTGTCTAATACAGGGTAGAAAAGCAGTACAAGAATTTTACGGTGAAGTATATTCCCACCTAACACTCATTCTTAACAAGATCGCGTGCATGGAAAACAATTTAGAAGCCATGCTAGTCCTCACAAATACGTATTGCGGCAAAGCGCTTGATACCTTTATCAGAGGTCTATCAGGCGATCTTTCAAGACTTCTTGGCATGAAAGAGCCTGTCGATCTACCAGAAGCATAACATTTGTGTATTAAGCTCGAAAAACAAAATTACAGAACAACACATGCTAACAATCAGTACATTTCGTCTAAAAAACCGAATCCATCCCCAGCAACATTCCAACAAAAACCTCCTTTACCTCCAAAGAATTTTCATTATTGGAACCAAACATTTTAACCACAACTTGCCTATTTGCCTCAAACGATTTCACGAATGAAACAGGTTAATCCACAATTCCCTCAACAACCCCAATATTTTAGCCCCCAAATTTGGCCAAACAGACAAATCGATTACCATCCTTTAGAAACCCTCCACCAAGACCGATACAATCAAAACCACCCACACCAATGGATATCGATCAATCGCAACAAACAAGGAATGTAAATTATATGAACAGACCGAATTTTAATTTCGCAGGAAAGCGCCCACCGCCAATACAATCCAATTAGTTTAACAGAAACGTTCCTATAAAAATCCAAAGAATTAATTACATAACGAAAAAACCTGAAGATGGCATCTTGCAAGAAACAGGAGCTAGTGAATGTAACACTCAAGAAAAGCAGTCATGGGACAATTACTACCAGGAATATACGCGACAAGTACAGGACGAAGGAGAATATGACAATGAAGAATTTTGCGGTATTCCTTTTTTAGGCTAACGTACTCCACGTTACCTTATTTTCAATGTAAAACTGGTAACGGAGAAGTGCTTAAATTCTTGATAGATACTGCATCTAACAAAAACTATATCCAACCTTCATTAGCCAAGAACCCTCTACCAAACAATTCCACATTTTACGCCAATTCGGTCGGCGGGTAAATTAAAATATCCTATCATATTTTCAAATCTTTTCGGAGTAAACGAGAATATTAAATTCTTCGTTTTACCCTCCCTCAAATCGTTTCGGCAACGACAGCCTCAAACAACTGAATGTTATTATATACACCTCGGAAGACTATATGTTAATAAAGAATGGTAAAAGAGTCCCTATTAAACAGCAAATATCTAAATCTGTCAATAACTTAGAAGCGAAAACCGAACATCTAACAAAAGACTAAAAGGAGAAACTTCAGACATTGTGCAAACAATATTCAACACTTTTTGCGGAACCCAACTTTTCCTATACTTACCTATACTACAACAGTAAAAGCAGAAATTAAGACGACTAATAATAGCCCAATATAGTCTAGATCCTACCTATATCCTATGTCTTTGAAACCAGAATTCGAAAGACAAATCAACAAACTCCTAGAAGATGGAATAATTAGACCATCTCGTTCACCCTATAAATCACCTGTCTGGATAGTGGACAAGAAACCGGACTCCTTAGCAAATAAACAATACAGGTTGGTGATAGATTATCGAAAATTGAACTCAGTAACGGTAGCGGATCGATACCCGATACCAGAAATAAACGAAGTCCTTTCCCAATTAGGACACAATAAGTTTTTCTCTGTTGTCGATCTAAAGAGTGGTTCTCACCAAATTCCATTAAGGAATTCGGATATAGAAAAACAGCCTTCTCTATCAACAACGGAAAGTATGAATTCACCAAACTTCCTTTCGATCTAAAGAACGCTCCTTCTATTTTCCAAAGGACATTAGATGATATTCTGCGAGACTACATAGGACGCTGTTACTATGTGTCCATAGACGATATAATTATATTAAGCAAATCCGAAGCAGACCAAGAAAAAGATTTAGGTAACATTTTTAGGACTCTCGAGCAGGCAAATATGAAAGTACAGTTAGATAAATGTAGGGTTTTCGAAAAAGAATTAGAGTTTCAAGGATTCATAGTGACGCCTGAAGGAATAAAAACAAATCCCTAAAAAATTAAAGCCATTCAAAATTTCCAACAATAGAGCCCTTAGGAGTGCAGCTGAAAACAAGGCCCAAGTCTTAGAGAAATGCTACTTTCCTCAGATGAATGCAAAATTCCAAAAAATTACTAAACAATGTAAAATTTGTCAGGAAACAAATATGCATCCACCAAATCCAATCTTAAAAGCAACTCCTATCCCAACTTACCCAGGCCACATTCTCCACATCGATACCACACAAATAATAAAATATGCCTCACTGCCTTAGATAAGTTTTCAAAGTACGCTCAGGTCAAATAAATAAAATTTAGAGCTGCTAAAGGCATAAAGCAACCTCTACAGGAACTTCTTACAGCCTTTGGTATCCCCGAAAAAATAGTAATTGATAATGAGAAGTATCTAAATTCAGCCTCCATCATATTTGTGTTAGAGAATCAGTATGGAATAGAAATATTTAAAACACCCCTATATTCTAGTTCAGTTAATGGCCAAGTGGAATGTTTTCACTCCACTCTTACCGAACTACTGCGCTGCACAAAAGCAGAAAATACTCACAATAGTTTTGAAGAATTATTAAACAGGCCAATATGCAAATATAACAATTCAATCCACTCAACCACTAATATGAAACCCATTGAAGCATTTTTTGGCAGGAAGGTTTATACCGACCCCTCACTTATCGAAAAAGACAGACTCTGTAATATTAAAAAATTAAACGAAAAACAGGAAAAAGACCTTGCGTTCCATAATAAAAATAGGACAGAGATAAAAACATATCTGACTGGCGAAGTTGTTTACGTAAAAATATATAAACGACTAGGAAACAAACTTACACCCCGCTATAAAAAGGAATTTGTCTCTCAGGACAACGGAAAAATACTGTTATCACTCAATCCGGACGAACGGTACATAAACGTCATATTAAGACATAACAAGAACAAAAGAACTATTTCTAAATAATCGTTTTTCCTTTATTTTTTTGTTAGGAAAAATTAATAAATCCTAAAGTTAGAAATTTAAAGATCTGGAGATAATGTCCCGAAAGAATAAGAAAATTCGTATTAGAATATAGAAAATGTAATTAATTTAAGAAAAGATGTCGATTAATATGCCATAGGCGTACGACTACTAAAAGTATAAATAATAAATTAATGATTAGCTAGATAAAGAAAAATTAATATAATAAAAGAGCCATAGGTGTACGACTACTAAAAGTATGAAGAATAATTTAATGGAAATTAATTAAAGGAATAATAATTAGAACTAAATGGAAAGAAATTCTTATTAAATAAAAATAGAAGAAAAGTTTTAAATTTAATTACAAAATGTACTATACTTACTTATTAGAATACAGACACTTGAATTTTTATCAATACATTTTCAGTCTTGTAACCTGCATGACTCATGCAGAAATTGAAATACATAACTACTCCTTGTCCCATTTAATAACCATTGACAATGGCTACTCCAAAATAAAAGACGACACCCTTAATTTTATCCATGTCATAGACACTTTAGCATACAGAAACCTTTTGGTAAACATAACAGACGTAATGAATAGTACATTACCACCCGGAAATCCTATGCATCCTATCCTACAGCACGAGGCCCAACAAACTATTGAATTGTTGGAAATCGTCGAACCCGACCAACATCATAAACCTAAAAGATCCTTAGATATACTGGGAACTGCCTGGAAATATGTAGCAGGAAGTCCTGACCTTGAAGACCTTAACATTATTAACAGTAATATAGACCAATAACAACCAACAATAACAAACAAATTTTTATAAATAATGCTTTAAATAACCGAATGAATAAATTAACCAAAATTACTAATGATATATTAAGGGCCATTATTATAACTTGCCGATAAACTTAGGTTTAGTTAAAGGTACCTTTAGCTAAAGAGAACTGTAAAGTTACCTTTAACTTATTTTCGTTATTACAACTTACAGATAAAATTTTTCAAAAATATGGCAGTGCCGGAGAAATATCGATAAAGCCCACTTCACACGGTAATACTTTACGTACGTAAAGTCTAATGAAAAAGTAAAATGAAATTCCATCCGTATGACAAAAAGGAGAATAAAAGTCGTATGATTTATATTTTTTGCGTTTACATGATCGGTAAAAGACAATAACAAAGTAAAATGAAAACAGCTGTTACACTTTTCTTCTATGTGTTTACATAAAAATACATCCCTGATCTAATGCGACCTGCTTGTTTTTTGAATCATTTCAAAAAATGAAGAGAGCCATACGACTGTCAAACTTTTCATCCGTATTTTCTCTCAATGTGTGATGGTTTCATTACATAGTACGTTTAGACGATCACATCCGTACTCTTCTACACACAATTTTGACAGATCATATTACTTGTGGGACCGTGTAAAGTAGGCTTAAAATTGTTCAATTATACAAGTTTTTTCTTAACGCAGTGGCAACCGCGGGCTTCGTTTTTTTTTGTTGTATATGCTCATTTGGTTTAAATTTGAAGTTGCCATAATACAAATAATATATAATATGGTAAGTTCAAACATATTGTGACCTTTAAATGTTAAAGGTAGGATGATCCTCCCTTTAGCTTAACGATCACTTCTATCTTATTGGGTACTCATGATAATAATAAATCCTCCCTTTAGTTAACGGCAAGTTGTAATAATGGTCCTAAATGTAATAAAAAAAGACAACACCATTGATAATGGAATTGCACTTAGCTTACAAAGTAAAATAAGAATGTTAAACGAATAAATAATAAACATTAAGTATGCCATACAATGTCATACTAGGCAAAAAGGAGAATTAACAGTAAAGTAGTTAAAAAAGAAAATATGCCATTTGATACAGTCGAAGAGGCACTCGAATTAGCGGATATTAGTGTGCCAAGCAACTACCAAGGATATTTATAATAACTATATTATTAAAGCAGTAATGAAAAAGAATGTAATAATTGATTTAAAATATAATAATATACTGAAAAATGAAGAAATTATATATGGAATAAGAAATGGTTGTAAACAATACAGTATAATAAGCATTTGTAACCAGGATGAATTGTTAGATTTAAGAAATGATTTCTGTATATCCCAAGAGAGGAACTCATCGCTCCAGGAATGCTTTTCCTAAACGAATTTCAAGGTAACATAACTATAAGCAATGTGCGCACCATGAACGGCACTTACATCGTGAATTTTAAAAACTCAACCATAATAGCAAATGAGAAAACTTACAAAAATTTTAAAGCGCCTCCACTAAAAGTAATGCCAACAATAGCTCAACCAACACCAATAGAAGAGAGCCACCAGACTCCTATCGTTAGAAGCACTCAATGAGGTACATATCGACAAAACAAAAGAAATCCAGTCCTTAAGAGCAGAGAAAACGATAGGTTAGGTTAGGTTAGAGGATGTGTACTTGTCAATTAAGACAAGTACAGTACCCGGAGGTCGAATTGGCCCATTGTACAACGTCCTAGTGTCTCACACCACTTATGTTGTGTGTTAATATTTATACATAAACACCCGCGAAACAAAGAGCGACGTTACTCCTACGAAATCTGGAGAAAAATTTAAATTTTAAGTAATTGTCCGCACACACATCAAATTTGCTTCAAATTTCTGCGGAACAGTTAGCGAAAATCAAAACTATTTTGATATTCTTCAAAGTTTTCTCAGTCTGTACGTGTGAGGACAGTTTTCTGTACGTGTGAGTACAGTTTTACGAACACAATCACAAAAATGGCAGATTGATCAGTTCAGTTTGATCGTTGCCACGCTACTTAAGTGTTGTTATATTGTAATCTTTTATTTTAAAAGCATTGGCAACACCTTTTTAATAAATAGTCATTCTTGAATTTAATCATAAAATTTCAACAGGTTATGGGCCTAGATCACTAAGATGGAGGAAATGAATGTCAAAGTTATTAGCATTGGAAAATATGGTTTTGAGGTTTGGTGTTTTCAAATAAAGGCTCTTTTGGAAAGTATAAATTCTTGGAGATTGTTGATGGTAGTGAAGTTAGACCGGCAGATAATAATAGTGGCGTGCAGAAGGATTTTGATCTGAGATGTGGTAAAGCAAAGAGAATTTTGATTTCATCATTGGAGCCATCTGAATTAAGAAATATTTTGATCATTATATCAGCAAAAAGACGAAACAGCTGCAGTTTCTAATGCAAAAATTTTTTAGGTTAGAGTTCACATGTCACGTGAAATTTTTTTTGGCAGATATTGAATCACTTCTGGCGCAGATTAAGGTACAAGGTGAAGACATCAGCGAAACAATGGTAATTAAAAAAATTATTTCGAGTCTCCCTGCTGCATATTCTTCATAGTCGCCGTGGTGTAGTAGGTAGTGTGTTGGCTTACTATTCGTAAAGCCCGGGTTCGTATCCCAGGTCAGACATCAAAAATGAAATATGAAAAAAAAAAATATTTCTTCGGCGACTTCCTCTCAGCAGATTTCTGGCAAAAACTCTGAGAGAAAATAAAATTGCCATGAAAAGTTTCTCAAAAATCTGTCGTTCGGAGTCGACGTTAAACTGTAGGTCCCGCCACTCACGTATAAAATTAACGCACACAACATGAGTGGTGTGAGAAGCTAGGCCGTAATCCTGACTGAAGGGTTGTAATGGCCAATTATGTATGTATGTTATGTATGTGGGAAAGTACAACAGCAGCTGAAAGAAATTTGAATAATCTGACCAGCCGACTTCTTAAGGAAGAAAGTAAATTGAACGAGAAAACCTCGTCAGTTGCCTGTGGTAATGGTGCTTTCCGGTCCAGTTTACAATGCTACAAATGCAAGGGTGATCATAAGATGAAAAACTGTCCAGCGATGAAAAATATTAAATGTTTTAGCTGTAATAACTTTGGTCATATAAGCAGATATTGTAAAAATAAATTCAAAGGAGGTAATAGGCAACAACAAAATGGTAGTGGTGGTCGTAGAAATGCAAAATGTGGTAATGCAAATTGTGCTGACTCTAGCCCGATTATTTTTAATTATGAACTCGCAGGAAGTGAATGTAATGTAACCAGTAATCAGTTGTCGGATAAATTCATTTTAGATTCTGGTGCTTCAAATCATATGGTGAATGAAAGGTGGTTTAAATATATGAACAATATACGTAAGTTGGAACATCAGGCAAAGATAACAATTTCGAAAAAGGGTGAACATTTAATTTGCGAAAGCCATGGAAATCTGTTACTTAATACTGGTGGCTGTATTTGACTGATGTTTTAATGGTTCCAGGATTGGAGAAAAATTTAATTTCTGTTAGAGAAATAACAAAAAAAAGTACAATGTAAATTTCTACGGCAATTCAATAGAGATTAGGAAAAAAATTTGTTTTAGTTGTTATTATGGCAGTGAAGCCAATTGTGAAATTTGTTTGATGGGAAAAATGACGAAATCCCCTTTTAACGGTACTAGGAAAAGAGGTCTGCGATGTGGGCAGAAAGTACACAGTGATTTGGTTGAACCCATAAATTACATGAGTATTGATGGTAAAAAGTACATCGTTACATTTATCGACGACTGTTCACATTTCGCTGTCATATATACATTACGTAGTAAATCGGAAGTGTTTGAGGCCTTTAGAGATTATGCTGAAAATGTGTTTAACAAATTTAATAGAAAAATTTAAGTCCTGAGGATAGATGGTGGGACTGAATATAAAGGGAATGATTTTTCTAATTACTGTTCGAAAAATGGAATCGTAATTGAAACGACCATACGCTATTCTTCACAACTTAACGGCGTCGCCGAAAGATTCAATAGAACTCATGTTAATAATGCCAGATATGCATTGTTAGATTCTGGTCTGCCAAAATATTTATGGAGTGAAGCAGTTCAGCAGTTACGTGATTAATCAATGACCAACGACGGTAATAGAAACTAGTAAAACACCGGCCGAATTGTGGTATGGTGAGAAACCGGATTTAAATCAATTGCATCCTTTTGGGTGTGAAGCTTATGTAAATATCAGATGGAGATGGCATTAGTAGGATATACAGTTAATGGTTTCAGATTTTATGATAACAGAAATCAGAAGGTGATAAATAGTCGAGACTTGAAATTCATGAAATATGATACAGTCAAAATAAGCTTTAATGAAAAGGAGAAGTGTGATGAAGAAAAGGTAGATAATGAAGAAATGAATATAGAAGATGTTAACGAAGTAAATAAACATGAAGAAGTTATAGATGATACTAAAGATCAAAACAAAGTGGAGGAATGTAATGAAAGACAGAAGTAGAAGGTTGAAAACTACACCAAAGTATTTAAATGATTATGAGATATATGATGCTACAATGTGTGCCTATATAACAATGCTGTCTAATGTCCCGAGCTCATTCGAGGAAGTTTACCAAGATACTGAATGGAAAATATCAATTGAAGAAGAAGTAGAAGCTATCAACAAAAAACAAACTTGGACTGTTGCAAAAGATGAAGGTCAAAATAGAATCAATGCGATATGGGTTTTTAACATTAAAAAAATGTGAAAGGTGACATACGCAAAATGGCAAGATTGGTTGCTTGAGGTTGTAAACAATGGCTGGATTCTTTCACTGATGTTTATGCACCAGTAGCCAACAGTATCACGGTACGGGCATTTATTTCAATGCTTTTGCAAAATGATTACAAAATACATCAATTGGATGTTAAATGTGCTTTTTTAAACGGTGAGATAAGAGAGGACATCTTTATGACAGTACCACCGCCCTTTGAAGGTAAACTGTGCAAACTATATAGACCAATTTATGGTTTGAAACAAAGTACTTTGTGCTGGAATAATGAATTTAATATAAAAATTGTACAATATGGTTTTAAGAGATCAGAGAATGATTACTGTTTATAATAAGAAAAAAACGATTTTTTTTACTATTATACATTGATGATATTCTATTATGTGGTGATGATTATATATATATATATAGAAGTTCCTGTTGTTCCTATAAGGAGCATAGGGCCTTAACGATTTTGTTCCATTTATTTTTATCTTCTGCTACGATATTCAGCTCGTTCCACGTTTTGTTGACTTTAGCTGCTTCGATATCTAATTGTCGACGCCAGGTGTGACTCGGCCGACCTTTCCTGCGACTGCCTTGTGGATTCCAGTCTATTGCGTTTCTGGTGGTGTCGGTTTGAGGTCTTCGCAAGGCATGCCCAATCCACTTCCATTTCCGTTTCCGGATTTCTACTTCAACTCGTGTTTGTCCGCACTCGGCCCATATGCGTTCGTTTGTGATGGTGTTTGGCCAGAAAATGTTTAGTATGCGACGTAAACAACGGTTGATGAATACTTGTATGGCATTAATATCGCATTGGTTTGAGTTCCAGGATTCGCATCCGTAAAGCGCGACTGATTTTACGCAACTGTTGAAGATGTTGATTTTTGTGCGCTTTGAGATATGGAGGGACTTCCATATGTGTTTTAATTGGCCGTAAGCTTGCCTGGCCTTGTTAATGCGATTTCCAACGTCTTCTCTAGAGCCTCCGCTTGTTGTTATTATGCTGCCTAGGTAACAGAATGATTAGACGTCTTCGATCAGTTGTTGTTATAGCATGAATTGACGGGTATTTGTTGTGTTGATTCTCATGGTTTTTGTTTTTGGGATATTAATTTTGAGACCACAAGTTGCTGATTCGGCTTCGATGTTATTAAGCTTTTATTGCATATCGTCGAATCTGTGTGAGAGCAAACAAATGTCGTCTGCGTAATCTAAATCTTCGAGGCGGCCGTTTAGTCGCCAGGTGATGCCTCTTGGTGTTGCTGTGACATTTTTCATGATGCTGTCGATTACTACATTGAAGAGCAGGGGGATAGTGGGCATCCTTGTCGTGCACCTACTTTGACGTCTATTGGACAGCTGATTGTGTCCTCGTGTAGAATGCGGCACTTAGTATTTTCGTACAGTGCTTTAATTAATGTAATAAGCTTTTCTGGTATTCCTTTACAACGAAGTGCGTTCCATATTGCAGCGTGGTGAATCGAGTCGAATGCCTTCTTAAAGTCAATGAATGTTAGATACAACGGGGAGCGCCATTCGACTGATTGTTCCGTTATTACTCTAAGGCTATTAATATGGTCGATACCAGACTTGCTTGCGCGGAAACCTGCTTGCTCACTCCGAATATCGTTGGACAGTGCGGTTGACAGACGTTTGTTTATTATATTGGCAATGGTCTTGTTTACCATGCTCAGAAGAGTAATGCCTCTCCAGTTCTTGCATTCTGTCAGGTCTCCTTTCTTTGGGATCTTAATTATCATACCCTCTTTTAAGTCGTCACTTAAGTGGTTGGTGTCCCAGAATTTGTCTATTATGGGTAGTATGAGTTTAGCACGTATAGCAGGATCCGCCTTTAATAGTTCTGGCGATATGTTGTCGATTCCTGGTTGTTTTAAGTGCTTTAATTGCAGTCTCAATTTCACTTGTATTGGGTTTATTTATCGATATGTCATGTCTTTCCGTGTGCTGGGGGCAAAGACATGTTGGCTGAATAGTCAGCTGAGTAGTGTTTAGCATTTTCTCATAATGTTCCACCCATATATCAATTTGACCAGTTTTCGATGTGATTATCTCTCCTTGACTGTTTTTTAGTGGTTTGTTTGAGTTGAAGCTCTTGCGTCCTAATTGCTTTGTTATTCTGTACAGATCGCGGCTCCTATGGGACTCGGAAGCTGCTTGGGCTTCTTTGGCGAGATCATCCACCCAGCTGCGTTTGTCTCGTCGAGCGCTTTTCTTGACCTCTTTATCGGTTTGTGTGTATACCTCTTGCAATCTTCTTTTTTCGTTCCTAGTCTTGGCATTATTGAGATTCGTTTTACATGTTCTTCTGTTTGTTATTAAGTTCCAGGTTGCATCTGAAATCGACTCTTTTCGTTCCGAGATTCTGTATCCAATGTTTTCTTTTGCGGCTTCTTTTGACTGGTTGGCCAGTCATCGCGGTTTTGTACTTCATCCAGAAATGACCGAATGTTATTTACGTAGGCTGCATGGTGTGTGGGATTGTGCAGTTTTCGGTGTCGAATCTCTTTTGCACCACGTTTTTTTTCTTTATTGCAGCGACTTTCAATCTTATTGTGCCAATAATTAAATGATGGTCACTGGAGCAGTCCTCTCCCCTCATATTCCGGACGTCTAGGAGACAGTTGCGCAAGGTTTTACTAATGGCGATGTGGCCGATTTGATTTTGAGTAGTCTGGTCAGGCGAAACCCACGTAACTTTGTGAACTTTTCTATGAGGGAACAACGTTCCTCCTATAACTTGATTGTTGGACATACACATTTCTGAAAAAAGTTGACCGTTTTCACACATTCTCCCCAGTGCGTGTTGGCCCATGATGCTCTCCATGTTTGTATTATCCGGACCTAGTTGCGCATTAAAATCTCCCATTACTACAACTATGTCTCCTCGATGTATCGACGATGTTACCCTTGAGAGGTTGCTGTAGAAGTCTTCTTTCAGTGTGATATCTGATGTTTCTGTAGGGGCGTAACATTGCACACTTGTTATATTCCTAGCTTTTGTTCGGAATCTAGCTGTTATTATTCTATCTGAATGAGGTTTCCAGTCAATTAGGGCATTCTGGGCGTCTTTCGAGAGCAGGAAGCCAACACCGCTTGATCGAGGTTGGTTTGATGGTGTTCCAGAGTAGATAAGGGTAAATCCGTCGGTTGTTGTGAATTCTGCGGATTCAGGCTATCTGGTTTCGCTTCGTCCCATAAAGAGCAGTTTGTAGTTGTTCATCTCCCTGCAGAGTTGAGCGAGTTTGGCAGGATCCAAGAGCGATCGTATATTCCATGATCCAAATCGTGTCCGTTGTTTGAAGCTAAAGGTCGTCATCAGGTTGATCAATCGGGATTCATTCGTTTCGGTTTCAGTAATCGTTGCGTTTAAGATGAGTTGCTGATTAGACTTCTGCATCCGATCCTGGATCTGGGGTTGCCAGCACGCTTTCAGGCGAGCAAATTAAGGAGAACATTTCTGATGCCCCTTGTGGTGATGTGGTGATGATTGAAGATGTTAAACTATTTTTAAAACGACAATTTGAAAATAAAAATTTAGCAGAGCTTAAAGAATTCCTTGGAATACAGATTGGAATGAAATTGAAAAATGGAAATCTGAAATTAAAGTAATCAACTAATATAGAAAACTTGTTAAAACGATTTGAATTTGATAACTCACAATTTAAAGACACCTATTGAAAAGAATTGGAACAGTAAAGAGGAAAATCATGGCGATTCCAATTGGGATCAGCAAAGGTATCGTCAGGCCATAGGTAGTTTGCTGTATTTGACCTGATATTACCTACGCGGTTAACACATTAAGTAGATATCAGGAAAATTTAAAAAGTATACATGTTAATGCAGTTAAAAGAATATTTCGTTATCTTAATGGAATGTAGGGTTGACATACACAAAATCAATCTTTACATGGTTATTCGGATGATAGTTGGGGTGAATTAGAGGACCGAAAGAGTACAACTGGCTATTGTTTTAAATCTTACATGAACCTATTATCCTGAAAAACTGCAAAGCAGAAGACAGTAAGCTTATCATCCACAGAGGCGAAGTATGTTGCCTTGAGTACTGCATTACAGGAAGGTATTTTGGCTGAAAGACTTTTAGATGAATTTGGGATTACTAATGGGGATGGATCATTCGTTATAAATATTGATAACCAAGGTGCCAAGTACATTGCCGAACAATTGGAGACTAGAAGATCAAAACACATCGAATTGAAATACCATTTTATTAGACAGCAAATTGAAGATGGAAGAATAAAGTTGAAGTATATAGAATCTGGGGATCAAGTAGTTGATTTTTTTACTAAACCACTTAATAAAATTAAATTTGTTTTCTTTAAGAATTTACTAAATATTGAAATGTAAAATTATAAGATTATGGAGGGGTGTTGTTATATGGTAATCTTTTATTTTAAAAGCATTGCCAACACTTTTTTTAATAAATACTCATTCTTGAATTTAATCATAAAATATCAACACGTTTTGTGAAAAGGCTTGTATAAAAAATATAAAGAAATATCAACAAATAAATAAGTTATTAAAATATAAATATTTATATTATAAGTTATTAAATATATAAAATCTGCTTTTCTTTTTGAAATAAGAAATGACCAAATTGAATAAAAGAGTACTTAATTTTAATTTGTTCTCTTAAGTAGCGTAGCCACGATCAAACTGAACTGATCAATCTGCCATTTTTGTGATTGTATTGGTAAAACTGTACTCACACGTTCCGACTGAGAAGAGTTTGAAGAATATCAAAATAGTTTTGATTTTCGCTACCTCTTCCGCAGAAATTTGAAGCAAATTTGATGTGTGTGCGGGCAATTACTTCAAATGACAGCCACACAGTAACGAAAGTTTTGACAGATGAAAAATCTTAATAACATAAAAGCATAGGCCAATTTAGAGATAGAAAAAAAATGTTATAATGTTTTGTGAATCAAATAGTTTCTTGTGCAAGAGGCAATTAAGAAGCCAAATATTACAAGATCAAAATAAATATTTTAGATTGCATTTTTATTAACTCTCGCCAATATAAAATACCCACCCCGAAAATTAAAAAACATAAATAAACAAAACAGAGTTACAATCAGAGAGGGACAGAAATACTTTTCGGTAATATTTGCTGTCCCTTTCACGTTACTGTATGGCTGTGCTTCAAATCGCTCCTTGTTTCGCGGGTATTTCAAAAGTGTATAGCAAAAAAAAAATAAAAAAGTAGATATTTTGAAATTTTTTATATATGTAGTTTTGTTTTTATTTATGAATTTTATAATATTGTTTATTTATTTTATTATATAAGCCGAAAAAATTAAGTCCATTAATAATTTGTTTTAATTGGCTTTAAATTATATTTTAAAATCTTGTTTATTTCTCCACAAGTTTCCATAACAATGCGACCAATTGCTCGTTCCGAAATAGCGCTGACAAATTTTAAATCAGAAAAGGAATTGCCTGTAGCAAGAAAATGCAATGTTACAGAAAGAGGTTGATTCGGAGAGATGGCGTCACACATTTGAGTGTCTCGTTTTTGAATTTTCGGCCCAACCAAATTTAGAAGTTCCTCATATGTGCCTTCATCCATCCCTAAAAGGTTTCGAAAATCATTTGGAGAACTCAATTTGAGTTCATTGAGAAGATTTTCGTGAGTAAATTCATTACTTTTCTTCAACCACTCTTTCATCTTAATACGCTTCCCAGTTTCCTTTTTTGTTTTTTTTTAATTGCCTGTGCCAGGGTAATGTCTCTGAAACAATCATCTGTCATATTAAAAGAAAAAACTCGACACTAAAAACACAAAAAAACGAATCTCCCAGCCAAAAACCATATGTTCTTTCAGAAAACCTAAAAAAATATTTTAAAAAAAAAAGACCATAAAAGAAAATTTTTGCCGATGAAAACCATATGATGATATCTTCTTCACTACATTTTTGAAATTTGAAAGCTTAAATTTAATGTATTGCTGTGCTAAGCAAAACAAATATTACCTACACATATGCAAAATTTGATCAGTTCACCATTAGATTTACGAGTTGCTTGCTTAATTTTTTCCCTTAGTTTTTTTGTTGCATTTCGGGGTAAGATTATTGGAGGATTTCCTTTGGTGTCATGAGATGAGCAGGTTTGCTGTTCTGTTTCCATTTCCGAAAGTGAGTTATCTATGTCGCTGATGATGTCAGAATAATTTTGTAAAAGTCGGGATATCTCTCTTATAGGAGGAGGAGGAGGTAGCAGGTTGTTGGATATGATGATTGTTGTTGTTGGTTTTGATTAGCATATATAATGAAACATTCTGTTGAGAGCGTCTTTGGTTATATAGGACGGTGGCTTTCTTTTTTCCAACTTTTTCCAAAGTTGGAATTGCTTGTATTTCTTTTTCTTTAATAAAAATTGGGCAAGATTTGTCAGAAGATGTGTGGTTATGGTCATTGATGTTATTTATTCTGCAGTTTACACATGCAGCTTGTAGTGAATATTTTTCTTTTAATTCCTCGTTGAGATGAAAAGCGTTGGAAGAATTACCACAAATTTTTTTTAATTTTTACAAACCTTAGCTATATGGCCAAATTATTGGCAGTTTTTACACTTTAGGGGTAAAGGGATATAAGGACGTATCCTAAGTTTTTCATAACCAATTGAAATGTCGACAGGTAAGGTAGTAGATGCAAAAGTCAGAATAATTAGTCCAGGGGGCTAATTCGTATATGAACGAATTTTTACTCGAACGTGCAAGTTTTTTAGTTTTGGGATTCTCTTATTCGCTATCGAGTAAGCACTAATGCTTTCGAATTAACGATTTTCTGCTGTAAATAACAATATAAAAAAATGTGAGTAACAAATTTATATTGGGACAACACCCAAGTACTTGACTTCAGACGACAGCGGTTTCAATTTTATACTTACGGGAGAACAAGAAGAGGTCTGTCTTATTGAGATTTATACCCAGACTGTGATGTTCCCATAAGATTGAGGAGTTCAATGTGAAATTTTGTTCCTATATAATTGTAGTTCTTAGACCGGCATCCAGGTGCCTATGGTCTGCAATGCACCAATTTTCGACATTGATCGAAGAGCGCTAAGTCCCTATTTAATAAAATATGAGTCTTTGTAATGGTTAAACAAAGTCGAATTTTATTTGTATAATTTCGGGGTTTATATACTATATTTTAGTATCCCCTCTTTTATTCTAATTAATAATCTATCTTAGTCTAATTATAATTCTATTTTCCTGTTGGCTATTACATTTGAGTGATATTTAGTGCATGTGAGTGTTTTGTGTGTGACATACATAAGTGCAACATGACACATTGCACTCAAATGCACTTTACATTGTTTATATTATTATTATTTACAATGTTAGTGTATGGCGAAGTGTGTTGGTACACTACACCCTCACCCTTAAGAGAAAATTTTGGGGAACAATTTATTTTTAAATTTGTAATTATAATTTTATTTATAGAGTTAAAGCGTTATTGATAACCTTAGGTATATATTTTTAAATTGTAATAATGATTATAATAATGATATTTTTTGCACAAAATTTTCTTAATACTAATTTTATAATATACTATATATGTTTATATTTTTATACTTGATTAATATTTGGTTTGTATTCTTTTAATAAATTGTTGTGAATTTCTTTATATATCCCATTCTGGTTTATTACAGAATTCACTCCTGTTCTTTCAATTATAGTAAATTGTCCTATGTAGGGTGACATGTGTTTCATGTTTTCTACTTTTAACAAAACTTGATCTCCTATTTCTAAGTTAAGTTTTTTATGATATTTGTTAGCATAATTTAATGTACGTTTTTCTTTAACCTTTACCGTCAGTTCTCTTGCTTTGTTTAGTGCATATTGCAATATGACACGCAGTTCATTAACTTAATTGTCGTAATCGTAAAATTTTGTTTTGTCATTTGGGCAATTCACACGACTTTGTATCGTGTATGTTGTATTGAATACATTTGTTTGTTTGTGAACGCGTAATGCTATGCTGTATTGTGTATCTCGTGACATTCAAACAATTTGATAGACCGAAACCAACACAACGTTTTATACACATTTTTTCATTCACACAATTTGATAGCACGAAACCAATACAACTTTTAAAAACATATGTGTATAAGTGTATCGGATTTTTACATGAAAAATATCAATAACAATCATACACTGTTGTATGTTCTTCCAACAATACAATGAATACAACGATACAACGGCTTGTGTGAATTGACCAATTGTTTATTTTGTCGGTAGGTAAACTTGGTAATTTGCCGTAAACTAGTTCATATGGCGAGTAACCAGTATCTACATGTGGTGTTGTATTATAAGCAAAACTGAAATATGAAATCCATTTGTCCCATTCATTGTCACTTACAAATGACAGCAGGGATTCATTTAAAGTTCTGTGATTACGTTCAAGTGCACCTATGGTTTGATGGTGATATGGTGACGAAAATGTTTGCTTTATATTCAATAATGTGCATATGTTATTCATTAATTCATTGTTAAATTCCGTACCTTTGTCGGACTTTAATATTTTGAACTGGTCGTATTTGAGTATGAACTCTTCCACTAGTGTTTTTTCTGTAGTATTAGTATAATTTGTTGACATTGGGTAGGCTACTACGAATTTTGTAAAATCGCACTGCATTGTAAGAATATATGTCTTGTCATTCGATATCCTTAATGGTCCAACGGTGTCGATTGATATTACCTCAAAGGCTTTGCACGGGGTTACAGTTGTTGTCAATGGTTCTTTTGTGTGTTTTGTAGCTTATTTCTCGAGCATTTATCGCAGTTTGATATAAATTTCCTCACCATTTGATTAATTTTTTTCCATATATATCTTTGTTTTAGCCCAAGAGGATAAAATTCGAAGATCAGACTCCATCACTTCCCCAGCGTCAACAAAAAGTTTCCACCTACCAGAATAACCACATCATCGGCGTATGCCACAACCTTAAAGCTTTCATTTTCCAGACGCCTCAAACCAACATTAGTCACCAGGAGCCACAAGAGAGGGATAATACCCCCTGTGGAATACCCCTGTTTGCACGCCTAACGATAGAACATCCGCCCAGATTCGAATGGATTAGTCTATTACCCAGCGTGTGGGTGATAAACCGCACCAGCAAATCTGGGGCATGTATATCCATAAGTGATTTCTCAATTGAAGAAGTAGTAACATTGTTGAAGACCCCCTCAATACCTAAGAAAGCCGACAGTGTGTACTTACCCCTAGCCAATTTCGATCCAACAAAGCATGTCATATAATGAAGGTCACTCTCAACCAACTTGCCTTTAATGTAAGCATGTTGCGATCTACTCAACAGAGACCGGTCCATGTGGAAAAGACTGTTGATGCAAAACTCGTTATAATGGAGGAGAAGATTAACGCCCTCCAGAGCCAGCGACCGGAACCAGTGCGAATCGTATCAGAAGGTACCGGCGAGATAAAAACACCTTGCTTTGACGGTAGCTCACTCCTATTCGTATTTAAATTCCAATTCGAGACAGTAGCTAGCAGAAACGGATGGGACGATGAAGAGAAGGCTTTGCAACTAATTTTGGCGTTAAAAGGTGTCGCAGACGAGATTCTAGAAACCATGCCAACCAGCCGCAGATACAACTATAACGACTTAATGATGGCGTTACAGGGTAAATTCGACGACGAGCTCAAACGAGAACTTTACCTCATGGAGTTCAGGTCAAAATACTAATGAGTCGCTTCAAGCCTTTGTAATAAGGTCCAGAAATTAGTGCAGCTTACATACGCAGGAGAAAACCACCCACTGATAGACAGTTTTATAACCGAGGTGTTTGTTAATGGTATACCCGACCCCTGCATCAAACTAGCGGTATGTGCTCCGCAGAAGATAATCTTTGCAGAGACCGTGGCCTTCGCACTAGCCCACGATTTCTAGACCACAATTAAACAAAGTGCGAAAAATGCAATTCGAGGAGGAAGAGGAAAGCCTGTTAAACAAATTTAAAGAAATAATGAATAAAGTTTTGGAAGAAACCGGACAAAAGACCAAACTTAAATGTTTTAACTGTGGAAAGGGCGGCCATTTCTAAAGAAACTGCAAGGCGCCACGACAAAAAAGGTCAAGATCCGTTTCACCAACAAGGAATAATAAAAGGCCGCACTATCAGCCATCTACACAAGAGTCCTCGTTAAGCTAAAACGTGCTAGCACTGAGCCCAAAACCGAGGGCCTCACAATCTCCGTATCAGTGATGCAGCAAAACAACAACCTTACGGCGCGCGGGTGCATAAATGGCAGAAAGTAAGTGAACGTATGTTCACTTTAGACACCGATGTGACTATCATCACACCAGATGCCGTGGAAGGGAACTGTGAGGTACTTAATAATGTAAAACTACGGACAGCTACTGGAGAGTCTGCCACCGTCCACGGAAAAACAGAGACGAAGGTGACTATAGCCAACGTCAGTGTAAGCCACGTCTTTATTGTTGCCGATATTTTGGACGAGGTTATCATTGCTGCCGATTTTATGATAGCCCATGGCATCAATTTGAATAAGGGACAACTGATAATGGGCTGGCGAAATGTGGATACCTTTTGCCATGGCATACAAGCATCGACAAAAATTACCACCTCAGACTGAATCGTTGATATGGGCGCGTGTGGATGGAATACGTGAGGAAAACCACTTGTGGGTTGTTGAACCAGCAGAAATTCAGACGGATTTGTTATCAGCAAAGGCCCTTGTCAAATCCACCGAACAGAAAATTGACCCGGTGAGAGTGCTAAATCTATCAGGCCATGAAAAAGTCATCTGTAAAAACTCAGAGGTGGGCCAATGTGCTCCAGTAGAAGGGGTAATAAACAGCGAACAATTGCAGGAACCTGCCGAAATATCAGCCAAGGACCCACAGGAATTTGGTGTAAATGTGGAGAAATGGGTAACAGGTCTAGCAGCTCCAGAGAGAAATAAAGCTAAAAAGCTGCTAAAGAGGTACGCTTGCGCTTTCGCCACGAACAAAAAAGTCAAGGTAGAACAGCCATGGTCAAACATAAAATTGATACTGGCGAAGCGAGACCGATAAAACAGGCACCCAGAAGCATACCGCTGGCAGAGCGTAATGAGGTTAAAGAGCTAGATGACGAAGTGAAGTAATTGAACCATCATCGTGTCCGTGGAGCTCACCTGTAGTCTTAGTCAAAAAGAAAGATGACAGTGGAAGATTCTGCGTGGACTACAGGAAGCTGAATGATGTCACTAAGAAAAGGACAGTTATACTCTACCGAGAATTGACGACACACTCGACACGCTAGGCGGAACGAAATGGTTCTCTACATTGGATCTACAAAGCGGGTATTGACGGGTGGAAATTGCAGACAAGGACAAGGAGAAAACTGCATTCAGTGCGAACGGCGGCTTATGGCAGTTTAAAGTTATGCCATTTGGGCTCTGTAATGATCCGGCCACATGCGAGCGGCTAAGGGACTGCATTGGAAGACTTGCCTGTTGTACCTCGTTGACGAACACCTCAAGAACCTGGGAGAAGTTCTGCAACAAATATCAATGACTGGACTAAAATTAAGCGTTAAGAAATGTGTTTTCTTCCAAAAAAAAGTGAAAATTTTGGGGCATTTCGTTACAGCAGATGGCATATCCACGGATGAAGATAAAATACGAGCAGTAAAGGACTGGTCTCGCCACCAGAATCTTCATGATTACGCAGTTGGTTGGGACTATGCACATAATATAGACGCTTTGTGCCTAATTTTGCTAGCGTGGCTGCAAGCTTGCAAGAGCTCACCAAGAAATCAATGGGATGAGTTCAGTCCCAGGGGAAAAATTCATTTTAGACAGTGATGCTAGTGGATATGGTATTGGTGGTGTATTTTCCCAAGTGGTCAATGGTACGGAGAAAGTCGTAGGCTATTATAGTCGCAAACTGTCAAAGCCTGAACGGAACTATTGTGTGAGCTACTTGCAGTGCTGGAAACCATAAAATATTACCATAAGTACCTGCATGGTCAACATTTTCTGCTAAGGTCTGATCATTCCGCACTGAGATGGCTGCTGCAATTGAAGAACCCTGAAGGACAGTTAGCACTTTTGATTGAGCGCCTCCAGACTTACGACTTCAGCATTGAACACCGAAGAGACATAAAACATGGAAATACTGATGCTCTCTCACGCCGACCGTGTAATTTGGAGTGTAAACATTGTGTGAAGGCTGAGAAGAAGGAATACATCATTGATATCCGGTTAACGCAGATCGATGCCAACGAAGACTGGTCTGAAGCACAAAGAAGTGACCGAATATTGGCGCAGATTGTAGAAGCTAAGGAAGAGGACAAACGGCCTACCCGAAATGAAATATCAGCAGAAGATCCTCGTATAGAAGCATATTGGGTACAATGGGACAGTTTAAAATTGATGAACGGGTGCTTATATCGTCACTGGGAAAGCGCTGATGGCAAGACCTCATCCAACCTAATAGTATTGCCTTCCTCCAAAATGAAGGAAGTCTTAAATAAGTTCCATAATGGAGCTAGCGGAGGACACCTAGTGACAAAGATGCTGGAAAGACTAAAACAATGTTTTTATTGGGTTCGACGTCAGCAAGCAGTGGCAGATTGGATAGCAAATTGTACCCAGTGTATTGCAGCTAAAGGTCCAGTAAGAAGAAGTCTAGGTCAGCTGCAACAATATAACGCGCACCTCTCGAGCGGATAGCGATGGACATAGCAGGATCTTTTCCTGTCAGTAATTCCGGAAACCGATATGCTTTCGTCCTGATGGATTATTCCAGCAAATGGTTTATGAACAACTGGGTATATCGCTACGGGGTTCCAATAAAGCTAAATTCCGATCAAGGTAGAAATTTCGAGTCAGCTGTATTCAAGGAAATGTGTGAGTTATACGTTATTAAGAAGACTCGAACGACACCACTTCACCCACAGTCTGACGGGATTTTAGAACGATTTAATCGAACCCTGGAGGAATACTTGCGAAAAGTAGTGTGCGAGGAGCAGAAGGATTAGGACGAACACATTCATAGGTTTCTACTGGCGTACCAATCTGTGGTCCACGATTCAACATCTAGATCACCCGCCAAAGTTATTTTTGGGACTGCGATAAAACTACCTGGTGATTTAGAGTTTGGTGTTAAGCCCGCCACATAGAGGGATGCCACATACGCTGGAAAACAGGAGAGTCTGAATGAGAATGAAAGCCAGGTATGATCTTGAAGCAAATACGGAGGGCTTCCATGAGGGACAACTGGTTCTACTCTACAACCCAAAGCGGAAGAAGGGATTATCTCCCAAGCTACAAACTAGCTGGGTTGACCTTATGAAATAATTAAAAGATTAAACGATGTCGTATACAGGATACAGAAAGCCCCCGAGCAAAAATGAAGGTCGTACACATACATAGAGCGACTGGTGACTGAAATATGGGAGATGAGAGAATGAGCCTATTCGGGACGAACGGGCTTATGTGGGCGGCAGTATTACGAAAATGAAGAACCTAGATACTGGTATTTTAACGTCACTTAACATTAAATTGTAAAAAAGTAAACAAAAATACTGCAAGAATAAATGTAAACAAATTACACAAACAACAATAATGAAACAACGACGTTTACATTTATAGAGATTTCGAGAAGGCAAAGCCACGAACATACGCCTTCAAGAAGAGTAATCATCTTGTCAAAAAATTAACCCTCAAACCTCCACAGGAAATTAATTAGAACAATTAAAAAAAACTAAATAAATTTTAAATATTGAAAATTCTTATGATTTTTATGTCATGCTAAAATACACAATAGTGCAGCACCAATAAATTAAAAAAATAATTTATGCAGTCAATAACAGTTCCACTTTACGTAAAGAACATGTTTTGATATGGTCATAGAGAAAAATGGCAGCTACAAACGTTATTTCTTATTTGTCATGGTTTAGGCACCTAGGTGGAGAGACCGATTTTTTTTTAATTCATCACTCACGCCTAAATAAATATAAATATAGTAAATCTAGGTTGTAGCTTAAAAGATATATCGTTAGTATAATTCGCAAAGACGCTTAGTCCATTTTTTACCAAAATTTAGATTTTAAGACAAAACGGTAACACTATACAAAATACATATTTTACGACAACAAAAAATGTCATTATGTAGTTTAAAGTTGTTGTAATTTTGTGGTTTGCAAAAACGCTAAGTCCACAAAACTACGAAAAAATTAAAAGCATGTGCTAACTCCACGAATATTATTTATTATTAATTTTTGATCTGTCATTTAAAGAGAGCTATTTTGTAGAAATAATTGCGTTCAAAAAGTTTACAAATTTTAAAAACTGAAAAAGCTTCTATGCTTTTTGTGTCTCCTGTAAAATTTATAAAAAGGGACTTAACACATTTGCGAATTAAGCTAACGATATGTATTTAGTGTTAAGGGCTTAAATATTGTTAATTGTCTTGCAAAAATTTTAATATAATTGGCTTTAAAACAGTAATCCTGAAGATTTTATAGAGTGCGTATCTTTAAGGATACATGCGGTACATATGAGGGTTTATGACTTATATAAATACGAAATTGATTATCGAAACAAGATACAGAAAAAACAAACATATTTTTTGACAACGACGATACTCATCAGCTGTTAAGATAAGGTCACCGTGTAAAATGAATTCGCCTTGCGTTTGTTTTAAAGAAATCTAGAACATAGTGTTGGAGTACGTTAATAAATGTATAAAAGCAAAAGCTAAAAAGTTTGCATCTAAAGAATTCTAGAACATAGTGTTGGAATACGTTAACAAATATATAAATGCAAACGCTAAAAAGATTGTAACTGCAATGTCATAAAAAAACGCGAAAACGAATACACTGATAAAAATGTCAAGTATTGTTACACCACAATACCACCTAGTCTTCTAATGACGATATCTAAGGGGAAAACGAACACGACGGCCTGATGGCGCCACTTCACTATCTTCATCACTTGGAAATTTCTTCAAGTCGATGTCCTCGTTGATTTTATGTTGTTGATTGCTGGCGTTTTGTTGCTGTTTTTCCTCGGAATTGTTTTGTAGGTTATCGCTGGTATTCTGTTGTTTTGCTACCAAAGTCAGCTTATCATTATAGATAAATGCTGTTTTAAGGCGGTCGATTGATATTTTGCCCTCTCGTTGGTTAATGTTAGCGATAAAATATTTTTAGTTTTTGAACAAAACTTCGAAAGGTCCCTCGTAGCTTGGTTCTAAGGGTGTTTGTCCATTGCCGTGACGTCGTGGTTTCGTCAAAGGTAAGTAAAGTATTTCGCTGCGAAGTGATTCTGCGAAGTCTGTCTCACTGGTCGTGTTCTCACGTGGAACTAGGAATTCTCTGGGTATTCTTAAGGCAGATCCGAAAATAATTTACTCAGGACTTAATCCTATATTGTTCTTAATTGTCGTGCGCATGCCGAGTAGTATTAATGTTTGGATCTGAACATTTTATAGAAGTCTTTAACGTTCGATGCCATAGTTCTGCAATTCCATTTGATTGCGGGTGGTAAGGTGTTGTACAAAAATGTCTTACCCCGAGTATTTCTACCAACTCTTTCAAAACCGCTGATTCGAATATTATATGATTAATAGTTATGGGCAATGAAATACCATAAGAAAATCCAGTTACTAATTAGTGCGTTTCCATCATTTTGTTGTGTTACATCGGTTATCAGGATTGTAGCTGGTTTTCTTGAAACGGTCGATGCATGTCAACCATTTGATGTTGATAGTGGCCCAACAACGTCAATATTGATATGTTTAAAACGAATATCAGCATTAGTGTAGTCGATGATTTCGTTTGTCGGTTCCTTTTCTGACACGCTATACATGAGCGAACATAAACAGCCATATCTTTCAACATCGAAGGCCAGACATTGTAGTGTTCAACTAACTTCTTCTTTGCTTTATTGTCATGATACGATTGATAAGGAGTAAAGTTTTCAGATGGCAACTTGGCGAAAGGCCTTTAGAACATAGGGTCTTATTCGACCTCGTAACACATGCCAATATAATTCTCTTGTAGAACCAGGAATACAAAATTTCGTTAATTTAATTGATGTGTCCTTGCCTTTCTTTAAAATCATCTGCAATTCGGTATCAGACTGCTGCTGTACAGCCTCTACGAGGTGGTATATTACGTCCTTTCCAATTACGTTGATTCCTGAGAACAAATTGATTGTAACTTGCACTCGAGTTGGCGGGCTCTCCTAGGTGAAGCTTTATCGCTTTTCTGCTTAAGAGCGAAAACGAGTGGTTTATGGTCGGGAAATACTGCCAACTCTCTACCCTCTAGTGCGTATCTACAATGTTGAATTGCCTGGTAAATAGCGATTAATTAATCCCCTGCCGAAGGCGCTGTAATTTTTCTGTGATAAAGAAAGTTTCTTTGAGTAGAAGCCCAGTGGTTGAGTTTGATCTTCTACAATTTAATGAAAAACTGCTCCCTCTGCATTGTTGTAGGCATCGGTTGCAAGAGTATCGTCTTTGAGGCTTCGAATGCCTTTTCGGAGTCGGGAGTCTACTTTATAGGACTGTTTTCATTCTTCTTGTTACCAGGAATTAACTGTTGCGATAAAAATGTATCATTTCCAAGAAGCTTCTGCCATGTAAAGTGCTGGTGATGTCATGTATGGATATGGGGTACCTGTCGGGCACTGTTATGTCGTTGAAAGAGCGATAATCGTCACAAAGGCGCCACTCACCATTTGCCTTTCGTATTAAGTGGAGGGGACTTGCCCAGTTGAATTTCGATGGGCGAAAGATGCCTCCATTCATTAAGTATTCGAATTCCTTTAGCATGCTCAGCCTTAAAGGGTGGAACCTTTACTGCCACTAGATTTATCACTGAAGTGTCGTTGCGTGTCGTACATGTCCATGTTCTTTTCCTGATTGGTTTTCGAGCTATGTTTTATGTTAAATTAAGGACGAATTATTTATTTTGTTTTTATTCTATTTATTTATTATTAACCATAGCACAACAAGATAATAATCTTATAAATGAAAGTGCTATGGGAGTACATCAAAGAGGAAAAAGTAATAACAAATCGTTATATATGTATATGAGTAATGAATAGAAAATAGCAATCGATACAAAAAACTTAGGATAAGAAAATTCGTTTATGTAATAAAATAAATTAGGAAAAATACAAATATAAAGAAAAATACAAACAAAGGAAAATATATACATATAATGAGATACAATGAAACTTAAGTAATAAATTAGAAAAATGAAAATTATTAATCACTAATAAAAATAAAGAGTAAAAATGTATAAAACAATCAAAATATGTATGTTAAAAACTATTTAAACTCCTTTTTGAACTTAGTTGCATTGCCTATGTTCTGAATATAATTAGGTAGTGAATTCCAAAGACTGATGGTGTGTATAAAGAACTGTCGTTTGATAATTTATCCTTCACAGTTCTTAAATGTTATCATCAGCTTTAGTTTTACAACGAACTAGTAGATATTTTTTTGGGAGAGAGGAATGCATGCAAACAAGGTAAAGTTTCTGATTGTGGTCAAAGTGGCGACCCCCAGGACGATCCTTGTATTGCTGTATTCAAGTTGACATGCAGCCTCCTCGTGGCACCTCCTGGATGGCATTCTAGCACCCGCTAGATGTTAACTAATGCGTGCAGCGAAGTCCAATCCACTGAACGCTAAATTTGGGTTGTACGTAGGGCTTGGAATCCACCACGTAAAAACAAATATCCAATGAAAACCAAAGCAAAATCCAATGAAAAGATCCCCTCAAAAGTTGACGACCATGGCAGACGTATAAAGGACTATGATTTACGTATTGGAACATGGAACGTCCGCACTCTTTACAGGGTAGGCGTTTCCGCCCAGCTGGCGGATGCCCTCATTAAATGTAGGACTGACATCACTGTCATATGCAAAAGGCTTGCATCTTGCGATGTATACTATAGCTGCCATGAAGACAAGCACGAATTCGGATGCGGATTTGTGGTTAATAAGAGACTTTGTCACCTTATATCTGGGTTCACACCTGTGAACGAAAGAATAGCCACAATCCGCATCAAGGCAAAATTCTACATCAGCCTAATATGTGCTCACGCCCCGACGGAAGAAAAGGCCGATGTGGTTAAGGATACCTTCTATGCTAAACTCGAGGACGTATACGATAAGTACCCGGCCAATGACGCCAACATCGTCTTCGGAGATTTTAATGCGAAGGTCGGGCGGGAAGATATCTTTGGCCGCACTGTCGGACAGTTCAGCCTCCACGCGAACACTACCTCCAATGGTATGAGGCTGATCGATTTCGCCGCGGCGCATAATATGGTAGTATGTAGCACCAGTTTTCAGCATCTCGGCATTCATAAGGCCATTTGGATTTCCCCTGATCGATCAACATCCAACCAGATTGATCACATTGTGATTTACTGCTGCAGCGAAGTCGAGATGTATAGATGCAGGAATGATGCTCGAAAATTTTATCAAAAGGTTAAGTGTCTAACCGAAGGTTTTAAGCCCGGAGCGTCCTCCTGCAGAGATGAGAACGAAACCTGATAACAGATTCGCAAGGGGTGCTGAGGTTGTAGAGGAAACACTTCTCTACTCTGCTACAAGGTGATGACGACACCAATACCGCCTTTAGAGATGACGTTTGGAACCCGATCGACGATGACGGCGTGGAGATTCCGCCGCCTAGTCGCGATTGTGCGTCTAAACAACAATAAAGCGGCGGGTTCTGATGGCCTCCCCGCTGAGTTGTTTAAGACCGGATATAATGAGTTGGTAGGGCGCATACACCAGCTTATTTACAAAATATGGCTAGAGGAAAGTATGCCTAACGATTGGAACCTCAGTACCCTCTGTCCTGTCCTGAAAAAGGAGACTCTACGATATGCGCCAACTACAGGGGTATAAGTCTTCCCCCTTTCGCATATAAGTATGTAATAAATGTAATGTAATGTAATGTTTGTGTCGGTCAGTTTTGGGTTTGTTTTGCTTATTATAAAGGCGAGCACGCCATTTGGGTATGGCTAATACGCCAAAGTTTGGGTGAGAATAAAAATCAAATCTTTTTCAGCTATGAAGCCGTTTTGATCATTATTTTATTCTAATTCTATCAATCAACTTACAGCTATTTATATAAATTTCTTAAGTCTAATTTCTTACATATTAATACTTATGACCTAATTTAGTTTTTACTTAACTTAAAGTGTGCATGGTCAGCATTTTGCTACTTTACAATTATTACGTACTGAAAATTTGTATAATGCAATTTGCTACCTCGTGCCATTGGTCATTGACAGTTTTGTTTATATTATTGAGGAATGTATCAAAATGCATTTTTAGGTAGCACAAACGTAACCAACACACAACAGTGGATAAGTGTGACCAACACATTACAGTTCTCACAAGCGTATTGTGTGAACGACTGAAGCCACTCGTCAAAACACTGATTGGACCTTATCAGTGCGGCTTCAGACCTGGCAAGTCTACCATCGACCAGATCTTCACACTACGCCAAATCCTGGAAAAGACCCACAAAAACAAGCCGTCACAAACTATTTTTTTTGTCGACTGTAAGGCAGCCTGCGATAGCCACATAAGGGATCGTGTTTTTGCCGCAATGTCTGAGCTCGGTATACCTGCGAAGCTGATAAGGACCTCTCCGAACCTTTTGGTACCTTGCGAGGTCTCAGACAAGGCGACCCCTTATCATGCGACGTCTTCAACTTCGTCATGAAAGTCGGGAGTACATCGCAATGGCACTATTTTTTTTCCAGTTGCTTGCGTGCGCTGACGATATTGACATCATAGGGCGTACCAAGCGAGATGTTACTGCTGCCTTTAGTGCTACTGAACGGGAGTCCAGTAAGATGGGTCTCGCAGTAAATGAGGGCAAAACAAAGTATGTGTTATCGACAAGTAGAGACGTGCGGCGTATTGATTCTCAGATTACGGCCGATAACTATACTTTTGATACGGTCAAGGAATTCGTCTATCTTGGCTCTGCCGTTACCACCAGAAATGTTGTCCGTCTGGAGATCAAGCGTAGGATCACTCTTGCCAACAGGTGCTACTATGGTCTCAATAGGCAATTGAGTAGCAGAGACCTCTCTCGTGCTACAAAACTAACACTTTACAAAACACTCATCCTACCCGTGCTTCTTTATGGCGCAGAGGCATGGACCCTATTAAGTACAGATGCACCGGCCTTGAGAGTGTTCGAGAGAAAAGTACTAGGCAAGATCTTCGGTCCAGTGCGAGTTGGCGATGATTTTCGTATCCGATACAACAGTGAGCTGTATGAGCTCCTCAACGACATAGACATTGTACAGCGTATTAATATCCAGCGGCTACGCTGGCTCGGCCATGTCGTTCGAATGGAGGAGGATGCTCCGGCGAGACGGGTACTTGATGCGGAAGTCGGCGAAGAGGACGACGTTGCATCGATTGGTGTGACCAACTGGCGTAGGCGCGCACGAAGCAGAGGCGCCTGGAAGGATGTGTTGCGACAAGCAAGTAAAGAGATTTATTAAATACTGGTCAACTAATTCACACAGTAAAATATACTTACATTTCCTAACACTTACTGGTCCTTTTATACTGCACTTTGATTTCTTTTTTCATTATATACTTTATCTTACATTTCTTTTTTAATTCTTATTTTAATTTATTAATGTTGTCTCCTTTTTATTAATTTTTTCCAGTTTTAAAATTTTTAACACTTTTAAAACTTAAACTTACATTTCAAAATTTTTTTCTTTTGAAAGATATTGTCAAAAATATATTTGACGCCATCAAGTCAGTTAATCAAAAGACCGGTCATTTTACCGCAACTAATAATATATTGTTGGAAATGCAACTCTATAGCTGGAACGAACTATATAATGTTATGTATATATTAGTAAGTGAATCTTGTATGTGTTAGTTTCACATTTATTTGCTTTTGTATAGAACAGAAGAAACTGCGCGAGTTACATATACGCTACCACACACGCTACCCATGAACGGAAGTGTAATGCAAGTTAATGCACTAGATGTTGACCTATAAAATTGTAATATTGTTGAATTGTTTTATTTAATTTAATTATTATACTGCTGACTACCAGTCTACCAATTATTTGCCCCATTTAATTTAATTGTGAAATATTGTAAAAGCATTGTGAAATATTGTAAAAGTTAGCATAAGAAACATAAATTATAATATTGCTGACTACCAATTGTTAATAATTATTAAGAACTAATGCTGAATTGTCATATTTAATTAATTGTTTAATATTGTAAAAGTTAATATAAGAGACAAAAATTATAAATAAAACAGAAGTACATTGACGGTCAAACCCAAAAGTTGTGTTTTTTTATTAAGATTGTTTAATCTAAACATAATTGGCGCAGCCTGTACCTCAGTTGTGGTGATAGTGTGTCGCAATTAAATAAAAATAATAATATTAAAATAGAAATAAATTGTATAAAAAAATAGTGACAATTGAAAAACAAAAAATATGTAATGAATTTGTAACGCCGTACACAAGCCAAATACATGCGACTTTGTTTTGTTTAAATTGTTATACTGGAAATGAATTGCTTTGTAAATTAATCGTTACAATTTATAAAATGGTCATTCCAATTTTTAGCGTTTAGAGTAATGGTCTTAACAACTTGAATTAAAACTTAGCCCCTACGTAACTTTATAATAAAGTACATTGTGTTAAATTTCTTTATATCACTCGAAAAGTCGTTTTATTGTTGAGCCACTGAACAGTTTTAACTAAAAAACTAACAAAGGTTATGGGCCCAGGACACTGGTAACATAATTTTTTTGTGGTCGTCACGTATTCAACAATAAAAAATTTGTGATGTTATATACCCAAGGAGTTCTTTTGGTTTTCGTTGTTTTATCCGGAGGTTTAAAAACAAATATGTCGAGTGGTGTTGCTAGTATAGAGAAATTAATCGGAGATAACTACACAACATGGTGTATACAAGTAAAAAGTTTGCTGATCACAATGGATTTGTGGAACACTGTCGTGGAGCCCTGCCCGGAAGAAAGTGTTCAGAAAGCAATTCGGCAGAACAACGACAATAAGGCGCTTGCAACAATTACCCTAAGTGTTAAACCCAGTGAGTTGATCCATATTAAGGATTGTTCAACTGCAAAAAGTGCCTGGTATGTATTATCATCAATATACAAGTCGAATACAGCGTCCAGAAAAGTAAATTTATTCAAAAGGCTTGTCAAGTTTAAATTTCATAGTAATGAAAAGTTTTCCACACAAATAAATGAATTTTGTTCCATAATTGATGACCTTAAAGAAATTGGAATCGCTTTAAATGAAGATTTGCTTTCAATATTATTATTATGTAGTCTTCCCGATGAAATGGAGAGTTTTGTGGTAGCAATTGAGAGTAGAGATATTTTACCAAAATGTTAGAAATTAATTTCAAAAATATTGGAAGAAGAAATGAGACAATCCAGTAAAGTAAATAATAATATAGAAAATGTTTTTGCGGCGAATTCCAAAAATTATGCAAAAAGAAACAGAAATTTTTTAACACAAACAACAACTATAGAAATAAAAATAGTTCAACAAAAACAACAAACAATAGTAACGGCAATGTTAAAAATGATGGTTATGTTAATAACATTAGTAATGTAAAATGTTTTCGCTGCGGCAAAAAGGGCCACATTCGTTCACAGTGCAAAGAGAAATATGAAAATGAATTTGCTTGCTCTTTATATGAAGACAGATGTAATGTAACAGAAATGTGGATATTCGACAGCGGCGCGACGTCACATATGTGCAAATCAAAAGAGTATTTTATAACATTAAATGAGTCGCAACAACAAGTCGTGTTAGCATCTGGTGAGAGTGTTAAAGATGAAGGCATAGGAAATATTAAAATAAAAACAAAATTTTGCACACTTGAATTAAAGAATGTTCTATATGTACCATATTTACATTCGAATTTTTTATCTATTAATAAAATAGTTAAAGCTGGTCACACTGTTAAATTTGCCGATAATAAAGCAGAAATGAAGAGCAAAAATAAACAAACAATTTTGACAGCTGATTTGGTTGGTGAAATGTTCATTGCAAATATAAAATCTATTGTAAATTTTGAAAATATTGAAAGTGCTTATGGAATAATTAACAAAAGTGAAGGAATAAAGTGGCATCAATGCTATGGTCATTTGAACCTTAATGATTTAAACAAATTGAACATAAATAATATGGTGAAAGGTTTTAATGTAAAAATGCCAAAAACAATTGATTGCATTACTTGTGCTGTGTGTAAAATTTCCGCCAAACCCTACAAAACCTACGGAAGTGTACAAACAAAAGACTTGCTGGAGTTGGTACATACAGATCTATGTGGGCCAATTGGAACAAAAACCCTAAGTGGCGCGTCGTATTTCATCGCCTTTATTGATGATTATTCGCGGTATACAACAACGTTTTTCTTAAAAAATAAATCAGATGCCTTTGACGCATTCTGTTCTTTTGCTGGGACCGCGGAGACGCAGACAGGCCGCAAAATTAAAGTCGTTAGGAGCGATAACGGAACGGAATTTGTAAATTCTAAATTTAAAGTTTTTTTCTCTAAGAAAGGCATCGTCCATCAAACAACAGTGAGCTATTCGCCACAACAGAATGGTGTTTCGGAAAGGGCGAACAGGACGTTGGTGGAGATGGCTAGGTGTTTGGTTGAGTCTTCTGGTTTGCCACAGGTATTATGGGGTGAAGCTATCAATACTGCAACATATTTGAGGAATCGAGCTCCAACAAAAGTGTTAAATGATGTTACACCGTACGAGAGATGGTTCGGTAAAAACCATCAGTTTTTCATTTAAAAACATTTGGATGCGATGCAGTTGTTTTAAATAAAGGTCCTAAGCCGAAAGGTGGTAAATTTTTCCCTAAAGGTAATAAAATGAAATTTGTGGGTTATCAATTGTCTACAAAAGGTTATCGTTTATATAATCCCACTACTAAGCAAATAATTATTTACGTTATTTTCTTTGAACAATCTTTTGAAAAATGTTTTATTCCAGACAAAGAAGAAGAAAATCTATTTTTGGAATTTTTTAAAGAAAATAATTCAGTGAGTATTCCTGAGGTAGAACAAATCAAGGAGGAAGAAGTCGAAGAAGAGCAAATGAATGATGATGATGAAGATCTGGCAGAGGAGAGTAGTGTGGAAACAGACAGAGATGAAACAATTGTTGTCGAAAACAAAAGAAAACGAGGTAGACCAAAATTGATAAAAACTGGAGGTAAAAGCAGGCCCAGAAAAGTATACTGCACCGAAGACGGCGTTGAGATGTTGAATTCTGTTATAGAAAATCCCGACACGGTGGCAGAAGCATTAAATTCTGAAAATTCAAATAGGTGGATTGAAGCCATGAAGAAAGAATATGATTTCTTGATCAAAAACAAAACTTGGCAGCTTGTAGATAAACCCAAAGGTAAAAATGTGATTGGTTGCAAGTGGGTGTTTGCGTTAAAACGTAATCCTGATGGTTCGGTGGAGAAGTACAAAGCTAGGCTTGTTGCCCAGGGCTGTTCCCAAAAACCAAACGTTGATTATAAAGAAACATTCGCACCCGTCGTTCGTCATTCAACAATTCGGTTGATATTGGCCTTATCGGCCAAATATAAATTATTGGTAAATCACGTCGATATTGTTGCTGCTTATTTAATTGGAAATATTGATGAAGATGTTTATATGTTACAACCTCCTATGTTTGAAGACCAAAGTAAGCCGAGTCAAGTATGCAAGTTATCTAAAGCATTATACGGCTTAAAACAAGCAGGACGTGAGTGGAACAAGAAAGTTAACGACATCTTGTTAAAAATTGGGTTTATACGGTGCAAATCGGATACATGTGTATATATTCGAAGAGATGATTCTAATTTGAATATCATTGCTATTTATGTTGATGATATGTTACTGGCATGTTCAAATGGGCTTGACATGAAAAACATTATTTTGGAGCTGAACCAAAGTGTAGAAGCCATTGATCGTGGGCCGTTATCGTTCTATTTAGGAATGGAAATAAATCGAGTTGGTTCGAGAGGTGATATCACAATTCACCAAAATAAATACACCCAAGAAATTTTAGAAAAGTGGGGTATGGCAGATTGTAAGCCAGCGTCTACGGGGTGGCCGAGTGGAGCTGTATTAGAAAGATGTAAGAATAAATGCGACGACTTAAATATTAAAAGCTATCAAAGTTTAATAGGTGCATTGATGTATCTCGCGGTAATATCACGTCCGGATATAATCCATGTAGTTTCCAAATTGTCTCAATATAACTGTCATCCACACGAAGAACATTTAAAACCTGCAAAACATGTTTTGAGATACCTGAAAAAGAATCCAGTTGGTAAAATAGTTTTTTCTGCTAATTATAATGAATTTAAATGTTTCACAGATGCAGACTGGGGCTGTGAGTCAACAGATCGAAAATCATACTCTGGTCATGTATTGTTTATGAGCGGTGGTCCAGTTGCATGGGAGTCACGAAAGCAAGCTATAGTAGCCTTGAGTACAATGGAAGCTGAGTACATAGCTTTATGCCAAGGTACGAAAGAAGTGGTTTTTCATCGAAATCTTTTAAAAGAGCTGAGTTTTGATGAATATGTAACTACACCAACAACAATATTTTGCGACAACCAAAGTGCTAGTTTCATGGTAAAAACCCTGCAGTACATAAGAGATTGATATTCGATACCATTATATTCGGGAGCAATATGATAGTAAGAATATTAATATCGAATATATTCCCTCATATGATAATGCAGCAGACATACTAACAAAAGTTTTAAGTAAAAACAAACACTTACAGGGTTGTAAACTTTTAAAGTTAAAATTGTAATTTTTGAATTTTTATTATTGAAATACAAATTGTGAATGCATTTGGCTTGAGGGGGAGTTTGTAATGAATTTGTAACGCCGTACACAAGCCAAATACATGCGACTTTGTTTTGTTTAAATTGTTATACTGGAAATGAATTGCTTTATAAATTAATCGTTACAATTTATAAAATGGTCATTCCAATTTTTAGCGTTTAGAGTAATGGTCTTAACAACTTGAATTAAAACTTAGCCCCTACGTAACTTTATAATAAAGTACATTGTGTTAAATTTCTTTATATCACTCGAAAAGTCGTTTTATTGTTGAGCCACTGAACAGTTTTAACTAAAAAACTAACAAAATATTAATACATGACAGTAAAAAACAAAAAATATGTAAGACATAAAATATTATTAAAAAAAACTAAATTTATCGTATAAAAATATAAATTAAAATAAATTTTTTTTTTAGCCAGTAGTTTATGCAAACAAATTTAATAATAATTATTATACAAACATATTAAACATATCTGTGGCAATATGGAAGAGTAGCTTAAGTCGACATAAGAGATAATTGAGTTAAGGCGTTTGGCGCATTGCAGAAGCAAAGGCGCTTTAATGTGTATAGTCCGTTTGAAAGAATTCTGTTTTTTTTATCAATGTTATGTACTTTTACTTTTTAGCTTAAGTTTTTTGAATCAATAATGCATTGATCAAAACAACGTATGTACACATAGTTTTGTTTACATATTCAGATTTTCCATCCATATAACGGTATCGCTTAACTTCACTTAAGCTGTATAAATGTTAACCTTAAAAAATAAAGTCATTATTTTCAAACAACTTATGTTTACTTAAAACTACACAATATATACTTTTTGTTTAAATAGAATAGCTTAAGTTACTTAAGGTCCAGTTCAACGCAAATTTCAGTTTCGAAAAAGCGCTTAAGTAGCAAAGTCGTAATATCTTCTGAATTCAACAATATTTTTTTTTAATAATCATCCTTCTTCTCTAATTAACATGTTACCAATATATTAATTCATAAATTATTCGCAAAAATCAGGCAGAATAAAAATTACACAAAATTGATGATATATCAAAACATCAACTTTCGACTTAAGCTACTCTTCCATATTGCCAAAGATATATACACCTAAAAAACATTAATAAAATTAAAATATACTATTTAAATTAGCAAACTTAAAAATTAAAACAAATTCAAGTATTGAAAAATAAATAATAATAAAATAAACTATTTAAAAAATTTAAATAAAAAAGAAAAGAAAAAATATCTTCTAATATTAAAAAATACATTTATACGGTGACAAAATATCACCGTAAACTAAATAAAAAAAAATATCCTCTAATATTGGAGAATATATTTATACGGTGAGAGAATATCTCCGTAAACTGAATAAAAAAAGTAAAAATAAATAATAAAAAAAGGTATTTATTTTAATAAAAAAGAAGAAAAAACGACAACAAAAAAAAATACATAAAACAAATACGAATAATAGAGATAAAAATATATAAAAAAAGGAATATATAAAAAAAAGAAAAATGGAGAGGTCACATCTCCGTATTAAAAGAAAAATTGTGAAAAAATTCGGCGAGCGAATATTGCCGAAGCGCACTGACACCGTTGGGTTTTGACCCATTTTCAGTTGAAACCTACCAATCTACTTCTCAACAATGCTTTGGATTCTTGTACTGGTCGGACTTTCTGTAGCCCAACATATAGAAATTCGGGACCTATCAAAAAACAAGGGCGTCTTACCAATAAACCTCGATGCTGCGCGACTAATAACAAGTCATAACAATTTAATCCACGTTATAAATCTGGACAAATACATAGAAAACAGACAATATTAACAATACCCTCAAACTTTTTGAACAAAATAAGCATACTAAACTTTTCACAAGAACTACAAATTTGAAATTACAAGAGCTAAGATCAAAATTAAATAATCTCGTCGATAAACGTCATAAAAGAGGGCTAGTAGACGGACTTGGCCATGCCATAACATTTATCACTGGGGACATGGATGCCAAAGACGCCCAAGAAATTAACCAACAAATTAGGCAACTCGAATTAAATTTCCAGACAACTGTATCACAAAATCATCAACTAAACCTTAACATGGCCATGAAGTTTGAAAATATAACAAAGCATATTAATGGAGTACAAGAAACAATAGAATCTTTTTTAAACGGACAAACAAATGAAATAGCGAAGTATGTAAAAAATGCAGAAACTAATATTAGGGAAATACAATACCTTAACCAAATAAATTATAACGTTGACGTACTGACGAATCACATTAATGACATCTCAGAAGCTATCATCCTAGCAAAACTTAACATAATTCCAAAACTAATTCTAAACCCTGACGAAGTAAGGCAGATCAGTCAGCATTTAGAATCTCAGTTAATTGAAACAAAATTCGTAGAAAATATATATGAACTACTTACTCTTCAAGCCTACTACAACGAAACAAACATTATTTTTAATATAAAAATCCCTAACCTTGATCCTAACCTTTATCAATTTTTACCACATAATACCCCTACCTATAAATAAAACAAAAATAGTTTCAACAGAACCTTATTTATTGTATAATGATCTAAAAAATACATATACTGTTATAAAATGTCCTAAAATTGAAAATGTATATTATTGTAAAGATTTAAAGAATATAGAAATAACGGCGAACTCTAGTCGCATTGGCCGACTCATGCAGAATAAAAATACTACTTGCGTAATTACCGATATTACCAATGAATATATCAACTAGAGTTGTGTAGTTCACGAACAAATTAGTTCAATTGAACTATTCATGCAACTGAACTAAGTGAACAGGCTCGGTAGTTCTTTTAGCTCAGTAGTTATTTTAGCTCCGCAGTTCCTTTAGTTCTCGTTTCTTATTCGCTCCTTTTATTCTTATACGTTCTATTATTTTGATTATCGTTCTTATGTGTAACATTCCTATTGGAATGGTGGCGGTGCTACTACATATTAAAAAAAGAACTTATTGAAAGAAACATTTTTACAAAAATAAGCAAATACAGTCGAACTTCCATAACTCGGATCTCCATTATCCGAAAAAAAAACTTCGACTTATGGAGACCTCGAGTTACAAAATTTTTTTTCTTTAAGAGTTAATTGCAAGCATGTGTTTTTATTATGTATTTCTTATTTAGAACAAGCAGTAACTGAAAATTGCGTACCTTAGAATACTAGATAATGTAATCAACAAGTTAAAATGAATTGAAATATTCTGAAATAAGTGACTGAAAATGTACTTCTTTTGTTATTTTCAGTATAAAATATCTCTAATTTATTCAAAGCCTTATAGTGTTCTTCAGTTGTACGGTTATTAATTTGCAAAAATAAATTCAATGTTCGCAAAGAACTTTCTACATCGGCTTTGGAGGGCTGATGAATAGTTTCTTCCAACGAACCCTCACCATCACTCTCGGTTCAGCTTAAGGCTGGATCTTCTGGTTCAATACATATTTGCTCACCAATATCATCGTCTGTAGGAAATTCAGTCGTGTAAAGCTCATTATCTACTTCAATATAATCTGGAAGAGTAGTATTGCAAGTTATTTTTTTGCTTTTAACCAAGCTTGGTAATTGGCTTCAATTTCATTTTGACTTTCATCAACATTACTCAAAAAAACTAAAGGAATGTCATCTTCTTCCAATAAAGTTCCATAAAAAGGGATTTCCCCATAAAAAGGCAGCGAAATATGCAAACCAGTTTAACCAAAAAAAAAAAAGAAAGCAAAACAAACAAACACAATCACAAACCAACCAACAAACAAAATAATTCAAGTTATAGAATTCATTTATAGGTGTTTCGTTCGAGTTATGGAGAACTTCGAGTTATGGAAGTTCGAGTTACGGAAAAGTAATTGTATGTTATTTGTTATCTTAAGCCTACTGCCAATCTAATTTGTTCGAGTTACAGAAAATTCGAATTAGAGAAGTTCGAGTTATGGAAGTTTGACTGTAAATATAAAATATTTTTTCTATTTAACTAAAAGAATGGTTTAGAAGAGAAATACGAACAGAAATTCTCATTAAATATTTAAAAATAAATCACATGCTTTTAAAGTGCTTCAAGCACATAAATGAATTAATAAAAATGAAAAAACGTTAAATACTACAATTTATTTAAAATGAAAAATCATATTGCAAATATTATAATTTTACACGGAATACATATTAATTCCTTTATTGGTATTGTTTACATAGTTTAAATATAAATGAGCAAACGTTGCCATAAAGGAGTTACACAAATTGAGGAAGAGAGCGGAGTTGTTAAAAATAACTGAACTATTGAACTAAAAGAACGAACTAGTTCATTACAGAGAACTGAACTAGAAAGAGCTAACAAACCCAACTCTAATATCAACCAGAACCCAACCTTATCCTGTTTGTCAATGCACCTGAAACACAAATCAATACATCATGTAAAGCTGATAACCAAATGATAGAAGGAACCGCTTTGGTACGTTATAAAAACTGTAAAGTACGTGTAAACAATATAACATACAGTGATGATACTAACACCTTCTGGGAAGTCATATACATAGCTCCAGCCCCAATCGCAGAAGTCCAAGCAACAACTGAAATCAAAACACTCACTTTAAAAAAACTGGCGGATTGCGACATGACCCAAGAAGACAAAATTCTGACCATATCATCCAGAATAAATGCTCACGATATGGTAGAATCTGTGTTTGGCCTAATAATAATTGCAACACTTATTTTTACCCTCAAGGAAGTATATGTACAAAAAACCAAACACAACATCCAGCCTGAAGCTGCTATCCCTTCGATCCCTCAGCTTCAGACTAGAGGGGGAGGAGTTACGTATACGCTACCACACATGCTACCCATGAACGGAAGTGGAATGCAGGTATACGTTGTCGGCTTTAATTGATGAAAATCAAAACATTTTGATTTTTTCATTTGACGAATTTTTATTTGATCGTCTCCAATTCTAATGCCTTGGTTACCCAAGCGTTAGAAACGTAAAATCGTAACGTACGTAGCCTTAAAAACGTTTGTGTAGTTATAGAAACGTTTAAAACGGGACATATGTCAACGAAGAATGTAAATAAAAACGAAACAGAACACAAAGCAACACACAAACAAACACAACACAATGCATAGAAATTGGTATACAGACTCATCATCAGTGTTGCCGTTTTTTGTTCAATGTGTAGATTATTCCGGATTTGTTTATTATTTGTCTTATAAAAATAGCTTTTGTTTTGTTTGTTAAAATTAATTAATTATGAGACTATAATTTTGTTTTCTTATTTTCTGTTTCTTTTTCTCAATTATAATTTAAATTTGAAAAAAAAATATAAAATAAAAAAACTGCAAACTTAATTTTGATCATATTTTTCCTTATTTGGTGATTTTTTCACAAATGTTGGTTACAATATTTTTTTCGTGGCAACACTGCACTCTCTCTCATGTTTTCTCTCTTATGTTCAAATGTCACGTAAAAACGTGGGAGAATTCTGTTTTATACAGATCGTTCCGTTTTGCTAACGAGAGAGAACGTTTCGGTAATCGTTTACATTGTTCTCCATATGCTAAAAAGAGAACGTTTTCTACGGTACGTTACGTTACGTGTGGCTAATTCACACTTAATGCTGAAGTTACCCATACGTAACGTAACGTACCGTAGAAAACGTTCTCTTTTTAGCATATGGAGAACAATGTAAACGCTTACCCAAACGTTCTCTCTCGTTAGCAAAACGGAACGATCTGTATAAAACAGAATTCTCCCACGTTTTTACGTGCCATTTGAACATAAGAGAGAGAGAGAGCAGTGTTGCCACGAAAAAAATATTGTAACCAACATTTGTGAAAAAATCACCAAATAAGGAAAAATATGATCAAAATTAAATTCGCAGTTTTTTTATTTTATTTTTTTTTTCAAATTTAAATTATAATTGAGAAAAAAGAAACAAAAAATAAGAAAAGAAATTATAGTCTCATAATTAATTAATTTTAACAAACAAAACAAAAGCTATTTTTATAAGAAAAATAATAACCAAATCCGGAAAAATCTGCACATTGAACAAAAAACGGCAACACTGATGATGAGTCTGTATACCAATTTCTTTTCATTGTGTTGTGTTTGTTTGTGTGTTGCTTTGTGTTCTCTTTCGTTTTTATTTACATTCTTCGTTGACATATGTCCCGTTTTGAACGTTTCTATAACTACACAAACGTTTTTAAGGCTACGTACGTTACGATTTTACGATTCATACGCTTGGGTAACCAAGGCATAATTGACAAGCAATATCTCATTTGCTTGGATATCGTCGTAATGAACACATCATCAATGCGCGGATTAACAACCAAATATTTTTTTATTGTGAATAATGTAGTAATAAACAAAGAAATATATTTTTTTAATTGTGAATGTATATTTTATATTTCGTGTGCATATATGTACAATGTATGTATTTTGTGTGTGTATATTTTATTTATTATATTTTTAAGAAGTTAAATTGTGTTTGGTAATCGATTTTGCCATCATGGAGAAGTGCAAAATTGAAAAAAAAAAATTTATATTAGAATTAATTGCAAAATATTAATGTTGCATGTAAAACTGGAGGAAAAAGTAATAGAGAAGAAAAAAGAAAATAATATGAAATTTTTCATCCAAAGTTTTTCTTTTTTCATATATTCCTTTTTTTCTTAAATAGATAAATCGTCATCCGATGAAGAAATTTTGCGAAGCGCACACTACAAAATCAAAATGCAAATGACGATTGACGAATTTATTTGAACGTCTCCTTTTAAACTTCAATCACACTACACTCACACTTATACATTATTTGACGAATTTATTTGGTCGTCTCCAGGGGCCTTAAGTAGCACAGCCACGAACAAACTAAACTGATCAATCTGCCTGTTTTATATCCAATAGAATAACTTTATTAAATAAAATTATGACTTTTACCACAGAATATACACAGAATAGAAACAAGAGTTTGACGTTTAACTTTCCATGGAGAAAGAGACAGCAAATATTACCAAAAAGTATTTATGTCTCTCTCTGATTGTAACTCTGTTTTGTTTATTTATGTTTGTTTTAGTTTTCGGGGTGGTTTTTTAAATTGGCGAGAGTTAATAAAAAATGTAATTTTTGTCTAAAACTATTAATAAATAATAAAAACAACTAATAACAATAACAACTTTAACTTTTTCTTTCAAGAAATTAAAAAATATTGGCAACTTTCAGCAAGAAAATTTTTTTATGAGCAGTACGTCTTATTTTGATCTTGTAATATTTAGCTTCTTAATTACCTCTTGCACAAGAAACTATATTCATTGTGACCGAAAATCACACACATTTCGATTAATATTTAATTATTTAAGAATCTTTAAACTTTTCATTGAAGAAATTAAAAAATATTCCAAATTATCCCTTTTTTAGCACAAAATAAATCTTTATTTATATTTAATTTTTCTACTTTAACCGCCAGTTTTCACTCTGTATATCTGTTGCTTCTATCACATTTGATTCGCAAAACATTAAAATATTTATTTTCTCCCTCTACGAGGTAGGTTAATGTGCTGCTTTGAGCGTTTTTAAACGTCAAAGGTTTCAATTCTGTGTATATTCTGTGACTTTTACATTTGAGATGCTAAATCACAGTAGCTCCTTTTCTATCGGAGCATAACTTTTCTGGGTATCAGTTAAGGATACAGATGCATAAGCAATAGGATTTTCCCATGCATTATTGTGGCACCCAATGCAAAATTTGAAGCATCAACGGACAATACAATGTCCTTCTTGTGGTCAAAATAGGTAAGGACTGGTGCCATTGTAATTTCCTTTTTTAAGTTGTCAAACTCCGCATCATGTACCCAGTCCAATGCCACTTGACCCCATCCTTTAAAAGTTCCCTAAGATTCCTATTTTTCAGTGATAAATTATCTATAAAAGAGCCCAAGTAGTTTACCATCCCCAAAAATCTCCGTAAGGCCTTAACGTTCTCCGGTCTTGGCATTTTAACAATAGCCTCAATCTTGCCGTCATCAGGCCTTACCCCTGACTTATCAAAAATGTGTCCCAAAAATTTTATCTCAGTTTTGAGACCGACTTTTCTTGCCCTAAGAAGCACTTGCTCCAAAATCTTCATATGCTCCTCCTTGCTGGATCAAAAAATTATTAATATAAACAATCAGTTCTGGAATATCTAAAAATAGTTTCACTATATCCGCGTGAAAAATTTCAGGCGCCGCGTTAATGCCGAACGGTAGTCTCAAAAATCGAAAGCGACCCAATGGTGTATTAAATGTGCAAAATTTGGAGGAGTTCTCACCCAATGGAACCATCCAGAAACCACTATTCGCATCTAGTGTTGAAAAGTATAGAGAACCATTTAGCTTTGCCTTGCATTCCTCAATACTGGGAAATGGATAGTGTGGTCTTAGAATTGTCTTATTTAAATTTCTTGGATCCAGACAAATCCTCAAATTACCGTTTGGCTTTGTGACAAGAACAACCGAATTGACCCACTCTGTCGGTTCAACCTCAGGGACAATAACCTTCAAATTAACCATGCTGTATAATTCCGTTTTCAACTTATCCATCAATTTAAATGGTATCTTGCGAGGAGCATCGACAACTGGCCTAATATTATCCCTTAACATAAATTCGCACTTCCTCTGTAAGCATCCTAGCCCACTAAACACATCCGAATACTTTTCCATTACTCCATTTATTGAAATTTCATTAACTTGTCTGATCAAATTCATATTAACAGCAGTTTCTATACCTATAATATTCTTACACTGTATGTTAACAATAAAGAACTTAACTAAAAAGCATGTATTCTTATAGTTAACTTCCAAATTAGCAGTCCCTAACACTGGAACCCTATCCCCGCTGAATGTGCAAATTCTAGTTTTAGATGGTATCAATATATTTTGAATATTTAGAAAATCTGCAGTCTCTGTGGACAATATATTTGCCTGTGCTCCTGTATCTATTTGACAGACAATTTTTTTCATTTATTTTTACCTCCACATTCCATTCTTTTAATCCTCTATTTTCTTTAATAACAGCACCAACAAAAAGATCTTCTTCAATTTCCATTATCTCGTTGGTAACGGCCCCAACAAAAATATCGTCTTCCTCGTCTTCTTCGTCCCTTTCATCAGCAGCCATTTGCTTAACTATTCTTTTCTTGAGAGAACACATTTTAGCAAAGTGGCTCATTTTGCCGCATTCATAACACCTCACCCCTTCTGCTGGACATTTAACATTGTGAGATTGTCCACACTTCATACATTTGTTATAATTTTTTAACGTTGTAGTTGTTACTGCCATTATAACTGTTGTTACTTGCTTTGCTATTAGCAATACTATGCTTTTGTTGGTGATATTGCGTTTTGAAGTTTTTTTCGTGACGACATATATAAAACCTTCAGCATTAACATCTTGCTGCAATATTGTAGAATTTTGTTTAGCCATAACCATGGTATTAGCAATAGAGACAGCTTTTTCCAGAGTAATATTTGCTTCAGTCAGAAGTCTCTCACGGACGTTAGATAATTTAGGTCCCAAACCCACATGAAAATATCACGAATTAAGGTTTTCCGTAACTCTTTAAACTCACAGTTTAAACTCAGATTTTTTAGAATCGTAACAAATTCATCACAGTTTGTTCTTCTTGCTACTTGCAGGAAAAAAATGTATGCCTCTCCATTACAATGTTTATTCGAGGGACAAAAAATTCCGCCATTTTTTTACTAAGTACTCATATTTAACAGTGTCAATGTCAAAATCAAAAGAATTAAAAATTTATAATGATTTACTCCCCATATAATGTAACATCAAAGCCACCTTCCTTTTATCAGTTTGTGCCTCCAAGTCGGACGCCCGTAAAAAGATTTTAAATTTGGTTTGTCAAATTTTCCATTCTTTGGCCAAGTTTGGTGCTTTCAAGTTCAATGGTTGCAATGTGGCTGCAAACACTTGATTACTTGTTGTTTGTTTTTTATCGTCTTGAGACATTTCTCTTTTAACCAACTCTTTTAACCTTCCCTTATATTTTTATTTTCTTTTTTTTAGAATGATAAATGAATATCATTAGCCACACCTGACACCATGTTTTATATCCAATAGAATAACTTTATTAAATAAAATTCTGACTTTTACATTTGAGATGCTAAATGACAATGAATGTTTTATTTTCTGTGTTCTATTCATGTCATGTAATATGATTGTTCTATCTCTAGAGAGAGGGTGATTCGTATAGTCATTATAGATCTTTATATACACTGTAAGACATTAGTTAGTAAATACAGGTTTAATCATAATAACTATACAACACTGCCATTTTTGCGATTGTATTGGTAAAACTGTACTCACACATACAGAAAACTGTGCTCACATGTACAGACTGAGAAGAGTTTGAAGAATATCAAGGCAAATTCATAGAAGATAGGAGGCTGAGGAGATTTGGACTGTCAAAAATATTTTTGTTTTTTGTGTAATTTGTTTCGATATTGAATTTCGTATTTACATTAGTCATAAACCCTCATATGTACCGCATGTATCCTTAACGATACGCACTCTAGAAATTATTTAGGATTACTAATTTAAAGCCAATTATATTAAATTTTTGCAAGATGATTAAAAATATTTAAGCCTTTAACACTAAATACATATATCTTTTAAACTACAGCCTAGATTTACAATATTTATGGTTATTTAGATGAAAGTGATGAATTACCAAACAAACAAAAAAAGAATTCCATGTCTCCAACTAGGTGCCTAAACTATGACTGAAATAACTTGTGTGTTAGTTTTAAAACAAATTCTCTTTCAGAAGATTGGGATTTAGGGATTAAAACAAATTGGGTCAATCTTCTGTTGAAAATTTGTTATAATTACTCAAACGAAATTATAATTGGGATTAAGAAAAGAGAAAGAAAGAAAGAAGTATTAGTATATATTTCTTATTTTCTTTTTTGAGTCTGTCAATTTGGTTGAGAGCTGTGGAAGCAAGTGAATTTTAAGTACAAGTTTTGATTCCAATTTTCTACTAAAGTTAATTCAAAATAATTCACAATATAATTCAAGGGATAATAGTTAAAATAAGTATTCAATTTCAAAATTCAGTCATAAAATAAATATAAATTAGGTACAAATTTTAATTGGTACAATAATAAATAAGAAATAACGTCTGCAGCTGGTATTTTTTAATTTACAGGTGCTGCTCTATTATGTAATTTAGCATGACATAAAAATCATAAGAATTTTCAATATATAAAATTTATTTAGTTTTTTTAATTGCTTTAATTAATTCCCTATAGTTGTTTGAGGGTTAATTTTTTTGACACTTCAAATGCACTTTTACAAAAACAGAATGCCTGTTGTTTTTGCATTGTTGTATTTGTTGTATAGATAAGGCTACCTTCTATGAATTTGCCTTGAAAAATATCAAAATACTTTTGATTTTCGCAGAAAATTGAAGCAAATTTGATTATGTGTGTGCGGGCAATTGCTTCAATTTTCATTTTTCTCCAGATTTCGTAGGAGTAACATCTCTTTGTTTCACGGATGTTTCGATAATGTGTAGCAAAAAAATTATAACAAATATAAAAAGTAGTTTTGTTATTTTTTATGTAGTTTTGTTTTTATTTATGAATTTTATGATATTGTTCCTTTATTTTTATGAACTTTGTTTTGTTTAATAAAAATTATTTTAATTATAAGCCGAAAAAATTAAGTCCATTAATAATTAGTTTTTATTGCTTTTATATTATATTTTAAAATCTTGTTTATTTCTCCACAAGTTTCTAGAACAATGCGACCAATTGCTCGTTCCGAAATAGCGCTGACAAATTAAAAGAAAAAAGAAACGACACTAAAAAAAACAAAGTAATCTTCCAAATAAAAACCATATGTTCTTTCAGATAACCTAGAAACCTAAAAAAAATATTAAAAAAAAAACATAAAATAATTTTCTCATGATGTTTTCTTCTACACGACATTTTTAAAATGAAATTTGAAGGCTTAAATTTGATGTGTTGCTGTGCTAAAGCCGAAAGTCCATACCATCCATTTCATGCGCCTTGCATTACAGCAATTCTTGCTTTCTATGCCGATTTTATTGCAAGTTACACACAATGCGTTTATGCGACTGGTTTTTTGTTTTGATCAACTGTTGTGGTAAACAACAAACAAGCGAACAAGGAAATTTTTGGGAAAAATAGAAAATCAAATTGTAATTTTAAAAGAATTTATGGCATTAATTACAAATTTATGAGTTTACATATGTCATATTTTGTGCTGTTAAGGCCTACGAAAATCCTCAAAAGAACACAAGACGAGTGTTTTCAGTTTACAAATTAATAAATTCAAAATAGATGACAGACACTCAGTACATAAAAACAATCCTATATACATATATGGGCAATTCACACGACTTTGTATCGTGTATGTTGTATTGAATACATTTGTTTGTTTGTGAACGCTCAATGCTATGCTGTATTGTGTATCTCATGGCATTCAAATAATTTGATAGCCCGAAACCAACACAACTTTTTAAAAACATATGAAAACATATACACATTTTTTCATTCATACAATTTGATAGCACGAAGCAATACAACTTTTAAAAACATATGGAAAAAATGTGTATAAGTGTATCGGATTTTTATATGAAAAATATCAATATCAAATACAACGATACAACGGCTTGTGTGAATTGACCAATAAACAATCATCATATAAATGTGTTAAAAAATGTATTTTACTGTATTTTCCTCTTAAATTAGTAATAAACTTTGTTATGAAATATGTTTTTATTAATATTTTTGTAATGCAAAAAGAAAAATGCGAAAATAGTAATGCACTATTTAAACATATTTATAGAAACCATTCACAATAGTATATAATTTGGCATGCCAAGTTTGAAAAACTGCTGACATTTTTAAACACTGCATTAGTCGCATAGAAAAGTAGAAAGTAATCCTACTTTCTATGCGTCTATGCATTCTATGCTTTTTCTTCTGTAACTTGTCACAATCAACTACACTGATTCTACTTTTTCGGTATACGCATGTTATGCAAGCTAGCATGAAACGCATGGTATGGACTTTCGGCTTAAGCCAAACAAATATTACCAACACATATGAAAAATTTGATCAGTTAAATTTGAGAGCTCATAGAAGTTACATTAATACAACACAGGAAATTTTGTTGAAAAATATTATTGGCCAACCATAAAGAAAGATAGCAAACAATTCAATAATCATTGTCCTGCATGTTTATTTGGACGTTATGAGAGAAACCCAATTAATGAGCCTCTCCAAGAATCAGATATGCCAACACAACCAAGAGAATATATACATGCGGTTATTTACTTTAACGATAACAACACATACCTGCTAACTATAGATAAATTCTCTAAATACATAGTCGCCCAAGAGATAATTACAAAAGCAAAAATAGAAGATAAAATGGAAGAAATAATTATCAGTAATTTTCCCGACCGCAAACGACTCATGACTGATAATGAAGCAAGTTTTGTTACACCAGCATTTGAACAAATGTGCATAAAACATGGCATACAGAAGATAGAAACACCAGTGCATCGACCGAAAGCAAACGGTCAAGTAGAGAGAGCTCATAACTCTATTAGTGAATTAAAATGCATTTTTAAGATACAAAACTCCTCCACAGTAAAAGGAGAAATATTTAGAGCTGTAAAAGAATTAAACAACTCAATACATACCGTAACAGGATACAGGCCAAGGGAAATTCATTTTGGTACAACAAGTTACAATAAAGGAGCAGCATCAAGGTACTGGAAAGGTTAAACACACATGCAAAACATCGAACATTTGAGAAAGGTACTCAAATTTTAGTAAGAATTGCAGGTGTTAGAAAGAAAAGCCAACCCAGATTTAAAAAAGAAGTTGTAGAAGAAGACCGATCTTAACCCGAGGAGGAAAAACTGTTCATAAGAACAATATTAAGAACATCACAATTAAAGAGGATGATACTGAAATACCTGATATTAGTCGTGCTGGTAACGTCACCTCCGACACAATAAGCAACAACTCAAATCGAAAACATAGAGGGAACAAAATACATTCTAACAAGGACAGATGATGTGTTTTTATTTAACGAATAAGAATTCTTATTCCATGTAACAAATTTAACAAAAATATACCTGCCATATAAAGAAAGATTTTATAATTATTATAACGCAACTACAGAAGAACTAATTCTGATGAAAAGGATTAAAACACTATTCGAACAACTCACAGAACATCGACATAAACGAGGATTAAATTTCCTAGGATCGGCACCAAAATTTATCACTGGTATACCCGATCATGATGAAGCAGTTCGAATTGAATCAACTATAAATAAATTGATCAGAAATAAAGAAAAACAAAAAATAATGAACTCAAGATTTGAAAAACTATTAGACTCCATAAACGGTCAAGAAATTATGAATCACGTCTTGCTAACAGAAATACATGATCAATTGCTACTTCTAGTTAGGACAATAAATGCAGCCAAGAATAATGAATACTTAACGGAATCACTAGATCTAGATGATGTTAAAGAAATAGTTCGCCATGAAATAAACTCTGTACCAATTGTTAATGTATTAGAATATTCCAACGTCTACATTGCAAGAACTAACGAACTATTCATTACAATTTACAATTATAAATAATAAAAGTTATAAATAAATTTTGCAAGTTATTTAAATTCACGCCGCTCAACATTAGACATGGTAAGATTTCAACTGATAAAAATATTGCACTCTGTGACAAAGAATATACCAGAATAAAGAATTGCAAAAATTACTTAAGCAAAAATATATGTATGATGAATAATGAACAAGATAATTGTATTAAACCAATATTAGAAAATAGAAAGGCTGAATGCAAAATAATACAGGAATATAACCCTCAACTAGTGCAAATAGAAGAAGGTTTTATTCTCCTGGATGGAGTGAATATTGTGAATAACCAGACAGTATCAGGAACTAAACTAGTTAGTTATAGTGATTAGGTAAATATAAATAATATTACTTTCAGGAACATACACGATAGGACACTAGAGGCGATTCATAATAAACATGATGAAAATTTGAAAATAATCGAAATTTTGGCATCCACGTCAAACTTGACATTTAATAATTTGGACTCACTAAAGGAGTTCATGATTCCTATTGAGCAACAACCAGTTAAATCTTTTACCTATTCATTCTTCACAATTATTTTTATAATATTAATAACATTGGCAATTTCGAAATTAATAAAGTATTACGTAGCACTAAGACGAATCAGTGCCGCAGAAGATTTCTAAGTTATTTATAGTAGGGAATTGGCAAGATTAACCAATCCTTGAATCGGGACGATTCGCTTTTGAACGAGGGGGAGAGTTAACGTCACATATATACTCATACACACATATGGAACAACCTTGGAAAATTTGATAATGAAAAACCTATGTAAACAATTGTAAACATAATCACAAATGTAAAATATATTTAGATATCGCAAAAATATTGAAACAAAATGTATTTAGGTTACTTTAAACATGATCATAAAAATATAGATTTCAAAGAAGAACAAAATGTATTTATGGTAATGTAAACAATAAATAACCAAAACTAATCAGGTAACAATAAACAACTTGCAAACCTAAATATGTTATCTATAAATGCAAAAACATGTTGTTTATGATTACCTACTTAAATATTAAGAACAAAGAAAATATTTTAGTACTTAAGAGAACGAAATATCGTTGGAAGAGTTAGTTAAGAATACATAACATAAGAAACACATAGTGTTTAAGTATCTGACTCAGTTAAGAAAATATAGTTTTATAAGAAGCATAGTCTTCATATATTTTAAGTTTATTTTTTGTTAAAACAAAATAAATAAAAAATCAACGCATTGAGAAAAAAAAATTATATTTTTTTGACCAAAAAAGTGTAAACTTTTAATTCGCGTACTTTTTTGTAGTTTTTGTACTTTTAACTGCATAACCCCTAAAAAAGTACGCAAATGTACTTCTTTTTAGTACCTCTACTTCTTTTTCTACTCTTTTTCTACCTTTTTTGTACTTTCACCATAATTTTATAGAGGTAAACATGTCCATACAAAAAACAAAACATAAATTAAGGCTTATTTTTTGTCGCAAGATTATTGTTCCCCTGTTTTACGTCAATTTTTCGAAAATGAAATTTCTGAAGCATACCCCGGTTTTGTCCATAATATAGGAAATACAATAATATCTGCTATTAAAAAGTTAGAAGAAAATAATAGCCTCGTATTAATTGATATGTTTCAAATACTAAAACAGTTAAACGACAAATTTGAACAACAGCAGGATGAAAAATTCTATGGGTTTTTAGCCGAACGTATATGTATGTATGTAGCAGTTGCAATAATCAGCAAGAGATTTGTCCTTTTAAAAAACGCGCAGCAGAGTTTTTGTTGAATATAAGGTCGTTTCAATTTAGAAAATAATAAATTTGAAAAACTTTCAATTTTCTATCTTAATTCAAACATTTCTTTTCATGAATTTGTGGAAATAATTACATTATTTTCAATCAAAAATATTGATTTAGATCAACTTTTTGACGAATTTATATCATTAAAAATATTTGCTGAAAACATTGAAAAAGAAAAATCTGCAGAAGAAAAATGGAAAGAATTCTAAAATAGTGGATCATTTCCTAATTTTGAAAAGATTTATTGCTTTGTCTTTTCAATTCCTCATTCTTATGCAGCCAGTGAACAAATTTTTAGTTTAATGTTAAATTTTTGGAGGACTTTTAATAGAAAATTTGGAAAGCGAGTTAATAATAAAAACAAACTTTGAATACGGTTGTACTGAGTTTTTCAATTTTTTAAAAACCGAAAAAGGTAAAAATGAAATTGTAAATCAAATACAAAAGAGTGATAAATATTTATAATTTATTTAAATGTATCAGTAAATTTTAAAGTCAATAATTTTCAAAAATTAAAAATGTATATACATATATGTAACTATATCAAAGTATACCATTAAAATTATATTTTTTAAATTAATTTTGAAGTATTAAACAATGAGAATTTATTTTTGAGTTTTTATTCAGATAAATTAAAAGTCCAATAATACTGGTACGCAAATCGAAACGACCTAATATCGTTTAACAACAAAAACGATAAACAAAAGCCACACGATACAAATACACACTAACACTAAGAATACAACGAACGCGTTGATTATTTAAAGCTGCACACACACATATGTACGACGAACATGGTTGCTCCTGATACCAACAACAACATGTATGTGACAAAAAGGGATAGACAACATATGCAAAGTACACAAACAACAATGTATTAGCAATAGAGCTCTCGAGAAGGCGATATCACGAACCTTCCACTTCAAGAATGTTCGTTAGACTGGTTGTATCGGACTATAAAATGGCTGGACAAAGCAGGCATCAGTCAGCCTTGTGTGAAGACGCGTTGCGTATGAACAAAACAAGTCGTGGTTGTAAAGTGAATAATTGTGTGAACTAGTAAAGTGTATAAGCAAATTATTGTTGTATCGTTAAGTTTTATGCGGTGGCACACAAAAGTATTATAAAGAATAAAGAGAGTTTAAGAGAAAATAACGAACTCATATTTAAACGTTTTTAAAAAGGTAAAAACGTAACAATTGGTGCAAAAATCCAAAAGTAAAAATAAATAAATAAAATGAAACTATCCGAACGAAGAGTGGACCGGCTTAAACGAGAGTTGGGTAAACTAGAGCTGCCAACAACGGGCACTAAGAATGAACTGCAAAAGCGCTTAAGGGAACAACTGCAGCTTCAGGGCATCGACAACGAATCCTACGAGTTCGAGGATGAAGTGGAACGAGAGTTACAGGCCCCTGCAACCCCTGGCGGTGTTGACATAAATTCGTTGCTAGCCGCTATGATGGAGAAAATGCAAGTAGCAAACCAAAAGCTATTTGCTGACGCACAAGAAGCTTCTAGAACCGAAAATCAAAAACTTCTAGCTGAAGTGCAAGAAGCTTCTAGAGCCGAAAATCAGAAATTTCTGGCTGAGTCGCGACGAAATAGTGAAAAAAGAATGGAACGAATGCAACCAGCGGTTTTGTCAAAAATAGAAAAGGAGCTCGAGGCGACATCAGGGAAGCTGCAGGAAATACACGAGTCGGTCAGTAAAAGAATCACTGGTGTCGAGGAAAGGATGTCACATTTAGAAAGGACCGTCGACACGAAAGTGAACTATTTGGGAAAGACCGTCGACGGAAAACTGGTGATAATGGAAGAGAAGATCAACATCCTCCAGAGCCAGCGACCGGAACCAGTGCGAGTCGTATCCGAAAGCACTGGCAGGATAAAAGCACCTTGCTTTGATGGCAGCTTACCATTATCCGCGTTCAAATTCCAATTCGAGACAGTAGCCAGCAGAAACGGATGGGACGATGGAGAGAAGGCTCTGGAACTCAGCTGCAGAAACAACTACAACGAGTTAATGGTGGCGTTACAGTGTAAATTCGGCGATGAGCACAAACGAGAATTGTACCGCATGGAATTAAGGTGCCGGGCGCAAAAGGCTAATGAGTCACTTCAGGCCTTTGCAATGGAAGTCGAGAGATTAGTGCAGCTAACATACCCCGGAGAAAACCACCCGCTGATAGACAACATTAAGGCCGAGGCGTTTGTGAATGGTAAACGCGACCCTGACATTAAACTAGCGGTATGTTCTACGCAGAAGACAACCTTTGCAGAGACTGTGGCCTTCGCACAAGCCCAAGAGACCGTTCTCACAATTTCAAGACCACAAACAAGCAAAGTGCGAAGAATGGAAGTAGTGGAGGAGGAGGAATTCCTTTTGAATAAACTTAAAGAGATGTTGAAGTAAGTTTCGGGAGAAAACGACCAAAAGACTAAATTTAAATGCTTCAACTGTGGAAAGAGTGGTGACTTCCAAAGAAACTGTAAAGCGCCACGGAAAAGGTCGAGATCTGTCTCACCAACAAGGAAGAAACGGGCGAGCTAGCAGCCATCTACGCAAGAGTCCCCGTTAAACTAAAAAGAGCTAGCACTGAGGGGCAAGTGCTGGCTCCCACAAGCGAGGGCCCCATAGTCTCAATATCAGTGATGCAACAAAACAACAACAACCTTACGGCGTGCGGGTACATAAATGTCAGACAACACATCTTCACTATAGACACCAGTGCGACGCAGTCTATCATCAGACCATATGTAGTGAAGGGAAAGTGTGAGGCATTTAGCAATGTAAGACTTCGGAGAAGCAACTGGAGAATCTGCCACCGTCCACGGAAAAACAGAGGCGAAGGTGAGGATAGCCAACATTAGTGTAAGTCATGTCTTTATTGTTGCCGATATTGTTATCATTGGTGCCGACTTTATGATAGCTCACGATATCAATTTGAATATGGGGCAACAGATAATAAGTTGGCGAACCGTGAAGATACCTCTTGACGTCGGATACATCCATCAAGTGCACGCCAGAAGGATAGTTGCTGTCGAGCAACAAAAGTTATCTCCTCAGAGCGAATCATTGATATGGGCGCGTATAGAGGGAGACTGTGAGGAAAACCGCTTGTGGGTTGTGGAACCAGCAGAAATACAGACGAATTTAATATCAGCAAAGGCCCTCGTCAAATCCACAGAACAGAGAATAGTCCCGGTGAGAGTGCTAAATCTATCAGGCCATGAAAGAGTCATCTGTAAAAACTCAGAGGTGGGTCAATGTGTTCCAGTAGAGTCGGTAATAAACAGCGAACAAACGCCGCAACCTGCCGAAATGCCAGCCAAGGATCGAAAGGAATTTGGCGAAAATTTGGAGAAATGGATGGCAGGTTTAGCAGATGCAGAGAAAAACAAAGCCGAAAAGCTGCTAAAGAGGTATACTTTCGCTTTCGCCACGAAGACAAGGAAGAACAGCTATGGTCAAGCATGAAATTGTTACGGGCGAAGCGAGACCGATAAAACAGGCGCCTAGAAGCATACCACTGGCGAAGCGTAATGAGGTTAGGGAGTTAGTCGACGAAATGAGGAGAAGCGGGGTAATCGATCCATCTTCGGGTCCGTGGAGCTCTCCTGTAGTCTTAGTAAAGAAGAAAGATGGCAGTACAAGATTCTGCGTAGACTACAGGAAGCTGAATGATGTCACCAAAAAGGATAGTTACCCGCTACCAAGAATTGACGACACACTCGACACGCTAGCCGGAACGAAGTGGTTCTCCACATTGGATCTACAAAGCGGGTATTGGCAGGTGGAGATTGCAGACAACGACAAAGAGAAAACCGCATTCAGTGCGAACGGCGGCTTATGGCAGTTTAAAATTATGCCATTTGGACTCTGTAATGCTCCGGCCACATTAAGGGGCTGCATTGGAGATACATTTCCTGGTGTATCTCGACGACATAATAGTGATGGGCAGAACTTTTGACGAACATCTCAAGAACCTGGGAGAAGTTCTGCAACGAATAACAACAGCTGGACTAAAGTTAAGCGTAAAGAAATGTGCATTTTTCCAAAAGCAGGTGGAATATTTGGGGCATCTTATCACAGCAGAAAGCATATATACTGATGAAGATAAAATACGAGCAGTAGAGGACTGGCCTTGTCCTCAGAATCTACTGCACATACTGCAGACGCTTTGTGCCTATCTTTACCAGCGTGGCTGCAAGGTTGCATGAACTCACAAAGAAATCAAAGGCATATCAATGGGGTGAGTCACAAGAAAAGGCGTTCCAGATACTAAAAGATCTATTGTGCGCTGTACCAGTTTTGGCGTATCCAGTCTCAGGAGAAAAATTCATCTTAGACAGTGATGCTAGCGGATATGGTACTGGTGGTGTACTTTCCCAAGTGGTCAATGGAACAGAGAAAGTCGTAGTCTACTATAGTCATTGATTGTAGTCTAGCCTGAAATATATATAAATTCTATAGATTTAAAATCACAAAAACTGATTTAAATTAAATTAAATTTTAAGTTCATTTTTTATATTAAATACAAATAGTTATGATCTTTTTTATGTTCTTCATTGTTACTGTTGTGAACTATTTTCTGTTAGTTTTTTTTATTGAATTAAATAAATTTTGAAAATAAACAATTGTACTTCTTTTTACTCAATTCTACTGCTTTTTTAACTTCGATGTACGTTTTTTTAACGATTTCAAATCTGGCAAGCCTAATTGGTGGTGATATGGCGCTGAAAACTTTTGGTCTATGCTAAGTAGATTGCAAACTTCTTTTAATAATTCGTTATTAAATTCAATGCTCCTATCAGATTTTAAATTCTTGAAACATCCATACTTTAAAATAAACTGTTTAACTAATGCTTTCGCTATACTTCTAGCATCTTTTGTTTCAATTGGACGACAAGTTAAGAGTAATAATACCAATACTAGGTTAAATATTATGCATTGGAATCCTCATGGTATTACAACACCCACAGCAATTATAGAGTTGGAGCTAGTATTAAAACAAAAACAAATTGATTTAGTTCTCATAAATGAGACATTTTTGAAACCACATCATAGATTTAAACTGGCTAACTTTAAAGTATATAAATAGAAATGATTATAATATGCAAGAGTAAAAGAGAGATCGTCGGGCGTGTTGATATTAATACGCCTATGTATATTTATGCCAGAGCTGTAAAGAAAAGAGATTTTAAACTGCTACAGCCAGTGTGGCCAGATAACCAGCGTCGCTGGTATGCTCGCGTTTTGCCGGGCTGTGTCTCGCCGAATGGGGTGGTCCTTGCTGGTCATCTGAACCTAATGCGCTCTCACATTTATAAAAAAAATCCATACCAGTTTTCGACAAAAGAAATCAAAAAAACATGCTAAGGGACCCGAAAGTGGAACGTACAACAGAATCTATAACTAACAGACACCGGCTACGATTACACCACCATAATGAGGAGAGACTGCCGATGTTATTGCAGTTCTACGTCCCACCCACAGGATTCCAAAAGGATCCCACCTTGATAGCTCTAGATTCTCTGCGCTATCCCTAAATTGCCTTAACTATGCTTACCCTGCCACCTTCCTATCGACTTACCTGCCTTGTTTTTCTAACTAGTCATTATTACAATAAAAATGCGCGAAACCGCAAAAATTTCATTTTCAGGATGAAAATACAATTTATTAAATATCAAATATTACAAAAATCTAACTCTACTCAGTTATTTCCTCTAAAAATGTTTTTTTTGTTACTATCAATAGATTTACAGGTACGAAAGAAAAATAACATCAACACTTACAATCCGAGCTCGGCCTATATGGTCTGGATGCGTACCTCAATTCAATGAATTGGTATAGATAATAAAACCAAAAAAAACCCTAATCATATTAACGTCAAACGAAGTTATCAAATATACTTAAATAAAAATTCGATATTCTTAAATCTTTAAAATAAAAAAAGAAATAAAAAATATTTTAATTTAAATAATAAGAAACTCTAATATACTTAAATTTCAAAAAAAAAAAACAAATAAATCAAAAATACTTAAATAAAAAAACTTCGGTATATCAAAAAAACAAAAAAATATTTAAAGTTAAAACCCAAGAACAATAAGGGCTACTTAAAAATTATACAATTGGAAAACGTTTATATTTACTATAAAAAATTTATCTTCTTAAAGGCTGACAGTTCAGTTCAAGTCTCTGGTTTAATCCTTGGGGTTAGTAGAGCTGGTAGAGGCTGCTAACGGTAAGCAGAGGTTGAGCAGGTACTGACAATGCTGCTGATTACGGTATATAGATGACTGTTGCTGGTTACTGGTTGATGGTAAGTACATAGATGACTGTAATATTGTATTGCTGAACAAAATTGATGGAAGATATATAGATGACTGTAATATTGTATTGCTGAATAACGTGGATGGAAGGTATATAGGTGACTTTTGCTGATTACTGTAGTTGGTAAGTATATAGAGGCCTGTAGCTGATTACTGTTGGTGGTAAGTATATAGATGCCTGTAGCTGATTACGGCTGATGGTAAGTATATAGATGCCTGTAGCTTATTACTGATGATAGTAAGTATATAGATGACTGTAGCGGATTACTGTTGATGGTAAGTATATAGATGATATTGTATTGCTGAATAACGGGGATGGTAAGTATATAAATGATATATATAGGTATCTAGATGATGTATAGATGTTGCTGGTTAACGGTTGTTGGTAAGTACATAGATGACTGTATTGCTGAACAACGTGGATGGAAGGTATATAGGTGACTTTTGCTGATTACTGCTGTTTTGTTTTTTCACTTTTTTTTGCACAAAATTATTTATCTTTATAAATATTCTATGTTCAATAAAACAAGACGAAATTATTGTTTCAATTATATGTCTAATATTTTGTTTTATGGCACTGACGTATATTTTATTTCTCTTCTTTTCTTACACACTTTCTGTTCTTTAAGTAAAAACCGCCTTTTTCTATCAATTTCGTCACTTTTTCGTACTCCGTCTTTGAAAGCGCCTCTTCATAAAAACAATGTGAATCAAGTAAATCACGCACTAATTTTTAGTAACTTTTTATAAACATTATTATTTTAAACACTTTAAAATTAGTTTTTTTTTTTATAAGATTAATCAGAGAAAAAAAACTTCCGAAAGACAAAATTTTTTTTTATTAGCGTTTAATTCCTTTCCAATCACGCGTACCAGCCTTGGCTTACCACCGTCTTACTATCTCGCTGCTCACCCAACAAAAGAGAGTGAGTCGTTTTGTTTCTGCCTTTTTATACCCACGCTTTTTCCTTTTCTGGAATATCCTGTACCGTTATTTTCCGTTCATATTAGTAAAAGTATATCTGTCTAGTATTAACATTGATACTCGTCGCTTTCATCTAGATCGCGTTGTCAACTGTCGAAACTCTCACTCTAGAGCTGCCACCCTAACACTTCTTTTCCTCCTCAACACGCATGTGTAACGCACATGAGATGAGTGTACTTCGCATGATGGTAGTGTTCTGATAGCTATTAAGAATCTAAAATGGAAAATATTTCTATCACAGTTAAAATAAATAATAGGCTAGTGAGATTTACATCGGTTTATTCTCCAAAATATGCAAATGATTTTGTAAATGATCCAAATATTATTTATCGTTCTTCTAATGATTACTTCATATTTGGCGACCTTAACGCCAGCCACACAAGATGGAATTGCAGCACTAACAACACAGCTGGTAACAGTATTTATCTTCATCAACTTAATTCACAATATTACATATTCGCCCCCAATTCATTCACTCGATTTGGCCAGTCTGTGAAACCAACTCAACCGTCAGTACTCGATCTTCTCCTCACAAATCCTAATCTGCATTTCTCACAATTAGAAACACACCCAGAACTTTTTAATTCGGACAACACTTCAATAACTTGCTTAATCCTTGGTGCATTTATGGAAAAAATCATACAATTTCCCTTATACAGAAAAGCCAACTGGAACGAAATAGGAAGATGGATAGACAACAAAATAAACAATAATAACTTACAATCAGTGTCACTTACAGAAACAAATATTGAACAAACTTTATCTATGATTACTAGTATTGTTCAGAAAGCTTCAGAGTAAATTCCAGTCGGTTCGCAACCAATTTGGCAAAGAAAACTTTCGAGAACAACTTTACTTTTGATTGGCCAAAGAAAGAGATATCGGCGAAAACTTCAAAGAACAAATATTTGTCTGAAAGAATCTTAATAATTTTTTTACTTAAGCAGCTGACTAGACTAATAAATTTCCATATTGGCAATGATAGAAACAACAGCTGCTTTAACGTTGACGATACAGATCCCGACTGCAAATTACTTAATTTTAATATGTTTTCCAAAACTCGTCCTGATAAATATGGCGGCTGTGCCATATATATCAGCAAAATCTATTCATGTTAAAAGGATTGGTTTTGCCACCAGTCTCATTGTGATCATTGTCAAAACTCTCAATTTGGACCCTAATTTTGTTTTTGTTTCAGTTTATTTTCCACCTAGTCCATAGACTACAGTGAGTGCCAATGAATTATCACGTTTATTGTCTTTTCTAGAGAATATGAGTAATGCTATTTCGGGTGGAGATTTCAACGCTGGTCACTCCCTTTGAGGTGACAGTGTTGATACTCCTCGGGGAAATAAGTTAAACGATATCTTCAGTCGATCGGATTTTGTCTGCCTCAACGATGGTTCCGTCACTTTTCTTCCTCATCTCGATAGTAACATAGGGTCTGTCTTGGATCTGACTTTTGCGAAAATATCTTCTTTACCTGTGAAATGCCGAACACGTTCCACGTGGTCCGGAGGCTCGCATCATTTTCCTATAATTATTGAGATCGTAGCAGTTGCTGTTGCCCCTACTAAATTCCTTTCTAAGCGCAGACTATTGGAGAATTTGTCTTCTTTAAAACTGCAACCTGATGTGGGATGCATTATGGACTCTTTCGGTAGGGAGATTTCTGGTGCAACCTTTAAATCTAGTAATTTTGTTCCTAAGTCCTGGTGGAATGATGGTCTGCTTAGTCTTTTTGGGAAACACGTTGCTGCGAGAAGGAATGCTACGAAATATCCAACTCAGGTGAATCTGGAGGATTCTGTAAATGCTTCTGAAGCCTGGAAAATGGCTGCGCGGAAAGCGAGAAGTGAGGACTACAATAGGAAAATAGGGGAAGTTAATGATTTGCCGAACGCGGCAGCGGCATGGCGTTTTGTTAATAGTCTAAAGGATTGCAATATTAATGGACCTTCGAACTGGAGTTCTGACAATATTGGTTACTTTTTGAAACACTTGGCTGATCAAGTTGCCGCTAATATCCAAATAGTTTTTCCCGGATTGGCAAATGACAACATTACGCCCTTCTCCTTTAGGGAGTTCTGTGATGTTCTCAACCCAAGAAAACGAGCCTCTGCTGGAGGTCTGGATCCTGTAACCTATGATATGGTTAAGGCGTTGCCTGTTTCATCTAAAGAATCTCTTTTACAGGTCTTTAATCAACAATTTTCTATTTGTTCCATTCACATGGATTGGAGGAGAATTAGAATTGTTCCTATTCCTAAAAGGAATATTTTGCTTGATGATTTTAGGAACTTCAGACCCATTGCTCTTATTTCTGTCTTTTTAATATGATGGTTAAAAGTAGGCTGACTGCGGAGGTGGATAATTTGGGAATCTTACCTGCACGTTCCTCTGCTTATAGGGGAAGAATGTCAACGATTACCTGTTTGAATGAGTTTCTTTTTAGGATCTCATATTTCAAATCCTTGGGTTTGAGAGTTGTCGTGGCAGCTATTGATATAAGTAGTGCCTTCGACTGTTTGAATGTTTCCGCACTGAGAAACACTCTGGTCAGTCAGTGTATTTCGTTGGATTTGTTTGACTGGATTACATGTTTTGTCTCTGATAGGGAGCTGTGCATGGGAAATTTGTCCGTCCGTGTTTTTAATGGTCTTCCTCAAGGAAGTTGTCTCAGTTCGATACTGTTTAATTTATACACCGCTGGTATGCATGCTCTTGAGGATGAAAGAATGCTCTACTTTGACAATTTTTTTGATCCGGCGGTGGATAATATTAATAATAAGATTATTCAGTTTCGTTCCATATGCTCTTCTCTAAATTTGCAATTCAATCCATTAAAAGCTAAGTGTATGCTCTTTGGTAGGCGTGCTAATTTTGACATGCAACTTGCCTTAGATGGCTGCCCTATTACCCAAGTTAACTCTCTCAAGTTCCTTGGCCTGACTATTAAAAATACTTTGTCTGTTGATGAACACTATACTCGTGTTTTGAGGGAATCCTCGTCTGCTACAAATCTCCTCAAAAGACTGTCCAGTATCCGGGGTGGTCTAAGACCACAGAATGGACTGAAATTTTATCGTTCTTTCATTAGGAGTAAGATAGAATATACAAGATCTACCTCAGCCTATGCTCCAATGTATGTGGAAAGGAAAATTCAGACCTTTCAAAATGCTAGTTTAAGACGCTGTCTTGGTTTATGTCCCTCCACTCCTATCTAGGCTATTTATGTTTTGGCAAATAAAATGCCACCTCACCTCAGGTCTAATTATCTGGCATCCAAAGAGCTTCTGAAAATTGCGTGTTATAATCAGTCTCTAATGGATTTAATTATAATAATAATAATAATAATAATAATAATAATAATAATAATAATAATAATAATAATATAATATTATTAGTAGTTACTCCTTCGTATATCGTAAGTTCAAGGATATATTTATATATTTGATTCAGTTCCGTCTCTCAGAGAATGTGAGCGCACTGATAGGATTAGAGTCGTTATTGAGTATTCTTTCAACAAAAATGGTGGTTTGTCTAAGGATGTCGTTGGGCCTCACTATCGTGCTTCATTCAATTTTTATAGATCGAGGAATTTTACTTTGGTGGCTACTGATGCCTCGTTCATGGATTCTGGTACTGGGTGTGCTGTTCTTAATATTCTTACTGGTCGTTTCTTTTTATACAGTTTACCTCGAAGGGTTTCGTCGTTGTCCGGAGAGTTGATTGCCATTAAAAGGGCTGTCACAACGTCCATTGAGGACAACCTCTCTCGTCTTGTGATTTATACTGATAGCAGGAATGCTTCTGTCATTTTGAAACATGCTGTTTCTAAAAAAATTCTAGTTTCTGATATTGTGAACTCTACAGTCAATTCTAAAATCCTTGAGATACATATAGTCTGGATTCCGCCCCATGTTGGAGTTAACTTTAATGAAAGAGTGGATTACTTGGCCAAACGGGCTGTGTTGCTAGGAGTCCATTTGGAGGTTAAACTTCCGTAGGGGATGCACTTGGCGAAATAGGAAATTCTCTCCGACGGGAATGATTTAATTCTACTGTACTAAAACGCAGGTGTCTGGTAGATTTTTCTTCTCTCTTTTTCCTGAAATACCTACGAAACCCTGGTTCACGAACTGTAGCTTGGATCCAACTGATATCAAAATTATCAACAGACTTTTATGCGGCCACTGTTATAGTGGTGTATATCTTCACATGGTACGAAGGAGTACATCGGATGTTTGTGATTTTTGCAACATGATCGACAATTCGGAACATCTTATTTTTCATTGTTCAGTAATTGATAGTATTAGAATTAAACACCAATTATTTCGTGATTTTACTTATTTGTTTTATTGAATTCGCATGACATCGGTATATACTCTCAACTAATTAGTTTCGTTAACGAAGCCAATATTCGGGATCGTTTTTAATTTATTTATAACCAACCGTTAACCACTTTAGCGTTTATCTCTGAGGAAGTAGGCATTTTTAAATGCCCAACTTTTCCCATTTTTATACTTTTGTGTGAGAAACCCTGGGCTTTTGCGTATTGCTTGGCCATCTGCCGCTGTTCTGTCAAAACCAAAAAAAAAGAAACAACAGCTGGAATCAATTTCTAAAAGGGTTGCCTACAGGCAATAAAAAATTTTGAAAATTATCTAAGGCAATGAAGGGCAATACCACGAACATAAGGAGTTTAACAACAGACGGCGTTGTGGTTTATAATAGTAAAGAAAAGTGTGAACTTATGGCCGAAGTTTTTTAAAACTTCCATAAAACAACGTATAACTTGTCTTCGATAAAAGATAATGTAGTTTTAAAACATAAAAGCTGGTTAAAGGATCAATATTTGTCAATTAACCCGCTCGGTAATTTAACGGATGTGGATGAAGTCAAGTTTTTTGTAGAAACTTTAAAAAACAAAAAAGCTCCTGGGTTAGACGGTATAAGCCCTATTATTTTAAAAAATATGACAATTACATTCTTTGTTGTTATTACCAGAATTTTTAATTGGTGTATAGTACACGGATATTTTCCGAAATTATTTTAAGTAGCTAAAGTTGTGCCAGTATTAAAGCCGGGCAAAGATGTAAAATCTCCAAATAGCTATCGCCCAATAAGCATCTTAAGCTGCCTTGATAAAGTTTTTGAAAAAGCTATCCTAGACAAGCTAAATGAATACACCGAAAATAACAATGTACTACAAGGAGTGCAGTTTGGTTTTAGGTAAAACCATTCTACGATACATCAGGTTAAGCGTATAGTGAATTTAATATCTAAAAATAAAAATGATCGTAAGGGCACTAGAGTGGTGCTTTTGGATATTGAAAAAGCATTTGATTCCGTATGGCATGACGGACTGATATATAAACTTAATATGTTTGGCATTCCAATTTATTTACAAAAACTCATTCAAAGTTTCTTATCTGAAAGGTTCTTTGTTGTAAAAATTGAGGATGAGTACTCCAATCAAAGAATTATCCCTGTAGGCGTACTTCAAGGTTCAGTATTATCCCCCACACTTTATTCGATATACACATTAGACTTCAAAGTTCTTAAAGATGATTCTTCAGATTTATACGCAGACGATACGAAATTAAAAGAGTGTGTTCTACACGCACAAGCATATTACAAGAAGTGAAAAATAAAGATTAATGAGAGTAAGAGTCAAGCTATAATATTTCCGTTCAACAAGTCGCCGAAAAGAAATGCTTATATTTCACTGTCCGTAGATGGTGTGCGAATCCCTCTTTTGGACGCCATTAAATATTTGGGCATTGTATTAGATAAAAAGTTGACGTTTAAGCAGCAGGTTCTGTAATCATGCGATAAAGCAGTTAAATGTGGTAGAGCTTTAATTCCCTTACTAAACAGAAGATCTTCTCTTAACAATAAAAATAAGCCCCTACTATATAAGATATGTATAAGACCAATTATGACGTATGGATGCCAAATCTGGTCAAAGAGATGTGCGAATACCTATATTTAAAAGCTCCAAGTGGTACAAAATAAAAATTTAAAAATTATATTTAATCTACCTTATAGATACTCTACAAGTTTACTACACAGAAAATATAAACAGATCATGTTTAATGAGCTAATAAGAGAAATAACACTACGATTTGAAGATTGCAACAGGTCTTCTAGTTATGATATAAGAAGTTACATTAATAACTTCGTCAACTTCAGGAATGAAGCTAACAGAAGTGTTAATATTACAATTTCTTTAAATTATTAAGAGGTTTTTTAATATTGTTTCCCCTAAAAATGTAAATATCAATTAATTAGTATATTTGTATAAATTTAAGAAAGCAAATATTTGTTGCAAACTTATTTAAAAGTAGTACCTCAAACAATGTAATTAAATAAAATAATGTAAAAATTTTACCTGTGATATTGATAGAATAAATAAATATAAAAATATAAAAAAAAAAAATTGTTTCAATTGGGTGTGCTATCACGTATTTTGTTAATTCACACTGGATAGTCAATATATATCTATAGCCGTTGGAAATTCTTAAAGGACCCACGGTATCGATTTCAATTGTTTCAAAGCTAATGTTAGGATTTTCTGTTATTACCATTTCTTCTTTAACATGTTTAGTTTGTTTATTCTTTAGGCATTTATAACTTTATTAATGTAATCTCTAATCATCTTTCTCATATTTTTCCATACATAACGTTGTTTAAACCTTAGAACTGTTTTTCTTATACCGAAATGATCTGATATTGGTGAATTGTGGAATTCTTTTATTTTGTAATGTGTTGCAAAGGTTTGTATAATATTATATTCAATTCCAAATCTCTATATTTATTCGATCTCAATAATGTCTGGTATACCTCATTATAAATTTTACTCAAATATTCCCTCGATAAGAGCTCAAAAATATTATCTTCGCATGATAAAGCGAGATTCTTTATATTCTGCTTGTGTATATAAATTATTAACTTCTCTAGTGACAAAACGTATTTTGCTAGATCATCATCAACATTTATTATTATTCTGTATGGTATCATTCTTAGGTCCACCTTTTGTATTTGGTACGGTTTTAATAATATTAAATTTTAATTCCTGAATATTCTTTATATCTCGTAACGATGTACATTCCCACATATTATTTTTATGTTGGCCTTGGGATATGTCATCCATCTCCATATTTTCAGTATTATCCTTTGCTTTCATTCCGCGTGTTGTTACTAAAATTCTCGATGTTTTGCTAATGTCTTCTTCCACAGGTATCATATTCTTCAACATTTCAGAGTTTAATTTTATTCTTGACAAAGCGTCTGCGTTAGTATTTATCTTTCCTTTCTTATAAACAATTTCAAAAGCATAATCTGACAAATCTATTCGTATGCGAGTCAACTTAGATGATGGATTTTTGTGAGAAAAAGTGAAATGAGTGGTCTGTGATCCGCCATTACAATAAATTTTCTAAATACGGTCTAAAAAATTCTATACCTCATGTACAAGTTTTACAATTATTATATATTTTTTTTTTTATTTTGATTACATACCAATACTTTTTACAATTTTATTAAATTTATTATTTTTAAAACACAATAATATACACATACATATGGGGTTATCCTTTAATTATATTTTCATAAAATAAAACACTTACGGCCATTATAACAACTTGCCTTTAAACTTGGTTTTAGTTAAAGGTACCTTTAGCTAAAGGAAACTGTAAAGTTACCTTTAACTTATTTACGTTATTACAAGTTACAGATAAAATAAAGTGAACTTTTTAAAAAATATAGCAGTGCCGGAGCAATGTCGATAAAACTGCTCAATTAAACAAGTTTTTTTAAACGCAGTGGCAACGAAGGGCCTCTTTTTTGTTGTTGTATTTCATCATTTTGTTTATAAAGGGTGTTTTTTATAGAGGTATAGAACTTTAAGTTGGCATTACTTTTCAAGATGGCGACCGATTTAACAGCTGTCAAGTGATTTATTCTCAGTTTGGTTTAGCAATTCATCATGAATAGACTCACGCCTGAACAACGCTTGCAAATAATGCAATTTTATTTCCAAAATAATGGTTCTGTGCGGAAAACGTATCGCGCACTACGTCCATTTTATCGTCGACAAAATCGTCCATCAGAGCAGTTAATTCGATTAACCATGGAACGTTTTCGCACCACGTTTACTCTTATTGGTAACTCGCATCCCCAGAGACGCTGTACGGTGCGTACAGAAGAAGCTATTGCTGCTGTTGAGGAAGACCCGAATGAGTCCATCCGCCATCGAGCACAGGTATTGGATCTGTGTCCATCCACTTTATGGAAGATTTTGCGGAAGGATCTCGGTTTGCGTGCTTACAAAATCCAACTCGTGCAAGATTTGAAGCCAAACGATCATCAAGTAAGGCGTAGATTCGTCGAATGGGCCCAAAACGAGATTACCGTTGTTCCCGATTTTCATAAGCGAATTTTGTTTAGCGATGAAGCGCACTTCTGGTTGAATGGCTACGTCAACAAACAAAACTGCCGCATTTGGAGTGAAGGTAATCCTCAAGTGTATGTGGAAACACCGTTACATCCAGAAAAACTGACTGTTTGCTGCGCTTTATGGGCTGGTGGAATCATTGGTCCGTACTTTTTCAAAAACGATGGTGGCCAGAACGTTACAGTCAATGGTGATCGGTATAGAGCCATGATTACTAACTTTTTCATTCCTGAATTGAATAACCATGATGTCCAGGAGATGTGGTTTCAACAAGACGGCGCAACATGTCACACAGCTCATGCCACAATAGATTTATTGAAAGACACGTTTAGTGACCGCCTAATTTCACGTTTTGGACCTGTGAATTGGCCTCCAAGATCTTGTGATTTAACACCGCTAGACTACTTTCTGTGGGGCTATGTAAAGTCATTGGTCTATGCGGTAAAGCCACAAGCGCTTGACCATTTGGAAGACAACATTCGCTGTATTATTGCCGATATACGGCCACAAATGTTGGAAATAGTAATTGAAAATTGGACGTCCAGATTGGACTACATCCGCGCCAGCCGTGGCGGTCATATGCCAGAAATCATATTTAAAATGTAATGCCACAAGATTATCTTTCGGATAAATAAAATTCATGTCAATCGAATAATCCATCGTTGTTTTATTGCAACTTAAAGTTCTATACCTCTATAAAAACACCCTTTATTTGAAGTTGCCATGTTGAAAATACTATATATAATATGGCAAGTTCTAATTTAAACTTAGCTTTAAAAGTAAAAGGTAGGATGATCCTCCCTTTAGCTTAACACTCACTTCTACCTTATTGATTATTGATTGAAATCGATTCATTTGCTATCACTAGATAGTCACGTGGTGGTGTATAGGCATTTACATTTACAACATTTATATATTTAAAAGATATTGCATATTTTATTGGAGTACAACCCTTATCTGCATACACTGCGGTTCATCAGGATAGAACCAACATATTTTAAATTAAAAAAACTGTATAACTTGCAAATACAGATAGAATAAAAAAAATTTTGTTTTGCAGAAATATAGTTAACACTGTAAATGATAATTTGAACCCAAAAAATAGTATAAAAATGAATTATAACGGTACTTTTTCACTTTCTTTGTAGTCAAGTATTAAATTTTTCATTTATTTTTATATATTATTATTTTTATTTTTATGCAATCCGACAACAACAGAGCCCTCAGTTTGCCAAAGATCATATGGCATGGGATGTTCAATTACATAGGGGGCGTTATGCTGTGATGGCGGCTCAGAAATTTTTCGTCCTTACGCATATCGTGAAAATAAAAGTTATAGCCATACAAATTAAATTTTTTATCAGAAAAAAATTACTTTTCGCCAATCGTTATCGCTTAATAGTCTTTGAACATCCCATGCCATATGATCTTTGGCAAACTGAGAGCGCTGTTGTTGACGGATTGCATTTAATGGAGGTTTTTTCTTTAGTTTTCGGACTTGTAAATCTTCACTGCTTAAAATAGCGTGACGAACTGTTGATTTACTTGCTTTAACTCCTGCAAATGATTAATTTTAGAGGTAGAATGGGCTGAATTTGAGGCAATTCGAAGAATTTTTTGCTTGTCCTGTGGTGTTAGAGCTGTCTAAGTACCTACTTTGTATTTTTATTATATGGTTCACGATGTTTTGTGTAATTCATTACCACATTATGACTTCGTCCTATTTGTCTACCGATTTCGCGATAAGAATAATTTTCAGAATGGTAAACATCAATTTTTACCATTTCCGACGAATTTAAAGGACTCTTTCTTCACATATTAATTTAGATAACTGCAGTCACAAAATGTGACTTTAATTTTATTTGGTTTTTATAAAGCTTTATTACAACCGCCTACTGATTTAAGTTAAAAATGCACGTGGTTCTATTCTGTTGAACCAAAAAATAAATGGAAAATTTAGTACTTGACTACAAAGAAAGTGACAAAGTACCGTTATAATTCATTTTTATACTATTTTTTGTGTTCAAATTATCATTTACAATATTAACTATATTTCTGCAAAACAAAATTTTTTTATTCTATCTGTATTTGCAAGTTATACAGTTTTTTTAATTTAAAATATGTCGGTTCTATCCTGATGAACCGCAGTGTATGTTTCACAAAAACTGTTTTTTTTCAGTCTCTCCATTTTGAGTCTAAAGTAAGCTATATAAGAATTGAGCTATACCAGGAGGTTTCTAAAAAAATCTCAACTTAAATTTTCTCTTCATCTTTCTTTATTTCCAGGCGATCACATTCACTTTCAAAATCCACTATCCATTGATTAACATTTGAACTCTTATTAGAGAATGTTCCAAATACAAACTTTCCCGACAAATTTCTCAGATCTTTGACACAAACAACGTCCTCTTTTCTTGCAGATATTTTTTGCAATGTATTCGTTACTACATATTTCTTCTATTATGGCACTATCACCAGCTACTTTTCCTTCAGGTTGGGAAGACTCAACTACTTCCAAAAATAATCGTTAAATTGTACATTTCCTCAGACTCTTCGTGTTTGATGTCTCTGTTGAATTGAATTTTTTATTTTTTAAACGGTGCAGTTCTTAGAATTTCTGTGTGATGTGATACATCTTGGTATTGTTCTGGCATATAAAACGTTTTATTTTCTGCAGTAGTTATTGAGCTAACACCATTCAAATAAACGAAATTGTATTTCTCTGTAATCAACGATTATTATACATTTTATTACTGCTAGAATTAGAAACTACATTTTTCTTATGCTATTAAATTACATATTATTGTAATAATCACCTGTAATCAAAAAAACGTCATTTAAAGTTTATTATTTCGGTATTAATTCTTTTCCGATATAATTTGTCCATTTCTTCGAAACAAGTATTTTAATAAAAGAGCAATAAAAAAATGATCAAACATTTGTTTTTTCTATGCCTTATAAATTAAACTTCAAACAGTTACAAAACAGATATTTAAATAAGTCAATTCATTTTCGTTACATATATTATATAAAACACTCGCTTACTAAGTTTGTTTTTATAATTACATACATACATACATAATTGGTCATTGTTAATTCTTTAGAATTGTTTTATTTTGGCAACAAAATATGAGCTTCAAAATTTTATTTTGGCGACAAAATAAAAGAATCTCAAATTGAATTAAAATAATAATATTTCAATATTTTCTTGTTCCCACAATTTGGTCAAGCAAAGCGTGAGAATTCAGACGTAAGCAAATGTATCAAATATTTTTGTCTACACGCGCCAGAGAGTATGAAATTCATTATGCGTTGAGCAGACTGTGGGAATATGCTTTTTATTTTTTCATTTTAAGTAAATAATAGTAATAAGCAAATTTTGTTTGTAATTTTTGTATTGCATTATTTTTATTATAAATATAGTAACTAACAATAATAAACTTCACTTCACTACAATCATTCAATTTTTTTGATTTAACGCTCGTCTTGGTGAACCACCTTGATAAGCTGAAGTAAATACTCTTATCATTGTGAACTACTCGGATAACTTCCATTCTTTTTTATATTATAGTTACCATCAAGGCAAACGAGCGTTGAAAGGAACAGTCATTACAACCCTTCAGTCAGGATTACGGCCTAGTTTCTCACACCACTTATGTTGTGTGTGTTAATTTTATACATGAGTGGTGGGACCTACGGTTTAAAGTCGATTCCGAACGACAAATTTTTGACAAACTTTTCATGGCAATTTTATTTACTCTCAGGGTTTTTGCCAGAAATTTGCTGAGAAGAAATCGCCGAAGAAATACTTTTTGTATTTTGTTTTGATGTCTGGCCTGGGGCTCGAACCCTGGCTTTACGTCTAATAACCCAACACACTATCTACTAGACTACGGCAACTTGTTTTTATAATTAAAGCTTTAAAAAGACTTGTTAATTTTTTTTGTTAAATGTTTATGTTTTATTTTTGAAGTAATATATATATATATGTATATTGAATTAACTTTATATGTTATCCTAAAAAAGATTTTAAAAAACTTTTCAGTTTATTTATTCATTTTTTCTGACGATTATTTTTCTAACATTTGACGATTTGATGCTTTATTTATCAGGTAGCTATGCTTGTACGGGTTCCACAGGGGTATTCCAGACAACTGTGGGGCCTGAGCACATACGCTTCTTCCGGAACCGTCAACAATCGAACTGGATATTTTAAAGAAACAACCAAGTTTTGTAGTCAAAATTGATCTAACTGAATAAATATTTTATTTCCACTTCTATAACTAATACAACGAATAAACTTAACAAACTTAACGAATAAACTATAGTTTAAGTAAGTATAAGTAAGTATACTTAGACTATTAGTGACAACACTAAATATGTGATGGCACTATACCTCCCTTTTTATATAAAAAAAATTTATTTATAATTATATTTTTTAAAACTGAATTAAATCTATACTTAAAAATAAATACATTTCTAGGGATTTCCTTCCCTTTTAGAGAAAAAAAAATTATAGATTATTTATTAATTTACTTAATATTTAAATATTTATGGAGTATATATTTTTACAATTTTTTTTTTTACATTTTTCTCAATCTGTTCTTATGATCAGTTTTTTTTCTCATTTTTTTATTATTACAAATTGTAACATTAACATCATTTATATTTTTTACAATTAGGGACCGTCATAAATATTGTTAAATATGTCATAACGTTCTTTTTTCAACAAAACATTATTACCAATTTTTAATTCAATAGGTTTAGCATGTTTGTCATAAAAACTTTTATTTCTTTTTTGTGTTTTTCTACAGAAGTTCTAGCTAATATGTTTGTCTTTTGCAATCTGTGTTTAATTTCTGTTTTATAATTATCAATATTATAAATTGGTTCTAGATTCATATATGTTTCATTCATTATTGATACTTTTTTCCAAAAACTAGTTCAAAAGGAGTGAATCTATTATCGAAAACAGTATTTGAGGAAGTATTATGATAAAATGTGAAGTACTTTAAATATGCATCCCAATCAGACAAGTTTTCACCAATGTATGCCCTGATATATTCATTAAAAACTCTATGATTCCGTTCTATTGTTCCGAATGTTTGATGATGGTAACTAGTCGAGAATTTTATATCGATTTCCAAAAATTTACAAAGTTTTGACAAAACTTCATTCTTAAATTCCGTACCTAAATCGGATTTTATGACTCCCATTTTTTATTTATTTTATTTATTTATTATTAGTCATAGCACAACAAGATAATAATCTTATAACAGTGAAAGTGCTATGGGAGTACATCAAAGAAAGAAAATAATAACAAATCGTTGATTATATATGTAATGAAATGGTTGAAATAATGTAGAAATAAAAATGAATAAGAACGTGTTAAAATCACGGGAAATAGCAATCGATACAAAAAAGGATAAAAAAATGAATATATGTAAAAAAATAAATTAGGAAAACTACAAAGAACAATATATACAAATATAAAGAAATATACAAACAAAGTAAAAATATATACATATACTAAGATACAATGAAATTTAAAGATATATTAATTAAAAATTATTAAAATTAATTAAATTAAAAATAATCAAAAAAAAAATTCACAAAAAAAAATCAAGATATGCTAAAAACTACTTGAACAGATTGTATAACTCCTTTTTGAACTTAACTGCATTGCCTATATTCTGAATATAATTAGGTAAAGTATTCCAAAGACTGATGGTGTATATAAAAAACTGGCGTTGTGACAAATGAGTCCTATGTCTGTGTTGGATAATCTTCATACCGCGGTTGGATCTAGCAAATGTAATCCTACTAAATAAGTATATTGGCTGTTTTAGAGTAATAATCTTATGGAGGAGAATAAGGCATTTTATATTTAATAGATTATCAAAATTAACTCCGAATATCTGGTATGAAAATTGTGATATATGGTCTCGACGTCCCCTAATAAAAACATATCAGGCTATATTATTATAAGCCAGGTTGAGTTTCCGCTTATCATCAGTATCACAGTTTGCGAAAATTTCAGATCCGTATAAAATGACAGGAATCAAATACGTTTTAGCCAGTTGCATACGTATGGCAAAGGGAGTCGAATCTATAACAGCCCACAAGTTCCTAAGCATACCGTAAACTTTACCAACGATGACGTTAATGTGGTTAGACCACGTTAACCGACCATTAAAGATAACACCCAGATTGGATGCTGATTCAACAAAGTCAATTTTATTCCCCCTGATAATAATATCCGGCACAACAAATGCTCTCTTAGTTCTGGAGAGCAATAAACATTTAGATTCAGAGCGATTTATACAAAGTCCATTGGACCTAGCCCAGTTGTAAATTTTTCGTAAATCACAGTTGATGGTGTCTATACATAGTTGGATATCCTCTATACGCGTGCTTCTATGCTTATATGAACGTCATCAGCGTACATATGTACGCCACAATTATCCAAAACATCAGGCAGGTCGTTAATGTATATACAGAACAAGAGAGGCCCTAATATTGATCCCTGAGGAATACCTCTTCCAACGCTTAGCGAATTCAAGATCTTGCCGTTTAGATACACTCGTTGTGATCTGTCCACAAGATAAGAACTTATGAGATTACAAGCTGAGTTAGAAAAATGAAAGAGGGTCTGTAGCTTCTTCAATAATATTTTGTGGTCAACCGTATTAAAAGCCTTGGTGTGATCCAGAAGAACTAAAAACGCTATGTAATTTTCATCTAGTTCCAACCTAAGGTCATCAACTACATTGACTAAAGCAGTAGTGCAGCTCCTAGCTTTCATAAATCCCGACTGCTTATCGGATAGGAAGTTATTACTCACGAGATAACTATTTATTTGTTTAGCCATGAGATTTCAGGCAATTGGCCTGAATTCGTTGTTGGATTTAGGAATGGGAATGGTTTTCGACTGTTTCCATTCATCAGGAAAGGACGACATAGTTAAAACTGTATTGAATAAATGAGTCAAATACGGCAAAAGTCTAGGTGACAAAGCTTTCAAAAACAGAGGATCTAAATCATCAGAACCAACCGCTTTCGATTTTACCGAAGATAAGCATTCCAAAACCTCGAACTGATTAACACAACGAAAACTAAAGGGATTTTCAAGCGGAACAAAACAAAGGTCATTATATATGTCACTATCAGGGGGCGGAATACTGATATTAACAAATTTATCATTGAGAGCGTTTACATCGACATCAGCAGAAGTATTATGACACTTTTGTCCAACACCAATATCACGTATTACCTTCCATTTAGCCTTGTTATCCAATGCGGAGGCGAACTTCCCGACGTAAAACAATGTTTTTGCAATCTTAATGCGTTTGGTAACCTCACTACGAGCTGACCTGTGGATGGCTTTCAGATCGTCCGTTCTGAACCTCTCCCATCGCCTGTAGGCAATGTCGCGTTCATAAATTAAAGCTTTAATTTCAGCATTAAACCACGGTTGGTGTTTAGCTCTAACAAGTTTAGTTCTGACAGGAACACAACTGTCGTATAGCAGACGAACATTTTCCTGAATTAGTGCCACCTGGTCATTTACATTATCCAGTGAGTAGATTTGGTTCCAACAGATATTATCAACACTACTATTCAAAACTGCAAAATCGATACTTTTAAAATCACGCGCAACTGTACGCGCTGATTTGTCCGGTATAGCTATAGTCACTAAATATTTAGAAAGATCACACATTAAAGTCAAAGCGTATTTGTTACCAAAGTCCGATTCCGGTAATGAACCAATTGTATCCATTACAACTATATCGAAAACGTTAGCGGGTGTTGGAGTGAATACAAGTTTCTCTATATTTTGAGGTTTAACTTTATTCAACATACATTTTTCACAGTTTCTAACAAACTTTGCTACATCTCTAGTCATCTTCCTCCAGTAATATTTCGTCCTAAGCTTCGCATATAACCTCTTCTGACCGCAATGTCCTCCTAAAATAGGGTCATTATGGTAAATTTCCATTAATTTCTGTTTTTTATCTTCTTCTATTATTATTTCAATCTGTTCCGTAATAATAATTCCAAAAGTTTTCAATATCTTTATACCATGGTTTTTAAATTCCTGTATTGAGAAAATTGTGAAAAATACATCATTTTTTGGCCATTCTGCTCTGTAAATTTTTCCATTGTTGGCTTCAGTTTGTAACCTCGAAAGCATATAGTCTAAACTAAGTGTTTCGTTCACAATTTCGAATTCAACAGATAGCAGTTTCTTAAATTTTTTCTAAATATTTATACGTAGTCTTTTATAATTATTCTGATCAATTATTTCGGTTCTAATTTTTGGAATATTCTTACTGAATTCCTGAGAAAATTTATCATAAATCTTTAGTTCAATGTTCTCATTATTGGAAGATTGGTTAAATTTAATTTCATCATTATTTTGTCCTTTCGACATAGTTCTGGTCGTAACTAATACTTGATTATTATCATTATTCTTCAACTCGTCTATTGATATTCTAGATCATAGTTTACCATTTCATAGCACAGTTGTGCAAAGAGAACTCACACGCATTCTTGTGTTTTTCATTTAGTTGTCGATCCGACTGCGACAAGAACACATGTGCGGCGGATGCTTTATCATTTTATTTCAGCATAACACTCAAAAAATATTTTATGTTAAAAATGTTCTATGTTATTAACTAGGCGTATTTCATTTTCTTTATTTTGTCGCATAGTATAATTTTTTTTAAATGCTTTGGAATGTTCGCTTTTTTTCTTTTAATAAAAAGTGGGGTTTTCATTCTTTTTATTTTTATTATTCTAAAAAACATGGTCTAATTTTTAAGCCAAAGATGGATAGCTTTGTGTTCTTCTAATAAAAAATGTATTTTTTATTTTATTTTTCTTTATCTAAAATTATTAAGCCAAAGATCGATAGCTTTACGTACGTATGTTGACGAAATGAAAATAAAAATAACGTATATTACTAACACTTTTCTATGGCTGTAAATAAATAAATTCTCTCAACTTATTTTCTCTCTCTTACTCACTAACACATAACCAAAAATTTTTTGACGAACCCTGTTCTAGATAGTGCATCTGCTCCCACATTCGATTTTCCTTTAATGTATTCTACAGTAAAGTTATATGCTGAAAGTTTAAGTCTAATATGTGTTAATTTAGAGGAAGGGTCTTTAATATTGAAGAGATAAACTAAAGGTTTGTGATCTGATCTGACAATAAATGAAATTCCATAGACATAGGGTCTAAACTGAGTTATAGCAAAATGAATAGCAAGAAGTTCAAGTTCAATTATAGGTTTTTTCTGTTCAGAATGTGAAAAAGATTTTGAAGCAAAGTATATAGGTAAATCATTACCATTGAGGAGAAAGTAGTGCAGCTTTCAATTTTTCAAAAGAAGTTTGACATTGATCATTCCAATTAAACTGAAAATTTTTCCTGGTCAGATAATTTAATGGTGCTGCTATTGTAGCAAAATTTGGAATAAAACGTCGATAATAATTAACAAATGCTACAAAACGTCTAACTACGTCTTTATCAGAAGGTGTTGAATAATTTTCTACTGCTTTTATTTTTGAATCATCTGGCAAAAGACCATTAGCGGTACATTTATGTCCTAAAAAGGTAACTTCCAATCGGAATAAATTGCATTTATAAGAATTTACTTTTAAATTATAATGCCTTAAAATATCAAAAACGTCTTTCAGATTATTCAAGTGATGTTGTTTACTACAACCAATAATAATAATATCATCAATGTATAAAAATGCTTTATTGGGCGTAAGGCCAGAAAATGCAATAGACATCATTCGTGAAAAAGAATTAGGTGCTATGTTAAGACCAAAGGTAAAACTTTCCATCTAAAAGATCCTTTATCAGTGCTAAATGCTGTAACGTCCCTTAAATCTGAGTGTAATGGAATTTGATGAAATCCAGAGAACAGATCAATTACTGAAAAATGTTTCGCATGTCCTAAATTGTCTAAAATATCGTCAATACGAGGCAAGGGAAACTTATCCGTAATAAGTTTTTTATTCACTGCACGATAATCTACACACATTCTATAAGATTTCTGATTATTTGTGCTCTTCTTAGGAACAAGAATTAGTGGACTATTGAAATTCGAGCTACTTGGTTCGATTAAATCATTATCTAATAAATGCTTAACCTGTCTATTTATTTCCTCTCTTTGAGACATGGCAAGCCTGTAATTCTTAATATAGACTGGTGATGAATCAACTAATCTGAGTTTCTGCTCATAAAAATTTTTTATTGTCATTTTGTCCTCTTAAGTGCAAAAATGTCCGAATAAGATTCACATAGTGGCATTAAGTCATTTTGGATATCTTTTGGCATTTGATTCTCTAGAATTTCCTTTAATTCCTGAACACGTTGGTTATTTATATCCTGCTTGTTAATTGAATATATGTAATAATTTTGTAACTTTTCCATCTTTACTTTATCATTTCTAACATATTTAACTTCATCGGTTATATTAACTATTCGTAAAATTAGATACTCAGAATCAATAATTCCCTTCGCCGTAAAAACTCCCTTTTCAATTTCCTGCGAATCAACAAACATAGGTTCCTTAATATCATGTAATTTAAAAATTCTAAATACCTCACATCTTGGTGGTATAATACAAGTAAAGTTATTCGTTCCTTTAAATATAGGTATTTGTAATCTTTTAATATGAGTAGTAACAGATAAAATCATGTTTTCGTAGTTTTTAAGAAAATCTTTACCTAAAATACCATCAGCTGTTATATTGAAATCATCATTAACAGCATGAAATACCTGTTGAATGATATTATTTGAAATAATCAAATTTGTACATACAGTTCCTAAAGTTGATTTTGCGTCAGATGTAATTCCGGTAATACTTAAAATTTCATTCTGGTTTAAAATAATATTGGGTTGTAAACTTGAAATTTTTATTAATGAGATATCTGCTTGAGTATCTACAAGAAAAGTAGTTGATTTAATTGTATCTATACAATTTAGTTTAATGAAATCAGCATAATTTAAATTCAAGCTGTAAACAGACTATTGAACAGATTGTTTATTAGAAATATCGAGTGAAGAAGTAATTGTATTTTGCTTTAAAGCTGTTCCATTTGTTGTGGTTCCCTCAACAAGAGCTGTTGTTGAAGGACTTCTGAGTTTAAAGTCCTAACAGAAGATCTACTTAGACCTACACACGTCCACCAGACATTCGTGCAATATATCACTAGCATGCTGAAGCAGAGCCGGAAAGATACCATCCGGACCAGGCGGCTTAAAGGGCTCAAAGCCACTTATAGCCCATTTGACCTTGTCTCTGGTAATGATATCCTCTAAAACGGGCGTCATGCCAGCATCACAGAAGGGATCAGCTACGCCCAATGGATAGCTTACTGGATCGTCACAATTGGGAAAATGAGTGCTCAATAGAACCCCTAGGGTTTTTTTCTCGAGGATGTCCACGTACCATCATTCCTTTGGATGAAGCCTAGGATTTTAGGGTCCTTCGCCAGCATCCTTCGGAAACGAGCCACATCGGCAATATCCTCGATACTCGTACAGAAACTCATCCAGGCGGTTCTCTTTGAGCGCTTTATTTCCCTTTTATAATCATTAAAACTGGATCTATATGCAGACCAGTCGACATACCTACCCGACATCTTAGCCTTATTAAAGAGTCGCCTAGTACAGCAGCGGAGTCTCTGGAGTTCCGCATTCCACCAGGCTGGCTGGCTCCTCTTACCCGGGTAAGTGAGAGGACAAGCATCTCTACAACAAGACAACAAAATATCCGTCAAAGATCCATCTCGATCATTGCTGCCAGGAGGGGAACGACCCCTAAGGGCCCTACGTTCCTCCTCCAGAGCCTTCTCATATCTGATCCAGTCGGTTCTTCTTGGATTCCTAAAGGACTCATTAAAGCCACCACATGCATTAATACTGAAGGATATCAGTTGTTGATCAGAGAAAGAACACTCATCTGAAACTCTCCAGTCCCTAATCATAGACCTATCCATGTTAGAGAGCGTAATGTCAATTACCGCCTCCCTAACACGGTTCCTAAACGTTGGCGTATTACCAACGTTGCAAATAGTAAGCATATTAAGAATAATGAAATTCAAAATCGACTCACCCCTAGTATTTATGTCAGCACTTCCCCGTTGAGTGTGATGAGCATTGACATCACAACCCAAGACAATGCGACATATTTTCCTCTTCGCATGCTCCACCAGTAATTCAAATAAGGCACCAGGAGGGGATGCAGCCTCATACGGCATGTACACAGATGACAGCATCAAATCGATCCCAAGGTCATCTTTGTACACCACAGTTGTTACGTCACCTCTACAAAAGGAAGGAGTGATTAACAAATCTAAATTACTTCTAGCTAAAATACAGGTTCTTACCTTCTCACTTGTTCTAGGAACAAGTGACCTATAATCAGGATCGCTCAGACCCAGAATCCTATCCCTAAGGATCCACGGTTCCTGGATAAGAGCAATGTCAACTTCAAGCTTCAAGGTTAGCAGGTTGCGTGAGGCGGCCTCGCAGTGATGCAGATTAATCTGCACCACTTTTAGCCTCCCCTGGGTCATTGGCACCACTTATGTCCGGATGACGGAACTTTAAGCGTGCCAACCCACACAACACCACGCCACCCCTTGCACCTAGCCACTGAAGTAAATCCTGATCAATGGCGCTCTGAAGATCAAAACCTTTCTTACCGTCACCAGCCAGGGAGTTGACAACTACCCACGAGCTGGTGTTCAATCCGTCATTCTGCTTTCCAATAAGTTTGGGTATGACATTCACCTGCCTAAAAGTAGGCGGGACCCATACCGTCACTATTGGACGTAGAGGGAGGTCGGGTTGAGGGACCACCTCCAAGCGAGCACCAGGCCAGAGTTCACCAAGGCGCTTCACTGATTCCACAAGTAACTTTACAGTTCCCACGTTTTCACAGTCCACTACATTGATGCCCTTGGACCAACCGATGGAAGATATGCGGGCATTTCCATCATCACAACTCTCCTCCGTCATAAACTCAATGAGCCTCTCCTCAACCAGATCCCATTTTTCAGGAGAGATTTCGCCATCTAAATCCGACCTGTTAATGAAAGCCAGCGAAGGGAAGGGTTAGTTCCCAGGCTACCTTGTTTTTTGTGTATTTTCTTTCGATATTCAATTTCGTATTTATATTAGTCATAAACCCTCATATGTACCGCATGTATCCTTAACGATACGCCCTCTAGAAATTCTTTAGGATTTTTAAAGCCAATTATATTAAAATTTTTGCAAGGTGATTAACATTATTTAAGCCTTGAACACTAAATACATGTATCTTTTAAACTACAACCTAGATTTACAATATTTATAGTTATTTAGATGAAAGCGATGAATTACCAAAAAAAAAATTCAAAGTCTCCATCTAGTTGCCTAAACTATGACTGAAATAACTTGTGTGTTATTTTTAAAACAAATTCTCTTTCAGAAGATTGGGATGTAGGGATTACAACAAATTGGGCCAATCTTCTGTTGAAAATTTGTTATTATAATTACTCAAACGAAATTATAATTTGGATTAAGAAAAGAGAAAGAAAGAAAGAAGTATTAGTATGTATTTCTTATTTTCTTTTTTGAGTCTTTCAATTTGGTTGAGAGCTGTGGAAGCAAGTACATTTTAAGTACAAGTTTTGATTCCAATATTCTACTAAAGTTAATTCAAAATAATTCACAATATAATTCAAGGGATAATAGTTTAAATAAGTATTCAATTTCAATATTCAGTCATAAAATAAATATAAATTAGGTACAAATTTTAATTGGTACAATAATAAATAAGAAATAACGTCTGCAGCTGTTTTTTTTTTTTTAATTTACAGGTGCTGCTCTATTGTGTACTTTAGCATGACATAAAAATTATAAGAATTTTCAATATACAAAATTTATTTAGTTTTTTTAATTGCTTTAATTAATTTCCTAGGGAGGTTTTAGGGTTAATTTTTAAAAAAATTAATTTTTTTTAATTAAACAAAATGCCTGTTGTTTTTGCATTGTTGTATTTGTTGTAGAGATAAGGCTACCTTCTATGAATATGCCTTGGTCTCTATTTTTCTTTATAGTTCATATAAAAAACTAAATATTTTTATTTTATCTTCACTCACGCACTCTTCACATTGTTCTTTTCGATATTATATTTTTAAGGCTTGTGTCATTTTTTGTTTTAATTTGTTGGTTGTTTTTTTTACAAAAACAAACTAATTGTTTTTCTTTTACAATAGTAATCCAAAATAGAGAACTCTTTGAATGTATTTCCTGGTGGTTTTGAGTTTGTACCTTTTCTATATATTTTTTCACATACGATGTGAATGGATTAAACATTTATTTTTAAATTCACAAAAATGCATAATGCAATAATAATTGCTTTTATATTACTTAAATATGAACAATTTTTTCATATCCTCTTTTTTTAAATATCCTTTTTTCTTCACATGTCCCCTTTTTCTAATATCCTTTTTTTCACATGTCCTTTTTTTTAAATATCCTTTTTTTATTTTTTTAGTCCTTTTTTAAATAAAAATTTTTTTGTAATCCTTTTTAAAAAAATTTTAAGTTTGTCCGTTACGGTCGCCATTTAAAGAAACAACCAAGTTTTGTAGTCAAAATTGAACTAACTGAATTAATATTTTATTTCTACTTTTATAACTAAAACTTAACGAATAAACTTAACAAATTTAACAAATAAACTACTTAGACTATCAGTGACAACACTAAATAAGTGATGACACTATAATGTGCCACTTACCTCGATTAAATTGACAATTAGGTGAAAATATGTTGGGTCAATGAAGGATCTTGCTCCACTGCCAGACTCACTAGGCCCATGATAGATAGAAGGCGTACCAACCAACTACTCAAACTTGATCGCAATGTCATCACGATCGCAGTGGCCATGCTCTCAGGTCATTGCGTCATGGGTAGACACGCGGAAAGACTGCAGCTCCCATCTATGACTTCCGCTGTGGGTGTGGGTCTGGTGAAGAGGAGGAAACTGTTATCCACTCTCTTTGTGAAAGCCATTTTCTTGCGACGTGAAGATTTAGATTATTTGGCTCTCCATTCTTTGTTAGCTTATTGGAGCTATCATCCATTGAAAAGAAGAATATACATACATACATACATAATTGGCCATTACAACCCTTCAGTCAGGATTACGGCCTAGCTTCTCACACCACTCATGTTGTGTGCGTTAATTTTATACGTGAGTGGCGGGACCTACAGTTTAACGTCGACTCCGAACGACAGAATTTTGAGAAACTTTTTCATGGCAGTTTATTTTACTCTCAGAGTTTTTGCCAGAAATCTGCTGAGAGGAAGTCGCCGAAGAAATATTTTTATTAAGAAGAATATAGCTTTATTTATTAAACTTTGAGGCGGGTTTCCGGCATTGGGTAGTCGTGTTTTAATATGCAGCCCTGCACTGACCAACTTCTTCGATTAGTTTTAGAAGCTAAACGTTGTATTAAATTTTTAAACTTATCCTCACATTGCTGTTTCTCAGAAATTTTTTTTATTTATTCGTTGGAAATTCTTCAAGTGTCCAAAACTTCTCGAAGATCGAATCAAGACTGCTTTTTCAAAGCTAATTCATTATCAGAAACATGTAAGACGGTTGTACTTTAAATACTATAACCACGTAAAACATTACCCAAAACTATAATTGAGTAACGTTAATCCTCGGCGTGACAGCTAAATTCAGTCTGCCCCCTCTTTTTAATCGAACCATTTGAGCAAGTTCCTCAGTTATTAAATTTGTTTGAGAACCGGAATCCAAAAGTGCTCCCGACGATATTAATTTACCAGAGATACTTCTTACACTGACTACTGCTGTCGCGAGAATGACTTTTTCATCTGACGGAGTACAATTCACTGGTCCATGTGAGGATTGTTATTATTTCAACTTGCGCTTGTGTTGTATCTATACAACAAAACCTTTCTAAAAAACTTTGGATTTTTAAAATAGGTTCAAACATATTTGGGTAATCAATAATTTTGTGTGAAAAGATCAAAAAAACCGTTTTTGTCAAATGAAACAAGTTTGAAGGGTTCGAGAAAAATAAAAAAGTATTTTTGAGTTCTACTTAACCTAGTGAACAACTTAGACTATGTAGTTACTCAGGTGTATTTTCACTGTCGCACCATGTAATTAGTTTATTACAAACATTTTTTTTGTATTTAATTTTAATTCTTACATACATATGCATATGCAAATATGTATGTGACGGAATGAACCGAAAACATTTAAGTTTAGTTAAATAAATTTTAAAGAATGCAATGAATTTATTTAATATGTTGATAACAATGGATATTTTAATAAAAATTATTTACACAAAACCAAAATTAACATTTTCTCAGTATTTTTTTATGTTCAGCTTTTTTTGTTTTGTCCAGCTTTTTAAAACCCAATGTCCAGCTTTTTGCGAATCGGAATCTGGCAAACCTATCTGCAATGCAGGAATTTTCGAAATTGATTGAAGAGCGCAAATTGCCTATTTAATAAAAGATGAGTCTTTGTAATTTTTAAACAAAGTCTAATTTTTTTGTATAATTTCGGGGTTTATTACTATATTTTAGTATCCCCTCTCTTATTCTAATTAATAATCTATCTTAGTCTAATTATAATTTTATTTTCCTATTGGCTATTACAGTTGAGTGATATTTAGTGCATGTGAGTGTTTTGTGTGTGACATACATAAGTGCAACATCACACATTGCACTCAAATGCACTTTACATTGTTTATATTATTATTATTTACAATGTTAGTGTATGGCGAAGTGTGTTGGTACACTACACCCTCACCCTTAAGAGATAATTTTGGGGAAAAATTTATTTTTAAATTTGTAATTATAATTTTATTTATAGAGTTAAAGCGTTATTGATAATTTTAGGTATATATTTTTAAATTGTAATAATGATTATAATAATAATATTTTTTTGCACAAAATTTTCTTAATACTAATTTTATAATATACTATATATGTTTATATTTTTATACTTGATTAATATTTGGTTTGTATTCTTTTAATAAATTGTTGTGAATTTCTTTATATATCCCATTCTGGTTTATTACAGAATTCACTCCTTTTCTTTCAATTATAGTAAATGGTCACATGTAGGGTGACATGTGTTTCATCTGTTTTCTACTTTTAACAAAACTTTATCTCCTATTTCTAAGTTAAATTTTTTATGATATTTGTTAGCATAATTTAATGTACGTTTTTCTTTAACCTTTACCGTCAGTTCTCTTGCTTTGTTTAGTGCATATTGTTTAATGTTTGATGTTGTGTGCTGGTTCGTTTTTTGTTGTTCTTTTTAATTTTGTTTTAAATAAAATTCATTTATTTATTTTTGTAATTTTAATTTGTATTATTTATTGAATTCACTATGTTATTTTATTTACAAAATTATTTTGTTTTAATTGTTGTTGTTGTTTTGATTGTATTTAATTTCAATTTATGTTTGTCTTTTTCTTTTGTCTTTATTCACACTGTTTAATGTTTATGTGTTTTTATGTTGTTTTACAAAATTTTGGTTTGTGTTATTCTAATTTAATTTACATTTGTATTTTTTGTTTGCTTGTTTGAATGTTCACTGTCTGACTGTCGAAACTAGAGTGATTTCTATGCAAAAAATACTTTAATGTTAACTAGTAATGAAAAGAATGTTGAAAAGAATTCAAGAGACAACAAAGTATAAAAAAGAACCGCTAATAATCTAAAGGGTGTTCCTTCAAATGATGTTAACGTTGAACATTCCGGCCCCCATGACTTGGTGAAGTTTACCACAGGTTTTGAACAGATCCTATTTGTGTGTTGTGGGTCGGTAAGTTGCAAAGCCTCATGAAGTTGTTGACAGATATGGCATCATGATGTACGTTATCGTATACTGCAAGAAAATTGCCAATGTTTGGGGTGTTGAGATTGTTGGAATGCCATACCTGTAAGTATAAAATTAGAGCAATATTAGTGTATGTAAATGGTTAGGGGTTATACTAATTTGCAAACAAAACCACAATTTTTGTAATTGGTCTGGTGATTACTCCATTTTTTGTTTTGATGTCTACAACTCTACAGTTTTGGTCAGGTCCAAGATATGTTTTGATGATTCGACCCATTTGCCATTCATTGGGTGGCAAGTTGTTGTTTTTGATGACTACCAGATCGTTGATTTTAACGTTGTCCCTTTGAATCTTCCATTTATATCTGCGTTGAAGTTCAATCAAGTATTCGGACTTCCATCTTTGGCAAAATGAGTGGTAGATGACCCTTAGGCGTTTCCAGCGGTTGATGAGATTCAGATTTTCGTTGCTTACATCTGGTTCAGCTGGGGTCAATAATGCACTACCAATAAGGAAGTGTCCAGGGGTCAATGGATTAAGGTCATTTGGGTCATCGCTAGCAGGACTTAAGGGTCTAGAATTTAGGCACGATTCTATACGAGAAAGAATTGTAGATAGCTCTTCAAATGTGAATTTCATGTTCGGTATCATCTTTTTGAGGTGCGTTTTGAATGATTTTACACCGGCTTCCCAAAGGCCGCCCATGTGTGGGGCTCCTGGGGGAATAAACTTCCAATTAAGATTTTGATGACTAAAATGATGGATCACTTGATTTTGAAGAGTTTTTATGAATTCTAGACGGTCTTTTCTTAATAGTTCTGCTGCTCCGACGAAATTTCCTCCATTGTCTGAGTAAATGAGTGCGGGACATCCACGTCTTCCTATGAAGCGGGAAAATGCTGCTAAGAACGATTGGGTCGATAAATCACTTGCTGCTTCAAGATGTACAGCTTTTGTGGCGAAGCATACAAATATGCAAATATACCCTTTTGTAATAAGACAAGCTCGGCCTGTAAAATTTTTGATGTCAAAAGGTCCTGCGTAGTCTAATCCAGTTGTAGCAAAGGGTCTTGATAATGTTGTACGTTCTGGTGGTAATGAAGCCATGATTTGATTTTGCGTCTGTTTTTTGTACAAAACACACGTTTTACAGTTGTAAATTACGCTTTTGACCAAGGGTTTTAATCTGAATATCCAATATTCTGTGCGTAGGACTCGAACCATTAGTTGGTTTTCTCCATGAAGGGTAATTTTATGTGTAAATTCCGCTAGTAGCTGTGATAGCTTCGAGTTATGAGGTAGCAATATTGGGTAGCGTTCATTGTACGTTAATGCAGGTGATTGCGCTAGTCGCCCATTGGCTCTAATAATGCCATGGTGATCCATGAAAGGATTTAAGGTCAAAAGACTGCTGGTTGGGGATATTTTCTGCTTGAGTTTTAAATGTTTGTGCTCATCTGGAAAATGATTTTGTTGCGCCCATATGATGAGTCGATGTTTGACGAAATCTATTTCTTCTCGGGTGATTTCTGCTGAAGATACGCGAAGATGGGTTCGGTTGGTTCCAGTATTTCTCCATAATCGTATGACATAAGCGAGTACTCGATAAGCTCGTGATAGGTCTGAAAATCGATTTAATGGGTCTTCGCGTGTTGTGGTTGTAAACGCTTTTACAGTTTTTGCTTCTAGATTTGTGTCACCTGTTTGTGTTGGTATCGGCCATTGATTTTTAGGCAATTTTAACCAGGAGGGTCCAAACCAATATAAGTTGTGGTTTTCCAGATCTTGTGGAGTACATCCTCGGCTGGCTACATCTGCTGGGTTATCCTTTGAGTCGATATGTTGCCAATTTTGATTTCCAACCTTATCCAGGATTTCAGAAACACGATTTCCAACGAAAGTGTTCCATGAGCAAGGGGGTTTCTTTAACCAGGACAGCACGATTGTTGAGTCGGTCCAATAATATGCCTTGGTATTTTGAATTTGAAGATTTGGTATAAGTCCACATGCAAGATTTGCCAATAATACGGATCCACATAGTTCTAAGCGGGGCAAAGATATTTGCTTAATGGGAGCTACACGGGTCTTTGAAGCCAGAAGAAATGTGAATACTGAGTTTTCCGCTTGTATTCGAACATAAAGAGTCGCAGAATAGGCTTTTTCTGAAGCGTCACTGAAACCGTGAATTTCCACATTACAATTCGGGCTAAATTGGATCCAACGGGGAATTTTCAATATGTTTATTGTCGGGCAGTTTTTTATGAATTTTTGCCACTGTAGACAAGTCAAGGGTTTTAATATGTCATCCCAGTCGACTTTATCCAACCAAATCTGTTGCATAATTAGTTTTGCTTCAACTATTATTGGAGCTATCCATCCACAAGGGTCAAAGAATTTGGCAATTGTCGATAAAACTTCTCTTTTCGTGTAGTTTTCTTTTAATTTGACATCTGGTGCTGTAAATGTAAATGCGTCTGACGAAATGTTCCATTTGATCCCAAGAGTTTTTGTTCCAGCGCTATCTGACAGATTTAACCAATCGAGAGGTAGTAGGGTCTCATTTGGTAAGTCTTGTATGACTCGTGGGTCATTTGATGTCCATTTCATCAGGTCAAATCCAGCGGATTTTAGAACTGTTGTAAGTTCTTTTCTTGATTTGATGGCGTCGGTTAATGTGTGACCACCTGCTAAACCATCATCCACATACATGTTTTGTTGTAGAGTTTTTGATGCGAGAGGGTGAGTTGATTTTACATCTTCAGCTAATTGAAGAAGGGTTCTAATGGCCAGAAACGGGGCGCAATTGACTCCAAAAGTCACTGTCAGGAGTTCGTAATCCTCAATAGGGTCCTTTTCTGATTGCCGAAATAATATCCTTTGATATTTGGTTTGATTCGGATCAATGAGTATCTGTCGATACATTTTTGTGATATCTGCGTTGTACACAAAACGGAAGAATCTCCACTTCAATATCAGAAGCACCAAGTCCTGTTGAAGTATGGGTCCTGGATGCAATATGTCATTCAAACTCTTCTTGTTTGAAGACGGGCTCGAAGCGTTGAAAACTACTCTAAGTTTCGTTGTCAGCCTTTCGGGTTTTATTACTGCCTGATGTGGCAGGTAATAATTTGGGTTTGTGTTGATTTCCAGGGGAGAAATTTTCCTCATATGTCCTAACTCGAGGTACTCAACAATTACTTGGTCGTATTGTTTTTTGAGTTCGGGTTTCTGGCTAAGTATGAATTCCATTCTCAAGAACTGTGCCATTGCTATGTTTCTCGAAGTTCCTATTTCTTCGCTATTTTTAAAGGGTAGGGTAACGATATACCTTCCTGTGTCGTTTCTTCGTGTTGTCGACATGAAGTTGTTCTCGCAAAATGTGTCCTCATCTGACCTCAAAACCCGTTTTGGGGTTTCCTCCACCTCCCAAAAGCGTGTGAGGATTCGGTCAAGGGACGTAGTGTTGAGTAATGACACTGTTGGACTAGGTTGTGTCGTTGTTGAAATTGGTCCCCCCACAATCCAGCCAAGTACTGTCCGCATCGGTGTGTCCATGCAATATATTGAGTGGCCCAGGTCTAGGCCTATAAGCAAGTCGATGGGTCTGCTTTGATTGAATTGAGGATCTGCAAGTTCTAATTTAGCAGTCTCATTGAAATGTTCCAAATCTAAAGTCTGTGGTGGTAAATTAGATGGAAGAGTCTTCAGGACTGGTGCCCAGACTTCTAATTTAAATTGTGAATCCACCTTGGAGCAAAGATTGAATAAACATGCTTTGGTTGATGTCTCTGAAACTGTTTGACTCAAGCCTTTAACATGAACTAAATTTCGTTTGGTGGGCAAATTTAGTCGATTTTTCAACTTTTCTGACATAAAAGTTGATTGTGAGCCAGGGTCGATGATTGCTCTTGCCTGGTACTTTTCGCCTCTAGTTTCGATCAGTACAATTGCAGTAAATAACAAGGTCTCTTTCTCATTGGGAGATTGATTGAAGTGTTTGCTCTCTTGCAGTGTCAAGGAAGTGATATTTGGTATGGAGAAGTTTGATGCTGATGTGGACTGTATATTGGTGTTTTGTGCTGCGATGCTCCTACTAGATTGAGTCGCGTCACAATTCGGAACTAAAGTATGGGATTCTGATCCCTTATGTAACAAAGTGTTATGTCTTTGTCTACATAATCTACAACTGAATTTACTTTTACAGTCCTTAACACTATGGTCAATAGAGAGGCAATTGTAACATGAATTTGTGACCTTTACAATGTGAATTCTGTCGTTAACGTTCTTCTCTAAGAACTTGGGGCAAGACCACAAATGGTGAGACTCCTTACAATGTTGGCATTTGTAATTTGAGTCATTTTTCTGTGCCCTATTAGTGTTTAAAGGTTTTATATTTTTCGACCCAGTTTCATTTTGGGTCGTGTTTATGTGAAAAGTGTGAACTTGTTTTGACTTAAACTTTAAATTATCCTTTCTGGATTGTTCTAATTTTGAATTCGATTGTGTGATGGCCGCTATGGATTCTAGAGTTTTAGAATTGTGCGTCAAGAAAGTATTGAATTCTTCCCAAGTCGGAACTTTTGTAATTTCCTTAAGTGAATTTTCAAATTCCTTTAAAAGAGTCCGAGGGAGCTTTGTTGAACAAATGTATACCAGAAATGGGTCCCATGTGGCGGTTTCTATGCCTAAAGCATTTAACGCTTGAATGCATCCATTAACTGTTCGCTGAAGTTTTTGAATCGATGAGCCTGAGTCTTCAGCTACGTTCGGGAGGTCAAATAACATTTTTAATTGTTCATTTACTTGGATCCGATTATTTTCGTATTGGGCTACAAGGTTTTTCCAGGCTATGTCGAAACCTTGATTGGTCAATGGGGCATTTGAAACTATATTCCTAGCATCTCCTCCAGTCTTATGTATTAGATGAAAAAGTTTCTCAATTTTACTAAGTCTAGAATTATTTATGTATAATGCTGTAAAAAGATCGCGGAAAGTAGGCCATGTCACAAAATCTCCATAAAATGTGTCCGTATCGCAAGGTGGTAGCCGCACAAATGAGATGTCATGATTTTCCTGTGGTTGATTTTCAACAGCAGAAATCCGCTCTTCTTTCTTTGGACTCGATATGGCTTGAATTTCTGCATTAATTGACCCTAAACACGTTTTGTAGGCAGCAAAACCTTTTTTGTAACGATCACGAAGCTTATCTTTATCGATGGGTTTTTCTTTGGAATCTTTTTTTGTGTCCCTACACTCTCCATACGTCCTTTTGACTTGCGTCCACAGAGAATCAAGTTCGACCCGAAGTACCTCAAGAGAGTGAATGTTGTTTTCGGCCGCACTTTGTGTATACTCTATTTCAAAATCCAAAAGGTCGTTTGTACAATTTACAAATTTATCGAGTGCCATTGTTTAACCGATGAATTGAAATTTAAAACGATCAAATTAAGAGGTAAATTTAAACAAAAAAGTCCCTGCTAGCGATTTCACAGCAAGAATTATCAAAAATAATAATTAATTTCCCGATTGGTTATTAATTTGGGTATATTTTGTTTCCCCAGTAAATTACTAAAAGAAGTATGGGTGGTAACCCTTTTCGTTTTTCTATTTCGCTTTCTTCTTTTACTCAATCGCGACAAAAATTTATAAGAGCGTATACTTGTAATAAAGAGTTTTGTGTTTCTCTTTATTGTCTTATTTTTATTATTTTTAGTACTTACTTATCGTTGTTGTGTCTTTGTTTAAGCTGTTGCTCTCTAATTTGGGTCTCTTCTTGCTTGTGTCTTTTGCTGTAATTTTGGTTCTTTTTTGTTTTTCCACTTTGCCTGTAGATTCTATTTTTTCTCAAAAAATTTAACTGTTTTTACACCGTTGCTTATTTTTTGTGTCTTAATATTTTTTCAATTTTTTAGCAAGTTTTTGTTTTTGTAAATTACACTGCATACGGTTCGAAGTGACCAAAAAATGTTTAATGTTTGATGTTGTGTGCTGGTTCGTTTTTTGTTGTTCTTTTTAATTTTGTTTTAAATAAAATTCATTTATTTATTTTTGTAATTTTAATTTGTATTATTTATTGAATTCACTATGTTATTTTATTTACAAAATTATTTTGTTTTAATTGTTGTTGTTGTTTTGATTGTATTTAATTTCAATTTATGTTTGTCTTTTTCTTTTGTCTTTATTCACACTGTTTAATGTTTATGTGTTTTTATGTTGTTTTACAAAATTTTGGTTTGTGTTATTCTAATTTAATTTACATTTGTATTTTTTGTTTGCTTGTTTGAATGTTCACTGTCTGACTGTCGAAACTAGAGTGATTTCTATGCAAAAAATACTTTAATGTTAACTAGTAATGAAAAGAATGTTGAAAAGAATTCAAGAGACAACAAAGTATAAAAAAGAACCGCTAATAATCTAAAGGGTGTTCCTTCAAATGATGTTAACGTTGAACACATATTGCAATTTGACACGCAGTTCATTAACATAATTATCGTAATCGTAAAATTTTGTTTTGTCATTGTTTATTTTATCGGTAGGTAAACTTGGTAATTTGCCGTAAACTAGTTCATATGGTGAGTAACCAGTATCTACATGTGATGTCGTATTATAAGCAAAAGTGAAATATGAAATCCATTTGTTCCATTCATTGTCATTTACAAATGACAGCAGGAATTCATTTAAAGTTCTGTGATTACGTTCAAGTGAAACTATGGTTTGATGGTGATATGGTGACGAAAATGTTTGCTTTATATTCAATAATGTGCATATGTTATTCATTAATTCATTGTTAAATGCCGTACCTTTGTCGGGCTTTAATATTTTGAAGTGGCTGTATTTGAGTATGAACTCTTCCACTAGTGTTTTTGCTGTAGTATTAGCATCTTTTGTTGACATTGGGTAGGCTACTACGAATTTTGTAAGATCGCACTGCATTGTACGAATATATATCTCGTCATTCGACATCCCTAGTGGTCCAACGGTGTCGATTGATACTACATAAAAGACTTTGCACGGGGTTACAGTTGTTGTCAATGGTTCTTTTGTGTGTTTTGTTTGTTTATTTCTCGAGCATTTATCGCAGTTTGATATAAATTTCTTCACCATTTGACGAATTTTTTACCATATATATCTTTGTTTTGGCTCAAGAGGATAAAATTCGAAGAGCAGACTCCATCACTTCCCCTAGTGTCGACAAAAACTTTCCACCTACCAGAATAACTACATCATCGGCGTATGCCACAACCTTAAATCATCTATTTTCCAGACGTCTCAAACCAACGTTAGCCACAAGAGAGGGATAATACTCCCCTGTGGAGTACCCCTGGTTTCACGCCTAACGATAGAACATCCGCCCAGATTCAACTGGATTAGTCTATTACCCAGCATGTGGGTGATAAACCGCACCAGCAAATCTGGGGCATGTATATCCATAAGTGATTTCTCAATTGAAGAAGTAGTAACATTGTTGAAGACCCCCTCAATACCTAAGAAAGCCGACAGTGTGTACTTACCCCTAGCCAATTTCGATCCAACAAAGCATGTCATATAATGAAGGTCACTCTCAACCAACTTGCCTTTAATGTAAGCATGTTGCGATCTACTCAACAGAGACCGGTCCATGTGGAAAAGACTGTTGATGCAAAACTCGTTATAATGGAGGAGAAGATTAACGCCCTCCAGAGCCAGCGACCGGAACCAGTGCGAATCGTATCAGAAGGTACCGGCGAGATAAAAACACCTTGCTTTGACGGTAGCTCACTCCTATTCGTATTTAAATTCCAATTCGAGACAGTAGCTAGCAGAAACGGATGGGACGATGAAGAGAAGGCTTTGCAACTAATTTTGGCGTTAAAAGGTGTCGCAGACGAGATTCTAGAAACCATGCCAACCAGCCGCAGATACAACTATAACGACTTAATGATGGCGTTACAGGGTAAATTCGACGACGAGCTCAAACGAGAACTTTACCTCATGGAGTTCAGGTCAAAATACTAATGAGTCGCTTCAAGCCTTTGTAATAAGGTCCAGAAATTAGTGCAGCTTACATACGCAGGAGAAAACCACCCACTGATAGACAGTTTTATAACCGAGGTGTTTGTTAATGGTATACCCGACCCCTGCATCAAACTAGCGGTATGTGCTCCGCAGAAGATAATCTTTGCAGAGACCGTGGCCTTCGCACTAGCCCAGGAGACCGCTCCTACGATTTCTAGACCACAATTAAACAAAGTGCGAAAAATACAATTCGAGGAGGAAGAGGAAAGCCTGTTAAACAAATTTAAAGAAATAATGAATAAAGTTTTGGAAGAAACCGGACAAAAGACCAAACTTAAATGTTTTAACTGCGGAAAGGGCGGCCATTTCTAAAGAAACTGCAAGGCGCCACGACAAAAAAGGTCAAGATCCGTTTCACCAACAAGGAATTATAAAAGGCCGCTCTACCAGCCATCTACAAAAGAGTCCTCGTTAAGCTAAAACGTGCTAGCACTGAGGGGCAAGTGCTGACTCCCAAAAGCGAGGGCCTCACAATCTCCGTATCAGTGATGCAGCAAAACAACAACAACCTTACGGCGCACGGGTGCATAAATGGCAGACAACATACATTCACTTTAGACACCGATGTGACTACCATCACACCAGATGTCGTGGAAGGGAACTGTGAGGTACTTAATAATGTAAAACTACGGACAGCTACCGGAGAGTCTGCCACCGTCCACGGAAAAACAGAGGCGAAGGTGACTATAGCCAACGTCAGTGTAAGCCACGTCGTTATTGTTGCCGATATTTTGGACGAGGTTATCATTGCTGCCGATTTTATGATAGCCCATGGCATCAATTAGAATAAGGGACAACGGATAATGGGCTGGCGAAATGTGGATACCTCTTGCCATGGCATACAAGCATCGACGAAAATTACCACCTCAGACTGAATCGTTGATATGGGCGCGTGTGGACGGAATACGTGAGGAAAACCACTTGTGGGTTGTTGAACCAGCAGAAATTCAGACGGATTTGTTATCAGCAAAGGCCCTTGTCAAATCCACCGAACAGAAAATTGACCCGGTGAGAGTGCTAAATCTATCAGGCCATGAAAAAGTCATCTGTAAAAACTCAGAGGTGGGCCAATGTGCTCCAGTAGAAGGGGTAATAAACAGCGAACAATTGCAGGAACCTGCCGAAATATCAGTCAAGGACCCACAGGAATTTGGTGTAAATGTGGAGCAATGGGTAACAGGTCTAGCAGCTCCAGAAAGAAATAAAGCTAAAAAGCTGCTAAAGAGATACGCTTGCGCTTTCGCCACGAACAAAAAAGTCAAGGTAGAACAGCCATGGTCAAACATAAAATTGATACTGGCGAAGCGAGACCGATAAAACAGGCACCCAGAAGCATACCGCTGGCAGAGCGTAATGAGGTTAAAGAGCTAGATGACGAAGTGAAGTAATTGAACCATCATCGTGTCCGTGGAGCTCACCTGTAGTCTTAGTCAAAAAGAAAGATGGCAGTGGAAGATTCTGCGTGGACTACAGGAAGCTGAATGATGTCACTAAGAAAAGGACAGTTATACTCTACCGAGAATTAACGACACACTCGACACGCTAGACGGAACGAAATGGTTCTCTACATTGGATCTACAAAGCGGGTATTGACAGGTGGAAATTGCAGACAAGGACAAGGAGAAAACTGCATTCAGTGCGAACGGCGGCTTATGGCAGTTTAAAGTTATGCCATTTGGGCTCTGTAATGATCCGGCCACATTCGAGGGACTAAGGGAACGAGAGGCTAAGGGACTGCATTGGAAGACTTGCCTGGTGTACCTCGTTGACATAATAGAGATGGGTAGAACTTTCGACGAACACCTCAAGAACCTAGGAGAAGCTCTGCAACAAATATCAATGACTGGACTAAAATTAAGCGTTAAGAAATGTGTTTTCTTCCAAAAAAAAAAGTGAAATTTTTGGAGCATTTCGTTACAGCAGATGGCATATCCACGGATGAAGATAAAATACGAGCAGTAAAGGAATGGTCTCGCCACCAGAATCTTCATGATTACGCAGTTGTTTGGGACTATGCACATAATATAGACGCTTTGTGCCTAATTTTGCTAGCGTGGCTGCAAGCTTGCAAGAGCTCACCAAGAAATCAATGGGGTGAGTTCAGTCCCAGGGGAAAAATTCATTTTAGACAGACATTTTAGCGGATATGGTATTGGTGGTGTATTTTCCCAAGTGGTCAATGGTACGGAGAAAGTCGTAGGCTATTATAGTCGCAAACTGTCAAAGCCTGAACGGAACTATTGTATGAGCTACTTGCAGTGCTGGAAACCATAAAACATTACCATAAGTACCTGCATGGTCAACATTTTCTGCTAAGGTCTGATCATTTCGCACTGAGATGGCTGCTGCAATTGAAGAACCCTGAAGGACAGTTAGCACTTTTGATTGAGCGCCTCCAGACTTACGACTTCAGCATTGAACACCGAAGAGGCATAAAACATGGAAATGCTGATGCTCTCTCACGCCGACCGTGTAATTTGGAGTGTAAACATTGTGTGAAGGCTGAGAAGAAGGAATACATCATTGATATCCGGTTAACGCAGATCGATGCCAACGAAGACTGGTCTGAAGCACAAAGAAGTGACCGAATATTGACGCAGATTGTAGAAGCTAAGGAAGAGGACAAACGGCCTACCCGAAATGAAATATCAGCAGAAGATCCTCGTATAGAAGCATATTGGGTACAATGGGACAGTTTAAAATTGATGAACGGGTGCTTATATCGTCATTGGGAAAGCGCTGATGGCAAGACCTCATCCAACCGAATAGTATTGCCTTCCTCCAAAATGAAGGAAGTCTTAAATAAGTTCCATAATGGAGCTAGCGGAGGACACTTGGTGACAAAGATGCTGGAAAGACTAAAACAATGTTTTTATTGGGTTCGATGTCAGCAAGCAGTGGCAGATTGGATAGCAAATTGTACCCAGTGTATTGCAGCTAAAGGTCCAGTAAGAAGAAGTCTAGGTCAGCTGCAACAATATAACGCGCACCTCTCGAGCGGATAGCGATGGACATAGCAGGACCTTTTCCTGTCAGTAATTCCGGAAACCGATATGCTTTCGTCCTGATGGATTATTCCAGCAAATGGTTTATGAACAACTGGGTATATCGCTACGGGGTTCCAATAAAGCTAAATTCCTATCAAGGTAGAAATTTCGAGTCAGCTGTATTCAAGGAAATGTGTGAGTTATACGTTATTAAGAAGACTCGAACGACACCACTTCACCCACAGTCTGGCGGGATGGTAGAACGATTTAATCGAACCCTGGAGGAATACTTGCGAAAAGTAGTGTGCGAGGAGCAGAAGGATTAGGACGAACACATTCATAGGTTTCTACTGGCGTACCAATCTGCGGTCCATGATTCAACATCTAGATCACCCGCCAAAGTTATTTTTGGGACTGAGATAAAACTACCTGGTGATTTAGAGTTTGGTGTTAAGCCCGCCACATAGAGGGATGCCACATACGCTGGAAAACAGGAGAGTCTAAATGAACTTCATGAACTTGTGCGCACACGTATAAAAGTAGTCAGCGATAGAATGAAAGCCAGGTATGATCTTGCAGCAAATACGGAGGGCTTCCATGAGGGACAACTGGTTCCACTCTACAACCCAAAGCGGAAGAAGGGATTATCTCCCAAGCTACAAACTAGCTGGGATGACCTTATAAAATAATTAAAAGATTAAACGATGTCGTGTACAGGATACAGCAAAAATGAAGGTCGTACACATACATAGAGCGACTGGTGACTGAAATATGGGAGATGCGATAATGAGCCTATTCGGGACGAACGGGCTTATGTGGGCGGCAGTATTACGAAAATGAAGAATCTAGATACTGGTATTTTAACGTCACTTAACATTAAAATTGTAAAAAAGTAAACACAAATACTGCAAGAATAAATGTAAACAAATTACACAAACAGCAATAATGAAACAACGACGTTTAAATTTATAGAGATTTCGAGAAGGCAAAGCCACGAAAAGAAGAAGAGTAATCATCTTGTCAAAAAAATTTCCTTGCTGGTATTCTGTTGTTTTGCTGCCAAAGTCAGCTTATCAGTATAGATAAATGCTGTTTTAAGGTGGTCGATTGATATTTTGCCCTCTCGTTGGTTAATGTTAGCGATAAAATATTTTTAGTTTTTGAACAAAACTTCGAAAGGTCCCTCGTAGCTTGGTTCTAAGGGTGTTTGTCCATTGCCGTGACGTCGTGGTTTCGTCAAAGGTAAGTAAAGTATTTCGCTGCGAAGTGATTCTGCGAAGTCTGTCTCACTGGTCGTGTTCTCACGTGGAGCTAGGAATTCTCTGGGTATTCTTAGGGCAGATCCGAAAATAATTTACTCAGGACTTAATCCTATATTGTTCTTAATTGTCGTGCGCATGCCGAGTAGTATTAATGTTTGGATCTGAACATTTTATAGAAGTGTTTAACGTTCGATGCCATAGTTCTGCAATTCCATTTGACTGCGGGTGGTAAGGTGTTGTACAAAAATGTCTTACCCCGAGTATTTCTATGGGCAATGAAATACCATAAGAAAATCCAGTTACTAATTAGTGCGTTTCCATCATTTTGTTGTGTTATGTCGGTTATCAGGATTGTAGCTGGCTATCTTGAAACGGTCGATGCATGTCAACCATTTGATGTTGATAGTGGCCCAACAACGTCAATATTGATATGTTTAAAACGAATATCAGCATTAGTGTAGTCGATGATTTCGTTTGTCGGTTCCTTTTCTGACACGCTATACATGAGCGAACATAAACAGCCATATTTTTCAACATCGATGGCCAGACATTGTAGTGTTCAACTAACTTCTTCTTTGCCATGATATGATTGATAAGGAGAAGAAGTTTTCAGATGGCAACTTGGCGAAAGGCCTTTAGAACATAGGGTCTTATTCGACCTCGTAACACATGCCAATATAATTCTCTTGTAGAACCAGGAATACAAAATTTCGTTAATTTAATTGATGTGTCCTTGACTTTCTTTAAAATCATCTGCAATTCGGTATCAGACTGCTGCTGTACAGCCACCTCGTAGAAGTTTATTACGTCCTTTCCAATTACGTTGATTCCTGAGAACAAATTGATTGTAACTTGCACTTGGTAGATGATGTATTTCTGTGGTATATTGACTTATAAAATCGAGTTGGCGGGCTCTCCTAGGTGAAGCTTTATCGCTTTTCTGCTTAAGAGCGAAAACGAGTGGTTTATGGTCGGGAAATACTGCAAACTCTCTACCCTCTAGTGCGTATCTACAATGTTGAATTGCCTGGTAAATAGCGATTAATTAATTCCCTGCCGAAGGCGTTGTAATTTTTCTGTGATAAAGAAAGTTTCTTTGAGTAGAAGCCCAGTGGTTGAGTTTGATCTTCTACAATTGTTGCATTGTTGTAGGCATCGGTTGCAAGAGTAGCGTTTTTGAGGCTTCGAATGCCTTTTCGGAGTCGGGAGTCTACTTTATAGGACTGTTTTCATTCTTCTTGTTACCAGGAATTAACTGTTGCGATAAAAATTTATCATTTCCAAGAAGCTTCTGCCATATAAAGTGCTGGTGATGTCATGTATGGATATGGGGTACCTGTCGGGCACTGTTATGTCGTTAAAAGCGCGATAATCGTCACAAAGGCGCCACTCACCATTTGCCTTTCGTATTAAGTGGAGGGGACTTGCCCAGTTGATTTTCTATGGGCGAAAGATGCCTCCATTCATTAAGTATTCGAATTCCTTTAGCATGCTCAGCCTTAAAGGGTGGAACCTTTACTGCCACTAGATTTATCACTGAAGTGTCGTTGCGTGTCGTACATGTCCATGTTCTTTTCCTGATTGGTTTTCGAGCTATGTTTTATGTTAAATTAAGGACGAATTATTTATTTTTTTTGTATTTTATTTATTTATTATTAACCATAGCACAACAAGATAATAATCTTATAAATGAAAGTGCTATGGGAGTACATCAAAGAGGAAAAAGTAATAACAAATCATTATACATATGAGTAATGAATAGAAAATAGCAATCGATACAAAAAACTTAGGATAAGAAAATGAGTTTATGCAATAAAATAAATTAGGAAAAATACAAATATAAAGAAAAATACAAACAAAGGAAAATATATACATATAATGAGATACAATGAAACTTAAGTAATAAATTAGAAAAATGAAAATTATTAATCACTAATAAAAATAAAGAGTAAAAATGTATAAAACAATCAAAATAAGTATGTTAAAAACTATTTAAACTCCTTTTTGAACTTAGTTGCATTGCCTATGTTCTGAATATAATTAGGTAGTGCATTCCAAAGACTGATGGTGTGTATAAAGAACTGTCGTTTGATAATTTATCCTTCACAGATCTTAAATGTTATCATCAGCTTTAGTTTTACAACGAGCTAGTAGATATTTTTTTGGGAGAAAGGAATGCATGCAAACAAGGTAAAGTTTCTGATTGTGGTCAAAGTGGCGACCCCCAGGACGATCTTTGTATTGCTGTATTCAAGTTGACACGCAGCCTCCTCGTGGCACCTCCTGGATGGCATTCTAGCACCTGCTAGATGTTAACTAATGCGTGCAGCGAAGTCCAATCCACTGAACGCTAAATTTGGGTTGTACGTAGGGCTTGGAACCCACCACGTAAAAACAAATATCCAATGAAAACCAAAGCAAAATCCAATGAAAAGATCCCCTCAAAAGTTGACGACCATGGCAGACGTATAAAGGACTATGATTTACGTATTGGCACATGGAACGTCCGCACACTTTACAGGGTAGGCGCTTCCGCCCAGCTGGTGGATGCCTTCATTAAATGTAGGACTGACATCACTGCCATACAGGAAATGCGGTGGACAAGCCAAGGATGCAAAAGGCTTGCATTTTGCGATGTATACTATAGCTGCCATGAAGACAAGCACGAATTCGGATGCGGATTTGTGGTTAATAAGAGACTTTGTCACCTTATATCTGGGTTCACACCTGTGAACGAAAGAATAGCCACAATCCGCATCAAGGCAAAATTCTACAACATCAGCCTAATATGTGCTCACGCCCCGACGGAAGAAAAGGACGATGTGGTCAAGGATACCTTCTTGCTAAACTAGAGGACGTATACGATAAGTACCCGGCCCATGACGCCAACATCGTCTTCGGAGATTTTAATGCGAAGGTCGGGCGGGAAGATATCTTTGGCCGCACTGTCGGACAGTTCAGCCTCCACGCGAACACTACCTCCAATGGTATGAGGCTGATCGATTTCGCCGCGGTGCGCAATATGGTAGTATGTAGCACCAGGTTTCAGCATCTCGACATTCATAAGGCCACTTGGATTTCCTCTGATCGATCAACATCCAACCAGATTGATCACATTGTGATTTACTGCTGCAGCGAAAAACGCCGCATACAAGAAAACGCTGCAGGCAGCCGCAACGCGAGCCATTGTCGAGAACTATAGAGAGAGGAGAAGGGATGAGAGACGCATTGTCAGACGCAAGAAGAGGGAGCAGGAAAGGCGTGAGCGCGAGGAAGTCGAGATGTATAGATGCAGGAATGATGCTCGAAAATTTTATCAAAAGGTTAAGCGTCTAACCGAATGTTTTAAGCCCGGAGCATCCTCCTGCAGAGATGAGAACGAAACCTGATAACAGATTCGCAAGGGATGCTGAGGTTGTAGAGGAAACACTTCTCTACTCTGCTACAAGGTGATGACGACACCAATACCGCCTTTAGAGATGACGTTTCGAACCCGATCGACGATGACGGCGTGGAGATTCCGCCGCCTAGCCATGAAGAGGTCAAAGTCGCGATTATGCGTCTTAAAAACAATAAAGCGGCGGGTTCTGATAGCCTCCCCGCTGAGTTGTTTAAGACCGGATATAATGAGTTGGTAGGGCGCATGCACCAGCTTATTTACAAAATATGGCTAGAGGAAAGTATGCCTAACGATTGGAACCTCAGTGCCCTCTGTCCTGTCCTGAAAAAGGAAGACCCTACGATATGCGCCAACTACAGGGGTATAAGTCTTCTCCCTATCGCATATAAGTATGTAATAAATGTAATGTTTGTGTCGGTCAGTTTTGTGTTTGTTTTGCTTATTATAAAGGCGAGCACGCCATTTGGGTATGGCTAATACGCCAAAGTTTGGGTGAGAATAAAAATCAAATCTTTTTCAGCTATGAAGCCGTTTTGATCATTATTTTATTCTAATTCTATCAATCAACTTACAGATATTTATATAAATTTCTTAAGTCTAATTTCTTACATATTAATACTTATGACCTAATTTAGTTTTTACTTAACTTAAAGTGTGCGTGGTCAGCATTTTGCTACTTTACAATTATTACGTACTAAAAATTTGTATAATGCAATTTGATACCTCGTGCCATTGGTCGTTGACAGTTTTGTTTATATTATTAAGGAATGTATCAAAATACATTTTTAGGTAGCACAAACGTAACCAACACACAACAGTGGATAAGTGTGACCAACACATTACAGTTCTCACAAGCGTATTGTGTGAACGACTGAAGCCACTCGTCAAAACACTGATTGGACCTTATCAGTGCGGCTTCAGACCTGGCAAGTCTACCATCGACCAGATCTTCACACTACGCCAAATCCTGGAAAAGACCCACAAAAACAAGCCGACACAAACTATTTTTTTTGTCGACTGTAAGGCAGCCTGCGATAGCCCCATAAGGGATCGTGTTTTTGCCGCAATGTCTGAGCTCTGTATACCTGCGAAGCTGATAAGGCTATACAGAAAGACGTTGAGCAATTCCTGCAGCTCCGTCAAGGTAGGAAAGGACCTCTCCGAACCTTTTGGTACCTTGCGAGGTCTCAGACAAGGCGACCCCTTATCATGCGACGTCTTCAACTTCGTCATGAAAGGCGGGAGTACATCGCAATGGCACTATTTTTCAAAAAAGTGTCCAGTTGCTTGCGTTCGCTGACGATATTGACATCATAGGGCGTACCAAGCGAGATGTTACTGCTGCCTTTAGTGCTACTGAACGGGAGTCCAGTAAGATGGGTCTCACAGTAAATGAGGGCAAAACAAAGTATATGTTATCGACAAGTAGAGACGCGCGGCGTATTGATTCTCAGATTACGGCCGATAACTATACTTTTGATATGGTCAAGGAATTCATCTATCTTGGCTCTGCCGTTACCGCCAGAAATGTTGTCAGTCTGGAGATCAAGCGTAGGATCACTCTTGCCAACAGGTGCTAATATGGTCTCAATAGGCAATTGAGTAGCAGAGACCTCTCTCGTGCTACAAAACTAACACTTTACAAGACACTCATCCTACCCGTGCTTCTTTATGGCGCAGAGGCATGGACCCTATTAAGTACAGATGCACCGGCCTTGAGAGTGTTCGAGAGAAAAGTACTAGGCAAGATCTTCGGTCCAGTGCGAGTTGGCGATAATTTCCGTATCCGATACAAAAGTGAGCTGTATGAGCTCCTCAACGACATAGACATTGCACAGCGTATTAATATTCAGCGGCTGCGCTGGCTCAGCCATATCGTTCGAATGGAGAAGGATGCTCCGGCGAGACGGGTACTTGATGCGGAAGTCGGCGAAGAGGACGACATTGCATCGATTGGTGTGACCAACTGGCGTAGGCGCGCACAAAGCAGAGGCGCCTGGAAGGATGTGTTGCGACAGGCCGACATCCGTTAAACGGGTTGTTATGGCCAATTAAGTAAGTAAGTAAGTAAAGAGATTTATTAAATACTGGTCAACTAATTCACACAGTAAAATATACTTACATTTCCAAACAATTACTGGTCCTTTTATACTGCACTTTGATTTCTTTTTTCATTATATACTTTATCTTACATTTCTTTTTTTTAATTCTTATTTTAATTTATTAATGTTGTCTCCTTTTTATTAATTTTTTCCAAAGTTTTAAAATTTTTAACACTTTTAAAACTTAAACTTTTATTTCAAAATTTGTCTCAAATGAAATTTTTTTCTTTTGAAAGATATTGTCAAAAATATATTTGACGCCATCAAGTCAGTTAATCAAAAGACCGGTCATTTTACCTCAACTAATAATATATTGTTGGAAATGCAACTCTATAGCTGGAACGAACTATATAATGTTATGTATATATTAGTAAGTGAATCTTGTATGTGTTAGTTTCACATTTATTTGCTTTTGTATAGAACAGAAGAAACTGCGCGAGTTACATATACGCTACCACACACGCTACCCATGAACGGAAGTGGAATGCAAGTTAATGCACTAGATGTTGACCTATAAAATTGTAATATTGTTGAATTGTTTTATTTAATTTAATTATTATACTGCTGACTACCAGTCTACCAATTATTTACCCTATTTAATTTAATTGTGAAATATTGTAAAAGCGTTGTGAAATATTGTAAAAGTTAACATAAGAAACATAAATTATAATATTGCTGACTAACAATTGTTAATAATTATTAAGAACTAATGCTGAATTGTCATATTTAATTAATTGTTTAATATTGTAAAAGTTAATATAAAAGACAAAAATTATAAATAAAACAGAAGTACATTGATGGTCAAACCCAAAAGTTGTGTTTTTTTATTAAGATTGTTTAGTCTAAACATAATTGGCGCAGCCTGTACCTCAGCTGTGGTGATAGTGTGTCGCAATTAAATAAAAATAATAATATTAAAATAGAAATATATTGTATAAAAAATAGTGACAATTGAAAAACAAAAAATATTAATACATGACAGTAAAAAACAAAAAATATATAAGACATAAAATATTATTAAAAAAAACTAAATTTATCGTATAAAAATATAAATTAAAATAAATTTTTTTTAGCCAGTAGTTTATGCAAACAAATTTAATAATAATTATTATACAAACATATTAAACATATCTGTGGCAATATGGAAGAGTAGCTTAAATCGAAGTAAGAGATAATTGAGTTATGGCGTTTGGCGCATTGCAGAATCAAAAGCGCTTTAATGTCTATAGTCCGTTTGAAAGAATTCTGTTTTTTATCAATGTTATGTACTTTTACTTTTTAGCTTAAGTTTTTTGAATCAATAATGCATTGATCAAAACAACGTATGTACACATAGTTTTGTTTACATATTCAGATTTTCCATCCATCATATAACGGTATCGCTTAACTTCACTTAAGCTGTATAAATGTTAACCTTAAAAAATAAAGTCATTATTTTCAAACAACTTATGTTTACTTAAAATTACACAATATATACTTTTTGTTTAAATAGAATAGCTTAAGTTACTTAAGGTCCAGTTCAACGCAAATTTCAGTTTCGAAAAAGCGCTTAAGTAGAAAAGTCGTAATATATTCTGAATTCAACAATATTTTTTTTTTTTAATAATCATCCTTCTTCTCTAATTAACATGTTACCAATATATTAATTCATAAATTATTCGCAAAATTCAGGCAGAATAAAAATTACACAAAATTGATGATATATCAAAACATCAACTTTCGACTTAAGCTACTCTTCCATATTGCCACAGATATATACACCTAAAAAACATTAATAAAATTAAAATATACTATTTAAATTAGCAAACTTAAAAATTAAAACAAATTCAAGTATTGAAAAATAAATAATAATAAAATAAACTATTTAAAAAATTTAAATAAAAAAGAAAAGAAAAAATATCTTCTAATATTAAAAAATATATTTATACGGCGACAAAATATCACCGTAAACTAAATAAAAAAAATATCCTCTAATATTGGAAAATATATTTATACGGTGAGAGAATATCTCCGTAAACTAAATAAAAAAAGTAAAAATAAATAATAAAAAAAGGTATTTATTCTAATAAAGCAGAAGAAAAAACGACAACAACAAAAAAAAAAAAGAAAATACATAAAACAAATACGAATAATAGAGATAAAAATATATAAAAAAGGAATATATAAAAAAAGAAAAATGGAGAGGTCACATCTCCGTATTAAAAGAAAAACTGTGAAAAAATTCGGCGAGCGAATATTGCCGAAGCGCACTGACACCGTTGGGTTTTGACCCATTTGCAGTTGAAACCTACCAATCTACTTCTCAACAATGCTTTGGATTCTTGTACTGGTCGGACTTTCTGTAGCCCAACATATAGAAATTCGGGACCTATCAAAAAACAAGGGCATCTTACCAATAAACCTCGATGCTGCACGACTAATAACAAGTCACAACAATTTAATCCACGTTATAAATCTGGACAAATACATAGAAAACATAGACAATATTAACAATACCCTCAAACTTTTTGAACAAAATAAACATACCAAACTTTTCACAAGAACTACAAATTTGAAATTACAAGAGCTAAGATCAAAATTAAATAATCTCGTCGTTAAATGTCATAAAAGAGGGCTAGTAGACGGACTTGGCCATGCCATAACATTTATCACTGGGAACATGGATGCCAAAGACGCCCAAGAAATTAACCAACAAATTAGGCAACTCGAATTAAATTTTCATACAACTGTATCACAAAATCATCAACTAAACCTTAACATGGCCATGAGGTTTGAAAATATAACAAAGCATTTTAATGAAGTACAAGAAACAATAGAATCTTTTTTTAACGGACAAACAAATGAAATAGCGAAGTATGTAAAAAATGCAGAAACTAATATTAGGGAAATACAATACCTTAACCAAATAAATTATAACGTTGACATACTGACGAATCACATTAATGACATCTCATAAGCTATCATCCTAGCAAAACTTAACATAATTCCAAAACTAATTCTACACCCTGACGAAGTAAGGCAGATGAGTCAGCATTTAGAATCTCAGTTAATTGAAACAAAATCCGTAGAAAATATATATGAACTACTTAGTCTTCAAGCCTACTACAACGAAACAAACATTATTTTTAATATAAAAATCCCTAACCTTGATCCTAACCTTTATCAATTTTACCACATAATACCCCTACCTATAAATAAAACAAAAATAGTTTCAACAGAACCTTATTTATTGTATAATGATCTAAAAATTATATATACTGCTATAAAATGTCCTAAAATTGAAAATGTATATTATTGTAAAGATTAAAAGAATATAGAAATAACGGCGAACTCTAGTCGCATTGGCCGAGTCATGCAGAATAAAAATACTACTTGCGTAATTACCGATACTACCAATGAATATATCAACTAGAGTTGTGTAGTTCACGAACGAACTAGTTCAATCGAACTATTCATACAACTGAACTAAGAGAGCCGGTCATAATAATGAGCTCTTTTAGCTCCGTAGTTCATGATTCTTTTGTTCTCGTTGCTTATTCGTTCATTTTAGAGTTGTGTAGTTCACGAACGAACTAGTTCAATTGAACTTTTCAAGAGTTGTGTAGTTCACGAACAAATTAGTTCAATTGAACTATTCATACAACTGAACTAAGTGAACCGGCTCGGTAGTTCTGTTAGCTCAGTAGTTATTTTAGCTCCGTAGTTCCTTTAGTTCTCGTTTCTTATTCGCTCCTTTCATTCTTATACGTTCTATTATTTTGATTATCGTTCTTATGTGTAACATTCCTATTGGAATGGTGGCGGTGTTACCACATATTAAAAAAAGAACTTATTGAAAGAAACATTTTTACAAAAATAAGCAAATACAGTCGAACTTCCATAACTCGGATCTCCATTATCCAAAAAAAAAACTTCGACTTATGGAGACTTCGAGTTACAGAATTTTTTTTCTTGTGTAAATTCATGTTTAATCATAATAACTATACAACATCTCCCTTTACAAATAACAGTAAAGAATACAAAAAAAAATAAAATAAATCTTAAAAATAAAAGATGATGAAATTTCAATAATAAAAAGTAATAAAAAAATTTGATTTAAAATTCTACAAATCTAGTTTTCTAATTCTACCCTTTCGTGTCACATACTGACCATCCTTGCAACCCCTTCCTAAATTCTCCTGAACTATTTGCTCATCTTCAGCATTTTGCTTTTGGCACTCAACTTCAAAGTTTTCACTATTCCCATAAGGTGTTGTAACATCACTTTCCATTTTATCCTCAGGGGACTTCCTAATATTTTCCAAATTTCTTCTAAATAATGAACCGTTGCCATCCAAAATCACATAAGATCTTGGTTCCTTACAAATCCCTATTATTTCACCATTCAACCAACAACCGGTAGGTGTCTTCTTAAATAAGATCTTATCACCCTCATCAACTGATTCATATTTTCTCGATCTTCTATTATAATATTCAGTACATTTGGCCAGTTTTGATGCAATTCTATCTTTGTATTCCTTATTGTTTACCAACTTTGGTTTAAGGTTCTCTACCATTATAGGAACTCTGGTACGTAAATTGCGAGACATCAATAATTCAGAAGGACTTGGAAGATTACCCTTAGGTGTTGCCCTATAATGTAGTAAGGCAATATAAGGATCTGAATTGCTTTCTAAGGGTTTGATAAGCAATCGTTTTACAGTTTGGATTGTCCTTTCATCTAGACCATTTGATCTGGCCAAATACGGGCTTGAGGTTACATGAGCCATTCCCCAGTCCTTGCAAAAAAGTTCAAATTGCTTAGAATTAAAAGGCGGCCTTGAAAATATTGACTTTAATCTACATATTACACGAGATGCACTGTAGCCACTACTCAGCAATTCAATTTCAACAAACTTTGATTAATAATCAACTACTAGAAGATACATTCTCCCACGAAACTCAAAAAGATCGCACCCAACCTTATACCAGGGTATATCTACAATATCATGTGGCATAAGTTCTGGCCTAATGTTAGAATTCTGGTATCTCAAACAAACTTCACAATTCGACACAACATTATCGATGTCGTTGTATATATTCGGCCAATATACAGATTGTCTTGCCAAATTTTGGCACCTTTGAACACCCATGTGACCTTCATGGATTCTATTCAGGATCATCTTCCGAAGGCTCTTCGGGATAAGTATTTGATGATTTTTCATTAACACGCCCTTTAAAACAATAATTTCGTCCTTGATGTTATAATACGGTGCGACATCCTGCTCAATACCCCTTCGACTCTTAGGCCATCCCTCTTTCAAGTAAGTCATTATTTTCAAAAACGTTTCGTCCTTTTCACTATGCTCCCTTACTGTACCCACTTCTGCGAATGGAACTTCCAAATAAGTAGCAATAAAATCACAATGTAAACTTATTTCCCTATCCAGTTCAGATAATGTCGTATCACTCAGCGGTGCCCTAGAAAGTGTATCTGCTATCTTCAAATCCCGTCCCGATATTATAGAAATATCGTAACACTGCAAACGCAGCATAAACCGTTGCAATCTAGGGGAAATTCTATGTAGAGGCCTGTTAAAAAGACTAACTAATGGTTTGTGGTCAGTTTCCACAACTACCCTAGAACCATATACATACTGGTGGAACTTTGTGCAACCGAAAAGAATGGCCAGTAGCTCCTTTTCTATCTGAGCATAACTTTTCTGGGTTTCAGTTAAGGATACAGATGCATAAGCAATAGGATTTTTCCCATGCATTATTGTGGCACCCAATGCAAAATTTGAAGCATCAACGGACAATACAATGTCCGTCTTGTGGTCAAAATAGGTAAGGACGGGTGCCATTGTAATTTCCTTTTTTAAGTTGTCAAACTCCGCATCATGTACCCAGTCCAATGCCACTTGACCCCATCCTTTAAAAGTTCCCTAAGATTCCTATTTTTCAGTGATAAATTATCTATAAAAGAGCCCAAGTAGTTTACCATCCCCAAAAATCTCCGTAAGGCCTTAACGTTCTCCGGTCTTGGCATTTTAACAATAGCCTCAATCTTGCCGCCATCAGGCCTTACCCCTGACTTATCAAAAATGTGTCCCAAAAATTTTATCTCAGTTTTGAGACCGACTTTTCTTGCCCTAAGAAGCACTTGCTCCAAAATTTTCATATGCTCCTCCTTGCTGGACCAAAAAATCATCAATATAAACAATCAGTTCTGGAATATCTAAAAATAGTTTCACTATCTCCGCGTGAAAAATTTCAGGCGCCGCGTTAATGCCGAACGGTAGTCTCAAAAATCGAAAGCGACCCAATGGTGTATTAAATGTGCAAAATTTGGAGGAGTTCTCACCCAATGGAACCATCCAGAAACCACTATTCGCATCTAGTGTTGAAAAGTATAGAGAACCATTTAGCTTTGCCTTGCATTACTCAATACTGGGAAATGGATAGTGTGGTCTTAGAATTGTCTTATTTAAATTTCTTGGATCCAGACAAATCCTCAAATTACCATTTGGCTTTGTGACAAGAACAACCGAATTGACCCACTCTGTCGGTTCAACCTCAGGGACAATAACCTTCAAATTAACCATGCTGTCTAATTCCGTTTTCAACTTATCCATCAATTTAAATGGTATCTTGCGAGGAGCATCGACAACTGGCCTAATTTTATCCCTTAACATAAATTCGCACTTCCTCTGTAAGCATCCTAGCCCACTAAACACATCCGAATACTTTTCCATTACTCCATTTATTGAAATTTCATTAACTTGTCTGATCAAATTCATATTAACAGCAGTTTCAATACCTATAATATTCTTACACTGTATGTTAACAATAAAGAACTTAACTAAAAAGCATGTATTCTTATAGTTAACTTCCAAATAAGCAGTCCCTAACACTGGAACCCTATCCCCGCTGAATGTGCAAATTCTAGTTTTAGATGGTATCAATATATTTTTAATATTTAGAAAATCTGCAGTCCCTGTGGACAATATATTTGCCTGTGCTCCTGTATCTATTTGACAGACAATTTTTTTTCATTTATTTTTACCTCCACATTCCATTCTTTTAATCCTCTGTCTTCTTTAGTAACAGCACCAACAAAAAGATCTTCTTCAATTTCCATTCTCTCGTTGGTAACGGCCCCAACAAAAATATCGTCTTCCTCGTCTTCTTCGTCCCTTTCATCAGCAGCCATTTGCTTAACTATTCTTTTCTTGAGAGAACACATTTTAGCAAAGTGGCTCATTTTGTCGCATTCATAACACCTCACCCCTTCTGCTGGACATTTAACATTGTGAGATTGTCCACACTTCATACATTTGTTATAATTTTTGACGTTGTAGTTGTTACTGCCATTATAACTGTTGTTACTTGCTTTGTTATTAGCAATACTATGCTTTTGTTGGTGATATTGCGTTTTGAAGTTTTTTTCGTGACGACATATATAAAACCTTCAGCATTAACATCTTGCTGCAATATTGTAGAATTTTGTTTAGCCATAACCATGGTATTAGCAATAGAGACAGCTTTTTCCAGAGTAATATCTGCTTCAGTCAGAAGTCTCTCACGGTCGTTAGATAATTTAGGTCCCAAACCCACATATGAAAATATCACGAATTAAGGTTTTCCGTAACTCTTTAAACTCACAGTTTAAACTCAGATTTTTTAGAATCGTAACAAATTCATCACAGTTTGTTCTTCTTGCTGCTTGTAGGAAAAAAATGTATGCCTCTCCATTACAATGTTTATTCGAGGGACAAAAAATTCCGCCCTTTTTTTACTAAGTCCTCATATTTAACAGTGTCAATGTCAAAATCAAAAGAATTAAAAATTTATAATGATTTACTCCCCATATAATGTAACATCTAAGACACCTTCCTTTTATCAGTTTGTGACTCCAAGTCGGACGCCCGTAAAAAGATTTTAAATTTGGTTTGTCAAATTTTCCTTTCTTTGGTCAAGTTTGGTGCTTTCAAGTTCAATGGTTGCAATGTGGCTGCAAACACTTGATTACTTGTTGTTTGTTTTTTATCGTCTTGAGACATTTCTCTTTTAACCAACTCTTTCAACCTGCCTTTATATTTTTCTTTTCTTTTTTTTTAAATGATAAATGAATATCATTAGCCACACCTGACACCATGTTTTATATCCAATAGAATAACTTTATTAAATAAAATTCTGACTTTTACATTTGAGATACTAAATGACAATGAATGTTTTATTTTCTGTGTTCTATTCATGTCATGTAATATGATTGTTCTATCTCTAGAGAGAGGGTGATTCGTATAGTCATTATAGATCTTTATATACACTGTAAGACATTAGTTAGTAAATACATGTTTAATCATAATAACTATACAACACTGCCATTTTTGTGATTGTATTGGTAAAACTGTACTCACACATACAGAAAACTGTGCTCACATGTACAGACTGAGAAGAGTTTGAAGAATATCAAGGCAAATTCATAGAAGGTAGGAGGCTGAGGAGATTTGGACTGTCAAAAATATTTTTGTTTTTTGTGTAATAATTATGTTATTCAATTTCGTATTTATATTAGTCATAAACCCTCATATCTACCGCATGTATCCTTAACGATACGCACTCTAGAAATTATTTAGGATTACTATTTTAAAGCCAATTATATTAAAATTTTTGCAAGATGATTAACAATATTTAAGCCTTTAACACTAAATACATATATCTTTTAAACTACAACCTAGATTTACAATATTTATGGTTATTTAGATGAAAGTGAAGAATTACCAAACAAACAAAAAAGAATTCCATGTCTCCAACTAGGTGCCTAAACATGACTGAAATAACTTGTGTGTTATTTTTAAAACAAATTCTCTTTCAGAAGATTGGGATTTAGGGATTAAAACAAATTGGGTCAATCATCTGTTGAAAATTTGTTATTATAATTACTCAAACGTAATTATAATTTGGATTAAGAAAAGAGAAAGAAAGAAAGAAGTATTAGTATGTATTTCTTATTTTCTTTTTTGAGTCTGTCAATTTGGTTGAGAGCTGTGGAAGCAAGTGAATTTTAAGTGCAAGTTTTGACTCCAATATTCTACTTACTTAATTCAAAATAATTCAAGGGATAATAGTTTAAATAAGTATTCAATTTCAAAATTCAGTCATAAAATAAATATAAATTAGGTACAAATTTTAATTGGTACAATAATAAATAAGAAATAACGTCTGCAGCTGGTATTTTTTTTAATTTACAGGTGCTGCTCTATTATGTAATTTAGCATTACATAAAAATCATAAGAATTTTCAATATATAAAATTTATTTAGTTTTTTAATTGCTTTAATTAATTTCCTATGGTTGTTTGAGGGTTAATTTTTTGACACTTCAAATGCACTTTTACAAAAACAGAATGCCTGTTGTTTTTGCATTGTTGTATTTGTTGTATAGATAAGGCTACCTTCTATGAATTTGCCTTGAAAAATATCAAAATACTTTTGATTTTCGCAGAAAATTGAAGCAAATTTGATTATGTGTGTGCGGGCAATTGCTTCAATTTTCATTTTTCTTCAGATTTCGTAGGAGTAACATCTCTTTGTTTCACGGATGTTTCGATAATGTGTAGCAAAAAAATTATAACAAATATAAAAAAGTAGTTGTTTTGTTATTTTTTATGTAGTTTTGTTTTTATTTATGAATTTTATGATATTGTTCCTTTATTTTTATGAACTTTGTTTTGTTTAATAAAAATTATTTCAATTATAAGCCGTAAAAATTAAGTCTATTAATAATTAGTTTTTATTGCTTTTATATTATATTTTAAAATCTTGTTTATTTCTCCACAAGTTTCTATAACAATGCGACCAATTGCTCGTTCCGAAATAGCGCTGACAAATTAAAAGAAAAAAGAAACGACACTAAAAAACAAAGTAATCTTCCAACTAAAAACCATATGTTCTTTCAGATAACCTAGAAACCTAAAAAAAATATTTAAAAAAAACATAAAATAATTTTCTCATGATGTTTTCTTCTACACGACATTTTTAAAATGAAATTTGAAGGCTTAAATTTGATGTGTTGCTGTGCTAAAGCCGAAAGTCCATACCATCCATTTCATGCGCCTTGCATTACAGCAATTCTTGCTTTCTATGCCGATTTTATTGCAAGTTATACACAATGCGTTTATGCGACTGGTTTTTTTGTTTTGATCAGCTGTTGTGGTAAACAGCAAACAAGCGAACAAGAACATTTTTGGGAAAAATAGAAAATCAAATTGGAATTTTGAAAGAATTTATTGCATTAATTACAAATTTATGAGTTTACATATGTCATATTTTGTGCTGTTAAGGCCTACGAAAATCCTCAAAAGATCACAAGACGAGTGTTTTCAGTTTACAAATTAATAAATTCAAAATAGATGACACACACACAGTACATAAAAACAATCCTATATACATATAAACAATCGTCATATACATATATTGTTCATGAAAGAAATGTGTTAAAAAATGTATTTTAATGTATTTTCCTCTTAAATTAGTAATAAACTTTGTTATGAAATATGTTTTTATTAATATTTTTGTAATGCAAAAAGAAAAATGCGAAAATAGTAATGCACTATTTAAACATATTTATAGAAACCATTCACAATAGTATATAATTTGGCATGCCAAGTTTGAAAAACTGCTGACATTTTTAAACACTGCATTAGTCGCATAGAAAAGTAGAAAGTAATCCTACTTCCTATGCGTCTATGCATTCTATGCTTTTTCTTCTGTAACTTGTCACAATCAACTACACTGATTCTACTTTTTCGGTATACGCATGTAATGCAAGCTAGCATGAAACGCATGGTATGGACTTTCGGCTTAAGCCAAACAAATATTACCAACACATATGAAAAATGTGATCAGTTAAATTTGAGAGCTCATAGAAGTTACATTAATACAACACAGGAAATGTTGTTGAAAAATATTATTGGCCAACCATAAAGAAAGATAGCAAACAATTCAATAATCATTGTCCTGCATGTTTATTTGGACGTTATGAGAGAAACCCAATTAATGAGCCTCTCCGAGAATCAGATATGCCAACACAACCAAGAGAATATATACATGCGGTTATTTACTTTAACGATAACAACACATACCTGCTAACTATAGATAAATTCTCTAAATACATAGTCGCCCAAGAGATAATTACAAAAGCAAAAATAGAAGATAAAATGGAAGAAATAATTATCAGTAATTTTCCCGACCGCAAACGACTCATGACTGATAATGAAGCAAGTTTTGTTGCACCAGCATTTGAACAAATGTGCATAAAACATGGCATACAGAAGATAGAAACATCAGTGCATCGACCGAAAGCAAACGGTCAAGTAGAGAGAGCTCATAACTCTATTAGTGAATTAACACGCATTTTTAAGATACAAAACTCCTCCACAGTAAAAGAAGAAATATTTAGAGCTGTAAAAGAATTAAACAACTCAATACATACCGTAACAGGATACATGCCAAGGGAAATACATTTTGGTACAACAAGTTACAATAAAGGAGCAGCATCAAGGTACTGGAAAGGTTAAACACACATGCAAAACATCGAATATTTGAGAAAGGTACTCAAATTTTAGTAAGAATCGCAGGTGTTAGAAAGAAAAGCCAACCAAGATTTAAAAAAGAAGTTGTAGAAGAAGACCGTGTGGACACGATCTTAACCTGAGGAGGAAAAACTGTTCATAAGAACAATATTAAGAACATCACAATTAAAGAGGATGATACTGAAATACCTGATATTAGTCGTGCTGGTAACGTCACCTCCGACACAATAAGCAACAACTCAAATCGAAAACATAGAGGGAACAAAATACATTCTAACAAGGACAGATGATGTGTTTTTGTTTAACGAATAAGAATTCTTATTCCATGTAACAAATTTAACAAAAATATACCTGCCATATAAAGAAAGATTTTATAATTATTATAACGCAACTACAGAAGAACTAATTCTGATGAAAAGGATTAAAACACTATTCGAACAACTCACAGAACATCGACATAAACGAGGATTAAATTTCCTAGGATCGGCACCAAAATTTATCACTGGTATATCCGATCATGATGAAGCAGTTCGAATTGAATCAACTATAAATAAATTGATCAGAAATAATGAAAAACAAAAAATAATGAACTCAAGATTTGAAAAACTATTAGACTCCATAAACGGTCAAGAAATTATGAATCACGTCTTGCTAACAGAAATACATGATCAATTGCTACTTCTAGTTAGGACAATAAATGCAGCCAAGAATAATGAATACTTAACGGAATCACTAGATCTAGATGATGTTAAAGAAATAGTTCGCCATGAAATAAACTCTGTACCAATTATTAATGTATTAGAATATTCCAACGTCTACATTGCAAGAACTAACGAACTATTCATTACAATTTACAATTATAAATAATAAAAGATATAAATAAATTTTGCAAGTTATTTAAATTCACGCCGCTCAACATTGGACATGGTAAGATTTCAACTGATAAAAATATTGCACTCTGTGACAAAGAATATACCAGAATAAAGAATTGCAAAAATTACTTAAGCAAAAATATATGTATGATGAATAATGAACAAGATAATTGTATTAAACCAATATTGGAAAATAGAAAGCCTGAATGCAAAATAATACAGGAATATAACCCTCAACTAATGCAAATAGAAGAAGGTTTTATTCTCCTGGATGGAGTGAATATTGTGAATAACCAGACAGTATCAGGAACTAAACTAGTTAGTTATAGTGATGAGGTAAATACAAATAATATTACTTTCAGGAACATACACGATAGGACACTAGAGGCGATTCATAATAAACATGATGAAAATTTGAAAATAATCGAAATTTTGGCATCCACGTCAAACTTGACATTTAATAATTTGGACTCACTAAAGGAGTTCATGATTCCTATTGAGCAACAACCAGTTAAATCTTTTACCTATTCATTCTTCACAATTATTTTTATAATATTAATAACATTGGCAATTTCGAAATTAATAAAGTATTACGTAGCACTAAGACGAATCAGGGCCGCAGAAGATTTCCTAGTTATTTATAGTAGGGAATTGGCAAGATTAACCAATCCTTGAATCGGGACGATTCTCTTTTTAACGAGGGGGAGAGTTAACGTCACATATATACTCATACACACATATGGAACAACCTTGGAAAATTTGATAATGAAAAACCTATGTAAACAATTGTAAACATAATCACAAATGTAAAATATATTTAGATATCGCAAAAATATTGAAACAAAATGTATTTAGGATACTTTAAACAAGATCATAAAAATATAGATTTCAAAGAAGGACAAAATGTATTTATGGTAATGTAAACAATAAATAACCAAAACTAATCAGGTAACAATAAGCAACTTGCAAACCTAAATATGTTATCTATAAATGCAAAAACATGTTGTTTATGATTACCTACTTAAATATTAAGAACAAAGAAAATATTTTAGTACTTAAGAGAACGAAATATCGTTGGAAGAGTTAGTTAAGAATACATAACATAAGAAACACATAGTGTTTAAGTATCTGACTCAGTTAAGAAAATATAGTTTTATAAGAAGCATAGTCTTCATATATTTTAAGTTTATTTTTTGTTAAAACAAAATAAATAAAAAATCAACGCATACGCGTTGAGAAAAAAAATTATATTTTTTTGACCAAAAAAGTGTAAACTTTTAATTCGCGTACTTTTTTGTAGTTTTTGTACTTTTAACTGCATAAACCCTAAAAAAGTACGCAAATGTACTTCTTTTTAGTATCTCTACTTCTTTTTCTACTTTTTTCTACCTTTTTTGTACTTTCACCATAATTTTATAGAGGTAAACATGTCCATACAAAAAAACAAAACATAAATTAAGGCTTATTTTTTGTCGCAAGATTGTTGTTCCCCTGTTTTACGTCAATTTTTCGAAAATGAAATTTCTGAAGCATACCCCGGTTTTGTCCATAATATAGGAAATACAATAATATCTGCTATTAAAAAGTTAGAAGAAAATAATAGCCTCGTATTAATTGATATGTTTCAAATACTAAAACAGTTAAACGACAAATTTGAACAACAGCAGGATGAAAAATTCTATGGGTTTTTAGCCGAACGTATATGTATGTATGTAGCAGTTGCAATAATCCGCAAGAGATTTGTCCTTTTAAAAAACGCGCAGCAGAGTTTTTGTTGAATATAAGGTCGTTTCAATTTAGAAAATAATAAATTTGAAAAACTTTCAATTTTCCATCTTAATTCAAACATTTCTTTTCATGAATTTGTGGAAATAATTACATTATTTTCAATCAAAAATATTGATTGAGATCAACTTTTTGACGAATTTATATCATTAAAAATATTTGCTGAAAACATTGAAAAAGAAAAATCTGCAGAAGAAAAATGGAAAGAATTCTAAAATAGTGGATCATTTCCTAATTTTGAAAAGATTTATTGCTTTGTCTTTTCAATTCCTCATTCTTATGCAGCCAGTGAACGAATTTTTAGTTTAATGTTTAATTTTTGGAGGACTTTTAATAGAAAATTTGGAAAGCGAGTTAATAATAAAAACAAACTTTGAATACGGTTGTACTGAGTTTTTCAATTTTTTAAAAACCGAAAAAGGTAAAAATGAAATTGTAAATCAAATACAAAAGAGTGATAAATATTTATAATTTATTTAAATGTATCAGTAAATTTTAAAGTCAATAATTTTCAAAAATTAAAAATGTATGTACGTATGTATGTATGTACTTATATCAAAGTATACCATTAAAATTATATTTTTTAAATTAATTTTGAAGTATTAAACGAAAATTTATTTTTGAGTTTTTATTCAGATAAATTAAAAGTCCAATAATACTGGTACGCAAATCGAAACGACCTAATATCGTTTAACAACAAAAACGATAAACAAAAGCCACACGATACAAATACACACTAACACTAAGAATACAACGAACGCGTTGATTATTTAAAGCTGCACACACACATATGTACGGCGAACCTGGTTGCTCCTGATACCAACAACAACATGTATGTGACAAAAAGGGATAGACAACATATGCAAAGTACACAAACAACAATGTATTAGCAATAGAGCTCTCGAGAAGGCGATATCACGAACCTTCCACTTCAAGAATGTTCGTTAGACTGGTTGTATCGGACTATAAAATGGCTGGACAAAGCAGGCATCAGTCAGCCTTGTGTGAAGACGCGTTGCGTATGAACAAAACAAGTTGTGGTTGTAAAGTGAATAATAGTGTGAACTAGTAAAGTGTATAAGCAAATTATTGCTGTATCGTTAAGTTGTATACGGTGGCACACAAAAGTATTATAAAGAATAAAGAGAGTTTAAGAGAAAATAACGAACTCATATTTAATCGTTTTTAAAAAGGTAAAAACGTAACAATTGGTGCAAAAATCCAAAAGTAAAAATAAATAAATAAAATGAAACTATCCGAACGAAGAGTGGACCGGCTTAAACGAGAGTTGGGTAAACTAGAGCTGCCAACAACGGGCACTAAGAATGAACTGCAAAGGCGCTTAAGGGAACAACTGCAGCTTCAAGGCATCGACAACGAATCCTACGAGTTCGAGGATGAAGTGGAACGAGAGTTACAGGCCCCTGCAACCACTGGCGGTGTTGACATAAATTCGTTGCTAGCCGCTATGATGGAGAAAATGCAAGTAGCAAACCAAAAGCTATTTGCTGACGCACAAGAAGCTTCTAGAACCGAAAATCAAAAACTTCTAGCTGAAGTGCAAGAAGCTTCTAGAGCCGGAAATCAGAAATTTCTGACTGAGTCGCGACGAGATAGTGAAAAAAGAATGGAACGAATGCAACCAGCGGTTTTGTCAAAAATAGAAAAGGAGCTCGAGGCGACATCAGGGAAGCTGCAGGAAATACACGAGTCGGTCAGTAAAAGAATCACTGGTGTCGAGGAAAGGATGTCACATTTAGAAAGGACCGTCGACACGAAAGTGAACTATTTGGGAAAGACCGTCGACGGAAAACTGGTGATAATGGAAGAGAAGATCAAACATCCTCCAGAGCCAGCGACCGGAACCAGTGCGAGTCGTATCCGAAAGCACTGGCAGGATAAAAGCACCTTGCTTTGATGGCAGCTTACCATTATCCGCGTTCAAATTCCAATTCGAGACAGTAGCCAACAGAAACGGATGGGACGATGGAGAGAAGGCTCTGGAACTCAGCTGCAGAAACAACTACAACGAGTTAATGGTGGCGTTACAGTGTAAATTCGGCGATGAGCACAAACGAGAATTGTACCGCATGGAATTAAGGTGCCGGGCGCAAAAGGCTAATGAGTCACTTCAGGTCTTTGCAATGGAAGTCGAGAGATTAGTGCAGCTAACATACCCCGGAGAAAACCACCCGCTGATAGACAACATTAAGGCCGAGGCGTTTGTGAATGGTAAACGCGGCCCTGACATTAAACTAGCGGAATGTTCTACGCAGAAGACAACCATTGAAGAGACTGTGGCCTTCGCACAAACCCAAGAGACCGTTCTCACAATTTCAAGACCACAAACAAGCAAAGTGCGAAGAATGGAAGTAGTGGAGGAGGAGGAATGCTTTTTGAATAAACTTAAAGAGATGTTGAAGCAAGTTTCGGGAGAAAACGACCAAAAGACTAAATTTGAATGCTTCAACTGTGGAAAGAGTGGTGACTTCCAAAGAAACTGTAAAGCGCCGCGGAAAAGGTGGAGATCTGTCTCACCAACAAGGAAGAAACGGGCGAGCTAGCAGCCATCTACGCAAGAGTCCCCGTTAAACTAAAAAGAGCCAGCACTGAGGGGCAAGTGCTGGCTCTCACAAGCGAGGGCCCCGTAGTCTCAATATCAGTGATGCAACAAAACAACAACAACCTTACGGCGTGCGGGTACATAAATGTCAGACAACACATCTTCACTATAGACACCAGTGCGACGCAGTCTATCATCAGACCAGATGTAGTGAAGGGAAAGTGTGAGGCACTTAGCAATGTAAGACTTCGGAGAAGCAACTGGAGAATCTGCCACCGTCCACGGAAAAACAGAGGCGAAGGTGAGGATAGCCAACATTAGTGTAAGTCATGTCTTTATTGTTGCCGATATTGTTATCATTGGTGCCGACTTTATGATAGCTCACGATATCAATTTGAATATGGGGCAACAGATAATGAGTTGGCGAACCGTGAAGATACCTCTTGACGTCGGATACATCCACCAAGTGCACGCCAGAAGGATAGTTGCTGTCGAGCAACAAAAGTTATCTCCTCAGAGCGAATCATTGATATGGGCGCGTATAGAGGGAGACTGTGAGGAAAACCGCTTGTGGGTTGTGGAACCAGCAGAAATACAGACGAATTTAATATCAGCAAAGGCCCTCGTCAAATCCACAGAACAGAGAATAGTCCCGGTGAGAGTGCTAAATCTATCAGGCCATGAAAGAGTCATCTGTAAAAACTCAGAGGTGGGCCAATGTGTTCCAGTAGAGTCGGTAATAAACAGCGAACAACCGCCGCAACCTGCCGAAATGCCAGCCAAGGATCGAAAGGAATTTGGCGAAAATGTGGAGAAATGGATGGCAGGTTTAGCAGCTGCAGAGAAAAACAAAGCCGAAAAGCTGCTAAAGAGGTATACTTTCGCTTTTGCTACGAACAATAGAAGACAAGGAAGAGGAGCTATGGTCAAGCATGAAATTGTTACGGGCGAAGCGAGACCGATAAAACAGGCGCCCAGAAGCATACCACTGGCGAAGCGTAATGAGGTTAGGGAGTTAGTCGACGAAATGAGGAGAAGCGGGGTAATCGAACCATCTTCGGGTCCGTGGAGCTCTCCTGTAGTAAAGAAGAAAGATGGCAGTACAAGATTCTGCGTAGACTACAGGAAGCTGAATGATGTCACCAAAAAGGATAGTTACCCGCTACCAAGAATTGACGACACACTCGACACGCTAGCCGGAACGAAGTGGTTCTCCACATTGGATCTACAAAGCGGGTATTGGCAGGTGGAGATTGCAGACAAGGACAAAGAGAAAACCGCATTCAGTGCGAACGGCGGCTTATGGCAGTTTAAAGTTATGCCATTTGGACTCTGTAATGCTCCGGATGTATGGAACGTGTGCTAAAGGGACTGCATTGGAGATACATTGCCTGGTGTATATCGACGACATCATAGTGATGGCAGAACTTTTGACGAACACCTCAAGAACCTGGGAGAAGTTCTGCAACGAATAAAAACAGCTGGACTAAAGTTAAGCGTAAAGAAATGTGCATTTTTCCAAAAGCAGGTGGAATATTTGGGGCATCTTGTCACAGCAGAAAGCATATATACTGATGAAGATAAAATACGAGCAGTAGAGGACTGGCCTTGTCCTCAGAATTTACTGCACATACTGCAGACGCTTTGTGCTTAACTTTACCAGCGTGGCTGCAAGCTTGCATGAACTCACAAAGAAATCAAAGGCATATCAATGGGGTGAGTCACAAGAAAAGGCGTTCCAGATACTAAAAGACCTATTGTGCGCTGTACCAGTTTTGGCGTATCCAGTCTCAGGAGAAAAATTCTTCTTAGACAGTGATGCTAGCGGATATGGTACTGGTGGTGTACTTTCCCAAGTGGTCAATGGAACAGAGAAAGTCGTAGGCTACTATAGTCGCACATTTTCAAAGCCTGAACGAAATTATTAACCCGACGAGAACTACTGGCAGTGCTGGAGTTCTTCAAACATTACCATAAGTACCTGTATGGCCACTGAGATGGCTGCTACAATTCAAGAACCCCGAAGGACAGTTAGCACTTTGGATTACGACTTCAGCATTGAACACCGAAGGGGCATAAAACATGGAAATGCTGACGCTCTTTCACGCCGACCTTGTAATTTGGAGTGTAAACATTACGTGCAAGCTGAGAAAAAGGAATCCATCATCGATATCCGGCTAACGCGGATTGAAGCCAACGAAGACTGGTCCCAAGCACAAAGGAGTGACTCAATATTGGCAAAGGTAATAGCAGCGAAGGAGGAGGACAAACGACCTACAAGAAATGAGATATCCTTCGAAGGTCATCTTACAAAAGCATATTGGGTACTATGGGACAGCTTAAAGATTATAAATGGGTGCCTATATCGACTTTGGGAAAGCGCTGACGGCAGGACCTCATCCAACCTATTGGTAGTGCCTTCCTCCAAAATTAAAGAAGTCTTAAAGGAGTTCCATAATGGAGCCATCGGAGGACATCTTGGATTGACCAGGACGCTGGAAAGGCTAAAAAAACGTTTTTATTGGGTTGGATATCAGCAAGCAGTGGCGGACTGGATAGCAAACTGTACCCAGTGTATTGCAGCTAAAGGTCCAGTAAGAAGAACTCGAGGTCAGCTGCAACAATATAACTCAGGCGCACCTTTTGAGTGGATAGTGATGGACGTAGCAGGCCCTTTTCCTGTCAGCAATGCCGGAAACCGATATGTTCTCGTTGTGATGGACTATTTCAGCAAGTGGCCGGAAGTGTATGCCATACCCAATCAAGAGGCGAACACCATAGTAAATGTTTTTGTCAACAACTGGGTATGTCGCTACGGGGTTCCAATAGAACTACATTCCGATCAAGGCAGAAATTTAGAGTCGGCTGTATTCCAGGAAATGTGTGAAGTATACGGTATTAAGAAGACTCGAACGACGCCTCTTCACCCACAGTCAGACGGAATGGTAGAAGATTTAATCGAACCCTAGAGGAATACTTACGAAAAGTAGTGAGCGAGCAACAGAAGGACTGGGACGAACACATTTCGAGGTTTCTACTGGCGTACCGATCTGCAGTCCATGATTCAACATCTAGATCACCCGCCAAGGTTATCTTTGGGACTGAGATAAAACTGCCCAGTGACTTAGAGTTTGGTGTTAAGCCCGCCACAGAGAGGGACAAAGAAAGAAAAGAAAGAAAGCCTGAATGAACTTCATGAGTTTTTACGCACCCATATAAAATGGTCAGTGATAGAATGAAAGCCAGGTATGATAGAGCAGCAAACACGGAGGGCTTCCATGAGGGACAAATGGTTCTACTATACAACCCAAAGCGGAAGAAGGGATTATCTCCTAAGCTACAAACCAGCAGGGATGGACCGTATAAAATAATAAAGCGGTTAAACGATGTCGTGTACAGGATACAGAAAGCTAACAGCCCCCGAGCAAAAATGAAGGTCGTACACACAGACCGACTGGCAAAATATGGGAAAAGAGATAATGAGCCTATTCAGGATGAACAGGCTTAAGTGGGCGGCAGTGTTACGCAAATCGAAACGACCTAATATCATTTAACAACAAAAACTATAAACAAAAGCCACACGATACAAATACACACTAACACTAAGAATGCAATGAACGTGTTGATTATCTAAAGCTGCACACGCGCATATGTGTGACGAACCTGGTTGCGCCTGGTACCAAGAACAACATGTATGTGACAAAAAGGAATAGACAACATAATCAAAGTACACAAACAACAATGTATTAGCATTTATTTAATTTCTTTTTATTAGCTCTCCAGAAGGCGAGATCACGAACCTTCCACTTCAAGAATGTTCGTTAGACTGGTTGTGTCGGACTATAAAATGGCTGGACAAAGCAGGCAGCAGTCAGTTATAATTCAGCCAGCCTTGTGTGAAGACGCGTTGCGGTTTGAACGTACAAGTGGTATTGCTTGCAAAAAAGGTTGTAAGCAGAGAAGATCTAACGAACAGTTGTTAGTGTTAAAGCGGACAGAAATGTGAAATAGAATAGTGTACAAGTAAATTATTGTTGTATCGTTAAGTTGTATACGGTGGCACACAAAAGTAGTGTAAAGAATAAAGAGAGTTTAAGAGAAAATAAACACATATTTGTTTTTACTTGGTTTGCAATTAACGAACTCATATTTAAACGTTTTTAAAAAGGTAAAAACGTAACAATACTATCATAATGTACATTGATTGTAGTCTAGCCTGAAATATATATAAATTCTATAGATTTAAAATCACAAAAACTGATATAAATTAAATTAAATTTCAAGTTCATTTTTTATATTAAATACAAATAGTTATGATCTTTTTTTATGTTCTTCATTGTTACTGTTGCGAACTATTTTCTGTTAGTTTTTTTTTTATTGAATTAAATAAATTTTGAAAATAAACAATTGTACTTCTTTTTACTCAATTCTACTGCTTTTTTAACTTCGATGTACGTTTTTTGACGATTTCAAATCTGGCAAGCCTAATTGGTGGTGATATGGCGCTGAAAACTTTTGGTCTATGCTAAGCAGATTGCAAACTTCTTTTAATAATTCGTTATTAAATTCAATGCCCCTATCAGATTTTAAATTCTTGAAACATCCATACTTTAAAATAAACTGTTTAACTAATGCTTTCGCTATACTTCTAGCATCTTTTGTTTCAATTGGACGACAAGTTAAGGGTGCTTGGAAACATTCTTAGACATGTCATATAATAATACCAATACTAGGTTAAATATTATGTATTGGTATCCTCATGGTATTACAACACCCACAGCAATTATAGAGTTGGATCAAGTATTAAAACAAAAACAAATTGATTTAGTTCTCATAAATGAAACATTTTTGAAACCACATCATAGATTTAAACTGGCTAACTTTAAAGTATATAAATAGAAATGATTATAATATGCAAGAGTAAAAGAGAGATCGTCGGGCGTGTTGATATTAATACGCCTGTGTATATTCATGCCAGAGCTGTAAAGAAAAGAGATTTTAAACTGCTACAGCCAGTGTGGCCAGATAACCAGCGTCGCTGGTATGCTCGCGTTTTGCCGGGCTGTGTCTCGCCGGATGGGGTGGTCCTCGCTGGTCATCTGAACCTAATGCGCTCTCACATTTATAAAAAAATCCATACCAGCTTTCGACAAAAGAAATCAAAAAAACATGCTAAGGGACCCGAAAGTGGAACGTACAACAGAATCTATAACTAACAGACACCGGCTACGATTACACCACCATAATGAGGAGAGACTGCCGATGTTATTGCAGTTCTACGTCCCAACCACAGGAATCCAAAAGGATCCCACCTTGATAGCTCTAGATTCTCTGCGCTATCCCTAAATTGCCTTAACTACGCTTACCCTGCCACCTTCCTATCGACTTACCTGCCTTGTTTTTCTAACTACTCATTATTACAATAAAAATACGCGAAACCGCAAAAATTTCATTTTCAGGATGAAAACACAATTTATTAAATATCAAATATTACAAAAATCTAACTCTACTCAGTTATTTCCTCTAAAAATTGTTTTTTTTTGTTACTATCAATAGATTTACAGTTACGAAAGAAAAATAACATCAACCCTTACAATCCGAGCTCGGCCTATATGGTCTGGATACGTGCCTCAATTCAATGAATTGGTATAGATAATAAAACCAAAAAAAAAACCCTAATCATATTAACGTCAGACGAAATACTTAAATAAAAACTCGATATTCTTAAATCTTTAAAATAAAAAAAGGAAAATCAAAAATACTTAAATTTAAAAAAAAGGAATCAAAAATACTTAAATTTAAATAATAAGAAACTCTAATATACTTAAATTTCAAAAAAAAAAACAAATAAATCAAAAATACTTAAATAAAAAAAACTTCGGTATACCAAAAAAAATCAAAAAAATATTTAAAGTTAAAACCCAAGAACAATAAGGACTACTTAAAAATTATACAATTGGAAAACGTTTATATTTACTATAAAAAAAATTTCTCTTCTTAAAGGCTGACAGTTCAGTTCAAGTCTCTTGAATACCTGGTTTAATCGTTGGGGTTAGTAGAGCTGGTAGAGGCTGCTAACGGTAAGCAGAGGTTGAGCAGGTACTGACAATGCTGCTGATTACGGTATATAGATGACTGTTGCTGGTTACTGGTTGATGGTAAGTACATAGATGACTGTAATATTGTATTGCTGAACAAAATTGATGGAAGGTAAATAGATGACTGTAATATTGTATTGCTGAATAACGTGGATGGAAGGTATATAGGTGACTTTTGCTGATTACTGTAGTTGGTAAGTATATAGATGCCTGTAGCTTATTACTGATGATAGTAAGTATATTGTTACGTTTTTACCTTTTTAAAAACGTTTAAATATGAGCTCGTTAATTGCAACCAAAGTAAAAACAAATATGTGGTTATTTTCAGTTAAACTCTCTTTATTATTCACACTACTTTTGTGTGCCACCGTATAGAACTTAACGATACAACAATAATAATCTGTTTTATTCACTAGTTCACACAACTATTCGCTAGATCTTTACAACCACGACTTATTTTGTTCGCAAGCAACTTCACACAAGGCTGACTGAATTAACTCTGAAGCCGAAAGTCCATACCATGCGTTTTGCATTACACGCGTATACCGAAAAATTAGAATCAGTGTATTTGATTGTGACAAGTTACAGAAGAAAAAGCATAGAATGCATAGACTCATAGAAAGTAGGATTACTTTCTACTTTTCAATGCGACTAATACAGTGTTGGAAAATGTCAGCAATTTTTAAACTTGGCATGCCAAATTATATACAATTGTGAATGGTTTCTATAAATATGTTTAAATATTGCATTACTATTTGCGCATTTTTCTTTATTTGCATTATAAAAATATTAATAAAAACATATTTCATAATAAAGTTTATTACTAATTTAAGAGGAAAATACATTAAAATACATTTTTTAACACATTTCTTTCATGAACAAAATATGTATGTGATGATTGTTTATACATATGTATGTATATATAATTGTTTTTATGTACTGAGTGTCATCTATTTTGAATTTATTAATTTGTAAACAATAAAAATGGAGGATGAATTAACTGAAAACACAATACAATGTAATTTTTGTGTAAAACTATTAATAATAAAAACAACTAATAACAATTTTTAATTTTTCCTTAAAAGAAATTAAAATTTTTTGGCAACTTTCAGCAGGTACGTCTTATTTTGATCTTATAATATTTAGCTTCTTAATTACCTCTTGCTCAAGAAACTATACTCATTGTGACCAAAATTCAGCCACATTTCAATTAATATTTAAATATTTAAGAATCTTTAAACTTTTCATTGAAGAAATTAAAAAATACTCCAAATTTTCCCCTTTTTAATACAAGATAAATGTTTGTTTACATTTAATTTTTCTACTTTATCTGCCAGTTTTCATTCTGTTGCTTCTAACACATTTGCCTCTCAAAACTTATAACATTTTTTTTCTCCCTCTAAATTGGCCTGTCCTTTTATGTTATGAGCGTTTTTCAAATGTCAAAATATCACATATGTAAACTAATAAATTTGTAATTAATGTCATAAATTCTTTTAAAATTACAATTTGATTTTCTATTTTTTCCAAAAATGTTCTTGTTCGCTTGTTTGTTGTTTACCACAACAGCTGATCAAAACAAAAAACCAGTCGCATAAACGCATTGTGTGTAACTTGCAATAAAATCGGCATAGAAAGCAAGATTCGCAAGGCGCATGAAAAGGATGGTATGGACTTTCGGCTTGACTCCTTCTTGCTTTGTCCAGCCCTTTTATAGTCCGCACACACGCGTATCAATCAGTATGATGAATGTTCTCGATGTGGAAGGTTCTCGCTCGCGCCTTCTCGAGAACTCTATTGCTAGTACATTGTTGTTTGTGTACTTTGCTTATGTTGTCCGTTACATATTTGTCGTAGCTGGTTTACTTTATGTTGTTGTTGCTACTATAACGAACCAGGTTCGTCATACATATGTGTGTGTGCAGCTTTAGATAATCAACGCGCTCATTGTATTCCTTGTGTTAGTGTGTATTTGTGTCGTGTGTATTGTGTTGGAGTAGGTGGTAGCTTTTGTTTATAGTTTTTATTGTTAAACGATATTAGGTCTTTTCGCTTTGCGTAACAATATAGATGACTGTAGCGGATTACTGTTGATGGTAAGTATATAGATGATATTGTATTGCTGAATAACGGGGATGGTAAGTATATAAATGATATATATAGGTATCTAGATGATGTATAGATGTTGCTGGTTAACGGTTGTTGGTAAGTACATAGATGACTGTATTGCTGAACACCGTGGACGGAAGGTATATAGGTGACTTTTGCTGATTACTGCTGTTTTGTTTTTTTCACTTTTTTTTTGCACAAAATTATTTATCTTTATAAATATTCTATGTTCAATAAAACAAGACGAAATTATTGTTTCAATTATATGTCTAATATTTTGTTTTATGGCACTGACGTATATTTTATTTCTCTTCTTTTCCTACACACTTCTTCTTTAAGTAAAAACCGCCTTTTTCTATAAATTTCGTCACTTTTTCGTACTCCGTCTTTGAAAGCGCCTCTTCATAAAAACAATGTAAATCATGTAAATCACGCACTAATTTTTAGTAACTTTTTATAAACATTATTATTTTAAACACTTTAAAATTAATTTTTTTTTTATAAGATTAATCAGAGAAAAAAACTTCCGAAAGACAAAAAAAATTCTTTTTTTATTAGCGTTTAATTCCTTTCCAATCACGCGTACCAGCCTTGGCTTACCACCGTCTTACTATCTCGCTGCTCTCCCAACAAAAGAGAGTGAGTGGTTTTGTTTCTGCCTTTTTATACGCACGCTTTTTCCTTTTCTGGAATATCCTGTACCGTTATTTTCCGTTCATATTAGTAAAAGTATATCTGTCTCGTATTAACATTGATACTCGTCGCTTTCATCTAGATCGCGTTGTCAACTGTCGAAACTCTCACTCTAGAGCTGCCACCCTAACACTTCTTTTCCTCCTCAACACACATGTGTAACGCACATGACATGATTGTACTTCGCATGATCGAAGTGTCCTGATAGCTATTAAGAATCTAAAATGGAAAATATTTCTATCACAGTTGAAATAAATAATAGGCTAGTGAGATTTACATCGGTTTATTCTCCAAAATATGCAAATGATTTTGTAAATGATCCAAATATTATTTATCGTTCTTCTAATGATTACTTCATATTTGGCGACCTTAACGCCAGCCACACAAGATGGAATTGCAGCACTAACAACACAGCTGGTAACAGTATTTATCTTCATCAACTTAATTCACAATATTACATATTCGCCCCCAATTCATTCACTCGATTTGGCCAGTCTGTGAATCCAACTCAACCGTCAGTACTCGATCTTCTCCTCACAAATCCTAATCTGCATTTCTCACAATTAGAAACACACCCAGAACTTTTTAATTCGGACCACACTCCAATAACTTGCTTAATCCTTGGTGCATTTATGGAAAAAATCATACAATTTCCCTTATACAGAAAAGCCAACTGGAACGAAATAGGAAGATGGGTAGACAACAAAATAAACAATAATAACTTACAATCAGTGTCACTTACAGAAACAAATATTGAACAAACGTTATCTATGATTACTAGTATTGTTCAGAAAGCTTCAGAGTAAATTCCAGTCGGTTCGCAACCAATTTGGCAAAGAAAACTTTCGAGAACAACTTTACTTTTGATTGGCCAAAGAAAGAGGTATCGGCGAAAACTTCAAAGAACAAATATTTGTCTGAAAGAATCTTAATAATTTTTTTACTTAAGCAGCTGACTAGGCTAATAAATTTCCATATTGGCAATGATAGAAACAACAGTGCTTTAACGTTGACGATACAGATCCCGACTGCAAATTACTTAATTTTAATATGTTTTCCAAAACTCGTCCTGATTAATATGGCGGCTGTGCCATATATATCAGGAAATCTATTCGTGCTAAAAGGATTGGTTTTGCCACCAGTCTCGTTGTGATCATTGTCAAAACTCTCAAGTTGGACCCTAATTTTGTTTTTGTTTCAGTTTATTTTCCACCTAGTCCATCGACTACAGTGAGTGCCAATGAATTATCACGTTTATTGTCTGTTCTAGAGAATATGAGTAATGTTATTTCGGGTGGAGATTTCAACGCTGGTCACTCACAGTGTTAATACTCCTCGGGGAAATAAGTTAAACGATATCTTCAGTCGATCGGATTTTGTCTGCCTCAACGATGGTTCCGTCACTTTTCTTCCTCATCTCGATAGTAACATAGGGTCTGTCTTGGATCTGACTTTTGCGAAAATATCTTCTTTATCTGTGAAATGCCGAACACGTCCCAGGTGGTCCGGAGGCTCGCATCATTTTCCTATAATTATTGAGATCGGAGCAGTTGCTGTTGCCCCTACTAAATTCCTTTCTAAGCGCAGATTATTGGAGAATTTGTCTTCTTTAAAACTGCAACCTGATGTGGGATGCATTATGGACTCTTTCGGTAGGGAGATTTCTGGTGCAACCTTTAAATGTAGTAATTTTGTTCCTAAGTCCTGGTGGAATGATGGTCTGTTTAGTCTTTTTGGGAAACACGTTGCTGCGAGAAGGAAAGCTACGAAATATCCAACTCAGGTGAATCTGGAGGATTCTGTAAATGCTTCTGAAGCCTGGAAAATGGCTGCGCGGAAAGCGAGAAGTGAGGACTACAATAGGAAAATAGGGGAAGTTAATGATTTGCCGAACGCGGCAGCGGCATGGCGTTTTGTTAATAGTCTAAAGGATTGCAATATTAATGGACCTTCGAACTGGAGTTCTGACAATAATGGTTACTTTTTGAAACACTTGGCTGATCAAGTTGCCGCTAATATCCAAATAGTTTTTCCCGGATTGGCAAATGACAACATTACGCCCTTCTCCTTTAGGGAGTTCTGTGATGTTCTCAACTCAAGAAAACGAGCCTCTGCTGGAGGTCTGGATCCTGTAACCTATGATATGGTTAAGGCGTTGCCTGTTTCATCTAAAGAATCTCTTTCACAGGTCTTTAATCAACAATTTTCTGTTTGTTCCATTCACATGGATTGGAGGAGAATTAGAATTGTTCCTATTCCTAAAAGGAATATTTTGCTTGATGATTTTAGGAACTTCAGACCCATTGCTCTTATTTCTGTCTTTTTAATATGATGGTTAAAAGTAGGCTGACTGCGGAGGTGGATAATTTGGGAATCTTACCTGCACGTTCCTTTGCTTATAGGGGAAGAATGTCAACGATTACCTGTTTGAATGAGTTTCTTTTTAGGATCTCATATTTCAAATCCTTGGGTTTGAGAGTTGTCGTGGCAGCTATTGATATAAGTAGTGCCTTCGACTGTTTGAATGTTTCCGCCCTGAGAAACACTCTGGTCAGTCAGTGTATTTCGTTGGATTTGTTTGACTGGATTACATGTTTTGTCTCTGATAGGGAGCTGTGCATGGGAAATTTGTCCGTCCGTGTTTTTAATGGTCTTCCTCAAGGAAGTTGTCTCAGTTCGATACTGTTTAATTTATACACCGCTGGTACGCATGCTCTTGAGGATGAAAAAATTCTCTCCTTTGACAATTTTTTTGATCCGGCGGTGGATAATCTTAATAATAAGATTATTCAGTTTCGTTCCATATGCTCTTCTCTAAATTTGCAATTCAATCCATTAAAAGCCAAGTGTATGCTCTTTGGTAGGCGTGCTAATTTTGACATGCAACTTGCCTTAGATGGCTGCCCTATTACCCAAGTTAACTCTCTCAAGTTCCTTGGCCTGACTATTAAAAATACCTTGTCTGTTGATGAACACTATACTCGTGTTTTGAGGGAATCCTCGTCTGCTACAAATCTCCTAAGAGACCACAGAATGGACTGAAATTTTATCGTTCTTTCATTAGGAGTAAGATAGAATATACAAGATCTACCTCAGCCTATGCTCCAATGTATGTGGAAAGGAAAATTCAGACCTTTCAAAATGCTAGTTTAAGACGCTGTCTTGGTTTATGTCCCTCCACTCCTATCCAGGCTATTTATGTTTTGGCAAATAAAATGCCACCTCACCTCAGGTCTAATTATCTGGCATCCAAAGAGCTTCTGAAAATTGCGTGTTATAATCAGTCTCTAATGGATTTAATTATAATAATAATAATAATAATAATAATAATAATAATAATAATAATAATAATAATAATAATAATAATAATAATAATAATAATAATAATAATAATAATAATAATAATAATAATATAATATTATTAGTAGTTACTCCTTCGTATATCGTAAGTTCAAGGATATATTTATATATTTGATTCAGTTCCGTCTCTCAGAGAATGTGAGCCCACTGATAGGATTAGAGTCGTTATTGAGTATTCTTTCAACAAAAATGGTGGTTTGTCTAAGGATGTCGTTGGGCCTCACTATCGTGCTTCATTCAATTTTTATAGATCGAGGAATTTTACTTTGGTGGCTACTGATGCCTCGTTCATGGATTCTGGTACTGGGTGTGCTGTTCTTAATATTTTTACTGGTCGTTTATTTTTATACAGTTTACCTCGAAGGGTTTCGTCGTTGTCCGGAGAGTTGATTGCCATTAAAAGGGCTGTCACAACGGCTATTGAGGACAACCTCTCTCGTCTTGTGATTTATACTGATAGCAGGAATGCTTCTGTCATTTTGAAACATGCTGTTTCTAAAAAATTTCTAGTTTCTGATATTGTGAACTCTACAGTCAATTATAAAATCCTTGAGATACATATAGTCTGGATTCCGCCCCATGTTGGAGTTAACTTTAATGAAAGAGTGGATTACTTGGCCAAACGGGCTGTGTTGCTAGGAGTCCATTTGGAGGTTAAACTTCCGTATGGGGATGCACTTGGCGAAATAGGAAATTCTCTCCGACGGGAATGATTTCAATTCTACTGTACTAGATCGCAGGTGTCTGGTAGATTTTTCTTCTCTCTTTTTCCTGAAATACCTACGAAACCCTGGTTCACGAACTGTAGCTTGGATCCAACTGATATCAAAATTATCAACAGACTTTTATGCGGCCACTGTTATAGTGGTGTATATCTTCACATGGTACGAAGGAGAACATCGGATGTTTGTGATTTTTGCAACATGATCGACAATTCGGAACATCTTATTTTTCATTGTTCAGTAATTGATAGTATTAGAATTAAACACCAATTATTTCGTGATTTTACAAACTTATTTGATTTATTGAATTCGCATGACATCGGTATATACTCTCAACTAATTAGTTTCGTTAACGAAGCCAATATTCGGGATCGTTTTTAATTTATTTATAACCAACCGTTAACCACATTAACGTTTATCTCTGAGGAAGTAGGCATTTTTAAATGCCCAACTTTTCCCATTTTTATACTTTTGTGTGAGAAACCCTGGGCTTTTGCGTATTGCTTGGCCATCTGCAGCTGTTCTGTCAAAACAAAAAAAAAAAAAAAAGAAACAACAGCTGGAATCAATTTCTAAAAGGGTTGCCTACAGGCAATAAAACATTTTGGAAATTATCTAAGGAAATGAGGGGCAATACCACGAACATAAGGAGTTTAACAACAGACGGCGTTGTGGTTTATAATAGTAAAGAAAAGTGTGAACTTATGGCCGAAGTTTTTTAAAACTTCCATAAAACAACGTATAACTTGTCTTCGATAAAAGATAATGTAGTTTTAAAACATAAAAGCTGGTTAAAGGATCAAGATTTGTCAATTAACCCGCCCGGTAATTTAACGGATGTGGATGAAGTCAAGTTTTTTGTAGAAACTTTAAAAAACAAAAAAGGTCTTGGGTTAGACGGTATAAGCCCTATTATTTTAAAAAATATGACAAATACATTCTTTGTTGTTATTACCAGAATTTTTAATTGGTGTATAGTACACGGATATTTTCCGAAATAATTTTAAGTAGCTAAAGTTGTGCCAGTATTAAAGCCGGGCAAAGATGTAAAATCTCCAAATAGCTATCGCCCAATAAGCATCTTAAGCTGCCTTGATAAAGTTTTTGAAAAAGTTATCCTAGACAAGCTAAATGAATACACCGAAAATAACAATGTACTACAAGGAGTGCAGTTTGGTTTTAGGTGAAACCATTCTACGATACATCAGGTTAAGCGAAGTGAATTTAATATCTAAAAATAAAAATGATCGTAAGAGCACTAGAGTGGTGCTTTTGGATATTGAAAAAGCATTTGATTCCGTATGGCATGACGGACTGATATATAAACTTAATATGTTTGGCTTTCCAATTTATTTACATAAACTCATTCAAAGTTTCTTATCTGAAAGGTTCTTTGTTGTAAAAATTGAGGATGAGTACTCCAATCAAAGAATTATCCCTGCAGGCGTACCTCAAGGTTCAGTATTATCCGCCACACTTTATTCGATATACACATTAGACTTCAAAGTTCTTAAAGATGATTCTTCAGCATTATACGCAGACGATACGAAATTAAAAAAGTGTGTTCTACACTTACACTTACTTACATATTACAAGAAGTGAAAAATAAAGATTAATGAGAGTAAGAGTCAAGCTATAATATTTCCGTTCAACAAGTCGCCGAAAAGAAATGCTTCCATTTCACTGTCCGTAGATGGTGTGCGAATCCCTCTTTTGGACGCCATTAAATATTTGGACATTGTATTAGATAAAAAGTTGACGTTTAAGCAGCAGGTTCTGCAATCATGCGATAAAGCAGTTAAATGTGGTAGAGCTTTAATTCCCTTACTAAACAGAAGATCTTCTCTTAACAATAAAAATAAGCCCCTACTATATAAGATGTGTATAAGACCAATTATGACGTATGGATGCCAAATCTGGTCAAAGAGATGTGCGAATACCTATATTTAAAAGCTCCAAGTGGTACAAAATAAAAATTTAAAAATTATATTTAATCTACCTTATAGATACTCTACAAGTTTACTACACAGAAAATATAAACAGATCATGTTTAATGAGCTAATAAGAGAAATAACACTACGATTTGAAGATTGCAACAGGTCTTCTAGTTATGATATAATAAGAAGTTACATTAATAACTTCGTCAACTTCAGGAATGAAGCTAACAGAAGTGTTAATATTACAATTTCTTTAAATTATTAATTTAATTAAATTATTTTTTCCCCTAAAAATGTAAATATCAATTAATTAGTATATTTGTATAAATTTAAGAAAGAAAATATTTGTTGCACACTTATTTAAAAGTAGTACCTCAAACAATGTAATTAAATAAAATAATGTAAAAATTTTACCTGTGATATTGATAGAAGAAATAAATAAAAAAATATAAAAAAAAAATTGTTTCAATTGGGTGTGCTATCACGTATTTTGTTAATTCACACTGCATAGTCAATATATATCTATAGTCGTTGGAAATTCTTAAAGGACCCACGGTATCTATTTCAATTGTTTCAAAGCTAATGTTAGGATTTTCTGTTATTATCATTTCTTCTTTAATATGTTTAGTTTGTTTATTCTTTAGGTATTTATAAATTTATTAATGTAATCTCTAATCATCTTTCTCATATTTTTCCATACATAACGTTGTTTAAACCTTAGAACTGTTTTTCTTATACCGAAATGATCTGATATTGGTGAATTGTGGAATTCTTTTATTTTGTAATGTGTTGCAAAGGTTTGTATAATATTATATTCAATTCCAAATCTCGGTTTAAATAATATTAAATTTTAATTCCTGAATATTCTTTATATCTCGTAACGATGTACATTCCCACATATTGTTTTTATGTTGGCCTTGGGATATATCATCCATCTCCATATTTTCAGTATTATCCTTTGCTTTCATTCCGCGTGTTGTTACTAAAATTCTCGATGGTTTGCTAATGTCTTCTTCCACAGGTATCATATTCTTCAACATTTCAGAGTTTAATTTTATTCTTGACAAAGCGTCTGAGTTAGTATTTATCTTTCCTTTCTTATAAACAATTTCAAAAGCATAATCTGACAAATCTATTCGTATGCGAGTCAACTTAGATGATGGATTTTTGTGAGAAAAAAGTGAAATGAGTGGTCTGTGATCCGTCATTACAATAAATTTTCTACCAAATAAATACGGTCTAAAAAATTCTATACCTCATGTATAGGTTTTACAATTATTATATTTTTTTTTGTTATTTTGATTACATACCAATACTTTTTACAATTTTATTAAATTTATTATTTTTAAAACATACAATAATATACACATACATATGGGGTTACCCTTTAATTATATTTTCATAAAATTAAACACTTACGGCCATTATAACAACTTGCCTTTAAACTTGGTTTTAGTTAAAGGTACCTTTAGCTAAAGGAAACTGTAAAGTTACCTTTAACTTATTTACGTTATTACAAGTTACAGATAAAATAAAGTGAACTTTTTAAAAAATATGGCAGTGCCGGAGCAATGTCGATAAAACTGCTCAATTAAACAAGTTTTTTTAAACGCAGTGGCAACGAAGAGGCCCTTTTGTTGTTGTATTTCATCATTTTGTTTATATTTGAAGTTGCCATGTTGAAAATACTATATTGTTACGTTATTGTTTTACCTTTTTAAAAACGTTTAAATATGAGTTCGTTAATTGCAAACAAAGTAAAAACAAATGCGTCTTTAGTTTTTCTTAACTCTCTTTATTATTTACACCACTTTTGTGTGCCACCGTATAGAACTTAACGATACAACAATAATAATCTGCTTATTCACTTTATTAGTTCGCACAAGTATTCACTGGATCTTTACAACCACAACTTATTTTATTCACACGCAACTTCACACAAGGCTGACTGAATTAACTCTGACTGCTGCTTGCTTTGTCCAGCCCTTTTATAGTCCGCACGCACGTATGATCAGTATGATGAATGTTCTCGATGTGGAAGGTTCTAGCTCGCGCCTTCTCGAGAATTCTATTGCTAGTACATTGTTGTTTGTGTACTTTGCTTATGTTGTCCGTTACATATTTGTCGTAGCTGCTTTACTTTATGTTGCTGTTGCTACCTGGTTCGTTGTACACATGTGTGTGTGCAGCTTTAGATAATCAACACGTTCGTTGTATTCTGAGTGTTAGTGCGTATTTGTGTCGTGTGTATTGTGTTGGTGTAGCTGGTAGCTTTTGTTTATCGTTTTTATTGTTAAACGATATTAGGTCGTTTCGCTTTGCGTAACACTGCCGCCCACTTAAGCCTGTTCGTCCCGAATAGGCTCATTATCTCCTTTCCCATATTTTGCCAGTCGCTCTATGTGTACGACCTTCATCTTTGTTCGGGGGCTGTTAGCTTTCTGTATCCTGTACACGACATCGTTTAACCGCTTAATTATTTTATACGGTCCATCCCAGCTGGTTTGTAGCTTGGGAGATAATCCCTTCTTCCGCTTTGGGTTGTATAGCAGAACCATTTGTCCCTCATGGAAGCCCTCCGTGTTTGCTGCTCTATCATACCTGGCTTTCATTCTATCACTGACCATTTTTATACGGGTGCGTACAAACTCATGAAGTTCATTCAGGCTTTCTTCTTTTCCAGTGTATGTTTCGTTCCTCTCTGTGGCGGGCTTAACACCAAATTCTAAGTCACCGGTCAGTTTTATCTCAGTCCCAAAGATAACCTTGGCGGGTGATCTAGATGTTGAATCATGGACCGCCGATCGGTACGCCAGTAAAAACCTCGGAATGTGTTCGTCCCAGTCCTTCTGTTGCTCGCTCACTACTTTCCGCAAGTATTCCTCCAGGGTACGGTTAAATGGCTCTACCATTCCGTCTGACTGTGGGTGAAGCGGCGTCGTTCGAGTCTTCTTAATACCGTATACTTCACACATTTCCTGGAATACAGCCGACTCAAAATTTCTGCCTTGATCAGAATGTAGTTCTATTGGAACTCCGTAGCGGCATACCCAGTTGTTGACAAAAACATTTACTATGGTGTTCGCCTCTTGATTGGGTATGGCATACACTTCCGGCCACTTGCTGAAATAGTCCATCACAACGAGAACATATCGGTTTCCAGCATTGCTGACAGGAAAAGGGCCTGCTACGTCCATCGCTATCCGCTCGAAAGGTGCGCCTGAGTTATATTGTTGCAGCTGACCTCGAGTTCTTCTTACTGGACCTTTAGCTGGAATACACTGGGTACAGTTTGCTATCCAGTCCGCCACTGCTTGCTGACATCCAACCCAATAAAAACGTTGTTTTAGCCTTTCCAGCGTCCTGGTCAATCCAAGATGTCCTCCGCTGGCTCCATTATGGAACTCCTTTAAGACTTCTTTAATTTTTGAGGAAGGCAATTTTGGATGAGGTCCTGCCGTCAGCGCTTTTCCAAAGTCGATATAGGCACCCATTTATAATCTTTAAGCTGTCCCATAGTGCCCAATATGCTTTTGTAAGATGACCTTCTAAGGATATCTCATTTCTTGTAGGTCGTTTGTCCTCCTCCTTCGCTGCTATTACCTTTGCCAACATTGAGTCACTCCTTTGTGCTTGGGACCAGTCTTCGTTGGCTTCAATCCGCGTTAGCCGGATATCGACGATGGATTCCTTTTTCTCAGCTTGCACGTAATGTTTACACTCCAAATTACAAGGTCGGCGTGAAAGAGCGTCAGCATTTCCATGTTTAATGCCCCTTCGGTGATTTGGTATGGCATACACTTCCGGCCACTTGCTGAAATAGTCCATCACAACGAGAACATACCGGTTTCCGGCATTGCTGACTGGAAAAGGGCCCGCAACGTCCATCGCTATCCGCTCGAGAGGTGCGCCTGAGTTATACTGCTGCTTCTGGACCTTTAGCTGCAATACACTGGGTGCAGTTTGCTATCCAATCCGCCACTGCTTGTTGACATCCAACCCAATAAAAACGTTGTTTTAGCCTTTTCAGTATCTTTGTCACTCCAAGATGTCCTCCGCTGGCTCCATTATGGAACTCCTTTAACACTTCTTTCATTTTGGAGGAAGGCACTACCAATAGGTTGGATGAGGTCTTGCCATCAGCGCTTTCCCAAAGTCGATATAGGCACCCATTTATGATCTTTAGGCCGTCCCATAGTGCCCAATATGCTTTTGTAGGAGGACCTTCTGCGGATATCTCATTTCTTGTAGGTCGTTTGTCCTCCTCCTTCGCTGCTATTATTTTCGCCAATATTGGGTCACTTCTTTGTGCTTGGACCAGTCTTCGTTGGCTTCAATCCGCGTTAGCCGGATATCGACGATGGATTCCTTTTTCTCAGCTTTCACGCAATGTTTACACTCCAAATTACAAGGTCGGCGTGAAAGATCGTCAGCATTTCCATGTTTTATGCCCCTTCGGTGTTCAATGCTGAAGTCGTAAGTCTGGAAGCGTTCAATCCAACGTGCTAACTGTCCTTCAGGGTTCTTGAATTGTAGCAGCCATCTCAGTGCGGAGTGATCAGTCCTTAGCAGAAAATTTTGGCCATACAGGTACTTATGGTAATGTTTGATGCACTCCAGCACTGCCAGTAGCTCTAGTCGGGTTACACAGTAGTTCCGTTCAGGCTTTGACAATGTGCGACTATAGTACCCTACGCCTTTCTCTGTTCCATTGATCACTTGGGAAAGTACACCACCAATACCATATCCGCTAGCATCACTGTCTAAGATGAACTTTTCTCCTGGGACTGGATACGCCAAAACTGGTGCAGCACACATTAGGTCTTTTAGTGTCTGGAACGCCTTCTCCTGTGGCTCACCCCATTGATAGACTGTTGACTTCTTGGTGAGCTCATGCAAACTTGCAGCCACGCTGGCAAAGTTAGGCACAAACCGTCTATAGTATTTGCATAGTTCCAAAAAGCTGCGTAGTTCATGAAGATTCTGGGGACGAGGCCAGCCCTTTACTGCTCGTATTTTATCTTCATCGGTGGATATCCCATCTGCTGTGACAAGATGCCCCAAATATTTTGCTTTTGGAAAAATTCACATTTCTTTACGCTTAGTTTTAGTCCAGCCGTTGATGTCCGTTGCAGAACTTCTCCCAGGTTCTTGAGGTGTTCGTCGAAAGTTCTGCCCATCACTATTATGTCGTCGAGATACACCAGCCAAGTCTTCCAATGCAGTCCCTTTAGCACACGTTCCATAAGCCGCTCGAATGTGGCCGGAGCATTACAGAGTCCAAATGGCATAACCTTAAACTGCCATAAGCCGCCGTTCGCACTAAATGCAGTTTTCTCTTTGTCCTTGTCTGCAATCTCCACCTGCCAATACCCGCTTTGTAGATCCAATGTGGAGAACCATTTTGTTCCGGCTAGCGTGTCGAGTGTGTCGTCAATTCTTGGTAGCGGGTAACTATCCTTTTTGGTGACATCATTCAGCTTCCTGTAGTCTACGCATAATCTTGTACTGCCATCTTTCTTCTTTACTAAGACTACAGGTGAGCTCCACGGACCCGATGATGGTTCGATTACACCGCTCTTCCTCATTTCGTCGACTAACTCCTTGACCTCGTTACGCTTCGCCAGCGGTATGCTTCTGGGTGCCTGCTTTATCGGTCTCGCTTCGCCAGTATCAATTTCATGTTTAACCATGGCTGTTCTTCCTTGCCTTTTGTTGTTCGTGGCGAAAGCGAAAGCATACCTCTTTAGCAGCTTTTTGGCTTTGTTTTTCTCTGCAGCTGCTAAACCTGCTATCCATTTCTCCACATTTTCACCAAATTCCTTTCGATCCTTGGCTGACATATCGGCAGGTTGCGGCGTTTGTTCGCTGTTTATTACCGCCTCTACTGGAACACATTGGCCCACCTCTGAGTTTTTACAGACGACTCTTTCATGGCCTGATAGATTTAGCACTCTCACCGGGACTATTCTTTGTTCTGTGGATTTGACGAGGGCCTTTGCTGATATTAAATCCGTCTGTATTTCTGCTGGTTCAACAACCCACAAGCGGTTTTCCACACAATCTCCATCCATACGCCCCCATATCAGTGATTCACTCTGAGGTGGCAATTTAAGTTGTTCGACCGCAACTATCCTTCTGGCGTTGACTTGGTGCTTGTACCCCACGTCTAGAGGTATCTCTACATTTCGCCAACTCATAATCTGTTGTCCCATATTCAAATTGATGCCATTAGCTATCATAAAATCGGCACCAATGATAACCTCGTCCACAATATCGGCAACAATAAAGATGTGACTTACACTAATGTTGGCTATAGTCACCTTCGCCTCTGTTTTTCCGTGGACGGTGGCAGACTCTCCAGTAGCTGTCCGTAGCCTTACATTGCTAAGTGCCTCACATTTTCCCTTCACTACATCTGGTCTGATGATAGACTGCGTCGCCCCGGTGTCTATTGTGAAGGTATGTGGTCTGCCATTTATGTATCCGCACGCCGTAAGATTGTTGTTGTTCCGTTGCATCACTGATATTGAGATTGTGGGGCCCTCGCTTGTGGGAGCCAGCACTTGCCCCTCAGTGCTAGCTCGTTTTAGTTTAACGGGGACTCTTGTGAAGATGGTTGGTAGTTCGCCCGTTTCTTGTTCCTTGATGGTGAGACGGATCTTGATCTCTTGCGTGGCGCTTTGCAGTTTCTTTGGAAATGACCGCCCTTTCCACAATTGAAGCATTTAAGTTTAGCCTTTTGTCCGTTTTCTTCCAAAGCTTTCTTCACCATCTCCTTAACTTTAGTAAAAAAGGCATTCATCTTCCTCCACGACTTCCATTCTTCGCACTTTGCTTATTTGTGGTCTAGAAATAGCTCGCGCGGTCTCCTGGGCTAGTGCGAAGGCCACGGTCTCCGCAAAGGTGGTCTTCTGTGTGGAACATACCGCCAGTTTAATGTCAGGATCTCGTATACCATTGACAAACGCCTCGGCCTCGGCCTTATTGTCTATCAGCGGGTGGTTTTCTCCGGGGTATGTGAGCTGCACTAATCTCTCAACCTCCATTGCAAAGGCTTGTAATGACTCATTTGCCTTTTGCGCCCGGCATCTCAACTCCATGCGGTATAGTTCCCGTTTGTGCTCATCGCCGAATTTACGCTGCAACGCCACCATTAAGTCGTTGTAGTTGTTTCTGCTGCTGACTGGCATGGTTTCCAGGATCTCAGCTGCGACACCTTTTAGCGCCAAGATTAGTTCCAGAGCCTTCTCTCCATCGTCCCATCCGTTTCTGCTGGCTACTGTCTCAAATTGGAATTTGAATACGGATAGGGGTGAGCTACCATCAAAGCAAGGTGTTCTTATCCTGCTGGTACTTTCCGAAACGACTCGCACTGGTTCCGGTCGCTGGCTTTGGAGGTTGTTGATCTTTTCCTCCATCATCACGATTTTTCCGCTGACGGTCCTTTCCAAATTGTCCACTTTAGTGTCAACGGTCTTTTCCAAATTGTCCACTTTCGTGTCAACGGCCTTTTCTAAATGTGACACCCTTTCTTCGACACCAGTGATCCTTTTGCTGACCGACTCATGGATTTCCTGCAGCTTTCCAGATGTTGTTTCCAGCTCCATTTCAATTTTTGACAAAATTGCTAGGCGCTGCAGGGGCCTGTAACTCTCGTTCCTCTTCATCCTCGAACTCGTAGGATTCGATGTCGATGCCCTGAAGCTGCAATTGTTCCCTTAACCGCCTTTGTAGTTCATTCTTCGTACCCGTTGTTGGCAGCTCTAATTTACCCAACTCTCGTTTCAGTCGTTTCACTCTTAGTTCGGTGAGCTTTATTTTAATTATTTTTTTTCTCAAATATTTTTTTTTTTACTTTTGGATTTTGCAATCCCACTTCTGACACCAATTGTTACGTTTTTACCTTTTTAAAAACGTTTAAATATGAGTTCGTTAATTGCAAACAAAGTAAAAACAAATGCGTCTTTAGTTTTTCTTAACTTTCTTTATTATTTACACCACTTTTGTGTGCCACCGTATAGAACTTAACGATACAACAATAATAATCTGCTTATTCACTTTATTAGTTCGCACAAGTATTCACTGGATCTTTACAACCACGACTTATTTTATTCACACGCAACTTCACACAAGGCTGACTGAATTAACTTTGACTGCTGCTTGCTTTGTCCAGCCCTTTTATAGTCCGCACGCACGTATGATCAGTATGATGAATGTTCTCGATGTGGAAGGTTCTAGCTCGCGCCTTCTCGAGAATTCTATTGCTAGTACATTGTTGTTTGTGTACTTTGCTTATGTTGTCAGTTACATATTTGCTGTAGCTGGTTTACTTTATGTTGTTGTTGCTACCTGGTTCGTTGTACACATGTGTGTGTGCAGCTTTAGATAATCAACACGTTCGTTATATTCTTAGTGTTAGTGCGTATTTGTGTCGTGTGTACTGTGTTGGTGTAGCTGGTAGCTTTTGTTTATCGTTTTTATTGTTAAACGATATTAGGTCGTTTCGCTTTGCGTAACAATATATAATATGGCAAGTTCTAACTTAAACTTAGCTTTAAAAGTAAAAGGTAGGATGATCCTCCCTTTAGCTTAACACTCACTTCTACCTTATTGATTATTGATTAAAATCGATTCATTTGCTGTCACTAGATAGTCACGTGGTGGTGTATAGGCATTTACATTTACACCATTTATATATTTAAAAGATATTGCATATTTTATTGGAGTACAACCCTTATCTGCATACACTGCGGTTCATCAGGATAGAACCAACATATTTTAAATTAAAAAAACTGTATAACTTGCAAATACAGATAGAATAAAAAAATTTTCTTTTGCAGAAATATAGTTAATACTGTAAATGATAATTTGAACACAAAAAATAGTATAAAAATGAATTATAACGGTACTTTTTCACTTTCTTTGTAGTCAAGTATTAAATTTTTCATTTATTTTTATTTTTATGCAATCCGACAACAACAGAGCCCTCAGTTTGCCAAAGATCATATGGCATGGGATGTTCAATTACATAGGGGCGTTATGCTGCGATGGCGGCTCAGACATTTTTCGTCCTTACGCATATCGTGAAAATAAAAGTTATAGCCATCTAAATTAAATTTTTTATCAGAAAAAAATTACTTTTCGCCAATCATTATCGCTTAATAGTCTTTGAACATCCCATGCCATATGATCCTTGACAAACTGAGAGCGCTGTTGTTGACGGATTGCATTTAATGGAGGTTATTTCTTTAGTTTTCTGACTTGTAAATCTTCACTGCTTAAAATAGCGTGACGAACTGTTGATTTACTTGCTTTAACTCCTGCAAATGATTAATTTTAGAGGTAGAATGGGCTGAATTTGAGGCAATTCGAAGAATTTTTTGCTTGTCCTGTGGTGTTAGAGCTGTCTAAGTACCTACTTTGTAATTTTTATTATATGGTTCACGATGTTTTATGTAATTCATTACCACATTATGACTTCGTCCTATTTGTCTACCGATTTCGCGATAAGAATAATTTTCAGAATGATAAACATCAATTTTTACCATTTCCGACGAATTTAAAGGACTCTTTCTTCACATATTAATTTAGATAACTGCAGTCACAAAATGTGACTTTAATTTTACTTGGTTTTTATAAAGCTTTATTACAACCGCCTACTGATTTAAGTTGAAAATGCACGTGGTTCTATTCTGTTGAACCAAAAAATAAATGAAAAATTTAGTACGTGACTACAAAGAAAGTGACAAAGTACCGTTATAATTCATTTTTATACTATTTTTTGTGTTCAAATTATCATTTACAATATTAACTATATTTCTGCAAAACAAAATTTTTTATTCTATCTGTATTTGCAAGTTATACAGTTTTTTTAATTTAAAATATGTTGGTTCTATCCTGATGAACCGCAGTGTATGTTTCACAAAAACTGTTTTTTCAGTCGCTCCATTTTGAGTCTAAAGTAAGCTATATAAGAGTTGAGCTATACCAGGAGGTTTCTAAAAAAATCTCATTTCTTGCAGATATATTTTGCAATGTATTCGTTACTACATATTTCTTCTATTATGGCACTATCACCAGCTACTTTTCCTTCAGGTTGGGAAGACTCAACTACTTCCAAAAATAATCGTTAAATTGTTCATTTCCTCAGACTCTTCGTGTTTGATGTCTCTGTTGAATTGAATTTTTTATTTTTTAAACGGTGCAGTTCTTAGAATTTCTGTGTAATGTGATACATCTTGGTATTGTTCTGGCATATAAAACGTTTTATTTTCTGCAGTAGTTATTGAGCTAACACCAATCAAATAAACGAAATTGAGTTTCTCTGTAATCAACGATTTTTATACATTTTATTACTGCTAGAATTAGAAACTCTACATTTTTCTTATGCTATTAGATTACATATTATTTCAATAATCACCTGTAATCAAAAAAAACGTCATTTAAAGTTTATTATTTCGGTATTAATTCTTTTCCGATATAATTTGTCCATTTCTTCTAAACAAGTATTTTATTAAAAGATCAATAAAAACAATGATCAAACATTTGTTTTTTCTATGCCTTATAAATTAAACTTCAAACAGTTACAAAACAGATGTTTAAATAAGTCAATTCATTTTCGTTACATATATTATATAAAACACTCGCTTACTAAGTTTGTTTTTATAATTACATACATACATACATAATTGGTCATTGTTAATTCTTTAGAATTGTTTTATTTTGGCAACAAAATATCAGCTTCAAAATTTTATTTTGGCAACAAAATAAAAGAATCTCAAATTGAATTAAAATAATAATATTTCAATATTTTCTTGTTCCCACAATTTGGTCAAGCAAAGCGTGAGAATTCATACGTAAGCAAATGTATCAAATATTTTTCTCTACACGCGCCAGAGAGTATGAAATTCATTATGCGTTGAGCAGACTGTGGGAATATGCTTTTTATTTTTTCATTTTATGTAAATAATAGTAATAAGCAAATTTTGTTTGTAATTTTCGTATTGCATTATTTTTATTATAAATATAGTAACTAACAATAATAAACTTCACTTCACTACAATCATTCAATTTGTTTGATTTAACGCTCGTCTTGGTGAACCACCTTCAGTCAGGATTACGGCCTAGTTTCTCGCACCACTTATGTTGTGTGGGTTAATTTTATACATGAGTGGTGGGACCTACAGTTTAAAGTCGATTCCGAACGACAAATTTTTGACAAACTTTTCATGGCAATTTTATTTACTCTCAGGGTTTTTGCCAGAAATCTGCTGAGAAGAAATCGCCGAAGAAATACTTTTTGTATTTTGTTTTTATGTCTGGCCTGGGGCTCGAACCCTGGCTTTACGTCTAATAACCCAACACACTATCTACTAGACTACGGCAACTTGTTTTTATAATTAAAGCTTTAAAAAGACTTGTTAAATTTTTTTGTTAAATGTTTATGTTTTATTTTTCAAGTAATATATATATATGTATATTGAATTAACTTTATATGTTTTCCTAAAAGAAATTTTAAAAAACTTTTCAGTTTATTTATTCATTTTTTCTGACGATTATTTTTCTAAGATTTGACGATTTGATGCTTTATTTATCAGGTAGCTATGCTTGTACGGGTTCCACAGGGGTATTCCAGACAACTGAGCACATACGCTTCTTCCGGAACCGTCAACAATCGCACTGGATATTTTAAAGAAACAACCAAGTTTTGTAGTCAAAATTGATCTAACTGAATAAATATTTTATTTCCACTTCTATAACTAAAACAACGAATAAACTTAACAAACTTAACGAATAAACTACTTAGACTTTTAGTGACAACACTAAATATGTGATGGCACTATACCTCCCTTTTTATATAAAAAAAATTTATTTATAATTATATTTTTTAAAACTGAATTAAATTTATACTTAAAAATAACTACATTTCTAGGGATTTCCTTCCCTTTTAGAGAAAAAAATTATAAATTATTTATTAATTTATTTAATATTTAAATATTTATGGAGTATATATTTTTACAATTTTTTTTTTACATTTTTCTCAATCTGTTCTTATGATCAGTTTTTTTTCTCATTTTTTTTTCTCATTTTTTTATTATTATAAATTGTAACATTAACATCATTTATATTTTTTACAATTAGGGACCGTCATAAATATTGTTAAATATGTCATAAGGTTCTTTTTTCAACAAAACATTATCACCAATTTTTAATTCAATAGGTTTAGCATGTTTGTCATAAAAACTTTTATTTCTTTTTTGTGTTTTTCTACAGAAGTTCTAGCTAATGTCTGTTTGTCTTTTGCAATCTGTGTTTAATTTCTGTTTTATAATTATCAATATTATAAATTGGTTCTAGATTCATATTTGTTTCATTCATTATTGATACTTTTTTCCAAAAACTAGTTCAAAAGGAGTGAATTTATTATCGAAAACAGTATTTGATGAAGTAATATGATAAAATGTGAAGTACTTTAAATATGCATCCCAATCAGACAAGTTTACACCAATGTATGCCCTGATATATTCATTAAAAACTCTATGATTCCGTTCTATTGTTCCTAATGTTTGATGATGGTAACTAGTCGAGAATTTTATATCGATTTCCAAAAACTTACAAAGTTCTGACAAAACTTCATTCTTAAATTCCGTACCTAAATCGGATTTTATGACTTCCATTTTTTATTTATTTTATTTATTTATTATTAGTCATAGCACAACAAGATAATAATCTTATAACAGTGAAAGTGCTATGGGAGTACATCAAAGAAAGAAAATAATAACAAATCGTTGATTATATATATAATGAAATGTTTGAAATAATGTAGAAATAAAAATGAATAAGAACGTGTTAAAATCACAGGAAATAGCAATCGATACAAAAAAGGATAAAAAATGAATATATGTAAAAAATAAATTAGGAAAACTACAAAGAACAATACATACAAATATAAAGAAATATACAAACAAAGTAAAAATATATACATATACTAAGATACAATGAAATTTAAAGATATATTAATTAAAAAAATGAAAAATTAAAAATAATCAAAAAAAAATTCACAAAAAAAAAATCAAGATATGCTAAAAACTACTTGAACAGGTTGTATAACTCCTTTTAGAACTTAACTGCATTGCCTATATTCTGAATATAATTAGGTAAAGTATTCCAAAGACTGATGGTGTATATAAAAAACTGGCGTTGTGACAAAAGAGTCCTATGTCTGTGTTGGATAATCTTCATACCGCGGTTGGATCTAGCAAATGTAATCCTACTAAATAAGTATATTGGCTGTTTTAGAGTAATAATCTTATGGAGGAGAATAAGGCATTTTATATTTAATAGATTATCAAAATTAACTCCGAATATCTGGTATGAAAATTGTGATATATGGTCTCGACGTCCCCTAATAAAAACATATCAGGCTATATTATTATAAGCCAGGTTGAGTTTCCGCTTATCATCAGTATCACAGTTTGCGAAAATTTCAGATCCGTATAAAAGGACAGGAATCAAATAGGTTTTAGCCAGTTGCATACGTATGGCAAAGGGGGTCGAATCTATAACAGCCCACAAGTTCCTAAGCATACCGTAAACTTTACCAACGATGACGTTAATGTGGTTAGACCACGTTAGCCGACCATTAAAGATAACACCCAGATTGGATGCTGATTCACCAAAGTCAATTTTATTCCCCCTGATAATAATATCCGGCACAACAAATGCTCTCTTAGTTCTGGAGAGCAATAAACATTTAGATTTAGAGGGATTTATACAAAGTCCATTGGACCTAGCCCAGTTGTAAATTTTTCGTAAATCACAGTCTATACATAGTTGGATATCCTCTATACGCGTGCTTCTATGCTTCTATGAACGTCATCAGCGTACATATGTACGCTACAATTATCCAAAACATCAGGCAGGTCGTTAATGTATATACAGAACAAGAGAGGCCCTAATATTGATCCCTGAGGAATACCTCTTCCAACGCTTAGCAAATTCGAGATCTTGCCGTTTAGATAAACTCGTTGTGATCTGTTCACAAGATAAGAACGTATGAGATTACAAGCTGAGTTAGAAAAATGAAAGAGGGTCTGTAGCTTCTTCAATAATATTTTGTGGTCAACCGTATTAAAAGCCTTGGTGTGATCCAGAAGAACTAAAAACGATATGTAATTTTCATCTAGTTCCAACCTAAGGTCATCAACTACATTGACTAAAGCAGTAGTGCAGCTCCTAGCTTTCATAAATCCCGACTGCTTATCAGATAGGAAGTTATTACTCACGAGATAACTATTTATTTGTTTAGCCATGAGATTTTCCATTTCTTTAAACAGGAGTGGAAGAATGGCAATTGGCCTGAATTCGTTGTTGGATTTAGGAATGGGAATGGTTTTCGACTGTTTCCATTCATCAGGAAAGGACGACATATTTAAAACTGTATTGAATAAATGAGTCAAATACGGCAAAAGTCTAGGTGACAAAGCTTTCAAAAACAGAGGATCTAAATCATCAGAACCAACCGCATTCGATTTTACCGAAGATAAGCATTCCAAAACCTCGAACTGATTAACACAACGAAAACTAAAGGGATTTTCAAGCGGAACAAAACAAAGGTCATTATATATGTCACTATTTCGTTCCTTTAAATATAGGTATTTGTAATCTTTTAATATGAGTAGTAACAGATAAAATCATGTTTTCGTAGTCAATGTAACACTTATTGTTTTTAAGAAAATCTTTACCTAAAATACCATCGGCTGGTATATTGAAATCATCATTAACAACATGAAATACCTGTTGAATTATATTATTTGAAATAATCAAATTTGTACATACAGTTCCTAAAGTTGATTTTGCGTCATATGTATTTCCGGTAATACTTAAAATTTCATTTTGGTTTAAAATAATATTGGGTTGTAAACTTGAAATTTTTATTAATGAGATATCTGCTTAAGTATCTACAAGAAAAGTAGTTGATTTAATTGTATCTATACAATTTAGTTTAATGAAATCAGCATAATTTAAATTCAAGCTGTAAACAGACTATTGAACCGATTGTTTATTGAAGAAGTAATTGTATTTTGCTTTAAAGCTGTTCCATTTGTTGCTGTTCCATTTGTTGTGGTTCCCTCAACAAGAGCTGTTGTTGAAGGACTTCTGAGTTTAAAGTCCTAACAGAAGATCTACTTAGACCTACACACGTCCACCAGACACTCGTGCAATATATCACCAGCATGCTGAAGCAGAGCCGGAAAGATACCATCCGGACCAGGCGGCTTAAAGGGCTCAAAGCCAATTATAGCCCATTTGACCTTGTCTCTGGTAATGATATCCTCTAAAACGGGCGTCATGCCAGCATCACAGAAGGGATCAGCTACGCCCAATGGATAGCTTACTGGATCGTCACAATTGGGAAAATGAGTGCTCAAAAAATTTTTTTGTAATACTTTTTAAAAAAAATTTAAGTTTGTCCGTTACGGTCGCCATTTAAAGAAACAACCAAGTTTTGTAGTCAAAATTGAAGTAACTAAATAAATATTTTATTTCTACTTTTATAACTAAAACTTAACGAATAAACTTAACAAATTTAACAAATAAACTACTTAGACTATCAGTGACAACACTAAATGACAATTAGGTGAAAATATGTTGGGTCAATGAAGGATCTTGCTCCAATGCCAGACTCACTAGGCCCATGATAGATAGAAGGCGTACCAACCAATTACTCAATCTTGATCGCAATGTCATCACGATGGCAGTGGCCATGCTTTCAGGTTATTGTGTCATGGGTAGACACGCGGACAGACTGCAGCTCCCATCTATGACTTCCGCTGTGGGTGTGGGTCTGGTGAAGAGGAGGAAACTGTTATCCACTCTCTTTGTGAATGTCATTTTCTTGCGACGTGAAGATTTAGGTTATTTGGGTCTCCATTCTTTGTTAGCTTATTGGAGCTATCATCCATTGAAAGGAAGAATATAGCTTTGTTTATTAAACTTTCAGGCAGGTTTCCGGCATTGGGTAGTCGTGTTTTAATATGCAGCCCTGCACTGACCAACTTCTTCGATTAGTTTTAGAAGCTAAAAGTTGTATTGAATTTTTAAACTTATCCTCACATTGCTGTTTCTCAGAAAAAAGTTTTATTGATTCGTTTGGAAGTTCTTCAAGTTTCCAGAACTTCTCGAAGATCGAATCAAGATTGCTGTAGTTTTCTATAGAAGTAAACAAAGTCCTTTGAGTGACTGTATTTTTCAGTGACAATCCAACAAAGCGAAGTCTTTTGAAGAATTGGCAGACTCGGGACAGATTTTATCTGACTTACACACATTAACTCGAAGAAGATTTCTGCGCCGATAACAAATCAATTTTCCGTGGTTTTTTAAAGCATAGATCAGCTAATTTCATTATCAGAAACATGTAAGACGGTTGTATTTTTTTCATCTGACGGAGTACAATTCACTGGTCCATGTGACGATTGTTATTATTTCAACTTGCGCTTGTGTTGTAACAACAATTGAGTATATTGAGGCAGCTACCACAAATTCTGCATTTAGATAATGCAGCTTTTAAGACAATTTATATATGCTGGGCCAGATTTGCTAAAGTTAATTCTTTGATTTACTGGCTCAGCAATGAATGAAAGGCAATTATTTATAATATGCTGCATAGATTTCCAAATTAAACATTTGTCAACAGATTGTTTAGACTTTGCTAAATTTAGTGAAGCTCTATTATTTCTTCTAGAAAAATGTGCAGTTTTATGATTGTCAAACTTCGGCCGTAATATGCCGATACCGTTTGCTCAAGGCGGATTCCCATTTCGATTTGGTGATTGGATCCACTTTTGACATCACTAAATGTATAATAAATAAAATGTATAATCAATGTAACCAATTGACAATATATTACGGATACTGTATCTATCATACTTCTCAAAGCAATAGCTGAAGGTTTTGTGATTTGTCGCAAATCGAACAGTTTTATTATATTGTCAAAAAATGTCAGACATGCGTTATCGTAAACCTTTTTTAGACTCGCTGATGCTTTGAGATAATTTTTATTCACATCATATCAGAGCTTCGTAGCTTAGTCAATATAATTTTTTAATGTGTATAGTCGACATTCTAACTCGATTGGATTAAAAAAAAATTGTATGTCCCAAAATGGATTGACGAATTCGAGTTATATTACTATCAACTTCTGCTTTCTTTGTAATTAATTTCTCCAAACTTTCAGATTTGGATGGAGAATTTTGTCTTTTCCTACTAATTTATAAACTCAAAGCAAATAAAATATAACCAAATTAATTTATAATAAAATATAACCAATTAATATTTTGCAAAAGAAAAACTTCTCAAAGAAAAAATATTTGCTTTGGACTACTAGAATTTAACGAAAATATCTAACTCTTGCCGGTTACACAATATTCGGAATTAATTTTCTATTTCAGTATTGTTGTTCACAATATTGTATATCACAATATTGATCTGCGTTTATCAGTCTTTGGTAAATGCAATAGTTTATCAAGAAAAATGCTTAATATTTATTTTCAATTTAGTTATATTTATAAAATTACTCGAATGTAATGTGAACGACTTAATATTTCCAACTTGTATTAAACTAAAATTTTCAGCTATAATGTGAACTGTCACAGTGTACATTTGGTGAAAAATAGAAACGCGTTAAGAAGACGGTCAACCGTTGATTCTGCATATTGTACAACTAATCGCCACGTGTATGCGCCGCATTATGGAATTTGTATTCAGCGAATAAACACAACAAAAGAAAATTGTTTTAAAGTTTAAAGACTTGCAGATATCTCCGTGTTTCAATTTCGAAAATAGAAATTGTTTTAAAATAATTAAAATATCGACGGTAAAAAGTCTTGATAATGTTTTAATAGAAATAATTATTATTCTCAGGAATAAAAGTAATTTATACGCGTTTGTGCGTATGTTTAGGATGGCAACAACAACACTCTTTAGGGGTGGTTTTTAATATATGTACATACAAATAAAAATATTTATATAAATATATAAAATTGTAAACAATTATTTATTTCATAAATTATAGTGTAAAATAATTCTTGTGTTCAATGTAATTAACAAAATCAATGTGTCTATTATGTACTGCAACCGAACTTGTGTTGGGTTGCAATCTGACAAAGCAACAGAAAAAAATTATTTCACGCAAAATAATTCCCCACTCCGAGCAAACGGAGCAGAATAGTCTTTAAACCAATTTTATTTACCGTGAAATCAAATCAATGTCGTGTTCGTTGAGTTTCTCCAAGTTATTTTCTGTGCTCTGAAAGCAATTTTCAAACGTCTCCAAATCCACTATGTGCAATACCTTGAGGTATTTGTCTACTCCCGTTTCGGGCTACACTTTATAGACTACGAATCCCTTGTCAGGGCTTATTTGCGAGGCTGTGATCTCATTCGCTCTAAAGAGTCTCACCAGTATCAACACAAAAGTAACAGCAACAAGACTCATTCTGAAAAAGGACATTAAATCTGTTGTTTGTATCTGCGCTTCATTTGAGTTTTGTAATATTTTGTGTTCATCTTATTACTAGTATCCAGCACATAATTGCCTTCTTTCCTAAATCGTGAAAGTCGTTTGTATTTTGGGCTATTTTTCTTTATTTCTCTATTTTGAACAATTGTATTGGTCAGATTAAAGGTTTTCTCTCTATTTCTGTTTAATCTGTCAACCTTCTTAAGTTTTTCTTCTTTATATTGTTCTGAGGGATGTCTAATTGTTTAATTTTCAAGATTTTTATCAAGAAAATCAATTGGCCTTAATTTAGTTGTTGAGTGTACAGATTTATTGTAAACAGTAATTACGCTATAAATTCTATCTATCAACGGCCATTATTCTCAAGTGCTTGAAATACCTCATTAATTCCTCGGTGATTATTCCTTTGATGCTCTTCTTTTATAAAGCTTCATCTCTGTCTGAAACTTCGACTAATTTTATTTTAGAGGCAAGCAATCTTATGGCGATTTCTTTTCTGGCATAAATGTTGCCTTTATTCTGCCTTTTTGCCCTTTTACAATTTTGTAATATGTTCTTTTCTAAAAATGTTGCCATAAATCCCAAAAAATATGTTGCATTTTTGACCCTCAATGTAATCAAAGGGTTGGAAGGGCAACACTCTTAAAACAGCTGTTTTTTTTATTGTTTTGAAAAAAAAACACAAACTATTTGTTTTAAAAGTGTTGAAATGGAAGCAAAAAGTATTATTTTGGAAGATTTTTTGGAATCCTCTTCATCGTCAGATGAGGAGGACATGTATACATTATTATTAGAACGAAACTACTTGCCGCGAGTTAAAAATTTTGTTGAAAATGTTATTTATCATTATATTTTTTATTATTTTTTAATATTTGATTTGAATTGCGCCAGGTTCTAGTAACAAATTTATAAACAAAGAACAGCTGACTATAGGTGTTGATAATTTTATTTTTGTAAATATTTTTGGCGATATGAAATTTACTAATCGAGGACTACAAAGAAACATATACATACATATATATGTATTATTATCTCAACAAAAAAGATTTGAGATGAGTTAACTTAAAAATTAACATTTTTTAAAATTGTAATAAGAAGATTGTTTATAAATACTTTTAAATGGAATTTGGTTATTATCTTTTGTAATAAAAATATTTTCCAAAAATTATATTTTTGATTTCATTTTCAGCTATATAGTATAGAGAAATTCGAAAAAAAATTACTAAATAATTAATAACATATTGTGCCATCTAAAGCGATTTGAAAACATTGGCCCTAAAGTTCAATTTTAAATAAAAATAGTTCTAACTTGTATGTCCCCGGAGTCCTTGGTAAAAATATTATTATTTTTTTATTTAAAACATTTTTTGTAAAGTTAGCTTTTCGAAAATAAAAAAATTAATTTTATTGGAAATTATTTGGATTAATAAAAAAACATTTTTTATTTCCTACACAATGATTAGTTTTAAAATCATTAATTAAGTAAAAAAACGCTAAATTGGTATAAAACTACAAAAATAATTGCATAAAGGGCAAAATAATTGCATAAAGGGCAATGATTTTTGTTCTTTTATAATCGTTTAAAATGCAACACATTATGAGGGTTAGTGTAACCTCTAATAAATGCTACAGAATATGTAGGCAACATTTTTCTCCAGAAAAGAAATCGCCATTAAATTATCGTTACTAGAAAAATACTGTACATACACATCCTGAAGTTGTACAAAACGTCGATTGTCCTCGTTATATAGTTTTTTCTCACACAGTATGCGTTTGTATTTACCACGAAAGTGTTAAACTCATGTTGAAGGAAATCAACTTAAAGTATTTGACAGATTGCCTTAAATTTACTATGTGTCCTTACGTAACAACTTTTTGTTGATTTTGTGTGCTTCTTTTTGTTCAAGGGATTACAACAAAAAGAAGTCAACATTTCCTTTTTGGAAGCGGAAGCCACTGTAAAGATTAATTATGTAAGTAATTAGTAAATAACGCACGTCCGAATTTTAACACTGTTCATAAAAAACTAATTTCCGAATGTCCTTAGAATGCAAATAATACTTTGTAAGATCATTTAGGTAGTACGTTTTTATGCCAAATATTGAAAAATCTTATTCTTGATTTAAAAAATAATTTTTTTTGATAGATATCCCACTCGCATCCCATTAAGCGATTATAAAGGCCTTAAAGGAAATTGTATAAGCTTTCTTTTGAGAAAATGGGCGCATTTTGAAAAAAAATTAAAAAAAATTAATTTGTAAAAAAAATATAATTTTTTTTTTAATTAAAAAAATTATTTTTGGAAAGATTAAAGAAATAGCTATCTAATATCCTTTGGAAAATTTTTGCTAGGGCCAATAGGTGAAAAGTTACACACATTTAAAAAAACCCTGTATGACCAAAATGTCCAACTTTGACCCCCTCTAACTCCAGCAGTTCTTGACTGATAGAGCTGAAAATTTGTGTCTGGCCTACTATCCAATAGTACTAACCTTGGTGCATCATTTTGCAACCCTGTATATAAAAGAGAAAAATGAATTTTATTGAATAAATTTGAGCTCTAGAAGAATTTTTGTATGACATACTCCATAAATAACGTTATTAGTTTGCGGCACTTAAAGTGTACGGACGTGCAGTCGGCAAATTATAAAAAATATTTGGAATAGGTGTTTTATTACAACTAAAATAAAAAAAAAAGATTAATAGAAAACAAAACAACTTAAACTTAATAAAGTTTAAAAAAGAAAAGAAAACTGCATAAAGACAGACAACAATCAAATAAGTAAAAAAATATAAAGGCCGTTAACCTAATTAATGAGTGAGCCAAGTGCAAGTGCTAATGAACGCAGACTGAGTTTTAATGATAGAAATGCTTACGTGATCATTACTTCAAAAGAATGTGAAACAGTTAATATAAATAAAAAAATTGATGACTCGCGTTATTTGACAGCGAAGTCTGCAAATCGGGTACGCTACGTTAGCGACCCAACAAGTGAAAAAAAAATCAGCAATAGTGCGAGTGGTCAAAATTTAAATAAGTGTGTTGGGCCAAATACAAATCTACCCCATACCCCTCTTTTGGGTAGTCATAAGAACATCGAAGATATTTTCCAATCACCGGACGTAAATAAGGAAACTACAACAATTAAAAAAAGTGCAGCGAAGACTGAGAGCAGTGAAAAAGTCGCCACAGGTATGGACCGTTATATCACAATAACGAAACGTAAGTCCAGCCCTAGAGCAGCCTCCACGTTGGAACCACATCCAAAACAGGCAAAAAATAACACTGACAATGCAAACCGTTTTGCAATTCTTGCAGAAAAAGAGAAGGAAGACAATACAGCTGCAAAAAAGAATTTCAAACCCCCACCACTGTACCTACGTTGTTTCTCTACGAAAGGGTAATATTCAGGAAACCAAAATCCAAGCCAAAGATGAAAAGATTTTTAGAGCAATTGTGAACAAGTTCGATACTGAAAAGAAAAACTACTATACTTATCAACTCAAAAGTGCAAAAGGTTTAAACGTAATCATTAAAGGCATTGACAGTACTGTACCTATTAGCGATATTAAGAATGACCTTCAATCTGAAGGGTATGAAGTCAAATCAATCCATAATATTTTAAATAAAAATAAAATTCCACAACCGCTTTTTAGAGTCGAAATAAAATTAAACTCGAACAATATAAGGAAAAAAGGTGACAATCATCCTATATATGGATTACGGTATCTTCTAAACCGTCGAATATATGTAGAGGAACCCATTAAACGTAAAGGCCCCCTTCAGTGTCAAAATTGCCAAGAATTTGGGCACACAAAATCTTTCTGCAAATTACCGGCAGTATGCGTCAGGTGCGGAGACGTACACAGAAGCAGTGAATGTCCCCACCCGAAAACTGAAGTTACCTGTAAAAAATGCAGTAATTGCGGTGAGAACCACACGGCTAATTATCGAGGATGCAAAGTATACTTGGAACTCAAAAATAAAGCGGTGGTCAAAAGACCTATATATAATCAGAACCGTGAATCAAACTTCCCAAGTTTACCTCAGCCCACCATTCCACAACAGGCAAACTCCAAAAATTTTGCCCAAACCACAAGTAAATTTCCAGATGCTTTTTCATATGCTGACGCTCTAAAAGAAGCACTGCACATTCGAATTCCCAAAATTCAATTGAAACTCTAATCCAAACAATGAGTAATTTTATGGCTAACATGCAGAACATGTTGCAACAGCTGCTGCAAAACCAAAATATGCTTATGCAGATTTTAGAAAATAAGACATGAACACCCTCAAAATGTGCTTTTGGAACGCGAACGGCTTAAGCCATCATAAAAACGAAGTACAAAACTTCTTATATACTTACCAAATTGATGTCATGCTAATATCGGAAACACACTTCTCGGACAAAAACTGCTTTAGAATTAATAACTACTACACATATGACGCAAAACACCCTAGTGGTAGGGCATGCGGAGGGGCAGCTATTCTTGTTCACAAGGACATTAGGCACTTTCCATTGCCAGAATTCACCCAAGATTACATTCAAGCAACATCAATCAATTTACCCTACATTGGTGTTACAATATCAGCACTTTATTGTCCTCCAAGACACAACATTTGCAAAGATCAATTCCTCGATTACTTCAACACGCTGGGTCCGAAATTTATTGCAGCAGGTGATTATAATGCAAAACACACATTCTGGGGATCACGTCTCATTACTCCGAGAGGAAGACAGCTATTGGACGCAGTATCTTCGAACAGAATGGATGCCTTGTCTGCTGGTCATCCTACTTATTGGCCAACTGATCTAAACAAAATTCCGGATGTAATAGATTTTGCCGTAGTAAGAAATATTAGACGTGAAAATCTTCGTATGCACCCGTCATTGGATCTGTCTTCTGATCATTCACCAACCATCCTAACATTTGTGCCTGATACAAACCTACTGGAGCAAAATTATCTTCAGACGAGGACAAATTGGCGGAAATACAAAATGTTCGTAAGCTCGCACCTGCCATCAAATATCTCTTTGAAGTGTGAACAGGAAATTGAATCCGGCGTCCGCCAGTTTACTAACATCTTAACTGAAGCTGCTAGGGTATCTACATCCTCTACCCCTTTGGTAAGAAAACGAAAATTTCCCTGCTCTAATAACATAGAAGCACTGTTACGCCAAAAAAGGAATTTAAGACGCCAATGGCAATAATATCGTTCTCCAGGTCTAAAGTCTCAACTTAATCAGTGCCAAAGACTTCTGCGTGACGCTTTGCAGAAGCACAAAGAGTCGAACCTGCAAAAATACTTGCAAAATTTAGACGCAACGAAAGACTCAGAGTACAGTTTATGGAAGGCAGTAAGGAAAATGAGGATACCTACTTTGCATGAATCCCCTTTACGAATACAGCACGGTGATTGGGCAAAAAGCGCAGAACAGAAAGTGGACGCTTTTGCCAACTACTTAGAGAATGTTTTTACACCAAACAATTCTGTTTCTAGTATTGCCCCAGTTACAATCGACGATGTGGTTAGTAGGCCGACCAAGTTCCCGCTGTCTGCAGTGATTGCCGTCATCCAGAGCCTAAAGCCGAACAAATCACCTGGTTGTGACAAAATAACTGCGACAATGATTAAAAAATTGCCTACATCGGCCGTGCGTTTTATATTGTTCATCTTTAACTCTATGTTGCGAATAGGCTACTTTCCTGCATCTTGGAAATTATTTGATTTAGTGATGATACCTAAACCAGGCAAGGACATAACGCAAGTATCATCATATCGTCCAATAAGTTTACTCCCAATACATTCTAAGATGTTCGAAAAAATGCTGCTTAATAGTTTAATACCGCATATTGACGCCAACGCCATAGTTCCCGACCGTCAGTTTGGTTTTAGGCGAAAACATAGCACGATTCAGCAAGTGCACAGAATTACCAATTTAATTAGACGTGCTTTTGAGAACAAGCAGTATTGCTCTGCGCTATTTATTGATATATCTCAAGTCTTCGATAAGGTCTGGCACGAAGGACTTCTTTTTAAGATCACACAGTTTTTTACCAAAGAATGTGCATAAATTGCTAAAAAGTTATTTATGGGATAGATATTTCCAAATAAAATCAAAAGATGTCACCTCTTCCCGCAGAAAGATATCTGCTGGCGTACCACAAGGAAGTATTCTAGGGCCGTTCCTTTACTTATTGTTCACTGCAGATATGCCTACAAGTTTAGTGACTCACATGTCTACTTTGCGGATGATACGGCGTTTTTAAGTATTCATAGAGATTCTACAGTTGCGTCACAAAGACTTCAATCTCATGTTAGTGATTTGGAAAGTTGGATGCTGAAATGGAAGATAAAAGTCAATGTTTCTAAATGCATGCACATCACGTTTACACTGAGAAGGGGAAATTGTCCGCCCATCAAGATTAATGGTGTGACAGTACCGGAACATAGTAGTGTAAAATATCTGGGCATCCATCTCGACCGTCGCCTTACCTGGGCTCACCATATAGCTGCCAAAATTACCCAGATCAAACTCAGAACAGCACAGCTTTACTGGCTTATTGGACCTAAGTCAACCCTTGATTTAGAACTAAAACTGCTTTTGTATAAGTCAGTATTGAAACCTATTTGGCTTTATGGTATCCAACTGTGGGGAACAGCCTCACCATCCAATGTAGAGAAGCTTCAAAGGCGGCAATCTAGGCTTCTTAGAATAATAACAGGTGCTCCTTGGTATATGAGAAACAGTAACATCCACAAAGATCTAAAGGTGCCCTTAGTTCGAGAGGAAATAAAAATAGCAAGTGTCAATTACATCTCTAGGATTACAGAACATCCCAACCGTCTTTTAAGATACTTACTTGTATTCGAGGGTCACAGACGTCTCAAAAGGGTTCAAACAAATGTTCTGATCAGATAAATTTACTTTTGATGTGCACTTTTAGTTGTACGTTGCAGTGGCAATAACAACTTTTATTATTGTATTTTAGGTTAAGATTTGAATACTTATTGTAAATTCTGAAAGGAAAGATTCAATAAATAATATACGAAGAAAAAAAAATACTCCATAAATGGTGACCCCGACGTGATCGTTTTTGAACAGCTTTTTAAAACACGCAATAGTTTCATTCTAATTTTATTTTGCATACTTTTACCAAAACTCGGCAAATATAAAAAAATTTACCAAAAGACAATGGTGGGTGACGAACATGTAGACACAGCAGCAACGACAGAGGCTGCCACAGGCACCAGCAGACAACAAAATGTTACTAATAACGCTGATGGCCAGGCCGCACAGATATCTAGAGTGTCGGTACGCATTCCTCCATTTTGGCACGCCAAACCTGCTCTATGGGTAGCACAAATAGAATCACAATTTGCTACCGCCGGCATTACTAACGACAAGACAAAATTTCATACTGTCGCATCAGCCATCGAAAGCAGCGTATTATCACAAATCAGCGACATTGTGCTTAATCCACCTGTGGACAACATGTATAACATTTTAAAAACGCGACTTCTAGAGCATTACGCAGTATCAGAGCAGAAACGTATAAGAAAACTCTTACAGGATTTGGAGCTTGGTGACATGCGTCCAACCCAATTGCTTCGCGGGATGCGAGATTTAGCCGGAAACGAAATGAACTACAATTTGCTTAAATCTGTCTGGATGAGTAGACTACCACCAAACGTGCGTACCATAATTTCAATCAGTAGCGATCCACTCGACAAATTGGCTATACTCGCTGACAAAATAGTTGAAGTAAGTGACTCACCGAGCCTCGACGCAATTTCTGTGACTCAACATGCACCTCCAGCACAATCAACGCTAGAACAACAAATCAGCTTACTGGTAAAAGAGGTAGCTGAGTTGAAAACAAGAGTTTCCGTTCTCGCGGCGCCGAATCTAATGGAGTATGCTGGTACCATAGCGAATATGGAGACAAGGCAAAAAAGTGTCGCCCACCCTGCCGCAACGCAAAAAACTAAAAAGTCTGACCGATGTGGCGGCTACCGACAGACAATTTACACATAGCTGCCGTCTAATTATGAACGATAAGAATTCCCTAATGAAATTCTTAATAGACACCGGCGCCGAAGTAAGCGTCATTCCTCCATCACCTACTCAACGTAAATTTCCACAAACAATGACTCTCAATTTAGGTCTTCGTCGTGATTTTAAATGGAAATTCGAAATAGCAGATGTCACTCAGCCAATAATCAGAGCAGATTTTTTGTCTTTTTATAACCTGATGGTAAACATACGACAGCGCAAACTTGTCGATAACGTAACCAACGCCCAGAAAATTTGCTCTTTACGCAGGAACGGTGAGTTATATAAGTCTTTCATTTATTAAAAAAAATGATTATTTTAAGGACATTTTGGACAATTTCAAAGACATCACCCAGTCTAATCCGAATACCAAATTGACGCGGCACGATATAACCGCACCATATCATAACGAAAGGTCAACCTGTTTTTGCTAAACCTAGACGCCTATGTCGTGAAAAGTTAAAAGCGGCTAAATCGGAAATACAGACACTTATGGATCTGGGTATATGTCGCCCGTCACGAAGTCCGTGGGCCTCGCCTTTACACATGGTCCCAAAGAAGAATGGCGAATGGAGGCCATGTGGCGATTTTCGGCGGTTTAATAGCATTACGGAGCCCGACCGTTATCCCATTCCCCACATCCATAATTTTACGCACTTTTTAGATGGTTGTAAAATTTTATCTACCACCGACCTTCGCCGAGCGTATCATCAGATACCCGTAGAGCCCAAGGACGTACCCAAAACGGCCATTACGACCCCTTTTGGGTTATTCGAGTTTACGCATATGTGTTTCGGCCTACGTAACGCCGGACAGATATTCCAACGATTCATGGATCATATTCTACGTGAATTCGAATTTGCCTGGCCCTACTTAGACGACATTTTGGTCGCCTCCAAAAACATAGAGGAGCATCGTGAACACCTACGACAAGTTTTTGAAAAACTTCGTGAATACGGCGTTATTATAAACCCGTCTAAATGTTTTTTCGGGCAACAAGAGGTACAATTCTTCCGATTTCTAGTTAACAAAGACGGAGTTCGCCCTCTACCTGATCGTATCAACGCTTTGGCCGAATACCAGTTACCCGAACGTGTTTGCAATCTACGAAGATTTCTCGGTATGAACAATTTTTACCGTCGATTTTTACCGAAAGCTGCCGAACACCAAGCCCTTTTATATAAATTCATTAAGGGCAACAAGAAAAACGAACAAACCATAATTAATTGGACGGACGAAACAAGGCAAGCATTTGAAAATTTAAAAACTTCTCTGTGTGAGGCCACATTATTAGTTTTCCCGAAACCCAACGCACCATTGGCCGTTACAGTCGACGCATCGGAAACCGCCATGGGAGCCATTTTACAACAATTCGACAACAATACATGGCAACCCTTGGGGTTTTATTCCGAACGACTGAATCCAGCACAACAGAAATACGGTACATATGACAGGGAGCTGCTGTGGGCCTACAAAGCTATTAAGTATTTTCGTCACATGATAGAAGGAAGAAATTTAAGCATCTACACTGATCATAAGCCCTTACAATGCGCTTTTCAGCAAAAAATGGAAAAGGCAACTGCACGTCAAGCCTGTTATCTCGATTTTTTGGGTCAATTCACGACGGACATACGTTATATACCTGGAAAGGAAAATATTATAGCCGATGCACTTTCACGAATCAACGCTTTGCACACCACAACGAATATCGACTACACGGAACTTTCGAAGAGCCAAACGAACGACGAAGAGCTTAAAAAAGTCTTAGGAGACAGCACGAACTTGAAAATTAAACGAAACGAAATTCCTGGTACGCAGCTGGAAATTTTTTGTGATGTTTCAACTGGTAAAGCTCGCCCATTTTTAACGCCACCTTTCCGTAAAATAGTTTTTGATGTAATGCACAACATCAGTCACTCTGGCGTAGCAAAAACAACAAAATTAATTTCGGAACGTTACATCTGGCCAGAAATGAGAAAAGATTGCAGGACATGGTCTAGGCAATGTATTCCATGTCAACAGAGCAAGATCCATCGATACAACGAAACACCGATTTCCTGTTACGCTCTTCCGGCAGCAAGATTTGAACATGTCAACATCGATATCGTGGGCCCACTGCCGCCATCCATGGGTAACCGTTACTGCCTCACATGTGTAGACCGTTTCACCCGTTGGGTCGAAGCACATCCTTTAGAGGATATGACTACTGAGACAATAGCATTGACATTTTATCAACACTGGATATCACGATTTGGCGTTCCTCAAAGAATCACAACGGACCAGGGCAGGCAGTTCGAGTCAAACCTATTCCGAGATTTGAATCGTCTTTTGGGCATTACACACCTTAGAACCACTGCTTATCATCCTGCCGCTAATGGGTTAATCGAACGATATCATCGAGTTATAAAGTCCGTAATTAAGTGCTATCAAACTGAAAAATGGGTGGAAGTGTTACCACTCATGTTACTTGGTCTGCGAGTATCCTATAAAGAAGACATTAAAGATTGTCAGCAGAATTGGTTTATGGATGTACACTTCGAGTTCCAGGCGAGTTTCTGGAGGAAACAAAATTTAAGAAAAACCTCTCCGAAAGTGATTTTGTCAACGATTTACGTTCGAAAATACAGTACCTATCACCGAAAAAAACTTCTAACCACGCCAAAAGGACACCTTTTGTTGAGAACAACTTGAACACATCACCAGATGTATTCGTTCGCACTGATGCAGTTCGTCGACCTCTACAACCACCTTACGAAGGCCCGTTTGCTATTATCAAGCGATTTGACAAAATCTACAAAATTAATATGAATGGTAAACATGTCAATGTAAGCATTGATCGTTTGAAAGCCGCCTACATTTTACAACCTGACACTAGAACTAATGAAGAACCGGCCACAACCAGCGAAAGACCTGCAGCCTACACGACAGCCTCCGGAAGAAGAGTTCGTTTCAAAGTTCCTTGGGAAGGGGAGTAATGTGACATCACCATCCCACATACCTTAAAATATAACTTTCATTTACATAAGATTTTTATTACTATTTTTGAAATAACGATATATCGTTAGTATAATTCGCAAAGACGCTAAGTCCATTTTTTTCCAAAATTGGGATTTTAATGCAAAACGTTAACACTATACAAAATACATATTTTACAACAAAAAAAATGTCAGTATGCAGTTTAAAGTTGTAATTTTCTGGTTTGCAAAAACGCTAAGTCCACAAAACTACGAAAAATATTAACAGCACGTGCTAACTCCACGAATATTAATTATTAATTATTCTTAATTTTTGATCTAGGTCATTTAAAGAGAGCTATTTTGTAAAAATAATTGCGTTTAAAAAGTTTACAAATTTTAAATACTGAAGAAGCCGCAATGTTTTTGGTGTCTCCTGTAAAATTTGAAAAAAGGCACTTATCACATTTGCGAATGAGACTAACGATATATAACTACTGAATTTTGCAACCCTGTATATAAAAGTGAAAAATGAATTTTATTGAATAAATTTGTGTTCTAGAAGAATCTTTGTACAGCATACACCACATCTTAATAACAAATCTTTCAGTCAATCCCTTTTGAAAATAAAGGGTGTTTTTTATAGAGGTATAGAACTTTAAGTTGCAATAAAACAACGATGGATTATTCGATTGACATGAATTTTATTTATCCGAAAGATAATCTTGTGGCATTACATTTTAAATATGATTTCTGGCATATGACCGCCACGGCTGGCGCGGATGTAGTCCAATCCGGTCGTCCAATTTTCGATGACTTTTTCCAACATTTGTGGCCGTATATCGGCAATAATACGGCGAATGTTGTCTTCCAAATGGTCAAGCGTTTATGGCTTTACCGTATAGACCAATGACTTTACATAGCCCCACAGAAAGTAGTCTAGCGGTGTTAAATCACAAGATCTTGGAGGCCAATTCACAGGTCCAAAACGTGAAATTAGGCGGTCACCAAACGTGTCTTTCAATAAATCTATTGTGGTACGAGCTGTGTGACATGTTGCGCTGTCTTGTTGAAACCACATCTCCTGGACATCATGGTTATTCAATTCAGGAATGAAATCATCGAATCGATCACCATTGACTGTAACGTTCTGGCCACCACCGTTTTTGAAAAAGTACGGACCAATGATTCCACCAGCCCATAAAGCGAACCAAACAGTCAGTTTTTCTGGATGTAACGGTGTTTCCATATACCCTTGAGGATTACCTTCACTCCAAATGCGGCAGTTTTGTTTGTTGACGTAGCCATTCAACCAGAAGTGCGCTTCATCGCTAAACAAAATTCGCTTATGAAAATCGGGAACAACGGTAATCTCGTTTTGGGCCCATTCGACGAATCTACGCCTTACTTGATGATCGTTTGGCTTCAAATCTTGCACGAGTTGGATTTTGTAAGTACGCAAACACAGATCCAATTCCTGTGCTCGATGGCGGATGGACTCATTCGGGTCTTCCTCAATGCTACGCTCTACAGCAGCAATAGCTTCTTCTATACGCACCGTACAGCGTCTCTGGGGATGCGAGTTATCAATAAGAGTAAACGTGGTGCGAAAACGTTCCATGGTTAATCGAATTAACTGCTCTGATGGACGATTTTGTCGACGATAAAATGGACGTAGTGCGTGATACGTTTTCCGCACAGAACCATTATTTTCGAAATAAAATTGCACTATTTGCAAGCGTTGTTCAGACGTGAGTCTATTCATCACCGTATAAACAGTATCGAAACCATTGACTTTTGACAAACGCTCATAGCAGCAAATTACTAGCCAATTTAGAGGGAGAAAAAAAATGTTATAATGCTTTGCGAATCAAATGTGTTAGAAGCAACAGATATACAGAGTGAAAACTGGCGGATAAAGCAGAAAAATTAAATGTAAATAAACATTTATTTTGTGTAAAAAAGGGATAATTTAGAAAATTTTTTAATTTCTTCAATGAAAAGTTTAAAGATTCTTAAATATTTAAATATTAATCGAAATGTGTGTGATTTTCGGTCAAAATGAATATAGTTTCTTGTGCAAGAGATTATTAAGAAGCTAAATATTACAAGATCAAAATAAGACGTACTGCTCATAAAAAATTTTTCTTGCTGAAAGTTGCCAATATTTTTTAATTTCTTGAAAGAAAAAGTTAAAAATTGTTATTGCTAGTAGTTGTTTTTATTATTCATTAATAGTTTTACACAAAAATTACATTTTTTATTAACTCTCGCCAATATAAAAAAACCCACCCCAAAACCTAAAAAAACATAAATAAACAAAACAGACAGACAATCAGAAAGGGACAGAAATACTTTTTGGTAATATTTGCTGTCCCTTTCATAATTCGCTGGTAAACGTCAAAATTGCGTTTCGATACTGTTTATACGGTGCTATTCATGATGGATTGCCAAACCAAACTGAGAATAAATCACTTGACAGCTGTTAAATCGGTCGCCATCTTGAAAAGTAATGCCAACTTAAAGTTCTATACCTCTATAAAAACACCCTTTATAAGATGTTTCACTTATTTTTCTTTTATGTTTAATAATACATACTTATGTTTTTGTTTTAAATTTATTTGTTGTTTTCTTTTTACTATTTATTTAAAATTTACACTTATTTTAATTTTATGTTTAATAATAGTTATAATCCTTTTCTTTTCATAAATTTTTAATTTATTTATAAGGGTTATTTGTTTACCGACTGCTCCAATGAAATACAACTTTATTTGTTGAGTTTTTGTTGCAAATTAAAACTTCTTTATTTAAAACATATTTTAAAATACTTATTCTATTTAAACTCTAAAAGAAAACGAAAAAACAATGGTCTAGTATTGCATTTTCCTTCACACGATAAAATGCTGACATTTGCGGCTGGCATTTCTGTGGGAACGAAAATAATAGATTTTAATTACAAAAAAAAACATTTGTGTGATTATATAATGTATATAACAATAGCATAGCAGTACTATTTTTCAATTCAATATTATTCAATATTATTTCAAATACAATAATTTTGTGCCAACATCAATTACTTGCAGAAGGTTTAATGAAATGTTCTCAGAGATTTTCTGCTGCAATTTGTGTTTACAAAAGAAATAATTATACATATTCATACAGGGTCGATCTTTCCAATTTTAGGACTGATTGTCAAAAAAATGGGGTCCACTTTTTAATAAAAACAATTTTCTAATATTTCAGGAAATTTTTGACAACATAAATACCAATAGCCCTATATGCTATAGGATCCTCTGGAGCGTTGGTAATTTATTTGGAGTTTCCAAATCAAATCTCTGCGAAATTTTAATTGAGTTTTGAAAGGAAGTATATGGCCAAATAAAGCTGAAATATTACACATACACGAAAATAAATTGATTTTGAAAACATACATCCTTTATGTCATTTAATTTTTGTTTGTTTATATTTTATTTTTTGACACGACAATCAATATTTCAGTTTTTCGAACTTGTGACTCACTATTATTGGATTCTCCAGAATCGTATTTTAAATTATAAAAAAATACGGTGTTATATAGACAAGAAGAAATATTTTTTCATATTTCGTTTTGTTTGAGATGTCTTACCCGGGGTTTGAACCGTGGCCTCGCGTCTAATAAGTCAACACACTACCTACTAGACAATTTGACAAAAAATTTAATATTATAATGATTTATTAAATTAGTTTCGTTTAAATAGACAATAAATGTGACAAACTTAATAAAATCAATAAAAATAAAATTATTGCATTATCAAATCGATATCGGCAGCCCATTGGACGAGTTTACCCTTCGTTATTGGCGACGTCTAGTCTTGCTATCTTGACCGTTGTTGGTTGGAAAGTACCACTTATAATTTGAACCTTCACCTGACCATCATTTGGCATGATTGCATCAATTATTCTCATGTTCATAGCGAACTATTAGAAATGTCACATAATTTTAGAAATGATGTGCGGCCTTTAACTCTTAATACGCCCCCATCATATAGGAATACATTTAATACACATTTAGAGCTCTAACTCATTGGGTTTGCCATTTAAAAATTTGGTTTTTTTTTTGGCGTTAGAGAAAAATTATTCGAAACATAAACCTGTTATTTCAAAACAATTGAAAATTGTCTATGACGAATTTCAATAATTAATTTAAAAATATAAACTAAAAATTAAAATTATTTTATGAAATAAAGTACAAAAATATTAAACATTAATTCACTAATAAGTTGCTAAAGTAATTTTGCCTCATCGAATTATCATTCAAAATCTTTTCCATTGCTATACCAGAAAATCCGAAAAATTGTGACTATACTGTAAATTAATTTATTTGTCGCTTTGTAATTAAAACGAACTCAAAAAGCTTGAGTTAGCTAATTTCGAGGATAGAAAAGGGTTAAGTTTATTTGTATTTTAAATAATATATGTTTTAATAGATATCCCTGCGCCGTACTTTTCAGTGCAATACGGACCTTGCCTTGTTACCCAAGTCGAGTGTAAAGGTAGCTACAGCTCGATAAAGTCTTCTCAGAAATGACTAGTAAACGATGTCGAATTTCTTCCTGAAGGAATTTAGGAACAGAAAACCATATGGAGTCGTCCCATCGAGTTAAAACCTTCGTTGCTAGATCCGTCGGGCTAATTTTGTATTGCGTTAAGTCTGTTGTTTCTAATATTTCGCCAACGCTATGCATAACTAATAGTTGGAACTCTTTTGGATCCATTTCTAGTCACCCTAGTACGGATCTAGAATTGGTCCAAAAATACTTTGCGCTGAAATTTATACGTGCAATATGTGCTACCTGTTTAACTAGCCTAACGCCCACAACAGCAGCTTGTAGCTCCAGTCTTGGTATGGACTTCGGATTCAATTGAGAAACTTTAAACTTACCTGCTACACAAACGTCTTCGCCAGCATCAGTAAAAGTATGTAGTTCTAGTTAATGTATTGACAGTAGCATCGGGGTATTTGAACAGAAGGTCTGTGTGTAACAGCCGTTTTCCATTTTTGCCATTTGGGTAATGGAAAGGCAAAAAGCCCACCATCCCAATCGATGACAGATTTCTTGAAGAAGAATTTTTAAAGCAATAGTGTAGCATGATATTAAACCCAGAGGTTTTAAAAGTGACATTAGCACCGGAAGTTGCTCTTTTTGTAGGAGTAATTTCTTTAGTACATACTTCACGCTTCTGAACTTTAAATGACCTGTAGATGATTGAAGACCTCGTTGAAGACCAAGTTCGAATATGGAAACTTGCAGCAGTTACACTATCGATGAAGGCGTCTACGTAATGATGATACTGAATGGATTCTACAGCCCTTGAAAACTATTCTTTGAATTTTTCAGCATTGAAAAATTTTTTATGCATGGATCACACAAGATACCAAATGTTAAAGCTCGCATTAGATAAACGCTTGACTTATAAATGTAATCATTGTTTCCCACTTCAGGAATCTCTGAGAGTATGTATAGCTCGGTCGTAAGTTTATCTGGTGAAACATTTCAGCAATACTAACGCAAACCGCAACTCCGCCCACACGAAAAGTAAGCAATTCATCAAATAACGATTTTAACAGATCGGGTCCCCTGCTTAGAAAGTCATTAAAGGATAATTCGTTAGGCTTGGCATATTATTCTTATCTTACCAGGTTTGTTGGGATTTGTTATAAAAAAATATTTGGAGATACCACACCCGTTCCACAGTTTGATGTTGCAACATAATTTTTAATACGGCTTCCTTTTGGAAGTTTTTATTTAGACAAGCATTATTGTAGCTTCCAGGTAAGTCACGAACATAATTTTTCCACAATAACCCACTTCATAATGTCCTTCAACTTTTTCACATGTGGCCCTCAAGATCTCCATACATTTTTATCTTCTAAATATAGTATATTGACGCTTTTGATGATTCTTCTACATTGAAACTGTCGCCAATCAATTGGTTTCAAGGTCCTTGACGGATCTTTAGCGGCACTACAACACTCCACTTGTTTAAATCAATGAAGATACTCTGCCTCACTTTTTCATAACATTGTATCCGAAGTCCTAATAGGTAGGGATGTTTTTTTTTACCATTTCTCCCATATTTAATTTCAACCATATGCGCACTCTGCAGTGTACATTTATCACCATTGTTTATATTTGCGATATTTGTATTTACAGATTAATTTTCTTGTGGAGTGATATTATCGGTCTACCTTAAGCATAACGACTACTCTTCATTATCAACTAGATCAAAAAACTTCTTTTGGATTAACGACGCAAAAGAATCTTCATCAAGAAAAGCATATGTATTGCTATATGCACATCTTTTATAAAGGTGAATAGGGAATGGATCTTATAAAAACTCTACTATTTTTGAAGAATTGTGCTGAAATTCACCTTTTTCAGCAATTTGTGACAATAGTTGGTATTTTCTTTCAAGAAATGTTTGTTACAAAAGTCACTCCACTGTTTCCTGTGGCACAATCATAATGATACCACTGATATTTGTCGAACTGCACCAAGCGATCGTTATCCACTGCACCTATTTTGGCAATTGTTACGTTACGCCTTCATCTTCAGATATTTTATTTCCACTTTAGTTTTTTTTTTATTAATAAAGCACGAAGTAACCACGGAGATTTATTTTATTTAAAATTTTTGTCCTTAACCTTTTTAAATTATAATTGTTTTTAAGAATGTTAGAGTTTTAAATAAAATACAAAGTTTTTAAAGCACTCTTGACGAATTAATGTAATAATTTATTTTGTAGACAACTGACTAAAAATACATTTTCTAATTGGTTGCCTCAGATGCCTATGTGATGCATAAATAGCTGCCAAGATCTCTTTTACATATTTCAAGAAAATAATGAATATTATAATACAAAAGCTAATTCCAGTTAGCGCATATTTGCTAATGTGCAAATTTAAACATTTTAATGGGAAGTATCCCATTATTAATATTTGACCAAAATTTTAATGTAATAATTTACGAAATTAGGCGGCATCACCTAGTGTTGTAGGTTGCGTTGACGGCACTCACGTAAAAATAATTTCTCCCGCGACTAGGCATTTGTACTACAATCGGAAAGGTAATTATAGTCTTAATGTGTTCTTGGTATGTGATAATCAAATGAAAATCTGTTTTCAGCAGCACATCCGTGCGCTAGCAACGATTTATTAATTTGGAGAATGTCAGAATTAAGAAGAAATATTGAGGAAAGATATTTTAAAGAGCGTAATGGGTTTTGCTTATATTATTTTGCTATCTGATTTAAATATATGTAAAAGGAAAATTTGCTGAAAAATTTATCATTTTGGGGCGATGCGGAGTACCGTTATTTTTTTTTATTATTTTTATAAAAAGTTCCTTTCCACTTTTTCCGACAAACAACTTTGTGTGAATAATTTTCATTGTAAGTTTGAAAAATATTTCATACAAACATAATTGGTCATTACAAAGGAAGTCACCGAAAAAATACATTTTGTGTTTTGTCTTGATGTCTGGCCGGGGGTCGAACCCTGGCTTTTCGTCTAATAAGCCAACACACTACCTACTAGACCACGGCGACTTCACATGTGACTAATTCACATTCGACATTTTCAGAGTTGAAAATGTTAACATTCGAAAATTTGCGCGACCTAAGACACATATCGAGCTATATTCGCCAAATTGATGTAACCCTCACCATAATCGATTTTCGTTTTTTATCGAAATCGATAGTTATCGATAATTTGTATCATTTGCAAAAATTTCATGACTAGATTTAACCGTTATGATTTTATAACAAAAACAATTTTAATGTAACCGCATATGGTGAGTTTGTTTACATTTTTGGAGAGCGCGTGTGTGGGTTACCTTAAAATTCTTTTTTAAAATAAACGAAACAAAGTGAAACAGTAAGCAAAAAAAAAACACAATTATTTGAGAAATATATTAAAAATTCGTATTTTGGAAGATTTTAATCAATATGTCAAAGGTATCTTCGTGATTTTATTACAAAATCTTTTTTAAATTTTTGTAGCTTGAATTACGTTGTGGTCCGAACGTAATATTAAAAAATAAAACATACTGCTTGTTTGGTTGCTGAATTAATAATAATCATTAAAAATTTTATTTGTCTTATTTATACCTTTTTAATAATGCAAATATTTTGATCTAATTAATATTTATAAACATTGCAAGTTAATAAAATAATTAATAATTGCTAATTTAATAATACAGATTGTTAATTCCAAGAATGGAATAAATAAAGTTAATAATGAACTTAAATAGGTCAGTAAATCAAATATAGTTCTAAGAAATATTTCGGAAATAATTGAATAAATAAAAACATCGAATGATCATCATCTCCCACGTTTTTACGTGACATTTGAGCATGAGAGATGATGAGCAGTTTTGCCACGAAAAAAAAAATATTGTAACCAACATTTGTGAAAAATCACCAAATAATGAAAAATATGACCAAAATTAAATTCGCAGTTTTTTTATTCTATTTTTTCAAATTTAAATTGTAATTGAGAAAAAAGAAAAAAATAAAATAAAATTATAGTCTTACTAATTAATTAATTTTAACAAACAAAACAAAAGCTATTTTTATAAGAAAAATAATAACCAAATCCGGAAAAATCTACACATTGAACAAAAAACGGCAACACTGATGATGAGTGCATATGTCTGTATACCAATTTCTTTGCATTGTGTTGTGTTCGTTTGTGTGTTGCTTTGTGTTCTGTTTCGATTCTATTTACATTCTTCGTTGACATATGTCCCGTTTTGAACGTTTCTATAACTACACAAACGTTTTTAAGGCTATGTACGTTACGATTTTACGTTTCTTACGCTTGGGTAACCAGGGCATTATGCGGATCGTTCCGTTTTGCTAACGAGAGAGAACGTTTCGGTAATCGTTTACATTGTTCTCCAAATGCTAAAAAGAGAACGTTCGCTACGGTACGTTACGTTACGTGTGGGTATCTACAGCATTATCCAGCGATGTAAAAGGCAAGACAAGGCAGGCAAGCGATGAGAAAGAATTCAGTCAGTCTTGTGTGAAGACACGTTGCGTTGCGTGTGAAGAGAATCGTGGTTCGAAATTCTACCGAACGAGTGTACAAAAAGAATAACAATTTAAGTAAATTGTTGTTGTGTAAACCAATTTTACAAAAGGCGGCACACGAAATTGTGCGAACAACAAAGAATTGGTTTAAAATTAAACATAAATTTATTTTATTTGCAATCTACGAACTCATATTTTTAACGTTTTTAAAAGCGTAAAAACGTAACAATACATATAAATAGTTGTATCGAACGCTATTTACAAATTTTTAATATGAAGTACTTTATTTTATTTATTTTTATTTAAAGAGTGAAATTTAATTCAATTTTAACGAAAAAGTTAAGCAAGCTTAATAAAACAAGAACAGAACGCCACTTTTCTAAATTTTTGTGTAACCCACACATTTTTTATTGGTAGGTTGCCAGCAGAACACAGAAAAAAATGTAACCTCCAAAAACATCTGTTACATTGAAAATATCTAATCAAAATTATTAAAATTAAATACATATATCACACAACACAAAACTTATATTCAAAATTCCAAAGGAATAGCTTTATTAAAACTGAATTTATTAAAAAAAAAAAAACATTTTCCTCTAAAATTATAATTTTGAGGGTTACACCTTTTTGGCGAATATGGCCAAATATGATACCAAATGTTCACAAACACGGAAATTTTATTTATGGTAAGGCTAATTAAATCTAATTTAATTTATGAAAAGCCAAACTAGAATGATTTACTTTGTTTCTAAGTCTTACAAAAGTTATATTTAATTCTCACCAGAAATTGTATTTCCAATGGCTTTCAATTCACATCTTCTAAAAAACTAACCGTTGGGTATTTTAATTATTTTTTGTAAACAATAACATTATGAAAGAGAATACGATTGAACTTTGGAAAACAAAATTTTTTTTAAAGTTTTCTTTATAAGTTTGGGGGATAAATTAGACAAGGAACGTCCGTTCTTCATTCCATCATGATGTCTGGTTTTTTGCAATATTGTCACATTTAAACTTAAAGCGGCTTTCAAATGTATCGCCGTGAGGTCACTCTTCAAACCTGGCATCTCGAACGAAACGAAATACATATAAGAAACAAATTTCTTCGGCAGATTCCTTACAGCATATTTCTGGCAAAAACTCTGAGAGTAAATAAAATTACCATTAAAAGTTTCTCAAAAATTTGTCGTTCGGTGTCGATTTTAAACTGTAGGTTTCGCCACTTATGGATTGAGCATGGGTGGTGCGAAACTAGGTTGTAATACTGACTGAAGTGTTGTAATGAGGAAATGAGTACATTATTGCCTGGACCGAGACTTTGTCCCTTATTAACTATTGTAGCATAACTAAGAAGTCAGTAAAAACAATTTTCTTCAATTAATTAAAGAGCCTTTATAAATTTCCGTTTCGTCTCCTCCCTTGCATCTTCCTTTAAAAATGGACTTAAACTTTGTAGTGTCTAGTCATAGTTACCATTTCATCAAAATTTATGGGTCCATAGAAAAAATAAAAAACAAGTTAATAATAAATGTGAATTCAATATGATTTTATTAAATGAATTATAAATTTATTTAAAATATATATTAATGTATAACCCTCTCAAGCTTGGTGCTTTGTTTGACACGAGAGCGATTTTTTACTTACCGATGTAGTGTGAAACAAAAAAGTTACACTGCTTATAGAGATTTATCAAATTGTATCTTACAAAACAATAACCTAAATTTTGAAAAAATCCTTCCTCTTTTAATATTGTCAATCGATTTTTAATTACAATGGTTTTCGTGCAGACTTGTTAGTTTTCATCTGATTTTCCTTACTGCGTTCTACCTTCTACTCTTCTGAGCTACACATCGAACTCCTCAGCACCTGAATAAACAAATATACGGACACGTTCTACGTTCTAATTTGAAGTGTGCACGTAATTTGTAATCACTTCAATTTAACGCTTTGGTGTTCTATGTTTAAATTTTAATTTTTAACATTTCTATTTCATTTTGTTTTCGAACATCAAATCACAATTTATTGATCTGTTCTACAAACTTCCTTAATACAAACAGGAAAATTATTTTAAATCTGACCGTGAAATTTGTAGAAATACGTAGGAATAATTAAAATTACAATTAAATAAAAAGCTTTATGCAGATCGGCTAAAGGATTTTGAAAGGGAGTTGTAGTGAAATTACAGGAGTTAATAAAAAAAAAAAATCTTGCTATTGAATGTTAATGGCCCTCCAACTAAGTAGACATCTATTTGGAAAAATTTAAGTTGAGATTATTTAGATAAAATAATTATTTATAGAAACTGAAAATTTTTTGTACAGGTTTGGCTGGATTAGTGAACCAAAAAATCGCTCATAATTCGGAGGCCAGAGCGACTAGTTAAATTAAAATGTTCTTCCGAAAATTATGAATAAGTGAAATCAAATAATGAAATAACACTACGTTAACGTTATCGGTTAAATAAGTCTGGTACTTTGAATCCAAAACACTAGAAAGACGCGAGCTGAAATGACATTATGGGAGAGCGGATGAAAGGCCAAATGAATATTAAGATAATATGCGTAAAATATTTAAAACGGGAGATCAAGGGCTGTCTAAAAAGCATACAGAAGAAACATTATATTCAAATGGAGCAGCTATGAAGAAGAAATTAGAGATGATTGCGCAAAATATTCCTTTGTAATATTGTTTTTGCGTATTCATTAATCTGATACACCATGCGTATTAAAAATCATGTTCATTTTTATTCAATTTTTATTTATTTTATTATCGTTTAATCTATAAATTTTTATAAAATTTGTTTAGCTTTTATTCGAACCACAAAAAAAAATCAATTTACAATTTCACTAAAATTCACATGTCATACGGTAAACAGAAATACAATAAATAAATACCTACACATTTACGAGAAAAGAACAAAACAAAGATCAAAAATCCAAAAACAACACTTAAAGAAATATCACGAAGTCATCAGCATATAAAAATAAAAATTAGTACAAATAAAGGACGATGCTGTCACGCAGTCAGGAATAGACAGTCAGTGTTGAGATATAACTCTGTAACTGAGAGTTGTATTTATAAAAATATAAAACCAAATCACTCCTTTTGCAGAACATGAGAAATAAAAAGTTATCTCTTTAAATCGTATTTTACATTCTTTCTGCTTTTTTTATTGTTTAATACATTATAAAAATCTTTCTTATATCATTCCGCTAAATATGAAGCAGTTTCAATGCCAATGTGAAGCGTGTATCAAAATCATTAAAGACCGTATCACTAATGAGTCTCGTTAAATAACTAAATGTCTCATCAGTTAATTAGTGACTTACTATACATGAACGAATTGAAGAGATTCCTATTGTTCCTATCTACCCATTCGACTGTGAACTTTTGATGCGTACGGTTAGTGTCTATCTATTCGGAAAGTTTCGGAAGTGTTTTTTGTGCGAATATAGCTAATTGTGAAGTGATTTATTAATTAATTGGTAGATCTTTCGAGAGCGGTTATTTTGCGGTGTGAATCATTAAATTCGGTTAAGTATTTAATTAGAATTTATTGTGTAAAGTTTTTATTATTGTGCATATATTTTTATATTTGCATTGATAATAAAGAATAAGAAGAGAGAAAACACTCGTGTTGCTGTGTTCTATTAATAGAACATTATCTGTTCTACCTCTGATGCTCCGAGCTGGAACTGGCGTTGACGGGTGATGAGGGCGGCAAGAGGTTTAAACAGTGGTCGCCGAAGAAGAAGGATGCTGTGGAGGCATCGGTAAAGCCCAAGCGGGAGCTGCGGAAGAGAAAATCAGCCTTGGGTAGAAGCACGTTGGTGTCCGAGTTGAGGCCAGTACCGATCTTTTCTAGTCGGTCGATATTTGCGGTGGTGTAGTCGGTAGAGTGAAGGTCATCACCAACAGCTTGTTGGGGGTGGTCTTCAACACTGGTGTTGATTCGTCCGTGGCGCGCCAGGACGATCCTGCGCATCCGATCCAGCTCCTCAGTCCACCAAATGACCCTGCCAGGGTTTGTCTTACGACGTCACCGATCTATTTGTTCCACTTGGCCACGATCCTGCTAGGACGATCCTGCGCATCCGATCCAGCTCCTCAGTCCACCAAATGACCCTGCCAGGGTTAGTCTTACGACGTCACCGATCTATTTGTTCCACTTGGCCACGAATCGTAAGTGTCTTAAAGTCTTCAAACGGCATAATCAAAGCTAGGTGCTTAACAAATTCCGCGTAATTGTCCCAGTTTGCGTATCGATCCCGCCACCTGCGTACAGGGTCCGATCTCCACGTTCGTCTGCGAGAGTTCACGACAATCTCAATGAGATTGTGATCACTAGCGACCCAGTTGTCACACACCCTACACCTAAAATCAAAAGCAGTACTAGCTGCCCCACTCGCAGCTGTCACGTCAATGTCGCTAACACCTCTAGGGCCATCAAAAGTATATAAGTCACTAGCCTCATCGACAACAACGAGGCGCTTTGTGACCATCCACTCGCTGAGCATAACTCCTCGCCGATAGTTCTCATGAGCAGGAACATTCCTACTCGCAAGGAGTAGCACCGAATCCATATACACAAGATAAGGCTCAAAACCCGCCAAACCTACAATAGATACTTACTAATAGTATCCAAAATATCGCTCTACTGAGATGCAAACCCCCACTGACTACAACTAACAACGATACAGTCCACGTCCCTATCATTAACTATTATTGCAGTTTCCCCCGCAGTCCGTATAAAGTCGCATACCCCCCGGTAACCCTCTTATGAGGCCACCCGACGTATACGACTCCTGTACTAGCGCAAAAGTTGCTCCCATTTCGCGTATCACCTGCATACGATCACGGCATACGAACGCTGGCAGTTCAGCTGAAGGATCAGTTGCCGATTTATATTAGTGGTGTGCATTCGCCCTGGCGACTATAACGCTGTAAACGGGACACACCGAGGACATCATAAGATGTCATTGGTGCAGCGAGAAGCTCGGTGGCCGGCCTGTCCACAGAACCGGCGCACTTCCTTCTTCATCCTGCACTATCTGACCATATGGTCGAAGCCCAGACACCTCTAGCAGTTAGGGACGGCGTCGTGCTGGCGCACCAAAAAGCTGAACCATTTAATATAGCACCTGCTGCTACCTTCCAGCACGACGTTCACATGGTTGCCAGTGGCCTTCCACGGGCCAGTCACCAGGTGCACGCTCTTTCGGTAGGCCTCAGGAGTCATCCTATGCTTGAAGTTCCAAGCATAAAGCTCCTCCATAAATATGTCCGGGGTGATCTCCCGATGCACCCGCTGCACGACCACATTTGGACCAAGTTTGTCCCTTGCAGACACCTCCAAACCTACTTCTCCGAACTTCGCATTGGCAGCTACCTTCCCCTCTCAGCGACCTACGGGGTCCTGATGACCGCACCACCATCTCGTGTTGGCGGATCCTCGTGCACACGGACCCCCAATGTGGGGCCCACCTCCTTCACCACCTTCTTCGACGACCTCCTTGGACGTCACGCCCTTCTTGCTCTTGACGACGACCGACCAGGTCTCTATAGGCTTCGGGGCTGCTACCAACGCAGCAGGTAGGGCAGGGAACTGCCCCAGGAGAGGGTGGTGCCGCAGGTGTCCAAAGGACAGCCGCTGGTCCACCACCACGGGTAACCGTACCAGACTCGTAGACGTCCAATCTACCTCGGATGCGCTCGTTCTCGGCCAAGAGTCGCATTACGAGGGACTCGTAACGGCCCGAGTGTGATAACACTCTTGCCCAGAGCAGACACCGTCGACCATGACCTCCTCCAGGGGGCTCATCGTGACGGCCTTGAGCTCATCGATGACGCCATTTTCAGGCGCCACCTTCCTCCGCTGTCTGCTCTCCCTAGCTTTCGGGGCGGCAACGGGAGCAGCGACAGATGTGCTAGCAGAGCTAGCTGCAGATCCAGCATTCCCGCCAACCGCAACGGCAGCAGCATCAGCAACAACGGCGGCAGCAGCACGGGTCGCAGGCGGCGTTCCCGGCTTATACCGTTTCCCGTCATCGGCCTCGGCTTCCGAGCTCGATAGCTCACTCTCCGTGTGCCTAACGCGTGGCACCGGAGTTGGCAGCGGCCCCATGGTGGCGTCGGTCTGCACCTCAGACAGATCCGACGCGTCAGCCTTGCCCTTCATACGCCGACGTTCTGGCGGCATGACCTTTTTTACCGACGTGAAATCAAATATAAAACCTTAATATAAAACAATTCAAATCGGAATTCAAATTTAACGAAACTTACCAACGCCAAATACCTTAGCACAGGCAAGTCGGTATGTCGATAATAATAAATTCAAATATAACGTAAAATTTGCACTCACCGCTAGCCAAGCCACAAACCGTGTAGAATACACAGAATCCACCACAAAGTTGGAAAAATTACCAACCTCACCACAAGTTCTATTAATAGAACAGCAAAATGTTCTATTATTAGCACACACCAAATAAACGAGTCTTTTCTCTCTTCTTTGTTTTTCTTTTATACCGATATAGAAAATCTATTTATAGCACAAACCAATTATAGTCTTTTTTCTCTTTTGTCTTTATTATTTTATGAAAATACACCTATCTCCCGATTTACACGGTACTTCTTTTACACGTTTTCGCTTTTACACGGTTTTCCAAATAATTTCTTTTTGTTTTTATCGCACTCTACTAAATGCTACTGTGTTTGAACACGTGCGCTGTGTGTACACATCTCACGGGGAATCCCGAGCTTATGTGCTGACTTGTTGCACATGCACACTGTGTCTGTATTTCTTCGCACAAAATTAAAGTTTTATCCACGGAAAATTGTATTTGAGTGAAAGTTTCAGTTTCAGAAAGATTTAATTTTCCATATTCGTAAATTACAAGTGAGTGCATAATTTAGATTACATATTATAAATTAACATAAATTAAAAAATTATAGGCTTATAATGTCGAAAGAAGTTAAAAGAAAAGTTATTTCTTTGGAAACTAAAATCGAAATTTTGGATCGCTTACGAAAGGGAGATAGAGTAGTAGATGCTGCAAAATCATATAGCATGAACGAAGCTACAATAAGAACTATTAGAACAAATGAAAACACAATTAGAAAGAGTGTTACAGCTGGCAATACCACGAGTATGGGCACAACATTATACACCAGAAATACCGCAATGGAAAAATGGAGAAAGCGTTAATGCTTTGGATAGAAGATCAAACACAAAAAAGAGTACCCATTGACACGGCCGCTATAACAAATAAAGCATTACGAATTTACGAAAAAATTGTAGAGCAATTACCATCTTCTTCTTCAACTGAAAAGAAGCCAAATTTTTTGGCAAGTCATGGCTGGTTTGAAAGATTTAAAATAAGACATTCTTTACACAGCTTAAAATTAAAAGGTGAACTGGCTTCTGGCGACGTAGATGCAGCCCAAGAATATCCAGCAAATTTTGCAGAAATTACTAACGACAAGGTTTTCAATGCTGATGAGTCAGGGTTATTCTGGAAAAAAATGCCTGAAAGGACTTATGTCTCAAAATTTTATAAATCGTCTAGTGGTCATAAAGCAGCAAAAGATCGCATAACAATTCTTTTCTGTTGCAATGCTTCAGGAGATTATATTATGAAACCATTAGTGATTAACAAATCAAAAGTGCCCCGTGCCTTTAAAGGAGTAAACATCAATAATCTTCCCGTTTATTGGAGGGCTAATAAGAAAGCGTTACTGCTTAACCTTACTACGTTAGGGTTACTGCTGCAATGTTTACTGAATGGTTTCATGAATGTTTTATCCTAGATGCCAAAAAATATTTAAGTTCAAAGGGATTGCCTTTTAAAGTGCTTTTGTTAATTGACAATGCGCCGGGTCACCCACAAGATCTAGAATATACTGCTGCAATGTTTACTGAATGGTTTCATGAATGTTTTATCCTAGATGCCAAAAAATATTTAAGTTCAAAGGGATTGCCTTTTAAAGTGCTTTTGTTAATTGACAATGCGTCGGGTCACCCACAAGATCTAGAATATGAGAACGTTGAAGTAAAATATTTACCAAAAAATACAACTTCATTATTACAACCATTGGACCAAGGCATAATTTCTACTTTTAAAGCTTTGTACATAAAACGAGCCTTTACATATATTTTGGAACAAATGGAGAACAATGAATCTTTAACAGTTATTAGTGCTTAGAAAAATTTTACAATATTGTACTGTGTGAAGCATATCGCCTTATCATACACTGCGATTAAGGAAACAACGCTCAATAGCTGTTGGAAAAAATTGTGGCCAAATGTAGTCAAAAATGAACATTCCATTTCAACGTTAAATGATGAATATTCGCAGATAGTACAGATGGCGCATTCATTGGGCGGAGAAGGTTTTGATGATTTTACTGATGATGATATCGCAGAGATAATGGCTGATAAAGAACTAAGTGAGGATGATTTAGTTAACTTAGTTTGCGAAAGTGAGTCTGACAAATCTGATGAAGAGGAATTAGTACCAGTAACATTCACTGCTAAAGTCATCCGCGAAGGACTCGCATTGGGAAAAAAAGCTGGGTAATCATTTTATACAAAATGACACAAACGTTGAAAGGGCTTTACGATTCCAAAGTGACATAAATCGTTGCTTGGCTCAATATGAAGAAGTTTACAAAGATCTTACAAAAAATTCGAAGCAATTGTTAATAACCGATTTTATTACCACCTCTCAGAATGTAAATATTTCTGCTTCAAACATCGAATCGGCACAAATAACTTCGAGTGATGAAAGTGAATTCCAATCTTCGATTCCGAAAAAAAGAATGAGTAATTTCTGATAGTGATGAAGGATAATAAAACACCTTTGGTTTTATTTTTTGTTCTTCTGTTTAATGTATTGTAATTAAATAAAAAAAAAACAGTGTTTCCGTAATATATTACATATTTTAACCTGTCAATGCGTTTTATTTTTATTTCTGTGTACACCTTAAAATATTGAAAAAAATCACAACTGTTAAATAGCAAAATTATGCATTTTTTGCAAGCTTTTCGATTTAAACGGTTTTGACTTGAAAATTTTTAATTTTCGATTTACACGTTTTTCTCAGGAACGTATCTACCGTGTAAATCGGGGTATAGGTGTATTAAATATTCTCAAATAATAAATAATTAAAACACTAATTACTGGCCAAATACACAACCGAATTTAATGTTTCATACACCAAAACAGTCGCACGAAAGAGTTCTACTAGATAATTAATAAATTAATTAAATAGCCGCTCGATATACCACTGAGAATTCGCTTTAAACACACCGTAAATATCCGTATTGCTAAAACCACAACCGATCACACTGAATGTTCACAACGAAAATGATTCCATTGGACAACGATGTCGTGTTTTACGTGGGTACCTGTACGCGTGGACCTAATCCCACGGTGCTCTTCGCACAGGGTGAAATACAATGCGTCTACCAACGCCCCCAGATGTAGCAGACAGCTACACTTGAGTACCAATTCGAAACCATGTATTTGGACATGATTTCCCCCTTGGTTAGGAGCGGAGCCTATCTAAAACTCCTTCCGATCTATGGGTCACGGCACCCGGTTGAATATGCAACTCCACACCGAGCTTACTGACCAGACTCTTTCCGCGATTTGGGTCCAAACCACAGCCACCACGATGCTCCCAAAAGGGGCCACACCAACAGCCAGGCTGGAACCGAGGTTCCATGGGTTCCTGGCTCCCGTGGTACCAGAATTAAGTCTCCGGTCAGACCTCGTAATCAAATCGATTACTACCAGTTGAACTCCAAACAGTTCGGGACTGGTGGCCCACAGCAACACACTCAACATACATCAACATAAAGAACAACACTTACATTACTGACATTGAACGGCGTCCTCACGGACGAGGCTTTGGCCACATGATGTGGCACCAGGAATGGACAAGACAAACGTGACAAAAGGACATACAACAACGCAGCAGGCTTGGCAGCGGCGGTGACGGCAACGACGGGGATGACGGCGATGATGACAGCAAGGGAGAGGGGCAAATTGGGCCCGCACAAAGACAGCAGCAGCAGCAACAGGAACGGCGAAGCGGAGCAAAAGAACCAGCAGCAATCGATTCAAAACTGTCAACGATCGCATGCCTATCTACGCCCAGGGACAGACGAAAGCGGCAATAACAGCAAGGGGCGCACGACACGGAGAACACCACGTGGGTGATCACATTTCGGGGTTACCTCCGCTATACCTCCTATTTCTCCTAACAAATACTTCACGGGCAAAATCGCCCAACTTAACTAAAGTCCGGCTGTCCACTAAAGCCCTACTAAAATCCCAACCCGCCCCAGTATGGGCTATTCCCATACTATCTAAGCACCTAATGTCATCATAGTATGAACACATTGTAATAATATGTTCGACAGTCTCAGGTCCCCTCCCACACCCACATTCCGGAGTCGGACAGACCTCTTTTATGCAAAAATGCATTAAGTGAGCCATGTCCCGTAAGTAAAAATCCCAGACTTAAGCCGAAGCCAAAGTTCGGGCGTCGATGTACGAAGTCCGCGTCACGTATGAATTCATACGTTAACCTACCCTCGTCTGCATTGGTCCATCGGGTCCGCCACCTTGAAACAAGGCACTCATCTGAGAATGTCTTTATTTCCCCACTCTCCAAATTCACCAAGTCAGAAGCAGAAACCCAATCATGATCTAAAAGTGGTAGTCCCTTCTTGATTTTGAAGGTGATAGCACGTCGTATCACCTCCAAGCCAAGGGGTGCTACACCTAACAAGACCTGTAGAGCTACCGTCAAAACGGTCCTACAAACTGGCATACACGCTAACATAGCTACTCTCTGAACTGACAAGACCTTGTATCTGCCAACAACTGACATAACCGTTTCGTACCATACGGGAGCACCAAACGCTGCACAGGCAACGAAAAGCCCTCCATATATGACACGAACAGCACGCCTGCTTAGGCCCCAGTCACTTCTAAGGATGCGTCTAATCTTACCTACTACGGCAGTAAGCTTGCTTTTGACGTGAGGGAGATGAACCAAAAAGTTCATTCGCTCACCAACCGTTATTCCCAGATATTTGACCTGAGTCGCATATCGGAGACTAGCGTTGCCAGATCGAATGAGTGGAGGGCGACCCCGAGATAATGTGCCCTTGAGCAACATCATCTCAGATTTGTCCATCGCCACTTCGACGCCTGCACGATCGCCCCACTCACTTACATCACGCATGGCCTGCTCTCCCCTCATCTCAAGTTCAGCACGAGACTGACCCTCGACGAGGATAAGCAGGTCATCCGCATATGCACACACCTTAAAAGAACGCGCAAGTAGCCTCAGCAGAGGATCCATCATTAGGTTCCAAATAAATGGACCACAAATGGAGCCCTGCGGACAACCACGTACGACATCCCTCCAAACCGTGTCGCTGGCACCTATAACGCAAGCTTTCCTGTCCCGGAAATAACTCCTCCAAAGTTCTAGTTCCCTACAACCTATTTCTTCTAATCTTGATAAAACTCTATCCCAAGAGAGATAGTCAAATGCACCCTTAAAATCAATAAAAAGTCCTAGCACATATTTGGCAGATGAGCCGCCAACACTACTCTTTACGTGCATCCAAGCATCCTCTACACTTCTACCTTCCCTAAAACCAAACTGAAACTCAGAAGGGCCCTCGCTGTAACACTCCCTTAGTCGATACACCATCCTTTCCAATACTTTTCCAAGTACCGGAAGAAGACTGATGCCCCGATAAGAGCGAGGATTACTCCTCACCCTATCAGGAGACTTCAGGAGGATCACAACACGGGCTGACTTCCAGGCTTCCGGGAAATGGCCCTCGCTAATACACCTTCCAAGGATTGAGTCCAGGTGCCACGGTATGGCCTTATAGATGCTTTTACACATCTCTCCAGTCATACCATCAACACCCGGCGATTTTCTGCTTCTGACTTGACAAATAATGTCCGAAACTTCCGAGCTCTCCAAGATTGGGGGATCGACCATCTCCCTAATGAGAGGAGAGTAGTCGATCGGTTCCGCACTAGGAAAGAGAACCCCCAGTAGAGCGTCTGTACATTCTCTCCAAGAAGACAATGTGGAATTGCCAACTTGTAGGAGAGAGAGGTCTGCCTCACGATTATTCTTGTCCCTGCAGATACGGTAAACCGCACCCCAGGGGTCATCCCTATTGTCTCGTACGAAACTCCTCCAATCGTCCTCCTTGGCCCTAACAATTCTGTCTTTGTAGCGTCTTAAAGCAGAACGGAAATCGGCCTCACGGGTTGCTAGATCAGAGGCACCAGCACGACGGGCATCCTGGAAATGACTCCGAAGACGCCTGACGGACCTGCGCATCTGATCCAGCTCATCTGTCCACCAAATGACCCCGCCAGGCTTAGTCTTACGACGTCTACCAAGCAGAGAATCATTTGCCGAACACATCCACCGATCTATTTGTTCCACTTGGTCAGGAATCGTAAGTGTCCTAAAGTCATCAAACGGCATAATCGAAGCCTGGTGCCTAACAAATTCCGAGTAATTGTCCCAGTTCGAGTATCGATCCCGCCACCTGCGTACAGGGTCTGATCCCCACGTTCGTCTGCGAGAGTTCACAACAATCTCAATGAGATTGTGATCACTCACGCCCCAGTTGTCACACACCCTCCAGCTAAAATCAAAAACAGTATTCGCTACCCCACTTGCAGCTGTCACGTCAATGTCGCTAACACCTCTAGGGCCATCAAAAGTATATAAGTCACTAGCGTCATTGAGAACAACGAGGCGCTTTGTGACCATCCACTCGCTGAGCATGACCCCTCGCCGATAGTTCTCATGAGCAGGAGCATTCCTACCCATTTTTGAGAACCACATTGAAGAGCATGCATTTGCATCGAGACCTAGGATTACAGGAAAGCTACTCGCGAGGAGTAGCACCGAATCCATATACACTAGATAAGGCTCAAGAGACCCCCCAAACCTACAGTAGATACTTACTAAAAGTATCCTCCCAAAATATCCCTCTACTGAGAGGGAAACCCCCCACTGACTCCTACTAACAATGGTACAGTCCAGGTCCCTATCATTAACTATTATTGCAGTTTCCCCCGCAGTCCGTATAAACTCGCATACCCCCCGGCAACCCTCTAATGAGGCCACCCGACGTATACGGCTCCTGTACGAGCGCAAAAGTTGCTCCCATGGCGCGTATCGCCTGCCCGAGTTCGCAGATCACGGCATACGAACGCTGCCGATCCATATTAGTGGCGTGCATTCGCCCTGGCGACTATAGCGCTGTATACGGGACAGACCGAGGACATCATGAGATGTCCTGCTGGGAGTCCCTTAAGCGCGCAGTTTCGGCAGTAGATCTCGTTAGTGCAGCGAACCATATGGTCGAAGCCCAGGCACCTGTAGCAGCTTGGAACGGCGTCGTGCTGGCGCACCAAGAAACTAAACCATTTTATACAGCACCTGTCATTGTCCAGCAAAAGCTGCATGGCCTCATCGCTACCTTCCAGCACGACGTTCACAGGGTTGCCAGTGGGCTTCCATGGACCAGTCACCAGGCGGACGCTCTTCCGGTAAACTTCGGGAGTCATCCTATTCTTGAAGTTCCAAGAATAGAGCTCCTCCATGAATACGTCCGGGGTGATCTCCGGATGCACCCGCTGCACGACCACTTTCGGACCGAGCTTGTCCCTTACGGACACCTCCAAGCCTACCTCTCCGAACTTCGAATTGGCAGCTACCTTCTCCCTCTCAGCGACAGACGGGGTCCTGATGACCGCACCGCCATCTCTTGTTGGCCGAACTTCATGCACACGGACCCCCAAGGTGGGGCCCATCTCCTTCACAACCTTCTCCACGACCTCTTTTGACGTCACACCCTTCTTGCCCTTGACAACGACCGACCAGGTCTCCAAGGGCTTCGGGGCTGCTACCGACGCAGCAGGTAGAGCAGGAAACTGCCCCTGGCTGCGTCGTGTTGCCACTGGAACGGGTGGTGCCGCAGGCGTCCGAGGGACAGCCGCTGGTCCACCACCACGGGCAACCGCACCGGACTAATATACGTCTAGTCTTCCTCGGAGGCGTTCATTTTCGGCCAACAGTCGCATTACGAGGGACTCGTAACGACCCGAGTGTGACAACACACTCTTACCCAAGACAGCGGAGACACCGTCGACCATGACCTCCTCCGGGAGGCTCGTCGTGACGGCCTTTAGCTCATCTACGACGCCATTTTCAGGCGCCACCTTCCTCCGCAGTCTGATCTCCCTAGCTTTCGGGGCGGCAACGGGTGCAGCAACGGCTGTACCAGCAGAGCTAGCTGCAGATTCAGCTTTCCCGCCAATCGCAACGGCAGCAGCATCAGCAACAACGGCGGCAGCCGCACCGGTCGCAGGCGGCGTTCCCGGCTTATACCGCTTCCCCTCATCGGCCTCGGCTTCCGAGCTGGATAGCTCACTCTCCGTGTGCCTAACGCGTGGGACCGGAGTTGGCGGCGGCCCCATTGTGGAGTCGGTTTGCACCTCAGACAGATCCGACGCGTCACCCTTGACCTTCCTACGCCGACGTTCTGGCGGCATAACGCTGATCAACGACGTAACAACAAATATAACCTTTCAAAATTCAATTCAATTTCAAACCCAACGAATAATTTACCAAAGTCAAAAACTTTAGCACAGGCAAGTAATAGTAAAAATAGTAAATTCAAATATAACGGAAAATTTGAACTCACAGCTAGCCAAACCACAAACCGTGTAGAATATACAAAATCCACCGCAAAGTTGGAAAAAATTACCAACCTCACCACAAGTTCTATTAATAGAATCAGATTCCTGTTCTATTAATAGCATACACAAACAGCGAGTCTTTTCTCTTGTCTTTTTATTTTTTTTATTATTTTACGCGAATGTTGAAATCTATTTATAAGTCAACGAGTCCTTTCTCTTCTCTTTTAATTATTGTATGTAATATAAAATCTATTTATATCACACAATGAGTCTTTTTTCTCTCTTATATTAAAATCACAATATTTACTGAAACACTTTAAATCAACCGTAACACAACCGATCGCACCAAATGTTCACAAACGAATGAGATTCCATTGGACAGTAATATAATTAGGCAAAAAGCTCTTAAAATTTATAACCATTTTAAACAAAATGGAGAAGTTTCTGTGAACCCAGTTTTTCTAGCCAGCAATGGTTGGCTTAAGAAATTTAAAAAACTTTTTTCACTTCACAATATAAAAATTCAATGTGAAATTGCATCAGCAGATCATGAAGCTGCCAGGTCATATCCAGAAAAGTTAAAAAAAAAAAAATTGAAGAGCAAGCATACAGATCAAAACAAGTTTATAATGCCGATGAAACTGGGGTTTTGTGAAAAAATGCCCAATAGAACGTTTATAAGGTATCAAAAGGTCGTGTAACGTTACTTTTATGCAGTAATGCCTCGGGAGATTATATGATTTGTCATAATTTATAGATCTTTGAATCAGCGTGCACTTAAAGGCATAAATAAAAACACCTTACCGGTATATTGGAAAGCAAATTCAAAAGCTAGGGTAAATGCTGATTTATTTAGAAATTGGTTTTTAAATTGTTTTCTTCCAGAGGTAGAAACTTATTTAAAGCGCAATAATTTAGATTTCAAGCCGCTATTACTAGTAGATAATGCGCCAGGTCACCCGCAAGACTTATGTCATCCTAACGTCCAAATAGTATTTCTACCTCATAATACCACTTCATTGCTACAGCCTTTGGATCAAGGTATTATTTATACCTTTAAGACTTATTACATAAGATCATTACAATGGATTTTAGACATAACCGATTCAAAATCTATTGATGTGAAGGAAGCTTGGAAGCAATTTTCAATTAAAGAGAGCATCGATATCATATTCTTATCGCTGAAAGAACTGAAAATTACAACATTAAATCGATGTTGGAAAAAGATATGGCCAGCAGTAGTTGAGATAGAAAACGTGCATGAATCAGGAAAAAATGAAATTGGTGGCATATTAAAACTCGCTAGGTCGATCGGATAAGGGTTTGTGGATATGGCTATTGAAGATGTCCAAGACTTTTTAGTGGAACAAGAAGTTGGGGTAGCAGATTTGGTAGAAATCGCATCCGAACCCTAAGTGAATGAAATCGATTATAGTTCTGATTAATAATTTGACACTAAAAAATTACAGGAAGGATTAGACTTGGCTAAAAAATTGGAATTATTGTTCTTGGATGCAGACCCTTGCGCTGAAAGAAGCCGAAAATTCAAAAGGGAATTACAAAATTGAATATCACCATATCAAGAAATTTACAACAACCTTGAACGGACAAGGAAACAAAGCAAGAATACGGATTTTTTAAAGATATCAGCAGGTGAATAATATATAAATGCAAGTTCAGAAATTGAAGATGATATTATTCAGCCGAAAAAACGTTCCCATTTAATTGAATTGACCTGCGATGATGAAGAAAATTACTAAACTAAATTCTAGAGTCCGACCGAACGTTCGGGTACGGGTTCGGTGTACGGCAAAAGGTGACGTTAGGCCAAAGTTCGGCGTTCGGTCAAAATTTTGCCGAACACCGAACTTTTTATTTACTTTATTTTAAATCACCAAAAAACAGAACTTTGATTAATGTGATTACAAATACGAAAAAATACAACTATGTGTACTGTCATTAAAAATACTAAAAATACAACCATGTCAAAAAAATACGTATTTAACATTTTCTTGAAAGCGGCAATAGGTGTATAAAAGTTTATGAAAATTATGAATTTATTAAAAAATCATTTCTATTAATATTAACCAAAATTTTTATCTTCTAGTTAATTATGGCTACAAAACCAATTTGCATTTTTTTTTAAAGTAACGCAAAAGCTCAATGCAATAAGTGTGGCAAAGAACTTTCAGTGGGGAGTTCATTAGCCTGTAAACAAACAACTGGCAACATAAAACGCCATTTGGAGAAACAACATCCTTATGAATATAAAAAATATAAAACCTTATTGGACCAATCAAAGGAAACAGTAACATGTAAAACATTAAAAAACTGCATCGAAAAAACTCATGCAGAAATGTGGCCAGATGATTCCATCGTGTCAAAAATATAGACAAATCTATAATGGATTTAATATTGGTAGACATGCTGCCATACAATATTGTGGAAGGTACTGCTTTTAAACGATTAAATTTTGGTAATCCAGAAGCAATTTGTAAATATAAAAAGAAATCTGGAAAACTTTTTCGGACTTCTTTAATGCCGGTAACTTACAAAAAAAAATTAAACAGAAGGTGCACGATGAAATGCAAAAGGCGGGATGGGTTACTTTTACAACAGACATTTGGACAAACCAATCAAAATATATTTTAGGTGCATCAGTTTTAGAAGAGAATCATACAGCTTAGTTATCCTCTTGTCAAAGAATTTCATTCCGATTGAAGTGAAATTGAAATCATACCTGACCTTTTTTTCCTTTTTATAATAATTGTTCTTTTCACAGGGTCATATACACATATGCGAAAAATTGGAAACTGTAATTGAAGAATTTAAACTTGAAAATAAAATTCATATGGGTATTTTAGATAATGAAAAAATATGAAATGTGCCATGAAAATTTGAGATTTTCTATCGTTTGGTTGTATGGCACATAAGATTCATTTTATTGTACAAGAAAGCTTAACGCCTTATCAAGAAATAAAAACTAAATGCAGATCAATAGTTGGACATTTTAAAAGGTCAGAGCAAGCATACCGAAAATTAAAAAAAATACAACAAAAATGCTCCTTGCCATTGCATCAACTTGTACAAGATATTGATACAAGGTGGAACAGTACCTACTTAATGATGTGCAGATTAATAGAGCAAAAGAATACTTTGTGCTTATATGCTATTAAAACTAAAAAAATAGAAATTCTTACAGCTAAAAAGTGGAAAATTATAAGTGAAATAGTAAATTTACTGCAAAGCTTTTATGAAGCTAAACTTGATATCTCGGGAGATTCGTCACCGATTTCCTTAGTAATTCCCATATACCAAATGCTATTATCGAAGCTTGATGAAAATGAGACGGAAATTGAATTAAAACAATCTTTAAAAGATACATTAAAGAGGAGAATTCAATTTTTAGAAACCATGAGTTTTTTGAGTGTTGCAACATTACTCGATCCACGTTTTAAGTCTAAATACCTTTCTACACAACAGCTGGAAAAATCCACACAGGATATAATTAATTTTTTAAATGACAATTCAATTAATTTTGAAACATCTACCGTGATGGAAAAAGTATCAGAGGCGGAATCAAAAAGACGCCAAAAAAAGCAGAAAAGAGGTTCATCTTTATGGGAAAAGCATGATTCTGCTTCACATCAACCTCAAGACGAAAATATTTTCGAGAAAGGAATCAAAATCTATATATTTCTATTATTTTATATTTAAATTTAAAAACGCCCTCTACATTGATAACCGCCTGGCCAAGAGGCATAAAGAAGATAAAGAATAACCACAACAAAGTAGACAAGATCGGTTTCCTGATTGACCAGGACCTCCAGCGGAGAAAAAAATTAACTAATAAATAACAAATAAAAAAAATTTTGCTGTTAAACGAAGTGCGTCAAATCCGCACTGGTAAGGCCTGTAAGCGAGATTCGCTCGAAGCATAATAATAATAATAAAAAAATCTTCTTGGTTGAAACATTTCTACGGAATTTTTTTTTAATTTTAAATCACATCCTAATGACTACAATATTAATGATTTCATTTGGAAATCATATACATGGAGTTTGAATATAAAAGTTGTCAAAAGTACTTACATATGTACATATATTTAGATTTTTATCCATAAATTAGTTTATATTAAATTATTAATATAGAGAATATCATGTTTAAATCAACAACCAAATTAGAGATTCCAAACCCAACGTCATAAATGACATAGAGGTAGTCGGGGAAAAACCAATAGTTCGGCAATAGAAATATACCTATTAATAATCACTGTAATTATAATAATAATAAACTTTTTGCTACGCATTTGTCAAATACATAATAGGAGAATGAAGAAAAAATATGCAAGTAGGGCAGATAATTTAGACAAAATATAAATGGACAAATGCGAATTAAATGATAAAATTATTTCATCAGAGAAGGAAAACTTTAAAAAATCATATAAATGTATAAACAAATATTTACGTACGTCCAGAGACAGTAAGAAAACATCTAAATATAATTGTTTAATTAAAGTAAGTGCTAGGAACTTAATAGACCCGGAATCCACAATATTAGAAATAATTAATAAATTAAAAAAAACTGTTAAGGTTGAATCTGCCAAAGTTTTATCTGCAAAGATTATGAATACGAAACAAAACAATAAGACTGCAAATATTTACTGTGCAGAGATCGAATCCCTTACAAAATCGCTAGAAAATATATATATCGGACGGACTATCAACTGATTTAGCGAACAAATATGCCACACAAGTAGCTGTCAATGCAATTACCAAAAACTGCAACATTGATAAAGTAAAACTTATAATGGAAGCAGGACAGTTCCGTGACATGAACGAAGTCGTCACTAAATTCGTAAATAGTTGTACTGAAGCAACAGGGCAACAAAACGCTATATTATACTTTAGGCAGAAACACACATATAACAATTATCGTGGAAACAACAGAAGATTTCGAGGTAGAAACAATTATCCACGAAACAACAACGACGATGGGTCGGGCACGCATATGTCGGGCACGATGACGACAGCATCGAATGGTCTGCAGATAGGCCCTTAAAAGCACAATTACGGCATCGCGGCAGGTTCTGGCACGGTGAGGACATATGTCCACCCTGCCCGCACACCCTGCAGACATCCTCCCTCATGCGGCATGCCCGAACACGGTGGTCGAACACACAGGTATGGTCTCCTGGGGGCGCGCCATAAAGCTAAACCACTTTATATACACGCGCCCAACCGATAATAAAAGGTCCATTGCCTTCTCACTGCCCTCAAGAACCACATTGGTTTGACCACCGTTGCCGGTCTTCCACGGGCCATACTTTCTAAAACTCTATTTAGACATCTTCCCTTTTAAGTTCATTTCGAACAACTCGGACATAAATTCATCCGGAGAAATCTTCGAATGGACACCACGCACCACTACTCTGGGGCCCAACTTATCGTTGACCGACACTTCCAGGCCAATTTCCTTAAATTTTTTATTCATAGCTATCTTCGGCCTCTCTGCGACTGATGGAGTGCGAATAACAGCTCCGCCACTGCGCAAAGGCCTCACTTCGTGGACCCAGACTCCAAGAGTAGGTCCGACCTGCTCGTCGACCTTACTAACGACGTCCTTCGACGTTGCATCTCCCTTACCACGAACAGCAACGGACCATGTTTCCACCGGCTTCGGCACAGAAACCGGAGCTGAAACGGCAGCAGGGACCGCAGAGACAGGCGTAGGCTTGACAGTCGACGCCCGCGAAACGACCCCCAAGAACAACCCGGCGACTGCAAAACGCCTAGTCGCACCTTTAACCGCTTTTTTTCTACTAAGAGCTTCCTGACAAGCTCCTCGTACTTGCCAGCCTGCTCCACTACCCTTCTCGTAACATCAGAACCTACACCGGCACCAAACACCACATCATAAAATGCGTCCGTTATCTCTCTCATCTTCACGACCGTCACGCTTTCACCCACAGGACCAGCAGCAGAAATCGAGACACCAACAACACGGCGCCGAGGATGACTCTCCCTACTTCCAGGCGATCCTGGAACAGCAGTTTCAGCAGTAAAGGCGCCAGCAGCACGGGTCGCAGGCGGCGTTCCCGGCTTGTACCGCTTCTTCTCATCACCCTCGGTCTCCGAACTCGACAGCTCGCTCTCCGTGTGCCTAACGCGTGGCACCGGAGCTGGCGGCGGGCCCATGATGGCGTCGGTCTGCACCTCAGAGAGGTTCGACGCGTCACCCCTACCTTTCCTGCGCCGACGTTCTAGCGGCATAACTTGTTCAACGACGTAAAATTAAGTACAATAATTCAAAATGCAAAGAAAAGTCGAAATCAAATTTCAAAAATTAACGTTAAACTCACCAACGCCACAAACCTTAACAAAGGCAAGTCGTTAATACGGTGAGTCTATAACACTGTCAATAATCAATTTCAAAAATATCTGACAAATTGCACTCACCACTATCCTAGTCACAAACCGCAGAGAATTAAACACACTATTCTATCAACTTCAAATTCTATTTATAGAACGCAAACCGTTTCTATTTATACCCCGAGCCTTTTCTCTACTTTGTTTATTATTTTATACAAGTATAAAATATCTATTTACGAGTCTTTTTCTCTTTGTTTTATTATTTGTGCAAATATAAAATATGCACAATATATAAAACTTTACACGCTAAATTCTGAGGTAATTCCCAACAGAATTTCACAATTTATACAGCAAAATGAAGCTACTAAGTCACTACAAGTCTATATAAATTTTCAGTGTTTCAAAAAACGCTCTCTAAACACACCGTAAATCACTTCGAAGTATCCGTATTGAGAAAACGCAACCGTACACATCAAATGTTCACAACCGAAAATGGTAGATAGGGACAACGACGAAGGGTTTTACGTGGGTACCTGTCCGCGTGGGCCTAATCCCACGGTGCTCTTCGCACAGGGTGAAATACAATGCGTCTACCAATGCCTCCAAATGTAGCAGACTGCTACACCTGAGTACCAATTCGAAACCATGTATTTGGACATGATTTCCCCCTTGGTTAGGAGTGGAGCCTATCTAAAACTCCTTCCGATCTTTGGGTCACGGCACCCGGTTGATAATGCAACTCCACACCAAGCCTACTGAGTAGACTCTTCCCGCGATTTGGGTCCAAACCACAGCCACCACGATGCTTCCAAAAGGGGCCACATCAACAGCCAGGCTGGAACCGAGGTTCCAGGGGCTCCTGGCTTTCGGGTACCAGAATTAAGGTCTAAGGTCAGACCTCGTAATCAATTCGATGACTACCAGTTGAACGCCAAACAGTTCGGAACTGGTGGCCCACAGCAACACAGTAAACATACATCGACATAAAAACAACACTTACAGTACTGACATTGAACAGCGTCCGAGGCCTTGTCCACATGGTGTGGCACCAGGAGTGGACAAAACGAACGTAACAGGAGAACACACAACGCAGCAGGCTTGGCAGCGGCGGTGACGGCGATGATGACAGCAAGAGAGAGGGGAAGATTGGGCCCACACATAAACACCAGCAGCAGCAACAGGAACGGCGAAGCGGAGCAAAAGAACCAGCAGCAATCGATCAACGTCAACGATCGCATGCCTATCCGCGCCCAGGGACAGACGAAAGCGGCAAGAGGAGCAAGGAGCGCATGATACGGAGTACACCACGTGCGTGATCACATTTCGGGGTTGCCTCCGCTATACCTCCTATTTCTCAAATACTTCACGGGCAAAATCGCCCAACTTCCCTAAAGCTGTACACTAAAGCCCTACTAAAATCCCAACCCGCCCCAGTATGGGCTATTCCCATACTATCTAAGCACTTAATGTCATCATAATATGAACATATTGTAATAATGTGTTCTAGTCTCAGGTCCCCTCACACACCCGCATTCCGGAGAGTCGGACAGACCTCTTTTATGCAAAAATGCATTAAGTGAGCCATGTCTCGTAAGTAAAAAACCCAGACTTAATCCGAAGCCAAAGACCGGACGTCGACGTACGAAGTCCGCGTCACGTACGAATCCATACGTTACCCTACCCTCGTCTGCGTTAGTCCATCGGGTCCGCCACCTTGAAACAAGGCACTCATCTAAGAGTGTCTTTATTTCCCTAATCTCCAAATTCACCAAGAAGCAGAAAGCCAATCATGATCTAAAAGTGGTAGTCCCTTCTTTATTTTAAAGGTGATAGCACTTCGTATCACCTCCAAGCCAAGGGGTGTTACGCCTAACAAGACCTGTAAAGCTACCGTCGAAACGGTCCTACAAACTGGAATACACGCTAACATTGATATAGCTAAACCATTTTATGTAGCACCTGCCATTGTCCAGCAAAAGCTGCATGGCCTAATCGCTACCTTCCAGCGCGACATTAACTGGGTATCCAGTGGGCTTCTATGGACCAGTCACCAGGCGGACGCTCTTCCGCTAAACGTCGGGTCATCCTATTCTTAAAGTTCCAAGAATAGAGCTCCTCCATAAATACGTCCGGTGTGATCTCCGGATATACCCGCTGCACGACCACCTTAGGACCGAGCTTGTCCCTACGGGCTTCGGTGCTGTTACCGACGCAGCAGGTAGGGCACGAAACTGCTACGTCGGGTTGCCGCTGTGGCGGGTGGTGCCGCAGCCGACCAAGTGACAGCCGCTGGTCCACCACTACGGGCAACCGCACCAGAGTCGTAGACGTCTAATCTACCACGGATGCGCTCGTTTTCGACAAACAGTCGCTTGACGAGAGACTCGTACCGGCCCGAGTGTAACAACACACTCTTGCACATAGCAGCGGAGCACCGTCGACCATGACTTCCTCCAGGAGGCTCGCCGCGACGGCCTTAGGTTCATCGATGACGCCATTTTCGGACGCCACCTTCCTCCGCGGTCTACTCTCTCTAGCTTTCGGGGCGGCAGCGGGAGCAGCAACAGCTATGCCAGCAGAGCTAGCTGCAGATGCAGCATTCCCGCCTACAGCAATGGCAGCAGCAGCACGGGTCGCAAGCGGCGTTCTCGGCTTGAACCGCTTTCCCTCATCGGCCTCGGCATCCGAGCTCGCTCTCCGTGTACCTAACGCGTGGCACTGGGGTTGGCGGCGGCCACACGTTCTGACGGCATATTGTTGTTAGCGACGTGAAATCAAAATAAAGACGTTCAATATACGAAAAAGTCCAAAAACGGATGTCAAATTTAACGTCAAATTTATCAGCGACAAAAACCTCAGTAAAGTCAAGTCGGTACAGTGTTGGTAAGTCGATAAAATAAAAATAAAAAATAACTGCAAAACTACACTCACCACTAAGCCAAGTCACAAACCTTAGCATTATACACGCTTTTTTATATTTCACCAAAAAGTTGGAAAAAATATCCAACTTCAACACAATTCTATTAATAGAACAGTAAATTGAATCTATTAATAACATACACCAAAACGAGTCTTTTCTCTTGTCTTTTTAATATTTTAGACGAATGTTAAAAATCTATTTATAACACAATCAATGAGTCTTTTCTCTTGTCTTCTTAATTATTATACGTAATATAAAATCTATTTATATCACAAACCGAGTCTTTTTTCTCTCTTATATTAAGGGCCATTATTACAACTTGTCGTTAAACTTGAGGTTAGCTAAAGGTAACTTTAGCTGTTTTTATGTGCAATTTGTGTTATTATTTTTAATTAATTTTCACGCATAAGCCTATAAATCAGGGGATTTCGGAAAATATGTCGATAAATAGTTGTGAATAAAGCCAAATTAAGAAAAAAAAACCTTTTGTTTTCTAAAAATACAAACGCTTTTGAAAATATTTATGAAAAATTTGTCTGCACTTTTTTGCACATTTTGAAATAAAATTTAAATATATTGTGGCACCTACATATAAAAAATGAAAAAAAAAAATAATAAAAAAAATTAAAAAACCTTAAAAAGTGCCATTTCTTATGCAGAAAAACGCTTGAAAGTCAATCATAAGTTGGTCCTATCCATGATTGATGGAAAAATATGTAATACACTCACAGAAACTACTAGTACACAAAAATGCTTTTTATATGGTGCTACTTCCAAAGAATTAAATAGTATTGACAAAATCTGGAGTTCGGTTTGCCGATTCTGCATGGTTGGATCAGATTTTTTGTATGCCTGCTCCATTTGGCATATAAGCTTCCTATAAAGAAACGGCAAACTATATCGGATATCGAAAAACAAGTTGTTGCAAAAAATAAAGCACGTATTCAAGAGGAGTTCAAAAATAAAACTGGTCTTATTATTGACCATCCGAAACCCTGTTTTGGAAATTCTAGTGACGGCATCACAGCTCGGCGCTTCTTAAGCCAACTTAAGACAACTGCGTTCAATTATGGTTACCGTTTTTAGTGGATTTCAAATAAACACTAATGCCTTTCGAGATTTCGCTCTTGATACCGCAAGGTATTTTGTACAACTGTATCCTTGGTATTATATGTCCCCAACTATCCATAAATGTTTAATACATGGACCAGAAATAGTAAACCATACTTTACTACCAATTGGACAGCTGACGGAAGAAGCACAAGAAGCTCGAAACAAATATTTCAAAAATTTTAGGGAGCATTTTTCGCGAAAATGTCCTGGAGAAAAATCAAGTGAAGAGATATTAAAAATACTATTAGATACTTCAGATCCAGTAATATCAAATATGAGAAAATTGAAAGAGAAAAAACCCATAATTTTTCTATGGAAGCAATTCCATTGATAAGATTTGAATCAAATGTCGATGGTGCAGAAGATGCCAATAATAATGATACCTATACTAATTATAGTGATAATGATGATAATAATAATTGATGATGATGATTATAAAGAATCGGATAAGGAATAGAAATGTGAGAATAAATATTATTTTTTTTATTTTTTTTTGGAAATATTGCAGTTTTTTTTAATAGACTAATGGGAATTAAAATTTGTACTAAATAATATTAAAAAATTTATTAGTTTTACTTCTTAGTGAATTTAACTGAAAAAAGTTAAAATTAGAAACAGGGAAAGTTACCTTGAATTAATTCCCACTTTTGATAAGGGTAATATAAAAACCGAAAAACTTTCTGAGTATGATACACTCGAAAGAAATCCAACCAAAAATAGACATAGGTTAGGTTAGGTTGGAGTGGTAGCTCTGTTATCAAAAAGCTCACTTGAGCACGTATAGCGGCCCGAAAAATAGACATAGAAAATTAGAAATATTAAAAATTTTACAGAACTATTTCCCAGAACAATTTAAGAATACATTAACTGAGCTTTGCGCATCATAGAGCAATATTTTCAGTTTAGAATCAGGAACTATCCCAATTAAAAATTTCTATGAACAAATGTTGAGAGTGGAGGATTCACAACCGGTGTACATTAAGAACTATCGTATACCTCATACACACAAAAAAGAGATAGATGAACAGGTGAAGAAACTAATAGCCGACAAATTCTGGATACAAATTTAAATTCTGAATACAACAGTCCAATTCTGTTGGTGCCAAAGAAATCACTTCCAAATTCTGAGACAAAAAGATGGAGACTCGTAGTGGATTATAGACAATTAAACAAGAAATTAATAACAGATAAGTTCCCGTTACCTAGAATAGATGACAATTTGGACCAACTCGGGAGAGCCAAGTATTTTTCACCAAATTGGACTAGAGAAAAACTCTAGAGATCTAACCTCATTTTCAACAGCAAATGGCTCTTATAGATTTACTAGATTGCCCTATGGTTTAAAGGCGGCGCCCAACTGTTTTCAAAGAATGATGACACTAGCTTTTGGTGGCCTGCGAACCGATCAGGCATTCCTTTATATGGATGACTTGCTTGTTTTAGGATGTTAGGAAAAACAAATGCTTTTTAACTTAACAAATGTTTTTGAATTATGTCGCAAACACAACCTCAAATTAAATCCTGCAAAGCGTTCATTTTTCATGAGAGAAGTAACATACCTGGGACATAAATGTCCCATATTTACTGTCCCAGACGACAGTAAATATGCAGTAATCGAAAATTACCCACAACCTAAAGATGCAGATGGTGCAAGATTTGTAGCTTTTTGTAATTACTATCGCAGATTTATTAAAAAAATTTCAGAGTATTCTAGACATCTCACAAAATTGTCCAAGAAAGGCGTACAGTTCGAATGGACTGATGATTGCGATTCGACATTTAAATACCTAAAGGAAGCATTAATGAGTCCCACATTACTTCAATATCCCGATTTTACAAAAGAATTTTGTATAACAACAGATGCAAGCAAGTATACTTGTGGAGTTGTACTAACTCAAGAATAAAGGGAAACATCTACCAATAGCATACGATTTAAAAATATATACAAAGGGCGTTAGTAATAAATCAGACTATATACATATGTATATATGGAAAGAATTTTAAGTCAGAACTGATCACAGACCACTGTCTTACATGTTTTCCATGAAGAATCAGAGCTCAAAGCTAACTAGAATGAGATTGGATTTGGAGGAATCTGATTTCACTGTAGAATATCTTAGGGGAAAGATAATTATGTAGCCGACGCTTTGTCGCGCATAACAATTAACGGTTTAAAAGAAATAAATAACAAAAACAACAATGTATATAAAGTAAAGTACTTGAAAAGTATCAAATTGCAAACAACAAACGGCATTTAAATCAGAAGCCCAATATATTTATTATAGCTGGTACTATAAATTCGGACGTCAGAAAATTCTGTAAGCCAAAAATTACCCCACAAAAATTTTACATTAAACGGGGCAAATCTATAATAGCATGTATTGCAATAGATGAATTGTTTACTAATGGGAAATTTGACTTAGGACAATTTTTCCCTAGGCTCAAAGAAGTGGCCGGTAAATTAAATATTCATAATGTACAAGCGCCACCTAGTGAGAACATTTTCGAATTTGTATCTATTAATGAATTTAAATAAATGGGCAATAAATTATTAAAAATATTGCAGTTTAAAATCTTCACTACCAGACGGAGTTACACACCGATGCAAGTGCAAAAGGATACGGTTCGATATTATTGCAAAAACAAAGGGATAATAAGTTCCACCCAATCGCATAATATTCAAAATGCACGACGGCATCGGAGTCTCAGTTCCACAGCTTCGAACTAAAAACTCTGGCAATCATTTGTTGGGAAATTATATCGACGCCTCCATTCTATAACGTTCTAAGTACACTTAGATGTTTTTGCATTTTTAAATTCTCTAACTTAAATACTGTCAAAATTTGGTTAAGATGCGCCGATCCGTTCCGAAGTTATAGGGAAAAATCTACTTCGAATACACATATTGTCGTATGTCGCGTGAAACTTTGAGAGCTCATAACTCAAAACACACTTCTTCGACTTAGAATGTTATAGAACGGAGGCGTCGATATGGAGGGGGAGGAAAGTAATTTAGCATTGATTAGGTAGAATGCTATAAAAATATAGAAAAATCACAGACAGATAATTTAAAGCATTTTAATGGCCATCACGTTCCAGCTAAGATTGTTGGAATGGAAAAATAAATTTAGTTTTTTTTTGTACTTTTGATATTCTTTGGTACTTAATACCTTTTTTGTACAACGATGTATATCCTTCTACGTACTATTGTAACCTAATCATTTTTACATTAATAAATAAGATAAGCTTCTAGAAGAACCACACGCTGTTTTTTTATTATAATTGTACTGACCAAAGAGGTTAGTTTTTCATCTCGATTTCTACAGGTTATGGGCCCAGTTAAAGAAAATGGAAAAGGTAATAGAGATTGAAAAATTAACAGGTAGAGATAACTACCACAGTTGGCGTTTTGCAACTGAGCATGCCCTGAAGCTGCAGGTATATTGGAAGTCGGTGCTTGGTACTGAAGTCAATTAGTAGACGAATGTAAAAGCCATGTCAAGACTAGTTTTATATATTTCGTCCAATTTGTATATCCACATTCAAGGCATGACGACAGCTAAGGAAGTGTGGAAGAAGCTGAAGAACATTTATGACGACTCCGGCCTAACAAGACGTTGTGGTCTTTTGCGAAAATTTACAACTCATCTAGCAAACTGCAGCAGTATAAGTGAGTATATAGATACAATTATTTCTACGGCGCAGAAGTTAAATGAAATAGGCATGAGCGTAAGTGACGAATGGGTTGGCAGTTTATTGCTCAGTGGACTACCAGAGCATTTTTCTCCAATGATCATGGCTATAGAAAGCAGTGGAATTACGATAACAGCCGACTCAATAAAAACTAAGCTTTTACAAGATTTTAACAGTTACAACAATCCATCAAGTTCAAATTCGTTATCAGAAACAGCTATGTTAAGCAAACGAAAATTCAAATCAACCGGTTTTAACAACAACATCAACAACAATAGGAAAAGTATCATTTGCTACAAGTGTAAAAAAGAAGGCCATATAGCAAAAAATTGTAAGACCAGAAAATGCAATAACCCCACAAACAATTACCCATCGACTCTAACAGTGGCATTCAATACCAAACATAATTTCAACAAAGATAACTGGTTAATAGACTCTGGAGCAACGACTCATATGTCAAACAGTAAACACATCAATTCAAAAATTTTCAATTTTTTTCGGCAAATGAAACAGTAATGGTAGCAAATGGAAATTGTTTAAAAGTATTGGGCAGAGGTGATATTTCGAAAAATCTAAAATTAAATTGCAGATTGGAGAAAACTATAATTAAGGGTGTATTGTATATTCCAGAAATTTGCACAAATTTAATATCAGTAAGCCAGTTGATAAAAAAAATGTTAATTTAATTGTTTAATTTAATTTAAAATGTCAAATTTAAGGATGGAAAATGTACAATAAGAAATGGCCCAAAAATAATAGCTAGTGCAAGTCTATATGGAGACGCATATAAATTAGATTTACATCCATCGCAAGAAAATTTTGCTTGCATCTCTAAGGAAATTTTGCAAAAACGTCTTGGTCATGCCATAAATATTGACAAGCAATTAATAGAGAAATATATTGAAACAAATCCGGAAGATGATAAATGTATTCCGTGATGTATGTGGGCCCATGGAGAATCCACCTATGGATGGTGGATTATATTTTCTTCTGTTTTTAGATGATTATTCTAATAAAGTTTTTATATATATACTAAAACATTAATCTGAAGTTCCAGACAAATTTAAAATTTTTAAGGAAATGGTGGAAAACCAAAGTAATAAGAAAATAAAAATTTTACGTTCTGACAAAGGCCTAGAGTTCTGTAAAAGCAAAATGAACACAATTTGTCAGCAAAGTGGTATAATACAACAAACATCTGCCCCCTATACTCCACAACAGAACGGTAAAGCCGAGCGTATGAATAGACCAATTGTTGAGAAACCACGTTCTATGATATTTAATGCGGGATTAAAATTTTTTATTGGGCTGAGGCCATTAATACAGCGGCTTATTTATTGAACAGAATACCTCACGCAAGATTAAATAATAAATCGCCCGAAGAGATCTGGAGCGGTCGTGAACACGACCTTTCGTGTTTAAGAATTTTTGGTTGCATCGGAATGGTAATGATTCCAAAACAACAAAGGAAGAATTGGGATTCAAGATCCAGAAAATGTATAATGATTGGCTATTGTGAAAACTCTAAAGCTTACCGAATGTATGATCCTGTTTCACGTAAAATGCATGTGAGCAGAGATGTAGTGTTTTTAGAAAACCAAATGTTTTTTTTTTTCAAAATAATTCTCTTACGAATCAGTTGTCAGAAAATATTTCTAAAAATTATGAGAATTTAGTGAGGATGCAAATTCTGATCATTTGTTGTATAACCAAAACGGTAATACGGTTAACAATGAAAACACTGAAGTAGAATGTAGAAGATTCTGAAATACCAACAGGACCAGGTCGATACATACATACACAATCGCAATTGACAAATTCATAAAACATAGTTGCCGCGTAAAGACGTTTTTTTATTAACGACGTTATTTTTCTGTGTTTATTGCTCGCATACACGTATTTTATATACAAACTTTCGTATATTTCTTTTGTGTTATTTTCTTTCATTCTTTTTTGAATTGATCTATTTAACTCAATAATACTTAAAACATTTCCTTGCTTTCGAAATGAACGGGGTTCACCCCCGGACAATAACCGGTTTCGAGAGCTAGATCTCTCGTCCGGGAAAAAAAGAGTAGAAACAAGCGACCAAGACCAGAGGATTTTACTCCTCTACTGGAGACACCCACAAATCTGAGAAACCAACCCCGCTATTTAGTTGCGGCAACAATTTCCTTAAAAGAAAACGTACAAGTGCCACCACTTGCCTCCCACAATGCGTTCCAGGTTAAGAAAGGTCTCAACCATATTTCGCGAGATCGAGTTAAGGAAATGAAAAGTGCTGATCTTTTAATTAAAGTGGCCAGTGCAAATATTGCAGAGAAATTTCTAAAAGCTAATTACAGTGAAAATAACCTTACATAAAACGCTCAACTCAAGGCCGTATTTATTCAAGAAAAATTATCGATATACCTGAAGAGGAATTATTGGATTCTTTAAAGGATCAAAAGATTATTGAAGTTCGAAAAATAAATAAAAAGGAAAATGGTAAAATTGTTGCTACTGGAGCAGCTGTAATTACTTTCGATCTTTTCTACCGCCCGGATTTTTTGAATCTCGGCTGGGAGAGAATCTCAGTTAACGAATACATCCCCAACCCTATGAAATGTCTAAATTGCCAAAGATTGGGTCACGCAAGAAAATGGTGTAAAAATGTTGAGCAATGTCGAGAATGCGGTAATGCTGAAAAACATGAAATATGTACTCGAAAATACTGTGTTAACTGCGAAGTGGAAACTCACCCCTCATACGACCCTGAATGCCCGACTTTTTGGAAACACAAGTCGGTTAACTACATCAGAATAACTAGAAAATGTACAACACGTGACGCATGGAAAATTTTTAATGAAAATCCTACACAAAATTTGCTCCAACCTTTTAGTAAAAACGGCAATAAAAACTCAACATACGCACAAATAGTCAACAACAACGCCGCAACAACCAATCAAATTTCTATACCATCCGAAATTTCCGCAAACAGTAAAACCATTCAAATGCAGGACCAAAATAAAACAACAAGCAAGCCAGACAAACCACATAAACCCTGCTCAACAAAAGCAACCGCCCATGGTAACGACACCCACATCATACAACCTATACAAACTCAATTAAACATGAATATCACTGATAACAATCAAGCACATCCAACTATTCAAAAAGTTACTTCAGAAATATCTTCCCACAATATAAATCAACCAATAAATAATTCCATTACAACAACAATCTGCACAGAAAATGATCTCTCTTCTATCGAAGATGACTACATCTCCAGTGAGAACAATAAAACGTATTTTAATGACTCGTTTAACGAATCGATAGCAGATCAGGTTCTAAGTGATGAGGAGTTTACAACGCCCCAAAAGAAAGCAAATAGAACAACAACTGACGAGTGCGATTCTCCTTGCACACAAATTTTCAAAAAAAATTCCACAATTGAATGTCCTTATTACTCCAAATACTTTTAGAAGCACACAACAACAGTCTTTAGAGGATAGCAGTATAGAATAAAACGTAATGACTTTGGACCTTAACATCACTATCCTGCAGTGAAACATACAAGGCTTTATTAACAACAAATATGCTCTTGAACTTCTAGTTGCAAGACACAAACCAAATATTATAGCACTTCAGGAGACGTATATAGTAAGGAAAAATTCACATTTATTACACCTACCGGGTTTTAAGGTATTTCATCATAATAACATTGACTATGTTTATGCTAAATCAGGTATAGCCATTCTTGTAAGAACAAATTTGTAAGTGACAAGGCATATAAAATCTACGGGCAACCTACTATTTCAAACAATAACAATTAAAGGCATGGACGAACTCAATATCACAAATATTTATAAAGAGAATGATGTAAATTTAACGGCATCTAACATAAACAAGATTTCCGTTACTGAAAATGTTCATCATATACTGCTGGGTGATATTAACTGTAAAAATATACTTTGGGGTTCATCCTCAAACTCACCAAGTGGCAGAATTTTTGAGGAATTCGCAAACGATAACAATTTGATAGTTTTGAATGGTGGATCACCCACTTTACTAAATACAAGAAGTACTCTTACCGCTGTCGATATATCATTATCTTCTACCGATTTTGCTCCATATTTGAATTGGACTTGTCTACCTTTCCCAGGAGCTGGTGACCACTTTCCTATTAAGATTACAAACAACAAGGTATCTGTTGATGGAAGGTTCTCATCTCGTTTTTTGGACAGAAACGCAGACTGGCCTCTTTTCGAAAAGAGGGCAAGTCGTAAACCAAAGGATAGAAATAATCCCGTGTGGTTTAACTCCGATATATCTAAATTAATTTCTATGAGACAGGAGACGTGGAAGCTCTTTAAAAGAGTACGCATTAAATCTAATTTTGTCAACTATAAGAGGCTATGTGCGAAAATTAAAAAAGAATGTAAGTCAGCTAAAAGGAAAACATGGGAGCATTCTCTTAACTCCTTTAATCCTTCAGTGAATGTAAGGTTTCTTTGGGGCAAAGTAAAAAGTTTGAGAGCTAATCGTTTCCAAAATTTCCCAAACATATATGTGGGTAACAACGTTCTTACACATCCCGTGGACATCGCCAATGGCTTTGCGAGTTTTTGGTCATCCCTTGGCTCTAACGGAGCTTTTGATCCGGAAATCATGGCCACTAAAAATAACTTTAACATTGACAGCCTTCCATCAACAACTCATCAAATTTCTGCTTTAAATTATTAAATTAAAATTTCCGAGCTGAATGACATAATGAAAACTTTAAAAGGATCCACTCCAGCCCGAGATAAAGTCACATATGCCTTGATAAAACACGCACCCGGTTCTATAAAATCAAGACTTTGCCAACTCTACAGCAACATTCTATCTTCGGGTATCTATGCGCAAGATTGGAAAACTGTTGTGTTATCACCTATTCCAAAACCTGGAAAAGACTCATGTAGCAGTGAAGGATATCAACCGATTTCATTATTGCCAATTTTAGCGAAAGTTTTCGAAAAAATTATTGCTAAGCGATTTTGGAAGCATACAAAACACAATTTATCTTTTATACAACATGCCTTTATACCTCGACATGGAATTCACAGCATTTGTCACCAACTTGAAGAAATTTTACGACGCAACCTAAAAAATGGCAAGCATAGTCTAGTCCTCTCGGAGGATATTGAAAAAGCTTTCGACCAAGTTGTGTCAACATTCGTCATATTGGAGCTGCAAGACTGGGGCGTTCCTAAAAATATTCTCAAACTGTTGCACTCTTTTCTTAAGAATCGCAAGATTACAGTCAAAGTGGATGGTTTCTTCTCATTAACTCAGTCTTTGGATAACGGGTTGCCCCATGGCTCCCCACTATCTGTAGTGTTGTTTTCTGCTTATGCAAACTCTTTAGCTAGAGCTATAGATAACCTGCCGGGAATCGACTATATTGGCATATATGCCGATAATATTTTTGCAGTAGCCTCTGGTATTCCGGAAATAACCCGATTCAATTTAAACAACTTGGATTTAAAAATACATCAGTGGGGAAAAAGCAGAGGAGCTGTTTTACCGATTCGTAAATTTGAGATTCTTCACGTCTGTAGAAAAAAAAAACTGTACGAGTGACTCAGTTTCCATCAGAGGCATAGATCTTCAAATTTCTAAACGAATTTTAGGCTTACTATTTACTAGTAACCTGCTTTGGAGCGAGCACATTAAACACCTCTCTTATAAACTGAATAAAATCAACAATCTACTAGAAACAGTCCTCAACATCTGTCGTTCATTAACAACTGGAACAATTTTGCACGGAATTACTATTTATGGCTGGACATCAAAAAAAATGTAGATAAAATAAATACCTCCATCAACAACTGCTTCAGAACTGCCTCTGGCCTTCTTCGAACAACACCGCTTGGCAAATTAAAATCTGAAGCCAATTTTATGGACTTTCGGTCACTTTTGATGAAAAGTGCAGTAAACGTAGCTTCCAGAGCTATTACAATACCATCTGATGGCTTACATGATACCTTCTGGAAAACCCTCGTTTCTTACTCCTTCAATCCACCATCTGCCATAGTCAACATCACCTCTGTTCTGAAAAATTCAAGTATCTCCTTACCACAAAAGCCAGTGAGAGCCAGATCACCTAATTCCATGGTTCTTGTAGATGATAGTTTAAGCTGCTTTGTTAAGGGCAATACTGACCCAACATGCTTCAAGAAAATGTTCTCCCAGATGTCATCCTTTTCTCCTAATATAATTTTCTTTACAGATGGATCTTAACAAAACGGTAAAACCTCTTATGCTATAGCCAAGCAGCGATCAAACACTCTATTTGAAACCATAAAAGATTCTTGATTACCAGATAATACGGGTATCTTCACGGCAGAAATAGCTGCCTTAAAAAGTGCGATAACTCTTGCCTCTCAGCACACTGGTAAAACCCTTATTTGCACTGATAGTCTGAGCGCAACACAAGCCTTAATGAAAAACCACAACGGTGTTTATGACGATTTTTGCAGTTGGAAAATGGATTTTGTCAAATCCTAATATTGTGGATTCCATAGCACATTGGAATAGAAGGCAATAAAATAGTAGATCGTAGTGCTAAAAGAGCATTAAGCTTACTTCAAGTTACTGAAACTCCTTGCTTTACCAAGGCCATTACAAACCCTTTCAGAGCAACACTACAAAACCCATCCTCAAGAACAACCAAGTACAACAAAAAATTTACAAGATCCGAATGCATAATGCTTGCTCGCTTGAGAGTAGGTAAATTCTCGATTGTGAAACCACTGACAACATTACAATGATTAAAAGAAGCATGCAACTACACAACATTCATAATGTCTGGGTCCAAGTCTCATGTTTTACTTTTTTTTAGTATGTATTTTCTAAATATATATTTTTTACTTAATACGAGCGCATATGGTCTTGCTACCGGCGCCATTTATTCCATATTTTATACATTGTATTTATAAAATATTTTGTAAATAAATAAATATTACCCTGAGAGAAATTGATTCAAGAGAACGTATGTCTGAGAACGAATAAAGCCGAAACTCCATACCACCCGTTTCATGCGGCCTTGCGTCACATGCATATACCGAAAAAGTAGAATCAGTGTAGCTGATTGTGACAAGTTACAGAAGAGAAAGCATAGAATGCATCAAGTAGATTTACTTTCTACTTTTCTATGCGACTCATGCAGTGTTGAAAAATGTCAGCAGTTTTTTAAACTTGACATGCCAAATTATATACTATTGTGAATGGTTTCTATAAATATGTTTAAATAGTGCATTACTATTTTCGCATTTTTCTTTTTGCATTACAAAAATATTAATAAAAACATATTTCATAATAAAGTTTATTACTAATTTAAGAGGAAAATACATTTTTTAACACATTTCTTTCATGAACAAAATATGTATATGATGATTGTTTATATGTATATACATATGATTGTTTTTATATACTGAGTGTCTGTCATCTATTTTGAATTTATTAATCTGTAAACAAGAAAAATGGAGGATAAATTAACTGAAACTGTGTTCTTTTGAGGATTTTCGTAGGCCTTATCAGCACAAAATATCACATATGTAAACTCATAAATTTGTAATTAATGCTATAAATTCTTTTAAAATTACAATTTGATTTTCTATTTTTCCCAAAAATGTTCTTGTTCGCTTGTTTGTTGTTTACCACAACAGCTGATCAAAACAAAAAACCAGTCACATAAAACGCATTGTGTGTAACTTGCAATAAAAACGACATAGAATGCAATAATCGCATGTAACGCAAGGCGCATGAAACGGATGGTATGGACTTTCGGTTTAACTATCCAAACTGTACACGACTAATGACTTTTAACGAAAAATTTCTGAATACACCAGCAGTAAATATGATGTTTATAAAATACAGTATAAAAATGATAAACTCCAGTCTATAGATCGAAATCAAACGGGCAAGTAGAACGCGCTCACAGCACAATCTCCGAGCTAGTAAGAATATTTAAAATACAAAACGCCACAACAATAGCTGAAGAGATATATAAAACAGCAAGAGAATTAAATAAAACCATACATACAGTCACAGTACAAAAACCAGTTGGCATTTTTTTAACAAAATTAAATACGAGAAAAATATATCTATGAAAAGCTAAAAAAGGCATCGGAAAAAACACTTTAAAGACTAAATCAAGGCACTAAACATCAAACCTTTTCTCCAAATGAACAAATATTAGTTAAAATTAAAGGAGTAAGAAAGAAGAAAGACGCCAGATACATTAAATATATTGTAAAGGAAGACCGTAAGGACAGGGAAGATTGTATATAAGAATAACATTAAAAACTATACTATGAGTCATGATGATTATCTTCCTGATATTACTCGTAACGGCCACAGGGAGACTTAGACGGCCAAAAATACATACTAACCAGGACTGATGACGTTTTTATATATGATGAATATTCATACCTCTTCCACGTAACTAATCTCACTAAAATATTTACACCATACAATAAAGTTATTATGAGCAACTATAAGCCAACCACGGAGGAATTTATTTTGTTAAAAAGGTAGAAAACCTGGAGGACCAACTTCAGGAACACAGAAACAAACGAGGATTAAACTTTCTAGGGTCAGCACTAAAATTTATCACTGGAATACCAGACCATGATGATTTTATAAAAATGGAAGCAATAAATTTATTAATAATAAATAATGAAAAACAACGCATGATTAACTCAAGGTTTGAAAGATTAATTGAATCAGTACAAGGTCATGAATCGAAAACCATCTCATCATTGAGCAAATACATGAACAACATCTTCTACTCGTTAGACAATTAACGCTGCAAAAAAAAAAACGAATACTTGTCAGAGTCCTTGGACATGAATGACATTAGAGAAATAATACAGCACGAGTTTACTTCAATACCAGTAATAAATATTTTGGAATACGCAGACGTACACATAGCCAGGACAGGAGATTTATTTATTGCCATCTATAAATATCCTATTTTAAATAATAAAAGTAAACTTTTCAAAGTCACACATATAAGCATGGAAAAATACAAACAGATAATCAAGTTGCCCAATGCAATAAAGACTACGTCAGAGTGAACCAATGCAAGAATTTTTTAGGAATAAATATCTTTCAAGCGGAAAATGAAACAGACACCTGTATATTAACATTACTAAACAACAGGGACAGAACAGTGTACTGTCATACAGGAGTACAACGACGACTTACTAGAAATCGAAGAAGGTTTTATACTATTAAACGGTAACCATACAGTCAAAAATATCACCACCACTGGTGTAACCTTAGTCACGTACACGGACCAAGTCACAATAGACAACAAGACGTATATAAATATGCATGACAGAGTAATTGAGGCAATACATTCAAAACACAACGAAGATTTTGAAATTGAAAAAATTCTCAGCTCAAACCGTTACAACGCATTTGGTAACATCGACTCATTAAGAAAACTAATCATACCATATGAGGAACACCCTATAAGATAAGTTTTTTATATATTCATATTTATCACAACCATCTTTGGTATAGTCACTTTCGGAATGAAAATATACAAATACATATTACTGTACAGTAGCCGACGGGCAGAGCAATCTTTTAGAATTTATTACCGACAACAAGTAGAGTAATTTATCAGAGATCGGGACGCTCTCGTTTAAGCCAGAGGAGAGTTAACGCCACTCGTATGAGAAATAATTCTTTGTTTAGAATAATCAGGAAAATATTTCCTTTATTCTCTTTTCCTTATAATAGATAAGTATTCTTCAGTTTGTAAACACATTAGGGTAACATATGTAATAAGAAAATTACTTAAAATAACAAACAAGATCAAAAAACCTTAGGATAAGAATTTAACAAATAATAAATAAATAAACAAGATCACAAAACCTTAAGAACTAATGCAGGCTTAATGAATATTTCTTATTTATATTAAGAATAAATAAATAATAAATATTATTTGCAAGCGAACATAATACTTATCATTAATAATGATAACTTAGTATATAAGCAACGTCTTGCATAGAATTAAGTTAATTAAGAACATACTACGTAAGAAGTAGTTTAAGAACTCGAAAAAAGAAAATATTAATAAAAGAAAACGCATATGCGTTTAAAAAATATTTTTTAATCTTTAAAAAATCAAAACCTTTAATTCGCGCTACCATCATCGCATAAGTCGAACAATTTGCTGACATCATTAAATGCTCTGAAGGCATGCCCTTCACAATTGCAGCAGCGCATCGCATTGGCGCAACGCTGCGCCACGTGACCTGACCGCCCTCAGCGCCGACAAATGTCCTCTTTTAGGAGACATTCGCGGACGCGATGGTCAAAACCAAGGCACCGGAAGCAACCATGTCGTATGCACGCACGTGGAAGCTAAACCACTTTATGTAGCACCTGCCAACTCCCAAAAGCGCTGACGTCACCCTGTTGGTACCCTCCAAGACCACGTTGACAGACCCTAAGTCCGGCTTCTCCGGACCACCAACAAGCTTAACGCTCCGGTTGAACGTCTCGCGTGACACTATCCATCAGGTTCATCTCGTAAAGGTCCCTCGTGAAATCTTCAATCGGCATCTCCGGATGAACCTTTTGGATACTACACGAGGACCCAAATTGTCCTCAACGGATACCTCAATGCCAACCTCAACAAACTTCTTGTTAGCGACGACGCGTTCATTCTCAGCTACCTAGGAAGTGCGAATAACTGCTCCTCCGTCGCTAGTTGGCCGCAGCTCATGGACACACACGTCAAGTTGGGCCAACCTCCTTACCCCTGTCTTTGCGCTTAACATTCACAGCCCAAGTTTTCACTGACTTAGGCAAATCCACTAGAGCGGAGACTGGGGCAGCCACGGACATAACAACAGCGGCCACATAAGCTGTCAAAGATACTGGACGCGACTCAGGTACGCCTAGCTTTCCCCGTAGACGCTCACTTTCAGCAATTAACGTGATAAGCAATGCCTCATAGCGACCAGAATACTCTACTACCCTACGCGCCAGTCATAGCTCCACTTCACGATCGAAGACCACTCACCACAAACTGTTCGTAATGGCCTTCACATCGCCAACCACCGCAACACCATCACACCGGGGACCTCAACTACCGGTGACTCCGAGGCGCCCCCACCCGAAACGGCCTTCCTCCTTTTCCGCAGTTATCTTTTAGCCACGGATCAGCAACCTTCTACGTATGGAATCGTTTGGCGCTCTCGTCACCAGTCAACACTGTATCGATCTCATAAATAAAATCAGCATCCATAGAAGCTGCACGAGGCCCCATGGATGCCTCAGATACCGCACCCGACCCTTTCTTCCCTTTTCCTGCCTTAACATCAGGGGGGTTACTCCGTAACTCGATTCGAAAAGTAAAAGTATTCGAAAGGTGTTTCCGATAAGTAAATAAAAGCGTACTCTGTAAATCGTTCGAAAATTATCATAGTAAAACAAAAAATAAACTTGGCAGTACCTTAAAAATATAAAGAAATTTATAAAAAAAAATATTGAAAAACGAAAGAAAACCGAATTCATTACATATATATATGTATTTATGTATATCTATATATGTATGTATATCTATATATGTATATCTATATATGTATGTATGTATATCTGTAAGCTAATTATTTTTGGGTCCAGACTCTAATCCCTCCTAATTTTCTTCAACTAAATACTGAGTTATACTGGTGAACTTGATTGTGGATTTGAATCAAAGTGTTTAATTTGGCTACCATTTTTATAGTCTGCCCAAACCTAATAAAAGTTAAAATGTTTAATAACCCCGCGATAGATCGCACTTAAATATTTGGATCTATCTAAGCTTACTTTTTTCCAAACTTTAACATCTCGCTGCGGTGGACTAAGTGAAACCAAATCTGTTCTTTGGTTGGTATATACAATTCTTTTTGACTCACTCCATTGAGATTGTTTAAAATATATTATTTTATGTTTATTTTGCAATGTATTTGCATTAATTTACTTATATTTTAAATTTATTATTAGTTGTCACCAACACAATGGCTAACGAAGAATTTTCGAATATTTTATGCTCGTTTTCGTAATACAGAGTAACAGATTTTTTTGTTCGTACGAAAAAAAAGAAAACATTGGTATCACTTTCGAAAATTTTCCGTACTTTCGTACTGCAGAGTACAATTTGTTCGAATACGTACATTTTACTTTTCGAATCGAGTTACGGAGTAACCCCCCAGGCAACATTTTCATATTAAATCACAACCAAAAAGAAAAGCACTAAACCAAAAGCAATCCAAGTCCAAAACCTATACCAAGAAGTCAAAACCATGCGAATACCAAAATCGAGAACCAATATCAAATCACAATTAAACTATCACAATACACAAATTTTCAAGCAATTCAGTCAAAATTATTAAATGTAACTTTTCTTTTTTGCAGAAGGAGACCCCATGGATGCCTTACATACCGCACTCGACCCTTTCTTCCCTTTTCCAGCCATAACAGCAGGCAACATTTTCATATTAAATCACAACCAAAAAGTGAAGCACTAAACCAAAAGCAATCCAAGTCAAAAACCTATACCAAGAAATCAAAACCAACCAACAAACCAATATCAAATCACAATACACAAATTTTCAAACAATTCACAGTCAAAATTATTAAATGTCACTATTTCTTTTATATCAAAAGAAAAATTAAAAAAAGCACAAAACACGCCCAGAACGATGGTTAACGGCAAACCCCGAGAAGTCGCACACAAATTGATATATTTTACAGATTTTAAGACACCAAAATAACGCAGAATACTCGCAAAAACACTCGAAAGGAAACACACGATACGAAACGAGTATACAATTCACAATCGAATGAGTAGATAGGGACATTAGTCCAGGGTTTAACGTGAGTTTCGTCATGACAGCATACCATACGGTGCTCAAAGCACGGGTGGAAAAAATGCGTCTACCAGCGCCGCCACGCACAGGGATGCAACCAAGGATATGTTTATGTATATCACCAACACCCCACCCGAAACAGTCTTCCTCCTCTTCCTCAACTCCCTCTTTGCCACAGCCTCGGCAACCTTCGGAGAACCTAGCCTGAACCGTTTGAGGCTCTCATCACCGGTCAGCACCATGTCAATTTCGGAATACGTACTTATAAAATCTGCATCCATGAAGGTACTCTCCGCAGTAGAAGCCGCAAAAGGAGGCACTATGGATGCCTCAGACACTGTGCCCGACACCTCTTCCTCTCTTTCTTCGCCTTAACGGCAGGCAAGGTATTCATATTAAGTAATCAAACAACTAAACCAAAAAGCAAGCAAAGTTCAAAACCTATACCGATATCAAAGTCAATCACAATCATACAAAACCCAAACCAAATCAATAAACTCGCCAATCACAACACAGAATTTTACAAGCAATTCACAAGAAGAAAATTGCTAAAATGTTACTTTTTGTTTTGTATGATACAATTATTGTGATACAATCAATGATATGTTTATGTGTCTTGAGCACCGTGAGGTATGCCGTCATGGCGAAACTCACGTAAAACCCTGTGCGTTTGTGTCTATAAATAGAAGCTGAAAAAATTACTGTAGTGGTGAGTTGGTTTGTGAAATCAGAGCTGAATTGATTAGAGGTTTGTGTCTCTCGAGTTTGTTGAATATTTCTCTCGGGTTGTGGCTTCGGAGTTGTTGGTGAGTTTATTTGGTCGTTGCGTTTGAATATAATATAATTACTGAATTTATGTAATTACTAAATTTAAACAATTATATTATCGTTGTGAATGCTTCCCGGTATTAAAGGAAGGCGAAGGGTAACGCATCCGATGCTACTACGGAGGGGCAGATGGAAGGGATGGGCCCACTTTCTGCAGTTTTAAGCGGTCGCGGTGGACGGTGGTGGTCAAGGGCATAAAGGCGTCCAAGGTGGTTGTCAAGGTCATAGAGGATGTTAGTCCAACTCTTGGAGTTCGGGTCCATGAGGTGCGGTAGACCCGTGCTTACAGAAAAGTGGGCTATGCCAACCTGACGACGCTCACGTTAAACCTTGGAAAAATGTTACTAAAACACCTTACTTTACTGTTATTTTATCATATTATCCGTAGTGGTTTTTGAACACTATTGGTTTTTTTATTTTTTGTTAAATTACTTGAAATGCATCGGTTCATACGGTTTGTAGTGACCGTCCTATCTGTCTATAAATTGTTTTGGTCTAATTAGTTTGAGGCATAATTTTTGTGTTTGTTTTTGTTATTAAAATAAAAAAAAATAAAAACATAAAACATTTTGATGTAAGAAAACATGAGTTTGCTGAATGCTGATCGTGCAGTTATATCCTGATCAACTGCGATGATTGCTGTTTTTGGATTTTTGACTTAGCTACGGAATTTGATGTAAGTTTTGGTATTCAATAGAAATTATGTTTTTGTTTTGTAAATTGACTTTGGTTCTTAGAAACATTTAATTTAGTAATTTTATTGATTTGGGTGTAATATATATCCTACCGTTAAGGTTAAGAATCCTAAGGGTAGGTTGGAGTCCAAGCTTTCGTCTGAGAGATCACCAACATGGAGGGGGATGTCACCAAGATGCTGATGTGATCAATACTTGCTCTCGAGATAACGTTAGCGATGAGGTTTAAACTGTGGTCGCCGAAAAAGGACACAGGTCGTCGTGGAGACGTCACGAACGCTCAAGCGGGAGTTACCTTCGAGTCGGTATTAGATGGAGCAATCGTATTAAAGGCGATGGTGGTTCTGCAGTAGGTATTATTAAGTACATCACCAACAGTCTATTGGGAGTAGTCTTTGACGATAAAGGTGGTGCGATTGATTGTAGAGCATGACAGGCAGTAAGACGCTTTGCTGATAACGGTCGTGGCTGAGAACGAACGTCTCCAATGTAGGCTCAATATTTACGATGCCACCTATCGCACCTACTGTTATGCTTATGACTGCCGAGGAAGTTGTAAACATTAGTAAATTAACTATACTGAATCAATTAATTATTGCTCTATTTAATTTTTATTCCATCGATATCTGTAATAATCGATACAAAAAAGTAAAAAAAAATATAGTACATAAATAACCATAACATTAACACTTACCAGGATATCCACTAGCGCATTCAAACGTTTCGCTTTTCGTATGATTTCACACACATTAATGCATTTTCGTATTTTACATCATTTATTTTTAATCTTTCGCAATTGTACATACATAATTGGTCATTACAACCCTTCAGTCAGGATTACGACCTAGTTTCTCACACCACTTATGTCGTGTGTGTTAATTTTATACATGAGTGGCGCAACCTACAGTTTAAAGTCGAGTCCGAACGACAGATTTATGAGAAACTTTTCTTGGCAATTTTTATTTACTCTCAGAGTTTTTGTCAGAAATCTGCTGAGAGGAAGTCGTCGAAGAAATACTTTTTGTATTTTGTTTTGATGCCTGGCCTGGGGTTTGAACCCTGTCTTTACGTCTAATAAGTCAACACACTTCCTACTAGACTACGGCGATTTCGATATCTGTAATAATCGATACGAAAAAGTAAAAAATATAATACATATATAACAATAACATTAACACTTACCAGGATACCAACTAGCGCAGTCAAACGTCTCGCTTTTCGTGTGATTTCACACACATTAACGCTTTTTCGCATTTTACATCATATATTTTTAATCCATTCACTTTGAGTTAAATTAAATTATATTCAATTTCGCAATTGTTCATAGTATATAGTCCCATGATCGACTTTTTAATTCGGAATTAAATATTGTTCGAAAATTAGATTGCAGCCGAATTAATTAATTAGTGCTCTATTTAATTTTTATTCCATCGATATCTGTAATAATCAATACAAAAATGTAAAAAAATATAGTACATAAATAACAATAACAATAACACTTACCAGTATATCAAATAACGCAGTCAAACATCTCGCTTTTCGTGTGATTTCACACACATTAAAGCTTTTTCGTATTTTACATCATATATTTTTAATCTAACCCCTTTGGGTTAAATTAAATTATTTTCAATTTCGCAATTGTTCATAGTATATAAATCTATCAAGTATTCTTTACGATATAGTCACATGATCGACTTTTGAATTTGGAATTAAATATTATTCAAAAATTAGGCTGCTGCCGAGGAAGTTGTTAGCCATAGTATATTAACCATACTGAATTAATTAATTAATGCTTTATTTAATTTTTATTTCATTGATATCTGTAATAAAGAAATAAATGCTAAAACACAATTGGATAATATTTGAATTATATATTACATCTTTTGTTATCAAAGATATTTTCAGTGAGTAAGTTAGATAAATAAGTAAAATTATCTAAAAATATCGTTTAAAATTCTGGATCAACTCGACTACGATACCGTTCACAAGTTCAATTATACTATGTTTTGGTTTGTAAATTGACTTTAGTTCTTAGAAATATTTAATTTGGTAATTTTATTGATTTGGGTGTAATATATATCCTACCGTTAAGGTTAGGTTGGAGTCCAAGCTTTCGTCTGAGAGATCACCAACTTCTGGAGGGGGATGTCACCAAGATACTGATGTGATCAATACATGCTCTGGAGATGACGTTAGCGATAAGAGGTTTAAAGCGCGGTCACCGAAAGAGGATACTGAGGTCATCGTAGAAGCATGACCAACGCTCAAGCGGGAGTTGCATTCGAGCCGGTATTAGGTGGAGTAGTAGGTATTATGAAGTCCATCACCAACAGTCTATTAGGAGTAGTCTTTGAAAATAAAGATGACGCGATTGATTGTAGAGCATAACATTTAGTAAGATGCTTTGCTGATACCGGTCGTGGCGGAGAACGAACGTCTCCATGGTAGCCCCGATATTTACGATGCCACCTATCGCACCTGCTGTTATGCTTATGACTGCCGCCACGTGTGCTCCAAAGGTTATGCCTAAGCCTCTGAAGGCAGTTCGGTTCGGTGTCTTAGGTCCGACAACCATATACAGGATAAACGAGGCCATTTACCAATTTCGCACCTAGAGGCACACACTGATTTATTCCATTAATTATCCATACAAAAAAGGAAAAAATACATAAATAACAATAATATTAACACTTACTAGGATATTAACCAGCGCAGTCTGAAGTCTCGCTTTTCGTGTGTTTTCACTCGCATTAACGCTTTTTCGTGTTATACATCATATAACCCAAGGGGATTAAATTAAATTATTTTCAATTTCGCAATTGTTCATAGTATATAGTCCCATGATCGACTTTTTAATTCGGAATTAAATATTGTTCGAAAATTAGATTGCAGCCGAATTAATTAATTAGTGCTCTATTTAATTTTTATTCCATCGATATCTGTAATAATCAATACAAAAAAGTAAAAAAAATATAGTACATAAATAACAATAACAATAACACTTACCAGTATATCAAATAACGCAGTCAAACATCTCGCTTTTCGTGTGATTTCACACACATTAAAGCTTTTTCGTATTTTACATCATATATTTTTAATCTAACCCCTTTGGGTTAAATTAAATTATTTTCAATTTCCCAATTGTTCATAGTATATAAATCTATCAAGTATTCTTTACGATATAGTCACATCATAAGATTTTTGAATTCGGAATTAAATATTATTCGAAAATTAGATTGCTGCCGACGCAGTTCTTAACCATAGTAAATTAACCATACTGAATTAATTAATGATTGTTCTATTTAATTTTTATTCCATTGGCATCTGTAATAAAGAAATAAATATTAAAACAAAATTGGAAAATATTTGAATTATGGTATATATTACATCTGTTGCTATCAAAGATATTTTCAGTGAATAAGTTAGATAAGTAAACAAAATTAGCTGAAAATATCGACTACGATACCGTCCCTAAGTCCACAGAAAATAGTACAGAATATTACAACGGATATTTACACGTTTACGCAATTAGTAAAAAAACCAATATAGAATAAAATAAAAACAGCTCTTTTGAAAAGAAAAAAAAAAACAAATACTGCCCATGAAATAAATTTTCTTTTTTCTAATGAAAAGAAATGGACAACGAAAAAGTAATTGAGTAAGAACTTAATAAAAATAAATGGAGCCGTTTGGTGCCAGAAATGATTACGAACTCGCTGTAAGGTAAAGGCCTTTCACACACGCTCATAGGAATATTGCAACTGAAGGTCACCAAGAATTTTAAAAACTTTTTTAGCTTTCTAAAGAAACTTTTGAAGAACTGTTCCGTATAGTAGATCTAAGGAAAATACTAATATCAGGGAAGCAATTTCGAGATAAATTCACAAATATTATAACAACAATAATTATATAATACTTTCAGGCTTCTAATAACCTTACGGTTTTTGGCAAAGAAAACTAAGTACAAAGATTTGTCTTAGGCTTAGGCTTAGCAGTATCCATTTTAATTCCCGAAATTACAAAAGCAGTATACTTTCCACTGCGAGATAAATATTTGCAGGCATTTTGAGCCCTTAAAAGCAGTAACTATTTTTTTATATTAAAATTATATGAACATATGTACGCACATCCACTTCAGCCGTGTCAATCTGGCTCTTGAGTGGGACAAAGTTGCAGTAGTATTTTATCACAAATAGAATTTTCCTATGTCTAGGAGCATTTGGTAATAAATTTGATGCTGATTATTGATTTATAATAAAAGTTGTTGGGACGAACGAAATTGGAAATGGGAGCTATTTTCCCACTTTGACAAGGTTGACCAAATTTATAAAATTATTAAATTATAAATTTAATTAAAAAATATCAAATAAATGTAGGATTGTGAAGTCTCTCGACTGATTATATCGAAAAAAAAAAATTGGCAAAATTATGACTTAGAGAATACATCTGATGTGTTTATTAAATGAACTTTCATTTTAAAATTTTTCCAAATGGTTAACTAACAGTAGTCGGTTAATATTTATATTTTTCCTTTTCCGTCGAAACGCCTATCAATTAATGGCAACTGATGGAATTCATCCTGTTCATCATTTAATATACGAAGGTTCTCTCTAGTCATGGATCACATTGTATTTCATATTTATCTTTGAAATTTGTTTTAGTACATCTATTGAAGGGATACATCCTGATGAATGGAAACTATCTGAAATCATTCGCATTCCAACCTCTAACAACGAGATCAGTCCCATTGCTACTCTTCCTTTTTTCTCCAAGGTAGCCCAACACCTTATAGCTAGGCAAATCAATCATTATCTGGAAAGTCATAATTTTCTAAGTATTAGTCAGTCAGTACTACCGCACTAATAAATATAGTTGAAGATCATAGGTCGAAACTGGATGGAAATAATTTAGCAATTTTAGTTCTTCTTGATCTTTAATACGATTAATCACAGTCTTTTAAAAATAGTTCAAAAACAGTTTTACTTTCCTAATTCTGCTGGTAGTCTAATTTATTTTTTATTTATTAAACACATTTCAAAAAGTTCGTCTAAATGGCAACATTTCAACATTTCCACTTAATGTTAGCAGAGGTGTTCCCCAGGGATCAATACTTGAACCTGTTTTATTCTGTATGTATGTAAATGATGAATTGCTGATGACGTGCAGTTTTATATTAGTACTCGTACATAAGGATGAGCCATTTAAAAATTTAAATTTATAAATGTAATAAAACAAGAACGGTTTGAAATTTTGACAAATTTATTTTTCTGTTGTGAAGTCCAATACTCATGTTTTAATATTTGTATTTTTCTTTGAAACATTGTTGACAGGTAATTCACAATAAAAATTTTTTGTTTACACGGCCTTTATAACTAATTCACAATAAAATGTGATGTGTGATTGGTGATTATACATTTACACCCCTATCGTGAATATTATGGGAATAAGTTATTTGGGAATAAACTTTTTTCTCATCCCAAAAAATCGTTCACCCCTATCGCAAATAACTATTCCCATAAAAAATTACCAAATTTCCTATTGTGAATCGTTCCCAAAAAATTTTTTTTGGGAGTGAATTCACAAACATAAAAAATATGGTATCGCCAATGTTTATTCCCAAGAATTATTTTTTAAAATTAATTCGCAACGCGTGCCTATGGGAACAAGAAGAGAAAATGTAAGTTATAAATTGTTTTGGTGTTGATTAATAAAGATGGAATAAAGAGGATGTGGCAACATCCTGTTGTTCCACAACATTACGCGCTCGAGAATGTACTTCGTTAAATTTTGCTTCTGCTGATCCCTCTGCGGCATTTCTATAAGGTACTATCATCCATGGCTCAGAGGCATACCCGCCGTCTCCCAAATTATATTTGTATTATATGTAATAATTATTACAAAAGTTTACCTAGATCTTCGCTGCAACCTTTCCATGGATTGTTTCTCCTCTTCCTGCACCAAAAAACGAAGATATACACAACTAATTTTTTTAGATTTGTTTTTTTCTTTGAAAAATTGTTGAGAGGCAATTCACAATAAAAATTTTTTGTTTATACAGCATTTATAATTAATTCACAATAAAAACTTTTACTTCCAATACATTCGCAATACCGATTTTTTGGGATGGGAAAAAAAGTTTACTCCCAAATAACTTATTTCCATAATATTCACGATAGGGGTGTAAATGTGCTTTTAAAATAAAGTAAAATAAATAAATTATAAATATCAAAAGTACAGTACAGTTGACATGCTTGGACATCACGTGTGCTCTGAAGTTCATGCCACAGGCTGGCCTCAAGGTCACCTTGTATGTACAGCCACTAGACATCTTTCTCTAAAACATGCCTCCTAGCACTGCACTGAGGCTTAAATTCTCAGATATGTCTAGGCCATGTACGATAGGGTAGGCTTCAATACTTCATTAAGTAGAACGCAATCACCATGGTACCAGACTGTTTTCAGACGAACATACAAAACCCATACTCCCACACGGGAAGAATGAGTTGTTGAAGCTATCATCGGTGACAGTGATATAACGATCTTCACCGATGGCTCAACTGGTCTATTCCGATAAGCTGGCACTGAAAGGGTCGTACAGATTACCTAACCAGGAGGAGGGCACATTATGTTTTTATAAAAAAAGTTATATATTGTTACGAAAATGGAAATGGTGTTATCAAAATGATAAACAAAAGCTCCAAAAACAAAACAATGGACTTGTTTACATGATCAACGAATAAACAAAAATATAACAACAACATCGGTATAAAAAGGGGGATAAACAAAGTAAACAAACAGGCAACAACAACACTGCAAGGACAAACGTAAACAACAATAACGAAAACTATATGTTTCCATTTATAGAGATTTCGCGAAGGCAAAAATCATTCTCCTTCGAGAGCATACATCATAATGTTTACCCAGCGATATAAAAGGCAATACAAAACAGACAACGGGATCAGAAAGAAGAGAATAATTGTGGTTTGCAGATCTCTGTTATAAAGATCCGTTGAACAATTGTTATTGTGTACGCGGAAGAGTGTAAAGAATAATAACAATTAAAACAAATTGTTGTTGTTTAAATCAATTCGCGAAAGTTGACACACGGAATTGTGTGAACAATAAAGAATTTATTTAAAACTAGACACAAATTTATTTTTATTTTATATGCAATCTACGAACTCATATTTTTAACGTTTTTAAAAGGGTAAAAAACGTAACCATTGGTGTCAGAAGTGGGATTGCAAAATTTAAAAGTAAAAATAAATAAATAAAAAATAAAAAAAAAACAAAAATGAAACTCTCAGAACTAAGAGTGGAAAGGCTCAAACAAGAATTGAATAGCGCTGCCAACAATAGGCACGAAGAATGAATTCCAAAGGCGGTTAAGGGAAGAACTACGGAATCGTGGCATTGATATCGATACTTACGACTTCGAAGACGAAGATGAACGTGAGTTACAGGCCCCTGCAACCCCAGCGGTATTGACATAAATTCGTTGCTAGCCGCTATAATGGAAAAAATGCAAGTATTAAAGGAGGGACAATAAGCTTCTAGAGCCGAAAATCAAAAACTTCTGGCTGAGTTTCGAAAATAAAGTGAACAAAGGATGGAAAAAATGCAAGCAGCAATTATGGAAAAATGGAGAATAGAGCAAAAGTTTTTGTTAAAAATTGAAAAGAAACTTGATGCGAAAACAGAGAAGCTGCATGATGTACGTGAGCAAAAGGGTTACTAGTGTCGAGGAAAAGGTGTCAAATCTGGAAAAAACCGTTGACGGGTAACTAGTTATAATGGAGGAACAGATCAACAACCTCCAGAGCCAGCGACCGGAACCAGTGCGAATCGTATCGGAAGGTATCGGCAGGATAAAAACACCTTGCTTTGATGGTAGGTCACCCTTATCCGTATTTAAATTCCAATTCGAGACAGTAGCCAGCAGAAACGGATGGAACGCTGGGGAGAAGGCTTTGCCACTAATCTTGGCGTTAAAAGATGCCGCAGCCGAGATTCTAGAAACCATGCCAGCCAGCTGCTGAAACAACGACTTAATGGTGGCGTTACAGCGTAAATTCAGCGACGAGCACAAAAGAGAACTGTACCGTATGGAGTTAAGATGCCGTGCGCAAAAGGCTGAGTCCCTTCAAGCCTTTGCAATGGAGGTCGAGATTAGTGCAGCTTACATACCTAGGAGAAAACCGCCCTTTGATAGACAACTTTAAAACCGATGCGTTTGTTAATGGTATACGCGACCCAGACATCAAACTGGCGGTATGTTCCATACAGAAGACAACCTTTGCAGAGACCGGCCTTTGCACGATTTCTAGACCACAAGTAAGCAAAGTGCGAAAAATGGAAGTCGTGGAGGAGGAGGAATGCCTTTTAAATAAATTTAAAGAAATGATGAAGGAAGTTTTGGATGAAAATGGACAGAAGGCCAAACTTAAATTGCTTAATTGTGGAAAGGGCGGTCATTTCCAAAGAAATTGCAAAGCGCCACGCAAGATATCAAGATCCGTCTCACCAGCAAGGAATAATAAACGGAAGAACTACCAACCATCTTCAAAAGAGTCCCCGTTAAACTAAAACAAGCTAGCGCTGAGGGGCAAATGCTGGCTCCCACAAACAAGGGTCCCACATATCAGTGATGCAGCAAAACAACAACCTTACGGCGCGCGGGTACATAAATGGCAGACAACACACTTTCACTATAGACACTGGTGCGACGCAGTCTATCATCAGACCAGATGTAGTGAAAGGGAAGTGTGAGGTACTTCGTAATATAAGACTGCGGACAGCTTCCGTCCACGGAAAAACAGAGGCGAAGGTGACTATAGCCAACATCAGTGTAGGTTAGAGGACGTGTACTTGTCAATTAAGACTACCCGGAGGTCTAATTGACTCATTGCACAAGAATCATTACCCATCAGTGTAAGCCACGTCTTTATTTTTACCGATATAGTGGACGAGGTTACCATTGGTGCCGATTTCATAATAGCCCATGGCATTAATTTAAATATGGGGCAACAGGTAATAAGTTCGCGAAATGTGAAGATACTTCTTGACGTGGGATACATGCATCAAGTGCACGCCAGAAGATTTGTTGCTGTGGAACAACAAAAATTACCACCTCAGAGTGAATCATTGATATGGGCGCGTATGGAGAGAGATTGCGGGTTGTTGAACCAGCAGAAATTTAGACGAACTTGTTATCAGCAAAGGCCCTCCTCAAATCTACCGAACAGAAAATAGTACCGGTGAGTGCTAAATCTATCAGGCCATGAAAAACTCATCTCTAAAAACTCCGAGATGGGTCAATGTGCTCCAGTAGAGGCGGTAATAAACAGCGAACTATTGCCTGAACCTTCCGAAATGTCAGCCAAGGACCAACAGGAATTTTGTGTAAGTGTAGAGAAATGGGTGGCAGGTCTAGCAGCTCCCGGGAGAAATAAAGCCAAAAAGCTGCTAAAGAGGTATGCTTGCGCTTTCGACACAAACAAGAAAAGACAAGGAAGAACAGCCATGATCAAACATGAAATCGATACTGGCGAAGCGAGACCGATAAAACAGGTACCCAGAAGCGTACCGCTGGCGAAGCGTAATGAGGTTAAAGAGCTATTCGACGAAATGAAGAGGAGCGGTGTAATTGAACCATCATCTGGTCCGTAAACCTCACCTGTAGTCTTAGTCAAGAAGAAAGCTGGTAATTATTATTATTATTATTTCTTTATTAGTATTAAAAAATACTTTTAAAAAGCAATTGTACTACAATTTCATCACATATAAAATTTACTAATATTACATATTTTTACATGTTATTTTTAACAAAAAAAAACAATATGTTTCTTATATATATTAAAATTAGGTTCCATTTTTACATTATTCGGTAGGGAGTTGTAAAGTTGAAAACCCTTATAAAATAGTGACCGCTGCATTGCAGATGATGATGCTCTTTCAATTCTAAAATGTTCCGCGTTTCTAAGTTGGTAAGGTTGAGAATTTCTCACGTACGATACTTGCTCGGTTAGATATTCTGGTGCTTCACCGTTTTTAATTCTGTGTATGAACTTTAGTGTGTTCAATTTAAGCCGTTGTTCTACATTTAACCATTTAAGGGATTCAAGCATGAAGTGAATCGACGTATATCTGTTAACTTTAAGTATGATTCTCATTGCTCTATTTTGTAGTTTTTTCAATCTTTCGATTTGATGAGCTGTGCAACATGTGAATAATATTGTCGAACCGTATTCGAAATGAGGCTTTATCATTGTGTTGTATATATTAACCGCCGTTAAAATTGAGACTTGGTTTCTTATTCGTTTAAAAAAACTAATCTTTTTGCCGATTTTCTTACATATGTAATCAATATGATTTTTAAACTTTAAGTTTTTATCAATAATAAAGCCTAAATATTTTATTTGGTTCACTTTTTCTATTATTTGATTATTTATTCTAAAAATTATATTGCTGTCTAAATTTACCTCCATTATTTTCGTTTTACTTTCATTCAATTTAAGTTTATTCATTTTCAGCCATATATTAACATTATCCATATCCTCGTTGAGATTATTATAACATATTTGTTCAGATTCTCCTTCCGTAAAAATAAGCGTATCGTCAGCGTATAGAACTATTTCGCATTTGTTCAATACGTTTGGCATATCATTTATATATAGGACAAACAGTAGTGCTCCCAATATCGATCCTTGTGGCACACCGTATTCGTTGTAATGTATGTGCGACTTAATGTTATTTACTTTCGTTATTTGCTTCCTGTTTGTTAAATATGATTCAAACCATTTTAATTCTATGTCTTCGATGCCATATGCTTGTAATTTTCGCAGAAGTATTTTTCTATCGATGGTTTCGAAAGCTCTTTTAAAATCCAGGAAAATACCCAATATTTTATTATTCTTGTCTGTCCTTTTCCATCTGTTAATTAAATAATTAATTGCTGATTCACATGAGAATTTTTTCCTGAAACCGGACTGATATTTCGATAGTATTTTCCTAGATTCTAAGTACTGCTCCAACTGTTCCTTAACCACTTTTTCCATTATCTTTTCACACGTCTTAAGAGATATTCATCACATCTTTTTGTTTTTGCAACCTTCTCAATTGGTGTTACCATCGCTGTTTTCCAATTTTCTGGAAACACTCCTGTTTGTAGTGATTTGTTCACTATCCCTAGCATTATTCTGCCGACGATATGCCAACTATTTATTATCATGTCACTTGATATTTTATTATAGTCCGATTTTTTCTTGAGGCTTTTACAAATTGTTTTTAATTCTTCTAATGTTATTTCCCTAAATTTAAATTTGGAATTTATCACAGTTATTCTATTGACATATTGCACATTATCTATCCCATCTCTTATCATTTTAATACTATTTATAAAATATTTATTAAAATTATCTGCTATATCAAAATTGTCTTTACATTCTACCTGATCAAATATTACAGTTTCTATTGCACTCCGATTTTTTTTTAAAATAAGATTTTTTATCTCCTTCCACATTTCCTTTTGGTCAGTTGCGTTATTAATTTTGTTATTAATATAACTTTTTTTTGCGTTTTCAATTTTAACTTTATATACATTTCGCATCGCTTTATATATAGCCCACGCTTCACTAGAGTTTTCTATTTTTGCAATATTGTATTTATTAATTTTCTCTCTTTTTAAACGTCTTACTTCCTCATTAAACCAATTTATATTACAATTTTCTTTAATTTTTCGCCTTCTTGTCATATTTTTAACTGCATTTTCTAGACAGCTATCAAACTCCATCACGACCTCATTTAAATCAATATTCATATTCATTTCTTGGATGCTCCATATTTCTCTGTTATATTGCTGTTTATTATATTTAAAAATATCGATTTCTTTATAATCAATGCTGTTAATCTTGTGTCTCATATTATCAACTATAATGTCTATTGCTTCATGATCCGAAATTTTATTTGCACTATTGGCCTTTGCCGATATATTGTTGTTATTTGTTATGACAAAATCAATTAATGTTTTCGAATTCTGTGTAATTCGTGTAAACTCTCCTATTACTTGTTTAAGGCCATTATCATCCAGCAAACATTGCATTTTATTTTTATAAAAACTGTCCTTACACCAATCTATATTAAAATCACCAGCTATTATTACATCGCAGTTTAATTCACTCATTTCTTCCAATACTTCTTCAAATACTCCCAAAAATTCCGTTTCAGCACTATTCGGTGATCTATATACAGATATAATTGTAATTGTGTAATTATTATGTTTCGCCATATAAGCAGCTATCCAAATTTTTGAGTCTATAATTTTTTCAAAGATTTTTTTCACATTCCAACTCTTTTTGAAATATGTTATTACTCCACCTGTTCTTGTTGAATTTGATACCGTTATAAATTGGTTGTAACCAATGAGTTGCGTTTCTTCCTCATTAATTTCTTTGGTTAAATGGGTTTCCGAAAGTATTATAAATTCAGGCTTTTTCATTTCTGCTAATATTTCTAATTGGTTATAGTTATTTAATATTCCTTGTATATTTGTGTATATGCCATGTATTTTCCGTGATTGTTATGCCACTAAACCACTTCTCCTCTTTTTTGCATTCAATTTATTTTGATATACGGGACAGTCTTTACTATTGGTCGAGTGATTCTCATCCAAACCTAGATTCTGTAAAACAAGATTCTGCGTAGACTACAGGAAGCTAAATGATGTCACTATGCTAGATTGAATAAAACATTACCATAAGTACCTGTATGGTCAATATTTTCTGCTAAGGACTGATCATTCCGCACTTAGATGGCTGCTGCAATTCAAGAACCCTGAAGGACAGTTAGCACATTGGATTGAGCGCCTCCAAACTTACGACTTCAGCATTGAACATCGAAGAGCCATAAAACATGGAAATGCTAATGATCTCTCAAGCCGAACGTGTAATTTGGAGTGTAAACATTGCGTGAAGGCTGAGAAGGAATACATCGTTGATATCCGGCTAATGCGAATCGAAGCACAAAGAAGTAACCAAATATTGGCCAAGATTATAGCAGCTAAGGAAGAGGACAAACGGCCTACCAGAAATGAGATATCCGCAGAAGGTCCTCTTACAAAAGCATATTGGGCGCAATGGGACAGTTTAAAAGTTTTAAATGTATGCTTATACCGACATTGGGAAAGAGCTGATGGCAAGACCTTATACAACTTAATAGTGGCACCTTCCACCAAGATGAAGGAAGTCTTAAATGAGTATCATAATGGAGCTAGGGGAGGACACCTTGGGGTGAAAAAGACGCTGGAAAAACTAAAACAACGCTTTTATTTGGTTGGATGTCAGCAAGCAGTGGCGGATTGGATTGCATACCGTACCCATTGTATTGCGGCTAAAGGTCCCGTAAGAAGTCGAGGTCAGCTGCAACAATATAACTTGGGCGCACCTTTCGACCGTATAGCGATGGACGTAGCAGGCCCTTTTCCTGTCAACAATGCCGGAAACCGATATGTTCTCGTCGTGATGGATTACTTCAGCAAATGGCCGGAAGTGTATGCCATACCCAATCAAGAGGTGAATACCGTAGTGAATGTTTTTGTGAACAACTGGGTATGCCGCTACGGGGGTCCAATAGAGCTACATTCCGATCAAGGCAGAAATTTCAAGTCAGCCATATTCAAGGAAATATGCGAGGTATACGGTATTAAGGCTCGAACGACGCCGCTTCACCCACAGTCCGACGGAGTGGTAGAACGGTTTAATCGAACCCTGGAGGAATATTTGCGAAAAGTATTGAGCGAGTAACAGGATTGGGACGTACACATTCCGAGATTTCTACTGGCGTACCGATCCGCGGTCCATGATTCAACATCTAGATCACCCGCCAAGGTGACTTAAGAGTTTGGTGTTAAGCCCGCTACAGAGAGGGATGACACATACACTGGCAAACAGGAAAGTCTAAATGAACCTCATAAATTTGTGCGCACACGTATTAAAATGGTCAGCGATAGAATGAAAGGATTACCTCCAAAGCTACAAACCAGCTGGGAAGGACCTTAAAAAATAATTAAAAGATTAAATGATGTCCTGTACAGGATACATAAATCTAACAGCCCCGAGCCATAATGAAGGTCGTACACATAGAGCGACTGGCGAAATATGGAAGAGATAATGAGCCTATTCGGGACGAACAGGCATAAGTGGGCGGCAGTGCTACGAAAATGGAAATTGTGTTATTAAAATGATAAACAAAAGCTCCAAAAACAAAACAATGGACTTGTTTACATGATGAACGAATAAACAAAAATATAGACAATATCAGTATAAAAAAGGAGATAAACAAAGTAAACAAACAGGCAACAACAACATTGCAAGGACAAACGTAAATAAAATACACGAACAACAATAATGACAACAAATGTTTACATTTTAGAGATTTCGTGAAGGCAAAAGTCATTCTCCTTCGAGAGCATACATCATACTGTTTACCCAGCGATATAAAAGGCAAGACAAAGCAGGCAACGGGATCCGAAAGAATTCAGTCAGTTTGTGTGAAGACACGTTGCGTGTGAAAAGAATAATTGTTGTTTGAAGATCTGTGTTATAAAGATCTATTGAACAATTGTTATTGTGTACGCGGAAGAGTGTAAAGGAGAATAACAATTAAAACAAATTGTTGTTTGAACCAAATCGTGGAAGGTTGCACACGGAATTGTGTGAACAATAAAGAATTGATTTAAGACTAAATGCAAATTTATTTTTATTTTATTTACAATCTACGAACTCATATATTTAACGTTTTTAAAAGGATAAGTACTTAACAATATAGATCCAATAGCTGTACAGTTCATTTGGTCCCAAAAACCTCTCTTTTTTAAATTTTATCGAATTTTACCCGATATATGTACATATATAACTCACTTTTTTTGCTCATATAAAAAGTTAGCTTCATTGCCTATATCTCCGGTCCCAAAGGTTTTCCGCCCATACTGAAAACTTTTTTGGAATCCTTGATCCAATAGCTATCCAGTCCACTGCTGGGTTTATGGAAGGCATAATTGGTAAAAATAATTGATTTTGCAAATTTATTATCTCCAATAAGGAAATTATTTCCATATTTTTTTTTTATAAAATTAAAAGGTTCAGCTGCGTTTTCCTTTTACTTTTTCTCCAATTCATCTCTATCTTCGTGATTACTTAAGATTTTCTTTCTTCACTTTTCCAAATTTTTAAATTATGTTAACTTAAAAGTTTCTGTTAACATAATACTTTTGCAGCTAACTAGACACATTGTTTTATTTTCTTATATAGTGCATAATTTGCTCCTGTTATGACTGAGGTGTTATCAGTGTCAATTGGAACATGATTTTTTAAATTAATTAATATTATTAAATTAATTAAATAAAAAAATATAATTAATTAAAAAAATTACTTGTAAGACGTTCTAAGCCTTCTAAAAACGCATCTGCATTTCCTTCAATCAAATCAAATAAGTCCCGAAGTGGTAAAAAAAAAATTGTTCTGAAAAGCTGTAATATCGAATGACTATGCCTAAAAGTTTTCAAAATTAAGCTGAAGTTATTATTTTGCATATCAATGTATATGAAATTTTGGCTCAGGATGTTAATTATGTTAGCACATTTGGAACGATGTAACGAAAAATTAATGCTTTGCTTTCACTTCTGCCAAATGATTTACTGCCAGAATGACAAATACTTCAGGGGCCAGCCAAATCGCCGCAGTCGTTAGAGAGTCAGGTGTATCAAAATTTGTGATTTTGTCATTCGATAACGAGTACATGTTCGAGTAATATCTCTCGAAATCTCATTCGATACTACATGAGCAATCGAAACGGAATTTTTTTTATTTATAATAATATTGCCAAAAATGTAAGTAGCAAATATTTTTTCTAACTAAAAGTAAATATAAATATAATCTCCCTTTCAGGACAAATATTAACAAAATGAACGGTAAGCAAAAGGACGTTATGGTACAATATACGTTTGATCATCCCAATTTAGCTAAAAACTTGCTGCTCAATTGTGGACAGGGAAAAGAAACAACTAAAAGATTATGGGAAGAATTGTCCAACCGTTTGAATGCATGTGGTCCACCTATTAAAGATGTGACAACATGGCGAAAGGTGAACTAGTGTATTTTTTCTTTCTTATTTATAATTTTTTTTACACATTTTTAAGATTTTTGCTGACAAAAAACATAACGCAAAAAAGCTTTGATTTAACAAGGAATCAAAGAAAAAAAAAACGGTGGTGGTTCCCATGAGGAAATACCTTTTTCTCATGCAGATTAATAATTGAATCAGCCCGTATCAAAGCCAACGTTGAAGGTATGCGAACAGTAATAACTTTTGGAAAGAGACAAGATCCAAACGAATCTCTTTCTTCTAAAGTGAAAAAAAGTTTTAAAGTATTTTAGGTGAAAACAGCGAACCTGAAAGTATAGGAAAACAAACTCCTAATCATAAAAAACAAAGAACAATTTCAAAAGCTGAAAGCAAATTAGATCTCTTAACGCTCAACATAAATAAAAGTGAAGAATATCTCAAAATTTTAAATTCTAAGCTAGATCGCCTTTTGGAATTGAAGGAAAAATTTTTTAAACTAAGAGAAAAAGAACATGCTGCAAACATGGCTATTAAAAATCTAGAATTACAAATTAAACCGAAATGTGCGCCATCTACGCAACCAATCAAATATAAATCATTTTACAATTTTAATAACAAATAACCAATACAATATTGTGTATACTGACCTCCAGGAAACTTATGTATATTTTTACATGAACGCATCTATTAAAATATAATTGATGTATTTAAATATTTTTCTCTAATTTTACTTATTTGTCTTTTATTTCAAAACAATTTTTTTTTGTTTACAAATGTACCAATCATATGTTTTTGTTCTATTACTAAACAAAAAATCTTTCACATTCTTTTTGTAAATTTCGATTCGATAGATATCCATGGTGAAATTACTTATCAGGTGTGGTTAGCTCGTCAGTTGATTATGTTGGTTTATAGAGGTAGAGACTGTCAAATTATTATTTGTTTGTTTTCATTTTGACAGTTCAAATTTTTAAACTTAAATTTAAAAAATTTGAAAGTAAATAAGATAAGCAACTTTCAATAGAAACGATAGACAAACCTAACGAAGGGCAATTGGAAGATCTTCCCGCTAAAGAAACTAGAGCTAAGAAATTAAAAATACGTAAAATCATAGAAGAATATTATCGATCAAGACAGACATATTGAAAATGATTCAAAAGAAACGTATGAGTGAAAAACAGCACCCACAACATCACCATTATCAACCAGACAATCCGTTAAAGCCATCACCAAGAAGGAATGTATTAAAGAAATGATTGGAAATATCTCTACCATGGATCTCACCAAGATGTGCAATTTAGAAAAGTTTTCCACTAAGGATTGCCCCCAAAAATAATATAGTTAACCACAGTTAATTAATGTTTAATATTAAATTCAAATATGAAATTGTTTTATTATCAAAAATAAAATGCTGATATAATGTTTTTAAGCAAAGTTCATCATAATATTCTGATTGATATCTGATTTATACACTTATAGTAGCATTGCTAACCACAAGCCACATAAGCCTAATGTTGTCAAATATAAGATCTTGTCGTTTTGGCCACCTTTAAGATATTTAATTACTTTTATTTTATATTTCATTTCTTACGCATGCATGTGTCGTATTTCTTTTAATGTAAATTTTAGATTTCGGTTTTTTAGATTTCATCCATATACCTGTGCAACCAACTTAATTCTTAAGGATAACTTAATATACTTTTTTGTACAATACCGTATTTTATCTGCATGTACATATATGTATGTGCATACTATATTTGTACCGTAAATAATTTATCAAATGAGTATAGGTATATTGAATTATTTTACTTACCTTTTTGTTTTTAAGATCCTTTCGACATATTTGCATATGTCACTTATCCTTTTAAATATTTGGTTTATACATATGTACAAATGTATGTTAAGATAATTCTTTCCTTTCTTATAATATCGACAGTATCTTCATACGTACATATGTATTTCTATTGGTCTTCTTCCATGCTCTTCCTTTCATTGTTACATATTACATTAACCAAAAAACGTGTTTTATGCTGAAGGACACAGATGACAAATACTTCATTGACATCGTGATGAAAAAAGTGATGTTAACTTGGCGTTTTCATTCTATCACCACTGAATGAGAAATCAGCAACTTGGTTTTGTAGAACTGTGATAGTGGTTCAATTTTGATGTGTGTATGGTTCATAGTATGGTTCATCAATGTAATGTACATAATTGGAGACAAAAGCATTATATGATGAATAAATCATTGCAGGTGTTTTATTTTTTTTTTAAATTTTAAAGGAGACAAAGAATTTGCTAATGCGGTTGCAATATTAGCGAATAAGCGAATGCCTGTCACTTATTTTTCAAATATCGTCCGTGAACTTTACTTTACTTACTTACAACTCTTTAGTCACCCAACAACTCTTTAGCCGCCGGAGCTTTTTATACTAACCAAGTTGTATTCGTTCAGTGGGTAATAGAATAGTCGCTGTAGCACAACGTAACAAGTAGCGCTGTAACTTTAAAAAAATTTAAAACGTAAAATATTAAAAATTAAACCAATTCAAATCGATGTCAACAAAATACGTAATAGTAGAAGCTGCAGTGCAAAATTCGATTTCGAATTTTTGGGCTTTGTCGAGTGATAGATCAGCTGACTGTGAAAACAAGTTCCAAAAAATTTAATATTATCAAGCTACAGTAAATTCCCCAATTCTGTTTAATATATCGTTACGAAAATGGAAATGGTGTTTTGCTTTTACATCGTTTAACATCAAAATTATTAACAAAAGCTACAAAAACAATGTCTTGTTTACATGATAAACAAGTAAACAAAAATATACCAACAAATACCAGTATAAAAAGGATAAACAAGTAAACAAAACTGCAACAACTAACACTGCTATAATGCAACATGTTTACATTTATAGAGATTTCGAGAAGGCGAAGTTATTCGCCTTCAAGAGTATTCATCAGACTGTATACCCATATAAAAGGCAAGGCAAAGCATGCACCTGAGTTAGTAAAAGTTCACCCAGTCTTGTGTGAAGATGTGGTGTGTTTAAGTGAATAATCGTGTTTTGAAGATCTCCGTTATAAAGATCTTTCGAACAATTATCTAGCAATTTGTTATTGTTTATGCAAACGAGTGCAAAGAGGAATAACTATCATAGCAAATTATTGTTGTTTACATCAAGCTTTGAACAGTAGCACACAGAATTGTTCGAACAATAAAGAATTTAATATATACTATGTTCAGACACGTACTTTTATTGAATTAATATTCGGTTTACTGATAACAATATTTTTAGTGTTCAGACACAAAATTTATTTGACAGCTGGTAAACAAAACAGCTGATTGCTTCAACAAAATTGCTTTTAATTTAATCGCGAAAATTGGTGCCAAAAAAATTTAAGAAAAAATGGAAAACAATTTAACATTGGAAAAGGTCTTACTAATGATTAACCGAAACGCCGAGCTGTTGTTTTCTGACTCCAAAGTGGCTTCTCTCAGAAGGATGAGAAAGAAAAATTTGATAATATTGCATAGCTTGCAGAAAAGAAAGCTTTTGCTTATGGCACTGTAAGAGGAAAATGAAACTCAAAGGTCTTTATTTGTTAACTGCTGAATTCGTCGTATTTTCAAAATATACCGGTCAGTTAACATATTCTGTATAAACCCGAGGATGAAATTGCGAGAACTGTTATAGATCATCAGTCAAGACCTAGAAGGTCAGCCACACTTGGAGAAGACAGGTAGAAACAGAAGCGGCTTTCTTCAGAGCAGGAACTGGATTCCCAGTAATATCTCAGTTCAGGGTACAATAAATAACTTTTCGAAATAAATTAGAAATTATCATCAAACAACATTGGAATCGAAATTGTTAAAAATTAAATACGACATCAAGTCTGTGATGTTATTAAAATTCTTTGTATATGACATCAGTTGGAAATATTTTCTTATCCCTTTCTGCTGACCTTCCATTTTTAGTTTGTCGTTCTTTTGTTTTTGTTTGTTGTCGACATTTGAGTTTTCAAATATCAATAGAAAGTGTTCGGAAAATAGTAATATGCTCACTGAACGTACTTATGACAGTGCTGTATTTGAAGTTTTAATCAATATTACAACAATTTATGAATAAAATAATTATATGTCAATAATTTATTGACATTTTATATGAAATATTGATATCAATAATGCCGTTTATTGCGATTTTTTCAATATACGTGCATGTCTGAACATAGTATAAAACTAAACACAAATTTATTTTTATTTGCAATCTACGAGCTTAATTTTAAACATTTTTAAAAGGTAAAAACGTAATAATTGGTGTCAGAAGTGGGATTGCAAAACTTAAAAGTAAAAATAAATAAATAAGAAAAAATTAAACTGAAACTCTACGAAATAAGAGTAAAACGGCTCAAACGAGAGTTGGATAAACTAGAGCTGCGAACAGCAGGCACAAAGAATGAATTCCAAAGGCGGTTAAGGGAAGAACTTCAGCATCAGTCGATACCCCTAGCGGTATCGACATAAATTCGTTGCTAGCCGCTATGATAGAAAAAATACAAGTAGCAAACCAAAAGCTAATTGATGATGTAGGAGAAGCTTCTAGATCAGAAAATGCAAGCAGCAATTATGACAAAAATGGAGGATGGAGAACAGAAAGTTTTGTCAAAAATTGAAAAGAAACTTGAAGCGACAACAGGGACGCTAAAGAAAATACATGAGTCGGTTAAGCACGAAAGTGATTAATTTGTAAAAGGCAGTTAGGTTAGAGGACGTGACAAGTACAGTACCTGAAGGCCAAGTTGACCCTTTGTACAAAAACGTCTTTAAGTGTAGGAAAGTAGGAAAGGGGTGAATAAGGAAGCCGAAGACTTACGCAGACCAACAAACACAAACACTAACAAACAACAATACTAACAAACACCAACACAAATACAAGAGAGAGTGCGACTACACTAATGAAGTCCTTGCATCCTCATACAGCTCAAGCTACTAATGAATCTATGGAGAGCTTTGATATCGTCTCTCGACACAGAATTCAAACCCTCTAAGAAACCCCTGCCAAAGGTCTTTAACCCCAACCTACTAAGGGCTGGGCAGTTACAGAGGAGGTGTTCGATAGTCTCCAACTCCGCCTCATCGCAACATATCCCGCAATAGTCCGGCTGTGATCTGTTCCAGATCCCTGTCAGTGGCCTAATCTCGCAGTGCCCTGTAATACATCCAATAACTAACCTTAAACTGGCCTTAGCCAAACCCAGTAGCACACCTGTTCTATCACTGTATATAGCAGACCACAGACACCTAGAAGGGTAACAGCCCGACCCATTCTCCCAATACCTCTGCTCTTCCCCTGACCCATCCATTGATGAGGCTAGAGAGGTGGCAGATTGGAGGATCAGGACCAACTATTAAATAGCTCCAAGAAAGCGAACCTAACCTAGCAAGAGCATTCGCTGTCTCATTACCGAGTATTCCACTATGATTCGGAACCCAGCATTGACCGATTCGGTCCGGTCCAAAAGTCCTCAACGACTCCTTGCAATGGCCCTTAGGGCAACCTGACTGTCAACGAAGACCAAGTAAGATTGCGAATCTGAAGCGGGCCCATCAGCTATGGCCCGAATAGCCATCAAGATTGCGAAAATCTATGCCTGAAACACGCTTCAGTCATCTATTAATCTGAAGTGAAGTTTAAGACCGAGTTCCTTACAGAAAACCCCAGCATCTGTACCTCCACCTAACTTAGACCCATCCTGCCCCTGGAGTACCCACCATTCCATTGTGCCCTATACGGCATGAGTATCCTCAAACCAGGCAGGAACATAGCCTCAGGCACAATATAGTCGGTGGTTTTTTCCGAATGTCTGTACCTCCCCTCAGGAAAGACGATGTTCAGAACTCTGGAGTGATCTATCGAGCGCTGTTTCCAGCAGCCTGATTCCTTCAGACGTATGACACTTCACGCTGCACACTGCTTGACATATAAATCAAGCGGAGTTAGGCAGAACATAATGTCAAGAGCAGCGTGAGAGCAACTCTTCCTCACTCCAGTGATACTCAAAGATGCAATCCTCTGAACATTATCCAAGATTTTCCGCTGAAAACTCTTATCTAAGGCACTCCACCAAACAACGCAACCATAAGTAATAACCGGTCTAACAATCGCCAGATATATCCAGCGAATGGCCCTAGGCGAAAGACCCCAGCTCTTACCAATGGAGTTCCTACACTGATATAGAGCATTCAGTCCCTTCTTCGTTCTTTCCTCGGTGTTCTTTTCTAATTCAGCTTGCTGTCCATCGGTATAATTCTCGCAGTCAGTACTTAATAATGTAAAACTACGGACAGCTACTGGAAAGTCTAAACGGAAAGGTGACTGTAGCCAACGTCAGTGTAAGCCACGTCTTTATTGTTGCCGATATTGTGGACTAGGTTATCATTGCTGCCGATTTAATGATAGCACATGGCATCAATTTGGATATGGGGCAGGAGATAATGGGTTGGCGAAATGTGGAGATAATGCTTGCCGTGGCATACAAGCATCGACAAAAATTACCACCTCAGACTGAATCGTTGATATGGGCGCGTTTGGAGGGAGTACGTGAGGAAAAAAGCTTGTGGGTTGTTGAACCAGCAGAAATTCAGACGGATTTGTTATCAGCAAAGGCCCTTGTCAAATCCACCGAATAGAAAATTGTCCCGGTGAGAGTGCTAAATCTATCAGGCCATGAAAAAGTCATCTGTAAAAACTCCGAGGTGGGCCACTGTGCTCCAGTAGAGGCAGTAATAAACAGCGAACAATTGCAGGAACCTGCCGAAAGATCAGCCAAGGACCCACAGGAATTTGGTGTAAATGTGGAGAAATGGGTAACAGGTCTAGCAGCTCCAGAGAGAAATAAAGTCAAAAAGCTGCTAAAGAGGTACGCTTGCGCTTTCGCCACGAACAAAAAGTCAAGGTAACAGCCATGGTCAAACATGAAATTGATACTGGCGAAGCGAGATCGATAAAACAGGCACCCAGAAGAATACCGCTGGCAGAGCGTAATAAAGTTAAAGAGCTAAACGACGAAATGAAGAGGAGCGGTGTAATGTAACTATCATCGTGTCCGTCTTAGTCAAGAAGAAAGATGGCAGTGCAAGATTCTGCGTAGACTACAGGAAGCTGAATGATGTCACTACAAAGAACATTTAAACATCAAAAACATGGCAGAAGTTCTGCAACGAATATCAATGGCTGGACTAAAATTAAGCGTAAAGAAATGTGCATTTTTCCAAAAACAAGTGAAATATTTAGGGCATCTTGTTACAGCAGATGGCGTATCCACGAATGAAGGTAAAATACGAGCAGTAAAGGACTGGCCTCGTCCCTAGAATTTACATGAATTACGCAGTGTTTTTGGGACTATGCACATACTACAGACGCTTTGTGCCTAACTTAGCTAGCATGGCTGCAAACTTGCATGAGCTCACCAAGAAATCAAAGGTGTATCAATGGGGTGAGTCTCAGGAAAAGGCGTTCCAGCAACTAAAAGACCTACTGTGAGCTACACTAGTTTTGGCGGTTCCAGTTCCAAGGGAAAAATTCATTCTAGATAGTGATGTTAGCGGATATTGTATCGGTGTTGTACTTTCCCAAGTGATCAATGGTATAGAGAAAGTCGTAGGCTACTATAGTCGCACACTGTCGAACCTAAACGGAACCATTGTGTGATCCGACGAGAGCTACTTGCAGCGCTGGAGTGTATAAAACATTACTATAAGTACCTGTATGGCCAACATTTTCTGCTTGGGACTGATCATTCCGCACTGAGATGGCTGCTGCAATTTAAGAACCCTGAAAGACAGTTAGCACGTTGGATTGAGCGCCTCCAGACTTTAGACTTCAGCATTGAACACCGAAGAGACATAAAACATGTTAATGCTGTGCTCTCACGCACACCTTTTAATTTTGAGTGTAAGCATTGCGTGAAAGCCGAGAAGAAGGAATCCATCGTTGATATCCTGCTTAAGCAGATCGAAGCCAACGAACACTAGTCCGAAGCACAAAGAAGTGACCCAATATTTGCGAAGATTATAGCAGCTAAGGAAAAGGACAAACGACCTACCAGAAATGAGATATCCGCAGAAGGTCGTCTTACAAAAGCATATTGGGCACTATGGGACAGCTTAAAGATCATAAATGGATGCCTCTATCGACATTGGGAAAGCGCTGATGGCAAGAACTCATCCAACCTTTTAGTAGTGCCTTCCTTCAAAATGAAAGAAGTATTAAATGAATTCCATAATGGAGCTAGCGGAGGACATCGTGGAGTGACAAAGACACTGGAAAGGCTAAAACAACGTTTTTATTGGGTTGGATGTCAACAAGCAGTGGCGGATTGGATAGCAAACTGCACCCAGTGTATTGCAGCTAAATGTCCAGCAAGAAGAAGTCGAGGTCAGCTGATGCAATATAACTCAGGAGCACCTTTCGAGTGGATAGCGATGGACTTAGAAGGCCCTTTTCCTATCAGTAATGCCGGAAACCGATATGCTTTCGTCGTGATGGATTAGTCCAGCAAATGGTTTGTGAACAAGTGGGTATTCCGCTACGGGGTTTCAATAGAGCTAAATTGCGATCAAGGTAGAAATTGCGAGTCAGCTGTATTCGAGGAAATGTGTGAGTTATACGTTATTAAGATGACTCGAACAACGCCACTTCACCCACAGTCTGACGGGATGGTAGAATGATTTAATCAAACCCTGGAGGAATACTTGCGAAAATTAGTGTGCGGATTGGGAAGGAAGAAGAAGGATTGGGACGAACACATTCCGAGGTTTCTACTGGCGTACCGATCTGCGGTCCATGATTCAACATCTAGATCACATGTCAAAGTTATTTTTGGGACTGAGATAAAACTGCCTGGTGGCTTAGAGTTTGGTGTTAAGCCCGCCACAGAGAGAGATGCTACATACGCTGAAAAACAGGAGAGTCTAAATGAACTTCATGAATTTGTGCGCATATGTATAAAAATGGTCAAAGATAGAATGAAAGCCAGGTATGATCGCGCACCAAATACGGAGGGCTTCCATGAGGGACAACTGGTTCTACTATACAACTCAAAGCGGAAGAAGGTATTATCTCCCAAGCTACAAACTAGATGGGATGGACCTTATAAAATAATTAAAAAATATAGAATACAGAAAGGTAACAGCTCGCGAGCAAAAATGAAGGTTGTACACATAAATCGACTGGCAAAATATGAGAAGAGATAATGAGGCTTAAGTGGGCGACAGTTTTACGAAAATGGAAACGATGTACCATCGTTTAACATTAAAACGATAAACAAAAGCTACACAAATAAATACAACAAACTTGTTACAAGTAAACCAACAACATAAGTACGAAAGAAAAGGGGATAGACAAGAAGCGAGAACGCAACAGCAAGCAATGTGAACAAAATACACAAAGAACAATGAGGTCGCGATAGAGTCCTCGAGAACGCGAAACCCCGAACGTTCGACTTCAAGAACCTTCATCAGACTGATTACGTGGGCATATAAAAAGGCAAAACGAAGCAGGCAACGAGTAGTAAGAATTCTGTCAGCCTTGTGTGAAGACGCGTGTGAAGAAAACAGTCGTGGTTTGAAGATATCCGCTGTAAAGATCTGCGTTGTTATTGTCTACGCAATAGTGGAAAAAAAGAATAACATTCAAGCAAATTATTGTTGAATACATCAAGTTGTAAACAGTTGCACGCAAAAGTAGTGCGAACAATAAAGAGTTCAATTGAAACTAAACACAAATTTATTTTTATTTTGTTTGCAATCAACGAACTCATATTTTAAACGTTTTTAAAATTATAAAAACGGAACGTAAAAATAAATAAAAAAAATTAAAACGAAACTCTTCGAACTAAGAGTGGAACGACGACAACTAGAGCTGCTGGAATAGACATTGATTCCTACGAGTTCGAGGATGAAGAGATCAAGAGTTACAGGCCCCTGCAACCCTTAGCGGTATTGACATAAATTCGTTGATAGCCGCTGTGATGGAAAAAATTTAAGTGTTAACTGATGTACAAGAACTTTCTGGAGCTGAGAATCAAAAGCTATAGGCTAATGTACGAGAAGCTTCTAGAGCTGAATATCAAAAACTTCTGGCTGATGTACAAGAAGCTTCTAGAACCGAAAATCACAAACTTCTGGCTGATGTACTAGAAGTTTCTAGAGCCGAAAATCAAAAACTTCTGGCTGACGTACAAAAAGCTTCTAGAGCCGAAAATCAAAAACTTCTGGCTGATGTACAAGAAGCTTCTAGAGCCAAAAGTCAAAAACTGCAAGCAGCAATTTTGTCAAAAATTTAAAAAGAGCTCAAAGCGACAACAGGGAAGCTGCAGGATATACATGAGTCGGTCAGCAAGAGAATCACTGGTGTCGAGGAAAGGGTGTCACATTTCAAAAAACCTTTATAATGGAGGAAATGATCAACAACCTCCAGAGACAGCGACCGGAATCAGTGCGAGTCGTATCAGAAGGTAGGAAGGCAGGATAAAATCACCTTGCTTTGATGATGGCTCACCCCTATCCATATTCAAATTCCAATTCGAGACAGTAGCCAGCAGAAACAGATTGGACGATGGCAAGAAGGTTTTGGAACTAATTTTGGCGTTAAAATGTGTCCAAGCTAAGATTCTAGAAACCATGTCAGACAGCTGCAGAAACAACTACAACGACTTAATGCTGGCGTTACAGCGTAAATTCGGCGACAAGCACAAACGAGAACTATACCGCATGGAGTTAGGTGCCGTGCGCAAAAGGATAATGAGACACTCCAAGCCTTTGCAATGGAGGTCAAGAGATTAGTGCAGCTTACATACCCAAGAGAAAGCCACCCGTTGATAGACAACTTTAAGACCGAGGCGTCTGTTAATGGTATACGCCACCCTGACATTAAATCAGCGGTATGTTCTGCGCAGAAAATAACCTTTTCAGAGACAGTGGCCTTTGTACTAGCCCAGGAGACTGCTCACACGACTTCTAGACCACAAGCAAACTGCGAAAAATGAAAGTCATGGAGGAGGAAAAATGCCTTTTAAATAAATTTAAAGAGCAAGTTTTGGGAGAAAACGGACAAAAGGCTAAACTTAAATGCTTCAACTGTGGAAAGGGCGGCAATTTCCATAGAAACTCCGAAGCGCTACGAAAAAGGTCAAGATCCGTCTCACCAACAAGGAATAGTAAACGGGCGAACTACCAGAACTACACAAGAGACCCCGTTAAACTAAAACGAGCTAGCACTGAGGGGCAAGTTTTGTCTCGGAAGCTGTTAGCTTTCTGAATTCGTATACGACATCGTTTGTTCTTTTAATTATTTTATAAGATCAATCCCATCTAGTTTGTAGCTTGGGAGCTAATCCTTTCTTCCGCTTTGAGTTGTATAGTAGAACCAGTTGTCCCTCATGGAAGCCCTCCGTATTTGGTGCGCGATCATACCTGGCTTTCATTCTATCGCTGACCATTTTTATACGTGTGCGCACAAATTCATGAAGTTGTAGTGTATACATATTGTAGAGCACAAATGCATACTCTGATTTAGTTCAGGTGCATGCATACAGTGTATTGGGTTGCACCAAATTATTACAAAGTGTTACTTTGAACCAACCGCATATTTGTTTATATTTATGTGTACTTTCAGTTTCTGAAGTGTGTCACTATTGTAAACTGACCTAAGTGATGGGAATGCAGAACATGTACCATCTAGAACACTTTTGGTGTATGTTTAATTCAAGTGCAACAAAATTACATTGAGTGTATTTTATTTTAATTAAGGTTAATTTAGAGTTTAAGTTATTGAGTGAGTTTAGAAAGTCACTCATAGAATTAGAAAATGTATTAGTATATAAGACCAAAATTAAATAAAGAGAACATCATCTTATTTTGATTACTGAACAATAAAACTGGTTCTTTATTTCCTACATGGCGATCCTGCCCCTCTAAACAAAAAGCAAGAAAATAACTGCTTAGTCAAGAGGAAAGGAGAAAGATAAAATAAATATAGCTTATGATTATTTTTATCCTTTAGACAAGTAAGACAAAATTCTTTCCATGAATCCCCCATTAGAGGAGATATTAAAAGAATTTGAAGCCAAAAAACATTGCGCTAAATTATTATCAGAGTACAAGAATGCGGAGAAGTCCGAAATACTAGATGTGGGCCCGAAACCTTTAAGGATTCCTGAGAAGAGGGAAGTCGAGCTGACATTTGAAATATACCCCTTACCAAACGTCAACAAGACTAGAGGTGGAGCTTTGGCGAACGCCAAAAAGGAAATTTCAGTAATTATTTTACAACTCTCCTACGAGGAAAATAAGGAGATAAAGCAAATTTTGGAGGGTAAAATAACAACTCTAAAGAATGAAATTAAGAATATTAAAAAAGAGAATAGAAGAAAAAGGAAGGAAAAATTAAGAAAATAATGAATAATAAAAAATAGAAAATGAAGTTAAAAAGAAAAGAAAAACATACGTATAATAATAATAATAATTTTAGTAGTCTCGTGTGTTTTATATACAGTATTCAATAAATAGAACCCTTTTAATTAAGATATCTGTAAAAAGTAGTAAAAGAATTTGTTGAGGAAAATACAAATTACATAGAATCTATAAAAAGAATATTTTCGATAGGTAATATTTTAAAAGGAAAAAACATTAAAAAAAAACTTCATAGGTAATTGGTATGGATTCGATCTTGGAGAGTCTACGAATACTAATATCGAATGCGAAAAAATCGTTAAATCGTCCGTTTTCAATAGACACTATATCTGTTAAAAATACAGAAATAAATAAGTTAGAAGAGGATTTCTTAAGACTACAAACCAACTGAAAATCAGAAAGTAGAATTCGAAAACTTAAAAACGGAAGCCTTATATTTATTGGAGCAGCACTCTAATAAGAAAACTAATATAGACAAAAGGAAAGCGTTAATTATGTTAAACATTGAATTAACGCATTAACAGCGGTAATTAAGTTAATACCAATTTTCTCAGGAAAGAAGGATGAATTGACAAATTTCATCAAGAAATAGTAGCACAAACCATACCGGTGGAAAAACAGAATTCATTCTTTAATTTCATTTTTAATTCAAGATTAGACTCGAATGTATAAAATAGGATAAAACAAATTTCAATTCCTAGAACCATTGAAAAATTGATTAATGCCTTGAAGAGTTCATATAAATTGGTTAAGAATTCTAACAGCATTTTGAACGAGTTAACAAGTATAAAACAAAGGGGTGATAATTTCCTTGGTTTTACCACGAAAATTGAAAGCTTAGTATCTGAATTAAATGAGATTCAAATATCTGAGGCAGGCGAAACGAGTAGAATTCCAATAATAAACTCAAACGCGAAAATAGCATACAATGCATTTATAAATGGACTTCAGATCCACAAATAGTATCAACAATTGATGCTAGTAAGGTCAATACATTCGTGGAAGCATTAGAAATAGCTGAAAATACTACATCAAGATCAAAGCAAAGACAAGAATTTTTTTCAAAATGTTAGACTAGACGCGTTGAGTATACCAAATGTAAGAAATGCGGAAAAACACATGACTATAAATGTCCAGCAGAAGGCAAGGAATGCTACAAATGTAAAAAATTTAATCATTTCAGCAATATGTGTTTGTCAAGTTCTAATATTAATAACAACAACACAAACAACAGAGCTAATGTAAATTCTAACAACATGAAGTACTATAGATCCAATAGGAATCGTAATGTAAACCATATTGATTATCAGGGAAACTACCTAAGCTCGGAGACCATACATCAGGAATCTCCGGAAGAAAACATATAATTACAACAAAAATTTATAATATATCATCTAACCTCAAAAATTATGTAAAACTTAACGTTTTGAATACAAATTATCCTTTAACTTTCATGGTACATACAGGAGCTGTTGTATCCCTGTGTAAGGAAGATTTTGTATATCATTACGACGAGGATCCAGATGATTATTGCAACTTAACTGGAATCTCGAAAGAAGTTATTAAATCTATAGGTTTCACATATATAAAAATGAAAATCGAAAATAATTAACAACATAAAATACAACTAGTACAAAATGATTTTCCAATAAGTACAGACGGAGTTATTGGTAGGGATTTTTCTCTAAATATAAATACAATATAGATTATGATACGTACATATTATCATTTACTATCAACAATGAGACAATAACACTACCTATACGTGATAATGTATTTTCTGTTAATTACGTAAGAATACCACAAAGAAGTGAAATTATAATACCTTTTAAGATTAAATTAGATGAAGATGGTGTAGTACAAAATAGAGAAATTACAAATGGTTTATATTTGGTGAATGTAATCGTGCCCAAAGAAGGAAATCAACATATTAACTTACTGATAAGCCTATAATAGTAAAGAATTTGAAAATTCAAACTGCTCCACTACGTAATTATGATGTATGTTCTATAAATATGAATCCTCATAAAGACGAAAACGCAGAAGAAAGATTTAAAAGACTACTGAATCGTTTGAAATTGGATGATTTAGAAGATGCTTATTAACGGGAACTTCTACACATATTATAGAAATATCAATCTGTATTCCACATGGATGATGAAAACTTAACTACTAACAAATAAATCTTCATGATAATAGTCTGGTATACATTAAAAATTACCGTTTACTACAAGCCAGTATGAATGAGATAGATACACAAGTTCGGAAATTGTTAGAAAGTAATATAATAGAACCATCAATTAGTCCAAATAATGCACCAATACTATTAGTTCCGAAAAAAGGTCAGACTGATCTGAAGAAATGGAGATTAGTAGTTGACTTTAGGAAGCTAAATGACAAAATAATAAACGATAAATTTCCTTTAACACGGATTGAAGATGCTTAGACAAATTGGGTAGAGCCATATATTTTTCAACAATGGACATGACAAGTTCATTTCATCAGATTAAGCTGGAAAAACAATCTCGACCATATACAGCTTTTTCTACACCAAATGGTCATTACCAATATATCAGATTACCATTTGGATTGAAAATATCATCAAATAGTTTTCAGCGTATGTTAACCACTGCTTTGTCTGGGTTAGATTCTGAAGCATTTCTTTACTTGGATGATATTACACCATAATTCAAATTTGGTAAAAGTAGTTCATCGATTGCAAAAGTATAATCTGAAATCCAATGCAGATAAATGTTGTTTTTTAAAACCAGAAGTGATATATCTTGGTCACCTAATAACACCAAATGGCATAAAAGCAGATCCTGAAAAATTTGAAGCAGTAACTAACTATCATGTGCCAAAGAACGCTGATGACGTCAGAAGATTTGTAGCTTTTTGTAATTACTACAGAAGATTTATTAAAAATTTTGCTGACATTGCTAATAATTTAAACAAATTATTAAAAAAAGGGTCAAAAGTTCGATTGGACAGAACGATTGGAAACCAAACATTATTTGAAACTCTTAAGATGAAACTAATAAGTCCACCAATTTTACAATATTCGAATTTTGACAAACCTTTTATCTTAACAACAGATGCATCAGATTTCGCATTAAGAGCCGTATTATCACAAGGTGAAATTGGGGAAGACAGACCAATTTCATATGCAAGAACGAAAGAAATAAAGCAGTTATAGAAAAGGAATTACTTGGTATACACTGGGGTATACAATTTTTCCGACCATATTTGTTTGGAAGAAAATTTATAGTTGTAACTGACCATCGTCCACTTGTCGCACTATTTACGCATAAAAATCCTAACTCAAAACTGACAAGAATTCGTTTGGAATTATCTGACATTCGATTTCCAAATAATTTACAAGAAAGGAATTAACAACACAAATGCAGATGCATTATCCAGGATAGAAATAGATTATAATTAACTTAAAGAAATGATACCTTTGAAAATGTGTGAAACAGTCAAAAAGACACTGGTGATAACAAGAGGAATGAAGAAAAAAGAGACGCAGAAAAAAGAGAAAAATAAAGATGTTTCTCATATTGGACCTGATCAACTCAAAATTTGGGATTGTACATCTATGAATGATACAAAACGCGCAACAAAATTAAGATTTTTATTAGAAAAGAGGTTAACCAAAGAAATAAAAATTATAGACAACAAAGGTCTAAACGAAATACAGGTGATATGTAGCGATAATCCATATTATTTAGATAATATCTTGGGGAAACTTCTTCTATCAAGAGAAGTGATAACATATTCAATATTATAAGCCATGAAAATTTATAAAATAAAGTAAATGGAAGCAAAATAAAAGACGTCAAGGTCCTTCTATACGATAATCCTCAGAAAATACTAAATAATGAAAAGAAGCAAGATATAATAATGTTATATCATAATACACCATGCGGAGGACATTTCGGCATACGTAAAACACTACTAAAATTGAAACAAAAATACATATGGAAAAATATGTATAAAATGGTAAAGAAATATATATCAACGTGTGATCTTTGTCAAAGGAACAAACAAATAAAACACACTAAAGGACCATTACAAGTTACAGATACACCAACACAGACTTTTAGTACTGTAGTTATCGACACAGTTGGACTTTTACGTCCCACAGAGGGGCATTTTACCTGAAAACCTGGTAAAAATTAATACAAGTGTTTTATGAGTTAATGGTCAGAATTTTTTGATAGCGTATAAATATATAAACGAAAAGCAAGAATTGCTAAAAGCTTGGTTGCTGAGCATCCGATTCACACACTTCCAAACGAGAAGAAAGGAAAAACTTTAGCGTGCGAAACTGAAGCTCTAGTAACTCAATTTTATCAGCGAATGATTTTATAGAATAATGCCAGGAATGAAAAACTGGGTGTCTGTTCGAATCGATGGCCAGAAAGTCCAAATGCAGAAGAGGATGGTTCTCTGTAACCTGAATGAGTTATGTGCAACATTTCAATCTGAACACGAGGACGTCAAAATTGGATTTACAAAATGTACCCAACTGAGGCCAAAGCATTGCGTTTTGGGCAGGAAGCAGCGGAACTCACACAGTATGCGTTTGCATTTACCATGAAAGTGTTAAACTCATGTTGAAGGAAATCAACTTAAAGTATTTGACAGATGATTCCTCAGAAGATTTTACGTTAGTACGTTAATACGTTTTTATGCCAAATATTGAAAAATCTTATAGAATAGAAGTTTTATATTGATTTTTTATTTATTTGAAAGGTATGAGCAACTGCTAGTTTATATATATATATCTCATATATTAATGTTAAAATTATTCGTTCAAAATTGAAAAATAATTAAAATTTTACATTATTTTACCCTCCCTAAAAAAAGATAAGGATTTTAAAGCTGAAAGTAGTTTTTAGTAGTTTAATGTTAAATACCACAAGAAAATACGAACTCTCTACATTCAGGAGCAAAAAAAGTTTGCGCAAATTTGCGCAATTATTTTTTGGCGATTTTTTGAAAATTTTTCTTTTTTTTGAAAAATTAAAAAAAAATTTGACTCAGTGTAATAAAGTCATATGGCCTTATTTCTCAATAGAATGAGAAATAAAACTATATGGATTCAGTAGAAGCGATACCAATCGAGATGTCCTGAATAGGTTACTTTTAAGCAGTGACCCTTTTATAAGCTGCAGTACACAAAAATCGCGAAGGAATAGAAAAGCATTTTCATCAGATACTATTAAATTACTCCTTCCTGACATTGATGATGAAAATGATAACGATTTTAACGTTTGTGGTTAGTTTCACTCATTAAGTATTTTTAAGTTAAGTATTAAATAATGTAAAATAAATATTATGAATAAATATTAATTATCATAGAACTTTAAAAATTAATTACATATGTATATCGACTATTATAACAATATGATTTGTACATATGTTTAATTTTCTTAATGGACCGTATGTGGTACCCAAGGGCACTTATGATCCGATCACAATAAAATCAGGTAAAATGATTCACATTCATATTAAACATGTTCATGGCGAATTTCATCGAAGTAATAACATTTTTAAGCCAATTATAATTGCTAAACATAATTTCTTAAGGAGCCCTATTTTTGACCTAGGGGTAGTTATGGACCGACCATAACAAAACTGTGTGAGTTCCGCTGCTTGCTGCCAAAACGCAATGCTTTGGCCTCAGTTGGGAAAATTTTGTAAATCCAATTTTGACGTCCTCGTGTTCAGATTGAAATGTTGCACATAACTCATTCAGGTTACAGAGAACCATCCTCTTCTGCATTTGGACTTTCTGGCCATCGATTCGAACAGACACCCAGTTTTTCATTCCTGGCATTATTCTATAAAATCATTCGCTGATAAAATTGAGTTACTAGAGCTTCAGTTTCGCACGCTAAAGTTTTTCCCTTCTTCTCGTTTGGAAGTGTGTGAATCGGATGCTCAGCAACCAAGCTTTTAGCAATTCTTGCTTTTCGTTTATATATTTATACGCTATCAAAAAATTCTGACCATTAACTCATAAAACACTTGTATTAATTTTTACCAGGTTTTCAGGTAAAATGCCCCTCTGTGGGACGTAAAAGTCCAACTGTGTCGATAACTACAGTACTAAAAGTCTGTGTTGGTGTATCTGTAAATTGTAATGGTCCTTTAGTGTGTTTTATTTGTTTGTTCCTTTGACAAAGATCACACGTTGATATATATTTCTTTACCATTTTATACATATTTTTCCATATGTATTTTTGTTTCAATTTTAGTAGTGTTTTACGTATGCCGAAATGTCCTCCGTATGGTGTATTATGATATAACATTATTATATCTTGCTTCTTTTCATCATTTAGTATTTTCTGAGGATTATTGTATAGAAGGACCTTGACGTCTTTTATTTTTGAACTACTCCATGACGATGGGGCAAGAGTAAGAAGTTGAATTCTTTCAGATCTACTCTGTGACGTTTTGACTTAATTTTTATTTGTTCAAAAACTTCTACTGCATCATTGTGATGTTGATTTTGGCACTCATTATTAGGTCTTATAGGTTCTACCGAAAAGTTAGAACAACCATCATCTCCTGCAGAACTGTCATCATTTTCAGAATTGATTTTGTTCTCATCTGGAATAACCGGTAATGTGTCCAACTTTCCCATCATTTTCCTGCACGATCCACAAATTAGCAAACGTTTTGAAAGCGTTGGGAATTTTTTCAATAGGTTAGGTTAGGTTAGGTTAGAGGACTTGTACTTGTCAATTAAGATAAGTACAGTACCCGGAGGTCGAATTGACCCATTGTACAACGTCCTAGTTTCTCACATCACTTATGTTGTGTGTGTTAATTTTATACATGAGTGGTGGGACCTACAGTTTAAAGTCGACTCCGAACGACAGATTTTTATTTATTGAGAAACTTTTCATGGCAATTTTTATTTACTCTCAGAGTTTTTGCCAGAAATCTACAGAGAGGAAGTCGCCGAAAAAATACTTTTTGTATTTTGTCTTTGATGCCTGGCCTGGGGATTACAACAAAAAGAAGTCAACATTTTCTTTTTGGAAGCGGAAGCCATTGTGAAGATTAATTATGTAAGTAATTAGTAAATAACGCACGTCCAAATTTTAACACTGTTTATCAAAAACTAATTTCCGAATGTCCTTTAAATGCAACTAAATACTTTTTAAGATCATTTAGGTAGTACGTTTTTATGCCAAATATTGAAAAATCTTATTCTTGAGTTAAAAAATATTTTTTTTTTGATAGATATCCCACTCGCATCCCATTAAGCGATTATAAAGGGCTTAAAGGAAATTGTATAAGCTTTCTTTTGAGAAAAAAAAGAGCCCATTTTGAAAAAAAATTTAAAAAAAAATAAAAAAAATTTTTGCTAGGACCAATAGGTGAAAAGTTACACACATTTTAAAAAAACCCTGTATGACCAAAATGTCCAACTTTGACCCCCTCTAACTCCGGCAGTTCTTGACTGATAGAGCTAAATTTGTGTCTAGCCTACTATCCAATAGTACTAACCTTGGTGCAAATTTCGTCCAAATCGGAAGACATCGATTTTAAAAATTGGGTCACTTGACACGGAATTGCCCATATACAAAAACAAAATTTATTTTAACATAATGGTAATAAAAATATCACTTGAAAATGCACTTCCCACTTAGACAAGAAATCATACAATATGTCAAAACAAATTGTACGGTTTTTTTTGGGTGAGGGTGTAGTGTATGCATATTGTAGAGTAAAAATGCATACTCTGATTCAGTTCAGGTGCATGCATACAGTGTATTGGGTTTCACCAAATTATTACAAAGTGTTACTTTGAACCAACCGCATATTTGTTTATATTTATGTGTGTTGTTTGTGTAGTAATACTTTAAGTTTCTGAAGTGTGTCACTATTGTAAACTGACCTAAGTGATGGGAATGCAGAACATGTGCCACCTAGAACACTTTTGGTGTATGTTTAATTCAAGTGCAACAAAATTACATTGAGTGTATTTTATTTTAATTATTTTGAGTAGAGTTTAAGTTATTGAGTGAGTTTAGAAAGTCACTCATAGAATTAGAAAATGTATTAGTATATAAGACCAAATTTAAATAAAGAGAACATCATCTTATTTTGATCACTGAACAATACAACTGGTTCTTTATTTCTTACAAAGTTCATTTAGACTCTCCTATTTTTCAGCGCATGTGGCATCCTTCTCTGTAGCGGGCTTAACACCAAACTCTAAGTCACCAGGCAGTTTTATCTCAGTCCCAAAAATAACTTTGGCATGTGATCTAGATGTTGAATCATGGACCGCGGTACGCCAGTAGGAACCTCGGAATGTGTTCGTCCCAATCCTTCTGTTGCTCGCTCACTACTTTTCGCAAGTATTCCTCCAGGGTTCGATTAAATCGTTCTACCATCCCGTCAGACTGTGGGTGAAGTGGCGTTGTTCGAGTCTTCTTAATAACGTATAACTCACACATATATATCATATATATATCATTAACGAAAACGATTAAAAGAACATACTAGATTTAAAATCTTGGTTCTAAAGCTAATATTTTGTACTGTAACCTTTATTTCTAAGAACAGCTTTGCACCTTTTTGACATTGATTCCACCAAATCTTGACAAGTCTTATTTGGAATAGAATACCAATCGTATTTAATTTTCTCCCACAACTTCTCCTTATTTTTTGATTTTAGTGGTCCAATTTTTTTGTTTTACGATTTTCCATAAATTTTCTATCCGATTTAAGTCCGGAGATTGTGCTGGCCATTGCATTACGTTCACACCGTTATCCAGAAACTACTTTTTCACAAGATACGAAGTGTGTTTCGGATCATTGTCCTGCTGGAATATCCATTTGACTGGCATTTCCCATTCGGAATACGGTATCATCACTTCGTTTAATATGTGACAGTATACGTTTTTGTCCATGTTTTCTTTAATCCAGTACAGTGGTCCCACGCCATGCCAGGAGAAACATCCCCAAACCATAATACTACCTCCTCCATGCTTAAAAGTTTTTGTTGTATAACTGGAAACAAAGTTCTTTATTTTTGGGACGTCTTATCCATGTTTTTCCATCACTACCAATTAAATTAGTATTACTTTCGTCCGACCATAACACATTTCTCCATTTTTTTACATTTTTTTAAAATTTCCAAAATTTTATATGTAGTTATACTGACCCTATTTTTTGTCCGTCACTGTATATATGTATGTAGGAAATGTTGATATTACTTTTACATATATTTAAGTCGCCGTAGTCTAGTAGGCAGTGTGTTGGCTTATTAGACGTAAAGCCAGGGTGCGAGCCCCAGGCCAGACATCAAAACAAAATACAAATGGAATTTCTTTGGCAACTTCCTCTCGGCAGATTTCTGGCATAAACTCTGAGAGTAAATAAAATTGCCATGAAAAGTTTCGCAAAAATCTATCGTTCGGAGTCGACTTTAAACTGTAGGTCCCACCACTCGTGTATAAAATTAACACACACAACATAAATGGTGTGAGAAACTAGGTCGTAATCCCGACTAAAGGATTGTAATGACCAATTATGTATGTATGTATATATTTAAAAAAATATTAATTAGCGTTCGATTTCTATTGATTTATTTAAAACGTTATAAAACGTATTTTATTTGTATTTTGTAAGAATATTTGTAATTTGTTCACAATCGTTCACAATTTCTTTTAAGTTTGCTAATGTTCACAATGTACTATATTTTATTATTCTGATATATTGAAAATTCAAATGTTTTGATTAATTCAAGACAACTTAGTTCACAATTTTATATATTCGTTTATAATTTGATGTGTATATGTTTTATATAATTTGTGCACACGCTTAGTGGTTGGTTTTTAGTTGTTCGCTGTCGATCATCAACTCAACTGCAAAAGCAGTGAATTATTATGTTGAAGATGCATGTGCAGGTTGGTGATGTTATTGTCATTATGTGTAAAGGATATTAGAAGGTAGGATTAGAAATGAGTAAATTTGTTCACTCGTGTGAACAATCGGAATGTAGCTCTATTGGAACCCCGTAGCGGCATACCCAGTTGTTCACAAAAACATTAACTATTGTGTTCGCCTCTTGATTGGGTATGACATACACTTCCGGCCATTTGCTGAAATAATCCATCACGACAAGAACATATCGGTTTCCGGCATTAATGACAGGAAAAGTCCCTGCTACATCCACGCTATCCGCTCGAAAGTTGCGCTCAAGTTATATTGTTGCATCTGACCTCGACTTCTTCTTACTGAACCTTTAGCTGCAATACACTGGGTACAGTCTGCTATCCAATCCGCCACTGCTTGCTGACATCCAACCCAATAAAAACTTTTTTTTTGTTTTTGTTTTTTGTCCAGCGTCTTTGTCACTTCAAGGTGTTCTCCGCTAGCTCCATTATGGAACTCATTTAACACTTCCCTCAATTTGGAGGTAGGCACTACTAATAGGTTGGATGAGGTCTTGTCATCAGCGCTTTCCCAATGTCGATATAGGCACCTGTTTATCAATTTTAAACTGTCCCATTGTGCCCAATATGCTTTTGTAAGAGGATCTTCTGCGGATATTTCATTTCCGGTACATCGTTTGTCCTCTTCCATAGCTGCTATAATCTTCGCCAATATTGGGTCACTTCTTTGTGCTTCGGTCCAGTCTTCGTTGTCTTCGATCTGTGTAAGCCGGATATCAACGATGGATTCCTTCTTCTCGGCTTTCACGCAATGCTTACACTCCAAATTACAAGGTCGGCGTGAGAGAGCATCCGCATTCCCATGTTTTATGCCTCTTCGTTTTGTTATTGGCAAGAGTTTGGGACCATTGTCCTCAATTTTCTTGCGTCCTCTTCTAGCTTTTATGTCTGTAGTCTTTTCTTCAGCCGTATAAGTGTCCGGAGAGAGTTCAGTTTGAAGATTAGCCTCTGTTTTCTGTACTTTCGACACATGATCATCGCTATTCTCACGTTTTCCGCACCTTCTCTTGGAACTACTCGTTCCAACGTAGTGTTCATCAGAAACCTTGTTGTCTGCGTACATACAACAAATATGCTATACTTGCATTATCAGCATTTCCAATTATTTATTAAGTTATTTTATTAATTGCTTAGTAAGACTAATTTATGTATGAATAGTTTGTCATAAATTAATTGTATTTCTTCTGCTTTTGGACACAGGAAATAAAGGTAATTAAAACTAATAATATTTGTTTCATTTCATAACAAGGGCCAAGGGTTGGACCCAACTATAATTTTTTATCATTTCCTTTGGGAAACGCTTTACTGGCACCCGCTTTAAAAATGCGGGATCCTAAAATCCTGACTTGGATGAATAAATATTAAGTTCTGCGATTCCTACGGGACCCTCCAGAACATTACAATTAAATAATAAATTAAGTGATGTGCTGCGATTCCTACGGGACATCCTATAAATAATAAAGATTATTGCGATTTCTACGGGACCCTCCAATAATCCTTCAACAATTTAAAAAACGAGAAACTATAACTGTTTATAAGTTCCTGTGAATCTAATGGGATCACACGAACAAATATAATAAAATAAAAAATCATCCAGGTGACAATAATTCTCACGCAATATAGAGGACTTACTCGTTAAGAGTCGTCAAGGTTCAACTCCTTGTCAGAATATTTATCCTGTGTGATAGTTGTACTAGGCAACTTCCTGCATTCACATGGGAACAAGGAAAATATTGCTGTGAAGCTAGTCGTGCCTTAGTAGGTTGAATGCAGTTGACCTGCTGCTGACTAAAAAGGACAACACGACCCTTCCTTGACCATGAAAGCAAATATAAAAAGGCTAGTATTGGAATAGCAATTTGGTACCGCCGCCATATTCATACGGTTTAAATTTTCAAAAATGTTAAAAAAAGCAAAGATAAAAAGGCTAGTATTGGAATAGCAATTTGGTACCGCCGCCGTATTCATACGGTTTAAATTTTCAAAAGTGTTAAAAAAGAGCAAAGATAAAAGGCTAGTGTTGGAATACCAATTTGGTACCGCCGCCGTATTCATGAAGAATACGGTTTAAATTTCCAAAGTTGTAAAAAAAAAGAATAAGAATAAGTAATAATAATAAAGTGAAAAGATTCATTAAAATCTAAAAGTTGAAAAATTAATATTTAAATAAAAAAGAGAGAAATCCTAAATAAATTATATATAGTATTGAAATTTGAATAAAAATATGAAATTTATAATATTGAAAATTTATGAAAAATAATACACAAAGTATTTTAAATAAAGAATTTATCATGGAAAAATGAAAACGTGAAAAATTGAGAAAAACAACAAGAAAAATGTTAAAAATGAAACGAAATAAAAATCAAAAAATATAAGAAATTAATTTAAAATTTATTAAAACAATAGAAAAGTAATAAATTGTAAAATTTGTGAAATTGAGAAAATCAAAAATTAGAGAATATATGAAAATTAATAAAAGTGAAATGAAGAAGATGAAATAATTATTATCGAAATGCTCAAACTGAAAATATAAGATAAAAAGTTAATTTTGAATAAATTTAGATGTGAAATTATTTTTACAAAAAAATGTTTAAATGAAAATTCTCACGAAGTGTTTTTTTTTGGTTTTAGAGTAATCCTATTGCTGTATGTGACCACAGTGAGCTAAAAAAAAAAATACAAAACAAAGCTAAATATCCAAAGGAAACCAAAAACCAACAAACAACGTTCCTGCATTACTAAGTTTACTAAGTGGTGAGTTTAAAACTTTTTATTATAAATATTTTTTTAAATGGATTCTTTGACTCAATCGGTTAATGAATTGTCAGGTTCGGTAGGAACCCTGATGAACGAATTAAGAAAGGCGGATAACCGTATCCGTGCTTCAGAAAGGTTTAACGTTCAACCCGCGATTCTTCAGTCTATTCTTTTACTTGCTCCTACTTCGGAGACTACTACTACTAAGGAGTAATTTAACTTAGGGGTTTTTGGTATTCAAATTGTTGAATATTAATGTAGAGATAGGGATTTTTTTATTGACTTAAAGTGAGAAGAAGCAAAGTTAATAAGAAGCGTTTAATGCAAAATTGTAAATCTATGTAATAAACAAACATCAGGTAATTACATTAGTGTGAGAAGTCGCCGTAGTCTAGTAGGTAGTGTGTTGGCTTATTAGACGTAAAGCCAGGGTCCGATCCCCAGGCCAGACATCAAAACAAAAATACAAAAAAGTATTTCTTTGACGACTTCTTCTCAGCAGATTTCTGGCAAAAACTTTGAGATTAAATAAAATTTGCCATGAAAAGTTTCTCAAACATCTGTAGTTCGGAGTCGACTTTAAACTGTAGGTCCGTCCCGCCACTCATATATAAAATTAACACACACAACATAAGTGGTGTGAGAAACTAGGTCGTAATCCTAACTGAAGGGTTGTAATGACCAGTTATGTATGTACTTCGGAGACGACTTAAAGGAAATAAATAGACTTCCCGACTCGATAAAGGAAGTTAAAGTTTTTGAGGGAGATCCCTCCCAGTATGTATCTTGGATACATAACGTCGAGTGATTATGAAATTGTGCATGGAAAACCAATTTTTAGAGCGATTTTAAAAAGTACTCGTGGAAAAATTAGTAGTGCAGACAGTGCCTTAATTTCACACAATATCTTTGACGATGATTGACCGGCAATCAAGTCATGTCTGTCGCTTCATTACGCGGACAAAAGGGACATTAGGACGCTAGAACATCAACTCGGACAATTGGCGCAAGGGAACTGCAAACTAGATGAGTTTTACGCAAAGGTCAACCTCCAATTTTCATTAATAATCAATAAATTAAAAACCGAAACTTTTTCAAAAGAGACGACAAACGCATTAATGCAGACTTACAGATATAGGGCATTAGACGCTTTTATCAGAGGATTGAATGCAGACCTTTCTCGAATGATAATTGTGCAAAAGCCAAAGAGTCTGCCGGAAGCGTACACGGCGTGCCTGGACATACAAAACCTTAACTATAGGAATTATCCTATTCACCACCCAAATATGAGAAATTTCTTTAACTGTGCCAACTTACGTAATGAATCAAAGAACCAATGAATGAAAAGATGGATGTCGACTCGTCCGTACAAACGCGTCAAATGAATTATATGAATCGACCACAAAATATTAAGTCCTTTAAAAGGAAGTATGAATTGGATAATTTCCGCCCGAAGCACCAGCGAATGTTCAACTTCGGACCTAGGAACGACAACTATTAACCCAGGAGAAGGGATTATGATGGAAAATATTATTCAGCCAAACATTCGGAACAGAATGTAAATTTTATGGACCAAGGCTATCCAGCGTACTTTACATAGAGTACTTTGGTAAAGATGGTGTTCATTTCAAGGCTCGTTTGCCTTGATAGTAAAATATAATATAAAAAAGAATGGAAGTTATCCGAGTAGTTCACAAGGATAAGAGTATTTACTTCAGTTTATCAAGGTGGTTCACCAAGACGAGCGTTAAATCAAATAAATTGAATGTTTTGAATGATTGTAGTGAAGTGAAGTTTATTATATTATTTTTATTATAAATAGAGTAGCTAATAATAATAAACTTCACTTCACTATAATCAAACAAATTGAATGTTTTGAAGCTACAATCAAACAAATTGAATGTTTTGAATGTTTGTAGTGAAGTGAAGTTTATTATTATTAGCTACTCTAATTATAATAAAACTAATATAAAAAAAAAATACAAACAAAATTTACTTAAAATGCAAAAACAAAAATTAAATAACATATTCCCACACTTTGCTTGAATAAGGAATTCGCCACATTGCCGACGATATCTATTGCCCCGCGTTTTTTCCGTTTTGCGAAATTGTTTCGTCCTTGAGATTGTGAAAATGGTTAATTAATCCGGTACATTGAGTGGTGAGGTGCGAATGGTTACAGGCTTCCACCAAAGCAGATCTTCCGTTAACCAAAGGCTGCAATTCATTATAGAATGGTACCAATTCAAAGTATATATGAAGTTTCCATTCTGATATGATCGGCTTGATTTGACCAATATGTTCAAAATGTAACCCAGGATTACTAGTGATTTGTGTGTAAGTAACCTGAGAGCACATCACCAATGGAACGAACAATGCTAATAGTAATAGTTTTGGAGAATGCAGATTTTTATCTTTGTTGTTGGATGCCCTGCTTTTTTTAACGAGTGGCGGTATATCTGGGATTTTATTTTCGGCATTAGTTATTGGTGGTTCCAAAGAAAGCGGAGCTAGTAAATGAATTGCTCGCTTATTGACAACGGTAGATATTTTAATAGCAGCTGTCCTGACGAATCCATCTGGCCCGAGGTATTTTTCGATTACTTTACCGAGCCGCCATGTCATGACAAGTGACGGGTTATATTTGATTACGACTATGGCGCCAAGTGGCAAATTTTGAGACTTGGTTTGCCACTTATTCCGCTGCTGAAGTTCATTGAGGTATTCCATCGACCATCGATTCCATCGTTTTACTAAAGAGGTTGATGTTGATTGCGCAGTTGCATTAACTTGAGCTGTCAAAGGTTCTCCAATTAAGAAATGGCCAGGGGTTAAGGCCGCCTCGTCACTGGGATCATTCGACAATGGTGCAATTGGTCTCGAGTTGAGGATCGCTTCAACCTCTATAACTACGGTTTCCATTTCCTCATAGGTCAATGATGCGTTTTCGATTTCTTTAACCAGAACCCTTTTGGCGGACTTGACTGCGGCTTCCCATAGTCCACCGAAGTGATTGGAACGCGGAGGAAAGAAATGGAAATTAATGTTTCTATCCGCGCATTCTCGTAGAATTTTTTCTTGAGCTGGTGTAGAAATATCGTTATATGGCAAGAGCATTGGGTGTTTTGCATCAAAGCTCAACGTAGATGCTCTAATCTGCCTACGAATCTTAAGATATTATTTTTATCCAAAAATGGTGCTAGGCTTTTAATTTGACTTGATACTTTGAGTTCTGTTTGTCTTTGTAATTGTTAAATATCTTCCCTGAAGTTCGACTGCTGTTTAGTTCGAACAATGACGGCCAACGCATCGTGAAGCTCGAAAGGTATAAGAGTTGACCGGGTTTGTCGATCTACCTTGATAGATTTAGCGTTTTTTATGAATCTTAAAACATATCCCATGATTCGTTGAAGCGTTTTAAATGAATTTCGGTGGTTTATGCTATGCAACGGGTTTCCACTCTCGACTGATACCAGCAAACTTTTAGGGTTCTGTTTCATTTCACAAACTGTTGCTTCAGAAGCTTGACAAAAAGTTGGAGGTCAATGTTTTTCGTTTCCATGAAAGAAAAACGGACCGTACATCCATTGCGGTGCTTGTTGTAATTGTTGAGTTTCTAGTCCTCTAGATATGATGTCCGCTGGATTATCTTCGGAACTTACATGTCGCCATTGTTCGGGTGCCGTATTTTCTTGAATTGAAGCTATTCGATTTGCCACAAATGTATGGAAAGAGGATGACCTGGAGCTTATCCATGTTACCACGATTTTTGAGTCAGTCCAATAGAACGTTGGTATGGTATTCATGTCCAAATCTTGTTTAACTCTTGCAGCTAAGGTAGCTCCTAACTGAGCAGCACATAACTTCAGCCTTGGAAGGGTTTGCTATTTAAGTGGAGCTATACGAGATTTTGCACACAACAAGTATACAATTATAGTTTTATTAGGTAGAATCATTCTGATATAAACTGCAGCTCCATATGCCTTCTTGTCTTGTTGGAAAACCCACCCTTGAAACATGCCGATGAAATTGAAAACTTTGGAGTTCTTTAAGGTTACTTCAAAAGTTTCGCCAGCGAGAATCGAATTCCGAAGTAACAGCTTCGTCCCAAGAGAGGTTCAAGGTGCATAACTCCTGGACAAACATTTTGGCCCTGATGACTACAGGTGATAAGAGACCCAACGGATCAAAAATGCGTGCTAAATCTGAGATGACTGCTCTTTTAGTTACAGCCTTGATTGGTTGGATGTTGACTTTAATTCTTAGAGAAGTCGAGGCTGACTTCTTGATCAGTTTCAGGGATGTTACTGAGTAGTTGAGTATGGTTAGCGCACCATTTTCGTAAATTAAATCCGTATCCTGCCATGATTTGCTGGAGTTGCCGCTGAGTTTCTTGAGCTATGGTTAAGCTGTCGGCTTCACCTAGACGATGGTCAACATAAAAATTCTTTTCCAAAAAGCTTGCTGCTAAGGCATAATGTATCTTGTTGTCATGGCTTATTTCCTTCAAACATCTTATAGCCAGGTATGTCGCTGGTCTGGTTCCATATGTAACGCTATTCAATTTGAAATAGCTTATTGGTTCAGTGACATTCTTTCGCCACAGGATTATCTGATATTGCCTGTCTTTAGGATGGATCCATATTTGACGGTACATCTTTTCTATATCGGTAGTAAACACAAAACGCGGTAGCCGAAATCGCAGCAAAATAGTGAACAGCTCACTCTGAAGTGATGGCCCGATGTGCAAAATATCGTTCAACGACTATCCGGATGATGTTTTCGATGAAGCGTCGAATACCACTCGAAGTTTGCTGGTGCTGCTTTCAGATCGAAATACGCAATGATGAGGAATAAAGTATTTACTCCCTTCTACCTTCTCTATAGCGATTTTAGTCATATGCCTTAAAGCTTCATATTCCTTCAAAATTGTGCATATTGTTCTTTCAATGAAGGATCTTTTGATAGTCTGCGTTCCAAAGAGAGAAATCGGTTAAACGCGATATTGTGTGAGTCTCCCAGGGCAGATTTTTCCGCACAGAATGGAAGTCGTACGATGAATTTTCCGTCTTTTTCACGTTTGGTGTGTTGATTGAAGTATGCTTCACATTGTGCATTATAAGGTGATAATTGTTGTTGTGTGCTTTCAATCTCCTCCAATTTCCAGAATCGTTCAATAGCTATATCCATTTTATCATCTTCAGTCAAGATCCTGCATGTTGCATCTGACAATTGTTGACTAGATACCCTACCTGACACTATCCAGCCTAAGGTTGTATTTTGTAGCACTGGAAGGTTGTCAGCCAATTAAATTTGCCCAATAGCGAGCAATTGATGGTAATATTCCGCCCCTAATAGGATATCAATTTTGTCTGGATGGTTGAAGGTTGGGTCCGCCAAAGTCACATTGCTGGGAATTGACCACTTATCAATATGAAGAAGTTGAGTAGGCTGAGGAGCAATTATTTGCGGCAATACAAATGGCTCTAAATGCGCTGAAAAGTTGTTGTTGAGTCGGGATTGGATGATAACGCTGACTCAGTGTTGAACCTTAGTTCGGTTTTTTCCAATACCATTGGTTGATAGCCCTTGCTGGGAGTCCTAATCGTGCCACTAATCGTTCGGTTATTAGGTTGACTTGAGATCTTGAGTCCAGGACTGTTTCCAAACCGTTAGCCTTAACCTTTAACGACGCTGTTCCTAAAGGTTAGGTTAGGTTAGGTTAGAGGACGTGTACTTGCCAATTAAGACAAGTACAGTACCCGGAGGTCGAATTGACCCATTGTACAATATCCTAGTTTCTTACACCACTTATGTTGTGTGTGTTAATTTTTATGCATGAGTGGTGGGACCTACAGTTTCGACTCCGAACGACAGATTTTTTGAGAAACTTTTCATGGCAATTTTATTTACTCTCAGAGTTTTTACCGGAAATCTGCTGAGAGGAAGTCGCCGAAGAAATACCTTTTGTATTTTGTTTTGATGTCTGGCCTGGGGCTTTACGTCTAATAAGCCAACACACTACCTACTAGACTACGGCGACTTCACATTGCTGTTCCTAAAAGGACATAGGATTTTTTGTGTGCGTAACTAACTGCTATATCTTTGCCTTTTAAGAATGGGGTGGTAACAAGGGATGTCGCCTGTTCCGCTGAAGTGTCGCGATCTTCCTTGGTTAAAGAAGTCGAAGTTGGATGTACTTAGTTTTGTGCGCATTTGTGACGTTTGTTCCAAATGAACTAAAGTGTGGTGCTTTTTTCGACACTTTTGACAGCGGCCTAAAATGGTACATCTTTTGGATGAGTGGTTATATTGAAACAGTTGACACATAATTTCTGTTTCTGCACAAGGTTGAGCGGTTTTTGTAGGGCTGAGTATTATAAAGTCCTTGCAGCGATATAACGGATGAGAATCTCACTTACACATGAAGCATCGGGCAAACTCATGTGTTGCAAGTGCGGAGGTTTTGTTATTGTTGGGAGACATTCGCTCCTTATATCCCATTGCCTTAAGAAATAGTTCTCGAGGAAAGTGAGGATTGGTTGATTAGTTGTAACTCTTTGGGGTTAGAGATTGTTCATACTGAGTATGAACGGTTTTGTCTAGTTTTTTGACTAAGACATGTAATAGGAGTGGATCCCATGACATTATCTGGAGTCCCATATTGGAGAGAGCTGCCAGGCACTCCTTTGTTGTATCGTGCAATCGCTTAATGCTACTTAATGAACAAGCTCCAGAGGGCTGATCGAGTAGCTTTTGAATTGCCGTAGCCATTAAAACACGTTTGTTGTTGTATCGGTCCTCAAGCAACCATGCGGTTTGGTAATTTTCTTCAGTTATAGCAAGATGGTTGATGAGCTTTGCTGCTTCGCCAATCACGTTAGTCTTAAGATACCACATTTTATGAGCGTCAGACATCTGCTGTTCATTGACAATCCTTTTAAATAAGTCTGAAAATGATGACCACTTCATGTAATCGCCGCCAAATTTAGTGATGGTGATCGTAGGCAAGGGTAATGTATTTTGCCTCGTCACTGCTTCTTTGGCTAAATTGGATGATATTTTGTTGGCACTTGTGAGCTGGATGAGCGCTGACTGGGCGTTTTGCTCTAGGCAAACATATCTCTTTGAGTCGTAATCAGCTCGGTCTGGATCAGGATATTTGTCCAAGACGTCTATCATTAAGATAGCTGGGAGATTGTGGCCCTTTTTATATCGTAATAAGATTCTTCTTGACCTGATTCTAGTTGAAGATCTTCTAGTTGTCGAGAAAGTGCCACCATTTTGCCAAGAGAACGGTTGATAAGACCATCGTGTCCACCAGTTCCATTTGCTGGTGACTGGGCTGAAGGAGTTCTTTGCCGTCTGATGTTAGGTTTTGGTTTTCAAGCTCACGTTCCATTAACGAGCTATATTTGGACGCCAGGGCTTGAATTTTGGAGTAATAATCTGATGTGAAATACTCATCAGATTTGTCGAGGTCCTGGTTCCTCAGTTTGTTAACCAAGTCATCAAACACAGCCCAGGCTTCCTGCAGACACTTCAGTCTGTCCTTGGTGAAATTTCGTATTTTCTCCAGTCTCTTTAAGCTGGCGCAGAAGCTTTGATGATTGCTCCATTTTTCTTTTTTATATTGTAATCCTTCGTCCTGTCACGTTCGCCAAATGTTCCTTTCAATGCTCGTTTGCCTTGATGGTAAAATATAATATAAAAAGAATGGAAGCTATCCGAGTAGTTCACAAGGATAAGAGTATTTACTTCAGCTTATCAAGGTGGTGCACCAAGACGAGCGTTAAATCAAACAAATCGAATGTTTTGAATGATTGTAGTGAAGTGAAGTTTATTATTATTAGCTACTCTATTTATAATAAAAATAATATAATAAAAAAATACAAACAAAATTTACTTAAAATGCAAAAAAAATTAAATAACATATTCCCACAGTTTGCTCAAAGCAAAGCGCATATTGTTGCCAAAATAAAAGAATTCTAAAGAATTAACAGATGGATTAAAATTAAAATTTCTGATTGATACCGGCGCGAATAAGAATTTTGTAAATCCTTCCTGTTGCGGCTAAATAATTGTCGACTCCAATCTTTTAAATATCTGTCTTGTTTTTTAAATTATTTACTAATATATAAATATGTATATTGATGTTTATATGTTTATGCATATGTGAATGGTTGATGATCATTATTCATATTCTTTTTTATCTTTAGTAGTTGTATACATATTTATGTTGAACACAATATTTATTGCAAAAAAGGAATAACGGTGAAGTAACAAATGCCACGTAGCCAATTTTCTTTAAGTTTGTGCTTATTAAAATTTGGGCAATAATGCCACTCCTGTTTGTAAAGTCGGCGGAATCACACAAAACAGTTTTAAAGCGCTTCTCGCTTTTACTTTTGAAAAATATTTAAATAAAAATAATATTGATTAATAAAGTGTTTTATTTAAAAAGAAAAGTTGAGTAATAGTGGGGCGCTAAAAAATCTTTGTTGGTTTTGCCTGTAACATTTCTTTAAAACTGTTTTGCTTAAATTATTTTGTGTTTTCATTTAAACTAAAATTCTAACGGAATAACAAATGGCTGGAGGAAATAATTGCAAAAGGTGTCGTGAAAAAGACACAGATGAGATGGTACAATGTGACGTCTGTGACCAATGGTACCACTTTGGATGTGTTGGAGTAGACAGTAACGTGGCCAACGTAAGTTGGAGTTGTGAATTCTGTAGAGCTACTTCATCCATAACACTTGCTGGTCATGTAACTCGCACGTCCACACCAACCAACACCAATGCCGATATACAACGTCCGTCAACCGAAATTCAAGGCGTAAGTCCACAAGTTTATGTTACGATGACGTCATCAAGTGCAGCTACAGCACCACCGCAATCTGCCCCTCCGTCAATGACACCACTACATACGATTTATTCAGCTCCCATAATGTCGTACCTACCACCTTCTTTATGGCAAAATGCTTATAACCCACTAATTCCAGCGTCCGTACCACCAAATTACTTTCAACCCTCCACTTCAAGTATTCAAAGCCAAACAACGTATGCAGTACAAAACAGAAACTTTGATGATATTGCTAGGCAAAGAAACTTAGAGCTAAAACATCTCGAAGAAGAGATGCTGGTCAAGCGGCAGTACCTAGATGAAAAATACAAAATATTATCGCAAACATGCGAATCATCAACACCACATTTACCGATGCCAACGTCAAACTCAGGGTTAACAGTGGTGGCTGCAGCAAGCATTGGGCCAACACCAGCACAATTAGCAGCAAGGCAATCTTTTCCAAAACAACTTCCAACCTTTAACGGCGATCCCGATGAATGGCCACTTTTTATAAGCAGTTTTGAAAACAGCACATCTTTAGCAGGCTACACAGATGCTGAAAATTTAATTAGGCTGCAGTCATCACTTAAAGGTAAGGCTCGTGAGATTGTTAAAAATAAGTTACTTGTGCCACAGATGGTGCCTGAAATTATAAGGACACTTCGTATGTGTTTTGGAAGACCAGAACACATTCTAGAGCGCGCAATTTCCAAAGCCAGAAGTTTTCCGCCAATTAAGGATAAATTGGAAACTTTAATAGAATTTGCATTGTGCGTTCGCAACATATGCGCCACAATGGAAGGATGTCAAATGGATTCTCATTTAAATAATCCGCTATTAGTAAAAGAACTGGTGGACAAACTTCCTAACAACCATAAACTCAGCTGGGCGATGTTCCCTAAGGACTGCAGCGTTCCTAGTGTGAAGATTTTTAGCGATTGGCTTTACAGTATGGCAGAAGCAGCGAGTAGCGTGACCCCCCTGTTCGGAAAAACCGGCGCTTCAGTAAATACACACAACCGTGAAGAGTCCAACAGGAACAACAACACTAACAACACAGTGAGTACGTCATGTTTAGTATGCAATGATGGTATCCATAAAGTAGTTCAATGTGATGTGTTTAAAAATATGTCACTCAATCGCAAGTGGGAATGCGTGAAAACTAAAAATTTGTGTCGTCAATGCTTGGGAAGACATAGACGTAAGTGCAACTCCAACAAGGAATGCGGTGTAGATGGTTGCAAGTATAAACATAACCCATTGCTGCACAAAAAAGTGAGCGCTGAACCAAGCAATGACATAAATTCTTCTAATCAACAAAACTCGGTAGTAAATGCGCACAGCACCAGTTATGATGAATCTCAACCATTATTTCGCATAATACCTGTAAATATACATTCGTCAAATAAAATAAAAAAAGTTTTCGCTTTTCTAGACGAAGGTTCGGCAGTGACACTTATTGAGAAAACTGTTTTTGATGAATTGGCCCTAAAAGGGGAAAGCGACCCCCTTTGTCTGAGGTGGACTGGCGACACAACTCGTCAGGAAAGTGACTCTGTGAAGGCTAACATTACCATATCGAGTGTTACTAACAGTAAAAAATTCCAGCTGAATGATGTCCATACAGTGAGCAATTTAGGCCTTTCCCCTCAGACCATCGATGTATGCAAAATTTCAAAAGTATTCCCGTATTTGGCAAATTTACCGATACAATCATACGAAAACGCTACTCCTGTAATTTTAATTGGGGCTGATAACTGGAATCTTGCTATTCCTCTTAAGATACGTGAGGGTCTGTGGAATCAACCTATCGCTTCCAAAACAAGACTAGGATGGACGTTGCAGGGCTATGGCACTAAGAGCACCAAAGAATATCGTATAAATATACATGCGTGTGATTGCCAACGGAAATACAATGAGCTTCACAATATGGTAAAAGAATACTTCAGCGTAGAATCGTGTAAAGAAAAACTGCTGCTTTCCTATGACGACAAGCGAGCTATGGCTATTTTGGAAAATACAACAAAAAAGGTTGACGATCACTATGAGGTTGGTTTACTATGGCGTAATAAAAACGTTCGCTTGCCTGATAGTTACAATACAGCTTTAAGTCGCTTGCAGTGTCTTCAAAATAAATTTAAGAAAAATCCATCTTTAAAAACAACTGTACAAAGTCAAATTGATAATCTTCTATTAAAAGGATATGCCAAAAAACTTACTCCAAAGGAATTAGAGGTACATTGTGACAAAACGTGGTACTTGCCAATATTCGTGGTCACCAACCCCAACAAACCGGGTAAAGTCAGGCTAGTTTGGGATGCAGCGGCGAAATCCAATGGTGTGTCGTTAAATGACTTCATGATGCCTGGGCCGGATCTTCTAAAGCCTTTGATGGAAATCCTACTTAAATTTCGTATTGGAAAAATTGCTATATGCGGCGACATTTCGGAGATGTTTCACAGGGTTAACGTAATAGAGAGTGATATGCATGCGCAGCGATTCCTGTGGTATGATGAAAATGCCAATGACGCACAACCAGCTATTTTTGTAATGCGAGCTTTGACTTTCGGCATCAGTTGTGCTCCTTGCATTGCTCACTACGTACGCGACAAAAACGCAGACATCTTCAAAGATAAATATCCTCGTGCGGTTGAAGCCATACAACAAAATCACTATGTCGACGATTTCATTGACAGCGCTCCAGATGAACTAAAAGCCATAGAATTAGCAATGCAGGTAAAAGAAATTCACGAAGCTGGTGGCTTTAAAATGCATAACTGGACATCCAATTCCGAACCTGTGTTAAAGCATTTAAGCGACAACAACAACCTACCTGAGATGACGATGCAAGATTGGGGATCAACTACAAAAATATTAGGTTTGTATTGGGATCCTAATAATGATGAGTTCAGATATATTTGTAGATTTGCAAGACTAAAACGAGATGTCTTTAATGAGTGCCTAACACCAACCAAACGTGAAACGCTCCAAGTGTTGATGTCCATATTTGATCCTCTGGGGTTTGTATCCTGCTACACCATAGGCTTAAAAATACTAATCCAAGATATATGGCGATCTGGTGTAGCATGGGACGAGGAGTTGACAGACGATTTGAACAAAAGCTGGTGTAAATGGAAATCCTCTATTCCAAAGATAACGGCCATCAGAATTCCCAGATGCTACTCCTCACTAATGGAAACCGCTGACGATGTCCAACTGCATACTTTCGTTGATGCCGGCGAAAATGCTTACGCTGCCGTATGCTACCTACGTGTTAGGAAAAATGACGTCATTACCGTCTCTCTAGTCGCTGCCAAGAGCAAAGTGGCGCCGTTGAAGCCACTCTCAATTCCAAGGCTCGAGTTGCAGGCTGCCTTACTTGGCACAAGACTAGCCAAAAAACTAATGTTAGTGCCTCAAATTAAAATCGACTCTCAGTTTTGGTGGAGTGATTCAAAAACTATCCTGAAGTGGCTGCAAATGGACCCTAAGAGGTTCCACCAATTCGTCATGCATCGTGTGGGTGAGATTCTCGAGTCTACGAATATCAAGCAGTGGAAATGGGTTCCGTCAAAGCAAAATCCCGCTGACCTTGCTACGAAGGTACCTGCTCCATCCAATATACCGATGTGGTTTGACGGTCCAGAATTTTTACGCGCTGATCCGGTTGAGTGGCCTTACTGTGATGATTTTGGAACAATTGATGTAACAGAAATGAAACGCTGCAACTTGGTGATTAAAAGCATAAGAATAACAAAGGTGAATATTGAATATTTTTCAAATTGGAAACGGTTATATCGCGCCGTTGCAACCTTCTTTCTGTACTGTCTACGTCTTAAGGAATTCTCGAAACACAAAACGATCAGAAAGTATATACAGGTCGACTTCACCATAATTGAAATGGCTCAGATGTTTTTGTTTAAATACGCACAAAATAGCGAATATGGCGAAGAAATTCATTGTTTGGCACAAGGTAAACCTATACCTATCGGTAGTAAACTAATTTCCCTAAACATATACATAGATAAAAATGGTGTTATCAGAAGCCGCGGAAGAGCAGAATTCCTTAATAACCATGAAGACGTTATCGTTTTGCCTACTGCTCACTACGTGACATTTTTATTAGTTCGCCATTTTCATGAAAAATTTCGTCATCAGTCCCACGAAACTGCCCTTAATGAAATAAGGTCTCATTTTTATATATCAAAATTACGAGTTTTATTCCGAAAAGTACGAGGAATGTGTCAGTGGTGTAAAATCAACAGTGCCACACCACAGGTTCCGCAAATGGCTGCATTACCATCAGCAAGGCTAGCTGCATTCGAGCGACCATTTACCTACGTGGGTGTGGATTATTTTGGCCCTATAAATGTAACAGTCGGCAGAAGATGTGAGAAGAGGTGGGGTGTAATATTTACTTGTCTGACAGTACGCGCCGTACATATAGAAATTGCACATAGTTTAGACACCAGCTCTTGCGTAATGACTATTAGAAATTTTATTTCAAGACGTGGTACCCCTAAGGAAATATATTCCGACAACGGAACTAATTTTAAAGCTGCTGAAAAAATCCTATGCTGTCAATTTAAAAACATAAACGTATCTACACTCCAAACGACCTTTGATCAAATCAAGTGGAAGTTTAATCCACCCGCGGCACCGCACATGGGCGGTGCTTGGGAGAGATTAGTAAAATCTGTTAAATCGACCATTTACAGCATTTGTCCAACAATGAAGTTTACTGATGAGAGTTTGAAAAATGCATTGTGTGAAGCTGAGTTCACAATAAATTGTCGCCCATTAACCTTTGTTTCGATTGAGAACAGCGATGATGAAGCTCTCACGCCCAACCACCTTCTAATTGGCTCATCAGATGGCTACAAACCAATTGTAAACGAAGGTATGGACCTTCGAAAGAGATGGTACAGAACGCAGGAGTTTGCTGATCAGTTTTGGCGAAGATGGCTGAAAGAATACGTACCCATTATCTCACGAAGGAGCAAATGGTTCACCAAACAACCACCCATTAAACCAGGAGATGTAGTCGTTATTGTCGACCCAGACCTACCCAGAAATAGTTGGCCCAAAGGGATGGTGATTGATACTGTGGTAGCAAAAGATGGCCAAGTTCGCAGGGCAACAATCAAAACCAAGAGTGGTATTTTGCAAAGACCAGTGGCCAAATTAGCAGTTTTGGACGTTTCTGGTGCCTTTGAAGGTAAACTCAACCCATCGACCTCGTTTACGGAGGAGGGAACTGTTGCGGCTAAATAATTGTCGACTCCAATCTTTTAAATATCTGTCTTGTTTTTTAAATTATTTACTAATATATAAATATGTATATTGATGTTTATATGTTTATGCATATGTGAATGGTTGATGATCATTATTCATATTCTTTTTTATCTTTAGTAGTTGTATACATATTTATGTTGAACACAATATTTATTGCAAAAAAGGAATAACGGTGAAGTAACAAATGCCACGTAGCCAATTTTCTTTAAGTTTGTGCTTATTAAAATTTGGGCAATAATGCCACTCCTGTTTGTAAAGTCGGCGGAATCACACAAAACAGTTTTAAAGCGCTTCTCGCTTTTACTTTTGAAAAATATTTAAATAAAAATAATATTGATTAATAAAGTGTTTTATTTAAAAAGAAAAGTTGAGTAATAGTGGGGCGCTAAAAAATCTTTGTTGGTTTTGCCTGTAACACTTCCCTTTCAAAAAATTCAATAAAATTACCTAAACCATTACCCGTCCAATCTGCTGGGGGAGAAATTATGATCACAGAAAAAGTAGAAGGAAAATTTTTTTCGTATGTTGGAAACAATACTGTAATAATCTTGTATCTGCTGCAAGGATTAGAGTCATTTGATAATCGGTGATAATACTCTTAAAGAATTAGAAGACGTAATCGATAGGAAAAATCATGTACTTTCAATTAAACCCAATGTAAGACTTCCGTTATTTGAAAAGGTTTCAAAACAGGTTTATCCGATAACTGAAAAATATCTTTCTGAAAATACTAAATATAAATTGCAATGCTTAATTGAGAAATATAAGCTGCTATTTGGACCAATTGATGATAGTGAGGTTGCCGGAATGAATGTAAGAGCTGAAATAAGGACATCAACTAACGACCCAATTTACACCAAGAGTTATCCCTATCCATCTTGTATGCGGGAAGAAGTGGACCGGCAAGTGAATGAATTACTTGCGGGAGGAATTATTCGTCCATCAAGGAGTCCCTACAACTCTCCAATATGGATTGTGCCAAAGAAACCAAAACCAAATGGCGAGAAGCAATATAGAATGGTTATAGACTTCAAACGTTTGAACGCTGTGACAATACCGGATGCCTATCCCATACCAAATATTAATTCTACCCTTGCTAGTCTAGGAGCTGCTAACTTCTTTACGACTATAGATCTGACCTCTGGGTTCCATCAAGTTCCCATGAGAGATAGAGACATTCCTAAAACAGCCTTTTCCACGATGAATGGAAAATATGAATTTTTGAGACTTCCATTTGGTCCAAAATCGCACCCGCGATATTTCAGCGCAGGATAGATGATGTTCTCAAAGAGTATATCTGGAACTGTACTGCTATGAAAATCCCCATAGAAGGTATTCCCGTCATTATATTACTTTGGACAATATAGGAAAGGCAAATTTGGTAGAAGTTCTAAAATCACATCTGAATCCTGCAGTGATTAATGGAATTAAGATTCCTGAAAATCATCTCGCTCTACTACAGGAAGTTTATTGCGAGCATTTCCTGTATTACAAAATAAGAATCACTCAGCGGTTGGTTGAAGATGTTGCCAATGAAGATAGGATATGCAATATAGTAGAAACAACACATAAAAGAGCTCACAGAAATCCTGTCGAAAATAAGCAGCAAATTTTAGAAAGTTATTAGTTCCCTCGAATGACAAACAGAATTAAAGAATACACTAAGGCTTGCGAAACATCCATTTAATCCAAAAATCAGGGATACCCCTATGCCTAAGTACCTTTGTGAAATCCTTCACTTGGATATATTCGAAATCCAAGGGCACAAATTTTTGAGTTGTGTTGACAAATTTTCAAAATTTGCCAAGTTCTTTTCCATTAAAAACAAATCAGCAGTGCATTTAAGGCACAAAATTGCGAAATTACTGCATTACTTCACTGTTCCTAAAATCATTGTTACAGACAACGAAAAAGGATTCTTAAGCCCCCTGGTCTCCAACTACATCAGAAGCTTCGGAATACAAATATACCAAACACCATCTCAAAGAAGCGAAGTAAATGGCCAAATTGAAAGACTGCACTCTACGATTATAGAAATTAGTAGATGCCTACCGAAAGAGGTTAGAAATGGTTTACATTGGGTTGAAAAATACACAAGGTCCATATCAAAAATATTCCATCGTAACTCATCCACTTGGTAAGTGCAAATTGGAATCCAATTTTAATTGAATGAAACCATGAAACAGAAGTAAAAATTATAATTAAAAGTATTATACAAAATTGAATTAAATAAGCATAAAATTGATTTCTATATTAATTAATTGAATTTGATAACTAATATTTGATATTATATTTTGAAAAAATTAAATTAAATTAAAATTAATATTTTGAAAATTAAAAAATATCATGTCCTTTAATATCAAGAAAAAAGTTAATACTTTTGTAAAATTGCAATACTTACTTTATTATATTAAAAATCAAGTTAAGTAATTGTTGAAAATTTTCTAATTTGAAATTGTACTAAAATATTACATAATATTATTATGTCAATAAAATTATGTTAAACCTTTGGAAAAAAAGACTTAACTTATTGGTGAAATGGTGGGTAACAGGAATTGTTATCAAGGTTCGACTCCTTGCCAAATATTTAAAAAAAAATAAGACTTAATTGTCAAAACCTTAAATTAATTAAATTATTTACCTTTTTTGAACCGTGAGACAGACTTATACTAATCCCCACTGTATTTGGATTCAACATATTCAAATATGATTCTCCACTGGTAACAATGGAGCAGGGAAGCGGCTGCATTCTTAATGGATACTTTAAACTTGTATATAAAATTAATTTAGATGAATATCATCGGGCTTTGATAACTATTGAGGACGACGTAAAAGAAATGGCTCAAATTCCTATGAAAACTATCATAGAATTCCACTTAAACATTACAAATCTAAGGCTGAACGAATTACACGGAAACAGAGAAAGAAAACCTCGTTCTATAAACTGGATTGGATCAGCAATGAAATGGATAGCGGAGTCACCTGATGCAATTGATTGGGATTTAATTTTGAAAACCCAGAAAGAAATAATAACAAATAATAGTAATCAGTATATTATTAACGAGCAGATCTTTAACATTACCAGAAGCTCAATTGATAAAGTCAATGAAATGATTACATATGCCAACGCCATTGGGAACAGTGTGAATTCGAAAAACCTGGAGATCCCTACGTCAAGTAAACTTCTAGTATTGAAGAAGCAAATTTCTGAAATAGTGCGAGCTTCACAAATCGCCAAATCTGGTATCGTGAATACTAATTTTTCTCGATAAACCCGAGTTAGAACGATTAATTTCCGAAGAAGAATCACTACCTTACGAGAATTCAATTGAAGCAGCTGAATATGCGAAGCCTTCAATATATACAAACGGAACGAGACTCCTATACGTATTATCAGTGCCAAAAGTATCATCCCAGAAATACCGGGTAATACTGGCAAGATCTGCTTCATCAAAAGGAAAGCAAGTCGATTTCCAATTCAAAAATTTCATGTTAAACGAAGATGAAACATACGGAATAATTGGAAATTGCTTTACAATAGGCAATGCAACAATATGTGAGAAAAGCATGCTCAAGAAACTACCGGAGGATGGCTGTGAATCAAGACTGCTTAAAGGTGGAAAGCAGATTGTCACTTTATTAAGAATAATGCGAAAGTAATTGCATTAATAAGCGATAATACTATTTTTGTCACTAACTTTGATGGCTTCCTTACGAATGAGAAGAAAACGAGAAACATCAATGGGACATTTATAGTACAACTTAATAATGAATCGTTAAAAATCGGAAATCAAACTTTTTCAAGTAAAACGGCTACAAAAATTCAAGTTCTGCCATCATTCTTATCAAATGTGACAAGCAAAGGGATATGGTTAAACCTGGATTATATTTACGAACTGAATCAAGAAAATATTAACCACATAAGGACTTTTGGAACGAGTTTTCACATTTCCAATATAGTCTATAATGTTGGCAATTTTGGCCATAACGTGTTACAAAATATGGAAGAAAATTACAACCGTAATTAGCATTCCCAGTCCTGATATAAACCAGCAGAATTAAAATTTTCGGGACGTAAATCTTTGAAGGGGGCAGTTAATACGCTCCACACATTGTGTGACATACCATTTATACAATATGCTGACACAACGATCATTGAACTTAAATTTGGATTGCTGACGCTGCACGCAGACTTGTTGTCTGCGTACATACAACAAATATGCTATACTTGCATTATCAGCATTTCCAAGTATTTATTAAGTTATTTTATTAATTGCTTAGTAAGACTAATTTAAGTATAAATAGTTTGTCATAAATTAATTGTATTTCTTCTGCTTTTGGACACAGGAAATAAAGGTAATTAAAACTAATAATATTTGTTTCATTTCATAACAAGGGCCAAGGGTTGGCCCCAACTTTAATTTTTAGCATTCCCTTTGGGAAAGGCTTTAACTTGCATGCAAAAAAGTTGCAAGAAAGTTTTCTATAAATAAGCATGAAAGTACCGAATAGGGCATTTCTGGCGCAGTACAAATCTATATGCGATAGTCCCATCACTCATGTTCAAATGTCACTTAAAAAATCTGTTTTATACAGATCGTTCCGTTTTGTGAACGAGACAATACATTTCGGTAAGCATTTACATTGCTCTTCATATGCAAAAAACGAACGTACGCACTATGTGGCATTTACCTTGAAAAGCTGGCCAAAAAGGCAAAAATGAATTTAAAGAAATTTAAGAAACTGAGTGTGCAATTCAATAGACAACAAAATTCTGCATTACATAGTGAATTTTCACGACTTTACGTTTAGATTTGTAGATTTGAGACGATGTCAAAGTCAGGAAAGTGAAGAAAATAAAACGCGTTTTTGGTGTTTTTTTGAAATTTTAATAGGTTTATATGATATTTTTTTGTGGCTAAACGAACAGAGGTTTTATATTGATTTGTTTTTATTTGAAAGGTATGAGCATCTTCTAGTTTCAGTTTTTTATATATATATCTCATATATTAATGTTAAAATTATTCGTTCAAAATTTAAAAATAATAAAAATTTCACATTTTTTTACCCTTCCTAAAAAAGATAAGGATTTTAAAGGTGAAAGTAGTTTTTAGTAGTTTAATGTTATATACCACAAAAAATATGAACTCTCTACAAAAAGAAAAGTTTGCGCAAATTTGCGTAATTATATTTGGCGATTTTTTGAAAATTTTACTTTTTTTGAAAAATTAAAAAAATTAGACGTAGTGTAATAAAGCCATAGTCAATAAAGCCATATGGCGTATGAATTATGCGAGGAAATTCAGTAGAAGCGATACCAATCGAGATGTCCTGAATCGGTTACTTTTAAGCAGTGACCCTTTTATAAGCTGCAGTACACAAAAATCGCGAAGGAATAGAAAAGCATTTTCATCAGATACTATTAAATTACTCCTTCCTGACATTGATGATGAAAATGATAACGATTTTAACGATTGTAGTTAGTTTCACTTCTTAAGTATTTTTTAGTTAAGTATTAAATAATGTAAAATAAATATTATGAATAAATATTAATTATCATAGAACTTTAAAAACTTAATTACATATCTGTAATTATCGACTATTATAACAATATGAGATGTACATATATTTGATTTTCTTAATGGACCGTATGTGGTACCCAAGGGCACTTATGATCCGACCATAATAAAATCAGGTAAAATGATTCGCATTCATATTAAACATGTTCATGGCGAATTTCATCGAAATAATAAAATTTTTAAGCCAATTATAATTGCTAAACATATTTTATTAAGGAGCCCTATTTTTGACCTAGGGGTAATTATGGACCGACCATAACAAAACTTGGTAATATGATTTAGATTTACAAAATACACTTTCATACCGAATTTCATCACGATACCGATGTTTTTAAGCCATTTATACGCACAAACGTGAATTTCTATAGGGGACTTTATATGGGGACTAGGGTCAAATGTGATTCGATTTTCCTCAAACTTTACATCATGATTTCTTAGTACACAGGACTGATCCATGCTATATGATTGTTGCATAATTACCATAATTATGTGTAAATAAGTGCAATATCGAGGGGAATTTGTATGGGGGCTAGGCGAAATCACGGACCGATTTGAACCAAAATCAGTTGGGTTCATCCTTGGGCCTAATTATCACTAACACTATCAAAAAATTTCAGCCATTAACTCATAAAACACTTCTATTAATTTTGGCCAGGTTTTCAGGCAAAATGTCGCATAGTGGTATGGTCCGTTACGGTACGTTACGTTTGGCTAAAGTCGTAACGACGCGTTCTATTTACGAGTTTAAGATACTGGCTTTCGAACTTAAAAATAGAATTATAGATATATAGAGTTTCAGTGTGTGATGGCGAAACTGAGCTAAAGAACTCGTTCTGGTGATATATTACATAACTTTGTTACGCGGACAAAAACAAACTAAAAATTAAGCAAATAAGACCAACTGACAGCAACAAATTTTACACGTAATACTTAGGAAATTATGAGAAAAGAACAAAACAAAGATCAAAAATGCAACAACTACACTTGAAGAAAAATCACAAAGTTACCGGACATATTAGTACGAAGATTAATCAACTGATGTTGACACGTGAGTCTATAAACGAGGGTTGTAATAAAGTGTGTTAAGCACTATGCTTAATTTATTTAATACCGAATAATTTAATCGTTCTTGGAAAGGATCGTTAAGATAATTGATAAATCCTGTAGGATTTATTTAAGTAAAATAAAGAAAATAAATCCTGCAGGATTTATTTAAGTAAAATAAAGATTAACGACCGGAAATAATTTCTTCTGTTTTAATTGCAATCTTTGAATCCAAGATATATAAATGATTTACAAAATGTAAAAACGTAACAAAATTGGTACCGAAACCGAAGTCGTAGTGATTGAGAAACTAGAACGTTAAATTGCCTTTGAACTTGCGTAAATGCGAATTTTTGGAAACAATTCATTACAGTTTTTGGACAGCGATTCGCAGATTCCCTGAACTAACTGGTTATTCCCGGAAGTTTGTTTCAGCATACGTTATTATATCCGAGCAATTGCGTAGGTTTTTTAATTAACAATGAACACAATTTTTTGGCTGAAGTATAGCAAACAGACTTCGTGGAAATTGGAAAACATGTTATCATCGGATAAGCCTTACAAAGTTATAACAGATTGCAGTGCCGTAAAAACGCCGATGAGTCAGAAGAATTGATTCCGCGATTAGGACGGTGGTGGCTCCGAATCCATGAGTATGATACTGGTACCATGTGGACGCCCTATGCAGAATTCCAAATGTATATATTTTTAATATATATTAATTAATAATCATTAATTTAATTCACTTAACAAAAAATATTTCCTATCTAGAGTCGGAGTCTGCGTATGCGTAGTAGAAGAAAATGAATGAATGATGAAATATCAGTAAAGCCCCAGTTTTGCTACCGGAACGTAATGTAACGTAATGTAACAGAAATGTCTACTGAACTTAAAAATGTAAGAACAATTATAGAGAACGTAAAAACGTATCATATGTTTTTAGGTAAACAAAACAATAAAAGAAATTAACAAAAACAAATAAAGAAATAAAAATTGAAAAAACTAAGACAAAAATTCAGATATGGATATAGAAGATAGGTTTTTGGGTTTGAGTTTTTATTTTATTATTCATTGTTTTTTAAACATATTTAATATGAATTCCAAATTTTAAAAACTTTGTTTTAACTCCTTTTATCAGTTTCAATATGGCGTCTTTTGTTTTTATTTAATTCAGCTGTTAGCCAGTGTTATCACTACAGCGTTTTTGGATTCATTTCAACGATTTTATATTTATTAAAAGTTGTATGTACTGTTTCTGTAAGCCAAACAATTTTACTTTCACACAAAAAAATAAAATTGAGTGCTTTTGATTGTATTTTCCATATAAATAGACAAGCAAGTGAAATCGTTTATCCTGCAGAAACAGGTCAGGTATTTCGGAAAATACATTTGTACGAATGTAAAAACGTTTTTATCTTCTCTAGTAAAAGTAAAATGCAAACTGAAATGCTTTTCGAATGCTTTAATTAGTTAAAAGTCGATAACTATATTTTTCTAATATAAAATATTAATAAACACTATCTAATTAATGTAATAATGAATTAGTGTTTATTTTAAATTATAAAAGTTAATATAATAAATTATTATTTGGTTTTTTAAAATATTTTTTATTTAAAGAGAATTCCACATACAGGCAAATATAACATACGTACAAAATGTAAGTTCTGTTTATAATTTCAATTTTCAGTTTTGGTGGTTTTTAATATTGGCATGTTGTTAACACAGCTAAACAGATGTCACGTAAAAGTGTAAGAAAATTCTATTTTTTACAGATTATTACGTTCCGGTTACGTTACATTACATTTCTATAACCGTTTCTTACTGTTGCGGTTACATTCCGTTACGGTAGCATAACTGTGGCTTAAGCGTTTGTGTTAAAGAACTCTAGAACATAGTTTTGGAGTATGTTAACAAATGTATAAAAGCAAAAGCTAAAAAGTTTGTAACTAAAGAATTCTAGAACAAAGTGTTGGAATACGTTAACAAATATATAAATGCAAAAGCTAAAAAGTTTGTAACAACAGTGCCATAAAAAACGCGAAAACGAATACACTGATAAAAATTTCAAATATTGTCAATACCACCACCTAGCCTTCTAATGACGATATCTTCGAAAGGTCCCTCGTAGCTTGGTTCTAAGGGTGTTTGTCCATTACCGTGACGTCGTGGTTTCGTCAAAGGTAAGTACAGTGTTACCCTGCGAAGTGATTGTGGGAAGTCTGTCTCACTGGAACAAGGAATTCACCGGGTATTCTTAAGGTAGGTCCGAAAATGCCGAGCAGTATTTATGGAAGGGCAAAACTCCAGTTGTTAGGATCTGAACACTTTATAAAAGTCTTTAACGTTCAATGCCATAATTCTACAAATCTATTTGGTTGCAGTTGGTAAGGTGTGACTAATTAGTAGGAATGTGGAAGAGTTGTTTTCATAGCGCTTCAAAATACTTCTTGTAGCCCAGATGTGTAAAATGCGATAAAATGCACGAAATTGGTGAATGCAAACAAGAAAAAATGTCGGAAAACGAAAGGGAAAAATTATTTTGCGTACTATGCCATAAGTATGGTCACCCACCATCATACCGGGGATGCAAAAAGTATAAGAAGATACAACAAAGGTTTCGAGCCAAAAACAAAGTTTGTTTGAAAAAAGAACAGCGAACAAATCTTTAAATATTATCTTCTATGAGTTTTGCAAACGTTTTGAGGAACAACCAGCAATGCACAAGCAGCTCTCACTCCATTCAACAAATGTTGTAACAACTTATCAATACCATGCAGAATTTATCTAACCAGTTAATAAACCTAAATAAACAGCTACAAATACAAACAAGTAGAATATATACTTCATCTGAAAAGATGATTTTTTGCCAAAATCGGCATCTTCTGGTGTAGGCTACTGCATGGCCAGCCGAGGCAGCCATTTGAATGAAATTATTTTCCATTATTAACCGGAAGGATTGTACTTTCAAATAATAAAAGAAATTTGAGAAAATATTCAGCAGTTTGTTTTTTAAAGCATTTTCAAAAAAAAAAGTTATTTGGCGGACCCTTTATATTTTCAATGTTGGATTAAAATGGATAAATCAACTGTAAAAACTTTAAAATAAAATTTTATATACCCGATCTAAACCCTGTTTTTAAATCTCTGAATTTACAAAATATATATTATATAATGGCGCGTGAATTTAATTGTAAACATTCCGATTGGGGCAATAAAGTAAACAATACTAATGGTAATTCTTTAAAAAAAATAGATAGAGAACAACGAAATAAATTTTAAATGTAGCCTTTATGCCTCCACCACCCTCTCTTATCCAAGATGTGCTTCGTATTTAGGTTTGTGTTTAGCAGACTCGCGTCTCCCTTTTCTCAGAGTTAATAATACTGTTAACTCTCTTAAATCTCTCAATTACGATAGTGACCATAACGCCTTACTAATTGAACTTTTAAATGATACAAATGATCACCCCTTTCATTTTGTTATTAATTCGCCCAATTCTCAATTTAATTATAAAAAACCAATTGGAACAAATTAAAAAAAATATTTTAAATGTACACAAAAGCACTGATCCCATTCCTGTTACAAGAAATCTCTCAGAGTTTGAGATTATTATTATTTATATAAATTAAACGATATCATTATAGATTCTACCAACAAAATTGTACCAAAATTTAAAAATAGTGACTCAATAAATAAATTTGTAAATTCAATTCTAAAGAAACTATATACGGAAAAAAGTAAAATTTTAACTATAATAAAGAAGCATAATAGATTTGAAATTATATGTACCCCTTATGAACTTAATTATGTACTATAAAGCTAAACAAAAATTAATTAAGAAACTAATTATTGATAATTTCAGTGTATCGGTTAATAGTTATTATAAAGATAAACTAAAAATTTTAGATAAAAAAGATATTTTTAGTGAAGTAAAGTAATTATTTAAACCTAAGCTGCCAGTAGATATAGATTTGGTAAAAATTAGTCGCGAAGAAAAAACCTATTAAGTTATGTTGGCGTAAATCCCCTCACTACAGAGTGCGATGATGAGAAGTTCAATATAAGAGAACATCAGCAAATTTTAGATGTAATAGGAGCAACTCTCGATACTCGAAAAGACCCTTTCATTTAAAGAGATTGATCAGAATAATAATTTACAGGTTGATATTGACAATTGTTTCAACAAAATTTTAACAGAAAAATCTAGTTATGACCTTTAATTCAAATGAGAGCATCACCACTTTTCTATATTTTTAAAAATTTAAGAAATAAATTATCCCTGATGTATTAATACTTGATTACATGCATACATACATAATTGGCCATTACAACCCTTCAGTCAGGATTACGGCCTAGCTTCTCATACCACTTATGTTGTGTGTGTTGATTTTATACATGAGTGGCGGGACCTACAGTTTAAAGTCGACTCCGAACGATAGATTTTTTCAGAAACTTTTCATGGCAATTTTATTTACTCTCAGAGTTTTTGCCAGAAATCTGCTGAGAGGAAGTCTGACCGAGGGGTTTGAACCGTGGCCTTAAGTCTAATAAGTCAACACACTACCTACTAGATTCCGGCGACTTCAATACTTGATTACTGCAAATTTAACAATATGCTTAACAACTCATATTTCCCCCGAGCATGGAAATTGGCTAAAGTGGTGGTATTGCCCAAAAAAAGATAAGGACACAAGCAATCCGAAAATCTGAGACCCATAAGTTTGCTTCCAAACATAAGTAAAATCTTTGAAATTTGCATAAATATTGAAATTTTAATTTTTTGTCAGAATTATAATCTGATTAATGATAGATAATTCGGTTTTAAGTATAAACACTCTACGATACACGGAATACACCTTTTGACATCTGAAATTAATTGGAATTTAAATAAATCTCTCTGTACAGGAGCATGTCTTGTCGATTTTGAAAAGGCGTTCGATAACAGTTGGATTCCTGGCCTGGCCTAATATATAAACTTCTAAAATATAAATGCACACTTCATTTGGTAATTTTAATTCATAACATGCTATCCAATAAATCGTTTGTCGTTTGCAACAGAAAAGAAGTTAGTTGTTAGTTAATATACATATTTATACATGACCTTTTAAAGAGTGTTATTAATATTGTTGTTTTCGCAGATGATATTATTGTATATCATGCTGACAACATACTAGAGGAAATAAATACAAAATCGCAAAATAATTTTATTATTGTACTATACCGGCCTCCTGTTGCAAAGTGTAATATAAGGCGCAACTGGAAATCCTTCGGCATTCAATCCAGTAACAACATATACATACCTAATAAATAAACGGTAAAGGACCTAGGAATCCATTTGGACAAATTTCTCTACTTTAATGAATATGTCATACATACAAATTAAAAAAGCTAGAAATGCTTATTTTATGCACAAAAAACTATTTTTTCCTAAACACATTAAACCTGATAGCAAACCTTAATACGTCCAATTTTAACATACGGTTGCCAAATTTGGTTTAATGTTTCTCCTTCCTACATGGAAAAATACGTAAATTTGTAAGAAGATGCCTAAGAGCATGTATTTCATTATACAGATCCCCAAGTAGTGAATTTACGAAATATGTAAGTAATATACAATGCTGCCAAACTTAGCCCAATTGATAATTTCATCATACACCTTATTAGAAATCATATTAGATCTTGTTATTTCCGTTACGAAAATAATCTAATAATGGCTCCCTATTATGTCAACGACGAATCCAAAATATATATCCAAAACACTACAAAGTGGTTACGTTACTCCTGAAGCATTCGTGTACCTGGATAAGAACGGTTTTATATAAAACCACCACAGGCGTCCCTATATTTTTTCATATACATATATAGAAGAGCAAATGTTAAAGCTTTCTCTAGTAATCAACTGAGAATATGTAGAAGATTTGATACTAGCATTTTTCGTGATGATAAGAACATATTTCTAAATTTAAATATTAGTAAATACTGGTGGATTAGTTAAATACCTTAATTTTTTTCTTTTAATTCCTGAATAATTTTTCATTACGAAACATTTGTTATTAAAAACAGATATAACCTTATAAATGTATGTATATACTCTATATACATATTTATACCTATCTGTATTATACCAGAGAGCTCGTTTATAGGTGTATAGGTATATGCTATTTATACTATTATTTTGTTTATTTATAGTTGTAATTATAATAAAAATTTTCTTTAAATAAACAAAAAAAGAAAAAAAAAACAACTTAATGGTTTGTAACACGGGTAATACGCCGTCGTTTATAACAAAGAACAGAAGAGAGGTTTTGGACATAACCCTCACCTCCGGCAATAGAAAACTCTGGATCTTCTTGTGGATACCCACTTTCCACCGGGACAGGGTTCGGATACGCGGACAACTGTTTCGAGGAGCGGATCACAGGGAGACTACTGTTCGATCATGTCTGCGAACGTAATAAAATGGGCGATAGACGTATTTAAACTGTCTAAATCTCCGGGACCAGACAGGATATATCCGGCTCCCTTGCATCGTCGGAAACTCGAACGCATCAGAATGCTTGGGGCGATGTTTGTCGCCAGTATTCGGATGCGCCATATACCGTCGGAATGGTGTAGAGAATCTGCGTCAGACTCTGAATGGAAATCTTCTTTCCAAAGGAAACACGCATACAACAAGGGAAGGTCTGTTGAGACTGCCTGCATAGCATAGTGTGCAGGATAGAGAAATCGCTGGCACAAAAGGAAGACACTCTGGCTACTTTCCTGGACATCGAAGGAGCCTTTAATAATGTGGAACTATGCGCTAAATCCGGGGCGCTGCCAAGGTTAGATGTACAGACCATTATGGTGAACTGGATATCTAAGCTACTTTGTGGATGAACAATCTACCGCGCACTTCGGGCTCGAGAAAGTCCAGAGCTATAGAGAGCTACACTCTCTCCTCTTTTGCGGAACCTGGTGATGAACGAGCTACTAGTGATGCTGGAACAGAATGGATGTGAGGCAATTGCCTATGCGGATGACATTGTTCTGGTAATCTCCTGAAGATTTGTCGACGCTATCAGGGGTAGGATGCAACTGGCTCTGAGGAGTGTCTGCGAGTGGGCATCTGATTGCGAATTGGGTGTTAACCCGGTGAAAACAGAAGTAGTACTCTTCACGAGAAGGTACAATCCACCGCCTTTTCGTCCACTGAAACTGAACGGAACGGAACTGAAACTCAAAAAGGAGGCGCATTTTCTAGGAATTATCCTGGATAGGAAGCTGTCTTGGAAATTTAAAATCGTTAACATAATCAAAAAGGCTCTACTCAGCGGTGGTCAAACCTATCTTGACCTAAGGATGCCTAGTTTGGTGGGAATCCCTTGATAGGAAAACTAAGTCATACCTAATATGGCGACTTCAGAGATTTTTTTAAGAGTGTTTTTAAGAGTGTTAATTTTTTTGTTATATGAAATAAAAACAACTTTAATTTTACTTTATAAATAGTTTTTATTTTACAATTTTTTATAAGGTGTTGGCTATTTCGTCTCTGATTCTCTGACCTTCACTTTGCAGAGACATGCTTGATGGCAAAATAACATTATCTTCACTATCAGGTAATGATAAATTCAGCTCATCCTCACTGGTTTGCAAATTATAGGTCCTGCAAATGTTGTGCACAGCGCAGCAGAAATTTATAATTCTTATTACCTTTTCCGGATGGTAGTGTAAAGTGCTTATCAAGCAACGGAACCGACTTTTCAACACTCCTATTTTTCTTTCCACAATATTACGTGCCGATGCATGAGCCATATTGAATTTATATATATATTATATATAAAAGGGCTCAATGCCATACCCACAATCTCCCAATAATTTTGATGTCCGTTCTCTTGACTCATACATCCTAAGGAAATGTCGTCTGGCCATACTAATGTTCCAAATAAATGCGTCATGGCTAGAGCCGGAATATCGTGCATCAACCGCTCGAATTTTCAAAATTAGATTCAAAAGGTGGGTATATGAATAATATAAAATTGAGTTTGTACTATGTATACATACAATCATGGAATTCATACTAAAATATCCTTACCGATTAAAGTATAAATGCTCGTTAAAGCTGGGCTTTATTATCTTTACATGAGTCCCGTCTATGCAACCAATTATCGAAGGGATTTTAAATATATTAAAGAAATAGTCCCTTGATCTTTGCTTGTCGTTGGAGTTCATTTCAAGTTGCAGCCATTGACGGCAAATGAACCGCTCCATAACTTTGAGCACATCATCCAAAATTCTAAAAACTGTACTTCTACCTACAGATCTTTGGTATGACCCTCAGCTAAAAATCGCAATGTAGCTGCAAGTTGTAGCAATGGCGGGATCTTAGATCTTTGTTCAATTGGTAATATGCTATAAACCTGCAAAGCAGCTTTAGATATGAATGTATAGTATAACAAATATACATACGCTGTCTCCGGCAACTCAATTGGGTTGCTGCAATCTCGCAATATTCTTCTTTTCACCTTTTCTGTCCGCTCTTGCTCTAACAGCAAAAATGCGATAACAGCAGCACTCATTTTTTATTTATTTATTATTTTAATAAAAACAGCAATTTTTAATAAAGCACTTTATATTTTGTCAAAGAAAAATTTAATAAAAATTGTGAAAGGTTTTGCCTTTTGTCGTTCTTGAGAACCAATATTGGATTCATCTGGCGTCACAAAACCCAGTCGGTTTTGTTATTTTTGACTTGAAATAAAACATATGTTCGAAACAACTGTTGTTTACATTTGTGTATTTATTTACAATTTTTATTAATTTTCTTTTTGCCAAAATATAAAGCGTTTTTAATAAAAAAATAAATCTTTTTAAATAAATAAATAAAAAATAAGATTTTGTTGCTAAAGGAAGAGCGTTCAGAAAAGGTGAAAAGACAAATACTGCGAGATTGTAGCAACCCACTGGAGTTGCAGGAGGCATCTTACCACATCAATTGAAACCAAGAGACTTGAAAGACAATTTTGCATATCTGGAATGCTGTTTGTTCCAAGCCCAAAAAATCATGTGTGAGAACCGAGTACACCAAGCAAAATCTGCGGCCAATAAGAATATTCATTGGATGGAATCAGAAGTGTGTGATCCACTATGAACTACTAAAACCGGGCTAGACTATTACGAGAAACCTGTACAAGCAACAATTAATTCATTTGAAAAGAGCATTGACTCAATCAAAAACCGTTTGAGAAACAGTGGATGAGAAGTTTTACCTCACCTACCATTGATTTCAGCTTCGGTCACTAGAAGATCTTATCAGAAGATGTTATTTTCCTTTAAAGGTAACTACGAGGTTTTAGTCTGAGCTTAACAGTGCACATATGCTATGTTTCTGGATTTGTAATAAAGTGTGTGTCTTATGTATTTCGCGCATTCTTCTGCGCTACACAATCTTACTTCTTCGAGTACTCTTCCGGTGAATTCCTACCACTTGATGTAGCCAACTAACCACAGCCAGGCCATCTGGTCACACAAAGTCCCATGAATAGCAGGATTAGCAAATGCGATATAGAAACACATGGGTATTTCATGTTTTCCTCAAGTTAAGGATCTTATCTTTTCACTTGGTACTTAGCTATACTTATATATGGACATACTATTATACTTTTTATACATGAGCGGCAGTTTCAAGTCGATTCCGAACGACAGAAGAAATAAATGTTCATATTTTCGTTTTGATGTCTGGCCTGGGGTTTGACCCGAGCCTTACGCCTAATAAGCCAACACACTACCTACTAGACTACGACGACTTCAATGTACTTGGCTATTCTTCCCAATATTGAGAGAGACCACTTTTGAATAGGACAGGTGAAGAAGTCTGCAGATGGTAAAATAAAAGCTATTTCTAAAGTAAAATTAAAGTTGTTTTTATTTCATATAACAAACAAACAGACAGCTGTTAGCTGCTTGGTTTACTTCTAATAACAAAACAGAGAAAAAGACATTCTGTGACACCTAAAACCGATACTTATTCAAGTTCGAAAACAAAACCGATAATCTTGGATTGTATGACGCCAAATTGATTTTTGTGTCGTTTTCAAATCCAATTCCTGTTATTCTTTTCTGATTTTTGTTTTTTCACTTTTTTAATTAATTGTTTGGCACTAAAATTTTTCCTTTGCAAATGTTTTGTTTTCAAACACAAAATAAAGAAAATAATGTTATTTTATCCCAGATATGCCCAATGACCTACACTGTCGGCTAAAATAAAGTGCGGTTTGAAATATTTTTTGTTTTTTGATTAAAGCATATGTTTATTGTTTTTAAATGTTTGTAAATTATAGTTTAATTTTTTATTCTGTTAATATTTTATTTAATAGGGAACTTAACATTGAATTCTTTCTTTATATTTTCTATTTGTAATAGAAACTATATGGCACATAAGGAATTTCAAGTGACAAAATAAAGTAACACTTCACAAGAAAATACTATAAATAATTAAATAACTTCAAAATTTAGTACGAAGTTGCTCCTCCTTTGTTATTTATGACTTCTCTTAATATTTTCGGCATACTTAGCTCAAGGTTCTTCAAAGTACTTGTAGTACTTGGTACTTGTGTACCAAAATGTTTGAATATTTGTTCTGGACTCCATCGGGATTTTGTCATCTAAGATAGCCCAAAGATGCTCAATGGGGTTTAAATCTGGGCTTTGAGCAGGCCGTTCTAATTTTTCAATATTTTTTTCTTCAAAATATTTTTTAGCGACCTTACTCGTGCGCTTGGTGTCGTTGTCTTGTTGAAAGATAAACTACCACAAGCCCATTTACTCCGCACTGCTGAAAAGATTTTCTGCCAAAATATTTACATAGTGCTACCCAGTCATTTTGGAATCAATTTAACGAGTCTACCACCTCCTGAAGAGGAAAAACATCCAACATCCCCATAACATGAGGCTGCCTCCACCATAAATATTTACATAAATAAATACTTACATAAATATGCCTGAATCATTTTGGAACAAAATTATTTGGACAGACGAATCAAAATATGAACTACAAAATTGCAAAAATCGGAAAAGAGTATGGTGTGAACCAACACAAAGGCTTAAATCGAAAAACCTTATCCATACTGTAAAACATGAAAATTCTAGTTTTTGAAATTTGTAGCGCAACAAACGTAAATTGTAAACCGAGTATCCATGATTTTCAATACATTTGACATTAAATATGTGAAGCATAAAATGTTGCTGGAGTGATATATGTAATCGGATATGTATTTATTATACAATTTAACATGCATTTTGTTAGAAAATTCACATAATATTCTTATATTATTCTTTAAGTTTTTGAAAAGGTTGAGTAGCGACATTATTAGAGAGCTTCACTATTATGTTCGAATTTTGTTTGTTACGCTACTCATTAAATCGTTAGCTTCAGCTTCTACTATAACTACTTTATTCTGTTCCAGACCTTGAAGCGTATGATGCAGAATTTCACCGTCTGCCAGGGCACATCGTTTGCACTGGGAGTTTCTACATAAAGTCCAAGAGAATCTGGTGAGAACTGAAGTTTCAGAAGAAACCTCAATTAAACGTAGACACAAATCTTGGTTTTATAAGGCGTACGAACTTGCAGTCAGATCCAGAGCGGAAGCATTCAGAAATTACCGCAATAATAACTGCGCACAAACTGATTCGCTTCGCAACTAGGCTTTCATGCTAAAGGTCTCTTTTCCTAGGGAAGTAATAGCTTTTGGTTATTTATTATAACGGTAAGGAATTACTACTCTTACAGTGAATGATTGTACGTTCACTAGCCTAGTTGAAAATCCTAATATTTTATCGCAGCTACCTGCATGGCATTCATCTTTGCCGAAAAGCAGTCAACTACTGTCGGAACTTGAAAGGCTATCAGTAAGTATGCCCGGTAGATTCTTTCGGGCTCGTGCAGTTAAAAGGGTTCTTACAGATTACCATATAAACAAGACTTCTGGGTCAGATCATATTCCAGCACTGGTTCTGAAACAATGGTATTCAACGCCTACTCGCCTGTTAGCTAACCTCTTCAGTGCCTGATATCGTGCCGGTATTTTCTATTTTGCTGGAAAATTTCTAATGTAACGCCTATCCCTAAAAAGGGTGAAATCCCTGAAAATTACTAGCCAATAGCAATAGCTTGTCAAGTTTTCGTTCGCACCATTCTACTGGTGACCTGTTAGAGTTGCTCTTCAAAAGATGGAACCAGTTCATCCAACGATTTGGTGAGAGCAAAGCTGGATGGAAGAAACCAAAGATCTAATACGATCATGTAGACTTGATGAGCGTTCACCATTAGAAATACTACCTTACTATCTGTTTAGTATTTAAATACTTATGGTTCTCTCCTTAGTGGATCGCAGCAAAATATTTTTACAATCCTTCCTACTGTGTCGTTATACCATAATAGTTGATGTGACGTCTCCGCCCACTTTCCCAGCTAGATCTTTAATGCACTGAAAGGGTTTGGGTTATTCAAGTCTTTAGTGTGCGGGTCTATTAGCCGATTTTATTCGCTTTCTCATATATACCGCGTAATGTGTACTATACAATGCCTGGAGTAATTGTTAATCGCCTTTTCACTCTAGCACGGTCTTTGATTCCGTATTCTTGGATGTTATTGCCTTAGTTGTCATTTGACTATCTGCAAAAATATTAAAATCCCTATACGTCGAGTTTGCCAAATGATTGCTAGATAAGTGATAAGTAAACAAAATTGGTTTAAAAATAAAAAAGGAAATATAAATAAATAAAATTGAAAACAGAAATAAACAAAGAAAAACAAGAACAGAAATTCTTTAACATATCACGACATCAACACATACAACGTATTTAAAGCAGAAGTCAGCTGCTCTTATCATGTTGTGCATTTCGTAAGTAGATGTGAATTAGTACAGGATAGTTTAATTTAATTCTGACTTACACTGATCAAAAAGTTTCAAACAAATTATTAGTAATTAGATCAGTTTAAACTAAATTGTAATGACTCTACCAATAGACAAATGCATAATTCAAAAATTAAAAGCTAATCCAAAAATAAAAGCATTAATATGAAATTTTGTAGACTTCCTTACTCAATTATTTCGTTTAACGGAAAATGATTCATCCCATTTTTCCAACACTAAGTAGCCATTTAAATTTAAAAAATGATTAATAGAAGATTTGAAAGGTTCAGGTCACAAGAAAAGGAATGTTTCGAGAATATGAAGAATATATTTTATGTGACATTGATAAAAGTTTGAGCAACGCTAGAACTGATACAGGTAATTTGACAGACATAGGGCCATTATTATAACTTCTCGTTAACTAAAGGAAGGATTTTAACGAACAGATAAATTGTTTTCCATTATTATAAGTACCCAATAAGATAGAAGTGATCGTTAAGCTAAAGGGAAAATCATCCTACCTTTAACATTTAAAGGTCACTTTATGTTTGAACTTGTCATATTATATTGTTACGCAAAGCGAAACGACCTAGTATCGTTTAACAATAAAAACGATAAACAAAAGCTACCAGCTACACCAACACAAAGCCACACGATACAAACGCACACTAACACTAAGTATACAATGAACGTGTTGGTTATCTAAAGCTGCACACACACACATGTATGACGAACCTGGTTGCGCCTAGTACGGCAACATAAGCAAAGTACACAAACAACAACGTACTAGCAATAGAATTCTCGAGAAGGCGGGAGCGAGAACCTTCCACATCGAGAACGTTCATCATACTGATTGATACGCGTGTGTGCGGACTATAAAAGGGCTGGACAAAGCAAGCAGCAGGGAGAGTTAATTCAGTCAGACTTGTGTGAATTTGCGTGTGAACAAAATAAGTCGTGGTTGTAAAGATCTAGCGAATACTTGTGTGAACTAGTACAGTGAATAAACAGATTATTATTGTTGTATCGTTAAGTTCTATACGGTGGTACACAAAAGTAGTGTAAATAATAAAGAGAGTTTAAGAGAAAACACATATTTGTTTTTACTTTATTTGCAATTAACGAACTCATATTTAAACGTTTTTAAAAAGGTAAAAACATAACAATTGGTGTCAGAAGTGGGATTGCAAAATCCAAAAGTAAAAATAAATAAATAATTAAGAAAGAGAAAATCAAAATCAAAATGAAACTCACCGAACTAAGAGTGGAACGACTGAAACGAGAGTTGGGTAAACTAGAGCTGCCGACAACGGGAACGAAGAATGAACTCCAAAGGCGGTTAAGGGAACATCTGCAGCTTCAGGGAATTAACATCGATTCTCACGAGTTCGAGGAAGAAGAGGAACGAGAACTACAGGCCCCTGCAACGGCTAGCGGTGTTGACATAAATTTGTTGCTAGCTGCTATAATGGAGAAAATGGAAGTAGCAAACCAGAAGTTATTTGAAGCTTCCAGAGCCGAAAATCGCAAAATGCAAGAGGCGAACGAAAGGCTGTTTGCTGATGTACGAGAAGCTTCTAGAGTTGAGAACCAGCGACTGCAAGCAGCAATTATGTGAAAAATTGAAAAGGAGCTTGTAGCGACAACAGGGAAGCTGGAGGAAATACATGAGTCGGTTAGCAAAAGGATCACTGGTGTCGAGGAAAGGGTGCCACATTTGGAAAAGGCCGTTGACACTAAAGTGGACAATTTGGAAAAGACCGTTGACACTAAAATGGACAATTTGGAAAGGACCGTCGGTGGAAAAATCGTTATGATGGAGGAAAAGATCAACAACCTCCAAAGCCAGCGAGCGGAACGAGTGCGAGTCGTATCCGAAAGTACCGACAGAATAAAAGCACCTTGTTTTGATGGCAGCTCACCCCTATCCGTATTCAAGTTCCAATTTGAGACGGTTAGCCAGCAGAAACGGATGGGACGATGGGGAGAAAGCACTAGAACTAATTTTGGCTCTAAAAGGTGTTGCAGCTGAGATTCTAGAAACCATGCCAGCCAGCAGCATAAACAACTACAACGAGTTAATGATGGCATTGCAGCGTAAATTTGGCGATGAGCACAAACGGGAACTATACCGCATGGAGTTGAGATGCCGGGCGCAAAAGGCCAATGAGTCATTACAAGCCTTTGCAATGGAGGTTGAGAGATTAGTGCAGCTCACATACCCAGGAGAAAACCATCCATTGATAGACAACTTTAAGACCGAGGCGTTTGTTAATGGCATACGCGACCCTGACATTAAACTGGCGGTATGTTCTACACAGAAGACAACTTTTGCAGAGACCGTGCCTTCGCACTAGCCCAGGAGACCGCTCGCACGATTTCTAGACCACAAGTCAGTAAAGTGCGAAAAATGGAAGTCGTGGAGGAGGAGGAATGCCTTTTGGACAAATTTAAAGAGATGTTGAAGCAAGTTTTGGGAGAAAATGGACAAAAGGCTAAACTTAAATGCTTCAACTGGGGAAAGGGTGGCCATTTCCAAAGAAACTGCAAAGCGCCACGCAAGAGATCAAGACTGGTCTCACCAACAAGACGACGTGCCATTGCTACGCCTAAGGCTACTGATGAACACTACGCTGAAACGAGTAGTTCCAAGAGAAGGCGCGGAAGGCCTGAAAATATCGAGGATCATCCTGTGTCCAAAGTACCGAGAATAGAGGTTAATATGCAAATCGAAAAGTCCTCGGACACTTACACAGCTGCAGAAAAGACTGAAAGAAGAAAAGTTAGAAGAGGACGCAAGAAGATCAGAGCTGATTCCGAACTATCGCCATTAACAAAACGAAGAGTCATAAAACATGGCAAGGCTGATGCTCTATCAAGCCGATATCGTAATTTGGAGCGTAATCATTATGTAAAGGCTGAGAAGAAGGAATCCACCGTTGATGTCCGGCGAATGCAGACCGAAGCCAATGAAGACTGGTTCGAAGCACAAAAGAGTGACCCGATACTGGCGAAGATAATAGCAGCTAAGGAAGAGGATAAACGACCTACCAGCAATGAGATATCCGGAGAAGGTCCTCTTACAAAAGCGTATTGGGCACTATGGGACAGTTTACGGTTGATAAACGGATGCTTATATCGACGTTGGGAAAGCGCTGATGGCAAGACCTTATCCAACCTATTAGTAGTGCCTTCCTCCAAGACGAAAGAAGTGCTAAAGGAGTCCCATAATGGAGCTAGCGGAGGACATCTGGGAGTGACAAAGACGTTGGAAAGGCTAAAACGACGTTTTTATTGGGTTGGATGTCAGCAAGCAGTAGCGGATTGGATAGCAAACTGTACCCAATGTATTGCATCTAAAGGTCCAGTAAAAAGAAGTCAAGGTCAGCTGCAACAGTATAACTCGGGCGCACCTTTAGAGTTTAGAGCTATGGCCAGTAATGGAATGAAAGTCAGGTATGATCGTGCAGTAAACACGGAGTGTTACCATGAAAGACAACTGATGCTATTTTACAACCCAACGCGGAAGAAAGGATTATTCCCCAAGTCGCAAAGTAGCTGGGATGGACCGTATAAAATAATTAAACGGTTAAACGATGTCGTGTACAGAATACAGAAAGCTGGCAGCCCCCGGACAAAAATGAAGGTCGTACATAAAGAGCGACTGGCAAAGTATGGGAAAAGAGATAATGAGCCTATTCGGGACGAACAGGCTTAAGTAGGCGGCAGTGTTACATAAATCGAAACGATCTAGTATCGTTTAACAATAAAAACGATAAACAAAAGCTACCAGCTACACCAACACAAAGCCACACGATACAAACGCACACTAACACTAAGTATACAATGAACGTGTTGGTTATCTAAAGCTGCACATACACATGTGTATAGCGAACCAGGTAGCAACAACAACATAAAGTAAACCAGCTACGACAAATATGTAACGGACAACATAAGCAAAGTACACAAACAACAATGTACTAGCAGAAGTCTCGAGAAGGCGTGAGCGAGAAGGTATAGCTTCGTTTATTAAACTTTCAGACTGGTTCTCCAGCTAAGGGTAGTCGTGCTTTTAATGTGCAGGCCTTGACCAACTTCTTCCTTAGTTTGGTGGAATTCGGTCAGTTCAAAGACTGCGCTTACCTGTGTAGCATAAAAATAATTAAATATCCCAATCTTTTTCCAAAAATATGCAGAAAAATATATATTTTTTACACTTACAATAATATATAATAATGCCTTACACAAAAACACAAACATACCTCAAAATAATTATCCCGTTATCATTTCTTAAAAAATAGAAAAAATCACATCACAAAAGTATGTATGCACTTTTTAAAGTTTTGAGCTGCACTTAAACTAAACGCATTTTAATCGCGGAAAAAGTGAGTAATTGTTATTATAAACTTAATTAAATACCGAAATTTTTTCTTAACTTTTATTATAGCCCCTCATGGAAAAGAACTTTCACAAGATTTAAAAGATGTAATTATTAATCTTTATAAAGAGCAGAAAAGCCAACGTGAAATTGCAAAAATTATTAATAAAAGTAGCTCCACAGTGCAAAAAATAATAGAAAAGTATAATGAGAGAAATACAAATAAAAAGTCTCGACCTGGGCGTCCAAAAATCTTCAATGACAGGGAGAAACGAGTGAAAAAAATAAAAGTAAATCCCAAAATGAGCGCTCCAAAAGTTATGTCAGAAATTTAAAAAGAGACTGGAAAAACCTGTAACCCACAAACCATTCGTCGAGTTCTGTATGCTTCTGGTTACCATGGCCGTAACATCCGCAAAAAGCCATTTGTGAACAGCATCAATAGAAGAAAACGGTTGGACTTTGTAAAGGAGTACGAAAACAGGGAATGAAAATTTCTGAAAATCAGTTATATTTTCCGATGACAGTAAATATAATATTTTTGGCTCAGATGGGTATCAAAAAGTGTGGAGAAAAGTGAACACTGAGCTCGATCCAAAAAATATTACTGCCACAGTAAAACATGGTGGTGGATCGGTTATGGTATGGGGGTGTATACAGCCTCAGGTGTTGGAAATTTTGTGATTATCGAAGGAACAATGGATAAGACGGTGTATTTGAACATTTTAAAAAACAACTCGCATCAAAGTTCAGCTAAATTGAGACTAACAGGATTGTAATGTCGTGAGGCAATAGTGTGGAGAAAGGAATAAAAAAGAACAACCTCTTAATGTAGTTGATTATTGAATACCTTTATTTCATAATTCTTAATCTATATTCTTTCATTAGTTGACATACGAGAAAAGCTGCCAGATTTATAACTTATTCTAATTGATTAATTCAGCTGATGCATGTGAATATAACATGCACCCCCTTTTTTTGTTGAGATGCACGGCTTAAGGCTAATAATAACAATTCAATTCTGTTTTTTATAATTAGGGTAAATCATGTCGAAAATTTAATTGATGATACATTTAGTTACATGAATTTTTGTTGAACATTTAGTTTTATTTATGGCTTTACTACCTTTCCATCTTAACGCGGTCTTAATTGACGCCTAGGTGTACCTACTTCGGAGTGGTAATGTGTGTGTGTGTTGGGTGTTGATTCAGTGTGACCAACTTCGCTTTCAGTCGGCAATGCGTTGTTCGTATTATCTGCAACATCATTATGTGTGATAGCTCCGTCATGCACCGTGGGATTGTTGTTGTTTGTAACATTTTTTTTGGACTTCGTATCTGATTAAGATGTCTTTTAATTTGACGATTGTTGTTAGTTAAGACGAATGTGTATGTTCTTGGGCTAAGTTGTTTGTTAATTGTTGCCGAAGACCAACTGGCCTTATTAGGATCTGAGTAATCTCGAACCCAAACTTTTTCGCCCTCATGAAATTCAACGCTTCCCGTTTCCTTGTAATTGGTAATACTTTTGTTTTGGCTTCGTATTATTACATCTTGAACTAGTGGTGGTTTAAGCAAACTGAATCTTGTTTTTGGTGTTCTTTTAAGAAAAAGATTTGAAGGTGTCTCATTTGTCGTACAATGCCTTGCATTGCGATAATCTGCTAAAAATCGACAGAGAATAGTGTCCAATTTTGCATGGTTGTCAGATTTAAGATTTGCATATATAGACTTTTTTAATATTTTAACAAAGTTTTCTGCTTGACCATTGGTCGCAGGATGGCCAGGAGCTGTTAAAATATGTCTGACACCATTGATTTATAAAAATTGTTGAAACTTTTCTGAGACGAATTGTCGTCCGTTATCAGACACAAACGTATCTGTGATGCCATATCGTGCAAACAAATCTCTCATTATGCGAATATTAAAACTAGAAGTTATATCTTTAGTAGGAAAAACTTCTACCCATTTTGAGAATGAGTCGATGACTATAAATAAATAGTTATTTTGATGGGGATTGCAAAATAAGCGTGTACCCGACTCCACACAGAATCTGTTGGCTTCCAAGGAACTAATTTAGCTTTCTCAGTGCTAGCCTGAAGCTCCTGGCAAGGAACACAATCTTTAATTAATTCCTCAATGTCCTTATCAAGGCCAGGCCACCACATGTATGACCTTGCCAAAGCCTTGATTTTGACGATGCCCAAGTGTGAAATATGCAATTGATTCAATAAGTCATGTCTAAATTTCGGAGGAATAACAGACCTATATCCCCACATTATACAACCATATTCTACGTTCAATTCATTGACTTTGTCACGAAATGGTTTAAAAATTAAGTCTTTCATATTATGAAGAGTGCCTGATTGAATTGCCTCACAAACCTTCGAAAATATCGGATCACGTTGTGTTTCTCTTGCGATGTCTTGAAAGTTTATATGCATGAAATTTTCTGAATCGATAAAATTTACATAGTTATTTTCACAATAATCTTTGACAACGACCGATTGCGGCATTCTAGACAAACCATCAGCATGATTACGCTCACCTTTCACATATTCGATAACATAATCGAATCCTGACAGTATTACTGCCCATCGCTGAATACGAGCTGCTGCCATGACAGGTATCCCTTTCGTTTGACCAAATAAAGTCAATAATAGTTTATGATCTGTGCGAATGGTAAACTTGTTTCCCAAAAGAGAGAAAGATATTGTCGCAATTTTGAAACGCTGAAAATAATAGCTAAACCTTGTTTTTCAATAGGAGCGTAGTTCAATTCACTTTTGGTCAACGCACGAGAAATAAATGCTATTATTCTTAAGGAGTCATCAGGAAGCTTATGGCTTAGCACTCTGGCAACGGCATTGTTGCTAGCATCAGTTGTCAGAATAATAGGTAAATTCGCGTTTAAATGAATTAAAACTTGGTCTGATATAATATCTTTCTGATATAATATGTTCGTATGCTCGCTGGCATTCCTTTAACCAAGTGAATTTTACATTTCTTGATAGTAAATTATATAAAGGAATCATTTTGTCAGCAAAGTTGCTTACAAATTTGGAATAATAATTTACCATGCCGGCAAAAGCTTTAAGTTCGGTCACATTAGTTGGTGTCGGTGTGTTTTCAATGCATGATATCCGCTCTGGTGTTTTTCCAGACCAAATTTATCTATTCGAAAACCTAAATAGGTTACCTCAGATTTAAAAAAATCACATTTGCTCTCATTTAAGGTCAAGCCCGCAGAACTTTGACAAAACTGAATCTAATGTTGCGAATGTTCCTGTAGATTTCTGCCAGTGATTGTAATATCGTCCTGGTAGACGACTACATGTGGAATTCCACGAAAAAGATTTTCAACAGTCTTTTGAAAAATTGACGCAGCCGTTTTAACGCCAAAAGAAAGACGTTTGACCTTCAATGTGCCAATATGCGTACTCCACGTGCAAAGTTGTTGAGAGTTGGAGTCTAAAACCAATTGGTTATACGCATTTAACATATCAAGCTTTGTGAAAATTTCCTCTATGCGTGGTAAGGGATACTTTACATCGTTTAAGTATTTATTTATAGTGACTTTGTAGTCTGCGCGTATTTTAAAATCGCCATTTGGCTTAAGAACTGGTACAAGAGGTGTCCCCCAGTCGGAATTATCAACGATTTCCAAAATATCCATTTTTATCATGTCGCGCAATTTTGTTTCAATTTGTCTTTCCAAGCGAGTGGGAGCGATCGCGGTTTACAAAAAATTGGGGTTACATTCTCTTTCAAAGACAGAGATACTTCATCGAACCTATATTTGCCTAGTTCATTACTAAAAATATTCGAATATTTTTGTTTAATTTGCGCGATAATTTCATCACAACCGCCCTCAGTATTTACGGAGTTTACTTGTAACAATTCGAAACCAAAAGCACGTAGAAAAGTTCTACCAAGTAAGGCTGGATTGTCCGATTTTGAAACAACAACTTTTAAATTCTTTGTAATACCTAAATATGAATTTGAAGCGTCGTACTCACCAAGTATTTCTATTTTGTTACCGCTATAATTAACATTAGGTGTAGTACATTTTAACAAAGTTTTGTTCTTCTGATTTTTGAAAAATGAGTCAGCAACCAAGATGCATGGTGTGCCAGTGTCACACGTTGCTTCAACCTTAGTCCCGTCAATAACCACTGAAAGCGAGTACATCTCGTACTACATTGAATATGTTATTAACATCATCATCATCTTGTTTATTACTATTATTTGACACATAATTAATTTTGTTCGACTTAGTTCGGCATACTGATGCCAAGTTCCCAATTTTGTTTCAAAAATTGCATGTGCTGTTTTGTATCGGCATTCATTGGATGAGTGATTTTTCCAACCGCAGTGGGAACACGTGTTAAGTTTGTTCTCTTTACTTCTCTCATTGTTGTTGCCACGATTATTGTTTTGTCTAAAATTCTTGTTGTTTCCGCTTTCTTCCTTACTTCCTCGCTGCTTGATATAATTAACTGCGCTAACGTCGACTTCGCCGCTCTTCTCTGCTAATTTTGTCTCACATATCATTGCTTTACGCAAAGCTTCATCTGCCGTTAGCCGTTCGTCCTCCTCACACATTCGTTCAAAAATTTTATCGAGAAGCCCCATTACGAATTGATTGATAATAAATGCATCTAAGTTTTTGTCGAATTTACAACTTAAGGCAAGTTTTTTAACTCTCGCGTACCACTCCGCTATACTTTCACTTGTCTTTTGTGGCTCCATGGAATTTTTTCCTTTCGTGAAATATAATTATTGGAGGCATATAATGTGTATAAAGAAGTGTACACAATTCTGTGTACGCCAGGGAAATTGGTGCGTGTGGACTGAATACGCTGTGTAGTGTGTTGTACGCCTCAGCACCTACTAATTTTAACAGCGTCACTTTTTTTTAGCATTTTCTTCAGTGATGTTTGGGTACGTTCGTAAATGCAGTAGTTGTGCAACATTGCAGCATAATAAAAATCAAATGTTCAAAAATGCAATACTTGGCAGCTTTGACTTGCGTCGAACGTTTTCTTTTTGCAGACAAATGGCAAAGCTTCATCTGCCGTTAGCCGTTCATCCTCCTCACACATTCGCTCAAAAATTGTATCGGGAAGCCCCATTACGAATTGATTGATAATAAATGCATCTAAGTTTTTGTCGAATTTACAACTTAAGGCAAGTTTTTTAACTCTCGCATACCACTCCGCTATACTTTCACTTGTCTTTTGTGGCTCCATGGAATTTTTTCCTTTCGTGAAATATAATTACTGGAGGCATATAATGTGTATAAAGAAGTGTACACAATTCTGTGTACGCCAGGGAAATTGGTGCGTGTGGACTGCATTGTTTTTGTGTGTTGTACGCCTCAGCACCTACTAATTTTAACAGCGTCACTTTTTTAGCATTTTCTTCAGCGATGTTTGGGTACGATCGTAAATGCAGTAGTTTTGCAGACAAGTGGCAATGCTGTCGCAAATTTTTGCAAATTTAGCAACAGCTTGATTTCAGTTGCAACATTGTAGTTTCGTGAAATAAAAGTATTAAACAGAAAACAATTTAGCTTTATTTGCAGAAAATTGGAAAAGTAATAAAATTTAACCGATATTGTTACAGAAAATTTTAATTATTTATGTTTTTAGTTACGAGGAAGATTTCACATTCAACATACAAAAATTAATAATACGAACTAGACTGGATATGGAGTCAGACTTCCAAGATGGGAGAAAGAAGAAGTCAGTATTGTGGAGAAAAATCTTATTAAAAATTAAAGAACTCAAGCCGGACTTTGAAATGACAAAGGAATAAATAAGAAAATGGCTGTAGAATACATCAACTTGATACCGGTTTATTACTTCAAAGTAATTTCTTATTTTAGGAATATGCCTCTTTTTAGTTTTAATTGATTTTTAATAATCAGAAGTCTTTTCATTCTTTTCCTTATTCTTTTTTATTATAATTTAATAACCGTCTAAATTTTCAATAATAATTGTTATTGTTAATTTTGAGAACAATTTTTTTTAATTTTTGCAGAACGTTCTAAAAAGGAAATTCTGTTTAGTTATTGTGCAGTAGCAAGCATCTGCAACAGTTGATCACGCATTAGCAACAAAACTTGGCATTACTGCCGCAGTGGTGCACAAATTTGCTGAATTTACGAACGCACCCTTTAACTCCATAAAATGTAATCAAGCTTTTGCTTCCAGATCGCCCATGTCTCTCTTGATGGTGTGAACTACTGCTGTTTGTTTAATTATTGATTGCTTATTAAGCCACTTATTTCATATGAATATAGATTTCACTATTTTGGTGCAATTATTCTTTTGCAGTTAATATTTTTGTAAAACAAAACTTTTGCCAAACGAATATAAAATATTTGGTTATGCACGCGGTTTTTTATTCTTCTTTTGTCCTCGTCGCCAGTGTAACGTCGTGAGGTAATAGTGTGGAGAAGGGAATAAAAAAGAACAACCTCTTCTCAATGTATTTGATCATTGAATACCTTTATTTCATTATTCTTAATCTATATTCTTTCATTAGTTGACATACGAGAAGCGCTGACAGATTTATAACTTATTCTAATTGATTAATTCAGCTGATGCATGTGAATATAACAAGGATTAATTGTATTCCAACAGGACAATGACCCTAAACATACAGCCCATATCGTTAGAGAATATCTTTTGTATAATACGCTAAAATAACTAAAAACTCCGCCCCAATCACCCGGTCTTAATCCAATAGAGCATCTGTGGGATTATCTCGAAAAAAAAAATCCGAAGTCATGTCATTATAAGCAAAGACACCCTTAAAGATGCACTACTTGAGTGGAATAAAATTTCACATTCGGTTACGCAAAATCTTATCATATCTATGCCATCAAGATTGAAGTCAGTCAAAAAGGCAAAGGGCTTTCCAACAAAATATTAAATATCAGCCTGACTTCAAAGATTGAATCGTAGTGCCAATTTTTGTGAACCCATTTTGTTATTTATGGGCCTGTTCGTAAATGCATCATTGCGCTGCATGTTATGAGCATCGTGTTCATAAATGCAAACCTTGCCAGCACTGCAGCTGTCACATGTTCGTAAATGCAACATTAAATCATATTATGAGCAAATAAACACAAAACACTAATCAAAAAATTGCTGATGCATTGAATGAGTGAGAGAGAGAATGAGAGTTTTTACAATAAGTTTATTTTTTCTTCCTTAAATGTCTTCTTTTTTGCACAAAGTACACTTTTTTGTGCATTTAACATTTTGTCATTTGTTTTATCGTCCAGTTCAAAAATCAAATTTATTAATAATTTTTCCATTTCTGCAGCGTTTGTTCGTTCGTAAATGCAAACAAATAAATCAGAAATTGAAATTTTATTGAGTCTTTTTTTTCTTCTTTACATGGTAGAGTGAGATACAAAATCGACATTTTGATGTATAAAATCTTAAAACTATATATTTGTCTTGTTCTAATACACTTTAAAAGATGAAAAGCAACTTGCTAAAAAGTGATATGTTGTTAACAGAACTGTTAAAAAAGATAAGCAAACAGTGCTTGCTCCCGGCATTTACTATAACTAACAGCGAAAACTGTTAAACAAAATAAATACATAAAACTAAATAACACTTAAAACTTAAACTTAAACACTTAAAACTACATAAACAAAATAGCATTGGCAAACAGTGAAAACCGATATCACAACAAATAAATCAGCAAAAAAGCATCTGCAACATGTGATTGGCAACGTTAGCGCAAAATAATCATATTTGCAGCGCAATGTTGCATTTACAAACAGACCCTATATTGTTATTAATCAGTAATGAATTGGAAACGCTTTTGTTCCTTATAATTTTTCTTAATTCTATATATAAAATAAATGAAAAAATATGTTTGTTTTTTATTTTAAATCTTAAGCAATTTTTCCAATCATTTCAAATATATATATCGCTGCATACTCACTTTAGTGATGCACTGTAAGTACACTGTCGAATATTGTTCTATTCAAAGTAATTTATTTATTTTTTTATATTAAATTTTAATACAATACCTCTAGCTAGAATAATCAGGGATGTCATAGAATCCAAGTCGGTTTTGCCTTTTGTCGTTTTTGAAAACCAATATTGGATTCATTTGGTGTCACAAAACCAAGTCGGTTTTGTTATTTTCGAATTGAAATAAAACCGATGTTCGAAACAGCTGTTGTTTACATTTCTGTATTTATTTACAATTTTTATTAATTTTCTTTTTGGCAACATATAAAGCATTTTTACTAAAAAAAAATCTTTTTAAATAAAAAATAAGATTTTGTTGCTAGAGGAAGATCGTTCAGAAAAGTTGAAAAGAGAAATACTGCGAGATTGTAGCAACCCACTGTAGTTACCGGAGGCAGCTTACCACATCAACTGAAACCAAGAGACTTGAAAGACAATTTTGCATATCTGGAATGCTGTTTGTTCCAAGCCCAAAAAAGCATGTGTGAGAACCGAGTACATCAAGCAAAATCTGCGGCCAATAAGAATATACATTGGGTGGAATCAGAAGTGTGTGATCCACTATGAACTACTAAAACCGGGCCAGACTATTACGAGAAACCTGTACAGACAATTAATTAATTTGAAAAGAGCATTGACTCAATCAAAAACCATTTGAGAAACAGTGGATGAGAAGTTGTACCTCACCTACCATTGACTTCAGTTTCGGTCACTAGATCTTATCAGAAGATGTTATTTTCCTTTAACCCTAGTTAGATAAGGTACGTCTGCGAGACGTACGCTCTTTCAGTTTTGTGCTCTTACCCTCACATTTGCTCACATACAAGTTTCTCACGCTCAATTATCTCAGACGTTAGTAGCAGCTTGTTGTTGGTGGTTCTTTTTGTGCCGTAGGTTATTTCTTTTTGAGAAATAAAGACAAATAAACACAAAATAGGTCTGAGAGACGTTCCCTGTCAAGGAACTATCACGACCCATACATGGTACGTGTCGAAATATAACCTGCGATAATTGGTTTACTTCTGTTCCTTTAGCAAAGAGCTTACTTAAAGAACATTACAAGCTGACTCTGGTGGGAACAATCAGATCCAATAAAAGAGAAATTCCAGAAGAAATGAAAAACACTCGAACAAGACAGGTTGGAACTGCAATATTTTGCTATGATGGCCCTTTAACCCTCTTGTCCTACAAACCCAAGCCATCTAAAATGGTTTATTTGCTTTCTTCGTGTAATGAAAAAGCTACGGTTGATGACACATCTGTAAAGCCGGACATCATTTTATATTATAATCAAACAAAGGGCGGAGTTGATACCTTCGACCAAATGTGTTCGTTGATGTCGTGTTCAAGAAAAACCATCATATGGCCCATGGCAATGTTTTATGGGATGCTGAATATGACGTTTATTAACTCCTATGTAATTTATTGTATTTTGATTTCTATTAATCAAAAGCCTTTAAACCGGAGGGAATATATGAAGGAACTTTCTACGTCATTATCTACCCCTTGCAATATTCAAACACTTTTACCAGATGAAGTAAACAATGATTCTGGTAGCAGTGGAGAACAGCCTGAATCAAAAGAGAAAATACTGGGGTTTCTGTCCATCAAAAATTCGACGTATGTCCAAAATGGTATGTGTGAAATGTGATAAGCCTGTATGTGGAGAGCACAAAAATTTAGTATGTAAATCTTGCATATAATGCAATTCGAATTTATTTGCATTTGTTTATATAACTTAATACAGATAGTATTATCTAAAAAAGAAAATATTTATTTTAGTTTTTAGAAACGAACTAAAGTCCTTAACAAAATCTCTTTAAGTTGTGATATTTTTTATTTTTTTATTATTATTTTCTGTTTAAAGATACTTTTATTTTATAAGACATTGAACAAATAAACGAATTCAACAAAAAATTTATCAATATTATTTTCATTGATATCCTTTAAAGGCTATAAACCTAGCATACGTCTTTCAGACGTACCGTTATCTTTTCAGTACAAAAAAATAACGTTATCTAACCAGGGGTAAAGGTATCTACGAGGTTTTAGTCTGAGCTTAACAGTGCACATATGCTATGTTTCTGGATTTGTAATAAAGTGTGTCTTATGTATTTCGCGCATTCTTCTGTGCTACACAATCTTACTTCTTCGAGTACTCTTCCGGTGAATTCCTACCACTTGATGTAGCCAACTAACCACAGCCAGGCCATCTGGACACACAAAGTCCAATGAATAGCAGGATTAGCAAATGCGATATAGAAACACATGGGTATTTCATGTTTTCCTCAAGTTAAGGATCTTATCTTATTACTTGGTACTTGGCTATACTTATTATACTTTTTATACATGAGCGGCGGGACATACAGTTTAAAGTCGATTCCGAACGACAGATTTTTGAGAAGCTTTTCATGGCAGTTTCATTTACTCTCAGAGTCTTTGCCAGAAATGCGCTGAGGAAGTCGCCGAAGAAATATTTTTTCATATTTTCGTTTTGATGTATGGCCAACACATTATCTACTAGACTACCACGACTTTAATGTACTTGGCTATTCTTCCCAATATTGAGAGACCGCTTTTGTATAGGACAGGCGAAGAAGTCTGCAGATGGTAAAATAGAAGCTATTTATAAAGTAAAATTAAAGTTGTTTTTGTTTCATATAACAGACAGCTGTTAGCTGCTTGGTTTATTTCCGATAACAAAACCGATAGACATTCTGGGACACATAAAACCGATACTTATTCAAGTTTGAAAAAAACCGATAATCTTGGATTGTGACACCAAATTGATTTTTGTGTCGTTTTCAAATCCAATTCCGACATTATAGGATTCTGTGACATCCCTGAATAATAATAAAACGCTCTTATAATTTTTCATGCACATTATAATCAGAACAATATATATTTAAAAATTTTAAAAATTAAAAAGATTTACGTATTTACGTAGTACCAAAAAGGGTATTTGTGTCACATGGCTACTCAAATACATATTATTTGTTTATTTTGTTACATTACAACCATAATAATAACCGAAAAAAATACAAATGTACAAATTTAAAAGATTAATATATATGAAAGTACCAAAACGGGGAATTCGTAAAATACATACACATATCGTTACGTTTTTAAAAACATTTATAATATGGGTTCGTTGATTGCAACAAAATAAAAATAAAATTTCTGTTTAGATTTTGATAAAATCTTTACTGTTCACACTTGACGAATACAACAATAATTGCTGGTTCGCTATTCTTGTTTGGATCTTCACACAAGACCGACTGAATTCTTACTACTCGTAGTCTGCCTTGTCCTGCTCCCTCACATGCCCACGCAAACAGTCTAATGAATGTTCTTGAAGTGGAATCTTCGGGGTTTCGCTTTCTCGAGAACTCTATCGCGACTTTATTGTTGTTTGTGTAGTTTGCTTATGTTGTTGCTTTCTTTCATACTTGTCTATCTCCTTTTCTTTCATACTGATGTTGTTGCTATATGCAAGCAAGTTCATTGTATTTGTTTGTGTAGCTTTTGTTTATCGTTTTAATGTTAAACGATGGTACACCGTTTCGATTTTCGTAACAATATATATCATTTATTTATTTAGTTTAAATTTCTCTGTGTGCACAATAGAATCATAACAATAAGTATTTATTTTTTAAAAAATCTTTTTTATTATTAATTAATTTTTTTTTTATTATTTTAATCAAAAATTAGAGAAAAACCATTACGTGCATGCAAAGGATTTACAAATTTTGTATAAACAAGCATGAAAATATCAAAGAGGCCATTTTAAAATAAAGAACGAAAATGAAAAGAGCACAGTAAGCATCTAAGTGCTCAATAATTTGCTGTCACAAAATTCCAAGAAATGAAATAAAAATTTGTTCGTTCTCCGCTGTTTATTCTATAAAATGACGGGAAAACTGAAAATTGCCCAAGCACCGCCATACACTTGTCAATCAGCTGTTTCCACCAAAAGAAAAGAACTATGGCTATTTTATTTGCTGTCAAAGTTTTTGCCAATAATCTGCTGACAGGAAGTCACCGAAGAAATATTTTTTTCGTATTTTGTTTTGATGTCTGACCTTGGGTTTGAACCGTAGATTTACGTCTAATAAGCCTACACACTACCTACTAGACTACGGCGACTTACTGAGAGAACTTATTGAGAGAATTAGAAGGGATGTTTAAATATTTGAGAAATTAATTCGATCCAATCAAAAATTGATTCGGGAGATAGCTTTGTGTTCGTTCAAGGCAACTCTCCAAAACAATGGATCATGGAAATCGAAGAATAACTCCTTTGTAGTACAAAAAAATGTTGTTTCATCTTCTCCAAAGCCCAGATTAAAAGATTTCTAGCCATCAGTGAAACTCAGCATCATCATACAAAGCACGTTTAACTTTTGTAGTTACCAGAACAATTTCTCTTCTGTAAAAGTACTTCCCCTAGGCATATTGGTATTCGTTAGTTTTGGCGATATTTTTCTTTATACATAGCCCTAAAAAGAAATGTATTAATTTATTATAAAAATAAAGATTTTAAACTTTAATTTATTAATAAAAATAAACTACCTTTTATAGATAATTCATAAATTTATTTTGATGTGATAAGTATACAAATTTTCTTTTTGCTCACTGGAGATGTTAATTTACCTATAATTTAATGTAATATATTTTTCTAAAATTACTTGCTTTTGAGAATTTTCCCACTTATAGATTAATTCTCCAACAAGATGGGGTTACGGCGCCGTAGTCTAGTAGGTAGTGTGTTTGCTTATTAGACGTGAGGCCTCGGTTCAAACCCCAGGTCAAACATCAAAACGAAAACATGAAAAAATATATCTTCGGCGATATCCTCTCAGCAGATTTCTGGCAAAAAACTCTGAGTGAATAAAATTGCCAACAAAAAAGTTTCTTATCGTTCGAAATCGACTTTAAACTGTAGGTCTCGCCACTGATGTATAAGATTAACACACACAACATCAGTGGTGTGCGAAGCTAGGTCGTAATCCTGACTAAAGGGTTGTAACAAAGAAAATAAAGTATAAAGAATATGCATATTAACATATTTTGGAATATTTTTCAAAAATAGTTCATGACGCGGGGGGAAAGATAGAAGGGAAGGATACAGAAACCAAGAGCGTAACAATGCGTTGTTCTCATCGTGCGTTTTTGTTGTTTGCCCACTTTTTTATTTATTTTTCTGGTGTTAAAAACAGACGTCGGCCCCAATGTCCCTCAGGGGAAGAACATCTTCGGCTTTTTACACACATAGGACACGAACATCAAGAATGTTCGTTAAAAAGAGCGTAAAAATCTTGTCAACTTTTAAAGAAGAAGGTTCATGTCGCTTTTTTCAGACTTCAATTATACACCCAAAGAAATATCACAGTAGTATTCACTAATATCAATGAGAAATGATTTCGATTTTTGGAAGAATACTTGCCAAGTTAAATACGGTGTCTTTAGGGATTTAGTACAGTACAATTTTTGTATATTTTCCGATCACATATACATATCATTGGGTTAATAAGTAGACTTGAAATTATTACTAACGATTTTCCTCTAGGTTAACACATGCCTATGGTTATGGATTAGTGAGTGAGAGAGAGAAAATAAGTTGAGAGAATTTATTTACTTACAGCCATATAAAAGTGTTAGTAATATACTCTATTTTTATTTCAACATACATATGTAAAGCTGTCTATCTTTGGCTTAATAATTTTAGATAAATAAAAATAAAATAAAAAATCGATTTTATTATTAAAAGAACATAAAGCTATCCATATTTGGCTTAAAAACTAGGCCATGTTTTTTAGATAAATTAAAATAAAAAGAATAAAAAACCATTTTTTTATTAAAAGAAAAAAACGAGCATTCCAAAGCATTTAAAAAATTATACTATGGGACAAAATAAAATACGCCCAGCTAATGACATAGAACATTTTTAACACAAAATATTCTTCGAGTGTTATTCTGAAATAAAATGATAAAGCATCCGCAGCACATGTATTCTTGTCGCAGCCTGATCGACAACTAAATCAAAAAACACAAGAATACATACACATGAACATACGTGCGATGAGAGCAACACATTGTTACGCTCTTTGTTTGTGTTCATTTTCCATCTGTCTTCCTCCCCCCTCATCAGGAAATGATTTTTAAAAAGATTTTGGTGAGAGCGGGTCGTAATGTTACGACCCGCCATAAGAAATTTTACTTCTACATAATGCGTATTCTTTATATCCATATTCTTTGGTTGTAATGATCAATTATGTATGTATATGTTTTTTAATTAATGAATTGTAATTAATAAGCTTCTAAGTTCATATTTAAAAACAAAAATAACATGTATTTCGAGAAATTATAAACTAGGCCCAGAAAAAATATGGAAAAACAATATCCAATATACAATAAAGGAAAAGTACTGTTATATTTAATTTTATTTGTTTTAATATAATTTACTTCCTGAAAAAAAGTTTTTAAAGTTTTTTAATTTGTGATAGACACTAAATCTAAGTTTATTGAAATTAATTTGTGTATGTTATTTTCTTAATTTATTTTGTTGAATTTGAGGGCGATTACTTTGTGTATTTTGCCTTAGACTATTATTACCACTTAAATTCGACTGTGGAGCTCTAGCATTGAAGTTATTTCTATTGGCTCCACGTATTCTCTGATTTGAATTTTGTGTTCCACCTTGACCACTTCCACGACCTTTGTTCATTTCTGCACGATTTCTAGATTTAGCTTGAGCATCTTCTTTTACCATGTCTATTACTTCATCTGGAATCCGAAGGTATTTAATGGTACTTCCCCGTATATAGCATTCGGGCATTCTCCAAAAACGATCACCATCCTAACATCACATAATTATTATTATAAAATTTAATAAATTTTAATTAAAATCAAAAACCTTTGATGTGCAGATTACATCGCGTAAATTTATATTCATCCATGAATCGCAACTGACTAAGTGACCATTATATGTTTCACCATTTTTAAGCTCTACAAGCTACAAAGAAAACGAAGAATATATTAATATTATAAAAACATTAGTGATTAATAAAGAAAAATTATATATAGGTGTATATGCCTCTTATATTAAGTTATTATAATTCTTTAACTGTATGCGAAGATTTCTTTAAGAAAATATAAAACAAGACGTTTTCAATAACGTCTTGAAACAAAAATTCAAAAAATATTTATTTCATTTATGTTTTGATACAATACTAATATACATATGTACTAAAAGTGTAAATGGGAAAAGCTAGGAAGTGAACAGTTTGAGATAAATTTAGCAAATATGACAGAGACATAACTAGTTATTAAATTATATCATATGGAAACACTATTTTTATAATTAAAATATAATTATATAAATTATATATATATATAATTATAATTAAAATATTTACAGTTTTTCAGAAAGCGGCCATAATGTGTTTTCATGATATAAATTCACTTCCCGCGGACTACCGTCACTAAAACAAAAATTAATAGAATTTCAAGCTAATGAAAATGTAGTTACTATACAGAAAATCACAAACCCAGTACCGGCGATGAGTACTGATCTACTCCAGAGTAGTGATATACATTAACAAAATTTTTAAGTTATCGATTTATCACAAAATATTGATTTTTGTAACAAAATGTAACCGAAATGGACTTACTGATACTTGGAGGTACTTATACTGCGCCCTGACGATTTAATACACCGCCCGTAATCCATATTGGGTATCTCTACAACGTCTATCCCAATCATGTTACATAACAAACTTCAGGACGTTGTTCGGTGTCATTAAATTCTATCTAATACTTAACATGCAGGAAATATATTATCACCGCACGTATGTTTTCTGGTGATTTGTTCTCCTCATTACAGAATTTCCATATTGTGCTTCAACTGATTTCTACTTTGTACAATGTTATTTATGTCCCTAATGCCCAACAATATTTTTAGACTATTTCTGGATAGTCTAATGCAAGACATAAATATCTTCTCACTTCACTTTCCAAGTAAAAGCTTAGATTGTCTCAGAACTAGCCTGGCTTGAAAAGAGTATCTGTCTCTCTATATCTTATCTGCTACAGAGAAGAGCTTACCAAACTCCTCTTCTTCTGCCATAGAAGCCCACCACCTTGCGAGCTCATCTACCTCCGGATTGGGATGAATTCCAACTTGCAAAATGTTAAAGAGGATGATAAGATAGACCAGGGTGGTTCAAAACAACGGTTGTCTTCAAATACAGGTTTGTACGGTCACCCGAGGAAAAGAACTCCAGGAACGCCACCAGAGTTGTCAACTTCCTGCCACTCTACCACCAACGCCGAAGGTAAAACACCAGTTTAGAGAAGCCAAACAGACAGTATTAATAACATGCGATGTAACCACACTACATATTACATGGGGTAGTACTATCTATCACAATAGACGAAGAGCCCTAATAGAATACCTGAATACAAATATTCTATTCACTCTTAATATGGTTACAAAATTAGTAAAATTAGAAAAGAAGTGGTAAACGTGACAATTTGCTCATACTAAAAAGAAAAATATACACGTAGTCACATACTAGACAGAGAGTTCCCTAGACGATGAAATATATTCGTGTACTGCATGAGCTGACATCTATAATAATGGCAGGTGTTGCAGGTGCATCAGGCGCTGATTGATTGGAGCGATGTGTAAATAGCGACGTGTAATACCTCTGAGTAATAAGAATTCAAAGAATATGCAGGAGAGCGAAGCGCGCTCTTAACATAGCATACAATTGGACACGTCCCAGATGTCTGAACGTGAACCCGGATATATAAAAACAGTTCATTATATATAAAAATAATGAAATATAATAAACAGTATTTCGTAATTCATCGTCATTTAGAGTAAAATTATTTTAATTAAAACCAGCAAAAAAAATGATTCGGTGTTTTTAAATATTCTAATTGTTAAACGTATAATCAAAAACTTACATCTTTTTTAAGATAAGTATGTTAGAAATGTTAAGAAAACGGTATCTCTAATAAAATTAATGATTAAATAAAGCGTTAATAGTGTTCAAGTATCGGTGAATATAATAATAAATTCAGTCTCTGGCAATTGCCGAGTGCACACGTTTTTTCTCTTGCGCCGGTAGATTTTCGTGTTTTTTCTGATAATTGGTTAAATTATCGTTTTTTTGCTCTTTTATTTTTCGCGAGTGAATTGTTGATTGTAATCTGATAGGTTTATTGATATATTTATTTAAGTCTGATTGGAGGCCTCTGGAATGAACGGGGTGCATCCCCCGAACCATAACCGATTTCAGGAGCTTGACTCCATCGGAAAAATAAAACCCAACAAGAACAAGCGTCCTCGCCCAAATGATTTTGTACCTTTACCACCACATTCATCAAACGAAAATAATCTTCCTCGTTACTTAGTGGCTACCGCAATTAACACCAAGGATAATGAGATATCTCCTACACTGGCATCATACAATGTATTTCAGGTAGAAAGGGGACTAAAATTTATCTGTCCAGATCGTCTTGAGGTCAAGGAAATGAAAAGTGGCGATTTACTTATAAAGGTGGCGGATAGTAAAGCAGCCGAGAAGTTCCTTAAGCAAACGTATATAGATTGTATCCCAGTCAAGATTACCCTTCACAAAACTCTGAATACAATACAAGGCAGAATCTTTTCGAGAAAAATCATAAATATACCTCAGGAAGAACTGCTAGACGCTCTTAAGGAACAAAAAGTGGTCGACGTCCACAAAATAATGAAAAGAGAAGGTGAACAATTAGTTGCCACTGGAGCAGCAATTCTCACTTTTGATTTGATTAATCGGCCTGAAAAATTAAGCTTGGTTGGGAAATAGTAAATGTTTATGAATTTATACCAAACCCTCAACGTTTGGGACATACGAAGAAGATATGCCGCAACGTTGAATTGTGCAAGGATTGTGCAATTCCACCACCCCACGACTTTTGCTCCCGAAAATATTGCGTAAACTGCCAATCTGAAAATCATCCATCCCACGACCATGAGTGTCTCACTTTCTGGAAACATGTCGGTTAATTATTTAAGAATAATACGCAGGTGTACAATAAGAGAAGCTTGGACCATTTTCAACGAAAACCCAACAATCCATACCCTAAAACCAATTACAAGAAAAAATAATAAGCAATCATACGCAAACACTCTTAAAAATTCTTCTGAACACAATTCATCCATCAACGAACATGTAAAATCTAAACAAAACATAGAACAAAAAATAAAAGCCGTTACAAATTCATCTACCAGCAAAATAACAACAAACACACAGTAAAATTTAAAAGAAAGAAATAAAGGTCTAGAAATAACGAAACAAATTGAAGATAAAGAAGTTCACCAACAAAAAAATAACACTATTTTACCTACTCAACAACAAAAAGAAAAGAGCAAACAACAGAAAAATAACAGCTAAAATACAACCCTCTCTCGAGAAACAATATTAAACTCATCTATAGAATCTAATACAACAAACTATAACTCACTCAATTATCCCACTAAAAACAGTACAAGCATCGATTATTTCAGTGATGATAATCCTGTATTTTACGAAAACAGTTCTAGCGATGAAACAGCCGCTAACGTTGACGGAAATATTACTGACGAAATGATTGTTAGTGACATTGATTTTGGTTTGGGTGTATCCACCCCAAATAAGGATAAAAAAAAAAAACCTGATGAAAACTCTCCTTGCAGCCAACTTTATAAAAAATTTCCAGATTTAAATACGATAATCACACCTAGAACTTTAAAAAATCTTTGCCTAAAAGGGACAAGAAAAAATAAAAATTTGAATGAACATCGGTCTTAACATTAACTTGTTACAGTGGAACATTCAAGGATTCATTAATCATAAGTTTGCCCTCGAACAGTTAATTGCTAAACATTAACCTAATATAGTAGCTTTACAAGAAACCCACATTACCACATTACCTGGTTTTAAAGTTTTTCATCATAACAAAGATTATAATTATGCCAAATCGGGGATAGCAGTAAATCAGATGATAACCTTTTGTTTCAATCTATAATTATAAAATGTGAAATTGATTTACAAATTACTAATATATATAAAGAAGGTGGCTTCAATTTAAATCCTCGAATGCTCGATAACCTCAATATTTCTAATAACACACAGCAGCTCGTATTAGGTGATCTCAATACTCAAAATGTAATATGGGGTTCTTCCGTTAATTCTACCAGCGGGAGAATAAGGGAAAATTTTGCAGATGAAAAAAACTTGATTGTACTGAACGATGGATCACCAACATTGTTCAGCACAAGAAACACTTTAACTTCTATTGACGTCACAATGAGCAGTGTTGATTTAGCTCCTAACTTATCTTGGCGATGTTTGGATTTGCCACTTGTTGCTGACCTCTTTCCTATCCTTATAACAAACAGAGCAAACACTACAATAGAAAGAAATTTTGTTTCACGTTTTCAAGACAAAAAAGCTGATAAAAAAAGCAGCAATTTTTAATGAGAAGTTCGAAAAATCAACAAACATAAACAAAGAGGCAGCACAAATAAACCGCATCTTAAGAAGTTCAGCCAACGAATCCTTCCCACTCAGCCGTAAGCCTGCCAAAGTAAATAATTCAATATGGTTTAATTCGCAGTTTTCCAGTTTAATTGTTGCGAGGCAATATGCGTGGAAAATTTTTAAAAGGACCCGCAATCAGCAAAATGCACTTGAATACCGAAGAGCCTGTGCCAGGTTTAAGCGGGAGTGTAGGACTGCTAAAAGAAGCACTTGGGAAAATTTCGTTAACTCTTTAAACCCATCCATGGGCGTCCGATTTTTGTGGAGCAAAGTCAAAAAGTTGAGAACTAAAAATATAGACAATTTCCCCAGAATGTTTGTCGATGGAATAAATTTCTCACATCCTCAGCAAATTGCAGACAAGTTCGCTAATTATTAGTCATCTTTAAGCTCAAACAGTTCTTTTGACCCAGAGATTATATCAGCAAAGAATAGTTTGGTTATTGAAAACTTTGGACAACTCAACAATAAATATAATGAAATAGTTCGTAAAGTTAAAATAAATGAACTGAATGAAACCCTAAAATCGCTTAGGGGTAGTACCCCCGCAAATGACAAAATTACATACAATATTATTAAAAACTCCCCTCTTCAACTCAAACAGCGTCTTTGTGAATTATACAGTAGTATATTGGTTTCTGGAATTTTTCCTCATCAGTGGAAAGGTGCCACATTATCTCCCATTCCCAAACCAAATAAAAACCCGAACCAGCTTGAAGGATACCGTCCCATTTCACTTTTACCTTTTGTATCCAAAATTTTTGAAAAAGTTTTATGCAAGAGATTTTGGAAATTTGCTAGAACTGAATTGAACGTCAACCAGCATGCTTTCTTACCTAGACGTGGAGTCCACAGCATTTGTCATCAACTGGAGGAAACATTACGAACAAATTTAAAGAATAAAAACACTCACTGGTTCTGTCAGAAAACATTGAAAAGGCTTTTGACCGAGTCATTTTAACGTACATTTTGCAGGAGCTTAATGTTTGGAAAATGTCTTTGCAAATAATTATTTTAATAAAATCCTTTTTAGAAAATTTTAGAGTTAAGGTTGATGGCTATTTATCGTTGTCGTATCCCCTCGAAAATGGTATTCCACAAGGGTCACCCTTGTCTGTTATGCTTAATGCTATATACGCCAACTCTCTTGCTAAGGCAGTCGAAAATCTACCAGGTATTGACTACATTGGGTCTATGAAGACAATATTTTTGCAGTTGCTTCCGGTAATCCCCAAAGGATAAGTGATAATCTCAACAAACTTGACTATGAGATAAACCTCTGGGCCAAGGAAAGAGGAGCTGTTATTCCAGCAGAAAAATCAGAAATATTACACGTGTGCAGAAAAATTAACTGTAGTGAAGATTACATCTGTATTCGAGGCATTAACATCAATATAGCTAAAGAGATGCGTATTCTTGGATTATTGTTTTCCAAAAATTTGTTATGGAACAATAATATTAAATTCATAGCACTTAAACTCTCAAAAATAATCAACCTTTTGAAGCTAATTTGTTCCCGTACTAAAGGCCCTCACATAGAGACTGCGATAAATATTTGTAGATCCCTAACAAATGGTATTATCCAACATTGCATAACTTTATACGGATGGACATCTCAAAGAAATATCAACAAAATTAATGTAGCTTTAAATAATTGTTATAGAACAGCAACAGGCTTGCTTCGATCAACACCTTTAAATCTTTTGAGAAATTAAGCCGATTTCTCAGAATTTACATCTTTGTTCGAGAAATATTCAGTTTCTATGGCATCAAGAGCAATTACCATTAGCAATGATGGGTTGCATAACAATTTTTGGAAACATCTTGAACCCACAACTAATTCACCCTCAGCCATTGGAAAAATAATCCGTCTTATAAGACACGCTGGAATTTCTTTACCATCAAAACCACCTAATCCTTTTTACTTCTACAATTCATTGAAAGTAGATGACAGTCTGTCATTCCTTAATAAGAATACCACTGATCCAGTTTGTTTTAAAAAAAATGATGGCACAAAAAATAACAAATTTTCCACCCGAAATGATACTTTTTACAGATGGATCTTTTTAAAATGGTATTTCGTCCCATTCCGTGGTGAGGTGTTACGATAATCAGTACGAATCAGTTTATGCAAATCGTGTACCGGATAATGTTGGCATTTTCGTGGCCGAATTGGCTGGTTTGCAAAGCGCCATAAAATATGCAATTGAATTACAGAAAAAAACTATTATTAGAAAAAATCATCAGGGGTTATATGACAATTTAGTTTACCTTTCGGAACCCAACTGTGAAATAATTGTTTTATGGATACCATCCCATATTGGCATCCTTGGCAACGAAGCAGCTGATAAAGCTGCTAAGTGGGCGCTTACTTTACGTTAAGTCACTGAGGTTCCAGCTTTTCCCAAAACAATCTCTAACCCTTTTAGAGCATTTCAAAAAGAGCAGAATACGGAGCTTAGAAGACCAAAATATTGCAACGGACTCACACGTTCAGAATGCATTTTGCTGGCACGTCTGAGATTCGGCAAAACTATTTTTAACACCAAACACTATTACAAAAGAACTGCTCTGTGCAGCTTCTGTAATGAAACACTTATTGTTTTTCACATTTTCTCAAAATGCCCTGAATCAAAAACTGATGTACCACTGAAAGACATCCTCGATTGCACCACTAAAGACAATTTACCGTTGATAAGGAGATGTCTTAGAATACACAACATCCAAAATATTTATTTTTTATTTATATATCTTAAAATATTTATTTTTACATTCTTTTAAATGTGATTTTTGTTATTGTATGTTAATTTGTTACTTTTTAAATTAGCTATGAATATGAATTTTTGTGCGCATATGGTCTTAGATATCCGGCGCCTTTTTTAATTATATTTTATGAATTTATTTTGTAAAGTATATATTTTATAAATAAATAAATAATAATAAATTAAAATGTTTATCCGCAACAAAGACGCAGTAGATACATGGGATGGACAAAACCAAAAAAGAAATTGTATAAGAAAAGAGAAATAAGGAATGTTATGGGAAGGAGTCATTGGACTGTAAGAAAACATTTAACAAGTATATGAAATATAAAACCTTGGAGACAATAAAAGCGTCTTATGGATTTGGAAATAAGTGCTATTTCGAGAGAAAAAAGGGGCATATACTTCATCCAGAGCAGTAAAGGTAGCTTTCTCAAACATCTGGAAAGGCGGGAAGTGCTACCATCATGAGGTGATCCCTACACCAGGACGGATTACAAAAAACAAACCATAATAAGCGCATAACTTACGCAAATAATATATGAACGAGCCGCTATCGTTTTGTAGGAATATTTAATAACCGACTAAAGTGATTATTTTATAGTACGTTGAAAACACCTTAACTTGAACAGAATTAAGCACCTGTGGAAAACCCCTGATAAAGAAATCGAAGAACGAAAAATTTCGGGTATGGATGACCTAAAGCTCGAATGGAATGGAATAACCACAGATTTCACTCTAAAACATGTGTATTCAATGCCTAGATTAGAAGCCATAATAAATTCAAAAGGACTGCAACACCAATATTAAATAGTAATAACATATCGACGGCTCAATATAGAAAGGTCGTATCTTATATTTTCAGTACTTTTCAGGAGAAGGAAAAAACTTAATAAAATCTAAAACAAAAATGTTATAAAAAAGTTTAAATGCAGTTTTTATTAAAAATAAATGAGGAATTCAATCATTAAATAATTTTTGGAATTTCGGTTGATTTTAAGGAGGGCTTTTTGTATTCAAATTGTTGAAAATTAATGTAGAGATAGGGATTTTTTTATTGATTTAAAGTGAGAAGAAACAAAGTTAATAAGAAACGTTTAATGCAAAATTGTAAATATATGTAATAAACAAACATCAAGTAATTACATTAGTGTGAGAAGTCGCCGTAGTCTAGTAGGTAGTGTGTTGGCTTATTAGACGTAAAGCCAGGGTTCGAGCCCCAGCCGACATCAAAACAAAACACAAAAAGTATTTCTTCGGCGACTTCCTCTTAGCAGATTTCTGGTATAAACTCTGAGGTAAATAAAAATTGCCATGAAAAGTTTCTCAAAAATTTGTCGTTCGGAGCCGATTTTAAACTGTAGGTCCCACCACTCATGTATAAAATTAACACACACAACATAAGTTGTGTGAGAAACTAGTTCGTAATCCTGACTGAAGAGTTGTAATGACCAATTATGTATGTATGAGTTCTAATTAAAATGTGTCAATGATTGCGTAAGTGATCCCAGTTTTAATATTTTTTTTTATAATTTTAAAATATATTATATTATACTCCTAAATTAACAAAAAAAATAAATCAAAGAAAAATTACATATGTTAAAAAACAATGTACTTTTAAATAAAATTAGTTTTTATAAGGCAAATTATCATAGAAGTGGTGGCAATCTACTGGCAGGAACTTTTTTAAATGTTGCAAGTGGTCCCATATTTTTTTAGATATTGATATTTTTTCTTTCTAAAGCCGTTCAGGAGAAACATTTTTAATAGCAGAGCAAATGCAAAGCATTAGAAAAATGACATTACGATTTTGGTAAATGATTTAGGAATGCATTTTTTGGAATAAGTTAGGGCTTTTTCTTTTAATTACTGTAAATCAACTATTCGTGAACATATGAAATCTGAATTTTTCAGAGGATGTGTATGGGTGTTTTGTCTACCAGAATATGTAAAAACCCCGATTTTGAAAAAAAAAACGAGATACGACCTTTCCATATTAAACCATCGATATTAAAATTTTTCGTTATGTACTTTGATTTGACACTTAAAAATCGTGATATTTTTATAAAAAAAGACATTCCTACAGAATATTGTTTTTAATAACACTATACGACAAAATACAAAAATTAAATACACCCGAGAAATTACCTAGTCTAAGTTGTTCAGTTAGTTGAGTGGAACTGAAAAATATTTTTTTTATTTTTCTCGAACCTTCCAAACTTGTTTTATTAGACAAAACCTATTTTTTGGACAAATTTATTGATTACACAAACATTTCTGAACTCATGTACAAAATTTAAAACTTATTAGAAAGGAGAGAGATGGGCCTTTAAAACAATGTACACATATATATTATTTGACTTAATATACTATGGGGTTTGATGAGGTAAACTTGATAAATGTGAATTTTTTTTCATATTTTTTCAAGGTTGTCAGTTCTTAGTAGCGAACTTTAATCAAAAAATATGAAATAAGTGATAACACTCTCAAAGTGCATTACCTTGTGTAGAGATTGACACTTCGTTTAATCAAATCGGACAAAAATTACCGTAGTTATTATTTGAAGAGTCTAATAGTGGAGTTATATATTGCATATAGGTATATATTTTTCCAAATGAACTTATAAAAATTTTAAAATTTTTGACGGATCTTGATTCTTTATCGCAAAATGTGCCAATGTCACGTTTGAACGACCACCAGAAGCTGCCTAATGTTTGACTAATAGTCACTGACTGCAACTCCTTGGCTTTAACGTTGAATAGAAAATTAAAGTTAGAAATTACAGTTAGACATCGTAAAGGCGATCTTATGCCTCACGTAAACGCTTTAAGTCCTACGCACATAGCGGCAGTTGTTGACGGAAGTGATAAGGATGTTATGATACAGATAACTCAAACTAGGGATAATAATATTCAAAATATTACAACCAAGCTAGAAGCAGGAGACTTGGAGGGGTACGTAATGGAGAACGGACTTATTTTTAGATTACTAACCAATGGCAGAAAGCAGTTGGTACGTACAAGGTTAATAAGGTTGGTTCATGAGAAATATGGGCATGTTGGAACAGGGAAATGTATGAACAAAATTCAGAAATGTTACGGACAAGTAGAGAGGATAAACAGAGATTTGAGGAGTATGTTGGCAAAACTAACTGAACCAATAGAACATTCGGACCAGGTCGATAAATTAAGTAGGGCAGAGTTTCCAATCAATAACACCGTTCAACGAGCGACAGGCTATTCTCCAAGTGAAATGTTATTTGGTGTAGAGCAAAGAGGAGAATAATTGACGAATTCACGGAACAATTGTTGGGAAATTATATGGAGGGGGAGGAAAGTAATTTAGCATTGATTAGACAGAATGCTATAAAAAGTATAGAAAAATCACAGGCAGATAATTTAAAGCATTTTAATTTCCATCACGTACCAGCTAAGATATTTGAAGCGGGTAATTTAGTAGTAATCAAGAATGTCGATACCTCACCAGGAAGCAATAATAAGTTGATCTCAAAATATCGTGGCCCGTACATTATTCAGAAACAATTAGGCAACGACCGCTATAAAATATCAGATATCGAAAATTGCCAGATAACTCAAATACCCTATAGAGGTGTAGTAGACTCCAGTCGCCTAAAGAAGTAGGTAGAACAGAATAACTGCAACAATATGGGAGACCCTGACGTTGAAAACACTTATGAGTTTAAAGATTACGAATTTTTAGAAAATTGTATGTTAGGACGGCCGAAATTGTATTGGTCTTTGATATGACAACACTTAACCCAGAAATCCCAACTATACTGAAATACAACTATGTCTAAAATATCAATTCCGCGCATTGTTCGAGAAATGAATAAACAACACCGCAATTACTATGTAATGTATGCATTCACCCATATATAGAATAACTAAAATAAACAAAAATAAAATGTAAACAAATGTAAAATGACTTCACAAAATATAATCGTAATATGCAGAGTATGCAATATCAAATGGCTTGTGTTGATTAATATGGGTCACTAGAAATGCAATACAAATGAATACGATATTAATATTACTTTAGGTCACTTAACAATTAATAGATTTAAGGGGAAAAGAAAAAGAAAACATAGACAAAATAAGTAGGGGAAAGATATAGTTTAAGATTATTATAAGAAAACATAGAATAAGAAATAGTATATAAGCTGTGAAATTTTTTAAATAAAATTAGAAATAATTCTGACTTCAAACACAATTATTCTTATTTCTCAAAACTTCGGCAATTTTCTTTGCCATGATTCTAAGGCTCTTCAAATAAATAAGAATACTATAGGAACACTATAGGCACACTGACACAAAATAAAAATAACGTTCCAAGAAATTGAAACAGAACATAAAAAGAATTTAAAAAATATTAAAGAATTGAAATACCATACTAAGTTAACATATGGATTTAATTTAATAATAATTGTAATATTTGTTATAATTCCAATAATAATAACTAAACATACGCATATAAAAATAAAATTAAATAATAGAATTCAGGAAAACACAAACTCATACACCAAAACAGAAGTTATTGATGATTTTTTAGCAAGCATAAAAAACACAAAGTAAAAAAAATAAATAATAAATTAAAAATTGTAAAATAAACCCTATTTCCTGAAAACGAAATTATAGACAAAATTCTAACAAATAGAATAGGTATCATAGTTAATATAAAGTAGTTTGTAAGCAAATTGTCAAAATTGCAAAACGCAGAATAAACATAAATGTATTTTAAGTTTAAGTTTGCAAAATACAGAATAAGCACAACTGTAATTTAGTTTAAGTCTGATAATAATTATAATAATAAAAAGAAGGGAGCTGTTGTTTGACTTCTGAAGGCGACGATACACTTTCTGCGAAATCTTTTGTGTGTATTTTTTTTAACCTAACAAACAATCCTGACTAAATATAAAATTCACGCGAGTTAACGCCACTAATATGAGAACTAATTCTTTGTTTAGAATAATCAGAAAAATATTTCCTTTATTCTCTTTTCCTTATAATAGATAAGTATTATTTTATCATAAACATATTTTCTTTGTCTTTGTAATAGATAAGTATTCTTTAGTTTGTAAACACATTTGGGTAACATACAGTTTGTCAAAAAAATCTTTGCACAGATCAAAAAAATGTAAAATGTGATCTTCATTCAAGAATTGCAACAACAAAATCTTTACATACTTTTTTATTTTTGCACACATTGTATAACTGTACTTGTTTACGACCATAAGGCGCCAATAGTTTTCTAATAGTCACACACATTACAATAATAACAACAATAAAAGAACTTTACACATTATAAAGACTGTCAAAAAAATCTTTGCATATTGAATGAAGATAATAAAAAAATGACATAAAAATGCCGTTATTTCCCAAAAATTTTGTACATTTTGGGTTTTTTACAAATGAAATGGAATGTGAAAGGGGTAAACAACGTTTTATTAAAGAAGTGATCGTTTTTTATGTAACTAGTGTCCTCATATTTGAATACAAAAAATGCCAGGATAACGAGTTTCAAAAAATATAATACAATTGGTCTATTTCAACTACTACAAAGGTAAATCTGCCAAGTAAATCGCCGATATGTTCTCCTTGAACATCAGGACTGTATATAATATTATAAACCGTGCTGAAAAAGAAGGAGGACTAGACTTAAAAGGATTTACAGGCAGGCCAAAAAAGGTGACGCAGCGAGTTGAAAGAAAAATTATTAGAATCGTGTATGATAGCCCACAATCCAGTACGAGATGATTAGCTCTTCAAGTGCAAAAAGACTTTGTGTTACGTGTTTCCCAAGATACCATCAGAAATGTTCTTCAAAAACACAAATATTCTTCAAGAGTGGCTAGGAAAAAACCCCTGCTGTCAGCACAAAATGTCGAAAAGAGATTAAGACTTGCCACCGAATACATTTCACTTCCTCCGGAGTAGTGGGACGATGTTATTTTCTCAGATGAGACGAAAATAATGCTTTATTATCATGACGGACCGAAAAGAGTTTGGCGTAAGCCTCTGACAGCACTAGAAAATAAAAATCTTATTCCTACAGTAAAGTTTGGAAAACTGTCTGTAATGGTATGGGGCTGTATATCCAGCAAGGGAGTTGGTGTATCAGGATTTTGGATGAAATAATGACTAAGGAAGTATATCTTGATATTTTAAAAAATGAACTGACCGCCAGCATTAAGAAATTTGGTTTTATTGACCCGGTTAATCCGAATAAATTTAATTACAAGTACTATCAAGATAATGATTCTAAACATAAATCTTATTTATGTAAGTCCAGGTTACTTTACAACTGCTCCAAAAGTTATTGATACTCCTACCCAAAGTCCTGATATTAACCCTATCGATTATTATTAACTATTTGTGGGTTCATCTAAAGCAAAAGGTAGGAAAAAGATCGCCCACAAATAAAAAAGAATTGATAAAGTTCATCAAAGAAGAATGGGAAAAAATACCATTAGAATATGACATTCCGAAGCTTATTCAATCCATGAGAAGGTGTCTACAATCGGTGATTGATGCTCAAGCTGGACACACAAAATATTAACACTATAATTTTAAAAAAATTGCATGTCTTAATATTTTATCAAGTGTGCAAACATTTTTTTGACAGCAGTAAAATTGAATTGTTTTTTGTTTTTTAATATTTTACTTCAGAATATTTTCATTGTTTAAAGTCAAAGTTTTTTATTTATTATATTAACAAAACATATGTTTATAAAATCCTGTTTGAAAAAAATGAAAAAGTTGTTTATTTATATTAGAAATCAATGAATTTTTCGAAGTTCTTTTATTTTTCTCTATGTGCAAAGATTTTTTTGACATACTGTATGTAATAAGAAAATTACTTACAATAACAAACAAGATCATAAAACCTTAGGATAAGAATTTAACAATGATAAATAAATAAACAAGATCATAAAACCTTAGGAACTAATGCAGGCTTAATGAATATTTGTTATTTATATTAAAAAGAATAAATAAATAATAAATATTACCTGCAGGTAAACATATTGCTTATCATTAATAAGGATAACTTAGTATATAAGCAACAGCTTGCCTAGTATTAAGTTAGTTAAGAACATACTACATAAGAAGACGTAGTGTTTAAGAACTCGAAAAGAGAAAATATTAATAAAGGAAAACGTATATGCGTTCAAAAAATATTTTTTTAGTCTTTAATAAATCAAAACCTTTAATTGGCGATCCTACCAGGGCAATAATTAAATTTATTCTTCAGTGAGCGGACCATGATAAATCCTTATCGCAGCAAGGACACATCAACAATTCTTTATAAAAAGAAAAATTAAAAAGCCCTTCATAGAAGGTAAACACATAATTTTTTATCAAACAAATAGAGGCAAAATATTCACGACGAAAACAGATCTTTGGAACCACAACATAGCATAATGACAGTAAATTTCGACATAAACACATTGGTGCAGACAATAGCAGCCTTGCAGGCCACAGTGGAGAACATGCTATAGACGCACGAAGCTCAGATACGAAGGTTGGAGGAACAAATAAGGCAAGCCCGCAATCCCCACCTGCAAATCATTCCAGAAAATCAAAGGTTTTCAATACAGTCCGATATAACAGAGGAAAACCAAGTAAAATTAGATGTATTTAAGTCATTACTCGTTTTTAAAGGCAACATAAATAACTATAGAATATGGAAAGAAGATGTAAGTAGGATGATGGAAAGCATATCCAGCTTTAGTGACAAGCGAATATATGCTTAAGCACCACAAATAGTAAAAACAAAAATACGAGGACCCGCAGCCCAAATCATGGCAAACCATGACACAACCTTCAATTTCTATGCTATCCGTGACAGGCTTGATAAAACATATGCAGATACCCGCCAACTATATGTACTTTAGGATGCGATGAAAAAATGCATTCAGGGAAAGAAATAATTGGGAGAATTGCATGATGAGATAAATAAATGTTTAAATTTAATCATTTCAAAAATATCAATGTCCGGTCACATCGAAGCAGTCGCTAAAGCAATGATATCGCACGCAGAAGAAGAATCTGTTCGAGTGTTTATAGCTGGAGTCAACAGCACATTCATCCAATCAACTCTCTATGCCAATGTACCATATGATTTAGAACACGCTTATACGATTGCAAGGACAATTGAGCATGATAACCAACATCAAAACTTAAGGTTATCCTATGGTACTAGAGGTTCAAATAAATTATTTAACAACGAATCCAACAACCTGGACATCATCAACATTATCAAAGTCAACGAAGATACCAACCGCAAGCAAAATTTAGGCCGAGACAACCTCTTAATGTTTTCCAATCAAGACCAACCGAAACAACACGACAATATCAATCACCAAGATATAACAATCATCAGCCTCACCCAGAACCAATAGACACCAGCTCCGGAAACACAGCGAGAAAACATATAATGGAGCAACCCATAATTATGTGAGAAAATATTTAAAATTTAATATAATTGAAAAATAAAGCCTATGGAGGTTATTCAATGCATGGAACATCAATAGTAAATACGAAACAGAGAACTAAATTTCTCGGCAAAGACATAGACTTTTTCGAGTTAGATTGTATAGCAAATTCTGGTTTAATACTAGGATGGAAGGGAATGGATATATTAGGAGCCACAATAAATAGGAGGGACATGGCATTCACCGTAAATACGACATGATGTTTATACGGGTGCGCACAAATTCATGAAGTTCATTTAGACTCTCCTATTTTCAAGCGTATGTGGCATCCCTCTCTGTGGCGGACTTAAAACCAAACTCTAAGCCACCAGACAGTTTTATCTCAGTCCCAAAAATAACTCTGGCGGGTGATCTAGATGTTGAATCATGGACCGCAGATCGGTACGCCAGTAGAAACCTCGGAATATGTTCGTCCCAATCCTTCTGTTGCATGCTCACTAATTTTCGCAAGTATTCCTCCAGGGTTCGATTAAATCGTTCTACCATCCCGTCAGACTGTGAGAGAAGCGGCGTCGTTCGAGCCTTCTTAATACCGTATAACTCACACGTTTCCTTGAATACAGTTGACTCGAAATTTCTGCCTTGATCGGAATGTAGCTCTATTGGAACCCCATAGCGGCATACCCAGTTGTTCACAAAAACATTTACTATTCTGTTCGCCTCTTGATTGGGTATGGCATACACTTCCGGCCATTTGCTTAAATAATCCATCACGACGAGAACATATCGGTTTCTGGCTTTACTGACAGGAAAAAGGCCTGCTACGTCCATCGTTATCCGCTCGAAAGATGCGCCCGAGTTATATTGTAGCAGCTGACCTCGTCTTATTCCTACTGGAACTTTAGCTGCAATACAGTGGGTACAGTTTGACATTCAATCTGCCACTGCTTGCTGACATCGAACCCAATAAAAACGTTTAGTCTTTCCAGCATCTTTTTCACCAAAAGGTGTCCTCCGCTAGCTCCGTTATAGAACTCATTTAAAACTTTTTTCATTTTGGAGGAAGGCACTACTATTAGTTTGGATGAGGTCTTGCCATCAGCGCTTTCCCAATGACGATATAAGGACCCGTTCAATTTTAAACTGTCCCATTGTGCCCAATATGCTTTTATAAGAGGACCTTCTGCTGATATTCCATTTCGGGTAGGCCGCTTGTCCTCTTCCTTAGCTGCTACAATATTCGCCAATATTGGGTCACTTGTTGAAGTCGCCGTCGTCTAGTAGGTAGTGTGTTGACTTATTAGACGTAAAGCCAGGGTTCGAGCCCCAGGCCAGACATCAAAACAAAATACAAAACATATTTCTTCGGCGACTTCCTCTCAGCAGATTTCTGGCAAAAGACCTGAGAGTAAATAAAATTTCCAGGAAAAGTTTCTCAAAAATCTGTCGTTCGGAGTCGACTTTAAACTGTAGGTCCCATCACTCATGCATAAAATTAACACACACAACATAAGTGGTATGAGAAACTAGGTCGTAATCCTGACTGAAGGGTTGTAATGACCAATTAAGTATGTATGTATGTATGTATTGGGTCACTTATTTGTGCTTCAGACCAGCCTTCGTTGGCATCGATCTGCGTTAGTCGGATATCCATGATGGATTCCTTCTTCTCAGCCTTCACACAATAGTTACACTCAAGGTCGGCAAGAGAGAGCATCAGCATCTCCATGTTTTATGTCTCTTCGGTGTTCAATGCTGAAGTCATAAGTCTGGATGCGCTCTTGTGTAGATGGTTGGTAGTTCGCCCGTTTATTGTTCCTTATTGGTGAGACAGGTCTTGAGCTTCTACGTGGCTTCTTTGGAAATGACCGCCCTTTCCACAGTTGAAGCATTTAAGTTTAGCCTTTTATCCGTTTTCTTCCGAAACTTACTTCAACATGTCTTTAACTTTATTCAAAAGGCATTCTTCTTCCTCCACGACTTCCATTTTTCGCACTTTTCTTACTTGTGGTCTAGAAATCGTGCGAGCGGTCTTCTCGGCTGGTGTGAAGGCCACGGTCTCTGGTTATCTTCTGTGTAGAACATACCGCTAATTTGATGTCAGGGTCGCGTATACCATTAATAAACTCTTCGGTTTTAAAATTATCTATCAGGGGGTGGTTTTCTCCTGGGTATGTAAGCTGCACTAATCTCTCTGTCAACGGTCTTTTCCAAATTTTCATGTGTTTCCAGCAGCTTCCCAGTTGTCGCTTCAAGTTCCTTTTCAATTTTTAAATAAATAAAAATTTCTGTTCTCTATCTTCCATTTTTGTCATAATTGCTGTTTGTATTTTTTTCTTGAGCATCAACAAATAGTTTGGTTGTCAAAAGCTTCTTGTCCATCAGTTAATACTTGTATTATTTCCATCATAGCGGCTATCAACTAATTTATGTCAAACCTGCTGGGGGTTGCAGGGGCCTGTAACTCTCCTTCCTCCTCGTCTTCGAACTCGTAAGTATCGATATCAATGTCCTGATGCTGAAGTTCTTCCCTTAGCCGCCTTTGGAGAGTTCATTCTTCGTACCAGTTGTTGGCAGCTCAAATTTACCCAACTCTCGTTTGCGTTGTTCCACTCTTAGTTCGGAGAGTTTCATTTAAATTTTTTTTATTTATTTAATTATTTTTATTTTTAAATTTTGCAATCCCACTTCTGACACTAATTGTTACGTTTTTACCTTTTAAAACCCTTTAAAAGATAGTTTAAAAGATTGCAAATAAAATAAAAATAAATTTGTGTTTAGTTTTAACTAAACTCCTTTATTATTATCCGCACAATTCTGTGTGCCACTCTTCACAACTTTATGTAAACAACAACAATTCCTTTATTCATTATTCCTCTGTTTTCACCCTTTGTATAAACAATAACAATTACTAGACAATTGTTCGACAGATCTTTGTAACGGAGATCTTAAACCACGATTACTCTCTTCAAACACAAGACTGTCTGAACTTCACTAACTCACTCGCCTGGTTTGCCTTCCCTTTTATATGGCAGAGTAAACAGTCTGATGAATGTTCTTGAAGGCGAATGTTCCTGGCTTAGCCTTCCCGAAATCTCTATAAATGTAAACATCGTTGTTTCATTATTGTTGTTTGTGTATTTTGTTTACATTTATTCTTGTAGTGTTTCTTGTTGTATTTTTGTTTACTCGTTTACCATTTTTTATGCTGGAGTTTGTTGTATTTTTGTTTCCTTGTTTACCATTTTAATGTTAATTGATGTAAAAGCAAAACACCAGTATCTAGATTCTTCATTTTCGTAACATTATTATTGTTTTATTATTTTTTGGTTCCAATTTTGATACTTTGTGTCATTAACTCCCTAGGGCAAGGGGTGGCGTAGTGTTGTGTGGGTTGGCACACCTGGAATTCCGTCAGCCGGACATAGGTGGTGCCAAGAACCCAGAGGAGACTAAAAGTGGTGCAGATCAATATGCATCACTGCGAAGTCGCCTCACACAACCTGCTAACTACCCTGCGCCGCCTTGAGTTGACATCGCTCTTATCCAGGAACCTTGGATCCTTAGGGATAGGATTCTGGGTTTGAGCGATCCTGATTATAGATTACTTGTTTCAAGAACAAGTGAGAAGGTAAGAACCTGTATTTTAGCTAGGGGTAATTTGGACTTGTTAATCACTCCTTCCTTTTGTACAGGTGATGTAACAACTGTGGTGTACAGAGATGACCTTGGGATCGATTTGATGCTGTCATCTGTGTATATGCGTATGAGGCTGCATCCCCTCCTGATGACTTAATTGGACTACTGGTGGAGCATGCGAAGAGGAAAATATGTCGGCTTGCCTTGTGTTGTAATGACAATGCTCATCACACCCAATGGGACAGTGCTAATATAAATACTAGGGGTGAGTCGATTTTGAATTTTATTATTCTTAATAGGCTTAACATTTGCAACGTTGGTAACACGAAAACGTTTAGGAACCGTGTTAGGGAGGCGGTAATTGACATTACGCTCTCAAACATGGATAGGTCTATGATTAGAGACTGGAGCGTTTCAGATGAGTGTTCTTTCTGTGATCACCAACTGATATCCTTTAGTATTAATCTATATGGTGGCTTTAACGAGCCTTTTATGAATCCAAGACTAGACTGGATCAGATATGAGAAGGCTGTGGAGGAGGAACTTAGAGCTCTCAGGGGTCATTCCACTCCTGGCATCAATGATCGAGTTGGATCTTTGACGGATATTATCTTGTCTTATTATAGAGATGCTTGTCCTCTCACTTAGCCGGGTAAGAGGAGCCAGCCAGCCTGGTGGAATGCGGAACTCCAGGGACTCCGCTGTTGTACCAGGAGACTCCTTAATAAGGCTAAGAGGTCGGACATGGATGTTGACTGGTCTGCATATAGATTCAGTTTTAATGATTATAAGAGGGAAATAAAGCGCTCAAAGAGAACCACCTGGATGAGTTTCTGCACAAGTATCGAGAATGTTGCCGATGTGGCTCGTTCCCGTAGCATGCTGTCTAGGGACCCCAAAATCCTAGGCTTCATCCAAAAGAACGATGGCACGTGGACAGACTCGAGAAAAGAAACCCTAGAGGTTCTATTGGGACACTCATTTTCTCAATTGTGTGGATCCAGAAAGCTATCCGTAGGTTGTAGCTCATCCCTTCTGTGATGCTGGCATGATGCCCGATTTGGAGGATATCATTACCAGAGATAAGGTCAAATGGGCTATAAGTAGCTTTGAGCCATTTAAGTTGCTTGGTCCGGATGGTGTCTTTCCGTCTCTGCTTCAGCATGCTGGTGATATATTACACGAATATCTGGTATAAGGACTGTCTCCGGTGGTGTGATATACCTGATGGTTGGAAAGATGTGCTTGTGGTGTTTATACCGAAAGCTGGTAAACCTAGTCACATCGGCCCTAAGGATTATAGACCGTTATCGCTCTCATCCTTTCTTTTGGAAACTTTGGAGACTTATCGACCTATTATATTTGAGATCAAACATGGACGGGTCTCTATTGAGTAGGCCGCAACATGCTTACATTAAGAGTAAGTCGGTTGAAAGCGCTCTTCATGGTGTAACAGGTTTTGTTGAGGCGAATTTGGCTAGGGGTGAGTACACACTGTCGGTTTTCCTTGATATAGAGGGGGACTTCAATAATTTTACTTCTTCTATTAAGAATTCACTAAGCGATATACATGCCCCAGATTTTCTGGTGCGGTTTATCACCCACATGTTGGGTAATAGACTAATCCGATCGAATCTGGGTGGATGTTCTATCGTCAAGCGTGTGTCCAGGGGTACACCGCAGGGGTGTCCTATCCCCTCTCTTGTGGCTCTTGGTTTATAATGTCGGTCCGAGGCTTCTGGGGCTTTAGGGTTGTGGCATATGCCGACAATGTGGCTATTCTGGTGGGTGCAAAATGTTTGCGACGCTGGGGGAACTGATGGAGTCTGCTCTTGGAATTTTATCCTCTTGGGCTAAGAACTGTGGTCTTGGTATAAATCCGAAGACAAACCTCGTTTTGTTCTCGCTTAGGTACAAAATTAAAAACCTTCAGGTTGCCGAGGTTAGCTGGTAGGGAACTTCCGTTGTCTTCTGAGGTCAAGTACTTGGGTGTTGTCCTGGACAGCAAGCTGAACTGGAAACACCGAGGAAAGAATGAAGAAGGGAGTGAGGAAGAGTTGCCCTCAGGCTGCTCTTGACACTATTCTCTTACTGACTCCGCTTGATTTGTATGTCAAGCGGTGTGCAGCGCGTAGCGCCATACGTCTGAGGGAATCGGGCTGCTGGAAACAGCGCTCGATAGGCCACTCCAGAGTTCTGAATGTCGTCTTTCCTGATGGGAGGTATGGACTTTCGGAAAAAGTCGCCGATTATATTGTGCCTGAGGCTATATTCCTGACTGGTTTAAGGATACTTATACGGAAAGGCTAAAATGGAATGGTGGGGTACTCCAGGGGCAGAGAGGTATACCTATCTTCACAGATGGGTCTAAGTTAGGAGGATGTAAAGGTGCTGGGGTTTTCTGTAGGGAACTCAGTCTTGAACTCCACTTCAGGTTGAATGATGACTGCAGCGTTTTTCAGGCGGAGATTTTCGCAATCTTGAAGGCTATTTAGGCCATAGCTGGTGGCCCAGCTTCGGATTAGGGATCTTACATGATCGTTGAGTCAGGCTGCCCTTAGGGTTATTGCGTCGGTCTGGTGCAAATCACGGCTCGTTCGCGAGTGCAAGGAGTCGTTGCAGATTTTTTGGACTGGACCGTATCCGTCTATGCTGGGTTGCGGGTCATAGCGGAATACTTGGCAATGAGACGGCGATGCCCTCGCTAGGTTAGGTTTGGTTTCTAGGGGCGATTTGATAGTTGGTCCTGACCCCCCCCCCCAGTCTGTCACCTCTACAGCCTCATCAATGGATGGGTCAGGGAGGAAGAGCAGAGGCGTTGGGGGAACGGATCGGGTTGTTTTGTCTCTAGATGTCTATGGCCTGCTGTGGACAGTGGGAGAGCAGGTTGGCTGCTGGGCTTGGATAAGGCCAGCTTAAGGTTGGTTGTCAGTTTTATCACGGGGACTGCGCGATTAGGTCACTGGCGGGGATCTAGAGCAGATCCCAGCCGGACTATTGCAGGGCATGTTGCGATGAGGAGTTGGAGACTATCGAACACCTCCTCTGTAACTGCCCAGCCGTTGGTAGATTAAGGTTGAGGACTCTTGGCACGGCATTCTTTGAGAGTTTGAATTCTGTGTCGAGAGCCGACATCAAGGCTCCCCAGAGATTCATTAGTGGCTTGGGCTGGTTGAGAGGTGCCAGCCTGTGTAATTTCTCCGCTTCCCATTCTCCTCTTTCCTACATCCTCTTCTTTTTATCCTATTCCCTCTATTGTCCTTCCCTTTAAGGACGTTGTACAATGGGTCAATTCGACCTCCGGGTACTTCCTTCCACCACTTCCCCTAACCTAGCTTAACCTCACTCTCTAGTACTATTGAATAAGAAGTGAGTGTGAATAAAGGAATAAATTAAATTTAATAAACTGATTATTGGGTTTCTTACAGAGATCGCGAGGTTAGGTCGTTGGCAAAGATCTGGACCAGGTCCCTGCATGTCTATTGCAGGGTATGTTACGACGAGGAGGAGTTGGAGAATATCGAACATCTGCTCTGTAATTGTCTTTAGTAGGATGAGGTTGAAAACCACGGGTAGGGGTTTCTTTGATAATTTAAATTCTTTGTCAAGAATAGAGTTCAAGGTTCTCCCGGGGTTCTAATGTGATTCAGCTGGTTAAAATGTGCCCAGACATCATCTATTTAGTTTTATTCGTTGGTTTTTATGCGTTTTGGTTGTGCCGTTCTTCACCTTTTTCTTCGACATCAATCTGCCATTTCCTCCCTTTTTCTTATTTTTTCCTATTTTTAGTACGACAACAGCGGTCGAAGAAATCGTCCTCCAAACAGGTAACAAGTTATTAATGTCAGACTTATGACTGAATAAACAACATGAAACTCGAGTCTATCCCCCCATCCTGAAGTTAAATGTAGGTTGGATACGAGAAGTCTCTTTATATTAAGCTTTTGACTTCTATTTGCAAGGTCTGTACGCACCTGTGAGTACGCCAAGAAATAGCACAAGGAGAAAGCATCTGATGGAAAACGTACTGCCTGTCATTGACCAGGTAGTTAGTTAGGCTCTAAGATTATTTATAATTTCCATAACTTTGAAAAGTACGGAACATATTGCTATTGGGTTATAGTTGTTAGGTCTATTAGCCTAAAACTTTTTTGGGATTAGCTTTACATTCAGAATTTTTAACAAAAATGCTGGCAATGTATGATGAATTGACAAGGATATTCAGTGAACGCGCAAACATCAAAAAGCACTGTTTCATCACCAGTGCTGGAATACCATCTGACCAAAAGGCAAACACGTGGAGATCCATAAAACTTATTGTAACCCCGCGAGCTCTAAAGAATATACTGGGCATATTTACTGAAACCCGATTAGATTCGAGCATTGGTTGATTATTTTCCGGAAGATTGAAAGTCTTTGCGAATATTTCAGCTAAAAGAGCTAGTCAAGGGTCGTTTTTCAATAAAGAATAGAGACTAATATCTTCGAGAAGTCTTTTTTCAGAAACCGAACTTCCCATGCCTACATAGTAGATTTTGTTAAAGGATTAAATTCGCATTCTGAGAAACCTACTTGCCATGTTCACAAAGTTCAAATATAGAAACCATAATATCGTTTTGCTTTCTCAACCGTATAGCTGTGTGAAATATAATAGTAGCGCTGTATTAGAAATATTTTAGTTAAGTAGAAAAATTAATTTTTATTCAAGTTAAAAAAAGTTTGCTATCACATTTTATTACCACCAGTCTAAACCATTGAAAAGTAAAAAAACTTCAAGACAAATATTAATTTTCCAAAGAAAACGATGCTAAATTGTTAAAAACTCAAAATATTTGACGTGCAAAAAATAGTAGTAGCATTAGAAAACGTATCTGCAAAACAAAATGTCACAAGTGATTACTTTTTTATGTTATTTTGTTAGATAGACCTTAATATTTAGTTGAAAAGAACTTATTGGCTATTACATCTGCGCAACAAGGAGGCATTGAGTCAACTAAAGATCTGCATCTCTCGATAGGAATACTTTCCCAAGCTGACCTCACTGACACCCACAACTGCTCTACATTTCCCGGGTTATCTTTAAAAACACCTTTCTTTACATCGCCCCAAAGATGATCAATGGGATTTAGGTCTGGGAACTGACCCGGCATTCTAATACCTCAATTTTATTTTCTGAAAACCAATTTTTTGTCATTTTACTGGTATGTTTGGGATCGTTGTCCTGTTGGAACACTCATTTAAGCGGCATATTATATTCTGCATAAGGTAGCATGACAGTTTTTAAAATTTCCACATACATTGAGGAGTCCATGTTGCTCCATTATAAGAAAAACAACACCAAACGTTAATTTTTGCACCACCATCCTTTACGGTCCTCATGACAAATTTAGGATCGTATTCCTTGTTCTTTGGTCTTCTTGCATATTCTCTAGTGCCAGGATTACCAAAAAGAACAACTTTGGATTCATCTGTCTACAGAATATTGCGCCCTTTCGTCTGAGGCCAATCAACGTGAAGTCTAGCAAATTTAAGTCGGTTGGGGACATGTCTTGAATTCAGCAATGGTACTTTCCTTGGACTTCTACCATATAAATTGTCTTTAATTAGATGCCAGCGAATAGTTGATGTTCATACCTCAAGCTCCAAGTCCTGCTTTATCCTTGTTGAAGTAACAAATGGGTCTAATGACACCATGCGTTTTATTCTTTCTTCTAAGAAAATTGAGGTATTAGAATTCCGGGTCAGTCTCCAGGCCTAAATCCCATTGATCATCTTTGGGGTGTTTTTAAAGATAACCCGGGAAATGTAGAGCAGGGTTGTGCGTCAGTGAGGTCAGCTTGGGAAAGTATTCCTATCGAGAGATGCAGATCTTTAGTTGACTCAATGCCTCCTTCTTGCGCAGCTGTAATAGCAAATAAGTTCTTTTCAACTAAATATTAAGGTCTATCTAACAAAATAACATAAAAAAGTAATCACTTGTGACAAAAATTTTTTTTTTTGCAGATACGTTTTCTAATGCTACTACTATTTTTTTGCACGCCAAATATTTTGAGTTTTTAACAATTTAGCATCGTTTTCTTTGGAAAATTAATATTTGTCTTGTCTTTATTTTTCAATAGTTTAGACTGGTGGTAATAAAATGTGATAACAAAATTTTTTTTAACTTGAATAAAAATTAATTTTTTTACTTAACTAAAATATTTTTAATACAGCGCTACTATTATATTTCACACAGTTGTATATTTTGCGTGCAATGGCGCCAGGTATTTCTTTAAACCAGGGTTCGTCAAAAAATTTTTGGTTATGTGTTAGTGAGTAAGAGAGAGAAAATAAGTTGAGAGAATTTATTTATTTACAGCCATAGAAAAGTGTTAGTAATATACGCTATTTTTATTTTCATTCCATCAGCATACATATGTAAAGCTATATAACTTTGGCTTAATAATTTTAGATAAATAAAAATAAAATAACAAATCCATTTTTTATTAAAAGAACATAAAGCTATCCATATTTGGCTTAAAAATTAGGCCATGTTTTTTAGATAAATAAAAATAAAATGGATAAAAAAACCCATTTTTTATTAAAAGAAAAAAGCGAGCATTCCAAAGCATTTAAAAAAATTATACTATGCGACAAAATAAAAAAAATTAAAAACGCCCAGCTAATGCCATAGCCCATTTTTAACATAAAATATTTTTTGAGTGTCATTCTGAAATAAAATGACAAAGCATCCGCCGCACATGTGTTCTTGTCGCAGTCTGATCGACAACTAAATGAAAAAACACAAGAATGCGTGTGAGTTCTCTTTGCACAACTGTGCTATGAAATGGTAAACTATGCTTTAAACCCACATGTGGTGGGTGAAACAATATCATAAGAATTTGAAAAGATAAAAATAGCAGACTAGTGGACGGAAAACAAATCTTGTCAAATTTTTTTTAACTGTAGCCCAATATGTTAATTGTGCACTTAAAACAACGTATGAGTCCATTCTTTATTTTATCAAACAGCACTCCATTTCTAGGTGCAAACTCCCGGAATTTCAAGATGTATGTTTGGCACTGTATTCGCTAGCGTCTAGAAAACGTAGTCCTAGATTTTGTAGAAGTTATCTTCTGAAATCGAAAATTGAGTAATCCAAGGATATAACCTCGAGTATCCCTACAATCATATAATTATAACCCTAACTTTTAGACATTTTTTGACGTCAAATTTGCCACAGATACTAACGTCATGCCAATTTGTTTTTCAACAACTATTCGGCCTCATTTTTATGTTAGCAGATGCTGTTCATCGATTACCAATCAGTACTTGAATAGGTAGTGTATATTTCGTTATTTTTTAATTTGGTAAGAGTATGCTCCAGTATTCGGAATATAGGTTGCGAATTTTTTTATAGTTTTTTATTTTGGAAACCTTTTTCTTGAAATCCCGGTTAATAAAACCTCGGTTCCAGGCTTATTATTATTATTTCAGTATTATTTTTAAATTCAGTAACTATCTTCCGGGATATCGTATAGCAGATACCAATTCGCCATTTTTTTAGTTCATTAGAATTTTTCTCACTGAGGTTGGAGGTGGTTTATTCGGTGCAGTGGTCCATGTGTGACTTATATATGTGTACCCATAACTAACTGGACTTTTGTTCTGCTTTTTGTATTTATCACCCTTTTAAAAATGTACTAATCATGACAACGATGAAGATGATTCTTAAGCAGTTTTTTATTCGTAAAAAAGCCATTTATTAAGACTTTGTTCAACGCATTTGCCCGGTTTGGACACATTGGTATTTAAATTATAAATTTAATTTCTATTTTGAGTTTATACTCAATTTTCATTATATTCCGGATCTGTAAGTTCTAACACTTGGAGAACTCAGAGCAATGAATGCGTTTCGACTGCTGAGTCAGCTTCCATTTTTTGGATCTCATCCGCTGTACAAAATTTATGTTTTTATTTTTATTGTTCACAAATGTTTTTCTTTTTTCAATAAATAACTGTTTTTATCCTTTTTTGTCATTTATTTTAATTTGTTCTTAATAACCACGTCCGATCAATTCGAAGATAAGGCTCAATTAATTAAAAATACGATTTTGTCCACTTGTCTGCTTTAACTGAAGGAAAGTGTTACCGCTCACATTGAAACTTTTATTAAATGTTGTCATAATGTTTACATTTTTAACGATCACAAAGAAACAAAAATTCTTGACTTTAATGCATTTCTTATGAAGCTCTAAAACAATTTAGCAATTTTGAACCCATTTCAATACCAGATTCATTTGTATTCTTTTAATCATGTTTAAACCAAGGTAAACACATTTTAGTATTGTATAAGCTTATTACATTTAAGTTGAAAAACTCAAAAAAATATAACTTATGAAAAATGTTTACGTATAAAGTTTGGCAATTAAGATGAGAACGAAATAGTTCTTGTATTCAAGTGAAGGTATCTTATTCGTTCTTAATCTTAATTCGTTTTTATCGCTCACAGTGTTTTTAAAATGAAAATTATCATCACTGAAAATCACCAGTTGCAAGTTGCAAGTAGCAAATACATATTATTTTCGAAAATGTTGAAATAAATTACGAAAGTGCTGCAAGTTTGCTGATTGTTTACACAGACAAGCGTTTAAAAATGTCGATGTAAGCTAAACTAAACCAATGTATTCTGTACGCGGAAAGGGAGAAAATGTTGTGTTAAAAAAAATAAAAGGAAAGTTTTGCCTTTTGTCTTTGCCACGCAAAGAACGAATTTTCTTTTTAAAATCTATTGTCATTCCCATTTCTCTCGCTATATCTTCATAGGCTTTAGGTTTTAAATCGTTTCGCCTATAGAGTTTGGAATTTATATCCCATAAAATAGGGTTAGCTCTATATAATATCAACATTAATATTGTTACGCAAATGGAAACGACCTATTATCATTTAACATGAAAACAATACAAAAGCTACAAAAACAAAGACCATGAGTATGAAAGAGATAGATAACGAAAACGTAACGAAATCGAACGCAACAAGAAGCAATGTGTACAAAATTCACACGACACAAATACACACTAACAAATACATCGAACACGTTCCAAGTAAGCCAACAACAACAAGCATGAGGGATAGACAAGTGTGCAGAATGCACAAACAACAATGTGGCCGCTATGTGAGTGTGTATACCAATTTCTTTGCATTGTGTTGTGTTTGTGTGTTACTTTGTGTTCTGTTTCGTTTTTATTTACATTCTTCGTTGACATATGTCCCGTTTTGAACGTTTCTATAACTACACAAACGTTTTTAAGGCTACGTACATTACGATTTTACGTTTCTTACGCTTGGGTAACCAAGGCATTAGAACCTTCCACGTCGAGAACGTTCATCATACTGATTACGTGCGTATGTAAAAGGGCAAGGCAAGGCCAGCAAGCAGTCAGTAAGAATTCAATCAGCCTTATGTGAAGTTGCGTGTGAACAAAACAAGTCGTGGTTGTAAAGATCTAGCGAATAGTTGTGTGAACTAGTAAAGTGAATAAGCAGATTATTATTGTTGTATCGTTGTTATATACGGTGGCACACAAAAATAGTGTAAAGAATAAAGAGTTTAACTGAAATTAAACACAAATTTGTTTTTACTTTGTTTGCAATTAACGAACTCATATTTAAACGTTTTATAAAAAGGTAAAAAAGTAACAATATTTAATTTTGCCTAGATTTTAAAATTTCTATTTACTTCTCAAGTCAGCGTTTATTTCTAGGAAAATGTTTGGGGATAAATGTTTTTATTATATTTAAAAAAAATTGTCTAAGGCGACATTCATTAGAGTTTACATATATTAAAAAGGAATAATTTAAATTCAAATAAACTTATAAAGAATAACAAAAATATTTATCAGTTTGCAACAATCCACACAATGAGCATATTAGCGAAAAATGTTGCTAGTGTAAACGTCGGTTAAAAACACTACGAATAAATATTATTAAAAAGAATCCATCCACTTCTAACCCTCTGATAAAATTGAGGATCAAACATGTTGAAAGTTTTCGCATTTTTAGTAACATTATTAGAAAAGAACGGAAAAAATGGCAAAAGACAGAGTAAAGGCAACATTTAAATCAAAAAAGAAAACGACGGTCGAGTACGTCAACATTAACGTAAATTACTACTCCTAATCTACTAATCCAATATTATTTACTTTTTTATAGTAAAAAATATTTTCTCTTATAAAACAATTAATGTAACGAAATTTATGTTATAATAAATTGTGAGAAAGTTCCCATTAGTTGCTCTTGATAAATATTAAAACAAATACTCAACTTTAAGTTTGTAAATAGAAACAGTCATGAAACATTAACAGTGCTGTTTTGTCCGGAATAATCTGCAAGGGGGTTACTCTGTAACTCGATACGAAAATAAAAATGTACGTATTTGAACAAGTTGTACTCTGTAGTACGAAAGTACGGAAAATTTGTGTGACAAATGTTTCTTTTTTCTTTCAATACGAACAAAAAACAAATTAAGTCTGTATTACGAAAACGACCATATAAAGCGTAGTAAATATTCAAAAAATTTTAATTAGCAATTGTGTTAGTGACAACTAATAATAAATTTAAAATGTAAGTAAATAATACAAATACATTGCAAAATAAAAATATAATAATATTTTTTAAACAATCTCAAAGGAGTGAGTCAAAAAGAATTTTATATACCAAACAAAAACAATACAAAACTATTGTGGACTTCATAGTGACGCATTCGGATGTAGCCAAGGGACATCTAAAAGTGCTTTCTTTTAACTCTCTCCTCTATAACCAGATCAGAATCCTCAAACCACAAAGCCACACAATCCATTATAAAACTTTATATTCTCTACTCTATATTTTTAAAATTTTAACTTTTAATGTGTTTGTGACTTTTTGGTTTTTCCCTTTATATTTTTACTGCAAACATGAACATTTTCGAACGATTTACAGAGTACGCTTCGATTTACTTATCGAAAACACCTTTCGAATACTTTTACCTCTCGAATCGAGTTACGGAGTAACCCCCTGCTATATATTTAAGGTAGTGTCGATTGATTACATTATCTAATGTATTTATGAATGGAGCTGAAATTTGTTATCACTAACAGTAAAGTAGCGTTTATATAACATTTTATTAAATTTCCAGAGCTTTACATTTTAACTGTGTACTTCATGCTGAAATATTTATTTTTTTTACATAAAAACCTATCATATAGCAAATCATAAATTTTTTAATTCTCCAACAGCACTTCTGTAGAGGAAGTAAAAAATAAAAAAGAAAGAATTCCTTAAAAAAATACAATATTCGTGTCTACTCCTAGACGGTGAGCCTAAACCATTAAGATCTCAACAACAATCCCATATTTGTTTCACATTGGCTTCATTGTTTCCAAATGAAGGGGATATATTGCCAGTTATGGAAATTCTTCCACTAATTCCATCGTTTTTATGTAAATTAATAATCATGTCAAAATACTTTTTCTTTACTTTTTAAGTGCAGATATACTCTGATTAATTTCATACTAGAACCTTTAAAATTACTCAATACGGTACAAAGGCGCAAACTAGGACCAACCTTCTGTTTAAAAATGTGAGATAGTTCTTTTAAATCGTTGATCGAAAAACTAGATTGTGAACTGTCATGGATATTTATTACATTATATTTAATTATATATATTATATTTAATAAACTTACAAGCTGAGAAAAATTTTATTAGCGATCCTTTGGTATACGCTTTACATATGGTGTAATGTTCCAGCTATTTCTAACGGTATGTGGCGGGATTAATGGATAATATAGATGGTAAATGCATCTGCATTTAAATAAAAAAAGTTCTCTACATTTAATTAATAACAAAAAATGCAATATGGTTAACAATATTTAAGCCTTTAACACTAAATACATATACCTTTTACTATATTTATATTTATTTAGACGAGAGTGATGAATTACCAAAAAAAAAAACGGTATCTCCAACTACGTGCCCAAACTATGACAAATAAGAAATAAAGCTTGCAGTTGCTATTTTTTCGATGGCCATATAAGAACATGTCCTTTATGTAAAGTGGAAATGTTATTGACTGCATGAAATATTTTTTTTAATTTATAGGTGCTGCACTATTATGTAATTTAGCATGACACCAAAATCATAAGAATTTTCAATATATAAAATTTATTTAGTTTTTTTAATTGCTTTAATTAATTTCCTATGGATGTTTGAGGGTTAATTTTTTTGTCAAGAAAAAAAAAATCCCTGTTGTTTTTGTACTGTTGTATTTATTGTAGAATTACGGTCATGATGCAAATAATAAGGTGACAGCACAAGCACAGCTGACTTTTTCGCTGTAATTCGCCGCAACCGCACGTTTGTCAAAATTTGTTTACATTTCTTAACTGTCAGTAAATTGAATGGAATTTAAAATTCGTTACAAAAAAATAAAAAATCGCAAATTACAGAAATTTTTTTTCAAAACTAAGAAATCCTTATTAGTGAAATTAAACAGTGCAAATTATAGAAAAGTTTTTAAAAAAAAAATATAGAATATTAAAAGTTGTGTAAATTCGTAACAAATTTGTGGCTAAAATGCGTTGGTGTGCAATTTGTAAAAAAAAGAAGGAATTGGGAAAGAGCACTTTTTTTAAAGTTCCAAAAGATGAACATATGCGAATTAAGTGGAGCGAGCTCTGCCAAAAGCATTTTTTTGCAAACTCTCATATTTGCATTGACCACTTTCTTCCAGAATATATAATTACTACAGGTAGTAAATTATATTTAATGCCTAATGCAGTGCCTTCCATACAACATTTGAAACCAAATGACGAAAATTCTGAGTAAGTTAATATATAATTGAGAACCATATTCACATCAGCAGTCAAGTGATTTTTCAAGCTTTTTAAACAGGTATGAGCATGTATCGAAAACTGCGGTAAGCGATGAAGAAGTTTTGCCTTTATTAGAATGTCAGAACATACTGTCCACAGACTTTTGTACAACATTTGTTTCATATGAAAAAGAAAGTGTTCCTAATACGTTGGAAAAAAATTACACAACTCAGGAATCCCAGACGGAGTAAGCAAATCTACCCAATTAAAATGTAATAAACTTTTGTAAATATGTATGTACTTATAGCCCTATAATTTTCGCATCAGAAGCGTCAAAATATTTAGAAAAAATTCGGATATTAGAATCCGAAAATAAGGACCTAAAGTTAAAATTAGAACAAGCAAATTTGGCAATAGAGGGCATGCGAAAAATATTTACAGGTCAGATTCGGAAAATTATGTCCCCTGGACCAATACAGTGGAGATGGGAAGACATCTCAATTGCTATATGTCTACATGCATCTGGTCCAAGGGCATATCGACATATGTATAAAAAGGGATATCCTTTACCCCACGAAACTACCTTACAGCGTTGGTGCCGAAAAGTCAATATCGAAGAAGGAATATTGCATACGTCGATCGAATTCATGCGGCAAATAACAGATCTCTCCACTGATGAAAAGATTTGTGTTTTAGCTTTCGACGAAATGAAAGTTATGGAGACGTAGGAGTATGATGCAGCTGGTGACGTTGTGAGAGAGCCAGCTAACTACGTTCAAGTCGTCATGGCTCGAGGATTGAAGAAATCTTGGAAGCAGCCTGTATTTTTTAGTTACGACTGCAAAATGACGAAAGAGATATTAAATAACATAATTATTGAGCTCCACAAGGCAGGATTTGCAGTTTTGGCTGTGGTGTGCGGTTTAGGACCAACCAATCGAAAGTTATGGAACGATTTAGGTGTATCTATAGGTAAGTTTTTACACATCACACCACATCACACCACAACACACCACAACACACCACACGTATGAACAAGGTTGAATAGTTATGACATCGCAGAGTATATACCGGAATTTGGATTTTAATTTTTTTGGTAATTAACAATTAAGATTTAATATTAAAGTAATTTTTAAGTCGAAATAATATTATTCAATAAAAAAAATCCTTTTTATATTAGATTCTAAGTTTCGTAGTAAGATACGTTTTGATTAAAATATATCCGTAAAAAAAAGAATAGTCCTAAATTTTGATTCAATTTTTAATTTACTTTACAAATATTAAAACAAATACTCAACTTTAAGTTTGTAAATAGAAACAGTCATGAAACATTAACAGTGCTGTTTTGTCCGGAATAATCTGCAAGGGGGTTACTCTGTAACTCGATACGAAAATAAAAATGTACGTATTTGAACAAGTTGTACTCTGTAGTACGAAAGTACGGAAAATTTGTGTGACAAATGTTTCTTTTTTCTTTCAATACGAACAAAAAACAAATTAAGTCTGTATTACGAAAACGACCATATAAAGCGTAGTAAATATTCAAAAAATTTTAATTAGCAATTGTAAAATATGAGCATGTATCGAAAACTGCGGTAAGCGATGAAGAAGTTTTGCCTTTATTAGAATGTCAGAACATACTGTCCACAGACTTTTGTACAACATTTGTTTCATATGAAAAAGAAAGTGTTCCTAATACGTTGGAAAAAAATTACACAACTCAGGAATCCCAGACGGAGTAAGCAAATCTACCCAATTAAAATGTAATAAACTTTTGTAAATATGTATGTACTTATAGCCCTATAATTTTCGCATCAGAAGCGTCAAAATATTTAGAAAAAATTCGGATATTAGAATCCGAAAATAAGGACCTAAAGTTAAAATTAGAACAAGCAAATTTGGCAATAGAGGGCATGCGAAAAATATTTACAGGTCAGATTCGGAAAATTATGTCCCCTGGACCAATACAGTGGAGATGGGAAGACATCTCAATTGCTATATGTCTACATGCATCTGGTCCAAGGGCATATCGACATATGTATAAAAAGGGATATCCTTTACCCCACGAAACTACCTTACAGCGTTGGTGCCGAAAAGTCAATATCGAAGAAGGAATATTGCATACGTCGATCGAATTCATGCGGCAAATAACAGATCTCTCCACTGATGAAAAGATTTGTGTTTTAGCTTTCGACGAAATGAAAGTTATGGAGACGTAGGAGTATGATGCAGCTGGTGACGTTGTGAGAGAGCCAGCTAACTACGTTCAAGTCGTCATGGCTCGAGGATTGAAGAAATCTTGGAAGCAGCCTGTATTTTTTAGTTACGACTGCAAAATGACGAAAGAGATATTAAATAACATAATTATTGAGCTCCACAAGGCAGGATTTGCAGTTTTGGCTGTGGTGTGCGGTTTAGGACCAACCAATCGAAAGTTATGGAACGATTTAGGTGTATCTATAGGTAAGTTTTTACACATCACACCACATCACACCACAACACACCACAACACACCACACGTATGAACAAGGTTGAATAGTTATGACATCGCAGAGTATATACCGGAATTTGGATTTTAATTTTTTTGGTAATTAACAATTAAGATTTAATATTAAAGTAATTTTTAAGTCGAAATAATATTATTCAATAAAAAAAATCCTTTTTATATTAGATTCTAAGTTTCGTAGTAAGATACGTTTTGATTAAAATATATCCGTAAAAAAAAGAATAGTCCTAAATTTTGATTCAATTTTTAATTTACTTTACAAATGTACTAAGATTTTAAGGTACACTAAGACTTCTTTAGATTAAGTTTAAATATGTTACATTATTTACTAATTACTTTATAATTTTCTTCACTAACTTCTTAGAAGAACCGTGGCTTCCTAACCCTATTGTCGAGGACGATAAGATTTTCGCTTTTGCAGATGCACCCCATTTAATTAAGCTTGTTCGAAACCACTACGTGGATACAAGCTTAATAATTAACGGAGAGTATTTAAGCTCACGAACCATTGCGGATTTATTAAGAGAAACAAAAACGTCGGATGCCTCAATTACGTATAAACTGAGCGACGAACATCTTTCCGTAAAAGGTGCAGGAAGACAAAAAGTTAAATTAGCTACACAACCAGTGCCATAAAGCGTTGCAATGCGCTTGGATTTGATATATACAAGCCAATTGAGACTGCAGAATTTTTTTAATTAACCAACGATTGGTTTGATGTCCATAACTCCAAAATGGGCACTTATGGTTATCCTGGGAAGGTAAGTTCATTTTTGTTCATAAATTTTTTATGGATTTAATAAACAGTATATCTTAAGGAACCATACGGCATTGCTTTAAACAGGCAAAGAGAAACAATAGATCGAATGAATGAAATTATGTCAATCCCGATAATTCCCGGTAAAAGATCTATAGAACAATTCCAGAAAGGAATTCTTATTTCAAACAAATCCTTAGACATGCTTCATGAGTATGTAAAGAAGTACGACATGTCTTACATACTAACGAGCCGCCTAAACCAGGATATCTTAGAAAATTTCTTTGGTGCTATACGAAGCAAAGGTGGGTTGAATCATCGATTGATCTTCCTGAGCATGTAAAAAGGTTTTTCTTCAAATTCAGGATTCATTTTCGGGTTCGGAATTTGAATCATCGGCTGAAAGTACAGAAGTCCAAGCAGAGTTGCGTAAGTAAAAAAATGCTCAAAATTAAGTTGTAAGCTAAATTATTGTATTTATTTATTTACTCATTATTATTATTACTTATTATTATAATTACCTTTTCATTAGCACATTTACTGCCTTATTCATTTCTAATGTATTTCCAAAAAATTTTGTATTTAAAGTAATAAAATTTATGAATTAAATTGTGTATGCCTACTGGGGATGTCAGCCATTAAAAATAAGTGACAACGCGCCATGTGAAGTACCTCAATGGTGGTGCGGAAGTCATCACACCAGAATTAACTAATCATTTTAACTTTTTTATTTTAGATCTTTTCTTCAAAAATTTCTTCCTCAACTAGTTCTAGAACGCAGTAAGAAGCCTGTACTCGTTTTAGACTGTATTTAAGACCAATCCATTTTGTTTGAAAATGGCACATGATTTTGTGGAAGAGTAACAGTCCGGGTTGAATATTTATATAAGTAAAAATCTTGATATTTATTTAGGATTTAAAAGATACGTACATTTCCAACCTTAAACATTAAAAATAACATTAACGTAGCAAAAGAAAATATACAAGAATATAATGGATTTGGTTAAGTTCCGTCATTTTAATGAATATTGTACTCACAGTCATTGAACTTACATTGCTATTAAGAGCTCATTGAATTACGAACTGTTTTTCTGGCCCATACCCATATGTTTCACATAAGAAGAACCAGTTTATTATCATCGAAATTTCAACTTCTTTCGCAAATTATTTTTTGCTGGGTGTTTACAAATAAAGTCACTTTTTGATGCAATGATGCAAAATATTTGAATTTGTTAAAAACATAAGTAAAATTGTTTTACATTGAAAGGGTGAAATTCATGGCACTAAAATGTATGTGAAATGGTGACGATGAATTTGTTTCCCTTCAACATGTGTTTCAGCTTTGTCTGAAATTCGTGAATGAAATTCCCTATACATTCCGGAATAATGTACATATGTGATGTGGCGGACAGAGATTCCATCAGGATATATAAAATATGAAGAACATCAGGGACCAATTATAATTGGCTGAATCTACTTGACGGCCAAAATTACTCCACTGAAAGCCAAATATGTACATATCTCAAACAGTTATTTGTTTCAATTTATATATACATACGTAATTCTTAATTTTTTATATTTTTCAAGAATTATTTAGTGTTTTTACTTAAAATTTTATTTTCTTCGCAACAAATGTATATTTTTGTTGATATTTATTACAAATTTTTATTTACAAATGACAGCTGATTTTGACAAACGTGCGGGAGCTTCACAAAAACAAAATGCATGTTGTTTTTGCCTTGTTGTATTTGTTGCCGAGGCACTGTCACCTTATAATCAATTCGCCTTGATTACGGCCATCTGATAGAATAAATTCGCCTTGAACTAAAATGTGAGCAGTTTGTGCGAAAATCACCTGGCTCCAGAATGAAAAAATGTATCCATTTCAATTTAAATTCATCTATTTCTAGGTGATGAAAACGAGGAAGAACAAACTGATGAAAGGTTTTTAGTAAACGTTGGTAGTGTGCTCACTAACCACAGAAGTGTCCGCCTTGAGGTTCCAAAATTTGAAATTTGGCAGCAAAAAGTATTGAGAAAGTTTGACAACAGTTTGACAGTATGATGAAGTATACAAGTTCCATAGCAGTACAACTTCCAATAAATTTGTAGTTGAAAATGAAAACCTATCGGTTAGACTCTTCTGGTGATGGTCTTTCAATATGCAAAGTAGCTTCAGTCTTTGGTGTGGGTGATGGCGGTACAATGCGGAATGTCCCGAAAAGTTTTTTAAAGGAATTTAAAACACAAATTTTTAAACAGTCGTAATGAAATTTTGTTAACAGCGAATGCGGAATTCCTGGTTCGCGGAAACCTCAATATGCAGTTAAGCAATTTGTGACTATAAACTGGGAATAATACAACTGACAGGGGGATATGGGTAGTGTGTATTTTTATACTTTTCATTCTTGGAGACATGAACAGGATTGGCATCAAAGATTGAATTACCAATAGATTGTGCTTTTAGTTTAATTTTTTAGTAGTTAATGGCTTCCGACTTAATTTCTTTTTCTTAGTACCTGAAAGATCTCAGGTACCTTTTTTTCCTTATTAATATTATTTGATATTATTCAATTGGCCATATTTGTTTTAAATATTTAAACGAATAATCATATACGATTGAGATGAAGTGTGAAAACATATAAAAAAACTTTTAAATACAAAATAAAAGGATGAATTGTGAGATAAATAATTGGAAGAAAAGTTCTTTTAATGAAGCATTTGGAGTGATTGTGATTGTTCCTTTTTTTTTTTGCTAAAAATTAGGTTTTCTTTTTTCTTCCTTTGACGAAGCCAGAAATTCCAGTGTTCATCCTTCACATACAGTCCATGGTTCAACAGTGCACAAATATAAACAAATAAATTTTCCTAGTTAAGCATCCAGAAAAATTTCTGTCCCCACCTCAATGGATCGATAGCACTTATCCTATTAAATATCTTTTGTTAATTAATTTACTTGATCCTTTTTAGGGGAGATAACATCGAACGTACTATATATATATAAGTGGCGACGGCTTCTATATACTGTCACCTGCTATATTAAAAAGTTTCAGACTCAAGTTCATCAGTTGTTTTATGACAAAACAATAAACATAACTCAAAAAAACGTACTATGTTCTCACTTTTAGTAATTTTTTTAAACCATGCTAATATATTAAGACATTGTGCTACTTAAGACACTTAAACTAACGTTTAAATACCGTAATTTTAAATAATAGAAATGAGCAGTTTTGAACAGGAATCTAACTGAAAACGAGGTTAGGTCGAAATACTTAGGTTTTATAATGGGCAATAAATTTAATCTAGAGGAAACAATTGAATTTGTAGGAAGGTTAGGTTAGGTTTTTCAGAAGATTAAAAAAGCAAGTAACGACAATTACAGTAAACAATATTTACAAGCAATTATTAAGCATCATTTTACCAATCCCCATTTTGCACAAATCAGCAAATTGATATAATGCAAAAATATTAATGCGTATTACATTAAAATTCACTAGGTACACTTCAAATACGTGCCGCTTAAGAAACAACGAAGATTTCAGAATTCAATACACAACAACGGCAATGCATTGATCAAGGTTCATGTTAAGTACTCGTCCCATTGTGCAAATGGAATTTCATGTATTCTCTTTTCTTTTCGTACAATTACTTTACACACAAAGTTATTGTTGAGAGCAGAGTTACTTTTCAACAACCGACAGAATCAGACGTTTGCTTGGCCTGTTTATTAAAATAATTGAATATTTGTTATATATATATTTTTTGAAATAAAGATTTGAGTTATTACTTTAAAAAGCGATTGTTAATTAAATCAATGGAGATTTAATATTGGCGACGGGGATGGGATACCGAAAATTAGAATCGCTGTAATAATTTCAATTTAAGTCGCCAGGGTTCGAGCCCCAGGCCAGACATCAAAATTGTTGGAATTGAATGTGCAACTCTGTCTGACAATGCGAATATTTACAACTCTGCTTTTTCTTCTATTCTTTTTGTTATGCTTTGTATTTTAAAATAAACTGAATTTATGTTTCATTCCTAAATAAACTTTTGAATTGTCCACACGGTGTCGTCTTTATTTAAGGAATACGTACAGTATTACAACATAAAAGTACAGTATAACAACAGGTTATGGGCCCAGTGGCATTGAAGATTAAATAGTTTCAAGTGAGAAAATATTAATTGAGTGAAAATGGCCTATATGTTTAATATACCGAAACTGGATGACACGAACTATGACTCTTGGAGTCTCCAAGTGAAAAGTGTGCTCATACACCAGGATTTGTGGTCCGTTATGTCAGGAAGCTTGATAAAGCCTGAGCCAACTGCTACGAATGCTGCTGCAGTGGCAGAGTGGATTGCGAAAGATGAAAAGGCAACGGCAACAATAATATTGTGTTCAACCCCAATGCAAATAGCTCACATAAAGAATTGTGAAACGTCTAGTGATACCTGGAGAGCATTAAAGGAGGTACATCGTCCAAAGGGACCCGTGCGTAAGGTTACGTTGTTTAGGCAGCTTCTACAAACTCGTATGTCAGAAGATGAGTGTGTTCAACAATACATATGTAATTTTGGTACAATTGTTGACAAATTGGCAAAAACCGGTGTCACCCTTCAGGAGGAGTTGTATGTAATTATGTTACTCGCTAGCCTACCAAAATCTTACGAGAACCTTGTGGTGGCTCTTGAGGCGAGAGATGACCTTCCAAAATTATCAACACTGAAAGTTAAATTAATTGAAGAAGGGGAACGTAGAAAGGCAAACAACAATGGAACAACAAGTGCAGACAACAGCGTGCAAGTTTTTATGGCGAAAGAGAAGAAAGGCAAACAACGAAATAGCTATAGGAAAAACAACAACAATACAAATGAAAACAGCGGTACTCGAAAAAAATCATACTTTAAATGTTTTAGTTGTGGCAGAATTGGTCACTATGCGGCACAATGCAAAGAAAAGGGTGCAAAAGCAGAACAGAAAGATGATCGAACAGATCGTGCTTTTTCTATTTCAAATGACTGTGAACTACGAAAGAACATTTGGTGTGTTAACAGCGGTGCGTCGGCGCATTTGTGCTGCGACCGCAACATGTTTGATCAGTTTGAAGAACATGAAGAGGAAATTATAATTGCTGGTAGTAACAGAATACAAACTGAAGGAAAAGGGCAAGTTTACATAAAGGAGTTTGACTTAACATTGAAGGAGGTTCTATATGTTTCGTGTTTGCAATGTAATTTTATTTCGGTTGCAAAAGCTGTAAGTAATGGTTGTACCGTAACTTTCGACGACACAAAGGCTTTGATAAAAAAAACGGCGGTAAGGTTTGGTTAACTGCCAAAAGAGTTGGCGGTTTATTTTTGTGTGGTGTAAATAATAATAAATGTTTATTTTCATGTGAAACCACTGAGGAGGCGATGAAATGGCATAAGCGTTTTGGCCATATGAATTTTGCTTGCTTGAGACAACTGATAAATAAGGAAATGGTTTTCGGCGTGAAGCCATCCCTGATAATATGAGCTGTAATGTTTGCTTGCAATGTAAATGCAGTGTTAGACCATTTAAACATTCGGAGAACAGAGCCAATGATTTGCTGGAAATAATACACAGTGATGTTTGCGGTCCCATGAATACAACATCCAGTGGCGGTGAAAAGTACATGTTGACGTTCATCGATGACAAGAGTCGATATGTATTCGTTTATTTTCTTAAGAATAAATCAGAGGTATTCGGGAAATTTAAGGAATTTAAATCTATGGTTGAGCGGCAGACTGATCGGAAAATTAAAATATTGCGCAGTAACAATGGCACTGAATTTGTAAATGGATCATTTGATGAGTACCTTAGGGAACATGGAATTGTCCGCCAGTTGACCGTTCCATATACAACAAAATGGCGTTGCGGAAAGGTTCAACCGTACGTTGGTCGAGATGGCGAGATGCATGCTAGTTGATGGAGGCGTTGCTGAAAATCTTTGGGCCGAGGCAATTAATACGGCTGCATATTTACGAAATCGCTGCCCCACGAAAGGATTATGTGATGTAACGCCGCATGAGTTTGGTTTGGACGTAAACCAGTAGTTAAGCATCTAAGAGCGTTTGGGTCAACTGCTATTGCCCTCGATAAGAAACAGCATTGTAAGTTTGAACCAAGGGGTAAGGAGTATATCCTGGTCGGTTATTCCGACACGGCCAAGGCTTACAGATTATATGAAAGGGCTACCGGTAAGGTAATTGTAAGCAGGGACGTTTACTTCATTGAGAAAGAATCAAAAGAATTTGTTGATATTGAAATACTATCGAAAACGGCGGTACAACAAAATGATAATGAGAAAATGAATATTGAGGAAGTTACCCAAGATGAAAGTGACTATGAATCGGCAGATGAATTTTATGGATTTGAAGAGGTTCCTGAAAGAAAGAGAGTCGGAAGACCCAGAATTAATCGCACAGGTGCACTAGGTAGACCCAAGAAATATCTCTGGAAATATCGACGTTCCCGAAACCGTTAATGCAGCTCTATCGAACAAATATTCGAGTTTTTGGTGGAATGCGATGGAGAGTGAGTATAATGCACTTTTGAAGAATGGAACGTGGGAAATGGTTAAGCTTCCTCCGGAACGAAAGGCAATCGGTTGTCGTTGGGTTTTTTCGCTTAAAAAGAACAAAGAAGGTGACGTCGAAAGATTTAAAGCTAGGTTGGTAGCGAAAGGCTGTTCACAAGTTTATGGAGTGGATTATGGGGAAACATTTTCTCCCGTCGTAAGGTACGAGACCATAAGAATGGTGTTTGCGCTTGCAGCTGAGTACGAGTTACACTTACACCAAATGGATGTTTCTACAGCATACCTCAACAGTGAACTAGATGACGACATTTATATTACACAGCCCGAAAAATTTGTTGACGAGGGAAGACCACATCATGTATTGAAGTTGAAGAAGGCGTTGTATGGCCTCAAACAATCAGGCCGCCAGTGGAACCGTGTTAAATGAAATTGAATTTTATGCGTGTGAGAGTGAGCCATGTCTTTATATAAGGAAAGGTGAGAATAAGGTGAATATAATTGCAGTATATGTAGACGACATGTTAATTGCGTGCTCTGATATCAATGATATGAAATTTATAAAACGTGAAATTTCTAAGAGAGTCGACGTAGTGGACAGAGGGCCAGTAAACCATTTTTTGAACATTGAAATAGAGAGAGATGGACCAACGGGATCAATTGCAATTAGTCAAAGGGCAAGCATAGAACAGTTACTGAAGCGATATAATATGGATAACTGCCGGTCAGTATCAACACCTTTGGAGCCGAACTCCCAAATTGCATGCAATAACGAGAATGTAAAAGAGTTGACCAGGTTGAGTATCAGTCGTTAGTTGGTTCTCTCATGTACATTGGTTTATGTACCAGGCCTGATATCATGCACTCTATATCAAAACTATCTCAGAAGAACAGCGATCCACATGTAGAGCATTTTACAGCATTGAAGAGAATGCTAAAATATTTGAGCAAAACCAAGGAGATGCAACTAAAGTATTGTAAAACTGGCCATCCAATCAAATGTTACGTTGACGCAGACTGGGGAGGAGATGCTATTGACCGTAAGTCATATATCGGTTATATTTTCCTTTTAGCTGGTGCGGCATTTTCATGGGAAAGTCGTAAACAACAATCAGTGGCCTTATCAAGCTGAGGCTGAGTATATGGCACTATCTTCTGCAGCCAAAGAAGCAACATACATAGGAAAGTTATTGAAGGAAATCCAATTGCACAACATTGTTATTACAATCCAAGGTGACAGTATGGGAGCATTACAACTGGTTAAGAACCCCATCTATCATGCTCGTAGTAAGCATATAGACAATAAGTACCATCATGTCAGGGATTTATATGAGAAGAGGCTGATAGATTTGAAGTACTGCAGCACTAATGATATTATTGCTGATGTGTTGACCAAGAATCTGCAGAAGGTTAACCATGAACGTTTTTCGAAACTTTTAGGTCTGGTTAAATAATTTATATTTATGTATAATTTATATTGAATCGGAATATAAATATTGGCATTGAGGAGGAGTGTTGGAATTGAATGTGCAACTCTGTCTGACAATGCGAATATTTACAACTCTGTTTTTTCTTCTATTCTTTTTGTTATGCTTTGTATTTTAAATTAAACTGAATTTATGTTTCATTCCTAAATAAACCTTTGAATTGTCCACACGGTGAAGTCGCCGTGGTGTAGTAGGTAGTGTGTTGGCTTGCTATTCGTAAAGCCCGGGTTCGTATCCCAGGTCAGACATCAAAAATGAAATATGAAAAAAAAAATATTTCTTCGGCGACTTCCTCTCAGCAGATTTCTGGCAAAAACTCTGAGAGTAAAATAAAATTGCCATGAAAAAGTTTCTCAAAAATTCTGTCGTTCGGAGTCGACGTTAAACTGTAGGTCCCGCCACTCACGTATAAAATTAACGCACACAACATGAGTGGTGTGAGAAGCTAGGCCGTAATCCTGACTGAAGGGTTGTAATGGCCAATTATGTATGTATGTATTGTCCACACGGTGTCGTCTTTATTTAAGGAATACGTACAGTATTACAACATAAAATTACAGTATAACAACAAAAATAAAATACAAAAAGTATTTTTTCGGCGACTGTCAAGCATATCAACAGCTAGCAGTCGATGAGAAATCTGTTTTGATGCAGACTATAATAACCCATAAGGGAGCATTTAAAGTTAATCGTCTTCAATTTGGTATTTCGTCAGCTCCAGGCATTTTTCAAAATTTTATTGAAACGCTTAATGGGTAAAACTGAATCAGAACTCGTTAATCGTTTAAATATAGTTTTGAATCGTTTTGACAAATCAGGTCTTCGTTTAAGAAAGGATAAATGCCATTTTGGTGTAACTACAATAAATTTATTTGGGTTTCAAAATTGATGGTCTCGGAATAATGCCATCACCTGAAAAGATAAGATCAATTCAAAACGCACCTGCACCAACAGACAAAAAACAGCTTCAGGCTTTTCTTGGGCTTTTAAACTTTTATCATACATTTTTGCCACATAAAGCAACAATAACAGAACCTCTACACCGCCTTTTAGACAAAAATCGCCCATGGATATGGAGAAGGGAACATCAGGAAGCTTTCTCTAATTTAAAAAAAGTAATTACATCTGACACTGTACTCATGCATTATGATGAAAAATTGCCTCTTATACTCGTTTGTAATGCTTCGCCTTATGGCATTGGGGTAGTATTGAGTCACAAGTTGCCAGATGGCTCTGAACGACCTATAGCTTTTTATTCCAGAACTTTATCGAAGACGGAGCGGAATTATTCACAAATGGATCGAAAAGCAACCGCTGTTGTAGTAGGTGTTAAAAAGTTGCACGACTATTTACGCGGCAAAAAATTTACTTTAGTGACTGACCACCGTCCACTGCTGGGTATTTTTTGTACAGCTAAGCCAACACCACCCATTTTGTCAACAGTTATGCTTCGCTTGTGCATTTTTTTAAACGCTTACGATTTTAATGTTGTTTATAGAGAAGGCAAGAAAATGGGCAATGCTGATTGTTTAAGTCGCCTACCAGATGAAACAGAGCAGCCTTTTGAAAATAAGGAAGAGGAAGTTCTAATGATCGAACAGGTCAGCACAGAAATTGTTAATGCTAGAGATGTGGCGAATCAAACAGCAAAAGATCCACTTCTAACTAAGGTTCTCAGCTGGGCGTTAAGGGGGTAGCCTAATTTTATTTCTCGTGATGATCAAGATTATCCCTATTTTATGCGCCGTAACGAGATAACTTCACTTAAGGGATACCTACTCTGGGGCAATAGAACCATTATCCCTCCACCAGGTCGCCAAGCCATTCTTCATGCCTTGCACGCTGGACACCCGGGCATCGTGAAAATGAAAGGGTTGGCAAGAAGTTATATGTGGTGGCCAAAAATAGATTCTCAGATAATGGACACAATTAAGCATTGTATGCAATGCCAAGAAACTCGGCATGAAAAACCGCAAGCAGTGTTTCGCACTTGGGAAACTACTCAGACCGCTTGGTCGCGGCTACATATAGACTTCGCCGGGCCATTTAAAGGTAAATTGTTTTTCTTAGTGGTCGATTCGTATTCCAAATGGTTGGAAGTACACATCATCAAATCCACGTCGTCACAATGTGCAATTACATCATTGCGATCACTTTTTGCAACTCATGGACTTTAATACGCCATGTAAGATGTGCTCCTTTTCATCCTTCGTCAAATGGACAGGTTGAACGTACGGTGCAGACCACAAAAGATTACTTAAAGAAAATGCCATCTAATTCAAACATTGAGTTGGATCTTGTTCGTTTTGTTTTTAGTCAACACATAAGCCTACATGCTACAACAGGTCGTTCACCTGCCGAGCTTTTGTTTAATCGGCAACTCAAAAGTTACTTCGACAAGATTCATCCACATGAATTGGCAAACTCTGCTGAAAATTTACCTGTAAAAGAAACATTTGAAGAAGAAGACCCTGTATGGATTCGGAACTACGCATCAGGTCAAAAGTGGATACCAGCTAACATAGAATCCCAGACTTGACCCTTGTCTTACAATGTGAGTCTTCAAGATAATCGTTTAGTTAAGCTCCATTTAGATGAAATTTGCAGCCGAGTCTCAACCACCACCTGTGAGTTAGAATTTGCAAGGAATCAGAGCGATACGGAAAATGAAATAAGTATTGGCGCATTTCCTACGGCCAATAATGAAGATGACATCGACACAAACTCATCAAATTCGTCAAAACCACAACAGTCACTTTCATCGAGTCACCAGCCAACTACGGATGCTGAATCTATGCCTGCTCAACCGACACCTTGCCGTTCTAAACGAATAAGAAAAGTTCCTCAAGTGTATTCACCATCTAGGCGTTAAGGGGTGTCAATTAAATCAATGGAGATTTAATAGTTCCACAAAGGACTACAACTATTCAACAAACTTGCAAATATCAAAAATGAAAATAACACAAGTATATTCAGGAAAAATATGTTTTTTTTTCGTTAAAAATTATTTAATTTAAACCACAAAACTTCTTTGTAAAATGATTTTTTCAATATACAATGGGAAGCAAAACTGTCCAGATGTTTTGCATTAAGAAAGTAAGGTAATGAAAGTAGTACAAATATAGGTGTATTATCAAATATATGTATTTTTTTATTTTATTGAACATTATTCTAAATTATAAAGAGCAAAAACTTATATAAATTTCTTCAAAGGAAATAAAAAAAATGCAAAAAACCAAAAATTTACTATTTTGATATAAAAAAAATAGTTAAAAGCTGGCTATAAAACCTAACTTTTGGGACGATGGACTGGCGTGCACAAAGCTCAGGCCTGAATCCTATAGAAAATTTATGGGCTATTGTTAAAAGAAAGCTGATAGCATATGAAAATCCACCAAAAAATTTTGACTAGCTTTAAGAGAGAATACAACATGAATGGCGAGCTCTTGACCGTGATCCAAAAGTTGCTGGAGTATGCCAAAACGCATTGAAAGCATAATTAAAAATAAAGGCCTTAGGACGAAATAATTAATTGGCAACGATTAATGATTTTCAACAAACCCCGCAAACAGAGCAAGTGTCCAAATATTGAATATTTGGTTTTTTGCATTTTTTTATTTTTTTTTTGAAGAAATTTATATAAGTTTTTGTTCTTTATAATTTAGAATAATGTTCAATAAAATAAAAGAAATACATACATATATTTGATAATACACCTATATTTGTATTACTTTCATTCCTTACTTTCTTAATGCAAAACATCTGGACAGTTTTGCCTCACACTGTATGTATGTAAATATAAATTATTTCTAATCCAAATAAAGAATTAATAACTATAATTATCATTGTAAAAAATATCCGCAGTTAATAAAATAATATTTAGAAACTACAATTAAAAACTGATTTCAAAAAGGGAAAGTAAGACTCAATTAACCATATTCCAATTGGAAATAAAACGAAGTTTTATTTTCTCTTGTAAAATATATATTTCTCACATTATTGAGGATTATAGGTTTTGTTGTGATTGTAGTTCTACACCCGCTTAGCTAACACTGGTACCCAAATAATAAATAGACCTGAGCTCACTTTATGTAATAACAATTGCAAATAGTTTAATTTATGCTAGAAATACAACGTGGTCTTTTTCGGTATTTTATGCCAAAATTAAGAAATTATTAAAATTTATATTTTTAGCTAAGGTTTCAGCCTCTCAAAAGTTTTTTGTCATATTTTCTAACTTCGTCTTTTATACTTGCAGCATAACCCTTATGTGGTAATAATATAAATAAATGCTTACCATTGGGTGACTTTGAGCCGTTTTCAGAAGGGATAAAGGCAACTAAACAGAAAAAAATAGATTTATAATCGTTTAAATTTTATTGACGAAAAATTACCATTCTATAATTTATTTCGGAAGTAAACAAACTACACAACACGACATTAGTGATTGTAACACTAACTACATAATGTATGTAAAGTAAGCAAATGACTGAAATCATCCGCTATAAAAAACCAGAATGCCAACATATAACTGGCTGCCCACAAGACAAAATTCAATCTTGCATTTGATCAAAGGGTGTAATATTAATTGGAGGGAATAGGTAAAGTTGTATAGGAACAAAGCATTTTTGCATTGATGATGTACTCAGCTTAGTACGTTTTGATTAATACTGTTTAAAATTTCTAATTAACATTATAATTGCATTATACTTTAAAATAAATTTAATTAGTTTTAAAATTTTGTTGAATTCAATGTTGATTGTTGTCTTGATTATATTTTTAATTATCGGTTTGTTACTTGTGATAAAATCTGTAAAAATTAAACTTCAAAATTTATTGTTTTAATATTTAATGCGCATTTACCTGGAAAATTCGCATGTATTGATAATAATTATTTGCTTATCATAATAACACATCAAAATTGTACCTACAAACCACATTGTATATTTGTTGTGAGAACATTGTATAAAGAGAGAACTTATGATTTATAAAACACAAGGTAATGAAAATCAGAAGTAATTTGATATTCTTAAAATTTACCTCGGCCTGTAAGTGTGAGTATTATTTACTAACAAAAACAAACAAAAGTATTAGTGTCCAAAATAATTAGTATTTTTTATATGTACACAAATGTACCTTCGGGTGGGGGGGTGGATCGGGTAATGGTCTCTTTTCATTTATATTCTTACTAATTCACAATAAATAACACGTAAGTACAGTGGTGGTTTGTACACTTAAACTAAACTTATATCTAAACTTAAAAGTAGGGTGGCCAGCGTGAACATCCCGCCCCCTTGCAACAGCAACAAGAGGACCGAGAATTCACCTGGCAAGAGATCAGAATTAACCATTCAGAGGTAAGAATAACATGATATAATAATACAAATTCCTTGTATAAAGTTAAAAATGATGAAATATAAATAAGATAAATTCAATAAGCAGGTTCTAACCAGAAGGTGTTAGGACTCTACTATACAGAATGGCAGCATATGCTTTCTCAGAAGCATCACAAATTACATGAAATACTTCACGCTGAGGGTTAAAATTAACCCAACAGGGGATGTTAATCCTGTCGATGTACGAATAATCATCGACAAACTCAAGCTATCTGTTAAACGTCATGGTTCCAAACATTGGTCACAATCTGTTCTGCCTTTACAAATTTATTGCATAATAATTTTAGCAACTTAGATTTTAGGTGCCACTCACCCAACGGGGTCAAATAGCTTTGGCTATTTGAATCAAGACAGTACAAGACAGTCAAGACAAGTGACTAGAGAGAAATAGGGCGTTGGAGCTGGCTTGAAGCAAAATGTTTCAATACTTGTATTCCAACGTAAACCCAGAGTTTTAGTGATGCTGGCGTCTGACAATTTCAAAATTCGAAATCTAGTGGATGCATAACAGAAAAAATTAGTGTTGGCACTTAAAACGGTATGATGGGATAAATAGTAAACTTTGATTAGAAGGAGAATAAAATAGATTCATGGTCGGCGTATGGTCCATGGAAGGGCATTCCCTAATAATTCCTCTTATTAGGTTTTAATCTCGTGGCTAATCTCAAATTTTGAGCTAACGCACCTCTACGAGATGGGCCAACACTCAAATCTAGAGGGAATTTGGACTTAAAGAGTAAAGATTTTATCGAATTTGACTGAGATATTTTACCAGTCACAACCCAACCGAAAACAGTTCGTTGGGCAATCAAAGGGTTTCTGGGGTGTTTACGAATTCCAGAAAGTTTTACCTGGGAGTATACATCTCCACCCAATAGCAAATCCATGTTAGCATATTTAAAATCTGTTAACGGCAGTTCGGGTGCATCAAAATCAGTATACTTCGCTAAGGAGCATGTGGGTAATTGACCAGTGAGCTTTTCAACAACATACGCTTCCGTGGTCAATTTAAACGATGGATAAATATGAGATCCTTGCGAAATAATACAAACTCTAGTTGAGTTTGCTACCACTGCACCATTAAGGCCCACAACAGTGGCATCAGGTGCCGGATAGGTTGGAAGATCTAACTTCCGTTGCAACTTTCGAGAGATGAAAGTAGCTTGAGATGCTGGGTCTATCAGAGCTCTCGCAGAAAACATCGCATTATTCAACTCTACATTAACATTGGCAGTTCCTACCAAAACTGTCGAGTACGGGGTGGACTGTAGTCGGGTAGCGAAATTTTGAAAAGATCGAGAAGCTGCGGATGTGGATGGGCCATTATCCACTTCATTTCGCTTTTGTGCAGGAGAAGGCTGAGGGATTTCTGGAGAACTATCTGCGGTAGAGGGGTTAGTTCCAGTCCTCGGGGTTTCCCGGGGGGAATATTCGGTACGATGAAGTAGCTAATGATGTTTTTGTTTGCAAATGTAGCAAACATATGAGCTTTGGCATCTTTTGAACTCATGCGAGGCTGCGAAACAATTCGTGCAGCATTTATATTTTCTAACGGTTGCCAAACGAGCACTAACCGTCATTCTTAAGAAGTCCGAACATGTACGAATGGGATGATTTTCACTGCAAACTGGACATTTTCTTAGAGGTAAGTTAGGGGCCACAGTGGTCCCAAAGGTTTTCAATTTTCGAGAGTTAACAGAACTGCTTTGGTTATTAACCCGTGAGTACCTTGGGAAAAATTGTGGCTGCCGATAATTTCCGAAACTGATTCTACAGTTCGGTATCTGGCAGTCAGGAATTCATCCATTTTGCTCCACTTGGTTAGGTCTGAGCAAGGCCCTTGAGACTGCTCCCAAAGATCTAGGGTGTGTCGGGAAGTTTAGTGGAGCAAATGTAAACCAAGATGATATTCCAATCTGAGTTTCTAGGCTCAGCAACGACAAATTTCGTATCCAATCATTTATAGTTCGTTGCAAACTCTTAATGGATGGGCCAGATTCATTGGATATGGAAGGGAGTGTAAAAAGAGTTTTCAATTGGGAATTGACTAGTATTCTCGATCGACGAGATTCTGCCAAGCCATGTCGAAACCATCATTCGTCATGGGGCACGTTCGTATTATGTCCTTCGCCTCACCTTCAGTTTTCTGCAAAAGATGTACATCTTTTGGATATTGCTAATATGGGCGTTAGTTCCGTAAATGGCCAAAAACATACCTCGAAATGTTGGCCAAGAAGCATAATCGCCAGAAAAGCTTGGGGTATCGCATGGGGGAAGGTGAATGGGGACAGTTTTAACAATCGGATGCGCGGCCATACTCTTAAGGCTGTCAATTAATCCATCAATAAATGAGGCGGATTGAAAATATAGGCAGTATCCCGACATATATTTGGCTTCAGGTCTTTTATTGAGACTTTGGTGTCTTCGGCATTTTCCAACAAGTCTTCATAACTGTCACGAAAGACTTTCCACAAACGGGTCAACTCCTGCCGATGAACCTAGAGAGTGAACCGAATGTTCTTCTCGGGGAATAGCCTGAATAAAGCTTTCCAAGTCCGCTAAGCGATTGTAATTTCTATTCAAATTTCTTAATGCAGTCTTTTTTATTATCAAAATTCGGGTTTTTGTAATTGATTTAGAGAGAAAAATTCAAAAATGGTTCGAAAATTTTAATTTCAATAAAAGAAAAGTCCAAGAAAATAGCAAAGAATAGGGTTTATCAAAGAAAACTGAAAATTTAAACAGAACTATATGAAAAATATTACTTTTAATTACAAAATTTAAAGAAATATTCGCGATAAACTTTAAAACGGTAAAAAAAGAGTTCACGAAAACGTTCGAAACGAAATTAAAAAAGTACAGATCGATCGAATAATTTAATTAAAAAAAAAACACAATATTAATTTTAAAAAATTAAAAAAAATATTCTCATATATTATTGTGATACAAATATCACAATTTCAATTAAAAATATTGAAAGAAAATTATGTATTACGATTTATGTTAGTGTAAGAATATAACACACAAATATCGCAACAAAACAAAATATATAAAAAAATTAACGCGGCCACCTTAATTAGTGACAATCTTCCAACTGTTTATAAGAAAGCATACAACAATAACAACACGGCTAAATCAATGCACTGTGTTTGTATATTTCAGTTTTGTTTATTTTTTGCTTTCCTTTTTCCTTTATATTCTTACACTTGCTTTTTAGGTAGATTTCTTTTTATTTTTAAACAAAATAAGCACCAATTTCTTAATTAAAGCACTCTCTGTCAGAGTCATCAGACTTTTAATGTGTTTGGTTGTTTTCGCTAAGTGACATTTTTGACATGATTTTAAGTATTAAGCTTACGTATTTATCTTTTTATTTTTTCTGCGGTTCTAAATATCCCGAAATGACCTCCTTCAACCGGGTCATCATGATACTTCAGCATTATCTCTAGAATTGCCTTAGCATTTTTATTATTTATTATTGTTACTTTGTTTAATAGCGCTATTTTAGTTTTAAGTAATACATTATTGCCCGTTTCTTTAAATTACTTAGTTGAGATAAATTTGAAAATCTTCTCACTAGATGCTAACTGTAGTTTATTAATGTTCTATTTACTGGCCACTTCCTCGAGCCTAGAGAAAAATTGTCTTAAGTCAAGTTTCTCTTTCGTAAACAAATCACTAATTTGTATGTTAGCTATAATAGATTTTCCTTTCTTTATATAGCTTTTATTTGGAAAAATCTTTAATTTATAACATTTTCTGACGTCAGTATTCCTAATTGGTATATATATTTCGGGCTTTTCAATTTTGTTTGTTTTATGCTGATTTATTATCTTACTACTGTATTTATTTGTTGCCATCGACCTTGTCGTGACTCTTAGTACACAAGATACCTTTATGTTTATTTCTTTAAAGTAATTTATTGTAATGCCTCTGCGACATAATTGTCTTTTCATTCCATTAAAATTTCTAAACCATGTCCAGTTCATTGGCTCCACTTAAGTATCCTTTTTTAATTTTCTGCTATGAAATACGTAAATGTGTAAGGCCAAATGAAAACATAATATAACAACAATTATTATTAAATAATTTTCTATTGAAGAAAGACTAACTGATTCACTGCCTACCTATATTTCATTCACGACATTGGCATTAGCCCTGTCTACTTCTGACTGTTGTTTTCCCATTCAAAGTCTATTTTCTATCATTAACCAAGTAAAATCTTCAAACAATATTCAAAGTCCAACTTTAGAAGATTTTATTTCTTAACAATTACCTTAAAATGCAAAAATAAATTTCCGAGCACATATTTCTTTTTTAATATTATTTTTCCTTAATGTTTTTTAAGGAAGTAATTTAAATTAAACAATTTATAATTTAATTATATATAATGGACACTTTAAATTAGTAACCGAAAAGTCTAAACTGTTTGAGATGAAGAGAACCGTGATCGTTGGTTTGTAATATTCAACTGATTTTTTATTATTTCAATATTTCTTAAATCTACATACTTAACAGAATTAATTCTAACTGTCTATTCCAATTCAGCAACTCCGTTGCTTATTCTAATTACTTATTCCCTATGTATTCATTAACCTTAGCCTATGTATTCAATAATCTTACACTTACTTATTAATAGGGTGGTACTAATTTATGATGACTAAATTCATTATTATTAAGTCAAGTATCTTTATAATTATTATTAATTAATTCCAAAGTATATATAAAATAGATGATAAAGTAATGGCTGAACAAATATCATATAAATTATTTCACAAATTCTTAATTTCAATTAAATGACATCATTTATTAATTCTTTTAAAATTCAAAAAAAAATTTAAAAAAAAAATTGTTTTACCTCGACCTAAGAGTGCGGATAGAACGCACGTCTTTTAAAAGCTAACGACAAAAAAATATTTATTTACCATTCCTTTTTACATGTTGTTAAATCATAAATTCGATATTATTGATCTTCTCCCAGATCTTAGATGCTTCCACCCAAGGCGTTGATGGTTTGGAGTAGACCATTCGCAACAGTATGGCCTTCTCTCTATGCAGTTTTTGGGTGCGACCACCCTTTTTTTTCGATTTACTTATTTTTTTGGTTGTATTCGGCGCTTCTGCGTTTTGTGTATTCTTCTATGTACGCATTGTGTATTCCTCCAATGTTATTGGTTGTACACTGTACTGGTCCCCCACCTGGGTAACAATCTTGCCGCGATGTGGGGTTTTAAATGTACCTCGATTCACTCTGGGACCCCTGAATGAGTTGGAGTGCATGACTAAAGGTTACCCTATTATCGCCAGAGGTGTCAAAGTCCCTACGACCTTGGTAACACTCCGTCTGGCACACATTGAACTGGTAGAAAAGCTGGTCTCTAATGTCGCCACATCCTCCGCCCGAAGCGCCATCCACCACCAAATCTGCCGTAAATGCGCCCACGCACTCTTCGGATGCCGCCAAGACATTGGTACAAAAGTATGGCGCGCAGGCTTTCGACACCGATCCACCTTCTGGTGTCAAAAACACCCTGAGTGCAAGCATCAGACCGTATAGAACCCGCAGATCGGCTATGCGCACGATTGCACGAACAGGCTCTGTCGACCCAGCTCTTCTATCGCAAGACGACAAGGGCCGTTTGGAGTGGGCTAAGGCTCACCAAAATGATCGACCTCCCGCCTCTCCGGTCACGTCAGGGACGGCCAGCAAGAGGCAACGATCAGCCGAGCTTAACGCTCCCGTCCAGCCACCCAAGCGCACCAAGGTGGCCAAGCGCGCCAAGGTGGTGGGCGGTCATTGATCGGGGTCACCCCGACGTATCCATCGCCCCCACCAGGTGGAGTCTGGTGGAACGCGCCCTCCTCGATGTCTTTCTCGAGGTCATGGACTCAAATCCCGGTCCCTCACCCAGCCGTCGTGACGCAGGTTGGTTTCAGCGACATATTAAACTGATAGCCTGCTCCGACCTCCATTCAATTGGACCCCGTCCAATCGGACCATGATTCACCGGACCCCACCCCTTCTGACCCTATTTCGGAGCCCCACGGATCAGACCCAATTGTTGAGGATGTCGAATGTATGAGTGTATACAGCCACTCCTCGAAGCGAAGCTCCTCGACTGGAAAATTGTCCAACTCGGAACTGGTTGGAGAATTTTTCAACAATATTGAGATTGACGCGGGTGTAACCCGAAGAAGAGGATGCCGATGTGACAATGGTAAATTCTTATGCCGATGCTGAGAGTCACACAAATTATTCTCAAATACTCAAAAACTGCTTCGCCGCTCTACTCCTCCGACTAGCAGTGAATGACGTAGAGCTCGTACTGGTCCTAGAACCCTAGGTCGTAGACGGCTATCGCACCGTGAACGTCCAAGATACAGGTAGGATCTAAACAACATATCTTGCGCACGACTATGGGCTCTCTCCCCACAGGAACCCATTGGCCGACTGGTAGCAGATGCACAACTACGTAGGATTCTGGTAATTATCGGAACCGACGCCAACTCCCACCATACGATACGGGGAAGTTCCGATATCAACGATCGCGGTGAGTGCCTACTTGACTTCATTATTAGCAATAAGTTAGTTCTAGCCAATCGGAGTTATGAACCAACCTTCCTGGACTGAGACTAGTTTAGAAACGCTTGAACTTCTTCTCGACACCCGTTTTCCAGGGAGTGCCACCCTTGGAGGTCAATCTCTCTATCAGATTACGGTACCGCCGCCTAGGGACCACTCTCCCCAAACTCTTAACCCAGGCCAAGTGCAGTGGGCTATTAGATCCTTTGAACCATTCAAGTCCGCAGTACCGGATGGTATTATTCCAGGTGACATCCAGCACGGGGAGGAAATTATTCTCCCTTGGCTGCTAGCTATCTATGACACTAGTCTTAAGCTCCTTTATACCCCATGGAGCTGGAGTATATCTAAGGTTGTCTTCATTTCCAAGGCTGGGAAACCGTCCCACACTAAGGCGAGGGGCTATAGACCAATCAGCGTTTGTTCCTTTCTTCTGAAGATACTGGAACGAGTCCTTGATGTTCATATTAGGGCCTTGATTGATCGATTACTTCTATCCTCATCCCAACATACCTACACGAGGGGTAAATCAGTGGAGACTGCACTGCACTCCCTTATCTCTCGAGTGGAAAAGTCCTTGCACGTTAAAGAATACACTCTGGACATTTTCCTGGACATTGAGGGTGCATTCAACAACGTCAACCCAGGCGCTATAGTTAGGGCTCTTAATTCTCTCAAGCTGGATTAGAATCTGGTCAGGTTTATTGAGCTCCTTCTCAAATCGAGAACAATAACTTCCACATTGGGGCTTCACAGTGTCAGAGAATTGTCTGTAGGGGTACACCACAAGGCGGTGTTCTATCTCCACTTCTTTGGAATCTCGCAGTCAACTCACTCCTGAGAAGACTTGAATCTTCTGGTAATAACGCCATATCCTACGCTGATGATATTGCCATTGCTGCGTCGGGAATTTGTCCAGAGACGCTGTCTGATAACCTAAACTTTGCGCTGTCAATTGTACTGGACTGGAGCGGGATTCTTGGACTATCCGTTAATCCCTCCAAGACAGATACAGTTTTTTTCACTAGGAGATACAAGGTTCCAACATTCATCCCCAGTATAAATGGGACCAGACTCACGGGGTTAAATATCTGGGCCTGATCCTCGATCAGCGAATCTGGGGAAGTTGATTCCAGAGACGAATGGAGTGAATAAAAAAATATTGTTGAGAGATGGCCTTGTTATATTTCATAGAGTTTATACTGTTCCCTCTATTCGACCCAGAAAATATTAATCTCTCATACAAATAAGGTGGCTGTCGACTATATATAAGTTTGTGTAGAAATAGCAGAGTCCGGCAATTCAATAAATTGTCAAATGTGACATTATCAATTAGTCGGGCGAAACGCGATATTCTACTATTTCTCCTGATGCCAAAAATGTATCGTGCTATAGAGTTGTAAGTTATGTTAAGTCTTCGTCTACTAACTGCATCGCAGCTAGCAAACAGCTCACATCCGAACATAAGAGTCGGTAGTAAATATGTCTTCGCTAATAGCATTCGAATATTAGTTGGTGTAAAATACTGTTACATCCAGAGATTTCGAAGCATCGCAAAAGTTTTTCCACAGTTCATTTTCACGTGATCCGACCAATTTAGTTCTCCATTCAGAGTTACGCCAAGACTTTTAGCCGTTCTAACAAATCCTATATTCGATCCATTAATTTGAATTGATGGTAGATTCGAGATAAAATTTTCAGGTGCTCCAATCAGTAACGCCATTGATTTCTTGGGATTTATACTTAGACCATTTGCAGATGCCCATTAATAAATTTGATTCAAATCCTGATTTACCAAACGGATGCAGTTGGTAGCATCACTAGCACTACAACCCATGTATAGCTGCTCGTCGTCAGCATACATGTGTATTTGGCAATGTTTTACCTGCAACGGTAAGTCAACAACAATGGGCCAAGTATAGAGCCCTGTGGCAGACCTCTTGGCATTGAACAGATCCTGGATATAACTGAGTTATAGCTAACGCTTTGACTTCTGTCGCCTAGACAGGAGCAGATCAGTTTTAGTGCTGTTGAGGAAAAATTGCACTTATATTTTAGTTTAAGTTTCAATATGGAATGATGGACAGTGTCAAATGCCTTAGAATGATCCAGTAGTACAAGAAATGACATAGTGTGCCGTTTATCAATCTGGCACCTAATTTCCTCGGCTACATCAAACAACGCACTAAGAGAGCTGTGTTGTGGTGGAAATCCGAATTGCCTTTTCGTCAATAACGAGTTAGTATATAGATAACTACTAATTTGCAAATAAACTAATTTCTCAAAGACCTTCGATAAATAAGGCAATATAGGATTAGGCCGAACATTTTTATCCTGTTTTAAAATTGGTCCGATCTTAGCATGTTTCCATACAGAAGGGTACGTAGAGGTGGTGACAATTGTATTGAAGAAATGAGTGAAACAGCAAGGGAATTATAATCTACATTCTTGAAGTCGTTTGAGTTTTTCGTAATTTCTTGATCCGATAATCGTATGATAAGAATAACATATCATGGCGCGAAAACAGAGATGCAGATAGAGAGAGATTTTATTAATAATACAAAGATCTAGAAGAGTACTCGAAGTGGACGTAAAATGAGTCGGATTTCTACCATTGACGAAGCTAAAACCAATAGTGCTCATATCTTCTAAAAAACTAAATATTATCGTCTAAAATGTTAGCATTAAAATCACCTGTCAAGATAATATGGTCATACCCAAGAGTATGTGAACTAAGCATTTCCAACATTAGCTCCATATTTATATGTCTGTTAGGCCTATATATAGTACCAAGCAGTTACTTTTCATCATTATTAAAAATTTCCAGTAAAATGTAATCAATATTGCCGCCATCATTCCTACTCTTCTCTATACACGTAATGTCTGTTCTAGTGTACACCGCAACTCCACCACCATTAGTTGTCCTATCGGATCGAAAGAGACGATCTCGCTTCAAATTACATACTATCCACATTCGCGAAAAGCCACGTCTCCGACACGCAGATAATGCCAATTCCATAATTTTCAAAAAGAAGACGAAATTCATCTATTTTATTATTCAAACTTTGAGCGTTAATATGGCAAATCCTAATTCCGGAGTCATTTTTCTAGAGAATTTTCAACATGATATTAATATTTTCTCTATAACCAGCCCTCATATTATCACAAGTCACCATAGTTATGTAGAATAATTAATTCAACAATGCAAATGTAGAACAGTCGCCCGAAATGCACTATAAAAGTTATAGAAAATAATGATAGAATAATAATAAAAATAAATACTAATAAATAGTCCCCAATTATGAATATAGATAAGCGAATATTAATTTAGATAGAAAATAGATTTTATGATAAATTTGTTGTTGCAAAATTAATATAAATATAATTTATATTATAAAATAATTTGTTTGTTATTGAATACTATGTGCGTTTTGCCGAAAAAATTGGTCTAAGGCATCATAATCATCGATCCATAATGGTTCTGCGTGTCCGAGGGCCTTTACCTAAACGATGCCATGGTTGGTGTACACTGCTGACAGCATTTTGTCCTTTTTCAATCGATAAACCCGAACAAAAATCTTATGATTGTCTGGCGTAAGATTTTCATTGATGTAAAAAGAAGTATCACTATCAAATCCACCAAGTTTAACCGTAGAGGACCTTTTTTTCTCTTATATACCTCTTAATTGTTGTCAGCACATTCCTATCGTAAGGACTGGAAAATTTTATTATTATTGGACCATATATTATCAGAAAGAGAAATTTGATTGATTTCTCTTAATCGTTTTTGCATCGGCGAATTTGATTTATCCATTGCACTGAAAACCGGTTCTTGTGTTTGTTGTTGCTTGCTGTTTTCTTTATTTTTGCTTATATTTTTGTTGATATTTTTGTTGATTGTTTTGGTTTCTTAATTTACAGTGAGCGTCAAAAGTGAGTAAACACCACTGAAATAATTCATTTTTTTAGGTAGCGAGAAAAGTAAATGAGAATAGTCGAATAAATTTCCAAAAATAAAAACGTTTCTCTGTTACTTACGGAATGTTAAAACAAAAACAACAATTCATGATAAAGGAACTTTTTAAACTTAAGAACATAATACAAAATTTAAAATTTTAGTGGGTGTTGACTCACTTATGGCGCTCACTGTATATCTATACATTAGGTTTAATTTGTTATTATTTTTTGTTATTATCGTTGTTTATGTTATTATTTAGTTTTGTTTTTTGGATTGTTTTGTTTTGTTTATGTTTTGTATTTAAAAATACAAATTAGTATCGAGATAAATTCAAAGACATTAAAAAAATTACAGCGGAGCGCAATTAAAAAGATCTTTATGATCAATATAAATGATATTTACAAACGACAAGACTCAATGCCGTGTCTCTCCGGTCACTTCTCTATTTTGGAGATTGATCCTGTGGCCCCACTGGATATCGATTATCTTGCTGTGAAATACTGTTTCGACAGGGGTTTCAACTACATGATCCCTGGCGAAGCGATTGGACCCCTGACACGACCGTTCCCCCAGAACGCCTGGATGTATTTATATACCGACGGCTCCAAACTCGATGGCGGGGTGGGTAGCGGAGTCTACTCTGAGAAATTGGACTTGGACATTTCACTTCGGCTGCCGGACTATTGCATCGTGTTCCAGGCGGAAGTAATGGCCATCTTCCGAGCCGCGCAGTGGATCCTCGCATACGGTGTTCCTTTCACCCACATCTCGATCTTTTCTGATAGCCAGACTGCAATAAAGTCTCTGTCGAACGTTGCAAATAATTCCAGGGTCGTCAGGCAATGTCGCCGCTGCCTCATCCTTCTTTCTGGGCGCTTCAGTGTCTCACTTGTCTGGGTCCCCGGACACTGTGACATTCCGGGAAACTGCAGAGCCTACGTGCTAGCCAGAGCTGCGCACTACTTCCGGAATCCTCTTCAATCAACATAGGAATGCCACTTACCTCGTTCAAGCTGGCCATCGCGCGGAAATTCTTCCGAGACGCCAACCTATCCTGGATCAATGAGAAGTCCTGCTCCACCGCTAGGCTCACTTGGCCATCAATGGATAGAAGGCGCACCAACCAGTTCCAAAAGGTAAAGCTTAACCCTAGTGGTAGAATCCCGAAATTGCATCACTGCTTGGGGTAATTGCGGGTAATTCTAAACGTTAAGGATTACCTTAAATTTGAGTGTAGACACCCTGTGGCTCATTTAAACCTTTTAAATCACCAGGTACTGGCGATATAGCGATTCTCTGATTGCAAAGAATCTTTTATGCCTGTCTTGAGTATTCATATATACCCGTTAAGTGGGGAGAGAATAAAGTCGTTTTCATCCGTAAAGCTGGGAGACCATCGTTGTCCACTGCGAATGATCTCAGTCCTATTCGTTCTCAAAGCAATGGAATGTGTTCCTGACCTCGAGATAAGATCCAATCACTTTCCCACACTCATTAGTAGCGCACAACACGCCCATATTAGGGGCAGATCCACCTTGGTGGGTAACATTGAGTAAGCTTTGGCATACAAACTTTACTTCACTGGCAGCTATCATTGACGTACAGGGCGCCTTCAATGTTAGCGAGACTATTACTCTCTCTCTCTTTCTCTCTGAGATGTAATCAGGCTCTAAAACTTATAACTGAATGGTGCTCTTCGTGTGTTTAAGTGTCAAAGTGCCTCCCAAAACGGAATTGATGCTTTATACCAGGCGATATAGAATACCTATTTTTAACTTAACTATTTTTAACTTAGCGAATTTGATTTTGGGCTCGGTATGTTTTCTCTGGGAAACGGTTGACTCCAGGGTAGAATGAATTGTGGTATCACAATAAGTACTAATAAACTTATAGGTCTATAACTATAAAGTTACTTTTTGGTTTGTTTAGTTTGTATATGGCTACTTAAACATTTTTAGAAAATAGTTTAGCATTATACGACTATTGAACAGTATAACATGTAATTTCAGAGTTTTAATTGGAAGTTTCTTTAGCAACAAATTCGAAGCGTTGTCAAATTCAGAAGTTTTACATACTTCTAGGGAAGATAAAGTCATTAACCTTTGAATTAAATTAAACCTTTATAAAGTGTTTGTAGTCAATGGTAAATCTATTGGCTCGCAAAAATTTCAGCTTTTCCATTACTTGAAGTAATGTATGTATTTCTAACAATTATAGTGGGATCCTGTTTTTTCTAATTTAGACAATAAATTTTTCCATTTCCTATTACTTTCTTCGTAAATCTCTTCGTCAACCATTTTAATCAGGAAATTTGCATACTTTTTGTAGAAATTTATATCGTCTATATTATAGGATCTTTGAATCTTTCGTTTATTATATGCTTTTCGCTTTTGATTTCGGTTTACGGGTCAGTCTATGTCGTGTTTTAAGGTAGAGTAAACGAAAGGAAGGTTTATATCATAGCGGCATGATTCGTTCTTTCTTTATCATTCTTTTAATAGTTAAAACATGCGAAATCTGCAGTCCTTTTATATATACGTTCAATGTGTCCGTATGACGATTTAGCGCATATCATACACACAACACTACGGTAGCAATGCTCCACGCCGTGTCCATACATTCAACACTTAACTTTAAAAGTTACATAAACTCAACTTTAAAAGTTAAAAATTGGATGATCTTTACTTTAACTTAACGCTTAATTTTACCTTGTTTCGTACTTATAATAACGAGAAAAAAATTATTTGTCCGTTAAAATCCAGCATTTCGTTCAAGGCAAGTTGTAATAATACATACATACATAATTGGCCATTACAACCCTTCAGTCAGGATTACGACCTAGTTGAGTGTGAGAAACTAGTTGTAATAATGGCATTTTGAATTATTAGATTAACACGTTCCTTTCAAAAATGCATTCCTTACCAACATCATTTCCAAGAAACTTTCGAATTTCAATTATGGGAGTATCGACTATAGCAACAATTACTGCTAGTTTTCTCTTCGATGATGTTTGACACCGGCGCGGCAGTGTTCATATGTTCGCATATTATCGTAGAATTTTTAATATTTAATTGAATTTCTATTAATGTAATTGAATATGTGCTTTAGTTTTGTCTCGCAAGGAACCGAGTATCGCTATTTTTTATTAATATTTCTGTTTTTAATTAATAATATTGTCAGGTTTTTTATTTTTAGTAAACCTTAATAAATTATTAACTAAAACTTAAATCCATCAGAGTTTTTAATTTTTGAACTACATTCTAGCAAACACGACCCCGTGCTTTAGTTTTGTGCGACATTGTATATACGTATGTATATGTATGTACCTTTAAGTGGTTTTATTAATTACACAACCGTTCGGTAAGAGACAATGATGCGAACTGAATATCAAGAAGTAAATATTCTATATGATTTCCAATTTCATAAATTGCAACTCCGTTACGTTTAGGTTAGGTTAGCGAGTAGATTGCCGTTCATAGGTAAGTTTACTCGGAGGCCCATATGACCCATTGTGTAACTCGGTGTAAGACAAGCCCCCTGTTCATTTTCCGTTAGTGATGGATTGAAACCACCCCGCACTCCGGGTGAAAACTGCCAGTTCCCTTAGTGGCATGCTCGCCACCATGCCCAGGTCTTCAAGCGTTCTGTCACCCAAAAACCAATGACGCCTATTCTGAAGTATAGGGCATTCACATAAAAGGTGTATCGATTCTGTTTCTTCCACATCCTGGTGGCTTCTGCAGTAATCCCGGTGGGGCAGACCGAACTTAACTTTTCGTTTCTCTCTATGCCACAGTACCCCGAAACCCAGTGGAGGGTTTTGTGTCGACGTGTATGGCGTACACGGTCCACGAAACTCCTGACCCTGCTTTATTTGACCAGGAGGGATCCCAGCACTTTGATTGCTGCTCGATTGTCCACATATACGTTCAAGTTCGGAGCAGGTAGGCTCCCGGTTTCCTGGTTAATTAATCTGTATGAACCGTTCAGTTCCAACTTATCTGAATGTGCCCCAAATATTTTTGAGTCGTCTACGAAAATTGTTAAATCACCGTCACCCATTCTTCCTTCGTGGGGGTCTGAGTTCGTCCGAATACAGTCTCTGGTATCATGTGGTCGCATCTAAAATGATTCGGTTCTACTTATGCAGTACTGAAGCATTCTTTAAAAACCCAAGTAAGTTTTTGTAACCCGATCTACGCTTACGTATCAGGTCCAGGTTTTAGCACCTTCTTTTGCCGGATACTGAGGGCTGTTATTTGGAGTCGACACCATGAATAGGGAGGGTTGTTGCATTTTATACCTACTGCCAAGTTTCCAGAACTGTCACTCATTTGATGTTAGACGTAGACCCCAGTGTTGCCTAATGTGGGGTAGATGCTTCTGGTTTTTGGAAAGGGGCTGGAAAGGTGGAGGATATAGGGAAAGATCGGGGTATGACCAGGTGTGAGCTAGGCACGCCTGTCAGAGTAGCCAAGTCGGATCATTGCAACTATGCCTTCGCATGGCGACAAGGTCCACCGTCGCCATTAGCTTTAGTTAACAAGGATTTTTCTATTTAACTCGAAAGGCTTTAAGCCCTGCATATTAAAAAATACCTGCTAATATATTGCCTGAATTCATCAATCTTATTATTTAGTCTCAGTGCATTTAAAGGGACAATGTCCAGAATTAGAACCAATTAAATTTACAAAATCACATTAAAGTGTTAACCATTATTTCAAAAATAGGTTGTTAACCATAATTGTAATAATAATTACGGTAAAAGGAAAGAGACAAAAAGGAGTTAAACATGCATAAAATGAAGATCTAATCTTAGTAAAAAAAAATTAATTGAACTTGAACATCCACAGGTCTTTAATAGACAGAAAGCAGCTTATATGGTTAAACGACATAACCAGGAAAAAACTGGTTCATCCTATTAATATCATTTATTTGAATTAAGTTTGCACTCAAATGTTTTTAATATGTACGTAGTCCCTCACATTGAGCGCAGAAGACAAAAGTTTTTCGTTTTTATATGAATTGCTTCAGTTAGGATTCTAAAATTGACTTATGTTCAGTGCTCATTTACATTGAATTTTTCGACTCAGTTATAACCGATATTCCTGAGTCGGAAAGTAAAACCACTGAAATTTTCTATGGTTAGCCAATGATCTTAAAACAAGTTTTTTCATATGCAGACTACAGTTTCACAATTTTTGCTTTATATATCTGTAGTCAAGATTGCCTTGACCATTAATTAGGTTATGTAAAGATGTGCTTATAATATTGCAGATGTTTTGAAAATATGCATTATTTTTGTCTTAAGAAAACGGAATTTTATGAATACTGAGCTCGGAGGAAAGAAAATAATTCTCCTGTTCCTTAGATTTTTTTTCTAAGGACATTTGTATGTAGTGTATGAGAGCTTAACTTTTTACTTAAAGTTAAACTTAGAACCACTTTTTATTTACAAGACACTGAAGTTTTAATATATAGCTTTGTTCGAATTTTATTTCAAATGTTAATAATAATTAAGTTTAAACAATGATAATTTAATTCTGAATACAAAACTTATTCACCGTTCATCGAGTACCACCACTAAATCTCCAACTTTAGGGTTTTCTTTTATTTTGAGCCATTTGGGTCTAGATTGAACTCTACATAACCATTCGTTAGACCACCGTCGCCAGAAGTGCTGTTTTAGCTTTTCCACAGTCTTCCGTCTATTTAGTCGATCAATGTTGACATCAAGTAAATCTTCTTCTGGTATACACACACTAGGTTCTCCAATCAAGAAATGAGCTGTAGTAAGCGCAGTGCAGTCTGTTGGCTCTGAGCTTAGAGGACATAACGGCCTAGAATTTAAACTGCTCTCGACTTGAGCTAAAAGCGTGGAAAGTCTCTTAAATGATATTTAGTAGATTTAACGCCGGCCTCTTAAAGACCACCAAAATTTGGAGAAGCTGGAGGTATAAAGTGCCATTTTGTACCATTTTTTGCCAGCCGATCAGTTATTTCATCTGGGGTCGATGATTTGCTTCGATTATAAAGAATTTGTAATGCTGGAGTTACCCACACGTAACGTAACGTACCGTAGAAAACGTTCTCGTTTTAGCATATGGAGAACAATGGAAACGCTTACCCAAACGTTCTCTCTCGTTAGCAAAACGAACGATCTGTATAAAACAGAATTCTCCCACGTTTTTACGTGACATTTGAACATAAGAGAGAGAACATGAGAGAGAGTGCAGTGTTGCCACAAAAAAAAAAAATATTGTAACCAACATTTGTAAAAAAATCACCAAAAAAGGAAAAATATAATCAAAATTAAATTTGCAGTTTTTTTATTTTATTTTTTTTTTTCAAATTTAAATTATAATTGAGAAAAAAGAAACAGAAAATAAGAAAACAAAATTATAGTCTCATAATTAATTAATTTTAACAAACAAAAAAAAGCTATTTTTATAAGAAAAATAATAACCAAATCCGGAATAATCTACACATTGAACAAAAAACGGCTACACTGATGATGAGTCTGTATACCAATTTCTATGCATTGTGTTGTGTTTGTTTGTGTGTTGCTTTGTGTACTGTTTCGTTTTTATTTACATTCTTCGTTGACTTATGTCCCGTTTTAAACGTTTCTATAACTACACAAACGTTTCTAAGGCTACGTACGTTACGATTTTACGTTTCTAACGCTTGGGTAACCAAGGCATTAGTCTTTATCGGCTCCAACAAAGTTTGTGCCACAATCTGAATATAAGTCCGTGCAACAACCACGACGGGACACGAAACGTCTAAATGCTGCCAGGAAAGCATCGGTTGATAAGTTTGTTACCGCCTCTAAGTGTCATGCTTTCGTAACCATGCAGATAAACAGACATTAGTAACCTTTAGTTGTTACAGAATTCCTTGCAGTTGACTGCTTTATGATGATTGGACCGGCATAATCAACACCGCTGTGTTTAAATGGACGTGCCGGTTTAAGGCGAACACTAGGAAGGTTTCTCATCATCTGCTGGGCTGCCTTTGCGTTATATTTAAAACACGTTACACATTTTCGCAAGATTAGCTTGGCAATGCTTCTACTTGAAATTATCCAGTATTCACGTGAGACGTAAGCTTGCAAATAAGTTAAAAGATTTTGTTTCTTTAATAAAATTGGGTGTTTGGAACTATAATTAAGGTCAGAATTTTGAATTCTACCACCAACTCTGAGTAATTGAGAGGAATCAAGAATGGGGGCAGTTGTGCTACAGCTTTGTCTTTAATTATTCGACCCTTCTTTTGTAGCTCGAAAATTTCCTGTGAAAAATCTACCTCTTGAGAAATTTTAATAAGTCTTATACGAGCAAGTTTAAGTTCTTCAGTTGAAAGGAACCCTGTCATCTTACCATTACCTTCAATTTGTGATTTTTTGTTGTTCTGGGTGTTGTTTGAAGCGAAAAATATATGCAGTGGCATATATTAGCTTAAAAAATGAAGAAAATCTTGTTAATAAATCTGGATATTGTTTTATTTCTGTCACTACAGAGTGAGCATTAAAATTTGATTTGGTTGAAACTTCACTAACTTCATTATAATTTAATTTGGGTTGTTTTGGCCAGTTTTTCAATGGTTTAACTAACCATTTACGGCCGTGCCACCATAAGTCATGTTCAACTAATTCATTCGACGATATGGCACGTGAAGCGCAGTCACTTGTCACTTGTTGATATGTATCGCCACTGCACCACATAATCCCATCCGAGGTATAGTTAACCGTTTAATAGGACCCACCTTAGTTTTTGCTTGAATTAAATATATTTTTGTTTCTGAACCAGAAAGAGTTTTACTTTAGACTGCAGCAGCGTAGGCTAGTTTAGACGAGTCCGAAAAACCATGAATTTCAATTTTAGTACATTTAAATGTTCCAAGCCAACGCGGTATTTTAATATCCTCAAGATATTTTAAATTTGTACGATATTCTAACCACCTTTTTTTCAATATCATCAGGGAGGCCATCATTCCATTCAACGCCAAGCAACCACAAATTTTGGAACTCAAGTTTTTACCAGAATAGTAGTAGTAGCCAGCCAAGTGGATCATATAATCTCGCTGAATCTGAGAGCAAACTTCTTTTCGTAACTATTGAAGTATTTTCAAAATTGATTTTAAAAGAGAAATAATCATCTATCGTGTTCCATTGTAGACCAAGAGTCTTCACAGTATTGGGCTGATTTAATTCAAACGTTTCAGAATTTTCTCTAAACTCTAAGGGCCATTCTTTGAATGCAGGTTTAAACTCGAGATTAAGTTAATCTCCAGTTAAACTTCGTTTTCAGTTTTTGAATTTACTTAATCTTGAGTTTAACCTTACGGTTAAGCAGTTAATCATGCAACGTAGCTGGTTTAAACTCGAGATTAACTATGAAAAGTAGTTGACAAATTTTATTTAAAAAAAAAGCTTTTAAGTGAGGGGAAGCCGAATAAGACAAATATTTAAGTGACTATGAATTATATAAAACACAAATTGACAACATACAGTCTTAATTTATATATTATTTTAAGAAAATGATTGTTTTACATAAAGATCAATAGTATTAAGCTTTTGTTTGTTTGTTTTTGTTATATACAAAAGCAAATTGTTGTGAAACACTTTACAAAAGTAGTAAACACAACAAAATAAACGAAAAAATGTTGCCATTTTTGCTTATAAGTACGGCAGCTCTACAAGGTTAATCTCCAGTTAAATTCCCATTCAAAAAATGAAAACTCAGTTAACTGAAGATTAACTTTAACTGGAGATTAACTTAATCTCGAGTTTAAACTCGCATTCAAAAAATGGCCCTAAAGGGATCAAATCTAATAATTCTTTTGAATTTGTTGTCCATTTACGCAGCTTGTAAATTGAAATCTCTTCAGAACCAATATTTCTCCATAGAATCTGTTGATATTTTCGTTGCTCTTGAACCACAAGTATTTGTCGAAACATTTTCTCCAAATCTGCCCGAAAACCAATTTTGAAACGTCTCCATCGATTTATAATTGTCGGTAAATCATTTTGCAATACAGGGCCAGGTGCTAGTTCATCATTTAACGAAAATTGAGCAGAACGCTTACAGCTACCGTCAAATACAACTCTTAGTTTAATAGTAGAGATACTTTCTCTCAAGACACCATGATGAGGCAAAAAGAAACCATTTGTATCTATATCACGAGGATAAGTGCCAATCTTTTCCATATGCCCAAGACGTTCGTACTCTTCCACAAAATCCGTATAAAATTATAGAGGCATTACTTTTGAGCCTTTACTGGAAACAGATGATGTATGTGCAGCTGGAACACCGTTCTCATATTTTAATAAATATTTAACAGATGATTTCTTTTCAAATACTGCACACTATACAAACGTGTATGCACAAACAAAAGGACAGCTTTCGTTCAAGCTATGTACGGTGGATGAAGTTTTATTCAATATAGGTGTCTTTGAAGGTCTATGTTGAATATATTCGACATTCTACAACACACTTGGGAACAAACAAATACAAAAAATTTTATTTTTCCCGGATTCAGCGGGAATTCAATTTTTAGGATTCAAATTACCCTAAATAAAAATTTTCAGATTTTTAGCTCGACCTAAATTATTTTTGACCCTGAAAGGGCTAATGAGCAAACATTAGCAGTAATAGCATGTTGATATGAGTTATTAGGAGTTGAGCCAGAAACTATCCATCCGAAATGAGTAAGTTGCAATAATAAGCCACCGTCAAATTTATGGTGCTGAGGTAATACAATATCTCCGTAAACATCTCCTCCTAACAACAGGTCAACCTCACCAGGTTTTAAAAAATGGGGACCAGACAAAGAAAATCTATTCAAATTGGGTAACAAGTTTTCATTTATTGCCATAGGTTGATAACCCGACATCTTTGGTAACACTATAGCTTCACAAAAGATTTTAAAATTAGTTTCAGTCCTCGAATAGATTGAAAAATTAACAAATTTTCTTGAAATTGTAGGTTGCTCTCCACCTACTCCACTTATTTCAACAAAGCCCTTTTTGAAAGGTAAGTTTAATGCATCCGCACCCTTTTTTAGTTATAAATGTAGCCTGAGTACATTGATCCAGAAGAGCACGCAAAATAAATAAAATAAAGAACAACACGCAATGTAGCGAGAAGAACTTGGGGCCTTTTTATACTACTAAATGTTCTACCATGATCGGCGATATGGGCAGTGACGTTATTAAGCAATTGAGAAGACGAAGATGTTTGAGCATTCATTACAGTTTCAGAGCGTTTAGATATAGTTGAACGGTCTATAAAATATTCATTGTGAACAGTGGTATGATGGTTTTGTTGACAGACTTGACAACGTGAAGCTACACGACAATTGTTACTAAAGTGGCCTGGTGTTAGACAATTTCTACATATTCGCTTAGTATTTATAAAATCTCGTTTCTCAGAAGATGGAATAGCAGAAAACTTAAAACATTTAAAAAGAAGATGGCGTTTATTGCAGCAAGGGCAGTTAGAATCACAATTTGTAGAAATAGCATTTACGTCACGTCGAGTATTACATACATAATTGGTCATTACAACCCTTCAGTCAGGATTACGACCTAGTTTCTCACACCACTTATGTTGTGTGTGTTAATTTTATACATGAGTGGCGTCGAGTATTACTTTTGCCTTTATTTGCCTGTTTTGGACTTTTTGGTTTTAAACGAGAAACATTAGGGATTGAATCAGTCTGGTCAGAAATAGAAATGTTCGAAAAGTAGACTCCAAAAACGTAAATAAATCTTCAATTGGAGGAATTTGAGTCGACGCCTTGAGTGACTGCTCCCACTCCTTACGCCTTTGTACATCTAACTTATTTACCGTCATATAAATAAGCATAGCTTGTTCTCCTTCGGCATTTACTTTTAATGTACGCAGCGATACTAGTTCTGGTTGTATCCAAAATTGTTTGAATTCTCTTTGAAGTGCCATCAGAAATAGGTATAGAAAATAATTCCTTAAAAATAGTGTCGACTATTTTCCTTTTATTATGATACCTATTTTTAAGAGCGGTCCATGCTAGAGCATAGCTTGAATCCTCACGATATCCAATGGAGTTCCTTTACAAGAACTTTTCAAAAAACAAAATTTTTGTACACCATTTAGATTGTAGTTATAGGGTACTAGAGACACAAACATATCCTGTTAAATAACCACCACTAAAAGTTGGTAAATCAATTTTCGGTAAACGAGCCTGAACCGAAAATGAATCATTTCTAGAATTAGAGAGACCAACAAAAGTGCTTGCATAAATTCCAGGAGAACTAGAGCAAGGAGTTTCCAAAATATGAAGTATTTGGCTAACTTTTTACTTAAAGTTAAACTTAGAACCACTTTTTATTTACAAGACGCTGAAGTTTTAATATATAGCTTTGTTCGAATGTTATTTCAAATGTTAATAATAATTAAGTTTAAACAATGATAATTTAATTCTAAATACAAAACTTCTATTCGCAGCAAGGCAGTAAAAGTAAGTGACTTTAAACAAAATTTGTACACTAGTTATCGATTGTTTTTATATACTAAGTGTCATCTCTTTTAAATTTATTAATTTGTAAACCACAAAATAATACAGAATTGAAACCTTTGACGTTTAAAAACGCTCAAAGCAGCACTTTAATCTACCTCGTAAAGGGAGAAACAAAATATTTTAATGTTTTACGAATCAAATGTGTTAGAAGCAACAGATATACAGAGTGAAAACTGGCGGTTAAAGTAGAAAAACTAAATGTAAATAAACATTTATTTTGTGTTCAAAAGGGAAAATTTGGAATATTTTTTAATTTCTTCAATGAAAAGTTTAAAGATTCTTAAATATTTAAATATTAATCAAAATGTGGGTGATTTTCGGTCACAATGAATATAGTTTCTTGTGCAAGAGGTAATTAAGAAGCTAAATATTACAAGATCAAAATAAGACTTACTGCTCATAAAAAATTTTTCTTGCTGAAAGTTGCCAATATTTTTTAATTTCTTGAAAGGAAAAGTTAGAAATTGTTGTGTTATTAGTTGCTTTTATTATTTATTAATAGTTTTACACAAAAATTACATTGTATTGTGCTACTAAGGCCTACGAAAGGCTTCAAAAAAACGCAAGACAAGTGTTTTCAATTAATTTATCCTCCATTTTTCTTGTTTAAAAATTAATTAATTCAAAAGAGATGACACTCAGTACATCAAAACAATCGATAACTAATATACAAATTTTGTTCATGAAAGAAATGTGTTAAAAATTTATTTTAATGTATTTTCCTCTTAAATTATTATTAAAATTGATTATGAAATATGTTTTTATTAATACTTTTATAATGCAAATAAAAAATGGGAAAATAATAATGCACTATGTATTTATATTTATCTAAACATATTTATCGAAACCATTCACAGTATAAGATAGTTTGTGATCTCTAAGTTTAAGAAACAGCTGACTTTTTTCGTCGAAACATGAGAAACAGTGACTTTTTCGCCGCCGCATGAGTCGCATAGAAAAGTAGAAAGTAAACCTACTTGATGCATTCTATGCGTCGATGCATTCTATGCATTTTCTTCTGTAACTTTTCATAAACAATTACAATGATTCTGCTTTTCGGTATATGCATGTAACGCATGAAACGCATGGTATGGACTTTCGACTTAAGTTTCATCATCTCGGTATTCACAAAATTACTTGGTTGTCCCTTCACCGATTAGTTTGATCACATAATGATGATAGAAGGCACTTTTCCAATTTGGTTAATATGGTATGTTCTTGTGTTTTTTCTATCGCTTTGCTACTCGGATCAGGTTTTGTTTAAATCGGTAAAAATTTAAACTTTAAAATACAATTTCTTTAACGAACTTAACGATATCCAATTTCTTTCGCCATTAGATCGGATAATACATTTCATGCGGTTGAGAAGATATTCCATACCAACAAAACAAGAACTCATTGTAATTATAGGAATGAAATATATATAACATTCTGCAGAGATATTTTTAGTAGCGTTTTTGATAAAAGGCTGTGTAACTTTATAACAATTTCTCTAAACAGAGGGATACTCGAACAAACTATTTAAACATTATAAAAAAGATATACCACTTATCTGAATTATACTGTTTTGTTCTTTTTAATCTATAAACAGCTAATAAATTTAGAATTTTTGCAATTTTTTTAAAGTTATCGGTGAATTCTTACAAACTTGACCTTTTTGCACCGGAGTGGATGATCATTGTATTAATAATTTGACCTATTCGCAAATTATTCATATATACACACAGTTACTAAATTAAACGTACGGTTAAAAAATTTCCGAAATTTTTTAACTACTCCGTTTTCGTTGAAAATCTTTATAGTTTCCTTGATGTTAAGACGGTCTTTTGCATTGGTTAAAAAATTTCTGAAATTGAACTGAATTGTGGCCCTGCACAGGCCCACAAAGATATGCATCCGATTTACAAATTTCACAAATTTCTGAACCAAAGCAAAAGACCGTCATAAAATCGAAGAAAGATGTCAGACAATTATAAATATTTAAAAAAAAAATGGATTGGTTAAAATCGAGGAAAGTTGTCAGACAATTACAAAAATTTTCAACGAAAACGGATTAGTTAAAAAATTTCTGAAATTTGTTATCCGTATGTATACTTCTGTGGCTATGTGTATATGTATATATTTTTTTATTTACGTGTATTGTTGTATATAAGTATTTAACATTTTATGTGTTTAATTGTTAAGGCCTCGTTAGTTTTTATTTTCTTCTTCTATTCTGTCCTGTGCCATTAAGTTTTTTAGATGTTAGATGTTCTGTAACAGAATAGCAGATGTTTTTGATAAGCAAAGAAAAAAAGAAAATAAATATTTCAATTGCCATTTATATTTTATGACAACACTTTTATTTTATTATGTTATATATATATATATATATATATATATATATATATATATGTTCCTCTTACTCCTCTAGGGAGCATAGGGCCGCATTTTTATTTTATTATGTTACTTTAAATATATTCCCAAAAAATGCTATAAAATCACACAAAAAACATAATTATTATAAAATTTCAATTTTGAATATCTAAATTATGTCAGTTGGATTTGCTGTCACTTTGAAAATATTTTTTTTTATTTTAACAGATTCGCTCGTAACAGGACGGTACAAGGCAGAAAAACGAATGGCATGCATGTTTTAAATAATCAAAACGAAAAGAACTGATTGGAATGTAACAGAGCGTAAAGATTAGTTTTATCTTTATATGGCTTAAAAATGTTTGTCGTGAAAATTTTCAACTCTTTTATGCATAATCACATATTTTTTCGCAGTTTTTTTTTTATCTTAAATTATAGTACTACTATATAATAATAATAATACTAAAAAACGCTGCAACTATTAAAGATATTTTCAACACTTATGAATTCGTTAAAAGTTACACGAGTAATCGGTTTTTTTTGCATTGTATTACTAATTGGCATTGGTGTTTAGTTTGGCGGTATAGTGAACGTTTAAAGAAGTTCTGGTTCGATGGAGGATTTTCAGAAAATAGAAAAAATAGGTGAAGGCACCTATGGCGTTGTTTACAAAGGACGCAATAGGCTAACTGGACAAATAGTGGCAATGAAAAAAATTCGCCTCGAATCCGATGACGAGGGGATACCTTCCACCGCAATAAGGTAAATGATCTTTAAAAAATGGTGCAACTATATACAATAACATCTGTTGATTTTATTGACTTTTTACAATATTTTAAATTTACTTTGAAAAATTTTAAAACAACGTTTACAAATTTATACCTCATGTTCTAATATATATGCATTTGATACATTAAGTTTTGGACGCTACAAAACTGTGGTATATATGGACAACAGTATCAAGTTCCAATTCCACATTGTTTCATTTTGCACTGGTCCTTTTTAATTAACTAATATAGGATATAGAGGCTTAATATTTCCATGCAGAAAGGATAACAACAGAGGTAGAGGTTTGCAATTCTGTCATGGTTTTGTATTTGGTGTTTATAAGTTGCAGTCCAGGTATAGAATATATAGGTTTTCAATATTTTCACGCTTTAATGTGCACACAGTATATATATATATATATAACTATATATATATATAACTATATATATATAACTATATATATATATAACTATATATATATATATATAACTATATATATATACATAACTATATATCTCTGGAGGAAGTTTAAATGATAGTGCATTTTTCCATTATTTGTTTGTACACCTAATTCTGTTTTTACACGGTAGATTGGTTCCAGAAAAAACCGTGTAAAAAAAAAACACTGATCGTATGCAAAAATAGGTGATTGGTTCCTAATCTCTAAAACCTATTAAAATTAGTGAAAAACAAGGATTTTTTAAGAAGTTTTGTATTTGACATTTTCTTTTAGGGATTCATAAAATATTTAACAAAATTAAAAATATAAATAACTTCATAAATATAAAATATTTTTTGGCTTACCTTTCATCTTAATGCGTTAAATTTAATGTAACGATAGAAAAACAAATTTGCCAATAAAAAATTTCTTTACCAAACACAAAATATTAACACATTTCAATTGCTCTGGAGTTGTGCTTGTATGCACCAAAGGGAATTCCCCTAAATTTGTGCCATTTGCATTTGCTTTGACCAGTAAATTTGCTTGTCGCGCAAAAAGGGAATTCCCTTAAATTTGTGATATGAACATACTTTGCAAAAATTAAATTTGACAAAAAAAAATTTAAGCACAAAAAATTTTAAATCGTGCTAAATGGAATAAAATCGTGTAACAAAAATTAAAAATATTTTATTTTCAAACCGTGTTATATCAAAACCGTGTAAAAAAAGACCGTGTAAAAACAGAATTAGGTGTATATATATGTATGCTCAATTGCTTATAGTTAATTCAACTATATTATTTTTTTATAATGACGGTTACAAAAAAAGTTATATTTAAGACTATACTGATTGTTGTAACAAAAAGGCCTAGTTTTTTTATTTGTAAAAAAGTCTAATTTGCTATAGACAATTAGGCACAAGAAATAATCTGTGAGACACTAAATGTTTAAGTATACTTTGTTGTTCCATAATTTCTCCTACTAAAATTTCTTCTAATTTTTATCAATAAATTTTTTTATAAAATAGTGACCTTTGCATTGAAGTGTAATTGATTTCCTTAGTCTGAATTTTTTCACATTTAGTAGTTATTATTGTACCATAACGATTTGAGCATTTCCATATTTGGGTTTATGTATTAAGCTAAGAGCATTCAACACAAGTTCTATATTTAACCTTTTAAATGTAATGTAAATGTTTAAATGCGTTTTAAATATTCCGAATAGCTTTATTCGAAGAAATCGCCGTGGTCTAGCAGGTAGTGTGTTGGCTTATTAGACGAAAAGCCAGGGTTCGAGCCCCAGGCCAGACATCAAAATAAAATACAAAAAGTATTTCTTCGGCGACTTCCTCTTAGCAGATTTCTGGCAAAAGACCTGAGAGTAAATAAAATTTCCAGGAAAAGTTTCTCAAAAATCTGTAGTTCGGAGTCGACTTTAAACTGTAGGTCCCACCACTCATGCATAAAATTAACACGCACAACATAAGTGGTATGAAAAACTAGGTCGTAATCCTGACTGAAGGGTTGTAATGACCAATTATGTATGTATGAATAGCTTTATTCTGCAACTTTTGTAATCTTTGCAGGCGTTATTCAACGCTGGGATGTGGATATTATTGTTCATCCTTCTAATTCGAATATATTACATTGTGTTTAAATCCACTATTGTATAAACTTTATTTCTAATTATTCCGAAAAGACTACTGTCAAACCAATTTTTTGGTACATGTATTACGTAAATTTTCTAATCTATTATAAATCTAAGATACTTATTTATTAATTAAAATACATTTACAAATTATATTAAATTACATATCAGCTACGTAACTTTGATCATATGCTCGATGTAGTGTCACAGACCAGAGTCTGGTGGGAATCGAACCCGCGTCATTCACGCTAATAGTCTAGCACACTGCCCACTAGACTACCAGGCCACCCTAAAGCCAGGATAGGTTATGCTTTTAACTTTCTCGTCATTTTGAATACTCTTTCGCTTGTTTTATATTGAGTTTCTTCAATTTACTTTTAATTTATTAATTTCTAATCTTAATTGTAAATGTCTCAAACAACGCTATAACACCTTTTTCCATTTTCGCCACTAATTCTCTAAAACATCAAAGTCGTAGTGTGTATGCAGATATTTTTTCTTGCCTTTATGTAATACACAGTAAGGAATCCAATATTGAACGTGTGGAGCACTGGGATCGTTAGAAATTATTTTAGATTTATTTATTGTAGAAATGTGCCTTCTGCTTTTCTTCGCCTGGGATTACACCTAATCCTGTTTTTACACGGTAGATTGGTTCCAAAAAAACCGTGTAAAAAAAACCGTGTAAAAAAAGACACTGATCGTATGTAAAAATAGGTGATTGGTTCCTAATCTCTAAAACCTATTAAAATTAGTGAAAAACAAGGATTTTTTAAGAAGTTTTGTATTTGACATTTTCTTTTAGGGATTCATAAAATATTTAACAAAATTAAAAATATAAATAACTTCATAAATATAAAATATTTTTTGGCTTACCTTTCATCTTAATGCGTTAAATTTAATGTAACGATAGAAAAACAAATTTGCCAATAAAAAATTTCTTTACCAAACACAAAATATTAACACATTTCAATTGCTCTGGAGTTGTGCTTGTATGCACAAAAGGGAATTCCCCTAAATTTGTGCCATTTACATTTGCTTTGACCAGTAAGGCCTGGTTCACCCACAGGTTTCTGAAACATTTTTGGTTCGCACAAAATTTTTTTATATGGTGTTTGACGTTTCTCTCAGAGAGCGAGAGAAATTATTTTGTGCGAACAACTCTCAGTGTGAATTAAATTAATTTTAAATTTGGTCCGAACCATTTTAGAAAAGGTTGCCACACCATATGAAATTTGTACAATACACCAATATTTGCAGAAGTTCATCGAAAGTCCCAGGGTCCATGCGATGAAAATTTATAAATGAATCTACGTCATTTAAACGCATTTCGGAAACTAGTGAGTGAAAATACCCAAAGCCAAATAAGCCAAAGCTTCTCTTTGTTTCAAATCTTTGATTTTCGTTTTTCATAAATATATTTTGCAAGTAACTTTACTTTGGTCACTTCAATGGCGAACAGAAGTAGCAAATGATTTATACCCATCGCAGAACAAGATGTTTGTATTCTTACCAAATAATTCACCACAAATACTGTTTATTTTTTGTTAAAAATATTATTTTTTTATTTTGATACAAATATAATTAACTTTCTTAAGTTTATGCAAATATGCATTTATTTATTTTTCAATTAAATATGGCAGCACTGTTTTTATGAACAAAGTTTCTGAAATGGGTGAATCATGCTGCAGAAAACTCTCAGTAAACAAGAAATTTCTCCGAACCAAAAATTTTTCAGAAACTTGTGGGTGAACCCGGCCTAAATTTGCTTGTCGCGCAAAAAGGGAATTCCCTTAAATTTGTGATATGAACATACTTTGCAAAAATTAAATTTGACAAAAAAATTTAAGCACAAAAAATTTTAAATCGTGCTAAATGGAATAAAATCGTGTAACAAAAATTAAAAATATTTTATTTTCAAACCGTGTTATATCAAAACCGTGTAAAAACAGGTGTATATTCATATTTTCCAAAATAATTTTTATCTTTTGATAATTTCAAAAGCTTTTTATTTATACATGTTCGTTTACTCATTTATATTTTAGAGTCTTGATGATATAAATAAGTTAGCAATTTGTTTGTTCCTCATATTCTTTAATAGTTCTTTTAGTCACCATATTAATGGTCAATAAAACTAAGACTTGGGGAAAAAATAAAAATTACAGAGAGATTAGCTTTGCTATATGGTGGAAATTTGAGTGTTCACATCTTCTGGTAAAATTTTCCATTAAATCATTTAAATTCTCCATAAGGAAATTCAGCGAGTGTATGCAGTCTTCGTGTTGAACAGTGACACAGAAGCTTAAAAATCCGTTTTAAAGTTCTTTTTTGTGACAATTTCTCGACGTATATGGAGAAAGATATCTTTGATGTGATATAATTGAGGAAATAATTGAAGAACTTATTGAAAAGGACAAAGACATTGTTATTGTTGGAGATTTTAAGATTGACTGGTTAAAGGAAAGGGTTTATAAGAAGAAAATTAAATGCATAATTAATGATAATGGATTAAAACAGTTAACAAATGATTACACTAGAGTAACAAAAGGTTCGAAAACAGTAATTGATTATGTTATAACAAATATTAAAAATATTATTTCAAATATTAGCAGTACAAATAAAATATTGGACCGTGAATTAATAGAAATTAAAATCAAGAATGTTAATAACTCGAAAATGAATAAGAATGAAGCAAAGGTGTTTAAATACAGAAAGAACATATTCCAAAGGGAAATAAACAACATACTGGGAAATGAAAAAAGACAGGACTTAAATTACAATGTAAATTTACTTGATGAAGCTTTGGAAAAAACGATTAAAAACTTTCGGTAAATAGGACAAATATACGAGAAAAGTACAAGGAATAAGTGGTTCAATAGGCAGCTGGAAATCTTAAAAAGAGAAAAAATAACAAAATATAATATCGCTAAAAGCCAAAATAATTATGCAGTATGGAATGAATATAAAAGAAGAATTTATATAAAACAAAACGAACAAAAAAAATAATTATATTAATAAAACAATAAGTAATTCTTATGATCAAAAGCAAATGTGGAATAATATTAAAGATCTAGTGCTAAAGAGTAACCGAAATGTGATAGACTGTGATATTTAATAATGTAGAGTATAAAACAAATGCCGAAATAGCAAATAATTTTAATGAATATTTTGTAAATAGTATTAAGGAAATTAGAGATAAAAAAGAATATGTGAGATATATTGATCAACAAGATGTGATAAATTCTAGATTCAAATTCCGTGCAATATCAAATTACGAACTAAAAACAATTTGTAAAGATATAAAAAAGAAACCGGATTATAACAGCGTAAATATTAAAAGGATTTTAGATAATTGGAATACAATTGGTGAAAGAATACTGAAAATTATAAATGAGTCTATGGAAACGGGTATTTCCCCGAAAATTGAAAGACGTCAATGGTAACACATATTGAGAAGGTATCGGGAACAAATAAATGTGAGGAATTTCGGCCAATAAACTCGTTAAAATTATGTGAAAAATTCTTGAAAAAGTAGTAAAGAAACAACTCGAACAATACGTGGAAAATAATAATATTTTATCTAAATATCAATTGGGGTTTAGAAAATGATATTCATGTAAAACCGCGGTGAACTACGTTATCAATAGGTGGAAGAACATTAGCAAAAATAGTGGCAATATTTCTTGATTTTCGAAGAGCCTTTGACGATAAATAGAGACATTCTGAGACAAAAATTATACAACTATGGAATATGGGGTAATGAATTGAATTTGTTTAAGTCTTATCTGACAAATAGGAAACAAATAACAGGAGTCAATAACGTAAAATCGAGTGCAATAACAAATGAATATGGGGTTCCACAAGGATCTATCCTAGGTGCTTTGCTATTTATAATATATATTAATGACATGCCGGATGTCTTACAAAAATGTGAAATAGTGTTATACGCGGACGATACTCTTATATTTAATATATTGGAAACGGATGAAGAATGCCAAATAAACTTAAAGTATGATCTTGATAATGTAAATAAGTGGCTGAAAATGAATAAATTAAAACTTAACGAAGATAAAACAACAAATATTTTGAATTCGGTTCAACAATATTATATACGTGCTGCAATGTCAATGGTCAAATAAAAAGTACAAAAACTACAAAATAAAGGTATGAGAACAATAATAAAATGTAATAGATATACACCAATACAGTTTATGTTGGATATGCTACAATGGCTTAACATTAAACAAAGACTACAACTAAATACGTATCTATATATATATAAGATGAAAACAGGAAATGCATCGGAATATTTAACACAACAATTAACGTATGTAAACGAAATTCAGCCATACTAACTCAGGTATGCTAACGATTTTAGATTAAATAAAGCCATAAACAACGCAATGAAGAGCTGCTATACAAGGATCTACAAGTGTTTAACGAGCTGCTAAGTGAAGTCAAAAATGAGATAATGATATAAATGTCTTTAAAAGAAAATGTATTTATTATATTAAAAATATTTCATAAGAGCTTTTGTTAATTCGGTTAAATTATTTTACAATGTTTTTAACCAAAGTATTACAAATACTACTAAATAAATAAATAAATAAATAAAATAAAATTGATTTAAATCCCAATAGAGAGCTTTGTTTTTCTATTTATTAAGTGATATAATATCATAGTGTATGTACATATGTGAAATTTATATGTCAATTTTTCCTGAAAATTTCCTTCAACACAATGACGACGAACTGTTGCTGGGATGATTTTTATTTATTTATTTCTTACGGTTTTATAAAGTTTGTCAAAAAATCTTTGCACAGAACAAAAAATGTAAAATGTGATCTTTATTCAAGAATTCCTACAACAAAATCTTTACATCCTTTTTTATTTTTGCACACATTCTATAACTATATATAACTATAACCAACCAAAGAGAATAAGAATATGGGCTTGTTCGTAAATGCATCATTGCGCTGCATGTTATGAGCATCGTGTTCATAAATGCAAACCTTGGCAGCACTGCAGCTGTCAGATGTTCGTAAATGCAACATTAAATCATATGAGCAAACAAACACAAAACACTAATCATAAAAATGGCTGATGCATTGAATGAGTGAGAGAGAGAATGAGAGTTTAAACAATAAGTTTCTTTTTTTCTTCCTTAAATGTCTTTTTTTTTTGCACAAACTACACTTTTTTGGGCATTTAACAACATTTTGTCATTTGTTTTACCGTCCAGTTCAAAAATCAAATTTATTAATAATTTTTCCATTTCTGCGGTGTTTGTTCGTTCGTAAATGCAAACAAATAAATCAGCAAAAAAGCATCTGCAACATGAGATTGGCAACGTTAGCGCAAAATAATCATATTTGCAGCGCAATATTGCATTTACGAACAGGCCCTATGTGTGTTTTTAGTTTGCGCAAAAGCACTATGAAGTGGGCATCATTTATTTAAAAACTTTAAAAATTAAAAAGATTTACGCATTTTTGCCACGTGGCAAAATACATATTATTTATTTATATTGTTTCAAAGTTTTTTTACACAAAAAAAACGAACGTACGTTACGTTACGTGGACGTGTCGCTTATCCACACTTAACTACTATGTCAAAATAAATATACCGTATTTTTAATATGCTTAAGTTACACTCTTGCACGCCTATATTAGATATCGATAAGAAATTTGTACATAGATAAAAATGCAAAATGTAAGTATATTGACAATCAAATAAATAATGCAAAGGACCAGAAATATATGTTGAGACAAATAAAATCAAAGAAAGTTTAGATTTTCATCCGATTACCCAGTATAGCTTCTTCCACTTAAGTTGCAATTCAACAATTTTTAATTATTTGAACATGTTCATTCCAACGTAATTTTGCATCCAGTGTCATACCAAGATATTTTGCTGTATTTGTATACGGCACCTGTAAGCTGTCCATAAATAAAGGGCTTCCCCAAATTGATTTATCTGAAAAGCCAACATGTGTTGACTTAGAACTTCGCCTTATTTTCAGATCTGGCAACTGACAGAATAGCTGTGTCATCAACAAACATGGCCATATACGTTCCAGCAACACTAGTGTATGAAACATACAAAAGTGGACCCAGTATGCTCTCTTGTGGTACTCTTGCTTGTATTTTTCTTAATTGAGAATCTTAAACCTCATATTATACAACTTATTTGCAGATACGATTCAAATAAAGTGCAGTATGCCTTTGGCAATTGTGTAAGGAGTTTTGCTAGTAGACCCGTATGACTGATTTTATCGAATGATTGTGACATTTCTAACAATACGGCGGAAAGCCTTTTCATTTACATCAGTAATGCGATGAACTGAACCTGATCAATTGTTGAATGTGCATTACTAAAACCAAAATGCTGTTTAAGAACTAAGTTTCCTCGTTCAATTATCCGTTTGATGCGAGATCCTAGTACTTTCTTGTATAATTCTGATAAGATGGTCAAAAGCGATATAGGCATTGGAGGATTTCCAGTGTTTGGTATCATTATCACTTCAGCGACTTTCCAAAACGACGGGAAGCAGTTTACTTTGGATATTGTGTAGACATCGTGACCAGATGGTGGATTATTATCAAGGGACAGAACACATCAGCAAGATAACTAGAAAATAATTCAGCCTTTTGGCTTATAAAGTGTCAAACTGAATTTTTTTAAATGACAAAATATAATATTTTTTAAAATTTCTTATTTTCGATACTCGAATTTTCTATAAATCTGGTATGTATGTATATAACACAAAACGTTATCATATAATGTTGAGATGTGTTACATGCTATATTACTCCGCCTTCAATAGAAATCCATTTGAAAATGAACATATTTACTCGAAATCTTGATTTGTCTACCACGACGATTTGTCACCGCAGTGGGCCTTAAAGTTAATGAAGACTCATTCAGTTCGTCAGCTTCTTTTGACTTAGAACTCTCGGTGCTTTTGTTTACTTTACTCGCGGTTCTAATGTGTTTCTCAGTATCATGTTAATAGTTATGACATTCATCATTTTCCAAATATGTTGGCTTTGCCCGATCAATACACACTTTGGTTCGTTTGTTGCCAACAGCTATTTTGAAAGTTTTATTGGCTCGGGTTTTAACTTCAAAAGGACCATCGTATGGTGATTTAAATGGTGGCCTCACAGTACTATTTTTATAATTATTATTAAAAATATATGGGAACAGTTTGAGAGATCCTTGTGTACGAAGACTTTCATTTCAGTTTTGCGATGTTTGTACCGGTTTTAAATGCGTAATGAAATTACAAGATTTTTCTCCGAAGTCACTATCGACATATTCCTTAAACGTTGTTTCAAAAAAATCACCTGCTAATTTAGTGGAGAACCGTACACCAACTCTGCTGGCGTGGAGTTAATGTCAGCATTCAAAGTACGAAAACTCTGCAAACTCAGTACGACGATAGGCAGGCTGTCCACCCAATCCACTGAAGAGTAACATTTAATTGCACTTTTCAATGTCCGTTGCATTCGCTCTATTATTCCATTTGCATGAGGGTGGCATGCAGTTCGAAAATGTTTGGAGCCGGTGAGACGAGACAGTTCACTAAAAAGTTCCGATTCAATTTGTCGTCCACGATCTGAAGTAATGGCATGAGGCACACCGAAATTTGCAAATCAGATGTGTAAAAAGCTTTTGCTACTGGTTCAGCAGTGATGTCCTTCATTGGATAGGCCTCCTAGTAAACTAATCAATACTTGTAAGGCAAATCTATATTTATATAGCGGTTTTCACTCTTTGTTGTATATTTAATACTCTAGTATATTTACTCGTACTTTCGACAACAAAGCGCGAGCATCTTTTTTCATCTATTGTAAACTCACATGGTATAAGAAATATACCATGGTAAACATATTTAAACAGCTGATTATTGATATTTTTTGTTATTATTTTGGCGGATGGACGATCAGCTGTTTAGTTTTATATTTACCAAGCTTATTTACTAGACCTTTTTTCATGGTAAATTTAACAGAGCGTTGTATATTTGAAATGAATGCATTTTGTTGTTGCGTTGATGTAAATGTAGTATTTATACTATACCTACTATACTTACAAGGTCTACAAGGGTACTTTACTACCAAGAGTGAAAGCCCCTTATGTCTAAACCTTCCGTTTGGCACCAAAACACGTTCAAAGGCACTTTTGTTATTGGTTAATGATCGGAATTAAGAAAGTCCATTTTCAAATTAATTAAAATTGCCTTTAAGATTCCTTGCCTTTAAGGGTATTCAAACGATATTCCTCGATTTTAAAAACCTTTTCCTGCCTACTTAATTTATGAATCTATGGAGAGGCCTAATGTCGGCTCTTGACAGAGAGTCCAAACTTTCGAAGTAGCCCTTAGGGCCTTGTCTAAGTGTTCCTTTTCCAGTTCAGCTTGCTGCCTAGAACAATGATTTCAGATGACAATGGAAAATCCCTACCACATAACCTCGATAACCTGAAGGTTTCAATTTTGTACTTACACGAGACCAAAACAAGGTCTGTTTTATTGAGACTTATACCCAGACCACAGTTTTCAGCCCAAGAGGATAAATCCCAAGCGCAGTCCATCAGTTCCCCCAGCGATGACCAGAATAACCTTATCATCGGCTTATGCCACAACCTTGAAGCCCCTGGTTTCTAAACGCCTTAAGCCAACATTAGCCAGCAGGAGCCACAAGAGAGGGGAAAGTAAGTGTGTGATAAACCGTATCAGAAAATCTGGGGCACGTATACCCACAGTGAATCCTTAATTGAAGAAATGGTAACATTGTTAAAGACCCCCTCAATATATAAGAAGGCTGGCAAAGTTTACGCATCCCTAGCTAAATTGGACTCAACAAAGCCTGTCACATCAAGACGAGCGCTCTCAACCCACTTAGCCCTAAAACCTGTCGAATCAAATCAAATATGTGGGTGAAGTGCAGCCATAAGAAAAACAGCTAAGAAATGCAGAAAACTTTAGGCTAAAAGCAATGCAAAAATCCAAATTTTATAAGGAACCTCGAAAATGAAAAAAGTATGTGTTAAGAAGATAATGTGTAAATTTCTAAAGAATAATAGCGGTAAAAAATTTTAGAGTAATATATAAACTAATTGTTTCGGGGGAAATTGGGGTAGTAGATCCAAAATAAAATATTTTAGTTGAGCCACAGAAAATAAATACAAAAGTATTAGTAAATAGGTAAAATTAAATGTTTTTAAATAAAACACGTACCTTACTGTTTGGGAGTTGATCCAGAGTGAGATCAATCCTTTTATTTATTTTCTGCTCTTCCTTTCTATTCTTTTCTTTTCTTTTCGTGTTTTACATTCCACATAAAGTGTATTTACACTACTTAATTCTATCAACTTAATGTTAGGGTGGTCAGCGTAAACACTAATAAATAATTAAATTAAATCAAAATAAAAACACATCTGAGCAAACATCTAATTGGTACAAAACGATAAACAATAATATCCTATGTTTAAATGACACTAGGACACTCACACCTATCACATACACAATTGACCATTGCAATCCTTCAGTCAGGATTACGGCCTAGCTTCCCACACCACTCATGTTGTGTGTGTTAATTTTATACATGAGTGGCGGGACCTACAGTTTAAAGTCGATTCCGAACGACAGATTTTTGAGAAACTCCATAGCAATTTTATTCACTCAGAGTTTTTGCTAGAAATCTGCTGAGAGGAAGTCGCCGAGGAAATATTTTTTCATATTTTCGTTTTGATGTCTGACTTGGGGTTTGACTCGGGCCTTACGTCTAATAAGCCAACACACTACCTATTAGACTACTACGACTTCACACCTATCACACATTTAATAAATTTATCTGGAATTCATATTTGCAGCTGCAATATATGTGCCTCGGACATATATTTGTAATGTGCACTAAATTTAAAAAAGCTCAACCAATTTGTATGATTTAATTTAATTCTGATATTTAATAACCCAATCGATTGTAACAAAACTCAAGTTAAATATATTTGTATTTATTAATATACGCAAATGAGAAAAATAATAAAGGCACTTATTAGCTTTGTGTTGGTCATTGCAAAGGAAAACACATAACTTTGAGCTCCACTATATTAATATACTTCATTATCAAAAACATTATTATTTTATACAATATTATTTTATTACATTAATTGCTTAGTAATTATTTCTTAATGACTTACTTACTTACTTAATTGGTCATAACAACCCGTTTAACGAATTTCGGCCTGCCGCAACACATCCTTCCAGGCGCCTCTTCCAGTTGGTCACGCCAATCGATGACAGGGCTTCCTCGATTTGGTCCTTCCAACAGATGCAAGGTCGTCCTCTTCGCCGACTTCTGCAGATTCCGTCATCGAATACCCGTCTCGCCGGAGCATCCTCCTCCATTCGAACGACATGGCCGAGCCAGCGCAGCCGCTGGATATTAATACGCTGTACAACGTCTATGTCGTTGAGGAGCTCATACAGCTCACTGTTGTATCGGATACGGAAATCATCGCCAACTCGCACTGGACCGAAGATCTTGCGTAGTACTTTTCTTTCAAACACTCTCAATGCCGCTGCATCTGTACTTAATAGGGTCCATGCCTCTGTGCCAGGCGGGTAGGATGAGTGTCTTGTAAAGTGTTAGTTTTGTCGCACGAGAGAGATCTCTGCTACTCAATTGCCTATTGAGACCATAGTAGCACCTGTTAGCAAGAGTGATCCAACGCTCGATCTCCAGACTGACATAATTTTTGGTGCTAACGGCGGAGCCAAGATAGATGAATTCCTTGACCGTATCAAAAGTATAGTTATCGGCCGTAATCTGAGAATCAATACGCCGCGCGTGTCTACTTGTCGATAACATATACTTTGTTTTGCCCTCATTTACTGCCAGACCCATCTCACTAGACTCCCGTTCAATAGCACTAAAGGCAGCAGTAACATCTCGCTTGGTACGCCCTATGATGTCAATGTCGTCAGCGTACGCAAGCGACTGGACACTTTTTTGAAAAATAGTGCCATTGCGATGCACTCCCGCCTTTCATGACGAAGTTGAAGAGGTCGCATGATAAGGGATCGCTACAACCTCAGCACCCCTTGTGAATCTGTTATCAGGTTGCCGTTCTCACCTTTGGAGGAGGACGCTCCGGACTTAAAACCTTCGGTTAGACGCTTAACCTTTTGGTAAAATTTTCGAGCATCATTCCTGCATCTATACATCTCGACTTCCTCGCGCTCACGCCTTTCCTGCTCCCTCTTCTTGCGTCTGAAAAGGCGTCTCTCATCCCTTATCTCTCTATAATTCTAGTCAATGGCTCGCGTTGCGGTTGACTGCAGCTTTTTCTTGTATGCGGCGTTTTTCGCTGCAGCAGCCTCGCGACGCTCCTCGTCGTACCATTGATTTCGTTGGGGTGGGCGTTCGAAACCAAGGACTGTTTCCGCAGTAGTGCGCAAGGAGTGGGAGATGTTGGCCCACAATCCGCCAATGTCGTTGAGATTAGATGGGAACGACGGAGCTTATCCGAGAGTTGAGCGAAGAACGCCTCAGCTGTCCTTTGTGATCGCAGCTTCTTAACGTCCAGCTTTCGCAATGCATTAGAGTGCGCAGACCTCGAAGCGCTAATGCGCAATCGAAACTTGGCTGCGACAAGGTAGTGGTCCGAGTCGATGTTTGGACCTCTGAATGTGCGCACATCTAGTACACTGGATACGTGCCTTCCGTCTATCACAATATGATCGATCTGGTTAGATGTTGAGCGATCAGGGGACATCCATGTGGCCTTGTGAATGTCGAGATGTTGAAACTTAGTGCTACATACTACCATGTTACGCGCCGCGGCGAAATCGATCAGTCTCATACCATTGGAGGTAGTGTTTGCGTGGAGGCTGAACTGTCCGACAGTGGGGCCAAAGATACCTTCCCGCCCGACCTTTGCATTAAAATCCCCGAGGACGATTTTGGCGTCATGGGCCGGGCACTTATCGTATACGTCCTCGAGTTTAGCATAGAAGGCATCCTTAACCACATCGTTCCTTTTCTTCCGTCGGGGCGTGAGCACATATTAGGCTGATGTTGTAAAATTTTGCCTTGATGCGGATTGTGGCTATTCTTTCGTTCACAGGTGTGAACCCAGAGACAAGGTGACGAAGTCTCTTATTAACCACAAATCCGCATCCAAATTCGTGCTTGTTTTCATGGCAGCTGTAGTATACATCGCAAGATGCAAGCCTTTTGCATCATTGTCCTGTCCATCGCATTTCCTGAATGGCAGTGATGTCAGTCCTACATTTAATGAGGGCATCCGCCAGCTGGGCGGAAGCGCCTACCCTGTAAAGGGTGCGGACGTTCCATGTGCCAATACGTAAATCATAGTCCTTTATACGTTTGCCGTGGTCGTCAACTTTAGAGGGGATCTTTTCATAGGATTCTGTCTTGGTTTTCATTGGATATTTGTTTTTACGTGGTGGTTTCCAAGCCCTACGCACAACCCAAATTTAACGTCCAGGGGATTGGACATTCGCTGCACGCATTAGTTAACATCTAGCGGGTGCTAGAATGCCATCCAGGAGGGGCCACAAGGAGGCTGCGTGTCAACTTGAATACAGCAAGACAAGGATCGTCCTGGTGATCGCCACGTTGACCACAATCAGAAACTTTACCTTGTTTGCATGCATTCCTCCCTCCCTATATTTCTTAATGACCTAAATATTTTATACAATATTATTTTATTGCTTAGTAAGTTATATATATATTTTTTAATAAATTATTGTTATTATAGCCCAATAGTGATTAATTTGCACTATTGGTTAATAACAGAAATATATCTAGGCCAAGCATATGTTTTGTTTGCAAAAGTGATCACTTTTCTTTTCCCTTCTGTGGTAACACAAATGCATTGTATTTGCCAATGCATTTATGTTACATTTTAAGTAATTATAAGAAGCCCTACAAGCTTATATGTAATAAAACAAACTCCATTTTATCAAATGTTTTTTAATTTAAAATTTTTATTAATTTTAAAGTATTTATTTATATAAAAAAGGAGGAACCACTTTATTTTCAGAATATTTATAAAGGGATAATTTAAATATTAAAATGATAAACAAAAGCTCCAAAAACAAAAACAATGGATTTGATTACATGATCAAAGAATAAACAAAAGATGCAAAAACAATGGACTTGTTTACATGATCAACGAATAAGCAAAAATATAGCAACAACGTCAGTGTATAAAAAAGGAGATAAACAAAATACACAAACAACAATAATGAAAACAACTTGTTTACATTTATAGATATTTCGCGAAGGCAGTCGTTCTCTTCCGACAGTATCCATCAGGCTATTTACCCAGCGATATAAAAGGCAAGACAAAGCTAGCAACCAGATGAGAAAGAATTCTGTCAGTCTTGTGCGAAGACACGTTGCGTGTGAAGAGAATAATTGTGGTTTGAAGATCTGTGTTATAAAGATCTATTGAACAATTGTTATTGTGTACGCGGAAGAGTGTAAAGGAGAATAACAATTAAAACAAATTTTTGTTGTTTGAACCAAGTCGTGAAAGGTTGCACACAGAATTGTGTGAATAATTAAGAATTGATTTAAGACTAAACGCAAATTTATTTTTATTTTATTTGCAATCTACGAACTCATATTTCTTCGGCGACTTCCTCTCAGCAGATTTCTGGCAAAAACTCTGAGAGTAAATAAAATTGCCATGAAAAGTTTCTCAAAAATCTGTCGTTCGGAGTCGACTTTAAACTGTAGGTCCCGCCACTCATGTATAAAATTAACACACACAACATAAGTGGTGTGAGAAACTAGGTCGTAATCCTGACTGAAGGGTTGTTGTTGTTGTTGTAACAGTTCGGCTGTTGTCTCCGGAAGCTTTTCCCTGTATGTAATATAAAGATAATTTTAGTTCATGTGTTCTATTTGTTGTGTGCCGTGTAATTTGATGGGGATGGAAAGGGTTTGAGATGGGATTGTTGTTGTTGGTTGTATGTGCGTGTTGTTAACGTCATGTGGTAGGTAGTCCGAGGAAGTTAGCTGTCATCGTAGGGTTCAGCCATAGGTCTACTGGCCGCAGGGGTGTCGGTTTCGCTGGACAGCTAAAAATGTGCAACGTGTCGTGTGGTGTTTGGTTGCATGATGGGCAGCTATCTTGGGTTCCCGGGATAATTCTAGCCCTGTAGCTGTTCAGGAAGTTTGACCATCCTGATCTGAGCTGGGCCAGAATAGTCCTCGTTACTCTTGGTAGCTGCCTTTCCGAATCGGCTATGGGTGGTGGGTGCTGATTTATGACCTTGTTATGGCTGAGCTCGTCTCTGGCCGTCGCGACAATGGCATTGTGAAGAGTATTTTGTGCCTCCCTGACGGACAGTGTGTCGGTTATTGAGGGTATGAGGTGTATAATGTCTGAGTTGTATGTGGTGAGGTCTTGTCTTATGCGGCGAGGAGGGGGATCATTTAAGACTATGTGGTGGTTTGGATGGGAAGGTTGGTAGCAGGCTATGAGAAATTGTTTTGTGAGCAGCTCGTTGTGTTTTTTGACCGTCAGCATCTTCGTCTCCTCATGGAGATGGTCTATACTAGTCATCCTCACGCATCCTGTGGCTATTCGCAGGGCGTTGTTCTGCGACGTCTGTAGTGCCCTCCACTGTGTGTCACTCAGGAATGATGTCCGGATTGGAGCAGCATAATTGAGGAGAGACCGTCCGATAGCCTTATAGGTGGAGAGGATGGTTTCCTTGTCCATTCCCCATGTGGTGCCAGTCAGAGCCTTTAGGACCTTGTTTCTTCTCTTCACGCTGACGTTGATGTTAGTCGCATGTGCGGCGAAGTGAAGCAAGTTGTCGAAGGTGACCCCGAGCATCTTTGGGTACCTAACTGTGGGAATGATGTTTCCTTCCACTGCGACGTTTAACGTGATTCTTACTTCCTTCGTCCATGCCGTGAAGAGGGATACCGTTGATTTTGGTGCAGATATTCGTAATTTTCTTTCCCTAAAAAATTCCACCAGGGACGAGAGGTAGGTGGTTATGTTGGAGCTGACTTCGTCGATGTTAATGCCCGAGGAAAAGACCGTACAGTCGTCCGCGTAAGAGACCAAGGAAATGTTCGGAGGTGGCGTTGGGAGTGAGGTGAGGTAGATGTTAAACAGGTTAGGCGACAGGACTCCCCCTGTGGGACACCCATCTTTATTCTCCTGTGAGAGGACTTTTGTCCCCTAAACTCATCGTATGCCTGCCTACCTCCAAGGTAATTGGAGGTCCAGCGTTTCAGGTCGTTGGGCAAGGTTGAGTTTAGTATATCTCTCAGGATTGTGGGGTGGTCGACCGTGTCAAAGGCCTTTGAAAGGTCAAGGGCCGCAACGACAGTTCGTTGACACGGTCGTTGTTGGTTGAGTCCGTCAGCTATCCTAGTTGTTATCTCGGTGAGAGCCGTGGTGGTGCTTCGCCCTTCCCTGAAGCCATGTTGGTGTTCTGCCAGTGGGAAGTGCTGTTTGAAAGCAGGGAGCAGAAGGGCTTCGAGGATCTTTACCATTGGTGATAGTAAGGAGATCGGCCTGTATGATTCTCCTTTGGTCTCTGGTTTGTTCGGTTTTAGGATCGGGATGATCCTAGCGACCTTCCAGATGTCAGGTATCACCAGGCTGTGCAATGACAGGTTTATTAATCTGGTAAGGAACCTCAAAGCCCTCTCGCCCAGCTTCTTCAGCATAAGCATGGACAGTCCGTCGGGTCCCAATGCCTTTGATGGTTTGGCGTTGGTGATGATGTAGGCCACCGCGGATTCCTCATATGACTGTGCTTGTTGGTCTCTACACAGGTTCCTTAGCAGCCTCAGTGTTGCTCTCTTGTTCTTATTCTGCTCAGTTGGGTGTTCGACAAATTGCTTGCAGAATTCTTTGGCGCACTTTTTGCCCTCAATATATTGCCTGCCTTCAAGTTCAATGGCGGTGAGGTTGTTGTTAATTTTAGAGCCAGATAGGTTTCTGATGGTCTTCCACAGTTTCTTGGGAGCTAAGGAGCAGCGTTCTAGGTGTTCCAGCCATTTGGAACGTCTGTGCTCGTTCACCAATTTGTTTATTCTTATGTTCAGAGACCCTAGCCTCTCGTCCGCTGGGTTAGCCGCTCTGATGTTATCCTGTTGTTGAGCCAGGCGCGCGGCATCTGAAGGGTAGTTCGGCCTGGTGTTGTTAATTCTGCCGGCGGGAATAAAACGCTTCGCCGCATTTTGAACAATTGTTCGGAATTGCCTCTCACCATTTCTAGCGCACGTGGGAGGGAGCATATGGTCAAGGTTATCCTCAATGAAGGTCCTGAATCCTTCCCAGTTGGCCTTATTGTAGTTCACGTACGTCTGTCGGTCAGGTTCCATAAAGTCGCTGCGTTTTTCTATGTTGACCACTATGGGTAAGTGGTCGGAGCTAAGGGCAGTATACGTCTGCCAGGTGGTAAAGGCTAGAAGTGACCGACTAGCAATGGTGAGGTCTGGGGAGCTAGAGCATCTTGCGGTGACTCTGGTCGGCTGTGGCTCGTTTATCGTGGCGAAGTCCGACTCGTCTATTTGACCGGCTATCGCGATCCCACGTTGATCGTTGGGAAGAAGGGAGTACCAGCTCTCATGATGTGCGTTGAAATCACCTAGAATGATCTTATTTTCACCCTGGAGGAGATGCATGATGTTCGGGTGGTAGTGGGTTCCTATACTATTTACTGGTGGAATGTAAATATTTGTGATTTCGATATCGGTTTCCTCCGACCTTACCGATATTGACATAGCCTCGATGATGTTATCTGAATTGGTGGGGGCTGGAACATTGACTGAAGGGTTGTAATGACCAATTATGTATGTATGTATGTGAACTCATATTTTTCACGTTTTTAACAGGGTAAAAACGTAACAATTAAAAAAAATCAAAATGAAACTCTCTGAACTAAGAGTAGAAAGCCTCAAACAAAAATTGGGTAAATTAGCGCTGCCAACAATGTGCGCGAAGAATGAACTCCAAAGTCAGTTAAGGGAAGAACTTCGGAATCGTGGCATTGATGTCGATACTTACGAGTTCGAAGACGAGAAGGAACGAGAGTTACAGGCCCCTAAAATCCCCAGCGGTGTCGACATAAATTCATTGCTAGCCGCTATGATGGAAAAAATGCAAGTAGTAAACCAAAAGCTATTTGATGATGTACAAGAAGCTTCTAGAGCCGAACTCCAAAAACTTCTGGCTGAGTCTCGAAAAGATAGTGAACAAAGGATGGAAAAAATGCAAGCAGCAATCATGGCAAAAATGGAGAATAGAGAACAAATGTTTTTGTTAAAAATTGAAAACAAACTTGAAGCCACAACAGAGAAGCTGCAGGAAATAATTGAGTCATTCAGCAAAAGGGTTACTAGTGTCGAGGAAAAGGCGTCAAATTTGAAAAAAAAAAACCGTTGACGGGAAACTTGTTATAATGGAGGAAAAGTGCAACAACATCCAGAGCCTACCGGAAGCAGTGCGAATCGTATCGGAAGGTACCGGCAGGATAAGAACACCTTGCTTTGATGGTACCTCGCCCTTATCCGTATTTAAATTCCAATTCGAGACAATAGCCAGCAGAAACAGATGGGACGATGGGGAGAAGGCTTTGGAACTGATGTTGGCATTAAAAGGTGCGGCAGCCGAGATTCTAGAAACCATGCCAGCCAGCTGCAGAAGCAACTACAGTGACTTAATGGTGGCTTTACAGCGTAAATTCGGCGACGAGCACAAAGGAGAACTGTACCGTATGGAGTTAAGGTGCCGTGCGCAAAAGGCTAATGAGTCACTTCAAGCCTTTGCAATGGAGGTCGAGAGATTAGTGTAGCTGACATACCCGGGAGAAAACCACCCACTGGTAGACAATTTTAAAACCGAGGCGTTTGTAAATGGTATACGCGACCCTGACATCAAACTAGCGGTATGTTTTGCATAAAAGACAACCTTTGCAGAGACCGTGGCATTTGTACTAGCCCTGGAGACCGCTCGCACGGTTTCTAGACCACAAGTAAGCAAAGTGCGAAAAATGGAAGTCGTGGAGGAAGAATGCCTTTTAAACAGATTTAAAGAAATGATGAAACAAGTTTTGGCAGAAATCGGGAAAAAGGCTAAACTTAAATGTTTCAACTATGGAAAGGGCGATCATTTTCCAAAAAAAACTGGAAAGCGCCGCGAAAAAGATCAAGATCCGTCTCACCGACTAGGGAATAATAAACGGACGAGTTACCAGTCATCTATACCAGAGTCCCCGTTAAACTAAAAAAAGAGCTATCACTGAGGGGCAGGTGCTGGCTCCCACAAACGAGGTCCCCACAAGGTCTAATAAGAAGAAGTCGAGACCAACTGCAACAATATATCTCGGGTGCACCTTTCGAGCGGATAGCGATGGACGTAGCAGGTCCTTTTCTTGTTAGCAATGCCGGAAACCGATATGTTCTCGTCGTGATGGATTACTTCAGCAAACGGTCGGAAGCGTATGTCATACCTAGTCAAGAGTCGAACACGTTCCGAGGTTTCTACTGGCATATCGGTCGGCGATACATGATTCAACACCTAGTTCACCCGCCAAGGCGAAATATGGGAAAAGAGATAATGAGCCTATTCGGGACGAACAGGCTTAAGTGGGCGGCAGTGTTACGAAAATGGAAATGGTGTTATTGAAATGATAAACAAAAGCTCCAAAAACAAAAACAGTGAACTTGTTTACATGATCAAAGAATAAACAAAAGATACAAAAACAATGGACTTGTTTACATGATCAACGAATAAGCAAAAATATAGCAACAACGTCAGTGTATAAAAAAGGAGATAAACAAAATAAACAAACAAACAATCAACAACAACACTGCAAGGACAAATGTAAACAAAATACACAAACAACAATAATGAAAACAACTTATTTACATTTATAGATATTTCGCGAAGGCAGTCATTCTCCTCCGACAGTATTCATCAGACTATTTACCCAGCGATATAAATGGCAAGACAAAGCTAGCAACCAGATTAAAAAGAATTCTGTCAGTCTTGTGCGAAGACACGTTGCGTGTGAAGAGAATAATTTTGGTTTGAAGATCTGTGTTATAAAGATCTATTGAACAATTGTTATTGTGTACGCGGAAGAGTGTAAAGGAGAATAACAATTAAAACAAATTGTTGTTGTTTGAACCAAGTCGTGAAAGGTTGCACACAGAATTGTGTGAACAATTAAGAATTGATTTAAGACTAAACGCAAATTTATTTTTATTTTACTTGCAATCTACGAACTTATATTTTTAACATTTCTAAAAGGATAAAAACGTAACAATAAGAACTACATTTGCATTAACTTAACTTCTAAGATCATTCCAGAGGGTTAATATTTTATAAATACGCCGGTGTTGTTGAAAACTGTTAGATATCGTCTAAGCATATGGTCATTGCTACATTTACATCAATCTTAAAAGTTCGAGTTGTTAATTTATACGTATTATTTTTAAGAGATTTTTTTTGTGAGCTAAGTATTGAAATGTTTGGAATTTTAGATATAAATTAGTACTTTTTATATTTTTAGGGAAATATCTCTATTAAAGGAATTAAAGCACCCTAACATTGTCTGTCTTGAAGACGTTTTAATGGAAGAAAATCGATTGTATCTAATTTTCGAGTTTTTATCAATGGATTTAAAGAAGTATATGGACTCGTTACCAGCTGAGAAAACGTTAGATTCCGAACTTGTAAGAAGTTATCTTTATCAAATTACAAGCGCAATTTTATTTTGTCACCAAAGAAGAGTTTTACATCGTGACTTAAAGCCTCAAAACTTACTGATTGACAAAAATGGTATAATTAAAGTTGCGGATTTTGGACTTGGCCGTTCTTTTGGAATCCCCGTACGCATCTACACCCATGAAATCGTTACTCTTTGGTACAGAGCTCCTGAAGTACTTTTAGGTTCTCCAAGGTATTCCTGTCCAGTAGATATTTGGTCTATAGGATGTATATTTGCGGAAATGGCTACGAAAAAACCACTATTTCAAGGCGATTCTGAAATTGATCAATTGTTTCGAATGTTCAGGTAAGCAAATTAAATAAAAATTTTTGATGTGTGAAATTTAATTATTGTTCATTAAATGCTTTATATATTTAGTATTCAAAATATTTATACTATTTAGTAGTATCTAAACTAATGACAGAAACTAAAGCAACTTATTTATCACTTTGACATTTCCATAAATTTCTATAATTCGACTCCTGATCCCGTTTTATTTTTCTGTCCAGTCATACTCCCACTGATTCATTTACAATATTTAGAATTAAAAGGGGTTATTTGAACCATTTTAACATTTTCAAATTCTGTTCTCTCTTTACGATTCTTATCTGAAATATATGGTTTTGTTGCAATATAGTGGAGCGTAGTAGTTTAATGCTGTTTTCCACTTTTCTTGCTGCGATATTAAGGTCCAATTTTTTGGATGATTTAGCGATGAAACAAAAGGATCCTTTTTGTTTTTTTTAATTAATATATGTACTTCCGAATTGGTGTTTTACGAAACCTTCCATCACTGTGAATAGTTTCAGCTAAACTAGTTGATAAGAAATTTTTGATAAGATTTCAAATAACTGATTTATTGAATCTTAATCACCCGTCCTCAATCCTAAAGAGAAAGAAATTCAAGAGTGGCTTGTATCTGATCAAAAAAGTGATCCAATAGATTTAAATTCGCATCATTTAAACAGTTCTGCAGAGATCGAAACAAATTATCATGTGAAGGTGTTAGGTCCAGTCTATCTAGTGCATGCATAAAAACTTCTTAGTCAAACTCTTAGTTTCTGCCTGGTTATCAAAGATGTGGGCTTCGATGCCTAATGGCACCTTGTCATGATTGAATACAACATATTTTCTGGTTATCAATTCTGACCGTTTCAACAGAATCGCCTGTTTCAATCTCCTTAATTGATGACAGAATAGATCATAACCGATCGACTTCACTTTGCTTAGTGTTAATCCTGGTTTTGTCATCGTATGCAAAACATCGCTTTATTTCGATCATGTTTTAATTTTTTTATTCCTGCAAATTATATCGTATGTAGTCCAATTTTTGTTCCCCGTGTCACCTCACAGCAAAAATTATTCGATAGATAGATAGATTGGAGTGGTAGCTTTGATACCAAAACTCATACTTAAGAGCACGCAAAGTGTCCCGTTCTGATGCCACAGGCAAGCAAAGTCTCTGAACTGACCGAATTCCACCAAACTCATTGATGAAATTGATTAGGCATTGACAAAGAAAGAGGATATCAGTTTCTTTCTCTTCAGCAGACCCATAACCTCGTCAAAAGTCGTTTGATGTGAACTGCAATATTTCTGCGTGTCTTCCCATAACGCAATGATCTGTAAGCATGGCCGCTGTGGTGGAGATGACATTGGGATTAAGTTTGAGTAATTGGTTGGTACGCCTCTTATCCATCGTGTGCCGAGTGAAGCTGGCAGTGAAGCAAGATTCCTTATTGACCCAGGATAGGATGTCGTTCCGGAAGAATTTTTTTCGGTTAATTTAGCCGAGGTAAAGAGCATAACCAATTGGATTGATGAGGTTTTCGGAAGGAGTATCCCTTCTCTGATGAGCTTATCGACCATACAGTTGCTGGAATGTCCCAGGGACCTAAACAAATGAGACACTGAAACGTCCAAAGAGAACGTCGAGACAACAGCGACACTCCCTAACGAGTTTGGAGTTGACCGTGGTGCTAGAGAGGGATCTAATAGCAGATTGGCTACCAAAACAGGTGAAGGGAGCACCGTTGATGAGGATCCATTGAGCGGTTTGGTAAATGTCTAATACCTCAGCCTGAAACACTTTTGTAGGAGTGGTACTTAGATCATCCGTGATATAAAAAGTCTGAAATATTGTCTATTTAGAGTAGTCCACCAGAATGTAATTCCACATAGGAAGTGGGGTTCGATGACAGCAGAATAGCTCCTGCTCGTGATATTGGAGCAGAGCCATCTGGATCCAACTTGTCCTCTGCATCAGTAAGAGTGCCTTTGCGTCTAGGTTGGCCTTCCAGTTGAGTTTGTGCTCGAGAACCAACCCTAAATAATTAACTTTGTGAGGCTGGTCCGGCTTATAGAAGGAAGGGTAAGAATCGAAATCTTGTATCTTCTAGTGAAAAGAATTGTATCAGTCTTGGAGGGGTTGAAAGAAAGTTCAAATTCTTAGTACAAATTTGATAGAATCGACAGCGCGAAATTTAACTTGTCGGGTAGCGTCTGTGGACACATTCCAGATGCAGTAATGACAATGTCGTCAGCGCAAGCTATAGCGTTATTACCAAAAGATTCGAGCTTTTTTAAGAGCGAGTTCATAACGAGGTTCCAGAGAAGTGGTAATAGAACACCGCCATGCAGTGTACTTCGACAAACAATTCTTTAACAATGTGTTGTCCCAACGGAAGAGGTTACTATTTTCGACTTATGAAGGAGATGAATAAACCTAACCAGTCCCTGTGCTAGGTTAAGAGAATTAAGAGCGTTTGGATTGATATTTTTGAATGCACCTTCAATGTCAAGGAAGACGGCCAGATTGAATTCTTTAACGTGCAAGGATTTTTCCAACTGTGTGATGAGAGAGTGCTGTTTCCACTGATTTGCCTCTGATGTAGACATGTTAGGATACAGCTAAGAGCGGTGGGTCCTAATATGAATATCAAGGACCCTTTCCAATGTTCTTAAAAGAAAGAAACAAAGACTGGCCTAAAGTCGTTAGCTTTAGAGTGGGATGGTTTTCCAGCCATCTAAAGTAGATCTATGTATCTAAAAAATAAAAGTGGTTTTATAATTGGGAGATGCACAATATAACACCAATTTTATGAAAGACTTAAACGCACTCTGTATATTATGTACATCATCTTTTAACTATTTTAAAAATAAAAATGCTGGAATTAAGGATTAATATTTTAATTCTAATAATTTTAAGAGTAGTTCGCGTTTTTTCCTACATGGTGGGATAAGTACTGTCATGGACTACTGAGCACAACGTTGAACTGTTTCTGTTATTCCAGTTGATTTTTTTTCTTTGATGGCGTTATCTAGTTGTGAAGACTTGACAGTGGGCACAGCTTCCCGACACAAACTTCTAGCACAACCGTGATATCAATAAGGCTAAAAATTTCAGAACCATTTTCACAACAACATTAACTTTTCATCTACTACGACTGTCAAAACAGAAGAGAGTGGTTGGGCCTTACAGTAATTGAGCTGGAAAATGTTTCACTGCCGTTGAATTCGTTTCATTATAAAGTAGTGTCCCTTAGGTTGCGGTCAGCATTTCTTCCTGTTCTGAGCTCATTTATTTTTAATTACTAAACACATTCAATTTTTTTATTAACATTTTTAAAAAAATTACTTAATTTTCGGTTTCTCTTTCATACATCAAATACTCTTTTTACACAAATTTTTTGTACAGGAATTCGATTTAACAGGAGTTAATAAGAAGAAATACTCTCGGCATTTTTGCATCTGCTTATTTCATTCACTTTATCAGTCAGTTCATTAGTTTTCTGAATGGTGTCACCTGTAGTTTTCAAGAGCTCTTCCTTGATTTATACTGTTCATGGTTATTTGCGTTACTGCATTTTGGCTTTACAAAATACTGTTCGATACTGCGGCATCTGGGTTTCCTGCTGTCCATTTTCGGATCCAATCGCTCGAACTTCTAGTTCTGCATCCGCTTGAGTGAACTCCTCTAACGACAAGTTCTCTGTACTGTAGAGTAAGCTATGATTATAACATACATAAAAGTTTTATTCTATTTTCGGTCGGATATACAGTGAGCGGACAGAAAAAGGCTAAATATTTTTTATATTTATTCTACTAATTTATTTCTATTTTATTATAAAAAAATATTAATACTTTTTCACAAACCAAAAGAAAAATGAGGAAAGCTTTCTATTATAAAATTGCCTTTCAAAAATAGTTACTCTTAAGTTAAGTAGGTTATTATTCTCTAAAATAAGTTATTTTGAATGTTAATATATAAAACACGTGCTTGGTTTACGAAATAACAGTGGTTACGAGTAATACATTTTTTTGTTTTCTAATATTTAATTCTTTTTATAACTTTTTATAACACTTTCATTTAATTCAAGTTTATTTAGTAGTATTTAAAATACTTTTTTAACAACAAAATTTTACAAATATTAAATATTATATATATTATAACTATGAGTTTAACTATTAGTATTTTTAACAAAGTTTACAACATTTTTCCTAAAAATATTGATATTTTTCTCATTCTTTAAAGAGTTTGGCATTTTATTGTACAAATTCAGTCCCTTATAGTACAATGATTTCTGCATTGCACTTGTATCCGCTCGCATCAACATATTCTAATTGTTCAGTTAGGTACTCTGGGGCTTCTCCAATTTTCATTTTTTGAATAAAATTCAGCGTGTTCAATTCTAATCTTTTACGCACATTGAGCCATCTCAGTGCATCTAACATTAAAGTAGTTGGTGTAAATCTGTTCAGTTGTAATATAGAACGCATCGCTTTATTCTGTAATTTCTGGAGTCTTGTTAATTGTTGCTCAGTACAGCATGTATATAATATCGTTGATCCATATTCAAAATGCGGCTTCAGCATTGTATTATATATGTTAATCGATGTTAACATTGAGACGCTATTTCTCAGCCGTTTAAAGAAACCTATCTTTTTCCCTATTTTCCTACATATATACTCTAAATGTTCCTTTAGTTTCAATTCCCTATCAATTATGAAACCTAGATACCTTTTCAATTTCCACATTATTTATTCCAAATGACCTATTAGTGTGCATATTAATTTCCATCAACTTTGTTTTATTCTCATTCAATTTGTTTATCCTCAACCATTTATTCACATTATCCATATCCTTTCCAATCCTTTCATAACAGTCCTCACATGTTGTCCATACATGTTGTATATTCATTAGCGGATAGCGGACGTGTGCGGACGTGTTTGAGTAGTGCGACAAAGCATAAAAATCTGATTAAAGAGAAAATAATTAACAAACATTTTAAATAAACAGGACTATTAGAAACATATAATAAAGTGACCACTGGGGTGTTATATGAAATAAAAGGATAAAAAATCTTTTAACAGTGTGCAGAAGTGGAAATCAAAATACAAAATGGCTGAATGCCATCATTGTAAAACAACAATACGCGGCGAATCGGGCATAATGTGTGCCGGTGTTTGCAAAAAAAATTTTCCATAGCGCTAAAAAGTGCTCGGGAATAGATTCGATTGGTATTTTGGATTCATGTGGTTTTATAAGATTTATGTGTGACGATTGCCTTCAATACATACACAATGTTGATTTGGCACTTGGAGAAATTCAGAGCAGTGTATTAAAAAATAAAGAGAATTTGGTTGAGTATAAAGGCGAATTCGAATCTGCAGTAAAACAAAACGAAGACGAAATTAAACAACTGCGAGCAATAGAAAAGAGATATGAGGAGAGATTGAAAAAAATATATGAAGCACAAAAATCATGCGAAACTAACTTAAAAGAAATAAAGAAACTTTATGGTGCGATAAATATTCACGAAAACAAAAATAAAGAAATATGTAACACAATAGAGGAGAAAAACAAAGAGATGTGCAATGAAATAAAAAAAACAATTACAGAAGCAATTGTCAAAACATCTAATGTAAATAAACAACTAACATATGCAGATACATTGAAAAGTAAAACTGGGATGCCAGATAAAACCAAACAAAACCCGCTAATAATCAAACCTAAACAGAAACAAGGTATTGATAAAACTAAAGAAGATCTTAATAAAAAAGTAGATCCAACTAACTTTAAAATTATTGATGTTGAAAAAAGAAAAAATGGAGCTATGGTTATACAAAGTGAGAGCAATGAAGAACGAGAAAAAATTAGATAGGCGGTACAAAATGAAGTGAATGAAAAATACGAAATTAAGGCACTGAATCAACCTGAATTGAAAATAAAAGTCATTGGCATGTCATTTAAGTTTTCGGAAGAAGAAATTATTGAGAAACTAAGAAAGCAAAATTAAATTTTGAAAAATAGTATGCTAAATATAGTAAAAATGTATGAATATAAAAGAAACGAGCATGTGTTTTATAATGCAATATTGAAAATAGATAATGACTCATATACCAAAATAATGAATGAAGAAAAAGTTAATATCGGATGGGAAAAATGGAGAATATTCGACGGCATTGATTACAATGTTTTAATGCAGAGGATATAATCACAAATTGTCAGAATGTAGAAATAAAGATATATGCTATAAATGTCACGGTGAGCACAGATCAGATAAATGCAATAAAGAAATCATAAACAAATGTATAAATTGTATCCATATGAATAAAAGATTGAACCTGGAATTGGATGAAAACCATGTGACCTTAAGTAAAGAATGTCCAGTCTATATAAACAAATTGAACGCCAAAAAGAGAAGTGTAGGTTTAGTAGCATAACAACTAGAGCAAATATATGGAATATACACGAATATACAGGGACTAATAAACAACTTTGATCAATTAGAGACAATAGCGGTGGATGAAAAACCTGAATTTATTATTCTTGCGGAGACCCATTTAACGTGCGAAATTGAAGAACGTGAAATAATGCTTGAAAATTATAATCATTACGCAACGATATCAAACTCAACAAGAACTGGAGGAGTAATAGTATATTTTGAAAAAAGGTGGGAGGTTAAAAAATTATCTGAGAAAATTATTGAATCGAAAATTTGGATAAGCGCCTACGAAGCAAGATACAAAAATTATGGATTTGTTGTAGCGGCAATATACAGATCGCCAAGCAGTGCAGAATCGGAATTTATCGTAATATTTGAAGAAATTCTAGAAGAGATAACTGAAAGAAACTGTGACATAGTTATAGCAGATGATATTAATATAGACTGGGGAAAAAATAGTTTTTACAAAGATAAGATACAATGTGTTATAAATGATTATGGACTTGAGCAAATAATGACAGAATTCACCAGGATAACAAAAAATTCAAAGACGATAATTGATTACATAATTACTAATAATAGAAGTATTACAGCCGGTATCGATAACACGAATAAAATATCAGATCATGAAGCAATCCAGATAATAATCAGAAGCAATGACACGACCATAAAGGTTGGTAAAGAAACAAAAGAAATTAAATTATTTAAATATAATAAAACTCAGTTCAATAGGAGAATAGATGGAATAACAGTGATTGACAAAAATAATAACCTGGATAACAATGTTATATTTTTCGATAATTATTTAGAAAATGCAGTTAGAAGCATGACTTTTAAAAAATATATAGTGGACACTAATTGTAATAGATGGTTTAATAATGATTTGAGAAGAATAAAAAGAGAAAAAATTAATAGGTATCAAATAGCAATCTTAGAAAATACCGACGTTGCGTGGACAAGCTACAAGACCATTAGAAATGATTATAAGGCTCGAATTGAAAATGAAAAGAAAAAGTTTATAAATAACAGAATTAATAAAGCAAAAGATCAAAAGGAGATGTGGAGAGAGATAAAAAATCTAATACTGAAGAGAGACCAAACTGCAATAAAATCTGTGATATTTAACCAAATAGAATATAAGGAAAATTTACAAATAGCGGATAAATTTAATAAATTTTTTATTAAAAGTATTAGAACCATAAGAGACACGATACCAAATATACAATATTCCAACAAATATACAATACTCCAACGTGAAATAACACTAGATGAATTAAGGATAGTATATAAGGATTTGAACAACAATCCAGACTTTAATAGAATATCCAGCAAGATTATACTTAATAGATGGAACGTGATAGGAAGAATATTGTTGGATATAGTAAATAAATCTTTAACAACGGGAAGCTTTCCAGACAATTGGAAAGAGTCAATGATAACTCCAATTCAAAAGATCGCAAAGACAAAACTATGTGAAGAATTTCGTCCAATAAATACACTGAAAACATGCGAGAGAATAATAGAGAAAGTAGTGAAAAGCCAACTAGCAAAGTACATGGAATCAAACGCCTTACTGCATAAATACCAATCTGGATTTAGAAAGAAATTTTCATGCGAGACAGCTGTCAATTACATTATCAACAGATGGAAAAAAGAAGAAAAAAATAAGTAAGTAATAGCAATCTTCTTGGATTTTAAAAGAGCGTTCGAAACGGTAGACAGAGGTATACTGCTACAGAAACTTTGTAATTACGGTATTCAGGGGATTGAATTAAAATGGTTTGACTCTTATTGAACAAATAGAAGACAAGTTACAAAAGTGAACAATGTTATATCGACAACAGCATTTAATGAATATGGTGTACCGCAAGGTTCAATCTTAGGAGCTCTACTATTTATTATATATATCAACGATATGCCAAACGTATTAAATGATTGTGAGATAATATTATATGCGGATGATGCTGATAATGTAGAACAATGTTATGATAGACTTAAGATATTGACTTAAGAATATTGATAAGATATTGATAATGTGAATACATGGCTGAAAATTAATAAACTAAAATTAAATGAAAATAAAACTAAAATTATGGAAATAAAAACTAACAGCGATATAATTTTTGAAATTAATGACGAAGAAATTGAAAAAGTTAACCAGATTAAATACCTAGGATTTATTATAGACAACAACCTAAACTTAAAGAGTCACATCGATTTCATATGCAAAAAATTGGGAGAAAAAATTGGGTTTTTTAAGAGATTAAGAAAGAATACAAGAGCGCTGACAGCAATAAATATTTACAACACGTTGATTAAACCTCATTTTGAATTTGGGTCGACAATTATGTACTCATGTTGCACAAATCAACAAATTGAAAGACTGCAGAGGCTTCAAAAGAAGGCAATGCGTGTCATACTAAGATACAATAGATACACCGCAATAGAATATATGCTTGAATCTCTAAAATGGCTTAATGTTAAACAGCGTCTAAAATTAAATACTCTAAACTTTATTAAAAAAATAAAAAATGGAAATGTACCACAGTATATAAATGATCAAATAGCCTACGTCGGAGAAATGCAACCATATCATTTGAGAAACAATAACGATTTTCGTATTGAACGGACATATACGGTGGCGATGCAGCGTTCGCTTTTCTATAAGGGATTGCAACTATATAACCAACTGCCTGATTATGTGAAAATTGAACACAACAATAATGTATTTAGAAAAAATGTTGTAATACTTGTTTAGAACAATGTGATATAGGGTTTGTTATTTAATTTGTCTAATATATGATAATGTAAAATATTATGTAAATTTATAAAGTATTTTTATTGATACTAATAAAGAAATAAATCATCAAATCATCAAAAAAAAAAAATGAGAGTATCATCCGCATATAAAACTATCTCGCATTTCCCTATTACATTCTCAATATCGTTTATGTATATTATGAACAATAAAGCCCCCAAGATCGAACCCTGTGGTACACCAAAATCATTCTCCATATTACTCGATTCAACACCATTTACCTTCGTTATCTATCTACGTCTCGTGAGATATGATCTAAACCATTCTAATTCCTTATCCTTAATGCCATAATATGAAAGTTTCCTAAGCAAAATATCCCTATCTATTGTTTCGAAAGCTCTCTTGAAATCCAAAAAAATTGCCAGAACCTTGCGATCATTTCCTATACATTTCCATCTATTTATCACATAGTTAATTGCCGTCTCGCATGAATATCTCTTTCTAAAGCCTGACTGATACTTCGATAGTAGGTCATGTCCCTCAAAATATTCCTCCAATTGGTTCTTAACTATCTTCTCAATAATCTTCTCACATGTTCTCAGGGTATTTATCGGGCGATATTCCTCACATTTAATAGTATTTCTAATTTTCTCAACAGGCGTAACCATCGATTCCTTCTAGTCCTCTGGGAATATTCCAGTTTCAAGCGATCTATTTATAATTCTGAGCAAAATATTACCAACTGTGTTCCAATTGTCCAATAAAATGGCAGTTGATATTCTCCTGTAGTCCCTCTTTTTCCTCATATTCCTACATATATTCTCCAATTCGGACAAAGATACTGCACGAAAATTAAACCTATAGCTTGAGGTCCGTACATTATTCTCATAATTTACATTCTCAATTGAAATACGTATATCCCTAATGCTGTTAATGAAATATTCATTGAATTTCTCGGCAATCTCCATATTCCCTGTATATTCCATGCCCTCAAATATCACATTCTTTATCACATTCCCTGGCTTTCCTAATACTAAATTCTTAATCCTATTCCACATCTCCTTCTGATCCCTTGCCGCGTTAATCCTGCTATTTATATACCGGTTTTTCGAATTTACCACTCTAACTGTATATAAGTTCCTTATAGTAGCGCCATGCACCATCGCTGTTCTCCATAATGGCCCTTCCGTATTTCATAATTTTTCGTTCATTCCCTTTCTCTCTGTTCATCCTCGATCTAACAGTAAAATATTCCACCGTATTATCCAAACACTCATCAAATTTGCCCACATACTCATTCAAATCATCCATTTCCTCAAATTCCAACATCGATCCTAGTTTGCCTCTAAATCTATCCTTGTCATATCTGAAAACGTAACATTCCCTATTTTCCGGCGCGTGACATTCATTTCCTACTTCCACTAATATATCAATTGACTCATGATCTGCTATCTTATTATCCACGTTAGCCCTCGCCTTAATATTCCCCATATTGGTAATAATATAATCTATCAACGTTTCAGAGCTCTGTGTAATCCTAGTAAATTCATTCATTATCTGTTTCAGGCCATTATCATTAAGTATGCTGACTAATCTAGTTCTATAATAGTCCCTATACCAGTCAATATTGAAGTCCCCTGCTATTACAATCCCAGTATTCTCTTCACATACTACATCCAAAAACTCATTTAACGCCTCACAAAATTCCGCCTTACGGCCACTCGGCGATCTGTATACTGCTATTATAATTATCGAAATTTTCCCAAACCTAGCCATAAATGCACCCATCCAAAATTCATGTTCTCTTATAGATTCCCGAATTTTACTTATCCTCCAATGCTTCTTAAAATATAATATGAGCCCCACTGTTTTAGACGAACCCGATAGTATATAGTAATGGTCGTAATCCACTATTTCTATTTCCCTATCACTTACTGCCTCCGTTTGGTGAGTTTCCGATAAAACTACAAAATCCGGTCTTACTGTATTCACCACTATCGCCAACTGATTAAAATTATTCAACAATCCCTGAATATTAGTGTATATACCCCTTATGCAGCCTGGTTGCTAAACAGCCAATCCTATTCTCTTCTTCTTCAAATTAAGTCTATTCAGATATACTGGACAATTCCTATTATTCGTATTATGATTCTCATCTAGACCTAATTTCAATCTCCTATTCTCCCTTATGCAATTTAAGCACCTATCCATCATTTCCTTGTCACAATCCCCACTCTTATGGTTGCCGTGACATCTAAAACATACCTCTTCATTCCTACACTCCGCTGCCCTGTGGTTGTAGCCCAGACACTTATAGCATCGTGTCACGTCCGTGCCATCATAAACCCTACATCTTTCTCATCCAACGTTAACTCTCTGACATGAAATAACCCTATTATATGACTCCTGATCTATTTTTATCCTCGCATTAAAAATTGTCCTACCCTTTCGCCTTGTCTCAAATACCTTTATTATTTCCATTGTACTATCCTCAAGAACTCCATTCTGCCTCATCGGCTTATCCATCATCTTCTCTGGCAATTTAAAATTCATATCCGTTACAATAATTTGCTTCTTTACCTGTTTTGGGACTCTTATCTCATAGTCCTTACTTATCTCATTCTCCATTGCCTCCTTAATTCTCTCCCTCTCAGCGATATTTTCACTCCGTATAACTACCGTACCATTCCTCCTATTCTCAACATTAGTGATCTTAAAATTAATCGGGTCGACCTTCCTATTTAATTCGGCTTTAGTTTTCTCTATACTTTGTTTTTCCTTCGGTTTGATTATTAGTGGGACATTCTTCGATACATCTGGCATCACTACATTCCTGGCAGCAACTTGTGCATATGACATATCAGTTTTGACATTTTTCTCTTTTACTATTTTCTTTATCTCGTTGCACATTTTCGTATTTGTTGTCTCTATTTTCTCGCACATATCCTTGTTGCTCACCTTTATTGTGTTACATATTTCTTTATTTTTGTTTTCATGTTCCGTTATCACTCCATACAGTTTTTTTACTTCTTTAACATTTTTATCACAATATTTTTGTGCTTCATCTATTTTCCTCAATCTCTCTTCATATCTTTTCTCGATCGCTTGTAACAGTTGTTTTATCTCGTTCTCATTCTGCTTAAGTGCCGTTTTCAATTCTCCCTTATATTCCATTAAGTTCTCTTTATTTTTATTTACACTATTTTGAATCTCTTCAATTGCCATATCTACATTATGGATATATTGAAGGCAATCATCACACATAAAACGCAAATAATTGCCAGAATCCAATATGCCAATAGAGTATTAGTCAATCCCCGAGCACTTCTTGTGGAATACCTTTTTGCATACACCTTCGCACATTATTCCTGACTCCCCACGGATCGCTGTTTTACAATGGTGGCATTCAGCCATCTTTTTATTATTTTGCTTCTCACAATAATTACAATATATATTCCTATTGTCTTTTCATGCAAAATTTGTTCCAGTTCATTAATCTTGTCTTTTATGAATTTTATGTTAAAAAACTTTTTTATTTACTTTTATTTCAAATATTTCACAAGCTTCTGCAATTTTTGCATCCGATCGCTTCAACGGTTAAAATAATATTATTATAATTTAATTTTTCGACCCATTTTAACAAGAATTTGTACTTTATACGAAGTAACAATGATTAGATAATTTTAATCTTAAATCAATTACAGTGTTTGTATTGTCAACACATTTATCCAAAAGTGTACAAACTGCTTTTAATAGATTTAAATGTTATAAAATTACCTTTTAGAAAATACAACTCTTAAGGCACTGTCATTATAGTTTTCCAAATCATAGGTTAGGTTAGGTTAGAGGACATGTACTTGTTAATAAAGACAAGTACAGTACCCGGAGGTCGAATTGACCCATTGTACAACGTCCTTACAGAGGGAAGGATAATAGAGGGATTAAAAAGGAGAGCATGTAGGAAAGGGGAGAATGGGGAGTGGAGGAATTACACAGATAAGACACAACAAAAAGGGGAGGGCGCGACTACAGTAATGAAGCCCTAGCGCCTCTCAACCAGCCTAAGCCACTAATGAATCTGTGGAGAGCCTTGATGTCGGCTCTCGACACAGAATTCAAACTCTCAAACAAGGTCCTGCCAAGGGTTCTCAACCGTATTCTACCAAGGGCTGGGCAGTTACAGAGGAGGTGTTCGATAGTCTCCAACTCCTCCTCATCGCAACAAGCCCTGCAATAGTTCGGCTGGCATCTGTTCCAGATCCCCGTCAGCGACCTAATTTCGCAGTGCCCTGTGATAAAACCGACAACTAACCTTGAAGTCGCCGTGGTGTAGTAGGTAGTGTGTTGGCTTACTATTCGTAAAGCCCGGGTTCGTATCCCAGATCAGACATCAAAAAAATGAAAATATGAAAAAAAAATATTTCTTCGGCGACTTCCTCTCAGCAGATTTCTGGCAAAAACTCTGAGAGTAAAATAAACTGCCATGAAAAAGTTTCTCAAAATTCTGTCGTTCGGAGTCGACGTTAAACTGTAGGTCCCGCCACTCACGTATAAAATTAACGCACACAACATGAGTGATGTGAGAAGCTAGGCCGTAATCCTGACTGAATGGTTGTAATGGCCAATTATGTATGTATGTATGTAACCTTAAGCTGGCCTTATCCAAGCTCAGCAGCCAACCTGTTCTCCTATTGTCCACAGCAGGCCATAGACATCTAGAGACAAAACAACCCGATCCGTTCCCCCAACGCCTCTGCTCTTCCTCCCTGACCCATCCATTAATGAGGCCATAGAGGTGACAGACCGGGGGGTCAGGACCAACTATCAAATCGCCCCCAGAAAGCGAACCTAACCTAGCGAGGGCATCCGTCGAATCGTTGCCCAGTATTCCGCTATGACCCGGAACCCAGCACAGACGGATACGGTCAAGTCCAAAAGTCCTCAACGACTCCTTGCACTCGCGAACGAGCCGTGATTTGCACCAGACCGACGCAATGGCCCTAAGGGCAGCCTGAGCTCAACGAAGATCATGTAAGATTCCGAATCCGAAGCTGGGCCACCAGCTATGGCCTCAATAGCCTTCAAGATTGCGAAAATCTCCGCCAGTCATCATTCAACCTGAAGTGGAGTTCAAGACCGAGTTCCCTACAGAAAACCCCAGCACCTGTACATCCACCTAACTTAGACCCATCTGTGAAGATGGTTACACCTCTTCGCCCCTGGAGTACCCAACCATTCCATTGTGCCTTTTCCGGTATAACTATCCTTAAACCAGGCAGGAACATAGCCTCAGGCACAATATAATCAGTGGCTTTTTTCGAAAGTCCGTACCTCCCGTCAGGAAAGACGTCATTCAGAACTCTGGAGTGACCTATCGAGCGTTGTTTCCAGCAGACCGATTCCCTCAGACGTATGGCACTACGCGTTGCACACCGTTTGACATACAAATCAAGTGGAGTCAGGCAGAGCATAGTGTCAAGAGTAGCCTGAGGGCAACTCTTCCTCACTCCGTGATACTCAAGGAGGCAATCCGCTGAACCTTATTTAAGATTTTCCGTTGAAAACTCTTATCTAAGGCACACCACCATCCAAATTATATATACGTACATAATTGGTCACTACAACACTTTAGTCAGGATTACGACCTAGCCTCTCACACCACTTATGTTGTGTGTATTTTAATTTTATATATGAGTGGCGGGCCATGCAGTTTAGAGTCGACTCCGAAACTTTAATTTTATTTACTCTCATAATTTTTGCTAGAAATTTGTTGAGAGGCAGTCGCTGAAGAAATATATTTCGATTTGATCGAGAAGCCTGACCTGGGGTTTGAACCGCGAGCTCACGTCTAATAAGCCAACTCACTACCTGCTAGACTACGACGGCTTAATAAAATATATGGAACTTTAAATATTGGTATATTAAACAAACATGCGTGGTGCATTAGTAGTGGTTAGAGTAGTATGTGTTAGGAGCTGATTGAATGTTATATTTTCCATCATATTGGAAATATTACTATCAGCCGGACGTGTTTAGGTCTTTTAACCACATTTTTTGGGATTGGCTTTGCACTAGATAACTTCCAGAATAAAAAATACCAGCAAGATGGTATATTATACTTAAAATAGTATTTATGGTGCGGTTATCAATAGCATTTTCGCCAGTCATCATTCAACCTGAAGTGGAGTTCAAGACCGAGTTCCCTACAGAAAACCCCAGCACCTGTACATCCACCTAACTTAGACCCATCTGTGAAGATGGTTACACCTCTTCGCCCCTGGAGTACCCAACCATTCCATTGTGCCTTTTCCGGTATAACTATCCTTAAACCAGGCAGGAACATAGCCTCAGGCACAATATAATCAGTGGCTTTTTTCGAAAGTCCGTACCTCCCGTCAGGAAAGACGTCATTCAGAACTCTGGAGTGACCTATCGAGCGTTGTTTCCAGCAGACCGATTCCCTCAGACGTATGGCACTACGCGTTGCACACCGTTTGACATACAAATCAAGTGGAGTCAGGCAGAGCATAGTGTCAAGAGTAGCCTGAGGGCAACTCTTCCTCACTCCGTGATACTCAAGGAGGCAATCCGCTGAACCTTATTTAAGATTTTCCGTTGAAAACTCTTATCTAAGGCACACCACCATCCAAATTATATATACGTACATAATTGGTCACTACAACACTTTAGTCAGGATTACGACCTAGCCTCTCACACCACTTATGTTGTGTGTATTTTAATTTTATATATGAGTGGCGGGCCATGCAGTTTAGAGTCGACTCCGAAACTTTAATTTTATTTACTCTCATAATTTTTGCTAGAAATTTGTTGAGAGGCAGTCGCTGAAGAAATATATTTCGATTTGATCGAGAAGCCTGACCTGGGGTTTGAACCGCGAGCTCACGTCTAATAAGCCAACTCACTACCTGCTAGACTACGACGGCTTAATAAAATATATGGAACTTTAAATATTGGTATATTAAACAAACATGCGTGGTGCATTAGTAGTGGTTAGAGTAGTATGTGTTAGGAGCTGATTGAATGTTATATTTTCCATCATATTGGAAATATTACTATCAGCCGGACGTGTTTAGGTCTTTTAACCACATTTTTTGGGATTGGCTTTGCACTAGATAACTTCCAGAATAAAAAATACCAGCAAGATGGTATATTATACTTAAAATAGTATTTATGGTGCGGTTATCAATAGCATTTTCGCTGCATTTGCAAATGCAATCGCATCCAAGATGGCGAGTAACAAATCTTAAATGTCCGAAAAGAAGCTCCTGATATTTTTCCGAATGTGACTCGGAGAAGGGCTGTTGTGAAAAACATATAATGGGGTTGTGAGGGTAAAAAGATATCAGTAGGAATTCCTTCGTGAACATCACATTATGAGACATTTCTGATAGAATTCTTGTTTCCTCATATAGATGGTTCGCACTAGGCATCTTTACACACATCTTATCGCAGTTCTCAGTGCATTATCCTGCGTTCTCTGTAGCCCGTTCCGTTGAGTATCACTGATAATAACTTCATAATTCAATATGGCAGATCCAAATTGCCTTGTATGTAGATGGTATACCTTTATATTACCCTTAATATCTTGTACTTGAATTTCACTTTCTTTTAAACGTATGGGGATTGCTTTAAGAAGTGCAGTCTGCGATTGAAGATTTCAATTCACTGGATTATTGCAATTGTCTGCCCTCCGATAGCAATATCCAGATTCAGCTGTCCTTTCTAGTTTAGTTTTGTTATATTTCGTTTTAAATTTTTTTGTCGAGGTGATGTGAGGTAAAAAAGAAAGGCTTAATAGGCGTAAATTTTGCTTCATTCCCGATTATAGCACATTATCAAAGTAAACGATTCTGTTACCTCAGGCGTACATATTTGACCGAAATATGCCATTCTGTAATATATATGAAATAAAATATAACGCCAAACACATTTTTTTCAAATGTTTGTCAGTCACATGAAATGAATATGAGACAAGCAGTAAGAATGACTGCAACATTTCAAGAAACAACTGCTACCAATCTGCGCGTAAATTGATAATATTTTCTCTTTCTAAACAGTCAAGAAGTACCATCTTTGGCGTTAAACAGCGGATTGTCATGTTTGTTTCTGCCAATACTTTCTTCAGTTCATAAGACGAGCTACTGTTTTTTTGTTCTTCAGAGTCTTCAACAGCAAGAATATCAAGAACAGAAATTTCAACATCTTTACTTTTATCCAACACTTTACTTTCAATTCCTTCTTAAATACCATAAATAATGTATTATTTACGTTAAAAACTTCAGAAAATCTTTGAAAACTTTAAAAATTTATGTAAGCAATACCACAGAATCATTATGAAAGTCATATGTATCAAAAATAATATCATAAGCCAGAATTATAATTTTTTTGGTTTTTTTATTCGGTTTGAAATATCGACAATAACAACGCTAACAAAATGAGAAAAAATCAGGCATCTAACTTTTTCTGAATAAAAGTTATATTGAAGTCTAGCGTTGTGATTTCCTATTTCTATCAACGCTGTCGTGATGTTTTGCGATCCCCTGAAACAATAGGAGAAGTGGAGTTTGAAAACCTTAGTTAATGAAGTTAATAATATCCACTGGTTTTTCCAGTTTCAGGATGGGAGACTATCCTGATTAGATGTGTAACTGAAATGTTCAACGTTGTTGTATCCGAAGTACACCTAAATCCCAACATCGACATTGAAATGGCATCTGACTCATCGCTCTAGACAGATTAATTTTGGATATTACATCAGAGATCGAAAAGGAGAGAGCTAGTACATCGCGCTCTAGATTCCTGTTTTTCCGTAAAGTTGGTCTGTTTGTCTAGTTATGCAATATGGTGTCATATCTTATACTATGTTCAGACATGCACTTTTATTGAGTCAATATTCGGTTTATTGATTACAATATTTTAAGTGTTTAGACATAACAATATACGCAGTTCAGCTGCTTATTCAATATTCATTTGACAGCTGGTAAACAAAACAGCTGGTTGTTTCAACAACATTCTTTTTGTTTTGTTCGTTGTTTTTTTGTATTTTTTTTTTTTTGTTGTCATTGTTGATATTTGAGTTGTCAATAATTAATTAACATTTTATATGAAGTATTGAGATCAATAATGCCGTTTTTTGCGATTTACTCAATATAAGGGCATGTCTGAACATAGTATTAGCGTCCGTTGTCCGATTGTCTTATAATTGTAATGGCGATAGTATCATGATGTCATAAAGTTCATTAATGATTCATTTCATCCGATGTATTGCATTCGTTAGCAAGTTGAGCTCTATACGTCGGGAAGTTGGGTCTTAGGTTAGGGATTACGGTTCATATTCCTTACTACATTTTCTCCTCGTCTGTCGCAGACCGGTGGTGAAAACAGACATAAGACAGCCTCATTACAGTTCGTGTGTGGCGATGCTAGTCAACTTTGTTGTAATTTATGAATGTTCGGTCCCCTGTTCTCTGAAATCATCTGGTTTCTCAACAGTCACCATTCACGGCAGTATTTGTTCTCCAACTAATAGTCGCTGTAGTATAGTAGGTAGAGTGTCGGCTTATTAGACGTAAAGCCATGGTTCAAACCCCAGGTCAGACATCAAAACGAAAATATGAAAAAAAAATTCTTCGGCGACTTCCTCTCAGCAGATTTCTGGCAAAAACTCCGAGAATAAAATAAAATTGCCATAAATAGTTTCTCAAAAATCTGTCATTCGAAGTCGATTTTAAACTGTAGGTCCCGCCACTCGTGTATAAAATTAACGCACACAACATATGTAAGTGGTGTGAGATGCTAGGTCGCAATCCTGACTGAAGGGTTGTAATGACCAATTACGTACGTACGAACATAAGTGGTGTGAGAAGCTAAGTCGTAATCCTGACTGAACGGTTGTAATGACCAATCATGTTATGTAATGAAGAGATATGATTTTCTACGTTGTTTACTGGAGACTAAACATGTTTAATACGTCCTAGTCTTATTGCTATTGAAACCACCTGCAATATGGGATCAGGTCTAGGTTGTTAGCAAGAGTCTGTAGCAAACATACCGTTCAATATCAAATCACCTTCTAAATATCTAAAGAATATCACCTAAATATCTAAGAGTGTTAACGAAGTGTACTCACTCCTAGCCAAATTCGCGTCAACAAGATCTGTCACATCGTGAAGAGCGCTCTCAATCGACTTATCCGTAACTTAAACATGTTCCGACATACTTATCAGAGACCGGTCTAGTTTTGACCTCAAATATAGATCGATTCTCCAGAGTTTTCAAAAGAAAGGATTGGGTTCGCCGATTTTCGGTGTACTCATCGCAAGCACATCTTTCCTGTCTTCAGTTATATTAAACAACCGGAGACATTCTCTATACACGTCCACCAGGTGATTTAATAATATATCATCAGTATGTTGAAACAGAGTCAAGAATATGTCACCTGGGCCAGGCGATTTAAAAAAGCTACTTATAGCCCATTTGACCTTATCCTTGTTAATGATATCTTCCAAGTTTGGCGTCTTTTCATCACGTTATGTTGAAAATGATAAAATCCAAAATGAACTCACCTCTATTACTTATATCAGCGCTTCCCCATTCGGTGAGATAAGCATTAGCATTGCAAACCTCAGGTGAAGTTGCATTCTCGTAAGATATGTACACGAATGACAGCATCAGCTCGATTCTAAGCCTGTCAGCCGCAGTTGTTTTGTCACCTGTGCAAAAGGCAGGAGTGATTAATAAATTCAACTTACTACTTTCTGAAATACAGGTTGTTACCTTGTCACTAGTATTGGGAACAAATTGCCTATAATTCGCATCGCTCAAATCCAGGTTAAGGTTTCTGGATAAGAGCCATATTAACCTCAAGGCGACGCACAGAGTGGTTACAGGCGACTTTACAGTGATACAGATTAATTTGCACAAGTTTTAGCCTCCTCTGGGCTTTTGGCATCATTTATGTTCAGATGGCGGATTTTCAATTGAGCCAAACCACAAAACACTGCCATTCTTTGACTTTAGTCATTTGATATACGTCAATCCGAAGATAGCAGCCCGTCTTTCTGCCACCATCAGTCAGGAAGTTGACACCTACTCACCTTTCGGGTAACTGCCAATGTGAACTACCAATGTGCGTTTCAATCTAACTTCCTTCTTCTTTTTTGGAATGGGATTAGCATTAGTTTCTACCGCCTTTTGCCTACTTATCCTTACTCATCTTCACGAAGTTTAAAAACCTGAGAATTTTTTTTACTCCAACTGGGTGTCGACCCTTCTGATCCCTTGCTTTCAGCTTTAGATATATAAGCTATTATGCACACTACACACTCATCCATAAGCAAAGGACTTTCTTTTGCTGGAAGAAAGCGGACCGTCCGAACAAACGGTTTCATACCGCGAAATAATGTCCCTATGTTGAGTTTGCAAATCTTTTCAAGATTGTGAAAGTCCAGCGATATTAATTTTTTTCCCTATGGAGGGCGAAACATTTTCGTGTAGGTTGTTTGCAATTGTCAGACGGGATGCCTTTGGCCATGTGGTCCGTGTCAGTAGCTGATTACGCTATTAGAATGAAGGCTTCCTGTCTGACGATAGGATTTCTACGTGGAAACGTTGCCTCCACATGTAAGCTGAATACGACTGCAGAGGAGCATTTCGATGATAGTACTGTTATTATCTTCATCTGATAGTGTGGAGACAGAGTCTGAGCCAGCAGTTCACTAAAGGACTCCTCTACAATAGTGACCTTCATACCACTTGGAACGAAATTCATAACGATTTCGTTGTCATTTCCAACGATGCTCGCCCAAATTCGCGCAATGAGAAGATACGCGTCATCTACACATTCCATAGTTCCTTGGCTTTGTTCACTTTAGTTCCCACAAGTAAAGGAAGGTCGATTATGCTGTGACCTCCATTAGCATCGCAAGGATTTGGTAAAGAAAACCTGTTACTCACTAAGGTGCCCAGGTATCAGCGAGGCTCTGTTATAACACAGGTGAATTAGACCTTTTACTACAAAGCATCTGAAGAACACGAATCGCGTAATATATCAGGTTAGGGTTATGAAAACTATACGTGATTGGACGGGTCGGAAATAGCACTCAAGACTTCAGATCGAAAACGAGTCTTACGATATTAGGGCAACCTTTACTCATGTACTCTAGCCCTAAACGGATCATGGATTAGAGAGAGGTACACTTAACCCTCCATATCACCACAAAATTGTTACGCAGTGGAGGGTATACTGTTAGGGGTTCCGGTTTACCATTCCACCGACCTTCGATTATTCAACTCATGAGTTGAAATGACAGTTTTATTAATTTTTTTTTGATGCTGAAAGACAAATCGCCAAGACCTTGAATGGCGTTTTTAGTCCCCAGTGGAAGTTTTATTCTCAGCGGAATTTTTATTCTAAAAATTTCTGTTCTGGTTTTTTGAATTTGCAAAGCTATCAGACCCACATTCTTATGAACATGTTAAAAAAGATAGCTTGCTATGATATTCAAACATAGTTTCAAGATTTGGTCTATGACTTCAGCGTTGAAGTCACAATAAGTTCCTAATAATGACCATTATAATCCTTTCCTTTTTGTTTTGTTCTCTTTATAATAGTTTTTATAATTCGCAGGTAAATTAACAAAAAAAAAATATTTTGATTGTCATGGATAACTGTGTATTACAATGGGCCATACATGGTCTTAGTGTGTCTATCATATTCAAATTATTAATCGTTTTACTTTTTCTTTTTTTAATTTTAGAATTCTTAAAACTCCGACAGAGGAAATTTGGCCAGGTGTTACATCACTCCCAGATTATAAAAATACTTTTCCATGTTGGTCTACGAATCAATTGCCTAACCAACTTAAAAACCTTAATAGTGAAGGTCTTGATTTAGTTCAAAAAATGCTAATTTACGATCCAGTCCATCGCATATCAGCAAAAGATATTTTGGAACATCCATATTTTGATGGCTTTGATAACAAGTTGATAACATTACGTTATAAAACAGAACAATAGTACAGTAACCATATTTAGGGAATTGTTTAAGTCTGTCTTTCATACATTTATTCTATAATTTTATTTTACTTACAATGTAACTGGTCAATAGTATTTTAAAAAAAGCAAAGTATTTTGAAATATAGTCGTGAAATTTTAGACCGTATAAACACGTTTCGTTTTCGTATCATCTACAATCAGTCCTTTTTTAATGCGATTTGATAAGTGGACGTTTCTATTTTTAAATGTAATTTATACAGATATATATTTTTTATGCTCTGAATCTATATGTATATAAAAATGAATGTGTGTTTATTTGTTTGTGGGTTTGTTTATTTGCAGTCTATAGACGGCTAAACGGCTAGACCGATTTTCTTGAAATTTTAACAGTACCTTCCTGTATGTCTGGAAGGAACTATAGGCTACTTTTTAATTTCAAGTAGGCGAGGTGCCACGCCCGCATACCCAATAAGTATTTAATGTCGCATATCTCAAAAACTACAACAGCCTGAGTCCTAAAATTTTGTATGGACGACTTTGACGTATATATGAACAAAATGGGCGGATTGGCTATAGTGGGCGTGTCACCTCATAAAAATATTAAATTAATATATCTAAGAAAATATAATAGAGTCCTAACAGTCTGTGTTGTGATTTCGTATGGTACGGACGTTACTGCGCTTTGAGTTATTAAAGAATCATTTAACAAAACGTAAATTGGAAATACAAAAACAAAATTTAACGCAATCGTGATAGTGATACTTCTGCTTTCAATTTGCAAGCTAAAATGAAAAAACAAAAACTAATAATACGGCGCGATCCCTTATAAATAATAACAATTATTGGCAACCTCTTCAAACTGTAGATGCTGATAATGAAACAACAGTAACAAAAAAAAAAACAACACATCCCTCCAATAACAATACTTAAAAGTAAAATTGAACAAGTTCATGACTTATGCAAAAAATGTAATGTCAACAGTTATGCTATAAGAAGAATTTCAATAGGATTGAAACTTTTTTGTCAAAAGCAAGAGGATTTTGATAATATATCAAAATATTTAACATCACATAAGTTTGAGTTCTTTACCTATGCTACCAAAAATGATAGACCATATAAAGCCTTAAAAACAAACTAAAAGCTATGGGCTTAGATTGCATAGATGTTAAGATGATAACTAAATCTGGGAAGGGGAATATTGACCTTGTGTTTTATATGGTTTATTTTAAAAGGCAAAGTATCACACTCAAAGAACTCAGAGAAAAATACTCGTTAATCGAGTTTCTTAAAGTAAAGTAGCAGTTCCATAGGAACAGTAAAAATAAAATAACTCAATGTTTTAATTGCCAAATGTTTGGACACGGTTCCTCTTGGTGTGCTGTTAAAACTTTTTTTGCTAAATGTTCAGGAGAACATAAAACAACTGAATGTAATGTAAACATTATTAAATGTGCTAATTGCAGAGATGATCACCCGTCATCGTCACCCAACTGTCCAAATTGGATCAATTATATTGAGCTTAAACAGCGTTACATGACTAAGAACTCCAGATTTCAAGGCCATAATAGTCCAAGAGTTGTTGTTAATACTACCAATAAAATATATGAAAAATCTCATTTTCCACCACTTCATTTAAGTCCCCCTCCTACTAATTGTTGGGCAAATTTAAACACCAATGCTAATAATAGCGATTTATTTTCATTTGATGAAATCAGGAATATTACTTTTGAACTAATACATAAACTAAGAACATGTAAGTCTAAATTATATCAATTAGAGGTTGTTTCAAGCATTGCTTGCAAATTTTTGTCACCTTTATGACAGATAAGATCTCCAAAAATTATAAACTGGAATGCTAGAGGCATTAGACATAAGAAAGATGAACTGATTGATTTTATGATTGATAAGGAAATAGATATTTGCTTACTAACCGAAACACTACTAACGCATCAAGTTTCCATCAAAAATGATGCATACTACTGTTACAGAAACGATAGAGATTCCAAGGGCGGAGGTTTGCAATCTATATTAAGAAAATATACAATATAAATTGATTCCTATACAAAACACTGTTTTAATTGAAAATATTGGTATTCAATTGGAGACCCAAGATGGTCCAATATCCATAATTGCATGTTACTTTCCCGGAGGAGCTGCCGGTCGGGATGATTTGAAGAGGAAGCAATTCGCAGCTGACATTTCAAAGCTAACTCGTTGAGATAATTACATTCTAGGAGGTGATTTTAATAGTCGCCGTCGTTCCTGGGGATGTTTACGTGCCAACTGTTGGGGAAATATTCTTCTTGAAAAAGTTAAAGCTAATAATATATGGATTAAAGCTCCATGTGATCCTACACACATACCTACAATAGAAACTCACCAACCATCAACTTTGGACTTTTATTTGACTAATATTCCTCGAAAATTATCAGACCCTATTACATGCAATAACTTAAGCTCCGATCATCTTCCAGTATTGATATCACTTATTTGTTCAACTATTAATTCTGCTCACTTATTTTTAGACTTTAGTAAGGCTAACTGGGTACTGTTTAAACAGTACGTTAAACAAAACGTCTAATGAAAATTAAGCGAATTAAATGGTACTATTGAATTGTTCACAAATATTATTCATAATGTTGCAAATGCAAGTGTGCCGAAAAAATCGTCTCTTCACAAAAACAAACGAGTACCATCTCACAGGAATTTTTTTCGACGTCGATGGATGAAAAAGCATAGTATTGATAAGATGCAAATGAACTTTCTTAATAAAAAAATTAAAAAAGACTCATTATTGAAAGAAATAAGTCTTGGAGTAATTTTTTGGCAACTCTTGAAAAAGGTTCTTCCCCCTTTTGGAACATTTCAAGAGTACTGAAAAAGAAGTACCAAAATTTGGCAATCCTTAAGTATGAAGGAGTCCGTTACTCTACAACACAAGAAAAATGCGAATTGTTAGCTAAATGTTTCAATTTAAATCATACGTCGTCTACACATCTCTCTGATAATACAACTATTTCTAACGTTGCAAATGCAGTAAATTCATTAAATCAAGCGCACGTTAATATTACTAATGATTTTCTGATATCATACGATAAAATTAAAGCTTTTATTAAAAATCTTAAAATTAGAAAAGCATCCGGTCCTGATGACATAAGTAATAGATTATTAAAGGCCCTCCCGAGAAAAGGAATACAAAATCTTACTAACATAATTAACAATTGTCTTAAGCTTTATTTCCCTGATTGCTGGAAAGATGCAAAAGTTATTGCTATTGTCACACCAGACAAACTTTACTTTCATCTTTAAGCAAAATTTTTTAAAAAGTGATTAAGGAAAAAATTTTGAAATTTTGTAACGAAAACCAAATATTCCCGACACAACAGTTTGGTTTTAGAACAGGACAGAATACTTCCCACCCTTTGGTTAGAATCAAATCCAAAATAAAAGAAATTTAAATGCAGGAAAATCTACTGGCAAGGTTTTTTTAGATATTAAATCAGCATTTGATTGTGTATGGCACGATGGCCTCATTTACAAAATGGTTCAATTGAACTTTCCTCCGGAGGTTACTAAATTAATCCAAAGCTTTTTATTCAACAGAAATTATAGAGTATTCGTTGGGAAAACTTGTTCATCCCAGATTGCAATTACAACAGGGTGTCAACAAGGGTGTTGTTTATCACCAATTCTATACAACATTTTCACCTCAGATTTTCCATCACTTCTTAATTCGCAGACGACACTGCTATCCTTTGTCACGAAGTACTCCTAGAAGATATTATTAATAGTCTTCAAGACGATTTAGCTGTAATAGTAGAATACTATAATAAGTGGAAAATTGTTATCAACACACAAAAAACTCAATCTATATATTTCACTCGAAGATGAAAAACTATATTTACTCCACAGAGATATTTTTAAAGAACACATATATTAAGTGGGATTCAAAAGTTAAATATTTAGGTCATTCTGGACTCAAAAATTAATTTTGGAGAACACGTTTCATATTCATAAATAAATTAAATAACGTCAATAGGCTTTTATACTCGTTTGTAAATAGGAATTCATCGCTGAATCAAGATAACAGAATTTTTATATTTAAGTCAATTTTTATGAGTATATTATATTATGCAGCTCCAGTATGGACTGATATTGCTGAATGCCACATAAAGAGGCTCCAAATTAGTCAAAATAAATTATTAAAAATGATATAAAATTTACCGTGGAATTTTTCTACACAGCGCTTGCATTCTATTGTTGAGGATAGAATTTTAAAACTTACAAACAATTACAATAATAGATGTGTAACGTCTGAATATGATCATATTAACATTTTAAATGTTAACACATAGCTTTAAGTTTTATCTTAACATATAATCTTTTTTTTTTTTGTTTCAAAGGTTTTTTCTTATTTTTTTTGCCTAAATTTTTTCTTTAATATTATTATTATTATAGTATCAAATATTATTCATTGTTGATTCTAAATAACTAAGTTGAAAAGGTTACTAGTTTACCTGAACTCTTTAATAAATTTTTGTTAATAATACTTTGTTAAACCCTCTTTAATGTTAAATAAAAAGAACAAACACATAAAAAAACTGAGTCCTAAAAGTTTGTCGAATCCACTTTAGTATCAATATGAATATTTTAGACAAAAATGGGCTGACTAGGAAAAGGGGCGTGGTACTTACCATATGAATTAAATTTAGAACTTATATCTGGGAAATAATTATAGATAAAATCATCAATCAATCAAATTTAACACGGGCAACACTGAAATCCATATGAATAGTTTGTGAAAAATTGCCGGACTAGCAATATGATACAAAAGTTCGTGTACATGGAAAACTATTAGAGCTAGAATCTAGCATGAACCACTTTGACACACATATTTCGGGTTAGGGAAATAAATGGACTCTATTTTTATATGAATTCTTAGACAGAAAGTAAATACTAAACATCATATATCTGATAAGCTATTGCAGCTAAAGTCATGTGTATTGCCTGTTCATTCCAATACCTGTTTTATTATATGTTTGTAAAAATACAATGAAAACAAAAGAAACAAATGAAAACAATGAAAAAATCTCATATTGTTTGTTCACTGATTTGATGTATACTGAATACGTTTGACAGATGTCGTCGCCAACATAAAAAATGAAGACTTATTCACAGTAAATGTTCCATATGGAGACATTTGTATCTAGACGCTCATTTTATACTGGTACACCTGGTAAATTCAACCTAAATAAAGGAGTTTTTTCGTGACTGTCATGATAAACGGACGTTTAGCGGCAAACAAGTTCTTTTTTGCGATTTGGCATAGTGTATTTATTGTGAAAATATATTTTGGATTGTAAATTTACTAATTATTAATTATTGAATTGCTTCCCACTCCCCCCTTTCCCATATACCCTGCTTTCATCCTATCCCCTATACTATCCTTCCCTCCTTTAGGACGTTGTACAATGGGTCAATCTGACCTCCGGGTACTGTACCTGTCTTGACTGACAGGTACACGTCCTCTAACTTGACCTAACCTATAGATGCATTAGTTGGGAGACCTTAAGGAAACCTGAAATTACCCGGTGCAGAAACTGCCAAGGTTTTAACCACAGCGCTTCAAACTGTTTTTAGCAACAAAATGTGTGAAATGTAAAGAGCAGCACGAATTTGGTAAATGTCCCCTAAATGAAATTCCTAATGTGGAGAGAGAAAAACTATTTTGCGTTTAATGTAATAAATATGGACATCCAGCTTCGTAAAAAGGATGTGAGAAGTACAAGGAAATCCAACAGAAGCTTAGAACTAAAAAGCAAAGACTTGTTCAAAATAGGTCAAAAGGAACAATATATTCGTCTACTATACAACCAAATGTGACATTTGCAAGCGTTTTGAGAAAAGTTAATAATAGAAATATAAATAATACTAACCCAAATAACATACCATTAGAAGAACTGAAAAATGTAATGCAGAATCTAACTAACCAAATCATTAATTTGCAAAAGCAAGTTCAACTACAAGCATCGTGAATTGATTCCATTTCTCTTTGTTAGGAAACTAATATTAGAAACGTAATAATGGAGGACTATAATATACTAGAACTAAATTTACTAGAAATCAATGTAAACTCTTTAATAGGTTTAAGCAGGAGATATGATTTGAGTAAATTTTTAGATCTCCATAAACCAGATATTGTCTTATTAAATCAAACTAAATTAAATGTTAAACATAAAATTAATTTTAAGGGTTATAATACTGTACGGAAGAATAGATTACATGCTAAAAGAGGTGGAGATACTGCAATATTAATTAAAGAGAATATAAATTATGAGAACTTCAATAGTAACTCAATAAATTTATTTCAATGTCTGGAAACATGTATTCTTATGATTCCTTTATTTGCGAGTAAATTTCTATTTAAAATTGCGGCATATTATCCTTCGGGTAATAATGACAATTTTTATCAAAGGGGAATTTCTGAAAATTTTTCAAATTTTAGACCTGAACAATCCTGATAACTATTACATTCTAGCTGGAGACCTCAACTGTAGGCACAGTGACTGGGGTAATGAGTCTTGTAATACAAAGGAGAATATTTTGAATAGCTGCTATGTAATGAATTTGATTTTAGATGTAGTTTTTATGCTTCGGTTGAACCATCCTTCCCAACAGGAAGGTCATATTTGGACATTGCTATTCTCGTTTAATAATACATAGGGAAAATAATAGTCTCAATTGCTTGAAAACTTTAGATTATGACAGCGAACATAACGCTATTCAAATACGGGTCTTAGGGACTGATAATGACCATCCCCTTGCCTTCTTCATGGCTTCGCCCAGTTATCGGCTGAATTATAAGGATACTAAATGGCAAAAATTTAGAAGTAGTATTTTGAAGGATTACAATGATAATGACAAAGTTCCGAACGATAGGAATCTGTCTAATTCCGAAATTGACTATTTTCTTAGGTTGAATACGTTCATTAATACTGCTATGGAAAAATCAGTCCCAAAAGTTAGTGTCTCTGATTCAACCTCGAAATTTACAAATAATATAAGGAGATTACATTCTGAGAAAAGCAGAATTTTGAGCAAGATAAAGCAATATAACAGATTGGAAATATTTTTGATACCAACTGAGCGGAATTTGTTGAAGATAAAATTAAAGCTAGTTAGGAAATAAATTCAGGAGAATCTTTCTCTGTCTGTTAATGATTATTTTCGAACGAAATTAACTGGCATGGAAAGTAGGTACACATCTCACATGTTTGAAGAAGTTAGGAAGTAGTTTAGACACTCTCAATCTGTTAGTATCGATGTGCTTAAGATTAATCAGGATGAGGGTAATTTACTGGAAAGTGCTGATATAGTTGCAGGAAAGGTGGAAAGAGAAGTAGGAAGTAACAAATTCATTTTAAGGAATAAAGATCAAATTCTGAACGTAATTGGCGCATTTCTTGAATCTGTTTACTCTTATAAAGAGAGTGATATGGATAACAGTGTACACCAAAATGTGGATGACTGCTTCTTAGAATTTATGGAATTAAAAAATGAATATGAAAGAAGTCATTCGACCATCACCACATTTGGTACGGATAAAAGAGCCAATGATTTGTATGGTTCTTCCACAGGGACCTTTTTTATAACAAGGGATTCAATTAATTATATTTTTGATAATTTACGGGGAAAACTATCCTCGTGAATGGATAACATACCAAACTTTATATTAAAAAACGTCCCGAGGGAAATTAGATATGAGTACTGTACTCTCTTTAATAATATGCTCAATAATTCATATTTTCCACGAGCTTGGAAAACTGCGAAAGTTGTGGTTTTACCGAAGAAGGATAAGGATACTAGTAATATTAGGAACTTCCGTCCGATAAGTTTGCTACCGAATATTAGCAAAATTTTCGAGATGTGTATCAATAATTTGTTAGTCAAATTTTGCGAGCAGGCTAAACTGGTTGATGATAGACAATTCGGGTTTAAATTTAAACATTCCACTATACACGCAATTCCCTACCTATTTTCAAATATTTACTGGAACTGGAACAAATCTTTATGCACAGGCGCGTGTCTCGTGGACTTCGAAAAGGCATTTGACAGTATTTGGCTTCCAGGACTAATATATAAACTGTTAAATTATAAAATGCCCTTTAACCTGGTTATTCTTATTCATAATATGCTGAGTAATAAGAGATTTCGTGTTTATAATGGGAACAGAATGAGTAGCAAAGCATTTACTGTGGTTAATGGTTTACAGCAGGGGACAGTGAACTCTCCAATTTTATTTAATTTGTTCGTTATGGATCTTTTGGAAGGAAACGATAATATGGTTGCTTTTGCTGATGACATTATTTTGTTTCATTCTGACCATAAAATTCAGAAAATCAATGATAAACTACAAACGTATTTCCATATGGTCGAAGGATATGCTATTGACTGGAAAATGAGAATAAATTTCGAAAAATGCGAAACAATTCTTTTACGTCCTCCTGTGGCCAAGTGCAAATGTAACATTAGAAACAATTGGAGAAATTTTGTAATAAAATCTTACTCTAATATAGCTATACCAGGCAAACAATCTGTAAAATACTTGGGTGACAAATTTCTCTATTTCAATAATCACATTGTTATACAAATAGATAAGACTAAAAAGACCTTTTTCGTGTACAAAAGACTGTTTTTTTCTAAACATATTAATCCTACGGTTAAACTTATCTTATATAAATCATTAATTAGACCCATTCTCACGTATGGTTGTCCAATTTGGTATAATGTCTCGCCGTCATATATGTTGAAAATGAGAGTATTTGAGAGAAAATGCCTTAAGGCTTGCACTTCTTTGTTTAGTTCACAAGATAGTGGCTTTACGAAATATGTGTCGAATGGAAGATTATATTCCAAAGCAAAAGTTGACAGGATTGATAACTTTATCATTCATTTAATCAGAGATCATTGTGAAGATCATTATTGTGAAGACCATGGAATGCACTGAAAATAATCTGATTATGGCCCCATATTATGTGGGGGAGAATACATATATAGAACCATTCAAAATGGATATGTTCCTCCAGAGGCCTTTTTATATCTGGATAAATATGGATATATCCAGAATGAAAGGGGCCTTCCAGTATTTTACCATGTTTACCGCCGGGCCACTGATAAGGCAATTACATGCAATCAAATTACAGCGTGTAATAAGAGATTTGATGATAGCATCTATCTTAAGTATACAAATATGTTTCGAAACATAAATTTTAAAAAAAATATTGGTGGCTTGAAATGTAAGGTACCTACATTGCACACTGCTTTTACCTCTTGACTTTGTTGTTTATCCTTTTAATAAATAAGTAATGTTGTTTTCTATTTTTTCATTGCAAAGTAATTTTTTTTCTATCGAACTATAATTAGATAATAGAACTAAAATAAGTATTATTAAAATGTATTAAAATTAAATCTAATACGTATATGCTTGAGCGCCCAATTGGGGACAGTGCATATTTAGTTATTGTATGTTTCCTCTATTTGTTTATTTGTAGTTTAATTATAAGTATTTTTTTTGGTAAATTAACGGATAAAAAAATCAACCTAAATAAAAAATATAGTAGTAGTATATGCCGAAGTTTGGCAGTTGAAAATAGCCATCTTGTTGAAGTTACATCTGTCAAATTAGTTGTCATTTATTAGTCAGCTCCGCCAAATTATCATGGACTACAGACAACGACGTTGTTCACTGAATGGACCCGGACTATAATTTGCAGCGAAAAATCATCTCCAGCAATGAGGCCCATTTCTAAATGAATTGGTACGCGTGTATACTTCATTGGGAATGGCATTGGCAAGGTCATCACTGACAACGGCGACGATATCAACTTCTTCTGGCCTGAATAGCATAATCTAGACACTAACGACATGTGGTTTCAATAGGATATTTAATACGGCTTATACCATATGGTCACCTATTTGGAGATGAAGTGAACTGACAAGTGATATCGTGCGGTGTACATATGTATGAAAAACCCCGAAACCGCAGCTTTCTTCAAAGCTGTTATACCCCATACTATCATTTGAACGCTACATATAATAAACATCAATAGGTATTTCAAAAACTTTTCGATGAAATTTCACTCACACTATTTTTTTATTTAAAGACAGGAAGCAGTTAATTAAAGAATTAGCGTGTTAGCCAATTTGTTTTCATTTAATTTCTATGGGTTTTTTTTATTATTAATTCGCCATAACAACCCGATTAACGGATTTCGGCCTGCCGCAACACATCCTTCCAGTTGCCTCTGCTTCTTGCGCGTCTACGCCAGTTGGTCACACAAATCGATGACAGGGCTTCCTCGATTTGGTCCTTCCAACGGATACAAGGTCGTCCTCCTTGCCGACTTCCGCAGATTCCCGCATCAAATACCCGCCCCTGGATATTAATACACTGCACAACGTCCATGTCGTTGAGGAGCTCATACAGCTCACTGTTCGATCGGATGCGGAAATCATCGCCAACTCGTACTGGAACGAAGATCTTACGCAGTACTTTCCTCTCGAATACTCTCAAGGCTGCTGCATCGGTGCTTAATAGGGTCCATGCCTCTGCGCCATAAAGAAGCAAGGGTAGGGTGAGCGTCTTGTAGAGTATTAGTTTTGTCGTACGAGAGATGTCTCTGCTACTCAATTGCCTACTGAGACCATAGTAGCACTTGTTGGCAAGAGTGGTCCTGCGCTTGATCTCCAGACTGACATCATTTTTGGTGGTAACGGCGGAGCCAAGATAAATAAATTCCTTGACTGTATCAAAAGTATAGTTATCGGCCGTAATCTGAGAATCAATAAGCCGCATTTATTGCCAAATCCATCTTAGCAGACTCCCGTTCAATAGCACTAAAGGCAGCAGTAACATCTGGTTTGGTACGTCCTATGATGTCAATGTCGTCAGCGTACGCAAGCAACTGGACACTTTTTAAAAAATAGTGTCATTGCGATTACCTCCCGCCTTTCGCAGAACACTCTCCATGACGAAGTTGAGGTCGCTTGATAAGCGGTCGCCTTGTCTGAAACCTCGCACGGTATCAAAAGGTCCGGAGAGGTCCATTCCTACCTTAACGGAGCTGCAGGAATTGCTCAACGTCATTCTGTATAGCCTTATCAGCTTGGCAGATATACCGAGGTCAGGCATTGCGGCAAAAACGCAATCCCTTATGTGGCGATCGTGGGCTGCCTTATAGTCGACAAAAAGATGATGTGTCGACTTGTTTTTTGTGGGTCTTTTCCAGGATTTGGCGTAGTTTGAAGATCTGGTCGATGGTGGATTTACAAGGTCTGAAGACGCTCTGATAAGGTCCAATCAGTGTTTTAACGAGTGGCTTCAGTCGTTCACACAATACGCCTGAAATATTGCAAAAATGTAAAATTTGAGAAGAGAAAAATTATGATAAAAATTGGGTCTCGTAGACTTTTAGACCTCCAGTGGAGTTCTTCTTACGAAGTTCACCAGATCTGTACTTGTCTAAGTTTTTAGACGCCAGTAAAGAGTGTAAGTCATTAAATTTCCTAAAAAAATTTAAATTTGAAAATCACATACTCAGAGGTCACCTCAGTCACCTGACAAAGCATTTATCATCACTAATAACATTAGTATTACTCAAAAAGCACTTACCGAAGGTATGACCACTGAGTACTCTATTCATCATTTTGATGTCGTTTGTCGGAAACTGACTGATAATGAAAACGATTATAAGATCTGCTTATTCTCCAAAAAAACTATAGGTTTTTCTATCAATTTTATATTAAAATTTAGATCATAATCAAGAACAAAAACAGCAGTTGATATTGACTATTGAAAATTGATGCAAACTTGAAAAAAGCGTCTAGATGTGATAGAAAGAGAGTCCGCGTTTTTTATGTACTTCCTTATTGTAATATCTTTGCCAGCTAATAGTAGTTGTTGTTCAGCAAGTTTGTGGTTACTTACACAGTTGTAGGCATGAATCTCCTTTCTTTTGGGCAACCCAGTACATCATCTCATTAATGCAGGTCTTGCCGATCTAGTTTTCTTGTTGGCATAGCTTCGTTGCGGGAATATATTGTCATCCTCGAGAATCTGACTGATTTTCGTTTTTAGCTTGAGATTAATCATTTTAATGAAGACAGATATGGGAAAGATGGAGCAAAATATTTTTAATTCGACTGAATGGAATGGGTATTATTTTTGAGATTCTCCACGTCCAGCCTTTGATCGAGTTAGCATTCAAATCAGTTAGAATAGCGGTTTTGGATGTATCAGGAAGCGACTTGTGAATTGAATATGTTATTTCATTATGGTTTTCTGCCGAAGTTCTTTCTTTATTGCGAAGTATGTCCATAAATTCCTCAAAAGTAAAACCATGTTCCCCAGGAGTGAGGACTTCATCATCCTCAATACCGTTTACCTAAATGGAATCCGTGAGGTTAAACTGGTTTTTTAAATGGTATAGATTATTAAATTGTCATCAAAATTCCAGAGATCACTCTTCGCGTTTTTATTACAACCCCTAATGAATCTCCATACTTGTTTCTTGTTCGGGCTGTCATTTATGTACAGTAGAAGTCTATTAGTACGGCATCCGATAGTCCGGAATGCCCGATAGTCCGGCATTGCTCCGGAAAATTGTATAAATTCAACAAGCGCTCGGTATTGTTCGGAAATAATTGGCGGCTGACTAGTCTCAGCTGTCACAACAAATTCAGGTGCAGTGCAGCTCCGTTAATCAATCACGAAACGTCTCCGCCATTTTTTTGTGCGTTGTTGTTTTGTGTCCTTTCACATCGCAGTAAACGTAACTTTTGAAACTGTTTATAAAAAATTGATTTTCGTTATAATTGTACAGTCACCATGTTTTCAAAACATAAGCTTTCGAATTTAAAAGAAGAGAAACGAAAACGCATCATTATCAACATTGTAGTAAACCTCAGCCTACTCAAAATCTTGAAGAAAGTGAATCAGATGCCGGTACCAGAGGCTGGTACTAGCTACAGTGCTTCAGAAATTATTGATTTCCATATCAATAGAAATAAATTTTATACTAAACGCCAATAGTCAAGAAAACAAAAAGACATTCGTGACTTTTTTAAATCTAAGTGAAATATGTTTACAGTACGTGTACATACTTACATTATATGAAATGTAAAATAAACCTTATTGTATGTATTTTCATACTGTATTTGTAGTTTAATTATTAACCTATCTGTTCTTATAATTACCGCCCGATAGTCCGGAATTTTCGATAGTCCGGCACCAAGCCGGTCCCGAACGTGCCGGATTATCGAACTTCTACTGTACTTAATATTTGGACAAAAGCTGCGTTTCTTGACGAGCTTTATCTCCCTCTTCCAGATTCCCCTAGTATTAATCACCTCAAAATTCATAATATTGAGATTCGTAATATAGACCTGCATAGTTACAATTGTTGGTACAAGTTTCTCTGTGTTTACTAAACTGAGTGTGTATAGATAAATGGTTATGTGTTTCAGTTATACGTTGGTATTTTTATTATTTGTAGACGTTAGTGTGTGAGTGGATAAAGAGAGAATGAGTAACATCCCAGCCAGTATTTTTTTTAAATTTTTGGCCAACTTTAAGTTATTTTCGACTCCTCTGGACGATTGAAATAATCATATGTGCTCTCACTTTTGAGTCATAAATGAATGTTTTGTCAGGATAAAATGGTACTCTAGCCGCGACTCTTCCGAAAGAGTCTTTTATGACTCGGCACTCTAAACCAGTACGACTTATTTTTGAGAGTTTCTTGCAGTCATCAATTACGAGTATATTTTTTTAGTGTCATTACGGTCTTCTCATCTATTTTGATTTTTTTGTTGAATCACTTTTACTCATATTACGAATCATATGAGAATGTATTTAAAATCATATTTTTATCCTGTTATATTCACTTTTATGTTTCTTTATAATAACAAATGCAGTAGTTTCTTAGTTTTGGTTAAATATTTAAGAGAAAAAACACATATTCATTACATTATTATACTAAAAAGTATTAAATAAATAAATTAAAAATAGTTATATGTACATACAGTTTGTCAAAAAAATCTTTGCACAGATCAAAACAATGTAAAATGTGATCTTCATTCAAGAATTCCAACAACAAAATCTTTACCTACTTTTTTATTTTTGCGCACATTCTATAACTGTACTTGTTTACGACCATAAGGCGCCAATAGTTTTCTAATAGTCACATACATTACAATAATAACGACAATAAAAGAACTTTACACAGTATAAAGGGTGTCAAAAAAATCTTTGCATATTGAATGAAGATAATAAAAAAATGACCAAAAAAGCCGTTATTTCCAAAAATGTTGTGCATTTTGGGTTTTTTACAAATGAGATGGAATGTGAAAGGGGTAAACAACGTTTTATAAATGAAGTGATCGTTTTTTTGTATATTTGAATACAAAAAATGCCAGGAAAACGAGTTTCAAAAAATATTATACAATTGGTCTATTTCAACTACTACAAAGGCAAATCTGCCAAGGAAATCGCCGATATGTTCTCCTTGAACATCAGGACTGTATATAATATTATATTCCGTGCTGAAAAAGAAGGAGAACTAGACTTAAAAGGATTTACAGGCAGGCCAAAAAAGGTGACGCAGCGAGTTGAAAGAAAAATTATTAGAATCGTGTATGATAGCCCACAATCCAGTACGAGATGTTTAGCTCTTCAAGTGCAAAAAGACTTTGGGTTACGTGTTTCCCAAGAAACCATCAGAAATGTTTTTCAAAAACACAAATATTCTACAAGAGTGGCTAGGAAAAAACCCCTGCTGTCAGCACAAAATGTCGAAAAGAGATTAAGATTTGCCACCGAATACATCACTTCCTCCGGAGTACTGGGACGCTGTTATTTTCTCAGATGAGATGAATATAATGCTTTATTATCATGACGGACCGCAAAGAGTTTGGCGTAAGCCAAACTAAAATCTTATTCCTACAGTAAAGTTTGGAAAACTGTCTGTAATGGTATGGGGCTGTATATCCAGCATGGGAGTTGGTGTAATCAGGATTTTGGATGAAATAATGACTAAGGAAGTATATCTTGATATTTTAAAAAATGAACTGACCGCCAGCATTAAGAAATTTGGTTTTATTGACCCGGTTAATCCGAATAAATTTAATTACAAGTACTATCAAGATAATGATTCTAAACATAAATCTTATTTATGTAAGTCCAGGTTACTTTACAACTGCTCCAAAGTTATTGATACTCCTGCCCAAAGTCCTGATATTAACCCTATCGAAAATTTGTGGGTTCATCTAAAGCAAAAGGTAGGAAAAAGATCGCCCACAAATAAAAACGAATTGATAAAGTTCATCAAAGAAGAATGGGAAAAAATACCACTAGAATACGACATTCTGAAGCTTATTCAATTCATGAGAAGGTGTCTGCAATCGGTGATTGATGCTCAAGGTGGACACACAAAATATTAACACTATAATTTTAAAAAAATTGCATGTCTTAATATTTTATCAAGTGTGCAAACATTTTTTTGACAGCAGTAAAATTGAATTGTTTTTGTTTTTTAATATTTTACATTAGAATATTTTCATTGTTATAAAAGTTTTTTAATTATTATATTAACAAAACATATGTTTATAAAATCCTGTTTGAAAAAAATGAAAAAGTTGGTTATTTATATTAGAAATCAATGAATTTTTCGAAGTTTTTTTATTTTTCTCTATGTGCAAAGATTTTTTTGACAAACTGTATATTGTTACGTTTTTACCCTAAAATATGAGTTCGTAGATTGCAAGCAAAAAAAATTTGTGTTTAGTTTTAAACCAATTCTTTGTTGTTCGCATAATTCCGTGTGCCACCTTTGGCAACTTGATTTTAAATAACAACAATTTACTTTAGTTGTTATTCTTATTTACACTCGTTTGTTAGATCTTAGTAACGGAGATCTTCAAACCACGATTATTCTGACTGACTGAATTCTTCTTCATCCAGTTGCCTGATTTGTCTTGCCTTTTATATCGCTGGGTAAACAGTCTCATGGATGCTTTTGAAGGAGAATGATTTCCTTCGCGAAATCTCTGTAAATGTAAACATGTTGTTTACGTTATTGTTGTTTGTGTACTTTGTTTACGTTTGTCCTTGCAGTGTTGTTGTTGCTTCTTGTTTACTTGTTTAACCCCTTTTTTATACTGACGTTGTTGCTATATTTTTGCTTATTCGTTGATCATGTCAACAAGTCCTTTGCTTTTGTAGCTTTTGTTTATTATTTTAATGTTAAACGATAACACCATTTCTATTTTCGAAACACTGCCGCCCACTTAAGCCTGTTCATCCCGAATAGTCTCATTATCTCTTCTCCCATATTTCACCAATCGCTCTATGTGGGCGTCGTTCGAATCTTCTTAATACCGTATACCTCAAACATTTCCTTGAATACGGCTGACTCGAAATTACTGCCTTGATCAGAATGTAGCTCTATTGGAACCCCGTAGCGGCATACTCAGTTGTTCACAAAAACATTTACTACGGTGTTCGCCCCTTGATTGGGTATCGCATACACTTCCGGCCATTTGCTGAAGTAATCCATCACGACGAGAACATATCGGTTTCCGGCATTGCTGGCAGGAAAAGGGCCTGTAACGTCCATCGCTATCCGCCCGAAAGGTGCGCCCGGGTTATATTGTTGCAGCTGACCTCGACTTCATCTTACGGGAGCTTTAGGCGCAATACACTGGGTACAGTTTGCAATCCAATTCGCCACTGCTTGCTGACACCCAACCCAATAAAAACGTTGTTTTAGTTTTTCCAGCGTCTTTGTTACCCCAAGGTGCCCTCCGCTAGCTCCATTATGGAACCCATTTACGACTTCCTTCATTTTTGAGGACGGCACTACTATTAGGTTGGATGAGGCTTTGCCATCAGCCTTTCCCAATGTCGATATAAGCACCCGTTTATCACTTTTAAACTGTCCCATTGCGCCCAATATGCTTTTATAAGAAGACCTGCTGCTGATATCTCATTTTTGGTAGGCCGTTTGTCCTCTTCCTTAGCCGCTAAAATCTTCGCCAATATTGGGTCACTTCTTTGTGGTTCGGACCAGTCTTCGTTGGCATCGATCTGCGTTAGCCGGGTAACGATGATGGCTTCCTCCTTCGCAGCATCCACATAATGATTACCGTGTCCGGAGACTGTTCGTGTTGAAGATAAGCCTTTGTTATCTGTACTTTAGATACATGATGATCATCACTGTTCTCATGTTTTCTACGCCTTCTGGATATACTTCTTTCAATGTAGTGTTGATTAGAAGCCTTATTTGTAGTAATGACACGTCGTCTTGTTGGTGAGATGGATCTTGACTTCTTTCTTGGCGCTTTGCAATTTCTTTGGAAACGACCGCCCTTTCCACAGTTAAAACATTTAAGCTTGGCCTTTTCCGGTTTCTTCCAAAACTTGTTTCAGCATCTCTTTAAATTTATTTGAAAGGCACTCTTCTTTCTCCACGACTTCCATCTTTCGCACTTTGCTTACCTGTGATCTAGAAATCGTGCAAGGGGTCTCCTGGGCTAGTGCAAAGGTTGTCTTTTGTGTGGAACATACCGCTCGTTTGATGTCTGGGTCGCGTATACCATTAATAAACGCCACGGTTTTAAAGTTGTCTATCAACGGGTGGTTTTCCCCTGGGTATGTAAGCTGTACTAATCTATCGACCTTCATTGCAAAGGCTTTTGCGCACGGCACCCTAAATCCATATGGTACAGTTTTCGTTTGTGTTCGTCGCCGAATTTATGCTGTAACGGTATAGCAAGAATTTCATTCAATTATTAAGAATATGAAAATATGAACATGTCCAACACTAACAGTGTTGATAGCATTGAATATTAAATTGCAAACGCTAGCAAATTGATCGTTGCTTGAGGTTATCAAACAGAAGTGCTAGCAACAATGTGTGTGTATGTACAGTGAGAAGCAAAACTGTCCAGATGTTTTACATTAAGAAAGTAAGGTAATGAAAGTAATACAAATATAGGTGTAGTATCTAATAAATATTTTTTTTCTATTTTATTTCAGTAGACGATTGGAAACGGGTTATTTGGAGTGAAATGAAATGGAAAAGAATATTTTTGGCATAGGCCTAGGCATCCAAAAACACCATGTGAAGGAATCGATGAAACATGGTGCCGGCAGTATTATGGTGTGGGGATGTTTTACTTAGTGGAACATTGGACCGTTGGTGAAAAACCAAGATATAATGGATAAGGAGGATTATTAAATATTTTACACACAAATTTATCACATTTTGTTGACGAGAGTGCCTATCCAGCCGAAGAAGTTGTTTTCCAGCAAGACGGAGATCCGAAGCACACTGCCAAAATAGTTAAAAGCTGGTTACAAAATCAAACTTTTGGGACGATGGACTGGCCTGCACAAAGCCCAGGCCTGAATCCTATAGAAAATTTATGGGCTATTGTTAAAAGAAAGCTGATAGCATATGAAAACCCACCAAAAAATTTTGACGAGCTTTGGGAGAGAATACAACATGAATGGCGAGCTCTTGACCGTGACACCATCCAAAAGTTGGTGGAGAGTTTGCCAAAACGTGTTGAAAGCGTTATTAAAAATAAAGGCCTTTGGACGAAATATTAAATTGGCAACGATTAATGATTTTCAACAAACCTTGCAAACAGTGCAAAACTGTTCAAATAGTGAATTTTTGGTTTTTTGCATTTTTTTTATTTTTTTGAAGAAATTTATATAAGTTTTTGTTCTTTATAATTTAAAATAATGTTCAATAAAATAGAAAAAAAAACATTTATTTGATACTACACCTATATTTGTATTACTTTCATTACCTTACTTTCTTAATGCAAAACATCTGGACAGTTTTGCTTCCCACTGTATGTACGTTATTGATAGTTTGTATTTTTATAATAAAAGAATTGTTTCAAACATGCGTCGGCAATGCTGACATCATTAACACGCTTGCCTTTTATATCGCTGGGTAAGAAGTCTGATTGATGCTCTTGAAGGAGAATGACTTCCTTCGCGAAATCTCCGCAAATGTAAACATGTTGTTTACGTTATTGTTGTTTGTGTACTTTGTTTACGTTTGTCCTTTCAGTGTTGTTGCTTCTTGTTTACTTGTTTAACCCCATTTTTTATACTAACGTTGTTGTTATATTTTTGTTTGTTCGTTGACCATGTAAACAAGTCATTTGTTTTTGTAGCTTTTGTTTATTATTTTAATAACACAATTTTCATTTTCGAAACAATATGTTCAGGTATTCAAATTCGCTTTTGCAATATAAAAAATATATAATTCGCAATGCAAAATAAACATCCCAACTAACACAAGATGCTAGCTAATTCATCCGAAAAGACCTTTCATCTTTTCTGAAAATTGAGTGATATGATTAATATGCAAGTCAACTTATATATGTACTTATTTCAAAATCATACAAATTATCTTAGCTTTCCTTGATCTTCTTCAGCGACATTACTTTTTTATTTGAATAACAACGTAATTTTATTTTCCTTTTTTTTATTCATTTATATATACTATATACTACATTTAACACGGTTTGTTTTAAATCACTGCACGAGATAAACTAAAGAAATGATATAAACTCACTGTTTATGAAATAAAAAAGGTTCCGTTGTAAGTAACGGTATAAGAAAAAAAGGAAGAAAATATGATGTGAATTCTTAAAACAGGAGTCTATTGCGATGATCACCACGTTCAATTTATGATTCCGCACAGTGTGCCAGTTTTGTTTTTGTGCTTTAAATTAGTTGATTTATAAGCATTTAAATGAACATTTTTGTAGATCTTGTAGCACCAAACTGATGAATCAGTTTTAGGTCATCTAAGACAGTCTTAAAAGCCCTGTTTGATTTTGTTAAAACAATCTTCCAATTCGTAGCTGGGATGTTTGTTTACTTATATTTTTCACAATCAAATACTTGTACTTGATAGTAGAATACAATAAGTTACTTATTGTACTATGCAAATAAAAATTTGTGTGTATGATTTATATAATGAATGCTGTGCAGTGAAGGTAGAAGTGAATAAACTCGAAAAAAAAATACCAAAAAAATTTTTTTTTTGAAAAAAGGGGGAATGAAATAGGTAAGGCCTGGAGATATAGTAATGTGAATTTGGAGATTATAAATTGAAGGCATAGTGTTTTCCCCCTAAAAGAATTGGCGGATCAGTTGATGGTTATAGGTTTTGGGTTCTGTTATTAATATTTACTTACAGCACCAATGTTTACATATATAAGCGATTCAACAACAATATTTAATATTTATTTATGGTTACAACAGATAATTCAAAGGAAAAAAAATAGCTTATAACATACTCTACTCAAAACAATAAACAACTGTTTTGGTATAGTATAGGGTGTGTTTGTAAATTCAGCAAATTTGTACACAAATGCGGCAGTTATGCCAAGTTTTGTTGCTAATGCATGATCAGCTGTTGCAGATGCTTGCTAATAAACAATAATTAACCAGAATTTGTTTTTTAGAACGTTCTGCAAAAATTAAAAAAAAATGTTCTCAATGGACCTGAGAGCTTTCTATTAAATTATAATAAAAGAAAGAATAAGGAAAAAAATTAAAAGACTTCTGGTTATTAAAAATCAATTAAAACTAAAAAGAAGGCATATTCCTAAAATAAAAAATTACTTTGAAATAAAAAACCGGTATCAAGATGATGTATTCTAAGCCATTTTCTTATTTGTTCCTTTGTCATTTTAAAGTCCGGTTTGATTTCTTTAATTTTTAATAAGATTTTTCCCCAGAATACAGACTTCTTCTTTCTCACTTCTTGGAAGTCCGACTCCATATCCAGTCTAGTTCGTATTATTAATTTTTGTATGTTGAATGTGAAATCTTCCTCGTAACTAAAAATATAATTAAAATTTTCTATAACAATATCGGTTAAATTTTATTACTTTTCCATTTTTCTGCAAATAAAGCAAAATTTTCTTTTGTTTAATAACTTTTATTTCACGACACTACAATGTTGTCGAACAAATGGTTTACCGCGAAATATTGCAACTGAAATCAAACTGTTGCTAATTTTGCGACAGTATTGCCATTTGTCTGCAAAAAAAAAACGTTCGACGCAAGTCAGTGCTGCCAAGTATTGCATTTTTGAACATTTGATTTTTATTATGCTGCAATGTTGCACAACTACTGCATTTACGAACGTACCCATAGTGTGTGTAGTGTGTGTGCAAAAGCGAAACCACACAATATCAGTTATACTCACTCATTCATTTATATACATATATCCATAGTAACTGTTATGTACATGGTATATTTTTTTTTGCAATACTTAAAGTTACACTCCTGCATGTCTATAATTTGTAAAAGCCTTTCGCAGTGCCGCAATAAAAAATCTATAAGGTCTATTCAAACCATTATACCACCACGACTCGGTCTTAAATTTGCCATTAATCTGACGTCACATTCTTTATTTCATGCTTAATATTTTCCTCAATAGCATACAAGTCTATTTATAATTCCAGACAGATCAGAGATCGATGATGGCTACGACCAAGTTCATGGTCGACGACCCCCTCTCTATAGCGGACAAAGTTTACCAGTGTAATGTCTGGCACCAGGAGAACGGGTGAAAGTGGATTCATCATCATTTAAACTTATGAAGTTGGAGTTCCCAACCATTTCAATGAGTTTATTTATTGAATTTAATGGCATTGTAATCCCCTCCAATGACGACATTAGAAAATGATTCTAGAAACCCAATGTGTATCTCTAATTCATTTTCAAAAGCAAGCACATCCATATCAAGAGTAATGTATATTGAACACAAAGTCAAATATAACTATTTCGCTCGTAGTTGCTAAATGGATCTTTCTGAATTTTATGCCTTTTCTGAGAGCAATAGCCATGCCTCCGTAGTTGCTAGTCTGATCTTCTTAATAATATTGTATTTCAATAATTTTTTAGTTTTTATATCATTACCGCTAGAGAAAATTTTGCTCAGTTGAGCTATTTCAAAGTTGTTTCTATGTATGTAAAATTCTATTTTTTACAAAATATTATTTATTATCAAGTTTTTTTTGCACTATATACTTTTTTGGTACTGATAACTCAGGATTTACCTCATTATTCACCATAGGGGCTTTACCCAGGCCATCGTCATTTTTTTTCTCTTGCGAACCTCTATTTTTCCCATTACCACTCACTTAAAAATCATTCACTTGAATTTTCTTTATCATCATACTGGATGATTATTATAATGTTCATTTTTTCACTCATGTTCATGCTTTCGATTTTATTTACGTTTCGGATTGTATTTTTTTTATTATTCAGTGGGGCGAAAAATACAAGAATACCAATGTTGACACTTAAAGATTTGATAAGAAGGTAAGTAAAATGAAAGTAACTGCACTTATTCTCAGCTTAAACGGATATTACACTAGCGAACTTTGCCTGCATATATGACTTTATAATAGAGTGTAGTTTGCAGTAGAATGTTTGTGGGGTTTCGGGATCAATTTTTCCATACAAATTTGGGAACATGCCTACGCTACAGCCGGTTATTCCATAGTTTGTAACATGTAATGAGAAAATGTATGGGGTTTCGGGGCCACTTTTTCCATACAAATTTGGGAGTATGCCTACGCTACAGCCGGTCATGTTCGATGTTTCTCGAGCCTTCATCCAAGTCTATTTGGTGAAAACCCGACATTAAGTCTACCAAGTTGGTCTAAAATATCATCGATTCTAGGCAATGGGAGTTTATCTGATATCAATTTTTTATTTATTTGCCTATAATCTATCACAAGTCGCTATCTTTTCTCGTTTGAACATGGAAGTGATTTTTTTGTAACTAATAGAATTGGAATGTTGTGTTCTGAAAACGAAGTTTCAGCTATATTATTCTCTACCAGTTTTTTAACTTGATTATTAATTTCCTGTTTATGTGAATGTGGTATGCGGTAATTCTTAATGTATACCGGTTGTGTATCCTTCAACCTCAGCTTTTGCTCGTAGAAATTATTTGTTATTTGCTTCTGTTTCTAAACCAAAAATATCGCTATATTCTGTACAAAGTTTAATTAACGTTGTTTTGAATTGTTCTGGAAAATTTTTCTTTTGTGAGTTTATAATTTTAGATTCTCTTTCTTTTCTTTTATTTGAGTTTTGTGTAATTATCTCATAATCATAAACATTTTCTGTTTGTATATTATCTTGTTTGATTGTAGCTATATATATTATTACTGGTATTTAAAAAGCGAATAAATTCATTATCTGATTTTACCAACATGTTTGGAATAAAAACACCTGGTATAACTTCTTGCTTTGGTACAACTATATCGTTTTTAAGGTTTACAAATCTATTTTGTCTAATTATTTCCGACCTTGGCGATAATAGAATTTCGTTTTGTTTATTGGTCATCGTCATATATATACTATGTGTTAAACGACCGTCTAGGTAGGATAAAATAGTCATTTTCATCACTAAAATCCAATACACAATTGTACCTTTTAATAAAGTTCATACCAATGACCCCGTCACATGGTATAGGAAAGTTGTTTTGTACCATTTGGAAATAATGTGGTACTATAAAGTTTTTTATTTTCATTTCTAAAAATATTTTCCTGATGACTGTATTTGTCCTATACCACTAATTGTTGTTGTTTTATATGTATTTATTAGACTTGAGTCAAAAGTTTTTGACTTTATTAGCGAAATGTCGGCACCAGTGTCAACCAGTAGTGTTACCGGAGTGTTAATAATATTTGCATTAATTCATATAAAGAAGCATAAGCTGAGATTAAGGTTATACACTTTGTGATTCACTGATCTGATCTTAGGGGAAGGTGGGAGTTTTCCGAACCATTTGCAGCATGTACGTAATTTCAGTTTCTATCTCTGTAATTATTGTTTGGCTGTGGTTTCTATTACCGTAAGCATTTTGAGGTCTGTTAATTATTTCTGTTATTATAATTATTATAGCGTGGGTAGCTAAAAACTTCCACGGTATTATCTGTTACTTCCTCTATAGCTACTTCGGTTGAATTTTTGCCTGAAATACGTCACTGCGTTGTGTTGTCCAGTCGCCTCTGTGCAACTGCTCACAAATTTACCAATGGTCTCATTCATGTTATTGAATTGGCCTGCTTCCATGATAAGTTTCACCTTATCATTGGAGCAATTTTTCATAATAGCATTTACAGCAATCTGTGTAGAGTACTTAGTTGCTAGTTCGCACGATAAACCGTCAGATATGTATGCAGTCTCAAATGATTTTGCGAGATTTTCAATCTCGGTACAATATGAAGTTGGAGTTTTACTGCTTTGTTTCATGCTCATAAGTTTTGCTTACAAAACCTCAACTGATTCACCTTTAACAATTACTTCCAGTTTATTGATAATGCCTGCAATAGTAGATTTCTTTAAGTTTTGTTTTTAATAAGGATACTGCTGAGGGTTCTTGTTGACCCTTTATTGCCTTGACTAATTGCAGGGAGTCAATGAAAGAACGCAAGTTTTCAGATTTCCAATCAAATTCGGTAATCAGCTTTGAAGCTGTATTTAAAAATTCTACTAATGTTTGTGACATTTTACTAGTTATCTTATCTGCTGTCAAATTTTCTGCAAGATCAAAGTTTACTTTTTCATGCAGTGTTTTTGGTAATTCAAATTTTATGTTTTTCTTGGCTACTATTTTCAATAGTTTGGTTTTTAAGCCCAAGAAGAACTCATCTGCTACTGTTTAATGTCCTTTTGTCAATCTATAATAGTTTACGTTAAGCACGACTCTTAAGCCAGTTATGCTACCGGGACATAATGTAACGCAATGTAAGAGTAATGTACACGGAACGTAAAAATGTAAGAGCAATTATAGAACGTAAAAACGTAATCATATGTTTTTAGGTAAACAAAACAATAAAAATAAACAAAAACAAATAAAGAAATAAAAATTGCAAAAACTAAAAGACAAAAATTCAAATATGGACATGTTTTTGGGTTTGAGTTTTTATTTTATTATATTAAAACTTAATATTAATTTCAGATTTTAAAAACTTCGTTTTCACTCTTTTTATCACTTTTAATATGGCGCCTTTTGTTTTACTTTAATTCAGCTGTTAACCAGAGTTTTAGGTTCATTTATCGATTTTATATTTATTTAAAGGTACTTATTAAAAGTTTTATGTACTGTTTCTGTAAGCCAAACAATTTCACTTTCACCCAAACAAAAACACTCAATTTAGTTTGTGCTGAGGAAAACAAACACAAAATTGAGTTCTTTTTATTGTATTTTCCATATAAACAGACAAGCAAGTGAAATCGTTTATTTTACAGAAACAAGTCAGATATTTCGGAAACCAAATTTGTACGAACGTTAAAACGTACTTACTTTGAAGTCGCCGTAGTCTAGTAGGTATTGTGTTGGCTTATTAGACGTAAAGCAAGTTTTCGAGCCCCAGGCCAGACATCAAGACAAAATACAAAAAGTATTTCTTCAGGAACTTCCTCTCAGCAGATTTGGGGCAAAAACTCTGAGAGTAAATAAAATTGCCATGAAAAAGTTTCTCAAAATCTGTCGCTCAGAGTCGACTTTAAACTGTAGGTCCCACCACTCATATATAAAATTAACACACACAACATAAGTGGTGAGAGAAACTAGGATTTTGTACAATGGGTCAATTCGACCTCCGGGTACTGTACTTGTCTTAATTGACAAGTACACGTCCTCTAACCTAACCTAACCTAAAACGTACTTATTTTCTCCAATAAAAGTAAAGTGAAATGCGAACGCTTTAATTAGTTAAAAATCGATAACTATATTTTTCTAATTTAAAATAAACACTACCTACATAATTTAGTAGTAAAATAGTGTTTATTTTTATTTTAAATTATAAAAGTTAATAATGAAATAAATTATAATTTGGGTTGTTAAAATATGTGAAGTTTTATTTAAAGATAATTCCACATACAGACAAACATAATATATGTATGTACAAAATGTAAATTCTCTTTATAATTTCAATTTTCAGTTTTGGTGGTTTTTAATATTGAGTTGTTGTTAACACTGCTAAACAGATGTCACGTAAAAATGTAAGAAAATTCTATTTTTACAGATTTTTACGTTCCGGTTACGTTACATTACATTTCTATAACCATTCGTATTGCTTTATACATAACAAAAACGATCAGCTGTTTCTTACTGTCGCGGTTACATTCCGTTACGGTAGCATAACTGGGGCTTTATTTGTTCAAATCTGGTTAATAAGTTTTGGATGTGATATTGAATGGTATCGTTTTTTATCGGTCTGTCAATGTTCAGACATTTGTATGAACGATCAAAATGTTCTTTAATTAACCTAACCTTGTATAGTATGTCTTTCCATTCCATTAAAATTTCTAAACCTTGTCTAGGTCATTGGCTCTACTTAAATATTATTTTCTTTAATCTTCTGCTATGCAGTGCGTAAATGTATAATAAAATGAAGACATAATATAACCACAATTATAACAGATAGAATTAATAGAAATAGAAAGATTAATTGATCCACTGCTTACATCTATTTCATTCACGACATTGACATTGGCCCTGTTCACTTTTGACTGTTGTTCTCCCATTTAGACTTTTCTATTATTAACCAAGTAAACATTTTCTAACAATATTCAAGGTCCATTTACATATATCATCCTTAGATTTCATTTATTAACAATTACTTTAAAATGCAAAAATAAATTTCTTAGCACATATTTCTTTTTTTAACATCATATAAACTATTTCACAAATTTTTAATTTTAATTAAATAACACCATTTTTTAATTCTTTTATAATTCAAAAAAATTTTTATTTTCTTTGTCTTAAAAAAATGTTTTGCCTCGAGCGATTATTTCGCTTATAGGTCCTAAGAGTGCGGATAGTAAGCACGTCTTTTAAAATATATTATTATCTTCTCCCAGATCTTGAATGCTTCTACCCAAGGCGGTGGTGGTTTGGAGTGGACCATTCGCAACAGTATATCCTTCTCCCTCTTCAGCATTTGGTTGCGACCACCCCTTCTTTTCGGTTTACTTATATTTTTGATTGTATTCGGCACTTCTAGGTTTTGTGTATTCCTCCGTGTACGCCTTCTGTATTCCTCCAAGGTTATTGGTTGAGGACCCTGTCCTGGTGGGAATTCCTTCATAGCTTTAGTTCCTGCACGCAACTGACGGATTTTCGGCTGTCCGTCAGGATTCAATATGTATAGAAATTTTTGAGTGCTCTTTGAGCACACCATTTATATCGTCTACGTATATAAATGCATGAGAATCTAAACCTGTTAATGCTATTGTCAACATTCTTTGGAAACTATTAGATGATATTTTCAGGCCGAAAGGTAATCTTTTAAATTGATTGATTATTTGTAGAAAATGCTGTAAGTGGTCTAGATGTGTGTTCTAATTCTATTTGGTGGAAAGAGCTCGTCTGTCTAGCGTTGAAAAATATTTTATCTAATACATCGTCTAGTTGAGGTAGTGGGAATTTGTCGTTGACAAATTTTTTATTTAATCGACGATAATAGACATTTCTTTTCGTCGTTGTTACTTTTCTTCGGGACCAAAAGTAAAGCAGAATTATAAGGACTAACAGATGGTTCAACCAAATCTACTTCTATTAATTTGTTAACCTGTGTTTTGATTTCTTCCTGCTGTGACTGTGGTAATCTATAATTTCGTGTGTAAACCGGGGTATTGTCTACAGTTTGTAGTTTTTGTTGATAGAAATTATTTGCTGTTAAATGATCTCCTTCTAAATGAAAAATATCTTGGAATTCTTTACATATTTTCACTATGGTTTGTCTTGCGTTAATGTCGACTGTATCTATACTAAGTAATTAATTTTCCCCATCTATCCTGTTGTTTATCATTAGTAATTTCTTTTTTATTATTTAGAATGTTGTAATGTGATAAGCGTTTGATTTGTAAATCTAATTGTAATATTGTAACCTCTTCGTCTGAAGTATTTAAGATTCTAATGTGCTTTATCCCATGTTTTGGAATTATTGTATTACCAATAAAAAATATTGCTACCGATTTGTTTTGCGCATACTACGCTGTCTTCTTCAATGTATAAGTTTACTGCTTGTATCATATCAGTTCTCGGTGGTATTGTGAACGTATTCAGTTTCATTTATTATGATAGATAACGTGTATGTCCTATAATCTATTTTTGCCAAATATTTAAAAAAAAAATCTCTTTCTAGAATTTCATCTGTTGCTATTGGGAATTCTGTATTCACTATTTGATATTCGTGGCTTATTATATCTTCCGGAAAAACCAATTTTAGTATTGAAGTACGCATTATTAGAATTGATTTATTTTCTATTCCTGTAATTTTGCAAGCATTGTATTCTTTTATTTCTTTATTTCTTAAGAAATGTTCCTTACATATAGAGATGTCTGCACCTGTATCTATTAAAAATATCTTATGACAAATCCTTCATCAGTTTTGAATGTAACAAAATGTGGTGCGTCCGTATATGAATTATAAGTTTTTAAGGTATATTCTTTTAATTCCCCTACATCTTCGTTGAAATTTACTATTAAAGATTGCAGGGGCTTCCTTCGTTTCTCTGTTCCTGAGTAACATATATTCTTCTTTGATTTCTATTTCGATAATTGTTATTTATAAAGTCGGTATTTCTGTGATTATAATTGTTATGATTATTGCTATTGGAGTTATTACTTCTTGGATGATTAATGTTGTTTTTTCTTTGAAAATTGTTAGTACTTCTGTAATTACTATAATAAGCCTGATTATTGCTACTACTGCTGTTGTTATTGTACTTATTGGTATAGTTACGTTGTCTCTATTATTGAAAAGTCTTTTACTCTTATTTAAATGCATTTTTGAGTTTTGTTGTGGTATTACTTCCGAGGCTTTTTGAATTGCTGCATTTAAACTTTAGGGACTAGCAGTTAATATCGTGGCTCTGTGTGGTTCGTTTAAACAATTTTTAAAGGTATTAAGCGCCACTTGGTCATTCATTTTAATGACTGTTTCCCTATTTAGGGAACCCAATTCAGCAATCTGTAATTCATTTAGGCATGCTACAAGCGATTCAAGTTTGTTAACAAATTGTGTTACTGAGCTATTGCCTTCAATTTGCTTTGCTAAATCAGTATGTACGAAATAGAGTAATTTCGTAGGTGTAAATACTTTTCTAAGAATGCGTACAAATGATTCTATAGAATTTGGTGTCTCTTCAGAAATTAATTTATTTTTGACTTTGTCTGCTAATTTAGTGGCGAGAACGATTTTGACCAATTTACCAACTTCTGTCGAGTCTTTAAGCGCTCCTGCATAAAATTCGATTATGCCTATAAAGTTACTTAAATGGCTAAGATCACCATTAAACTCTGGTATTATTTTAGATGCGTCGAGAATACCAAACGATGCCATGTTTTTATCGTTGCTTACGTTTAAATATATTAAAATTTTATTTTCAACTTCTTTTAATTTTTCTAGGGAGTAGCTCTCGTCTTTTATTGCAAAATTTTTTAAATCTTCAATTACTTTTATAGTATTGTTTACATAAGTTAGTGTGTAATTTCTATTTCGACTTTTCTCTAAATTACTACAAATCCCTACTAACCGTTAGAGGCGAGACGGGAATAAGATGCCAAGGAGTTTGTGGAAAAATATATCACAATACAAAAAAGTGTTCGGGAGTTGATCAGTATTCTATTGGAATACTTAAAGCAAACAATTTTGTGCGTTTTATTTGTGAGGATTGTATCCAATATATAAGTAATGTTGACCTTGTATTAGGCGAAATTCAAGATGGCGTTAGAGTTAACAAGCAAAATTTAAAGGACTATAAAGAAGAATTCGAGTCATCACTAAGGCAAAATGAAAATGAAATAAAACAATTATTAGAAGCAATTGAGAAAAGATATATGGATCGACTTAAAATTCTTGATAATACTCAAAAATCGTGTGAAAAGAATGTTGTAGAAATAAAGAAACTAATAGCAAATGTGAAGGACAATCAAAATAAAAATGAAGAAAAGCGGGAAAACATAGAACAAAACAAAGAAAAGATGTGCGGTGAAATAAAGAAAGTGATCGAGGAAACAAATGTAAAACAAAATAAGATGACATTCGCAGATGCAGTTAAAACGAATTCAGGGTTGCCAGAGGTTAAAATTCAAGTGCCATTGGTAATTAAACCCAAGGAAAAGCAAAAATTTGAAAAAACGAAAGATTTAAATAAAAAGGTAGACCCAATAGATTTTAAAATAACAAATATTAAAAGTAGAAGAAATGGAACAGTGATCATTCAAAGTGAAAACAAGGATGAACGAGATAAAATAAAAAGTGCCATCGAGAACAAAATGAGCGAAACATACGAGATAAAAGTGCCAAGTGAAATTGAAATGATAATAGTTATAACGGATATGACATTTAAATATGAGGAAAAAGAACTTATTGAAAAATTAATAAAGCAAAACCAGGTCATGAAAAATAGTAAAATTAATTTAAAATGAGCGAAACATACGAGATAAAAGTGCCAAGTGAAATTGAAATGATAATAGTTATAACGGATATGACATTTAAATATGAGGAAAAAGAACTTATTGAAAAATTAATAAAGCAAAACCAGGTCATGAAAAATAGTAAAATTAATTTAATAAAGGTATATGAAACAAGAAGAAACAACATATTAATTTATAACGCTAAATTGAGAATAAATAGTGAATCTTACCAGAGAGTAATTGCGGTACAAAAATTAAATGTTGGGTGGGAAAAATGTCGAGTGTTTGATGGAACGGAAGTAACGAGGTGTTATAGGTGTAATGGATTCAACTATAAGTCGGTTAACTGCAAGAACAGCGAGATATGTCTCATATGTCACGGAAATCATAATACAAGCAATGTAAGGAAGGACAAATAAAAAATGTATCAACTGCGTGAAAAGTAATAGAAAACTGAATATGGGTTTAGATGAAAATCATGCGACTACAGATAGAGAATGTCCTGTTTATAAAAACAAACTGAATTTGAAAAAGCGAATAATGGGCATTAATGAGTAATGTAAGGAAGGACAAATAAAAAATGTATCAACTGCGTGAAAAGTAATAGAAAACTGAATATGGGTTTAGATGAAAATCATGCGACTACAGATAGAGAATGTCCTGTTTATAAAAACAAACTGAATTTGAAAAAGCGAATAATGGGCATTAATGAGTAACAACTAAAGGATTTATGTGGCATGTACACAAATGTTCAGGGATTAATTAACAACTTTAATCAGATAGAAGCAATTGCGGATATAGAGAAACCACATTTTATAATATTATCGGAGACACATCTAACGGACAATGTGGATGAATCGGAAATAGTGATACCGGAATACTTTCAAATGGCATTATTATCCAATTCAACGAGAACCGGGGGAATAATAATGTACTATAACAAATGTTGGGAGGTGAAAATGATATTTGAAAAAGTTAGTGATTTCAAACACTGGACTGGTGCATATAGCGTAAAATACAACAATTACTTGATGATAATAGTGGGAGTTTATAGATCACCAAGAAGTCAAGAAGCTGAATTTTGTGATATAATTGAGGAAATAATTGAAGAACTTATTAAAAAGGACAAAGACATTGTTATTGTTGGAGACTTTACTATTAATTGGTCAAAGGAAAGTGTTTATAAGAAGAAAATTGAATGCATAATTAATGATAATGGATTAAAACAGTTAATAAATGATTACACTAGAGTAACAAAAGATTCGAAAATAATAATTGATTATGTTATAACAAATATGAAAAATATTAGTGCAAATATTAGCAGTACAAATAAAATATCGGACCATGAATTAATAGAAATTAAAATCAAGAATGTTAATAACTCGAAAATGAATAAGAATGAAGCAAAGGAGTTTAAATACAGAAAGAACATATTCCAAAGGGAAATAAACAACATACTGGGAAATGAAGAAAGATAGGATTTAAATTACAATGTAAATTTATTTGATGAAGCTTTCGAAAAAACGATTGAAAAACTTTCGATGAATAGGACAATTATACGAGAAAAGTACAAGGAATAAGTGGTTCAATAGGCAGCTGGAAATCTTAAAAAGAGAAAAAATAACAAAATATAATATCGCTAAAAGCCAACATAATTATGCAGCGTGGAATGAACATAGAAGAAAAGAAATTTATATAAAACAAAACTTGAACAAAAAAAATAATTATATTAATAAAACAATAAGTAATTCTTATGATCAAAAGCAAATGTGGAATAATATCAAAGATCTAGTGCTAAAGAGTAACCGAAATGTGATCGACTGTGATATTTAATAATGTAGAGTATAATACAAATGCCGAAATAGCAAATAATTTTAATGAATGTTTTGTAAATAGTATTAAGGAAATTAGAGATAAAATAGAATATGTGAGATATATTGATCAACAAGATGTGATAAATTCTAGATTCAAATTCCGCGCAATATCAAATTACGAACTAGAAACAATTTGCAAAGATATAAAAAAGAAACCGGATTATAACAGCGTAAATATTAAAATGATTTTAGATAATTGGAATACAATTGGTGAAAGAATACTGAAAATTATAAATGGGTCTATGGAAACGGGTATTTTCCCCGAAAATTGGAAGATGTCAATGGTTGAGAAGGTATCGGGAACAAATAAATGTGAGGAATTTCGGCCAATAAACTTGTTAAAATTATGTGAAAAAATTTTTGAAAAAGTAGTAAAGAAACAACTCGAACAATACGTGGAAAATAATAATATTTTATCTAAATATCAATTGGGGTTTAGAAAACGCTATTCATGCGAAACCGCGGTGAACTACGTTATCAATAGATGGAAGAACATTAGCAAAAATAAAAAACTAATGGCAATATTTCTTGATTTTCGAAGAGCCTTTGACGATAGATAGAGACATTCTGATACAAAAATTCTAACGGGTGATTTTTTAGCTATTATCTTTTTGGCAACACTGGTTTAAACAGCTCACGCACGTTTCGTGTTTTGTTTCACTGTCAAACATCTTCAGTTTGGTCTATACTTTAACCATGAATCGTCTTACAAACGAACAACGCTTGCAAATCATTGAATTTTATTATCATAATGTGTGCTCTGTTAAGAAAGTTCATCGTGCGCTTCTTCCATTTTATGGTCAGTTTAATCGACCCACTAAAGCGGCTATTCGGGCTATTGTTGGACATTAAACCACCAACACGCTTACGTAGAGTGCGAACTGAAGAAAATATCGCAGCTGTATCGGCCAGTGTTAATGATGACCATCAATTATCGATTCGTCGCCGTTCGCAGCAATTGGGCCTCTGTTACTCAACAACGTGGAACATTTTGCGGAAGGATTTAGGTGTGAAGCCTTTCAAAATACAGCTGGTGCAAGAATTGAAGCCGAACGACCTACCGCAACGCAGATTTTTTGGCGAATGGGCTCTTGGAAAGTTGGCCGAAGACCCACTTCTTTATCGAAACATTGTGTTCAGCGGCGAAGCTCATTTTTGGCTCAATGGATACGTAAATAAGCAGAATTGTCGATTTTGGAGTGGAGATCAGCCAGAAGCATTGCAAAAGCTACCAATTCATCCAGAAAAAGTCACAGTTTGGTGCGGTTTATGGGCTGGTGGCATCATTGGAACGTACTTCTTCAAAGAATCGTAACATAACTGTGAATGGTGGGCGCTACCGTGAGATGATATCCAACTTTTTTTTGCCCAAAATGCAAGAGCTTGACTTGCATGGCATGCCACACAGCACGCGTAACAATGGACTTATTGAGAGGCGAGTTCGGGACCGGTCAATTGGCCTCCTATATCGTGCGATTTAGACTATTTTTTGTGGGGCTATGTTAAAGCTCATGTCTATACAGACAAGCCCGCTTTAATTGACGCATTGGAAGACAACATTAAAGCATTTATTCGTGATATACTGGCCGAAATGTTGGAAAGAGTATGCCAAAATTGGACTAAGCGGGTGGATCATTTGGGGCGCAGTCGCGGTCAACATTTGTATGAAATAATCTTCAAACATTAAATTATATGAACCGTACTATCGATTCAAATAAAGATTTCATGCATTTATGTGTTTTTTTTTTCGAAAAATTTTCCTATAGCTCTTAAAAAATCACCCATTACAACTATGGAGTATGGGATAATGAATTGAATTGGTTTAAGTCTTATCTGACAAATAGGAAACAAATAACAGGAGTCAATAACGTAAAATCGAGTGCAATAACAAATGAATATGGGGTTCCACAAGGATCTATCCTAGGTGCTTTGCTATTTATAATATATATAAATGACATGCCGGATGTCTTACAAAAATGTGAAATAGTGTTATACGCGGACGATACTCTTATATTTAATATATTGGAAACGGATGAAGAATGCCAAATAAACTTAAAGTATGATCTGGATAATGTAAGTAAGTGGCTGAAAATGAATAAATTAAAACTTAACGAAGATAAAACAAAAATTATGAAAATAAATATGAATAACAACTCAGATAAGAAGATTAATAATAAAATTATAGAAAAAGTGAAAAAAATTAAATATCTCGGTTTTATAATAAACAATGGGATGAATTTTAAAGACCATATAGATTATATTTTTAAAAAAATTTGCTAAAAAAATTAACTTCTTTCGAAGAATAAGGAAAAAAATATCAACATTAACTGCGATAAATATATATAACTCAATTATTAAACCACATTTTGAATTCGGTTCAACAATATTATATACGTGCTGCACTAATGGTCAAATAAAAAGACTACAAAAACTTCAAAATAAAGCTATGACAACAATAATAAAATGTAATAGATATACACCAATACAGTTTATGCTGGATATGCTACAATGGCTTAACATTAAACAAAGACTACAACCAAAGAATATGGATATAAAGAATACGCATTGTGTAGAAGTAAAATTTCTTATGGCGGGTTGTAACATTACGACCCGCTCTCACCAAAATCATTTTAATAATCATTTCTTGATGAGGGGAAGAAGACAGAAGGAAAATAAACACAAACAAAGAGCGTAACAATGTGTTGCTTTCATCGCACGGTGGTCCCATGACAAGTTTAGCCCGAAAAAAGTCGCTTTGTCGGATCGTACATATGTGATTTTTTTACAAGTCTTCAGCCTACATAACGGTATAATTTTTTTTTATTATATCAGCAATATTAATACTGCAGTACTGTTTTAAACACAAATAATAGAATTATTTTTTTTAATAACAGACTAGACAATATATTAGTTTGGTTTGGAGAACTTGTCAAATAAAGCGAAAGTATATTCCTTATTATTTGGAGGTTTTATTTATACAATTGCATTTCGTTCAGAAAAAAATACGTGAAAACTGAGATGTATTCGTTAATTGTGCAATTTTAATTGCATTATAATTGTTTTAATTGTGAATTTAACCCGATTTAGCAAAATGTTTTATATTGTTATCATCTATGATATGTGGCCGGTTAAATGGTAAAAAAATTCCTGCAGATTTCTGCCTGAAAGCTTTCATATCAAGTCATTTAGTTGCGATGTCTATCACCAAAAGGGAATTGTTTAATGTTTGGTTCTTTGAAAAGGTGCAAAAAAAAATTTAATGCTGTTATATATTACATTTTTATGAAAATTGGTATAAAAAATTATGAAAATGATAGCTATACAAATAAATTAAAGCAAGCAGGTAGAAATTTCATCACACAATTGTCGAAAAAATGGTCCATGGTACTTCGAACAAAGAGTGTGTTCGAGCCTTCATTTAAAAGTTGGTTGGATGAATATTTCGTTCTTCCCAGTAAGGAAAACGCAGACGAAAATACCATTGACGGACCGTCAACATCAAAATACGGACGACCTTCTAAACCATTTTTAGAAATAGGAGAAAGGTCTAAACAATCTAAAACAAAGCATCTTGTAAACTCTTGTTCCCCTGAAGAGCTAATATTTGCTGCTGCAAGTAGCCTTTATAAATCAGGCAAAAGGACTGCTTCAGACGTTATTGGAACTATAGATAATTCTCCAAAAAGGCCATTTAAAATAAAAACGTTCTTAAGCACGCCATCTAAGGAACCAATACCTTATAGCAGTGAAGAAGCGCTAGCGATGTATTTTGACGGAAAATACTCAAAAAGTTCATATCTTTCTATGCGAAAAACGTATCTTATAAAATCCTTTTGGTTGCCAAAAAAGAATGCTATCCAAGCAATGGTATAAAAATTTCAGAAATATCTGCCGAAGTAAATTTGCAAAGCTTAGTTGATCATACGACAAATAGGCTAGTAAAGCTACAAAGAGAAAGGCTGGAAGAATTTACTTGTTCATCACTAATGTTGAGATATAAATGGGGATGTGATGGAAGCAGTGGTCACTGAACATACAAGCAGACGTTCAGTGATCATGATACACAAACGGATCAGCATTTGTTTGCAGTGTGTTTAGTTCCTCTGGAGTTAAAAAATGATGATAAAGTTATATGGCAAAACCCAAGGCCTTCATCTACGCGCTTTTGCAGGCCAATTAAAATTACATTTAAAAAAGAAACTAAATCATCGATTACTCAAGAAATTGATATTATACAAACGCAAATAGATGCAATTTCTCCAACTTTAACTCAGGTTAACGAAAACGTACTACATGTAAACCATCGTTTCTTTCTGACAATGATCGATGGTAAAGTTTTTTCAACAATCGCAAATTTGTCGCTACAAAGATGTGGAATTTGTGGAGCACCACCTAGTGCTATGAATGACATAAACAAAATCAAAGCATTGAGACCGAATGAAAGCCTTTACGGTACGGACTTTACATGCTTGGATAAGGATATTTGAATGTATTTTGTATATTGCATATAAACTTGATTTAAAAAATGGCAAGCTCGGGGAGAGTCGGAAAAGGCTTTAATTGAAACAAGGAAGCAAATGATAATTGATAGGATGAAAAAAGAGATGAACTTGTTAGTCGATATACTAAAGCCAGGCCACGGTACTACTAATGATGGAAACACTGCCAAACGGTTTTTTCAGCAACCATGTTTAGCGTCACAAATAACAGGCGTGAACAAAAATTTAGTTAGGAGACTTGGCATTATTTTACGAACTATGGCATCCGGCTACGCAATTAATGCAGAAGCGTTTCGAGCTTATGCTTTCGAAACTGCGGAATTATACGTGGAATTTTATCCTTGGTATTGTCTGCCATCCAGCGTTCATAAAATACTTATTCATGGTGCAGACATCATTCAAAATGCTGTTCTGCCTATTGGAATGTTATCCGAGGAGGCGCTGGAATCCCGCAACAAGGATTTTAGATATGTTAGAGAACATCATGCTCGAAATATGTCACGGGAGAATAACATCGAAGATCTTTTTAACAATCTTCTATTTTCATCGGATCCTTACATATCGTCTCTCTACAAAGCTGCCGAATAGAAATCCAGAACCATTGTGTCAGGAGTCAATTGCTTTACTTTTAGATACTTTTATTTTAAATGAAGAAAACCTTTCAGGAGATGAATCGGATGAAGCGGAAACCCATTCAGATGAATAAACATTTATGTACATATATATTTAAAATACACAATTATGTTAATTATTTTTAATAAACAAAACCTTACTTATTTTTAATAAAACCTTTAAAACACAATATTCCTATCTTTTTATATTTTTACAACTTTTATTAATCATTATGCTCTCAGTGAAAATATTTAAATATACAAATTAACGCAGTCATTATGTCAACTTGTTTTGTATGAAAAGTGCCACGCCCCCTCAATCGAATCCGCCCATTTTTGGCGTGAGCTCGCACCGTACTAAATCACTTATTCGTAGAAATGTTTATTCCTCTAAGTGCTTTTAAACAAGAGTTATGACTTTTTTCGCGCTAATTTCGTTATTGGGACCACTGTACATTGTACGTATGTGCATGTGTATGTATTACTGTGTTTTTTTGATTTAATTGTCGATCAGACTGCGACATGTGTTGCGGATGCTTTATCATTTTATTTCAGAATAACACTCGAAGAATATTTTGTGTTAAATATGTACTGTCATTAGCTGGGCGTATTTCATTTTTTTATTTTGTCCCATAGTATAATTTTTTTAAATGCTTTGGAATGCTCGTTTTTTTTCTTTTATTAAAAAATGGTTTTTTATTCTTTTTATTTATCTAAAAAACATGGCCTAATTTTTAAGCCAAAGATTGGTAGTTTTATGTTCTTTTAATAATAAAATGGATTTTTTATCTAAAATTTATCTAAATTATATAAAATTATTAAGTCAAAGATAGACAGCTTTACATATCGATGGCTTAATATGAAAAAGGCCTAAATCGATTTTTGGTTACTTTACAGGAGAAGGAAAAAACTTAATAAAATTCGTAAAATTTTGGATACAACAAAAATTTTAATACAATTTTTAATAAGAAACAGCAACACATTTAATCTCTCATTTAAAAAATTTTTAATTTTTTTGTGCATCTGACATTTGTCTACCAGAATAAACAAAAAACCTTATTTTGAAAAAAATTTAGTTAGGCCTTTTTCATATTAAGCCATCGATATGTATGTTGATGAAATTAAAATAAAAATAGAGTATATTACTAACACTTTTATATGGCTGTAATAAATAAATTCTCTCAACTTATTTTCTCTCTCTCTTACCCACTAATCCATAACCAAAGGCATGTGTTAACCTAGAGGAAAATTGTTAGTAATAATTTCAAGTCTACTTATTAACCCAATGATATGTATATGTGATCGGAAAATATAGAAAAATTGTACTGTACTAAATCCATAAAGATGCCGTATTTAACTTGGCAAGTATTCTTCCAAAAATCGAAATCATTTCTCATTGATATTAGTGAATACTACTGTGATATTTCTTTGGGTGTATAATTGAAGTCTGAAAAAAAGCGACATAAACCTTCTTTTTTAGAAGCTGACAAGCAACAAGCAACTGAATGCATTTTTACGCTCTTTTTAATGAACATTATTGATGTTCGTTTCCTATGTGTGTAAAAAGCCGAAGATGTTCTTCCCCTGAGGGACATTGGTGCCGACGCCTGTTTTTAACACCAGAAAAATAAATAAAAAAGTGGTCAAACAACAAAAACGCACGATGAGAACAACGCATTGTTACGCTCTTGGTTTCTGTATCCTTCCCTTCTATCTTTCCCCCCGCGTCATGAATTATTTTTGAAAAATATTCCAAAATATGTTAAAATGCACTTTTTTTTTGAAAATACTTTAAAAAAGCTACCGAATATTTTCTCAAATTTTTTTTTTATTTGGAAGTACACTCCTTCCGGTTAATAATGGAAAATAATTTCATTCAAATGCCTGCCTCGGCTGGCCATGCAGTAGACTACAACAGAAGATACCGATTTTGGCAAAAAAAAATCATCTTTCCAGATGAAGCTCATTTTGATCTTGGCGGGTATGTAAACAAGCAAAATTGTCGCATTTGGGGCACAGAAAACCCGCACGCATACATTGAAAAGCCGACGCACCCAATACGAGTCACTGTTTGGTGCGGATTTCGGTCCAGAGGCATAATTGGACCCTTTTTCTTCGAAAATGAGCAAAGAGTGGCCGTTACAGTCAATGGCGATCGTTATCGGGCCATGTTGAACGAATTTTTGTTCACAAAAATTGAAGAGGAGGATATTGGCAACATTTGGTTTCAACAGGACGGCGCTACGTGCCACGCAGCCGAAGCTACACTCGGTGTTTTGTGCCCTGTTTTTGAAAATTGCATTATCAGCCGCAGAGCTGATGTCGTTTGGCCACCTCGGTGCTGCGATTTGACACCGTTGGACTATTATTTGTGGGGTGCCGTCAAAGATAAGTGTTACGCCGACAAGCCAGAGGCAATTGACGCTTTAAAGGACAATATTCATGAAGCCACTGGTGAAATACAGCTGCACACAATTGATAATGTGCTTAAAAATTGGACCGATCGTGTAGGCTACTGCATGGCCAGCCGAGGCAGCCATTTGAATGAAATTATTTTCCATTATTAACCGGAAGGATTGTACTTTCAAATAAAAAAAGAAATTTGAGGTTATATTCAGTAGTTTTTTCTTTAAGCATTTTCAAAAAAAAAAGTTATTTGGCAGACCGTTTATAAGATGAAAACAGGAAATGCATCGGAATATTTAACACAACAATGAACGTATGTAAACGAAATTCAGCCGTACTACCTCAGGAATGCTAGCGATTTTAGATTAAATAAATCCATAAACAACGCAATGAAGAGATGTCTGCTATACAAGGGTCTACAAGTGTTTAACGAGCTGCCAAGTGAAGTCAAAAATGAGAATAATATAAATGTCTTTAAAAGAAAATGTATTTATTATATTAAAAATATTTCATAAGAGCTTTTGTTAATTCGGTTAAATTATTTTACAATGTTTTTAACAAAGTATTACAAATACTACTAAATAAATAAATAAAAAAAATAAAAAAACTTGCATTAAATTTAACTGCTTTTTTCTCATATACTCTTTTTAATAGTCATTTATTTTCCCTACGAATTAAAATTATCAGCTGCATGTGGTCAATGAACAAAAATTTAATATATTGTATATTATAAATCATCTTTATTTCTAATACTGAATACCTCCTTTAGAATTGCAGACTTCCCGGAATGGTTGCCTGTCAGATGCAGCCTTCTATATGCTTCTGTAATCAGTTTACTCTCCCTTATCGCTTTACCACCTCTTTTTTTGGAGCTTTGGCTTCTTCTTTCGGCTTTATTTCCTCAGGCGTCTTGGTCTTCCACAAGAGTTTTAAATATTCCTGAAATGGAATTTTCTTCTTGGTAGGACAGTATTTCGGAGGCTCTGGGGTTGGGGCTATCGGCTTAGGTGCGTACTCGTTCAGTAGTTTTCCCACTTTCCAAACAACTTATCAGTTTCCTTTTTGGTTTGCTCGAGATCCTTCGAAGGATCTGGCATGCTGGGTAATATAAAGGTTACAATTTGATCTAATATAATAGCATTATCAACGGAACGAAAAAATTTTATTTTCTTGTTTTTTATAAAGGATCGTTATCAGGATGTTTTATCTTTTTGTCCGCGCACTTTTTAAGTCTCGATAATGTAAAGTTTGATCAAATAGCAGGTCAGGATCGCCATGTAATGTGCTTGTTCTGTGTCATGTTATTTTCTTATAGTACTCTTATTTTATTTAAGAGCCTTAGAGTAGCAGGCAGCTCTATCTCATGGCAAAGTTAATTGTCGAAGTTTTTAGAGAATAAAATAAATTTTTTTTGAGTTCTGAATTGATTCTGATTTTTATTTCAAATATCTGCAGCTTATATACTATTCAATGTTTCTTATAATAATCTTAAGCTATTTCCCCTACTTATTCTATGTTTTCTGATTTTCTTTTCCCCTTACCTATTACTTGTTAATAGTTTAGTGACTCACAATTATGTCAATAGTAATATCAAATTCATTTGTAATGCACTTCTAGTGACCCATATTAATAAACACAAGCCACTTGGAATTGCCTACTCTGCATATTACGGTTTTATTTTTGTGAAGTCACTTTGTAATTATGTTTCTATTTATTTTGTTTATTTTTGTTTTAATTATATATATGATATATACATATATACATACATGAATACATTACAACTGCACTTGTATCTGTATTTGTATTTTTTGGTCTTTTCTTAATTTTTTTTTTATTTTTTAACAGAACTCGATCACTAAATATAAATTGCCCCTGTTCGGGCAATCTTCAAATCTTTTCCACTGCTGTTTTTAAAGATATTTTTAGTTCTTAGGCATTGCGTATGATTTTGCTTTTTATCAGGACAATGATAAGCAAACTTATAGAAACCCCTGCACAGAGCCCAGATCTCAACGTAATTGAACATCTTTGGGAAGAATTAGCTAGAAGAGTATACCAACAACAATTTAAGACTTTGAATCAGCTTAAGGCGGCTTTACTGGAAGCGTGGAACTCCATAGAACCTGAGGCATGCTATAATTTGGTAAAATCAATTCCAAAACGCTTACAGACCGTTCTTGAAAACAAAGGATATGCCACAAACTATTAATTGTTCTCTTTCGTCATTTTTAGCAATGGTGCTCTTCTCTGTCCGATTATGCGTTGAGCGCCAAAAATTTAGTTAATTTTCTTTTTCTTTATAAAATTAGCGTTATCATGAAAAATGTTGTTATTTTTTTATTAATCTAAAAGGCTGTAATGTAGAGTGTAAGCAAAAGCAAAAAAACATATATTAAATATTTTCTTTAGTTTTAAGCACATACATACCGATTATGCGATGGAGCCACTGTATACGCGGTTTTTTAATATGTGATTCTATTTTTGCGCGCGTAATAAACTTAAAGAAACGGCAGTTTATATTTTAATTTGTTTTTTGTTTTGGTTTTGTATCAGCTGTTTTTTCAGCTCTGCTTTCAACGAATTTAAGCAGTCGACATTATGGCAGAAAAAGTAATTGGCAATATTTTCTGTCGACCTGTCGACTGTCTGACGCACAATGTACACAGTGACGATTCGGGATTTTGATATTTAACCGTATACTAAGAAAGGGACAGCAAATATTACCAAAAAGTATTTCTGTCCCTTTCTGATTGTCTGTCTGTTTTGTTTATTTAGGTTTTTTAGCTTTTGGGGTGGGTTTTTTATATTGGAGAGAGTTAATAAAAAATGTAATTTTTATGTAAAACTATTAATAAATAATAAAAACAACTAATAGCAATAACAATTTTTAACTTTTTCTTTCAAGAAATTAAAAAATATTGGCAACTTTCAGCAAGAAAAATTTTTTATGAGCAGTACGTCTTATTTTGATCTTATAATATTTAGCTTCTTAATTATCTCTTGCACAAGAAACTATATTCATTGTGACCGAAAATCACACACATTTCGATTAATATTTAAATATTTAAGAATCTTTAAATTTTTCATTGAAGAAATTAAAAAATATTCTAAATTTTCCCTTTTTAACACAAAATAAATGTTTGTTTACATTTAATTTTTTTACTTTTTCTGCCAGTTTTCACTCTGTATATCTGTTGCTTCTAACACACTTGATTCGCAAAACTTTTAACATATTCTTTCTCCCTCCAAGAAAACGGTTAAGGCAGCTGATTTTAGCGTTTTTTAAACGTCACAATTGTCATCACTGGTTACATTGTGGTCTGACGTCTATGTGTTTATACCTTCAAGATGCGGTCATTAATGTTCGTCTTCAGCATACATTTCGAAGCACCGTATAAACAGTATCGAAACGCAATTTTGACGTTTACCAGCGAATTATGAAAGGTACAGCAAATATTACCAAAAAGTATTTCTGTCCCTTTCTGATTGTCTGTCTGTTTTGTTTATTTATGTTTTTTTAGGTTTTGGGGTGGGATTTTTTATATTGGCGAGAGTTAATAAAAAAAGTAATTTTTGCGTAAAACTATTAATAAATAATAAAAACAACTACTAGCAATAACAAATTTTAACTTTTTCTTTCAAGAAATTAAAAAATATTTGCAACTTTCAGCAAGAAAAATTTTTTATGAGCAGTACGTCTTATTTTGATCTTGTAATATTTAGCTTCTTAATTATCTCTTGCACAAGAAACTATATTCATTGTGACCGAAAATCACACACATTTCGATTAATATTTAAATATTTAAGAATCTTTAAACTTTTCATTGAAGAAATTAAAAAATATTCTAAATTTTCCCTTTTTTAACACAAAATAAATGTTTATTTACATTTAATTTTTCTGCTTTATCCGCCAGTTTTCACTCTGTATATCTGTTGCTTCTATCACATTTGATTCGCAAAACATTATAACATTTTTTTTCTCCCTCTAAATTGGCTAGTAATTTGCTGCTATGAGCGTTTGTCAAAAGTCAATGGTTTCGATACTGTTTATACGGTGTTTCGAAGTCCGCAAGGAGTAATCCTAGTTGATAGGTCATTAGAACGTAATGTGTCCAAGAATCGAAACCTGTGGTACACCTCTTTTATCAAGCCACTAAGTGATTGATTTTGTAACACCTTGTTGCAGAGTCTAACTTCTATCGCACAGGTATGTGCGATACCGGCTTGAGAGTGGTCCTGGAATTGTACATTGTCTTTATTAGTCTTTTTTCAGTAGGCAGACCGCGATCTGAATTAAATATAAATTTTTGCTCACAACGGCAGTAAAGAAAACAGTAAAGAATGGCAACGGTAATGTTGTTGTTTGGAGTTTACTTTCATAATGTGTTGTTAGGTTACAATATCGTCCACGAGGCATTAAGAAAGAAACTGATTAGATTGTAATCTTTCGAAATTTCATGCTATATTGTATCAAAAAAAATATATGCTATTTAGATGCGTGTTTAAGCAGGATAATACCCTTAAATACATTACAAAGTGCACTATGAAATGGTTCGAAGATAACAATATCAATATATTGGGCTGTTCCCCACAATTTTCAGATCCAAATCCGATTGAAAATTTGTGGTATATAGAAAAAACAAGAATAAAAGAAAAATTTATACAATTTTTGGGATTTCTGTACGAACCTGTTACATTTTGGTTTCACATAAACGATGCAATTTATTTAGCACAAACCAGACTTATAGGTTTTGTATTTCTTTTCCTCTCTCAGTTTTACTTTATATTGATACTTTAATTACGGCTTCACAAAGAGCTTATTATTCTCTTTTTCTTTTGATTCGTAAGGTGAAATGCCAATTTTCGGTCAGTGCGGAAATGCGGAAACGTAATCGTAATGCAGAATTGGGAAGTTTTTTTTAAATTAATTTCACGTTTCAGCATAGCGAACGTAAAAAATAAATATTTAGGATTCTGGAATTCTTCTGGATAAAATTGGTAGACAAAAAACATTAACGTGCAGTGGCGTGGATCTTATATTGGTCAAGCCAAGATATTGGAAGAATTGAAAGAAGTATTGACTACATGATACCGAATCGTGTAGAATGTTCAGTCTATAACGCTCCGTCCGTCTTTCAGGCTGAAATACAGGCTACGGCGGGTATAGTTGTTGGAGTCTTTATTAGGGAATCCATTATGGGGAATTAGCGGGGCGGGTTGGTCTTGAACATTTAGCAAACGAGTTCTGCAGCACTGTAGAGATGATGAGAAGGAAACTGCTCTTCACAGATCGGAAAAATGAGCAGCACTATGTTGAAAACATAATTGGTTATTACAACCCTTCAGTCAGGATTGCGACCTAGTTTCTCACACCACTCATGTCGTTTGTGTTAATTTTATACATGAGCGGCGGGACCTACCGTTTAAAGCCGTTTCCGAACGACAGATTTTTGAGAAACTTTACATGGCAGTTTCATTTACTCGCAGAGTTTTTGACAGAAATCTGCTGAGAGGAAGTCGCCGAAGAAATATTTATATATAATATAACACATTACCTACTAGACTACAGATTGGTGTATACTGTAATCTAATCGAACTGCTGTCTACCTACTAACATCAAATCCGAAATTTTGGCCCGAACTGAAATATTTTTCAATCAGCTGGCGTTTAACTAATTTCTAATAATATTAATGCATCAATATATTCAGTATAACTTCGCTTGTTTTCATGACAATAGGATCTTTGCTCCCAAACAATTGAAAATATTTCCGCCGCAGATCCGCCTACAGTTCTCAATTCCCTTCCGTTATGAAGATCAGCTAAAACGTGACATTAGTTTGGTTGTAATAATTGGTGTCATATGAGAACGTGGGAATTTTATTTCAGAATGTTGTTGATGATGCTCTAAGCCCCCTTTATCCGGAATTTCAGGGAGAACAGTTCCGCCAATTGAATCCCCTTACTGAATCGAGAACTCGGACACAAAATAATGTGTCTCAAACGTTTAACGTCTTGCAGTTAAACCCCTCCTATTCTGAGTTTCGATTCGAAATTTTCTCGGTTTTGCAATTTTAGTATTATGTGTTTCGATTAGAGGTATTTTGATTGTAGGTGTTCTGCGTTATGACTCTGACTACCTTTTTCTAATAGATATTATTTCGATTTTTGTTTTTAACCAAAAAGCACTAAAGTAAAATATAATAAATAAAATGTCCTATAAGTGATTTTTAATAACTTTTTATTTAATTTTGTACTACAAAGAAAGTTTTTGTTTATTTATTGAAGGTTAGAAAAATATATAATATTTTGTCACTAGATATAGCCAAGCCAAAATTACAGTCTGCCCGAACTACTTTAGCGTTCCGAAAAAAAATCGTAAAGTAATAACATCTCGGTTAAGCAGTGAAGAAGGTTTTTAAGAATGGGACTGAAATCGTAAATGATTTAGCAAGTCCTGTAAAAAGCACTACTGGAATAACATTTCTCTCAATTTTAGCTTCTTCAATCTTGACTCACTATACTTCGGCACATTTTCGACCCTTTTCAATAGTAACTCGGTCCTGTCAACTCCATGTCTTCTTACAATATAAAATATATATAAAATAAAAAATCTTCTTTATTTTTATGCAATTATAATGATTAAAATGAAAATATCACCCACAGAGCAACAGGATCCTGGAACAGTTTGTCCGCGAGTACCGCCTATTTATTTTATAGCACTCGGGAAGTGTTTATTGGATTAAAATTGCCTTAATATTTATTTCTTATTCTTTAATTATTAAAACACTATGATATTTATATATTATTATTAAACTATTAACTAAATTTTTTTTAACTTAAAAAATTTTAAATCTTCAAACTAAAATTATTGGTAATTGTACTGTAGAATTAATATAAATAAATAAAATAATAAATATAAAAAAATATTTCCCACATCCGTTGCAATGCGTTCTGTGAACACCACTGCATTATTTTCTATTCTGTTATGCTCTTATGTATACACACAAACGGCAACAATTATAATTTGCTGTTTGTTATTATTGTACACGTGTAATCTGATTTCTTTATTTATTTTGTATTTTAATTATAAATTGTATCCTAGCACAGCAAGATGAAATATCTTATGAAATATAGTTCCTAGGTTAGGTTGGATCGATGTGGTAGCTTTGATTACCAAAGCACACTTGAGTACACATATCCTGAAAAATAATTCTACATATTTAATATGATTAAAAACAAATATTATGATTATATTACAAAATATGACTAATTAATTACATTTGGACATTATTGTTCATTAAAAAGTGTAATTATTGCAGACTTGAATTGCTTAGTTTTGCTTAATAACTGTATGTTGTTCGGAATTTCATTCCAGTGTCTCTAAAATATTTGTTTACGGCTTACGCTATTAAGTTTTAAGTCTCTATTAGATCTCGAGAAAACTTATCTATTGAACAAATACAGAACTTGAACCTGATACTGTGGTTGCAAAAATGTACCTGCACATTTACATTGAGCGTACACTATGGATAAAATTCTAACAATCAGCAAACTCAACTTTTACCAATTAAGGAGAGTGCCCGAAAAAATTTCGCAATATTAAGAATTTTTTTTGTACATTTTTTTGTTTCAATTTAAAACACTGGCAATGAAATAATTTTAAAATAAAAATAACGGTAATTTATTAATGCATATTTTTTTATATACAGTTTATTTTGACGCTCACTGTATACGTTGGCACTGGTTGGCAATGAGATGCAGTACATCCGAATAAAGATGTCTGGAAAATTGCATAACTTCACTGTTGGCTCCAAACTCAATATAACTGTGGCGAAATTTTTCGGATTCGTTTGAAATAGCCAAGTCAATAAGGCTGTCGAATCACTGTAGCGCCTTTCAAGCGGAAGTATCGGCAATACAGTTTATCACATCTTACCGAATTGCTGTATTTTAATAGTTAGTGGTTTGGCTAATTATACTCGAACTCGGTTCAAACTCCTACTCAGACATCTCTAACAGAACAAAATATTTAACAGTATATGTAAATGAATTGTTACTTAATTCTTTAATTATTGAATTACTTTTTTTACAAAGAATTTTTGGTTAAATATAAACGTTATAAAAAGTTCTCGTAGAAATACAGAAGGAAGGAGTTACACAACTATGTGCTTAATCCAATTAAAATGGCCTATGACAATCCGGAACGCTTCAAGGAAAGCCAATTAGTCCTACTTTTCAATCCACAACAGCAGAAACGATTATCTATCTAATTAACGACGAATTTAAAAAGTAATCAAAAGATTAAATGATGTGGTCCTATAGACCTATATAATAACAACTCGAGATACAAAATGAAAATAGGAATAGAACAAAGATCTAAAATACAATAACAACACGAAGTTGTCAGAACTAAGAGCAAGTGCCAATCAGTCAAGAGTCACTCATTGTAAGTCAGTGTAGGAACAATAATAGCAATGAAACATGTGTCGTTAAGCATTGGTATTGTATACCGAGAGTTTGATCTTTGTAAATAAAGAATCGTAAATAAAGTTGATAGAGTAGTAGCATCAAATTAATTGTGTCGTATTTAAATAAACAAGGAACTTTTTTAAATAAAGAAGTCAACTACGAATAAAAATATAATCTGCGAATACACGGAAAATAAATCTTTTGGAAATTAGCTATTTGGGATTCTGTTCTTTTTTAAATTTTACAATTTTGTCCAGATTTGTAATAATAAGTAAAAATAATTTACTCCTCATCCTATTATCAATAGTGGTAATACTAACACCATGTTTTAACAACATATGGGCCATAATAAATAGTTTAAATTTCATCATATTTTTCTGTATGTATGCCTTTTTTCTACTTCCAATTTTAATTTTCAGATGCTAAATACATTCCTGTTTGTCAATATGGAACGTTAAACGATGGAGCAACGCACTTTTATTAAAACATTTTTGAAAATGGCAAAAGTTTTTAAGAAATTTGGAACACAATTCGTTAGAGAAAATCTCATATGGTAGAAAATTTTATGAAACTGGATCCATTCTTGATAACAAAAAAATAATAATATAGTAGTCGTTCAACCGAGAATTCAGCGTCAGTGAGCAGAAGTGTTAAATACCATTAAAAACATCCAATCGCCATCGTTCGCATTGAAACATTGGGCGATAACCATTATTTAACATGTTGCGTCGTGATCTCCATAAAAAACCTGCTGGAAAAAAAATTAAATCAGCTCACAACGCATTTCGTTGGCAATTCGTTTTAGAGAATTAGGAAAACAAAAAAATGAGAATTATTTCTAAAAAATAATATTCACTGATGAAGCCCAGTTTCAACCATTACATCTACAAAAAGTTACAGTTTGGTGTGGCTTGTGGCCTGGTGGAATCATCGGACCATATATTTTTGAAATCGAAAATGTAATTACCGTCACTGGTAATCGTTAAAGGGAGATGATTCGAAACTTTTTGTGGCGGAAAATTGATGATTTAGACCAGTTGTCCTTAAAAAGAACGTGTGGTGATGAGTCTATTTTTAGTGCACTGGGAAAAATTCTTCTTACATGTGTTAAACAATATTTTTGTAAAATTAATAATGGATCTATATATGAAAATTCAAAAATATCCACATACATATGTATGTATATTTTATTTCTTTCATATTTATACTTGTTTTGCATTTTCTTATAGAAATACAAATGTGAATAAAAACTAATTATTTATTTAAATTAACGAAATAGACAAGTTCTTCTATTCTTGCCATAATATTTTATTTTAAAAAGTGTTTCTCTATTTATTTTTTAAGTATTCATTGCAGAAAATGCGGACTCGCATATGTATGTATGTAGCAGAAAACATTTAATATTATTATACTCGATTCATTGAAATTGTTACATACGCAAATTAAATTTAGTTTATATTTAAAAAAAATATATTTTTATTTTTCACTCTTCACTTTTTAACACTAAGCATTTACTTAATTATAGGTGTCATATTTGTACCTAATAAGAAGAACAATTAATTAATAAAACATAATACATACATAATTATTTGTCATTATATTTTTAATGTTCAGAGATTTTATTGGTAAACAATTTTTGTAAATATTTTATTAACTGTCAGCAAATAATTTTTAGGTTCAATGAAATTTATTTAATGCAGTTTTGTAAATTTGTATAAGAGCATTTTCATGATGTTTCCATAACTTGCATGCATTAGCAACAGGTTTCTGAACATTAATCGGCCATTCTATTTCTAACTTATAATGAAATCTTCGCTATATTATATGTATATATATATTTTAGCTAGCTTAAATTGATTAGGATATTTCTGGAATATTTCGTTCATTTATAAAAAAAAATTATTTTCAATTTGAAAATATCTAAGTTCCTAACAAAATCTTTTACTGCAAAAAATATTTCCTTGCAATACTAAATTTAAGTTATTAATTTGAAGAGTAATGTCTAAGAAAAATGTCAGATCTAAAGCCTAAAGTCCATACCATCCATTTCATGCGACCTTGCGTTACATGCGTATACCGAAAAAGTAGAATCAGTATAGGTGTTTGTGACAAGTTACAGAAGAAAACGCATAGAATGCATAGACGCATGGAACGCATCAAGTAAGTTTACTTTCTACTGCTGCTGGAAAAAGTCAGCAGTTTTTTAAATTTAGGGATGACAAATTATATACTATTGTGAATGTTTTCGATAAATATGTTTAGATAAATATTGAACAATATGCATTATTATTTTGGCATTTTTTATTTGCATTATGAAAACATTAATAAAACACATATTTCATAATAAATTTTACTTATAATTTAAGAGGAAAATACATTAAAATACTTTTTTTAACACATTTATTTCATGAACAAAATTTGCATACTAGGTATCGATTCTTTTTATGTACTGAGTGTCATCTGTTTCGAATTTATTAATTTGTAAACAAGAAAAATGGAGGATAAATTAACTGAAAACACTTGTCTTGTGTTCTTCTGAAGCCTTTCGTAGGCCTTAGCAGCACAAAATATCATATATGTAAATTCATATACATGTAATTAATTCCATAAATTCTTTTAAAATCACAATTTGATTTTCCATTTTTCCCAAAATTGCTACCCACAATAGCTGATCAAAACAAAAAACCAGTCGCATATAACGTATTGTGTGTAAATGCAATAAAAACCGCATAGAATGCAAGAATCGCATGTAACGTCGCATGAAATATTCACAATATTAAAAAAATAGATATGGTGCAATTTTACTTACAATATAGACATACATATATAGCATGAAGAAGTAAACAAAATCTACACACACACACATTTCAATATTAATTTCATTAATAAAAAAACCTAAGCAAATTAAACAATTTAGAGAATTCAAAGATTAAAAGACAATGTTTAGTGATATGAGTTGATACGAAGAGGCCATTATTTTAGCAAATAAATTTAAAAAACAGCCTGAAAGTAAAAGAGGAAGTGGAATGGTTCCCGAAGAGACAAATTTTACGCATGGAAATCTTTTAAAGCAGTTGCGGAATTGTGAGCCTAATGATTTTCGGAAATTTCTTTGTATGGATGGGATAACTTTTGACGTTCTTTTTAATAAAGTAACTCCATACATAGAAAAACAAAACGCCATATTACGTAACTCTATTAGTGCAACTTATTATATGTACACAACAGAGAACAGCAATGAGTATTCAAAAAGATGAGTAGAATCGAATCATAATTTCTTAAGCTATGGTTAGACTGAGTAAATATTTGTAGTAAAACATAATGTTACATAAATAGAAACGACCTAATATCGTTTAACATTAAAAACGATAAACAAAAGCCACACAATACAAATACACACTAACACAAGGAATACAATGAACGTGTTGATTATCTAAAGCTGCACACACACATATGTATGACGAACCTGGTTGCGGCTAGTACCAACCACAACATAAAGTAAACCAGCTACGACAAATATGTAATGGACAACATAAGCAAAGTACACAAACAACAATGTACTAGCAATAGAGTTTTCGAGAAGGCGCGAGCGAGAACCTTCCACATCTAGAACGTTCATCATACTGATTACGTGCGTGCGGACTATAAAAGGGCTGGACAAAGCAAGCAGCAGTCAGTGTTAATTCAGTCAGCCTTGTGTGAAGTTGCGTGTGAACAAAACAAATCGTGGTTGTAAAGTGAATAATTGTGTGAACTAGTAAAAAGAAAAAATATTATTATTGTTGTATCGTTAAGGTGTATACGGTTGGACACAAAAGCAATGTAAAGAATAAAGAGAGTTTAACTGAAATTAAACACATTTGTTTTTACTTTATTTGCAATTAACGAACTCATATTTAAACGTTTTTAAAAAAGGTAAAAACGTAACAATAATTTTTTTTCTTTGCTCTAATGCAGTGTTGTCAAATTTTTTCAAAATTTCCGGTCAAATTGGGCTTTAAAAATCGCCAGAAATCGCTAAATTAAATTTTTACAAAACCGTCAGAAACCCGTCAAATAAATAGTTTGAAAATTTTAATTTAAAGTTAAGTAAAATAAAATGTAAATAATTAAAATAAAATTTAAATAATTAAACATATTTTTTTATTGAATTGTTTTTCAATTATGTTTAATAACTTACAAACAAAATTAGGTATTTTCAAAAATATAGTGCCAGTCTTCTGCATTTTGTTTATAAGTGGTCATTATGCCTACTTTGTTGATACTACGGTTTTATGTTTTTGGGTTTCTCCGTGATTAATTAAATCGCTCAACATTCCGGTTAAGGCGCATTTGCAATACTTGCAAAAATTTTTGTATGATCGTTTTAATTTTTTGTTAGCCATCCTTTCAGTTTATAATGGTTCAGCCATTCGTTTAGAAACTTTTGTGGATACTGAGGCGCGATAACTTTTTAAAGAGAAAATTCAATTTAAATATACATTATAAAATTATATTTATATAATTTATGTTGTAACAATTTTATTTTTTTGTCATGTACTTACTTTTTTGATATTTTTCTATTTCTGCCTTCTTATTTTAAACACAGCACTTTAAGCTTCACCTTCATTTGAAATCGATTTCAACTTTACTTTTTCGATTTTTTCTTTGTACTTTTTCTACTAACAGTTATTCGACTCTCGAATACAAATATATGGTTGCATTTTATCATGGCATATTTATAACAGGTAGGAGCATCTCTACAACAATGCAAAAACAACAGGCATTTTGTTTTTGTAAAAGTGCATTTAAAGTGTCAAAAAAATTAACCCTCAAACCTCCATAGGAAATTAATTAAAGCAAGTAAAAAACTAAATAAATTTTATATATTGAAAATTCTTATGATTTTTATGTCATGCTAAATTACACAATAGTGCAGCACATATAAATTAAAAAAAAATTATCAGCTGCAAACGTTATTTCTTATTTATTATTGTACCAATTAAAATTTGTACCTAATTTATATTTATTTTATGACTGAATTTTGAAATTGAATACTTATTTAAACTATTGTGAATTATTTTGAATTAACTTTAGTACAAAATTGAAATCAAAAGTTGTACTTAAAATTCACTTGCTTCCACAACACTCAACCAAATTGACAGACTCAAAAAAGAAAATAAGAAATACATACTAATACTTCCTTCTTTCTTTCTCTTTTCTTAATCCCAATTATAATTACGTTTGAGTAATTATAATAACAAATTTTCAACAGAAGATTGGCCCAATTTGTTTTAATCCCTATATCCCAAACTTCTGAAAAAGAATTTGTTTTAAAAATATCACACAAGTTATTTCAGTCATAGTTTAGGCACCTAGTTGGAGACAAGGAATTTTTTTTTTGGTAATTCATCACTTTCATCTAAATATCTATAAATATAGTAAATCTAGGTTGTAGTTTAAAAGATATATGTATTTAGTGTTAAAGGCTTAAATATTGTTAATCATCTTGCAAAAATTTTTAAATAATTGGCTTTAAAATAGTAATCCTAAAGAATTTCTAGAGTGCGTATCGTTAAGGATACATACGGTACATATGAGGGTTTATGACTAATATAAATACGAAATTGAATATCGAAACAAAATACACAAAAAACAAACATTTTTTTTGACATTCAAAAACTCGTCAGCTGTTGGGATGCTCCTACCTATTATAAATATGCCATGCATTTTATCTTACTTATATTATATAATTTAACCTTGTAAAAAAACGCTATAAAAAACAGATTTCCAGATTTCATGCAAGCCGCTAAAAAGCATTTTTTCCCGTAATTGGCATTGCAAAAACGTCAGATTTGACGGGAAAAACGTCAAATTGGCAACAATGCTCTAGTGTGACCAGAAAATATTTTAGAGGCGCAAACAATATTTTGGGAAAACAAATTTGTTTGCTTGCAAACAAGAAAATCTCTAATGTTACCATAGTGTGACCACCCGTGTCAAATATTTTTTCCTGTTTTCGAGCAAATAAATACTTGATCTTGCAAAAATATTGTAAGAGCAAACAGTTTCAAATAACAGTTGTCGCAAGCAGTGTTGTCCACTTTTAATAATAAATTCCAAATTTTTTCCATAAAATCACCAAAACGGAAATTTCAATAAGAATAAACTTTATATGAAAAGTAGAAATTAAAAAAAAATTGTGTAAAGACCTTTCAACAGGTTTATGAAAAGTTTTGATCCATTAGTTCATTATGAACCAGAACAAAAAAATATTATTTTTAGTCACATTTTTCAAATGCAAATTTGTACCAAATGAAAGTTCATACATGTAATTTCCTACAGAAAGTTGTATGGAACAAAAAATTGATTAACCTACTAATTTCCAAGAATATTGCAATACTGTAAAAAAATCAGGTAAATATCATAATTTTTGTTTAATAGATAAATGAGTTCAAATTTTTAATACGCCAATCGAATGCTCTTTGAACGAACTTTTCTTTGATATCCATCTTAGGGATGATTATATTTCAAAGTTTTATTAAATCAGCAATTTAATATCTGGACCTTAGAAACCAATATCTCCAAAACCAGTCTTCGGCGGCACAAAATTTGTATGTATATATACACTATGGAAGTTTCATATTTTATCGTTGTCAACACGGATGTAGAAAAGAAAACAATTAAACAGCTGTGCTAATTTACTTTATTTTTTGGCAAAGAATATGGCGGCTGCTCCGCAACTTAACACAAATAATGTTTCCTCATCTACCATTTCGAATTTATATTTATTTATTTATGTTACATTTTTTCCTTTTATTTTTGTAGTTCTGATTAAACAAATTTGTTTATATTCGTTTCTTTAAGTTTCTGTTTTGTTTTGTTTTTAATCATACATATGTATGTACCTTTTCGTTTGTTTCTCTTTTTCTGATGAAACAAAATTTTCTTTATGAGAAAACAAAAATATTTACTTCGGTCTGACCGCAGGAAAAACATTTTTGATCCAAACTGTATTTGATGCTGCTTAATTGTTATTTGGGAAAATAAATTTTGTCAAATATTTACCGTCAATGTCACCGGCAAACAAACTACAGAAAAATTTAATGCAAATACGAGTAAACTTATTTGAAGCAAATATTTTTCAGTGTGACCACAGCTTTATACTTATACGCATTCATACTTTTCTTAATATCATGGTTCCTATACTTATATTCAAAGTTTCAAGTACTCGTCATATTCATACTTAACAACACGTATGATGTTGTTGATTTCGACTCTTCATAACTCAACACATTGTTACGCAAATGGAAAGGACCTAATATCATTTCACATGAAAACAATAAGCAAACGCTACAAAAACAAGGACCATGAGTATGAAAGAGATAGATAAGGAAAACGCAACAAGAGGCAATGTGTACACAATACACACCACACAAATCCACCCTCACAAATACATCGAACACGTTCCAAGAAAAGCAATAACAAACAACATAAGTAAAGTACACAAACAACAATATAATAGCGATAGAATTCTCAAGAAGGAGAGACCCGAAACTTTTTTGTGCTAAAGAACATTCATCAGACTGAAGCTTGCAGATATAAAAGGGCAAAACAAAGCAGCCAGTCAGTCAGTTATAATTCAGTCAGTATTGTGTGAAGACGCGATGCGGTTTGAACGTACAAGTGTATTGTTTACAAAAAGATTGTAAGCAGAGAAGATCTAACGAACAGTTGTCGGTGCTTCCGCAAAGCAGAGGTGCGAAGAAGAATAGTGAACAAGCAGATTATCGTTACATACGGCAAATTTATATGGTGGCACACATAAGTAGTGTGAACAATAAAGAGTTTAATTGAAACAAAACACATATTTGTTTTTACTTTGTTTGCAATCAACGAACTTAAATTCTAACCGTTTTTAAAAAGGTAAAAACGTAACAATATTAAACAATCACAAAATAAGTATGATTCGCGTAGGAACACTAAAATACGAGTACTCACTGGAAGGTTGTGTGCTTTCTTTGCTTAGTACTCCCTCCTTTTTGGTTGGTTGTCTTTTTTCCTTTTTTTGTAATGCCTAACAACGAAGTCTGTAAAAAATTTTGTGGAATGATTCGAGTCACTCAAATCATTTATAAGTATTTTTCAAAAGTTATGAATCTAAATGAGTAGGCTTATGAATCAAACATATTTCGAATGATATGAGTTTGATGTCAACGTAGTACGCATACTTATTGGAACCTGCATTTATAAATCAAGCTTGTTGTGGGTATGAATGAACGAGAGTAGTTTCAATATAGTCGACGCACTTATAGTTAAAATTTCATGAGTCAATACAAACCGCGGAAAAACGATGTATTGCTGATCTCTGGTACACACACAACATTGATTTTTATATCAGCTGTTGTGATCTATTTTGGTGGGAAATAATTATTGCACTTAATGCTGGTAACACATTACACAATATTGCGTTTTGCACAATAAAAATCAAAAGACTTTTGATTTTATTGAATATATTGTGTCACCTTCTAATATAGCATACACACAGGCACTTTTATTGTGCAAAAATTCAGTAAATGTTGTTGCATTTTGTTCAGACCTTCACAATGAATTTCTTTCATATGTCCGCATGTACATTTGTATAAATGGACAAACATACTTGAGTACATATGCTTGTACGAAATTAGGCGAACAACCTTATTTTGCTGACTTCTTGTAATTTTTTATTTGTTTTTATTTTTGCTGGATTTATGCATTTTCCCTTATTTTTATTTTAACAGCTAGTTCAAATTATGATAAAGAAAAACCTTAAACTTCTGATTAAGGTTCAAGTTTTGCTTTTGTTTATTTGTATTGCATTTGTCCAAAGCACATTTATGTTATTAATAATTACTTTAAGAATAATTTGCTGCAATTCAGCAACAAAATATAATTTAAATATAATATAAAGATAAATATATAAATATAAATATATATAAATATAAATATTTAAATAAAATAAATTAAATATAAATATTGCAATTTGGCAATAAAATATTATTTAAGACCATGATTGACAAAAATAAATTGAGAGAAACAATTGGTTAACAAAAGACAACGGTTGTTTTATTTTCCAATCCTCCGCAATAACTAAATTTAAGTGCTTGTGTTATTCCACCACTATAACCAAGTTTAAGTGCTTGCGTTATATGGATAATTGTCCCGGTGATTCCACCCCGACAAAACAACATACATTCTGGTTGTCCCGGTGATTCCGCCCGGACAAATCAAAACCGACCAGCAAATCAGCTGAGTCAATACATTCTGGTTGTCCCGGTGAGTCCGCCCGGACGAATCAAAACCGACCAGCAAATCAGCTGAGTCAATACATTCTGGTTGTCCCGGTGATTCCGCCAGGACAAAACAAAACCGACCAGCAAATCAGCTGAGTCAATACACATTTAATAAATCATTTGGGAGGGTGTGGGATTTAAAAAACGCTACAATTTCCTCGCTTAAGTCCAAAACATCCGTTTCATGCGATCTTTCGTTTCATGCGATTCTTGTTTTCAATTAATTTATCCTCCATTTTTCATGTTTACAAATTAATAAATACAAAAGAGAGGACACTCAGTACATAAAAACAGTATAATCGATAACTAGTGTACAAAATTTGTACATGAAAGAAATGTGTTAAAAATGTATTTTAGTGTATTTTCCTCTGAAATTAGCACATAGTAAACGTTATTATGAAATATATTTTTATTAATATTTTTATATGTAATCGACAAAAAAAATGCGAAAATAGTAATGCACTATTTATATTTATCTAAACATATTTATCGAAACTATTCACAATAGTATATAATTTGTCATCCCTAAGTTTAAAAACTGCTAACTTTTTCTAGCAATGCATGAGTCGCATAGAAAAGCACAGAGTAAACCTAATTGATGCATTCTATGCGTCTATGCATTATATGCGTTTTCTTCTGTAACAAACAACTACACTGATTTTACTTTTTTGGTATACGCATGAAACTCAAGGTCGCATGAAACGCATGATATGGACTTTCGGCTTTAAGCAAAACGATCACTCATGCGCTGGTTAGCCAAGCGTAGAAAATGTAAAAACATAATTTACTTTGCCGTAAGAACGTTTGTGTAGTTATACAAACGTTAAAAAAGTAACATCTGTCAACGAAGATTGTAAATAAAAACGAAACAGAACACAAAGCAAAACACACACACGAACACAACACAATACAAAGAAATTCATATACAGATATATGAACGAAGCCGGCTGTTCAGAACAGTGATGAATGTTGTTAACCCTTTCGCTATATTGTATCCATATGGATACACTCAACTTTGGAGGCATCTGATAATCTCCAAGTCAAAGAATTGATTTAGATATCGACTTATTATTGTTTTTTAAGATCTTATGAATCATTTCCAATAAAAACCTTTTGAATTTTTACAAAATTGAGAAAAATATAGCATTTTTAAAAAAACGTTTTTTTATATGTATGTGTCCATAATTTTGAAGAAAAAACACTTCCAACATAAAGAAAAATGTTTATTTTAACTTTTTGCATCAATAGTTTTTTGTTTTAAACAAAAACAAATCTGTTCGGATTTTTAAATCATTGTATGTATCCATATGGATACAAACGCAAGTTGTGGTTATAAATGATATACACATAATACAAACACAGTCATTTTACGTTTGATGCTGCTATGATACAGACCAGAGATCAGCAAAGAATCGATTTTTCGCTACTCATAAGTATACATGAAGTTTTGAGTATGAGTGAGTCAACAGTATTGAATTCCAACTACTCTGATTCATTCGTATTCACTACACCATTGATTTATAAGTACAAGTCGCAATGAGTATGAGTACAACGTTGACATCAAACTCATAACATTCGAACTATGTTTGATTCATACGCCTACTCATTCAGATTCATAAATTTAGAAAAATACTTATAATGCTCATAAATGATTCGAATCATTCGTCAAAATTTACAGTCGTAGTTGTTGTTGCATTTACAAACAAAGAAGAAAGACACATAAACAAAAAAGACAAAGACAGCGAGGAGAGCAAGGCATATTCATAAGAGGTAGCCGCAACATTACAACAAGTACAACAATGCAAAAACAACAGGCATTTTGTTTTTGTTAAAGAGCACTCAGTATGTCAAAAAAATTAACTCTCAAACCTCCATAGGAAATTAGTTAAAGCAATTAAAAAAAACTAAATAAATTTTATACATTGAAAATTCTTATGATTTTTATGTTAAGCTAAATTACACAATAGAGCAGCACCTGTAAATTAAAAAAAATATCAGCTGCAAACGTTATTTCTTATTTATTATTGTACCAATTAAAATTTGTACCTAATTTATATGTATTTTATGACTGAATTTTGAAATTGAATACTTATTTAAACTATTTTCTCTTGAATTATATAAAAACATATTTTCAACAGAAGATTGGCCCAATTTGTTTTAATCCCTATATCCCAATCTTCTGAAAGAGCATTTGTTTTAAAAATATCACACAAGTTATTTCAGTCATAGTTTAGGCACCTAGTTGGAGACATGGAATTTTTCTTTTTTCTGGTAATTCATCACTTTCATCTAAATATCTATAAATATAGTAAATCTAGGTTGTAGTTATAAAGATATATGTATTTAGTGTTAAGGGCTTAAATATTGTTAATCATCTTGCAAAAATTTTAATATAATTGGCTTTAAAATAGTAATCCTAAAGAATTTCTAGAGTGCGTATCGTTAAGGATACATGCAGTACATATGAGGGTTTATGACTAATATAAGTACGAAATTGAATATCGAAACAAAATACACAAAAAACAAACATTTTTTTTGACATTCAAAAACTCGTCAGCTGTTGAGTTGCTCTTACCTCTTATAAATATGCCATGGAGGAGAGCAAACACACAACCCTCTTGTGAGTATTGTAGTGTTCGTACGCGAATCATAATTATTTTGTAATTCGTGAATACGATGAGTCATGGAGAGTCGAAATCAATGTCATCATGCGTATTGTTAAGTACGAGTACCATGAGTATTTCAAACTTTGAGTATGAGTAGTATGAGTATGACATTAAAATAAATATGAATGCGTATAGATAGCAGGAATTATAAGTATGATTCGAATCTACTCATCGTTTTGAATACTCATTGCTGACCTCTGATACAGACGTTCTTTTTTAGCTCTGATACCATTTAAATTTACCAAAGAAAATGCCAAGAAAAATAAAGGACTCTGAAATTGAAAAATTTTTAACCAATTTTGTTGATTCTGATGGTTCTTACTTGGAATAATCGGAAGAATCTGAAGTTATAAACAATTTATATGATGCTTTCGATAACAATAACAGCTTTTTATTAGAAGAACTTTCTAGAGAAGGTCCCTATGAAATCAACATACAAGATATTGATGTTGATAATAATGATAAAGGTGATAGGGTTGTTGATATTGATAATAGAGTTGTTGATGTTGATAATAATTATGAAGGTGATAGGGTTATTGATATAGTAGAGAGTAACATAGTTGATGGAACAGTTCAAAAAAGTCCAAAAATTTTTCAAACTCCACAGGTTCCACTTAAAACGGTTAAACAATTTCGTTGGAAGAAAGCTTCCTGGACAAATCCAGAGACTTCTTGTTTGAAGCATACCCAAAGAAAAATACAAAATTGCCTGTAGAGTATTTTTTGGAGTACCTTACAGAAGACTTTTTTCAACAACTGGTATTTTCAACAAACCAGGCTTCAATGATTAGAGACGGAAAAGCTGTTAATTTAACTACCGAAGAACTTCTGAAATATCTAGCCCTAAAAATAATGATTCGTACTATTGGCTATCCGCGTTTGGAAATGTATTGGACAATCGGTACCGTAATACCATCATTCCCAGAAAACATGTCCAGGCAAAGATTACATTTTGTTCGAAATAATTTAAAGTTCACGACAGACCCACCAGGAAGCGATAAACTTTACAAAATTCGCTCTATTATAAATGCGTTTAAAAAAATCGTACGCTATTCTAAAAGATGAAAATCTATGTGTGGATGAGATGATGGTTCCTTTTAAAGGTAGAACCGCTCTGAGACAGTATATGCCGAAGAAACCCATTAAATGGGAAATGAAGATATTTTGTCTTTGCAGCTCAAAAGGCATAGTTTACGATTTTGAGATATATCAGGGAAAAGGTACAATATTAACTGGCTCAAAGTTGGGATTTTGCTCTGATATTATGATTCACCTAGCAAAAACTTTTCCTGAAGAAACAAATCATAAACTATATTTTGATAATTATTTTACTACTCTGAATTTAGTATTATATTTACGTCAAAAAGGAATTTGGGCAACAGGTACTATAAGAGAAAATAGATTCGGGAAAATTGATTTTAAATCTGAGAAGGATTTGAAAAAAAGAAGGCCGTGGAAGTTTTGAATACCGTGTAGAAAGAGCAGACAATATTTTTCTTCTTGATGGGGGAATTGTGCAACTCTTGTCATCAATCCATGGCAATGAACTCGAAAATAAAGTGTCCCGATTTTCTTCTGAAAAAAAAAGAAAAACTTTGAAATAACACAACCAAACATTGTATCAGAGTACAATATCAATATGGGAGGAGTAGATAAAATGGATTTCCTCCTTTCTTTATATAGAATTTAGATAATATCTAAGAAGTGGACTCTTAAGATTTTTGACCACTTCATTGATTCAGCAGTATGCAACTCGTGGTTAGAGTACCGAATGGATCACAAAAACAATAACCCGAAAAGTAAGTATATGGACTTATTGAGTTTTCGTAATGATATTGCGAATGGGCTTTTAGCTCGGTCCAAGCAACAGGCATGTTCCCGTAAAAGAGGATGCCCAACTTCATGCCTAAATAAGGATATTAAAATTAGTCCAACGACCCCCGACAAGAAACGTAATACTACACCCTACACTTCTGTTCGACATGATTGAAATCAACATTTTTTCTTTTAGATTATTTTCATGTAAAACATATTTTATTTTTGTCTTTATTTATTGTAATTATATGAACTTTAGGTTTATAATTTTTAGTTTGTTTATTTAAATATTTGCAGTGTTTTCTTTTATTGTAAAAAATGTATTTTATGTGTTAAAACAACTGAAATAAATAAAAGCTCAAATATAAAAAACCATTATATACTAGCGTTTTTCTTTACCATAACCGAAGTATGTATCCATATGGATACAGTGCAAAAAAACACATTTAGGGTAAATTTTTTTTAAATCGAGTATTGATTGTTGTTGTTAGGGCCAATTATAGCCAAAATCCAAAAAATTGGATTTTTTTTAGCAACCCAGTAAAAGCTTGTAGCGAAAGGGTTAAGATAATGCAAAATTCAAAAAGTACCAATTAGGCCTTAATTGGAAAAAATTATATTTGCTTCTTAAGCTATATGTTATTATAAATATTTATTCTTTTAATATTGTAGAATATTACATTTTTGGTTCAATCTGAGTCAATATTTATGGAATTTGCATATAAGCAAACTGTCGAATATTGTTCTATTCAAAGTGATATATTTGTTTTTTTTTTTAATTAAATTTCAATATAATACTTCTAGCTAGAATAATAATAAAAAACACTCATATAATTCATTACGCACATTAGAATCATAACAATACATATGTTTTTAAAGATTAAAAAGATTTATGTATAAATAGAAAAATACCAAAAAGGGTATTTGCTTCACATTGCCACTTAAATAAAAATAATATATAATAATAATAATTAAAGAAAAGTCAATTTTTATGTACACATTTAAGAGATTAATGTATATGCAAATGCCAAAAAAGGGAATTCTTACCACTCAAAATACATATCGACGCCTCCATTCCATTCTATAAGTACACTTAGAACGTTTTTAATGTTCTTGTATTTTTAAATTCTACGTTCTCTAATTTAAATACTGTCCAAATTTGGTTAATATGCGCCGATTCGTTCCGAAGTTGTAGAGAAAAATCTACTTAGAATACACATATAGTCGTATATCGCGTGAAAGCTTTGAGAGCTCATAACTCAAAACACACTTTTTCGACCTAGAATGGTATAGAACGGAGGCGTCGATATATACTATTTATGTATTTTGTTTATTGTGTGCACAATAGAATCATAACAATAAGTATTTATTTCTTATAAAATTATTTTTTATTATTATTAAAAATAAATCATTATATACATATAAAAATGTTAAAGTTTTATAAAAGACTTTAAATTATAAAATATATTAAAAAAATAGTATTATTTATGTTTTTATCTTGACATTAATTTTATTTGTTGTTAGCTTAATTATTAATATTTTTGTTACTACCTTTATTTGTATTATTGACATTTTAATTGTTTTCTTTTTTCTTGGATTGTTTGTTAGTGTGTGTTTATTTGTTTATTGCTTGCAAGTATAAAATTGCTTACATTGCTTTCTCATTTCTTGACGTTAAATTTGATTCCTCAGTCTGATGACCGGGAGGGAGTTGGTTCCTATGACAATCTCTCAATCTTGCTACGAATTCTTTGCTGACAGACAACAGGTCTTAATATACGACATTTGAATGCGCAAAGGCTCAATAATAAAATCGACGAATTCCGCTATACATTTGAGAACTCGAAAATTGAAGTTTATTTGTATTTTAGAGACTTGGTTTAACTATAGTTCGCCCGACAGCATACATGGACTGAATGGATACTAAAGGATCCGCCAAATAACTGTTTTTTTGAAAATGCTTTAAAAAAACTACTGAATATTTTTTATTTGAAAGTGCAATCCTTCCGGTTAATAATGGAAAATAATTTCATTCAAATGGCTGCCTCGGCTGGCCATGCAGTAGCCTACACGATTGGTCCAATTTTTAAACACATTATCGATTGTGTGCAGCTGTATTTCACCAATGGCTTCACGAATATTGTCCTTTAAAGCGTCAATTGCCTCTGGCTTGTCGGCGTAACACTTATCTTTGACGGCACCCCACAAATAATAGTGCAACGGTGTCAAATCGCAGCACCGAGGTGGCCAAATGACATCAGCTCTGCGGCTGATAATGCGATCTTCAAAAAACAGGGCGCAAAACACCGAGTGTAGCTTCGGCTGTGTGGCACGTAGCGCCGTCCTGTTGAAACCAAATGTTGCCAATATCCTCCTCTTCAATTTTTGTGAACAAAAATTCGTTCAACATGGCCCGATAACGATCGTCATTGACTGTAACGGCCACTCCTTGCTCATTTTCGAAGAAAAATGGTCCAATTATGCCTCTGGATCAAAATCCGCACCAAACAGTGACTCGTTTTGGGTGCGTCGGCTTTTCAATGTATGCGTGCGGGTTTTCTGTGTCCCAAATGCGACAATTTTGCTTGTTTACATACCCGCCAAGATCAAAATGAGCTTCATCTGAAAAGATGATTATTTTTGCCAAAATCGGCATCTTCTGGTGTAGGCTACTGCATGGCCAGCCGAGGAAGCCATTTGAATGAAATTATTTTCCATTATTAACCGGAAGGATTGTACTTTCAAATAAAAAAGAAATTTGAGAAAATATTCAGTAGTTTTTTTTTAAAGCATTTTCAAAAAAAAAAAGTTATTTGGCGGACCCATTACCTTTACCGCTCTGACAGACTTTCCCACGGTGGTGGTGTGGCAATTTATGTAAAATCACACATTCAATATAAACTGGTTTGTAGAAGTTCTGAGGATAGCGCCAATACTCCAAATATTGAATACCTATTTTTGGAGATAGTTAACTGTGGAAGAAAGCTGTTTGTAGGTACTGTGTACAGACCTAATAAGACCATCGACATTGGACCACTGATCGACTAATAAAATAATATTTGTCTCTGTTACACTGACATAATAATAGCCGGTGACTTTAATGCAAATATTTTAGTATGTTGCACCTAAGTGTTATAGGTTTAGAGTTAATAAATGAGGTTATGCCCACCCATTTTATATCATCTTCGGTTACGCTACTTGATCTTTTCTTTGTTGACAATTGTTCTAGTGTGCTATTATATGACCAACTTTCAGCACCGGCTTTCTCCGGACATAATATTATTTTTCTGTCTTACGACTTCAAAATATCTTCAAAGGAGAAGAAAATAACTTTCCGGAATTTTAGAAATATTGACGTTCCATTACTGGAAAATGAATTATTGAGCATACCCTGCAAACAGGTTTTCTATATTAAAAATGTTGACGAGCAGGTGAATTTTTTACACTGCAATATTCATAGTATATATAACAAATATGTCCAGATAAAGACGAAGACAATGCGTGCCAACGAAAAGCCATGGTTCTCAAATGGAATTAAAGAACTCATTAGTAGCAGGAACAAAGCTTACGAACGCTGGAAAAGATACCGAACTCCGTAACTTAGGGATATTTATAGGAATTATAGAAGAAAGGTGAACTATGAAAGTAATAATAATAATAATACTAATCATGATGTAGATGTAGACATTTTGAATTCTCGAATATCCCTATGCCTAATTCAAATATTAGTTACTATAACTCCACGGATCCAAGTGTTGCGTTTGATCTGAACAACAATGACTTTAAATTTTCGAACGTTAACCTTGAAGACATGCTTAGATCATTTCGAGGCATCAAATCAGATTCAATTGGCTACGATAAAATACATCCGAAATTCCTGAAAATTATACTAGACTACATTATTATATATAACGCATTTATTTAATACTATTCTAACGACATCAGAATTTCCTTCAATGTGGAAGCACGCGAAAATTAGCCCCTTACCCAAACCTAATGGAAAGTATAGACCTATTGCGATTCCACCTTAGTTGTCTAAGGCTTTTGAACCTTTAGTCCATGAGCAAACTGGCAAACATTTGTAGGACAATTCATTTCTGACTAAAAGACAGTCTGGTTTCAGACCTAAACACAGCTGCTTTACGCCTTTAGTCGATGTTGTAGAGGAGTTAAGGTCAAAAATGGATCAGAACATGGTGTCTTCTAGATCGCTAAAATTTTCAACATCAGCAGTAAATCTAGTACGTACACACCCGTATAAGAGAAGTGAGACAATGCACTATGGCGATGTAAAATCATTTATCAGCCCGATACGAAGAGGTGTACCACAGGGTTCAATTATCGGCGCTCTGCTATACATAATGTGCTCAAATAACCTACCTTCTCGTATTATTCACTGTGGAATTCAAATGTATGCCGATGACGTCCAACTCTACGCTAGCTGTTTTAAAACTGACCGACAATTGTATATTAAAACTGAACCAGGACCTTGACAATATATTTAAATGGGCTACTGCAATTGGTCTTTGCTTAAACGCTAATAAATCAAAGAATTAATACAATGTGCCAAGAACTTAGGTATTATTTTTAATAGTCAACTCTCCTGCACTAACCATGTCAATACGATTTATGGGAAGAGTATGCTATGCTGAGGAATCTCTGTAGGCCTAAGTCATTTACGCCTTTTAATATACGTATGCTCTTCGCGAAGACATGCCTAATTCCAACTCTCTTGTAAGGATGTGAGCTCTTTGCGGATTTGGACCCTGTTAGCAAGAATAAACTTAACGTAACTTATAATAACATATCAAGACGTATTTTTGGATGCAGTAGATGTAGTAGTATCTCGTATTTTTCCTACAAAATCTACAATACGACACTGGAAATCCTTTTGAAACATCGTATGCTAATTTTCCTACACAAGATTATTTATTTAAGGGAACCAAATTATCTATTTACCAGAATACAATTTTCTACAACTAACAGAGACTACAAGATAAACGCCGTAAGGTACCGGAAACAGATATCTGAAGGCATTTTTATATTAAAACTATTCGTTCGTGGAACCAACTTCCGCCAGAAATTCAATTGAAAAGCAATGTAATGCTATTTAACAAAGCAATTTCAACGCACTTTTCTCTTCTATAGAATTCTCCATTTAATTTAATCCAATTTAAGGCTAACTTAAATCTAATTGATATAATTTTTGGTTTCTTTGTGAAACTTACATATATATAATTATTAACTTAATCATTATAACATTGTATAAACAGTACTATTAAATAAGATTAAATGATTGTTGTACTGGAGTTAATCAATAATTAAATAAATCTGCATGCAAGTACCAAAGAGGGTATTTGTGCAGAAAATACAACGCTGCATAAAATAGTCACATCACTAATGTTCAAACGTCACGTAAAAACGTGCAGGGATTCTGTTTTATATAGATCGTTCTGGACTCCTAGTTTTGCCATGACTCAACAAACCCCCAAATTCTTTGAACACCTTTGTGGCAAACCGTGTGTCTGCAATATCCGAAGCGGTAGGAACCAAGAACTGGAGTCACGTAGCCTCTTATGACAACCCAGCTGATGTTGCCAGTCGTGGTTGCAACGCAAACGAACTGAAGGAAGACAAGTTATGGTGAAATGGACCAACCTGGTAGGAAGATACTATGGTAGGAAGGACAACAACACAATTACCCTCCGAAATTCAAGCTCAAACTAAAATTTGTCAGTCGTTCTCTACGACTGTAAACCCACAAACATATATGAACTTCACTCAACCTACCCAGGACATTTTGGTAAGATTTTCTAAATGGTCCAAAGCGCTTAGAACATTGTCATATGTCTATCGATTTTCTGATCGCACATCGTTTACTCCAATAAATTATATTTGACATGACAACATAGTTCTTGATCGAAAAAACCCACAATCTATTGGCAAAATACTCAATAAATTATTAACTCACCCAAGTACTTGATGAGCATGAGATCAAAACTGTCCGTGATACTTCTTTGTCAGACACAGTATTTCAATGAAGAATACTATTGTCTGAAAAGATCAAAACCATTATCCATGAAAATCAATTTACTCTCCCTTCTTAGACACAAAGAATATCATACGTGCAAACGGCAGATTCGCAAATTCCAACAACTTATCATACTATGAACGACACCCTATTTTATTACCCTACTCGAGTGACTTTGTAAAATTATTAGTCCAACACGTTCATCTTATAATCCTACACGACGGAAATCGGAGGAAATCCGGAGTAGGAAATTGAAGATCTTTTAGATTTATATTATAAAATATGTCGGACCGTCAATATTCGTCCTCTGGAAATTAGTAGCGCTTTCCTAGTAAAAATAATTATAAAGGCAAAATCTCTGCTACTAATAAAACTAGTGTATTAACGAAAACTTATCTGCCGAGAATCATCGCACATTTTTAACGGGCTTACAGTTTAAAGAGGAGAAAATTAATATCTGTCGCTTTTGTGAAACGATAATTAGTTTACATTCGGCGACGCGAATATGAGGAGCCAATGCGTGTTAATGACTTTGAGGACCTAAATATTTTTCGTAAAGATCCTGACGTACGGCAACAATTGCAATGAATGTAGTGATTATATCTTAATTTTAATTTATTAACTTATTTTGATTAATTTAATTAATTTATTTTAATTCTAATATATGAAACTAAATATATGAAACAAAGGATTAATGCTGGACATTATTGATTTTGATTTTTATCGCAAAATGTGTCAATTTCACGTTTGAGCGACCACCAGAAGTTGGTCAATGTTTGCGCAAAGAGAAATAATAATATTTGCAAAAAACACAAATATTGGCCGACTTCTCGTAGTCGTGCAATCGTGAAATGGACAAATTTTGCGATAAACGACAAGATCCATCAAAAATTCCGAAAATTTTTGAACTGAAAGTTCATTTGATAAGGTGACGTATATAAAAAATCTAACACGACTGTTATAATATTTAAATAATAACTACGGTAATTTTTGTCCGATTTGATCAAACGATCAAAGATAAACAAACGTGTCAATTTCTTCACAAGATAATGCGCTTTCATGATGTCATCACTTTTTTTATATTTTTAAATTAAATTTTGCAATTAAGAATAGCTTGAAAAAATGAAAAAAAATAATTCTTTCCAAGTTTACGCGATCAAAAATCATAACATATAAGATTGAACCATATGTTTATATATACCATTTTAAACGCTCATCATCATCTCCCCTCTTCAAAAAACTTTAGATTTTGAAAATAGGTTAAAAAATATTTGGGTAATCAATAATTTTGTGTGAAAAGATCAAAAATACCATTTTTGCCAAATAAAACAAGTTTGGAAGGTTCGAGAAATATAAAATAAATATTATGGAGTTCTACTCAACATTTTGACTGTCGTTCCCGTGTGCTATTATGCGTTCAATTATCTGCATCAGTTTTCTCCAGGCATGATCGAACTTTTCTGTCTCACGACTTTAAAACGTCTACAAAGGGGAAGAAACTAACATTTCGCGATTTTAAAAACATCGATCTTCTATGTCTTGAGAATGAACTAGTTCGTATACCTTGGAACCTGGTTTTTAGCATGCCAACAGTTGTTGAGCAAGTACATATTTTACAGAATAATATTCGAAATGTATATAACAAATATGTTATGCTGAAAACTAAGGCAGTAAGTGGTAAAGCCATGGATTTAAAGAGAAATTAAAAGTTTGATTAATGATAGGACCGAAGCATACGAACGCTGGAAGAGGTACAAAACTCCGGAACTTGAGGAGATTTTTAAAAATTGTAGACGAAAAGTTAATTATGAAATAAGAGCCACCAAGTGCAAATTCTATGAGGACAAATTTTCAACCGCCTTAGCATCGGAGGGGAAATGAAGCGTAATTAGAGATGTGGGTGTTTTGGATAAGGATAATATGACTGACCATGATGTAGATGTGAACGATTTGAATGTTTAATTCTCTAGAATCCCTATGCCTAAGTCTGATATTGGTTACTACAATTCTACGGATCCAAGCATTGCTTCTGATCAGCGTTACCGTTGGAAATTTTGAAGAAGTCGCACAAAAAGGGGATTTTTGAAAAAAAAGTCGCACATAAAGGGTATTTTGGCAGTAAAAAGGGGCAAAATTTTTAAAAGAAAAGAAAATGAACTAATATAGATAAAAAAAATTAATTTTCATTGGATTTTGTAATGTACATTAGCCAACGTATAATAAGTTTATTTTTTTAATAATTTTCCCAATTTTTATAATAGAAACAAATTTTTAGCCAAAAATTAATAAGCCTAAACAAAAATTCTAATTTTTTTAAAATTATTTGTTCTGTTTTATTTCTTGATTGAATTTCATTCAAATTTATGAACGTTAGGACATTTAAACTTCAAAAATAAAAAATGCATTTTAAATTTATAAAAATTTCATTAAATAAAACTTTTTTTTGCCGACCCACTATATAATAATACAAAATACAAAACAAAACTATTATTATAACTAAAAAACAGTTCATTAAAGATAAATAAAAAATTATACAAAATTGCGTATTTTGTAACAAATTAAAAAAAAAATAACAAAAAATATAATATATATTTTAAAATCAAAATACAATTCAAAATTATACAAAATTACTAATTACATTTCAAATAATTAATATGATAAGACTTAGAGTACATAGTATTTGGAATTTTTGTAGTAAACAAACTGAGATCAAAAAGTTAAACATAAATACTAATTTTGTTGCAACGGTTCATTTTAGAAGTAAATAGAAACATTTTGTAATAAGTTAAATATATAGTTTTACATTTTATATTATGTTATTTATTTATATGTCATAATATATCACAATTTTAAGAAAAAATTTATCATAATTTTTTATAACTTTATTGTTCAGGTATGGAAAATAAAAATTCTGAAATTTAGATTTTTTCAAAATAAAACAACAAAAATAATCAAATTACACAAACTAGTTTATAGATTATTCAATAGACTAATCAATAGAATAGTTTATAAGTTAGTTAATACACCAGTCCATAGACTAGTAGTAGTCTATAATATAGTCGATCGAATAAACCATTGACTAATACAGTTGATTAAGTCATGGTCTATTTAAAAAACTAGTTCAAATGCTATTTAAAAGACCACAGAAGTCAATAAACTGGTCAATATATTATATCATATACTAATATAATATATTTACTACTCTATAGACTGCTATACATATATGTGGACTGGTCTATTAAATAGCCTTTGAACTAGTTTTTTAAATAGTCTATGAACTAGTCTACTAGTCTTTGAACTGGTGTATTAAATAACCTATAAATCTACTCTATATTGACTAATCTATTAACAAGTCTATAAACTAGTCTGTGTAATTTATTCGTAGTTCTATGAAATACTTAGAAATTAGCGATATTTCTCAATGTCAAAAAGGACTATATTACTTAATTTTCCATGATTGTTTTGGTTTATATATTTTACAAAATGAGTTTCTATATATATTTCACAGTTATATTAGTATATTTACATTCGATTAAATTATTTTTTTGATAAATTACTTCTGTACTTTTTTATAAGTTCATCGTCAGGCACCCAATTTTCCAGGTACATGTGTCCACTTTTAACCTATTCGATAACTTATTTTTCATTAATGTTAGTTTCGAAAAAATTCTTTCTGCCGACGCACTACTATGTGGCAGAGCCGATTTCTTAAATTACCAATTTTATGCCCAAATTCTTCTGGATTTGTAATTTTAAAGATATTTTCATATGATATCATTCATTTTGGTTTCTAATATTTTTAATTCTTATATAAATATATCAGGTTTACGTTTTCTAAAAAAGGGGAAAAAAGGGTCAAAAATCTTGAAAAGTGTCAGATTTAGTTCATTTTAGTAAGGGGGCACAAAAAGTGTCAAATTGCGACTTTAGTCGCTCAACGGTAACGCTGCTTCTGATCTCAATGACAATGGTTTTCAATTTTCAAAGATCACCCTTTTGGACTGATGAATCATTTCGGAATATCAGATCTAATGCAACTCGCTATGGTGAAATACATCCAAAATTTCTAAAGATTATCTTTAACTACATTACTATATATATATATATATATCTTCTTATATATAAAAATGAGTTTGTGTTTATTCGTTTGTGGGTTTGTTTGTTTGTTTGAAGTCTATAGACGGCTAAACGGCTGGACCGATTTTCTTGAAATTTTAACAGTATCTTCCTGGATGTCTGGAAGAAACTATAGGCTACTTCTTATTTTAAAATTTCAAGTAGGCAAGGTGCCACGCCCACATACCCAATAAGTATTTAATGTCGCATATCTCATAAACTGCAACAGCTAGAGTCCTCAAATTTTGTATGGACGACTTTGACGTGTATATGAACAAAATGGGCCGATTGGCTATAGTGTATAAAAATGAATGCTTGTTTGTATATACCTTATAGAATCGTAAACTATGCATTTGATCATGTTATGATCTTCAGCAAAGTTGGTATGACCAATTTCCGACAGGTGGCGCCACTGAAAATTACTCAAAATGAATTAAATCGTAAACTGTGGATTTGATCATGATATGATCTTTAGCAAAATTGTTGCGCCTGAGTCCACGAAGGTTTCTAAGTTGGTATGCCCAATTTCCGACAGGTGGTGCCACTGAAAATTACTCAAAATGAATTAAATCGTAAACTGTGCGTTCTTTAACAAAATTGTTGCGCATGAGTCGACGGAGGTTGGTGCGATTAATTTCCGATGGATGGCGTCACTGAAAATTATTCAAAATGAATGACAAGCGATTGGTCGACCTACACCTCAAGCACGGAAGAAAAGAGCATTACTAGCCTCAGAATCAGACGAGCATTGAGACTGGAAAATCTTAGAGTATATGCCGCTGAGACCCGTCCGCTTGAATCACTTGAACAACGAGAAGTGAGATTAGAAACTGATCGAATACGTATTACACAGGCCCGTTCATCTGAATCATCAGGACAACGGGAAACAATATCAATAAAATAATTCAAAATTAATTGGATATTTGTGTAACGTCTTTCCCTCAAATTTATTTTAGTTGGTGGCGCAGCAACACGCGCAGGGTACAGCTAGTAAGTGACATATGCATACCATAATTCATGTATTGTAATATGAATCTAAAATAAACATTTCTTATTCTTTGTGTTATTGCATTCCTATTTTTCTTAAGTTGAAGATTAAAAGAAATTAAATACTCTTTAACATCAGCATTTTCTCATAAGAGCATTTATAGCATAAATTATTATTAAAAGAAAAAACATTATTTTTTAGACTTAATGTAAGATAAGCTTTTTTTTGTGAGAACCTTTATAATGTTAATCATATATAAAATGTTTTTAATAAATAAAGAATTCAGTTTACGAATAAAACTCAAAGTACAAGCACTGTATTTTATTAGTATATATAAATGTAAGTTAACACATTACTTATTTAAAATAAATAAAACAAATACAATAATTTCACAACATTAAATTGCTTTACACCCGCTACTCCAACCTGCGGGAAGGTGTCTAGTCAACAATCCCGGTGCATACCAGACGAAACACGCTACTTGTTTTTCAAACAAATAATAGTTTCGCAACAACATAAATGTGCTGTACACGCACTACTCCAACTTGTGGGGAAACTGCTGAGTCAACAATTCCGGTGCATAGAATAAGTTAGGTTTGAGACACATTTAGTTTAGTTTTTAGTTGATTATAAAACAATAAAGAGCTTAAGTTCCAAACAAATTATTTTTTAAAGAATTTCCATAAATGAAATTTTAATTGGCGCCCGAGCAATGGACACGCAAAAAAAATCCTTAAAAAAAAGTAAGGATTCGCGTGCGGAAAGTAAAAATTCTGAAAAATAAAAAGTAAGGATTCGTGTGTGAAAAATTCAAAACCTGAAGAAGAAATGTAAGGTGTAAGCGCGACAAAGGATAATAAAATATCCTAAGCTAAATCAAATAAAAATAAAATAAATTAAGTGACACAAAATTAATTATAAATAAAATTTTTTCTAATAACAATAAAGTGACTTAAAGTAATAATAAAATAAAGTTAATGAAGTGATTTAATATTAAATAAAATATCCCAAAGACTCAAGAGGGTAATAAAATAAACTTAATGAGGGATTTAATTATGTTAATGAAGTGACTAAATATTATAAAAAAAAAAAACATCCCAAACTGAATATGATAAGAAATAAAACTAAGTGATAAAAACTTAAATCTTTGGACAACGGAATACGTGGATAAGCGGATTGGAAACATCTAGCCAAGAGGGACCCCAGTACTTCGGGAAAAGGATAATCTTAAAGGCCGAACAAATCAGCGGAAGCAAAAATGCAGCCAGTAATATTAAGTTCTTTGTAAGTAAAAAAGAATAAGAATTAGATTAAAAAAAGGAAGAAAGTAAATTACATTTATAGAATAAAAAAAGAATACAATTGATTTGTAAAATTGAAAGCTCTAAATAGATATTTAAACTAAAAGGAATAAAAAATATTTATAAAATTTTACAGTTTTGCTTAAACCAAAATTTACCAAACTTGATAAAAATAATAACAAACAAGTTCGAACAAGGCAGAAATAAGAAATTGAATTAAAACAATTTTGCTTAAAAAAATTTTGTGAAAATAGATACAACAAATTGCGAAGTCCATCTAGAATTTTCAGAATGACTCAAGACGATCTGCTATCTGCTACCTTATCCTGGCTTAATTTAGCCGCATCCTCTTCAACATCCTTTACTACCAATCAAGAGAAAGAATTGTTGGATTTAATATCAACAACTGTTTCTAATGTTCTAACTCCTGCAGAAGAGCGGGATGAAGAATTAAATATAGACTTTAGTAATGTTGACGCATCAGACCGTGTTCCTGATGTCGTTAAATACCTTAGAGAATTCTCAAATCTGGAAATCTGGAGAATTTAATTCTTGGAGGAAGTCTGTAGACCGAATACTCCAAATGTACGGACGGGACAAAAATACACCTAAATATTTTTCAGTCATAGGCGAGGCTAATGCAGCACTCGAGTCCTATCGGACACCCTTAAATTGGAAAAAAATTAAGATGTACTTAATGATGCACTATTCCGACAAAAGAGATATTGGCACTCTAGAATACGAAATGATAACTTTAAAGCAACGCGGAAACTCAATCCAACAGTTTAACCAGGAAGTTTATAAATATTTTTCATTGATACTTGACAAAATCGATTGCCTAGAATTGACAGAAGAAGCTCTGATAGCTATGACGACAGCGTACAGGAGTAAAGCCCTGGACACATTTGTCAGGGGTTTGAATGGTAATTTGCTTAGCCTCTTAAGCGTAAGGGAACCAGCTAGCTTACCGGATGCATTACAAATTTGATTCAAACTAAGCAATATGAATTACAGAACAATTCACGCCAATAGAATCGAAACAAAATACTAAATATCCTGTTCACCAGCGATTCACCAAACCATTTTACCCAGAACTCACCAATCCGCATAGGATTTTTCCTAGAACCAATAAATTTCACCAAAATGGGCAATTTCAGTCCAATCAGAATAGGTTTAACCAAACGCATAACTCACAATTTACTTATCAGAATCCAAGCCGTTATGATCAGTCGCATAATTCGACCATTTAATCAACAATTTTCTAAACCTAGCCGACCACAACCAACTCAACAAGACCTTAATATGTTCGGACACAACACTACAACCTTTTTTACAAAATCGGTCCCGATGGAAGTAGACAATTCTGCACGGTTTAGACAAAACAATAACCATCAAAATTTTAAACGTCCACTGCAAAGCCAAATGTCGCATCCTCCAAATAAGATACAGAGCAATTTTCGTCAAAAAACAGAATATCCTAGCTAATATTATAATGATATTCCTAACAAATTGATAGATTTTTCAGATAATAATGAAGTTATCCCCAACAATAATATGTCCAGCGAAGACAATACGTTGGAAGAAACTGACAACATTAATTTTTTTAGATTAATGCCTTCTTCTCTTCCATACATGGAATATACCACAAGAAGAGGAGACAAAATTGATTTTATACTAGATACAGGTTCTAACAAAAATTATATTCAATCTACTCGTGTAAGAAATCCACTTAAGAACGAAAAACAATTCAAAGTTAGCTCAGTTGCGGGTGACATAGAAATAACCCACCACACTTACGTTGATATTTTTGGCCCACCAAGAAAAAAGATAAAATTCTAAATTTTACCTACTTTAGCCTCCTTTCACGGAATCATTGGCAATGATAAATTAAAAACCCTAAAAGCAACCATTCATACAGATCGGAATTTCATGACCATATTTCCCAATAAAATAAATAATATAATAAAATAATAGTAGAAGTACCACATCTAGCGCAGGACTTACAAATATAATTAGATAAGATAATAATTTTTTTATTATTATTGAATCTTCCCTAATGAAATTTACAATAGTTTTCAAATCTAAAAGCTAGTTTTGAAGGTTAATAGTAGACGTGTGCACAAGACATTTTGCTAGCCTAACCTTCACTAAATGCAATACTGAATTGTTCTCTTTTTTGTTGGTCTTGATTATACGAGTACACTGAAATGTGTATTTCTCTTTTATTCAAAGTATACAACAGCACTTATTTATCTGTGAAGTAATGGAAATATGCTTTGTGTTGTAAGAGCATATTTCACTACTGAAACTATATTTTCAGTATTGTCATATGAATTTCAGTAGTGTCAACGTTGAAAAATATGCGTACAGAAGTGTTTCTATACATTCTTTGCTTCTGCCATGAACTCTTCCAACAACAATCTCTCTTCAAATTGCTATGTTAATATTCGTTGATGTTCGTGTCCTATGTGTGTAAAAAGCCGAAGAATAGCCCCCGGGCTATTGGTGCCGACGTCTGCTATTGAATAAATACTCTTTCTTTATTATGAAAAAAAGCAAAAAATGTTTTTCTTTCCCATTTACTGCAAAAAGAAATGCACGTTGTGACACTATGAAGTGTACAATATTTTTGCTGTACTTCTTACACTACTCACTTTTGCATTGTTGTACAATCGTTTATGAGTGCAGTTTTTTTTGTTCTCTATCTATGCTTCACTCTTATTTATATTTGCAGCTACAGTAAATATTCGCTCATGAGAAAAATACAATACTGTACAATTTTATATGTCTTGTGCACACGTTTAGTTAATAGTTAACACCAGCGTGTTAACTATATATTGTTTTCAAATCTTATAATAATACTTCATTAAAAATTGGGGTCAGTGCAGCCGTCGAGCGAGGCTTAATGTGTCACTTTGTTTTAACCTCTGATGGCCGTCGAATTGAAGCAGGTCCCTTGCCAATACGTTGGGGTGAATCGTTAGTTTACCGACGTATTTTATGGCGAATTTTTTAATTTCTTTCTGAATTGTAGAAATGTTGACATCTCTATTGATATTGTATTTAAGAATATACCATGGAGCGCAGACAATTTGACGTAAAAGCTTGGACTTTCTTCTTTGTAACTTCAAAACGTTAGTCGCGCAAGCACTGCCCCAAAGCTGAATGCCGTAGGTCCATATTGGTTTTATAATGCATTTGTATAATAGAACTTTGTATTCAAGGTCTAGTATTGAATTAGGACCAATAATCCAATACATTTGAGTGGATTTCATCTAATTTAGCCTCGATGTGGCGGGACCATGTTAGACGCCGGTCTAACTGGACTCCCAGGTATTTGAAGCGATTGTCAACAGGGACATCTAATTTATTTATTTTTATTTGTGGGCAGTCTTGTCTTCTGAGTGTGAAAGTTACATGAGTAAAATTGGATAGATTCACCTTTATTCTCCACTTTTCAAACCATTTTTCCAAATCGTATATGTGCGACTGCAGTTATGTTGAAGCTATCTTCGGATACTTGTTGACGCTTATAAATGCGGTGTCGTCTGTATGTGTTGATGTGTATGTGTTATGATTTGTGGGCATTTTTTCGAACACTTTTGATAATATTGATAGCAAGCTAATAGGTCTATATGATGTAACTTAACTAGCATCTTTTTCCGGGTGGGGAATTATAACAATTGTAGATAACCTCCAAGATAGTGGGAAGTAGCCAATTCTTAACATTGAGCCTGTAATACCATCGGGCCCTGCCGACTTCTTAACGCCAAGGATTTTAAAAGCGGCCTGTACGTGAGAAAGCCTGAGTTTTATAAGTGCGTTAACAGTGTTACTTATGTTTGGTGGGCAGATATGAGCATTAATGTCGTGTGTTGTAAAGACATTCTCCAGGTGATTTGCAAAAGCATTAACTTTTTCGCTAGAGGTCTTTGCCCAAGTGTGGTTCTACAATCTTAGTGGTGATTCTACATCTCATATTATAGGACATCTCATATGCCTTACAGCTCTCCAGAGACTATAATTTGTGTTGTTTGTTGGGTCCAGATTCTAGAGGTAACTAGCAAGCCTAGATTTTTGTGTATACATCAGGTTACTCCGCAGTAGGGCAATGCATCTGTTCTGTTGCGCTTTTAGAATTGAAGAGCGACTATTTTGCCACTGCCTTCTAATTCTTCTAACGAGATTTAGAATTTCTGTACTAGACTGATAACATTTATTTTTTAAAACACGCTTCGCAGGCGTTGCCACTTTCGCTGCCGAAACCATGGTTTCAGTGAGATAATTTATAGCTGACTGAATGTTTTCTGCGTTTCTCAACGGAATATTCCGAGAGAGGTGAGAACTTACGTACATTTTATATTTCAACCAGTTTGTGTTTTGTTTGGGTGTAAATAAATTCACTACGACCAAAGAAATTGTTTTGCAGGGTGAGAATTGTAGGTGAGTGATCAGATGATAAGTCATACGATGAGGTAACTGTGAAATTTGTCGACTTCAATTTTGTGTCTGGGAGGACAGTAAACTGAGGAAATTGTTATTTTAAAATATGTTAGATTTATGGTTGTGGCCTGAATAAATTTTTCTTTAAATTCTGGTATTGGAGAATGCCTCACATTTTTCCTAACAATAATGATACTGCCACCGCAAGCCCTTCCACTTGGGTGCATATTGTCATAAATGTAGAAGTCGTTGATTCTAAAACAGTTTTTATTGGTGAAGTGTGTTTCTGAGACCATAAGTATGTCGATCTCTTCTGTTCTACTTTTCTTCTACTTGTTCTACTTCTCAACTGGCTCATTTTTTACTAAGCAAAACTTGCAGAAGCATGTTCTGGGTTTTCATCATCTCCTGGAACATACTCTGCATATTAGCCATGAAATTATTCATTGTATGGATTAGGTTTTCGAATGAGGTCGAGTTGCTATTAACCTGCAGGCCATCTTTTAGCACATATGCGAGCGAATTTTTTGTACCATTAAAACATTTTTCCTACCACTATAATGTAGCATTTGTACATCTGTCCTGAATGCTTTAGCATAGGAAACGTTTGGTTTGTTTAAAGCCACATTACTAGGTTGAGTACTAGCAGCAGAACCAGCTTATAGGGTGGAAACTCAGATTTGTGATAATTTTCATGTGCTGGATTACGTACTACGACTTGAAGTCGCCGTGGTGTAGTAGGTAGTGTGTTGGCTTACTATTCGTAAAGCCCGGGTTCGTATCCCAAGTCAGACATCAAAAATGAAATATGAAAAAAAAAATATTTCTTCGGCGACTTCCTCTCAGCAGATTTCTGGCAAAAACTCTGAGAGTAAAATAAACTGCCATGAAAAAAAGTTTCTCAAAATTCTGTCGTTCGGAGTCGACGTTAAACTGTAGGTCCCGCCACTCACGTATAAAATTAACGCACACAACATGAGTGGTGTGAGAAGCTAGGCCGTAATCCTGACTGAAGGGTTGTAATGGCCAATTATGTATGTGTATGATTACGTACTACTTTTGATTTGATGACGTGCGTATATACTATACAGCCCCTGTGGTTTGCAGTATGGTTTTCCCCACAATTACTGAATTTTTTTATTTTCGTGTCATTTTTGGCGTGGGAGCATTCACGAGTACTATGAGCATCGCCGCAAATTACACAAACTGATGGTAGCTTACGATAAGTTTTTGTGTGCCCGAATTCCTGACAATTAGTGCACTGTACCGGACCTTTTCGTTTTAGTGGCTCCTAGACGATTATTCTTCTGTTAAGAAGATATCGCAAGTCATAAATGGGATGCACTGAATTTTTCGATTTTATATGCTTGGCATCGAATACGGTTTCTACCCGGTGCATTGGTTGTGGGGTCTTATTTTTATTTAAAATATTGTGCACCGACCGTACACCATACCCTTCTTCTTCTAGCGCACTTTTAACGTCATCAATAGGCACAGAGCTATATATGCCATTTATTACAACTATCAGGCCTTTTTTTTCACGCCGATGAGGGGTAATGTACCTAACCGCACCATAGCGGAAGTCGTCACATCCTCCGTGTGTGGGGCCCTCACCCACTAAATCCCCCCTCGTCTCATGGACTTGTTGTGCCCACTCCGGAACTACGGTGGTATTACTTCGGAGTGGAGTCCCTTTAGCTCTTTGGCCCCTGCATGTTCATATCCGCGTCCGGATTGCGTGTTGAAAGTTGAAGAGACATCTAAGTGTTTCCACTATTCCTTTCCTCCAGATCCTTGCTTCGAATTTCGCTTGACACGTGTGCCAGTTTCATCTATTCCGGCGTGCCCACATGTTCTGCAGCCTCAAGGTCCCTCTTCAGTTTTAGAATCCTCTCCACGTAATTCGCCACTGAGGTCCAATTTTCCCTACTCGCGGTCATAACCCCGACAATGTTACCGGGCGTGATCGTCCCAACTATCGACGTCAGTGCAGACCGATAGCTCTGCCAGCGTGCACACTCGAAGACGGTGTGTTCTGCGTCATCAATTATCTCCCCTTCCTCGTAAAGACAGTAAGGTGAGGCGGTCTTTCCCATTCTGTGCAGATATTTCCTAAAATATCCCTGACCCGATAACATCTGTGTAACGTAGTAATTTATCTCTCCAAATTTCCGACCAATCCATGGCCTTATGTCTGGAATAAGTCTCGCCGTCCATCTTCCTCTATCTTCTTCGTTCCATCGTTGTTGCCATTTTGAAATGGTGTTTTCCCTGAAATGAGCGGTTATGTGGCTTCCAGCCGATTTCGCCTTATAGACCTCCGTCCGCTCCGCTGACAGCAGATCCACAGGGATAATACACGCTATCACCACTACGGCTGGGGCGGATACCGTACGATATGCCGACGCGATACGCAATGCAGCCGTTCTCTGTACCGCTACCAGTGCGTTTGTCCGCTTCTTAACATTCGGTGTTTCGTCCCAAATTTCGCTCCCATAAAGCATAATGCTGTTTCCAACCTCCATCAGGAGTCTCCGTCTCGCCGGTAGCGGGCCTCCAATGTTCGCCATAAATCTTCTGAGCTGTCCAACGATCCTCTGGGCCTTGTTAGCCGAGTACTGGATCTGATGTGAAAATGTTAGTCTGGGATCCAGCCTAATTCCCAGGTATTTCACCGAGCTCTTGGTCCTAATTACTCCGTCTCCTATACTCATGTCCACCTGCAAGGGGATATGACGACCAGTGATCAGCAGTAATTCCGTTTCACGCATGGCCAGATCCAGGCCGTGGGCATCCAGCCATGTTTTCGTTCTAAGCATGACCCGTCTCAGTTTTCATTGTGCCTCTTCCGTGTTCCTGGCCGTGATAACAGCTGCAATATCATCTGCGTATCCAACCAAAAAAGTTCCCTCTGGCATATCCTCTCTCAGAATTCCATCGTAGTTGACGTTCCATAGGTCGGGGCCGAGTATAGATCAATGTGCCGCTCCTGATGTTATATGTTTCACCCTTGTGCCCGAGCTTGTGTTATACACCAGCTGTCTGCTGCTCAGATAACTACTTATCATGGCCAAGATGTAGTGTGGCACCGAGAAATTGTACTCCAAAGCATTTAATACGTCGCTCCATCTAAGGCTGTTGAACGCATTTTTAACGTCCAGAGTCGCAAGCAGTACCACAGGCCTCGAAGATTTGCTCCCTCGTTGTGTTACCCTGGCCACTTCAGTCACCTCTCTCAAGGCACCAATTGTAGACCGACCGGGTCGAAAATCATATTGTCTAGCAGACAGTCCGCCACTATTCTCAATCGCGGCAGCAAGCCGAGGCTTCAAAAGCCTCTCGAGCAGCTTTCCCGCCGTATCTGGATCGCCCTTTCCCTTATTTATCAAGACTAGCCGTTGTCTCTTCCATATTTCGGGGAAAATACACTCTCTCAGGCACGCGTTGTACATTCCCAGTAGGAATTGCGGTCTCCCGCATTACCTCAGGCGGGATGCCATCGGGCCCAGGTTCCTTACCGGGTTTCAATCCGACTGCAGCTGCTTTCAGCTCCTCTGCGAAAAATGGCAAAGGTTCTGTATTGGGCGTATTCCGTCGTCGTTCGTTCGCCGGTTCATGGGTAGGGAATAGTGTATCCACTATATTTCTCATTACTCGCTCGTCCATAATTTCCATTGGTTTCCTTCTGTTCGGTTTGTCCATTACAATTTTGTATCCAAGTCCGTAAGGGTTTACGTTTACGTCGTCGCCTGGAATGCCTGATTTTTCTTTCGCGATATAGCCTTCTTCAGAGACTTCTTTGCCTCCTTATATGCCCGCATTTCGTCAGCAGCTGGTCCATCGGGTCTGGCTCTAGTGTACCTCCGTCGTAGTCGTAGGCACTCTCGCCTGAGTGCTGCGATATTGTCGTCCCACCAGTACACTGCCTTCCTTCTGATATTCGGAAGTTTCCGCAAGGGCATTGCCTTTTTACATTCGCGTCTTATTATCTCCATGGTTTGTTCCACTCTTGTCCTCGCATCGTCCGAGAGTTCAACTCTGCTACACAGTCTATCCACTTCCAAGAGTAGCCGATTCGCATTTAATTTCCGTGCATCCCAAATTCGATTATTCGCGGTGTAATTGTCCTCCTCAAGTCTATTCCTTGGAGCAAAGGTGTACGATATGTACTGGTGATCACTGCCCGTATATATTTCCAAGACCCTCCACTCCTTGACTCTGTGATACATGCTCTCCGAGACCATAGTTATATCAGGGATGGTGCCCTCGCAGCCTGGTCGTCTAAAGGTAGCTACGCTCCCCTCATTCGCGAAGACCAGGCCGGTTCGAGCTGCCATCTCTACAATTCGCCTGCCTCTTGGGTTGGTATTCCGCATATTTCATTGTCTTACTGCGGAGTATTTTTTTCAAATATACCCGCATATACCTCCCTTTCTTCAAAAAGAAGAGTATCTATTTACTCTTCTTCAAAAACATTGATTTTTTATTTTTTATATAGTCTGTGATACATGATAAAACAAAACAATGAAATAATCAAGTTGGTCAGGCTTGGTTATTTCACATTTTTTGCTTTATGGGGGAGTGTATATTCAAATGTATTTCAATTACTCTTATCTTTTACTGTGCTCGCAATACTTGTATATTTTGTTATATGTACATTAAATTTTAATTCTTAATATAATTTTCTTCGTATTTTCTAGTATTATAGGTTTTTCTTTCCCTTTTCAATTAATAACTTCATAAAATATATATATACCTCTTTCATTTCTTTATTTCCTTAATCTGTTCTTATGGACAACCTTCTCTTGTTTTGTTCTCTCGTCAAATTTAATTTTTATTGCATTGACTCCTTCCAACCCTTTAATAATGAAAGGTCCATCATAAATATTGCTATGTTTGTCATACGGTTGTTTCTGTAAATAGACCGTGTCATTCATCTGTAATTGGATGGGTTTCGCAAATCTGTCATAAAATGCCTTATTTCGTTGTTTATGCCTGTCTATTAGTTGTCTAGCTAATATATTCGTTTTTTGTAGCCTATATTTCACTTCCTTGCTGTAATTCTGAATATTATAAACAGGATCTAAATTTGTCTTTGTCTCATTGGGCATTGTAGCATTTCTATCGAATACTAACTTAAAGGGTGTACACTTGTTCTCAAAAACTGAGCTTGGTGTGGTATTATGGGAAAATGTAAAATATTTAATGTAAGTGTCCCAATCATTCCTGTTCTCACCTACATATGAACTAATGTATTCATTAAAAACTCGGTGATTGCGTTCCACTGTGCCTACCGTCTGGTGTTGATAACTCGTAGAAAATTTAAGTCAATATCTAACAATTTACAAAGTTCAGTCAGGACCTCATTTTTAAACTCAGTTCCTGAATCTGATTTTATAGTCTACATCCTCCCATATATCAAAATAAAACTATCAACAATCGCTTTGGCCACAGTGGGAGCTGATTTGTCTGGTATAGGAATCGAAACTAAATATTTCGTAAATTATTTCCATGAATTGATTGGGGTAACGGACCTATTGTATCCATAACTATGATGTCAAAAGACTTAACGGGAATAGGTGTAAGAACTAGTTTCTCTATGTTGGATGGTCTGACCTTGTTTAGCATGCACTGTGGACAATTTGTTACAAATCTCGCTATATCTCTAGTCATCCTCTTCCAATAATATTTAGTTCTCAGTTTAGCATACAACATTTTCTGTCCGCAGTGTCCTCCTAATAACGCGTCATTATGGTAAACCTGCATCAATTTTTGTTTCTCATCCTCATTTCCTATTATAGCTATCGGTTCAGTAAGAATCAGTTCCAAAGTTTTTAGTGTGCCATTACCCTGTTCTCTCAAGTCCTGAATTTTAAAAATTCTAAAAAATGGATCATCTTTCCTCCATTCTGCACTGTAGATTTTGCATTTGTTAGCCTCCTTTTGCAGCTTCGAAAACAGTCTAATCCATCCGTTTCGTTAACAAATTCAAAATTCACTGATAGCAGTTTACTGCATTTCCTATGAAAATGTATGCGCAACTTAATATAATTTTCATTATGATCTATTATTTCCGTTTTAATCCCGGCAATATTCCTACTGAATTGATGAGAAAATTTGTAGTAGACCTGCAATGTGTCACAATCTAAAGCAGGTTTCACTTGCTCGATCTGCTTAATAAGTTTACTTTTCGATTTTGAACGCGTCGTGACGGCCTATAGTTGGTTGTCCTTAACCATGAGGTCACTTATTGAAATTCTGGAAAGTGCATCAGCACCAACATTGTCTCTACCCCTAATGTATTCGACGTTAAAATTATAGGCTGATAGCTCTAATCTAATACGGGATAATTTTGGTGATGGGTCTTTCAGATTAAAAAGATAGACCAGTGGTCGATGATCCGATCGCACCGTAAAAGATGTTCCGTAAACGTAGGGACGAATTTGCTTGATAGCGAAATGTATTGCCAACAGTTCTAATTCTATAATAGGTTTTTTCTATTCCGATTCCGTAAAACATTTAGACGCATAATAAATTGAAAGCTCATCCCCATTGCAGTTTTGACTCAAAATGGCTCCACATCCATATTTGGATCCGTCAACTGTTATTACAAAAGGTTTTGCTAGGTCCGGATATTGTAAAATTCTAGGACTCATTAATGCAAGTCTCAACTTGTCAAAAGACTCTTGTCATTTCTCATTCCATGTATACTCTACGCTTTTCTTATCGTCCTTAAGAGCGAAAATGTCAGTGTAAGATAAGCATAATGGCATTAAATCATTCTGAACGTCATGTGGCATCTGGTCAACGAGTATAGCCCTCAGTTTCTCGATTAGTTCCTTGTCTATGTCATTGTGATTCACTGAGTATACATAAAAATGTCGAAGTTTTTCGAGTTTAATTCGATCATTTTTGACACATTTCACCTGATCAGTCATGTTAACTATACGCAAAATAGGGTTGTCCGAATCTATAATCCCTTTACCGATAAAGACTCCTTCAGATATTTCCTTAATGTCATGCAAATTGAACATTCTGTAAACATCACACCTGGGTGGAATTATGCAAGTAAAGTTTTTTGGACCTTGAAGTATTTTAATTTGAAGCCGTGCCTCTCTAACAAAAATTGTAATATCCATATTCTCATAGCCTATCCTACATTTGTTGTCCCTGTGAAAACCCTTTCCCAGTATGCCATCGGATGGTATATTGAAATCGTTACTGACAACATGAAGAACAATGGGAATCATGAAATTAGAAACAATTAAATTGGTACAAATTGTGCCCAAGGTGGGAACCGTCTCGGAGGTGACCCCAGTTATGTTGATAATATTATTCCGGTTGAAAATCATTTCAGGGTTTAAACAAAATATTTTGATCAGCGATATGTCCGCTTGAGTGTCCACAAGGAAGCTAGAAGGTCCTTTAGTATCGGTGCAATTTAATTTTATGAAATCTGTGTAATTAAGATTGAGACAATAAACGGCTCTTAATTCCGATTCTCCTCCTCCCTCAACAGTACCTGCTGAGGGGCCTCTGAGTTTAAAGTCTTCACTGATGCGTTACGTTCATTTCCTCGACCCCTACTTGGTCTGCTATATCTGGTCCGATTATTATAATTACCCGTAGGAATACCAGTTCTCCTTCCATATGAACCATTAATATTCGATCTATTCCCGCATTTATTGTTGTTGCGGCGGTAAAATGTATCATTTCGCGGATCTCGGTGTTAAAAACTATTTTGGTGTTCAAAATTGTTCCTATGTTCAAAGTTATTCCTGTTATATCTCATAGAGATGACATGTGCTTGCCGACTAGTACTAGATTCCTCCAAAATTAATTTTGCTACAACATCTTTAGGCTCCTTAAAAGTGCCTGGCGCCAATATAGCCTTTACCATATCCGACCTTGCGTTGCTCCTACATACACTAACCGTTTGTTCTATATTGATTTCGTGCGCTTTTTTTCTGGTAATACCCTCTATGACTAGTGATCTCTCCAAGGAATCCGCTAGATCTTCCACATTCTTCGCGAAATCGGCGTAATTATTGTCCTTAATACTTAAGGTTGTAATCCTTCCAGCCACCACCTTCGAGCTATCAGGCCTGACTGTGGGGGTGAGCAGGGAGAGAATAAAATAAAATATTTCGCGAGAATGCGGGGTAAATAAAAACAAAGATATTAGTTTCCAAAATAATTAATATTTATTTATATGTACACAAAATGTACCTTTATCTTCGGGGGTGGATCGAGTATTGATCTCTTTTCTTGTATATTCTTATCAATTCACAATTATTTTATGTAAACACAGGGGTGGTTTATACACTTAAACTAAACTTATATCTAAGACTTAAAAGTAGGGTAGCCAGCGTGAACATCCCGCCCCCTTTCAACATTGCAACAAGAGGACCGAGAAGTCACCTGGCCAGAGATCAAAAATTAACAATTCAGGGTGCATAAATTCATAATACAATTGTTGTGTATAAATTAGAATAAAATATAAAAAAGGTTTTGCGGACAATGAATGGGTCTAACAAGAGCCTGGTTGTGGGTTGTGCTCTTCCTTTCTGTTGCCAGCTTTTTTCCAAGGTTTTGTCTCTTAGGCGTTCGACAACTAGCCTACGGGGTATTGGATTATCTGTAAAGAAAACGACAAACGCACAATAGAGAAAAACAAGAAAACGAATTAGTTTTGCTTTTAGTAAGGGATCAGCACGAGGTTCCCAATTGGCCATATTAGAACGCCATTGGCAGTTCAATTTCGGCCGCTCTCACTTCGAATCAGGGCCAAAGTATACCCGTTGGATTCGACTAAATTTTCGATTGTTATGTGGTTAATTGTCATGATGAATGACAACGTGATCGACACGAGTAAAAACTGTCATCATAGGGTATCAACTTCTATGTAGAGATTCCACATGATTCCAAATATCAGTGCCTACCTGGTCCACGATAAACGATACTCGATATGCCACAAAGTTGGCCAATGGCACGGGGGATTTTTGAAGCCAGGACAGACGTTAGTCGCAACTGTCCCACAAAGGTTTCCGATCTGGTAAGATTCAGCTGCTTACGAAGTGAAAATACCATTTTTTGCCAATAGAGTAGCATCGCAGAGCTCTAAACGGGGTAAAGTTTACACTTCTACAGGCACAACTTTTAATTTGGCAGCGAGCAAGTGGGTGACAAATTCACCAAACGGGGTTAGGACTCTACTATACTGGATGGCAGCATATGCTTTCTCTGAATCACAAATTGCATGAAGTACTTCACACTGAGGGTTAATATTAACCCAACGGGGGATGTTAATCCTGTCGATGTACGAGTAATCATCGACAAACTCAAGCCACCTGTTAAACTTCATGGGTTTCAAACATTCGTCACAATTTGTTCTGCCTTTACAAATTTGTCGCGTAATAGTCTTAGCAACTACGATTTTAGGTGCCACTCACCCAACGGGGTCAAATATCTTTGGCTATTTGAGACAAGACAGAACTTTTTGACTATAGAGAAATAGGGCGTTGGAGCTGGCTTAAAGAAAAATGTATCAACGTAAGCGGTGCTGGCGTCTGACAATTCAAAAATTCGGAATCTGCATGCATAAGAAAAAGATGAGTGTTGGGACTTAAAACGACATGATGGGGTAAATAGTAATGTTGGGTTAGTAGGAGAATAAAATAGAGTCATGGTCGGTGTGTGGTCTAGGGACGGGCATTCCCCAATAACTTCCTCCTGTTAGGTTTTAATCTCGGGGCTCTGTAGCAATCACATCTCACATTTTGAGCAAATGCACCCTTATAAGATGAACCAAGACTCAAGTCCATAGGGAATTTGGACTTAAATGGAAACGAGTTTGACTGACGTATTTTGCCAGTCACAATCCAACCGAAAACGGTTTGTTGGGCGATCAGAGGGTTTTTGGGGTCTTTACGAACTCCAGAAAGCATTATTCGGGAGTATACATCTCCACCCAATAGCAAATCCATGTGGGTATAATTAAAATCTGGTACCGGGAGATTAGGTGTACGAGTATCGAAATCATCACACGAGCATGTGGGTAATTGACCAGTAAGTTCTTCAACAACATACGCCTCCGTGGTCAATTTGAACTTTGGATTAATGGGAGACAGTAATGAAACAATACAAACTTTTCTAGAGTTTGCTACCACTGCGCCATTACGGCCCACAACAGCGGCAGCAGGTGCCGAATAGGTCGGAAGATCTATCTTCCGTTGCAACTTTTGAGAGATGAAAGTAGCTTGAGACGCTGGGTCTATCAGAGCTCTCGTAGAGAAAATGTCATGATCTAATTGTATGTTAACATTGGCAGTTCCTAATAGAACTTTTGAAGACGGGGTGGACTGTAGTCGGGTAGCAAAGTTCTGAAAAGTACGGGTAGTAGTGGATGTCGATGGGCAATTATCCTCATCATTTCTCTTTTGTGCTGGAGATGGCCGAAGAATTTCTGGACAACTATGTGCGGTAGAGCGGGGTTAGTTCCAATCCTCGGTTCCTCCCGGGGGGAAGATTTGATACGATGAACTAGCGAATGATGTTTTTGTTTACAAAGATAACATTAACATTTGAGCTCTGGCATCTTTTGAACTCATGGGAGACCGCCAAAGAATTTGTGCAACACTTATGATCTCTAAAAGATAATAAGCGTCCACTAATCGGCATTCTCAGAAAATCTGGACACAAACGGATAGGGTGATACCCATTACAAATTGGGCACTTTCCTTGGGGCATATTCGGGGCAACAGTGTCACTAGTCCTGAATTTTCGGGGGCTGTGAGAAATGCCTTGATAACCATTTCGAACTGCAGATTGGGTAAAATTATGGCTGCCGATAATGTCCGAAACAGATTCCAGAGTTCGATATCTGGCAGTCAGGAATTCATTCATTTTGCTCCACTTGGGTAGGTCTGATCAAGGCCCTTGAGATTGCTCCCAAAGACTTAGGGTTTGTTCTGGGAGTTTAGTAGAGCAAATGTACACAAAAATTATGTCCCAATTTTTAGTTTCTATTTCCAACAACGACAAATTTGAAATGCAATCATTAATTGTCCGTTGTAAACTTTTAATGGACGGGCCAGATTCTTTAGATATGGAAGGGAGGTTAGAGAGGGTTTTTAATTCAGAATTCACTAAAACGCGCTTATTCTCATACCGATCTACAAGATTCTGCCATGCCATGTCGAAACCATCATTCGTCATGGGGCAAGTTCGAATAATGTCCCTCGCCTCACCTTCTGTCTTCTGTAAGAGATAGTACATTCTTTGGATGTTGCTATTATGGGGGTTAGTTCCGTAAATGGCCGAAAACAAAACATATCTCGAAATGTTGGCCAAGAAGCATAATCGCCAGAAAAAGTTGTGGTGTCACATGGGGGAAGGTGAATGGGGACTGTGTTAGTAATCGGGTTCGCGGCCTTACTCTTAAGGCTATCAATTAATCCGTCAATAAATGAGGCGGATTGAAAATACAATGTATATCCGGACATATATTTGGCCTTCGCGTCCTTTGTTGAGACTTTGGTGTCTTCGGCATTTTCCAACAAGTCTTCGTAACTGTCACGAAAGACTTCCCACAAACGAGTCAACTACTGCCGATCAACACCTAGAGAGTGAACCGAATGTTCCTCTCGCGGAATAGCCTGAATAAAGCTTTCCAAATCTGCTAAGCGATTGTAATTTCTATTTAAATTTCGCAAAGCGGCCATTTTGCTACAATTCGGGTTTTTGTAATTAATTTATCGAGAAAAAAATAACTCAAATAGAGTTTGAAAATTTAAATTAATTTCAATGAAAGAAAAGTTCGAGAAAAAACTCTAATATGGGGTATCCAAAAGAAAACGAAAGTTCAAACAGTGTGAAAATATAACCTTCAATTACAAAACTTAAATAAATATTCGCGAAAACCTTAAAAAAGGTAAAAAAGTGTTTGCGAAAATTTCCGAAAGAAAATTCAAAAAAAAAGGAATCGAAAAATTTAAATATAATTTAAACAAATAAAATTATTTTATATTAGAATGAAAATTAGCAATATTAATTTAAACAAATCAAAAAATATACGTTTCTACCAAAAAATTAAATTATTTGGTAAAAAAAAACGAAATAAAATATAAATTTTAAAAATCAATCAAAATTTTGATATTTGTGCAAAAATATGCAAGAGAAATCATCGAAACAACAAAGACGAATATTCAGCAAAAATTTAGTATGCCGTCACTGACTAGACAAACTCGAACTGTTTATTAAAATATATGTAGCTCTCAACAACAACAACACGGCTATACTAATACTGTGTTGTTTGTGTATATTTGTTTTGTTTATTTCGCCTTTGTTTTCTTTTATTTTTGCACTTCACTTATTTTTCAAACCACAAATAGCACCAAATTAAATGTATCACCACAGAAAAAAAAACAAATATATTAAATACCTTTTTTAAAATCAAAAATGGATAGTAATATGTGAATAATTATTTTTTTTCCAACGGATGTAGTTGTCCAACAATAAAACGATTTATGGCGATCTTCGAAAATCTGCAAAGATATTCAAATATTTTATTTTATTTAGGGGATGATCCGGCTTGATTGGACCAAAATGTGGGGATGAGCAGCGAGAGAATAAAATAAAATATTTCGCGAAAATGCGGGGTAAATAAAAACAAAGATATTAGTTTCCAAAATAATTAATATTTATTTATATGTATACAAAACGTACCTTTATTTTCGGGGGCGGATCGAGTATTGATCTCTTTTCTTGTATATTCTTATCAATTCACAATTATTTTATATAAACACAGGGGTCGTTTATATACTTAAACTAAGCTTATATCTAAGGCTTAAAAGTAGGGTGGCCAGCGTGAACACTGACTAATACTAGTGACTTCATCAGGTAACACTTCCCTGGCTTTGCCGTCCAATTTAGATTTTATAAATGAGATGAAACAACCTTCCAAGTTGTCAGTAAAGGAATTCAATGTAAGTGGGTCTCCACCATAATTCTCGCGAATAATATTCGAACACATCGAAATAAATTTAGTTTTTTCCTCTATTGACGCCATTTTCAATCTGCTAACTTCTCTAGTTTCCTCAACTATCTGTCCCAGATTTAAATTTCCCTTAGCTTCTACCTCGGTATCCGAATCACTCCTATTTGCCTCTGTATCGAACACAGACTCTATCAATATTCTCCTATCTACTCTACCAAACATATTGTCGCCGAATGGGACTTTGATCTTGCAATCCAATTTACAAAAACATTTAAATAAAATTTCCCTACAATGTGTGATTCTACCATATATTTCCCTCTGCAAAGATGGTTGTATTTGGTCGAAAAATTGTTCCGTATAGGTCAAAATATTATTAAAAGATTCCACCAACAAATCTATATATTCCTTCCTTTTACCTTCGTTACTAGTTATCGGTCTATTCTGAATGATTCTCTTTTTCACGGTGTTAAACTTGGACAATAATCCCCTAAAATTACATACATACGTACATAATTGGCCATTACAACCCTTCAGTCAGGATTACGGCCTAGCTTCTCACACCACTCATGTTGTGCGTGTTAATTTTATACATGAGTGGCGGGACCTACAGTTTAAAGTCGACTCCGAACGACAAATTTTTGAGAGACTTTTCATGGCAATTTTATTTACTCTCTGAGTTTTTGCCAGAAATCTGCTGAGGAAGTCGCCGAAGAAATACTTTTTGTATTTTATTTTGATGTCTGGCCTGGGGCTCGAACCCTGGCTTTTCGTCTAATAAGCCAACACACTACATACTAGACCACGGTGGCTTCCCCTAAAAGTATAGCTGTCAAATTGACCCGAAGACATTTACTAAGCCCATGCAATAATATTTAATTAGAACAAGTACACCTAATTCTGTTTTTACACGGTCTTTTTTACACGGTTTTGATATAACTCGGTTTGAAAATAAAATATTTTTAATTTTTGTTACACGATTTTATTCCATTTAGCACGATTTAAAATTTTTTGTGCTTAAATTTTTATGTCAAATTAAATTTTTGCAAAGTATGTTCATATCACAAATTTAAGGGAATTCCCTTTTTGCGCGTACAAGCAAATTTACTGGTCAAAGCAAATATAAATGGCACAAATTTAGGGGAATTCCCTTTTGTGCATACAAGCACAAAGGTCAGAGCAATTGAAAAGTGTTAATATTTTGTGTTTGAAAAAGAAATTTTTTATTGGTAAATTTGTTTTTCTATCGTTACATTAAATTTAACGCATTGAGATGAAAGGTAAGCCAAAAAATATTTTATATTTATTGTTATTTATATTTTTAATTTTGTTAAATATTTTATGAATCCCTAAAAGAAAATGTCAAATACAAAACTTCTTAAAAATCCTTGTTTTTCACTAATTTTAATAGGTTTTAGATATTAGGAACCAATCACCTATTTTTGCATACGATCAGTGTTTTTTTTACACGGTTTTTTTTACACGGTTTTTTCTGGAACCAATCTACCGTGTAAAAACAGAATTAGGTGTATATACATATTTTATGAAATCCAAATTTATTCATTTTTATATTTATATAAATTTAGTATAAGTAGTTAATAATTATTTTTGTTTTTCTTTTCTTCTTTTTAATATAATATTCAGTTTTTTTTCTTTTTTTTTTGTAATGTAATATATAGTAATATAATAGTAGTATTAAATATCTAGTAATATTTGATTAAATTGTAGTAATATTGATTAATATTATAATAAATTTATTTATGTACATAAAATTAAGTAAAAGTATATGTATATTTGGTTCTTTATTTTTTTGTTAGTATATATTTTGAGAAATAATGTTTGCTGAGATACAGTGTTGATTTATTTGTACATCACCTTCTATGTTGATTGTTTTTTTTGTCTTCTTCCAAACCAGTTGCTTGTTGTATTATTGTTGTAATGTTGATCTTTTCGTTGTCTATTGATTGTTGGTTTTATTTTTGTTGTTGTTTTTTTTTTCTTTTTTTTCTTTTACTTCTTTTTCTCTTTTGCTTGTATGTTACTTGTTTTTTATTTTTTTTTTATTTTCGTCCAATGGATGAATTATACTTCAGTTTCTTATTTTTTTCTCTACTTTATTTTACTTATTTCTTAGCACATTTTTTTTCATTTGTTTGGATGTGTTTTTTTTGTATATTGTGCCAGTGGTTTATTGTTGTAATTTTTTTTTAAAGAGTGTTCATTGTTTTAAATTCAATTTTTTTTTCAATAGAATAAAAATAAAATAAAAAAATAAATAAAAATAAATTTAATAATATCATAGTTTTTTTGTTTTTATTAGTTTGCAAGAATATTTTCTTGGTTTGAAATTTTTTTTTTATATATATATATTTTGGTTATTGTTGTAGTATTGTTTGGTTCGGTGTATGCTTTGGTTGTTGCTTTTATTGTTTTTGTGTTATTGGATGTTTAATTCTTATTTGTTTGAAAGGACGTTCTATTTTGTTGTCTACTGTACTGTTTTTCAAAATGTAACGGCATATTTTTCTACCGTTGTGCTGTTTTCAAAATCTATTTTGCCAATTTCTTTTAACACTCTCGTTTTTGCAATTTTAGTTAATACCGTTATATATTTATGTATATATGTAGATATATATATTGTCTTTTCCAATAGTAACGGTTTCTATTTATTTTACTTTTATAATAATTTTGTAAATTTTATATATTTAAATATTTTGTATTTTCAGTTTTGATTGTAATTTGTTGATTTAATTTGATTGTAACTTATTGTTCCAGTAAAAATTTTTTAAGCAGTCTTTTTTATTTTTAATTTTTTGTGTGTTTCGAAGGGTATATAATTTTTATGAAAAACTTTATAAATTTTGTTTCTTTTTTTCAACATTTGATTTTTATTTTATTTTATTGTCCAAAGTTTTAATTTTTTCAATTTGTATGTACGTTTATATTAAATTATATTACATATGCATGCACTTAATATGCAAGTTTATTTACTGTTTCTTTTTATATATATATATAGACACACAGTCACGGTCACAGAATATACACAGAATAGAAACAAGAGTTTGACGTTTAACTTTCCATGGAGAAAGAGACAGCAAATATTACCAAAAAGTATTTCTGTCTCTCTCTGATTGTAACTCTGTTTTGTTTATTTATGTTTTTTTAGTTTTCGGGGTGGTTTTTTATATTGGCGAGAGTTAATAAAAAATGTAATTTTTGTCTAAAACTATTAATAAATAATAAAAACAACTAATAACAATAACAACTTTAACTTTTTCTTTCAAGAAATTAAAAAATATTGGCAACTTTCAGCAAGAAAATTTTTTTATGACCAGTACGTCTTATTTTAATCTTGTAATATTTAGCTTCTTAATTACCTCTTGCACAAGAAACTATATTTATTGTGACCGAAAATCACACACATTTCGATTAATATTTAAATATTTAAGAATCTTTAAACTTTTCATTGAAGAAATTAAAAAATATTCCAAATTATGCTTTTTTTAACACAAAATAAATCTTTATTTACATTTAATTTTTCTACTTTAACCGCCAGTTTTCACTCTGTATATCTGTTGCTTCTAACACATTTGATTCGCAAAACATTAAAATATTTTTTTCTCCCTCTACGAGGTAGGTTAAAGTGCTGCTTTGAGCGTTTTTAAACGTCAAAGGTTTCAATTCTGTGTATATTCTGTGGTCACGGTCGCCATATAATAAAATAAACCAAACCGTTTATATTAATCACAAAATATAATATTAATGATCAAAGAACGAATGCTTTATTGTAACTCGCTTTCTTATTTCTTATCCTACTTTGCTTATACTACGCTTATTATTCTATTTCTACTATTAATTAATGGTTGTACCAAAAAGGTACACATCAGTGATGGCATTTTAATTCTTTACATTATTTACTTATACCATTACACCTGTTTGCGCTTGAATTTGTACTAATGTTGGTGTTGTTGCAGTTCAGTTGTTCTCTGTTTTGTATCACTATCGGATTCTGTTCTTTTTAAACTCATGCACGTGGATAATGAGTATCTGTGCTCTGGCCGTGCTCTCAAATAAGCTCGGTCATCCAATTTTTTATTTTTATTTATATTTAGTTTTTCAGTTTCCACTTTCGTGAAAGTGTAGTACGCAGTTCTTTCGGCTACTTTATCATTTCTTTCACCACTGTTAATTTTGTTCATAAGTTTATTAAGAGTGGTGAATTAGCACTGAAACAATAAAGTTTAGCTACGCCAAGCACCACCCAACTAAACGAACGTCTCAAATTGCAATTCACCAGGAACTGTTAACTACCAGTATTTTGTTGGAGTAACACAGCTGATGTTTGTTTATTTACTGTTTGTTTCATTGTCCTATTTTTGTAATTTGAGTGCAAATTATAAATTATTAAATAAGATAATAAGAGAATGTTCTAATTTATTATCGGATCCAGATGAGAAATTAACATTTACTACATTAGTAAAGTGTGAGATACGTACTACCACATATACCCCGGTTTACTCAAAGCCATATCCGTATCCGATGGCATTGAAGGGAGAAGTTGAACGACAGAACTTCTCGATAACGGAATTATAAAGAAATCCAAGTCCTCATATAAGTCACCAGTCTGGATAGTCGATAAAAATGGACAGTTCTATTCCAGAAATAAATAAGGTACTTTCCAATCTCGGTAAGAACAAATTATTCACGGTTATCGACTTGAAAAGTGGTTTTCACCAAATACCCCTTCGCGAATCTGACATAGAAAAAACGGCGTTCTCTGTAAACAATGGAAGTACGAATTTGTACGCCTTCCTTTTGGACTTAAAGACGCACCATCAACTTTTCAAAGGGCGCTAGACAATATTCTGTGGCAACATATTGGTAAAAGGTGCTATGTTTACATCGATGATGTGATAATTTTCGGTAGAAATGAAGAACATTTACATAATTTAGAATTAGTATTCAAAACTCTAGAAAGCGGTAACATGAAAGTGCAAATAGACAAGTGCACATTTTTAAAAGATGAAGTAGGATTTTTGGGATATGTCGTAAGTGCCGAAGGAATTAAAACAAACTCTCGTAAAGTAGATTCAATAGCAAAAATGCCGGCTCCAAAAAACCTAAAAGAGCTCCGATCATTCCTTGGAATGGTTGGTTATTATCGTAGATTCATCAAAGACTACGCTAAGGTAGCAAAACCTCTCACTAGTATGTTAAGAGGTGAATGTGCTAATATTTCTAAAAATGCATCAAAAAATAAATTAATTACTTTAAACCAAAAGGCTCTGGACTCATTTAAAAAAATAAAAAACATCTTAATTGTTGTGCTAAATTTAAAAATAAAATAAAATAAATAAAAAATAAAATAAAAATAATATCAAGAGACATTACGCTTTCACGTCCAAATTTTGAAAAAGACTTTGAACTCAACACTGATGCATCTGATTTTGCAATCGGTGCCGTATTGTCACAAGACAATAAAACTATTACCATTGTATGGTCGCTAAACACTCTCAGGAATTATATGTGCGGCTCAAAAAAGATTATAATTTATACCGATCACCAACCACTTACGCTCTGAGTTAAAAAAATACAAATTACAAACTGATACGATGGAAATCAATTTTAGAAAAGTATAATTATGAACTTAAATATAAACCCGGATATTCTAACGTGGTAGCATACGCGTTATCAAGTCTACCACCACAAATAAATACTCTCACATCCATAGTGATAATAGTTCTTCATATGAATTTATACCATGCGCTGAAGTGCCTTTTAACGTTTTTAAGAATCAGATATTCCTTCAACAAGCTGACTTTTCATCGTATCAATTTAAAATTATATTTCCCACAATTCACAGACATATCATTATTGAATCGACATACTATGAACAAAAACTTATATCACTTTTAAAGAGATATCTTAATCTATTCGTAATAAACGGAATACACACATTTGCACGCTCATAGGAACGCTACAGAAAATAAAGCCCAAATATTAGAAAAAGCATACTTTCCAGGCATGCTCAGTAAAATTAAGAATCTAATAGTAAATTGCACAACAAGTAAAGAAAATAAATATGAACGTCATCCTAATCGAGCAAGATTGGGTGAAACTCCAATGCCAACTTTCCCAGGTCATACAGTTCAAATGGACATCTTTCTAATGGAAGTAAAGCCGTTTTGACAGCCCTAGACAAATTTACAAAATATGCTCAAACTAGGATACTGAAGAGCAGATCGATTGAAAATATTAGGAGACCGCTAAGAGATTTAATATTTAGTTTTGGCGTTCCAAAATTCATAATTATTGATAACGAACCATCACTAAACTCAGCTTCAATCAAATTTATGTTAGAAGACGAATTGAGAATAGATATTTTTACAACGCCCCCATATAATAGTCAAGCTAACGGCCAAGTTGAAAGATTCCACTCAACCCTAGTGGAGATAATGAGGTGCATTAAAGAAAATGGAGGACATAGGAACTTTGTACAATTATTAGAAAGAGCGGTCTCTGAATATAACCACAGCATTCATTCAGTTACAGGAAAAAAAACCAGTAGACTTATTTTTTGGCAGGAATGTTAATTTTACACCAGATGATATAGAAAAGACTAGACATGACAATTTAGAAAAATTTACAAAAAAAAAACAACAGAAAAACATCCAGTATCATAATCAGAACAGACATGAATTTAAATCATATGTACCAGGACAAATCATTTTTGTAAAAAAGAATAAAAGACTAGGAACAAAACTTTCTAAACCTTATTCGAAGGAAATTGTTCGAGAAAATAGAAATAGCACAGTTCTAGCCGAAAAGGGACAGATAATACATAAAAGCAGAATACGTAACGCTTAGTACGATCATTACCCATTCATAACCTTATTAATATCTCAGATTAAAGCCCACTTAGGTAATTTGCAGGTTTATAAAAGGAAAAGGTCTTAGGATTTCCTGGGAAGAATATAAACAATAAAATTGTAAAAGTTATGGAAAGTGATGAACATAGCAGAAATGACTTAATTTTAAAATTGAAGTTTAAACTAGAAATAATTAAGGATGAATGAAATTGTAAACATAGCATATGCCATACATTGGGCGAAAACTAATATAATAAATTCCTATATTTTATCTACTGAAGAAATTGAGATAGTCAAACACATTGTAAACAGAGAAAATTACCATTCATTAATTTAGACGATGCTTTCGAATTTTCCGAAATAAAAATTGCATCTAACGGAAAATCATTTATCTATATTATAAACCGACCAACTTTTAAAAATAATATTTGTAAAGTAATCGAGGTATGAGCTGTCGAACTAAAATATAGAATTAATAAAATAAATTTTAATGCAATATTAAATTGTGAGAAAAAAATATATGGAGTCAAAAATAAATGTAAAAATTATAACAATTTAGAAATATGATTAAGTAATAATAAAATAGAGTTAAACAAATGACCAAACTGCACTGAGATAAATAATCAACACATTCCAATAATAGAGGAGATTACACCCGGGATACTATTCCTGAACAGATTCAATGGGGATATTACTATTAGAAATGTAACATCTACCCTAAACGGAACATTTTTGGTACATTTTAGGAACACTACGATTGAAATCCAAGGTAAAAACTATTACAATGAAGAAAAAATAACAAACCATTACCGGCGATACTTCAGCCACTATTCGAATCTAATATCGTTGAAGAAATACTATAGTTACAAATGCTACACCAATTACATACTAATAACACTAAATACATCAATAGAGTGGAAAAAGAAGATAATAAAATAAATAAATAATAAAATATGGTATTAGCTTTTCCTTTGCCATATTAGCGATAATTGTTATGATAGCTATTGAAAAATTTGTTTTCGTCAGAAGAAAAAAGAAATTACTCCAGTTAACACCCGCAGCAATAGAAGGGTTAAATCAATTATTTAATAATCCAAAAATTTCAAACGAGGGCATTCGACATCTAGGCGGGAGTAGTTCACACATTACTTATTTGAAATAAATAAAACAAATACAACAATTTCACAACAACATTAAATTGCTTTACATGCGCTACTCCAACCTGTGGGAAGGTGTCGAGTCAACAATCGCGGTGCATACCAGACGAAACACGCTACTTGTTTTTCAAACAAATAATAGCTTCGCAACAACATAAATGTGCTGTAAACGCACTACTCCAACTCGTGGGAAACTGCTGAGTCAACAATTCCGGTGCATAGAATAAATTATGTTTAAGACAAACATTATTGTAAAAGTTTAGTTTTTAGTTGACTATAAAACAATGAAGAGCTTAAGCTCCAAAAAAAATTTTTTTTAAATTTCAATAAATAAATAAATCCCTACTAGCCAACAGGCAATCTTGTTTCAGACCTGATGCTTTACGGCTTCAGTGGATGTTGTAGGGGTGTTAAGGCCAAAAATGATCAGAACATGGTGTCTTTTCTGGTACTCCTAGATCACTAGAAAGCTTTCGATACTGTTGATCATGACATTCTTTGTCACAAGTTGATAAATACCTTTAAATTTTCAACATCAGCAGTCAAACTAGTACGTACATACCCGTATAAGAGAAGTCAGACAGTGCGCTATGGCGATATAAAATCTTTTAGCAGCCCGATACGAAGAGGTGTACCACAGGGTTCAATTCTCGGCCCTCTGCTATACATAATGTACTCAAATGACCCACCTTCTCATATTACTCACTGTGGAATTCAAATGTATGCCAATGATGTCCAAGTCTACATTAGCTGTTTTAAAAGTGATCTACAATTGTATATTAAAACTAAACCAGGACCTTAACAATATACTGCAAATGGTTTTCACTTAAACGCGAATAAATCAAAGTCTATCAGAATTGGTAAAATTAGCCTTTTGCCCAACCTACTACCACCATTGGTCGTTGGGTATTATCAATAGCAATGGTAGAATGTGCCAAGAACTTAGGTATTATTTTTAATAGTCAACTTTCCTGGACTAACCACGTTAATATGATTGGTGGGAAGACATATGCTATGCTGAGGAATCTCTGTAGTACTCAATCCTTTACGCTTTTTAATATATGTATGCTCTTGGCGAAAACATACCTAATTCCTACCCATTTGTATGGATGCTTGTTTGGTCTCTGTTAGCAAAAATAGATATAGTAGTATCTCGCATTTTTCCTATACAAGATTATCTATGTAAAGGAACCAAATTAGCCATTTAGCGGGCTCCAATTTTGTAGAACAAACAGAGTCTACAGGATAAACGCCATAAGGTACCGGAAACAGGTGTCTGAAAGCCACTTTTTTATTAACGCTGTTCGTTCGTGGAACCAATTTCCGCCAGAAATTCAATTGAAAAGCAATGTAATCGTATTTAAGACAGCAATTTCAACGCACTTTTCATTTCTTTAGAATTCTCCATTTGCAAGGCTAACTTAAATTTAATTAATATAATTTTTGCTTTTTTATGAAACTTACGTTTATATGAGCCATTTATTTTGAAAGTGGCTTAAGTCCATTTTTTCTTATATTCAGATTGTTTATGTCCGGAAATCGAAAAATCCCTTCCCTGGCGATCAACCAGAAGAGACCTAACGTCCAATAGAGGGCGCCACATTAATTTAAGCTTTCTTGTATTTTTTTTTTCTTTATACAACATAATGTAATGCAATTAGAGCTTTTGGGACTTTCTAACATTTCATTGTAACTTAAACTAACTTAGGCCTTTGAGTTATGAAATCCTTTCAAAAAGAATCATTCGTTTGTTAACCAGCATCAGCTTTGATATTGTTTAATTATTAAAAAACGAATTGTTCAAAATAAAGTGAAAAAATTTATAAAGGAAAAAACAAAGTGCAAATTTATTATATTAATCTAGTGACTAAAATTAACTGTACAGAAAATATAAAGAAACCTTTTAAGAAGAAATATTCAGTTAAATTACAATACAATTATTAAACATTTACAAAGGAATATATTTGGTACAAACATACATATACTAAGACGATTTCTTCCACAAGACAAGATTTGCGACAAGGAAATAAAGTATAGATTTGTTTGATGGGAAAACAATCTGTACAAAAGAAATTTTCTTTTTTGTTTGTGTCGATAAATAAGTGCGTGAAATAAGGAATTGTTCGTGCCTCAAAATCAAGAAGGAAAGTGTTGAGTTTTATAGACATTTCGAAGGAATTTTGGTTTCTGATTTTTTTTCGCCTTTTTTTTATTAGTAATGGAAAGTGCAACATAAAATTTAATTCCGAGGAATCGCCATCACCCCCATTACAACATCACAACTTCTTATATAGTCCACGAAGTAATTAATTAATAATTAATCTTCAAAGTAACCTTGGAATTTTAAGGTAAAGTTGGTTTTGTACTTTCTTTTATATTTTTTGAATTTTGGTGGTAATTTTATATACAAGTAAAGTTCTGTTAGATTAGACAACAAAACTTTGCTTTTATATAAAATTTATAACAGTGCATATATATTTACAAAGTGGTGTGTTAAATTTCGATAGCACTGACACACTTTGTAAATTTATCGAGTATAAGAACCAAAGTGTTCTTTTTATGCACTGTTATACCAACGTGTCTTGACTTATAATAGACTCACAAGTGACTAGGATATCAGATTGTGGTGTGAATACTCCAGTTGGGAATCCAGCTCAGCCACCCAATTTGATATCAGTTATAAGTCAATAGTTGTGTTATAATTGGTGATGGTGCGGTGGCTAAATAGCAAGGCACGTTACCATTTATAACAATCCTTCAAATCCACCGAGTACATGATAGATATCCCATAAATAGGTGTTATTTGTTTCTATTCTCGATAGATCTGGTTTTTTTTTTAACAGATCTTTGCGTGAATTAAACGTTTGAATTTTCGACAAACTGAAATGCAATAACTCAATAAAATTTATTTTTGATTTTCTTTATTCCTTTATTTATTAATTTCTTGTAATTATTTAAATTATTTAAAGTTGATTTCTTATTTCCAACTTTAAATTAAGGAAAAATTTGAATTAAATTTTTTTATACAAATTGGTTGAAATATTTGTTTATTCTGGTAAATTGGTTAACAAATAATTTATGGCAGTTTTATTTACCTTTATTATTTTGTAATTAATTTTTGATTAAATTTTAAATTTTACACATTTTGAATTTTAATATTGATTTGCTGCATTGACAAAATTTATTTATGTCTTTTATTTTTATCGATGATTTGGAATACACGATGAAAACAGATAGTTGTACGAAACTGCTTTTTCACCTACGTATTTTCTTTTATTATTTCGTTTTCTTTTGGAAACAATAATAAGTATCGGGTTATCGGCCATTGGGAATTCGTCCTGTTGGCTTAGTTTCGCGGAGTGCGTAATTTTTTTTTGGAATTTATGCCCATTTTATTGGACATTTATTACCTTTTTTAAGTTGCGGTGAGGCGCTAATCGCGGTAGTACGTTGTCAGGGTGGTCACAGTGACCCTTGGTTTAACTTTTGAAATCTTTTCGTTTTTTTTTTCTATTTTGTGTGCTAGGAGATTAATTACAATCGGGACGCGATCATTTTCTGGTTTCGCTCAGGTTCAATTTATTATTTATTGAATTTTGGAAATTTTTTACTCGATTTAATTTCGTTTGGGGAATTAGTCTTCGAATAGTGTGGAAAAGAAACTCAACTATTCTATTAGTTCCCTTTGGTTTCCACTTTTGTTGTTCTTGCTAGCTGCTATTGATAAATAATAATCGAGATGCCGAAGTCGAGGAGATTATTGACTTTTGAGAGATTTGCCCAAATATTCCTGGATTTTGAGAGGGAATTCAATGATACTCCTCAGGAAGGTAATACGACCTTCTCCATTGAGATCCAGAAGGAGGAGTTCAAGTCGCTGTGGGCAAGGGTGAGGGATTCCTATGAGGCCTTTGCCACAGGTGACGAGGAGGATTTGGAAGGTGACCGGGAAGCTGCACGTGAACTTTTTGGACACTGTAGGTTAGGATACATTACTGTTGCCTCATTAATGGGTGAACTTTCCTAAACCTTGGTCAACCAAGCTGGGATGTCATCGACACAGTGTCTCAATGGTCAAGGCAACGAGAACCGCATTCGACATAGCATGCAGCTACCCGCTTGCACCATGGAGGTGTTTCATGGGGATTACAAATCTTGGCCATCATTTCGCGACATGTTCACTGCTGTTTATGTGAACGGGGCCAACATTTCACAAGTGGAACAGCTCTTTTATTTGAGGCAGTTCACGCGTGGTGAAGCCTTAGAAATTGTAAAAAAATCTCCTCTCACTGTTAATGGATTCCAGGAGGCGTGGAATAATCTGAAGGACAGATACGAAAATAAGAGGATTTTGGTGAATTCCTAGCTGAAGGTTTTGTTTACTCTAGCACCGGTCAAATCCGAAGCAGCCCAGGATATCAAGAGGTTGCAACGGGATATTAATAATTCGATATCGGCACTTAAGATGCACGATATTAATATCTCCAATTGGGATCCAATTTTTGTTTATTTGTGTTCCACCAAGCTGCCGGTGCTAACTTTGTCTCTCTGGGAACAGACAATCCAAAACAATGTGGAGATTCCTAAATGGAAGGATTTGGACAATTTCTTGACTTCACGGTTTCAGTCTCTAGAAACTGTATCTGAAATTCGAAATTTTGAACCAGTAGTTAGCGGTTCCAGGCCTGCCCCTGAAACTCTTCCTAATCCGAAAAGGGGAGTTCGTTCCTTTTCCACTAGATTAAATAGGAAACTTTGCAAATATTGTTATGGAGACCATTTGGTGGATACTTGTCCGAAATTTTTGGATTTACCTCCTGAGAGACGGTTTTGGGTCGTGAGGAGGTACAGTCTTTGTATCAATTGTCTCACAGGTGGTCATAGACTCAAAGAGTGTAAGAGTACTATTGGTTGTACGGTGTGCAAGTTGAAGCACCACACTCTACTGCATCGAGAGGTGTCTGGATCCTCTTCGGGCTTTGGATACGTCAAGTTCTAGCGGTGCAGTCAGGTCGAATGGTGAGGTGCAAAATTGTTTTGCTGCTTGGTATCTACCACCGAGGGGAAACGTTTAGAGCTAGGGCCCTAATAGATTCAGGGTCTCAAGCTACCTTCATTTCGGAAGGATTACATAGGAGATTGGTATTGCCGGCGGTGAATATACATGCTAAGGTCTCTGCTTTGAATGGAGCATGTGCTGGTGCAGTTCAAAGACAATGTTCGTTTGCCTTAACTTCACTGTCGGGCGATCAACCTCGTGTGGAGGCAATCGGTTTGGTGTTGCCGAAGTTAACCGGAATGTTACCCAGCTCAACTATTAACATATCGCGATCTGCAGCTTTTTCGGGGATAACATTGGCTGATCCTAAGTTTAATGAGAGCAATCGAGTGGACATCCTAATTGGAGGCGACATTTATCCTAGCGTGATGTTGGGGGGTGTTAGGAAAAATCTTCTGAGGAATTTGATGGCCCAGGAGAGTATATTTGGTTGGGTTCTGACAGGGTCACTACCCGAACCGCGTTCCAATAGCTATACAACTCTCGTGTCGTATTGCACTGAATTGGAATTGGATAAGCAGCTGGAGAGATTCTGGAAATTGGAGGAACCTCCAAGACATTCGAAGATGTCGCCTGATGATGAGTACTGTGAGGAATATTTTAAGAAAACAGTACGTAGGAATTCGGCTGGGCGATACATAGTATCATTACCTATCAGGCCGCAGTATGATTCCCTGGCTTGCCTTGGCTCTTCTCGCCCAAGGGCCTACAAACAGTTTTTGAGGAACGAAGCTTCCCTACTTCGAAACCCATCTCTCAAATTGCATTATGATGCGGTTTTATTGGAATATGAATCTTTGGGTCATATGGCGAAGGTGAATTTTTAAGGATGTGAGGGAAGGCGATTCGTATTATTTACGTCATCACGCGGTTTTGAAGCCTGAAAGCTCTTCCACAAAGGTTAGGGTCATTTTCAACGCGTCTAGTAAAACATCATGTGGATTGAGCTTGAACGACACCTTATTTACCGGGCCTGTATTGCAGAATGATTTGAAACTTTTGATTGTTAGATGGCGTTTTTACCGATATGTCTTTAACGGGGACATTGAGAAGATGTATCGGCAGATTCTTTTGGACCCTGATCAAGTAAAGTATCAGCGAATAGTTTTTCGTAAGGAATTGGATAAGGAAGTAGAGGATTTCGAGTTGAGAACCGTCACGTTCGGGGTAAATTGTGCTCCTTTTTTGGCAATAAGAACGTTGCTTCAACTCGCTGACGACGGTGAGGCAAAATTGCCTTTAGCCTCTGAAATTTTACGTGACATGATGTACGTAGATGATGCGTTAGCTGGGGCTCATGATGTTTCTTGAGTGATAGCCGCTCGGGACCGATTAAGAGCGGCGTTGGCTTCTGCGGGTTTCTCGATGAGGAAGTGGACCTCAAACGATAAGAGAATTCTTCAGGGATTGCCTTCTGATCACTTGTTGAGGGAAGATTTTTTGGAATTCGAGGATATTAGCTCGATCAAAACCCTGGGCGTACGATGGAATGCCAGGTCTGATCAGTTCTTCTTCACGACAACGACAATCGATATTAAGGAGAATTTTACGAAAAGGGAGGTATTGTCGATTATAGCCAAGCTCTTCGATCCTGCTGGATGGTTAGGTCCAATAGTTGTCACTGCAAAAATGCTCATGCAGAAAATATGGAGCGAGAAGACTGATTGGGATGAATTTTTGATCCCGGAGAGCCTTGCGAAATTTCTTAATGAATATAGTTTCATTAACAATATAAAAATACCTCGTTGGGTAGGTTTTCGACGCGATTATAATGTGGAGGTTCATGGGTTCTCTGATGCTTCGGAGAAAGCATACGGGGCGTGTATATACATTCGTATAGAGGATGATTTAGGGCTATTCAAACCCATCTATTGTTGGCTAAGTCGAGGGTCGCTCCCTTGAAGACAATTTCGTTACCTAGACTGGAACTTTGCGGGGCTGTCTTATTGACTGAGTTGATGGAAGCTGTGAAGGCGAATTTGAAATTTGACGCATCAAGAACTAAATTCTATGGGTGGACAGATTCTACCATAGTTTTAGCGTGGCTTCAAAAACCACCCAGTTCGTGGAAAACTTTTGTTGCTAATCGGGTTGCAAAGGTGACAGAGCACCTGAATAAGGCCTGCTGGAGGCATGTTCGGTCGGAGCAGAATCCGGCTGATTTGATAAGTCGAGGAGCTCGACCGCAGGATTTGGCGACGGACAATCTGTGGTGGCATGGTCCCCAATGGTTAGGTTATCCTACCGACGAGTGGCGTAATCCTATTCCCGAGGAATATGACACTAAGGAGGAAGAAAAGTGTCACATGGTTTTCTTCACTTATTTTAGGGAGTTCGATGACCTTTTGAATCGGTTTTCTTCCTATTCGAGGGCGTTGCGTGTGATGGCCTTAGTGTTTAGGGTTTTTGATAGAGAACGCTCGCGTTGTGGTTCTTTGGAGATTACTCCACACGAAATCCAGGGGGTGAGGGGAAAACTGATAAAAATAGCTCAACGAGCTTGGTACCCTCAGGAATACCGGCGGTTGTCTGATGGAGAGAAGATTGTTGAAGGAGAACTTTTGAATTTAAATCCCTTTTTAGATGGAGATGGTTTGATGAGAATCGGTGGCAGGCTGGCTAATGCGACTAATCTCAAGTACAACGAACGGTTTCCGATTCTTTTACCAACAGCAAGTCGGTTCTCCTATCTGATGATCGATTTTATTTGACATTCGAAATTACACAGGTAGAGCGTGTCTTATAACTAAGGGCTACGTGTGTTTGTTTATTTGCTTTGCTACGAAGGCTATTCATTTGGAAGCGGTTAGTAATTTATCTACGTCTGCATTCTTGGCTGCTTTGGCTAGATTCACTTCTCGTCGTGGATACCCTACGGATATGTATTCCGACAACGGGATCAATTTTGTAGGAGCGTCGAAAATCGTAAGTGAATTTCGGAATTTTCTTAAGGAATCAGGTTCCCAGGTCAATGCTACTTACGGACCTAGGGGGTTCACATGGCATTTCAACCCTGCTGGTGCACCTCATATGGGAGGTCTCTGGGAAGCAGGTGTCAAAAGTTTTAAACACCATTTCAAGAGGCCGGCAGGGAGCTTGAAATATTCTTTTGAGGAGTTCTCCACTCTCCTAACTCGCGTCGAGGCGTGTTTGAATTCACGTCCATTATGTCCTTTGGTGGATAATGCCGATTGCCTGGATGCTCTTACGCCAGGTCATTTCTTAATTGGTGGCCCTTTACTGTCCCCACCGGAATTGCAGATTGCAGACCCTTTACCATCAATAACAAACCAATGGCAAAGAGTCAAGGCTCTAAACCAACGTTTATGTCTCCGTTGGAAGGAGGAATATTTGAAGGAGTTACAGAAGAGGAACAAATGGAAGTGTTTGAGAAAGGCCTTAGAGGTCGGTGATATGGTGGTCATCCGTGAAGACAACGTGCCTACCAATGAATGGCGCCTAGGTCGCGTAGTGAATTTGCATTCAGGTAAAGATGATCATGTTAGGGTGGTGGATTTGAAGACGTCACGTGGAACAATTACTCGACCAGTTGTGAAACTGGTAATTCTTCCGACATCTTCAACTTTACATATTTAATAATTTCAGCTAATAGTATCATGGTTTCGGCAAAAAAGAACAAGCGAGACGACAATCAAAAGAAAATGGTATGTCGTGTGTGTTTGAAGAACCACCCATTGCGATTTTGCGAAAGATTCTCGAGGGCAGACTACGATGAGCGAATGAAATTGGTGACTATCTACAAGTATTGTGCTGGCTGTTTGAGTGATCATACCTGGCGGACGTGCGTTAGTACGGGCAAGTGCAAGCGCTGTGGGGATATGCATCATACGCTGCTCCACAAGCCGGACACTAGACCTCGTTCGTCTGGTTCAAAGAAGGTCGCGAAATCGAAAGACGGTAAGCGCAATTGCCGAACGCCTGCTCGCACCGGTAATAAAGGACCTCGTTCGTCCCGAAACTCCGCCAGGGGACCTCGTCCGTCCAATAATCGTGAGAGCCAAAGACCTAGTCCGTCTAACGCTCTGGTTCCAAGTCGATCGAGGAACCTCCAATCTCATCGGCCAAGAGAAATCTCTCGTTCAACAGTTGGTGAAACTTTACCATCTTCATCGTATACGTTAACGGACAGCGTTCTTCTGAAACCTACCGCTGTTGTAAACATTGTAGCGCATGGACGATACGTCACGGAAAGAGCTGTCATCGACCCTACTGCGGAGCGTACCCTCGTTTCTGAAAAAGTGGTTCGTCGGCTAGGTGCGAAAACAATCAGGGTTGGACGCTCAGAGCGGGTTCTTTTGGTAGTTAGAGGTAACTACGGCAGCAGCGACACGGTCGAGACATATGCGGAGTTGCGAAGCAAGGTGGATGGTCTCACATCGTCAAGGTCGATGGACGGGAGGATAGTGGACGAGTTTCCGGGGCTACAACTGGCAGACCCAACGTTTTTTATAGCAGCCCCAGTTGGAATTAAGTTGGGCTGTGACGTGTACAGCAAAATCATTCGCAATGGTGTATTTGGTGGAACGATGGGCAAACCTTTGGCCCAGTTTTCTATTTTCGGCTACATAATTTCGGGATTGTATTCCGTATAATACATAGGTATGCAACACATCGCTCTGAACCATGATACGTATTAAATATAATTTTCATTTATAGTTATAATTTCCTTTATTCCCCTTAATGCAGCTGACGGATACCCATTGAAGTCCGAATCGTGAGCTGATGTAGTTTTAGTTCCATTTCTTTTGTTCATCGGAATTTGGAGAAATAAATTTAATTTGAATTAATATAATAGTTTTCTTTGTTCTTTTCGATTTCTTTTTAATATAGCATTCACTTTGGAGTCATTTTCTTGATTGCAGTACTGCAAGGGCGGCGGAATGTTTATGTCCGGAGATCGAAAAATCCCTTCCCTGGCGATCAACCAGAAGAGACCTAACGTCCAATAGAGGGCGCCACATTAATTTAAGCTTTCTTGTATTTTTTCTTTATACAACATAATGTAATGTAATTAGAGCTTTTGGGACTTTCTAACATTTCATTGTAACTTAAACTAACTTAGGCCTTTGAGTTATGAAATCCTTTCAAAAAGAATCATTCGTTTGTTAACCAGCATCAGCTTTGATATTGTTTAATTATTAAAAAAAAGAATTGTTCAAAATAAAGTGAAAAAATGTATAAAGGAAAAAACAAAGTGCAAATTGATTATATTAATCTAGTGACTAAAATTAACTGTACAGAAAATATAAAGAAACCTTTTAAGAAGAAATATTCAGTTAAATTACAATACAATTATTAAACATTTACAAAGGAATATATTTGGTACAAACATACATATACTAAGACGATTTCTTCCACAAGACAAGATTTGCGACAAGGAAATAAAGTATAGATTTGTTTGATGGGAAAACAATCTGTACAAAAGAAATTTTCTTTTTTGTTTGTGTCGATAAATAAGTGCGTGAAATAAGGAATTGTTCGTGCCTCAAAATCAAGAAGGAAAGTGTTGAATTTTATAGACATTTCGAAGGAATTTTGATTTCTGATTTTTTTCGCCTTTTTTTATTAGTAACAGAAAGTGCAACATAAAATTTAATTCCGAGGAATCGCCATCACCCCCATTACAACACCACAACTTCTTATATAGTCCACGAAGTAACAGAGATATTTAAGGGTTTGCGTTTGAATTGTTTCAAAAATATTGTTAACTGGTATTAAGTTGTTTTTATGGCTTTGTGATTTTAAACATGTTAGAATATATAACGTAAACTTTTTTGTAAACTTTTCTAGAGGAATAAGCTTTGTTTCAGAACCTAAAATGGACTTAAACCACTTTCATAATTAATAAAATGACTTTTTTTGTTTGTGAAAAGGAATAAGTTCACTTTATGTTCTTTGTTTAGTATTATTATAAGTTCATTTTTTCACTTAAAGTGACTCCACTACGTTTATATAATTCAAGTATATTTATTACATGGGCTTGATTAGCAAACAAAATACTTTAGTTTCACAATAATATTGAACAAATTATCCAAAAGAAATGTATTCCTAGTGATTCTTCTAGATAGTTGGGTTCTTAAGGTAAGTTCTTGAAATTATTATTTTAAAGAAATTAAATAATAGAAATTGTAAATATTTTATTTTTGATGTATGTGAATGTAATAGCTGTAAAATAAATAGGGAAGCTTTCAATTTATATACAGATTTTGATTTATGTAATTAGAAAAACATGTATTTAAAAATAAATATTAATTTATTTATTAAAAAATTAAACTAACATTTATTTATTAAGAATAATATTAAAGATTTTGTCATATCATTTCTGCTCATTTAGATTATGTGTGAGGTTGTTAAGATATTCACGGTGCATAGGTGATATACACCTCAGTAACTCCCTCATATCCTTATACTTAGGAGTTGAAATGGGACGTACATTTTCGTAAAATGGTTAATTTTATTCTGTTGAAGTTCCTTGATCTTCCCCGATAAGGTAATAAATAAAGTATTTTGAACTGTGTATCCACTTCCATAGATTCTTTATAAAACATTTTATAAGGTTCACTTTTTATAAATCGCATCCAACGTATCCTTAGACAATTTACAGGTTCCCAACTAGTGTTTTTAATCTTTTATGAATTGCTTCTTCCAAAGGTTTTGTAGAAAAAAATCTGCACGTGTCATTATAGTTAATATAAATTTGTTACTCTTTCGACATGTTTTTATGGTTTCATAGTAATCCTGGGGGACATACATTAAATAATTTTTCCTCAAAGCCCTTTCTATCACTCCAAAATCACTATCATTTGGCAAAAATAAAGTCTGGATAGTAAAAACTTATGGTCAATAAGCTGCATTATTTTCTGCCGATCGCACAATTTTCAACCATGTTATTGCCAATGTTATATTCCTGTTCTGCCTAGTGCACATATCGCTGTAAGCTATGATATGTCTCTGATTTCTAAGATTTTTGAGGCGTTTTAATATACAAGATGCTACTTCTTGAGAACCTCTCGATGCCACTGTTTCATCCCAGGCATACATGTAAACTTCATTATCGTGAAAATTATGAAAAACTATGCTCAACATTTTGAAACATAACACATTCCATGTCAAAATTATTTCTTTCAATGGACTTCAACCAGTTTCAAAATAATTTTTTTTGCATTTCGTTAACTAGTTAATTTTCAAGTGCCCCAAATCATAGCGATTTTAATGATAATAGACTTAAATTGTTTATACAAAAAAAATTGTATAGTATTGTGATTATTGTTATCATTAACTAAATTTTTTTAAAAATGGACTTAAACCACTTTCAAAATAAACGGCTCATATAATTAACTTAATTATTATAACATTATATAAACAGTACTATTCAATAAGATTATATGCTTGTTGTACTGGGTTTAACCAATAAATAAATAAATAATAATAATAATAACATCACTATTGATAACCTTTGCAATTTTTTTTGCAGAATCGTTGAGCTGGGGACATAAAAGTTAGATAATATCTTACGAAGTATTGAAAATTACTTAAGTTTCGAAACATTAAAGTTAATTTTGTTTCGATTTTTTCCTAAGTACATGGAAAATAACTTTCACTATTATCATTAAAATTCTAACACAAAATATAATTTTCTTTTAATTCTATCACATAATATAATTTTCTTTTCCCTGGACAGAATTTTTATATAAATACCAGGGTCTTCCCTTCGCTATATGGTCTCTAATTAATAACTAACACTAATTTTTATCGAAAAGTCATCTTTAGTAATAAGGTCTGGATGAATTTGTGCGTGAACGAAAAAAAATGTCAAATTTTAAACGATACCAATTCACATAATGTCCAAATGAATTTTTGGATGGCGTCGCTATGTTTGAAAACGAATCACTGTCAATCTATATCAATAATCTATAATAATCAACTTTTTTACCTGAATTAGATGATTCGGACACCAAAGTCGTCCCACGTGTCACACAGTTTAAGCCACATTGCATATTCAACGCGGCGAGGGCATGATCATCTCAGTTGGAGGTGTTATGTGGCAACCGAGATTGTGCGATTTGACTCCATTAGACTTTTTCCTGTCTGATTTTCTTTAGTTGCAGGTATATAAATGACAAACCACAACGTCCTCAATACCAAAATAACCCATGCCTGTCATGGAAAATTGGACATTTAGGATGCGCTCCAACCGGACATTTGAATGATGTTATATTACTCATTTCAAACGAGTAAAAAATGTTGGTAATATCTCACTGACAGTTTTTAATTAAATTTAAAGACAGGGAGCGCTTAATAATATAACCGTCAAGCATGTGAGCATGTGAGCATGTGAAATTTTAGTTTAAAAATTGTAACTGTTGAGTTTAGACGAATTCATTTTCTCAAAAATCGCTTATGCGATATTTTGAACGAAATTGTTTTTGGAATCTAGTGTGCATACAAGACAACTGTAAAACTTAGTTTAGTTGCATTTTTATTCCAAATATCCATAGAAAAGAACATATATCAGTTGAGCAACATAGCAATTCACAACATTTCGAACTCATAGAATCGGCTTATTTCAAAAATTATTGATTTTTTATTATTGATTCATTATTATCCCCAGATTTTAATAGAATAACAGTTATATGAGGAATGATATACATATAAGTGGGTTTTTACCGCAAACCAAAAATTTTGCGTATAAAAAAAAAATTAAAAAAATAAAATTTTAGAAGAATGGAGGAAAATTGATGAAAATTCTACCAAAAGCTTAATCAGTTATTAGAATATTTAGTTTTGTTTCTTTATAACGAAAATAAATAAATTTGCCTTATAATTATGAAACACTGAATAATGAAAAATACGTATAACAAAAATTACACAACAATAATAATTAAGTATACAAATACAGTATTTTCTAAATATACACAAAAACATATAAATAAATCTTCAAAAGGAATCTAATCAATTAAAGTTGTAGTTTAAAAGATATTTTAAAAATAGGAGTGGTCTTATAAATGTGAGACGTACTATATATTAAATATATATTTGTTTAATTCTTAAATTGGAGATTTAGTATACTTAAGTATTTTAATTATTCTGTAGTCTTTCGGCATTTCCGAATACTGACTGGATGCAACCAAAAAATGAAACCAATCCAAATTATTAACACTGGATGCTTCCCCACCTAATTCCGGAGGTAGAATATCTTTAGATACGATATTATGTAAGGTGTTGAGATTAGTTCCATGTAGATAAAAACGCCTTTTTATTTTTTCGCTAAATAATGATTTTATAGTTGAGAACGCCAATTCGACATACCAAGGTTGTCCAACAAAATGAATGCCCTTAAATTTTACGGGCATATAACTCTAAACGAAAAAAAAAATAATAATAATTATCACGCAACAAAATAGTATTAAATTATACTTGTAGTCCTTCAATAATACGATTCAATGTTGTTAAAGATAGATGAGCGGACTGTTTAATTGTAAAACTAGTCCAGTCAACAATTACAACAAATCCTAAAGCTTGATTTTCAATATTTTCTAATAATTTATCAAGCGTTAGCAAAAGTGCTCTAAAAATGTCTTTAAGGGAATATTTTTCAGTGTTCCAGTTTGCTGCTGTAAAAGTAATTACTTTTCTACCTTTCCTATCACGTTCTCTCAGTAAACCAGGATTTCCATCAGAAATTGCTTGTTGAATTTTATCATCAAAAATATTTATATTTTGCCAAATCTGTGATTTGTTCCTATAAATTAAATATGCGGTAAGTAAATCCATTGCTTTACTGCAATTAAATTTTGTTACGTATAAAAAACGGTAAAGGAAATTATCGTCAGTACATATCGACTTGTCTATTAACACTATATTAGGATTTAGCTCAATCATATCTTTAAATGTTTTTAAAATTAATTCTTGATTTGGTTCCGGTTTTTTTCGACATTCATCAAGTGATGAAAAATGTTCGTAGTTTTTATTGCTCTCATTTTTTATAGATGATTCCAAATAATCCGACATTTTTAAGCACTTGAATTAAGCAATATTTTCTGAAACAAAAATTCAACAATATTAAATAGAATATATTTATAAAAGTGTAAAAGGTATAGGAGTTACATAAGTATGACTTAGTATAGAAAAGACATACTGAGATTTAAGTTTATTACTTATTACTGCAAGTAAGAAGTGAACTTACTCTTAAAGATCGTATTTTGTAATACAATGTTGTACTTACATGTCCTTTAATACAATATTAAAACAATACAATACATTGAGATTTGATAAGAAAATACATCGAGAAAATTGCTGTTTTACCATTTTCACCTTTTAGTAATTTTAGGAACCGATGAGATTTTTGAAGATTGAGGTTCGTCCTCATTTCGTTATTGTAACAGATATATTACACGTTAATAGATAGATATCATAATTTTTAACGGATTTTAAGCAGTTATTTTTTAATAAAATTTGAATCGTTTCTATTTGAATTTTAAGTGAAACTAACACTATATATTAATACTATAAGCTCACTACGCCTATTGGACTCGCTCCTATTGTTACAATAATTATTAATGCCAATGTTCGAATATATTCCTCAGAATAGTTCTTTATCTATCTTACACATCTATTACAAATTTGTTTTTATTTTATTTTCCCTCCGGGACCAAAAGCGGTTCATTACGATTATTGGTTCATTGAAAACTAAACACACAAAAATGAGTAGAGAGAAACAAGGAATAGTTATCTAAGATAAGAAAAAGAAATTAAAAAATTAAAATAATCTAATAACAAGAATAACCTGATAAAAAATCTTAGTCTACGCCTCCACCTTACTGCCAACTCTGCAGAAAGAAAAGATGCTCCTATTCCACATACTTGTGGTGGAATCAGCATTAACCTCTGAGGCAAACCAGAAGAACATGTGCTTAATTGCATAGGTAGCCACACTTGTCAAGCACAGTTTACAGAAAGTTAGCAGATCCACTAGGAAAAGACATTTACTCCTGTGTGCCACTAACAACAATTTCCTCCAGGAGCCTAAGTTGAATTTGGTGCCAAAGTTCTGGTTAAACCTGCGTCTTGTCAATGAATTATTTTCAGACCTAACCCTTTTAGGGCCATTTTTTGAATGCGAGTTTAAACTAGAGATTAAGTTAATCTCCAGTTAAAGTTAATCTTCAGTTAACTGAGTTTTCATTTTTTGAATGGGAATTTAATAGGCCATTTACACTACAGCGAAATCTAGTAGATTAGATTTCAAATCTTGCTCAAAATCTAGATCGTTTACACTGGATTTATTTGACAGTAGCAAGATTTCATTTTAATAACAAAAACAGCTGACTGAAATTTAAAAGAAAATAATAATATTTCCAAATTTAGTTTAATATCAAACAAAAATGAAAAATACAGGACATTTAGTATTGTAAGCATATATATAGGTAATAATATATAAATATTAAACCGCACTTTAATACAGGTTCGTCATGGATCATTCTGGGAGCAAGATGTTCCTAATATTTCATATGATACGTTCATCGAAAAGCCGCCAAACTTTTCATTTGTTATGCTTAACGTCTTCAGGGACGATTTTTTTATAGTGACAAAAAATGATTAAATTTTGTTTTCTTTTTGAATTATTTAATTTTATTTAAATAGAAATTCAGAAAACAAAAAAGAATGCAAATTCACAAAAAGGAATAGCGTCCACATTTGTGGTCACTGAGCGTTAATGGTAATTTATGTCTGATATGATTTCATACATTCCGGTCATATCAGGCATATATATTCTTAACATTTCTCACAAATGTAGAGAGTTCGTCTTACACAATTTTTGTCGTGACATCTGGGGGATTTTTCAGTTTCTTTGTATTTAGGATAATGGCCCATACCGTCCAGTCTAATTCCAGGATTCACTTTAGTCCTGCTTTTAGATTTTTTAGGTAGTGATGGTAAAACTTATTATAGTAAATATAAATAATATTTTTTTTTTCAAATATTAACGGCTTCTTGATATAATCCACTAAAACAGATTGCCGAAGAATTATTTCACTTTTTTGTTTATTTATCTAACTATGGGCCGGAAATAATATCATCAGTGCAGACAAACGGTAAAATGTTTACTTCTGTTGTTGGAGGATTTGGCAGTCAATAACTTAGTATAAAATTTTTGTTTTTTTTATTATTATAATTATGATTATAAAAAATTAAACGTACACATTTGTGGCCGAGGGCGTGAAGAGGTTAAAGTTTTGTTTTTAAATTGAAATGTCATTTTTTCCTGCTCAGCGTTGTATTTTTAAGTACTTTTTGGCAAAACACATTGTTGCATTTCTATTTTTACTAGATTTTGCCGAAATCTACTAAATAAGTAGATTTTGTTTTGTATGGGAAATCTAGTTAAAATCAACTAGATTTGGCTCGAAATCTCATAAGTACTAGATTTCGCTGTAGTGTAAATGGCCTATAACTGGAGATTAATCTTGTAGAGCTGCCGTACTTATAAGCAAAAATGGCAACATTTTTTCGTTTATTTCGTTGTGTTTACTGCTTTTGCAAAGTGTTTCACAACAATTTGCTTTTGTATATAACAAAAACAAACAAACAAAAGCTGAATACTGTTGATCTTTATGTAAAAAATCATTTTCTTAAGATAATAAATAAATTAAGACTGTCTGTTGTCAATTTGTGTTTTAAATAATTCATAGTCACTTAAATATTTGTCTTATTTGGCTTCCCCTCACTTACAAGCTTTTTTTTTTAAATACAATTTGTCAACTACTTTTCATAGTTAATCTCGAGTTTAAACCACCAACGTTGGAAAAAGAAGAACAGTGTCTTAATGTATTGCTTTATTTAAAGTTAAAATAAATTTAACTAACACTCAATAACAACATTGCAGTGGAATAAGTAAACCACGGCAAATAAAACAAAGTGAATAAAATAAACGCAAATGTACTAACAAAAACAGTGTAAAACGTGATTTATGTCTATACAGAAAACGTAAAATATATCCTACAAACAAAAACCAATACTCGATAATCAACAAATATAAAGTAATTTACATCATTCTTCGTCGGGCAATCGCCAAGTAAGGACGTATTTAATTTTCTTTATTTGTCAAGAGCTCGTGTGTGATTTCTATAAAGTTTTTTTTTTAATATATAAAAAAAAAACAAAGTTTTCTTTGACTTTATTATTATTATTTTTTTTGCATTAAATTTCTTTAATTTTCTTTTTCAATAAATACATTTTTAAATTAATTAAAATCGAGTGTTTGCAAAATGAATGGGGTTTATCCCCCGGACTATAACCGGTTTCGGGAGCTTTCGTCTTCGTCCGGCAAAATCAAACAAAACAAAAGTAAGCGACCTCGTGCAGAAGAATTTATAGCCCTTCCAGAAACTAGACAACATCAATTAAATCTTCCACGTTTTTTGGTTACCAGTACCATTCAAACCGATAAAAATGTAGAAGTACTTCCATTGGCCTCTCACAATGTCTTTCAAGTGGAAAGAGGATTAGACCACATATCACGAGACCGCGTTGAAGTTAAGGAAATGCGTAGTGGTGACTTATTAATTAAGGTACCTGATAACAAAACAGCAGAAAAATTCTTAAAGGCTAACTACATTGACTGTATCCCTGTAAAATTCTCTCTACATAAGACTCTTAACACAGTACAAGGCAGAATTTTTTCGAGAAATATTAAGGAAATCTCCCAAGAAGAACTACAACTACAGCTACAAGAGCAAAAAGTCATAGAAGTGAGAAAAATAATGAAAAATGAGAACAATCGGATAGTCCCAACAGGTGCAGCAATAATCACCTTCGACCTCATTTACCGACCAGAATTTTTGAAACTTGGCTGGGAAAGAGTTCCTGTTTCGGAATACGTTCCCAACCCCATGAGGTGCATTAACTGCCAAAGACTGGGTCATACTAAGAAGTGGTGTAGAAATGTCCAACTTTGTCGTAATTGTGGCCAAAGTGAAATACACGAAGTATGCAATGGCAGATATTGTATAAACTGCCAAAACGAAAGCCATCCTTCTCACGATCCAGAGTGTCCAACATTCTGGAAACATAAGTCAGTCAATTATTTAAAACTAACTAGAAGATGTACAGCACGAGAGGCTTGGAAATTTTTTAATGAGAATCCTACCCTTAACACCCTTACACCAACTTCAAAAAATAGCAAACAAAAACCTACTTACGCAAATATTTTAAACGCCGACTCCACTACACATAAGAATAATACCTCACCTACAACGAATGTGCAGAACATAATCGTTCCTACGAAATATAAAACTTCAAACCAAACTAATACCACTCACTCCTCTCTTTCTAAAAAAACAGACGTCAACAAAGCAAAGCAGCAAAATCAAATAAATAATTCAGAGTCCAGAGCGGAAATTCAAAATGAAATAACAGATACAACAATTAAACCAACTCAAAACGATTACTCAAAAACAACTAAAACAATCAACAACAAATATCCAAATGCAGAAGCTCCAATTAACACAATTCATTCAGCAATTTCAAATTCTTACTCCGAAGCAACTTCTCTTAACAAGAATACAAAAACAACAGGATTTAATTCTATACAAAATAATTCGGCAAAAAATGACTTTCTTCAAGATGATATATTTCTTAGTGAAGATGAAAGTTTTAGTAATTATCTACCGATTCCCGAAGAACAGGTCACTGAGAAAATGATCACTCAAGATATTAACACAGATTTAACGCTAAATTCTTCAACGGAAAACGACTCCCTACACGAAGCTCAAAATAAATCACCTTGTTCCCAAATGTATGAAAATTTTCCTGAATTAAATGTACTCATAACACCTAAAACATTAAGAAACACCATGAAACAGGTCCCTAGGGACAATAACTAATAGGATAAAATGGCACTAAATCTTAACATTTCTATTCTCCAGTGGAATTTACAGGGTTATAATAGTACTTCAGGAAACTCACATTATAAATAAAAATCTTCATTTACTGCACCTTCCAGGCTTTCAAGTTTTTCACCATAATAAAGATGACTACGACTATGCCAAAGCAGGTATAGCTATTCTAGTCAAAAATAATTTGAACGTTTCACAACATATAAAATCCAGAAATAGTCTTCTCTTCCAAACGATTGTGATTAAGGCCAACACAAACCTTTATATAACTAATATTTATAGAGAAAGTCATATAAATATTTCTAACTTGCTGCTTAATGAAATACCAATAAATGGAAATTCCCACCATATAATATTGGGGGACTTAAACTCCCAGAATATTTTATGGGGTTCTGCCTCTAACTCACCAAATGGCAGAAAGTTTGAAGAATTTGCCAATAATAATAGCCTGGTAATTTTAAACGATGGTTCCCCTACTCTACTTAACACCAGAAATACACTGACTGCTGTAGACGTCACAATGACTTCCACAATTATTGCTCCATATCTCAAATGGAGCTGCCTACCAATACCGGATGCTGTCGATCATTTCCCAATTAAAATTACAAATTCTTTCGAAGTTGTAACAAGAAAATTCTCGCCTCGTTTTAAAGAAAACAATGCTGACTGGTCTCTTTTTCGAAAGAAAGCAGATCTAGCGTTAAACCATTTTGAATTATCTTCAAACATAAATAAGGAAGCAGCACAATTGAAACGTATAATCAAAAAAGCAGCAAATGAATCCATTCCCCTCAGCCAAAAGCACAAAACAAAAAATAGTCCAATTTGGTTCAATTCGGAAATATCAAAACTGATTAGCCAGAAACATGAAGCGTGGAAAATTTTTAAAAGAATTCGCAACAATCGTAATATAATTAGATATAGAAGCATTTGCGCAAAAATTAAAAGAGAGTGTAAAACAGCAAAAAGAAACACCTGGGAAAATTTTCTGAACTCTCTTAATCCCTTAATGGAAGTTCGAACGCTTTGGAGCAAGGTAAATAATTTGAGAGCTAATAAAGTCACAAGTTTTCCAACGATTTATGTCAACCAAAACAGTATAAATCATCCGTCTGAAATTGCTGATTGTTTTGCCTCTTTTTGGTCATCACTAAGTTCCGATGAAGCTTTTGACTCTAACGTCATAAGAACTAAGAACAATTTAAATTTTTACACTATTCAATACATGCGTCAAAAGTATGAAATTATGAACCAAAGCATTCTTCTTTCGGAACTGGAGGAGACGCTGAAATCATTAAAGGGATCCACCCCATCGCGTGATAAAATCACTTATGCTATGGTAAAAAATGCTCCTGAAAATCTTAAGATTCGCCTTTGTGAACTCTACAACAACATTTTAACATCTGGTGTCTACCCGCATGATTGGAAGAGCGCAATTTTAACGCCTATACCGAAACCTGGTAAAAACCCGAATAGTCTTGAAGGCTACCGTCCTATATCACTACTGCCAGTCTTATCAAAAATCTTTGAAAAAATTTTGGCTAAACGCTTTTGGAGAAACACTAGATCAAACTTGTCTAAATTGCAACACGCTTTTTTACCCAGGCACGGCGTACACACTATTTGCCATCAACTCGAAGAGAGGTTGCGTCAAAATCTTAAAAACGGTAAACATACTCTAATTCTTTCCGAGGACATTGAAAAGGCATTTGATCGGGTCATATCAACATTTATAATAATTGAGTTAAGAGAATGGGGTATCCCAGTACAAATTTTGAAACTTTTAAAATCTTTTCTTAACAATCGCAGAATTGCCGTGAAAGTCGAAGGATATTTTTCTTCAAATTATAATTTAGACAACGGAATTCCCCAAGGCTCTCCTCTATCTGTAGTCTTATTTACCGTATACGTCAATTCTCTGGCAAAGGCTCTTGAGGACTCACCTGGAATTGACTATGTTGGCATCTACGCGGACAATTTATTTGCAATGTCTTCCGGAAACCCGGAAACAGTTGTTTCAAATTTAAACTATTTGGATACCACAGTCCACCAATGGGCTAATTGCAGGGGCGCTGTAGTTCCTGTAGAAAAAGCTGAACTCTTACACATTTGCAAAAAACGAGCATGTCCTAATACTATTTGTAACATTAGAAACGTGGGAATTAGAGTCACCGACCGAATGAGAATATTGGGTCTATTTTTTTACCAGAAACCTCCTGTGGAACAATCATATAAATCAGTTGATAAACAAACTTACAAAAATCAACAACCTTCTTAAGCTTATTTGTTGCCGCAAAAAAGGACCCCACATAGAAACGGCACTCAATATCTGTCGGGCCTTAAAAATGGGGACAATTTTACAAGGAATCACCATCTAGGGCGGGATCAAGGAAAAACATCATCAGGGTAAACACATCTATTAACACCTGCTTTAGAACAGCATCTGGTCTTCTTCGCACCACTCCCTTGGAAAAGTTGAGAAATGAAGCAAAGTTTTCAGATTTTGAGCAAATATTGGAGAACGTAGCTATAAATATGGCATCCAGATCGATTACCATCCCATCTGATAGTTTACATGAATCATTTTGGAAAACTCTCAGTCATATACCTGACCGCACATTATCTGCAATTAGTAATATAATTTCAATCTTGAGAAAATTTAATATCTCGTTACCGGAAAAACCAGTCTTACCAATTGAGTGGAAAAATTCAGTCAAAATAGATGACAGTTTACGCTGTCTTGCTAAAAATAGTACGAACCACATTTGCTTCAGAAAAATGTTCCGTCAAAAAGTGACCACTTTATCCCCGGATAACATTTATTACACCGATGGATCATTCCAAGTTGGATTAAAATCTTATTCTATAGTCAAGCAAATTCAAGAATCACAGTTTGAAATCGTGAGGGATGCTAGACTTCCAGATTACTCAGGAATTTTTACTGCAGAAATAGCCGCAATAAAAGCAGCAATCTCCCTATCTGTAGTACAGGGAGGGAAAACATTAATCTGCTCAGATAGCCTAAGTGCAATTAGAGCTTTAATTAAAAATCACAATGGGATTTATGACGACATGTTGCATTTACAGGACCACAAACTCCATATATTGTTACTATGGATATCCTCTCACATTGGCATACAGGGAAATGAATGTGCAGACAAAGGAGCTAAGAAGGCATTAGAATTGCACCATATAACTGAAATTCCATGTTTCCAAAAGACTATAAGAAATCCTTATAAAATTATGAGAAGGCGGGAAAATGAAGCAACTAGTAGACTACTAAAATATAACGGGAACTTATCACGCTCAAACTGCGTTATGCTTGCCCGCTTAAGGGTGGGAAAATGCATATTTAACTTCAAACATTACTTTGAGAAGACTGATCCTCCTACATGCTCTAACTGCGATGAATTACTCACTGTACCTCATATTCTTATTAGCTGTCCTATTTCGAAGATGGATGGATCACTGGAGGAGATACTTGACTGTAGAAGAACTGACTATATTGAAAGAATATTCAAATGTTTGTGGAAACACAATATAGTTGATGTTTAGATTTCAGTTTAGTAGTTTTCTTACATAAAATACCATATTACAAGTTCATTTTAGTTGCTAACTATTAAATTTTTAAATTATTTTTTATTATTATCTAATAACATTAAATTCATTTCTGTAGATAACACTAATGTTTACTTCGCTGAATATTCCAGTAGAAGTTTTTCTAACTAGATATATGTAAATATGTTTATATATAATTGTAGCCAACTCTTGTTACATATAACAAGTTAATATTAGACGAGCGCTTATGGTCTGGTTACCCGCGCCTTAAACTTACATGTATTTTATAAATTTATTTATAAGGTATATTGAAATAAATAAATAAAAATAAAGTAATTTTGAATAAGTACAAACTAAATGCAAAAAAGAAAAGACACAATATAATAAAAAGCGTAAAATACCAAAAAATCAAAATACCGGAAATTATAATAAGAAATTCTACTTGACAATTAACACAAACAAAATACATAAAACAGTAGAAAATAAAAGTTGAAAATAAACATAAATCAAAAAAGAAATAAAAAAGTTCACAAAAATAAAAATAAAATACGTATTACACAGAGAAACAAATATTATAAATTTTCGAAGCAATACATAAACAAAATCAAAAGTGAAGAAAGCAAAAATAAAAAGTTCAGCAAAGTTTACAGGAAATAATAACAAATACATTAATGACAAAAATTTGAAAGCTGTAAAATAACAAGAACAAAAAACAATAACATTACAAAAATTCCATTGCAGTTCACTAACAATAAATCAAAAACAATAACGCATTAAGGTCCATTATTACAACTTGCCGTTAAACTTGGGTTTAGTTAAAGGTACCTTTAGCGAAAGGGAACTGCAAAGTTACCCTTAACTTATTTTGGTTATTACAACTTACAGATAAATAAAGTTAACTCCTTCAAAAATATGACAGTGGCGGAGCAATGTCGATAACACTGCTCACATGACGCAAGTTTTATTTAAACGCAGTGGCAACGACGGGCTTGTTTTTTTGTTGTAATTGCTCACTTTGTTTATATTTGAAGTTGCCGCATTGAAAATAATATATAATATGGCAAGTTAGAACATAAACTTAACTTTAAAAGTTACTAATAGGATGATCTTCCCTGTAGCTTAACGCTCACTTCTATCTTATCGTCCATTTAATAATAATGAAAAACAATTTATCTGTCCGTTAAAATCCTCCCTTCAGTTAACGGAAAGTTGTAATAATGGTCCTAATAGTGTTTTCACACCTAAAGTTAAAACATGCTTTTAACATTAAAACCATAATCAGCTGATTCTGCGTTCACACTATAAGTTTTCTTAAATCTGGTTTTAACATTCATGACATTTACGATTGTGCAACAGCTGTTTTTGTTTAAAAAAAGAAAAAATTAAGAAATGAACAATAAATTAAAAATTATTCTAAATATTGTAAAAGAATACTTTAAAATAGTGAATATATTTATAAAAAGTGAAGAAATGCTTGGAAATCAAGTAGTTCACACAACCGGCTTTCTGTATTTTTATATTTGTTTTGTTTTTATTTTGCTTTTTAAACTGTTTTCAACATTTCAGTGTTGGTAGCTCTGATTTAGTACATCGAAAACAAGGTGGTATTTTATAAAATCTACTTAAAACCAATTCAAAAAAGGTTTTAAATACACAATAATTTTGTATGGTAAACTAGGTTTTAATTATGGTTTTAACGTTAAAACCAACTTTTGCATTAAAACCACTCAGTGTGAAAACACTATAATACTAGCAAAATAACCAATTAGCATTACACACAACAAACAACATAACACACATTACAAAGAGGAACTGGAAAAAATACAAGAAAACATTTCTTGTGAATGTTTGTACCCTACCCACAACAGATAACATAAGGTTTTCAATTACATTTTTTTATAGTATTGATATATATTTTTAACACGAAACTGTAAAGCATGTGAAAACAAACCCTTCTTCTTGGAAAATTTTTCCGAAATATAATAGGGAACTCATATTGCCGTTCACTCTGCGTAGTATAATAAAAACACGAATAATACCCAATAGGTCGACTTTCATATATAAAATTAACACATACAAAATAAGTTGTGTGAGAGGCTAGGTTATAATCCTGATTAAGAAGTTGTAATGTACAGTTATGTATTGTATCGAAAATGAAAATGGTGCTACATCGTTTAACATTAAAATGATAAACAAAGGCTACAAAAACAAAAACTATGGACTTGTTTACATGATCAACAAATAAACAACAATATAGCATCAACCTGTCTGGTGGGACCAGAATGGTGTAGTGTACCACGAGCTTCGAAATTGTTAACGCAGATCGCTACAGACAACGAATGATCATGAACCATGCATTGTTCTCAAAACGACCAAAACATGGCACTGTAATTTTGCAACATGACAATGCACCTGTGCACACATCAAAATTGGTTGAGGAATTGCTACCCCATCCTCAGTATTCACCAGACTTGGCTCCTTCCGCTGCTATTTGTTTTCATCAATAGGTCGCGCATTGACTAAGCGGCACTTCGATTTCTATGAGAAAGCCGAGAATTGTGTGACTTATTCGTTTGCTTCAGAAGACGAACGGTTTTATTGGCTTGAAATTCACAAATTGCCTGAGAGATGGAATACATAGGTAACCAGCAATTGCCAATACAGTGAATAAAATGTTCTTTTCATTGCCATTAAAAAAAAAAAACCTCAGTATAAAAAAGGAATGAACAAGTAAACAACAGGCATCAACACTGCAAGAACAAACGTAAACAACATACACAAAAACAATACCATAAACATGTTTACATTTATTGAGATTTCGCGAAGGCAAAGCAGGCAGCGAGATTAGTAAAAATTCAGTCAGTCTTGTGTGAAGACGTGTTGCGTGTGAAGAGAATAATCGTGGTTTGAATATCTCCGTTGTAAAGATCTAACGAACAATTGTTAGTGTGTACGCGGAGAAGGGTAAAGAAAAATAATAAATATTGTTGTTTTTTATATCAAGTTGTTAACAGTGGCACACGGAATTGTGCGAACTAAACACAAATTTATTTTGGTTTTATTTGCAATCTATGAACTCATATTCTAAACGTTTTTAAAAGGTTAAAAACGTAACAGTATGTATGTATTTTTTTAAGTACCATTCGATGCGAAGTACTCTTTCAGTACCATACCTTGCTTATTTCGCCTGCTAAATATTATAAATCACAATACAACCAGTAACGAAACGGAATTAGACAGCGCACAGGCGAAACGTGAAAGGGACAGCAAATATAACCAAAAAGTATTTCTGTCCCTCTCTGATTGTAACCGTTTTGTTTATTTGTTTTTTTAGTTTTCGGGGTGGGTTTTTTATATTAATAAAAAATTTAATTTTTGCCTAAAACTATTAATAAATAATCAAAACCGCTAATAACAATAAAAAATTTTAACTTTTCCTTTCAAGTAATTTAAAAATATTGGTAAGTTTCAGCTAGAAAATTTTTTTATGAGCAGTACGTCTTATTTTGATCTTGTAATATTTAGCTTCTTAATTACCTCTTGCACAAGAAACTATATTCATTGTGACTGAAAATCACCCACATTTCGATTAATATTTAAATATTTAAGAATTCTTAAACTTTTCATTGAAGAAATTAAAGAATATTCCAAACTTTCCCTTTTTAACACAAAATAAATGCTTATTTACATTTAATTTTTCTACTTTATCCGCCAGTTTTCACTCTGTATATCTGTTGCTTCTAACACATTTGCTTCGCAAAACTTATAACATTTTTTTTCTCCCTCTAAATTGGCCTGTGCTTTTATGTTATGAGCGTTTTTAAAATGTCATAATTTTCGTTGCTGGTTATATTGTTATGAATTAAGTCCGGGCGAACTAAATTCGTAGTGTTTTTTTAACAAAAACAACATGTATTTGTGGCTTTTTTGGGAACTTGATTGTCAAATGAAATTGAAATTGATTGACAGACAAAAAAGTGTGCTCTTATTACAACAAACTAACAAATATATCATTTTACAGTATTTTGTTCAAGATAACTTTCTAGAGAATTCGGTCGCCGAAAGTAAACAATCACCACTTTTTTTCCTATTAATGTTGGAATTTCTTAGTTTCGACGAATATTTTCTTTATACATAACCAATAGAGAAATGTTTTAATATATAATTAAAATATAGTTTTTAAGCTTTTAACAACAAACAAATTTCCTTTCATAGATAATTTTTTTTTCAAAAATTTATTTCGAGGTAGTAAGTGTACAAATTTTTGTTTTGGTCACTGTACGTATACAAAACATTTGATTATTCGTCTTGAATTAAAGGTAAGTAACGACGAATACATATTTATACAGGCAGTAACACTATTAAAACAGCTCATTTCGCTTTGAATTGTGCAAAAAACAAAATGAATTTGAATATTGAATACTGTCCATGCTATATACAAATTTGATTCGCCTCGAAAGCAAAAAGTGACAAATTTTACGTAAAAGTAACAACAAACACACATAAAAAGTAAACATAAACAAACTTTTCTTCTCCTTTTTGATCGACAATCCAACAATAAAACCAAAATATAGAATTAAACCAAATTGTGGTGAGAGTTGTTCCTTTTCTATACGAGGGTTTGTATACATATGTACTTACATATATGTACAATAATTTTCTTTACGATCTTTAAAAGTAATTGGATACGATTTATTATTTATTTGTTCCACAAAAACATACATTTACTGACTAACAAATGATTTCTTTATTTCAGAATTATTAAAATTAATCGAAAAAAAAAACCAGAAAATAACAACACAATTGGGTATATGAACTTACTCATATTTTACAAAGTATCAACCACTGTTTTAATTCTATTACTCAATGTGTAATTTAACAAAAGTAATGCCAAGTTTTATAACATATTTCTTATAAAGTGCAGATCAGGGACGGCAAACTTGGTACAATTATACCATTTTTGGTACTCAAAAAAGTATAAGGTTACATATAATATAGTCAAGATATATTGATATTTATTGCTATATTATTAATATATTTTGATAAATAAGTACAATAGTACAATTAACAAAGATTTTCAGTTTTCGAAAAACAAGTTTATTTATTTTAATCAAAAATTTTTGGACATAATTGATTTTTCGATATGCATTTCATTAATTTATTTATAGTTTATAACAACACAAAAAATTATTTATGTAAGAAAGAAAAATAATCCAACTTTTAGAACTCCCAAAAATAACAGGTTTAAAATGTTATACCGACTTGAGTCGTTAATAGGGACTGGAGAATTACGACGCAAATCGAATCAACTTTTTCTATACAAATGCATTGTAATATAATTTATTGGGACCAAGAATTCAAAATGAAGCAAAAAACTTAATATTTCGGATAAAAAAGAAGTATGGAAACACTTTCCATTATTTTATTTAGTTCAGTAAATGTTTTTTATTTATTATAAAGAAATAACAAAAGAATAAATTAACAAAAATCAATCAAATTCATCTATAAAAAAAATTAGTTTAAAGAAGAAATAGTGCTTTGTTTTGTTTATTTGGTGCTATCTTAAGATAGTAATTCCAAATCAACAACACTTACATATATCCATTTGATTAGGTGGTCTTACAGCATGGGAAATTAATTGCATAGCTTTGGAAATATTGGCGATTGTTAATTTTTTCTTCTAATGTATTATCATTTATCATAACATTATGTACTAAAGCATGCAGAATATTAATGTATAATGCTTTTTTACGCGAATTTTACTTAATTTTTTGAACCATATATTTCGCTCCGTTTTTAAGCGCCTTTATTTAATTTAACGTGATCTAATAATGTATATACTTTTATAATGAACTGTTTTTTCTATTGTTTTTTGTTAAAATATATGCTCGTATATATGAATAAAGTAACTTGAATTTCGGTTATTTATCTTATTTTACCTGATAGTTCATAAGTGAAACCAATTCCCTCATTTAATATTGATACTCCACCTTTTTTACTCATGTTTTGCAAAAAGAGCCTCTATCGCTTAAGGACAGAATTTGGTGTATTTAGTAGAATACCTCTAAAGGTTAAATAATACATTTAACCTATTGTCATTGAATATGCTAATTGTTTATGTTTTCTGTTGATATTCACTGCTTTTCAATCATAAACAAGTTTATATCCGTTTTTTTTCGGATTTAGTGGTTGGCCAACTGTCTTGAGCAATTATCGCCTACATACTCACTTGAAGTTATATCGGTACTTTCTGGAGAAGTTTTAAATCTGTGAAGAGTTTGGTAAGCAAAATAAATCTTCACATTAGCAGCAGTTTACTGTTGGAAGTAGATATCATTATGAATTCCTAAATCTTCCCCACTTTAGTTGAGGTTGTTATTTAGAACGCTTATTGTTTCCGCAATAAATTACAAATTACCCAAATTGCTGACAGACATCCCAGAGAATTTTACTACCATCACCATGCTTAAGTGTTTCACGCAATTTTTAGTCATTTTAAAAGATGCAAATACTTTTTCCTGGTTTGGTGCTTTACAGAATGCAGCCATATGTATTTCCCCTGATGACACCAACGTTATCTCGGCCTCACGAAGAAGAAATAAGTCCAAATTCCGCGACTACAGCTATAAGTAGTCGGCAGGTTGTTTCATCACCATTCAACATTTCCTCTAAATAGGATTTGCAATGGACTACTCATTATCAACACATGAAAATAGAAGAATGTGTAAAAACACGACAGGCAGGATTGAATCTTCTTTTTTGTCGTCATAAATAGGAAAATTTTCTCTAAAAGGATCAACTGCAAATAGAGCACGGGCTATTGGTAGAAATCGTTACAAGTGGCTAAGGCAGGCAGGAAAATCTATGCTTCTTGGACGCGCACTTATAAATGGGTCTCAAAATTGTTCTCTACGGCATCAAGAGGGGTTTTAATTTTCAATGAGTGGCAGTTCAAAAATTTGGTGACTTTTGTTTACACACGGGAAGAATAAATGCGAAATATTTATCCGAATTTCTACGGATGGAATCCATTTTTTCGACTGTTACTGAGCTCGTGCAGTCTGCACTTAGGAAACTCTCTTCTACCCTTTAATCTCTTCTTGGACAGCTTTAATCTGCTGCTGTGCAAACTTTTCCATTTCCGATTAGCCATTCGCTGTATTGATGTCGATACTTAGTTGAATAAAGCCATCTATTAATTTACTTTCTAATTTGTCTCTAAAGCCGACTGTCTAGTTGGGGTTATTCTTTATTTAGCTTCATTTTATTTCGTTTATTGCAAATTTACTTCTGATACCAATTGTTACGTTTTCAGATCTTGTAAAACGTTTGTTTCCGGTGGATTCTATGATTGCAATTTAAATTAAATTAAATTATTTTCTTTATTTAAATAAATCTTATCTTAATCTCTTAAATTAATTTCTTATTTATTTAAATAATATACATATCTTTTATTTATTTAATCAACATCACACTTTAAATGATAACACTACTGTGTACTTCTTAGTACATTCATTCATTCAAAATACATTCTTAGTTATAATCTCATGTGTCAACTCTAATCGACTAATCAGGATTGCTACCGGGTTAGGTATAAAGCCGAGTCTAGTCTAAAAGTACATAGTGAGAAATTACCTTGACTGGGGTTTATGCTTAATTTTCGGGCATAATTAACGATGTGTAAAACACTCGAAGACCCGTGCAACCGTTGGTCTGCATCCAAAAACCGCCGCTAATGCACAACATTCTTCTGTGAATCTGTCAGTTTTAAATTCACCTGGACAGTTTTCACACGTATGTCTGTCAACTTAAATCGGTGCAGATCCAAGACCAGATAGGATTTGAAGATGTTGTAATACATACCGTTGTGATGTTTCTCCCTGTCTACACAATCCATATTGAATGTTAAATAGACCTTCGGCTCCTCTGTCAAGGTGTTGTTTCAAACGGTTGCAGACCAATCGTTCTGTAAAATTTTCCATTGTATCGATTATATAAAGCGGTCAATGGAAACATGGTTCTCCATGCAGTTTTCCTGGTTTAGATAGTAATACCAGTCTTTAAATCTTCCATATTCTTGGAAAAATTCCATCGTGAAAACACTACATGATACTCGTAAAGGATCGTACATTGCGCTTTATTGCCATCTTAAGAGCTCGGTTCAGGATTCCGTCAAGACCTGGAGCTTTAGCGTTTCCGAAACGTTCCGACGCTAGCATTGCTTTATTGCCTATCTGGGCAGCATATAAGCCGCATTTTCATTCAATACTCCATTTTCCCTTTCAATGTTCTGAATTGGAAAAAACACCTTTTTCAAAAGTACTGTACAAGCTCCTTTCCATGGATTTTCGTTTGCTTTGCAATAGAACTCTTTGAAGCCAAAACTTGGAGCAATAAATGATATTGGTGTTCAAACGGTACGGCAAGCTGTGCCCGATAACAAAGCTGCCGGGTTAACCATATATCATCATCCTATTTATAAATCATCACAATACTCATAAATCATCATCACACTTAAAATCATCAGCACATTTACACATCATTAACATACAAATCGTTAGTATAATTCGTAAAGACGCTAAGTCCACTTTTTTCCAAAATTGAGATTTTAATGCAAAACGGTAACACTATACAAAATACATATTTTACGACAACAAAAAGTGTCATTATGTTGTTTAAAGTTGTTGTACTTTTGTGGTTTGCAAAAACGCTAAGTCCACAAAACTAAACTAAAAAATTAAAAGAACATGCTAACTAGACGAATATTAGTTATAAATTATTATTAATTTTTGATCTAGGTCATTTAAAGACAGCTATTTTGTAAAATTAATTGCGTTTTAAAAGTTCACAAATTTTAAAAACTGTAAAATTTACTATGTTTTTTATGTCTCCTGTAAAATTTGAAAAAAGGGACTTAACACATTTGCGAATTAGACTAACGAAGTACTTTTTCACTATAACATTCATATATCATCATTTTGATGCACCATCTTTATACTAGACTTCATATTCATATATCGTCGTACTGAAATATCATCAGCACACTCAGACATCATTACCAAACTCTTACATCATCTTCATCACATTCAAACATCATTATCACTCTCATACAACGTCACCACACTCACACAATATAATCACGCTCGTACATCACAATCACCCTAAGACATACTCTTAATTCATAATCACATGCATCACCACACTCATGCATCATCATCATACTCATACATCATTATCATCAGACGGATATCTTATTATTATATTCATTGTCATCACTCTCATCATCAACATCACAATCATATGTAGGTACAAGGCTTAGCTTGCGCTATAGTGAGGGTTGGCTAGGTGGCGGATAACTGAACTGTCTACAGACATAAAGGTTCGCTGCCATAATGCCCTCAGGTATAAAATAATGTGGATAGGATCCTAGAACAATAAAACATAGGTACAAATTCAAACAAGAATAATAAATTTACGGAGCTGGGTGCAAAAAGCCCAGTACCGGCGATAAACAAGCGAGCTCTCTATCGACGATATGGTGTTGCACTTGGCCAACGTGTTAGATAATGCTACAGAAATTCACTCCAAAAAGCATCAAAGCTGGCTCGAACACCGGAAAAGGTAAACTCCATTACAGCGATGATGAGATCAAGATCTTCTCTACCCTGTATAAACGAAAACATGCCCACTGAGAAACCTGCATAAACTCAACGAGAGTACATGACTGAGTTAGGAGAAAGTATAAATAAACTAATCGAATAGACGCGATTACCGCAACGCACAAAAAACAACATTACAAAATTCCATTCCTGCGCACAGAAACAGTATGATACTCTGAAAAAGAAACACTCATCGATGCCTAAAGTAGTTACAGAGGCAATACCAAATAGTTTTAAAGATGATACGGATGTGTGAAGAGAAACGCCTCCTAAGAGGAGTAAAGCGTTCCACGAGAAAATGGTGCAGGAAATGATTTTAACCCCCGAGGAGATCAAAAAGGAGATGAAGCTCCCAGATACGAAAACTGCATAAAAGTGAGACGCAAGAGAAAGGGAGGCACTAAACCAAGAGAGAAACAATAAGTCCTCAGAGACCGGATGCTATAGTGTAAATCAAAGTTATATCCATTGAGTTTCATTTAAAGTTGATAAACAATTGTGTATAATTCATTTCCAATTGTTTTCTTATTCTAAAATGATTCAGCTTTTATACATGTTTGGTGCTGATCAAGCATTATGTTTACAGTGGAAGGTACAGCGGTCTGGTCGCTACAACAACCGTTGCTGTTGCAACGAGTGTTGATCGTACTTTATAAGTAAGTAGGATCAACTTACACGCCACACAATGCGATTATTTATTGTTGGGCTCATTGTACAAGAGTGTCACTATGTACATTTTTGAGACATTCACTCATTATATTATTTAAGAATAATTTTTTTACTTAATTAATCAATTTAATACAATAATAGTGTTTTCACACTGAGTGGTTTTAACGCAAAAGTTGGTTTTAACGTTAAAACCATAAATAAAACCTGGTTTTACCATACAAAATTATTGTGTCAAAACCATCTTAAAACCTTTTTTGAATTGGTTTTAAGTAGGTTTTATGAAATACAACCTTGTTTTCGATGTACTAAATCAGAGCTACAACATAGAAATGTTGAAAACAGCTGAAAAAAAACAAAAATAGCTGTAAATAAATATATAAATGTAAATAATCATTTATTTTGTGTTAAAAAAGGCAAAATTTGAAATATCTTTAATTTCTTCAATGAAAATTTTAAAAATTTGTAAATATTTAATTATTAATAGAAATGTGTGCGGTCTCTGGTCACAATGAATATAGTTTCTTGTGCAAAAAGTAAGTAAGAAGCTAAATATTTCAAGATGAAATAAGGCATATTGCTCATAAAATTTTTTTCTCGCAGAACTTTGTGTATATTACCAGTATTTATTAATTTCTTGAATGAAAAAGTTAAAATTCGGCAATTTTTTCATTATTAATCGAACTATAAGCAATTTCCCTTCACAATGAAAAAAGTTCCATGTGCAAAAGGTAATACTTTTTGTTTCAGGAATTTGTGAATATACCTCTAAATTGGTTAAATACTAAGTAAGTGACGATCGATGAAAGGTGTTACTAAATACAATAGTTATGAATTATGTTTCCGTAATAAAATGGTTCATCTCCTTTTAAAATTATTCTATTATTCTACCAAAATATCATCAACTTCTACCAAAATAAAATAATAAAAACCCACCCCGAAAACTAACAAAACATAAATAAACAAAAAAGGCAAAATCAAAACAAAAACAGCTGTTGCGCAGTCATAACCGTCACGAATTTAAAACCAGATTTAAGAAATCTTGAAGTATGAACGCAAAATCAGCTGATTATGGTTTTAATACTAAAATCAGGTTTTAAATTTTGGTGTGAAACCACTTTAATATTATAAAATAATTGACAAATGGAATCACGTCGAAATCTCATCATAACCCTGCTGACTTACTAGTCGTGGTATGAGCGCTAAGGAGCTCTCTATTTCAGATATTTGGTGGAAAGGTCCTGAATGGTTATCTCGTCCACAGTCTGAGTGGCCACGTTTGATCACTATCTGCCAAAGTACCCATTTCCCCGAATACACTTCACTGAAGAATGATTCTACCTTAACCTCTAAGAATTCCCTACTCGTGTTCAACCTCTTTATAGATTCTAGTGGATTTCTACGGGCTAGTGGTAGACTATTTCAATCATCTACTTTGACCTACAACGAACGTTTTCCGAATTGCAAAGTGTGTTCTTTATATAAGAGGAAGCTCGGTCAACAGATTATGTCTGCCTTGCCGCCCGAAAGAACTGCACTTACGCGCCCTTTTACTCATACCGGAATTGATTTTGCTGGTCCCTTTGATATAAAGTCATATATATATCATATATTCCTAACGAATGGAAGCTAGGTCGGATCGAACGGGTCTACCTCGGCCTCGATTCGAAGGTGCGAGTGGCCGATGTTCTGACTCGACCTATAGTTAAACTCGTGCTACTTCCTAATTATGAACAGAACTAATTTTTCTCTCTTCCTTCGCCTGTTTTTTGTTGTATTTACAGATGTCGGAATTTGCATCCCGTCGCCTAGCCGTGGAACGTCCCAAGAATGAAAGCCTGGACGACGTTATTGCTACCTCCCACTCCAAATGTCGGTTGTGTTCGGAGCATCATCCTTTGCGGAAATGTCCCAAATTTCGCCGCATGAGTCCTTTCAAACGATTGAGCGTCGTAAAAAGACTCAAATATTGTATAAACTGTCTGGTACATTCCCATTTCGTCATGGAGTGTCAGAGCAGAGAAAGGTGTATGGAATGTTTACAAGAGCACCATACAATTCTGCATTTCCATCGGCGAGCTGACGGCGACCAAGCGGGAAGGAAGAATGCTTCTGAAGCCAAAAGAAGCCACCGTAGAAAAGGCCAACAGAAACAACAAGCTGCTCACACCAACAAACGGAATCACAGCAAGAACAAGAAGAGCGCAGCCCACAGTTAAGCTCTCAAGAAAACGTGCTCGTGTGCAGGTCAGCGTTCCACCAGCAATGGAACTGTAGTGGGCGCTTCTAATGCGACATCGGGGGCTACCATCGTAATTAACGTGTTAGCCAAATAGTTTTTTCCCTTTTATTATTCTGTTCTTTTCAATTTGAATTTTTTTATCTATTTTTCATTTCTTTTTTTTTAACTTCCTTATTTTTGAACTTATAATATATTATGAATTGTATATTTATATATGAATTTTCCTGAATTGTAAACTTATTGATCTCTGGCCAGGTGACGTCTCGGTCCGCTTGTTGGAATGTTGCAAGGGGGCGGGATGTTCATGCTGGCCACCCTAATGTAATGTTTAGTTTTAAGTAATTTCCAACTGTGTGTACTAAAATGAATTTAATTGTGAATTGTTAATTATAAAAACGAAAAGATATTACATAAAATCCACCCACGAACTCAATGGTACGTTGTACTGAAAAATATAATAATTTTATATCGAAAATTGATACTCGTTTTGCCAAATATTTTATTTTATTTATTTTCCCCGCTCACCCCCACATAGTTTTACAACGCGACTGATCAATCACAAATTGTACATTTCTTTCAGTATCTTTTGTTTTATTGCAATTTTAAGCAATATGCCCGAACTTATTGCAATTAAAACATTTCGACAGACTTTTACATTCAATCCGTTTGTGCTCTTTAGAAACACAATTATAGCAATGTTCAAATTTTTTAGGTTTATTTTTCATATTAGTTGGACTGTCATTAAATTTATTGTAAAAATCCCGGTCAAAGTTCACCATTTCGAATATTTCGTATTTTTCGCGTAATTCGCTGTAATTTGTTGCTGTTTACATCTGATATTTTAGTTCATTTCTTATTTTCAAACCGTCTATAATATACCGAATTACCGATTTTTATTCAATATTGCCCAAGGCCGTAATTTTTCTCAATTTCAATATGTGTTCATTGAAACTTTCACTTTCCTTCTTTTTGTTGCTTTAAAACATTTTATGAAGCTCAATGCTACTGTAACTTTTTTGAACTCACTTAACAAGCAATCTTTTAACGATTCGAAATCACTCATTGTAGCCGTGTCGAGAAACAATTTAGCTGTGCCGACAATTTTATTTTTGGCATGAACATATTTTTGTTTTTCACTTAAATCATATGCGTTAGCATTTTGTTCAAAATTTTCGAGCCAATGCTCCATTGTAATGTTTTCGCCGTCAAAATTTGGTACTATTTTGGCAAAATTGTCCACCCTTCACCTTTTTTATTTTAATCGTAAGTAAACGAATTAAATTGTTTAGTTCCGATTGATCATTGTCATTTAAAGTTAAATCTTCATTGTCAAATTTTTTTGCCACAATTGCAATTTTTGTTTTGATATTTGTTGTAACTAGAAGTTAATCGGTCGGTTGCTTTCTTATGACTGACTTTTATTTATTCTTTCTTATTATCTATTTGCATACATAAGTTACCATAACTAATACAATGTATTGATATATATGTATTTGGTATGCATTTTTATATGTAATTACACATTTCTCTCCCCTCTACTTTAGTTAATATAGTTCATTTATTTTCAATACAATTCAATTAACAATTGAGGTACGAGGTTTATCATAATCAAATATAAAGTGCAATGAGATCCATTATTTAATAAATTCAAGATTTAATCTAACAATTTCAAAGGTTTTTTTCTTATTCTATTTGAACGACGTACATTCGATTCTCCAACTAAATCTTGAGAATTAGAAGTTGCAGGATTGCATTCTTCAGCTTCCTCTATAACAGTTGGTATAGTGGGTTCCACTTCAATTACATCAGGAGTTGACGTAGTAATTACTGTTGAATGTCGTCTTACCGGTGGTGTGTTGGAGTTTTGATGCGGATGGTTAATATCCACCAAAGGACAACTTCGAACATTAGTTGAATTTTCAGCTACGCTTTCTTGTTCTTTGACAGACGGTTCCCCAATCATTTCCCCAACCTTACGCATCTGGTCTACATGCTTTTTCCATATCCTACCATCATCCAGTTTCACATTATAGTGTAATTCGCCTAATTGATCATCTATTATGCTATTATTTTGCTTGTGTAAGTAGCCACGTACAGCCACTTTTTCACCCACAAAAAATGTTTTTGTTGTTGTAGTATAACTGGTGTTAGAGTTTTAAGGTAAAAGTAGGTCTAAACGATAGTTTATCTGGCGACCAAACATTGCCATTGCAGGAGACCTACCTGTAGATGGATGAATTGAACGTCTATAGGCCAACAAAATCTTACATAATTCCAGATGTAGGGTGTTTGCCGTACAACTTGCTGCTAACAATTTGTTTTTTATAGCTTGTACATAACACTCGGCTTGGCCGTTGGTAGCAGGATGATACGGGGCTCCTTGCTTATGCACAATTCTATTTGCTTTAAGAAAATTTTTAAATTCCGCAGAATCAAACCATGATCACTGACGAATATTTTTGGCATACCAAATGTTGCAAATATTTCCCTGCATTTTTGAATTGTTGCGTCTGTGGTCATATTTGAGACAATGTGTACTTCGGGCCACTTGCTGTAAGCATCGACTAAAACAAACAGATACTTCCCCAAAATAGGACCGGCATAGTCAACATGAATTCGTTCAAATGGTTTGCTAGGAGTTCCCCATCGACGTATTGGAAGCACTTTATTTGGGTTCGGGCGTGTTGATTGACAAGCAAAACAATTGTTGACTAAATAGTCTATGTCTTTATCTAAGTTATTCCGCCATACATATGCTCTTGCAAGACTTTTCATTCTCGAAATACCAAAATGTGCTGTATGTAATTCTTCCAGAATGTTTCCACGCAAGGCTTTTGGAATATAAACACGCATGCCCCTTAACAAACAACCTTCATGTAGGGTGAATTCCTCTTGCGAAATACCAAAGCGATTTTTGCTATCACATTTTCGACTTTACTTTCGACATACTTTTTTTTTTGTTTATTTAAATGAAATTTTTATTATAATTACTACAAATAAACATAATAATAGTATAAATAGCTTATAACTATACACTGTCCCATAAACGAGCTCTCTAGTATAATACAAATAGGTATAAATATATACAGTATATACATTTTTTTTTAAATAAATATTTTTTTTATGTACAAGATCATATCTGTTTTTAATAACAAATGTTTCGTAATGAAAAATTATTCAAAAACATTACAGTAAGAATTATTATAATAAAAGAAAGAGTCAGGAATTAAAAGAGAAAAAAGAAATTACGGGATTTAACTAAGCCACCAGTATTTACTAATATTTAAATTTGGAAATATATTCTTATCATCACGAAAAAGACTCGTATCAAATCTTCTATTCTCAGCTGTCAGATGATTACTAGAGATAGCTTTAACATTTGCCCTTCTATATATATGAAAAAATATAGGGACACCTGTGTGGTTTTGTATAAAACCGTTCTTATCCAGGTACACGAACGCTTCAGGAGGAACGTAACCACTTTGTAGTGTTTTGGATATATTCGTCGTTGACATAATAGGTAGCCATTATTAGGTTATTTTCGTAACGGTGACAACAAGATCTAATATGATTTCTGATAAGGTGTATGATGAAATTATCAATTCGGCTAATTTTGGCAGCATTGTATAGTCTCGAATTACTTATATATTTCGTAAATTCACTACTTGGGGATCTGTATAATGAAGTACATGCTCTTAGGCATCTTCTTTCGAATTTACGTATTTTTTCCATATAGGAAGGAGTAATATTAAACCAAATTTGGCAACCGTATGTTAAAATTGGACGTATTAAGGTTTGATACATAAGAAGCTTGATATCCGGTTTAATGTGTTTAGAAAAAAAATAGATTTTTGTACATAAAATAAGCATTTCTGGCTTTTTTAATTTGTATGTTGACATGTTCATTAAAGTAGAGAAATTTGTCCAAATGGATTCCTAGGTACCTTACCGTTTGTTTATTAGGTATGTATATATTGTTACTGGATTGAATGCCGAAGGATTTCCAGTTGCGCCTTATGTTATAGTTACACTTTCCAACAGGAGGGCGGAATAGTATAGTTTCACATTTGTCTACATTTAATTTCATTTTCCAATCATTAGCATATTTTTCTACAATATTAAAATTTTTTTGCAATTTCGTATTTATTTCTTGTATTTTGTTGTCAGCATGATATATTATAATATCATCTGCGAAACCAATAATATTATCAACACTCTTTAAAAGGTCATGTATAAATATATTAAAAAGTATAGGAGCATTAACTGTCCCCTGTTGTAACCCATTAACTATAATAAATCTCCTACTACTAACTTCTTTTCTGTTGCAAACGACAAACGATTTATTGGATAGCATGTTATGAATTAAAATTATCAAATGAAGTGGGAATTTATATTTTAGAAGTTTATATATTAGACCAGGAATCCAAATGTTATCGAAAGCCTTTTCAAAATCGACAAGGCATGCCCCTGTACAGAGTGATTTATTTAAATTCCAATTAATATCAGATGTCAAAAGATGTATTCCATGTATTGTAGAATGTTTATACTTAAAACCGAATTGTCTATCGTTAATCAGATTAAAATTCTGACAAAAATTTAGGATATTAATATTTATGCAAATTTCAAAGATTTTACTTATATTCGGGAGCAAACTTATGGCTCTCAGATTTTTCGGATTGCTTGTGTCCTTATCTTTTTTGGGCAATACTACAACTTTAGCCAATTTCCATGCTCGGGGGAAATATGAGTTGTTCAGCATATTGTTAAATAATGTACAGTAATCAAGTATTAATACCTCAGGGATATTCTTTAATACTATATTTGGAATGGAATCAACACCAGAAGATAATTTATTTCTTAAATTTTTAAAAATATAGAAAATTTTTTCCTGTGTGATAAAAAAGTTCTCTGATTGTGATGCACTTATTTGATTTGCCCTTTTGTCTGAATTAAAGGTCGTAAGACATGACTGGTTACATTCATAACTAGATTTTTCTGTTAAAAATCTATTGAATCGATTGTCAACATCAACCTGTAAATTATTATTCTGATCAATCTCTTTAAATGAATGGATCTTTTCGAGAGATGCTCCTATTACATCTAAAATTTGCTGCTGTTCTCTTATAACGAACTTATCATTATCGCGCTCTGTAGTAAGGGGATTTATGCCAACATAAGTTAATAGGTTTTCTTCATCGCAATTAATTTTTACCAAATCTATATCTACTGACAGCTTAGGTTTAAATAATTTCTTTATTTCACTAAACATATGTGAAGAATCTTTTTTATCTAAAATTGTTAGTTTATCTTTATAATAACTATTAACCGATACTCTGAAATTATCAATAATTAGTTTCTTAATTAATTTTAGTTTAGCTTTGTAGTAATTAAGTTCATAAGGGCTACATATGACTTCAAATCTATTATGCTTCTTTATTATAGTTAAAATTCTACTTTTTTCCGTATGTAGTTTCTTTATAATTGGATTTACAAATTTATTTATTGTGTCACTATTTTTGAATTTTGGTACAATTTTATTGGTAGAATCTATAATGAATTCTTTTAATTTATTTAGATAATAATCAATTTCAGAGTTTGAGAGATTTCTTGTGACAGGAATGGGATCAGTGTTTTTGTGTACATTTAAAATATATTTTTTTAATTTGTTCCAATTAGTTTTTTTATAATTAAATTGAGATTTGGGCGAATTAACAACAAAATGAAAGGGGTGATCATTTGTATCAATTAAAAGTTCAATTAGTAAGGCATTATGATCACTATCGTAGTCGAGGGATTTAAATGAATTAATAGTATTATTAACTCTGAGAAAAGAGAGACGCGAGTCTGCTAAACACAAATCTAAATACGAACCACATCTTGGATAAGAGGGGGTGGTAGAGGCATAAAGGCTACATTTAAAATGTATTTCATTGTTCTCCATCCATTCTTTGAAGGAATTAACATTAGTATTGTTAACTTTATTGCCCCAATCGAAATGTTTACAATTAAAGTCACCCGCCATTATAAAATATACATTTGGATTTTGTAAATTCAGAGATTTAAAAACAGAGTTTAAATCAGGTATAAAAAATTTGCTGTTATTACCTGAGGGATAGTAAGAGGATATAATATATAGAGTTTTATTAGTCAGTAGTGGTATTTTTATAATGCACACTTCCAGACACTTAAGTGAATTGCCAATGATATGTGTGCAGTTTTTGAATTTTATCTGTTTTTTTTATTAAAATAGCAGTACCACCACCTTTAGAGGCGTTAGGCCTATCTTTACGAATTAAATCATAATTTTCGAAAAATAATTTATGCTTCGTATTTAGTTTTGTTTCATTTAGCAAAACTATATCTGGATTATGCAAATTTATAAAACTTAATAACTCATATCTTCTACTAAGTTTTATAATAGAATTAACATTAATTTCAATTATTTTAAGGTTTTTTACAGTTGATTCATCCATTTTAATCCAACATTGAAAATATTGTATCTATTCTACTTGTCTGTAGTTGTAGCTGTTTATTTAGGTTTATTAATTGGTTAGCTAAATTCTGCATGGTATTGTTCATTTGTTCCAACATTTTTTGAATGGAGTTAGAGCTGCCTGTATTTTGATGATTGTTCTTCAAAACGTTTGCAAAACTCATAGAAGATGTAACAGTTAAGGGTTTGTTCGCTGTCCTTTTTTCAGACAAACTTTGTTTTTTGGCTCGGAGCCTTTGCTGTATCTCCTTATACTTTTCGCATCCACGGTATGATGCTGGGTGACCATACTTATGGCATAGTACGCAGAATAATTTTTCCCTTTCGTTTTCCGACACATTTTCTTGTTTGCAATCACCAACGTCGTGCATTTTATCGCATTTTACACATCTGGGCTTCAAGAAGCAGTTTGAAGCACTATGAAAAAAGCTCTGGCACTTCCTACATTGTGAAATTTCCGATTTCCTGAGAGGTTCCCAACGTATACATCTATGAAAAAGTCCCTTTATAGATTTGAGTTCATTAAGGCTGCTTTCGCCGCTAATTTGAATCAAATATATGGGGAGATCTTGTCCATTCCTGATAGACTTTTTAGTTTTAAATGGACTAACTTTTAAAATTTTCAAGTTATCGTTGTTGTATTTAGCAAGTTCCTGTTTGATCTCATCGACGTTCAAGTTAGCGCTAAGGCCTTTTAATAGAAAAGTTTTAGTTTTCAAACTTTTAGGCGTAAAAGTGAAAAATTCAGTTTTTGTTTTTTGAAGATAAGCTTTGACCCGTACGTAATCATCAATAGATGACATGAATAGTGATGTTTTTCTATTATTAAGTTCTTTGATCTTAAAGTTTGTTATTTCTAAACCCTTTTCAATAAATTGTATTAATTCATTTGGTTCCACATTAAATATATTAAGTGGAGTTATTTTTTTTATTTTTATTTTGATCTTGTTTTGTTATGTTATCAGTATTTATCGTTTTTTCTGTTTGTGAAAGATTTTGAGATGTTGTTGGTATGTGATCGTTTACATGTTTTTCGAATTACTTTAAATATTCTTTATTGCAATGTTTATCATTGTCCAGAATAGCATAATAATTATTCTTTAATTGTTTATTCATTGTGTCATATTGTGTTTCACTTTTTCTTTTTCTTTCATTTATATACTTATCATTATTGTCTTTACAAGCTGGGTTTAAAGAATTGTTTTTGTCGTTATTTATATTTGACCTTGAATCATTATGTTCACTCATTACTTTTATTTTTTCGATTTGTAAGAGTCTCTGTCTCTTGAGTGAAATTGTTGGAAATTGTTGTTATAAAAACTTAACGATTTAAGCAGTTTTGAACTTCACAACAACACGTAAAAAACAAAATATAATAAAAAGAAATATAGTAAATACGAGCAAAAATATTTTTTCCGCAATACGTCCGTCTATCATGACAATCACGATTGAACTCCATCGCTTTCGACATACTTTAAACATTCGAGTAACGTTTTGATTTGCACATCGGACTTAGTTTCTGCCTTCAGGTCGCACGGCGTTACTGGTAAATTTTCAATTATTTCTTCTTCAATTGCGTAAACCTCTTCGGTGAATGTATACATTTCGGCATTAGGTAATCGTGGCATTGCATCGGCGTTTACATTTTCCATAGATCTTTTAGATTTTATGGTGTAATCGAACTGTTCCAAGAATAAACCATAGTGTTGAATACGTGTGGAAGACAAAGTTGATAACGCCTTATAGGGAGCAAATATTTGCGATATCGCCCGATTATCTGTAACGAGAGTAAACCTTCTTCCGTATAGATATTGATAAAACTTACGGATTCCAAAAATGACTGCACGCGCCTCCTTATCAATTTGAGAATAGCGTTGCTGTGTTTTGTTAAGTGTTTGCGACGCAAACTGTATCGGCCTTGCGGAACCGTCGTCATAGACATGATTCAAAGCAGCTCCTACCCGTATAGGGCTAGCATCCAAGGCGAGAACTACGGGTCTTTTAGGGTCATAATGTGCGAGGATAGTGTCTGACTGCATTTGTTTTTTAATTTCGTTAAACGCCTTGGCACACTTTTCATCAAAAATAAATGGCACATCATTTTGCATTAAGCGGTTCAATGGATAGACTATGTCGCTTAAATTTTGAACGAAACGACCATAGTAGTTAATAAGTCCCATGAACGCTCTCACATCATATTTACATTCAGGTGCTTTCATTTTTTAATTGCATCAATTTTGGTTTGCATACGTTGGATACCGTGTTTGTTTATTACGTATCCACAATAGGTTATAGAGTCCTTCATAAACTCTGACTTTTCTAAGTTCAATCTCATGTTATATTTCTCCAAACGCTCTAAAACTCGATTAATTCGTTGTATGTGGTTGGCATCATCAGACGCCGTAATTTTGATATCATCTAAAAAGACTGAAACATCCGGTATGCCACATAGTAGCTGCTCCATTAAACGTTGCCACTTAGTGGGCGCACTCGCCACAGCGAACATTAAACGTGTTGGTTGATATAAACCCTTGTGGGTGCTCAATTTAGCAAATGTTGATCACTTGGATGCACTTCCAATTGTAAATACGCCTTTGAAAGGTCAATTTTGGAGAATTTATCGCCACCAGCCATTTTGCTGAATAGTTCATCAATTGTTGGCAAGGGGTGTTCATCAAAAAGCAGCACGGGGTTAAGTGTTATCTTGCAATCGCCGCATTTGCCGACATCGCCTTTCTTTTTTTTGGTACGACCACTATTGGCGTTGCCCACTCGCTGGTTTCTACCTTTACCAACAATCCCTTAGCCACCTGTTTTTCTAGCTGCTTCTCCACAGCTTCCATCAATGGAAACGGCACACGTGTTTGGTGTTGCGTTTGGTTTGACATATATAGGCGTTTGCAAATTTTTGATCTTTCCAAATGATGACGAAAAACTTTGTGGTACTTCTTTTTCAATGTATCAATGCTCAACGTATCAATTTTGTTTACTGAAGCTTCTTGTTTGTCTACATTCAAAACTGAACACCAATCAATATTAATTTGATGCAGCCACTCTCTGCCACAGAGCAGTCTACGCTTAGACTTCACTATATATAGTTTTAAGTTTTTCTCTTCATTTTTAACTTTTATATTTGCGTTAACGTACCCTACGCATTGTATAGGCGTTCCACAATAACTTATGAATTCCATTTCTGGTTCATACAGTTTTGATTTATGCACTAACTTTTTTGTGTCCGCAACATTAATTATTGACACTGGCGATCTTGTGTCAATTTCGAACACTATATTTTTGCCATCAATTAGAAAATCATATAAAAGTTTTGAACGACTTTTATCCACAGCACCTTCTTCTATTTTTAAGAGATCTTCCACTGTATTACTTTTTTCTTCTATTTGGTGCAATTGTTTTTTCCCTTTAAAACACATTTTACGAAGATGACCTCTCTTTTTACAGAAATGACATACGGCCTCTTTATATTGACATTTATCTGTCAAATGCGTAGTGTTACCACATCGAAAACATTTTTTGTTACCTTTGTTCTCTTCGCTGACATCTGCTTTCTTCTTTTTTTAATATCTTCTATTTTTCTCGAACATTCTGCTGACCGTTACTCTCTCCGAATTTTGTTGTTGTAACTCCTCACCTCCTTTTCAGCTAATTCGTAGGCTGTTGTCATGCTTATCGCCTCCTCCACTTTTAATGATTTTCTTTCTAACAATTGGTGCTGTATTTTTTTTTTGTCCAGAAGCCCAAAAACAAATTGGTTTCTCAATGCCACAACCAAATGAGTACCAAAATTGCACCCAACTGCAAGTCCGCAACCGCACAACCGCAAATTCAGCACACGTTTCATCCGGCTTTTGTTTTCGCAAATTGAATCGAAAATTTTCTAACAACTCGTTAGGTTTAGGGTCATAATGCTCCTCCAATATTGAGCAAATTTCGTTGAAAAGCATGTCTTCTGCAGTTCTGGGAAGCACTTTATCACATAGTATATTATACGTTTCTGTTCCCACGAAATGTAGCAGCAACCGTTGATATTTTGTAGATTTACATTCATAGAGTTCTAGTGCTGTTTTAAAGCGTTTTACCCAACGTGACCATGTTGTCTTTGTGGCATCAAATGGCTCAAAACTAAAAAAGGAAACCATTTCCTTCACTTGAACTGAATTATTCTCATTAGTAATTTTTTTTTAACAAATTCTTATACTGTACAAAGTTTTTATATAAAAAAATCACACGTGAATTTAATCCATCCTCGTCGCCAAAAACTGTTGTAACTAGAAGTTAATCGGTCGGTTGCTTTCTTATGACTGACTTTTATTTATTCTTTCTTATTATCTATTTGCATACATAATTTACTATAAATAATACAATGTATTGATATATATATGTATTTGGTATGCATTTTTATATGTAATTATGACAATATTTATATTCTTGCTTGTTTTGATTATTTCTATTGTTTCTTTATTTGCACTATTTTCGGTTACTTTTTCTTATTTTGACGCTTCTTTATTTGTTTTATTTGAGTTTTTCACCACACTATGTTTTTGTAAATTAACTTCGAATTTGTCACTCTCACTTTTTGTTCTCTCAGGTTCGCTATGTACCAATTGTAAATGCCCAACTGAGTTTGTTCTTTCTTTTACTCGTGATATTGTGTTATATACTTTAATATCGTCTGAATTTGTGAAACCGTTACTTTGTAAGTCATCTATTTGCATATTATTCCCGTATGCTTCTTCGCACCCAACTGCATGTACAGTTTTATCAAAAATAAAAAAGTATGTGCATGCAATTCTCCTTTTCTAGATTTTCTAGAATTTTCTTCTTTTCTTAATGCAATACGTATTCACTTACGGTAAAGTCGCCGTAGCCAGGGTTCGAGCCCCAGGCCAGACATCAAAACAAAATACAAAAAGTATTTCTTCGGCGACTTCCTCTCAGCAGATTTCCGGCAAAAACTCTGGGATTAAATAAAATTGCCATGAAAAGTTTCTCAAAAATATGTCGTTCGGAGTCGACTTTAAACTGTAGGTCCCATCGCTCATGTATAAAATTAACACACACAACATAAGTGGTGTGAGAAACTAGATCGTAAACCTGACTGAAGGGTTGTGATGACCAATTATGTATGTATGTATGCACTTACGGTACTGTCACTGTTTAAACTAAACTGATTTTATATTTTAAAGGAACGGTTGAGTCCCCAAATGTAAAGATGAAAAGATTATATTTTCTTTTTAAAATAATATTGTTCACGTTGTTTACTTTTTAATACAATATTTTATTTAAATATAATTTTAAAATATTATTAATTTTAATAATTTATTTAAAAATTCACAAATAAGTGATTAAAACAAGTTTAGTTAGTTTTTAAGTATTTCAAAAATTTAGATTTCTTTTAAAACTTATTTAATTCACAACTCTGATCAAATTATCTTTCTTTTTCTCTTTAAAATAAACGACTGTCCAATTGAAAACAACTTATATTCGACTTTTCACTACTTGTTCTTTCACTGCTTACTTTATGACTGACTCTACTAACTTCTGTTTTTTTTTACTTCACTTTCTATTCTTCTCTATTCTCTTCTCATCTTCTTTCTGTTCCCGATCGTTCGGAACCTTATATTTTCAATTAGTCTCGTTTATTGATGGTTTAATTGATAGCCTTAAGAGTAAGGCCACAAAACCGATACTAACACAATCTCGATCCATCTTCTCCCCTGTGACACCCCAACCTTTACTGGTGATTACGCATCTTGGCCAAAGTTTAGGGATACGCTTTCGGCAATTTATGGGACCAACCCCCATATTAGCAACATCCAAAGGATGTATTATCTTTTACAAAAGACAGAAGGTGAGGCGAGGAACATTATTCGAACTTGCCCCATGTCGAACGATGGTTTCGATATGGCTTGGCAGAATCTCGTCGATCGTTACGAGAATAAAGGAGTATTAGTCAATCCTCAATTGAAAACTCTTTTCAATCTCCTTCCATATCCAAAGAATCTGGCCCTTCCATTAAGAGTTTGCAACGAACAATTAATGATTGTATAGCGAATTTGTGGGTGCTGGGCATAGAAACTCGGAATTGGGATATCATCTTTGTTTACACTCAACTTCCTGAACACACCCTAGGTATTTCGGAGCAGTCTCAAGGGCCTTGCTCAGACCTACCTAAGTGGCGCAATATGGATGAATTCCTGACTACCAGATACCGAACTCTGGAATTAGTTTCGGACATTATCGGCAGCCACAATTTTACCCATGGTAAAAGTTCTGATATCCCCCGAAAATTCACAACTTATGAGACTGTTACCCCGAAAATATCCCAAGGAAAGTGTCCTATTTGTAATCAGAACCACTCTATTCGTTTAGAGGGGCGGACATGCAACTACAAGGTAATGTCACTGACAGGTTTTAACTTGGCAAAGTCCAGTGCTATCCTTGTAAGTACATGTCAAGCAGCTCACAGCCTTCGTATCTTAGATCAGGCGCTTCCCGGGTACTGGTACCTGTCATCCGCTGGGTACTTGCTAATGTGAGAAGGCAAGATCGACGATTTGGTACGACACTGGCTACGATTTTGTATGAATGGAATATGAATTGGGGAGGGAGGGATTCATGCGAACAAGGTAAAGTTTCTGATTGTGGTCAACGTGGCGACCACCAGGACGATCCTTGTCTTGCTGTATTCAAGTTGACACGCAGCCTCCTCGTGGCCCCTCCTGGATGGCATTCTAGCACCCGCTAGATGTTAACTAATGCGTGCAGCGAATTTTCAATCCCCTGGACGTTAAATTTGGGTTGTGCGTAGGGCTTGGAACCCACCACGTAAAAACAAATATGCAATGAAAACCAAAACAGAATCCTATGAAAAGATCCCCTCAGAAGTTGACGACCACGGCAAACGTATAAAGGACTATGATTTACGTATTGGCACATGGAACGTCCGCACCCTTTATCGAGTAGGCGCTTTCGCCCATTTCTCATTAAATGTAGGACTGACATCACTACATACATAAAATGCGATGGATAGGACAAGGATGCAAAAGGCTTGCATCTTGCGATGTATACTACAGCTGCCATGAAGACAAGCACGAATTTGGATGAGGATTTGTGGTTAATAAGAGACTTCGTCACCTTGTCTCTGGGTTCACACCTGTGAACGAAAGAATAGCCACAATCCGCATCAAGGCAAAATTCTACAACATCAGCCGAATATGTGCTCACGCCCCGACGGAAGAAAAGGACAATGTGGTTAAGGATGCCTTCTATGCTAAACTCGAGGACGTATACGATAAGTGCCCGGCCCATGACGCCTAGCCATGAAGAGGTCAAAGTCGCGATTATGCGTCTTAAAAACAATAAAGTTGGCGACGATTTCCGTATCCGATCCAACAGTGAGCTGTATGAGCTCCTCCACGACATAGACGTTGTACAGCGTATTATTATCCAGCGGCTGCGCTGGCTCGGCCATGTCGTTCGAATGAAGGAGGATGCTCCGGCGAAACGGGTATTTGATGCGGGAATCTGCGGAAGTCAGCAAAGAGGGCGACCTTGCATCCGTTGGAAGGACCAAATCGAGGAAGCCTGTCATCGACTGGTGTGACCAACTGGCGTAGGCGCGCACGAAGCAGGCCGAAATGCGATAAACGGCTTGTAAGTAAGTAAGTAAGGAATATGAATTGATGATTTTGGGCTGGTTGTAGTGGGGTTCTGACGCCCTGGAGGAAATATTGTCCTGTGACGGTTTTCAGAAACCCCACTTCGCCTCCGTCCCGTTAAAACCTTGGCAGGCCTCGAAGTACGTTCTTAGTTCCGTCCCATTAAGTTGGCGTACAGGGGTAGTTAAGTTTACACTTCTGTTCAGCTCCCCGATCTGGCTCTGAACACATTTACTAATGAGGTCAGGTGTCAACCTTCGCATGGTCTCCCTGCATGCATATATAATAATGGGATCATTTTAGTGGGTAACTATACTACGGGCTAAGATAGCGGCTTCGAGTGGGGACACAATTATGTTACGGAGAATTTTAACTTTAAAGACGTGGAACATTTCAAAGGAAATGATCCTTTTAGAAGAGCGGGCGCGTGACGCGATCACCATCGACCGCGAGCACGACAGTTGTGGCTACGGAGCAAAGTATATCTTTGGATGAGTCAACTACAACGAAGGAGGTAATAGTGGAGACGGTAATAAATACCACGCCGGAATGTGGACCAAAGGCCGCCGAAGAGCCGCGACGAAACAGTTCTCCTCGCTTGGAACTAATACACAAGATGAAAACATTGGAGGATGAAAGCCCGCTCAGTGCCGAGAAATCATGCGGAAAATTAAGGTCGCCATGATTCGGCAAGGAAGGGTCAGCAATGACATAAAAAATGGAATCTCGGAAAGCGGCCGAGGAAGAGCGAAATGCGCAAATTTCAACAGCAACAACCGAAGTCAGGACAAATGAACAAAGGGCTGACATTGAGACGAGAACCCCACTGACTAGAGGAAAGAGGATAGCCACAAATGCTGCTGAGAGCACTCTGGTTACTGTTAAGAAGATAAGGGAAAAAGAGCCAAATGAGTGGCAGCTGGTACAGAAAAAGCGTGGTAAGAAGCCTGAAATAGTAGAGAAACCGGTCGCTAGAGCCGACAAGGAAAAAGAAGCGAAGCGACTTCGCTCTAACAGATCAAAGCCAGAAGCATTGCTTATTAAACCAGCTGAAGGAAAAAGTTACGCAGACGTACTTAAAAATCTGCGCGCCAAAATGCAGCCAAACGATGCCGCGAAAGTGAAGGGCATACGCAAAACGCGCACAGGCGCACTCTTACTGGAGTTCAACAGAGGGGAGAAAATTCAAACCACATTTGTGGAGGAAGTGAAGACCACTGTTCAACAAGCAACACTGGAGATTCGTGACCTGGACTCCGTTACGGAAAATGATGAAGTAGAGAACGCAGTAAAGAAACTGCTCGATAACTTTGGTGAGGAAATGCGCATAAGAATGACGGCTCCTAACAGTAGGGAGCAGTCCGGGCATTTGTGACTTTGGCTGCTGAGAGTGCGGCCATTTTGCTGAAAATAGGAAAGAGCTGGATACAGGCTAAGATCCTGGGTTAGTGAAAAACGTTGCTTCCTATGTCTGACTTTAGGTCACAGAAGGGCAGGCTGCATGGGACCAGACAGAACGACCTTGTGTTTAAAGTGTGGCGAAGCGGGTCACAGAATTAGGGAATGCGCAAATCCAGCCAAGTGTTGTCTATGTGTGGATGCGGGGCACAAATATTTGGACCATCTTCCTGGTTCTAGGCGATGTCCGGAGTCTGGTGCAGCGCAAGCATGAGAATACTTTAGCAAATATGCACAGGAGCAGAACGGCAGAACAGATTGTAGCTGAAAAAGCCATCGACGCAGTTATCATCAGTGAACGGACGCACATTCCGCTCTACCTGACTTCAGGACGAAACAGGAACAACAGCAATATGGCTGCCGGGAAAAAGTAAATTTGTAGCGGCAGAAAACGGTTCGCGCCCTGGGCTCACCTATTTGAAATCCAACCAATTTACTCTGGTAAGTTGCTATTTAACACCGAATGATCCGATCCAGGAATTTCAGGCGAAGCTTGATTGTATAGAGGACAAATCACGAGAAATAGGAGGACATTTGATATTTGCGGGAGATTTCAACTCTAGAGCATCTGAGTGGGGTATATCTACAACAAATTCCAGAGGCAGACGAATTTTATACATGGCAGCCAGACTGGGTCTTTTGGTGGCAAATACTGGCTCATCCGTCACTTTTCGGAGACCAGGGTGTATTGGTACGACCCCCGATGTGACGCTTGTTTCGGAGGGTCTTTCGACCGCTCTTACGGACTGGACAGTTCTTGAGGAATTCACTGGTAGCGACCATTAATACATCAGGTTTCGTATGGTGAGTAGGAATGGACAAAACCTGAGGACGAAAAGTGTAGGAACCCGAAAGTGGAATGTGGCAAATCTTAATAGCGCGGCTTTCTTTGAGAGATTTTATGAGAACTCATCTACCCGAACAGGTAGTGTAGCGCATAATTCGTAGTTGCAACGCTTCAATGTCTCGCGTATCGCAACACCCCAGAAGGCAACCTGTATATTGGTGGACACCGGAAATCGCTGAACTCAGGCGAACCTGCCTCCAGCGTAGAAGAATATACACTAGAGCCAGAAGATGTGGTAATGCAGTACATGAGGCTGAAGATTTTAAGAGGGCCCGAAGGGCACTCAAACAGGCAATCATAACCGCCAAACGGGTGAAATGGGAGGAGCTCCGCAATGATTTGAACACGAACCCATGAGGACTCGGTTATAAAATTGTGACCAGGAAGCTGGGCGCTAACTCCGCCGTGCAACTTGTTGACGGGGAAGACATTGACAACATAGTCAACCACTACGGGAGGAACGTGAACCTACGACCAATTGTAGATCAATACTTTTTACAGGGAAGAACTGAAAACAGCGGCGAAAAGTCTTAAGGGAAACAAGGCTCCCGGACCCGGTACAAGCCGAGGTACTCAAGTTGATTGCTGAAAACCGGCCAAATGCACTTCTCGAAGTGTACAATGCCTATATTTCCCAGGGCGTATTCCCTAACCAATGGAAGATTCAAAAATTAACGCTGATTAGCAATCTTTGTATGTTGGATAGTGCCGGTAAACTATTAGAGAAACTGCTCCAACGCAGGCTGGCAACGGCGATTGAGACAGCTGGAGGACTATCGGAGAGGCAGTATGGTTTCCGACCGGGTAGATCTACGCTTGTGGCCATAGCGGACGTTTTGGAATGCGTTGAATGGACCAGATTTAGGCGCTACTATCCGAAGTGCATTGTTCTCTTTGCCAAGCTCGATGTGCGTAACGCTTTTAACAGTAAGATGGGAGGATATCATTAAAACACTACGGGAAAGATTTCGAATTCCTATGTACCTTCTGAGAATATTACGCAGCTACTTGAAGGATCACAAGCTTCTCTACGACAAACCCGAAGGCCGGAGAACCGTAGAGATCACGTCTGAGCTCTGGAACCTGAGCTATGACGATATCTTGGGTATAGGGATGCCAGAAGACACATACCTCGTGGGATACGCGGATGACATAGTGGTGGTAATTTCAGAGCGCGATATGGAGGATGCAAGGAGAAAACTGAATCAAGTCGTGATAAGGACGCAGATATGGCTTGAGGCCCACGGACTAGAGCTCTCAAGGAATAATGTCATACTGATGACATTGGCTCACATTCCACTCGAGATAAGTACGCAGATAGGTGACGTATCACTGATCACAAAGAAGCCAGTGAGATATTTGGGCGACAGACTAGACTGTAGACTTAACTACTGGGCCCAAAAACAGCATGTGGCTACAAAGGCAGCAAAACTAACGGACATGTTGAGCAGACGCAAATTGATCATGGCAACGACTAACTCGATACTACTGTATGGTAGCGAGATATGGGGAGATGAGTTGGAGTTTAAATCCAAGCGAAAAATATTAGCAGCGGTGCAACGAACAGTGGAACTAAGAGTCGCATCGGCCTATCGCACGGTCTCGGGCGCCGCAGTCCTCGTGATCACCGGTGAGACACCTATCGACTTGATGGCATTCGAGCGAAGAAGATTATGGAAAGCGAAGAGGGAAAACCTCGCCATTAGTACCGCAGATGTCAGATCTCAAACAATACGGCGATGGCAAAGTAGATAGAGCTATGAAATAAGTGGAAGATGGACTGCTAGACTTATTCTTATAGAAACATGGACACAGAGAAATTTCGGCGAAATTAACTACTTCCTGACCCAGTTTCTTTCGAGTCATGGTTATTTCAGGCAATATCTACACCACATGGGCAAGGTGAATGATCCTGGCTGCATTTATTGCGAGGAAATGAGTGACGACGTTGAACGCACATTCTTCCATTGCATCAAATGTGTTGATGGAACAGATTGTCGAATTCACACCCGATAACATTGTTGACGTGGAGCGCTGTGAGAAGATACGTAGAGTGTGTACTCCGCAGGAAGAAGGTCGACCTTGATACAGTGCGACAGAATGATACATGAGAAGACGAGCCAATAGCATGAAGATGGCTTCAAATATGGCGTGCCCAGACGTGGGAGAGTAGACAACGGTCTTTACAGGACGTCATTCTGGACCCTTCCCGAAGTAATGAGGAGGGATTGTTTTAGTGGAAGCCCCACTCGACGCAGCTGACGACGGTCACTGTAAGTGCGAAGGCATTTTAAACCCTACCTCACACGCCAAAAAAAACTATTCGTTTATGTTCTGATTTTCTGAAAATGTCGGTTAGTGAACGCTTATTATCTGTTAGAGATCATAAGTGTTGCACGAATTGTTTGGCCGTTTCCCATGAGTCAAAAAGATGACATAGCTCTAACGTTTGCTATATTTGCAAACAAAAACATCATACGCTACTTCACTTTTCCTGCGCAAAAGCGAAATGAAGAGGATTGTCCATCGACATCCACTACAGCCCGTTCGTTTCACAATTTCGCTACCCGTCTACAGTCCACCCCGTCTTCAATAGTTTTGTTAGGAACTGCCGAAGTAAATATAGAATTGAATCATGCGATGTTTTCTGGGAGAACTCTGATAGACCCAGCGTCTCAAGCTACTTTTATCTCTCGAAAATTTCAACGGAAGCTAGGTTTCCCAACCTATTCGGCACCTGCTGCCACTATTGTGGGCCTAAATGGCGCAGTGGTAGCAATCTAGAAAATTTTGTATTGTTTCATTACGGTCTCCCATTGATCCATCGTTTAAATTGACTACGGGAGCATATGCTGTTGAAAATCTCACTGGTCAATTACCCACATGCTCGTTGGCGAATTATGCTGATTTTGATGCACCCGAACTCCCGTTAACAAGATTTAAATATGCCTATATGGATTTGCTATTGGGTGGAGATATATACTACCAGATAATGCTTTCTGGAGTTCGAAAAGACCCCAAAAACCCTTTGATCGCCAAACAAACCGTTTTCGGTTGGGTTGTGACCGGTAAAAACCTCAGTCAAATTCGTTTCCTTTTAAGTGTGATTTGAGTCTTGGTCCATCTCGTAAGGGTGCGTTTGCTCGAAATATGAAGTCTGATTATTATGGAACCCCGAGGTTAAAACCTAATACGAGAGAGTTATTGGGGAACACCCTTCCCTAGACCACTTGCGAATCATGACTTTATTTTTTATTCTCCGCCTAACCACTAGTCACTATTTACCCCATTATCATTTGTATCTCTTTTTATTGCGCTTTTTGAAATTGTCAGACGCCAGCAACGCTAAACTCTGGGTTTACGTTGGAAAGCGGGCATTGATACATTTTGCTTCAAGCCAGCTCCAACGCCCTATTTCTCTATAGTCCCAAAACGTTCTGTCTTGTCTCAAATAGCAAAACTATTTGACCCCGTTGGGTGAGTGGCACCTAAAATCGTAGTTGCTAAGATCATTATGCGACAAATTTGTAGAGGCAGAATAGATTGGGACGAATGTTTTGGAACCCATGACGTTTAACAGATGGCTTGAGTTTGTCGATGATTATTTGAACATCGATAGGATTAACATCCCCCGTTGGGTTAATTTTAACCCTCAGTGTGAAGTGCAACTTCATTTAATTTGGTGGTGCTGATGAGAAAGCATATGCCATCCTGTATAGTAGAGTCATAACCCCGTCTGGTGAATTTTTCACCTACTTGCTCGCTGCAAAAATCAAAGTTGCGCCTATAGAATTGGAAACTTCACCCCGTTGCGAGCTGTGCTATACAACTCTGTTGGCAAAAAATGGTATTTTCACTTCGTAAGAAGCTGTATCTTACCAGATCGGAAGCCTTTGTGGGACAGATTCAAGTATCGTTCTGTCCTGGCTTCAAAAACCCCCGTGCCATTGGCTAACTTTTGTGGCATATCGAGTATCGCTTATCGTGGACCAGGTAGGCACTGACAATTGGAGTAATGTGGAATCTCCTTATGATGGCCTTTTACTCATCAAAAAACCTATCAAGAGATCTCATTGTTGTCGATTTTGTTTTCATTACTTATGACAATTTACCCCCTAGCAACTGAAAACTAGGTCGAATCGAATGGATTTATTTCGTCCCTGATTAGAAGTGCGAGTGACCGAAATTCGAACTGCCAATGGCGTTCTAATATTGCCAATTGAGAAGCTCGTGCTGCTCCCTAACTAAGAGAAAAACTAATTCGTTTTCTGTTTTTCCCCCTATTGCGTGTTTTTTGTTTAATTCCAGATAGTGTAATAACCCGTATGCTAATTGTCGAACGCCTCAGTGACAAACATCTCGGAAAAAGCTGGCAACAAGAAGCTGTTCAGTACCAGTTAAAACTATATTTCTTTTATTATATCAGAATTATTTTACTTTTATGTGCAAATAATATTGTAATATTAATCTATATATATATATGTATGTATATATACCCTGAATTGTAATTTTTTGACCTCTGACCAGGTGATATCTCGGTCCTCTTGTTGAAATGTTGCAAGGGGGCGGGATGTTCACGCTGACCACCCTACTTTTAAGTTTAGATTTCAGTTTTGTTAAAGTGTAAAAACCACCCCTGTAATTACGTTTTATTATAAACGTGAATTATTAAGTATAAACGAAAAGAGATCAATAAGAATAAAGTAATATTAAAACTAATATCTATGTATTTATTTTCCTATCGCTAAATATTTTATTTTATTGCTTCCCCGCTCACCCCCAATCAACTTTCATAATTGATTGAAATTCTTGCACTGTAGACATAATGCTTGATCAGCATTATTTATGTATAAATTCTGAGTAATTTTAGAATCAATTAATAAACTATAGCCAAACTGTACGCTCCCGACGCACTTGTTATTAAACAAAACAACTTAAAAAATTGTTTTCCTATTTGACATGGCGATCGTGCCAGTCCTGAAGTGCTAGTTCATTAAGCACTTACAAGAAAAAACAAAAAAGAAACAGGTCAATCCTGCCAAGGCGTTGGTGTGCTAAATTTAAAAGCACCCAAGGAACCAATAACAACAACTGGTGTGCTCAAAAAGCTCTCAAAATAAATGTTTATATTATATTCTGATTATAATCCGTCAGTTGCGTGAAGGAAGATCCACCTAGGAAAAAGGTATTTCCACCAGGACGGGGTCCTAAACTAATAACCTTGGAGGAATACAGAAAGCGCACACAGAGGAATACTCAAAACCCAGAAGCGCCGAATATACCCAAAAGATAAGTAAACCGAAAAGAAGGGGTGGTCGCACCCAAAAGCTAGAAGGCCATTCTGTTGCGAATGGTCTACTCCAAACCACCACCGCCTTATATCGAATTCATTTAAAAGGGAATGGTAAATAGATATATAAATATTAGCTTGTAAAAGACGTGCATGAAAAGAATTAATAGATAGTGTTATTTAATTAAAATTAAAGATTTGCGAAATAATTTATATGATGTTAAAATAAAGGAATATATGCTAAGAAATTTATTTTTGCATTTTAATGTAATTGTTAAGAAATGAAATCTTCTAAAGATGATATATGTAAATGGACCTTGAATATTGTTAGAAAATGTTTACTTGGTTAATAATAGAAAATTCTAAATTGGAAAACAACAGTCAAAAGTGGACAGCGCCAATGCCAATGTCGTGAATGAAACAGAGGTAGGCAGTGAATCAATTGGTCTTTCTAAAATAGAAAATTATTTAATAATAATTGTGGTTATATTATGTCTTCATTTTGCCTTATACATTTACGCACTGCATAGCAGAAGATTAAAGAAAAAATATTTAAGTAGAGCCAATGACCTAGACAAGGTTTAGAAATTTTAATGGAATGGGAAGAAATACTACACAAGATTAGGTTAATTAAAGAACATTTTGATCGTTCATACAAATGTCTGAACATTGACAGACCGATAAAAAACGAAACCATTCAATATCACATGCAAAACTTAACCAGATTTGAACAAATAAGAATCGTGCTTAACGTAAACTATTATAGATTGACAAAAGGACATCATACAGCAGCAGGCGAGTTCTTCTTGGACTATTGAAAATAGCAGCCAAGAAAAACATAAAATTTGAATTACCAAATACACTGCATGAAAAAGTAAATCTTGCAGAAAATTTGACAGCAGATAACAAGATAACTAGTAAAATGTCACAAACATTAGTAGAATTTTTAAATACAGCTTCAAAGCTGATTACCGAATTTGATGGGAATTCTGAAAACTTGAGTTCTTTCCTGCAATTAGTCGAGGCAATAAAGGGTCAACATGAACCCTCAGCCGTATCCTTATTAAAAACAAAACTTAAAGAAATCTACTATTACAGGCATTATCAATAAACTGGAAGTAATTGTTAAAGGTGAATCAGTTGAGGTTTTGTCAGCAAAACTTATGAGCATAAAACAAAGCAGTGAAACTCCGACTTCATATTGTACCGAGATTGAAATGCTCGCAAAATCATTTGAGACTGCATACATATCTGACGGTTTATCATGCGATCTAGCAACTAAGTACTCTACACAGATTGCTGTAAATGCTATTATGAAAAATTGCTCCAATGATAAGGTGAAACTTATCATGGAAGCAGGCCAATTCAATAACATGAATGAGGCCATTAGTAAATTTGTGAGCAGTTGCACAGTGATTTATTTCAGGCAAAAATTCAACCGAAGTAGCTATAGAGAAAGTAACAGATAATACCGTGGAAGTTATAGTTACCCACGCTATAATAATAATCATAATAACAGAAATAATTAACAAAGACCTCAAAATGCTTATGGTAATAGGAACCACAGCCAAACAATAATTACAAAGATAGAAACTGAAATTACGTACATGCTGCAAATGGTTCGGAAAACTCCGACCTTCCCCTAAGATCAAATCAGTGAATCACAAAGTGTATAACCTTAATCTCAGCTTATGCTTCTTTATACAAATTATTCCAAATATTATTAACACTCCGGTAAAACAACTGGTTGACACTGGCGCCGACATTTCGCTAATAAAGTCAAAAACTTTTGACTCAAGTCTAATAAATACAAATAAAACAACAACAATTGGTGGTATAGGATATGGTCAAATACAGTCATTAGGAAAAATATTTTTAGAAATGAAAATAAAAAACTTTGTAGTACCACATTATTTCCAAATGGTACTTTATAAAAAGGTACAATTGTGTATTGGATTTTAGTTGTAGTGTGTTGGTCACTCATCCACTGTTGTGCGTTGGTTACGTTTGTGCTACCTAAAAATGCATTTTGATACATTCCTCAATAATATAAACAAAACTGTCAATGACCAATGTCACGAGGTATTAAATTGCATTATACAAATTTTCAGTACGTAATTGTAAAGTAGAAAAATGCTGACCATGCACACTCTAAGTTAAGTAAAAACTAGATTAGGTCATAAGTATTAGTATGGAAAGAAATTAGACTTAAGAAAGTTATATAAATAGCTGTAAGTTGATTGATAAAATTAGAATAAAATTGATAATCATAACGGCTCTTTAGCTGATAAAGAATCTTTTTTATTCTCATTTAAACTGCGGCTTATTAGCCATAACTAAGCGGCGTGTTCGCCTTAATAATAAGCAAATCAGGATAGACAAAAAACTGACCGACAATTCAAATACACAAACATTACTTTCATTACATAGTGATGAAAATGACTATTTTATTCTACGTGGGCAGTCGTTAAGCACATAGTATATCTATGCCGATAACCAATAAATAAAACGAAATTCTATTACCGCCAAGGTCGGCAGTAATTGGACAATTTAGATTTGTAAATCTTAAAAACTCAATACTCAAAATACAAAACAAAAGAGAAGAAATTGTAAAGTTATAAAAATAAAATAGCAAAATATTTTTCTTGTTTAGAATTAATGTCGGGTTTTCACCAAATAGGCTTGGATGAAAGCACGAGAGACTTAACTTCATCCTCAACAAACAATGGAAACTAGGATACCCTACGGCTTAAAAGTCGCACCCAATTCTTTTCAAAGGATGATGACACTTGCTTTTGCCGATTTAAAACCAGACCAGGCATTCTAATACATACAGACTTAGTCGTATTAAGATGCTCTGAGAAACATATGCTTTCCAATTTGAGTGACGTTTTCGATCTTCGTCGCAAATATAACTTAAAACTGCATCCAGAAAAATGTTCATTCTTTATGAGAGAAGTGACCTATTTGCGGTACAAGTGTACTGATAAAGGAATACTACCAGATGTCAGTAAATACTCGGTAATCGAAAATTATCCGACGCCTACGGACGCAAATAGCGCCAAAAGGTTTGTCGCGTTTTGTAGTTATTACCGAAGATTTCTTAAAAATTTCTCTGAGTATTCCAGACAGATCTCACAACTTTATCTAGAAAAAGTATACCATTTGAATGGACAGCTGACTGCGATTTTCCATTCAAATACTTGAAGAAAGCATTAATGAGTAAAACCCTGCTTCAGTATCCTGACTTTACTAAAGAATTTTGCACAACAACAGGTGCAAGTAAACACGCGTGTGGTGCGGTTTTGACTCAGGAGTATGAGGGTAAACAGCTACCAATATCTTACGCTTCAAAAATATTTACCAAAGGAACAAGAATTAACAGCCATACATTGGGCTATCACAGATTTCAGACCATATATCTATGGAAAACATTTTTTGGTTCGAACCGATCACAAACCATTTTCTTACTTGTTTTCAAAGAAAAATCCTAGAATGAGACTGGACTTGGAAGGATATGATTTCACAGTTGAGTATCTTAGGGGAAAAGACAATTACAACGCAGACGCATTGTCACGAATTACAATAAATGACTAAAGAAATGAACAAAAAGGTATCTTGTGTACTAAGAGTCAAGGTCAATTATAAATTAAAGATTTTTCTTAATAAAAGTTATATAAAGAAAAGAAATCACCTACAGTTAGCACCAAGTGAGAAGATTTTCGAATTTATCTTCACTAAGGAATTTAAAGATACGGGCAATAATGTACACGTAAAATTAAAATAGCGCTATTAAACAAAGTAACAATAATAAATAATAAGAATGCTAAGGTAGCATAGAGATAATGCTGAAGTACCATGATGACCCGATTTAAGGAGGTCATTGTGGGATAATTAGAACAGCAGAAAAAATAAAAAGATACTACTACTGGAAAAGCATGACAAAAGACATAGCTAAGTACGTAAAATCATGTCAAAAATGCCACTTATCAAAAATAACCAAACACATTAAAAGTCCGATGATTTTCACAGAAACAGCCTTTATGCCATTTGATACGGTGCAGATACCATCGGACCATTTCCTAGATCAATAAATGGAAATGAATATGCAATCACATTAATATGTGGCTTAACTAAAAATTTGGTAACGGTACCAATACCAGATAAAGCGGCAAAAACTGTCGCTAAAGCGATATTTGAAAACTTTGTACTTACCTATGGTACAATGAAGACGTTCATTACGGACATGGGTACAGATAAAAAACTCTATACAGACTGAACTTTGCAACCTATTGAAAGTTGAAAAATTAACTTCAACAGCACATCATCACCAGACATTAGGTACAATAAAAAAACTGACAGCACATTTAATGAATATGTACTCGAGATGGGCGTTATTTTCAAAACTGTGATTTAATCACGGTGATTGATAATTCACTGGTAACTACAGTGATGGAAATTGCCAAATAACAGTTCTTCAAAATTGCTACGTACTCAAATTTATTTCATTTTATTTTGAGCGAGGCAAAATTACTATTAGATGATGCTGATTATTTACTTTTGTCTTTTATACATGAACTTTCTGTGAAACTTAATTGTCAAACTTCATATGTATATAAAAAAAAATTACATTAAAAATAATACCATTCATGATGACATTTTGTTTAGTGGTCTTTTCGTAGTATGTATCTAGTTGTCTCTTTCTTACGACTTAATAAAATACGTTATTGTCATTAGACGCCTTTTGCACGTTGAAATTAGTTTCGAAACAAGTTTGAAAAACTTTTTTGGATTTTCATGTAAAGAATTAATTTCAGAAATTTTGTCTTCTTTTATCGCGTCATTCTACTGTTTTTGACAGTTATAACTTTATTTGGAATTTGATTTAGGTTCAAACACCAGACAATTCTTTAAAAATGAACATTATATGAATATTATATTTTTTTATAATATTATAATATATTATACATATATTTATGTATGTATTATTATTTTTTAATATATTTACCTTATTTATTGATTTTTATAAATTAAAAAATTAAATTATATTCTTTTTGATTTTTATTTTTTCATTTTTATAATTAATTGTTTGGTACTAAAAATTTTCTTTTGCAAATGTTTTGATTTCAAACACAAAATAAACAAAAAGTAATGTTATTTTAAATAAGGAAAATTTATATTAACACGTTGACTGCCCACTACGATATAATTCATAGTTGGCTCCCTAGAAGGGAATGCAATCTACGAGTTATCTCATACTCATTAAACCACTTTTTCTCCTAAAAACCATAAAAATTGTCATTTTTGGCCAGTTTTCTGAAAATTGCCGCGGCTTTCAGCATGTTAACTTCACTATGCGAAACAAAAAATAAAAGAAAATGCCTAATAAAATATGAAATCAAATACAACTCTGTGTATTTTTCCCCTCTCTCCTACAAACTCAAGAGCTTTGAAATTTGTTTCGAAACTAATTTCAACGTGCAAAAGGCGTCTTACTGTTTTCTTTTGGAATACTGTGATCACAATCACTGTTTTAAAGAACAGTGATTAACAAATCACGTTCACTGAGAACAACGTTCTTCAAAAATCTCTGGATCGCTCATCTCTAATATGTACTCTCATATATATCAGTAAATAGAGACGATTGGGATGAAAGGCTTAAGTATTTTACTTACTGTTTTAATTCAACGGCATCAACAATACATAATTAGTGTCCTTACGAATTAGTTTTCAGTAAAAACCCCAAATAGTTTCAAAAATTTCAATGAGGTAGATAGAGTTGCACGACTATATAACGTGGATGCTTATGCTAAAGAAGTAAACTTTAGATTAGAAGTAGCACTTAAGAGAGGTAATTAATTGTAGAAATAATTAAAAGAATACCTGTGATAGAAATACATTAGATTGCAATTTTAGAATAGAAGATTTAGTATTCCTTAAAATTAAACCGGATACAAATTAGATAACCAATATAAAGGACCATATAAAATTAAGAAATTAGATTTAAGAAATAATGTAACCATAGTTGAAAAGATAACTAAAAACAAAACAAATAGCGCATAAGAATAGACTTAAGCTATACAATAAAAATGTCTAACTAAATAACTGATGCCTCAAGTAAAAAAAATATATACATATATATATATCTGCGGCAATATGGAAGAATAGCTTAAGTCGCAGGAGCAAAGGCGCTTAAATATGTATAGTCCGTTTGAAAGAATTCTGTTTTTTATCAATGTTATGTACTTTTCCTTTTCAGCTTAAGTTTTTTGAATCAATAATGCATTGATCAAAACAACTTATGTACACATAGTTTTGTTTACATATTCAGATTTTCCATCCATTATATAACGGTATCGCTTAACTTCACTTAAGCTGTATAAATGTTAACCTTAAAAAAATAAAGTCATTATTTTCAAACAACTTATGTTTACTTAAAACTACACAATATATACTCTTTATTTAAACAGAAGCGCTTAAGTTACTTAAGGTCCAGTTCAACGCAAATTTCAGTTTCGAAAAAGCGCTTAAGTAGAAAAGGCGTAATATCTTCTGTATTCAGCAATATTTTTTTTAAAATAATCATCATTCTTCTCTAATAAACATGTTACCAATATATTAATTCATAAATTATTCGCAAAAATCAGGCAGAATAAAAATTACACAAAATTGATGATATCTCAAAACATCAATTTTTGACTTAAGCTACTCTTCCATATTGCCCCAGATATATATTCATATATATTTATTTATTTGCAATCTATTTTACAAGAAATATTAAGCAAATTTTTTAAAAAATTAACCATAACTTATATTATTAAGTTCCAGTGAACTTAAAAAAAAAGAAAAAATAGATAATATATACTACATATATATATGTATATATTTATAAATACGGAGCATAGTACGCTCGAACAAAATTTTATTTAAGAATTTAAAAAGATAGTACATAATAAATTTTTATTAAAAATTATTTTTTTTATTTTTGTTAAAAAAATGTCTACAACTCTTAGTTATATGAACATTCTTCCGTAAAAGGAAGGTTTAGCGTGCTCATGATGTCAGCATTGCCGACGAATGTTTGAAACAATTCTTTTGTTATAAAAATATAAACTGTCAATAATGTACATATGTATGTACATACACACACATTGTTGCTAGCACTTCTGTTTGGTAAATTCAAGCAACGATCAATTTGCTTGCGTTTACAATTTAATAGTCAATGGGCAATCACACACGAGAACAATTATGCTGACACAAAATGGCAGCTTCTTGGCAAGAGAGGTGAGGAGAGCGGTCTCTTGCTGGCATAATTTTTCAACCAGCTTCTACCCCTCACAATCCAACACACAAACAACACAAAACCAATACACATACATTTATAAAACAGCAGGTTCAGAAAATTTTTTTGTATAGAGCATACCCAATAAACCAAAAGGCTTGTAAAATAGTTTGTAACAAATTTACTTAGCGTTAGATTTGCAAAAGTGTTATGATAATTATTATGAATAGCTTGTTAACAATTATTTTATTAAGAAAATTGAACCCTTGCGATAATATTACAAGTTAAGGTATATAACAAGCTTAGAAGTGTAATTATGGAATAAGCTTACATTCATAACATTTTTATAAGCTTTTAAATTCAATGAAAAAATAAAGATTTTTATTTTACATAATTTTAATTATTTTATTGCTATTTTTTCATATATAAACTAAAATAATAGAAAAATAAAAAATATGATTTCTCACATCAGAGATACGGTACCGCAATGAAATCACCTCATTTGTAAGCCTTACTAATATGGGTTCAATTGTCTTTGAAACTGTTGCTGCCATTTCCAAAAATAAACATATAAATAATTTTTTACATAATATATCATTGAATATTTATTTACCTTTAACCTTTTCAGGCTGAACATATGCACCTTCTGAAAACGAACTATTGAGTATTGTTTGGAGTGTAGTTAAATTATGTGAGCTTTGGAAAATATTATTAAAATTTACGTTACGTTTTTTATTCACAAATTGTATATTCCTTTATTTTGTAATTTATTAAAAAACACATCAAAGCACCTGTTTTGTCAAACAAAAGAAGAAAACTGAAAAGAAAAAGAACAATAAAAAGAGCATCACGCAATAATATAACGGGATATCTTTTACGAAAACGATTACCAAACTATTATGAGCATAAGTCGTTTACAATCACACTTGAAAACTGTAATAAAAATTAACCCATCATAAGTACGCTTATGAAATGTTGTAGAAAATTCATTATGATAAGTTTATTTTAAAATGTAGTTAAATTTTGATTATGCTTTGGTTTGTTGGGTATTTAGCACAATGTAACCAGTGATGACAATTGTGAAGTTTGAAAAACGCTAAAATCAACTGCCTTAACCTTTTTCTTGGAGGGAGAAAGAAAATGTTAAAATGTTTGCGAAGCAAGTGTGTTAGAAGCAACAGATATACAGAGTGAAAACTGGCGGATAAAGTAGAAAAATTAAATGTAAACAAACATTTATTTTGTTTTAAAAAAGGGAAAATTTAGAATATTTTTTAATTTCTTCAATGAAAAGTTTAAATATTCTTAAATATTTAAATATTAATCGAAATGTGTGTGATTTTCGGTCACAATGAATATAGTTTCTTGTGCAAGAGGTAATTAAGAAGCTAAATATTACAAGATCAAAATAAGACGTACTGCTCATAAAAAATTTTTTCGTGCTTAAAGTTGCCAACATTTTTTAATTTCTTGAAAGAATTAGTTTTACACAAAAATTAAATTTTTTTATTAACTCTCGCCACCCCAAGAACTAAAAAACATAAATAAACAAAACAGACAGACAATCAGAAAGGGACAGAAATACCTTTTGGTAATATTTGCTGTCCTTTTCTATCGTTTCTCTGAAGTACACGAGGTACGAAGGATGTAGTTGCCGGAATCATCCTAAGCCTATACGATTTGCCGATAGTTTCTATGTTGCCTTTGAAAGTTTTCCACGGCACCATAGAATTCTCTTGCATTCTCTTATCGTTCCGTATTCCGTTCGACGCAAGAGTTATTAGAATTACCTCTTTTCTGTTCTTTTGTTCTGCACCCACAAAAGTATGAATGTTGCCCCTATTGCATATCATCAAATTATTGGAAATAATAGTGACTCACCATGTTCTTTGACGTCAGTGATTCCCCATATATTATGGTGGGAGTTCAACGTCATTGCCTTTGGCTTCAGTCACCAGTCTTCTTACTGGATCTGGCATTGGGTGACCGGTAAGATCGTATGCCATATAGCTTGGACAGGGTCAATATTGCCCTCCATCGATCTAAAAGGATTCTTAATACTTGATTTTTTCGTGCTGGATATAAGTCCATCTTCTTCAGTCCTGCTAAGGTCAACGCTTTTTACTAGTTATGTTTTTAGGTTTTGAAAAGCTTTCGGTTCTTGGCCTGTTTTAAGGCTATCCAAATTCTTCAAAACTTTTAATGAGACCGACGTTGACTTAACACCCTTACGTGGATTTTTTCAAATCAACGGTGGAAGGCTTTTTTGATTTCAAATTCGCTTCTAAATTTTTTGTTTTTCATTTTTGATACCACGAGTTGCGGATAAGAATGGTCCGCATAGCCAGGAATCCACACTGCTCAGGTAAGGCTATTATTCAGGATATTTTTAAATGGGTTCCCAGCCTAGCCGACTCTCGGCACTTATTCCAGCCCATACTTTCATCCAGTGGAGGAAGCCATAATCCACAAGACCATAATGTCAAATGAAAGCAGAATCCCACCTTAGCTGATGGTCATCAAATTTTACATAACGGTATAAACACATAGACGACTATTTGACAGAAAATAATGCCAAGGGCTTTTTCTGCCATAATGTTGGCTGCTTAAATTCTTTGAAAGCAGAACAGAAAAAACAACTGATATAATAAAATAAATAAAAAAAAAACAATTTAAATTACAGCTGTTTCTTTAAAGAAAACACATTTTTCAGATGTGTAACAATCGAGGTTTTTACGTACGCCAAAATAAAATTACATATATAGAAAATCGCATATACATACATATTTTTTTAAATTTAAGAATTTCCAAAAAAAAGAATGAAATTATTTTTCATAATATGTAATCCAATTAATTTATTTATAAATGTAGCTCGCATCACGAGAATTTATTTTTTTTCAAATTTGCTATTGTTTTAATAATTTACTATTGTACAATTCCAACGAATTGGCATACAAAATATGAACAATTAACCTTTTAGAATTGTTCCTCTCTCTTCAATAACAAAAGTATTGTAAACTGTTATTTAATTATTATTTCATGTTGTATTGGCATCACTAATATGCTTTTAGCTGCTCGCAAAAATAGAAATTTTGCTAAGTTGGGCAGAAACAGCTTAGGTTGTTGTCTTGGCTTTTTTCGTTCTGCAACTAATATATTCGTCTTCATATAAGCGCGTGCATTCGAAACTTCACAGCTTTCTGTCGTCTGCCGTCTATATGTTTATACCACAAAATAATACAGAATTGAAACCTTTAACGTTTAAAAACGCTCAAAGCAGCACTTTAACCTACCTCGTAGAGGGAGACACAAGTTATTTTAATGTTTTGGCGAATTAAATGTGTTAGAAGCAACAGATATAGAGAGTGAAAACTGGCGGTTAAAGTAGAAAAACTAAATGTAAATAAACATTTATTTTGTGTTAAAAAAGGGATAATTTGGAATATTTTTTTATTTCTTCAATGAAAAGTATAAAGATTCTTAAATATTTAAATATTAATCGAAATCTGTGTGATTTTCGGTCACAATGAATACAGTTGCTTGTACAAGAGATAATTAAGAAGCTAAATATTACAAGATCAAAATAAGACGTACTGCTCATAAAAAATTTTTCTTGGTGAATATTTTTTAATTTCTTGAAAGAAAAAGTTAAAGTTGTTATTGTTATTAGTTGTTTTTATTATTTATTAATAATTTTAGACAAAAATTACATTTTTTATTAACTCTCGGCAATATAAAAAACCCACCCCAAAAACTAAAAAAACATAAATAAACAAAACAGAGTTGCAGTCAGAGAGAAACAGAAATACTTTTTGGTAATATTTGCTGTCCCTTTCACGTTTCGCCTATGCGCTGTCAAATCGCGTTTCGTTACTGTTTATATTGTGGCTCGCTGTACGTAAATAAAACGTTTGGCAAGCAAGCGCACATGAATTCTATAAAACACAATAAATTATGGTATAAATTGTGATAAGTGGTATCATTATGGTTGCGTGGGAGTAGATAGCAATGTGGCTAATTACGACTGGAACTGCGAATTTTGCGACACCAGGTCTTCCGCTGCTAACCCAGGCCAAGCAAATGGTCTTGAAGCTCGACCGAGCTCATCATCGTCACCATTAGTTCCACAAACAACGATCGCACCACCACTCGTGGTTGCCAATACGGGTACAACGTATCAAATCCCGCCGGCTCATGTTACAATGGCGCCAATTAGTACTGCAGTGTCAACAGGTCTTTCATTGCCGAATTGGTCCACAGTACCAACGCCTATGGTTATGTATCCAGATCTTTATACAGCACCCCATCAATATATGGTTGCGGCTCCTACAGGAATGCCTATTGCCCGTCCAACTACCCAAGTTTTTGACACCACTGCTCATTCGTATACTCACGTAACGCAACCAACAACAACAATGCCTATCAATTACCAACAGCAAAATTTGCGAACGAGCTTAAACAAACAAAACGCAGCAAAGAGTATTCAAAGCGATAGCGATTGTTTGGAAAGGCAAAGAAAGTTAAAGTTGCAGCAATTAGAGGAAGAAAGGAAAATCGAACAAGAGTTCCTAGAACGAAAATATAAAATTTTGTATGGAAATGATGTTCCTTCTTCCACGAATATTAACAACAACAACTCTAATCACTTCTCAAGTTCTTCCTACACACAAAGGCTCCCCACAACCAACGTCTTAAACGGCAATCAAGCTGAACCAACGCCTTCACAACTGACTGCGAGAAAGACTATACCACGTGAACTGCCGTCCTTTAGTGGTGATCCAGATGAATGGCCTATTTTCATCAATAGCTTCCAAAATAGCACAACCCTAGCGGGATTCTCTGACACTGAAAATTTGATAAGGCTTCAAAATTGTCTGAAAGGTAAAGCTAGAGAGTTAGTGAACAGCTACTATTGCTTTCTCTTGTGCCGGATATTATTAACACTCTTCGCATGTGTTTTGGTCGCCCGGAGCATATTTTAGAAAGTGCTATAAGTAAGGCGAAAAGTATGCCCTTTCCACGAGATAAACTAGAAGCGCTAATCGAGTTCGCACTTAATGTGCAAAATATATGTGCAACAATGGAATCCTGTGGTCTGGAGTCTCACTTAAATAACCCCATGATAGTGAAGGAGCTATTGGACAAATTACCGAATCAACACAAATTAAATTGGGCAATGCAGCCAAGGGACGAAAGTGTTCCAATAACCAAAGCGTTTAGTGTATGGCTATATAGTATGGCTGAAGCAGCTAGTAAAGTGGTTACACCCAATTTTGGAAAAAGCGGTGCATCGGTAAACACACACTGAAGCAGCTAACAACGTAAAGAAGAGTTGTCCTGCCTGTAGTGCCACTTCTCATAAAGTGCAACAATGTGGAGGATTTAAGAAATTGCAACTGAACGAGAAATGGGAGATCGTAAAAGACAACAACTTGTGAAAATGTCATCTCAACAAGGAATGTGGTGTATCAGGCTGTAAGTACAAACACCACCCATTGCTCCATAAGGTCACCCCAGCTGACAATCAGGCAACAAATCAAACTGTAAGTACAAATGAAATTGAAAATATGCAGCGGAGTGCACAAATAAATACGCACAATGACGTAAATGAAGAGAAGCCATTCTTCAGAATTATTCCTATCCGCTTGCATTCAAATGATAGCATTATTAAAACGTTTGCTTTTTAGACGAAGGGTCTTCCGTCACCCTAGTAGAGCGAAGTTTATTTGACAGTTTGCATTTGGATGGTGTATCCGACCCCTTGTGCCTCAAGTGAACAGGTGGTACCACACGAAATGAGAGCGAGTCTATTAGAACTTCATTTAAGGTTTCTAGTGTCCTCAATGACACAAAGTCCGTCCTATCTGACGTTCATACGGTCGAGCATTTGGACCTACCGTCTCAAACTTTAAATATGGATGAGATTATTAAAAAATATCCTCATTTGAAGAACTTGCCAATACAATCATATAGCGATGCTAAGCCTATGCTTTTAATTGGAGCTAACAACTGGAAGTTAGCGGTTCCCACGAAAATTCGAGAAGGAGGTTGGCAACAGCCAATAGCTACAAAAACACGTCTCGGGTGAACCCTACAGGGTGGCAACAACAGTCGCTCAGCAGATCCTAGGTTAAATATACATACTTGCGCCTGTCAAAAGAGTTACGACGATCTTCACGACCGCGTAAAGAATTATTTTAATATTGAGTCGCCTACTTCATCCGCTTTATTATCAACAGCAGACAGTGATGCAATGGAATTGCTAAGAACAACGTGCAAGAAGATAAACGGACGCTTTGAGGTTGGCTTGCTGTGGAAAAATCCTGACGCACAACTACCAGACAGTTATGATAACGCCTATCGCCGCCTGATGTGCCTCAACAAAAAACTCGCCAAAGATGATTCGTTACGACAGAGTATGCAGATTCAAATCGATAACCTAATTGAAAAGGGATATGCCAGGAAACTGTATCCAGCTGAATTGGAAGTCCCCGGCAAAAAGACGTGGTATCTACCAATATTTTTAAATTTTAACCCGAACAAACCCAACAAAGTGCGACTGGTTTGGGACGCCGCAGCAAAATCAAATGGAGCATCTCTTAACGATTTTACACTTGCCGGCCCAGATCTACTCAACCCACTAGTTGACATACTTTTAGCGTTAAGAATTGGAAAATATGCGATTTGTGGCGATATTGCGGAGATGTTCCACAGAATCAACATACGAGAAAGCGACACGCAAGCTCAACGGTTCTTATGGTGGGACAAGAATGACGATTCGCTTCAACCCAACATATATGTGATGAGAGCTTTAACATTTGGAGTAAGTTGTGCCCCATGTATAGCCCATTACGTACGCGACACAAACGCTGATGAATTCAAAACAAAATTTCCAGGTGCTGTGGACTCAGTACAAAACCATCACTATGTGGACGATCTTATCGATAGCGAAGACGCTGAAGAAGCCGCAGCAGAACTAGCCCTTCAAGTGGCAGAAATTCACGCTGCCGCTGGTTTTCACATAAGGAACTGGGCGTCTAATTTAACCAAGGTTTTAAGCCAGTTATCCGAGTCTTCAAAAATAACTCAAGATGCCAAGCATTGGGGAGCTACCGAAAAAGTTTTAGGTATGTATTGGGACCCAGTTACTGATGTTTTTAAATATAATTGAACATTTGCACGTCTGCGCCGAAATGTTATTGACGAAGATATCGTATCTACCAAGAGGGAATGCCTCCAGGTTTTGATGTCTATATTCGACCCTCTTGGATTCCTGTCATGCCACACCGTAGGCCTCAAAATTATACTTCAAGATGTCTGGCGCGCCGGAATTGGTTGGGACGATACACTAAATGAATATCTATAAGTAAAATGGTCTCAATGGAAAGCGTCCATACCACTCATATCTGATGTCGAAATTCCGAGATACTACTCCAAGTTATTATGCGACGCCGAAGATGTGCAGCTTCATACATTCGTTGATGCAGGAGAACACGCCTACGCTGCCGTTAGTTATCTGGTTGTACGGCTAGGAGACCGCGAAACTGTTTCTCTAGTAGCAGCTAAGTGCAAAGTAGCACCTCTTAAGCCACTCTCGATACCTCGAATGGAGCTTCAAGCCGCACTTATCGGAGTCAGATAGGCAAATTCAGTGCAAAATATCCCTCGATCCCAAGATATTGGTGGTCAGATTCTAAGACTGTGCTGCAATGGCTACGGATGGATCCAAGAAATTTTCAACCGTTCGTAATGCACCGAGTAGCAGAGATCTTAGAACACTCCAACGTTACAGACTGGAAATGGGTACGCACTAAAATGAACCCTGCGGATTTCGCTACAAAAATATCAGCGCAAAAAAATATGGACTTATGGTTCAACGGCCCTGCCTTCTTGCGTTACGACTCAAGCCAATGGCCAACATGTGAAGACTTGGGAGAAATGGACACGTTGGAGTTGAAGCGCCATGTGCTATTAATTGACAAAAAACCTAAAAACTACAACCTATTGAATTTTGAATATTTCACGAACTGGAGAAGGCTCTACCGCGCAGTAGCAACTTTCTTGCTATAAATAAATAAATAATAAATTAAATTAAAATAATATATTAAATAAATAATATATTAAATAATAATAAATATTAAATAAATAATATATTAAATAATAATAAATTAAAATTCGCCTACAAACGACCAGATTTCAATTATACAGTTACTTATGAGATGGTACAACAAGCAAAGCGTTATATTATAAAAGAAGCACAGCATAGTGAATTTCTTCAAGAAATCATGGGTCTCAAACATGGAGGAACTGTAGCAAAATCCAGTAAATTATATAAACTCAATGTCTACTTGGACGGCAGCGAGATTTTAAGATGCAACAGCAGAGCAAAACGTCTCAACAACCACGAAGATGAAATCGTATTACCAGCTGGGCATCATGTTACTTTTCTCATTATTCGTTCTTTTCACGAAGACTACCATCATCACTTCCACGAAGCAGTAATTAATAAAATAAAAGGCCAATATTATGTTCATCGTCTACGGGTCGTATATAAAAAGGTGCGTAATTCCTGTCAAAAATGCAAAAATTCTTCTGCCGCACCACAACCCCCTCAAATGGCGCAACTACCGGTTGCTCGTCTAGGAGCTTTTCAACGCCCATTTACTTTCGTTGGCACTGATTTTTTTGGTCCATTATTGGTTACAGTTGGAAGGAGAAAAGAAAAGCGTTGGGGAGTAGTATTTACCTGCCTCACAATACGTGCAATCCATATTGAAGTCGCTTATAATTTGGATACCAGTTCATGTATTCTATGCATCCGAAACTTTATTGCCAGACGAGGCACACCTTGTGAAATATATACAGACAACGGTACTAACTTTAAAGCAGTTGAAAAAATCCTCAAAGAAGACATTAAAAAAATTGATTTTCCCAATATATCATCGAAATTTGATAAAACTAAATGGTATTTTAACCCACCAGGAGGGCCCCACATGGGTGGTGCTTGGGAAAGACTAATCAGATCTGTTAAAAATGTCTTATACAGTCTGTATCCCACACTACATTTTAACGACGAAACTTTGAAAAGTGCACTTTGCGAAATCGAGTCTATTATTAATTCTCGACCACTTACATTCGTTTCAGTAGAACATGAAGATGACGAAGCCATAACACCTAACCATCTCCTCTTGGGCTCTTCTGATGGCTATAAACCTTTTGAACTACATGTAAATAATTTTACTTCGTAAATATGTACATACGTATGGCGTGATCCTTATGTATCTTTTATTGTCTTTATTATTTTTATTCTCTCCTGAAAATAACGGTTCTTTCGTGTTTGTCATGTAGACCTAAATTCTTTTACATACATAAAGCATACATAATAAATTAAATGGATTTGTGAATTTAGTGATCAGTAGTGTCAGAAAATTTGAACGCATCGGAGGAAAAATATTAAATTTTAAAGCTCTCCTCTCGCCTCTTTCGCTCGCGCCCCTCGCTCACCATATTTATAATTATTTTAAGTGTTGTTCAATTAAATTGAATTAAAATTATATTTTAAAATAATAAAAAGAGTGTTTTAAAGAGTGCTATTAAAAAGTATTTTTCTCTTCGACTTTTAAGTTGATCCGAGCAACACATATTCTTTGCTTTTACTACATCCTTAAAATTTTTAACATAAACATCATCTTCACTTAATAATTCAACAACTTTTTCTTGAGTAAATTTATATCTACATACATTTTGCTGATCCGACCCTCAGAATTCTGTTAAGGCAAACGTCTGCAAATTTAACAACAGACGATTTTTAGGTTACCGTGGAGTTATTTATTGGCAGGCCGTTGCCATATAGTTATACCAATAGGTTTCAAGTTAATTTATTACAATTCTATCGAACTGCAAATCAATTTGTTTTCCTTCATTAATAGCAGCTCTAATGAGGAACAGGTTATAAATGCTTTCTCTAAGTTTGGGTATTGATAAGATATATAGTGAATGGAACCCATTTGTATAGACAGATTGTGTTCCATATTCAACCATTTCTACTACGTTGCCTTAAGGTAATGTATATAAGTCGTCTACTATTCTATTCCATCTGACATATTCGGACAATTTTATTTATTTCGTCTTTCAATATTTACCTCATTTATGGTGACCGGCTCTAGTAGGATATATTCCCTAGTTATGTTATTTAACCTGGCTATCATTTCATTATTCCTTTCTTACAGCTTAGTTTGTAGTTTACTGAAGCTACAATACTTGACTTCTAAGTATAGCGTTCCAGGCTGCTACGTAAAGATTTCCGGTTATCTACTCCCACGCCGATACCAGATTTGACTGACCTTTCATCAACATTAGTCAGTTCGTTGTGGCGTTTGCATTTGCGACAAATGGTGCAAAATGAATTCATTGCTCCTACTTAGCGGAATATCCTTCTTGACTGGGGTTGATATATTCACACGAATGAACAAAATTACACTTCCAATATGACAACACAAACATCCCTAACAAATATTAAACAATGAGCCAATTCAGACGAGCACATTTTTTAGTCGCACAATTTTTGATCTTTTCAATTTACACGGGATGAATATTCGTTTGGCAACAAATGTATACGTATACAGAGCTTTGCATGGATTAGTGTTTTTGCAGTCATTTGATGTTTGGCTTTTTAGGTGTACACAAATAAACGAATAATTTTAAAATTATTCTATGCGGAATTTCACAATTTTTCGACTAATAATTTCTTTCAATTCATTTATTTTAGTTTTACTATTTTGCTTATAAATTACGTGCAGATTATTTAAACTAATTATTTACAAAAATCTTTTTGTTCATTCACAAATATATTATTGGAATTACCAAATGAGAGCGCAATGTATAGCAAACGCAATAAGAAAGAGGAATCTGTAAATGGAAAAACAACAAAGACGTGTAATGGTTTCAAAAAAAAAAAATCCAAAAGGGAAATGATTTTATGCGGCCATCCCCCTTTCTTTGTGATCATGTTCATTGTTTCAAACACAATGTACAGTTTCAAATACCGTATAACCAGTATCGAAACGCAATTTTGACGTTTACCAGCGAATTATGAAATGGACAGTTAATATTGCCAAAAAGTATATCTGTCCCTGTCTGTTTGTAACTCTGTTTTTTTTTTTTTTTTAGTTTCGATCCAGTTTAATGACTTTACTGGTTCAGCTGTGGCAATTTTTTTTTTTTTTAATAATTCAATATATTCAATAATAATTTTTATTTACAATCTATCCCAAAGGATAATAAGTAAATTATATAAAGTTAAATACAGTAACATTGATTGTTGAACTCTAATGAGAACAACAATAATGTCTTAAAATACAATTTTTATAAACTTATTTAAATTTTAGCAATAATATTTACATTATTTATATTGTTTTTGTATGTAAATGGTTATTTACAAATAGGTACAAGAAATTTTGATACACATTTAATTAACGTCGAAATGGCAAGTCCAATATATGATTCCTTTTCAGTCTCCTTACTTCGTTTGTGTCATCTAGAAGTGTTATAGCCAGCAGACTGCAATGATTACTTCACCTCTGTATGTAATTTTCACTTAATCTGGAAATTTCCTCTTTAACCATTGCAATTGATAGATCATCATGGATAGCTTTGTTAGATATAAACCATGGAGCGTTGACAATTGACCTTAAAGTTTTTGATTGATATCTTTGTAGGATTTCGATATTAGCAATACTGGCGGTTCCCCATAATTGTATACCTACCGTAAGTCCACACCGGTTTTAGTATTGTTTTATGGATTATTAGTTTATTTTCAAGACTCAGTTTGGACTTAGAATCCAATAACCAATAGAGCCGTTTGCTTTTTATATTTAAATATTGTTTTTTAGCTTTAATATGTGTTTGCCATGTAAGTCTACGATCAATATGCAATCCTAAGTATTTCACGTTATCACTTTGCGGAATGACGCAATTATTAAGAGATACATTTGGGCAGTTTCCACGACCCAGTGCAAATGTTACATGAGTAGATTTTTCGGTATTTACTCTTATTTTCCACTTATTCAACCACATTTCTATTTCGTTTATTTGATTTTGTAGTTGTATTGAGGCAACGTTAGGATCGGCGCTAGAAGCTAGTATTGCCGTATCATCAGCGTATGTTGCAACCAAAATATTATTTGTAACTGGCATATCAGATGTGAATATTGTATATAAGGTTGGTCCTAAGACACTGCCCTGGGGAACTCCAGCTTGAATATGGTATATTTCCGAATGAGCTCTATTTACCTTTACGTAATAATGTCTATCACTGAGATATGATTTTAGTATTAGATAAAAATGTGTTGGAAGTAACTTTTTAAGTTTAAAAAATAACCCAGTGTGCCAAACTTTGTCAAAGGATTGCTGTACATCTAAGAATAGACCTGAACAATATTCTTTGTTTTCTAAAGAATCTCGTATATAAGAGACTATACGATGGCATTGTTCCGGTGTGCCATGCTTATGTCTGAATCCAAATTGGTAATCGGGTATTATATGAAGCTTTTCTAATACTGGTAACATTCTTTTCATAAATATTTTCTCAAATATTTTGGAGAAAGTGACTAGCAAACTTATTGGGCGATACGATGTAACAACATTCTCAGGTTTTTTTGGTTTAGGTACCATTACTACTTCGGCACATTTCCATTGTGTAGGAAAATGGTTTAGTCTTAAAATTGAATTAAATATAAGAGTTAATAGTAAAATGGATTTCTTTGATAATGCTTGGACAACTTTTCCGTTAATAGAGTCGTATCCTGGAGATTTTTTGCAATTAAGGTTATTAATTTCTTCTTGAACTTCCTGTGGTGAGATGTGTTTAATTGGCCAATCCATCGGACAAGGACTATCTAAAAAATTATTTATATCTTCTGTATCAGGACCATTATTTATATCATGAGGCTGAAAAGTTTTATATAAATGTAAAGCAAATGCTTCTGATTTAGTTTTATCGGTTCTACACCATAAACCATTCTCATCTTTGATTGGTATATTTCTCTTGGCGGGTCTTTTCAAATATTTTGTAGCATGCCATAAAGAATACTCGTCATTATTATTAATATTAAGATTTTTTAGAAAATTTCCAATTTGATCATTTTTTATTTCTTGCAATCGGCATTTAAGATCCTTAGTTGCTTTATTTAGGTTTCGTTTGTCATTGGGGTTTCTGGTCGCCTGCCATACCCTCCTTAACCTTCTTTTGTTCCTAATCATAGCTCTTATTTCGGTATTTACAAAAAAATTAGTTTGATTATGATGATTTGTTATGTTTGGTGTTGATAAAAATCCTGCTTCATGAACAAGATTATTGAAAGTTTCGACAACATCATCTAACTCGGAAGTTGATTTTAATGATATATTTAGATTAACATTTCTTTATCCAACTTGTGAAACAGTTCATAGCAGTACTATTGTTAAGAATCTTATATTTTTTTGATGTGTAATGTAAAAATGTATTAAAATTTACTATTAGTGGTGTATGGTCAGAGCTAAGGTCATCACAATCTGTTATTTGCAGAAGATTATTATTTATACCGATATATACAACAAAATCCAATAAGTCAGGTATCTTTGACAAATCTGTAGGCCAATACGTGGCACTTCCAGTAGAAAGAATAGAATAGTTGTTATTATTTATACATTTGTAGAGTTCTCTACCTTTAGGGTTTATTAATCTGGAGCCCCACCAATGATGTTTAGAGTTGAAATCACCTCCAACTATGAATCTAGGTCCAAGAGATTTGAAAAATTCTTCAAATTCTTGACATTTTACTGAAAAACGTGGTGGAAAATAAATAGCACATACAGATATATTAATTGAGTCACAAATAATTTTGATACACGCGGCTTGAAGGTAGGGTTTTCTTATTTCATTAAAAATGTCATATTGTATCGAAGATTTTATTAATATTGCTGATCCTGCATGTGCTCTATCGTCTGGATGGTTGACGCATATTAAATCGTAATCTTTTATTCGGAAAAAGGATCTGGAAGTGAAATGAGTTTCGGATACAAGAGGGATGTCAATAAAAATAGTTCTAAGAAATAATTCTATTTCTTGGGTATGATTGGAAAGCCCATTAGCATTCCATATTGCTATCCTTAGGTTTAGCCGCATAATTTTGTTATTAGAACAGACATCATGCCTATAAGCTTGTTTGTCAACTCTATTTGATTCTCTATTAGTTTTTCTATTTTTTCAAAGGGATTGTTTGGCTGTTTACTTTGTAGAACATCAGAGTATGAACTATTATTATTATTATTTTGGCGTAAATTTGGAACTGTGTTTTGGGTTATATTAGGGAAGTTTTCATTGTTGAAGGCATATTGGTTGTTTTGATCTCTTCTATATAAATTATTGTTTTGCAATCTTCTTTTCAACATTTGTTTATATACAATACATCCCTTATAGTTAGCTGGATGATTTTGTAAGCAGTTAACACAACGTGGTGGAGTTTCATTGTTTTTAGAGCAATCAGTGGTAAGATGGCCTAACACACATTTTACGCAGTTTTCCTGTTTGCGGCAATATTTTTTGGTATGACCAAACTCTTGACACCGATGGCATTGCACAATAACTTTAGTTTTTTTGGAGGTTCAATATTTACAATGGCATTATTAATATATTTGATATCGTATATACTTTTGTTGTTTGTAGCTGGTTCCAGGTCAATGTAAAATATTGGAAGTGGGACTTTCGTGATCCTGCTTTGTAGATTCGTGATGTTTCTAACTTTATGTCCGTAAATTTCTATATCACTTTTGATATCGCCGATAGGGGTTGAATGGTGTAGATTTTTTACCACTACCCTATACGATCGTTCTTGCTTAATTTGGTATGTATGAAATTTTAGTTTTTTATAATTTAGATAAGTAACAATTAATCTATACGATTTAATATTTTTTATCATCAACCTAATTTGACCATCTCTTAGAGACTTGTAATTAAAATCATCGGAAGGAATTATTTTGGAAAAAGATTCAATCATTTTACTAACGTCAGCAACAAAAAGTATAAATATAGGAGGAGGTTTTGGTACAGTATCATTATTATCATTCTGTTCAGCATCAGTATTATCATTCTCTTCATCTGAAGAGCCTATTTCATCATTTTCGTTATCAAGTGCAGCAAAACGATTACTATTTTGAGAGGCTGCTTGTTTTGAAGTACCAGCAACGTTGTTGTTTATGTTTGGAATGCAAGCACCGTTAAGATTGTTCTTGTTATCATTTAATGTAGTTGAATTTTTGTTATCAATATATATTCTTTTGTTTTGAAATATTGTGGGTGATTTAGTTTGACGGCGTTTCAACGTAGGCAAAGCAACTACCTGCCAGCCAATATCATCATCGCTACCATCAGTGTCCTCAGACATGATGAGGTCAATGAAAATTGTTTATGTTCACAAAATTTTTTGTATATTTATTGTTATGCGTACGCGATTGCGGTCTTAAGAAGACTCCTTTATTCAAAAATAACGAAAGAACAGAATTTGAGTTCTTTGACTGGAAAAATTCACAATTGTTTTTTTTTTTTGAATTTGTTGTTTATTTATGTTTTGTTTTTAGTTTTCGGGGAGGGTTTTTCATATTGGCGAGTGTTAATAAAAAATGTAATTTTTGTGTAAAACTATTAATAAATAATAAAATCAACTAATAACAATAACAATTTTTAACTTTCCCTTTCAAGAAATTAAAAAATGTTGGCTACTTTCACCAAGAAAAAATTTTAATGAGCAGTACGTCTTATTTTGATCTTGTAATATTTAGCTACTTAACTACCTCTTGCACAAAAAACTATATTCAATGTGACCGAAAATCACCAAGATTTCGATTAATATTTAAATATTTACGAATATTTAAACTTTTCATTGAAGAAATTAAAAAATATTCTAAATTTTCCCTTTTTTAACACAAAATAAATGTTTATTTACATTTAATTTTTATACTTTATCCGCCAGTTTTCACTCTGTATATCTGTTACTGCTATGAGCGTTTGTCAAACAACAATGGTTTCTATACTGTTTATACGGTGGTTTCAAATGCAACTAACGACTAAATCTACTCTGTTGAAAAAAAAATTTACAACCCTGATTTTTAAAAATGTGTATGTATTAGTTTTGTGTTGGTGATGCGGGGTTATAGCTGGTGGAAACTTTACTCCACCGAAAAGCCATTTTCTTCACCCCTCTTGCCTACAAACTATCATTTGCTGCCAGCAAAATTGTTCTGGTGTGAATTGGCTCAATAACATCACCAATACACATCGACATCCATAACACTCATCAACATCTCCAACATAATATTTAATACATCCTTTGTTTACATCGATCAGTTGATTATCGACATCACATTTATATACCCTACCCCCTCTTACCCAAATACTAACCCATTAGTCTCGGATGATGACAGGTGTTGCGCCATTATTTTATCATCTATTTTATATACTTTGGAATTAACTTAAATAATTGAATTGTATTAAATAATAATTATAAAGACAATTGAATTAATTATAATGAATTTAGTCATCACAAATTAGTACCACCCTGTTGATAAGTAAGTGTAAGATTATTAAATACATAAGCTAAGGATAATGAATACACAGGGAATAAGTAATCAGAATAAGCAACGGAGTTGCTGAATTGGAATAGACAGTTAGAATTAATTCTGTTAAGTATGTAGATTTAAGAAATATTTAAATAATAAAAAATCAGTTGAATATTACAAACCAACGATCACGGTTCTCTTCATCTCAAACAGTTTGGTCTTTTCGGTTACTAATTTAAAGTGTCCATTATATATAATTAAATTATAAGTTGTTTAATTTAAATTACTCCCTTAAAAACCATTAAGGAGAAACATTTTGGCGCCCGAGCAGGGACATGAGGAAATCAAATATAATAAATTTGATAATTTGCTTCAATTTATGCCTATATATAATAAAGACCAAATTTCGCGCGTTTGATAAGTTGCTTCAAATAAATTGTGCGGGAATTAAAAATTTTATAAAGTGCTTAAATTTAAATTGCTAATAAAACAAATAAAAATTAAACATAAAACAACAATAAAAACCATACAATACATGTAAAACATAAAATAAACAACAATATACATCAGGATTTACCAAAAAAATTTCGCAAGTTTGATAAATTAATTCAAACCAAAATTTTACAGTGTTTAAAATTTAAATTGTTAAAAAAAAAAAAAAAAAACTATATATAAAATATTAAACAATGAAATAAACAAAACATACTAAAATTCAGTACAGTGAAATAAATAAAACAGAAAAATAATACCAAATAAGCATACAGAAAAATATACAAAAAACAAAAATAACAATATTCATATATTGGTTATTGATGTGAGAACATACGAACATAAGTACAGCAAAAGAGAACAAAAATAAAAAATACAAAAAAAGAATACGGTATAACAAGAATTAAAGATACAAGTGCAGTGTTGTAAAGAAAAATCTAAATAAAGGAATAATAGCAAACTAAATAGGTGAAATCTGTAAATAAATAAAAGATTTGCTTACAAAGAAATTTAATTTAAAAAATTGTGAAGTGATAAATATCTCTGTAACATAAACACCAAACAAGTCAAGATACACATTACACAGAACTTAAAAATACACTACACAAGCAACAAATAATCCAACAAGTAGCACATCGTTGGACGACTTCAAGAGCAAGCAAAACAATTGAATAAATTCGAACATAATTCGACCAATAATTTATTTTGTTCAATTTTTAATTCTTGTTTTAAGGAATTTTGTGTAAATAAGAATCACAATAACTAGTAGGAAGAGACAAGATTCTCCCGCCAAATCAGAAATTTTGGAGAAGTTAGTTACGAAGAAAGCTAGGGTTGTTGAAAACATAGCTCGAATTCGTCAATCCATTTTGGAAAAGACAATTTCTATTAATCCAATCGAATTGGAATGCCGACTAGACATATTAAAAAATTATATTGACCAAGCTCTGAAGCTCCAATCTGATGTGGATAATTTAGACCCCGAGAATGATAATAGAGCTGAGCTTGAGAAAGTTTGTGTAACCACTAAATCATTGTTTTTGAGTCTCCTGTCTAAGAATAGGCAATCAAATGTGCCAGAAATGTCCTGTGGGCTGTCACACCAGTCGAGACTCCCAAACATGAAACTCACCAGGTTTAACGGAAAATATTCCGAATACAAAAATTGTATGAGTTTGTTTGAGAACTTGGTTCACAACGATCCGACGTTGACGGATATTAAAAATTCAATCATCTAATATCATGCTTGTCCGACGAAGCTTTAGGTACGGTAAAAGCTTTTCAGATTACGGAAGAAAATTACCCCAAAGCAATAGCCAGTCTGAAGAAGGTTTATGACAATGAATGTCTTATATTTTTTGACAATATAAGAAAACTTTTCGTTTTGCCACAAATTGCAAAACCTTCGGCTAGTGCTTTGCGAAGCATGATAGATACAGTATCCGCGATATAAGATTCCTTATTGTCAATTGGTGACGATAAGAAGATTACAAATGCCATTCTCATACATTTAGTGATGCCAAAAGTAGATCCAGTCACCAAATCAAAATGGGAAGAACAACTTGATTTTGAGAAACTTCCCCTTTGGTGAGACTGTGAATCCGCCCTGAAGCTGATGAGTCTTCAAGGTCAAGGCCGAGGTTCGATAATCAGAGAACTGAACATTTTTCGAGAAGAAATAATAGAGCCTCACTAAATGTATCGAAATCCAAATTGTCTGCTGACAAATTTTTATTTTGTAAATCTGTTCAGCATCATATTAATAATTGCTCTTCATTCACTGCTGAGCCAGTAAGTCGAAGATTTGACTTTATTAAATCAGTGCCAGCATGTATAAATTGTCTGAAAAGGCGACGTACAGTAGCGAAGTGTACCTCATCCAAATGTAGAATTTATGGTAGCTCACACAATTCCTTGCTACATAGGTACAATACAAGTGCAAGTACAAATAATAACTACACTGAACAATCATCGACTTCACATGGATCGGTGAATTATTATTCGTCCGATGAGAGAGTTATTTTCGCGACAGCAGTAGTCAGTGTAAGAAGTGGCTCTGGTAAATTGATACCAGCGAGAGCACTTTTGGATTCCAGATCTCAACCAAATCTAATAACTGAGGAACTTGCGCAGCTACTTCGCTTAAAAAGAGAAGGAGGCAAACTAAATTTAACTGATGAAACTAATTCACTTTCGAAATCTAGCGTTAATCTAACTGTCACGTCGAGGGTTAACTCTACTCAATTTAATGCGAAATTCTGGGTATTGAGTTCAATAACTAATTTTCAACCTGATAGTGTTATAAATACAACCGTCTTTCATATTACAATATAAAGTTAGCTGATCCGTGTTTCCATAAACCACGGAAAATTGATTTGCTTATCGGAGCAGAAATCTTCTTCGAGTTAATGTGTGTTGGTCAGATAAAATCTGGCCCGAGCCTTCCAATCCTTCAGAAAACTTCACTTGGTTGGATTGTCACTTGCAAATATAATCAATCAAAGGGCTCCATTAATTCTAGCGTTTGTCATTTGAGTACTTCAATCGAAGACGAGAGCAATGTTGATTCGATCGTCAGGAAATTTTGGGAGTTGGAAGAACTTCCAACCGAATCAACGGAAATTTATTCTGAGGAGCATAAGAAATGTGAGAACGAGTTCAAGACTACAGTACGACGTCTTTCGTCGGGAAGATTTGAGGTTTCGTTACCTTTTAAGTCTGATCCTAAATTATTAGGATCTTCGTTTGAAACTGTCAAGCGACGATTTCTCTCTTTGGAACGGAAACTTTCCAAAGATGATACCATGAGGCAGATGTATCATGACTTCATGAAGGAGTACTTCAATTTGGGTCATATGACACTTTTGGACAAATTTCCTAATACTCCCCACTAGTTTATTCCACATCAATGTGTTTTGCGACCTCAGAGTACAACTACCAAACTTCGGGTAGTATTTGATAGTTCATGTAGAACTTCTTCACATATATGTAATCTTCATATGTATGTAATCACTGCAGACATTGAAAAAATGAATCGTCAGGTCATGATTGGTGACAAGGATAGGAATTTTCAATTAATCCCTTGGCGAGAGAATCTATCTGATGAATTGAGGCATTTTCGGCTGAATACTGTCACTTATGGTACAGCTTCAGCGCCATTTTTAGCCATTAGATGTCTGATTCACCTAAGCGACATATACAAAGAGACTTTGCTTATTGCTTCGAAAGTTGTTCGCAGTGATTTCTACGTAGATGACTTACTTACCGGAGCTGAAAGCTATGATGAATTAATTCTAATTCGAAATCAGGTGACTAAAATTTTGGCTTCGGCTGGTTTCAATCTCACTAAATGGTATTCAAACCACCCTGAATTTCTGAATTCTCTACAGAGAGAGAAACTAATACATAGCGATTCAGACTCTGCGAAAGCATTGGGCATACATTGGGTTCCGAAGAATGATTTATTTAAATTTCATTTGGAAGATACGTTTCAGGACTTAAAGGCTACAAAGAGAAACATATTATCTGTGTCTTCTCGATTATTCGATCCTCTCGGCCTGTTATGCCCACTTGTTACAAAATCAAAGATCCTATTGCAGGAGCTTTGGATTCAAAAGTTTGACTGGGATGAATCAATTCCCTTGGGGTTGAATACTTCATTGGAAAACTTCAAAGCTAATTTAATGGAAGTTGATTCAATTAGTATCCCAAGATTCGTCCATATCACGTCTACATCGAGAATTCAAATTCATGGATTTTCTGACGCTTCAATTCGGGCATATGGGTGCTGCATATACATTCGAAGCTCCGAGACAAACGCAATCGTCTCGAGACTACTTACGGCTAAGTCCGAGGTTGCTCCCCTCAAGTCTAAATCACTTCCTAGACTTGAGCTATGTGCTGCACACCTGCTGGTGCGCAGTTAACTTATGGAACAGAATTAAGCGTATGTTGAATTTCGAAATATATGATGTTTATTTCTGGACAGACTCCGAAATAGTACTGCATTGGATAAAAACGCATCCATCCTCTTTGACGACTTTTGTGTCGAATAGAGTCGCTGAGATTCAGGAGTGGTCGGACCACGTTTCGTGGCGCCACGTGCCTACTAAACAGAATCCAGCTGACATTGTGTCAAGAGGATCCGATGTGAAGGATTTGAAGAATTCAATATGGTTTGAAGGACCGTCGTTTCTACTAAACGACAGTTCAGAATGGCCTGCTAATGAACATTTTGAATTAACAGAGAACCAAAAGTTATTGGAAACCAGAAAGCTGAATGTATTTCTTGCAGTAGAGGGGACTTCTAACTGTCTACTAGAAATGATATTGAAATACTCTTCATATAAGAAGTTATTGCGAGTAAAATGTTTTATACTCAGGTTCACCGATACTCTGATAAAACGGAAGACGAATCAGAGTATCATATCTACTGCAACGGAAATGAAATGGTCATTTTATCGCCTCGTAGAGGCTATCCAGAAATCTAATTTTTCTGAGAAGATTTCTAAATTATAGAAATCTCTGGTCTTACCGTCGAATATACAGAGACTTACACCTTTCATTCATACATTCACTGAGGAAGGGAGAACATTTTCGCTATTAAGAGTAGGTGGGAGATTGCTTAATGCAAATTTGCCACATGATGCAAAATTCCCACTTTTGTTACCGAAGCAAAATGACTTTGTCACACTATTTTTGCGACATCTCGATTTCGAGAATTGCCCTGCTGACACAAAGGCACTCATTGCTCTCGCCAGAGAGAGAATCTGGCTAATTAACGCCAAGGAGGAGTGCAGTAGAGTTGTGCGGAAGTGTGTACATTGCTTCATCTATAAACCAAGACTTATGTCCCAAATAGTGGGAAACTTGTCCACCAATAGAGTGAGAGATACACGACCATTTCTTATCGTCGGTGTAGACTTTTGTGGTCCCGTTAATGTCTCTTTGAGAATTGTAAATGTGTTTCACTTCTAAGGCCGTGCATTTAGATTTAGTATCAGATTTATCCACTGATTCTTTTCTTCTAACTTTTAGAAGGTTCGCTGCAAGAAGAGGTCTTCCGAAAGAGGTACTATGCGACAACGCAACGAATTTCGTAGAAGCCAGGAGTCGACCCGCCCTCGAATCTTACGCAGCCGGGGTGAAGTTCACCTTCATACCACCTCGGAGGGCTGTGGGAAGCAGCCGTCAAGCAGGCGAAATTCCTTTTTATGCGTGCAGTGGGCAACGCATCGCTGACGCAAGAGGAAATGGAGACAATGCTCGCAGAAACAGAGGCGGTGCTCAACAGTCGGCCCATTGCACCGCTGTCTCCAGACCCCAACGACGGAGAGGCGCTAACTCCAGCTCATCTGCTGATAGGAGAGGGTCTGCGTTCGCTGCCACTCGAATCCGTAGGCGACGGAAAAATCAAAGAACCCAAATTATGGAAGCGTTGGCGACTACTTTGCGGACTCAAGCAGAAGTTCTGACAGGCTTGGTCTCGAGACTACGTTCTGGGTCTGCAAGGCAAAGCGAAGTGGACCAGCGAATCGCACAACCTGAAGCTAGGTCAGGTGGTGATCATCCACAAGAAGAATTGCCCGCCGCAACATTGGCTGACCGGGAGAGTCGTCAAAGTCCTAGAAGGAGAAGACGGCAAGGTCAGAGTAGCGGAGGTCACAACGCGCAACGGCGTCTATAAGCGCCCAATCCACAAACTGACTCCAAGAATAATGAGGACTTTCTGAGACTAGCTCGCCTTCACCTGAGCATATTCTACTCTTGTCAAATTAGGGGGTCCTGCCACCATTGCATAATCGCAAATGAATCCTCTGTAGTACGAGGTCTTGCCCAAGAAACTTTTCAACTCCTTCAGGTTTGTTGGTGGCAGTAAGTTTTAAATAAATTTGATTTTAGCAGGGTCTGATTTAATTCCTTTAGCCCAAACGATAACCGAAAAATTAAACCTCGGTTTTCATGAAGTGTGTCTTGTCAACTTTTAAAATGACTTCATTAAGCCTATTAAATATTGCTTTTATGTATTCTGGATGATCCTTCCTGAATCCGTTCTTCTGTAGTTGTTCTAATTTCTACCAGGAAAATTGTAGACACCAGCTCACCACCTTCTAATGGTCAAATAATTGTTTATATTTATCTATCAATTCTTCTATTCTAAATATTCAGCACTAAGGATATAATTCGATTCGGATCTTAATTTTTCTTTCAGCGGGATTTTAAGTCCGCTTTTTTAAATTAAAACAATGTGTTTTCTATTTTGTTAATAGAAAGCTTTAAGAGTGTCGTCATCGATTATTCCATCGAGTGTTAACTTGTCGATTAGAAAACAGAAAACATCTCTAGCAGCCTTTAGATATTCATATAGGGTAGGCTTTCCCCCTTAAACTTTACCAGACTGTCGACTTCATCTAACTCTTTCCTTGGTACTTGATCTTGATCAATTAAAGTTTCTACATAATAAATTCTAGGCTGCTAGTTGCTTGACTGGAGTTCCGATGCTGTTCTTGGATTGTTTATGCAAATAAAATGGTGCGATTGTATTGTGATATCCAACTCCACTGGCTCATGCTTGATTGCTGGATAAAAAACAATGCTGGCCTACTTTGGCTTGTATATCTCAAAGCATTGTAAATATAATTCCTATTACAGTCCATTGTCCTAAAATTTTAAGATTGCCATCTCGAACGCATAGGAGGCTGTTTTAATGACCTTGAAAGTTTTGGGAAGTTCCCTGAGTCTGTGGACATCGAAGGTTCGCAATTGATTTACGTTTCCAGGGAGACGACTTACGTCCTTTAAATCGTCTTCAGTTCGCGGAGAGATCATTGTTCTACGACTATAGGGCATGCTGCATTAATAGTTGAAAAGGGCAAACCATAAAATATGCAATAATAAAAAGTCCTGAAAGTGAAGCGAGGGTACTTTTTTTTTTTTTTTGAAATGGAAAAGTACTAAAGTACTGAATTTTCAACACTGATTTACATTGCGCTTCATAAGCTGAAAACGAAGGTACGTTACATTACGTTCCGTGGACGTTTCACTAATCGGGCCTTTGACTGCACAGAAAATGCAACAAACACATGTTATTTTTGTTGAGAAAAACAAGGACAATTGAGTTATTGTAATACTGCTACCACTCTGTTAAGTTCGCTCCGATTAATAAGGGAAAAACACTTGAACTTTGCATGAAAAGTACAACCTATTGGTAAATATGGTCAAGTTTGTCAGGTTACTAACGGGTTTCGTAATCATTCACAGTTTTTTACTAACACACTCACATGGTGAAATTACTTATAAGGTGTGAGCAATTCTACAACAAACCGAAAACAACAGGCCAATATGTTTTTTTCTCTTGTTGGCTGAGACTGTTATAATCACTTGATTGAAAATTCATCATGAAGGCAAATTTATAAAAAGTATAAATAAAAACATAAAGAAATTGATTTTTAAACTAAATATTCATTTTTATTAATAATAAATTATAAAAATAATAATAAAATTGTATATATGTATATATAAATCCGTATATAGCATAGCATTGTGTACCGAACTCGCAAGTCAAGGCCTTTTTGCCCTCTTCATTGGGAAAAGTGTTTGATTCCATTAAAACAGGGGCATGATTCTCCAATTGATCTAAAGAATATAAAATGTTTATTAACAAGGAACTGAAAAAACCACTAAAAAAAAAATACAAACTACTTAGGGGCGTAGGAGACGCCCAAGTAATGTGTAAAACATGGTGCGGCAACGCATTTCCGTTAAAGATGAGTTTGTACTCAAAAAGAGAAAATGCTCACTTGTATGATGCGTTAACATGAATTGGATGGATTTAGCCAATTTGAGTACAGAGTTAACATACACAGAAAGATCCGATAACAGCATTAGAGTCTTTGTAATTATTTGTTCTGAATGAATGTAAATATTAAAATTTTATTATACCATCGATTATGTGTGGATGTTTAAGGTTACATTTTACGATTAAAAACCCAAGAGGATTTGTTCATCACTGATACCGAATACTTCGTTTAAACGTTTATAAACATTTGGTTTTTGTGTCTGTTTACTGATATGCATTTTTTAAATTTATATTCAAAAATTTAAACTGTCAAAATGTAAGCATAAACAAACAATAATTTGACAGTCTGAACATCTGTACAAAAACATAATCACCTGTTGAGTTAACCACACCTGATAAGTAAATTCACCTTGCACACACACATCCCAGAGTATCACAGATGACAATTATGACGTTTGAAAACGCTAAAATCAGCAGCCTTAACCGTTTATTTAGAGGGAGAAATTTTTTTTATAAGTTTTAGTTTAGTTTAGTTTTTTGTGTTAGAAGCAATAGCTAAAAAAAGAAAAATTTGGAGTATTTTTTAATTTCTTCAATGAAAACTTTTAAAATTCTTAAATACTTTACTGCTCATAAATAATTTTTCTTGCTGAAAGTTGCCATTATTTATTTCTTGAAAGAAAAATTAAAAAATTATTATTATCAGTTGTTTTTATTATTTATAAATAGTTTTACACAAAAATTACATTTTTTATTAACTCGCACCAATATAAAAAACCCACCCCGAAAACTAACTAAACATAAATAAACAGACAATCAGAGAGGGACGGAAATTCTTTTTGGTAATATTAACTGTCCCTTTCACATTACACGGACAACTGTCAAATCCCGTGTCCTCTCTGTGACACATCATTGTGCTATCACACACGAGACTATTTTTTAAGCCGCACAATTTTGGTCCTTTCAGTCACTCACGAGAATATTTCATCTGGCATAAAATTGCATACATGTACTCTGCTTTGTGTGTATTAGTTTTTCTTCTCTACTCAACGCACAATAAAAGACTAAATATGCTCTATACAAAAAAATTTCTGAACCTGCTGTTTTATACATGTATGTGGATTTGTTTTGTGTTGTTTATGTATTGATATGAGCGGGGTAAAAGCTGGTTGAAAAATTATGCCAGCAAAAAACCACTCTCCTCACCTCTCTTGCCATAAGCGGACATTTTGTGCCAGCATAATTGTTCTCGTCTGTGATTGCCCATTTTGTAACGAAATTGATAACCAATTGTGCTTCCGACGAGTGTTTCAATATTCATCAACAAAAACAGCTAATGTATGTAAACCGGTTTTTTGAATAATTCTGCCGCTGTAACAAACTTCAGCGTAAAATATAAAATTTAAAATACTTGCTTTCTTTTAGAAAGAGAGTTGATATAAATACATATTAATACAACTTTATACGGAAAAATATGTAAGAATCCAGCTTTATACTGCCACTTTCATCTGTTTTATACTTAAAACATATTTACGGTATTTATATTTACAATTTTCGTTTTGCAAAGAAAGTTAGTTTCAACTTTTTATTAGCCGTCACCATTATAATTCTTATAGCCGCAGACGAATATTCGAGTCGGCTCCGCTCTCTGTGCCTTTATAAAAGATCAAAATAATCTTCTTGTTATTGTTTAATTTTCTTTAACAAAGAAAGTATAATAATTCTACCATACCATAAAACGTTTATTATAGTACCTTTTAACTCAACAAATAATTTGTGATGACAAGAATCGAACGACCAAGATAATATGCCTTTATCAAAGTTTTTTCCTTGTCTTCAATTTCGACTGGATGACAATATTTGCAAACTGGACTACAGTAATAATGTTTTATCTGAGTGTTTTCCTCAAGTATGGCAGTATGAAAGAACATTAGAAGAATTAAACATAACATCAACAAGAATTAATTATTTACCACCACAACTGTTTTATTGTCAAGGGCTGAAAATACTGCTGGCAAGTAATAACAATATTGATAATATACCTGAAGTTGTCGGATCGCTACGTCTGTTGCAAACATTAAATTTAAATAGAAATTTTATATCCAGTGTGCCAGATAACATAAAGTCTTGTAAAAATTTGACACACTTGGATCTTAGTTGTAATACTCTACAAAAACTGCCTGATGCTTTAACAAGTTTAATTTCTTTGCAAGAACTTTTGCTAAATGAAACTTGTTTAGAATTTCTTCCTGCAAATTTTGGAAGACTAGTTAATTTAAGGATCATTGAGTTACGATCAAACAACTTAATATCTTTGCCGAAATCTATGCACAGACTGAATAATTTAATTCGCTTAGATATTGGATGTAATGACTTTAAAGTTTTACCTGAAGTTATCGGAGAATTAAAACAATTGCGCGAGCTTTGGTTCGATTCTAACCACCTCGAGCATTTTCCAAGTTTCTTAGGAAAATTACGAGAGTTAGTACATTGTGAAGCAAGCGGAAACTGTTTCAGAGATATGCCCAATGAACTGTGTGAATGCATAAATATGGAATTGTTTTCAGTGTCAAATAATAGCTTAAATAAATTTTCCTGTGGAGTTGGAATGCTAAGATCCTTAGTAACCTTAAAATGTGAAAATAATTTATTGACTGATTTACCGGACAGTATATCTATGCTGGAAAATTTAGAAGAAATTGATGTAAGACATAATATGCTTTCGTACTTACCAAACACAATTGGACTACTCAGAAAATTGAGGTATTTATTTGCCGATGATAATAATTTAAGGAAGATACCAGATGAAATATGTTCATGTAGTGCCTTAAATATACTTAGCATAAGTAAAAACAAAATATGCCAATTACCTAAAAATATAGGTCACTTAACCCATCTCAAAGTTTTGAATATTGTCAATAACAATATTAACAGTTTACCAATTACTGTTCTTAGTTTACTTAATTTAACATCTTTATGGATAAGCAATAATCAATCTCAGCCTCTCATACCGCTTCAGTATGCTGATATTACAGAAAAATCAGAATTAACTTGTTTTTTGCTGCCGCAAATAGCTACAGCTTATCAGTCGTTGCAAAAAGTCAGTTTAAATAACATTTATGAGCAAAAACTGAGCCTTAATCCAGAATCCTTTGATGAACAATCTCTAAAGGTATTTCCAAAACGCCGCATATGTTTCGCAGATAAAGCGATAATTTTAAATTCCACCGCACAGTCCTTAACGTCAGCTACTACTATACCTTGCACAAATGATAAAAGCACCAACCAGTTACACACCCTGTATGATACAAATTTCAATAAAAATGAATCCAGAAAAGTAAAAAAGATACCTGCTCCACCTTCTAAAGATTTGCTGATGCGCTCACCTACTCCATATCGCAAGGAATTACGACTAATGGCTACATTAATAAAGGGAAACCAGAACACCGATACTAATATGTACAATAAGAATAATGACGAGCTGCAATATTTAAATTATACTGATCAAAGTGATATTGAAGAAAAAAATATAAATTTTAGCGGTGAAACATATCAACATAAAAATAGCGACAATATACGATGCAATTCAAATTTAAGCCAGGAAAATATTTTTAAAAATGTGCAATTATTAAAGCATGGCTGCCAAGGCCATCAAGAAAAAACTGGGATGAACAAAATTGTAACTGGAAAATTTTCAACAACCGCGTTATGTAACAATGAATTGAATAAAACTCCCTTGTACTTAAATTTAACACAAGATCTTAATTATGAAAAAAGCAATGCATATAATTCGACTGAAAATTCTGCGACGGAAATTTTGCCCAACAAATCGAAATTTTTATATTCAGATGTACATTTACCAAATCCAAATATTGTTAGTAGAAATAATAAGAAGATATCAACTAATAAATGGCTATTTGGAGTCCATAGAAATCCCAGAGTATTTCAAATACAAATTAGTTGGGAAAATGGCAGTGATATCACTGTAGATTTTTTGCCAAATAAAGAAGGGATATATGTCGTTTCAACTGTTCCTGAAACAAATGCATCGAACATATTATTTCCATACGATAAGTTACTTGAAGTGGACGGCACAGATTTTACGAATATTAGTTTGGATAAAGCCAGACAAGTATTAAGTATTCCGCGTCCCTCTATAAGTATTATGCTTTCGCGATAACATAAGAATTCTTATATAAAGTTTTTTAAATTTATATATATATGTATATTAAGTTTTTTTACAATGCTTCTTGAATAAAAATTCAAAACTAAAAAACTTGAATTTTCTACCTTTTTAATAAAACATGACAAGGATTTAATAATATTTATGGTAAGAAGTCTGGAAACAAATTTAACTTATGTAAAGAATTGAAGGCTATACTTTTGGTATTAATTAGAACATGTTTTACTATTTTTATCACTACTAAGTTAATAACAATAAGGGAACTTATTGGAAGAGAAAATTTGTCATATATTTGTCCCATAATATTTTTGGAGTGTCACTTGGAAGCAAGATCGAGAATTACTTTCGCATTGTTAAAAATTTATTTCAGAATTCAAACTTTTAATATAAAAAGCAATAACAATTGAATAAAAACATTAAATACGATTGCGCAAAATATTACGTGAGTTAAAATAAATTGTTTTATTTTAATCAAAATGATTTTTTAAAAAACTAGATTTATTATTATTTTATTTTTAAAACTTTATTTACTTAAAAATTAAGATACATTTAATCTATATATATAAAAATAAATGTTTGTTTGTATGTAATTAATAGAATCGTAAACTATGCATTTGATCATATGATCTTCAGCAAAGTTGTTGCGCATGAGCCGGGGAAGGCTTCTAAAGCCGAAAGTCCATACCATCCTTTTCATGCGCCTTGCGAATCTTGCTTTCTATGCCGATTTTATTGCAAGTTACACACAATGCGTTTAGGCGACTGGTTTTTTGTTTTGATCAGCTGTTGTGGTAAACAACAAACAAGCGAACAAGAGCATTTTTGGAAAAAATAGAAAATCAAATTGTAATTTTAAAAGAATTTATGACTAATTTCAAATTTATGAGTTTATTTAAATTTATGAGTTTACATTTGAAAAACGCTCATAACATAAAAGGACAGGTCAATTTAGAGGGAGAAAAAAATGTTATAAGTTTTGCGAGGCAAATGTGTTAGAAGCAACAGATATACAGAGTAAAAAACTGCCAGATAAAGTAAAAAAATTAAATGTAAACAAACATTTATTTTGTGTTAAAAAGGGGAAAATTTTGAATATTTTTTAATTTCGTCAATGAAAAGTTTAAAGATTCTTAAATATTTAAATATTAATCGAAATGTGTGTGATTTTCGGTCACAATGAATATAGTTTCTTGTGCAAGAGGTAATTAAGAAGCTAAATATTACAAGATCAAAATAAGACGTACTGCTCATAAAAAATTTTTCCTGCTGAAAGTTGCCAAAATTTTTTAATTTCTTGGAAGGAAAAATTAAAAATTGTTATTAGTTGTTTTTATTATTAATAGTTTTACACAAAAATTACATTGTATTGTGCTGTTAAGGCCTACGAAAATCCTCAAAAGAACACAAGACGAGTGTTTTCAGTAAATTTATCCTCCATTTTTCTTGTTTACAAATTAATAAATTCAAAATAGATGACACTCAGTACATAAAAACAATTATATACATACATATGTATAAACAATCATCATATACATATTTTGTTCATGAAAGAAATTTGTTAAAAAATGTATTTTAATGTATTTTCCTCTTAAATTAGTAATAAACTTTATTATGAAATATGTGTTTATTAATATTTTTATAATACAAATAAAGAAAAATGCGAAAATAGTAATGTACTATTTAAACATATTTGTAGAAACCATTCACAATAGTATATAATTTGGCATGCCAAGTTTAAAAAACTGCTGACATTTTCCAACACTGCATTATTCGCATAGAAAAGTAGAAAGTAATCCTACTTTGTATGCGTCTATGCATATTATGCTTTTTCTTCTGTAACTTGTCACAATCAAATACACTGATTCTACTTTTTCGGTATACGCATGTTATGCAAAACGCATGGTATGGACTTTCGGCTTAAGTTGGCATGACCAATTTCCGACAGGTGGCGCTACTGAAAATTACTAAAAATGATTTAAATCGTAAACTGTGTATTTGATCATGTTACGATCTTTAGCAAAGTTGATGCGCATGAGCCGACGAAGGTTTCTAAGTTGGCATGACCAATTTCCGACAGGTGGCGCTACTGAAAATTACTAAAAATGATTTAAATCGTAAACTGTGTATTTGATCATGTTACGATCTTTAGCAAAGTTGATGCGCATGAGCCGACGAAGGTTTCTAAGTTGGTATGACCAATTTTCGACAGGTGGCGCTTCTGAAAATGACTAAAAATGAATTAAATCGTAAACTGTGCATTTGATCATGTTATGAACTTTAGCAAAGTTGTTGCGCATGAGCCGACGAAGGTTTATAATTTGGTATGGCCAATTTAAGACAGGTGGCGTCACTGAAAATTACTCAAAATGAATTAAATCGTAAGCTGTGCATTTGATCATGATATGATCTTTACGGAGGTTTCTAAGTTACATACATATATACATAATTGGCCATTACAACCCTTCAGTCAGGATTACGGCCTAGCTTCTCACACCACTCATGTTGTGTGCGTTAATTTTATACGTGAGTGGCGGGACCTACAGTTTAACGTCGACTCCGAACGACAGAATTTTGAGAAACTTTTTCATGGCAGTTTATTTTACTCTCAGAGTTTTTGCCAGAAATCTGCTGAGAGGAAGTCGCCGAAGAAATATTTTTTTTTTCATATTTCATTTTTGATGTCTGACCTGGGATACGAACCCGGGCTTTACGAATAGTAAGCCAACACACTACCTACTACACCACGGCGGTTTCTAAGTTGCTGCGATTAATTTCCGATAGATGGCGCCACTAAGAATTATTGAAAATAAATTGAATCGTAAACTATGCATTTGATCATGTGTTGATCGGGCAAATACCAGACATTTTAGCATTTATCATTTATGATTTTAATAACATTTAGTATAACTCATTCCCGTAAATTTTGAAACATTTTAATTTTGGAAAATTTTTATAAATGCGGAAGAAAAGACCATTACGAGCCTCAGAATCAGACGGGTAACTAGCATTGAGACTGGAAAATCTTCGAGTACATGCCGCTGAGACCCGTTGGCATGAATCACTTGAACAACGAGAAGTGAGATTAGAAACTGATCGAATGCGTTCGTCTGAATCATCTGAACAACGGGAAACAAAATCAATAAAATGATTCAAAATTAATTTGATATTTGTGTAATGTCTTACCTTCCCTGCTTTTGGTGAAACTTGGTCAGTACAGGGACTGCGTTCACCCGTGGCATCACAACGGACCGCTATGCTACCACTCAGACCTAACCTAATGTCTTTTCTTCAAATTTATTTTAGTTGTTAGCGCAGCAACATACAGCTAGTATAATATAAATATTGTAATTATTATGAAATCACCTGTCAGTATAAAATTGGTAGACATTGTGTTCGCTCGCCCCAATAATATTCGGTTATTCATTAATAAGAAATGAAGAAATGTTTGTAAACGGTTCAAAATATATGTGGCGAGATTCAGGCATATTTTAAATTAAGGAAGTTAAAAAATTAGGTTGTGATTGGAAGCAGATAGTATTAGTATCGTAAAATAATATAAGTGCAAAAACATATTATTTAATTGATGAATTCAGGAAGACTACTGTTAAAAATAATTTAAATACGAAACATACTCAAATAATGCATTGAGCTACAGTAATCCCTCGATTTACGTCGCAGCTAGTTCCTAAAAAAGGCGACGTAAATCGAAACGACGTAAATCGAATTTCATATTGCTCATACTACAAAGTAATATGTTTTTAACAAGGAACTTAAAAAAGTTACAGTAATTCCTCGATTTAAGTCGCAGTTGGTTCAAAAAAAGGCGACGTAAATCGAATGACGACGCAAATTGAAGTTTGAGAGAACAAAAAATTTGACGACGTAAATCGAAACAACGTTAATCGAGGCTACGTAAATCGAAGGATTACTGTATAGGAAATTTCTAATTTGAAGATTCCAAGATTTTTTACGTCTTTGATAAATTATATGGTTTTCTAAATCCTTTTTTACTAATTTTTTCCCCGTGTACATAAAAGTAGATATTTATCTTTACAATTTAAAAAGTATCTCAAATTCACCGTTATATCGAATTGCGATTTAGTGGAGGCAGGCTGTGTTTCATGTTTTTTAACGAAGTTTTTTTTTTAAAAACTTTCAAACTACAACAACTTTTATGCCATTTCATATTCATATTTGAACAAAATATTCCTGACTGCTCCCATATACATATGTTGTTTAAATCTTTAAGAATAATCACTTTCAGCAGTGTATGAAAAGAAATGGGCGCAAATAGAGGCCCTTTTGTCATCTGAAGATAGAGATGAAAAGAAGATAAGTATTTGCCATAGAAAGTTGTTTTCGTTATCGTATGCTGTCATTTTTTTTAAGTCTAAGTAAAATTACAATTCATAATTCCAAAATGTAATTTTAAGGTCACTTCAATTGTTCCGTTTAGTTTTCAAAACTATAAATATTTATTATGAAAACTTTTATTTGAAACTGCCACTGCACTCAATCGTTATTTTTAAAAATTGCAATAAAAGCTACTGTTAAAGTAGCAATAAATCCATTCTGTGAAAATTTTAAAAAGAGATTTCAGTTATTTATTTTTATACTAAAGCAAAAACAATGATACTTTTGCAAAAATTTTAATTTTGACTTTTGACAAAAAAAAAAAATGGGTAATATTTTCTACAGTGCATTGTTTAGATAGAAAAATATTAAGCGACAAAAAAATTTTAAAACACTAGAGTATTATAGATAACAGAATGATAAGTGATAAACAAAAATATTTTCAAGTCAATGAAATTGTAAAATTGTGAAGAAAGCTAATTGGGATACTATAATCAGAAGTGACCCTTTCCAATTTTATCAACACGCAGGGCATAGAAAAAACATTTATGCAGGGCATTGTGTTAGGTTAGGTTAGTATGGTAGCTTCCATACCAAAAGCTCACTTGAGCACGCATAGCTTCCCGTTGTGACGCCACAGGTGAACGCAGTCTTTGTACTGACCAAGTTCATCCAAGGAGGGAGAAGTTGGTCAGCGCATGGGCTGCATATTTTCAAAGCACGACTACCCCACGCTGGAAAACCAGCCAGAAAGCTTGATAACCGAGGCTATATCCTTGACATCAATGGACTATAGCTCCGTCAAGCTGACAAGGGTGGAGAGCCAAATAACCTATATCTGCACCTCGCAAGAGATGGGGATTGACAAAGAAAGTGGATAACAGTCTCCTCTTCCTCAGCGGGTCTGCACCCACGACAGAAGTCGTTAAATGAGAGCCTACCTCTATGGATATAGGGATTGACGGAAGATACGGCCGCCGACTTAAGTGCCGCGGTCAGTGTGTCCGTAACCCTATCCATATCAAAACGGGTGGCAATGGTCGGAGGGGTTGCGGGAAGGCAGTCACGCAACCTCTCCTTAAAAGTGGTCCAATTGGTCTTTCTTCTGTTGACTGAAAGGGTCTCCCTATGTGAAGACTACCTTGTCAATGTGAAAGGTGATATATCTGTGGTTCGAAAAGGAGCATTCCCCAGATACATACCAGTCCCTAATATAATCAGAGAAATCAGAGCAAATCAAAGTGGTGTACAATACTTCCTTTCTATTCTATGTAAGGAAGGTTGGTTCATTACCCCGATTGTCTATAACTAACTTATTACTAATAATGAATTCAAGTAGGCACTCACCACGATCGTTGATATCGGAACTTCCTCATATCGTACGGTGGGAGTTGGCATTGGTTCCGATAATTACCGAAATCCGACGTTGTTGCGCATCTGCTACCAGTCGACCAATGGGTTCCTGGGGGGGAGAGCCCATAGTCGTGCGCAAGATATGTTGTTGAGATCCACATGACCCTCGAGTTTAACTCGATGACCATAGTGACAGTGTCTCTGTCGCTGTATCTAGGAAGAAGAAAAGCATTAATGTTAGTTTTCAGCATTATACAAGGCCTAGGCCTACCTGTATCTTGGACGTACGCGGTGCGATAGCTGGTAGCATTGAGTCCGTAAATCCTGCAATCTACTACCCAGGGTTCTTGGACTAGTACGAGCTCTACGTCGTTCACTGTTAGGCGGAGGAGTAGAGCGGCGGAAGCAGTTTTTGAGTGTTGGAGATTAATTTGTGTGACACTCAGGATCGGCATGTGAATCCACCATTGTCACATCGGCATGCTCTTCGTCTGATAATAGAGAGGTTACACCCGAGTCAATTCAATATTGTCGAAAAATTCGCCAACCAGTTCAGAGTTGGACAAATTTCCAGTCGAGGAGTGGCTGTATACACTCCTACATTCGACACCCTCAACAATCGAGTCTGATCCGTGGAGCTCCGAAATAGGGCCAGAAAGGGTGGAGTCCGTCGAATCATGGTCCAATTGGACTGGGTCCAATCTAAAAACTTAAAATTTGAAAAAAAAAAAATTAATTTGATGATCAAATTTTAAAATTTCATCTTCAGTATCGGAAAACAACTAAGAATGTAATCATCTGTGGAGTTTAATTACTTTGACGTACACATGCAATAAATCTAAACATTTTTACTCAAAAAACAAAAAATTTTCATTTTCATTTCATACTTTTTTACAATTCACATATGAGAGCATAACGTACTGTTTGTGGAAAATAATTTGATAATATAAATTAGACGCTTGCGCTTATGTCGGACTTACTAAGACATTTGCTGTGAACCTTGCTTCTATAAACACATTTACAAACGCTAAAAATTTCAGAGAGCTACAGAAATATACACGCAAGTAAATGAATCTAATTGTGATATCAGAATCCTGTTTAGAAATACATTATAACAGTAGTTAAAACATCCTATTTTTACCATTATATACCTAATGAATTAAGTGGACATTACGTAAAAGTATATATTAATTACAAAAAAGTAAGGTTTTGTAAAATTAAATTAATAAAAATTGCCTTTAAAATTTGAATGCTTTAGCATTCATGTCATTTTGTATCACTATGAAAATGAGTGTAGTAATGCTTCCATGCGAGAGCTTCTCAATGTTCCTCACAAAGAAGCAAAGATGTATTAGGTGCGTCGATCATTACTAGCAAGATCAGAAAAGTGGTTTATGTGTACCTCTTTTTAAACCGTTTACGGTATTTTGAGAACGAATGAGGTTATGCTAATAGATGTCATTCGCAGTGGGCCATTAATACCGTATGATTTACTACGTTTGATTTAATTAGTGGATAATTGAAGTCGACTACGCTCAGATTAAAGGTAACTTTGTAGTAAGTTTTATAATTGTATGCTATTTTCCCTGTGTAATTTTCCCTTTAGTATTCTTGATTTATTTCAGAGCCTTACAATAGTAGTCGGCTCTATCTCATGGCCGAAGTTTTATTGAGAAATAAGACAAACTCTATATTTGGAGTCAGAAGTATTTCTAATTTTATTTACAAATTTTTTCAGCTTATATACTATTTCTTATTCTATGTTTCTTACAATAATCTTAAACTATTTCCCCTACTTGTTCTATGTTTTCTGATTTTCTTTTCCCCTTATCTATTATTTGTTAATAGTTTAGTGACTCACAATTATGTCAATAGTAATATCAAATTCATTTATAATGCATTTCTAGTGACCCATATTAACCAACACAAGCCGCTTGAAATTGCATACTCTACATATTACGGTCATATTTTTGTGAAGTCACTTTGTATTTATTTATTTTTATTTTTGTTTATCTTTTTATTCTTATTTACTGTATATGGGTGAATACATACATTACAACTTGTTGCGCAGATGCAGAGTTGTGACTGTGTTTACAATTACCTAGAGAATGAATATTCTAAGAGTCTAATCATTCTAAATTTTGAAGGCTAGTAGCGCAAATACATTCTTTCAATTTCTAACAAAAGGACGTCCAATAACTCCTCTTTACATTCCGAGTTGCTTTCTTAAACTTGAGTTTGTAGCTAGGTCAGTTGTTCGTCGACTTCATTGCAGGTAACATTCTATAAGGTGGATTAGAAATGGATGGATTGTCTAGTATCGATTTATGTTTTATGTCCCTTATGGGTGAAAAAATATTTTCAAAAATTTCCCTATCGGAATTTAAAAATTCCATCAGTTGTTTCCTTTGATCTTCATTCAACTGTGAACCATCATTTCCACATATAATAAAATCAATTGCGTTCAATCAAAAACTTTTATAGACGGAGACTCATTATTAAGTCTCGCCGAGAATAAATTCTCTCCTCTTTTCGGCAAATAAAACGTATTCACTTTAAACGATTACCAATTAGAATATCTAATATTGTCGCTTTAATGTATTCTTTTCAAGAGTTATATAACCAAAGACTGTTTAGAACTGTACCTCCTTTCCCAAGAGTTTCTTGTACAAATAATGTCCAGCTATACTTGTTTTTGTTACTGTAAATAGGTTTCACTATTTTAACCGTTGACTATAATTTCGGTTTCAGTTGGTTCGTTACGACCAACAATATTGATAAGGATGCTATGGAAATTCATTTTTTAGGGCTATTAGTTACAGTTTTATAATTACATGTAGGGCAATTTGAGCTATGAAAACCTACAGCGCCACAGCCATCTCAATTGAGAGTGTAATTTTCTCCATTTCCATTTTTCTTCTACTGTTAGCAAACCAACAGCCAATGGCTTTCAAACTTTTTAAAGCCAAAATTATTTCTATTTACGCCCGTCTCGCATCAATAACTACAACTTTACAACCCTGTGGTTGCCTTGTTCATTTTTCGGCTTTTCTAGAATTCGAATCCAAAATTTCCTTCAGTTGAATCCTCGTTTTAACAAACACGTTTACGTTGGGTGCCAATGTGTGGAAGTAAAAGTACTGCCTTAACCCTTAAATGCACAACAGCGCCAATTTTATACGTATATAATGTAATATAATAATAATAATAAAATGATAATATTTATATATATAATATGTAAAATTTAAAAAAAATAACAACTGCGTACCACATTTTTTTCAAATATTTGTTTTGATTTTTTTTTAAATGGTGGTTGTATCTTAAAAGATACAATGCGCATTCTCCTATATTTTAATTTTCAAAGAAAAAATACCAGTATTTTAATTTTTAAAGATTATTTATTTATAAAAATAAATTATAATTTTAAACGCACAGTTAATTAAATTTTAATAAATAAACATATAAAATTTATGTCACTAAGACAAAAACAATGAGTAAAATAGAGTAATAAAAGTAATTAAAAGTTTTATATTCATAAAAATAATTTTTTCAGCGGTCACACACAAATTCACCTTACATTTCAAACAAAACATTTTGGTTTGACCCGAGCATTTGGGCAGCTTACATCTTGCTTTTTTTCTATTGTAATCCAGTGACTGATTCCATCTAGCCGGGTATCTTTCGGTGGCGCTGGGGATGCATTCGGCTTTCGTCTTTTTTCTTCTATTTGGATTTCCGAAGTTGGCCGTCCTCTTACTGGAATGGTTTTACTGTTATATGAAAACATTGCATCAGCCACTTCCAATTTGAGATCGACTAATCGTATTTTAGATTCTGGTTTATCTTTGTTTATTCTTCTATAAAGGATCCAGGCATTTACACATGTCATGTCAAGAAGGTGGTAAAATACTCTCGTTGTCCACTTACGGCTTTTCATTGCTATTTTATGCCGGCCTATTGAGCTATCCATCAAGTCTACTCCGCCCATGTGGCAGTTATAATCTTTAATGATTTGTGGACATTGAATACTTTTGATAGATTTTCCTTTTTATCAAAGCGTTTTATTGTTAAAGCTTCACTCTCTGTATTATATATATCTACTGGGGGCTTAGTACCAACATAGTTTGAAATAAGATTGACAATTCGATTATCTTTCCATGATAATGTGGTCACATCGATACCGCGTATGTTGGTAACAAATTCCTGACTCGTTCCTCTTTCGAATTTCATCATTATTTTCTCTTCAGGTAACTTACAATTCTTAATTCTATTGCGTCTAATTGTACCAACTCCCAGAATTCTCTGTGTACGCAAATATACTATGAGAGGCACTGTTGTATAAAAATTATCAAAGTATATCACAAAGTTTTGATGTCGCGGTACTCCCCGAATAAGTCTTACGACAATGTTTGCTGAGGATTGAAGATCTGGCTCACCATCTGCCAACTTTTCAGTTGTTCCTCTATACAGCTCAAATGTGTAGGCGAATCCCATTGTATCACATAGTACAAAAAATGTCAAGCCCCACTTTTTTGGTTTGTTTGGTAAACATTGTTTCATATAACTTACGATTTTTGTGTAGCATATTTGCTTATCTACACTTAATCTGTTTAGTGTCGGTACGGTAGAAAAAGTTCTATTTAGGATATCGATAATTGGCCGAATTAGGTAAAGCCTGTCGCGATTGGGATCATTTCGATCAGGCATTTTGCTTTTGTCGTTAAAATGCAAAAACTCCCAAATTTTTTCAAAGCGTTTCAGAGGCATTTGGCTTTGTATTATTTTAACACTTCTGTGGTTGTTTGCAGACCAATAGTCTCTGGTGTTTGGAAGTTTGTAGTATGTCATGTAAAAGAGAATTCCTATAAATTTGCGGAGATCGGACACAGTGAAACTAAAAGATTGATCAAAACAAGCATATCTTAAAGTTTCCATTACAATGTCTTCTTCTAATGATTGCGGAAATATATGACACCAAACTTTGAAAGGCGTTTGCAATGCCTTTATATCGTCAGTAAGGTTACTATCGCCTCCAAACTGGACTTGGTTAGCATCAAATTGAAGATTGCCCCTTTTCCATAAGACTCTTTCAAATTCCGATGACTTTGGATTTATAAAAATCTCACTAAACTCGGAAGAAAAAGAGCTCCAATTATTTGTGGCATTAGAAGTAGAAGGTGTTAAATCCAATGGTTCAAATCCACCTAAATTTGCCTCTGCCGGAATTTCATGATTATTATCATCATTTATCATTTGTATGAAAGAATCATGTATATATCCTTCAATATCAAGTTCACCCTCACTATCACTTTCATATTATTTTCATATTATATTATATTTATTTATTATATTATATTCATTTATATTATATTCACTTTCATTTTATATTATATTCACTTTCTGTATTACTATCATTCTAGAAGTTCCTAGGCGCTCTGGTCTCTTTTTACATAACTTTGTAACCTGAATTTCATCGTCATCTGAGTCACTGATGTCCGTACTGTCATAAGTAATAACCTCACTATTGCAAAGCAATTCACAAACTTCCTCATCAGTCATATTGACTCCATCAACCTTTCTAAATCCTGACATGACTTTAAAATTCTTTTAGTTAGTTCCAAATTATGAAATCAGTTAAAAAATGTCTGTCGTCTATAGCAAGATGCCGAACATACAACCTGCTAGTTCAAAGAGCAAAATATATATGAACTTGCACAATAACACAGTACATAATTCAAATAAAACGAATATATAATTCGTAGATGAATGCGCAGTGTATCTTATAAGATACAACCATTAAATAACGCTCTGTAGCCAAATTTTGAATCAAAAAGCTTTTGTAAACACTTTTAATGCCTAATGAAGTATTTTACAATAAAATACAATATACAATACAATTCGATAAGCAAATGGCTAGCAATTTTTTTTTTCAGAAAATATTATTTCATGAAATTTTTCAAAACATTATGAAATTGGACAGATTTCTATAAGATTTGCACGCTGGTGTTGTAAATTGTGAATTAAGTGGCGATAGAGAGATCGAGGAATACCTTTTCAATACATTTCCAAGTTTTGTCACAATTCACCAGAATTTGTAGGATTTTTTCCTTCCATCCTCTTTTCAACCTGTCCATAAGTTTTCAATTGGATTGAGATCAGCGAATTAAACTCTCCAGAAATCAAATATAAAAGAAATTAAACTTATCGTTCCAATGTTCCGTTAAATATAAAAATTATATAAAAAAGCGAACACAGGAAAAATCATACTTGTGTTTGTCCATCACTCATCATCGCACAGCTGCCGCGGTCGGACGCTTTTATGCGACTATTGTCTACTTATTCGCTTTGATTTTGAGTGTTTTTGTTTTTTCTCTCCCTTCCTTTATGCAGAAAGATTTTTATAGGTTTTTTTTAGGAACTTACATAGTTTCTTCTTTGTATTGACTGCTTCCGACGTGAATTTATTTTGATCTGTGAATTTTGTTATTTGTCCGTTCATCCCGCAGGTGGAAATCGTTTTTGGGAGCTGGGTTCTACTGGGAAAATCAAATCCAGTTGGACGAATTTTCGCGCCCTTTACCTGCTATTAATCAACATGAACGCAACATAAGTAGTATGTTTATGGGGTTTCTAGGGCACTTATTTCATACAAAATTTGGCTCATGCCTACGCTACAGTCGGTAGTGTCGGTTAGTCGATAGGTTTGTAACATGTAATGTGAAAATTTATATACGTATGCATGAATGATTGGACGGACAGAATGAGTGTGTGCGTAACATGTAATGTGTATGATCGTTTTTTAATAGTAAATTCTTACCACGTATTATCATACTCAATGCTGAAAAAATAGAAAAGGGATCTACACCTGTATAGTTGTTGTGTGTTTTTTTATTTTTTGTATGATTTAATTAGAAGGATCTTTAATTTTAAATGTGATAAGAAAGGATAGGTTGGTTGTGCGGTTGTTTTTTATTTTTTGTATATTTAATTAGAAGGATGTTTAATTTTAAATGTGATAAGAAAGGGTAGGTTGGTTGTGCGGTTGTTTTTTATTTTTTGTGTGATTTAATTAGAAGGATCTGTAATTTTAAGATGATAACAAATTCTTGTCACGTATTGCTCATGATCAAATGTAGAAGAAATAGTAAACGGATGTACACCTGCGTGATCGTTTTCTAGGAATAATAGATTCTTATCGCGCTTTAGTGTATACAGGATGAACACCTGCATCATCGTTTTCTATGAATAATAGATTCTTATCGCGGTTTAGTGTATACCTGCATAATAAATAATAAATTCTTGTCACGTACTGCTCATGATCAAATGTAGAAAAAATAGAAATACAAACTGATAAGAAAGGGTAGGTTGGTTGTACGTGTTCTTTTTTTTGTAAACAGGATCACCTGCGTGATAGTTTTTTTATATACCTAAATAGAATCATGATTGTGCATGTTCATTTTATTTGTATTACTTTTCAAACGAATGGTTGGACGGACAGAATGAGTGCGTGCACGTTTCCTCATCTACATCTCAGAGTATAAATAGACTTGTTTTTAAGGATTTAGAAGTCATTCTTGTGCTAGAAATTGATAGCGAGTTGTGTTTCCAAATTTAAAATTTAAAATTAAAAAAAAAATAAATAAAATATAAAAAAATGGCTAGTTTTACTTGTGAATTTTGCGGAAAAGTATTCAAGTTGAATACATCATTAAGAAGACATCATAGACTACATCATGATGGACCATCCACATCAATAAAATGCATACCATGCAATAAATATTTCTCAAGCCAGTTAAATTATAATCAACACATTTTAACACATTCAAAGATTGGAGACGGAGGAGAACCATTTGATACAGTTAATTGTACCGAGTGTAATCAACGTATTCCAAAGACGAATTGGCACTATCACATTCGAACAAATGCACATAAACTTAATTGTGCTGACAAAATTCGGAATGATGATAATAGTGCTAATGATGATGATGAAGTAAAATGTGTAAGATCAGTGTTTAAAAATAGAATTATCACATATGTTATTGAGAATAATGATGAAACGAATTTAATACCCGAGAACTTTTTATCGGGAATTAAATTCAAAATGGCTAAGCTGTTAAGTCATATGATCCAAAAACATGATAATATTAAATTCAATCTGGAGATATTTTGCGAATACATGCTGGTTAAAGAAGAGGAGAATTTATGTTACATCGAAGTAAAATCACATCAAACGAAGATGGCTATAATTAATCTGTCATCATCAACTACAGATGATCTCCTCAATATTTACAAAACACAATGCGATGTTATTGTTAAAAAAATGAGTGAATTCCAGGAACGTGATAGCGGATGGACATTAATACAAATATTACGGATAGAAATTAATATAAATAAATACCAGTGTATAAAAGGTTCGCAGTATATTCCTCTACCAACCCCAATACAAAAGAAACATGCATGCATCAATGTTCAAAATAACGATGAGTATTGTTTCAAGTGGGCTGTTATATCAGCATTGTATCCTGTTAATGACAGTTCTAAAAGAACTACATCATATAAAATTAATAACATTAGTGATGATATTATCACTTTGGAAAATGGTATTGTTTTAAATTTTGAATACTTGACTTTTCCGCTACCAACAAATAAAATTAAAGATTTTGAAATGAAAAATCCCGATATTAGCGTGAACGTGTTTGGGTTGAATGATGACAATCATATAGTCGGACCCTACTACTCCAGTATAAATGAAAAAGCTAAGCACGTTAATTTATTATTATTAGAAGATGGTGAGAGATTCCACTACGTATGGATTAAAAATATTTCAAGGTAAATCAATAATAATTTTATGTTAAAAAAAAAAATGATATTAATATAAAATTATTTCACTTTCCATTTAATTACAGATTAATAAAAACTCAACAAACAAAACATAAATGTAAGATACATGTATGTAATACATGTTTAATACATTTTTATAGTGAAACGGCGCTGATCAAACATAAAGATGAATGCAACAAAATCGTAACTAAAATGCTCTCTGTAGACAATAATATCGTAAGTTTTAAAAATTACAAAAAGCAAATGGATGTACCTTTTGTAGTCTACGCTGATTTTGAGTGTATTCTAGAGACAATTAATATTCAAAATTCAGCAAATGTCAAGTCAATACAAAAACATATTCCATTTGCTTATAGTTATTACATCAAATGTTCATTTAACAGTAGTTTAGATAAATTTAGCATGTACAGTGGTGATGATGCACCAAAACATTTCTTTGTAAATTTAGTTAAAGATTGTACAGATTTATATGTTAATTATTTAAGTATCGTGAAACCAATGAATACCTTAACACCTTCTCAACAGATTAGACAGAAAGAGGATACAATTTGTCACATTTGCAAAAAAAATTTATCTCATGTAGATCGAGTAGCCGATCATTGTCACTTAACAGGTGAATATAGAGGACCGGCACATAACAAATGTAATTTAGAGTATCAAATAGCAAATTTTATTCCTATATTCTTTCATAATCTATCATCATATGATTGTCATTTGTTCGTACGAGAACTCTCTTCTATTGAAGGTGATATAAATGTAATCCCCTTAAACAAAGAACTATATGTATCTATATCGAAGAAGATTAATGTAGATGAAAAAAATACTATAGAACTACGTTTTCTAGATTCTTGTCGGTTTATGCCATCAAGTTTGGAAAAACTAGCAGGATATTTGTCAGATAATGATCTGTCAACAGTAAAATCAAGTTATCAAACTCCCAATGAATTTAGTTTAATGAAACGTAAAGGTGTCTTTCCATATGACTATCTAGATTCAGTCAACCGTCTTGAAGAAACAGGACTACCACCCCGATCATGTTTCTTTAATAAACTTACTAATGAGTCGTGTAGTGAAGACGATTACGAACACGCTGAAAAAGTTTGGAATACATTCAAATGTAAGAAACTCTTAGATTATCTCTTATTATATTTAAAAATTGATGTCCTATTGCTTTGTGATGTATTTGAAAATTTCCGTAAGGTTTGTAAAAACATTTACAATTTAGATCCCTGTCAATATTATACTACACCAGGTTTATCCTGGGATGCAATGTTGAAAACAACTGAAATTGAGTTGGGATTATTAACAGATATCAACATGTACAATTTCGTTGTGCGGGGTATTAGGGGAGGTATTGTTCAATGCAGTAAGCGACATGTGACAGCTAATAATAAATACGTTAGTGACTATGATTCAACAAAAGAGTCAAATTATCTAATGTATTTAGATGTAAATAATTTATATGGTTACGCAATGTCTCAATATCTTCCCTATAAAAATTTTAAATGGCTTGACAACTGTAACGACTTCGATGTAACTACTGTAGAAGAAGATTCAGAATTTGGTTATATTTTAGAAGTAGATTTGGAATATCCAACTGCATTGCACGATCACCATAGTGATTTTCCATTCTGTGCTGAAAATAAGAAAATTGAGAATATGAAACATAGAAAACTAATAACAGACTTAAATGACAAAAAGAATTACATAATACATTACCGCAATCTTCAGCAATGCATTCAACATGGTTGAATTTTGAAGAAAATTCATAGAATTCTGCAATTTAATCAATCGAATTGGTTAAAAAAATATATTGATGTAAATAACCATTATAGAACATTGGCTAAAAACACATTTGAACAAAACTTTTTTAAATTACTTAATAATGCTGTCTATGGTAAGACTATGGAAAATGTCGATAAGCGAAAAGACATCAAAATAGTAATTGGGTGGGAAAATAGAAGAAAACGATTAGGAGCCAGATCACTAATTGCGAAACCAAATTTTCATAGTTGTATTGAAATTACTGAAGAAATGGTTGCCGTTGAAATGAGTAGAGTGAAAACGGTATATAATAAACCCATTTATATTGGTTTTTCAGTTCTAGAATTATCAAAATGAAAAATGTATAATTTTCATTATGATTATATGAAGACAAAATATCTTGATAATATTAATCTCTGCTATATGGATACCGATTCATTTATATATGATGTGAGAACAAATGATATGTATGATGATATTAAAAATGATATTCCGACACATTTCGATACATCTGCTTATTCAAAAGACAATCCATATAACTTCCCCTTGATGAATAAAAAAGTATTGGGAATGATGAAAGATGAATGTAATGGAAAAGTTATTAGGGAATTCATTGGTTTACGAGCTAAAATGTATTCCGTCAAAATAGATAGAGTAGACAAAGAAATTAAAAAAATTAAAGGCGTTAAAAATAGTGTAACATCTAGACTAAGCATTAATGATTTTAGAAAATGTCTACTAGAGAAAAAGCTGTATCATGATTCAATGTATGTGTTTAGATCTAAGATTCATCAAGTATATACACAATATATAAGTAAATTAACTTTAAGTTATTTAGACGATAAGAGATTTATATGTGAAAATAATGTTGACACTTACGCCTGGGGACATTACAAAATAAATTCTCCATCAACCTCATCATCTTCAAATTTAAATTCATATAGAGAATTTCTGCAAGACGATAATGATGAAATGTTTTTAAATGTAAATATATAGATTAAGTAGTTTATAAGAAATTAAGTGTAAAAAATAAGAAAGAATGTAAACCTATCTATTTATCTACATAATAAAAATAAGAAAAAATGTAAACCTACCTATTTATCTACATAATAAAAATAGAAAAAAAAACGTTTATCTGTTGTTTCATTTAAAATTTTGGTTCAGTTTAATATTTTTTAACATTTCCTTTAGAACAGCTCTTGTCTTTACAAGATCTTCTAACATTTTAGTATGGTAATTTCTAGACATTGTGATAATTTTTTCATATTAATTTTGATCTGCTTTGTATCTGTTCCCGATCTGCTTTATATCTGGACACGATCTGCTATGTATCTGATCACGATCTGATTCGTATCTGCTCACGATCTACTTGGTATCTGGTCACGATCTGCTTCGTATCTGCTCACGATCTGCTTTATGTCTGGTCACGATCTGCTTTGTATCTGCTCACGATCTGATTTATACCTGATCACGATCTGCTTGATGTCTTATGTCTATATCTTTTGAATTTGGGTACGCTATATCGTGCTTTCTACAAGCTGCATCCAATAAATGTATTCCTTTGCCTCCTCTTGCTAATCGTTTTTGAAGTTTTGTATCAGGTCCACAAAACTGATAACCAGGTGGATGTAATTCAACGTATAATTTGTTTATTAAGTTGTCTACAAATCTTCTTCCAATCTTACACTGATTAGGTGTTTTTCTTTTGACTGTAGTTTATAACCATTTTTTTCATTACTTTCATACCTATTCGCATGAAACACTACACCAGCTATACAATCTGTACTAGCTATACTAGCAAGCTGTACTAGCTATACTAGCAAGCTATACAATCTGTACCAGCTATACTAGCAAGCTGTACAATCTGTACTAGCTATACTAGCAAGCTGTACTAGCTATACTAGCAAGCTGTACTAGCTATACTAGCAAGCTATACAATCTGTACTAGCTATACTAGCAAGCTGTAGTAGCTATACCTGCTATACCTGCTATACCAGCTATACCTGCTATACCAGCTATACCTGCTATACCAGCTATACCTGCTATATCAGCTATACCAGCTATACCTGCTATATCAGCTATACCTGCTATACCTGCTATACCTGCTATACCAGCTATACCAGCTATACCAGCTATACCAGCTATACCTGCTATACCAGCTATACCTGCTATACCTGCTATACCAGCTATACCTGCTATACCAGCTATACCTGTTATATCAGCTATACCTGCTATACCAGCTATACCAGCTATACCTGCTATACCTATATACCAGCTTGCTAGTATAGCTAGTACAGATTGTATAGCTTGCTAGTATAGCTAGTATAGTATAGCTAGTATAGCTATAGCTAGCAAGCTGTACTAGCTATACTAGCAAGCTATACAATCTGTACTAGCTATACTAGCAAGCTGTAGTAGCTATACCTGCTATACCAGCTATATCAGCTATACCAGCTATACCTGCTATACCTGCTATACCAGCTATACCAGCTATACCAGATATACCAGCTATACCTGCTATATATATGATATATACTATATACATAGCTATATACCTATATACCAGGTATAGCTGGTATAGCTGGTATAGCTGGTATAGCTGGTATAGCTGATATAACAGGTATAACAGGTATAGCTGGTATAGCAGGTATAGCTGGTATAGCAGGTATAGCAGGTATAGCAGGTATAGCTGGTATAGCAGGTATAGCTGGTATAGCTGGTATATCAGGTATAGCAGGTATAGCAGGTATAGCTGGTATAGCTGGTATAGCTGGTATAGCTGGTATAGCTGGTATAGCAGGTATAGCTGATATAACAGGTATAGCTGGTATAGCAGGTATAGCTGGTATAGCAGGTATAGCAGGTATAGCTGGTATAGCAGGTATAGCTGGTATAGCTGGTATAGCTGGTATAGCTGGTATAGCAGGTATAGCAGGTATAGCAGGTATAGCTGATATAGCAGGTATAGCAGGTATAGCTGGTATAGCAGGTATAGCTGGTATAGCTGATATAGCTGGTATAGCAGGTATAGCAGGTATAGCTACTACAGCTTGCTAGTATAGCTAGTACAGATTGTATAGCTTGCTAGTATAGCTAGTACAGCTTGCTAGTATAGCTAGTACAGCTTGCTAGTATAGCTAGTACAGATTGTACAGCTTGCTAGTATAGCTAGTACAGATTGTATAGCTGGTGTAGTGTTTCATGCGAAGAGGTATGAAAGTAATGAAAAAAATAGTTATAAACTACAGTCAAAAGAAAAACACCTAATCAGTGTAAGATTGGAAGAAGATTTGTTGACAACTTAATAAACAAATTATATGTTGAATTACATCCACCTGGTTATCAGTTTTGTGGACCTGATACAAAACTTCAAAAACGATTAGCAAGAGGAGGCAAAGGAATACATTTATTGGATGCAGCTTGTAGAAAGCACGATATAGCGTACCCAAATTCAAAAGATATAGACATAAGACATCAAGCAGATCGTGATCAGGTATAAATCAGATCGTGAGCAGATACAAAGCAGATCGTGACCAGACATAAAGCAGATCGTGAGCAGATACGAAGCAGATCGTGACCAGATACCAAGTAGATCGTGAGCAGATACGAATCAGATCGTGATCAGATACATAGCAGATCGTGTCCAGATATAAAGCAGATCGGGAACAGATACAAAGCAGATCAAAATTAATATGAAAAAATTATCACAATGTCTAGAAATTACCATACTAAAATGTTAGAAGATCTTGTAAAGACAAGAGCTGTTCTAAAGGAAATGTTAAAAAATATTAAACTGAACCAAAATTTTAAATGAAACAACAGATAAACGTTTTTTTTTCTATTTTTATTATGTAGATAAATAGGTAGGTTTACATTTTTTCTTATTTTTATTATGTAGATAAATAGATAGGTTTACATTCTTTCTTATTTTTTACACTTAATTTCTTATAAACTACTTAATCTATATATTTACATTTAAAAACATTTCATCATTATCGTCTTGCAGAAATTCTCTATATGAATTTAAATTTGAAGATGATGAGGTTGATGGAGAATTTATTTTGTAATGTCCCCAGGCGTAAGTGTCAACATTATTTTCACATATAAATCTCTTATCGTCTAAATAACTTAAAGTTAATTTACTTATATATTGTGTATATACTTGATGAATCTTAGATCTAAACACATACATTGAATCATGATACAGCTTTTTCTCTAGTAGACATTTTCTAAAATCATTAATGCTTAGTCTAGATGTTACACTATTTTTAACGCCTTTAATTTTTTTAATTTCTTTGTCTACTCTATCTATTTTGACGGAATACATTTTAGCTCGTAAACCAATGAATTCCCTAATAACTTTTCCATTACATTCATCTTTCATCATTCCCAATACTTTTTTATTCATCAAGGGGAAGTTATATGGATTGTCTTTTGAATAAGCAGATGTATCGAAATGTGTCGGAATATCATTTTTAATATCATCATACATATCATTTGTTCTCACATCATATATAAATGAATCGGTATCCATATAGCAGAGATTAATATTATCAAGATATTTTGTCTTCATATAATCATAATGAAAATTATACATTTTTCATTTTGATAATTCTAGAACTGAAAAACCAATATAAATGGGTTTATTATATACCGTTTTCACTCTACTCATTTCAACGGCAACCATTTCTTCAGTAATTTCAATACAACTATGAAAATTTGGTTTCGCAATTAGTGATCTGGCTCCTAATCGTTTTCTTCTATTTTCCCACCCAATTACTATTTTGATGTCTTTTCGCTTATCGACATTTTCCATAGTCTTACCATAGACAGCATTATTAAGTAATTTAAAAAAGTTTTGTTCAAATGTGTTTTTAGCCAATGTTCTATAATGGTTATTTACATCAATATATTTTTTTAACCAATTCGATTGATTAAATTGCAGAATTCTATGAATTTTCTTCAAAATTCAACCATGTTGAATGCATTGCTGAAGATTGCGGTAATGTATTATGTAATTCTTTTTGTCATTTAAGTCTGTTATTAGTTTTCTATGTTTCATATTCTCAATTTTCTTATTTTCAGCACAGAATGGAAAATCACTATGGTGATCGTGCAATGCAGTTGGATATTCCAAATCTACTTCTAAAATATAACCAAATTCTGAATCTTCTTCTACAGTAGTTACATCGAAGTCGTTACAGTTGTCAAGCCATTTAAAATTTTTATAGGGAAGATATTGAGACATTGCGTAACCATATAAATTATTTACATCTAAATACATTAGATAATTTGACTCTTTTGTTGAATCATAGTCACTAACGTATTTATTATTAGCTGTCACATGTCGCTTACTGCATTGAACAATACCTCCCCTAATACCCCGCACAACGAAATTGTACATGTTGATATCTGTTAATAATCCCAACTCAATTTCAGTTGTTTTCAACATTGCATCCCAGGATAAACCTGGTGTAGTATAATATTGACAGGGATCTAAATTGTAAATGTTTTTACAAACCTTACGGAAATTTTCAAATACATCACAAAGCAATAGGACATCAATTTTTAAATATAATAAGAGATAATCTAAGAGTTTCTTACATTTGAATGTATTCCAAACTTTTTCAGCGTGTTCGTAATCGTCTTCACTACACGACTCATTAGTAAGTTTATTAAAGAAACATGATCGGGGTGGTAGTCCTGTTTCTTCAAGACGGTTGACTGAATCTAGATAGTCATATGGAAAGACACCTTTACGTTTCATTAAACTAAATTCATTGGGAGTTTGATAACTTGATTTTACTGTTGACAGATCATTATCTGACAAATATCCTGCTAGTTTTTCCAAACTTGATGGCATAAACCGACAAGAATCTAGAAAACGTAGTTCTATAGTATTTTTTTCATCTACATTAATCTTCTTCGATATAGATACATATAGTTCTTTGTTTAAGGGGATTACATTTATATCACCTTCAATAGAAGAGAGTTCTCGTACGAACAAATGACAATCATATGATGATAGATTATGAAAGAATATAGGAATAAAATTTGCTATTTGATACTCTAAATTACATTTGTTATGTGCCGGTCCTCTATATTCACCTGTTAAGTGACAATGATCGGCTACTCGATCTACATGAGATAAATTTTTTTTGCAAATGTGACAAATTGTATCCTCTTTCTGTCTAATCTGTTGAGAAGGTGTTAAGGTATTCATTGGTTTCACGATACTTAAATAATTAACATATAAATCTGTACAATCTTTAACTAAATTTACAAAGAAATGTTTTGGTGCATCATCACCACTGTACATGCTAAATTTATCTAAACTACTGTTAAATGAACATTTGATGTAATAACTATAAGCAAATGGAATATGTTTTTGTATTGACTTGACATTTGCTGAATTTTGAATATTAATTGTCTCTAGAATACACTCAAAATCAGCGTAGACTACAAAAGGTACATCCATTTGCTTTTTGTAATTTTTAAAACTTACGATATTATTGTCTACAGAGGGCATTTTAGTTACGATTTTGTTGCATTCATCTTTATGTTTGATCAGCGCCGTTTCACTATAAAAATGTATTAAACATGTATTACATACATGTATCTTACATTTATGTTTTGTTTGTTGAGTTTTTATTAATCTGTAATTAAATGGAAAGTGAAATAATTTTATATTAATATCATTTTTTTTTTTTAACATAAAATTATTATTGATTTACCTTGAAATATTTTTAATCCATACGTAGTGGAATCTCTCACCATCTTCTAATAATAATAAATTAACGTGCTTAGCTTTTTCATTTATACTGGAGTAGTAGGGTCCGACTATATGATTGTCATCATTCAACCCAAACACGTTCACGCTAATATCGGGATTTTTCATTTCAAAATCTTTAATTTTATTTGTTGGTAGCGGAAAAGTCAAGTATTCAAAATTTAAAACAATACCATTTTCCAAAGTGATAATATCATCACTAATGTTATTAATTTTATATGATGTAGTTCTTTTAGAACTGTCATTAACAGGATACAATGCTGATATAACAGCCCACTTGAAACAATACTCATCGTTATTTTGAACATTGATGCATGCATGTTTCTTTTGTATTGGGGTTGGTAGAGGAATATACTGCGAACCTTTTATACACTGGTATTTATTTATATTAATTTCTATCCGTAATATTTGTATTAATGTCCATCCGCTATCACGTTCCTGGAATTCACTCATTTTTTTAACAATAACATCGCATTGTGTTTTGTAAATATTGAGGAGATCATCTGTAGTTGATGATGACAGATTAATTATAGCCATCTTCGTTTGATGTGATTTTACTTCGATGTAACATAAATTCTCCTCTTCTTTAACCAGCATGTATTCGCAAAATATCTCCAGATTGAATTTAATATTATCATGTTTTTGGATCATATGACTTAACAGCTTAGCCATTTTGAATTTAATTCCCGATAAAAAGTTCTCGGGTATTAAATTCGTTTCATCATTATTCTCAATAACATATGTGATAATTCTATTTTTAAACACTGATCTTACACATTTTACTTCATCATCATCATTAGCACTATTATCATCATTCCGAATTTTGTCAGCACAATTAAGTTTATGTGCATTTGTTCGAATGTGATAGTGCCAATTCGTCTTTGGAATACGTTGATTACACTCGGTACAATTAACTGTATCAAATGGTTCTCCTCCGTCTCCAATCTTTGAATGTGTTAAAATGTGTTGATTATAATTTAACTGGCTTGAGAAATATTTATTGCATGGTATGCATTTTATTGATGTGGATGGTCCATCATGATGTAGTCTATGATGTCTTCTTAATGATGTATTCAACTTGAATACTTTTCCGCAAAATTCACAAGTAAAACTAGCCATTTTTTTATATTTTATTTATTTTTTTTTTAATTTTAAATTTTAAATTTGGAAACACAACTCGCTATCAATTTCTAGCACAAGAATGACTTCTAAATCCTTAAAAACAAGTCTATTTATACTCTGAGATGTAGATGAGGAAACGTGCACGCACTCATTCTGTCCGTCCAACCATTCGTTTGAAAAGTAATACAAATAAAATGAACATGCACAATCATGATTCTATTTAGGTATATAAAAAAACTATCACGCAGGTGATCCTGTTTACAAAAAAAAGAACACGTACAACCAACCTACCCTTTCTTATCAGTTTGTATTTCTATTTTTTCTACATTTGATCATGAGCAGTACGTGACAAGAATTTATTATTTATTATGCAGGTATACACTAAACCGCGATAAGAATCTATTATTCATAGAAAACGATGATGCAGGTGTTCATCCTGTATACACTAAAGCGCGATAAGAATCTATTATTCCTAGAAAACGATCACGCAGGTGTACATCCGTTTACTATTTCTTCTACATTTGATCATGAGCAATACGTGACAAGAATTTGTTATCATCTTAAAATTACAGATCCTTCTAATTAAATCACACAAAAAATAAAAAACAACCGCACAACCAACCTACCCTTTCTTATCACATTTAAAATTAAACATCCTTCTAATTAAATATACAAAAAATAAAAAACAACCGCACAACCAACCTATCCTTTCTTATCACATTTAAAATTAAAGATCCTTCTAATTAAATCATACAAAAAATAAAAAAACACACAACAACTATACAGGTGTAGATCCCTTTTCTATTTTTTCAGCATTGAGTATGATAATACGTGGTAAGAATTTACTATTAAAAAACGATCATACACATTACATGTTACGCACACACTCATTCTGTCCGTCCAATCATTCATGCATACGTATATAAATTTTCACATTACATGTTACAAACCTATCGACTAACCGACACTACCGACTGTAGCGTAGGCATGAGCCAAATTTTGTATGAAATAAGTGCCCTAGAAACCCCATAAACATACTACTAACATACTTCGTTCTTTGGTTGTTACTACTGTTGGTGGTAGCAATGAGAAAGCAACTCGACCATTGGCTTCATTTAACGTTTTTCATGTGGAAAAGGGCTTAAAATATTACCGATTACCTCGAGGTAAACGAAATGAGATGTGGCGACTTATTAATAAAGATACCTAACAGCAAAACCGCCGAAGTTTCTGTAAACAGCCAACATCGACAATATCCAAGTCAAAATAACGTTACACAAATCAATGTATAGGTATAATTTTCGTTTATACTAGTTCAGGTTATTATCCAGTTTGTTTAACATACATATGTAACATATTTTTGGAATGTATGCAACCATCAACAGAATTCTATATACCAGGAAGAGCGTTCGTTCGTTTAACACTCGGTATTCAACCGAAACTTGTTTTTGTCGCTCTGGCGAACATTTGTTGAGCAATTGTCCTGAATTTTGGAATTTTAGTCCTGAGAAACGTTTTTTGGTTATTATACACAACAAAGTGTTCATTAACTGCTTCGCGGCTGGTCTTAAAGTTAATGAGTGTATACGTAATTTTAGCTGTTCTATCTGCATAGTTAGTATTTTTCAATGAAAGCATATATTTAGAGGCTCCGTTTCGTAGGCAAAGTATTTCGGAAAAATTCCAAAAGTTATTAGGATTGCCAACAACTCGTATTGTAGTCACCGTGGTCGAGCAGGTAGTATGTTGGTTTATTAGACGTGAGGCCTCGGTTCAAACTCTAGGTCAGACAACAAAACGAAAATATGACAAAATATCACTTCGGCGACTTCCTCTCAGAAGATTTCTGGCAAAAACCCTGAGACTAAATAAAATTGTCATCAAAAGTTTCTCAAAAATCTGTCGTTCGGAATCGCCTTTAAAAACAGTGGTGCAAGAAGCTAAGTCACTATCCTGACTAAAGGGTTGTAATGACCAATTAAAAAAACAACTCGTATAAATGCTAGTTTCGGGCTTAAGTGGAACTTCTGCGGGGAAGACTCAGAGACAGTGTTCGCACCTTTGGACGAAAAGTTTAAGACAAGATGTTTAGTACTATCCAAATTGTGAAATGTTAATATTTCGTGATTAGCAGCCTTCTCGGGAATTTCGTTGGCTGATCCTAAATGCAATAAAAGCGATCACATCGACATTCTTAATGATGCTAGCGTATACTTTGATGGTTGGATATTATCAATTATAATATATTGGGAAATCTAATGGTCCAGGAAAGCATATTCGCCCGGATTGTTACTGGTTCTTTATCGGAGCTTAATTCGAAAAAGCTTTTAACATTTATATCGGATTACTCGAGATCAAAAAAATATTGGAAGTATTGAACCCGAATAACCGAGGATATAATGTATTGCCGAATAGGCCCAAGTCCCACTCCAGTGGAGGAGATGTGTGTTTTCAAAGAAAGGCCTGACGCCAATATTTTTTCTCAAAGTAGGTGACAAAGTAACCAAAAAGAGAAGGTATAGGGCCTACCACTAGACGGCGCTTAGGTCACATTCGAAATTCGAATGTGATAGTGGTTATGCAAATATTGAGGATTTGACAACTGAACAATTACGAAGCCGATTGGGAATCTTGTAAATCTTCCAACAGACTAAATCTTTTAAACAACTTTAGCCTAAGTATCATAATAGCCCGAGGAAATCCAAGAGAGCTGGAGATGTCGAAGACGATGGATTTTTTAAGGTTGATTGCTAGCTATCCGATTTTGGGTGGAATATTGTCTTGAAATGCTGAAGCTAACATAAAAGATTTTCCTTTGATTTTTTTATTCTATTTAAGCATGGCCACTGTGATTGAGATGATGTCACGACCAAGTCCAAGTAACTACTTGGTACGCCTTCTATCCATCAAGGCCCAGGTGACCCAGGATAGGTTGGCGTCTCGAAAGAATTTTGATTGAAGACGATTCCGGAAGGAATGCACCAGCTCTGGCTTGCTCATCAGCCTTGTAGTTTCCCGGAACGGCCCTGCCCAGGGACCCCGACCTGTGACACACTGAAGCGCCCAGAAAGTAGGTCGAAACAGCGGCGACATTTTATGGCGGCCTGACTGTCAGAGAAGACCGAGACGAGGGTGAAAGAAGCACCGTTGACGAGGATCCATTTAACGGCCCAGTAAATAGCCATTACCTTCGCCTGAAACACACTACAGTAATCCGGCAGTCGGAGAGTTTTCGACAGTAGGCTCCGCTACCAACCACATTATCGAGTTTAGAGCCGTCGGTGTATATGTCCAGGAGTTTCGGGGGGACGATCGTGTTAGGGTCCCAGTCGTCCCAACTCGGAATCAGAAAGTGAAAACCCCTGTCAAGACAATATTCCGCAGGGAGATAATCGATGTTCAATGGAGCCACAGGATCAACCAGCAAAAGAGAGGAGTGAACAGAAGGTACAATGTACCAACGAGAAAGGGCATTAAGTCTAGTCGCAGCAAATTAGCTGCCGGAGACTCTGCCGTGTCAATATTAAACGTAATGTATCTATGGTCCGAAAAGTAGCATTCGTGAGATACAAACCAGTCCTTAAGGTTACCAGAGAAATTTGAGCTGACCAGAGTGATGTCCAACACTTCCCTTCTATTCGAAGTAAGGAAGGTTGTTTCATCTTCTTGATTAGCTATAACTATATTACTAATCAAAGAGGCACTCACCACGTTCGTTGGTACCGGAACTGCCGCACATCGTATGGTGGGAGTTAGCATCCGATAGTAACGAAAACCCCGTGCGTCCGCCACCAGTCGACCAATGGGTTGCTGAGGGGGAGATACGCAATGTGATATCCGTTGGTAATGACTCCACAAACCCTGCCGTCTACGAACCAGGGTTCCTGGACCAGAATGAGCTCTGCATCCTTAACTGCTAGACGGAGGAACAGAGCGGCGGAAGCAGTTGGAGGTTAATTTGGAAGACTCTCAACATCGACCAGAGAATCAACCATTGTCACATCAGCGTCAGATGGTCCAGTCGGGATTCTCGCTTAGGGTCGGGAGGGATGGCAGCAAGCCTAGCTCCAGGCCAGACTTCACCAATCTTGCTTATAGCTCCATTTAAAACTCCGTAGAACGGAGATCGCAGCAGGCTACCAATTTGATGTGCCCTTGTTACCAACCTGCATCACGACAGCTAGGTGAAGGGCCGGGGTTGGAGTTCATAACCTCAAGGAAGACGTCCAAGAGCGCGTGTTCCACTAGCTTCCACTTAGTGGGAGCGATGGAACCATCAAGGTGGCTCTGGTCGATGATTGCCCAGGTTAGACCTTCCTTCTACACCTCACTGAGAGGCTTCGTAGAGGGGCATTTTCGAGTTGGCCACCTTAGAGCGTTTGGTAGGCTGAAGTGGAGCGTTTAGCTCGGTCAATCTTTGCTTCTTTGGGACCATCTCTGCTGTGATCGGAGATGCGGAGGCGATCATTTTGATGGGCCTTAGCCCAGGCCAGATGACCCTTCTCATTCTCTGAAATGAGAGCCGGGTCGGTCGAGCCGATGATAGCAATGATTCGCATGGGTGATCTGCAAGTTCTATATGCCCTAACGCTAGAACTCAGGCTACTTTTGACATCCGAAGTTGGGTTGATGCCAGGGACCTGCGCGCCAGACTTGTCTTCCAATGCCTTGGCGGCAGCCGAAGAGTGCATGAACATATTCACAGCAGCCTTGGATGTAGACGGTGCCTCGGTTGAATGGTGCCAGGGCGGGAGGTGTGGCGAAACTAGAGACCGGTTTCGTAACGGCGACGGACAAGGAACGTACTTTGAGGCCTGCCAGGGTTTTAACGGTACGGGGGCGGTTGTAGCCCTAGCTTGGAGCCGCTCACAGTGCGGGTTTCATCATGGTGCTACCGTGAATACGCAACCAGGTCCAGCAAGCTACAGCCACCAGCTCATGGCAATGAAATCGGAAACAAGAGGGGCAGGAGTGGTCCGGAGAAAAGAAACGGTAAAGGCTCGTGCCAAAGGGGGGTTCAGCCATAGTCACCCTGAGGAGGAGGCGTTTATAGACTACCCAGTCTAGATCCGTAGCGTTTTGTTGAAGGGCAGGGAACTCTAGCAAAGGTAGAGGCTGGATGCTCCGAGGGAGCTATGATCGCATTTCCTTATCCTGCGGAAAATGCTTGGCCCCAACCTTCTAGGTAAATTAAAAATAATTTTCAAATTTTTATTTGCAGCTTCTTTAGATAGGTCTTGGCACATCTATTTGACCAAATTTGACATTCATATGTCATAATAGGCCGTATGCACATTTTGTACAATAAGATTTTATTTTTATAATTCAAAGTTGATTTTCGATTTAATAATGGGAAAAGGGCTCCTCCACATTTAATTGCCTTTTCACAGGTTTTTAGAACATGATGTCTGAAAGTTTTTATCTAACTCAATTCCAAGATTTAATAGTATCAAAAAGAGGAATTTCAGTTCCTTCTACAGATAGTGGTATCGAACGTATCTTTTTCGGAGATTTATTGAAAGGAAATATTATTGTTTGTGTAATATATGTATGTATTTCATCATAAAATGTTTACATTCTTTTAAAGTTGGAAATGAAGATTATTTGTTTTTTTCTGCTTTATTTTTATAATTGTTATTACATTAACATTGTAAAAGTTAACCGTTGTTAAATACTAGTTTTATCACGGTTTTCTTTTGTGCATTTGAATACTGAATATCAGTAAGAGCTTTTACTTTTAAGTATTACATATTATTAAAAAATAAGCAACTAGCAATAGAATAAGTCGTCTTTAGTGGAAATAAAGAATTTGAACAAAAAATTAAAATAAATACATACACTGCTGTTGCGTTTATTACAGTGGCGACGAGGAAAACAAGTTATTTTTTAAAACTGATAAATTTTTTAAGAGCCATGGCCAATTTAATTTTCGGAAAAATGCTTTATTTTGATCACACTCAAAAAAATTTGTCTGTGTACCAAAACCAATTGGAACAGTTTTTAATCGCTAATGAAATTAAAGATGCAGTTAAGAAGAAAGCCATCCTATTAACATCTGTGTGTGAAACATCGCATATACTGTTGCAGAATTAGTGAGTCCAGCAAAAGTAGAAGATGTAATTACAACATATGATCCTTGTATGTTAGCAATGAACAAAACAAAACCACTAAACTAGCCAGTGCAACAATAAATGAATGGGCCGTTCGAGTAACAGCACTAGCAGTGCATTGTGAATTTGGTGTTAACTTGGAAACAGCTATTCGGGATAAATTCGTAATGGGACTAGAAAAGGGTCCGGCCCGTGATAAAATTTTCCTGGAATCGGTGGATTCTTCTTTTGAAAAGGTCCTGGAAATAGCCAACAACGTGGAGTACACCAAACAACAGTATAATTTAGTCCATGAAGTTAAAGAAGAAATTTTCTAAAAATGTTTAAAATTGAAATTTGTAAATTAAATTATTGCGCACCCATGCCAATCGCTCGGCAAATTATTAACAATTTTGGAAGCCTTTTCGATGGTAGTTTGGGAGAGTTTCGAGGTGGTGAGACAGTACCCAAGTTTTTTAGACCAAGGCCATTACCTGTTGCTATAAAGGACGAAGTGGAAAAAGTGATAGATTATTTAACGCAAATCGGAGTTCTTCAGCCGGTAAAATACTGTGAATGGGGGACCCCTATCGTTCCAATTGTAAAGAAAAATGGGAATGTTAGAATTTGTGGGGATTTGAAGGTCACCCTTAATCCGCATTTGAATGTTGAGAAGTACCCACTTCCTAGAATTCAGGATATATTTTCGAGATTCATGGGGGAGAAAATTTTACTAAGTTGGATCTGAGCATGGCATATCAGCAGGTAACATTAAGCCAGGAATCGAGGAAATATACTACTATTTCAATATCTAAGGGTCTTTTAGGTCTTAAGGAAATATCTAATATTCCATATCCCACAAATGTTAAGCAACTACAATCTTTTTTGGGTGTGGTGAATTTTTATCGACGGTTCCTGCCAACCTTATTACACCCACTACACAATTTGCTTCGGGTAGATACAAAATTCGTCTGGGACAATAACTGTTCTGCTGCTATGGACAGCTTAAGTCTTTATTATTGGCAGATAATTGTTTGGCCCATTTTAATGCAGCTTGTAGGACGCGATTGACGGTTGATGCCAGTCCTGCAGGTGTAGGCGCAGTTTTATCACAAATCGATGATCAGAGAGTAGAACGGCCAATAGAATTCGCGTCCAAATCTTTAACGGACAGTGAGAAACGATATTCACAGTTGAATCGCGAGGCAGTGTCAATCTTATTTGGTGTAAGGAAATTTCATCATTATCTGTATGGTCGTCATTTCACTTTGGTGACTGACAACAAACTGCTGCACCATATATTTAGCCCAAAAAGGGGAATTCCACTTATGGCCTCTAGTCGGTTGCAGCGCATTGCTTTAACCTTATCTGGTTATAAGTTTGACATATGTATGTCATATACAGTCAAAGGGTAACGTAGCGGACTATTTTTCTAGATATCCCAGGGAATGTACTGTTGATGTGGAAAAATTTACTGACGACGTGTACTTTAATTATTTACAGAATCGGTTAGAAGAGGATAAGTTTTTAGATTTTGAAAGAATAGTTAAGGGGACAGAAGAGGACCTATTGTTGCAGAAAGTCAGAAGGATTAGATCTGAATGGCCTGAACGTTGTATAATACAGCCAAGGAAGAAATTATATGGTACATGTGTTTTTTCTAAAAATTTCTTTGGTTTTAAAGCTAATTTATAAGTTTATGTATTTTTTATATTTAGTAAAGAGAAACAAAAAATTAAAGTAAAAAATTTTCAGAGTTTGTTTATTTTATTAAATATTTTTTATAGCTAATTCAAATTCTTAAAGGAAATATTTATATGGTACAAAATAAGAAAAAATTCATAACTTAAAGCTAATTAAATGTATTCAAATAAGATATTAATTTTAATAATGCGTGTGTCCCCCTCGATGTTTAATTACTTTATTTAACCGAAGTGGGATAGAGTTTATTAATTTTTGTAACTCATTTTGGGGAATTTCGTCCCATTTTTTATTAAAGCCTCTTTCAGCTCTTTTAAGGACTTATAAGTCATCCCACTCTTGTATATTTTCGCACTTAAAATTCCCCAGAGGTTTTCAATTGGATTTAGATCGGAACTAAGTAGTGGCCAGTCCAAAACAGTTATATCCTTTTCTTCAAAAAATGCTTTGGTCCTACACTACACCTTCCCTCTTAACGATCAACATGAGTTGATTGTTCTTTTACAAAGGTAAAAATAAAATACAGAAAAATAAATGTAACAATAGTTCATTACCAATATACTTTTTTTTATGAAATAAAATATACATAAATTCTGTCATAATAAAATATCTAAATTGTGTCATTCACTTTCCCCTCAGAAAAGAAAAAGAAATAGATTTTCTTTTTCTTCAGAATTTTAGGAAAATTAAGACTATAAAAAACGAAATACTCTAATTATATAAGATTTATATAGTAAGAAGTTAAAACCACTTAATCAAAAACAAATAAAATGTATAGTTTTAGCGTATGGAGAAAAAAATTGAAAGAAGCCATACAGTAGACTTTTGACATATTGAATATATATTTTAAAATTGATTTGGATAACAATATTCCTGCCAAAGCCTGGACTATAAAAGGATATAGAGGATATGAAATTGAGCAGTCTGACTCTATAAATGAGTAGGCGCTTGTTCAATGCCTTTTTCGGTCAAAATGTTGAAGGCATGGAAGTTGTACAAACAGTAGTTTATACAAATATGATATACAATTTTTAGATAAACTTTTTCAGTTTGTTTTTATGTACAAGCGATGTTTTACCGTATAACTCAATCTTAATGTTGTTATCGGTTCGTATTTCTATGACCTTGAAGGGTCCTTTGTAAATACTATCCAGTTTGTGACCTGCTTCGTTGTTAAGTAGGACTAGGTCATTTAACGAAAAATTTACTGGATTAGCGTGATCATAGGAAATTTCCTGTTTACTCAATTTAGCATTTTGACGAAACTAGCGGCTCTGCGGTGTGCAACTTGAAGTCTAAATTTGACTTCTCTTTCATAAGAATCATTATTATACAAGGGAGCTATGCTGACGTCTTTCGTCAAATCCATGGCGGGTGGAATTTTTCCAAAAACAAGTTCAAAAGGACATGTCATGAGCTGTGGAGGGCGTTGTAATATAACAATACACAAAAAATTTTAACCAGTTGTCCCAATCAGACCCGTCATTTGAAATATATGATCTTAAATACTCGTTGAATGTTCTATGTGATCTTTCAACAGTACCGAGTGTTTCATGATGATATGGAGTATAATTTACCTTCTCCACTTTCATGAGTGCGCATAGCTCTTGCAATACTTGATTTATATATCCCGTACCCATGTCCGTGGCTATTTTAGTCATTGGACCATATATTAAAATTAATCCTTCCATGATTGCTTTCGCTACACTTTTGGCGTACTTGTTGTCAAGTGATAAAGGTCCAATAGTGTCTATAATGACTATCTCAAAAGGCTTTATTGGAGTAGAAGTTAAAATAAACGGTTTTTTGCCCTTAATTGCTGGTTTATTCATTTGGCATGGTTTGCATTTCTTGGCATATTTAGTAATGTCTCTAGTCATGCCTTTCCAATGATAACGGAGTCTTATTTTTCTAATCATCCGAGTGATTCCTATATGACCTCCAATAATGGGATCATCATGATATTTTTGGATGATTTCAATTTTTTTTAGCATCGGTTGTTACTTTTTCTGTGTTTGGTAAGAGCACTATGGTCAATCTTTTTAATAGACCATTACCTTTATTTCTAAAGCTTTCAATACTTATCCTCGGAGTATTGAGCAGACAATCATTTATAGAAAGTCGCAAGGTTGTGAGACCTATGTTATCAGCTATTTTTTCAAGCTTTGGAAAAAGTATATCTAGATCAACTATTCCATTAATAACAAAGTCATGGAACATAAATTGGGAAAGTTTTTTCTTTCCTTTTAGGATAATTAATTTATCCTTCGACAAATACAACCATGGCGTTTTTCGGTGCTCTAGGGCGTTAATCCCTTCATATACTTTTAGTTCAACCGATGGACGGGGCTGTGCTATTTTATTTGCACACTTTGTTGTCTTTTAAGCCTTCAGTCTAGTTGTTACCTTCAGTATTGTTTGTAATTCCGTATTTTTTATATCATTGAAATTTATACGCGACAGCGCATCCGCCGTGTGATTATCCCTACCCATAATGCATTCGACTACGAAGTCGTATTCCTCCAGATCTAATCTCTTGCGCATTAATTTAGATGGCGGGTTTTTAAGTGAAAATAAATATGTGAGTGGCCTATGGTCCTTCTAATTAAGAATTTTTTTCCGTATATATATGGTCTGAAATATTGTACTGCCCAATGAATGGCAGTGAGCTCCTGTTCAATTGTGGATTTATTGCTTTCACCCTTTGTGAAAGCTCTGGACGCATAAGCTTTCCGCACGCCTTTTTGCTAGCGTCTGTAGTTATGCAGAACCCTTTTGTAAAATCCGGATATTGTAGTATTTTTGGACTAAGGAGTTGTTTTTTCAAATATTGAAAAGCGTTTTCGCATTCCTGAGTCCATTCAAAAGTTACGTTTTTTCTAGATGTTCTGTAATAGTTGCAGAATGCAATGAAGCGTTTAGCTTCGTCTCCATTTGTTGGAGTAGGGTAATTTTCAATTACAGAAAATTTGCTTTCATCAAGTAATATACCTTTATCTGTACATTTGTGTCCTAAAAATGTCACTTCGTGACGGAAAAATGAACACTTATCCGGGTGTAGTTTTAGATTGTGTTGTCTACATAAAGTAAACACATCTTTCAAATTTTGTAGCATATGTTTTCCAGAGCAACCGACAACTATTAAATCGTCCATATATACGAAAGCTTGGGACGGTTTTAATCCCGAAAAGGCAAGCGACATCATTTTTTGGAATGAATTTGGTGCAATTTTAATGCCATAAGGGAGTCTTTTGAATCTATAAGAGCCTTTGTCAGTTGAAAAAGACGTGATGTTTTTAGATTCTTCTTCGAGCTCTATTTGATGAAAGCCTGATATCAAGTCAAGGCATGAAAAATATTTTGCTCTCCCTAATTGATCTAATATGTCATCTCTGCGCGGTAGAGGAAATTTGTCAGCAATTAGTTTTTATTTATGCCTCTGTAATCAATCACAAGTCTCCATCTCTTTTCTGTATGGCCTGGTAATGATTTTTTATGTTACTAAGAGTATGGGACTGTTATATTCAGAGGTTGAGGGTTCCACAATATCATCATTTATCAATTTTGTAACCTGCCTATTCACTTCTTCTTTATGTGAATGTGGTATTCTATAGTTTTTTATATAAACTGGTTGATTGTCTTTAAGTCTCAACTGTTGTTTATAAAAATTATTGGCGCTTATTTTTTCTGACTCTAGAGCATAGTTTACCATTTCAAAGCACAGTTGTGCAAAGAGAACTCACACGCATTTTTGTGTTTTTTCATTTAGTTGTCGAGCAGACTGCGACAAGAACACATGTGCGGCGGATGCTTTATCATTTTATTTCAGCATAACACTCAAAAAATATTTTATGTTAAAAATGTTCTGTTATTAGCCAGGCGTATTTCATTTTTTTTATTTTGTAGCATAGTATAATTTTTTTAAATGCTTTGGAATGATCGCTTTTTGTCTTTTAATAAAAAATGAGTTTTTCATTCTTTTTATTTTTATTTATCTAAAAAAACATGGCATAATTTTTAAGCCAAAGATGGATAGCTTTATGTTCTTTTAATAAAAAATGGATTTTTTATTTTATTTTTATTTATCTAAAATTATTAAGCCAAAGTTATATAGCTTTACATATGTATGCTGATGAAATGAAAATAAATATAGCGTATAATATTAACACTTTTCTATGGCTGTAAATAAATAAATTCTCTCAACTTATTTTCTCTCTCTTACTCACTAACACATAACCAAAAATTTTTTGACGAACCCTGCTTTAGATACTCAACACGTTCATTGTTTTCTTATTGTTAGTGTGTATTTGTATTGTGTGGCTTTTGTTTATCGTTTTTAATGTTAAACGATATTAGGTCGTTTCGATTTGCGTAACAATATGTACATATATATAATAAGGATAAATATTTTTATTTAAAATAAATCATAATTGCATACTTACAGTTTCTTCAATCTTCTCGAGGCGAGATGAAATATTTTTTAATATTTCCAAAATGTCTTAAATAAAAACAGAAATATTAATTTAATCCAATGATAATAAGAAAAATTGACTTAACCTTAATTTTTTGCGGCCGCTGTTGACGTTGATAGTAGGTTGTCAGTGGGATTTAAGGAATATGATGTCATCGGTATTATATTTGTGATGGAAATAACCATTGTAATAAAATATTAATCAAAATGTATTTGTTTCACTCTTGCATGTGCACTCTTTACCAATTTACAAATTTTTCTAACAATGGTAACAACAAAAACTTTTAACGGCAGAAAATGCAACTCTCTACCACAACAGTGACGATCATTTTGTTCGATGTTTAACATTATATGAGAGAACACCCTGTCGAATATTAGCTAGCGATTCTTTTTTATGCTTTGTTGTCTCTTGCATTATTTTCAACATTATTTTCATTACTACTTAACATTAAAGTATTTTTGCATAAAAGCACTCTAGTTTCGACAGTCAAACAGTGAACATTCAAACAATCAAACAAAAAATACATATGTAAATTAAATTAAAATAAAACAAACCAAAATTTTGTAAAACACATAAACATTAAACAGTGAATTTAATAAATAACACAAATTAAAATTACAAAAATAAATAAAGGCATTTTATTTAAAACAAAATTAAAAGAACAACAAAAAACGAACGAGCATAACATCAAACATTAAACACATTTTACCAGTCATTTGACTGTCATTATTGATGAAAACATTCACAATTTTTTTTTTTTTAAATAATTCTATAAAAAAAAAATGCAAATAATAGTTTTTCATGTGTTAGTTTCAGTTATTCATTTCTTGTAGGGTTACTTTTGACATTTTCTATATGTATCATTTTTTATCCATTATTATCTTTCTTCTTCCGTTTCTTATAAATTAGAATAGAACTGAAATTTTGTATATTCATTAAATAAAACTTTATCTGGATTAACTAAAACATCCCAGTGTTTTTCATCAAGTTGTTTACAAATCCTCTTCCCATCTTACACTGACTGTTTTTTTAACTGTAGTTTTTTCTCATTATTTTATACCTCTTCGCAAAAATAACTGAAATCAAGACGATTTCCTACATATACACCAATTTATACGATCACTGTTTCAGTATGTTAATTTTTTGATATTGATTTTGATCTGCTTTGTATCTGGTCACGATCTACTTTATACCTGATCACGATTTACTTTATATCTGATCACGATCTGCTTTATATCTGGTCATGATATGTTTTATCGATCTACTTTATATCTTAAAAACAAAAATTGTTTTTGTTTGTTGGTTTTTGTTAGTGCGATATACATATTTCGTCGTGTGTGGTTTTGTCTATTGTACTTTTATTTTTTTTCATTGTCATGTTTTAGATAAACATTTTTTACCTTAATGTTTAAATTGTTTATTTGATCAACTCGATCATCATATATTTGTGTTATATATTTGTCGACTACGACATTTTTGTTTTTATGATTATATTTATTAAAACTTTCTCCAAATTTATTAATATAATTCATCACTTTCACTCTTCTCATAAATTATGTTAGATTCTTTAAGTTCTTCGATAATAGAGATTATTTCGTTTTGATGATTGTTGTGACCAGCACCTTCCGATGGAAGAAGTAAACGTAGTCTGTCAACTAGTTCATTAGGATCATCCCAATGTACGTAATTTGAATTCCGATTATCTAGTAATTTTAGCAATAATTTACTGCCTTTTGTTTAAATGTTTGTTGTTGTTTCTAATAAATGTTTAATTATTCGTATATATTTGAAGGCCCGTGTTCCTCTCATTTGTTTATTAGGTTCATAGCGACGTCTATGTGCATTGGTATGAATTAAAATTTCTTTATATTTTTTCAAATCATTTTTAGAATAATGGAGCGGTTTTTTTATGAAATACTACTTTACAAAATCTAGGCGTCATTTCCAATTTCATATTTCCTATCCGCATAGTATTATCTCTATTAAATATTAATTTGTCCTTGCCATATCTCCAACTTCCGTCTACATCTTGATTAAAACCATAAATTTTATCCAATTGCTTATTATTAATAAGTGATTAAATATTTTCAAATAATGGAGAGTTTTTGGGCAGCTTTAAACGTTGTTTTCTTTTCAAGTGTTTCATACACATCAAGTACTTCCATTTGGTTATTAATTTTGGTTAGTAATTTTGGCTAATATTTTGCCAGAAACGCTTTAGTGTTCAGACTACAGGATCCAAGTTTCCACTGTCTGACATATACCGGACTGATATCACCAAAAAAATTTATAATGCGTACACAATTTTAGGTACAATATTATCATGAATAGTAATGGTGCCGTTCAAGTAGGAGTAAAGAGTTGGATGGTGCATGAGAAACGCTATTATGCTACAAAGGTTTAAATGAATGTGTTTAAATAACACTAATAAAAAACCTCAAGTGTCTTTTTCTTAAATTATCGTGATGATCTGAAAAGACAATTAATTTTACTACATAAAATTAGTGCCCAACTCGGAAAGAATCTGCGGAATCTAGATGATATATCCAAGCAATAATGGAGAATCGGACCTTCAAAACGTTAAAAAAGTCTTTTGAGGACATGAAATCCCCTACCTAATTACCCATAATAGTTATAAATGCTATGATATTTATATTTCTTTTGATGTTTGAATTGGAATCTGTACAGACTTCAACCGTCTATATTTTGACAAATGAAGTATTTACTGCTGGTGAAAGATTAACAAAAATTGGTGTTCCCAAATATTCCGGGATTATATGGAAAGAATTTCTTATTGAGACATATTTTGTCGCCCTTTCATTGCAATCACAGCTTGTCCAAGGAGTAAGTATATTTCTGTTTGAAATAATCGTGTATTTGTAATCCTCTGAACTTGTTGAATTAATATCCGACTGCTGACTCCGGTTATTATTTAGCATGAAAAGCATAAGCGAAGATTGTGGAACAAATTCTTAAGCGACTAATTTCCATTTCCTCTAAAAATGGCCTGGAAATACCAATTGAATTGAACGAGAGACAAGATGCCCACAAATTAATAAAGAGGCGTTGGCGATCGTGTTTGCTGTAAAAAAGTTTTTCAAGATGTATATGCCAGACACTACATGAATAACGGATCATAAGCCGTTATCACAAATTTTACACCCCGTAAAAGGTTTGTCTGCGTTGTACGTGAGTCGAGTGGCAAACTACTCAGATTTCTTAAGCAACTGTAACTATGATATCGTGTATAAGCCAAAAAGGCAAATGCCAATGCTGATTTTTGTTCAAGAATACTTCAGAGTACATAACATATCTAGTATAAATCCTAATGAAGAAGAATTCGACCCATTTGACAATTTTATTATTGGCCAGGTGAACCAACTACCAATTAGAGCAGAAGATATTGCCCGGGAAACTAGAAAGGATATTACTTTGGGTAAGATTGTTCAAACCTTAGAAGCAGGTCGAAGTCTTAGCAACGCTGGATATAAGTCACCCGAAGAAAACTACACACTCTATAGCAAATGGATGGAGGTAAAAATTACAACTTCGACTACATCAAGACTACAACTCAAATCTTGGATGAAAATTTAATTAATATAATTTTGCTTTTTTTGTGAAATTTACATACATATATATATAACTATTACTTTAATTATAACAATATATAAACAGTACTATTAAATAAGATAAAGTAAGTAAGTAAGATAAATGCTTGTTGTACTGAAGTTAATCAATAAATAAATAAATAATAAAATAAATCCAAGTCAAGTCAAATCTTCAGCGCGTAGGGTGTTCCAAAAACTGTAGTGTCCGACAATGGGACCAATTTTTCAACCGCTGAATTTTGTGACTTTTTGAAAGTAAGTGGGGTGGTATGTCATAAGCAAACGTCACCGTACCACCCGGCGACTAACGGACAGGCAGAAAGAAGCGTCCAGACCATAAAAAATTCCCTTAAAGCTATCTGCTCGACGAAGTCTTCTATCCAAAGCAACATTAATAAGTCGAACATCCGAACCTAATTAACCAGTATATTTTTTGTGCGGTAAGCCCAGAATGAATCCACATAGGCGATCTCCAGAAGAATTCAGAATATGGCAACTCCTTATCGACATTTTCTGTCAATACTTTTTTATTTAACTTCACTTTTTGACTTACTTCTTTATACACACGCGATTATAACCTAATAAAAATGAATTTGCTGAATTAATAAAATATAACTTTAAATTCGAAAATACAAAAACTCTTTTTATATGTTTTCCAGGCCTTTGATAAGGTGTGGAATAATATTCAAAATAAAGCAAAACTTTCCTAAAATTGGATTCATTCTAAGTTCTCGCCAAGAAGTTATATTAATATATACGTTACGAAAATCGAGCTTAATTTTTTTTAAACGAAGAGTTTCTATTTTAATTTAATAAAAATATTAAAAAAATTAAAGGAAACTATAATGAAATTCGTGTTTGTGATATATACACTGAGGCTAAGCGCTGTTACTTATCAACAGTTTACTCATTTTACTTACTTTCTCACCAAGTATTTCATTGGTGTACAACACACTTTATTGATAACACGGCGCTACCAATTAAATTCAGGATCCGCTGTGCTTATTACACACTTTTAAATGCAACTCTCTGAAACTCGTCAACACTGACTGCTTATTCACAAATGCGTGGCAGCATCATTCTGGGCTCCTTATGTCTGTGTTCACACGAAGAGATTCGTATTTCCAAAATTGCTAGTTTATAGGCGAGAGGTAAAGAAACTCGGATACTCTATGTTCGACTTTTCTTACTCGTAATGCACACATGCATACACAAAATTATAAATAACGAATATGACATCAAAAATAAGATTAGACTGAACGCGGAAAGTAGTTCAAAGGGGAATAAGCCAAAATCTTAAAAATAATTATATCATCGTGAGAACACAGACTATATACCCCTTCCTTATTTGTCTGGTAACTTCACAATATTTCTTAAGTGTAGTTTTTGATATTTCTTTTGTTCCCTTCTCTTCGCGATCTTTTTTAAGTTTTATTGTTGCGCTTTTGATTTTGTTTTGTTCTCGCAATTTCCTAAGTGTTTGTTAATGTAATTTCTGTTTTACATGCTCTTTTCTTATCTGTCGACTTTCATTTAGTTAATTTTTATACGTTTAACAATAAATATATATGGTCCCAGCCTAAGTCAAAAATGATAATTTTGAGAAAAATCACTTTTTATATATAGAATTGTTTCAGGAAAAATGAGAAAGTGTATTAGAAAAAAATTATTATAAAATTAGGGATACTTATAAGATACAAAACGACAATGAAAGTCTCATTTGTTTATTAGGCACTTATTATAAAGGAAATGAGGTTTCATTACGACTTAAGTCAACATTTTTTATTAATACCTTTTTAAAAAACACTAGTAGAGAAATGAGATTTCACGTAAATATATAGTTTTATTAGTAGAATATGATAGCACACATAACTCAAATTGACTTAGGTCAACTTAGGCTTTTATTACTTATTACCACAGATATATAAAACACAGCTTTATAAGAGTATGCGTATAATGGTTATCCTCGTACATATTACAATATTAACGATATTTCGTTAAAAAAAACACCATGAGTGAAAGTAGATGTTTCCAATGACTTTATTGTTTATAGAATAAAAAACAAAGGACTTATACCTGTTTTCCATATGCAAAACCGAGCTAATTCGAAATGTATCAAAACAAAGTAATTTTACCTTTTCTGATTCGTTAAATTTTGTGTTGGAGATCAGTGTTACAGAAGAATACAAAATAAACGTTTATGAAGAAATGCTCCAATATTTCCCAGAAAAGGAAATAGTAATAGGCCATTTACACTACAGCGAAATCTAGTACTTATGAGATTTCGAGCCAAATCTAGTTGATTTTAACTAGATTTCCCATACAAAACAAAATCTACTTATTTAGTCGATATCGGCACAATCTACTCAAAATCCAGTAAAAATAGAAATGCAACTATGTGTTTTGCGAAATAGTACTTAAAAATACAACGATGCGCAGGAAAAAATGATATTTCAATTTAAAAACAAAACTTTAACCTCTTCACGCCCTTGGCCACATACGTGGACGTTTAAGTTTTTATAATTATAATTATAATAATAATAAAAAGAACAAAAATTTGATAAAAACTTATTGACTACCAAATCCTCCAACAACAGAAGTGAACATTTTACCGTTTGTCTGCACTGATGATATTATTTCCGACCCATAGTTAGATAAATCAACAAAAAAGTGAAATAATTCTTCGGCAATATGTTTTAGTGGATTATATCACGAAACCGTTAATATTTGAAAAAAAAAATAATATCAGTTGTATTTAATATAATAAGTTTTACCATCACTACCTAAAAAATCTAAAAGCTGGACTAAAGTGAATCCTGGAATTAGACTTGACGGTATGGGTCATTATCCTAAATACAAGGAACTGAAAAATCTCCCCAGATGTCACGACAAAAATTGTGTAAGACAAACTCTCTACATTTGTGAGAAATGTTAAGAATGTATATGCCTGATATGCCCAGAATGTATGAAATCATATCACACATAAATTACCATTAACGCTCAGTGACCACAAATGTGGACGTTATTCCTTTTTGTGAATTTTCATTCTTTTTTGTTTTCTGAATTCCTATTTAAATAAAATTAAATAATTTAAAAAGAAAACAAAATATAATCATTTTTTGTCACCATAATAAATTGTCCCTGAAGAGGTTAAGCATAACAAATGAAAAGTTTGGCGGCTTTTCGATGAACATATCATATGAAATATTAGGAACATCTTGCTCCCAGAATGACCCATGACGAACCTGTATTAAAGTGCGGTTTAATATTTATATATTATTACCTATTTATATGCTTATATGTATATATATGCTTAATGTCCTATATTTTTCATTTTTGTTTGGTATTAAACTAAATTTGGAAATATTATTTTCTTTTAAATTTCAGTCAGCTGTTTTTGTTATTAAAATGAAATCTTGCTACTGTCAAATAAATCCAGTGTAAACGATCTAGATTTTGAGCAAGATTTGAAATCTAATCTACTAGATTTCGCTGTAGTGTAAATGGCCTATAAATAATAAAATAAAATATTGTTTATATAATTATTACCAACATATTTTTTACAAGAAATATGAAGCTTTTAAATGCATAAGAACCTCAATTCCCAAAAACGCAATTTCGTATCTGGTTTGACCGCTATCTTACCACACGTTAGAAAAATATTTTAAAACTTCTTATGTTTGTGATTACTATTCCGGTACCCTGTAATCTGGCGAACTTGACAATCATGTTGTCCATAATTCAGAGGAACACTGTCAGTAATTTTCTAAGACTTCAGATTTCACACTTATGCAATTCTTTTGAAAGGAATATTAATATAAGCAAGTCTTCATTATTTGCGGGACATTCAAAATGGGCTAACATAAAACATATTAAGGCTGCAAAAGATGGAGAAAAAGCTACTGTGTTTACAAAACTGTCCCGCCAACTTAGGTTAGCTTTGCAAGAAGGTGGAAGTGCGGATCCTGCCTTAAATGCACAATTAAGAAATGTGATGGAAGAAGCACTACGGAAGAACATGCCAATGGCAACTATTCAAAATGTCATAAAAAAATTTAAGAATATTAAAAGTGATGTGAAAAGATATAGAATAGATCTGCGGTATAAGCAAAAGGTGTTTATGGTATGCATTATATATACAGATAATTTTGCAGCTGTGAAAATGGATATCGCCCCTATACTTAAGAAATCGGGGTAAATATTTTCATTTAAAAATATCCACATGTTAATAAGAAATTACGATATTGCAGAGCTACTATTATGGATACGAATATTTTTGAAGAAGTTGGTATTATTGAAGCATTTTTTGATAAAACTAAAGGTTATAACGATTGCGATATAGAAGACAAAGTAATGGAAGATGCTATCCTCTTTGGAGCTGAAGATGCCGAAATTATAAATAAAGAAACAGGCTTTGTCAATGTAAGTAATTTTAGGAGTAAAGTAAAGTTTTCAATATAAATATAATATATTTGTATATGTATATGGATAAGTCGAAAAGGACAGTAGAATGCATTTAATGTAAAAAAGTCAAAATAAAACGGATTTTTATTTGGACATTAGCCCAAACTAGTAAAACTTAATTAGGTCTTTAATTAGAGCTAAGATTGAATTTGAGGCTAGCTTTCATTTTCAAAATAATACGCGAAAAACAACGCATTCACCCGAAAGTGTTTCTTACAATAACTCAAACATCGGTTTTAGCGAACCCTGATGCGATATCTGACTGTGACTAATCTTAGAATCTTGTGCATTCATGTTCATTTGGAATGGTGTTCAATTCACCCAAAAATGATTTATAGTTATTCTTTGAATTTAATTTTAATCATTGTCGTACGGGACATTTCTCCTTCGTGATATTTATGTATGTAGCTCTACAAATTTATGATAGAGCATGTTGATATAATTTTTTTTAATAATCAGAGAAACACGTATATTTTAATATAAATTTATTATTTTATGAAACATAGGCTTTTGAAAAAAAATATTTTTTCCTTTGTGTTATATGTGTATGTATATACATACTACCCAACGTTTTTCCAATATATTGTCAATAAAAACGTATGCAGATATGTAGTGAAACAGGAAGCGATTCCAACCACGGATTTTCTTTCTGCCAAGCAATTTCTTTAGGTCTGGAGACAAGAAATAGACACTCTATATTTAATAGAAATTAGAAAATTTGTTTCAAATTTGAAACAAAAAGGAATATGTCTATAGCAAGTTTACAAAGTTTAAGCAGTAGACTCATCAAATATTAAATTCAACATACATAATTTGGTCAGTACAACCCTTCAGTCAGGATTACTTCCTAGCTTCTCCCACCACTCATGTTGTGCGTGTTAATTTTATACATGAGTGGCAGGACCTTCAGTTTAAAGTCGACTCCGAACGACAGATTTGTGAGAAACTTCTCACGGCAATTTTATTTACTCTAAGAGTTTTTGCCAGAAATCTGCTGATGTCTGACCTGGAGTTTGAACCGTGGCCTTTCGTCTAATAACCCAACACACTACCTACTAGATTACGGCGACTTCTTTTTTTACTTCAAGCAATTATTAGGAATTTAACTTTGTTTGGCTTGCATAGTTACTTATTGATAATAAATAACCAAAAACAATTTTTTTTCAGTTTATTTGTAGACCATTTGAAATTATGGCTCTTAAAAAATCAATTGAATCCAAAGGCTATGTTGCTGACAATGCAGAACACGTGTATACTCCTACAGTAAGTAACGATATTTTTCTTTAATATTTCAATTTTTTGTGCTTTGAAAAATAAAATGTGTAGTTAAATTTGAAGAAATAAATAAGTAATATGTAAAAACGTTGGATTGAGTTTAATAAAAAACACTATAGCCAAAATTCCATACCATGCGTTTAATGCGACCTTGCGTTACATGCGCATGCCAAAAAAGTAGAATCAGTGTAGTTATTTGTGACAAGTTACAGAGGAAAACGGATATAATACATAGATGCAAAGAACGCATAAGGTATGTTTAAGGGCTGGTTACTCATGCGTAAGAAACGTAAAATCGTAACGTACGTAGCCTTAAAAACGTTTGTGTAGTTATAGAAACGTTAAAAACGGGACATATGTCAACGAAGAATGTAAATAAAAACGAAACAAAATACAAAGCAACACACAAACGAACACAACACAATGCAAAGAAATTGGTATACAGACATTTGCACTCATCATCAGTGTTGCCGTTTTTGGTTATTTATTTATTCAATGTGTAGATTTGGTTACTATTTTTCTTATTTCTTTTGTTTTGTTTGTTAAAATTAATTAATTAGTAAGATTATAATTTTATTTTGTTATTTTTTGTTTCTTTTTTTCTCAATTATAAATTAAATTTGAAAAAATAAAATAAAATAATGCGAATTTAATTTTGGTTGTATTATTTTTTTTTTATTTTGTGATTTTTTCACAAATGTTGGTTACAATATTTTTTTCGTGGCAACACTGCTCATCATCACTCATGTTCAAATGTCACGTAAAAACGTGAGAGAATTCTGTTTGATACAGATTGTTCTGTTTTGCTGACGAGAGAGAACGTTTCGGTAAGCATTTACATTGTTTTCCATATGCTAAAAAGAGAACGTTTGCTACGGTACGTTACTTTACATATGGGTAACTGGCACTTTACTTTCTACTTTTCTATGCGTCTCATGCATCGCTGAAAAAAGTCAGCTATTTTTTAAACTCAGGGATGACAAATTATATTCTATTGTGAATGGTTTCGATAAATATGTATACTATTTCCGCATTTTTTTTGCATTACAAAAATATTAATAAAAAAAACATTTCATAATAAAGTTCACTACTAATTTTTCCTCTTAAATTTACATACACATTTTACATTAAAATACATTTTTTAACACATTTCTATCATGAACAAAATTTGTATACTAGTTATCGATTGTTTATCATCTCTTTTGAATTCATTAATTTGTAAACGAGCAATGGAGGAGAAATTAGTTAACAATACTCGTCTTGTGTTCTTTTGATGCTTTACGTAGGCCTTAGCAGCACAAAATATCATATATGTAGATTCATAAACATGTAATGCCATAAATTATTTTAAAATCATAATTTGATTTGCCATGTTTCTAACAATTATTTTTATTTGATAATTATTTTATCACAACAGCTGAAAAAGCAAAAAACCAATCGCATATAACGCATTGTGTGTAACTTGCAAAAAAAAAAGCATAGAACGGTAGAATCGCATGTAACACATTAAACGTATGGTATGTACTTTCGGCTTTAGGTTTGCTTGACTTAAATCCAGATCTGCTAAAATAAAACGAGAATTCACCCAAAATATTATAAATTTACGTACAGAGTAACAGCTGTTTAAAACAAAAACTTTAAAACAAGAACTTTAAATTCACCTTTAAATTTTTTTCGTTATTACAACTTACGGATAAAATAAAGATAACTTTCTTAAAAAAAACTTATGCCAAATTAAACAAGTTGCTAAAAAAAAAATCAATGAGAACGACTTGCTTCTTTTTTTATTATATTTGAAGTTGTCATACTGAAAATAATATATATACAAATATGTATGTATATATAAGTATGTATAAACCACTTCAAATATGAACAATCACGATAAAAAAAAGAAGCACGTCGTTTGTCGTCGGTTTAAGCACCGGTAGGTCAATGAAAACCGTTTCCATACTTTGGAATAATATTTCTAACTGTTATTTCGTAGATACTTCCTTATTTTTTGTTTTAAAAACTTTAATAAAGTCCATGTCATCGGTTGCCACATGCCAAGTCTTTATAGCAGTTTCATAACGCAACTGATATTCAGTTGATATCGATAATATTTAAACAATACCAATACCTTTATCTCTCTTTCAGGTCAATGTACAACTCATTCCTGCAGAGCTAATAGAATATGAGAAGTTTATAACCAAAATTAAGAACGTGTCGGGAGTGGAAGATATATATGACAACATCAGTGAGAATATTAATGAAAGTTAAAAATTAAAATTGCATAAAATCCTTAACCCTTTGATGGCTGTTATCTTGTCCAACTTTTTTGTTAATAAATATGCTATTTTGTTAAATATACTATTTAAAGTGTAAAAATAAATTTATTTGTTTAGTAACTATACATGCTTTGGAATATCTTACTTTTAGTGGTACTGTTACGGAGCGCTCTAATCAGTTTCAGTTGATTTGGTATTGTGAATTATTGTTTTCTATTTTTTAACGTTTGTTTGTAAACCGCCGTTTTGCACTCTCCTTTATTTTGCAATTTGTAAGTTAAGTAGAAATTAAATTTTTAATTAATCGAAGCCCGTAAATTGTTGCAGGAGGTGCAAAACTGCGGTAAGTATATTCAATTTTATGTATTGTATTTCTCTAATATTTTAATTTCTATAGAATTAAACCAGCCTACATTTTGTATTATGTACAGTCTAAGACTTACAGATACTGCTATAAAGCAAACCTCCTGTCTTCACGACAGTTAGTTGCAGCCGTAATATTTTTATTTCGCAGATTTGACTGCATCTCTTGTAAAAAAAAGAATTACAAGAACTGCTGCCATTTACAGTAAGTCTGCAAGTAATGCAAAAAAGGAAGTTTGTTGGAATAAATGCCCCCACCGGTAGTTCGTAGTCCACAATTTAATAAATATAAATATATAGCCTTCAATAGCAGGTAGAGAAAACATCCTCTCGCCAGATTGCAAAAAACAGATACAAAGAAAGCCATCTTTCGGACACCAAATCCCAACTCGCTGAGAGTAGAGGCAAGTGGAATCTGCTTCACAGGGGACAACTCAAATGGTAAGTGACCGTGACCTTAACTTTATAAGTACGCCAAATAGCCCCGCCATTGAATGTACCAACACAACAACGTTAGAGTTCCCTAATCCGCGAACATATACGCACCCTCAACACATCGTAGAAGACACTGTTACGCTGTCGCCGCAAGCAGCGTCAATGCCATTTATACACCTGTTAAGTACTCGTCCCATTGTGCAAATGGAAATCTCATGTATTCTCTTTTCTTTTTGTACAATTACTTTACACACAAAGTTATTGTTGAGAACAAAGTTACTTTTCAACAACCGTCAGAATCAGACGTTTGCTTGGCCTGTTTATTAAAATAATTGAATATTTGTTATATATACATTTTTTGAAATAAAGATTTGAATTATTACTTTTAAAAACGATTGTTAATTAAATCAATGGAGATTTAATATTGGCGACGAGGATGGGATACCGAAAATTAGAATCGCTGTAATAATTTCAAATATTTACACGTGATAAATTTAAAAAAAATCTTTGAATCTACGCAATTCGAATTTTAAAACATCGAACGAGGTTATTGCGAATTCCACAAAAAGGCATCAATGGGAACAATGGAACCATTTGACATCAATCATCCGAAGAACGTATTCTGTAAGGTTTGAGCTTTTTCTTGTAGCCGATGATGTGCAAGCTGAACGTCAAACGGAAGTTTTCTTGACGTTAGCAGGTGCACCGCTATATGATCTCTTGTCGTCATTGGCATCTCCTAAAAAGGTGAGTGATCTTGATATTGCTGAAGTTAAGACACTGCTAAAAAATCACTTTTCTCCACGGCCATCGGAAATTGCATTATTTTTCAAATTTCATAAATGCGACCAACTACCAAATGAGAGTTTTTCGGAATATGTTGCTGCCTTGAGAAAACTCGCCGTTGACTGCAACTTCGGCAACGTTTTGGATCATATGCTTCGTGACCGTTTAGTGTGCGGCATACGAGATGAGGCTCTACAACGAAATCTTTTAGCTGAAGCGAACCTGAAACTTCAAATGGTCATAGATCGGGCAACATCGGCCGAAGCGTCATTAAAAAATATAACAGTTATTCGTCAGGCTGATCAGGTTAATCAAATAGGTAAAAGTAACCAGCAGTCTGCTAAGCACAAAAAATCACAAAATCAGCGTAAGTTGAGCGAGACCAAATCCTATAATGGATGTGGAGGAAATCATTCCTCCAGCTTGTGGCATCAATGGGCATTTACAACGTGTCTGTCGGTCTTCAAAGCAGAGTGCTGCCTTTTCGGAACAATCGAAATTATTTAACAAGTACCAGCGAAAGTTTAGCCGATCAAACCTACAATCAATTAATCATATTTTAGGGTCAGAAAACCGTAAGCGATCAACAGTTGTTAATATTAGTGGAAAACCTTGCACGTTTGAAATTGATTCAGGCTCGGATTATACAATCGTGTCTTCACAGGCCTTTAGGCGGGTATGGCCAATTGTATAGCCGACACTTTACGAATGTAATTTAAATTTGACAGATTTTCAACATAATGTAGTGCCTGTAAAAGGTATGGTTGATGTTGATATTTGGTATAGCGGAAGATTGCTTAAGGCTCTACCGCTTATAGTTGTGAATGGCACTCTAATATATTAGGCTGCAACTGGTTTGAACCATTGGGTATAAGTATTCAAGGCGTCCACATTATTGAAGAATCTTACTCTATTAACAAAGTTTTGGAAAAGTACAATCATCTTTTTTCTACAGAGCTTGGAAAATTTACCGGTAAACCGATATCGCTTCGTTTAAGGGAGAATGTCCAGCCAATTAGACTTCCTGCTCGTCGAATTGCATTAACACTTAGGGGTCGAGTGGAAACTGAGCTTGATGGTTTGTGCAATCAAGGTATTCTAGAACCCTTTGAGTATTCAGACTGGGCAACGCCGATTGTGCCTGTCCCTAAAAGTGATGGGTCTATAAGAATTTGTGGGGATTATAAATCGACTCTCAATAAGGCACTGTTACCATACAATTCTCAAATTCCACCAATTAGCTCCCTACTCGCTTCAATCGAAGGTGGGAATTTTTTTGCAAAATTAGACCTTGCTCAAGCATATCAACAGGTAGCAGTCGATGAGAAATCTGCTTTGATGCAGACTATAGCAACCCATAAGGGAGCATTTAAAGTTAATAGTCTTCAGTTTGGTATTTCGTCAGCTCCAGGCATTTTTCAAAATTTTATTGAAACGCTTTTAAGAAACGTTCCAGGTGTATTACCATATTTTGACGATGTGGTAATGGGTAAAACGGAAACAGAACTCGCTAATCGTTTAAATATCGTTTTGAATCATTTTGACAAATCAGGTCTTCGTTTAAGAAAGGATAAATGCCGTTTTGGTGTAACTACAATAAATTTTTTGGGTTTCAAAATTGATGGTCTCGGAATAAGGCCATCACCTGAAAAGATAAGATCAATTCAAAACGTACCTGCATCAACAGACAAAAAACAGCTTCAGGCTTTCCTTGGGCTTTTAAACTTTTATCATACATTTTTGCCACATAAAGCAACAATAGCAGAACCTCTACACCGCCTTTTAAACAAAAATCGCCCGTGGATATGGAAAAGCGAACTTCAGGAAGGTTTCTCTAATTAAAAAAAAAATAATTACATCTGACAGTGTACTCATGATGAAAAATTGCCTCTTATACTCGTTTGTAATGCTTCGACTTATGACATTGGGGCAGTATTGAGTCACAAGTTGCCAGATGGCTCTGTACGACCTATAGCTTTTTATTCCAGAACCTTATCAAAGACGGAGTGGAATTATTCACAAATCGATCGACCGCTGTTGTAGCAGGTGTTAAAAAGTTTCACGACTATTTACACAGCAAGAAATTTACTTTAGTGACTGACCACCGTCCACTGCTGGTTATTTTTTGTACAGCTAAGCCAACACCACCCATTTTGTCAACAGTTATGCTTCGCCGGTGCATTTTTTACACGCTTACGACTTTAATCTTGTTTATAGAGAAGACAAGAAAATGGGCAATGCTGATTGTTTAAGTCGCCTACCAGATGAAACAGAGCAGCCTTTTGAAAATAAGGAAGAGGAATTTCTAATGATCGGACAAGTGAGCACAGAAATTGTTAATGCTAGAGATGTGGCGAATCAAACAGCAAAAGATCCACTCCTAACCCAGGTTCTCAGCTGGGAGTTAAGGGGATGGCCTAGTTTTATTTCTCGTATTGATCAAGCTTATCCCTATTTTATGCGCCGTAACGAGATAACTTAACTTAAGGGATGCCTATAGGCAATAGAACCACTATCCCTCCACCAGGTCGCAAAGCCATTCTTCATGCCTTGCACGCTGGACATCCGAGCATCGTGAAAATGAGAGGGTTGGCAAGAAGTTATGTGTGGTGGCCAAAAATAGATTCTCAGATAGAGGACACAATTAAGCATTGTATGCAATGCCAACAAACTCGGCATGAAAAACCGCAAGCAGTGGTTCGCACTTGGGAAACTACTCAGACCGCTTAGTCGCGGCTACATATAGACTTCGCCTTGCATTTAAAGGTAAATTGTAGTTCTTAGTGGTCGATTCGTATTCCAAATGGTACACATCATCAAATCCACGTCATCACAATGTGCAATTAAATCATTGCGATCACTTTTTGCAACTCATGGACTTCCTGACGTCATCGTCTCAGATAAGGGTACAGCTTTTACTTCAGCCGAATTTCAAAGTTTTATGAAAAACAATTTAAGATGTTCTCCTTTTCATCCTTCGTCAAATAGACAGGTTGAACGTATGGTGCAGACCATAAAAGATTACTTAAAGAAAATGCCATATAATTCAAACATTGAGTTGGATCTTATTCGTTTTGTTTTCAGTCAACACATAAGCCCACATGCTACAACAGGTCGTTTACCTGCCGAGCTTTTGCTTAATCGGCAACTCAAAAGTTACTTCGACAAGATTCATCCAATGAATTGGCAGGCTCTGCTGAAAATTTACCTGTGAATGAAACATTTAAAAAAGAAGACCCTGTGTGGATTCGGAACTACGCATCAGGTCAAAAGTGGATACCAGCTAACATAGAATCCCAGACTGGACTTTTGTCTTACAATGTGCGTCTTCAAGATAATCATTTAGTTAAGCGCCATTTAGATCAAATTCGCAGCCGAGCCTCAATCACCGTCTGGGAGTTAGAATTTGCAAGGAATAAGAGCGATACGGAAAATGAAATTAGTATTGGCGCATTTGCTACGGCCAATAACGAAGATGACATCGATACAAATTCGTCAAAACCACTACAGTCACCTTCATCGAGTTACCAGCCAATTACGGATGCTGAATCTATACCTGCTCAACCGACACCTCGCCGTTCTAAACGAATAAGAAAAGTTTCTCAAGTGTATTCACCATCTAGGCGTTAAGGGGTGTTAAGTACTCGTCCCATTGTGCAAATGGAATTTTATGTATTCTCTTTTCTTTTGTTTTTGTATTTGTTATATATACATTTTTTGAAATAAAGATTTGAATTATTACTTTTAAAAGCGACTGTTAATTAAATCAATGGATATTTAATAACCGTTTCTGAAAAATAACTATGTCGTCGTTTTCTTCAAACAGAGTTTCCAACCATCAACAACATACAGCAAACAATTTAAATGCTTGCCGGAGAAATTACTTATTAACTGATCGAAATATTAATACTTAATTTTTTGACCCTGCCGGAGAAGGAGCCTATTTTATACCAACATTTATTTTGATTCTTCGGACACCCTGAAGTTTATATTTTAATTTTACCAGGATTTGGAATAATTTCTCATATTATTAGTCAAGAATCAGGTAAAAAGGAAACATTCGGATCATTAGGTATAATTTACGCAATATTAGCAATTGGACTTTTAGGATTTATTGTGTGAGTCATCATATATTTACAGTAGGAATAGACGTAGATACACGAGCTTATTTTACATCAGTAACAATAATTATTGCTGTTCCAACTGGAATTAAAATTTTTAGTTGACTTGCTACTCTTTATGGAACCCAGTTAACGGACCAAATGAATTTCTGATGCCAAGAAAAATACAGGATTTACCGGAGTTTTACGGTGAACCAGAAGACTGGCCATTATTTTTACCGCTTATACTTAATCAACAGCAGCTTACGGACACAATAACTTTGAATATAGCCAAAGGTCTTTAGCCAAAAATCTTTAAAAGTTTAAGCAAAAGAAACGCTTCTTATTCACCCAGATAATATTAATGTGGTTACTGATCAACTAAAATTCCGCTTTCGAAGACCTGAGAAGCTGAGTCATAGCAAATTGAAATAAGTGAAGGATTACCCTATCTATATTAATGGAAACAATTTAACTAAGTTAGTACCATTTTCAACTAAAGTGAAATGGCCAACAATACTTAGCTGATACAACGATTTTAGAGGAAGATAGGCAGGTAGGTTAGAGTGGTAGCTTTGACTCCACGCATAGTGACCCGTTGTGACGTCACTGAGAAATGCAGTCCCTGTACTGACCGAGTTCCACCAAGCTGGGGAAGAAGTTACCGCAAGGGCTGCACTTTAAAACCACGACTACCCTACCCTGGAAAACCAGCACGAAAGTTTAATAAACAAAGCTTTATCCTTGACATCAATGGACGATAACTCCGTCAAGTTAACAAGAGTTGGAGAGCAAAATAACATATATCTGCACCTCGCAAGAGGTAGGCATTGACAAAGAAAGTGTATAACAGTATCTTCTTTCTCAGCAGACCCGCATCCACGGCAGAAGTCGTCAGATGGGAGCTGCATTCTTTCCGCGTGTCTTCCCATAACACAATGACCTGTAAGCAAGGCCACTGTGATCGATACGACGTTGCGATAAAGTTCAAGCAATTGGTTGGTGCGCCTTCTATCCATAGAGGGCCAAGTGACCCAGCAGTGAAACAAGATTCCTCATTGACCCTGGATAGGTTGGCGTCCCGAAAGAATTTGCGCACAATGACCAATTTAACCGAGTTAAGTGTCATACCCAACTCGATTAACTAGGATTTTGGAAGCAGCGCGACGAGCTCGCCAGTTTCCCGGAATGTGGCTGTGCCCAGGGACCCAGATAAGTGGAACACTGAAGCACTCAGAAAGAAGGTCGAGGCAGCGGCGTCACTCCCTAACGATCGTGGAGTTGATCATAAAACTCGACAAAGCTCTTATATCAGCCTGACTATCAGAGAAAATTGAGATGCGGGTGAGAGGAGCACCGCTGACTAGGATCCATTGAGCGGCTATTACTTCCGCTTGAAATACGCCAGAGTAACCCGGCAGTCGGGGGGAAATGTTCAGGTCCAATTTCCCAGAGTAGACTCTGGGACATATTCCCGACGCAGCAATGGCAATGTAATCAGCGTAGGTTATGGCGTTATTACCAAAGGATTCGAGCCTTCTCAAGAGTGAGTTGACAAGACAAGAGTGAGTTCACACCAGACAATTCTCTAGCAATGTGTAGCCTCCACTGACGTGGTTACTATTCTCGACAAGGAGGAGCCCAATAAACCTAGTCAGGTCCTGTCCCAGGTTGAGAGAATTAAGAGCACTAACTATAGCATCCGACTTATATATATATACGATTTATATATGTTTCCTTTACTCCTCTAGGGAGCATAGGGCCGCAAAAAGTTGATTCCAATGAGCTCGATCATCAGCTCGACGTTTGACTTCGTTCCATTGTAGACGTAGTTTGGATAGTTCGGTTATGATTTGGCGTTTCCAGATGTGTGATGGTCGTCCAATGCGCCTGCTTCCCTGGGGTCTCCAGTCTATGGATTTATTTGTGATGTCATCTAATGACTTACGATGAGTATGCGTAAGCCATCCCCACTTGTGTCCCTACGGGGAACCTGTAACCCCAATAGGGCGCATCCCCAGGTGGTGGATAGGAGAATGTTTCCCAGATATGGGTGGTAATGGAGAAATCAAATATCCCCCGCGGACCAACAGGTATAGACCAAGCGCGACGGATCTCTTATTGAGCGGCTTCTTGGCCAGCGTCTGATTCCATGTTAGGAGCAGCTGTATATTAATCACCTATCAGTAGGAGGTATAAAATGCAATGGGAAGAAACCCTGAAAAAATCAACATGAATAATAAAAAAAAATTTCGATACGGTGCAGGGAGTTATAATCCCAGTACCGGCGGTTATAGGGAGTGAGCAAGCGGGCTCCCGGCCGTCGTCATCCAGCGACCGCAATGCTGCTCCGGTTGAAGGCTTGACCGATGTAGCAGATAGAGCTACAAGCATAAATGAAATCGAGGATGTCGCTGCAGTAAATGTCTTCAGAAGAAGTAACAGTTCTTCGCGTTCTCTCCCAGGAACAGTTCTTGGAACACCTACGGTAACACTCGGACACAATTTGCGGGTTGTACCCCAGGAGAAAACGCCGGTGAATATAACCAAGAGAACCCAGAAACGCCACAGGGCAACGCAGTCGATCCCCAAACGGAGGACCTCCTAAGCTGCAAGTCACCTAGACAAGAATTCATACTCAAAATGAAAATATCAGAAGAGGAAGCATTGAAGAAATGTAATACTGTGTTTAGAAAAATGAGAACGGCTATAAATAGACTGAGGAATGTCAGCATGGACGTTCAAAATGGCGTGTCTGAGGTAGACGAACTATTGGACGTAATTGCAGACTACCGTAGAAGCTAGAAAAATGCAGAAAAAGAAATGCAGATTAGCAAAACACAGCAGAAGGAGACTTCAGATGCTCCAACAATCCAGACAACGAAAAATAAGCGAATCGCGTCTAGCCCAGTGGAAACTAATCCCGAGAAGAAAACGAAGAAAAAAGTTAGCAATAGTACAGCGGTCATAGTGGATACAGAAACCAAGCCCGAGGTAGTAGCAGGAAAAAAAGAAAACACAAAAGCCCAAAGGAGAAAACGTCCTAAGAGACCCCAGAACCGACCTGACGCTGTCGTCATAAAACCCAGAGATGGGCACAGCTATGCCGACGTGTTCTAAAATCTGAGAGAAAAAATTAACCCGGAAAAGACTGAAGTGGCAGTGCTATCCGTCCGAAAAACAAAGGCAGGATCTTTGCTATTAATAATGGGCAAAGGTGGGAGAAAAGAGGAGTTCCGCGAAGCTATCATAGGCACACTAGAAGAGGAGGCCGTGGTGCAGAGTATGAAATCGAAGGCCACAATAGAAATACAGGATCTCGACTCCCTGAAGACAGAAGACGAAGTGATAAGGGCCATAAAAAATGTGACCAAATCCGCAGACGAGGATATAGTGGTACGCCTGACGACCACAAACAGCAGAGAGCAGAAAAGAGCTTTTGTGTCGCTGCTAGTAGCTGATGCAAACATATTACTCGAGAAATGATTAATCGGATGGACGTACTGTCGTATACGGTAAAAGAAGGAAGAAAAAGCGCTGCTATTAATGTTTCGAATCTGGGCATAAGCAGTGGGACTGCAAAGGACCTGACAGGAAAGGAATGGGTCTATGTATTAGATGCGGTCAAAAGGGCCATAAAATGAAGGAATGCAGGAACCCCCCGATATGATGTGTCTGTTCAGAGAGCAAAATCAGAACAACAGATCACACACCTGGATCCCTGTAAACGAACCCAAAATAACAAAGGTATGTATTGAGGTCCTTACAAGCTAACATGCACAGAGGCAAAGTGGCACATGCTCTCTTGCCACAAATCGTTAGAGAAGTGGAAGCAGATATAATCATCATCAGTGAACAGTACACAGAAATGACTACTGTATTATGGTTTGAGGACGATTCGGAAACCAGCGCAATATGGATCCCCTGCCACAGGCAGATTCACATAAAAAGTAGCGGAAAGGGAAACGGTTTTACCAGGGTCCAGATTGGAACCCTTAAACTTGTAAGCTGTTACCTAACCCCAAACGACAATATCGATACATTCCAGGAGAAACTCGACAACACAGAAGATCTCGCAAGGCTTAAGGTAAATAATCTTATTGTAGCAGGTGACTTCAATTCTCGCGCAATCGAATGGGGATTAAAAAACACCGACTCAAGAGGCACAATAATATTAGAAATGGTAGCACGACTAGGGCTGATGACAGCAAACACTGGCAGTGTCCCAACTTTCAGGCATCCTGGATGCGAGGGCACTATCCCAGACGTAACTTTTGTCTCTGAGGAAGTGGCCCATAAGACAAAAGACTGGAGAGTTCTGGAAATATATACAGCCAGCGATCACCAGTATATATCGTTCTGCTTGAAAGACGGTGAAGCTGCACACAAAGGTAAAACTAGTGGAACCACCCGAAAATGAAACGTATGTCGAAATCGACATACGAGTAGGAGAACCTGGAAGCGAAGCAGACACAAGAACAACAGTCGCCCACACCATGGCGACAATCACAAGATGCTGTAACAGCGCAATGTCAATGGTGGAACGCTTCGATCGAAGAATCCAGACGGAACTGCTTACAAACAAGAAGGAGGTATACCAGAGCCAGGCGCAGAGGCGACGCAGAAATAGAGCGTAGTGCATATAAAGAAGCCAAAAAACAGCTGAAAACCCGAATACTCAAAAGCAAAAAAGAAAAGTGGGAAGAACTGAGGACCGATATAAACCAAAATCCCTGGGGCCTTGGTTACAAACTCGTGATGAACAAACTCGGAATGAGAAACCCGGTAGAAATTATGGACGAAGACATTATGCACAATATCGTGAGCACACTATTTTTACGACACGAAATCAGACAAGATGACAGCGGAACAGAGACCAGTTTCAATACTCCCTTGTTCACAACAGTAGACCTAAAAACAGCTGCTCGCAGCCTCAAAAACAAGAAAGCACTCGGACCCGATGGAGTCCCAACAGAGGTAATAAAGGAGATAGCAATGAACCGCCCCGAGATGCTGCTAAAAATGTATAACAGTTGTCTTAAAGAGGGGATATTCCCAGACGCTTGTAAGGAACAAAAACTTGTTCTTATCAGTAAGGGTAAGGGAGATCTAGCATCGCCATCATCGTATAGACCCCTGTGTTTGTTAGACTCTGCGGGCAAGTTGTTTGAGAGGCTCATAAAGCCTAGGCTTGATGAGGCCATTAAAACTTCGGGAGGTCTTTCTAAAAGACAATACTGATTTCGACCTAGAAGATCTACAATAGGAGCTCTTAAGGAAGTAGTAGATGCATTCGAAGCTGCCCAGACCGGGAATCACTTCCCGAGACCGGTTATACTCGTGGCGACCTTCGACATAAAAAACGCCTTAAACAGTCTGAGGTGGACAGATGTGATATAGGCCTTGGAGACAACTTTTAATGTTCCAGCGTGTTTGATGAGAGTTATTAAGGATTACCTAAGGAATAGAGTGCTGATATACAACACAAACCAATGGTCAAAAAGAATGCAGATCACTTCCGGAGCGGAACAGGGGTCCATATTGGGACCAGATCTGTGGAACGCGACTTACGATGAAATCCTAAGAATAACGATGCCGGAGGATACTCTCCTAGTCGGATACGCAGACGACATCGCAGCAGTCATTAGGGGCAGAAACACAGACGAAGTCCAACGCAGATTACGACAAGTCATGATGCGGACTAAGCACTGGTTGGAATCTCACGGCCTACAGATGGTCATGCATAAAACGGAGCTGTTTCTACTAACCAGAAGACACATTCCGATCGAGATCGAAATCAACATAGGCGTCTTGGTTATTCCCACAAAGAAATCGATGAAATACCTTGGGGTTAGACTGGACTCGAAACTGACCTACTCAGAGCAGATAGAGTATGCAACAGCGAGAGCAGCTGGAATAACAACTCAACTAAGTAGACTGATGGCTAACATTGGTGGAGCCCTCCTAAGTAAGAGGAAGCTACTCATGGAGGCTGGAAATAGCATACTCCTCTATGGGTCTGAAATCTGGGCTTCTACTTTGGAAACCCGAATCAGGGCTAGAAAACTACTGTCTGCGCAAAGAATAGCTGCTCTACGAGTGACATCCTCGTATCGCACTGTATCGACACAAGCTGTCCTAGTTATAGCCGGAATGGTTCCCATAGACCTACAAGCATATGAGCGGCGGATGATCTTCAACACCAGGCAAAGTACGACTCAACCACAGATCATAGAAGCGATAAAGCACGAAGTCTTCGTAAAATGGCAATCTCGCTGGGAAAATGAACAGCATGGAAGATGGACATATAAACTGATACCCGAGTTGCAAGTGTGGAAAAACAGAAAAAACAGCGAAGTAGACTACTACATAACCCAGATGCTAACCGGTCACGGATATTTCAGAGAGTACCTGCATCCCACGTTAGATGATTCCGAACACACTTTCTTTAGCTGTCGTCGATGGGCCGAAAGCCGTCAGCGACTCGAAGCTGAAATCGGCGTCATTAGCCCTACAAACGTCGTGCTGAAAATGATAAACATAAGAGAGACCTGGAACGCAGTAAAACACTTTGTAGAGCACGTCCTGCGAAGGAAGAAATTTTATATAGACGCAGCAGAATGAGAATAGAGCGGAGCCTGGACGCAGGCTGACGATGATGGAACTGGAACATATGCCAGAAAAGGGGTCCACCTCGAAGTAATACAACCGTGGTTCCGAGGTGGAATGATTCCCCGGTGAGAGAAGGCGGGTTTTTAGTCGGTATACCCAGTGGGAGAGTCCGACATATCATGTTTGGTGACGACCATTATGACTGCATAAAGCATTTTCCCTTCTTCCAGCAAAAAAAAAAATAAAAAAATCCGCACTTGCGTCCCCTTATTTCACTCCCAATTGGTTGCTGGTTTGTATCTGACCAGAGTTGGGCATTGGGTATTACGGAAGGCCAGTAAACACGCAGGATTCTACCCAGGCATTTGTTAACAAATACCTGAAAGACTGGGAATCGCGCGGTGCCATATTCCACGTTTCGCAACCGTACAGTAATGTGGATTTAACGTTGGAATTGAAAATTTTAATTTTGCTGCGTCTCGATATGTTAGACGATTTCCAAAGAGGGTTAAGTTGGGCAAAGACATTAATGCGACTGGCAACATCTGCTGATGAACCAGAGGATTTATCAATTATACATCATCAATTCCACATCATCAATTTTTTTGCCGTATATTAGGAATTTTCGTTCTACGTTAGCATTTAACCTGAGAGTTTTGGCTTTGTGGATATTAATCTTCAGTCCAGCTATCTTTGCGGATTCGCTAATTAGATTTAGCTTTGACTGCAGTCAGAGTAAGAATGACTTACATACATACATACATAATTGGCCATTACAACCCTTCAGTCAGGATTACGGCCTAGCTTCTCACACCACTCATGTTGTGTGCGTTAATTTTATACGTGAGTGGCGGGACCTACAGTTTAACGTCGACTCCGAACGACAGAATTTTGAGAAACTTTTTCATGGCAGGTTTATTTTACTCTCAGAGTTTTTGCCAGAAATCTGCTGAGAGGAAGTCGCCGAAGAAATTTTTTTTTTTTTTTTTTTTTTTTTTTATATATTTCATTTTTGATGTCTGACCTGGGATACGAACCCGGGCTTTACGAATAGTAAGCCAACACACTACCTACTACACCACGGCGACTTCAAGAATGACCGTAAGAATGACTTAGCAAGCATATATCATCCGCATAGTCCATGTCTTCCAGTCTATATTGCAAACCCCATGTGATACCTCTCCTATGACTTGTTGACTTTTGCATCGCTACATCGAGGACACAATTAAAGAGGAGTGGTGACAGTACATATCCCTGGGTGCCTCCGGTTTTTATTTTGATGCTCTTGCCCAGTTGTTTTTCATGTATTACGCGGCAAGTTGAGAGTATCAAAAGCCTTTTCGAAGTCAACAAATACGATAGAGAGGCGATCTCCATTCCACTGACTGTTCCACAATAATTCTGAGGCTATTAACCTGGTCGACGCAAGATTTGTTTGAGCGGAAGCCAGCTTGTTCCCTTCTGAGAAGAATTGCCTTTAACGGTCTTTTGTTTATTATATTCGCACCATTCTCAGCAAAGTTATGCCTCTCCAATTTTTCCTGTCGGTTAAATCGGCTTTTTTTGGGAAGATTTATAATTGCGCCGGCGGTGATTTCGTCTGGTATGGATTCGTCATTCCAGAATGCACCTTAGGACGGGTTACAATAAGCGAGCACTAGTAACGCGGTCGGTTGTAAGGAGTTTAAGGAAATATTGTCCAGGCCTGGCGATTTGTTATTTTTAATTGAGCCAATTGCTCCGCTGAATTCAATTATTCCTGCACATTCAATAGATATAGTTTAATTCAACACTTGAAATGGTGGAAATGGTGAAGCCATTTGATGTTGTGAATTCACCAGACTCACACCATCTGATTTCACAGAGCCCAAGTAAGGTAAGTTTGTAAGTCACAAACTCTTTACATAGCTGCGCAAGCCGTGATGGCTCCAAGAGAGTACGTATATTCCATGTTCCAATTCTAGTCCTTTTTTCATGCCAAATTCCGTAAACTTTATATGAGGTTCATTGCTTTGTTTTGTATTGGTTTCGGTAGTAATAGTTATTTAAGACGTACAGCTTATTATGCTATAGCGTCCATTCCTAGTGTTGGAGTTGCCAACATCGCCACCAGGCAAGCAAAGTGCCGCGATTTAGCAGTGCAAGTATTAAGGTAATACCGCCTATGGTCGGTCGTCAGAGCATCGTTAGCGTGACAGGGGACAAAAAGCCCTAGAAGGAGAGTGGATGAGGTTGACCTTTGGAAATGATTGGCTATGTGAAAAACTACATGTCTTTGTAAGCTTCACTTTCCCATTAGTCCCCGGCATCTGGTTTGACTTTATTGAATGCACCTTTAAAGTCAAGAAAATCGGCCAGAGAGTATTGTTTAACGTGAGCGACTTTTCCACCTGAGAGATGAGGGAGTGCAGTCTCCACTGATTTACGCCTCGTGTAGGCATGATAGAAGTGATGGATCAATCGAGGCCTTGATATGAACATCAAGGGCTCTTTCCAGAGTCTTCAGAAGAAAGGAACAAAGACTGATTGGTCTACAGTCATTTGCTTTAGTGTGGGACGGTTTCCCGGCTTTGGGAATAAAAATCACCCTAGACTTTCTCCAGCTCCAAGGAATATAGAGGAGCCTAAGACTAGCCTTATTGATTGCAAGCAGTCAAGGAATAAAAATCTTTTCCTCATGTCGCTCGTAATAATCCATCATAAACCATCTGGTCGTAGGGACTTGAATGGTTCAAAGGATCTAACAGCCCACTTGGATTGGGGTAAGAATTAGGTGATTCAGTAATTTGATAGAGAGCTTGACCACCAAGGGTGACACTCCCCGGAAAGTGAGTGCGAAGACGAAGTTCAAGCGTCTTTGAACTGAACTCAGTCCAGCTGCCGTCAGGCCGTTGGAAGTAGTCGAGAGATTTATGTGTTGAATTTTGCTAAGACAGGTAGTTTTGGCAGAGGATTCCACGCTCACGCAGTAGTTCCTCCACGAAGTCCTTTTCGCCCGCCCCTTAAAGCGTATTTAAGTTCCCTCCTTTTGGCCTTGTAAAGTGCCCATTCACCAGTGATTTTTGATTATTAAAGAACCTGACACTGAATCGATTGAGATCTTCGATTCATGGTTCCACCAGGGCGAGTTGGACTAGCCCCTGTGGGTAGACTTAAATGCCGCGGTCAGTTTGTCCCCGCAGGTTGGGGGGTCAGGGGAAGGCAGTTACGCAATATTTCTCAAAAAATGATCAAATAAATTTTTTCCTATTGATCGGAAGGGTCTCCCTATGGAAGACTCTACCACGTCAATATTAAATGTGATGTATCTATGATCTGAGAAGGAGTATTCCTGAGATACAAACCAATCCTTAAGATAGTCAGAAAAATCAGAACTGATCGAAATGCTGTCCTACACTTGCCTTCTGTTCGAGGTAAAGAAAGTTGGTTCACGAATCCGATTAGCTGTAATTAGCTTATTACTATTAAGAAAGTCAAGGATACACTCACCACGTTGGTTGGTACCGGAACTTCTCCATATCGTATGGTGGAAGTATACGTCGGCTCGATAATGACCGGAGTCCCACGTAGTTGCGCATCTGCTATCAGTCTACCAATGGTTTGATGTAAGGTATGATGACGAGATGTAGATGGCCTTCGAATTTAAATCGATTACCATGGTGATTACTGTCGCTATACCAGGGAAGGAGAAAAGCATTAATATTAATTTTGATCACTACACAAAAACGATGCTATAGCCGCTGTCGTTGATTCCACAAACCCTGAGCCCTGCCCTGAGCTCGATTGAGCCGAAGCCATAGACTATGAGAGATTTCTCATTTAGGATGATCACCGCCTTGTACTTGTCAGCAACTTTGGCCCCCAATTGTCAGTGGGAAGATCGGTATTGCTGACCTTGAGTATTTTCAGAATGGTTTCGGGTTCCGACGGTCCGGCGTGGATTCAGTGAGGAATCTGATCCGGAGGGACGGAAGTAAGCCTGGTTCCCGGCCAGACCTCACCAATCCTTCTGATAGCCGTCCAAGACCGGAGGTCGGAGCAGGCTATCAGTTTAATGTGCCCCTGAAACCACCCTGCGCCACGACAACTAGGTGAGGGGCCGGGGATGGAGGCCATAACTCGAGGAAGACGTTAAGGAGGGCGCTTTCCACCAGCTTCCACTTAGTGGGAGCGATGGATCCGTCAGGGTGGCCCTGATTAATGACCGCTCAGGTAAGGCCATCCTTTATCACCTCGCTGAGAGGTTTGGAAGATCTGCTGGGATCGGGGCGTCTGGGCTGCATGAATGAGGAGTCTTCGTGGAGGGTGCCTTGGGGTTGGCTACCTTAGAGGAGCTTATTTCAAAACTCCCCATGGGTAAGAGATTGAAGTGGACCAAAATTGCAGTAAATATTAATCCATATCCAACAATGGAACATTTTAGTGACTAGTTAAGTGACGTGCCAAATTTAATATGTATGTTAACAACGAACATGCAACAGAAAAGATTCAGCTGTGCATGCAAAGGAAACCATAAATTATATGACTGTCGCAAATTTTTAAATCTTAACATAGAAGAACATTGGACTATAGTAAAAAAGATGCGTGTTTATCTTGCCTAAATATAGGTCGTTCAACTCGAGAGTACCGTAGAAAGAGAGTATGTTCGGTAGAAGGCTGTCAACGGAAACACAATAAACTACTCCATGAAGATACACCCAGTCTTCCCATGCGAGTACAGTCGAATAACAGCAATAGAAGCCATGACGTTTTAAACTGTTTTCATAATAATAAAAAACTGCTATTTCGGGTACTGCCAGTTACCCTCTATAGTGAAAACCGCGTTATGGGTATTTATGTCCTATTTGATAACCCCATAACTATGCCAGGCAAAGAAACCGCAGAATATATAGGTGTACGTGGGAAAAGTAACAATTTAAACCTCCAATGGTTCGGTGGTCGGTCAACAAGGAAGCCGTCGTTTACGTTCAGCGCACAATTAAGCGGTACCGGAAGGAAAAACCTCATCTTCTAAAAAGTGTGTACACCGTATCTAATTTAAATTTACCTATGCAAAGCCCATCTGATTGTGAGATAAAACAAATATTTAAAAATTCACCACCAAACTTTTTTAAACCCTATACAAATATTGGTCCAAAATTATCAATTGGTTTAGACCATGCCAGCTTGTGTATGACTTCTGATGTATATATAAGCAATTCCAGTGGACCATTTGCGTGTAATACGGAGTTAGGATGGGTACCTTCAATCCATTCATACATTTTCGTACGTGTAAAAGAGGAAGAAGAGATCCACAAGATCTCTAAGCGTACCAACCACTCCTCCAATTCAGAGCGAAGACGGCATTAGATTAAGTAGAATATTACATGAATCAACAAAGAGAGTTGGAAAACGGTTTGTGTGTGACGCAGCTGATTTGCTGGTCGGTGTTGTTTGGACCGGGCGGAATCACCGGGACCTTTATGCCTCTACAGAATATTTGTGACTCAGCTGATTTGCTGGTCGGTGTTGCTTTGTCCAAGCGGAATCACCGGGACAATTATGCATATAACGCAAGCACTTGAACTTGGTTATTGGAGAATAATACTATGTTCAGACATGCACTTATATTGAGTAAATCGTAATAAATTCCAGGAATTATGAAACCCCAGACAAATGCAATTCAAGTAAAAGAATTTAAATAAAACAAAAAACTACTGCAAAACTTGAAACTTAAGGTTGAATTTAAAAATAAGGGAGAATGCATAAATCCAGCAAAAATAAAAACAAATAATAAAAAAAAAAACATGAACTCTCCAATTTAAGGTTGTTCAATAAATTTCGTGCAGTTGCTATGCCTGCAAAAATAAAAACAAATAATAAAAAAATTAAATGAACTCAGCAATTTAAGGTTGTTCAATTAATTTCGTGCAGGCATAGCAAACAAAACGTTTGTATAAATGTACAAACATACTTGCGTACATACATATGAAAGAAATTCATTGTGAAGGTTTGAACACGGTTTCAAACGGGCCTTTTATGGAAAGATTAACTTACCAGGTAGTTATTCAATGGGATTAAACCGTCTTGAAAGTATAGAGAATGGTTTTAGTTATGTCGAAAGTGCCTACAGTAGGGTAATAAATAGTTATATCGAAAAGGGTGCCGTTAAGTACAGATAGAAGATATTCGCCTGACCTCAAATAAAAAATTGTATTTACTTCATTTTGGAGTTTTAAACCCTAACAAGAAGTAAAGAATATTAAGATTGGTTTCTGATGCCGCTGCCAAAGTGAATGTAATTTACTTGAACGTTAATTAAAATTTTAAATATATATTAAATGATCAAATAGCTGTTGCTGCGGATATTTGCAAAATGTTTCACCAAGTTATGATACAACCGAGTAGTAGAATATCTCAAGGTTTTTTACGGACAAACTGTAATCATAATTCCGCACCTGATGAATATAAAGAGATGGTGATGACTTTTGGATCTACCTGTTCACCATGTTCTGCTCTTTATATTATGAAGAAAAATGCTTAAGAACATACAGACTGCAATCCAAGATCGATAGAAGCCATTTGTGAACATCATTATATGGACAATTTTATAGGCAGCTTTGATACTGTTGAAGAATCACTGCAAGTGTAGAGTATTCACAAAGACGGAATATTTGATATAAGAGCCTTTTCTTCAAATTCGAATGATGTTATCCATGCGCTAGACGGAAATTCATCACTCAAAGTAGTTCCAGCCAATGAGGGCGTAGAGCAAATGTTAGGTCTCTAGTGGGAATCGGTCTCAGACAGTTTATGTTTGATTTGAAATTTAAAAAGTTTAATCAGGACATTAGTTCCAGCAAAACGCCAAAGGCTAAGATAATCGAAGATAATTATTTAATATAATTTAAAAAACCCTACTAATAATTTTATTTGGGTGTTAATTCTACTTAATACAATTTATCCTTGAAATAAACATGAACTTCTGAATTAAAACAGTTAAAGAAAAGCAAATCAAAATAATTACAGAAACAATTTCAATAGACCAATTGTTTGTTAAATACAGTTGACAAATAGAATACAGAACAATAACAAAACATAAACGAAATATAAATCAATTACAAAAACAAAAATCAAAAACCTTTCTCACCAAAAATTGCTAAAATCTTATAAAACATATTTTCAAAACAATAAACAAGTATATTATTATTCATTTATTATATTATTATATATATATAAACATATATATATATGTATATATATATATATATATATATATTTATAATATAATATATAATAATACATTAAAATAATATAAAATAATAATGTTTACATTATCAACGAATAAACAAAAATATAGCAACAACATCAGTATAAAAAGGGATAAACCAGTAAACAAGAAGCATCAACAACACTGCGACGTAAACCAAATACACAAACAATAATAACGTAAGCAACATGTTTACATTTATAGAGATTTCGCGGACGCAAAGTCATTCTCCTTCAAGAGCATTCATCAGACCGTTTACCCAGCGATATAAAAGGTAAGACAAAGTAGACAGCGAGATTGTAAAAATTCAGTCAGTCTTGTATGAAGACGCGATGCGTGTGAAGAGAATAATTGTGGTTATAAGATCTCTGTTGTAAAGATCTAACAAACAATTGTTATTGTGTACGCGGAAGAGTGCAAAGAAGAATAACAAATAAAGCAAATTGTTGTTGTCCAAATCAAGTTACGAACAGTTGCTCACAGAATTGTGCGAGCAATAAAGAATTTGTTAAAAACTAAGCACAAATTTATTTTTATTTGCAATCTACGAACTTATATTTTAAACGTCTTTAGGGTAAAAACATAACAATATTAATATAATATAAATAATAATATATAATATATATATAATATACGAAGCCAGAGCAAAAACATAAACAAAAAGAAGAAAGTAAATAAAGAATCAAATGTGTATAAATAAACGAAATCTACAGAACAACAACATTTATGAGAAGCTGTACCGGAAAACATTCCAAAAAAATCCCGTTTTCTACGCAGTGATTCTCTTCAATTAGCAAACACTAATTCTCCACTTCGCTATATTCAGATACTGGACAAGAGATTTGATAAATTAACTAAGCGATCACAAACAACAATGCAAATCACAAACAATGCTGGTCAAAAAGGCAAAAATGAAATTAAAGAAATTTAAGGTACCGAGTATGCAGTTCGATTCTGCAAAATTCTGCATTATATAGTGAATTTTCACGACTTTAAGTTGAGATTTGTAGATTTGAGACGATGTCAAAGTCAGGAAAGTGAAGAAAATTAAATGCGTTTTTGATGTTTTTTGAAATTTTAATAGGTTTATATGATATATTTTTGTGGCTAAACGAATAGAGGTTTAATATTGATTTTTTTATTTGAAAGGTATGAGCAACTGCTACTTTCAGTTTTTTTAAATACATATCTCATATATTAATGTTAAAATTATTTGTTCAAAATTTAAAAATAATAAAAATTTCAAATTATTTTTACCCTTCCTAAAAAAGATAATGATTTTAAAGGTGAAAGTAGTTTTTAGTAGTTTAATGTTATATACCACAAGAAGATATGAACTCTCTACATTCAGGAACAAAAAAAAGCTTGCGCAAATTTGCGCAATTATTTTTGGCGATTTTTTTAAATTTAAAAAAATAAAAAAATTAATCGCAGTGTAATAAAGCCATAGGCAATAAAGCCATATGGCGTACGAATTATGCGAAGAAATTCAGTAGAAGGGATACCAATAGAGATGTTCTTAATAGGTTACTTTTAAGCAGTGACCCTTTTATAAGCTGCAGTACACAAAAATCGCGAAGGAATAGAAAAGCATTTTCATCAGATACTATTAAATTACTCCTTCCTGACATTGGTGATGAAAATGATAACGATTTTAACGATTGTAGTTAGTTTCACTTTTTAAGTATTTTTAAGTTAAGTATTAAATAATGTAAAATAAATATTATGAATAAATATTAATTATCATAGGAGTTTCAAAACTTAATTACATATGTATATCGTCTATTATAACAATATGAGATGTCAATGGACCGTATGTGGTACCTAGGGGCACTTATGATCCGATCATAATAAAATGTGATCATAAATGATTCACATTCATACTAAACATGTTCATGTCGAATTATTTTCTTAGGGCCCCTATTTTGGACCAAGGGGCAATTATGGACCGACCATAACAAAATTTGGTAATATGATTTAGATTTACAAAATACACGTTTATACCGAATTTCATAATGATACCGATGTTTTAAGCCATTTATAAGCGCAAAAGTGAATTTCTAAAGGGGACTTTATATGGGGACCAGGGTCAAATGTGATCCGATTTTCACCAAACTTTACACCATGATTTCTTAGTACACAGAACTGATTCATGCTAAATTTTATCATGATTGTTGCATAATTACCATAATTATATGTAAATAAGTGCAATTTCGAGGGGAATTTGTATGGGGGCTAGGCGAAATCACGGACCGATTTGAACCAAAATCAGTTGGGTTCATCCTTGGGCCTAATTATCACTAACACTATCAAAAATTTTCAACCATTAACTCATAAAACACTTCTATTAATTTTGGCCAGGTTTTCAGGCAAAATGCCACATAGTGCAATGTTCAGAGAGTGTGAAGTTCGTCTCTTGAGTGAAATTTATAAGAAAATAAATATAGCGATGAGTAAGATAAACAATTTAACTGAAAAGGTACAAACAATTGAAACAGATGTACAATTAATAAACAATACAGTGTAGAGCAAAATTTTAGAAAAAAGAAATGAAAATTAAAAAAGAAATTCTATCTTTAAAAAAGAATGCCAAGCAACAACAAAATTCAATTGTTGCACATGACTTACGCATTTACGGAATATCCTGATGATGAAAATCTTTTTGGTATATATAAAAATCTTTGTCAAGTTTCTAATATTAATGCCCCTGATGTCAAGGCGATATTACGTGTTATGCCATGTTCGCACGAGCCTTCGAAATACTTCGCTCTCTATTTTGAATTACTTATTTGAATTACCATGTTCACACGGTAACTTTGTAATTATTTTTGACAGTTATTCTTTTCTTCTTCTTTTTATTGCTAAATTATTTGCTGTAAAATTGTGATAACAATGGCAAAAGTAAATAAAAAAAATTCTTTTCGGGCTTATTAATATTTTTAAATTATAAACTTCATACAGCTTCTTCAAAAGCTTTAAATTCAATAGGTTTTCTAAACACATAGTGGGTTCCTCCTCTAATTTCGTGAATATCATTCTTCTAAATAATACTTTTTTCAAAATGTTATTTTTGGCTTCCATTATTGTTTATAACAATTATTTGCTTATATTTTTTGTGCTTTGACAGCAAAAAAATAATTTAGATATTACATTGATTTTTAAGTAATTCACAAGGTAATAGAAATTGAATTACATACAATTTGGGTAATTCGCTCACAAAATTTTGTATGGCGAATTACGTAATTCAACACATAATTGAATGTTGAATTACGAATGAGAGAGCGAATTACGAAAAATTGCTGCTGTGCGAACATAGCATTAATACCAAAATAACTTTTTAAAGGACACGAATAGAAATAAAACAAACAAGAAAATAACAGATACGGATATTATAATTAAATTGAAATGCCCTTATGATAGAAATTTTATGCTGAAATCTTTGACCAGCTTTATCCAATCTAAAAAGGATCTTTTACGTTTAAATGATATTGGATTTGAAAGTACGGTTCCTTTTTATGTCAACGAGAATCTGACACCTGAGAATCATCGCACATTTCAACATGCCTGACGTTTAAAACGGAGTCAAATTATATCTGTTGCATTTATTAATAGAGGTTTAATTTACATTAAAAATGGTCAGAACGATCCAAAAGAAATAGAGGATTTCAAAACATTGTATAGGGTGTTTCGTCTACCAGAGCCAAATTAATTATGTTTTAAAAATTATTATCGTAAATTTCAAAATGTATGTATATACCTGTTCTTAATTACTATTTTGTTGTTAAAATGTGTTGCGTTATACTTTGTTGTAAATTTATTTTATTTTTATCTTATAATTGTTCTGAATTCTATATTTATGCTAGCATTGCTAAAAAATATTTGTTTTTGATAATGGATGCATAAGGATACTTTCTGCAGGTTTCAACATATGTCACATAAATGCCCAGACTTCACGGAAAATTGATGAATTCTGATTTATATTTGTAGGATCGGAAATTGATATAATTTGAATCTCGGAAACATGGTTTCGTATTGATTTTAATCATAGTTATTATCTTCTGCAAGGATACGGTATTTTTCGATCTGACAGGGTATCATATGCTAGTGATGTGGCAATATATGTTAGGTCATAGGTCTCATGTAGGGAACTATGTCACTCCATGCTAATTGAGGAAGGATTTTTGCAAGTAGATAACATTGCCACTAGCAATAGAATGAATCTTAATAGCGAGTCAACAATGATCGAAAACAGTGATGCCACTAGCCATCAGAAAGTAGAATTTTTATTTCTTGAATTTTTTAGTAACTGCCAGAAACTTCTATTGGGTGAAATTTACCGACCAAATAATATAATTGATATAAAAACTTTATTAGACAAATTATCCTCTTCTACCCTTGGTTATACGGTCCTATATTAATAGGTGACTTTAATGCCAACATTATTTTTAATAGGGGGTTGGCAGAAGATATGAGTGCCATTGGTTTACTTCTACCACTAGTACTCTAATTAACTTATATTTTGTTTACAATCCTCATCGTATGCTTTTCTTTGACCAACTCTCTGTCTCTGGTTTTTCAAAACACGGTCTTCTTCAGGAACAGGTGACTAAATACAGGGATTTTAAGAACACTGATTATGCTTCACTGCAAACGGAATTAGCAACTATACCTTGGAATCAAACTTTTTAATGCCTACAACGAATGAGCAGATTACCTTTTTACAGAGTAATATACAGCATCTTTCTGAAAAATATGTTCCAATTAAGACTGGAAAAATACGAAATGATAAGCCATGGTTTACTAGTGAAATTAGAGTTTCAATTAATGAAAGGAATAATGCGTATTACATGTGTAAAAGATTTAGGACGACTGATCTATACAACGTTTTTTAGGCATTTAGGAAAGATACAAACCTGAAAATCAGAACCGCAAAATATAGTTTCTACGCGGGAAAATTCCAGTCAGTTAGGAATAATGAATATAGTCTTATATAAAATAACAATCTTGATGTAAATCAACTTAGCTTAGATTTTTCAAATATACCGACTACTGGTGCAGACCTCGAGCACTACAAATCATCTGATGTCTTTGCTTCTTCTATTCATATGGCTCAATCTAATTTTGAATTCAAAAACGTTAATCAGGAAGTATTCTTAGCATTCTTAGATGAGATTAGTCAAAAATTTGTTAAATTGAATTTTATTAAATTGTACCACAAGGTTCCATACTTGGACCATTACTTTATTCGATTTCCTCTAATGATCTGCCATCAAAGTTGAAGTATTGATGTACAGATGTATGCAGATGACGTTCAACTATATGTACATTAGTTATGTGCCTGTTGGAATTATAAATTGTGATGGCAAAGTAAACTGTGATCTATATAATGTGTTCAAATGGTCATTGACGAATGGTCTTTACCTTAATCCGAAAGTCCATACCATACGTTTAATGCGCCACATGCGATTCTCCCGTTTTATGCGTTTTTTATTGTAAGTTACACACAATGTGTTATATGCGACTGGTTTTTTGTTTTGATCAGTTGTTGTGGTAAAATAATTATCATATAAAAATAATTGTGCGAAAAATGGCAAATCAAATTATTATTTTAAAAGAATATTTGGCAATAATTACAAGGTTCTGATATTTTGTGCTGCTAAGGCCTGTCAAAATCCTCAAAAGAACACAAGACGAGTGTTTTCAGTTAATTTATCCTCCATTTTTGTTGTTTACAAATTAATAAATTCAAAATAGATGACACTCAGTACATAAAAACAATCATACATACAGTGGCTTTTTTTGCTTTTTACCAGGACAATGATCCCAAGCAAACTTCGGGTGTGGAAAAGCTTTGGTTGATCCATAATTGCCCCAAACTTATAGAAACCCCTGCACAGAGCCCAGATTTCTACGTAATTGAACATCTTTGGGAAGATTTAGCTAGAAGAGTATACCAACAACAATTTAACACTTTGAATCAGCTTAAGGCGGCTTTACTGGAAGCGTGGAACTCCATAGAACCTGAGGTATGCTACAATTTGGTAAAATCAATTAGAAAACGTTTACATGCCGTTCTTGAGAACAAACGATATGCCACAAACTACTAATTGTTCTCTTTCGTCATTTTTAGCAATGGTGCTCTTCTTTGTCCGATTATGCGTTGAGCGCAAAAAATTGAGTTAATTTTCTTTTTCTTTATAAAATTACCGTTATCATGAAAAATGTTGTCATATTTTATTAATCTAAAAGGCTGTAATGTAGAGTGTAAGTAAAAGCAAAAAACATATATTTAATATTTTCTTTTTAAGTTTTGAAGCACATACATATCAGACTAATGCTTGTCCCATTATGCGATGGAGCCACTGTATATACATATAAACAATCATCATATATTTTTTCCATATATTTATTTGCAATCTATTTTAATACAATAATAAGCAAATTGAGTAACAAAAATAAAAATAAAAAATGACATTGGTATTAATCTCCAATGAGACTAACAAAGAAAGATATTAAAATACATTAATTTTTTAAAAAATCATCATATATGAACATATTTTGTTCATGAAAGAAATGTGTTAAAAAATGTATTTTAATGTATTTTCCTCTTAAATTAGTAATAAACTTTATTATGAAATATGTTATTATTAATATTTTTGTAATGCAAAATGTAAAATGCGAAAATAGTAATGCACTATTTAAACGTACATATTTATAGAAACCATTCACAATAGTATATAATTTGGCATGCCAAGTATAAAAAACTGCTGTCATTTTCCAACACTGCATGAGTCGCATAGAGAAGTAGAAAGTAGACCTACTTGATGCATTCTATGCGTCTATGCATCCTATGCTTTTTCTTCTGTAACTTGTCACAATCAACTACACTGATTCTACTTTTTCGGTATATGCATATAACGCAAGGCAGCATGAAACGGATGGTATGGACTTAAGAGTAAGCTATTCGTCATGAACGTCTTTCGAACGTATGTACGAAAATAGTTTTCTTTAGAATATTTGTTGGAATGATTTATTAACGTATCATTTTGTATGGCAACCGAAGCTAAAGGAATATTATAATATATGTTGAAATATAATGTATATTTGCTTTGCTTAACTTACACAGTATAGGAGAAAATATAAAAAAGAGAGAGTGAAATAACAAAACCAATTGCAAATTATTGGAATATTTGATTGCACTTTTATCACCCACTGTTCAATGTAGTATATACTATACATTGTAAATATACAAATAAATATACATACATATTGCTTACGGTTCTTTTTTTTCATTTATTGTCTCTACTTATTCTTCTTTAAGTAAAAGTCTAATAAAGTTTTTATATTCAGTTCATTACTGTTCGTTTAAGAATCTAACTGCGTTTCAATCATTAGGTTATGGGCCCAGACAATTTTGTCTAAATATATTTTTTTTTCAATTGTCAAAGGGCATTTTTATCAAAGAGTTGAAAGTTAAAATTTTTTTGCGGATTTACATACATACATACATAATTGGCCATTACAACCCTTCAGTCAGGATTACGGCCTAGCTTCTCACACCACTCATGTTGTGTGCGTTACTTTTATACATGAAAGGCGGGAATTACAGTTTAACGTCGACTCCGAACGACAGATTTTTTGAGGAACTTTTCATGGCAATTTTATTTACTCTCAGAGTTTTTGCCAGAAATCTGCTGAGAGGAAGACGCCGAAGAAATACTTTTTGTATTTTATTTTGATGTTTGGCCTGGGGCTCGAACCCTGGCTTTTCTTCTAATAAGCCAACACACTACCTACTAGACCACGGCGGATATATTTGGTTTTATTGTTTAAAATAATGGACGCTGAATATGCAAAAGTTGAAAAGCTTGAGAGAGCAGATGAGTGGCATATGTGACGTTTTCAAATCAAAGTAATACTAAACGCCAGTGTTTTTACTGATTACATCACAGATGATGCTGACAGCAGTGCAGTTGTGTTAGCCAAAGATTTCGCAGCATGGCAAGCGTTTTACCACAAATTGCATTCACATGGTTGGACCAATTATCGTTAAAAATAAGTTCTAGATTCTTGACACTATGAACTGTATAAATAGTCATATTATCAATTTGAATTGGTGGTACCTGTGTTGTGGAGCCAACTTTGCCCATTATCAATGCCTTTGATTTTCTCGGATTAAAGTCCATACCATGCGTTTAATGCGCAATCGCATTACATGCGTATACCAAAAAGTAGAATCAGTGTAGTTGTTTGTGACAAGTTACAGAGGAAAATACATATAATGCATAGACGCATAGAATGCATGAAGCCGTTACATGCATATAAAGAAAAAGTAGAATCAGTGTAGTTGATTGTGACAAGTTACAGAAGAAAAAGCATAGGATGCATAGACGCATAGAATGCATCAAGTAGGTCTACTTTCTACTTCTCTATGCGACTCATGCAGTGTTGGAAAATGACAGCAGTTTTTTAAACTTGGCATGCCAAATTATATACTATTGTGAATGGTTTCTATAAATATGTACGTTTAAATAGTGCATTACTATTTTCGCATTTTACATTTTGCATTACAAAAATATTAATAATAACATATTTCATAATAAAGTTTATTACTAATTTAAGAGGAAAATACATTAAAATACATTTTTTAACACATTTCTTTCATGAACAAAATATGTTCATATATGATGATTTTTTAAAAAATTAATGTATTTTAATATCTTTCTTTGTTAGTCTCATTGGAGATTAATACCAATGTCATTTTTTATTTTTATTTTTGTTACTCAATTTGCTTATTATTGTATTAAAATAGATTGCAAATAAATATATGGAAAAAATATATGATGATTGTTTATATGTATATACAGTGGCTCCATCGCATAATGGGACAAGCATTAGTCTGATATGTATGTGCTTCAAAACTTAAAAAGAAAATATTAAATATATGTTTTTTGCTTTTACTTACACTCTACATTACAGCCTTTTAGATTAATAAAATATGACAACATTTTTCATGATAACGGTAATTTTATAAAGAAAAAGAAAATTAACTCAATTTTTTGCGCTCAACGCATAATCGGACAAAGAAGAGCACCATTGCTAAAAATGACGAAAGAGAACAATTAGTAGTTTGTGGCATATCGTTTGTTCTCAAGAACGGCCTGTAAACGTTTTCTAATTGATTTTACCAAATTGTGGCATACCTCAGGTTCTATGGAGTTCCACGCTTCCAGTAAAGCCGCCTTAAGCTGATTCAAAGTGTTAAATTGTTGTTGGTATACTCTTCTAGCTAAATCTTCCCAAAGATGTTCAATTGCGTAGAGATCTGGGGTTTCTATAAGTTTGGGGCAATTATGGATCAACCAAAGCTTTTCCACACCCGAAGTTTGCTTGGGATCATTGTCCTGGTAAAAAGCAAAAAAAAGCCACTGTATGTATGATTGTTTTTATGTACTGAGTGTCATCTATTTTGAATTTATTAATTTGTAAACAACAAAAATGGAGGATAAATTAACTGAAAACACTCGTCTTGTCCTTAACAGCACAAAATATCGCATATATAAACTCATAAATTTGTAATTAATCCCATAACTTCTTTTAAAATTACAATTAGATTTTCTATTTTTTCCCAAACATGTTTTTGTTCGCTTGTTTGTTGTTTCCCACAACAGCTGATCAAAACAAAAAACCAGTCGCATAAGAGGCATTGTGTGTAACTTGCAATAAAAACGGTATAGAATGCAAGAATCGCATGCAACGAAAGGCGCATGAAACGGATGTTATGGACTTTCGGCTTTAGGCACTTTGGTTGAGGTTGTTATTTCGATTCCTTAAATGCATTGTCTTAATAATTATTTCTTTATTATATAAAATTATACATTTTGACTCTGACTAAGAAGGTCAATTCAAAGAACTTGCATAAAATTGTTAAGCATGGTGGTGATAGTACATTTTGTGTCGGCGCCAGAAGTGGGCAGTTTGAAATTTATTGAAGAAAAATAAATGATACAGTATATTTAAACATTATAAAGAACAACTTCGACTAAAGCGCGGCAAAATTAGGAATTCGCAATGATTTGCTTACTAAGGCCCGTTATTACAACTTGCCGTTAACTAAAGGGAGGATTTTAACGGGCAGATAAATTGTTTGTCAGTCTTATAAGTGGACGATAAGGTAGAAGTCAGCTTTAAGCTAAAGGGAAGATCATCCTACTGGTTATATTTTAAAGTTAAGTTTATGTTTGAACTTGCGTTATTATATTTCAATAAGGTAACTTCAAATATAAGCAAAGTGAGCAAATACAACAAAAAAAAGAAGCCTGCCGTTGCCACTGCGTTTAAAATTTAAACTTTAAATAAAACTTGTTTATTTTGAGCAGTGTTATCGACATTGCTCCGCCACTACCACATTTTTGAGAAAGCTAACTTTATTTTATCTGTAAGTTGAGATAACGAAAATAAGTTAAAGGTAACTTTACAGTTCCCTTTAGCTAAAGGTACCTTTAACTGAACCCAAGTTTAACAGCAAGTTGTAATAAAAGCAAAAAGATGGGATATATTATCTGAATGGCCATTACTATTACGTCCAGAATAATGTGCGCTATTATTTGAATAAGTGCTTACATAGGTATCATCACAAGTTAATAAAACACAGCAGGTAGGTATTATTGCTTCCATAGTTTCAACTTTTAAATTAATAGAAGCAAGAAAATATTATAACCTTACACTAATATAAATATATAGAAACACAAACTGTGATAATTTTATCGCTATCCCGAGAGAAAAACATTCCGTTCACACTTTAGGTATTCAGCAAGAATTGAATCGTTTGTGGGAAGTCTTTTATGGCAGGTACGAGAACTCACTAGTAAAATACTGAGGACACAAAATGTTGGCAACCCCAAATAATTATCTATTTTCTTTGGTACTAAAATTATAACTGTCGTTTGTTATTTATATTGCATTTTATATTGTCTACATAGTTTGCCGCTATTACATTTACATACATACATAATTGGTCATTGCAACCCTTCAGTCAGGTTTACGACATAGTTTCGCACACCACTTATGTTGTGCGTGTTAATTTTATACATGAGTGGCGGGACCTACAGTTTAAAGTCGACTCCGAACGGCAGATTTTTGAGAAACTTTTCATGGCAAATTTACTTACTCTCAGAGTTTTCGCCAGAAATCTGGCGACTTCAACATTATTACATTTACATATATATGTTTATTGTACATTGTTAAGTCGTCTATTAAACAACCTAGAATTATATACGCGGTAACTACTTTAAATTAATTTGTTTTATTGTTAATGATATTGTAGTTATTGTTTTTAAATAAAGGTTAACTTTGGGTTAGAATTAAACTTGACTGTGTCACTCCAACCACTCATAACAATTGGCGACGAGGATTTTAAACAAAAGAAAAAGTTCAACAAAATAAACATAAACTAAGTTTATTTTTTCAAGTAGAATTTCTACACAATGTCTTCTTTGGAACAAGTAGTTGGACAACTCCTGGCGCGAAAAACAACACCAACTAATGGAAACGCTGATTAATGCAACACAAGGTTCTACGGCTAGTAACGGAAGTAGGTCATCAACAGCTTTTGCAAGTGCAACAGCTCCGGAGACCTTGATGGTCATTTTATCGAAAAATATACGTGAGTTTACCTACGAACCTGAAGAACACCAAATTTTTGATACTTGGTACGAGCGCCATGAGGATGTTTTCCAGATTGGTGCAGATCAACTTGATGATGCTGCCAAAGGTAGGTTATTGTTGAGAAAGGTCAGTAACGGCGTTTTTAACAAATACAAAGACTATCTACTTCCAAAACAACCTCGTGACGTCACATTCTAACAAACGGTAGACATTTTAAAAAAAAAATTTTGGAAGAAAAGAGAGCTTATTCAAACATCAAAAGAAAAGATGAAGATATAATCACATATGCCGCCAAAGTAAATCGCCACTGTGAAAATTTTTTAATAAATGAATGTACTGCTGGTAATTTTAAATCTCTTATATTTGTGAATGGTTTATCATCGCAAAAGAATCAGGAGTATAAAGCGAGACTTTTGACTCTACTAGAGTGTGAAACAGAACAAATTCAGTTGAATTTGGATAATTTAGTCGCTGAAGTAGAACGTCTCAATAGTCTTAAACGCGACATTTCAACAAAAGAAAATCCAAATGTCAACTCCATCCATAGTTCGAAACAATGTATACCACAGAATGCTAATAAAGGTCAAAAGCCAAAGCAATCTTGCTGGCAATGTGAAAACATGCATTTTGTAGTTATTCTATATACAAATGCTCACAGTGTGGCAAAGTTGGGCAAAAGGAAGGATATTGTTCTTGTTTTCCAGATGTAAAGCCAAAGAAAGAAAAAGGAGTAAATTCAAAAGCGTATATGGTTCAACAGCAAAATGCAAAAATAGACATTTTATTTCAATCGAAATTAACAATTTAAATCTTACTCTTCAACATGATACTGGTTCGGATGTCACGATCATCTCAAAGAAGAATTGGTTTAAAATAGGTAAACCAACTTTAGAAAATTCTCAGCACAAACCACGAGATGCTTCTAAAAATGAAATTTGCATATTAGGTCAATTTCAGTGTACGATGGTTATCCATAATCAAAGTCAAACCGGCAACATTTTGGTGTCTTCATTTCCTGATTTAAATCTTTTCGGTTCTGATTTAATGGAACAATTTAAATTGTGGAGCAAACCCATTGATTCTTATACGTCGTGTAACCAACTTCAATATAACAACACACTCACAGAATCGGAATTGCGTCAATCATACCCTGAAGTTTTTAGGAATTAAATTGGACACTGCACTCATTTTAAAGTTCACTTACAACTTAAACCACAAGCTGTTCCTGTTTTTCGCCCTAAAAGGCAAGTAGCGTATGCAGCAAAAGATCATCTAGACAGTAAACTTAAAAAACTTGAACGTGAGGGTATCATTTCTCCTATAAATTTTTCGGAATGGGCAGCACCCATTGTGGTAATAAAAAAGGCTTCTGGCAATCTACGTATATGTGGAGATTACTCTATTTGGACTAAATGATCAGCTGGAATCTCATACATTTCCATTGCCACTTCCAGATGAAATATTTATAAACTTTAACAACTTTTTCAACAATTGATTTAAATAATGCCTACATGCAAATCGAAGTCGACGATGACACGAAAAAAACTTCTAGTTATAAACACACATCGTGGCTTATATACTTTTAATCGACTTGCCCCAGGTGTGAGATCAGCTCCTGGTGCTTTTCAACAGTGTAAGGAATCAATTGTTTCTGGTATAAAATGCGTTTTTCCTTATCTGGACGATGTTATAGTAGCCACACCAACACGCGAAGAAAACATTACAGTGAACTTTGAAAAATGCAAATTTTTTAAAACTTCGTGTACATACTTGGGTTACCATTTCGACAGAAAATGCGTTTATCCAGACAAAAATAAAATTAAAAAAATTTTGTAATTTACAGTTCCCAAAAATATTAGTGAATTGCGATCTTTTCTGGGAGCAATTAATTACTATGGTAAATTTATACATGAAATGAGAAAGAGATCCTTTAGATAATTTACTTAAGAAAAATATAGCATGGAATTGGTCATCATCATGTCAACGCAGTTTTGATCGTTTTAATTTTAGTTTATTTCAGTTTTGATCTGATTTGTTGCTTACTCACTTTGATCCAAAGCTTCCTATCAAAGTAGCAGCTGATGCCTCAACCGTTGGACTGGGTGCATACATCAGTCACATTTTCCCTGATGGCAGTGAAAAATCAATTTATCATGTCAAGGTCTCTCCATTACTCTCAAATTCAGAAAGAAGGATTGGCATTAGTTTTTGCGGTGGTTAAATATCATAAATATTTATTCCGGCGAAAATTTATACTTCAAACGGATCACAAACCTCTCCTTGCAATTTTTGGAAATAAAAAGGGAATTCCAGCACATTCTGGAAACCGTCTCCAGCGATGGACTCTTACACTCATGTCGTACGAATTTAAATTACAATACGTTTCAACTCACGAATTCGGAGCTGCTGATATCCTATCACGGCTAATTTCCAACGTACCGAAAGCAAACGAAGACACTATAATTGCTTGTATTCAATTAGAAGATGACATAAAAATGGTTATTAGTGATATCACAAATGCTTTGCCTATAACATTAAACATAATTTGTGCCGCTACTAAAAATGATTCAAATCTCCAAGATCTTATAAAATTCCTACAAACTGGTAAGTGGCCAAATGAAAAATCTTCTGATATGCAGTGTTATTTTTCAAGAAAACAAAATTTAAGCATCGTTGATGATTGTGTAATGTACGGGGAGCGTATTATAATACCAAGCTGTTTTAGAAAACGCATTCTAAAAGAATTACACAAAGGACATCATGGTATTGAGAGGACAAAGGCATTGGCTCGTAGCTATGTTTATTGGCCGCATATAGATGACGAAATAAAAAGGTATGTACAAAATTGTACCAAATGCGCTTCAGTAGCAAAATCGTTACCAAAAACAGTTCACATAGACATAGCTGGTTGTGTTGATAATTTTTATTATTTCGTAATAGTAGATTCATTTTCTAAGTGGCCGCAAATCTACCAAATTAAATCAATTTCTTCAAATATAATTATTAATTGCATGCACGATTTTACTTTATTATTTGGAAACCCTGAACTCATAGTGAGTGATAATGGAACTCAGTTCTCCAGTAACGCGTTTTCCAAATTTTGTCAAGAAAATGGCATTTTACACAGATTTACCGCTCCCTACCACCCTCAATCAATTGGGCAGGCAGAGAGATTTGTTGACACTTTAAAGCGTGCATTGAAAAAACTCGGAGGAATTGGCACTTCTAGTGAAAATTTACAAACGTTTTGAAAATGTTATCGTTCTTCACCACATCCTAGTTCTAGTTGCAAATCGCTTTCTGAATTGTTCGTGGTGAGAAGAATAAGGATTAATCTCGATCTACTTAAAAAACAGTTCCAACAACAGCGAAACGAGAAAATGGAAGAACAATTTAACAAACGTAATGCCGCTAAAGATCGGGTGTACAATATTGGTCAGAAAGTTTATGCAAAATTATATAAATGGAATAAATTTGAATGGTTCCCTGGAATTATCAAGCGGAAGCTCGGAAATTTTAACTACGAAGTAGAAATTTAAAACATTCCTGAATTTCGTGCAGTTAGGTCTCATACTAATCAACTAAGGCCTCGTTGTTCCGAATCTCAAAATGTGCCTATTTGTTATTTATGTATTTTATATTGTCTACATAGTTTGCCGCTCTTACATTTATATGGTTATTGTACATTGTTAAGTCGTCTATTAAACAACCTAGAATTATATACGCGGTAACTATTTTAAATAAAGGTTAACTTTGGGTTAGAATTAAACTTGACTGTGTCACTCTAACCCGTCATGATCATAACACAAAAGTATCAGTAAAAGTCGGAAAGGCCAAATATGTGTCCGGATACACTTGATATTTTAACTGCATTTCACATACATACATACATACAACCGAGTTTCTCACTCCACTTATATTGTGAGTGTTAATTTTATTTTATGAGCGGCGAGATCTATAATTTAAAGTCGACTCCGAACGACAGATTTTTTTCAGAAACTTTTTTATGGCAATTATATTTACTCTCAGAATTTTAGCCAGAAATCTGAATTTCATATATTGATGGGTTATTTTATAGCTTCAAAAGTAAATCCGCGAACCCCCATACTATCCCCATATACTAACGCAGTTTGCAATGTAACGTTACAATGCATAATGTTCATAAAATCAGTAAAATTTGTTTTGACAATTCCTCATGTTCATTATTGCATAGCAATGCTTTTCAGTGCGCATTATTTGTCAATTTCGTGCATGGTTTTTATTTGTGATTCTGGGTAAATATTTACATTTTGTGGTAGAAATGGCAGATTTGTGGTAATTTAATTTTTTTTATTGTAAGTACAAATGTGATTTAACATTTAATTTTTTGTACAGTGAAAGAAAATGGTATGAAAGGAAAAGGCTACTCATAGAAGTGAGTTTGAGGCATAAGCCAGACTTCATAGCGAAAAAAAGAAAAGAAACTCAATTTGAGAACAAATAATGCGGGATATTAAGGAAATTGATAGCATTTTTCCATTTACCAAAGATAAAACAACAGGATGTTTTATAAATATAATAAATATATATAAATATAATACAAAACAATCAAAATTTATCAAATTATACCATTTGGTAAATAAATCCCTGAAATGTATTTTTCTTCATTCGAATATGAGGATAAAACACGACACGTCCTGCATGCTTGCGATAATTTTACAAAAAGTTCAAGTTTTAGAAATTTTTCTCTTTGAATCTTGGCTAGTTAATAATGCTATACGACGACGCTTTCTTTTGTTTAAAATATTTTTGATCAAAGTGCTGTTTGAATTTCTATTATCAGCCAAACCGAAAGCGGTTTTCAAGAGAAGACCGCATTATTTCTGAATACTCATTTTCAAAAATGAAATTATACAAATATTTGAAGTCATACAAGGATCAAAGGTTTCGCGTTCATAAATGTACTAAAATGTCATCTCATTATTTGACAAAGCAGTGTTGCAATAAAACATTGCTTTGCCTTATAAATGAATTTCTTTGTAGTGTTACATTGCAAACTGCTTTTATAAAGTCTGACGGTCTTTTACAAAAGGAACCCTCATATTAGCAACATCCGAAAGCCGTATTGCCTTTTACAAAAAAGATGAAGGTGTAGCGAGGGATATAATTTAACTTGGCCTGGGTTTTCTCAACCCAAAAACCTGCTCAACCTACCTTTAACATATTGTTTGGATTTTCCATAAAATGTTTACAATGATCAAATTATCTTTGTTAAACATCGAAACCCGGAATTGTGATATATTTTCTTTATATATTTGATCCGCGAAATTACCCGAACTTTGGTACCAAGGATCTTCCATAGTTTTTCCAAAGTGGAGCAAACTTAATGAGTTCTTGACGGTCAGATATCGAACTTTGTAATCGCTTGTTTGGTCGTTTCTCATAAATTGCCAGAGCTCTAACGTTTCCTGTATTTGTAAGCGGAAACATCATTCATTACTTCACGGTATTGAATCTTCTAGCCGAGACCGAGGGTTGGAACCAACTCACTTATCCCAGATCGTTCTATTGGACTCCCACAGTCTCATGCACAAAAGCGAAATGAAGTGGATAGTGGTCCACTAACGTTCGCTACTGTCCTTAATTTTCAGAATTTCGCTACCCGTTTACAGATCTCTTAACAGTTCCGTTCGGAACTGTCTAAGTTAATGTAAAGTTGGATGATGTGATGTGTTTTGCCCACTATTGTAGACCGCAGTAGCAGCAAACTTCATTAAGGTCTGCATTGTTTCCCTGGGTCTCCTATTGATCCAGCGTTAAGATTGACTACGGAGGCATATGTTGTGAGGATCTTTGTCTTAGCACAACTTATACTTTTTCATTCCAATTTTTAAGAAGTGAAATCCGATTTTTCAGGAACACCGAGGTCATCACCCAATACGGTCAAGTTATTGAGGAATACCTTACTCCAGGTCACATGCTGCGTATCGATCATGATTCTATATATTCTGCCAAGCCAAGTTACTATCTACCACATAACGCTGTTTTTAAGCCTGATAGCACGACTTGTAATGGTCTCTTGTAATGGTCTAAGACTTATTTGCAAAATGGGCCTATCAGATAGCAAATATTTGTTGATTTTTGTGCTCCGTTGCAGCAGACCAGATAAGATATACATGCGTTTTGTGATGCTCCTGAGAAGGCATGGACTGCATCTCTGAATGGTAGAGTCCTAATTCCGACTGGTAATATTATTATCCATTTGCTTGCCGTCAACGTTGCATCTATAAAACTGCAAACTTTATCACGTTTATGGCACTTCGGTACAACTCTATTGCCAAAAATCATGTATTCAGTTCGTAAGGAGATGAATTTTACCATACCGGATGCCTTCTTTTGGACAGATTCGACTATCGTTCTATCCTGGCTTCAAAAAACTCGTATCGTATCGTACTCGTGCCCTGCGAGTTAAGTCCCACATATTTCGTTTCTTATCATTCTGTACTCCCCAAAAATATATCGCGTCAAAGTATTTCATATCAATGTTGTAAAATGAACGAAAATAATAATACCCTGTATTTCTCCTACACTTTATTTAACTTGCTATTTTTACATTATACCTCTGTTTAGCAACTCTGTACATATTTGAACTAACGACATTACATTTTACGATTTTATGCAGTTTAATAAATGAATTCAAAGAAACAGGTTATGGGCTGCATGTCGCGCGAGTTTTAAATTTTTTTTAAAGAAAAAGTGTTTTTTTATTAATAAAAAAAATATAAAAATAAAGGACGCGAGAATTTCGATATGTGGAAGAGACAGGCCAAATCTTGCTTGGTCATCAAGATTGCTGGAAATTGTGAAAACCGGTTCGATTGATGGTGGCTATGCTATTAAAAATGAACGTGCTTTGGCTGAAATAACGTTGATGGTATATCCATGTAACTATGGACTCATTGCTGCAGCTACAACTGCGAAAGATGCCTGGGATGCGTTAATGCGTGTTTACGATGATACTGGCCTCACGCGGAAAATAGGGTTATTGAAGCAGTTGGTGAACATGAAATTGCGAAATCATATGGTAAAAACCTACTCCTACAAGATGCTAAATTAGATACAACAAGTGCTGAAAATGAGGCTGTGATGTACACCAACAATTTTAGTGGAAAAAAGAAAAAATCACCCCAGTGCTACAACTGTAAAGAATTTGGACACATTTCTAAATTGTTTCTAAGATTAACAACAAAAGTAACGGTAAGTTCAACAGAAAAAATGAGAGGAGAGAAGTTTCATCAACGTTGATTGCAACAAGCACGACCATGAATGTGTGTGAAGAGGCAGATGAGTAATACAACAACAACAGCAACGACTATATGCATTGGTATGTTGATAGATAGCATAGAAGACAAAAAATTCGTTGTTGCTAACCAGAGTGATTTGAACGTTGAATGCGCTGGCGACGTCGACTTAAATATTTTAAGTGGAAATGAAAAAAATCCGTAACGGTAAAGAACGTTGAATATGTACCGAATTTGTGTGCAAATCTCCTTTCGGTAAGACAGATGACTAGAGATGGTAAAACGGTAATTTTTAAAGGAGACACTTGCCATATATATATTGAAGATTTACTAGTTACATCTGCCACAGTGGACAACGATTTATATCGTATAGACAGCCAGCCATATTCAAAAGATAATAAAACTTTTATTGCCAAAAACAATTTTAAATTATGACACAGAAGAATGGGTCACATTTGTGATAAAAATTTGAGTGAAGTTAAAAATTCGTCTATTGGTATTGTTTTTGACAAAGGGAATAACCTTGTGTGGTTTACGTGAAGGGCAAACAAACCAGAAAGCCAATTAGAGAGGACGGTACAAGGGCCACAAAATTATTGGAATTGGTACACTCCGACGTCGTTGGTCCACTGGACGTGAATTCTTTTTCTGGTGCTCGTTTCCTGGTCACTTTTGTGGATGACAATTACATACATAATTGGTCATTACAACCCTTCAGTCAGGATTACGACCTAGTTTCTCACACCACTTACGTTGTGTGTGTTAATTTTATACATGAGTGGCGGGACCTACAGTTTAAAGTCGACTCCGAACGACAGAAACTTTTCATGGCCATTTTATTTACTCTCAGAGTTTTTGCCAGAAATCTGCTGGCCTAGGGCTCGAAACCTGGCTTTTCGTCTAATAAGCCAACACACTACCTACTAGACCACGGCTACTTCAATGGATGACAATTCCTGAAAATTATTTGTGTATCCACTCAAGAGAAAATCCGAAGTTTTTGACACTTTCGTTAACTTCAAGAAAATGGCCGAGAACCAGTGTTCAACAAATATACAAAATTTAAGAACAGACAACGGTGGCGAATACGTAAATGCTATCTTCTAAAGCTTTTTGTACGACTGTGGTGTGATTCATCAAAAACGTGCCCATATTCTCCCGAGCAAAATGACACCGCTGAAAGAATTAAACGGACTTTGATGGAACGTGTGAGATGCATGTCAATAGACAGCGGATTAGATTATCGTTTTTGGGCAGAGGCTGTCAACACGGCGTGTTATTTAATTAACAGGGTCCCTTGCGATGGTAAAAATCTGAGTCCGGAAGAAATTTGGTCTGGTTGGCGTCCTAATTTGAAATTTTTGAAGTATTTCGGCTGTCGTGCTCTTGTACACATTCCAAAGGAAAAAAGGCGTAAGCTAAAGAAAAACCAATTTAATGCATCATGATGGGGTACAGTACAGAAAGCAAAGCATATAGATTGTTCAATCCCGAGGACTGCGGCATACTTATAAGTCGTGACGTCATGTTTTTAGAGGAAAGCAAAATGAGCCTAAAGAAGAAAACTGGTTTTTATTATCCAGAATTGCTTCAAGCTTATGGTAGTACCGTTTCAGGGGAGACCAGCACCGAAGTTGAATCGACATCCGAAATAGAACCAGTACAAAACGAGTCGAGCCCTGCAACGGAAAATGAAACAGGTGACAGCAGTAATGATGAGTCTGTTGAGTAGTCGTCACCATGACATCACCCGTGGAAGATGATGGTGGCGAATGGGCTCCAAATCCGTATGAAGCTCAAAACATTCCAGTTGAAGGGAATATCCGTCTGATCGCATTGCCAATAAAAATCAGCGATCGACAAATGTTTGTCCAATGCAGAACAACTCTGAGGATCCAAGTACAGTAAAGGAAGCATTGTCATTAGAAAACTCAAGCGAATGGAATGCTGCAATGAAAGAGGAAATCGATTCGTTAATTGCGAATAAGACGTGGGTGCTAGCCGATTTACAACCGGGTGAAAAAGGCATAAAATCAAAGTGGGTGTTCAAGACGAAAAGAGATGAACGCGGTAAAAGATTTTTCACAACGTGAATGAATCGACTATACGGAAACCTTCTCACCCCTTGTCCGGTATGATTCCATCCGTTATTTGCTGTTAAAAATTAAAAGTTTATCCACCAAATAGACGCAGTAAACGCATACTTAAATGGTACGCTGACGGAGACTGTTCTTATGCAACAACTTGAAATGTTTGATGATGGTTCCGGAAAGGTATGCAAGTTGCAGAAATCAATATATATCAATACTATCAACAACGAATTGCCGAAAATAGGTCTTGTGAGAGGTGAGGTGGACCAATGCGTCTACCATAAAATAAGTGATGGCCTAATGCTGTACGTAGCCACTTATGTCGACGATGTCATGATATTTTCTAAAAGCGGCAGAGTGTTTAAAGTTGAAGCTGTCGAACAAATTTAAAATGAAGGATATGGGGGAAGCGTCATCAGTGCTAGGTACAAAAATCACCAGGGGCAAAATTTTTATTAAGATTGACCAATCTTGTTACATTCCAGATATTCTGGCACGTTTTGGAATGAGTGAATGTAACTCGATCTCAACTTCAATGGATTCCAATCAGAAATTGTCAGTCAGCATGCCTCCTGAAGATGAAGAGTCTAAGCAACGAATGTCGAATATCCCATATATGCAGGCGATTGGTTGCCTAGACCCGACATTTGCTATGCGGTAAATGTACTTAGTAGATTTAGAACAAATCCTGGTAAACCACACTGGGAAGCAGTTAAACGCGTGATGAGCTATTTGCAAGGCACAATCGACAAGGGCATCACTTTCACGAAGCAAATAGAAGATGGTATAAAAGGCTATTGTGATGCAGACTGGGCCGGAGATGTTGACGACCGCCAATCCACAACCGGCTATGTCTTTGTATACCAATCAGGTGCAATTTCCTGGACTACAAGAAAGCAAAAGACAGTGGCATTATCTTCGACGGAAGCCGAGTTCATGTCACTGACTGCTGCTATCCAGGAATCAGTACACTTGCTATTTTTACATTATTCCTCTGTTTTGCAACTCAGTACATATTTGAACTAACGACATTACATTTTACGACCTTATGCAGTTTAATAAATGAATTCAAAGCAACAATCAAAAGTTGAGTTAAAGCGAAGTTTGTTTAGCGATTGATCGTTTGATCATTCCATGTAAAAGTACCCATTTTCCAAAATATTCTTCACAGAAGGATGGCTCGACTTTAGCGCGTTAGAATCCATTACTCGTTTACAACTCCTTTATAGATTGTAATGCACTTCTGTGTGTTAATGGTAAACTCTCTCGAGCGCCTACTTTGACCTACAATGAACGTTTACCACAATTGTTATCCTATGATGGTCATTTTACGCGTCTATATTTGGAACATCTTCATAAGTTTTTAGCGCATGCTATATCTCGTTCATGCTTCGTCTTAGGCGACCTGAATTTTAGGTTTCTAAATTGAAGAATTTGATCGAGACAGTTGTTCACAATTGCATTGTGTTCTTTATATAAACGGATGTTCGGACGGCAGATTCTGTCTTGTTGTCCTTCTTACTTTTACTCAGAAAATGGTACTATTTTTGTTGAAGTAGCCAATCTTTTGAATAAATGCAAAACTCAGTTTTTTGAGAACCATAAGCGCTAGATTGTTGCAAAGAATGCGTTTCAGGCTTCACATGTGGGTGGCCTAGAGTCTGGAGTCAAGAGCTTCATAATCCATTTGAGAAAGAGGGCGCACTCAAAGTTTAACTTATGACGAATTTTCGACCATGTTAGCAAGAATATAGGTTTGTTTGAGACCTCACAGTCCAGGTTTAGTTAAGACCCATCCGACGTCAACCTCTTGACCCCGGGACATTTCCTCATAGGAACTGCAGTACTCTCCCAGCTTGAACCTGATTTATCCAATGACTCTCACCTATGCTAATCGATGACGTTATTTGAAAATTTTACACAAACACAACTAATGGAAAACCGTTCAAACAGACTTTGTTGTCATTCATCATGACAAGCTACCTCCAAACGAATGGAAGCTAAGTCTAATCGAACGTGTTTCCACCCTGGTTCGAAGGTGCGATTGGTCGATGTTTGAACCGCCAATGGCTAATTCGTTTTTTTGCCTACTTTTCGTTTATTTACAGATGGACGATCAAGCACCCCGTAGATTACCAAGTAATGTAAGTCTTAATGAGGTTATTGCTGTCGCTATCTCAAAGTGCAGTCTGTGTCCCGAAACTCGTCCTCTGCGAAAAAAACCTCAAACACCGTTGGATGAGCCACCTTAACGATTAAGCGTAATTAAGAGACTCAAATACTGCATTAGCTATCGAGCACATTCCCATTTTGTAAAGGAGTGCCGGATCAGAGACCGTTGTATGGAAAGCTAACAAGAGCACAATACAATGCTGCACTTCCACCGAAGACCTGCCGACAACAAAACAAGCAATCAAAGCGCCTTTCAGGCAAGTAACCTCAAAAGAGCTAACAACCCCGAAAAACCAACTAACAGCAAACACAGGAAGAAGAGCACAACCAACAGACACGCTATGGTAAAGCCAGCTTCAACTGCGACATGGGGCGCTACATTAGTAGTAATAAACGCGCTCAGCTGACAATTCTATTTTTCTTTTTTCGATTATTTTATATCTTTTTTTATTTTGCTTTTTTTATTATTATTTTGAATTTATATTATACCTAATATTATAAATTACTTCTTTATGAATTGTGAACTATTGATCTCTGTCCAGCGGGCTTCTCGGTCCCCTTTTGAAATGATGAAAGCTAGCAGGATGTTTACGTTGGTCCTTCTATTTTTTAAATCCTAGTATAAGTTAAACTTTAAGAAGAACAGCTGGTTTAATAAACACAGCTGCAAATGGCCAAGCAATGCGCAAAAGGCCAGGGTTTCCCATATAAAAGTATAAAAATGGGAAAAGTTGGGCATTTAAAAATGCCTACTTTCTCTGAGATAAACGCTAAAGTGGTTAACGGTTGGTTAGAAATAAATTAAAAACGATCCCGAATATTAGCTTCGTTAATGAAACTAATTAGTTGAGAGTATATACCAATGTCATGCGAATTCAATAAATCATTTGTAAAATCACGAAATAATTGGTGTTTAATTCTAACACTATCAAATTCTGAACAATGAAAAATAAGATGTTCCGAATTGTCGATCATGTTGCAAAAATCACAAACATCCGATTGTTGATAATTTTGATATCAGTTGGATCCAAGCTGCAGTTCGTGAACCAGGGTTTCGTAGGTATTTCAGGAAAAAGAGAGAAGATAAATCTACCAGACACCTGCGGTCTAGTACAGTAGAATTGCAACCATTCCCGTCGGAGGGAATTTCCCATTTATCCAAGTGTATCCCCATACGGAAGTTTAACCTCCAAAGGGGCTCCTAGCCACACAGTCTGTTTGGCCATGTAATCCACTCTTTCATTAAAGTTAACTCCAACGTGGGACGGAACCCAAACTATATGTACCTCAAGGATTTGAGAATTGACTATAGAGTTCACATTATCAGAAACTAGAAATTTTTTAGAAACAGCATGTTTCAAAAGGACACAAGCATTCCTGCTATCAGTATAAATCACAAGACGAGAGATATTGTCCTCAATGGCCGTTGTGACAGCCCTTTTAATGGCAATCAACTCTCCAGACAACGACGAAACCCTTCGAGGTAAACTGTATAAGAAGAAACGACCAGTAAGAATATTAAGAACAGCACACCCAGTACCAGAATCCATGAACGAGGCATAAGTAGCCACCAAAGTAAAATTCATCGACCTATAAAAATCGACCGAAGCATTATAATGAGGCCCAACAACATCCTTAGACAAACCACCTATTTTGTTGAAAGAAGACTGAATAACGACTCTAATCCTATCAGTGAGCTCACATTCTCTGAGAGACGGAACTGAATCAAATATATCCTTGAAGACTGATTATAACACGCAATTTTCAGAAGCTCCTTGGATGCCAGATAAATATACCTGAGGTAAGGTGGCATTTCATTTGCCAAAACATAAATAGCCTGAATAGGAGTGGAGGGACATAAACCAAGACAGCGTCTTAAACTAGCATTTTGGAAGGTCTGAATCTTCCTTTCCACATACATTGGAGCATGGGCTGAGGTAGATCTTGCATATTCTATCTTAGTCCTAATGAAAGAACGATAAAATTTCAGTCCATTCTGTGGTCTTAGACCACCCCGGATACTGGACAGTCTTTTGAGGAGATTTGTAGTAGACGAGGATTCCCTCAAAACACGAGTATAGTGCTCATCCACAGACAAGGTATTTTTAATAGTCATGCCAAGGAACTTGAGAGAGTTAACTTGGGTAATAGGGCAGCCATCTAAGGCAAGTTGCATGTCAAAATTAGCACGCCTACCAAAGAACATACACTTGGTTTTGGATGGATTGAATCGCAAATTTAGAGAAGAGCATATGGAACGAAACTGAATAATCTTATTATTAAGATTATCCACCGCCGGATCAAAAAATTGTCAAAGGAGAGAACTATAAAAGCATCAGCATACTGAAAAATCAGCGGTCTTTCATCCTCAAGAGAATGTATACCGGCGGTGCATAAATTTAACAGTATCGGACTAAGACAACTTCCATGAGAAGGACAATTAAAAACACGGACGGACAAATTTCCCATGCACAGCTCCCTATCAGAGAGAAAACATGTAATCCAGTCAATCAAATCCAACGAAATACCCAGACTGACCAGAACGTTTCTCATTGCGGAAACATTCAAGCAGTCGTAGGCACTACTTATATCAATAGCTGCCACGACAACTCTCAAACCCAAGGATTTGAGATATGAGACCCTAAAAATAAACTCATTCAAACAGGTAGTCGTTGACATTCTTCCCCTATAATCAAAGGAACGTGCAGGTAAGATTCCCAAATTATCCACCTCTGCAGTCAGCCTACTTTTAACCATCATATTCAGCAACTTTAAAAAGACAGAAATAAGAGCAATAGGTCTGAAGTTTCTAAAATCATCAAGCAAACTGTTCCTTTTAGGGATAGGAACAATTCTAATTTTCCTCCAATCCATGTGAATGGAACAAACGGAAAATTGTCGATTAAAGACCTGTAAAAGAGATTCTTTAGATGAAACAGGCAACGCCTTAATCATATGATAGGTTACACGATCCAGACCTCCAGCTGAGGCCCGTTTTCTTGAGTTGAGAATATCACAGAACTCCCTAAAGGGGAAGGGCGTAATGTTGCCATTTTCCAATCTGGGAAAAACTATTTGGATATTAGCGGAAACTTGATCAGCCAAGTGTTTCAAAAAGGAACCATTGTTGTCAGAATCCCAGTTCGAAGGTCCATTAATATTGCAATCCTTTAGACTATTAACAAAACGCCGTTCAGCAAATCATTACTTTCCCCTTTTTTCCTCTTTCCACTTCTCGCTTTCCGCGCAGCCATTTTCCAGGCTTCAGAAGCATTTACAGAATCCTACAGATTAACCTGAGTTGGATATTTCGTAGCCTTCCTTCTCGTAGCAACGTGTTTCCTAAAAAGACTAAGCAGATCATCATTCCACCAAGACTTAGGAACAAAATTACTAGATTTAAATGTTGCACCAGAAATCTCCCTACCGAAAGAGTCCATAATTCATCTCACATCAGGTTGCAGTTTTAAAGAAGACCAATTCTCCAATAGTCTGCGCTTAGAGAGGAATTTAGTAGGGGCAACAGCAACTGCACCGATCTCAATAATAATAATAGGAAAATAATGCGAGCCTCCGGACCATATGGGACCTGTTCGGCATTTCACAGATAAAGAAGATATTTTCGCAAAAGTCAGATCCAAAACAGACCCTATGTTACTATCGTGATGAGGAAGAAAAGTGACGGAACCATCATTGAGGCAGATAAAATCCGATCGACTGAAGATATCGCTTAACCTATTTCCCCGAGGATTATCAACACTGTCACTCCAAAGGGAGTGACGAGCGTTGAAATCTCCATCCGAAATAACATTACTCATATTCTCTAGAAAAGACAATAAACGTGATAATTCATTGGTACACACTGTAGTCGATAGACTAGGTGGAAAATAAACTGACACAAAAACAAAATTAGCGTCCAAATTGAGAGTTTTGACAATGATCACATCGAGACTGGTGGCAAAACCAATCCCTTTAGCACGAATAGATTTCCTGATACATATGGCACAGCCGCCATATTTATCAGGACGAGTTTCGTAAAATATATTAAAATTAAGTAATCTGCAGTCGGGATCTGTATCGTCAACGTTAAAAATTTCAGAAAATAAACAAACATCAACATTATAATTGTTGATGTCAAACTCAATTGAAGACTTATTAGATCTTAAACTCTGGACATTGTGCAGTATAATCTTCATTATTCAACAGAAAAAGATGACGAAGGATCACCAGGAACACGTAATTCAGAAAGAGCATTAGATATTTTGTTGTTGAAATCATTCAATACACGAAGGTGAGAACCAGTTCCCTCCTTGGTAAAGACATCCTTGATAAGAGAATTCGGCAAAAATTTTCTCAAATTCGGAAACCCTGAAATTATTCTCCCTATATATCGTAGGGATTGTGGGTTCAGTATTGGTCGGCTGAAGGGGAATACATTGCATAAATTACACGATTGTATCTGCGCTTGGTAAGAATCTTATTAACCTCGTTGTCCCTGTCCTTCACAGGAGTGGACTTGGCCGCTGGAAGAGCCTCCTTGAGAGACGTTTAATAGTCATTATCTTCAAAATGTCATTCTCCTCCTCCTTTGGGGCATAACTTTCTATCACGACTGGAGTGCGATAAACTACCACAAAACAAACACTTCTTGATACAATTTCCATCACAAGTCTCATTCGAGCAGTTCAAACATCTTTTCCTCGACCGACGGCCCTTTACTGTATGGCCAAGGCGGCCACAATTATGACATTGTCTAAGAGGTGGGTAGTAAATATTAAGCTTAACCTGAGAAAAATCCAAAATAATATGTTCCGGGATATTACCAGATCGAAAACATGTCTTAACCGAAAAAGTAGGAGTCTCAACACCACCCTCTTTATCCTTCTTAAAAAAGCGCTTAACTTAATTTCAACATCCGAAGTTGTAGTATTTTTAATGTACTCATCTGCTAAGTCTCATCTAAGAAGTTAGGTCCTTACCAACAAATTCATTAGTACTAATAGCCGAGTCAAACCTAATGCGATAAAGTGTCCTTCCTATAGGGGTAATTAGTCGAATACCATCAACCTTAACTTTCCGTATCTTCTGATACAGAAAAAGGGAATTGCGAATTTTCCCATTGTTGGGATCAGCGTTGTATGAATCAACCAAGACTAAAAACTCACCTTCATGATTTTCAGGATACAAATTTACAGACTGTGCACTGGTGACAGCTGCAGCTTTCCCTGGCTGTCCACTTGTCACAACACCAACCTCATTAGAAACCTCATGCACTACGACCATAGACGTAGCCCTGGAAGCTGACATTCTCAATTTCAAATAAATACACCTGTAATAATTTTATTATTCTTTGCCAAAGGGGCAGAAATGTCCGGATTGGAAATTGTCCTCTTCACATAACGCGATTTCTTCAAATCAGCCTTTAAATTGGTCTGAAAAAATTTCTCGAAGTCCGGTTGCGATGATGTGTGAGCAAAAGGGGACGAGTCGTCGTCCCCCATCCTCTAGATATTTCAACACGCAACTAAGAAATTAATTTCTCAACAGAGAAATAAAATAAAAAATGTTTTGCTTTCAATTTATTTTTCCACTCCCCAAGCAGACCTTTTTGGTGGAGTATGAAGAGTGGTTCGGAAGGGTATACTCTGCCAAAGGAAAGATGAATTGAGCAGTAGATCAGTATTTTATCGAGCATCGTAGATTTATCGATTCAATTCCTATATGTATAATCATTGATAAGGAGGCGAATCATTAGAACAGATACTTGGAACATTTAAGGCGCTAATGCATAAGCTAATATAACACTATACAGAAGTTTGCCAGGGATTGAAGGTCATATTACGGGAACGCCTATGTAGGTTGTAGGCAGTACAATAAATCATCTGCTCATGCTACCTATCTACCTCTATTACCTTCTTCTATGCAAAAACAAATAAAATTTTTTTTGTTTCCTTTTTGTTATTATTAAGCACAGAAAACATCGATATCTTTTGCGATAAATCGATGTCCCTTAATCAATTAAATTTTATTGTCCATCAGTATCTCCGGGGAACATACTTTCCCAGATCAAAAGTATGTATATAGAATTCCTTTTTGGCATAGAATATAGAATCATTTTTGGGAAACTTATAAAATTAAAACGATTAGAAATTGTAGAAGCAGTCTGGTGAACAGGAACAATGATTCGAACTTCGGAGCTTGAGATTGTGGTAAATAATTTTACATATGTTCTAGTTGTAGAAGTCGCCGTAGTCTAGTAGGTAGTGTGTTGGCTTATTAGACGTAAAGCCAGGGTTCGAGCCCCAGGCCAGCCATCAAAACAAAATACAAAAAGTATTTCTTCGGCGACTTTCTCTCAGCAGATTTCTGGCAAAAACTCAGTAAATAAAATTGCCATGAAAAGTTTCTCAAAATTCTGTCGTTCGGAGTCGACTTTAAACTGTAGGTCCCACCACTCATGTATAAAATTAGCACACACAACATAAGTGGTGTGGGAAACTAGGTCGTAATCCTGACTAAAGGGTTGTAATGACCAATTATGTATGTATGTATGTCTAGTTGTATAAGAATCCGCAAAGTGGTAAAGAGAGAAAGAAATAAAACTCCTTGATAAAATCAGGATTTGAACACGACTCGAAAGGAGTTATTCATATTCTTCAATTTAAAGTTAACGTAGCTACTTACAAAAGAATACTAAGATCTGTTAGGATACTATACGACATTCGTAACCTACAATCTGATATCAGATTCCGTTAACGATGCGTGGAGAAACAGCGCAGCAAATTTCGCCAAGCTTTGATAATGGGTGTACAGGAGATTGCTCAAACTCCAAAGGATCACGCTCATGGAAAAAAGTAGAAACAGTCCCTCACCCACAGGCTATACGAATATCGGAAAGCACAGGAGCTACAATGCGGTTGATCTTACTGATCTATCAGGCACATAAATTGGGAAACTAAGCGGCTTAAGCATGACATTCCGATGGTTTCAATATTAGGGCTAGAAGATCTTTGCAATATCACAATATGCCACACTGGGCTAAGTATGTCTATCCCCTTTTTTCTTTTCCTAATCTACCCCTGATTTAAATTTTTCTCAACAAAAGATCGGGAAAACATTTAGTTTATCTTTACTTAGAGGAGTTAAGAAAGAAGATAAAAGTAAAAATAGAATGAAAGTAAGAGTTGCGTTTTAGGGAAACCACCAACAAAAATAAAAAATAAATTCAGGTAGATTATAGTAATATAGTATGTTAAGAAAATTACTTAATTAATCGTTTTTAGTTTATTGGGGTAAAAACATAATTAAAGTAGTTTTATTTTTCTAACTTTAAAAGCTAGAACGAAAACTTAACTTATTTACGTATCCTTATAAAGACAAATATTTATAAAAGTTCATCTGTTCAACTTAAAATTTTATTATCGTAAATGACATATGCGAAAATATTTTAATTTCGACCAGCTTTGAATAACTAAGCTAGACTTTTAAGAGCTTTTTACAATTAGTTGAAACGTATTTCAAATGATAGCATTGGAAAAATGTTTATTTACAATGGAAAAATTATATTATTTATCTACAATAAAATTAATATTTTACTTCTAACGATCTACTCTATAGATTTACTTATATTTATATTAAAAACGTATATATCAATTGTAAAAAATTGTATATCAATGGCAAATACATGTAATGTACATTAATGTATTCTTATAATGTGCACGCCATAAAAAGAAAGGATATCTCTTAAATGTTGTGAAACAAAAATAATTTCATATAACAGTTTATAATATAACAGTTGTTTTTTATTTCGGTTAAAAAGGTTTTAATTATCACTATATTCATCATCTTCGTCTGACGACATCATTTTGCGTTTCTTGCGCTTACTTCGATGAGTTTGCCTGCGTAATGATAATTTAGGTGAAATTATAGAAGATTTCGAACATCGCGTGGCAGGCGTTGATGGATTTTCCTAAAATAAAGAATATAAAGTTTAAAAGAAATGCGATATTAATAAATTTAGTATTTAATTTCATTTGTAAATTAGTATAAAATTCTAAAATTTTATTTCTCCAAGTAAATTGATAACCCTTAATTTTTAAATATTACCATGTTTTTCACATCCATGGAAAAATGTACAAAACAACCACGATATTTACCTCGATAAAAAAGAAAAACACATCTTGATATTTTAAATAATACTTTTTCATAAATTGTACTTGAAAAATATCTTTTTATATTAGCGATCAAGTTTTTCGTTTGCTATATTTTACAAATATCAAGTTTGCGAAACACTTCAAACCCACTCCTCATTTATTTTTATTAAATTCTTCGTATAACATTTCTAACAATGCAAATTAAGTAAACCATGCTGAACAATTTTCTCGTTTAATGGCATTTTAGATAGTTGTGGTCCTCCACGTCCTTCGCTGGTATTCGACCTGTCGCTTTACATTCTGTTGACCATTATAACATTTTATGTTCTATTAACGGATTTTTTTTACATTTTACAAACTGTGCTGATTCATTTAGAAGAAAAAAAGCACTGTACTAAACATTACTACTAGTAATTGATGATGAGAAGTCGAAGAAACTTAAGCGAAACGTAAGTAACAACGAAACTAGGAGCAAGGCATCAATCAGTATAAGGCGATTTTTTAGTGTGAAATTATTCACCCGAAAACTATTAATGATTGCAATTTTAGACGAAAATATATTCCCAAAATAAGTGAATATACCATTGTTGTAGGGAATACTTCAATATTTCCATCAAAATTATATTATAATAACGAACACTTCCAACAAACTCTAAATATTAAATTCCAGTACATTAGAGAGCGCTTTTTTGAATGACATACTCCAAATTGTTAAAAGTACCCCAAAAAAAACTTGATTGATGGTTTCTTGCTTTTAACGTTGAATTAATGCAAATTGTAATTTTATTCAGTCTAATCAGAAATACCAATTAGTGTAAAAATAACTGTTTCCTATAATATGTTCACGATGACCCCTAGGCGGAATGTTACTGTGTAATAAGGTGTTGTATAGGAGTTTAAGTCACAGATTCGTCGGGATTGTTAATCTCTAAAGAATATATCACAACATACGAACTATAAGGTGCGGAGTGCAGGCCATTAAGGCATTTTTTTGGTAGGATAATCTCCGCATCGGATTATAAGATATCGCCACATTCGGTCAACAATTATTCAACAAAGAATCTACATCACCTTAAAGAAAATTCCTTTCGGGACTACGTGAGCATTACTCACACACAGCTCTTCCCACAATCTTCAATAACCTGAGTTCAGGTGGGTCTCTGTGGTTCCTTGTTCAGAACAACCTTCTTTATTCTCAATATATTATGCGTATATCATATTTGTCCAATTTTCTTTGCCGCGTAACATTCTGTTCGCGACAACTCCTACGATTACGGCACAAATTTCTTTTTCCAAAATTATTTTCGCTTTGGTTACAATTAAATAACCTGTATTTTCAGACTTCCCACTCTGAATAGGTATTTATGCAAAAAATAGTCATGCCCTGACCACATTTGATTTATGTATTGTCTCAATCATCTACCTTTGGTACTAATCTTGTTGTCCACCTTACTTTCGCAAATTTATTCTATTGCATTTTCGACATAGTCTCCATTTCTAACTTGCTTTCATACACTTTACTATCTTGCTTTCGTTAGGCTCGTATTTCAAATCTCTATTAAAGGGATATGGGGTTGAGTCACTGATTATAAAAACAGCATTTCGTGAGACCTTTCTATATACCGATGCAACTCTTGTCGCCTTTATGCAGTCTATAGTATATTCCGCCTGCTTTGCCATCCATTTCGATGGCGTATTAAAGCACAAAATTGTCGGTGTCCATTAGTATACCTAAGTAATTGTCGACGTAATCACAGTGCCTAGCACATCGATATCTACTTCCAGAGGAATATGCTGTTCGTCAGCCATGTTTCCACGACCAGACTTACGCCATGCTGCTCCAAAACCGATATTTAATTTCCATTTCTCATTATCCGTGTTTCTAGCAGTAGTAATAAACACCGGTATATCATCAGCATAACCTATAAGAAGCCAAACATTTAAAGACAAGAAGTCGCAAGATTGCTTAAATTCAATCGAAAAATCTTTCAACATAAAAACCAAAAAGCAAAATTGAATGCCTGGTAAGACAACATAAATGTTGGTTATTATAGGTCCGCCCACAATTATCTAACCTTTACACATATTTGGTGGAAAAATAATTATTTGGTGAATTAATTTTACTGAATTTATTGCAGTTTTTTCTTCTTGTTTTAGTTTGTGTGTTAGGTTCTGTTTAATTAATCAATGTTTTAAGACACCAAGTAAGGAATTTGCTTTTATTGTACTTTTCTCACTTTGCTCACTTTAACATGATATCAATGAGGTTTGGCCAATCACAAGCGTTGCTCATATTAAATTTGGCTATCCACCGGAAGCGCTTGAGTGCGTTGTATGTATAAATATGATTATCGTTATTCTTTGATTGTCTCAAACCTATTTATCTTCTTTCAAATTCGCTTCCTACACCATAGAAAGGATCTGGCCTCGCGAGCTTATTTGCTTGCTCATTGCAATAAATTCAAACATGATCTGAAATACAGCTGAGGTTGACTCTATTTCCCTTCCCAGCTGATTCAGCTTGCCCAGACAGTCCCATACTATTCTTCTGTCATCTTCATATGAGTGGAATGCTCAAATAGCTATTATAATGCCTATATTCGACTATCAGACAGTATTGCTATGTTCTATCCTTTGTATTTTCTAACTAAGTTTAATTTGACACATCTTTTGATGAAAACTTCCGCTTGAAAGATACAGGTAACTTTTGTTACTTCTATTTTTAATTAGAAACTATGTTAGGTTAAAGTTGATCTCTCGATATCTACAATATTATTGTCGATGGTGAAAACTTTCGCTTGGAGGATACAGATAACTTTTGCTACTTCCATTTTTAATTAGAAACTAAGTTAAAGTTGATCTCTCTATATCTATTATTAATTTATCTTTCAACACCTAGAATTAATTTGTAGGTCTACCGGCTGTATTTTCATCTTCTCATCTATTGCATTGCCAATCATTCCATTGTCAATCATAGATTTAGTATGTCAAGCAAACTGACTAGATTCTTCAAAGGGAGTGTCTCCACCTTCTGTTTAGCCAACATATATGCGTGTTAGTACTAAACTGTTAGTGACCAAGAGCTTCTTTGACTAGAGTCGCATAGGACTATCCTGTACAGTCGTAGTACAAAGGGAACAGAAGGAGCCTTTGAAAGTGTTCACAAGATTTTTCTGTTCAGTTTCAGCTGAAAGTCCACTCTCCTGATGTCGAAGTTTATTTTATTTTTAATTTTTTTTTACTTTAAAAGTTTTTCCTTTATTTTCATTATTTTACTAAACTAATTATTATATATGATATTTTATCTTTTTATGTATACTCAATATTGCAACAAATGATTAAGTTGATCGCGCAAATTTGTATTTGTATATGTGTTGAGGATTTAAAGGTAAGATATAAAAAAGTCTATGAATAGTTTTGACAATCAAACATTATTCAAAAAGTTCATGTGATTATAGAATAATTATTATTTACAATAGCCTAATATAAGCACATCCTTTTCGGTGTGATAATTTATAGTTAATTACAATTTAAATCATTACATTCTCTTATAAATTTATATAAAAACGTTTTCCCAAAATACTATTTATAAAAAATCTATTTATAAAAAAGCTCTAAAGTATATAATAATAATAATCTAAAGTATATCATGTTTCCTCGCGGATGAGATTGTTTTAAGACATTTTTTTTTAATAACCTTAAACGTCTTTAGTAGCATATTGCAGCAATATTTCTTAAGTGTGAATTAGCCACACGTAACGTAACGTACCGTAGAAAACGTTCTCTTTTTAGCATATGGAGAACAATGTAAACGATTACCGAAACGTTCTCTCTCGTTAGCAAAACGGAACGATCTGTATAAAACAGAATTCTCCCACATTTTTACGTGACATTTGAACATAAGAGAGAAAACATGAGAGAGAGTGCAGTGTTGCCACGAAAAAAAATATTGTAACCAACATTTGTGAAAAAATCACCAAATAAGGAAAAATATGATCAAAATTATATTTGCAGTTTTTTATTTTATATTTTTTTTCAAATTTATATTATAATTGAGAAAAAGAAACAGAAAATAAGAAAACAAAATTATAGTCTCATAATTAATTAATTTTAACAAACAAAACAAAAGCTATTTTTATAAGACAAATAATAAAAAAAAAAAGCGAAATAATCTACACATTGAACAAAAAACGGCAACACTGATGATGAGTCTGTATACCAATTTCTATGCATTGTGTTGTGTTTGTTTGTGTGTTGCTTTGTGTTTTGTTTCGTTTTTATTTACATTCTTCGTTGACATATGTCCCGTTTTAAACGTTTCTATAACTACACAAACGTTTTTAAGGCTACGTACGTTACGATTTTACGTTTCTAACGCTTGGGTAACCAAGGCATTATGTGGCAAGAATACAGTTAATACTCTGAGAATGCTTTAAAAAATGTTTGTTTTCATAATTTAGTCATTAACGCCAATTATCAAGGATCATAATGCTCTATCTAAACGATTTTATTGCTTTAAAACGATTTTCGTTAATGTGGCGAATAAAAATAATATTTTTATCTAAGATTATGTCGATGTATTTAGCTTCGGATTTTAACGGACAGATAATTTGTTTTGCATTATTATAAGTGGACAATAATGTAGAAGTGAGCGTTAAGATAAAGGGAGGATCATCCTGTAATCATCTTTAACTTTTAAAGTTAAGTTTATGTTTGAACTTGCCATATTATATATTATTTTCAATATAGCAACTTCAAATATAAACAAAATGAGCAAACACAACAGTCGACATTTCTCAGTCACCGCCATATTTTAAAAAAAGTTATCCTTTTGTCAGTACATCAGTTGGCATCGTTTCAATTGGCATATATAGTAGATTGACGTCTTACAACTATGTGTTTCGTAACAGAATGTATACCGTGATTGCCTTGGCTATAATAATAAGGATATATTATTCCACATTCCTGATTAATCTCACGTAAAAGTTCCATAAGCTATATTTCTTCGTTAGTTGCTTTAGATATCCCTAAATATTCAGGTTCCGTACTAGATAAAGAAGCTCTGTTTGTGAGCCTCCTAACATAGAGCTGCACCGGCAAAGATTAAATTAAAACTTGCTGCGGAAATATTCAAATGAGCAAATTAATGATTGTTTGATTTTGCTCACGAGTGCCTCAAAATAGGTAATTAATAGAAGTAAAATTTTTTACATTATTTAAATTTCCCTGTGCAAAACAAACCATTTTTAAGGAACTTCCAAATTTTTATTCCCGATAAAAAATAGTTCAAAAATTTCTTTTTCATTTTCATAACGACGTTTTGAAAGTCGCCGTAGTTTAGTAGGTAGTGTGTTGGCTTATTAGACGTAAAGCCAGGGTTCGAGCCCCAGGCCAGACATCAAAACAAAATACAAAAAGTATTTCTTCGGCGACTTCATCTCAGCAGATTTCTGGCAAAAATTCTGAGAATAAATAAAATTGCCATTAAAAAGTTTCTCAAAAAAATCTGTCGTTCGGAGTCAACTTTAAACTGTAGGTTCCACCACTCATGTATAAAATTAGCACACACAACATAAATGGTGTGAGAAACTAGGACGTTGTACAATGGGTCAATTCGACCTCCGGGTACTGTACTTGTCTTAATTGACAAGTACACGTCCTCTAACCTAACCTAAGCCAACAATACGTATGTCCTTCTAAGAACATCGTTTTGATTTGCGTTCATATACACAATAAACTCCGAAAGTACAAGTAGTGCTAAAATTAGTTAAATTTTACATAAATCACGGTACAATAAAAAAGTTTTCTATTATATGGTGCAATAATTGTGGATTTAAGCCTAAATTATCCCTTTCAGTTGTACATAAAATCAAAATTTTCTGTTAAAGAAACCAGTGGACTATTTTTAAATCCTATTAATTAACAGAACTTAGTTCAGTTCGACGAAAAAAATATTTGTTTTATGAATTGTGGGGTTGGTTCTAAAAAAACTGTAATGTATTTCTGTTACCATCGATACATAGCTGTAATGTATGTATAGGTATATAAAAATAATGTATAAGAAACTATCATTACAAGTACCTTTATTAAATCTGCAGGAGGATAAATTTCAGTTTTGTCATTTCTACCCGGAGTTAATGTATGTACTGAATTATCTGTTGCGTTTTCATTTTCTTGAAGTGCTTGAAAAACTGTAGTTGAAGGTATTGCTGAAGTGTTCGGGGATAAGTCTGACTTATTATTTGAATTTAATTTTAATTTATCTCTCACTTCGTCGTCAGAATCCGCATCGTCGGGGTCTAGTTTAAGCATAAGTTGTTTAAACTGAAAAAGAAAAAATAATATGTAAATAAAAATTCTTCTAATATATAATTTTATTTAAAACTGTACATCCAAATATTTTAAAACAAGATCCATTTTTTCCTCTTCGCTTAATTTTGTCTCAAATTTAGAGCTACATGTGATTTCCTGCTCTTGTTGTTTTATTATAATGTCTATGGTAGTTTTTGGGTTGAAATCCTGCACAATCTTTCGCGACACTGCTTTCTCGTGTAATTTAGGCTCAGATGGAGAATATCGAGAAATTTTGCTATCTGTTAAACTGTACATATCTTTTAAATGTTCCTTTAATACTAGTAGCAACATACAAGCTTGAGCCGATGTTATACATTTTTGAATTTCTGAAGTGTCTGCTGGTAACCGCTTAAAAAGAACTTCTGGATCGTCTTCGTCATCATCATCCTCGAGCACATCAACAGCATTTTCGCTGGGTTTTAGACACTCCTTAAAAGTTGCCAAAATATTAGTTCCAGCCATTGAAATAAGCAAATCAACTTGATGAATAAGATATAATGGCTCGTCTTGAACAACATAAGGAAAGTATGCCAAATTGTCTGCAATAAAAAGCATTTGGCGGAGAGACGTTTTTTGATCGTCAAATTGTTTTGTTACGGTTTGAACCAAAGCTCTTCTTTGCGGTTTAGTTGTTCGCAATAACGTATAAAGGAAATCATTTAGTGCAGTTGGTATTGTATCAGACTCCCGCTTCCTGAAAAATAAGTAAAGGTTTACATTTTATTTCAAAATTATTACTACACATTATAAGCAAACGCCATCATAGATAGTTAAAAAATAAATAAATGTATTAACTTATTATTTGTTTATTAAAGGATTAAAATAACAAACATGAAAACTATATAAAAACTAAAAAAAGACAATCAGTACGCTAAAACCATTTTAAGAAAATATTGTTACGTTTTTACCCTTTTAAAAACGTTTAAAATATGAGTTCGTTGATTGTAAACAAAATAAAAATAAATTTGTGTTTAGTTTAGATAAATTCTTTATTGTTCGCTCTATTTTATTTGCCACTGTTCATAACTTGATGATACAACAATAATTTCTTTATTTGATATTCTTCTTTGCTTACAGCGCAGATCTTTTCAAAGGCGATCTTCAAAGCACGACATTTTTGTATACACATGCAACGCATCTTCACACAATATTTACTGAATTCTTACTATTCGTTGCCTGCTTTGTGTTGTCTTTTTATATGCTCACGTAAACAGTCTGATGAAGGTTCTTGAAGTCGAATGTTCGTGTCTTCATACATACATACATAATTGGCCATTACAACCCTTCAGTCAGGATTACGGCCTAGCTTCTCACACCACTCATGTTGTGTGCGTTAATTTTATACGTGAGTGGCGGGACCTACAGTTTAACGTCGACTCCGAACGACAGATTTTTGAGAAACTTTTCATGGCAATTTTATTTACTCTCAGAGTTTTTGCCAGAAATCTGCTGAGAGGAAGTCGCCGAAGAAATATTTTTTTTTCATATTTCATTTTTGATGTCTGACCTGGGATACGAACCCGGGCTTTACGAATAGTAAGCCAACACACTACCTACTACACCACGGCGACTATTAATGTTCGTGTCTTCGCCTTCTCGAAATCTCTATCGTCGTTTTATTATATTTATTTATTATTACTTATTTATTATTACATTAAGTCCTCGGTATTAAAGCTTTGCGATTTATCTCACTTTGAATTTATAGAATCGCAAAAACTGTCTAAGGAGGAAATCTGTGATCATCTGGACAAGGCAGAATCTTCAAACAACCGCGGGTGTAATAGAGATCTCTTAATGCCCAAGCGCAAATATAGGAAGTAGCACCGGAAAATTGGGTTGCTCTTAACATTTCTCTTTGTTAAGTTTCTTAAGGTGTTCATAAAATTGCGTTAACAGGTTTTATGCGGTTAATAATACGTTGGGGTTTCTATTTCATCGTTGAGCAGGAGGTGTAATGAAATTACCTGGTGTTAGCGATGCAGCAATCTGGAACTCATTGAGAAGTACATCAAAAGACAGATTAGAGTTCATTAATCCGGATGAAACCACATTAGTTTCCCAACCTTTTCTATTTTTTTCCTCACACCCAATAGCCATTCGTTAATTTAAAGTATGTCAGATCTTTAAAAGTATGTTAAAGATCTTGCTTGTGGTATAATGTTTTGCCTTGTATTGGTTTTTCATATAGGATCTTTGGATGGAGGTTTAAGAATTATATCTAAACAGTTCGAATTTTTCGGCTTCTGCTGTAGCAAGCCTGATTGGTAAATTAGGGTTAGAAGTTGAACGATAAACTCCAAAATCTCTGAAGATTTGTCAATGGCGTTCTTTCTTTTTCACACTTTTTAAATGGTCGCTTGAGTGTGTAACCAGACAAAGAAAAACAATGCAAAAATTTGGCAAATGTTGCGCATTAAAAAGTATTGTCATACATAATCGTCAAAAGCCCATGAAGAGAAATAGGATTTGTAGCAATGAGTTGACAATTTGTGCACTTTTTATTATAAACCTCTATATCCTTGTCTATAGACAGCTTCTAGCGTTCGATTTTCTTCTGTTTCTGCTGAGATGTGTCCTCTATGTAACAGTCTGAGTATTCGTTACCGATAAATTTCAGGAACTATAAGTGAATTGAGCATCAATTTGTGATATCAAATTTCTGCGATTATAAAACGGTACTAATGACTTATCCATATTCTTATTGTTTGGAGGTCAACCGCGATTCATTTTTGGCGATACTTTTCCACTGAATCAATGCGACAATGAAATCATCAGATGGTTTCTCATGTTCTTTAATGTCTTAATAATATGTCAGCTTGAATAAAATCATTTAGTAGAGTAGTAACCAGTTAGCTGCCCGTCTTGTTACCGAAAATTTTCAACAAAGGTTTGTGGTCAGTATCAAGAGTAAATTTTCTTCCAAATATTATTTTGTGGAATTTTTGAACGAAAAATATGAGAGGTAGGTGGTTTATTTTCCATTAGACTGCAGTTTCTTTCTGTTTTAGGAAAAGTATGATATAATACGACTCCGATACCATGTGAGGATGTATCGAAAACGAAATGAAGAGTCAAATTTGGGTTGTAGTGCGTCAGCAGTAAATCTGATCTTTTTGAATTATTTTCAATGATATTTGGCACAGTGACGTCCATTTGAACATATGATCTTTTCTAAGTAGTTTATCGAGGAGTTTTCGTAGATCCCTTATACGAGATCCATATTTGCTATAATGATTCAAGAAACCTAGTAGATAACGTACCTCACTGATATTTTCCGATACCTTAAGGATTCGAATGGCCTTGACTTTATTTGCGTCTGGTCTTAGACCAAATACTTTATTTACACTTTTCAAACTTAAGACGAAAATTCCAATTCTTGAATACGTTGTAATAATTTGTCAAGACTAATTTTGTGTTCCACAATTGTTTTACTTGATAACATATAGACGACATAAAGGCTTTAGTTCCGCCAATACCAGTACAAAGTTCTTTTATTATGCGTTGTAACACCCCCGGTTCAGATTTTATGCCTGGTGTTACACAGCTGAATTTGTATAGACCGTTTTGGGTGTTAACTTTGAGGAATTATTTACTTTCATGGTCCAATTAGAATTGCAGGCGTGCGTCTGAAAAATCTAAATGACAAAATACAGTGCCGTCATAACAGGTGTTGGAAGAGAGTACTGGTTTGATTCGATCATGCTGTTTAGTCTACGCAAATACTCGTCTTACGATTTCTTCTACTTACAACAATAGTCGCGGCCTTTTTGAAGAGTCAGCAGGTGTAATAATACTTTTATTTTCAAGTCTCTGAAGCTCGTTATCAATTTCAGTTCTGACAGAGTATAGAAGGTAGGAATTTTGTTATATTGGTCTTTGTGCAATGAGTTATAAATAAATTTTCTTTGAAACTTAGAAACATGTTCTTCGAACTTTATTTGGTGGCAGTTATTTACCCCTATTGCGGTTGACAACTTTTTTTTTAGTAGTTTGGTCGTCTTTCAGAAATCGGTATTGCCCTTCTCAACTTAAATGCAGTTGACTTTTTGGTTGTGCAGTTGATTTTTTAGTTGTGTTTTATGGTATTGCGGTTCACCACTTTGTATGAGTTTGGTTGACAAAAACGTTAAACATAGACAACTGCTTATTAGCAATTGAGTCTCTGTCAATTAAAGAGTTCACTTATATATTTCTTTTTAAAATTAATAGGAAAAAAGATAAAAAAATGGAAAATCGAAAACAAGTTTTTTCTGCTTAAAATAGATAATTAAATATTTAATACGCAGGAAATTGAAAATAACAACTAAAACCCAATTTTAGCGACTTGTGAAGTTGATGGAAAATAATCGAGAAATTTCTAAAGAAAAGTGCAAGGAAGCGTGAAAAGGATTGAATAGCTTGGTTCCACATACAAGAACCCCCTCCGAATAGAAACGTGTAAGTATACAGCATCTAAACTATTGTAAATAGACATTTTATTAGAATTTTTACTCATAAGTTTGGATTCACTATAAAGCAAGTAAAAAAAAACTTGCTAATAACAAAAAAACAATCAAGCAACAAGAGGTGGTCCTTCACAAGAAATTCCCCTTAACATCCTTGTGGATTGCGTATCCCAGCTGTTATCACTAAATGACCAAGTAGCTCCATATTGACACAGTTTCGACGTTGAAAATATTGCTCCGACAACCAGTCGCGCTTTTGCGTCTTCTCAAAATCCCGACGTGGAAAAAGTCATTACAAATGCACCTGAGATATTAAACACCCCGTCTTAGAAAAAAATAATCAATCATAGAACATAAACTCTCGCGTACACTAAAAATGTTAGTGTTCTCAAAAAAGTTCACTAAACCCCAATTTTTTTCGTTATATACTGATCTTTTTAGCGTACTTTGTACACAAACAGTAAAAAATAGTGTTTGTTAACTGTGTTCAGTACGATATATTAGAGTTTGCGTTCATCTGTTGTGTACGTAATGTGCTAGTACGAGTTCAGAAACACTTAAATGAAAGTTAAAGGTATTTTATTAGTTACGTACACAATGGTTAGTGTACAGTATTTTTTCGAACACTGCCGGCAACACCATAAGAATTACAACTAAAAATCGTTGAGTTCCACAATATCAAAAAATAATTTGGTTAAAAGTTGGGTTGATTGGTAGACGACCAAACTGAGTTGAGTTGAGAACGGCAATAGGGGCAATTGTTTGATTCTATAATTGAAAAGATTCCATACAATCATACACATATTGTTAAAATTATCAATATCGGTAATATAACTTTAAAGTTTCAATTCGGTATCGCTAATTGAAATGTCGCAATTAAATTTCAAAATAATATTAATTTTGTTGATGTTCACGTCGGTAGCGCTGTATTTGGTTGTGAATGCTTTCGGTCTTCCAATGTCTTTCTAAGTTTTCGTCGATATTATTGATATGTCGAACAGGATAGTTATTCATTTTCAAGTTAATGCAGTTACGTAACCCTTGGAATTTTAGTTCTTTTGTTGAATATACGACATTGGTGCGTTAGTTTGGCTTAGAAGTGTTTAACTTTCTTTACTGCCATCTTTGCTGTTGTCCAAATGGCGCATTTTTGACGAATAATCTTTTTGCACAGTAGCAACAATTATTTTTATTGTCCCATTTGATGATGTGCAGCCCTTACGCTGACCAACTTCTTCCTCTTCCGGGACTGCGTTCACCCGTGGCATCACAACGGGCCGCTATGCGTGCTCAAGTGAGCTTTGTGATATCAGAGCTACCACCAGTGGAGTTGTCGAGCCGCAACGCTCCGGAACGTCGTTCCGGTACTTCCTTTTTGGACAGGAACGCGTTCCGGAACTAAAGATGATTTCTGATAACGAGAATTGGCTGACGTTTGGAAAAAAAATTGAAAAGAATTGCTGTTTTTGTTTTTCTAATTTTTGAAGAATTTTTATATGTATTTTTATAAACAAGGGTTTATAAAAACCGAACCCAAACCGGAACAAAAACCGGAACGAACCGGCTTGTTTTTCCGAACCGTGAACCGGAGTCCGGAACGTTTTTTTCTGCTGAACCGGAACTCGACCTGAACCGAAACAAATACCTGAACCCGAACCCGAACTAATTACTACTTAATAATTTGAGTATTTAAAACCATTTTTTAACCCTTTCGGCCGCATTTAAATTTAACTGTTGCTACCAAGAGAATCACTTATTTTTTCCATACAAAAATGAAGAGCGGGTATATTAGGGGAAATCTCGTCGTCAAATTTGGGACATGAGACCTAAAAAAACGCCGCCGCCAGGATTATCACGGAAGATCACCCCCGTCGTTAAATTTAGGACATGATCGGCCGGCTACCCAGGATCGGCCCTGTCTATATAATTATATATACGCGTTCCGGTAAAAAAAATTAGCACAACACCACTGGCTACCACTCCGACCTAAACCTAAACCTATTTGATGATATTGTTACGAAAATGGAAATGGTGTTATTGATTAACATTAAAATAATAAACAAAAGCTACAAAACAAAAACAATGGCCTTGTTTACATGACCAAGGAATAAGCAAAAATATAGCAACAACATCAGTGTAAAAAAAGGGATAAACAAGTATACAAGAAGCAACAACAACACTGCAAGGACAAAAGTAAACAAAATACACAAACACAATAACGTAAGCAACATGTTTACATTTATAGAGATTTCGCGAAGGCAAAGTCATTCACCTTTGAGAGCATTCATCAGACTGTTCACCCAGCGATATAAAAGGCAAGGCAAAGCAGGCAACGGGACCAGTAAAAATTCAGTCAGAAGACGCGTTGCGTGTGAAGAGAAGAATCGTGGTTTGAAGATCTCCGTTGTAAAGATCTAACGAAAAATTGTTAGTGTGTACGTGGAAGAGTAAAGAAGAATAACAAATAAAGCAAATTGTTGTTGTTCAAATCAAGTTGCGAACAGTGGCACACGGAATTGTGCGAACAATAAAGAATTTATTTAAAACTTAATACAAATTTATTTTTATTTTTATTTGCAATCTACGAACTCATATTTTAAACGTTTTTAAAAGGGTAAAAACGTAACAATATGTAATGCATTTATTTCCGCTAAATGGACAGAATTTTACGTAGTGTAAATCTCTACGAAGTCAACAATGGTAGTTTCGGATTTGTGTTTGTAATTCTGTTTGTTAGGAAATCCTCGTAAAATTACTTCGGTGCCAATTTTGCGAAAGAGTTTCCACACTTTCCTTGCAAGTCATTTCATATGGTTTATTTGGTTACACGTAGTCCTTAAAGCGATGGTGAATATGGTATGACATTTTCTTTCAGAGAAAAGCTGCTGGCTTTCAAACACGTGTATTTAAGAAAGTATTTCACTTTCAGGTTCACGCCGACTATACTGTGTTCCTTAATTTTATGACGTGACTAATAATTTTTCAACACCAGACTGAATTTTGAAAACGAAGTAAATATCATCGTGTTTATATTTATGCAAAGTTATTTTAATGAAAGAAATTATAAATATATTTAGTTGTTTCTGAAATTACTTACACATAACCGCGGATAATATTCGTCTTTGATTTGTTATTGCATTGTAATATCTCCTGTAGTTTGAAACATAATTGCAATCCAAACTGAACTTTCATATTAACAAAGCCGGAGTAAGTTCTGTCGATATCTTTCAACAAAGCGTCGGCTCTATGTGCTGACTGAAAAATAAATGTCAATAAATTAAAATATAATACATATATAAAATATATATATTATATATATATATATATTATTTATATTTATAAAATATATATATATACATATATAAAATATATGTATATACATATATAAAATATATGTATATATATGTATCTTATCCCATACCTCAAGCTTGCAATCTGTACTCAAACATATTAAGTACGGCACCATACGCACAGGATGAACAAGACCTTGTCGTAAAACAATTTGTACTACTTTTACAGCCCAGAGACGGACGGTGTCATCTCGATTTAAAAAACAATCTAATATTTCTTGTAAATAGAGCTGGATTACTCTACTTGCCATTCCAGATGAAACATCGTTCATTTCTTTAAGATCCTCGTTTTTTGATTGCTTTTCCCCTATATAAATATATTAATATTAATTTATTATAAGCTAAATAAATTTACTTACATTCTTTTTCTTTATTATACATATACATTTCGGATTCTGTTAAGTAAATCCATATATTTCGCATACAAATTATTTTAATACTTGGTTCCGTATTTTCAGAACTTAGTATATCACAGTAAAATTGTTTCAGCTCACGCCTGATTAAGTAATCGTCGTTCATTACACAGAATGAACCCAGAGCTATGAGCGATTGTTTTCGAATTTCATAATTGGAGCATTGAGTAAAAAACATAATACAATCAAATGCTTCATCACATATTGTAGGTGATAGGTTGTTGGGCTCTCCTAAAAACATAAAATATTTATATTTTAATATAACAGATTTTTAAATGCTTATTCAAATTTATCTAACATATAATATTTTCCAACACTGGATTTTTATATACATATACATATATATTTTTTTCCTACAATAGTAATCCAAGCATATATAAACATATTGTTACAAAAATGAAAACGGTGTATGTTGGAGGACAACAAATTAATAATTATTTAGTTAGTTTTATTTCATAATGTAGAACAGTATTTATGTTATCATTTCTAATAATTTTATTTATGTGCCACTGTACTTGCTATAATTTATCTATTATCTATCTTCTTTCTTTGCTATTTTCTATTTTACGCATACATATACACATACATGTACAAGCTTTTCACCGTGTGGTAGCGGATTAGAATACTACCACAGTGGTTCCCTGCTTGTCGTAAAAGGCGACTAAATGAAAGGGCAAAGGTAGAGGGTGCGTGGATGTGAACGATCGGAGCCTAGTCGTATAGGTATCAGAATTGATTCCATTAAGATTCTGATTATGGTATACTGGACTACACTACTATTTGCATTTGATGACATGGGTTGGCGGATGGGGCATTCTATTACCAATATGTGCTGGAGTGAAATCTGTTGCAGACGGCTTTCAGGCTAATACACCATCTGTCTCCGTCCCGCTAAAACCTGGCAAACCTCGGGAACAATCTTGGACTCGTCCCGTTGAGTTGGGGTGTAGGGGAGGTTAAGAATTTCTTCTGTTTAGCTCCCGGTCTGGCTATGAACACAAGCTCTCATGAGGACTTGTGTCAACCCTCGCATGGCCTCCCAGCATTGCAAATATAACCATGGGACCACAATAAGGGTAACTACACAACGAATCCAAGATAACGGCTCCAAATTGGTACCCAATAGGATGGAATTCAATGCAAACAACAATTTATATAACTTCACACGCGCTACTTCTCCAGCCGGCACCGAGGCTGCGAATGAGACCCAGCAGAACAGCCCTTTCCTTAATCCTTTCCGGAGGGCTTCGATGATACTCCACTCACCACCGCTAAAGCAGATCGGCAAGAGATCTCGCTCGTCATCACCGGAGTTACAGAGGAGCAAAGCTCCTGAAAAGGAGGTGGATGATATCATCAAGCTAGGCGATAGAATTTCGGAACTCGTAGAGATGATGGGCGGCGAGGAAGGAGGTCCTTCAACCAAGCGATGCGCGATTTAGTAGCTTCTATATCGTCACTACACCAGCAAGCCGCTAAGGATAAAGTTGCGGAACAGGAGGTAAAGGTCAGAAACAATGATAGAAGCACACAGACGATCATACAACAGGAGACACCTTGTGCTTCCAAGAGGCAGAGGGATGAATTGGAGAACAAGGAGAACACCACCAAGAAGACCAGGGCAATCCGTCCTCGTGGACAAGTCAAGCCTGCCGCTGAGGTTAGGAGTAGTGACTCGACAGGGCGACCAGCTACTGCTACGGTAGTGCCCGCAGCAACAGAGGAATACACTCAGGAGCACAATGATTGGATCTTGAAAACTAGGAAGCGCAGAAAACCTCCAAGACCGGACGCTGTGATAATAAAGCCGACCGAGAAACTATCCTTTGCGGACATCCTAAGGAAGCTAAGGAATGACCCGGAGCTTAAAGCAGTTAGGGAGGATGTTTAACTTGTGAAGAAGACACAAAGGGACGAAATCCTCCTGGAGTTTAGAAGATCAGCCGAGGTGGCTACGGAGACGCACCGTTCTAAGCTGAGGAACTTATTAGCAGAAGAGGTGGAGGTCTGAGCGATAACAGAGGAGGCCACTTTCGAACTGAGATACCTGGATGAGGTAACAACTGAGGAAATAATCGCCGCATGGAAGGACCAAATCGGGAAAATACAACCGTCGGCTCTCAAGACGATCAGAAACATTCCAGGAGGTACTAGGACGGCGATAAACGCAATCGCTATGAAACTGGCATGCATGGCCGAGGAAGTTGGCAAACTGTATACAAACGTGTAGGGTTTACAGTCTGCCTCTTATTGAGGAAAGTGTCGTAGTAATTGCGACTGGTCCAAACACTGCTTCAAGTGCGGGGAGCAGGGTCACCTTGCTAAGGCTTGTGGACGTGACCCTCACTGCCATCCCTGTAGAGGCGATCCGGATGCTGACGCGAAACATGTCACGGGAGGACATAAGTGCGCACACTATTTGGCGGCGCGACGGAAGTTAACATGCGCAGGTAAATGAGAGTCCTGCAGTTGAACTTGAACTATTGCGAGGCGGCGCAGGAGCTTCTTAAACAGACGGTGCGGGAGCAGAGAATATATCTTACAATACTAAGCGAGCACTACAGAGCATCTCAAAACCAACGTTGGATAACCAGCAAAACCAACAAGGCTTCGATATGGTCCTGTGGTAAATTCCCAGTGGAGAATGTCGACGACAGCTTTGTGAAATGTACCGTTAATGGGGTACATTTCTTCAGCTGTTATCTTCCCCCTAGCCTATCACTGAAAGACTAAACGCGGAATGGATGACATCGTTAAGGAAGCAAGGAACGTGAGACCTGTGGTAATCGCCGGTGATTTCAATGCTTGGACTGTTGAATGGGGCTCGGCATACACTAACCCATGAGGGGAATGCCTACTTGACGCATTTGCAACACTGGAGGTTGTTTTACTTAATCATGGTCACAAGGATACATTTTCATGAAATGGACGCTGCTCTAAAATTGACCTGACATTCGTCAGCGACTCACTGACGACCTCATCTAACCTTTGTGCTCGCGTTGGAGGACATTCGGATACTCAGCAGAGCAAATGACAACGACGGAACTCATGCGCACCATAACGGAGGCTTGCAGCGCATCTATGGCAAGGAAGGGTCATCTGCTTGGGAGAAAACATGTCTACTGGTGGAACGCGGATATAGCAGATCTAAGGCGGAAATGTAATCGCGCACGGTGGCTATTCCAGAGGGTCAGAGGTCGTGATGGATTTGCAGAACTACGGGAAAGGCATAGAAGGTGCAGAGTCAGCCTTAATGGGGCCATTGCGCACGGCAAGAGAAGGTGCTACAGGGAAATGTGCTCCGATGTGGATGAGAATCCCTGGTGAACTGGTTATAAGGTGGTGATGAGAAGGCTGAACTGCTTCCGACCACCAGCAACAACGTGTGCACTTGAGTTGCAATCAATCGTCAGGAACCTTTTTCCGCAGAAGGCCGAAATTAAGTACTCCGTGAGAGACATGCGGTCTCCGGAGGAAATCACCGAAGTCAGTAATTTGATGCAGCCTGAAAGGAGATGAAACTTAATAAGGCAAGGGATTGACAGGATCCCAAACATCGCTCTTAAAGCGGGCATTGAGAGTAATACTGGGCTGTTTAGACAAGTTTTTGTTGCTAGTATTCAGGAGAGGACGTTCCCCAGAATATGGCAAAGGCAGAGGCTGGTACTCATTCCGAAGAGTAATAACGCACAGGATGCTTCGGGATACCGCCCGCTCTGTATGATCGACACAGCCGGGAAACTTTTGGAGAGGATAATCTGTAAGAGAAGCAATTCTAGGGAAAGAAGGCTGGTCGGATCGTCAATTTGGTTTCCGGAAAGCACGTTCCACTTTGGATGCAATAGAGGCAGTAATGGCAATAGCAAGCGACGCCATCAGCGGTGAGCGTTAGCTGGAGGCGATAAGGAGTATTGCGCTATCATCACCTTGGACGTCAAAAATGCATTCAGCTCTGCGGATTGGGATGCCACGTTAGCTGCCCTGGATGAAAATGGCCTACCGAATTACTTAATTGAACTCATTAAGGACTATTTTAAGGATAGAGTGCTCATATATGACACAAATGATGGCAGAAGGTCGTACGCGGTGACGGCGGGGGTGCCGCAGGGTTCCGTGCTGGGCCCTATACTATGGAACGTCATGTATGATGGTGTACTGAGGCTTAAACTCCCTAGAGATACACAAATCATTGGATTTGCGGACGATATAGCCCTGGTGATAAGATTAAAACATTTAGATGAATTGGTACGAACGTGTAACACTGCGGTTGGCACCGTCAGAAGCTGGGTAACGGGAATGGGTCTTAAACTTGCTGATCACAAAACGGATGTTCTACTTGTAAGCAGTAGAAAGAGGAGTGAATTCATTGCCATAACGGTGGGCGACCAGCGCATAACATCAAAGCAGGCGATGAAATACCTGGGAGTAATGATTGAAAACAGGCTCACGTTTAGAGAACATTTGAAAAACATTTGAGGGTACATGCCCGATTAATGCCTAACCTAGGGGGCCCAAAGCAGGAGAGGAGACGATTACTGATGAATGTAGTGATATCGATCACCATATATGCAGCCCCTATATGGGCCGAAGCTATGGATAGGAGGACCTATAGAGCAGGAATAGAAGCGGCTTACATGAGGTCTGCTCTCAGGGTAATTTCTGCCTTGCTCTTTACTGATGTAGCATTGGTGATTGCGGGAATGATGCCCCTGAAACTAGTAGTGGACGTAGAGAAGAGGAAACATGATGCAAGGAGGGGAACAGATCTTTCGAACCCCGTCCAATTGGTTGATGATGCCATCGATAGATGGCAGCAAGCTGGTCCAATTCCAACAAGGAAGGTGGATATACAGACTCATACCGAGTATAGGCGAATGTACCAAAAGGAGACACGGCCAGGTGAACTTCCACCTGACACAGTTTTTAACAGGCCATTGATGTTATAGAGCATATCTCTATAAGTATGGTCACGACGTAGATGAAGCATGCCCAGAATGCCGTAATGAAAAAAAAGGCCGGATAATGTTTTCTTTACATGCTCGCGATACGAAGGTCAACTAAATTGCCTGAAGAGGACAATAGGACACCAGGTAACGCCCGATAATGTAGTTAACCTAATGTTAACCTCATATGACAGTTGGAACGCAGTATGTGTTTTCGCAAGGATAGTATTATTGCAGCAAATATTGGCAGACAGAGCTAGGTCAGCATAATTGGAAGGCAGCACTCGCTGATTCTCCACCCCCTTAAGTAATACTTGATTGTGGATCCGGGGGGGGGGGGGGGGTCAAATGGTTGGAAGTGTGACGAACGAGGTTGGGTTTAGTACACAGGCACTCAGCAAGCCGAGATTAAGTCTTGCGGCGAATCGTGGCCGAGCTACCAATGTATTTTAAAGATTCGCAGCCTTTAGCTCGTAAAGCTATAAAAAACATGTACAAGCTTTGTCACGCGATTTTCTACCTGCTACTCATCTAACCGGTTTTTATACATATCCTTGTTAGTGTAAAGAACCTTTTTTATTATTTATTACAATTTTGTAAAAATACAGAATTATTTTGGTTTGCCTAAATTTTGTAACATATTATTATAATACTGATCGTGAAAGCTATCACATCTTTGCCTTGCTGCTAATTAAAGTTATAATCATACTGCCTTGCTGCTAATTTTTATTCAATAATAAGTTTAAATTAAAGTTAAATTTGTTCAGTAGTAATAATAAGTTTTTAAATAATAAGTTTAAATTTAATAAAATTAAAATAATAAAATAAAATAAAACAAAGTGAATTAAAAACCTCAAACTTAAACATTGGTGCCGAATCCCGGGAATTATTACCTATGCCTGAGCGAGATACTTTGGAATATCAACTATACTTTAATCCTACTTTGGAATATTAACTAATCTTCTTGCCTATTGGAATTCTGCGTACACTGAGGTCTTGGACAACATACATCGCCTACTGTATCTCTGGCTTGGAACTGTGAATTGAATGAATTTGCTGGATATTTGTACTTTATTCTTGGGTTTGAATTGTTTTAAGTTCACCTGCGTTACTACTGCCTTACTTTGTGATCAAACCGTATGTATTAATGAAATTTATTTAGAAAGTATGTTTTTAAAAAAAGTATACAGTGTAAAAAAATATTAAAATGGAAAATTTATCGAAATGAATCGACGAACAACGGTTATTGTTGTAAAATTTGCAACGTACTACATGAGCATACCAGTCGAAAACTAATATTACTCGTGGTTATGCTCAAGGTGTATTGGAAGAAATCGAGTCTTCTTCCACTCAGTTTAAAGATATTCACAAACAGATTTTGGAAATTATTCGCGAAAATTCGTTTAATATGAGTAACGTGCCTTACTTTCCTGAAGACATATATTATACTTTCCAAAACGAATTTTTATTATTAAAGGGTCAGTTAATTGATACAATAAATGAACCTGGTAATCCTCATGTATCAACTATCCACTCAAGTACGTTTGCAAACTCAACACATCATAGAAACGAAGTTGAAGCTCTTTTGCCTAAAATAGATCTACCGGTATTTTCTGGAGACTATGTCTCTTGGATTTCATACAAAGATATGTTTATGTCGTTAGTTCACAATAATCAGGCGTTAAGTCGGACACTTAACCAACTTGTGCCAACAGAAGCACCACACCACTGTGCATAAGTAATATAAAAAGTAAATAGGGCTGTTAATAATTCATCTAACAATTGAAAACTTAGTATGCAACTGTAATGTTCTAAAAGATCAGCCTCAGATACTCTTAGCTACAGTCCGTGTAATAGTTAAAACACCCAGTGGTCTTTTTCATTTAAGAGAAATTCTTGATCAATGCGCTCAAGCCTCATTTATTACTCAAAATGCTGCAGAAACTATAAAACTACAAAGTATTAAGGCTCATGCTCAGATAAGCGGTGTTTGTGGAAAGGATTACACTGCCACAAACCTGGTTCAAATTAGGCTGTCTTCAAATTCCGAGCCTAATTTCGAGATGGTCTGCCAAATTACCTAAAATTACAGCTTATCAGCCTCAACCAATAGATTCGAAAATGTTATCAAGTTTAAAGAAACTTAAGCTGGCTGATCCAAATTTTACTGAACACGGTTCAATCGACTGACTCTTAGGAGATGTCTACAGTAATATAATTTTACCTCAGGAAAGAATATTTAACCCTTTCATGCCCGAATTTTTTGGACCAGAGCTAAAATTTTTTTAAGGACATGTGTTTGTTAGTCATGGCCTAAATATGAAGTGATATTAAATTCAGAGTCCTACGTATTCTGGTTTTACACGGTTTTAACCAAGCTTGTTTGCAAAAAAAAATCTTTTAAAAAAATTAAAAATTACGGAATTTATGAACAAAAATGTACAATGTTGCCTATAGGCATCATCGGGCGTGAAAGGGTTAATAACTGCTTATTCTTACAACTTTTTCATTTTGGTTGGGAAGTTTCTGGGCCTACATCACAGGTCTCCTTTCCGAGGAATAATATAAATTTGAACGTGTGTGCTTTAGACAAGCAACTTCGTGCATTTTAGGAGCAAGAAGAAATAATAGAGAAGCGACATCTTACAGAGGAAGAAGCACTTTGTGAGAAGTATTTCCAAAAGACCTCTACTCGTGACCATACTGGTCGTTACACAGTTCATTTACCTTATAAAGCTGCTTTAAAAGGATGTTCTTTGCCAATCTTTAATCATACTGATTATAACGCACTTTCTCGGTTGAAGAATGTAGAAGCAAATTGTAAAAGGAAACTGACGTCTGGTAAACTCTATGAAGACTTCATAAAATAATACGAAGAACTTGGTCACATGGTCAAACAAGGTAGATATCCACAGAATTTAATTGAGAATAGTTATTTCTTGCCGCACCACGGTGTGCTACGAGATAGTAGCACAACGACAAAGTTGAGAGTCGTTTTTGACGGTAGTTCTAGAAGAACGATGGAGACGTTATCGTATTGGATTCACAGCGGACATAGAGAAAATGTTTCACCAAATCAACGTAGCTAGTGAATACCAAATATATCAGCAGATATTGTGGAGATTCTGATTCTAATGACATCAACATATACAATCTTACAACCGTGACCTTCGGTACTAAACCAGCTCCATTCTTATCAATTAGAGTACTTCAACAATTAGCAATGGATGAAAAGGAAGTTTCCATTCGCCTGTAAGGTACTCAATACTGACGACGTGATTTCTGGAGCTGATGATTTGACTCAAGCCCTAAAGCTTCATTCGGAATTGTGCAAGTTATTTAATAAAGGTAAATTCGATCTACGTAAATGGTCCTCTAACTGTATGGATCTCATGCAATCCGTTCCGCCTGAACTTCGAGCAGATTCTAAAGTTTTTGAAATTGAAAATGATAATTCTATAAAAGCTCTTGGTCTTGAATGGAATATAAAAGATGATTACTTTTCTTTTGAAATGAAATTTGGAAATAGTGACGAGAAGATCACTAAGCGAAGTCTACTATCAGATGCAGCGAAGCTATATGACCCTCTTGGTTGGCTTTCGCCTACGACAATTCTATCGAAAATAGAATTTCAAAACCTATGGTTGTTAGGAATCGATGGAATGATTTTGTTCCAGAAGATTTAAATAGAAGGTGGATCGAATATAGACACAGTTTAAAGGAGTTCAAAAATATAAAAATTCCTAGATGGATAGCCACTAGAAAAGTTGAAATTTATGCTAGTCATTTTGAATAATTCTAGTGTGAAGGTAAACTTACTACAAGCGAAAACTAAAGTAGGACCACTACAACGACTAACTATACCTCGAATGTACCTCTGTGGAGCAACATTATTAGTCAAGCTTGTTAGCAAAATAACCTCTCACTTGATAGCGAAATTACTAACATTTTTTATTAGACTGATAGCACCACAGTGCTTTCATGGATTAGAGACCAGTCATCCAGATGGCCAATTTATGTTGGAAACAGAGTAGCAGAAATACAGTGAAGATCAATGAATAACCAATGGCGCTACATTTCAACACGAGATAACCCAGCCGATTGTGAATCTCGTGGAATTTCAGCAACGGAACTCGTTATCCATGAGCTGTGGTGGAATGGCCCTAAATGGTTGTGTGAGATACCAGAAAAATGGCCAAAACAACCAACTTTAAAATTTGAAAATTCTAATTTACCAGGAAAACATGCATTTGTAAATGTACATTCAACTATTACGGAACTAGAATACCCCGAAATTCTAACACGCTTTTCCTATTTTAGCAAGCTTATATGCGTAACTGCGCACATATTTCGGTTTACTAAAAATTCGTTATACAAAAAAGAATCACAAATGACAGGTAGTAGTAAGATGAGAGATTTTCTCACCAGTAGCGTGCTTAATTACGCCTGTATGAAACTTATCATAGTTTCACAACAGGTTAATTTTCCGAACGAAATACTTCAGCTCAGAGAACATGGTCATATTAGTACTAATAGGACAGTTCCTAAACTGTGCGCTTTTTTCGATTATTCAGAAATTATTCGAGTTGGCGGTAGAATTCAAAACTCAGATTTAAATTACTTCTCTAAGCATCCAATTTTACGGTCGAAAAGAAATCCTATAACTAATCTTATATTTCTAGATGCACATAAAAGAACGTTACATGGCGGTTTAATTGTAATGCATTCATTTGTTTCTCGAGAATATTTCATTTTGTCAGCTAGAAATATAGCAAAAAAGGTGTTATGGTAGTGTATTAAGTGTTTTAAATACAGCGCAAAGGCAGCACAACAAGTTATGGGTAGCGTACCAAGTGTTCGTCTTAAGCCAGCACGACCTTTCAAGCATAGCGGCGTGGACTATACAGGACCAATTCCCATAAAACAATCAACTGCACGAAATTCTGTCACAACAAAAGGTTATATTTGCCTCTATATTTGTATGGTAACGAAGGCTATACATCTGGAAGCTGCGACCTGCTTATCTACAGACTCATTTCTAGCTGCATTTCGGCGTTTTATACCCAGACGTGGAAATTGCACCGACCTGTATTCTGATTGCGGCACGAATTTTGTTGGTGCTCAGAAAGAACTGAAAGTTCTTTACAAAAACAAATCTTCTTTACCTAAAGAGCTCGCTGAATTTCTGGTCTCTGATGGAGTTACGTGCCACTTCATGCCACCAGCATCACCTAATTTCGGAGGACTGTGGGAGGCAGGAGTTAAGTCCACGAAACACCATTTGCGCAGGGTTATGCATAATCGTATTCTTACATTTGAAGAACTTACAACGCTTCCTACTCAAATCGAGAGTTGTCTGAACTCTAGACCATTATGACCTCCGAACAACGATCCTTCTGACGTTAACGCTCTTACACCGGCACATTTTTTAATTGGCGAACCATATGTCTGTGTACCAGAAGAATATTTACTTCAAATTAATATCGATCGTTTATCCAGATGGAAAGTCGTCGAGATATTAAAGCAGCATTTTTGGCGCCGCTGGTGTCGCGAATGACTTAGTCGGTTACAGGCTAGACCTAAATGGCTCAAGGTCTCGAGAAATGCAAAAGTAGGTCGCTTGGTGATTATATTTGATGAACGTTGTCCTCCCGGACATTGGACTTTGGCTCTTGTTCAAGCAGTACACCCTGGTAGTGATGGATTCATTAGAATAGTGACGCTGTTATCGAATGGAAGACCTTTTAAACGTCCTATATCTAAAATAGCCTTTCTACCTAATTTAGATACTCTTTGCGAAAACAATACTCCCTTAAGTTAAACACTATCGTGGTTACGGGGAAGAATATTGGATAACAACAAATTAATAATTATTTAGCTAGTTTTATTTCATAATGTAGAACAGTATTTATATTATCATTTCTAATAATTTTATTTATGTACCACTGTACTTGCTATAATTTATCTATTATCTATCTTCTTTCTTTGCTATTTTCTATTTTACAAATACATATACACATGCATGTGCAAGTTTTGTCACGCGATTTTCTACCTGCTACTTAGCTAACCGGTTTTTATATCCTTGTTAGTGTAAAGAACCCTTTTTTTATTATTTGTTACAATTTTGTAAAAATACCAGAATTATTTTGGTTTGCCTAAATTTTGTAACATATTATTATAATACTGATCGTGAAAGCTATCACATCTCTGCCTTGCTGCTAATTAAAGTTATAATCATACTGCCTTGCTGCTAATTTTTATTCAATAATACTTAAAGAGTGTACATCGTTTAACATTAAAATAAACAAAAGCTACACAAACAAATACAATGAACTTGTTACAAGTAAACCAATAACATCAGTATGAAAGAAAATGGGATAGACAAGTAAGCGAGAACGCAACAACAAGCAATGTGAACAAAATACACAAACAACAATGAAATCGCGGTAGAGTTCTCGAGAACGCGAAACCCCGAACGTTCGACTTCAAGAACATTCATCAGACTGATTACGTGGGCATATAAAAAGGCAAGACAAAGCAGGCAACGAGTAGCAAGAATTCAGTCATTGTGGTTGTCTACGCAATAGTGGAAGGAAGAATAACGAACAAGCAAATTATTGTTGGATACATCAAGTTGTAAGCAGTGGTACACAAAATTATGCTAACAATAAAGATCTTAATTGAAACTAAACACAAAATTTATTTTGTTTGCAATCAACGAAAGTAAAAGCTCTTAAAAATACTGTATTTCTATCATAAATAATGTAAACAAAATTTATTTTATGAATTGTCTATTGCGGGATAAATAAGCTCTGAAAAAGGATAGTTATGACTTTAATTTTAATTTTACATCTGAAAAAATAAAAATGCATTCGAATTATTTCGGCACAATTGTGCTACATTACTGCATACTTCAATGTTCTATGCGACATGGAATAAGTTTATTAACAAAATTTTGGTACAATGGGTCAATTCGACCTCCGGATACTGTACTTGTCTCAATTGATAAGTACACGTCCTCTAACCTAAACAAAAGTTTTAAAGTACATCTAATAACTTCATAAAATATTGAGTACAACCAAATATTTTTAACGCAAATCCATTTCAGAATACTCGTTGATAAAAGATAATTTTATTGATCTCGTTAGTTATGCAGAATGTCCCATTTCTCTTCTTAACCGTAGTAGTGAATATTTTGGATAATTTTAAAACTCGAGAAAATTTGACTCAAAAAAATATTTTTTGGTGGTTCAGAAAAATTTTAAATTGATAATTCGGGAAAGTCTCTTATATTATTTCTGGTATAAAAATACGATTTAGTAATGTAATTTCCATATCTAGTGATATGGAATACTCTATTTCTCATTCCTGTATATAACTGAATTCTTTGATGTAAAAAATATTTTAATCGTTAAGTGAAGAAAGATAAAAATTTGGTGAAAAATAATTAAAAAAAAAAACTTTTAGTACTCATTTTTAGTACTCATTTTGTGTACCCTGCTACATACAAGTGATTGTCAGGTGGGAGATGTTTAGTACTGTATAGTTGTAAATGTGGAACAATTTTGTGATTTAAGAAAATGTAGTTGAAACAAATATTGAGTATTTTATTAATTAATTAATAGTTTTGAGGTAACGTTGACGATAAACGGTCCAATATCGATTATCTTTTCTCTTTGCAAATTGATGCAATTTTATGGTGTACTGTGGTACTTTCCCCAACTGAAGAGAAGTGTATGGAAATGGCACCAGTAATGCCAAGGCGCATATGGTTGCAGCGATAACAGCGTGAACTAATCCGCTGACAAGAAAAGCTGATAACACTATACGGCGACAACAAAGGTGCGATTCTAATAGCGTAAAACAATTCTTTTTCTAATAGAACTACACATATTGATCTCAAAATTAATTTTATTGAGGAGAAATTGGAGACTACATGCATGCCATTAATATTGTGGACGACTTTCTCATTAAAGCTCTTAGTGCCGATAAGTTTATGTTCACACGATAAGTCTTATTTTTAAGACTTTGTCTTATTCTTCTTTGAACTATCTTCGACGTATGAATAACTTATTTATACAAAATACTTATATACTATTATAAGTCATGATTTCAAAATTTAAATAAAACGGCAGTTTTTTTTTTCTATTCTATTAATATAATTTTTTAAACAATGTCATAATGACTTTTCACTCTGACACTCTTATTTTTATATATTTTAAATTTGTTGCAAATTTTGAACAAAAATAACAATGCATATAATTAAAAAACTTCTTAGAAAAAAAATTATATAATCTTCAGCCTATTAAGGGCTGGGTGGTTGCAGAAGAGGTGTTCGACAGTCTCCAACTCGTCCTCATCGCAACATACCGTGCAATAGTCCGGCTGGGATCTGTTCCAGATCCTTGTCAGCGATCTAATCCCGAAGTGCCCCGTCATGAAACCAATAATTAATCTTAGACTGGCCTTATCTAAGCCCAGCAGCAAACTTGTTCTATCATTGTTTGTAGCAGACAATAGACATCTAGACAAATAATGGTAGAATATCTACCCAGATTCGATCGGATTAGTCAACTAACCAGCATATGAGTGATAAACCGTTCCAAAAAATCTATGGCACGAATATCTCCACATGAATCCTCAATTGAAGAAGGGGTAACATTGTTAAAGGCTCCCTAAATATAAAATTCGCTTCAACAAAACTTGTCACATCATGAAGAGCGATCTCAACCGACTTATTCCTAACGTAAGCATGTTGCGACGTGCTCAACAGAGACCGGTCTATGTTTGACCTCAAATATAGATCGATAAATCTCTCCAAAGCTTTCAAAAGATAGGATGAGAGCCATATCAGTCTCAGGACCGACGAGACTGGGTTTACCAGCCTTCGGTATAAACACCACAAGCACATCTTTCCAAGTGTCAGGTATATTGCACCACCGGAGACAATCCTTATACACGTCCACCAGGTGTTCGCATATTTTATCACCAGCATTCTTACGCAGAGGCGGAAAGATACCATTCGGACCAGGCGACTTAAAATGGTCAAAGCTACTTATAGCCCCCTACCTGGGTAACAATCTTGTCGCGATGTGGGGCCTTAAGTGTACTTCGATTCACTCTGTGACCCAGTGTGAGTTGGACTAAACTGGCGGTCCCCACTTCGACTGAAGATACATATGTGCGTGGAGTCAGACTCTGTCTCCCCACTATCGGATGAAGACGGTGACTTACGGTCATCGAAAGGCTCCCCTTCACTCGTATTCAGATTGCTATTGGGTGCAATGAGGTGGCGACTTCACCCTTACGGAACCCACATGTTAGACATGATGTCTCGAACCCAATAGTACAATCAGACACTGAATCGGACTGCGTGGGAAAGGGCATCTCATCTGACAAGGGGGCTAAAACTGGGCGGAAACGTTCCGTGTTGCATAAAGAGAGAAATTAACTATCTTGAGGAGATTTGCAAGTCGTGATGTGGATTCTCTATCAATTAAGGAACAGAAGATGCTGGCTCGACACAGAGGCACTGTTTCGCGGTATGAAACCAAATACCCGGACAGTGTCCTCCTACGAGGCGCTGATTCTGGTGAGGATAACAGGCCCTTGAGTGTGGACGAGAGCGTAGAGCCAACTGCTTCTACTTCTCAAGCTCCAGACAAGGGCACGAAGGTTCTACACCCATGCTCTCAACTGGAGTGAAAAAGACCTCTCGGGTATTCAAATCTCCAGTGAAGAGTAAGGGTGCTGCTGCTCCGTCTTCAATAGACATGGGAGAGGTGGTACAACTACTAATCCTCTATCCCAGAAGGAGATAAGGTTGGGGGCGAAGGAGATGAAGGGGGGCGCTTCGAAGGATAGGTCTTCCATGCAGGATTCCCGCAGTGGAGAACGCATGAAGAGGAACAGGTCCGATGACGTGCCTCCCTCCGGCTCTAAGCGTCCTAGGAAACAAGGAAGCCTGGGAACTAACCCTTTCCTTCAGTTGGCTTTCATCGACAGGTCAGATCTATATGGCAAGATCTCTCCTGAAAGATGGGAGCTAATTGAGGAGAGGCTCATTGAATTTATGTTGGAGGATAGCTGCGATAGCAGTAATGCACGCATATCCTCCATCGGTTAGTCCAGGGGCGTCAAGGTAGTGGACTGCGAAAACGAGGGAACTCTAAAGTTCCTTGTAGAAGCAGTGAAGCGCCTTGGTGAACTCTGGCCTGGTGCTCGCTTGGAGGCGTCAATCCGACCTCCCTCTACGGCCAATAGTGACGGTGTGTTCCGCCTACTTTTAGGCAGGTGAATGTCGTACCAAAACTTATCGGAAGCAGAATGACGGATTGAACACCAGCTTGTGGGTAGTTGTCAACTCCCTGACTGGTGATGGTAAGAAAGGTTGCGATCTTCGGATCGCTATCGATCAGACTTCGCTTCAGTGGCTAGGGGCAAGGGGTGGCGTAGTGTGGTGTGGGTTGGCACACCTAAACTTCCGTCATCCGGACATAGATGGTGCCAGGAACCCAGAGGAGGCCAAAAGTGGTGCAGATTAATCTGCATCACAGCGAAGCCGCCTCACACAACCTGCTAACCACCCTGCGCCGCCTTGAAGTTGACATCGCTCTTATCCAGGAACCTTGGATCCTTAGGGATAGGATTCTGGGTTTGAGTGATCCTGATTATAAGTTACTTGTTCCTAGAACAAGCGAGAAGGTAAGAAGGTATTCTAGCTAAGGGTAATTTGGACTTGTTAATCACCCCTTCCTTTTGTACAAGTGACGTGACAACTGTGGCGTACAAAGATGACCGTGGGATCGGTTTGATGCTTTTGTAGCGACTTAAATAAAAGACGTCTGTTTGCTTTTCACGAGTGTCAACTACTGACTACTGAGAAGTAGCAACACTGTAGTATTCATTTTATTCATTTTTACATTTGTTCATTTTTTACATTCGAGTATCGATAAATTGATTTTATATGTATATATTGTGTGGTTGTATGGGTGAAGCATACAATCTTGTTTGTAATAGAAAATAGACTATTCTAGAAGTTTAATTGATGTACACATGGTTTAAGAAATAAAGTGAGTAGTTGACACTTGTTAAAAGCAAACAGACGTCTTTTATTTAAGTCGCTACAATTGGTGACCCCGTAAAATGAACGACACAAAGCAAAGCCAAAACATTAACTTGGGTCAGGCATCAACATCTGGACAATCAGGTGTATCTACCAACTCCTCTGCCGTTAACCACGAAAGCAGTGCATTTGTCAACAGAGTGTCGGTCAAAGTGCCACCGTTTTGGCCCGAACAACCTGAAATTTGGTTCGCACAAGTTGAGGCCCAGTTTAGCATCTCAGGAATTAATAATGATGTCTCCAGATTTAACACTGTACTGGCCGCCACTGAAAGCAACGTTTTGGCTCAAATATCAAATGCTATTTTAAATACTCCTGATCAAGGCAAGTATGACAATTTAAAGTCTTGCATAATAGAGAGATACTGCGACAGTGAGCAAAAAAGATCCAAAAACTAATATCAGAGATCGATTTGGGGGATAACGACCTACACAATTATTAAATGAGCTAAGTGGCTTAGCAAAAGGAAAAATAAATAACGATTTCTTAAAGTCACTTTGGTTGCAAAGGCTCCAGCGCAAACTCGACCCATACTGCAGGCATCAAATGCAGATCTACCAGAGCTGGCAAAATTAGCAGACAAAATTTCAGAAGTATCTGACTGCCAGCAGATAGCAGCCGTAGCCAAACAGCAGACACAAGACCGAGAGACCGAATTGCGAATACAGCGTATAGAACAACAACTAAACCAATTGGTGAGTATGAGTGCAGGACGAATCCGAGGAAGAAGCAGCCACCGCAGCAAAAGCAGGGAGCGACTAGCTAGAACACCTTCCGGCCCCTCAAATCAATGCTGGTACCATGAGCGATTTGGAAAAAATGCAAGAAAATGTAAACCGCCTTCCAACTTTTCATCCGATTTTGAAAAAAACTAACATCATCACCATACTCCACGAGCGTTATTGGTGATCACTCATTGCAAAACGCTCGTCTCGTCATTCATGATAAAAATACCAACACAAAATTTTTAATTGATACAGGCGCCGATGTGTGTTATTCCTCCTAGAAAAAACGATAAAAACAAAAAGCATTCAACACCAACATTTTACGCCGCAAATGGTTCGCCAATAAAATCATTTGGTCAACGCCGTCTTAATTTGTCACTAGGTTTGCGCCGCAGCTTAAAATGGAATTTTTACGTCGCCGATGTTAACACGGCTATCATCGGCTCTCATTTTTTAAAAACATATGATTTGCTAGTTCATATGAAAAGAGGAAAATTAATTGACAAGAAGACTATGTTGGAAACAAAGGTAAAGTTTGAGCAAAATACAGCAATTAAAATATTAACACACATAACGGACAGTAAATTCGCAAAATTGTTGAGTGAGTATAGTGATTTAGCTAATCTAATAAAATGCCAATAGCAACAAACACAAGACATCATATAGTGACAACAGGCCCACCAGTTTTTTCTCGGCTCGAGGCAGCAAAAAAAGAATTTCAGTTTTTAATGGAAAAGGGCATTTGCCGGCCATCGAACAGTCAGTGGGCGAGTCCACTACATATGGTGAAGAAAACAAACAACAATTGGAGGCCTTGCGGCGATTATCGAGCCCTCAACTCAATTACGGTTCCAGACAGGTATCCTATCCCATATCTTCATGACGTCACCAACATCCAACACGGCAAAAAAAATATTTTCTGACATCGATTTGCAACGTGCTTACCACCAAATACCCATCGAACCAGCTGATATACCTAAAACGGCAATCACAACACCATTCGGTCTATATGAATTTACGTACATGACGTTTGGCCTGAGAAAAGCTGCCCAAACTTTTCAGCGATACGTTGATGAAGTGCTGAGGGATTCGGACTTTACATTTGCCTAAATCGATGATATTTTGGTGGCGTCAACAGACGAAAAACAACATGAAAAGGACTTACGCACAGTATTTGATAGACTGCGAACAGGTAATTTGTCGATTAATGTAGATAAATGTAAATTGGGGCAAACTGAGCTTGAGTTTTTGGGTCATACAATAACGAGCGAAGGGCTACGTCCACTTAAAAGTAAAGTTGAAGCGGTCTGTAATTTTGTTAAGCCCACTATGGCAAAAGATTTAAAAAGGTTTTTAGGAATGTTAAATTTTTATCGTCCGTTCCTGAAGAATGCAGCTAAACATCAAAGTATCCTTCAAAATTTGATAGTCGGAAATAAAAAACGATACACATAAAATTGTGTGGTCAAAAGAAGCTTCAGATGCGTTTAATGCCTGCAAAAATAATTTAGCTAATGCAACTTGTTTGAATTACTTGTCACCACACAGTGAACTTACACTGACCGTTGAAGCATCGGACTCTGCTGTGGGCGCAGTACTACAACAGAGCGTTGATGGTGTAAACCAACCATTGGGATTTTACTCAAAGCAGCTCACTGATGCTCAACGAAAGTATAGTGCGTACGATCGCCAATTAACAGCTGTGTACCAAGGTGTACAACATTTTAAATATGCCTTAGAGGGGCGCACATTTACGATTTATACCGACCACAAACCATTAGTGTTTGCATTTCAGCAAAAAAGCGAAAAAGCTCCACCAAGAGTACGACAGCTAGACTTTATAAGTCAATACTCCACTGATATCCGTCATATTAAAGGTACTGATAACATCACTGCAGATTGGCTCTCTCGCATAAATAATATTACAACAGCTTTAATTGATTTCAATGCAATGGCAATAGCTCAAGAAAACGATACTGAATTAAAGTCTTTGCTGGCGTCAGGTAAGGACTCATCACTTAAGCTCACTCTTTTGCCCATTCCAGATTCTAAAAAATTTTTATATTGCAATATTAATGGCTCATATATAAGACCATATGTGCCCGTAGAGAGAGAAGCCATAATGCGAAAATTGCATAATTTAGCTCACCCCAGTATTAGAGCTACGAGAAAACTCGTAATAGAGCGCTACGTATGGACCGGGCTATCAAAAGATATTGGCAAGATTGTTAGGGGTTGTTTACAGTGCCAGAGAGTAAAGATTAATAGACATATGTCCGCTCCTTTAAGCGACTACATCACGACCGACAAGCGTTTCCAGCATGTGAATATTGATTTAATTGGGCCACTTCCAACATCGGCCGCAAATAGGTATTGCCTAACATGTGTGAATAGATTTTCAAGATGCCCGATCGCAATTCCCATACCAGATATTTCAGCCCAAACGGTTGCGAAAGCTTTTATAACTGGATGGGTATCGCTATATGGAGTACCAGAAAGAATTACTACCGATTTAGGAAGACAGTTTGAATCCAGCCTTTTTCAAGACCTTACGAAGACACTGGGCATACGACACCTGCGTACAACAGCATACCATCCCCAAGCAAATGGTATGGTTGGGATGGCACCGATCCCTTAAGAACGCCATTAAATGTTGCGCTACAAAAGATTAGACTTTTGTCCTCCCACTTGTTCTTTTAGAACTTCGTACTACGGTTAAACTAGATATCGGCGCTAGTCCAGCTGAATTACTGTATGGTACATAGCTTTGTTTACCAGGTGAGTTCTGTGTTGCTAGTAATACTAAAGACAGTCAAGTGGAATTTGTACAACAATTACGACGTGTAATGAGTGACCTACGAGCTCCTGGCCCATCATGGCATTGTAACAAAAAGCATTATGTCGATCCAGATTTAAATACGTGAAATTTTGTTTTCGTACGAGTGGATCGAGTGCACAAGCCTTTTGAACCAGTATACGAAGGCCCATTTGAAGTCGAAAAACGTTATCAAAAGTATTTGATTATAAAAAGAGACAAAATAAAGGACAAAATATCGATAGATCGAATAAAACCAGCACAAATATATAATTCTGAGGAGTTTTCGAGTAAGGAGCCGGCACAGACAATTCCCGGAAAGATGCCAGGCAATGAAAAAATCAGTCGATTTGGAAGACGAGTTAAATTTCCTGACCGGTACGGATAATCTGGCACTAGCCGGGGGGTATTGTGGCAACACTGTAATATTCATTTGTATGGGTGAAGCATACAATCTTGTTTGTAATAGAAAATAGATTATTCTAGAAGTTTAATTGATGTCCACATGGTTTAATAAATAAAAAGTCAGTAGTTAACACTCGTTAAAAGCAAACAGACGTCTTTTATTTAAGTCGCTACACTGTCATCCGTGTATATGCCGTATGAGGCTGCACCTCCTCCCGATGACTTAATTGGACTACTGATGGAGCATGCGATGAAGAAAAGATGTTGCCTCGTATTGGGTTGTAATGCCAATGCTCATCTCACCCAATGGGGCAGTGCTGACATAAATACCAGGGGTGAGACGATTTTGAATTTTATTATTCCTAATAGGCTTAACATTTGTAACGTTGGTAACACTCCAACGTTTAGGAACCGTGCTAGGAAGGCGGTAATTGACATTACGCTCTCTAACATGGAGAGGTCTATAATTAGGGACTGGAGGGTCTCGGATGAGTGTTCTTTCTCTGATCACCAACTGATATCCTTCAGTATTAATCTATCTGGTGGCTTTAACGAGCCTTTTAGGAACCCAAGAAGAACCGACTGGATCAGATATAAGAAGGCTGTGGAGCGGGAACTTAGGGCCCTTAGGGGTCGTCCCACTCCTAGCATCAATGATCGAGTTGGATCTTTGACGGATATTTTGTTGCCTTGTTATAGAGATGCTTGTCCTCTCACTTACCCGGGTAAGAGGAGCCAGCCAACCTGGTGGAATGCGGAACTCCAGAGACTCCGCTGTTGTACCAGGAGACTAAGAGGGCTAAGGCTAAGAGGTCGGGCAGCGATGTTGACTGGTCTGCATATAGATCCAGTTTTAATGATTATAAGAGGGAAATAAAGCGCTCAAAGAGAACCACCTGGATGAGTTTCTGCACAAGTATCGAGAATGTTGCCGATGTGGCTCGTTTCCGTAGGATGCTGTCTAAGGACCCCAAAATCCTAGGCTTCGTCCAAAAGAGCGATGGCACGTGGACAGCCTCGAGAAAAGAAACCCTAGAGGTTCTACTGAGCACTCACTTTCCCAATTGTGTGGATCCAGAAAGCTATCCGTTGGGCGTAGCTGATCCCTTCTGTGATGCTGGCATGATGTCCGATTTGGAAGATATCATTACCAGGGATAAGATCAAATGGGCTATAAGTAGCATTGAGCCCTTTAAGCCGCCTGGTCCGGATGGTATCTTTGCGGCTCTGCTTCAGCATGCTGGTGATATATTACACGAATGTCTGGTGGACGTGTATAGGGACTGTCTCCGGTTGTGTGATATACCTGATGGTTGGAAAGATGTGCTGTGGTTTTTATACTAAGAGCTGGTAAACCCAGTCACATCGGCCCTAAGGATTATAGACCAATATCGCTCTAATACTTTCTTTTGAAAGCTTTGGAGACTTATCGATCTATATTTGAGGTCAAAGATGGACCGGTCTCTGTGGCATATGCCGATGATGTGGCTATTCTGGTGGGTGGACAATTTTCGCTGACGCTGGGGGAACTGATGGAGTCTGCTCTTGGAATTATATCCTCTTGGGCTACGAACTGTGGTCTGGGTATAAACCCGAATAAGACAGACCTCGTTTTGTTCTCGCGTAGGTACAAAGCTGAATACTTCAGGTTGCCGAGGTTAGCTGGTAGGGAACTTCCGTTGTCTTCTGAGGTCAAGTACTTGGGTGCTGTCCTGGACAGCAAGCTAAACTGGAAACGAAACACCGAGGAAAGAATGAAGAAGGGACTGAATGTTTTCTACCAGTGTATGAACTCCATAGGTAAGAGTTGCGGTCTTCCGCCTAGGGCCATTCGCTGGATATATCTGGCGATTGTTAGACCGGTTATTACTAATGGCTGCGTTGTCTGGTGTGCCTTAGATAAGTTTTCAACGGAAAATCTTAGATAAGGTTAAGCGGATTGCCTCCTTGAGTATCACTGGAGTGAGGAAGAGTTGCCCTCAGGCTGCTCTTGACACTGTGCTCTGCCTGACTCCGCTTGATTTGCATGTCAAGCGGTGTGCAGCGCGTAGTGCCATACGTCTGTGGGAATCGGGCTGCTGGAAACAGCGCTCGATAGATCACTCCAGAGTTCTGAATGTAGTCTTTCCTGACGGGAGGTACGGACTTTCGGAAAAAGCCACCGATTATATTGTGCCTGAGGTTTAAGGATACTTATACCGGAAAGGACACAATGGAATGGTAGGGTACTCCAGGGGCAAAGAGGTATACCTATCTTCACAGATGGGTCTAAGTTAGGTGCCGGCGTTTTCTGTAGGGAATTCGGTCTTGAACACCACTTCAGGTTAAATGATGACTGCAGCGTTTTTCAGGCGGAGATTTTCGCAATCTTGAAGGCTATTGAGGCCATAGCTGGTGGCCCAGCTTCGGATTCGGAATCTTACATTATCTTCGTTGAGTCAGGCTGCCCTTAGGGCCATTGCTTCAGTCTGGTGCAAATCACGGCTCGTTCGCGAGTGCAAGTAGTCGTTGAGGACTAGACCGTATCCGTCTGTGCTGGGTTCCGGGTCATGGCGGAATACAGGGCAATGAGACGGCGGATGCCCTCGCTAGATTAGGTTCACCTTATGGGGGCGATTTGATAGTTGGTCCTGACTCCCCGGTCTGTCACCTCTACGGCCTCATCAATGGATGGGTCAGGGAGGAAGAGCAAAGGCGTTGGGGGAACGGATCGGGTTGTTTTGTCTCTAGATGTCTATGGTCTGCTGTGGACAATAGGTGAACAGCTTGGCTGCTGGGCTTGCATAAGGCTAGCTTAAGGTTGGTTGTCGGGTTTATCACGGGGCACTGCGAGATTAGATCGCTGACGGGGATCTGGAACAGATCCCAGCCGGACTATTGCAGGGCATATTGAGATGAGGAGTTAGGGACTATCGAACACCTCCTCTGTAACTGCCCAGCCTTTGGTAGATTGAGGACCCTTGGCAGGGCCTTCTTTGAGAGTTTGAATTCTGTGTCGAGAGCCGACATCAAGGCTGTCCATAGATTCATTAGTGGTTTAGGCTGGTTGAGAGGCGCTAGGGTTTCATCAGTGTAGTCGCGTCCTCCCCTTTTTGTTGTGTCTTATCGTAATTATATGTAATTCCTACACTTTTATCCTTCCCTCTGTAAGGACGTTGTACAATGGGTCAATTCGACCTCCGGGTACTGTAATTGCCTTTTATGACAAGTACACGTCCTCTAACCTAACCTAACCTATAGCCTATTTGACCCTATCCCTGGTAATGATTTCCTCCAAGTAACACGTCATTACAGACAAGATCAGCTACTCCTAACGGAAAGCTATCCGGATCCAGACAATTATAGGAAATGAGTATTTGATAGAACCTCTAAGGCTGCTACTCTCGAGGCATTTTTTTTTTGGACGAAGCATAAAATTTTGAGGTCCTAAGGAAACGAGCCACATCATCAACACCCACGAGACTTTCGCAGAAACTCAGCCATGTGGTTTTTTCGGGCGCTAAATTTCGCTTTTATATTCATTAAAACTGGATCTATATACAGATCAGTCAACATCTTCGCCCAACCTCTTAGCCTTATCAAAGAGCCTTTTAGTGCAGCAGCGGAGTTTTTGAAGTTCCGCGTTCCAACAGGTGGTGCTTCCTCTTACCCGTTTAAGTACGGGGACAAGCCACTCTGGAACAAGACCACAAAATTACCGTCAAAGATCTAACTCGATCATTGATGACAACAGTGGAATTACCCCTAAGGGCCCTAAGTTCCCCCTCCACAGCCTTCTCAAATTTGATCCATACGGTTCTTCTCGGATTCATATAAGGCTTCTGAAACCCACTAGATAGATTAATACTGAAGGTTATCAGTTGATTATCAGTTGGTGATCTGGTCCTTAATCATAGACCTCTCCAAAAATATTCTTGTGTGAAAAGTTAAAAAAAAAAACAGTTTTTGTCAAATAAAACAAGTTTGGTGGATTCGAGAAATATAAAAAAGTATGTTTGAGTTCTACTCAACTAAATGTACAACTTAGCTATGTATATCTTGTTGTGTTCTTAATATCATATTATGGCAAAGATAATGTATTCTTAAAACTAATAAAATAAACGATTAAAACAAACGACTAATTTTTAAAATCAAAGTGTTATCAAGATTGAAAAGTCTGCTGAATATTTTTAATATAAATTCACTCACCAATTACTTGAGGTGCTTTAAAGTCAAAATATCGCATCAATATTCCAATTGTAAATAAGCTTCTTCTAAACATTGGAGTATAAATTGATTCAATACTTTGATTGTTTTGAGTAACTTGAACTCTAGAATGGTCTAGAATCCTATAAAATCTGAAAAAAAAAGAATTCAATTAATATAATAAAATAACATTTGTTGAGGTTGTCAAAATATATTTTTTTGTAAGATAATTTCGTCATTTCGATCAGTCACTCCGAGGCATGAATTTTTGTTTTTACACAAAAATTCACAGGCCGCACTAACCGACACGCGCCAATAAATCGCAAGACGGTGGACGGCCGAAATTTTTTTTGAAACCAAGTACCTCTAAAGTCCAGATAGAATCTAATCCCATCAAATAATTTGCTTTGGGTACTGTTAAACCAGCCACTAACACAGTTTCCCAGGTGCCAATTTTCACGATAAGAAATCAGTCGAAGGATTATTATCTCGAAGTGTCTCCCTCAAGGCACAAAAAACCGGGCATTCTGCATTCAAAATTCTAAATTGTTTTGGTAATAAACCTGCCGATGAGCTTACGGAACATCAGAAGAACACTCTCCAGTGGGCTTTATAGAAGATCGTACAAGGGCGTGGCGAAATATAATCTTATTTGGACCATCATTGAACGTAACGCGAGCGATGGCACTATATCTTCCAGTAATTGGAGATTGGTTGTCACCCCGCTATATAGGGTGTCACCACCACTCTAATGTGAATACGCTGGCTGGTATCAAGGTCACATTGAATATCTTGTGCAGATATCATTAAGATCATTGAATATTGCTTTGGAAAACTCTGGGAAATATATGCTTTGGAACCATCTATCTCAGAGTTTATAAAGGTGACGACATGAGCAAGGGTCAGAGTCTGAAAGGCACGACAAAGCCATTGACCAGAACTAATAATGATAACGAATCGGGATCTTTTGGGATGAAAGTGGCCGATAAAGGGGTTGCCCTTTTGGAATCTAACGCTGATTCAGAGGACGTCAACTGCGCTGCCGTCAACAACTGCCAATTATAGTCAAGTTTCTACAAATAAACCTTCAACAGCCTTCAGACACAGAATAACTCATTTGCATATAAAATGGCTTGTTGTATAAAGACAGTCTGCTGATTTAACAGAAGTGGCTATTATACTATATATGCCGGACCAGGTAAGACCACATCCTCTATCATGGTCAAATATAATATTAAAGCCGTTATTCTATCTGATTTTAGTGATAAATAAACCTGTACTATCGCCATTGAAGCCAAGAGGCGAGTAGTCTAAATTATAAGCTATTATACAGTGAATGCGGATGACCAAGGTGACAATCACTGATTCGCACGAGCAGAAAGGCGTTTTCACATACCAACAATAGGGATATCCCTCCCAAAATATGTGGAGAAGCTAATGCACAAAATACCATCTGGGGAAAAACAGACATCAACCTAAAGGTGAGTCATTTTTTAACTTCATAGTTTAAAATAAACTAACAGTTGTTAATAGGGATGTGAAGGTTCTTGATAATACGCTATGACAGATATAGAGAATTAGTGGATAATTGGAATATATCGAGAGATTGTTCCTTTTCCGACCATGTAACCATGTATATTGAATTTGATCTTTTTCTTGAATCAGGTTCGGTTGACTTTTTAAATAGAGATGAAGACTATTTGTACCACACAGCTCCATCGATATGTGGCTTACACGACATTGGTCTGCATAAGCGATTTGAAACCGTGGTTATCCTACATGTAGGTGATAAGAACTGGTTACCGAGATTGTGAGATTTGCCCTTACACTTTTTCTTGTAGGGTCGCAGGTGTATACGAATAAGCCACAAATCACGAATAAGTATGAATAAGTCTTCAAAGCCAACATAGCCCATGCCATTGGTCAAATTCAGTCTTATATCTGATATTTCGAACGCTTTCCATCAGAGAAGCCGTGACGGGCATTTTATATTTCACACAATAGAATATCGAATGAAAAATTTCGATGGTGTCGTACACATACTATGTTTCATTAATGAAAAGATAAAAAAACGCTTAACGAAAGTCCCAATTGTAAAATCTCTGCACCAGTATACAGCTTATACTTCACGTCCTCAGCAGATGATAAATGACTGAAGGTTGCGAGTATAATTACTAATATGAGTAAACCACTGAATAAGTACTCTCTGAAATCACTAACAAATTACCATTTTAAACAGTCTTCGGATCATGAAGCGTTTAAGGAAAGGAAATTTTGAGTACCAATAGAATCGATGCTATTATCTCCATATTTAACGTATTTTTTTCTTTTAGGCCCATTTGTTGACTAAACTTCTTGCAGTTAACTCACTGGGCCGATTGAATAGAAGGCGGATGGTTTACTACTGATTATCTTTTTACAATTAAAATTGTGTGGCCGTAGTCTAGTAGGTAGTGTGTTAGCTTATTAGACGTAAAGCCAGAGTTCGAGCCCCAGGCCAGACATCAAGACAAAATACAAAAAGTATTCCTTCGGCGACTTCCTCTCAGCAAATTTCAAGCAAAAACTCTGAGATTAAATAAAATTGCCTTGAAAAAGTTTCTCAAAAATCTGTCATTCAGAGTCGACTTTAAACTGTAGGTCCCACCATTCATGTATAAAATTAACACACACAACATAAGTTGTGTGAGAAACTAGGACGTTGTACAATAGGTCAATTCGACCTCCGGGTACTGTACTTATCTTAATTGACAAGTAGACGTCCTCTAACTTAACCTAACCTAACCTTGGTGTATGTGGCTATTATATAGGCTATTCAAGAGTTTATTCTACAATAGAAATTCTAGAAGTATAATTGTAGCTTTTATGTAATTTTCAAACAGAACAAAGCACGTGGGTATTTTCTTGCAATTCGTAATAAAAGGCTGGAGGAAAAAATGTTTCTTAATAAATTTAGCACCAGTTTGATTTAATTCTTATTTATATAATAAATAAACTGTACGAAGTAGTCATGGAATTCTTTGATTGATATGTTTTGATTTCTTTATCACATAAATAAAATTAATATTATTTGCATAAATTCATAACAAACAAAAACATTTTTAAAACATTAAATACAATATTATTTGAGTACAAGATATTCTAACTAATTAATATGTAACTTGTTTCATAAAGTTTAAAAAACTTTATATAATATATGCTTTTGAAGGTACTGAGTTATCTTTTTATAATAATTTTCACAACTTACTTGTGGAAGCAATCACGAATTAATTTGTAGTTTTTTGTTATTTTGTTAACGACAGCTCCAAGACAGGATACGCAACTTGAAACAACCGCTTGATTTAAAGATACAACTAATAGCATTAAATGTTCTTCTAAAGAAGCTAAGAAAGATTCACTAGCATTGTTAACAAGTGGGACAACCTAAAATAAAAAAAAATTAGAAGTAACGTATAATTAAATAACAATTTTCAAAACGACTTACTTTTTCTAAAATATCTGCTACTGCACATATAAATTTGGGAGCAGTAGATGGATGACATTTTATATTCAGATAAGGTTCAATGGTAATTGCATGTCTCACTAATAATTGGGGACGAACTTTGGCCAATAAATGCAACGTAGTAATACAACCCAGCATTCGTTCGTTGTCGGTATCTTCTAATTCTATGAGACGCTCAACTAAGCCGTCTGCTAATTGCTGGCAAGCTAATACAATTTCTTGGGGAGGTTCTGTATTTTTTTTTATAGGATCTTGAGTACTTCCATCAAGTTTCATCGCGTTTTCTTTTGGTTGAAATATCTAAAAACATACAAAAAAGAATTTCATTAGAAAGTTTAGCAACACAACAGTTTTTAAATTGTTATTTTATTTTTTTGGAGAAAAATTGAACGTATTCATAATTTTTCATTTAACATATTTTCTATGCAGAAGTGTAATCACATTGTAGACATTTTACTTGCATATAATATTATAATCTTTTATTAAAAAATTATATTAAAATTTTAATTATTAAAAAATTACACAGTACGATAGTAACAATACTAATAGTAACCCGACTAATGATATGTTGTGGGATGTAAACGTAATTAAAATGAACTCAAATTTTTATATATTTTTTGAACTTGTTTTATTAAAAAATGTTTTTTGATCCTTACTTAATTTACAAAATTAATTAGAGACCCCAACAGACAGATTTGAGAAGCATTTCATAGCTATTTCATTTGCTCTCAGAATTTTTGCAAAAATACTGTTGAGAGAAAAATTTGCCAAAAGAAACACTTTTTTTCTTATTCCGATTTGTTCCTAATGTGGAAGCTGAGGCCTAATGTGAAGCCTACTAGACTATAGCGACTTCGTAAATTAAGTGATAAAGATTAAGTGGGAATTCCATTAAGAGATGACGACAATATAAAGATCTTCTATGGAAAAAGAAAGACACAAATGTTAACCGATTACTTCTGGACCCAAAGACAAAAAGGCCAAATTTTGAAAATAAAAGTTCACTATGTAAATTAATACAAAAAAAAAAAAATAACACTGTTATTTTGTTTAACTAGAACTATTGCAACTTTTGTTCGATTTTACCAAATGAATCTCTTCAATAGCAAATACCCTTTATGAATATCACCACTTATTGGATATTTTTTAAGTATATATTGCAATCATAAATTGTAAAATTTAAAAAATAACGAAAGTAATTTCAATTCAAGTTTACCCGATCAAAACAAAAAAATCAAAAAAATTTAGTAATGGAAATCGGTCCAAAAATGTGGGTAAAGTAAAAAAAAAATTATTTCAAATATGTTTGATTCAAAAAATGTTTTAAAGTTCTATTGAACTAAAATTACAACCTTCACCTCGTGTTAGTCGGGTGGATTTTTTTATCGCACAGTGTTAAATTAATTTAAATGTTTCTTTAAAAAAATAAAATTTGGTGATAAGAAAATAAACAAAGATTTTTAGGATTCATAATAAAGAGTTTTAGTCTTAAATTTTTTATATTAGTATAAATGTTATATTTCTTAAGTTTATGTTTTAATACAATGGTTTTGTTATCTGAAAATAATACACATACACTGTTTAAAAGTCCTTCCAACCAAGATGTTCCTGTATCGTGGGCTGTATTTACAACGTCAATTATTTGATTAATTTTCCGTAGGATTCCATGCTAAAAGTACAAAATTAAATAATAAGTGTTATATTTCATCGCATGTAAAAAAATTAAATTCGAAAAGCTAGAGTCGAAAAAAAATAGATACTAACACCTAACAAAACAAATAACTATTGTAAAAACGATTTGGTATTTTGTTGACAAAACGTAAAAATTTACAGAAAAGCTTGCAAGAACATATGAGTGTTTAGCTGGTGTTAATAAATATATTTAGGTATAACAATAAAGATATAGTTCCAATTATTCTAATATTTGGTCTACTTGTCTATTGTGCTTTTGTTTACAATTACCACATAACATTTTTGTTGTAATATTTGAGTTTACTACTTTTTAATAAATTGTATGTTTTTTTTTTGTTCAGTATTTTGTAGACCCTCCTTTAACAGTAAACCTTCTATATGGCGCGGCATAATGTCTACTAAACTTGTACAGTTTTTGGGTCTATACTATTCCATGTTAAATTCATTGCTAACAAGGCTCCTGCTTATCGCCTGTTTCATATAATCTTCTCACTAATGGTATACCGACATTTCCGTGTTGCCGAAAAACAATTTTTGCAAACGATACTTCTATCTTAAGGTCAGATTCATATAAAATTAATATAAAACATGAAGTCTCGGCAGCCTTGTAGGTTGTGCGTTGGTTTTCTAGACAAGAGCTTGTAAATTCATCTCTGTCAGCAAACCTCTGGCAAAAGCTGAGTAAATAATTGCCATGCGTCTAAATCCGATCTGTCGTCCGGAGTCGACGTTAAACTGTTGATCCCGCCACTCACGGATAAAATTGAGACACACACATGTGTGTTGGATTAAATTCATATTTTATAAAATGGAAAATTTTAATAAATGCAGTAAAATTAAGTACTAAAGTATTTCGAATGAATTTACATCGCTATTTATTATTACTTATCCTTTATTTCCGTTTTATACAGTTTATGCAATTTGAATTAACTTAGCATTATTCATTCTAATTAAGGCTTCCAACGTATAAAGAACACTTCGTTATAATAAACTTGCGTTTTATTACAATATGTTATGGGCCCAGAAAAAAATATGATATGTGACTGAAAAAGCTACACTATTGTACACCCCGTATGAAGGATGTGGCATACCATATTAATAATTTCTTTGAAGTTGTTGCCAAATTTATGGTCGCCACAGAAAGAGAATATTATCATAAGCCGCGATGGCAAAATTTTGGATCAGATGGATTTTGGGACCAAATATGAGAGCATTTGTGATAAAGCTTTACAGCCTATATTTAATGATGAGATCAAAATCATGAAGTAGCCAAAAGGAAATTTGGGGTCACCACTCGCGGAAGATCAGGGCAAGTGATAATGATACCGATTTTGGAGGCATTGATGACTATAATTTATCTTTTCCAGAGAGCCCACTTCGGTCGTTGAAATAAAGCTTGAAATAATGTCGTTAATCTCCTAATCAGATGATATTTTGTTGCATGCCCAAACGAAGAAAAAGTTCTTGGAAATCGTTTCTTATTCGTAACAAACGAAAACAACAGGAAGAACGCACGTCTAGTAACAAAAGATTGCTATCAACGTTATTGGTGTCGATCAACGTCAAAGGTGTCGGTTACTGCATAACTTTAAAATAAATTGAATGAGAAAGTTTACAGGGATACACCTGATAATCTAATAAGTATTTTGGAGGTGCTAAATGAAGGTGGAACAATTGATTCATCCACAATAAAATTGAAACTAGTTAAAGAAATGACAAAAAACAAATGGAAAAAAATCCGGGCGCATTAGCATCAATCATTAGCTATTATTCGTAGCAACAAACAAATCATCCATGTAAACCGTAATAATTCCAACTTCCTACATTAAAATGAACAGGCATGGAACTTGATGCTAATGCGCCCGGATTTTTTTCCATTTGTTTTTTGTCATTTTCTTTTCACAAAATTAATAGGGCTTTTACAAAATCTTTTGGAATAAAGAATCTTGGTATGGAATTGAATTTAGCCAAGGTATAAATGAACACATAATACACTTGATTCAAATCATGTACCTAAAGAGCGTACTGTCCAGATACAAAATGAGTGCTAACTCAAATGATATGATATTCCAAATTTGGAACACAAAACTCCTACTTTAATCGACACCCTTATTAATTTAGCAGTTAATAGCAGACATAGCATGCGCTGTGAACATTCTCAGTAAACAATTTAAATGAGGAACATTCACAAACATGCACTTTGGTATTAAAAGGGCAAGTTGTCTTATGGACTATTACACTGAAATAACAGCAAACCACTTTATGTCAACATATACTGATATTAGCCACAACATAAAATGGTTTGCTGTTATTTCAGTGTAATAGTCCATAATATATATATAATCCATAGTCCATATATATATATTCCATTCCATTCCTTTATCAAACTCTCATATGTAAGGCATCATTTCATGAGACAGAAACTGAGCCATCAATTCTGACATCAATCGATATATGCATAGATAAAGTATTGGCAAACAATATTAACTCCAAATAAAATGTTAAACAGTTCAGTTTTATCTTAAAATAAAATAAGTTATAGAAACCTTAATAAATTGGAAACGTAACTCTCAATTGTGAACAAATAGGTTTTCATTAAAACTATCTTCTACCCGATGTGTTTTATTACGTTCTGTTCTTGAAAAATTAAATTATTTGACATACAATTTTATCAGGTCTGAATACTGAACGCCGTTATATAACCGTAGAAACGCACTAAAAGCTTACTCTCTAATTTTCATCTATATCTAAATTCACCCTTAAACCAAATTTTAAAGTAGAAAGGGAATTTATAAATTCCTAACCTCTTTTAAATTCTTAAGATACTATAATTTCCACAAGTAAATAATTTTTAAATGAAATAAAAATATATATTATTTCGTACAAAATAAATTGTTGTCCGTTGGATATATCAGCAACAGCGAAGCTGGCAGATCAGGTGAAAGCTGACTCCGAACTACCTAACCCTTAAAAACAGCTGAATTAATTCAATAGACTTCCAATAGACTTCCAAAAAAAAAATCACGTTAACTAATTAATAGGCATTCCAAAGAATTGACCAAAGAATTATACGAAACGCTGTCAGCAGCTACTGATATCATATAAAACTCATCCTAAAAAAAATACTCGGGAAGTTTAGACCATGTTACACAAACAAACCACTAATTATACAGAGCAATTAGCAAAACTTAACAGAACTATAATACGTAAACCATTACGTTACCCGAATGATAATAAGTCAAGAAACTAAACAAAAAAAGAATCATCACCAAAAGAAGCATTTTAAGTCCGATTACTTCTTGTTCATCACCTACAAAATATTTCAGGTTCTCTATTGATTTGATTTGTTTTCGTGTCTTATCCAGAATTTGGAAACTGTAAGATTTGAGCTTCGTAATATTATGAATGTTCATAATACTGGCTAAATCAGCAATAAAATGTTTTTAGAATGAAAACTATTTTTATATTCCAAATGCTATTACTTATTTTTAGAACTACTACTTATTTTTAGTACTACTAAGTACCAATAAGTTGTTTATCTAATCTGTCGAAGTTGTTCCAGAAAGTATTTATTTATGTTTAAACGGAAGTTCAACTTTATTTATATTTAAATTTAAAAAAAGATTTGAACATTTTTAGAACAAATTATTTGGCAACTGTTTATTATTTTTTTTCGGACATTTCGTTACTTTTATTATAATAGTAAATTTTACTTTTTTTATAATTTTAAAAAGTACAGCAAAAATTAACTGTAGAATGAAAGTATTCGCTGTACAAACTATAGAGTTAGTGTTTTTACTAAAAATAGTTAACTTTAGTTTCAGTTGTCTTTTTTGAAAACATTTAGCCCAATAGCCACAAACTTCTTTAAGCCTAAAGTTTGTATGAATAATCTTACAATAAAAATGGAAGTCATAAAGCGCAGTCATTATTATTTCCTAAAATTTATTTGATATATTTAAAAAATGTATGATGTAAAAATTAATAGCGGGCAGTAAGTTAGTCAGAAATCTGGTCTGCTAAAAGTAGAAACCCACTTTCCTGGCTGTCAAGAACTCACCTCTCCAAATACTGATGCATATGATATATCGAATATGCCAATATCAGAGCATAGCACTTGACAAAGATGGACAGGGAGAAACTAAATCTTTGTATAATGTTTGCATCATCACAGATTATACCAACGGAGTTACAAATGAACACTGATATAATAATTTCGTGGCTTTTAATAATCTTCAGAGTGTGGTTACGTTTGTTATATTTTCATCGGCTGCTAATTTAATCTAACCTAATCAAATTAACTGCAGACGAAAGAGGTAAAAAAAAATTATTTCAACTAATGCAGGCAAATTTAAGTTCTATTCAGACGGATAGTCAGATCTTATAATATTGTCAAGATAATGTAATAATTGCTGACAAGTTCTGCCTGCCAATATTATCAAATCTACGTCAGACAGAAATTGCAAGTATTAACAACAAATTTCTTACAATCGTTTGAACTGACTATGTCAATTTCCGGGGTATTTCCCCGTCTGATAATTTTGTAAGGTAAGACAATCGTTTGTACAAAGTATCAGAAAAATGTTCACATAAACATAACTTTTGTGCAAAAGATTTATTAATTTATATGTTAGATCATAAAACAACACTATATTTTAATAAATAAAAATTAATTACCTTGTCGTTTTTGTTGCAGGGCGTAAACCACATCTTCATAAATACCTCTGTAACTAGTTTTTGAATGCCTTCTTCATCATTGACCCTTCTTATCATTTTAACACAAATTTCTGGTATCTTCTTAAAATCAGGATATTCAATACATATATCGCGAAGGATTTTTATTACTCGTTTGCGGACAGATACACCAGTATCCTAAATTGAAGATTATGTATATTATTATGTTATTATTTTATTAATTTCTTAAAGGTATACCAATATTCGGGTAGATAACATATCGTAATACTGATCAATTAATTCTTCGTTGCTCAGAACAAATTTTCCAACTAAGTCTACGGCAGCTTCACGAACAGATATTGCTGCATCTAAAAACTTTTGGTTCACACCCATTTGCATATCTTTCCTTTTTAATACAAAAGGATCCACTTCTACTATATTGGCCAAACATTTCATTGCTCGAGTTCTTACAGCTATTGAAGGTTCACTATATAGAATTTAAATTTATTTAATGCATTTGACATATATGATAAAATTAACATACTTTACAACCAATATAATCTTTTTCAGATAACCATCAAATGATTGACTAAAAGGCCTCTTTGTTGCCAAATACTGCGCTATAAGATGTGCATTGTTATAATCGATATAAGTTTTTATTTGCTGCGATGTGTGGTTAATATCATTGGATATTGAATATGGTTTAATGCTATTTATTAAATATCGTTTCCGTTCCTCAAGTACGTTAAATATCTCCAAATTTAGTTCCTGGTCGATTATACCACCGGTTTCTTTGCTGTTAGCATTATCATTGATGTTATCATCAACACTGTCATTGCCGCTTTCGCTTTCTGATGAAGCTGATGAAACTCCTAAATAAGTCAAAAGTTTAATACCGCGGTTTTAAATTCCTATAATCTAAAAATGTTCGATATAGATTTCTATAATTTACAAACAAGTTGTAATGTGAGTTTCATATTTATAAAGCAGTTTTTTTTTAATATTTTTATTGGGATTATGAAAATAAATATTTTGTCATCAAATAATATTATTATTAATTATTAGCCCAATTCACGATCTAGTGTAAGTGGTCTTGTATCACTGCATTTGCAAAATGGTTTAGTATATTTTTACGCTACAATAACAAAATAGACGGAAATACTCTTGCTACAGTTTATAAAATAAACAATACTCAAAACCATAGTTTATATTTACTCAGCATTTTGCAACACTTACAGCTGACAATTTATTTATTAAAAATTATAAATTTCGTTGGCGAATGGAGACCCATAATGTAAAAAAAGAAGAAGAAGAAGAGATAAACCCAACAAAAAGTGGTCCGAAAAGGATGCTTAATAAAATAATTCAATATCTTCGAGAAGCTCCGAAGGTATGTAGATGTAAGCAATTTTTAATCATCAAAAAGCCAGCAACAAGTGTTCTTGTTGTGAACGGCATTGCTGGCTATATTTTAAATTTTATAGGCACCAACGGCCCAAATTTTCTATAAAACGCTTATAGGAAAAAGTAAAATTGATTGAATTGTTCATACCCTCGATGAACATAATCTCTTCAACAGCCCGTCTATTAAAGAGTCCAATATTTGTTCCTTCAAACTTCCATTAGACATTTTTATAAATTGTTAACAAATATCATAAAATTAAAATAAAATATTTATTTTTTATTTTTTTGACAATCAGCTGTGTATTTGTGTTTTACAATTTGTGTTGCAAATGCAACGAGAAATTTTTTTTCACAATTAATAGGAAATATTTGCAATTGCATAAATACAATTGCAAAAATACACGAGATTGTGAATTGGGATATTATATTATTTTAATTATTGTTATATTATTGTAAATTATTATATTGTGATAAATTGTTATAGCAGTAAAGTAAAGAATAAATAATAATAAATTCCATTTTTCAGCTTTTATGAAAAATTGGGTACAACATCTTCTTAACATTTCGCATTTAAACTTTGCAAACTCTAATAATTTCCTTATAATAGAATTGACTTCCACTTAATTTAGTGGATTAAAAAGTCTGTCAGTACAGTACGTATTTGCGCATTTTTGTATTTTTTAATGGGTTAATATACATATTTCCTAATTTTCAAAAATGCAAATCAGGGGGGAAAACTATTGAAAAATGATTTGTATGAAAAGATTGAAGGGATTTTGTACGGAAGAGGCATTGCTGACTAAGAGTAAGAATATTTTTTAAAGCCTTATCTCAAATAAAATCTTTAAACGCTTTTTTCTTGGAATCACTTTTTTCGTTCTGTCGATCATGATATTGCAAAAACTATTTGACCGATTTGACTAAAATTTTGGGACAATGTTCTCAAGACGAGTAGTTTTAGCTCGAACCAGGATATTTTTGATCGGTCAATAACACTATTAGACAAAAAACGAAAATATAAATACATCCGAGTAACTACCTGATCTAAGTTGTTCAGTTACTAAAGTAGAAGTCAAAAATTCTTTTTTTATTTCTCGAACCCACCAAACTTGTTTTGATAAATAAAGCATCAAATCGTCAAATATTAGAAGAAAAAAATCGTCAAAATCGTCAAAGACGCTCCTGGAAATCGTAAAAAAAAAATCCCTCATTTTCATTACTGATTTTTTTCCTCCAAAAATCGAGAAGTTTTACAGCATGTTCAGGAAAAAATTTTATAAAAAACAATTTATCCCAGTGTTGTTTATTGACACATAAGCTTAGCAATAATATTGCATCATCTACATATGTATATCTATAGGAGGGTGTAAATATTAGGGGATCAGAAGCTCTTGACGTTCTGAGCTTGAAAATTCAGTGTGATGTTTGCTAGAACCGACACATTTTTCAGTGCCTTAGCTTCTTAAGACGGTGCAAGAAATACTTCACTTCATCTGTTCTCCTTACTATTAACACCACTTATATCCGAAAGAGAATGGAATAAAACTCTCATGTATAGGCCGCAGCGTCAACGTCTATTTTGAGACTTCACGACAGCGTACAGGAGGGGGAAGTTGCTCGTTAATGACAATAGGTATTGATTCACTTGATCACTCACTTTGCAATGTGGCTTATGTTTCACTTTTCGATCGCTATTACAACGGATTTTTCTCGAGCGAAATAAGGGGACTTATTCCCAAGAATCATGTAGCACTAGTCTTTCTCGGCGAGCACCTACGTTTGTGGTCAATTGGCCAGTGAATCGCGTACTGAATTGTACACAAAATTTATTCTTTAGTCGGACTATTTGTATATGGAACTCCCTTCCTGCCCTACTCCCTCTTTCCTCCTTTCCATAACATAACATTTCCCAGTTCCCACATAATGCACTGCATGAGTAGGAGTCATCCCCTAATAATGTCACTTGCCTTTGGTCTTCCTAGGGTAATATTAAAAGCTATATTCGAATCTTTAAAAATCGTTTGCAACGGCGAATGGTAAATAATGTTGAACTACGAAAAGTGCCAATCTTATTTCAAAATTCTTGGTATTGCTATTATTTGCTGGGTAATGTTGGAGTATTTGCAGATATTTGCAGAACTTACCATTTTTCTTTAAATGTCTGCTCATTTCCTTTTAAGTTTCTTTTACTAATTAGCGCATTTATTTACTTAAGTTATTTTTCATTTAATGTCATTATTAACACGACAGCAGGACCTTATGGACCCCCTAAGTTATGCTTTTTTAACTTAACCCTAGCATCTACACATAGAAGCTCGCAGCCTTCGCAGAACAGAACATCGATTTAATTGAAGGATGTACTACACAACTACAGCTTTGATATGACCTCTATATAGAAGATAATATGGAATAGGCATAGTGTCAGTAATACACCTAAAGCCGACATATACTATACTTGCGATTGCACTAGATAAGAGTTTGGATGAGGATTTTGATGAGCAGATAAAGAATGTTTTTTACAAGAGCCTAGGAAGGAAATTTGATAGGTACCCTAGCCATGTTATTAATTAAACACATTATTACGACACCAATTACTCGCATAAACAGTATATTATTGGTCGAACAATTGATTTGGGAGTAAACGAAATCAAACGTTGCTAGTTTTAACAAACAGAGAATCGATAAATTTGGCCCATTATGTAGACGTTGATAACTACAATTTTTGAAAACTGGAAAAAAGCATCATTTTGAAGATAAATCGTATAATACTAATAATCTTAGTAAAGAGTTTAAGAACAAAGAGCTATCCCGACAAACCAAAATCGCACTGCACAAAGACTTTGATACTATCGGATGAAGTTGTGCTTGACAGTTATTGATAGAAAACTTTTTAGTGAAATATATAGTCTTTAGTCAGAATTATGACCTAGCTTCTCATATCATGCATGTTGTATGTGTTAATATTATCAATGAGTGGTGGGACTTACAATTCAATGTCGACTCCGAACGACATATTTGAGAAGCTTTTCATGACAATTATTTTATCTCAATGCTTATGTTAAGAGACTGCTGAGAGAAAGAAGGTCGCCAAAATATTTTTTACTTTTCTTTCTTTCAAAATTTCAGAGCTGATTTTTAAACTCATGAGCTTTCGTCTATCCAACACCCTCCCCACTAGTCATAAAGAAACGTTATTGTAACATGCGTTCAAAATTTCTCAAAAAAAAAAATTTTGAAATTTTACGTACACTTTTCTTTTTCGAGAATCAGCGAAGCTCAGATCCGGGTATAAACAGAAAAAACCTCAGTCAAAACTGAGATCCGAAGACTATAATGAAGATGGATTGCATATGCCTTATACAATTCTGCATAATTAGGAATGTGATTGAATGGAGTTTTTTAAGGCAGCTCTAAGAGAGAAAACCCAAGTCACATTTGGCAACGGCACTTGGATATACACTGACTCAAACAATTGCCCGTACACTTACTTTCGTCCGTAAATATCACAGTATTCCAGAAGTCTTCTGATTTATTAACATAGTTTTTGGCATACTCCAGATCAGACGGCAGGCTTGAGTTGAAAAATCTAAAGCCAAATTTAAAACATGGTGGTGGTAATGTGATGGTTTGGAGTGCCATGTCAGCAGGAGGTGTCGGAAATCTCGTTTTTGTTGAAACTACAATGGATAAACACCATTATTTGAATATTTTAAAAGAAAATTTGGAAGCTAGTGCAACGAAATTAGGAATGCTAGGGGATTTTCGACTCGTTCACGATAATGACCCAAAACATAAGGCCAAAATTGTAAGTGAATGGTTATGTGAAAACGTAAAAGAAGTGCTTTCTGATCATCCTCAGAGTCTAGACCTTAACCTCATAGACCATCTATGGGGAGTTTTGGAGAAAAAATCCGTCAGCCTACAAGCACTGGCAAGGAAATGGTCAAAAACATTATTACCGAGGAATGGCTGAATATTGGTCAAGAAATTACTAGTAAATTACTATTATCAATGAAGAACCATTTAAAAGAGGTTATTAAAGCCAAAAGATATCACGCCCGTTATTAAAACCACATTAATTAGTTTTAAGGCATAAATATTATTCTGTACGGATAATTTTTTGAGTTTGGTTTCTGAAGTATTTTTTTAATTTTGTTAGTTCAATAAAATTTATTTCTGTTTTAACCTTTATGTGTTTGTATTTGTGTAATATGCCTGTTGCACTTTTTAAAAATCAAAAACTCATTTTCATTGGATATATTTATTTATTTATAAAATATATACTTTACAAAATAAATTCATAAAATATAATTAAAAAAGGCGCCGGGTATCTAAGACCATATGTATGTTAATTTGTTACTTTTTAAATCAGCTATGTATATGAATTCATTGGATATATATTTTCCGAACTACATTAAATTATATTTTCAATAGTTTAGTGTACGGGCAATTGTTTGAGTCAGTGTACATACATACATATAAACACCGAAAATATAAAATACTTATACAATAAGAAAATCAGGAATGTATCCTTTATTTTATTTCCGAATTAAATAAAAGACATAAGATATTCCAAATACATATTTTGAAATCTACAAATAATCGAGAAGAGGATATGTGGTCTTTCCAACAAAATCTTTGTACATTTTAAATTTAAATTGTGCATATTAAATTGAGATATAAGGGTAGATCAATAGATCTGTGACCTTTTAATGAAACATAGATTTTTGATTAAAAGCAGTATTCTTTAAGTTCTCTATACTTGGTCCAAAGTTTATCAAATTTAATATCTTTTATCTTTTATCCATTCCAAAAAATTAGAATTGTAGAAGTATAATCAAAATAGATATTTGTTTGTGAGATGATTTTTATCGATTTCGTTATTTGTCAAATATCTGCTGAGTCATTTCTACCTCTTGACTAAATCCAGAGAAAAAAGTTAATTAGGGGAATATTCTTAGCTTAATTCATAATTTGGCTATGGAAACTTTACTTTTATAAACTCGCTTATTAGATTGATCCAAATAGTTAAAATAATGGTGAAGTCGCCGTGGTCTAGTAGGTAGTGTGTTGGCTTATTAGACGAAAAGCCAGGGTTCGAGCCCCAGGCCAAACATCAAAATAAAATACAAAAAGTATTTCTTCGACGGCTTCCTCTCAGCAGATTTCTGGCAAAAACTCTGGGAGTAAATAAAATTGCAATGAAAAGTTTCTCAAAAATCTGTCGTTCAGAGTCGACTTTAAACTGTAGGTCCCGCCACTCATGTATAAAATTAACACACACAACATAAGTGGTGTGAGAAACTAGGTCGTAGTCCAGACTGAAGGGTTGTAATGATCAATTATGTTATGTAATGTTCGAAATTCGTATTCCATAATACACAGTCATAATACACAACGTCTAACGACCTTAGCTTTCTTTGGCGTCGATCAAAATCAAAATTAATTCTGCAAAAACTTCAGACCAACAAATGCACATGCAAACAATTCTAATTGGACAAGAAATAACGAAATAGCAGTATAGATCGATGTTAATTGTTAGACTATATATATATATTATAGTTAATTTCAAGTCAGACTAACTTTTTTTTTTAAACCTTAAAATTAAATCACATTTGAATAGTAATATTTAAAAAAAAAACTTTGGAATGAAAAAAGCCTTTAATGTCTATAGTAAATGATTTTCACTCCGTTATTTTCATTTCTTTCATGGAGCTTGTTTTGTCAGCATTAAAAACTCTTTATAAACTAGAAAATAGTTTTCTTTTTCTGTTTTACGCAATAACAATTTTTATTGACTATTTTGGAAGAAAAATATTTGAAACAATATAAAAGTCAACTATTAAATGTTTGGACATGATTCTAACAGATATAATGCCAAAACTTACTAAGAAATTTATGCTGATACCACAAAACTACAGAACATAAATCAAATGGCATTATGTGACTGCGACGGTTCCTATAAGTCTATGTCTACAGATTGTCTAAACATAGCAACATATCTTGGAGTTAAACAACGTTATAATGCAAAAATGATTACCATTAATTAAAAATTTAAATAATTACAAGAAAGAGTTTCTTAATCTATTTCTAGATTTATTATCTCAAAATCTAACATCAAATGAAACTATGTACATGGGGAAATAATACTTTACCACACATGTATATATACAATAGCGAGAAAAAAATGCAACATTATTTTTCTAACAAAAATATAATATTTCTTACCCCACACCATTATTGAACTCCCACTATGTTGGTAACTGACATTTGGGTGAATATCTTTGCTTTGGGGGCCGACGAATGTAATTTATCCCATCAGAACCAAATAAGTTAAACTTTGATTCTTCGCTCCACAAAACTTTGACCCACTGCTCTTTTGACCAATGCAGATACCGTCTAGCAAAGTCAAGCCGTTTTTTCTTATTAACCTAACTTATATGTAAGTGGCTTCTTGGTTGGTTTTCTAGCTGATAAATTTGCCTCTCTTAATCGGTTTCCGGCTGTGTGGACGCCAATAAAAATCCCTAATTAATCGTTTGCATAATTAGTAACATCTACTGCCGATTTCCGGGGGTCAACTTTTACTATTTTTACCATTTGACGGTCTTGGCGTCTTCTTCTTTCCACTTTATTTGTTTGACGATATCGCGATGAAATCCGACAAACCGTTGATTTATTGTTGAACAACTTCATTCATTGATTTGCCTTCTTCCAAAGCCCTTATAATGGCAAATTTGCTATCTGCTGACAGCTGTTTCAATTTTAAAATTCACAATTTGCAAATTTTTCATTAAACTTTTATTTTAATTACTATAGTTGACCTACTTTTACCTTTAACACATTGCGTTGTATTTTTTTTCGCTAAATTTTATCACTTTTATATTAATCTAAAAAAATTAAGTAGAAAGAGAAGCAAACAACGCTTACTGATGCTTTTTAACAAAAATTAAAAATCAACGAATAAAAAAACAAAAGTGGAGTGGAATTGGATACCGTTATAAGTTTCGAGTCTCAATTGAATATCTTATGACATAGAGTTGCATTTTTTCTCGCTACTGTTCACAGCAATAAATAAAATATTTTTATTCACGGCGAACTAAAACTACTCACTGCTGAGCTCATGAACAACGTCAGCAATTGAAGAGCAGACCAATTGTAGTAGTACCGCTTTTAAATTTCTATCACGAGAAACAACTCGGTTTTAAAAAATATTAATAAAGTATGAACTTATTATACTTATAATAAAGTATGAACTTATTGACTTGTTAAACAAAAACAATATCGATGACTATCTTCTGGTGTGAAATATAAGTGAAAAATATCTTTTAGATATAATAACCATTACTGTTACTGATATGACAACAAAAAAGTTAGAGATGATAATAATAGTAAGAAAAAATATTCAATATTATTTAAAATTATCTATTGGAAATTATTTTTTAAATTGTGCTCGTTTTATTTCACTGATGGTGTAAAATTTAACTCAAACACTAAATAAATGTTTATTTCCGACCTGTGTATGTCAATGAATATGGGCAACAAATATATTTTATTTTTCTAAATTTAGAAACCGTTTTTTGGCCTGCTTTACAAATAATTGTTGAGGTAATGTCCTATATGGGAAAATTCGACGAATAGTGTCTTCAACAAAGGTCACATAACATCTGACCATCTTTCTGTAGTTAAGATTTTAAACGCATGCTTAAATTTAATACAAAACACAACTTAAAAATACCTATGACAACTGTATACTAATTTCATAGTGCTTTACAGTTAGGAGTGTCATAGGTAAGACAATATCAATATCTCGAAAGTCGCTGAGATATCTGACTCCAATAGAAAGCCTTCGGATTGATGCCTAGGTGTTTATCGGACTCTCATGAAGAAAATCTGAAAGAGGAAGTCGATCAATGACTGCATAATATGGTGGAAGGGCCATACAGCATTGGACAAAATTAAAGCACGAAGTTGTGTTTGCTAGAATGAAGTTCAATAAAATTTTAAAACTCTGGTGGATTTAAGTTTTTGTTAATGACTTATTAAGACTATACTCTATGCTAACTAAAATTAAAAAACAAAATCTGGCAGTATTCTTTATTGCCGGAAAACCAGCAATAATAATCTAATAATAGATTTGCAATATTTCACTTCTAATATTGTTCTAGATTGGTAAAAACGAGACTGTTGTTTTTTTAAAACTGCTAGACAACGTCTAGGGATATGGTCGACAAGACGTTGACATACTGAATCCGTTACATTATGCCCTACAACCTTAATTAATTTTCAAGGCTAACAACAATTTATTGAACACTTCCCTTTATTGTTGTTCTTGCTATATTTCAAAAATTCTTGATCGAATTACGTCAATATGCAGCATATTTGTGCTCATTATTATAACATAACATAACATAGAGATCACATGATAGCTTAGTAAACTATCTACGTAAAACCCTAACCCTCAAAATCATGACATTACTTCTCCCAACAAATATCAAATATTCAAATAAATTTAACTATCACTTCCACAGGATGTAGTTCAAAAATCATCTGGAAAGAAGAGTGCGTAAAAGTTCTGGACATGCCTTATTTTTTTCACTGGGTGAATTTGCATTTTTAATATTTTTCACGTGGGTGTATACATATAAAACGAAGTTGTTATATATTCGACATTATATAACTCGAAACAATATATGCGTAGGAAGGGTCAATCAATATTCACTGATGGCTTTTTATTTTAAATATCGAAAAATGTCGACAGATATGCGTTATACGCCCACCTTAGTAATGGTAATTTCTTTCACATAAAATGTGTGCCTTCTTTAAAATTATCATTATGAGAAATACATGTCAATAGGCTCGTCATTTGAATTTTTTGAAAATTATTATTTAATCTCAAACATTAATTTATTCTTACAGTGAAGATTTAATTTTTAGTTCCCTTGATTTGATTGACACTGTATAAATTTGTAATATACAGTGCTTGACAAAACAATGGAAACTTTTTCAAAAATGTATTTAATCGGACGAAAATTTAACATGTTTTTTAAAAATCGGCAAAACATTTGTGGAGCTTATTAATATGCACTGTTATTAACGTTTCTGTACATTAAAATTATGTATAAAATTGAATTATATAATTCAAAAATTAAAAAAGTTTCCAAAGTTTCCATTGTTTTGTCAACATCAAATATGTGAATAGAATTATTTTTTTTTTTAATTACTGAATTATATAGTCTTTTTATATATTTTTTAAAATACAGAAATGTTAATAACAGTGCATATTAATAAAAGGCATTGATATTTTGCCGATTTCTTAAAGAGATTTTTAAATTTTCGTCCGATTGTAACACATAAATAAATTTTTGAAAAAGTTTCCATTGTTTTGTCATGCACTGTATGTATATACATGTTAAACGGCATGGCATTTAAATTTCAACGATTACAGTTTTCCATTCATTTGGGTTTGCAATGGTTATTAATAAAGTTAGCTTATGATATAATTTTAGAAATTCCTGTATTTTCAAATTGCTAAACGTATTGTGCACTTTTGCTTGTTGGCAATACGAAAAATGTCGTTTACCACCACGTATTGTAATAATTTTCTTTTTTGGCGATTTAAATATTTTATTTATTTATTTAGTAGTTATAATACAATTACAAATTATATCTAATTATTACGAGCTGAGTAACTCAGACCATGTGCTCGGTGTAGTGTAACCGACCAGAGCCTCTTGTGGGAATCAAACCCATGACCCTCACGCTAACAGTCTAGTGCAATACCCACTAGACTACCAGGGCGCCAAATATATATATTAAATATATATATATAATATAATATATAATATAATATAATATATCATATAAATCAAACAACCAACGTAGATAATATTAAAATATTAACGATTTACAAAACTAATTTCGGTTTTAGTTGTTTTATTATTTCTCTGGGTTTTAATGTAATTCTTGGATTTAAGTCTTTTTAAATCAAAATAATTCAAACATAAGTATCCAATAATTTAGGCAAAGAAAAAATTGATGTGAATACTTCGAATGATGAATAAATTGCACACTTGCCTGCTCATGAGAAAATCATGAAATTAAATCAGGATAAAAACTCAAATTTCGTGTTCTTTTCTTATGTAAATAACTAATTCGAAAATAATGAACGTAAAATATTATTTTAATACAATTGCTTTTTGTATTTTAACAATGTTTTGGATTATTAGTAGATTTTCAAATAAAAAAAAATTGAACTTACCTTTTCGATCTTTTTGTCTACTACAGCCTTTTTTTCGAGATGCATATCTTTTATCTCCATCTGCTACCCTTCGTCGTTGATATATTATATCTCGATACCACTGAGCCAAGTAAAAATGACGAGCGTAATCCCATATTAAATTCTCTTCTTGGGCGTTCACAGCTAAAAAATCTAATAGAATTTTCTGCAAAAATTCTGTTCGTTCCTCATCTTCGTCCAGCTTTATTTTATTCTAAAAAAAAAAAAACATTTTTTAACTACTTTTATTTTTATTTCTAAACAACTTACGTTAACAATAGGTAAATCGCCTTCCCTTTCTTGTTCAATTTTTATGGATTTTATCATAGAGTCTATTATGTTTACTTTACATCGGGATTCTACTGTATCTTTTCGTAACCGTGACGCCACGATTCCCAAATAATCCAGAGATACTAGACGAATACTTTGTTCGATAGTTTTATCGGACACATATCGCACTAACATCGTTCCCAAAAGTGAAAGTAATAATTCAGATGCGGGCCATTCGGGCTTATTTACTGTCGACAACAAATCGTGTATAAAATTTTCAAAAAGTGGCCGAAAATCGGTTTCATTCGATCTTGATTTACATTTGTTCAAAAAAGTTGTAAGGAAATTTCCTCCAATGCTAATTGCAACATCATATTTTTTTAAAACTACGACATCTGCATTTTGTTTTTTTATTTTAGATACATCCGTTTGTTTACAATCAATTGATTTAAAATTCTCATTTGATAATAGAGAATCGGGTAAAATGGTAGCGCATTGTATCAGTTGTAAAACCAATGCTGTAACCATCTGTATATTACCACCATTATTTGTTAGCTTAAAAGGGCGCAGATTCCTTTTTGAAGACGGCAGGCGATCTATGGACGATAAAATATCTCCAAGTATACTGCTTCGTATTTTATCGTAATGTTCTTTACGAAAAATCTAAAAATATAGAATTTATTAGTGAGAATTAGTACATGGAAATAGGTTTGGCTGAAAAATTAATGACGAAAATCGTGTTTATCCTTTCACACTCCCCCTGTAATTTTTTTTTCAAAAGTTATAAGGCAGTAAGTGTACAAGATTTTTTTCTTGTTAACTGTTTAACCAAAGAAATACCTGTTTTATATCAACTTAGAGAAAGGGACTCCTTAAGCTTTAATCGAGACATAACCAACCCCACAAAAATCGTTTTTAAGACAACAGCCGAAAATTGTCAACAGACCTACATATATAGTCTCTAGTGCTAAACCATTTAACCCTTTGACGCATATAGGACGCCGGTGTCGCAAATGTTTAAAATAGCGTATCTCGCAAATTATTTTTTTTAATGCGATGCTAGTCGAAGATTTTTAGAAAAAACTTTGTTTTCTATAAAGGTTTTAACCTCCCGACTCGCAATCCTACTAATCCAAAATTCCTTTTCAACTCGTTATTACCGTCTACATCTGTGACATAAAAAACTAATCCAAACTAAAGAAGATTTATTTGAAACCGCAAAAATAACCTGGGAAGTAATATCACCTAAAACAATTAATAATTTAATATCCTCTATGCCTAAAAGAGGTGCGTGCGTCATCCAGAATAAAGGATTGATTCTAATAGTTTTTTTCTATACCTTAAATTGAGGGTGCTTTAGTTTTGTCCGCTTACATTTGCGACTTAAAATGTTTTTTGAATTTTAACTTTTTTTTTTTATTAAATTCTGAATTCCTTAAGTTTGTGTTTTTCAATAATAAGGATATAAATAATAAAAAAAATTAAAAAACAAATTTTATTAACTTTGTTTTCGTAAAAAAATTATCATTTAAAAAAAATGTACTGAGGGGGTGCTTAGGTTTTGGCCGATACTGTATGTATATGCTGATCTTGAAAACACTTGATGTAGTATCGCTCAATCATCCCGACCATACATGTTGGTTAATTATATGGTAATAACTTCTAGCTTTATAAACACAATCACGGATAGTGGCCTTAATAAGCACCGGTTATGTCAACGCACTGTTATGGCTGCATTGGACATATCAAAAGCATTTAATTTTCAAATTGGATCGCCAAATACCGCGAACAGTCCTTATAGAACACTCTAAATCCACTTAGGGTCCGACAGAGTATATTATTATAACTGTCTACAATAGTCGCTCGATTCTGAATTATGTTCCTTAGTGACACATATGTAGAGATTATCAAGCCACATAAAATGTGCTCAAAATTGCTAATGATTGGGTATATGGATACTCAAAAGCAATTACATCAACAATCGGTCTTGTAATCGATTAGTGAATACATATATATGCAATGAGTCATAAACGAACATTCTCCTGATATTGCAGAGTAAGCAAGTCCCTCCCTGGAACCATTCAGGTCCGGAAGGCACAGCATTTTTAAGTATTCATTGAGAAAATAGCATTACGCAATCCCAATAAGTTCACGGACTTACACGCAATATACCTATGGCTGAGACCGTTTGGAGTTTGGCCATTTCTCTGGCTGCAAAATACCATTTCTCATTTTTATGCATATTACGAAGGAAATTACACCAGCAACAGAGCTGTTACAAAAACAATTAGTCAAAATATTTTTTTTCCTTCTAAGGCGACAAGTATTCCAAGCAGTATTCCATAATTCAATGATTATGCCCATTTAGAGGAATTGGTAAACTTATAAGGCGACTTTTGGAGAAACCGAAGTTCATCAGCCGATTTTTCCCAATACTCTCCAGCATCATTTCTCAAAACTCCGTGTAAACTAATCTATTATTCTGCAAGATTGGGAACGACATATTTTAAATGGATCACGACATAAATATATGAATTACATCCTTTAGTATTCAATGTTTTATATTATATTTTTAGTTTCATACAACTTACCGTTGTTACAAGTTCCAAGCATACAAATTGTAAAGTATCTATATTATCAACAAAAAAAGGTTCGATCGCGAGTGTTGATAGTGGCAGAACTATGGTATCTACAAAAATGCACTTGTCGAAAAGCATCACAAAGACCTTCATAAGTTCTACAAATTTAGAATATAACAGATGTAGGTTACGATTGTGATTTTGTATATTTTTAGACTTTTTCCTGTTATCGTTCTTTTTTATACTTTTTACGGTGTAAACAGAATCGTATGACGGAAAAATAGTTTCTCTCATTTGGAATTGTATAAATTTGATTATAAGGGAGATATTGTCTTCCTGTAAAAATTTTAAGTCATTTACTGTAGAATATATGTTACAAATCAGCAAACAAGCTTCAATTGCGTTTAATATTTTCTCCATTACTTCTTCATCGAAAATTTCATCATCATCGTCCTAAATATTATAATAAAAATTTAAAAAATAAACAAATTTATTACAATTTAAGTTTACTTACTGGACCTGCAGAGTAATTTTTTGCCAAATAAATATTTCTCATTGCATAATTAATTAACAATGTAAGTTTATTTTTTGGTATTAAATCCAAAACATTTTTAGCCTTTAATTTTGCAACATCATTACTCATTGTATTTAACATTTTTGCTGAAATACTTTCAATGTTCTCATCAACGTCATCTGAAAATTAAAATTTATCTAAATTTCAATTATTTTTCTTAATGAATTTATTACATACCGGATTCAAAATTTGGCGATTCTGTATCGTCTAAAAGCTCGATGATTTGCTCCATGTTACGCATAAATTGTTGATATGTTTGCGAACGTAGCACGTCATCCTTAGAACATTTAGGGGTATGTACAGATAGATTTCGTTCAACTTTTCGGACTTTTGGCTTTGAATCTACATATAAAAATATTTACTTTATTAATAAGTATTAATTAAAATTGTGATGTTGAAATCGTACGGCATCCAGAGTAAATATGCCTGACAGCCAAGAGACGTCGAAATCATGCGTCAAGCAAGTAATAAAATGCGATACAACTCTATAACATGAAGACAATTTATCGCGGACAAGAATTTATTAAAACATACAGTCAAGGGAAATAGTCTAAATATACACCGTTGTATGTAGGCAATTTTCCGGCTACCTTTGCTGTTTTTTACTAACAGTTTCTGTTATATATTTTCACATTCCCTTTTCTTTAAAAAACATTTTCAATTGTAAATTGAAGAACACTATAAATTCTTATTAAATTTTCGCCACTAATGCCCTAAAATTTCAAAATCGTAGGGGGTGTGTGTGTGTATGTGTGAATTCTTTTCCCTAACGGTATATTATTAAAATTAAAATCTGAGAAACAAAATTTTAAGATTAAAACTGTCTTAATTATTTACTACTAAAGAAATAGAACAAAAAAATTAATTGGAATGTACATTTTAATGAATTTAATTAATAAAATGGATGATCACAATTATGCACGTAGACGAGTAAGTGCGGAACCAAATAAAATACCCGTGCGTCGCTTACGTCTTATGTCTAGCTTGAAGATTATCAGGAATAGTACATTGCAACTAGCATAATTATATCAAAATGCAGTACCATATCCAAACTAACAATTTTAATATAGGAGAATTTTGCGTCAACAGAGCTAAATTTTTATTTTCACAGAGTAATGTTAAGTGCTTAACAAAGGCGGGTGAAGGAATATACCCAGATAAGCTAAATAAAATTTCAGAATCAATATTAACATTTTCAATTTTAAGTAAAAAAGTTACAAATCTTTAAACATTAGTGGTGATTTTTTAAGAAATTACACTTTGTACACACATCCCACTATATATAGTAGTACAGTACATATGCTGTTCATGGGTACTTTTTAGAAGTGTAGTAGTGGTATATCTGGGATTTAAAAAAATCGATTATAAAAAATTTCTAGAAGATTGGTAGCCATTTTGGAAGGTAAATACATTACGCGAATTGAAGAAATTTACGGAAAAATATAATTTAAAAAGTCTGTAAATTTTTTATGTCGCTAATTATATGCTGAAAAAGATATCAGTTTTCTCATAACAAAAAAAAAAAAAAATTGTTATAGTTTAGTAAATATACTTACAAATTTGTTCAGGTGGAATATCAATAAGTGAAACAGGATGTTTGCGCTTTTGTGCTACTTTCTCGTGAGCTTTCATTATATTAAATGTATCATCTAAAATTTCAGTTTTACTATTACTGGAAGTATTTATTGAAAATTCTGGTCTTAGATATTTTTGAACATTTGCTACGTCAGAATGTTCGGAATCCTCTTTTAGCAAACACATTTTTCTTGCCATTTCAGGTGATTTTTTAATAAATTCTTTAATACTTTGTTGCATAAGACGAACGTCGTCGGTTTTAATTCGGTTTATACGCACTAGCAAATTAGATTTGTTGCAGCTATCTAATGATTTTGTTAATTGTGGTGACTTTTCCTTTGAATTTTGACTTGAAAGAATAATTTCGGAGCTATTGTTATCATTTTGAGATTTCTGTTGAGATGAAATTGATAATTGCTTTTGCATGTTTAGAACGTTTTTAAAATCCGCTTGTACAGAAGAAGTTTTTATATTTTCTTTTTTTCCGATTCCTGGATCTAAAGGAAAATTTGAAGAGGTTTGATTGATTGCTAAACAATCCGAAGAATCTGGTCGGTTGCTTTTAGAGCCTGGTGCATCGGCAATTAATTTAACAAGATCGGAATTGTTTTGCGTTGTATGTTTGCTATTTCCATCATTTTCTAAATTATTTTGTTCTTGTTCCTTAGGCAATAAACTAAAAAAATTAGAAAAGCATGTATCAGAATGCGTCAAATTATTATTAATCTAATTTTATTTTATGTGTTATCTAATTAGTGACAAATATATACCTTCTTACTTGCAAAACATTATATAAATAACAATTAAAGCAAGTTTTTCTGTTTTACTGAATCACTAACGTATTTTTTTAATACGAATCATAAATCTTCACGTGAGACGCCGATTGTAGACATAATGTTTCCTAGATAGCAGAAAGATTGTTCAACTACGAATATGGAAAAGATTCCAAAAATTCGGTCAACCTTTGGTTTGCCAATATTAAAATCTGATATATTTCATCCAATTAGCGTACATAATTCACACATTAGTATGTAATTATGGTGGACATTGAGAACGACGGACACCGCATGGTCAACCTCGATGGTCCATGAAATCATTCTATGTGTAACCAGAAATATTTAATAGCATTGTATCAATTTGTTTTCCTGCAAGAATCTTAATTTTTGAATAGGCAGCTGGGGTTTCCATTCCAGATACAGATTCTTAAACAATCCGTTGTATAACATTTTTCACTTGCAACAATGTAGATATAGGTCGCATGATTAAATATTAGTCAAAAAGTTATGAAATTTATCAATTACAAATTCACGGCGATTATTCTGGTTTACGCGGTGAAACAGAGTCATTCTTTACAGAATAAGATATTATTTCACATTCATATTACTAGTCTGAGTAGAAATCGTGCCAGCATCCTATATCATGGAGCTACTATACTGGACAACATCTATCATTTCTTGCCATGTGTCTGATATGTGGCAATTAAGGCATTTGTTAAAAAGTAATGTGTTCATATAATGCAACTCTTTTTAACAATGCGGGTATATTCTATTATAGTTCTTTTATACTTTATTTTAACTATTGATTTGAAGAGCATAAGATCATAACTGGACGAAAGAACAGCATACCAAGTTATGGCTCCAGTGGCGGTCAAAATTTAATAATTAAGGATAAAAAATATTATTTATGTTATGTTTAATATACTGATGTTAGGTGGCGTCATAATGTATAACCTCATGAGGTTCCCATTCAGAAGAGCGCTGATGTACACAATTCGAAAGAATCATCTAGTCCCAGTCTACACTCTCTTATATTCTGGACAATGTTTTTTAATCTAACTTCAGACAATTGCGTCAGGGATATCAAGAATAATGTTCCCAGTATTCTGGAGTGGTGCACAATGTCACATTAAGTGACAAACGCTGTCTTCCTTCCCCTCTTTGAAGAAGATAGAAATTAAAATTACGGAAAAATCCCATTATCTATGTAATGGATGTTTCTTTTTAATGAAAAAAAGTAAACAATCGAAGATCAGCAAGAGTATACAACTAAAATCAGAATCAGTAATATAGTTTACCCTAAGGATTACGTTGACCTAATATCTTAGCCTAATTTTTTTGTAATACAAAGATAATCCGAGAAATAGATATGATGGATCTCAATTATATTCTGGGAACAATAAGGGGTTCAACCAATCTGACTAGTTTAAACAATACATCAGGCATTTGTATCTTCCCACTCGACTACAAAAATTTTAATAAAATCAACAATACCTAAACCCGGTGGAAATGAAAACCAATTTGATAAAATTCTGGCACAAAAAAATCTGCAACGCACCTACTTGTCAAGATATGGTATATACCATGTCACCATATGGTAGAATAATTTCATCGTAAACTCAGGAGTAGAAACCAAATGTGGTTTTATTAGAGGATATACTAAACGAAAAGGCATGTGATAGGAGCGGTTCAACTTACATAATCTTAAGGTTAAAATTTTAATTTTAAAGTTAAAAATTAATAATTTTTCTTCATCTCATTTATTGAATACTAACTAAACTACTACAGTGTCGGTACCAGGCTGTAGACAGTTGCTTGCGATTGCTACTTGAACGTCGAATCCAACAACGATCAAGCCTGCTAACAATGTAAACGACGTTAACATTCGTTTTTTTAAATTTTGTTTCACTCATTCCTTTTAAATACTATTTGAGAAAATAAGAATTTCTGTTATTTACTTTAAAATCAATGAAAATTAAATACAATCACTAAAAGGATTGTGAAAATTGGCCGACTACGTAAGTACTACGCAACAATTACATCATAGTTGAGGAAATATCGGAAACCCTAAATTAGGACCTTAGTAATGCAAATAAATAATGAGACGTTTTCTCCTATGGTAAAGAGTGGTATAACAAGCTTCAAAAGGTTCTTAATTAAATTGATTTGGCGCAAAGTAAGCATGAATCTTGTTTATATAGAACATAACATAAGCAGCGTATATGAATGACATTTAAATCGGTTTCGAAAATAGAACGACAGTTTTTGATGTGAAAAACTTACTGGCGATTTAGTTTTTGATTAATGATAAAGGCATGTTGTATTACTATATTGGCATTGAAATAGTAGATGAAGGAGACACTGGAGCGATAACTTTATGTTAATTCCCGTACATTAGAGAACTCCTTCGAGAGTATGAAAAGGAAAACTTCAAGCCTGTGTCAACGCCATTTGAGAATAATATCAAGGTGCTTGTGACAGAAATGATTTTAAAACAATTGATCGAGGGGATTACTAATCGACAATAGGAAGAAGTTCTCTTGTATCCCGCTATAAACAGCAGGAACTACTCTCTAATCCACCAAATGGTGGTGGGCATACGAAAAATTTACGAGAAACTACATATTTACATTTTGAAAAATTATTATTATTATTGCAGTCCCTAAAACAATGTAAATGGCGTTATGATTTGTTTCTATAAATTTTGATTTTTTCATTCAATTTTAATATTCGCTTGAGTGTAGATATGAGAGTTTCTGTACCAAAAAAAGCAATTAAATAAATATTATGTATATACAACAGGTAGATGTCTGGAGAAGCCGCCTTTAAGAGTATAGGTCGTTCTCAACAGTGGATCTCTGCCCTTTTTTCGGTAAGATCAACACAAAGCGTATTATGGCTTTGGAACTAAATGCTCCGAATAGTCTGTTGAGTTGTAAACATTGCGATATGTGTGCAAGCATTGATCAATTATTGGTAGAATGTCCAACTCCAGAATAAATAAATTAAAAAATAATTACTTAAATTAAGTTTGAATTGCATGCTAGTTCTTACTTACTAAATCTTTCAGAGCACTTTGAAAAATATTGTATAAAATAAATGCATTACAATTAGCCAATTACCTGTTACAACTTTGTGACGAACTCTCATTGGAACATTGCTTTTTATTATCTTGTTTAATTTGTATCTTGATTGTAGTATGCATGTCTGAGGCGTACTGCTTATCCTCCATTGAGCACAAACGCTCCAGGTTTGGTTTGCCAGTACAGCCGTTTTCATCTTTTTCATCTGTGTTTTACATATTTTATATAAATACAATTATTTTCTATCATAATATTGATTACATACCGAGATTATGAGGTTTACTGAAAACATGCGGACGAAAATTATAAATCCCTTGAAGTAGCTCAGGATATGTGTTCACATTCACGTCATTGCAGTGGATTTCGTATTGTGGCTTCAATTCACTGAAACAAATTTTCAAATATTTGTAATTAAGTAACTGCAATTATAATTTCAACTCAAATATAAGGAATTTATGATTATAATGACCTATAGCATGAGTTTGAACAAAGATTTATTGGTCAATTATTTATATGTATTTTATATTTCTCTTATACAAATGTCAATGGTTGAACGAACCATCAATTCTATATTTAGGTATGAAATTTCATAGTAATATCCTAAAAATATGACTACTGTTTATAACTTTTTTCTTTCATTTATTTATTGAATGTTCAATTTAATATTGAACTAACAATAAGTTATTAAATCTTAATTATAAATGGTAAATATATTTAAGTCGAAGCAACTTAATAAATAAATACTTGTAGATTTGTTTTCATTTTTGGTTTCTTTTATTTCTACTACAAATATAGTAATTTATTAATTGCAATACCTTAAAACCCTATAATCCTTGATCATGTTGCCAAAAGAATTAACATTTCCTAGCCATATCTACAATATTTAATATCGCCTATTTTTAATTCGCGATATCTATAGGAATATCCACAATATATAACTCTTCCGCATACCAATGAAAATTGTAAATCTAATTCACGCGCTTTATATAGGCACAAAATGAAGTATGCTATATAAAGGAAAGTAATGTGTGCCTTACGAGATCAATAGAGGCGTAAAACAATGTCATCTTTTTTTCTCACACTATTCTTACATTTTTCAAAACGTGCGATTAAAACGCCAAAGCACCATATAACATTCGTTGGAACCGTTGATACTTTCACCAGGCTATTTCATCATCAAAGACGGTGACACTTATGCGGACATTATGTACCGAGCGTGCAACCAATATTTAAAACATAAAAATTTTGAATGTATACGGTTACACCAACTGACTGCTACGAACATTTTACAATAAATACCTGAAGCAAATTCTTTATATCTTCGGGACGACTAGGGCTACAAATGACGTTATTTTGGAAAGCGTTCTGCAAAATGAAGAAATTTGCCCACGATTGTAATACACAAGATTATAGAAATTTTAGCAATTCTGGAAATATAGTGATTAGGATGGTAAAGAAAGAACTAGCACGCATCTTATGATATGGAGTTAAGTGAAGATCATGGCAAATGTCGAGTAAATTGGAAAGAGAGTTCGTAGACTCTCTTTGTTCAGCATGAACATTCAAATTTATTTTTTTTTTATTTATATTAATTTAAAATTATAAAAGAAATATTAAATAAAGGAAAAAAGTTATTGTCTGTTAGCGTTAATTTAGAATAAAGAATAAAGAACTAACGCTCTACAAATGTAAAACCAAAAGAAGTATCTAAGAACTTTTGTATTAAAAAAAGCAAAATAACAATCTATATTTTGTATAACCAAAAAGAATAATTTTTTATTTGGCACTCTGATAAAAAATCGTTACGTATAATACAAAGGTATACAAACAGCACGCAAACAAATTCGAGTTTACCATCTTAAACCTTCTCTTCAAATTAATTAAAACAATTAAATTTATAAATTCAATTGTTTCTTTTTTTTTACTTTAAAAATTTATTTTGAATAAAATAAACAAGATCAATTATAAATCACATTACTGAAATTAATTGTGTCAATTATAAATTCTACGTCACCTCGTTTACGATTTCAATTTCTTTAGATTTATGGTTCGCAGCACACGTGAAAACACCTACTTTTTTAATTTATATGGTTTATACCTAGTAAGTATATTTGCATCAAGTACTCATTATTTGGGATATCAGTTAATTAACCCGAATACATTTAGATTGGTTTAAAGGATTTAAAAAACTTTATTTAGGAAACGTTGTAGAGATGTTCTGTCTCTTTATAAACCGAATTCAAAGGAAATTATTGAGTAGTCTGCGGAATAAACCAAAGGAATAAATAAATATCTATAACTTTAATTTCTAAAATTAAAAACGTTAAAAAGGGGAATAATATAAAGGTGTCTATTCAAAATAAAAGGAGTGAAGATTACGAATTTAGATTACTAAATAAGATTTGCGAATATTCTAAAACTTACCTATGAAAAAAAAATCAGCAAAAAATATTTCATTTTTGAAAAATATTTTATGAATCAAAATGTCCAAAACTTTTGTTAGAAAATTTTAAGGAAAATAGGGACTATGGTTTCAAAAGACATTTTGATTATTTTTATTCGGATATAAGGAAAGTTAAAGAGAGGGGGGAGAGATACATGAGACAGTAATTAAGCGCATTTTTTCTTTATTTGGTAGTAAATTATTTCTCCTAGACTGCACACTAGTGCAAACCTAATAAGATTTTGTTTTATCACAAAATTCTTATCACCATATTTAGACAAAAAGAATGATTTTCATAATTTCACTCATATGTGCCAATTTGGGTACACCGCTTTTATGTAGTTAAAAAAAAGTTTATGTAATAAATAAGGAATTTTTCAGTTTTCCTTATCGATTTGGTTTGGCATTAAATTGGTTAATTTACCAAAAAAAAACAAAAGATAATTCAATAAACTCCGAAAAAAATATCCATTTACCTCTACAAATTTTGAAGTTATAATATAATATTAATTTAATATCGTGTATACCAAAACAAAAAGAAAAATTTACTTCAAAAATATATGCTGGGTATAAGTCCATTTTCGCAATTCTATTAATCCATGCCTAGCGTATGAAAATCAATCCCACATTAGAAAACATTAGAAAATGTTGGTAATAAACATAGGGTCAGTATAACTTGCTTTCATTATATTCATATGTGGTTTCGGAATCATTTTAACTACTGCAACTTTCCACTTACGAGGATAATATTCAAGCCACAATAAAAAACGATAGAATAACTTTGTTTGTTTTTCGGATCAGCTCAATTAGTGTCTTGTTACAAATTATATCTATGTTCAGAGCTTTCTTCATATATATATAATGGAAAAATGCGAGATAGTTTTATACGCAGGTGATACTCTAATTTTTACTGAGTGTACAAAGTGTGAGGAATGTTATGAAAATATTGAAAAGGATATGGATAATATAAATAGATGGTTCAAAATAAACAAATTGAAATTAAATGAAAATAAAACAAAGTTATTGGAAATTAATATGCACACTAATAGTTCATTTAGAATAAATAAGGTAGTAATTGAAAAGGTCACCAAAATTAAGTACATAGGTTTCATAATGACATGGAATTAAAACTAAAGGGACATTTAGAGGATGTATGTAGGAAAATAGGGAAAAAGATAGGTTTCTTTAAACGGCTGAGGAATAAGGTCTCAAAGTTAACATCCATTAATATATATAATACAATGCTGAAGCCGCATTTCGAATATAGATCAACAATTTTATATACATGATGTACTGAGCAACAATTAACAAGACTGCAGAAATTACAAAATAAGGCGATGCATTCTATATTACAACTAAATAGATTAACACCAACTACTTTTATTTTAAATGCATTGAGATTGCTTAATATGCGTAAAAGATTGGAATTTAACACGCTGAATTCTATTCAAAAAATGAAAATAAGAGAAGCATCAGAGTACCTAACTGAACAGTTAAAATATGTTTGAGAAGCGCAACCGTACAGACTGAGAAATGCGAACGATTTTAGGCTGCAGCATACAAGTGCAATGCAGAATCATTATACTATAAAGGACTGAATATGTACAATAAAATGCCAAATTATTTGAAGAATGAAGGGAAAGAAAATTATTTTAGAAAAAATGTTGTAAATTTTGTTAATGATAATAATAGTTAAAATCATATAGTTATAATATTTATAATATTTAATATTTGTAATACATATTTGGTTGTTATGAAAGTATTTCAAATACTACTCAAATAAACTTGAATTGAAATATGAGTACGCAACAAAACTAGCTAAATCCTAGTCGAACTTTACAATGAAAAATATTTCTCTTGTGTAGGATGAAAAACTTCCAAATATATTTATTAACGCAATTTTTCAGTCCAGTTCGCCGCGTCATTTTTTTCAATACCTAAGTTTTATTTTATGTTGTGGGAATGTCTGTTCCTGGCACTGTCTCAAATCTCTTACATTTTCCTAAACAGGACGTTCCACATCTACCAAATAAGTGTGAATAAATACAGAAACAATAATAAATAAAGATGCGATAAATTTACGAATTCAATAACGGTTTCTTCTTGCATCATTACTTTTTCAAATTCTTTCATTTGAATAATTTCCTCTTTAAGGATATATTAGACATTACACTTAACAATGCTTCGAACAGTTAGTTTCCGTGTGGCATTTACTATCACTACTACTTTTTACTTCTTCAAATAGGTATAGAAGATTTTAAAGTAATTTTCATTCGCAATTATTAAAATAGTTTTTAAAAACTAGGAACGATTTTCAAAAATTTTTCTATAATAATTAGACAGTTCAATTTCAATTGAGCGTTTTACATTTATTTTCAAAAATATGCTATTAAAAGAATTGATTACGTTTTACTATATAGAATAATATCGGTTAGTTTACATTAACTGCGGTAGGGTTAAATTCTAAGTCAAAAGTCTTATTCCCTTACACTGTAATTTGCTGATTCAATACGCAGTTTAAAATGTTTTAAGAATTGCAATATAAATTATTTGGACTGTGAATAAGAGCGTTATTTTCATCTTCATAGCATTATGCCAACTCCTAAATGTAATTTCAGGGATATTTAAGTATTCAAATAAAAAACATTAATATTGTAATGATTATAAGAACATTGAAGCATATTAACTAATCAAAACAAGATATTGTTTATAATTAGGCTTATCGTCTAAGTCAAAACAAAAAACAAAATCACATGGATGTTTTGATTGCAATGTATTTTATTAGAAAATTTGATTTTTTTGTTTTGTCCATCATGATTTAAGTAGTGATAGAATAAAGGTACCAGGACACAACAAAATAAAAGAGAACATCGCGATCCATGAATCTACAAAAATTACTTGTATTGCTCATTTATTAATGGAACTAAGAACAGTAAAACCTCACAAAAAATTTAACAAAACTACGTCTCCTACAGAAAAAAATGTCTGCATGGTCTGGATACCACTATTCTCATTATAAGGAAACAAATAGAAATCACATCCCACAGATATTAGCAAACATAAAATTAAAATACTTCCCGAATTTCTAAATGTGGTCAAGAAAATTGGAATTCTGATTTAGTTAAGAATTTTACTACTCAAATTTAGTATCTTCTGTTTATTATTATCCAAGTCGCTCATAATTGTTGCCGAGAGCCATTGGCCTCGTTGCTAGAGCTTCTTAATTTCTTATTTCGATATAAGTCTAATGAATAATAATAATAATAATAATAACAATAATAATAATAATAATAATAATAATAATATCAGCATGAAAAATGAAGTTAATTTGTTTTTGTAGATCGCCTTTCCAACCATCATACTGTATATTATTTTTGAATCACTTACATATTTTCCGGATTTGTTTTTTCTAGAGCATGAACTAATTGTCTTGTTAGATTATCATCTCGTACTGATAAAAGATTTTTAGATTCACTTGCCACTAGAGTGTGAAATAACAGCGTACGTTTAAGTGATGTTGCTGTAGTTCCAAGGGACTCTGATACAGGTAACTCACTCAACACTACAATGTAAAGGAAAAATATAATTTACGGTAACTTTACAAAATAATATGCAACCCACAATCAGATAAACTCGTAAGACCTGATAATGTGGTCACTGGAACACTGGGAATATCACGTTCACCCATGTTGCAAAAATAGTGCTTTTGTCATATATTATTAGACTTTTGAAGAAAAAAAATACACATTACTAAACAATTACATACATAAATGTACATATAATACTTAGTTTAAGCTCTCTCTTCGAAATCGTGACAATTGTATATTTACAAATTTTTCACTTTAAACAAATAAATTAAACGATAAACATTAAGATTTTTTAAAGGAAAAATACAATCTGTTAATTAGTGTTGCTTTCAAGCGGTAATAAGAATTTCTATGACTACAAAGAACTCATTTATGATTTCATTACATTATGAAGCACTTTAAACTGTAATATTTAACCGAGCAGAATTATAAACGAAAATTGGTTTGTTAAAAAAAGACACTAACATAAATACTCTGATTAAAAGAATAAATGTTTATTTTGACAAAGTTTTATATTCCGCGACAAATATAAATGGCGACGTCGAATGCAAAGAACACAATACAAACCAAACTTTTAGCAGTGCAGCCAACAGTACAATATAAGTAGTTGTCAAAAATGACATCGCTTATGTGCATTTGCGGGATTGGCTGCCTTGACTCAATAAACGAGGAGCCACAAACATATTAGAACTTTTTTGTACGTTAAAAAATGTTCCTGAGGCAGATTATATTTTGGAATCTTTCTCTCTTTATCAAATATGAAGTCTTAACGATATAACTATACTCTATACGTTCAAAATTTGATATACATATTTTGTAAGCCAAAACATATTTTCTTGTATGGTCTCGCACAGGAAACATCAAAAATGCTTTTCAACAAATGTCAACACCAAAATCACAATATTTGAAATTGCGTTTGAATATTTAATTACGGCCATTTTTTATATATATGCTTTTTCCTAAAGTTTTATTCATTCTCAACTTTATTATTATTAATTTATTCAAACAATGAAAATGGGAAAGGCGCCTAGTTATCTAACCGACCCACTCGGATATGTGAGAGATGTTCAACCATACCATCTGCGAAACACTGGGGATTTCCGTTTACCAATGGCGACAACGACATCCAAGCAAAGGTCACTTTTTTTCAAAGGACTTAAACTTTATAACATGCTACCCGAATTTATAAAAACGGAAACAAATTATAATTTATATAAAAGAAATATTGTTCAATTTATAAGAAATAATGAAATGAATATTAATTAGTAAAATAATTTTATTTTAAAGATGTTTAAATTATTATGAATACTTCTATAAATAAAAAAAATCTATCCCTTATTTCCAGAAATTAAGGTACAAATACAACAAGTCTGGATGGTTCGAGAAATATTAAAAAAAATATTTTTGAGTCTTACTCAACTAAATGTACAACTTGGACTATGTAGTTAGCCTGTTATTCCACTGTCGCGCAGTGTTATTTATGAAACCTTTATAGTTATGAACTAACAAGTGTTCGAATCTTAAGGAAAAAAATTGTGTATTAAATGATAATTTTGGAATTAGATAGAAATGTACATCTTTCTTAAATGACAATGAGCACATAATTTAGTAAGTCGTGTTTTAAAGAATTTGAACGATCTTCAAGGTTTCATAAAAACTTTTGTGCATACTTACGGGTTTCTGTCTTAACAAAGGTAAACGTGCCGCTAGGTTATTGAGAATATTAGATTATTTAATGTACCCAGGCACACAAACTATCATACACGGAATTTTGTTAAAGCTCAATGTTAGACGTTGAGTCTGTGCCTCATATCTGTAAAGCTTAGCACAATAATTGATTTGGTATTGATTTGTTAAGCTGGAATTTTTAACTACAGAGGTAGTCATAAGTATTTACACAAAATAGCATTTTTACGTTTTTCTTAAAAAAGATCTCAGTACTTTTTACTGGAAGTAAATTTTGGAAAAAAAATTTTACTATTGCCTAGCCTGGAATATGCAGAAGCAAATAAAATAAAATTGGAAAACGTAACGGTTCTTAGTACCAAAGAAAAAACAAATAACCATATGCTTATAAGTTTTCAAAATTATTTACACACGTTTTATTCTTTTCAAAAGTATTTACACAAGACTTAAGTCCGGTCGCAATCTCTATTTTAATTATTTTTTTTATTTTTACATAGTTTATTAATAAACTTAACTAGTGCTTTGTAATACCGCCTTTTGAATCAACGACCGCCTGCAATCTTTCTGGAATTGAGTTAATTAAGTTCTGGGCAAATTCGGGAGTCAATTTAGACCAAATTTCACTAATTTCTTGTATAGCCTCTTCGCGTTTTCGACTTTTGTCTATAGTTCTATGATATTTTATGAAAGCCCAGACATTTTCAATAACGTTTAGGTCAGGGCTCTGAGAAGCCCATGGAAGAGCAGCCTGACCTACGTTTTCTAAGAATGTGGTACGTAACCATTCTTTGTAGCAAGGGACATTGTCGTGCTGTTAAATCCATTCACTGGTTGGAAAAAGCTTGTTTGCGGACACAAAGGCATGGTTGTTTATAATTTCGAGATAACCAGACAGCTTTAAAGTCCCGTCTATCGGTACCACAGTTGCCCGACATTCTTCATCATCTTCAGCAGATGTAAATACCATATGGTCAGCATATGGAACGATTTCACATATCTCCATTCTATTTGGCATGTCATTAATATATATTATAAATAGCAGGGCTCCAAGTATGGAACCTTGTGGTACATCAAAATCATTTTGTATTTCCATAAACCATTTATCTTAGTTGTCGATTTTCTATTTTTTGAATACGACTGAAACCATTCTAATTCCTTGCTTCTTATTCCATACATACACATACATAACATAACATATGTAACACAACATAATTGATTATTATGACCCTTCAGTCAGGATTACGACCTAGCTTCTCACACCACTTATGTTGTGTGTGTTAATTTTATACATTAGTGACAGGACCAAGAGTTTAAAGTCGACTCCGAACAACAGATTTTTTATAAACTTTTTATAGCAATTTTATTTTACTCTCAAAGTTTTTGCCAGAAGTCTGGTGAGAGAAAGTCGCCGACGAAATATTTCGTTTTGTTGGAGATATCTGCACTGGGATTTGAATTATGGCCTCACGTCTGATAAGCCAACACACTACCTACTAAACTAGTCTAGTCCACAACTGTGGACGTATTCTGTTTTATCACTTTCAAAAGTAAAAAAAAAAATAAACTTTTTATTAACAGCTTGTAGTACACCGGTGAAGAAAGGAAAGTTTGGCTGATAGTCTGAATAATAGTTTTTTTCTGAATCCAAGCAAATGATACAATGAATACATTGAATTTCATAAAGTACAGGGTCTAAGTTAATTATCAGAAGTTGCTCGAATAGCTTACACTAAATAGCTAATAGAAACATAGGCCATGTAGACTCTATTTTCGTCAGATATTTAGAATTGCTCGAGTGGGGGTGCTAATTGCGGCTCTATTATCTGGTTTAAAAATATTAAAATTCTTCTTATAATTTAGTAAACTTGCTATTAAGCCGAAAATAAAAACCATAGAAGACGTTAAATTTGTAAAAGGAAGAGATATAATGGTTGGAGAATGAACTGATGATTATCTTGTGAACTCTTAGTTTTAATTGGCTCACTGGGAATACCGAAGTGAAAGTCATCTGTCGTTTCCTTCTTATCCGTAATAACAAGGGTGACCGCTAGAGATTATACCCAAATGCATTTCGCACATGGTATGATATACAACCCACCCTTTTGGGGAGATCCATGTCATTGGTCATTGCCAATGATTTTAAAAATGCATCTTGCATAATATAGCTGTTATTTGTTGCTAAAAATATTCACAATAAATCTTTAGAAGTCCTATTTTTTAATGAATACATTTGTAATTTTTTTAGAGCCTTTATTTTTGAACTTCTTTAATATCATTTAAATTTTCCATATTTGAGGTAATAGTACGTAATTGATAAGAAAAAAGTCTTCCAAATTTTATTTACACTAATATGTACTAAAATGCCCACCTGGGCTTCGTGGAAGTAGTGTGGCGATTTTGGGTTTGGTTCTATAGTTTCTATTAATTCCAAAACCTACGTACTTATATTTTGCAATGTATTGCATCCGATTTATTTCTCCACAAAGAATGTGTATATACATATGTGCTATTTTTGTTGTGTATGTATAAAAATGTTAATAAAACTTTATATTTTTTCAAACAACTTACAGTAATAAATTTAAAGCCCAGATTGGCGAAACGTCCACGTAACGTAATGTAACGTACGTTTGTTTTTAACATATGAAGAGAAATGTAAATACAAACATTGGCCATTACAACCCTTCAGCCAGGATTACGGCCTAGCTTCTTACATCGCTCTTCTTGTGTGTGTGTTAATTTTATACATGTGTGGCGGGACTTACAGTTTAAAGTCGACGCCGAACGACAGATTTTTGAGAAACTTTTCATGGCAATTTTATTTATTCTCAGAGTTTTTGCCAGAAATCTGCTGAGAGAAAGTCGCTGAAGAAATATTTTTTCATATTTCGTTTTGATATCTGACCGGGGTTTGAACCGTGGCGTTGCGTGTAATAAGCCAACACACTACCGGAATGTACTGTCTCGATCACAAAATGGAACGATCTGTATGCAATGCGGTACAAATGCCATCTTTGGTATTTTCATGATTATTTATATAAAACTTGTGAATTTTTACGTGCACATAATGATTCCTCTTTAATTTTTAATCACAATAATAATAATAAACGATTTTTTAATAAATAAATACATATTGTTATGATTCTATTGTACACAAAAAAAAATTAAACATAATAAATAAATGATATATATGTATTTTGAGTGACGGAGTGGTACGAATTCCCCCTTTTTGGTACTTTCGTATATATTAATCTTTTACATATATAAATAAAAAATTATATTTCTTTAATTATTGTTATTATAATTGTAATGTGTTTGAAAAACTTTGAAACAAAATAAATAAATAATATGTATTTGGAGTGGCAATGTGGCACAAATGCATTTTTTGGTACTTTCCTACTTATAAGTAAATCTTTTTAATCTTTAAAATTTTTAAATATATATTGTTATGATTCTAATGTGCATAAAGAATTATAAGAGTGTATTTTTATTATTATTCTAACTAAAAAAACAAATAAACTTTGAGTAGAACAATATTCGACGGTGGACTTATATGCAAATTCTGTAAATATTGACTCAGATTAAACTGAAAATGCAACGTTCTATAATATTACAAGAATGAATACATATAGGACATGTACTTGCCATTGAGACAAGTACAGTACTCTGAGGTCAAGTTGACTCACTGTACCACATCCTAAAGGAGAGGGGATAATAGAGGAGATAGGGAAAAGGAGAGGAAGTAGGAAAGGGAGAATAAAGGAAGCAGAGGACTAACACAGATCACAAACACACAAGAGAGCGCGATTACACCGTCGAAGCCTTAGCACTTCTCAACAAGCTCAAACTAATAATGAATCTATGGATAGCCTTAATGTCGGCATTCGACAAAGAATTCAAACCCTCGAATAAGCTCCTGCCCAGGGTCCTCAACCTCAACCTACTAAGGGCTGGACAGCTACAGAGGAGGTGTTTAGTTTTCAACTCCTCCTCGTCGCAATATACCCTGAGATCTGTTCCAGATCCTTGTCAGCGATCTAATCTAGCAGTGCCCCGTAATAAACCCAATAACTAACCTCAAACTGGCCTTATATAAGCCCAGAACCTATTATAACTATCTATGGCAGGCCCAACTATCAAATTGCCCTCAGAAATTGGACATGATCTAGCGAGAGCATCCGCCATCTAATTGTCGAGTATTCCGCTGTTTCCAGTGGCGCGATTCCCTCAGGTGCATCGACTATGTGCTGCACACTGCTTGACATACGAATCAAGCGGAATCAGGCAGAGCATAGTATCCTCACTCCAGTGAGGTAAGTAATAACCGGTCTAATAATCACCAGATATATCAAGAGAATGGCCCTAGGCGGAAGACCCCAGCTTTACCTATGCAGTTCATGCAGTAATAGAAAGCATTCAGTCCCTTCTTCATTCTTTCCTCGGTGTTTCTTTTCCAGTTCAGCTTGCTGTCTAGGACAACACCCAGATACTTGACTTCAGAATACAAGGGAATTTCTTTGCACTATATTGTGTTCGTGTGTGTTTTGTTTTCTGTTCTGTTTCATTTTTATTTACACTCTTCGTTGACAGATGTCATGTTTTTAACGTTTCTATAAATACACAAACGTTCTTACGATAACGTACGTTACGTTTTTACGATTTCTACGCTTCGCAAACCGGGCCTATACTATCACATTATAGCAAGATTCTGTTATCGTTAGGATTTGGTATATAGACCACTACGAAGAAATGCAAAAATTAGATATAGATTTACAAGCACCAAAAAAACCGAATCAATAGCACTTATTTTTTTAAATTGAATTCTTGTTGCACACTATTTTTCTTTTATTTCACAATAGTTTTTTGTTGGTTTTCTTTTAACAATTTTAATTTATTTAATTTAACAATACGAAACAAAACAAAACAAAAAATAAATGGCCAAAGGCCTCAAAATCAAAATTATAAATTACTTTTCCAATTTAAAAGTTGTAGTCTCTTCAGAACTTAAAAAGCGAGTAAGTTAATAGATAATACAAAAATAGATTAAGGGCAATTATTACAATTTGCCTTTAACTACTGGCAAGATTTTAACTGGCAGACAATTTGCTTTTCATTATTATAAGTGGACAATAAGGTAGAAGTAAGCGTTAAGCTAAAGAGAAGATCATCCTGCCGGTAACTTTTAAAGTTAAGTTTATGTTTGAAATTGCTATATTATATATTATATTCAATATGAAAACTTCAAATATATACAAAATACACAAACATAACACAAATTGAAGCATGTCGTTGCAAAGGCGTTTTTTAAGAACTTGTTAAATTTAAAAAAAGTTATTGATATTGCTTCGGCATTTCAAAATTTTTAAGCATGCTAACTTTACATTATCAGTAAGTAATAACGAGAAAAGGTGAAAGCTGACTTTAAAGTTCACTTTTACTACATCCAACTTTATCGGCAAGTTGTAATAATGACCCTAAAAGCCAAAAATAACATTAATGTTAAAATATGAAAAGCTTAATTCTAAACTGCAGCGCCCTCTATTGCCAATTTACTTACCACCGTTCAAACAATCTTGTTTATGTCACCAGGGATGGGAAGCTTGGACCGTCAGACATAAACATTAATGCTTGATCCAAATCAAACATAAACGATTGAATTAATTTCAATGCATGTTAATTAAATTATTTTTTTTTAATTAAAATTTTAAAACATAGGTATATAACTTTAGTAATTAAATAAGTTTAGGAAGCAATAAAACTCCAATTAAATATATAAAAAGGAGATCAATATTAATAAAAAAAAAAATAATAAAATTACAATAAAGAGGAAAAAAAGAAGAAAAATGTCTCAATATAAGTTAAGAGAACAGAATATGTAACTGCATTCATTGAAAGATCTTCCGATGTTCGAGATTTTGGAAGAAAATGTTATTTTCTCTTTACATTTATACATAATATTGTTTCATTAATGCTCTATTTTTTCTCTCTTTCTTTATATTTTCCGAAGTTGTTGTTTTTAAACCTATTCCATGTCCAGATTCTTTTGTATTCTTTAAAAAAAGTCGTTTTAGCACCTTATAAACTGCTTAAATTTAAGTTGTTAAACTCCAAAAGAAATATATATATGTATATATATATATATATATATATAAGATATATATATATATAATAATAATATATATATATAATAAAACTGTAAAGGGAACTGTAAAGTTACCTTTAACTTATTTTCGTTATTACAACTTACAAATAAAATAAACGTAACTCTTTTAAAAAATATGGCAGTGCCGGAGCAATGTCGAATTCGTTTTTTTGTTATATATGCTCATTTTGTTTAAATTTTAAGTTGCCATATTGAAAATAATATATAATATAATAGTTCAAACATAAACTTCACTTTAAAAGTTACCTGCAGGATGATCCTCCCATTAGCTTAACGCTCACTTGTATCTTATTGGGTATTCATAATAATGAAAAACAATTTATCAGCCCGTTAAAATCCTGCCTTTAGTTAACGTCAAGTTGTTATAATGTCCCTTAATATATATATATGTGTATATATATGCATATACATATACATATAATATATGCAATTAATAATTAGGTATGAAATCTATCTTCAGTTCTTGGAGCAATTTTCCTCAAGATGTATTTAATTTTTTTGTATAATATTTTTTAACGGCACAGTTACGCAATAAAAAATTTTACATCGAAATCGACATGTTTACAAACATTTACTCAGGGTAGATGCACTGGAATAAAGTTTTCTAAGTGCGCTACCTTGTTTTTTGTTTTGTTGTTACAAAAATATAATTTTTTATCGTTCACTGAGGGCTTTTAAAGAGAGTCAGCTGTGGTCTTTTATTAATTATTAAAAATACTATACCGAGTATTAGATCAACGTATAAACATTTTGTATTCTATTGTTTCTAAATATTTGATTGCTTATTTAACTTCGATTGGTGTGACCAACTGGCGTAGGCGCTCAAGAAGCAGAGGCGCCTGGAAGGATGTGTTGCGGCAGGCCGAAATCCGTTAATCGGGTTGTTATGGCCAATTAAGTAAGTAAGTAAGTTATTTAATTTCGTAATAATTTCTTTAATTAAAATCCATTTCATTTTTATTAACCTTTTCTATTGTATTTTGATACAATTTTTTCCACTGTTCATATTTATGTTTAAGCTCCTGTAGTTTTCATGCTTTGTATATTGTTTATTTATTTAAATTAAATTATTTTTTTGTTATTTTGACAAATATTAAAGATTTGAATTTATCTTACCACATTTAGTTTTTGCAAAGAAATCAACACCATGTAAATACAGTAAATGAAAACAGCAACAGCAACAGCCCTTTGCTATTAAACATTTAGCGTTAGTTCTTAAGTAAAGAATGTTATTTTAAATAAAGAAGAGACATTGTTAAACTTGAATTCAAGCTGATCGATTCCATTTTTTCCGGTTACACTGTCATGTAAGTTTCTAACATTTGACCTTTATATTCAATGGGCTTCTGTGGGCTGGTCATTTTCCATCTATTTGGAAGAGTTCGTTCATAATTCCTTTGCATAAGTCGGGTAATAAATCCAATATTTCCAATTACAGGGGTATTACCAAACTCAGTGCTATTCCCAAGTTGATGGAGAAACTGGTGACGGATTATCTCTTTTTTAATACGAGATCTTTAATATCCCCTTTCCAGCATGTTTTTTTAAAAGGTAGGTCGACTGTCACTAATCTTCTTGAATTTACTACACATGTTTTCAGTAATTTATACTGATTTCAGTAAAGCTTTTGATAGGGTTGATCATAGAATTTTGCTTCTTAAACTTTCATTGATCGGTATTCCTAATATTATTCATCGTTGGCTAGACTCCTACCTCTCCCTTAGGACTCAGAGGGTATTGTTTAGGAATGTATTGTCTAAGACTGTATATGTTACTTCTTTCGCAGGGTAGCCATTTGGGTCCTTTACTGTTTTTGTTGTTTCTTAATGATCTTCATTGTGCTATTTCTGATTGTAATATTCTGATGTATGCTGACGACGTTAAATTATTTTATACTTTTGATAATGATCATAGTCAGGCTGTTCTTCAGCGAAGTATTGATTTGTTTGTAACTTGGTGTAGAATTAATTTAATGGATCTTAACTTGAAAAAATGTAAATGCATGGTTTTCTCTCGCGGGGGCGTAATTTCGTCCACTTATGTGATTAATTCTTGCCTTTGGAAACTGTGACTACATTTCTTGATTTGGGAGTATTATTGGATATAAAACTGTCTTTTACTGATCATATTAGTATGATGATTGGCAAAGCTCGGGCTGTTCTTGATTTTGTGAAAAGATGGGCTAAGGAATTCATTGATCCTTATATAACAAGACTGCTATACATTCACTTGTTAGACCTATTTTGGAGTATGCGTCTATTATTTGGAATCCATACTATCGTTGTCATAGTGATTCAATAGAGTCTGTGCAGAAGCAGTTTTTATTATTTTGTTTACGTGGCTTAGGATGGGATTGTGCCAATGGGTTTCCGACATATGAGGCTAGATTAGGTTTGATAAAACTTCCAACTTTAGAACGTAGAAGGGCTGTTTTAGGGGTTTCTTTTGTTTTTAATCTAGTTAAAGGTGAAATCGATTCTGAGTTTCTGCTTTGTAACCTGAATTTCAGTATTCCAGCAAGATTTTCACGGCACTATCGTCCTCTTTATTTAGATTTTTATAGAACGAACTATGGATGTAATTTTCCTTTTCGTAGATTATGTAATGATTTTAACTTATATTATGATTTTATTGATTTTAATTGTTGTGTTTGTAATATAAAACGTAGCTTATATGCTGGCATTAATTTGTAAATTATTATATAAAAATGTATTTTCGTTCTTGTCATAGCTAGTTCCTGTTTATTGTTACTTTATTCAGCTTGTGATTAATTTCTGTAGCTGATTTATATGTAATGGGGACGAGCATTCCGCGGTCGGGTGAGGGTGGGTTAGTGTGAGGCCGGGGACGTTCGAAAAAAGGAATAAATAGACATTTTGTTGTACCCCAAATATTTAACGGCCCATAGGCAACAACTTAAACGAATTCAAATTACTCTATATCGCCTCCTCTAATGAATAGTTTCCTTATCATCCACCGAATTAATAATATTAAAAACAAAATACTGCATATATTCCTTTATCTAATGATGAAGACAAATCCAACAAATATCAGATTAAAATGCTTTATGTATCCATTTTTATATTCTTAATAAAAAACAAAGGGAACTTTAAATTAAAATTTTGTTTTTAGGAAAAAAAAAAAAAATAAATAAATAAATAAATAACAAGGCGAGCTGTTGAAAAGTGTTGCATCATTAACCATTTGATAAAATTGAGGGTCTATCCTGGTCCATTTTTTTGCGTTTTTAGGTCAACATTTTTAGAAAAGAACATCATATACGGTAACAAAATTAAATTTTTTCAGAAAAGGACGTAAAAAATGCATAAGGCAGAATAAAGAAAGAATTTAAGCCAGAAAAGAAAACACCTTAATTATTTCAATTTAGCGGAAGTGATCGTAATATGCATAAGAGTTTTATATTTAATATTTTACTTTAAATCGACCTTAATGTTACATAAATACATACACAATTGGTCATTACAACCCTTCAGTCAGGATTACGACCTAGTTCCTCACACCAGTTATGTTGTGTGTGTGGTAAATTTTATACATGAGTGACGGGACCTATAGTTTAAAGTCGACTCTAAACGACGTATATTTGAGAAACTTTTCATGGCAAAAGTAAAAAAAAATAGGAATTATAGCTAAATTTTACTCTGTTATATGATTTCTTCAACTAAATTTGACAAAAACAACGACGTAATGTTGTATTAATTTTTTTCTTAAAATATATGCTTCATGATTAGGCTTCATTAGCTCATTTCCTTGAATTGCTATATTAATATGTACACTCATCTAGATTATTTTCTGTTTTTTTTTTCTAATATTTATTTTTACTTTTATTTTTTCTACATACGATAAATCGAACTGATTGCGACATTCGAGTTGAAACACCAATTACACCCCCTTCGATAATTTTTTGATCTATCCCCAAGCTAAGGGTACTATGCTGGTATTTATTCTCTATTCTTCCTTATAGAAACTATTTGAATTATATTAGATAAAAAAAATTCTCTCTTTGTTGATCTTCTCCTCCATTTTTCCTCTACGGACTTTTCCAAATTAACTACTTTCGTGTCAACGGTCTTTTCTATATGTGACACCTTTTCCTCGATACTACTAATTCTTTTGTTAATCGACTCATTTATTTCCTGCAGTTTCCCGGTTGTCGCTTCCAACTTTTTTTCAATTTTTGACAAAAATTTTTGCTCCCTATTCTCCATTTTTGTCATAATTGCTTCTTGCATCTTTTGATTTTCGGTTCTAGAAGCTTCTTGTCCCTCCGTTAATACTTCCATTTTTTCCATTATAGCGGCTAGCACCGAACTTATGTCAATACCGCTGGGGGTTGCAGGGGTCTGTATTTCGCGTTCATCCTCGTCTTCGAACTCGTAAGTGTCGATGTCAATACCACGATTCCGAAGTTCTTCCCTTAACTGCCTTTGGAGCTCATTCTTCGTACCCATTGTTGGCAGCGCTAGTTTACCCAACTCTTGCTTGAGCCGTTCCACTCGGAATTCCGAGAGTTTCATTTTGATTTTAACTTTTTCCTTTTTTTATTAATCTTTACTTTTAAATTATGCAATCCCACTTCTGACACCAATTGTTACGTTTTTACCCTTTTAAAAACGTTAAAAATATGAGTTCGTAGATTGCAAATAAAATAAAAATAAATTTGTGTTTAGTTTTAAATCAGTTCTTTATTGTTCGCACAATTCCGTGTGCCACCTTTGGTAAAATTGATTTACACAACAACAATTTACTTAAATTGTTATTCTTTTTGTACACTCGTTCGTTAGAACTTCGAACCACGATTCCCTTCACACGCAACGCAACGTGTCTTCACACAAGACTGACTGAATTCTTTCTCATCTCGTTGCTCGCTTTGTCTTGCCTTTTATATCGCTGGATCAAAAGTCTGATGAATACTCTCGGAGGAGAATGACTGCTTTCGGGAAAGATCTAAGAATGTAAACAAGTTGTTTTCATTATTGTTGTTTGTGGATTTTGTTTACGTTTATCCTTGTAGTGTTGTTGTTTATGTCCGTAGATTGTAAAATGCCATCACCGGCGATCAACTTGAAGAGGCCTAGCCGCCAACAGAGGGCGCTACAATACTAGTTTAAGTTTTTATCTAAAATCTTAATGTAATATTATCTAAGCTTTGGTATTCTTAACATTATTCTGTAACTTGTATAATTTAGGCTCTTGTTTGTTCAAGCTGATCTTAAGTCTTATTCTTTTTGTAACATCCAAAGGGATGCAATACTTTGCTTAAAAAATTCAATATTTTGTGAAATAAATAATTAATAAATATAGAAAAAATTTTTAAGAGAAGAAAAAGGCAAAGAAAATTAAAAATTTAATAAAGGATGTGTTTTTTTATGTGGATTTGTTTGTTGGAACTTTTCTAATTTGGTTCCCTTTTTTGTACTGTCCTGAGCAACAGCCTTTTTTTGAGTGTTCTTCCCCCCACATACAGTTCACGGATTAAAATTTGGTCCAGACGACCCGGATTTTTGGAACCTTTTTTTTTTGATTTTTGATACATCGCTACACCAACAATTTTAAAGTAAGCTCAAATTTGCAAGGTAATGTTGTTTTTGTTTTACTTTTCTATGTTTTGATTTCTTTTTTGGTGGTAATTTTATATACAAGTAAAGTTCTGTTAGGCTAGAAACAGAACTTTGCTTTTATATAATATTTCTAACAGTGTATATATATTTACAAAGTGGTGTGTTATAATTTCGATAGCACTGGCACACTTTGGGAATTTATTAAGTATAAGAACCAAAGTGTTCTTTTTATGCGCTGTTATACCAACGTGTCTTGGCTTGTAACAAAGTCAAAAGGTGACTAGGATATCAAATTGTGGTGTGAATATCACGGCTGATAATCGAGTTCAACCACCCAATTTGATATCGGTTATAAGTCAATTGTGGTGTTATAATTGGTGATGGAGCGTTGGCTAAATAGCAAAGCACATCACCATTTATAACAATCCTTCAAATCCACCGGATACATGAAGGAAGAGGTTCCCATAATTAATTAAATCCAGGATTTTTAACAGATTAAATTTGCATTAAAGTGAAGTGGAATGACATAATAACATTTATTTATGGGTTTCCGTTTGATTCTTATTCTCTTATTTATTCATTTTGGAATCAGTTTTATTTTTGATAAAATTAAATTAAGTAAAAAAAATTTGAATTCACCATTTTTTTATTTATTTATTTAAATTTCATATTTTTTGATATTTAATATAATTTTACGTTGGCAAATTTTATACATACATATATAATATACATATATCTATATATATTTGGATATACATATGTATGGACTTTTTGATTTTGAAAACGATAATAAGTATCGGGTTATTGGCCATTGGGAATTCGCCTTGTTGGCTCAATTCGTGAAGTGCGTCATATTTTTGGAAATATATGCCCGTTTTATTGGACATATAGTACTTTGTCGAGCTTTCGATAAGGCGCCAAGTTGATCGCGGTGACCTTTTGTTTATTTTTTGAGTATTTCCGTTTTCGTTTTAATTTCGTTGAGGGGTTAGTTACGATCGGGACGCGAACATTTTCGAGTTTCATTCTGGTGCAATTTACTATTTATCTAATTTTTTGATATTTTTATCCGATTTTTATTTCGTTGAGGAAATCAGTGAGCATTCCTTTTGGTTTCCATTTTTTGTTGTTGTTGCTAGCTACTATTGATAATAGTCGAAATGCCGAAGTCGAGGAGATTATTAACGTTTGAGAGGCTTGCCCAAATATTCATGGACTTTGAAAGGGAATTTAATGCTACTCCTCAGGAAGGTAATACGACCTTCTCCATTAAGATCCAGAGGGAGGAGTTCAAGTCGCTATGGGCAAAGGTTAGGGATTTCTATGAAGCCTTTGCCGCAGGTGACGAAGAAGATTTGGAAGGATACATAACCGTTGCCTCACTAATGGGTGAGCTCTCCCAGACTTTGGTTAACCAAGCTGGGATGTCATCGACCCGTTGTCTAAATGGTCAAGGCAGCGAGAACCGAATGCGGCATAACATGCAGCTGCCCCCTTGTACTATGGAGATGTTTCATGGGGTTTACAAATCTTGGCCATCATTTCGCGACATGTTTACTGTTATTTATGTGAACGAGGCGAACATTTCACCAGTGGAACAGCTCTTTTATTTCAGACAGTTCACGCGTGGTAAAGCCTTGGAGATTGTAGAGAAATCCCCCTGACTGTTAGTGGATTTCAGGGGGCGTGGAATAACCTGAAGGACAGATATGAGAACAATAGGATTTTGGTGAATTCGTAGATGAAGGTTTTGTTCACACTCGCACCGGTCAAATCCGAGACAGCCCAGGACATAAAAAAGTTTCAGCGGGATATTAATAACTCCTTATCGGCACTTCGGATGCACGATATTGATATCTCCAATTGGGATCCAATTTTTATTTATTTGTGTTCCATCAAGTTGCCAGTGCTAACTTTGTCTCTCTTGGAACAGACAATTCGGGACAAAATGAAAAAACTGAAAATTTTCTCAAAATCTGTCGTTTAGAGTTGACTTTATACTGTAACTCCCGTTACTCACGTATAAAATTAACACACATAACATAAATGGCGTGAGAAGCTAGGCCCTAATCCTGACTGAAAGATTGTAATGGCCTATTACGCATGTATGTAACATCCGTGCTTATCTGTATGGCGGCTATAGTATATATGTAGGTATAAAAACATAACCGACAAACAGCAGCTCGGCAGTTCGGCAGAAAATACTGCCAAGTGATTTTTCTGCCACAATGTCGGCTGCTTAAATACTTTGAAAGCAGAGCAGAAAAGCAGCTGAGACAAAATCTAAACAAAAACAACAAAATTATGAACAGCTTTTTCTTTAAAGAAAACATATTTTTCAGTGGTGTCCATAAATATATATTGGTGGGCAATATATATATATATATATATGGGCAATTTCGTGTCAAGTTACCCAATTTTTAAAATCAATTCCGATTTGGATGAAATTTGCGCACAAATTTGCAAGGTTAGTACTATTGGATAGTAGGCCAGACACAAATTTTCAGCTCTATCAGTCAAGAACTGCCGGAGTTAGAAGGGGCCAAATTTGGACATTTTGGTCATACAGGGTTTTTTTTTAAATGTATGTAACTTTTCACCTATTGGTCCTAGCAAAAATTTTATATTAGATAGCTATTTCTTCAATCTTTCCAAAAATAATTTTTTTAATTTTTTAAAATTTTATTTTTATTTTTTTAATTAATTTTTTTTTTAATTTTTTTCAAAATGGGCCTTTTTTTGGTCAAAAGAAAGCAATTTCCTTTAAGGCCTTTATAATCGTTTAATGGATGCGAGTGGGATATCTGATAGAGCTGAAAATTTGTATCTGGCCTACTATCCAATAGTACTAACCTTGGTGTAAATTTCATCCAAATCGGAAGACATCGATTTTAAAAATTGGGACACTTGACACGAAATTGCCCATATATATATATTGTTACGTTTTTACCTTTTTAAAAACGTTTAAATATGAGTTCGTTAATTGCAAACAAAGTAAAAACAAATACGTGCTTAATTTCAGTTAAACTCTTTATTGTCCGTACTATCTTATGTGCCACTGTTCGAACTTGTACCACGTATAAAACAATAACTACAACAATAATCTGTTTATTCGTTATTCTTATCACACAACAATTCGCAACGGCGATCTTCAAACTGTTTTGTTCACACGCTACTTCACACAAGGTTGACTGAATTCTTACTGACTGCTGCCTCCTTTGTCTTGCCCTTTTATAGTCCGACACAACCGGTCTAACGAAAATTCTTGAAGTGGAAGGTTCGTGTTCTAGCCTTCTCGAGAACTCTGCCGCTAATAAATTGTTGTTTGTTGTTGCTTTCTTATTTACTTGCCTATATCCTTTTCCTTCATACTTGTTGGTCTCCATTTTTGCTGTTGTTTGTATATGCAACCAAGTTCGTTGTATTGGTGTGTGCGTAGCTTTTGTTTATTGTTAATGTTAAACGATATTATCATGTGAAATGATATTAGGTCGTTTCCATTTGTGTAACAATATATACATATATAAACACATTTCATGGATCTTTAATAATGGACTGTGTATTTTTTCTAAAATATCAAATATTCCAAAATAATTATTAAATTATTTTTTATAATATTGTTTATAAATGTAGCTCCGCATCGCGAGAAATTATTCCTTTGACAAATTTGTAGAAAATATTTTCGATTAAAGGGCTTATCAAACAAATTGGCATACAATAATCAGTAAAACTTTTATAATTCATTTTACTTTTTATGAATACATGGATTTTTTTATTTTTTAATTGCAGAATTGTTCGTAGAAGAAGTATTTTAAGCTGCTATTTAATTACTATTTCATGTTCTATTGGCATCACTAATCTGCCTTTAGCTGCTCACAAAAATAGAAATATGCCTAATTTGGGCAGAAACAGAGATCAGAGATCATAAGTACTCATCTAATTTTGTATATGAGTGAGTCAACAGTATTGAAATCCAACTGCTCTGATTCATTTGTACTCAGTACAACATTGATTTATAAGTACAAGTTGCAATGAGTATGAGTACAACGTTGACATCAAGCTCATAACATTCGAAATATGTTTGATTCATACGCTTACTCATTTAGATTCATAAATTTAGAAAAATACTTATAATGCTCATAAATGATTCGAGTGATTCGAATCATTCGTCAAAATTTACAGTCTTAGTTGTTGTTGCATTTACAAAGAAAGAAGAAAGACACATAAACAAAAAAGACAAAGACAGCAAGGAGAGCAAACACACAACCTTCATGTGAGTATGTAGTGTTCGTACGCGAATCATACTTGTTTTGTGATTCGTGTATACGATGAGTCGTGGAGAGTCGAAATCAATAACATCATGCGTATTGTTAAGTACGAGTACCATGAGTATTTCAAACTTTACGTATGAGTAGTATGAGTATGACATTAAAATAAGTATGAATGCGTTTAAGTAGCAGAAATTATAAGTATGATTCGAATCTACTCATCGTTTTGAATACTTATTGCTGACCTCTTGGCAGAAACAGCTTAGGTTGTTGTCTTGGCTTTTTCTATTCTGCCGTCAATATAATTGTCTTCATACGCGTGTATTCTAAACTTGGCAGCTTTCTATCGTCGGTCGTCTATGTGTTTATACCTTATGTCGCTTGACACAACTTGTTTACAATTGTAAATAGTAACCCAAAATTATTGAATACAAATATTGTTTGAATTAAATAATTTCATCGGCCTGATAAAGTGATTCAATCTCTAAATTCATTATATGATAAATATCTGTCAGACCATAGTCTAATAGTTTCTTCAGAAACATAATCACTAATCATTTTATCCTTCCTATCGACCTGACAGCTAATGAGTTTGCAGACTAAGGGTCATTATTACAACTTGCCTTTAAAGTTGGGTTTAGTAAAAGATAATTTTAGCCTTAGTGAATTATAAATTCGCCTTTAACTTTTTTCGTTATTACGACCTACTGTCATAATTAAACAAGTTCTTTAAAGATGCAGTGCCAACAACATGCTTCCTTTTCGTTCATTTTGTTTATGTTTGAAGTTGTCATATTGAAACTAATATATAATATAGCAGGTTCAAAGATAAGCTTAATCTTAAAAGTTATAGGTAGGATGATCTTCCCTTTAGCTTAACGCTCACTTCTACTTTATTGTGCACTTATAATAATGAAAAACAATTTGTCTGCCCGTTATAATCCTGCCGTTAGTTAAAGGCAAGTTCTAATAATGGCACTAAGTCTTCTAGAATAAATTCTTATCGAATAACTTGTCTTCCGTTAAGCGCTTCCTATCTTTCATCGAAATTTACTTATCACAATTTTTATTTGTTTGAAAGACTAAGAATAAGATTGCCATTTTGTGTGGAATATATTGTTACGTTTTTACCTTTTTAAAAACGTTTAAATATGAGTTCGTTAATTGCAACAAAAGTAAAAACAAATAAGACTTCAGTTTTTCTTAACTCTCTTTATTATTTACACTACTTTTGTGTACCACCGTATAGAACTTAACGATACAACAATAATAATCTGTTTATTCACTTTATTGGTTCACACAAGTATTCGCTAGATCTTTACAACCACGACTTATTTTGTTCACACGCAACTTCACACAAGGCTGACTAAATTAACTCTGACTGCTGCTTGCTTTGTCCAGCCCTTTTATAGTCCGCACGCACGTATGATCAGTATGATGAACGTTCTCGATGTGGAAGGTTCTAGCTCGCGCCTTCTCGAGACTTCTGCTAGTACATTGTTGCTTGTGTACTTTGCTTATGTTGTCCGTTACATATTTGTCGTAGCTGGTTTACTTTATGTTGTTGTTGCTACCTGGTTCGTTGTACACATGTGTGTGTGCAGCTTTAGATAATCAACACGTTCGTTGTATTCTTAGTGTTAGTGCGTATTTGTGTCGTGTGTATTGTGTTGGTGTAGCTGGTAGCTTTTGTTTATCGTTTTTATTGTTAAACGATATTAGGTCGTTTCGCTTTGCGTAACACTGCCGCCCACTTAAGCCTGTTCGTCCCGAATAGGCTCATTATCTCCTTTCCCATATTTTGCCAGTCGCTCTATGTGTACGACCTTCATTTTTGCTCGGGGGCTGCTAGCTTTCTGTATCCTGTACACGACATCGTTTAACCGTTTAATTATTTTATACGGTCCATCCCAGCTGGTTTGTAGCTTGGGAGATAATCCCTTCTTCCGCTTTGGGTTGTATAGCAGAACCATTTGTCCCTCATGGAAGCCCTCTGTGTTTGCTGCTCTATCATATCTGGCTTTCATTCTATCAATGACCATTTTTATACGGGTGCGTACAAACTCATGAAGTTCATTCAGGCTTTCTTCTTTTCCCGTGTATGTTTCGTTCCTCTCTGTGGCGGGCTTAACACCAAATTCTAAGTCACCGGGCAGTTTTATCTCAGTCCCAAAGATAACCTTGGCGGGTGATCTAGATGTTGAATCATGGACCGCCGATCGGTACGCCAGTAAAAACCTCGGAATGTGTTCGTCCCAGTCTTTCTGTTGCTCGCTCACTACTTTTCGCAAGTATTCCTCCAGGGTTCGGTTAAATCGCTCTACCATTCCGTCTGACTGTGGGTGAAGAGGCGTCGTTCGAGTCTTCTTAATGCCATATACTTCGCACATTTCCTTGAATACAGCTGACTCAAAATTTCTGCCTTGATCGGAATGTAGTTCTATTGGAACCCCGTAGCGGCATACCCAGTTGTTCACAAAAACGTTAACTATTGTGTTCGCCTCTTGATTGGGAATGCATATACTTCTGGCCATTTGCTGAAGTAGTCCATCACAACGAGAACATATCGGTTTCCGGTATTGCTGACTGGAAAAGGGCCTGCAACGTCCATGGCTATCCGCTCGAAAGGTGCGCCTGAGTTGTACTGCTGCATCTGACCTCGACTTCTTCTTGTTGGACCTTTAGCTTCAATACACTGGGTGCAGTTTGCTATCCAATCCGCCACTGCTTGTTGACATCCAACCCAATAAAAACGTTGTTTTAGCCTTTCCAGTGTCTTTGTCACTCCAAGATGTCCTCCGCTGGCTCCATTATGGAACTCCTTTAACACTTCTTTCATTTTGGAGGAAGGCACTACCAATAGGTTGGATGAGGTCTTGCCATCAGCGCTTTCCCAAAGTCGATATAGGCACCCATTTATGATCTTTAAGCTGTCCCATAGTGCCCAATATGCTTTTGTAAGAGGACCTTCTGCGGATATCTCATTTCTTGTAGGTCGTTTGTCCTCCTCCTTCGCTGCTATTAACTTCGCCAATATTGGGTCACTCCTTTGTGCTTGGGACCAGTCTTCGTTGGCTTCAATCCGCGTTAGCCGGATATCGACGATGGATTCATTTTTCTCAGCTTTCACGCAATGTTTACACTCCAAATTACAAGGTCGGCGTGAAAGAGCGTCAGCATTTCCATGTTTTATGCCTCTTCGGTGTTCAGTGCTGAAGTCGTAAGTCTGGAGGCGTTCAATCCAACGTGCTAACTGTCCTTCAGGGTTCTTGAATTGTAGCAGCCATCTCAATGCGGAGTGATCAGTCCTCAGCAGAAAATTTTGGCCATACAGGTATTTATGGTAATGTTTGATGCACTCCAGCACTGCCAGTAGCTCTCGTCGGGTTACACAATAATTCCGTTCAGGCTTTGACAATGTGCGACTATAGTAGCCTACGACTTTCTCTGTTCCATTGATCACTTGGGAAAGTACACCACCAATACCATACCCGCTAGCATCACTGTCTAAGATGAATTTTTCCCCTGGGACTGGATACGCCAAAACTGGTGCAGCACACAATAGGTCTTTTAGTGCCTGGAACGCCTTCTCCTGTGGCTCACCCCATTGATAGACTTTAGACTTCTTGGTGAGCTCATGTAAACTTGTAGCCACGCTTGCAAAGTTAGGCACAAAGCGTCTGTAGTATGTGCATAGTCCCAAAAAGCTGCGTAGTTCATGAAGATTCTGGGGACGAGGCCAGTCCTTTACTGCTCGTATTTTATCTTCATCGGTGGATACGCCATCTGCTGTGACAAGATGCCCCAAATAGTTCACCTGCTTTTGGAAAAATGCACATTTCTTTACGCTTAGTTTTAGTCCAGCCTTTGATATCCGTTGCGGAACTTCTCCCAGGTTCTTGAGGTGTTCGTCGAAAGTTCTGCCCATCACTATTATGTCGTCGAGATACACCAGGCAAGTCTTCCAATGCAGTCCCTTTAGCACACGTTCCATAAGCCGCTCGAATGTGGCCGGAGCATTACAGAGTCCAAATGGCATAACCTTAAACTGCCATAAGCCGCCGTTCGCACTAAATGCGGTTTTCTCTTTGTCCTTGTCTGCAATCTCGACCTGCCAATACCCGCTTTGTAGATCCAATGTGGAGAACCATTTTGTTCCGGCTAGCGTGTCGAGTGTGTCGTCAATTCTTGGTAGCGGGTAACTATCCTTTTTGGTGACATCATTTGCCTACTCCTCCGATTTAAGAAAATGGTACCAGAAAAAATCGTTGGAAACATCTCGTTCGATCTCGATAACCAGTTTACATTATATTCACGTCAGATAACAATGCCCTCAAATCGCTCGTATGCAATATTTAATGTGGCCTGCGCTGTGTGACATGAGCAGTTGGTATTCATCAGACTAAGCTGCTCGCCGTTGATAGGCTGGTTGACGTCGGTATCAAAGAAATATAGATAGATGACGCTGTCAGGGAACTTAAATACGCTGTAAGGCGGCGAAGAGGGTTTCGTGGAGGAGCGTGGAAACCTCTGCCGAGACGAGCCGTTTGCGTAAAATTTTAACTTCCACACATAGGTCTCTCGAATGCATCCGACGGCCTGATGGTAGCTGGACTGAGACTAGTTCAGAGACGCTTCTCCTCGACACTCATTTTCGGGGGAGTGCCACCCTTGGAGGTCAAGCTCTCTATCAGATTACGGTACTACCGTCTAGGGATCACTCTCACCTTACTCTTAACCCAGACCAAGTTCAGTGCTATTAGATCCTTTAAACCATTCAAGACATCCAACATGGGGAAGAAATTATTCCTCCTTGGCTGCTTGGCATCTATGACGCTAGTCTTAGAAAGAGTCCTTGATGTTCTTATTAAGGCCTCGATTGATCCATTACTTCTACCCTCAATCCAACATGCCTACACGGGGTATACATCAGTGGAGACTATACTGCACTCCCTTATCGCTCGGGGCCATTTTCCTGGACATTGAGGGTGAATTCAACAACGTTAACCCGGACTCTAGGGTTCCCGCTAGTTAGGGTTCTTAATTCTCTCAAACTGGAACAGAACCCGGTTAAGTATATTGAACTCCTCATCAAATCGAGAATAATAACCCCCACAGTGGAGGCGGTGTTCTATCTCCACTTCTCTGGAATCTTGAAATCAACTCACTCCAGAAAAGACTTGAATCCTCCGGTAATAACGCCATAGATTACGCTGACTTATTGCCATTGCTGTTAATCCATCCAAGACCGATACAATTCTTTTCACTAGGAGGTACAAGGAAGTACACCCTTACTAGTGTACACGGGACCAGACTCACGCTAAGTCCCGAGGTTAAATATCTTGACATGATCCTGGATCCCAAACTCTACACGATGTCGAATCTGGCTGCTAGGGCGCTCAAAGCGGCCTGTGCTGCTTACTGCTGCACTAGAGCAGTTGCATCCGGATGGTGCCTCAGCCCAAGGGTCATGCGCTGAATCTATTCTGCAGTCATCGAACCCAACCTCCTATACGGTGTTGCCTTCTGGTGGACTGCTCTGGACAAGCTGCACAGACTCCTTGACAAAGTCAGAAGGTCAGTAGCTATTCGTATCACTGGTGCTCTACGCACCACCCCCACAAAGGCTTTGTTCGCAATGCTTAACTGGCTTCCTACTGAGCTCCTTGCTAGACAGGTGGCTACGTTCACTGCGACAAGACTTAATGCCCTGTCTCGTTGGCGCGTCGTGCCCTCTGGTCACTCCTCTATTTTGGAGATTGATCCTGTGGCCCCACTGGATATTGATTACCTCCCTGTGCAATATTGTTTCGACAGGGGTTTCAACTTCCTGATTCCTAGCAGGAGCGACTGGGCCCCAGACACGATCGTCCCCCCGGAACTCCTGGATGTGTAACAAAAGTCGTGTCATCTTAAAAAAAAAATTAAAAAAAATTTAAAACTCGAACCCAAAACAATCCAACTTTGAAAATCTAACAACGCACAGTGAAATTTAGCACTAATTCAGCAGCGACGCGTAGTATGCGTTTTGTTTTCTTATTTTTTCAAGTTAGACCATTCTTAGTTGCTAAATTTAATTGCTGATTTCGGTGAAATTTGGCACAATTAGTATTTGCAGTATTTGTGTTAATTTTTTTTGAGTGTTGAGGGGGCCTATGTAGGGCATGGGTATTTTTTACCCACTTCGGTATAAGTGTGTTCTGAAATAGAATTTGTTTATTTTTATTATATGACGGCTAAACAACATAGTTAAACTATTTTTGATAGTTTTATTGAAAATGTACCTTAAAAATGACATATTTTCTCATAGTGTTTCTGTGGATCGCATATTATGGTCGCCATTTCCTAAAGATGTCAATAAAGGGCAAGCCAATACGATTTGGCTACAAATACTGGGTGTTAGGTTCTATAATAGGATATTGTTATTAATTTGTCCCATATGCTGGCGCTTCTGCTAACAGTAATGCTGTCTACGGTCTTGGAGAAAACGTGGTACTACGACTATTAGAGAATATTTCAGATCCAAGTCAATATAATGTTACATTCGACACCTTTTTTACAAGCCATGCTATACGAAATTATCGGAGCAATCACGCGTTGTTGGATGATATTAAATTGATGAAAAAGAAACCTCGGGATTCATCAGATTTTTGCTTTGACAAAAACAAAAATATTATCGCAGTTCGCTGCAACGATAATTCGGAAATTACCTGCACACATATTCATTACCATGTTATACCTATGTTTATATTTCTATAATCTTTCTAAAGATGGTCACTATGATGTCTAATTTTTTGGGTGTAAAGCCGATGTGCAAAACCAAAAGATATGAGCGTAAACATCGCAAGATGGCTGTCGTTGAACAACCATACATAATACATGTATATAATCAGCGAATGGGTGGAGTTGACTTATTCAATATTGGCGTCAACAATTATCGTATTCGAGATCGCAGAAAAAAGTGGTATTGGCCATTACTCACTAACGCTATTGACGCAGCTATGGTAAACGCATGGAAACTACACTGTTTGTGCAGGGGATGTGAAGGTTTGTCACCTATGAGCCAATTCGATTTTCGGGTTAGCGTTGTTGAAGAGTTGGCAAAAATTAGTGAAAATCGACGACGTGATGAAAAAGTTGTCACAAATGCACAGCAAATAGCACTGACAAATTTACTACATGATTGATAAAATTGGAAAAAGCGGTCGCTGTGCTCAATGTGACGGGAAAGCAGAGTACGGTTGTACAAAATGCGGTTTGAATGTACATCCAAGGGATTGTTTTGTACAATTTCATGCCGGAACTCCAAAAAATATAGAAAATATAAAGAAATATAAATGATTGAAATTTCTATTTGAAATTAATTTTTAAAAGTTTTATAATAAAATGAATTTTTTTCAACTACTTAAGTAGTTGTATTTTTTATTTGAACAAAATGCATTTACCAAGGCGAATTCTTAGAAGGTGATGCTATTATCCCAGCTGATTGCTTTTTTCAGTCCACATAAATATCAAATATTTTGTTTGCGTACAGTGAGCAAAAAAAAACTTACACTTACTACCTCGAAATAACTTACGAACAAAAAATTTTATTTTTTTTATTTATTTATTTATTTATTTATTTTGTAGTATATCACATACAACAAGAAATTAATCTTTTAAATTACAGTATGTGATTATATAATATATTATTACAAAGAATGAAATATATGTATATAAGACAAATAATTAAAAGTAGTAAAAGCAAATAATATCGAAATAATAATATGTAAAAACAAGAACGAAAATATATGCAAGTAAATATGTAATAATTTTACATTAGAATTTAGAAAATAAAATTTTTTTAAACTGCAAAGCGTTGCCATTGATTTGTAATGAGTTTGGTAACGAATTTCACAGCCGTATTGTATTTGTAAAGAACTGCCACTCAGATATCAAAGTTCGATATCTTAATTGAATGATTTGTTTTCCTCTATTTGATCTTGCAAATTGAATACGATTAAATAGATAAGACGGTTGCTGCGTGTAGATAACCTTGTGTAGTAAGATTAATGCTTTAATTTTAAGTAAGTCCATTAACTCAACACCATATAACAATTTCGAATACTGAGAAGTACTATCATATCTTCTTATTCCGTAGACATATCTAAGAATCGCGTTATATACTACTGTTAATCTAGCTTTACTAGCCGAATCGCAATAAGCAAAAATTTCGCAGCCATACAACAACTTGGGCACTAAGTAGGTTTTCGCAAGAAGCACACGAATATTAAGAGGTGTAATGTGCTGTATTGGATATAGCGTCCTAAGCATAGAAAAAATTGTCCCGGAGACAGAATTTATATGGGTATTCCATTGAAGGGATTTGTTAAAAATTATACCGAGGTTTTTCGCTGAATCCACTATCGAAATGTTCCGAGTTCTAATGTGATCGGTATATCAACGACAATATCCTGATCAGGCATTTTGACTTCGTAGGGTTCAGATATAAGCCATTCGAAGACGCCCAGTAGTGTATTCTGTCAAGGTCCTCATTAAGTCTTGCACAACACTCATCGATTGAGTCTCTTCCACAATTCATATATATTTGTACATCATCTGCATAAATGTGGATATCACTATGCAGGAGACAATCAGGTAAATCATTTATGTATAATGTAAACAATAATGGTCCAAGAATAGAGCCCTGCGGTACTCCCTTAGGCACAGGCAAGGGATTAGATACAGTTCCACCAGCAGAGACAGACTGGTATCTATCAGCAAGATAGGTTCCCATTAGCGATGATGCACTCGAAGAAAAATAAAAATTGTCGTACATCTTCCATTATACAAAAAAGAAATTTATTGTCCTTAAGACTAAAAAAAGCATAAAAACTATATTCTAAGACTAAAAAGCTTAAAAACTATATTCTGATTATAAACATTTCTCTATTGGTTACATATAAAGAAAATAATTGTCGAAACTAAGAAATTCCCACATTTTTAGGCAAAAAAGTGATGATTTTTTAACTATGGCTAACGGATTTTCTAGAAAGTCATCTTAAACAAAATCCTGTGGAATAATTTATTTAATAGGCCATTTACACTACAGCGAAATCTAGTACTTATGAGATTTCGAGCCAAATCTAGTTGATTTTAACTAGATTTCCCATACAAAACAAAATCTAGTAGATTTCGGCAAAATCTACTCAAAATCTAGTAAAAATAGAAATGTAACTATGTGTTTTGCCAAATAGTACTTAAAAATACAAGGCTGAGCAGGAAAAAAAATGGCATTTCAATTTAACCCTAATGAAGTCAACATGTGCCTCTCCGGCACATATTTCACTTGGTCATGTTGTAACTTCCTTAAATATAGGTTCTAGTTCTTACTGCTTCTTGAATTCCTACTTTCAGTTGTTTCATTTAGAATTTACAAATTTCAAGTAATAAATTAATTTCTTTTTTTTTTGTTTCAATCAAAAATGTTCTTAATCATGTCAAAATGTGTCTATGAGGCACATATGGAAACGCTAAGTACTACTTCTATTGTTGGTGAACAACAAAATTAAATATAATAATGAGTTATAATGAGGTATAATGAGTTACGAAGAGTTCTAGCACCCATTATTTTCCGTAATAAAAATAATTTGTCCAATGTCCGGTCCATACAACACGAGGATGAATTCTCAAACCAGCCAAGCCACCGAAGATATGCAGAATGTATAAGCAGTCTTGCAGTATTTACCACAAAAACACTTGCAACGAGCATTGTTCAAAAGTTCTAGTTTACTTAAAATGCGAAAATAAATAAATAATATTTCATTTATGTAACTGAGAAGAAAAAAATTATTAAAATAAAAATAAGTTAACAAAATTAATACGTAAATTCTTTGTATGTGCCTCTGAGATACATTTTGACTGGATTTGTAAAAAATTTTCCTGACTTGATTAGGGTTAAACTAAAATATTATTATTTTCTTTTAAATTTCAGTCAGCTGTTTTCGTTACTAAAATGAAATCTTGCTACTGTCAAATAAATCCAGTGTAAACGATGTAGATTTTGAGCAAGATTTAAAATCTAATCTACTAGATTTCGCTGTAGTGTAAATGGCCTATAATAGTTTTTTATAATGTACACATTTGTGTATTTGTGTACACATTTTTTTTTGCTCATTGTATATACATTCTTTTATTTATTTATTTTTTATTTCCTTTTACATTTCTATTTTACACAATTTATAATTTATTTAAATATTTTGTATGTTTGGGCACAACTTTTCTTGCAGAATCCGCTTTTATGCTTCCCGGTATTCCTCTGAAGATCGTCATACCTTAGCGGTAGCGCAAATCAGCTCGTATTTAAAATTTTTTTTTTTTTAAATTTGTTTATTAATTTTTTTTTAACAAAAAGAAACAAAAGAGAAATAATGACACATAATAACAACTTTGTATCATTATATGGATTCGCCTTTGTCATTTCTGGTTTACGGAGAATTTCATTTGACAATAATCGTCACCCAAAAACAACAGAAAATACATGTTGTTTTTGTTAAAAAAAAAACACTGCGAATTGAGTTGTTGTACTATTGCCATCACCTTATTGAGTTCGCCCTGTTCATTTACAATGTCGATTAGGCCTCAGCGCCAAAAGGGCATTATTGAGGCAACTTGACAAACTAATTTAACACAATGTATATACAAATAAAATTGGAAAAAAAGGTTATATAAATATTAAATATCTATTTTAAAAGGAATAAAATAAAAATATTAAAAAACTAAGAAATTAAGAAAAAATATGAAAAATAAAAATAAATTGAATTTATTATTAAAATTATTTATATTACATTTATAATTAAATATAATAATCTCAAAAATTTATTAAATTTAAATTCGTTTCAATTGAATTCAATCAAAACGATTTAAACGTAGAAATTCTTTGAATAAGCTTGAGGTCATTAGGCATATTATTAAACTTTACTTCACCTATATAATCTATTCTCTGTTTGGTTAGTTGTAATCTGCATCGAGGAACTCTAAGATTTTACCTGTTTCGAGTATTAAAATTTTCCTGGTTTTGTTTGAAAGGGATGGTATGGTAGCCAATACTACAATACATGTAATCCATAAATTGGTAATATTGACCTAGTAACGTCCTTGTATAAATTAACAGTAGAATACAACAACGGTAATTGTATACAATTTTTAATGCCTTGTTCTGCATACGTTGCAGAGATCTAAGTGTGTTACTATAGTTATTGTAAGCGTAAGTAATAACCAAGTATTTTAAATGGGACTGAATTAAAGATTGATATATCATTAGCTTCGATTTTTGATCCAATTTATTCTTTAACTTGTATAGTATCCCAATTGCTGGAGCTATCCTCCCTTTTACAGCATTGATATGCAGGTCCCAGCATAAATTGCTTTGAAGAATAATTCCTAAATATTTTACTGAATGTATTTCACGTACAATTTTTCCATCTACATAAACATTAAAATAGTTGTGGATACTCAAAGAATGTGGTCTAAAACGAATTAGTTTGGTTTTCTCCGAATTGAGTACTAATCGATTTAATCTCGCAAATTCAACAATAAGCGAAACATCTCTTTCGATTTGGGTTTTTAGCACCAAGTCGAGGTTGTATGGATACAAAACACATACAGCATCTGCAAACATACATAACTGACCATTTAACTCAAGGATTTTTGTATCGTTGATATAAATTGAAAACAATAACGGTCCTAGTCCACTTCCCTGTGGAACTCAATATTCGACAGAACTAACAGAGCTTTTTGCATTATTGATATTTACATACTGTTTTCTATTTGCAAAGTAACTTTTAAACAATGAAAGTTGTCTATCCCTGATACCATGGTATCATCAGCATTATCCGATGATCTACTAGGTCAAAAGACTTGAAAAAATCAAAGAACATTCCAGCAACTCCAGAAAAACCATCATCAAGACCTTTGCATATACTTTTAACTACGTTGAGGACTGCGTCCTCAGTACCACACCCTCGTCTAAATCCATATTGGTAACTATACAGAAAGCTGTTATCTTCCATGTAAGAAAGCAAATTATCGCACAAAATTTTTAAAAAAATTATATCAATTGAAGATAGTACAGCAATCCGTCGATATTTATCTACAGTGGATACATTTACTTATTTCGGTATTGGAACCAGTTTGTGAACTTTCAAAATGTCAGAATACACTGAGTTGTTTACCATTTTATTAAATATATCACATAAAATTGGATCAATTTCTTCTCGACATTTCTTAACAAATTTTGGTGATATATTATCATCTCCTGCACATTTATTAGTATCCATATCCAATATAACCCTAATTACATTATCAATACATATTAATGTTTTCAATGATAAATCTATTCGGTGATTGAGACAGTGTCCTTAGTGCATTACAATTATCATTATGATAAATTTCAATTTCACTCTTAAGGTTGTTAAGGTAGTTGTTAAAACAATTTGCCTTAGTTTGATCACAAGTGATTAGCTGTCTTCGAGCGTCATTTAAAATAATTTCCTTATTTCCTCGACGACCAATGGTAGAATTAATAAATTTCCAAGATTTCTTTGGGTCCTTTCCAATTTTGGATAAACAGTCGGAATAATAGTTGTCTCTACACTTCCTTATTTTTATTACCTTACTTAGTCGCTTCAGGCTATCATCTATGCTCTGTTTACTTCTATATTTCATTCTTTTTTCAATAACTTCTCCTTTAGTAAAATCAATTTCTGCAGATTTTGATTAACCCATGGAGTAAGCTCAAATCTTAATGGCTTTAAACATTGGTTCACTATGGTTGATTCATTAATAGGATATTTCATACCAGAAATTAACATATTTGTCAATTCTGATGTGTTAAAAGAAGAAAAGTTCTCAGGTAAGCGATTTCGCAGAATTGCCCTTGCTTTTACGTAATCATACTGCTTCATTGTTATCTCTGTATATTGTTTGTTCACCACATTGCTATCGAACCTACAGTAAACCATATTATGATCTGACAGATTGCATTCAACCGAGTCAACACAAATTTTATCTGCAAATTTACTAAATACCTGGTCTATACTGTTTTACTTTGGGGTCTTGTAATCAAACTATGCGCACTATTATAATCATAATTTTGAAACATCATATGCAGGTTAGCATAATGTACGTTCTGAAAAGCATCGACATTCGAATCACTTACGAATATAATTGGATTAGGGGCATGAATATTTAATAAGTCATCAACAATATCTATGAAATCATCTACAGTCCACTTTTGCGAACGATAAAACGAAACAAGCTTTAAAGGTTTGCGGTTAACCTTAAAATTACTAAAAGTGATAATTATGAGTTCAACAAATTTGTCACTTTCACATGTATTTACTTCATAATACTTCATAATGAATGCTTTTTTTGACATACAGAGGTTTACTACCATAAACAGCCTTTCGACAACAATGTACACTACCTTACCCAGGAATTGCATAAATTCGTGATATGTCATTACCAAACCATGTTTCTTGGATTGCAATTACATCCGGCAATTTAGGTAGCCTAACTATTAAATCTTTAAATTGATTGAATTTACCAATAAATGAAACGCTTCTTATGTTAAAACTTAATATATTAAAACAATTCGAATTCAGATTACAAATATAATTTTTAAATTTTAAAAATTGTTTAAAATATTGATTTTTAATCATAAAAAAGTTAAATTACAAACTAAATGATATTTTATTAAATTCATAACATAATTCATAATATATACATATTTAGGTTAGAGGTCGAATTGACCCATTGTACAATTTAATTGTATATTGTATATACATATATTTAAGAAGAAACGTGAGCAGCTCCGCCTACACTATCTTCATCGCCATCATCGCATCGCTTGTATTTACATCTGCTTCTTTGCTGTTGACTATAGACCGTCTTTTATAATGTTTATTAGTTGTTGTTTCTAATAACATTCGATCAACATCATCTTCCCAGCTAATCAGTTGTTGTTTTCCCAGATTACTCTTTTTGCAGTAAACTCGTCCGTTGCGAGCATAAACTTATTGAAAACCAATTGATTTTAACAACTTTGCATAGTATAATAGGCTTAGTGTCTCTTTACTGTTTAAATCATGCACATAAAATTCTTTTGTATTTTCATTTTCTTTTAATTTAGACTTCGATGACATCAGTTTATTCTTATTATTCATTTTTGATGAAAATTTTACAACCACAGTTTTTCTACCATCCATAAATTGTTTTATAGTTTTTAGGAAATATGCATCATTAAAAGCACTAGGTTCAAATACGACACCCACATCTTTAGACAGATTAACAACAGCATCAATAGCACTAACTTTATCATTCACTTTAATATTGCTAATAACGCAATCATTTTTTACTTTAAAATCATTTAATTCTTTCATTGCAGTTTTAAGAGTTTGTATTTCTGTTTTTAATTTTTTGTTTTCTTTCTCCATTTCATTAATTTTCTCTCTTTCCTTCAACACTTGAGTAAATTTTTATGACATAAAATTAATAGATTCAGTCAGCTGATCCAACATTTCCAATTTTTTAAATTCAGTTTTTATTGTGGTTAGTTCATTCCTGAAGTCGCCGTAGTCTAGTAGGTAGTGTGTTGGCTTATTAGACGTAAAGCCAGGGTTCGAGCCCCAGGCGAGACATCAAGACAAAATACAAAATGTATTTCTTCGGCGACTTCCTCTTAGCAGATTTCTGGCAAAAACTCTGAGAGTAAAATAAAATTGCCATGAAAAAGTTTCTCAAAAAATCTGTCGTTCGGAGTCGAATTTAAACTGTAGGTGCCACCACTCATGTATAAAATTAACACACACAACATAAGTGGTGTGAGAAACTAGGACGTTGTACAATGGGTCAATTCGACCTCCGGGTACTGTACTTGTCTTAATTGACAAGTACACGTCCTCTAACCTAACCTAACATAGTTCATTTCTTATTTCTTTATCTCCCTCTTTACACAAATGACATAAAAACCATTCATTTTCATTTTTTAAAAGTCTCTCAAATTCTCTTTTACTCAATTTAGTGCACTGAGAATGAAAGTTTTTAGTGCATTTATCACACTCAATATAACTGTTTGTATCTTCTTTTATTTCATTTTCACAAATAACACAACTAATATTTTTTGTTTATTTAACATATTTCTGCGTGCAATTTTTTAGACATTTTTCACTGTGTTTATGTTCCTAATGATATTCTTTAAAATTCACCGATTTTTATTAATATTTGACCACTTTTTACCTTCTAAATTTAAAATTGTTTGGAACGCTTTTAGCACTGAGAAAAATGTACGTTTATTCACCAGGATTGCCAAGTTCTTCTGCTCAAGTATTTTTTTAAAATTTGGATCAAGATAAATTTTTTTAAAATCTTTTTTTGGGTATTTTTCTACCCATTCGACGTTAATGGGTTAATTAAAATATATAAAGTAAGCGATGATATTTTTAAAGCCCATTCTCTTGTGAAGAAATTCACACTTCGTCAGATAAAATCTAAGAAAAATTAACGTATTTATTATTTAAAGAGTACAACAGCCGTGTCATATTTTTATATATGATTATTTATCAAATGAACTTTCAGTTAAAAATTTTTGATGTATCTTGAATGTGTGTCGAAAAATTTGTATTTTCTACATTTAAGCGACTAACAGAATTTGGCTAATACTTGCGATTTTCGCAAATGTCATTATTTCGCTTTGTGACACTGTTTCTTCGGCATCACAATTGAAGAATCGCGAAAAGATTAGGATCAGTTAAGCCATTGCAAACTCCCTGCTATATGTGAAGTGTGTCGTATCCAAGTGCCGGTCAAATGCGATAAAGGAGACAGTTCTAAAAAAATTAATGGCGTTGTTGGTTGATTTGATAGTCTAGTGGGTGGTGTGCTATTATTATTAGCGTGAAGGTCCTGGCTTCTGGTCTGTTACATCACCCCAACATTTGCATATACATATGCAGTTGAAAAAAAATGTTCATGTTATAGTAATTACGCTGGTCACCCTAATTTTAAGTGAATAGAATTAAGTAGTGTAAATACGACTATTTCTTTTTTACTGTGAACATCTTGTCATTTTGTAAAATAAAGAAAAGAGAATTTTTAATTCAATCATCAATCAACCCCCAAACAGAAGTTACGTTAAAATATTTAATATTATAATTTAATAATATTTATTGTATTTTTCTGTGGCTCAACAATAATATTTTATTTTGGAGCTTCTACCCAATTTCCCCCCCCCCCCCAAAACATTTGGTCCTTATCGAACCGGATCAAGCCAAAATAAAATATTTTAATTTTGAGCCATCTCTTTGCAGATTTGAAGAGTCAATTTTCAAAAAAAGGTATGTTTGTAAATTTTAATAAAATAAAATAAAACAAATACAAATAATTTGAAAGTGTAAGAATACAACTGCTAAAATACGGGAATGTTAAGTGAATTGTTGTTGCAATAACACCACAGTGCTTTTTGTAGTTGGTGAAAACAATAAGTACACACGTGTTGTTGGTTGTTTACTTCTTTTGTAAATTAAACAGTTTTATTGTTTTCTGCGCGTGTTGTCAATCCTCGTTATTGACATTACTTTTTGGCTTTTTTCTAATTTATAAATTCATTTAATTATTTATTTTATATTTAAATATTCTTTTTATTTTACTATTTCGCGTGAAGTATTCTGTTTACATTATTTTGCACGTTTCAAAGTTTTAGGGTTAAAATATTTTTGCTGAATCGTTTTCTTTAATTCCCCGTGTCGGAATATCAATAATATAATGTCAGGGATATCATCTTCGTCTACATTTGCTCCACTAGACTTCCAGAACATATCCTAGGTCTTTGGGAGCAGTCTCAAGGGCCTTGCTCGGACCTACCCAAGTGGAGCAAGATGGATGAATTCCTGACTGCCAGATACCGAACTCTGGAATCAGTTTCGGACATTATTGGCAGCCACAATTTTACCCAGGCTACTGATAACCCCAGAAAATTCAAAGCTTATGAGACTGTTGCCCAGAATATAACCCAAAGGAAGTGTCCAATTTGCAGTGAGAATCATCCCATTCGTTTGTGTTCGGACTTTTTGAGAATGACGGTTAGTGTTCGTTTAGCAACAGTTAAAAAGCATAAATGCTGCACAAATTGTTTGACAGCCTCACATGAGTTCAAGAGATGCCAGAGCTCAATTGTTTGCTACATTTGCAAACAAAAACATCATTCACTACTTCATCGTATAGAATCTTCCCCCCGGGAGGAACTGAGGTCTGGAACTAACCCCGCTGACACTTTTACCCAACATAGTTCTCCAGAAATCCCTCGGCCTTCTCCTGCACAGAGGCGGAATGAAGTGGATAATGGCCCATCTACATCCACTACTACCCGTTCTTTCCAGAACTTCGCTACTCGTATACACCCAAGTAAATATAGAACTGAATCATGCAATGATTTCTGCGAGAGCTCTGATAGACCCAGCGTCTCAAGCTACTTTCATCTCTCGAAAGTTACAACTGAAGCTAGACATTCCAACCTATTCTGCACCTGCTGCCACTGTTGTGGGCCTTAATGGCTCAGTTGTAGCAAACTCAACAAAAGTTTGTACTTTCGCTAGTTTTCGCTAGGACCTCCTATTGATCCATCGTTCAAATTGACCAAATAGCCAAAGTTATTTGACCCCGTTGGGTGAGTGGCACCTAAAATCGTAGATGCTAAGATTATTTTATGCGTCAAATTTATAAAGGCATAACAGATTGGGACGAATGTTTGGAACCCATGACATTTAACAGATGGCTTGAGTTTGTCGATGATTACTCGTACATCGACAGGATTAACATCCCCCATTGGGTTAATTTGAACCCTCAGCGTGAAGTACTTCATGCATTTTGTGATGCTTCTGAGAGAGAAAGCAAATGTTGCCATTCTGTCTAGTAGAGTCCTAACCCCGTCTGGTGAATTTGTCACCCACTTACTCGCTGCCAAAGCAATAGTTGTGCCTGTAGAAGTGTAAACTTTACCCCGTTTAGAGCTCTGCGGTGCAGCTCTATTGGCAAAAATGGTATTTTCACTTCGTAAGAAGCTGAATTTTATCAGATCGGAAGCCTTTGTGGGACAGTTTCGGCTATCGTTCTGTCCTGGCTTCAAAAACCCCCGTGTCATTGGCTAACTTTTGCGGCAAATCGAATATCGTTGATCGTGGACCAGGTAGGTACTGACAATTATAATCACGTAGAATCTCTACATGATGTTGATACCCTATGATGACCGTTTTTAATCATCAAAAACCTATCGAGACCTCGTTGTTGTCGATTTTTTTTTAATTAGTTATGAAAATTTATCCTCTAACAATTGAAAACTAGGTCGAATCGAATGGATTTTTTTCGTTCCTGACTCGAAAGTACGAGTGGCTGACGTTCGAACTGCCAATGGCGTTCTAACGCGGCCTATTGTTAAGCTCGTATTACTCCCTAACCCTAGTCAGAACTAACTCATTCTTTCTTTTTTCCTTGTTTGTTTTGTCCTTTTATTTATAGATGTCCGAAGCAGCACCCAGAAGATTCACTGTGGAACGTCCGGAAAGTCAAAGTCTCGTCGAAGTCATCAAACGTACCGTCTCGAAGTGCCTTTTGTGTAAAGGCCAACAATCTCTCAAAATATGTCCGGCATTCCGCCGCTTAAACTCCTACAGGCGACTGGGCGCAGTAAAGCGACTCAAATACTGCACTAACTGTTTGGCCCAGTCCCATTTTTCTAAGAATTGCCGTAGTAGGGAGCGGTGTATGGAATGTCTGGGCAAACACCACACCATGCTGCATTTCCGGCAACGGGACAACAGCAAACCCAACACTACCAAAAAGAGGGTTGTTCAAGGGAGGGACAACTATAAGAGCACAACCCGCAGCCATGCTCATGAGTGTTCCTGCCAGCCCCATAAAAGTAAGGACAAGAACAATGTAGTTGCGACACCCAGCTCTACAGGAGCAATAATCGTTATTAATGTACTTAGTAAATAAGTAACTCTTTTCTAATTGAATTGTAAATTAAATGAATTTTTTTTAAATGAAATTTTGTATAAAATGAATTTTTATTTTAAATGAATTGTTATTCTAACTGAATTTTGTTATTTTTATTTATTGTTACTTTAATTGAATTTTGTTATTTTTATTCCTATTTGATCAGGTAGCTTCCCGTCTCTACTTGTTGCACCCTTGCAAGGGGGGGCGGTATGTTTACGCTGGTCACTCTAATTTTAACTTAATAGAATTAAGTAGTGTAAATACGACTATTTCTTTTTTCTGTGAACATCTTGTCATTTTGTAAAATAAAGAAGAGAATTTTTTATTCAATCATCAATTAACCCCCAAACAGAAGGTACGTTAAAATATTTAATTTCACAATTAAATAATATTTATTGTATTTTTCTGTGGCTCAACAATAATATTTTATTTTGGAGCTTCTACCCAATTCCCCCCGAAACATAGAGCTCTCCGAATTTGTGGTAAACACTTCGCAAACTATGTTGCACCTAGCAAATGTAAGGATAAGTAAATGTCTCAACTGGACTAAATTAAGAAAAAATTGAAGGTTTTTATTTTTATCACTGTTTTATTGTTTCTATGATTTTAAATTTAATAAATAAACAAATAAATGAATACACCAATTTGTATAAATACTTATATTTCAGACTTTAATGAAACTCTCTAACAGGCTACTCATCTTGTTACTTCTAGCTATGAGGGTTATTATCCTTGTCTTCACAGCTATTTTACGTCTTCAAGAATGCAGGTGACACTAGTTAAAATGATTCCTAAGCCTGGAAAGGAATAAGTTATGTTAACTGCTTAAGCTTAACACATCAAAAAACTTCAAAGAAGCCAAAACATTATTTTGCACATGAGTGCAGCAGATGTGTGGCCCATGAAAAATTTTCTGAGAAAGATTTTCAAAAGCTCGCATTTCATCAGAACTTTGTTACTCTTCACATATTAAACTATCGTGACCATGTTCGTCTGAATAAGACATACAAAATTACTGACTAACATAAAAACTTATGACTTTGAATTTATTAACGATATTGATCGGGCATTAACTGTTTTTTCTTTAGATTTTACGTTAGTTCAATATATTTGAATAAATAATAAACAGTTTTAAGCAAAATTTTTTTCTTTAACTATGATTATTAACATAAAATTTTTTAATTGGAATGTAAAAACTAATTTTTCCTCAATCACACTGTCCACTTGTATCTTAGTTTTTTTGCTAATACAAGTTGGCTCATAATTCTCTTTTTGTATTTCGTGCTTTGTAAAACAAACGATTTCTCAAAATCACAATATTATATGAAAAAAAAAATTTTAAAATCGTGTAAAACATTTGCTGCAAAAGCGACATTACAGAATTTTCGACTTCTTCCCTCTTATCTTTTTCTTCACATACATAACATAATTGGTCATTACAACCCTTCAGTCAGGATTACGACCTAGCTTCTCACCCCACTTATGTTGTGATTGTTAAATTTTACACATGAGTGGCGGGACCTTCAGTTTAAAGTCGATTTCGAACGACAGATTTTTGAGAAACTTTTCATGGCAATTTTTATTTACTCTCAGAGTTTTTGTCAGAAATCTGCTGAGAGGAATTCGCTGAAGAAATACTTTATTTTATTTGTTTTTGATGTCTGGCCTGGAGCTCGAACCCTGGCTTTACGCCTAATAAGCCAACACACTGCCTACTAGACTACGGCGACTTCTTTTTCTTCAATAACTATTTATTATTGACTTTCAAAGTGTTATTTCATGAAGAAAATATTTCATTCGTCCTTTGCACTCTATCGAAATTTGTCACACTACCCCCTTTTCATTCTCCTGAATTCCAACCCAACAAACTATCCGAATATAAATATTAATACGTTTAACCATCTTCATCTTTGTAATTGATTGGGATTTGTGATCGAAAAAATAGAAGCTCAACTTGAATGTAATCTCTAGGCACATCGTAAAAACTATAAAATCTATAGCATCCAAAATCTCCTGACTGTCTATAAGTCAATAGGTTGGTCATCCACTAAGCCCATCTTTGAATTTATATCAAATATTACACGTCCTCTAGGTGTTATATTTTGGGAGTACCAGAACGTATGTCTGTAGTCTTCAGTAACCAGAAGAGGATCCTAGAAATTAAGATATTGTTCCTCCGTAAACCTCGGAGGCGAGCAAACTGAGGATATAACACACTTTTTAAGAAAGCGTCATTTTCGTGCATAATAGATGTTCGTTGGTTGTAAGTAATCTTCACACAGCTCTCCCAATAAATGATGTTTAAGTCTTGACTTAATATATATATATAGCTGACCCCCCACGTGCTCTACCTCAGAGATCCTTACAATCATGTATTTTAAATAGACTTCTTGACGTTAAATGTGTCTCGGATACAAGCATTAAATCAATTTGTTTTACTGCAAGGAGATATAAGATCTCGATTTTATGATGGCGGGTACTGTTTGCGTTTCAGAAGCATATTTTTACACAGTTCATCGGTTGTCAATCGTTTCCATCGTATATAACCATGAAGCTGTTCATTGATTGTACCAATTTTTCAATTGTAGATTCAAGGTGGCCGAAATTATACTAGGGGCTTTAGTTGATGGTTCCTTAGTCGATAATGGTGTCTGGGTTGGAACAGCTTTATTCTTCACAGCATTAGCATAAGATACCTAGATGAAGGTTGGTGGGTTAGAATAACTACCAACATAAGCACAGCTAAAACGAGTTAATCACGCCAGTGTGGGTGGGAACTATGCTGGCTTCTGTATCACACAAATTTTGACAAATAAGTACACAGTGCTGCCTCTATAATTGGCTGTTCAACTACAGTTACCACATCTCTTTCAAATACGTCGCCTTTAGGTTTGTCACAGGTTTGGTTCCAAGGAGGTCACCGCATACGACGCGAACACAGGCAAGCTTACATACCATACTTATACTTTTATATAGCTATTCAATGGTTATTTTGCAGCGTAATAGATATCTGACGTTATATATGGGATTTTGGCTTCGTCAATATTACTACTACGCTTAATTGTTGTCCCTAACGGTTACGTTGGGGATCAACGCTGCACACTGTCGCGAGCGTGGCCAAAAATTGTCAAAGTCGATGTGGGAAAATTATTATTTTTTTACCTTTATCTTATAGAAAACACTTCTATTAGTTGATATGTAAATTTTTTTTAAACCTTTGGCGTAGTTTTTTAGTTAAGAATTACCATGCAGTATTTAAAGTTTGTGCGAAAACTTGAAATTTGACATATTTTTGTTGTAGTTAAAATTCAAAAATTCTTTTTGGTAACAGCTAAATTATTTGTAATAGAATTGTAAGCCAGGTATGTAATTGTCATTACAACGCTGTAATTGTTTACAAATATTAATCATATGTGGAATACCGTTAGCCAAAATACAGGTCTTCAAAAAATTAAGATTAACATGCATTTATTAACTCCAGTAGTGAATTAAAAAAAAAAAAACACCCAAAATAACTTTTGAAATTTTTTGATATTTTATTGCCACTAGTATGTACATATAAATTTCAGCTGCTTCTGACTGCTTTTGTGGGCGTTATAAATGTTTTTAGTGTCAACATCATTGCAGATTTGTGATATTTTTGAGCAATGGGTGCAGCTTAAGAAAAATAATACAACAAATGTGTTGCATCATATTGAACAATTTGTGGAAAGTCGTATTCAAAGATTTCTCACAGATATAGAGAACGACAAACTAAAATTCATTCTTTTAATAATTAGTAATAATTGGACAAAATGTAGACGCGGAAAAAGTAGGTTTGAAGCTGAGTTGAGTACATGGCTAGATAATGAACTATTTCGTAAAGATATTTGTGATGTAAGTTTTATATTTAAACATAAATAAATTCAATTAGGAACCAAGTACAAGTAGCGGTAAGGGTCGACCATCTGTTTGCTATGAAGATGCATCAGAGCGAACAAAAAGAAGACGAATCGAAGAGCTTGTTGCGTCCACTTCTGCTGATGCTCTTACTAAAGCAGCAGGAAAAGTATATAAGTCCAAAAAAGATCGAATATCAGTAGAAAGAGCTTTAGCCTTATACATTGATATGGATCTCTCAGTCAAACAATACATCATGATGAGAAAGGTTGTAAATTCAATTCACGAGGATTGTTTTCCTTCCTATTATTTAATTGCAGAAGCTAAAAAAATCATTCCTGATGGTATTCATATATCAGAAACTTCTGCAGAGATTGCTTTGCAAAAAAATTTAGATAAAACAGCTGAAAGTATATTAAATAATTTCGAAGTTGATACACAGAATGATCTATTCCTAGAATGTAAATGGGGTTTTGATGGAAGTAGCGGACATAGTGCCTATAAATAAGTTAGTAAAACATTTAAATCATAATTTGCGATTCGAAAAAAGGATATATTCAATTTTTTTATGTCTTTTTGATACTTTTTTGAAAAAGGACATTTTTAAGGTAGGCGTATGCTTGATCAAAATTAAACGAAATTTGGAGGAAGTGTTAAGCATGTTAAAACTAATAAGTGTACCAAATTTTATTAACATATCCTTTTTTCCTCCAAGTTGTAGCAATTTTTAATTTCAGGATATATGGGAAGGACACGAATCCTTTGACTTTAAATGACCAAATTTTAGGTATGATTATGTTTTACCAATTAATATAGGTGCGCCAAATTTCATTACTCTACTATTACTCCGTCTATTTTTGGCCACTCGTTATATGAAATCGCGACAGTGTGCGCTGTATTTTCGCTCCGTTACACAAATAATTTTCAATCTGATCAAAAAATATTGAAAATGCTCAGTAGTTATATTTACCAGAAGTTATCTGAATGATAAAATGATGGCATAATCTAAATGCAGTTTTATATCCTTGTTTGATATAAAAGGCTTGTTATATGGAAAATTTGCCTAATATTTCCACAACCAGAAAAGCCTGTAACATTTGTGCATTTACGTTTTCGTATACTCAAATAGTTTCTTTTTATTGTTTTGCAGAAATTTTTTAATCAATTTTTATTCCCCAAAGAAGCATCTCCTATTTTTTCAACCTCTTTGTAGGGAAATTGAAAGTAAACACGTATTCTTATGTTACCTTTCTGTCACATATTGGACAACAATTTCACGCATCTTTTACCATCATTATAAATAAAGTTAAACGATCAATGATTTTTATTAGCACCCACTTTGACCTTAATAATTGTTTCCCATCAAACCGAAAAACTATTAATAACGTGGAATTCTTAGATTTTTCGAAAACAATACAAACACATTTGTACAGTACATATGTCTGTTGTAGATTTTTTTATCTCTTTAAAAAACTTTAGTTGACTCTAATCGAACTAAGTTGGATACAACCGCGTTGTCCGAACAAAATTATTTTATACTGAGAGTTTTCTACAGTGCGATTCATGAATTATCCGGAAAATGAAGGCTGCAGACAGCAAATTAAAATTTCACATGATTAATATGAGCAAATCAGTTGAACTTTATATGTAAAATATAACCTAATTACACCTCTGTTTAAGTTTGCCCGGACCCCGGAACTGAGAACAGTTATAAACGTTTTGCCCGATAAAGCAGAGTGGCCCAAAAAGCCACTAATTTCTGTGAAAAATCGTAAGCGTTTAAAAATAAAATTGCTTATGTTGGCAAATGTTATCGATATTGTTCCGGCACTGCCATATTTTTGAAAAAGTTAAAGGTGACTTTAAAGCTCACTTTAGCTAAATTTTCTTTAACTAAGCCCAACTTTAACGCCAAGTTGTAACAAGGGCCCTTAATATATTAATTCTTTTTAATTATTCATTCCAAACAAAATAACCGAATGTTATGACTCCCAAACGTTTGCGTTAGGTACAATAACTGCAAACATTAAAACATTATTTTCCAAATGTGCTGGTCCACATGAAGTCTCTTTCTGTAGTTCGACTTCTGTAAAATGTGCGAATTGTCATGTAGAACATAACTCCATAGATAGCGTTTGTCGTATAAGATCCTCGCATATGGAAATAAAGAGTCGTAATTCTGGCCAACATCACACTTATCGTCATATAAATATTGGTACTAATAATAAACGTAATACATATACTTACACTAACAATAAAAATTTCATTAATAACACGGTGCGACAGTCAAAATACACCCAGCTAATGACATAGTGTAGGTTGTGAGTTTTGTTGAGTAGAATACAAATTTTTTTTTTTATATTTCTCGAACCCTCCAAACTTGTTTTATTTGATAAAAACGGTATTTTTGATGTTTTCCCACAAAATTATTGATTACCCAAATATTTCTTAACCTATTTTCAAAATCCAAAGTTTTTTGAAAAGGGGACAGATGACCCTTTAAAATGGTATACATAAACATATGGTTCAAACTTACATTTACATATGAGTTTTGATCGGGTAAACTTGGAAAATTTGAAATTTTTCTCATTTTTTTCAAGTTTAGCTTTTCTTAATTGCAAAATTTAGTTAAAAAATATAAAATAAGTGATGATATTCTGAAAGTGCATTATCTTGTGAAAAGATTGACACTTCGTTTGATCAAAAATTACCGTAGTTATTATTTAAACAGTCGTGTTATATTTTTTATATATGTCATCCTATCAAATGAACTGTCAGTTCAGAAATTTTCAAAAGTTTTGATGGATCTTGATTGTTTATCGCAAAATGTGCCAATTTCACGTTTGCATGACTACAAGAAGTCGGCTGATATTTGAGCTTTTTGCAAATATTGTTATTTCTCTTTGCGCAAACATTCTCGTCTTCTGATCTTCTGGTGGTCGCTCAAACGTGAAATTGACACATTTTGCGATAAACAATCAAAATCCATCAAAAATGTTTAATATTTTTGAACTAAAAGTTCATTTATAAATATTGTTACATAAATCGAAACGACCTAATATCGTTTAACAATAAAAACGATAAACAAAAGCTATCAGCTACACCAACACAATATACACGACACAAATACGCACTAACACTAAGAATACAACGAACGTGTTGATTATCTAAAGCTGCACACACACATGTGTCCAACGAACCAGGTAGCAACAACAACATAAAGTAAACCAGCTACGACAAATATGTAACGGACAACATAAGCAAAGTACACAAACAACAATGTACTAGCAGAAGTCTCGAGAAGGGGTGAGCGAGAACCTTCCACATCGAGAACGTTCATCATACTGATCATACGTGCGTGCGGACTATAAAAGGGCTCACTGTTGCCAATTTAGCTATTTTCTCGCCAAATCTAGCGATTTTTAAATCCAATTTGCGGAAAAAAATATGATTTAGCCATTAGCTATAAACTTAGCGATTTTTATGTTGCTACAAAGTAACACTCAAATAACGGTTTTTAAAGAAAAGAAAAACATAAACAAACAACGCGAATTATTTCTACGGTATTTTTGTGACATGTTTAAGTGAATGAAAATTAAAGCATAAAATTAAGTTGTAAGCTTTTAACAATATTGTCAAAAACTATAACAACTTAAGGAATGGGGCCTATATATAACTAAAAATTTCGCCGTGAGTGGCTTAATCATCAATTATGAGGTCCCGAAATCAGTGTTACACAAAATTGTAACAAATTCCACGTATGAAAGTACAAATGCTGAAGATTGGCTTACAATATTCAATTAATTTAGTTTTTAATTAAAACTGTTAATTAATTTCGTATTTTTTATTGTTACTACTATCTACATACATACATACATATGTATATGTTTCCTGAATTTTTTAAATATATGTACATAATTTAAAAAAAAATTATTTAAATTTATTGCGATTATTTTTTCAGAATTAAGCGATAAATCGTTGTCTTTTTACATAATATTAAAATTCCCAAAAAATTTATTGTTTTGGCGATTTATCGCAAAAATTTTAATTTTTTTTTTAAATTTAGCTATTTTCTAGCTATTTTTTAGTCGATTTTAGCGATATTTTTTGGAAAAAAGTTGGCAACAGTGAAAGGGCTGGACAAAGCAAGCAGCAGTGAGAGTTAATTTAGTCAGCCTTGTGTGAAGTTGCGTGTGAACAAAATAAGTCGTGGTTGTAAAGATCTAGCGAATACTTGTGTGAACTAGTACAGTGAATAAACAGATTATTATTGTTGTATCGTTAAGTTATATACGGTGGTACACAAAAGTAGTGTAAATAATAAAGAGAGTTTAAGAAAAACTAAAGACATATTTGTTTTTACTTTGTTGCAATTAACGAACTCATATTTAAACGTTTTTAAAAAGGTAAAAACGTAACAATTGGTGTCAGAAGTCGGATTGCAAAATCCAAAAGTAAAAATAAATAAAAAGAAATAAATAAATAAAATGAAACTATCAGAATTAAGAGTGGACCGGCTGAAACGAGAGTTGGGTAAATTAGAGCTGCCAACAACGGGTACGAAGAATGAACTACAAAGGCGGTTAAGGGAACAACTTCAGCTTCAGGGCATCGACATCGAATCCTACGAGTTCGAGGATGAAGAGGAACGAGAGTTACAGGCCCCTGCAACGCCTAGCGGTGTCGACATAAATTCGTTGCTAGCCGCTATGATGGAAAAAATGCAAGTATTAGCTGATAAACAAGAAGCTTCCCGAAAAGATAGTGAACAAATTATGGAGAAAATGCAAGTAGCAAACCAGAAGCTATTCGAAGCTTCTAGAAGTGAAAATCAAAAACTTCTAGCTGAAGTGCAAGAAGCTTCTAGAATCGAAAATAAAAAACTTCTGGCTGAAGTACGAGAAGCTTCTAGAGCTGAGAACCAACGTCTGCAAGCAGCAATTTTGTCAAAAATTGAAATGGAGCTGGAAACAACATCTGGAAAGCTGCAGGAAATCCATGAGGCGGTCACCAAAAGAATTACTGGTGTGGAGGAAAGGATGTCACATTTAGAAAGGACCGTCGATACAAAAGTGAACGATTTGGGGAAGACCGTCGACGGAAAACTGGTGATTATGGAAGAGAAGATCAACAACCTCCAGAGCCAGCGACCGGAACCAGTGCTAGTCGTGTCCGAAAGTACCGGCAGAATAAAAGCACCTAGCTTTGATGGCAGCTCACCCCTATCCGTATTCAAGTTCCAATTTGAGACAGTAGCCAGCAGAAACGGATGGGACGACAAAGAGAAGGCTCTAGAACTAATTCTGGCATTAAAAGGTGTCGCAGCTGAGATTCTAGAAACCATGTCAGCCAGCAGCAGAAACAACTACAACGACTTAATGGTGGCGTTGCAGCGTAAATTTGGCGATGAGCACAAACGGGAACTATACCGCATGGAGTTGAGATGCCGGGCGCAAAAGGCAAATGAGTCATTACAAGCCTTTGCAATGGAGGTTGAGAGATTAGTGCAGCTCACATACCCCGGAGAAAACCACCCACTGATAGACAACATTAAGACCGAGGCGTTTGTCAATGGTATACGTGACCCTGACATCAAACTTGCGGTATGCTCTACGCAGAAGACAACCTTTGCCGAGACCATGGCCTTCGCACTAGCCCAAGAGACCGCTCGCGCAATTTCAAGACTACAAATTAGCAGAGTGCGAAGAATGGAAGTAGTGGAGGAAGATGAATGTCTTTTAACCAAGCTTAAGGAGATGGTGAAGCAAGCTTTAGAAGAAAACGGACGAAGGGCTAAACCTAAATGCTTCAACTGTGGAAAGAGCGGCCATTTCCAAAGAAACTGTAAAGCGCCACGGAAAAGATCAAGACTGGTCTCACCAACAAGACGACGTGCCATTGCTACGCCTAAGGCTACTGATGAACACTACGCTGAAACGAGTAGTTCCAAGAAAAGGCGCGGAAAGCCTGAAAATATCGAGGATCATCCTGTGTCCAAAGTACCGAGAATAGAGGGTAATATGCAAATCGAAAAGTCCTCGAACACTTACACAACTGCAGAAAAGACTGAAGTTAGAAGAGGACGCAAGAATATCAGAGCTGATTCCGAACCATCGCCATTAACAAAACGAAGAGTCATAAAACGTGGCAAGGCTGATGCACTATCAAGCCGATATCGTAATTTGGAGCGTAATCATTATGTAAAGGCTGAGAAGAAGGAATACACCGTTGATGTCCGGCGAATGCAGATCGAAGCCAAGGAAGACTGGTCCGAAGCACAAAAGAGTGACCCGATACTGGCGAAGATAATAGCAGCTAAGGAAGAGGATAAACGACCTACCAGCAATGAGATATCCGGAGAAGGTCCTCTTACAAAAGTGTATTGGGCACTATGGGACAGTTTACGGTTGATAAATGGATGCTTATATCGACGTTGGGAAAGCGCTGATGGCAAGACCTTATCTAACCTATTAGTAGTGCCTTCCTCCAAGACGAATGAAGTGCTAAAGGAGTCCCATAATGGAGCTAGCGGAGGACATCTGGGAGTGACAAAGACGTTGGAAAGGCTAAAACGACGTTTTTATTGGGTTGGATGTCAGCAAGCAGTAGTGGATTGGATAGCAAACTGTACCCAATGTATTGCATCTAAAGGTCCAGTAAAAAGAAGTCAAGGTCAGCTGCAACAGTATAACTCGGGCGCACCTTTGGAGTTTAGAGCTGTGGCCAGTAATGGAATGAAAGCCAGGTATGATCGAGCAACAAACACGGAGTGTTTCCATGAAGGACAACTGGTGCTATTTTACAACCCAACGCGGAAGAAAGGATTATTCACCAAGTCGCAATGTAGCTGGGATGGACCGTATAAAATAATTAAGCGGTTAAACGATGTCGTGTACAGGATATAAAAAGCTAACAGCCCCCAAACAAAAATGAAGGTCGTACACATAGAGCGACTGGCAAAATATGGGAAAGGAGATAATGAGCCTATTCGGGACGAACAGGCTTAAGTGGGCGGCAGTGTTACATAAATCGAAACGACCTAATATCGTTTAACAATAAAAACGATAAACAAAAGCTATCAGCTACACCAACACAATATACACGACACAAATACGCACTAACACTAAGAATACAACGAACGTGTTGATTATCTAAAGCTGCACACACACATGTGTCCAACGAACCAGGTAGCAACAACAACATAAAGTAAACCAGCTACGACAAATATGTAACGGACAATATAAGCAAAGTACACAAACAACAATGTACTAGCAGAAGTCTCGAGAAGGGGTGAGCGAGAACCTTCCACATCGAGAACGTTCATCATACTGATCATACGTGCGTGCGGACTATAAAAGGGCTGGACAAAGCAAGCAGCAGTGAGAGTTAATTTAGTCAGCCTTGTGTGAAGTTGCGTGTGAACAAAATAAGTCGTGGTTGTAAAGATCTAGCGAATACTTGTGTGAACTAGTACAGTGAATAAACAGATTATTATTGTTGTATCGTTAAGTTATATACGGTGGTACACAAAAGTAGTGTAAATAATAAAGAGAGTTTAAGAAAAACTAAAGACATATTTGTTTTTACTTTGTTGCAATTAACGAACTCATATTTAAACGTTTTTAAAAAGGTAAAAACGTAACAATATATACATACATATCGTTAGTATCATTCGTAAATGTGTTAAACGCGTGAAATTTCCGGCAAATTTTGCATTCATAAACCTCAGGATCTTATCGAGCTCTTGGGTAACGACCCTTGATTACGTGACGTCTACTGTTGGGTTTGTAATTTCGGCGTATTATGGTAAATCTGCGGTTATTTCTAAGGGAGAAATTTTACATATTAGAGAAGGTAGAGAGATTAATCTGAAAATAGTGAGATTGAGGCAGTTAGGAAATGTGATTAATTTAAGAAAAGTGCGAATTGTGTTGAGAATTTGATGGTACTTTTATATTCATCCTATTCGGTGGAGCACGAGGGGGAGTAAATGTCCATTCACTTTCGAGTGCTCTACTAGCTACGAGAAAACTTCGACCATTGTCAGTTACTACCCTTTGGGGTAGTCCACGCCTCCCAACGAAACGAGAGAATGCGACTTGGTATGCTGACGCAAACAAGTCCGAGTATAGTTTTAAATGGATAGCTTTCGTGTTGGAGTAAACGAAAGCGCTAACATAGGCCTTTGTAGTGTTTGAATTCAGTGGGGCTGAGAAAAAGTCAATACCTATGACTTGAAACGGAGGTGACAGAGTACATCTCTCTCGGAGGAGTGATACCATTATCCGAGAACAGGGCTGTTGTCGGTAAATAATGCAAGTTTTGCAGTGTTGTATTATCTTCTTCACTCGGGGTTTGAGACGGAAGATATAGAATTCAGTTTGTACCATCCGACACATTTGACTGCACTCAGCGTGAGATAGGTTCGGATAAAGCTGGCAAAAACGGAAGTTGCCAGGTGATATAATGGGATAGCGTTCATCGTATTGTAGGGACAATAGAGATAATCCGCCATTTATTTCAAGAAGTGGCTTTTCATCAAAAGATTTTTGATAGGGGAGTTGAAGTTGGTTTCTAATTCTTTCTGTCCCAAATGTTCGTTGAGATCCAGGGCTAATAAGAGTTCGAATGGTGAAGAGTTCACCTCTATATTCTATTTGCTCTAGAGCAGTTTGCAATAGAATATTTTCATTACTCGTAGAATAATTAGCGTGTACTTGATTCGATGTAGGGTATTCAGTTTGAGTTTCATCGGGATTGTTTTGGGTAGCATTTGTATATTGCGGGGTATTACTGCTACCTTTATAATTTGAGTCATGATAATCTTGCCGTTGAGTTTCTGAAATTTTTGTCATGTGGAGTAGAGAATGATGGGCCTTTTCTGGAAATACCTCTGTATCGCAGGGGGAAGTTTTATAGAGTTATCTAGAGATTCAGATGCATTTTGGGTAAGGGCGTGGGAATATAGGGATGTTCCTAGGTCACTAGAGGAATTTAACTGACCTATCTTTCCTAACTCGAGGATCTGTGAAGTGCAAAGTTAGTAGGCGCCCTCACACGCTTCATAATTTTTCTTCGCCTCTTCCTTAAATTCCGAGGTTACTGTTCTGTTATGGGACAACATTATGTTCTCATAGGAACTTTCGAGTTTTGCCCATATCGTGTTTCAACTTGACCCGTAAAACCAATTCCGATTGCTTGTCTTTGGGAGTTCGTTGGAAATATTGGCAAAATTGGATCAAATGATCACAATCTCGCTACGAGATGAGGTGGAAATTTTTTTTCAATATGGGATTGAAAATTTAAATGATATAAGCAAAGTGTGTTGAGATTTAAATGTTAGATTCGTATATGAGATACGTGTTTAGAATTTGAGAGATTTGGGCTACTGGGAAGTAGAACTAGAACTGCTATCTAGCAAAATTCAAAGAGAATATAGAATTCGAGCGATTCGGACTACTGCGAAGTAGTACTAGAATTTTTTGCTATCTAGCAAAATTAACAGAGAATGTATACAAGCGATAATACTGGATATTGTAATCCAGGAGAAGTTAGCATTTAGGAGATTTAGGCTACTGGGAAGTAGTACTAGATACTTGTTATCCAGCGTAAAAAGAGTTAAGAAAAAACTACAAGTGCTAATTCTCGGTGTAAAAAAATTCTTTTCTATATTCTATGAATAGGGGTTAGGGGCTATAAGGGAATAGCACTATATACCTGTTATCTAGTTTAAAAAGTGAAAAAATGGAATATAGAATTGAATTGAAGGAGAAAAAAATTTGAGATTTTAAAAAACTGCCATGTGAATTCTCCCATAAAATTGCGATAAGAATTTTGAAATGGGACATGCGAATAAATTCATGCAATTTGCGTATCAAGACATTGGCCTTCAGTAATCAAAAAAAAATTTTAATTTTAAAAACGTAAAGTTGAAATCTATTTCAAATGAAGTGTTGTGTTTAAAATAAGAAGGCAGAAAAAAGAAAAATATCAAAAAAGTAAATACATGACAAAAAAATACAAAATTGTTACAACATAAATTATATGAATCAATTTTAAAATAAACATTTAAACTCAATTTTCTCTTTAAAAAGTTATGGCACCTCAGTATCCACAAAAGTTTCGAAACGAAAGGCTGGACCATTATAAACTAAAAGGATGGCTAACAAAAAATGAAAAAGATCCTACAAAAAGTTTTTGCAAGTATTGCAAATGTGCCTTATCCGGAAAGTTGAGCGATTTAATTAATCACGGAGAAACCCAAAACCATAAAACCGCAGCCTATTTAAGAGGTTCATGTCGGCGGAAACTTGACTTTCAACACGTGATAGCTGAAAGCTCGAAAAAGCAGGAAATTGCATTGGCACTATTTACTTGCCAACATTCGTCGACCAATTCAGTGGATCATTTAACAGAACTGTGCAAAGCCCATTTTGTAGACGGCAAACAAATACGGATGCACAAACATTATTAAAAATGTTTTGTCACCGTATTTCATGAATCAATTACGAAATGATATTCGAAATTTAGCCTCCTCATTGATGAGTCAACTGACGTTGGAGTGATTAAACTTTTAGGTAATTTTTTTTATAAAATTGTATTATTTATTAAACAATAAATAACTAATATTTTTTTCTTCTAGGAATAGTATTTTAGTGCAACGAAACAAAAAATCATATCCACATTTTTAACAATTGCTTAGGTGGAAAATGCAGATTCAGAAGGCATTGCAAAAGTTGTAAGTGAAGAACTAAACAAACTAAAAATTAGTCCAAATAATATGTTAGGTATTGCGTTCCGAATTTATTTTTAATCAAATGCGTGTGGCTCTCTCTTCAATTAGCTATTACAAATGCTTGGAAAAATTGTATGCCAAATCACCTTGAATTTTTAGCTAATGAAACATATAATTGGTTTTCGAGAAGCTACACTCGGCAACAAAATTACAAACACATTTTTCAAGCCATAAATGATGAAAAGGTAAAATTAAATGTTTTTAATTATTTAAAAAATAAAATGTTTTTATTTACTACTCTTTTTAATTTAGATGCCATTAAAAATTACCAATATATGTGACACTCGGTGGCTGTCGATTGAAACATCCATTATAAGAATTATAGACCTGTGGGGGTTATCCCCACGAAAACATCTGGTAAAACTGGAAAATACCAATAAGTATGGCAACTCCGGCGCATAAGGGAGAAAAAGAAAACGCGCGTTAATAAAAATTGCATCAGAAATTTCTAGATCATTCGTTCGGCTGCAACCGTAAAGAAAAGTCGCTAAATAAAAAGTTATTTATAAAAAACAGGAATATTGTCGTTTTTAATTTTTTCAAATTTAAATTTTATAATTGGTTTCTTTTTGTGAACAACCAAACTGGTGATCCCGAAAATGAATGCAGAAAGAAAGGTAACACATAACGGCGACGAGGGCTCCATGCCATTAGATTCCGTTGAGGACACTGGTGGACAAAGCGGCGAGAGTGGCCGCGAGATATTTAGAGTGGGCGTCAAGCCGCAAGTATTTTGCAAGGAACAGCCGGACATTTTCTTTATTCAAATGGAGTCACAATTTGCGGTTGTCGGCATTAAATCGGATGATACAATGTACCACCACATAATCTCATCACTGGAACCACAGTTTTTGATACAAGTTGCTGACATCATACGCAACCCTCCGGCCACAGACAAATACAAGGCAATAAAGAATGCCCTTATTGCTGAATACACAGATTCTGATCACCGAAAGCTGCGAAAACTAATTCAAGAAATCGAGCTTGGAGACCTTAAGCCGTCACAGCTGTTAAAAAGGATGAAGGACTTAGCAGGTAACAAAATATCCGATGATGCACTAAAATCCTTATGGATGGAACGATTACCGGAAACAGTTCGGTCGGTGGTAGCAATTGTAGACGGCAATTCTACGCAAATGGCTTTACAGGCTGATAAATTAAAGGAAGTGCAGAACTATTCTTCAATATCAACTATTCAACACAATGCAAGTCTTAAAGCAGAAATAGAAGAGCTCCGAAGAGAAATTAAAAATTTGCGTATTAGCGAAAGTGATAGAGGCCGTTCAGTGGAACGTAGTCAACAACAGACGAAGTAAGTCAAGACCGAAAGTTCGTTTTCCTTTTTGTAAACTTCATTACAGGTTTGGTCATAAGGCAAGGAAATGTGAGGAAACTTGCCAATTCAAAAATTTAAAGCCGGAAAACTAACGGCCACTTTGTCACCGGCGGCTGACAGAGTAGGGGCTACAGAAAGCCGTCGTCTCTTTATCGCAGACCAGAAATCGAAAATAAAGTATTTAATTGACACCGGCGCCGATTTTCAGTTGTTACTCCCACAAAACGAAACGTACCACTTTCTTACAATCTATATGCAGCAAACGGCACACCAATAAAAACTTACGGAACAAAAATTATTACAGTCGACTTCGGATTACGAAGAAAAATGGACTGAGAGTTTCTTATTGCATAGGCGTCGATTTTTTGCATGAGTACGGACTAATTGTTGATGTACGAAGAAGGAAATTAATTGACAGCAAAACCAATCTTATGGCCAACGTCAAGCTGGGAGAAAGTCATCAGGAACAAATACATACAATTTCGCCAGTAGAAACAGGTTGGGTAAAACAACTTCTGGAGAAGTACAAGGATTTAACACAGCCTTTTAAATACATCAAAAATTCTGAAAATCCAAATACTGTGTACCATCACATCGTTACTGAGGGACCGCCAATCTTTGCAAGGCCCAGAAGGTTGAATCCAGAAAAACTTGCTCTGGCAAAAAAGGAATTTGAATATATGCTAAAACAAGGTATATGCAGTCCCAGTAACTCACAATGGGCCAGCCCACTGCATATGGCACAAAAGAGAACCGCGGGAGAATGGCGGCCATGCGGTGACTACAGGCGTCTGAACGCAGTGACTAAACCTGACCGGTATTCCATACCTCACGTTCATGACATATCGCATAGAATGCATAACAAATCTGTATTTACCACCCTTGATCTAGAGAGAGCCTATCATCAAGTACCTATTGCACCGGAGGATCGCGAAAAGACCGCTATAACTACACCGTTTGGCTTATTCCAGTTCAATGTTATGACATTTGGTCTACGGAATGCTAGCCAAACTTTTCAAAGGTATATGGATCAAATTTTTCGTGACCTAGAGTTCGTAACGGTTTACATTGATGACATTTGTGTAGCGTCCACAAGTGTAGATGAACATGTCCAACATTTAAACATCGTTTTCGACCGTCTACAGCAGCAAGGGTTAAAATTAAAAGTTTCGAAATGTGTCTTCGGACAAGGCGAAATAACGTTTTTAGGACATCGGATAACAAAAGATGGCATTTTACCTACGCAGGAAAAAGTTTCAGCGATTCTGAATTTTAAAAAACCAGTGCTTACCTGTGACTTAAGACGATTTATAGCCCTGCTTAATTTCTACAGACGTCATGTCTTCCACATGCCGCGTATAAACAAGGCCAATTACAGAAACTTATCAAAACGAATAAGAAGAATGACAGAACGCCAATAGAGTGGAATGATGAAGCTATATCAGCCTTTGAGGAATGCAGGAATAGCCTTGCCAAGGCAGTATTATTGGTGCACCCCTCTCCAAATGCGAAATTGGTTCTCCAGATGGACGCGAGCAACTTCTGTGTAGGCGCTGTAATCAACGAGGTGCAAAATGGACAACTTCGTCCGCTAGCTTTTTTCTCAAAACGTATGTCGGAGACTCAAAAGAGGTATAGTACTTTCGACAGAGAATTACTAGCGATATACCAATCAGTCAAGTACTTCATCGACGGTCGGGAATGTACACACACACTATACACACCGACCACAAACCACTTACATTTGTTTTTCAACAAAATCCCGAAAAGTCTACACCGAGACAAATACGCCAACTCAGTTTTATCAGTGAATACACAACGGACATTCAACACGTTTGTAGCTGATACACTGTCGAGGGTTGAGGCCATGTTTAATGGAGACCAGATAAACTTTCAGCAACTGGCCCTAAGCCAAGAAGAAGATAGTGAGTTGCACGAATTAAAGAAAAGCTCCACGTTACAGTTAAGGTTCATCAGGTTACCAGAATCATCAATATCGTTATGGTGTGACGTGTCAACAACCACTGTGCGTCCGTATGTTTCTCCACCATTTAGGTCGCAAGTATTCAACTCAATTCATAACATTTCTCATCCTGGAAAACGTTCAACAATTAAGATAATCACCGAACGGTTTGTCTGGAAGAACATGAAGAGTGATATCAGTAGAACGACAAAAGCTTGCCATGAGTGTCAGAAGACAAAAATAGGTAAATATAACCGAAGTGTATTACAACAATTTAATGTTACAGATCAACGATTTCGACATGTCAATATTGACATAGTGGGTCCATTACCGTTATGTGATGACTTTCGGTACTGCTTAACCTGTGTAGACCGATTTAGCCGTTGGCCAGTCGCTATTCCAATAAAAGATATAACAGCAGAAGCAGTGGCACGGGCGTTCGTAAGCGGTTGGATTTCCAATTATGGTATGCCAGCTGTTGTAACTACTGATCAAGGCAGACAATTTGAATCGAAACTTTTTAAGGAACTTACTCACCTGACGTGTTCAAAACACCTTCGTACAACAGCCTACCACCCACAGGCGAATGGCCTAGTAGAGCGCATGCACCGCACCCTGAAGTGAGCCATCAGGTGCCATACGTCTTCAAATTGGACCGATAGTTTGCCAATAGTGTTATTGGGTCTAAGGACTGCCTTCAAACCAGACCTAAATGCCTCGCCTGCAGAAATGGTATACGGTTCCACAATTAAGTTACCAGGTGAATTCTTTGAGGCACAGACAAGTGAGTACGTGGAAAGTGAGTACGTACAAAAGCTGCGCGCCGTAATGAATAAACTGAAACCAGTCCCAACGTCGAATCATTCACACCAAAATGTTTTTATTCAAAAAGAATTGGCCAAGTGCACACATGTTTTCTTGAGAGATGATTCAGTACGACCTCCGTTAAAAGCACCCTATGATGGACCATATGAGGTCATAAATCGAACTGACAAAATTTTTGAAATAAAAGTGAGAGGCAAGAACGTCAAGGTGAGCATAGACAGAGTTAAAGCTGCGTTTATGCCCAACGAAAACCAACTAGAGATTCCAAAATTAAGCACTACAGATCAGCAACGAACTTCACCTTATATCAGTACCCCTACAGTTCCTGTTAGTCGAACAAAGCCTAGAGAGCAACAACGTTTCAGCAGAAAACATAGTTACTCCGCCCAAAGCATCACACGCAGGAAGAGAGATAAATAAACCCAGAAGGTACTTTCAGATTGTTGCATAACAACCTTATTTAGGGGGGAGTAATGTGGGGGTTATCCCCACGAAAACATCTGGTAAAATACCAATAAGTATGGCAACTCCGGCGCATAAGGGAGAAAAAGAAAACGCGCGTTATTAAAAATGGCATCAGAAATTTCTAGATCATTCGTTCGGGTGCAACCGTAAAGAAAAGTCGCTAAATAAAAAGTTATTTATAAAAAACAGGAATACTGTCGTTTTTAATTTTTTCAAATTTCAATTTTATAATTGGTTTCTTTTTGTGAACAACCAAAGACCAATGATTTGAACTTAAAACGCATTTTAGAATTACCAAAAATTATGAAAGGTGCTTTATGGCAGCTATATATAGATCATATAACTTGATCTATATAACAATAATATAAATTTGCTGTACCTTGTCTTTTTAAAAACTATATTAACCAAAATGCGCTTTCAGAGCCAAAACGCAGATCCTACAAAACTTTTAAACGATATGGAAGTTTCTATTAACTTCCTTAAACAGTTTGTTTTAGAGCCTGCAACAGAAATTGACATTTTTACTACAGATTTCGAAAATCAAATTTGTTATAACCTCTATTTGGGATTTCCTTTTGAAACATCTTTAAAAGAATTTAAAAATGAAATCGATAGCCAAACAGAAACAAGCTTAAGGCATGATTGCGTGAACTTTGTTGTCCGTTTGATATTACAATTGAAAAAAAGGTATTAAAAATCATCAGTTATTGACCAATTAATAATTTCTTTTATTGCTTTCAGGTTGCCAGAAAACTTTAAAATGCTAAAAACTATAAATTTAATTTCAGTTGAAAATGTTTTAAAAGCTATTAAGGATGATATAATTCCACTTTTATCCTTGTTTTCAAAAAGTAAAGATTTAATTTATGCTATAAACTCTCAATATAAAAATATTTTATATATTAAATGGAATGAAGCGGCATCAACACCTAACTTTTGGACTGAAGTTTATAACTACAAAGACTCTGCTGGGAATAACCCCTTCAAAGAATTAGCAGAATTCGCATTGGACGTTTTGTTACTTTCGTGGTCTAATGCAGACGTTGAAAGAGTGTTTAGCCAACTCAACCTAGTTAAAACCAAACTACGAAACAGGCTAATAACCAGTACAGTCAATGATGTGCTTCGAATAAGGTAAATTTACTTTTAACGCAAACATTTAAATTTATTTACATTTTTTATTAAAATATTTTAAGAAGCATTAAAAAACCTAAATTCTAAATTAAAAAAAAAATATTTTTTTCTAAATCTTTCCAATGATTAAAGGAAAATGGAAAAACTAAATCAATTACATAATTACTTTAAAAAGTTGTAAAATGCAATTTATTGAATTTTGTTGTTTCTTATTTTTATTCAATTAAATTTTTGAATATTGATTTAACACATTTTTGAAATGTAATTTTTTGTAAACGAATTCAATTTTAATTACAGATACGGTCTCAAACTTGATAACAATGATGATGTTGTTTTGATTATGAATTTCCACAATCTGTTATAAAAGAAGAGGTACAATGACCACTTATAAACAAAATGCAGAAGATTGGCACTATATTTTTGAAAATACCTAATTTTTTTGTAAATCATTAAACATAATTGAAAAAACAATTCAATAAAAATATGTGTAATTATTTAAATTTTATTTTATTTAACATACATAATTGGTCATTACAACCCTTCAGTCAGGATTAAGACCTAGTTTCTCACACTACTTATGTTGTGTGTGTTAATTTTATACATCAGTGGCGGGACCTACAGTTTAAAGTCGACTCCGAACGACAGATTTTTGAAAAACTTTTCATGGCAATTTTATGTACTCTCAGAGTTTTTGCCAGAAATCTGCTGAGAGGAAGTCGCCGAAGAAATACTTTTTGTATATTATTTTGATGTCTGGCCTGGGGCTCGAACCCTGGGCTTTCGTCTAATAAGACAACACACTACCTACTAGACCACGGTGACTACAATTTATTTAAAGTTAATTTAAAATTTTCAAACTATTTATTTGACGGGTTTCTGACGGTTTTGTAAAAAATTTAATTTGGCGATTTCTGGCGATTTTTAAAGCTCAATTTGACGGGAAATTTTGAAAAAAAATTAGCAACAATGCCGACAAGTATGAAAGAAAACCAACAACAACAAGTATGAGAGAAAGAGGTATGGATAAGTGTGCAGAATGCACAAACAACAATGTGGTCGCTGTAGAGATCTCGAGTAGGCGAGCACACGAACCTTCTATTTCAAGAACGTTCGTTAGACTGTTGTGTTGGACTATAAAAGGGCAAGACGAAGTCGGCAACAGTCAGTTATAATTCAGTCAGTCTTGTGTGAAGACAAGTTGCGTGCGAAGTAAAGTCTACCGAAGAGTTGTTAGTGTTTGCACGGACAGAAGTGTGAGCAGAGGATAGCGGACACACAATTATTCTTGTATCAGTTAAGTGTGAACAGTGGCACAAATGTAGTGAGAACAATAAATAGTTTAACTGAAACAAAACACATATTTGTTATTACTTGGTTTGCAATTAACGAAGTCATATTCTAAACGTAACAATATTCTACTATATGTTTATATAATTCTTTTACACCATTTTCTGGCCCTTTTTAATACAAAATTTAATTTCGTTGCGCGCTTTATATCATTTATTGGCGTGCAATCCTACATATGGAGTTGATCAGTCGCCTTATGAGATTCACTCATAACATTTTTATCCTTTATAATATTCTTTTCTGATGACTTTTTACTCATACATCTTGTAATTTAATTTATGTGTGTTTGACAAATTAACAGTTCTTTTGACTGTGGGTGGTGTTTGCTGTGTTGCTGATGACGACTTTAACTTCAAAATAAACGATACATTTTTTAAGTGCATAATTTTTACAAATAAATTTAAGTGCATTATTTTTATTGTGTTGGGATTACATAGTTTCTTCTTTTTATAATTTAATTTATAGAATAAATTTATGTTTTATTAATAATGAAAAGGACTAATCATTCATTCTCTGTTGAGAAAAAATTAAAATTAAATTTTAATTGATAACCGATTTTTTTCTTGTTTAATCTTAAAAAAAGGAGTAAGAATTGTAGTTAATTTTTTTTAATTTAAAAAATAAAATAGTTCTTTTTTCTTTATAAATAATAAAAATGCAAAAGTCAATTGCTTAAGCACGTTCACTAAGAATACCGCGAGCCAATTGGATATCCTTGTGACACGCGTAGCCTGATAGCGCACAAATTGGTGTCTTCAAACAAGCCTACCAAATAGGCTTCGGAGGCTTCCTGTAAAGCACCAATGGATGCCGAATGGAAACTCAAATTTGTTTTAAAATCTTGAGCAATTTCAAACACCAAACGCTGGAAGGGCAACTCGCGGATAATCAATTCTGTTGATTTCTGATAACGACGGATTTCACGCAAGGCTACGGTTCCGGGTAGATAACGGTGGGGCTTCTTAACACCACCAGTTGAGAGTGTTGATTTTCGTGCAGCTTTTGTGGCCAATTGTTTACGGCGTGCTTTACCACTAGTTGATTTATGAGCTGTCTGCTTGGTACGGGCCATGTTTTATCTTTTTGTCTAAAATTTATATATTTTTTTACGTCTTGATAATGCAAGCTTTGAATAAATAAATAACAGGATCGAGAGGGCAGGATCGCCATGTTATAATGGTTACAGATGATCTAATTATTGGTCAGTCGTGTTTCAGTCCAAGTTGCTTATTATTAGGGCGAGCACACCGCTTGGATAATAAGACGCTTTTTTGATAATTATTTTTATTCTGCTTTCATTAATCAAATTTACAACTATTTACATCAATTTCTTCAATTTCAAAGTCTAAAATTTTTGCATATGACCTATGTTATGACCTAATTCCAATTTTTATTTGCCTATACACGCACACAGTATAGACAAATTTTGCTAATTTGCAATTATTGCATGCTGAAAATTTGTATAATGCAATGTGATTCCTCGTGCCGTCACGATTTGTAAGTCATTGATAATTTTTGTTTATATTGTTACGTTTTTACCTTTTTAAAAACGTTTAGAGTATGAGTTCGTTGATTGCAAACAAAGTAAAAACAAATTTGTGTTCAGTTTCAATTAAACTCTTTATTGTTTATTGCTATTGTGTGCCACCGTATACAACTTGTTGTATGTAACAATAATCTGCTTGTTTAGTTCGTTATTCTTCTCTGTTTACAAACTTTTTGTAATCAATACCACTTCCACGTTAGATCTGTATAGAGGAGATATTCACAACAGCGATCTTCAAGCCACGACTGTTTACTTCGCACGCAACGTGTCTTCACACGAGACTGACTGAATTATTACTACTGTTGTCTGCTTTGTCTTGCCTTTTTATATGCTCGCGTGTCACTCTGATAAATGTGCTGTTCTCGTCTTCGCCTTCTGGAAAGTTCTGTCGCGACTGCATTGTTGTTTGTGTATTTTTTTCACGTTATTTGTTGTTGCTTTCTTTCATACTTGCCTGTCTCCTTTTCTTATACTGATGTTGTTGGTATATGCAAGCAAGTTCGTTGAATGCATTTGCGTGGCTTTTGGTTTATCGTTAATGTTAAACGATGTTTCCATTTTCGTAACACTGCCGCCCACTTAAACCTTTTTCGTCCCGAATAGGTTCATTATTTCTACTCCCACATTTTGCCAGTCGCTCTATGTGTACGACCTTCATTTGTGTTCGGGGGCTGCTAACTTTCTGTATCCTGTACACGACATCATTTAACCGCTTTATTATTTTATACGGTCCATCCCAGCCGGTTTGTAGCTTGGCAGATAATCCCTTCTTCCGCTTTGGGTTGTAGAGTTGTTGTCCTTCATGGAAGCCCTCTGTGTTTGCTGCTCGATCATACCTATCTTTCATCCCATCACTGACCATTTTTATACGGGTGCGCATAAACTCATGGCGCTCATTTAGGCTTGCCTCTTTTCCAGTGTATGTGGCGTCCCTCTCTGTGGCGGGCTTAACACCAAACTCTAAGTCACCGGACAGTTTTATCTCTGTCCCAAAAATAACCTTGGCGGGTGATTTAGATGTTGAATCAAGGCCCGCAGATCGGTAAGCCAGTAGAAACCTCGGAATGCGTTCGTCCCAGTCCTTCTGTTACTCGCTCACTACTTTCCGCAAGTATTCCTCCAGGGTTGGATTAAACCGTTCTACCATTCCGTCAGACTGTGGGTGAAGCGGTATCGTTCGAGTCTTCTTAATACCGTGTACCTCACACATTTCCTTGAATACCGTTGACTCGAAACTTCTGCCTTGATCGGAATGTAGCTCTATTGGAACCCCGTAGCGGTATATCCAGTTGTTCACAAAAACATTTACTATTGTGTTCGCCTTTTGATTGGGTATAGCATACACTTCCGGCCATTTGCTGAAATAGTCCATCACAACGAGAAGATATCGGTTCCCGGCATTGCTGACTGGAAAAGGGCCTGCTGCGTCCATCGCTATCTGCTGGAAAGGTGTGCCCCATTTATATTGTTGCAGCTGACCTCGACTTCTTACTGGACCTTTAGCTGCAATACACTGGGTACAGTTTGCTATCCAATCCGCCAATGCTTGCTAACATCCAACCTTTTGTTTTAGCCTTTCCAGCTCTTTGTTCCTCAAGGTGTCCTCCGCTAGCTCCATTATGGAATTCCTTTAACACTTTTTCATTTTGGAGGAAGGTATAACTAATAGGTTGGCCGAGGTCTTGCCCTCAGCGCTTTCCCAATGTCGATATAAGCATCCATTTATCAACCTTAAATTGCTCCATAATGCCCAATATGCTTTTGTAAGAGGGCCTTCTGCGGATATCTCATTTCTAGTAGGTCGTTTGCCCTCTTCCTTAGCTGCTATAATCTTCGCCAATATTGGGTCACTCTTTTGTGCTTCGGTCCAGTCTTCATTGGCATCGATCTGCGTTAGCCGGATATCGATTATGGCTTCCTTCTCCTCAGCCTTCACACAATGTTTACGCTCCAAATTACAAGGTCGGCTCGGCTCTTCGTTCTTTGAATGGCAATAGATGATTTCCAAATCTTTGATTTTCTTGCGTTCTCATCTCACTTTTATAACTTCAGCCGTATATGTGTCAGCGTCCATTTTTAGTACTTTCGACACAGGATGATCCTCGCTATTCTCAGGCCTTCTCTTGGAACTTCATCAGAAACCTTAGGTGTAGCAATGGCACGTCATCTTGTTGCTGAGACGGGTCTTCATCTCTTTCGTGGCGCTTTACAGTTTCTTTGGAAATGGCCACCCTTTCCACAGTTGAAGCATTTAAGTTTAGCCTTTAGTCCGTTTTCTTCCAAAAATTGATTCAGCATCCCTTCCAATTTATTTAAAATGCATTCTTTTTCCTCCACGACTTCCATTCTTCGCACTTTGCTTCGTGGTCTAGAATCTTCCGAGCGGTCTCTTGAGCTAGTGCGAAGACCACGGTTTCTGCAAAGGTTCTATTCAAACGCATCGGTCTTAAAATTGTCTATCAATGGGTGGTTTTCTCCTGGGTATGCAAGCTGCACTAACCTCTCAATCTCCATTGCAAAGGCTTGAAGTGACTCATTTGAGTTTTGCGCCCGGCATCTCAACTCCATGCGGTACAGCTCTCGTTTGTGCGCATCACCGAATTTCCGCTGTAACGCCACCATTAAATCATTGTAGTTGTTTCCGCAGCTGGCTGGCATGGTTTCTAGAATCTCAGCTGCGACACCTTTTAGCCCCAAAATTAGTTCTAGAGCTTTTTTCTCATCGTCTCATCCGTTTCTCCTAGCGACTGTCTCAAATTGTAATTTGAATACGGATAGGGGTGAGCTACCATCGAATCAAGGTGGTTTAATCCTGCTAGTACCTTCTGATACGATTCGCACTGGTTCCGGACGCTGGCTCTGGAGGTTGTTGATCTTCTCCTCCATTATAATTAGTTTTCGGTCGACGGCCTTTTCCGAATTGTTCACTTTCGTGTCAACAGCCTTTTCTAAATTTCCTCGACACCAGTGATTCTTTTGCTGACCGAGTCATGGATATACTGCAGCTTTCCAGATGTTGCTTCCAGCTCCTATTCAATTTTTGACAAAATTGCTGCTTGCAGTTTTTGGTTTTCGGCTCTAGAAGCTTCAACTAGGTCCTGGTTCTCAGCTCTAGAAGCTCCTTGTACATCAGGCAAAAGTTTCTGATTTTCGGCTCTAGAAGCTTCAAATAGCTTTTGGTTTGTTACTTCCATTTTTTCCACCATTTGTTCACTTTCTCTTAGAGACTCCGCCAGAAGTTTCTGATTTTCAGCCCTAGAAGCTTCTTGTGCATCAGCAAATAGCTTTTGGTTTGCTACTTGCATTTTCTCTATCATAGCGGCTAGCAACGAATTTATGTCGACACCGCTGGAGGTTGCAGGGGCCTTTAACTCTCGTTCTTCTTCATCCTCGAACTCGACGGGATCAATGTCAATGCTCTAAAGCTGCAGTTGTTCCCTTAATCGACTTTGGAGTTAATTTTTCGTGCCTGTTGTTGGCAGCTCCAGTTTACCCAACTCTCGTTTAAGCCGTTCCACTCTTAATTCGGTGAGTTTCATTTGTTTCTTCTTTTTTATTCATTTTAATTTTTTGGATTTTGCAATCCCACTTCTGACACCAATTGTTACGTTTTTACCTTTTTAAAAACGTTTAGAATTTGAGTTCGTTAATTGCAAACCAAGTAAAAACAAATTTGTGTTCAGTTTCAATTAAACTCTTTATTGTTCTCACTATTTTTGTTCACACTTAACTGATGCAACAATAATGGCTTGTTCGCTATTCTCTGCTCACACTTCTGTCCGCGCAAACACTAACAACTCTTCGGTAGACTTTACTTCGCACGCAACTTGTCCTCACACAAGATTGACTGAATTATAACTGACTGGTTGCTTGCCTTATCTTGCCCTTTTGTATACGCACGTAATCATTATGATGAACGTTCTCGGTGTGGAAGGTTTTTGTTCTCGCCTTCTCGAGAATTCTATCGCGACTGTACTGTTGTTTGTATCTGGTTAACATTGCTTGTTTGTTATTGCTTTCGCTCATACTTGTCTGTCTCCTTTTCTTATACTGATATTGTTGGTATATGCAAGCATGTACGTTGTATATGTTAGTGTAGCTATTATTCATTGTGTTAGTGTGTTTGTTAGCATTTTAATGTTAAACGATGGTACACTTTTGCCCTTTGCGTAACAATATTATTGAGATATGTATCATATGCATTTTTAAGTAGCATAATCGTGACCAACATACAACAGTGGATAAGTGTGACCAACACACTACACTACGACAGAAATTAAAAATTAGGTAAAAAAATTAATTGTATGACGGGAATAGTCGTCATACCAACAATCCCAAATAATTCAATTCAAAAATGGAACATTTTTAAAATTATCTATAAATATGTGTGTCGTTTAATATTTGAATTTCCAAAATTCTCACCAATCACCTGGCTGCATTCATTCATTATGTAATATTTTTTTTGAGAAAATTTACGATATTGGAAATTTTAAAATATTGTTTCTTACTTTGCTTCTTACTTGTTACTTCTTTTTTATAATGAAATATTTCTTAAGTTGATAACAATAAACATTTCTAACTAAAACACTTATTTTCTCATCATTTTAAAATACATTTTAAAGTATTGAATAGAAAAGACTACAAAATATTCAAGTATACACACTCGTTGATTTCATGTCTCTTTGCAAAGTAGTACCATGATTTTTATGGTCATTGCTTTCTGATTTCAATCAACCAGACGTCGCAAAAAACATCTCAGTTTCAAACAAGTGTTGAACGAGTGTCAATCGAACATTTGAATAATACTCTAACTGATTGGTTCGATTGGTGTGTATGATTTTATCAACAAAGTTTTTATACAATTATTGTTTTGATTGATTTGAAAACGAATAATCACAAGAAGTATTAAGGTATATTTGATCAGTTGAGTGAAAGTACTATGTTTCTACACAGAAAAAAATAGACAGAATTTTTTCTGTAAACATACGTTATTAATAAAAATTAAGAAATTCAATAACAAAACTCGTCAACTTAATAAAACTTTTATCAATAGTGCAAAATTTAAAATATCACTCAATAAAAAGCAGTTGATGAACAAATTATTGAATATTCCCATATATTCAATAAACAATGTTGCAAAATCAAGTAATTTGTCATATTTTTTGAATTTTGACGGTTATTTTGTGTTTTTTTCCTTAATTTTTTTGCTTTTTCGAAAAAAAAATATACATTTGTAACAACAACAGCATAGAAACAAGAACGTCTGTACTTTTTCTCACCAAACAACGGTTAATATAATTTTTTTTTGTTGTTGTTGCAAAAACTATGTGGTTTTTGTTTCTTTTTATTTTGTTTTATGATTAGTTGACGTTTGATCTTCTTGAGTGAAAGTGTTTTATATTATGCGTGTGCAAAAAATGAAATAAAATTAAAATATAAATTAAACAAGATTATAATTCAACTATAAATTTATATAGAATAGTAATATTAATATTTAATTGCCAAAAATGGTGCGTATCGGTTGTTTTATGTGAAGTGACGTGTTTGAATGCCCAGAGAATTATTTAACACATTTAAAATTACATTAAATGTACAGTGTACATTTGTAATGTTGAAAATTGTTACCAAAGATTTAGTATAAAATACAATTTTAAAATGCACATTTTAAAACATTTAAAAAAAATTAAGAGTGAAGAGTTTCGTCAAAGTTGTAATGATTCAATTATATTAGCAGACGATGTAGAATCAGAAACACCAAATTTTCCTAAATTTAATTACAATGATTTATTGCAAAACGTAAATACATCCATTAATAAATTTATAATTAAAATGCATTCTAACAACAATTTCACCCGATCTGATGTTATAAAATTACAAAAAATAATAGAAAATAATATAGTGTCTCCGATTTTAAATTTCATTCAAAATTCTCTCGGTAACATAAAATATGACAAAGAAACATTAGTGCCGGTTGTAAGTGATTTGCAAAATCTGTTTAAAGATTTCAAGTCTGACTATATGTTAGAAAAATCCCTTACATAAAATCCGAAACATTACAGAAAAGCCGAAACATTTACTTTTGAAAATAGTTTAAATTCTAAAGGAACAGTAATGGCTTTACGCTTTCAATTTCAAAAGTTATTTGAAAAAGATGACTGTTTGGAAAAGGTTTTAGATCATAGGACTCTATTGAAAAATCCCCAAATCATACAAATTTTATACAATCAGAGTTATGGAAACAAAAAAGTTATTATATCCAAATAAAACTGATTCCATTCTTTTTATACAATGACGACTTTGGCATAAATAACCGCTTAGGTTCAAAATCCACGAAACATTCTGTTTGTAATCTTTATTATAATTTTCCATGTATGCCGCAGAAGTCTTCAAAATTAAATGAAGTATTTTTGGCATGTTCCATACTTTCGGTGGATGTCAAAAAGTTTGGAAACAATTCCTTTAAGTCATTAGTGGAATTAATAAAAGATATTGAAATTAATGGTATAGACATTAATACTAAAAATGGAACTAAAAGGGTGTATTTTATAATGGGTCTTATTTTGGGGGACAACTTAGGTTTAAATTTAACTCTAAATTTTGCTAAATCTTTTTCAGCTAATCATTTCTGTAGATTTTGTTTAATGAAAAAGGTTGACTCGCAAAGAAAAGACATTTTTTGAGACAGGAATTACAGAGAATTAAATTTTTAACGATATACCTTCATTTTATGCTACCGAAAATTATGCAGTCGATATTATGATATATATGAAGGGATATGTCATTATATTCTTTGTCAATCATTGACTTACTTTATTAAGAAAATTGAATACTTCAGTATTGACACCTTAAATAGCAGAATAAAATCATTTGCTTACTTTAAGGGCCATTATTACAACTTGCCATTAAACTTAGGTTTAGTTAAAGGTACCTTTAGCTAAAGGGAACTGTAAAGTTATTTTTAACTTATTTTCGATATTACAACTTACAGATAAAATAAAGTTAACTGTTTGCAAAAATATGGCAGTGCCGGAGCAATGTCGATAAAACTGCTCAATTAAACAAGTTTTTTTTAACGCAGTGGCAATGACGGGCTTCGTTTTTGTTGTTGTATATGCTCATTTTGTTTAAATTTGAAGCTGCCATAATGAAAATAATATATATGGCAAGTTCAAACATAAAGTGACTTTTAAATGTTAAAGGTAGGATGATCTTCCCTTTAGCTTAACGATCACTTCTATCTTATTGGGTACTTATAATAATGAAAAACAATTTATCTGTTCGTTAAAATCCTCCCTTTAGTTAACGGGAAGTTATAATAATGGCCCAAAAAGGGATAAGGGGTTAGAAAAGTTTAACTTCACACATAAAGAACTTGAAAATTGTAAAATGAAGGCATCTGCCAAACAAATGATGGCATTCTGCTATTACTTTCCATTATTATTTGGAGAATATATTCCACGTAATGATGAAGTGTGGTCATTTTTAAAAATATTTTTTGAATTGATTGACGATATTTTATGCTACGAAATTTCGAACGATTTAATTTATAAAATTAAAAATAAAATTGAAATATTGAATAGAGATTATCAGATTTTATTAAAAAAAAACCTTACACCCATATTTCATATATAGTGCTTCATTATCCTATGATAATGAAAAAGTGTGGGCCACTGAGAAATCTGTGGAATTTCAAATTTGAAGCAAAACAAGCAATTTAAAATATATTCCTATAATACTACCTCTAGAAAAAACATACCAAAATCGTTTTCAATTAAGCACCAAATTAAATTTGCAAATTTTTTAATACATTCAGAAAGCAATCAAGATTATCATTTTAAAAAATTATGCATGGATTTAAAAATTAAAAACAAATACGAGAAAAATTAAAAAATTCTGATATATCAATATTTTCAGAAGCAGTAATATGGGGTTATTTATATGAAAATAGGTGTTTTATTGGATGGCTTTTGAATGATGTAGATATATTTGCGGTTATATGTATTTGTAAAACCAAGTCTGATGAGATTCTAATTTGCGGTCAAAAAGTTGCAACTGTCTATGACTCTCACTTTGCAGCTTACGAAATAAAAAGTATTTCTAATACTTTCGAAATAATTGAACTAAAAAATGTTGTAGGGCCTCCAGTTGAAAAAGTTTATACTTCTCTGGGCAAAACTTTTAGGATAATATGAAAACAGCTGTTGACAACACTCTACTTGACTTGTTAATTGAATGGGATTTGGAACATCTTCATAATCATTTTACTGGTAAGATTTTTAAATTACATTATCGCTCTTATGAATTGAACTATATAAAATAATGTTTATATTTCTTCCAGAACATCGAATAACATCTAGTTTTAAAAATTTTAAGACCTGACCATATATGAACACATTTTACGGTCTTGCAGTAGGAGACTAAGCTACATTTGAAACAAACCTAGAAAGTTGGAAAAAAGAAACTTGTGGCACATTAACAAGTTCCCCACAAAATGTATGTGAAAAACAGGCAATTTGTTCTGTATTGACTATGCTCCAAAATACAAAAAATGGCAGATCAATTTAGAGTATTATAAGGATAACAAAATCCCCCATGAGGAGCAGAGGCAGTTGCGCATTAAAACCATTGCAGCATATGTTGAATCCAATGATATGACGTATTCGATGACTGATTGCAAGGAAATGTAAAAAGAAATATGTCCCATTTTTCCCACCGAAGAATTGGTAAGCTTTACTTCTATCTCCTTCAGTGTTTCTATAAAACTTTCTCACTTAAGGAATATTACAACAATGGTAAAAGAGGAAAGTTATATTCCAAAATTTATAATTTAAAAAGACTTTCCAAACAGGTTCTTCAACCTAAAGAGCCAGCTCAACAGGAATGTCATCAAGAATATGGTGTGAATTAATACATGTTCATATTGATTTAGAAATATAATAATTATTATTATCTAGTTTTAGAATCGGATGCCAAATATGCAATTGAAAATCTTCGAAGCAAAGGTATATAGTAGAATCTAAGTCAACTGCAGATATCTTACATGAATGGCCGGAGTACACAAGGCCTTCTGGATTCCAGCTGGTAAGAAATCCAACTAGAAATATGAATTATATGTCGTCCAATATTCATAATTAAGTTCTAAATCTATCAACGGTAAAAAAATACAAATTTACATAAAACATTGATAAATTTAAAGTGTGATTATGAATAATAGTACTTTTACCTCCTTTTTTCTAAATAGTAAACGTAATCACATGTTATTTATATTTTCCAGATTGATATTGACTTCCATTTAAAATATAAATATGCTAAAGACTTCACCTCAAAATGGAATACATACGAAACCAAGTTGTTACATTTGCTGACAACAAAAATCACCAACTCTTTCGTATCACAACAACTAAAAACGCTTATTTCCTGTAATCTAGGTATAAAAAACTTATTTTTTATATGAATTTTTTAAACTAATAACTTTTTACTTTCAGAATCAAAAACATTTGGAATAATTTGGAATCTTCACTATTTGTTTCCCCCACAACAAAAAGTTATAAAGGACGAAAATGGTTCCCAAGATGCATTTGCCATAATTGCCAATACACAAGAAGAACTAAACGTTCAAATAAATTTGTTAAAAATCTAATAATTAAATATACAGCCAAAACTTTTAATTATTGGCAGTGTTTTAGACGTAAAAGAAATTTATGTGTATTATGTAATTTGGAATTTCCCAAAGAATCAGAAGTATTTTTCAATTTCTTGCAAGTATTTTTTTATGAAATAAAAGCAGACAAAAAATTCACAAAAATTTATACTATTAAAAATGAGATTTTAAATTTGAATGATGTATAATATGATTAAAAGTAACTAACCATATTTATATTACAAAATTCTATTTTATGTTTCCTTAAACTTTTTGAATTATAAAATAAAATTGATTTTATTTTTTAAGATGTATAAACTCCAATTTATGTACAAAAATATGTAGATATTTTTATATGTATTTTGTATAAATACTAATATTTTGATTTCATTAAAAATAAAAATTTAAATGTATTTTTATTAAGACCAACTGCGCCAAAACCACAACCACGCCCTGAATCCATGAACGTGGATTCTTCTATGAGAACAAAGGCTGTGAACTATATGAATAGACCAGCTGAAAATGGCTAATTTTTCGGTAAAAGACCACCAGTTCAATCGGAACAATTCCGAGACCCCCCAAGGTACAAAGGAATTTTCATTTGGAGACAGAAGAAACGGATAATATTAGTGACGAATACTATCAAGATCAACTCGTAAATTATGAAGACGAGGAGAAGTTACCAACATTAGACGAGTACTTATAGAACCAACCGGACACATGTGAGAACGCTAATCAATTTGAAATCCAAGATTTCGCTGATATTCATTTTTAGACTAACGCATTCGTCGTTACCTTATTTTGAGTGTAGGACGAATACTGGACAAATCCTCAACTTCTTAATAGACACCGGTTCGAACAAGAATTATATACAACCCTGTTTAGTTAAAAATCCCTTACCAAACCAAAACCTTTTTTTCGCAAGTTCGTTGGGTGGAAATAACAAAATCACTCATCACACCTTCATAAATTTGTTTGGAAAACATGCTGATAAAATAAAATTTTTTCTATTACCAACGCTGAAATCTTTTCATGGGATCTTAGGAAATGATAGCCTAAGGGACCTATCCGCCATCATCTACTCAGCAGAAAATTACATGTTAATAAATAAATCTCTTAAAATTAGAATCAAACAGAAAGTCTCACAATCTCACAGACCACTTGAGAGAACAACAAAAAATTAAATTAGAAAACGTTATTCAGAATCATAAATCGCGGACATCCAAACGAAAACCCAGGAACCTATTTATACCCGATATTACCCATATCCTATGCATCTAAAAGATGAAGTCGAAAAACAAATCCAAGACATTTTGAAGCAAGGCATTATTCGACCTTCCAGATCGCCCTACAACTCACCCATTTGGATTGTACCTAAAAAAGCTGATGCATCACGGCAAAGAAAATTCAGAATGGTCATCGACTATCGAAAATTAAATGAACAAACTGTACCGGACAAATATCCGATTCCGGAGATCAATGACGTTTTACCACAACTCGGACAAAATAAGTTCTCAGTAATAGACCTTAAAAGCAGGTTCCATCAAATACCGCTCAATGACGCCGACAGGAAAAAACGGCCTTCTCAGTAAACAATGGTAAATACGAGTTTACCAGGCTACCATTTGGGCTGAGGAATGCTCCCTCTATATTTCAGCGAACACTGGAGGACATATTGAGGTAACATATATAGGAAAAATATGTTTTGTCTATATGGATGACATCATTAGGTTAGGTTAGGTTAGAGAACGTGTAGTTGTCAATTAAGACAAGTACAGTACCCGGAGGTCGAATTGACCCATTCTACAACGTCCTAGTTTCTCACAACACTTATGTTGTGTGTGTTAATTTTATACACGAGTGGTGGGACCTACAGTTTAAAGTCGACTCCGAACGACAGATTTTTATTTATTGAGAAACTTTTCATGGCAATTTTTATTTACTCTCAGAGTTTTTGCCAGAAATCTACTGAGAGGAAGTCGCCGAAAAAATACTTTTTGTATTTTGTCTTTGATGCCTGGCCTGGGGCTCGAACCCAGGCTTTTGCGTCTAATAAGCCAACACACTACCTACTAGACTACGGCGACTTCACACGGATGACATCATTATTTTTTCCAAAAGTGAGGAAGAACATTATAGGAATCTTGACAAAATTTTTGTTCGCAAATATGAAAGTTCAATTAGATAAATGTGAGTTTCTAAAAGGTGAAGTGGAATTCTTGGGGTTCATTGTCTCAGACAAAGGAATAAAAAAATCCCAAAGAAGTCGAAGCAATTCTGAATTTTCCACCACCAAAAACATTGAAAGACCTAAGATCATTCCTTGGACTTTCAAACTATTATAGGCGCATTATCAGGGACTACGCCAAAATTGCTAAGCCCCTGACAATGCTCTTTAGAGGGGAGGCAGGACGTTCGTCCAAACATACCTCAAAAATTATGGAATTTATGAACAAAGATGTACAATGTTGCCTATAGGCAACATCGGGCATGAAAGGGTTAATTAATAAATTAATAAAGAACATTTCCTAAATGACGAGTGGGGCTCTGCATTGAAATTTTATTTTTATGATGAATTATTAATTTGTTAATCATCATTGGTGTAGTGTGCTTAGAACTCAGGTGAAAAACAAGTCGAAACAATTGCTAACGGCACTATGTGGTTCAGATTTGATGAAGGTGGTATTTGTGGATGATTATCATCTGTGTTTTCCGGGATGTGAAAGAGCCTACAGGCCACGCATAGAAAGAGATATGATAGAATATATTACATGGGTGCAAAGCAAAAAATTCACCAACATATAGAATCCCATGAAGGTCAGCTGCAGTATCATAAAATACAACCTATCAACCACAAAATTCGTCAAGTATGATAAGACGTCACCACAACAAGAATGATTGCGTCTGATTTACATACCTACGTATAAAAAGATTTTCACTTTCAAATACCAGTAATAATAGCAAATACAGAAGTTAATTTGTTTTTTAAGTGCAGTAATTTTTATCTATTTACTAATAATAACGTATTACGTGGCTGTGAATAACATAAACAAAAAATTATTACAAATCAATTGTAAAAAAATTTTTTTTTTCATGTCAGGTATTTTTCACAATTTTGATTACTTTAATATATATTAAGTTTCAGTCTTCCTAGCGTTAATTAATTAAATAAATTTCTTATTCCGGGAAGTACAATACTAAGCTAATTTCTTACTATGTTGGCGCCAGTGTGTATTTCTGCACGAAATGAGCTGCAGGGAAGAGTTAAGGTTAAGTTAATTCAGATCCAGCTGAAGTCTTTTTTTCATTACATACATACATACATAATTGGTCATTACAACCCTTCAGTCAGGATTGCGACCTAGTTTCTCACACCACTTATGTTGTGTGTGTTAATTTTACACATGAGTGGTGACACCTACAGTTTAAAGTCGACTCCGAACGACAGATTATTGAGAAACTTTTTCATGGCAATTTTATTTACTCTCAGAGTTTTTTTTGCCAGAAATCTACTGAGAGGAAGTCGCCGAAGAAATACTTTTTGTATTTTTTTTATGTCTGGCCTGGGGCTCGAATCCTGGCTTTACAATTTTTAATAAATAAAATTGCCATTAAAAAGTCTCTCAAAAATCTGTCTGTAGGTCCCGCCACTCATGTAAAAAAAACGAACACACACAATATAAGTGGTGTGAGAAACTAGGACGTTGTACAATGGGTCAATTCGACCTCCGGGTACTATACTTGCCTTAATTGACAAGTACACGTCCTCTAACCAAACCTAACCTAATAAAAAAAAACAAATTCAAGTTACCAAGAGATTCAAAACAAATTCAAATGTATTTGAAGATTAGCTTGTTTTTCCCCATCGATTTTTATATGTTAGAGAAGTTTTATTCATAATTGCTTTAATATTTATTCAAACTCTTCAACTTCAAAGTTTATTATATTTATTTATTATTTATTATTATTTATATTAACAAAATTTTGATTTTTATATAAAGTTTAAATCCTTAATTCTTATACAAAAAGCACATTTTTCAAAAGTTCAAGACTTTCGTTCTATTAGAGAAGTCGTAATACATAAAAGACTTAACTTATCAGCCTATCGCAATAAATAATGAATTTCGAATCCTTATACAGTAACTATTCGTTTTGTCTGTCACTATAGTTACTTTACGCATTTATATGGATTGGCCCTGTTATCCTTTTGTGTATCACAGATTCATTACAATATAAAGAAGAATATCATTCTTTACAACCTGTTATATAAATACATCTGCATATGTATTGCCGCCAATAGCATTTGAGTACGACTGCTATTCGTTTCCATAAAAATGCCCATTTACACTATTATATATGCACATGGTTGGTTGACAGGACGACATACATACGCATATGTCTGTATATATGTATGTGTAAACGTTAAAAAAGACGTTGTCATGCGCAATTCGGTGTGGTTAATCCTTTCATTATTAACACAAATGTGTGTTCATTACAAAACCAACAGTTTCAATTCTAGCCTTGTCGTGTTAACATTTGATATACTATTGTGCGCGTAATAAAATGGATGAGTTATCAAAATTTGTTAATAAATCATTTGATTGTTCAAAAGCTGAGATACAATTACAACAGCAATCAACAAATAGAATTAATAATGCAAACCTTAAGCAAAATTTAACTTCCAACGCGGAAGGGATCGAAAAAACCGACAATAATGATAGTGAATCAATAGACATCGATATTATAGACATGTCTAGTAGTGATGATTCAAAGTCTTCAGCTGAGATTTCGGTTGCTAACTTCCAAAGAATTTCGGTAATAAGTGAAATGAAATCACGAGATAAGCGGATATTTTGTGTAAATACGAACAAAACATATATGGAGAATCTTAACTCCAGTATACTTTGTGGATTTAAAACCAAAAATTGGTTACTAACGGATTCTTTTAAGGAAAACAAACCTGAAGAATACCCTAAAGGACTAGCATATGGTAAATTAGTGATATTAAATAATCAATTAAAGTTAAATATTTGTATGTATATCGAAACTTTGATTTATTTTAAATTAATAGATTTTATTACTCAATGGTCATTAACAAAGAAGAAAAGAGTGCTTTATAGAATATGAATCAGCATTTTGACATTTAGTTCAAGGCACGCCTGCCACATGTAAATCGCGGCATCTACATACATATATTCTAATGCGAGAAAATCGGGATGTAGAATATTATACAAAGTTTTGTACAAATTCTAAAGTTTGCGTTGAAAATATGTTCTCTTACTTTTCAGATTCGTCTCATATCTCAAAAATCCAAAAAGTAATGTAAAAAATTACGTCACTGATGTTGTTGACTCTCACATACAGACACGTGACTGACGCATATGACTCCATATGAACTTATTTCATCTTAAATTCCTAATGTTATGTAAAGCAAAGTTATTTTCAAAGTTTTAGTCAGTTTAAACTTTGGGTTTTTGTGTATCGAATTAACAGGGTTACCGTTAGCTTCTGACCATACCATAAAACGATCCAATTCCAAAACCCCTTTAGACTTGTTGACTACCAGTCGATTGCGTGTTTAGCCCTGTTTAAGAAATTTTTCCATTAATTCTCTTGATTCCAGCGTAAATCGGATAAACAGGAATAAATGCGAATTATTTACAATCTACAATTTGAGTGCATTCAGACATTGAGATATTATTCTTGTTATGCTAATTAACTTTTATAATACAAAGTTACCACCACTTGAGTATGTACTCGTAATAGATTCAAGAAAAGTAAAATTCAACTAATTTGCGAAAAATATTTACTGAAATATTTGAAAGATATTGTAAATAGTATTCTCCAAAATTGAATACAATGCCGCATAGGACATCATTACGATTTTCTAACGATTGTCTTTTAAAACGGATGACCACCATTTATATAATGTGCCAAGTCCCATTTGTCTGAAAATTACTAAAAAAAAACATGTTCACCGAAAATTGATTTTATTTAATCTAATTTTTTTGAGTTCCACGATTATCCCAAATATCCCACTATCACGGTTGGTATGACCCTCCGGAGCACCATTTGTATATAGTGGGTCATGTGTCCTATTTGTCAAAACATAGCCAAAATTAAATTAATTAAATTAAAAATTAATTTCTTTGAACTGATTTTATTTAAACTCTGGTGTCGATTTAGTAGAATCATATAGGGGTACTATCAGATACAATTTTTATAAGTTTGAATATATATTCTGGGACCTGATATAAAAGAAACTTGTAAAAAGTTATACAACTATAAATATTTACCTTTGTTAAATTGTTCCGTTAATATGAAGATTTGCTCTGTTAACACCAAAATTGCCTGTGCTAAAAGTTTTTGTATGCGTCTTTGGTTTTTTAATTGAAATTAACCTTCAGACATCATTAGTTATTGTGTGTTGTCAAATTTTTGATTTCCAAAATACTCCATAAATGTTTTATTTTGTTTAAATCTACAGTCTAGTTTGGTTAAGCATTGCCTTTTAAACATTGTACTCACCCTTACACAATCTTGGAGAACTAATTCGAACCATTATTGGGAAGAAACCTAAATGTTATTGTGTGAACAACTTTATAGTACACATTTTTAAATTTTGTTTTAAAATATTTAAATACTAATTTTTGTCGGTTATTATTTCCATAAACGTAAGGTTTGAGGCACTCGAATTAGCCATTACACCTCACATCACCACCAAGCCACTTTCATACTCCATGGTTAGTTTGAAGTTCCTTAACTTCAACGTTGTTTTCGCTCTGATTCAGATCGATCAAACATTTTAAATTTCTGTAAATATATGTAACTATTTATCATATATGTAACCATTTAACTTTTGTATACCTTTCTGATGTAAAAGGCTTCTACGTGAAACATATACCTTACTTTCATTAATAAGTAGAAAATTCCGTAAGATTTTTGTATTTAACAAAATATTTTCATAAATTCGAATAGTTTTTATTTTCATTTTGCACAGCACTTTTATTTTTTTAAATCAAGCTATCCGTTTGATTTTCCTTCATTTTCCATTCGTTACATCTCATTCTTTAATTCAATACTCTTGTGATACCTGTCAAATATTGTCAGCAATTTCTCGCAATATTAAGCCCTCATTATGCAGTTTAACAGTCAACTTTTTAACGTTAATATGATTTTCGTTACTTGTATTCACTGTGATGCTAATTTTTTATTTCCTATCGAACCAAATAACTATTAATAACGCAGAATTCTTAAATTTTGCGAACACAATATAATTTCTAAAATTTTTAAGTTTTAGAGTGATACATTTGTCCCAATCTAACGTATATGTATAATTCTTTTATCATATATCTTGAGTTTTTTAATTTTTTAAATTTTTTTTTTTAATTTAGGATTTATTTAATTTTGTAACACATGTTCAAAATCTTTGTAGTCTCAGATATTTATATGTAGCTCTCTGTAAAAATTTTTAGTTTACTTAATTCGAGCTGGCATTTTTTGAAACGCAAGTTTATATATTTTCAATATCATGGTTTACGGACAATTATATCAGTCAGTGTATATCTACAAAGCTATGGGTACGTTCGTAAATGCAGTAGTTGTGCAACATTGCAGCATAATAAAAATCAAATGTTCAAAAATGCAATACTTGGCAGCAGACAAATGGCAATTCTGTCGCAAATTTTTGCAAATTTAGCAACAGTTTGATTTCAGTTGCAATAGTTCGCGGTAAACCATTTGTTCGACAACATTGAAGTTTCGTGAAATAGAAGTTCCATGGCATATTTATATCAGGTAAGAGCAATTCAACAGCTGACGAGTCTTAGAATGTCAAAATTTTGTTGTTTTTTTAGTGTTTTGTAACCATTTTTATAAATTTTTTTAACATTTCTCTTTCTATTGTTATTCGTCAGTCAGTTATGAAGCTGATTTTGACATTCCGTGTACTCTTTAACAAAAACAAAATGCCTGTTGTTTTTGCATTGTTGTACTTGTTGTATTCTTGCGGTTACCTCTTATGAATATGCCATGAGAAGTTCTTAAACAAAAGAAAATTTTGCTTTATTTGCAGAAAAATGGAAAAATAATAAAATTTAACCGATATTGTTATAGAAAATTTTAATTATTTATATTTTTAGTTACGAGGAAGATTTCACATTCACCTTACAAAAGTTAATAATACGAACTAGACTGGATATGGAGTCGGTCTTCCAAGAAGGGGGAAAGAAGAAGTCAGTATTGTGGGGAAAAATCTTATTAAAAATTAAAGAAATCAAACCGGACTTTGAAATGACAAAAGTACAAATAAGAAAATGGCTGTAGAATACATCATCTTAATACCGGTTTATTACTTCAAAGTAATTATTTATTTTAGGAATATATCCTTTTTAGTTTTAATTGATTTTTAATAGCCAGAAGTCTTTTAATTTTTTCCTTATTCTTTTTTTATTATAATTGAATAGAAAGCTCTCAGGTCCACAGTCTAAATTTTCAATAATATTTGCTATTGTTAATTTTCAGAACATTTTTTGTTAATTTTTGCAGAGCGTTCTAAAAAGCATTTTCTGTTTAGTTATTGTGCAGGAGCAAGCATCTGCAACAGCGATCACGCATTAGCAACAAAACTTGGCATTACTGCCGCAGTGGTGCAAAAATTTGCAGAATTTACGAACGCACCCTATATAAAACTGAACTGACCAATGTTCGTCATTTTATAACTCGAGAACAACTCAACCTATTTATGAAGTATATCGTTAGTCTAATTCGCAAATGTGTTAAATCGCTTTTTTCAAATTTTACAGGAGACACAAAAAACATAGTAGCTTTTTCAGTTTTTAAAATTTGTAAACTTTTTGAACGCAATTCTTTTTACAAAATAGCTCTCTTTAAAGGACCTAGATTAAAAATTAATAATAATTAATAAATAATATTCATGGAGTTAGCACGTGCTTTTAATTTTTTTCGTTGTTTTGTGGACCAAAAACTTACAACAACTTTAAACTACATAATGACATTTTTTGTTTTTGTAAAATATGTATTTTGCATAGTGTTACCGTTTTGAATTAAAATCTCAATTTTGGAAAAAAGTGGACTTAGCATCTTTGCGAATTATACTAACGATATGCTTTGCTAAAATCTTCTTTCACTGATTTCTTAACAAAATATTGAAAAATTTATAATAATATGCACACTTTTGTGTTGGAGTGTTTTCCATTATAAAATCTTTGTAATCTTTTAAGTTTTTCTTATGAGAAATACATTTCATCATTTCATCCATAATGTTGAATGTACGTACAATGGCCACAAGAAAGTTATTAAAGAAAATTTTTTTGAAAGTCAAAATTTATTTCGTCGCTCTTTGATATTATTGGTTCCAGATTTCAGATAGACACTACCCGCTATCATAAAGTAAACACCGGCTAATGAAATAAATCTGTATTTGAAGCTAACAAATTTATAAAGATATGAGTATGGATAATAGGTAGGTAGGTAGAAGTGGTTGTCCCCTCGATGGAGTCATTAGCGGGCACACTTAGGCCGCACACATGGCCCATTGTGTTACCACAGTTTCACATTCTCCCATAGTTCAGGAACCACTCGGAGTTTCCGATGAAGCGACTCAGACTGCCAATATCAATGCATGACAATTCACCCAGATCCTCTATGCATCAGGTGCCTCTTTCTCCTCCGACCAAGTGCCGGGTAGAGCAGGTAAAGTTTCATCATCCTCCTCATCTCCACAGCTTCTGCAAAAATCATTTACAAGGTGTCCAAGACCAATACGCCTCACATGCGCTCCTATAATACAATGCCCCGATAATAGTGCTGAGCCTACTTCTCTGGAGTTTAAGCAAAGATGCCTCGCGGCCTTCTCATCGTACCATTGATTTAGTTCTAGTGGGCGCTCGAAACCACGGACTGTTTTCGCGGTAGTGCGCAAGGAGTGGGAAATGTTGGCCCACAGTCTGCCAATGTCGCTGGAATTAGATGGGAAACGGCGGAGCTTATCCGAGAGTTAAGTGGAGAATGCCTCAGCTGTAATCGCAGTGTTTTAACGTCCAGCTTTCACAAGGTACTAGAACTTAGCCAAGTTTCGATTGCGCATTCGCGCCTCGAGGTCTGCTACAAGATAGTGGTTCAAGTCGATATTTGGACCTCTGAATGTGCTCACATCTAGTGCATTGGAGACGTACATATGTGCTCTGCTCTGCTCTGCTCTGCTAAAATAAAGGTAAACTACTGCTTTCGTCTATATTATGAGACTGCGTTTTAATATATGTGTTATTATAATTATTTAAAATTTTAAAATAAAATATTTCTTAATATTTACAGGAGCTTTATATTATGTTCAGATATGCACTTTTATTGAGTCAATATTCGGTTTATGGAGTACAATATTGTAAGTGTTGAGACATAATAGTATACGCAGTTCAGCTGCTTATTCAATATTCATTTGACAAAACAGCTGGTTGTTTCAACAACATTGTTTTTCTTTTGTTCGTTGTTTTTTGTTTTGTTTTTTTTTTGTTATTCGTTGATCACATTTGAGTTGTCAAATATCAACAGAAAGTATTCGGATAATTGTAATATGCACACTGAACAGCGTTGCATTTTAAGTTTTACTCACAGAAAACTTTTCACGGCAATTTTTATTTACTCTCAGAGTTTTTGCCAGAAATCTACTGAGAGGAAGTCGCCGAAAAAATACTTTTTGTATTTTTGTCTTTGATGCCTGGCCTGGGGCTCGAATCCAGGCTTTTGCGTCTAATAAGCTAAAACACTACCTACTAGACTACGGCGACTTCTAGGCGTTCCACTACATAATCTGAAATTCATTTTAGGTATGTTGATTATATGATTTATCATTTTATTATATTTGTTCTTGCATTTTTATAATGCTTCATGAGCTTCTAGAAAGATTTAAATGATTTCTTCATTGGAGAAGTGATTATTCTGGACTTCAAGTCTACATTGTAGCTTGGACGCATGTGTAACTTAATTTAAGTTATCTGTTCGGTTATGTGTCCTTTACTTAGTTTTGGGAAGTTCTTTTCTGAAGAATCGATACCGTGTTATGATTCTGGTAAGTAACGATCCTGAGACTTTTTGCTGGTAATTTCTCTCTCCAGAAAGGACATCGAGGGTCATCAGCTCGGTTATTAAAATATTTACGGTACTTTTTAATACAATTGTAGCATTTGTAAATCACTGGACCATTTGCAGACACCTTGTCTAGTGAACAAACAGAATAATCGTGGGATCCTTCACAACCTAAACACGCCTCTTTTCTAAAGCAATTTGCGGCTGCATGGCCATATATGGAGCACTGTGTAGGCCCTTTTGATTGATTGATTGATTTTGTACCGTTTTGAGGCACACCAAATAGAACAAGTTTACATTTTTGGTTGTCTTTCATCAGATGAGTAAACAGGGACAACTTCGTTGTAGTCCTGTAGTGAGTTAGGCCTTATTTTTGTACTAATTGACGTCCTTTTGTAGTTACATTTTTGGCCAAGTAATTCGATTGTTTTACTAAAGCTAAGATCGGCGTCGATAGTAATTGGAATAGTCAACCATAAATTATAAATATTTTAAGCTGTTTAATTGCTTCCGTTTGATGTAAATAGTAACAAATTATATTTGAGCTTCATTCAATGCTCAAAAATTCGTCTATAGCTGCTCTATATGTTACCAACGAGTATCAGAGATTTGTATAAGTTTTCTGAAAATGATATATTCATAATACCTGTATTGCTCAAATCAAAAGTTTGTTTATATAGAGGTGTATGGTGTATGTAGTGGGCTACGCATCTGACGTATAGACGTTTTCTAGAACTGCTTTTAAATCTTTTAGCAAGAACGATTTGTATGTTTCCTTTCTCAAAAAACTAAGCCAAGTTAATCTGTTCCAATTCCATTTAAAAATAATGATAAACCATTAAAAAGGTGCTCTGTAACACTTCCTGTCGAAGAATCTTTAACATAGGTTAGGTTAGGTTTGGTTAGAGGACGTGTACTTGTCAATTAAGACAAGTACAGTACCCGGAGGTCGAATTGACCCATTGTACAACGTCCTAGTTTCTCACACCACTTATGTTGTGTGTGCTGTGGGACCTACAGTTTAAAGTCGACTCCGAACGACAGATTTTTATTTATTGAGAAACTTTTCATGGCAATTTTTATTTACTCTCAGAGTTTTTGCCAGAAATCTACTGAGAGGAAGTCGCCGAAAAAAATACTTTTTGTATTTTGTCTTTGATGCCTGGCCTGGGGCTCGAACCCAGGCTTTTGCGTCTAATAAGCCAACACACTACCTACTGGACTACGGCATACTCAATATATACTCATATTGCACCACCAACTAAAATAAATTTAAAGGAAAGACACTACACAAATATCATTCATTCAAAGTTTCGGTCGATATTAATGCTGCGGCTCTACGTCGCTGAATCTGGATTCGAGTAATACGTTGAGCCGGCATCTCGGCAGCTCTAGATGTTGATGCTCGTAGTCTCTTTTTCTACACGTACATCTCGTTGATCTGGTGTTTCTGCGGCTACTGCTCTTTGCGATCATATTCTTTCCCTTTTTAAACGTTCATCACGTTGAACTGGAGTCTCAGCAGCTCTAGATATGGAGGCTCTAGACCTTTCAGCACTCAGACGAACATCACGTTCTTCGGGAGTTTCGTCAGCCCTTTGTGGTTGTAAATTAACTGCATTTTTGGTGCGTTTAGAAAGCGAAGATTTTTTAGGTGGCAGCAAAATTCATGTATGAACACATAAATTTAAACATTTATGATAAATAGACACGAGTGTACTTTTCAAACTTTTTATTTTATGCTCACTTTTCGCAAATGAGTAGATAAGAATTGTTTTCATTTTAAGCAATTCATAGAAGATAGCCTTATCTCAACAGCTGAGGACATTTGGACTGTCAAAAAAATTGTTTGTTTTTTGTGTATTTTGTTTCGATATTCAATTTCGTATTTATATTAGTCATAAACCCTCATATGTACCGCATGTATCCTTAACGATACGCACTCTAGAAATTCTTTAGGATTACTATTTTAAAAGCCAATTATATTAAAATTTTTGCAAGATGATTAACAATATTTGAGCCTTTAACACTAGATACATGTATCTTTTAAACTACAACCTAGATTTACTATATTTATAGTTATTTAGATGAAAGTGATGAATTATCAAAAAAAAAAAATCCATGTCTCCAACTAGGTGTCTAAACTATGACTGAAATAACTTGTGTGTTATTTTTAAAACATATTCGCTTTCAGAAGGTTGGGATATAGGGATTAAAACAAATTGGCCAATCTTCTGTTGGAAATATGTTATTATAATTCACAATATAATTCAAGAGATAATAGTTTAAATAAGTATTCAATTTCAAAATTCAGTCATAAAATAAATATAAATTAGGTACAAATTTTAATTGGTACAATAATAAATAAGAAATAACGTTTGCAGCTGATGTTTTTTTTTAATTTATAGGTGCTGCACTATTGTGTAATTTAGCGTGACATAAAAATCATAAGAAAATTCAATATATAAAATTTATTTAGTTTTTTTTAATTGCTTTAACTAATTTCCTATGGAGGTTTGAGGGTTAATTTTTTTGACAAGCTGAGTACTCTTTAACAAAAACAAAAGGCCTGTTGTTTTTGCATTGTTGTACTTGTTGTAGAGTTACGACTACCTCCTATGAATATGCCTTGATTTTAAGCATTCATAAATGAAAACATTTATTTTTTTATTTTGGTACATATTCACGAATATGAATTATGAGAAGTAAGAAATGTGAAATGTACAAATATGAGAGGCCTTCTCATGGCTCGCATTAAAGTATATACTCATTAATGTTGTTGTTTTTTTTATCATATGTGTTCGGACTTTTTGTGGTTTGTTTCTTATTTTCATATGTTTCTTAATTTCATTGTTTGTTTTATTTGCTACATTACAAAAATGAATGAAAATGAAAATGAAAATTTTTCTTGACACACATGTGCGTATTGTAATACGATCATGGGTCACATGTTACTCATTTCTTTATACAATTTATGTGATGTTTCTGTAACACAGGCTATTTTACTTGCCTGCCTGTTTGCATGGAAAACACAAACAAACAAAAACCCCTCATAAAAATGAACAAAATTTTTGTTTTACCCGTCTGTGCACATATTTTTGTTTTATTCTTGCATGCAAAAACCCGAACACTCTCAACATTGCAAAATAGAACTTTATGCTCGTTCATTTGTGAGATTTTTACAAAAATGTTATTTCTCAAAAATCTTAACAAATTGTACTAAATTCACTTTTTTCTTTTTTAAACTTTTTATTAAAAATTAAATAAATATATAAATGAGAATTCATTTTACATATATTTATGTACATATATGCGTAAAAAACATAAAAATTAAAAAAGGTACATTGCAGTTTCTTTGAACTAAGTACTAAGTATATATAATAGGTAAACTTAACAACTTACTTTAATACTTAACTATAAAGGAACACAAAAGTTTATGAGATCTAAGTTTTAAATCACTATTTATGATATTTTTTTTGCTACCAATCTATTTGTTATTTCAAAATTGTAGCAACACGAATTAAATGACTTCAATAAATCCCTTGTTTAGATTAAATTGGAGACAGTCGAAGCAAACAGTCTATTTCTCTCTTTGGTTTTTATTAAATTTTGGTACGAAAATATTGTTACGCAAATCGAAACGACCCAATATCGCTTAATAACAAAAACGATAAACAAAAGCCACACGATACAAATACACACTAACACTAAGAATACAATGAACGTGTTGGTTATCTAAAACTGCACATACACATATGTACAACGAACCTGGTTGCGCCTGGTACCAACAACAACATGTATGTGACAAAAAGGGATAGACAACATAAGCAAAGTACACAAACAACAATGTATTAGCAATAACGCTCTCGAAAAGGCGAGATCGCGAACCTTCCACTTCAAGAATGTTCGTTAGACTGGTTGTGTCGGACTATAAAAGGGCTGGACAAAGCACGCAGCAGTTAGTGTTAATTCAGTCAGTCTTGTGTGAAGACGCGTTTCGGTTGGAACGTACAAGCGACATTGCTTGCAAAAAGGTTGTAAGCAGAGAAGATCTAACGAACAGTTGTTAGTCTTAACGCGGACAGAAGTGTGAAATAGAATAGTATACATACAAGTAAATTGTTTTTGTATCGTTAAGTTGTACACATGGGCCAAACGTAGTGTGAACAATAAAGAGAGTTTAAGAAGAACTAAACACATATTTGTTTTTACTTGGTTTGCAATTAACGAACTCTTATTTAAACGTTTTTAAAAAGGTAAAAACGTAACAATATCCTTTTTACATTTGCAGATGAATGTGGAATGGAAAATATTACTTTTGTAACTCTTGAAATGACATTGAACATTGGTTCATTTAGTTCATTTTTTATTTCTGATACCTTCGACCAAAATGTACATATGTTCTCATTTTTTAACGCTTTAATAGTTTCTAAGTCAGATAGCGCACGAATTTGATTATTTATTGATTCAATATTCTTAATTTCATTGGGAAACATTTTTAATATAAACGGTACAATACCTGAAGTTTTACCTGAAACAACGTTTTCTGGTGTACATTTTTTAAACTTCATAGAATTTATATAAAATTTCTTTGCTATTTCTTTAAGCTCCAAAGTAATACTGTGATCAATATTATTTATGGATATGTATAAGTACATCAATTTCTGTCCCACAATATATCTCGCCAATAGGAATATGGTTTTCATTCATATTGATTTTTAATATATCATTTTCATCTAATGCATCTTTTTGTATAAAATTGCGAGCTATTTGACTGAACAAAAATTTCATGCGGTCCTTTTAGACCGCATCGAGTGGCAATATGAAAATGAAACAAAAACAAAAAAATATACAGTGATGAGACAGAATATTTGAGTAATGTAATAAAATAGGGAAAATTTTTAAATAGTGCTAAATAAGTTATTGAGGTGCTATGGTGTTTTTGACTTCCAATTAGTGCTACAAAAAGTACAATTGTACCAACTTTTCTATCCCTGATGTGCATGATAAAATGTTTTTCTTATTCTCTCAATTTTGAACGAAAATAAAAAACATTACTAAGAGTATCATACATGAATGAATAAAGCAAACTTTTATTTTTGTTCACGAATGGAAGATAACAAAACAAACTTCTTTTTCTTTCTCATGAGCGTGAGTGATAAGTGAGTGAATATTTGGTATCCTGACCTGTCCGTAAAGGTTTGGTCTGTATTATATAACCACAGGTAACAATTGGTTCTTTAAAAAATTATGTATGCTGTAGGTTGTTAATAAAGTAAGGCAGTATAGTGTCATCAATGGTATGTGCTTACTGTTAATGGTACTTAGGTTACACATGTCCTTCTATGCTTATTTTTACAAACATATTATAAAACAGGTATTTGAATGAACAGGCAATACACATGACTTTAGCTGCAATAGTTTATCAGACATATGATGTTTAGTATTTAATTTCTGTTTAAGAATTCATATAAAAATAGAGTCTATTTATTTCCCTCACCCGAAATGTTCATATGTGTGTTAAAGTGGTTCATGCTAGATTTTAGCTCTAATAGTTTTCCATGTACACGAACTTTTGTATCATATTTATATGGGAGGGTCTCGCTATTATTGCTAGTCCGGTAATTTTTTCACAAATTATTCATATGGATTTCAGTGTTGCCCGTGTACAATTTGATGATTTTATCTATAATGATTTCCCAGATATAAGAAGTTTTAAATTTAATTCATATGGAATGTACCACGCCCCCTTTTCCTAGTCAGCTCATTTTTGTCTAAAATATTCATATTGATACTAAAGAGGATTCGACAAAATTTTAGGACTCTAACTGTTACATATTCTTAGATATACTAATTTAATATTATTTATATGGGAGGTTACACGCCCACTATAGCCAATCCGCTCACTTTGTTCATATATACGTCAAAGTCGTCCATACAAAATTTGAGAACTCTAGCTGTTGCAGTTTATGAGATATGCGACATTAAATACCTATTGGGTAAGTGGGCGTGGCACCTCGCCAACTTGAAATTTTAAAATAAAAAATAAATGAAAAGTATCCTATAATTCCTTCCAGACATATAGGGAGGTACTGTTAAAATTTCAAGAAAATCGGTTCAGCCGTTTAACCGTCTATAGACTTCAAACAAACAAACACACAAACAAATAAACACATTTCTTTCATTTTTATATATATAGATAGATAGATATACTTTATTTAAGAGATGTCTGGACATTCGTCTACAATAAGGCCCTAGTTTGTATTAGTAGTTTTCTTTATGAAACTTATTTTTTAATCTTTCGAATTTTTCATTAAAATTAACCAACAACATCGACAAACAAGTTTACAAATCATCAAGTCGCCAAACTGAAAATCATCGCACCAAAAAAGTGTTGAAATCACCACGTTTGGCGAAAAATTACTAGATATGACGACCTTGTCTGTAATATCAATTTGTACTATATTTTGAAATTGACAATTCAGATATGGGTAGTTTCCATCCGTAATAAACTTACATTTTCGAATCAATTCTTTTTAATTGGCGACAGTAAAATGCTAATTGATAATGATTGTTTGTTTCATTACATTAGTAGTGGCCTCAATTCAATTTTGAATAACTTCTGGTTAATGGTATTTTTAAATCCTATCAAGAAAATAAATGTGCCCCGATATTTTTGCTTCAAGCTTACGTTTCGGTGTAGTTTTTTTCCTTTTCAGTTTGAAATTTTGATTTATAATTTGGTTAATTCGTTTAGCTGAAAGATTTAATTTTGATTTTTATTAACTTGAAACTCAAGTTATTGTTATCGAAAAATTTTATCACTCAGGTTTATCATGTTTTGACACAATACAATGGTTAAGTATTTCTTCAATGTTGTTTACAACCTGTAGCTCCTGGTTCCAATTATTTTGTAGTGAAAGTCCACACAGATAATCTACTTATATATCTATACTTGCACGTTCTTGAAGTCTTAATTGAATTTCCACGTCACAGTTTTTACTACGATATTTCTTTTTTTGCTATATGTTATGTAGAGATGAGAGCTAAAGTATATATATCCCCTTCTTAGACGAATATAATTGCAGAAGAATAAATGTTACGCGTTAGTGGATTTTGATGTAAAACGATCTTTTTCATTTATCTTTCCGAACAATTTCCGTTTTCATTTCTAACTTTTGGCACGTCTGAGTTCCATGTGTATGTTCCAGTTTCTGATCACCCGTAAAATATTATTAGGCGGTATATTAATTATATGTTCGAATCTGAGGTATCGCCATATAGCTGTCTAACATTGCAGCATACGGGTTTTAGATTAGAATTATACAGTTTATATAGGATTGAGCAGACAGCGTATCAAGCAATCTACACCGCATATTTTAGCTTGCAAAGAAGAAGGTTATTTATTAGATGAAATCAAAATCAATTGTTTGGATGGTAAGACAATAGATTTGTTGGTGTACATATGGGCAATTTCGTGTCAAGTGACCCAATTTTTAAAATCGAGTTACTAGAGCTTCAGTTTCGCACACTAAAGTTTTTCCCTTCTTCTCGTTTGGAAGTGTGTGAATCCCATGCTCAGCAACCAAGTTGTCGGAAATATTTCGCATGTCTGATGATCTGTGCTTTTTTTTGTTTAAGGGATTACAACAAAAAGAAGTCAACATTTTCTTTTTGGAAGCGGAAGCCATTGCGAAGATTAATTATGTAAGTAATTAGTAAATAACGTACGTCCAAATTTTAACACTGTTTATAAAAAACTAATTTCCGAATGTCCTTAGAATGCAAATAAATACTTTTTAAGATCATTTAGGTAGTACGTTTCTATGCCAAATATTGAAAAATCTTATTATTGAGTTAAAAAACAATTTTTTTGATAGATATCCCACTCGCATCCCATTAAGCGATTATAAAGGCCTTAAAGGAAATTGTATAAGCTTTCTTTTGAGCAAAAAAAGGGCCCATTTTGAAAAAAATGAATTAAAAAAATATAAATTTTTTTTTTTAAATTAAAGAAATTATTTTTAAAGATTGAAGAAATAGCTATCTAATATCCTTGGAAAAATTTTTGTTAGGACCAATAGGTGAAAAGTTACACACATTTTAAAAAAATCCTGTATGACCAAAATGTCCAACTTTGACCCCCTCTAACTCCAACAGTTCTTGACTGATACAGCTGAAAATGTGTCTGGCCTACTATCCAATAGTACTAACCTTGGTGAAAATTTCATCCAAATCGGAAGACATCGATTTTAAAAATTGGGTCACTTGACACAAAATTGCCCATATATTTGTTAAAACTAGCTAAACATTGTGACAGTTGTTTGAGTGACTATACATACATATAAAAGATAAACAACCGTTCGCAACATACTAATCTCTAACCAGCAGCAATTGTCGGAAAAGCATTTAAAAAGTCCATCACATTATCTTCTGGTATTATTATCCTGCAGTACCGATATATTAACAGGAGCCCTTATTAAGTATCCATTATATTCAGTTTCAGCTTAATGTTAAAATTTTTGTTTTTCACTTTCAGTTATATTTGTTTATTTTTTGTCCCAAACAGTTCAGTAACAACTTTGAATTATTTGTTTTAAGCTAGTAACGCGGTTAAGAGTTACGAAAGCATTACAGCATACCATTTTTATTTTTTACGAAGCACAACTACGAGTTCGTAACTACGAAAATTCGGATTCTAGAATAAGGTTGATAATCTGCAGTCTGATTACTACCACAATTACTACTTTTTTCTTAAAGATGGGTACATTTTAGGTTAATCACCACACTCTTGACATAATCTTTGGTCACCAAATGGCTACAGATTTGTGAGGTTAAATTATGATTTTGCTGCCAGACATTTTTTAAGCTTGAAAATTTCTTTCGGCCAATTCGTTTGTTGCCGGATGACCCAGAGCAATAAATTAAAAAAAAAGCGTTGCGTCAAAATTGAATAAATTTGTTGCTTTTGAATATAGTTGCGTTATACGTTTCGAAATCCATTTCTAGCGAAAATGTTAGATAACACTTCTATGATGGATGATGCTGATGTTGGTGCAGAGGAGCATACGTCCATTTCCGCCTATTTAGATTTAGAATCGCTAACTGCCAAGAATTGATGACCCTGATAGGGGCCTGCGTAATCAATATGTATGAGTTGTGAATTTTGTTGTGGCTCATCTACAACGGATGCATAAGCAGCACATGCACGAACGTACCTCTCGATATCCTTGTCTATAGACGTTCATTATACGTACCTTCTTGCCAGCTGCTTCAGTTTGGTTAGACCAATGTGTGTATAATGAGGTCCATGATGTACCGCTTGTTGACGGAACTTAGTAATTATGACCCTCTTCCCTTTGAATAAAATATCGGAATCAATTGTATATTGAACTTCGTAATTGGGTCATAATTTTTGAAAATTGTACATCTCTTTTTTGGAGCGTTTTCAATTGACTTGTAATTTAAATTCAATGAATTATTTTGGAATAAAGTGGAATCGTAAATAGAATGTACCTCTTCATCCATTAAATTTTTACAAAGAATAGCTGTGATTAAAGGGGCTCTTGACAACCAATCTGCATAAATATATTTCTCGCTCTTCTTCGTAACTACCTCGCAATTGTAGCCGGTTGAAACGGAGTGTGTGTTTGAAGTCTAGATCATTTGAGGTAATTGTGCATTTTGGCGAAAAATTCGGGATAATGGCTGATTGTCTGTAATGAATTTAAAAGATCGGCCATAGATATACTCATGAAAATGATGCACAGAATACACTATTGCCAAAGCCTCACAGTCAAGCTGGGAATTGTTTTGCTCGTTGTTAAAAACTTCATTGTTAAAGAAATTGACCTTTCCTCATCACCTAATGTGTGAGATAAAACACCTGCTATACCTGTGGAACTAGCGTCACAGTCGAATTGAATGACATTAGAACTCGATCAATGACAATCTTTTCAGATCATCGAATAATTTTCAACAGCTAGAATTCCACTTAAAAACGGTATTCTTTCGTAATAACAGATTTTCCACGGTGTGTCCCAAAAAGTGTACGTTTCGAAACACTCATATAAATATCGCACTTCTTGAGTTCAGACAAAGAAGATCTCAAATTAGGCTGCGCTCGGCTAAAGTCTCTACATGTACCACAATGTCATCGAAATATAATTCTGTTTTCGTAATTCCATGCAATATTAGATCTATAACGCTATTAAATTCAGCAGGAGGAGTTTTAATGCCGAAAAACAGGCGATTCATCCAAAATGTACATGTACATCATCAACGGGAACGTGTAAATAATCCTTGTAAAGATCAAGGCGACATTAGAATCTCGAACCCTTTACATACATAATTGGCCATTACAACCCTTCAGTCAGGATTACGGCCTAGCTTCTCACACCACTCATGTTGTGTGCGTTAATTTTATACGTGAGTGGCGGGACCTACAGTTTAACGTCGACTCCGAACGACAGATTTTTGAGAAACTTTTCATAGCAATTTTATTTACTCTCAGAGTTTTTGCTAGAAATCTGCTGAGAGGAAGTCGCCGAAGAAATATTTTTTTTTCATATTTCATTTTTGATGTCTGACCTGGGATACTGGGATGATGTCTGACCTCGAACCCTTTAGGCTATTGAAAATGTAATCTTTGATTTATGCCTGCCTTTGCCCACTATGGTTTACATTTTGTAATTATCCCCTTATTTTCAAAATCGTCGAGTTCCACCAACGCGTAAGGGAGTTCTTTTGTGTCACTAGGATTGGCATTTTTACGGAATTTATAATTTGGGATACACCCAATTCTCTGTTCAAAAATATAGGCAAATTCTGTTATTAAGTCTTATTAAGTCATATTCGAATTCATTCGATTCAATTCATTAAGGTTAATACCTAGGCGACGTATCCAAGTTCGGCCTATTAGGTCTGTACAACCGTCTGGAACAATGTAAATGTTATTAAAAATCAAAACATAGTTGAATTTTACGTGTACTCGTATTTTCCCATTTGCTGAAAATGTGTCTTGCGTATAGAAACAGAAAACTATATATATACGTAGGGATTATTTCGGATTTGAGCAATCTACGAGGCTGAAATGAATGGCAAGAACAAGCGTCTACTTCAAATTTGACCATTATCCCCTCGATCGAAATGTTGGCTTAGAATTCCCGTTTGCACAATCATTGCGATAATTTTAACAATTTTGTAAATTCCAAATTCGGAACTACAACTTCGCACTTGATTTGTTGAATTCTCCAGCGTACTCAGTTTATTTTTAGGTCCGGCATTAGCATTATGGCTGCCTTCCAAATGTTAGTTGCTTTGTGTTTGAACAAAGTATCGTGTTTCATAATGCCGCTGTACAAAATATATACAATGTATTCCATTTCAAAACGTCGTCAATGTGTATTTTTAACGCAGTCAAAAGCAATCGGGTTTATAGTTAATGCATTGTTTGGTTACTTTACATATCTACATAGTTTATATACAGTAGTAGAACTGCATACAAAGCTTTTATTGGTACATTTTGGAAGGCAGCCTATCTGTTAAAATAGAAGCAATGCAGACTTTCGCTATGTGCCCTTGTTTTGCACATAAATTGCATTTTTGTTTTAAAGTGTGTTTGAAATGGAGCGGCACCACTTCGCAAAATGATCCTTTCGACCACATCGTAAATATAGACCAGCAATGGGTTATAAATACCGTTTCGTTTTTGTTGCGGTTGTTGAAATTTTCAACGACTTACATACGTACATAATTGGTCTTTACAACCCTTCACCCAGGATTACTACCTACTTTCTCACACCACTTATGTTGTGTGTGTTAATTTTATACATGAGTATATTCAGTTTAAAGTCGACTCTGAACGACAGATTTTTGAGAAACTTTTCATGGCAATTTTATTTACTCTCAGAGTTTTTGCCAGAAATCTGCTGAAAGGAAGTCGCCGAAGAAATACTTTTTGTATTTTGTCTTGATGTCTGTCCTGGAGCTCGAACCCTGGCTTTACGTCTAATAAGCCAATACACTACCTACTAGATTACGGCGACTGAATGACTTACCGTTTTCTTTTTGCCGAAAATTTTATTTACGGATAGACTGGATGAAATTGTTGTAGTATCTGATAATACTTTCGAATATAATTTCTTTGCCTCGCTGAAATGTAGGTGGCTCGGATTGAAGCAGATGCTCACGCATTCCGCCGTCGTTAATCCCACGTATAAATTGTGCCCTCAAAAATACATTTGCTATTGAATTTTTACACGCACACTCCGATACAAATTCACAATCGATAATATCTCTACGAAGTGTTGCGACAAAATCTGCCACTGACAGTCATGCAACTCTGTTGCTATGCTTGGTGTAGCTAATGGTGTCACCCTATCGAAATGCTTAGCAGCAATTGAAATTAAAAGGAGCTTCGTACAATATGTCCTATTACCATCAACGCCTTTAATGTTCACATAGTTTTCGAACCGCTGTATATCATTTCGGTACGTCTCATTAGCCGGTTAAAAAGCTTCAAAACTAGGAATTAACGCCGTGTTTAGAATGTTGGTGTAACGTTGCACTGAACTTGGAGATGTACCAACAGCCATCTTGGATATTTTGTATAATAAATCCTGTAGCATTTTCATCCATTTTGTAAATTTATAAGCTGGCACTTGCTTCAACAAAAAGAAAATAAATATTAATTGCACAAAAAATTAATAATTGAAACAAATTAATGCTCGTCGCCAAACTGTTGTAAACTGTTGTGTTTTTAATGTCAAATATAATCTTGTAATTATTTAAAATATATATTTCATATTTTAATATTATAAAAGGATGTAATACAGTGTGCGAAATTAAAATAGTCGCATTTAATATTTCGGTGTATTATTCATATCAAAAGAATATTCTTTTGCAAAATTAATAACATTTTTCAAACTTAAATTAATATACATACATATGTGTTTAAATTATAAAAACAATGATAAATTAAAATATGATAGGAAAACAAAGTAAAATGTATGCGAAATTTAACTTAGACGCAACTAAAACAATATAAATATTATTAATTCCATTTAAAGTAAAAAATAAATTAATAACTGATTAATATTTAGTAGTCCCTCCTCTATTTTGTATAACACCAAATATACGACTGGGCATTGATTCTACTAGAGTTTTTAATATTCTAAGCTCAATATTTAGCCAGGACTGGAGAATTGCCGTTTTCAGCTCACTCACTGGGTTGTATTTCTGTCTGTTGCTATAAACATCTCTTGACATGATTCCCCGAAGATTTTCTATCGGATTCAAGCCCGGACTTCTACCAGGCCAGTCTAGAATTGGGACTGTAGCCGATGAAAAGAATGCTGTTGAGAATTTCCAAACGTGGATGCTAGCGTTATCCTGCTGAAAAGTCATGTCTTTATCCAAATTATCTTCTAGATAATTTACTACAACATCTTCAAACATTTCCACGTAGGTTTCGGAGTTAATTTTAGTAGAAATGAAACACAACTGAAACTTCTCATAGTAACTGAAACCGCCCCATACCATTACAGTACCTCCGCCAAAATTTCTGCTCATTCTGGGTGCGTTCGGTTTTTGCAAATCATACCAATAATGACTGTGCCCATCCGGGCCATCCAAATTGGATTTTTTTCCGTCGGAAAAATAATGTTTTTCCATTCCTCTGTCCATGACATGGTATATTTGGCAAATTCCAATCTCCGCGATTTATGAGAGCATGATAACGGTGGGATTTTGGCTGATTTTTTCCATTTAATGTTACAGTCAGATGATAAAATTTGTTGAACTCGACGTTTTCCTACAGGTAAGCCTAATTTCGGGACAATTTGGGAAGAATAAAGCTTATTTTTAGTGGCCTCTTGTTTAAGTTGACCAATTTGGCGTTTGCTTTGTTTTGTGTTTCTCTTATTTCTTTTTGCTGATTTATTATTTTTTTTAGTTTTTTGCAAAACACGTACGAACTAGATGCTCTGATCTTCCAACTCTTCTACCTATTTCCCTTTTTGAATAGCCTTCTTTATTTAAAACTCTTATTAAAGATCGCTCCTCTTGTGTTACGTGTTTTCTCTACCCATTGCGCCTAAGAATTCTCGATATTGACTGATACTGATACTCAATGATGCAAACACGCATTTGCATTTTGTAACTGTAAAAATTAAATAATAGTACTTGTGCCTATTTAAATTTCGCTCTTTATTTGGTATTTTTTTGAGTAAAAGTCCCATCATTATTATATCGAGAGGAAATTCCAACAACAATGTATACAAAAATACTTCCTAGTTATCCAATACTGAATATTGGGAAATATTGGTAAATTGGAAACAAGGTGAACCAACTACATAAAAGTATTATTAAATCCGTTATTGCGACTATTAAAAAGTCGTCCACTATATAAGTTATTATTCAATTGAAGTGTCAAAGAAGGATGAAAAAATATTAATGAAACATTCTAGGCATAGTAAGGATTATAATATTTGAGTTATGACAAACTCTAGATATACTTAGAATTAAAACATGAATGTTAAGTATTATTCACATTTTCATATTGTGGCTGTTAAGTATTATTGGCATTACATGTCAAATATTGTAATTTCCTCTTTTTTCATTCTTAACTTCATGGGCAGGACATGAAAATTAAATCAGTCACTCGTACAATAATATAACTTGGAATCTGTAAATTTTATTAAATAGATATTCTGAGAATTTAATAAAACGTATGTTTCGATCTTTGGCTTTAATATAAGGTTATGGGTTATGGTTATGATTACCTTGAACTAAGCATCAGAAATCGAAATGGATGACCTAAATTGACATGCAACAAATACTTTATTTGACGTTTTAAAATTGCAATGTTTTTTAAAACATGAGGGCTTGTGGATTGTAATTGAAAATGAACCAAATGGACAAAATTTAACTAACTGGGTTAATGGCGACCAGAAAGCCCACGTCAATATTGCTTTGTTTGTTTGTCAAATTCATCACATACGCGATAAAACCAATGCGTGAAAGACGTGGAATGCGCAAAATTTTAGGAACAAGATTCTTCAGATGTAAAGGTTCGATTGCTTCGAGAAGTAATGTCTGTTGTAAGATATGTAAGCTATGAGTAAACTTTATTATATATTCTGTTTATATTTACAACTTGCATATGACATCTTATAATATACAGTCATATATATATATACAAATGTATTTATTCTTACACATAAATAGTACGAACGGGCTTGGTACATTTCTTTGGACACTGTGTGGTAATGCAACATATGGATCCCCACCACTATTCATGCCATTATTTTTTTAGTAGTCTATACCGATCGTATTATTGTCTTATGGAATTCAAATATACCACAGTGCACTTTAAGCCGAGGAATATTGTAAATATCTTAAGTTAAAATATCCTGTTCAGATTTTGAATTTCAATGTTTCATAAAGGTTTCAAATACTGATATTAGATTAAACATATCAGTGTAGATGTTAGAGCAATGCACTGATTGTTAAGCAAGACTCTGGCACCTTTGCATATCCACATGACCCTCATTAATACTTCTCACTATTTAATTACGAAAACTTTTTGGAATTTATATTCATTTTTATCGGATTACGTTATCAATTAAATGAATTTAGAATTAGTCATAATTTCCTTTGGAACTAGCCTTTTATGTTGTAGCTAAATACTATGTATGTACATAAAATGTAATATTCTGAAAAATATTGTTCTTTAATATGATTTACATTTTAATTACTTTTAAAACTTGGAGATTACGGTGAGATCATAGCACTGTAGACGCAATGTAAAACACGGTAGTATTGCTGGAATTTTCTGTAATTGCTTATTAAATAAAGAAACCAAAGGTTAATGATCCGTTTCCACTAATATCTTCATATTGGTTAAATTTTGTGCATCCGAAAAGAATTGCATAAAGCTCTTTCCCTATTTGAGCATAATTCTTCTGACCGGCTAGAAGCGTCGATGTAGTCTATGCTGCAGGTTGTTTATCATGTAAAATGTTTGTTGTTTTTGGAAGTAGAACGCACAATATATTACAGGGAACACACGTTCTTCTCAATATTCATATGTGGATTGCCCTACCTGCAGAAAATTTTCGTGTCACATACGATGTAGGAAGATTTAAATCTGACGTCCATAAATTAATTCCCTCTTTTTTCTTTCTCAACCTATTGTCCTAGTTCCAACACAATGCATTGTTGTGCTATTCCAATTGCCACCGACATTAATTGCTGTGTGAACATTTCATGTATGTAGACACAAAGCAAAATAAATGAAAGGCGAACAAGTAAAACTGTATTGGTTAATTGGTTGAAACTCCGTAATAAGGCTGGGTTTCTAGCTTTTGGTAGACATAAAATGTTATATGGGTTTATTACAGATATAAGGTTCTGCCTCAGTATCGAATGTATAAAAAATTCAAAGACTTCAAAATCAAATCCTATGGCTATTCATAAAAACTAAGTCCACAATAACATAACAGAGAATCTTTAAAATTCACCCAACTCCGTTAGCCCTTAATATCCATTACGGTGTCAATGGAGATCGCGAAATAATAATTTGCTACTTTTGTCTTGAGTTATCCTAGTGGTTCAACTACATATGACGCAGTCGTAACCAACCTTTACAGAAAATAGTCCTTTTAAACAAATTGAATTATTGAATTTATTCCTGGGCATAAATATTTCATTTTTTAATATTTATTGATATAAATATTTAACTGATGGTTTAATAAATTAAGGATAACAAAACAAAAAAGTACATTTTTATTACGAAGCAAACGAAAATGTTCGTGCGGTTCGATTGAGAGCATATCAATTCAATAAAAATATATGTACACGATGGTGACCTGTAAATTTCAAGCTTTTTAAATGAAAGACTACTCCAATAAATATCCGTCTACCACTTGACTCCCATTAAATTCTAAAAAAGCTGTGGTATTTAGTTTATTTATAACAGCAATTGATACGAGTACCAGACCATGTCATGCAAAAATGGATAGAATGCATGAATTATGATACGGATTACTCTCTCAGTCACCTAAGTTTACAAATGTAGCTTCGAGCGATTATTTTTTGTTTCCAAGTGTGAAATTATAAGGCGGCGAAAAGAGGTTAGTCACCATTAATGAAAGCAACAAATCAATTTTAATACCCTCGACAAATCATCTTTTTTAGAGTGAATAAAAAATATTAGAGACACGTCGGACAAAGCATATAGGATATGTACGTTGGAAAATAAATTTTATATTTTTTTCAAAAACTTATGTTTCATTCAAAAAAATCACGGGACTTATTCAGCCATCTTTATATATATTGTTCCGTTTTTACCTTTTTTTAACGTTGATTGCAAGCAAAGTAAAAACAAATTTGTGTTAGTTTCAATTAAACTCTTTACGGTTCACACTACTTTTGTGTGCCACCGTACACAACTTGTCGTATGTAACAATAATCTGCTTGTTTAGTTCGTTAAGCCGAAAGTCCATATCATCCGTTTCATGCTGCCTTGCGTTAAGCCGAAAGTCCATAGCATCCATTTCATGCGCCTTGCATTACATGCGACTGGTTTTTTGTTTTGATCAGCTGTTGTGGTAAACAACAAACAAGCGAACAAGAACATTTTTGGGAAAAATAGAATATCAAATTGTAATTTTAAAACAATTTATGACATTAATTACAAATTTATGAGTTTACATATGTGATATTTTGTGCTGGTAAGGCCTACGAAAATCCTAAAAAGAACACAAGACGAGTGTTTTCAGTTAATTTATCCTCCATTGTTCTTGTTTACAAATTAATAAACTCCAAATAGATGACAGACACTCAGTACATAAAAACAATCATATATACATACATATACGTATAAACAATCATCATATACATATTTTGTTCATGAAAGAAATGTGTTAAAAAATGTATTTTAATATATTTTCCTCTTAAATTAGTAATAAACTTTATTAAGGAATATGTTTTTATTAATGTTTTTGTAATGCAAAAAGAAAAATACGAAAATAGTAATGCACTATTTAAACATGCATTTATAGAAACCATTCACAATAGAATATAATTTGACATGCCAAGTTTAAAAAACTGCTGACATTTTCCAACACTGCATGAGTCGCATAGAAAAGTAGAAAGTAAACCTTATTGATGCATTCTATGCGTCTATGCATTCTGTGCGTTTTCTTCTGTAACTTGTCACAATCAACTACACTGATTCTACTTTTTCGGTATATGCATGTAACGCAAGGCAGCATGAAACGGATGGTATGGACTTTCGGCTTTACTGACTGTTGCCTGCTTTGTCTTGCCTTTTTATAGTCCAACACAAACAGTCTAACGAACGTTCTTGAAGTAGAAGGTTCGTGTTCTCGCCTTCTCGGGAACTCTATCGCGATCACATTGTTGTTTGTGCATTCTGTGCACTTGTCTATCCCTTTTTCTCTCACGCTTGTTGTTGTTGGTTTACTTGGAACATGTCCGATGTATTTGTTAGTGTGTATTTGTGTCGTGTGTATTATGTACACATTGTCTCTTGTTGCGTTCGTTTTCGTTTCGTTTTCGTTATCTATCTTTTTCATACTCATGGTCTTTGTTTTGGTGTTACTAATTGTTAAACATTTCGACATCTGGTTCCTATATGGCACTTTTTTATTTTTTTAATGCGGGCCAACCGCAATATATATTAAGTACAGTGAAAAAATAACACATGATTTTTTTTAAAAATTTTTGTATTAAAATTTAGGGGTCGCTACCGGCCTTCAAACTTTGGCGTTTTGGGTGTGCATTAAAAAAGAATTTTATGTACACCATTATTGAATAAAGATTTAAAAAAGAGGGAAACGTTTTTTTCGGAATCATTTACTGAGACGGCTAAGCGACTTTTGTCTTAAAAATTTAAAAACTTAAAAAAATAAGGAAAACAAAGGCAAGCGCTCAGAAGGCTTGATCAGAAAAGAACAAAACTGGGCAACTACTTTGGAAAGTCTTTTTGATATTGCTCACGCTAATGCCTTATACATGATCACAATACAGGAGGATAAAGAATTTTTAAATGCTCAGCGACAGGAAAATCGTCATGGCAAAATAGGCAAAGTGGGCTCAACACTTTTAAGAATGAATGCTAAATACGACAAATGTTCTAAAATAAAAGAAATTCATGAAATAAAAATAAGGGAGCGTGAGAACAAGTCTACTAATAATTTTAACAAGCGGGCTCGAATTCAACTATCGTCTTCGTCAAGTAACGATGATCATACAATATCTACTTTGAATACTTCCAAACCTGCGACAAAGAAAAAGATATATAGAGGTAGAAAAAACATTTTAAATGCAAACTTAGCTGTTAGTCTTGATGTTGCAAAGCTAAGTAATCGTAAAGCAGCAATTGTTTTAACAGAAACAGTTAAACACATTGGTGCCGATCCTTCAAAATATAATATAAGCACTTCTTCTATTCGACGACAACGAATTGACTTGCGAGAAAATATGGGACAGTCCCTACGAAGTAAGTTTAAACCTAACGTGCCACTTACTATTCACTGGGATGGAAAAATGATAGAAGATATCAGTGGAAGTGAAATCGTAGAATGTCTTCCAATTCTGGTGTCTGGTATGGGGGTTGATAAACTTAGCAGTGCCAAAATTACACAAAATTACAAAAAACAATTACAAAATTACAAGCACTTGGTACTTCAACTGGGTCTGAAGCATTGATATTTAAAAGATTTAAATTAGCCTGGAACAAAATTAATCGGAAAAACTTTAAATCGGGAATTTCTGATCAATTCGTTTCTAAAAATGTGAAAAATATTTGATGACACCATTTGCTTCATCCTAAATCAGTTAAAAGAGTTTCAGCCTCGAGATGACTACAAGGAACTATTGAAGCTATCTTCAATATTCTTAGGAGGTATTCCCGAATCTGAAGTGTCTTTTAGAGCACCTGGAGGTCTTCGCCGGGCTAGATGGATGGCTGTTAAAGATTTTTACTGTTTAAAGATTTATTTATTTAGAAATGAATTCAAGCTAACTGAAAGCGAGATGTTTGTATATTTTCAGTAAGAATTTATGTAAAGTACTGGTTTGTAACTCCATCAGCGGTTTGTGCGCCAAGAAATGATCTACAGCTTTTAATGGACCTAAAATATGCAGAAGTAAATGAGTTGATTGGAACTGCAGCCATTCAAAAATCCTTGGTCATTTTTGGTACTTATCGGAAGAGCTTATTGCGTTCGCCTTATTTGACGACCAATTTTCTGTTGATACAAAAAAAAAAGATGGTGGCCGCTTTAGATGTTGAAGGACCGGAAAATCGCTTAAAACGAATTACATTAGATGCCACTCTAATAATTAGCAAACAATTAGAAGATTTTGTTTCTAAAAACACTCTTAGATTTTTTAGCATTACCGGTATTTCATCCAATTTCTTAAAGAAAAGTGTTGAAGATTGGAAGGAAGATGAGGGTTACGTAAATGGTAGAGACATAGTTCGTTCTATGAGAGTTGTTAACGATATAGCAGAAAGAGGAGTAGCACTGATGGAGGAATATAATAAGCTACATACCAACAATGAATAGCAGAAGCAGTATTTATTGTCGCTGGTGAAAGATTAAAGACAAAAAACCCAAATTGCAATAAATCAACTTTTCTCCAATAATTATTTTTAAGAAACTATATTTTATGTTAATCACCATTAATTTCATGAATTGACTGATTTTATTGACATATATTATCCCTATTAATTTTGATATAAATCTTTTTAAATATAGTAAAAATACGCTCGAAATCGTCTTATTTCTGGGCCATAGTACCACTATTAAAACACACACTGGAATAATATAAAGAAAATAAGAAAAACTTATAAGGGCTGCGATTTTTATTAACACCACAGTTCGGGGGCCGGTAGCGAACCCTAAACCTTAACAGAAAAATTAAAAAAAAATAATATATATTCCGGTTGGCCATTAGCAAAATCCAATGTTTTTATTTATGAGCCACCCTAATGTTTATACTTATTGTTTAACACTTATGGGAAAGTGTTAGCAGTTTCTGGCAATTTTAATATATTCGTCTTTGCTGAGAATTGAGAAACCAGAAATCCAATCATTTCATTTTACTTTGCAATATTGTTACGCTTTCATAATCTTAGAATTTACCTATTTATAATAGTGTAATAAAATACCCATAAAATTAACATTATCGTGAACAATTCATGTGGCATAATTTTTTAATTAAATGATATTGCTAAAGTGCCTAGAGCTTTTAGCGAAATATTTTCTAGTTTTAATGATATCAGAATTTATATTTAAATGTTTGAATCTGTGAAAAAAAATGTTTTTCCTTAATGGTTTTTAAGGAAGATTAAACTAAACAAATTATAGTTTAGTTATATAAAATTGGCACACTTGAATATTGACCGCGAAGACCAAACTGTATACGAATTGAAAAGAACCGATCAAGTGTGTTTATGATTATCAACTAATTTGTTTCCATAATATTTTCTTAATCCTAATATATATTTACTTAATTCTAACCGTTTACTTCAATTCAGCAACTCCGTTGCTTATTCTAATTACTTATTGGTATGTGTTTATTGACCTTACATCTACTTAATATTAGGGCGGTACTAATTTATAGCGAATTCATTATTATTTCATAATTATTATTATTAATTATTGTTGTTATTCAAAGAATATATAAAAAATATTATAAAAGTTGAAATGATCCAACATTCCGGCCCCATTGAAGGACTGGAAGTCTTCAATTGAAGTTAAGTAAATAGTGTCCAGTAATTCCACATAGTTCTCTGCGTCCATTTTATGAGAAATAAAACAGAATGGAGAACGTGCTCTATATCCAAAAGCTACCCAAGTCATTAAAGATCCTCCTTGAAAATTACGTGCGATTCTGGTCCGCGTATCACCTCCTTTTTCCCTCCAATAATATTTGAATCCATCAGGTCCATCAAGGTCGAATACTACGCCACTCCTCTTCCCAAAATTTGTATCTTTCAGCGAAAGGCAATCTGGCTGCCTTGTGTCTAGGGGTCAATCGTGGTTTGGGTATCATTTTTTGTGGAATCACTGGACAATGTTTTCATTGAATTTGCTGAAGAAAATTATGGAAATAATTTTACTTTTCAGCAAGACAACGCCCCTATACATGTATCCAAAAGGATCAAAGCATTTTTGAAGAAAAGAATATAACTGTTTTGGACTGCCCATCACTTAGTCCCGATCTAAATCCTGTTGAAAACTTCTGGGGAATTTTAAGTGCCGAAATATACAATAGTGGAATGACTTATAACTCCTTAAAAGAGATGAAAGAAGCTTTAATAAAAAATGGGACGAAATTCCCCAAGATGAGTTACAAAAATTAATAAACCCTGTGCCACTTCGGTTAAATGAAGAAATTAAAAATCGAAGAGGACACACGCGTTATTAAGATTAATTTCTTATTTGAATATATTTAATTATCTTTAAGTTTTTAATTTTTTCTTATTTTGTACCATATAAATATTTCCTTTAAGAATATGAATTAACTATAAGAAATATTTAATAAAATAAAAAAAACTCTGAAAATTTTTTCTTTAATTTTTTGTTTCTCTTTATTAAACATAAAAAAATACATAAACTTATAAATTAGCTTTAAAACCAAAGAGATTTTTAGAAAAAACATATGTAGCATATAATTTCTTCCTTGGCTGTATATTGTTATTTGTGTTTTTATATTTTGTTTTGCTTGCTATTATTATTATTTTCTTTATTTCACTGTATAACACTTTGTTTTTATGTTTTATTGTTTTGCGAATATGTGTATGTACATTTATGATTACTTGATTTGTATTGTTTTGTAAATCTTAATTAACTTATAAGATTTATTTTTTCGAGTTTTAAATAATTCGAGTTTGTGGTAATTTTTTAAATCTTAAGTAATTTGTAAGATTTTACCACTTCAATTTTTTAAATTTTAAGTAAATTATAAAATTTTTATCACTCGCGAACATACATATGTAAATTTTAAATACTTTATAAAACTTTTTTCGCGAGTTTGGTCTTTTTACTTATTTTCGTTCACGATCACTATTTAAGTCCCTGCTCGGGCGCCAAAATGTTTTTCCTTAATGGTTTTTAAGGAATATTAAACTAAACAAATTATAGTTTTTTTATATGAAATTGGGACACTTGAATATTGACCGCGAAGACCAAACTGTATACGAATTGAAAAGAACCGATCAAGTGTGTTTATGATTATCAACTAATTTGTTTCCATAATATTTTCTTAATCCTAATATATATTTACTTAATTCTAACCGTTTACTTCAATTCAGCAACTCCGTTGCTTATTCTAATTACTTATTGCTATGTGTTTATTGACCTTACATCTACTTAATATTAGGGCGGTACTAATTTATAGCGAATTCATTATTATTATTATTTCATAATTATTATTATTGTTATTATTCAAAAAATATATAAAAAATAGTATAAAAGTTGAAATGATCCAACATATATTTTACGTTACCAAAAATACAAGATTATGAAAACAATAGTGAGTGTATCTCTAAAATCCCTCAACATAAAAATTAAAAAACAAACTGTTTTTTTTCACATTGTACGAGTGTATGGGCACATTATATCCTACAAGCAAAGGTGATATGTTGTAATATTGCAACATGGACCCGTACACGTATCTTATGCGTAAGACACGAAAACATATTACATTAACATAATAAAGACGTAACTATAATTTGTAAATCAAATTTAATCAGAGCTGCGAATACACACAAACAAATGCGCAAAACCTCAACATACTCAGTGGACTTTCGGTCAAGTTTCAATTGACTTTAAGAATTCAGCTGTTCTTGTGTGTAAAATAATAAAAAAAAACATGAGTTGCAATGGCAGCCGTTTATGTGTTTACATACATAATAGCATAACAGGGTAGTAAGCAATACAGCAATGGTAGTGGTAAGCAATACAAGTTGTCATATCATAACAATTCTTGGTTGGCATCTTTCAGCCATTCTGAGATTTTATGAAGATGTGAAGGTTATTCAAGTAGCCTTGTGTTAGACACGTTTTGTCAATAAAACCCAATCTCCGGATACTGTTGGAGAAGATAATATATGGTCTCCTCGTATTCCTCGTCTGCAGAAATCGTTGGGTGGTATTCTTAGTCTTTGGCTAGATATGTTCTGTAAATAAATTCTGGGTACCCAAGCACCGGACAATGAGAGATGAGAGGATGATCTGTGGTCTCCATCGTTGTTCCAATTTCTGCAGAAGTCGTTGTAGGGTATCCCCAGTCAACAGGCGTGCGCCTCTGTTATAATTGCTATTGGGTTCCTAAGATGGAATATAAGGTTTCAGATCTGTCTGGCGTCTTTGAAAATGGGTTTATTATCCCATCTTTATTTTGCAATGAAACTATTGGTTTACTTACCCATATGAAGGTGTGATAAAGGTTGCAATGATGTAATTATTGGTCAGTTGTGTTCCAGTCCGAGTTGCTTATTATTAGGGTGAGCACGCCGCTTGGATATGGTTAATAAGCCCCAGTTTAAAATGAGAATAAAAAAAGATATTTTTACAGTTAAGAAGCCGTTTTGATCATCATTTTTATCATGCTTTCATTAATCAAATTTACAACTATTTATATAAATTTCTTAAGTCTAAAATCTCTACATATTCATTCTTATGTCCTAATTCCTATTTCTATTTGTCTATATTTAACTTAGTGTGTGCATGGTCAGCTATTTGCTAATTTGCAATTATTACATGCTGAAAGTTTGTATAATGCAATTTTATCCCTCGCGCTGTCACAATTTGTAAGTCATTGATAACACTATGCGACAAAATACAAAAAATTAAATACACCCGAGTAACTACCTAGTCTAAGTTGTTCAGTTAGTTGAGTAAAATTCAAAAATACTTTTTTATATTTCTCGAACCCTTCAAACTTGTTTTATTTGACAAAAACGGTTTTTTTGATCTTTTCACACAAAATTATTAATTACCCAAATATGTTTGAACCTATTTTAAAAATCCAATTTTTTTAGAAAGGGGACATATTAGCCTTTCAAACGGTATACATAAACATTTTGTTCAAACTTATATGTTATGGGATTTGATGGGGTAAACTTAGAAAATATAATTTTTTTTCTTATTTTTCCAAGTTTGGCCATTCCTAATTGGAGAATTTAATTAAAAACTATAAAACAAGTGGTGATATTTTTAAAGTGCATTCTCTTGTGAAGAGAATGACACTTTGTTTTATAAAATCGGACAAAACTTATAAAATTTATAAAATCAGACAAACGGTAGTTTTTGTCCAATTTTATTAAACGAAGTGTCAAACTCTTGACAAGTGAATGTACTTTAAGGATGTCTCCACTTATTTCATATTTTTTTAAATTAAATTTTGCAACTAAGAATGGCCAAACTTGGAAAAATAAAAAAATAATATTTTCCAAGTTTACCTCATCAAATCTCATAATATATAAGTTTGAACAAACTGTTTATGTATACCGTTTGAAAGGCTAATCTCTCCACTTTCTAAAAAGCTTTAGATTTCTAAAATATAATAATTTTGTGTGAAAAGATCAAAACTACCGTTTTTGTCAAATAAAACAAGTTTGGAGAGTTCGAGAAAAATAAAAAAAGTATTTTTGAGTTCTACTCAACCTAGTGAATAATTTAGACTGTGTAGTTACTCGGGTACACTGTCGCACCATGTAAGCCATGTAAGTATTGTTTATATTATTGAGAAATGTATCAAATGCATTTTTAAGTAGCACAAACGTGACGAACACACAGCAGTGCATAAGTGTGACCAACGCACTCACCTCCGCTCTTAATAAAAATCTATACAATTCAAATTGGATGATTCTTTTTTTTTTTTTTTTAATACTTGTTATGAATTCTAAATTTAAGTTTCGTATATATTATTAAATTTATTTTTAAGTGTTCGAAGAATTATTTTACATTACCATTTTATTTTATAATTTGTAGTTTTTTAGTCTGTTTTTATGAATTTTTATCTTAATTAATACATTTGAATCGTCTATATATCTATTACTTCATATGGTCCATCATAAGGTGGTTCATATTTTCTTCTATTTCCAGCGTTGACCAAAAGTAAGTCACCTAATTTTAGTTCTATATTATTCGTGTTATTTAATGAATCTATAATCTCTATCAACTTTTTGGCACTTTCCGAAGAATGTTTTAGTCTAGTCTTGAGTTCATTAGCATAATTTTCATAACTGTAAATTTTAGGATGATTCATGACTTCATCTCCAGGTAAACTTGATAATTTTCCAAAAATGAGTTCAAAAGGGAAATATTCGGTATCTACATGAGGGGTTATATTGTACGCAAAAGTATAGTAAGGTATCCATTTATCCCTATTGTCATTTTTCTCTTCACTGTACCCAACGTCTAATGATGATACGGTGTGGAAAAAATTTGTTCAATTTTTAATAACTCACATACTTCTTTTAACTATTCACTTCTAAATTCTAACATACTAGTGCTTTAGATATTGTTTTTGTCTCTAAATATATTTAAAATTATTTATTGGACGTAAAAGACCTACAGTGTCAATTACTATCGTTTTGAAACTATCTATTGGAGCATCCGTAACCCTTAATTGTTCTTTCGTATGTTTAGTCTGTTTATTACGTTGACATAAGTCGCTTTTAGACTCGTATCCTTTTACATTTTTGTTCATATTCTTCCAAAATGTACTTCTGCTTTAATTTTATTAAAGTTTTCTTCACTCCGAAATGTCATCCTTGGGGTGTATCGTGGTATAATTTTATCAGTTCTTGTCTTCTATCTTCATTTGTTATATTCTGAGGTTTTCTGTATAATAATATAATTATGTCATCTTTATTATTTTTGTTTGCTTCGTTATATTTGGCCTTAAATTCATCCGCGGGTATTATATCAAATATTGCATCATTTCTCTCGATGGCGAATTTCTTGTTTCTTGTATTTTTTAAATATGATGATAGTTTCTCCAAAAGAGTACCTAAATACTTTGGATTATCGCTACATCTAACACGTGTTTCATTATTCATTTTATAATATTCTACTCTATGTATGTTTATATAATTCTTTTACATCATTTTCTGGCCTTTTTTTCTAATATAAATTTTAATTTCGTTGCGCGCTTTATATCATTTATTGACGTGCAATCCCACATATGGAGTTGATCAGTCGCCTTATGAGATTCACTCATAACATTTTTATCTCTTATAATATTATTTTCTGATGACTTTTTACTCATACCTCTCTGGTGTAATTACTAGTGTTTTCTTTACCTTTTTGTAATTTGCCAATGGTATCATACTCTTTAGTGTACATACTCTATCCTTGATAATGCATCGGCATTAGTGTTGTTTATTCCTTTCTTGTAATTTAACTTAAATTGTAGAGCAAAAGGGTTTCTTAAAAATTTAAATAAAGAATTTATGTATGTGTGTCACAAATTAATAGTTTTATTTTCTTTTTGTGTGGTGTGATGATTGTTGTATTGCTGACGACGACTTTAATTTCAAAATAATCGATAAATTTTTTAAGTTAAAATTGTTACATTAATTGAGATAAACATGTTTGCATAATTTTTATTGTGTTGTAATTACATAGTTTCTTCTTTTTATAATTTAATTTATAGAATAAATTTATGTTTTATTAATAATGAAAAGAACTAATCATTCATTCTCTATTGAGAAAAAAAAATTACGATTTAACGGTTTTTTCTTGTTTAAGTTTAAAAAAAGAAGTAAGAATTGTAGTTAAAAAAAATTGTTTTTAAATTTAAAAAATAGAATAATTCTTTTTTCTTTATAAATAATAAAAAAGTAAAAGCAAATTATTTAAGCACGTTCACGACGAATACGACGTGCCAATTGGATATCCTTGGGCGTAATGGTGACATGGATGGCGCACAAATTGGTGTCATCAAACAACCCTACCAAATAGGCTTCGGAGGCTTCCTGTAAAGCACTAATGGCAGCAGATTGGAAGCGCAAATCGGTTTTGAAATCTTGAGCAATTTCACTCACCAAACGCTGGAAGGGCATCTTGCAAATAAGCAATTCTGTGGATTTCTGATAACGACGGATTTTACGCAAGGCTACGGTACCAGGACGATAACGATGGGGCTTCTTAACGCCGCCAGTTGAGGATGCTGATTTTCGTGCAGCTTTTGTGGCCAATTGTTTACGGGGTATTTTTTATTTTGTTGCTATTGTTTTTAATACTGAATAAAAGCAGAACCCAATAGATAACATTTGACATTGTTGTTATTGTAGCAGAGCAGTAGTAGTAGAGTTGTTAGTAGGGATGAATTTTATATTTTTTTGGTCACAGTTGTTGTTGATTTTTATGTAAAATTATTCAGTTTTGCTTTTTTTTAAATATTTTCATATTCATTTTTTCATATTTTCGTTTTTCCAAATTACCGTGTATCATCTCACTGTGTCTAAAAGATTAATGTTTAATATTCTTCTGTTTACTGCTCTATTGTTTTACTGTTCTTCAAATTGCCGTTTAATGTTTTGCTTACAAATATTCCATTTACTGCTTTTAAAAATACCATTCAAGGTTGTTTCTTTTTTGTTGTTTACCTTCTTTTAATATACCGTTTACTTTACTTTATTGTTTTTTTAATCAAAAATTATTTTATTGTGAAAATATTTAAATAATTGTCATAAAAAAATATCACTATTAATGAGGGTATTTTCTTTTTTGTTCGAATTTTTATAAATCTATGTTTTTCTATATTCTTGGTTATTTATTATTTTAAAAATGAAATTTTTTTTAATAATTACAGTATGTTACAACACACTGTATATTCAAAGACTTGGAATCGTATTTCTTTTGAATATTTTTTTACTGTTTTATTTTTGTTTTTATTTCAATTATTTATCTACATTATTTAAAATTTTTATTCCTAATTTCATTTTTATGGCTATTTATTTTAAATATTTTCTTTGCATTGTTATATTTATTCACGAATACTTTGTAACACGGCACCTGAAATACATATTTTTTAGTAGAGTATTCAGCTACGCGACAATAGTTTTAAAAAATATATGATTAAGGATTTCCGAGGGACAAACATAAAGTGGTTTAAACGTTAATTGGGCACTTGATATGGGATCAATCAAAACCATCACTGTGATGAAATTGGATTTATGGAGCTTATAAGTGAGTTATTCCCAAACATGCTCAATAATGTCGAAATCTGGTGCCGGTGTTTGGAGTAGCTTTGAAAGAAGAGAATTATAAATTTGACATGAAATTTATTAATATATTTTTTTTGTTTTAAAAATATTTTTGAATAAAACATGCTAAGAATTGTATGTATATTTTTTAAAACTCTCTTAAATATCTACAAATCTGCATCAAAACAACCGCCGAGCTGGTTTTGTCCGCTATAAAGAGGTGTCCGCTCAAGGGGGTATCACTTTTAATTAGTTCAACCTTTGCTATTAAGTCCTTCAATGCTTAAGATGACAACTACTGATGGACTTTTAATGTTTTTTAAATACTGTTTTATTACATACATTTTGGTTATGTACATAAATAATAAAATTTTGCTGAACTTACTATGTTCTTAACAATTGAACGCATACGCCGTTAAGCATTGCAATGTCACCTTCATTGTCAACAATGGCAGGAAAAAAATGGGAATCCCCTTACTACTTATGTGTTCAAAATTAATGATTTTTATTTTGCAAATGCACACATACATATGTACCTTCATACAGTCAAAAACATGAGTACACTTAAGGCAGTTATTAAAAAAGAAAAGATTGCCAACTAAAATTTAAATGAAAATTCTGCGTCTTACACAATATATTGTTACGCAAATGGAAACGACCTAATATCATTTCACATGAACACATCGTTTAACATTAACAATAAACGAAAGCTACACACACATCACTATAACGAACTTGGTTGCATATACCAACAACAACATAAAAGGGACCAACAATTATGAAAGAAAAAGGCAAGTAAATAAGAAAGCAACAACAAACAACATAAGCAAAGTACACAAACAACAATATAGTAGCGATAGAGTTGTCGAGAAGGCGAGAAAACGAACCTTCCACTTCACGAATGTTCGTTAGACTGGTTGTGTCGGACTATAAAAGGGCAAGGCAAAGCAGCGAGTCAGTCAGTAAGAATTCAGTCAGCCTTGTGTGAAGTTGCATGTGAAGAAGTAGTGGTTTGAAGATCGAACAGTTGTTAGTGTTGTTAGCAGAAGTGTAAGAAGAATAGCGAATAGTTTTGTGAGCTAGTAAAGTGAAAAAAGCAATTATTGTTCTGTTCAAGTTGCATACGGTGGTACACAAAAGTAGTGTAAAAGAGAGTTAAAGAGAAAATAAACACATATTTGTTTTTAATTGGTTTGCAATTAACGAATTTATATTCTAAACGTTCTTAAAAAGGTAAAAACGTAACATTTGGTGTCAAAAGTGGGATTGCAAAATCCAAAAAGTAAAAATAAATAAACAAATAAAAAAGAAAAAATAAACTCATCGAACTAAGAGTTGAACGGCTTAAACAAGAGTTGGGTAAACTAGAGCAGCCAACAACGGGTACGAATAATGAGCTGCAAAGGCGGTTAAGGGAACAACTGCAGCTTCAGGGCATCGACATCGAGTTCGAGGATGAAGAGGAACGAGAGTTACATGCCCCTGCAACGCCTAGCGGTGTCGACATAAATTCGTCGCTAACCGCTATGATGGAAAAAATTCAAGTATTAGCTGATAAACAAGAAGCTTCCCGAAAAGATAGTGAACAAATTATGGAGAAAATGCGAGTAGCAAACCAGAAGCTATTTGCTGATGTTCAAGAAGCTTCTAGAGCCGAAAACCATAATCTATTTGAAGCTTTTAGAGCTGAAAATCAGAAACTTCTGGCTGAGTCGCGAAAGATAGTGAACAAAGAATGGAAAGAATGCAAGCAGCGGTTTTGTCAAAAATTGAAAAGGAGCTCGAAGCGACATCAGGAAATCTGCAGGAAATACATGAGTCGGTCAGCAAGCGAATCACTGGTGTCGAGGAAAGGGTGTCACATTTAGAAAAGGTCGTTGACACGAAAGTGGACAATCTGGAGAAGACCGTCGACGGAAAACTCGTAATGATGGAGGAAAAGATCAACAACCTCCAGAGCCAGCGACCGGAACCAGTGCGAGTCGTATCCGAAAGTACCGGCAGGATAAAACCACTTTGCTTTGATGGTAGCTCACCCCTATCCGTATTCAAGTTCCAATTCGAGACAGTAGCCAGCAGGAACGGATGGGGCGACGAGGAAAATGCTTTGGAACTAATTGTGGAGCTAAAAGATGTCGCACCTGAGATCCTAGAAACCATGCCAGCCAGCTGCAGGAACAACTACAACAAGTTAATTGTGGCGTTACAGCGCAAATTCGGCGACGAGTATAAACGAAAACTGTACAGCATGGAGTTAAGGTGCCGAGCGCAAAAGGCAAACGAGTCATTACTGTGGGGGTGAGCAGTAGGGAATAAAATAAAATATTTGGCAGAGATAAGAAAGAAAACACGGGTATTAATTTTCTATTCAAAATTATTTATTTGTACATAGAACGTACCATTCGGGTTGGGGGTTGATCGGGTAGTGATCAATTCATTTCTAATTTTATCAATTCACAATAATTCATAGTAATGCAGGGGTGGTTAATCACACTTTAACAAAACTTAAAAGTAGGTTGGCCAGCGTGAACATCCCGCCCCAATTGCAACATTGCAACAAGAGGACCGAGAAGTCACCTGGCCAGATATCAAAATTCACATTTCAATAAAATATTAATAATTAATTAATAATAAATTTAGGGTATAAAATAAAAAGTAAATATAAGACTGGAACTGATGCTAGTACTGGAAACATAGTTTTAATAAGAGCCTGGTTGTGGGTTGTGCTCTTCTTCTTGGGCTGGAATCAACTATAATCACATCGAGGTTGTAAATAGTAGGGCATTCGACAGATAGTCCACGGGGTATTAGATTATCTGTAAATGAAAACGACAAACACACCACAGAGAAAAACAAGAAAACGAATTAGTTTTCCTCTTAGTTAGGGATCAGCACGAGCTTCTCCATTGGCCATATTATAACGCCATTGGCAGTTCGAATTTCGACCACTCGCACTTCGAATCAGGGTCAAAATAAACCTGTTCTATTCGACCTAGTTTTCAATCTTTATGGGATTAATTGTCATTACGAATGACAAAATGATCGACAACAACAAAATTCCTGGGGTGAGTTTTCTGACGAGTAAAAAACTGTCGTCATAGGGTATCAACTTCATGTAGAGATTCCAAATGTCAGTGCCTACCTGGTCCACTATAAACGGTACTCGATTTGCCTCAAAAGTTGGCCAATGGCACGGGGGTTTTTGAAGCCAGGACAGAACGATAGTCGAAACTGTCTCACAAAGGCTTCCGATCTGGTAAGATTCAGCTTCATACGAAGTGAAAATACCATTTTTTGCCAATAGAGTTGCATCGCATAGCTCTAAACGGGGTAAAGTTTATACTTCTACAAGCACAACTTTTACTTTGGCAGCGAGCAAGTGGGTGACAAATTCACCAAACGGGGTTAGGACTCTACTATACAGAATGGCAGCATATGCTTTCTCACAAGCATCACATATTGCATAAAATACTTCACGCTGAGGGTTAAAATTAACCCAACGGGGGATGTTAATCCTGTCGATGTACAAATAATCATCGACAAACTCAAGCCATCTGTTAAACTTCTGGGTTTCAAACATTCGTCACAATCTGTTCTGCCTTCACAAATTTGTCGCATAATAATCTTAGCAACTACGGTTTTAGGTGCCACTCACCCAACGGGGTCAAATAGCTTTGGCTATTTGAGACAAGACAGAACGTTTCGTGACTATAGAGAAATAGGACGTTGGAGCTGGCTTGAAGCAAAATGTTTCAACGCTCGCATTCCAACGTAAACCCAGAGTTTTAGGGGTGCTGGCGTCTGACAATTTCAAAAATTAGGAATGTAGTGGATGTTCGGCAAACAAAAACGAAACATCAATTATCTGACTTAAAAAGGGTATGATAGGGTAAATATTAACTGCGTTAGGAGGAGAATAAAATAGACATGGTCGGCGTGTGGTCTAGGAAAGGGCATTCCCCAATAACTGCCCCTTATTAGGTTTTAATCTCGGGGCTCTGTAGCAAACAGATCTCACATTTTGAGCAAATGCACATCCATAAGATGAACCAAGACTCAAGTCCATTGGGAATTTGGACTTAAATGGAAACGAGTTTGACTAACGTATTTTGCCAGTCACAATCCAACCGAAAACGGTTCGTTGGGCGATCAGAGAGTTTTTGGGGTCTTTACGAACTCCAGAAAGCATTATCTGGGAGTATACATCTCCACCCAAGAGCAAATCCATGTGGGTGTATTTAAAATTTGAAACGGGAGTTCGGGTGCATTAAAATCAGCAGTCTTCGCTAACGAGCATGAGGGTAATTGACCAGTGAGTTTTTCCACAACATACGCTTCCGTGGTCAATTTAAACGATGGATCAATAGGAGATCCCAGAGAAATAATGCAAACTTTTCTAGAGTTTGCTACCACTGCTCCATTAAGGCCCACAACAGTGGCAGCAGGTGCCGAATAGGTCGGAAGATTTAACTTCCGTTGCAAATTTCGAGAGATGAAAGTAGCTTGAGACGCTGGGTCTATCAGAGCTCTCGCAGAAAACATCGCTTTATTCAACTCTACGTTAACATTGGCAGTTCCTAACAGAACTGTTGAAGACGGGGTGGACTGTAGACGGGTAGAGAAATTGTGGAAAGAACGTGTAGTAGCGGATGTCGATGGATAATTATCCTCATCATTTCGCTTTTGTGCAGGAGACCGAGGAATTTCTAAATAGCGATCTGGGGAAAATGGGTTAACGGGGCTAGTTGCAGCTCTCAGTCTCTCCCGGGTAGAAGATTCGATACGATGAAGTAGCGAATGACGTTTTTGTTTGCAAATGTAGCAAACGTTAGAGCTATGGCATCTATTTGACTCATGGGAAACGGCCAAACATTTACTACTATTATTGTGGTAAAAAAAAACGTACGTCTCATTACATTCCGTCGACGTTTGACTAAAGTAATAATATATTTATTTTTATTTATATTTTATTTAATATGTTAAATGATACTACACTGTTTTCATTTTCGTAACAATTTTAATTTGTTCCAGGCAGTACTATTTTTGTTTTGACAAATTAATAAGAAAAAATGTTATGTTAAGTACTTCATTCCGAGCGTGGTAAGTGAATTTGCCACTTTGTCACGCATTCCAGAATACTGTTAGCATTTCTCAATGTAGAAAAGATGTGAAATGCGCTTGAGTATACTTTCTACTAAATTTTTTTCCATTCATCCTGTGTCCTAGTCCAACGTTCGTCTAAATTGGTTGGAACCCTTTCATATGCTGCCAGTCCTCTCTTAATAATTGCCAATAAATTTTCTGTTGGATTTAAATCCGGGCTTTGTGGTATCCACTTAATCAATTGAAAATGGTGATGCCATCCTGCTGGAAAAACAGTTCTTCTTCAGGGTACGCACTTTCTTCACTGAATTTTGGCACTTTTGTTTGAAGGATACTGAGATAGTTTTCCTTTCTCATTATACATTCTATTTTCACCAACGGACCAACACTCCACCAAGTAAAACGTCAACAAACCATTAAACTTCCACCTCCATGTTTGATTATCTGTTTTACCTGATGCCTTTGAAGTTTTTCATGCGGCCGGTGCCAATAATACTCTTTTCCATCTGATTGGAATCGGTTAATTTTTGTTTCATCCGACAGAAACACGCGTTTCCATTCGTCAACTGTCCATTTACCATAAGTTTTGTAAAATTCTAAACTAGCCTTGACGTTTTTAAGCAATTTTTTTTTTGCTTAATAGCGGAAACCAACCCGATTCTGCAAAGTGCTCTTTGGGCTATCCACTCGCTGACATATTATTTATGACCTTTGCGCTAGCTTTGGTGTTTTTGTGTCCTTATTTTTCATAAGACGTTCCACAAGACGAGCATCGCCATCGGTGAGCAATCTTGGTCGACTTCTAGGTGTAGAAACTGTCTGCACATTTCGTCGTTTTCGAAGACTTAAGACCACATGTTGTGATATTTGTAGTGCTTTTGCTATTTTTCTTGCAGATTCACCTTTTTCTGTTAGAAACACAATACTATTTTCAATTTCAACACTTAATTTTTTCATTTTATTAATATTATAAGACCAATTCTTAGTAAGTTCAAATCACTACTGACTGACTGAGAATGGTAAATAAAAGAAAACAAAAAAATATATAACGGTACATTACAGTAATTTGTATTGTTTTTTGCTTTTATGCAAAAAAATTATGCAAAGAATTGGCATCAAATATTCTTTTTGATAAAATTTTCTGAATTTTTATTTTGAATACATAAAAGTAATGAAAATTAAAAGAAAACACCGCACCAAAACTAATCATATTTCACACTATTAAAATTTTACAATATAATAAACGCGAAAATTAAGATCATGAATCCATTTTTGCTCGCCACTGTATGTATGTATTACTTTAAAACTTTAAAAATTAAAATTTTTATTATAATGATTAATTATGCTTACTTAACTAAATTTATCCCAGACACAAGACACAGCAATATTTTTATAAAATAATATTGCAACATAATTAAATGGGAAAGTGCAATGACTTTTGATCCGATTATATTGCAATGAATATTTCTATGCTTAACTCCTCCGTCCTTAAATTCGATCGTCCCCGATCGATTCAGAAATAAGGTAAGTCATGTATCCTTGTAATGGATGTTTCGATTTTGCTTTCTTCTATCTGGGGAACATTTGTGGGCTGCAAAAAAATGTTGTTACCGCTCTTTTCCGAGACTTCTTTAATAACCAAACTGCTAAGATAACAGTGATTAAGAATGTTATAAATATAGCAAAATTCGTAATCCATGCTTCCTTTTTAAGATTGTGTATCACCTTTGTATTATTGAAATGTAGTTCTTGTAATAATTCCAATCATAATAGATTTAATCTTGCTTCCTCAACTGGAGTTTGTTGCATGGATAGATATTAATTGGGGTGCTTCAAAATTTTTATAAGATTTTTCACCAATTCGAATCGTACTGTTTTCAAATTTTATTACAAATGTACCTTTCAGATCATATTTTATAACCTCCGTACTAATTGTTTCATTTACATCGTTCAAAAGTATAATGTCATCTGAAATCTCTTCGATACGTGGGATGTGCTGCATATTGCTGGTTGTGCAAGAGGGTTTGTTTTGAGATAAAATATTTTTAATACAATTGGCATTACTTAAATTTATTAAATGGTCTCTTTTACAAATTTTAATTTTATTATAGTTTCTACAATTATTTTTAATTGCATAAATTTCATTTTTATTTGTTAATATTTCCTTAAAATTTAAATTTATTACAAAGCCATTTTTTATTACAGGTTTTACAATCATGTTTTCATACAAAATTGAATCATTCATAGGAATTTTAATTACATATATAAGATTTGAAAAATTGCTAAAAACATTAACATTAGCTAGTTCTAATGCCTCTTCTATATTGCTGAAGGGCATTTTTTCAGTTTCTAACTGATTTATGGCTAGTGTCATTTCTTTTTTATTTAACAAGAATGAATTTATTACATTATTCTTTGCCAATTGAAAGGCATACTTTATATTCATAATTGATTATTTAGTTAGTCTCATTTTATTCCTAATTATTTCTATATCTTCATTTACAATTGAACTATCATTTTTTATTATATTTGAAAAATTATTTATAACTTTTGTAATATTATTAATTTGGTTTACAAAGTCCGAATTTATTAAGACTTGTCTATTATTGTTGTCCGCCATGTCATCTAAAGTTTTGTAAATAAATTCTGCGTCGTCGTGGTCTGGTGATCCTGCAATAAATTTCCAAATTTTTCCTAACGTATTGATCGATCTCGTTTGTCGTACTGGTATTTTGATTGCTTCTAGTAAGTCTGTCTTAGTTCATGATACATTGTCGGATAAAGAGGATTTGTTTTAGTCCACGTAATTTTTTGTCTCTTGTAAAAGCTCATCGTAAGAACTTATATTAATCGGATGTATAAACTTAAATGTTCCATCCTGCATTTTTCCGTGTTCGTTACCTATTGTCACTAGATATGAGTCCGTGTAATTGAGTATATGTACCTCTGCAGCAATGGTAGCCAAAATCTGTAACCGAAAGCAAATTTACAAATTGATCCAAAAATAGTTCAATTCAATTTTTTATATGATCTTTATGCACAGTTCTATTAGATTCCATAAGTACAGCACTCTTTTTATTCTCTTTCACTATCTTTTCTTTATATCTGGAGAATAATTTCGACCCCAATCTTTGTTAATTTTTACGTAATTTTTTTGACCTGGTATATAATCTTTAAATGGTTTTCTTGATTTATAACAATTTTAACAATTGCTTCTGGAGTCTGTAAATTATATGATTTATTGGAATGCCTATAGTATTTTCCCTCTCTGCACACTTTGCACTGTTTTATTATTTTATTTAGTTTGTCGCTCATCTTTGGAAAATAGTATTTTTCCAAATGTTGAAGTTTATTTTCTTTTGCATTCCTATGTGCTCTTTTATGAACCTTTAGAGATTCTTCCTCCTGTCTAGAGGTGTCAACCAAGTCTTCTACTTGAGTTTGCGTATATCTTACTTTATATTTAGCGAAATGAAGTGGGTATATTGTTTGTACCTCTCCCATTATTTCCTCGGAAATAAATAGTCCGTTTATCACGCTAGGTTTAAGGTATTTTTTAAAAATGCTCACTAACTCGCCTTCTGAGAGTGGGAAAAGGTAATCTAAATTGATATTCATTGACTTCACAGGAATAAAAATCTGGATTTTAAACGCGTTAGTTGGACATTCTACTGATGGATTTTCACCAGAGCTATCATCACGGTGTACAGTAGCCGTTAAGGCGTTGATATCAACAGACTTATTGTGTGGGTTTCTTGAAAGAGAATGTGATCGGTCTTTTATCTTGACTAAGGGCAGCTCCTATCGCATAATTGGAAGCATCTGTAGTTAATTCAAAACTTTTATTAAAACCTGGGTAGGTCAATATTACATCTCTTGAAGCCCGGATATTTTTTATTCTCATAAAAGCAGTTTTTGCTGATTCATCTAATCGTATTAATTTTTTCCTGACTGGTTTTTTGACACGCGTCCATCTTCCCCACTTAAGAGGATTTTTAAGGGTTTTGCTATTTTAGCATAATCCTTTACAAAGCGACGATAATATTCAGAGAGACCTAGAAACGATCGTAAATCCTTCAATGTGGTAGGATATGGAAAATTAATAATGGCTTCAACTTTTTTTGGCTTTGTCTGTATACCTTGGCGAGAAATGAGTAAACCTAAAAATTCTAACTCGCTTTTAAAAAATTCGCACTTGTCAAGCTGAAATTTCATGTTAGCTTCATGCAAAGTATGAAATATTTCTGTAATATCCCTGATATGATGATTCTCGTTTGGACTAAAAATAATTATGTCATCTATATAGACATAGTAAAATAGATAGATAGATATAGTAAAATATTATCCAGCACACGTTGAAATATCGCTGGTGCATTCTTTAGTCCGAATTGCAACCGAGTGAACTCGTATTTACCATTGTTGATAGAAAACACAGTTTTCTCTATGTCTTTGGTTTTCAAAGGTATTTGGTGAAAACCACTTTTTAAATCTAAAACTGTAAAATACTTGCTTCTTCATAACTGAGCAAGTACTTCATTAATTTCTGGTAAGGGATATTTATCCGCGATAGTAATAGCGTTTAACTTTCGGTAATCTATGACAATTCTAAACTTTTTCTGCCCACTTGCGTCCATTTTTTTGGAAACAATCCACACAGGGGATTTCGATGGCCTAATAATACCATCTTCTAACAGGGTTTTACCCTGAGTCTCAATTTTTAAACTTATTGGATAAGGATATGTTTTAGAATATATGGGGTCTTCTGTTCTCGTCCGTATTTCTCCTATAATGTTAGTGGTGTACGTCAGTTTTTCGTCCGGTGCTGAAAAAAGATTAGGGTATTTTAAAACAGCTTCTTTCAGCATGTCCTTTTATAGTTGCGTCATATGATCAGTTAGAATTGTAGTCATATTAATATTATCCGCTAAAAAAAGTAAAACTTTCTTTCCTTCTCTTAACTTCATGTAGTTATGTCTGGTATGAATAACAGCATCAAGGTCTTTAAGAGTATCGTTTCCGACAATGCCGTGAAATGTTTTTAATTCCGGTAATAAATAAAATTTTACTGGTACATCTGTTCGTCCAAATAGAAAGGTGTTGGTGTGAAATCGAATTTCTACTTTTCCTGTGAATGAACTTGCATAAAAAGTTTCTTTGTTCGGAATAGGATTTTTTACAAGATTTGGTCGTATATAATTCTTGTTTGAGCCTGTATCTATTAAAAATTTTATAAATTTTCCACTCAAAATATGTCAATCGATACTGTCATGACCGTAGTCCGTTTAGTCATTTATATGTCCTTCTATATAGTCGTGTAATGTTTCGTCATCCGTTCTTTCTTTTCTTATAAAATTACCCGCTTGAGATTTCAAATGAAAATTCCTGCTCTGTTTACGTGCTTCTGGATGTTGTGGTGGTTGTTGATCATTTTTTGCTGGTCTGTTCATGTAGTTTATGTTTCTAGTCCGTATACTTTGATCTACGTCCACAGGTTCTGGCTTGGACTGGGGTTTTGGAAAGAAAGGTCTTTGTGGGGCATAGTTATTTCGGTAGTTTTGATTATATTTTGGAATGGCACCTTGATTTTGGTAATTCCTTAAATCTTGATAATGTTGATCTCGTTTTTGAAAATAATTTGGCCTCTTATTTGATCAAGGCGGCGGTGGAATGTGTGCTAATTCCGCATAAAATGTAGATTGGTTGCGCGAAGCAGTGGATATGAATTTCCTATTATGAGCATAATTAGTTCTGAAATTCTGATTTTCTAATTTGAGACACAAGTGCAATGCTTTGGGTAAGTCTGTTGGCTCTTTCATAACCAAAAGTCTAGGCAGATCTCCCTTTAACCCTCTAATGAAAGTATCCAGGGCTTTATCCCTGTAAGTTTGAGTTTGCCCTATATCCATATCGCTAATTTTATTAAGTATGATGGATAAATTATTATATACCTTTTGGTAAAATTCTTGAACTGTTTCAGTTCCTTGGACTAACGTTGTTTTCATTCAAGAGTACTCATTCAAGAGTACTGACATCTCTTTTGTCAGCATAATGGAAAGTTAGGCAGCGGCATATACTTTCCCAATTTAAGGGTGTATTGTAGGACTCTAATATAGCGTCTGCACTGCCAACAATTTTGTTTCTAATTATGCTTAGGATTCCAAAATATTTTGGTGTTACTTTTAAATGTTTATAGATATTGAGAATACGCTCTACAGATTTCCTTCAAGAACTGTATTCGCCCGATTGACCGCCGAACTCTCTCAAACACCTAACCACGTCCGGTACCCTGTCTAGATTATTCAACGGTGCCCTATGTTCAGGATTGATAGTTTGATCCTGGTCAACTTTAAAATTATTATTATTTGGAACAAGCTGGTCTCGAATAGATTCAGTCACTATCCTACGTAATTCTGTCTCTAATTCCCTCATATTAAATGTAACCTGATTTTCATGTACGGCAGCGGAGGGTAGTACAGGTGGTCTAATTAAATTGTTGGGATTTGACATTTTATGTTTATTTTCCTCTTTAACTGTCCTATTTCCTTACACTGTTATATATGTTTTTCCTAATAACTTAATTTATTAAATATACATATCGCACACCCAATACAAAAGTGACTCAACTAAAAATGTTCATTTTTCGAGTTTATATACTTAAACTATGTAAAATACACTGGTGTATTTATAAAAAAAATATCAGTGTATTTTGTTGTTGCTAACTGTTACTAAAAATGGTCCAAAGATTTGATTTTGGGACAAAGGAAGAAAAAAATGGGCAAAAATTAGTACTTTCTGCATAAATGCTGTATTTTATCTGTTTTAAAGGTTTAAACGATTTAGCTTGGTTAAGTTTCCCAAATAGCTATTGGAGGTGTTCCGTTTCTAAAGTTGAACCAAAAGGGATCCAAAAAGGGGCGAAAGGGGCCAAAAACGGGCAAATTGAGTGCATAGCCAAGCACGCTTGAACGCCTTGACCGATTTTCTTGAAATTTGGGATATTGATCGAGCTTTTGTCGGTGCAGGTTATAGGCAATAAATCATTTCAAAATTTTGACCCAAAGGGGTGCAAGAATATTGACAGGATCATGGAAAGGTGAGGATGTGTTTATTCCCCGTATTCCAATAATTCCAAAAGGTTTGCCATTCAACTTTAAACGTTTACAATTTCCAGTTAAACTAGCATTTGCTATGACCATTAATGTCTCAGGGTTAAACATTGAAGGTGGCTGGTTTAAATTTGGAGACACCATGTTTTTCTCATGGTCAATTGTATGTAGCCTTCTCACGGGTACCAAGTGGGAAAAATTTATATATTTTTACCCCAACTGGTAAAACAGCTAATATTGTGTATAGAAGAGTTTTATCAAAATAATAATAATATTTAATTTAATTATAGTATAATTTTGTATTGCATTTATTTAATTGTTATATGTATGTACTCAATATTCCTATAAGTATTAATAATAGAATAAGTTTATTTTTTGTATTTTTAATATATACATATACTTAAGTTACTGATTTTTGTATTTTTTTAAGTGTTAATAAAAATTTTTAAATTTCCTTAACAACAACAAATAATCACAGTTTTTTTTTTAATTTAAAAACATTTTTCATTTTTAAACTAATCCAAACTACATAACCCGCGCAACGCCGGGTACAAGCCGCTAGTTTATTATAATTTGGTGACACAATTTAATTTTTTTAAGTATACATACTTTGAAAACATAAATTAATAGTTGTAATTTGTACATCACAGATATTGGCAACACATTCTGACATATGTATGATTTTGTAGAGCAATATCATTGACTATCGTTGAAGTTATTTCCGTTCTGTTTTTTTTTTCAACCGTACGCTACGGCTAAATAATGAATATGGCTTTCAGTTAAGGCTTGAATAGCAATAATTCTGTGTTTATATCAAACTTGTTTTTAAATTTGTAAATTATATCAAGGTCTTTGTCTAGTTTTGGTTTTACAAATTGTATGCGCTTATTCAAAGATAAATTACTCTGCATAATTACACTTAAATATTTTACTTAATCGACATTAAAAATTTGCTATCCGTCAACAAAAACACTGAAATTGATATTGTTGTGAGAATAGGATTTAAACCGTAACAGTTTTGTTTTACTTGTATTTAAAACTAGCCTATTCATTCTCATGAATTCTGAAATTAGAGCTGCATCACTTTCCATATATACTCTGACTACAGCTTGTAAAAAAGGCTTATATCAGATGCATATATAGCTATGTAGTTCTAGGTTCATAATGCCATTTAAATATATAGTGAAAAGTAAGGGCCCTAGCACCCTTAGCCTGTTTAATAAAATTATATGATCCACCAAGTCAAAAGCTTTTGATACATCGTAGAAAATCACGGGAACTAATATGCGTTTAATAAGTTATGCAGAAAGTTCGTCTCAAACAGGTTTTCAATTATTGAAAGACTGATATTGCTCTACACATTTCGTATTAAAAATATTATTTTCTTTAGGTATCGGCACAATTCCATGTACTTTAAAATTAACAGGATAATTATTTTTTATCATATTATTGAAAACATTTGAAGAATGGAGCACGATCATCCTTAGCTGCTAATGAAACTTTTGGAGAGATTTCTTCAAGACCAGAGATTTTGCTAAATGATAATGTTCTTATAATATATGTTATTTTTCAATTGTAATCCAAGTAAAATCGATTATCAGTTAATAGTAATGTTCTTAAAAAGGAGTTGCAATGATCATCTGATAGTAATACGTAGTAGTTGTGGTTTCAGTTGCTCATAATTACAATATATTTTTTAGTCATGAATGAATATTTCTTGTGATATTTCAATTTGAATTGTTGTCGTTATAAGGTTATGATCTGAAAATTTACACACCACTTACTCAACGTGAGGATCTTTTGATATATTACTACACACATGACCAATACAAGATTGACTACTTGGACTAGTAATTAATGGATGATATTGTCAAAATGCGCAAGAATGCATTGTATGGACGTTGGCCATAAAAAGTAAACCTACTTTATTCGTTCTATGCGTCTATGCATTTTGCTCTGTAACATATCACAAAGTACTACACAGATTCTACTTTTTTGGCAAACGCATTAAACGCATTGTAGTTGTTTGTGACAAGAACGCATTAAACGCATGGCATGGACTTTCGGTTTTACCTGTTCTATGCGCCTATGCATACTACGCGTTTTGCACTGTAACTTGCCAGAAACATCTATTACTGATATATACTATATACACCTAATTCTGTTTTTACACGGTAGATTGGTTCCAGAAAAAACCGTATAAAAAAAGACTGATCGTATGCAAAAATAGGTGATTGGTTCCTAATCTCTAAAACCTATTAAAATTAGTGAAAAACAAGGATTTTTAAGAAGTTTTGTATTTGACATTTTCGTTTAGGGATTCATAAAATATTTAACAAAATTAAAAATATAAAAAACTAATAAATATAAATATTTTTTGGCTTACCTTTCATCTTAATGCGTTAAATTTAATGTAACGATAGAAAAACAAATTTGCCAATAAAAAATTTCTTTACCAAACACAAAATATTAACACATTTCAATTGCTCTGACCTTTATACTTGTATGCACAAAAGGGAATTCCTCTAAATTTGTGCCATTTACATTTGCTTTGACCAGTAAATTTGCTTGTACGCGCAAAAAGGGAATTCCCTGAAATTTGTGATATGAACATACTTTTTAATTAAATTTGACAAAAAAAATTAAGCACAAAAAATTTTAAATCGTGCTAAATGGAATAAAATCGTGTAACAAAAATTAAAAATATTTTATTTTCAAACCGTGTTATACCAAAACCGTGTAAAAAAAGACCGTGTAAAAACAGAATTAGGTGTATACTGATTCTACTTCTTTGACACATGCATGTAACTTAAACAAATTTTAAACTATTTCATTTAGAAATTTCCAGTTTAAATATACGTAAATGTTATGACTTTTAAGTTAATTTTTTTTGTTTTATTATAAATAGAAATATATTAATAAAATAAATTTAAAGGATATCAATTATTTTTTACATGTTATGCATTAAAATTCATGAAATTGCTAAAAAAAAATTATTGCGATAACTAAACTTTTACTGTCTATGTATATAGTATAGGTGGGTAAAAAATTTTTCGATGGATTCACTTAGGCCGCATTGGGCCCATTGTGCTACCACAATCATCCGTTATCTCCTAGTCTCGAAACCACTCGGAGCTCCTGATGAAGCGATTCAGGCTGCCAATATCAATCCTTGACAGTTCCTCCAGATCATCAATGTAGTAAGTCCCCAAGTACTTCCTTCTCCTTTGGCAAAGAGCCGGGCATGCACCCAGCAGATGAGGGACAGTCTCCTACTCTTCCTCATCTCTGCAGCTTCTGCAGAAGTCGTTAGCAAGGTGTCCAAGACCAATGCGCTTCGCATGCGTACCCATAATGCAATGCCCCGTAATGACACCGACAACTACACTGAGCGCGCCTTATAATATTAAATAAACAAATCAGTTTAGTAATCTTTAATATTTACTTTTATTTTAATATTGGGGAACAGCCGCTAGTGCGTCCGTTCCCTTGAATGGTCAATATAAAACTTAATTACTTAAAACTAATTGTATGTTAAATACTTAAGCTCTAATACAATGTATACGTGAGAATATGCTGAGACAGCATATTCCACGATTTATTTATGTCTCGAGAAATAATGCAATGTGGACAATATCAACAAGAATACGTTGATATTAAGTTGCATAGACTAATCAAACACACTACAGTCTCTTTGTAGTTTAAGTAGACTCATTGTGCGCCCCTCATCCAGCCTTGGCCAAATTTTACGAGCCGTTCTACCCGTGTCCGAGGCCGCCCACCTGTCGTTGACGGACGACGATCGCATTATCAATTATGAGCTTGCAGGTGCTAATAGGTATGCCCAGATTCGAGAACTCATCGGAGAGTTCGATGGTCGTGCCCCGCCTGGCAAGTTCATCAGCTCTGCAGTTATCCGGAATACCACTCTGGCCCGGTACCCATACGATATGGATATCATATCGTTCTCGTCGAGATATCTGCGACAGCCTCCGTCTTGGAATTCATCACATTAGAACTCAGAGCCTTGATAGCCGCCTGGCTATCAGAAAGTATGGTGACGCTCCGCTTGGAGACCCTTCCGTCCCTAATAATACTCGCCGCAACCTGTATGGCCACCACCTTCGCCTGAAAGAGACTGCAGTGGTCTGCCAGTCTTATAGACTGAGCTATTTTACCGATTCCGAAAAAATTCCACTGCCAACAGCTCCGTTCAGCTTAGAACCGTGGGTGTAGATTTGTACGGAGTCTCTTAACAGGTGGGTCACACCACCCTTCCAGTCGCCCAGAGACGTTTACTTATTTTAGCAGCCACTCCCTACAGAAAAGGTCAAGCGGAAAGAGTCCCAAAATTATCTCCAGTGCCGACGTAGGTGTAGTGCGCAAGGCACCACTAATGATAATACAAGCAGATCTCTGCAGTCGCTGTATTAGTTTCGAATTAGTCTTCTTTTCAAGGGATTCCCAATAAACTAGGCATCCATAGGTCAAGATAGGTCTGACCACCGCTGTGTAGATCCAGTGAGTCATCCTAGGTCCTAGGCCCCATTTTCTCCCCAACACTCTGTTACAAGCATACAGGGCAATGGAAACCTTTTTAATTCTGTTAATTATGTTTGATTTCCAAGACAGCTTCCTATCCAGAATGAGTCCTAGAAAGTGTGCCTCCTGTTTGAGTTTCAGTTCCGTCCCGTTCATTATCAGTGGACGAAAAGTCGGTGGCTTGTACCTTCTCGTGAAGATCACTACTTCCGTTTTCACCGGGTTAACACCAATCCACGATCAGATGCCCACACGCCGACACTCCTCAGAGCCAGTTGCATCCTATATCTGATAGTGTCGACAAATCTTCCGGAGATCACAAGAACAATGTCATCCGCATAGGCAAGTGCGGGGTAGATTGTTCTCCCACAAAGTAGCTTAGATATCCAGTTCACCATAGTGGTCTGTACACCCAGCCTTTCCAGCGCCCTGGATATAGCGCAAAGTTCCACATTATTGAAGGCTCCTTCTGTGCCAGCGATTTCTCTATTCTGCACACCAGGCTATAAAGGACAGTCTCAACAGACCTTCCCTTATTGTATGCGTGTTGTCCCCTGGAAAGGAGATTTCCATCCAAGGTCTGACGCAGATTCACATCCACGAGTCTCTCCATGGTCTTCAATAAGAAGGAGGATAGACTTATGGGTCTGAAGTCCTTGGGTGTAATATGAGAGTTTCTTCCAGACTTCGGTATGAAGACTACCCCCATTTTACAACATTCCGACGGTTTCATTTTCAGACGTTGCAAGAGGGCCGGATATATTCCGTCCGGTCCCGGAGATTCACATTCACTGTGATTCACTCCCCGAAACAGTTGTTCGCGTATCCGAACCCAGTCCGGGTGGAAAGTGGGTTTCCACAGGAAGATCCAAACTTTCCTTCTCAGATTTGGTCCATGAGCCATCCTCCCTTTGCAGCACACTAGGTATAAAGGATGTTTTCGAGAGAATTCTCCTTAGCCTAGAAGTTTCGTTGATAGTTTCCATGTTGCCACAGAAATTTCTCGTGTTCCTAGGATTCCTAATCGCCCTTACAGTATTGTTCCCCCTACCAAGGGAAAATTCAATAAACCTATGATCAGAAAAGGAGTGCTCCTCCGAGACTCTCCAATCTCTGACGCTATCATAAATATTGCCGGAGGCAAGGGTTATGTCAAAAACCTCTCTTCTGTTCTTTGTTATAAATGTGGGCTTATTACACCCCATCGGAGAACCACAATTATCAGCCGACACCCACGTGGAGGGTTTGGTTGAGGATTTTCGTCGGTCGTCTATGTATATATAAAAAAATTATTATTTTTAAGCTATTTATGCGCGTATTCATAAGCATTGAAATGGATTTGAAGTATACTTTAAAGAAATTTTTTTTATAAATTTTTTGTTTAGATTCATTGTAAATTCCTTTTTTTTGTATCGATTTGAGTATTAATGTTTAAAATAGTTAAATGGTATATTTTAGTTATCGATTCAAAACGTCTTGAATAACAATTGTTTTATTAAATAAACCTTTAAGGTACAAGAGCTTTAAATAAGAAATTCAAAGTTCCTATTTCTGTTTGAAATTACTTTTTTTATTATTATTTTTATTATTATTACACCTCGTTTGTATAAACCTGGCAATTTATCTGAAAAAGAAACTTACCAAAGTGACAATATGGATTCTAGGGAATATATTATACATCCATAAATCCTTTTAATCTCTCTATGAAAAGAAATCGTAACTTTTGAGATAGGAATAAAAACAGACATCACCCATACGGACTTCAGAAAAGCTTTGATGATTTTAAGTGTGCACTTTTTAATAGGAAACTTCGATTGTTTGGACATTCGCTACTTTTAACACTATTTATTATAGACTTGACCAGAGTAATATAATGTTCAAATATTCTGAGATACCATATGTCTATGGCGAAAAATTAAAACAAAATTGGCAGAAATTTCTTCAAGAGAACTTCGTTTCACTTTATATATTTATTTATTTTACTGGAATTATTATATAAAACTTATAGGATATTCAAAATCCATTTTTCCCTGGGCATCAATTAGGTCTGATCAATAGTTTCTAAATATTAAATGCATTATTAGAAATTATTAAAATTTATTTGTCTTATTATATAAGCAATAAACAGTGCTTTAACAACGCTTGGCTAAAAATCTAATGACAATTTCCTTTTGATTTGGGTTTCTTATTACAATACGACGAGGAGAATGTGAAACGCATTACATAGATTTATCGATGAGTCCTATTTTAGAAATTATAATTTATCCATACATAAATAAATAAATGGAAATATATTTCATAAGCATCTTGATACTGGTAAAGCTAAACCAATGAAGCTATTCTTTAAGGAGAAAAGAAATAAAATTTAGCACCAAATATGGCAGGTTCCTCTAATTTTAATTACGTCATATTACGTCATTTTACATAGTAAAATTAAATTTTGTATTTAATTTTGTTTTATTCATATCTTTCCTATTATAATGTTATGAATGTTTATACATGTACATAAATATTAATATTTTCAGATAATGTGAAGAAAAAGCAGTTTGGATTAAAATATGTCGAGAAAATAAAAGGGAAATTGGACGAAAAAATTTTTAAGCAATATGAAAATCGCCCGGAATCATTTGGAAAGCATTATTCTAGTAAAACTAGTGTTGAACACACTTGCCCAAGTTTTGAAAATGGTAAGTGTTTATATAATTACAAAAATCTCTTAGGTTTTTAAATTTTTAAAAATGCTTATTTATCGTATATCCGATAATTCCAAGTATAATAGAAGAAATTATTCACATCTGATTGTTATATGTCTTTTTATTTAAATAAAATAATACATTTAACCTAACAACGCTGCGCTATCAATTATATTCACTTATTTATTCTTATTAACAAGGATTATACTTTTTAGTGTTCAATACCAACGTGCTTAAACCTCACTTTAATTAACTCTTGGTTATTAATCACAGACCTACGACTTATCACTGACTGACTGACTACTGACTGGCAGCATTACTCTTCGCTCTATTTATACTCCTTGTCTGTCAAATTCATGATCTTTCTATGAATTGTTATACTGTAATTTTTACGTATATTTTTGTTTAATTTCTTAAACCACTCGATGTGTATATTTTGTTGTTGTTGTTTTTTTTTGTTTACATATTTTCGTTTTACTTGTTTTGCCCGCGTGTTACACACCAATTCGATTTACGTTAACAAATTACGAATCAAACAATCACTATATTTTAATTAAACAGGAAAAACATACGGTCTCTTATATTTCGGTTCAAGTTTACTGGACTAGTGTTGTAAATTGTGAGTACCTTTGACTACTCAATACATACTCAATATTTTTTTTTTGGTACTCAATACTATAACGTTTTTTTTTTTTTATTTCAAAAACTAGTACAAATACTCAGTTACTCCTTATATGTATTTGAAATATAAATAAATAAAACATATTGCTTATGTACATAAATGTCTTAGAAACTAAGACAGTTTATTTAAAATGTTTTAAATTCATATTTATGTAAATATTTTTGAAAATTTTGTTTAGAAAAATAAAAATATGCGTTAACCGGCATTTGCTCCTTAAAAGTCTCTTGTTTTCAAGTCTTTTAATGACATTTCTATTACAGCATATTTTCGAATATATCTGCATATCTGAATTGTAACATAAATTACCTTTGTTAGGCTTTATTAAAATGTAGAAAAAGTATTTTTTCGACATTTTCAGATTTTAACATACTTCTTCTGTTGCTTAAAACCTGACCAGCCATAGAAAATACTCTTTCACTAGGCACAGATGTTGCTACTATTGGCAAATACTTTTTGGCTATTTTAGCCAATATTATTATATACATATATGATATTATTAGTTGTTTTGACTGGCGAACGATTTTCTGAAGTTGGAATATTAAACAATGACGATATCTTGGACTTTACGTTATTTATGGCGTTGGAATCAGTGAAGCCTTTCGATTTGAATCGTGGATCTAGATAGGTGGAAATTGCAAAAACATCGTGGTAGCCTAACCTAAAGAAGTGTCCATTTAAATTAGAAATATATTTATCTAATAATGCTGATATAACTTGCGTATTGTTTTCAGACTTTTTGATTATTTAAAAATGTTTGAAGACCACGTATAGTGGTAATTTTTTCGGCACTCATTTCAGTAGTTATTTCTTTAGTGGGCTGCAAAATACTACAAATTTGTTTTAATATTTCCCACTCTTCAAAAGAAAATAGTTCAATTGGCTTTTGTAGTATTGCCACAGTAGCTTCTTCTTGATTTTCCAAAATCTTTAAAATCATATTAAGAGTCGAGTGCCATCTTGTTGGAGTGGAATTAATTAATTTTTGTATTGGTTTTCCCATTTGCTCCTGCATTTCCTTGAGTTTGTTGGATGCTTTAGTTAGGTTAGGTTAGAGGACGTGTACTTGTCAATTAAGGCAAGTACAGTACCCGGTGGTCGAAATTGACCCATTGTACAACGTCCTAGTTTCTCACACCACTTATGTTGTGTGTGTTAATTTTATACATGAGTGGTGGCACCTACAGTTTAAAGTCCACTCCGAACGACAGATTTTTGAGAAACTTTTCATGGCAATTTTATTTACTCTCAGAGTTTTTGCCAGAAATCTGCTGAGAGGAATCACCGAAGAAATACTTTTTGTATTTTGTTTTGATGTCTGGCCTGGGGCTCGAACCGTGGCTTTACGTCTAATAAGCCAACACACTACCTACTAGACTACGGCGACTTCATGCTTTAGTACTTCGATGAAAAAATTCAACAGCTGCCTTGCAGATACTAATTAGTCGGTGAATTTTCTCATCCTTTAAACCGTCAATAACAACCAATTGAAGACTATCAGCAAACCATGGTAAACTAATCCATCCAGCAATTTTTACTGCAACAGAAATTTTATTTACTATTTTCCAAATTCCAAAGGTTATTTAAGATCAACGAACGGTTGCATATTGCCATTTTGGTATAAAAAACAACTTTTGAGAGTCTCAGAATATCATAAGTGGTCGCGACAAAATTATGATAGACGTGAACATAGATGGTCTGCCTTTGTTTAAAAGCTCAAGAACATTCATTATGGCTAAAATTGACGACTTTCCCAACATTTCTGTTTTCCCTATTGGTATCTATGTTGTTGATATAATTCTTTTACTTGCATATATGTATCCATGTACCTTATAGAGAATTTTTATATGAGCTTTTAATTTTAATTTAGAATTTATAATTTGTTTACTAATTAATATTAAATGAAGTTTTTTTTTAATAAATTTATTTTCATAAACTAAAATAAAACAAATTATATATTTATTCACTCCAAAAAATATAAAATGCAGAGGATTAATTACAGCTACATAGCTACAAAAAGTCAATTAAAAGTTAACTACAAAAAGTCGACTTAAAGCCAACTTATAAGTAGTTAACTTTAAGTTAGTTGAAAAGTAATGCAGAGAACAACTGACTACTGCCTTGGACATCACAACCCTGCCGTCAAATGAGTAGCTAACTACAAAAAACACTAACTTTAAGTTTGCTTGTATCGACTAACTTAAAGCTAACTACTACGCAATGCAAAATTTACATTAACCAAAGTGTATACAAACACTCCAATTCTTAACGCCGTTGGATATAGATAACTAACGTCTTAGACGTTTGATTAATAAACAAAACCGCGTGTCATCTTTTCGCTTTATATTTTTGGTTAAAAATTTATTGTTTGCGTAAAATAATTAAAAAAAGTACACTAAATTAAAAAATACATAAATTCGCAAGGTTTGAAGTGAAGTGAAACAATATTAAAGGGCCGCTTGCCAAAAAACGTTACGGAAATTATGTCACCAAATTTGTGCATGGACATAAATTTAGATGGTGTTCATGGTAAAAAGCATTTAAAAGACTTTGCTGCTTTTTATGACGTCTTAACAGGTAAGTGCTAATTTGAAAATATAATTTTCAACGAAGTCTTAAAACATGTAAAAATTTATATACATATTTTTTAAACAGATGCCTGTCGATCACTCGGCTCTCAGGATGTGGAAACTGAGCTGCGTAACGCCTTAAAAATAATAAAAAAAGTTGTATTCATGCTAAGTGCATTAAAAATAAGAACGCAAATCAAAAAAATTTAAATATTTGAAAATGTTATATTTAGAAACTCTTTTTATCTTTTTTAACCAACAAATGTGCAAAATATTACTTGTGATGTATTGAAATGAATTTATTTTATTTATTAATTTATTTTTTTATTTATTTATTTTGTTAATTTGTTTATTTTCTTTTCACATGAATAAACTTTTGTTTTCTATTAAAATATAAATTTTAAAAAACTGTTTCATTTCGAATAATTAATATGATAGCTTATTATTGTGAGTTTAAAGCCAACGTGTAAAGAACTGACTTTTCATTCACTGAAATTCAGCTAACTTATAGTCAGTTTAAAAAAAACTATCTTAAAGCTAATTAAAAGTAGTAAGTTTATAGCTAGCTACAAATAGGTTTACTTTAAGTTAACTGCTAAGTAACTAACTTTAAATTAATTTAAAAGTAATGCAGAGTCGGACAATTGACTACTTCCTAGGACATCGCAATGTTAAAATAGTTAGTCATTTCCATATAAAAGTAATCCAAGTGTCAACCACCACTGCTTGAGAAATAGTTGGTTTTAAGTTAATTTAAAGTCAACTGAGTGTACGACAGGGAAATAATACATACATACATATACATATATTGAATATGAGAAATGAAAAAAAAGAAAATATTCCTTTACTGACTGAGTAATAAAAGTTTAGACAAGTAAAACTGATGATGTCCTTTTTGTAAATTTTTAAATACCAACTAAGACTATCCTCTAGAAAATCAGACATTATTCCACATACCAAAAAAAACGTTAAAAAACTGCCAACGTTGTTACTCAGATGGAAACAGATACACTCTTTTCAGTAGAAAAATATGACAATAAAATGGCAGAAAACAGTTAAGCTCTACTTATTGTGAAACATATTCATCTGTTTTCTTTGGCCGATCAGACGATAAAGGTATTCCAGAATCCATTCTTATTGCTGTTGATCAGTGCTATAGAACATCCATAAATTATTAATTATTTTAGCAAAAATAATATAAATAGTGCTTTATTTATTTATTTTATTTATTTATTTGTTATTAGTCATAGCACAACAAGATAATAATCTTATAAATGAAAGTGCTATGGGAGTACATCAAAGAAAGAAAATAATAACAAATCAAGAAATTTAAAGATATATTAATTAAAAAAATTAAAAATTAAAAACAATCATTAATAGAAATAGAGAGAAAAAAAAATTCACAAAAAAATCAAGATATGCTAAAAACTACTTGAACAGATTGTATAACTCCTTTTTGAACTTAACTGCATTGCCTATATTCTGAATATAATTAGGTAAAGTATTCCAAAGACTGATGGTGTATATAAAAAACTGGCGTTGTGACAAAAGAGTCCTATGTCTGTGTTGGATAATCTTCATACCGCGGTTGGATCTAGCAAATGTAATCCTACTAAATAAGTATATTGGCTGTTTTAGAGTAATAATCTTATGGAGGAGAATAAGGCATTTTATATTCAATAGGTTATCAAAATTAACTCCGAATATCTGGTATGAAAATTGTGATATATGGTCTCGACGTCCCTTAATGAATACATATCTGGCTATATTATTATAAGCCAAGTTGAGTTTCCGCTTATCATCAGTATCACAGTTCGCGAAAATTTCAGATCCGTATAAAAGGACAGGAATCAAATACGTTTTAGCCAGTTGCATACGTATGGCAAAGGGAGTCGAATCTATAACAGCCCACAAGTTCCTAAGCATACCATGAACTTTACCAACGATGACGTTAATGTGGTTAGACCACGTTAGCCGACCATTAAAGATAACACCCAGATTGGATGCTGATTCAACAAAGTCAATTTTATTCCCCCTGATAATAATATCCGGCACAACTAATGCTCTCTTAGTCCTGGAGAGCAATAAACATTTAGATTTAGAGGGATTTACACAAAGTCCATTGGCCCTAGCCCACATATCAATTTTTCGTAAATCACAGTTGATGGTGTCTATACATAGTTGGATATCCTCTATACGCGTGCTTCTATAGAGCTGAACGTCATCAGCGTACATATGTACGCTACAATTATCCAAAACATCAGGCAGGTCGTTAATGTATATACAGGACAAGAGAGGCCCTAAGGAATACCTCTTCCAACGCTTAGCGAATTCGAGATCTTGCCGTTTAGATAAACTCGTTGTGATCTGTTCACAAGATAAGAACGTATGAGATTACAAGCTGAGTTAGAAAAATGAAAGAGGGTCTGTAGCTTCTTCAATAATATTTTGTGGTCAACCGTATCAAAAGCCTTGGTGTGATCCAAAAGAACTAAAAACGATATGTAATTTTCATCTAGTTCCAACCTAAGATCATCAACTACATTGACTAAAGCAGTAGTGCAGCTCCTAGCTTTCATAAATCCCGACTGCTTATCAGATATGAAGTTATTACTCACGAGATAACTATTTATTTGTTTAGCCATGAGATTTTCCATTACTTTAGACAGGAATGGAAGAATGGCAATTGGCCTGAATTCGTTGTTGGATTTAGGAATGGGAATGGTTTTCGACTGTTTCCATTCATCAGGAAAGGACGACATAGTTAAAACTGTATTGAATAAATGAGTCAAATACGGCAAAAGTCTAGGTGACAAAGCTTTCAAAAACAGAGGATCTAAGTCATCAGAACCAACCGCATTCGATTTTACCGAAGATAAGCATTCCAAAACTTCGAACTGATTAACACAACGAAAACTAAAGGGATTTTCAAGCGGAACAAAACAAAGGTCATTATATATGTCACTATCAGGGGTCGGAACACTGATATTAACAAATTTATCATTGAGAGCGTTTACATCGACATCAGCAGAAGTATTACGACACTTTTGTCCAACACCAATATCACGGATTACCTTCCATTTAGCCTTGTTATCCAATGCGGAAGCGAACTTCCCGACGTAAAACAATGTTTTCGCAGTCTCGCAATTAGTGCCACCTGGTCATTTACATTATCCAGTGAGTAGATTTGGTTCCAACAGACATTATCAACACTACTATTCAAAACTGCAAAATCGATACTTTTAAAATCACGGTATGTGATATGCCTGTCCACAGGACTCATAGGCAGATTATAAGTTAAGAAAAGAAGATCATGATTGGAAAAGCAAGAGGCTGAGATTTGATCATATAAAAGTACCTTAGTCATATCATTAACAAATACAAGATCAATTAGACTACTGGAAGTAGAATGGAAGTGAGTTGGTAAGGACACATTCACAGGATTAAGATGGAGAGATAACATTGAAGCAGTTAACGTATTATCTAGTAAAAGATTATTATTAAAGTCACCTATAATAATAATGTCGTCATATTGAATGGAAATTTCCTCAAGAATAGAAATGAAAGGATCAAAATTAATATTGGAATTCGGTCTATAAACACAGCCTAATAAAACCTTCTTCTTATGTGTGGATGAAATATCAAGAAATAAATATTCAATTTGACTACCAATTTCAGTCATTAATCTTACTTTACACGGAATACCGTTTCGAACATAAATTCCAACTCCGCCACCTTTTGCCCTCGTTGCCGTATTGTTAACAAAGATTTTCCTGTCTGACCGGAAAAGCTTAAAGCCCTGTAGACTGTAAACTGAATCCTGAACATCCAGAGGAAACCAAGTTTCGGAAACGCAAATAATGTCGATTTCTGCTGCTACGAATAAATGCCTAAATTCATCAATTTTATTGTTCAGACTCTGTGCATTTATATGAACAATGTTGAGACCAGTTCTTTGTTTGGCTAAAACTCTAATCATGTTGTACACACAGTCTCTGGAATAAGAACTGCTACAGTTCATCAGATTGTACGTAAGTTGTGGCAATGCAATCAAAAGCTAAGTAAATTGCTGTAATTATGATACATAAGCGCAAAATAAAAAAGGAGTTATACATACAAATAAGAAATAAAGAATAAAATAAAAATTGAATTAAAGTTGAACAATAAATTAAAGTTGTACATCATCAGGTTCATCATTATCAGGAAACTAGTTGAGTAGTTAACTATCAAGCCCAGGAAATAACTGGTTCAGGCTACCAATGTCCTCCACCAGAATTGGGTCTTCGTTAACTTGTTTTCTAATATATACGCAACCCCGCATAGTAAATGCTGAAGACAAAAGTTTTTTCTTTTTTAAGCGAATTACAGCACGCATGATTCTAAAGTTGTTCTGAGTGAGGTTCTCGTTTACATAAAATTTTACATCCGAGTTGTAGCCGATGTTCCTGAGCCGGAAAGTAAAACCCTTATGCTGTTTCCTGTAGTTAGCCAACGATTTTAAAAAGAAATTTTTATCGTATGCGGACCAAAGTTTTACTATTATTACGGCATCTTTCGAGGTCACGTTATGCTTGTTATTGTGGTTCCTCAAGCGGTATATCGATTTTAAGTCAGGTATGGGTGTGCCTATGGTGTTACAAATTTTATGGAAAATATCCGGCAGATTTTCCTCTTCAGTAAACGGAATTTCATTCATCCTAAGTTCGGTTGAAACAGGATAGTTCTCTTGTTGCCGCAGTTTTGTTTTTAGATCCCGTATTTCCACGCGCATACTTTCAATTTCACCCGATCAATTTTCCAGAATAGTTACCCTCTCACTTATTTCCTGCAGTTTATTATCGAGGACATTGTATTTTTCGCGCAGGTCTTTTACGAGGTCTTCTTTAAATTCTCTGAATTTTTGATCAATAGTGTTCAGAATCTGTTCGGTGAATTTGTCAAACCTTTTATCCATACAATTTAGTAGTTTAAAAGGTGAGTCGAGTATTGATGGTCGTGAAGAACCCTGTTGTATGTCCGCAATACGTTTGTTGACAGGTGTGTTTGGCAATCCACCTGAGGTTGATGCGATAACTTCCGAATTTTCGACATTAGGCATGATTGTAGTGTTTTTGTAGGTTATTGTCTTTGATTTAGGTTTGCGTGTGTTACTTTTATTTATTTTCTTATCCTTCCTTAGGAGATATTAAATTCAAAAACACATAGTTAATGGCACTTCACAAAAACTATTTACATTCCTTTATTTTATTTTGTTGGTAACGAAAAAAATTAAAGAAAAAATAAGGCATCAAACACACTTTTGCTGGAACTCAAACATAAACACGTCTGTTTACTTCAAGATCAGATCAGAAATAAAAATTTCGCTTTTCTTTCATTTGCGTTAAGTATAGTTTTATTAATATAATATATCTGTGTTTTATTATTATTATTAAATTAAGTTATTAGTGAATTGCTAGAATTTTTAAAGAACACTTATGCAAAAATTGGATAAAGCTTAAGAAAACCGAAGAAGACGTGAAGGGAAAGAGAGTTTTCATAGCAGTGGTGGAGTACCCGGTGTTTTACGTTGTGTCGATGGAACACACGTGAAAATGTATTTCTTATGTATACAGTAGGTATCCAGGGAATAACTATAAAGACTTCGTTTGATTCTTTAAGATTAGCTGCCCTTGGTTATGGTAAAAAGTACAATATACCAGCACATTTGTTGAATTTCTTGGAAAAACAAAATTATTATTTTTTTTTTTTTGATAAAACCAGCACTCAGGGGATGGCCCCTACTCATGCAGTGCAGGTGTAGGAAAATAGGTTATAGGAAGGTGGAAAGAGGGAGTAGTGTTTGTGGACATTTGATTTAAACTCAAGATGCGAACGGCAAGGAAACGAGTTGCTGCTAGGTGACATTGCAATTATAAAGGTTTATAAAAGCCGTGGGCACTGATTTGCCTGAGGACGATATTTTTCGTGAATTTACATTTGCTCTTCGTGTTCATTTTTACTAGAGTTGCTGTAACGCCACAAAATTTCCTACTGAGATATTTTTTAATATTCCTTACAATATAGCACAAATTACATTCCTCACAGCACTTACCAAAAAATTTAATACAATGTGAAAATACATAATCTGTCATTTCTCTTATACAAAGCGACACAAACGATCCTAAAATTTGGGGCCTAAACACAACTACTAAGATAAAAATACGTTTGATTCCATAGCTTATTTGATTTTAGCCAAGTAAGATCACAGTGGCCATTTTCAATTTTCAAGTTTTATTCTTGTATACTTGCAAAATACAAATTAAATACAATATCAAACTAAATTTACGTATGCCTGCTTTATATTTTCAGCGTATTTTATGCGTGATTATTTTTTATTTTCAGCTTCGAACACCAGAGTGGGAACATTCATTTCTATTTTCTTTGAATTAGTTTAATGAACCTGAGTGCTTTATTTATAATAAGGTGCTAAGAAATGTATTGGCCTTCTCTAAAGCGACATTATGACAATGTTTGTGTTGAAATGCATTCTATTATTGGAAATAATCGATTAATCAAATAATTTACAGCCATTTCACAAGAAAAATACCACCTAAAACCAGACTGATATTTTTAAAAGAAATTATTGCCTTCTATATAATCCATACTTTTCTCACAAGTTTTCAACGTATTTATGGGATGCCATTCATCACTTTTTTCCGTCTTTGCCATTTTTCAACTGAGGTAATTTAGTTTCCCTCCAATTTTCTAGGAAGTGTTCTGTTTCTAATGAACTATTCATAATGGCATGTAAAGTTTTCCCCCTTACAACACAATTATCAAAAATAATTTTTGTTGATCTTCTCCAGTAGTCTGATTTGTTTTTCAATTTTGTTACTATATTTTTAAGGTCCGTAATTGTTATTGCACAAAATTTTAATCTTTGGTTAGCCATAAGCATTTGACTATTAATATATGTCAATTGATCCATATGTTAACTTAATGCTGTTTACAAAATATCCGTTTTATTAGTTTATTAGTTATTTCCATATTTTCCTTTAATTTGACAGATTTTATCACATGCTGGTTTTTCTTTTTAAACAAGCCCTTCGCCTTTGCTTCTGGTCCTTTACATTATTTATTTTCCAATATGTTTAAATTTTTCATTGCAACCCTAACTTTGTACAAATTCCTTATCGATTTGTAATCAACCCACGCTTCATTAGCTTCCTCATATTTAGCGATTTGATATTTCACGATTTTGTCGCACTTTACACCTCGCAATTCATCATTAAACCATTTATTAACTTTATTTTGTTCATTAATTGTCTTTTTAAAAGTAAATTTTTGTATCCTTTTCTCTAAGCACTTATCAAACATTAATACATTTTAATCAACATTTTTATTTCCCGGAAAACTAAGTTTAATATTCAATTTACTCGTGAACTGATTTTTGTTATATTTTGAAAAACTCTACCTTTTTATTTTCCTTTTCATCGCCATTTTTCTCGTCCTTTACCAATATTCTTATCATTTCGTGATCTAACATCTTATTTTGATTACAATTTTGCACTGTTGTCCTAAAACTTTTTGTAAAAATTCCGTTTCACAACCACTGGGCGGACTATTAGGTGCTCGTTTTGACGAATTGCTTCTCGAATAATTTTGTAATGTTTCATTGCTGCTCCAGTTCTTGAAGAATTTGGAAATAATCATCTTTGATTACAACCTTGTACAGCATGTATTTCATCTTCTTCAATATCATACGTCATATTTGCTTCCGTTAATATGAAACAATCTAACTTTTCAGTTGCAACTATTATTTCCACTTGATTAAAATAATTTTTCAGGCCTTGTACTCTTGCATATAACATATGCATATGTATTCTTTAATTGTTAAATGAATAAACTCATTTTCCTCTTTTAATTTTAAGTTTATTCTGATACACTGGACATGATTTACTACAAGTCCCATGATTTTCATTTAAGTCCATGTTTAATTTCCGATTCCTTCCCATGCATTTAGTTATTTCTCCTTTATCATATTACTTGGATTAATGGTTTCCATGGCACTTAACACACTTTTCTTGATTCTTACATTCACTTGTTAAATAAGTAAATCTTTTACATTTAAAACATCTCCTTCCATCATTGCCACCGTAAACTCTACACCTTTCTCAACTTATATTTAATTTTTGCGTACTCATCACTTTATTATACGATTCACTATCCATATTTATTTTAACCTTGTATAATATTCTGTCCTTTCTTTTATATTCGTATGTCCTTATTATCTTAATATCGCAATTATTTTTAGTGGAATTTTGTTTCCTTATTTCATCGATAATTTCGTCGAAATATAATTTCGTTTCGCAATATCAGTAATGTCTACAAAAATTTCGTTATCGCTAATTTCATAGTTATCACTCGATTTATTTTATATAGTTTTTTTTTTTAGTTTCTTTTTTTTTGCTTTCACTTTGAATAGCCAAATCAACATTTTTCCTATTTTCCACATCCATTGTTTTTAAATTTACGGGATTTACCCTTTTATTTAACTCATTTTTGATTGAAACGCATCAGAATATGAAATATTATTTTGTCTACTACATATTTATTTCTTTAACTTTTTTTTTTATATCTTCGCACATTTTTAAATTATTTTCTTCCATTTTATTACATAATTCATTATTTCGATTCTCTAAGTGGGTTACATTTTCATATAATTTTTTATTTAGCCTGCATTGCCGAATATTGGTCTATATACATACATATATTGGTTACCTCACACCCATGTCCACACGTATTGATTCTATAGTTGTGTAGTTCACGAACGAACTAGTTCAAATGAACTATTCACACAATTGGACTAAAAGAGCCGGTCTTAGTTCTCGTTTCTTAAGCTGGATTCACCCATTGTTTCGGAACAAAATTCTTGTTCCGGAACAAATTCAGTTTTTTGAGAGTTTGTTCCGAAACGATTCACCCACTTCGAACAATTGTTCTGTAAAAACAGGGCTACCATATGAAATATTTTTGTAAACGATGCTTGTTGTTAGGCAGCACAGTAGTAGATGACTGCAATTCGTTTATTTTCTTGGCTTAATTATTTAGTTTTTTTTAGGAATATTCAACAGTTATTTGTTTTTTTATAATTAAGCAAACAATATAAACCAACAGGATTAACCAACCGCTCTGTATTTTATTATACAATACATACATACAAATATACATACAATATGATGTGGCAGCTCAGTTCAACTTTACTTTAAAAATTAAAATATCTGGCAGCACAGTACGATTGTTTCAGAACAAAAATTAAAATTAAACCAATTCGAGCTAAAATTGTTCCGAAGCAATCTTACTCTCTTTCGCTCTGTCTCTCAAAAAGACAAACGTCAAACTACATATAAAAAAAATTGTTTCGGAACAAAATTTTTGGTGAATCCAGCTTTATTCGGTCAGTAGTTCTTTTAGTTCAGTAGTTCTTATTAGCTCAGTAGTTATTTTAGCTCAGTAGTTCTTTTAGTTCAGTAGTTCTTTTAGCTCAGTAGTTCTTTTAGCTCCGTAGTTCTTTTAGTTCTCGTTTCTTATTCGTTAATTTCATTCTTATTAGATCAGTAGTTCCTTTAGTTCAGTAGTTCTTTTAGTTCTCGTTTCTTATTCGTTCATTTCATTCTTATTCGGTCAGTAGTTCTTTTAGTTCAGTAGTTCTTTTAGCTCAGTAGTTCTTTTAGCTCCGTAGATCTTTTAGTTCTTGTTTCTTATTAGTTCATTTCATTCATATTCGTTCTATTATTTTGTTTATCGTTCTTATGTGTGACACTCCTATTGGAAAGGTGGTTTAGAAGAGAAATACGAACAGAAATTCTCATTAAATATTTAAAAATAAATCACATGCTTTTACAGTGCTTCAAGCACATAAATGAATTAATAAGAATGAAAAAACGTTAAATATCACAATTTATTAAAATGAAAAATCATATTACAAATACGATAAATTTACATGGAATACATTAATTCCTTTATTGGTATTGTTTACATAGTTTAAATATAAATGAGCAAACGTTGCCATAAAGAAGTTACACAAATTGAGGAAGAGAGCGGAGTTGTTTAAAAGAACTGAACTATTGAACTAAAAGAACGAACTAGTTCATTACAGAGAGCTGAACTAGAAAGAGCGAACACTCAAAAGAGCTAACGAACCCAACTCTAATTGATACCTTGCATTTATTACAGTCAAGCATTGTGGTATCCTAATATACAATTTACGGCCATATGCATACATATGTATGTATGTATATTATTTTATTAAATCAATTATTAATTTTTATTATACATACATATTTATCTCTTTATTTTATATTTTTATATCAGCGTAATTAAAAAAAACACGTCATTGATTACATATTCTCTTGGGTAATTTTCAAACTAGATTTAACGATTTAATGATAAGCGTGAAGTAGATTATTGCCTTATGTAAATTAAACTAACATTTAATTTTTAGTTTTTTTTTTAATTGCTTGAGACTACTGTCTGAAGCGTTCTTTATTTTTTAATGTTAATCAATGAGGAATTACAAATGAACTGAGACTTAATTATACTTTTACTTAAAATAATAAATAATACAATATTCAAAAAACTTCACCCAGACGCAAGGTTAGCAATATTCCAATTATGTTTAAAATTATTGCAACATAAGTTTATTACCTTTGTTTCTAATTTGCTTAGGTAAGCTTTAACGTGCAATTAATTGTAAATATTTTGGTTCTTAACCCCGCCGCCCTTAAATTCAATCAACTTTCAACATGATTTTTTTCAACCTGTGGAATTTTTGTGGGTTGCAAAATGAACGTTGTTAAAGGTTTCTTTTGTGATCTTTTCAGTGCCCAAATTGTAAGGTTAACGGTGCATAAAAAAGTTAGTGATATAACAATGTTTCTGATCCATGTTTCTCCTTTTATATTATGTATTGCCTTTATGTTGTTAAAATGTTGCTCTTGTAGTGATTCGAATGACAATATATTTAAGTTTTTTTGTTCTATTGGAGTATCTTGCATTAGGGCTGGAATTGGTGTCATCTGGTTTACTTCCAGGTTCTGATATATTTTGTCATCTATTTTTTTTGTTGTATTGTCAAATTTAATTATAAATGTGTAGGAATGTAAAAAATCATGTGCGGATGTGCACATTCAAAAACCAGTCAGTCATCTTCAACCTCTCAAAGAAGTCGGTCGCTTGCACAAGATCTTAAACTCTATATTCTAAAACTCTAATTTTTTGTATTTTTATTAACTTTATTATTATTATATTAACTTTGAATTTTACATTAAAATAAAACTTAAATCTTTGAATAAACAACTCTACAATTTTGGGGGCTCAACCAGGATCAAAGTGATCAGAATTTTAGTGTAAAATCAGTGAATTAACGACGATAATTAGTGGAAAGAGAGAAAACTTTAAGTTTTATGGAAACAACCCCTTTTTCGCTGATAAATTGCAAATACGTAGAAAACCAGAGAGTATAGAGTACGCGTATAAGTGAATCGGTGTGAGTGTGCGTATAAAGATAAAATAGAATAGAAGCAGTGAGAATAAAATACACACTAACACAGTGGTGGACAAAGTTAACGCTGAATGCAGATAATTTGTGGCAAGGGTGTGGTCGAAGAGACGAAAATTGTTTTTATATACGCAAGCGGCACGAGTGTTTTTTGTAAACGGACAAAAGCATAGAAGGCGAACAGGCACGAACATGAATGCGTTAGGAGACTTTATTGATATAAAAAACAATATTGGGACTGCGAAGAGAATGGCGATTGTTGCTGTACACAAATTTCTTTTTGGTGAAGAAGGTGACCGAGGCAACAGAAAGCGCATACGTATGTTCATGGGCTTTGATTTCGACGAAAACGATGATCTTTACGAAGCAAAGAAAAAATATGTTAAAGAGAACCTCAGTGACGCTGATTTGGTAGCTGTATGCAGTGTGTTGTGTTTAAGTTACAACAACAGCGACTTGTTTAAACACATATTTTCTAATATGAAGAAGGAACAATTGATGTGTTGTCAAGAGAACGATGATGTTGAAAGTAACGACGTTTACGACGATGATGATGTTTACGAAGATACAATTGTGGAAAACGACGCGGATGACAACAGTTACGACGATAATGATGTTAACGACGATGATGATGATACAATTGTATACAACGACGGGAATAACAACAACAACGAAGCAAGAAAAAAATTTATTGGGAAAAATTATGTTAGAGCAATGAAAGGCGAAAACGACGGCAGCAGCGGCGGCAAGGTTCACAATGTGGTGGTAAATAAGACGTTTGCAGAGAGTAGAAACGGTGTTGATAATAAACAGAAGACGCAATACCAAAAACGGGAAACAGTTAGTGTCGAAAGAGCAACTTGTTTGAACATGCAACGGTTTGCAATGAATTATCGTGACATTGAAGACTCTATTGCCTCGTTTGACGGTGATGGTAATATGCCAATTGAAGTATGGATCAATGAGTTTGAGGAAACATCTTCTATTATGGGATTTGACGATTTCCAGAAGTTTATTTTTGCTAAAAAATCTTTAAAAGGTTTAGCTAAATTGTATGTATCCAGCGAACGCGGCATTACATCATACGGAGTATTGAACGATGCATTGACAAGTGAATTTGGTACAAAGATTAACAGTGCGCAATTGCACAGAATGATGATTGAACGCAAAATTAATAAAGACGAAACAGTTCATCAATACTTTTTAGTATGAAGGAGTTGGCTTCTCGCGGAAATATCGATGACAGCACTCTCATGGAATATGTAATTGATGGTATTAATGATTTGACGGTGAATAAATCTATTTTGTATGGTGCGACAGATTTGAAGGATTTTAAATTGAAATTGAAATGTTACGAGACTATGGTGAATAAAGCAGCTAAATCGAAATTCGAAAGACCAACAACAATCAAACCCAAGAACGACAGAAAGGAAAAAAATTGTTTTAATTGTGGTGGCAAAGGTCATGAATCCAAGAACTGTAAGGACAAAGACAAAGGCGTTAAATATTTTAATTGTAACAAATATGGTCATATTTCTAAACAGTGTCCGACAAAACTGGAAAAGCCAAATGTACGCCAGCTTGTAACAGTGAAAAAGAATGCCATGGAGTTCGAGATACAATTTTTGTGTGACCAACCATTTCAGGCAAAAACCTTGTTCGATACAGGTAGTAAATTCAATGTGGTTACGAATAGTGTTTTTAAAAAGCTGAATTCACCCAAGCTCGTAAAGTCGGATTTTTATCTCGTTGGTTTTGGGAACCAGGATAATCGTAATAAAATTAAGCCGACTGGAAATTTTTTTCAGAGTGTGAATATTGACGGCGATGATTATAATTTAAATTTTCATGTGGTACCTACCAATTCTATCAATGTGGACGTAATATTGAGTAGTGAATTCTGTAATTTTTGTGAAATCAACATTACTTCAGATGGTTTGAGAATACGAAAGCTTAAGGACGAGACATCAGATGAAACCCACAAGATGATGGTTATAAATGCGTATGAAGATCCAGATAATGACGTAAGTACAAATAATATTGATGACAGTGTAAGTGAAAACGCCAAGCTCGAGGTAAAGAATTTGATAGAGAATTATCGACCTATGAAAACTAAGACGACAAATGTCGAAATGAAAATTATTGTGAAAGACGATACACCAATCCACAGCAGTCCCAGACGTTTACCAATTATGGAAAGAAATATTGTCGACAGTCAAGTTGAAAAATGGCTCCAAGAAGGAATAATCGAACCGTCCGAGTCGGAGTATAGTAGTCCAGTGGTACTAGTGAAAAAACGAAATGGAGAACCAAGACTTTGTGTCGATTTCCGGAAGATTAACAAAGTCATAGTAAAGGATAGATTCCCATTACCATTAATTGAAGACCAACTTGATCGGTTACAGGACGCGAATTTATTTTCAACCATAGATTTAAAAAAGGGTTTCTTCCATGTGTCAGTCGAAAGTATACGTCTTTTGTCACTCACAGTGGACAATACCAATTTCGAAAAGTGCCGTTTGGTTTATCGAATTCACCAGGAGTTTTCCAGCGCCATGTGAATGCAGTGTTCCGTGATTTGACAAGACAGGGTTTAGCTTTACCGTACATAGATGACGTGATAATAACCGCTAAGGACGTAGACGAGACGATGCAAAATTTGAAAACTGTTTTAAGGCTGTGTGAGGAATATGGTTTGGAAATTAATCTGAGAAAATGTGATTTTTTGAAGAGGAAAATTCAGTTCCTTGGGTACGTAATCGAGAATAAAAGGATTTCGCCATCACCCGAGAAGATCGATTCGCTTATGAAATTTCCTATCCCCAAAAACTTGAAACAACTTGAAAGCTTTCCCGGATTAGCAAGTTATTTCCGTAAGTTCATTCCCAATTTTTCAACTATTGCAAAACCATTAACCGACCTGAAGAAGAAAGATCGAAAATTTGAGATGGGCGATGAGCAGCTTTCAGCAGTCAACATACTGAAATCTATAATGAGTGAAAATCCTGTTCTACGGATCTATAATCAAAATTATGAGACCGAAGTCCATACTGATGCGTCTATGGAAGGATACGGAGCAGTATTAATGCAAAAATCACCTGACGATAATCAACTACACCCAGTTTATTATATGAGTAAAAAAAACTACAGACCAAGAAAGAAAATATTCAAGCTACGAGTTGGAGATTCTAGCCGTGATCGAGGCATTGAAGAAGTTCAGAATATACTTGCTTGGAATTCCGTTTAAGTTAGTTACCGATTGCAACGCATTTACGAAGACGCTCGACAAGAAGGATTTATGCACTCGCGTAGCACGTTGGGTACTATTTCTGCAAGATTATAATTACATAGTCGAACACAGACCTGGAAAGCAAATGAAACATGTCGACGCTTTTTCTCGTCATCCAGTTATGATAATCTCCAGTGAGGACAGTATTATTGAAAGGATAAAACGTTCCCAAATACAAGATGAAGACCTCGCAACGATAAAGGATATTCTAAAGACTACTACAAATTATAAAGACTACTTTCTCAAAGGTGAAATACTCTATAAAGTCGTCGATGATCATGAGTTGCTAGTCGTGCCGAAGGGTATTGAACGCGAAGTCATCAGGCAGGCACACGCGAAAGGTCATTTTGCCGTAAAGAAGACCAAAGACTTAATATGTCGTGACTACTTCATCCCAAAGCTCGAAGAGAAGATAAAACACCATATTGCCAATTGTGTTCCATGTATCGTGACGAATAGAAAGAAAGGTAAACAAGAAGGTCAACTTAATCCGATACCAAAAGAAGAAGTGCCGTTGAAGACTTACCATGTTGATTTTCTCGGTCCGTTGGAGTCTACCAACAAAAACTATAACCATATTTGTGCCGTCATTGATTCGTTTACTAAGTTTTGCTGGCTTTACCCGACGAAGTCAACTACTGCTAGAGATGCTATATCCAAATTAGAACAGCAAAGTGTTACGTTCGGAAATCCCGTCCAGATTGTATCAGATCGTGGTTCAGCATTTACGTCTGCGGAATTTCAACAGTATTGTGAAGGCGAATGTATTCAACACGCCAAGATTACAACAGGTTTACCACGCGCCAATAGTCAAATAGAAAGGATGAACAGCATCATTGTTCCAGTATTAGCTAAGTTAAGTATAGAAGACCCGACTAAATGGTACAAATTTGTCGGAAGAGTACAACAAATTCTCAACTCAACCTACAACAGAAGCATCGATTCCACACCGTTTGAAGTATTGGTTGGAGTCAAAATGTATTGTAAAGATGACATCCGCATTAAGGAGCTGTTAGAACAAGAATTCGTTACCAATTTCGACCATCAAAGATCCGAAGCTAGACGTGAAGCTAAGGAAAGCATCCTTAGACTACAGAACGAGAACAAACACACCTACAACTTAAGACGCAAGACCGCTACGCAATATCGTATCAACGACCTGGTTGCTATTAAAAGGACACAGCTAGGAGGTGGCCTAAAGTTGAAGTCGAAGTATTTTGGTCCCTATCGTGTCACGAAAGTCAAGCCGCATAACACCTATGATGTCATAAAAGTAAGCGATGGTGAAGGTCCTAAGCAGACGTCAACTTGTGCTGAGTTCATCAAGCCCTGGCCAGATGATCAAGAAGACGGATTCGAGGCGAATCCATTGCAGGAAGGCCGATCTGTAGGAATGTAAAAAATCATGTGCGGATGTGCACATTCAAAAACCAGTCAGTCATCTTCAACCTCTCAAAGAAGTCGGTCGCTTGCACAAGATCTTAAACTCTATATTCTAAAACTCTCATTTTTTGTATTTTTATTAACTTTATTATTATTATATTAACTTTGAACTTTACATTAAAATAAAACTTAAATCTTTGAATAAACAACTCTACAAATGTTCCATTTAGTTTATAGGTAATTGTTTCTGTTGAAACAGTTTTGCTAAAATCATTCAGGAGTATTATCTCGTCTGTAATTTCTTCAACACAAGGAATATGATGAACATTGCTTTTTACGCATGTGGATTGTTTATTGAGTATAAGTTTTGTTATACAATTGTCATTACTTAGATCTAATAAATACATTTTATTACAAATTATATTATAAATTTTACAAGTTTCTTTTATTGCATAAATTTCATCTCCATTTAAAAATATTTCTGTAAAATTTAAATTTATTATAGATTTATTCTTTATAATAGGTTTTACAATAAGTTTTTTATATAAAATTTCACTTGTAATTGGATTTTTAATAATGTATAAAATATTTGTGTTATTGCTTAAAACACTTATTTTCGATAATTCTAAAGCTTCTTCTATGTTGTTGAAAGGCATATTTTCTTTTTTTAATTGATTAATTACAAAGTTCATTTCCTTTTTCTTTAACGAATACGAGTTAATTATGTTGTATTTTGCCCATTGTATGGCATATTTAATATTGCTACGCAAAGGGAAACGGTGTACCATCGTTTAACATTAAAATGCTAACAAACACCCTAACACTAACAAACACCATGAACATGCTGATTAACAATGGCTATACTAACACATACAACGAACTTGCTTTCATATACCAATAACATCAGTATAAGAAAAGGAGACAGACAAGTATGAGAGAATTCAAGAACAAACATCATAAGCAAAGTACACAAATAACAATGACGTAGCGACAGAGTTCTCGAGAATGCGAGACCGCTAACCTTCTACTTCGAGAATGTTCGTCATACTGATTTTGTGGATATATAAAAAAGCGAGACATAGCAGGCCGCAGTCAGTTATAATTCAGTCAGTCTTATGTGAAGACACGTTGCGTGCGAAGTCGTAGTTTGAAGATCGCTATTGTGTGAAGATCTACAGAAGAGTTGTTAGCAGGGATGGAAATGTTGGTACAATTGTACTTTTTTTTTAGCACTATTTGGAAGTCAAAAACACCATAGCACCTCAATGAGTTATTTAATAGTATTTAAAAATTTCCCTACTTCATTACATTACTTAAATATTCTGTCTTATCACTTCTCCAAATTTCAAGAATATTTTGGTACTAATATTCACGTCCTAAAATACTCAACAATCTGTTGTCTGTCAAGTGAAGAAGTATTTAACAGAATTTTGGAACAGTGGGAGCCACTTCAATATTATTTTACGCTCAACGATTTTGAAGCTAATTTGCAAAACGATAGAATTAATTCAATTTTATCCGGAGTTTCAAATCCACTTTATAAAATGATATTTTTATTTTTGTAATATGTCCTTAAAATTATTAACAATATTAATTTAGAAATGCAATTTGAGGATGCCAGAATGCATAGTTTTTTAGACCGCTTAAAGTTTTTGTTCAGTCAAATGGCTCGTAATTTTATATAAAAGTATGCATTAGATGAAAACGATATACATATTAAAAATCAATATCAATGAAAACCATATTACTATTTGCGAAATATATTGTGGCACAGAAATTGATGTATTGATCACAGTATTATTTTGGAGCTTGAAGAAATAGCAAAGAAAAATTGATTTAAATACTGAAATGTTACTATGGTTTAATTTACACCAGAAAACGTTGTTTCAGGTAAAACTTCAGGTATTGTACCGTTTATATTAAAAATGTTTCACAATGAAATTAAGAATATTGAATCAATAAATAATCAATTTCGGGCACTTTCGGACTTAGAATCTATTAAAGCTTTAAAAAATGAGAACATATGTACCTTTTGGTCGAAGGTATCAGAAATAAAAAATGAACTAAATGAACCAATGTTCAATGACATTTCAAGAGTTATAAAAGGAATATTATCCATTTGCTTCGACTGTCTCCAATTTAATCCAACCAAGGGTTTCATTGAAGTTATTTAATTCGTGTTGCTACAATTTTGAAATAACAAATAGTTTGCTAGCAAAAAACGTATCATAAATAGTGATTTAAAATTTAGATCTCATAAACTTTTGTTTAGTCGTGGTCGCCGTGGCCTAGTGGTAGTGTGTTGGCTTATTAAACGAAAAGCCAGGGTTCGAGCCCCAGGCCAGACATCAAAATAAAATACAAAAAATATTTCTTCGGCGACTTCCTCTCAGATGATTTCTGGCAAAAACTCAGAGTAAATAAAATTGCCATGAAAGTTTCTCAAAAATCTGTCGTTCGGAGTCGACTTTAAACTGTAGGTCCCGCCACTCATGTGTAAAATTAACACACACAACATAAGTGGTGTGAGAAACTAGGTCCATAATCCTGACTGAGGGGTTGTAACGACTAATTATGTATGTAAACTTTTGTTTTCGTTTATAGTTAAGTATTAAAGTAAGTTGTTAAGTTTACCTATTATATATACAAGTACTTGGTACAAAGAAACTGCAATGTACCTTTTTGTTAATTTTTATGGTTTTTTTATGGTTTTTTCATATGTAAAATGAATTGTCATTTATATTTGTATTTAATTTTTAACAAAAAAGTTTAAAAAAGAAACAAAAAGTGAATTTAGTACAATCGGGCTGAAAAAAGTAAAATTTTTTGTGAAAGTTAGTACAATTTGTTAAGATCAATTTCCCATCCCTAGTTGTTAGTGTTTGCGCGGACAGAAGTGTGAACTAGTAAAGTGAACAAGCAATTATTGTTGTATCAGTTAAGTGTGAACAGTGGCACAAAATTAGTGTGGACAATAAAGAGAGTTTAAGTGAAACTAAACACATATTTGTTTTTACTTGGTTTGCAATTAAAAATGTAAAAACGTAACAATACTTATAATTGCTTCCTTAGCTAATCTAACCTTGTTTGTCATTATTTCTATGTCTTCTTTTAGAATAAAATTATCTTTTCTTATGGAGTTAGAAAATGTATTAATTAATTTAGTAAAATTATTTATTTGATTACTAAAGTCAGTATTAATTATTACTTGTTTATTATTATTATCTGTTAGCTCATCTAATGTTTTGTAAATATATTCTGCGTCATTATGATCGGGAGATCCGGCAATAATTTTCCAAATTTTTTCTAATGTATTAATTGATCTCGATTGTCTCTTTGGTGTGTAGTTCTTAAGTGTCTCTAATAAGTCTATAGTTTGATATATGTAGTTCATATTTTAGCGTTGGTTGTAGAGGATTCGTCTCAGGTATATACGTTTCAATATATTTTCTTGTTTTTTGTAAAAAATCGTCATAAGAATTTAGATTTATTTGATGTATAAATTTAAATGTTCCTTCCTGAATTTTTCCGTATCCGTCACCTATCATCACAACGTGTGAGTCCGTAAGTATTTGAACTTCTGCCTTAAGCAGTGGTAGGAAAAATCTGTAGCCAAAAAATAATTTATATGTAAGTTTAATTGAAATATTAATTTCTTATATGGTCTTTATGAACTATTCTATTAGATTCTGTCAATAACGTACTTTTGTTATTTTCTTTGACTATTTCCTCTTTATATCTTGATGATAATTTAGATCCTAGTCTTTTATTAATTTTTACATAAATTTTCTGGCCTGGAGTATAGTCCTTAAAAGGTCTTCGTTTTTTATTATCATTTGCCATATCTTTTTCCTGTTTCCTAACGATGGCTTCTATGTGTACTAGGAAAAAATATTGTGTGATTGGAGTATTTTCCTTCTTTACAAACTTTACATTGCTTTATTATTTTATTTAGAGTATCACTCATCTTTGGGAAGTAATATTTTTTTTAAAAGTTGTGATTTATCTTCTTTAGTGTTTCTGTGGGCTCTTTTATGTACTTTCAGAGATTCTTCTCCCTGTCTAGAAGAGTCAACCAAATCTTCTAATTGGGTTTGTGTATATCTGATTTTGCATTTAGAAAAGTGAAGGGGGTATATTAATTGTATCTTACACATTATGCTTTGGCAAGTAAACAAATCATTCACTACACTCGGATTAAGATATCTCTTCAGAATATCCAAAAGAGTGTCTTCCGAAAAGCTTGGGGCTGTAATAATGTCTATGAAAAGTTGGGAAAGGTAATTTAAATTGGTATTCAGTCGTTTCTCCTATAAGGATAAAAATCTGATTTTTAAAGACGTTTATAGGACATTCAACTGAAGGAATTAGATTCTCTCCTGAACTATCATCGCTGTGTACTGTAGCCGTTAAAGAGTTAACATGAGTGTCGTTTTGTGGTGGTCTAGAAAGAGCATCTGCAACCACATTACTTTTACCGGGCTTATAATGGAGTTGTTTAAGTGCAATTCTTTTCCTATTTCCAAGTACGATGTAATTGTCTTTCGTATAAACGATAGCATCAAGGTCTTTTAAAGTGTCATGATTCCTAGGAATGTTTTCAGTTGTGGTAATAAATAGAATTTAACCGAAACGTCCGTTTGTCCGAATAAAAAGGTATTTGTGTGAAATTTAATTTGAGTCTGTCCACCTACGGAATTTGCATAGAAATTTTCCTTATTTGGAATAGGGTTTCTTACTATATTCGGCGTTATATAATTTTTGTTAGATTCAGTGTCGATTAAGATTTTTATAATCATTCCGTCATCCATCCTGCACTCAAAATATGGCAAGGTGGGTGAATTTAATCTAAAAAATTTATTTCATAGTCATATTTCTGATTGTGGTCTCTTGTATAGTCCGCTTGGTCATCAATGTATTCATTTAATGTTTGTCCGTCAATGTTGTCCTCTAAGTCTATTTTATCAATATAGTTGTCAATTTTGCCTGTCTCTTGTATATTTGAATCGTTGTTCGATCCTAGTTTTCAATGGAAATTCCTACTTTGTTTACGAGTTTTTGGATGTGGTTTGCCATAGAGTCCGTTGTTTGGTTTTGATATAAAAGATCTTGGTGGAGTGTAATTTTATGGTGGTTTTAGTGATTTTGGTTGTATTGATTGTATTTGGGAATGGATCCCTGATTTTGATAATAGTTCAGTCCGTGAGGAGGTTGTTGTCTTTGGAATTGCCTGGTTATTTGCTTTGGTCGAGGTGGTGGAGGAATGTGTGCTAATTCCGGATAGAATATAGGTGGGTTCCGGGTTGGAATAGACATAAATTTCCTATTGTGAGCATAACATAGTCCTAAAGTTCTGGTCCTCCAGCTTTAGACAGAAGTGTAAAGCTATAGGTAAATCTGTTGGTTCTTTCATAGCCAAAAGTCTAGGTAGATCTCCTTTCAACCCTCTTATGAAGGTGTCCAATGCTTTATCTCTATAAGTTTGTGTCAATAGGTGCAAAGATTCCTGTCCTATGTTCATAGCGCTAATCTTATTAAGTATAAGGGATAAACGGTTAAAGACCTTTTGGTAGAATTCCTGAATAGTTTCTGTTCCCTGAATTAATGAAGTTAACTGATATTCGAGAGTACTAACATCTCTCTTATCTGCATAATGCAGAGTTAAGCAGCGAAAAATACTCTCCCAGTTCAAGGGTGTATTGTACGATTCTAATATGGCATCTGCACTGCCAACAATTTTGTTCCTTATTACGCTAACGATTCCAAAGTATTTGGGTGTTCCCCTTAAATGTTTGTAAATGTTCAAAATTCGCTCAACAGACTTCCTCCAGGAACTATATTCGCCCGGTTGTCCTGTAAATTCCCTTAGACTTCTGACTACGTCAGGTACCCTCTCCAAGTCATTTCGTTGTGCCCTATGTTGCTGATCAATTACTTAATCTTTGTCAATCACTTGATTCCTAGCATTATCAGAATTTCTTATTTGTTCTTGTATTGCCTCAGTGATCATTCTACTAATTTCCATTTCAAAGTCCCTTGTATTAAATGGTGCCTGATTCTCCTGTACGTTCACTACATTGATTAAATTGTTTGGATTTGACATTTTAACAAGGAATATGAGATGGATAACTTTTTTCAATTATGTAGTGTTATTGTTATTATTATTGGGGATACGTGGGATTTTTATTAGATTATTGTTCAATATTATATGTTTATACTACTGTATCATTTATATTTTATATTACTTTCTTCTTTAAAAATTTTCACAAAATATTGATTTATCCTTTAAATAATATTTTATTTTTTCTTTACTTTGCTTTTACTTTACTTCAAATTTTTTTTCACGCAATAATAATTTATATTTTGTTGGAGTAACGAAGACGATAAACTACAATCATGTAGTAGGCATTTTTATACATCATGACGAACTGTCAAACATTAATTATTTTTTCATTTCATTCTTCTTTTAAACTTCAATAAGGCAATTTGAATTACAATTGAATAAAAACGTATTCGTGTTTTAATAGGTTATGGGCCCAGGCTGGCAATTGTAATCTATTGTTGAGTGAAAAACTCATTCGTCTTTATAAAGTTATTTGTTTTGAAGATTCAAATCGAAGTTTCGTCTTTTCATTAATATGACCGGTGTGGTACGCATAGAGCCGCTGAACGCGGATAACTATGATACGTGGAAAATGCAGATGCGTGCTATATTGATAAACAAATGATTTATGGTCATATGTGGATGGCAGCATTCTGAAAGGCAGCTGCTGACATCACCCTTGCAATGAGTCCATCGGAATTAGGTTTAGTAGCAGAATGTAAAACTTCAAGAGAAGTATGGTTAAGATTGGAATCGACATACCAATCAAAAGGCCCTGCTCGTAAAGCAAATTTGTTAAAACGTGTAGCGGTATCTAGAATGCGCGACGATGAAAAAGTACGTCAGCATTTAAATGAATTTTTCGATGCAGTGGCAAAATTAAAAGAAATCGGTGTTTCTATCGGTGATGAACTTTTGGCAATTTTACTCTTGTACAATCTCCCAGATTCGTTTGAGACATTCCGGTGTGCATTAGAAACACGTGATGAACTTCCAAAGCCCGAAGTACTTCGTATAAAGATACTTGAAGAATCCGAATCGAGAAAATCTAAAGAGGGTAAAAACGTGTCAAATGCATTATATGCGAAAAAAGAACAACAAAAATCAAAAAAAATAAAATCGAAACAGAACGGTGCGTGTTTTAAATGTGGTAAAATTGGACATTACGCAAGAAATTGTAGTCAAAAATAAAAACATACAAAGTGCTCGTAACACTGAAGAAAGTAATAGAAAAATAAACGTTTGTTTTACAACAACAGAATCGGTTTATCTGTGTCCGGATAATAATACTAAGTGGTGCTTAGATAGTGGTTGCACCTCTCATATAACAGCAAATGTGAATAATTTTAAACAGTTAACAAAAACAAACCAAGAGCTTAGTTTGGCAAACAACAACTTCACGACAATAAGCGGCGTAGGAAACGTTGATATCGAAGTAGATGAAAATACTAATCTACAATTGAAAGAAGTATTATATGTGTCTGATTTACGTATAAACTTATTATCGGTATCAAAAATTACGGATAATGGTTTCGAGGTCGTTTTTTCGCAAAAATGAAACGGTAATAAAAGATCAAAATGAAAAAGTATGCCTTCGTGCGGAAAGAATTGGCAATTGATATTTTATAAAAAATAATGAAACTGTCGCGAACGTTGTAGAATCTAAGAACGAACTTGATGCATGGCATTACAAAATGGGCCATTTGAACGAAAGAGATCTTAAAGGTATGGCAAAAAATTGTGACGTTTGTGGACTAAATTTTAATCAACAACTCAAACTGTCAACATGTGAAGTATGTATGTATAAGTCAAAAACAAACACGAGCGAGTTTTCCGAAAAACAATAATAACAGAGCTAAAGAATTACTTGAAATAGTTCATAGTGACGTATGTGGTTCCATGAGATGTTCATCTAATGCTGGGGCAAAATACTTCGTTTTGTTTATCGATGACATGTCTCGGTGGTGTGAGGTATATTTTTTTAAAACAAAAATCGGACGTCTTTTCAGCTTTCCAAAAATACAAAGCTGCGGCAGAAACGTTTACGGGTCGAAAAATTAAAGCCCTCCAGTGGCAACAAAAATACCCATAAATTACAGCCCAGCCAAAGGTGATGAAAAAAGTGAAGAACGAGATAGGGGTCGTCCTAAAATTCAGCGGAAAGTTACTCGAGGCCGTCCTAAGAAATTATTTCAAATAATAAAATCTGGTGGAAACGGATCTGAGGGCAATGATAGCGAATCATCTGTTCAGTCGGAGAAAGAAATTTATGAAGAGTGTGAACTAGCATACCTTACAATGGCGAATGATCCAGAAACTTATACTGAAGCCATACAGAATAACGATACATCCGATTGGCTGGATGCAATAGAAGATGAGTATTTAGCACAAATGCGTAACAACACGTGGGAAATCGTCGAAAGGCCATACTCAAGAAAAATAAACAATAGCCTTTTGGTGTTTCGTACTAAAGATGACGGTAAGAAAAAGGTCCGTCTTGTAGCAAAAGGTTACGCACAACGTCCAGGTGAGGATTTCCACGAAACATATTCTCCAGTTGCACGTTCATCGTCCATAAGAATTCTAGCTGCATTGGCAGCAGAATTACAACTAGAGATTCTAGAGATCAAATGAACGTAGTAACGGCATACCTGAACGGTGAGCTTGATGAAAGTGTGTACATGGAAGTTCCCGATCAATTGAAGTCCATACTAGATAAAATTTTATCTAGTAAACCTGTGAGTACCAATAAAAAATTAAATCAAAATATCGAAAAGATAGGTTTTAGATGACAGGATGCGATATGTAATTTAAAAAGTCCTGTATGTCTTCTAAAGAAAGCATTATACGGCTGCGCCAGTCTGGTTTGTTTGGGAATTGATTTCCAACAAAACCTTGAAAAAGGTCAAGTATTCATATCACAACATAAATATGCTGAAGCTATTTTGGAACGTTTTGGAATGACAGATTGCAAAATTGTTCGTCCCATAAATAAAGATGAGATTATAATGTCCAAATATCCCTATCAACGGTTGATAGGAGCACTAATGTATTTATCCGTAACAACACTTCCCGATAACACATATGCTGTAAATTATATGAGTCAATTCAATTCTAATTATACTGAAGAACATTGGAAATCAGCAAAGCGAATTGTACGATATATTCGAGGTACAGCTAGTTATGGTTTATTGTATAATAAGACGCGTTCATGCTGGCAGGTGCTTCGGTTAGTTGGGAGGCGCGCAGGCTGAGAACTGTTTCTTTATCAAGCACAGAAGCAGAGTATATAGCGATAGTTGACGCCACAAAAGAAGCTCTTTACATCAGATGCATATTAAATGATATTGGTATAACCTGTGAGCGAGTTATTTTATTCAACGATAGCCAAAGAGCACAAAAGTTAATACAAGGTCTTAGTTATAATTCACGAACGAAACACATTGACATTCGCCATCATTTCGTACGCGATTGCATTAAAAATAGGAATATAACTCTTGAATATTTATCAACAGAAAAGATGCCAGCTGATATGCTAACAAAACCATTCAGTAAATTCAAACATCAAAATTGTTCAACCTCATTGGGGCTAACATTGCAGTAGCAGCGCAGCTTGTAGTTTCTCTACTTCGAGAGGAGGTGTTGGAGTAACGAAGACGATAAATTACAATCATGTAGTAGGCATTTTTATACATTATGACGAACTGTCAAACATTAATTATTTTTTCATTTCATTCTTCTTTTAAACTTCAATAAAGCAATTTGAATTACAATTGAATAAAAACGTATTCGTGTTTTAATATATTTTGTATATTTTATTTTTTTAATTTACTTTTTAAATTTTTCCACACAATATTTAAATTTATATATTTTTTTATAAATTCAAAATTTACTTAAATAAAATATATTAAAATAAAATAATTTGTTTCTAGGATTTAGCTAGGATATAATAATAACTCTTGAATCTTGTGTTTTTATGTTTTAGATTTATTACACTTTTGTTAATTTAACTTTAATATTAATGCCTTTTACTAACATTAAATATAAACTAATCATCCTTAAAAAATATAAGTGGAGAAACGGCAGTTGATTTCCAACACCCTTTCCTCTGTCCGAACCAGCTACTCGGGGGCCCTTTTGTTTCTGCTCACTATTCTTTGGGATACCGCGGAAACGTGCTGGCTTGCAGAACGATTTAATTTTTTGCCGTACTGGATTTTTACTTATCCTTTTGGTAACCACGGTCCTACTCTTTGAGACACCGCGGGAACGTGCTGACTTGCAGGACGATTTATTTTATTACCGTACTGGATTTTTACTTAACCTTTCGGCAACCGCGGTACCTGCTCGGGCGCCAATTTATGAATTTTCTATAATCTCATTATTAAACTTACGTTGACGCATTGTAGAAATGCTATCAGCTTCATTTAGGCTTCCCTTTATAAATTCAATGGAATTCAAATCCGTATAATATGACTACCCAACGCTGCATACGAGCTGTAGCCATGCTTGGCAAGCCTTTGTTGCTAACAAACGAGCAGCAGTTTTCAAAATAAAAGTGTTTTCAAATAAATATTGTTTATGGTATTGGCTATTGGCTTTTCTGCATCAGTAAATTTATGTGATAAAATTCCTCCCACAGCGCTGTTAGAAGTATCACTAGTTAACACCAATAGAAATTTAGAATTGAAGTGGACCAAAAATTGGTCAGATGTCACTGCTTCTTTTATAGTATCGTAGGATTCTTGCAAGATTTTGACCAAATAAAATGTAGATCTTTGCCCAATAAACGGTAAAGTGGGGACATGATATTTGAAAAGTTATTTATAAATTTTTAATAATAATTTGCCATATCAACAAAAGCTCTTAATTCCGATATATCATTTGGAATTGGTGCAGAAATTACAGTAGAAATTCTATCTTTATTTTGGCTTAATCAATTTTTGTCGACGTCAAAACCAAGATACGAAACTTTCGGTTGAAAGAAAACCGATTTTTTGTTTAATTTTAGTTTGGAGAATTGCAATTTATTGAGCACGAGTCTTGATGTTTTAATATGTTCCGCCATGTGTTTAACTGTGACAGTGAGATCACCCTGATGCACGAACACATTCGAAATTCCCCTTAAGACGTTTTCCATGGTTTTCTGAAACACAGCAGCAGCTGTTTTGACCCCAAACGGTAAGCGTTGTACTTTTAATATTCCAATGTGGCTACTTAAGGCACAATGTAGTCGCGATTCTTAATCAAGAACAAGTTGATTGTATGCATTGGATAAGTTGAGTTTGGTAAAAAGTTCTCCTCCTAATGACGTAAATATGACGTCAATTCTTGTTAAAGGGTATTTAAAATTGCCACAAATTCGTATGTCACCATTGTGCTTTAAAATAGGCACTAGTGGAGTACTCCAATCCGAATTATCAACAGGTTCCAACACATATGTTTCGATTAAATCGCGTAATTCTTTTTCGATTCCGTCCTTCCACGCAAATGGTAAGTGTTAAATCGTGGAATGTATGGGGGGGGGTGTGTGAAACCGGAGACTAAAGAATAAACAAACTGCTGATGTAAATTTTGAACGCTAAAAAATATAAACACAAATTAAAATCGTTCCAACACGATAGTATACACAAAGAACAATACACTTTCCTTTTCACTTGGTGATCACAATTTATTTTATTATCACATATTTAATTATAATTTTAAATTTGCAAATATATTTTCAGAATTATTTTAAATTTCTTTTTAATATGCTGAATGCCTTCACAAACTCTATTTCAATAATTATTCGTTCGAATTTAATTTTAAAAATTTCCTTTTAAGACAATGTGTCCCTTTTGATTAACAAATTAGATGCATCCTTGTGGATGTTACAAAGCAGAATAAATGAAAAAAAAATAACAAAACAAAAATTTTATTCCAAAAACAACACTAATATTAAAATACCAAAAAGCTTAATTTTACACTGCAGCGCCATCTATTGCCAATTTGCCATCGGTTAAACAATCCTGTTTATGTCACCATGAATGGGAACTATTGATCGTCAGACATAAACATGCCGGCGCCCTTGCAGTACTGCAACCAAAAAAGATGTCCTCCATCTAATGATTAAAAAAAAGAAAAAATCAAAGAAAAAACTTTCATATTAGTTCCATATTTCAAAACAATAAGAAACCAAAAAGTTTAGATGGAATAAGATGCAAGATTGATAATTATATAATTAGGTTGATAATTAATTAGATGAAAGTCGCACAGCGGAACAAGGCAAACACAAAACACAGTTCCAAAATCCGGTTCGATTGGACCAAATGTTGAATTGTGGACTGTATGGGGGGAAGAAGAACACACACAAAAAGGCTGTTGCTCCAGACACTAAAAAAAGGAACACTTTCCTTTATTATTTCTTCCAATCGTTTTTCCTTTTTTCCACAAGTTTTAGTTAAATTTAATTTTATATATTTATTTTACTTTTCACAATAATTTTTTTTAATTTTATTATTTAGAATTTAACACAAGCACTTAAGGAAAATTATTGCATACATTTTACAATCTTTAAACAAATTAGGTGCATCCTTCTGGATGTTCAAAGCAGAATAAGAATAATTAATAAAACAAGACAAAATTTTAATGTCAAAAAAACAACAATAATATTAAAATATAAAAAAAAATATATACTTCAGCGCCCTCTGTTGCTAATTTGCCTTAGTTTAAACAATCCTGTTTATGTCGCCAAGGATGGGAAGTTTGGACCTTCAGACATAAACATGGGCCTTGGTTTGCAAAATATGGGTACAACGTCTTCACTGATTTTCCAAGAAACTTCACTAATTTTAAAAACTTTGCTAAATTCACTTTTTAATTGATTTACAATTGCAGCATAAGAATTGGTTTGATTTTCTTGCATAAGCTGAGAGTTGAATGAACGTAAAATCGATCGACCAAGTAAAGATGGATTTGTAGTGTCAGCAACAACAAAAACGACGGATTTTGTACTACTTTCAAAAGTTACAGCCGCATCATATTCGCCCTCCGGCTTCAATTTATCACCATTGTAACTAACGTTTATATTGTAACAGTACAAGATCGAAATTTCACTGCGGCCAGATGACGAATTCTAACACACGAATGGCACTTGCTGTTCTTGTATTTACAAAATTGAGAGTTATGATTTCTCCAAATTTCGCACAATTCTTCAAATGACTTTGACACAGGAGGAGATGGACTGCACAAGCTATGTAAAACTTTGTAGATTTTTTTACTTTTTCATCAGTGCAGTTGATCTCACAAAAATAATTGTCCAATCTTTCTTTCCATACATTCCACACTTGAATTAAATTCTTGTATGTTGGAAGTTTGAACCATGGCCACTGGAGCAACACTTTGTTCTGTCTCTATTTTTGGAGGCATAATTTTTTATTTGTATAAACAAAATTTTTTTGTATATTTTTGTTCCTCGTCGCCAATATGTAGTATCGTAATACGAAAATGAGTACTGGCAGCTGCAAATGCCTACTGACTGAACTTTATTTATGTAAATTAAAAAGTATAATGATTCGAGTTAAGGAATTACAACAACTATTTAAATAATCGTAGTTTTATAGCATTGATTTCTTATATGAAGTTATTCTTCGTATTCGTAGCATTAGGGTGGCGTATAAATACTAATACTCTATAATAAAGTAATATAGTAATAATATAATATAGTAGTGTAACAAGGAATTTCGAAATATTTTTCCAAATTGCTCTTGATAAATGACGCTATTATTAGACGATGTTGCCAGGTGATGTTATTTTTGGAAAGTGATGATGTGACTTTCTGTTATTTGTTGTTGCTGTTCTTGGATGATGACGATGTTTTTGTTCTTTTTGCATCCTGCTAGCTTTCACTGTTAATTTTTGTGAAATTGTTATTTTGTTTTTCATTTTAAAATGTCTTTTTTATTTAAAGTAACTGTTTTTATCTCAGTTATTTTTCGAAATAATCAGTTTTTTTATAACCTTTATTGAAATTAACTTTTTAAGATTAACTGTTTTTTGTACTTTTTTCTTTCTTCTTTTGTACACATTCTTTTATTTTAAAATAACTGTTCTATCATCGTTGTTACTGAGTTTTTAAGCAATTGGTTTTTTATTGTCTTTCTTTTGTCAATTTAGCTGTTCCTTTCGACTAGCGAAACCGTATTTCCAAAAAGAACTGTTTTAAATTAACTGTTTTATTTTTTATAACTATATATAAATATATATTTTTTATTCTTTACAATTTTTTTTATAACTTTTTTTCTATAACTGGTTTATTTTTGTACATACCCATTTTGCTACGTATTTGTAACTGTACTTTTTTTGTAAAAATATTTTTCATCTCTTTTTTTAATTTCATTTAACTGTTTTTCATTTTCTTTTATATAACAGTTTTTTCTTTATCAAAACTGTTTTTTTTTCTTATCAGTCTCAAAATTTCGGAAAGACTGTACTTTTTCATTTTTTCTTCTTGTATAACAGATTTTTTTTCTTTGGTATTTTTTTGTTATATTAGAATTGAGTCCTTTTATACTTTTTTAAGTTAGAATGGAATTTTATTTTTTTCTTTCAGGATGACTTCTTTTTAATATTTGTATGAACGTATTATTTATTATTTTTTTTTCTCTTATTATATTTATTTTTCAGAAGTCCAACTTTTTCCTTTTTGTTCTTTAGGTGTTTAATTTGTCTTTTTTTCTTTTATTCATTTTTCATAAGTTTTTCTCTACACCTATTTTTTAGTATTTCGTTGCAACACAAATATTTTTTCTTAGTTTAATTTTTTTTCACAACTACACTTCATTTTTTACCCATTTTTTTTGTGTTACGGTCGCCATGTCGTACCACTATGAACGAAATTAAACAATAAATGTTTGCTCAAGCGTAGTTTGTTGAGAACTGAAGCCCTATCATTTTTATTTATTTATATACTACAAACTTAACGAATAAAACTTAACGATTACTTAGCTAAACTTAACGAACAGTGCTGCAAATATTCTAACTATTACGTCAGTGACGGCACTGTAATTAGTGGTGGCTCCATAGTATTCGTCGTAGTTTTGATTTTGTGTGTTCATGATTCTCGCACACCCATATAAGTGAACGTAGAGAAGAATAAATGGAGGAATGTTCACAGTTTATTAAAGAGATGTACACATTTTGAAGCATATTATAAGATAAATGAGATCGCAACATTACATTCAGTACATAGTGAATACACAATTTTGAAATTTATTGACATTCATGCGGATCTCTATTTCGTATTAATTCCATTACATTTACGTGTTTTTCTTAGAAAACATATATATTTTATGTAAAATTAAAAATATTTCGGAGTAAAAACTTTTTCTTTACGCCTACATATGTAAGTTTCGCAAAGTTTTTATAAATACGCACAAAAATTAAAAAAATACATTTTTGAAATTGTAAGTACTGGTGGCAGGCACCTAAAAATAGTCCAATGATACGGTCGTATAAAAATTTCACAATACAACTGCGGTCATTAGAAGAACGCCTCTACAAAGAAACACACCTGCATATATCGCAGATCGTCTAATATTTACTCATGAGAGGAAGAACTCTTTCCTAATCTCGTCAGAAATGTCGAAACTCGTTATGAAGAACACAACACATTAATTATAACAAAAATCATCCGTCGCAGACGATAGGCAACCAACTTAATTGGGTGTGTAGCACAACACAAGCCTATAGTATCACAAAATAATCCTTCGGCTAGTCTCTTAAATATAGAGAAATAACCTAACATTATCGTTTTTAAGAGTGCTGAATCTAAATTCAATCGATTAGACTCTAATTCGACGTCTCCGTTCTATAACATTCTATGTCGAAAAAGTGTGTTTTGAGTTATGAGCTCTCAAAGTTTTCACGCGACATACGACTATATGTGTATTCTAAGTAGATTTTCCCCTATAACTTCGGAACGGATCAGCGCATCTTAACCAAATTTTGACAGTATTTAAGTTAGTGAAAGTAGAATTTAAAAATGCAAGAACATTAAAAACGTTCTAAGTACACTTAGAAACAGAATTACAAGGTGTATTGAAAACCAGAATAATGATCTGAATCAAATGATCTGGGCAAATGTAATACATATTTTATTATTCATAAAGGGTGTTTTAAATGAAAAATTTTATAATTTTTTTTGGGTTTATTATTTGAAGTAGTCGCCGTGGTGTAGTAGGTAGTGTGTTGGCTTACTATTCGTAAAGCCCGGGTTCGTATCCCAGGTCAGACATCAAAAATGAAATATGAAAAAAAAAATATTTCTTCGGCGACTTCCTCTCAGCAGATTTCTGGCAAAAACTCTGAGAGTAAAATAAACTGCCATGAAAAAGTTTCTCAAAATTCTGTCGTTCGGAGTCGACGTTAAACTGTAGGTCCCGCCACTCACGTATAAAATTAACGCACACAACATGAGTGGTGTGAGAAGCTTGGCCGAAATCCTGACTGAAGGGTTGTAATGGCCAATTATGTATGTATGTATGTATTTGAAGTAAAAATCTTGAGATGCGAATATTCTGCCTAATATAGAGAGAATATTACATAACATACGTTTGGATATGAAATTGCCTTTCAGTGCATTCAAGACTAAGCTGAGAAGGACACAACGACTATTGTAGAATAGTTACACAGAAGGAAGAATTACAAATATACTCTGTGGCGATCGAAATGATAAGAGATTCGGTGAAATAAGGGCGACTTATGTACATTAATTAACGTATTTTCGGACGGTCTTACATATATACCTGAGCCATATTGACATGCTGGAATGATGATTGCAGGGTATATGGTGAAGACATCAAAACGCTAGAGGGTATATTACCCAGCTTCCATAAGATATAGCTCTCATTATTTTGCGTTTGTTACTGTAATAGACATAACTCATCTCAGAGAAATGGACTGGAAAAATTTAAGAAATCTTGTACAAGATACAGACTTCCTATAGAAAGTAAAGTGGTATTGTTAATGATGAGCGTACAACAAACCTACAAGATGGCTTCGAGGTATGGCTTTTAGCATGAAACCCTTCCCTGGTCTCCTCTACTTTAACGTACTTACCTAAATACACAATAATGCAATTAATTAAAAAATATTATTTACAAAAATGTCGATCATTAATTTTGTCCGAATTGTAGTTAATAATATAATAATATGTGGTATACATTAATATAATAATATGTAACAAGTAGATGTGTATTAATAAATATTGTTATATTTTAAATTTTTTCGAAACGTCTATCGAAGAAAGCAATTAAAATAAAAAATTATGCTTATTTTTAAACATAGTATATTAAATAAAGAATTTATTTAAATATAATTAACTTGATAATACAAATGTGGCGATAAATATTGTTTACTATTCTTTATTTACATTATCATTATTACAACTTGCCGTTAAACTTGAGTTTAGTTAAAGGTACCTTTAGCTAAAGGGAACTAGAAAGTTACCTTTAACTTATTTTTATATTACAACTTACAGATAAAATTTTCAAAAATATGGCAGTGCCATATTTTGATCCTCCCTTTAGCTTAACGATCACTTCTGTCTTATTGGGTACTCATAATAACGAAAAACAATTTATCTGCCCGTTAAAATCCTCTCTTTAGTTAACGGCAAGTTGTAATAATGGTCCTAAAACTATCGGCGCACAATATCACTCTGCTTTATTACAACTCTAAGCGCAAACCTGACTCGTTACAATCGACTGGCAGTCAAAATTGCTCTTTGCTGTACTGCCTTATTTTTATGCCTCAAACTTCTATCAAGTGTTGTTCTTGTATTTTAATCATTGTTTTGTTCCCATTGGGCAATCACAGACGAGAATAATTATGCTGGCACAAAATGGCAGCTTGTTGGCAAGAGAGGTGAGGAGAGTGGTTTTTTTGCTGGCATAATTTTTCAACCAGCTTCTACCGCGCACAAACCAATGCATAAACAACAAAAAACCAATACTCATACGTTTATAAAACAGCAGGTTCAGAAAAATTTTTTGTATAGAGCAAATTTAGTCTTTCGTTGTGCGTTGAGTAGTGAAAAAAAAAACTAATACACACAAAGCAGAGAACATGTATACAATTTTATGCCAGATGAAATAGTCTCGTGTGTGACTGAAAGAACAAAAATTGTGCGGCTTAAAAAATAGTCTCGTGTGTGATAGCACATTCTCGAGCATTCTTACGTACATCCTTATGTTGTTGTACTGTAAGGTTTGATTATATTTATGAGTTCATTTATTTTAGTGTTAATTCCTCCGCGTTATATTGTGTCTTAGAAAAGACTTCCACCTCTTAATAATTGTTGATAGAATTTACATTGTATAAATAATAATTTTTTAATTTTTCAGAATCTTCAATTTCAGATAGTTCTCTCGAATTTGAAGATAGTATTGATTGCTCTACTCCCAACAGTTCCGATGAAATATATTTAGATGCGTCCGAAACATCGAGTTGCATAGGCGATAAGCCGAATGCATCCAATTCTTTAAACAGCAGTAAACAAAGAAGATCTCGTACAAACTTTACTTTAGAACAACTTAATGAACTTGAACGTCTCTTTGAAGAAACACATTATCCAGACGCATTTATGAGAGAGGAACTTAGTCACCGTTTAGGCTTAAGCGAAGCAAGAGTTCAGGTAAAATTTGCATATAGTATTTATAACTTTGCATATATTTATATATATTTGCATATAGTATATATAAATAAATAATAGTCAATAAATTAAATACATGTATAAAAAATTACATAATATGTATATAATTACTACCTCATTCCTGCGCGCGTTGCTGCGCCACCAACTAAAATAAATTTGAAGGAAAGACATTACACAAATGTCCAATTAATTTTGAATCATTTTATTGATTTTGTTTCCCGTTGTCCTGATGATTCAGATGAACAGACCTGAGTAGTCCGCATTCGATCAGTTTCTATTCTCACTTCGCGTTGTTCAAGCGAACGGGTCTCAGCGGCATATTCTCGAAGATTTTCCAGTCTCAATGCTCGTCTGATTCTGAGGGTCGTAATGCTCTTTTCTTCCGTGCTTGAGATGTAGGTCGACCAATTGCTTGTCATTCATTTTGAATAATTTTCAGTCACGCCATCCATCTGAAATTAATCGCACCAACCTCTGTCGCCTCATGCGCAACAACTATGTTAAACAATGCACAGTTTCCGATTTAATTCATTTTGAGTAATTTTCAGTGGCACCACCTATCGGAAATTGGTCATACTAACTTAGAAACCTTCGTCGGCTCATGCGCAACAACTTTGCTAAAGATCATAACATGATCAAATGCATAGTTTACGATTCTATAAGGTACATACAAACAAACATTCATTTTTATATATATAAATTAAGGGAGGTGACACGGCCACTATAGCCCATCCGCCCATTTTGTTTATATATACGTCAAAGTCGTCCATACAAAATTTGAGGATTGTAGCTGTTGCAGTTTATGAGATATGCGACATTAAATACTTATTGGCTATGTGGGCATGGAACCTCGCCTACTTGAAATTTCAACATAAAAAGTAGCCTGTAACTCCTTCCAGACATGCAGGAAGATACTGTGAAAATTTCAAGAAAATCGGTTCCGCCGTTTAGTCGTCTATAAACTTCAAACATACAAACAAACACACATTCATTTTAATATATATAGATGTACATAAAATGAACAAATTTTTATACATAGTAATTTTTAACAGTAAAGGTTTGCTTGAAACTGTCCTAACACGTAACCACAGGTTTTCCGTTCTCTTGATCGATCACGCCTCTCTTCAATGTTGGTGCATGTATCTTCCAGACATTGTGACTGGAATATTGTGGAGTCGAATTAATAACATTTTTTCCTCCAAATAAAAGAAGCTTGGGAAAACATTTCAAACATAGCTCTAATGTCTCGCATATTACAAAATATAGGATATTTTCTTAATTGTTAAAATATATAAAAAAAATTTAAATGAGTCACTTTAGTTTTTGCTACCTATAATTGAAACATTTTATTTTTTTGCTTCGAACTCAATATTTTCCTTTTTTTAATTTCAAATTAAATACACCGGACATTCTTTGCTATAAGTCCCATTATTCCAATCTAACTTCATGTTTAATTTCCCACATTCCTTGAATTTATGATTTCCATGGCATTTAATACACATTTTCTGATTCTTTCATTCGATTAATTACCTCCTTTCATCACTGCCATAGAAAACTCTGCTCCTTCCTGTTCTATCATTGTCTTTATGTTCATATGTTTCAACCGTCTTAATTTCACAAATATTTAGAATATTTCTTCAATAATTCTTCATTTTAATAAATTAATAAGACCTCAAAGATTTAAAATTGCCAACTTTCAAAACTCTAAGTTTTTTCTTTACCGGACACCTATGGAAATGACAAAATATTAGGTCAGCCACTAGTGTATATATGAAAAATCTATACAACGAAAGAATAATATATATTATATACCATATAATAATAAAATTTGTTGTACATTATCCATACAGTTACTCGTATAACAATGATTTGTTTTCATAATATTTATTGCATTTTTTTTTCGCAATTAGTTCAAAATTTAATCGAGTTTAAATTTGGATTCTAATACATCTAAAAATAAAAGATTAGAAAGCAAAGAATTTTGAAGGTGAATTCGCATTGATACCAAATAGTTTAAAGACGAAAATTTATTTTTGAAGTCTATTAACAATAAATTTTACTCAAGTCGGTGTTTTAAATGTTTTCATTTTAGACAAGATAATTGAAGAATTGAAATATTACCAAAACCTTGAATATTTTATTAATTTTTATTAATTAATTAATTGTTACGTTTTTACCTTTTTAAAAACGTTTAGAATATGAGTTCGTTGATAGCAAACAAAATAAAAATAAATATCTGTTAGTTTTAATTAAACTCTATTGTTCGCACTACTTTTGTGTACCACCGTATACAACTTGATGTAACCAACAATAATTGTTTGTTCACTATTCTACTTTACACTTCTATACACGCAAACACTACAAGTGTTCGGTAGATCTTCACACAAGACTGACTGAATTCTTACTGACTCGTTGTCTGTTTTGTCATGCCTTTTTATGTGCGCACATATTCAGTCTGATGAATGTTCTTAAAATGGAATGTTCGCTTTCTCGAGAGCTCTATGGCTACTACATTGTTGTTTGTGTAGTTTGCTTACGTCGTTTGTTGTTGCTTCCGTTCTTACTGATGTTGTTGGTATATGCAAGCAAGTTTGTTGTATTTGTTGGTGAAGCTTTTGTTTATCGTTTTTAATTGTAAACTATGGTACACCGTTTCGATTTTTGTAACACTGCCGCCCACTTAAGCCTATTCGTCCCGAATAGGCTCATTATCTCTTCTCCCATATTTTGCTCTATGTGTACGACCTTCATTTTTGTTCGGGGGCTGTTAGCTTTCTGTATTCTGTACACTACATCGTTTAACCGTTTAATTATTTTATACTGTCCCTCCTAGCTTTTTTGTAGCTTGGGGGATAATCCCTTCTTCCGCTTTGGGTTGTAGAGTAGAACCAGTTGTACCTCACGGAAGCCCTCCGTGTTTGCCACACGGTCATGCCTGGCTTTCATTCTATCACTGACCATTTTTATACGGGTGCGCATAAACCCATGAAGTTCATTCAGGCTTTCTTCTTTTCCAGTGTATGTTTCATCCCTCTCTGTGGCGGGCTTAACACCAAACTGTAAGTCACCGGGCAGTTTTATCTCAGTTCCAAAAATAACCTTGACGGGTGTTCTAGATGTTGAATCATGGACTGCAGATCGGTAAGCCAGTAGAAACCTCGGAATGTGTTCGTCCCAGTCCTTTTGTTACTCGCTCACTACTTTCCGCAAGTATTCCCCCCATTCCGTCAAACTGTGGGTGAAGCGGCGTTGTTCGGGTCTTCTTAATACCATATACCTCACACATTTCCTTGAATACAGCTGACTCGAAATTTCTGCGTTGATCGGAATGTAGTTCTATTGGAACCCCGTAGCGGCATACCCAGTTGTTCACAAAAAATCCAGCCATCTCAGTGCGGAATAATCAGTCCGTAGCAGAAAATGTTGCCCATACAGGTACATATGGTAATGTTTTATACACTCCAGCACTAAAAGTAGCTCACGTCGGGTCACACAATAGTTCCGTTAAGGCTTTGACAGTGCGCGACTATAGTAGCCTACGACTTTCTCTGTCCCATTGACCACTTAGGAAAGTACACCACCAATGCCATTTCCGCTAGCATCACTGTCCAAAATGAATTTTTTCCCTGGGACTGGATACACTTGATCATGCAAGCTTGCAGCCACGCTAGCAAAGTTAGGCACAAAGCGTCTGTAGTATGTGCACAGCCCAAAAACTGCGTAGTACATGAAGATTCTGGTAATGAGGCCAGTCCTTTAGTGTGTTGTTAGTTTAAGAAGTTTTTATTGAGTAATAGTATACATACAAGATATGGAAAGAATGCGTTATTTACAGAGTTGGAGTATATAGTATTAATAAACAGTGGTGTTACAAAAAATCAATTTTTAACAGAGTTCACAAAGATCAATTTCATTATACTAACACCCCTTCTCAATATTACAAATATTGCATACTAAAAAATTTAACTTTAAAAAAACTTTACAAATGTCTATTAAATTAAACCAATTGAATCTACAAAATTCATTAATTTAACTCTCTGGAGAGGCTTGGTTAAAATATCAGCTAACATCAAATTTGTAGGACAATAAATAAATGAAACTTTTCCAGATCTATATAGATCGCGAATAAAATAATACTTAACATCAATATGTTTGCTCCTTGGCGTAATTCTTTCATTCTCAAGCATCTTTAGACAGCTTTGATTGTCTTCGCTAATTATAGGCCTCAATACCTCTATACCAAATTCTCGAAAAAATTGGGTAATCCTGGGATTCTTCAGCAAGCGCCACAAACTCGGCCTCTGTGGATGATAAACTTACATTTGTCTGCCTTCTACTTGCATAGCTAATAACGGCATCGCCAAGTTTAAAGATGAACCCACTTGTCGATTTTCGACTATTCATGTCACCTGCCCAGTCGGCATCAGCAAACCCATTGAGCTCCAAAGTGAACTTCGAGCCCACACACAATTTTAGACTTTTAGTGCCTTTCAGGTATTTAAAAACTCTTTTTACCTCTGTCCAGTCCTCGAAAGTTGGGCCACTTATCTTTTTGGATAATACAGATACGGCTAAAGCAATATCAGGTCGAGTGTTGTTCGATATATACAGTAACGAACCAATTGTTTTGCGAAACTTATTGTTGTCTTCAAGTAAATTCGTTGAATTGTGCTGTAAATAACCAGGATCCATTGGTATAGGTGAAGTTTTCGTATCCTGAAGATTGAATTCTTTCAATACTCTGTCAATGTACTCTTCTTGAGACAGATAATGTAAACCAGACTCGAAGCTAACTTGTATTTCTAAATAAAGTTTTAGATCACCAAACTCCGTTATTTCAAAATGTGATTTAAGGGTTTTTGCAACGTTTTGGATTTGGTCATTCGATTTTGAAGCAACAATGATGTCATAGACATAAATTAGTACAAATGTTGTTGAATCACCTTCACCCTTTGTATAAAGACAGGGTTCCACCTTTCCCCTTCTGAATCCCGAATCTATCAATATTTTATTTATTCGGAGATTCCATCATCGTGCCGATTGTTTCAGGCCATACAAACTGTGATTCAACTTACAGACCAGACCCTCTTCTCCCGGCATTACAAAACCTTCCGGTTGTTTCATATAAATTTCAGAATTCAACTCACCGTATAAAAATGCCGTCTTTACATCAATATGACAAACCCTCATCTTCTTGTTGCTCGCTATTGCCAATAAAGTTCGGAGTGATGCTTGTTTTACTACGGGTGCAAAAATTTCATCCTAATTTTCCCCGTACTTCTGCGAGAAACCTTTCGCAACCTGTCTTGCCCTGTACTTTTTCACACCATCAGCAGTTTGTTTCGTCTTAAAGACCCATTTGCAGCCGATTGCTTTACAACGTTCCGGTAGCTCTACCAAGTCCCAGGTTTGGTTATTTTCAAGTGCTTCCATTTCTTCCTTCATAGCTTTTAACCACTCCTTGTTGTCAGATCTTGATACAGCTTCATTATAAGTTACAGGGTCTTCATTGAAGCAGACTTTGTATCCGTATTTCTTAGGAGGTACGCCTTTGTTTTTTCTTGAAGAAGTTCTCGGTTCAATTTTAGAGTCACATTGTGTTTCAGAATCGGATGACTCTTCAGCTGACATAAAACCATGAAAATCGTCTGAGCTTATTACATCGACATTTTCATCTAGCTCTTCTGATGTTTGCGACAAAACGACATTAGGCTTGGTTTCTGACAAAGAAACGTCTACTACTTCGGTATTCGAATTATTATTTTCAATATTGACATTTGACGAAAGAAATTCTGCAGATTCTAATATCTTCACATTACGGCTAATAATAATCTTATTAGATCTGCAGTCCAATAATCGAAAACCTTTTGATTCGTCAGGATAACCGACTAAGCGGCATTTAACTGCTACCTCGTCCAGCTTTCTGAGCCTTTGCTTATTTATATAGGCAAATGTCAAATCCGGAGGCTTGCCGTACCATAACTCGAAGGGTGTTACTTCAACAACAGATGACAACATACGGTTCTGAATATAATTCGCGTTATTTACCGCTTCAGCCCAAAATTTTATATTCATGTCTGCATCGTACAACATACACCTGGCCATCTCCATTAAGCTACGGTTTTTTCTCTCCACTACGCCATTCTGTTCAGGCGTATAAGGACATGTAAATTGTTGAATAATATGTTGAAATGAAAATGTTGAATCTTTTTACTCAAAAATTCGCCACCACGGTCGCTTCTTAATATTTTCATTCGTTTACCAAAAAAATTTCCGTTTGTGCAACAATTTCTTTTATTTTATCAAGTGCCATATCTTTCGATTGAATAAAATAAACTTTACAAAAACGGTTGTAATCATCTATCATCGTTAAAAAATATTTGTTGCCACCGGGTGTTTGATTTTGCATTGGACCACACAAATCGCAATGTACTAGCTCTAAAATTTCTTTTGCTCTAGACTCGGATGCCTTCGGAAATGGATAACGTGTTAACTTGGCTTTTAAACATATCTCACAAGTTACCTTACAGCTGCATTCGTTTATAGAAATACCATTCACCAATTTCTTACTTACGGCAGATCTTATAGCATTTATATTTCTGTGGCCAAAACGCCTGTGCCAAACATGAACACAATTATTGCGACAATTTAAAATTTTATTTGCCCTTTGACTATGGTTCAGCACGAATAAATTGTTTTTCAATGATGCCCTTGCGCAGATATAACCATTCTTAGAAATTGAACAACCATCTTCTTTAAAGCGAACATCAAAACCTTCACTCGTTAATTTATGGACAGATAGCAAACTTCCATCTTATTCGGGAATAAACAGCACATTACAAACACTACTTTCATTATCCTCCTCATAATAATATGCAATCACCTATGCCTTTTGATTTTAATTTTGTACCATCAGCTAAATAAACTATTTCACTTTCAAGTTCGTTCATGTTCGTAAAATAATTTTGCTTCGCAACTCATATGGCACGTCGCCGCTGAATCGACGAACCAATCGCCGTTCCGCCAAAAAAAATATTAATATTTTCCTTATTATTGCTTGGGCAGTTCCTCTTGAAATGGCCAGGTTTGCCACACGCAAAACACTTTGGACGGACATTTTTCTTCTGGACTTTAAACGCGCTTTCAATTTCACTTTCGGAACCAGTTTTTCGTTGAAATTCTTGAAGCAGTTTCTCCTTTACCAGGTCAATCGTAAGATCGGCCTCATTTCGCATTTCCAATGATGTTATTAATGGGTTGTAGGCTTCAGGCAGTATTCCCAATAAAAATGCAACTGCCTTATGTTCCTCTGTTGTCTCACCCAAATCCCTTAAGCGATCAATTATGGTCAAAAATTCAGTAATATGGTCCTCCATCGACTTTCCACTTACAAGTCGCATTGACGACATTTGTCTCAAAAGGCTCACCTTATTACTGATGTTAGACTTCTCAAGATGCTTCTTCAATGTGTCCCAAAATTCTTTGGCAGTTTTCAGTTGCTTTATGAGGACTTTTTGCGATTCCTCCACAGCTAAGCCAATAGTGGCTCTTGCCTTACCATTACGAACAAGCCACTTCTCATCCTGTACGGCAGGAACAGCAACAACAACAGGTGAGGTGTTCGTCGAAAGTTCTGCCCATCACTAATATATCATCGAGGTACACCAGGCAAGTCTTCCAATACAGTCCCTTTAGTATACGTTTCATACCCCGCTCGAATGTGATTGGAGCATTACAGAGTCCATATGGCATGACTTTAAACTGCCATAAGCCACCGTTCGCACTGAATGCAATTTTCTCCTTGTCCTTGTCTGCAATCTCCACCTACCAGTACCCGCTTTGTAGATCCAATGTGGAGAACCCCTTCGTTCCGGCTAGCGTGTCCAGTGTGTCGTCAATTCTCGGTAGCGGGTAACTGTCCTTTTTAGTGACATCATTCAGCTTCCTGTAGTCTACGCAGAATCTTGTACCATCTTTCTTCTTGACTAAGGCTACAGGTGAACTCTACGGACTCGATGATGGTTCGATTACACCGCTCCTCCTCATTTCGTCGACTAACTCCTTAACCTCATTACGCTTCGCCAGCTGTATGCTTCTGAGCGACCGTTTTTCGGTCTCGCTTCGCCAGTATCAATTTCATGTTTGACCATGCCTGTTCTTCCTTGTCATTGCACGTGGCGAAAGTTTACCTCTTCGGGAGCTTTTTGGCTTTATTTCTCTCCGGAGCTGCTAAACCTGCTACCCATTTCTCCACACTTACACTTAATTCTTATTGGTCCTTGGCTGACATTTCGGCAGGTTCTGGCAATTGTTCGCTGTTTATTACCGCCTCTACTGGAGCAAATTGACCCACATCCGAGTTTTTACAGATGACTCTTTCATGTCCTGACAGATTTAGCACTCTCACCGGGACTATTCTCTGTTCGGTGGATTTGACGAGGGCCTTTGCTGATATCAAATCCGACTGTTTACTGCTGGTTTCACAACCCACAAGCGGTTTTCCTCACAATTTCCCTCCACTCGCGCCCCTATCAATAATTCAATCTGAGGTGGTAATTTTAGTTGTTCGTAAGCAACTATCTTCTGGTGTGCACTTGATGTTTTTATCCTACGTCAAGAGCTATCTCCATATTTCGCCAACTCATTATCTGTTGCCCCATATTCAAATTGATGCCATGAGCTATAATGAAATCGGCACCAATTATAACCTCGTCGACAATATCGGCAACAATAAAGACGAGACTTACAGTAATGTTGGCTATAGTCACCTTCGCCTCTGTTTTTCCGTGGACGGTGGCAGACTCTCCAGTGGCTGTTCGAAGTTTTACATTGCTAAGTGCCTCTTACTTCCCCTTCACTACATCTGGTCTGATGATAGACTGCGTCGCACCGGTGTCTATAGTGAAGGTGTGCTGTCTGCCATTTATGTACCCGCACTCCGTAAGGTTTCTGTTGTTTTATTGCGTCACTGATATTGAGACTGTGGGGCCCTCGCTTGTGAGAACCCGCACTTGCGTCTCAGTGCTAGCTCGTTTTAGTTCAACGGGGACTCTTGTGTAGATGGCTGATAGCTCGCCCGTTTATTCCTTGTTGCTGAGACGAATCTTGATCTTTTTCGTGACGCTTTACAGTTTCTTTGGAAATGACCACCCTATCCACAGTTGAAGCATTTAAGTACAGCCTTTTGTTCGTTTTCTCCCAAAACTTGCTTCAACATCTCTTTAAATTTATTCAAAAGACATTCCTCTTCTTCCACGATTTTAGTTTTTAGCACTTTGCTTACTTGTGGTCTCTGCAAAGGTTGTCTTCTGTGTAGAACATACCGCTAGTTTGATGTCAGAGTCGCGTATACCATTAACAAATGCATCGGTCTTAAACTTGTCTATCTCGTTTGTGCACGTCGCCGAATTTACGCTCCAACGCCACCATTAAGTCGTTGTAGTTGTTTCTGCAGCTGGCTGGCATGGTTTCTAGTTCCAGAACCTACTCCCCATCGTCTCATCCGTTTTTGCTGGCTACTGTGTCGAATTCTAATTTGAACACTGACATGGTGAGCTGCCATCAAAGCAAGGTGGTTGTTGATCTTTTCCTCCATCATAACGAGTTTTCCGTCGACTGTTTTTTCCAAATCGTTTACTTTCGTGTCAACGGTCTTTTCTAAATGAAGTCGCTTTAGAACTCTCGAGAAAGCGAAGACACCAACATTCTGCTTCAATAACCTTCATCAGACTGTTGCGTGGGCATATAAAAAGGCAAGACAAAGCAGACAACGAGTATTAAGAATTCAATCAGTCTTGTGTGAAGAGAACAGTCGTGGTTTGAAGATCTCAACTATACATATAGATCTAACGAACAAGTGTTGTTGCTTACGCAACGGGTGTGAGCAGAGAAGAATAACAAACAAGCAAATTATTGTTACATACGTCAAGTTGTATACAGTGGCACACAAATATAGTGCGAACAATTAAGAATTTAATTGAAACTCAACACCGATTTATTTTTATTTTGTTTGCAATCAAAGAACTCATATTTTAAACGTTGTTAAAATGGTAAAAACGTAACAACATTATAAAAGTAAATTACTAGCGTGCAGTTAAAGAAACCGATTGTATGTATAATAAATCAAAATTATGTTTTTCCCTAGTTACGAACGTACATAATTCTGAAAATACTCTATATGGTAGCCAAAGTTAAAAGAGAAAAAATAAGGATGGTTGTTTTTCCTTAATACTTTTTAAGAATATATTAAATTAAAAGAACTTATAATTTAATTATTTATTATTGGACACTTTCAATTACTAACCGAAAAGGCCAAACCGTTTTCGAGATGAAAAGACCGATCGCTTATGATGATAATATTCAACTGAATTTATTACTTCAATAATATTTTCTTAATCGTAATATATATTTACTTAATTATAACAGTTTTATCCAATTCAGCAACTCCGTTGTTTATTCTAATTGTTTATTGCTATGTATTCATTGACCTTATATCTCATTAATATTAGGGCCGTACAAATTTGTGTTTTTAACAAATTCATTATTACTATTTATTTCAATTATTATTAATTATTATGCTACGATATATTATAAAATTAATATAAGATTAAAGTTGACGTTATGGCACAACAATGGCTAAAATCTCTTTACCTCTAGTAGTATGTTTATGTATGTTCAAGGGCACTTATTTCATACAAAATTTGGTGCATGCATAGCTGTAAAAGAGTAAGAACATTGCAGCATTGTGAAATGAATTGTGTGCGATCGGTCTTTAGGTTTGTAACATGTATTATGAAAAGGTATTGCTTTTTAATGTGTATGTGTGTGTGTGTGTATGTTAAAATTTGTGAGAATGCATATCTGGAAAAGAATTAAATCATTATAATTTTCAATTTTTCCCTACAAATTTGGGATCATGCCTGCTTCTTCTTGTTCCTTTATTTTGTATTGCTTTTCAAACGAATGTTTGGACGGACAGAATGAATGCGTGCACGTTTCCTCATCTACATCTCAGAGTATAGAAAGACTGTAATGTGAAAATTTATATACGTATGCATGAATGATTGGACGGACAGAATGAGTGTGTGCGTAACATGTAATGTGTATGATCGTTTTTTAATAGTAAATTCTTACCACGTATTATCATACTCAATGCTGAAAAAATAGAAAAGGGATCTGCACCAATATAGTTGTTGTGTGTTTTTTATTTTTTTGTATATTTAATTAGAAGGATCTTTAATTTTAAATGTGATAAGAAAGAGTAGGTTGGTTGTGCGGTTATTTTTTATTTTTTTTGTGTGATTTAATTTGAAGGATCTGTAATTTTAAGATGATAACAAATTCTTGGCACGTATTATCATACTCAATGTTGAAAAAATAGAAAAGGGATCTACACCAATATAGTTGTTGTGTGTTTTTTATTTTTTTGTATATTTAATTAGAAGGATCTTTAATTTTAAATGTGATAAGAAAGAGTAGGTTGGTTGTGCGGTTATTTTTTTATTTTTTTTTTTTTGTGTGATTTAATTTGAAGGATCTGTAATTTTAAGATGATAACAAATTCTTGACACGTATTATCATACTCAATGCTGAAAAAATAGAAAAGGGATCTACACCAATATAGTTGTTGTGTGTTTTTTATTTTTTTTTTTTTTTTTTTTTTTTTTTTTTTTTTTTTTTTGTATATTTAATTAGAAGGATCTTAAATTTTTTATTTTTTTTATTTTTTGTGTGATTTAATTTGAAGGATCTGCAATTTTAAATTGATAAGAAATTCTTGTCACGTACTGCTCATAATCAAAATTTGAAGAAATAGAAATATAAACTGATAAGAAAGGGTAGGTTGGTTGTACGTGATTTTTTTTTGTTTTTATACGGGATGATCACCTGTATGGTTGCACGTTTTAGTCCTTATGATTTTTTTTTTTTTTTTTGTATACAGGATGAACACCTGCATTATTGTTCTTTACTTTTTTTTGCATGATTTAATTAGAAGGATCTGCAATTTTAAATTGATAACAAATTCTTATCACGTACTGCTCATGATCAAATGTAGAAGAAATAGAAATATAAACTGATAAGAAAGGGTAGGTTATTTGTATGTGTTGCTTTTTTTTTTTTTTTGTTTCATAAGGATGTGTAATTTTAAATGTGATAAGAAAGGGTAGGTTGGTTGTGTCTTTTTATTTTTTTTTTTTTTGCATGATTTAATTAGAAGGATCTGTAAATTTAAATTGATAAGAAATTCTTTTTTTGTATTCCACAAAATTAGATATCCCGACGTATGAATATTTGTTACCAAAATAAAAGTATTCTAAAGAATTAACAGGTTCTATGATTTAATGTAAACTATAGTTTTTTTTTTCATTAGAAATTTAAAAAATAAAATTTAGTATAAATAGAGTGTGTTAGAGAAGTATTCTTTCATTACATTGTAATTACATTGAATAAACCAACCTTATTCACCTCAAAAATAAAATATATTAATAAAAAGCAAAAAAAATGTCATCGAACATCATTAACATTGACGAGGAGGAAACCCAATGGTTTCCTGAAGGGCAACGATGGACACCTTCTACATCGCCAAATTTGTTGAATGTAGATAGATATCCTGTCCAGGAAGGACAGGGTGATATCACCACATCACCACCACCACCATGGGGATTATTATGGACAACCCCCACAGCAAGGTGTCAACAGCCGACAACGAACCAAATAGAGGCTTATGGTGGAATGAGGAGGAGGTCGGAATCCCCCATTCCTCCTCCACCAGCGATAAGGAGGAGGATGACCCCACAACAAACCTATATGGGGTCATCTGAAAGTTTCATACAAACCGTACCGGAACCGACACCACAACCGTCATCTACATCTCCGGCAACATCAATTCAATACATATCAGAGGAGATTAAAAGGGTAAGTGAGGAAATGGGGGCGATGCGGAGGTTGTTTCATTCGCTGAATAGAAATATTCAGCAAATAAAATACTCCATCCGCATCACTCAGCCCCTTAAAGTTTTGTATAAAACAAAATATCATTGTGCTGTATGTCTAAACAACAGATTCGGAAAGAATATGTTGTTCACGACATGCAGTCATGAGTTTTGTTCTAATTGCATTAGGGCATTTCGGTCATCTCTTTGTCCGATATGCAGGCGTCCTATACATAGGGTGACTGCTATCAGAAAAGAGAGGAATCGATATTCCCTAATACCAAAACTGATTTCAGAACTTACCCCTAATATTAATGTAGTAGATTTGACGTAATACATTTATATTTCTTTTTTAATTTATTTTTTGTATTTTCTAATAGATTTTTTAGCTTTAAGTTTATATGTAATTTTTATATTTCTTTGTATATTTTTTAAGTTTAAATTTATTTTCAATTATAAAATTATTAATTTTATTAATATATATTTTTTGAAATAAATAAATAAATAATAAGAAAAAAAAAATTTGATTTTTTATTTTTTGAAAATTTTATTAGATATTTCTTCTTTCAGGTTTTAAATAAATAAAATGTATTTAAATAAATAAAATATATTTAAAGAAAAGAAATGTAAAAAATGTGTTTTTATTTATTGAGGAAGAATTTCTTTTTTCAGGTTTAATTTTTTTTTTTTTTTTTTTTTTTTTTTTTTTTCAGGTTTTATTAAAAACAAATTAGTTTTTTTCCTTAGGTATGTATATTTTTATTAGATATTTCCTTTTTGAGATTTTTACAGATTCGAATTTAAAAATACGTTTATAAAGATTAAATAGCTTAAATGTTAACAATTTTTTTTTTTCGTTACTTTTATACCTCTTCGCAAAAATAGCTGAAATCAAGACGATCTCCTATATATACAGCAATTTATATGATTTCAGTATGTTAATTTTTTGATATTGATTTTGATCTGCTTTGTATCTGATCACGATCTACTTTACATCTGATCACGATCTGCTTTGTATCTGCTCACGATCTACTTTATATCTGATAACGATCTACTTTTTTGGTTTTGTCTATTTTATTTTAATTTTTTTATTTATTTTTTTTGACATTACCATGTTTTAGGTATACATGTTCTACCTCAATGTTTAAATTGTTTATTTGATCAGCTAGATCATCATGTATTTGTGTTATATGTTTTTCGATTACGATATTTTTGTTTTTATGGTTATATTTATTAAAACCTTCTCCAAATTTATTAATATAAGACATTTCTTTCACTCTTCTAATAAATTATGTTAGCTTCTTTAAGTTCTTCGATAATAGAGATTATTTCGTTTTGATGATTGTTGTGACCAGAACCTTCCGATGAAAGAAGTAAACGTAGTCTGTCAACTAGTTCATTAGGATCATCCCAATGTATGTAATTTGATTTCAGATTATTTTGTAATTTTAGCATTAAACCACTGCCTTTTGTTAAAATGTTTGTTGTTGTTTCGAATAAACGTTTAATTATTCGTATATATTTGAAGGCTCGTGTTCCTTTCACTTGTTCATTAGGTTCATAGCGACGTTTATGTGCATTGGTATTAATTAAAATCTCTTTATATTTTTTCAAATCATTTTTAGAATAATGGAGAGGTTTTTTATGAAATACTAGTTCAAATAATCCACGCGTCATTTTCAATTTCATATTCCCTATCTGCATAGTATTATCTCTATTAAATATTAATTTTTCCTTGCCATATCTCCAACTACCGTCTACATCTTGATTAAAACCATAAATTTTATCCAATTGCTTATTATTAATAAGTGTTTGTATATTTTCAAATAATGGAAAGCTTTTCGTCAGCTTTAAACATTGTTTTCTTTCCAAGTTCTTGATACATGTACTTGATACAGGTCTATTATGGTCATAGTTTTTTTCACCATCATTATCATCAGTTGAAATATTTTCATACTGAAAATCGTTATTATCACCGTTTACATCATCATAATCATCGCCATCATCAATAGTGTTGTCTATATCTTTATGCTTATCTTCAAGTTTTCCGATGATTTCATTATCACCATTTACATCATAATAATCATCATCATCATCAATAGTGTTGTCTGTATCCGTATGCTTATCTTCGAGTTTTCCAATGATTTCATTATCACCATTTACGTCATAATAATCTTCGTCATCATCTATAGTGTTGTTTACATCCTTATGCTTATGTTCAAGTTTTGGGATGATTTTATTATCATCATTTACATAATCATAATCATCGTCATCATTAATAGTGTTGTCTATATCCTTATATTTATCTTTAAGTTTTCCAATGATTTTTTTAAGTGGTTTTGTTATTGGTTGAAAGGTATCTTCTAATAAATTAACTCTATCTATTTGATTCAGTTTAATATTTTTTAACTTTTTCTTTAGAACAGCCCTTGTCTTTACAAGATCTTCCAACACTTTATTATGGTAATTTTTAGACATTATAATAATTTTTTTTTATTGAATTTGATCTGATTATGATCTGCTCGCTATCTGATTATGATCTGCTTTGTATCTGATTACGATCTGCTTTATATCTGATCACGAACTGCTTGCTATCTGGTCACGATCTGATTTATACCTGATCACGATCTGCTTGATGACTTGTGTCTATATCCATTGATTTTGAGTACGCTATATCGTGCTTTCTACAATATGCATCCAATAAATTATTCCTTTATTTCCTTTATTCTTGCTATTCGTTTTGAAGTTTTGTATCAGGTCCACAAAACTGATAACCAGGTTGATGTAATTCAACATATAATTTGTTTATTAAGTTGTCTACAAATCTTCTTCCAATCTTACACTGATTAGGTGTTTTTTCTTTTGACTGTAGTTTATAACCATTTTTTTTTATTACTTTCATACCTCTTCGCATGAAACACTACACCAGCTTTAGCAAGCTGTACCAGCTATAGCAGCTACATCAGCTATACCAGCTATATCAGCTATACTAGCAAGCTGTACTAGCTATACTAGCAAGCTGTACAATCTGTACTAGCTATACTAGCAAGCTGTACTAGCTATACTAGCAAGCTGTACAATCTGTACTAGCTATACTAGCAAGCTGTACTAGCTATACTAGCAAGCTATACAATCTGTACTAGCTATACTAGCAAGCTGTACAATCTGTACTAGCTATACTAGCAAGCTGTACAATCTGTACTAGCTATACTAGCAAGCTGTACAATCTGTACTAGCTATACTAGCAAGCTGTACTAGCTATACTAGCAAGCTATACAATCTGTACTAGCTATACTAGCAAGCTGTACAATCTGTACTAGCTATACTAGCAAGCTGTACAATCTGTACTAGCTATACTAGCAAGCTGTACAATCTGTACTAGCTATACTAGCAAGCTATACCTGCTATACCAGCTGTAGTAGCTATGTCAGCTATACCTGCTATACCAGCTATACCTGCTGTACCAGCTATATCAGCTATACCTGCTATACCAGCTATACCTGCTATATCAGCTATACCAGCTATATCAGCTATACCAGCTATATCAGCTATACCTGCTATACCAGCTATATCAGCTATACCAGCTATATCAGCTATACCTGCTATAGCTGGTACAGCTGATATAGCTGATATAGCTGGTACAGCAGGTATAGCTGATATAGCTGGTACAGCTGGTATAGCTGGTATAGCTGGTATAGCTGATATAGCTGGTACAGCTGGTATAGCTGGTATAGCTGGTATAGCTGATATAGCTGGTACAGCTGTTATAGCTGATATAGCAGGTATAGCTGGTATAGCTGGTATAGCTGGTATAGCTGGTACAGCAGGTATAGCTGGTATAGCAGGTATAGCTGACATAGCTACTACAGCTGGTATAGCAGGTATAGCTTGCTAGTATAGCTAGTACAGATTGTACAGCTTGCTAGTATAGCTAGTACAGATTGTACAGCTTGCTAGTATAGCTAGTACAGATTGTACAGCTTGCTAGTATAGCTAGTACAGATTGTATAGCTTGCTAGTATAGCTAGTACAGCTTGCTAGTATAGCTAGTACAGATTGTACAGCTTGCTAGTATAGCTAGTACAGATTGTACAGCTTGCTAGTATAGCTAGTACAGATTGTACAGCTTGCTAGTATAGCTAGTACAGATTGTATAGCTTGCTAGTATAGCTAGTACAGCTTGCTAGTATAGCTAGTACAGATTGTACAGCTTGCTAGTATAGCTAGTACAGCTTGCTAGTATAGCTAGTACAGATTGTACAGCTTGCTAGTATAGCTAGTACAGCTTGCTAGTATAGCTGATATAGCTGGTATAGCTGATGTAGCTGCTATAGCTGGTACAGCTTGCTAAAGCTGGTGTAGTGTTTCATGCGAAGAGGTATGAAAGTAATAAAAAAAAATGGTTATAAACTACAGTCAAAAGAAAAAACACCTAATCAGTGTAAGATTGGAAGAAGATTTGTAGACAACTTAATAAACAAATTATATGTTGAATTACATCAACCTGGTTATCAGTTTTGTGGACCTGATACAAAACTTCAAAACGAATAGCAAGAATAAAGGAAATAAAGGAATAATTTATTGGATGCATATTGTAGAAAGCACGATATAGCGTACTCAAAATCAATGGATATAGACACAAGTCATCAAGCAGATCGTGATCAGGTATAAATCAGATCGTGACCAGATAGCAAGCAGTTCGTGATCAGATATAAAGCAGATCGTAATCAGATACAAAGCAGATCATAATCAGATAGCGAGCAGATCATAATCAGATCAAATTCAATAAAAAAAAATTATTATAATGTCTAAAAATTACCATAATAAAGTGTTGGAAGATCTTGTAAAGACAAGGGCTGTTCTAAAGAAAAAGTTAAAAAATATTAAACTGAATCAAATAGATAGAGTTAATTTATTAGAAGATACCTTTCAACCAATAACAAAACCACTTAAAAAAATCATTGGAAAACTTAAAGATAAATATAAGGATATAGACAACACTATTAATGATGACGATGATTATGATTATGTAAATGATGATAATAAAATCATCCCAAAACTTGAACATAAGCATAAGGATGTAAACAACACTATAGATGATGACGAAGATTATTATGACGTAAATGGTGATAATGAAATCATTGGAAAACTCGAAGATAAGCATACGGATACAGACAACACTATTGATGATGATGATGATTATTATGATGTAAATGGTGATAATGAAATCATCGGAAAACTTGAAGATAAGCATAAAGATATAGACAACACTATTGATGATGGCGATGATTATGATGATGTAAACGGTGATAATAACGATTTTCAGTATGAAAATATTTCAACTGATGATAATGATGGTGAAAAAAACTATGACCATAATAGACCTGTATCAAGTACATGTATCAAGAACTTGGAAAGAAAACAATGTTTAAAGCTGACGAAAAGCTTTCCATTATTTGAAAATATACAAACACTTATTAATAATAAGCAATTGGATAAAATTTATGGTTTTAATCAAGATGTAGACGGTAGTTGGAGATATGGCAAGGAAAAATTAATATTTAATAGAGATAATACTATGCAGATAGGGAATATGAAATTGAAAATGACGCGTGGATTATTTGAACTAGTATTTCATAAAAAACCTCTCCATTATTCTAAAAATGATTTGAAAAAATATAAAGAGATTTTAATTAATACCAATGCACATAAACGTCGCTATGAACCTAATGAACAAGTGAAAGGAACACGAGCCTTCAAATATATACGAATAATTAAACGTTTATTCGAAACAACAACAAACATTTTAACAAAAGGCAGTGGTTTAATGCTAAAATTACAAAATAATCTGAAATCAAATTACATACATTGGGATGATCCTAATGAACTAGTTGACAGACTACGTTTACTTCTTTCATCGGAAGGTTCTGGTCACAACAATCATCAAAACGAAATAATCTCTATTATCGAAGAACTTAAAGAAGCTAACATAATTTATTAGAAGAGTGAAAGAAATGTCTTATATTAATAAATTTGGAGAAGGTTTTAATAAATATAACCATAAAAACAAAAATATCGTAATCGAAAAACATATAACACAAATACATGATGATCTAGCTGATCAAATAAACAATTTAAACATTGAGGTAGAACATGTATACCTAAAACATGGTAATGTCAAAAAAAATAAATAAAAAAATTAAAATAAAATAGACAAAACCAAAAAAGTAGATCGTTATCAGATATAAAGTAGATCGTGAGCAGATACAAAGCAGATCGTGATCAGATGTAAAGTAGATCGTGATCAGATACAAAGCAGATCAAAATCAATATCAAAAAATTAACATACTGAAATCATATAAATTGCTGTATATATAGGAGATCGTCTTGATTTCAGCTATTTTTGCGAAGAGGTATAAAAGTAACGAAAAAAAAAAATTGTTAACATTTAAGCTATTTAATCTTTATAAACGTATTTTTAAATTCGAATCTGTAAAAATCTCAAAAAGGAAATATCTAATAAAAATATACATACCTAAGGAAAAAAACTAATTTGTTTTTAATAAAACCTGAAAAAAAAAAAAAAAAAAAAAAAAAAAAAAAAAAAATTAAACCTGAAAAAAGAAATTCTTCCTCAATAAATAAAAACACATTTTTTACATTTCTTTTCTTTAAATATATTTTATTTATTTAAATACATTTTATTTATTTAAAACCTGAAAGAAGAAATATCTAATAAAATTTTCAAAAAATAAAAAATCAAATTTTTTTTTTCTTATTATTTATTTATTTATTTCAAAAAATATATATTAATAAAATTAATAATTTTATAATTGAAAATAAATTTAAACTTAAAAAATATACAAAGAAATATAAAAATTACATATAAACTTAAAGCTAAAAAATCTATTAGAAAATACAAAAAATAAATTAAAAAAGAAATATAAATGTATTACGTCAAATCTACTACATTAATATTAGGGGTAAGTTCTGAAATCAGTTTTGGTATTAGGGAATATCGATTCCTCTCTTTTCTGATAGCAGTCACCCTATGTATAGGACGCCTGCATATCGGACAAAGAGATGACCGAAATGCCCTAATGCAATTAGAACAAAACTCATGACTGCATGTCGTGAACAACATATTCTTTCCGAATCTGTTGTTTAGACATACAGCACAATGATATTTTGTTTTATACAAAACTTTAAGGGGCTGAGTGATGCGGATGGAGTATTTTATTTGCTGAATATTTCTATTCAGCGAATGAAACAACCTCCGCATCGCCCCCATTTCCTCACTTACCCTTTTAATCTCCTCTGATATGTATTGAATTGATGTTGCCGGAGATGTAGATGACGGTTGTGGTGTCGGTTCCGGTACGGTTTGTATGAAACTTTCAGATGACCCCATATAGGTTTGTTGTGGGGTCATCCTCCTCCTTATCGCTGGTGGAGGAGGAATGGGGGATTCCGACCTCCTCCTCATTCCACCATAAGCCTCTATTTGGTTCGTTGTCGGCTGTTGACACCTTGCTGTGGGGGTTGTCCATAATAATCCCCATGGTGGTGGTGGTGATGTGGTGATATCACCCTGTCCTTCCTGGACAGGATATCTATCTACATTCAACAAATTTGGCGATGTAGAAGGTGTCCATCGTTGCCCTTCAGGAAACCATTGGGTTTCCTCCTCGTCAATGTTAATGATGTTCGATGACATTTTTTTTGCTTTTTATTAATATATTTTATTTTTGAGGTGAATAAGGTTGGTTTATTCAATGTAATTACAATGTAATGAAAGAATACTTCTCTAACACACTCTATTTATACTAAATTTTATTTTTTAAATTTCTAATGAAAAAAAAAACTATAGTTTACATTAAATCATAGAACCTGTTAATTCTTTAGAATACTTTTATTTTGGTAACAAATATTCATACGTCGGGATATCTAATTTTGTGGAATACAAAAAAAGAATTTCTTATCAATTTAAATTTACAGATCCTTCTAATTAAATCATGCAAAAAAAAAAAAAAATAAAAAGACACAACCAACCTACCCTTTCTTATCACATTTAAAATTACACATCCTTATGAAACAAAAAAAAAAAAAAGCAACACATACAAATAACCTACCCTTTCTTATCAGTTTATATTTCTATTTCTTCTACATTTGATCATGAGCAGTACGTGATAAGAATTTGTTATCAATTTAAAATTGCAGATCCTTCTAATTAAATCATGCAAAAAAAAGTAAAGAACAATAATGCAGGTGTTCATCCTGTATACAAAAAAAAAAAAAAAAATCATAAGGACTAAAACGTGCAACCATACAGGTGATCATCCCGTATAAAAACAAAAAAAAATCACGTACAACCAACCTACCCTTTCTTATCAGTTTATATTTCTATTTCTTCAAATTTTGATTATGAGCAGTACGTGACAAGAATTTCTTATCAATTTAAAATTGCAGATCCTTCAAATTAAATCACACAAAAAATAAAAAAAATAAAAAATTTAAGATCCTTCTAATTAAATATACAAAAAAAAAAAAAAAAAAAAAAAAAAAAAAAAAAAAAAAAAAAATAAAAAACACACAACAACTATATTGGTGTAGATCCCTTTTCTATTTTTTCAGCATTGAGTATGATAATACGTGTCAAGAATTTGTTATCATCTTAAAATTACAGATCCTTCAAATTAAATCACACAAAAAATAAAAAAAATTGAAGATCCTTCTAATTAAATATACAAAAAAAAAAAAAAAAAAAAAAAAATAAAAAACACACAACAACTATATTGGTGTAGATCCCTTTTCTATTTTTTCAGCATTGAGTATGATAATACGTGTCAAGAATTTGTTATCATCTTAAAATTACAGATCCTTCAAATTAAATCACACAAAAAAAAAAAAATAAAAAAATAACCGCACAACCAACCTACTCTTTCTTATCACATTTAAAATTAAAGATCCTTCTAATTAAATATACAAAAAAATAAAAAACACACAACAACTATATTGGTGTAGATCCCTTTTCTATTTTTTCAACATTGAGTATGATAATACGTGCCAAGAATTTGTTATCATCTTAAAATTACAGATCCTTCAAATTAAATCACACAAAAAAAATAAAAAATAACCGCACAACCAACCTACTCTTTCTTATCACATTTAAAATTAAAGATCCTTCCAATTAAATATACAAAAAAATAAAAAACACACAACAACTATATTGGTGCAGATCCCTTTTCTATTTTTTCAGCATTGAGTATGATAATACGTGGTAAGAATTTACTATTAAAAAACGATCATACACATTACATGTTACGCACACACTCATTCTGTCCGTCCAATCATTCATGCATACGTATATAAATTTTCACATTACAGTCTTTCTATACTCTGAGATGTAGATGAGGAAACGTGCACGCATTCATTCTGTCCGTCCAAACATTCGTTTGAAAAGCAATACAAAATAAAGGAACAAGAAGAAGCAGGCATGATCCCAAATTTGTAGGGAAAAATTGAAAATTATAATGATTTAATTCTTTTCCAGATATGCATTCTCACAAATTTTAACATACACACACACACACATACACATTAAAAAGCAATACCTTTTCATAATACATGTTACAAACCTAAAGACCGATCGCACACAATTCATTTCACAATGCTGCAATGTTCTTACTCTTTTACAGCTATGCATGCACCAAATTTTGTATGAAATAAGTGCCCTTGAACATACATAAACATACTACTACCTCTATCTATTAAAAATACTTGAGTTTAAAAAAATTTCCATAAAAGGTATTATTGATGGATTTTAATTTTGTTTTTTATTTTGCAACATTTAGATTTGCCATTTTTAAATATAAATTTTTTTATATATTAAATCAAAATAAAAACAGAAAAAAATAAAAGTGTTAATTTGAAAACTAAGAAAAGAGCTCGGTAGTGTATTAGATTAAGGGCCATTATTACAACTTGCTGTTAACTAAAGGAAGGATTTTAACGGGCAGCTAAGTTGTTTTTCGTTATTATGAGCATCCAATAAGATAGAAGTGATCGTTAAGCTAAAGGGAGGATCATCCTACCTTTAACATTTAAAGGTCACTTTATGTTTGAACTTGCCATATTATATATTATTTTCATTATGGCAACTTCAAATTTAAACAAAATGAGCATACACAACAAAAAAAAAACAAAGCCCGCGGTTGCCACTACGTTAAGAAAAAACTTGTGTAATTGAGCAGTTTTATCGACATTTCTCCGGCACTGCCATATTTTTGAAGAATTTTAACTAACTTTGCAGTTCCCTTTAGCTAAAGGTACCTTTAACTAACCCCAAGTTAAACGACAAGTTGTACTAATGGCCCTTGCCCACTGGCTGTTCGATAGTCGGCAAATGCCTTTTTCCATTTAAAATTGAAATGCTTTTTTTGCTTTTTGCATTTTCTTCAGAATTTTAGGAAAATGTGAAAAACGAAATACTCTATATAAGATTTATATAGTAAAAAGTTAAAACCACTTAATTAAAAACAAAAAAAAATTATAGTTTTAGCGTATGGAGAGAAAAAGAATTGAAAGAATCCATACAGTAGACTTTTAACATATTGAATATATATATTTTTTTAATTGATTTGGATAACAATATTCCTGCCAAAGGCTGGAATATAAAAGGATATAGAGGATATGAAACTGAGTAGTCTGACTCTATAAAGGAGAAGGCGCTTGTTCAATGGCTTTTTCGGTCAAAATGTTGAAGGCATGGAAGTTGTAAAAACAGTAGCTTGTACAAATATGATATATAATTTTCAGATAAACTTTTTCAGTCTGTTTTTATCCTGTTATCATCCTCAATCTTAATGTTGTTATCGGTTCGTATTTCTATGACCTTGAAGGGTCCTTTGTAAATACTGTCCAGTTTGTGACCTGCTTTGTTGTTAAGGAGGACTAGGTCATTTAATGAACAATTTACTTGATTAGCGTGAACACTGGAAACTTTCTGTCTACTCAATTTAGCATTTTCCACTAAACTAGCGGCTCTGCGGTGTGCAACTTGAAGTCTAAATTTGACTTCTTTTTCATAAGAATCAATATTATATAAGGGAGCTATGCTGACGTCTTTCCTGAAATCCAAGACAGGTGGAATTTTTCCAAAAACAAGTTCAAAAGGACAATAGTCATGAGCTGTGGAAGGCGTTGTATTGTAACAATACACAAAAAATTTTAACCAGTTGTCCCAATCAGACCCGTCATTTGAAATATATGATCTTAGATACTCGTTGAATGTTCTATGTGATCTTTCAACAGTACCGAGTGTTTCATGATGATATGGAGTAGAATTTACCTTCTCCACTTTCATGAGTGCAATTAAGTATTTTGTTAAGTCGCACATTATTGTTACCACGTATTCGTTTTGAGAATCGGACCGTGGTAAAGGTCCAATAGTCTCTATAATGACTATCTCAAAAGGCTTTATTGGAGTAGGAGTTAAAATAAAGGGTTCTTTGCCCTTAATTGCTGGTTTATTCATTTGACATGCTTTGCATTTCTTGGCATATTTAGTAATGTCTCTAGTCTTGCCTTTCCAATGATAACGGAGTCTTATTTTTCTAATCATTCCTGTGTGACCTCCATTAATGGGATCATCATGATATTTTTGGATGATTTCAATTTTTCTAGCATCGGTTGTTACTTTTTCTGTGTTTGGTAAGAGCACTATGGTCAACCTTTTTAATAGACCATTACCTTTATTCTTAAAGGGTTCAATACTTATCCCCGGGGTATTGAGCAGACAATCATTTATAGAAAGTCGCAAGGTTGTCAGACCTATGGTATCAGCTATTTTTTCAAACTTTGGAAAAAGTATATCTAGATCAACTATTCCATTAATAACAAAGTCATGCAACATAAATTGGGAAAGTTTTTTCTTTCCTTTTAGGATAATTAATTTATCCTTTGATAAATGCAACCATGGCATTTTTGGTGCTCTAAGGCGTTAATACCTTTATATACTTTTAGTTCAACCGATGGACTGGGCTGTGCTATTTTATTTGGACACTTTTTTATCTTTTTAGTCTGAAGTCTAGTTGTTACCTTCAGTATTGTTTGTAATTCCGCCGCGTGATTATCCCTACCCCTAATGTATTCGACTACGAAGTCGTATTCCTCCAGATCTAATCTCATGCGCATTAATTTAGATGACGGGTTTTTAAGTGAAAATAAATAAGTGAGTGGCCTATGGTCACTTCTAATTAAGAACTTTTTCCGTATATATATGGTCTGAAATATTGTACTGCCCAATGAATGGCAGTGAGCTCTTGTTCAATTGTGGATTTATTGCTTTCACCTTTTGTGGAAGCTCTGGACGCATAAGCAATGGGTAATTGAATACCCTGTTTTTCTTGGCTTAATACTGCTCCGCACGCCTTTTTGCTAGCGTCTGTAGTTATGCAGAACTCTTTTGTAAAATTCGGATATCGTAGTATTTGTGGACTAAGGAGTTGTTTTTTTCAAATATTGAAAAGCGTTTTCGCATTCCTGAGTCCATTCGAAAGGTACGTTTTTTCTAGATAGTCTAGTGATATGAGGTGATGATTCAGCAAAATTAGGAATAAATCTTCTGTAATAGTTGCAGAATGCAATGAAGCGTTTAGCTTCGTCTCCATTTGTTGGAGTAGGGTAATTACAATTACAGAAAACTTGCTGTCATCAGGTAATATACCTTTATCTGTAAATTTGTGTCCTAAGAATGTCACTTCGTGACGGAAAAATGAACACTTATCCGGGTGTAGTTCTAGATTGTGTTGTCTACATAAAGTAAACACATATTTCAAATTTTGTAACATATGTTTTTCAGAGCAACCGACGACTATTAAATCGTCCATATATACGAAAGCTTGGGACGGTTTTAATCCCGAAAAGGCAAGCGACATCATTCTTTGGAATGAGTTTAGTGCAATTTTAATGCCATAAGGGAGTCTTTTGAATCTATAAGAGCCTTTGTCAGTTGAAAAAGACTTGATGTCTTTAGATTCTTCTTCGAGCTCTATTTGATGAAAGCCTGATATCAAGTCAAGACATGAAAAATATTTTGCTCTCCCTAATTGATCTAATATGTCATCTATGCGCGGTAGAGGAAATTTGTCAGCAATTAGTTTTTATTTATGCCTATTTAATCAATCACAAGTCTCCATCTCTTTTCTGTATGACCTGTTAATGATTTTTTTGTTACTAAGGGTATGGGACTGTTATATTCAGAGGTTGACGGTTCCACAATATCATCACATATCAATTTTGTAACCTGCCTATTCACTTCTTCTTTATGTGAATGTGGTATTCTATAGTTTTTTATATAAACTGGTTGATTGTCTTTAAGTCTCAACCGTTGTTTATAAAAATTATTGGCGCTTATTTTTTCTGACTCTAGAGCGAAGATGTCAATGAATTCTGAACATAGTGTATGTAATTCACTTTTAACGAATTCTGGAAAGTTTGCAGATGACTTTCGCGTCTTCTCTCTGTCAGATTTTTAATTGCAGCTGGTTTGGACCATTTGATAGCCATTAAGATTTTCAGTTTTTATTTGAACGTTATTAATGACAATGTCCTTATCGGTAGTATTTATAATTCTGACTAATGGCTGAGATTTTGATGTAATGGTGTTAGCTATGTATACCCCATATTGTAGTATTTCCTGGGGCACCAATACATCCTCAACGTCAGATTGAAAATTAACTTGCCTAATTACTTCAGATCTTGCTGGTATTGAAATTGAGTTAATGTTTGGAGCACTTAATAGTGTTAGGCTAATATCTTTTGGTTGTAACGGAGCGTCCTCCGTACGCCTATAATCAAGTATGAATTTGTATCTTTTGAAGAAATCTATTCCCAATATTGCATCAACCAATATTGGGAAATCAACGCTCACAATATGCAATTCAGCTGGTATTGAGATATTAGCTACTTTCAGGTCTATTTCAATTAATCATATTGTTTGGATTAGACCTTTTCCAATACAATTAATATTTGTTATTTTGCTGCTATCTATTTGTTCGTTTAGAACTTTATTGTTTAACCACAGAAATGTCTGCCCCTGTGTCTATTAAAAAATTTACGTGAAACTATTTGTTGACAATTTAAACTTCAGATAACTATACAAGTTTAAATTGATATTGTAGGTTTTAATGGAAACATTAGGGGTTTTTATTAGTTTTTTTGAGAGGGATTGTTTCCATAACCACTATTGCCTCTATTGCGGTTAGTGTTGCCTCTTTGGCTATAGTTGTAGCGGTTGTTATTACCATTACCGTTACCGTTATTGTGAATGCTGTTATTATTATGGAAATTGCGGTTTCTGTTATAGCTGTCTCTATAACTCCTACCACAGTTTCGTTGGACATTACTCTTATTATAGGCTAAAATTGAGTTGGTTTGACCGTAGGCTTCGGTGCAGCTGCCTACGAATTTTGCAATAACTTCATTTAGGTTATTGAAGGTACCCGCCTCCATAATAAGCCTAACTCTGTCGTTAGAAGCATTTTTTATGATGGCTTTAACAGCAGAGTTGGCTGCATATTTGGCTGCTACCATATTTGGTAGGCCATCATTAATATACGCGGTTTCGAGTTTCTTTGTTAAGTCCTCGATTTCTTTTGCATATGAATTTGCTGGTTTTCCTAGTTGACGTATATTTATCAACTTGGCTAGCACTAAGTCTACAGAGTCTCCCTTTACTGTGGTTCCAAGCTTGGTAATAATTTCTTGGAGTGTATTCTCCTGAGAAATAAGGTTGCGTGCTGAACCTTTTAATTTTGTTTTTACCAAGTTAATGGCCACTTCATTATGAGTGTCCTTAATTGAATCCACTAGACTTAGGGCGTCAAGAAAACTTTGCAATTTTTCTGGTGTGCCATCAAAGTCTGGGAGCAGCTTTGAGGCTAAACCAAGGAATTCGGTTACTGATTGGGGCATGGTTTATTAATTGAAAAATTGAAATAAAGAATTATTAAAATACTCTCTGTGAGAGTGAGATGTATAAAAAAATTGATCCTTTGAAGGATCGCCGAAATCGTGCAAAAAAAAAATTTTTTTTCAACTCAAGGCTCGTTTGCTTTGAGGGACGATCAATAATAATAAAGAGAAATGGGGGAAAAAGTGAACGTTATCCGAGTGGTGCACAAGGGTAAAATGTTTGTAATTCAGCTTCGTCAAGGTGGTACACCAAGACGAATGTTTGAATGTAAGGTAAAAAAAACGAATCAATTATTCAATCACTCAATGATTGTATTGTATTCCGCGAGTTGGGAAAAAAATTATCATATTTACGATTAATTATTCAATTATTCAAATCATTGAATGATTGTAAAGCAACTAGAACTGTCTAGTCAGTATTTGTTAGTTGTCTATCTTACGTCAGGGTTAGTTAAAAAAATTTACTATATATCATGGCGTTGGGTACCATACCAACATATATAGTCCCCCAAGGCGATGGTATATAGCAGATATCGCCAATTGACATCCGCATAGGCCAATCATAAAATATTTTTTTTATACCACTGGAGGGACTCATAAGTATCGCAGCAGTTTACAATAGATGTTGATGTTTTTTTTTTACACTACTGGAGGGACCCGTAAGAATCGTAGCAGAATTTAACAACCAATCAACATGAAAGACTTAAAATTATTTAATTGTATTATATTTAATTTTAATATTTAAAGCTATTGTTATTTTTTATAATAATTTGTAAAATTTCAAATAAATCCGCATTAAATTTATTATTATTTTTTATTTATTTATTATTTATTTTTGAATTAAAAAAATTAAATTTAAATTAAAATAAAATAAAAGACCGTACAAACATATATTGTTTACGGTAATTTATTTTTTTTAAGTATATTTTTTATGCGCAATATATATCTAATTTATTTATTTTATTTATACTTAATATTTTTTTTTTTGTTTTTAATTTATAAAATTAATTTATTATTATTATTTGAAAAAGAAAAAAAAATTCAACATAAGGAAACTTAAACTGTATATTATACAATTATGTAAAATTACTAATATAATATAATTATATATTTATTTCAAAGTAATATTTATTTTAAAAGAAAAACATACGTATGATATGGTGTATTACTGTCCATGGAACTGTGAACACGATGATGGTCATACTTTCGACCTGATTGAAAGTATTTGTTACTGATTATTAGTGATTTGTTAAACGGCTTTTACACAACGCAAATAAGTAGCAATTTGAGGAAAATATTGAAAATAAAGACTTTTTTAAACGCCGAAGATGTATATTTAGGAGAATTTGTAAAAAAAAAAAGATTTCTGAAACAAAATTTACCAATAGTGAATTAACTGAACTTAACTGCGTTTCATTTTACATTGAGTTTTGTAAACAATTAACCAAACGTTTTAATTTTAAAGATACTTCCTTAAAAGAAATGTCATCTATTGATCCACATAATATTATTAATAAGAAAGTTTCTTCATTGTCTCCACTTATAGAAAGATTTCCAAATTTAATTAATGAAAATGATTCTAAGAACCTAGACGATGAATTTAGAGAGCTTCGTCACATAGATTTTAAATATTATTTTCAAACCTTAGAAAATATTAATTGTGAAGATTTTTGGGCCAGAGTTTCTAAAATATCTCGTGTTGATAACGATTTAGTTTTTCCAACATTGACGAAATTTGTGTCCAGTATACAGTGTCTTCCCAGTTCATCTGCAAACGTTGAAAGAATTTTTTCTAAAATTAATTTAAATAAAACTAAGTATGGGAACAGGCTTGAAAATGCAACATTAGAAGGTATTTTGTTTACAGAGGATTATTTACTAGTTAGAAGGTGTTCCTATTTTAATCTTAAAATTGATGAAGAAATTGTAAAAAATATGAAACCTTCCCAGTATTATAATTAAATTATTATAGGAAACTACTAAAAGTTTTACAAAACTCTACTTTTCTATTTAGATCTCATTTTTGTACCTTATAAAATTACAACTTACATATCGTCGGCTGGCCTACAAAATGGCATATGTGCCTTTTCGGAAATTTCTTTTATTCACCCATTTTTAAGTCTTATTTGTGGTCCATCTCTATAGCAAAAATTTGTCCAACGTCTCCGCTGGTTCCAAAATTATTGCAAAAATATTTAAGTAGTATGTAGTATGACTTTCATATAAAAATTATGTTGTTTTTTAGGTCTTCCGAAAAGTTGTTGAAAATTACATAGGCCAATTTGAAGGCCAGACGACAATATGTATGTATGGATTTTTTAAAATTGATTTTAATTAAATTAAATTGTCTTTTATGTATAGTATACATATTTATTTTTTGTTTTGTGTGTACATAATATTTTTGGTAAAACATGTAATTAATTTAAAATTGTTTAATTATCGGGTTACATCATATCCTCAAGAATAAAGTTAGTATATGATAACAACACCCGATAACCCATCATTGTAATACACTTTTATTTTGAATTGTTATTTATTTTTTAATGTTATACAAATAAAAGTTAAAAAGTGATGATTTTTCCCCCAAAATATGATTTTTTTTTCTTCAAATGATGGTTTTTCACCAGAATCTTCTAATCTTCGTTAGCAAAACGGAACGATCTGTATAAAAAAGAATTCTCCCACGTTTTTACGTGACATTTGAACATGAGAGAGAATCAGAAGTGTTGCCACGAAAAAAAATTATTGTAACCAACATTTGTGAAAAATCACCAAATAATAGCCTATTTACACTACAGCGAAATCTAGTACTTATGAGATTTGGAGCCAAATCTAGTTGATTTTAACTAGATTTCCCATACAAAACAAAATCTACTTATTTAGTAGATTTCGGCAAAACCTACTCAAAATCTAGTAAAAATAGAAATGCAACTATGTGTTTTGCCAAATAGTACTTAAAAATACAAAAATACAATACAATTTAACCCTAATCAAGTCAACATGTGCCTCTCCGTCACATATTTCACTTGGTCATGTTGTAACTTCCTTAAATACAGGTTCTAGTTCTTACTGCTTCTTGAATTCCTACTTTCAATTGTTTTATTTAGAATTTACAAATTTCAAGTAATAAATTAATTTCTTTTTATTTTTTATTTTGTTTCAATCAAAAATGTTCTTAATCATGTCAAAATGTGTCTATGAGGCACATATGTTAACGCTAACTATTATTTCTATTGTTGGTGAACAACAAAATAAAATATAATAATGAGTTATAATGAGGTATAATGAGTTACGAAGAGTTCTGGCACCCATTATTTGCCGTAGTCTTCTAAAACTAAATATAAATAAATAGGATGAATTCTCAAACCAGCCATGGCAGACAGATATGCGACGTAGATGTTATATGTGCCCACCGAAGATATGCAGAATGTGTAAGCAGTCTTGCAGTATTTACCGCAAAAAGACTTGCAACGAGCATTGTTCAAAAGTTCTGGTTCGCTTAAAATGCGAAAATAAATAAATAATATTTCATTTATGTAACTGAGAAGAAAAAATTTAATAAAATAAATATAAGTTAACAAAATTAATATGTAAATTCTTTGTATGTGCCTCTGAGAAATTTTTCTTGACTTGATTAGGGTTAAACTAAAATATTATTATTTTATTTTAAATTTCAGTCAGCTGTTTTTGTTATTAAAATGAAATCTTGCTACTGTCAAATAAATCCAGTGTAAACGATCTAGATTTTGAGCAAGATTTGAAATCTAATCTACTAGATTTCGTTGTAGTGTAAGTGGGCTATAAGGAAAAATATGACCAAAATTAAATTCACAGTTTTTTATATTATTTTTTTAAATTTAATTATATTTGAGAAAAAAGAAACAAAAAGTAACAAAATAAAATTATAGTCTTACTAATTAATTAATTTTAACAAACAAAATAAAAGTTATTTTTATAAGAAAAATCATAACCAAGCCCGGAAAAATCTACACATTGAACAAAACAACGGCAACACTGATGATGAGTCTGTATACCAATTTCTTTGCATTGTGTTGTGTTCGTTTGTGTGTTGCTTTGTGTTCTGTTTCGTTTTTATTCACATTCTTCGCTGACATATGTCCCGTTTTGAACGTTTCTATAACTATACAAGCATTTTTAAGGCTACGTGCGTTACGATTTTACGTTTCTTACGCTTGGGTAACCAAAATATTACGAGTAATTACTATTTTATTTTATTTTGTTTTGACACTCCTAAGTCAACGAATAATGCTATGTCTTCTTTAAAGGTGTTCTTTACAAGGAAAACCTTTGGAGAATTATCTTCAATGTAATGCGACTAATTTAGTAATGGTTCTACGGGTTAAACTGTTGCTGGTTTTGACTAGAGCGACACGAACTACATCATCTTTCCCAGGAATAACATCTACGACACGAACCAGCTGCCATTTCATAGATGGAACGTTTTCTTCTTTATCGATAACCATTGTGCCTTTAGTAATTTTGGATTTGTAGATTGCCACTTTGTGCGTTCCTGCAATAAAGATAAATAAGAGCTGTTCCATTACTTCTAAAAAATTTGTTAAATAATATTGTTAAATATTTGTTGCCATCGGCTTAGGCGATTAATGTTTAGTTCTGTGATGTCAAGTTCCAAAATTGTGGTCAGCGGTGCACCTACTAAAAAATGAGCAGGTGTCAACACTTCGAGGTCGTCCGGATCTTCGGTTATTGAACACAGTGGCCTGGAGTTTAAAATTGCTGATGTTTGGTACACTAGTGTTCGTAATTCATCAAATGTTAAAACAGACTGACCTACGGCACAATGGAAATGGACCTTGGAGACTAAACCGCGGATTCTCAAAGTATCACACTCGATCGGTCCTTTTTATTTCGTTTCGTTTTGATCTTCGCGGTCATTGTTTTAAGTGCTCAATTTTAAATAAATAAACTATAATTTATTTAGTTTAATAATTTCTAAAAAAACATTAAGGAAAACCATTTTGGCGCCCGAGCAGGGACTCTTTATATTAAATTAAATTTAGTGTTCGAGTTTTGTTTTAAAAAATAAAATAAAGAAAAGACCAATAATCGCGTATTCTTTTTGTAAGTTGTTTTAAGTGCAATTTTCGCTTAACACAAAAAACAAAATGAGATGCAGTTATAGAATGTCAAAATAATTACGCCTTTGCAAATTCTTTTACCAAATTGCATTTCTCTCTTCAGAATGAGAATGAGTAAAGATTTTAACAAAATATTTTGCATACGTATACTTAAGAATTAGTGTAAAGAAAATATTATGATAACTGTGCCGTTATAGGAATTTCAATATTAAAAAACAATAAAACAATTCTTCACTATAGTTTGTCAAAATAAATTTGCCGACCACTGTATTTCAAATTTCTCTAGCAGGTATGATAAAAGTATATCGAATAAAGATTCTTTTATATTACAAAGCACAAAAACCAAAAAGTTTTGGTGGATAATGGAATAGTAAAATATAAAACCCCCTTTTTAACTCAAGACTTTTTTAAATATTTTTTTTTCATTAAAAAAATATATTGTATGTATATAATATATATATATATATATATATATTCTTAATTTCATTGGGAAACATTTTTAATATAAACGGTACAATACTTGAAGTTTTACCTGAAACAACGTTTTCTGGTGTAAATTTTTTAAACCATAGTAACATTTCATTATTTAAATCAACTTTTTTATTTGCTATTTCTTCAAGCCCCAAAAATAAAACTGTGATCAATACATCAATTTCTGTGCCACAATATATTTCGCCAATAGTAATATGGTTTTCATTGATATTGATTTTTAATGTATCATTTACATCTAATGCATACTTTTGTATAAAATTACGAGCTATTTGACTGAACAAAAAAAATTTTAAGCGGCCTAAAAAATATGCATTCTGTCATCCCCGGATTGCATTTCTAAATTAATATTGTTTATAACTTTAAGGACATATTGTAAAAATAAAAATATCATTCTATAAAGTGGATTTGAAAGTCCGGATAAAATTGAATTAATTCTAACGTTTTGCAAATCAGCTTCAAAATCGTTGAGCATAAAATAATATTGAAGTGGGTCCCACTCTTCCAAAATTCTGTTAAATACTTCTTCACGTGACAGCCAACGGGTTGTTGAGTATTTTAGGACGTGAATATTAGTACCAAAAGTAGAAGTATTAGTACCAAAATATTCTTGAAATTTGGAGATGTGATAAGACCGAATATTTGAGTAATGTAATAAAGTAGGGAAAATTTTTAAATAGTGTTAAATAAGTCGTTGAGGTGCTATGGTGTTTTTGACTTCCAAATACTGCTAAAAAAGTACAATTGTACCAACTTTTCCATCCCTGGCTTATTCACAATATATTCATATTGTCACGCAAATCGAAACGACCTAATATCGTTTAACAACGAAAACGATAAACAAAAGCCACACGATATAAATACACACTAACACAAGGAATACAATGAACGTGTTGATTATCTAAAGCTGCACACACACATATGTATGACGAACCTGGTTGCGCCTGGTACAAACAACAACATAAAATGAAGTAAACCAGCTACGACAAATATGTGATAGACAACATAAGCAAAGTACACAAAAAACAATGTACTAGCAATAGAGTTCCCGAGAAGGCGCGAGCGAGAACCTTGCACATCGAGAACGTTCATCATATTGATCATACGTGCGTGCGGACTATAAAAGGGCTGGACAAAGCATGCAGCAGTCAGTAAAAATTCAGTCAGCCTTGTGTGAAGTTGCGTGTGAACAAAACAAGTCGTGGTTGTAAAGTGAATAATTGTGTGAACTAGTAAAAAGAATAAACAGATTATTATTGTTGTATCGTTAAGTTGTATACGGTGGCACACAAACGTAGTGTAAATAATAAAGAGAGTTTAAGAGAAAATAACCACATATTTGTTTTTACTTTGTTTGCAATTAACGAACTCATATTTAAACATTTTTAAAAAGGTAAAAACGTAACAATATTAATACAGGGATGGTTTATACACTTAAACTAAACTTAAAAGTAGGGTTGTCAGCGTGAACACATAAAAAGAATACAAAAAGCAAGAAAAGCAAACTACAAAAATATTAATGGATCATTTTCTATCCATCTATTCTTAAATTCAAAATATAGTGTAGGCAGCCTGACTGCAATTAGGTGGAAACTCAATGCTTCTGAAAGTTGCTATGCAAATATGTCATCAATGGAGCTTTGAGGTTTAAGTTTTCTTCTATACTCACAACATTCATTTATTGCCTTTGCAGGCCTTCTGCTTTTGCTGTCGTAAGGTATATGAAGGTTTCCAAAAGTTTTTTTCTTCATTTAGCTAGTTGGAGTTCTTTTGTACGTTTTGAAGCAAACCATTCTTTAATAACTTGTTAACTGGGAAATAAACTTTTATTAAACTCGTTTCACAAGGAGGATATACTTCATAATTATAAATAACTGTTCAATAGATAAGAAAGAACAGTATACAAATTTATGCGTTCAAAAAATTACGGTAAGTTTCCATGATGTAAAATGGTGCCATACCCATTGCAGAAGTATTTTGTATATGGCGAAGTATTTCGTCATAACCAGTTAACAGGTTGATTGTCAAATAAATAAAAACATAATGTAGTTTTCTTACAAGAGCCAATTTAAACACATTTACATTATCTGAATGAGGAATTGAAATTGTCTTTGTCAGACAATATACGATACTTACATTTAACTTGCGCCCATAGCGCTTTACAACTCTAAAAGAGCCATAAGTAAAACCTGGGGATACTTATACTCAAATTCTGGCCGTGGTGGAACCAATCTCACATTACTGTATTTGGTGGACAGTGTGCAAAATGCCACTGCCGACCAATATACAGAATAATATATTTATGGGGCTCTAATGTAGAGCAACGACTATGTGTCAACTCTATCTCAGAAATAAATAAAAAAATCTTTTATAAAAAACTGAAACGAATAACGACAGACTTTAATTTAATTTAATTTTTGCTCATTTGAATAAAGAAACGAATTTCGTTAGAAATAAACAATTTCTTTAATTTTAATTGCTATCTTCAAATCCGCGTTTTACTAAATCTAAAAACGTAACAATATATTGCTAACTCATAAATCCTTTATGAATAACAACAAATGACAAGAAAAAGGAATTTTATAAACATTACCTTAACTGAATAAGCAATTTGTCAGACTAATCTCTTCGAAATTAAAGAATTGTTACCATTCTCTTTAGAAATCAATGAACTTTTCTACTTAAATTTTTCCAAACGAATTATTGCTTTAATATTATTTTCCTTATTCCAGGTGTGGTTTCAAAATAGAAGAGCAAAATGCAGAAAACATGAACATCAAGCACACAAAGGTGAGTTAAAACAATATTTATATGCATCATGTCTACAATGGTGGAAGAAATAATGGAGCCAATAACAAATTTTTATATTTTTGTTTTATGATATAAAATAAAATAGAGTATGAATAGAGTATGTTGATCTCTGGTACGGAGCAGAGGTCAGCAATGAGTATTCAAAACGATGAGTAGATTCGAATCATACTTATAATTTCTGATACTTATGCCTTGGTTACCCAAGCGTAAGAAACGTAAAATCGTAAAGTACGTAGCCTTAAAAACGTTTGTGTAGTTATAGAAACGTTAAAAACGGGACATATATCAACGAAAAAGCAACACACAAACGAACACAACACAATGCAAAGAAATTGATATACAGACTCATCATCAGTGTTGCCGTTTTTTGTTCAATGTGTATTTTTCCGGATTTGGTTATTATTTTTCTTATAAAAATAGCTTTTGTTTTGTTTGTTACAATTAATTAATTAGTAAGATTATAATTTTATTTTGTTATTTTTTGTTTCTTTTTTTCTCAATTATAATTTCAATTTGAAAAAAAGAAAATAATAAACTGCGAATTTAATTTTGGTCATATTTTTCCTTATTTGGTGATTTTTTCACAAATGTTGGTTACATTATTTTTTTTCGTGGCAACACTGCTCATCATCTCTCATGTTAAAATGTCACGTAAAAACGTGGGAGAATTCTGTTTTATACAGATCGTTCCGTTCTGCTAACGAGAGAGAACGTTTCGGTAATCGTTTACATTGTTATCCATATTCTAAAAAGAGAACGTTCGCTACGGTACGTTACGTTACGTGTGGGTAACTACAGCATTGTACGCATTCATACTACTCATATTCAAAGTTTGAAATACTCATGGTACTCATACTTAACAATACGCATGATGTTATTGATTTCGACTCTCCATGATTCATCGTATACACGAATCACAAAATAAGTATAATTCGCGTACGAACACTACAATACTCACAAGAAGGTTGTGTGTTTGCTCTGCTTGCTGTCTTTGTCTTTTTTGTTTATGTGTCTTTCTTCTCTCTTTGTATTGTAAATTGTGACGAATGATTCGAATCACTCGAATCATTTATAAGTATTATAAGTATTCTTCTAAATTTATCAATCTGAATGAGTAGGCGTATGAATCAAACATAGTTCGAATGTTATGAGCTTGAGTACGAATGAATCAGAGTAGTTGGATTTCAATACTGATGACTCACTCACACTCAAAATTTCATGAGTACTTAAACCTACTTTACGCGGTCCCACAAGTAATATGATCCGTCAAAATTTTGTGTAGAAGAGTACGGATGTGATCGTCTAAACGTACTATGTAATGAAACCATCACACACTGAGAGAAAATACGAATGAAAAGTTTGACAGTCGTATGGCTCTCTTCATTTTTTGAAATGATTCAAAAAACAAGCAAGTCGCAGATCAGGGATGTATTTTTATGTAAACACATAGAAAAAAGTGTAACAGCTGTTTTCATTTTACTTTCTTATTGTCTTATACCGATCATGTAAATGCAAAAAATATAATTCATACGGGTTTTATTCTCTTTTTTGTCACACATATGGAATTTCATTTCACTTTTTCATTAAACTTTACGTACGTAAAGTATTACCGTGTGAAGTGGGCTTTATGAGTAGCGAAAAAGCGATTTATTGCTGATCTCTCGTACGGAGGTCTGTAAAAGCGAAAAATCAAATGAACATTGACTGATTTTGAAAACTTAGACATATCGAAAGACAACTACAAAAGTTGTCACATAATGATGCACAATGTGAAGCGCACTACATATTACATTCTGCACTGAAACATCTTTGTTATGCGATTCACTTAGCGTTGCCCTCAGCGGATTTCTTTCAATAGAATGACAATTATCATATGTATTAGCATTTTAAAAGAACAATACATACATATATTTCATGAATGAATGTGAAACATCAGGACAGTGATAACGATTTATATAAACAAGGTGAAAGGTTCATTTATTTCACATTGCAGCAAGCTATGTCTTCGAGGCTTCAGCGAAAACGTCTTGTGGTAATTAATTGCTTCGATTCCAGATATTTTATTTATGTTTGATATAGAGAAAATGTCGATTCATTCTAAAGACTTGCATCATCAGATCAACCTGTAGGGAAAAAGTCGCTGAATCCATCAGCTATTTCAAACTGAGAACAGTAACATACCATAAAATATAACAAAAAGATAAATAATTGTTGTAAATATCAATAACATTATAAAGATTTATATATGTACATACAAAACATTTATAAAGATACTTTCTACGTTTTCTCTATTTTTGACCATTGGAATAAAATGAATTTGAACGTATCCAAAAAAAATTGTGAAAATGAAAACGCAAATAAATGGAAAGAGAAAATAACACATGCTTATTCACCGCAAACTGTTGTCATTGTCATCCCTGATCTGGACTTCCTTGGAGATGAAAACGACCACACAAACACATTAGGATTGGCCATCCAGATGTGATCAACTTAAAATCAAGGCCAACATACGACTTTTCGGATTTAACGCACTTTTTTCGACCGTTTGCCTCTAGTTTCAGGGGTAAAATATTTGATCAGGAGTGGTGGGCCATTTAAAGAAAATGAAAAATCAGCTAAATTTCAAGTGCAAATGCACTGCAAACTGAAATAATTATTGAAACTGACTCATGTATAAAATTAATACACACAACTTAAGTGGTGTGAGAAGCTAGGTCGTGATCATGATTTAAGGGTTGTAATAGCTGCCAGATGAATAAAGCATCAAATCGTCAAATATTAGAAAAAAAAATTGATAAAATCGTCAAAGACGTTCATAGAAATCGTAAAAAAACCGCCAGAAAAAATAAATAAATAAATTAAAAGTTTAAAAAAATTGTAGTGAAACATATAAAGTTAAGTCAATGTACATAGGTAATAAAGGTTACAGATGATCTAATTCTTGGTCAGTTATGTTTCAATCCGGGTTGCTTATTATTAGGGCGAGCACGCCGCTTGTTATGGCTAATAAGCCGCAGTTTAAAATGAGAATAAAAAAAGATATTTTTACAGCTGAGAAGCCGTTTTGATCATCATTTTTATTCAGCTTTCATTAATCAAATTTACAACTATTTATATAAATTTCTTAAGTCTAAAATCTTTACATATTCATTATTATGACCTAATTCCAATTTTTATTTGTATATACTGATAGTATATACTTTTATTTGTCTATACTCTTGTAATTTAATTTAAATTGTAGAGCAATAGGGTTTCTTAAAAATCTAAATAAAGAATTTATCAGGGATGTCACAGAATCCAATATTGTCGGAATTGGATTTGAAAACGACACAAAAATCAATTTGGTGTCATACAATCTAAGATTATCAGTCAGTTTCTTTATTTTTTTTTTGTTATATGAAATAAAAACATTTTTAATTTTTGTAAGCTGTTGGCAATTTCATCTCTGATTCCCTGACCTTCACTTTGCAGAGAGGTGCTTGATGACAAAATAACATTGCCTTCACTATCAGCTAATGATAAAGTCAGCTCATTCTCACTGGTTTGCACATTATAGCTCCTGCAAATGTTATGCAGAGCGCAGCAGGAATTTATAATACTTACCGCCTTTTCCGTATGGCAGTGTAATGTGCTTATTAAGCAACGGACTTTTCAACGCTCTTATTGTTCTTTCCACAATAGTACGTGCCGAAAATATTGCCATATTGAATTTATATTCCTTCGAGTTGTGGCTTGGATCTCCGTATGGCGTTAGAAAAAGGGCTCAATGCCATACCCGCAATCTCCCAATAATTTTGAGATCCGTTCTCTTGCTTCATAGATTCTAAGGAAATGTCGTCTGGCCCTACTAATGTTCCAAATAAATTATATGAGTCCCGTCTATGCAACCAATTATTGAAGGGATTTTAAATTTATTAAAGAAATAGTCCCTTGAAATTTGCTTATCGTTGGAATTCATTTCTAGTTGCACCCATTAACGGCAAATGAACCGCTATATAACATTGAGCACATCATCTAAAATTGTAGCTCACGCAATATTCGTCTTTTCACCTTTTCTGAACGCCCTTCCTAACAACAACAGAAATGCGATAACAGCAGTACTCATTTTTTAATTTATTTATTTAAAAAGATTTATTTATTATTATTTTAATAAACAGCAAAAATTTTATAAAAATTTTAAACCAATACACAAATATAAACAACAGCTGTTTCGAACATCGGTTTTATTTCAATTCGAAAATAACAAAACCGACTTGGTTTTGTAACACCAAATGAATGTAATATTGGTTTTCAAAAACGACAAAAGGTAAAACCGACTTGGATTCTACCACACCCCAATATATGTGTTTGACAAATTAACATTTTTTTTGTGTGGTGGTTTTTGTTTTATTGCTGACTAGCAGACCCGGGCAAACGTTGTTTTGCCTTCAAGTTTTATTTTCACTGTAAGTCTGATTTTCATGCAAAGTCATTGCTGATTGATATTTAGAAGAAGAATGAAAGGTGCACTAAATCGACATAGCAATTATTGTTCAAATGGAATTATATATTTTTGATAGCTGGGCCCGATCCGAGTTGCTGGCCCCAAATTTTTCTTTTATTTTGAACTGCCTCTCGAAGAAAATCAAAATCAGTGTTTTTAGTTATTTATAATAGAAAAAAATGTTTTATTCAAAAATCAAAATTGGAATAACGCACACAGTTTATTTTATTTTTTTTATATTTTATGTACATGTTTTAAAATGCATAAATTAAAGTTTTTATAATTATAAATTATGTTTTACATGTTTTATTTGAATTATAACTATATATTCGCTGCAATGCTTTTTGATAAACTACATTAGCGAATACGAATAATGATGATGGGTTACCAACACGTGAGCATCCAACGTATAGTTGTCCATGTGAGAAGCATGTTGTTTCAAGATAAAATCCACATACTTCCAGCGATTGACCTTGAGATTTATTTATGGTCATAGCAAGTGCCAGAAGTACTGAAAGTTGTATGCGTTTAAATGAAAACGGGATATCTGCGGGCATTATATAGTATATTCACCTTTGTACTTACCAGTTAATACAGTTGCTTCTATAATGTTATTTAATAATTTTTTTATAGCTAATCTGGTTCCATTACAAAGCTGTGGTGGATTTAAATTGCGTAATAGAATTATTGGTACACCAACTTTTAACTGCAGCATGTGAGGTGGAGTTCCTGGCAAATCAAGCGAATTTAAGAATTCAATTGGGTAATTAACAATTTCGTCAGGATCATTAACACAATCAATGGATTTATATGTTCTTATTTCTCCGCATATTTTACTTTGAATATCAACATTAATATCACAATCATCTTTGTTTTTGCCATTGGTGATTGGTAAAATTGCGCTCAATATTGGAATATACACTTGAAATTAAGCCTTCTTTCGATTCATTTAAAACACAACAATATGCAGGCAATGTGATGAGTCCTGTTGCGTTGTCCATAGCAATTTTTCCATTTCCAATATCCAATAAAAGGGGCTGGTGCATGATTTTGTAATTGTATGCGCATATTTACCGTTAGTGAAAGTTTTTTAACATATCGCCACAAATGAGATGCTTTTAAACACGCATTTAGTTCATCTGCTGGTGTTGATCATGATATGACTGGAAAGGTTTGTCTAAAATCGCCCACCAATAATATAAGAGCACCCTCAAATGGTTGTTGATTGTCACGTAAATCAACCCATATAATAATCTTGCATTGTTGAAGTACCTTTGACATCCCAGATGTTTTTGAAATATTACATGTTGGTGTTTTGGTCAGTTGCATATTCAATGGTGATTTTAACGCAGAATGTGCCGTTATTCCACCATCTAATAGGGTAGCGGCAATTCCCGATGAGACTATAGCTAACGCAATATTACCGACAGACCGTATTTTTGCCAAAATTATCGAAATTAGATAAGTTTTGCCAGTACCACCTGGAGCATTTAGAAAATAAATTGCACCAGTTCCTGCATGGACAGTTTTCATAATAGTGTCGTAGACGTGTTTTTGCTGTTTATGTAAGTTTGATAAATTATGCTGAACAAATGTGTTTAATGCATTGACATCGTAATTTTGTTCACGTTGTATTTCACGATTAATAGCAACCGCAGCGGCTCAATTTGGAGATGTCATTCCCAATGTATTCAAAGTTTTATTCACTATTACTAAACAAATATCCTCAATGTATATTAATGTTTGATTATAAATCTCAGGAAAGTATTCTAATCCTGGACTTGCAGTTGCATTACGCGCTTGATATAAAATGGCATCTGTCATGGTATTTTTAAATTTTTCCCACAGTTCTAAAGGTTTTGATGGACTGCATGTGGATATTATAATTGCGAATAATATACGAATTTGATATGGAGAAACAGCCAGTGAAGCATCGGCAAGTGAATGTTCCCAATGGTCATCGTTCTCCAGTAAATTTAATTTTTGGCAGGCGTCCCGATATGATGGACACAAAATATTATTTATGGTTTTCAAATTTTGAAATGATGTCGGACCACGTATATTAATCAAAAGCAAACGCAAGTAATAGCATTCATCATTATTTGGATGTACAGTGTATAATCGACCTAAAGCATCACTTGAAAATACATTTTGGGTGGTCAGCTACTATTTTTCCTTGCTTGCGACATTGGAATTGTTTTGTGGATACATTCCATGTAAAATATCGCGGAACCTCATTATACAGTAGCGTCTTAGCGAAGTCATCAATTTGGCACAATGCAAAAAATGCAGTCAATGTTGTTGCTGGTGGTTGTGCTGCTCGCTCGATCATATTTTCTGCTGTAAAATATACTCGCTGCCCACTTTCTAGATGAACTGCCGAATGAACTACAGTCGGATACCTCTCATGAATTGGAAAAGAGAAAATGCGCCAAATTGCTTCGTTGCTGCTAATGTATCTTCCCATTTGATATTGTTTTATTTCATCTAGCTTATCTTCAGGTGCCAGTCCATAAATGGCCATATCACTGCCTTTGTTTACATATTTACAAATATATTTGATTGATTTAACGGAATTGCAATATTCAACGTTTATATGTGCTTTATATAAATTATAAAATTAAAAGTTTAAAATATTAAAAAAATATTTTTTTTAAGATTTGTTAACTCCGCGTTAACAAATCAATCAACTTTATTTATTTAAATCACTAAACTGACTGCGAAGAATTTACAATTGAAAAAAATATGAATATTAAATTAATTTAATTACAAAACTGTTGACACTGCGATTCCCACAATCAGGCCACTCATGCCCTTGCTGCATGGATTCGAATTTCGTCTGGGAATTTGTTGTTGAGAAATTCGTTTGTGTGTTGCGTTCGCATATTTTAAGTTGGCACGTTTTGGTTGTTACTATTGTTGTTGTTTGATGTATTCCAGGTGTTAACTTATATTTTCGGTAATAATGGTGAATATGGCACTACCCACTAGAGTTGGGTAGTTCGCGAACGAACTAGTTCAATTGAACTATTCACACAACTGAAGTAAAAGAGCCGCTCATAATAATGAGCTCTTTTAGCTCCGTAGTTCAGTTGGCTCTTGTTCTCGTTTCTTATTCGTTCATTTCGTTCTTTTATTTTGTTTATCGTTCTCATGTGTGTAGTTCACGAACGAACTATGTAGTTCAATTGAACTATTCAATGAGAGTTGTGTAGTTCACGAACGAATTAGTTCAATTGAACTATTCACACAATTGAACTAAGAGAGCCGCTCATAATAATGAGTTCTTTTAGCTCCATAGTTCATTTAGTTCAGTAGTTCATTTAGTTCAGTAGTTCCTTTAGCTCAGTAGTTCGTTTAGCTCAGTAGATCGTTTAGTTCAGTAGTTCTTTCAGCTCAGTAGTTCGTATAGTTCTCGTTTCTTATTCGTTCATTTCGTTCTTATTCGCTCATTTCATTCTTATTCGTTCTATTATTTTGTTTATCGTTCTTGTGTGCGACATTCCTATTGGAATGGTGGCGGTGTTACCACATATTAAAAAAAAAACTTATGGAAACATTTTTTACGAAACTAAGCAAATAAATATAAAATATTTTTTCTATTTAACTAAAAGAATGGGTTGGAATAGAAATACGAACAGAAATTCTCATTAAATATTTAAAAATAAATCACATGCTTTTCAAGTGCTTCAAGCACGTACATAATTATGAATTAATAAAAATTAAAAAATGTTAAATACCACAAATTATTTAAAGTGAATCATTTTTGAAATGAAAAAAAAAATATTACAAATATGATAAATTTACACGGAATACATTAATTCCTTTATTGGTATTGTTTACATCAGTTTAAATATAAATGAGCAAACGTTGCCATAAAGAAGTTATACAAATTGAGGAAGAGAGCGGCGTTGTTTAAGAGAACTGAACTATTGAACTAAAAGAACGAACTAGTTCATTACAGAGAGCTGAACTAAAAAGAGCGAACACTCAAAAGAGCTAACGAACCCAACTCTACTACCCACTTATTATCAATTTCGATTTCAATGTTTTGTATTTTTAATGTAATGGATCTACCATTGTTATCTGGTGAACGTCGGCGATATTGAGGGTATCCATCATTGTCTGTTATTGTTTCTGGAATCAATTGTCTTGGATATCGCTTAGAACACTTGCCATTAATCAAGCATGGTGAATGCATATTAAAGGTACCACATGGGCCCTGTATCATATTCTTCGTTATTATTTCGAACAATTCTTGATCAATTGTCGGATCTGGGATTTCAGCAGAAATAATATTATCGATTTCGTTTGTCTGAATTTTATCAACACACCAAATTAGAATGTGAGCATGTGGCAATCCTCTTTTCTGCCATTCGATCGAATACATCAAGCAACGAACTAAGCCAAAAACATTAGATTTTACAACTAAATCCATCAGAGACTTTAAGTTCTGGGTAAATACGCGTACTGTGATGTCGTGACGATCAGTTTGCGATTGTCCTGGCAATAACGTAACATACATAATTGGTCATTACAACCCTTCAGTCAGGATTACGAACTAGTTTCTCACACCACTTATGTTGTGTGTGTTAATTTTATACATGAGTGGCGTTACCTACAGTTTAAAGTCGACTCCGAACGACAGATTTTTGAGAAACTTTTCATGGCAATTTTATTTACTCTCAGAGTTTTTGCCAGAAATCTGCTGAGAGGAAATCGCCGAAGAAATACTTTTTGTATTTTATTTTGATGTCTGGCCTGGGGCAGGAACCCTGGCTTTTCGTCTAATAAGCCAACACACTACCTACTAGACCATGGCGACTGGTCCTGGCAATAAACATTTTTTTAATTTCATTCCAAATAGGGTTGCAAGTAAATGTGATGAATAGATCAGGACGACCACAATTGCGAAAGTATGTCATAGCATCTTGTGAATATTCATACATATGACGTGTAGCTGGTAGAATTTTTAATTGGCCAAGATCATTTAAATTGTCATCATTATTAACTGCATCACGTAGATGAATATATTCCTCCGATCGTAATTGACGCTGATTTAGGCGAATAAATAAAAGCCGCTCTGATGCTGTTTTTGCATACATATCTACAACATACTGATAATACAGTTGGCGACATTTCAAAATATGATTTTCCATATTCTCCCGAATCATGAGTTTGTACGCATAGTAATTCATGCTACTTATCTTTTTATTTGTTTCTTCGCCTATAATAAAAAACCTAATAAATAAAATTTTTGTGAGCAATAAAATTATTTAAAATTTACCAGTAGTTGGGATTAACATTTTTAATTGGAAATGGTAGCCATCTTCTCCTTGCCAAAACAGTATTGGATATTGAAGCGCATCATATGAGCGATGTGGTTCAGGTACTCGTTGCAATTGATTATTTCTTCGATGTAAAATTATATCTCTTGGCTCGAACTGATCACCAACAGCAACTTCATTTATTGTTGGTGCATTTAATCGTCGTGGATGCTTACCTACTGGTGTTTTATCAGCTTTTATAACTATTTTGTGATTATTGGATGGCATTCGGTCTATTGCAACTTTAAATAATTTTACCAATTCGTTATGCTGATGGAATAAATTTTAATGATTTAAAATGTAATGATTCAACAATATTGCGGCGTAGTCCCGTAGCAGTTGCACATCTGGTGGTGAATTCTGTCTCAGAATTTCCAAGGAAATATAGCTGCAGAAATTTGTATTCTTCATTAGGAATAGGCAATAAGGATCCTGCTTTGTGATATATTTGTCCTTGTACTTTAAATGTTGGCATGAAACTTCCACTAACTATATTGTCAGCACCAAACGACGTCATTTAAAAGCAATTATTATAACCTCATATATGGGTTAAGAAATGTTTTGATTGTGGTGTTGTTCCAGACACCAATGAAAGTAATGGTTCCGGTGGTTGGCTTAGTTGTGGCAGCTTTACTTTGCCGTTTGCGCAACATAAGCCAGGTGCTACCGACATTAATACTGGGATGTACATTATAATCAATTGTCGGATCATAATCAAATGCAAGACGCATAAAAGAAATGCGATTGGTATTGTGTATCGCTGCTCTGGAGGCTCTTCTCGCAGCACGTTGTTGTTCGATGCGTATTTCGCGATTTTCTTGTGAATAATTTTGGGTTAAAACTCACATTCGATTCTTGGCTGGTTCGTTGTTTTCTGCGCGCTCGTCTTGTGTTTGCTGTGAGCGCAGCACTCCCATATGATATGTATACCGTGTACGGCGACCAATATTTGCACGTGGGCATGGCATTTTGTACTGCAATATACGTTTTTTTATGATATTTTTTTGTTATTGTTTGGGTAGGGCTGCCCTTTATTGTCATACCTGTTGCTTATTTACTTTCTTCAATAGCTTTCAATAATACAATTAATTTAATTTCACTAACACCTTGGGTTAATTTATTAAAATGTATGTAATATTTAATTTAAATAAATTAATCTTCAATTTATTAAGTTCTTTTTTTCGTTTGACACTCACGAACTTTTCACGAAAAGACGTTATGTATGAGTCGGTGTCGGGATACTTAACGCCGCTACATGCCGCCACACGCCGATCAGCAAAACGCATTCAGCAAAACATAAAATAGGCTTATTGCGCCAATAGAGTTTAAAAAAGAGTGATAGATATTTATTTACTTTTTTTAATATATTTTTTTCACAAAAAGATGTTAGGTTTCAGTCGGTATCGGGCTAATTAACGCCACTGCACGCTGATTAACGACCCAACGCCTTCAACGAAACACAGCATAGTGCAGTAGTTCTTGAGTTACGGTGCAAAAACACAAAAAAACTAAATATTGCGCCATCTGTCGGACGAACTTCAAACTACACAGAAACACTCCTCAAAATCTGGTCAAAATCGGTCCAGTAGTTTTTGAGTCTAGCGATCACGAAGATACACGTCATTTTTATATATATAGAGACGACGACTTTAACTTCAAAGTAATCGATACATTTTTTAAGTTAAAATTGTTACATTAATTAAGATAATCATGTTTGCATAATTTTTATTGAGTTGTGATTACATATTTTCTTTTTTTTATAATTTAATTTATAGAATAAATTTATATTTTAGGAACTAATCATTCATTCTCTGTTGAGAAAAAAATTAAGATTTAATTTTAATTGATAAACGAATTTTTTCTTGTTTATATTTAAAACAAAAAGAAGTAAGAATTGTAGGTAGAAAAAATTGTTTTTAAATTTAAAAAATAAAATAATTTTTTTCTTAATAAATAATAAAAATGCAAAAGCAAATTACTTAAGCACGTTCACCACGAATACGGCGTGCCAATTGGATATCCTTGAGCGTAATGGTGACACGCTGAGCATGAATTGCGCACAAATTGGTGTCTTCAAACAACCCTACCAAATAGGCTTCGGAGACTTCCTGTAAAGCACCAATGGCAGCCGATTGGAAACGCAAATCGGTTTTTGGACGATAACGATAGGGCTTCTTATCTGATTCACGTGCTGTTTTAGTGGCTGATTGTTTACGGCGTACTTTACCACCAGTTGATTTACGAGCTGTCTGCTTGGTCCGGGCCATGTTTTATCTTTTTGTCTAAAATTTATATACCACGCACTTTTTAATGTCTTGATAATGCAAAGTTTGATTAAATAATGGGCAGGATCGAGAGGGTAGGATCGCCATGAAATAAAGGTTACAAACATCTAGTTATTGGCCAGTTGTGTTTCAGTGTGGGTTGCTTATTATTAGGGCGAGCACGCCGCTTGGATAAGTGTGACCAACACACTACAGTGGATAAGTGTGACCAACACACTACACTTATTTTAGTTCAGAAATAAATAAATAAAAAAAAAACATTTAACAAAAAATTTTCACACTTTAAGTATTAAAATAAACTTAAATAAGGAGTGTTTTCTACAATATATTTGTATTCTAAAAACATATATATAGGTACACAGTTAAAATATATATACGTATATACATTTGTAAGAATTATATAACATTTTAATCAAATCAAGTACAGTATTAAAATCAAAGTAGTTACGATTGCTAAGTTTTAAATAGTCTCTTTATATAATATTGCTTCTAAGAAATTTTGTTTAAGTTTTAAGGAACTTAGTTTAATTTAAATTAACTTGGCTTAATACTCTCTCTACATTAGCTGAAGAATGTGATAATATTCTTCATTTTGGGGAGCAGAAAGGAATCTTAAACGATCTGTTGCATTTAAGCCTCCTTTACGGAATTCCATCAGTGACTGGGCAAAAAATGATACTGAGAAAGGCAATTTCTGCGTTGAATATTTAAAACGCAAATTCATGCAATGGTACGACTGATCTGGCACGTGTTGTTGCCATGCCCCATGATCCCATAAGATACGACATTTAAATGATGAAGTCTACTATTTCTCTACTTGATCGTAGAAAAGCTTCTGGGATTGATAAAATCAGCAACAAAATGATTATAGAGATGCCTCGTATAAATTATAGTATTCTGCTTCTCATTTTCAACGCAATTTTAAGACTTGGATATTACCCTCGGGAGTGGAAGTTGGCTCTAATTAAATCAAAATCAGAGACAGGGAAGGATCATATGAAAGACGAGTGTTATATACTACGTGTATTACAATCCAATTGCAAAACGTATTTACACTATTAACTTAATATTAGGGCGGCCAGCGTAAACAAATGATGGACGTGAATGATTGGGTGTCACCCTAAAAACCACAAAGTTTACTTGGGTGCTTTAAAGTCCTGTTTTAATAACTTCTTTCTCAAATATCACCTGGTTTTAACCATCTGTCAGAATATTCTACAACAAACTTTCGTCCCACTTTTCAGATGAAACTAGCAGGAAATGCTATATTTTAGTAAATTTAGATTATTAATTTTTCAAGCATATTCTACTTAACAGAAGTTCGTGCATATATTTCGTTCGTGCATATATGTCGTATATATGTACATATATACTAAAATATACAAGTCTGAATTCAATATGACAAAAAAGTAAAGACTACATATAATATTTAAATTTTATAAAAATAACATTTGAAAGACCAAATATGTTATAATAAATAATCGTATTCGTATTCGAGAAATGACGAAATATCCAAATTTAAGAAATAAATAAATACAGTTAAGTTATATAATATAAGAGATTTAACTAAATCAAGTGATATTGCCTTAAAGTTAATATACTAACCAAACATACGGTATTATTTCTCAATAAAGTAGAATATAACAGAGAGATTGTAAAAATGTTAATGTATGTACGCAAATGGCATAAGCTAAGTAGCTGAAAATCAAACTAGTTTTTCTGCATTCCTTAGATACTGTACTAAAATATTTTAATAAGTACGTTTCAAGTTAATTAAATCGAACTATAAAAATATGTTTTAATTATAAAAAAATTATATAAATTAGAAATAACTCTGTTGCCAAAAAGAGTTTAGGTGGTTTTATGCATATATGAAAAAATTAAAAAATTGAGTGAAATAGGTGCGACTATCTTCTACTTCCGGTTGTAATTACGCATAAAAAGCGCTTATGTTATAACACATTCCATTGTTTATCTCTAAAAGAGTGACGTTATTGTTTAAAAAGTTCGAGTTTTGATACAGTCTCTTTAATTTCCATTTCTGATCGTTTATACAATTTTGACTCATGCATATCTGTTAGAAATAGATTTATTTTTTTTAATGTAAGTATGAATTTTAATAATATGTATATTCGTCGTAAAAAGTGAAATTGCTCTCAACCATTTGCGACGGTTTGGTAAAAATACTAATATTATATCTGAGAAACATGTTGTCAAATTTACCTGCACATGATATGTATGAAATAATTCTTAAGTTTTCTATGCATTAAGACTAACTTGAAATTTATTTCCTACAATTAATCCACACTAAACATGTCTTGATTTAATAGTGTTTTCACACCGAGTGGTTTTAACGCAAAAGTTGGTTTTAACGTTAAAACCAAAAATAAAACCTGTTTTTACCATACAAAATTATTGTGTTAAAACCAAAATAAAACCTTTTTTGAATTGGTTTTAAGTAGGTTTTATGAAATACAACCTTGTTTGATGTACTAAATGTACTAAATCAGAGCTACCAGCTCTGAAATCTTGAAAACAGCTGCTAAAAACAAAAACAACTGTAAATAAATGTAAATAATCATTTATTTTGTATTAAAAAAGGGAAAATTTGGAATATTTTTAATTTCTTCAAAGAAAATTTTAAAAATTTGTAAATATTTAATTATTAATCGAAATGTGTGTGGTTTCTGGTCACAATGAATATAGTTTCTTGTGCAAAAGGTAAGTCAGAAGCTAAATATGTCAAGATGAAATAAGGCATATTGCTCATAAATTTTTTTATCGCAGTCATAAATGTCATGAATTTAAAACCAATTTAAATAAAACTTGCAGTGTGAACGCAAAATCAGCTGATTATGGTTTTAATGCTAAAATCAGGTTTTAAATTTTGTTGTGAAAACACTATAAAGTCTCTGTTTTATGCGGTTGCTTTATTTATTTATTTTATAGCATATCACATACAACAAGAAATTAATCTTTTTAATTACAGTATGTGATTGTATAATGTATTATTACAAAGAATGAAATATATGTATATAAGACAAAGAAAATAAAGTATATAGAATGTGCATTTTAACATATTTTGGAATATTTTTCAAAAATATTTCATGACGCGGGGGGAAAGATAGAAGGGAAGGTTACAGAAACCAAGAGCGTAACAATGCGTTGTTCTCATCATGCGTTGTTCTCATCGTGCGTTTTTGTTTTTGACCATTTTTTTTATTTATTTTTCTGGTGTTAAAAACAGACGTCGGCACCAATGTCCCTCAGGGGAATAACATCTTCGGCTTTTTACACACATAGGACACGAACATCAAGAATGTTCGTTAAAAAGAGCTTAAAAATCTTGTCAGTTTTTAAAGAAGAAGGTTCATGTGGCTTTTTTCAGACCTCAATGATACACCCAAAGAAATATCACAGTAGTATGCACTAATATCAATGAGAAATGATTTCGAATTTTGGAAGAATACTTGCCAAGTTAAATACGGTGTCTTAGTGCAGTACAATTTTTCTATATTTTCCGATCATATATACATATCATTGGGTTAATAAGTAGACTTGACATTATTACTAACAATTTTCCTCTAGTTTAACACATGCCTATGGTTATGGATTAGTGAGTGAGAGAGAGAAAATAAGTTGAGAGAATTTATTTATTTACAGCCATATAAAAGTGTTAATAATATACTCTATTTTTATTTTCATTTCATCAACATACATATGTAAAGCTGTCTATCTTTGGCTTAATAATTTTGGATAAATAAAAATAAAATAAAACATCGATTTTATTATTAAAAGAACCTAAAGCTATCCATCTTTGGCTTAAAAATTAGGCCATGTTTTTTAGATAAATAAAAATAAAAAGAATAAAAACCATTTTTTATTAAAAGAAAAAAAAACGAGCATTCCAAAGCATTTAAAAAATATACTATGGGACAAAATAAAAAATAAAATACGCCCAGCTAATGACATAGAACATTTTTAACACAAAATATTCTTCGAGTGTTATTCTGAAATAAAATGATAAAGCAGCCGCAGCACATGTATTCTTGTCGCAGTCTGATCGACAACTAAATCAAAAAACACAAGAATACATTCACATGTACATAGGTACGATGAGAGCAACACATTGTTACGCTCTTTGTTTGTGTTCATTTTCCTTCTGTCTTCCTCTCCCCTCACCCAGAAATGATTTAAAAAAAAATTGGTGAGAGCGGGTCGTGATGTTACGACCCGCCATAAGAAATTTTACTTCTACATGATGCGCATTCTTTATATCCATATTCTTTGATATAAGACAAATAATTAAAAGTAGTAAAAGCAAATAATATCGAAATAATAATATGTGAAAACAAGAACGAAAATATATGCATGTAAATATGTAATAATTTTACATTAGAAATTAGAAAATAAAATTTTTTTAAACTGCACAGCGTTGCCATTGATTTGTAATGAGTTTGGTAACGAATTCCACAGCCGTATTGTCTTTGTAAAGAACTGGCACTCGGATATCAAAGTTCGATATCTTAATTGAATGATTTGTTTTCCTCTATTTGATCTTGCAAATTGAATCCGATTAAATAAATAAGACGGTTCCTGCGTGTAGATAACCTTGTGTAGTAAGATTAATGCTTTAATTTTAAGTAAGTCCATTAACTCAACACCATATAACAATTTCGAATATCGAGAAGTACTATCATATCTTCGTATGCCGTAGACATATCTAAGAATCGCGTTATACACTACTGTTAATCTAGTTTTACTAGCCGAATCGCAATAAGCAAAAATTTCGCAACCATATAACAACTTGGGCACTTAGTAGGTTTTCGCAAGAAGCACACGATTATTAAGAGGTTTAATGTATTGTATAGGATATAACGTTCTAAGCATAGAAAAAATTGTCCCAGAGACAGAATTTATATGGGTATTCCATTGAAGGGATTTGTTAAAAATTATACCGAGGTTTTTCGCTGAATCTACTATTGAAATGTTCCGAGTTCCCAATGTGATCGGTATATCAACGACAATATTCTGATTTCGCCGTGCTATGATCAGGCCTTTTGACTTCGTAGGGTTCAGGTATAAGGTCAAGGTCCTCATTAAGTCTTGCACAACAGTCATCGATTGAGTCTCTTCTATAATTCATATATATTTGTACATCATCTGCATAAATGTGGATATCACTATGCAGGAGACAATTAGGTAAATCATTTATGTATAAAGTAAACAATAATGGTCCAAGAATAGAGCCCTGCGGTACTCCCTTAGGCACAGGCAAGGTAGTAGATACAGTTCCACCAGCAGAGACAGACTGGTATCTATCAGCAAGATAGGTTTTCATTAGCGATGATGCACTCGAAGAAAAATAAAAATTGTTGTACATCTTCCTACAAAGTATATCATGGTTCACAGAGTCAAAAGCTTTCGAATGGTCTAGAAGTACCAAAAGTGTAATACCACCATTATCGATATTGGATCTTATATCTTCAGACACACTTAACAGTGAAGAAAGACAGCTATGACCTTTTCTAAATCCTGATTGTTTGCCAAAGAGCAGCTGATGGTCATTCAAATAAGCAATAATCTGGTTGTGTAATAGTCGTTCCAAGACTTTAGATAAAAATGGAAGAATCGAAATGGGGCGATACTCATTCGATGATTTCGTCACGGGAATGACCTTAGCATGCTTCCAACAGTTAGGAAAGTGTCTGATAGTGATAACGGTGTTAAATATGTACGTAATATAACGTGATATCCTAAGCAATAAAAGTCTAATGAATTTAGGATGGACCAGATCCAACCAAAGCCAACTGCATTCGAAGTCACAGATTTAAAGCATAAAATAATGTCATCTTCAAAGGCACGAGAAAACTCAAAACGGTGTAAAGGAGAAATTTCCGGGGGTTGTTGCAATGGCCCAGAGACAAAAGCTGATTGAACACCATTTGAGGGCATTGGAGATGAAATGTTTATAAAAGATTCATTAAGTTTATTTGCATCAATGCTGCAAGCTGGGGCAGCCTTGCTTCCAATACCAATCTCACGAATTGTTTGCCATTTTCTCCCTGAGTCTACAGCTGATCTAAAACGGTTCTCATAATAAGAAGTTTTAGCATCATAAATAGTCCTATTGACGAGTCTACGGGCTTCGCGATATTCTTCGTATAGATCTATACCTTTTCCAATGCCCATAAATATCATCACGATTTTTAATTCGTCGTTTAATAGTAAGATTAAACCAGCTTTTTCCAGGGCCGTTACCGCGGTTTGCTCTCAAGGGTACGGAAATATCACACAGGTCGATAAGGTTACTATTAAGGAAGTAGAGTTGTTCATCAGCAGATGGCATATAATATATGCTGCTCCATTCTATCGTGTTATAGCATTCTTCCAGCAACTGATAGTTAACGTGACGGAAGTCGCGATAGTAAGTTAAAGTTTCATCCTTTAGAAAATTGAAATCATATGATATGAAAATAATGTCATGTTTTGAAAAATTGGTGTGCTAATCTAATCAAACAGTAATAAATTAGACATGTTACCTGCTATAAAGTTAGTTAACCTAATTAAATGAAAAATATTTACATTTATTATACTCATGCAAGCTGATATTTTAAGTCTTTGGCTTTCAGCCAATAAAAATGTTTGTTTATTTTCTACAACTTGGTGTAAACAAAGTGTTGCTCTATATACTATATTCGGTGATTAGTCACATACTAGCGGGTTTTGAGCTTCGCTGATTACGTTTACTCAATTCTCATGTTTTTCATTTTAATGACCGGTAAGATAATCTTCTAATGTATATTAAATTTTTTGATATACCATGAGGCCTCAGTTAACGTTCGCTGAATTCTATTTTTATAACTTAAATTTTTTTTATTTCTATATGAAGTTTTCTCTTTAAGCACCTATAGAGGTGTAATCCAAGGTTTTTGATGTTGAGTGCTGCGATATTACTTGATCACTTTTCTTTAATTAGTGGGCTTTTATTTACACTTAAAATATATGCAAGTATTATTATGCAGAAGTATATACATACATACATACCCAGTTGGCAAGGTCGTTATTGACGACGTTTGTATCAATGATGTCTGCAGGAATTTTTCAAATTTGTCATGTATAAAATCCAATTTAGGACAACTTTAATAACAAAGTCGTGTAATTCGTCGCGTTTTGAGCATAATAGTAGACAGCATAATGACAAATTCTTGAATTTGTCTTGAATAAGATATTATTGAGGACAGGATGAGCGACAATTTCATGCAAATTGTCTTGTTTCAAGTTACATTTACGACAAGATGAGCGACAATGTCTTGAACTTGTCTTTATTTAAACTTCTTTAAAGACAAACTTATCAACAACTTCACGTGTGTTGTCTTGTTTCAAATTATATTGAAGACGAAATGAGCGACAGTGTCATTAAGTTTTTGGTTCAGAGAAGATTTGTTGAGGACAACATAGACAACAATTGTAAAAGTTTGTCGTGTTTCTATCCTCACTTAGAATTATATGTTGTTGTCAACATATTTTTTATAGTTTTTTCTATGAAAAAAATAAATAACTGTACTTTAACGTCTAAAAACAAAACTAATATAAGAAGAGACTACAAATCATTGATTCGCGTTTTTAAAGTGCCAGTGAAAGGTTGTTGTGTTTAAAGTGTTTTGTGGTGAAAATAAATAATATTAATTTTCTAATAATTATTCTAGGGGTAAGTGTACAATATATTTATATAAAAATACATACTACTTGACCGAATTTTAAGTAAATGCATAATAAGCAATTATAATTATGATGGCGTCAAGGGAAAAAAATCTCTAAAAAAATATTTCAACATAATTAACGCAATTTATGGTAATTAATTTGAGTAAGTTCTAATAGTATTTATTAATAACAATAATTTTATTACAGAATCAACTAAATCAGAGGGCTACACCCATGATAAATTTATAAAAGATCTGCGTTTATCGTTGCATCGCTTCAAAAATACCATAAATAGATCAAATTCTAGAAAGAAAAATTAAAATAATAAACAAAATGATTCTAAGTTGCCATAAAACCACATTTACCTGAATTTATTTTTTTTGTATGTATTTTAACTTTTTTTTTATTAATTAATGTCTAATTTTGATAAAAATTCTTTAAAAACTAAACATGATGAAATGTTCAAATTAATTTTGTTTTATTATATGTATAAATTTTACTATTATTTATTATTTATATATAAATTATATTAATTTTTCTATACATATATATGTGTACGTACATAAACATGTATTTATATTGAAATCAATAAAAACTATATAAAACTCTTAATTTATTAAAATTTTTACAAAAAGAAATCATTTGGTGAGAAGGTGAGTATTTTGTCGCCCAATTTGTCGTCGATGATCATGTTATGGTTGTTTCAGCTATACTGTCACCGACGATACAATGGAAGGATACTGTCGTTAAACTGTCGTCAATGACAAGGTTGAAAAAATTTCGTTTATATATTCGTCGATGACAAGTTGAACTACATTGTTACTTATCTGATCGTCAACGACAATATGCATTGTAATGTCGCTCATATTTTCGGACACGAAAAAAGTGCCCTTTGTTCGAAAAAGTCGTCAGTGATTTGCTCCGGCTGTCGTCAACAAATCATTTATGATTTAACATTGTCCTGTACGCATCATCGATGATGTCTTGAAGACTTGGCCAACAGGGTATGTAGTTTTTGGCATGCTAAAAGTGTAAATCTAATACAGAACAGTACTCATAATAATAATAATCGGGGTTGTATTCCCCATTTCTTCCTAAATCACAAATTATATGTCATTCAAATAGTTCTGTAATAGTTCGGGTGTTCTTGTTGGAAAATTTGTATATTAGAACCTTTATACATATGCTGGCAGATCCCACAATTATTGCATGTTTCGAAGAGTTTTTCCAATAATAAATTTTTGTCAATTTATAAAATGGAATATTAATTTCTCAATTCATTACAATTAATTACATACATCATTTATGAATGTAAACAACATAATATGTATGTTGTGAACTAGTCGTACCAACAGAAGATATGTTAAGTAGATTTAATACATACAAAAAAATATACCCAAATAGGGATACAAACAATGATGTTGAAAGTAATATATACGAAAATTTAGATTCCATTATTTATATGTATGTATACTTAAATTATTTTTCTTAATTTCAACATAAACCAAAACATTTTGAAATAATATTTTAGATAAATTTAAATATTTATGCACAAATTATTTTAAACTAATTTCCCTTCTATAAATGGAATTTTAACTTTTGTTTCTATTTTAATAAACAATTTTATTTTTAATTTAACTAAAATTATATTTTTATATACATATATTGGCAATATTTGGGTAATTTTAGTAATATTTGACAATCCACTTGGCGACGAAACTAGAAATAAAATCGATAAGAAGACTTATATGAATCAACCTTGATATCATCCTTACTTTTCACAGTGGGAAGTTAAACTTAAAACGAAGAAAAGCATTGATTTCAAATACTGTTCTGAATCGCCAACGACGGGCTTCTTTTTTGTCGTAATTGCTCACTTTGTTTATATTTGAAGTTGCCGTATTGAAAATAACATATAATATGGCAATTTCAAACAAACTTAACTTTAAAAGTTACCAGTAGGATGATCTTTCCTTCAGTTTAACGCTCACTTCTACCTTATCGTCCACTTATAATAATGGAAAACAATTTATCTACCCGTTAAACCCCACCCTTTAGTTAACGGCAAGTTGTAATAATGGCCCTAAATAAGACTTTTCGACTTCATTTCTTGCCCAAATACCATTCGGGTCGCGTGAGGGGGTAATGAGTAATCTAAATTTCGCAAACATTTGTGAAATTCTTGGGTGATCTCTCTCGCTTACAAGTGCTTCAAAAATAACTGAGTAGTCTCATCAGTAGGTTACTTTGCATATTAAGCCATTAGCACTGGCTTCTTAGTTTCAAAATTTGAAATATATTTATGAAGGTCATCAGTGGTCCTTAAAGATGTTTTCAGAGCACTGCGTATTGACATATTTTTTATATTTCAGCCAATCCACTCTTCTGCTATTTTTGTTATACTTATGGTTATATGCAGTGAAATGCGTTTCTTATACAAGGCTAAAGTTACGTGCGTGTATCTGCAGATACATACATATAAAGAAGTCTCTACTCTATATCTCTGTCCATATTCTTGATTGCTAAATCGACGTCGACAGCGATTTGTTGTTTATCAGTATACCAATATTACGTTTAATCTCATTTTTAAAACTGCATGCTTTAGGAGTGCTTTGCATTCTAATCATCAGCTGTTAAAATTTTGATGTCTAATTAACAAAAATTTAAAATTTTATTTTTTTGTTTTTCTTGAAAGTTTAGGTGGAGAAAAATTAAGAAATTTTAAAATTTATGTTTTAACTGTTCAGCACAGATGCCTATATCCTGAAGATAATACTCTTGGCTTTACCAAAATGCCTTATACTTCATATGATCCCGTGGATAGCTATTCTATCTCGTTCATATTGAATGAGTTTGGCAAAGGCAAACATACATATGCATTACATTATTTTGATTATTTATAAGAAAGAACACTTTCGTTTTTACGGACCTTCTCTGCTTTTTGACCAATAACATAGCTGTTTAATTCGATAGTTTACCCAATTTACCCGAAGAAAAAGGACTTGTAAAATATGGTAAAATTAGAAACACAAATTAGTCGCTAAAAACCGCGGTAACACAGCTAATATTAGATTCGCTTTGAAACTGCATCGCCACATTTGGCCAATTCATATGACTTTGTATCGTATATGTTGTATTCAATATACTTTCTGTTTGTGAACGCTCAATGCTAGCCGTATTGTGTACATATTTCCAAAAGTCAAAAAGTGATAACAAGAAGAAGATCGATATTCATAATTTGATTTTCAAGCAACAAAATGAAAAATATTACGGAATAAAGTAAATTATTTAATTATCTGTGCGAACAATATAATTTTGAAATGTTAATTGTTGTTACATAGAAAATATGTTGAATTTTTATTCTTTTGCTTGATTACTGGTATTTACATAAACTGATAGCACGAAACCAAATACAAATTTTAAAGACATATGAAAAAATGTGTATAAGTGTATCGGATTTTTATATGAAAATTATCAACAACAAGAATACACTGTTGTATATTCGTCCAATAATACAACGATACAAGGTTGCCCAATTGTGTTGTTAAAAAATACTCACACATATAGGTCGAGGTGGTGTGAGAGAATATCAAAATATTTTTGATTTTCACTCCACTCGTTGCAGGAATCATTTGTCTTCTCCTGCCTCACAACACCTTTGAAATGAAGTTTGAAGACATAATTTTGACGTGTATGACTGTGCTAAGCAAAATAAATATTACCAACGCATTTATAAATTTGACATGTGGCTATGCAGCTTTAAATAATCATTTCCAAGTGTACACATGTATTCTATTTTTGTATGGGTGTAGCATGACGCTCAACGCGCCAATTTTGTGAATAGCATAAACCACTCAACAGCTGTATTCATTATCGCTTTCTGATTTATGCAAAAATATCTTTAAAACTTTGTTGAGTGTTGGAGAAGATTTAACCCACTCTTGATGATATAATTTATTTATTTACCATATTATAATTTACCAATACGCATGTTTTTACGTTCTATTTTACTTTTATCGAATCTCTTTAACCTAGGTATTAATGTTAGGTTAGGTTCGCAACTGCCAAAATATAATGCCCTTACAATTTAGTGTTGCCAACTCACAGGTCACTTTGCCTCTTGTTGATCTAATTAAGCACAATCAACTCACTTGGATGGTTTGTCTTGGACGCAATTTAATATGTTACTTTTGGACAAAAGATTTATTTGAATTTATTATTATTCAACCCTGATATGAGAATTTAAATTAGTGTTACATGAATAAAATACACATACATACGCGATACAGTTTAAAATAGAAGGAGTAATAGATAGGTACACCAATACTTTAATTAAAACAAATATGCTTTTGTCGACAAATATTTGAGGTGACGGACACACATATGTTCACAAATTTCATCAGTGGTAAAGGGTTGCAATTTGTCATTTCTCTTACTTCTACAATACAATGTTTATATTACATCTGCATGTACGAGTATGTACATATATGTACAGCAACTGTATCTATGTATATATTTTTAATAATAGTTTTGGGTAAGTTAAGCTGGATTCACCCATTGTTTCGGAACAAAATGCTTGTTCCAGAACAAATTCAGTTTTTTGAGAGTTTGTTCCGAAACGATTCACCCACTTCGAACAATTGTTCTGTAAAAACAAGGCTACCATATGAAATATCTTTGTAAACGATGCGTGTTAGTTTTACAATTAGGCAGCACAGTAGCAGATGATTGCAATTCGTTTGTTTTCTTGGCTTGAGTGTAATCATATTTTTTATTGTGTTACAAAGAAATTGTAAATTAAAACAAATCTGAAATTGTTGAAGTGAAAAAAATGGATAATAATGGATATTATACATACATAAATAGATACTGTTACATAAATCGAAACGACCTAATATCGTTTAACAATAAAAAAGATAAACAAAAGCTACCAGCAACACCAACACAATACACACGACACAAATACGCACTAACACTAAGAATAGAACGAACGTGTTGGTTATCTAAAGCCGCACACACACATGTGTACAACGAACCAGGTAGCAACAACAACATAAAGTAAACCAGCTACGACAAATATGTAACGGACAACATAAGCAAAGTACACAAACAACAATGTACTAGCAATAGAGTTCTCGAGAAGGCACGAGCGAGAACCTTCCACATCGAGAAAGTTCATCATACTGATTGATACGCGTGTGTGCGGACTATAAAAGGGCTGGACAAAGCAAGCAGCAGTCAGAGTTAATTCAGTCAGCCTTGTGTGAAGTTGCGTGTGAATAAAATAAGTCGTGGTTGTAAAGATCCAGTGAATACTTGTGTGAACTAATAAAGTGAATAAGCAGATTATTATTGTTGTATCGTTAAGTTCTATACGGTGGTACACAAAAGTAGTGTAAATAATAAAGAGAGTTAAGAAAAACTAAAGACGCATTTGTTTTTACTTTGGTTGCAATTAACGAACTGATATTTAAACGTTTTTAAAAAGGTAAAAACGTAACAATTGGTGTCAGAAGTGGGATTGCAAAATCCAAAAGTAAAAATAAATAATAATTAAGAAAGAGAAAATCAAAATCAAAATGAAACTCTCTGAGTTAAAAGTGGAACGGCTTAAACGAGAGTTGGATAAACTCAAACTGTCAACAATGGGCACGAAGAATGAATTGCAAAAGCGGGTAAGGGAACACCTGCAGCTTCAAGGCATTGACATCGATTCCTACGAGTTCGAGGATGAAGAGGAACGAGAGGTAAAGGCCATTGCAACCCCTAGCGGTGTTGACATAAATTTGTTGCTATCTGCTATGATGGAGAAAATGGAAGTAGCAAGCCAGAAGCTATTCGAAGCTTCTAGAAGCGAAAATCAAAAACTTCTAGCTGAAGTACAAGAAGCTTCTAGAACCGAAAATCAAAAACTTCTAGCTGAAGTACAAGAAGCTTCTGGAACCGAAAATCAAAAACTTCTGGCTGAAGTACAAGAAGCTTCCAGAGCCGAAAATCGAAAAATTCAAGAGGCGAACGAAAGCCTGGTTGCTGATGTACGAGAAGCTTCTAGAGCTGAGAACCAGAAGCTATTTGAAACTTCTAGAGCCGAAAACCAAAAACTGCAAATAACAATTTAGTCAAAAATTGAAAAGGAGCTCGAAGCAACATCTGGAAAGCTGCAGGAAATCCATGCGTCGGTCAGCAAAAGGTTCACTGGTGTAGAGGAAAGGGTGTCACATTTAGAAAAGGCCGTTGACACTAAAGTGGACAATTTGGAGAAGGCCGTCGGCGGAAAATTCGTTATGATGGAGGAAAAGATCAACAACCTCCAAAGCCAGCGACAGCAACCAGTGTGAGTCGTTTCGGAAAGTTCCGGCAAGATAAAAACACCTTGCTTTGATGGCAGCTCACCATTATCCGTGTTCAAGTTCCAATTCGAGACAGTAGCCAGCAGAAACGGATAGGACGATGGAGAGAAGGCTCTGGAACTAATTTTGGCGCTAAACGGTGTAGCAGCTGAGATCCTGGAAACCATGCTAGCCAGCAGCAGAAACAACTACAACGACTTAATGGTGACGTTACAGCGTAAATTCGGCGATGAGCACAAACGGGAACTATACCGCATGGAGTTGAGATGCCGGGCGCAAAAAGCAAATGAGTCACTACAAGCCTCTGCAATGTAGGTTGAGAGATTAGTGCAGCTTACATACCCAGGAGAAAACCATCCATTGATAGACAACTTTACGGTATGCTCCACACAGAAGACAACCTTTGCAGAGACCGTGGCCTTCGCACTAGCCCAGGAGACCGCTCGCACGATTTCTACACCACAAGTCAGTAAAGTGCGAAAAACGGAAGTCGTGGAGGAGGAAGAATGCCTTTTGGACAAATTTAAAGAAATGTCGAAGCAAGTTTTGGGAGAAAATGGACAAAAGGGTAAACTTAAATGCTTCAACTGTGGAAAGGGTGGCCATTTCCAAAGAAACTGCAAAGCGCCACGCAATAGATCAAGATCTGCCTCACCACCAAGGAATAAGAAACGGGCGAACTACCAACCATCTTCACAAGAGTCCCCGTTAAACTAAAACGAGCTAGCACTGAGGGCAAGTGCTGGCTCCCACAAGCGAGGGCCCCACAATCTCAATATCAGTGATGCAACAGAACAACAACAATCTTACGGCGTGCGGATACATAAATGGCAGACCACATACGTTCACAATAGACACCGGGGCGACGCAGTCTATCATCAGGCCAGATGTAGTGAAGGGAAAGTGTGAGGCACTTAGCAATGTAAGACTACGGACAGCTACGGGAGAGTCTGCCACCGTCCACGGAAAAACAGAGGCGAAGGTGACTATAGCCAACATTAGTGTAAGTCACATCTTTATTGTTGCCGATATTGTAGACGAGGTTATCATTGGTGCCGATTTTATGATAGCTCATGGCATCAATTTGAATATGGGGCAACAGGTTATGAGCTGGCGAAATGTAGAGATACCTCTAGATGTGGGGTACAAGCACCAAGTGCACGCCATAAGGATAGTTGCGGTCGAACAACTCAAATTGCCACCTCAGAATGAATCACTGATATGGGCGCGTATGGATGGAGATTGTGTGGAAAACCGCTTGTGGGTTGTTGAACCAGCAGAAATACAGACGGATTTAATATCAGCAAAGGCCCTCGTCAAATCCACAGAACAAAGACTAGTCCCGGTGAGAGTGCTAAATCTATCAGGCCATGAAAGAGTCGTTTGTAAAAACTCAGAGGTGGGCCAATGTGTTCCAGTAGAGGCGATAATAAACAGCGAACAAACGCCGCAACCTGCCGATATGTCAGCCAAGGATCAAAAGGAATTTGGTGAACATGTGGAGAAATGGATAGCATTTTTAGCAGCTGCAGAGAAAAACAAAGCCAAAAAGCTGCTAAAGAGGTATGCTTTCGCTTTCGCCACGAACAACAAAAGGCAAGGAAGAACAGCCATGGTCAAACATGAAATTGATACTGGCGAAGCGAGACCGATAAAGCAGACACCCAGAAGCATACCGCTGGCGAAGCGTGATGAGGTTAAGGAGTTAGTCGACGAAATGAGGAAGAGCGGTGTAATCGAACCATCTTCGGGTCCGTGGAGCTCACCTGTAGTCTTAGTAAAGAAGAAAGATGGCAGTACAAGATTCTGCGTAGACTACAGGAAGCTGAATGATGTCACCAAAAAGGATAGTTACCCGCTACCAAGAATTGACGACATACTCGACACGCTAGCCGGAACAAAATGGTTATCCACATTGGAACTACAAAGCGGGTATTGGCAGGTGGAGATTGCAGAAAAGGACAAAGAGAAAACCGCATTCAGTGCGAACGGCGGCTTATGGCAGTTTAAGGTTATGCCATTTGGACTCTGTAATGCTCCGGCCGCATTCAAGCGGCTTATGAAACGTGTGCTAAAGGGACTGCATTGGAAGGCTTGCCTGGTGTATCTCGACGACATAATAGTGATGGGCAGAACTTTCGACGAACACCTCAAGAACCTGGGAGAAGTTCTGCAGCGGATATCAACGGCTGGACTAAAACTAAGCGTAAAGAAATGTGCATTTTTCCAAAAGCAGGTGAAATATTTGGGGCATCTTGTCACAGCAGATGGGATATCCACCGATGAAGATAAAATACGAGCAGTAAAGGACTGGCCTCGTCCCCAGAATCTTCATGAACTACGCAGCTTTTTGGGACTATGTACATACTATAGACGGTTTGTGCCTAACTTTGCCAGCGTGGCTGCAAGTTTGCATGAGCACACCAAGAAGTAAAAAATCTTTCAATAGGGTGAGCCACAGGAGAAGGCGTTCCAGACACTAAAAGACCTATTGTGTACTGCACCAGTTTTGGCGTATACAGTCCCAGGAGAAAAATTTATCTTAGACAGTGATGCTAGCGGATATGGTATTGGTGGTGTACTTTCCCAAGTGATCAATAGAACAGAGAAAGTAGTAGGCTACTATAGTCCCACATTGTCAAAGCCTGAACGGAATTATTGTGTAACCCGACGAGAGCTACTGGCAGTGCTGGAGTGCATCAAACATTACCATAAGTACCTGTATGACCAAAATTTTCTGCTAAGGACTGATCACTCCGCCTTGAGATGGCTGCTACAATTCAAGAACCCTGAAGGACAGTTAGCACGTTGGATTGAACGCCTCCAGACTTACGACTTCAGGATCGAACACCGAAGAGGCATAAAACATGGAAATGCTGACGCTCTTTCACGCCGACCTTGCAATTTGGAGTGTAAACATTGCGTGAAAGCTGAGAAAAAGGAATCCATCGTCGATATTCGGCTAACGCGGATTGAAGCCAACGAAGACTGGTCCCAAGCACAAAGAAATGACCCAATATTGGCGAAAATAATAGCAGCTAAGGAAGAGGACAAACGACCGACCAGAAATGAGATATCCGCAGAAGGTCCTCTTACAAAAGCTTATTGGGCACTATGGGAAAGCTTAAAGATCATAAATGGGTGCCTATATCGACTTTGGGAAAGCCCTGATGGCAAGACCTCATCCAACCTATTGGTAGTGCCTTCCTCCAAAATGAAAGAAGTGTTAAAGGAGTTCCATAATAGAGCCAGCGGAGGACATCTTGGAGTGACCAAGACGCTGGAAGGGCTAAAACAACGTTTTTATTGGGTTGGATGTCAGCCAGCAGTGTCGGACTGGATAGCAAATTGTACCCAGTGTATTGCATCTAAAAGTCCATATACCTCAGGCGCACCTTTCCAGCGGATAGCGATGGACGTAGCAGGCCCTTTTCCTGTCAGCAATGCCGGAAACCGATATGTTCTCGTTGTAATGGACTATTTCAGCAAGTGGCCGGAAGTGTATGCCATACCCAATCAAGAGGCGAACACAATAGTTAACGTTTTTGTGAACAACTGGGTATGCCGCTACGGGGTTCCAATAGAACTACATTCCGATCAAGGCAGAAATTTTGAGTCGGCTGTATTCCAGGAAATGTGTGAAGCATACGGCATTAAAAAGACTCGAACGACGCCGCTTCACCCACAGTCAGACGGAATGGTAGAGCGATTTAACCGAACCCTGGAGGAATACTTGCGGAAAGTAGTGAGCGAGCAACAGAAGGACTGGGACGAACACATTCCGAGGTTTTTACTGGCGTACCGATCGGCGGTCCATGATTCAACATCTAGATCACCCGCCAAGGTTATCTTTGGGACTGAGATAAAACTGCCCGGTGACTTAGAATTTGGTGTTAAGCCCGCCACAGAGAGGAACGAAACATACACTGGAAAAGAAGAAAGCCTGAATGAACTTCATGAGTTTGTACGTTTATAAAAATGGTCAGTGATAGAATGAAAGCCAGGTATGATAGAGCAGCAAACACGGAGGGCTTCCATGAGGGACAAATGGTTCTGCTATACAACCCAAAGCGGAAGAAGGGATTATCTCCCAAGCTACAAACCAGCTGGTATGGACCGTATAAAATAATTAAGCGGTTAAACGATGTCGTGTACAGGATACAGAAAGCTAACAGCCCCCGAACAAAAATGAAGGTCGTACACATAGATCGACTGGAAAAATATGGGAAAGGAGATAATGATCCTATTCGGGACGAACAGGCTTAAGTGGGCGGCAGTGTTACGCAAAGCGAAACGACCTAATATCGTTTAACAATAAAAACGATAAACAAAAGCTACCAGCAACACCAACACAATACACACGACACAAATACGCACTAACACTAAGAATACAACTAACGTGTTGGTTATCTAAAGCCGCACACACACATGTGTACAACGAACCAGGTAGCAACAACAACATAAAGTAAACCAGCTACGACAAATATGTAACGGACAAAATAAGCAAAGTACACAAACAACAATGTACTAGCAATAGAGTTCTCGAGAAGGCGCGAGGGAGAACTTTCCACATCAAGAACGTTCATCATACTGATCATACATGCGTGCGGACTATAAAAGGGCTGGACAAAGCAAGCAGCAGTCAGAGTTAATTCAGTCAGCCTTGTGTGAAGTTGCGTGTGAATAAAATAAGTCGTGGTTGTAAAGATCCAGTGAATACTTGTGTGAACTAATAAAGTGAATAAGCAGATTATTATTGTTGTATCGTTAAGTTCTATACGGTGGTACACAAAAGTAGTGTAAATAATAAAGAGATTTAAGAAAAACTAAAGACGCATTTGTTTTTGCTTTGGTTGCAATTAACGAACTCAAATTTAAACGTTTTTAAAAAGGTAAAAACGTAACAATTGGTGTCAGAAGTGGGATTGCAAAATCCAAAAGTAAAAATAAATAATAATTAAGAAAGAGAAAATCAAAATCAAAATGAAACTCTCTGAGTTAAAAGTGGAACGGCTTAAACAAGAGTTGGATAAACTCAAACTGTCAACAATGGGCACTAAGAATGAATTGCAAAAGCGGGTAAGGGAACACCTGCAGCTTCAAGGCAAGAGGAACGAGAGGTAAATGCCATTGCAACCCCTAGCGGTGTTGACATAAATTTGTTGCTAGCTGCTATGATGGAGAAAATGGAAGTAGCAAGCCAGAAGCTATTCGAAGCTTCTAGAAGTGAAAATGAAAAACTTCTAGTTGAAGTGCAAGAAGCTTCCAGAGCCGAAAATCGCAAAATGCAAGAGGCGAACAAAAAGCTATTGGCTGAAGTACAAGAAGCTTCCAGAGCCGAAAATCGCAAAATGCAAGAGGCGAACGAAAGGCTGTTTGCTGATGTACGAGAAGCTTCTAGAGCCGAAAACCAACGACTGCAAGCAGCAATTTTGTCAAAAATTGAAATGGAGCTGGAAACAACATCTGGAAAGTTGCAGGAAATCCATGAGTCGGTCAGCAAATGGATCACTGGTGTCGAGGAGAGGGTATCACATTTAGAAAAGGCCGTTGACACGAAAGTGGACAATTTGGAAAAGACCGTTGACACTAAAGTGGACAATTTGGAAACGACCGTCGGCGGAAAAATCGTGATGATGGAGGAAAAGATCAATAGCCTCCAAAGCCAGCGACCGGAACCAGTGCGAGTCGTTTCGGAAAGTACCGGCAAGATAAGAACACCTTGCTTTGATGGTAGCTCACCCCTATCCGTATTCAAATTCCAATTTGAGACGGTAGCCAGCAGAAACGGATGGGACGATGATTCTGGCGTTAAAAGGTGTAGCAGCCGAGATACTAGAGACCATGCCAGCCAGCCGGAGAAACAACTACAACGACTTAATGGTGGCGTTACAGCGCATATTTGGCGACGAGCATAAACGAGAACTGCTGTACCGCATGGAGTTAAGGTGCCGAGCGCAAAAGCCTAATGAGTCACTACAAGCCTTTGCAATGGAGGTCGAGAGATTGGTGCAGCTCATATACCCAGGAGAAAACCATCCGTTCATAGACAACTTTAAGACCGAGGCGTTTGTTAATGGCATACGCGACCCTGACATTAAACTAGCGGTATGTTCGACACTGAAGAGAAACTTCGCAGAGACCGTGGCCTTCGCACTAGCTCAAGAGACAGCTCACGCTATTACTAGACCACAAGTAAGCAAAGTGCGAAGAATGGAAGTCGTGGACGAAGAAGAATGCCTGTTAAACAAACTTAAAGAGATGTTGAAGCAAGTTTTGAGAGAAATCGGACAAAAGGGTAAATCTAAATGCTTCAACTGTGGAAAGGGTGGTCATTTCCAAAGAAACTGTAAAGCGCCACGGAAAAGATCAAGACTGGTCTCACCAACAAGACGACGTGCCATTGCTACGCCTAAGGCTTCTGATGAACAGTACGTTGAAACGAGTAGTCCCAAGAGACGGCGCGGAAAGCCTGAGAATAGCGAGGATCATCTTGTGTCGAAGTTACCAAAAATAGAGGCTAATATGCAAATCAGAAAGTCCCCGGACATTTACAAGGCTGATAAGAAGGAATCCACTGTTGATGTCCGGCGAATGCAGATCGAAGACAATGAAGACTGGGCCGAAGCACAAAGAAGTGACCCAATTTTGGCGAAAATAATGGTAGCTAAGGAAGAGGACAAACGACCCACCAGAAATGAGATATCCGCAGAAGGTCCTCTTACAAAAGCATATTGGGCACTATGGGACAGTCTAAGGTTGATAAACGGATGCTTATATCGACGTTGGGAAAGCGCTGATGGCAAGACCTTATCCAACCTATTAGTAGTGCCTTCCTCCAAGACGAAAGAAGCGCTAAAGGAGTCCATAATGGAGCTAGCGGAGGACATCTGGGAATGACAAAGACGTTGGAAAGGCTAAAGCGACGTTTTTACTGGGTTGGATGTCAGCAAGCAGTGGCGGATTAGATAGCAAACTGTACCCAGTGTATTGCATCTAAACGTCCAGTAAAAAGAAGTCAAGGTCAGCTGCAACAGTATAACTCGGGCGCACCTTTGGAGTTTAGAGCTATGGTCAGTAATGGAATCAAAGCCTGGTATGATCGTGCAGCAAACACGGAGTGTTTCCATGAAGGACAACTGGTACTATTCTACAACCCAACGCGGAAGAAAGGATTATTCTCCAAGTCGCAAAGTAGCTGGAATGGACCGTATAAAGTAATCAAACGGTTAAACGTTGTCGTGTACATAATACAGAAAGCTTGCAGCCCCCGGATAAAAATGAAGGTCGTACATAAAGAGCGACTGACAAAATGGAGTAGAGGTAATGAGCCTATTCGGGACGAACAGGCTTAAGTGGGCGGCAGTGTTAAGCAAAGCGAAAAGACCTAATATCGTTTAACAACAAGAACGATAAACAAAAGCCACACGATACAAATACACACTAACACAAGGAATACAATGAACGTGTTGATTATCTAAAGCTGCACACATACACATGTGTACAACGAACCAGGTAGCAACAACAACATGGATTGAAGTAAACCAGCTACGACAAATATGTAACGAACCTGGTGGCGGCTGGTACATAACATAAGCAAGCACACAAACAACAATGTACTAGCAATAGAGTTCTCGAGAAGGCGCGAGCGAGCATCGAGAACGTTCATCATACTGATTGATACGCGTGTGTGCGGACTATAAAAGGGCTGGACGAAGCAAGCAGCAGTCAGAGTTAATTCAGTCAGCCTTGTGTGAAGTTGCGTGTGAATAAAATAAGTCGTGGTTGTAAAGATCCAGTGAATACTTGTGTGAACTAATAAAGTGAATAAGCAGATTATTATTGTTGTATCGTTAAGTTCTATACGGTGGCACACAAAAGTTGTGTAAATAATAAAGAGAGTTAAGAAAACCTAGACGCATTTGTTTTTACTTTGGTTGCAATTAACGAACTCATATTTAAACGTTTTTAAAAAGGTAAAAACGTAACAGTATTCTAAATTAAAATTGCTGCAATGGAGCCTTACTTCATAATTTGCGATGGAAATTTTTATTATTATTTTCCTTGGATAACAACTGCATTAAAATTTATTTAATATTTAAATTCTTTTAATCTTCATTCAGTTTATTCGTTATTTCCTCTGTAAGGCATAGATCAACTCCTTAGTAACTAACGAATATATTTTTATAGAAAACCAGTCTACAGTGATTCATAGTGCAATTATTCCACTTTTACTTAAGAACTTAAATATACAAAAAAACTAAAAGAGATATATTAAATTTAAAAGTTTAGATCTCAGCCAGTTAGCTTAATTTATTTAAACAATAAGTAAGTTCAATATTCTTCTTAAATGACGTTTTTAAGATGCTTTGTTACAGATTCAGGTCTTAGGCATATTAGGGGCTTAATTTGTGTCCCTCCTCCTACAACAACGAGTTGTTCACCATGTTTGACAATAGGACGCAAGTGCCTCGGATTCTTCTCTTGATTGGTTTACTCCAAATATTCTCAACTATAAAATATAAATTAGCTTTCGTCTGTGAACACGGCAACGCAATCAATGAGCAAACTGCAATCGAATTTTTTTAATTTACTTACATATATAAAGCAGTTTCTAATAAAAATTTTATTTTCATTTAATGAAATTGATTTGTACATTTTGAGTAATAAAATTAATCTGCATATCTACATTACATATACATATATTTAATAGAAAAGCTGAAATTTTTAAATAAAAAGTTCAAAGTAAAAACAACACAATTTTGAGATAATGGAAAATATTAATTTTCTCCCGCACTTCGTGACTAATCGGTAGTTTACCTTCTAAATAGCGTTGCCAGTAATTTTTTTTTAACTTTTATTCTGAAAAAATTTTTTTGGTTTTCTACAAAAGTACCAAACATTAAAAAAAAACACCGGTGTCCGGTGCTTCTATTAATCTGTTGCTGTTTGTTTGCCACCTTTGCCCAGGACTAATAAAACACAAAATTTTTTATTTATTTCGTATTTCAAAAAACTTAGAAAAAATGAAAAACTTGGCAAATATCACCGCTGCTTCAACCCGATTTATTACTTTAAAGGCAGAACATCGAACACTTTAACCCTGTATGTTTGACCAAATTTCGCACTTTTTTCAACAAGATTAGTTGATAACGAAAGCTTTCAGGAAGTAAACGTAGGCTGGCCACCCATTTTTAAACCCTGAATGGTAATTTTTGTACAGTAAGGCTACTCCTTGTTGAATCGACGAACAATATAAAAAAACCATTTTATGTCTACTCACTGCAAGCCTTCGTTATCAACTAACATTGTTGATAAAAAGCGAAAGCGAAATTTGGTCAAGCATAAAAGAGTTATATGATAAAGAGTAAATGGGCTTCGTCGATTCGACGAACAGTAACCGTCCAGGGTTAAAACAATAAATTTTGTACCTAAATGGATGCTAAAACTAGACTTGAACTGTATATTCTTTACTACTTCGTCAATCATAACAATAAAAAAATTTTAATAATTTTTTTCTAACAAATTTTAGGGTGTAATATGGATCTGTTTTCCACATTTTCATTTAGGTTGCCTCTAGTATTATTTTTCAAAAAGACAGAGAAACTTCCAAAAGTTTTAAACACTCCGGTAACGAAAGTCAAGGAACAAATAAACATTCAATGCAATAAAAAGTTAAAATAATAATAAATGGATACCTTTTGCTAAAGGTAATTAAATATTGTTAAATGCATATAAATATATAATTAAGGGTGCCCTGGTAGCCTAGTGGGTAGTGTGTTAGACTCTTAGAGTGAGGGTCGTGGGCTGAATTCCCACCAGTGACTCTGGTCTGTTACACTACACCGAGCATATGGTCGAACTTACTCAGCTCGTATATAATTAAATATAATTTGTAATTGTATTCTAATTAATAAATTTAGAAATTATTTAGTTACATGTATTTGCTTACAGCCAAAGACCATCGTTCAACAGCACTTAATCTGGTGCTTTTTATTTGTTTTCCTTAATTTATTGTTGTAATCGTAAATCCTAATTTCGTTTTCCTGTTTTTATTATGGATTATATATTGTTATAGTCATAAAGTATTAATACACATCCTCCAAATACCTTATTCAACACCTGGAGATGCATTCGACGGGAGTAAATATGACAAAAGACACACACGGAAATTTAACATAAAAAACAATTTGTCCAAAAATTTCTAAGTAATTAATAAATTTGTGTTTAAAGTTCCAAAAACAGTTTTTTTTTCAAATGAAGTAATTTCGGTGGATTCAAGAAATATAAAACAAAAAAAGGTATTGCTGCTCAACTAAATCTACGAGTAATATCAGATCATTTTTACATTGTTTTTTATCGCATAATTTAATTAAAAGCTATTAAATCATTGTTTTCAAATATCCAATGGAAAGTTTTGAATAATGTACAGTCAATCATAAATTAACAAAAATAAAAAATTACGAACAGTACCAACTACACTTTCATTATTCTTTCCGAACGTTTGCTGCCGTGTTTGTTCCAAAATGTTGACAAAACTGTCACCTATCAGCAAGATAACGCAACAATTCATGTCAGCAAGTCGACCAGACAGTGGTTAGAGGAGCACAATATCAACGTACTTGATTGACTAGCACGTTCCCTCGACGTAAATCCTATGGAAAATTTGTGGGGACTGCTTGTGCGTAATGTTTAGGCAGACAACACACAGTACCGAACAAAAGAAGGGAATGGGAACTGCATAAATTAAAAATAATTGATCATTACTTGGTTTAAATATAAATTTTTGATAAATGAATCACTGACCTTATCATTTTGAAGCACTGCATTTTGAACTTATTTACATAAATTTAAATAACATAACATAACGGTACACCTCTAAGAGCAAAATTGGCTTTTTATTCACTTATTTGAACGTAGATTTTTTTTAAAATAAGTTGGCCATACACAACATTCTATAGTTTGGATGAATTGGGCAAATATTAAGTGACCTTATCATTTGGACGAGCATCTTATGCAATATACCTACAAATTAAGGGTTTTTATTTCTCAAACTTTTTCCTTTCCCGGAAGAGCGGGATATGATGTATCTTTTTTAATAAAACAGCAATAATTTTTTAATAAATTAATACTCATGAAGTAAAGTTTTGTACGAGTATGTACATATGTAAATAATGAAAAGCAAAACAACTTTAAATTAAAAATTAACAAAAGTAATTTAATATTTTCCTTTTTTTAAAAGATTTTTATATTTATTGTTATATCCTATAATAGCTTTTCTTTTTTTTTTTTTGTTAGGACATAAATAGCGTGAATTGTAAAGAGGGCATTGTAAAAATTTCCAATATTTGCGTTAATTTTTACACTAGCTTCCTACAATTGCATGTCTTTTAATCGGTGAGATCTTTAAGATTGTCTTACAAGTTAAATTTCTTCAATTAAAGTATTCTCAAAAGTTTTATTTTTTGTTTTTTTTTTACTTGAAACTTGAAAATCAATTTCATTTTCAAAACATTTGTTAAAAAGTTCGTAAAGATTTTCTGCATATGTTATAGAATCGTATTTACCTGCTGTAAAAAAAGCATATTCTCTGTTATTATGATTTAAACATTTTCTGCTCCTAAAATAGCAATTAATAGATTTGTACTTCACTTACTTAGGGCATCCACCACCAATTGAGTTGGTTCTAAAACTTGTAGCATGTCTTCTGAAAAGAGAATATTTTCTTCTATCCAAATCTGACCCATTTCAAAGTCAATCTGGCTTTTAATTGACTTATTTAAAAAAAGAAAATTTTCAATCATGGCATTGATTTCAATCATCGATTGAATTCCATTGAGTTGTAACATCTAAATCAAGACATACATACTCGTATATGCTTTTTATGTTCTTGTTTTTTTTTTTTTATAAAATGCATCTACTACGATTAAGTGTATGGCATGGTTTAGACTTCAATCAAACTATCTTTTCTCAAATACAAAATTATACGCTTTTAAGCGCGTTTCTATTAGAAACCTAAATTCAGCAGCTTCACTTTTACACGGTATATTTTTTTGTCACATGAAAAATCCAGGGTTTCCCGCATAAAAATCCCGGGAAAACGGAAATTAGATTTGTGGTTTATGTTTCTTTTTCTTAAGCCGATTATGTTAGCAAAGTACTATAAATTTCATTATTTCCTTAACGAAATTATATTTGATATGAAATGACTAAAAGGTCATTAGGCATGTTATAGTTTTGTACATTTGGTTGTATGGATCCGCAAAGTTTTTTAACCCTTTCATGCCCGATGTTGCCTATAGGCAACATTGTACATTTTTGTTCATAAATTCCGTAATTTTTAATTTTTTAAAAGATTTTTTTTGCAAACAAGCTTGGTTTAAAATGGGTAACTTAAACATAGTATGTTGAGTACTCTGGAAGATAGTGGCGACGAATTCAATATTCGCCAAAGTGCCAACTGCATATGTTGTTACTTTTTATACAGTGGACAAGGTCAAAGTACAAAGTAGGATGTATTCTTTGCGATAAAATAAAATTTTCTACAGTTTGACTATAATTTCGATTAGTTTAACCTATACAAGAATAAATATATATATAAAATAAAACATTTATCACTACGTTGTGTTTATTTGTGTTGTGTTCAAGCTTATAACCTTTTATAGTATTAAGTAATTTTTTATGCAATATTTGTAAAATCTATTCATATTAATAAATGTAAATTAATAGAATTGTTAATGTAAACATTAACAAAAAAGTTGTTCTAAGAACCATATTTTTCTGACTTCGAATTGCTTCCGCATCCACCGTATTCCCCACTAGAAATGAGCGATATTTTCAAAACTGTGATTTAATCACGGTGATTGATAATTCACTGGTAACTACAGTGATTGAAATTGCCAAATAACAGTTACAAATAATGTCGTTCTTTCAAAATTGTTACATACTCAAATTTATCTCATTTTATTTTGAGCGAGGCTGAATTACTATTAGATGATGCTGATTATTTATTTTTGTCTTTTATACATGAACTTTCTGTGAAACTTAATTGTCAAACTTCATATAAAAAAAAAATTACATTAAAAATAATAACATTGATGACCACTTTGATTTTGTGTTGTAGTCTTTTCGTAGTATGTATCTAGTTGTCTCTTTCTTACGACTTAATAAAATACGTTATTGTCATTTCTTTCTTGTCATTTTCTTTTGGAATACTGCGATCACTCTTTTAAAGAACAGTGATTAAAGCCGAAAGTCCATACCATCCTTTTCATGCGCCTTGCGAATCTTGCTTTCTATGCCGATTTTATTGCAAGTTACACACAATGCGTTTATGCGACTGGTTTTTTGTTTTGATCAGCTGTTGTGGTAAAAAACAAACAAGCGAACAAGAACATTTTTGGAAAAAATAGAAAATCAAATTGTAATTTTAAAAGAATTTATGACATTAATTACAAATTTATAAGTTTACATATGTGATATTTTGACATTTGAAAAACGCTCATAACATAAAAGTACAGGCCGATTTAGAGGGAGAAAAAAAATGTTATAAGTTTTGCGAGGCAAATGTGTTAGAAGCAACAGAGTGAAAACTGGCAGATAAAGTAAAAAAATTAAATGTAAATAAACATTTATTTTGTGTTAAAAAGGGAAAATTTAGAATATTTTTTAATTTCTTCAATGAAAAGTTTAAAGATTCTTAAATATTTAAATATTAATCGAAATGTGGGTGAATTTCGGTCACAATGAGTATAGTTTCTTGAGCAAGAGTTAATTAAGAAGCTAAATATAATAAGATCAAAATAAGACGTACTGCTCATAAAAAAATTTTCTTGCTGAAAGTTGCCAATATTTTTTAATTTCTTGAAAGGAAAAATTAAAAATTGTTATTAGTTGTTTTTATTATTAATAGTTTTACACAAAAATTACATTGAATTGTGCTGTTAAGGCCTACGAAAATCCTCAAAAGAACACAAGACGAGTGTTTTCATTTAATTTATCCTCCATTTTTCTTGTTTACAAATTAATAAATTCAAAATAGATGACAGACACTCAGTAAATAAAAACAATCATATATACATATACATATAAACAATCATCATATACATATTTTGTTCATGAAAGAAATGTGTTAAAAACTGTATTTTAATGTATATTCCTCTTAAATTAGTAGTAAACTTTATTATACAATATGTTTTTATTAATATTTTTGTAATGCAAAAAGACAAATGCGAGAATAGTAATGCACTATTTAAACATATTTATAGAAACCATTCACAATAGTATATAATTTGGCATGTCAAGTTTAAAAAACTGCTGACATTTTCCAACACTGTATTAGTCGCATAGAAAAGTAGAAAGTAATCCTACTTTCTATGCGTCTATGCAATCTATGCTTTTTCTTCTGTAACTTGTCACAATCAAATACACTGATTCTACTTTTTCGGTATACGCATGTAATGCAAAACGCATGGTATGGACTTTCGGCTTAACAAATCACGTTCACTGAGAATAACGTTCTTCAAAAATCACTGGATCGCTCATCTCTATTCCCCACATTTAGCCTAATTTTGGTAAATTTACTGTCGTTCTCATTGAGTTGTGATACTGCGCATTGTATTTGTGAAGCAGGTTTTCCTTAACAAAAGTTACAAAATGCTCTATCCCACATACTGACAGTCCAATAATTAAGGTCTGGAACAGTATACTCTTCAAAAACTTTGAGAATTATACTAGAATTGTATGTGAATTTTTTAACAAAGTTAATATTACAGAAATTAAAATATTAAACAAATTGTATAATAAACACATATCCAAATGCATGCATATTTTCCCACAGCAAGATTATATTCAATATTTCACATATTTGATGAAAAAGCATGAAACATCCCATATTTATAAATCAACTTCCTCTGGTGCGACAACCAAGTATTCTGTTGACACCGAGTTTACCTGCCGCTTTTAACTTTTGACAGCTTGAGTACTACTCGCTATACGGCATATTGCCGCTCTGCTGCGACAACTGCATATTCTGTTAACACCATATTTACCTGTCGTTTTTAACAGCTTGCAGTACTACTCGCTAGGTTACGCTAGAGCCGCCATTGTGTTCGCCACTTAACTGAGGTGAGTTTGGACAGTCTGATAATGGTAATATTTTTCTACAGCAAAGTGTATTTGGAATGCTTCACTAATTCTTAAGACTGTAGTCTACCAAATCTTACCCGTCATATCCATTTAACTCCTTTTCTATAATCCAGCTGTTTTAATTTTTTAAATTAGAGATTGCTAGCGGAGTTCGATCGTGTAATAGGCGCTTAATATGGTGTTCAGGCATGTGTTTTATACAATAAATGCCTAAATTGAGCTCAATATTTCCTATAAAATTTCAATTATTTATTTATTGCACAATAAATACGAAAATTGTTAGTTGTTTTTCAAGCATTTGTTTAAATATTTTTAAATAAGTGTTTAACTGTTGGCACGCCGGGAATTATATGTATGCCATAGTTTCTGATAAACCAAGGTCCGTAAGATCTTTTTATGCGAGCCTCTGAATTTTTTTATGTGAATGAAGCTGAGGCATTACTATATGACAAAACACCATATTGGTTTTAAGAAAGAATTATTTGGCAAGAGTTTACAGGCGAAATAAAGGCTTAAGTCCCAAAATGCTGCTTTATGGAAAGCGACCTTTAATTGCGTGGGGGTACACTCAAAGTCGAGTTCCTTAATAACAAACTATAAATAAAGTATGCAACTTACCAATAACTGCGCTATATTTACCTTCTTGTAAAACTTTATCAATGAAAAGATAATAACAATCTTTCGAATGCTCTTATTACTCATTGTACTAACCTGTAGGTTTGTTTTCTCCTGAAACTAAATATGTAAATAATCCGGAATAGACTTTCTGGAAGCAGTTTACACATCAATAATTTTTTGAATAGCTTTGACATTGTTGGTAAAAAAAACTTATGAGCCTGTAAAATTCCTCATCATTACCTTAAGCGTATCAATCATCTTAACTATTGCAACCTTCTTTTGATGGTAATATTCAGGTCGTATAAAATTGTTAAGTTTTTAGGATTTATAAGCACCGGTCTGGTGAACATTGGCTTGAGTGACTTGATAAGCAGATGGATTCAATATATGTCGTCATCTAGGAGCATCCAATCTTCATTGGGATTATAGTCCCTCAGGAAATGAGTAATTAGGGACACACCGCAAGAGGGAGTAATATTACCACTGCTGTGGAACTTAGTCAAATCCTGATGGAAATGAAAAACACTGGGGTATTATTCTCGACTCCAAACTGTCTTGGAAGTGCAACTTGGAGGAAAGGATGAAGAAAGCGATGAAAGCCTTGTACATCTGTAAAAGCACGTTTGAAAGTAGAGGGGTATTAGTGTGCTGGGAATCCGAACTATCTCTCTACGCTGAACAAAGTACAGAGGTTGACATGTTGGGTCTGAAAGGACGGGTTTTGTTGGGAGATGTACGGCAGCGCTGGAGTCCGACTTGTAGACCCTTAGCTCAATTGAGTTAAAGCCATAATTTATTACGCCCCCTCGGGCATTGATGAGCGGAAGTGACTCCTCATTTAAGACGATCACCGCCTCGCGGTAGTCACCCCACTGGTCAGCAACTATTGCCACACTCCAGTTGTGAGTGGACAGGTGGGTGTTGCTGACCTTGAGGATCTTTAATATGGCTTCCAGTCGGGATTCTCGCTTTGGATCAAGGGCGGAGAGGAACCAGGTTTGGAGGGACCGCAGCAACTCTAGCTCCCTGACAGACTTCACCCATCCTGCTGATTGTCGCTTTGTAAAGCTCCATACAACGGAGGTCAGACCAGGCTACAAGTTCAATGTGCCCTTGGAAGCACCCTGCATCACGGCAGCTGGGTGAAGGGTCGGGGTTTGAGGCCATAACTTCAAAGAAGACGTCCAAGAGCGGGTGTTCCATCAGCTTCCACTTAATGGGAGCGATGGAACCATCAGCGTAGCTCTAGTCGATGATCGTCCAGGTTAGACCTTCCTTTAATACCTTACTGAGAAGCTTGGAAGGTTTGCTGCGGTCAGGATGTTTGGGGTCGAGTTGACCACATTGGATCGTTTGGGAGGCTGGGGTAGAGCGTTTAGCACCAAAATTTATGGTATTTGGCATTTTTTTTTCGATTAGTTCAAATAAATTTATATAAATAAATAAATAAATATAAATAATTTACGAAACGAATAGTTCGTTTGTTACTTTGATCTCTTATAGTATATAAAATTTATTGTAACTGACATCAATCCCTTACCTATTTACTGTAACGTTATCATACTAACAGGAAAAATGCTTCGTTTCGAATAAAATATATTTGGACCTTTAGAACTGGATTACTGAAGTACAATTGTGTATCATCTGCATAAATAAAACAGTAGTTGTCCATGTATTGATTAGGTATTTCCTGTGTAAACCAACTGCTAGTGATCTGTCACAGGATAACATTTTCACCGATGTAGAAGAATTTCAGCTGTAATTAAGGCTGTACTTATACTTTGAGCATTTGAACTCACTGCACTAGAAAATAATATTCGCGATGAGACTGGTTCGTCACTAGTTTTCTTATCACCATCTAAGTCTGTGTTTACACGAAGAGATCCTTATTTTTAAGCTTGCCACTTTATAGGTGAGAGAGGCGAAGCTATCATGCATACACAGAATTATAGATAACAAATATGACATCAAAAATAAGACTTGTTTCGTGTGAACGCCGAAGATAGTTCAAAGAAGAATAAGCCAAAATCTTAAAAATAAGACTCAGATCGTGTGAACATTTTTTGATGGTTTTGGATAAACTTCATTCAATACAATTGCTCAAAATGGGAGCACTTGCAGTTAAGTTCAGATTCGCCTTAATAAATAATTTTGCAGTCAAACAATTTTTATTAAAAATTGTTATTTAAAAATGTAAATATTTCATGTTATTATTATTGAATTTAATGAAAAAATTTAAATTTTATTGAAAAAACATGATTTGTTACAAAACAAATTTAACGAAACCTTTTTTCATTTAAAAAAACTTGGAAAAAAGGAAAACTAGGATCATTATTTACGTCTATTTGATCGGTATTTTTAAGTTTATGACATTAGACTTGTAAAGTGGGAAAAAATAAAACAAAAAACCAATATCTGATTTGTGTTGGTGTTCGGTTTAATTAAATTAAAGGGAATATATCACGATGATTGTTTGTCTTCAGTCTGTGTAGGCTTATGTTTATAAGAGTTCCATTGGAGTAGATAAACACTAAAATTTATTTATTTTTCATTATTATTGAATTCTTAGAATAATTTAGATGTATTTAAATAACATTGGAGAATGCTTCTGAAAGTTGTATATAAAGTTGTATATGTAACTGCAATCATTCTCAGCTCATATATCACGAAAACAAATTCCATTGAGGCTTTGTTGTCATTTTCTTTTCGAAATGGTTATAGAAACATAATGATGTAGTAATACATTACTAATTTAAGTATATTATTATATTTTAATATTTTTTATAAAGTGTTTAATAAATATAAAATTATAGAGTTTCCGGTGTTTTGTAAAACTGGTAGACAAATATTGGCATACCGAATCCGACTGAATTAATTTTCAAACCTTATATTATACTACAGTGGTCGGCATATTTATTTTGACAAAGTATAGTGAAGAATTGTTTTATTGTTTTTTAATATTGAAATTCCTATAACGGCACAGTTATCATAATATTTACTTTACACTAATTCTTAAGTATACGTATTCAAAATATTTTGTTAAAATCTTTACCCATTATCATTCTGAAGAGAGAAATCCAATTTGGTACAATAATTTGTAACGGCATAATTATTTTGACATTCTATAACTTCATTTTATTTTGTTTTTTGTGTTAAGCTTTAAATATTAACATTCGATGAAAGATAAATAAAAAATTCTATTACTATTGTGTAAATATGGGAAAAATATTCGAATTAACTATCACCGTCAGGAGTGAAATTATAACCAAGTATAATCTTGGAATATCTATAACAAATATTGCCAATGAGTACAATATACCTAGACAAACCGTTTATTATCAAATAAATAAATGTAAAAAAACGGAATCTGTCATTAATTTGCGTCGAACAGGAAGAAAGCGTAAAACAACGGCAGCGGAAGATCGACAAATTATCAGAAAGTTTAAATCTAATCCAGGTTTGACACCCAAAGCCGCTGCGTTGGAATGGAATTCGCACTCTGATAGTGATTTAAGCGAAAGAACAGTTCGACGACGTTTAAAAGAAGCCAACATGAATACATATGTAGCAAGATCAATTCCATGTATAGTCCCAAGGAACCAAATTAAAAGGTTAGAATTCGCAAACAGATACGTGGACAAGCCCCTATCACTCTGGCAAAGCGTCTTATGGACCGACGAAAGTACTTTCGAGTATTACTCGTCAAAGAAAAAAGTTTTTGTTAGACTGGACCAAAACACTCGAAGAAAACTGCTCCTGTTGTCGAAAAAGTTAGTCATGGAGGTGGCACAGTGATGTTCTGCGGCTGTATAGCATATAAAGGCTTGAGAGACTTGGTTCCCATCGACGGTTCGATGAACCAAAACCAATATTTGACAATTTTAAATGAATACGCATTTCCTTCTGGCGATAGGTTGATTTTACAGTCATTTATTTTCCAACAGGACAATGCGCCTTGCCACAAGAGTAAAATGATTAAGACATTTTTGACAGAAAATTGCATTGAAACTTTGGATTGGGCACCTCAAAGTCCGGATTTGAATGTGATTGAGAATGTTTGGTCACATGTAAAGCGCCAAAGAACCGCAGATCTGACAAGAACCAGGGAAGGAACAACTTCAGAGGTTAAAAAATTCATTCAATTCCTAAAAGTTCCTAAAAGACTCCGGAAAGTCATTGCCGCTAAACGCGGATACACGTTTTATTAATATTAAAAAATATCTAAAAGTATTACAAAAGTTGGAATAAGATATTTTCGTTTAAAGAGTTAAAATACTATATGTCAAAATACTTATGCCACCCCCTAAATTTTTAAATTAGTTGCATGAATGCAAATTTAATTTAAGAAGTTATGATTTTATGTTTTTTTTGTTATTAAATAAATGCTACTTTCATTACAAAAAAATTTGAAATATTTAATTTTTTGGGAATCTGAAAAAATTCAAAATGATAAAATTTCTCTGGTGTCAAAATAAATATGCCGACCACCGTATATTCAGACATGCACTTTTATTGAGTCAATATTCGGTTTATTGAATACAATATTTTAAGTATTTAGATATAACAATATACGCAGTTCAGCTGCTTATTCAATATTCATTTGACAGCTGGTAAACAAAACAGCTGGTTGTTTCAACAACATTGTTCGTTCTTTTGTTCGTTGTTTCTTTGTTTTTTGTTTGTTTTTTTTTTTTTTTTGTTTGTCATTGTTGATATTTCAGTTGTCAAATATCAATAGAAAGTGTTCTGTTAATTGCAATGTTTACTGAACATACTTATGACAGCACTGCATTTTAAGTTTTACTCAATATTACAACAATTTGCGTATTTATTGAGCAATAATTAATTGACATTTTATATGAAATATTGAGATGAATAATGCCGTTCCTTTGATTATTGTTTTTACTTTATTTCACAAGTCCTCAATCGGATTTTAATTTGATGATAATATTGACCAGTTTAACAGATTGATATTGCTATCTAGAAACTATTTTATAGTGTACTTTGCAGTATATATGGTCATTATCCCTATGGAACAGCCATCAAAGTGGCGTATTTTTATTCGTCGTTATGTAGCATAAACTTTCGAATGATTAAAATTTACTCCGTTACTAACCCGTAGCAGAAAAATTACATCCATATTATCGCATCCATGCTTTACCATGTTAAGGATGGTGGTTATAGGCAAAAATTTATATATTTTGAAATAAGAAAACTAATAATACAGCATACACAGTAAAGCACCGACTTGTTTAGTCGGTCTTTGACGTTGTTAGCTGAAAAAAAACCTACTTATGAAATAAATGTGTGTTTGAAGCTGTTGAAATATGTTGAAATATTAATATTCGATTAACGATGACAACCGAATTCAGTTTCATTGCCAGCTGGCAACCATACATTTACGGTTGCCGAAAAATTTTGTTGCAGAAAAAAGTAAGAGGCTTTGGGCCATTATTACAACTTGCCGTTAACTAAAGAGAGGATTTTATTGTTTTTTATTATTATAAGTATACAATATTGTTAGACTAAATGGACGATCATCCTACCGATAACTTTTAAAGTTAAGTTTATGTTTGAACTTGTCATCTATATCAGCGTTGCCACAAAGAAAAATTTTTCCCTACCAATATTCTTTCCAAAACCTAACAAAATTATTCCAATCCTATCAAAATTTGAAATTAAATAATTATAGATTATTCAGGATGAAATTAACGTTTTATTGTTAAAATTAACAAAATAATTTGTTTAAAAATGTTTAATATACTAAATATAGTATATTATATACATACATACATAATTGGTCATTACAACCCTTCAGTCAGGATTACGACCTAGTTTCTCACACCACTTATGTTGTGTGTGTTAATTTTATACATGAGTGGTGGGACCTACAGTTTAAAGTCGACTCCGAACGACAGATTTATGAGAAACTTGTCATGGCAATTTTATTTACTCTCAGAGTTTTTGCCAGAAATCTGCTAAGAGAAAGTCACCGAAGAAATACTTTTTATATTCTGTTTTGATGTCTGGCATGGAGCTCGAACCCTGGCTTTACGTCTAATAAGCCAACACACTACCTACTAGACTATATATGTATATATAACAAAAATTATATTTATAATATTCAGGTAGCATTGAGATCTTATTTTGCAGACCACACATAATGCGGTTCAGACTTGCATGTAACTTCTTTACATATGATTATGTTGTTTATTGTGCTTTTATCTAACATGTTTCTTAGTTTCGTTTTTATTAAACTTAATAGTGAAAATTTTCTACGTGGAAGAGAGAGCAAATTAAAAATAAAAATTACATAAATCACCATAATAAAATTCATTTAAACCATTTTTAAATGTGCTTACGTTGTCCTAAAACTCATTTATGCTATATCCTTAGATAGAACACTTAGTCGAAGTAAGTTCCATTGCATTACGATTTTGTCTGGACCACAATCCACTAAATTCTTAAATTTCAGTATTAAGGGTAATATATTTATTTTTTCTTTGAAAACAACATTTCTGGGTGTTATTATTTGTAGTAATTTTACATCTTCTCTTCCAAAGTCAAATCTTATTTTAATTTGGTTTAAATATTCTATATAAAATTGTAGAATATTTGATTTAATTTCCACTATATCTTCCTGATCTAAATTATTTTCAGTTAATATTTAGTTATCTTCATTAGAATTAGTTGTTTCAAGTATTGGAGTTTTTGAGATATGTATATCTAAAAATACTACACGTTTTAACCATTAAATAAACTAAAAAAACATTAAAATTACCTGTCCATAACTTTTTTGTGGCTTTTTGCTTAAAAACTACATGTAACAAATAGTTTTTTTACGCTGGCATTATTCACATTTCATTGTTCCTTATGTAAACACAAATATGTTAAACATTAAAGTACGTTAAAATAGGGTTTCCAACTATTTTCTTACTGAAACATTTTATTTTCGTTTTTAGACCTAAAAATAAATAATACTCCAAACTTTAAATCTTACAGATATTAATTGTATTTTCCTACCAAAAAATTTGAAATTGAAATTTGAACAAACCAACCAAACTACCGATCGTAGCATTTTTAAATAAAAACTACAAATTTTGTTCCAATTGGACCTAAACGGCAACGCTGATCTATATACAGTGCGGCGCACAAATAAGTATATGTTTGTACTCTGAGCAATTTTAATTGCCAAAAAATAAAAGTGTTAAACCAGTTCAAAATATTTTTATTCATTTTTAATTTAGTATTTAGTACTTAACAAAATAATATAAAATTCAAAACTAAAATTATCAAATTCTAAGAAAGAAACAATCAAGAGGAAAATAAATCGGATGTACTCAATTTTGCACCATTCAAAAATTTTAGGGAATACGAGTATTTTTAATATATAGTCCAAAGATCCTTGTTATGTAAAACCTTATTTACGCGACTTGGCATGCTCTCTACCAAATTCTCTATAATTTCTTTCGGAATATTTGTCCATTCTTGATGAATTTGTCCAACCGTCTCTTCACGATTGGCCACAAATTCTCAATAGGATTGAGGTCGGGAATTTGTGCTGGCGACTGCACTAATTGAAAATTTTGCACACTAAGCCATTCTTTAGCGATTTTGGAGGTGTGTTTGGGGTCACCAACCTGCTGGAAAAGTACTTCTTGCGCAGGATAGGCGTTCTAGTTGACAAAATCGGGCAGATGGGTCTGCAAAATTCTCAAATAATCTCCTTTTTTCATAATGTTATTGATTCTTTGCAGTGGTCCGAGGTGCCACCACGTAAAGCAAACCCATACCATGACATTTCCTCCACCGTGTTTCACCGTTTTCTTAACATGGTGTCTTTCAATTCTTTTCCCATGGCGGCGCCAGCAATATTGCTTACCATTGCACTGAAAGCGGTTGAATTTTGATTCGTCTGTCTAGATCACATGTTTCCAGTCATCCATTGTCCAATTTCTGTGTTCTCTGTCAAACTTTAAGAGAGCCTTTACATTTTTAGCCGAAAGTGCAGGTTTTTTCTTTTTGATTGCTGAGGTACAGCCAATATCTTTAAGAGCTCTACTTGCCGTCCATCATTTTCCCGATTGCCAAAAAGCTCCTTTAGGTGTTAAAAATTTGCCCCTTTTCATTTTTGTTAGCATTAGACAAGCATCTGCATTAGTTAGTAGTTTTTTACAACCTCTGTCTTGAAGCTTTCAAGTAGGCGAGGTGCCACGCCCACATACTCAATAAGTATTTAATGTGGCATATCTCATAAACTGCAACAGCTAGAGTCCTCAAATTTTGTATGGACGACTTTGACAAATTCACTTTGACTTTCTTGTGTTTCAATTAGCCAACGAATTCACTTCAAACGAATTTCTTTATTTTCCATTTTTATAAATTTTGAAAAGAACTCAAAAAAAGAGTATAAAATAAAATGTTTACCGACTGCTTCTATAAGTTTTCAAAACACTTGGAGTTGATAGTCGCACACATAACTTCTGCCCGTACATTCCGCAAGCTTTGACTTTTGAAAGTCGACTTCTAACACGTGTTTACACGACAATAACTAAATTACTTCTGAAAGCAACTCCGCTAGAAAATATACTATTGTACACCCGTCTGTTAATTTTTTTGGCAATTTCTGTCTACATGTTATTTTTTATTATAGTATTCATATCATTTCCATTTCAAAAATCATATAATAATATAAATCATATAAGACGTCGTTTTTTTAATTCTCTTTCGACGCAATTTCTAAAAATCCTTAGCATTTTTTTTTTTTTATTTTGTTTATCTTTTTGTTTGCTCTCTACACCGCTTACCTCCAAACAAAAGGACGTCGCAAGAGTCATCGTGCAAATCGAGTGATACACTTACTAAAAGGATTAATTTTTCTGTTTTTTGAAAAACAGGTTAAATTTAATATACAAATGTACGTATAAAAAACTATCATGTCGCCGTGTACAGCGATTTTGCGTAACCAACGGCAAACACTGCTGGTTACAAGAATCCTTTTATTTATAAAGGGTCCGCCAAATAACTTTTTTTTGAAAATGCTTAAAAAAACTACCGAATATTTTCTCAAATTTCTTTTTTTATTTGAAAGTACAATCCTTCCGGTTAATAATGGAAAATAATTTCATTCAAAGGGCTGCCTCGGCTGGTCATGCAGTAGCCTACACCAGAAGATGCCGATTTTGGCAAAAAAAATCATCTTTTCAGATGAAGCTCATTTTGATATTGGCGGGTATGTAAACAAGCAAAATTGTCGCATTTGGGGCACAGAAAACCCGCACGCATACATTGAAAAGCCGACGCACCCGAAATGAGTCACTGTTTGGTGCGGATTTTGGTCCAGAGGCGTAATTGGGTCATTTTTCTTCGAAAATGAGCAAGGAGTGGCCGTTACAGTCAATGGCGATCGTTATCGGGCCATGTTGAACGAATTTGTGTTCACAAATTTTTTTTTTTCATGTATTATTTATTGAATCTTTCCTTTCGGAATTTCCAATAAGTATTCAAATCTTAACCTAAAATAATACAATAATAAAAATTTTTATTGCCACTGCAACGTACAACTAAAAGTGCTCATCAAAAGTAAATTTATCTGATCAGATCATTTGTTTGAACCCTTTTGAGATGTCTATGACCCTCGAATACAAGTAAGTCTCTTACAAGACGGTTGGGATGTTCTGTAATCCTAGAGATGTAATTGACACTTGCTATTTTTATTTCCCCTCGAACTAAGGGCAGCTTCAGGTCTTTGTGGATGTTACTGTTCCTCATATACCAAGGAGCACCTTTTATTATTCTAAGAAGTCTAGATTACCGCCTTTGAAGCTTCTCTACATTGGATGGTGAGGCTGTTCCCCACAGTTGGATACCATAAAGCCAAATAGGTTTCAATACTGACTTATACAAAAGCAGTTTTAGTTCTAAATCAAGGGTTGACTTAGGTCCAATAAGCCAGTAAAGTTGTGCTGTTCTGAGTTTGATCTGGGTAATTTTGGCAGCTATATGGTGAGCCCAGGAAAGGCGACGGTCGAGATGGATGCCCAGATATTTTACACTACTATGTTCTGGTACTGTCACACCATTAATCTTGATGGGCGGACAATTTCCCCTTCTCAGTGTAAACGTGATGTGCATGCATTTAGAAACATTGACTTTTATCTTCCACTTCAGCAATCAATTTTCCAAATCACTAACATGAGATTGAAGTCTTTGTGACGCAACTGTAGAATCTCTATGAATAGAGAAGTGAGACGTGTGAGTCACTAAACTTGTAGGCATATCTGCAGTGAACAATAAGTAAAGGAACGGCCCTAGAATACTTCCTTGTGTTACGCCAGCAGATATCTTTCTGCGGGAAGAGGTGACATCTTTTGATTTTATTTTGAAATATCTATCCCATAAGTAACTTTTTAGCAATTTATGCACATTCTTTGGTAAAAAACTTCGTGATCTTAAAAAGAAGTCCTTCGTGCCAGACCTTATCGAAGGCTTGAGATATATCAATAAATAGCGCAGAGCAATACTGCTTGTTCTCAAAAGCACGTCTAATTAAATTGGTAATTCTGTGCACTTGCTGAATCGTGCTATGTTTTCGCCTAAAACCAAACTGATGGTCGGGAACTATGGCGTTGGTATCAATATGCGGTATTAAACTATTAAGCAGCAGTTTTTCGAACATCTTAGAAAGTATTGGGAGTAAACTTATTGGGCGATATGATGATACTTGCGTTATGTCCTTGCCTGGTTTAGGTATCATCACTAAATCAGATAATTTCCAAGATGCAGGAAAGTAGCCTATTCGCAACATAGACTTAAAGATGAACAATATAAAACTCACGGCCGATGTAGGAAAAATTTTAATCAAATTCGCAGTTATTTTGTCACAGCCAGGTGATTTGTTCGGCTTTAGGTTCTGGATGACGGCAATCACTACAGACAGCCGGAACTTGATCGGCCTACTAACCACATCGTCGATTGTAACTGGGGCAATACTAGAAACAGAATTGTTTGGTGTAAAAACATTCTCTAAATAGTTGGCAAAAGCGTCCACTTTCTGTTCTGCGCTTTTTGCCCAATCACCGTGCTGTAGTCGTAAAGGGGATTCATGCAAAGTAGGTCTCCTCATTTTCCTTACTGCCTTCCATAAACTGTAGTCCGAATTTTACAAGTATTTTTGCAAGTTCGACTCTTTGTCCTTCTGCAAAGCGTCACACAGAAGTCTTTGGCACAGATTAAGTTGAGACTTTAGACCTGTTCCTCTACATATATTCGACGGTTTAGAAGATACCGTAATCCATATATAGGATGATTGTCACCTTTTTTTCTTATATTGTTCGAATTAAATTCTATTTCGACTCTAAAAAGCGGTTGTGGAATTTTATTTTTATTTAAAATATTATGGATTGATTTGACTTCATACCCTTCAGATTGAAGGGCATTCTTAATATCGCTAATAGCGATATTAATGCCTTTAATGATTACATTTAAACCTTTTGCACTTTTGAGTTGATAAGTATAGTAGTTTTTCTTTTCAGTATCGCACTTGTTCACAATTGCTCTAAAAATCTTTCTTGGCTTGGATTTTGGTTTCCTGAATATAACCCTTTCGTAGCGAAACAACGTAGAAATTGTCTTTGCCAACAAGCTGTGTCAACTTGGTTACCTAGGCATTGGTAGTGGGCTCTCGTAGGTACAGTGGTGGGGGTTTGAAGTTCTTTTTTGCAGGTGTATTGTCTTCCCTCTCTTTTTCTGCTTGGTGGTGGTATTTTTGCCTGTTTTGGATGCGGTTCCAACGTGGAGGCTGCTCTAGGGCTGGACTTACGTTTCGTTATTGTGATATAACGGTCCATACCTGTGAGGACTTTTTCACTGCTCTCAGTCTTCGCTGCACTTTTTTTAATTGTCGTAGTTTCCTTATTTACGTCCGGTGATTGCAAAATACCTTCAATGTTCTTATGATTACCCAAAAGAGGGGTATGGGGTAGATTCGTATTTGGCCCAACACACTTATTTAAATTTTGACCACTTGCACTATTGCTGATTTTTTTTTTCACTTGTTGGGTCGCTGTCAAATAAAGCGAGTCATCAATTTTTTTTATTTATATTAACTGTTTCACATTCTTTTGAAGTAATGATCACGTAAGCATTTCTATCATTAAAACTCAGTCTGCGTTCATTAGCACTTACACTTGGCTCACTCATTAATTAGGTTAACGGCCTTTATATTTTTTTTACTTATTTGATTGTTGTCTGTCTTTATGCAGTTTTCTTTTTTTTTAACTTTATTAAGTTTAAGTTTTTTTGTTTTTTTATAATTCTTTTTTTATTTTACTTGTAATAAGTCACCTATACCAAATATTTTATATAATTTGCCGACTGCACGTCCGTACACTTTAAGTGCCGCGAACTAATGTTCACAAAAATTGAAGAGGAGGATATTGGCAACATTTGGTTTCAACAGGACGGCGCTACGTGCCTCACAGCCGAAGCTACACTCTATGTTTTGCGCCCTGTTTTTGAAGATCGCATTATCATCCGCAGAGCTGATGTCGTTTGGGCACCTCGGAGCTTCGTTTTGAAACAGTTGGACTATTTATTTGTGGGGTGCCGTCAAAGATAAGTGTAACGCCGACAAGCCAGAGACAATTGACGCTTTAAAGGACAATATTCGTGAAGCCATTGGTGAAATACAGCTGCACACAATCGATAATGTGCTTAAAAATTGGGCCGATCGTGTAGGCTACTGCATGGCCAGCCGAGGCAGCCATTTGAATGAAACTATTTTCCATTATTAACCGGAAGGATTGTACTTTCAAATAAAAAAAGAAATTTGAGAAAATATTCAGTAGTTTTTTTTAAAGCATTTTCAAAAAAAAAGTTATTTGGCAAACCCTTTATCTTTATTATAAAAGCCTGATAATTAGATCCTTGTTTTTCTTTTAAGAAAAAAAATAAACGTATTTCAAGGAGAAATAAAAGTAAAGTTAATAAAAATTAAAAAGTTAACATTACTAGACATTACGTGATGTAACTACATTAACGTCATCGTTGGTAAATTTATGGTATGCTTAGAAACTTGTGGGCTGTTATCGAATCGACTCCCTTTGCCATACGTATGCAACTGGCTAAAACGTATTTGATTCCTGTCCTTTTATACGGATCTGAAATTTTCACAAACTGTGATGCTGATGATAAGCGGAAACTCAACCTGGCTTATAATAATATAGCCAGATATGATTTTATTAGGGGACGTCGAGATCATATATCACAATTTTCATACCAGATATTCGGAGTTAATTTTGATAATCTATTAAATATAAAATGCCTTATTCTCCTCCATAAGATTATTACTCTAAAACAGCCAATATACTTATTTAGTAGGATTACATTTGCTAGATCCAACCGCGGTATGAAAATTATCCAACACAGACATAGGACTGGACACAACGCCAGTTTTTTAAATACACCATCAGTCTTTGGAATAACTTAGCTAATTATATTCAGAATATAGGCAATGCAGTTAAGTTCAAAAAGGAGTTATACAATCTCTTCAAGTAGTTTTTAGCATATCTTGATTTATTTTTTTTGGAATTTTTTTTTCTATTAATGATTATTATTTTTAATTTTTGATTTTTTTTAATTAATCTTCAAATTTCATTGTATCTTAGTTTATGTATATACATATTTTTACTTTGTTTGTATATTTCTTTATATTTGCATATACTGTTCTTTGTAGCTTTCCTAATTTATTTTTTACACATATTCATTTTTTTATCCTTTTTTGTATCGATTGCTATTTCCCGTGATTTTAACACGTTTTTTTCTACATTTTTATTTCTACATTATTTCAAACATTTCATTACATATACGTATAATCAATGATTTGTTATTATTTTCTTTCTTTCACTTTCATTTATAAGATCTTGTTGTGCTATGACTAATAATAAATAAATAAATAATTTAGGCTAAAACAGTTACGTATATCACGCCCCAAATATGAACTTAGCAGTATTAGCCTACCACGTAGCGGCTACTATCTTCTAGATAGACCCTATACGCCACCACCTGACTATTTAGTGACATATATCATATCATATCAAGAGATTGATGAGGATTTTCAACCAACATTACATCAAAAAATTTAAATAATTTTCAAAATAATTTTCTCTTCAGTTATAATTATTAATGTAAACAGATAATTTTAATTAGAAAAGATGAGGCATAATAAGAGTAAATTGTTGTTAAAATTACGTTTTAAAAGTAGAGAGTGTATTAAACAAACAAACAAAAAATTGTTTAGAATGTAAGTAGCAGTTTAAGGGCCATTATTACAACTTGCCGTTAAACTTAGGTTTAGTTAAAGGTACATTTAGCTAAACGGAACTGTAAAGTTACCTTTAACTTATTTTCGTTATTACAACTTACAGATAAAATAAAGTTAACTGTTTGCACAAATATGGCAGTGCCGGAGCAATGTCGAAAAAACTGCTCAATTAAACAAGTTTTTTTAACGCAGTGGCAATGACGGGCTTCGTTTTTTTTTGTTGTATATGCTCATTTTGTTTAAATTTGAAGCTGTCATATTGAAAATAATATATAATATGGCAAGTTCAAACATGTGACCTTTAAATGTTAAAGGTAGGATGATCCTCCCTTTAGCTTAACGATCACTTCTATCTTATTGGGTACTTTAATAATGAAAAACAATTTATCTATTCGTTAAAATCCACCATTTAGTTAACGGGAAGTTGTAATAATGGCCCTAAGTGTTTAATTTTATAATTAAAGGGTAACCTCATATGTATGTGTATATTATTGGATTGTAAAAAGTATAGGTATGTAATCAAAATAAAAAAATAAAATGAGAAAAAGTATAATAATTGTAAAACTTATACATTAGGTATAGAATTTCTTTAAACCTTATTTATATGGTAGACAACGGTCCGTGGACCATTAATTTCACTATTTTCACATAAGAATCCTTCATCAAAAATGACTAGAATTAGACTAGATTTGTGTTACTATGATTTTTCAATTGTCTATAAAAAGCGCAAGATGAATACAAATGCAAACGCACTTTCCAGAATAGAAATTAACTCAAATGTACTAAAACAAATGAAACAAACTACAGGAATATGACGAAAAACAAAAAAAAAGTTTTAATAACAACAAGAGGCATGAAAAATATAGAAAATGAGGCAAAGAAAGAATTAGATAAAAGAAAAGATATTAATAATGAAGAATATGAATTGAATAATGTAGAAGATATTAATGAAATAGAAGATACACGTGTAGAAGAAGACAAACTGGAGAAATACACATCTCAGAAGCCTGATCAACTTCACATATGGAAATGCACCTCCATTAATGACGTCAAAAATATAAATAAACTGCAATTTAATAATATTAAGAATATAGAGAATTTGAATATATACACTGTCGGACAAAATAAAGTGCGGTTTGAAATATTTATTGTTTTTTGATTAAAGCATATGTTTATTGCTTTCAAATGTTTATAAATTATAGTTTCATTCTTAATTCGGTTAATATTTTATCTAAAAAGTATCTTATCATTGCATTCTTTCTTTATATTTTCTATTTATAATAGAAACTATATGGCACATAAGGAATTTCAAGTGACAAAATAAAGTAACACTTCACTAGAAAATATTGTAAATAATTAAATAACTTTAAAAAATAGTACGAACTTGCTCCTCCTTTGATATTTATGACATCTCTTAATCTTTTCGGCATACTTAGCGCAAGGTTCTTCAAAGTATTTGTAGGAATTGCACTCCATTCACTTTGCATTTTTTCTAAAAATGTTTGAATATTTGTTCTGGACTCCATCGGGATTTTGTCATCTAAGATAGCCCAAAGATGCTCTATGGGGTTTTAAACTGGGCTTGGAGCAGGACATTCAAATTTTTCGACATTATTTTCTTCAAAATATTTTTTAATGACCTTACTCGTGTACTTCGGGTCGTTGTCTTGTTGAAAGATAAACACTCCAAACCCATTTCTTCCGCACTGCTGTAAAGATTTTCTTCCAAAATATTTACATAGTGCTCTCCAGTCATTTTGGAATCAATTTTAACCAGTTGGTAGACTCCAAATCCTGAAGAGGAAAAACATCCCCACACCATGTGACTGCCTCCGCCATAAATATTTACATAAATAAATATTTACTGAATCATTTTGGAACGAAATTATTTGGACAGACGAGTGAAAATATGAACTAAAAAATTGCAAAAATCGTAAAAGAGTGTGGTGTGAACCAACACAAAAGCTTAAATCGAAAAACCTTATCCATACTGTAAAACATGGTAGAGGCAGCCTCATGGTGTGGGGATGTTTTTCCTCTTCAGGAGTTGGTAGACTCGTTAAAATTGATTCCAAAATGACTGGAGATATAAAATATTAACCGAATTAAAAATGAAACTATAATTTATAAACATTTGAAAGCAATAAACATATGCTTTAATCAAAAAACAAAAAATATTTCAAACCGCACTTTATTTTGTCCGATAGTGTATATGGAAAATAATACTGCGCACATAGGTCGTGATGATAATTCAACGAAACCAGTTTCGAATATGAAGAAATCTCGTACCCAAAATATTAGAGATGAAAATAATTATATGAATGCAAGATTCAGCGAAAACTCAGCGAAACTAGATTCGATTCTGACGGAACTGATATCTAAAATGAATAGAGAAAATATAAAAGAATTAGCGCCTTCAAATGAAGATAAAATATTTGATTTGTATACAAATGCGTTTGTTTTATAACTGTAAGTTTTTTTATGTTGAATGAACCTTTTTTTTTGTTGCTGTTTTCAATCAAATTTATTTTACATACAGTGTCGGTCAAAACATATGGGACAAAATACAGGTTATAATATTTTGTACGATTTAAAAGAAATTAGATATTTTAGAAACAACAAATACGTACTAAAATAAAAATACATGCCTAGTATAGTTAAAAATAAAATTTAATTTCAGTGTTTATTAAGATATTATTAAAAATTAAACAAAAAGGTAAATAAAGATAAAAAATTCATACGACAAAACATATTGGATTATGCAGCATGATCTAATATTTTGTTGCATAACCGTGATTTTTCTAAACTTCAGCACATCTTTTCGGCATAGAACTATTAAGATTCTCTATTATATTCATTAGAATAGCTGACCATGCCTCATTTATAGCTTGATATAATTTATTTGGATCCCGATGTGCCGATTCCCGATTTACCTTTTCTATTTATTTTATTCCCATAAATTTTCTATAGGGTTAAGGCCGGGTGACTGCGTGACATTGACACCTTCTTGTTCCAAAAACTCTTTCACCAATTTGGATGTGTTTTCGGGTCGTTGTCGTGTTGAAATATCCATTGGCGTGGCATTTTATCACTGCATGTGGCAACATCTTCTCCAGCAATATATTTTTATACATTTGTTTGTCCATAATACCGTCGATTTTGTGTAAAGGTCCTAAGCTTTCCCCAGAAAAGCAACCCCACACCATAACATTGCCACCTCCATGCTTAACTGTTCCGGAACAATATTTCGGACTTAGTCTGCTACTGACAGGTTTTCGAACTCTTCTCATTCCATCAGAATCCACAAAATTAAATTTGAATTCATCGGAAAACAAAACAGTGTTCCATTGTCCAACTGTCCAGTTCAAGTGTTCTCGAGCAAATTTTAGGCGCGCCTTACGGTTTTTCTGTGATTCTGAAGACATAGTATATACCAATTTTCTGTCCAATATGTTTTGACCGACACTGTAAGTAAAATTAAATATTTATGAGGATACGATAACAAATAAACTCCTGAAGCTCATATAATAAGAAAGACAAGTTATTTTCAATTTTAGCATTTCTTTTTAGCAGTTTGAATATTTTTTAGCATTATTTTAAACCATATCTAGTAGCAAATTTTTTTAAGATATGATCACACTGGACTAAACATATTGACGATAAGTTTTTTGTCCTAAAGCCGTACATAATACGACGAGCTTTCAAATCTTCTGCATCAACACATGCACCATTCATTCACACCGATTTCTCCGATGGCAGCTAATAATTCTTAATTAGAGGTAGGATGAACCTGATTTGGTACTCGAGCTCGGCTCATTAACTTTTATCCATTTTTGATAACTTCGGTCTTCGTCGCAATTTCGGCACTGCTCCATACTTTCTTTTTGTACTTTATCATAAATGGAAAACTGTCTACAAATATGCGTTATATACGCAAGATTTCGTAGGAAACCAAAGTTTATTTAGTGGACCTTAGCTAGACGCTTCAGCCTAAGAATCTCATCAGCTTATGAAATATCAAACGTCGCACATGCGTTAACACGTAATTGCAGCTGATAACCATAAGTTGTAGTTATTAAAAACTTTTTCTTTTAAAAGTAAAATTTTAAGATGTCATTATCTGTAATTCCAATTTGTATTACAGATTACAGATACTTGTATTTGTATTGGTAACTGGCAACTCAACTGGATTTCGATTGCCATCTATAATCTCGCCACCAATGTACATGTTCAATTACATTTTCAAAGAACGGAAAATTCAATGGCGGTAATATTTAATACTATTCATAAAAATGACTTCCACCGTCATGCCATTTGTTATTAAGTCTTACTATTATAAAAAAAAAGATTTTGTTCAGAATCCGTTTTTTTTAAACAATTTTTTCACGGTGTTGGTTACTTTAGACCCATAGAACTAAGGTTGAAATCTTGTTTTCCCTGAAACGATACCAAAAGGAGGAGAAAGATGCAACAATAGTACAACACGTCCAGATGCGGGAATTTTGTATTTTGTAAGGACTATTAAGTTGAAAAAAAAAAAGACACAAAAGTTTTCGGAGGAAGTGTACCGTCACATCAAGAAGTCAAACAACAACTGTCTTTTCTTTATTATTATAATTATTATTAGACTTAAACTAAATTACATTTTTGTTTATTCAGCATTTGCAAACTTTAATTTAAATTACATTTATGATTATTCTGCGTTTTCAGTTTTGACAATTTGCTTTAGAGTACTTTGTATTAATTAGGATACCTATTCTATTTCTTAGAATTTTGTCTGTAATTTTGTTTTCAATTTTAAATTCTTTAGATTTATTTTGACAAACAGGAAATAGGTTTTGTTTTACAATTTTATTTTATTATTTCTTTTTTTATTTTGTGTTTTTTATGCTTGCTAAGAAATCTTCAATAACTTCTGTTTTGTTGTATGTGTTTGTGTTTAAATATGTAACTCGGGCACCTTAAACGCGTTTGTCTCGAAATTACTTCTTCGACTTGGCGACCACGATTTACCAAATCTACTCGAACGATTTCGCCGAAATTTTGGAACAATGTTCCTAAGGCAAGTAGTTTTAGCCCGAAGTAGGATATTTTTGATCCGTTAATAATTTATAATTTTATTAAGCAATTAAATTAGTACAAACCAGGAAAAAAATTAAAACGCCACCTTTTTGTTTTTTTTTTTGCCTTTTCAAAATACATATTACAGTTTAGGCTGTACCCAATTTTATAAAAATTCATTTCGATTTTGTGAGTTCATCAAAAAGCCAAACATAAGTATTTTGTTTGAAATAATTTATTTCTTGTACAAAAGTGCTTAATAAAATTCGCAAGCAGTAATTTATAAATTAATTCAGATTTACCAGGGCGAACTCAATTAGGTGATGGCAATAGTACAACAACTCAATTCGCAGTGTTTTTTAACAAAAACAACATGTATTTTCTGTTGGTTTTGGGTGACGATAATTGTCAAATGAAATTCGCCGTAAACCAGAAATGACAAAGGCGAATCCATATAATGACATAAAGTTGTTATTTTGTGTCATTATTTCTCTTTTGTTTCTTTTTGTTAAAAAAAAAAAAATTTTAAAAACAAATTTTAAAAAAATAATTTTTTTAAATACGAGCTGATTTGCGCTACCACTAAGGTATGACGATCTTCAGAGGAATACTGGGAAGCATAAAAGCGGATTCTGCAAGAAAAGTTGTGCCCAAACATCCAGAATATTTAAATAAATTATAAATTGTGTAGAACAGAAATGTTAAAGGAAATAAAAAATAAATAAACAAAAGAATGTATATACAGTGAGCAAAAAAAAATGTGTACACTTATTGTAAAAAACTATTAAATAAATTATTCCACAGGATTTTGTTTAAGATGACTTTCTAGAAAATCCGTTAGCCATAGTTAAAAAATCACCACTTTTTTGCCTAAAAATGTGGGAATTTCTTAGTTTCGACAATTATTTTTTTTATATGTAACCAATAGAGAAATGTTTATAATCAGAATATTAAGCTTTTTTAGTCTTAAGGACAATAAATTTCTTTTCATGGATAATTTTTTGTTTATATGTTATTTCAAGGTAGTAAGTGTATGTTTTTTTGCTCACTGTACGCAAACAAAATATTTGACATTTATGTGAACTGAAAAAAGCAATCAGCGGGGCTAATAACATCACCTATTATGAATTCGCCTTGAGATTTACAATCTTAAATTACATTTTATCAAATTTAACCGATAACAATAAAATCCATGGTGAGAAAGGATTTTTTCTGTCAAAATTTACTTTAAATGAATTGAATCCTGCAAAACTAATTATAATAGTGGGCATACTATACTATACTAATACTATAAACAAATTTGATAAAAAATTTCATATTTTTGCTATAACACTCATAACACGCAGCTATTCAAGCGACTATAAAACGTTTTCCTCTGAATAATTATGATATTGCTACATATTATGTCATATTGTTTTTATTTAATATTCCGGGTTATACAAGCTCCCGCTGGTAAAATATTTGGTCTTTTTTTTTTATCACGTAGACACCCTTGTGGTAATATTTTGTATCTCGTAAAGAGCAGCAGCAGTGATTGCTTTAACATGAATAAACTACCAAAATACCGAAACAATTCTAAATTAATTTGTAAATTATTGTCTGGGGATTATAATTAAGACATTTTAACCTTCCAGGGGTGAATCTGTATATTTAGTAAAAATAATTCACCCTTGACATTTATTTGGATATTCTGACTTTTTAAAGTGCTATAACACTAAGTACCAATGTTAAAACACAACAATTTGCCCTCTTCCATTATGTATGTATGTATGCATGTATGTATACATATTCACATCTATATACATACATACATATATATGTATGTATGCGTGTATGTATGTTCATTCTGATGTAGTTCGAGTTACATGTTAAAAATGCGAATAACAAGGGATGATTCCATTTGTTTACAACCGAAATAAATATAAAATTGATTATCGCCTGACTCACTGACAGTTCATAAAATATCACTTAATTTTAAGTAATTTGTAAACTTTTGCGTGTTTTTGCTATGCGTTCAATTTTCTTTGTGGGGAATGTTAAATATTCTGATTGTTAGAAGTAATTGAGTGTAAAATATATTCCTAAATTAAGTGAAGTGATTGCTTTTAGTGGCAAACATTATTGTTAATAATATAGATAAGAATCCAGTATTAAGATTAATTACTGATTTGATTTCTATATTATAGGTTTTGTTTTGGTCGTAACTAAATACAAACTACTTCAATTAATTTTCTTTTGACAGTTATAACTTTTACTAACCTCAGACTTAATAGAAGAAGTATAGGACCTACGATATAGATATAAATGGGAGTGGTCTTTCACGCTCAATCTGCGAAAAACTACGCAGGAAACGCAGCGTAATGTCCATTAGGTTCCTCGCGGGTATTATCCAAACGGAAGTCTATGCTATCCTAGTTAACTTAGATAGAAAGTGCAAAAGACACGACATAGCAATACTCACAGTCAACCGCCCGCTTAAGTTATGAATTTAAATCGACGATGGTATGTTACTGTCTGAAGAAGCTGATTCAGCTAGGGAGTAGGGGAGCTTCCACACCGCTAATGAGACCAGAACCTTTCTACGTAGTATGTGCGGATTTTTGAAAAATATACTCTACGAAGGGGTAAATAAAGAGAGATAAAGGCTCTCCTCAAACCAAGTATTTTTGGGGCAATCGAAACTTTGTTTGGAAACTACAATAAGGGAAAATCTGCATCTTGTCATCATCTGCATCACGGTTCACTGATTCCAGATGGTCGTTGTCTCGATTTTGTCACTGAAAATGAATCTTGGTATTTGTGGTGCACGATTCATTTAATAAGGAAACACTTGGGTAAATATCAAGTGGTGGGCAGAGAATTTTCATTGTTGAAATCGAGCAGAAACCTGATGTTTCCAGGGCAACAGGCTTGGATGAGCCCTTACGCAGATACTCTTTAAAGACGGAGGAGAGTGTAATGGATCATATGATCTAGATTGGTTTAAAAATAAAAACACCGATGCTACGATTATGAAGGAAACACTTCTCTACTCTGCTTCGAGGCACTGTCGACACCAATACCGCCTTTAGAGACGATGACGGCGTGGAAATTCCGCCGCCTAGCCATGAAGAGGCCAAATAATGGGTCTTAAGGAATAATAAAGCTGCTGGTCCTGATGGCCTCCCCGCTGAATTGTTTAAGATCGGAAATAAAGTGTTGGTAGGGCGCATGCACCAGCTTATTTACAAATTACAGGCGTATTGTGTGAACGACTTAAGGCTTTCGTCAAAACACTGTTTGGACCTTATCAGTGCGACTTCAGACATAGATCGACCAGATCTTCACATTACGTTAAATCCTGGAGAAGACCCACGAAAAACAAGGCAACACACACCAGCTATAAGGTAGCTGTCGATAGCCCCATAAGATATCGTGTTTTCGCTGCAATGTCTGAGCTCGGTATACCTGCGAAGCTGATAAGGCTTTGCAGAATGATGTTGAGCAATTCCTGCAGGTAGGACAGAACGTTTTGATACCGTGCGAGGTTTCAGACAAGGCGATCCCTTAAAACGAGTGTAGTGTTTTGTCATCCGTCGTGTGCAGATGTAATCGCACTGTCCGTCTATTTTGTGTCGTCCGTCTATTTTTGTTTTAAAACAACAAAAACATCAAACGAAATATTTATTAAAAATAACCTATTACATACATACATACCTATTACATACACTTAACCGCAAAAATTTAAATATTTGAACTCAAATAACCTTAAAATGCGGGCTTCTTGAGGATGATTGCTGTAGGCTGTCTAATGGCGAAGGCATAGCAATAGTCACCTAGCAGCAACTCGTTTCCTTGCCGTTCGCATCTTGAGTTTAAATCAAATGTCCACAAACACTACTCCCTCTTTCCACCTTCCTATAACCTATTTTTCTAAACCTGCACAATGCACTGCATGAGTAGGGGCCATACCCTGAGTGCTGGTTTTAGCAAAAAAAAAAAAAAAAAAAAAAAAACGTAGTAAATGTTGTCGACATATAGAGAAATGCGGCGTATTGGATCCCAGGTTACGGCCGATAACTATACTTTCGATATGGTCAAGGAATTTATTTATCTTGGCTACACCGTTATCACTAAAAATTATGTCAGTGTGGAAATCAAGCGCAGGATCACTCTTGACGACAGGTGCTACTGTCGTCTAAATAGGCAATAATGTTAAGCACTGATGCTGCAGCAGCTTTGAGAGTATTTGAGAAAAAAGTCCTACGTTAGATCTTCGGTCCAGTGCGAGTTGGCGATGATTTCCGCAGCCGATCCAACAGTGAGCTGTAGAGCTCCTCAACGACATGGACGTTGTGCAGCATATTAATGAGGAATGGAGGAGGATGCTCCGGCGAGACGGGTATTTGATGCAGAAGTCGGCGAAAAGGATGATCTTGTTTGCGTTGGAAAGACCAAATCGGCGAATCCCTGTCATCGATTGGAGTGACCTATTGGCGAAGGCGCTCAAGAAGCAGAGGCTCCTGGAAGGACGCGTTGAGGCAATCCGTTAATCGAATTGTTAATGACCAATTAAATAAATAAGTAAGTGATGAAAAATGACGGCTTTATGAAAGCAATGTGGATTAATTTTTTATCTGAAAGCATCGTATAACATATTTTTAATGGAACTTACATATTTTATGAATGTTAATATCGATGTTTAGAAAACTCGGATGTATCGTTTGTATCCCTAAGCATATCAGAGGAATCAATTGGGATGCATGTACCTAAAACATCTCGCCTTTAAATTTCCCATTTAGAATTGTTGGTTCAATCATATAATTTATTAATTTTTTGACCCAAGTGTTGTTCTATCTAGGCAAATCACGAGAACTCAATAAAATTGGCACAGAGGCCACATATGAGTGAAATTTTTAAAACCACCTTTTGTCAATGTTAAGTGCTTTCTTGCATTTTTTGCAACTTCATTTGCTTTTTTTTTTGGCAGAAATTCACGACCTATACGATATAGAAGCTTTCAGAGAACGTAATCGGTGATGTCAAATCTGAGATGTATGGGTGAGAACACATGTTGAGGTAAATCACTTTATCAGGGCAATTTAGCACGCTGAATGCTTTGGATATTTAAAAAACTATCGAAAATAACCATTCCCTAAGCACCAGGTTATTGGATGCATTCCATCTAGTCCTGGAGCTTTCAAAGGCATAACATAAAATCTTATTTCATCAATTCTAGTTAAAGATGGTTGGATAGTATTCTGTATTTCATGTTGTTTAAGCCACGTAATAGGCTGTTTTACTGTATTATCAATTTGGAATATTAAATTATCGGTGTTTCTGTGATAATTTTCAAAAAACTTTGCTTTTTCATTGTTGTTAAATATTTCAACGCCATCTTTTGATAAATGACTTAATAATGATTCCTTGCCTTAACAGCTATCGACAACGTTCAAAATCTTTTGCAACCATTTGGTAGCTTTTTTTTATTGTGATCATTGTGAATGTTATCTTTTATTTAGTTATTCAGCTGTTTTAGAACGCATATTATAAAATTTTTTTCTTCTGAAAATTTCGTTCTCTGACATTTTCTTCTGTACTTATTTCGGCAAATTAAAAATTTTGAAGAATTTTCTGAACCATTACTGCCTGTTGGCTACTGGAACTTTTCCTGAATAACTGAATCTGAAAAATATTTGTTTACTACGTACACAAATATATATTTTACAAGTTATAATTTTTTTAGCTTAATGACAATGAGAACAATTTGATTTAATTTTAATTTGTGATTTAAGACATGCTACTCTTCTATAGCAGTTAGCTGAACTCTGGCCGTACATAGCACACTTAGTGCATTGTACGCCTCTGTTATGGCGAAGAGGATTTCTTAAATGTACAACAATTCCCATCGCAAGAATAACGTCTTGATTCGTAACCTATTGAATTCCAACATGTACAGATCATCACCAGAATTGGATCTGGTGGTCACAATTTCTTTTATACATGGTAATGTGCTGATACTTGTGCTGATTTGTATCTAGTCAAAGAGCAGTAGTTTAAACTTTTTATTCGCTTGCCTTTAACTTTATCTTGCAGATTACTTTGTAATCAGTTTGCGAGTTAGGAATAAGTTTTGTTTTAAATAAATTCCTTTTGCATTTACAGCAGTCTCCTAACAACTTTAATATTGAAATAAAGAGTATCATCAATATTCACTGTGATTGAACTTTAATGATATCATCTCTGACAGGCTAATTTTCGACACAGGAAGTATACTCAACTTCTAGGTCAGAAAATATGTGAAAACTATTTCCTCTTTTTGTATTTGGTATTACAACCACAGAATTTTCTCCAAAAATGAAGATTTTTTTTTTAAATTTAGTTAAAAAAATTTTAATTTAATTCAATATTTTAATAATAATTATCTGATTACAGAAAAATACTTCTTAACGCTAAAAGATTGGGCAAACGAATGACAATTGACTTGTTGCCATTGCTAATTAAAAGCAATTGCTTTGAAAATTTTGTAACTGATGGATCATTTGACCATTGCTCGCATAAATTGGTGATAATGGATGGCAACTTAAATCGAGTCGAGTTGTCATTTGCCAAATATTTCACAAATTGGTATTACAGATGATAAATGGCAACTAACATTTTAAAATATCAGTTGTAAGAGAAACATCTGCACACTTCTCCCTAAGGTCTGAAAGCTTCAAATCAATCAACTAAAGGCAGTGACATATAAAATCCGTAATACGTAATATTTTCAAACATACAAAAAATACAGCTAACATTTGTCAAAATACTTTACGCGCGTATAAAGTTAAAATTCGCTGTGGTCAAGTAGATAGTGTGTTGGCTTATTAAGCGTGAGTTCACGGTTCAAACCCCAGGTCAGACATCTCCAACAAACCGAAATAAATATGAAAATACATTTCATTGGCGACTTCCACTCAGTAGATTTCTGGCAAAAACTCTGAGAGTAAATAAAAATTACCATGGACAGTTTCTCAAAACAATCTGTTGTTCGGAGTCGACTTTAAACTGCATGCCCACCCATGCATGTATAAAAATAGCACACACAACATACATATGTAAGTGGTGTAAGTAACTAGGTCGTAATCCTGACTGAAAGGTTGTAATGACCAATTACGTGTGTATGTATGTATGTATGTATATTAATAAGTTTTTCACATTTAAACCACGGACGTTCTACATACACATGTACCTTTTCAAGATTTTAATTGATTGCGACCTTAAACAAAATCCATATTATTTCGTCATATTTATTTAAAAATACTATTCTCATTATTATTATGATTTCATTTGACCACATTATTAAAGCGAAAATTTTTTGCAAGTACATGCATTGATTTAACATGCTATATATAGAGCATTTACTTTGACCCGGAAAAGATGGCGATATATTATATGGGAGCGATGTAATAAGAATAAATTCATTCCTAAACGAATTCGTTGTAGTTTTTAAACAAATTTATTTTTTTTTTCATCGCAACAAATTATATTTGGTCACTCTTTTTCGGATTACCGTCCATACGATTATCCGCCTATCTATTTGTTCTGGGCTGTTTTTCTTTGGGCTGCCACGAGATTCTTTGGTTCGATTTTTCCTTAAAGCATTTTATACAAAATATAAAGACCTTCCTAAGTTCTTCGCTATTTCTCTCAATAATTTTCCGTTATTTGTCATGGTTTGAACAATTTTTTTCCCTTCTTCAATTTCGTGCCGATCTCTTTAAAAATTTTTAAATTTTTTATAGTTTAATTTTTTAATAATTTAAAATTATCAAAATGAGATTATTCTTAAGGTTTCAAACAGACACTAAGAGAAATCACACAAAAATTTAATGATCAACAATTCCAATTGATTAATCGGTATTTCCCATTTTATGTTTCAATAAATGCATGTACTTGCCAAAATTTTCGTTTTAATAACGTAGTCAGTTGGAACTTTAATAAATATATTTGCTGACTGTATTTTCAAGGGTATTTTCATAGTTATCGTTACTTTAATATTTTAAAATAAGTTGTATCTATTATTGTGAGCATATGTGTATACGCATAGTCGATATAAAATAAATAATTTTCTGCAATAAACAATTTGAAATTTTATGATATTTAGAAAGAGAACTCACACCATCGGTAAAAACATATTTTCGGTAGACCTCTATTTCAATAACTTTTTAAGCTTTTTTTTTAATTCTCAAGTATTAATTTTCTTGTTCTAAGCTTTAAAAATATGCCATTCAACCTACATAAATCTATATACTCGTACAATAAAAAAAAATCATGATTTTGCAAAAAAAAAAGAAAAAGAAAACAGTAATCAAATTAAAATTGAAAATAAAATATTGTAACATTAACAAATGATAGCAAACATTTATTTTCGTTTTTTATCATTGCCATAAAAAATATGCTTAGATTTGTACTCCCCAGGGTGTGATTTAATACGGTACAGCATCTGAAAGGTAAAGTGTTTTAATAATGCAAAAGTGTATAGTTTGGCTTTCTTTTTTATTATCTATGGTATGTATGTACATGCTTTATAAGGTATGGATATGTCTAAGGTCATGAGGACATAAATTTACAGGCAAGGGGGGTGTTTTGACATTGATAATAAATTAAAACTGTGCTTCAATTGCTTTTATAAAATAGAAAAATTAAATGGAAATTTATATTCTTCTTGTTTTAATATTTTACATTTTTTACTTTTTTATTTAAAGGCATAATGTTAAACCGACATAGTCCTCCAATTTCCACACCTTTAGAACCATGTCGCATTGCTCCGTATGTAAATCTTGCAACAATGAGAAGCTCAAGTGCATCTACAGAACAAACCTCTGGACTAAAGCATCCTCACATCAATGCAACGAATAACAGGGAATCTAAAATGGAAAAGAAGCCGTCTGACTACTCTGAGAAAGGAGTAATTTCAGCATTTGATACAGCCTTGTTTTCAGCAGCAGCTCAGAAGGTGATTAAACTTTTGTATTTATTTATTTATTTATTAAATTAAAAAATATTATTAATTTATAATAGGCACAATAACTTTCTTCATAATAATATCTGTGACATTAAATAATAATAGCTCATACTATGTTCACGTAGGCAATTTAATTGAGTTAATATTCGGTTAATTAAGAACAATATTTTAACCGTTCAGTTATAATAAATATAAGCAATATTCAGCTTACTGAATATTCATTTGACAGCTGATAAACAAAACAGCTGATTGTGTCAACAACATTGTTTTTGTTTCGTTAGTTTTTTTTTTTTTGTATGTTTGTCGTTGTTGATATTTGAGTTGTCAAATACCAATAGAAAGTGTTCGGAAAATTGTAATATGCTCACTGAACGTACTTATGACTACGCTGTATTTCAAATTTATATCAATATTATAACAATTAGCATTTAATTGAGCAATAATTAATTGAGATTTTATATGAAATATTGATATCAATATTGGCTTTAATTGCGATTTACGCAATAAAGGTGCATACGTGAATATAGTATTAAGTCGAAATTTCGTGTTTAGAGATATTAAGGGATTTGTCTAACACAAATAGTGCTTGGTAATTATAAATATATACAGTTTGTCAAAAAAAATCTTTGCACAGATCAAAAAAATGTAAAATGTGATCTTCATTCAAGAATTCCAACAACAAAACCTTTACATACTTTTTTATTTTTGCACACATTGTATAACTGTACTTGTTTACGACCATAAGGCGCCAATAGTTTTCTAATAGTCACACACATTACAATAATAACAACAATAAAAGAACTTTACACAGTATAAAGGGTGTCAAAAAATCTTTGCCTATTGAATGAAGATAATAAAAAAAGTGACAAAAAAATGCCGTTATTTCCCAAAAATGTTAAGCCGAAAGTCCATACCATCCTTTTCATGCGCCTTGCGAATCTTGCTTTCTATGCCGATTTTATTGGAAGTTACACACAATGCGTTTATGCGACTGGTTTTTTATTTTGATCAGCTGTTGTGGTAAACAACAAACAAGCGAACAAGAACATTTTTGGAAAAAATAGAAAATCAAATTGTAATTTTAAAAGAATTTATGACATTAATTACAAATTTATGAGTTTATTTAAATTTATGAGTTTACATTTGAAAAACGCTCATAACATAAAAGGACAGCCAATTTAGAGGGAGAAAAAAATGTTATAAGTTTTGCGAGGCAAATGTGTTAGAAGCAACAGATATACAGAGTGAAAACTGGCAGATAAAGTAAAAAAATTAAATGTAAACAAACATTTATTTTGTGTTAAAAAGGGGAAAAATTGGAATATTTTTTAATTTCTTCAATGAAAAGTTTAAAGATTCTTAAATATTTAAATATTAATCGAAATGTGGGTGATTTTCGGTCACAATGAGTATAGTTTCTTGAGCTAGTGATAATTAAGAAGCTAAATATTACAAGATCAATATAAGACGTACTGCTAATAAAAAAATTTTCCTGCTGAAAGTTGCCAAAATTTTTTAATTTCTTGGAAGGAAAAATTAAATATTGTTATTTGTTGTTTTTATTATTAATAGTTTTACACAAAAATTACATTGTATTGTGCTGTTAAGGCCTACGAAAATCCTCAAAAGAACACAAGACGAGTGTTTTCAGTTAATTTATCCTCCATTTTTCTTGTTTACAAATTAATAAATTCAAAATAGATTACACTCAGTACATAAAAACAATCATATTATGTATATATGTATAAACGATCATCATATACATATTTTGTTCATGAAAGAAATTTGTTAAAAAATGTATTTTCCTCTTAAATTAGTAATAAACTTTATTATGAAATATGTTTTTATTAATATTTTTATAATGCAAATAAAGAAAAATGCGAAAATAGTAATGCACTATTTAAACATATTTATAGAAACCATTCACAATAGTATATAATTTGGCATGCCAAGTTTAAAAACTGCTGACATTTTCCAATACTGCATTATTCGCATAGAAAAGTAGAAAGTAATCCTACTTTCTATGCGTCTGTGCAATCTATGCTTTTTCTTCTGTAACTTGTCACAATCAAATACACTGATTCTACTTTTTCGGTATACGCATATAATGCAAAACGCATGGTATGGACTTTCGGCTTTATGCATTTTGGGTTTTTTACAAATGAGATGGAATGTGAAAGGGGTAAACAACGTTTTATTAATGAAGTGATCGTTTTTTATGTAACAAGTGTCCTTATATTTGAATGCAAAAAATGCCAGGATAACGAGTTTCAAAAAATATTATACAATTGGTCTATTTCAACTACTACAAAGGCAAATCTGCCAAGGAAATCGCCGATATGTTATCCTTGAACATCAGGACTGTATATAATATTATATCCCGTGCTGAAAAAGAAGGAGGACTAGGCTTAAAAGGATTTACAGGCAGGCCAAAAAAGGTGACGCAGCGAGTTGAAAGAAAAATTATTAGAATCGTTTATGATAGCCCACAATCCAGTACGAAATGATTAGCTCTTCAAGTGCAAAAAGACTGGGTTACGTGTTTCCCAAGATACCATCAGAAATGTTCTTCAAAAACACAAATATTCTTCAAGAGTGGCTAGGAAAAAACCCCTGCTGTCAGCACAAAATGTCGAAAAGGAATTAAGATTTGCCACCGAATACATTTCACTTCCTCCGGAGTACTGGGACGATGTTATTTTCTCAGATGAGACGAAAATAATGCTTTATTATCATGACGGACCGAAAAGAGTTTGGCGTAAGCCTCTGACAGCACTAGAAAATAAAAATCTTATTCCTACAGTAAAGTTTGGAAAACTGTCTGTAATGGTATGGGGCTGTATATCCAGCAAGGGAGTTGGTGTATCAGGATTTTGGATGAAATAATGACTAAGGAAGTATATCTTGATATTTTAAAAAATGAACTGACCGCCAGCATTAAGAAATTTGCTTTTATTGACCCGGTTAATCCGAATAAATTTAATTACAAGTACTATCAAGATAATGATTCTAAACATAAATCTTATTTATGTAAGTTCAGGTTACTTTACAACTGCTCCAAACTTATTGATACTCCTGCCCAAAGTCCTGATATTAACCCTATCGAAAATTTGTGGGTTCATCTAAAGCAAAAGGTAGGCAAAAGATCGCCCACAAATAAAAACGAATTGATAAAGTTCATCAAAGAAGAATGGGAAAAAATACCATTAGAATATGCCATTCCGAACCTTATTCAATCCATGAGAAGGTGTCTACAATCGGTGATTGATGCTCAAGGTGGACACACAAAATATTAGCACTATAATTTTAAAAAAAATTGCATAAGTCTTAATATTTTGTCAAGTGTGCAAACATTTTTTTGACAGTAGTAAAATTGGATTGCTTTTGTTTTTTAATATTTTACATTAGAATATTTTCATTGTTATAAAAGGTTTTTATTTATTATATTAACAAAACATATGTTTATAAAATCCTGTTTGAAAAAAATGAAAAAGTTGGTTATTTATATTAGAAATCAATGAATTTTTCGAATTTTTTTTTTTATTTTTCTCTATGTGCAAAGATTTTTTTGACAAACTGTAAATATAAACGCGTATAGTTTTATTAATAATGATATTTTACACATGAAATTTAGCTGAGTGATAGATCTTGAAGAAGAAAATAAGAATATGTAATCAAATGAAAAAACACTTGTGTCAACTTAAGCCATTATCATTTATTGCCACAGATATATAAGGAGGGTTTGATTTAATTAACTTTATTAGGTAATCAAATTAAATTGTAAATTTTAGATTCCCTTAGGAATGGTAGAATTGGTTAGTAAGGTTTAAGGAACATTTGTAAAAAAATTTTGTTGGAGTTTCTGGAACTTAATACATGTGTAAAGTATATGGTCATCAATTTCCGAAGGATTCACATTGCAATTATATATTCGTGCCAAATTTAAATTTAATAAATGACCGTGGGGCAGCCTTTTAATTTTATTTAGTCCTTCCTCTTTGTAGAAACATTGTTGAATTTTAAAAATCCCTATAGATGCAGTAGTTCGCTTTCGCTATTAATGAGGCATTAGTTGTTTCTTTTGCCATTTTATCAGCCAATTCATTTCCTTCTGTTTGACTGTGCCCTGGAGTCCAAATTAGTATTATCTTTGGGTATTTAGAAATCATTATGTTCCCTATACATATATATTGCATCAAAGTTAGTGGTAGCAGCATTTGAAATTGATCTTTAAGATGACAAAGAATCATTAAAAATTGCAAAATTGCCTTTTTAGAGTTTACTATGTTAATTGCTTCCATTACTTCAATGATTTCTGCAGTGAATATTGAACTATAACTTGAAAGAATAGAGTATTTGATAATCGTGTTGTTAAACTTTTGTAACTTTATTACATACTTTTTGAAATTGAAAAGTTGAATAAATAGCATTATAAATTTAAATTAATAAATAGTATTTTTAATGAAGAAAAATGTTCAAAACAAGTTAATTTCTGTCAGTAATCGTATTTGATTCATGATTTTCATCGTTTTTGTGTTTGTTGGGTTTCGACCTTGGTTCGTTTTTCTGTTGAATTTGTTTTATTTATTAGTCTTTATTTTAGTAAAACAGATTTTATATAAATGTTCTTTCAATCCAGAGTTTTTATTTAAAGTTATTTTAATGCGTCTTGACTCAGTTGCGTACAATAAGAGAATAAATAAGAAAAAAAAAGAAAAGGAAAATGTACTTAAATACATTTACATTACAGGGTTGCCATATATTAGCAACCTTCAACAATCCCTCTTAATGTAAATATCGTTTTACAATCAAAGCATAAAATGCATAAATATATTAAAGAAATTTCATTAATCCCATAAAATAATTATGTTTCGTCTTGGCAAAGTTCTTAATCAGCACATAAGCTATCATGTCCTGTGATGGGCAATACTTTAGGACGACATCTTTGTTTTTGATAACTTCTCTTTGCTTTGTCCTTTTATCGTACACCTGTTTGGAAGCTAATTTTTCTGCACCTTGGTTGTCAATATTAAGGATAAATGGCTTACCTGAAGTATATCCAAGTTCCTCTAACAGCCGCTTTAAAAATATAGCCTCTCTTGCCGCTTCTGACAAGGCCGTATACTCGGCCTCCATGCTACTGAGAGCCACGCATGATTGCTTCGACGATTGCCATGTTATGGGGCAGTTTCCGATAAAAATACAAACCCGGTATAGGACTTCCGGTCGAGCGCATTACCACCCCAATCTGCGTCCACAAAGCCTTCAACTCTGTTTTCATTAGCCTAGTAAATTATTTTCATGTTAATAGTGCCCTGAAGATAACGCAAAATACGTTTTACACCTTGCATATCGACGTCTCCGTTCTATAACATTCTAAGTCGAAAAAGTGTGTTTTGAGTTATGAGCTCTCAAAGTTTTCACACGACATACGACTATATGTGTATTCTAAGAAGGTTTTTCCCTATAACTTCGGAACGGATCGGCGCAGCTTAACCAAATTTTGACAGTATGTAAGTTAGAGAACGTAGAATTTAAAAATGCAAGAACATTAAAAACGTTCCAAGTACACTTAGAACGTTATAGAATGGAGGCGTCGATATGTTCAGAATGAGGATTAGAATTTCTTTGGGCCAGTTTAGACACATAATGGAGAATATCTGGTCTTGTGGTAATGGCGAGGTACATCAAGGCTCCAATTATGGACTGGTTGTCACGATGGTCTATTTGTTCGCAGTTGTCCTCAGTGCATATTACCTGGTAGTTAGTCTCAAGTGGTGTCGCTACAGCCTTGCAACAATCCATCCCATATTCTCTAAGCAAATCCTTAATATATTGGGCTAATAGAAATTGCGCTAGTTTCACTAACACGATTGACTTCGATGCCGAGATAATGCTGTATTTTACCTTTGTCAGTTATAGAAAACTTTTTGGCCAATAAATTTTTTACAGCCAAAACCTGATTTTTGTCTCTGCAAGCGATCCCAAGCGATTACCAACACCAATTCACCTTTCATTGTGGCCTTATAAAGGCAGCTTTCATTGCTTAAAGCCAATCTGCCTAAGGATGAGGTCTAATTTTTTGTTCCACTCCTTACCTGACTGCTTTAGTCCGTAAATAGCCTTCTGTAGCTTCAATACTTTCTCGGGATTTCTCCAGGCTGTCGGATATAAATATCGTGCTGTATATTACTGTTTAAATAAGCTGAGCTTATATTCATCTGGTGTAAATGCATCTTCCACTGGACTGCTAATGGCATTACTAAGCGTATCGTTGAATACCTCGCAACTGGTGAGAATGTCTGCTCGTAGTCAACTCCAAATCTCTGTCTACCGCCTTTGGCCACGGAGCGTGCCTTAAAGCGTTCGATATTTCTCTTTTCGTCCCTTTTAAGGGCAAATACCCATTTTGAATCGATCACTCTAGCTCCATTAGGCCGATCGACTAATGACCATGTTTCATTTTTTTCTAAGGACGCGATTTCGGCTTTCATTGCATCGTACCAGCTTTTTCTGTTAGCATCATTCATAGCATCTTCAACAGTAAGTGGAATACCTTTCTGAACCATGTTGTTTAAACGTTCCCTACGTGGTCTACCTCGTTTACCAGTTCCGACAATTTTCGGTCTACCGCGGGTACAAGCTGTGGTATTCTCCTTCTGATCGTCGATCTCTTCTTCGCTTTCTTCAGCCGTTTCAAATCATATTAGGTCTTTTGACTCGTCGCCTGATTGTATATCGCTACCATTAGCAGAAGGGGTAATCTGATTCACATTATCATCTTTTTGTTGTTCATTAGAATTATCAATTAATATTGTTAAATAGTCTTCCTTTGTATTTTCAGGCTCATTTGTTTTGTCATTGTCGAATTCGTTTTCCTCAAACATGACATCACGGCGTTCAATTACGGTATCATAAAGTCGATATGCCTTTGCACCTTGAGAGTAACCTACCATGATATATTTTTGCCCTTGGGTTTAAATTTACCGCTACCTTCATTACCTTTAATTAATGCCACCGCATAACACCCAAATGTCCTCAGATGTTGCAGATTTGGTTTTCTCTTAAACCAAATTTCATAAGGAGTTTGCTCGCCAAGTCTTTTTGTTGGACATCTGTTGCGTAAGTAAACTGAGGTATTAATAGACTCCGCTGTGTACCATCATAGAGCGAGCCATTTCAACAAGTGTGCGTTTGGCACGCTGCGCTACCCCATTTTGTTCAGGTGTGTAAGGTACAGTCAGTTGCCGAGCAATTCCTTCATTTCTCAAAAAATAATCAAAATCGTTGTTGATGTATTCTCTACCGTTATCACTTCGCAACGCTTTTATTTTGCGACCTGTCTGCTTTTCGACATGCTGTTTAAAGGCCTTAAAAGTTTCGAAAACTTCACTCTTGGCTTTAAGAAAATATACAAAAATTCTTCTTGAAAAGTCGTCAATAAATGTGACGAAGTACCGCACACCACCAAATGATTTTACATTGAAGGGACCACAAACATCGCTATGAATTATTTCTAGTAGGTTTTCTGTTCTTTTAGATGTTTCTTGAGGAAATGGTTGCACATGGATTTTGCTGTACATACAAGTCTTGCGCTGGTCTACATGTTCACCATCTTTCAAATTCATACCTTTAACCATTTCTTTTCTGAACATATCATTTAGCGCATTATAATTTAGACGACCTAATCTGTTATGCCACAGTTGTCTCATATTAGTCATCACAAACAATTTATCCACCTTACTCTCAATTATGAACAAATTATTTCGTTTCAAAGCCTTGACTATTACTCTGCCTTTGACATTTTTATAACAGCAGACGTCGCGTCGAAAAACACAATTAAACCATTGCTGACAACACGGGCAATGGAAACAAAATTCATGGTCAACTCTGAAATTTAACCTGCTCACCATTAATAATGACATTTACATCACCTTTTCCCTTTGCCAGAATAGATTTGTTGGCTTCAAACCTGATCTCCTCTTCATGTTCGATAAAATTCGTAAACAACCCTCTGCCGCAGCACATATGCCAAGTAGCGCCGCTGTCAACACACCACTGCGTAACTTTTGGTCTCTGCTTTTCTTGAGTGTGTACAGCATGTATAAGATGTTGTTGTTTCTTTGCAGATCTCTCACACTTGTTCGCATATGTAGTGCCCATATTCGCCGCAATTAAAACACTTACCTCTCATTCTGGTGTTCTTATTTCCCCTTTTCGCCCTGTTGTTTTTCTGACAAACTTTCATTGCTAAAGCCTGCTGCACATTTGTTGTTGTCTCATAATGGTTACTTTTTTGCTTTAGCCTGTCTCCCTCTACTAGAAGTTTATGTTTAACAGCATTCAAAATTGACAACGTATCACGTGTTTCAATGGCTACTACCAAATTTTCGAACTCAGGTGGTAAACTCGACAGCAACATAACAATTAAGAGTTCATCTTGTATAACAATTCCAGTTTCCAACTCCAACTCCGTAAAACTATTTAAATGTTGGCGTATGTTACCAGCAATTGTTAAATTTACCAATTGTTTATACAATGTCATTTTTTGCAGTGGCCCTTTTGGCTTGTATGTTTCTTCAAGACGAACCCAAGCTTCTCTTGATGTTTGACAATTTCTTATGATGCTGAGCATTGATGATTTTACACATAAAGTTATTGTGGCGAGGGCCTTTTTATCATCTGCCTCCCAAGATTCTCTAGCTCTGTCATCCGCAGCATCCTATTTTTTGACTGTTCCGTTTACAACCTTCCACAAGCCATTATGTATCAATAAACTGCGCATCTGTACGCACCAGCTAGCGCAATTTGTATCATCCAGCTTATCTATCTGATACAACGACGTCATTTTCCACCGAAACACAAATTCTTTGAATTTTCTTCACTTTAATAACTTTTTTATTTAATAAATCCTTTACCTCAGCCAGAACTTCGTCCTTGGCCCATAACCTGTTTTTTTATTAGTCTTTATTTTAGTAAAACAGATTTTATATAAATGTTCTTTCAATCTAGAGTTTTTATTTAAAGTTTTTAATGCGTCTTGACTCAGTTGCGTACAGTAAGAGAATGAATAAGAATAGGAAAATGTACTTAACGACATTTACATTACAGGGTTACCATATATTAATAACCTCCAACAGAATTATTGCGATTTTTGTTTTTTCCATTTTATTTACAATTCATTTTACAATATTCAGTAAATTTAATAATAGAACTACCGGTGAGTACAACATTGGTTATTAAACTTCGATAAGTTTAACAAAGCAACTTAACAATATTTACGTATACAGTATTAAAATATTATTGTGCGTACATAAGAATATATTATTATTAACTATTTTCTATTTTGAAGATCTAATACGTGTAGCCAACTCAGTCTTCTAACTTTATATGCTTGATTGCCAACACTTTTACGCACTTTTATTGAGTCAATATTCGGTTTATTGAGTACAATATTTTAAGTGTTCAGGCATAATAATGTACAAAATACAGCTCCTTATTCAATATTCATTTGACAGCTGGTAAACAAAACACCTGGTTGTTTCAACAACATTGTTTTTTTTTTGTTTTTTTTTTGTTTGTTTGTCGTTGTTAACATTAGAGTTGTCAAATATCAACAGAAAGTGTTCGGGTAATTGACAGCGCTGCATTTTAAGTTTTACTCAATATTATAACATTTTGCGTATTTATTGCTCAATAATTAATTGATACTTTATATGAAATATTGAGCTCAATAATGGCGTTTATTGCGATTTACGCAATAAAGGTGCATATCTGAACACCGTATTAACTGGTTTCTAAGGCTATTTAAGTACTTAGCACTGATAATATTTCTTCCATTTGTATGTTTGTAATACACCATGGAGCATCAACTATTCTTTTTAAAGTAATCGATTGATAGTCTTATAACATTTCAATGTTTGATTGAATTGCTGTTCCGCCCAACTCAATTCTGTAAGTCCAAACTGGGTTCAAAATTGCCTTATAAAGTTTAACTTTATGTTCTAAATTCAGTTGAGATCTTAGGTTTAACGAGCAAAATAAATTTTTCTGTATTTAATATTTAAATATTTTTATAGCTTCAGTGTGGTGGTTTTCCCATATGAGCTTTTCTTTTATCAAGATATAATCCAAGATATTTAACGAAATCATTTTTCGGAATATACGTTAATGTAACGTGACTTGACTTTTTAGTTTGTGCCGTAAGTTTCCATTTGTCAAACCATTTTTTAAGAATATCCAGTTCTGTTTGGACTATAGTAGGAGCTTCAACTGGAGATTTATGCTTAGATAATATAGCAGTATCAGCCGAATAGGTCGCTATTATGTTATATTACTAATAATAGTTAAATCCAATGTGTGGTACACATAGGTACATTCTACACCATATGTTGGACCCTGAATACTACCTTGAGGGACGCCTGTAAATGTTTGAAGAATATTATAAGTCTCATTATCAACTTTGACGTACAATTTATGATGTTGTAAATAAGATTTTATTAGGGAGTAAAATGGAGCTGGTAAAATAGTTTTAATTTATACTGAAGTCCTTCGTGTCATACTCTATCAAATGTGATCTAAATATACTGCTGAGATAATACATTTTTCTTTCGAAAGAGTCAATAATAACTTTTATAATGCAATGACTTTGTTCTGGTTTAATATGATTCCTACGAAAAACGAATTGGTGATTAGGACAATATTTTCTTTTTCCAAAATCGAGAGCAATCTGGAGACAAATAACTTCTTAAAATCTTTGAAAACATTGTTAGCCAACCTATTGATCTATAGCACGTCAGCCCGTTGACTGATTTTCTTGCTCCATGAACCACAACTTGTTTTGACAAAAGAGAAAAATAGGGTAATCTTAGGGTTATAAAACAGCGTTAAAAGTAGTATACTTTATTTTTAAAGACTGCAACTTCTTGTTATTAAGCTTAGAAGTAACGCTTTATATTTCTTTTGGAGTAAACGGCTTTATCGGTTAGTCCATTTGGTAAGGTGACTCCAAGAAATCTAAAATATTTATTCTGTCAACTGAATATTTTATTGATAATAGTTGGTAAGTTTCTTCCAGAAGTTGGGAAATGCATCCGCCTTACTTTTGCTACTTTAGCACCAGTGACCATACTGTGTTTTAATCGGCACATTTCTTTTAGTTGAATGTTTTAAATATTTGGTAGCTTTCTATTAACTGAAATCAGTGCCCATAGATGTGTTTAAATTACTTAAGAACTTAGATAATTGATTGACTTTTCTTTCCAATAATCGTTCTTAAGTAGTTTGAAGCTCGGTTTAGCTTCCTTTTGTCATTCTGATTTCTGCTTAGTTGCCATACCATATTCTTTCTAATTTACTTCTGTTTCTCCTCAATCCTCTAATTTCGACTGAGAGATTCATTGATAAGTTTTTTTGTGGTAGCGTTGGTGGCGTAGAATCATGAATAATTTTAATAAATTTATCTACAGCAGTGTGAACATCCTGACATGTCTTAATTGATAAATTTAGATTTAAATTCCCATCCATCAAATAATGTAACATATTAATATCAGTTTTTGATGAAATGAGTCTATTTCTCCAGTATAATTGGACGTTCCAATGATATTCCATGACAATATACTTAAATTTATTTGCACAGTTTCTCCACTATTTTGTCCTTTATCATCACATCGAACATTTTATCCATCAAACGTTCTAATCTTTCCATAACCCACAGTTTGGGGCAACAAGTACTTCCTATTACTGCTTGAGCATACGTAAAACCACCAGTATTAGCTGATGTGCTTGGACGCGGCCGTTGATAATCATTTGGAATTTAGTAAGTTCTTGGCGGATTTTGCCTAATATTACTGTAAGCAATATGATGTAGCACTTGACACATTTTCGAAGAGCTCGGATATTTTTTGACGTTCTGCCGTAGGATGGACTAAACCGCACTTAACAAATTTAAGTGATCTTTACAATGAGATGCCGACCTGTTGACATTGATATCATTGTACTAAACCATTATACTTTCTACGTGTTTCAATCGACACAATAGCGTTATTTAAATGATTTGCATTAAAAACATCTGTATTGCAGGATTTAAGTCAATGATGCCCATTTCATAGTATTTTTGCGCAAACTAAAAACACACATATTATTATTCTCTTTGGTTAGTCGTCACTCAGACAGCAACGAATGCACATCCGTAGCGGGTGTACGATTTTTTTGTAATATTTTTTGCTTAAAGCACTGAAAAAAATTTACTATGACTTACGAAACATATTTTATGATAAAAAAAAAATACGTTTGGTGATGCTCAATGCATTTTATGTTATAAAATATTGAAGGAATGTAGAGAATATGCTTTTAGAAGGCACTATTGTTCTTATCATAGTGATATGGAGGATTTAAATGATGGGGGAAAAAAAGAATTTTTGTAAAAATAAAAAAAATTAATTGGAAAAATTGAAAGAGTGGTTACTTGAAGCAGAAAACAATGAAAAAACCTCTGAAAATATAATGTTAAACATGGAGTTATCAAGCCTAATAAGCTTGGATATTGTTAGGCATGGTAGACCATTTTCTGATGGGGAGTTCATAAAACAAATTTTAAATCAATGTTTTCAAAAACTTAATTTTAAGCTTATCGAAAATCTTCCATTGTCACGCAGTAGTGTTATTCGGCGCACTGATCAATTGCGGGCATTGATATGGAGGAATTCTGGAACAATTTGGATGATTTAATATATCCAGAACTGAAAAAAATTATCAAAAATGTTTGTCATTTTTTCCATCTACTTATATTTGTGAGCAGATTTTTTCGGACTTAAAATTCATTGGTTCCAAACAACGCAATAAACTAAGTTCAGCACACCTAAAAAATCTGCTTTTACGAAATTACCACAATAGTATTAATATTGAAGATTTTATTAAAATATAAATAAAAGAAATAACCCTGTATCTATTTTTTTCTTGTTTTTCTAGTCTTTTTCCATAGTTAATTTTATTTAATTTAATTAAATTAAAATTAATTTTAATTTTACATTTAAAATAGAATTTCTTTATTTTTATTTATTTTATTTTCATAATTGGTTTTTTTAAATAATTAATATGTAATGAAAAATTATCATAAATCTTTTATGGGAAATATTACAGATGAAAGATAAAAAATTAGCATATCATTAATTTGAGATTGTAACTTTTCTTGAGAAACTATATTTTAGTTAAATAATATGGACGAATTTCTATTCCAAATTTCATTGCAAATTCCGCTTTTTGGATTTTTTCCGTACCTTTTATTTCAGTTTACACAACTTTTCTTTCAGTGCAGTTCTCTCTCGCTCACCAATACTACTACAGTTTTAGCTTTGGGCATCCCTGATTTAAGTCAACGTTTACCAAAAAATTTTTGGTTATGTATTAGTGAGTAAGAGAGAGAAAATAAGTTGAGAGAATTTATTTATGTATTTACAGCCATAGAAAAGTGTTAGTAATATACGCTATGTAAAGCTATCTAAAGCATTCAAAAAAATTATACTATGCGACAAAATAAAAAATGAAATACTCCCAGCTAATGACATAGAACATTTTTAACATAAAATATTTTTTGAGTGTTATCCTGAAATAAAATGATGAAACATCCGCCGCACATGTGTCCTTGTCGCAGTCTGATCGACAACTAAATGAAAAAACACAAGAATGCGTGTGAGTTCTCTCTGCACAACTATGCTATGAAATGGTAAACGCTGATTTAAGACCAAATCAACGAAAAAAATGGTAGTGGCAATTTTGTAACACGTAACATTAGCTATCGCTCTAACATTATGTCCTAACAATATAAGCTTATATTTAATATCACTCACAGGATTAGTTGGATGGATACCTTTGATTACAAATCTATACGCATTCTCTTGCTTAAGCTGATAAGTGTTCTTATCTTATTCTTTGTGTAGTCACTGTAGTCTAGTAGGTAGTGTGTTGGCTTAGTAGACGTGAGGCCTCGGTTCAAAACCCAGGTCAGATATCAAAACGAAAATATGAAAAAATATTTCTTCGGCGACTTCCTCTCAGCAGATTTCTGGCAAAAACTCTGAGAGTAAATAAAAAAATCAGAAAAAGTCAAAAAATGTTGTCTTTGATTTTAAACTGTATGTCGCGCCACTCATGCATAAAGTGGTAAGAGAAGCTAGATCGTAAACCTGACTAAAGGGTTGTAAAGACCAATTATGTATGTTATGTCACTTGTCTCAGTAACAACATTAACTTCACTGTTGATAATACCTTCGTTAGTTTTATGGCATTTTGTATTTTTGGTATAATTTTCAAACCTTTCATGTTATGCCACAGTTTTGAGTCGCCTTTTGCATAGCACTTACTTACACGTATTATGTAATAAAATTTAAATTCAAACTTTTGAAAGTAATAATCTTGAAATTGAAATTACAAAATAAATCTGCAAATAATTAATAAATATGAAAACCTAAATAAAATCAAGAATTTTCACTTAAAATGTAGTTTTCAATAGAAAAAATTGTGTCTGGTTGTGTCCGGAAAATGGATTTCCGAAAAATTAAACATAATAAGTCAATTAAAAACCTACGAAATTTTTAAAATAATTTTTGTTTCATCAAGGTTTAATAATATTCAAAAACTAACATTTTTTTGGCCAAAGGATTTTCAATCTATTTTGTATTTTTAATAACCAATATTTTGTTGGGTTAAATTCATTTATTCAACTGCAAAAGGTTGTACAATGTAATGACATTAATTTCAAATATGTACAGAGTTATAAAACAGAGGAATAATGTATAAATATCAAGTGTGTAAATAAACAAGTGTAGGAGAAATAGAGGGTATTATTATTTGCATTCATTTCACAACACTCTTCCTGAATGAAACAATTCCAAAATCAAATAATTTCTCATACACTCTTTACAATAAAAAAAAATAAAATTAACAATTCAATTTAATATATACTATGTGGGTTAGTAAAGACCAAAATATTCTACAAAATAATTCAATTTTTGAGGAGTAACTGCTTTCGTTAATACGTCGGCAACCATTTCGTCTGTGCACAAGTATTTCAAAACGACTTCTTTCGCATCAATTTTTTGTCTGATGAACTTGGCCTTTATGTCCACATGTTTCGTTCTTGATGAATAGTTATTGTTAAGAGCGACTTGTATAGCGCCCTTGTTGTCACAATATAGCAACATACTTTTGCTACTGTTAGGGTTGAGTTCAGCTTCAAGGCGTTTCAGCCATACGGATTCCTGAATAGCAGCAGTCAGTGACATGAACTCGGCTTCCGTCGAAGATAATGCCACTGTCTTTTGCTTTCTTGTACACCAGGAAATTGCGCCTGATTGTTATACAAAGACATAGCCGGTGGTGGATTGGCGGTCGTCAACATCTCCGGCCCAGTCTGCATCACAATAGCCTTTTATACCATCTTCTGTTTGCTTCGTGAAAATGATTCCCTTGTCGATTGTACCTTTCAAATATCTCATCACGCGTTTAACTGCCTCCCAGTGTGGTTTACCAGGATTTGTTCCAAATCTACTAAGTACATTTACTGCATAGCAAATGTCGGGTCGGGTAATCTGGGCAGCAAACAATAAGCAACCAATCGCCTGCATATATGGGATATTCGACATTCGTCGCTTAGACTCTTCATCTTCAGGAGACATGCTGACTGACAATTTCTGATTGTAATCCATTGGAGTTGAGATCGGGTTACATTCACTCATTCCAAAACGTACCAGAACATCAACAATGTAACGTGATTGGTCAATCTTAATAAAATTTTCGCCCCTGGTGATTTTTGTACCAAGCACTGATGATACTTCCCCCATATCCTTCATTTTAAATTTGCTCGCCAGCTTCGACTTTATAGATTCTATCGCTTTTAGGTCTTTAGAAAATATCAGAACATCGTCGACATAAATAGCTACGTACAGCATTAGGCCATCACTTATTTTATGGTAGACGCATTGGTCCACCTCACCTCTCACAAGACCTATTTTCAGCAATTCGTTGTTGATAGTCTCATTCCAAACACGGCCCGACTGTTTTAGACCATATATTGATTTCCGCAACTTGCATACCTTTCCGGAACCATCATCGAACATTTCAGGTTGTTGCATAAAAACAGTCTCCTTCAGCGTACCGTTTAAATATGCGCTTACTGCGTCCATTTTGGTGAATAAACATATCATTTTTAACAGCCAACGCCAGCAAATAACGGATGGAATCATACCGAACAACGGGTGAGAAGGTTTCCGTATAGTCGATTCCTTCACGTTGTGAAAAACCTTTCGATACCAGTCTAGCCTTCCAACGTATGGGAATACCACGTTCATCTCTTTTCATCTTGAACACCCACTTCGATTTTATGGCTTTTTCACCCGGTGGTAAATCAGCTGGCGCCCACGTTTTATTCGCAATTAACGAATCGAATTCCTCTTTCATTGCAGCTTTCCATTTACTTGAATTTTCTGATGACAATGCCTCCTTTACTGTACCTGGATCATCAGAAATGTACTGCATTGCACAAAAATTTGTCGATCGCTGATTTCTATTGGCAATGCGATTAGACCGGCGGATATTCCCTTCAACTTGAATGTTTTGTGCTTCATACGGGTTTGAAGCCCATTCGCCACCATCATCTTCCACGGGTGATGCCATAGGTGACGACCACTCAACAGAGTCGTCATTACTGCTGTCATCTGTTTCATTTTCCGTTTCAGGGCTCAACTCGTTCTGTACTGGTTCTATTTCGGATGTCGATTCAACTTCGGTGCTGAACTCGTTCTGTACTGGTTCTTTTTCGGATGTCGATTCAACTTCGGTGCTGCTCTCCCCTGAATCGACACTACCATAAGACTGAAGCAATTCCGGATAATAAAAATCAGTTTTCCTCTTTAGGCTGATTTTGTTTTCCTCTAAAAACACGACATCACGACTTATAAGTATGCCGTAGTCCTCGGGATTGAACAATCTATATGCTTTGCTTTCCGTACTGTACCCCATCATGATACATTCAATAGATCTTTCCTCCAGCTTACGCCTTCTTTCCTTTGGAATGTGTACAAGAGCAGGACAGCCAAAAACCTTCAAGAATTTCAAATTAGGACGCCGACCTGACCAAATTTCCTCCGGACTTATATTTTTACCACGGCAAGGGACTCTGTTAATTAAATAACACGCCGTGTTGACAGCCTCTGCCCAAAAACGATAGTCCAATCCGCTGTCTATTAACATGCATCTCACACGTTCCATTAAAGTCCGGTTGATTCTTTCAGCGGTGCCATTTTGCTCGGGAGAATATGGGCACGTCTTTTGATGAATCACACCACAGTCCTTCAAAAAACTTTGGAATTTAGCATTTACGTACTCGCCACCGTTGTCTGTTCTTAAAATTTTTATCCTTTTTGAACACTGGTTCTCGGTCATTTTCTTGAAGTTAACGAAAGTGTCAAAAACTTCGGATTTTCTCTTGAGTGGATACACAAATAATTTCCGGGAATAATCATCCACAAAAGTGACCAGGAAACGAGCACCAGAAAAAGAATTCACTTCCAGTGGCCCAACGACATCGGAGTGTACCAATTCTAATAATTTTGTGACCCTTGTACCGTCCTCTCTAATCGGCTTTCTAGTTTGTTTGCCCTTCACGCAAACCACACAGGGCTCGTTATTCCCTTTGTCAAAAACAATACCAATAGACGAATTTTTCACTTCACTCAAATTTTTGTCACAAATGTGATCCATTCTTCTGTGCCATAATTTAAAATCCTTTTTGGCAATAAAAGCTTTATTATCCTTTGAATATGGCTGGCTGTCTATACGATATAAATCGTTGTCCACTGTTGCAGATGTAACTAGTAAATCATCAATATATATATTGCAAGTTTCTCCTTTAAAAATTATCGTTTTACCATCTCTAGTCATCTGTCTTACCGAAAGGAGATTCGCACATAAATTCGGTACATACTCCACGTTCTTTATTGTTACGGATTTTTTTTTACTTCCACTTAAAATATTTAAGTCGACGTCGCCAGCGCATTCAACGTTCAACTCACTCTTGTTAGCAACAACGACCTTTTTGTCTTCTATGCTGCGTACGTTATAAAGATGTTTGTTGTTATTTATCATGTGGTTACTAGCGCCGCTATCAACATACCAATGCATATAGTCATTGCTGTTGTCGTATTGCTCATATGTCTCTTCACGCACATTCAAGCTCGTGCTTGTTGCAATCAACGTTGATGCAACTTCTCTCCTCTCATTTTTTCTGTTGAACTTTCCGCTACTTTTATTGTTGTTTTTGTTTGGGCAATTCTTAGCAATATGTCCAACTTCCTTACAGTTGTAGCACTGGGGTGATTTTTTCTTTTTCCCATTAAAATTTTTGGTATACAGCACAGCCTCCTTTTCAGCACTTTTTGTATCAAATTTAACATCTTGTAGGAGTAGGTTCTTTACCATATCAACCGTCAATGTTTCCTTGGAGTTTTCCACGGCCATTACAAGTGGTCTAAAATCATCCGGCAACCCGGCAAGCATTAATGAAGCTGTGAGTTCGTCGTCTATTTTGAGTCCTGCATTCTTTACCTTCAATGCAGTTATCACCAACTCGTTGACATACTCCTGGACAGAACCATGATTCCGCAATCTCATGTTCACCAGCTGCTTCAATAACTCCACTTTCCGTGTGAGGCCAGTATCCTCGTAAGCACGCATTAATGCATCCCAGGCATCTTTCGCAGTTGTAGCTGTAGCAATAATTCCATAGTTACATGGATCTACCATCAACGTTATTTCAGCCAATGCACGTTCGTTACTAATAGTATCGCCATCATCAACCAAACCGGTTTCCACAATCTTCCAGCAACCTTTTATTATCAAGCACGATTTGGCCTGTCTCTTCCACACATCGAAATTTTCGCGCCCTCTTAAGCGCTCCATCGAAAATCCTAGTGGAAGACTTGCCATCTTATACGCTTAGCGATTTTATTAATAAAAATAAAAAAACGCACGGTTTTTTTTTTGAAAAAAAAAAATTATTTTTTTTTAAATTGTTGAATTTTTTTTTTTGAAAAAAAAAAATTTTTTTTTTAAAACTTGCGTGACGTGTAGCCCATAACCTGTTGGGTTAAATTCATTTATTCAACTGCAAAAGGTTGTACAATGTAATGACATTAATTTCAAATATGTACAGAGTTATAAAACAGAGGAATAATGTATAAATATCAAGTGTGTAAATAAACAAGTGTAGGAGAAATAGAGGGTATTATTATTTGCATTCATTTCACAACATATTTCACTATAAAGGCATCCTTATAGAAAAAAATTATCATAAATTCTATCGATTCAATGTCAAAGGCAAAACAAAACTTTTCGCCTTCCACACTATAATTTAGTACTGCTACGCTGCAAGTCCGTGATCATTACAAATCATCAACAATTTGAAATTTTCTGTAACCAGAAATTGTCGTCTACCTCAAGTTAAATCTACAACTGGTATCACTTTGGGTTTTATAAAATTTATAACAACAAAAAAAGATATTTTGTTCCAAAAGATTGCCTTTAGTATTATAGAAACAATTTGAAACTGTATGAGAATAATCGGAATTTTTGGGAGTCCATCTATTACATATTTTTATAACGATAACGATACACAATTTGAATTTGTGTAATTATGACTGATTTCCATGTTTTAATACGAAGTTGATATGCAGTTCTGCTGCGGCTTTTAAATTGCACATATGGTAAGCAATGCAACTATGTATTGCATTTACGTTTACACTGTTTGTGTACACTTACACTTTGAAATGTACGTAATGTAATCATATTAAAAAATTCTGAATTATTTATCAAAACGAAAATAGGAAGCACAATTGTTAGAATTTCATTTTCCCATAAAACTGTATGGGAAATTTAGTTCGTTGTGTATTCTTTTATTTTATTCTTTTATTTCTTTTTTTCGTTAACTAAAGGGACGATTTTAACGGGCAGATAAATTGTTTTTCGTTACTATGAATAGAAGTGATCGTTAATCTAAAGGGAGGGTCATCCTACCTTTAACATTTAAAGGTCAGCTTATGTTTGAACTTGCCATATTATATGTTATTTTCATTATAGCAACTTCAAATTTAAACAAAATGAGCATATACAAAAAAGAAAAAAAACAAAGCCCGCGGTTGCCACTGTGTTAAAAAAACTTGTACATCGTATTATCGACATTGCTCCGGCACTGCCATATTTTTGAAAAATTTTATCTGTAAGTTGTAATAACTAAAATAAGTTAAAGGTAACTTTACAGTTCCCTTTAGTTAAATGTACCTTTAACTAAACCCAAGTTTAACGGCAAGTTGTAATAATGCCCTAAGATAATAATTCTAGTTCAGAATCATTTCTTTATAAACAAAAGAATGTATCACATATTTGGTTAGGCTACCTCTATATTCTTTCGTTTTATAATTTATACGCGTTAACAATTTTTTTTATTATTCGTTTTATTTACAATCTATCCAAGGATATTAAGCAAATTTTATAAAATAAAGAATAACATTCATTGATGAACACCAATGAGAACAACAATATACAAAAACAAAAATTGATAAAATTATTTGAAAAATTTATAATATATTGTTACGTTTTTACCTTTTAAAAACGTTTAAATATGAGTTCGTTAATTGCAACAAAGTAAAAACAAATATGTCTTTAGTTTTTCTTAAACTCTCTTTATTATTTACACTACTTTTGTGTACCACCGTATAGAACTTAACGATACAACAATAATAATCTGTTTATTCACTGTACTAGTTCACACAAGTATTCGCTAGATCTTTACAACCACGACTTATTTTGTTCACACGCAACTTCACACAAGGCTGACTAAATTAACTCTGACTGCTGCTTGCTTTGTCCAGCCCTTTTATAGTCCGCACACACGTATGATCAGTATGATGAACGTTCTGGATGTGGAAGGTTCTCGCTCACGCCTTCTCGAGACTTCTGCTAGTACATTGTTGTTTGTGTACTTTGCTTATGTTGTCCGTTACATATTTGTCGTAGCTGGTTTACTTTATGTTGTTGTTGCTACCTGGTTCGTTGTACACATGTGTGTGTGCAGCTTTAGATAATCAACACGTTCGTTGTATTCTTAGTGTTAGTGCGTATTTGTGTCGTGTGTATTGTGTTGGTGTAGCTGATAGCTTTTGTTTATCGTTTTTATTGTTAAACGATATTAGGTCGTTTCGCTTCGCGTAACACTGCCGCCCACTTAAGCCTGTTCGTCCCGAATAGGCTCATTATCTCCTTTCCCATATTTTGCCAGTCGCTCTATGTGTACGACCTTCATTTTTGTTCGGGGGCTGTTAGCTTTCTGTATCCTGTACACGACATCGTTTAACCGCTTAATTATTTTATACGGTCCATCCCAGCTGGTTTGTAGCTTGGGAGATAATCCCTTCTTCCGCTTTGGGTTGTATAGCAGAACCATTTGCCCCTCATGGAAGCCCTCCGTGTTTGCTGCTCTATCATACCTGGCTTTCATTCTATCACTGACCATTTTTATACGGGTGCGTACAAACTCATGAAGTTCATTCAGGCTTTCTTCTTTTCCAGTGTATGTTTCGTTCCTCTCTGTGGCGGGTTTAACACCAAATTCTAAGTCACCGGGCAGTTTTATCTCAGTCCCAAAGATAATCTTGGCGGGTGATCTGGATGTTGAATCATGGACTGCAGATCGGTATGCCAGTAGAAACCTCGGAATGTGTTCGTCCCAATCCTTCTGTTGCTCGCTCACTACTTTCCGCAAGTATTCCTCCAGGGTTCGGTTAAATCGCTCTACCATTCCGTCTGACTGTGGGGGAAGAGGCGTCGTTCGAGTCTTCTTAATGCCATATACTTCGCACATTTCCTTGAATACAGCTGATTCAAAATTTCTGCCTTGATCGGAATGTAGTTCTATTGGAACCCCGTAGCGGCATACCCAGTTGTTCACAAAAACGTTAACTATTGTGTTCGCCTCTTGATTGGGTATGGCATACACTTCCGGCCACTTGCTGAAATAGTCCATCACAACGAGAACATATCGGTTTCCAGCATTGCTGACAGGAAAAGGGCCTGCTACGTCCATCGCTATCCGCTCGAAAGGTGCGCCTGAGTTATACTGCTGCATCTGACCTCGACTTCTTCTTGCTGGACCTTTAGCTGCAATACACTGGGTGCAGTTTGCTATCCAATCCGCCACTGCTTGTTGACATCCAACCCAATAAAAACGTTGCTTTAGCCTTTCCAGCGCCTTGGTCAATCCAAGATGTCCTCCACTGGCTCCGTCATGGAACTCCTTTAACACTTCTTTCATTTTGGAGGAAGGCACTACCAATAGGTTGGATGAGGTCTTGCCATCAGCGCTTTCCCAAAGTCGATATAGGCACCCATTTATGATCTTTAAGCTGTCCCATAGTGCCCAATAAGCTTTTGTAAGAGGACCTTCTGCGGATATCTCATTTCTTGTAGGTCGTTTGTCCTCCTCCTTCGCTGCTATTACCTTCGACAATATTGGGTCACTCCTTTGTGCTTGGGACCAGTCTTCGTTGGCTTCAATCCGCGTTAGCCGGATATCGACGATGGATTCCTTTCTCTCAGCTTTCACGCAATGTTTACACTCCAAATTACAGGGTCGGCGTGAAAGAGCGTCAGCATTTCCATGTTTTACGCCCCTTCGGTGTTCAATGCTGAAGTCGTAAGTCTGCAGGCGTTCAATCCAACGCGCTAACTGTCCTTCGGGGTTCTTGAATCGTAGCAGCCATCTCAGTGCGGAGTGATCAGTCCTTAGCAGAAAATTTTGGCCATACAGGTATTTATGGTAATGTTTGATGCACTCCAGAACTGCCAGTAGCTCTCGTCGGGTCACACAATAATTCCGTTCAGGCTTTGACAATGTGCGACTATAGTAGCCTACGACTTTCTCTGTTCCATTGATCACTTGGGAAAGTACACCACCAATACCATACCCGCTAGCATCACTGTCTAAGATGAATTTTTCCCCTGGGACTGGATACACCAAAACTGGTGCAGCACACAATAGGTCTTTTAGTGCCTGGAACGCCTTCTCCTGTGGCTCACCCCATTGATAGACTTTAGACTTCTTGGTGAGCTCATGTAAACTTGTAGCCACGCTTGCAAAGTTAGGCACAAAGCGTCTGTAGTATGTGCATAGTCCCAAAAAGCTGCGTAGTTCATGAAGATTCTGGGGACGAGGCCAGTCCTTTACTGCTCGTATTTTATCTTCATCGGTGGATATGCCATCTGCTGTGACAAGATGCCCCAAATATTTCACCTGCTTTTGGAAAAATGCACATTTCTTTGCGCTTAGTTTTAGTCCAGCCGTTGTTATTCGTTGCAGAACTTCTCCCAGGTTCTTGAGGTGTTCGTCGAAAGTTCTGCCCATCACTATTATGTCGTCGAGATACACCAGGCAAGTCTTCCAATGCAGTCCCTTTAGCACACGTTCCATAAGCCGCTCGAATGTGGCCGGAGCATTACAGAGTCCAAATGGCATAACCTTAAACTGCCATAAGCCGCCGTTCGCACTGAATGCGGTTTTCTCTTTGTCCTTGTCTGCAATCTCCACCTGCCAATATCCGCTTTGTAGATCTAATGTGGAGAACCATTTTGTTCCGGCTAGCGTGTCGAGTGTGTCGTCAATTCTTGGTAGCGGGTAACTATCCTTTTTGGTGACATCATTCAACTTCCTGTAGTCTACGCAGAATCTTGTACTGCCATCTTTCTTCTTTACTAAGACTACAGGTGAGCTCCACGGACCCGATGATGGTTCGATTACACCGCTCTTCCTCATTTCGTAGACTAACTCCTTGACCTCATTACGCTTCGCCAGCGGTATGCTTCTGGGTGCCTGCTTTATCGGTCTCGCTTAGCCAGTATCAATTTCATGTTTAACCATGGCTGTTCTTCCTTGCCTTTTGTTGTTCGTGGCGAAAGCGAAAGCATACCTCTTTATCAGCTTTTTGGCTTTGGTTTTCTCTGCAGCTGCTAAACCTGCTATCCATTTCTCCACATTTTCACCAAATTCCTTTTGATCCTTGGCTGACATATCGGCAGGTTGCGGCGTTTGTTCGCTGTTTATTACCGCCTCTACTGGAACACATTGGCCCACCTCTGAGTTTTTACAGACGACTCTTTCATGGCCTGATAGATTTAGCACTCTCACCGGGACTATTCTTTGTTCTGTGGATTTGACGAGGGCCTTTGCTGATATTAAATCCGTCTGTATTTCTGCTGGTTCAACAACCCACAAGCGGTTTTCCACACAATCTCCCTCCATACGCGCCCATATCAGTGATTCACTCTGAGGTGGCAATTTAAGTTCTTCGACCGCAACTATCCTTCTGGCGTGCACTTGGTGCTTGTACCCAACGTCTAGAGGTATCTCTACATTTCGCCAACTCATAATCTGTTGCCCCATATTCAAATTGATGCCATGAGCTATCATGAAATCGGCACCAATTATAACCTCGTCCACGATATCGGCAACAATAAAGATGTGACTTACACTAATGTTGGCTATAGTCACCTTCGCCTCTGTTTTCCCATGGACGGTGGCAGACTCTCCCGTAGCTGTCCGTAGTCTTACATTGCTAAGTGCCTCACACTTTCCTTTCACTACATCTGGTCTGATGATAGACTGCGTCGCCCCGGTGTCTATAGTGAAGGTATGTGGTCTGCCATTTATGTATCCGCACGCCGTAAGATTGTTGTTGTTTTGTTGCATCACTGATATTGAGATTGTGGGGCCCTCACTTGTGGGAGCCAGCACTTGCCCCTCAGTGCTAGCTCGTTTTAGTTTAACGGGGACTCTTGTGAAGATGGTTGGTAGTTCGCCCGTTTCTTATTCCTTGTTGGTGAGGCGGATCTTGATCTCTTTCTTGCGTGGCGCTTTGTAGTTTCTTTGGAAATGACCACTCTTTCCACAATTGAAGCATTTAAGTTTAGCCTTTTGTCCGTTTTCTTCCAAAGCTTGCTTCACCATCTCCTTAACCTTGGTTAAAAGGCATTCATCTTCCTCCACTACTTCCATTCTTCGCACTCTGCTCATTTGTGGTCTTGAAATAGCGCGAGCGGTCTCTTGGGCTAGTGCGAAGGCCACGGTCTCGGCAAAGGTTGTCTTCTGCGTAGAGCATACCGCAAGTTTGATGTCAGGGTCACGTATACCATTGACTCATTTGCCTTTTGCGCCCGGCATCTCAACTCCATGCGGTATAGTTCCCGTTTGTGCTCATCGCCAAATTTACGCTGCAACGCCAGCATTAAATCGTTGTAGTTGTTTCTGCTGCTGGCTGACATGGTTTCTAGAATCTCAGCTGCGACACCTTTTAATGCCAGAATTAGTTCTAGAGCCTTCTCTCCATCGTCCCATCCGTTTCTGCTGGCTACTGTCTCAAATTGGAATTTGAATACGGATAGGGGTGAACTGCCATCAAAGCAAGGTGGTTTTATCCTGCCGGTACTTTCGGATACAACTCGCACTGGTTCCGGTCTCTGGCTCTGGATGTTGTTGATCTTCTCTTCCATTATCTCCAATTTTCCGTCGACGGTCTTTCCCAAATCGTTCACTTTCGTGTCGACGGTCCTTTCTAAATGTGACATCCTTTCCTCCACACCAGTAATTCGTTTGCTGACCGACTCGTGTATTTCCTGCAGCTTCCCTGATGTCGCTTCGAGCTCCTTTTCGATTTTCGTCAAAATTGCTGCTTGCAGTTTCTGGTTTTCGGCTCTAGAAGCTTCTTGCACTTCAGCTAGAAGTTTTTGATTTTCGGTTCTAGAAGCTTCTTGCACTTCAGCTAGAAGTTTTTGATTTTCGCTTCTAGAAGCTTCAAATAGTTTCTGGTTTTCGGCTCTAGAAGCTTCCTGTGCATCCGTTAATACTTGCATCTTTTCCATCATAGCGGCTAGCAACGAATTTATGTCGATACCGCTAGGGGTTACAGGGGCCTTTACCTCTCGTTCCTCTTCATCCTCGAACTCGTAGGAATCAATGTCGATGTCCTGAAGCTGCAGATGTTCCCTTAATCGCCTTTGCAGTTCATTTTTCGTGCCCATTGTTGGCAGCTCGAGTTTACCCAACTCCCGTTTAAGCCGTTCCACTTTTAGATCGCAGAGTTTCATTTTAATTTTGATGTTCTCCTTTTTTTTAATTATTTATTTTTACTTTTGGATTTTGCAATCCCACTTCTGACACCAATTGTTACGTTTTTACCTTTTAAAAACGTTTAAATATGAGTTCGTTAATTGCAACAAAGTAAAAACAAATATGTCTTTAGTTTTTCTTAAACTCTCTTTATTATTTACACTACTTTTGTGTACCACCGTATAGAACTTAACGATACAACAATAATAATCTGTTTATTCACTGTACTAGTTCACACAAGTATTCGCTAGATCTTTACAACCACGACTTATTTTGTTCACACGCAACTTCATACAAGGCTGACTAAATTAACTCTGACTGCTGCTTGCTTTGTCCAGCCCTTTTATAGTCCGCACACACGTATGATCAGTATGATGAACGTTCTGGATGTGGAAGGTTCTCGCTCACGCCTTCTCGAGACTTCTGCTAGTACATTGTTGTTTGTGTACTTTGCTTATGTTGTCCGTTACATATTTGTCGTAGCTGGTTTACTTTATGTTGTTGTTGCTACCTGGTTCGTTGTACACATGTGTGTGTGCAGCTTTAGATAATCAACACGTTCGTTGTATTCTTAGTGTTAGTGCGTATTTGTGTCGTGTGTATTGTGTTGGTGTAGCTGATAGCTTTTGTTTATCGTTTTTATTGTTAAACGATATTAGGTCGTTTCGCTTCGCGTAACAATATACATTATATACAAAAATCCTAAAGTTTTATCTATATTAATACATATATGACACATATATGTACACAGAATTTAATTAAAGTGTAATTAATTAGGTACGAAACTGCATGTCCAATATGTGCTTCCTTTTCAGTCTTCTTACTTCATTTGTGTCATCTAGTAGCATTATTGCCAATGGGTTACAATGATTATTCTCGAGACTTAGTTTGGATTTGAGACCTAGTAACCAAAATAGGCGCTTGAATTTCAAGTTAAGATGCTGCTTCTTAGCTTTAATGTGGTTTTTCCATGTAAGCCTGCGATCGAAGTGTAAGCCTAAATATTTTACTGTGTCAGATCGCGGAATATTATTGTTGTTAATGGATACACGTGAGCAGTTTCCACGCCTCAAAGCAAACGTTACGTGTAAAGATTTTTCGATGTTGATTTTTATCTTCCATTTATTTAGCCAAATTCATATACGCGTTAACAAATGAATGTGAAAGAATTTACTATAAAACCGATGGATGCTTAATTATCGTTTACTGCGTAAAGGATGTTTATTGGCGATGTTTGGAAAAATTTTTTGTTCAGCGTCTAAGGTTGAATAAAAATAATAATAAACGGTGGCTTGTTTAATAATATGGAACAAAATACGATGTTTTTTAATTTACCATACATTTTACTGCAACTCCGAATTGTTGTCAGATAATCTGCTACGATCTGATTTTCATGAACTAATTTTCAATGTAATTTTTTATTGAAAAGTTTAACAATATAAATATACCATCGTTGGAAGAACGATAATAATCGACTTACTCTCGTATGAAATTATCAACTCCAACTGTACAAAAGAACGATTTGCCGGTTACTTTAACGGAAACTGGAAATATCTTCAGAAAAAAGGTACGATAAGGTTATGTAATCTAATTTTATTTCATCTGTATTTTCAAGATAGACTTTCAGACATTAAATAGATGTGACTTAATTTCAGGCTTCTGATTCAGTGATTCTGAAATGAAGTTATGTGTAAGTCGTCTCACCTGGCTGTCAGATGTTGTCCAATATATTTAACAAAGTTACTCAGGGGTTTGCAAATAATAAACTTGTTCACTTTGTACAACCAGCATTTGTCTTTTCTAAAATTCTTCCTCTTTATGAAAATTCCTTAATTTAACAAAGGCAATGACAAATTGCAGTTTTAAACTATATATTGTTACGTTTTTAACTTTTTAAAAACGTTTAGAATATGAGTTCGTTGATTGCAAACAAAATAAAAACAAATATGTGTTTAGTTTCAATTAAACTCTTTATTGTTCGCACGACTTTTGTGTGTCACCGTATAGAACTTGACGATACAAGAACAATTTGTTTATTTACTATTATTCTTTGCTTACAACGCAGATTTTTTCAATGGCGATCTTCAAACAACGACAGTTCTTTTCACACGCAACGCGTCTTCACACAAGACTGACTGAATTCTTACTGCTCGTTGCCTGCATTGTCTTGCCTTTTTATATGCCCACGTAATCAGTCTGATGAATGTTCTTGAAATGGAGTGTTCTTGTGTTCGCCTTCTCGAGAGCTCTATCGCTACTTCATTCTTGTTTGTGTATTTTGCTTACGTTGCTTGTTGTTGCTTTCTTTCTTACTTGACTGTCTCCTTTTCATTTAAAATTGATGTTGTTGGTATATTCAAGCAAGTTCGTTGTACTTGTTAGTGTAGCTCTTTGTTAACGCATATAATGATATTAATCATATATAAAAAATTATTAATTTTGGAATTTTACCGCTAATCCCTATTCTTAATACATTTTACTAAATAAAATTTAAGTATAGTAAAAGAAGTTGAAGAGTGAACATCAATTAAAAATGCTAATGTTTCTTTTATACGGCATATCGGACGGTAAACTGTGCTATACATATTATACACTTAATTAAGTTATAAAATTAGTAAATTATAATATAAAATAACTAAAAATTCATAAGTGCACTCTTCAAAAGATTTTAGGTTGTCAAACCAAGCAATCCTATTCACTCTTGTTAATCATGTTAATGTTAAACGATATTTTCATTTTCGTAACAATATTTATAAAACAGAAGAAGAAGCCACTAAAGTGTAAAACGGTTTTAAATTATTTACATGCTCCCTCTTTTAACACATAAAATGTGGAGTTTTTCCAAAAATCATGTGTTTTTTTTAAGAATTTTGTAGAACCATTGAAGTTAATCAGATTTTAAACGGCTGTGATAAACATTGTTTTGCCGACAAATATACACATCGGCCGGTTCACAGGATAACACAAACCTATGCGTAGCAATTTACGAGAAGAGAACGAAAGAAAGATAAAAAATAATTCATAGAAAGATCGTGAAGTTGCCAGACAAAGTTTTGGAGTAAATAAAGCAAAGAACAATGGTGCCTGTCAGTGATGAGATGTCAATCTGTGATTTATAACCGACGGTAGTATTAAAAAGTGCGCAGTGGTATTTTAATATCTAAAATATTTTTTTTGTTAAAAAGAATCGTGAATCAAATTGACAGTGCAGCATTATCAGTCCAAGTGTGTTACCTTTTTAATTCAAAGAGGATTTGTATAAATAAAGAAGCAAATAACGAACGGAAGTAAATAATTTCGTTTATTTTAATTGCAATCTTCGAATCCACGATATATAAACATTTTACAAAATTTATACGTTGTTTGTATTATTAAAAAATGAAGTGAACAGTTCTTGTGCAAATATTCTACAACTACCAGTACGACTTGATTTTTATTTAATGTTGCAGTATTTGCGACACTTATTAAGTATTTCACCGTAATGTCACCGTTATCATTTTTTTAGAATCTCTGAAAACATTTGAATCAAAGCCACAAATCCGATATACGCAGATTAGCACACTACCCACACTACTTCTAGGTACCCTTACGAAGAAAGGTTCAAAATCTGTTTTTAAATATACACGTGCGCAATTATCGTGTATTAATTTTACTTTGAATATTTCTTTTAATAAATTTTTAGCATTCCATTCCTTTCAGAATTTATTTAATTTATACGAAAATGCTAGCATGAGTGTATCTCGTCAGTTATATGATTTAATACAAATTGTGTTCAATACTTTGTTAATAACGCCTTTTTAAATAAGAAAACAATATTTTACCGAATTGGTTTAAATAAAGTCTTCCCAAATTACAGTATTCCCTGTGTATAACCTCCCCGTATATAATAATTTCCCGCTCAGACTTATACAATTTTGTTTTTTGCTTGTAAATGTAATGCACATATTTCTATATAGGCATCCCGCTTTTAAATGTTTCCCCCTTGTGAACGCGAAAAATTGTACTTCATAGTTTAAATTTACTTTAATAAAATTCTTTTAAATGCACCCAGTTTGTAATAACTTTCTTTCCAAAATAGGCCCTGTTCGCTAGTTCCACCGTTCGTGCGATTAAACGTTTCTGGATTTCTTTTATGGAGATATGTTAAATAATACAAAATAGCAGCTAATAGAAACTCGTGTGCCATTGAAAGCCAATATTCACCATGACCTGGCTGGCTTATTGGCAAAATTAGTAAAAAAAAAATAGGGTAGGGTAATGCAATAGAATGTTTCATTCTCCTCGAGGCAGAGGCTGCATTCTGTTTCATCCAGAAGACCAAATGCTGCAATGCAATCTCAGATAATTGATTCCTGGTAAAAAAACCTACAATGCGCCAATGTTCGCCTTTCGTAATTTCAGAATCTGGCCTTGTGCAGGTTCGGGCGAGTTAACGACCTGACTTTCTATCAGCTAGAATGGCATGTGGTTATTTGCTCTCTGGTGCGAGATTTCGATACAAGCATTCTCCGCTTATAAGTACTGCCCTGTAAGCATTTTTGAAAGTACTTTTCTCCGGGATATACTATATATTGTTACGCAAATCGAAACGACCTTATATCGTTTAACAACAAAAACGATAAACAAAAGCCACGCGATACAAATACACACTAACACTAAGAATACAATGACCGTGTTGATTATCTGAAGCTACACACACACATATATGTACAACGAACCTGGTTGCGCCTGGTACCAACAACAACATGTATGTGACAAAAGGGGATAGACAACATAAGCAAAGTACACAAACAACAATGTATTAGCAATAGAGCTCTCGAGAAGGCGAGATCGCGAACCTTCCACTTCACGAATGTTCGTTAGACTGGTTGTGTCGGACCATAAAAGGGCTGGACAAAGCAGGCAGCAGTCAGTAAGAATTCAGTCAGCCTTGTGTGAAGTTGCGTGTGAACAAAATAAGTCGTGGTTGTAAAGATCCAGCGAATAATTGTGTGAACTAGTGAATAAAACAGATTATTATTATTGTATCGTTAAGTTGTGTACGGTGGCACACAAAAGTAGTGTAAAGAATAAAGACTTTAACTGAAATTAAATTAAACACATTTGTTTTTACTTGGTTTGCAATTAACGAACTCATATTTAAACGTTTTTAAAAAGGTAAAAACGTAACAATTGGTGTCAGAAGTGGGATTGCAAAAATCCAAAAGTAAAAATAAATAAAAAATAAAAAGAAATAATAAATAAAATTAAACTATCCGAACTAAGACCGGCATAAACGAGAGTTGGTTAAGGGAACAACTGCAGCTTCAGGGCATCGACATCGAATCCTACGAGTTCGAGGATGAAGAGGAACGAGAGTTACAGGCCACTGCAGCGCCTAGCGGTGTCGACATAAATTCGTTGCCGACCGCTATGATGGAAAATATACGGATGCACAAGAAGCTTCTAGAGCTGAGAATCAAAAGCTATTTGCTGATATACGAGAAGCTTCTAGAAACGAAAATCAAAAACTTCTGGCTGAAGTTCAAGAAGCTTCTAGAACCGAAAATCAGAAACTTCTGGCTGAGTCGCGACAAGATAGTGAACAAAGAATGGAAAGAATGCAATCAGCAATTATGGAACAAATGGAGCATAGAGAACAAAAATGTTTGTCAAAAATCGAGAATAAACTTGAAGCGACCACAGAGAAGCTGCACGAAATACATAAGTCGGTCAGCAAAGGAATTACCAGCGTCGAAGAGAAGGTGTCAGACTTGGAAAAGTCCGTTGACGGAAAACTAAACATAATGGAGGAGAAGATCAACAACCTCCAAAGCCAACGACCGGAACCAGTGCGAGTAGTATCAGAAGGTACCGGCAGGATAAAACCACCTTGCTTTGATGGTAGCTCACCCCTATCCGTGTTCAAATTCCAAGTCGAGACAGTAGCTAGCAGAAACGGATGGGACGATGGGGAGAAAGCTCTAAAACTAATTTTGGCGCTAAAAGGTGTCGCAGCTGAGATCCTAGAAACCATTCCAGCCAGCTGCAGGAACAACTACAACGAGTTAATGGTGACATTACAGCGTAAATTCGACGATGAGCACAAACGAGAATTGTACCGCATGGAATTAAGGCGCCGGGCGCAAAAGGCTCATGAGTCATTTCAGGCCATTGCAATGGAAGTCGAGAGATTAGTGCAGTTAACATACCCCGGAGAAAACCACCCGCTGATAGACAATATTAAGACCGAGGCGTTTATCAATGGTATACGAGACCCTGACATTAAGCTAGCGGTATGTTCTACACAGAAGACAACCTTTGCAGAGACCGTGGCCTTCGCACTAGCCCAGGAGACCGCTCGCACCATTCCAAAACAACAAATAAGCAAAGTGCGAAGAATGGAAGTAGTGAAGGAAGCCTTTTAACTAAAGTTAAGGAGATGGTGAAGAAAGCTTTATAAGAAAACGGACAAAAGGCTAAACTTAAATGCTTCAATTGTGGAAGGAGTGGTCATTTCCAAAGAAACTGTAAAGCGCCACGAAAGAGGTCAAGATCCGTACCACCAACAACGAATAAACGGGCGAGCCACCAGCAATCTACACGAGAGTGCCCGTTAAACTAAAACGAGCTAGCACTGAGGGGCAAGTGCTGGCTCCCACCAGCGAGGGCCCCACAGTCTCAATATCAGTGATGCAACAAAACAATAACAACCTTACCGTGTGCGGGTACATAAATGGCAGGCAACACATCTTCACTATAGACATCAGACCAGATGTAGTGAAGGGAAAGTGTGAGGCACTTAGCAATGTAAGACTTCGGACAGCTACTGGAGAAACTGCCACCGTCCACAGAAAAACAGAGGCGAAGGTGACGATAGCCAACATTAGTGTAAGTCACGTCTTTATTGTTGCCGATATTGTGGACGAGGTTATCATTGGTGCCGACTTTATGATAGCTCATGGTGTTTATTTTGAATATGGGGCAACAGATAGTGAGTTGGCGAAACGTGGAGATACCTCTTGACGTCGGATACAACTATCAAGCGCACGCCAGAAGGATAGTTGCTGTCGAGCAACAAAAGTTATCTGCTCAGAGTGAATCATTGATATGGGCGCGTATAGAGGGAGACTGTGAGGAAAACCGCTTGTGGGTTTTGGAACCAGCAGAAATACAGACGGATTTAATATCAGCAAAGGCCCTCGTCAAATCCACAGAACAGAGAATAGTCCCGGTGAGAGTCGTCTGTAAAAACTCAGAGGTGGGCCAATGTGTTCTAGTAGAGGCGGTAATAAACAGCGAACAAACGCTGCAACCTGCCGAAATGTCAACCAAGGATCAAAAGGAATTTGTTGAAAATGTGGAGAAATGGATAGCAGGTTTAGCAGCTGCAGAGAAAAACAAAGCCAAAAAGCTGCTAAAGAGATATGCTTTCGCTTTCGCCACGAACAATAGAAGACAAGGAAGAACAGCTATGGTCAAGCATGAAATTGATACCGGCGAAGCGAGACCGATAAAACAGGCACCCAGAAGCATACCGCTGGCGAAGCGTAATGAGGTCAAGGAGTTAGTCTACGAAATGAGGAAGAGCGGTGTAATCTAACCATTATCGGGTCCGTGAAGCTCACCTGTAGTCTTAGTCAAAAAGAAAGATGGCAGTACAAGATTCTGCGTAGACAACAGAAAGCTGAATGATGTCATCAAAAAGGATAGTTACCCGCTAGCAAGAATTGACGACACGCTAGCCGGAACGAAGTGGTTCTCCACATTGCATCTACAAAGCGGGTATTAGCAGGTGGAGATTGCAGACAAAGACAAAGAGAAAACCGCATTCAGTGCAAACGGCGGCTTATGGCAGTTTAAGGTTATGCCATTTGGACTCTGTAATGCTCCGGCCACATTCGAGCGGCTTATGGAACGTGTGCTAAAGGGACTGCATTGGAAGACTTGCCTGGTGTATCTCGACGACATGATAAAGATGGGCCGAACTTTTGACGAACACCTCAAGAACCTGGGAGAAGTTCTGCAACGAATAACAACAGCTGGACTAAAGTTGAGCATAAAGAAATGTGAATTTTTCCAAAAGCAGGTGAAATATTTGGGGCATCTTGTCACAGCAGATGGCATATCCACCGATGAAGATAAATTACGAGCAGTAAAGGACTGGCCTCGGCCCCACAATCTTCATGAACTACGCATCTTTTTGGGACTATGCACATACTACAGACGCTTTGTGCCTAACTTTGAAAGCGTGGCTGCTGGCTTGCATGACCTCACAAAGAAATCAAAGGCGTATCAATAGCGTATCATTAGTTGATAAATAAACGTAGATAAAAAAATATGGAATGACTCTTGCACTCTTTAAACAATAACTACGGGAGTTTACGTCCGATTTTATGACACGAAGTATCAATATCTCCCAAAAGAATTCCGACTTTAAGAATGTCAATTCTATTCTATACTATTTTTATTAAATTTAAAAATAACATATAGTTTGAACCACATGTTTATGTATTTCATTTTAAAAATGTATCTCTCAAAATACTTCAAATTTTTAAAACCGATCCAAAAGACATGTGAGTAAGCAATAAAATGTGTGAAAAGTTAAAAAAACATTTGTTAGTAACACAAGTTTGGAGGTTTCGAGAAATATAAAAAAAAATATTTTTGAGTTCTACTCAACTAAATGTACAAGTTAAACTGTGTAATTACTCCGGCGTATTTAATTTTCTATATATAATTTTTTTTTGTCGCATACTATTATCTTTTAATTAAGAACACTACGCTATTTTTTTATTGCACGACCCGTTTGCCACATCTGACAACGTTACATTTAATTTATTTATACAATAGATTTCTTCGGCCTGGCAACTTCGGGAAATTTATTGTTGATCTGTAATTATTTTCTATATTTTGTGGATTTTTATGCAGTTTTTATACTATGATTTAATTTAATTTTTGTTGGTACCAATTCTCGTAATTTGTTTGTTATTTCGTTATTATTTGATTTTCTTGTTCATTCTTCTTGTTCATATTTCCAAAATAAAATGTGTTTATTCTGTCTTCGAAACACAGCTATCTACTTAAGCTTTTTTACCAGGAATAGGTACATAATAATCGTAATTCGACAATCTTTCAAAATGTGTGATAAAAATGTATCCCTTTCATTGCAACTATTTCTGTTATCGTTTGCTGGTGCAGGTGACAATATTTAAATCATCTACCTGACATTATATTATTTCTGAAACAGTATTACGTAACTAAATTTGCAAATATGCATGTAGCAGTCATATAGTTGCTCAATTATCATCCTCAGCAAATATTCCCCAAAGTACGATTAAACCGGTTCGTCGGGTTGTTAGTGTAATCCTAATTCCTTAAAAGTCGATGTCTCAAAATTTCTGACTAAATCGAAATGTACCCATTTCAAACTCAATCAATTTCGAGTAAGCTTATCTTTAGAAGGTTCAATAGAGCAAACTCTCCAATTTCTTCATTACCATTCAACATTTCATCTACAGGTGCCCTACTTTTAATAATATCAGGTTGCAACAATTTGGGCTATAATAATGCCAAGAACAACAACTGATCAAAATCTTAGATAAAGAAATTTAAAATTTTTTCATTTGGGAAAATTTAATAAAATACATTGCCACCGCGTTAAAATATCGCAATGTATTATTAAATAAATGTAACTATTACATAAATGCAAGTATTATTCTTAATTACATGTAAAAAAGCATTCTTAACCAATTATTTTCCGAAAAACCACCATTGTCAAAGCCGTGATTCTTAATTTTATATTCTAGGTTAAGAGGTAACTTATCAAATTATAAAGGAAGAAAAGTAAAGAATCCAGCAGGATATTTGTCATTTAAGATCTTGGAGTGAAAATGTTGTTCAAACAGATGCTTGTGATAGTGCTATATCCATTCGTTTTCAGCTTTGATATGGTTCTGCTATGACATAGCGTTCAACCTTTGAACTTTTCAATACTTTCAACTAACTGAGAGGAAAAATCGCCTATTCAATATTCGATGGCGTCGCTGTTCAGCACAAATATCCTCTGCACCAAATACCTAATCAATTTTTGAAATGTTGAGCACTTCGTCATGTCAAGGTGTTCAACGCAACTTCCAATTTCAATTCAGTCTTTTTACACACGCTTCATGAGGTAATCTAATGTTAATTGCGCGTTACAGAAGACGGTGCTACCGACTTTCTTTATGACTAGAACCAAATATAACCAAACCAAATATAAATTCCAGACAACTAGACGATAGCTTAATTATCCCGCTCTTTTCCACCTCATTGGTCAGCTTTCATTTCTCTCCCCTATTGGAATACTTCTGGGTATCTGTTTTATTAGATTTGGTCAATCTTATGTTTCATCCATATTTCCTTAACTTTGGCTTGGCATGGCTTAAACATATACTTACCTACTGTATGGTTTTATTTCGTTCTATTTTCACGACAACTGCTACCGACTTTCTGCCTCATGATGCCAACCGGATGTTCATAGCACATAAGAGTTCCACAGATAAAATATTTTTTGGTCTACCTTGCTGTATATTTTCTGCCATTAACCAGCTCTTACTTCTTCCGCATAATTCATGCCTGCGTCTAAGCGAAAGATTTTTCTGCCAATTTTATTTACAGAAAACTTCCGTTCACATCGGTCTCAACATTCGGCAAAGAAGGTCAAAATACCAATTTCTTAAAGTGGATACATCAAAAAATTTATTTCAGTGATTGGTGGTTAACGGCTTTTCTAGTATTGCCAAATTCACATGCAAGATGCAAATTAAATCTGAACTAGTGAAAATTGCAGAACTTCTAAATTTATACATCAAACTTGTGAAGTAGCCGTAGTCTAGTAGTGTAGTGTGTTGGCTTATTAAGCGAGAGGCCACGGTTCAAACCCCACATCACACGTCTCCAACAAAACAAAATACGAAAAAGTATTTTTTCGTCGACAAATAAAATGTCCACGAAAAGATTCTTACTAATCTGTCATTCGGAGTAGACTTCAAACTGTAGCTCCCGAGTAAAAAATTGGCACTCACAATACAAGTGGCGTGGGAAGCTAGGGTTGTAATGACTAATTATGTATGTATGACTTAGAAAAACTGACCTTCAGTATTAGCTTAGGTTAGGTTATTAAGGATGTCGCGTAATTGAATAAATTTACGCCTTCACACAGTGAAGTAGGGAAAGGAAACAGAGAGAATAGAAAGAATAAGAATGGGGGAAACAAAATTATAAAGAGTGAAAGAGAAAATAAAGAATGAAATAGAAAGAAACACATACATACATACATACATAATTGGCCATTACAACCCTTCAGTCAGGATTACGGCCTAGCTTCTCACACCACTCATGTTGTGTGCGTTAATTTTATACGTGAGTGGCGGGACCTACAGTTTAACGTCGACTCCGAACGACAGAATTTTGAGAAACTTTTTCATGGCAGTTTATTTTACTCTCAGAGTTTTTGCCAGAAATCTGCTGAGAGGAAGTCGCCGAAGAAATATTTTTTTTTTCATATTTCATTTTTTGATGTCTGACCTGGGATACGAACCCGGGCTTTACGAATAGTAAGCCAACACACTACCTACTACACCACGGCGACTTCAATAATAGAAATAGAAAGAAAAGAAAGGTAAAAAGCATTAGGTCATGGCACCCATAAATATCAACTTCTATCCCCTAACCAGTCAAACCCGTCACTGAACCTTATTATATCCTCACGTTTGTAGTTTCTCAAATCTATCAGTTCCTCCACAAATCGACTCTGTACTTTAGGAAGAATGTTCCTATTGCTCGAAGACTTCAAAGTATATCGTGCTTAGGGGTAAAAACAGGTCTAACAACCGAGGTGTAAATCCATTTTACCATACTCGGTCTAAGGTTCCTACCCATGTAGTATGCATTAAATCCTTTCCAGAGTATTCAGCCTGCACGGCAACTTAGTTCATCCCCTATCCGAAAGCCTTAATGTCACTCCATCAAGAACCGGGATCTAAAACCAACTTATCCACTCCACAGATACCTGTACTTACCCTTCTTTTAGTAATGCGATGTTTCTTTTAGTATGTAAAAAAATAATGGCTTTAAAGTTATTAAAATAAATTTCTGTAGTATTAGGTTATTCTACAAGAAATTCTTGCTTACTTAATTGGGCATTAACAACCCGTTGTTAACCGGATTTCGGCTAGCCTCAACACCTATTTCCGGGTGTCTCTTCTTCTTGTGCCAGTCGGTAACTCCAATCGCTTTACGATTTAGTCCTTCCAAAGCACACAACATCCCCTTCCATCCGAATAGCCGCTGGATGCTATCGCGCTGCATAATTCCATATTATTAAATTAATTTTCCCATTTTAAATGTTTTTAATTTTTTTTTTTTTGTTTCAAAACATAATTGTTAAAGATGGTGAAATAATTTGTAAAGGTGTGAGACTCTTGCGGGCTAAGACTGTCAAAATCACCTGATTGAAAATTCACCAAATTCAGCAAATTTTTAAATAATAAAAAAACAAATTAAAACAAAGATTTTGATTTTTAAACGAAATATTCATTTTTATGAATTAAAAATGATGAAAACAATAATAAAACTGTGTGCATTTTGCAAGGAACTCGCACAAACCATTAGAAGACGAGCAAGTGATGTATAATATATAAAGCCGTTAAGATAAATTACTTCCTCCATTATAGCCAATTTGGGTACAGAGTTGAAATGCACAGAAAGGTCAGCATCAGCATCAGAGTCTTTTTAATTATGTGTTCTGAATAGCCGCAAGAATTCAAATTTGTTATGATAGGAATATTACAATTGTATTGTACGATTGATTATGTGTGTTTTACGATTAATAAAACTCAAGAGCATTTGTTCATCACTGATCTCGAATTCTTCATTTAAAGGTTCATAAAGATTTGTTTTTTGCGTCTGTTCGCTGATATTCGTTTTTAATTTATATTAATTTCAATTTAAAAATTTAAACTGTCAAAATATAAACAACAGTCACAACATCTATACAACAACATAATCACCTGACGACCTAACCACACCTGATAAGTAATTTCACCATGACGTTAACATAATTTCGAAAATTTGAAAACAAAAACCATTGAAACATAATGGAAACACATAAACTTGTTTTACGCAAAGCAAGTTGTTTTTTGTTATAATGAAAACGCACTATTGAGCACAATTTACGATTTGCCGTTGCAGACCATTTTTAAAGATTTGAATATAGTTTCTAATATTACACTAGTAAGACCAAAGGCAAGTGCCATTATTTATTTTTCCTACTACCAACACTCAGAGGATGGCCCCTACTCATGCAGTTTATTGTATTGGAACTGGGAAAATATCTTATGGGAAGGAGGAAAGAGAAAGTAATGTTTGTGGACACTAAATTTGAAACGTTCTATACCATAAGTGACAGGAAAGACATCTGCAGGAAGGGAGTTCCACCACATACAAATATTCCGAATAAAAAACAAATATTGTCTGTAATGCATTGTGCGATCTACTGGCCAATCGCCCACAAACGGAGGTGCTCGCCGAGAAAGACAAGTGTTACATCATTCTCGGAAATTGTAGTAACGATAGAACAGTGAAACACATGCCACATTGCCATTAAAGAGAAACTTCTGCCTTTCCTATATGTGGTCGAGTAGGCTCGAAATAGACGTTGAGATACCGGCCCATACATGAGAGTAATATTCCATTCTCGGTCGGATATAAGTGGTGTAAATAGGAAGAAGATCAGATGAAGTGAAATAATTCTTACACCGTCTTAAGAAGCTAAGGCCCTACAAAATTTGTCGGTTCTAGCGAACATCACACTTAATTTTCATGCCCAGAACGCGTTAAGAGCTTCTATCTCCCTAATATTTAATAATCATCCCATAGATATACATAGATGATGCAATACTATTGCTGCGCTTATGTAGCTGTAAATAAACAACAGTGGAATAGATTGCATAATCCTTAAAAAAATTTTTCCTAAAAATTATACAAAATTTTTGATTTTTGGAAAAAATATCAGAAATGAAAATAGGAGAAGGTAGTTTTTAATTTTTAGCCGTGATTAAACTGATTAAGGAATATTAGCATTACCATATTATTCAGCTAATGTAGAGATAATATTAAGCCAATTTAATTTAAATAAAACTAAATTCCTTAAAACTGAATTTCTCAAAACTTAAACTAGATTCCTTAGAAGCAATGTTGTATAAAAACATTATTTAAAACTTAGCAATTGCAACTGCTTCGACTTGAATATTGTACCTGATTTGGTTAAAATGTTTAATTTTAATAAATATAGTTTTAACATACAAATATATGTATTATATAAAGCACTTGTTTTTTAAGTTTATTTTTATAATTACTTGTTAAATTCTTTTGTTAAACATGTTTTAATGTTTTATTGTTTTTTTTTCAAATCTTTTATTTGCAATCTATTCTAGAACAATAAGCAAATGAGATAATTATTTACGAAATTCACATAAGTTATTGGTTTCCAGTGAAATCAATAACATAATTTATACTTAAGTATATATATTATTTAAGTATATCTACTTTCATACATATTTACAGTTATAATTATAAATTACAAGTAAATAGTTATATATACATATATATTATATAGTGAAAATAATATTAATTGAGAATATTTTATCTAAATGGGAGATCTAAAACGTGAAATCTTTTTAATCGTCTGATTGCTAAACTATTATCTAATAAAGAGATGGCCAACGGATTAACGTGATCACTTAATCTTTGAAGATATCTGTTACTAAATTCGTTTATTTCTTCTTTAATAAAAGGAATATCCAAATCTCTATGTATTGCGCTGTTTGTAATATACCATGGTGCTTTAACAATCATTCGTAGCGTTTTTGACTGAAACCTTTGTAGGATTTCAATATTTGAGTTACTTGTGGTACCCCAAAGTTGAATGCCATAAGTCCATATGGGTTTCAAAATACATTTGTAGAGAAGTAATTTATTTTCTAAACTTAACTCAGATTTTGGACCTAGCAACCAAAACATTTTCTTAACTTTCATGTTTAAAAGAGATCTTTTAGATTTTATGTGGATTTTCCATGTTAAACGCCTGTCTAGAAGCATGCCTAAATATTTAACGTGATTATTTTCGGAATTTGTGAACCATTCATGAATATTGCTGGACAATCATTTCGCCTTAGGCTGAAAGTAACATCGGTAGACTTTTGTTCATTTACTTTTATATTCCAATAATTTAACCAGGTCTGCATTTCATCAATCTGATTTTGAATTAGACTTGATGCTTCTATCGCCGACGAACTTGTTGCTAAGAATGCAGTGTCATCAACATAAGTGGCCACAGTAACATCATCCAAACAATGCATATCTGAAGTATAAACGGTATATAACATCGGTCCAAGTACGCTTCCTTGTGGTATTCCTGCTTCGATTTTGCAATAACTTGATGTTTCTTTGTTGACCTTCACGTAAAAATGACGTTCGCTTAAAAAAGATTTCAAAATCAAATAGTAAGGTGCAGGTAAAATACTTTTAATTTTATAAAGCAGACCACAGTGCCAAACTCTGTCAAATGCTTGCTGTATATCTAGAAATACAGCAGAACAATACTCTTTTCTTTCCAATGATCCCTAAATTTCATTTACTAATCGATGACACTGTTCTGGTGTACCGTGTTTATGGCGAAAGCCAAACTGGTGGTCAGGAATTATAGAGTTTTCTTCTAAAATAGGCAATAGTCTTTTAAGGAATAATCTTTCAAATAATTTGGCAAATGTTGATAATAGGCTTATTGGTCTATACGATGTTACACAATTCTCAGGCTTATTCGTTTTATGAATCATAATAATTTTAGCACATTTCCACAGAATAGGAAAATGTTGAAGCCTTAAAATAGAATTGAGTATTAACGCCAGAAACACAATTCCTTTTCTTGGCAAATTTTTTAGTACAAAAGAATCAATTTTGTCATATCCCGGTGATTTTTTATTACTTAATTTAATAATTTCCTAGCGTATTTCATCTGGAGAAAAGTGTTTTATGGGTAACTCCATTTGACATGCAACATCTAAAAACGACATAATATGCGCATCATTTTGATTAAACTGGAAAGGCTTAAATGTATCTTCCAAATGTTTTGAAAAAGCTATGGCCTTATCTTTATCTGTCCGTTTCCAGTGGCCATTTGTATCTTTGATGTGAATATTTCTGTTAGTTGGACGTTTTAAGTATTTTGTTGCCCTCCAGAGATTATGTTCACTTTTAGATGTATTTATTTATAGTTTATTAAGATAATTTCCAATCTCTTTGTTTTTGTACTCAGATAGACGTTCCTTTACAAGTTTATTATTACTGCACTTTATTTTAACACCAGCAGCCTGAACGTAAGGTTTTCTGATTTCTTCAGCTACTTCATATTTAATAGACCTCTTGATAAGTACAGCCGCTCCAGCGTGACATCTTTCATCAGGATGATTTGCAGTAATTCAGTCATACCCTCTTATTTTAAAATGTGATTTCGTATTCATGTGTGTTTCGGATAAAAGAAATATATCAGTATATTGAGTTTTGAGGAAAAGTTCAATTTCATTATATTTTCGCGAAATACCATTGGCATTCCATACTGCTATTCGAAGGTTTATTTACATAATTTGGTTATTAAGAGAGACAACATGCTCATGAGCTGGGAGAACATGCTTTCAATGTTTTTTAAAGCACTATTTTCATTTTGATGGGTTTCATTATTTTGTTTAAGTACTTCGCTGTAAGTTAGATTTTCTGAATTATTATTATTATTAGGATTATTATTTTGATCATTTATAGAATTATAATTAGAGTGTGGAAATTGTCCTGAATTCGCAAGGTTACTAAATTGTCGATTAATTCGCTGAGTGTAATCGAACTTTTGTCTGAGAGATTTATATACTTGACATCCTTTATAATTAGCCGTGTGAGTTAGCAGGCAATGCACACATTTAGGTGGAGCATCTTTAGGTTTTTTGCATTCGATTGTTGAATGATCCATTCCGCATTTTACACAAGCAAATGGCTTTTTACAATATGATTTTGTATGACCATATTCTTGACAACGATGGCATAGTACGATATCATTTGATTTACGTTGAGGTTCAAATTTAACAACAGCATTGTTGATATGTCTTATTTCATATATTTTGTTGTTTTCTGGGGAAGGATCCAAATCAACGAAAAACATAGATAATGGTTGCTTCGTTATCTGGATCTTAACGTTAAAAACGCTTCTAACTTGATGACAAAGTGATAATAATTCAGCTTTAATATCTTCAGGTGGAGTTGTATGATGAAGACCTTTGAGAACTACTCTATAAGCACGTTCATTCTTAAGCTGATAAGTATGAAAACAAATTTTACTACTATCTAAATATTTTATAATTTTTCTATAAGACTCCACTGATTTAACTATAAGTTTAATTTGGCCATCTCTTAAGGATTTGTAACTAAAATCATTTTTAGGAATAACATTAGCAAAACACAATATCATTCTATTTATATTATCTACACATGGTATAAATACTGGCGGTGGCTTTGGGGTTCTTTCTTCTGATGTTTGCTTTTCGCCCTCTTCGTCTTGAGATTTATTATTATGATCATTATCAAGTATTGCAAATTTGTTGGTATTAGAAGTGCTGGGTTCATCATGTTTTGGCTTCTTATCAATGATTTGTCTAAATGTTATTTTTTTACGTTTACTGCTATTCATCACTTGCCAGTTCATAACACTGTCTTCCCCACTATCACTACTATCAGAATTCATACTGCAGAATTGTAATTGTTAATAAATGTTTTGTTGAATATATTGTTGTTTTTCTATTATTTTTTGTTAATTTGAAACAATTGATTTTGGTAAAGAATTATTTTTTTTTTATTGTTTTTCCTTTCTAATTCTTTTTGGCAATAGTTCAATCACGTAGCGCGTCCGAACACTATGATATTCCTTAAGTGATGATTTTATTCGCTTTTTATATCCACGAAATAATTAAAAAATTTAATATTTTAGAAAATTTAAAAAAAAAAAAAAAATTTTTTCGTATACATTTTTTTTATTCCGTTTCACTTGACAGTTGAATCGAAAGTGTTGTTTTATTCTTAAACGGAAATATATGTTTTACTCCAATAAAAATAATTTTTTTTTGCTAAAGTTTGACGACTTGATGCTTTATTTATCCGGCAGCTGAGGCAGGGACCATAATAAAAATATACCGTTTTTCCTGAGCAACTGGTTTTTATCACGACAAATTTATTTTTATTAAATTAAAATAATTACTGTTAATGATATCATTGACTCTTTCTTTTGTTTTTTATCATTTTTTATTTATGTTTAGTATATGCTTTTATGTAGTTATCAAACTAGTTGTATAAAATTGCCTGATATTTGTGTTTCTATTAGAGTATGATATTGGATAATTGCTCTTCCATAAGAAGAAATTTCAAAGTCACAACGATGAACCTGATTAAGATTTTAGATAGAGACAGAAAAGGTTTTTAAATTATCCAGATAAATGCTCAATAAAATAGCTGAATTAAATGTATACGTACACATATATTTTTGAACAATGTGTATGTTTCCGAAACAGATAGTACAATTTGTCTCAATGGGAATGAGTATTTAGAGAGGATAGAAATGGCAATGCTAAAGGATTTTCAAATGTCATTCCACTAAATGAGAAAAAATTTAATTTATTTTTATTTAAGCAACACCCGATGGTAGATAAGTGCGTTTACAAGCAAGACGAAGGAATATGTTTCAAATTTCTTTTTAATCCTCTAAACACTGACTTCTGTATGTAATGATGTTATCATTATTATCAGGCAGTTTTAATTCAAACATTCTGATTTAATAATTAATATTAATCCTTTGGATTAAATCCTACAATGAATGCAGTGCATCATACATCATCAAATAGTACTTTAATTGACTTTTTTTGTTGGTGATAATTCGAATATAATTCTATATAATCAATTATCTGCACCGTGTATCCAAAATATGCTTTACTTTTTTTAACATATCACTTTTACATTCCACCGTTAGAATTTATTTTCGAAAGGTTTTTTTCAAAAATGTGATTTAGAATATGCTTGATGGCAGTATTTCTGAGATCGATTTGATTTAAATACATTACTTGTTGACGATCAAGAACTAACTTTTGGAAATTAAGAAAAAACAACTTCTGTTTGATGATACAATCCCAATTAAATCTAAAATAATATCAGTTAGAGCAAAAAATTTCCGAACATGTAGCATATACTTTTTAAGAAAATGTTAAAATGGACAGACTAGCAGGTACTTGTCCGCACTGCACCAGCAGCCTACTAGCCACATAAATAATTATGTTTAAAAATACATAGAATCGTGTTATATTTTATTGCCCTAAATTCATATGCGTCGGCGCTGGATTATGTGTGATATCATTATCCGGTTGAAAGAACAATTTTAAAGAAGTAATTAGTAATCTTTTATTTGTTGCAGTAATATGGAATCGTTAGGCGGCACTATAGTCACAGAAGTAAACGAAAACCAAGATTCTAATATCTGTAGTCTCAAGCAATAACAGCCTAAGTCAAAAATGATAACTTCGTGAAAAATTATTGTTTAATTAAATGTAATGGGGCTTCATTACGTCTTTGGTCAAAATGTTTTGTTATTATTTTTAAAAATATTTTTAGAGAGATACGGATGTCACAAATTGACTTAAGACTCATAGAATGTTATAGCTTGGGACCACATTTTATAAAGATACATACCTGTCGCAAATCATTTTCTTATTGTTCAGTCTATTTAAATTATTTCCGGAAGAGAAATATCTTCATACTATAAATGGCTTTCGCCATCCCAGTACAAGGTATATAAAGCATTACCGCGTTGGTCAATAAATTGTAATCAATTGACAAATTAATTAAAATTATTCTGCACCGGTTGATGGTGTTATTGGAACTCATTTCTTTTGCATACAGTTTTGAACAAATAAAGGGACATTTAGCTAAACGTAACGTAACGTACCGTACGTAGGTTTTTAGCGTATGGAGAGCAATGTAAATGCTTGCCGAAACGCACTCTCTCGTTAGCAAAACGGAACGATCTATATAAAACAGAATTACTTCACGTTTTTACGTGACATTTGAACATGAGTGATGGGGCTATTGTATGCAGAGTCGCATTGATGTACATATGCCCTAGAAGAAGTGAACGACCGAAACTAACACGTAGAAGATTCACCTACTAGCTTTTGAGTTGCATTTCTAACAAAACATCATTAATGACGATAAAATTACCGGTCTTTTGATTATCAGACTTGATGACATCAAATATATTTCTGACAATATCTTCAAAAAAAATCATTTAAGACAAATATTAAAACTTTGGGATAAAAAAGAGATAACATTAATAAATTGAAATAAAAGTTTAAGATAAAGAATATAATGAAAATAGAAGGTAGAGTGTTGGCTTATTAGACGTAAAGCCAGGGTTCGAGCCCCAGGCCAGACATCAAAACAAAATATAAAAAAGAATTCTTCGGCGAGAGTAGACTTTAAACTGTAGGTCCCACCACTCATTTATAAAAAATTAGCACACACAACATAAGTGGTGTGAGAAACTAGGTCGTAATCCTGACTGAAGGGTTGTAATGACCAATTATGTATGTATGTATAAAAGGACCAGTAATTGTTTGGAAATTTAAGTATTTTTTCTGTGTGAATCATTTGACTAGTAGTTAATAAATCTCGTTACTAGATCGTTGTAATACTAAAGCTGATGATGCATTCAAGAACTGTGAAGGGTAGTGTAAAGCAGGAGTGCGTCAGCCATTCCAGTGGCAAAAAGGTAGCGACTAATAAATTCGATATTGTTAAAGTCGTTTGTTTTTAATATTTATATTATTTTTTTTTTTCAAGTATAAAAATGTTAACTATTACCAGTATTTAATTATGTATTAACATTTTTGTTTGGAGGGTTAATTAGTATGACTCAATTCAAAGACATACATTCGAACTGTACTAATTTTGATTTTGAGTTCTTACTTTCAAGCACCTGGAACTTGAACGTAATGGCATGCAATAATTAAAACAATTGAGGTTTTACTACTGCGCGAAAATTTAAATTTTATTGATTTTTTATACTAAATCCATAATAACAATAATGCTGATACAATTCAAATTTAATTTTCTTGTTGCTGATATTGTATTCCTTACGTAACTACTGTTTTTGTGAAATTAATAAGTTCATTGGCTGTGTGACCATGAACAACAAAAAAAAAGAAGAATGCAAAGAAATTAATGCAAGCAAAACAAAAAATAGTTTTACTGCCAAATGTAATTTAATTCCAAATTTTGTCAACATAAAAAATTAAATAAAATGTATTTATAAATTTACACTGTAATAAAATAATTTTCGTCAACTTAAAATATGCAATAAAATAAAATGAAATAAAATAAGATAAACTAAAATAAAATAAAATATATTTATTGGCTTTAACAATTCGTTGAACGAATGTTCAACAGAACCGAGATGCTTGGATCATTATACATTAAGGGAGAACTGGCGAGTAGGTATAGGTTGCCGTGGCATTGGTGTTGGAGCAGTTTCTTCAGTTGGTTGAGACTCGTTGATTTCTGAAACATTTTCGGCAGTCCTTACTGAATGTCGTCTGCTGCAAATTTTACGTCGAAGCCAACATATGATCGTTAGTATAGTTACACAAAGGGCAAGGTAGGCAATCATGTTGTTATGCAGTTGATGGGATTTCAATTTGTTAGGAAGTTCCATTATGTTTTCTTCCCTTAAAGTCTTGTGTAGATTCAAAAGTTCCTTCATATTTTTGGCATACGTATCTTCCAAATATGTTGGGGTTGAACGATTGTTGTGTGTAGAAAATGTAGTATTGTTAGGCAGCAATAAATCTGAGATTTGTCCAAGACTGGTATATGATGATCTTATTGTGCTTGATATAAATTGTCGTCCATTCATTGTGGCAAAATTGTTCTTGAACGAGCACTCTGAATCTAGTGTAAGTAGACCGGAGCCCTTTAGTGATATGGGAATAATTTCCCCATTGCACACAGCCGTAGCTCTCGTAGACGATGAGGTGGCATATATCCATTCGTTTTCTTTAAGAAGTGGTATCCATCTGGTGCCGGTTTTTTCCAAAATACAGGTTGGTGTTGTTTGGATATTGAATAAACCAATTTCACATGCGCAGACGTTTGAGCCGTAATTATAACGAATTTGAATGTTGGAACAAACGAAATGAGTTGGTTTTATTGTGTCACAAGCACTGAACTCTGAACTTGTAAACGGAATATATTGTTTATGGGCTATACTTATGGCTAGAAATGTAGTGCATGGTTTAATGGCTACTAATGTGCTGTTTATTGTGTTGGGTACCGCAATCAAGTGAACCATACTGAATCTTTCAGGTTCGACCAATGGTAAGGTTATTTTAAAAATTGCGTGTTGCTGTGTCAGTCTGCCTTGTATTCTCATAAGTTTGAAGAGTAGGAGCAAGTCATTCTGTTCTGACACTGGAAGATTCACTGACGGTGGGGAGTGTAGTGAGATCTGAGTAACTTCCTTTTGTAATTGTTCCATGGTAAGTAGCCATGGGCTGATTTTGCCATGTCGTGTGTCCATAAGTGTCTCAAGTATTGCTGACTGTATGCCTTTTAGGTTGTTTGCAATGAGGGACAATTGAAGAACTGCTGAGTTAAACAGTTGATTCAGGTGTAATTGTACTAATAAATTGTTGATATTATCCAATTCTTCTGAATACCTCGTGATTTCTTGTTCCAATCTTTCAAATCTAATTTTCGCGTTTATTTGATTCTGTTGTATGATGTTCATTGTTGAGTCAACGATTGATGTTTGGTTTCTTAATAATTGTAACAGGTACGATTCATTTTCATTGACTTCTTTTAATGTTGCAGACATATGTTCGGCGTATTCTGAGTCTAGAATGCCAAATAGAGAATGTGCAACATTACCAACTATATCTAACGCACCTCTTTTACTTCGCAGTAATCTGTTATCCAGTTGTAGTTCATTTTCCATTTGTTTGAAATGTTCAATCGTCCCTGCACAAGATGTGTTTGGTTCTAACATCTTACACAAGGCTTAAATTGACCTTGTCCCATTGAAAAGGATAGAAGTTTCGGACCAGTAAGACGATAAATCGTAGTATACGAAAAGATTCCATTGAGTAGTTGAAATTGCGACTGTTCCAAATTGTTCGAAGTGTATTCCGACCTTTGATCCAAATTCTTTATTCTTAACTGGAGTTGCCAATGACATTGGCAGAATTAAAAGTAGAGTGAGTGGTGCCAGTGTTATATGATTTGTTGGTATTTTAATTCTCTTAGCCTTGGGTTCATCAGGTGAATTGCATATATTCTTGTTGTTGACTTCAGTGGACATAGTTATTTCTGGATCCGGATTTGTAGGTAGTAATGCAAGACGGTGTATAGGACGTTTGAACATTCCTGAGGCAGTTTTTATTTCTGCAACTCTTGCTGCACCGTCATCACCAATATAAACATTAATAATTCTTCCCAATGGCCATTTCATAACGGGTGTACTGTCTTCCTTGATAATAACCATGTCCCCAATTTTGAGGTTGCTAAATGTTTTTGCCATTTACCTCGTATTTGTAGTTCGTTTAAGTATTCCGTGCACCATCTGTTCCAAAAAGCCTGCTTAAGATGGGATATCAATTTCCAATGGGATAGAGTTGCCATATTTTTCACTTTTGCCTTGCTGTCTACTTGAGATGTGAGAGCTTCACCAATAAGGAAATGACCCAGTGTTAATGCTTCAAGATCATTTGGGTCATTTGTCATGGGCGTTATAGGGCGAGAGTTTAGTATAGCCTCAATTTCCACTATGATTGTCTTACGCTCCGGACTAAAAGATGTTTTGCCGATTTTACGGCTGCCTCCCATAAGCCTCCAAAATGTGGTGCTCTGGGTGGAATAAAATTGAACTGTATTCCCTTTGAGCTAGAAGCGGAAATAATTGACTCTTGCGCCTTACAGGAATAAATGCTATCAGATAGCTCTGTTAGCTGATTTTTTGCTCCAACAAAATTGATGGCGTTATCACAATAAATATTTTGGCATCGTCCCCGACGGCCAATAAATCGTTTGAGGGCACCAATAAAAGCATCTGTTGATAAATCCGATACCAATTCAAGATGAACTGCCTTTGTAGAAAAACAACAGAATACAGCTATATATGCTTTCGTTGGTCGTTTGCCTCTAATCCTGTAATGAATCCAAAAGGGTCCACAATAATCTACACCAGTGTTGATAAACGGTCGCGCTGCTGTAACTCTAGTATGAGGTAGATTGCTTATAATTTGTTGGCATAATTGTGGTCGTGCCTTGATACATCTTATGCATTTTTGGACTACGGACCGCGCCATTATTTTCCCTTTTATTGGCCAAAATCTTTATCTGATTATATTCAACAGTGCTTGGGGTCCACAATGGTTATTTTCTTAATGAATCATCGTAAATAAAAGTTTTGTAGGGGGATCATTGTATGGAATCAACATTGGGTGTTTTGAATCATACGATAATAGTGATACTTCCAGTCGTCCTCCTACTCGTAGTATGTGTGTTTCATCTAAGTATGGAGACAGGATGATGATAGAGCTATTCTTGTCGACTTCCTTATTTTCTCGAAGTTGGCTTATTTCCGAAGAAAAGTCGGAACGTTGAATAGTTTTGATGATTAAGTATAAGGCATCGTCGAGTTCAAGGGGAATTAATGCCTTACATTTTGGACGATCTTCGTTTTTCATTCGGGTGTTTCTCATGAATCTAAGAATGTACCCTACGATCCTTTGAAGGGTCTGAAAGAGTTCTTGTGTGGGATATTATAAATGAAGTCATCGTTGGAGGTAGTGGCTGCTGAAGTTACAGTTGTTTTCTTTTTCACGATGTCATTAGAGATGAGTCGTTGTGAAAATGTAGGTGGCCATATTTCTTCTCTTCCATGCAGAAACAATGGGCCATAGAACCACAAAGTGCATTTAGAAAGTTTTGTTACCGGTAGCCCTTTGGAAAGTAAATCTGTCGGATTGTCCTTGGATCTGACATGGCGCCATTGTTCGGGCAATGTCAATGACTGGATTTTTGAGGCTCGGTTAGCTACAAAAGTATGATAGAGCGAGGATTGGGCGTTTATCCAAGACAGTACTATTTCGGAGTCTGTCCATAAATATACAGCTTGATTTTTAATCTGAAGATCAGTTTTGACTCTATGCACAAGTTCGGCAGCCGTAACGGCAGCACATAATTCTAAACGAGGCAGTGTCTGTTGTTTAAGGGGTGCAACGCGTGTCTTGGAGCAGAGTAATTGTACAATCATTCTTCCATCCTTAAGAGTTGCGCGGATGTAAGCAACTGCTCCATACGCGTTTTCAGAAGGATCTGCGAATATATGCAGTTGTGTTTGAGTTGGGATTTCTCCCCTGAAAATGTGTCGTGGTATTTTGACATTGTTCAGGCTGTCTAACTCATTCCTGAATCTAGTCCAAGGTTCATGAAGGTCCTCAGGCAATGGTTCATCCCAGTCCAGTTTGAATTGCCATGAACATGAATTGGATGAACATTTTTGCCCTGACCACTACAGGTGCTAGTAGGCCAAGAGGATCGAACAATCTTGCCAAATCTGAGGTTGCAGAACGCTTTGAGACAGTAGTTGGAGGATTAATTTTTACCTTGACGCAAAACTGGTCTGCCTTGGGTACCCATAATAATCCTGACGTTTTTATTGTATTGGTGCTGTTACTGTTGAAATCTAAATCCACCTCTTGATCACCAAGTGGAATATTCTTTAGTAATGAAGGGTGATTTGCGCACCATTTTTTTCAGATTAAAGCCATGTCTTTTTAGAATGATGATAAGTTCCTTCTGTATTTCCAATGCTATATAAAGGCTGTCGGCACCACCAAGACCATCATCTACGTAAAAATTGTGTTTCAGCATTTGTGAGCCGTATGGATAGTTTATCAAATTTTCATCTGCAATTTTTTGTAGACATTTAGTATCAAGATAGGGTGCTGCTCGTGTGCCATATGTAACCTTATTAAGTTTATAATAATTAAGAGGAAGTGACGGATCTTCTCTTCAAATGATTAGCTGAAATTTTTGGTCATCTGGATGAATTAAAATCTGTCTATACATCTTTTCTATGTCGGTAGTAAAGACAAATTTTGGTAATCGGAAACGTAGTAGAATTGAAAATAATTCACTTTGAAGAGTTGGTCCAGTGTACATAACATCATTCAATGACTGACCCGATGATGTTTTTGCTGATGCATCGAAAACTACTCTGAGCTTTGTTGTGGTACTATCTAGTTTCAAGACACAGTGGTGAGGAATAAAATATTTGGGATCGGATATAGTATTAATATCAATCTTTTCCATATGTCCCAACTGTTCGTAATCTTGCATAAATTTTATGTACTGAGTTCACATGTCTTCCTTATGTAAAAGTCGACGTTCCAAACCCAAGAATCTGTTGTAAGCCATTGGTTGAGACTCTCCTAACGCTGTTGGGTTTTCTCGAAATGGGAGACTGACTATAAAGCGACCACCTTCATTGGTGAGAGTATGTTGAGTGAAATGAAATTCACATTGATTTTCTGATGGTGACAGACTTCATTCTCGTCTAGTTTCCAAAGATTCTCAATAGCTTCTTCCAAAGAGGTGTCATCAAATACTCCACATGTAAGTGAAGATGATGGTTTTGGGGATGGATTCTTTCCAATTGCGCCGCCCACAATCCAACCTAATACCGTATTTTGCAAGGTTGGTAGTTTGTCGGCCAGATGTATTGTTCCATGTTGAACTAATTTGTAATAGAATTCTGCTCCAAGCAGCAAATCTACCTTTTCCTGCTGATAAAAATGAGGATCAGCCAGCTGTATATTTTTTTGAATATCCCACGTTGAAGAGTCGATGTACTGGCTGGGTTGAGCAGGAATTATGCTTGGTATGACATAAGCGTCTACATTCGCAGAGAAATTATGATCTATGGATTTCATATTGATATTAACACGATATTGAGATTTTCTTTGTATTTCACCAATGCCATCAAGACAAAGTGATGCCGCCAATGGTGAGATGGATAATTTTTGACAAAGACGTTTTGATACAATGTTAACTTGGGACCCGGAATCTAACACTGCTCGAAATTCATCGGAGGCACCATTTGATACTGTTATTATAACTTTTGCTGTTGCTAGCAGAACGTAACCTTTGCTCCCTACAGCGTCGTTAATTTTTGTCGATGTAGCTGCTACGACCCTTGAAGGATTTAGAGTTGAGAAGCCTGGGCGGTCCGCAGAGGTGATGTTCGGGGATATAGTCGCGTTGGCTATAGGTTGCGTTTGTTGAGTGCCTAATGGCCCTTTGCCTTTTTGAGATTTGTTCCCTTTTTGTAAGTGGAGCAACATATTGTGTTTTTTGGCACACTTTCGGCAACTACCATGATTGCATGATTTCGAATCATGGTCATTTCCGAAGCAGTTGACACACAAGTTGTGTTGTTGGACCCAACGCAGTCGCTCTATTTCTGATAATTGAAGGAATTTGCTACAGTGGTATAATTTATGGTCACTGTGGTGGCATAATGCGCATTTGCCATTATTGTTGGATGTTATTAGTGCTGACACTGCTTTGTGTGCTGCTTTTTCTTTTGTGGAAATTGTCTCCTTTGATTGGAATTGACGCTCCAGAAATGATAAAAAAATCGGTTATGGTTGGTATGTCTCTTGGGTTAGTTAATGACTGCATGTATCGGATATGTGTGTTCCTGTCAAGTTTTTTAATCATTAGTAGTATAAGTAACGCGTCCCAAATTGTTTAATGCCAATAGACACTATTTTGTGGTGTCATGGAATTCTTTGATCGATTGGGCAGATGATGATATAGACTGCTGATTGAGTATTTTATCTACCAAATTAGCTACCAAAATTCTTTTGTTGTTGTAACGCTCCTGTAACGTTTTCCAAGCCATGATGTAATTTACTTCGGATAGAGGAAATTGACTTATTAAATGCTCGGCTTCTCCTGACAAGTTGCTCTTTAAATACCACATTTTATGAATTGCTGGAATTGATTGTTTGTCTACCATTTCAGAGAATAAGTCATAAAATTGTCGCCATTTCAAATAATCGCCATCAAATTTTGGTATGGTTAATTTTGGTAAATTTAGGGCACCACTAGCGCTTGCGACGGGTTCTGCAGACGTAGTTTGTGTAGTGGAATTCTGTCGCAGTCTGTCAGCTCTAACAGATAGATTGATCAATTTTTGTTGCATTAGGTCATGTACACTATCGTATTCCATTTGATCTAGACCATAAGCCGATGGGTTTGTTAATTGATCAGGAGCTTCATGCTACAGCTGCTTTGATCCCATAATCTTTTGATGGGATTTATGTTTAAATCAAAGTACTGTAGGGGCTGATTATCTGTGTCTATCAATCCCCTTAGTAGCCGATTGAGAGTTGTTATACGATCTCTCAGCCTGCGTAGAACCCCAACGCTTGTAGACTCTTTTGTAGGCAAATTATCTTGTTCGGTTTTTTTTTGATATTTTAGTTTCCTCAATTTTTTGTTTGAGGCGAGCAGTTTCAGTTCAGTAAAAATTTCGATGTAATCAGAGACTAAGTTTCTATCATAGTAGCCTTCTGAAAAATATTCAAATTTCATTGGATCGTCGCACACCTCTCGTATCTTGGAATCTGTTTCCTGGAATTGGTCCCATGATTCCTGAAGGCGTCGTGATCGTTCCTCAATGTAGCTAACTTTTGTTTTCCTGTCTGCCGGGTCCTTTTTAAAATTTCGAACAATGCCTTGTATTGTTTCTCCAGTCTCTAACTGAAGATCCAGTAAACTTTTGATCGTATCCATATTGTATTGTAGTTTTAATGTAAAGTTGTGAGTGGTCTGCTGTATCCACTCGTTGGATGTAGCCCTGTGCTACCGAATTGGAATGATGTGGGTGGACTGTTGTATCCACTTGCTGTATGTAGCCCTGTGCTACTGAATTGGAATGATGTGAGTGGACTGTTGTATCCACTTGCTGTATGTAGCCCTGTGCTACTGAATTGTTGTTGTGGTCTTCAAAATGTGCTTGGATGAAGACTCCAGTCCGCGGAATCGCACTATTGATGAGTGTTGCTTCCTGAGACCAAAAAAATGTTGCCTGGTGGTTACTAAGTCCTTAACACTGGTGAGGGGGGGAACTTAGAAAAATGATTGGGTTCTTATTGTCGGGGTCACCAAGGGATGTTTGGAGGGTTAATTAGTATGACTCAATTCAAACACATAAATTTGAACTGTACTAATTTTGATTTTGAGTTCTTACTTTCAAGCACTTGGAATTTGAACGTAATGGCATGCAATAATTAAAACAATTGAGTTTTTACTACTGCGCGAAAATTTAAATTTTATTGATTTTTTATACTAAATCCATAATAACAATAATGCTGATACAATTCAAATTTAATTTTCTTGTTGCTGATATTGCATTTCTTACGTAACTACTGTTTTTGTGAAATTAATAAGTTCATTGGCTGTGTGACCATGAACAACAAAAAAAAAGAAGAATGCAAAGAAATTAATGCAAGCAAAACAAAAAATAGTTTTACTGCCAAATGTAATTTAATTCAAAATTTTGTCACATAAAAAATTAAATAAAATGTATTTATAAATTTACACTGTAATAAAATAATTTTCGTCAACTTAAAATATGCAATAAAATAAAATGAAATAAAATAAGATAAACTAAAATAAAATAAAATATATTTATTGGCTTTAACAATTTTATTTAATAAAAATGAATTGTTTATAAAATAAAAGTTGTTTTCTTGTAAAAATTATGCATCAATTTGATAGTCAACTGTGACAAATTTTCTATTCAACTTTAAGTCACATTTACATCAACTCTGATTTAAAAATAGCAGTAGAGTGAACAGGTTAGATATATGTTTTATAGTCGAAAGAATTCATACGTCAGAAAGAGAAACAAACAAGTTTTTCATATTGCCCTTAATAACTTGATGGCAATGAGTGATGTGTTTACACATCACATATGGCGGTCAAATGACTAGTCACTTGACCGTAATTGTTCTGGTAGGGTGTCCTCTTTGGTACTTTCATGATTATTTATATAATCCAATTCTACAGCTGTCAATTGATTGAGCTTGTTTATGACTTTAGGCTTGAGAAAGATTTTTAAATACGTTGAACAACGATTAACTATTTCAAAAATACGATTGATTTGTGATTGTTATGCGATACAAACAACTTTCGAGGTTTTTGGTCGTGGTAAATCTGTCGCTAGATTCGTAGGAAAATGTTAGTTTATTGTTCAAAGTTCTTTGTTTTGTTTTATGAAATCTGGGCTTTTAAGCCAAAAAGACGATAAGAATTCGGTAACAGTACGACCTCTAGATACAATGTCTGCAGGGTTCATTTTGTTGGGAATGTGCTGCCATTCTACTGTAGTACTCTATTCTTGTATGACACCAGCCGAAATTACATACCTTGCGTTTCATCCGATTCTTGCATTCTATGAGGTTTTTAATGCAAGTTACACACAATGCGTTTTATGCGACTGGTTTTTTGTTTTGATCAGCTGTTATGGTAAAATAATTAGCAATTTTGGGAAAAATGGAAAATCAAATTGTGTTTTTAAAAGAATTTATGGAATTGATTACATGTTTATGAATTTACATACTATATGAGAAGGCTTCAGAAAAGGCTAGACAAGTGTTTTTAGTTAATTTATCCTCCATTTTTCTTGTTTACAAATTAATAAATTCAAAAGAGATGACGCTCAATACATAAAAATAATCGACAACTAGTATACAAAATTTGTTCATGAAAGAAATGTGTTAAAAAATGTATTTTAATGTATTTTCTTCTTAAATTAGTAGTAAACTTTATTATGAAATATGTTATTATTAATATTTTTAAAATGCAAAAAAAAAACGATAATAGTAATGCACTATTTTTATTTATCGAAACATATTTATCGAAACTATTCACAACAGTATATAAATTGTCATCCCTATGCATGAGTCGCATAGAAAAGTTGGTTTGATGCATTCTATGCTTATATGCATTCTATGCGTTTTCTTCTGTAACTTATCACAAACAACTATACTGATTCTACTTTTTTCGGTATAGGCATGAAACGCATGGTATGGACTTTCTGCTTAAACTACATGCACTTGCATAAGTTTATAGAATTTTCTCGATCTCTTTTCCTGTTGGCAGCGATGCACTCAACATCGTAAATTTTCTTATAATCTTTTTTATAGTTTTGATCTAATGAAATAAAATAATTAAAACAATTAAATTTAAATCAAGATCTTTTTAATTTTTATAATTGGGTAACATAAAAAATACCCAAATGTATTTGTGACACTCTGTTACCAACAAAAGTGTTAAGCAAAGACGCATACATTTTCAACCAATGTAGAGTAATCTCTGAATCTGTCCTAAATACTGCTTCGGAAATATAAGGCAACAGAAGAGCTCGAAAATTACTCCATACTCTGGCAAGTAAGTGTACATTACACAATTCGAGACGTAGCAAAGATACTGTTTTCGTTTGCGCAACTTTTGATTTTGCTATTAACAGATGTGGATGTACCTTTTGCTGCAACAGCAACCATATGCTCTACTTATACATCTGAAAATCATGAATCGTAATTTTATTATTAACCGATGTACGAATATTGCGAGGTATAGAAAATGTGGAAACTTTTCTAGATCTTCTCTGAAACAATTGCTCTGAACTATAGATTCATTCCAATCTAATTCATTTATCCACAACTGCTGAAAAAAAAATTAAAATTTTGTTATTATGGGACATACAAGTCCCAATTGTCGACAATATGATGCGTTTTGTTGAATTAATATTTGCAAATTCTTTTGGCAATTGAAATTTTAAAAATCAGTGTTGGCATACCATTTTAAACCTAAAGTTTTTGTAATTTCGACGTGGTTAAAATCTAAACATTTTTCACTCAGAGAGCTCTGGGTGTAGAATTTGTGATTCGAGAACCATTTAGCAAGTGTAAAACCAGCAGCATTTAAAATACGTGTTACCTGCGTGCGAATAGTTTCTAGCTGTTAGAATTTTTCTCCACCTGACATCATGCCGTCGAAGTAAAACTCTTCTTTTAGCACTCTTGCGCCTTCTGGAAATACATTTTCATATTTTTCAGCTATTTCATGCAAGCAATGAATTGCCAACAAATGTGCTGGCGAAGTATCGTATTTAACCGTGTTCAACTGATAGATTTGGATCGGCAAACTTGAATTTTCTCTCCATAAAATTAGTTGGTATTTCCTATCTTCTTCATGAATCATCACTTGTCGGTACATTTTACAAATACCCACAGTGGTGGTTTAATTTTTCGATACGAGTTGGCGTTAGGTCATCATGCACTAAATTTTTAAATGAAGTGATAAAATTCTTCTAGTCAAAATATTTATCATCGAAAGTCAGCAATTTCAATTTGGTGAACGATTTAGTGAGCGTATATAAAATGTATGATCTTGAAATGAATTTTCTCTAGATATATGAAGACCTAGCAACGGCACTATTTTTGATTTGGCACTGACGCATAGTTCATCAATTTCAGGACGACAATCATCTTGTGGACACATTTTTTCAATTTCAGTTTGTCAGCAAGCAGTGGCGGATTGGATAGCAAACTGTACCCAGTGTATTGCATCTAAAGGTCCAGTAAAAAGAAGTCAAGGTCAGATGCAACAGTATAACTCGGGCGCATCTTTGGAGATGATAGCGATGGTCAGTAATAGAATGAAAGCCAGATATGATCGAGCAGCAAACACGGAGGGCTTTCATGTGGGGCAAATGGTACTATTCTACAATCCAACGCGGAAGAAGAGATTATCCCCCAAGTCGCAAAGAAGCTGATTATTTGCGTATTTATTACAAATGAGTATTTATTACAAATAGTTTTTTGTATTAATCCAGCGTTAAAATCATTTATTGTCTTTGTTTTTAAATCTTGGCTTTAGCCATTTTTACTACATTTTTACTCTTGAGTTTAAATTATTTAACAGAAACTGTCTAAAAAGTAATTCAAAAGATAACGGTACATTATTATGCATTTTGCTTCGTTTTCTCATCTATCACCTGTGGCGTCACAATGGTCCGCCATGCGTGCTCAAAACTAACCTAACCTAACTCATCAATCAATTTTGCTTTAGTAATTTTTCGTGCAGAAATTTGAAAGTTTCCATTGTTTTGTCAAGACCTCAAAATTGAATACTTTTACTTTTCTTTATAATTTTAGAACATTATTTTTATTAATTTTTTGTCCGTTAATACATTAAACAGGATGTATAAAATAATATTCCTAAATAATTTTTAAGTTTCTTCAGAAATTACTTTTGTTTTTCGACTTCTAACAACGAAAAAGTAAATTTTAAGAAAAGTTTCCATTAAATTGTACAGCACTGAATATAAATAAATAAAAAGGTACGCATGTATGCATAAAATAGACATTTCAGTGCCACCGGTGGAAAACCGGTTCTAGAAGTCGTGGTTCGTAACATTGTGATCTACAGTGTCCATATTCATCTTGAAGATAGTCATCTTTTGTTCCTGGTGTTGATCAAACATTTGATTGTGATCACTTATAGATATTTTAATATTTAGATTAGATTAGATTAGAGATTAAATAATAGTAGATATTTTTAAATTTATTTATGACACTTCGCATGTGACAAATAAAATGTTTACTTACCTGTATCACTTATACTGCGTGGGAGTTTAGATTATGCTGAACACATCAAAAAGAACTCAATTTACAAACAATATTTCATCTAATTCCACAAGAATTTTAATTAAATAATTTTATAAATATTTATTTATTAAAGTATTAAAAATAATCAAATAATTGATTATATTCACAAGCTATAACAAAATTTCTAAAAAACTAATTTCAAACAATACACGATATTTTCTTTCAATTCAATTTATTAAATAAGTTTTTTGTTTTTTCTTTTAGTACGCAACTGTAATGGGAAATGTTACTACATCGAATATGTTCACACTACCACAATATCCTTTAAATCTTGCTGCAATTGCGATCGCCCATAGTAAGAGTTCCAGCATAGCAGATTTGAGGATGAAAGCAAAAAGACATGCTGAGTCGTTGGGTTTAGAGGCAGATAGTGAAGACTAACATATGTACATATAAGGAGTATATTTTAATTATATTTAACAAGAAATTAATTTTTCTACATTTAATAAGACACTATAAATATTAAATATTCTATAAATTGTAAAGATTAAATAAAAATTACAGATGAAGAAAGTACTATTAACTACCTAAATTCAATTATTATGCTTTTATACTAATATTAAGGATAATAAATATGTATAAATATAAGTGTAAGTGTTTATACAATATTAGTAAGTTTTTGATTTCAAATTATTAGGTCCAGATAACGTATTGTATTTAGATATTATTTTAAAGTATTGTTACGAAAATGAAAACATCGTTTAACAATAACAATAACCTAAAGCTACACTAACAAATACAACGAACTTGGTTGTAAATACCAACAACAATAGTGTGAAAAAGGAGACAGACAACTAAGAAAGAAAGCAACAATAAACAACGTGTGCAAAATACACAATCAATAATGCAGTAGCGATAGAACTCTCGAGAAGGCGAAAACAAGAACCTTCTGCTTCAAGAACGCTCATCAGACTGATTTTGTAAACATATAAAAAGGCAAGACAAAGCAGACAACGAGTAGTAGTAAGAATTTAGTCAGTCTTGTGTGAAGACGGGTTGCGAGTGAAGTAAACAGTCGTTGCTTGAAGACCACTGTTGTGAAAATCTGTTGAAGAGTTGTTAGTGTTTTTCGCCGACAGAAGTATAAATTAGAATAGTGAACAAGCAATTATTGTTGGAGTTGTAACAGTGGCACATAAAAGTAGGGCGAACAATAAAGAGTTTAATTGAAACAAAACACATATTTGTTTTTACTTTATTTGCAATCCACGAACTCATATTTTTAACGTTTTTAAAAGGGTAAAAACGTAACAATATTTTATATGCAAAATAAGTAGAACGTTTAAGTTATGAATGTTAAGTGTGCTGTTTGTGATATTTATCTTTCAATTGCAAATGTAAGAATAACTAAAGTAAAACTACACATGAAATCCACCAAACATTTCCGAAATGTTTGCAGCTCTGCACATAATAAGAAAATCCCGATATAATTTATATAGGATGTTTATGCAGTGTAAATAATAATGCTTTTAAAAAATTAATAAGATTTAGAGTTCATAACTTTGTACTGAATTTAGTTCATCGACAAAAAACATCCAACCTAAAGGAAGTTTTTGAATTTTGTGATTTGGAATGTAGTGAACTGATCCGGCACATTCCATCAATGTGGCTGTATAAAAATGCTTATTCAATATTTATTTGACAGCTGGTAAACAAAACAGTTGATTGTTTCAACAACAGTTGTTGGTTGTTTCAACAACATTGTTGTAATATGCTCACTGAACGTACTTATGACAGTGCTGTATTTCAAGTTTTAATCAATATTATAACAATTTATGAATTTATTAAGAAATAATTAATTGACATTTTATATGAAATATTAAGATCAATAATGCCGTTTATTGCGATTTACTCAATATAGTGCATGTCCGAACATAGTATAAGCTTTTAGATAAAAATAGAACACTAAACCAAAAATTTCCGTAAATACTGTAAAAAGAGGTGTAGAATTGAAGAAATTTCTTTATATATCAGCTAACAAAAGTATGTATTCATAACTACTTCTTTTTTTAGTAAAAATTTACAACTTTAGTAAATTATTAATATTGAAAAAATTTCTTCATATTGAAGCAATTTCTTTAATATGAATAAATAAAAATTTCGTTATTTTGCGGGATGTATTTGTGACGAAATTTAGTTGAATTTAATAAAAAATGTTATTCACATTGAAGAAATTTTATTTGAATTTACTATTAATTTCTATTTATATTAAAGAATTTTTATTTAATTGTATTATTGTTCGTTAATATTTATACATATGGACGAATTGTTTTTAAAATTAATTAATAAGTTTTGTTAATTTAAAATTTTTTTAAGAATTATTACTCACCATTTTGTAAGTTGTAGGCAAAAATAGAAATAAATTTAAAATCCTTCTTTTAATTTCATTTATTATGAAATAAATATATATGTATAATATTATTATGTACATATTATTATCCGTGTTAATATATATATACAAATATACCATACTATTATTATTCAATACATCATCATGTATACACTGACATATACATAACATATATCAAAGCGATATGCAGTTAAAAAAGTTATATCGATTGTTTTCGTTATTCGAATTTGAATCTACAGATGACAAAGGAATATTTTCCAAATTATATTTTTCATTAACGGTATTGTAGAAGGGTCTTTCGATGGCCTTTTACCACTACATTAAGCGATCTTCAAACTTTATTTGAACGCTCAATTTTATATTCCATTTTTGGCACATTTGATTAACGTGCTGAGGAGTCATAACTTTTAGCGCATCTATATCTATACATTCATATATATGTATAAAATATTATTAAAAATTGAGTGGTATATTGTACGCAATAAATAAATCCATAAAAAGCGTCAAAAAGGCTTCCAAAATTCCACTCATTCAACAGTGTTTTAAGTTTGTTTCCTTCATCTGCAGTCATCCATGAGCTTGTGCATTAATTTACATTCGTTTGTAAATATGTAATTATGGTATCATTTTTATCAGTTTTTTTTTGCACTTATAATATTTCATATTTCTAATGGTAAATTAATTAAAAAACTCCCTTTAAATTAATACTTTTTTAATTGAAAAACACAATTTTTCACGTTCGTAGCAAATATTTTTTTCTCCGTTTATTTAATTGAATCTTCACTATAAAAGTGAATTAACAATTATTAAATCAAATCTTAAAACTAATAACAATAATAAAGACTCGCCAGCGCGAGTTTCATAGAATCTTAAGTCAATTTGACATTATTTGTGCTCGTCTTCTAATGAGGTCCACAATGTCTCTTCTGCTCAGTCGGATATGGCCGGCATCATTCAAAATAGCACGAGCTAGTGGATTCGTGTGATCCCTTAGCTTCTCTAGATACTTTTCATCATATTTCCTCTCTCTCTAACCGCGGCCACGTTCAGGGCTTTGTATGTGTTCGAATTCTTTATGTACCACGGGGCGTTCGTCAGCAATCGCAGAATTTTATTTTATCGCCTTTGTATTCTATTAATGTTAGAAGATGCAGTGCCCCATAGCTGTATTCCGTAGCACCAGATTGGTTTTAATATTGCTTTATATAGAAGAAGCTTGCAGTCCAAGCTAAGGACCGAGTTTCTATTTATTAGCCAACTTAACTGTATCACCTTGAATTTAATCTGTGCTAACTTAGCATACATGTGATTCCTCCATGTTAGTCGCCGGTCAAGATATAAGCCCAAATATTTAACCCCCGTACTCTAAGGTATTATTAGGTTGTTTATTTTAACAGGTAGGCATGATTCCCTACGCAATGTGAATAATACGTGAGTGAATATTTGTTCGTTGACCTTTATTCTCCATTGCTTTACCAAGCTTCCAACTGTACTATATGGTCTTGCAAATACCGAGATGCTCCCTGCGGGATGCTTAGGATGGCTATGTCATCAGCGTAAGTCGGGGTATGGATACTGCTGCATATTGGCATATCGGAGGTATACATGTATTAAATATAATAAAGAACCTAAAATGCTTCACTGAGGTACACCGGCCTTAATTGTCTGGCGTTCGATTACATAATCGCCTTCCTTCACTCTAAATTTTCGTTCTGATAGATAACTTAGTCATAGGTTGGAGACATTTGGTGGTAAATTGCGTCTCAATTTATAAATCAAGCCTTCATGCCATACTTTATCGAAAGCCTGAGAAACGTCGATAAAGAGCGGAGCAATACTTTTTTCCTCAAAAGTCCTTCTTATGGCACTGTGTGCTTGTTTCTAAATCCAAATTGATGATTTGGAATACACTCGATTTCATTCAGTAATGGATGCAGATTTTTAACTTGCGCCTTCTCGAACAACTTGGATATATTAGACAGCAGGCTTATTGGCCTATATGACTCCACCCTTGTGTGATCTTTACCAGGTTTGGGGATCCTCGAGATAAGTGAAATTTTCCATGCTCGTGGGTACTACTCTAGGCGTAAAACAGCATTAAATACGAAGAGAATTAATCTTTTCGCCAAATAGGGAAACTCCATTATCATTTTATTGCTTATTTTATCAACTGTGAGTGCCTTCTAGGGGTTTAGATCGCTGATAACCCTTTCAATGTTATGAATCTAAAATCTTATTGATGAGGCTGTAGTAAACCGTGATACTAGAGGTGGTAATTCTACAAAGCCGTCTGCAACATTTGGAGTAAATACCTGCTTTAAGTGTTCGACAAATAAATTAATCTTTTCGAAGTCATCTCTCGCCCAGTCTACATTCGACTGTCGCAACGGTGGTCTGCTTATTACTTTGAGGTTTCTCGCTGTGCGCCATAACAAATAATCTGAATCTGCTGCTGCGTCCAGATTTTCAAGGTACTTTCTGAACGAAACAGTCTTTCTCGAATCCAGCAGTTTTTTTAGCTTCTTTATACACTATTTTAATTCGTTCTTTAAACGTGGAGATCTATTATTAAATCTTATTTAGCGGTAAGTTAAAGCAGCGTGCTGGCCAGCTAACTTCAGATTTTCTTCAAGCTTCTCAGTAGATTGGTCAATCTCTATTGGAGTTCTAAGTGGTAAGTTCTCAGAGCAATGCCAATTTAGCCAAGTGGCTGTCGGCGCAAAGTCACCAATTGGAGAGCACGATACTGTGACAATAGTAGGCGAGTGGTCCGAAGACAAATCCAATGAAGATTTAGCTTGAATTTCTTCTCCAGAAACACCTTTGATCACACCAAAGTCAATCAAGTCGGCAATCGTATTCCGATCAGTGGGCCAATAAGTTGGTTTGCGACATAAAATAACATTCAATCCCGATTTTGATATTGCATCAAACTAAATACGATCCTTAGGGCTTATAAGGCGCGATCCCCAATATGTATGTTTAGCGTTGTAATCTCCAGCTGCCAAGAATCGGGGTCCCAGCGATCGGAAAAGCTTGCAATACTGTTCTGCAGAAATGGAATATCTGGGTGGAAAGTACACCGCTGAAATCACCAAATTATGTAGGAAATCCTGGATACAAATTGTAGTGTCCTGAAGATAGTCTTCACAAATTTCGTTCATTAGAGAGTGTTTACTTCGCGACTTAATTAGTAACGCAGAACATCCACATGCTCTGCTCCTCGGGTCTTTAGTGTCATAAAGCGTGTATCCTTTAATTTTGAAGAAACTGCTTGCTGTTAAATGCATTTCAGAGACCAGCATAATATCTATGTGTTTGTTTTTTAAAAAAATATTCCAATTCATTCTTATGTTGGTGGATGCCGTTTGCGTTCCAGATTTTTAGACTATTCATGGTTTATTGACGATGGACTGCAGTATCATTTGCTGCATTCTCATCATTTCCTTCATCATGTTGGTCGTAGAGTTGGTAAAATTGAGTAATAGGTTGCTCATTGCATTAGTGAAATTGCTTGTTGTCTGCACCAGATGGCCTATTGTAGATTCTATACAACTAAAATTAAATTCAGGAACTCCTGCTTTGGGCTGTAGATTTGGAATAAGTACGGATGTAGATTCAACTGTCGCATTAGTTTCAGGCTTGATTTTAAGATGTTAGCGTATGAAAACTGGTTGCTGACAGGTTCTGAAATCAGGGGTTTTTCAGTGCTCGTTGGTTTCGGTTGAACTTGCACTACTTCAGGTTTACGGGCCGCAGCTTGTTTCGTAAAGGTAAAAATAGGACAACCGCGATAATTTGCTGTGTGGTTACCACCGCAGTTACTGCATTTCTTGACCTTTGAATCTTATTTTGACTTGTCACACATTGCTGATTTATGCAGTTCTCCGCAAACAACGCAAACTATGGTTAGTTTGCAGTAAGCCTTGGTATGTTCAAATGGCAGTTCATACACTGACAGTTCATACACTGAACCGGTTTCGTTTGCTTGTGAGGCTCTTCTGCCGTTAATCTGCAATGAAGCAAATATCTTATATTATATAATGGATGGACTTCTTTTTTGTTTCCTATTTTATGTCCCCTAGTTCCAGCTCTATTCGGAACATTGGTTGGGGAACCTTTTCTTTATTTTTAATATTAAATACCTTTTTTCCTAGAAATCCTTTGTCTTTTAACATACATACATAATTGGTCATTACAACCCTTCAGTCAGGATTACGACCTAGTTTCTCACACCACTTACGTTGTTTTGTACATGAGTGGTGGGACCTACAGTTTAAAGTCGACTCCGAACAACAGATTTTTGAGAAACTTTTCATGGCAATTTTATTTACTCTCAGAGTTTTTGCCAGAAATCTGCTGAGATAAAGTCGCCGAAGAAATACTTTTTGTATTTTGTTTTGATGTCTGGCCTGGGCCTCGAACCCTGGCTTTACGTCTAATAAGCCAACACACTATCTACTAGACTACGGCGACTACTATTTGTCTTTTAAGCCGTCTCTTATTTCATCAGGAGACACGCAGGATGTATGTATAAATTTATAAACTGTGTATAAACATTTTTATGAAACTAACATTCTGATAATAATTTCATCCAACGCCTAATTCGTTTTTTTTTTAATATCAAAAATAAATGAGGGGTCAAATTGACGAAATTTCTTTAATTTTACATTCCCATAGTGAATTTAACGAATTTCCTTCAATTCTACTAAATTATATTTAAATTAACAAAAACTAATTAAATTAATATGACTAAAAACAACAATTTTTTTCTGTTATTTTTATTATAGTAGATTTATTTAATTTTAGGTAAATTTTAGTTATTTTACAAAATTTTAGTTAAATTAACAAAACATTTATTATTTTTAACTAAATTGTATTCTAATCAACAGGTTCTACTTAAATAAATTTTAAATATAAAACTAATTTCGTAAATTTTAAGAAAAAACTTTGTTTTTAATAAAATTTATGTAGATTTGAAGAAAACTCTTAATAAAAACTCTATAGATATTGTTACGTTTTTACCTTTTTAAAAACGTTTAAATATGAGTTCGTTAATTGCAAATAAAGTAAAAACAAATATGTGGTTATTTTCTCTTAAACTCTCTTTATTATTTACACTACTTTTGTGTACCACCGTATAGAACTTAACGATACAACAATAATAATCTGTTTATTCACTGTACTAGTTCACACAAGTATTCACTGGATCTATACAACCACGACTTATTTTGTTCACACGCAACTTCACACAAGGCTGAAGCCCTAGTTATGCTACCGTAACGGAATGTAACCGCAACAGTAAGAAACATCTGATCGTTTTTGTTATGTATAAAGCAATACGAATGGTTATAGAAATGTAATGTAACGTAACCGGAACTTAAGAATCTGTAAAAATAGAATTTTCTTACATTTTTACGTGACATCTGTTTAGCAGTGTTAACAACATGTCAATATTAAAAACCACCAAAACTGAAAATTGAAATTATAAACAGAATTTACATTTTGTACGTATGTTATATTTGTCTGTATGTGGAATTCTCTTTAAATAAAACTTCACACATTTTAAAAACCCAAATTATAATTAATTTCATTATTAGCTTTTATTATTTAAAATAAAAATAAGCACTATTTTACTATTACATTATGTAGGTAGTGTTTATTTTTATTTTAAATTAGAAAAATATAGTTATAGATTTTTAGTTAATTAAAGCTTTCGAAAAGCATTTCACTTTACTTTTATTAGAGAAGATAACTACGTTTTAACGTTCGTACAAATTTGGTTTCCGAAATACCTGGCCTGGGGGGTTACTCTGTAACTCGATACAAAAATTAAAATGTACGTATTCGAACAAATTGTACTCTGTAGTACGAAAGCACGGAAATTTTTCGAAAGTGATACCAATGTTTCCTTTTTTTCGTACGAACAAAAAATTCTGTTACTCTGTATTACGAAAACGAGCATAAAAAGCTTAGTAAACATTCGAAAATTCTTCGTTAGCAATTGTGTTGGTGACAACTAATAATAACTTTAAAATGTAAGTAAATTAATACAAATACATTGCAAAATAAACATAAAATAATATATTTTAGACAATCTCAATGGAGTGAGTCAAAAAGAATTCTATATACCGACCAAAGACAATACAAATTGTTGTGGACTTTATGATGACGCATCTAGATTTGGCTAAGGGACATCTAAAAGTGCCGGATGCAAGAAACAAACCTAACAATCTGTGGTTGCACTTGGTCCACCGCAGCTAGATGTTAAAGTTTGGAAAAAAGTAAGCTAAGATAGATCTAAATATTTGAGTGCGATCTATCGCGGAGTTATTAAACATTTTAACTTTTATTAGGTTTGGGCAGACTATAACAATGGTAGCCAAATTAAACACATTAATTCAAATCCACAATCAAGTTCACCAGTAATTACTCAGTATTTAGTTGAAGAAAATTAGGAGGGATAAGAGTCCGGACACAAAAATAATTAGCTTACAGATATATATACATACATATATAGATATACATACATATATGTATATATTTAATGAATTCGGTTTTCTTTTGTTTCTCGATATTTTTTTTATAAATTTCTTTATTTTTTAAGGTGCTGCTAAGTTGATTTTTGGTTTTCTATGAAAATTTTCGAATCGAGTTACGGAGTAACCGCCCTGTTTCTGTAAAATAAACGATTTCACTTGCTCTATTTATATGGAAAATACAATCAAAAGCACTCAATTTTGTGCTTGTTTTCCTCAACAAAAACTAAATTGAGTGTTTCTGTTTGAGTGAAAGTGAAATTGTTTGGTTTACAGAAACAGTACATAAAATTTTTAATAAGTACCTTTAAATAAATATAAAATCGTTGAAATGAACCTAAAAACTCTGTAGCGATAACACTGGTTAACAGCTGAATTAAAGTAAAACAAAACGCGCCATATTAAAAGTGATAAAAAGAGTGAAAGCGAAGTTTTTAAAATCTGAAATTAATATTAAGTTTGTTAAAAAACCAATAATAAATATAATAAAATAAAAACTCAAACCCAAAAACATGTCTTCTGTATCCATATCTTAATTTTTGTCTTTTAGGTTTTGTAATTTTTATTTTTTTAATTGTTATTGTTTATTTCTTTTTATTGTTTTGTTTACCTAAAAACATATGATTACGTTTTTACGTTCTATAATTGCTCTTACATTTTTACGTTCCGTGCACATTACTGTTACATTGCGTTACATTACGTTCCGGTAGCATAACTAGGGCTTGACTGAATTCACCACCATATAAACAGTATCGAAACGCAATTTTGACGTTTACCAGCGAATTATGAAAGGGACAGCAAATATTACCAAAAAGTATTTCTGTCCCTTTCTGATTGTCTATCTGTTTTGTTTATTTATGTTTTTTTAGGTTTTGGGGTGGGTTTTTTATATTGGCGAGAGTTAATAAAAAATGTAATTTTTGTGTAAAACTATTAATAAATAATAAAAACAACTAATAACAATAACAAATTTTAACTTTTTCTTTCAAGAAATTAAAAAATATTGGCAACTTTCAGCAAGAAAAATTTTTTATGAGCAGTACGTCTTATTTTGATCTTGTAATATTTAGCTTCTTAATAATCTCTTGCACAAGAAATTATATTCATTGTGGCCGAAAATCACACACATTTCGATTAATTTTTAAATATTTAAGAATCTTTAAACTTTTCATTGAAGAAATTAAAAAATATTCAAAATTTTCCCTTTTTTAACACAAAATAAATGTTTATTTGCATTTAATTTTTCTGCTTTATCCGCCAGTTTTCACTCTGTATATTTGTTGCTTCTAACACATTTGATTCGCAAAACATTATAACATTTTTTTTCTCCCTCTAAATTGGCTAGCAATTTGCTGCTATGAGCGTTTGTCAAACGTCAATGGTTTCGATACTGTTTATACGGTGGAATTCACTCTGACTGCTGCTTGCTTTGTCCAGCCCTTTTATAGTCCGCACGCACGTATGATCAGTATGATCACAGGCTATACAGATACGAAAGCTTTGACAGATGAAAAACCTTCATAACATAAAAGCATAGGTAAATTTAGAGGGAGAAAAAAAATGTTATAATGGTTTGCGAATCGAATGTGTTAGAAGCAACAGATATACAGAGTGAACACTGGCGAATAAAGCAAAAAAATTAAATGTAAATAAACATTTATTTTGTGTTAAAAAAGGGAAAATTTGGAATATTTTTTACTTTATTCAATGAAAAGTTTAAAGATTCTTAAATATTTAAATATTAATCGAAATGTGTGTGATTTTCGGTCACAATGAATATAGTTTCTTGTGCAAGAGGTAATTAAGAAGCTAAATATTACAAGATCAAAATAAGACGTACTGCTCATAAAAAAATTTTCTTGGTGAAAGTTGCCAATATTTTTTAATTTCTTGAGAGAGAAAGTTAAAAATTGTTATTGTTATTAGTTGTTTTTATTATTTATTAATAGTTTTAGACAAAAATTAAAATTTTTATTAACTCTCGCCAATATAAAAAACCCACCCCGAAAACTAAAAAAAACATAAATAAACAAAACAGAGTTACAATCAGAGAAGGACAGAAATACTTTTTGGTAATATTTGCTGTCCCTTTCACGTTTGGCCTATGCGCTGTCAAATCGCGTTTCGTTACTGTTTATATTGTGAGTATGATGAACGTTCTCGATGTGGAAGGTTCTCGCTCGCGCCTTCTCGAGACTTCTGCTAGTACATTGTTGTTTGTGTACTGTGCTTATGTTGTCCGTTACATATTTGTCGTAGCTGGTTTACTTTATGTTGTTGTTGCTACCTGGTTCGTTGTACACATGTGTGTGTGCAGCTTTAGATAATCAACACGTTCGTTGTATACTTAGTGTTAGTGCGTATTTGTGTCCTGTGTATTGTGTTGGTGTAGCTGATAGCTTTTGTTTATCGTTTTTATTGTTAAACGATATTAGGTCGTTTCGATTTATGTAACACTGCCGCCCACTTAAGCCTGTTCGTCCCGAATAGGCTCATTATCTCTTTTCCCATATTTTGCCATCTGCTGTGACAAGATGCCCCAAATATTTCACCTGCTTCTGGCAAAACGCACATTTCTTTACGCTTAGTTTTAGTCGAGCCGTTGATATCCGTTGCAGAACTTCTCCCAGGTTCTTGAGGTTTCGTCGAAAGTTCTGCCCATCACTATTATGTCGTTGAGATACACCAGGCAATTCTTCCAATGCAGTCCCTTTAGCACACGCTCCATAAGCCGCTCGAATGTGGCCGGAGCATTACAGAGTCCAAATGGCATAACCTTAAACTGCCATAAGCCGCCGTTAGCACTGAATGCGGTTTTCTCTTTGTCCTTGTCTGCAATCTCCACCTGCCAATACCCGCTTTGTAGATCCAATGTGGATAACCATTTTGTTCCGGCTAGCGTGTCGAGTATGTCGTCAATTCTTGGTAGCGGGTAACTATCCTTTTTGGTGACATCATTCAGCTTCCTGTAGTCTACGCAGAATCTTGTACTGCCATATTTCTTCTTTACTAAGACTACAGGTGAGCTCCACGGACCCGATGATGGTTCGATTACACCGCTCCTCCTCATTTCGTCGACTAACTCCTTAACCTCATTACGCTTCGCCAGCGGTATGCTTCTGGGTGCCTGCTTTATCGGTCTCGCTTCGCCAGTATCAATTTCATGTTTAACCATGGCTGTTCTTCCTTGCCTTTTGTTGTTCGTGGCGAAAGCGAAAGCATACCTCTTTAGCAGCTTTTTGGCTTATTTTTTCTCTGCAGCTGCTAAACCTGCTATCCATTTTTCCACATTTTCACCAAATTCCTTTTGATCATTGGCTGACATATCGGCAGGTTGCGGCGTTTGTTCGCTGTTTATTACCGCCTCTACTGGAACACATTGGCCCACCTCTGAGTTTTTACAGACGACTCTTTCATGGCCTGATAGATTTAGCACTCTCACCGGGACTATTCTTTGTTCTGTGGATTTGACGAGGGCCTTTGCTGATATTAAATCCGTCTGTATTTCTGCTGGTTCAACAACCCACAAGCGGTTTTCCACACAATCTCCCTCCATACGCGCCCATATCAGTGATTCACTCTGAGGTGGCAATTTAAGTTCTTCGATCGCAACTATCCTTCTGGCGTGCACTTGGTGCTTGTACCCCACGTCTAGAGGTATCTCTACATTTCGCCAACTCATAATCTGTTGCCCCATATTCAAATTGATGCCATGAGCTATCATAAAATCGGCACCAATGTTAACCTCGTCCACAATATCGGCAACAATAAAGATGTGACTTACACTAATGTTGGCTATAGTCACCTTCGCCTCTGTTTTTCCGTGGACGGTGGCAGACTCTCCAGTAGCTGTCCGTAGTCTTACATTGCTAAGTGCCTCACATTTTCCCTTCACTACATCTGGTCTGATGATAGACTGCGTCGCACCGGTGTCTATTGTGAAGGTATGTGGTCTGCCATTTATGTATCCGCACGCCGTAAGATTGTTGTTGTTCTGTTGCATCACTGATATTGAGATTGTGGGGCCCTCACTTGTGGGAGCCAGCACTTGCCCCTCAGTGCTAGCTCGTTTTAGTTTAACGGGGACTCTTGTGCAGATGGTTGATGGTTCGCCCGTTTCTTATTCCTTGATGGTGAGGCGGACCTTGATCTCTTGCGTGGCGCTTTGCAGTTTCTTTGGAAATGACCGCCCTTTCCACAATTGAAGCATTTAAGTTTAGCCTTTTGTCCGTTTTCTTCCAAAGCTTGCTTCACCATCTCCTTAACTTTAGTTAAAAGGCATTCATCTTCCTCCACGACTTCCATTCTTCGCACTTTGCTTACTTCTGGTCCAGAAATAGCTCGAGCGGTCTCCTGGGCTAGTGCGAAGGCCACGGTCTCTGCAAAGGTTGTCTTCTGTGTGGAACATACCGCCAGTTTAATGTCAGGATCTTGTATACCATTGACAAACGCCTCGGTCTTAATGTTGTCTATCAGCGGGTGGTTTTCTCCGGGGTATGTGAGCTGCACTAATCTCTCAACCTCCATTGCAAAGGCTTGTAATGACTCATTTGCATTTTGCGTCCGGCATCTCAACTCCATGCGTTTGTGTTCATCACTAAATTTACGCTGCAACGCCACCATTAAGTCGTTGTAGTTATTTCTGTTGCTGGCTGGCATGGTTTCTAGAATCTCAGCTGCGACACCTTTTAACGCCAAAATTAGTTCTAGAGCCTTCTCTCAATCGTCCCATCCGTTTCTGCTGGCCACTGTCTCAAATTGGAACTTGAATACGGATAGGGGTGAGGTGCCATCAAAGCAAGGTGCTTTTATTCTGCCGGTACTTTCGGATACGACTCGCAATGGTTCCGGTCCCTGTCTCTGGAGGTTGTTGATCTTCTCTTCCATGACTAGTTTTCCGTCAACGGTATTTTCCAAATCTGAGACCCTTTCCTCGACGCCATTGATTCTTTTGTGGAATGACTCACGTATTTCAGCCAGAAGTTTCTGATTTTCGGCCCTAGAAGCTTCAAATAACTTTTGGTTTTCTGCTCTAGAAACTTCAAATAGCTTTTGGTTGGCTTCTTGCATTTTTCGATTTTCGGCTGTAGAAGCTTCTTGCACTTCAGCTAACAGTTTTTAATTTTCGTTTCTAGAAGCTTCTTGCACTTCAGCTAGAAGTTTTTGATTTTCGGTTCTAGAAGCTTCTTGCACTTCAGCTAGAAGTTTTTGATTTTCGGTTCTAGAAGCTTCGAATAGCTTCTGGTTCTCAGCTCTAGCAGCTTCTTGAACACCAGCAAATAGCTTCTGGTTTGCTACTTGCATTTTTTCCATCATAGCGTCTAGCAACGAATTTATGTCAACACCGCCAGGGTTTGCAGGGGCCTGTAACTCTCGTTCCTCTTCATCCTCGAACTCGTAGCATTCGATGTCTATGCCCTGAAGCTGCAGTTGTTCCCTTAACCACCTTTGCAGTTCATTATTCGTGCCCGTTGTTGGCAGCTCTAGTTTACCCAACTCTCGTTTCAGCCGGTCCACTCTTAGTTCGGAGAGTTTCATTTTATTTATTTATTTATTTTTATTTTTTTTTATTTATTTTTACTTTTGGATTTTGCAATCCCACTTCTGACACCAATTGTTACGTTTTTACCTTTTTAAAAACGTTTAAATATGAGTTCGTTAATTGCAAATAAAGTAAAAACAAATATGTGGTTATTTTCTCTTAAACACGACTTATTTTGTTCACACGCAACTTCACACAAGGCTGACTGATTTCACTCAGACTGCTCACCCGTGTGGTAGCGGGTTAGAATACTACCATAGTGGTTCCCTGCTTGTCGTAAAAGGCGACTAAATGGGAGGGCAAAGGTAGAGGGTGCGAATGAAAAGTCTGGCATATACCCAATGACACTGATGCTTTAAAGCGAAACAATGCCGCTCAAAGTATTGAACTACCGTGGTATCACGATAGCACCGTGGGAATCACATACCAGCATGCGTGCAAGCACGCACCCAACGGATGTGGACGATCGGAGCCTAGTCGTATAGGCATCAGAATTGATTCCAGTAAGATTCTGATTATGGTATACTGGACTACACTACTATTTGGATTTGACGACATTGGCTGGCGGATGGGGTATTCTGTTACCAATATGTGCTGGAGTGAAATCTGGTACAGACGGCTTTCAGGCTAATACACCATCTGTCTCCGTCCCGTTAAAACCTGGCAAGCCTTGGAGAACGATCTTGGACTCGTCCCGTTGAGTTGGGGTGTAGGGGCAGTTAAGAATTTCTTCTGTTTAGCTCCCGGTCTGGCTCTGAACACAAGCTCTCATGAGGACTTGTGTCAACCCTCGCATGGCCTCCCTGCATTGCAAAGATAACCATGGGACCACAATAAGGGTAACTACACAACGAATCCAAGATAACGGCTCCAAGTTGGGACCCAATAAAATGGAATTTAACACAAGCAATAATTTATATAACTTTACAGGTGCTACTTCTCCAGCCGGCACCGAGAGTGCAAAGGAGACCCAGCAGGACAGCCCTTTCCTGAATCCTTTCCGGAGGGCTTCGAGGTTACTCCACTCACCTCCGCTGAAGCAGAACGGCGAGAAATCTCGCTCGTCACCACCGGAGTTACAGAGGAGCAAAGCTCCTGAAAAGGAGGTGGATGATTTCACCAAGCTAGGCGACAGAATCTCGGAACTCGTGGAGATGATGGGCGGAGGAAGGAGGTCCATCCACCAAGCGATGCGCGATCTAGTAGCTTCTATATCGTCACTATACCAGCAATCCGCTAAGGATAAAGTTGCGGAACAGGAGGTAAAGGTCAGAACCAATGACAGAAGCACACAAACGATCATGCAACAAGGGACACCTTGTGCTTCCAAAAGGCAGAGGGATGAATTGGAAAAACCAAGGAGAACACCTCCAAAGAAGACCAGGACAACCCGTCCTCGTGGACTAGTCAAGCCTGCCGCTGAGGTTAGGAATAGTGACTCGCCTGGGAGACCAGCAACTGCTACGAACCAGACTGTGGTAGTGCCCACAGCAACAGTGGAAAACACCCAGGAGCACAATGATTGGATCGTGAAAACTAGGAAGCGCAGAAAACCTCCAAGACCAGACGCAGTGATAATAAAGCCAACCGAGAAACTATCGTTTGCGGACATTCTAAGGAAGGTAAGGAATGCCCCGGAGCTTAAATCAGTTGGCGAAGATGTCCAGCTTGTGAAGAAGACACAAAGGAGCGAAATCCTTCTGGAGTTTAGAAGATCGGCAGAGGAGCTTATTGGCCGAAGAGATAGAGGTCAGAACGATAACTGAGGAGGCTACATTCAAACTAAGATACCTGGATGAAGTAACAACTGAGGAGGAAATAATCGCCGCATGGAGGGACCAAATCGGGGAAATACAACCGTCGGCTCTCAAGACGATCAGGAACGTTCCAGGAGGTACTAGGACGGCGGTAATCGCAATCCCTATGAAGCTGGCAGGCAGGGCAGAGGAAGTTGGTAAATTGCGTGTAGGGTGGACAGTTTGCCGCTTACTGAGAAAGGTAACCCCAAGGAGATGTTACAAGTGCTTGCAGTTCGGGCATGTAGCAGGGAAGTGTAGCAGTAATAGTGACTGGTCCAAACACTGCTTCAAATGCGGAGGGCAAGGTCACATTGCCAAGGCTTGCGACCGTGACCCTCACTGCCTTCTCTGTAGAGGCGATCCGGATGCGGACGCGAAGCATATCACGGGAGGACATAGGTGCGCACACTATCTACCGGCACGACGGAAGTTGACATACTCAGGTAAATGAGAGTCCTGCAGTTGAACTTGAACCATTGCGAAGCGGCGCAGGAGCTACTTAAACAGACGATGCGGGAGCAGAGGATAGACTTGGCAGTACTGAGCGAGCACTACAGAGCACCTGAAAACCAACGTTGGATAGCCAGCAAATGCAATAGGGCTTCGATGTGGTCCTGTGGTAAATTCCCAATGGGAAATGTCGACGACAGGTGGGAGAGCTTTGTGAAATGCACCGTTAATGGGGTACATTTCTTCAGCTGTTATCTTCCCCCTAGCCTATCAATAGAAGACTATAGAGGCAGCATAGATGACATCGTTAACGAAGCAAGGAACGTGAGACTTGTGGTAATTGCCGGGGATTTCAATGCTTGGGCTGTCGAATGGGGCTCGGCATTCACTAATCCAAGAGGAGAATGCCTACTCGACGCACTTGCAACATTGGAGGTAGTTTTACTTAATAGTGGTGATAGGGATACATTCTCGAGAAATGGACGCTGCTCTAAAATTGACCTGACATTCGTCAGCGACTCACTGGCGACCTCATCTACCTGGTTGGTGTCTGACATCTACACACATAGCGATCATCAGGCTATCATTTTTGAGATCCGGGAACGCTCTACGGGACACAACGTTCCTGCCGCACCGCCGAACCCTCTTTGGAAGGACTCCACCTTTGACAGGGAAACCTTTGTCCTCGCATTGGAGTATTTTCGGTTATTCGGGAACGCAAATGACAAGGCGACGGAACTTATGCGCTCCATAACGGAGGCTTGCAATGTTTCTATGGCAAGGAGGCGTAATATGTCTGGGAAGAAACACGTCTACTGGTGGAACGCGGATATAGCGGATCTGAGGCGTAAATGCAAGCGCGCACGGCGGCTATTCCAAAGGGCCAAAGGCCGGGATGAATTTGCAGAACTGCGTGAAAGATATAGAAGGTGTAGGACCAGCCTTAATGGGGCCATTGCGCTCAGCAAGAGAAGATGCTACAGGGAAATGTGCACCGATGTGGACGAGAATCCCTGGGGAACTGGATATAAGGTGGTGATGAGAAAGCTGAACTGCTTCCGACCGCCAGCAACGTCATGTGCAGTTAAGCTGCAATCAATCGTTGCGGACCTTTTTCCTCACAAAGCCGAAATTACATACTGCGTGCGGGATATGCGATCACCGGAGGAAATCCCATAAGTCAGCAGGCAGGCTTTACGAGCTAAAGGTTGGGAATCTTCGAAAGACATTGGCAGCCCGGCCTACCAATGTGCACGATTCGCCGCAAGACTTACTCTCGGCTTGCTAAACGCATACGTACTAAACCCAACCTAGTTCATCACACTTCCATTAAGTCGCCCCCCCGGGACCACAATCAAGTATTACATCGGGGGAGGTAAAGATTCAGCGAGTGCTGCTATCCATTTCTGCTGTTCTTGCTCTCTCTATTATTCTCTGTTGTACTAGAACTTCCTTAGCGAATAAACATACCACGTTCCAGTTTTCGCGCGATGTTAACATCAGGTTAACCACGTTGTCGGGAGTCACCTGGGAACCGATCGTCCTCTCAAGGAAATTTCGTCGGAATTCGTAGCGCGGGCAAGTATTTCACTTGTATCCAGACATGATGGACACGCTTCATCCACGTCATGCCCATACTTGTAAAGGTATGTCCTATAGCATCCGTGGCCCGTTAGGAACTGAGTAAGGTAAAAATTCACCTGACCGTGCTTCCTTCCAGTCAGTTCTTCTATATTCGGTATCAATCTGTAGGTCCATCTTCCCTTTGTGGAAGAAGTCCACTCGTGCTGCCACCTATTCATTACATCATCATTCACCTGGTCAGGGTGCACTAGCCCCGTTCTCCTACTTATTAAACGTTTTCTCCTCTCTATCTCTACCAACATTCGTAGCGGCATCATTCCCGCTATCACCAAGGCTGCATCCGTAGATACTGTGCGAAAGGCAGAAATTACTCGGAGGGCAGATCTCCTGTAGGCCCCATCAACTCCTATTCTATATGTCTTCTTATCCATGGCCTCGGCCTATATATGGGCTGAATATAGAGCAATCGATCTAACCACTCTCATCAGCAATTGCCTCTTCTCCTGTCTGGGACCTCCCAAGTTGGGCATTATCCGCGCGAGTGCGCCCGTTGCCGCCGCACACTTCCTACTAATATACGTCAGGTGCTCCTTGAATGTGAGTCTGTTGTCAATCATAACTCCTAAGTACTTCATAGACTGCTTCGATGTTATCCTTTGTTCGCCGACAGTTATGGTGATGTATTCCATTTTCTTTCTACTGCTTACTAATACGACATCCGTTTTATGATCAGCAAGTTTCAGACCTATACTCGCGATCCAGCTTCTAACTCTGCTAACTGCCGCATTGGACGTTCGTTCCAAATTATCAAGGTGTTTACCCCTCACCACGAGGGCTATATCGTCCGCAAATCCGAATATTTGTGCGCCCGTAGGAAGCCTAAGCCTCAGTACACCATCATACATGGCGTTCCATAGTATTGGGCCCTGCACCGAACCCTGTGGTACCCCTGCTGTTATAGCGTATGACTTTCTGCCTTCGTCTTTATCATACAAAAGTACCCTATCCTTAAAATAGTCCACTATGAGTTCCATCAAATATCCAGGTACGCTCCTCTCATCAAGTGCAGCCAGGGTGGCGTCCCAATCTGCCGAATTGAATGCGTTTTTGACATCCAGGGTGATGATTGCGCAATACTCCTTATCACCTTCAAACCTGCGGTCACCGCTGATGGCCTCTTTCGCTACGGTAATGACCGCCTCCATTGCGTCCACTGTGGAGCGCCCTTTTCGGAAGCCAAATTGGCGATCCGACAGGCCGTCTCTCTCCAATATCGTTTCGAGTCTTCTACATATTATCTTCTCCAGCAGTTTACCTACGGTATCAATCATACAAAGTGGGCGGTAACCTGTTGCATCCTGCGCACCGTTGCCCTTCGGGATGAGAACCAACCTCTGTCGCTTCCATATCCTTGGGAATTTCCTCTCCTGAATGCATGTATCAAATACTTTCCTAAACACCTCAACGTTGTTCTCTATAGCCACCTTAAGTGCGACGTTTGGGATTCCATCAATTCCCGGAGCCTTCCTGAGTTTCATTTCCTTCCAGACTGCATCGAATTCCTGGCCGCTGACTTCAGGAATGTCATCGTGCGACATACTGTCTCGCACAGCATACGTGATCTCGGCCCTCTCCGGAAAGAGGCCTTCAACAATTGACTGTAGCTTCTCCGCGCTTTCCGTGGCCGGTGGTCGAAAGCAATTCAGCTTCCTCATTACCACCTTATATCCCGTGCCCCAGGGATTTTCATCCAAATCGGCACACATTTCCCTATAGCACCTTCGTTTGCTCCTGTCAATGGCCCAGTTAAGGTTGGCTCTGAACACCCGAAGTTCTGTGAAGTCATTGCGACCCCTTGCTCTCTGGAATATCCTCCGCGCTCTATTACATTTCCTTCTTAATTCAGCTATCTCCGAGTTCCACCAATAAACGTGTTTCCTGCCTGGCAGGTGAGACTTCCGCGACATAGACGCGCTGCAGGCTTCCGTTATACAGCGCATAAGTTCCACCGCCATGTTGTTTGCGCTTCCGGTCACCCGAATGTCGCTCATCGCGAGAACAAAGGTTTCCTCATCAAAAGTAGAGTCCCTCCACAAGGGATTAGGAGGGGCGGCAGTAATGGGGTTCACTGCAGCGCGTTCCTGGATATCAAAAATGATCGCCCGATGGTCGCTATGAGTGTAGACATCGGACACAGTCCAATTCGATGTCGTTGCCAGTGTATCGCTGATGAATGTTAAGTCAATCTTAGAACTCCTTCCATTCCTCGAGAATGTATCAATCTGCCCACAGTTGAGTAAGACAACCTCCAGAGTTGCAAATGCGTCAAGCAGGCTCTCACCTCTTGGGTTCGTGTACGCTGAACCCCATTCCACTGCCCATGCATTAAAGTCCCCGGCAATCACCACGGGTCTTAGATTTCTGGCCTCGCGAACGATGTCGTCCAATCTGAGTCTGCACTCCTCCATTGATAAGGTGGGGGGAGATAACAGCTGAAGAAATGTACCCCATTAACAGTGCATTTCACAAAGCCTTCTCTCCTGTTGTCAGCATTTCCCACTGGGAATTTACCGCATGACCATATCGCTGCCTTGTTGCATTTACTGGTAGCCCAACGCTGATTGTCAGGTGCCCTATAGTGTTCACTCAAAATCGTAAGGTCTATTTTCTGCTCCCGGACTGTCTGCTTAAGAAGCTTCGCAGTGGTTCAAATTCAGCTGCAAGATCCTCATTCCCCCGTGACATGTTTTGAGTCCACATTACGATCGCTCCTACAGAGTAGGCAGTGAGGGTCACCACTACAAGTTTTGGCAAGGTGGTCTTGCCCTCCGCACTTGAAGCAGTGTTTTGACCAATCACTCCTACTGCGGCAATTTCTAGCTACGTGCCCGAATTCTAGGCATTTGTAGCATCTCCTTGGGACAACTTTCCTCATTAACCGGCAAACTGTCCACCCGACACGCAGTTTGCTTACCTCTTCGGCCCTGCTAGCCAGCTTCGTTGGTATTACAATTATTGCCGTCCGGGTACCCCCTGGAGCACTTCTTATCGTCCTGATAGCCGATGGGTGTAATTCTCCTATTTGTTCTCTCCAAGCGGTTATTATTTCATCTTCCGTGGTAACCTCGTCCAGGTATCGCAGTTCAAATGTTGTCTCCTGAGTTATCGTCCTGACCTCTATATCATCGGACAATATGGTCTTCAATTTGGATTGGTGAGTTTCTGTAGACGCCTCAGCCGATCTTCTAAATTCCAGCAGAATTTCACCCTTTTGTGTTTTCTTAACAAGGTGAACGTCTTCGCCAACTGACTTAAGCTCCGGGGCATTCCTAACCATCCTCAGGATGTCTGCAAATGAGAGCTTCTCCGTAGGTTTTATTATCATTGCATCCGGTCTTGGGGGCTTTTTGCGCTTCCTTGTCTTGAGCACCCAATCATTGGGCTCTGTGCTCATTTCCACTCCGGTACCCGGTACTTCAGCATCCCGATTTATTACACCTTCATTAGTACTTACTGCTCCTTTCTTTGTATCATTGCCTCCAATTTTTGAAGTTGGGTCAATTGATCCCTCCAGTTGAATTGGTCTGGTCCTCTTCGGAGGTGTTCTCCTAGGTTTTCCCAATTCTTCTCTATGCCTCTTGGAAACACAAGGTGTCTGCTGTTGAAGACTCTTTGCGTGCTTCTATCATTAGTTCTGATCCTTTTCTCTTGTTCCGCAACTTTATCCTTAGCGGCTTGCTGATATAGTGACGATATAGAAGCCACTAAATCGCGCATCGCTTGGTGTATGGACCTCCTTCCTCCGCCCATCATCTCCACGAGTTCAGAAATTTTATCGCCTAGTTTGGTGAAATCATCCACCTCTTTTTCAGGATCCTTGTTCCTCTGCAACTCCGGTGGTGACGAGCGCGATCGCTCGCCGTTCTGCCTCAGCGGTGGAGAGTGGAGTAATCTCGAAGCTCTCCGGAAAGGATTCAGGAAAGGGCTGTCCTGCTGGGTCTCCTTTGCACCTTCGGTGCCGGCTGGAGAATTAGCGCCTGTAGGGTTGTGTGAAATGTTTGTTATAAATTCCATTCTATTGGGTCCCAACTTGTAGCCGTTATCTTGGATTCGTTGTGTAGTTACCCTTGTTGTGGTCCCATGGTTATCTTTGCAATGCAGGGAGGCCATGCGAGGGTTGACACAAGTCCTCATGAGAGCTTGTGTTCAGAGCCAGACCGGGAGCTAAACAGAAGAATTACTTAACTGCCCCTACACCCCAACTCAACAGGACGAGTCCAAGATCGTTCTCCAAGGCTTGCCAGGTTTTAACGGGACGGAGACAGATGATGTATTAGCCTGAAAGCCGTCTGTACCAGGTTTCACTCCAGCACATATTGGTAACAGAATACACCATCCGCCAGCCCATGTCATCAAATCATAATATTTCAGCGTAGTCCAGTATGCCATAATCAGAATCTTACTGGTATCAACTGGTATACGACTAGGCTCCGATCGTCCACATCCGTTAAGAGCGTGCTCACACGCATGACGGTCTGTGATTCCCACGGTGCTAACGTGATACCACGGTAGTTCAATGCATTGAGCGGCATTGTTTCGCTTTGAAGCGTGAGCGTCATTGGGTATATGCTAGACTTTTCATCCGCACCCTCTACCCCTGCCCTCCCATTTAGTCGCCTTTTACGACAAGCAGGGAACCACTGTGGTAGAATTCTAACCCGCTACCACACGGGTAAGTCAGCAGGCAGGAATTGGAATCAGTCTGTGGGGAAATGAAACTTAACAAAGCACCGGGGATCGACGGGATCCCAAACATTGCGCTTAAGGCGGCCATTGAAAGTAATACTGAGCTGTTTAGACAAGTTTTTAATGCTTGTATTCAGGAGAGGAAGTTCCCTAGGATATGGAAGAGACAGAGACTGGTTCTAATTCCGAAGGGTAACAACGCGCAGGATGCATCGGGCTACCGCCCGCTCTGTATGATCGACACAGCTGGAAAACTTTTGGAGAGGATAATTTGTAGGAGACTGAAAGCATTCCTGGGGGCAGAAGGCTTGTCGGATCGCCAATTTGGTTTCCGAAAAGCCCGTTCCACAATAGATTCAATAGAGATGGTTATGACAATAGCAAAGGATGCTATCAGTGGTGAGCGCTGGCTGGAGGGCGATAAGGAGTACTGCGCTATCATCACCCTGGACGTCAAGAACGCATTCAACTCTGCGGATTGGGATGCCACTTTAACAGCCCTAGATGGAAAGGATGTACCGAACTACTTGATGGAACTTATTAAGGACTACTTTAAGGATAGAGTGCTCTTATATGACACAGATGATGGCAGGAAGACATATGCGGTATCGGCGGGGGTCCCACAAGGTTCCGTGCTGGGCCCAATACTATGGAATATCATGTATGATGGTGTACTGGGGCTTAGATTCCCTAGAGGTACACAGATCATTGGTTTTGCGGACTTTATTGCCCTGGTGATAAGGGGAAAACATTTAGATGAATTAGTGAGAACATGTAACACTGCGGTTGGTATGGTCAGGAACTGTATCACGGGAATAGGTCTCAAACTTGCTGATCACAAGACGGATGTACTACTTGTAAGCAGTTGGAAGAAGATAGAATTTATTACAATAACAGTAGGCGACCAGCGCATAACATCAAAGCAGGCGATTAAATATCTGGGAGTAATGATTGATAACAGGCTCACGTTTAGGGAACACCTGACGTACGTCGGTGGAAAGTGTGCGGCGACATCATGTGCACTTGCCCGATTAATGCCTAACCTTGGAGGCCCAAAACAGGAGAGGAGGCGGTTACTGATGAAGGTAGTGACTTCGATCGCTATATATGCGGCCCCTATATGGGCCGGGGCCATGGATAAGAAGACCTATATAGCAGGTATAGAAACGGCCTACAGGAGATCAGCTCTCAGGGTGATTTCTGCCTTCCGCACGGTGTCTACTGATGCAGCATTGGTGATTGCGGGGATGATGCCCCTGAGGCTAGTAGTGGATGTAGAGCGGAGGAAACATAACACAAGGAGGGGAATGGATCTCCCCAGTCCTGTTCAGTTAGTGGATGACGCTATGCATAGATGGCAGCATGACTGGGTCAATTCAACCAAGGGAAGGTGGACCCACAGACTCATACCGAGCATAGGCGAATGGACCAAAAGGAGACACGGTCAGGTGAACTTCTACCTGACACAGTTACTAACCGGCCATGGATGTTATAGAGCATATCTCTATAAGTATGGTCATGATGTAGACGAGGCATGCCCAGAATGCCCCAATGAAAGGGAGACGGCGGAGCACGTTTTCTTTACTTGCCCGCGATATGTTGTTCAACGAAATTGCCTGGAGAGGACAGTAGGATTCCAGGTAACGCCCGATAACATAGTTAACCTGATGTTAACCTCATGTGACAATTGGAACGCAGTATGTGTTTTCGCAAGGAAGGTGTTGACGCAGCAAAGATTGGCTGAGAGAGCAAGGTCAGCAGAATTTGAAGGCAGCACTCGCTGAATCTCCATCCCCCCGAAGTAATATTTGATTGTGGTCCCGGGGGGGGGCAAATGGTTGAAAGTGTGACGAACTAGGTTGGGTTTAGTACGTATGCGTTTAGCAAGCCGAGAGTAAGTCTTGCGGCGAATCGTGCACATTGGTAGGCCGGGCTACCAATGTCTTTAGAAGATTCCCAACCTTTAGCTCGTAAAGCTATATCACTCTGACTGCTGCTTGCTTTGTCCAGCCCTTTTATAGTCCGCACGCACGTATGATCAGCATGATGAACGTTCTCGATGTGGAAGGTTTTCACTCGCGCCTTCTCGAGACTTCTGCTAGTACATTGTTGTTTGTGTACTGTGCTTATGTTGTCCGTTACATATTTGTCGTAGCTGGTTTACTTTATGTTGTTGTTGCTACCTGGTTCGTTGTACACATGTGTGTGTGCAGCTTTAGATAATCAACACGTTCGTTGTATACTTAGTGTTAGTGCGTATTTGTGTCGTGTGTATTGTGTTGGTGTAGCTGATAGCTTTTGTTTATCGTTTTTATTGTTAAACGATATTAGGTCGTTTCGATTTATGTAACAATATGAATGTATTTTTCGTTGATATTTTTAGTTAATATTTCCTACGATATTTTTTTCAGTGAGAAATTTAAAGTTGAATGTAAATGCATTAAAAATGGCTTATTTATTGAATATTTAATTCTCAATTAATTTACATATTGTTATATAATTAACTATTAAAATTGATTGTATTGACTCAGCTGATTTGCTGGTCGGGTTTGATTTGCCCGAGCGGAATAACCGGGACTTTAACTTGGTTGTAGTGGATTTGAATAACACAAGCACTTAAACTTGGTTATTGCGGAAGGTTTGAGAATAAAAACAACCGTTGTCTTTTGTTAATCAATTGTTTCTATCAATTTATTTTTATTTTTCTTATCCTTAAATACTATTTTATTGCCAAATTGCAATAAATATTTATATTTGATTAATTTTATTCAAATTCTATTTTGTTGCTGAATTGCAACAAATTATTCTTAAAGTATTTATTAATAATATAAGTTTGCTTTAGACTTATGCATTTTCCCACACGTGTAAAACATTTCAGGAAACCTGAAACCCCAGACAAATGCAATACAAAAAAGCAAAACTAGAAACTTAATCAGAAATTCAAGGTTTTTCTTTTATCATAATTTGAATTAGCTGTTAACATCAAAAATAAGGGAAAACGCATAAATCCAGCAAAAATAAAAACAAATAAAAATTATAAGAAGTCAGCAAATTAAGGTAGTTCACCTAAGTTCGTGCAAGCATATGTACGCAAGTATGTTTGTCAGGTGTTTGTAAGGGTGTTTTTTATAGAGGTATAGAACTTTAAGTTGCAATAAAACAACGATGGATTATTCGATTGACATGAATTTTATTTATCCGAAAGATAATCTTGTGGTATTACATTTTAAATATGATTTCTGGCATATGACCGCCACGGCTGGCGCGGATGTAGTCCAATCTGGACGTCCAATTTTCGGTGACTTTTTCCAACATTTGTGGCCGTATATCGGCAATAATACGGCGAATGTTGTCTTCCAAATGGTCAAGCGTTTGTGGCTTTACCGCATAGACCAATGACTTTACATAGCCCCACAGAAAGTATTCTAGCGGTGTTAAACCACAAGATCTTGGAGGCCAATTCACAGGTCCAAAACATGAAATTAGGCGGTCACCAAACGTGTCTTTCAATAAATCTATTGTGGCACGAGCTGTGTGACATGTTGCGTCGTCTTGTTGAAACCACATCTCCTGGACATCATGGTTATTCAATTCAGGAATGAAAAAGTTAGTAATCATGGCTCTATACCGATCACCACTGACTGTAACGTTCTGGCCACCATCGTTTTTGAAAAAGTACGGACCAATGATTCCACCAGCCCATAAAGCGCACCAAACAGTCAGTTTTTCTGGATGTAACGGTGTTTCCACATACACTTGAGGATTACCTTCACTCCAAATGCGGCAGTTTCGTTTGTGGACGTAGCCATTCAACCAGAAGTGCGCTTCATCGCTAAACAAAATTCGCTTATGAAAATCGGGAACAACGGTAATCTCGTTTTGGGCCCATTCGACAAATCTACGCCTTACTTGATGATCGTTTGGCACGAGTTGGATTTTGTAAGCACGCAAACCAAGATCCTTCCGCAAAATCTTCCATAAAGTGGGTGGACACAGATCCAATTCCTGTGCTCGATGGCGAATGGACTCATTCGGGTCTTCCTCAATGCTACGCTCTACAGCAGCAATAGCTTCTTCAGTACGCACCGTACAGCGTCTCTGGGGATGCGAGTTATCAATAAGAGTAAACGTGGTGCGAAAACGTTCCACGGTTAATCGAATTAACTGCTCTGATGGACGATTTTGTCGACGATAAAATGGACGTAGTGCGCGATACGTTTTCCGCACAGAACCATTATTTTCGAAATAAAATTGCACTATTTGCAACACAGGCATACAGATACGAAATGTTTGACAGATGAAAAACCTTCATAACATAAAAGAGGGAGAAAAAAATGTTATAATGGTTTGCGAATCAAATGTGTTAGAAGCGACAGATATACAGGGTGAAAACTGGCGGTTAAAGTAGAAAAACTAAATGTAAATAAACATTTATTTTGTGTTAAAAAAGGGATAATTTGGAATATTTTTTAATTTCTTCAATGAAAAGTTTAAAGATTCTTAAATATTTAAATATTAATCGAAATGTGTGTGATTTTCGGTCACAATGAATATACTTTCTCGTGCAAGAGGCAATTAAGAAGCTAAATATTACAAGATCAAAATAAGACGTACTGCTCATAAAAAATGTTTATTGCTAAAAGTTGCCAATATTTTTTAATTTCTTGAAAGAAAAAGTAAGAAATTGTTATTGTTATTAGTTGTTTTTATTATTTATTAATAGTTTTAGACAAAAATTACATTTTTTATTGACTCCCGCCAATATAAAAAACCACCCCGAAAACTAAAAAAACATAAATAAACAAAACAGAGTTACAATCGGAGAAGGACAGAAATACTTTTTGGTAATATTTGCTGTCCCTTTCACGTTTGGCGTATGCGCTGTCAAATCGCGTTTCGTTACTGTTTATATTGTGATTTGCAAGCGTTGTTCAGGCGTGACTATATTCTAATGAATTGCCCACAATATAAACAGTAACGAAACGCGATTTGACAGCGCATAGCGCATTATCTGACGACATTGTATCCTTAACACAAATTGGATCATCGGAAACGAACTGCATTACACAAAAGTTTTTTGCATGTAGTGTCCAATACTATTGGATCGATTGTGTCCGTGAGAATGCTTCTGGCGTCGTATGGATTCGGAGTCCATTCAACATCATCCTCAACAGGTGGTGGCAAAGGCGATATCCACGCATCAGAATCAAGATAATCACCATCGTCATCATCTGACTAATATCCTGTGGATAAATTTTTTCCGCTGACCGGCGGTAGTTTAATGAGTATGCATTGGAGAGAAAGACATAAAGAGGATTTGATCATATGTTGGGTACATATCCGACGTTCTTTATCGTTACTTCTTTTTCTTTATTTCCACTTGATATATCTAAATCGATATCACCTGTTTATTCAACACACAATTCGTTCTTGTCTGCAACAATTACCTTCTTGCCTTCTACGTAGTGAACGTTATACATATTCTTGCTATTGTTCATCATGTGATTGCTAGCTCAAAATGTCTTCATTAGTATTGTAACGTTCATTTGAATTCAGAAGTACATTCATGCTCGTGTTTGATTTATAATAAAAGCACAATTTATTTAAGTTATGTTTTAATTCCATATTTATTTATTAATTGTTTATCTCTTATCTTATCGCACTAGCGGCTCAATACAAAACTTGTTTCCAATGTTTATGATAAATTCTTAACTACTTATTTACTGCGTGAGAAAATGCTGTCTCAGCATGCTGTCTCAGCATTTTCTCATGCAGTCCCAACAAATAGTGCAGTGTGGACGATAACAACACAAGAATGTGTCGATATTAGATTGCATACAGAAGGCATGGCAATCTAGACTAGTCAAACACACTACAGATGCTATGAGTGTTGACGAAATCTATCTCTCTTCTCATTCTTACTGTTCTCCTTACCGTTATTTCTGTGGTTATCATGGTTACTGTTTGTATTGTTGTTACCATTTCTTTTGTACTGGCAAAATATGCCAATACACTGAACTTGCTTTTTCTCTTTACTGTTTTTGTGTAAAACACAGCTTAAAATTATTCGTCAGACCAGCTAACATCATCGATGCAATAAGTTTGTAGTCTATGTTGGGGCCAGCATTATTTACCTTCAGAGCATACACACATACTCTTGAATAGGACCATAATTACGCATGATCCACCATCAAAGTAATTTATGCTAAAGCACGTTCGTTTAGGATTGCATCACTGTGAGCAGCTAAACCAGTTTCAAGAATTTTCATGCATCCCTTGATGACCAGACAGGATTTTGCTTGTCTCTTCCATACATCGAAATTCGCAAGTCATCTTAAACGCTCGAAAGAAAATCCTACAGTAAGACCTGTCATCGTAAAACGAACCACACATAAAATTACTTTTATCACATTTTTTTTAACTGAATGACATGTAACCCATAACCTATTGAGTTGAATAATAGTAATTAAATATAAATAAAAAATAATTATTACATTGTATTATGGTAGAAGATTGTACAATGTGATAGACAGTAAATCTAAATGGAATGTGATTCGTGAAATAGGAATTGGTGGAAAGTGTCCTAAAACTGATTTTGATGTGGATGTGAATAAACTTAATGACCAGATTGTACATTCAAGTGTTCCGACGGCAATCGGTGATATGTATGATGACCTTTGTTGTGAAATAGAACGCAATTGGCTCTGATGATGTAGATCCTTTGTTTTTGAAAGTTTTAACATTTAGACTTTTGCCATATTATACCCACTTATTCAATACGGTGCTGACTAAATCTACTTTTCCTGATGAATGGAAACTAGATAAGATCATTCCCATTCCCAAATCGAACAATGAGTTTAGGCCAATTGCTATTCTTCCTTTTTTGTCGAAGGTAATGGAAAACATTATAGCCAGACAGATCAATGGTTATCTGGAATGTCACAATTATTTATCAGTCAGTCAGTCGGGTTTCATGAAAGGTATGAGTTGTACTACCGCTCTATTAAATGTAGTTGAGGACCTTAGGTTGGAGCTAGATGTAAATAGTGTAGCGTTTTTAGTTCTTCTCGATCACACCAAGGCATTCGATACAGTCAATTATAAAATTTTATTGAATAAGCTCCGGAAGCCGTTTAATTTTTCTAATTGCCGCTAGTCTAATATTTTCTTATTTGTTGGACAGATGTCAGAGGGTTCATTTAAATGGAAATATTTCAGATTCGCTAAATATTTGTAGAGGTGTTCCCCAGGGATCAATACTGGGGCCACTGTTGTTTTGTATGTATGTTAATGATCTACCGGATGTTTTGGTTGACTGCCGTGTTCATATGCATGCTGATGATGTGCAGATTTATGCCAGTACTCGTAAGGAGAATATTGATTCTTGTTTACACTCTGTCAACTGTGATTTGGATAGGATTGACAGTTGGGCTTCGGCGAATGGACTACGCATTAATCTCTCAAAGTCCAAATGTTTAATGCTTTCGAAGACCAATGTTTCGTTTGCCTTACCTTTACTTTGTCAAGTCTGCTACCAATCTGGGTATTCTATTTAATGACAGATTATCGTGGTCTGGCCATATAAGTGTCGTTGTTGGCAGAATATATGGCATGCTTCGGCATCTATGGGCGGACATTGATTCAATTCTTTTTGCAATTCGTATGCAACTTGCTAAAACTTATTTAATTCCTGTGCTATTGTATGGATGCGAAATTTTTGCAAACTGCGATAGTAATGACAATCGGAAACTAAACTTGGCATACAACAATATAGCATGATACGTCTTTCTTAAGGGTCGCCGGGATCATATTTCTCATTTAGCGTACCAGATATTTAGTGTGAAATTTGATAATCTTCTGAAAATTAAATGCCTCATTCTATTCCATAAAATTATTAATACGGGACAGCCGGGGCATGAAGATTACTCAACAAAGTTACAGGACTCTTTTGTCACAGCGACAGTTCTTTATACACACCACTAGTCTCTGGAATTCCCTACCAAATTACATCCAAAAGATAGGCAATGCAAATGCGTTCAAAAAGGAGTTATTTAAATTGTTCTCTTAATGAAAAGTTTGTTACGTTCTTAGCATGGTTATTATATCGGTTACATATTTATCCTTACTTTCTTATACAGATTTTTTGTAAATATTTCTGTTTTATATTATTATAATTCTTTATTTTTTTAACTTTTTATTTTCTTTTTATTTCTGTAGCATTGTTAGTTTTTCTATATTGCTTTAAATTATATTTCTACTTAAATTTAATATTTTAATCAATTTGTTTTTTATATTAATTTGTTATTTTTACTTAATTTCTTAAATTTCACAATTTTTTTTATTTTTTTATGTTTTATATCTTATTGATCCTAAGCATAGCACTATAACTTATAAGATTAAAATCTTGTTGTGTTATGTTAATTATAATAAATAAATAAAAATAAATAAATAAAATAAACTAAAATAAATTTATACAATATTCCAATTATGAAAGTTATGTAATGAGTGCTATGATTCAAAAGTACATTAAAAAGGTAAAATGTTGAAGTACAATATAAAGTAATTATTCATTCTTCTCAACAGAACTTGTTAGGGCGATCCGTAACACTCGAACCCCGTGGAGAAATCAGCTTCACCATCATCTAATTCGAGAACAGCTAGCTTTGAAATAGCTAATTGCAGGGATTCACGTGAGGTTTTCAAATCTGCTTTCTGAACAATTTCACTAGCTCCAGTGCACAAACGTATCACTAAACCTCGTATCACTAAACCTCGCCGCCATGGGGAGTGGGTATGAAACTACAAGGCAACGCCACTGATTGGTTTCAACTTGGCGAAGCCCGGGGCTATCCTTGCAAGTACATACCAAGCAGCTCACAGCCTCCGCATCTTAGATCAGGCGCTCCCCGGGTACTGGTACTCAGCATCCGCTGGGTACTTGCTAATGTGAGAAGGCGAGATTGACGATTCGGCACGACCTTGATTATGCATTGGAAATCGATTTTGAAGATGACGCAAGTGGGCTGACGTTTGTTGCATTCTGAGTACACCGGGTGAAAACCGGTCGAAATGGCTTTCAGGCTAGTGTTGCAGACGCCTCCGTTCCGTTAAATCCGTGGCAGGGCTTCAAGTACGTTCGATTATCGTCGCCATTTAGTTGGTGATGCAGGTTTAGTTGAGATGACTCCTAATTAGTGTCCGACCTGGCTCTGAACGCAAACTCCCATGAGGATTTTCGTCAACCCTCGCGAGGACCTCACTGATTATCATAGGCACCCTCGGGGTCTTTGAAGGACAACTGCATAGTCGATATGAGATAGCGGCTTGAAGATGGAACCCGAAAGAAAAAAATGAATAAGAAAATATTGGAAGTGGAAGAGATGATGCAGGGTGAGGTTGCCTTTATGAGCAGTGCGAAAATCAGGCGATCACCGGTGAAAAGAACCCAGACAACGGCGAACTCTCAGAGCACAACTGCGAGGAGCACTGGGATTGAGAAGGGTGGCACGACACCAAAATCTGCGCAGGAGGGTGCGCAATCGCATGCACCACAACCAGTGCATGGTGGAGCAGGATAACCACTTTTGGGGCACAGTTCCCCTAGACAGGAGTTCATATGCAAGATGAGAAACTCAGAGGAGGAGACATTTACTAAGTGCCAAAGTGTTATCCGCAGGATAAGAGCGGCAATGACCAGAGCAAGGAACATCAGCATGGATGTACAGAGCGGAGTATCAGAATTAGAGGAACTCAGCGATATAATGAAGAGCTACAGGGAAAACTGGAAGGCTGCAGAAATGGAAAAGGAAGCGAGTAGGGCTCTTGAGATTACCAGGAATAACAGGAACGACGATGTCTCCACACCTGTTAGTTCCCTCAATAAGAGAGGCGCCTCAAGCCCCGCGGATACCCGCCCGGAAAAGAGGCCGAGAGGAAAACCGACGGACACGGCACAGCTCAAGGAAACTTTGAACGAGGAATGGAAAACAGTGAAGAGCAAGAAAACGGCAAGGAAGGAGAAAAAGGAGCGACAAAAAATTGTGAAAGAACGCCCAGAGGCTGTAATCATCCACCCAACCGAGGGGCGCAGCTACGCTGACGTTCTGAGGAAGCAAAATAAGACCAGAGGAATCGGAGATAGCGATACGAGCTGTCCGGAGGACGAGAACAGGTGCCATTCTCATTGAAATGGGTAAAGGAGGCAAAAGAGACGAGTTCAGGGAGAACCTAAAGAGCGTCCTAAATCAAGAGGCAACCGTAAAGGACCTTGTACCTACGGTCACTTTGGAAATTCGGGACCTGGATGCCCTCACAACCACCGAGGAAGTTATGGCAGCCGTACAAAGAGAAGCGGGCGAAATAAATCCGGATACGTCCGTTCGTATAACCGGGGCGAACAGCCGGGAGCAGAAAAGAGCCTTCGTGACAACCCCTGCAAGTTGTGCGAAAGCGCTGCTGAAACTACAGAGGATCAAAATAGGCTGGACACGCTGTAGAATAACCATCAGGGAAGAACCGACACGCTGTTTCCGATGCTTCGGAATAGGTCACAAACGGTGGGAGTGTGGTGGACCGGACAGGTCAGACCTATGTATGAAATGTGGAGAAAAGGGGCATAAGAGAAAAGAATGCCGGAACACACCGAAATGTTGTATTTGCTCTGCGGAGTCCGGAAAATCTCTGGATCACCTCCCGGGATCGCGGGGCTGCGGGACAAACTTACGAAAGGCAGCATGAGGATATTGCAGCTGAATATGCATAGAGGGAAGGTGGCTTTTTCTTTGCTATCGCAAATAGTCAGGGAGCAGGAAGTTGTCGTAGCTGTTATAAGCGAACAGTATGCATCTAAAAATAGCGGATTCTGGCTGAGTGATGAAACATCTACAGCAGCTATATGGATAACGGATAACCAGGGCCCCCGACCGAGAAGATCTGGTAGGGGGGATTGTTTCACCTGGATACAGTTTGACGAGATTACTCTAATGAGTTGTTATTTGACTCCCAATGATGACGTGGGAACCTTTGAGGAGAAATTGGCCAGAATTGAGGATGCAATGGCGCAGATTGGCGGCAACTTCATAGTTGCAGGCGATTTTAACTCCAGAGCGGTAGAGTGGGGAATGCGGAATACCAACCCAAGAGGCAGGCGAATTGTAGAGATGGCAGCTCGAACCGGTCTGGTCTTCGCGAATGAGGGGAGCGTAGCTACCTTTAGACGACCAGGCTGCGAGGGCACCATCCCTGATATAACTATGGTCTCGGAGAGCATGTATCACAGAGTCAAGGAGTGGAGGGTCTTGGAAATATATACGGGCAGTGATCACCAGTACATATCGTACACCTTTGCTCCAAGGAATAGACTTGAGGAGGATAATTACACCGCGAATAATCGAATTTGGGATGCACGGAAATTAAATGCGAATCGGCTACTCTTGGAAGTGGATAGACTGTGTAGCAGAGTTGAACTCTCGGACGATGCGAGGACAAGAGTGGAACAAACCATGGAGATAATAAGATGCGGATGTAAAAAGGCAATGCCCTTGCGGAGACTTTCGAATATCAGAAGGAAGGCAGTGTTCTGGTGGGACGACAATATCGCAGCACTCAGGCGAGAGTGCCTACGACTACGACGGAGGTACACTAGAGCCAGACCCGATGGACCAGCTGCTGACGAAATGCGGGCATATAAGGAGGCAAAGAAGTCTCTGAAGAAGGCTATATCGCGAAAGAAAAATCAGGCATTCCAGGAACTACGCGACGACGTAAACGTAAACCCTTACGGACTTGGATACAAAATTGTAATGGACAAACTGAACAGAAGGAAACCAATGGAAATTATGGACGAGAGAGTAATGAGAAATATAGTGGATACACTATTCCCTACTCATGAACCGGCGAACGAACGACGACGGAATACGCCCAATACAGAACCTTTGCCAATTTCCGCAGAGGAGCTGAAAGCAGCTGCAGTCGGATTGAAACCCGGTAAGGCACCTGGGCCCGATGGCATCCCGCCTGAGGTAATGCGGGAGATTGCCAATCAGAGACCGCAATTCCTACTGGGAATGTACAATGCGTGCCTGAGAGAGTGTATTTTCCCCGAAATATGGAAGAGACAACGGCTAGTCTTGATAAATAAGGGAAAGGGCGATCCAGAGAACCCATCCGCGTACAGGCCACTGTGCATGCTGGATACGGCGGGAAAGCTGCTCGAGAGGCTTTTGAAGCCTCGGCTTGCTGCCGCGATTGAGAATAGTGGCGGACTGTCTGCTAGACAATATGGTTTTCGACCCGGTCGGTCTACAATTGGTGCTTTGAGAGAGGTGACTGAAGCGGCCAGGGTAACACAACGAGGGAACAAATCTTCGAGGCCTGTGGTACTGCTTGCGACTCTGGACGTTAAAAATGCGTTCAACAGCCTTAGATGGAGCGACGTATTAAATGCTTTGGAGTACAATTTCTCGGTGCCACACTACATCTTGGCCATGATAAGTAGTTATCTGAGTAGCAGACAGCTGGTGTATAACACAAGCTCGGGCCCAAGGGTGAAACATATAACATCAGGAGCGGCACAGGGATCTATACTCGGCCCCGAACTATGGAGCGTCAACTACGATGGAATTCTGAGAGAGGATATGCCAGAGGGAACTTTTTTGGTTGGATACGCAGATGATATTGCAGCTGTTATCACGGCCAGGAACACGGAAGAGGCACAACGAAAACTGAGACGTGTTATGCTTAGAACGAAAACATGGCTGGATGCCCACGGCCTGGATCTGGCCATGCATAAAACGGAATTACTGCTGATCACTGGTCGTCATATCCCCTTGCAGGTGGACATGAGTATAGGAGACGGAGTAATTAGGACCAAGAGCTCGGTGAAATACCTGGGAATAAGGCTGGATCCCAGACTAACATTTTCACATCAGATCCAGTACGCGGCTAACAAGGCCCAGAGGATCGTTGGACAGCTCAGTAGATTAATGGCGAACATTGGAGGCCCGCTACCGGCGAGACGGAGACTCCTGATGGAGGTTGGAAACAGCATTATGCTTTATGGGAGCGAAATTTGGGCCGAAACACTGAATGTTAAGAAGCGGACAAACACACTGGTAGCGGTACAGAGAACGGCTGCATTGCGTATCGCGTCGGCATATCGTACGGTATCCGCCCCAGCCGTAGTGGTGATAGCGTGTATTATCCCTGTGGATCTGCTGGCAGCGGAGCGGATGGAGATCTATAGGGCGAAATCGGCTGGAAGCCACATAACCGCTCATTTCAGGGAAAACACCATTTCAAAATGGCAACAACGATGGAACGAAGAAGATAGAGGAAGGGGGACGGCGAGACTTATTGCAGACATAAGGCCATGGATAGGTCGGAAATTTGGAGAGATAAATTACTACGTTACACAGATGTTATCGGGTCACGGATATTTTAGGAAATATCTGCACAGAATGGGAAAGACCGCCTCACCTTACTGTCTTTACGAGGAAGAGGAGATAATTGATGACGCAGAACACACCGTTTTCGAGTGTGTACGCTGGCAGAGCTATCGCTCTGCACTGATGTCGATAGTTGGGACGATAACGCCCGGTAACATTGTCGGGGTTATGACCACGAGTAGGGAAAATTGGACCTCAGTGGCGAATTACGTGGAGAGTATTCTAAAACTGAAGAAGAGAGACCTTGAGGCTGCAGAACATGTGGGCACGCCGGAATAGATGAAACTGGCCCACGTGTCAAGCGAAATTCGAAACAAGGATCTGGAGGAAAGGAGTAGTGGAGACACTTAGATGTCTCTTCAACTTTCAACACGCAATCCGGACGCGGATATGGACATGCAGGGGCCAAAGAGCCAAAGGGACTCCACTCCGAAGTAATACCACCGTAGTTCCGGAGTGGGCACAACAAGTCCATGAGACGAGGGGGGGATTTAGTGGGTGAGGGCCCCACACACGGAGGATGTGACGACTTCCTCTATGGTGCGGTTAGGTACATTTACCCCTCCTCGGCGTGAAAAAAAAAAACCTCGCCGCCATTGATTTCTTGGAATGTTAGGGTCACTTATAAAACTCCTCCTTTTATTGGCCTTGTTAAAGGCGGCAAATATTCCAATCTGTCTCTTAAACCTCTTGCAATACGCCATTGCTTCTTCAGTATGAATATTTTATCAACGTTTACTGAGCTATATTAGGCGCTCCTAGAAGAAGTAAACCCCGTTTGATACACTGCACCCTTCTTTCGCACAGTCCTCGTAGAGGTTTGGTGGACAATTAAATATCCACTCAACGGCTTTTGAAGACAATACAAACTGAATTCGGGGTGCTTCAGCATTTTTAAAAATGATCTAAACTGACTTTCATTAATACTATCATATTTTTATTATAAAAAGATGAATTATATTTGTTAATTTATTTTAATACAAATATATTAAATAATTAAATCTATATATATAAAAATGAATGTTTGTTTGTATGTAATTAATAGAATCGTAAACTATGCATTTAATCATGTTATGATCTTTAGCAAAGTAGTTGCGCATGAGCCGACGAAGTTTTATAAGATGGCATGACCAATTTAGGACAGGTGACGCCACTGAAAATTACTCAAAATATATTAAATCGTAATTTGTGCATTTGATCATGATATGAACTTTTGCAAAGTTGTTGCGCATAAGTCGACGGAGGTTTCTAAGTTAGTGCGATTAATTTCCGATAGATAGCGCATTTTAGGTTTCTTCATTTATGATTTTAATAACATTTAGTATAACTCATTCCCGTAAAATGTCAATTACAAGTTTGAAACATTTTAATTCTGGAAATTTAGCGCCACTGATTGAATCGTAAACTATGCATTTGATCATGTATTAATCGGACAAATATCAGACATTTTAGGATTCATCATTTATGATTTTAATAACATTTAGTATAACTCATTCCCGTAAAATGTCAATCACAACTTTGAAACATTTTAATTTTGAAAATTTTTTAAAAATGCTGTTGGGTTCAATTGGATTGTGTTCATTGTGAGATTATAATAAATATAAACGCATTTTTCATGTCATTCCCGTGCAATCATGCCTCCAAAGCGACAAGCAATTGGAAAATCTTCGAGTACAAGCCGCTGAGACCCGATCGAATGCGTACTACTTATTCCCGTTCGACTGAGTCATCTGGACAACGGGAAACAAAATCCATAAACTGATTCAAAATTAATTGGATATTTGTGTAATGTCTTTCCTTCTTATTTATTTTTGTTGGTGGCGCAGTAACACGCGCAGGGTCCAGCTAGTTTTTTATAAAAATTAATCATTTCGGTTTTAAAGTTTCGGTTATTAAATTCTATTTGTTGTTTATGTTATTTAATTTATAGAATTAGGTTATTTAATATGTTATGTATTTATTTTTTTAAAGACATAGGTTAGGTTAGGTTAGGTCGAAGTGGTAGCTCTGATATCAAAGAGCTCATTTGAGCATGCATAGCGGCCCGTGGTGATGCCACGAGTGAACGCAGTCTCTGTACTGACCAAGTTCCACCAAAATCAGGGAAGAGAAGGAAGTTTGTCAGCGCAGGGGCTGCACATCAAATCACGACTACCCCACACTGGAAAATGCATTTTGATACATTCCTCAATAATATAAACAGAACTGTCAATGACTAACAGCACGAGGTATCAAACTGCATTATACAAATTTTCAGTACGTAATAATTGCAAAGTAGCAAAATGCTGACCACGCACTCTCTAAGTTAAGTAAAAACGAAATTAGGACATAAGAAATTAGACTTAAGAAATTAATATAAATAGTTGTAAGTTGGTTGATAAGATTAGAATAAAAATGATAATCAAAATGGCTCTTTAGCTGAAAAAGATTCAATTTTTATTCTCACACTAATTGCGGCTTATTAGCCATAACTAAGCGGCGTGCTCGCCTTAATAATAAGCAAACCAGGACAGACAAAAAATGACCGACAATTCAAATACACAAAGGTTACTTTCATTACACACTAAAGCGCCCAGAAAGAAGGTCGAGACAGGGACGACATTCCCTGACTATCCTGGAGTTATTCACAACACCTGACAGAGATCTTATGGCGGCCCGACTGGCAAAGAACACCGAGACGCGGGTAAACGACGTTGACGAAGATCCATTGAGCGGCCCGGTAAATTGCCATCACCTCCGCCTGAAACACGCTACAGTAATCCGGCGGTCGGAGAGAGATGCTTAAGTCCAGTTTCCCTGAATAGACTCCGCTCCCGAGCCCCAGTGTCGAGTTTAGAGCCGTTCATGTATATATCCAGGAGGTCCGGGGGACGGTGTTGACTTACCAGTCATCCCCACTTGGAATAAGAAATTGGAAACCCCTGTCAAGACAGTATTCCGCAGGGAGATAATCGATGTTCGATGGGACCACAGGATCAACCTCAAAAATGGAGGAGTGACCAGAGGGTACAATGTGCCAACGAGACAGGGCATTAAGTCTTGTCGCAGCAGACTTAGCTGCCTGCTTAGCGAGAAGCATAGTAGGAAGCCAGTTGAGCATTGCGAATAAGACTTTTGTGGGGGTGGTGCGCAGAACACCAGTTATATAAATGGCCGCAGATCTTCTGACCTTGTCAAGAAGTCTAACGTTGTGTAGTTTATCCAGAGCAGTCCACCAGAAAGCTACACAGTATAAGAGGTTGGGTTCAATAACCGTGGAATAGATCCATCACATGATCCTTGGGCAAAGACCTCATCTGGTTCCAACCGCCCTGCTGCAGCAGTAAGCAGCACAGGCTGCCCTAGCAGCCAGATTCGCCCTCCAGTTCAGTTTGGGTTGAGTATCAGGCCCAGATATTTAACCTCGGGACTCAACGTGAGTCTGGTCTCACTTATACTAGGAAGGGTGAAGGTCTGAATTTTATATCTCCTAGTGAAAAGAATCGTATCGGTCTTGGAGGGGTTAATAGACAATCCAAATTCCCTACACCAGTCCAGTACAATCGAAAGCGCCAAGTTCAACTTGTCCAACAGTGTCTGCGGGCATATTCCCGACGCGGCAATGGCAATGTCGTCAGCGTAAGCTATGGCGTCATTACCAGAGGATTCCAGCCCCCTCGAGAGTGAGTTGACTGCAAGATTCCAGAGAAGTGGTGGTAGAACACCGCCCTGCGGTGTTGCCATTCTCTAACAATGTGTGGCCCCCACTGTGGAGGTTACTATTCTCGACTTTTTTGCGTCCATGTCAACGTTATTAAATGCACCCTCAATGTCCATAAAGACGGCAAGAGTGTATTCTTTAACGTGCATGGACTTTTCCACCCGAGAGATAAGAGAGTGTAGTGCAGGATCAATCGAGGCCCTAATATGAACATCAAGGACTATAATAATTTGCCCCAGTGTGGGACGGTTTCCCAGCCTTGGGAATAAAGATCACCCTAGATATTCTCCAGCTCCAAGGGATATAGAGGAGCCTGAGACTAGAGTTGTAGATGGCAAGCAACCAAGAGAGAATTATTTCCTCCCCATGTTGCATGTCACCCGGTGTAATATCTTCCGGTTCCGGGGACTTGAAAGGTGTGAAGGACCTAACAGCTCATTGCACTTGGCCAAGGGTAAGAGTTAGGGAGGAGTAGTTTCCAGACGGTGGTTCATTAACCAGATAAAGGGCCTGACCGCCAAGGGTGACACTACCTGGAAACTGAGTATCGAGGAGAAGCTTAATCGTCTCCAAACTGGACGTAATTCAGCAGCCGTCATGTCGTTTGATGCAGTCAAGGGAGCCTTAAACGCAGCTGACATTGTATCCGCAGCCCTATCCACGTCAAGACGGGTCACAATAGTCGGTGGGGTTGAGGGAAGGCTACTACGCAGCTCGGCCAGAGAATCAATAATTGTCACATCAGCATCCTCTTCGTCCGATAACTGAGAGGTTACGCCTGCGTCAATGTCAATACCGTCGAAGAATTCCTTAACCAGCTCAGAATTGGACTTCTTGCTGGCTGAGGAGCGTCGAGAAGAGTGACTACAAACGCTTCTACATTCGACGTCCTCGGCGGTAGGGTTTTCGTCCAGAGGTTCTGGGGTAGGATCAAATGGTGCGGGGTCATGGGTTTCGATGGGACGGGATCTACGGGGACGGGTTGTGTTGGAAGATGTACGACAGCATGAGAGTCCGACTTGTAGACCCTTAGCTCAATTGAGCTAAAGCCATAGTTTATCAAGCCCCCGCGGGAGCTGATAAGCGGAATGATCACCGTCTCGTGGTAATCACCCCACTAGTCAGCAACTTTAGCCACATTCCAGTTGTAAGTGGGCAGGTGAGTGAGTGATTTTAGATGGAGATGGAGATGGAGTGATTTAAAATGGAGATCCTTTCACGACTTATTTACACAACTAGTGGACAACCAGCATATTCCTGCGGTACAAAAGATGTGGTACCTGAAATCAAACTTGGGGGCGAAGCTTAAATACTAATAAGTCATCTTTCAGTCATAGCCGAAAAATACGCAACCGCATGGAGTTTATTGCAAGAAGGATACAATAATCGACGCGTTATTGTAACAACACTAATGCAACAACTTTTGGATCAACCAAGCACCGGACCATCAGCTGCTGCTATCAAACGATTACATGATACAACACAAGAATGCCTACATGCGCTAAACAACATCGGGATCGATACCACCTCAAGGGATCCCATGCTGTTTCACATACTTGTAAAAAAATTGAATCGAGGCACTCTTATCCTATATGAGAGGACCATTAGCAATCCAAAAGAGCTACAAAAAATCAAGGAACTATTACCTTTTCTTGAAAATCGTTTCCAATACCTAGAAGCCACAAACCAGAAAGAAAAATAATCAAAGATCTATGTTTCCAACATTCAATCGATCTAATAAAACGATTTAATGCTGGGTGAAGAGCATTATCACCAACTGCTCGCAATTGGACAAATAAAATTATCTCCACATCTTCGATTTTGCAGAACACGGTTCTTGGCTGGATTGTAGCAGGAAAAATAAATAGTGAACACCCTACAGACCCATCCTGTGGAATATGTACTGAAGATGAGGAGCCTGAAGCTTCCATCGCTCTACTTTGGGAACTAGATAAAGTTAAAGCAACTAAAAAACCAATTCCAATAGCCGGCAGACAATGTGAAGAGCACTTTGCGCAAAATAAAACTAAAAACCATGAAGACCGCTTCATTGTCAGAATACCATTTCAACAAACCCCTAATACCCTAGGCGACTCACACGCAATGGCTCTCAACCGATAACTTGCTCTTGAATGGCGTTTGCAAAAGAACCCGGAATCGAAAGCTAAATACACTGAATTTATGGATGAGTATGAATCAATGGGACACATGACAAAATTGGAAACAGACTACATCATGTCTCCAAATTACTACATCTCACATCATTGCGTACTAAGACCAGAAAGTTCAACCACTAAGCTCAGGGTGGTGTTCGATGCCTCAGCCAAAACCTCCTCAGGCTACTCTTTAAACGACCTGTTCACGATGTTCACGGGACCAACACTACAAAGCGAACTATTCTCCATACTTTTAAGGTTTCAAATCCAAGGTTCGTTTTCACCACTGACGTTGAAAAGATGTATAGGCAGATATTGGTTGCTCCTGAAGATCGTCAATTTCAGCTCATAATTTGGAGAAAGGATTCCACAATGCCCATTTCATACTGTCAACTCAACACGGTCACATATGGCACAAAAGCTGCTCCATATTAAGTAACAAAATGTCTTGATCAACTGGCTGAAGAAAATAATATACGCTATCCACTTGCTTCACAATTTATTTAAGAAAATTTCTATGTAGACGATGGCTTGGGCGAGTCAAAAAGCTTATCAACAGCGATGCAATTGCAAGAGCAACTTGTGCAGATTATGAAAAAGGGCGGCTTCGTGTTACGCAAATGGTGTGCGAACTATCCACAATTACTCCACAATATTCCACAAGACAACTTGGAGGTTAAATTAGATTTCGAGAGCACAGAAGTCAACATCATCAAAACATTAGGACTTGTTTGGCGGCCGAAAACTAATAAATTACGTATTAAGGTCTACAGTGGCAATATTAAGAGAGCACCTAAGCGAACAGTCACATCGGACCTTGTAAGATTATTCGACCCATTGGAGATTGTATCTCCCCTTATAGTAATGGCAAAAATGTTTATTCAAGAATTGTGGGAGTTAAAACTGGATTATTTGCCTGAATCCCTGCATACTAAATGATCACGTTTCGCACAGACCTGAATATATTGAAAAGTCTTCAAATATCAAGACATATTTTTAAAGGAAGAATTCCAGAATCCCAACAACTCCATATTTTTACAGACGCATCCGAAAAGGCTTATGGGGCTGCAGCTTACATCCGATCAGTTTTCAGAGACGGCACCACCATAGTACACTTACTCTGTGCTAAATCCCGAATAGCTCCACTCAAACGGCAAACAATACCACGATTGGAACTATGTGCAGCCACGCTTGGAGCCCAACCAGCCACATGAGTCAGGTCTGACCTTCGACTTACATGTCCAGTATGGTTATGGAATGATTCAGAAATTGTGCTCTCGTGGATAAATTCATCATCAGCTTCATTCAACACGTTTGTAGCAAATCGAATTCAAGAAGAAACCCTAGCAGAACAATGGCGTTACTTTAGCTCAAAGTGTAACTCCGCAGATATATAATGTCTACAGTGGCTCTTAAAGAATGTACTCTCTGGTTTTATGGGCCAATGTTTCTCCATGGGGTAGAGAAGGTGTGGCCACCTAAGTTCAATTCAAGTTCCAACATTCCAAAAAATCTTGAACGAAAGGTAAAGCTGCTTGAATCACGAGCAATGACAACAACGGAACCCACTTTTTATACCAAATCAACCATAAAAACTCATTCCATCGTCTGCAGCGAATTGTTGGATATGTTCTACGCTTCTACGCTCTACGCTAGATGTCAAAAGCAGATGCGGAAACTATCAAAATTATTAACAACAACGGAACTCAGCCAAGCACTGATTCCTATTATTTCACAAATGCAACTCTCAGAATTTAAGGAAGAAATAACACAACTGAGAAAATACAAACAAATACAAGGAATAAGCATTATTCAGAATCTAACACCCTTTTTGGATGAGGATGGATTAATATGGGTCGGTGGTCGGATCGAAGCTTCTTTGTTGGAATATGATTCAAAACATCAACTACTTATTCCATACAACGATCCCATTTCCAAATTGATATTCCAAATGATTCATGAAGATTATAAGCATTGTGGTTCGCATACATTATTTGAGATTGTTCGACAACGTTTCTGGCCAATAAAGGGAAAAATTATGGCAAGAGCCACTGTTCATCGATGCACGACATTCAGCAAAGTCAAACCAGAATTATTTCACCAAATAATGGGAAACCTACCCTCGACACACGTCACACCAGCCCGTGCATTCATCAATACCGGAGTCGATTACTGTGGCCCAATTACAGTACATTATAAACTAAGGGGGAAACGACCACACAGGGCCTATATTGCAATTTTTGTTGCTTTGCCACAAAAGCAGTACACTTGGAACTCGTAAGCGATCTCACAACTGAAGCATTTACAGGTGCTCTTAAACGTTTCATATCCCGGCGTGGACATTGCCAAAATTTATACTGCGACAACGCGACAAACTTCGTCGGAGCTAATAATAAGTTACCTGAACTTTCCACAATTATACATGCATCAGATGCAAAGGAAGCAATTACGATTGCTTGCAGCAAAAAAGCTATGCAATTTAATTTCATTCCACCAGGGGCACCACATTTTGATGGTTTATGGGAAGCAGCTGTTAAGTCAGTAAATACCTTTTGATAAGGACATCCCTAGCTTACGAAGAACTTGAAACCATAGTTGTCGAAATTGAAGCAATATTGAATTCCAGGCCCATTTCACCCACGCCAAGTGACACAAACGACATAGGCACATTGACTCCGGGACATTTTCTAATAGGTGAATCACTAACAGCCCAAATTGATGCTCAAGCAAAAGCCACAACCCTTAAATTGGAAACACGATGGAAATAAGTTTCTCGTCTTAAGCACGAATTTTGGAAGAGCTACAATACCGAAACAAATGGCGAGAACAATCAACAAATCTGAAACCAGGCGCGATAGTTATTTTAAAAGAAGATAACGTTCCAGTCATGAAATGGCCTCTGGGGCGCTTAATAAAAACATACAAAGGACACGACGAGGTTGTAAGAGTATTGCTATTGCTTCCACTGGTGTCCACAGATAAAATTGAAGTAACACAGTTTGAACCCAATATCGGCTTGCACTTTGAAGGTATTGGCAATACACGAGTATAGCATCCAGAATGGACCATCATTTCCTACTATAACTTAAAACCATACTGGCAAGAAATAAGTACCTTAGTGAACGAAACGACCGCATTACACAGCTTGCGCAACCTTCTAATTCAAAGGACGACTTGTTCGAGCGTTCTCCAGGCAATCGACTTCAGTCTAGCAGGACGTAAAGATAAAAACCTCTTACTAAAGAGGAGAGTTAAGCGTGGTGCTATTAACATTGTTGGCAACGTTGCTAATTCACTGTTTGGTATTCTGGATTCGGGTTATGGTGAAAATGTCAAACACCATCAAACAATGCTGAACAAATGTCAAACACCATCAAATGTAAAGCTTTTGATACAGTTGATCACTCCATATTATTAAAAAAAAACTGGAAAACTTTTCTGCTTCTCAGAAACAGCTTCTAGATTGTTACGTTCATATCTCACAGGTCGATCTCAGATTGTATTTTATAATGGAATATATTCTGAAAGCCTTGAAGCTAATATAGGTGTCCCACAGGGCTCAGTGCTTGGACCCCTATTATTCTGCTTATACACCCAAACCTTTTTTTACACGGTAGATACGTTCCAGTGGATACCGTGTAAAAAAATACCGCGTAAAATAAGACAAATATTATGTATGTATGTAAGTGTATAAACAAACTGAAAAGATATACATAGGATTGATGCAGCAGCCTACATATGCCTATAAAATTGAATAACTTTATAAAAACGCACATATTTAGTTCAATAGTATACATAGAGTTTTTATTTTATTAAACGATTTTATCCGTATAAAAAGGAGCGACCAAAAAAAATTGTAAATTTGTTAAAAAAACCGTGTTACAGGTTTAGGTGTATATCAATGATTTACCGGATACTTTAGAACATTGTAAAATACATATGTATGCGGATGATGTCCAAATCTACAACAGCGGTACTTTAAATGGAATTAACGCATGTGCCAACAATATAAACTCTGATTTGCAGAAAGTAGATATCTAGGCCAAAAACAATGGACTTTGTATCAATCCCACAAAATCAAAGTGTATTTTAATAGATAGAAGTACATAATAGAAAGATTGCTGACGACATTCAAATTAAAATAAATAGTAATGTAATTGAATATGTGAGCTGTTCAAAAAACTTACGAGTAATTTTTAATAATAAACTGAACTGGTGCAATCACATTGCTTCTGCAGGAGGTAAAATTTATGGTATGTTGAGAAATCTTTGGGCTGTAAACTGTTCAACACCTTTTAAGATACGAATGCTGCTTGCTGAAACTTATTTGCTACCCGTCCTTTTATATGGATGCGAAATTTATGCAAATTGCGATGCAAATGATTTACGAAAATTGAAAGTCGCTTATAATAATATTGCAACATATATCTTCAATCGAGGAATACGTGATTCCATATCTGTGTTCTCATATCAAATTTGTAATATGAGTTTTGAAAATCTTTTGAAGTTTAAGAGTTTGATATTTTTACATAAAATAATTTATACTGCACAACCGACTTACCTCTATGGAACAACAAGTTTCGGCAGATCGGCTAGAGGACTGGTATTGATTCATCGAAAATATAAAACTGCCTTCTCTGAGCGTCAGTTCTTTATTTACTGCACTCGACTTTGGAACCAATTACCGAAAAGAATTCAAATAATTAGCAACGCAATCAGATTTAAAATTGAATTATTGAAATATTTCGTTAATGACTAGTTGAAGTATTGTATAAAATCAAATTAATGCATTAAATTATTTGTAATCTGTTTTTATTATATTTTTTTTAACATTTTTTTCATTTTTTTAATTTAACTTGTATTTATATTTAATTATTACATTATACTTAAATTTATTGTTTGTATGTAATCATTAGCACTTTAATTTATAAGATTTCTATCTTGTTGTGCTAAATTTGAAAATAAAATAAATAAATAAAAAAAACACCATCTCAAACAACTCCTCATGAATCAAACATCAATTGTTGATGCAACTCTAAACGTCGTTAAACAACATGAAGAAAATGTGAAACTAAAATTCAACAACGTAGATAATCAGTTATCAGAAATTGCATCTAGATAACAAGAAAATGAAAAAGAACAAAATCAAGCAAGGCTTTTCGAATATTCATGTTACAATCAGTTCAACTTTCTCTAACATCAGCAAGATTACACCGAATTCAAGCAGAAATCATAGCGGCATTAACGGATTCACACCATGGAAAAATCAGACCAATGCTTTTGTCATCGTCTCAACTTGAAGCCGAGCTAATAAAAGTAAGAAATCATCTTCCAAGATCTCTAGAAATACCAGTAAGCAAAGATAACATACTACAACTGTTCAAAATTATGAATGTATCGGGAAAAGACCTCGCCATCTTTCACATATCTATTCCATTATCTGATCCTGAGACATTCGGAGTGGACAGTGGACCACATGTGCAGAAATAAGAGAGAATGAATTTCTATGCCCACAAATGCAATCAAAATTCATTGCAAACACTGACAAATGCTTTTGCGAGCTGTCACTTCTTAATTTTAGCAATCAAACGAGTTGTAACATTATTTCTGTTGCTGATAGAACGTCGCTTACACAGTTAGAATACAGCTTTATGGCTTTACACTATGCATCAGACGTCCCAAATAAACGCTGTATGTGGGCAAGAAAAATCACAGCTAACCCTGAAAGGATCTGACCTCCTAAAAATCTCGCCGGATTGTACAATTAAGATCAACTCAATCATCATCAAAGGCCATCAAACTGTCCCCACTTCTCTTCAGACATCATACACCGCAACTAACCGAACTGCAAGAATTCACAATAAGATCAAATTAAAAATATCTCCGAAATTCAAAATAAATTACACCAAAGGGTATCTGCTGAACTTCCATCACAAATTAAACACATCAAATATCATCACGGGACCGTGGCCTATGCTGCTCTCGTTCTCGTAATCATAATATGCCTGAGGATCACCTGGAAAAGGGCACATTGCAAGGGATTAAAACAAATCAACAAACTCCACGTCCAGCTGTACGTCAACATATTCCAACGCCAGAATTTGTAGTATCAGTAGTTTAAGCCTTTAATTCTAAGATATGTGAAGGGCAATATAAGGTTGTCATATTTTTAATTTTGTTGAGCATGTCTCAACGGCGGGGTACATGTTCAGACCTTCACAATGAATTTCTTTTACATGTCCGCATGTACGTTTGTATAAATGGACAAACATACTTGCGTACATATGCTTGCACGAACTTAGGTGAACAACCTTATTTTGCTGACTTCTTGTAATTTTTTATTTGTTTTTATTTTTGCTGGGTTTATGCATTTTCCCTTATTTTTGATTTTAACAGCTAATTCAAATTATGATAAAAGAAAACCCTTGAATTTCTGATTAAGTTTTATATTATTAATAAATATTTATTGGAATTTGGCAATAAAATAGTATTTAAGGCTACGATTGATAAATATAAATCGAGAGAAACAATCGGTGCTTGTGTTATTCAAAATCCACTACAACCAAGTTTAAGTGCTGGTGTTGTATATATAATTGTCACGGTAATTCCGCTTGGACAAATCAAAACCGACCAGCAAATCAGCTGAGTCAATACAGTTAGATTGTCTGTTCTGTGCCGTATGTGTATTAAATATAAATAAATAAATAGTCTAATAGGTAGAGTGCAGTTCAAACCCCATTTCAGATATCTCCATCAACATGAAATATGAAAAAATATTTCTCCGGCGACTTCCTCCTGGCAAAAACTCTGAGGGGAAATAAAATTGCCACGATAAAGTTTCTCAAAAATCTGTCATTCGGAGTCGATTTTAAACAATAGGTCCCGCCACTCATGTATTAAATTAACACACACAAAATAAGTGGTGTGAAAAGCTAGGTTATAATCCTGACTGAAAGGTTGTAATGACCAATTATATATGTACATATGTATTTTTTTTACAAAAGTACCATTTGATACAAAAAAGTACTCTTTCAGCCATAGTTCAGTACCGTTTCAAAATTTCAGTTTTGCAACACTGATCTGTAGCTATTTAAATAAAAATTCGTATGTACGATTTATATGAAATAATCTCGAAAAATGTGGTAAAAAAAATTTTAAAAGGGGAGTGGAATAGGTAGAGCCTGGAGATATAGTGATGTGAATATGGTGGGCCTAGGTTGGAGGGAAGTATTTTTCCCCTTAAAGGTCGGCGGGTCAGTTGATGGTGGAAGGTTCATCCATTAATTGCGACCTATCGGTGGCCGTTTATTTGATGTAGATTGATGCAAGCGTACCGGAGATATGGCGGTTTTATAAATTGTTCACTGGACGAACGCTTTGTTATTTTTATTAATATTTACTTGCAACACCAAAGTTTACTTGTATATTTGCTTCACCAACAATATTTAAAAATATTTATAGTTACAAGAGATATTTCAAAGGAAAAAACATAGCCTACAACCAGAGGTCAGCACCAATAGCCATCTTCGGTTTTCTACACACACAAGACACGAACATTAAACAAGTTCTTAAAAAAGGGTGTAAAAATACATTCAGTTCATGTTTCTTTTTTTAGGTTTGAATTATACACCCAAAAAAACATTACGGTCGGATTCACTAATATTCAATGAGATTCACTATATGTTGTGTGTGTTAATTTTATACATGAGTGGCGGGACCTACAGTTTAAAGTCGACTCCGAAAGACAGATTTTTCAGAAACTTTTCACTTTTTCTCTAAATTTTTCATCAGGATTCGAATACCGGGACAGCAGGTCTGCTATGCGCATAAATTTTCCTGGACTGAATTAATTTAGTATTATATTAGGAAAAACGTAACTAGGGATGCAAACGATACATCGATGTTTTGTACATAATTATTATATTATTAACATCGATGTTTTAATGGACAATACATCGGCGATATATTGGAGTTTGATGGACGATACATCGGCGTTCATACTGAAAAACTTTTAAATCGCGCATCAGTTACAGAGGAGGTGCTCGACAGTGTCCAATTCCTCCTCATCGCAACATACCCTGCAATAGTCCGGCTGGGATTTGTTCAAGATCCCCGTCGGCGACCTAATCTCGCAGTGCCATATGATAAATCCGATATCTAACCTTATACTGGCCTTATCCAAGACCAGCAGCTAACATGTTCCTACACTGTCTATAGCAAGCCATAGACATCTAGAAACATAACGACCCGATCCGTTCCCCCAACGCCTTTGCTCTTCCCCCTTGACCCATCCATTGATGAGGCCGTAGAGGTGGCAGATTGGGGGTCAGGACCAACTATTAAATAGCCCTCAGAAAGCGAACATAATCTAGCGAGAACATCCTCCGTATCATTGTCCAGCATTTCGCTATGACCATAACTGCCAGATAAATAGAGCATCAAATCGTCAAATTTAAAAAAAATCTTCAAAATCATCAAGGACGGGCATGGATATCCTAAAAAAATCGTCAGAAAAAATAAATGTTAAATAATTAATTAGCTTAATACTCTCTCCTCACTAGTGGAAGAATGTGATCCTATTAATATTTTTAAATAAATTTAGTCAAGGCTGGAAAATAAAAGCTACCATCCCTCATTTTCATTTCCGATTTTTTTTAATCAAAAATCGAGAAGTTTTATATAATTTTCAGGAAAAAGTAGTTTACGGTTTAAACAGTCTATCCGAGTGTTGTTGATTGACACATAAGCGCAGTAATAATATTGCATCATCTAAATCTATGGGTCGTGTAAATATTAGGGAGTCAGAAGCTGTTGACGTTCTGAGCATGAAAATTCAGTGTGATGTTCGCTGGGACCTTAGCTTCTTAAGACGGTGCAAGAAATACTTTACTCCATTTGATTTTCTTACTATTTATACCAATTATATCCGAAAGAGAGTCTATTTTGAGACTTATCGACCGTGTTTAGGAGAGGGCGAAGTTGCTTGTTAATGATGTTAGGGCATCGAACTCTATTGATTCATTGGAGCATCGTTGCAATATGGCTTGTGTTTCATTGTTCTATCGCTATTACAATGAATTTTACTCGATCGAAAAAATAGAACTTGTTCCCGAGAATCATGCATTCCTATGTAACACCCGTCTTTTTCGGCGAGCACATACGTGTGTGGTCGATTGTCCAGTGGATCGCACACTGTATTACAGACAAAATTCGTTTTTTAGCCGAACTATTCATATGTGCAATTCATTTCGTGCAGAGGTTGTAATTTTTTGGCTTTTAAGAGATGAAAAAGGCGTAAAATATAGAAAAATCATCACGTGTTCGCAAATAACTTAAGAATATAATACTTCACTCCTCGTTATTACTATCCTAAATTTGCAATAGTAACAATTGCAAAGTAAATACAAAGCTCAAAGTGGCTTTTAATGTACTAAAGTAAAGAATATGATGTAAATTTTTCTTATCAAAAAATCGTCAAAATAAGGACATAAATCGTCATATCGTCAATAGGATATTTTTGGAGCCCAAAATCATCAAAATGACGATAAATCGTCAAATCTGGCAGCTATGGCTATGACCTGAAACGCAGCATAGACGGATACGGTCTGATTCAAAAGTCCTTAACGATTTCTTGCACTCGCGAACGAGCCGTGATTTGCACCTGAACGACGCAATGGCCCTTAGGTCAACCTGGCTGTCAACGAAGATCTTGTAAGATTCCTAATCCGAAGCGGGGCCATCAGCTATGGCCTCGATAGCCTTCAAGATTGCGAAAATCTCTGCCTGAAACACGCTGCACTCATCATTTAACCTGAAGTGAAGTTCAAGACCGAGTTCTCTACAGAAAACCCCAGCACCTGTACTTCCACATAACTTAAACTCATCTGTGAAGATGGGTATACCTCTCTGCCCCTGGAGAACCCCACCATTCCATTCTGCCCTTTCCGGTATAAGTATTCTTAAACCAGGCAGGAATATAGCCTCAGGCACAATATAATCGGTGGCCTTTTCCGAAATTCCATACCTCCAATCAGGAAAGACGATATTCAGAACTCTGGAGTAACCTATCGAGCGCTGTTTTCAGCAGCCCGATTCCCTCAGATGTATGGCACTTCGCACCGCACATCGCTTGACATACAAATCAAGCAGAGCATAGTGTCAAGAGCAGCCTGATTACAACTCTTCCTCACTCCAGTGATACTCAAGGAGGCAATCCGCTGAACCTTATCTAAAATTTTCCATTAAAAACTCTTTTCTAAGGCACACCACCAAACAACGCAACCATAATTAATAACCGGTCTGACAATCGCCAGATATATCCAGCGAATGGCCCTAGGCGGAAGACCCCAGCTCTTACCTTTAGAGTTCCTACACTGGTAGAGACCATTCAGTCCCTTCTTCATTCTTTCCTCTGTGTTTCGTTTTCAGTTCAGCTGTCCGGTCCATGTTCGACCTCATATATAGATCGATAAGTCTCTCCAAAGCTTTCAAAAGAAACGATGAGAGCGATATCGGTCTATAATCCTTAGGACCGATGTGAATGGGTTTACCAGCTTTTGGTATAAATACCACAAGCACATCTCATATATCTATCACATCATCTTAATACTGTTTCTGGATGTAATTATGTATATCATGAAAAAACTCATTATATTCGCTCATTTTTTTGTGCTCGTCCTAACCCGAATGCTTTTGTTAAGTAAGTTCTCCGTTTCCAACAGTTTCTTTTGTAAATGTTTGCCACTTGTTTCTTGTACTATTCTGTCCTTTAGCATCCGGTCTTCCATATTCTGGTCTCCACAATTTCTCACTAGTTTTTTAGATCCAACGGAAAAATGTCAAAAGATTCTGCGATTTCTTGGCTGCGATTTATGTATATAAAACTGAATGTTAGTCTGTATATCCTTTATAGAATCGTAAACTGCATTTGATAATGTTATGATCTTTAGCAAAGTTGTTGCTCAAGAGCCGACGACGGTTTCTAAGTTGGTATGACCAATTTCCGACAGGTACCGCCACTGAAAATTACTCAAAGTGAACTAAATCGTAAACTGTGCTTTTGGTCATGTTATGATCTTTAGCAAAGTTGTTGTGCATGAGCCGACGAAAGTTTCTAAGTTGGTATGATCAATTTCCGATAGGTGGCGCCACTGAAAATTACTCAAAATTAATTAAATCGTAAGCTATGTATTTGATCATGTGTTGATCGGACAAATACTAGACATTTTAGGATTCATCATTTATGATTTTAATAACGTTTGATATAACTCATTCCCGTAAAGTGTCAATTACAAATTTTAAACCTTTTAATTCTGGAAAATTTTTAAAAATGCTGTTGTTTGTATCTCAGACATTTAATTTTTGGAAATATATAGTATAACAGTCTTATGCAAAAAAAAAAACCTTAATATGACCTTAAAGTGAACATTACTTAACAACGACTTTTAGCTTAATAACCCATTATTAAAAAAGTATACGTAAAAACAGTATTTTAACTAAAACCATTTTAATGTTTTTTAAATTTGATGCTGGCATACCATTATTTTATTCCGTCAATTTTTCCTTAATGTTGTGTATGAACGATTATTAGTACATTTGGTATTCGTGTCTAATATTATTTTTTGTTTTTATACAAAATAATTGTTTTTATTAACACAATAATGCGGTTGTATTTGCTTATTTAATAAAAACAATGTACAAATAAAATAAAACAACCAATGTAATTAAAATATTATATTTTGATTAAAGAAAGTATTAAGCACCGGTTTCTTTAAATTTGTTTTGATAATTTAGACATCACTAAACTATTTTGTAAACATTTGTAATTTTTTTAATTTGCTGGGCAATTTTGACCTCCTCATCCACAGAAGTTGGCATCTTTATCTTTTGTTTGATGAGCTTGGGTAACTTTTGCACATATACGGCTAACTGTAGATTGTGCAAGGCCATGGAGATCACCTGAATGTAAAAATATAATGTTAAATCTATACTTTCCTTGTTATTCAGTTTACATACTTCCCTACGACCCCAACTAACACCTGCAGCTCAGGGGAAGTTCCACATCCTCTTTGATCAACTTCTATATCTGATCGTATTAGACTTAAAATTTTTTAAACGTTTCTTTATTGAAATGGTACTTGGATTTAAATTCTGGGATTGAGAAGGGGTCGGTCCGCACCTTGTAAGTCCTTTGACGAGGGCAATTACAATTTTGAGTAATAGTTTCTTTTGAAATTCAAAATTAATATATTTGTATCAAAATATTTTCCAATTCTAATAAACTTACAAATTCTTCGGATTAAATTGAGTGTATCCATGTTGTTTTTTGTTTATTTAATTTTTTTTTATTTTTTTTTTTTAAAACTAGAATGTTTTTCACTAAATGTCAAAAATTGTAATAAAATTATGTCATATAACTTTAATGTAAGTTTAAAGTAGGGTTAAACCACTGTTAAATTTTATAGATTTAATTAAATTTTATAGATTTAACAATGGTTTACTACAGGTGTTTTAAGCTAATTATCGTTTTTGGATCTACTTTTATCAAATTTAGCTTAACAACGGTTAGTAAGCATGTTGTAAGTTTTTTTGCATAAGACTGTAAATATTTACGGTCTAAAATTAAATCAAAATATTTCAAAAGACAAGACATCGTTTTGATTTTCCTTCTTTTAATACATATGTACATAGATAGCCATAGTTACCATAAAAATATATGTTTAAATTACTTCTAAAAAATTTTTAACATCTATTTTAACAATTCTGGAATGCTACTTTTTGCCACTTCTTATTTCCCTCAACGAATTAGTGCTCACCGTCAATATTAAACATCCGGTTCAATTGGATTGGGTACATTGTGAGATTGTAATAAATTAAAACGCATGTTTCACGTCGTTCCCGTGCAATCATGCCTCCAAAGAGACAAGCAATTGGTCGGCCTACACCTCAAGCACGGAAGAAAAGAGCATTATGAGCCTCAGAATCAGACGAGCAACGACCATTGAGAGTGGAATATCTTTGAGTACATGCCGCTGAGACCCGTTCGCATGAATCACTTGAACAGCGGGAAATGAGACTATAAACTGATCGAATACTCAGGCCCGTTCATATGAATCATTAGGACAACGGGAAACAAAATCAATAAATTGATTCAAAATTAATTGGACATTTGTGTAATGTCTTTCCTTCAAATTTATTTTAGTTGATGGCGCAGCAACGCGCGTATTGTACAGCTAGTTAATAATAAATTTAACTCTTCTTTTACCACTTCAACTACGCCATTTAGTACTGCATACTAGCCTTACAAAATAAAACAATTCTGTTTCATATCACTCGCGATGTCTAACGTATTCCTTTGAAATGACAAACAGCTGATTTACTAATTCTTCTCAGCCGAAAAAAAAATGAGAAAGATAACGTACTACAATTCAAATTGTGGCTCTCTATTTCTATTTTCCTATGTTTGTACGAACACAAACGTCAAAATCAGGCACTTGTATTTTCGTTGTCGTGTGTGTAGCAATAAAGCATAAGTTTTTAGAAAAAATTAATAAAAAAAAATTTAAATTGAATGTAAATAGAATAAAAATGGCTTATTTATTGAATATTTAATTCTCAATTGATTTACATATTGTTATATAATTAACTATTAAAATTGATTATAAAAAAGTAGGCTTATTTTTCCTGTAAAATACAAGGAATATCTTTAGGTTTCATATCTGATCATATTGTTCCCCTTTTTAAGTGAATGAGTGCCAGGGGATTAGGTTGGAATGACAGATTCTCTAAGGTAATATCTCTTTTGATTGTTGGCACATCGAAATCTTCCTTCATTAAACCTTCTGTTACAAAACAGTTGCTTCTGTAATCCATCTTAAGATCTTCTTTTGGTAATTTAAAATTTTCTGTTAGTTAAGTAGAGGCAGTTCCTCATAACTGTATGCCGTAATATTATTTATTTATTTATTTATTTATTATAATTAACATAACAAAAGATATAAATCTTATAAGCGATAGTGCTATGTTTAGAAGCAATAAGATATAAAACATAAAAAATTAAAATTAATTAAATATAACAAAATAAAAAAAGTTATAAAATAAAAAATTATAAAAATTTTAATATTTACAAAAATCGGTCTAAAAAAATGAGATTACTTATTTAACCGAAATAAACCTAAAATAAGATCACAAAATTTATAAATATCGAATTAAAAGAGAGCTAATAACGTAAAAAAATTTTATTAAGAGAACAATTTAAATAACTCCTTTTGAACGCATTTGCCTAGATTTTGAATGTAATTTGGTAGGGAATTTCAAAGTCTTGGGGTTTGTATAAAAAAAGCTGTCGCTGAGACGGAAGAGTCTTGAATCGTTGCTGAATAATCTTTATACCCCGGTTGGATCTAGCGAACTTAATTCGGCATAATAAATATTTCGGCTGTTTCGAGTAAATTATTTTATGAAATAGAGTAAGGCATATAATTTTCAAAAGATTATCAAATTTTACACTAAAAATTTGGTAAGCTAAATGAGAAATATGACCACGACGCACTATGTGGCATTTACCCTGAAAAGCTGGCCAAAAAGGCAAAAACGAATTTAAAGAAATTTAAGAAACTGAGTATGCAATTCGATAAACAACAAAATTCTGCATTATATAGTGAATTTTCTCGACTTTAAGTTGAGATTTGTAGATTTGAGACCATGTCAAAGTCAGGAAAGTGAAGAAAATTAAATGCGTTTTTGGGGTTTTTTGAAATTTTAATAGGTTTATATGATATTTTTTGTGGCTAAACGAATAGAGGTTTTGTATTGATTTTTTTTATTTGAAAGGTATGAGCAACTGCTACTTTCAGTTTTATATATATATATATATATCTCATATATTAATGTTAAAATTATTCGTTCAAAATTTAAAAATAATAAAAATTGTTTTACCCTCCGTAAAAAAAGATAAGGATTTTAAAGGTGAAAGTAGTTTTTAGTAGTTTAAGGTTATATACCACAAGAAAATATGAACACTCTACATTCCGGAACAAAAAAAAAAAGTTTGCGCAAATTTGCGCATTTATTTTTTGGCGATTTTTTGAAAATTTTACTTATTTTTGAAAAATTAAAAATTTTAGACGCAGTGTAATAAAGCCCTAGGCAATAACGCCATATGGCGTACGAATTATGCGAAGAAATTCAGTAGAAGCGATACCAATCGAGATGTCCTGAATAGGTTACTTTTATGCAGTGATCTTTTTACAAGCTGCAGTACACAAAAATCGCGAAGGAATAGAAAAGCATTTTCATCAGATACTTTTTAATTACTCCTTCCTGACATTGATGATGAAAATGATAACGATTTTAACGATTGTAGTTAGTTTCACTTTTTAAGTATTTTTAAGTTAATTATTAAATAATGTAAAATAAATAATATAAAGAAATATTAATTATCATAGAAGTTTAAAAACTTAATTACATATGTATGTACATCGACTATTATAACAATATGAGATGTATGTTAAATTTTCTTAAAGGGCCGTATGTGGTACCTAGGGGCACTTATGATCCGATCATAATAAAATGTGATCATAAATGATTCACATTCATATTAAACATGTTCATGTCGAATTTCATCGAGGTAATAAAATAAGCCAATTATAAATGCTAAACATATTTTCTTAAGGGGCCCTATTTTGGACCAAGGGGCAATTATTGACCGACCATAACAAAATTTGGTAATATGATTTAGATTTACAATATACACGTTCGTACCGAATTTCATCACGATACCGATGTTTTTAAGCCATATATAAGCGCAAACGTGAATTTCTAAAGGGGACTTTATATGGCGACCAGGGTCAAATGTGATCCGATTTGCACCATGATTTCTTGGTACACAGAACTGATCCATGCTAAATTTTATAATGGAATTTGTATGGGGGCTAGGCGAAATCACGGACCGATTTGAACCAAAATCAGTTGAGTTCATCCTTGGGCCTAATTATCACTAACACTATCAAAAAATTCCAGCCATTAACTCATAAAACACTTCTATTAATTTTGGCTAGGTTTTCAGGCAAAATGCCACATAGTGCGACGCCTTTTAAGAAAGACATATCTTGCTATGTTGTTATATGCTAAGTTAAGTTTTCGGTTGTCATCACAATCGCAGTATGCGATGGTTTCACACCCATATGAAAGTACCGGAATTAACCCATTAACGCCTGACCCTAAAATCCGTGGTCCGATTTCGGTGAAATTTGGCACAAATAGTATTTGGAGTATTTGTATTGATATGAATATTTTTATTTTTTTTAAGCGTCGTGGGGACCTCTGTGGGGCATGGGTATTTTCTACCCACTTCGGCATAAGTGTGTTCTGAATTAAAATTATTTTGTCTTTATTATATGACGGCTAAACAACATAGTTAAACTATATTTGAGAGTTTTATTGAAAATGTGCCTTAAAAATGAAATAGCATATTTTTCATAGTCTTTCTGTGGATGAACACATGATCACATATTATGGTCGCAATTCCCTAAAGATGTACATAAAGGGCAAGCCAATACGATTTGGCTACAAATACTGGATGTTAGCTTCTATGACAGGATATTGTTATTTCTTTATCCCATATGCTGGCATTTCTGCTAATAATAATGCTGACTACGGCCTTTGAGAAAACGTGGTACTATGACTATTCGAGAATATTTCAGATCCAAGCCAAAATAATGTTACATTCGACAACCTTTTTCACAAGCCATAATTTATTATGTACATTATTTAAAAAAGGTTATTTTGCAACAGATACTGCTCGAGATAATCGAAGCAATCACGCATTGTTGGATGATATTAAATTGATGAAAAAGAAACCCCAGGGTTCATCAGATTTTTGCTTTGACAAAAATAACAATATTATCACAGTTCGCTGGAACGATAATACGGTAATTACTTGCACACATATTTATTATCATGTCATACCTATGTATATATATGAAATCTTGACTTAATCGACTTAAAAAAGTGGTATTGGCCATTACTCACTAACGCTATTGACGCAGCTATGGTAAACGGGTGGAAACTGCACTGCTTGTGCAGGGGTTGTTAAGGTTTGCCACCTATGAGCCAGCTCGATTTTCCGGTTAGCTCGTTGTAGAAGTGTTGGTAAAAATTCGTGTAAAATCGACGCCGTGATGCAAATAGCAAAACGCACTGACAAATTTGACCACATGTTTGATAAAATTGGAAAACGCGGTCGCTATGCGCAAAGTGGTGGGAAAACAGAGTACGGTTGTACAAAATACATACGGCTTCAAGGTGCATCCAGGGGATTGTTTTGCACAATTTCATGCTCCCAAAAATATAGAAAAAATAAAGAAAAATTAATGATTTGAAATTTTTATTTGAAATTAATTTTTAAAAGTTTTATAAGAAAATGAATTGAAGTCGCAGTAGTCTAGTAGGTAGCGTGTTGGTCAGACATCAAAACGAAATATGAAAAAATATTTCTTCGGCGACTTCTTCTCAGTAGATTTCTGGCAAAAACTCGGAGAGAAAATGAAATTGCTGTTGCGTCAGAATTATTAATTAATTAATATTGCATCTCATGCATCTCAATTTGTATTTTTATTCTAAGCGAATGCATTCCTTTAATTATCTTGTCGCCCTTGATCTATTTCTCTTTTCGCATAATTTCAATTTAAAATACATATGTATTTATTTAACTTGATTTCAATATACATAGAAATGTAACGGGACTACATTCTTATTACTTTGACTCTTGTAACTTATAATTTCAATGTCAAGATCATTATCGTTTTGAATTTGAATCAATAAAGAAGTGTCGACGGAAAATTTTAGTTTTGCAAAAAAAATAGAAATATAAGTTTTTGTTTTTATTCAACATAAATTTGGCGACCGTGACAGGACTTGTTAATATTAAAAGAATAATTTGAAATAAAATTAAGAATTTTAACAAGGTCCTAATATTAAAAAAAAATATAAAATAGACAATTTTATTAAATAAAACAAATAAATATAATAAAACACAATAAAATTAAAGACATTTGGTGAACTAAACACAAAGAAACAGTTATACATAAAAAAAAAAAACATCATCATTCTTTGCTTTTGTGCATTTGTCCAGCCATCTTCATTAAGATCATCATCATCGTTAACTTCAACATCATCGTCATCATCGCTGCTTACATCTTTATTGCCTCTTGATAACATCGCATTACAAACCAAGCACAAATAACTTTTCGCTGCTGCAGTCATCAGTCATCTGAAAATCATCTACATTATCGTCGTTAACCATTTGCTAGTCGTCGTCTTCTGCTGCCGTTTGTAAAGCAACACAACACGTATATTGGCGTGAAAACAAAATTTAATAATTAGTGTTGGCACTTGCGATCAGTGTTGGACTTCTTAAAGTACAGTTGGTACTTTTTAAGAAACGAGTGGTACTTTCTATCAACTTTTGGTACTTTTTAACTACGTTTGGGACTCTGTGTAAAAATCGTAATATTTTGCAAATTCATTTTATTTTTTAATTAATTTTTATCATCTTTATATTAAATTGAATATAATCCTATAGAACGTCCACTACATCTGGAAACATGAACAACGACAAAAATGATTCTGCATCCGTTTCTCTTGCTTCTTTAAAGCAACAACGGTCAACGATGAAACGAAACATAACCCAAATGAAAACTAAAATAGAAAAAGATGGAGGTTCATCGGACTTTACTATTTTGGAGTGTCGGCTTCAAATTTTAGAATCTTATTTTAAACAAATAAGTCATATTCAATCACAGATTGAAAAATTTGACGAAACTGACACCAATCGTTCTGACCTCGAAGAACTTTTCATTTCCGTCAAGGCTCCATTGGTAAGCTTAATGAATAAGAAACGTAGTTCCAGTGATATTGAGCAAAGTTTTTTGAATGTTACCCAATCATTGCCAACTCATCAACACCGATTGCCTCAGATTAAACTACCAAAATTCGATGGGAAGTATTCAGAAATTTCGCGATTTTTGAGCACTTTTAATACCTTAGTTCACAACGAACCAAACATTCCCACAATCGATAAATTTAACTACTTGCTTAATTGTTTGTCGGGTCAAGCATTAGCTCTTGTAGAGCCATTTCAGGTAAAGGAAGCAAATTACCAAAAGGCATTGGATAGTTTAACTGCACGATATGACAACAAATCGTTGATATTCATTGATCATATCAACTCATTGTTCTCGATACCATCTATGACGAAACCAAACGCTGTCTCGTTACGCTCAATTCTAGACAATGTTGCTTCTCTTCGTAGTTCATTACTTTCATTGGGTTCAGAACTGGATGTGATGAACGCCATCATCATACATATTGTTCTATCTAAAATAGACGAAGAATCAAAGAGAGCTTACGATGAAAAACAAGATTTTAAATCGTTACCTTCATGGGATCATTGCGTCGAAATACTTAGTCGTCGTTGCCAATCTCTTGAAAGTCGTAATACTCATTTGAACTCATCTAATCTTCGTGATAACAAACCTAAACAAGCCTTTAAACGAACAGAGTCATCGTTTGTTGTAGCAAGTACACTTTGTGAGTACTGCAAATCTAACGACCATTTTATTGGAAGTTGTTCTAATTACTTATCGCTACCTGTAACTCGTCGATTCGATTTTGTCAAAAGTTCTAAGCTCTGCATAAATTGTCTTAAAAAGGGTCATTTAGTTTCTCAGTGTTCATCGAAATCTCGTTGTCGCACTTGCAGAGTTTCGCACCACACATCTCTACATAATTCAAATACTCAGCCCACCAATAATCCAGGTATTTCTTCGCATCAATTCACTTCGCCTTCGAATTCTTCGCTTCAACGAACATCCTCTTCGAATACACAAGCTCAACCATACAATACTTCGTCGTTACACCAATCTTTCTCGCCAGCAAACCAATCATCGTCGTCAACATATACTAACACAGCCTCAACTCATCTGACTCAGTTTTCGTCGTTTGTCACACGTACTTGCCGAATAAACTTGCTTCCTACAGCCATCATTTTCATAAAAGATTCGTTTGATACTCTACAACCTCTTCGAGCCCTACTAGATTCTTGTTCTGAAGTCAATCTTATTACACAAGAAGCTGTTAATCGTCTTCGTCTGAAACAAAATAGAACAACTCAGGAAATTTCTGGTGTTTCAAATATTCGAACACAGCTAAAGCATTTTGTAACAGCAACAATTAAATCACGCGTATCTCACTTTGAATGGACAACAAGTTTTTTGGTCACAAAATCTATTTCATCGCCACATCCAGCTAAAAAGGTTAATGCATCAAATTGGAGTATCCCAAATCATCTTGAATTAGCAGATCCACAATTTTATATACCTCAGCGTATTGACGTCCTTCTAAGTTCAGAAATTTTCTTCGAATTGCTCCTTGATGGCAAAATTTCTCTTGGCAATGGATTGCCTTGCCTTATAAATACTTCTCTCGGATGGGTAATCGGTGGTAGCATTGACAATCAAAATCCTCAACGTACATTAGCGTGTAATGTTATGACTAAAGGTGAGGAGCTGGACTCGATACTAAAAGCTTTTTGGGAAATTGAAGAGTTTAATCAGCATTCATCTTTTTTCACTGAAGAAGAGAACCTTTGCGAGGAGCATTTTGTTAAGAATACCATTTTCGATCCCAGCGGTAGAGTACAGGTACGTTTACCATTTAAATCTTCAATATCACAACTTGTAACTCATTTGAAATAGCTCGTCGGAGATTTTTATATTTAGAAAAACGATTATCAAAAGATGAAAATTTAAGAAAAATGTATTCTGATTTTATGGACGAATACATTCAACTTGGCCACATGTCTCCTGTCAGCTTCAATAACTTAAACTTATCGCACTATGTTATTCCTCATCACCCTGTTTTACGCCCACAAAGTACTACAACTAAGCTTAGAGTTGTATTCGACGCCTCTTGTCGGACATCAACAAATATTTCTTTAAATGAATCCCTAATGGTAGGTCCAACGATACAACAAGAACTCATTATAACAATCTTATCTTTTCGTTTAAATAAATTAGCTCTATCTGCTGATATTTGCAAGATGTATAGGCAATTTTTGGTGGACGAAAGAGACCGCAACTATCAATTAATTTTATGGAGAAAAAATACAGGTAATTCTCTCAGTCTTTATAAGTTAAATACTGTGACGTATGGCACATCAGCTGCTCCGTTTCTTGCAGTAAGAAGCTTATTTTTTATCGCAGATTATTACAAAAACAAATATCCTGTTGGCTCTGAAGTTCTTAGGCAAGATCTTTATGTCGATGATCTGCTCACGGGAGCAGATAACTTTTCTGAACTTTTAATCAAAAAATTTGAAATCACAGAATTATTACAAAAGGCTGGAATGGAACTATCAAAATGGAACTCCAATTGTCCTAATGTTGCCCCGGGAAATGAAGAGTTGCATCTAAAAACAAATAATGAATATATTACTAAGGCTCTTGGAATGTCGTGGAAGCCTAGAGACGACGTGTTTTGTTTTCGATTCGATTTGCCAACAATCGAAGTTCCTACAAAAAGATCAGTTTTGTCAGCTGTCGCAAAAATATTTGATGTTCTTGGTTTACTAAGTCCTATTGTTATTTCGTGCAAAATCTTAATCCAAGACATGTGGAGGCAAAAGTTAGACTGGGACACACAACTTGACTCACGTTTAACAAATCGATGGAAAGAAATTGAACAAAGTCTTCCTTATATCGCAAAAATCGAAATACCAAGATTTGTAGGTACATCTCCACAAACGGAATTTGACATCCACGGATTCGCTGATGCTTCTCAGTTAGCATACGGTTGTTGTCTCTATATACGTTTCGAAAATAAGAACGAATTCAAGACAAATTTGCTCATAGCAAAATCGAAAGTAGCTCCAGTTGCTAATCAATCCTTGCCTCGTTTAGAGCTTTGCGCTGCCTTGCTATTAAGTCGAACCTGGGATAAAATAAAATCTAAATTTAGTCGTTTCAATTATCGAATTTACTTCTGGTCAGACTCAAAAATTGTTTTAAATTGGCTCACCAATCATTCATCGTCATACGTTTGTTTTGTCGCTAATCGTGTTTCAGAAATACAGAACTTAACGCATAATATACCTTGGAAATATGTGCCTTCAAAGCAAAACCCCGCAGATATAGTTTCCAGAGGCTGTCTTGCAAACGACCTTGGAAATACGATATGGTTTACCGGTCCTAAATTTCTTTTAGAACCAGATACAAATTGGCCAAAGGCTGATATTGACAATATAAAACTTCCAGAACAAGAAATTAGGAAATCTGTATTTAAAACTACTATCGTTACCGAATCAATCATCGATCATTTATGTTCTCGACATTCATCATATCTCAAAATTCTTCGCATCATCGCTTACATTCATCGTACTTTTAACAAACAAAACCGAAACCAGTTTATAACCTTCGAGGAGCTCCAATTATCATTCTATAGAATAATACATCATATTCAACATTCATCATATAAAGAAGAAATCTCGTCGCTCAACAAAGGAGAAAGCTTAAAGTCAAGTCTTCAGAAGTTAACCCCATTTCTGGACAAAATACAATGCTGTAGGTCAACTTTAACCATCATTCGTGTAGGCGGTCGGCTAGCAAATGCACCATTATTATTTGAAACAAAATTTCCGGCTCTGTTACCAAAAGATCATCGATTTACAACAATCTTCGTCGAATATCTTCATCGAAAACACTTGCATGCTGGTTCTAAGGCTCTTCTCGGAATTCTTCGTCAGCAGGTCTGGATAATAAATGCTAGAGAAATTGTCAGGAAAGTTGTTAGAAGATGTGTACACTGTTTTAAATATAATCCTCGTTTACTACATCAAATTATGGGTAATCTTCCCGCTGATCGTTTTAAGGCTCAACGTCCTTTTCTTGTTTCGGGTGTGGATTTTTGTGATCCCTTCTACACCTCTTATCGAATTCAGCGAAAAGCTCCTTATAAGACTTATGTCGCCATTTTTGTTTGTTTTTCCTCTAAAGCTATTCATGTTGAACTTGCTTCTGATCTCTCTACTAATACATTTATTTTATGTTTAAAAAGGTTCATCGGCAGGCGTGGAATTCCCCAAACACTTTACTGTGATAACGCGACTAACTTTGTGGGAGCCAGTTCTAAGCTTCAAGAGTTTAAACATCGATTTTTCGCTGATAACAACATCAAATCGCTCATGCACTTCAGCACCGTCACAGGCTTCAAGTTTTCGTTTATCCCTCCTCGATCTCCACACTTCGGTGGTCTTTGGGAGTCTGCCGTCAAGTCAACAAAAAAACTTCTCGTCAAGAATATGTCGCAGGCAAATCTAACCTACGAAGAGTTTCAAACCGTCCTCATCGAAGTGGAAGCCATTTTAAATTCTCGGCCATTGGCACCAAGATCTGATGATCCAAATGATGGTGAAGCTTTGACTCCTGCTCATTTGTTAATTGGCTCGTCTCTGATGACACTACCAGAAGAGAAATTAAGCAACTACAATACAAATTACCTCAAGAGATTTCAACTTGTTACGTATCTTAAACAACAATTCTGGCTCCAATGGGTTCGTGACTACGTCTTGAGTTTACAACAACGATGCAAGTGGTTCAAAGCAAAAGAAAATATAAAGGAAGGCTCCCTAGTTATTATACATGATGATAATCTTCCACCTCAACAATGGGCCCTAGCTCGCATTATAAAGGCGTTCCCAGGTACTGACGGAAAGGTGAGAGTGGTAGAGCTGCAAACATCAAAAGGAGTTCTTCGACGATCCATCCATAAAATAGCCCCTTTACCTACCGAAGATGATTGAAAGTACCTTTCAATGGGGGCAGTATGTTGCGTCAGAATTATTAATTAATTAATATTGCATCTCATGCATCTCAATTTGTATTTTTATTCTAAGCGAATGCATTCCTTTAATTATCTTGTCGCCCTTGATCTATTTCTCTTTTCGCATAATTTCAATTTAAAATACATATGTATTTATTTAACTTGATTTCAATATACATAGAAATGTAACGGGACTACATTCTTATTACTTTGACTCTTGTAACTTATAATTTCAATGTCAAGATCATTATCGTTTTGAATTTGAATCAATAAAGAAGTGTCGACGGAAAATTTTAGTTTTGCAAAAAAAATAGAAATATAAGTTTTTGTTTTTATTCAACAATTGCCATGAAAAGTTGCTCAAAAAATCTGTCGTTCGGAGTTGACTTTAAACTGTAGGTCCCGCCACTCATGTATACAATTAAACACACACAACATGAGTGGTGTGAGAATCTAGGCCGTAATCCTGACTGAAGGGTTGTAATGGCCAATTATGTATGTGTTGGATATTTCATGTAAAATATCCATTAATAGTCCTTATATTAATATAGACAATCTGGCAACCTTTCAATCTGTAATAGAATATAAATAACAAAGCAAACAACCCTACCAGAACATAACTAGTAAAATGACTAGTTATTTGACCGTAAAGTGTGACGTATAAACTAGTCACAACTTCCCATCAAGTTATTAAGGGCAATGTGAAAAACTTGACGTAAACATTCGTGTACATGTGATTTTGCCTCTCTTTCTAACATATGAATTCTTTCGACTGTAAAACATATATCTAACCTGCTCACTCTTGCGCTATTTGAAGTCACAAATAACTAGTTAATTGGTTACACTTGACTATAGTCAAGTATAGTTGACTAGTCACAGTTGACTAGTTAACTGGTTACACTTGACTATAGTCAAGAATAGTTGACTAGTCACAGTTGACTAGTTAACTGGTTACACTTGACTATAGTCAAGTATTGTTGACTAGTTAACTGGTTACACTTGACTATAGTCAAGAATAGTTGACTAGTCACAGTTGACTAGTTAACTGGTTACACTTGACTATAGTCAACTATAGTTGACTAGTCACAGTTGACGCATCATACCCCCTTACAAAAGAAAAATGTTTTTTGTTTTGATATATTTTTATTAAAAAAATATATTTTATTTTAAATTAAAAAATAAATAAGTTATTTTTATATAATTATTTCGATAATTAATCTACTTCTTGTAGCGGCTGCACTCTTGGCCTTAGGGGCTTTTATTTAGTTGCTGGGACCTTTTTAGTTGGTTTAGACTTAACAGCACCAGTCTTCTTTACGGTCTACCTTAGCCTTTTCTGTATTCTTCTCCTCAGCAGTCTTGTTCTCGGCAGATGGATTTTTACTCCGAGTGTCTTTTTTCTCAGCAGCAGGTTTTTTCTTTGCAGAAGGGGGTTTTTTGCTTTGGGTTCCTTTGAATGAACTAGAAACACCCTTACCTTTAGTTTGAATTAATTTTCCACTGTTAACAGCACTCTTCAAATATTTCTTAATGAATGGAGCCAATTTTTGGGCATCTACCTTATATGTGCTGGTGAGGTATTTCTTGATAGCTGGCAAAGATAAGCTTCCACGCTCTTTCAAGGTTTTAATGGCACATCTACCAATTGGAACACTATACAAAAAAAGTAACCAAAAATTAGATGACTTAAAATTTACAAATAAATCACACAAAAGAAAACACTTTCCTTCCTTGTTGCATGTCCGACTTCTTACTCTTCTTTCCGTACAGAAAGCATTACAAAATTGATTCACTTTCTTTATTTAATTAAATTCAACTTTGTTTCTATTTTTTTTTTTTCAAACTTCTTTAATTTATATTTTATTTATTTATTTGTATTATTCTATTTTTCTCAATCACACTTAGAAGTAGCATAGTAAATTTTTGTTTTCAAAGTCTACTACGATTGAGTTTTTGAAATGAATAAATATTAACAAATACAACTCTGTAGATTAAAAATGCCAAATAAAAACTACTAGTGTAGTAGTAAGTAAGTTTTGTTTGGGTTAGTTTCGGTCATTAATTTCTTGTAGGGAAATAGATGTCAAGTAAATAATGGATTTAATAAAAACACTTTGCATTCTAAGCTCTAGCCGAACACATCTTTTTATTTATTGGATATCGTGTAAATACACAACAAATGGCGACGAGTTAAAAACGTATATATATATATATATATATATATATATAAAAGGATACGAGTCAAATACTTATTTCATAGTAAATATATACATGTTATTACATTACATTATTAACTAAAAAAAGGTACAATGCCACAAAATAACTCAAACAATAGCAGCTCAGGTGGTGGAGCATTTTAAATTCATCCGATACGAATTGCCGTCCATTATCATTTACAGTGGTATCCACCAAACCGAATCTACTAAACAATTCCCTTTTCAATCTTTAGTGTCGAAAGTGGAAATTTTACGTGCCCGTACACACTGCATGTGATGATAAATGGATATCAATTGGAAGCTATATGTGATACTGGAGCGTCTTGCACATTGTTACCCAGATCTTTTCTTCGCAAAATTGGAGTAAACGCAGATGATATTCGTCTATGTAAGACTTCATATATAAGCTACAGTGGTAACAGTATTTCAATTTTTGGTGAGTTTATTGCAAGTATTACTTATAAGGGTGTTACAAACGACATTGTTATTGTTGTGACGAACACTGAAAATCCCTCTTTGTTAGGAAGAACATTTTTAAGAGCCTTTAACTTTGAGTTGAGACTAATTAATGCAGTTTTTAAGGAAAGTGACTTAAGTGTTTTCACTGACCGAATAAAGAGTGAATTTGCAAGCGTTTTCGGGGATGGTTTGGGAGCTTATAGGTGTGCTAGAGTTTCTTTGTCGATAGATGAAACCGCGAAACCTATATTTTTTAAGCTACGTCCATTGCCCCTTACATGGAAATCTCAAGTGGAGAACCAGCTTCGTAGTTTGATAAGGGATGACATTTTGGAGCCATTCGGATTGGGGAACACCCATTGTTCCTATTTTGAAACCAGATGGTAGTTTTCGTTTGTGTGGCGATTTTAAGGTTACGATTAATAAGTATTTGATTGATTTTAAATATCCCTTACCCAGAATAGATGAAATTTTTGCGGCACTTCAGGGAGATTGCTTATTTACCAAATTGGATCTGTCGAAAGCGTACAACCAGTTCTTGTTGAATGACAGATCGCAACTTCTGTGCACATTAAGTACCCACAAACTGCTGCGGCTATCTTTCAGAAAACTATGGAGGGACTATTGAGAGAACTTCCAGGTGTTGTAGTTTATCAGGATGACATTACTGTGACGGGTAAAAGCTTAAGGGAACATATGGATAATTTGAATTAAATTGAATGTAGGAAAATGTAAATTTTTTGAAGAGAAAATGTCCTATTTGGGATTTACGATAGATAAAAATGGTCTGAGCAAGAATGAGGAGCGAATTGTTTTCATAGTGAATGCACCACCACCATCACAAAATGTATCTCAGCTAAGGGCTGTAATAGGGATGCTAAATTATTACTCAAAATTTATTGACCATTTTGCAAGGAAAATAATAACCCTTTATAATTTATTGAAGAAGGATGTGAAATTTTATTAGTCGAGAGAATGTGAAGTGTCTTATGAGAATTTGAAGCGTGATGTTGCAACGGATCAAGTATTTGTGCATTTTAATCCAGATTTACCAATTGTACTGATCACAGATGCTTGCAATACAGCAGTGGCAGGAGTGTTAGCACATATTTTTCCGGATAAAACTCGAAACCCCATTGCTTTTGTATCTAGGTCGCTGACAAAGACAGAAGTTAATTACAGCACGTTGGAAAAGGAGGCTCTGGCAATTATATTTTGTGTTACCAAATTGAGACAATACTTATTGGGTAACAACTGTACATTAAGAACTGATCGTAAGCCATTGTCGACAATTTTTGGAGAAGGTAAAGGTTTGCCATTAATGGCTTCCGCCCGTTTACAGCGCTGAACCTTGATTCTTTCGGGATTCAATTATTCAGTTGAGCATGTTAAGGGAGTTTCGAATGATGCGGACAATCTATCCAGGATGCCCTCTTCTCAATGAGTGATTCTATTTCAGCAGAAAACCACGGGTTTAATGCGCTTGCTTTTGACAGGAACGCACCTGTCATAGAGCAGATGCTCTTTATCCTGAATAATCGATATTGTTCATTTGCATTATCAAGTGGATAGACCTGATCCCAACATATGCTATCTAATTCATTATTCTGAGTTGTATAAGCTATGTCCTTAAAATCACGATAAGTAATATATTTGTCTACAGTACAAGATACAGACATATTATAATTAAGGAAGAGAATATCATGGTTGGAGAAGCAAGAAGCAGAAATTTGGTCATATAACAGTACTCTTTCAATGTGATTTACAAAAACAAGGTCAATCAAGCTACTAGACGTTGAATGGAAGTGTGTAGGTGTTGACACATTTACGGGATTGAGATGAAGTGAAAGCATTGGTTATTATCATAGATGGGCACTTTGCAATACCAGTAAAATTTCAGTAAAAATTGATTTTTACTGATTATTGAAAAAAATTACAGTATTCAGTAAATTTTTACTGGTAATGAAATTTAGATTGCATTACCAGAAAAAATTTTACTGATCACTGAAAAAAAATCAGTATTCAGTAAAATTTTACTGATTACTGAAAAAAAATCTGTATTCAGTAAATTTTACTGATTACTAAAAAAAATGCAGTAAATCAGTAAATTTTTACTGAATACTGAAAAAAATCAGTACCAGTAAATTGAAATCCATTATGCATTACCAGTAAATTTTTATTAATTATAAAAAAATTATCAACATATCTAATAGATATTATAAATAGAAATATTTATATAATATTTATATATTTAAGTGTGTTGTTTCTAATACTAATTTATTTTTTATTCGTGTGAAAAACAGTTCTAAAAATAAATATATAAATAAATAGGCAAATTGACAAAAAGTAACTGTTCAATTTTTTGTTTGCATACATATTTTGATTTTTTATTTTAAGTTTTTTTTTTTTGTAAACCTATTGTAATTATATTTATTTTTAGTTTCAGGCTGTAAGTTGTTATTTATTAAAACATTGTTTATTATTAAAAACGACACCTCATGTTAAGCAATATTATCTGGTAGTGTTAGCAACATTTTTATAGGTAAAGTGCTAGATTTAAAAAAAATAATATTGATTTAAAAATGTAGGCATAACGGTCATCTAAGTAAGTAAACAACTCACATTTTTTTAATATTTTTTCGACATAAAAAATGAATAGGTATACTTGTTTATCTTTAAAATAAAGAAGTAAACTTGAAAATTGGATCAAACCAAACTTAAAATTTTTTCAAGTTGCAGCTTAATTTTATTACTTTTGCTACAAAAGTGCTAAATTGGCTATCTAGACTACTTCTATGATAGTAAGTGAAGTTTTTGTTGGGAATATAAAATGTTTCAAAATTTTAAATATTCTTAAACGTAAAATTCAGAAAAATAAAAATATTTTAAAACAAAACCTGAGTGTATATATTTCTGTGTTTATAGAGCCTGATGCTACAAATTATTGGCTTCCGATATATGTTAGACCATTTTTTCTTCTTGATCCAGGTTTTCTTCCAATGCTCAAATCTTCCTCATACTGTTTCATGGCTTTGTTGAACCAGGCAGAAGTTTTGGCTGAAATAGTGTGTATAAGTTTTTTCTGAAACAGTCCTTAATTTAGATTTTTAGACGTTACTTACAAAGTGAAAAAATATATTTAAATCATATACAAAAGTCTATTTGAAGTGTTATATTCCAAGTGCGAAATAAAAAATTAGTGATTTAACAGATTTTGATAGTGATGATTCTCTAAGGGCCATTTTTTGAATGCGAGTTTAAACTCGAGATTAAGTTAATCTCCAGTTAAAGTTAATCTTCAGTTAACTCAGTTTTCATTTTTTGAATGGGAATTTAACTGGAGATTAACTTTGTAGAGCTGCCGTACTTATAAGCAAAAATGGCAACGTTTTTTTCGTTTATTTTTTGTGTTTACTACTTTTGCAAAGTGTTTCACAACAATTTGCTTTTGTATATAACAAAAACAAACAAACAAAAGCTGAATACTGTTGATCTTTATGTAAAAAATTATTTTCTTAAAATAATAAATAAATTAAGACTGTCTGTTGTCAATTTGTGTTTTACATAATTCATAGTTACTTAAATATTTGTCTTATTCGGCTTCCCCTCACTTTTCCTGTATTATTATTATTATTATTTATTGAGTTATCATAAAGCAATACATACATTTAAAATTTATTAAAAGTTATGAGCTACTATCTAATTTAAGATATTTCAACATATAAATCAAATAATAAAATTTAAAAATTACAAGTTATGAGTATATATAATATATAAAGAAAAAAGATAAGAAAAAAACTTTGTATATCTGAAAATTTAACTGTACCACTGGAACAATATAATCTGAGTCTAATTTATTTCATGAAACTTAAATAGTTTAATTATGTAAACTGCGAAGTATCATCTGATAAATTTTTAATTAGTTCATACTCAGAAATACTACATTTATTAGAAAATGCTAGATTCTGAGTTTTAATGACATGTTTGATAGTTGGTTGCGAATAACGTTGGTGCAGGTCTTTTGTGCGGTATAAACGAGGTAGTTTAAAAATTATTTTTAGAACTTTATTTTGAACAATTTGAAGTTTTCTGACGTGAGTTTCAGCCGTATTTCCCCAAACACAACATCCATACAGTAATATCGGTCTAATGACGGTTTTATAGATTAATAGCTTGTTTTTAGTACTGAGATACGATTTTTTATTTAATATAGGGAATAAGGCTCTACAGCACTTAGTGGCCTTATCCACAGTGTGTTCGATATGTCTTTTGAATAACAATTTTTTATCCAAGTATATTCCCAAATATTTCACTGATTCACTGAAAGGAATAGTAACATTATCATTTTTAAGTTGCGTTGTTTGAATTCTCTTTGGGCTCTTATTAAATGGAAACAAAATGGCCTGTGTTTTGTCTGTATTAATTTTAATTTTCCATTTGTTATAGTACTTAATACATGTGTGTAGATTTTTCATCAATTTACCAACAATTGCGTTCGAGAGTTTGCCTTTGACAATCATTGCGGTGTCGTCGGCATAGAGTGCTATTTCGGTACCGCTTTTTGGTTTAAAATCAGCCACATATAGAGAGTATAGGGTTGGGGACAGCACTGCACCTTGTGGAACCCCAGCTGGGATATTACGTGGAGATGAAATCGTGTTATTAACAACAACTTTAAAAGAACGATCAGTTAGAAAGGACTGAATTATTTTAACAATATATAAAGGAAAGCCATAATTTTTGATTTTGTGGATTAATCCATTGTGCCATATGCTGTCGAAAGCTTTTTCAATATCCATTAAAACTACCCCAGTTGTTAGTCTTTGTCGCTTGTTTTTCTTTATTATATTTGTTATTCTTTTGACTTGGTGAACAGTCGAGTGTTGGTGACGAAAACCAAATTGATCATCGTTGATTATTCGATTTTCTTCGATAAAAGTATTCATCCTGGAAAGAATTATTTTTTCTAATATTTTATCAACACAACTTAAAAGGCTTATGGGCCTATAGCTAGATGCCAATTTTGGATCTTTCCCGAGTTTGTGTATAGCTATTACCTTAGCACATTTGAATACAGATGGGAAATAGCCAATTTTAAGACAAGCATTAAAAATATTTTGCAGAGGTACATACGCGGATTCTGGCAATTTTTTCATAAATATATTCAAAATTTCATCAAAACCCGGAGCTTTGTTATTTTTTAAACACATTACATTTCTTTTGATTTCATCGATTGTTATAAGATTTTCGTTATTAAAGTTTATATCATGAATGGAATCTAACTCTTTAATGGTTTTTATAACTTTATTTTCTAGTTTAGTTTTCATTTGTGATGTTAATGTATGTGCTTATTCGAAATGATCGGCAATAAGTCGGGACTTGTCAATGTCTGATGTAAAATTTTGATTGTTGTGCTTTATATATGATATTTCATTGAACTTTTTGCTTCGAACGACTTTTGAAATATACCAAAATCTTTTTGCCCCAGTTGGAAGATGAGAAAGAAAATTATTCCAATTTTTATTTCTGTCTATTTTTACATTTTTATCAATAAGATTATTTAACTGTTTTACTATTGCCAAAAGTGTAGTTTTAGTAGATGGATTATTTGTCCTTTGAGCCTGTCGCTTGAATTTATTTCTGGTTTGTATACAAAGCTTTGTATTGTTAGATATTTTTAAAACATTTGTTGAACCAGTTTTCTTCGGCATTGATAATTTAGCAGTGTCGATAGCATTTGTGAACGTTTTAAGAGCATGTTCTATACCTCCCCTCACTTAAAAGCTTTTTTTAAATAAAATTTGTCAACTACTTTTCATAGTTTATCTCGAGTTTAAACCACCAACGTTGGTGGTGGTTTAACCGTAAGGTTAAACTCAAGATTAAGTGAATTCAAAAACTGAAAACGGAGTTTAACTGGAGATTAACTTAATCTCGAGTTTTAACTCGCATTCAAAAAATGGCCCTAAAAGATCCAGATTTTACTTGTGAAGAAGTGGACAAAATGATTTAAATGAAACTCTAATTTTTGATTAGTCAATATTGTACAATATTTTGATTTTAAATTGTTCTAACAATAATGTAAACAAAAGATAATTCAAAATATAACTTGTAATAATTTGCAACAATAAAAAATGTTGACAATTTTAGTTTTGAGTTAATGAATGCTTTTCCAGTAACAATTGTTAATAATTCAGCTTATTGAACAAAGCAAATTTTATTCGAATCCTTGAACTGTAGGCAATTTTTTCAGAAAATAATTCCACTAACATGTAATTAATAAATTTGACTGATACTGATTTTTTTCAGTAATCAGTAAAATTTTACTGCAATCTAAATTTCATTACCAGTAAACATTTACTGAATACTGAAAAGCTTAATGCATTAGAATTATAATGCAGTATGCCCATATATGGTTATTATTAAAGTCACCTACGATAACTATGTCGTCATATTGAATGGTAATATCATTAAGAATGGAAATAAAAGGATCAAAATTCAAACTAGAATTTTTTTATTTATTTTATTTACTACCATTATTACAACTTAAAATATATAAAATTTTTCTATTGTATATACATAGTTTGAGAATTTACTAGTAAGTATTGCAACAAATAAAAACTTATTTTAGAGTGGACTTAAATTAAATATAAATATATATATTTATATAAATATATATAAAAAATAAATATATATATTTATTACATTAAAGGAAAAAAAATGGTAAACACCTTATTGAAATTTAAAGAAATTTTAATATCAACACTTCTGTCAACTTCGTACTTGATAATTTAGCAATCGTAACTTGTTGCGATTTTCAAATCTTTGTGTAATATTACGGGTTACGGTCATAAACATATCTTGGTTGTATTTTTCATGTAGTCTACTAGTTGAATATCGCCTAGATAAGTTAAAAATAATCTTTAAATTTTTATTTAGTATGACTTGAAGTTTTTAATGTATGTCTGAACAAACTTGACAGCCGTAGGACATTATTGGACGTATGCATATTTTGTAGAGTAAAATCATGTTTTTCCACTTTAAAGAAGACTTTCGGTTCAACAAAGGATATAAAGCTCTACCACATCGAATAGCTTTCTCACACGTTTGCAGAACATGCTGTCTAAATGTTAACTTTTTATCTAAAACAATACCCAAATATTTGATTGTATCATTGAGAGAAATTTGAGTTCCACCAATAGTCAGAGGAATCGTAGGAATTCTTCTCGGTGACTTGTTAACCCTTTGACGACCATAGGCAAGTATGCTTGCCCGGGGGTTTTTGGCTTATATATTTGTCCAGGTTACAGATAGAGCAAATATGTCAGAGAATGTTTTATAAAAGAAGATTGGGGCAACAAAAATGTAGTTGAGTGCAAACCCTTATCTGGCTCCACTAGTACTCTACGAGGCTCCAAATTTGGCCAAATAATGGTCTTTATACCGAGGACACAAGGGGATGAGGGTCAATTATGTTCTGGATTTAGCCTTTGTCTATCAAAAAAATATAATGAACAGTTTTGAATATACTCCAAACTGCCTAAAAATAGTCATTTTATGTTTGGCAATTATGTTTGCCTATGGGTTGAAACGAAAATTATCATCCCTAAAAACTCTAGAATTAAAACCTCTAAATTGTCATTAAATTTGAGCTTTTTTTAAGCGCGCCTGTGTCTCATGATAGTGGAGCAGTCCAACCTATATGCTTTACAAAAAGGGCGTATGTTCACTTTAACCGTATCCGAGTTTAAGGCTTATAAGGGTATTATCATACGTATGAGCTTAGTGAAACTCACATCAACACGTCTGTATTGGTCAACCGATCCAACATTTCACCAAGCTCAGATTGCAGATGTCATGCCACGGAACCGATTTGAGAAAATTATAGCCAATCTTCACTTTTGCGACAACAGTAAGGCTGATGTTAATGACCGTGGATACAAAATCCGTCCAATTATGGAGCACATTACCAAGGCTATGCCTGACGCATATACATTTTCCAAAAAACTTTCAATTGATGAACATACGGTAAAGTTAAAGGGACATAATGCCATGAAACATATATGAAGGACAAACCTATTTCATGGGGATTCAAACTATGGTGTTTATGTGAGTCAGAAACTGGATACAATATTGACATTGACACAGGAAAAAACCGTTTGTTGAAAACGGTCTTGGCGAAGCTGTCGTCCTGCAGTTATGTAAGCCACTGGCAAAAAAGGGGTTGAAGTTTACTTTGATAATTTCTTTACAAGTCTAAACTTAATGCACATTTTTCAGCAAAATGAAATAATGGTGTAATGTGTTGGTCACACTTATCCACTGTTGTGTGTTGGTTACGTTTGCATTTTTGATACATTCCTCAATAATATAAACAAAACTGTCAATGACCAATGGCACGAGGTATCAAATTGCATTATACAAATTTTCAGTACGTAATAATTGTAAAGTAGCAAAATGCTGACCATGCACACTCTGTTAAGTAAAACTTAAATTAGGTCATAAGTATTAATATGTAAGAAATTAGACTTAAGTAAAAAAACTAAATTAGGTCATAAGTATTAATATGTAAGAAATTAGACTTAAGTAAAAAACTAAATTAGGTCATAAGTATTAATATGTAAGAAATTAGACTTAAGAAATTTATATAAATAGCTGTAAGTTGATTGATAATATCACAATAAAAATAATGATCAAAACGGCTCTTTAGCTGATAAAGAATCTCTTTCCTTAATAATAAGCAAACCAGGACAGACATAAAACTAACCGACATATCAAATACACAAACATTACTTTCATTACAATGGCATGTGGAACTATTCGATGTAGTAGAAAGCACATACCGAAGAATTTTCCGGTGGATAAAGAAATGAAAAGAGGGGACATAAGTGTCTACCTCGCCTCAAATTTTATTGACCCAACGGAGGTAATCAAGGTCAAGCGACGTGTTGCTGGACAAGCTAATAAAATAGATATTGATATATATATTGATTGCCCTCTGATTATACAGCACTACAACAAAGGAATGGGAGGCGTTGATCTAATGGACCAAAAGAAAGTTTATTATGAGTACGATCGCAGAAGTAAGTGGCGTTTTTATTTACGATTGTTCTTCGACCTATTTGAGCTATGTGTTCATAATAGTTATATAATATATAAGAAACTCATATTGGCCAACAGTTCCTCAATCAATGTGACTTCAATTGAATTTCGAGCAGCTTTAGCAAAAGAACTGATGAGTTGCTTCAATTCAAGAAAACGTGCCTTTTCAGCGTCAACCAAATTTGGAAATAATTTTATAAGTAAGTCCAAATCTCTTCATAAAATGGAAGAAACGCTGCTTCCTATAAAAAACGTAGTTTTACAAATTTTTTTTGCGTTCAATGCAATGTGTTTCTTTGTTTCACTACATTTCGTGATTGCTTTGGAAACTATCACGAACAACACGAATTATAAATTTTTAAGATTTATTATATTTTACTTTATATTTTTAATAAAAAAAAACTGTTTTTAAATCATGTCTAAAAATTTATAATTTGGGATAAAAAGATTGCTTTCAACCCATAGGCAACTATATTTGCTAAGCGAAATGGGGGACTTAGGGGATACCCAGGAGGGCAATTTTTTTTTCGTCACTACTATTAGGCCACAGATTATTAAACTAAAACAAAAGGTTAAATCGCTTCAGCAGAAAATGTTTGGTCGTCAAAGGGTTAAAAGGAAAATTATAGCTTGTCTCTTTGCTTCGTTAATTTTAATTTTCCATTTGGAGAAATATTTCTTAGAATATAGAAAACCTTTTTTCAAGTTCTTGACTATGGCATTTGATGCTTAATACTTTAAAGTCAGCAATATAAATTGAATACAGTGTAGGGGATAATACTGACCCTTGTGGCACCCCGGCCAGGATGTTTCGCTGCGAGGAGTATTCGTTACCAATATTGACGACAAATGATCTCTCATTTTAAAAGCTTTGAACAATCTTTTGTAGATACATTAGCTAGCCAAACGAATTAAGTTTATATATGAGAGCATTGTGCCATACAGAGTCAAAAGCTTTTTCTATGTCTAAACAAAGTATTCCAGTGATCTTACGCTGGTTTTTATTATAAGTTATAAACTTAACAATACTTTCTACTTGGTGGATTGTGGAATGTTGCTTTCTGAAACCGAACTGCTCATCTTGAATATTATTATTGTCTTCAGTAAATTCATTTAAGCTGCTTAGTATAATTTTTTCAAATACCTTATGAAGACAACTTAGCATACTATTTGGCCGGTAGCTATTAGATGAATTAGCATCCTTCTTTTGCTTCATTATTGGTATTATTTTTGCAATTTTGAATTCTTTTGGGAAATAGCCGTTACTTAGGCACCAATTGAAAATTTTTGTAAGTAATGTGAAAAACAAATCAGTCATATGTTGCAACATTACAGACCTTATTCCATCTAAACCAGGAGCTTTGTAATTTTTTAACGACTTAACCAGCATTATAATATCTTCCTTTGTTGTTAAATATTGTTGTACACTATTAGATAAAGCCTGAGTTTTTAACCATTCTATGTATATGTATCTTTACTACATTATCCTTTGTAGATAACATATTAAATGTTGTTTGATGATATCAAACTAGAATTCAGTCTATTGCACAACCTAGAAGAAGTTTCTGAGTATAGCTAGTTGAAATTTCTAGAAACATGTATTCAGTTTCACTTTCAATGTGGGTTAATAATTTTTCCTTGCAAAGTGTACACGCTAGCCACCCTACTTTTAAATTTACATTTAAGTTTTATTAGAGTGTATAAACCAAACCTGTAATATTGTGAATTATGAAGTATAAACGAAAAGAGATCACTATTCGATCCACCCCGAAGGTACGTTTTGTGTACAAAATAAATAATATTTGATTTTTTAAAACTAATTAATTTTGTTTTTACCTGCCCGTATTCTCACGAATTATTTTACTTTATTCTCTCGCCGCTCACCCCCACATTTTGGTCCAATCGAGCCGGATCATACCCTATACATACATAATTGGTCATTACAATCCTTCAGTTCCTTCAGTCAGGAAGGTTTCTTACACCACTTACATATATTCATAGTATTTACTTAAACAATATAACTTCCTTTAGAAAGAAAGAAAAATCCTTCAAATTTGACGAAATTAGAAAAAATTTAGAGTCAGAATGGGAAAAATACCCCTACACACCATCGTGTCTCTTGTGGATTCTATGCCCTCCAGACTGCAAGCGGTAATAGAAAATAAAGGCTACGCAACCAAGTATTAGTTTTAAGTATATTTTTAACCAACATTTTGTAAGAATTTACATTTAATTTAAATAAAGTTATTGAATATCATAGCGTTGCATTTTTTTTGCTCGCTGAAATTTGTCACTTTTTTCTTAAATATAAAAATAAGTGGATAGAAAAATTTTGATATTGTAACCTGCATTTGTTACAACATCACACATCATCACGCCGTCACCTCATCTCTAACAACATCAATTTACAACCCCCATTACTTCAAGACGAACTAAAAGGACTGATGACTCGTTGACGTTGCATTCTCTGCAACCGAGAACATAATCTGGGAAGTAGTAACTCCAACTCAGATTACGAGGTAAAATGTATTTAATTTTTTGTGTTCTGTTGCCTTAATTTTGTTTCTCTAGCAAAATTAAGAGATTTTTGAAAATTAAACAAAATTAATTCACATTTTTTAGTCGAACACAAGAATTAACTTACACTATAATTTATTTATTGATTCTATTCTTTTATACTTCTAATATTTGTATAAAAATGTTGAATAATAAATTGAAAACCACCCTTAAACGTGTACGAATCGCGAGAGTTATTGTTATCGTTTAAAACATACACACGAACATATATAAATTACTCTTATTCCTGGGAGAATAATTATCATTATTAAACATTAATTATATATGTGAAAAACGTTTTTCCGTCGGTATTTAAATTATACGGAATAATTTATATTTTTAAAATTGATACACGAAAATATTCGCGGGATTTTTTTGAATTTATAATTTTTTCACCTAATTTTTCACACTTTCTTTCCCTTCTGTATTGTGTTGTATATTCGCTGAATATAAGTATCATAAGATCAGTGTTCCATTCCGTCGTTCCCTTACCACATACGGTATATACTTTACACAGCTGTTTACAGTGTGACCATTCACATTATCTACATACATACATAATTGGTCATTACAACCCTTCACTCAGGATTACGACCTAGTTTCTCACACCACTTATGTTGTGTGTGTTAATTTTATACATGAGTGGTGGGACCTACATTTTAAAGTCGACTCCGAACAACAGATTTTTGAGAAACTTTTCATGGCAATTTTATTTACTTTCAGAGTTTTTGCCAGAAATCTGCTGAGAGAAAGTCGCCGAAGAAGTACTTTTTGTATTTTGTTTTGATGTCTGGCCTGGGACTCGAACCCTGGTTTTACGTCTAATAAGCCAACACACCACCTACTAGACTACGGAGACTTCACACTATCTACGAAATTAAATTTTAAACAACAATTCGTATTAAAATCAATCGAGTGTTCACACTACCAAACAATTCGTGATTGTTGTCGTTGGATAACACAGTGTGCTCGTATTGTAGTTTAATTGTTGTTTTATAATAACAAATTCGGCTTGATAAATTTTGTATTTACCAAAGGCTGTGAGGTGATTAAACGTATATTGACAATAAATTGTGTTGATTGTGGAACCATTAATAACAGGACTGGAATAAAAAGAAATCCGAATATTGTGTAATCGGCGAGAGTTAATTTCGTTAAACTTGTTTACTAGTCCAGGGCAAATCAGTTTCTTTTTTTGGAAATTTCATTTAACCAATAAGTTAATTTGGTTTCGGTTTGCGTTGAGTTCATAAAGTGATTGAAAATGACTAGTAGGCAAAGACAAGATTCCCGTGCAAATCGGAAAGTTTGGAAAAAATAATTATAAAGAAAGCGAAGGTTGTTGATCATATAATTTGAATTTGTCAATGCATTGTGGGGAAAAAAATTTCTTTTAATCCAATCGAGTTGAAATGTCGATTGGACATATTAAAGAATTATATTGACCAAGCTATGAAGCTCCAGTCTGATGTGGATAAATTGGATCCCGAGAACAATGATAGAGCTGGGCTTGAGGACGTTTTTATGACCATCAAATCATTGTTTTTGAGTCTCCTGGCTAAGAATAGGCAGTCAAATGTTCCAGAAATGTCCCTTCTCGGGCAACGACACCAGTCGAGGCTCACAAACATGAAACTCCCCAAGTTTAACGGAAAATATTCCGCTTATAAAAATTTTATGAGTTTGTTTGAGAACTTGGTCCACAACGATCCGAAGTTGACAGATATTGAGAAATTTAACCATTTAATATCATGCTTGTGCGAAGAAACTTTGGATACAGTAAAAACTTTTCAAATTTCAGCGGAAAATTATCCCGAAGCAATAGCAAGTTGGAAGAAGGTTTATGACAATGAATGTCTTATATTTTTCGACAATATAAGAAAACTTTGATTTGCCACAAATCACAAAGTCTTCAGCTATTGCTTTGCGAAGTATGATAGATACTGTATCCGCGATATATGATCCTTTATTGTCAATTGGTGACGATAAGAAAATTACAAATGCCATTCTCAAACATTTAGTGATGTCAAAAGTAGATCGAATCGAATCGAATTGGGAAAAACAACTTGATTTCGAGAAACTTCAGACTATGAATCCGCCTTGAACAAACGATATCAACCTATTGCGGCTGATGAGTCTTCAAGGTCAAGGCCGAGGTTTGACAATCACAAAACTGAACATTTTTGAACAAGAAATAATAGGACTTTACTAAATGTAGCGAAATCTAAATAATCTGCTGACAAATGTTTATTTTGCAAATCCGTTCAGCATAGTATTAACAATTGCCTTTGGTTTATTGCTTAGATAGTAAGTCAAAGATTTGACTTTATAAAATCGGTGCCAGCATGCATAAATTGTCTCTAAAGGGGACACTCAGTAGTTAAGTGTACATCATCCAAATGCAGAATTTGTGGTAGCTCCCATAAATCATTGTTGCATAGGTACGACACAAGCTCAACTGTAATTAATAGCTAACCATCATCGACTTCACATGGATCGGTGAATTATTCTTCGTCCGATGAAAGAGTTATTCTCGCAAAGGCAGTAGTCAGTGTAAGAAGTAGCTCTGGTAAATTGATACCAGCGAGAGCACTTTCGGATTCCGGATCTCCACCAAATCTGACAACTGATGAACTTGCACGGCTACTTCGATTAAAAAGAGAAGGAGGCAGACTAAATTTAACTGGTATTAGTGAAACAAATTCAATATTGATTCGATAGTCAGGAAGTTCTGGGAACTGGAGGAGCTTCCAAATGAATCAATGAAAATTTATTCAGAGGAGCAGCAACAATATGAGGATATATTTAAAAATTCAATACGGCGTTTAGCATCAGATCAATTTGTAGTCTCACTGCCTTTCAAGTCTGATACAAAATTGTTGGGTTCTTCGTTCGAAGTCGCGAAAAGACTATTTCTCTCGTTGAAACGAAGACTATCCAAGGACGACACAATGAGACATATGTATCATGACTTCATGAAAGAGTATTTCAATTTGGGACATATGTCATTTATGGATAATATGCCAGATTCGGCTCACTCTTTTATTCCCCATCAATGTGTTCTGCGGTCTCAAAGGACAATTACTAAACTACGAGTAGTTTTCGATACTTCTTGTAGAACTTCTTCTCATGTGTCACTGAACGATGTGCTAATGGTTGGTCCTGCTATTCAAGAAGAACTGTATTCTACACACATCCGATTTCGGTTTCATCTGTACGTAATCACTGCAGATATCGAGAAAATGTATCGTCAAGTTTTAATCGACGACAATGATAGGAATTTTCAATTAATCCTTTTCAATTAATCCATCTGACTGCTTACAGGTGTTTCGACTAAACACTGTAACTTATGGTACAGCTTCTGCCCCATTTCTACCTATAAGAAGTCTAATTGCATTGAGCGAGTTGTACAAAGAGACTTTGCCTATTGGTTCAAAAGTTGTTCGCAGTGATTTTTACATTGATGATTTGTTAACCGGTGGTGAAAGTTATGAGGATCTGATTACAATTCGTAATCAAGTCTCTAGGATTCTAAATTCATCAGGTTGTAACATTTCGAATCATCCTAAATTTATTAAACTATTAAACTGTTGCATAGCGATTCCGATTCAGCTGAGGCTTTGGGCTTACATTGGAGTCCGAAGAATGATTCATTAAAGTTTCATTTGGAGAATGATTTTCAATGATTTGTAAGCAACGAAGATAAATATACTATCGGTTTATTCTTGATTATTTGATCCTCTCGGACTGTTGTGAGCTATTGGTATAAAATCCAAGATATTATTACAGGAACTTTGGATTCAAAAGCTTGACTGGGATGAATCGTTTTCCATGAGACTTGATACTTCATGGAAAAATCTAATTTAATGGAGATCGATTCAATAACAACCCGTTCAAACGACTTCCACTGCAAACATCCAAATACATGGATTTGCTCTGATGCCTCAATGCGAGCATATGGGTGTTGCATTTATGTCAGAAGTTTTGAGTCTGGCAAAGTTACTATCGTATTACTTACTGGAAAATTTAAAGTTGCTCCACTCCAAACAAAATCTCTTCCGAGACTTGAGCTGTGTGCTGCAACCTATTGGCAAAGTTGTTGACTCGAATTAAGCTCATGTTCGAGTTTAAGATCGATCAAGTTTATTTCTGGACCGATTTAGAAATAACTCTTCTTTGAGTAAAGACCCATCCATCCTCCCTTGCTACTTTTGTATGGAATAGAGTAGTTGAGATTCAGGAAAGGTCAGGGAAAATTTCATGGCGACACGTGCTAACTGACCATAATTGTTTCTCGAGGATGTGACGTCCAGGAATTGAATCAGTCGATCTGGTTTGAGGGGCCGTCACTTTTATTAAATGACCGTTCTTACTGGCCTGTTAACAAACATTTTGAATTACCAGAGAACCAAAATTTATTGGAAACAAGAAAAGTAAATGTATTTCTTGCAGTAGAGGGAACATCTAATTGTCTACTGGATATGATATCAAGGCACTCTTCATATAAAAAGTTACTGCGAGTAACTTGTTTCGTACTCAGGTTCATTGATTGTCTGAAAAAACTAAAGACAAATCAAAGTATGATACCTACTGCAACGGATATGAAATGGTAATTTTATCGCCTCATAGAGGCTATCCAGAAATCTAATTTTTCTGAGGAGATTTCTAAATTGCAGAAATCTCTAACCTTACCGTCGATGTCCGTTATTACGTCCGTCGTCATTTGGTAGATTTAAACCTCTGCATTTCCGCCCAAATGTTAATTTCATTCCTTAAAAACTCTTCCAATATTTGCTAACGCAACATTTTAATTCATGTTGCACAATTGACTTAATTTGATTGGCCAATTGGCCAAAAATTTTGCACGCCGATATTTGCTGGTTCAGCAGGTGGCTTTGGGTTTCCTCAGTCAGGCTAAAAATGTTTTGTAAATTATTATTCAGTCAGCTCATATACTGAGAAATTAAAATAATAAATTTGTAAGTTCACATAGTGAAATAAAACAGATTGAAAATAAATAAGTTTATCCAATTGTTAAATAAAATAACAAAGTCAATATAATAAAGTTTGCTAAATAAAACAGATTGAAAATAAAGAAGTTTACCAAATTGTTAAATAAAATAACTAAGAAGTAAAGAAATAAAGTTGTAAAATTATTATTTGGAATAAAATAAATAAATAATACAACTCACATAGTGAGAACAGTAAGGTGGAAACTAACTGGCGCCCAACGTGAAATCACTATACAGTGAAAAAAATAAGTAGAATTTATGTTGTGTTACTCGTACAAAACTACTAAAAGTGGTAATTTAAAACATAAACTTAAAATTCAAATTTAATAGAAGCAATTAGGTTCTACATGGTAGAAAAATATCAAATGGTTTTGGTAAATGAAAACTGAAATGTTATAAAAATACAAAACTATTAAAAGTGATAATAATAAAAATATAAACTTATAATTCAAATTTAATAAAAACAATAAAGTTCAGCATAGTAAAAAAATTTTTTCAAATAAAAAAAGTTTAGATAAATGAAAACAGAAAACTCATAAAATATCAAAAGAAAACGTAAGCTTAACAACTTGCAACAATAAAAGTAAATATAAAATCGAAAATAAATATGAAAACGAGGCTGAAAAAAGAAATGTTGAATAACTTCTGATACCCGTTAAAGCAAGGACGAAGACTAAGGTAGAAGAAGTGGATGGTACCTGCAGCAATTATTATCAACGTGCTGACAACATGAAGACCTACTTGTAAGCCTTAGAAATAAGAATTTGTTTTGTTTTATTGAGATATTTAAAGATTTTTTAATTGGAAATTAGTTTCATGTCATGAAATAATTTTCATAAAATGATTTTTGATTCCAATTAAGTTTTATATCGGATGAATTTTCGGATTTGAGTGAATACCTCCGTTTTAACACTTTTCGGATAGAGTACCATAGGGTGGCTTTAGAGTTTTGTGTTTTTTTTGATATTCTTTGGCAATTTCTGAGAGGTTTATGGACCCTAGTGAGATCGTAAGGAGATCCGAAGAACTCTCAGCTAGGATAGGAGCATTGACAATTTCTGACAGACGGAGGACGGACGCGGTAGGAAGTAGCAACGGAATGGACTCGGCGAATTTGAGAGTACTCCTGGACACTGCCATTAATCAGGCTGTCCAGAGGACTAAAGAGGAGCTTCAGACCACTATAAATAATTTGACAGCTAGAGTTGATAGTTTGCAGCCACCGTCCGCTGTCGAGGAGTAGAGGGAGATAGAGCTGAGGCCTGGGGTACAGTGTGACGAGACTCTGGATATAGTCAAGTCAGTACCTGAATTCGGGGGTGAGTCGCTAAAATATGTCTCTTGGCGGCAGGCCGCCATCACACATCGGCACATAAGCTGTTCGAGCCTTACTGTGGTAGCTCGAAATACTATCAGGCTGTGGCAATCCTGCGGAATAAGGTCACAGGAAGCGCGGAGGCTGCACTAATCGCCTACAATATGGTGCTTAATTTCAAGGCCATAGTGGGTAGGTTGGACTTTATTTATATGGACAAGAAGTCCATATTTACATTGGAACAGGAACTCTCCACGCTCAGGCAGGATCGGAGTTCTATTATTCAGTTCTATGATGAGGTAGAACGGAAGCTGACTGCCATTGTCAACAAGGTCATGATGTCCTATGAAGGCGATGATGCCTTAATCAGGTCGCTTAACCAAAAATATCGGGACGACGCATTGCGGGTTTTTGTCTTTGGACTTAGAAAACCGTTGTGCGATACACTATTCTCTTGCAAGCCTGCAGACTTACCGACTGCGTTGGCTCTGTCTTAGAAACTGTTTCTTAGAAACTAACCAAAATCGATACCACTTCGCAGCTGTCTATAATCATGGTCTAAATAACAATTCACAAAATGCCTTGTCTCAAATTTCCCCAAGGCAGAACCAGCAAAATACTAGACAAAATCTTTTCAACCAGCAGCTGACATGCCCACAAGCCCCTCCTGGCTATTCCATGCAACCGAATTTGCCACATTTTCATGATCGGACTCAGCAACCGTTCAATCAGTCGCAACTTACAATACCACAAATTCTAATTTCAGGTCCCACCCAAATTTTCGCGCTTTCATGCCGAATTCAGCTCAGGACATGAACCAACAAGGGTTCAACCCTACGTCAAATAACAGATTTCAGGGGTTCCATACACAGAAAAGGGACATAACATCCGATAAACAGATTCCCAGAAAGATCCAAAGAATCAACAATCTTGGCCATGAGGTCCTACAGAATGAATTTTCTGAGGAGGTTCACGATTATCGAGGAAATCCCGATATTCAGCCTTATCAGAGCTTTTTGGAGAATCAGACTCATGCAGATCCAGCCTTTGAGGATGAAATAAATTTTTTAGAGGAGGCTCAGTACTCCCCTACGTCGAAAGAATGATAGGCGGTAAAAATATAAAACTCCTGATTGACACTGGCGCATCGAAAAGCTATATTACAAACCTTACCGGACTCAAAAACATACACAAATTAGAAATCCCATTTTTAGTAAAATCTATTCACGGAGCTGATTTGGTGAATAGAAAAACATTAGTTACCGTTTTTGGTAAAACTGAGACTTTTTATTCTTCGAAACTTATCCCTTTTTGAATGTATCATTGCATACAGCTTCATATAGGGTATAAAGGGAGTTATCGACACCGAACACGACATCATCCACTTTGAGGGTGGTCAAGAAAAACGTCGAACACGTATTTTTCGAAATAATTAATAAAAACTCAGTCGTTTTTGCAAACCCAAACGAAGCTCTACTGTACAACACTAGAATTTCAGCTACAATTAGGACCATAGACCAAGAGCCAATATATTCAAGGTATCAGTCATATCCCATCTCAATGATAGAGTTTGTTAATAAAGAGGTGAAAGAACTTCTAAAGAACGGCATAATAAGACCGTCTCGATTACCTTACAATAACCCGGTTTGGGTTGTCGATAAAAAGGGTCTGGACGAAAATGGCAAACCCAATAGACGTCTGGTTTTTGACTTTACTAAGCTTAACTCTAAAACCATTCCAGACAAATACCCAATACCTGGCCCGTCAATTATCTTATCAAATCTTGGAAGGTCAGAATTCTTCACAAGTTTGGATTTAAAGAGTGGGTTTCACCAAATTAATTTGGCTGAGCGTGATCGCGAGAAGACTGCTTTCAGTGTAAATAACTGGAAATACGAGTTTTGCCGTTTGCCATTTAGGCTTAAAAACGCACATAGTATTTTCCAAAGAGCGATTGACGACGTTTATCATAATATTCTCTGAGCCTGAGCAGAAACATATTGATGATATCGACAGAATTCTCAAGAAATTTTACCACGCAAATGTGAGGGTATCATTAGAAAAGTCAAGATTTTTCAAAGCTTCTGTAGAGTACTTGGGGTTTATTGTTTCTAGCGACGGAATAAAGACCTGCCCGAAGAAGGTGGAATTACGAGGTCCCCAAAACACTAAGAAGCTTAAGGTCTTTTTTGGGATTAGCGGGGTATTACAGAAGATTCGTCAAGGACTATGCAGGCATCGCGAAACCGCATACTAGATTTCTGAGAGGCGAAAATGGTCATGTTGGCATTAAACATTCTAAACACATCAAAATAGAGTTAGATGAAGGTGCCTTAAATTCTTTCGGGAGGTAAAAAAGAATCCTATCCTCTGAGGATGTCACTCTTTTGTATCCGGACTTTGAAAAACCCTTCGATCTCACAACGAACGCCTCGTCCCTTGCAATTGGAGTGGTCCTTTCGCAGAATGGACGTCCTATCACAATGATATCTCGAACCTTGTCCGCTACCGAAGAAAACTATGCCACAAACGAGCGCGAGCTTCTCGCAATTGTGTGGGCTTTGAGAAGTCTTAGACATTATCTCTATGGGGTTAACAACCTCAACATATTTACTGATCATCAACCCCTTACATTCTCGATTTCAGACAATGATCCGAACTCAAAATTGAAACGGTGGAGAGCTTTCATCGAGGAATATTCTCCAACTTTCTTTTATAAACCTGGCAAGGACAGTGTGGTCGCCGACGCTCTATCAAGGCAATTTGTCCATGTTATGGAAGATTCCGGATCTACAACTTCATTCCAGGAATGCGGAAGCGAAATTTCGCTTACTGAAATTATTCCCACTGTCGAAAATCCGGTCAACTGTTTCAGAAACCAAATTGTTCTTACCGAGGGTACTGAATGTAAGAAAGTAACGAGGATTATTTTCAAAGACCGAATTCGACACCTTTTAACGTTCGACAAAATTGAAAATCTCTTGGTCACATTAAAAGATTGTGTAAACCCACAGGTAGTTAACGCTATTCATTGCGACTTGCATATGTTGGGTCAAATTCAACATCTTCTCATAACAAACTATCCATCTGTAAAGTTTCGGTATGCTAATAAATTCGTGCCTGATATCTTCAATTCCGACGATCAGGTCGAAATTCTGGCAAACGAACACAATATGGCACATCGTTCAGCGTCGGAAAACGCAAAGCAAGTCCTTCAAGACTACTATTTCCTTAGAGAGATTGCGAAAAATTGCAAAATTTGTCACCTGGCAAAGTATGAAAGACATCCTCAAAAACATGAATTGGGCGAAACTCCTATACCTTCCTTTCCAGGTGAGATACTTCATATCGACATCTATAACAAAGACAAAAAAATTTTCTTGACTTGCTTGGATAAGTTTTCAAAGTTTGCCATAGTGAAACCTATTGCGTCAAGAGCCATAATTGATGTTAAACCAGCACTCATAGAAATTTTGAATTTTTTAAAGGAACGAAAACAATGATTTGTGATAACGAAAAGTCCCTAAATTCACAAACCATAAAATCACTAGTCAAGAACAACTTCGGTATTGAGGTTTACACAATCCCACCAATACACAGTACTTCCAACGGCCAAGTCGAAAGGTTCCACGGAACTTTATCTGAAATCGCTAGATGTCTTAAATTGGAATGTGCTTTCGAGGACACAGTGGAATTGGCATTAATATCCACCCATCACAAGATATAATAGGTCAATTCACTCAACCACCGAACTTAGACCAATGGACATAATTCAGTCTATACCGGATGGTTTGAAAGAAAGGGTTCAACGCAAAATATTGGCAAAGCAAAAGTCTGATCTTGATTATCACAACTAAAAAGCAATAGTTAAATCATACAGCCCTGGAGAAAAGGTTTTTGTTAGAGTAAATAAGCGTTTGGGAAATAAATTTAGTAATACGTTTGCCGAGAAAGTGGTGCAAGAGGATGTGGGCACAACCGTAAAAATTTACAATAGAATAGTCCACAAATATAATATTCGTTTCCTTATTGCAGCCCCCTAATATTTACAATAATTCTGACCACCAACTATGCTGCCATCTTGGATTATTCCACCTCACACTACATTCCAGTAGCGGACGGAGAAGTAGCAATCTTTAATTCTTATAGAGCTTTGGCTCATGTAACGGACCTGTCAAATTTCACAACCATAGTAGAAGAGACTAGAAACCTAACAAAACTATTGCCAGAATCGCGCATGCGTAAATTACTGGAATCAGATGTTGACCAAATGAAAAAAGCAATACAGTCCTTACGAATGCATAAATTTTATTGGGACTGCCTTGAAATACATAGCTGGCACGCCGGCTCACGATGATATGACTGAGGTTTGTGGCAAACAAAACGAATTGATTACAGCAAGTAACACGCAGTTAATTATAAACACTGAAATACAGTCTAGAATTAATAACTTAACTAAAACTGTCAATACACTTGTAAAGAAAGTAAAAACCTCGGAAATGGATGCGGGGTACCTTTATAGTCTGCTAAGCGAAAGAAATAGAGAAATACTGAGGGAACTAGATAATATAGATTTGTCCATAGCTTTGGGAAAGTTGCAAATGATTAATCCAATTTTGTTGGATAGTTCAGAAATAGATTTCATCTTAAAATCCGAAGCAGATCCCGATATTAGTGTAAGTGAAATAATTGCGAATTCTAAATTAAAAGTTCTACAGAATGAGAACATTATCAAATTTTTAATAAAATTTTCTAAGGTATTAAAATTTTGTAATAAGAAACTAATATTTCCTGTTGTACATAATGATATTACATTATCTTTTGAGACCGGTGATGTAGCAAAATGTGGCTACGAATACATTATTATGTTAAAGAATTGTAAGAGGAAATCCATAACTTCATTTTGTGAATTATTGAGCAGTAAGAACAGTCCATGCCTCAGCAGTTTGTTAAACAAAACAAATTCCGCACAAAATATGCAACCCTTTGTAGAGATTGACGATGGAATCGTCATCATAAACAACCAGCCCTCCAGAGTCATTTCCGAAAATTTAACAAAATATCTCCCAAGAGGTACTTATCTCATAACTTTTGACAATACTTTGACCATTAATTCAATGGAATTTAAAAATTTCCGTAAAATCGTCTTTAAGAGTCCTGAGATTCCGGTGGCTCACACCGTTAACTTGACGGATCATACTACTATATTGTCACTTCAATACCTTCATGATCTAAATATTCAAAATGTGGATCATATCTCTCACCTACACCTGAAAGTAAAAGGAACCCTATATGCCTCCGTCTCTCTTTTTCTATTAATCCTAATAATTTGTATTGCTTACGTTTTTGCTAAAAGGCAACGTAAAGTAAAAATCAACAATATTATCCAAAATTACGAACAGACGGGGACGTCTTCGTCTTAAAGGGGGGAGCAGTTAATGTCCGTTATTACGTACGTCGTCATTTGGTAGATTTAAACCTCTGCATTTCCGCCCAAATGTTAATTTCATTCCTTAAAAACTCTTCCATTATTTGCTAACGCAACATTTTAATTCATGTTGCGCAATTGACTTAATTTGATTGGCCAATTGGCCAAAAATTTTGCACGCCGATATTTGCTGGCTAAGCAGGTGGTTTTGGGTTTCCTCAGTCAGGATAAAAATGTTTTGTAAATTATTATTCAGTCAGCTCACATAGTGAGAACTCTAAAGTTTAAGAAATTAAAATAATAAATTTGTAAGTTCACATAGTGAAATAAAACAGATTGAAAATGAATAAGTTTATCCAATTGTTAAATAAAATAACAAAGTCAAAATAATAAAGTTTACCAAATTGTTAAATAAAATAACTAAGAAGTAAACAAATAAAGTTGTAAAATTATTATTTGGAATAAAATAAATAAATAATACAACTCACATAGTGAGAACAGTAAGGTGAAAACTAACTTATACAGAGACTAACAACTTTCATCCATACATTTACTGAAGGAGGGTGAACATTCTCACTTGTAAGGCTAGGTGGAAGACTACTGAATGCAGACTTGAAGTTCAATACCAAGTTTCCACTATTATTACCAGGAAAAAATGGCCTTGTCACACTCTATTTGCGAAATTTGCATTTAGAAAATTGTCATGCTGATACAAAAGGCTGATAAATGCGAAAGAAGAATGCAAGAGAATAGTTGGTAAATGCTTACATTGATTCCACTATCAACTTCATGCCACTGCGGCCGCCGCACTTCGGAGGACTATGGGAAGCTCCCGTCAAACAGGCGAAGTTACTACTTCTGAGATGCCAAGTGGCATCAGGAAGCACCCAACATAGAGGTAGGTCAAGTGGTAATCGTCCACGAATACAATCACCCGCCACAGGATTGGTTTCGTATTCAAGGGCTAAGGCGGCAAGGTCAGATTGGCGGAGGTCGCAACGCGCAACGGTGTTTTTAAGCGCCCTATACACAAATTAGCTCCACTACTGCTAAACTGAAGACCTCCGGTCCTTCAATGGGGCCGGAATGTTGTTGTTTATTTCACATATTGCTTTATTTTGTTTATAGTAACCTTAATTATAATTTGTTTAATTACTGTTTATTTACTGTTATTTTATATAAAATATAAAATAATGAATTTAAATGAAATTAACCCCTAATGTTGTAATGAGATTAGTAATAAGGTCAATGCATTATTAAAATAACAAGGTCAGATAAAAGCAACGGAGTTACTGAATAATTAGCACAGTTAGGATTAAGTACATAGAATAAGTTAGAATTAAGAAATATGAAATAAAAGAATTCAGTTGATAATTAGAAGCGATATTGACCGGTCATTCTTATTTCATGGTATGTTCTTCGCGAGTTCTAAAAGAAAACTTATTTAGTGTCCAAAAATTTATTTTAATATTTAAATTATAAATCAATTAATTTAAAAAATTAGTCCTAAAAAGATTAGAAAAAAACAATCGCCATTTGTTTTTGTTTTTGGATGAACCATACCCTATGCGTACGTAAGATACATTTTCTTTTTTTGGTGTTTTAATTTTTGTTTTTTAAGATAAATATATCCAAAAGTGGAGTGCAAGTGTAAGAATAAAATAAAAAGAAAAGCAAAATAAAATAAACAAAACGAAAATATACAAACAACACAGTGTATTAATTTAACCGTGTTGTTATTGTTGAATACTTATAAACAGTTGTAAGATTGTCACTAATTAGGGTGGCCACGTTTTTTTTTTTAATATATTTTGCTTTGTTGCGATATTTGTGTCTTATATTCTTACACTAATATAAATCGAAATATATCTATATTATATATATATATTATTTATTTTTTATATATATTTATATATATATATATATATATAATAAATATATATATTTTTTACATTTTTAATTGAGATTGTGATAGGTTAGGTTAGGTTAGGTCGTAGTGGTAGCTTTGATCATGTCACAAAGCTCACTTGAGCGCGCATAGCGGCCCGTTGTGATGCCACGGGTGAATACTGTCCCTGTTCTGACCAAGTTTCACCAAGACCAGGGAGGAGGAAGAAGTTGGCCAGCTCACGGGCTGCTCATCAGAAGCACGACTACCCTACGCTGGAAAACCAGCCAGAAAGTTTGATTAACAAAGCTATATCCTTGATGTCAATAGATGATAGCTCCGTCAAGCTGACAAGAAACGGAGAGCCAAATAATCTATTCCTGCACCTAGCAAGTGACGGACACTGACAGAAGAAGTGGATCACAGTCTCTTCTTTCCGCGTGTCTGCCCATAATGCAATGGCCCGTAAGCATGGCCACTGTGGTCGAGATGATGTTACGACCAAGTTCAGGCAACAGGTTAGTACGCCTACTATCCATCAAAGGCCAGGTGAGTCTAGAGATGGAGCAGGACTCCTCATTGACCCAGGATAGGTTGGCGTCTCGAAAGAATTTTCGCACAATAGCCAATTTGAACGAGGCAAGTGGCATGCCTAACTCAATCGAAGACGATTCCGGAAGAAGTGCACCAGCTCTGGCGAGCTCGTCGGCTCTACAGTTCGCCAGAACATTACTGTGCCCGGGGACCCAGACCAGCGAGACGCTGTAGCTCTCAGAAAGAAGGTCGAGACAGCGGCGACATTCCCTTACGATCCTGGAGTTATTCACAAAACCCGACAGAGATCGTATGGCGGCCTGACTGACGGAGAAGACCGAGACTCGGGTGAAAGGAGCACCGTTGACGAGGATCCATTGAGCGGCCCGCTAAATGACCATCACCTCCGCCTGAAACACGCTACAGTAGTTTGGCAGCTAGAGAGAAATGTTCAGGTCCAGTTTCCCAGAGTAAATTCCGCTTCCAACACCATTGTCAATCTTTGAGCCGTCGGTGTACATATCAAGGTGTTCCGGGTGCACGACCATATTAGAATCCCAGTCGTCCCTGCCCGTAATCAGAAAGTGGAAACCCCTATCCAGGCAATACTCCGCAGGAAGGTAATCCAAGTTCACAGGGGTAGAAGGTACAATGCGCCAGCGAGACAGGGCATTAAGTCTAGTCGCAGCAAACTTGGCTATCTGCTTAGCGAGAAGCTCAGTAGGAACGCAGTTGAGCATTGCGTCGGGGTGGTGCGCAGAGCACCGGTTATGTAGATGGCCGCAGACCCGTATAATAAGTTAGGTTCGATAACCGCTGAATATATCCAGCGCATGATCCTTGGTCGAAGAACCTATCTGGTTCCGGCCGCTCTTCTGCAGCAGTAAGCAGCACTTGCCTCTTACGCGCCCTAGCAGCCAGATTCGGCCCCTGGTTGGGCTTGAGATCGAGGATCTGGCCTAGATATTTGACCTCGGACTTCAACGTGAGTCTGGTTCCGCATATGCTGGGAAGGGAGAAGGTCGGAATTTTGTATCTCCTACCTTGACGCTGGATGCAGTCAAGGTATTTGTGTGTGGAACTTTCGGAATTTTTCGAAGACGACTAGTCTCGGCAGTGGATTCCACGCTCGCGCATTAGTTCCTCCACGAAGCCCTCTTCGCCCGCCTTACGGCGTATTTAAGTTCGCTCTTTTTGGCCTTGTAGGCCGACCATTCGCTTGTGGCCTTTGCCCTATTAAAGAGTCTGCCACTGGATCGATGCAGATCATCGATCTCTGCGTTCCACCAGGGCGGTTTCAGAGAGGATAGAGAGGTTTTGACAGAGGATATGGCTGCCGACCTGAGTGCCGCCGACAGTGTCCGCAGCCCTATCCACATCAAGTCGGGTCGTAATAGTCGGGGGTCAAGGGAAGGCTGCTGCGCAGTCTTATATATATTAACAGTCTTATGCAAAAAACTTACAACATGCTTACTAACCGTTGTTAAGCTAAATTCGATAAAAGTGTATTCAAAAACGATAATTAGCTTAAAACACCTGTAGTATACAATACTTGCATTGTTAAATTTCTTAGATTCAAAGTAGGGTCGAACCATTGTTAAATCTAAGAAATTTAAACCTACATTAAAGTCATATCATAATCGTTGTTAAGGTCATAATAAGGTTTTTTTTTTTGCATAAGACTGTAAGAGTTTAATTTTTATTAAAAGTAATAATGAGTTTTCCAGTCTTATGCAAAAAAAAACCTTATTATGACCTTAAAATGAACATTAGTTAACAACGACTTTTAGCTTAATAATCCATTATTAAAAAGTATATGCAAAAACAGTATTTTAACTAATATCCATTTTAATGCTTTTTTATTTGATGCTGGCAATACCGTTATTTTATTCTATCAATTTTTCCTTAGTGTTGTGTATGAACGATTATTAGTTCATTTGGTATTCGTGTCTAATATTATTTTTTTATATTTTTATACAAAATAATTGTTTTTATTAACATAAAAAATGGGGTTGTATTTGTTTATTTAATGAAAACAATGTACAAATAAAATAAAACAACCAATGTAATTAAAATATTATATTTTGATTAAAGAAAGTATTAAGTACCGGTTTCTTTAAATTTGTTTTGATAATTTAGACATCACTAAACTATTTTGTAAACAAAATTTATATTTTTGGCAAAATTGAATTTAATATTTATAATAATAAATGTTTTTACAGATGCAAATTAAATAAAATTCAAAAAATTAATTGTGAAATTATTTACTAATGGGTGATTTTTTAAGAGCTATAGCAAAATTTTTCAAAAAAAACATAAAATTCAGAAAAATGTATGAAATCTTTATTTGAATCGATAGTACGGTCCATATAATTTAATGTTTGAAGATTATTTCATGAAAATGTTGACCGCAACTGGGTCTCAAATGCTCCATCCGCTTAGTCCAATTTTGGCATACTCTTTTCAACATTTCGGCCGGTATCTCACGAATAAATCAATGTTGTCTTCCAATGCGTCAATTGAAGCGGGCTTGTCTGTATAGACATGAGCTTTAGCATATCCACACAAAAAATAGTCTAAAGGCGTTAATCCGGTCCCGAAAGTGAAATAAAATGTTCACCGAACTCGCCTCTCAATAAGTCCATTGTTACGCGTGCTGTGTGGCATGTGGTACCGTCTTGTTGAAACCACATGTCATGCAAGTCAAGCTCTTGCATTTTGGGTAAACAAAAGTTGGATATCATCTCACGGTAACGCTCACCATTCACAGTTACGTTACGATTCGCAGCATCTTTGAAGAAGTACGGTCCAATGATGCCACCAGCCCATAAACCGCACCAAACTGTGACTTTTTCTGGATGCATTGGTAGCTTTTGCAATGCTTCTGGCTGATCTTCACTCCAAAATCGACAATTCTGCTTATTTACGTATCCATTGAGCCAAAAATGTAGGTTTAAAGTAGGGTTGAACCATTGTTAAATCTAAGGTTTACTACAGGTGTTTTAAGCTAATTATCGTTTTTGGATATACTTTTATCGAATTTAGCTTAACAACGGTTAGTAAGCATGTTGAAAGTTTTTTTGTATAAGACTGTTCATGTTTATTTTTTATATAATTATTTGATTGTAAACTGTTTATACTAAATAAATTTATTTACGTAAATATAATTTATTTAAATTATTAGGTTTAATTTTTATTTCAGTGTATTAAAGTTTCATTTTGGCTTTTAAGTTTATTATCAGTTTAATTTATATGTAAATTTTAACGATCATTTTGATGGGCCTTAGCCCAGGCCAGACGGCTCTTCTCGTCCTCTGAAAGGAGACCCGGGTCAGTCGGGCCAATTCTCTCAATGCAAGTTTTAAAGGTTTATCGCGAATATCTCTTAAAACTTTTTGAAATAAAAGTTTGATTTCATACGTTCGTGCTTCAACTTTCAATTTTCTTTGATAAACCCTAGTCTTTAGAGTTTTCTTGAACTCTATTTATTAAAACTAATTTTGATTAACATTTTCAAACCCTTTTTGGATTTTTTTTCTCCCGATAAATTAATTTAAAAAAATATATAGTCAAATGGCTATATTTTTTTGACGCAAAGGCCAAATATATGTCGGGATACTCTTTATATTTTCTATCCGCCTCATTTATTGACGGATTAATTGATAGCCCTAAGAGTAAGGCCACGAAACCGATTACTAGCACTATCCCCATTAACCTTCCCCGATGCGATACCCCAACCTTTTCTGTCGATTATGCTTCTTGGCCAACATTTGGAGATATGTTCTCGGCCGTTTACGGAAATAACCCCCATATTGGAAATATTCAAAAGATGTACTATCTTTTGCAAAAAACTGATCTCGTAGATCGTTACGAGAATAAAAGAGTATTAGTCAATTCTCAATTGAAAACTCTTTTTTACATCCCTTTCATATCTAAAGAATCTGACCCTTCAATTAAAAGTTTGCAACGGACAATTAATGATTGCATAATAAATTTGTCGTTATTGGGCATAGAAACTAAAAATTGGAACTTAATTTTTTTTACATTTGTTCCAATATACTGCCCAAACACACTCTAGGTCATTGGAAGCATTCTCAAGGGCCTTGGTCAGACCTACCTAAGTGGATGAATTCCTGACGGCCAGATATCGAACTTTGGAATTAGTTTCGGACGTAATTGGCTTTGGTTAGTAACCAAAGCAGCTCAGCCCCGTACAACTTCTGAGACTGTTGCCCCGAATATACCCCAAAGAAAGTGTCCAATTTGTAATCACAACCACACTATTCGTTTGTGCTCTGATTTTCTTAGAATGTCGGTTGCACGAATTGTTTAGCCGTTTCCCATGAGTCAAAAAGATACCTTACCTCTAACGTTTCCTATATTTGCAAAAAAATATGGTTCGCTACTTCACCGTAGCGAATCTTCTACCCGGGAAAGACCGAGAGCTGAAACCAGCACCATTAACCCATTATCCCCAGATCGCTCTTTAGAGGATAATTGTCCATCGACATCCGCTACTACCCATTCATTCTACAATTTCGCTACCCGTCTACAGTCCATCCCGTCTTCAACAGTTATGTTAGGAACTGCCCAAGTAAATATAGAATTGAATTATGCGATGTTTTCAGCGAGAGCTCTAATAGACCCAGCGTCTCAAGCTACTTTCATCTCTCGAAAGTTGCAACATAAGCTAGATTTTTCAACCTATTCGGGACCTGGTGCCGCTATTCTGGGCCTTAATGGCGTAGTGGTAGCAAACTCAACAATAGTTTGCATTATTTCGCTAGGGTCTCCTATTGATTCATCGTTTAAATTCACCACGGAAGCATATGTTGTTGAAAAGCTCGTTGGGCAACTACCCACATTCTGGTTAGCGAAGTATGCTGATTTTGATGCACCCGAACTACCTTTAACAGATTTTAAATATACCCATATGGATTGGGTGGAGATGTATACTCCCAGATAATGCTTTACGGAATTCGAAAGGACCCCAAAGACCCTTTGATCGCCCAACAAACCATTTTCCGTTGGGTTAATTCATTTCTCTTTAAATCTGAATTTATACTGATTTGAGTCTTGGTCCATCTCGAAAAGGTACGTTTGCTAAAAATATGCCCCGAGATTAAAACCTAATACGGGGAAGTAATTGAGGAATACCTTTCCCTAAACCACTCACCGATTATGACTCTATTTCATTCTCCTCCAGTCACCATTTACCCTGTCATACCGTTTTTAAGTCAGGTAATTGATGTTTTGTTTTGTTTGCCTCCCGAACATCCACTATATTCCTAATTTTTGAAATTGTCGGACGCCAACACCACTAAAGCTCTGGGTTTACGTTCGAATGCGAGCATTGATACATTTGCTTCAGGTCAGCTCCAACGACCTACATTTGGTGTTAACTGTGCCCCTTATTTGGCTATAAGAACACTACATAAGTTAGCTGATGATTGTGAAACGAATCACCCTTCTTCTGAGATTTTGCGAAACCAAATGTATGTGGATGACAGTTTGGTTGGTTCGCATTCCTTTGTAGAGGCTACTCTTAATCGTGATGATATAATTCATGTTCTGCTGGCTTTTCTCTTCGCAAATGGACTTCAAATGATAGAGAACTTATTGAGGATTTGCCACCCGAACATCTATTGGATTCCAAATTTATAAAATTGTCAGACGCCAGCACCGCTAAAACTCTGGGTTAACGTTGGAATGCGAGCATTGACGCATTTTTTCCAAGCCAGCTCCAACACCCGATTTCTCTATAGTCACAAAACGTTCTTTCTTGTCTCAAATAGCCAAAGCTATTTGACCCCGTTGGGTGAGTGGCACCTAAAATAGTAGAGCTAAAATTATTATGACACCAAGTTATAAAGACAGAACAGATTGGGACGAATGTTTGGAACTCATGATGTTTAACAGATGGCTTGAGTTTGTCGATGATTACTCGCACATCGACAGGATTAACATCCCCCGTTGGTTTAAATTAACCCTCAGTATGAAGTTTAATTTCATGTATTTTGTAATGCTTCTGAGGAAGCATATGCCGCCATTCTGTGCAGTAGAGTCCTAACCCCATCTGGTGAATTTGTCACCCACTTGCTCGCAGCCAAAGTAAAAGTTGTGCCTGTAGAGGTGTAAACTTTACCCCACTTAGAGCTCTGCTATGCAACTCTATTGGCAAAAAATGGTATTTTCACTTCGCAAGAAGTAGAATCTTATCAGATCGGAAGCCTTTGTGAGACAGATTCGACTATCGTTCTGTCCTGGCTTTAAAAACCCCCGTGCCATTGGCCAACTTTTGTGACAAATTTAATAATAATTGGAATCACATGGGATCTCTATATAAAGTTTTTTCGTCGAAAAAACTTTTCAAAGAAATTTTATTGTTCGTTATGACAATTAACCCCATAACGATTGAAAATTTAGTCGAATCCAACAGATTTATTTCGTCCCTGAATGGCCGAAATTCGAACTTCCAACGGCGTTCTAATGCGACCAATTGTGAGGCTCGTGCGGCTTTCTAATCCAGAGCAATAATAATTCTTTCTCTCGTTTCCTGTTGTGTGTTTGTCGTTTTTATTCCAGATAAACCAATACCCCGTTGGCTAATTGTTGAACGCCTGAGAGGCAAACACCAAAATAATAAATGTTGGCAACGAAAAGCAGTCTACTCCTACAGAAAACAGAAGGAGAGCGCAACCCACGACTAAACCCATGCATTGCCCGCAAAACTTTTTTATATTTTATCATAATTTACAGCTAAGCACAAAAATTATATTACAGATTTATGCATTATTGGTAATTTTTATCTCCGGCCAGGTGACTCCTCGTTCCACTTGTTGCAATGTTGCAAGGGGACGGGGTGTTCACGCTGGCCACCCTACTTTTAAGTTTAGATTTAAGTTTTGTTAAAGTGCATAAACCACCCGTTAGATCACTATTCGATCCACCCCCGAAGTCAAAGGTACAAAATAAATAATATTTGATTATTTAAAACTAATTAATTTTGTTTTTATTTACCCGTATTCTCACGAAATATTTTATTTTATTTTTTTTTTCCCCGCTCACCCCCACACAAAGTATACCATTACGAACATAAATCGCAACTCCACCACCTCTAGACCTGGTCCCAATACCATTAACTAAGATTCACCTATTTGATGGGAAATGTTTAAAGCTCTGTAAACGAAAAACTGGATCATGGACATCTACGGGTAACCAACTTTTAGAAACGCAAATAACATCAATACCCGCTGACACAAACAAATACCTGAATTCGTCAATCTTATTATTTAAGCTTTGAGCATTTATGTGGACAATGTTGAGACCTGCTCTCTGTTTTGCAGAGCTCTTATCATATTACATACACAGTCTCTGGAATTAAAAACATTAAAATTCATGAAATCATATGAAATTTTTGGCAATGCATTCAAAAATTAGATCCAAAGCAGAAGTTGTAATAATTAACAGTCTTATTCAAAAAAACTTACAACATGCTTACTAACCGTTGTTAAGCTAAATTCGATAAAAGTATATCCAAAAACGATAATAAGTTGAAAACACCTGTAGTAAACCATTGTTAAATCTAAGAAAGAAATCTAAGAAATTTAACAATGGTTCAACCCTACTTTAAACCTACATTAAAGTCATATGTCATAATTTTAGTAAAATTTTTGACATTTTGTGAAAAACATTCTAGTTTTTTAAAAATAAAATAAAATAAAAAATGAAAAAAAAAACAAAAAATAATATGGATACACTCAATTTAATCCGGAGAATTTAGAATTTATTAGAATTTATTAGAATTGGAAAATATTTTGATAGGTTAGGTTAGGTTAGAGGACGTGTACTTGTCAATTAAGACAAGTACAGTACCCGGAGGTCGAATTGACCCATTGTACAACGTCCTAGTTTCTCACACCACTTATGTTGTGTGTGTTAATTTTTATACATGAGTGGTGGGACCTACAGTTTAAAGTCGACTCCGAACGACAGATTTTTATTTATTGAGAAACTTTTCATGTCAATTTTTATTTACTCTCAGAGTTTTTGCCAGAAATCTACTGAGAGGAAGTCGCCGAAGAAATACTTTTTTATTTTGTCTTGATGTCTGGCCTGGGGCTCGAACCTTGGCTTTACGTCTAATAAGCCTACACACTACCTACTAGACTACGGCGACTTCAAAATTTTGATACAAATATATTAATTTTGAATTTCAAAAGAAACTATTACCATTACAAAATGCGGACCGACCCTTCTTCATTCCAGATGTGGAATTTAAATCCAAGTACCGTTTCAATAAAGAAACGGTTAAAAAATTTAAGTCTAATACGATCAGATATAGAAGTTGATCGAAGAGGAACTTCCCCTGCGCTGTAGGTGTTGGTAGCATTGCGTTGTTGGGGACGTAGGGAAGCATGTAAACTGAATAACAAGAAAAGTATAGATTTAAGATTACATTTTTAGATTCAGGATGATGCTGGTGATCACCGTGGCCTTGCACAATCTACATTTAGCCGTATATGTGCAAATTATTCTTTTTGCCAAAAATATAATATAATAATTTTGTTTACAAAATAGTTTAGTGATGTCTAAATTATCAAAACAAATTTAAAGTAACCGGTACTCTAATACTTTCTTTAATCAAAATATAATATTTTAATTACATTGGTTGTTTTATTTTATTTGTACATTGTTTTTATTAAATAAACAAACACAAACCCATTTGTATGATAATAAAAACAATTATTTTGTATAAAAAAATATTTGACACGAATACCAAATGAACTAATAATCGTTCATACACAACATTAAAGAAAAATTGGCAGAATAAAATAATGGTATTGCCAGCATCAAATTAAAAAAACATTAAAATGGATATTAGTTAAAATACTGTTTTTGCATATACTTTTTTAATAATGGATTATTAAACTAATAGTGTTTTCACTCCAACATTTAAAACCTGATTTTAGCATTAAAACCATAATCAGCTGATATTGCGTTCACACCGCAAGTTTTCTTAAATCTGGTTTTAAATTCATGACATTTATAAATACGCAACAGCTGTTTTTGTTCTGATTTTGTACTTTTTGTTTATTATGTTTGGTTAGTTTTCGGGGTGGGTTTTTATTATTTTATTTTATGAGCAATATGTCTTATTTCATTTTGATATATTTAGCTTCTTACTTACCTTTTGCATAAGAAACTATATTCATTCTGACCAAAAACCACACACATTTCGATTAATAATTAAATATTTACAAATCTTTAAAATTTTCAGTGAAGAAATTAAAAAAATTCAAAATTTTCCCTTTTTAACACAAAATAAATGTTTATTTAATGTTTTTGTATTTATTTTGTTTTTATCAGCTGCCTTCAAGATTTCAGAGCTGGTAGCTCTGATTTAGTGCATTTAGTACATCAAAACAAAGTTGTATTTCATAAAACCTACTTAAAACCAATTTAAAAAAGGTTTTATTTTGGTTTTAACACAATAATTTTGTATGTTAAAAACAGGTTTTATTTTTGGTTTTAACGTTGAAACCAACTTTTGCATTAAAACCACTCGGTGTGAAAACACTATAAAAGTCGTTGTTAACTAATGTTGATTTTAAGGTCATAATAAGGTTTTTTTGCATAAGACTGTAAGCGTTTAAATATAAAGGAAGAAGAAGAGGTATGTATCAATTAAATTAAAGTTGAAATGATAAGATTTACTAAAATCAGGGTAAATCATGGATGTTAAAACAACATGGCCAGGAAATAACTTGTTAAGGCTGTCCATATCATCTATTAGTATAAGGTCATCATTCATATCTTTTTTATGTATACACAACCTCGCAAAGTGAGGCGAATTGTCGAGCTCAATATTTTAAAATTGGTCTGAGTTAAGTTCTCGTTGGAAGTCGCCGTAGTCTAGTAGGTAGTGTGTTGGCTTATTAGACGCAAATCCTGGGTTCGAGCCCCAGGCCAGGCATCAAAGACAAAATACAAAAAGTATTTTTTCGGCGACTTCCTCTCAGTAGATTTCTGGCAAAAACTCTGAGAGTAAATAAAAATCGCCATGAAAAGTTTCTCAATAAATAAAAATCTGTCGTTCGGAGTCGACTTTAAACTGTACTCATGTATAAAATTAAAACACACAACATAAGTGGTGTGAGAAACTAGGACGTTGTACAATGGGTCAATTCGACCTCCGGGTATTGTACTTGTCTTAATTGACAAGTACACGTCCTCTAACCTAACCTAACCTAAGTTCTCGTTAACATAGAACTTTTCTTCTGAAGTCATACCAATATTCCTAAGGCGGAAGACAAAACCATTGTGAAGATTCCTGTATTTTGCCGTGGATTTCAGGAAAAAGTTCCTATCATATGCAGACCACAGTTTCATAATAAGAGCAGCATCTTTAGAGTTCTCTGTACGTTTGTTGTTGTGATTCCTTAGGCGGTAAATGGATTGAATGTTCGGTACAGGGGTATTTATGATGTTACATATTTTATGGAATATTTCCGACAGGTTTTCGTTCTGAGTACGGGATTTTATTGATCCTAAGCTCAGATGAAACCGGATAATTCTCCTATTGCCTCAATTTTAATTAGAGATCATTTATTTCCTCGCGCATATCATTTACTTCCCCAGATTTGTTCTCAAGGATGATTATTCTCTCACTAATGTTTTGTAATTTATCCTCAATAATAATATATTTTTCGCGCAGTTCACTGATTAAAGGTTTGGTTACTCAAGCGTAAGAAACGTAAAATCGTAATGCAAAAAGCCTTAAAAACGTTTGTGAAGTTATAGAAACGTTTAAAACGGGACATATGTCAATGAAGAATGTAAATAAAAACGAAACAGAACACAAAACAACACAAACACGAACACAACACAATGCAAAGAAATTTGTATACATACATTTGCACGAAGTCAGCTGTTAAGAATAGTGATGAGTGTTGTTATGATGAAGCAAAATTCAAAAAGTACCAATTGCATACTTTGAATTGCAAGATGCTATATTTTCTTCTTAATTTTTATGTTATCATAAATTTTAATTCTTGTAATGTTATAGAATATTACATTGTTGGCTTACTCTAAGTCAATATTTATGGAATTTACATATAAGTACAGTTGAATTTTGCTCTATTCAAAGTTATTTTTTTTATTAAATTGCAAAACAATACCTCTAGCTAGAATAGTCATAATAAAAAATACTTTTATAATTCTTTATGAACATTAGATTCATAAGAATATGCATTTAAAAATTTTAAAGATTTACGTATAAATAGGAAAGTACCAAAAGGGCATTTGCGTTGCATTGCCACTCATAATATATATTATTTATTTATGTTTCAAAAAATTGTTTATACACATTACAATCATAATAACATTTAAAGAAAAATCATGTTTTATATACAAATTTAAAAGGTTAATATACATATACCGTTAATATGTATGAAAAAGAATTCGTACCACTCCGTCACTCAAAATACATACATATTATTTATTTATTTATATTGTTAAAATTGTTTGTATAAATTTCATTATATACCTGTAACAATTTAAAAGTTTTATATAAATAAGCATGAATGTACAAAAGAGGACATTTGTTCCGCAATGCAACTCTGCATACAATAGCCCCATCACTCATGTGTCACATAAAAACGTGGGAGAATTCTGTTTTATACAAATCAAGGCATATTCATAAGAGGTAGCCGCAACTCTACAACAAATACAACAATGCAAAAACAACAGCCATTTTGTTTTTGTTAAAGAGTACGCGGAATGTCAAAAAAATTAACCCTCAAACCTCCATAGGAAATTAATTAAAGCAATTAAAAAAACTAAATAATTTTTATATATTGAAAATTCTTACGATTTTTATGTCATGCTAAATTACACAATAGAGCAGCACCTGTAAATTAAAAAAATATATCAGCTGCAAACGTTATTTCTTATTTATTATTGTACCAATTAAAATTTGTACCCAATTTATATTTATTTTATGACTGAATTTTGAAATTGAATACTTATTTAAACAATTTTCTCTTGAATTATATAAAAACATATTTTCAACAGAAGATTGGCCCAATCTGTTTTAATTCCTATATCCCAATCTTCTGAAAGAGAATTTGTTTTAAAAATAACACACAAGTTATTTCAGTCACAGTTTAGGCACCTTGTTGGAGACATGGAATTCTTTTTTTTTTTTTTTTTAATTCATCACTTTCATCTAAATAACTATAAATATAGTAAATCTAGGTTGTAGTTTAAAATATATATGTATTTAACGTTAAAGGTTTAAATATTATTAATCATCTTGCAAAAATTTTAATATAATTGGCTTTTAAAATAGTAATCCTAAAGAATTTCTAGAGTGCGTATCGTTAAGGATATATGCGGTACATATGAGGGTTTATGACTAATATAAATACGAAATTGAATATCGAAACAAAATACACAAAAAAACAAACAATTTTTTTGACAGTCCAAATGTCGTCAGCTGTTGACTTAAGGCTACCTTCTATGAATATGCCATGATACAAATCGTTCCGTTTTGTTAACGAGAGAGAACATTTCGGTAAGCGTTCACATTGTTTTCCATATGCGAAAAAGAGAACGTTAGCTAAAATTTAAGAATTATATTTACTGTTGTACACTGTTTATTGCTTTGATCGTTTTATATTTTTGAGATTTTTTAATGTTATTTTTAGTTAATAAAATGATTTTAATGGACAATTGAATGTTTAACAACTTTAGAGTTAATTAAATTTAATTAAAATTTATTCAGAACACAAAAGTAAATAAAATTAGTAATAAATCTATTACAAATGTCTCATATAAATATGCACAAATTTAGCGGGTCATAATTATGAACACGTCTGTTCAGCATAAGTATCATTCAAGTATCGTTTCATTAGTTTTAAAAGAGATATATAGCAAGAGTTTATTAACATTATTTTCGACCAGTATGTATATGTATTTCTGCATTTAATTTCCAACTGTCTGATCGCTTTTCAAAACAATTATTCAATTTGTTCTTTAGGTATATCACATATATCATCACGCAAAGTGAGGTATTGGTGTGTATGATTAAATGCATTTGTATTTACAAGTTCCCAAACTGAAAAAATGCAATTGTGTGCTAAATGAACTTTGTTTGATTTGGCGATTTTGAGAGTTTCTATGAGGCTATTCCTAAAGAAGAACATTCTGTTCACACTCTGAGTGTCCATCGGCAGGAGTTAACCCGTTTATGGGAAGCTTTTCGTGACACTTACGAGGACTTATTGGAAAATGCCGAGGATACCGAGATATCTGCTAAAGACCTATGTATATGTCGGGCTATACACTATATTTTCAATGCATCTCGCTTATTGACGGGTTAATTGACAGCCTTAAGAGCAAGGCCGAGAACCCCCCTACTAATAGTATCCCGATTCATCTTCCCCCTGTGACACCCCAACCTTTACTCGTGATTACGCATTTTGGGCAACGTTTAGGGATATGGTTTTGGCCATTTATGGAAACAACCCCCACCTTAGCAACATCCAAATGATGTATTATCTTTTACAAAAAATTATTATTGCACGGGTTAATAATCAACGCAGTTCTGGTAACTCTCGAAAATTGAGAACCTTTGGGACAACTGTGGCCCCTAACTTACCTCAAAGAAAATGTCCAGTTTGCAGTGAAAATTATCCCATTCGTTTATGTTCGGACTTTTTAATAATGACGGTTAGTGCTCCTTTGGCAACTGTTAGAAAGCATAAGTGCTGCACGAATTGTTTGGCAATCTTGCATGAGTTCAAAAGATGCCAGGCCTTCTCCTGCACAAAGGCGAAATGAAGTGGATAATGGCCCATCTGCATCCACCGCTGCTTGATTATTTCAAAATTTCGCTACCCGACTACAGTTCACTCCGTAGTCGACGGTTTTATTAGGAACTATCCAGGTGAATGTAGTGCATAATGATGTAGGTTTTCCTGCTCTAATCGACCCGGCGTCTCAAGCTTTCATCTCCAGAAAGCTGCAACGGAAGCTAGATCTTCCAACCCTTTTAGCACCGGCTCCCACAATTGTGGGCCTTAATGGCCGCAAACTCGACTAAAGTCTGCCTTGTATCGCTGGGGTCTTCTATCGATCCTGCGTTTAGACTAATTATGGAGACATATCTATGTGGTTGACAAGCTAACTGGTCGGTTACCCACATGCTCCTTAGCGAAGTTTGTTGACTTCAACACTCCCGATCTTCCGTTGACAGACTTGAAAGGTGCCCACATGGATTTGCTATTAGGCGCAGATATATACTCTCAACATGTTTCCTGAGGTTAGAAAAGATTCTAAAAACCCTTTAATCGATCAACGAACTGTTTTCGGTTGGATAGTTACTGGTAAAATACCTCAGTCGAATCCGTTGGATTCCGTTGCTACCTTCTTTGGGCAACTGGATTTAGATACGAAAATTAGTCGATTCTGGGGAATAGAGGAAATACCGAAGTCGAAAATATAGTCGCCTGAAGATTGCTTTTGTGAGGATCTGTATCGTCGCATGACTTATGGGACTAAAGAGGGTCGATATGTAGTTGCTTTACCCTTTAAATTCGAATTGTCGACGGACATCTATTGGATTCCGAATTTCAGAAATTGTCAGACGCCAGCACCGCTAAAACTCTGGGTTTACGTTGCATTTTTCTTCAAGCCAGCTCCAACGCCCGATTTCTTTGTAGTCACAAAACGTTCCGTCTTTTCTCAAATAGCGAAGCTATTTGACCCCGTTGGGTGGTTGGCACCTAAAGTCATTTAAATTCTCAGCGGCGATTCGAAGGTGCGAATGGCCGATATTCGAACTGCCAATGGCGTTTTAACGAGGCACAATAGTCAAACTCGGGCTGCTCCCTACTTATGAACAAAACTAATATTCTCTCTTCCTTTGCCCGTTTTTTTTGTTGTATTTACAGATGTCAGAACTAGCACCCCGTCGACTAGCAGTGGAACGTCCCAAGAATGAAAGCCTCGACGACGTTATTGCTGCCTCCAACTCCTAATGTCGATTGTATTCGGAACATCATCCATTGCGGAAACGCCCCAAATTCCGTCGCAGGAGTCCTTTTAAACGATTGAGCGTCGTAAAAAGGCTCAAATATTGCATAAACTGGCACACTCCCATTTGTCAAGAAGTGTCAGAGCAGACAACAAAGCCACCATAAAAGAAAAGCTGCTCACACCAGCAAACAGAAGCAGAGCAACAACAAGAAGAGCGCAACCCACAAGCAAGCTCTCAAGAGGACGTGCTTGTGTGCAGGTCAGCCTTCCACCAGTAATGGGACTGTCGGGGCTGCTTCTAATGCAACATCGGGGCCTACCATCGTAATAAACTAGCTAGCAAATAGCTCTTTTTTCTTTATTATTCTTTCTTTTTCAATTTTAATTTTTTTATATCTATTTTTTATTTCTCTCTTTTACTCTTTTTACTCTTTGTACTTGAATTTACAATATACTATGAATTATATATATGTATATATAAATTACATATGAATTGTTAGTCTTTTTGATCTCTAGCCAGCTGACTTCTCGGTCCTCTTGTTGCAATGTTGCAAAGGGGCGGGATGTTCACGCTGGCCATCCTAATCTTAATCTTAGGTTAAATATTTGTACAACCGTGTGTATTGTTTAGAATTAAGATTGTGAATTGTTAATAAGAAAAAAGATAATTACTATCCCATTAACCCCTAACCCGAAAGGTAAGTTTTTTGTCGTATTCAATAAATTTGATATTTAAATCAATATTTTCGTATTTTATTTTGCCAAATATTTTATTTTATTTATTTTCCCCGCTCACCCCTACAAACTTGATAGTATTTACAGCAGCCAACATAGTTTGAAAATTTTTGATTATCACTTATATTACTAGTAGTATTGCAATATCATTATTATTTATTATAAACTTTATTATTAATATTATTAATTATTAATCCCATTTAAAATAATAGTGCATATCCGTTGTGAACAAAACAATTTGTTTTGCGCAAGACATCGTGTTATTAAATCGGATGCCGCAGGAAACTTTTAAAATTTTTACCAATCTCTGGAAAATCTAAAAAAGAAAACACCACCTTTAGACTTGCTAAACTTTTTCTAAAAAGAAAAGCATTAGCCCTATCTGCTATAGGATTCTCTGAAGCGTAGGCGATTTGCTAAATTCATTGTGAAAACATACATCTTTAAAGTTGTTTATTTTATTTATATTTTATTTTTTGACAACTGACAGTCAATATTTCGGTTTTCGAATAAGAACGTTTGTGTAGTTATAGAAACGTGAAAAACTGACATCTATCAGCGGAGAATGTAAATAAAAACGAAACAGAACTCAAAGCAACCCACACACGAACACAGCACAATCCAAAGAAATTGATATACAGACATTTGCACGAAGCCAGCTGTTGAACAGACGTCGGCACAAAGAGAACATGATAAAAATGTGAGTGTATTTGTGAGAGGCATGTGTTAACCCAGAGGAAAATTGTTAGTAATATTTTTTATTAACCCAATAATATGTACATGTGAGCGAAAAATATAAAAAAATTGTACTGCGCTAAATCCCTAAAGACACCGTATTTAACTTGGCAAGTATTCTTCCAAAAATCGAAATCATTTCTCATTGATATTAGTGAATTCCACTGTTGTATTTCTTTGGGTGTATAATTGAAGTTTGAAAAAAGCGACATGAACCTTCTTCTTTAGAAGTTGACAAGTAACTGAATGGATTTTTACGCTAACGAACATTGTTGATGTATGTGTCCTATGTATGTAAAAAGCCAAAGATATTTTTCCTCTGCGGGACATTGATGCCGACGTCTGGTGATGAGTGTTGTTAAGGTCATGCCAAATTCAAAAAGCACCAATTAGGCCTTAATTGGAAAAAGTTATATTTGCTTTTAAGCTTTATTTTATTGTAAATAATTATTCTTGTAATATTATAGAATATTACATTTTTGGTTCAATCTGAGTCAATATTTATGGAATTTACATACATACATATATGTAAGTACACTATCGAATATTGTTCTATTCAAAGTGATTTTTTTTTATTTCTTTTTTATTAAACTGCAGAACAATACCTCTAGTTAGAATAGTAATAATATTTGTATGTATTTAAAAAGTTTAAAGATTAAAAAGATTTATGTATAAATACGAAAGCAGCAAAAAGGGCATTTGCGTCATTGCCACTCAAAATACATATTATTTGTTTATTTTGTTTCCAAGTTTTTTTATATACATTACAATCATAATAATAATTAAAGAAAAATCATTTTTTATGTACAAATTTAAAATATTAATACGTACGATTAATATACATATATGAAAGTACCAAATAGGAGAATTCGTAGCACTTGGTCACTCAAAATATATACAATATATATTATTTATTTATTTTGTTTTTTTTTTATTTTTTTTTGTGTACACTATAGAATCATAACAATAAGTATTTATTTCTTATAAAATTATGTTAATCAAAAATTATAAAAAATCATTATATACATGTAAAGTTTAAAACTTTTGTATCAATAATCATGAAAATACCAAAGAGGACATTTGTGCCTCAATGCAACTCTGCATACACTAGCCCCATCACTCATGTTCAAATGTCACGTAAAAACGTGAAAGAATTCTGTTTTATACAGATCGTGTGGCTAATTGGCCAATCATAATAATAACGTAACGTACCGTAATTTGTTTTTTAGTATATGGAGAGCAATGTAAATGCTTACTGAAATGCACTCTCTCGTAAACAAAATGGAAATCAAAATATATTTAAATTTTTCGATTGACCCTTGCCCGTTTGAATTTTGTTTTGGAAGTTTTCGATTTTTTGTACCCTTTTAAATTTTATCGCGAATATTTCTTTAAATTTTGTAATAAAAAGTGATATTTTCATACAGTTCTGTTTAAATTTCCGGTTTTCTTCGATAAACGAGGAATTTCTTGAATTTCTCTTTTATTAAAAACAAGGCCGCATTAAGATATTTAAATAAGAATTTCAATCCCTTAGCGCATCTCGAGTGTTTTATTCAGGCTATTCCGCAAGGGGAACATCCCGTTCATAAGCTAGGTATCCATCGACAGGAGTTGTCTCGTTTTTCGCGATATACATACTTTATGTTTCAAACTAGTGTCTTGTATTGATGGTTTAATTGATAGCGTTGAGAGTAAGACCGCGAACCCGATTGCTAATACTATCCCCATTAACCTTCGCCCATGCGACACCGCCGCCTTTTCTGGCGATTATGCGTCTTGGCCAACTTTTAGAGATATGTTTTCGGCCATTTACGGAAGTAACCCCCATATTGGAAATCGTTCGCAAAAAACTGAAAGTGAGGCGCGGGATATGATCCGATCTTGCCCCATGACTAATGATGGTTTAGACATGGCTTGGTAGAACCTCATCGATCGTTACGAGAATAAAAGTGTGTTATTTAATTCTCATTTGAAAACTCTTTTCAACCTCCCTTCAATATCCAAAGAATCTGGCCTTTCCATTAAGAGTTTACAATGGACAATTATATTTGCTCCTCCAAATTGCCCGAACATATCCTTGGACTTTACCCAAGTGAAGCAAAATGGATGAGATCTTGTCGGCCATATATCGAACTTTAGAGTCGGTTTCGGACATTATCGGAACCATAATTTTACCCAATATGCGGCCGAAAATTCAGAACTTCTGAAACTGTCCCAAAGGCAGTGTCCAAATTGTAATGGAAATCACTCTATCCGTTTGTGTCCAGATTTTCTGAGAATGTCAGTTAGAGAACGCTTATTATCCGTTCAAGATCATAAGTGTTGAACAAATTGTTTAGACGTTTCTCATAAGCTTAAAAGATGCCAGAGCTAAACGTTTGCTATATTTGTAAGCAAAAATATCTATCGCTACTTCACCGCAGCGAATCCTCTACCCGGGACCCATTAACCCCGGCTTCCCTCCCACGGTGGTGGTGTGGCAATTTATGTAAAACCTCACATTCAATGTAAATAATACAAGATAACACCGTCGACATTGGGCCACAGATCGACGAATTATCTGATCTTTGCCTTGCTTACTCTGACGTCGCACTAGCCGGTGACTTTAAAGCAAATATTTTAGTGGACAAGAGATTAATGTTGGACTTAAGTGCTATAGGATTGGGATTAATAAATAAGGTTATGCTCACCAATTTTACGTCTTCTTCGGCTACGCTACTTGATCTATTCTTTGTTGACAATCGGTCTAGTGTGGTATTATATGATCGACTTTCTGTACCGGATTTCTCCAGGGATGATCTTATTTTCCTGTCTTATGACTTAAAAATACCTTTGTAGGAGAAGAATATAACTTTTCGGGATTTTAGAAATATTGAAATTCCGTCACTGGAGAATGAATTGATAAGCATACCTTGGAACCAGGTACAAGATGCCAAATGTTGACAAGCAAGTGAATTTTTTACATTGCAATATTCTTCAAATAAAGATGAAGACAATACGGGCCAATGAGAAGCCATGGTTCTCAAATGGAATAAAGTGCTGATTAGTGGTAGGAACATAGCCTACGAACGCTAGAAAAGATGCAGGATTATAGAAGAAAGGTAGACTATGAAATTAAGACCGCTAAGTATAAAAATTATAAGAACAGATTTAATCTGTTATGTCATCACATTGTAAATGGAGTGAAATTAAAGATATGGATATCTTGGATAATAATAATATGACTGATCATGTTGTAGATGTAGACAAATTGAATTTTGGATTCTCAAATATCCCTATACCTAATTCAAATATTAGTTACTACAACTTCACGGATCTAAGTGTTGCTTCTGATTTGAGTGACAATGGCTTTCAATTTTCGAGCGTCACCCTTGGGGACTTGCGTAGATCATTTCGAAGTATTAAATTAGATTCAATTGGCTACGATGAAATACATCCGAATTTCCTAAAAATTATCCTGGACTTCATTATAATACATCATCAGAACTTCCTTCAATATGGAAGCATGCGAAAATTATTCCCATATCCAAATCTGATGGTAATTATAGACCAATTGCGATTCTGCCTTTTCTTATCTAAGGCGTTTGAATGTTCAGTCCATGAACAAATCGGCAAACATTTTTATGACAATTCATTACTGACTAACAGACAATCTGGTTTTAGACCTAAACACAACTACGTTACGGCTCTGGGGAATGTTGTAGAGGAGTTACGGTCAAAAATGGACCAGAACATGGTGTCATTTCGGGTACTTCTAGACCACTCTAAAGCATTTGATGCAGTTGATCATGACCTTATTATTTGTCACAAGTCGAAAAATACTTTTGAAATAATCCTGTTCCTAAGATTATAATTGTTCATGGAGAACAATGTAAAAAAAAAGAAAACAATCTCCTTATAGGCAGGCACACAACAATCTAACCGCAATGCCAATTGCCCGTCCGGTTATGTACTAAACTAAGCTGTGTTGGCGTTGAAGGTAGAAGGCACAGGCACAGTTATATTGTGGTAGAAGGTAGAATGCGATTTATTCATAAAAATGCCGCCTCTTATATACTAAATTTAGACAGAATTGTATTCGAAAGTATTAATATATAGGGTTGTATTTGAATGGGTTAATATTTACATAGGGTTGTATTCAAAAGTGTTATTAAATTCAATAATAATAAAATGGTTAATTGTTAATTGGTAATAAAAGTGTTATTAAATTAAAATAAATTTAAATAATAAAAATAAGATAATTAAAATAATGGGCTGTTTCACTTCTAATTTTTCATCATTAGCTATAAAATTATTACGTACATATCTGTATAATAGAAGTCAGACAGTACATCATGGTAATGAAAAGTCGATTAGCTTCTTTGTACGCAGAGGTGTACCACATGGTTCAATTTTTAGCCCTCTGCGAAGGCTCAGATTGTATAATTGATATGTATATTTAAATTATTTTCCTTAATTTCAACACCTATTAAAACATTTTAAAGTAGTATTCGAAGAAAATGGATCTCATTTTTATTTGTTTTCTGTTATACCTTGGTACTTATATACAAATTATATTAAACTAAACTACCTTCTATAAATGGAATTATTTTTTTCTAATTTAATAAAGGATGTAAAATTCTTTAATACTAAATACAAAGGGTGGGCCATTTAAAAGTTTAAATTTAATAATGCAATAAAACAAAAACGGTTTGAAATTTTGCCAAATTTATTTCTTGTTGTGAAGTACGATTATTCCGGTTAGAATTGAAATATTATATCATTCATATGGCTACCGCGCCAGGCCTCGCAGTATCTCATTCGGTCGGAAAAATTTTCGTGCACTTTTTCGAGTGTATGGGCGTCTTATCTCGACAATGGCATCACGAATACTGCTCCACAGAAAATATTCTAACGGTGTCAAATCACAGCTTATTGGCGGCCAATTGGCATCACCATTTCGGCTAATTAAACGGTCATCAAACGTTTGACGCAATAAATCGATTGTGACATGAGATGTGTGGCAAGTTGCACCATCCTGTCGAAACCAAACATCGTTCACATCGATACCATGAAGAGCGGGACAAGAAAATTGGTTATCATGGAGCGATAGGCGTATTGGTTTCTCCGTCCGCATTTTCAAAGCAATATGGGCTAATTATGCTTTCGCTTCACAAATCGGCCCAATAAGTCATTCCTAATGGGGCTTCTGTAAATGCGGCAAATACGGCAATTTTTAAGCATTTTGTTCCGAAACAATGGGTGAATCCAACTTTAGTGTACGCGGGAGTTTATGTTCTCATTCAGTAAGAGAGAGAGAGAGAGAGAAATGCACAGTTTTTCCTTATATGCTTAAGCGAAATATGTCTATTATTCCTAAAGAATAATAAATGGCATCAAAACCACAACGCGATCTCTAAAAATACTGAATGAAAGAACATAAACTCTCGCGTACACTAAAAAATTCAGTGTTCTTAAAAAAAGTTAACTAAAACCCAATTTTTTTTCGTTGTGTACTAATCTTTTTAGCGTACTTTGTACACAAACACTAAAAAATAGGAACGAAGAGTTTTGCTCTCGTTGTAGAGAATGTGTTTGTGTTCTTTACCCACGACATTCAGTATAGTATATAAACGTTGCATACTTTAGAGTATTTTTTCGAACACTGAAACAATTTTCTTTTAATTAAAAACACTGAGTGTTGCCAATCTAACTTAAAGAGTTCAATTTGGCTGTAATTCTGTATTCGAGGCTTTCGCATAGCTTACATATATAATATTTTATTCCATTAGAAGAGACTGTTGGTTAGATATAAATTAAAATTGTCACGCGTATAAAAATAAACTAAACGAATGTAAACAAATAACACAGAACAGATGCAGACTAGACATAGAAACAACAACAAAAATTATGTGTAATACACTAACAAACTCTTATACCGTCATAAGCACAGTGGTTTTTTGGAATCTTGGTTAAAAAGGATCGTGTATAAAATTGATAGCGCTGTGTTATCAATTAAAGTGTATCGTTATTTAAATAAATAAGAGATTTATTTATTTATTTCATTTAAATAAACAACGGATTTATATAAAAAAATACGTGAATAAAGAAAAAGTTAATAATTTATTTTATTTTAAATTCTAACCTTCAATCCACGAGAAATAAATGTTTTACAAATTATATAAACGTAACAATATGTTGTATTTATAAAGACGTCAGATTGTACGCTGATTTAAGGTTCCCCTTGTCCCTTGAGAAGGCCATTTTTTACGTTTCCGAAATGTGCTCTTGAAACGGAAGTATATCCGATTACAACGTTAATCGTGTTGTATGTGATGTGTCCAGCCTTTTTTAGACTTTAGTTAATTTGAATCGTTCTTCCTTTTTGGACAGGAACGCGTTCCGGAACTAAAGATGATTTCTGATAACGAGAATTGGCTGACGTTTTGAAAAAAAAAATTAAAAAGAGTTGCTGTTTTTTTTTTCTAGTTTTTGACGAATTTTTATATGTATTTTTATAAACAAGGGTTTGAACCGAACCGGAACGAACCGGCTTGTTTTTCCGAACCGTGAACCGGAGTCCGGAACGCGTTCCAGTAAAAAAAATTAGCACAACACCACTGCATATACAGTAAAGTTCTTGCATTTGGTACTGTGATTTATATTGAAATTGTTTTCCATTTCAATATATCTTACGGGAGAATTATATCAAGAATAGATCGTGTTTGTCATCCTATAAAGGATTCCGCTAAAGAAAAGAAGTTTGGTGATCTAGGGTTAGGAGTTGAACGATAAACTTTCAAGAATCATTCCTTTCCATACTTTTTAAGAGTTCGCTTGAGTGAGTCAATCTATTTTTCCGTTTGTCCATTTGAGCTAGAAAGAAGTCTTATAAAGTCAAGAAGTCATGATTGAAAATTCGTTTAGTAAATTTGAGTTCCATTGTCAGAGGGAAATTGCTCAGAGTAACCATGTCGTATTTGTCTTATAAATCAGTAGATATTTAGAGTAAGCATCCTTAATAAAAAAATAATATTTAATTTTACGAGTCCTTCATATGTATCTATTAGAAAAACATGTAGCCCCAGGCTATGAAGAGATCGCCTCTTTCTTGTTTTTTAGTTCACAATTTGTACACTTTTTATTACAGTTTATAGCTATCGACTTACACCTTTCTGATAAGATGTGTCCTCTATGTAACCATCTGAGAAATTTAAGATAAATTTCAGAAACTATAACACACCATCAAATTGTTGTTTGTGTACTTTGCTTATGTTGTCTATCCCTTTTTGTCACATACATGTTGTTGTTGGTACCAGGCGCAACCAGGTTCGTTGTATATATCTGTGTGTGCAGCTTTAGACAATCAACATGTTCATTGTATTCTTAGCGTTAGTGTGTATTTGTATCGTGTGGCTTTTGTTTATCGTTTTTGTTATTAAACGATATTAGGTCATTTCGATTTGCGTAACAATATGTTATTGGTTTTGGTGAAGTAAACTTGATAAATTTGAATTTTTTTCATGTTTTTTCAGGTTTGTCAGTTCATAGTAGCAAACTTTAATTAAAAAATATGAAATAAGTGATAACATTCAAAAAGTGCATTATCTTGTGCAGAGATTGACACTTCGTTTGATCAAGTCGGACAAAAATTACAGTAGTTATTATTTGAAGAGTCTAAAGCCCCAGTTATGCTACCGGAACGTAATGTAACGTTATGTAACAGTAATGTCCACTGAACGTAAAAATTATAGAGAACGTAAAAACGTATCAAAAACAATAAAAGCAATAAACAAAAACAAATAAAGAAATACAAATTGCAAAAACTAAGACAAAAATTCAGATATGGGTATAGAAGACATGTTTTTGGGTTTGAGTTTTTATTTTATTATTTATTTTTGTATTGTTTTGTTTTTTTTTTTTTTTTTGTTGATATTTGATGTTAATTCCAAATTTTAAAAACTTTGTTTGCACTCCTTTTATCACTTTCAATATGACGTCTATTGTTTTTATTTAATTCCAGTGTTATCACTACAGCGTTTTTGATTCATTTCAACAATTTTATATTTATTTAAAGGTATTTATTAAAAGCTTTATGTACTGTTTCTGTAAGCCAAACAATTTTACTTTCACACAAACAAAAACTAAAATTGAGTGCTTTTGATTGTATTTTCCATATAAATAGACAAGCAAGTGAAATCGTTTATCCTACAGAAACAGGTCAGGTATTTCGGAAACCAAATTAAAAAAATAGTGTTTATTTTTATTTTAAATTTTAAGTTAATATTAAAATTTATTTTAATTGGGTTTTAAAATATGTGAAGTTTAATTTAAAGACAAATTCCAAATACAGGCAAACATAACATACGTACAAAATCTAAATTCTGTTTATAATTTCAATTTCCAGTTTTGGTGGTTTTTAATATTGACATGTTGTTAACACTGCTAAAGAGATGTCACGTAAAAATGTAAGAAAATTCTATTTTTTACAGATGCTTGCGTTACATTACATTTCTACAACCATTCGTATTGCTTTATACATAACAAAAACGATCAGCTGTTTCTTACTGTTGCGGTTACATTCCGTTACGGTAGCATAACTGAGGCTTAACAGTCGAGTTAAGTGCCAGTTACCCATACGTAACGCAACGGACCGTAGCAAACGTTCTCTTTTTAGCATATGGGAAAACAATTTAAATGCTTACAGAAACGTTCTCTCACGTTTTTACGTAACATTTGAACATGAGTAATGATAATCAGTGAAGCCATGAAAAAAAAATATTGTAACCAACATTTGTGAAAAAATCACCAAATAAGAAAAAATATAATCAAAATTAAATTCGCATTTTTTATTTTACTTTTTTTTCAAATTAAATTATAATTGAGAAAAGAGAAACAAAAAATAACAAAATAAAATTATAATCTTACTAATTAATTAATTTTAAAAACAAAATAAAAGCTATTTTTATAAGAAAAATAGTAACCAAATCTACACATTGAACAAAAAAATAACCAAAAACGGCAACAGTGATGATGAGTGCAAATGTCTGTATACCAATTTATTTGCATTGTGTTGTGTTCGTTTGAGTGTTGCTTTGTGTTTTGTTTCGTTTTTATTTACATTCTTCGTTGACACGTTTTTAACGTTTCTATAACTACACTAACGCTTTTAAGGCTAAAGCCGAAAGTCCATACCATGCGTTTTGCATTACATGCGTATACCGAAAAAGTAGAATCAGTGTATTTGATTGTGACAAGTTACAGAAGAAAAAGCATAGATTGCATAGACGCATAGAAAGTAGGATTACTTTCTACTTTTCTATGCGACGAATGCAGTGTTGGAAAATGTCAGCAGTTTTTTAAACATGGCATGCCAAATTATATACTATTGTGAATGGTTTCTATAAATATGTTTAAATAGTGCATTACTATTTTCGCATTTTTCTTTTTGCATTACAAAAATATTAATAAAAACATATTTTATAATAAAGTTTATTACGAATTTAAGAGGAAAATACATTAAAATACAGTTTTTAACACATTTCTTTCATGAACAAAATTTGTATATGATGATTGTTTATACGTATATGTATGTATATGATTGTTTTTATGTACTGAGTGTCTGTCATCTATTTTGAATTTATTAATTTGTAAACAAGAAAAATGGAGGATAAATTAAATGAAAACACTCGTCTTGTGTTATTTTGAGGATTTTCGTAGGCCTTAACAGCACAATACAATGTAATTTTTGTGTAAAACTATTAATAAATAATAAAAACAACTAATAACAATTTTTAATTTTTCCTTTCAAGAAATTAAAAAATATTGGCAACTTTCAGCAAGAAAAATTTTTTATGAGCAGTACGTCTTATTCTGATCTTATTATATTTAGCTTCTTAATTAACTCTTGCTCAAGAAACTATACTCATTGTGACCGAAATTCACCCACATTTCGATTAATATTTAAATATTTAAAAATCTTTAAACTTTTCATTGAAGAAATTAAAAAATATTCCATATTTTCCCCTTTTTAACACAAAATAAATGTTTGTTTACATTTAATTTTTCTACTTTATCTGCCACTTTTCAATCTGTTGCTTCTAACACATTTGCCTCGCAAAACTTATAACATTTTTTTCTCCCTCTAAATTGGCCTGTCCTTTTTATGTTATGAGCGTTTTTCAAATGTCAAAATATCACATATGTAAACTGATAAATTTGTAATTAATGCCATAAATTCTTTAAAAATTAAAATTTGATTTTCTATTTTTCCCAAAAATGTTCTTGTTCGCTTGTTTGTTGTTTACCACAACAGCTGATCAAAACAAAAAACCAGTCGCATAAACGCATTGTGTGTAACTTGCAATAAAATCGGCAAGATTCGCATGTAATGCAAGGCGCATGAAAAGGATGGTATGGACTTTCGGCTTAAGTACGTTACGATTTTACGTTTCTTATGTATGCATAACCAGCCCTTTCTATTTTTCATATATGTATATATTTTTTCAAATGAACTTTTACTTCAAAAATTTTCAGAATTTTTGACGGATCTTGATTGTATATCGCAAAATGTGTCAATACCACGTTTGAGCGACCACCAGAAGTTGAACAATGTTTGCAAAAAGATAAATAATATTTGCAAAAAGACAAATATTAGCCGATTAGTTGTGCAAACGTGAAATTGACACATAACGATTATGACATACCTAAAAACTCAATCCATTGTCAGGCCCATTAATAAAATCCGTCATGTAATGCATGAGAACCTCCAGAAAGACGGCCTTGGATGTTGTACTGCTGATGTTTGCAATTTTGTTTCCTGGTTGTGTTGGAGTTTAACCACAAAATCTAAGAGTTGGGATTGTTGGTCCATCAATTGTACAGGTTTATTATCTGATAAGAATGCGCTGCCTTTACATTTCCATTCTTTGTGTTATAAAATTGAATTTCCAATTTTACATGGTATTATACTCGTCGTCACTTTTGTTTTACTTTTTCCGTTGAAATAAAAGCGATTTTTAATTAAACTTATATAACTTTTTATTATATATTAAGAGACTGAACGTTAGGCGTAAATTATAATTTTAAAAAATATACAGTAATTATAAAGATGTCAAATTGTATGATAATAACAGGTTTGCCACACCCCCCCCCCCCACAATAAATAAAATGCACGTTTGTATTTTTAAATATTTTTATATTTGCCGTTACATAGTATAAGCTATTATAATTCATATTCTTTTATTATAAATGAAATAATTTAAAAATTAAGTCTTCAAAGTGTATTACAAAATATTTGAAAGTCAATAAACTTAAAATATGTAATTCATGTAAAATAAGACAATAAACTAAAACGTTAACAATTAAAAATTAAATTTTTTATTCAATGGTTATTTTATGCATAGAAAAACAAAAAAAAAATTATAAATTCAAGACGTTAAGTCAATTGAAACTATGTGATTCTGATGTACTATCAATGGCAATGTTCGATTTCTGTCATCTTGCTCGACAAGACTATGAGAACTTGCGAGAGCACTGTTTTCACATGAACTATTTGCAAATTCCGAAACTATATTTAAATCATGTTCGGAAAGTAACCAATTCTTTGATTTTGGCTTTAGATTCGTTGCACTATTTACAATTTCGCTTCCTCCGTCGCTTTCTGAGTTTATGTTTTGAGTAGAAACAAGCGCCGTAGCAGACCCATTAGATAATATATAAACTGATGGCCGAAATGGTTTTGTAAAGTTACTACTAATAACTCCATTACTAGAATCAGACTTATTATTATTATTTATTGATAACACATTTGACAAGTTGTCATTTTTGTGAACAATATGCACAAAGCAGGAATTATTTTTGCTCTTTTCTATATTTGGTTGTGGAAAAGTGCTATCACTATCACAGGTTTTACTTATACTGTTATTAATAAGAGGAGGAGAATTAGCAGGGTAATTAAGTTGCTGTCTAATTTGCGATAAGGATGTATGTATTGATAAAGGACTTATGCAAGAATTATTTTCAACGTTTGTATTTTCGTCAGTTTTTACAACACCTGTTCTAGTAATGTAAGAAAAATTGGAAGTGCAAAATGTAATTTGATTGTCTTCTTCATCGGAGGTACACAGATCAATAGTATCTACAATAATTTCAGCAGATGGGCATGACGATATTTTCCAGCTACTACTACGGGAATTGTCACGAGTAAGTTTTATGTTCAATTTATTATTACAAGATAAGCTTTGTTTGTTCTTAAGATCTGAAATTTTTTTTATTCTAACCGATATAGGCCGACAACGTCTCAACAGCGTAGAATTTATCAGTAAAATATTTTCCGATCTTCTTCTTTGTTGAAACTGCCGCCGGGGGAAAATGTACAAATGGCTACTGTAATCTTGTGGTTTTTTGAAAGTACAATGCGGAGGAATTGAGGAATATTTCTTTTCTAAAAACTTTGGCCTCGAAGTAAATTTAGAAACTAGAGGGGCAGGACAGAAACGTTCAATGCGATCTAATCGTTCAATAAGATATTCCGACGTTAAAACAGTTTTAGTCGTTCTTAATAGAAGTTGACCAGCTGGGGATGATAATGGTATTGTCGGGCAACGAGAGACTGAATGAACGGCTCGGTTTCTTCTAGATATTCGTTTCTTTTTATCAACTATCATAAATTGACTTTCTTTTTGCCCTGACTCTGATGATGCGCCACAAGTTGTCTTGCACTCATTGTTACAAATAAGATTGGTTTTGCTACTAATTTTACAATTTTTATATCGCAAATTAAAATTTAAAAGGAAACCAATCCTTTGTTCATTATCTTCCGAAATAATATTCTCTGAAAGATTGTTACTGAATGATTCTGTATTTTCACAGAGGATTACGTCATCATCTTCCACAATGCAAGTTTTCTCATGTTCCTAAAAAACAAAAAGAATTAATTTACATCATTTATATTGTCAACAAATCAGATTTAAAAGAAAGAAATTTGTTTTCGCTATAAACCGCAATATCAATATAATATATAGATACGATACTTGACGTAAATACATACATACGAAACACAAAAAATTTGAAATTATAAGCATTTTGTAAAAGAAGCACGTTTGATATACGTCATCTAACACTTGGATCACAGAATTTTAAAGGAAAAATACCAATAAATTAACTACATATGGAAAATAATAGAAGACACGGATAGGACTAGGAGCACAGACGCCTGATTTTTTAACCAGTGACAGTAGATACAGTGACTATCTATATTAAAAACCTAAAGTAATCGACAACGGTAACTAATACTAATTTATTCCCCATAATTAACCAGAATAAAGTATTTCACCTGTAGAGTACAACATTAGAATAAGGTAAGGTGAATAATAAATGAGAAAACTTTATTTATTTGCCTCCCAATTTTACTTTTGGATCAGCGTTGGAGAAAATATGATGATGACCTAGGCAATGATATGAGCGAAAATTCTGTAAATTGGGCATTTTGGCAGACAACTTTTTTAACCCTTTGCGACAGTATGTCTGCTCTCAGACACGAAAGCTTTATTACCGATCTAGTCATATGTCTGCTCTCAATCGATAAGCTTTCGAAATTCGTTGAAATCGAATAATATTTTATAAGTTGGGAACAACTTATATTTGGCGATTTTGCTTCTTAAAATATTTCAAAATAATACTCTAATAAAATGGAAAAAGAAATTTACTGAAAGAAGTGTTCCGTGAACTTGAAAGTAGCGATGACGAATTTTATTTTGACTCTTTCAACACTGACTTTGGTAAAGAAAGTGATAACATTCGTTCTGAAAATATTTCCTGTATTGATTCTGATAGTGACGTAGTAGGAAACGAAACGAAAATTAATTCCGACCAGCATGACACCCATATATAAAATTAATACGGTCGCAAAGGGTTAATTTGTTGCTCTTTATAAATATATCCCAAGGCATATTATGTAATAAAATTGTGAAACAAAAATAATTTGTTAAAGTATTTGCAAAGTTTGAAAACTCTAACTTCCATAGTTTTTTTCTTTTTTAATAAATGGCTCTGCATAAAAGATGGCACGGGTAAAAGTTTAGCTTAATTTTCACTCGAGCTACATCGTATGTAAAATTAACGTTTTATGAAAACTAATTCACTGCTTTAGAAAGAAATAAAAGTATTTTACCCCTATTTCAACGAATAATCTGTCACGAAAATGATGTCGATTAGCCAGTGGATCGCACAATGCATAAAAGTCAGATTTCTTTGTTTGGCCACACTATCTGTATATAGAACCCCCTTCCTCCAGAGGAACACAATACAATGTGTGAGTAGGGATCACCAATCGTAAACCAAAAAAATATTTTTCGTATACGCATGTTATCCCACCTGTGTATCAATCTTGTCGCGATGTGGTGGCTTAAGTGTACCTATATTCAACCTGTTGGTGATGGAGTGTATAACTAAAGGCTACCGTAATATCGCGAGGACTTGTTTTCGAATTGATATCTCTTAGGTGATCTTTTCGACCGCTAACGTGGAGGGTTAAGCAATCCGTGCTCATCAAATGGTTTACAGCCTGGGTGTAATCCACTGTATTATAACGGAGCGGCTCAGTGTGTAACTGGTTTCTTACCAAGTCCTTATCCTATGGGCATGATCGACCTCCCTTCCGCTTCAATCGTGGGAAGGAAATGGACGAAAACGAACGTAAAAACAAGAACTTAGACAAGAATACAAACATTGATGACAACTTGTCAACTGAATCTGGACATGACACGTCCCTTCTCATCGCGCGTCTTCAAGAGGGCATTGTTGAAAACAACAACGAGATCGTCCTGAATTTCGATGAAGGTCAGGATTGTGGAGGAGTCCTTTAGTGAGGTGACTGCTTCGGCGATCCTCACTTCGACGGACGACATGTGCGTAGTCAGGCTCTGTCTCCCCAATATCGGATGAAGACGTTGATAGTACTATCATCGAAAGGTCCCCTTCAGTTGTATCCAGCTTACCGCTGGGAACAATGAGGTGAGCCTCCCATTTAGAAATCCTCATGCCAGACAGGATGCTTTTAAACCAATAGTGCAATCAGTTACGGATTCGGATTACGTGGGCAAAATCACCTCGTCCGACAAGGTGAGAGAACCTGGGCGGAAACGTTCCGCACTGCATAAGGAGAGTAATTCATATCGCAGAGCTTGCACTGTCTTGAAGCGATTTGCCAGCTGCGACGTGGCTTCCCTCTCAGATAAAGAGCAGAAGATGCTGGTTGAACACAGGGGTACTGTTTCGTGGTATGAAACCAAATACCCGGGTGGTGTCAGTTTACTAGCTGCTGACTCTTGCGAGAAGGCAAGGTCCTTGCGTGCAGATAAGTGTTTGGAGCCAATTGCTTCTACATCTAAAGCTTCAGGCAAGGGAATAGAAGGTTCGGCACCCTTACTCCCAACAGGTGCAAAGAAGACTTCTCGGGTCTTCAAACCTCCACGAAAGAGCAAGGCTGCTGATGTTCCTTTTTATATGGATAAAAGAAAGGATAGAAACTGTCGCTAATCCTTTATTGAAGAAGGACGTAAGATTGGAAGCGATACAGGGCATATCGACAGCTCAGTCTTCCATGCATGTTTCCCGCAAGGGAAATCACATGAAAAGAAATAGATCTGACGAAGTGCTTCCCTCCGGTTCAAAACGTCCGAAAAAACAGGGAGCCTGGGAACTAACCCTTACTTTCCACTGTCAGGTCAAATTTGGACGGCAAAATCTCTCCTGAAAGATGAAAACTAATTGAAGATCCATCATAAACTCAAGAAAAGTTGTGACGGCAACAATTCCCGCATACCATCCATCAGATGGTCCAAAGGCATTAAGGTCGTAGACTGTGAAAACGAGGGAACTGCTTCCTCGTGGAAGGAGTGAAGCGCCTTGGTGCACTCTGGCCCGGCACTCGATTGGAGGTGATCCCTCAATCCGACCTCCCTCTGCGCCCAATAGTGATGGTATGGATCCCGCCTACAGTTAGGCACGTAAATGGAGTATACGTCCTTATTAGAAAACAGAACGACGGATTGAACACCATCTCGTAGGTATTTGTAACCACCCTGACTGGTGATGGTAAAAGAAAAGGCTGCGATCTTCGGATCGCCATTGATCAGCCATCTCCTCGGTGGCTAAGGGTGGTATAGTGTTGTGGGGGTTGGCTCATCTAGGGGTCAGTCATCGGGACGTAGGTGATTCCAAAAACCCAGAGACCTTCTAACCACCCTGCGGCGCCGCTTTGAAGTTAACATCGCTCTTATTCTAGGTTTGAACGATCCTGATTATAGATTATTTGTTCCCAATATAAGTGATAAGGTAAGAACCTGTATTTTAGCTAGTAGTAAGTTGGATTTGTTAATCACTCCTTCCTTTGACCTTGAGATCGATCTGATGCTATCATTTGTGTACACGCCGTATGAAGCTGCAGCACCTCTTGGTGACCTCATTACGCTTTTGGTGGGGCATGCGAATCGAAAAAATGTCGTCTCGTCTTGGGTTGTGATGCCAATGTTCATCACACTTAATGGGGAAGTGGGGATATAAATATTAGGGGTGAGTCGATTTTAGATTTTATTATTCTTAGTGCGCTTAATATATGTATCGTGTTAGGGAAGCTGTAAATGATATTACGCTCCCTAACATGGATGGTTCTGTGATTAGAAAATGGAGGGTTTGAGATGAGTGCTCCTTCTTGAATCTCTAACTAATAACCTTCAGTGTTATTCTATCTAGTGGCTTTCAGAAGCCTTATAGGAATCGAGATGAACCGGCTGGGTCAATTTTGAGAGGGCTTTGGAAGAGCTCTTAGGGGTCATTCCACTCCTGGCATCAATGATCGCGTTGGATCTTTGACGGCCATTTTATTGTCTTGTTACAGAGAAGCCTCTTATCCGGGAAAGAGGAGCCAACCAGACTGGCGGAGCGCGAAACTTTAAAAAGATCGCTGCTGTACGAGGAGGCTCTTTAATAAGGCTAAAATGTCGGGCGAAGATATTTACATATCTGTATATATATCCAGTTTTAATGAATATAAAAGAGAAATTAAGCTCTCACCTGGCTGAGTTTCTGCGAAAGCAGCGATGGTGTTGATGATGTGGCTAATTTTCGTAGTATGTTGTCTAAGGACCCAAAAATCATAAGCTTCGTCCAAAAGTGGTGGACGTATATATACTTGACATTTGGAAAAATGTGCTTGTGGTGTTTATACCGAAAGCCGATAAATCCAGTCACGTTGGCACTAAGGATTACAGACCGACATTGCTCTTATCCTTCTTTTGAAAACTTTGGAGAGACTTATCACGCTATATTTGCGATCAAACACAGACCGTTCCGTCGCAACAGGCTTACCTTAAGGTAAGGTACCTCTTCATGATGACAGTATTCTTGAAGCGGAAGTTGACTAGGGGTGAGTATACTTTGTTAGTCTTTTTATAAATTGAGGGGACCTTTAAAATTGGTACCATTCCTTCAATTAAGGATTTATTGGGATTTTCTGGTGCGGTTTATCACTCACATGGGTAATAGACTAATCCGATCGAATCTGGGTGGATGTTCCATCGTTAAGCGTGCAACCAAAAATACTCGACAGGGGCGTAGGGTTTATTTTCCCCTCTTATTGCTTCTGGTGGCTAATGTTGGCGTCTAAAAACTAGGGGTTTAAGCTTGTCGCATAGACCGATCTAGTAAAGGGTCCGCCAAATAACTTTTTTTTTGAAAATGATTAAAAAAAAACTACTGAATATTTTCTCAAATTTCTTGTTTTGTTTGAAAGTACAATCCTTCCGGTTAATAATGGAAAATAATTTCATTCAAATGGCTGCCTCGGCTGGCCATGCAGTAGCCTACACCAGAAGATGCCGATTTTGGCAAAAAAAAAAATCATCTTTTCAGATGAAGCTCATTATGATCTTGGTGGGTATGTAAACAAGCAAAATTGTCGCATTTGTGGCACAGAAAACCCGCACGCATACATTGAAAAGCCGACGCACCCAAAACGAGTCACTGTTTGGTGCAGATTTTGGTCCAGAGGCATAATTGGGCCATTTTTCTTCGAAAATGAGCAAGTAGTGGCCGTTACAGTCAATGGCGATCGTTATCGGGTCATGTTGAACGAATTTTTGTGAACAAAGAAGAAGAAGAAGAGGATATTGGCAACATTTGGTTTCAACAGGACGGCGCTACATGCCACACAGCCGAAGCTACACTCGATGTTTTGCGCCCTGTTTTTGAAGATCGCATTATCAGCCGCAGAGCTGATGTTGTTTGGCCACCTCGGAGCTGCGATTTGACACCGTTGGACTATTATTTGTGTGGTGCCGTCAAGGATAAGTGTTACGCCGACTAGCCAGAGACAATTGACGCTTTAAAGGACAATATTCGTGAAGCCATTGGTGAAATACAGCTGCACACAATCGATAATGTGATTAAAAATTGGACCGATCGTGTAGGCTACTGCATGGCCAGCCGAGGCAGCCATTTGAATGAAATTATTTTCCATTATTAACCGGAAGGATTGTACTTTCAAATAAAAAGAGAAATTTGAGAAAATATTCAGTAGTTTTTTTAAGCATTTTCAAAAAAAAAGAGTTATTTGACGGACCCTTTAGTTATTTTGGTAGGTGGCAAATTTTTGTCAACGCTGGGGGAACTGCTTTTAATAGGACTTTCCAACGAAAAATGTTGGATAAGGTTCAGCGGATTGCCTTCTTGAGTATCACTAAAGTCAGGAAGTTGTTCTCAGGCTGCTCTTAATACTATGCTCTGCCAGACTCCGCTTTATTTGTATGTCAAGCAAAGCGCCGCTCGCATTGCCATACGTCTGAGGGAATCGGGCTTCTGGAAACAACACTCGATAGGACACTGAAATTCTGAACGTCGTCTTACCTGAGGGGAAGGACGGACCCTTGGAAAAAGCCACCGACGATATGTGCTTGAGGCAATGTTCCTACCTGGTTTGAGGATACTCATACCGGACTGGGCACTATGGAATAGTGGGGTACTCCTGGGGTATAGAGGTATATTCACTGATGGGTCGAAGTTAGTTGGATGTACACATGCTGGGGTTTTCAGGAAGTATCTAGGTCTTGAACTTCACATTAGGTTAAGGGGTGACTAGCGTGTTTCAGGCGGAGATCTTGAATGGTATTGAGGCCTTAGCAAGTAGACCCACTTCAGATTCGGAATCTTATATGATATTCGTTAACAGTCAGGCTGCCCAAAGGGCCATTGCGTCGGTCTGGTGTAAATCACGGCTTGTTCATGAGTGCAACGAGTCTTTAAGGACCTTTGGACCAGCTCGAATCCGTCTATGCTGGTTTCCGGGACATAGCGGTATACTCGGTAATGAGACGGCGGATGCTCTTTCTAGATTGGGTTCACTTTCTAAGGGCAATTTCATAGCTGGTCCTGATCCCTCAATCTGCTACTTCTACTGCCTCATCATTGAAAGGGGGAAGAGCAGAGGGGTTGGGGGTGGATCGAGATGTTATGTGCCCAGGTGTCTATGGCCTGCTATACAGATTTGCTGCTCGGCTTAAATAAGGGCAGTCCGAGGTTAGTTATTGGTTTCATTACAGGGCACTGCGAGATTAGATCGTTAACAAAGATCTGAAACACAGCCCAGCCGAACTAATGCAGGGTATGTTGCGATAAGGAGTTAGAAACTGTAGAGCCCTCAGTAGGTTCAGATTTAGAACCCTGGGCAAGGACTTCTTCGAAGGTTTGGACTCTTTGTCGTGAGCTGACATTAAAACGCTTCATAAGTCCATAAATAGGCTGAGCTGGTTGAGAAGTGCTGTGACATCAAGGTTGTAGTCGCGCTCTCTTGTGTGTTTGTGGTCCATTCTTTTTCCTCAGTTTCTTATATCCCCCCTTTCTCACTTCTTCTCTTTTTCCAATTTCCCTATATCCTTCACTATCCTCTCTCTTGTATAGGACGAATTTACAATGGGACATTTTGACCTCTGGGTATTGTACTTGTCCCAATGTCCTTAAACCTAATCGAACCTAACCCACATACAATAAAAGATATCGAATCATAAGGGATATGAATCATTTCATACTAGTAAAAATAAAGGACTGCATAAGCACCGCCCTATTTTTTACATTTCACACTAATCAGACGTTTTATAACAATAAATCTGCGATAATGATAATATTATACGTTTAGCTATAAAAAAAGAAATTAAAAAAGTTAAATGTTGAATTATTGGCGAAATAAGTTTTTCTCTCAGAAAAATTAGCATTTTTGCCTATTGCATAATTATAGCACTATCAGCCTAGAGTTCTACTTTTATTAGTTGAGTTATTTTGCTGAAAGATCAAGTGATGTTTAAAATATCCAAAATTTGGTGTTAAAGAATATGCCTCTCAGCATGTGCTATTGAAAATTACAACAAAAGACGCACTGTACGGTACACAGAATTATACAAACCACTACATAATGTTAAAGAATGTACGAAAAGGGAACAAGACTAAGATCAAAAATCCAACAAAAACATTTTGATAGATAGAACGCGAAGTTGGCTGAAATAAAATAAAGAGTATAAATAGAGAGGAAAGGCTAAATTAGCAGTCAGTCATGAATTGTCAGTCAATGACAAGATGTAAGACTGTGATTAACAACCGAAAGTTGTATTAAACAGAGCGCGTTAAGTAACGCCGAAATTTTGAACTTTGTTAAAAAGACCCTAAATAAAATTTACAGAGCAGTGTTATCATTAGATATGGGTTGCTATTTAAATAGATAAAGGATTCCTTTAAATAAGGAAACAAATCAGAAGTACAGAATTTCCTTTATCTTGATATGTACTTTTGTAAAATTTTAAAACAACAATATACTATTTAAAAAAAAAAACGTTACGTAAAATAAAGATATTCGATATGTTTTAAGTTTTTTTCTGTCCAAGAATGTTCCACTTGCTAATTTATATGTTCATACGTCTAACATATAGACGAAATAAATTTCGTAAAGTAATTTCGATTTATTTTAATTGATATTTTTCTATGAGTTGTAAAAACCTATTTTTATAATAAAAATAATAAAATGTATAATTAAAGAAATTTAAAATTATTTACCAATATTGCTTCTTTAGAATATAGTTCAGCATCACAGTTATCGCATAAATATATATCAAAAGGGGCTGGTTCCACCATTTGTTGCAAAATATTGGGTCCATTGTAAACATTTTCTTTCGGTTTTTGCTGCAGAAGACATTTGCGAAGTCGCTGAGGTTGATCGTACGACTACAAATAAACGTTAACAATTTAAATATTATTATAATTTGCTAAATATTTTGGTGTAAACTCAAAGTGAAGTATAAACTACATTTTCGTTTCGTATTTGTTTAATTATTTATTTTTGTTTATTTATACCAACATTTGAATATGTGAAAAATGTAAGCCATTATTGGCTTTCAAGGTGAATATAGTAAAAGGTAAGTTTAGCTAAAGTGAATTTTAAAGTCACCTTAAACATTTTTTCGTTATTACCCCATACTTGCAAAATAAAGTTAAATTTTTTAAAAATATGACAAAGCCGGAGCTTTTGCCGAATTAAACAAGTTCTTTAAAAACACAATGATGTGCTTTCTTTTTTGTTACGTTAATTTTTTATATTTGAAATTCCCATATTGAAAATAATATACATATATACATATATGGCAAGTCCAAACATAAACTAATTTTAAAATTTACAGGTAGGCCGATCCTCCCTTTAGCTTAATGCTTACTTATATCTTATTGTATACTTCTAATAGTGAAAGCCAAATTGTCTGCCCATTAGAATCCTACCTTTAGTTACTTGTAATAATGGCCCTAAATGTATTAATAATAATAAAATTGTACAAAACATTGGTAAGTCTAAAACCATGCGTAAACTAGCAAGTTGTTTGCGGAAATTGCTTCCAGAAGTTTTTGTTATGTAAACCCGTGTTAGAGTCGATTTCAAGAAGTCAGGGTTTGCAGAAATTACTTGCAGCAATAAGATGCAAACATGTGTTTGTTGCTCGCTGCACGACTTGCTGTCAACTGCAAGTATTTTTAAAACGTGAAGAAGAAGTCGGGTAAAAGTTTTATTGCTTTCTCTTGTTGAATTCTTTTTAAAATTGAAAAAAATTTGAAAAAAATTAAGAAAAAACAAACGCAGTTTAGTAAAAAAGTAAAAGAAGAAAGAAAAAATAGTGTCCAAAATGCTAAAGATGTATATGTTAGCATAATCGTTTTAATTTTTATTACATTATAATATACTATTTATATTTTATTATATTATATGCATATTCACTTTTACATTGCCACTTTTATATTGCCACTCCACTTCTCCTTCTGATGAAATAAAATATTCAGCGATTCGTCACTTTTCGGTTCTTGGGCTTGACTGAGTTTATCCGGTACAATTGGTAACATTTTCCTTTCTGGTGTCCCTTCTGAGCGACACTTTCCTTGATTTTCGGATACAGGAGAATCCAATATCATATTGAGAATTGCGACTTAACAGACAGTTATGCAGTTATTCGCAAATGGCCTTAACAACTTTTCTTGTTTTTTGTGGACGTAAAATTCAAACACGAACTGCAAATTGTCCAAAAAAATGTTCAACCAAATTTCTAGAACGATGATAATTGAAAACTCGAATTTACAGTGGTTGGCGCTTGCAAGGGACTGGGTTCATAATATACTTTTTAAGAGGAAATGTGTTATCTTCAACAATAACGAATGGAGTTGGAATAGTTCGAGCAGAAAACGACCGTGGAGAAGGCAAATGCAAAGTATTTTGTTCAAGGCATTTCGACAATTCACAATTGCGATATACTCCTGCATCTGAAATTCTAACATTACACCCCACATTAAGTTAAATTATCTCATAATTAGGTTCAATTACCGCCAACTGTACGATGCTATGTATGCTGTCATAATTAAAGTAAACACTGCCTTCTTTCTTTGTGGCTTTATCACCAGTCGATTGGATTGATTGTGTGTAAACACGTTGGCAATTTCATCCAGCAAGTTCGTCGTAATGACTTCTGCAAACTACATCTGGAAGTAAAATACCGCAAATTTCGATTTGATTGTTAACACTTCAGCATATACTTGCAGAAATTCTTGCGCATGAGACTTTCTAGTATACACGCGGTTTTACTTTAGAATTGTTGTTTAATTTATTCTCTTTTTTTCGGTAAAGTAAAATGTTTGATTCTAATTTATTTTTATTTCGTTATTACGGAAATAAGAACGTTATGTATCTATAAATTTTTGTTAATGAAGATACAAAAAAAGAAGAACGACGAAAAAGTTATGATAATACTATTGAGAAAACTTAGCAATTTAGCTTTATAACTATGAAACACTGAAAAGTTGGTTATGTAAAAAAATTACAGGACAACAGTAGTAAACTATACAAACATAATATCCCCTAAAATAAAAAGGCAAATAAAGAACATAATCGATTAAAGTAATATTTCAAGAAACACAAAAAAGAATTGAAGTCGTCTCATAACTACAAAACGCTCTTATATTACAGTAAAAATTTAATAAAAAATATTTTTTTATTACAAGGAAATAGAATTTAAGGTCTAAAGGTAAAAATGTGGAAATGTTGAGGAGTTACCTACAAGGATTTTACTGTATTAGTATGTGGTATTAAATCTAATATATTGCTTTTGAAGGAATACATCCATTTTGTTTTGCTTTTACATCGTTTAACATCAAAATTATAAAAAGCTACAAAAAGGAAAACAATGAACTTGTTTACATGATTAATAAGTAAACAAAAATATACGAACAAAACACCAGTATAAAAAAATGATAAAAAAAAAAGTAAACAAAAATGCAACAACAAAAACTGCAAGAATAAATGTAAACAGAAATTAACAACATGTTTACATTTATAGAGACTTCGAGAAAGCAAAGTCATTTGCCTTCAAGAGCATTAATCAAACTGTTTACCCTGCGATATAAAAAGTAAGGCAAAGCAGGCAACGAGTCAGTAAAAAAAGTTCAATCAGTCTTGTGTGAAGGCAAATACGGAGGGCTTCCATGAGGGACAACTAGTTCTACTGTACAACCCAAGGCGGAAGAAAGGATTATCTCCTAAGCTACAAACTAGTTGGGATGGGATTTATAAAATAATTAAAAGGTTAAACGATGTCGTGTACAGGATACAGAAAGCTAACAGCCCCCGAGCAAAAATGAAGGTCGTACACATTGGGCGAGTAGCGAAATATGGGAGTAGAGATAATGAGCCTATACGGGGCGAACAGGCTTAGTGGGCGGCAGTGTTAAGGAAATGGAAATGGTGTTACATCGTTTAACATTGAATGATAAACAAAAGCTACAAAAACAAAAACAATGAACTTGTTTACACGATTCACAAGTAAACAAAAATATACCAACAGAACACCAGTACAAAAAAGTAATAAACAAGTAAACAAAAATACAACAACAAAAATTGCAAGAATAAATGTAAACAGAAATATAGCAACAAACAAGAACAAATGTAAACAACATGTTTACATTTATAGAGGTTTCGAGAAGGCGAAGTCATTTGCCTTCAAGAGCATTAATCAGACTGATTACTCTCCGATATAAAAGGCAAGGCAAAGCAGGCAACGAGTCAGTAAAAAAGTTCAGTAAGTCTTGTGTGAAGACGCGGTTTTTGAAGAGAATAATCTTCGTTATAAAGATCTGTTGAACAATTATCTAGTGATGTTATTGTTTATGCAAAAAAAGTGCAAAGAGGAATAACAAAGAATGCAATTGTTGTTGTTTACATCAAGTTGTGAACAGTGGCACACAGAATTGTGCGAACAATAAAGAATTTAATTAAAACTAAACACAAATTTATTTTTATTTGCAATCTACGAGCTCATATTTTATACGTATTTATAAGGTAAAAACGCAACAATATGTATTCATTATGGTTCTAGTAGGGCAATAATTAAGTTATTATCGCCATAATTCATGCATAATGCAATATGATTCCTAATCAGGTGTATAACGAAATTTTCTATTCTACTAACTTTAGCTTTTATGACAAAATTTTATTCTGTACATATTATATGGAGATTGATTAATATTGGAGCAAATACAGTGTGAAATGGAAATTCACAAAGTGTTTTTTATTCGTTAAAAGGTAGAGTAAATAAAAAAAGTCAGTTAATTCAATCAGCTGAAATGTCATAAAAGAGAAAAATATGGAAATAAATCCGATTGTTGGGACTTACTGTTTAACGTCGACTTCAAACGACAGATTTGGGAAACTTTTCATAGGAATTTTATTTACTCTCGAAGTTTTTGCCGGAAGACTGTTGATAGGAAGACGCTGAAAGTAATATTTTTTATATTTCGTTTTGCACGAGATGCCAGAGATGAGATTTGAACTTATGAACTCTCGTTTAGTGAATCAACACACTACTTACTAGAGAAACTAGATCGCAATCCTGACTAAAAGGGTTGTAATGGTCAATTGAGTAAGAAATAATTGTAAATAGTGATGTCAATTCATTCAAAATACTTCGCCATTTCCAACACCTCCTCTCGAAGTAGAGGGAACTATGACATTAATGACTAGTGGCATTGTTCAAACCAAGAGCTGCAATACAACTACTATCTTTCTGAGCGCAAGGTATTATAACCGTAACTAGTTGCTAACTTTTGAGCACTTTGGCTACCATTATATGATTCCGTATTCCGTAGTGTTAAAAATTGATTTGCGTTAATTAAATGTTAATTGTTCTACTTCTTTCCAGGAATCGTCTCGTTCCAAAAATGCTATGTGATGAGTAAATTACAAGATTTTCTGGACGTGCCAGCCAAGCATAATCAGCTAGGTCTAAATTGGCTGGATTGGTTTCAGATATCGAAATCTATGTTTGTACATACACGGTCAAGGCGTAGACTCACGTGAGTGACTAATGGTTTACCATCGAAGTGAAAAGCATAGAAGGAACTGTCTAATGAGAGTTTTTCCTAATTTTTTTTTGCCTTGGTTGTGGTTAATTGTTGAAACGGATTGGTTAAAAAATTTCTGAAATTTGTTAACCGTATGTATACTTTTGTGGCTGAGTGTATGTATGCATCAGAGGGGTGAACAGCCTCTGCCCAAAATTTTGGTGGTGCAACATCGTGCCTCAGCATAGATTAAACCATTTTGATTATTTTTCTGTTATTGCGTTCGACAACACCATTTTGTTGAGATGTTGTTCAGAAGGTGCCACTGATGACAGCATGTATGCCCTTGCCTTTTAATCATATTGCTGCCATTTGGTGCGTTCAGCAGCCTCAAATCCTAAAGCAATCTCTTTTGTCATACTTACATTGGCACTCAAATCTTTCTTTATTAAGATAATTTTCACCTAAAGCTTCCAAGGATCGCACTACGCGACATTTCAATTAATTGTACATTTCCTCCGCACGAAATAATATTTATTCTGACCGGCCTCCACTTTAAAATCAATAAAACGTATGCGAGCAAGATTTTTCATAACCTGTTGTAATAATTGAATTCTTTATTCGCAGTGATGTTAACTCATTCGAAAGATTAAATCGACAACTGAAGTGAATACTTATCTGCCATTACAATTCGGGGAACATGGTAGCCAATCCATCATATCTATAATTTGTGATATAAACCTATCCTTTGAGTAAGAATTGTTGTGAATTGCTACGCTGTTTTCTTAAAATATAATTTTCCCTGTGGAGATTTGTAATCAAAACGACACTAAACTAAAACGTGTAAATTAAATATTCATATTAATATATGTTTCACCAGGTCTTTTCGTTGTCGACAACAGATCAATAATTTTTTTCTGCGTTAATTATTTTTTAATCACTTTCTATTTTTCAAGTGGAACATTTGAGTATGGAGAATTATGAATACTCATTTTTAATGAGTTTGATGAAGAGTGTAGTTCTCTTTTCTACGTTTTCTGAGAAGAAAAAATTAAGGAATAAATATACGAGAAAAATAAAACTAAAAACGGCTATGTAAAATATTAAGGCAACAAAAATTTACAATGTATGAACAAGAAATCAATCTTAGTTACACGTGTGAATATATTTTCAATATGAACTTCAATAATTTTGAGTGAGGAAAATAAAAACATATATGGGTGAGTCCATTTTTAACTCGTGATTAAATATAAAAGAGTTTACAAACATACCTTTGTAGGTAATGAGCCTCAACGCGGCTCATTATGTGAATGTTAGGTTTCTGATAAATCTTTAATTACTGTTGTGTAGTAGAGATGAGCGATATTTTCAAAACTGTGATTTAATCACGGTGATTGATAATTCACTGGTAACAACAGTGATTGAAATTGCCAAATAACAGTTACTAATAATGTCGTTCTTTCAAAATTGTTACATACTCAAATTTATTTCATTTTATTTTGAGCGAGGCAGAATTACTATTAGATGATGCTGATTATTTACTTTTGTCTTTTATACATGAACTTTCTGTGAAACTTAATTTTCAAACTTCATATAAAAAAAAATTACATTAAAAATAATAACATTGATGACACTACTTTGATTTTGTTTAGTAGTCGTAGTATGTATCTAGTTGTCTCTTTCTTACGACTCAATAAAATACGTTATTGTCATTATTGTTTTCTTTTGGAATACTGTGATCACAATCACTGTTTTAAGGGACAGTGATTAACAAATCACGTTCACTGTGAACAACGTTCTTCAAAAATCACTGGATCGCTCATCTCTATTGTGTAGTCTGCAGGATAGACGAAGATGAGATATGATTCATGAAACGCCGAAATAAGATAAGAATTGACTAGGAATTTCAGAATTCTATTTTGAAGACCAATCAATCTGAATAACAAACTCTTCAATTGGAATAAATAACTCAAGTCTAATCAACAGTCGTTTTCATAATAACTTGGCACACACTTTGACAGATTCTGACATGTAAATTCCACAGACGAAAAATTTAGTATAAATGCAGTTGAATTGGTAGGAACTCAAGCCTGGGAGCGAACTGTCAACTAATGCATAAACAATACGATTTTATGAGGATCTACCTCAATCTCACACAAAGAAAAAATCACAACGAAATATTGAGTAAGATTACAACAGCATATTGGAACATCATAGTGTTAGCTTCTTAGACGTGAAGCCACGGTTTAAACCCTAGCACAGACATTTCGAAAGAAACGAAATATGAAAAAAAATTTCTTCGGTGACTTCCTCTCCGCAGTTTTCTGTCAAAAACCTCTGAGGGCAAATAAAATTGCCATAAATAAAAAAAAAATTGGGAATCTACTTTAAACAGTAGGTCCCGACACGCAAGGATAAAATTAACACTCACAACATCGGTGATGTGACCAATTAAGGAAGTAATCTTGAGTAAAGTTTTAGCAGCATATAACAACTTTGGAGTTATTGTTTAAAATAAATTACATTTTTTAAAAGAAACTTCTCTAGTTAGATTTATTTACAAACATAAGATGTATAACTTACCATATTCTCGTTCCGAAAGGTAACTAACAGTTTATTACTTCTTCGATCAAATAATGATGTAGTTGAATTGTAATTATTAATAAATCTTAGACTTGCATGTTCATATGAAGACAAATCATTACAAAACCTTAGTAGAAATACACTTTTATGAAACTGGTAGCATATTAAAACGATCTCTTTTAATTTTTCAATCCAATTCTACAAAAATTAAAATTTTAGTTATTACTAGATTAACAATGTTAACAATATCTTATACCTACCCCAACAAATTTTCTCGGTTTGCTGAAAGGGATATTAAAAGGTATATCTTCTGGCCACCACTCTGGTTCACTACAATCGAATTGGCCTTGCAAATTTATATGGCCGAGGGAACACTGCACCATAAAAGGTATAAATTTTTCTAACTGTGATGCTGTTATTTTATCCAAAGACGTTGGATATCCGCTAGCAAAAAGTAATGGCAGATTTGATATCATATTGTTCTGTTGAATCTCTTCTTTTTCATCCATTTCTGACAAACTAAAAAAAAATTTGCAAAAATTTGCCAAATTATGACGAAAGTAGTTGGAATAATAAATATATTTAGAATCTTAAATTGTTAATTATTTTTATGAATATAAGTTATGAGGACGAAAATACAATCTATGATCTTGTAATTTCCGTACGGTTCCCATATGACATAAAGACATGTGACTTCCTACTTTGCCGCAATGTTTGCATAAAATGACAGTTCTAAATTAAACAAGTTGCTAAATTATACCAAATTTTTAAATTGCACATTCTAAATTTTAAAGATTTATTTCTTCTTCAAAGTTAAGTGTAAACAAAGTAGATCCGTAGAAAGCTTTTGCGTTCCCCGGCATTATGAAATCTACTGTGAATGTCCGAATAAGGCTTTACCATCATTTTCTATAATTATGTTTTTATTTATTCAATATAATTGAAATAAGAATAGTAATTCTGGTATCTTCGATATTTATATTTGTATGTACCAAAATTTTACGAGGCAGAGGATTTGGGTTCAAGTATTTTGTTGAATATTTAGCTTTTGAACATTTAATGAAAGTACACCCGAGTAACTACATAGCCCAACTTGTACGCTTATTTAGTGGGTCTAAATAATATACTTTTATATTTCCTAAAACCTTCTAACATGTTTTTTAAGTTTGCACACAAACCTCTGTTATTCTCATTAAAAAATATAATAATATTTTATTTAGTATTATTTTTTTTTTCAAATAGCATTTTAGAGTTCTATTCAACTAAATATGCAACTTACACTCTGTGGTCGTCACAAAGAGAAGCACAGTTAAAATAAGAGAACTACACTGAAAGAAATGGGGTGTGTTCCTTTAAATTTGCTTTTTTACTAGACATGCTCTCATTGTTATAACATTTAAAAAATTAGCAAAATAAAAAAGTGTTTTCCACTCGATTATTAAATATATTATTTCAAAACGCTGTAAAATAAATACAAATTGTTGCTGCATAATAAACATGCATAAGTTTATATGGTTTCTTATCAACACTTCTCAGTATACCAGCAATTAAATTTAGCTCTCTTTCGAATTTCTAAAATATTAATTGTCCGACATGCTCCTACTCTGTTGAAAGCTCACATGAAACTGATTGAAATTTTTGTTTCATACATGTGTTTATTGTTGATGGCAATAAAATATGTGGATTATTTTAAGAAAAAGTGTTTAGCGTTGTTGATTTATTGCAATTAGTTAAGTTTAAAGTAAAACAAAAATAGATTTTTAAATCAATTTTTATATTAAAACTTGTTAAAAGGATTCTTTTGATATAGGGACATTATATTGATCATTTTGGTAGATTTTTTTTTCTTAGAGCAACCCAGGGATGGGAAATTGATCTTAACAAATTGTACTAACTTCCACAAAAAATTGCACTTTTTTCAGCCCGATTGTACTAAATTCACTTTTTTTTCTTTTTTAAACTTTTTTGTTAAAAATTAAATAAAAATATAAATGACAATTCAATTTAAATATACAGTGGTGGCCACGAATTTAAGACACGACATATGACTGACTCATTTGTGATAATTTTTACAACCCTGTAATATCAAATTAGATATTCTTTATTTTTCTATGTACCCTGTAATGTTAAGAAAAAGTACCGTTATTTTATTTTGTTTCTTTTTACATTTTGTTGCTTTTTGATCATATTGTAAAACCGTGTATTTGAAACTGGCCACGAATTTAAGACTTTTCAGAAATTTCTGGTTTTCAAGTAATTTTTTGGTGTTTTTTGAAGATAAACGGTGAATAACGAATGTTTTATTTTATTTTATGTTCGAATACATCAAAATATTTAAGTAGATATGGCCACAGGTATTTGGAGTTCCGATGTCGAGCGAAAATTGATCCAATGACTGAAATCTGACGAAAAACAGAAATGGAGATATCCAAGCTGCTGAAATGTTCTAGATGCAAAATTTACAACGTGCTGGAACACATCAAGCAACATGGTACCACCAAAAATGTCAAACAGCAACCTAGAGCCCGAAAAACTACACTCAGGGAGAACAGTTTAATTTATAGAGTTGCTGTTAATAATCCTTTCACGAGTTCAAATAAAATAAAAAATTAAATTGCATCGGATTTTGACATTAATATTTCGTCTAGGACAATAAGAAGACGTCTAAATGAGAAAAATTTGCGAGGGTGTATTGCACAACGTAAAAAACTTGTGTCAAAAAAACCATCAAATCCCGACTAGCGTTTTCGAGAGAACATCTCAAAGAACCAATGATATTTTGGAAAAATATTCTTTAGAGCGACGAGTCGAAGTTTTGCCGCTTCGGCTCTGATGAAAAGCAGTACATATGGCGCCCTTCAAACCACGAGCATCATCCAAAGTATATCATTAAAACGGTCAGACATGGTGGTGGAAATGTGATGGTGTGGGCAGCATTTTCCTGGCATGATGTGGGTCCCATTTACAAGATTATCACTAAAATGGACCAGCACGTTTACAAAAACATTCTAACAAACACTATGATACCATTCGCTGAAGACAACATGCCCCTAATATGGACATTTATGCATGATAATGACCCCAAGCACACTTCACGTCTAGTTAAGAGTTGCTTAGAGGAAAACAATATCACTATTCTTAAGTGGCCAGCTCAATCCCCGGACCTCAATCCAATTGAGAACTTGTGGAATGATGTTGATTGAGAAACATGTACGAACAGTAAAACCAAAAAAATCAAACGATTTGTGGGAAGAAATTCAAAAGGCTTGGTATGCGAATCCACAGCAACGTTGTATGGCATTAGCCGAAAGTGTACCCAGAAGATGTGCTGCTGTGATCAAAAATAAAGGATTTCCCACCAAATACTAGGATTTTTTTATGCAGCTGAGCTTTACTTTAGTGAATTAAGTTTTATTTTGCCTATGTCTTAAATTCATGACCAGGTAAAATTTGTGTTAATCTATATATGTAAATAAAAATTCTTAACCAAATATAGGTAGCAAAATATTATTAATTTTACTTCATAACATTACTATAATCTTAAGAAAAATATCATGGACCTAAAATTTTTTCGATAAGATGTAAAAATTATCACAAATATATAAGTAAAATGTCATGTCTTAAATTGGTGGCCAGCACTGTATTTATGTACATATATGCGTAAAAAACATAAAAATTAACAAAGAGGTTGATTGCAGTTTCTTTGTACTAAGTACTTGTATATATAATAGGTAAACTTAACAACTTACTTTAATACGTAATTGGTCATTACAACCCTTCAGTCAGGATTACGACCTAGTTTCTCACACCACTTATGTTGTGTGTGTTAATTTTATACATGAGTGGCGGGACCTACAGTTTACAGTCGACTCCGAGCGACAGATGTTTGAGAAACTTTTTATGGCAATTTTATTTACTCTCGAACCCTGGCTTTTCGTCTACTAAGCCAACACACTACCTACAAGACCACGGCGACTTCAATACTTAACTATAAAGGGAAACAAAAGTTTATGAGATCTGAATTTTAAATCACTATTTATGAAACATTTTTTGCTTGCAAACTATTTGTTATTTTAAAATTGTAGCAACACGATTTTAATGACTTCAATAAATCCCTTGTTTGGATTAAATTGAAGACAGTCGAAGCAAACAATATATTTCTCCCTTTGGTTTTTATTAAATTTTGGTACGAAAATATCCTTTCTAAATTTGCCGATGAATGTGGAATGGATAATATTAATTTTATAACTCTTTAAATGTTATTGAAAATTGGTTCACTTAGTTCATTTTTTATTTCTGATACCTTCGACCAAAAGGGACATATTTTCTCATTTTTTAAATCTTTAATAGTTTCTAAGTCCGAAAGCGCCCGAAATTGATTATTTATTGAGTCAATATTATTAATTTCATTGGGAAACATTTTTAATATAAACGGTACAATACTTAAAGTTTTACCTGAAACAACGTCTTCTGGTGTAAATTTTTTAAACCACATTAAGATTTCATTATTTAAATCAACTTTTGCTTTTAAATCTTCACTTTTAAATAAAATTTCTTTGCTATTTCTTTAAGCTCCAAAATAATAATGTATTGTTTATGGGTATGTATACATCAATTTCTGTTCCACAATATATATCGCCAATAGCAATATGGTTTTCATTGATATTGATTTTTAATATATCATTTTCATCTAATGCATCCTTTTGTATAAAATTGCGAGCTATTTGACTGAACAAAAATTTTAAGCGGTCTAAAAAATTTGCATTCTGGAGTCCTCGGATTGCATTTCTAAATTAATATTGTTAATAATTTTAAGAACATATTGTAAAAATAAAAATATCATTTTATAAAGTGGATATGAAAGTCCGGATAAAATTGAATTAATTCTAACGTTTTGTAAATCAGCTTCAAAATCATTGAGCGTAAAATAATATTTAAGTGGCTCGCAATGTTGCAAAATTCTGTTAAATACTTCTTCACGTGACAGCCAAAGGGTTGTTGAGTATTTTAGGATAACGCGAAAATTAGTACCAAAATATTCTTGAAATTTGGAGAAGTGATGAGACAGAATATTTGAGTAATGTAATAATGTAGGGAACATTTTTAAATAGTGCTAAATAAGTCATTGAGGTGCTATGGTGTTTTTGACTTCCAAATAGTGTCAAAAAAGTACAATTGTACCAACTTTTCCCATCCCTGGAGCAACCCTAGTTAAAATATTCACGAAGAGAATAAAGAAATACCCGAAGAAAATAAACAAATCCCCGAAAACTCTCGTTTCCTGGGTAATGAGTGAAGACAGCTGACTTAGTCTCAATAATCTTTTCAAATGTTTTGGTCACTCCAAAATGAATAACGTTTGGAATTTTCTTCTTATTAGCCATAAAGATGTTCATTCATTAATTTAATGATTAAAATAATGGAATAAAAGACAGAGGATTCACTGATCGGACCAACAGTTTTGAGTAAGCGTATTACACTTGGCCGCGGACTGACTGGGATGTTAGTTAGTACTAACCTGGGAGGGAGCTGTTGGAAAATGATCCATAATTCATTGCATTTACCTTTCCCATAAGATATCCACACATGACGCTTACAGTGAGAAGAGTGCAATAAATCATCAGGTGAATAAAATCCTTGCAGTTAAAACATTTAAAACATTGAAATCATTTATATATGATATTACGGTGTAGTAGGTACCGAACATTATAGATGGAATAAATTTCATTTTCCTTTTTTAATTATTTATTTAATTTTAGATCTTCAGTCTACAGTTATACACAAACTCGGTTTCGGATAGCGACTTTGCGAATATTCACTTTTTATATTAAACTAATTTGTTTCTTCGTGGTCAGGACATAATGCATAACTGTTGCTATTGCAGTACCTATACCGCAATTGAAAGCATCGAGAAGTTATAAGGAACTTTATAACTCGATTAAACGGAGAAGATTTTTATTCTGGCGACATTATTCCTTAAGAAATAAATTTTATGTGCAAATAGTTAATAAATGTTAATTGTTAATTAAGTATACCTTATTTATATCAAAGATATAATCGTTATTTGAAAAAGCAATTATTAAACTATTAAAATCAATCAGCATTGTTTAGTTTGATTGTGCACAACATAATTTTTTTCACGATGGAAAACCTTTCAAATTATAGAGAACAACAACATTTGTGGGAAGTTCTGTTGTCACTTTTTGACAAAGAAACTATGAGCCATCGTATGATTGTGGAATTATATATGATAAAAATCATAGTGTATCAATATTTATGATTCTATCATCAAAGGCTGAGAGCGGATGGGGCAGCCATAAAAGTTTGAAGACCATAAATTCAAAACATTACCCGATCAAGATTCATCTAAGACGCAAGACTACGCTCAATCATAAGGTGTGACTCAAACCGTTTGAAATCAGTAGAACTTATTCAAAAACAGGAAAATTGGGTGCCGAGAGACGTTGAAAAACGATTTGGCAAGTCCGAAATACGAAAAAGTCGCTAGCTAGAAAACTTTGCTTGAAAACTTGGCCAAAATTAATAGAAGTGTTTTATGAGTTAATGGCTGGAATTTTTTGATAGTGTTAGTGATAATTAAGCCCAAGGATGAACCCAACTGGCTTTGGTTCAATTCGGTCAGTGATTTCGCCTAGCCCCCATACAAATTTCCCTCGAAATTGCACTTATTTACACATAATTATGGTAATTATGCAACAATCATGATAAAATGTAGCTCGGATCAGTTCTGTGAACTAAGAAATCATGATGTAAATTTTGGTGAAAATCGGATCACATTTGACGCTGTTCCCCATATAAAGTCCCATTTAGAAATTCACGTTTGCGCTTATAAACGGCTTTAAAACATCGGTATCGTGATGAAATTCGGTACGAAAGTGTATTTTGTAAATCTAAATCATATTACCAAATTTTGTTATGGTCGGTCCATAATTGTCCCTTGATCCAAAATAGGGCCCCTTAAGAAAATATGTTTAGCAATTATAATTAGCTTAAAAATTTTATTACCTCGATGAAATTCGACATGAACATGTTTAATATGAATGTGAATCATTTATGATCACATTTTATTATGATCGGATCATAAGTGTCCCTAGGTACCACATGCAGTCCATTAAGAAAATCAAACATGCATCTCATATTGTTATAATAATAAGTATAATAATAATAATAATAATAAGTTTTTAAACTTCTATGATAATTAATATTTATTCATATTTATTTTACATTATTTAATACTTAACTCAAAAATACTTAAAAAGTGAAACTAACTACAATCGCTAAAATCGTTATCATTTTCATCATCAATGTCAGGAAGAAGTGATTTAATAGTATCTGATGAAAATGCTTTTCTATTCTATATTCTATATAAAAGGGTCACTGCTTAAAAGTAACCTATTCAGGACATCTCGATTGGTATTGCTTCTACAGAATTTCCTCGGATGTTCGTATGGCTTTTTTGCCTATGGCTTTATTACACTGCATCTAATTTTTTTAATTTTTCAAAAAAAAAAGTAAAATTTTCAAAAAATCGCCAAAAATAATGGCGCAAATTTGCGCAAACTTTTTTTTTGTTCCTGAATGTAGAGTTCATATTTTCTTGTGGTATATAACATTAAACTACTAAAAACTACTTTCACCTTTAAAATTCTTATCTTTTTTTTTTTGGTAGGCTAAAAAAATGTGAAATTTTTATTATTTTTAAATTTTGAACGAATAATTTTAACATTAATATATGAGATATATATGTATATATAAAAAACTGAAAGTAGTAGTTGCTCATACCTCTCAAATAAAAAAAATCAGTATAAAACCTCTATTCGTTTAGCCACAAAAAAATATCATTAATACCTATTAAAATTTCAAAAAAAACACCAAAAACGCATTTAATTTTCTTCACTTTCCTGACTTTGACATCGTCTCAAACCTATAAATCTTAACTTAAAGTCGTGAAAATTCTTTAAATTCATTTTTGCCTTTTTGACCAGCTTTTCAGGGTAAATGCCACATAGTGTGTCGTATAGTTGAGACCTTGTTTCTTCAGACTACCATTACTTGCGATCGATGCAGAACGCTGTCACTGGAATACACGATTTACTCTTTTCCTTAAACTTCGGGCAGTTTTTTACGAAAGCATCCCTAAATTGCCAATTAAAATTTTCCGATGGACAATTCTTTGAATGGCCTATTGTTTTAAAGAACAATTAAGAAAGCATTTATTTCCAATGAATATGACCGGTTTTTATGCTCTACCCGAAGAAAAGACGGAAAATATTCACCATTTTCAAATTTACTCGTTAGTGCCCTCCATATGTAGTTCTAATTTAGAAGTTGTTTAATTTAGAAAAATTTTATTTGATATACATACATATGTACATTATTGGTAGTTCCAGCCTTTTATTCTGGATTAGAACGGTATCAACTGTTTAACTTAACGAATATTTGCCTAGTGATAAGTCTGCTGAGGTGAGATCAAAAAAAGAATATTTCTCTTTTCGTATTGTTTTTATTTATCTTCAAGATGTCTGAGCTAAAGTTTGAACTCTTATATACCAAATGTACCTAATATCTGATATACTTTATCTTATATAATATACAAAATATTCGTATATGTGTATTTGGAATTTTAATGGATAAAAAAGTTCATGTAAGATTGAAATTATTTCCTAAAGAGAAATACTGCTGGAGTACATACAGAAGTTTATATTCTAAATTTCGTAATAATTACAAAACATAAATAACTTTTTAGCACTTTCACGAATTATAATAATATCAAAATTACAAGGGGTAAAATTTAACATTCCTAAAAATGATTTGCATCTATTATTACCAAGTAGGAGAGCAGTGGTTGGATTAATTTTTTCTAATATATCATCAACTTATTTAAGATATTGAAAAAATACATAGTCTGAACGAGACACTAATCCCAGAATCAAAGTTTTCTCCTAAATTAGTTCAGTTTATGGATATTCAATCCAAAGTTTGTGTCTATAACTTCTTGCTAGGAATAAACAAATAATATGTTACGCATTTGATTCATATATTAATACAAGTGATTGTGTTTCCAAGTATTCGTATAAAAATTTACAGTATTTGAAGCAAATATCCAAGAAATATATGGGTAAAACATTAGAAGATATCACATACATATTTATGAATGCTTATAAGTATTTTTACACTCATTAACTCGCTTATTAAGTGCACAGAGACATATCACTTATTATATACTGCTATAACTAAGGTCCTTACATTTAGCATTGTTAAAAACACTTCATTAATAAAATATTATATGTGCATATATTAACTTCGAATAAGTTGAAACTTACCAATTGTTAATACACTTCAAGTATTATACTTTGATTTTCGGATGCTTAGAAATTTGTATATATCACCTTGACTATATAAAGATCAAGAAATAATGTCCATAATATACCTTTATTCAATGCAAATCTTTTTTCTTTTCATGTATTTTTTACATTAATTACAGATGATTAGACTTTATCATTCCATTAAGAAATATGTTTATAATGTTTCTGAGATAATTTTTTACAAATTGTAATAAAATAAATGTAGATTCGTATATGTATATATATATATACATATATTTATATACATATACATATATAAATATTAACTGATGTAGAGGTGCACAGACAAAGTAAAGAGTACTTTTATTTACAAAGCTGGAAAAAGTGTTGCTGCGAAGAAAAGTAATTAATACATAATAGGCGATTTACACTAGATTTCAAATCTTGCTCAAAATCTGCATCGTTTACACTGGATTTATTTGACAGTATCAAGATTTCATTTTAATAACAAAAACAGCTGACTGAAATTTAAAAGAAAATAATAAAAAATTTAATTTAATACCAAATAAAAATGAAAAATATAGGACAATTAGTATTGTTTTCATCAATACCAAATAAGATTCAAACAGAAATAATGTTGTGGCGAAAAAAAAACCGTCAGCACTTGTTGAATATAAGATTTCAAAAAATAATGCAAATGTATTACTACACACAATTGTTAAATAGTAGAATGGAATGGATACATGTAAGTATATATATAGGCAATAATATATAAATATTAATCCGCACTTTAATACAGGTTCGTAATGGGTCATTCTGGGAGGAAGATGTTCCTAATATATCATGTGATATGTTCATCGAAAATTTTAGAATGAGCCGCCAAACTTTTCAGTTGTTATGCTTAAAGCTAACATCCATGAACAAAACTGATACAACATTTAGAAAATGCATACCACTTCAAAAACGTATTGCTATAGCCCTTTATTGTCTTAAGTCTGAATATGCTTCAATAGCTCACATGTTTGGAGTATCCAAAGCTTCTGTATGCTTTATACTACAAGAATTTTGTAAAGAAGGTTCGCAAAATCTTTCAGAAGAATATTTACCATCAAATTTTATAAATGAAAGTAAAATAATAATAATGTTGAATTGCAGGAAAAATATCTTAGTTTTCTAGTATCCTTAAAAATTTAAAAGGACAACGTATATTTTTATTTAATAATAATAATTATAAAAAACATGCAACTAAGAAAACTACAACTTACAACTATATATAAACTGAGTATTTATGTGCTCATAGTTATCATATCCTTTGAGTTACTTATACAAGCCCTTCGGGAATAATTGTTTTAAGACATTTAATTGAAAATGTCATACATACACAAGATTACTGGAAATTTTAAAAAATATTTCCACACTTATTTGTTTTGTTTTTAAATTAAAATGTCATTTTTTTTCCTCCGCAGCGTTGTATTTTTATGTACTTTTTGCCAAAACACATAGTTGCATTTCTATTTTTGCTAGATTTTGAGTAGATTTTACCGAAATCTACTAAATAAGTAGATTTTGTTTTGTATGGGAAGTCTAGTTAAAATCAACTAGATTTTCCTCGAAATCCCATAAGTACTAGATTTCGATGTAGTGTAAATGGCCTATAAATTATTTTAATTCTAACGAGACTTTATTGATAATATATAATGTGTAGGAGATATATAATTGAATGTAATTATATCTTATATACAAATGCAATCAACAGAGCATACAATTTAAAAGTGCTTACTTAAGTTATTTTCAAACTCATATAACTCTTTATTAGAAAAATTAAACCAACCAAAATCTAATGTAGGTTTTAGAAAAGCTGAGTTACCTAACGAAGTGTTAAAAGGAAGAATGGAAAATGAAATATATTTGAAAAAAAATAAATAAACAGAATTTGTAAAATTAAACTCTTTTAACACTTCACATTTTTATAATACTAAGCAATGTTAAACATTTGCCAAATACGAGGGAAACAACATGTTTCGTCATGCAACATTATGATGAAAAACACTTTAGTTTAAAATCTGGCACTAAATATACCACAATTTTTTGAAAAAATATTTGGGTTTAGGCCATATTTCTCTTTAAGTCAATATGCCAGATTCTTCTCATTATTTCATTTCGCATCTATATGCATTGCGATATTAGTATACATATCTACTAATCCCTACAATGTTTGTTGTAGAACTTCTTAAGTATCACTAAATAATTTGTTAGCCCTAGTTCAAAAAGGATTTATATTTCACATTTACCTGCTTCGACTAAATGGATACGTAATCACTAAAGAAATCAAAAATATGTATCATCAAGTTCTAGTTGAGGGACATTATTGAAATTTTCAATTGGCTGGATTGGATGGTTTAAAAGAGTTTTGCTTAACCCATTCGCTGCCAAGGAGTATACTCCTCTTTGACAGGGTATCCCGCACTGCCAAGATGAGTATACTCGTCCTACTTTAAATATATTACTTTATCCCGTTATATGCTGAGACACTGTAATTGACAATAGTGAATTTCTAAGTGTTGCCAATTTTCGCAAAGTGTCTTGTTTTATTCCATTTTCTTTATTTTATCCATCTGCGTGATTTATTATTTGTTTTCTACTAAAACGTACACAAATACGCAAAAGGATATCGAGTCCTTCTGCATTCCTATTGCCAACGGCGAGTATACTCATCTTTGGTTTTCTGCTTGTAAATGATTATGTATGATAATATATGTGCTCTTACCATGAAATAACAGGGTTTTGGTAAACAATAACACTCAAAATATAAATGGCAATGGGAATGACTTCATATAATTTAGGCTTGGCAGTGAATGGGTTAAGCTGGATTCACACAAACTAAATTTCTGTCCGGACAAAATTATTTGTTACCGAAACTTTTAACTAGCACGATTCACTCATTTCAAAAAATTTGTCCGGAAAATCAAGTTTGTTATACCACATTCTTAAATCAAATTTAAATTTTACGTACATAATTTATTGTGCATTTTCATTTACGGGTTTTGGGCCACAAAACTAGTTTTGGTATTTGTTTCCCCATACATTTTTTGTGTTCAAATAATATATATATTTTATTATATTTTTATACATTTTTAAATTTATGAAGAATCTGATGAAGTGAACCCGCAGGATGGCCGAGATGTGGGAATGAAGTAGCGAGAGAAGAGCAAGTAGAGTTAGTTCGGAAGAAAACACCTATACTGTATACGCCTATACTGTATTTTTTGTTTGAGAACTTTTTTATTTTAAATCTATTATTCATTGAACTTTATGTTCAATGTGACCTCTCCATTTAGAAATCCACTCGTAAGACAGGATGCTTCTATCCCAATAGTGCAATCGCCTAGTAATTCGGACTGCATGGGCAAAAGCATCCGTTTGTCAAGGGGTGAAAACCTGTGGGGAAATGTTCCACATTGCATTGATCTTCCACTGTCTTAATTAGATATACAGGCTGCAACGTGGACTCCCTCTCAGAGCAGCAGATGCTGGCTCGACACATGGACACTGTTTCGCGAACAGTGGTGGTGTCATTTCACGAGCTGCTGACTCTTGCGAGAAGGGAAGTTCTTCGCGAGTGAATAAGTGTGTGCAGGCAATGCTTCTACATCTAAACCCGCAAGCAAGGGATTTGTATGTCAAGCGGTGCGGCGCGTAGGTGGAGGCACAGCTGCTGGGGTTTTATGTAAGGATCTCGGTCTTGAACTTCACTTTAGGTTAAAGGGTGAATGTAGCGTGTTTCAGACATAGATTTTTCTTTCTTGATGGCTATTGAGGCCTTGGCTAGGAGGCCTTCTTCAGTTTCCGAATCATTTATGATCTTCGTCACAGTCAGGCTGCTCTAAGGGCCTTTGAACCACATCGAATCCGTCTATGCTGGGTTTTGAGGCATAGCGGTATACTCGATAATGAAACGGCGGATGCATTTGCTAGATTAGGTTCACTTTCTGAGACCGATTTGATAGTTGGTCCTGATCCCCCAATCTGTCACATCTACGGCCTCATCACTGTCAACTGTGCAACTGTCCAGCCGTTAGTAGATTGAGGTTGAGGACGCTGGGCAGGTGCTTCTTCGAAAACTTGGACTTCTTGTCGAGAGCCAATATTACAGATCTCTATAAATTCATAAATAGGTTGAGCAGGTTGAGAAGTGCTGGAGCATCAAGGTTGTAGTCGCGCTCTCTTGTGTGTTTTAATGCACTATATGACATATGAACATTTATAATTTGATTGAAGTTTCCAAATCAATGGTTTGCGAAATTTTGATTGAGTTTTGGAAGGAAGTAGGAGGAGCGCCATGGATCTCGTTGTGCGACTATTATAGTCAATCAAGAATCCCTGGAGCACCTGGCGAATTCCAATGGTGTCTTGGCCTTCGGATTTGGACACAGCATCCTAAAGGTCTACAAAAAAGACAACCGACCCATAGAGTCAGGTGATAGTGCCCCCCAGGGGCAATATCGCAGGACGAACATATGGACGTCACGGATGAGGAAAAGGATAAGGAGGACCTATCGACAACCTCGACACAGATCCATACCCGATCCAGAGCCAGTTCTTTTTCTTCCACTGGATCGGATATGGCATCGGCTTTTGGGATGTTGCTTAGGGAATCCGAGCTCTTAGAAGAGGATAAGGAAGAGTTAGATGACCAAGGTCTAGACGAAACGATGTTGGAGGAAAAATGGATGAAAAATCCAGATAAATCTCCACCACTCTAAAGCGGCTTCTGCCGCACTACTTCTCCGACTGGCGAACAGAGGAGAAGACATAGCCCTAATCCAATTTCAATTTAATTCATGGTCCATAGCCAACAAGGTTTGTGGATTAGGGCACAAAAATTATAGGCTGGTCCATGCCAAATGCGTAGGCAGGCCCAGATCCTGTATACTTATTAAGAACAACTTAATGGCATATTTGCTTCCAAATTTCAGCAATGAAGACCTAACCACAGTAACGGCGGAGATCAATGGTAAACAACACTGGATCTCCTCCAGTTACATGCCGCATGACCCAAGCAGTCACCCACCACCAGATCCAGTGAAGAGACTGGTTATTGAAGCTAAGTGCGCAAACGTTGGCCTGCTGATCGGCTGTGATGCCAACTCTCATCACACTATATGGGGTAGCACGGACGTCAATGAACGGGGTGAGTCACTTTTTGATTTTATTATCTCTAATAATTTAATGGTTTGTAACACGGGTAATAGGCCCACATTTGTAACAAAGAATAGAAGAGAGGTTTTGGACATAACCCTTACCTCCGGCAATATTTATGATAGTGTCAGAGATTGGAGAGTCTCGGAGGAACACTCCTTTTCTGATCACAGGTTTATTGAATTTTCCCTTGGTAGGGGAACAGTACTGTATGGGCGACTAGGAATCCTAGGAACACGAATTGGGATCTTTATGATCGCCTTGTCAGTCTGGGCTTGGACCCACTCACACGCTGTAGAATAGACAGTATTTCTGAACTTGAGGCTACAGTAGCTAAATTCACAAAGGTCATAGCAGGGGCTTTTCACAAAGCATGTCCGGCAAGGGTCAACAGGGGTGTAAGAAAACCACCCTGGTGGGACCAGGATCTAGACATGCTCAGAAAGGAGTCACGGCGACTTTTCAATGTAGCGAGAAAGTCTGGTAATGCAGATCAGTGGAGGGACTATAAAGTGTCTCTTAGAAATTACAAGAGAGTTCTAAGACGGGCTAAGAGGGACTCGTGTAGAAATTTCTGTGGCAACATGGAAACTAGCAACGAAACTTCTAGGCTAAGGAGAATTCTCTCGACAACATCCTTTATACCTAGTGTGCTGCAAAGAGAGGATGGCTCATGGACCAACGCTGAGAAGGAAACTTTGGATCTTCTTGTGGACACCCACTTTCCACCAGGACAGGGTTCGGATATGCCAACAACTGTTTCGGGGAGTGAATCACAGTGGGACTACTGTTCGATCATGTCTGCGGACGCGATAAAATGGGCGATTGACGGATTCAAACCGTTTAAATCTCCGGGACCGGACGGAATATATCCGGCCCTCTTGCAACGTCTGAAAATGGAACACATCGGAATTCTTGGGGCGATGTTTGTGGCCAGTATTCGGATGGGCCATGTACCGTCGGAATGGTGTAAAGTGGAGGTAGTCTTCATACCGAAGACTGGAAGAAACTCTCATACTACACCCAAAGACTTAAGACCCATAAGTCTATCCTCCTTCTTATTGAAGACCATGGATAGACTCGTGGATGTGAATCTGCGTCAGACCTTGGATGGAAATCTCCTTTCCAGGGGACAACATGCATACAATAAGGGAAGGTCTGTTGAGACTGCCCTGCATAGCCTGGTGTACAGAATAGAGAAATCGCTGGCACAGAAGGAATACACTCTGGCTGCTTTCCTGGACATCGAAGGAGCCTTCAATAATGTGGAACTTCGCGCTATATCCGGGGCGCTGGCAAGGCTAGGTGTACAGACCACTATGGTGAACTGGATATCTGCTACTTTGTGGGAGAACAATCTACCCCGCACTTGGGGGCTCAAAAACGACCAGGGCTATAGGGAGGGGAACTCCACAAGGTGGAGTACTTTCTCCTCTTTTGTGGAATCTGGTGATGAATGAGCTACTAGTGATACTGGAACAAAATGGATGTGAGGCAATTGCCTATGCGGATGACATTTTTCTTGTGATCTCCGGAAGATTTGTCGACACTATCAGAGATAGGATGCAACTGGCTCTGAGGAATGTCTGCGGGTGGGCATCTGATCGTGGATTGGGTGTTAACCCGGTGAAAACGGAAGTAGTACTTTTCACGAGAAGGTACAAGCCACCGACTTTTCGTCCACTGAAACTGAACGGGACGGAACTGAAACTCAAACAGGAGGCACACTTTCTAGGACTCATTCTGGATAGGAAGCTGTCTTGGAAATCGAACATCATTAACAGAATCAAAAAGGCTTCCATTGCCCTGTATGCTTGTAACAGAGTGTTGGGGAAAAAATGGGGCCTAGAACCTAGGATGACTCACTGGATCTACACAGCGGTGGTCAGACCTATCTTGACCTACGGATGCCTAGTTTGGTGGGAATCCCTTGAAAAGAAGACTAATTCGAAACTAATACAGCGACTGCAGAGATCTGCCTGTATTATCATCAGTGGTGCCTTGCGCACTACACCTACGTCGGCACTGGAGATAATTTTGGGCCTCTTTCCGCTTGACCTTTTCTGTAGGGGAGTGCCTGCTAAAATAAGTAAACGTCTCTGGGCGACTGGACAGTGGCATGACTCGGATATCGGCCACGCAAGGATCCTGAGGGAAGTTGGAGCTGTCGGTAGCAGTGACTACATGACACCGCGGTACAACTTCACGAGGAGATTCAGGACATCGGTTCCGGACAACGGGGCCTGGAGGGGTGGTGTGACCCACCTGTTAAGAGACTCCGTACAAATCTACACCGACGGTTCTAAGCTGAACGGAGCTGTTAGCAGTGGAATTTTTTCGGAATCGGTTGGAATAGCTCAGTCTATAAGACTGGCAGACCACTGCAGTCTCTTTCAGGCGAAGGTGGTGGCCATACAGGTTGCGGCGAGTATTATTAGGGACGGAAGGGTCTCCAAGCGGAGCGTCACCATACTTTCTGATAGCCAGGCGGCTATCAAGGCTCTGAGTTCTAATGTGATGAACTCCAATACGGTGTACGGCTGTCGCAGATATCTCGACGAGATAGCGGAACGTTATGATGTCCATATCGTATGGGTACCGGGGCACAGTGGTATTCCGGGTAACTGCAGAGCTGATGAACTTGCCAGGCTGGGCACGACCATCGAACTCTCCGATGAGTTCTCGAATCTGGGCATGCCTATGAGGACCTGCAAGCTCATAATTGATAATGCGATCGTCGATTCCGTCAACGACAGGTGGGCGGCCTCGGACACGGGTAGAACGGCTCGTAAAATCTGGCCAAGGCTGGATGAGGGGCGCACAATGAGTCTACTTAAACTCCAAAGAGGCGCGCTCAGTGTAGTTGTCGGTGTCATTACGGGGCATTGCATTATGGGTACGCATGCGAGGCGCATTGGTCTTGGATACCTTGCTAACGACTTCTGCAGAAGCTGCAGAGATGAGGAGGAAGAGGAGACTGTCCCTCATCTGCATGCCCGGCTCTTTGCCAAAGGAGAAGGAGGTACTTGGGTACTTACTACATGGACGATCTGGAGGAACTGTCAAGGATTGACATTGGCAGCCTGAATCGCTTCATCAGGAGCTCCGAGTGGTTTCGAGACTAGGGGATAACGGATAACTGTGGTAGCACAATGGGCCCAATGCGGCCTAAGTGAGTCCATCCAAAAATTTTTCTTGGATGGGCAGCCACCTATACCTACCTACCTTGGAAGGAAGTACATATATGGCCAATTAAAGCCGACATATTTAAATACATTATATAAGTTAATGTCCGTTATTACGTCCGTCGTCATTTGGTAGATTTAAACCTCTACATTTCCGCCCAAATGTTAATTTCATTCTTTAAAAACTCTTCCAATCTTTGCTAACGCAACATTTTAATTCATGTTGCGCAATTGACTTAATTTGATTGGCCAATTGGCCAAAAATTTTGCACGCCGATATTTGCTGGCTCAGCAGGTGGTTTTGGGTTTCCTCAGTCAGGCTAAAAATGTTTTGTAAGTTATTATTCTGTCAGCTCACATAGTGAGAACTATAAAGTTTAAGAAATTAAAATAATAAATTTGTAAGTTCACATAGTGAAATAAAACAGATTGAAAATAAATAAGTTTATCCAATTGTTAAGTAAAATACCAAAGTCAAAATAATAAAGTTTACTAAATAAAACAGATTGAAACTAAAGAAGTTTACGCAATTGTTAAATAAAATAACTAAGAAGTAAACAAATAAAGTTGTAAAATTATTATTTGGAATAAAATAAATAAATAAGACAACTCACATAGTGAGAACAGTAAGGTGGAAAATCACTTATACAAAAATAAATTAATTGTGAAAACATACATCTTTTATGTTATTTATTTCATTTCTACTTATATTTTATTGTTTGACAAGTGACAATCTATATTACAATGTTTCGAATTTGTCATTCACTATTCTTGGATTCACCAGAGTCGTATTTTAAATTATAGAAGTAATGTTGTTTTCAGCATGTTTTGGAGCAAAACTAGTTTTTCTTATATATAAATATAAAAATATATAAAAATATAATAAAATATATATATTTTTTGAACACAAAAAATGTATGGGGAAACAAATACCAAAACTAGTTTTGTGGCCCAAAACCCGTAAATGAAAATGCACAATAAATTATGTACGTAAAATTTAAATTTGTTTTAAGAATGTGGTATAACAACTTTGATTTTCCGGGTTTTGGGCCACAAAACTAGTTTTGGTATTTGTTTCCCCATACATTTTTGTGTTCAAAAAATATATATATTTTATTATATTTTTATATATTTTTATATTTATATATAAGAAAAACTAGTTTTGCTCCAAAACATGCTGAAAACAGCATTACTTCCATAATTTAAAATACGACTCTGGTGAATCCAAGAATACTGAATGACAAATTCGAAACATTGTAATATAGATTGTCACTTGTCAAACAATAAAATATAAGCAGAAATGAAATAAATAACATAAAAGATGTATGTTTTCACAATTAATTTATTATTTATTAATTTATTTTTGTATAAGTGATTTTCCACCTTACTGTTCTCACTATGTGAGTTGTCTTATTTATTTATTTTATTCCAAATAATAATTTTACAACTTTATTTGTTTACTTCTTAGTTATTTTATTTAACAATTGCGTAAACTTCTTTAGTTTCAATCTGTTTTATTTAGCAAACTTTATTATTTTGACTTTGTTATTTTACTTAACAATTGGATAAACTTATTTATTTTCAATCTGTTTTATTTCACTATGTGAACTTACAAATTTATTATTTTAATTTCTTAAACTTTATAGTTCTCATTATGTGAGCTGACAGAATAATAACTTACAAAACATTTTTAGCCTGACTGAGGAAACCCAAAACCACCTGCTGAGCCAGCAAATATCAGCGTGCAAAATTTTTGGCCAATTGGCCAATCAAATTAAGTCAATTGCGCAACATGAATTAAAATGTTGCGTTAGCAAAGATTGGAAGAGTTTTTAAAGAATGAAATTAACATTTGGGCGGAAATGTAGAGGTTTAAATCTACCAAATGACGACGGACGTAATAACGGACATTAACTTATATAATGTATTTAAATATGTCGGCTTTAATTGGCCATATATGTACTTCCTTCCAAGGTAGGTAGGTATAGGTGGCTGCCCATCCAAGAAAAATTTTTGGATGGACTCACTTAGGCCGCATTGGGCCCATTGTGCTACCACAGTTATCCGTTATCCCCTAGTCTTGAAACCACTCGGAGCTCCTGATGAAGCGATTCAGGCTGCCAATGTCAATCCTTGACAGTTCCTCCAGATCGTCCATGTAGTAAGTACCCAAGTACCTCCTCCTTTGGCAAAGAGCCGGGCATGTACCCTGCAGATGAGGGACAGTCTCCTCTTCCTCCTCATCTCTGCAGCTTCTGCAGAAGTCGTTAGCAAGGTATCCAAGACCAATGCGCCTCGCATGCGTACCCATAATGCAATGCCCCGTAATGACACCGACAACTACACTGAGCGCGCCTCTTTGGAGTTTAAGTAGACTCATTGTGCGCCCCTCATCCAGCCTTGGCCAGATTTTACGAGCCGTTCTACCCGTGTCCGAGGCCGCCCACCTGTCGTTGACGGAATCGACGATCGCATTATCAATTATGAGCTTGCAGGTCCTCATAGGCATGCCCAGATTCGAGAACTCATCGGAGAGTTCGATGGTCGTGCCCAGCCTGGCAAGTTCATCAGCTCTGCAGTTACCCGGAATACCACTGTGCCCCGGTACCCATACGATATGGACATCATAACGTTCCGCTATCTCGTCGAGATATCTGCGACAGCCGTACACCGTATTGGAGTTCATCACATTAGAACTCAGAGCCTTGATAGCCGCCTGGCTATCAGAAAGTATGGTGACGCTCCGCTTGGAGACCCTTCCGTCCCTAATAATACTCGCCGCAACCTGTATGGCCACCACCTTCGCCTGAAAGAGACTGCAGTGGTCTGCCAGTCTTATAGACTGAGCTATTCCAACCGATTCCGAAAAAATTCCACTGCTAACAGCTCCGTTCAGCTTAGAACCGTCGGTGTAGATTTGTACGGAGTCTCTTAACAGGTGGGTCACACCACCCCTCCAGGCCCCGTTGTCCGGAACCGATGTCCTGAATCTCCTCGTGAAGTTGTACCGCGGTGTCATGTAGTCACTGCTACCGACAGCTCCAACTTCCCTCAGGATCCTTGCGTGGCCGATATCCGAGTCATGCCACTGTCCAGTCGCCCAGAGACGTTTACTTATTTTAGCAGGCACTCCCCTACAGAAAAGGTCAAGCGGAAAGAGGCCCAAAATTATCTCCAGTGCCGACGTAGGTGTAGTGCGCAAGGCACCACTGATGATAATACAGGCAGATCTCTGCAGTCGCTGTATTAGTTTCGAATTAGTCTTCTTTTCAAGGGATTCCCACCAAACTAGGCATCCGTAGGTCAAGATAGGTCTGACCACCGCTGTGTAGATCCAGTGAGTCATCCTAGGTTCTAGGCCCCATTTTTTCCCCAACACTCTGTTACAAGCATACAGGGCAATGGAAGCCTTTTTGATTCTGTTAATGATGTTCGATTTCCAAGACAGCTTCCTATCCAGAATGAGTCCTAGAAAGTGTGCCTCCTGTTTGAGTTTCAGTTCCGTCCCGTTCAGTTTCAGTGGACGAAAAGTCGGTGGCTTGTACCTTCTCGTGAAAAGTACTACTTCCGTTTTCACCGGGTTAACACCCAATCCACGATCAGATGCCCACCCGCAGACATTCCTCAGAGCCAGTTGCATCCTATCTCTGATAGTGTCGACAAATCTTCCGGAGATCACAAGAAAAATGTCATCCGCATAGGCAATTGCCTCACATCCATTTTGTTCCAGTATCACTAGTAGCTCATTCATCACCAGATTCCACAAAAGAGGAGAAAGTACTCCACCTTGTGGAGTTCCCCTCCCTATAGCCCTGGTCGTTTTTGAGCCCCCAAGTGCGGGGTAGATTGTTCTCCCACAAAGTAGCAGATATCCAGTTCACCATAGTGGTCTGTACACCTAGCCTTGCCAGCGCCCCGGATATAGCGCGAAGTTCCACATTATTGAAGGCTCCTTCGATGTCCAGGAAAGCAGCCAGAGTGTATTCCTTCTGTGCCAGCGATTTCTCTATTCTGTACACCAGGCTATGCAGGGCAGTCTCAACAGACCTTCCCTTATTGTATGCATGTTGTCCCCTGGAAAGGAGATTTCCATCCAAGGTCTGACGCAGATTCACATCCACGAGTCTATCCATGGTCTTCAATAAGAAGGAGGATAGACTTATGGGTCTTAAGTCTTTGGGTGTAGTATGAGAGTTTCTTCCAGTCTTCGGTATGAAGACTACCTCCACTTTACACCATTCCGACGGTACATGGCCCATCCGAATACTGGCCACAAACATCGCCCCAAGAATTCCGATGTGTTCCATTTTCAGACGTTGCAAGAGGGCCGGATATATTCCGTCCGGTCCCGGAGATTTAAACGGTTTGAATCCGTCAATCGCCCATTTTATCGCGTCCGCAGACATGATCGAACAGTAGTCCCACTGTGATTCACTCCCCGAAACAGTTGTTGGCATATCCGAACCCTGTCCTGGTGGAAAGTGGGTGTCCACAAGAAGATCCAAAGTTTCCTTCTCAGCGTTGGTCCATGAGCCATCCTCTCTTTGCAGCACACTAGGTATAAAGGATGTTGTCGAGAGAATTCTCCTTAGCCTAGAAGTTTCGTTGCTAGTTTCCATGTTGCCACAGAAATTTCTACACGAGTCCCTCTTAGCCCGTCTTAGAACTCTCTTGTAATTTCTAAGAGACACTTTATAGTCCCTCCACTGATCTGCATTACCAGACTTTCTCGCTACATTGAAAAGTCGCCGTGACTCCTTTCTGAGCATGTCTAGATCCTGGTCCCACCAGGGTGGTTTTCTTACACCCCTGTTGACCCTTGCCGGACATGCTTTGTGAAAAGCCCCTGCTATGACCTTTGTGAATTTAGCTACTGTAGCCTCAAGTTCAGAAATACTGTCTATTCTACAGCGTGTGAGTGGGTCCAAGCCCAGACTGACAAGGCGATCATAAAGATCCCAATTCGTGTTCCTAGGATTCCTAGTCGCCCATACAGTACTGTTCCCCTACCAAGGGAAAATTCAATAAACCTGTGATCAGAAAAGGAGTGTTCCTCCGAGACTCTCCAATCTCTGACACTATCATAAATATTGCCGGAGGTAAGGGTTATGTCCAAAACCTCTCTTCTATTCTTTGTTACAAATGTGGGCCTATTACCCGTGTTACAAACCATTAAATTATTAGAGATAATAAAATCAAAAAGTGACTCACCCCGTTCATTGACGTCCGTGCTACCCCATATAGTGTGATGAGAGTTGGCATCACAGCCGATCAGCAGGCCAACGTTTGCGCACTTAGCTTCAATAACCAGTCTCTTCACTGGATCTGGTGGTGGGTGACTGCTTGGGTCATGCGGCATGTAACTGGAGGAGATCCAGTGTTGTTTACCATTGATCTCCGCCGTTACTGTGGTTAGGTCTTCATTGCTGAAATTTGGAAGCAAATATGCCATTAAGTTGTTCTTAATAAGTATACAGGATCTGGGCCTGCCTACGCATTTGGCATGGACCAGCCTATAATTTTTGTGCCCTAATCCACAAACCTTGTTGGCTATGGACCATGAATTAAATTGAAATTGGATTAGGGCTATGTCTTCTCCTCTGTTCGCCAGTCGGAGAAGTAGTGCGGCAGAAGCCGCTTTAGAGTGGTGGAGATTTATCTGGATTTTTCATCCATTTTTCCTCCACCATCGTTTCGTCTAGACCTTGGTCATCTAACTCTTCCTTATCCTCTTCTAAGAGCTCGGATTCCCTAAGCAACATCCCAAAAGCCGATGCCATATCCGATCCAGTGGAAGAAAAAGAACTGGCTCTGGATCGGGTATGGATCTGTGTCGAGGTTGTCGATAGGTCCTCCTTATCCTTTTCCTCATCCGTGACGTCCATATGTTCGTCCTGCGATATTGCCCCTGGGGGGCACTATCACCTGACTCTATGGGTCGGTTGTCTTTTTTGTAGACCTTTAGGATGCTGTGTCCAAATCCGAAGGCCAAGACACCATTGGAATTCGACAGGTGCTCCAGGGATTCTTGATTGACTATAATAGTCGCACAACGAGATCCATGGCGCTCCTCTACTTCCTTCCAAAACTCAATCAAAATTTCGCAAACCATTGATTTGGAAACTTCAATCAAATTATAAATGTTCATATGCCATATAGTGCATTAAAAACACACAAGAGAGCGCGACTACAACCTTGATGCTACAGCACTTCTCAACCTGCTCAACCTATTTATGAATTTATAGAGATCTGTAATATTGGCTCTCGACAAGAAGTCCAAGTTTTCGAAGAAGCACCTGCCCAGCGTCCTCAACCTCAATCTACTAACGGCTGGACAGTTGCACAGTTGACAGTGATGAGGCCGTAGATGTGACAGATTGGGGGATCAGGACCAACTATCAAATCGGTCTCAGAAAGTGAACCTAATCTAGCAAATGCATCCGCCGTTTCATTATCGAGTATACCGCTATGCCTCAGAACCCAGCATAGACGGATTCGATGTGGTTCAAATGCCCTTAGAGCAGCCTGACTGTGACGAAGATCATAAATGATTCGGAATCTGAAGAAGGCCTCCTAGCCAAGGCCTCAATAGCCATCAAGATAGAAAAATCTATGTCTGAAACACGCTACATTCACCCTTTAACCTAAAGTGAAGTTCAAGACCGAGATCCTTACATAAAACCCCAGCAGCTGTGCCTCCACCTACGCGCCGCACCGCTTGACATACAAATCCCTTGCTTGCGGGTTTAAATGTAGAAGCATTGCCTGCACACACTTATTCACTCGCGAAGAACTTCCCTTCTCGCTAGAGTCAGCAGCTCGTGAAATGACACCACCACTGTTCGCGAAACAGTGTCCATGTGTCGAGCCAGCATCTGCTGCTCTGAGAGGGAGTCCACGTTGCAGCCTGTATATCTAATTAAGACAGTGGAAGATCAATGCAATGTGGAACATTTCCCCACAGGTTTTCACCCCTTGACAAACGGATGCTTTTGCCCATGCAGTCCGAATTACTAGGCGATTGCACTATTGGGATAGAAGCATCCTGTCTTACGAGTGGATTTCTAAATGGAGAGGTCACCTACTAATTGCTCCCACTGGAAAGCTGGTTACGACTGAAGGGGAGGCTTTCGATGATAATAATGTGGTATTTTATTTCAGATTATTTATTAGAATGAAAAAAATTATTATTAACGTATAGAATTATTATTAACATAAAGTTCAATGAATAATAGATTTAAAATAAAAAAGTTCTCAAACAAAAAATACAGTATAGGCGTATACAGTATAGGTGTTTTCTTCCGAACTAACTCTACTTGCTCTTCTCTCGCTACTTCATTCCCACATCTCGGCCATCCTGCGGGTTCACTTCATCGGATTCTTCATAAATTCCGTCTGGGCATGGCTTCATGGATTCGGCACAGGTTGTTGTACGTCTAGGACCTTCGCACTCACCAAATTTAATCACATCGTAGGTATCGTTCGGCTTTACTCTAACAAGTTGGTATGGGCCCAAGTACTTCGGCTTGAGTTTGAGGCCTGCTCCTAGTTGAGTCCTTTTAATGGCAACGATGTCGTCTATATTGTATTGTCTGGGCGGTTTACGTCGGAGATCATATCTTCTTTTGTTTTCGGCTTGAACTTCGAGAATTTGTTGTTTCGTTGCTTGTCTAAGTTCGTTCCTCTGTTCATCATAGTTGGTTGCTAATTGTTGCTCTACTAGTTCTTTCAGTTGGATATCGTCTTTGGTCTTCATTTTAGTGCCAACAAGCATCTCAAATGGGGTAGTGCCAATGCTTCTATGGTATGTTGAATTAATAATTTGCTGAACTCTTCCAACGAATTTGTACCATTTGGAGGGGTCATCAATACTAAGCTTCGACAAAACTGCAACTATTACGCTATTTAGCCTTTCGACTTGTCCATTTGCACGAGGAAGACCTGTTGTAATAAGGATGTGATTTATATTTTCTTCAGCGCAATAAGTCCTGAAATCTTCACTCGTAAAGGCGGAGCCACGATCCGAGATGATTTGCAATGGGTTGCCAAAAATGGTCCTCTGCGATTGTAGTCGGGATACGGCATCCTTGGCTGACGTTGTCTTCGTTGGGTATAACCAACAAAATTTGATAAGAGCCAATTACAGCAAAAATGTGATTATAAATCTTATTCGTAGATTCGAGAGGCTCAAGGTAGTCAATATGGTATGTGTGTAATGGCATCGCTTCTTTGTTTAATGGATGCAATTCACCTTCTTGTTTTCCTCGTTTTCTGTTTGATATGATGCATGGGATACAATTGGAGATGAGCTTATGTATCTTCTCTTCTAATTTCGGTGTGTAATAGTCCCTACATATAAGCTCCTTGGTTTTCTTGATTGAGAAATGTCCCTTTTCGTGTGCTGTCTTTATAATTTCAGTGTACATACCCTTTGGTATCACCAATAATTCATAATCATCTACAATTTTATATAAGACATCTCCCTTCAAGAAATAATCATTATACGATGATCTGTCCTTGAGGATTTCTCTAATGATCCTGAGATCCTCGTCCTGATTCTGTAATCGTTTAATCTTGGAAATAAGATTATCCTCGGCTATGACCATAATTGGATGTCGGCTTAATGTGTCTACATGTCACATCTGTGTTCCAGGTCCATGTTCTACGACATAATCATATTCTTGCAAAAACAATATCCATCGAGCAACTCTCGTACACAAATCTTTCTTGTCCAACGTCTTCGTGAAAGCATTGCAGTCGGTCACCATTTTGAATTTCAATCCAATCAGATATACTCGAAATTTTTTCAATGCTTCAATGACTGCCAACACCTCCAACTCGTAACTCGTATATTTGCGTTCTGGTTCAGTAGTCTCCTTACTCATGTAGTATACAGGATGCAAAAGGTTGTCGCTCGGCGATTTTTGTAACAGTACTGCACCGTAACCATCAATGGATGCGTCAGTATGGACCTCAGTCTCATAATTTTGATTGAATAAGCTTAATACCGGACCATTACTTAAAATGTTCTTGAGAGTATTAAACGATTTCATTTGTTCACGTCCAAATACAAACTTTGTATTCTGCTTCTTAAGGTCGGTAAGTGGTTTGGCAATAATCGAGAAATTAGGAATGAATTTTCTAAAATATCCTGCGAGGCCAAGGAATCTTTCTAACTGTTTGACATTTAAAGGTACTGGATAATTAACCATAGCTGTTGTCTTCTCAAGTGATGGTGATACGTGCTGGTTCTCAATAATATGACCGAGGAATTGAATTATCTTCTTCAAGAAACTGCATTTCTTAATATTTATATCCAGGCCGTAGTCTCTACTGAGATTTAATACGCGCTTTAAATTCACAAGTGCCCCTTCGTCGTCCATTGCAGGAATGATGATGTCATCGATGTATGCTAAAGCTACTCCCTCACGAATCAAATCACGAAATATGGCATTGACATGTCGCTGAAACACCCCGGGCGAGTTCGATAAATCAAATGGAACTCTCCGGAACTGGTATTGTCCATTATGCGTGATGAAAGATGTATATTTTCGGCTTTCCTCGTTCACCGGAACATGAAAGAATCCGTTTCGTAGATCAATTGTACTGAAAATGCATGCGTTCTGTAATCGATCGAGTTGATCTTCGATAAGAGGGTAACAGTCCTTTACGATAACCTTGTTTATTCTTCTAAAATCAATACACAATCTTGGAGTTGAATCCTTCTTCTTAACCAAAACAACTGGACTGCAAAACTCTGACTCCGAAGGTTCTATAATTTCCTCTTCTAACCACTTTTCGATCTGATTGTCAACAATACATCTTTCTTTTATTGGTAGTCTTCTGGGATTACAAAATATAGGTTTCTCGTCCTTCAGGATTATGCGCATTTCGACATTAGCTATTTTGCATTTATTTGGCACATAATTGCGTATCATTTCAATTACCTCGCACTTAGCATTATCACTACATGTTTCCTCAATATCAATTGTACTTACATTATTATCAGCACAGACATCCATGATACTATGTACTTCCTCAGCAATTTCGTCTTTAATTTTTCTTATCTTCAAGCCATTAGGTGTATTTTTAATTCAACAAATAAACAAAATTCGTTTCCTAGTATCACTTCAACATCAATACAGGCGAATGGGACTACATGAAAAGTTAAATTATATTCCTCACCATCGACATCAACTTTAGTTTTAAAATTTCCAATCGGTTTAATTTTCCCACTGCTCGAAGTATTACCGAATCCAATCAGGTAAAAATTTGATTTAGAAAGCTATGGTCTATTCAACGAATTGTATACCTTTTCAGTCACGACATTAAATTTGCTGCCTGTATCAAATAAAGCCATCCAACTTTGTTCGGAGAATTTAACATTCACTCTCATAATATTTTCGGCTACCAATTGCCTGACATTCGCTTTCTCAACTTTGTTTAGGCATTCCTTTGAAATGTGGCCAAATTAATTACAGCCAAAGCATTTTATACCCTTTTCCTTATCCCTGCAATTCCTAGATGTATGGCCTTTATCACCGCAGTTATAGCAAATTATAGACCTTTCACTTTTAGCCCCAGTCTTGTTGTCCTTTGTTGCTTTAACGTCGACTTTCTGTTTAGAAGACCTTTCCTGCATTGCCTCATAACATTTAAGTTTTCCCTTAAAGTCCTTCAAATTACATGCACCGTACAATATGGTCTTATTAATCGGCAAATCTCGTATGCCATCAATAACGTATTGCATCAAAGCACTTTCCTCTATATTGCCGCGCGTGAACACTCTCATCTTTGTTGATCTTCCGTTCCGTTAGCATTTTATGTAATTGGGCACTGTTGGTTGTAGATTTATATTCATCGAATAATGCTTGCCTCAATTTAATCCATGTAGTTACACCTCTTTCACTAGCAATAAATAATTTAGCCAATCCCTTAAGGGATTTCTTAGCAAAAATAAATTTTTGAAATTCATCCCAATACATAACAGCCGATGTCTCCTCAAAATCATTAATCCAAACATCAACAGGTATAGAGCCACTTCCATCAAATGGTTTAATTGAATCCTCAATATCACGGAAATTAATTGAAAATCTTGGCATATTGAAAGATGATACGTTACACTGTTCTGCGGTATGTGTTCTGCCTTGATTGTTCTGTTCACCATTGCTTCTATTGACTTCTTCTTTCTTGCATGGTTTTGCATTATGAATTTTGTTGTTGTCTATTTGTCCAAAAACATTGCCGCCGCCGTTACCATTTGTCTGTTTATATGCTACGTCTCCTTCACTTTTACTTTCATCGTTGCGGATGTTTACCATTGTATGTTCACCGTCCTCGTCAGCCTCCTCTTCGGAGTCACTCTCGTCTTTATCATCATCGTCATTTTTTAACTCGTTCGAACTTAGCAAATTCCCCTTACGCATGTTCTTGAATATGTGTAAAAACAAGTCGTCGTCGTCGTAATTCAAAGACAAAATGTTGCAAATTGAAACCAAATCAGCGGTACTCAAATTCTGCTTAACATATTCTGCTTTTTCTTGAAACTTCCCGTCATCTTCATCGTAGTCAAAACCAATGAACTCTCTCAATCTTTGTCTGTTTTTGCGATCACCATCATTTCCAAACACTAGTTTGTGTAAAGCAACAACAACCGCACGTTTAGCCGTCGACAAGTTCTTTCGTACAATAGGGAAATCTCCTAGAGCATGAATGTTGCTGTTGTTCCGTTTGACCGCTACAGTATTCCCTTTATATTTCTTTTCTATTCGTTTGTGAAGTCTCGTTCTTTACGTTCCTTTTTTTCTAATTTTTCTCCTTTACATTTCCTTGACAATAAAAACTCACTACAAACAATTCTGGTTGAGCCCCCAAATTTTGTGGTATTTTATTTCAGATTATTTATTAGAATGAAAAAAATTATTATTAACGTATAGAAATTATTATTAACATAAAGTTCAATGAATAATATATTTAAAATAAAAAAGTTCTCAAACAAAAAATACAGTATAGGCGTATACAGTATAGGTGTCTTCTTCCGAACTAACTCTACTTGCTCTTCTCTCGCTACTTCATTCCCACAATAATATCACCGTTTTCATCCGATACCACTATCGGAGTCAGAGTCTGACTCCAGGCACATATCTTCCGTCGAAGTGTGGATCGCCGAGGCAGCCACTTCACTAAAAGACTCCTCCACAGTCGTGACCTTCATACCTGTGGCGAAATTCAGGACGATCTCGTTGTTATTTTCAACAATGCTGGCGTGAATTCGCGCGTTGATATGAGACGGATCTTGTCCAGATTCAGTTGCCAAGTTGTCATCAATGTTCGTATTCTTGCCTAAGTTCTTGTTTTTATGTTCGTTCTTGTCCATTTAGTTCCCACAAGTGAGGGGAAAGGGAGGTCGATCATGCAATAGCCCTCGCTAGCATTATAAGGACTTGGTAAGAAACTTCTTTCTCACTCCCCATGTATCAGTGAAGCTCCGTTATAATACAGTCGGATTAGGCTCCTGACTGCAAACCATCTGATGAGCACGGATCGTACAACACTTCAGATTAGGGGTATATATAAAAGTAAATTGTAAGACAACTGAATAATAAACAGGAATCAGTTATACAGCAAAATTCACCCAGTTCAGTCCACATTGTTTAAGATTGAATTATATTAATAAAAATACATAAGTACGATAATAATATTAAAAATTAATTTAAGATTTTAGGCCATCGGCTACACTTTTACTATTTAATTATTTTAAATACTACAGCAACAAAATAAATAGCTGCTAGATCGATAATTCCCTTCAAACATACAAACCTACATCAGATCGAGTAATATTGATCCGCTCTAAAAGTAGAGTAAAACCTATTACCATGGTACAGTGACGTACCTCAAAAGAAGGCATATAAGATACTAAGAAACACGAATTCCACACACAACCACGATCGAACCAAATTCAAAGAGGAGATATTATAATAATCATTAGTAATTTCAATGCAAAGTCAAGACAATACAAACGTTAGAACCCAAGGTTGTGGAGTTAGCAACTACAACTTAAAGCGGTTAATTGAACTACATATATATTTCAACTCGTTACAGGTGGCACGTAAATATATTAGGATGTCACCTAGTGGTAACTCACACAGTCAGATCCATTATATATACATAAGCTAAAAGTATTACTAATAAGGGCTATCGGCTTAGTATTTCTGTTTAGAGAAATAGTACTATGGATTTCAAAATTTAAATTAGGTTATGCAAAGAAATATTTTTTAAGAACTCAGATACTTTGTTAATATTATCATTAGAGTTGTACAAAAAAATAATTTTTCGGCGGCTTCCTCTCGGCAGATTTCTGGCAAAAACTCTGAGTAATAAAATTGTTATGAACAGTTTCTCAAAAATCTGTCGTTAGGAGTTGACTTTAAACTGTAGGTACCGCCGCTCATGTATAAAAATTAACACACACATCATAAGTGGTGTGAGAAACTAGGTCGTAATCCTGACTAAAGGGTTGTAATGGCCAGTTATGTATGTATGAGTTGTAAAAAGATCAACAATGTTAGAAGATTTACAAATCGATTCACGGAAGTTGAAGAGGACCGGACAGTCCAGTAAGATGTGAAAACAGTTAAAGGTGAAGAGCTACAGAAAGTGCTTATTGGCTGTGAAATTTTGTTCCTCAAATATTGGTGCGTGAGGCGTGTGTGAGTTAGACGTAACCTTGTGATACAGTTGTTTTGTAAACATTTGGTTAAAGTTGGCAGGACTAAGGGCAGTTTTGCTGGATTGATGAATTTGTAAATGTGATTGAAGTTAAACAATTTGTGTACGAAAGACTCGTTAAGTTTTATAGTGGCACACCTGGCTAAAAATTATATAAGGTGTACTGCCTTTGAATATTGGTCTGCTGCCTCGTTGCCTGTGATGCCAATGTGACTTGGAGACCATAGGTTTTTGATTTTGTTTTTCATTTTTGTGATTTGTTGCTGTATCGAAATAATAAATTAATATTTATTACTTTGGTTTAAAGCAGCATCAAATACTGAACGCAGATTATATATTTGTCATAGGAAATTTCAGTTTGGGGTAATAATCCTGTTTTCAACGTACAACCCAAATCATCAGTTACGGCAAAGCCTACATGTATCGGTCTTTAATCCACCTGTGAAAAGGATTTGCCAGTAATTTTTCCTGTAGAAGAAAGAAAGAAAAAGAATTGTTGGAAGCAACCATGGGAGGTAAAATACCAGACTAGTTCTAATGACAGTATTTATAATGTTTTCCATAATTTTAAATGTTGTTCTGGAAGTCTTATTGTAGATAATCAAGCCGTAATCAATTTTTGGCAATATAACTGACTAACCTGAATAGCCTGTTAGTATGCATTTGGCTTTTAGAAGAAGATAAATACTTAATAATATTTAGGGTCATTATTACAACTTGCCGTCAAACTTGGGTTTAATTAAAGGTACCTTTAGCTAAAGGGAACTGTAAAGTTATCTTTAACTTATTTTCGTTATTACAACTTACAAATAATACAAAGTTAACTTTTTCAAAAATATGGCAGTAGCGGAGCAATGTCGAAAGCACTCCTCAAAGTAAACTAGTTTTATTTAAACGCAGTGGCAACGACGGGCTTCTTTTTTGTTGCATTTGGTCATTTTGTTTATATTTGAAGTTGCCATGTTGAAAATAATATATATGTATGGCAAGTTCAAACATAAACTTAACTTTAAGAGTTAAAGGTATGATGATCCTCCCTTTAGCTTAACGCTCACTTCTACCTTATTGTCCACTTATAAAAATTAAAAACAATTTATCGGCCCAAAGGGCTATTATTACAACTTGCCGTTAACTTAAGGGAGGATTTTAACGGGCAGATAAATTGTTTTACGTTATTATGAGTAGCCAATACGATAGAAGCGATCGTTAAGGTAAAGGAAGGATCATCCTACCTTTAACATTTAAAGGTCAAATGTTTGAACTTGCCATATTATATATTATTTTCATTATGGCAACTTCAAACTTAAACAAAATGAGCATATACAACAACAAAAATTGTATAATTGCCATATTTTAAAAAAAATTTATCTGTAAGTTGTAGTAACGAAAATTGTTAAAGGTAACTTTCCAGCTCCCTTTAGCTATAGGTACATTTAACTAACCTCAAGTTTAACGACAAGTTGTAATAATGGCCCTTAATCTGTTAGTTAAATCCCTTTTTAAATAATTACAGTAATACTTAAAACTATATTTGTTGTCAAAGCCAAGACCTAAAACTTTACAATAGTTTACATTTTGAATAATAAGTTATTAGTAATTACATATGTTAATTTCATTACAATTTATTTTTTTACATATATGAAGATGATAAGTTTTTTTGACCAAACGTTTTGCGAAGCAATTATAAAAAGAGTCATAAGGTTTAATGAAGTCAATAGAGAGTATCGTGGTGTCTTTCCTAGTTGAATGATTTTTACATACCAAATGATCTAGATACAAAAGCGAATCGATGATGCTGACACCGGACTGTTTTTGATAAACCACATGAGACGACTGGAAATCATTTTTTCAAGTAATTTTGCAATGCATGGTAATGGTGAGATAGGTCGATATGAATCTAAGTTGTCTATTGGTTTATTATTTTTGTATATGGCTATTACTGAACTGTTTTAAAGAATTGAAAATTGGTTCTGAATCAAATATGTTGTTATAAATACGAAGTTTGAAAAGTTCTCGTACCATAGGATTAGAAATTTTATCAAGGCCTGGGGTTTTCCCTTTGGATGTTTTTAGGCTATAAGACAATTCATTCATTTTGAAAACTGACTCTATCAACATTGATCGAGGGGGACAGGATCTAATAGCAAGAGAGGCCAGAATTTACGATTTTTCGAAATTAAAGTCATTTGAAAAGTTTGAGTCTGCAGAGTCTTGTGACCAATATTTAACAAAAGTCTCAAATATGCCATTAGATGATAGTATGAAATTATTGTTAAAAGAATATAGTTTCCCGTTAATTTTCTTATATTTTGTTCTTTGTCATTAATTTTATTAACTTTGCTTTTTTTGTGCAGATAATTACGCCAGATATTCTGACATATCATCGTCAGTTGTCATAAATTATATTTTTTTCACTGGAGTTTCGGTATTAGAACTGTTTTCTGAGAGATAAATGATTTCTGAGGAAATATATCGTTAGTATAATTCGCAAAGACGCCAAGTCCACTTTCTTCCAAAATTGAGATTTTAATGTAAAACGATAATACCATACCAAATACATATTTTACGACAAAAAATGTCAGTATGTAGTTTAAAGTTGTTGTAATGTTGTGGTTTGCAAAAACGCTAAGTCCATAAAACTACAAAAAATATTAACAGCTCGTGCTAACTCCACGAATATTAATTATTAATTATTATTAATTTTTGATCTAGGTCATTTAAAGAGAGCTATTTTGTAAAAATAATTGCGTTTAAAAGGTTTACAAATTTTAAAAACTGAAGAAGCCGCAATGTTTTTAGTGTCTGCTGTAAAATTTGAAAAAAGGGACTTAACACATTTGCGAATGAGACCAACGATATAGAAACTGTTGAGTTATGCGTCAGAGAAGGTTGAGTTGTTTATTGTTGGTACGGATTATAAATGATCCGATTGAAATTTGTCATTTATTCCTTTATTTTGGTTTTCTGCTTTGTTTCGATTGTTTTAACAAATTCCGAAGTAATATCTTTTATGTGGTCTATATGTAAAGAGAAAGCGGTTTTAATTGTTTTTGGAGTTTCTTGTACTAAGAAATTTGTAGATACGATTTCTGCTGCTGGTTTTGGATTATTAGTGGTAGAAGTGCTGCTATTGGCTCTAACTGAGGCGTAAAATGCGGATAATGTTATTGTATTTAAATTTATTTGTTAATTGCAATAACATCACGCATTGAATATGTTTGTTTGGTTTTTTGTTTTAAGATTCTCTTTCTTTGAAGAAACTTTTTACATTGATTTCTGCTTTTCAGCACAATTTGCACAAAATGTACAAGTAGATCCACTGACATGAGGAGGAAGATTGCAATTAAAATAAGATTGAGAGTTGTTACACCGTTTCATTGCGTGCCCTAGAAGTTGACAGATTTTACATCTCATTGGATTTGGGATATATTCTCGTAATTTTTCTTTATACCATGAAATGTATTTTGATTCTGGAAGATAATATAAATCAAACATTAAAAGGATAATACACTTGCACATTTAATTTCATTTTTTACACAAAACTTAATACAGTTTCTTTGATTCATTTTTTCGAATAGTAAAAAATCGAAGAGCATACCAAAACGCAACTAACCTTTTTATCTGTCAAAAACAAACTGACAATCCAAAATGGCTGATATTGTCAACATATATAACAGAAATGTGTATCAACATAACAGAAAAAAAAATGCGAAAATCGAACACACGTAACTCACGAAATTTGAAAATAACGGTTATTTTTTATCACACCTCGTATATATTATATAAAACAGTTGAAATACAGCATCAATTTATACAACCTGCATAAAAAACATGAAGATGCAATGAAAACTTTTAAGGTGCACCTGGACAAAAAACTTTCGATTTCAATTGGAAAACTAGGAACATTATAATGAATGAATATTATAAATGAGACCATCGTGTCATACAGAATCGAAGGTAGTAGGTAATTTTTGGTTACCAGGTCCTGATTTTCGCCAAAGATTGCACAGTGTTATGTGCCTTTCGAAAACTAAATTGATGGTTCGGAAAAATGTCATTAGATTCAATAAAGGGAAAAAAGCTTTCTGTTTGAAATTTTTTTCATTCGTGGAGGACAACAAGCTTATTGGGCGATAAGAAGATGAACCGTCTGCAGGTTTATTTGGTTTTCGAATCGGTATAGCTTTTCCCATTTTAAAAACCAAAGGAAAATGTAAACATGAATTATAAATAACCATTAAAAATTAAATAATTTTTTAAAATTTTAATCATTTATTATTAAGTTGGAGAAATGCGCAAATGGCAATTCGCGAAAAGCTGCCAATAAACGAATAACACTCATGGAAAGATATCGTTGCAGTATACAATCAAGCTGCTGAAGAATCATTGGGTATAGTGCGGCCACAGCGGAAAACTTGGATATCAGACGACACTTGGAACCTGATTTCTCAGAGAAGGGGGCTCAAACTTCAGCTTATAAACAACAACACAGAAGCTTTTAGACAGCAATACCAACAGCTGACAAATTTGGTAAAGAAAGCTGCAAGAAGCAGCCAATCAGAATAACGTAAGAAAACTACATTTGACGATTGACTGCCTGACCAATCGGAAATGTAACAGTAGCCAAGTAGTTGCTGATCGTAGTGCCGAACTATTACCGAGCAATGAAGCACAGACGAAAAGGTTTAGAGAACATTTCGAGGAGATCAGTAACGCCATCATAGACAATACTGAAGCCATCGAAACAAACGACAACGGCCATGCGGCAGAAAACAATCTAAGAATAGCATGCAACCCTCCCAGTCTAAACGAGATACAACAGGCCATCAAACAACTCAGAAGAAACAAATCAGCAGGCGAAGATGGAATACCTGCAGAAATTCTACAGGTTGACATCGAAACCACAGCAAGACTTCTATGGCCCCATATCACAACAACTTGGGAGGAAGAAAGGCTGCCTCCAACCTGGAAGAAAGGCATCATTGTAAAGTTACCAAAAATCGGCGATTTGAAAGACTGCAACAACTGTAGAGGAATAACTCTGCTTAACACCATATACAAAATTATAGCAATAATAATGCAGTCAAGACTTCGAGATAAAATTGAAGTAGATCAGGCAAACGCCTTACGCATTATTATTGGACAATCTTTGGAATGGCATACTACCCCTGTATTTACTGTTTGTCGACTTTAAGAAAGCCTTCGACACCATCAAACGAGCTGCTATATGGAAAGCATTGAGTAATAAAGGAGTACCCCAGAAAATAGTCAAAATAATAAGAGCTATGAGAGAACGCAGACCTCTCAGTTCTTCACAACGGCAACATCAGTCAACCTTTTCAAACAAACGCTGGAGTCAAGCGAAGTCTGTTCAAAGAGAAGAGGAATAACATGGAGTCTCTCACACCAACTCGAGGATTCGGATTATGCAGATGATATTTGTCTACTTTCGTACAAGTTCTCTAACATGCAGTCAAAACTCGAACACCTAGAAAAATTGGTTCGCAACGTTGGACTTGAGATAAATATCAAGAAAACCAAAGCCATGAGAATTAAAAACACTAGCACAGAAAACATCATGCTACAGGGCCAAATAGTCGAGTACGTGGATAGCTTCTGCTATCTAGGCAGCACTATGACAACAAGTGGCGGCACAGAAACAGACGTAGATAACAGACTCAATAGAGCGAGAGCAGCATTCGGGCGACTGCACTCCGTATGGAGAATATATATCTAGGCGTACCAAGCTAAGAATATTCAACTCTTGTGTAAAGTCAAGTCATAAGTAGCCAAACTTGTCTTATATCAACAACACCGTTAGTAACGCAGATCTCTGGACTCTCACAGAGGAGGAACCCATACAGAAGCAGATCAAAGAGAAAAAATTGGGTGGATTGGCCATACATTGAGAAAGAAGCCCGACAGTATTACAAGAATGGCGCTAGAGTGGAATCCCCAGGGCTCAAGAAACCACGGCAGACCCAAAAACACCTGGAGACGCATGGTACTGCAAGAACTAAGGCATAATGACCTGACATGGTAAGGCGCAAAAACAACGGCGGAACATCGTGTCAGATCGAGATGCTTTGTGGAAGCCATATGGTCCCTAGAGGGGTAATGGAAAAAAATTATTAAGTCGCCATAGTCTAGTAGGTAGTGTTGGCTTTTTAGACGTAAGGCCACTGTTCAAACCACAGGTCAGACATATCGAACAAAACGAAATATAAACGGTTGTAATGACCAATTATGTATGTATTACTAACCCCGTTGATTACCGGGGCTTTCTAGCTTTCAACATAACCTATGGGACATTGAAGGTTGATAATCGAAAAGATTGCACTGTTTTACTAACTTATTTTATTATTTATAATATATTTATTATATTTGTTTCAGTCAACCTACGGAACCGTTGCCAATTGCCGACGGGCGTATATAAATTGTCAAATACATTGGTAGGGCCTTATAGAAAATGATTTATTTGGAAACTATTGTACAATAGCTGAATCGATGTGATCATTAGTAGAGACATTTCTCATGTCAGGTAAATTAGAATATCTTATTATGTATCTTTGGTAATAAACCAATCTTCTATTCTATTCTATTGTCACGCGCAACTAAACTGTCTGGTGAAATTACTCGTAAGATTTACTGCACTGGGAGGAGATCAGAACTAAGATGATTCAGAACAACTGCAGGTGAAATCACATTAGATAAGAAAAAATCAAGGGTAGAACCTTGTTTATTGGCACTTGTTGGTAAACATGTTTGTTGAGAAAAATAAATAACGTCGATGTTATACGATATAAGTTTTTCATTTAGTAGATTTCCCCAACAGTTAACTCGTAAAAATCCCCAGTTCCGATGGCTACAGTTAAAATCACCCGAAGAATATATCCCTCACTAGTGATGCTAATCATTCGTATATCGGACTAAAAATGCTGTTTTCTATTGTCACCAAACCAGCAGCACCACCTGGAAAATAACACGAAAAAGTGTCTTTACCCCCCTATATTAGTAAAAATGTTGAGTCCAATATTTTCAATTAATTTAGTATTAAGAATTGGTAATAAACTATGTTAAATATTTTTCTTAACGAGAACAGCAAATAAAAAAATCTGTGCTTTATAGATATATTTGAATTAAGGCAAGTCTCTGTGACTAAACATAAATCCACGTTGAAGTTCTGTAAAAAGAACTCGAGACTTTTATTGCGAATGCCCCTGGCGTTTCAAGTAGCAATACTGAGAAAATTGGCCACTACGAAATAAATTTACACGCGAGATTTGTTATTGCTTCCAATTGGTCTGCCATATTTTTGCAATTACTTAGATTAGTAACAAGCTCCAGACAAAAACTTTTTACTTGTAATCTGGATAACTCGCTTCAACTGTTAAGGCGAAAGTCCATACCATCCTTTTCATGCGCCTTGCATTACATGCGAATCTTGCCGATTTTATTGTAAGTTACACACAATGCGTTTATGCGACTGGTTTTTTGTTTTGATCAGCTGTTGTGGTAAACAACAAACAAGTGAACAAGAACATTTTTGGAAAAAATAGAAAATCAAATTGTAATTTTTAAAGATTTTATGGCATTAATTACAAATTTGTGAGTTTACATATGTGATATTTTGACATTTGAAAAGCGCTCATAACATAAAAGGACAGGCCAATTTAGAGGGAGAAGAAAAATGTTATAAGTTTTGCGAGGCAAATGTGTTAGAAGCAACATAGTGAAAACTGGCAGATAAAGTAGAAAAATTAAATGTAAACAAACATTTATTTTTGAAGTCGCCGTGGTGTAGTAGGTAGTGTGTTGGCTTACTATTCGTAAAGCCCGGGTTCGTATTCCAGGTCAGACATCAAAAATGAAATATGAAAAAAAAAAATATTTCTTCGGCGACTTCCTCTCAGCAGATTTCTGGCAAAAACTCGGAGAGTAAAATAAACTGCCATGAAAAAGTTTCTCAAAATTCTGTCGTTCGGAGTCGACGTTAAACTGTAGGTCCCGCCACTCACGTATAAAATTAACGCACACAACATGAGTGGTGTGAGAAGCTAGGCCGTAATCCTGACTGAAGGGTTGTAATGGCCAATTATGTATGTATGTATGTAAACATTTATTTTGTGTTAAAAAGGGGAAAATTTTGAGTATTTTTTAATTTCTTCAATGAAAAGTTTAAAGATTCTTAAATATGTAAATATTAATAGAAATGTGGGTGAATTTCGGTCACAATGAGTATAGTTTCTTGAGCAAGAGTTAATTAAGAAGCTAAATATAATAAGATCAGAATAAGACTTACTGCTCATAAAAAAATTTTCTTGCTGAAGGTTGCCAATATTTTTTAATTTCTTGAAAGGAAAAATTAAAAATTGTTATTAGTTGTTTTTATTATTTAGTAATAGTTTTACACAAAAATTACATTGTATTGTGCTGTTAAGGCCTACGAAAATCCTCAGAATAACACAAGACGAGAGTTTTCACTTAATTTATCCTCCATTTTTCTTGTTTACAAATTAATAAATTCAAAATAGATGACAGACACTCAGTACATAAAAACAATCATATATACATACATATATGTATAAACAATCATCATATAATGAAAGAAATGTGTTAAAAACTGTATTTTAATGTATTTTCCTCTTAAATTCGTAATAAACTTTATTATAATATATGTTTTTATTAATATTTTTGTACTGCAAAAAGAAAAATGCGAAAATAGTAATGCACTATTTAAACATATTTATAGAAACCATTCACAAAAGTATATAATTTGGCATGCCATGTTTAAAAAACTGCTGACATTTTCCAACACTGCATTCGTCGCATAGAAAAGTAGAAAGTAATCCTACTTTCTATGCGTCTATGCAATCTATGCTTTTTCTTCTGTAACTTATCACAATCAACTACACTGATTCTACTTTTTCGGTATACGCATGTAATGCAAAACGCATGGTATGGACTTTCGGCTTAAAGCCAAAAGTCCAAGGCGAATTCATAATAGGTGACCTTATCTCTACAACAAGTAAAACAATGCAAAAACAACAGGCATTTTGTTTTTGTAAAATCTCTTTCGATTGTCAGAAACAGCTGACTGAAGAATGACAATAGGAAGAAAAATGGTAAAAAATTTGATAATTTTTATAATTTTTGATGTAAGTAGAAATCGAATGAAATACAGCAACAGCATTATATTAATTGATGACCACCAATTGATTCTTTTAATTCTTTGAAAGGATGAAGAGATAAAGGCAATATTTGAAGAAAATTGTGCACAGGCGTAAGTAAACTGATGTTAAAATATTCAATGATTGTATATGAAATAAATTAATGTGTGTAGAGCAAATTATTCAGCTTCTGGAGATCGTACTTTATGGCGTCTATTGAATTTTCGTCACGCAGCTTTGCAAAGGAATAAAAGATGTCTTCTTACATATTTGCACCAGAGACTACAACGTATTAAAGCATTGCGTTTGGAATTTAGGCCTATTGTTCCCGATGATATAAAAGTAAACCTATGTGAACCAGAACTAAATTTTTTAATACATATTCAAAATCGTTAGCGTCTTATATGCGTTCCATAGGCGATTGTCAAGGCTTTGATTCGATGGTCAAGGCTTTGATTTAATGGGTGATCTACGGCCACCGAAATCTATATATATTGAAGTCCGTTGTATTGAAGATTTTGGAAAATTTGAATTGGAAGATTCCTAGATGTAAAATTTTGAAGATATTTTTGCTAAGGTTTTTTTCTTTGTGAATTTATATATTATTTCATTAATTACCTATGTACACCTGTTGCAGTTCAAGTTGGAAGTAAAGAAACACAATTGGAAAAAGCCGGTGGTAGCCTATAGACTGCGTCTTGCAGTTACATTAAGATACTTAATCAAAGGCGAAAACTATCGTATACTAGAAACAATTTGTCGTTTCCAGAAAAATTATTGCAAAAATTGTTCCACATACACTGGGTGTTCTAATACAAATGATGAAAGATGAATATTTCATGGTATTTGAGCAATGAGTATAATATTATATTTTGGGGAGTTAGGTAGTAATTCTGAATAGAGTTGTAAAGGTCAATTAAGAGTAGTTTAATATAGGATATACATTTTTAAACAATAAGATTAAAACATTTAAGTTTTTCATAACGTTTCAATGACTTGTTTTATTTTTTTTTGCAGTTACCAAATACGACAGCACAGTGGTTAAGCACTGCAAATGATTTTGAAAATTATTGGCACTTTCCTTATACATTGGGAGTTTTAGATGCGAAACAATTTCGTGCAAATTGCACATACAGCGCACTTGCAAGCAATTTTGTTATGTTGAGTTTCATAGATGCCCATAGCCGATTTCTATATACTGGAATTATGGAATGTGATGAAGAAACTAATGAATCCGCCATATATATTAATAGTAATTTATATAAAACTTTAAAATTCAATGCGATAAATATACCAGCCGCAAAGAGATTTAAAGCACAAACCATGAAAACAGAATACTACTTTGTTGGCACTGAAGTTTTTGGTATGGATCGTTACGTCTTAAAAGAGTACCATGAATCTCAAAATCTTAATGAAACACAGAAAGCCTTTAATTATAGACTAAATAGAGTACGTTTATGTGGTAAAATGGCATTTGATTTGTTATTTTATCGTTTTAAAATTTTTGAAAGTTTGGAACAAATTGTTAGACGGTTATTAAAGCGTGTTGTATGCTACATAATTATTTAACACAGTCTTTTGATCAACCTTTTAGCCACGATGACGATGGCAATAACATTGATGCATCGCGGAGAATGTGTATACCTTTGTCAATGTAGTTTTTTGAAAAGCATGAAGATTGTTCGCAAAGAAGTGAAAATATTGGCAATTATTGCGTTAAGGAAGGTGATATACCATCTGTTCATCTTTTGTTTCAATTGAATTTTTTTCACGTTTTCATTATAGTAGTCCATATCATCCCATTTTTTTAACGGTGGCACGTGCCGCACGATAAGGCGTGAACGTGTTAAAACAAAAATGTATATCTCTTTTAAAATTTTCGGGGTTCTTAAATTAAAATTTGAGACGTCTTTTTATGTATGTATTGCTAGAAGGGAAAAACTTACGTTAATATATATATTATAAAATCATTTAGCTTTCGAATCACATAGCCAGCTATGTATTCTAAAGCATCCTCTTGTAGAATACCAATGTCATCTAGATCCGAATCGTCTAGGTCTATGTTGTTATCCTCTTCTATTTGTTCTGGCTCTGTATTGTCGTCATTAAGTATGACTCCGCTGTCTGGCGTAGTGCTGGTATCTAAAATGCTGCCTTCGTTGTCAATGGGAAGCCAATCTATCCGTTCTTCCTCCACGTTTGCCTTACCACTAAGGTATTCGGTATTTCGTGCTGTAATTTTAAAAATAATTTGGAATATAAAAAATTATAAACATTATCTACGGACAAACTTACCTAGGATATATTTGCGAAGTCGGTATTTGAATTCTTGAGGAGAAGGATGATCATTCAGCCCACCTTTACTCCGTATGGCTCCAAAAAAATTCTCAATAACATCCTGATTAAGTCTGTATGTAATAATATACGTCATGTCGTATTTTTCAACGTATTTAAGAAGCATTTCTACAGCCATGTTAGCCATTAGTATACCTTTCTGGAAATACTCTAATGACTTTTTCTGCGGAATTATTGGGATAGACATTGGCTTTGTCATACGAGCCAATGTATCCCTTTGCCGCTCGTGTGAAATTCCGTAGAGTTCCTACACAAAATGAAATGAAATATATTCACTATCTACAAATATTGTACAAAAAATTACCTTTCCAGGATATGTGAAGTTATTCAGTTTAGAGTTGAGAACATCAAACCAGTCATTAACTAATTGAATAAATTCTGTAGACTCTATGGGTTTATAAATATCCATTCCTAGGGAATAGCACCGACTAATGGCATTGGCTGTAGTGTTCGAAAATAGCTGGGCAGCTAATTTCACTTTTTGCCTTCCTAAAATTACAAAGTTTTTAATGTATTCATATATTTTGTATCAATAAAAAATCTTCAAAATTACCTGCCCCTTTAACGGAAATATGTTCTTCACTTAATTTAAAAGTTATTGACATATCCGATGTTGATGTTAGTCCAAGTAAATCAGAGATTGTACAAGGACTAATAATGGTGTTGTTAAAGATTACTCCGCTATCCAAATAATGGTTAAGGTTTAACTTTAACAAATGCGGCGCGTCAAAAAAGTAAAAAGTTTTTCCTCCATGTTAGCTGGGCTCGAAAACCATGGTTTATCTTCCGAAAAATAATGTATATATAACATATTAGTTTCATTTTATTTTAATTGTTAGTAATAATATGAATGAGAGAAAGTAATGAATGATGTGTTAAATAACGTAAAGGAACTAAATTGATATAATGAACGTAAACGCAAACAAAGACACCCGTACACCAAGCTTAAAAACGAATTCTTATTAACAAAATTGTATTTACCGATCTGAAGGAGATAATAATTCCTTTATGCTGTGGTAAACCATATACCGATGTCCTCAGCGTTGCCAAGAAGATCCCCAGAAACGAAATAATTGTAGTGTTGTATTAGTGTAGTGTAATTGATATGGTGTAAATATTTAACTTACCTGTAGTTGCACCAAGCTCTCTCAACAACTTCCGATTACTGGGACCCATATCACATACCATTGCAAAAACCGGGAAAACTGCAGTGCTAATCTTAGAAATTAGACTGTATAATATATCTTGAGACATTTTGCAGTCAAAATCATAATATACAGGCTGCTTCCATGACTTTTTTAGCCCTCGAGCCTAACTACCTGGACGTAGTTGGCTGGCTTTCTGACAATGTCAGCAGGGGAATCATACTCGTAGGTTTCCTCTACCTTCATTTCATCGAAGGCCAACACAAATTTTATCACTCAGCGGCATATCAGTCGTATGCCTCATGAATTCAATTGATGTGGATAGAATCCATTCGTACAAATTAACTCTTCCACACCAGCGTTGCAACGTTTCGAAATGAGGTAGAGGAAACTCGTGGTCCAGATGCATGCAAGCAGATGGCACTGGATATGTCGCTCCACTTCCAAAGCACATTACCTGGACCCATTAATTTCCTGATCTGGCCATCCGTAAAAATTGTTGGCTTGGGCGAGTTGACACTTCAGCTCCTTATTTTCCAATTCCAATTTCTTAATTTTGTTGCGATAATACGCAACATCATCATAAGAAATTGAAGAACTAGGCAATAAATATAAAATAAATAGTAATAACAACTTAAATATTAACAATAACAATATAAATTTTATGATGTTTGTTGCCGCCGAAATCCACTTGATAATGAACTTTTATTATTATTTTCACTGATTTATAATTTATTAACATTTATTGTTTATTTAAACGAAACTAATTTCATAAATCATTATAATATGAAATATTAGTCAAATATTAATATTAGGATACTTCCCATAAAAGTCTTAAATTTGAAAATTCTTAAAATAGCAAATATTCGCTAACTGTAATTATATTTTGTATTATACATTATTTTCTTCCTGAAATGTGTATAAGAGAACTTATTATTAATTATAACGGTACCTATTTACATATATATCACATAGGCATCTGAAGTTAGCAGTTATCAATTAGAAAAATTATTTGTCAGTCGGTCAAAGGCACGCAAGCCTACAAAATTGTTTTAAAGCGCTCATCGCTCAGGGTAAAATTAATAAATTAATGCACAAGGAGTGCTGTTAAAAATTTTGTGTTTTATTTAACGCCGGCTCATTTATACCGTGCCGTAACAATTCTTTAAAACAATTTTTTTGTAAAATAAACCTACTTGGTTACGCTAAAAATAAAAAGGTAAAGTGGAAATAAAATGTCTGAAAACGAAGACGTAACAACAGACCATAATTGCAAAAAATGCAGTGCAGTGGATAATGATCGCATGGTACAATGCGACAAGTGTGATCAGTGGTATCATTATGATTGTGCCGCAGTAAACAGTGGAGTTGCTGATGTCAGCTGGAATTGTGAAGGTTGTAATTCCAACAACGGCAAAGCAACCACAAGCACCACAAGTCGCTTAGGTAATCATCCAGCTATAGCCAATTCTATGGGTCTATCAAAGCAGCCGCAGGCAACGTCATCACCAACGATTTTAAGGGAGACACAGCAACTGGCTAATACGATCGCAGGAGAAATCGGCAATAGGATTTTACCATCAAGCAATCAACATCACCGATACCTATGAGCACAAAAATAAATTTACCATTTTACAGCCAAGCGAACACCAACAACTCTTCTCCAGGAAGGCCGTCTTGTTCAAAGCCTTTTACTTCAACCGTTGCTACTAACTTATCGTCATTTCCATTTAATACGGATAAACAAAAGGCAGCACCAAAGCAACAGAATGAGACTTTCTCAACGCAAGTGGATTTACAGCTAAAATTTTTGGAGGAGCAGCAACGTTTACAACAAGAATTTCTCGAAAGAAAATACCATCTATTATCACAAATTGGGGAAAAAGGTGAGTTTGAGCAAAATCCTTCTAACGTGACTTGTAATTGGAACTTTTCTTCTGGTCCTACTCCATCACAACTGGCCGCACGCCAAGCAATTCCCCGCGATTTACCGCATTTTAGTGGAGATCCTGAGGAATGGCCGTTGTTTATTAGCACCTTCAAAAATAGTACAGAGTTAGCAGGTTATTCAAATGCAGAAAATTTGATACGGCTTCAAGCCTGCCTTAAAGGAAAGGCAAGGGACTTGGTAAAGAGTAGGCTCATGCTACCTAAAATGGTGCCGGAAATAATTTATACTTTTGGACGACCGGAACATATTTTAGAGCGAGTAATTGAAAAGGCAAGAAAAATACCCCCACCGAAGGCTAAGTTGGAGTCGATGATTGATTTTGCACTGTGTGTAAAAAATATATATTCCACCATGGAGGTCTGCGAAATGAATGACTACATGAATAACCCCATGTTAGTAAAGGAACTAGTTGACAAGCTCTCTAGCCAATATAAATTAAGCTGGGCTACGTACCCAAAAGACAATAAGTTACCTATAATGAAAACATTTAGTGATTGGATTTTTCAAATCGCTGATGCCGCGAGCATAGTTGTGTCAGTCGTACCCACAGTTAAAAACGCTAATATAAATACTCATACTGAAGAACGACAAACATTTAAATTGAAGTGTTTTGTGTGGAATAGTGAGCATAAAGTAGCAGTTTGCGAAGATTTCAAACAGTTTTCATTGGATAGAAAGTGGGATACAGTGAAGAAAAACAATTTGTGTCGTCATTGTCTGAATAAACACAAAGGTAAATGCTTTGCCAGAAAAGAATGCGGTATTGATGGCTGTGGAACGAGTGTGGTATCTCCCAATATTTATTACAAAAAATCCCAACAAGCCCGGTAAGATAAGGATGGTGTGGGATGCCGCTGCCAAATCTAATGGATCATCTCTCAATTACTTTGTAAGCAAGGGACCCGATCTGTTAAAATCTTTGTTTGATGTTTTGCTAAGTTTTCGTGTAGGAAGAGTTGCAGTTTGCGGCGATATTGCCGAAATGTTCCACCAGATAAATGTACGACAGAGCGATATGCACGCTCAGAGATTCCTATGGTGGGGAACAAATGATGACATTTATAATCCAAGCGTTTATGTAATGCGAGCTTTAACATTTGGTATCTCGTGTGCTCCATGCATAGCATATTATGTACGCGACTTCAATGCTGAAAAATTCAAAGAAAAGTTTCCACGGGCAGTAGAATCCATTCAGCATAAACATTATGTAGACGACTTCATCGATAGTGTAGACGACTTTCAACAAGCCATTGAATTAGCGTCGCAAGTAAAAGCTATTCATGCTGCCGCAGGTTTCCATATTCGAAATTGGTCTTCAAATATCAGCGAGGTCGTCATTCACCTACAGGATGGTCCTTCCCAAGATCAGAAGCCAAAAGACCTAGGAGATACAGAAAAGGTTTTGGGGATGTATTGGGACCCTAATAACGACTCATTTTTCTATATTTTCAAATTTGTCAGACTTCGGCGTGAAGTATGTACCAAAGAAATAACTCCTACAAAAAGAGAACTACTTCAGGTGCTGATATCATTTTTTGACCCTCTGGGTTTAATATCATGCTACACTACTGCTTTAAAAATTCTTCTACAAGAAGTCTGGCGATCTGGCATCGATTGGGATGAGGAGCTTTCTGACTTTCTATTACCGAAATGGAAAAATTGGAAAACGGCTGTTACACACATAGCTTCTATTCGAATACCTCGATGCTACTCCCAATACATTAACGAGACGACTTATATTGTACTGCATACATTTACTGATGCTGGCGATGACGCTTATGCTACAGTTTCTTATATTCGTATTGTGTATCAAGGAAACTATGATGTGACTATCGCTGCAGGCAAGTCGAAAGTTGCTCCATTAAATCCGATGTCCATACCAAGACTGGAGCTACAAGCTGCTGTTGCGGGTGCGGCTAGCCAAGAAGGTAGCAAATACTGCACGTATAAATTTTACCGCGAAATATTTTTGGACCGATTCTAAAACCGTACTACGGTGGCTAGGAATGGATCCCAAAAAGTTCCAACTATTTGTTATGCATCGTGTTGGCGAAATATTAGAAACAACAGAAGTAACGCAATGGCGATGGGTACCCTCCAAAATGAACCCGGCGGATCTAGCAACAAAAGTTCTAACACGATGGGATGTCTCCTTATAGTTTTCAGGAGACGAAATGAACATTTTACTCAACGTTAAGAATTTTTCCAACTGGAGAAGACTATACCGAGCTGTGGCTACCTTTATACTCTACTTGGGTAAGCTTAAAGCACAATGTGAAAAAAGGAAGTTGCAAACAGAAGTCTCATTCGAAATGCTACAAGATGCAAGGTCCGTATTGTACCGAAAAGCACAGCACAGTGAATTCCATGAAGAAATAGAAAGAGGGTAAGAGTATTCCAAAAACCAGTAAACTAATATCTTTAAATGTATTCCTAGATGACAAGGGAGTATTAAGAGCTAAAGGTCGTGTATTATTCTTAAATTATGAAGATGTGATAATACTGCCTACCAATCACCATGTGACGTTTCTAATAGTTCGCTATGAACATGAAACATTTCATCACATGTCACATGAGACCGTAATCAACAATATTAAAAGTAAATATTACATACCTAAGCTACGAGTACTCTATAAAAGCGTAAGGAAATCTTGTCAAATATGCAAAAATGCAAATGCCGCACCAGTTATGCCACAAATGTCTTCATTACCGCCTGCTCGGTTAGCAAGTTTCGAAAGACCGTTTACATTTGTGGGAATAGATTACTTTGGACCGCTTTACGTCACCGTGGGAAGAAGAAAGGAGAAAAGATGGGGCGTTTTATTTACCTGCTTAACTGTAAGAGCAGTCCATCTTGAAATTGCTCACAGTCTCGATACCAGTTCCTTTTATGGCTTGAAGAGGAACGCCAAGAGAAATATACACCGATAATGGCACAAACTTTATAAGTACATCTAAAATATTTAGTCCTCAAGTTGATCATGCTGAGGTCTCAAAAACATTTGAAAGCATCAGATGGAAATTTAACCCACCTGCCGCGCCCCACATGGGTGGAGCCTGGGAAAGACTTGTACGTTCGGTGAAAACTGCGTTATATCATATTTGTCCCCATATGCATTTTAATGATGAAGCCCTAAAATGTGCTCTATCTGAAGTAGAATTCATTATTACTTCACGACCACTTACTTTTGTGACACTGGAAACGTGCGACGACGAGGCACTTACACCAAACCATATGTTACTGGGCTCGTCAAGTGGCCTCAAGCCCATCAACTACAAAGAAGTTGATTTACGACAGCGTTGGAATCAAACTCAGCTATTTGCAGATAAGTTTTGGCATCGCTTTATAAAGGAATATGCACCAACTCTTATCAGAAGAGGTAAATGGCATGAAAAAACAGTTCCACTACGAGTCGGTGATATCGTCATCATAATTGATGAAAACCTTCCGAGGCATTGTTGGCCAAAAGGCAAAATAATTGAGACAATCATGGTAAAAGATGGTCAGGTACGTCAGGCGAAGGTTCAAACTAAAAATGGTACTTTCCAACTAACAACGGTGAAGATAGCAAGACTAGACGTCGCCAACGGACTCATTTACGAGGGGGAGAATGTTGCCGCCGAAATCCACTTGATAATGAACTTTTATTATTATTTTCACTGATTTATAATTTATTAACATTTATTGTTTATTTAAACGAAACTTATTTCATAAATCATTATAATATGAAATATTAGTCAAATATTAATATTAGGATACTTCCCATAAAAGTCTTAAATTTGAAAATTCTTAAAATAGCAAATATTCGCTAACTGTAATTATATTTTGTATTATACATTATTTTCTTCCTGAAATGTGTATAAGAGAACTTATTATTAATTATAACGGTACCTATTTACATATATATCACATAGGCATCTGAAGTTAGCAGTTATCAATTAGAAAAATTATTTGTCAGTCGGTCAAAGGCACGCAAGCCTACAAAATTGTTTTAAAGCGCTCATCGCTCAGGGTAAAATTAATAAATTAATGCACAAGGAGTGCTGTTAAAAATTTTGTGTTTTATTTAACGCCGGCTCATTTATACCGTGCCGTAACAATGTTAATAAATATACTTACTCGGTTTGAGTCTGTTGTTCTTGGAGTAGGCCAAGATTCTTATCTTCTATTTCCATAGGAAGCCTATTTAATTATTTATATTTATTAATATATTTAGAAAACATATAATTTCATATAAACTTACTCTGCAGATTCTGTGTTTTCCTGGAAAGGCTTGTCGAGGGGGGTCCTATTTGACCTATTTATACGCTCATACGCGTCAGGTAATCTGTGTTATATATATATAATTAGGTATTGTTATATGTTCAAATTATTCATACATACCCTGCCAAGGCTTCATTATCCTGGTTCTGCATTACAGGTTCAGCATTTGGCATTAATAAAAATCGTATACCAGCTGTTATAACCTGTTGCCGGGAAAAGTGGTCGATACACAGGCGGGAGTGTGGGGTTAAATTCACTTGGCAGATTTTGTTCCATTTTTGCCTTCTAGTTTCGCGCTTTGGTGCGTTGAAAAAATGCCCATTTTTCTTATTATCTTTTTTTTTGCACACTGCACAGTTTCTCATTTTATATATGTATGTACTATAGGCAATAAACACTTTTAAATTATTTAACACAAAATTAAACACATTCGAATTTTTAATTATAATATATAAACACTCATAGAATAACACACTTATGAAATAAAATATTCATATAAGATATTTCAATTAATTTTCAAAAATATTAAAAATTAAAAACTTACCTGAATGAATGAAAACTTGAAAATGATTTCTAAGAAAAATAAACATAAGTCAGAATAAGAAAAGAAGAAATTATTATCAAAACAAAATACTAAAAAAAAAACAACAAAATTTTGACAATCGAAATGATATCAGCTGCTTAGATACTCCCACCTATTATATGAATTCGCCTTGCAAAAGTCCTTACCATCCGTTTCATGTAGGCTTGCCAGACGTACTGTTTTCAGCAGTACGCGTACTTTTTTTACTTTTTGTACTTTTAACTGCATAACCCCTAAAGAAGTACGCAAATGTACTTCTCTTCAGTATCTGTGCTTCTTTTTCTACCTTTTTTTGTACTTTTTTGTACTTTCACCATAATTTTATAGAGGTAAACATGTCATGGAAAGAAAACAAAACATAAATTAAGACTTATTTTTTGACGCAAGATTGTTGTTCCCCTGTTTTACGCCAATTATTCGAAAATGAAATTTCTGAAGCATACGGTTTTGTCCATAATATAGGAAATACAATAATATCTGCTATTTTTTATTTGCTAAGTTAGAAGAAAATAATAGCCTTGTAATAATTGATATGTTTCAAATAATAAAACAGTTAAACGACAAATTTGAACAACAGCAGTATGAAAAATTCTATGGATTTTTAGCCGAACGTATATGTAGCAGTTGCAGTAATCAGCAAGAGATTTGTCTTTTTAAAAAACGAGCAGCAGAGTTTTTATCAAATTATATAAAAAGTCGCTTCAATTTAGAAAATAATAAGTTTTTCTTAAATAGTGGATCTTTTGAAAAGATTTGTTGTTTCGTTTTTTTAATTCCTCATTCTAATGCAGCCAGTGAACAAATTTTTAGTTTAATGTTTAATTTTTGGAGGAAGGAACGAGATAAACTTTTAATATAAAATTTGGAAATCGAGTTGATAATAAAAACAAACTTTGAATACAGTTGCACTGAGTTTTTCAATTTTTTTAAAAACCGAAAAAGGTAAAAATTAAATTATAAATTAAATACAAAAGAGTGATAAATATTTATAATTTATTTAAACGTATCAGTAAATTTTAAAGTTAATAATTTTCAAAAATTAAATATATATATATGTACTTACATATGTACTTATATCAAAGTATGCCATTAAAATTATATTTTTTAAATTAATTTTGAAGTATTATACAATGAAAATTTGTTTTTGAGTTTTTATTCAGATAAATCAAAAATCCAATAATACTATCATAATATACATTGATTTTAGTCTAGTCTGAAATATATATGAATTCTGTAGACTTAAAATCACAAAAACTGATTTAAATTAAATTTAATTTTAAATTCATTTTTTATATTAAATACAAATAGTTATGATCTCTTTTTTATGTTCTTCATTGCTACTGTTGTGAACTATTTTTTGTTAGTTTTTTTATATTGAATTAAATAAATTATGAAAATAAACAATTGTACTTCTTTTTACTCAATTGTACTGCTTTTTTGACTTCGATGTACGTTTTTTGACGATTTCAAATCTGGCAAGCCTAGTTTCATGCAACCTTGCGTTTCATGCGTATACCAAAAAAGTAGAACCAGTGTAGTTGTTTGTGACAAGTTACAGAAGAAAACACATAGAATGCATAGACGCATAGAATGCATAAAGTAGGTTTATTTTCTACTTTTCTATGCGACTCATACATTGCTGGAAAAAGTCAGCAGTTTATAAACTTAGGGATGACAAATTATAATCTATTGTGAATGGTTTTAATAAATATAAATAGTGCATTAATATTTTTGCATTTTTTTGCATTATAAAAATATTAATGAAAACATATTTCATAATAAAGTTTACTACTAATTTAAGAGGAAAATACACTAAAATACATTTTTTAAAACATTTATTTCACGAACAAAATTTGTATACTAGTTATCAATTGCTTTTATGTATTGAGTGTCATCTCTTTTGAATTTATTAATTTGTAAACAAGAATAATGGAGGATAAATTAACTGAAAACACTTGTCTTACGTTCTTTTGAAGCCTTTCGTAGGCCTTAGCAGCACAAAATATTATATATGTAAATTCATATATTCTTTTAAAATCACAATTTCATTTTCCAATTTTCCCATTTTGCTGATTATTTTACCACAACAGCTGATCAAAACAAAAAACCAATCGCATAAAACGCATTGTGTGTATCTTGCAATAAAAACCTCATAGAATGCAGGAATCGCATGAAACGGACGATATGGACTTACGGCTTTAATGTTTAAGTGGTCGTTGCTACGTTGCCATATATTTGCAGTAGCAGGAATATTATGGTGTAAGGTGTTCGGAAAATGTCTATTGTAGTTAATAAAGTTTATGTTATCATATGTTGGAGTAGTGTGACGAACTGGCTTTAAACGTTGTCTGATTTGTAAGTATGTAGTTTTATTAGGTAAATTTTCGGACATTGATTTGTGTTCGTCATATGTTATCCAGCCCAATTAACACAGAACGTTTTAACGTTACATCTATTACATCCATGGCTAAACATTTGACAGTTATAGTGTAGAGTGTTCATGATGTCTGCATTGCCGAGATATATTGAAAACATTTATTTTGTCATAAAAATAAAAATAATTAATAACATACACGCATACGCATACAGTGCTGCTAGCACTTCCCAACAAACCAAAACGTTTTAGAAATCGCTTGTAACAAGCTTACCAACATAAGCCTTAAGCTTAGAAAATTGTTATAAATTCGATTGTAAAAGGTTTGTTAAAAATTATTTAATAAACAAAACTGAACCCTTACTAGAAGCTTATAAATCTAATTATAGAACAAGCTTGCAGACAAATATTTTTTCTAAACATGCTTATGATAAGCTTATGTCTGAAACATTTTTATAAGCTCTGAATATAACCTTATAATATACGTACACAGTAAATTGTACACTCAACAACAAAAATATTTTTTTTTTCGTGACCGAATTCATTTATTTATTTTTTGTTTAATTAAGTACATTTAAAAAGTAATTTTTTTAAGTTTGTCGGCGTACTTTTTACGGCACTCGTGTCGAATTTTTGCGAATTGAAAAAATGATTTCGTGCTTTTGACGAATTCGTCCTCTCCAATCCCAATAGAAATTGCAGCAACTTTAAAAATGAAAAAGTAAATATAAGTGACAATAATACAATAATAATAATAATATAATAATAATACTTCTTATAGCCCTAGCCGAACTTAGATTGCGCACACTCTTTTTTCCGCCGTTCCTTTCCAGCATAAATGCTCTGCCAGTTTCACCAACAATTTTTTATGAAGTTTGGGCTTTTTGCTACCGTAAGCAACTCATTTTCCTGGAAAGAAAGAGTGTGTTTTAGAGTGCTGTAACTTAGAAAAATTTTCTTTATTTAACATACAAACGATTTTAAAAAGCTTTTATCCTCCTGGAGTAACTTTTCGAAATTTAAAAATTCTTCCATTAATTTAACACGTTCATCGCCACGATAATATCAGAAAAATTTTCACATGGGCCACGGTAACTTTATTAGATAACTTAGTTAAAAATGTATCAAGGAAACTTAATGTATCACAGAAAAATTTTTTTTGCCAAAATTCCCGGAAAACACTATTTTTTATGTCACACATATATGACTGACATGGCCCTATATTGAAACTTTTTTTATTTATTTAAAATGCGTATTTTACAAAAACATAAATTTGTAAAATATAATTCCAAAATAGTGTGTACTATTTAGTAGAGAACTTTTAGCTACAGGTAATCCATCTATGTTAATATTTAAATTTATAAACTTATCTGTAAAAGTTGTCGATGATAGAAAATCGATACGACAATCTTTCAATCCATAATACACATAATTGCCGCCTTGTATGCGTACAATTGGGATATCACGCTATGTTTGCTTTAATGTCCGTGAATCTTTGGGTAAATAAGGAAATGATTTTCTTAAAATCTTTAGCAGGTCATATATCGCACTATTTGTTATTGTATGCTTGACAGCCCATACAGCAAGTTCTTTTTGAATATCGTTGTCATATTTTTCATTATCCAACTTTTCTCCGCAACTCGAAATGTCGCAATCACTTTTTTCAACACTTTCATCACTTTCAGAATCAATTTCAACTGAGATGGCTGTTAAATCACTTGAAATTCTTCTCTTTCTTTTATTATTGTTTAAAAGCAATTCAACAGTTTCTTTTGATTCTTTCCGAACACTCTGTTTAAATTTAAATGGCATATTTACACTTCTTTTGTTCTGTTTTATTATTATTTTTTTTTTAATTATACTTTTTAATATTAAGTCCCCACAATTTGCACAAAACACTAAATAAAAAACTTTTTATGAAAAAACAATAAATAAATTGATAGCTTTTTCAAAAACATTTAGAAAACTATAACTAGCATAAGTTGATTGCAATCATACTTGTTAAATTATTATCTAAACTAAGTGTATAGCAAGTATTGTTGTTAAAGGTATTGTCATGTTAATCATTTTCTAAACACTATTGTAATAAATCGGTTGTTATAAGTTTATTCTACAATTACTTTTAGGTAAGGTTTGGGTTTGTTGGGTTCTGTTTGGTAAACTCAAGCAACGACCAATTTGCTTGCGTTTGCAATTTAATAGTCAATGCTATCAACACTGTTAGCGTTGGACATGTTCGTATTTTCATATTCTTAGTAATTGATCGAAATTCTTACTATACCTTTCAGTGTAAACATAATGCTGGATCAGCATTATTTATGTATAAATTCTGAATAATTTTAGGGACAAGAATAAATCAATAAATGGCATCCAAACTGTGCGCCTCTTGTGCACTTGGTTATAACAACAAACAAACCTTGTTGTTTTCCTATTTACATGGCGATCCTGCCAGCCCTGAGTGCTAATTTTTCAAGCACCAAGAAGCAGGTTAATCCAGCCTAGGCCTTGGTGTGCTAAATTTAAAGCAAAGATCCGTCAGCAACATTGAAGGAAGATCCGACTAGCCAAAAGGCATGAGGGAATTCCCATCAGGACATGGTCGACAACCTATAACCCTGGAAGAATATAGAAAGCGCACTCAAAAGCCAAATGAACAGCCAAAACCAACCAAGAGGATCGGTAAGCCAAAAAGAAGGGGTAACCGCTCCCAAAAACTATAGAGAGAGAAGGGCATATTTCTGCGGATGGTCAACTCTAACCCATTACCGCCTTGGACAGAAGCTTATAAGGTATGGGACAAGACGTGGGTTCTATACGCACTCTTAAGGCATATAAGCTAAATAATCGCTCGAAGCAAAACATTTTTCTTTTTGAGACAAAAAGCCTTAAGAATTAATCATCCAAAAATGTTTTATTTAATAAAGTTTTCAAATTGAAATTTGTAAGTTTATATGATATTGTGACATGTTGATTTTGTAATTTATTTTAAATTTTTTTATTTATTTTATTTATATATATACATGTCTTTATTGAAATCTTTTCTAAAATTTAGAACATTGTTTTGAGATTTTACTTAAATTTGTATTTTAAAAATTTGTAATTTATTTAAAGTTGAGAAATAAATTCTAAGGTTGATATATGTAAATGGATCTTGATTATTGTTTGAAAATTTTGCTTAGTTGATAATAGAAAAGTCTAAATTGGAAAACAACAGTCAAAAGTAACAGGGCCAATGCCAGTCATGAATGAAATAGAGGTAGGCAATGAATCATGAATGAATCATGGCTATACTAAAGAATTTTGCATTACAACAGATGCAAGTAAACATGCGTGAGTATGAGGCTAAACAGCTACCAATATCTTACGCTTCAAAACATTTACCAAGAGAGAGAGAGTAACAAGTCAACCATTGACAGGAATTAACAGCCATACATTGGGCTATCACACATTTCAGACCATATACATATCTATTGAAAACATTTTTTGGTCGAACCGATCACAGTCCACTTTCTTACTTGTTTTCAATGAAAAATCTAAGCTCACTAGAATGAGACTGGATTTGGAAGAATATGATTTCACAGTTGAGTATCTTAGGGGAACAGACAATTATATCGCAGACGCATTGTCACAAATTACAAAAGATTAAAGAAATAAACAAAAAGGTATCTTGTGTGCTAAGAGTCACGACAAGGTCAATGGCAACAAATAAAGATATTAGTAACATAATACATCAGCATAAAACAAACAAAATTTAAAAGCCCAAAATATATATAACAATTAAGAATACTGACGTCAGAAAATATTATAAATTAAAGATTTTTCCTAATAAAAGTTATAACGGGTGATTTTTCAGCTATTATGTTTTTGGCAACACTGGTTTAAACAGCTCACGCACGTTACGTGTTTTGTTTCACTGTCAAACATCTTCAGTTTGGTCTATAATTTAACCATGAATCGCCTTACAAACGAACAACGCTTGCAAATCATTGAATTTTATTATCAAAATGCGTGCTCTGTTAAGAAAGTCCATCGCGCGCTTCTTCCAACTTTTGGTCAGTTTAATCGACCCACTGAAGCGGCTATTCGAGCTATTGTAACTAAATTTCACACCAAATTTACATTGTTGGACATTAAACCACCAACACGCTTACGTAGAGTGCGAACTGAAGAAAATATCGCAGCTGTATCAGTGTTAATGATGACCATCAATTATCGATTCGTCGCCGTTTGCAGCAATTGGGCATCTGTTACTCAACAATGTGGAAAATTTTGCGGAAGGATTTAGGTGTGAAGAATTGAAGCCGACGCAGAAATTTTGGTGAATGGGCTCTTGGAATGGATGTAATGGATACGTAAATAAGCAGAATTGTCGATTTTGGAGTGAATATCAGCCAGAAGCATTGCAAAAGCTACCAATGCATCCAGAAAAAGTCACAGTTTGGTGCGGTTTATGGGCTGGTGGCATCATTGGACCGTACTTCTTTAAAGATGCTGCGAATCGTAACGTAACTGTGAATGGTGAGCGTTTTTTTTTTTGTTTTTTGTTTTTTTTTTTTTGAATAATTGTCCTATAGCTCTTAAAAAATCACCCATTATAAACAAAAGAAAATCTATTGTAGCTAACATAAAAATTAGCGATTTGTTTAAAGAAAAAAAAACTTGACTTAATACAATTTTCCTGTAGGCTCGAGGAAGTAGCCAGTAAACTGAAGATTAATAAACTACAGTTAGCATCTAGTGGGAAGATTTTTGAATTTATCTCAACTTAGGAATTTAAAGATATGGGCAATAATGTATTACGTAAAATTAAATTAGCACTATTAAACAAAGCAGCAATAATAAATAATAAGAATGCTAAGGCAATTCTGAAGTACCATGATGACCCGGTTGAAGGAGGTCATTGCGGAATATTTAGAACCGCAGAAAAAACAAAAAGATACTACTACTGGAAAAACATGACAAAGGCATAGCTTTTTTTGTGTTTTCTTTTTATTTGCAATCTATCTACATATAGACAATAAGCAAATTTAATTACATAAAATTACCGAAGCAATGCAGCGCCAAAGAACTGCAAAGCTATATACAATTTACAATATAAGTATGTATTTAAAACTATATACAAATTCGTGTTTACATATTTTAATTACAAAAAAAATAGTTTTTAAAAGGCAAATCTAAGACGTGTGTTCGCTTTAGTCTACGCGTTTCATTACTTTCATCTAAAAGCATAACGGCCAGAGGATTTGTATGGTTGCTTAATCTTTGGAGATATTTTTCACTTAACATTTTTATTTCTTCTCTAACTGAAAGCAAATATAAGTCCCTTCTTATACATTTGTTTGACACAAACCATGGCGCTGATGTTATCAGTCTTAGTGTTTTTGATTGATATCTTTCCAGAATATCAATATTCGATACTTGCGGTTCCCTATAACATTATTCCATATGTCCAAACCGGTTTCAAAATGGCTTTGTATACTCTGAGTTTATTGCCCAAATTTAATTCTGACTTTGGCCCTAGAAGCCAGCACAGTTTTCGAGTTTTTATTTTCAACTGAGCATGTTTAGCTTTAATGTGTGGTTTCCAAGTAAGTCTGCTATCAAGAGTCAATTCAAGGTATTTGACGGTATTTTCTTTGGGAATTTGTTCTCCATATATAGCCACACTTGGACAGTCTTGTCTTAAGGTAAATGTGATGTGATGTGATTTACTGGAATTAACTTTTATATTCCATTTAGTAAGCCATTTTTCTAGGAGGTTTATCTGGTTTTGTACACGTAACGAAGCTTCTGTTGGAGACTGGCTTGAAGCTGCTATTGCGTAAGTGGCTACAACAACATCGTTCGCAATTGGAATATCCGAGGTAAACATTGTATTTGCGTTGGAAAGTGTTCTAATCTCAGTATTGAATTATACATTAATGTTAAGAACAGTATACTTTTTTTGGTTGAGTTATTAACAGCGTTTGCAGATATCAAGTCGTAGCCGGGGGATTTCCTTTTATTGAGTTTCTTTATTTCACGTGTAACTTCATTAGGAGAGAAATGTCTAATTAGGAAATCCATTTGACACGAAAAGTTTAAAAACACAATGACTTTGTCACGTTCGTTATTACTATTAAGTTCATAGGGCTGAAACGTATTCGACAAGGAGAAAGCAAAAGTTTTAAATATGGCCTTATCCTGCTTATACCAACTACCATCACTAGCTTTTATTATTACATTTGGTTTTTTTGGTCTTTTTAAAAACTTGGTAGCTTTCCACACAAGATGTTCGTCATATGTTTGGTTGTTTATACTTCCTATAAATTCAGCAGTTTCCTTATTTTTGTGCTCATATAGTAATTTTTTCAAATCTTTTTTTTTTTCGAACGTCCCCGGCCTCACACTAACCCACCCTCACCCGACCGCGGAGGGCTCGTCCCCATTACGTAGGGACACGTACACACTACAGTCCGGACTATAGCGGGTAAGGGAAAAGCAATGGCAACGAGAACATAAAACAGCTACAGAAATTAATCACAAGCTGAATAAAGTTACAATAAACATGAACTACGTATAACAAGAACGATAATACATTTTTATATAATAATTTACAAATTTACGTCAGCATATAAGCTACGTTTTATATTACAAACACTACTATTAAAATCAATAAAATCATAATATAAGTTAAAATCATTACATAATCTACGAAAAGGAAAATTACATCCGTAGCTCGTTCTATAAAAATCTAAAGAAAGAGGACCATAGTGTCGTGAAAATCTTGCTGGAATACTGAAATTCAGGTTATAAAGCAAAAACTCAGAATCGATATCACCTTTAATTAGATTAAAAACAAAACAAACCCCTAAAACAGTCCTTCTACGTTCCAAAGTTGGAAGTTTTATCAAACCTAATCTAGCCTCATATGACGGAAACCCATTGGTATAATCCCATCCTAAGCCACGTAAACAGAATAATAAAAACTGCTTCTGCACAGACTCTATTGAATCACTATGACAACGATAGTATGGATTCCAAATAATAGACGCATACTCCAAAATAGGTCTAACAAGTGAAATGTATAGCAGTCTCGTTATATAAGGATCAATGAATTCCCTAGCCCATCTTTTCACAAAACCAAGAACAGCCCGAGCCTTGCCAATCATCATACTAATATGATCAATAAAAGACAATTTCATATCCAATAATACTCCCAAATCAAGAAATGTAGTCACAGTTTCCAAGGGGCAAGAATTAATCACAGAAGTGGACGAAATTACGCCCCCGCGAGAGAAAACCATGCATTTACATTTCTTCAAGTTAAGATCCATAAAATTAATTCTACACCAAGTTACAAACAAATCAATATTTCGCTGAAGAACAGCCTGACCATGACCATCATCAAAAGTATAAAATAATTTAACGTCGTCAGCATACATCAGAATATTACAATCAGAAATAGCACAAGGAAGATCATTATGAAACAATAAGAACAGTAAAGGACCCAAATGGCTACCCTGCGGAACACCAGAAGTAACATATACTGTCTTAGACAATACATTCCTGAACATTACCCTCTGAGTCCTAAGGGAGAGGTAGGAGTCTAGCCAACGATGAATAATATCAGGAATACCGATTACTGAAAGTTTAAGAAGCAAAATTCTATGATCAACCCTATCAAAAGCTTTACTGAAATCAGTATAAATTACATCAGTCCGAGCCCTGGCAAGAAAACCCCTGAAAACATGCGTAGTAAATTCAAGAAGATTAGTGACAGTCGACCTACCTTTCAAAAAACCATGTTGGAAAGGGGATGTTAAAGATCTCGTATTAAAAGAGAGATAATCCGTCACCAGTTTCTCCATTAACTTGGGAATAGCACTGAGTTTGGCAATACCCCTGTAATTGGAAATATTGGATTTATTACCTGACTTATGCAAAGGAATTATAAATGAACTCTTCCAAATAGATGGAAAATGACCAGCCCTCAGAAGCCCATTGAATATAAAGGTCAAAGGACCACTCAAAACAACAGCGCACTTTTTCAAAATACAGGCCGGAACCCCGTCAGGGCCCGGCAAGTATGTAAGTTTCAGTCCAGACAAAGACTCAAGAACAGATTCCTCATCAAATGAATATATATTAGAAATAGAGACACTTCCCACTGAATAAGGATACGAAAAGCCGCTACTCAGATAAGGTCCCGAGTCCAACTGCCTATAAGTAGACTGAAAAAAGTCAGCAAACAAATTAGAAATATCAAGGTAATTAGAGGACGATACGTCCCCATAAAACATCTCAGTGGGAAACAAAGATGATTTACGTTTAGCTCGAACGAAGTCATAAAACGACTTAGGATCGCTAGCGAAGTTCGACCTGACCCTAATCATATATTCCTCATAACAGTAATGATTCATTCTACGATAATCCGCACGCGCCCTAGAGTAAAGAGCATAATCAATATCAGTACCTGATCTAACAAACTTCTTAAATAATCTTGATTTTCTGTTCCTCAACCTTGACAGTCTAGCCGAATTCCACGGAGGACCAGAACGCTCCAAACGACTGTTTACAAATGGAACACACTCCCTAAAACATTTAAATAATACCTCATAAAAGCCATCCAAGATACTGTCAAGTGAAAGAGAATCATATGGTGGTGAAATTAGCACAGACGACCAATCTACAGAGGCAAGTAGTGTATTCAAACGACTAAAATCCGTACGATGGAAATTAAAACGCCCCTCATCACTAAATAAGCGATTTATTAAAGGAGGTAAACAAAGATCAACTTCAATAGAAAGTAACAACGTAGGATGATAACTATCCTCAGGAATAGATATAGGATCAATGCGAAATAACGAAGAAATACTTGGATCCTCTAAAAATACAAGATCCAGAATTCTACCCGTTGAATTCAATACACCATTCACCTGGAAAAGACCCAGATCACACATAGCGGACAGAATTTCATCATAGAAAGTAACTGAAGAACATGGCACCAATGAGCCAGTCTCAGGTGAAAAATTCCAAGATGTATGCGGAAGATTAAAATCACCAAGGACTACTATAATCCCCTCATGCCCCATTGAATCAATTACTCTAGAAATTAAATCGAAGTGAGCCCTATAGATATGAATGTCAGAACAGAGAGGAATATACGAGCAAGTAATGTATATAGACTTTCCACGATCAGAGACCTTAACGCAAATAAACTCAATATCCTCAGAAGAGCGCAAGTCAATCAATTCAGATGTATATTTAGAGCAAATGGAAATAAGAACACCACCACCATTTTTAGACCTCCTATCACGTCTATAAATACTAAAATTACCAGACATAATCTCAGAATCAAAAATATTACAATTCAGCCAAGTTTCAGTAAAAGCAATTCCATCAAATTCAAAATCAAAGCTACTATTATAAAGCGAAGAAATTTTAGACCTAAGTCCGCGAACATTTTGATAAGCAATTTTGAAATTAAAGACGATTTCGAAGTTAGTTTTTTTGAGAAATAGGACCAGGCAAATTAGCACCCTTCCTACGTTGGCCCAGCCTGAATACGAATTCTCGTACCAATACACCCTGCGGCCAAAACGCAGGATTAACAATTTCACCAAATTTTTCATCGGGAACATACAATTTAAACGAAGAAATACTGCTATTCAAAGATGGCCTCATCTTATAGCAACCAAACTCAAAAGGTTCCCTAATCTTCGATTTAACGAAACATCTTATATCATCGACCGAAGTATCACATGAAAGACGAGACACAAAAATAGTCCTTTTAGGTTTAACTACAACCAATTCCCTTGGAGCAGAAGTATCTCAACTAGCGGACACTACAGATGAATACGAAACAGAAGACGGTTTAGAAGATGCATGAGAAGTGACATCACCTAGAGGAAAAGGTAAAGGAGATAGAGTAGACTTTGGACTCAGTTCAACTAAATTTGCAGACTTCAGTATAGAGCTGCCAGTTGGGATATCGGCAATAGATGGACAAATGTCCACAATAGGAGTAACAGTGGACAATGTGTTGATTGTCGCAGTTTCCCTTGGTACAGAAACTTGCGCCACATGCCCAGAAGCCTCAGAAGAAAGAGGGCCTGGAACCCTTTCCGATTCAAGCAATTCATTTAAAAGGCCATATTTTGAAAATAATTCCTCAAACCGACGAAATCTAGCAAAAAGAGATGCAAATTCAGTGTGCATCTCAGTAAACTCACGACGAGTCCCCATAAAAAATATATAAAATTGGATGTCCACCACCTTACACTTAGGACAACACCAACGTAGACCCAAGGAACTATCCACTAATTGGTCCGTGGTACGAGGAAGCAAACCAACACACATAATGTGAAACAAATTATCACATAGCCAGCAAGAAATCTGGCGTTCACCCTCTTTCTTTACAATGCACTTTGCTGCCATACAATTATTCATTTTTATAAATTAAATATAATAATAATAATAATATAAATTAAATAAATAAATAAAACAAACAGTATAAATTATCTATATAAAAAGAAATAAAAGAATAAAAATATATATAAAAGTTTAAAAACAAAAATAAATAATAAACAAGTAAGAATTACAAGCAAAAAAAAATAATACACAAAGCAGCAAACAAAATAAAAAGAAAAAAAACAAAAGAGGAACACTGATAGAAAGAAAGAAAAAAATAAACAAATAAACCGTAACCAGCTTACAAAAACAAAAAATAATTAAAACAAGCAATTTTTTGTTTTTGTTTTGCTAGAAATGATACAACTAATATTACAACTTAACAAATTAGAACTTACAATTTTAAGATAAAAATTCAAAAAACAAGAAAACAACAAAAACAGCTTCCAACACACTTATATAAAAAATTTAAAAACTTAATTTAAACAATTAAAAATCACAAATATAAAACTTTTACAAAGAGCACTTCAAAAAACACACACAATCTCAACAGAGTTGCCAGACACGCTTTACACGCTTTGTTAAAAGGATTTCTACTTAACTGCCAATTTCTTCGCAGTCTCCTTTTTTCTGCTACAAACCGTCTTATTTCTGCTCTTACTTGAATGAAGTTTTTTTGAACCCTTGGTGTTGCTAGGTTTGCAGCTTCATGGATGAGGTTTGTGAATTGTTCTACTGCATTATCTAGTTCTTCAGCCGTTTTTATTCGTGTATTTAGATTTATATTTTGATCTAGCCAGTATTGGAATGATTGAATATTTGTATTTGATGTAATAAGGTTTCCGTTAAAAGCGTTTGTATCAAAAGAAGTACTATAGTTTATGAGTATCGGTGTGTGATCGGAGCTTAAGTCATCAAGAGAATCTATTTGTAAGGAATGACTCGGAATTCCTGAAAATACTGCAAAATCCAGTAAATCAGGAATTTTTTGTGGATCGGATGGCCAGTATGTTGGAGAACCAGTTGATAGTGTGGAATAATTGCTATTTCTCAGACATTTATATAATTCCTTTCCTTTAGGATTCGAAAGCCTGGAGCCCCACTACGGGTGATTGGTTTTATAATCGCCGCCTACAATAAATCTTTGGCCTAGTGATCTAAAAAACTGTTGGTAATCTGAATATATAACAGAATGTCGTGGAGGAAAATAAATCGAACTAATGGTAATATCTCTGTTATTACAATTTATATTTATATTAGTAGCTTGTAGAAAATTTTTTCTTACTTCATCCACTATATCATATTTAATGGACGATTTGATATGTATGCAGGAACCTGCGTGTGCTCGATTATCGGGATGGTTAGTATTAATTAAATCATAACCTCTAAAAAGTAGGATCTGCTCGTAAAATGGGTTTCAGAAACTAAAAGTATGTCTATGTAGTTGGTTTGTAAAAAGATTTCAGTTTCTCGTGTATGGTTGGAAAGACCGTTGGCATTCCATATAGCTATACGTAGATTTAATTGCATAATTTAGCTATAAGTGTAGACATCATATTTAGTAAAGTGGTAGTAGTTTCTATTTGTTTCTCCATTAGCGCTTCTTTCTTCGGAATGAGCTGAAAATATTTTCATTTTGATTACTGCCCTTAACGGCTTGGGAGTATGAGAACTGATTTGAATTTTCGAAATGATTATTATTGCTGTCTTTATTTTCTTCATTTAAATTAGGAAAGTTATGATTATTAATGTCGAAGACTGTTTCCTGATTATTAACAAATCTATTACGTCTTCCTATAAAGTTTTTCTTTTTAAGCAGTTCCTTATAAATTTCGCAGCCTTTATAGCTAGCAGTGTGAGCCTTTAGGCAATTAGAACATTGCGGTGGTGCACTTTCATTCTTTGTACATTGAGATGAAGGATGATTTAAGCCACACTTAACGCATCTAAATAATTTTCACAATACTTTTTTGTGTGCCCAAACTGCTGACATCTGTAGCATTGTACAACGTCATCGTTCTTTGTAGGTGGTTCTATTTTCACAACAGCATTGTATAAGAATTTAACATCGAATATTTCTTTATTGTTATCATTAGGCTCCAAATTAGAGATGAGCGATATTTTCAAAACTGTGATTTAATCACGATGATGATTATGTCGTTCTTTCAAAATTGTTACATACTCAAATTTATTTATTTTTATTTTGAGCGAGGCAGAATTACAATTAGATGATGCTGATTCTTTACTTTCTTTGAAACTTAATTGTAAAACTGCATATAAAAAAATTACATTAAAAATAATAACACTGATTTTGTTTAGTAGTCTTCTCGTAGTATGTATCTAGTTGTCTCTTTCTTACGACTTAATAAAATACGTTATTGTCATTATTGTTTTTTTTTTGCAATACTGTGATCATAATCACTGTTTTAAAGAACAGCGTTCTTCAAAAATCACTGGATCGCTCATCTCTACTCCAAATCCACAAAAAAAAATTGAGAGGGGGTTTTGACATTTGCTATATTTCTGACTTTATGCTTTAATTTTTCTATTTCTTCTTTGATAAGTTCGACTGGAGTTGAAAAGTGTAAGTTTTTAACTACAACTCTATAAGCCCTTTCTTGCTTTGGTTGAAAAGTATGGAACTCTAAATTTCTCCCATCAAGATATTTAACAATATTTCGATAGGAATCTATGGATTTTATCATTAATCTGACCTGATCACTGTTTGTTGATTTGTACGTAAAATCTTCAGAATTGATTATCTTTTGAAGGCTCGTTACCATTTTTTTAATATCTGCTACATTGGGCAGAAAAATTGGTGGTGGTTTTGGTTCAGAATTCTTATCGTTTTCGTTGTTATACTTTTGCTTTTGAATCGTTTTAAGACACACACCCTTTTTTTCTAATGTCAAAGAAAAAACTTTTCATTGATATTATAACAAAGAAACTATTCATTATTAAAGAACCTTTTAAACTAAATAAAAGTCTCCTTTTATTTTGGAAACCCATAACAAATTGGCGACGAGGTGAAACTGAATCATAAGTGCAAAATACTAGTGCAAACGCTCGTCATGGATGCTACGTAATTAAATCAGTTTTTGCAGCAACAACAAAGTCTGCTGGTGCAAATGCAGCGAATGATGGAACGCCGTGATGAAAATGCAGTACAAAATACAAGAAGTAATACGGTACAAAATAATACTGTAAACGCCGCATTGTTACCACATTTCGAAACATTCTACATAAGCAAAGAAACCTACAAGAATTATATACAAAGGTTTAATAATTACGAGAATTTCCAGCAACAAGGAATATTGTGCAAAACTTTTGCTAAACTCCATCGGTGCAAAAAATTTTAACATGGTGGCGGCGTTGGCTTCACCAAAACCACTTAATACAATTGCCTACGATGAATTGTTAGCTCTTTTGGAAGTTCATTTATCGCCGAAGAAGAATGTGTTGGTGGCACCACACCAATTTCTGTCCAAGTACCAAAAAGAAGGTCAATCCGTTTCAGAATTTGTAGCAACAAAATTTTAAAAACATATATAAATGTGTATACAGAATAACATTATGTTGTAGCTCGTGATGTTAAAGGCTGTGCTAGACCCAGCAAGTCAATCCCTAACCAATAACGGTATTTTTGCGACTTCATTGGGCAAACCATTAAGACAGGGCCAAGATTCCAAATGATCTAAAGAAAAAATACAAACTTGTTAAGGGTGTAAGATGAACGAGTGAATTAAAACAAGAATTAAAGATTTTTTTTGTTTGTTTATTTCTTTTTGTAAATTATTTTGTTAAACAATCATGCAAACAATAAAACACGTAATTAAAATTAAAATAGTATTGAAATTGCATTATAATTGAATCGATTAAATTAATAAAAAAAGTGTTTTAAAAAGTCCATAAAATTCAAAGGAAAGAAAAAAAGTGGAAGAATAAACTAATAAATTAAGAAAATAAATTAAGAGAAGTGAAATACCCATTGTATTCGCATTTAATGTTTGCAATAGGTTCTTTTGTTAACTGGCTTTCTTCTTAAAAAAATGTTGTACCAATAGCTTGCAAGTTTTATCACATTAACAACTGAATAATATAATATATATAATATATATATATATATAATATATAATATAAAAATAATTGAAAGAAATATTATTGTTCACGCTGGCCACCCTACTTTTAAGTTTAGATTTAAGTTTTATTAAAGTGTATAAACCACCCCTGTAATTACGTTTATAATATTGTGAATTGTTAAGAATATAAACGAAAAGAGATCATATTTTCTTTCTTATCTCTGCCAAATATTTTATTTTATTCCCTACTGCTCATCCCCACATTTTGGTCCTTCGAGCCGGATCATCCCCTAAATAAAATAAAATATTTGAGAGACTCTATTTTTAGATTGTCTCAAGGATCGCCATATTTGGTTTTTTTGTTGGACATATCACACCCTTTTCTCCGCTTCATACAATTTTATTAATATAATTTGGTATTATTTAATTACATATTTAAAAGGTATGTAAAATATATTATTTTGTGGTGCGAAACAATTTATTTATTTAAAAGGAATATAATAGTGCAGTGAAAGTGTAAGAACATAATAAGAAAAGAAAAGCATAAAAAGTAAACAATAGTAAAATATACATACAACACAGTGTATTAATTTAGTCGTGTTGTTGTTGACAATTAATGATTGTATATCGAATTTGTCGTTGCTAGGCATAGAAACTCGGTATTTGGATATCATCTTTGTTTACATTTGCTCCACTAAACTTCCCTAACACACCCTGGGTCTTTGGGAGCAGTCTCAAGGGCCTTGCTCACACCTACCTTAGTGGAGCAAGATGGATGAGTTTCTGACGGCCAGATACCGAACTCTGGAATCAGTTTCGGACATTATCGGCAGCCACAATTTTACCCAGGCTACTGATACCTCCCGAAAATTCAGAGCTTATGAGACTGTTGCCCCGAATCTAACCCAAAGAAAGTGTCCAATTTGTAATCAGAATCACCCTATTCGTTAGTGTTCTGTTTTTTTAAGAATGTCGGTTAGTGAACGCTTATTATCTGTTAAAGATCATAAGTGTTGCACGAATTGCTTGGCCGTTTCCCATGAGTCAAACAGATGCCATAGCTCTAACGTTTGCTACATTTGCAAACAAAAACATCATTCGCTACTTCATCGTATCGAATCTTCTACCCGGGAGAGACTGAGAGCTGAAACTAGCCCCGCTAACCCATTTCCCCAGATCGCTCTTTAGAAATTCCCCGGTCTCCTGCACAAAAGCGAAATGATAAGGATAATTATCCATCGACATCCGGTACTACACGTTCTTTCCACAATTTCTCTACCCGTCTACAGTCCACCCCGTCTTCAGCAGTTCTGTTAGGAACTGCCAATGTTAACGTAGAGTTGAATAATGCGATGTTTTCTGCGAGAGCTCTGATAGACCCAGCGTCTAAAGCTACTTTCATCTCTCGAAATTTGCAACGGAAGTTAAATCTTCCGACCTATTCGGCACCTGCTGCCACTGTTGTGGGTCTTAATGGCGCAGTGGTAGCAAACTCTAGAAAAGTTTGCATTATTTCTCTGGGATTTCCTATTGATCCATCGTTTAAATTGACCACGGACGCGTATGTTGTGGAAAAACTCACTGGTCAATTACCCTCATGCTCATTAGCGAAGACTGCTGATTTTAATGCACCCGAACTCCCGTTATCAGATTTTAAATACACCCACATGGATTTGCTCTTGGGTGGAGATGTATACTCCCAGATAATGCTTTCTGGAGTTCGGAAAGACCCCAAAAATCCTCTGATCGCCCTACGAACCGTTTTCGGTTGGATTGTGACTGGCAAAATACGTCAGTCAAACTCGTTTCCATTTAAGTCCAAATTCCCTATGGACTTGAGTCTTGGTTCATCTTATAGAGGTGCATTTGCTCAACGTCTGAGATCTGATTGCTACAGAGCCCCGAGATTAAAACCTAATTGGGGAATGTCCTTCCCTAGACCACACGCCGGCCATGAATCTATTTTATATTCCTTCTAACCCAAATTAACATGTCGTTTTAAGTCCCAACACTCATTTTTTTTTCTTATGCATCCACTAGATTCCTAATTTTTGAAATTGTCCGACGCCAGCACCGCTAAAACTCTGGGTTTACGTTGGAATGCGAGCATTGATACATTTTGCTTCAAGCCAGCTCCAACGCCCTATTTTTCTATAGTCCAAAGGTTCTGTCTTGTCTCAAATAGCCAAAGCTATTTGACCCCGTTGGGTGAGTGGCACCTACAATCGCAGTTCCTAAGATTATTATGCGACAAATTTGTTAAGGCAGAACAGATTGTGACGAATGTTTGAAACCCAGACGTTTAACAGATGGCTTGAGTTTGTCGATGATTATTTGTACATCGACAGGATTAACATCCCCCGTTGTGTTAATTTTAACCCCCAGTGTGAAGTGCAACTTCATGCAATTTGTGATGCTTCTAAAAAAGCATATGCTGCCATTCTGTATAGTAGAGTCCTAACCCCGTTTATTGAACTTGTCACCCACATGCTCGCTGCTAAAATAAAAGTTGTGCCTGTAGAAGTGTGACCTTTACCCCGTTTAGAGCTCTGCGATGCAACTCTATTGGCAAAAAATGGTATTTTCAGTTCGTAAGCTGAATCTTACCAAATCGGAAGCCTTTGTGGGACAGATTCGACTATCGTTCTGTCCTGGCTTCAAAAACACCCGTGCTATTGGCCAACTTTTGTGGCAAATCGAGTATCGTTTATCGTGGACCAGGTAGGCACTGACAATTGGAATCACGTGGAATCTCTACATAGCAGTTGATACCCTATGATGACAGTTTTTGCTCGTGTCGATCACGTTGTCATTCATCATGACAATTAACCCCATAACGATCGAAAATTTAGTCGAATCCAACGGGTTTATTTTGGCCCTGATTCGAAGTGAGAGCGGCCGAACTGCCAATGGCGGTCTAATATGGCCAATTGGGAAGCTCGTGCTGATCCCTTACTAAGACTAATTCGTTTTCTTGTTTTTCTCTGGTGTGTTTGTCGTTTTCTTTATAGATAATCCAATACCCCGTAGGCTAGTTGTCGAACGCCTAAGAGACAAACACCTTGGAAAAAAGCTGGCAACAGAAAGGAAGAGCACAACCCACAACCAGGCTCTTGTTAGAACCCATTCATTGCACGCAAAACCTTTTTTTATATTTTATCCTAATTCATTGTTATACACAAACATTGTATGATGGATTTATGCACCTTGCATTGTTAATTTTTTGATCTCTGGCCAGGTGACTTCTCGGTCCTCTTGTTGCAATGTTGCAAGGGGGCGGGATGTTCACGCTGGCCACCCTACTTTTAAGTTTTGATTTAAGTTTCATTAAAGTATATAAACCACCCCTGTAATTACGTTTATAATATTGTGAATTGTTAAGAATATAAACGAAAAGAGATCATATACCCGATCAACCCCCAACCCGAAAGGTACGTTCTATGTACTAATAAATAATTTTGAATAGAAAATTAATACCCGTGTTTTCTTTCTTATCTCTGCCAAATATTTTATTTTATTCCCTACTGCTCACCCCCACAATTATTTTCATGAAATTTATCTGTAAGAAATATAATATATATATAATATAATATATAATATAATGTATAAATGTTCATTATTTGAAATAAATATATTTTAAATTATTAAAATTTTACTTACTTATTAGTGTGCAAAACGGTGATAATAATGATATTTAAAAGATTTATTTTCGGCATTTTTCTGTATCCCATTATTTTCTGTTTCGCCTTCTGAATTTTTAAACGTTTATTTAAGTGACGAACTCGAAAATGAATTCGGCACTTAAAAAACAATTCTTTAATTTTATCAGCAACATCAATAAATTTGCTTGACTCTATTAGCCCTTTGAAAATATTTTTTCGGTATGATATTTCTAGGTCATTTTGTTTGTGGAAAACTTCTTCTAATGCTTTTATTTTTTCCACTAATGCACTGTCTGGCTTCGTTAGGTATCCCTTTGATAGTTGATGTACCCATGTAAACGTGCTTTCATGACATTGATATTCTCTAATGTTCAGCTTTCGAATTATATAACCTGATATATATTCTAAAGCGTCCTCTTTGAGAATACCAATGTCATGAAAGCACGATTCATCTAGGTCGATCAAAGTATCATTTTGTTGTTCTTCCTCACTTTCCTCCAATAATTGTGCTATGGCCTCATCAGTCTCAATTTGTTGTTGTTTCTCCATGGCTGTGGTTGAATTGAGCAACTCAGTAGTATCGAATGCAACGTTTCCATATCCACTCAAAATTTCTGTAGCACATCTTGATTAAGGCGGCTTTTACACACGTATTCAATTTTAAATTTTGTAACATACTGTTGAAGCATTATCAAAGCATTATTAGAAGTAATAATGCCTTTTTGGAACCACTCCAAGCTCTTTTTTGTGGCAAAATAGGTTTTGACATTAACTCAGTCATTTTCTGAAGAACCTTTTGTTGCACTTTAAGGTTAATGCCATAGGGTTCCTTCATAATAGAAAATTATATAAATTATTACTTACTAATAAGACAAAAATGAATTATAATTTTCACCTTGCCGGGGTAATTGTAAGTGCATAAACATGAGTTCATTATGTCGAACCAGTCGTTCGTTAATAGCATTGGCTGTTGTATTTGACAAAAGTTGTGCAGCCAATTTAACTTTTTGACTTACTGAAACATTTTAAGTTTAATTTTCTAATATCAATTAGATGACTGTATAATTTTTCTTACCAACTCCCTTTACAAACAAATACTCGTTCGTCAGTTTAAATGCTATTGATACATCACTGTCTGATGTGTATTTTAAAAGTTCTTCCACTGTCCTTGAAGATACTAATCCGTTATTGAACAGTAACCCAGTATCAATAAAGTGATTCCGTATTAATTTAAGTAGGTGTGGTGCATCGGCAAAAGTAAATATCCTACGAATTAGTGGGATTGGGAAACCAGGGTTTATCTGAGATAACAATTCAATTGAAAGAAGTATATTAATGTAATTTTTGCTACAGCAGGTTATGATTTGTGGGTTAGTTAAGTTAGGATTAATTAGGTTTAGTTCAGTTAGGATTAGTTAGATTTAGTTAAGTTAGGATTAGTTAGGTTTAGTTAAGTTAGGTTTAGTTAAGTTAGGATTAGTTAAGTTAAGTTAGGATTAGTTAAGTTTAGTTAGGATTAGTTAAGTTAAGTTAGGATTAGTTAAATTTAGTTAGGACTAGTTAAGTTACGTTTAGTTATTATCGAATTTTTTTAATTACCAAAATTTAAGGTGCAAAACAGAATTCCTTTAAAACCGTTATGTGACACTCACGGGTGCCAAAAAGCGTCGTCCTCAGGCGAAAAAAGTGTTTAAAAATCAACAATTTTTAAATTAAAAACAAGTGTTAAATATATAAAAAAAATATACCTGATATAACTGCTAGCTCTTTCCATAACTTACGGTTGGTAGATCCCAAGTCGCATACTATTGCGACTACCGGGAAGCCAACCTTTCCGACCTCTATTAATAATTTGTCTAAAATATTTTTATCAATTTTGCAATCAAAATCAAAAAACCGGCTCTTTCCATGATTTTCTAAGACCTCGAGAAATAACCACTTCAACATAATCCGCCGGCTTTCTCACAATGTCCTTAACGTTGTCGTACTCAAAAGTTTCCCGTATCTTAATTTCGTCGAAGGAGAGTACGCAAACTTTGTCCTCACTTTTTAAATCGGCGATGTGTCGCATAAATTCAATAGCCGGTGATATTATTTCAGTATCAATATTTATCTTGCGGCGATGGTGCAAAGTGGAAGCGTGTGGCAGCGGGTAACCTTTCTGGTACAGGTGATGGTATGCTCGAGGACCTGCTGCGTGTAAACATATGGCTTCAGCTATGTCTGGGCATTTCCAATTTTGGTCCGTCCCAAACGTAAGCTTCCTAATTTGACCTTCAGTAAAAATGGAGCGCACAGAATTGAGAACTGTTTTTTTTTTTGTTTTATTTTTATTTTTAGCTCTTTGAATTCGTTTTCCAAACTATTAATTATGTTTAAATATATTTTGTTGTACGCTCTACATTCAAATATTAGTGGACTAGAATCGTAAAATAATCATAAAATAAGAAATTACTAAATAGGTTATAAAATAGGCCTTAACTTACTATGTTTGCGTTTCCTTTTCTACATAATGTTTTGGACTTGAAATATTTTCTACACTATCTATTAGAGATGAGCGATCCAGTGATTTTTGAAGAACGTTGTTCTCAGTGAACGTGATTTGTTAATCACTGTTCTTTTAAACAGTGATTGTGATCACAGTATTCCAAAAGAAAACAATAATGACAATAACGTATTTTATTGAGTCGTAAGAAAGAGACAACTAGATACATACTACGAAAAGAATACTAAACAAAATCAAAGTGCTATCATCAATGTTATTATTTTTAATGTAATTTTTTTTTTTATATGAAGTTTGACAATTAAGTTTCACAGAAAGTTCATGTATAAAAGACAAAAGTAAATAATCAGCGTCATCTAATAGTAATTCTACCTCGCTCAAAATAAAATGAAATAAATTTGAGTACGTAACAATTTTGAAAGAACGACATTATTAGTAACTGTTATTTGGCAATTTCAATCACTATAGTTACCAGTGAATTATCAATCACCGTGATTAAATCACAGTTTTGTAAATATCGCTCATCTCTACTATCTATGCCTGCGTAGATATTTTTGGGTTCCTTTTGTCTGCAACCATCTTCTGGATTCCTAAAATTAAAACAAACAAAAATAAACTGCTTACTCGGCATTAGCAGAAGTCTTTGATCAGTTTTAATTAAATGTATCGAATTAAAATGGTCCATACAGACTAATGCATTTGTGGTGAAATTTATTCCGCAAATTTCGCTCCACTGGCGCCTTCTCTCATCCTGTGGAGCTTTAAAAAAGCTACCGTAGTAAAAATAAACAAATTACTTTAAAATGTTTTAAATTTACAAATTTTAACAGCCAAAACGAAAACGTAAACAAATAATAATTTGACCGTCTCTACCTCTATACCACCGTATAAACAGTATCGAAACCATTGACGTTTGACAAACGCTCATAGCATCAAATTACTAGCCAATTTAGAGGGAGAAAAAAAATGTTATAATGTTTTGCGAATCAAATGTGTTAGAAGCAACAAATATACAGAGTGAAAACTGGCGGATAAAGTAGAAAAATTAAATGCAAATAAACATTTATTTTGTGTTAAAAAAGGGAAAATTTTGAATATTTTTTAATTTCTTCAATGAAAAGTTTAAAGATTCTTAAATATTTAAATATTAATCGAAATGTGTTTGATTTTCGGCCACAATGAATATAATTTCTTGTGCAAGAAATTATTAAGAAGCTAAATATTACAAAATCAAAATAAGACGTACTGCTCATAAAAAATTTTTCTTGCTGAAAGTTGCCAATATTTTTTAATTTCTTGAAAGAAAAAGTTAAAAATTGTTATTGCTAGTAGTTGTTTTTATTATTTATTAATAGTTTTACACAAAAATTACATTTTTTATTAACTCTCGCCAATATAAAAAAACCCACCCCAAAACCTAAAAAAAACATAAATAAACAAAACAGATAGACAATCAGAAAGGAACAGAAATACTTTTTGGTAATATTTGCTGTCCCTTTCATAATTCGCTGGTAAACGTCAAAATTGCGTTTCGATACTGTTTATACGGTGCTCTATACAACATTTGGTGATAAGTAGTTTCACCATGATTTAGGCGTTATAAAATCACCGGTTTTGTAAAGAAAATAAGAATTGTCATCATTCTTCGCAATCGATTGTTTGTTTTGCTAACTGCATCATCAGATTTATAATCACCGTATAAACAGTATCGAAACGCAATTTTGACGTTTACCAGCGAATTATGAAAGGGACAGCAAATATTACCAAAAAGTATTTCTGTTCCTTTCTGATTGTCTATCTGTTTTGTTTATTTATGTTTTTTTTAGGTTTTGGGGTGGGTTTTTTTATATTGGCGAGAGTTAATAAAAAATGTAATTTTTGTGTAAAACTATTAATAAATAATAAAAACAACTACTAGCAATAACAATTTTTAACTTTTTCTTTCAAGAAATTAAAAAATATTGGCAACTTTCAGCAAGAAAAATTTTTTATGAGCAGTACGTCTTATTTTGATTTTGTAATATTTAGCTTCTTAATAATTTCTTGCACAAGAAATTATATTCATTGTGGCCGAAAATCAAACACATTTCGATTAATATTTAAATATTTAAGAATCTTTAAACTTTTCATTGAAGAAATTAAAAAATATTCAAAATTTTCCCTTTTTTAACACAAAATAAATGTTTATTTGCATTTAATTTTTCTACTTTATCCGCCAGTTTTCACTCTGTATATTTGTTGCTTCTAACACATTTGATTCGCAAAACATTATAACATTTTTTTTCTCCCTCTAAATTGGCTAGTAATTTGATGCTATGAGCGTTTGTCAAACGTCAATGGTTTCGATACTGTTTATACGGTGTTTATAATTTCACAGTAATACAATATAATTAAAAGTATTTTATGGAATAATGGCGGCTGTAACTCAATCTCACTGGAAAAAAGTATGTGGTATTGCATATTGTATTGATTTTAATTAAAGAATAAGAAAATCATTAAATTTGAAGAGTTTAATTCCAAAAACCACCTCTATAAATTTCCTATACCAAGTATGTATGAATATGTAAAATTAACACACCAGGTAAGATTTATCATTTAGGAGACTTGCGGGAATAACTGGAATATATGTATATGAAAAAATTTGTTTACGTTCTTGTATTACCAACATTTTTTAAACACATATCCTGTACACAATCTTTTGCATATACATAATTGGTCATTACAACCCCTCAGTAAAGATTACGACCACCCATGTTGTTTTTGTTAATTTTATCCATGAATGGTTTTGCTATGAGTTTAAGGTCAACTCCGATCGACAGCTTTTTTTTTAATAACTTTTCATGACCATTTTATTTACACCCACAGTTCTTGCCAGAAGAATGCTCGGATCAATGCGCCGAAGAAATATTTTTGTATTTCGTTTCGTCCGAGATGTCTGGGTTGGGGTTTGAACCTCACCTCTAATAAGCCAACACACTACCTACTAGACTACGGCGACATATAGCGTCTGAAATAAATGAGCTCCACCAAAGGGCTGAAATGACAGCTCAAAAATTTACGAGGGTTTTTAGCTTTACAATTCTAGTTAATTTGGATCCAAGGAGTGACGATGAACGTGGACTGAGCAAAGAGATTAGAACCAGGTGGTGCGCAAGCGTCGGGGGAACTATAAACAACCAGGTATTACGGAGCATATTCAAGTATAAATGCAGATCCTCGGTAAACCTGGCAACCACCCCTTGACCTTAAACAAGAAAACAGCGACCCAAGTGGATTAAGTGTAATGGATTGTAAGTCCCATACACCAAATCAAATCATCATTTTTATAAAATTTTTTTTAAATTGGCAAATTTTTCAACAGCAAAGTTTTTGGCGTTTGCATACATTTCGTGCAAATTAAAAAGCTAATTAGTTTCTTTTAAACCACAGGTTTCGAGTTTGAATTTGCATGTTGTTTTTTTTTGCATTCTATGGTTGTCATATTGGTTACCAATTTTCTAAAGTCAGTAGAGTACATAATTCTATTAATGTTTTTACATCATTTAATTAAAGTATAACTTTCCAAGTACGTTGAATTGAATATTTTAGACATGCGTTTAGTTAGTTATCAATTTTGTTAACTTCAGTGTAATAAACTTTGGATCTATAGCACTGGTTCAAGAGCAATTTTAGGCGTTTATTTTGGTAAAAACATCACTTATATGCAACAGTGACTCTGTGTTGAGTAAGTTTTTAAATATAATCGAAGTCGTTCGTATTAATATAGGGGTCAGACATCTCCAGCAATACGAAATATGAAAAATATTTCTTCGGCGACTTCCGGCAAAAACTCTGAGAGTAAATAAAATTTCCATGAAAAGTTTCTCAAAAGTGTGTCGTTCGGAGTCGACACAGTAAGTCCTGCCACTCAAGTATAAAATTAACACACACAACATAAGTGGTCGACAAAATAAAAGAAACGAAATACACCCAGCTAATGACATAGTGTAATTGTGAGTTTTGTTGAGTAGAACTCAAAAATATGTTTTACATTTCTTGGACCCTCCAAACTTGTTTTATTTGACAAAATCAATTTCGATCAGACGTGAAATAGACACATTTTGCGATATACAATCAAGATCTATCAAAAATTCTGAAATTATTTGAACTAAAAGTTCATTTGATGAGATGACATATGTATATAAAAAATGTAACACGACTGTTATACTATTTAAATAATTTGTCCGATTTTATCAAACGAAGTGTCAATCTCTTCACAAGATAATGCACTTTCAGAGTGTCATCACTTATTTTATATTTTTTAAGTAAATTACGAATAGCTAAATTTGAAAAAATGAGAAGAAAAAAATCATATTTTCCAAGTTTACCCGATCAAAACTCATAACATGTAAGTTTGAACCATATCGTTAGTATAATTCGCAAAGACGCTAAGTCCACTTTTTTCCAAAATTGAGATTTTAATGTAAAATGGTAACACAATATAAAATACATATTTTACAACAACAAAAAATGTCATTATGTAGTTTAAAGTTGTTGTAATTTTGTGGTTTGCAAAAACGCTAAGTCCACAAAACTACGAAAAATAATAAAAGTACGTGCTAACTCCACGAATATTATTTATTAATTATTATTAATTTTTGATCTAGGTCATTTAAAGAGAGCTATTTTGTAAAAATAATTGCGTTTAAAAAGTATACAAATTTTAAAAACTGAAAAAGCCGCAGTGTTTTTTGTGTCTCCTGTAGAATTTGAAAAAAGGGACTTAACACATTTGCGAATGACACTAACGATATGTTTATGTATATCATTTTAAATGCTCATCTGTCCCCTTTTCAAAAAACTTTCTTCCCAACATAATGCACTTTCAGAATGTCATCACTTATTTTATATTCTTTTAAGTAAATTTTGCAATTAAGAATAGCTAAATTTGAAAAAATTAGAATAAAATCATATTTTCCAAGTTTACCCGATCAAAACTCATAACATGTAAGTTTGAACCATATGTTTATGTATACCATTTTAAAAGCTCATCTGTCCCCTTTTCAAAAAACTTTGGATTTTGAAAAAATATTTGGGTAATCAATAATTTTGTGTGAAAAGAACAAAAAAAAAACCAGTTTTGTCAAATAAAACAAGTTATACAAGTTAATATTAAACAGGAAATATAAAAAAATATTTTTGAGTTCTACTCAACAACCTACATTATGTCATTAGCTGGGTGTATTTTGACTGTCGCACCGTGTTATGCACATACAGTGATGTGAAAAATAATAAGGACAGTGCCCATCCAAACATGGATTATACATATTTACAACCGAATAAAAAAGCGAAAATTCTTTCTTGTTTAAACGGTTTATTTTTTCTTAAACGGTAGAAAACAGAAAATTTTACTATTCTTATAATATATTTTAAATTTTATGATATGTATGTAATTTGAGGTGTGAAAGAAAAATAAGGACACTTCATGAAATCTTAAAGCTATAACTAAATTAAGCAAAACTAAATAGATATTTGTACTGAATATTGTTGCTTAAAGCCTTAGTGCCACATTAGTACTGTGTTGCGGATCCTTTGTTATCTTCTAGGCATTGAGTGGACCAAATTTTGACAAACATGTAGGGGCATTGCGTTCTACGCACCCTGTATGAAATTCCAAAACTCGTCACAATTTAATGGTCACTTTCCCCTGATTGCCCGTTTAACTTCGTTTCACAAATTTTATATTGTTTTTTTTTTTCAAGCAGGACTACTTACGGCGGTCGTTGAAGAAATTCCGACCAATAATCCTGAAGTCGCCGTAGTCTAGTAGGTAGTGTGTTGGCTTATTAGACGTAAACTCAGGGTTCGAGCCCCAGGCCAGACATCAAGACAAAATACAAAACGTATTTCTTCGGCGACTTCCTCTCAGCAGATTTCTGGCTAAAACTCTGAGAGTAAATAAAATTGCCATGAACAGTTTCTCAAAAATCTGTCGTTCGGAGTCGACTTTAAACTGTAGGTGCCATCATGTATAAAATTAACACACACAACATAAGTGGTGTGAGGAACTAGGTCGTAATCCTGACTGAAAGATTGTAATGACCAATTATGTATGTATGTAATCCTGAGTCAACGGTTCTGCTCTTCAGGGCAGAGGTAAAGAATAGTATCTACAATTACATACGAAGGGAAACGAAAGAAGGAGAGCTCCTGCTCTGTAAACATAAAAACCAATCGAATTCATAATAAATTTTGCAGGCAGTACAAAAATACTACACTTTATACAACTTGGTTTGGAGTAATGCAAAACCATTGACAAATGCTCCTAACAGGGGACTGCATGAGGTCACTAATATTTGGTAGGAATTTTCGCGTGACCATAATCACTATGTCATCTACGTCGCATATAATCTTCGTCGAAGTGTCGCCTTATCTATTGTTATATGTTTTGATGGATGTGTGCTAATAAAATCGATAAAAAAAAATCACAAAAATATTTAAAAGTTGGAGAAGAATTGAAAGAAAGACGAAACCACACAAGTATTTTACAACAAATAACAAAAAGTAAATAAACCCTCCATGAATCGCATCAAGGATTCCAAAACACTTGTCGTTATGGTCGCGCATTATTTGGGATCAGACATTATTGTTAAATCCCAAGTTCCTGTAACGGTGACTGTTTTGGAGTCCTTATACAGGTGCTATTCATCATTTAGGTCCATTTCCCCCATAATTCCATTTTAAATTTCCTTTTGCCCGATTTATATGGAGTTTTTTGATCATTTGAAAAAATAGATAAACTCGTCGCATACATATGTATATCTCCAATCCTAACTTTTTCTTACACGCCATTAAAATCATAATTAATATCATATTTTTTGAACCCCACCGATACTAAGTATTGTTGTAGCAATATCTATTAATACTGCTGTATTAATTCTACAGAAAATAACAAGACAAACAAATAAAAGCGAAGCTCTTTGAAACTCACGGTGCAAAGAATTACAAAAATTACGAATAATTAATTTACATAAAGAGATCGCAAAAGATGAAATAAAAGGAATTATCGCGAAGTTGCTAGAAAGACAAAGTTGCCAAGTCAGTACTTATAGACTTATTACAAAAAAGTGTGCGCTCGAAGTTCGATCTTTGTAATCAAAACATAGTTTAAGAAAATTGTTGGCGCAGTATTATTCAAGTGTGTTGTTAATTTTCAATAATTGTTTATTTAAATAAAAAAGTATTATTATTTATTAAAATAAATAAAGACCAACGAAGAAAAGTAAAGCATTTTATTTTTATATTATATTATATTTTTTATATTTTTATAATATTTCAATTTTCTTGTATATACAGGCAGTACTTGGCCCGCTTTCAGATGACTTCTTACGAGTAAAGGTATTATCTGATGGAGTGGGAGATGTTGATGGCCAAACATCCACATTATTGTATGGACGAACTCTTCCTCAGCTAACGGTAATTTTAATATTAATTTTTATTGTTTTTTACAAAGCATAACGTTAACTCTTCTTTTTTTAAATTAATTAAACGTGTTTTGTATAAGCCAACATTCATTTGGCATATATGTGGACCAGGCTCAAAGAGGTGTGTAATGGTTATAGCCGCACGAGGGTGGGAATCATTCTGTCAGGACAATGTTCTGAGTCACAAAGTCTTGATTTTATTAGAATCCTTTAACCTCTGCATGCCCTAACGCCAGTGTCCTTGCAGTCATATAATTTGTAACCAATTTTTTTAAAGGTAGCTTTAGTGTTCACTGCTATTTCTGCCTTATCTAAATTTTACGTTTTATTAAAGTGAATTAATGCGTGTTTTCTCATTTGGTTTAAAAAAGAACCGATTTTGACAAGTAGCATCTCCTTTATAATTAACTGGATTTTGGGTTATTAGTATTGTGATAAATGTAATGTTCAGTCAGTTTTGTGTCTGTTCTGTTTTGCTTATTATTAAGGCGAGCACGCCGCTTGATTATGGCTAATAAGTCGCAGTTTGGGTAAGAATAAAAATTAAATCTTTTTCAGCTATGAAGCCGTTTTGATCATTATTTTTATTGTGATATTATCAATCAATTTACAGCTATTTATATTAATTTCTGAAGTCTAATTTCTTTACATATTAATACTTACGTGGTCAGCATTTTGCTACTTTGCAATTATTACATACTGAGAATTTGTATAATGCAATTTGATACCTCGTGCCGTCATAATTTGTTGGTCGTTGACAGTTTTGTTTATATTATTGGGGAATGTATCAAATGCATTTTTAAATAGCACAAATGTAACCAACACACAACAGTGGATAAGTGTGACCAACACACTACAGTATATGTTGCCATATTTGACAACGACAATCGGAGACTTCAATGTTCTTTCTGCCCATAAATAAGAAGGGTTTTTGATAAATTGGAGCTTTTAGTTCGCTCGCACTTAAATTGAAGTTTGAATTAATGTTTTAAATAGTTTATATTTCTTATACATGAAGAATTGCTAGAGTTCAACAACTATCACACGACTTTTATTACTTACATACTCAATTGGCCTTAACAACCCTTAACGTTTATCGTTTCTGCCTGCCTTAACATCCTTCCTTCAGCTTTTTACGTGCCATCGCCAGTAGGTCAAATACTCAACTTGTCGAAGCATCCTCTTCCGTCCTTCATGACCGATCCAGCGCAGCCACTGTATGTTAATGTGCTGCACAACGCACTTGTCGTTGAGGAGCTCATTGTTGGAATGGATGCGGAAATCATCCCTAACATGCGCTGGAATCTCTTCAACATTGAAGGCAGCTGCATCGGTACGTAACAGCGCCATAGAGAAGCATGGTGAGGATGAGTGGCTAGTAGAGCATTAGTTTCGTCGGTGCGAGACAGAACTTTTCATAATAATACCTGTTGGCAAGAGTGATCTTTTGATCTCAAGACTGACTGTCAATGTCGCAAGTAAGTAGGATAATGGTGCCATTGCAGTGCACTCCCGCCTTCTCTATGACGAAGTGAAGAGGTCACATGATTAGGGAACCTCGGAAGATATCAAATGGTTCGGGGAGGTCCATTCCTACCTTAACGGAGCTGCTGGAATCGCTCAACGTCATATCACACGTCTTTATCAACTTAAAAAATATAACGAGCACAGGCTGTGCGCAAAAAACCCGATAGCTTATGAAGTCGCCGTAGTCTAGTAGGTAGTGTGTTGGCTTATTAGACGCAAAAGCCTGGGTTCGAGCCCCAGGCCAGGCATCAAAGACAAAATATAAAAAGTATTTTTTCGGTGACTTCCTCTCAGTAGATTTCTGGCAAAAACAAAAATTGCCATGAAAAGTTTCTCAATAAATAAAAATCTGTCGTTCGAAGTCGACTTTAAACTGTAGGTCCCACCACTCATGTATAAAATTTACACACACAACATAAGTGGTGTGAGAAACTAGGACGTTGTACAATGGGTCCATTCGACCTCCGGGTACTGTACTTGTCTTAATTGACAAGTATACGTCCTCTAACCTAACCTAACCTAACCTTATAGAGCTATCGCCTTAAAGTCGAAAAAAAGTTGTGTATCTCGATTTGGTTTTCATGGGTCTTTTCCAGGTTTTGCATAATGTGAAGATCTGGTAGATGCTGAACTTGCCAGGTCTGGCGCCGCACTAATAGGGTTCAATCTATGCTTTGGCGAGTGGGTTCAGTCGTTCACAAAATTCGCTCGTAAGAATGTGATAGGGACAACGCTTATATCCGCTTATGGTTGGCGCATATCGTGGGATCTCCCTATTTCAGGACAGGACAAAGTGCACTGAGGTTCCAATCTTTGGGCATACTTGCATCTAGCTATATTTTGAAAATAAGGTGATACAACCACTCTACCAGGTCGTTACCTCTGTTCTTAAACAATTCAACGGGCAAGGCATTAGGGCTCGCAGCTTTATTCTTATAATGTTGGAAAATTGCGACTATAAACTCTTCATGGCTGGCGGTGAAATCTCTACGCCGCCAACATCTATTGATTTCGGTAAACCATCTCTAACGGTCGAATTAGAGCCCTCATCGTCTCGTAGTAGAGTAGGGAATAACCACTCCTTGCCAAACTGTAATCAAGTTTCCGTATTCATCCTTGCGGGAAGATGCTCCAGCTTGACACCTTCAGTTAGATGCTTATCACTTTTAACCATAAAATTGTCAAGCAAAGTTCTTACATCTCAAAATACGTCTCTCCTCTCAATGGCTCGCATAGCAACGGACTGCGACGTTTTTCTGTATGTGGCGTCTTTCGCTGCAGTTGCCTCATAGCATTCCCTATAATACCATGTCGTTGGGGTGGATGCTCGAAACCATGGCCCGTTTCACAGTAGTGCCCATTGAACGGGAGAATGGTCTACTGCCAACAATGTCGTTGACATGAGATGGAGATCGACAAAACCTATGCGAGATTTGAGCGGAGAACGCCTCAACTGTCCTTTGCGATCGTAGATTTTTGACGTCCAACACTCGCAGTGTACTAGATCGCGCATACCTCAAAGAGCTAATGCGCATTCCAAACTTGGCTGCGGCAATGCAATGATCAGAGTCTATATTGAAACATCTGAAAGTGGGCACATCTAGTACATTGAAGACATGCCTTCGTTCAATCACAATGTGATTAATCTGGTTGGCTGTTGATCGATCGGGGGACATCCAAGTGGCTTTATGAATATCGAGGTGCTGAAACTTGGTAATATTACCATATTACACGCCGCGGGGAAATCATCGTCATACCATTGGAGGTAGCGGTCGTATGGAGGCTGAACCGACAGTGGGGCCAACATTACATTCTCGCCCGAGCTTAACAATAAAATCTCATACGTCCTCGATCTTAGCTTAGAAGGCAACTTTACCCTCATCGTCCTTTTCTTCCGTCGGAGCGTGAACACAAATTAAGCTGATGTTATAAAATTTTCCTCTGGTGCGGATTGTGGCTATTCTTTCATTCACATGAGTGACCCCAAACACAAGATGGAGAAGTTTGTTGTTAACGACAAATCCGAATTCGTGCTTATCCGCATGGCAACTGTATTATATATCATTTCCTGTATAGCAGTTTTGTCTGTTCTACATTTCATGAAAGCATCCGCTAGCTGGGCGGAAGCGCCTACCTACTGTAAAGGGTCCGGACGTTCCATGTGCCTAATCTTAAATCAGAATCATTTAAACTTTTGCCGTGGTCGTTCTGGTATTCATTGGATATTACTTTTACGTAGTAGGTTCCAAGCCCTACGCACGACCCAAATTTATAGGCCAGGAGATTGGACTGCGCTGCACGCATGAGTTAACAATCATACATACATAATACATAATTAGCCATTACAACCCTTCAGACAGGGTACGGTCTAGCTTCTCACATGAGTGGCGGGACCTACAGTTTAAAGTCGACTCCGAACCACAGATTTTTGAGAAACTTTTCATGGCAGTTTTATTTACTCTCAGAGTTTTCGCCAGAAATCTGCTGAGAGGAAGTCGCCGAAGAAATATTTTTTCATATTTCGATCTGTTGGAGATGTCTACCCTGGGGTTTGAACCATGCCCTAACGTCTAATAAGCTAATACCCTTCCTACTAGACTACGGCGACTTCATTTTTTAAGTTTATTCTTACTTAATGATTCACAGCTAGAAAAGAGTTCACATCCATATAGTAATGTGTGTATGAGGTATGTTTATGCGAGTAGCATACTGATGTTAAACGTCTTACCACAAATAGTATTCACATGGCTGGACCAGTTAAGGTTACTGTTAAAGATAACTCCAAGATTCCGCCTACTGATTTAAGTTAAGATTATTATACAATTTTATAATTATTATTTTATAAATAAGATATCTTGTTGTGCTGCATTTACGTTTAAATAAATAAATAAACGTAAATACTATTGACTTCAAAAGTATTTACTTTTAAAACTAATTGTTTTCTCTTAGGCCCCTAACCATGTAGGTCGTCTAAGTATAACATGCGCTCAGGCAAAGCTTGCCAGAAATTATGGGCTGACAAGGATGGATCCGTACGTTAGAATACGCTTAGGACATTATGTGTACGAAACTCAAACAGATCCAAATGGCGGAAAAAATCCTAGATGGAACAGAGTTATTCAATGTCAATTACCTGTTGGAGTAAATTCTATGTACGTAGAAATATATGACGAGTGTAGCTTCAAAATGGATGAATTAATTGCTTGGTGTGAAGTGAAGATACCAGAAAATGTTTTCTCGGGAGAAACGCATGAAGAATGGTATCCCTTGAGCGGCAAGCAAGGTGAAGGTCTTGAGGGCGCAATTGACATTGTTTTAAGCTTTTCTAACCAACCTTATATCTATCAACCTATTCAAAGCCCTCCTCATATGATTATGGTTCCACCAGGTAGACCAATGCCAATTTTTATTACACCGCAACATGCTACGCAATTAGCGCCAACTCCTCCTCAAATCTCTGATGCAGATTTAAAACAAGTAAGAATTTTTTATACATTAAAATAAGCTTTAAAGTACATGTTCATTTATCATAGATTCGAGAAATGTTTCCGAATATAGATGTCGATGTTGTTAAAACTGTGTACGAAGCAAATAGGGGAAATAAAGATTCTACAATCAATTCATTGTTGCAGATAAATGAACAATAGTTTGTTGGTAACAGAAGTTTGCAATCGCATTCGACTTTTACGGCCTTCTTTATATTATTTATAGTTGTTATCAAATTGCATCGTCCAGAAAAGATGGTAATGTATTAATAAACATGTCGTGCTCTGCCTTCAATAGATGTAATCAATATTGAGTCTTTTATTAATAAAAGTAAACTTAAGATTAAGTACGGTACGTATACAAAAGAATGTCCAGTTCGAGATAAAAATTACATGTTGTTTTTCAGGATTTTCCAAACTTCAATACTCTTCCTCAACATGGAATTTACATTAAATATGTATTTCTTCGTCAGGGAGCCAGCAATCTCAGTGGTAAGGCAATTGTGTAGGGAAACTTCGCTTTTACGAACTATTTCACGTATATGAGTATACTTAATAGGCTTCGTACAGTTGTTGTAAATTGGGGTCATAACCAACTTAAGATGGGTTCACCACTACCAATTCCAACTTCAGGCGCTGAACGTTTAAGATATATAGCTTCTTTGGACGCGTTGGATATAGCTGAGCGCTAATATAACCCTCTTCTAAGATTCCAAAGAAATAAAACAGCTGGCAAAAAAATACGTACTCCGTATAAGATTTTCGAACAATCTTACATGTCGAAATCCGCATAACTGGTGATGTCTGCGTCATCGGATCTTTAAATCAACCCCATGTTTACCATACCCTTGAGGTAACGTCTCATTCATCGTCTATTTGTAGCTTCATGATCTCCTCTTGTCTCATACTTGTTCTCCACTTTTTGCTCCCTGAGATCACTCTGTGGGATGGGAAGCATGCAAACAAGGTAAAGTTTATGACCGTGGTCAACGTGGCGATCTCCAGGACTATCCTTGTCTTGCTGGTATCAAGTAGGCACGCAGCCTTTACGTGGCCCCTCCTGGTTAGCATACTAGCACCCGCTAGATGTTAACTAATGCGTGCAGCGAAGTCCAATCCCCTGGACTTTGTATTTGGGCGTGGTACTGCCATACAGGAAATGCTATGGATATGACGAGGATGCAAATAGTTGTCATGCGGATAAGAACGAATTCGGATGAGGATTTGTGATTAATAAGAGACGGCCTTCCTGTCTCTAGGTTCCCTCCTGTGGACGAAAGAATAGCCACAATCCGCATCAGGTCAAAATTTTATAACAGCCTTATTTGTTCTCACGTCCCTCAGGAAGAAAAGGCCGATGTGGTTAAATATGCCTTTTACGCTAAGCGCGAGGCAACAGATTCTCAGGGTGTGCAGAGGATGTGGAGGAAACACTCTATACACTAAACGACTGCGTATGTGGATTACCCATGAATTATAATTACCATCATCCAGAGAAAGAGAACTTGTTTTCCCTTACCGCCATCCCTAAATATAGCGGCAATCGTTTTTTGGCCGTCAAAATTTTTCGTGTCTACAATTTGTATGGGACATACCGAAAAGACGCGGCGGCAAAGCCACGGCAACACTTTGCAATTGGAAAATCAGATTATAATAGAGTGTAAAGTTGGTTGCAAAAGACGACAAATGCAAATAAAGACAAAAGATGGGAACAATAAAACATTTGTAAAAAATAAACATATATACATAATTGGTCATCCTTTAACCCTTCAGTCAGGATTACGACCTAGTTTCTCACACCACTTATGTTGTGTGTGTTAATTTTATACATGAGTGGCGGGACCTACAGTTTAAAGTCGACTCCGAACGACAGATTTTTTGAGAAACTTTTCATGGCAATTTTATATACTCAGAGTTTTTGACAGAAATCTGCTGAGAGGAAGGAAATTTTAGTTTTAATGTCGAAAATACTTCTTACTTGATGTCCTAAAAGCAAAAGTTCTGCTTTGATATCTTCAACTGTCGATGAGTGATACACTCCTTCAAAGGCTACTCTATATGAACTTTCTTGCTTTAACTGAAGCTTAATATGAAATATTCTTAGAGTCTAAATACTTAAAAAAAATTCTATACGATTCAAAATTTTTTACCATCAATCTAACATGACCCTCTCTCCTAGACCTTTAGCTTAATTCGCTAGATGGAATTACTTCAGGAATAGATTTAGACATCAAACATGTTACGAAAATGGAAGTGGTGTTTTGCTTTCACATCATTTATATTATAAACAAAAATATACCAACAAAACACCAGTATAACAAACTGCAAGAATAAATTTAAACAGAAATACAACAACAAGAAAGAAAAAATATAAACAATGTTAATAAAAAATGTTTTAATTTTAGAGATTTCGAGAAGACGAAGTCAGTCTTGTGTGAAGGCGCGCAGTGTTTGGAGATTTCCGTTATAAAGATCTGTCGAACAATTATTATTGTTTACGTAAACGAGTGTAAAGAAGAATAATAAACAAAGCATTGTTGTCGTATACATCAAGTTGTGAACAGTGGCACACAGAATTGTGCGACCAATAAAGAATTTAATTAAAACTAAACTAATTTATTTTTATTTTATTTGCAATCTACGAACTCATATTTTAAACGTTTTTAAAATTTTCATTGAAGAAATTAAAAAATATTCAAAATTTTCTTTTTTTTTTTTAACAAAATAAATGTTTATTTACATTTATTTATTTATTTATAGCTGTTTTTATTTTTATTTTGTTTTTTTCAGCTGTTTCAACATTTCTACGTTAGTAGCTCTGATTTACTACGTCGAAAACAAGGTTGTATTTCATAAAACCTACTTAAAACCAAATCAAAAAAGATGGTTTTAACACAATAATTTTGTATGGTAAAACCAGGATTTATTTATGGTTTTAACGTTAAAACCAACTTTTGCGTTAAAACCACTCAGTGTGAAAACACTATTAGAGCGAGCGTGGTCCGCATTTTGCTACTTTGCAATTATTACGTACTGAGAATTTGTATAATGCAATTTGATGCCTCGTGCCGTCATAATTTGTTGGTCATTGACAGTTTTGTTTATATTATTAGGGAATGTATCAAATACATTTTTAAGTAGCACAAATGTAACCAGCACACAACAGTGGATAAGGGTGAGCAACACTACAATCGGATTGCAGTGCTTAGATGTTATGTGGTTCGTTTTTGCCGCCTTGGGAATGAAAACTACACTCACCTTTTTCTACTCTCCAGGTATGTAATCTAAAAGTACATGCAATCCCTGAAAATCTGCTATCCCTCTTGCTCCCTCGTTATTATGTTATAAATGAGTATCATTTCCTCTCTGCTGTAAGTGTGGTTTGGCTCCGCAACTTCCGCGTAAAGGGATGGTGGCTGGTCTAAATTTCAAAACTGTTCCAGTTCGCTCTCCTGGGATTTCTATAGGGTAAAGGATTCGAGCGTGAGAAGTCAATGCTGAAGAGTATCCGAAAAAGAACACCGTAGATATCCTCCAATTTGTGACCCTAACTACATCTGTGTCCGACACTGACGTCTGACAGCAAATCCCCGCTTGCAGCCTTAGAATGGTGCAGTTTAATCTGAAGCATCTTCAGCCGTTGTGGTCTCAATACTGTCGTTCGATGGCAGCATCAGCCTTAGCTGTACCGCCCCAAACTTAATTTTGTCGTCAAAAAGGTGCAAAAGCTGCAGAGATTCCTTTCCAGCATCGTTTTCCCTTGCACGGCGGAGTACAGTCTTCCTCACATTTTGTAGTTTTATCGTCTTCCAAATTTGGAGGGGTAACCCACACCTTGACAATCGTTCTGACAGGTGGTTGCCTTAGTGGCACCTCGTCAAGTTGAGCATCCGGCCGCAACTCACCTTGGTTGCGGGCGCAGTTTATGAGAAACTCGAGAGCTTCTCGGTTATTGCATTCTTCTGCTTCCAAGCCTTTTTGCCACTTGGCGCCATCAAACTAGCCGATTCCATGATTGCATTCATGGCGCCAAGTAGCGCTTGCAAAATAAGCCGATTACTGGTTGTCAACTTCCCTTCGGGATGGCGACGATCAATAATGGCCACTAGGAGCTCAGGTAAGTTTGCTGAAGGTTGTAGCTATTTGTTCTTCACCACCTTAGTGGAGCCATTCGATCGCTGTAGTTTCGGCATTTTGGACGATGAGTCTTTCGAAGTCGAAAGGTGTGGCATCTGCATCAAGGCCAAAGACGATCGACCGCCAGTCTCAGCGGCAACGGTTGTGAACCCAATGACTGGCGGTACGGAAGCTCGTGCTGCATCTGGCACATCTTTTGACGCTTGTGGCACATCATCTGGTCGTCTCGTCGTTTTCGTTGAAGATGATGCCTGTTCGCCGGCCTTATTGAATTTGCTATCGAAACCGACAGTGTTCTCGTACCTTCTAACGAGATGTAAAGAAATTGTGTGTTGTGTAATACTTTAAAAACTTATAGTAAAAATTAAAATGATAAAACATTTCCAGCAACATCTTTGTAAAGCGATATGATGGAAAACGAACTTTTAAAACTTTATTTTGTAGAGTTTGTAAAGATTTTAAGCTAGCATTACGTTTGGAACCATACATTAATGTCATCTAGTAAGGTAACTCGGTATAAGAGCCATGTACATATACCGCATACCAAATCCGATCAAACTTATACAGAATTTGCAAAATAGAGCAAAATCATACTGAGGTGAAACGGATATACCTTAATTATTTTCACCTTAGAAATTTGAAAATGACTCAACGTGGAACAAAGGCTTAAACTGCTCACTGAAAATTGTATACAGAAAAATAGAAACGAAGAAGCATCATATAATTTATGTAAGAGACACCAAAAATATCACTTCAAAATTTGAAAGACTGCAAAGCAACAATTGTTCTTTTATAATGCGAATATAATGTAAAATTGGAACGTAATGGTAATATTTTTTAGACGGATGTTGTTTATTTTATTAAATATTATATGGAAATTACAATGTAATCGTGAAAAATATTATATTACAGCCGTATTTATAAAAATGTAAAGTGATTTTTAAAACTTTTCAAAAAAATTCCTTAAGGTGCCATCCAAAATACATTGTCTCCAACCGTAAACATTCTTTAGAACTAAAAACATTAAAGTACGTACAATCATTTTTCAAACCTACTTTAACCTCTTCAGGGACGAATTTTTTTGGTAACAAAAAAATGATTAAATTTGGTTTTCTTTTTAAATTATTTAATTTTATTTAAATAGGAATTCAGAAAACACAAGACAATGAAAATTCACAAAAAGGAATAACGTCCACATTTATGGCCACTGAGCGTTAATAGTAATTTATGTGAGAAATGATTTCATACATTCCGGGCATATCAGGCATATATATTTTTCACATTTCGCACAAATGTAGCAAGTTCGTCTTACACAATTTTTATCGTGACATCTGGGTCAATTTTTGTATTTAGGATAATTCCAGGATTAACTTTAGTCCAGCTTTTAGATTCTTTAGGTGGTTATGGCAAAACTTATTATATTAAATATATCTGATATTATTTTTTTTTTTCAAATATTAACGGTTTCTTGATATAATCCAGTAAAACAGGCTGCCGAAGAATTATTTCAGGTTTTTTTATTTATCTGCCTATGCGTCGGAAATAATATCATCAGTGCAGACAAACGGTAAAATGTTTACTTCCGTTGTTGTAGGATTGACTACCAAAACTACTAGCTAGAAGGAGGAAGTGCGTCTACCATTTAACTTTTTTCTCTTTACTTTTAAAAACTTTTTGTCAAAAACCAATTAATGTGTGGGCTTATTAGACGTTTGGCCACGATACAGATATCTCCAACAAAACGGAATGTGAAAACTTATTTCTTCGGTGACTTCTTTTCAGGATATTTCTTGCAAAAACTCTGAGAGTAAATAGAAATGGGATTAGATGCATGTGTTCAAGTTAACACGCAGATTCCTAGTGGCTCCACCTGGGTGTCATAGTAGCACCCGCTAAACGTTAACTAATGCCTGAAGCGCTATCCAACCCCCTGGGCTTTTAATCTGCGTTGTGTAGGGCTTGGAGGGATAGAGAATCATATTATAATTAGCCATTTAATTGAAGCCAATCCCGACGAAATAATAAATAGGACAAACGAAGTTATTAAAGCTGCACTAAGCCTCGAATTCCAAGGATTGACGCTGTCAAAAAGTATATAAGTGAAAAGTTGTCATTTAAAGAGCGTTTGCTAATCGATAATATCCTCGACCATATACAAAATTTACATGATAACGTGCAAGTTCTGTTTTCACCAAAGAATACGACTTCTTCATTACAGTCAAGAAGATCAAGATCAAGCAGTTTTTATGTTAGGGGGCTCGGTCACAGATATCAAGAAACTCCGACTCTTTATGACAAGAGCAAAATCCTGCTGTCCAATAAGCATTGCGCTGCTTTCTAAATTGCCTTGACCTCTGCTTGAAAAACATTGCAGTGGTCAGACAGCTTATTAGAAATTTTAATATCACAACTCTTAATAAATATACCACAGCCCACCCTATCCCATCCATCAGTATAAGACTCAAGGAAACTCCTATTTGGAAACGTCCTGAACTTCAGACCAGAAGTCCCTGGTTAGAATTCTAAAATCGAATGTTCTATTCCGAAGGTTATAAGGAATCATAATCAACTCGGATGTCTACATCTTCCTAGAATAGCAGCATGCCCATAGTTCAGGTTGGACCTCCTCTGTAGGAGGTCAGAGGAGAGACAATTGAGTATAGCAAGTAATGCCTTGGTTGGGCTAGAAATGGTGCTATAATTCGGCAGTGATATTAGTGTTCGCCCATGAAATGTTTACACCATAAAGCAGTGTTGACTCCCCCACTGCCCGAAAGAGCCAGTATGTGACCCATGTCTTAACTGCGGTCGTTTTGCAGGTGTAAAGTGCTGTCGCTTTCGTATCCCTCTCCACGAGAGCTTGGAATAACTCTTAGATATTTAACTCTCTAGAATAAGGAAAATTGAATCTCATTAAAGATCGGTAAGTTAAAAATAGGTTGAAAGCCATTAATTCAAACCCTGATACCATAATGACCAGATTATCGCATAACCACAGATCTTAAAACCACGCTCTGCAATTCCTACACCAAGTCATCTGCAACGATATTCCGCGGTAAGAGTAATATAACTTCACTTGCCATATGTGACGCTCATAAAGAGGCGTTAAAATTTTAGTATCCAACTTCGCAACAGGCTCGCTAACATTGCTCTTATTAAGGGCTCTTATAACAGCTTCCGACATTGTCGAAGGCGCCCTACCAAAGATCTTAGACCAGTCTCAGTGGTCCTCGGAGGAAAGTGGTTGGACGAAACCAAGAATCTTTTTCAGTTTTTTGAGAACGGATGAGCTTAGACTAATAGGAGATGAATTAGACATGAAAACGACCTTCGGCCCGCTTTACATAGCAGGTATATGTAAGTACCTCAGACAGACACAGAAGATTTGCTGCAGCCAGAGAATCACCATATCAAATGTTTCCTGTGGGACTGCAGGCCGTCAGTACACGGTGATTTGAAACGTTTGAATGAGCCAATAACCCACCGTGGAATGTGTGCACTCAAATTAAAAGTAACTGTCTGCGTAGATGATGAAAGTGACGGTTGCGTTCAGAATTACCCGTAAAATGTCCATCAGGGATTACTCTAAAAGTCCCCTCTTTCGATAGTGTCCAGGTATTATTAACTGACCAAATACACCCTGTATAACAGTTAGTCTTTAACAATTTCCTCAAAAAGACCTCGAGGAACTCCTCTTCTCATTCCGCGTTACATTTTTAAATTCGAGTAACTTGTTTTTGTTATTTTTGTAGTTTACTACATTTCAGCCTGAATAACCGGCAATTCTTTTAACCTATCTAAAAGAGGTGACCTAAAGGCATCCCAGTCAGTATCCCGCCTATTCCTACAAGGCCTCCGTATCTACATACGTTATGTATGCGTGGTCTGATAGAGAGCAGTAGTTGGAGACATTTCGGTTTACACTTTACACTTGCTAGTGTAATGCAAATGACCTCCCTACGTACCGAATTAGAGAACATGTCTCCATTACCTACATTAAAGATCCACAATTTGTCTGATTTCCACGTTTGGGCATCTCTGACAGCTACGGCATGTATCAGGAAAAATCCATAAGCGTCTGCTCTCAGATTAATTAAAGCTCACCGCAATCGCCACCATGTCAGCATTTCTAAATTTATTAAGAAAATCGGATACAGCTGAAAGGGAGCCTTTCGATGATATTGCTATCACCGTCTTCATCTGATAGTGGGGAGAAACAGTCTGAGTCCCCATATCTTTAGCCATGCTCCGCAACCCAAGCTGGGTTCCAGATTGCAAAGAGGTACACTAGGTTTGGTTAGGTTAGATGACGTGTAATGTCAATTTAGACAAGTACAGTTCTCGGAGGTCGATTTGACCCATTGTACATAACGTCCTTAAGAAGGAAGGATAAAAGAGGGGATAGGAAAAAGGGGCGGAAGTAGGAAGGGAGAATGGGAAGCGAATGAATTACACAGACCACAACAAAACAAAATGGGAGAACGCGACTACACCGATGAAGCCCTAGCACTTCTCAATCAGCTCAAGTTGCTGATGAATCTGTGGAGAGCCTTGATGTCGGCTCTCGACACAGAATTCAAACCATCAAAGAAGCCCCTGCTAAGGGTTCTCAACCTCAACCTGCCAAGGGCTGGGCGGTTACAGAGGAGGTGCTCGACAGTCTCCAACTCTTCATCGCAACATACTTTGGAGTGACCTATCGAGCGCTGTTTCCAGCAGTCCGATTCCCTTAGACTTATTGCACTTCGCGCCGCACACCGCTTGACATACAAATCAAGTGGAGTCAGGCAGAGCATAGTGTAAAGTGCAGCCTGAGGGCAACTCTTTCTCACTCCACTGCTAGTCAAGGAAGCGATCCGCTGAACCTTATCTAAGATTTTCCGTTGAAAACTCTTATCTAAGGCACACCACCAAACAACGCAACCATAGGTAATAACCTGTCTAACAATCGCCAGATATATACAGCGAATGGCCCTAGGCGGAAGACCTCAGTTCTTACCTATGGAGTTCCTACACTGGTAGAGAGCATTCAGTCCCTTCTTTACTCTTTCCTCGGTGTTTCGTTTCCAGTTCAGCTTGCTGTCCAAGACAACACCCAAGTACTTGGCCTCAGAAGACAACGGAAGTTCCCTACCTCGGCAATCTGAAGGCTTCAATTTTATACCTACGCGAGAACAAAACGAGGTCTGTCTTATTCGTAGCCCAAGAGGATAAAATTCCAAGAGCAGACTCCATCAGTTCCTCCAGCATCGACAAAAATTTTCCACTCACCAGAATAGCCACATCATCGGCGTATGCCGCAACCTTAAAGCCTCTGCTCTCTAGAAACCTCAAACCAACATTAGCAACCAAGAGCCACAAGAGAGGAGATAGCACCCAAAATGTGTAATATTACCATTAGTGAATTCTCAATAGAAGAAGTGGTAACATTATTGAAGACCCCCTCAATATCCAGGAGTGAGTGTGTACTCACACCCAGCCAAATTCTCTTCAACAAAACCTGTCACATCATGAAGAGCGCTCTCAACCGACTTACCCTTAATGTAAGCATGTTGCGACCTACTCAACAGAGACCGGTCCATGTTTGACAAATATAGATCGATAAGTCTCTCCAAAGCTTTCAAAAGAAAGGATGAGAGCGATATCGGTCTATAATCCTTGGGGCCGATGTGACTGGGTTTACCAGCTTTCGGTATAAACACCACAAGCACATCTTTCCAACCGTCAGGTATATTACACTACCGGAGGCAGTCCCTACACACGTTCACCAGATATTCGGGTAATATATCACCAGCATGCTGAAGCAGAGCCGGAAAGATACCATACGGACCAGGCGATTTAAAAGGCTCAAAGCTAGTTATAGCCAATTTGACCTTATCCCTGGTAATGATATCCGCTAAATCGGGCATCATGCCAGCATTACAGAAGCTGAATCACAATTAGGAAAATGAGTGTTCAATAGAACCTCCAGGGTTTCTTTTCTCGAAGCTGTCCACGTGCCATCGCTCTTTTGGATGAAGCCTAGTATTTTGGGGTCCCAAGATAGCATCCTGCGGAAACGAGCCACATCGGCAACACTCTCGATACTTGTGCAGAAACTCATCCAGGTGGTTCTCTTTGAGTGCTTTATTGCCATCTTATAATCATTAAGACTGGATCTATATGCAGACCAGTCAACATCATTGCCCGATCTCTTAGCCTTATTAAAGAGTCTCCTAGTACAACAGCGCAGTCTTCGGAGTTCCGCATTCCACAAGGCTGACTGGCTCCTCTTACCCGGATAAGTAAGAGGACAAGCATCTCTATAACAAGACAACAAAATATCCGTCGAGGATCAAACTCGATCATTGATGCCAGGAGTGGAATGACCCTTGAGGGCCCTAAGTTTCTCCTCCACAGCCTTCTCATATCTGATCCAGTCGGTTCTTCTTGGATACCTAAAAGGCTCATGAAGGCCACCAGATAGATTAATACTGAAGGATATCAGTTGGTGATCAGAGAAGGAATACTCATCTGAAACCCTCCAGTCCCTAATTATAGACCTATCCATGTTAGAGAGCGTAATGTCAATTACCGCCTCCATAACACGGTTCCTAAACGATGGCGTGTTACCAACGTTACAAATGTTAAGCCTATTAAGAATAATAAAACTCAAAATCGACTCACCCCTAGTATTTATGTCAACACTGCCCCATAGGGTGTGATGAGCATTGACAAGGTTCTTGGATAAGAGCGATATCAACGTCAAGGCGGCGCAGGGTGGTTAGCAGGTTGTGTGAGGCGGCTTCGCAGTGATGCAGATTAATCTGCACCACTTTTAGTCTCCTCTGGGTTCCTGGCACCACTTATGTCCGGATGACGGAACTTAAGGTCCGCTAACCCACACAACACTACGCCTCCCCTTGCCCCTAGCCACTGAAGTGAAGTTTGATCAATTGCGATTCGAAGATCGCAGCCTTTCTTACCGTTACCAGCCAGGGAGTTGACAACCACCCACGAGCTGGTGTTCTATCCGTCATTCTGCTTTCCCACAAGTTTAGGTATACTGTTCACCTGCCCAAAAGTAGGCGGGACCCATACCGTCACTATTGGACGCAGAGGGAGGTCGGATTGAGGGATCACCTCCAATCGATCACCAGCCCAGAGTTCACCAAGGCGCTTTACCGCTTCCACAATGAAATTTACAGTTCCCTCGCTTTCACAGTCCACTACCTTGATGCTCCTGGACCAACCGATTTAGGATATGTGGGCATTACTGCCATCGCAACTTTCCTCCAGCATAAACTCGATGAGCCTTTCCTCAATTAGCTCCCATCTTTCAAGAGAGATTTTGCCATCTAAATCTGACCTGTCGATGAAAGCAACTGAATGGAAGGATTAGTTCCCAGGCTCCCTTGTTTCTTAGGACGCTTGGAGCCGGAGGGACGCACCACGTCAGATCTGTTCCTCTTCATGCGATCTCCCTTGCGGGAAGACTGCATGGAAAACCTATCCGTCGAAGCGCCCTCCTTCGTCTCCTTCGCCTCCAACCTTACATCCTTCTTCTGGGATAAAGGATTAGGTAGTTTCTACCACCTTTCCCCATCCATTGAAGAAGGAACTTACTCTTCACCGGAGGTTTGAAGACCCGAGAGGTCTCATTTACTCCAGTTGGGAGTAAGGGTGCAGAACGTTCACGCCCCTTGCTTGCGGCTTGAGAAGTAGAAGCAAATGGCTCTACGCTCTCGTCCACACTCATGGGTCCGTTCTTCTTGCCAGAGTCTGCGCCCCGTGAGAGGACACTGCCTGGGTAAAGGTAGAGGAAAATCTACAATTTACTGTTATTTAACAATCATATGTCAAAGATCCTTTACTGATCTTGTTTCATTGACAAATGTAGATTCCAGTCGGACCTAAAGTATGTTGCGATGAGGAGGAGCCCAGCCAATAATAGGATGCAGTTAAGGACCATGGGAAGACATTTCGTTGAATTCTTTGTCGAAATGAACGGGCTCGTCTGTAATGCGATTGGAAAAAAAGGTGTCCGCTCATTATCTCGTAGATAAGCGATTCCATCTCTTCCTTTATTTCCCTCTTCTTTTCCTTTCATATTAATCTTTTTCTCTTGGGACGATTATTATTTTTGATTGTTCATAAAATAAATATAGTTTATAAAACTTATTTTATTTACGACGATTTAAAACTTTAAAATTCTGACAATGCTGTATGAAGTGGTCTGCGCTTTAAACCAATTGGGTTTAAGATGATCTTAAATGTTACAATTACAATAAGTAATTATCGTAAAATCTTTTATTTTTGTATGGTGGTATCAGAAAATTTATCGCTCCGTCGATTTCCACATTAAAATTCTTTAAATTCACCACATGTCTAGAATAAACGACTTGGATACAATGTAAAGAACTGTAGCCACCCTCAAAATTTACTTGTATCACATTTTTATAAAAACATACTTACTTACTTAATTGGTCATTACCTATTGAATTGGACAATTTAAAGTCGACTCTGAACGACAGATTTTTGAGAAACTTATAATAGCAATTTTATTTACTCTCATAGTTTTTGAGAATATCTGGAGAAATATTTTTTCAAAATTCTTTTTGGCAGAGATGTCTAACCTGGGGTTTGAACCTTGAATCACATCTAATAAGTCAACTCACTACCTATTAAACTACGGTGGCTTATGCAAGGTTAACTATTGTATAATCATTCAACTAGTTACTTGATTTCTCTTAAAAAATCAGGAAATTTCAATACTTTTTATTTTCTGACTATATATTAAATCACAACTTTGTACCAGTTCTTCAACTATTATTATAAAACTAGAAAGGAGAATTCATTAACAGTTCTATCGTCTTCCCTATAGAATCTAGCATCATTATTATTATAATCCTAAATTCTGCCATTCCCACTTCTTCATATGATTCTTGCGGAACGTGTATTCTTTTAATAGAAAACACAAATAAATTAAATAGGAATAGAAAATCCTGAGGGAATTTGCCTTAATTAACGTATTATTCGAGGGTTTCTTATACCCATGGTTATAATGTCTGAATAAATTTTCGGTTAGGTTAGGTTAGAGGACGTGTACTTCTCAATTAAGACAAGTACAGTACCCGGAGGTCGAATTGACCCATTCTATAACGTCCTAGTTTCTCACACCACTTATGTTGTGTGTGTTAATTTTATACATGAGTGGCGGGACCTACAGTTTAAAGTCGACTCTCAGAGTTTTTGCCAGAAATCTGCTGAGAGGAAGTCGCCGAAAAATACCTTTTGTATTTTTGTTTTTGAGGTCTGGCCATGGGCACGAACCCTGGCTTTGCGTCTAATAAGTCAACACACTACCTACTACACTACGGCGACTTCTTCTTTTCGGTTACTGTATTATAGAACATTTAAGGTGGAATATTTGATTTTCCGTGATCTTTCAAGAATATATTGAAAAATTATAAGATACCTCACCACCACAACGAATTTGTACTTTAAACAAGATGATTTTGGTCGCCGGCTATAGTAAGTATATTTACTACGAGAAAGAAAAAAACAGTGATTGTAGTCGTTTCGATAGGGTAATTCACTTCATGTCCTGCCTTGAATAAAAAGTCCATTTCTTTTTAATAGAACGTTTAGATAAATTTAAGTTTTAAATTAAATAATGTCATATGTGTCTTATAAGTAAGCAATTAAATGATTACAACGCTTTTGTTCCAAAATTTTGTGAGTTCAGTGCAAACTTATCTGGCATCTTAATTTTACATCATGAAAGGAAAATACTCGTATTAACAATTTTACTTGTTATAGATTGTTTATTTCACTTGCGTAACATAACTTATGTTGTGTGATGGTTTATTTCCTATTCTAAGTTATGCATTTTTTCTAAACAAGTTGAATATTGTTATAACAGTTTTAAAATTATTTTTTAATCAAAGACATAATTGATGGATAACTTAAACCTTGGTGGTTCTCAAATTTCCAGAGGGGAGTTTTTTCAAATGCTTCTCCGAGTCTCAATAGCTTCTGTAATAACATATTATTCTGTGAAATGGATGATGAATCAATTAGATCCCACAAGTAAAAATAAAAAGAAAGCCAAACTTCGAGCTGAAGAGCAACTTAAGCGGTATACTTATATAATTTAATTCTTTTTTTACACAAAAGTATATATATATTCTTACTACAGATTAAGTGACGACGGAACATTTAAAATTAATTCCCAACAATTCAATGATTATGAATTAATGATAGCTTCACACATTGTTGTACCTAGCGATATTGCAGTGAGTTGGAATGATATTGCTGGATTAGACAGTGTTGTTCAAGAATTGCGTGAATCTGTAGTTCTTCCAGTTCGGCATCGGGATTTGTTCAGTCAATCAAAATTGTGGCAGGCACCTAAAGGTGTACTATTGCATGGACCACCTGGCTGCGGCAAAACTTTAATTGCGAAAGCAACTGCAAAAGAGGCTGGAATGCGTTTTATTAATTTAGATGTTGCTATCTTAACAGATAAGTGGTATGGGGAATCTCAAAAGCTCGCGTCTGCGGTGTTTTCGCTCGCTCTTAAGATTCAACCATGTATTGTTTTTATTGATGAAATTGATTCTTTTCTGAGAAATCGCAATTCAAATGATCACGAAGCTACAGCTATGATGAAAACACAATTTATGATGTTGTGGGATGGCCTAAGCACAAATAATGAAGCTACAGTGATAGTAATGGGTGCTACTAACCGTCCCCAAGATTTGGACAAGGCGATATTGAGACGCATGCCCGCTCAATTTCATATTGGCCTTCCTGGACCAGAACAGCGTTTACAAATTCTGAAATTAATTTTAAATACGGAAGTTGTTCACGAATTAGTGGATTTCAATCGGTTAGCTAAAATCACAAATGGATTCTCTGGTTCAGATTTAAGGGAGATGTGTAGGAATGCCTCTGTTCTTCGAATGAGGCAATTTATGCGCTTACATGACGCGAGCATTTCCGTGCAAGATTTGAATTCATCAAAATCTAGAAACGAAGTCACGCGAGATAATGAAATTATCGCAATAACTATGGAAGATTTATTAAAATCTTACGATAAGATGAAAGAATCAAAAATGCATACCGGACAATTATTGATGGAAAACAGAATTGAGTTGGACTAATGAAATAGCCACTTTGGAGCATCCCTTTTATTTTGTCTTTTCAGCACAAATATTGATTTGTAAAATTTTCAATTGATTGTAAGTTATTAAATAAACAAACTAAATTGATAAGAAGTATACAATAAGTTTGACTCTGTTCCGTAAGTAGAAAATAATTAATTTATAAATTATAATCACAAATGAAATGTAAAGCAACACCATTAAAAGGCATATGGTTCAAAATATAAATTTATTTTTTACTAAATGTATAGGTTTAGAGTTTTTACGACAGAGCTTATTTTACAACTTACGTGTAAACTGTGTTTGATTGCCCGGGTAAATTTGCATTAAAGCCAAAATTGTGTTAATGTGAAAAAATAATAGAATGTACTCAAGTTTACACACTCCATATCTATGATATTGTAAAAAATATTTTTTAATAGAGAACAAATTATACAATGTAATTATTACCAGTTGAGTGACTAAGATTTTAAGCTGGGTGTAGTGCAACAGTAATAGGAATGAAGGGCATACACAAACAGACTTTTTTACTTATTGTAAAAGAGTTATTTGCTTATATTTCTTCTAATAATTCAATCAAGAGTCTTGCAGTGAATTTAATTTTTTATTTATTTATTAATTACAATACAATTACAAATTATATATTATTATTACAAGCTGAGTTACGTAACTTTGCACTCGGTTTAGTGTAAAAGAGTCTCTTCTTGGGAATCAATCCCAAGACCCTAACGATAATAGTCTAGCACACTACCCACTAGACTCCCAGTCAATGTGAGTTGAAAAATATTTCTCTGTTATATATCGGCTGCAATCATCTAGAGAGCACTTATAAAGTCGCATTTATTAATAAAGAAACTTAAATCGGATATGTAGCGTTTCAATGACTTCAAAATATTAGTTGAATTCAGTTTGATTATTACACCTTCATGCCGAACACTTACAGAATAATTGAGAAACTTTTTTGAACTGTATGTCTACTGTTCGAATGCTTTTCTTATCGTTTGCACGAACTGTAGGTTTGTTTAGTAATTCAGTCGTTTCGTTTTCTGCATTCCATAAGTCTGATTTCAGGTTGTGGAGTAATTAAAATTATTTTGAAAAAAATTAAGCATTACAAAATTTTAACGACAACAAATTTAATATATCATTTTTTCAATTTATTCATTTTTAATAATTCATACTTTTTTAAATTTGTCTTATCTTAAACAAACATAATAAAAACTATGCGCCCTTTCTACTTCATTTAAATATGTATTACGATATTTACATAAAACCTTTTGAAAAAAAGCATAAGAGAAAGTTAAACTGAAAATTAGAGTTTACAAGAAAAAGTTAAGAAGGGATTACATTAGCCATGTGATTGTACTATGATATTTAACATCTTGAGTGGAACTTAATTATTAACCTTTTTCGGTAAACTGGGCATTATTAATAGCCTTGCAAAAATCTTAGCGGTGCGTGGTATTAAAACATGACATTTAAATTCCCCACTTAAAGTAGTTGCTTCAATAACATAATTCATTAACTTTATGCTATAAGGCTTCTTTAGCGTGTAAAGATTAGTAAATGGAACAGAGTTAGTCCCAACACACTTGAATGAGCTTTGCAAAAATTATTTGTTCCGATAAAGCTGTACTTATACCCCTAAATAACAATGAAAGTCTCATTTGTTTATATTTATGCACTTACTATAAATGTAATGGAACTTCATTACGACTTAGTTCAGTATGTTGTTATTAATAACTTTTTAGAAAAACATTGTTACAGAAATACGTATTTCAGGAAAATAAAATGTTTTGTTAGTAGAATGTGATAGCATACGTGACTCAAATTGACTTAAGCCGATTTAAGCTTGGTACCACAGTGTGCTTTCCCCATATAAGATGTGTGCATTTAATAAGCGGGCACTGTACCCGGCATTTTTTGAATTATTTAAGTTCTGTTTTTTTTTTCATTCACCTTGTTTACGCACATAAGAAATGAAAATCGAATGATAGACCTTCGTGAAAATCAAAATTTGTTTGAAATGGCAAAATGAATCATGAGGTGAAGAACGCAGCTAAGCCAGTTACTTTTGGTGAGTACTGTATATATTGTAGACGAATCTAAGCAAGCTCTTGTAGATTTAGATAGTCAAGGACAGCTAGTGAAACAGAAGGAAGGGTGTTCGGTCCCAGATTGAAGTATACGAAGAAACATCAGTGTCTTGGACAGGAAGTAAAAATGACGGCACATAACAATACTGTCGCCTCGTGTGGATTAGCTCGAGAATATTATGAAACTGTATATACAAGCTGAATCACCTGGAATGAGAAAAAATGTCACATTCTGATGCATCCCAGATCATTTGGGAATTTACTCCAATTATCTGGTAGATAAGCTTACACTGATAGGGCAAGGCAGTACAATAGACCTAAAAGTCACAGTACAAGACAATTATGCATGCAAAAATTACTTTTAATTACTTTGAATTTAAAAAAATATTGCCTGAATGTTTTTACCTATTCCTTGTTTTCCTATTTTTCCTTCACTCTAACCCAGCATGGAAAAGAGAAAACTTTTAACCCGTAAAAATACTTATTACAAATGTCAATTAAAGGGGAGAAGATACTAAAATTTTTGTCAATGTAAATATTCAACATTAATTAAGAAAAACTTGCCTCAAAGTGGGTTAACTTATGTAGATAATAAATTTTAGAAGCTACTTGGAGGCTTTTACTTTACTAATACAGACCGTATCACAGAGGGTTCTATCGCATTATCTTAGGTTTACAGCCACGTCTACATTATTTTTTGGAAATTTGTGCTAACTTCGAAATTCATTTCCCCAAAATAGGGTTGTATATAATATTAAATTAGTGAAAGTATGTTTGAACTGATGAGTTCCGCTCATCGTTTTAACTACTAGTGCACTTATCTTTACTAATTATAAAAGACGTTGAATAATTCGATGTTACCGGTATTAATTCTTAATTTTAACCCTTTCATGCCCGAATTTTTTGGGCCAGAGCTAAAATTTCTTTAAGGACATGTGTTTGTTAGTCATGGCCTAAATATGAAGTGATATTAAATTCAGAGTCCGAGGTATTCTGGTTTTACACGTTTTTAATCAAGCTTGTTTGCAAAAAAAATTCTTTTAAAAAATTAAAAATTACGGAATTTATGAACAAAAATGTTAAATGTTGCCTATAGGCAACATCGAGCATGAAAGGGTTAAAGATTTTAAACCAATTCTTGGCATTTTGTATAACGTTGTGAAGTTATAAAAATCAAATCAAAATCTTTCGACAAATCATTTATCTTTTATTTTTTCTGCCATTTGACCATAATGACAAAATATTAAAGAATGATCAAATTGGAAAAAGTAAAACAGTTACGATATATCCAAAATTTTATAAATAAATTGAATGTTAAATGTGCTTCTAACTTTTTTAGATCTATCAATGTTCCATAGTACCAACAGCTACAACGGGATCACTTGGTGCAGGCCTTGGTTCATTAAAGTCCTCATCAGAAGGGGGTATATCATCATCAGAACGTGATGTTATTACTGCTGTTCCAACTTCTTTTGCCATATTTAAATATTGGGTATTTTCCTCGTCATTAAATATTTTAAAAGGTTGGTTTCGTCCAACAATCGCAACCGATATATTCTAGAAAAAATTAACGTAATTTTATATATATTTACATATAAATATCTTATTTACCAAAACCGGCGACTGGTCATCTTTTGAACCAATTTCCTCATTCGGTAAAGAACCACGAATTGCTTGAATGCCATGACAAATCAATTCATCTCTGCTGCATTCATTGAAAGAATTTAAATGTCTTTCTAGATATGTTCGTGAGCTTTGGGAACGTGATCCTATAGACATTGCTTTGCAATTAAAAAAGTTTGCAGATGGCACAACTTGGTATATGTGCGGACCCATTTCGTCATATCCTGCTACAAGCAATCCTACTCCATAAGGTCTTCGATCATAACGTTGAGTAGTGATTTGCATCTTATTACCAAGATTAGTAATTAATCTCATTACGGGATATGTTGCATCGTATAAATATTTGTAGCTAAGACATTCTGTACGAAGGTAGCGACTCAGTACCCTTGCATCTGCAGTTATTCCTGAGATGGAAATTCCCAAGTGATCGTCGATTGGTATAATTTTTCTTTGAGACGACGACAACTCAGATGAAGATCTGCGTAAGGCTACAAGGACAGCGTAATCTTTATTTTTTAAGCCAACAGTTGCTGAACCTAATTTAACCGCTTCCATTGCATATTCAACTTGATGCAGACGTCCTTGGGGACTCCAAACAGTCACGTCACTGTCGTATTGATTGCGGAACTAAATGAAACAAATAAAAAAACATTATTTAATAAACAAATAAGGCAAAATTCTCTTACCATAATTAAAAACGATTTCGGCTTCTAACAATGACAAACAAATTTACAATCCAGTGCCTAATGACAAAGTGAATGTATAACAATAAGAACTGCTAGGAGAAGGGAACACAATGTTAACAGGGTGAATCTAAAAAATTTATTGTTTGTTGTAGGTTGCCAACTTTGGTATTTCAACGACTTCAAGGAACAAAAAAGCTTATATATATATAATTTTTGTAACTTATTTACAATAAACTAATAATTTACAATAAATAAAATATTAATCATACAAAAATTTTATGTTCTAAAGATTCTCTAATTCACTTACAAATTCACTTTTGTATTTGCTGATATATATATATATGTATAAATATATATAGTCCCAATATTTAATGCACACACAATTCATATTGAGAAACGTTGCTAAAAAGTTCAGTCATATTTTTTTCTTCGAATGGTTTGCTTAAGTGATGAAACAAACTTCAAACAAAAACATTGCCCAAAAATGGCCCATAATAAAATCGACAGCCAAAATTCCAAATACTGTCAATTACATTTAAACATATGTTAACTTCCCGCTGCTTTTAGGTTTGTTTTTATTTTTTTCATGACAAAACAAATGTTTATAAAATGCATAAAATTAAGTGAACTTACGGCAACACCACATACGGATTGTGAGAGCACAATTGAGAGAGCAAGAAAAAATTAAATAGAATAGAATTAGACGATTTATTATGTCATTTTGTGTGGAAAAAATCGTCAAGCCCCAATTCTGTTCCATCTCAAAAATTGTATTAGGATACAGGCTTTTCAATAGTAACGTATTTACTTCAGAAACCATTTGTGTTAGCTTTTCAAACTCTCAGGTGGTCAAAAAAAGGTTATTCTTTTCAGCGTCATTTGTCTAAATAGTATCAATACGCTAAATTAACAGGTCATTTAAAGTTATCAATCACTAGCCATAATGAATAGAGTCTAAAAGTCTTGTAAGAGTACTCTGAGATTTCAAGAGTTTTGTACACTATTTTGACAAGTTTTGGTGAACTATCACATTTACTCGGCCTCGGTAGGGTAAGGTTTGCTAATTGTAATAATATTGGGCAAGAGATACAGCGATGCCTCGACTTGAGACGACCCCTTAGAATATTTTTGGTCACTAGATATCATCTAAAATTTTCTGTCTATCTTAAGGGCTGATAGTTTGTTGCCTACTCGATATAATATTAAGATCCATTCTAGACATTGTATTAAGAAGATCTAGATGCAAGATCGAGAGCTAAAGATGGAATGTTTAGCGTTGCAGTCAGAAAGCGATCTAAGAGATTTCTGGAAGAATTATATTGGCCGTTTATAATTGAAAATCTAGGAGAGGAGCCAACAGGATATAATCAAATTCTGATGAAGGTCTTTTGATGCAGATGTTCGTCGAATGTAGGTAGTTCTCACACATGTCGGGCAATAAATTATGTTTAAGGCTTGACTTTATAAGAATGGCCGACACTCGTATGCTCTACCCATCCTTGTCATCAAATTATGTGTAACTTCTTGGTATTTCATTAAGGTATTTCATTAACAGCAAGTTCGAAATATTCATGTGACTTTATAAACATTTGTTATATAAAGGTTTGCGTTGGTATTAATTCAAATTGTTTGGAAGAGAAGACTATTTGTGGATTTTATATGTTGTGTACGTTTACATTATTTTCGACTAAAATATCTACATATATCTGCTTTGGCATATTCGTAGCCATCGTTATTATGCTGAAAAACTTGAAAGCCTGGTGGATGAAGATTTTTATTGATTATGTGTGTTCCCTGGAACACTATAACATTGGGTTTTAGTCTAGCAACTAAGAGTTACAAGACAAATTTATTGTTAACAAAAAATATAGGTTCCATTGCAGCATAGAAACGTTTGGATTTGATGACATTTTATTTTATTAGTTATTGTCCCTTGGGGTGCGTTTCTTAACATCTGTGAAACAGGCTTCATAAAAAGCGTCGTTTTCTGTTCGAGAATTAAGCGTCAATTATTAACATCTTGAGTAGTCATTTTCTCAGTAACATCTTTATCGGTAATCGGTAAAGAATAATTATCACACTTTTTTTCGAATTGTTCTGCTTAGTGCTAAATTCTGTTGTTTTATTGTGGCAAATTATTTTGGAGTAAAGCCGAAAGCCCATACCATCCGTTTCATGCGACCTTGCGTTACATGCGTATACCAAAAAAGTTGAATCAGCGTAGTTGTTGGTGACAAGTTACAGAAGAAAATTCATAGAATGCATAGACGCATAAAATGCATCAAGTAGATTTACTTTCTACTTTTCTATGCGACTCATGCATTGGTTGAAAAAGTCAGCAGTTTTTTAAACTTAGGGATGACAAATTATATACTATTGTGAATAGTTTCGATAAATATAAATAGTGCATTACTATTTTCGAATTTTTTTTTTGAATTATAAAAATATTAATAAAAACATATTTCATAATAAAGTTTACTACTAATTTAAGAGGAAAATACATTAAAATACATTTTTAACACATTTCTTTCATGAACAAAATATATATATGATGATTGTTTATATGTATATATAATTGTTTTTATGTACTGAGTGTCATCTATTTTGAATTTATTAATTTGTAAACAAGAAAAATGGAGGACAAATTAACTGAAAACAATCGTCTTGTGTTCTTTTGAAGATGTTCGTAGGCCTTAACAGCACAAAATATTTATTTTATTTATTTATTTATTTATTATAATTAGCATAACACAACAAGATTTTAATCTTATAGGTTATAGTGCTATACTTAGGATAAAACATAAAAAAATAATAAAAATTATGAAATATAAGAAATTAAGTAAAACTATCAAATTAATATAAAAAACAAATTAATTAAAATATTAAAATTAAGTAGAAATATAATTTAATTTATTTAATTATTTTAGAAAAACTAACAATACTACAGAAATAAAAAGAAAATAAAAAAGTTAAAAAAGATAAAGAATTCTAAAGATATAAAAAAGAAATATTTACAAAAATTGGTATAGAAAAGTAAGGATAAATATTTAACGGATATAATAAACATGCTAAGAACGTAACAAACTTTTCATTAAGAGAACAATTTAAATAACTCCTTTTTGAACGCGTTTGCATTGGTGTGTATAAAGAACTGTCGCTATGACAGAAGAGTCCTGTAACGTTGTTGAATAATCTTCCTGCCCCGGCATGACCTAGCAAACTTAATTACTTACTTAATTGGTCATTACAACCCTTCAGTCAGGATTACGATCTAGTTTCTCACACCACTTATGTTGTGTGTGTTAATTTTATACATGAGTGGTGGGACCTACAGTTTAAAGTCGACTCCGAACGACAGATTTTGGAGAAACTTTTCATGGCAATTTTATTTACTCTCAGAGTTTTTGCCAGAAATCTGCTGAGAAGAAGTCGCCGAAGAAATACTTTTTGTAATTTGGTTTGATGTCTGGCCTGGGGCTCGAACCCTGGCTTTACGTCTAATAAGCCAACACACTACCTACTAGACTACGGCGACTTCAACAAACTTAATTCGGCCTACTAAATATTCCGGCTCTCCCGTATTAATAATTTTATGGAATAGAATGAGGCATTTAATTTCCAGAAGATTATCAAATTTCACACTAAATATCTGATACGCTAAATGAGAAATATGATCCCGGCGACCTTTAAGAAATACGTATCTTGCTATATTGTTGTATGCTAAGTTTAATTTCCGGTTGTTATTACTATCACAGTTTGCAAAAACTTCGCACCCATACAATAGCACAGGAATCAAATAAGTTTTAGCAAGTTGCATACGAATTGCAAAAGGAGTTGAATCAATGACCTCCCATAAATTCCGTGGCATGCTGTATATTCTGCCAACAACGACACTTATATGGCCAGACCACGATAATCTGTCATTAAATACAATACCCAGATTAGTAGCAGACTTGACATAGTCAATTTTATTTCCCCTGATACTCAATCCAGGTATGGCAAACGAAAGATTGGTCTTCGAAAGCATTAAACATTTGGACTTTGAGGGATTAATACACAGTCCATTCGCCGAAGCCCAACGGTCAATCCTATCCAAATCACGGTTAACAGAATGTAAACAAGAATCAATATTCTCCTTACGAGGACTGGCATAAATCTGCACATCATCAGCATACATATGAACACGGCAGTCAACCAAAACATCCGGTAGATCATTAATATACATACAGAACAACAGTGGCCCCAGTATTGATCCCTAGGGAACACCTCTACAATTATTAAGCGAATCAGAAATCTTCCCATTTAAGTGAACCCTCTGACATCTGTCTAACAAATAAGAAAAAATTAGACTAGCGGCAGAATTAGAAAAATTAAACAACTTCCGGAGCTTATTCAATAAAATTTTATGATTGACTGTATCGAAAGCCTTTGTGTGATCGAGAAGAACTAAAAACGCTACATTATTTACATCCAGCTCCAACCTGAGATCCTCAACTACATTTAATAGAGCGGTAGTACAACTCCTACCTTTCATGAAACCTGACTGACTGATTGTTAAATAATTATGACCTTCCAGATAACCATTGATCTGTCTGGCTATAATGTTTTCCATTACCTTCGACAAAAAAGGAAGAATGTCAATTGTCCTAAACTCATTGTTTGATTTGGGAATGACTTAGTCTTAGTCAGCACTGTATTGAATAAGTGGGTATAATATGGCAAAAGTCTAGGTGTCAATATCACATATGTAAACTCATAAATTTGTAATTAATGCCATAAATTCTTTTAAAATTACAATTTGATTTTTAATTTCCCCTTGTTCATTTGTTTATTGTTTCCCACAACAGCTGATCAAAACAAAAAACCAGTTTCATAAAACGCATTGTGTGTAACTTGCAATAAAAACGGCATAGAATGCAAGAATCGCATGTAAAGCAAGGCGCATGAAAGGGATGGTATGGACTTTCGGCTTTAAGGAGAATAACAATAGGGGTATTCGATGTCCGATGCGTTTTGTATTGCAAGAGTTTGCACTTGCAAATGTTTTGATATTGATTGTGAGCGCTCTATTTATTTCGTACTTCACAATATTAATGCAATTTATGCACCAAAACAGCTGATCTACATAAACAATTTCTAAATTTCTGTTGGTACCTAAAAATAAAATGAAAATATTTTGTAAACAAACTTATTTGATTAAAAAACTAACCTCTATATTAATGGCCTCCTCCAAATAATCTAAAACTATTTTTATTTCTTCAGGCGTCCACTTTTATTTGGTTTTTCTCTTTTTATTTGCATCTGTGGAATTGTTTGTTCCATTGTTCTAATTTTATTTATTTTATTAGTGTTTACATATGTCAGCTGTTTAAATGTCAGAGTTGCAAACGCAATGCACATAATGAAAAAACTATACCATTTTAGTATTGCATGAACGCAATGTTTTGACAAATGCAATTCTGTGTATTTTGTTGTTGGATTGCAATAAAAAGCTACGATGTTTCGCAATTGCACTTTTACAATGCCATTTGCACTGAACACTGAACGCCGCTAATTAAAACAAATTGTTGTTGTTTAAAACAATTTTCCAAAGGTGGCACACGGAATTGTGCGAAAAGAAGAAAAAAGAATTAATTTAAAACTAAACACAAATTTATTTTTATTTTATTTGTAATCTACTAACTCATGTTTTTAACGTTTGTAAACGGTTAAAAACGTAACAATATGTTATTCTAACACTTTTAACGATTTTTTAACCTTTTATTTTTATACGACGTTTTTGATGTTTTTAAATAATATTGTGACTTTTTATTGCAATATAAAATAATTTTAAGTGTTTGTTTGAAGTACAGGTTTTAGAGAAAGTTTTTTAAGGCAATTTTATTTACTCTCAGAGGTTTGACAGAAATCTGTTGAGAGGTAGTCGCCAAAGAAAACGTTTTACGTATTTTGTTTTGTTAGAAATGTCTGACCTAGAGTTTTAACCGTGGCTGCACGTCTAATAAGCCAACATACTACCTACTAGACTACGGCAACTACTTTATTCAAAGACCCTTCTTAGCGTCCATTCTATTTCCATTATTTGGGCTTTAAAATTCAGAATTGGAATATAATTTTCGAATATATTTTATCCACAAAATCACACGAACATAACCTAGGACTTTGGGAGCAATGCTCAGATTTGCCAAAGTGGATGAATTTTTTTCGGTTAGATATCGAACTTCGGTTTCGGACATTATCGGACATTATCGGTTTCGGACATTATCGGTAGCTACAATTTTATCTAAGTTACTGATCGGAAAGCAGCTAAGGCAGTCCTCACAGCCCCCGAAAATTAAGAACATATGTAATAACAATCCGCTTGCGGTCTCCTATTGATCCAGAGTTTTAATTGACCACGTACGAGAATGTTGTTAAAAAACTTACTGATCATTAGCAAAGCTATTTGAGTCCGTTGGGTGGATGGCACCTTGAGTAATACATGCTATAACGTTTTCTTTATTAACAATACTTACAAAGTAATCTGAAACAGTAGAAAAAAAGTAGAGAGAGTCACAAAAATTCCAAGTATTTGCGGCCACCATCGCGACCAACATCTACTTAGGATTTGTCAACCAATTGCATATACAAAATAAGCAACGGCAACCATCGCTGCCACGAAGCTTATAATGCACTTGCAATTGGTTGTGCGACCACTCTCACTAACCTGCAACAGTAGAAAAGACTGATTCCGTTGAGTGCACTGCTTTTATACCCTTTTCAATATGGGCGTATCCTCATATTAATCACAGCAAGCGCTGCTATTACAAATTCAGTTTCAAAATCAACGAAATAGTACTTCTCTATTGCAGTGTTGCATTTAAGTAATGAAAGTGATGTATCTTAAGAAAATCACACATGCTAGTGACGTACAATTTAATGGTAATCGGTATATTACAAAATAAAATATGGTTTCAAATATATATAAATAAAATATGCAACGCTACATTGCTAATACTCTTATGTAACAAATTTGGAAAGACAAAGTTGATTGAAAAAATGTATAAAACCTATGCCGTTGACCAAATTGCGTGAGTTTGTCGATGATTGTCTGTACATCCAATAGGATTAATTTTACTCCTCAGTATGAGATAAAACTTCAAGCATTTTGTGATGCTTTCGAGAAAGCATCCACACTGCTACTCTGCAAAGTACAGCCCTAACTATGACTGGTAAATTGTTTACCCAAAACAAAAAGAGCTCTGCGTTACAACTCTTTTGCCAACAATTGTGCTTTCAGATTCGATTATTGTTCAGTCCTGGTTTTAAAAACCCCCGTGATATTGGCCAATTTTTGTGGCAAATCGAGTAGCGTATATCGTGGGCCACGTAGGCACTGACAATAGGAATCACATCGAATCTCATCACTACAGTGCTGATTTGGCTAGTCGTGGCATGTTGTTTTAATTCTAATAAGTTTAAAGTGAAATTTTTCTCAGAATTTTTATTAAATGCGCGATAATATTCATATAAAAATTTAATTTTCTGGAACAAGACGACCAGACATTAAATGTTGAAAACGTCATGCTTTATAAGATAAAATGTCTTTGTTTGAAAACAAAGTTCGATTAATGAAAATCAAATAAGTTATATTTGTTACGCCTTTTTTACTTAATTTTCCATTGTGTGTTTATTTTTAAATTGATTTAAATTTGTCTAGATACGGGAATGATGGCACATCTTTATTACAATAGAATTTATTATTTCACGAAATATTAAACAAACACCAATAAAACTTTTATATTTACTGAGGGATCCAAGACAGAAAATGCTACATCCTTGGCAGCCTAATTATTCCTCTCTATTTTCGACTGAAATTGTAGCCATATACGAAGCTATTAAAATTTGGGACGATAGTAGAGGATTTGCCATACTTACAAATTCTTTATCGGCTATACACGCTATTACACAATAATAATTATTATGCTGCTAGTAATAGAAACTTAAGTGTATACATTAATGAGCTTACTAAATTTTTAATAAATAAATTAAAAATTTTTTTGATGTAGCAGTTACTAAAGGAATCAACACTTTAAATGTTGCAACAATTATGGTTTCAAAAAATTATTTTTTATTACAATTTTGTTTTTCGATTTTTATTTATTTATTTATTTATTTTTTTAAACCTAGATATATATACAATACATTAATTATTTTTACAATATGCAATTAAGAGTTTCTTAAATAAAATCATATTTTCACAATTCTTTATGTTACTCGGTAGTTCATTATACTTTTTAATTCCATTATATTCTAAACAATTCATATCACTTGTAGTTCTCATGAATGGTAATCTATAATTATATTTTCTCCTAGTATTATAATCATGAATTTCATGATTACACTGTAATTTCTCATTTAAATATTCAGGACACTTTCCAAATCTTATGTTATGAATAAATTTTAATGTGTGAAAAGTAATAATATGTTTTACATTCAGCCAATTTAGCTCGTTTAGCACACTTCTTATATTTGTATCATAATTCTTGTTTAAAATAATACGCATAGCCCTATTTTGCAACTTTTGAAGTTTGTCCATTTGAGTTGTGTTTAAAAGAAATAGTATTGAAGGGCAATAAACAAAATGTGGTAAAATTATACTGTTATAAACTTTAATTATATAATTCTTATTTACTAATTTAGTTGATCTAGCTAATATTCCAATCTTCTTTGCTATTTTGTTTGCAATATACTTTAAATGATCATCAAAACTTAAATTTTCATCAATCATTATGCCCAAATATTTAATTACATTTACTCTATCAATAGCGTCATTCTTTATTTTCAATACACATTCATCCCTATTTACATGATTCCTCGTCAATACCATAAATTTAGTTTTACTAATATTTAATTTTAATTTATTTCCGCATAACCATATATATAAATTGTCAATATCTTCCTGCATCTTTCTCATAGCATTCCCAAGATTCCTATCCGCACTCATCAGTAATGCGTCATCAGCAAATAATCTAATCTTCGTATGTTTCAAACATGACTTTATATCATTTATATATAAGATAAAGAGCAGCGATGCCAACACTGTTCCTTGCGGCAAACCTATATTTACATTAATTTTCGTCGATACCATATCAGATACAACCACTTGTTGCTGTCTATCACTCAGATAGCTGGTCATCCATTTGTTCTCAGCGTCACTAATTCCCATCTTCCGCAACTTCGGCATTAATATATTTCTATCCACTGTCTCAAATGCTCTCTTCAGATCAAGGAAGGTAGCAACTATATTCATTTTGTCATTAAGACTATTCTTCCACTCCGACAGTACCAGATTTAACGCTGTTTCACATGAGTGGTTTCTTCTGAAACCAGACTGTTCCTCTATTAATATATTATTTTCTTCTATATGTTTAGTTAGCTTTTTCTTCACAATCAGTTCAACAAGCTTAGAATCGCAAGTAATCGTATTAATAGGCCTAAGTTCCTCTGCAAGTATAGTATTTGCAACTTTTTGTACTGGAACAATAGTTGTTAATTTCCATTTTCTAGGCACCACACCCTTTGAAAAACTTTCATTTATCATGCACGCGTAAAAATAGGCTGTGTAATTTAGAGAGTCTTTCAGTACACCTTCCGAAAAAAGGTTTTTACCACCAATCTTATATTTTAATTTTCTTGAAATGTCATATACGTCATTTGGTGAAACCATTTTAAATCTAAACTGTTCCATTCCACTATTAGTCATTTATTTCTTTCACACTGTTTACAAAAAATTTATTCAGATTCTCTGCGATTTCCTGGTCATTATTATAAATAATACCATTTATTTTAACTGTTTTTATTTCTACCTTCAGTTCTTTTAAGTTAGTTAATTCTTTTAAATATTTCCACATTTCTCTACTATTATTTGCATTAATGTTTATTTTATGTTCCATGTACTTTATTTTCTTTATTTTTATCAATTTTTTATATTGTTTCTTAATAATGTTATATTCATGCCAGTGACCACTTTGTAATGATATTCTATACAAATCATACTTCCTTTTGTTCATATTTGAAAGTTCACTATCATACCATTTATTTGTTAATTTTATTGTCACTCTTCGCCTAGTAATTATACTAGACATTATCTCCATTATTATATTATCGAAATTCTTTATCTTATTGTCTATATCACAGTTATTTAAGAAACTAAAGCTAAATTGTCGTAAATAATACATTAAAATATCACAGCTATAGTTATTCCATATATTTAAGTTCTTAATCACTCTCATATTCAACGCGTCATTAACAGGTACATAAAGGGCAATGGTTTCATGGTCACTTATCTGATATTCATCAAGTTTAAGTTTTTGTCGTTAGAATATACAAGGTCAATTCGAGTAGAACTATGTTCCGTTATTCGCGTATCAAACATTACACATTGCTTCATTGCAGCATTAGATAACATTTCGTTCAATTTATTTGAGTATATATCATTCTTATTAATGTCAATATTAAAATCACCAACCAATATATTGTGATCATGTAAATTATAATTTTGATCAATAATTAGACTTAAGTTGTTAAGAAAATCAACAATACTGCCACTTGGTGATCTATATACTACGCCAAATTTCCAATTCTTAGCCAATTTTTTTGTTTTTATAAATAAGCACCATAAATTCCTAGGAATTGCTTTTTTATATACTTCTTTAAATTCAAGCGTCTCATGTATATAAATTATTACACCACCAGTATATCTACTATTAGAGTCACATCTCACAATTTTGTAGGTGTCCATATGTATTTCCGCATCCGTAATATTATCTGTTGCACAAGTTTCAGTATAGGTATAGGTTTTCTTACTTCAATTAGTCGTTGAAGCTCTGTTTTATTCGATATTATGCTGCAAATGTTAACATATATACACTCAATGTATACAATGTACTCAATTCGTTTCTTCTTTTCCTCAATTTTTCTTGTGTAAACCGGACACATCCTACTATTTGTCCTATGGTTAATGTCAAGACCCAGTTTTCTAGATTCGTTCATCTTAATACAGTTTCTACACTTGTTAATAGCTTCACTACTACAATCAGCTGTTCTGTGGTTCTTTAAACATTTAATGCACACATCATCATTTTTACAATTTATAGCCTTATGCCCATATTCTTTACATTTGAAGCAGCAAAGTATACTAATATCATCATATACTTTGCATCTGTCCCATCCTACATTTAATTTCTCCATAGAAATGATTTTATTAAAAGTTTCCACCTTAGTTTCAATTATCGCATTATAAAATGATCCATTAGTTTTCTTCACTTCATATTGTTTAATCACTTTTATCTCATCATTTGATATACATTCATTTTGTCTTTTCAATTTTTCAAGTAATTGTTCATTATCATATTTATACGAAATTTTTGTAACAATAATTTTTGGTTTAATAGTTCCCGGTATTTTTATTTCATACTCATTATCTAGATTTTTCTCCATAACTTTCTTTATTTTATCTCTTTCATTTTCATTCACACTTTCAACCACTGCAACACCATTCTTTTTTATTAACACATTTGATATTTTAAATGCACTAGCATCAACCTTTTCATTTAAATCATTTTTCGTTTTATTACTTGTTTGCTTACTTTTTGGCCTAATAATTAAAGGCTTATCATTTTTTATATCTGGCAATGCTGTCTTCGCAACTTCAGCAAATGTCATTTTATTTATTACTTTTTTGTTATTTTCAGCCATTTTCTTTATTTCATCATTTATTTTCTTATTTTCGCTCTTATTGTTTTCAAGTTCAATGCAAATTTTATCACTTTTTTCTTTTATATTTTCTGCAGCTCTATTTAGATTTTCAACATAAACAATATTCTTTTCACATACTTGCTGCACTTTGGCTATTTCATTCATTTTTAAATCAAAAGAAATTTTAATATCATCGATCATTTTTTTTACAATTTTTTCATTATTATTTATGGCCATATCAAATTCTCTTTTATATTCTCTCAAGTATTTGTTGTTTTTAACAAACTCAATGTTTTTTACTAACACGCCATAAATTCAGAAATTGAAAATCAATTTTGCCTTGAATCATGTCTTTTAATTGTCGATTAAAAAAAAAAGCTGATGTATGCAAACTGATTTTTCCAAAAAATTCGGTAGATACAGTGGCGTAGCTACCTAGGGGATAAGGAACTCGAATCCTCACCAGAAATCTCGATCGAACTGAACTTTTGGAAATATCTCCCATTTTCAAAATAAATATGACAGGTTGCAAACTCACTTTAATCATGACAACTCAGTTGAGAAAAATTCAAAAGTTATGCCTAGGGAACTCCCCTAAATTCTTTCTGTAGGTTGACAGTGTTGTCAATTTGACGGATAGGGATATGTGCGTTTTATTGTGAATTCGAGTTAGTATTTTTTTCGAGAACAGTTAAAAAATTAATGCTGTATCAGGAGTAAGTAAGCTAATGTCAACAAACTTTTTTGTACTGGTCAATATAGTGGTTCAATTTTATTTGATTTTACCAATCATATTGATGTCCGTTAAGTCAATAAATCGTGTCAAATCTATAGATTTCTACTACAGCTCATTGTATAACGCGAAATATCGTGAAAAAATGCAAGTCACCTGCAGTGGGTACATTAATTCAGGTCTGCGGACAGGAAATCGTTCATGGTCTCTACCGTTAAATGTGATAACACTAACGGTGATAATTTTTTTCCAAGGATTCCCCAACGACACTTGTTCACACAAGTGAAAAAATGTAAGCAACTCTAACCCTGCCTTCCAATCTCCTTTACACCTAATAACAATAATATCACCAACACACATCAACATTCACCACACACATCACATACACACATTCTTCAACAGGTTGAATATGATTGTTTTAGATCCTGTAGTTGAGTTGATTGTCGATCCTCGAACAACACTAAACTAAAAACATAAAATCGTAGGGCTCGCGTGTGCATTACAATTTTTAAAGAACTTAATAATTGAATTTTGTAATAAATTATAAAATAACCATAATATATAAAAATTGTGAAATAAGTTACATTGAATTGATTAAAACCATTTGTATTTTCAATAAAACATAAAAATTGTAAACAATTTACATATATTGTAAAATAAATAAAATACGTTTTATAACGTTTTAAAAATATATACTTATATCCCATTAAGACACGTATCACTTACATACATTCACAATTACATAACAAAAAAGGTTAGTGCATTATTAGTACATATATGTATACCCTTCCCCCACATACTAACCCTCACCCTATAACCCGTAAATTCATTGGTCCTTCGAGGAAAAGAAAAATCAATGACACATATACAGTTCACATAAAACCCATAACCTTTCAATTGTGTAAATTCTACCCCATCATAAAATATATAACTCCATAAAATCCCAATTTTAATTTTAATTAATATAATTAATTAAAAATAAAAGGAAATTTAAAACAATAACAACAATAGTGCAGTGCATTAAACAAATAAGTGCAAAGTGAAACAGATAAACAAATTAAAACAAACACACATGCACCAACAAACAACAGCGTAAAACATAAAAACATAACAAAATATCCTACAAACAAAAACCAGTATTCGATAATCAACAAAATGAGGAAAATACTTAAATATATAAATAAAAAACACAAATTAACAATTAACACAATTAATCACAAAAAAATAACACTAAATAAAAAGTGCATTACAAAACATTATATTTAACATATAAAACAAAAAGAATAAGATCATTGCAAAATCAAAAATAATACATCACATAAAAATATTGTCAAATTACATAGAACAGTAAATAAAAGTTAAAAACAAATTGAAAATTAAAAGGAAGTACAAAAGTTCACAAAAAATTTTAACGAAATACATATTACATAAAGAAACAAAAATTATACATTTTCAACACAATACATGAACAGAATAAAATATGAAAAACTCAAAAATAAAAAGTTCGTCAAAGTTCAAGTCAAATAACAACAAAATATATAGTGACAAAAATTATAAAATTGAAAAATATAAAGTGCACAAACAATTACATTCCTTTACTGTTCACCAACCATAAATCAAAAACATTTACAAATATAAGTGACTACTAACAAATTAACAGTAAGCCCACTTCACACGGTAATACTTCACGTACGTAAAGTCAAATATAAAAGTAAAATGAAATTCCATCCGTATGACAAAAAAGAGAATAAAAGTCGTATGATTTATATTTTTTGCATGATAACAAAGTAAAATGAAAACAGCTGTTACACTTTTTTCTATGTGTTTACATAAAAATACATCCCTGATCTAATGCGATTTGCTTGTTTTTTGAATCATTTCAAAAAATGAAGAGATCCATACGACTGTCAAATTTTTCATCCGTATTTCCTCTCAATGTGTGATGGTTTCATTACATAGTAAGTTTAGACGATCACATCCGTACCCTTCTACACAAAATTTTGACAGATCATTTTACTTGTGGGACCGTGTAAAGTAGGCTTTATTAACATTCCACACAAACACAACAGAACAAACATTGCACAAAGAGGAGTTGGAAAAAATTGGGTTGTACCCTACTCTAAGCAGAAAATTTTCAATTTACTTTTTTGATAAAATGCGAGAACTTGCAATAGGAAATATTATCGCTTAATAAACCCACCCAATGAATACGCTTTTTCTTAAATAATATTTCCAAAATATTTTAAGGAACATATATTGCCGTTCGCTTTGTAAAGTGCAACAAAAACACAAAGAATACCCAATAGTCAATTTTGTCTGCTAATTCGATTTATTTCAAATTTGAAATAAATATTTTTTAAACCAAATTTACCCACAGTAAATCGATTTACTGATTTTATCCAGTCCTCTGTGTATAAAATTATAAAATAAAAATGTGTTAGCCGTCGATATTATGGGTTATATCCAACAGGACTTAAGTGCCTTTGAGGAGGACTATAAGGCTAGCCCAGATAATTCTCAATCACTCAAACTATTACTATTGACGGGAAATTCAAACGGATCCGAGACTCGCCGCAACTCAATGACCCTGAAATACCCAATTCAATAAATTTTAATGACCTCTCCAGGAATGTGAGATCAGCCAAAAAATTCTATAGGTCATCTATAATTTCCATAGATGAGTCTATAGAAAACTTAACCCAACCCAAAATTTCAAACCACAATCCACCAGAACTCTCACAACCCACCCACTCAGTTGGATTTAACACTCTCTTGCGAAATGCAAACATTTAGTGGGGATTTCAAGTCTTGGGTCTCGTTCAGAGACCTATTCAAGGCAACAAATGGCAATAATACCCGCCTAAGTGGAGTAGAAAAACTTTTCTACCTTTAAAATAAAACTAGCGGAGAGGCTAAAGAAATAGTCGACAACTTACCCTTAACTAATGAAGGTTTTCTTATTGCTTGGACCCAACTGGTAAATCAATATGAAAATAAAAGGATGCAAATTAATGCACAAATTAAAACCCTTCTATATTTACCAGCGGTAAACACTATGTGCTGTGTTTCAATAAGAAAATTACAAAGAAAGATAAATTGCTGTATTGCAAATTTAAATACATTGGAGATAGATACGGGCAATTGGGATCCTATCATTGTATATCTCTGTTTAACAAAATTGCCCAAAGAAACCCAAAGAGAATTTGAGAAAACCCTAAAAGATTGTGGTGGACTGATGTGGATGTATTTTTAACAAATACATTCAAAGAACTCACTTCTGTCAATGATGTTCCGTAAATTAACCCTAACTCTAACCCAAACACCATCCCAAAACCCAAACATTCCCAAATACCCATAATTACCCAAAAACCCAAGAAAAACTCTATGGTTCATTGTGCAAACTGTGCAAAAATAACCACACTTTGAGGGAATGCTCATCATTTACTTCCCTGGGAGTAAATGAAAGAATTGAATTTGTAAGAAAGAATGCCATTTGTTACAATTGTCTGGTCATATATTATCAGAATGTCGAAGTACATTTACATGCAGATTCTGTTGCGGCAGACATAACACCCTATTACACAAACCCAACCCAAACACTAACTCACAAAATGACGATAAACCCTCTACGTCAAGTGTAATACAGTCTTTCTCTCCCCAAACCCAATCAAGCAAAACCCAATGACAGAACTAAATTATTAAGCACAACTGCTTTGAATATTAAAACACACGGTGAAAAATTTCCTGCTAGAGCACTTATTGACCCAGCATCAGATTTTTTATTTATTTCTGATAAGCTAAGGCGCTAATTACACTTACCCAGCCTACCCATAGTTGTGGAGATCTCAGGTTTAAATGAGGATGTTTTAGCACGTTCGACCTATACGAATAAGGAATTTTCACTTAATATTCAGGCAATTGTTGTCAAAACACACACCCGAAAGAAAGTTAAAGTTTGCAGCCTTAAATAATTTACGATTAATTTCAAAATTTCCATAGAACTTTTTAAACTCAAAGGATTTCAGCTTTACGCCACTAAATTCGCGTGCATTATTTGTGCCAACGCTAATAACTCTGAGTGTGTCGTTTGCTTCAACGTAAGGGGCCTTGGTTATAAACTTCGTGAAAACATATTCTAATTTTGCAATAGTACAAATTGCGCTATCATCATACTCTATGATTGTATCACATTCTTTCTGATAATCTTCCGGCTTAATTGTACCACTAATAGCATTCTTTAGTCGCTGCACATAGAGGTTAATATCAGATTCCATCTTTTCTGGGCTTTCAAATTGTGTGCTTCAAGGGATTTTAAGAAATCCACAGCCATGTTGCATAATTTTGTCAACTGGGTTTGCCATGTGGCTCTGTATATTTTTGTTATAAATTAAAACCGCCCGCTATTCAAATTCTTTAATCGCTAACGCTGTTAATATTTTTTATATTATAAAGTTTTTTAAAGAATAATAACTTTCCCGAGTTTCGACAGTTTCCGCGGAAGTTTTATTTATAACTTACTATTAAAAGGAAATATAGAATATATACATAGAAAGAGTAATTATAAAACGATTTACGTTGGCCATAGTCGGTGATTATCCCTGTGGACTGTAAATGGGGGGGAAGAGAACACAATATAAAATGGGAGTATCGTCTTCTACGCTTGATCTTAATAGCGAAACACTATAAAAAAGGAACCAAATATTAGAATTCCAAAATTCACTGCTTAATCACAGACAAAAACATTTTCCTTTTTTGTAGCGGTTTTCCTTTTACTGTTTGATTTAATATTTTTTTCCCGTCACTTTTCACTTCATCTAAATGGGCTGCTCTGACCAAATGCTTGGCTTAATTACCTTCTTATCTTTGCCAATTTCCAAAAGAAAACAAACGATGTTATTCTGGCTTCTTATTGCTTTCTGAGCAACTTTTAAACACTGAGTTTTATTTAGCTTTTTCTCTCCAATTGATTATCATTAGCACTTGATTATTACAAAATTAGTATTCAAATTCCTTTTAACAAGGTCGAATGCCTTAAAATGCACAATTGTCAACAAAAAAAAAAGGTTTTATCACAAAACTTGATTAAAAAATTTTCTTTCGCTTTTGATTAACAAATTATTTTTTTTTTATTTTATATTATTATATTTTAGTCTTAACTTATACAAGAAAGAAGCGTAAATTATATAGGATTACAGAGTAATGTTAAAAATTCCAATTCTTTACTTAAATTACAGTATAATGTTATAAATTCCCAAAGCTTTAATTACATTACATTAGACTGTTATAAAAAACATGAAAGCTTTAATTAGTATTGCAACGCCCTCTTATGGATGTTAGGCCTCTTCTAGTTGATCGCCGGAGATGGGATTTTGCAATCTCCTGACGTAAACATTCCGGCGCCATTGCAGTACTGCAATCAAGGAAAAATTATTCCAAAGTGAACACTATTTCAAAAAAATCCAAAAGAACTTTACGAAACTATAATGAGGCTGTGAATTATAAAATAAAAAAATTGTATTTAATATGTATGTTGGCTCCCGTCAATATACTATACTAACTTTCTATATATAAATAAATAACCTTTAAATATAAGTAATACCTAATATCTATAATAATAAAAAATGAATTTATAATACAATAATAATACTAATACAAGAAGTAGGAACTACCCTAATGTAAAATAATATAATTAATAGAGTAGCGTTAAGGTGAATGAACAAATAATATAGAATACAGGTAGTCCAAGGTTAGATAAAGCAACGGAGTTGCTGAATACATAATACAGTTAGGGTTAAATACATAGAAAAAGTTAGATTTAAGAAATATGAAATAAATGAATTCAGTTGCACTAATAACATAAACGTCTTCGGTCTTTTCATTTCAATTCGAAATTTTGGTCTTAATTTCGCGAGTGTTTTTTTAAATTTACTAAGTGCCCAATTTTATATTAAATTATAAATTGTTTAATTTAATATTCGCCCCTTAAAAAAGATTAAGGGAAAAACATTTTGGCGCCCGAGCAGGGACTTAAGTGAATTTAAAAAATAAGTGATTAAACTTAAATGTAATAAAAACAAAACTTTAAATTCAATTTGATAATTTGTTTCAAATTAATCTCAAAGACCAAAATTCTCGCGGTAAATTTTATAAGATACTTAAAATTTGTTTATGCGCGAGTGTAAATTTCATTTTATAAATAAAATTTAAATAAAAAGTTAAACATATAAAACCAAACTTACAATAACACAAAAATATAAAACCAAAATAATATACATATCTACATACTGGTTATTGGTGTAAAATATACAAAATATAAAATTCATAAAAATACAAATACAAGTAAAAGAGACAAAACTCAAAATAAAACACAAAAAAAAACCAAATTTAAAGTGACAAAGTGTTACAAACAGAAAAAAAATAGATAGTTAAAACAAAAATAGTGTACAAATTAAAATATCATAAAAAAAAGATAATATATCATTTTACATAAATTAAAAAAAATAAAAATAGTGTGAAAGTTAAATATCTAATTGAAAATATAAAATATATATATACCTATATATAGAAATATAGAATTAAAAGAGGTTACAAATTACAAAACAACAAAGTGTAGTGTAGTAAGAAATCAAAAACAGATACCTATAAAATACAACTCACATCACACCCTCGTACCAACATACATCACATCATACCAAGAGAACATCAGGTCATCGAATCAACCCTCAACCCACTATTTTCAAGGAAGATTTCTAATTTCTGCCCAGATGCCCCGTTGCCGCTGCATCATCTGTAAAAAGGAACGCACTTCCGACATTAGTTCAGAATCCGAGGTGACAAGTATAAAATATATTTGTGTTGGTTCCTTAAATTTGCAAGTTACTCAAATTTAAGAGGTTTTTGTAATCTATTCAAAAACTGTTTCGCAACTTGAGTTTGAACACAAATAATATATTTTATACTTTTAGATATTTGAAATTATTCATTTATTTACCTTTAGAATTGAACTTTATGATATTTACCGCCCTTATTTTGTGAAAGCCGTGCTTTTTGTTGTCATACACACAATTGCGTATAAATTACTATTCAACGCGAAAGTAATTATTTCAATTATTGTTTGTATATATATGCACCGAACTTTTTGCCGTCATTAAATTTATTTAAAATAATTTACATTTTCTATGAAAATTTTTACGGATATATTCGCGAATTATTTTTACAATTTTTTATTTTTACCAAATTGTTTTTTCGCTTGTTCTTGTTTTTTTTGGTTCGCTGAATATAGATTGCATATGATCAGTGTTCCATTCCGTCGTTCCCTTACCATTCACAGTATATACATTTCACAGCGGCTTATATATTATATATTGCACAGCTGCTTACAGTGGGACTATTCACACTGTATACGGAATTTAATTTCCAGACAACAATTCGATACAATATTATTTAATTGTTTGATTGTTGTTTTATAAAGGAAAGAACAAATTCATCATTTGACTTGATAAATTTTACATTTATCAAAGGCTGTGAGGAGAATATACATATATTGCTATTGAGTTATTTTGACTGTGGAACCAGTATCTAGGGAAACCGCGAATAACGAAACTAGAATAGAACACAGATCCGAATATTTTTGTAACCGACGAGAGTTTGATAAGTTCGTTAACTCTACTAGTCCAAAGTAAATCATTCGTGCTTTGGGAATTTCATTTAACCAATAAATTAATTTGGTTTCTTACGATTTGCTTTGATTTCATAAGTTAATTGAAAATGACTAGTAGGAAGAGACAAGATTCTCCCTCCAAATTGGAAAGTTTGGAGAAGTTGATTTCGAGGAAATCGAAGATTGTTGAGAACATAGTTCGAATTCGTCAATCCATTGTGGAAAAGATGATTTCCTTTAATCCAATCGAGTTGGAATGTCGACTGGGAATATTGAAAGGTTATATTGGCCAAGCTATGAAGCTCCAGTCCGATGTGGATAATTTGGATCCCTAAAACGATGACAGAGCTCAGCTTGAGGACATTTGTTTGACCACCAAATCATTATTTTTGAGCCTCCTGTCTAAGAATAGGCAATCAAATGTGCCAGAAGTGTCCTTTTTCGGGCAACCACATCAGTCGAGGCTCCCAAATATGAAACTTCCCAAATTTAGCGGAAAAAATTCCGATTATAAAAATTTTATGAGTTTGTTTGAGAACTTGGTCCACAATGATCCGACGTTGACAGACATTGAGAAATTTAATCATTTGATATCATGCTTGTCCGACGAAGCTTTGGGTACGGTAAAAGCTTTTCAGATTACGGAAGAAAATTACCCCAAAGCAATAGCCAGTCTGAAGAAGGTTTATGACAATGAATGTCTTATATTCTTTGACAATATAAGAAAACTATTCGATTTGCTACAAATTGCAAAACCTTCGGCTAGTGCTTTGCGAAGCATGATAGATACAGTATCCGCGATATACGATTCTTTATTGTCAATTGGTGACGATAAAAAGATTACAAATGCCATTCTTATGCATTTAGTGATGTCAAAAGTGGACCCAGTCAACAAATCGAAATGGGAAGAACAGCTTGATTTTGAAAAACTTCCCCTTTGGTCAGACTGTGAATCCGCCTTGAACAAACGATATCAGCATATTGCAGCTGATGAGTCTTCAAGTTCAAGGCCGAGGTTTGATAATCAAAGAACTGAACATTTTCCGAGGAGAAATAATAGAGCCTCACTAAATGTATCGAAATCTAAATTGTCTGCTGACAAATGTTTATTTTGTAAATCTGTTCAGCATAATATTAATAATTGCCCTTCATTCACTGCTGAGCCAGTAAGTCAAAGGTTTGACTTTATTAAATCAGTGCCAGCGTGTATAAATTGTCTGAAAAGGGGACATACAGTAGCGAAGTGTACCTCATCCAAATGTAGAATTTGTGGTAGCTCACACAATTCGTTGCTACATAGGTACATTACGAGTGCAAGTTCAAATAACATCTACACTGAACAATCATCAGCTTCACATGGATCGGTGAACTATTCTTCGTCCGATGAGAGAGTTATTTTCGCGACAGCAGTAGTCAGTGTAAGAAGTAGCTCTGGTAAATTGATACCAGCGAGAGCACTTTTGGATTCCGGATTTCAATCTAATAACTGAGGAACTTGCGCAGCTACTTCGTTTAAAAAGAGAAGGAGGTAGACTGAATTTAACTGGCATTGGTCAAGCGAATTCACTTTCGAAATCTTGCGTTAATTTAACTGTCACGTCGAGAGTTAACTCTACTCAATTTAATGCGAAATTCTGGGTACTGAGTTCAATAACTAATTTCCAACCCGATAGTGTTATAAATACAACCGACTTACATATTCCTAACAATATAAAGTTAGCTTATCCGTGCTTCCATAAACCACGCAAAATTGATTTGCTTATCGGAGCAGAAATCTTCTTCGAGTTAATGTGTGTTGGTCAGATAAAATCTGGCCGAGCCTGCCAATCCTTCAGAAAACTTCACTTGGTTGGATTGTTACTGGCAAATGCAATCAATCAAAGGGTTCCATTAATTCTAGCGTTTGTCATTTGAGTACTTCGATAGAAAACGAGAGCAATATTGATTCAATAGTTAGGAAGTTCTGGGAACTGGAGGAACTTCCAAATGAATCAAGGAAAATTTATTCAGAGGAGCAGCAACAATGTGAGGATAAATTTAGAAATTCAATACGACGTTTAGCGTCAGGACGATTTGTAGTCTCACTGCCTTTCAAGTCTGATGCAAAAGTGTTAGGTTCTTCGTTCGAAGTCGCGAAAAGACGATTCCTTTCGTTGGAACGAAGACTGTCTAAGGACGACACGATGAGGCATATGTATCATGACTTTATGAAAGAGTATTTCAATTTGGGACATATGTCACTTTTGGATAATATGCCTGTTTCTCCTCACTATTTCATACCCCACCAATGTGTTCTGCGGCCTCAAAGTACAACTACTAAACTTCGAGTAGTTTTCGATGCTTCGTGTAGAACTTCTTCTCATGTATCACTGAACGATTTGTTAATGGTTGGTCCCACCATTCAAGAAGAATTGTATTCTACACTCATCCGTTTTCAGCTTCATCGGTACGTAATCACTGCAGATATCGAGAAAATGTATCGTCAAGTCTTGATCGACGATAATGATAGGAATTTTCAATTAATCCTTTGGAGACAGAATCCATCTGATAGCTTACAGGTGTTTCGATTAAACACTGTGACTTATGGCACAGCCTCTGCCACATTTCTAGCTATAAGATGTCTGATTGAGTTAAGCGACTTGTACAAAGAGACTTTGACTATTGGTTCGAAAGTTGTTCGCAGTGATTTTTACGTTGATGATTTGTTAACCGGTGGTGAAAGTTACGAGGATCTGATTACAATTCGTAATCAAGTCACCGAGATCCTAAGTTCAGCTGGTTTCAATCTGGCGAAATGGTTTTCAAATCATCCTAAATTTATTAGTACTCTGCAAAGTAAAAAGCTATTGCACAGCGATTCCGATTCTGCTAAGGCTTTGGGCTTACATTGGAGTCCGAAGAATGATTCATTAAAGTTTCATTTAGAGAATTCTTTCAAAGATTTGTAAGCTACGAAAAGGAACATATTGTTAGTTTCTTCTCGGTTATTTGATCCTCTCGGACTATTGTGTCCTATTGGTATAAAATCCAAGATCTTACTACATGAACTTTGGATTCAAAAACTTGACTGGGATGAATCGATTCCCATGAGACTTGATACTTCATGGGAAAATCTAATTTAATGGAGATCGATTCAATAACAATCCCAAGATTCGTCCAAACAACTTCCACAGCAAACATTCAAATACATGGATTTGCTGATGCCTCAATGCGAGCATATGGGTTGTTGCATTTACGTAAGAAGTTTCGAATCTGGCAAAGTTACTGTCAGATTACTCACTGGAAAATCTAAAGTTGCTCCACTCAAGACAAAATCTCTTCCGAGACTTGAGCTGTGTGCTGCACACCTATTGGCTAAGTTGTGGGCTCGAATTAAGCTCATGTTCAAATTTAAGATCGATCAAGTTTATTTCTGGACAGATTGGGAAATAACTCTACATTGGGTAAAGACCCATCCATCCTCCCTTGCTACTTTTGTATCGAATAGAGTAGCTGAGATTCAGGAGTGGTCAGAGAAAATTTCATGGCGACATGTGTCAACTGACCATAATCCAGCTGATATTGTTTCTCGGGGATGCGACGTCCAGGAATTGAAGCAATCGATCTGGTTTGAGGGACCGTCATTCTTATTAGATGATAGTTCTTCCTGGCCTGTTAATAAACATTTCGAGTTAACAGAGAACCAAATACTATTGGAAAAAAGTAAAACAAATGTATTTCTTGCAGTAGAGGATTCACAAAATTGCTTGTTGGATCTCATAGAAAAGTATTCCTCGTACGGAAAATTATTACGAGTCACTGCGTTTGTGGTCAGATTTGTTGACATCCTTAAGAAACGCAAAGTCGTGAAAAATTGTCAACCTACTGCAATCGAATTGAAATGGGCCTTTTTTCGACTTGTAGAAACGATCCAGAAAACTAACTTTTCTGAGGAGATACTTAAGCTTCAGAAATCTCTTGTATTGCCCTCTAATATCCAGAGGTTAACACCATTTATGCACACATTTGTTGAGGAAGATAAATCGTTTTCAGTGATAAGGGTAGGTGGAAGACTGCTAAATGCAGACTTGGGGTATAATACCAAGTTTCCACTATTGTTACCGAAAAGAAATAGCTTTGTCACGCTTTATTTGCGAAACTTACATTTAGAGAATTGCCATGCTGGTACGAAAGCACTCATAGCTCTTTCGCGGGAGAATATTTGGTTGATGAATGCGAAAGAAGAATGCAAGAGGATAGTTAGCAAATGCGTACATTGCTTCCGCTATAAACCGAAGCTTATGTCCCAAATAATGGGAAATTTACCCACTAATAGAGTGAGAGCTTCGCGTCCATTTTTAATAGTCGGAGTCGACTACTGTGGGCCTATTGACGTGTCTTTGAGAATAAGTGGGCGGCCACCATTGAAAATGTACATAGCGGTTTTCGTTTGCTTCACATCTAAGGCAGTACATTTAGAATTAGTCTCTGATCTTTCCTCTGATGCTTTTCTTATGTATTTTAAAAGGTTTGCTGCCAGGAGAGGACTACCCAAAGAAATATACTGCGACAACGCGATGAACTTCGTCGGAGCCAGCCGCGTACCTAAAGAGCTGCACCAAGCGTTCGACAAGAGTCGACAGGCCGTCGAGTCGTACGTAGCGTCGTCCGGGGTGAAGTTCAGCTTCATACCACCTCGGGCGCCGCACTTCGGAGGACTATGGGAAGCCGCTGTCAAACAAGCGAAGTTCCTACTTCTGCGAGCCGTGGGCAACATGGCGCTCACGCAAGAAGAGATGGCAACAATGCTCGCAGAAGTAGAGGCGGTGCTCAACAGTCGTCCAATTGCACCGCTGTCTCCAGACCCCAACGACGGAGAAGCCTTAACACCAGCTCATCTACTAATAAGCGAGGGTCTGCGTTCGCTGCCGCCAGAATCCGCAGAAGGCGTGAAAGACAAAGAAGCGAAGTTATGCAAGCGTTGGCGTCTGCTCTGCAATCTCAAGCAGTTATTCTGGCAGGCCTGGTCTCGGGACTACATCCTCGGGCCAAGTGGCATTAAGAAATGCCCAACCTCGAAGAAGGTCAAGTGGTAATCATCCACGACGACAATCGCCCGCCACAGCAATGGGTGACCGGGAGAGTCGTAGCCGTAATCAAAGGCGAAGTCGGCAAGGTCAGAGTGGCGGAGGTAAGAACTCGAAACCGCGTATATAAACGACCGGTCCACAAATTGGCACCTTTACCATATAATTGAAGACGTGAAGTCCTTCAATGGGGCCGGAATGTTGGCTCCCATCAATATACTATACTAACTAACGGAGTTGCTGAATACATAATACAGTTAGGATTAAATACATAGAAAAAGTTAGATTTAAGAAATATGAAATAAATGAATTCAGTTGAACTAATAACATAAACGTCTTCGGTCTTTTCATTTCAATTCGAAATTTTGGTCTTAATTTCGCGAGTGTTTTTTAAATTTACTAAGTGCCCAATTTTATATTAAATTATGAATTGCTTAATTTAATATTCGCCCCTTAAAAAAGATTAAGGGAAAAACAATGTATCATGGTTCAAAGCGATATGTGGCACACTTATGTAGTACACAGAATACAGTCCACAAACCAGGTAGCCGAAAATAGAAAACTGGGCCAACGGTTTGCACATCGTACCACCAAATACAACATTGCGTATGATTTTGATGTATACGTCGCAGCCTAACCTAATTCCAACTGGGGCTGCTACAAAAAAGTTGGGTCGGTCAGCTGTAATGCCAGAAACTCATCTACTATCCTTCCGTCTACCTAACTTGACGGTGTGAGGCCATCCAACTCTCTTCGTAACTCCGCATAGCTTTCGACCGTGTCGCTGCTGCCGTAGTTACCTCTAACCACCAAGAGAACCCGCTCTGAGCATCCAACCTTAATTGTCTTCGCATCAAGCCGACGAACCACCTTTTTAGAAACGAGGGTACGCTCCGCAGTAGGAAGAAAATCATGTGACATTTTTCCTCTTCCTTAGTGTAATATTGGATAGGATTACACCATTCGTTAGTAGGAGGAACTAACCAGTGGGGACCATGCCACCACAGCTCGTCCGTCGCCAAATCCTGCGGCCGAGCTCCTCGACTCATCAAATCAGCTAAAATTATGGTAGAATCAGTCCGCCCATAGAACTTTGGTTTTGTTGCTTCAAATTTCAAATTTGCCTTCACAGCTTCCATCAACTCAGTCAATAAGATAGCCCCGCAAAGTTCCAGCCTAGGTAAGGAAATTGTCTTCAAAGGAGCGACCCTCGACTTAGCCAACAACAGATGGGTTTGAATAGCACCTAAATCATTCTTTATACCCATTATAATCGGACCGAAAACCTACCTATCGAGGTATTTTTATATTATTAATGAAACTATACTCATTAATAAATTGCTTCCATTTCGCAAGGCTCTCCGGGGTCAAAAATTCATGCCAATCCGTCTTCTCGCTCCATATTAGCTGCATGAGCATCTTTGCAGTGATAATGATTGGACCTAACTATCCAGCAGGATCGAAAAGCTTAGCTATAATCGATAATACTTCCCTTTTGGTAAAATTCTCCTTGATTTCGATTGCCGTTGTAGTGAAGAAAAACTGATCAGACTTAGCATTCCATCGAACACCCAGGATTTTGATAGAACTAATATCCTCAAATTCCAAAAAATCTTCCCTCAACAAGCGATCAGAAGGCAACCCTTGAAGAATTCTCCAGTCGTTTGAGGTCCACTTCCTCATTGAGAATCTCGCGGAAGTCAACGCCGATCTTAATTGGTCTCGAGCTTCTATCTCTCCAGAGACATCATGAGCCCCAGCTAACGCATCATCTACATACATCATCTCCCGTAAAATTTCAGAAGATAAGGGCCATTTGGAGTTACCGTCATCAGCGAGCTCAAGCAATGTTCTTCCACTTCCCTATCCGATTCCTTACGAAAAACTATTCGCTGGTACTTCAACTGCTCAGGGTCCAAGAGAATCTGTCGATACATCTTCCCAATGTCTCCATTAAAGACATATCGGTAAAAACATCATCTAACAAACGGAAGCCTCAAGTCGTTCTGTAAAACAGGCCCGGTAAATAACGTGTCGTTCAAGCCCAGTCCACATGACGTTTTACTGGACGCATTAAAAACAACCCTAACCTTCGTGAAAGAGGTTTCAGGCTTGAGTACAGCCTGATGAGGTAAATAATATGAACCTCCTTCACTCACGTCCTTCAAATCCACTTTCGCCATATAACCCAAAGATTCATACTCCATTAAAACCGCATCATAATCCAATTTGGGAGATGGGTTTCAGAGTAGGGAAGCTTAATTTCTCATAAATTGCCGGTAGGCCTTTGGGCGAGAATAGCCAAGACAATCAAGGGTATCATACTCTGGTTTGTTAGGTAATGATACTATGAATCGCCCAGCCAAATTCCTACGTACTGTTTTCCTAAAATATTCTTCACAGTACTCATCATCAGGCGACATCTTCGAATGTCCTGGACGTTCTTCCAATTTCCAGAACCTTTCCAGCTGCTTATCCAGTTCCAGCTCAGTACAATACGACAATAGAGTCATATAACTCTTGTAACGCAGTTCGGGTAGTGACCCTGTCAAAACCCATCCAAAAATACTCTCCTGGGCCATCAAATTCCCAAGAAGATTTTTCCTAACGCCCTCCAACATTCCGCTAGCATTTATCCTAGCGTCTTCGCCTCCAATTAGAATATCTACGCGACCGCTCTCATTAAATTTAGGATCAGCCAATGTGATCTCCGAAAAGGCTGCAGATCGCGATATGTTAACAGTTGAACTGGGTAACATTCCTGTTAACTTCGGCAACACCAAACCGATTGCCTCCACACGAGATTGATCATCCAACAGTGAAGTCAAGACGAAGGAACATTGCCTTTGGACAGCACCCGCATATGCTCCATTCAAAATGGAGACTCGAGCATGTATGTTCGCTGTTGACAATCCTAATTTCCTCTGTAATCCTTCCGAAATGAAGGTTGCCTGGGATAGGGAATCTATTAGAGCCCTAGCTCTGCACGTCTCTCCTCGGTGTTAGATACCGACTACCGCTGTTTCCAAAAGTATCTGCCTCGACGTAGCAGCAAAACAATTTTGGACCTCACCATTCGACTTGACTTCACTACTAGAACTTGGCGCAAACGCCCTTTTCCGAAGATGATTCAGACACCTCTCGATGCAATAGAGTGTGGTACTTCAACTTACACACCGAACAACCAAAAGCACTCTTCCACTCATTGTGAGACAGTTGATACAATGACTGTTCCTCTTCACGACCAAATACCTTCTCTCGGGAGATAAATCCAAAAATTTCGGTCAAATATCCACCAAATGGTCTCTCGAACAATATTTGCAAATTCTCCTGTTTAATTTAGTGGAAAAAGATCGAACTCCCCTTTTCGGATTAGAAAGAGTTTCAGGGGCAGGCCTAGAACCACTACCAACCGGTTCAAAATTTCGAATTTCAGACACAGTTTCTATAGACTGAAACCGTGAATTCAAAAAATTGTCCAAATCCTTCCATTTGGGAATCTCCACCTTGTTCTGGATGATTTGTTTCGAACAACTACTCGTTTTCACTTTGTATTCACTTTGTATATATGCAAATATATGTATATAATATTGATATATAATTAAATAAATTAAAATTAAATTATCTATCAAATCAAATTAAATAAAAAATAACAAATTTAAAATTAGATTTAAAAAAAATACAACACATGCAAAGTTATCAAAAAATAAAATGATTCCAAAACGAATAAATATAAGAATAAAAAAAACAAACGGAAGCCCATAAATAAATTTTTATGTGTTACTTCACTTTAACGCAAATCAAATTTCCCATTTGCTTAAGATCTGTTAATAAATTCCAGATCTAATACTATGAAGGTGAATAACATATATTTACTTCTGGGTAGGGTACCTCTTTCAAGTATCCGGTGGATTTGAAGAATTGTTATAAAAGGTAATGTGCTCTGCTATTTAGCCAACGCACCATCACCAATTATAACCCCACTATTGACTTATAACCAATATCAAATTGGGTGACTGAACTGGATTCCCAACCGGAATATTCACACCACAATTTTATATCCTAGTCACTTTTGACTTTGTTATAAGCCAAGACAAGTTGGCATAACAGTGTAGAAGAAGAACACTTTGGTTCTTAAATTTAATAAATTCACAAAGTGTACCGGTGCTATTAAAATTATAACACACCACTTTGTGAAATATATGCACTGTTATACATTTTATATACTTGCAAAGTTTTGTTGTCTAGTCTAACAGAACTTTACTTGTATATAAAATTAACACCAAAAAATCAAAAAATATAAAAGTAAAACAAAAAACAACGTTACCTTGTAATTTGGTGGTTAGGTTGAAAAGTTGATGGAATGAAATTATCGCATAACGAAAAGGCAAAAAAACACAGTTCCAAGATCCGGCTCGAAGGACCAAATGATTATCCCGTGGACTGTAAATGGGGGGAAGAGCACACCAAATGAAACGAGAGTATCGTCTTCCACACTTGATCTTAATAGCACACAATAAAACACTATAAAAAAAGAAACCAAATATTAGAAGAATTCCAAAATTCACTGCTTAATCACAGATAAAAACCCTTCCGTTTTTTGTAACGGTTTTACTGCTTGATTTAATATTTTTTTCCCGTCACTTTTCACTTCATCTAAATGGGCTGCTCTGACCAAATGCTTGGCTTAATTACCTTCTTATCTTTGCCAATTTCCAAAAGAAAACAAACGATGTTATTCTGGCTTCTTTTTGCTTTCTGAGCAACTTTTAAACGTTGAGTTTTATTTAGCTTTTTTTCTCCAATTGTTAGCACTTGATTATTACAAAATTAGTATTCAAATTCTTTTTAACAAGGTCGAGTGCCTTAAATTGCACAATTGTCAACAAAAAAAGAAGGTTTTATCACAAAACTTGATTTAAAAATTTTCTTTTAAGACTATGTGTCGCTTTTGATTAACAAATTAGAATAATATTTTAGTCTTAACTTATACAAGAAAGAAGTGTAAATTACACAGGATTTCCGAGTAATGTTAAAAATGCCAAAGCTTTACTTAAATTACAGTATAAAGTTATAAATTCCCAAAGCTTTAATTACATTACATTAGATATGAAAGCTTAAATTAATATTGCAGCGCCTTCTATTGGATGCTAGGCCTCTTCTAGTTGATTGCCGGAGATGGGATTTTGCAATCCCCGAACGTAAACAGTCGGCTTGACTTCATATTATATTTTTCACACCCTATAGCTGACACAGCTAACACGACAGTCGTTCACAGATCTTTTTAAAATACAGTAAACAGAAAACCCTTGCAGAATAATGAACTCTGTGTTAGCGCTGATGCAATCCTCTGTATTCGGAAATAATCGGCGTTTCTAAGTCCGTATAGTTAATTGTCACCCACATATTTTAACTACTTTTGACGCCTGATTTTACTTATAAATTTGTTTTACATTCAGACATTCAAGATTATCTAGCATTTAATTTATTTGATAGATATACATTTTAGAATTATTTTTATTGCTTTATTTTGTAATTTTCGGATTCTTGCCAATTAATTTCTATTGCTGCATGTACTACATAAAATTGTTGACCCAAATTCAAAGTGGGATCTAGTTGTAGTATTGCAAATATTTATTGCTGTAGATTTTGATATTTTACTTATTATTCATTTAAGAAAACCGATTTCCTTACCATTCTTTTTACTATTTGTTCGACATTTTTTGATCTATTAAATAGTTCGTCTTTATTGATATTTTTTCAATAAATTTGTTTTATTTTTGTGAAAATTTAGTTTATTTATTTTCAAACAGTTGTTTATTTCACTTATATCACGTGTTACATTCACCCGACATTCTTCATAATTTGCAGCAGAGGTATAGTCTCCATATAAAATGTTATTTTAGATCTCCCTCCAATATTTGCAATGTCATTAATATTTATTATAAATACCAGATCGCCTATTGTGGAACCGTGTTGTACACAAAAATCATTTTCAATTTCTGGTGGCAGGGGTTTTCCATTTTGTTGTTATTCCAACACGGCCACTTACCGCATACATACATACATATATAGCTTTTTAATCATTATTTGTCCGTCAATTGTTTCAAACGCCCTTTTCAATCACATGCTTAGTATGTTCTATGCTTTTCCACTTACTTATTACATAGTTCACTGTTGTTTCACAAGAGTATTTTTTACGAACTACCGATTGATATTTTGATAGTGTGTTATGTGACTCAATATATTTTTCCAACTGACCTTTTACCACTTCGTTTAAGATTTTTTCATCGTTTTCAATTAATTGTCCTATATTCCTCACATTTTTTGTTTTTAGCACTCTTTTAATTGTTGTTACCATTGTTCCTTTTCAGCTTATGGGAGGCAACACCGTCTCCAACGAATTCATTATTTTCAATATTATATTGCCTGTCACATTCCAATTATTAAAAATAATTTTTTTATATCTTTTCATAATCAGTTTTGTTTTTCATTTATCCTATTATATTCTTAAGTTCTAAAAGATCTGTTGCACGAAGTTTGGTCTATTATATTTAGTCTATATCTATACTTTATCCTTATAGTTTTAATGTTATTCACGAAAAATGAGTTCGATTTATTAACTATGACATGGTTGTAGTTATATCAATTTGGTCAAATGTCACCAATTTTATCACATTTTTAGGGCCATTATTACAACTTGCCGTTAACTAGAGGCAAGATTTTAACGGGCAGATAACTTTATTTTCATTATTATGAGTACAAAATAAGATAAAAGTGAGCGTTAAGCTAAAGGGAATATCATCCTACCTTTAACTTTTAAAGCTCACTTTATCTTTTTTCTATTATATATATTATTTTCAATATGGCAACTTCAAATAGAAACATGAAGAATAAACGTTAATATATTAACAGTTTTTCAAATCAAAATGGATACTGGCGTATTCATTATATTTATTTTAAAACAAAAAACGCAAAAATAAAAAAGCTCAAAGCTCAGCAACCGAATTTTATAAACAAAATGAATAAGCATAACAAATAAGAAGACACGTAGTTGCTACTGCGTTTTTAAAGCACTTGTTTAATTGAGATCTGTTATCGACATTGCTCCTGCACTGCCATATTTTTGAAAAAGTTAACTTTATTTTATCTGTAGGTTGTAATAACGAAAAGAAATTAAAGGTGTCGTAAAAGTTCAATTTAGCTAAAGTTACCTTTAACTAAAGCCAACTTTAACGGCAAGTTGTAATAATGGCCCTTAGTCGTATTATTTATTGTGCTTTATTTATCTCCAGATTTGTTCATGATCAACCGCGTTATTAATTCTATTGTTTATATTTGTTATTAAGTATATTTGTTGTTTTCAATTTGTACTTTATACCGATTTTTTTATTATTTTGTAGTTTGCCTAGGCCTCATTTGGGTTCTTTGCTTTAGCTTGTAGATATTTAATAATTTTATCCTTTTCATTGCTTATAATTCTTCATTGAACTGTTATAGAAATCAAATAATTTTAAATAAAGAAAAAAAGAAAGACAATGATATTATAATTTTTAAAAACTATAAAAAATGATAAATTTTATTAATTGTTAACTATTAATCGCTTACTTCAAATACTCAAGAACAATTAAAACTTCAATTCTTTGCAAAATATTACTTACCCAAAATACATAAATTAAAATTATGTGTAACGGGATCATAAGTATGTAAAAAATTCATACTTAAATATTAATATAAAAAAGAGTAATTCCTATTATTTACTGTCGCTTATGTATGAAATAATAACTACATATCATATGAGAGCAAAACAATAATTCTCTTATACTCAGTTTGATATTGTAATTAGTACGTGAGAAAGATTGCAATAAAGGAATATCAGGAACAAATTAACTCAAGTAACAGTTATTTAACCACTTAATTACTGTGTGTTATAAAAACAAATGAACAATAAAATATTGTTACGTTTTTACCTTTTTAAAAACGTTTAAATATGATTCGTTAATTGCAAACCAAGTAAAAATAAATATGTGTTTAGTTTTTCTTAAACTCTATTATTCACACTAGGTTTGTGTCACTGTTCACACTTAAGGATACAACAACAATTTGCTTATACACTATTCTATTACACACTTCTGTCCGCGTTAACACTAACAACTGTTCGTTAGATCTCTGCTTACAACCTTTTTGCAAGCAATACCTCTTGTACGTTCAAACCGCAACGCGTCTTCACACAAGGCTGACTGAATTGTAACTGACTGACTGCTGACCTTGTCTTGCTCTTTTATATACGCACGTAATCATTATGATGAACGTTCTCGATGCGGAAGGTTCTTGTTCTCGCCTTCTCGAGAGTTCTATAGCGACCGCATTGTTGCTTGTGTATTTTGCACACTTGTCCATCCCTCATGCTTGTTGTTGTTGAAACGTGTTCGATGTATTCATTAGTGTGTATTTGTGCCGTGTGTATTGTGTTGATGTAGCTGGTAGCTTTTGTTTATCGTTTTTATTGTTAAACGATATTAGGTCGTTTCGATTTATGTAACAATATAATTATTTTTAAATATTTAATATTCTGTTGAATAGTTGTTGATTCTCGCAACATACTCCATATACATACTCCGACCCAAGAACTACTGTTCTTAAAGTTGCTTAATATAGGCTTATCGTTGGAAGTGTTTTAGTCGAGCCCGACTGGCTCCGCTATGCTTCGACTCACAGCGAGATGTATAAACCTATATTATATGGTGGTTGGTTAATTTTCAATTGGCTTCTTCTCCTTGGGGTTTGAAAAAATGTCATCTGTAGGAAGTAAACTTAATTTAGTTATAGGTCGTTTAAATATTCTTTTGTTTTAACAACATTGTTGCCACTCTTACGCGTCCATTCGTACCAGTATAGATTTCTTGAATTCTTCCAAGACACCATTGTCCTGGGGCACATCTGTCGTCTTTAATGAGAACATATTACAATATTATATTACGTTGGTCGTTAAACCATTTTGGGCGAGACTGGAAACGGTTTAGATATTCAGAATTCCATCTCTTCCAAAATGTTTGCTTTATTCTTTCAATGGCTTTCCATCTTGGTAAATGTTGAGGATTTGTGTCCAGTAAACATTCCTCTTGTACAAAAAAGGTAGGCTCGCCAATGAGAAAGTGGGCAGGCGTCAGTGCGTCGTTATCGGTTGGATTAATAGAAAGAGGGCAGAGTGGGTGTGAATTAAGGCATCCTTCAATCTGACATAGCAAAGTGGAAAGCTCTTCGTAACTCAAAACACGATCAATCATTATACGTTTTAGGTGATATTTGACCGATTTAACACCGGCCTCCCACAATCCTCCAAAATGAGGAGAGGCTGGTGGGATGAAATGCCAATTGGTTCCGCTAACTGATAGAATTTGTCGAAGTTCCTCTGGTAATGAAGATTGGCTTCGATGATGAAGTACTTGCAGTTCTTTCGAAGCCCGTACAAAGTTAGTTCCACAGTCCGAGTACATATCCGTACAAGCTCCTCTCCGAGACACAAATCGTCGAAATGCGGCCAAAAATCCATTAGTACTTAAATCCGATACAGTTTCCAAATATATGGCCTTTGTAACCATACATATGAATACACAAATATAGCCTTTGGACTGCAGATCGTAATGATGAATTTTTTAGAGTAATGGATCCAGCAAAATCTACACCGCAATATTTAAATGGTCTTGTCATGTTAATACGAACCGAGGGTAGGTTTCTCATAATTTGTTGGGAGGGTTTTGCGTTGTATCTAATACAGCGAACACAATTATTAATGATATTTTTAACTATTTGGTTGCCTGCTATAATCCAAGATTTCCGTTTAACGTAAGACATAGTTAAGGTCAGACCTCCATGTAATGTTTTTTGTTGAGAGTCCAGTATAACCAAAGTAGACAATGGATTGTTTTGCCTAGTAAAATGGGGTGTTTTGTAGAGTATGCCAAATATGCATTTTCCAGTCTTCCACCTATAATGGTTAAAAAAAGGGTTGCCAATGATATTGTAATGCTGCAATTGGCTGCAGCAGTTTTAATTCACCTAAGCACTGGTTAAAGTGCTCAGTCAGAATATTTGAGAAATAATAATGATTTGTTTTACAATTCAAGATTAGTTCTTATTTATTCAAAAATATTCTATAGTATTTATACAATTTTTCTTTTGATTATTACATATACATAATTGCTTAGTGTTACAAAATTTAGTATTTCTTTTCTTATAATTCACAAAACAAATTATTTACAAATTTCTTTTATTAGTTCATACCTGTTTAGTGTTCTAAATAAATTATTGTGTCAAGTGTTATGTTACATTTGTGTGTTCTACTTCTTGTTGCTATTCTCGTGACTGCTTAGGGTTTTAAATTACAATTAAAAATTATTTAATTTTAATATTGTTTTATATTAATGCATATAGTGCGCTTCATTATTATAAGTACACTACACACCAACTCTTAAAATGCCTCTGTCATCCATAAAAGGCATTAATTTTAAGATCTGTTTATTTTTAACAGTGACGTTAGAATTTAAATTTTTAATTTCGGTATGAAAATCAATTGACTGGCTGACTTTAACAAATCTTTCTAATGAAATCTTAATTTCTGAAGTTGTGAGGGATCCAAATAGCTTGGAGTTATTCCCTTTACAGTTATTGTAAAATCGTAAGCAAAGTGCACAGACTTTTGAAAAACATAAGGGTATGATGATTCATTAAAAACATTGGTTACAATCTTTGATTTACCATTTCCTAATGTTAATGCCTCCACTATTAAGCAAAGTACATAAATTTTTCTGCATAGAAATTGTTGCGTCGCTTAATAAATCAGAACCAGATATTATATCATCTACATATGAATCGTTAGAAAGAATTTTTGACTCAATTGGAAATAAAGTAGAGTAGTCCTCAGATAGTTTTCTAAGAACTCTTATGGCTAAATAGGGTGCTGGAATCGTCCCGTACGGTACGGTGTTTAACTCGTAAACTGAAATTTTATCAGCAGGGCTATAACGCCATAAGATTTGCTGAAAACGACTATGCTCTTGAAAAACTTCAATTTATCTGAACATTTCCTCAATGCCAGCGCAAAATCCTATCCTATGACGTTTTCACCGGTTGATTATCTGGGGCAGGTAATTTTGCAGTGCTGGTCCGGAACATAATTCTTCATTAAGGGAAGCTTGACCAGGTAAATGACTATTGCCGTCGAACGCAACACGTAATTTAGTCGTAGAACTATTCTCTTTTAAAACTCCATGATGGGGTAAAATGTAAGAATTTTCATGCACATTTGCCGGATAACTCCCTACTTTTCTCATGTGTCCTAATGATTCGTATTCCCGCATAAAATCTTTATATCTTTCACAAAATAATGGCTGATTAGCAACACGATTCTCCAATTGTATTAATCTTTTATACGCGTTGATGTGATTATTATTCAAATTAATAGATGACATACCAAACAAAAGATTTAAATGGTAAATTTACGATATACGATATAAATGTAAATAAACATTTATTTTGTGTTAAAAAGGGGAAAATTTGGAATATTTTTTAATTTCTTCAATGAAAAGTTTAAAGATTCTTATATATTTAAATATTAATCGAAATGTGGGTAAATTTCGGTCACAATGAGTATAGTTTCTTGTGCAAAAGGTAATTAAGAAGCTAAATATTATAAGATCAAAATAAGACGTACTGCTCATAAAAACTTTTTCTTGCTGAAAGTTGCCAAAATTTTTTAATTTCTTGAAAGGAAAAATTAAAAATTGTTATTAGTTGTTTTTATTATTTATTAATAGTTTTACACAAAAATTACATTGTATTGTGCTGTTAAGGCCTACGAAAATCCTCAAAATAACACAAGACGACTGTTTTCAGTTAATTTATCCTCCATTTTTCTTGTTTACAAATTAATAAATTCAAAATAGATGACAGACACTCAGTACATACATAAAAACAATCATATATACATATGTATAAACAATCATCATATACATATTTTGTTCATGAAAGAAATGTGTTAAAAAATGTATTTTAATGTATTTTCCTCTTAAATTAGTAATAAACTTTATTATGAAATATGTTTTTATTAATATTTTTATAATGCAAATAAAGAAAAATGCGAAAATAGTAATGCACTATTTAAACATATTTATAGAAACCATTCACAATAGTATATAATTTGGCATGCCAAGTTTAAAAAACTGCTGACATTTTCCAACACTGAAAGTAATCCTACTTTCTATGCGTCTATGCATTCTATGCTTTTTCTTCTGTAACTTGTCACAATCAACTACAGTGATTCTACTTTTTCGGTATACGCATGTAATTTAAGCTAGCATGAAACGCATGGTATGGACTTTCGGCTTAATAGTAGTATTAGGCGTGTAGTTCGTTAGTTTGGAAAGAACCAAAGCTGCACAAGAAATGACAGGTATAATCAGTTGAGCATAATTTAAGAACTACCCATGATTTACAATGATCAATTTTAGTTTCGCCTACACCCTGTAAAACACGATTAGATTTGTGTATTTTCAGACGTGCTGCCCTTTCTGTCACCAAAGTCACTTGAGATCCTGGATCCAAAAGTGCCCTAAATGGAAATTTACTTTTTCGCAATCTACTATCAAGCGAATTGTTGAAATAATGACGTTACTAAACAAGTGAACGTTGTTAGAGAAAACTTGTACATTTGTAGAAGCTGAGCCGTTATCATTTGTAGGAGTTAAATTTGAGGAATGTGATGTCTCAGAACTATCAGAGTTGTCCTGATGCAAGATGGTGTGATGTGCTTGTTTACATACATTGCAACGATATGTGGACGTGCAATTATTGTATTGATGACCACATGAAAGGCAGTTACGACAAATATTGTTGCTCGAAATGAAGTCTTGTTTTGATTTAGCTGGAAAAGCAAGAAATTTCAAGCATTTCGATAGCATGTGTTGTTTTTTACATACTAAACTTGATTGGTATGAAAATAACCTTTTTTTGCTTTGACTGATTAGCCCTTTGAAAGCGATTAATTTTATTTGAAGTTGCTATATCTTCATGTAAAGATTCGAGAGTTCTAAATGTTCTCTCCAAAAATACGAACATCTCGGTAAGTGTACGGATTTTTGTTGATGATTTAAGAAATTGTTCCCAATCTCTACGTGTAGTTAAATCCAACTTCTGTCCAATGAGTAGAATCAGAAGTGAATCCCACGTAGACGTATCAAAACCTAAATTTTTAAACTAATACATTCTTACGTGGTATCAAGAAGAGTTTTATGGATTGAAAAGAGCTATCCGCTTTTTGTATGTTCAAAAACCTTTTAACTAAAACATCAACAATAACACGTTCATTGTGGCATCTGGATTTTAACGTTGTCCAGGCTAAATCATAATTAGCCTCTGTGGCAGATATAGTTTTAATTAAACTGGCGGATTCACCCTACAAAGTGCATTTTAGATAATAAAACTTTTGGACTTTTGGAAGGCATGTGTTATTATGAGCAAGAAAATTTCGGTAAAGAAATCTTCGGCAATTTTGCATCTACGCTAGCAGACGTGTCTGCTTGACAAGAAGGTAGAGCGAAAGTGCTCGAATGTGGAAGAGAAGAAGTAGCCTGTTCAGGAAACGCATCAATTACTTGGCTTTTAAAAAGCAGAAGTAAATCGAGAAGAGTATAAAAACAATCCTCCTGAATGTAGGGAACGTAACTAGTATTCAAAGAAGTTTCGCAGATAATAGTTACAATTTCTTCATGATTTTCTTTAAAATGAATGTGTATTTTATCTATTTCACTAAGAAGACTAGCAAGGTAACCCTTCGCTTTGTCGGCCTTTGCTATGAACCGCGAATGTAACTTCGTTAGCTGATCTAAATAACCACTTTGTTTTTCAATAATTTTGTCTAAATCAGTCATCGTACTGATATTCACAATTTAAACAAAATTATAAAAGGAAAAACTATTTAAAATAATTTAATAAAAAAGAACTAAGGGCCGTTATTACAACTTGCCGTTAACTAAAGGGAGGATACATACTTTTATACATGAGTGGCGTGACCTACAGTTTAAAGTCGAATCCGAACGACAGATTTTTGAGAAACTTTTTCATGGCAATTTTATTTACTCTCAGAGTTTTTGCCAGAAATTTGCTGACTTAACTTTCCAGTTCCCTTTAGCTAAAGGTACCTTTAACTAACCCCAAGTTTAACGACAAGTTGTAATAATGGCCCTAAAACACTTAAAATTTTGAAAACTTGTGAAATATTTAACTTTAACTCGATTCCACATAAAATTCAAAATTAAAGGTTAAGTAATAAATTTATTATATTTTCCCAAAAATTTTTTTTAGAAATTAATTTTAAACTTTATAAAAATCGAACTTTTCAGATGTAAAACACTTCACAATCGTTCAGATCCAAACACACTAGTTCCCGAGTTTCGGCACCAAATTTTATGTTATAGAAATCAAATAATTTTAAATGAAGAAAAAAAGAAAGACAATTTTATAATTTTTAAAAACTATAAAAAATGATAAATTTTATTAATTGTTAACTATTAATCGCTTACTTCGAATACTTAAGAACAATTAAAACTTCAATTCTTTGCAAAATATTATTTACCCAAAATAATGGGTGATTTTTTAAGAGCTATAGGAAAATTTTTCAAAAAAAAAACATAAAATTCAGAAAAATGTATGAAATCTTTATTTGAATCGATAGTACGGTCCATATAATTTAATGTTTGAAGATTATTTCATGCAAATGTTGACCGCGACTGCGCCTCAAATGGTCCATCCGCTTAGTCCAATTTTGACATACTCTTTCCAACATTTCGGCCGGTATCTCACGAATAAATGCTTCAACGTTGTCTTCCAATGCGTCAATTGAAGCGGGCTTGTCTGCATAGACATGAGCTTTAACACAGCCCCACAAAAAATAGTCTAAAGGCGTTAAATCGCACGATCTAGGCGGCCAATTGGACGGTACCGAACGTGAAATAAAATGTTCACCGAACTCGCCTCTCAATAAGTCCATTGTTACGCGTGCTGTGTGGCATGTGGCACCATCTTGTTGAAACCACATGTCATGCAAGTCATGCTCTTGCATTTTGGGCGAAAAAAAGTTGGATATCATCTCACGGTAGCGCTCACCATTTACAGTTACGTTACGATTCGCAGCATCTTTGAAGAAGTACGGTCCAATGATGCCACCAGACCATAAACCGCACCAAACTGTGACTTTTTCTGGATGCATTGGTAGCTTTTGCAATGCTTCTGGCTGATCTTCACTCCAAAATCGACAATTCTGTTTATTTACGTATCCATTGGGCTTCAATTCTTGCACCAGCTGTATTTTGAAAGGCTTCACACCTAAATCCTTCCGCAAAATTTTCCACGTTGTTGAGTAATAGAGGCCCAATTGCTGTCCAACAATGTAAATTTGGTGCGAAATTTAGTCACAATAGCCCGAATAGCCGCTTCAGTGGGTCGATTAAACTGACCATAAAATGGAAGAAGCGCGCGATGAACTTTCTTAACAGAACACGCATTTTTATAATAAAATTCAATGATTTGCAAGCGTTGTTCGTTTGTAAGACGATCCATGGTTAAATTATAGACCAAACTGAAGATGTTTGACAGTGAAACAAAACACGAAACGTGGGTGAGCTGTTTAAACCAGTGTTACCAAAAAGATCATAGCTAAAAAATCACCGTTTACATAAACTAAAATTATGTGTAACGGGAACATAAGTATGTATAAAATTCATATTTAAATATTAATATAAAAAAGAGTGATTCCTATTATTTACTGTCGCTTATGTATGAAATAATAAATAAATAAAAAAATAAAACAATAATTCTCTTATACTCAGTTTGATATTGTAATTAGTACATGAGAAAGAGTACAATAAAGGAATATAAGGAACAAATTAACTCAAACAACGGTTATTTAACCACTTACAAAGTGTTATAAAAAATAAATGAACAAGGCATATTCATAGGAGGTAGCCGTAACTCTACAACAAGTACAACAATGCAAAAACAACAGGCATTTTGTTTTTGTTAAAGAGCTGAGTAGCTCGTCAAAAAAATTAACCCTCAAACCTCCATAGGAAATTAGTTAAAGCAATTAAAAAAAAACTAAATAAATTTTATATATTGAAAATTCTTATGATTTTTATGTCATGCTAAATTACACAATAGAGCAGCACCTGTAAATTAAAAAAAATATGTCAGCTGCAAACGTTATTTCTTATTTATTATTGTACCAATTAAAATTTGTACCTAATTTATATTTATTTTATGACTGAATTTTGAAATGGAATACTTATTTAAACTATTATCTCTTGAATTATATTGTGAATTATAATAACATATTTTCAACAGAAGATTGGCCCAATTTGTTTTAATCCCTATATCCCAATCTTCTGAAAGAGAATTTTTTTTAGTAATTCATCACTTTCATCTAAATAACTATAAATATAGTAAATCTAGGTTGTAGTTTAAAAGATATAGGTATTTAGTGTTAAAGGCTTAAATATTGTTAATCAGCTTGCAAAAATTTTAATATAATTGGCTTTAAAATAGTAATCCTAAAGAATTTCTAGAGCGCGTATCGTTAAAGATACATGCGGTACATATGAGGGTTTATGACTAATATAAATACGAAATTGAATATCGAAACAAAATACACAAAAAACAAACAATTTTTTTGACAGTCCAAATGTCCTCAGCTGTTGAGATAAGGCTACCTCCTGTGAATATCCCTTGATAAATGAACAATAAAATATAAGTATATATATATAGTTGCTGCTTCTCGCAACGGAACTATTTATTCGCAGTATAAAAAGCTGTCGAATAAAAAACCGTTGACATCGTTACTTGTGTGTATTATCATATTTTAAATTATTGATCAGTTCAGCGTTAAACAAATATTTATTGAACTTAATTATAAATTCAGCAAACAGTTTCTGTCACTTGTGCGCATTCGTTAATTATTTATCTAAAACAGAGGTCGGCAACAATAGCCCTCGGGGGCCGAACATCTTTGGGGTTTTACATATATAGGACACGAACATCAACAATGTTCGTAAAAAAGAGAGTAAAAATGCATTCAGTTGTTTGTCAGTTTCTAAAGAAAAAGGTTAATGTCGCTTTTTTTCAGGTTTCAATTATACACCCAAAAAAATATTACGGTAGGATTCACTAATATTCAATGAGATTCACTACTAACAATGAGATAGATCTCGGTGTTTTGAAGAATATTTATCAAATTAAGTACGCTGTCTTTAGGGATTTACCTTGTTCATTTTTTCCATATTTTCCACTACATATACGTAATAATATTAAAAGGCAATAATAGGTAATAAAACCGCCGGATAACTCAATAACCTGTTGTGTACATTTAAAATAATGCTACTCATCAAAATTTGTCGATATACTAACTTTTACATTAATTTTTATGTTCCATCAAACCGAATAACTATTAATAAACTGAAATATGCAGACGATAAACCAGACGTTTACGAAACGCAATTATTAAATATTACATACGATACACCTTTTGCAGTTTTAACTAGTAAGCATTATTTTGTTTGTAACCAAACTGTAATTAAGCTTAAGAGTCAATTTTAAGTTTAGTTCTATTTTTAAGTTTGTGAAATAAAGTTATAGAAATAAACATAAAAAAATATTTTTTTTTATAAAAGTATAACATAAAAATACTTATCTTGTTGAAGTCTTAGATTCAAATCAAATTTCAATCTACCTAAGATGTACAAAGGGGAGGAATGGAATGCATACAAACAAGGTACAGTTTCTGACTGTGGTCGACGTGGCGACCACCAGGACGATCCTTGTCTCGCTGTATTCAAGTTGACACACAGCCTCCTCGTAGCCGCTCCTGGATGGCATTCTAGCATACGCTAGATGTTAACTAATGCGTGCAGCGAACTCCAATCCCTTGAGCGTTATCTCTGGGTTGTGCGTAGGGCTTGGAACCCACCACGAAAAAACTGCCTCCAATGAAAACCATAACAATAGCCTCTAAAAAGATCCCCTCAAAAGCTTACAACCACGGCAAACGTTTAAAGGACAACGATTTAAGAATAGGCACATGGATCGTCCGCACCCTTCAAAACGTAGGTGCTTCCACCCAGCTGGCGGAGCCCCTAATTAAATGTAGGACGGACATCACTGTCATACAGGAAATGCGATGGATAGGACAAGGATGCAAAAGGCTGGCATCCTGCTATGTGTATTACAGCTGCCAGGTTGATAAGCACGAATTCGGATGCGGTTAATAAGAGACTTCGGCACCTTGTCTCTGGTTTCGCGCCTGTGAACTAAAGAATATCCACAATCCGCATCAGAGCAAAATTCTACAACATCAGACTTATTTGTGCTCACGCCCCGACGGAAGAAAAGGACGATGTGGTTAAAGATGCCTTCTATGATAAACTCTAGGACGTATATGATAAGTGCCCGGCCAATGATGCCAAAATGTACTCGGAGATTTTAATGCGAAGGTTGGGGAGGAAGGTATCTTTGGCTCCACTGTCGGACAGTTCAGCCTCCACGCGAACACTACCTCCATTGTTTTAGGCTGATCGATTTCGCCGCAGAGCGTAACATGGTAGTATGTAGCACCAAGTTTCAGCATCTCGACATTCAGAAGGCCACTGGGATGTCCCCCGATCGATCAACGTCCACCCAGATTGATAATATTGTGATTGAAGGAAGGCACGTATCCAGTGTACTAGATGTGCGCACATTCAAAGGTCCAAACATAGACTCGGGTCACTACCTTGTCGCAGCCAAGTTTCGATTGCGCATTAGCGCCTCGAGGTCTGCGCGCTCTAGTACCTTGCAAAACCTGGACGTTAAGAATCTGCGATCATAAAGCACTGCTTAGGCGTTCTCCGCTTAACTCTCGGATAAGCTCCGTCGTTCCCCATCTAATCTCAACGACATTGGCGGACTGTGGGCCAACATCTCCCACTCCTTGCGCACTACTGCAGAAACAGTCCTTTGTTTCGAGCGCGCACCCCAACGAAATCAATGGTATGATGAGGAGTGTCGCGAGGCAGCTGCAGAGAAAAACGCCGCATACAAGAAACATTGCAGTCAGCAGCTACGCGAGCCTTGTCGAGTACTATAGAGAGCGGAGAAGGGATGAGATACGCCTTTTCAGACACAAGAAGAGGGAGCAGGGAAGGCGTGAGCGTAAGGAAGTTGAGTTGTATGGATGTAGGAATCACGCTCGAAAATTCTATCAAAAGGTTAAGCGCCTAACCGAGGGTTATAAGCCCGGAGCGTCTTCCGGCAAAGATGAGAATGGGAACTTTGCAAGAGATCCTCAGGGGATTGCTGAGGTTGTGGAGGAAATACTTCTCTACTTTGCTACAAAGCGATGACGACACCCATGCCGCCTTTAGAGATGATGTTCCGAAATCGATGGATGAAGATTTCAACGTTGCGATTATGTGTCTTAAAAATAATGAAGCGGTAGGTCCTGATGACCTCCCCGCTGAATTCTTTAAGACCGGGTGTAATAAGTTGGGTAGGGCACATGTACCAGCTTATTTACAAAATATGGCTAGAGAGGAAATGATTGGAACTTCAGTGTCCTCTGTCCTGTCCTGAAAAAGGATACCCTACGATATGCGCCAACTACAGGGGTATAAGCCTTCTCCCTATCGCATATAAGGTTCTAACAAGCATATTGTGTGAACGACTGAAGCCACTCGTCAAAACACTGATCGGACCTTATCGGTGCGGCTTCAGACCTGGCAAGTCCACCATCGACCAGATCTCCACACTACGCCAAATCTTGGAAAAGTCCCACGAAAAACAAGTCGACACACACTATCTTTTTGTCGACTATAAGGCAGCCTTCGATAGCCCCTTAAGGGATCGTGTTTTTGCCGCAATGTCTGAGCTCGGTATATCTGCGAAGCTGGTAGAAATGGCTCTCTCAAAACCTTTCGATACCGTGCGAGGTTTCAGATAAGGCGACCGCTTATCATGCGACCTCTTCAACTTCGTTATGGAGAGTGTTCTGTGAAAGGCGGGAGTGCATCGCAATGGCACTATTTTTCAAAAAATACGCTGACGACATTGACATCATAGGGCGTTCCAAGCGAGATGTTAATGCTGCCTTTAGTGCTATTGAACAGGAGTCTACTAAGATGGGACTGGCAGTAAATGAGGGCAAAACAAAGTATATGTTATCGACATGTAGAGACGTGCGGCGTATTGATTCTCAGATTACGGCCGATAACTATACTTTTGATACAGTCAAGGAATTCATTTATCTTGGCTCCGCCATTACCAAAAGTGATGTCAGTCTGGAGATCAAGCGCAGGACCACTCTTGCCAAAAGGTGCTACTATGGTCTCAATAGGCAATTGAGTAGCAAAGACATCTCTCGTACGACAAAACTAATACTCTACAAGACGCTTATCCTACCCGTGTTTCTTTATAGCGCAGAGGCATGGACCCTATTAAGTACTGATGCAGCAGCCTTGAGAGTGTTCGAGAGAAAAGTCCTACGCAAGGTCTTCGGTCCATTGCGAGTGGGCGATGATTTCCGCATCCGATCCGACAGAGAGCTGTATGAGCTCCTCAACGATATAAACGTTGTGTATTATGTTAATATCCAGCGGGTGCGCTGGCTCGGCCATGTCGTTCGAATGGAGAAGGATGCTCCAGTGAGACGGGTATTTAATGCGAGGATCTGCGGAAGTCGGCGAAGAGGATGACCTTATATCCGTAGGAAAGACCAAATCGAGGAAGCCCTGTCATCGATTGGTGTGACCAACTGTCGTAGGCGCGCAAGAGGCAGAGGCGCCTGGAAGGATGTGTTGCGGCAGGCCGAAATCCGTTAATCGGATTGTTAATGGCCAATTAAGTAAGTAAGTAAGTAAGATGTACAAAGACTTTTCAAATTAACATTTTGGATTGTTTTTTGAGATTTTATATAAAAAATAAACTTATTAAGCAAATTTTTCGTATTTTTTATTATATACAAATTGAACTTTTTGGAAGTGCTCTTCTTAAAATTTTATTATTTTGATTTTTAAGTGTTTATAATGGAATTTTTTTTAGAAATTAGTTTAGAATTTTTAACATAAGTGTTTTAAAAGTTGTTTTTATTATTTTCTTTTATTTTGCTTCGAAATTTTATCTTAAATTTGTAAGTTTTATTTGTTAAATTTTGATACTAATTGTTTCATTCTAACAAAACAAAAACAAAAATTGCTTCTTGTTTTAATTATTTTTTGTTTTTGTAAGCTTGTTACAGTTTTTTTTATTTTCTTTCTATCAGTATTCCTTTTTTATTTTTTTTCTTTTTATTTTGTTACTGTTTTATGTATACTGTTTTGCTTGTAATTCTTGTTTATTTATTATTATTTTTGTTTTTTGTTTTACATTTTAGATATATCTTTATTCTTTTATTTCTTTTATATATAAATAGTTTACACTGTTTGTTTACATTAAGTGTGTTGGTTTGCTTCCTCGCACCACGGACCAATTAGTGGATACTCCCTTGGGCATCCAATTTTATAAATTTTTTATGGGGACTCGTCGTGAGTTTACTGAGATGCACACTGAATTTTCATCTCTTTTTGGTAGATTTTGTCGGTTTGAGAAATTATTTTCAAAGTATGGCCTTTTAAATGAATTTCTCGAATCGGAAAAAGTTCTGGGCCCTCTTTCTTCTGAGGCCCCTGGGCATGTGGTGCAAGTTTCTGTGCCAGGGGAAACTGCGACAATCAATACATTGTCCACTGTTACTCCTATTGTTCTATTGCTATTGCTATATTTCTATTGCTGATAACCCAGCTAGCAGTTCTATACTGAAGTCTGCAAATTTAGTTGAACTGAGTTCAAAGTCTACTCTATCTCCTTTACCTTTACCTCTAGGTGATGTCACTTCTCAAGCATCTTCGAAACCGTCTTCTGTTTCGTATTCATCTGTAGTGTCCACTAGTTTAGATACTCCTGCTCCAAGGGAATTGAAGATAGATGAAGATAAAATAAAAGAACTATTTTTGGGTCTCGTCTTTCATGTGATACTTCAGTCGATGATATAAAATGTTTCGTTAAATCGAAGATTAGGGAACCTTTTGAGTTTGGTTGCTATAAGATGAGGTCATCTTTGGATAGCAGTATTTCTTCGTTTAAATTATATGTTGCCGATGAAAGATTTGGTGAAATTGTTAATCCTGCGTTTTGGTCACAGGGTGTATTGGTACGGGAATTCGTATTCAGACTGGCCCATCGTAGGAATGGTGCTAATTTGCCTGGTCCTATTTCTCAAAAAACTAACTTCGAAATCGTCTTTTAATTTCAGAATTGGTCTAAACTTTCTTCGCTTTATAATAGTAGCTTTGATTTTGAATTTGATGGAATTGCTTTTACTGAAACTTGGCTGAATTGTAATATTTTTGATTCTGAGAATATGTCTAGTAATTTTAATATTTATAGACGGAATAGGAAGTCTAAAAATGGTGATAGTGTTCTCATATCCGTTTGCTCTAAATACACATCTGAATTGATTGACTTGTGTTCTTCTGAGGATATTGAGTTTATTTGCGTTAGGGTCTATAATCGTGGAAAGTCTATATACATTACTTGCTCGTATATTCCTCCCTGTTCTGACATTCATATCTATAGGGCTCACTTCGATTTGATTTCTGGAGTAATTGATTCAATGGGGCAAGAAGGGATTATAGTAGTCCTTGGTGATTTTAATCTTCCGCATACAGCTTCAATGGGTAGAATTTTGGATCTTGTATTTTTAGAGGATCCAAGTATTTCTTCTTTATTTCGCATTGATCCTAAATCTATTCCTGAGGATAGTTATCATCCTACGTTGTTACTTTCTATTGAAGTTGATCTTTGTTTAGCTCCTATAATTAATTGCTCATTTAGTGATGAGGGGCGTTTTAATTTCCATCGTACGGATTTTAGTCGTTTAAATACACTACTATCCTCTGTAGATTGGTCGTCTGTACTTATTTCACTTGACAGGATCTTGGATGGCTTTTATGAGGTATTATTTAAATGTTTTAGAGAGTGTGTTCTATTTGTAAATAGTCGTTTGGAGAGTTATGGTCCTCCGTGGAATTCGGCTAGACTGTCAAGGTTGAGGAACAGAAAATCGATGTTATTTAAAAAGTTTGTTAGATCAGGCACTGATATTGATTATGCTCTTTATTCTAGGGCGCATGCGGATTATCGTAGAATGAATCATTACTGTGTTGAGGAATATATGATTAGAGTCAGGTCGAACTTCGCTAGCGATCCTAAGTCGTTTTACGACTTCGTTCGAGCTAAACGTAAATCATCTTTGTTTCCCACTGAGATGTTTTATGGGGGCGTATCATCCTCTAGTTACCTTGATATTTCGAATATGTTTGCTGACTTTTTTCAGTCTACTTATTGGCAGTTGGACTCGGGCCCTGATCTGAGTAGCGGCTTTTCGTATCTTTATTCAGTGGGAAGTGTCACTATTTTTAATATATATTCATTTGATGAGGAGTCTGTTCTTGAGCCTTTGTCTGGACTAAAACTTACATACTTGCCGGGCCCTGACGGGGTACCGGCCTGTATTTTAAGAAAGTGCGCTGTTGTCTTGAGTGGTCCTTTGACCTTTATATTCAATGGGCTTCTGAAGGCTGGTCATTTTCCATCTATTTGGAAGAGTTCGTTTATAATTCCTTTGTATAAGTCGGGTAATAAATCCAATATTTCCAATTACAGGGGTATTGCCAAACTCAGTGCTATTCCCAAGTCGATATAGAAACTGGTGACGGATTATCTCTTTTTTAATACGAGATCTTTAATATCCCCTTTCCAGTATGGTTTTTTAAAAGGTAGGTCGGCTGTCACTAATCTTCTTGAATTTACTACACATGTTTTCTTGCCAGAGCTCGGACTGATGTATTTTATACTGATTTCAGTAAAGCTTTTGATGGGGTTGATCATAGAATTTTGCTTCATAAACTTTCATTAATCGGTATTCCTGATATTATTCATCGTTGGCTAGACTCCTACCTCTCCCTTAGGGCTCAGAGGGTATTGTTTAGGAATGTATTGTCTAAGACTGTATTTGTTACTTCTGGTGTTCCGCAGGGTAGCCATTTGGGTCCTTTACTGCTTTTATTGTTTCTTAATGATCTTCCTTGTGCTATTTCTGATTGTAATATTCTGATGTATGCTGACGACGTTCAATTATTTTATACTTTTGATGATGATCATGGTCAGGCTGTTCTTCAGCAAAATATTGATTTGTTTGTAACTTGGTGCAGAATTAATTTAATGGATCTTAACTTGAAAAAATGTAAATGCAAGGTTTTCTCTCGCGGGGGCGTAATTTCATCCACTTATGTGATTAATTCATGCCCTTTGGAAACTGTGACTACATTTCTTGATTTGGGAGTATTATTGGATTTGAAACTGTCTTTTATTGATCATATCAGTATGATATTTGGCAGTATGCTGATTGGCAAGGCTCGGGCTGTTCTTGGTTTTGTGAAAAGATGGGCTAGGGAATTCATTGATCCTTATATAACAAGACTGCTATACATTTCACTTGTTATACCTATTTTGGAGTATGCGTCTATTATTTGGAATCCATACTATCGTTGTCATAGTGATTCAATAGAGTCTGTGCAGAAGCAGTTTTTATTATTCTGTTTACGTGGCTTGGGATGGGATTGTGCCAATGGGTTTCCGTCATATGAGACTAGACTAGGTTTGATAAAACTTCCAACTTTAGAACGTAGAAGGGCTGTTTTAGGTGTTTGTTTTGTTTTTAATCTGGTTAAAGGTGATATCGATTCTGAGTTTTTGCTTTGTAACCTGAATTTCAGTATTCCAGCGAGATTTTTACGGCACTATCGTCCTCTTTCTTTAGATTTTTATAGAACGAACTATGGATGTAATTTTCCTTATTAGTAATGATTTTAACTTATATTATGATTTTATTGATTTTAATTGTAGTGTTTGTAATATAAAACGTAGCTTATATGCTGGCAGTAATTTGTAAATTATTATATAAAAATGTATTTTCGTTCTCGTCATATTTAGTTCCTGTTTACTGTTACTTTATTCAGCTTGTGATTAAGTTCTGTAGCTGATTTACGTTATCGTTGCCATTACTTTTCCCTTACCCGCTACAGTCTGGACTGTAGTGTGTACGTGTCCCTACGTAATGGGGACGAGCCCTCCGCAGTCGGGTGAGGGTGGTTTAGTGTGAGGCCGGGGATGTTCGAAAAAACAAAAACAATTTCACTTTATTAAAATCTATTAAGTATTTTTTAAGATATTGTGTAATTGTTTTTAAATACAACACTTTCTCCAAAAGAAGTCCAACTCAAAGAGGGATGTTTATAACGGCTGCATTTTTTTGACTTAGACCATTTTTTTGGTAGAAACAAAAAGGAAGAAGGAAAGAGCAAATAATGTTTATGGATATTAGATTTAAATCTGATCGTTTTTATGTCAAATATTTTGTAAATTCGTACCTTTTCTAAATGTAAACTCTACTGATTTTACATCTGTGTTAGCATACAATGAATGAAATCGGACTGCATTATCATACATATGTATATGTATTTAGGAATTTACTGTAAATATTATATAATAATGTAATAAATACTGAAATAATGCAGTGGTGCACAAACAGTTATCGCCATATTTTGGAACAAAACTAGCTGTCCTTAAACATTTCTCGAACATAAAAAATGTTTTGAGTAAAACTAACATGTAAATGGAAACGCACTATAGGAACTTCTGGACTCCAATTAAACAGTTTTCTGTTTGATTATTTATAGATTCTATTTTTTAGTTTCTACAAGAATTCTCTAACGAATGAAATGATTTTAATAATATTTTTTCATTTTCTTAAATCAAACACTTTTCAATACTTTTTTTGCTTCATTATAATTCAGATCTTCCCTAAAACTCTTGTCAGTCTAAATGTAAAATCTATCTAATATTAAAATCTATATGTAACTCTGGTTTTACAAATGCAAGTGTTTGCTTGCAAGTAGCAAATACGTAGAAGAGAAGAGTTTAAAAAATATTCGACAATGCTGCAAGGTTTTTAATTATTTACACTGACAAGTACAATTTCATTTTATAAATATCGTGGAAGGTAAAATATCTCGTTTACTGTCTTTATTTCATTTCGCTTATATAATTTTGAATTAATTTCCCACAAAATGGGAAATATATAAATTTATATATACGAGTATATATATGTATATATCCTAATATATATTATAAATCTTTCTGTAAGTCTGTTTTTTTGTTTGTTTGTTAGCCAATCCGCCTGAACGCCTGGACCGATTTTCTTGAAATTTGGGATATAGATCGAGCTGCTGTTGGTGCAGGTTATAGGGTATAAATCTTTCCTAAATTTTGGCCAAAAGGGGAGAAAAATGGGACAAAGGGAGAAAAAATGGGCAAAAATTAGTACTTTATGCACAAATGTTGTATTTTATCTGTTTTAAAGGTATTTTTTTACGATTTAGCTTGATTAAGTTTCCCAAATAGCTATTGGAGGTGTTCCGTTTATAAAGTTGGACCAAAAGGGGTCCAAAAAGGGGGAAAGGGGCGAAAAACGGGCAAATTGAGTGCATTTATATTTAGGACTTAGAGTATTCAAAAAACTGGGTTGTTTGTTAAACCGGTTTCCGAAAAATTTGAAAAATTGCATTTTTTAAGAAACCGGTTTCGAAACCGGTTTTTTATTTATTGTTATTTTTAATGCATCCAATAATAATTTTTTTTAAATTTAAAGAAAAATTTATACAATAGGGTGTCCCATGGCCACCTTTTCTGTAGAAATACCTCCCAAACGATGCCTGTTAATGCACTGATTACGAGAAAAAAAATTTTTTTGTGATATTATTATGGTATTGTTGTTTTTTTTAACTTTTCACGAGAACGTTTTAAAGTTTTGAATTTCAATACAAAACAATACCAAATCACATTTACAAATATTTTTTACAATTCTAAATTGATTTTTATAAAAAATTAGCATTTGCTATGACCATTAATAAGTCTCAGGGTCAAACATTGAAGGTGGCTGGTTTAAATTTGGAGACACCATGTTTTTCTCATGGTCAATTGTATGTAGCCTGCTCACGGGTACCAAGAGGGAAAAATTTATATATTTTTACCCCAACTGGTAAAACAGCTAATATTGTGTATAGAAGCGTTTTATCAAAATAATAATACTATTTAATTTAATTGTAGAATAAGTTTATATTGCATTTATTTAATTGTTATATGTATGTACTCTGCTGAACCCTGTTCAACAAATGTATATTTATTTTTATTAATAATATTTTTTGGGTGTATTTAATTATCTTTTATCTGAATTTGCATTTTGTTCTCTTTTTTATCTCTTGTATAACCTCTTGGAGAGGTATTTTATAAATTGTTATTGTTCCTCATAAACTAATATAATTCGCTTTAAAATTAGCGCCCTTTTTCTATGTAATAATGTTTTTATATACTTAGGGTTTTATGCCAGAATTAGGATTATGAATATTGTTTTTAGATAATAAGTTAGTATAAGTTTGGAAGTGAATAAAGCAAAAATCTTTTACTTAGGTTTATTAGAAAACCTGTATGTATATAAGTATTATATAAGTATTAAGTATGTATATAAGTATTAATAATAGAATAAGTTTATTTTTTGTATTTTTAATATATATACTTAAGTTACTGATTTTTGTATTTTTTTAAGTGTTAATAATAAAAAATTTTAAATTTCTTTAACAAATAATTACTGTTTTTTTAAATTTAAAAATATTTTTCATTTTTAAACCAATCCAAACTGCATAACCCGCGCAACGCCGGGTATAATCTGCTAGTATAATATATAAATTTTAAATATGTTTTATGACTTTTCTTATTGTTTTCGTTTACATTTAAAATCAGAGATACTAAGATCTAAACTAGACTGTATTTCAGTGGAAATATTTGGTGATAAATAGTTTTAATACTTTTTTACATTATTTATGTTTTTATATGCATATATTTGAAGAAAAATTTATAAATATTTTAAGAATACTTATGAACAGCACACTTATAAATAGCAAAAAAATGTTTAAGGCTAATTTATAAAATACAATCCATATTTTATGAATGAGATTGAAAATCATACGACAAATTTTTTTCGTTTGCACGTTTAGTAAAATAAAATAAAGTAAAATTTAAACAAGTATTGCTGGGAATTCGCGAGTACCATTGTCAGTAAAATGGAAAAAATGAATTTTGTGGAAAAAATTGCAAAACTGTATGAATTACCGTATAGAAGTTACAAACTCATCCATCATATTCTGTGGATAAAGTGGAATCATGGAGAACAATAAGCCTGTTGTTTATTCTTTCAACATTCTTTGAGAAAGTTGCCGGAATGTTTTTCGAACCATATATTGCGATTCTGGAAAAGACATATAACTGTTGAACAAACACATTAATTAGGAAATGGTATAAGAGAAACATTTGAGGAAATAAAATTTTATACTGCTCTCTTCATCGACATTTCCCAGATATTTAGTAAGGTTTAATATAAAGGGGATATATGGATTTTCGACTATGGTAAAATTAACTGATCAAACGAATTTTCATTTGGTATTATTGCGACCACTCAATACAAATAACGCCATTGCGAATTTCACTTAATTGGACAGATCGCGATAGTTCATTATCACTTGTCTCTATAAATAAATATTGCCTTCAATATTTGAAAACGAATTTAACTACGCTAGTATACGAGCTTTTAAGAAGGGCACCATTTACAGATTTATAGCACTGTTGTTCACGTAATTGTTGTTTAATATAGATGAACTGAGGCAACAATATACACAAGGGAGATTAAGACAAAGCATTTAGCTATAACTATTGAAAGTAAATTAAACGAAAATAAGGGAAAAACAAAAACAGACAACAATAAAATGTACACCTCGTACGGTTCACAGAATTATAAAAGCAATACGAGATCAAATTAAAAAAATATCTTGAAGTTACCAAACCTATTTCACGTCTATAATTGATAGCCGAGATTTACATTCAAAATTGCGCGTTTAACGCAGTAATATTGAATAAAATATGGTGATCGAAACGCCTGAGTAAGAGATCCGAAGTCATTTTATTGTTAGGTTAGGTTAGGCCGGAGTGGTAGCCCTGATATCAAAAAGCTCACTTGAGCACGCATAGCGGCCCGTTGTGATGCCACAGGTGAACGCAGCCTGTGCACTAACCAAGTTCTACCAAAACCAGGGAGAGGAAGAAGTTGGTCAGCGCAAGGGCTGCACATCAAAGCACGACTACCCCACGCTGGAAAACCAGCTAGAAAGTTTGATAAACGAATCTATATCCTTGACATCAAGCTGACAAGAAATGGAGAGCCAAATAACCTATATCTGCATCTCGCAAAAGAAAGTTTATAACAGTCTCCTCTTCCTCAGCGGATCTGCACCCACGGCAGAAGTCGTTAAATTTGAGCCGCATCCTTTCCGCGTGTCTACCCATAACACAATGACCTGTAAGCATGGCCACTGTGATTGACCCAGGATAGGTCGGCGTCTCGAAAGAATTTCCGTGCAATGGCCAACTTTACCGAGGCAAGTAGCCAATAGCCAAGTCTTTTGAAGAGGATTCCGGAAGGAGCGCACCAGCTCTGGCGAGCTCGTCGGCCCTGCAGTTTCTGGAATGTTACTGAGCCCGAGGACCCAGACCAGTGAGACACTGAAGCGTCCAGAAAGAAGGTCGAGACAGCGGCGACATTCTCTAACGATCCTGGAGTTATTAACAACACTTGACAGAGATCTTATTTTGGCCTGAGTGTCAAAGAAGACGCTGGTGAATGGAACATTGTTAACGAGGACGTACATGGACTTTTCCACCCGGGAGATAAGAGAGTGTAGTGCAGTCTCTACTGATTTACCTCTCGTGTAAGCACGTTGGGGAGGGGATAAAAGTGCTGGATCAATCAAGGCCCTAATATGAACATCAAGGACTCTTTCCAGTGTTTTCAGAAGAAAAGAACACAGACTGATTGGTCTGTAGTCATTTGCGTTAGCGTGGGACGGTTTCCCAGCCTTGGGAATGAAGATCACCCTATTCTCTCTTAGATATTCTCCAGCTCCAAGGGATATAAAGGAGCCTGCGACTAGCGTTGTAGATGGCAAGCAGCCAAGGAAGAATTATCTCTTCCCCATGTTGAATGTCACCCGGGATAATACCATCCGTTCTTGGGATCTTGAATGGTTTAAAGGACCTAACATCCCACTACATTTGGTTATGGGTAAAAGTTAGGGGCGAGCAATTTTCGGTCGGTGGTTCATTAACCTGATAGAGGGCTTGACCACCAAGGGTGGCACTCCCTGGAAAGTGAGTATCAAAGAGAAGCTCAAGCGTCTCTAGACTGGACGCAGCCCAGCATCTATCAGGGCGTTGGATGCAGTCAAGAGATTTGAGTGTGGAAGTTATAATTTTTCGAAGACGGCTTGTTTCGGCAGAGGATTCCAAGCTCGTTCCTCCACAAAGCCTTCTTCGCTGCCTTACAGTGTATTCAAGTTCCCTCTTTTTGGCCTTGTAGATTGACCATTTCCCTGTGGCCTTTGCCCTGTTTAAGAGCCTGCCACTGGATAGGTGTAGATCATCGATTTCTTAGTCCGGAGTGACGGCATTAAGGTCATCCTTAATCACCTCAATGAGTGGTCTGGAGGTCTTACTTGGCTCGGGGCGTCTGGCCTGTGTGAAGGGTCTAGTCTTCGAAGGGGGAATCTTGAAATTGACCACCTTGGTGCGCTTTGGAGACTGAAAGGGAGCGTTAAGCTCGGCTGATAGCTGCCTCTTGGGTCCCGCCTTTGCCGTGACCGGAGAACCATTTTGGTGGGCCTTACGCCAAGCGGCCTTTATCGTCTTCCGATAGAAGAGCAGGGTCAACAGAGCCGATTCTGGCAATTATCCTCATAGCTGATCTACGGGTTCTATACGCCCTGATGCCAGCACTCAGGTTGCTTCTGGCACCAGAAAGTGAATTGGTGTCGAGGGCCTGCGCGCCAGACTTGTGTACCAATGTCTCGGCGGCATCCGAAGAGTGCATGGGCGCATTCACGGCAGATCTAGAGGTGGATGGCGCTTCGGGCGAAAGTATGGCTACCAAGGCAGAGGTTGTGGCGACACTAGGGACCAGCTTTGTTGCTGGTTCCTTGTGCACCAAACGGAGTGTTGCCGAAATCGTTGGGACTTTGACCTGATGGCTTCTGGAGGCGGGGACAACTACATTTCTAGCAGAAGCCTACCTCGAAAGTGTTTTGCGTCCACCGGCGAGAGCGGATGTTTTCGGTTTTTGTTCGTTAGTTCGTTTGTCGTTCTGTTGTTTGTTGTTAGTCATGTTAATTGGCTCCCCACTCAAGGCCGCTATCCTTGCCCGCGATATGTAGTTACCCATAAACGGTCAGTGGCTATGCAAGCAAGGAGGATTGGCACCTGCCCTTATGGGGACAGGTGCTTAGAGGCCGACCGTGTACTAACCGGGAGTCCTCTCAACCGAACCTACATCACCAACTTAATGGCGACGGACAAGGAACGTACTTTGAGTCTTGCTAGGGTTTTAACGGGAAGGGGGCGGCTGCAGCGCTAGCCTGCGGGTATCACCCCGGTACTACTGTGCATACGCAACTAGGTCCAGAAAGCTCGGAGCAGTCAGTTCAAAGAAATGAGGTTCGAAAAATTCAAGCGTGACATCGATCCGAAACAGTCTTCCCCCGATATTAGGGTAACCTTTAGTAATGCACCCCAACTCACTATGGGTCCCAGAGTGAATCGAATTACACTTAAGCCCCCACATCGCGGCAAGATTGTACCCCAGGTGGGGGCATTTTATTGTACTCATTGCACTTCAAATGAAACACATCCCTGTGAGCCGTAAAGAAGCCACCTGCAAATTTTCAATAAAGGGATTTAATATGTTTATCGATATTCAAAAAAGCACAAAAACAAAATTGGAAAAATGTGCGGAATCATAAATTGAACGTGAGGATGGTCGTAATATGACTCCTGTTTAAGGAATTCTCTTCATATTTTCTTACTTTTTTTGGATACCGTTGCTTAAAACGGGACATTTTTATTTCAAAACCAATGACTTTTTGATTTTATATTATTTCTTTAGTTTATATCGTGGTGTGTGTGACTAAAAACAAACAAGTTAAGTATTATACTCTCTTTTGTTGAAGTGAGAAAATAAGAATAAAAATCAAATTTCAATTGTTATACAAAATAAAAGATGCTAAGCTAACATGTTTAATTCCACACAGTTTCAATATCAGCAATGTAACAATTCAATAAATGGTAAGTGAAAACTATTTTCATGTAAACATATGCAAAATTATATATTTTGTTTTAAATATAATTGCATTTCAGCTCAAAATGTTTCTACCACACAATCTGACGTCTTCATAATTAATTGTTGAACTGCGCGATGAAATAAAAACGCTAGCTTCTGAAGTATCTGCATACAAGTATATAATTATTTTTAATTTGTTTATTTAATTTTATTATTTAATTGTTAAGGAGTAATGAATTTGTTTTTTTTTTTTCTAATAAATTATTTAACCACATAAAATACTAAAAACCTACATCATTTTTTATTATCAAAAACAATAAAAGTAAGTAAAATAGGATAAAAGTGTGAATCTAAATAGACTCTCAAATGATTCGTCATATGAGTAAAAAATTACTCGAAAATAATTCAAACTAGATGAGAAAACGACTGCAAATACGACCGGAATATCGCTCTAAATGGACTCGTAATTGATTCCCAAATGATTTCAGATACTATCAAAAAGAAGTCGTAATGGTTTAGAATACCGAGTCATAAAGGACTCTTCCAGAAGATTCGTGGCTGGCTTTCTCCCAACAAAACAATCATTTATGACTCAAAAGAGAGAGCATACATATATACATAATTGGTCATTACAACCCTTCAGTCAGGCTTACGACCTAGTTTCTCACACCACTTATGTTGTGTGTGTTAATTTTATACATTAGTGGTGGGACCTACAGTTTAAAGTCGACTCTGAACGACAGATTTTTGAGAAACTTTTCATGGTAATTTATTTACTCTCAGAGTTTTTGCCAGAAATCTGCTGAGAGGAAGTCGACGAAGAAATACTTTTTGTATTTTGTTTTGATGTCTGGCCTGGGGCTCGAACCCTGGCTTTACGTCTAATAAGCCAACACACTACCTACTAGAGATGAGCGATATTTTCAAAACCGTGATTGATAATTCACTGGTAACTACAGTGATTGAAATTGCCAAATAACAGTTACTAATAATGTCGTTCTTTCAAAATTGTTACATACTCAAATTTATTTCATTTGAGCGAGGCAGAATTACTGCTAGATGATGCTGATTATTTACTTTTGTCTTTTATACATGAACTTTCTGTGAAACTTAATTGTCAAACTTCATATAAAAAAAAATTACATTAAAAATAATAACATTGATGACACCACTTTGAGTTTGTTTAGTAGTCATTTCGTAGTATGTATCTAGTTGTCTCTTTCTTACGACTTAATAAAATACGTCATTGTCATTATTGTTTTCTTTTGGAATACTGTGATCACAATCACTGTTTTAAAGAACAGTGATTAACAAATCACGTTCACTGAGAACAACGTTCTTCAAAAATCACTGGATCGCTCATCTCTACTACCTACTAGTCTACGGCGACTTCTAAAGTGAGAGCACATATGATTATTTTAATCGTTACTCACCAAATGTGAATAAAGCAAAATTGTTATGAATTTTGTTATTTTATATTTTAAATAAAAAATTCTGGAAACAAGACAATATGCTAACTCGAAGAATTTAAATTTGTTCGAAGTCTTCTGCGGGAAAAACATCTTCTAAACGTCTTTTCAATAAACCGCAACGTGTAGGGACCGCATGAAAAATACACAAAAAAACAACTGTAACAAGAGCTTCTTTTAAAAATAAACTATCTGGCCCTGCTGGCCAGTTTAGTGTTTCCCACTTAATGTTCAGTTACATAGATTTTATTCTAACATGCACGTTACATCGAATTTTACAGTCAAAATGTTTAACGGTAGGCGCATTTAACTGTGTTGGCATAAAGTAATGAAATACTGTTTATTAATATTGGCAAGTCTAATATGCTTTATTTATAAAGTTTAATATAATTTTTAATTTAACGTCTAAGGGATTGGACTTCGCTGCATGCATTAGTTAACGTCTAGCGGTCGCTAGAATGCCATCCAGGAGGGACCACGAGGAGGCTGCGTGTCAACTTGAATACGGTCAAGTCAAGGATCGTCCTGGTGGTCGCATTCGACGACAGTCAGAAACTTTACCTTCTTTGCATGCATCCGATCCCTCCCTAAGAGAGGAGAAGGGATGAGAGACGCCTTTTGAGACGCAAGAAAAGAGCAGGAAATGCGAGAACATGAGGAAGTCGAGATGTATAGATGTAGGAATAACCTCGAAAATTCTATCAAAGCCTTAAGCGTCTAACCGAAGGTTATAAGCCCGGAGCGTCTTCCTGCAAAGATGAGAATGGAAACTTGGTAACAGATCCGCAGTGGGTGCTGAGGTTGTGGCGGAAACACTTCTCTACTTTGCTACTAGGTGATGACGACACCAGTACCGCCTTCAGAGATGATGTTCTGAGCCCGATCGATGATGACGGTGTGGAGATTCCGCCGCCTAGCCATGAAGAGGTCAAAGTCGCAATTATGAGTCTTAAAAATAATAAATCGACTGGTCCTGATGGCCTTCCCGCTGAATTGTTTAAGACCGGATGTAATGAGTTGGTAGGGCGCATGCATTATCTTATTTACAAAATATGACTAGATGAAAGTATGCCCAACGATTGGAACCTCAGTGTCCTCTGTCCTGTCCTGAAAAAGGGATACCCTACAATATGCGCCAACTACAGGGGTATACCCCTTCTCCCTATCGCATATAAGGTTCTTACAGGCGTATTGTTTGAACGACTGAAGCCACTCGTCAAAACACTAATTGACTGCGGCTTCAGACCTAGTAAGTCCACCATCAACCAGATCTTCACACTACGCCAAATCCTGGAAAAGACCCACGAAAAACAAGTCGACACACACCACCTCTTTGTCGACTATAAGGCAGCCTTCGATAGCCCCATAAGGGATCGTGTTTTTGCCGCAATGTCTGAGCTCGGTATACCTGCGAAGCTGATAAGGCTATGCAAAATGACGTTGAGCAATTCCTGCAGCTCCGTCAAGGTAGGAATGGACCTCTCCGAACCTTTTGATACCGTGCGAGGCTTTAGATAAGACGACCCCTTATCATGCGACCTCTTCAACTTCGTCATGAAGAGTGTTCTGCGAAAGGCGGGAGTGCATCGCAATGGCACTATTTTTCAAAAAAGTGTCCAGTTGCTTGCGTCATAGGGCGTACCAAGCTAGAAGTTACTGCTGCCTTTAGTGCTATTGAACGGGAGTCTACTAAGATGGGTCTGGTAGTAAATGAGGCAAAACAAAGTATATGATATCGACAAGTAGAGACTTGCGGCGTATTGGATCTAAGATTACGGCCGATAGCAATACTTTGAATATAGTCAAGGAATTTATTTATCTTGGTTCCGCCTTTACCACCAAAAATGATGTCAGTCTATAGATAAGCGCAGGATCAATCTTGCCTACAAGTCGCAATAGGCAATTGAGTAGCAGAGACCTCTTTCGTACGGCAAAACTAATACTCTATAAGACGCTCATCCTCCCCGTGCTTCTTTATGGCGCAGAGGCATGGACCCTATTAAGCACTGATGCAACAGCCTTGAAAGTATTCGAGAGAAAAGTCATACGTAAGATCTTCAGTCCAGTGCGAGTTGGCGATGATTTTCGCATCCGGTTCAACAGTGAGCTGTATGATCTCCTCAACGACATGGACGTTGTGTATTGTATTAACATGGGGGTTTCCCATGCATTCTGAGGAAAGCAGTGTCATTAGTCAAGGCAGAAATGTAAATATGATTATTAGTTGGCAGATTCAAAGTAAAAATTAAATACAGAATAAGATCCAAAATACTATTCTGTGTCACATTAGCTGCAATTAGGTGGCGAGTAGCCACTTTCTGTTAAGAAGGTTTCTAATAACACTACAATATTGTTACATAAGTCGAAACGACCTAATATCGTTTAACAATAAAAACGATAAACAAAAGCTACCAGCTACACCAACAAAAGCCACACGATACAAATACACACTAACACAAGGAATACAATGAACGTGTTGATTATCTAAAGCTTCACACACACATATGTATGACGAACCTGGTTGCGCCTGGTACCAACAACAACATAAAATGAAGTAAACCAGCTACGACAAATATGTAATAGACAACATAAGCAAAGTATACAAACAACAATGTACTAGCAATAGAATTCTCGAGAAGGCGAGAGCAAGAACCTTCCACATCGAGAACGGGCATCATACTGATTACGTACGTGCGTATATAAAAGGGCAACAAGATCAGCAGTGAGTCATTTATAATTCAGTCAGCCTTGTGTGAAGACGCGTTGCGGTTTGAACGTACAAGTGGTATTACTTGCAAAAAGGTTGTGAGCAGAGAAGATCTAACGAACAGTTGTTAGCGTTAACACGCACAGAAGTGTGAAATAGAATAGTGTACAAGAAAATTATCGTTAAGTCGTATACGGTGGCACACAAAAGTAGTGTAAAGAAAAAAGAGAGTTTAACTGAAATTAAACACATTTGTTTTTACTTTGGTTGCAATTAACGAACTCATATTTAATCGTTTTTAAAAAGGTAAAAACGTAACAATATCAATAGATAAGTTTATCGTCGAAAAGTTTTTAGCACTATGTTTCTTCCTGAAATCAAATCGATAATCTGGAGTACACCTCTATGCGTTTGATATTAACAATAGTTTAAATATTGATAGTTTTTTGAAACGCTTTGACATTGCTCGCGAAATGTATGATTCCACTTTCGTATGATACTTGGCAATCTTAGGTATCATTTTAATTAAAACAAACAAAACAAAATTAATAATTGAAAGAATAAAAATAATAGCTGTACGACGAATTTCAATAAGACTCTCATTGCTGAATTCACTTACGCCAGGACCTTTCTTCAGATTAAACTTGAAATATGTTCGCCACAGTCTAGTATGTAATGTGTTGGTTTATAATTACAGAGCTCGAGATTTCAAACCTCAGCTCAGGCATATCGAACAAAATAAAATATGAGGAAATATTTCTTTCTTTCGATTCTGAGAGTAAATAAAATTAATATAAAAATCTTTAAAAGTTTGTCACACGGACAACAACAGAAAACATTAACAAAATCACGAGAGAGAAATGTAAAAAAAAAACAAAAAAAAAAATTCAGCAACAAGAGTGTACATACAGATTAAGAAACCAACAAGCGATTTTTTCTTGTTCTCCTACTGCTAATAGATGTTAGATATTCTTGATCTTTCGGCAATATCTTCAGCTAACTTTGAGGTATCTTTTCTTGAGTTTTACTGCACTTCCTGCAGAATTCTCATTTAACAACAAACTTTCTAGCACCGCACGAAATTTCTCTTCTTGAACCCATTATAAATATTATTTTCCAAACTTTTTGCACTTAAAACTTTAACTAATACTTTATTTTTAATAATTAAAGTATTTAAGCAATATTTTACAAACGTATAAACCGAAAATGGGAGTATGTATATGTTATCGACAAGTAGAGACGTGCGTCGTATTGGATCTCAGATAACGGCCGATAACTATACTTTCGATATAGTCAAGTAATTTATATACTTGGCTCCGCCGTTGCCACCAAAAATGTTGTCAGTCTGAAGATTAAGAGCAGGATCACTCTTGCCAACAGGTCGCAGTATACAATTGGGTAGCAGAGATCTCTCTCAAACGACAAAACTAATATTCTATAAGACGCTCATCCTACCGGTGCTTCTTTATGGCGAAGGAGTATGGACCTGCGCTGATGCAGCCGCCCAGAGAGTATTCTAGGGAAAAGTCTTATGTAAGATCTTCGGTCAAGTGCAAGTCGACGATGATTTCCGCATCCGATCCAACAGTGAGCTGTATGAGCTTCTCAACGACATAGACGTTATGCAGCGTATTAACAGCCAGCGGCTGCGCTGGCTCGGCCATGTCGTTCGAATGAAGGATGTTGCGGCGAGACGGGTATTTGATGTGGGCGAAGAGGACGACCATGTTTGCGCTGGAAGGGCCAAATCGTGGAAGCCCTGTCTTCGATTGGTGTCACCAACTGGCGTAGGCGCGCAAGAAGCAGAGGCACCTGGAAGGATGTGTTACGGCAGGCCGAAATCCGTTAATCGGGTTGTTAATGGCCAATTAAGTAAAGTGAGTAAGTACTATAGATTTCGTATTGCAATTTCCCTAAACACGGTAATATCTGCAAATATAAGTAAAAAAAGTATTTTTAACGCTTTGCAGAATAACAGATGCGTCTAGGATATACATTGTTGCATCTGAAATACTGTTGTTGGTTTTCTAAATAATATTTTAGCAGAATGTAAAAAAACAAGAGAGATAGTGTTTTACAATTTATACGATGTCTTTTGCGAGGTCGTTTTCTCTTAATTCTGCATGGTGCAACTACCAAAAACCCTTGCGTTTATAACATGACTTTTGTTTGCTTTCTCGCATGCCTTTGTTCAATTTTGCTTATTACGGCCAATTTTCACGACTCATTTCTATGGGAACAAGCGGTGTAGAGAAGAAATAAGGTTAAACTAAAAGTCATGATTCCTGGTTTTCATGTCTTTTTGGAGAGTATTGATAAAAAAAATTATCCTGTCAAATTTACAGATCAATCGGTTGGGGTTATCACGTCCCTCAAGTCCAATTAAATTTAGAGGTAACCAAAAAATTTAACTTTCTTACCTCATAAGTTCAAAAGTTTTAATTTAATGAGGAAATCTTGTAAGAGGAAATATTTGCTATTAAGTTTTAAACCTTTTTTGCCTGAACTACTTTGTCCTTAATCTTATCTTTAACATAATATGGTCAACATTTTTACAAAATCTGCATATGACCATAAGTATGAACGTAGCTGTACATATTATCACTGCAGTTGTTGGCATTAGAGCTTAACGCTCAAAATTACATAATAATAAAAATTTAATTCGAGCAGCCCTATGTTAAAGTTGAAAAAAACTTCGATGTTAGTACTTCCTTTAGGACCGCAAACCATTACTAAGTTTTACTGGAAGCGAAAAAGTGAATAGGTTGCCAATTATTATATATAGCGGGCATATTGAGAAGTTGCCCCAAAAATCTTGCTTTGGAAAGTGGAATTGGAAGAGAACAAGCTTCAGTTTTGTGTAACGCTAGTCAGGAATGGGACTTTCAAGACAACTTTTGTTTTTATACAACAGAAGTAAGCTCTGCTCGTATAAAACTTTTTACAAATGCCAGTTTTTTGATTACCATGTAAATAGAAACCATATGCACGAAATAATTATGAGGACCGTGTTGAGGTAAAAATGAACAAAACCGTTGGTTCCAATGCCGAAATTTTTGAAAGATTTAAAATATCCTGATCAAATTTGAATTTAAATAAATTTCCATTAGAACCAGACGACGAAAAAACAAAATTCTACGTTAATGAATCCATCAATCACGTTATAAATTATTCTCAGTCTACGCTCGAAACAAAACTAATAAGACATGTTTACAGACAATTGATAGGCCCAACTTTAGTGTTTATAGAATAGTTACCTAAAAATAATTGTAACGCAGTAATGTTTTGTATACCTAGTGATCTTCACCGTATAGTATGAAGATATTTCTCTTCCGGAAAGAATTTAAATTGATTAACAATAAGAAAGTGATTTCCGACAAGTATCTTTATAGTAACTATATATCTGTGGTCCCAAGCAATAGCAGTCTAATAAGACTGTTAAATTTCCATTTACGCATTTCTCTAACAATGTTTTTAAAAAAATTGTAATAAAAATATAAAATTGTAAAATCATAAAATTAATACTTTTGAAGTTGGATTGTGTACGTCTTAACGCTAACCCATTGATCTGAAAATTTGACAGGATCATTTTTTTTTTTTATCAACATTCACCAAACTGGGGGGTGAGACTGGAAAAAATCTGACTTTAAATTTTCCTACACTCTTTCAAAGAAAGAAAAAGGCTTAACTTGAAGAAAATAAATTAATGTAAATAGGGTTATGAAAAGTCATGAAGAACAGTAATCATACTTTTTTGTAACAAAAAGCGTAGTGTAGATCGGCTATTAGTTTTGCAAAAAAGTCAGCATAGCAAGAGTAATAAAATGCCCGAGACACATATATAGGAAAATTACAAAACATATATTCACTATCTCAGTATTTTTAATGTCATATCAATAAAACAGATCAAAACCTATGACAACCATTGCGAATAGCAAGGCATACGAGTTTTTTAGATAACAAAATACTTTAACAAATGGACAACACGTTTCATCGAATGATGACACTTTCTTTCAGGGCTTATAATTTTAAAAAAACTAAATTTTTTATACTTAAAATTATTACAAGTGAATTTTCAAATACTCTGGCCGATACAAGAGTATACTCTGGTCTGCAAGAGTAAGAAAAATAAGCCGGACTATAACAATGTTACAATTAAAATTATTATGGATAACTGGAACATATTGGGAACAAAAATACATGATATTATAAACATGTCAATGAGGACAAGAGTTTTCCCAAATAACTGGAAATTCTCTATGAAATCCCCGGTATTAAAAATTTTTAAAACAAACAATTGTGATGAATTCCGCCCAAAAAATACAGTAAAAACCTGTGAAAATTTAATGGAAAAAGTAATTAAAGAACAACTAGAATCATACATGGAGCGACATAACTTGTTCTCAAAATATCAGTCAGGGTCTAGAAGAATATTCTCATGCGAAACAACGGTAAATTAATTGATAAACATGTGGAAATTTATAGGCAGAAAGAAAAAAATAATGGCAATATTTTTAGATTTCAAGAGCATTTGAAACAATTGACAGAGAAAAACTTATTCAAAAATGAAATATGTATGGCATTAAAGAAAATGAACTTGAGTGGTTTAGATCATACCATACAGATAGAAAGCAAATGACAAAGGTAAATGATACAAAATCGGATGATGTGAATAATGAATTTGGAGTAGCATTGCTATTTACAACTTATATAAATGATATGCCACGCGTACTCAAAAGATGTAACATTTCTTTCTGTTATATGCGGAAGGAGAATGTGCAATGTAAACGATATCTACTATACGACATATATAAATTACTGGCTAAAGATGAATAAACTGAAGCTAAATGAAAACAAAACCCAGCTACTTCAAATTAACATGAACGATGATTCAGTAATTAAAATTAATAATGAAACAATTGAAAAAGGTAATACAATAAAATAACTCGGGTTTATAATCGATAATGACTTAAAATTAAATGAGCACATTGAATATATATGTAAAAAATCGGCAAAAAAAGTGAATTCCTAAAACGGAATAGAAATAAGATATCAATAATAACTGCAATCAATATATCTCACTTTGAATTCGGATCTACAATTTTATATACAGTAGGGCCTTGATTATCCGTGATGGTTTTTGGCTAGTTTTTTAATAGATATTTTTATTAGTTAATAAATGAATATGTACATATTTGTATAAAAACTAAATAATTCAAGGATTTTATATACATACATGTTTCAAAAATATAAAAAAAATAATTTTGCCAGAAAACAGTGAACAGTATACTGACTCATCGTATATTAAAGAGAGAATTCCCCTTTTTCGCTTGTTTGTCCAAAATAATAGAAAAAAATGTTTGCTTATAATCACGGATAATAGAGGTAATCACGGTTAAACGATGCAGAAAAATTTAAGTCTATCCAAAATTAAATTAGGTCGATGCAAAAAAATTTCTTTTTCCATCCCGGATAATTGATGTTGCCGGATAATCGATAATCAAGGTCCTACTGTACCTGTTGCTCGACAACACAAATAGAATGACTGCAAAAATTACAAAATAAGGCCTTGAGATCAATACTTAAATATAATAGAAGCACTCCAATTCAACTTATGTTGGACACACTAAATTGCTAAATATCCAACAGTGACTGGTTCTCAACACCTTACAATTTATTCAAAAAATTTAAATGGAAATAGCGCCTATTTATCTAACCGACCAACTTGGATATGTAAGAGATATTCAACCATACCACCTGCGAAACACTGAAGATTTCCGTCTACCAATGGCGACAACAACATCCATGCAGAGATCACTTTTTTCAAGACTTAAACCTTATAACATGCTACCTGAATTTATAAAAACAAATTTTAATTAGTATAAAAAAATTGTTCAATTTGTAAGAAATGATGGAATGAATATTATTTAGTAAAATAATTTTATTTTAAAGATTTATCAAGGAGGGTTAGTCCGACAATAACATAACTCTTAACTTAATAAAAAAAAACAGGTAAACGACAATTACAACAAATTCAGACTTTATTAAAGTTATACATTTTGTTTTGTGTTCCAAATTTGAGTTATGTTTTCAATAACTTCGGCAGGTGAAGATAATTTATGTCTCATAAAATACCCTTGAACTTGGGCTGGGCTTACTTTTTTGCCAACATTCATAACAGCTGTCGCAAAAGTAATTGCGTGGTCAACCGTCGAGGCTTCATATTTATAGAATCTTTTAAACATTTCTATTAATTGGTGTTCTGAACAGTTACCTACATATACTTGTAAATCGACCCTTCCAGGTCTTATTAAGGCGGGATCTAACCTTTCTATATAATTCGTTGTCATAAATACAATTCGCGCTTCCGTGGAAGCTACGCCATCAATACAATTTAAAAGGCCACTAAATGTTACTCTGTTTAAGCCTTCGTAAGCAGAGGATTGTTTAGGTACTTCATCACGAGAAGCAAAGGCAGCATCAATATCTTCTAGTAATATAATCGATTGCTCTGGAGCTACATTTAAAAGATGATTAAGTCGATCATCTGTCAATCCTCGCTCCGATAGGTTAAGTAAGCAAATGCTGTATTCCAATTCCCCCGCTAAAGCTGTAATAAAACTAGATTTGCCACATCCAGGTGGTCCATGTAGCAAATATCCTCTTCTATAAGGAATTCCTCTATCTGCATACCACTGAGAATTATCTATAAATTCCTTGCAATCAGATAAAATAGTTTCACTGACGCCTTTATCTAATACTACAGAAGACAGTGGTCTCCTTCTTCGTGGATGTCCGAATTGTCGCCACTCAGGACCCATAGCAGTGTACATTATTGTTTTCCCTTCGGTGGCCTGAAGCGCAAGTTTGCGAGCATCTTCTAAAATTTCAAAATAAAGGTGTTTATTTCTACCAAAAGCCGTAAGCGTTACCGTTTCCCATGGTACTCCCATATGCAAGTCAAGGGTCTGTTGTTCCCTAGTTCTTTCTACCTGAATCCAGACTCCTCGATAAAACATTAGATGTTTTCCAATGCTAGGTATAAAATCATATTTTGTCGTAATTTTTCCAGAATCTCTTTGAACGAAGGATGTTTCAACGCTTAAATGTTGCGTTTCTCGGGCACCTCGCGTAGTAATCCACTGAAGCAACCATTGATAAGATTTATCACGGCAAGGAACTTCCAATGTAATCATAAGATGACGTTTGAAAAGTATTAAACCGCCTTGTAATCCTTTTCGTAGTATAGCTGCACCAGCCCCGATACCGAATAGCCCAAAACCCGCTCCAAAATATGGATTTGTTGATAAACTGCTTATTAGTTCATTCAGAGGCATGATTTACCTAATCGAAAACTACCGTAACCATATTCAAAGAACAAAGTCGCTGAAAAGTGTCGGCGGTAAAACAGATATTAAATCAACAAGCAAAAACAATTTGTTTAGACGGCGTATACACAGAACGTTAAAAGTTAAAATACATTTTCAGAATTTTAGCACAAAATTGTTAAAGAAGAAAATTATTATAAACTATGCAAATAAATGTAAATTAAATTCTACACCCTTTTAAATATTTATTTTTATGCAAATTAAAAAAGTTGTAATGTTAACTCTTTTTTTACGCTATGAGCATGTAGCCATTTAAATTGAATAATAACAATATTATTTTGAAAAACATTATATTTTTATCAAGCAAACATTAGTGAACTTTTTAATAAATTTTTAAACACATTATTGAATTTTATTAGTGAAACATATTAGAACATGTAAAAATGTTTGTAAAACATAATTTAAAATAAATTTCAAGTCGGAAATATTTCATATCTACAATAAGCCAAACGGAAATAAAAATAGAAAAACAAATATAATTATTGCGCTTGCTATTTTTAGTTAATTGGTTATTACAACCCTTTAGCCACCTATTTATTTTGTCCACGAATGGCGCAACCTACGGTTTAACGACTTCGAATGACTGATTTGAGAAACTTTTTCATGACAATTATTGTTACTCTCAGGAAATTCATCATACCATACCATCCGTTTCATTGCGTTACATGCGATTCTTGCATTCTATTCGGTTTTTATTGCTGGTTACACACAATGCGTTATATGCGACTGGTTTTTTGTTTTGATCAGCTGTTGTGGCAAAATAATTAGCCATTTTGAGAAAATTGAAAAATGAAATTGTGATTTTAAAAGAATTTATGGAATTAATTACATGTTTATGAATTTACATAGTGATTTTAAAAGAATTTATAGAATTAATTACATGCTTATGAATTAACATATATGATATTTTATGCTGCTAAGGCCTACGAAAGGCTTCAAAAGAACGCAAGGCAAGTGTTTTCAGTTAATCTATCTTCCATTTTTCTTGTTTACAAATTAATAAATTTAAAAGAGATGACACTCAGAACATAAAAAGAATCGATAACTAGTATACAAATTTTTTTCATGAAAGAAATGTGTTAAAAAACGTATTTTAATGTATTTTCCTCTTAAGTTAGTAGTAAACTTTATTATGAAATATGTTTTTATAAATATTTCTATAATCAAAAAAAAAATGCGAAAATAGTAATGCACTATTTATATTTATCTAAACATATTTATCTAAACCATTCACAATAGAATATAATTTGTCATCTCTAGTACTACAAAACAGCTTATATTTTTTAGCAATGATGAGCCGCGTAGAAAAGTAGAAAGTAAACCTACTTGATGCATTCTTTGCGTCTATGCATTCCACGCATTTTCTTCTATAACTTGTCACAAACGACTACACTGATTCTACTTTTTCGGTATACGCATGTAACGCAAGGTCGCATGAAACGGATGGTATGGACTTTACAATCAACTTTTGCATTCCGTCATCAATACACTCAGACGCCCTTTGCACGTATATTGTCAAACAATTTTATATTTTCTTTTTAACTTTGTTTAGCTATTGCACGTTCAAAGTTTACGTTGACAATATCTTGATATTTTGTTGTTATTTACACAACCATTGCTAAACGATGAACGAAAAACAGAGCAACTTTTCAAGTACAACAAAGTATAAAATTACCAAAGTTCGTTTTTCCCTTCTCTCATAAGGAGATGCCTTTTGCAAAGTACTTTGCAAAGTACTCTTAAGTCGGTTGGAGAGAACGGAAAAACGGGGGTAAGTTCACTCTTTGTTGTACTCGCAAAGTACGTTAAAAGTAGAAAAGGAGTTAAACTCAAGACTTTTCAAAGTACTTTGAACATGCAAAAGATTTCTCACAGTCTTTTTATTTACAAAATTAAAAATTTTAAACGAAATTGATAACAAATATTGCATTGAGTGATTCGATTTTCTTACAACAAAACTAGTTTTATATTGCTGCAATTTGTTGTTGCTTTCTTGATTTCAAATTGTGTGTATCCTACGCCACAGCTATCAATTTTTAGAGGGTATATATTGCGAATCCTCAGAGTAACGCATGATTCTATTCTATAATTTGGAATTTCCGTTCCCCTACTTGCTTATAAAGACTTGGTAACTCTAACCAAAATATTCAAAAGCGGAGTTCATTTAAAAAGTACCTTGGTACAACGCTGTAAGTGCGAATAATTTGTTTTCTTCACATGCGACGTTTAAAAAAGATCTGTAAACAAATATTAAGTGCCTTTAAACAATAAAAATGAAGTTTAATAATGGAAATATTTTTTCTACAGAAGAAATGCAAATTATATGTGATATTGATAGGTAATTAATATGTGTGTACAAAAAAAAATTCTATTTATTATCTATTTGAATTTATTTAGCACGCAGTTCGGTTTTGTGGACTGGAATAAAGAAGAAAATGTAACTTTACGTGAATTAATTCAGCGAGCAATAACAGCTTTTAGAAGTATTATTTCATTATTGAAGAATGACAATGTTGAAAATCATATAAAGTTGTCTTCAATTTCGGAATTGAATGAAATATTGGTTAAAAAGGAGTCCGATGAAACTGGTTGTGTAAATACCCATCCAAAAGAAGTAGAATGGTTGAAGGATGAGCATTTAAAATCTACAAAAATAGATTTCCACACATACTGTAAACTTGGGCACTTACATTTGCTGTTAGAGGAATATGATAATGGTTGGTATTTGCATTAAATTAATTTAATAGATACAAATTTCTAACCAATTTCTACATAGCTCTTTCAGCTTATCAAAAATATTTAAGGGTTAAACCAAAACATGAAGAAAATTTGGAGTTCTTATATGGAATAGGACTTGTTTATTTTCACTTCAATGCTTTTCGTTGGTAAGTTTTTATTGCACTTATTACCGACTAGGACATAATTTTATATTATGAAGTAAGAAAACAGCAGAAAATTTCGACAATGTTTCTTCCGTGTATTTTAAAAAAAAAAAAAAATAAACTTAAATATAATTATACTTAAAAATAGAAAAAAAGATTAAATTAAAAAGATAAAAAAATTTAAAATATGACTAAATAATTACATCTTATATATTATATACTGTTAAAAACGTAAATAAAGTATTTTTGAATTGCTTGGCATAGTTCAATAATTATTTATCGTTCGGTAGTTCATTCCAGAGACGAATTGAATTAATATAAGTCTATCAGTAGTTCGGTTACGGTATCTAATGCTATTAAGTTTAGATCTAACTATTCTTCTATATAGATAATGATGTTGTTTAACTTAGGTGACCGTAGGCAGATATATATATATATAAGAGTACGGCATTTTAATAAATTTTTAAATTACGTGCTATAAATTTAAGCATACTCAGATGTCCTGCTGTACCTTGTACGACCATAAACATATTTGTCTGTTCTAAACTTTGGTTTTTATAAATACATTTTTTTCAGTTTAATTCTTTATTTGCAATCTATTTAACTTTAAGCAAATTTTATAAACAATTAACAACAATTTATTTTGTTAAGCTCTATCAAACTTAATAAAAACAAATGAAATTTATGTACACACATAAGTTAAATACGCATTATTATGAGTACAATTAAAAAATTTTTTAACATCCAAATAGAAGATTCATACATACATACATAATTGGTCATTACTTCAGTCAGGAATACAACCTAGTTTCTCACACCACTTATGTTGTGTGTGTCAATTTTGTACAAAAGTGGCGGGACCTACAGTTTAAAGTCGACTCCGAACGACAGATTTTTGAGAAACTTTTCATGGCAATTTTTATTTACACTCAAAGTTTTTGCCAGAAATCTGCTGAGAGGAAGTCGCCGAAGAAATACTTTTTGTATTTTGTTTTGATGTCTGGCCTGGGGCTCGAACACTGGCTTTACGTCTAATAAGCCAACACACTACTTACTAGACTATGCTGACCAAATAGAAGATTCAGAACATTAAAGAAACCTATATTTTTCCCTATTTTCCTGTATATATACTCTAAATGTTCCCTTAGTTAATACTGTCTACCTTCTCAAGTTCCACATTATTTATTCCAAATGACCTATTAGTGTGCATATTAATTTCCATCAACTTTGTTTTATTCTCATTCCATTCCAATTTGTTTATCCTCAACTATTTATTCACATTATCCATATCCTTTCCAATCCTTTCATAACATTTCTCACACGTTGTACACTCAGTAAAAATGAGAGTATCATCCGCATATAAAACTATCTCGCATTTCCCTATTACATTCTCAATATCGTTTATGTATATTATCAACAATAAAGCCCCCAAGATCGAACCCTGTGGGCCACCAAAATCATTCTCCATATTACTCGATTCAACACCATTTACCTTCGTTATCTGTCTACGTCTCGTGAGATATGATCTAAACCATTCCAATTCCTTATCCTTAATGCCATAACATGAAAGTTTCCTAAGCAAAATATCGAAAGCTCTCTTGAAATCCAAAAAAAATGCCAGAACCTTGCGATCATTTCCTATAAATTTCCATCTATTTATAACATAGTTAATTGACGTCTCGCACGGATATCTCTTTCTAAAGTCTGACTGATACCTCGATAGTTTGTCATGTCCCTCAAAATATTCCTCCAATTGTTTCTTAACTATCTTCTCAATAATCTTCTCACATGTTCTCAGGGTATTTATCGAGCGATATTCCTCACATTTAATAGTATTTCTAATTTTCTCAACAGGCGTAACCATCGATTCCTTCCAGTCCTCTGGGAATATTCCAGTTTCGAGCGATCTATTTATAATTCTGAGCAAAATATTACCAACTGTGTTCCAATTGTCCAATAAAATGCCAGTTGATATTCTCATGTAGTCCCCCTTTTTCCTCATATTCCTACATACAGTGCATGACAAAACAATGCCTTTTATTAATATGCACTGTTATTAACATTTCTGTATTTTAAAAAATATATAAAAAGACTATATAATTCAGTAATTAAAAAAAATAATTGTATTCACATATTTGATGTTGACAAAACAATGGAAACTTTGGAAACTTTTTTAATTTTTGAATTATATAATTCATTTTTATACATAATTTTAATATAAAGAAACGTTAATAACAGTACATATTAATAAGCTCCACAAATGTTTTGCCGATTTTTAAAAAACATGTTAAATTTTCGTCAGATTAAATACATTTTTGAAAAAGTTTCCATTGTTTTGTCAAGCACTGTATATTCTCCAATTCGATTAAAGATACTGCACGAGAATTAAATCTATAGTTTGAGGTCCGTACATTATTCTCATAATTTACATTCTCAATTGAAATACGTATATCCCTAATGCTGTTAATGAAATATTCATTGAATTTTTTTGCAATATCCATATTCCCTGTATATTCCATGCCCTCAAATATCACATTATTTATCACATTCCCTGGCTTTCCTAATACTAAATTCTTAATCCTATTCCACATCTCCTGATCCCTTGCTGCGTTAATCCTGCTATTTATATACCGGTTTTTCGAATTTTCCACTCTAACCTTATATAAGTTCCGCGCTGCCTTATAGTCGCGCCATGCACCATCGCTGTTCTCCATAATGGCCCTTCCGTATTTCATATTTTTATCCTTCCTTATATATATATCTGAAAACGTAAAATTCCCTATTTTCCGGCGCGTGACATTCATTTCCTACTTACTTACTTACTTAATGGGCCATAACAACCCGTTTATCGGATTTCGGCCTGCCGAATTCCACTAATATATCAATTGACTCATGATCTGCTATCTTATTATCCACATTAGCCCTCGCCTTAATATTCCCCGTATTGGTAATAATACAATCTATCAACGTTTCAGAGCTCCGTGTAATCCTAGTAAATTCATTCATTATCTGTTTCAGGCCATTATCATTAAGTATGCTGACTAATCTAGTTCTATAATAGTCCCTATACCAGTCAATATTGAAGTCTCCTGCTATTACAATCCCATAAGTCCCTTCACATACTAAATCCAAAAACTGATTTAACGCCTCACAAAATTCCGCCTTACGGCCACTCGGCGATCTGTATACTGCCATTATAATTATCGAAATTTCCCAAACCTACCAATAAATGCACCCATCCAAAATTCATGTTCCCTTATAGATTCCCGAATTTTACTTATCTTCCAATGCTTCTTAAAATATAATCTGAGCCCCCTGTTCTAGACGAACCCGATGGTATATAGTAATGGTCATAATCCACTACTTCTATTTCCCTATCACTGTATTTATCACTATCTCCAATTGATTAAAATTATTCAACAATCCCTGAATATTAGTGTATATATTCAGTTCATTAATATTGTCTTCTATGAATTTTATGTTAAAAACTTTTTTATTGACTTTAAATATTTCACAAGCTTCTGCAATTTTGCATCCGATCGCTTCAACGATTAAAATTAAACAGTATACTCTTAAGTCTGCATCTCATTGCTATCATCTGATTGCTAACACATTTGTATGATTGCTAAGCCTATTTAGATATCTTTAACTAAATGTTTTTATTTCTTCTTTTACTGTGGTATTTTTAAATCAATATGCAAGTGTTTGTCACTAATGAATCAAGGTGCATTCGCCAATGCCTTAATGCTTTTGACTGATATTTTTGAAATATCTCCACGTTGGGACAACTAGTAGTTTTCCAAATGCCATAACTCCAAACAGGCTTTAAAATCGTTTTATACAAAAAAAAGTTGGGTTTCTAAACTTAGTGCTGCACTTAGTACATAAAAGCCAATACATTTTTTTGGCCTTTATGTTTAAGTTCTCCTCTTAGGTTTATCATTCCAAGTGAGTCTTATATCTAAGTAGAGTCCTAAATACCTTGCATTTTTGATTTAGGTATAGCATTACTATATAACTATAGAGTTGGATATTCCCATCTTCCTAACGTAAAAGTTACGTGAACTGGCTTCAGTGTGTTATCTTTTATGTTCAGTTTTTGCAATCATGTTTCAATTAAATAAAGTTGCATTTGTACCACTTAAATAAATAAATAAATACATATGTATGTATATCATTTTTGTCATTTATATTTGTGATTTCAACTTATAGTATACTTGTGCTATAAACTTCACAAGTTAAGAATGCTGATTCTTAATCTATTTTTACATTAATATTACCATTGTAATGTTTTAGACATGTCGAACTTATGAAGGGTCCGCCAAATAACTTTTTTTTGAAAATGCTTAAAAAAAACTACTGAATATTTTCTCAAATTTATTTTTTTATTTGAAAGTACAATCCTTCCGGTTAAAAATGGAAAATAATTTCATTCAAATGGCTGCCTCGGCTGGCCATGCAGTAGTCTACACGATCGGTCCAATTTTTAAGCACATTATCGATTCTGTGCAGCTGTATTTCACCAATGGCTTCACGAATATTGTCCTTTAAAGCGTCAGTTGTCTCTGGCTTGTCGGCGTAACACTTATCTTTGACGGCACCCCACAAATAATAGTCCAAATCGCAGCTCCGAGGTGGCCAAACGACACCAGCTCTGCGGCTTTTAATGCGATCTTCAAAAACAGGGCGCAAAACATCGAGTGTAGCTTCGGCTGTGTGGCACGTAGCGTCGTCCTGTTGAAACCAAATGTTGCCAATATCCTCCTCTGCAATTTTTGTGAACAAAAATTCGTTCAACATGGCCCGATAACGATCGCCATTGACTGTAACGACCACTCCTTGCTCATTTTCGAAGAAAAATGGCCCAATTATGCCTCTGGACCAAAATTCGCACCAAACAGTGATTCGTTTTGGGTGCATCGGCTTTTCAATGTATACGTGCGGGTTTTCTGTGCCCCAAATGCGACAATTTTGCTTGTTTACATACCCGCCAATATCAAAATGAGCTTCATCTGAAAAGATGATTTTTTTTGCCAAAATCGACATCTTGTGTAGGATACTGCATGGCCAGCCGAGGCAGCCATTTGAATGAAATTATTTTCAATTATTAACCGGAAGGATTGTACTTTCAAATAAAAAAAGAAATTTGAGAAAATATTCAGTAGTTTTTTTTAAAGCATTTTCAAAAAAAAAGTTATATGGCGGACCCTTTAGTATATCAATTTCTTTGGTATGCTGTTTACAGTGGTGTTAAATAAGATAACGCAGCTCTGATTCAAATTTTTCAAATCAAAAAGAGAACGACTAGAGGCAAATATTGAATTAACCAAAACATTGGTTCGAAAATTATCATATCGAAACTTACTGTACTTGCAAAGTCCCCAACTTTAAATTCTTTTGAGAATTTTTTGGTAAATAATTAAACTGAGTCTTCGAGAAACAAAATTGTCTAAAATTGACCATTGAACATTTGAATCAAAACTTGTCAAAAACCTCTTGAGTCAATGTCAAGGTCAACAAAAAAAAAAATACTGGTTTAAAAATGACCAGCCAAGAACGTACCAAGGCATTACTTAAACGTTATTAAAATAAATGGTTTTTATAATTACATTTAAAAGATTAAATATTTATATTTCAAGTAACATAAATCTTTAGCTCTATTTAAGAAACAATTAAAATAAAATAATTTATAAAAATTTGAATTATGACTTTTTGAGTTCTGATTATTGTTTTAATGCCATAATATACTTTTTTACTTCTTGATTTTGAAGCTTATGGAAAGAAATAAAAAGTCCCTATTATTATACTTTTTGGCCGTTTTTTTAACACCAAAGTAAAATAAATTTTACTACATTTTGAAATCATTTTTTTTTTTTACTAATTTTGATTTTTTTTAAACTAAAATTTTTTTGGGTTTAGCTATAAAATACACTGAGGTTCATCAGGATAGAACCAACACATTTTAAAGTAAAAAAACTGTATAAATTGCAAATACAGATTGAATAAAAAAATTTTGTTTTGCAGAAGAATTGTTGATACTGTAAATGATAATTTAAACACAAAAATTTTTATAAAAATGAATTATAAAGGTACTTTTTCACTTTCTTTGTAGTCAAGTATAAAATTTTTCATTTATTTTTTGGTTCAACAGAATAGAACCACGTGCATTTTTATCTTAAATCAGTAGGCGATTGTAATAAAGCTTTATAAAAACCAAATAAAATTTAAATCACAGTTTGTGACTGCAGTTATCTAAATCAATATGTGAAGAAAGAGTTCTTTAAATTCGTCGGAAATGGTAAAAATTGATGTTTACCATCCTGAAAATTATTCTTATCGCGAAATCGGTAGAAGTCATAAAGTGGTAATGAATTACATAAAACATCGTGAAACATGTAATAAAAATTACAAAGAAGGTACTTAGACAGCTCTAACACCACACGACAAGCGAAAAATTCTTCGAATTGCCTCAAATTCAGACCATTCTACCTCTAAAATTAAGCATTTAGCAGTAGTTAAAGCAAATAAATAAATATTTTGTATAGTGTTATCGTTTTGCATTAAAATCTCAATTTTGGAAAAAAGTGGTCATAGCGTCTTTGCGAATTATACTAACGATATATTACATCTAGGTTAGCTCTTTAAGCTGAGATCAATTTATATCACAAAAAGTTCAATTGAAGAAAAAAATTATTACATCAGAAGCATATCTATTTCCTGATGTAAGTATTGTTTCAGTCTTGCTTTAAAGGCTGAAATTGTGGATATGTTTTTGATACTATCTGGAAGATGATTGTATTCATAACAGCCAGCGTATTCTACACGTTGCTTTGTAGTTTCTAACCGACATCTCTTAACCATTAAGTTAGTATTATTTCGAGTACTATAGTAACTCTGGTTGATAGTAAACTCTATGGAGTGATACCCAATATTCCGTACAGCTTTATACATATATAATTTTAGTTGCATTTTGTACAAACCAAAAACAGGAAGAATAGTTTTCGATACATCCCGGTATAGGGATATAGATGAGTGCGTTCTAGGAATGTTATAGAAAAGTTTCAAAGCTTTGTTTTGAAGTGTTTGAAGAACTTTAAAATCAGTTGTTTTTTTATAGGCATATATCATGGGCAAGTAATTTAAATGACTTTGAATAAGAGCATTATCCACCAGAAACTTAGTCTTTACATCAAATACATTCTTAAATTTATGAAGTATTCCTATGGCTGGAGCTATTTTTTCTTTAGTGACTGGATGTGTTTATTCCATTGTAGATTACTCTCAAAAAGCATACCCAAATAAGTTACAGAATCGCTTTCATTAACTTCCGCACCACCAACAGAAATTTTAAAAACTGCATCACTCCTAGAAGCATATGGACGAAACCTTATTACTTTTGTTTTGTCCTTATTTAAGGATAGGCTATTAATTCTGACGTATTCCAGTAATACTTCGACATCATGTTCCATTTGAGATTTCAGTATTATTTCATGACTTTAGGGATAAAAAAGATAAATGTCGTCGGCATACATTATAAGTTTGCCATGTAGCTTGAGATTTGATACGTCATTTATAAATTTTAGGACCCATTAAAGGACCTAAAACACTTCCCTGCGGTACACCAAATTCAACCACTCCAACATCACTTCTGCCATTATTAATTGCTAAATATTGTAACCTGTAAGCTTTTGATAAGCTTGATAGCACTTTACTGCAGTCCATAATATGAAGATTTATCAAGCAATATTTTGTGGTCAACAAGGTCAAAAGCCTTCGAAAAATCGCAAAAAACAGCACCGACACCACCACAGCCACTGTCTAGACTATCACAAATGTAGTTCACAACGTTTACAACTGCTTCCTGGGTCCCACTTCCTTTTTTAAAACCAAATTGATACTTGTATAGGAGGTTGTTTTCTTCTAGAAACTGTGACAGCTGTTTATGAAGTATTTTTTCAAAAATTTTATCAAATATTGGTAGGAGCGCTATAGGTCTGTACATATCTACTGTAAACACTTTGCTGTTTTTTGGTATTGAAGATAACTTTGAAATTTTTAAAATGGCGGGATATTCAGAGTCATTAACTATTCCATTGAAAATATTCACTAAATTTGAAATTATTATATCCTTGCATTTTATAATTGCTTAATCGATATACCATCATGGCCCGGGCTTTTATTTATGTGAAGAGTTGAAATAATTTCCTAGAGCTCTTCTTCATTTATACTACTGAAAGAAAACTGATATCTGTAGTATCGAAAGGTATTTAAGCTGCTACAACAATCACCATCTGATTTTATAATCTTTTCATTTAAAATTCGAGGAATTTCTAAAAAGTATTTGTTCAACATATTACATTTTTTGACGTTATCAGTTACTAGACCTTTAACTTTATCATCTTTGAGTTGTAGCTCACCTTTAATATTTCTACCTAGACTCCTATTTATAAATTCCCAGCATTTTTTTGGATTTTGTTGTAGGTTTTCCAAATGTTTTTGGTAATATGTATTCATAGAAATTTTAATAGCATATTTTATGACTCTACTAAGTCTTTTTAAGATGTTTTCTATTATTGGGCTTTAACTTCTTTTTCTTCTTTTTTTAAGTAATTCCATTTTTGCCATCATGAGCGAAAAAAGGCTATTATTAATCCATTATTGTACGCTTTATATTAGTTCGTTCAATATTAAATGATGTAGAATCTTTTAAACATTTTATTATTGTTTCCGTTAATGTTGTTAGATCAACTGATGCATTTCCTATTTGTTGCACTGAATTCATTTGATTTCGAAGACGCTCTTGCAACTGTTTGTAATTACAGGTCATAGTATGTCTCTCTGTGTAATCTAGTTTTTCACCTTGCTATTTTTTGACATGGAATTAAATTGTGATCAGTTATATCACATCCAACACAGTTAATAAAGAGATTGTCTGGTACTTTACTATATACATGATCAATTGACTTCCCACTTATTGGCCGTGTTATCATGGTATGACAGTTTGCATAACCAGTCTGTTCCAATATGTTCAAAAGATCTGAAGATAGTGTTTCATTCAAACAATCTATATTACAGTCTCCAATTATTATTTTCGGTAAACATGGATTCATTTGCAATATTTTGTCAATAAAGGTATAAAATGTTTCAAGATCGCACTTTTGGGACCTGTAGAAAGTACAGATTCTAAGTGGTTTACGATTTATTTTGAAATTTTGTAGCGAAATTTTAATAGCTTCAATAAATCGTTTACTTTCACAATACTCAATCATATATTGCAAATCTTTTCTGACATAAAATGAAGTTCCACCAAACCGTCATATCTACTGCAATGAATGACATTACAGCCAGGAATATTGTATATTTGATTTAAATTTGTTTGAAACCAAGTTTCTTGAACAGCTATTATATTATTTAAATTTTAAAATTGTGATATTAACGTTTTGAATTTTAAAACTTAGTAATGGAGGATATGCTTCTTATGTTTACAGACACAATATTGAAAAAATTATTTTCACTATTTTTTAGATAATTATCAAAAGTTTCCACATTTGAAAAATATTCATTATTTAAGATCATTTGAAAAAGAAAATAGTAATTATTTGAACACAATTTTAGTAACATATAAATACAATATATATTGAATAAGAGACATATGGTTCTAATGTGTGCAACCTCGAGAATCATCAGAAACTTCACCATTCGCCGTAGTCATCTACATATTGTTCACTCCTAATAATTTTTAAGCTTCTATTTATTGATTTTTTGGCATAAATTTTTCCTCCATTTGAATATACTCACAAATAACCGACAGATTTCAACGTTTTAGCATACTTCAATAGTTCTAGCGATGCCCTGCTGAGATAATCATTAACGTAAATCATTTTTGTCTGCTCATTTCTTTTGAAATTTGATTTGGCTGCCATAAGTTTGTCCTTCGCTTTTTTAGAATTAAATTTCACCACCATCGTTTGACTTTGATTAGTTAAGTTTTTTTGCTTTAAAAAATAAGCATCTTCTATTTGGCATTCGTCTATGTCCACTTTGACACTTCTTTGTTAAATTGAGTATTGCATCAACAGCACTATCTTTATCGTCAACTTTAATGCCACTTATTATACAGTCATTGATCATTTAACATTTTCACAGTACTTTTTAATGTAGCATTGTCATCTCTCAAGTTTTTTTTTTTCTTTTTCAATTATTTGTACTTTTTCTTATTTTCGGTTATATTCGAATTTTGTTGTCATAAAGTTCAGTGACTCTTGTAAAGCAGACAGCTGATCAAGTTTGTTGAGTTTTGTTTTTATCTCAAGCAGTTCTTCTCTAACTATACCCCTGTTATCAGCATCAATACAAAAATGACAAACAAATTCTTCTGCATTACTTCTTAACAATCGTTCATAACGACGTTTATTTAACTGTGTCCACATAACATGGTATACATTTTCGCATTTATCGCATTCTATGCTATTCTCTTTTTCTTCTATTCCCAATTTGCAATGGCCACAAATTAATTTTGGATTTTTACCACTTTTATGGCTCATACCCGGCATATTCGAATGTATTAGTATAACCCGCGTTATAAAGCCGTGTATAAAAAGTTTTTTAATAAATTTTTATCTTATTTAAATATGAAAATTAACTAATAAAATAAACGTATTCGGAGCACAATTTTTATCCACCTTTCTAACACAATGTTTTCAGCAGCCCGATTCCGCCAGACGAATGACACAGCGCTGCACATTACTTGATAAAGTTGCCAGAAAAATTCATTGTTAGGCTGCAAACTGACATCAATATTGTCATATAATAATCGTTGTCAGATAATGATCACTATTTGTAAACTTTATTTTTTATTGTCAGCTATGCAAAAGTTATGCGTCTGACAATGCTATGACCAAATATTTCTTTCTGCAATGGATTTTTCACTTGTTTTTTAGTAATTGCTTTTAAAGAATTTTTTAAAATATAAAGTTATGTTTTAATGTTTCCACAATTACAACTGTGTTTTTTATTGAAAGAATATTTAGTCTTCAGTAAAAACCCACTATATCTAGTAGGTAGTGTGTTGGCTTATTAGACGTGAGGCCTCGGTTCAAACCCCAGGTCAGACATCTCCAGCTAAATAAAATATGAAAAAATATTTCTTCATCGACTTCTCAGCGGATTTCTGGCAAAAACTCTGAGAGTAAATAAAATTGCCATAAAATTAACACACACAACATAAGTGGTGTGAGAAACTAGGTCCTAAAGGGTTGTAATGAAAGCCAGGGTTCGAGCCCCCAGGCCAGACATCAAAACAAAATACAAAAAGTATTTCTTCGGCGACTTTCATCAGATTTCTGACAAAAATTCTCTCACTCATCCTAATTGTACTGTTCCGTGAAGGAACGCAAGTATATTTTAATAAAAAATTGTTTTTTTTAATCTTTTTATTTTTATTTATCTAAAAAACATGGCTTAATTTTTAACCCAAAGATGGATAGCTTTATGTTCTTTTAATAATAAAATGGATTTTTTATTTTATTTTTCTATATATAAAATTATCAAGCCAAAGATAGACTGCTTTACATATGTATGTTGATGAAATGAAAATAAAAATAGAGTATATTAGTAACACTTTTATATGGCTGTAAATAAATAATTCTCTCCACTTATTTTCTCTCTTACTCACCAATCCATAACCAAAGGCATGTGTTAATCTAGAGGAAAATTGTTAGTAATAATTTCAAGTCTACTTATTAACCCAATGATATGTATATGTGATCGGAAAATATAGAAAAATTGTACTGCACTAAATCCCTAAAAACAACGTATTTAACTTGGCAAAAACTTCCAAAAATCGTAATCATTTCTCATTTATATTAGTGAATTCTACTGTGATATTTCTTTGGGTGTATAATTGAACGAACATTCTTGATGTTCGTGTCCTATGTGTGTAAAAAGCCGAAGATATTTTTCCCCTGAGGGACATTGGTGCCGACGTCTGTTTATAACACCAGAAAAATAAATAAAATAGTGGTCAAACAACAAAAACGCACGATGAGAACAACGCATTGTTACGCTCTTGTTTTCTGTATCCTTCCCTTCTATCTTTCCCCCCGCGTCCTGAAATATTTTTGAAAAATATTCCAAAATATGTTAAAATGCACATTCTTTATAATTTATTTTCTTTGCTTATACTTAAGTGCTTGACGTATTGCCGTGTTGCCTTACGCTTACCTTGGCGAAATATGAAATATAATCAAAATCATTATTCCCCAGAAGGACTATTATGATACGTACGTCTGCTTGACCACTTCGTACCTCCGATATAAAGAAGTACGACAGTTTGAGCGTGGATTGTAATTTCTAATGTTTTAGAAATTGTTGCCACGTCTCTGTTTGCTGCTTTATGTGAGATCTTTCGTTTTGATCAGTTTAATTATTACTCTCACTTTAGACGTGAAGAGAGGAGATAAACAGACGCCTTCAATTATCTAAATATTTATCTGCTTTCCTGTTATTACCCAAAGTAATTTCAAATCACTCGTAGCTTTAAAGTTTAACGTTTATTTTTATACTATTCTAAAAATAACATTGTGGGTGCTTTTTATGTATTTTCGAAGAATCAAATCGGCTTGGAAGCAAAAATAATCTTGAATTAGAAAATTAAATTACAATTTTTCTTGTTTCTTGTCGCCAGCGATTCGATTTCATTCCTGCTTGGACCTCTCCCCCCTCCACATCTCTCATCTGCTTAGTTGAGGATTCCAATTTATGACTTTTCGGTATTAGTTTCCTTGTGAGCTTGTTATTTTTTAACTGTAATTTCGATTCATTTCCATTTCCTCTCTCTTTGCTGATAGGAATCGGATCTAGCGTTATAGTTATCGCATATCCGAGGTTGCCTCTTTATTTTTGTCTATAACACGCAAATATTTGAGCATAATCTAGATCAGAGAGGTCAGCAATGAATAGTTTTTTCGCTACTCGTAAGTACTCATGAAATTTTGAGTATGAGTATGAGACTACAACATTGATTTATAAGTACAGGTTGCAATGAGTATGAGTACAACACTAACATTAAACTCATTCGAAATTCATAATTTAGAAAAATACTTGTAATACTCATAAATGATTCTAGTGATTCGAATCATTGATCAAAATTTACAGTCTTAGTTTTTGTTGCATTTACAAAAAAAGAAGAAAGAAAAAGATAAAGACAGCAAGCAAGCCAAACACACAACCTTCTAGTGAGTATTGTGTAGTGTTCATGTACTCCATGAGTAGGGGCCATAAAATGAGTTTGTTATAAAAAAGAAGAACATCTCACGTTTTTAAATAAATAAGCTGTATTAAATTCACAACTAAATATCAGCATGTGATATATAACCGACAGCTGACCAGTTTAGACCGTTTTGATAGCTTTGGAAATTTCGCAAAACGCAATTTTTTGATTTGTAAGCGGCTTAGTCGAATAAACAAGTACCTGTCTGGGGATACATATTTTTTCCGCTGAGGAGGAGTAAATGTATCTAACCGCACCATAGGGGCAGTCCCCCGAGTGTGGAGCCCTCACCCACTAAATCTCCCCCTCCCCTTTTGCACTCCTTGTGCCCACTCCGGAACTACCGTGGTATTACTTCGAAGTGGAGTCCGTCTGGCCATTTGGCCCCTTAATATCTATATCCTCGTCCGGATTGCGCAACAAAATCTGAGGTGTTCAAACATCCATTCTAATTCTCTCATCCAAGTCAAATTTTTTAGATTTTTGCAAGCATTCAGTGCAATGGCACCAATTTTCTTCGCTGTTCAGAAGTACAGCGCAGAAGTTTTCCACAGTTCAGAAGCCGACTTTGGTCTCAGGGTTCCTTCTTTCCAAACTTCATCTCTCACAATGAAAGAAAGTGTGTTCCGCATCATCAATCGATACCATACGACCAATACAATTTGATCGTGTTATCTTCCCCGTTTTAAACAGATATTTACAAAAATAACCGTGTCCGGATAACAGTTGTGTTAAATAATTATTAACCTCACCAAAGTTCCTCTCAATCCACCGCGTAATATCTGGGAGAAGTTTTGCCGTCCATCTACTAGTTTCAGTGTTCCATTTCTCTTGCTAGTGTTGTATGGTTCGCTTTCTGGCGTCGTCGACATTTACTGTCTCCGTGCAAGTTTTTAGTCTCAGACTACCTTCCGCTCGCATGCCTGTAGACCTATAGGTATTACACCACTGATTACTAGTATTGCTGACTTAGATACAGTCCTATACGCCGATGCCACCCTAAGTGTAGCGTTTTGTTGTACCGATTATAAAATTTTATTTCTACTCACTGCCGTAAAGCAGAATAGAGTCCGTTATTGCCATCATCAATATGCGTCTGCTCTGTACAGGACCACCAATATTGGCCATAAGCTTACCTAGTAAGGAGGTGACCTTAGCGGCTTTGGTTGCAGCGTGTTGGATCTGAGCCCAGAACGTCAGTTTAGGGTCCAGCCGAATCCCAAAATAGTTGACTACTTTCTGCGTCGTCAAAGTGGTGTCGCATATCGTAATGTCAATTTCCAGCGGTATACGCTTCCTCGTAAGCAGTATCGATTTAGTTTTCTCCGTTGCGAGTTTGAGTCCTCTGTCCTCGAGCCATGACTTCGTTCTTATGATCACCTGGTTGACCTTTCTTCAAGCCTCTTCGACATTTCGAGCCACAATTATGGGCACAACGTCATCGGCATATCCAACAAGATGTGTGACATCTGGCATCTCATTGTGAAAGATGTCATCAAAGGTTGTGTTCCATAAGTCAGGGCCAAGAATTGATCCTTGAACTGCACCAGACGTAACCTGTTTCCTCCTTCGTCCTTGTTTTGTATCTTAAATAAGCTTACGATCTCGTAAGTAAGTTTGCATAATCTTCAGCAGGTAATCAGGAACAGCAAACTTAGTTCTCAGAACATCAAGTACGTTAACCCACCGGAGCATGTTGAACGCATTCCGGACATCCAAGGTCGCCAACACAACTATCTGCCTCGAAAAATGGTTTCCGCTTTGGGTAGCTTTCACGCTAGTCAATACTTCGTTAATGGCTTCCATCGTCGATCTACCCGTTCTAAACCCGTACTGTCTTTCTCAGAGACCACTTGCATTTTCCACCGCTGTATTCAGACGAAATTTCAGTAGCTTCTCCAGCAATTTTCCAGCACTATTCCCCATCCGCAAGGGCCGGTATGCAGCCGCTTGCGTAGGATCACCTTTCCCTTGGCTATGAGCTTTAGTATTTCCGGAGGTACTTCATCAGGTCCTGGAGTCTTATTGCTCTTTAAACTACGTGCCGCTTTTTGAAGCTCCTCGATGGTGAAAAGAGGTGGATTCCCGCTGATGCCGTTCGTCTGCTCTTATCTGGAAAAAGCGTATTTACGATATTGGTCATAGTTTGACAATCCAGTTTAGGAAGGGGACAATTTGTCCCTAGTTTCTTCATCACTATTTTGTATCCCAAGCCCCATGGGTTATTATTTAAATCACCTCGTAGCTCCTTCCATTTCAATTTCTTGTTCCGGCTAATGGCATCCTTTAGCACTTTCCTTGCCATCCTAAAGCCTACAGTTTCATCTAAAGCAGCACCATTTCGTTTTGCTCGAGTAAGTATTTGTCTTTTCCGCAAGAATTTTCGGCGCAGTTCCGCTATTTCATCTGTCCACCAATAAACTGGCGTTCTCCTTCCCCTCGTCGACAGTTTCGGCATTGAGGCATTGCATCTGCACGTTCTGTGTCCCATAGTGTAGTCCACCAAACTTCAGTTATTCCCGTTTAATTGGGTCCGACCAATATTTTCGTCTATCGTTTCTGAGTGTTTGCGTTCTTGGCATATTCCACTTTCGGGTTCCTACACTTTTTGTCCTCAGGTTTTGTCCACTCCTAACCACCATACGAAACATAATGTACTGCTACCAGTGAATTCCTCAAGAACTTTCCGGTCTTTAAGAGCGGTCGAAAGTCCTTCCGAAACAAGTGCCACATCGGGAGTCGTACTAATACACCCTGGTCTTCGAAAAATGGTGGATGAACCCGTATTTGCCACCAAGAGACCTATTCTGGCTGCCGTGTCCAAAACTCTGCCCCTGGAATTTGTTATAGTCATACCCCACTCAGATGCTCTAGAGTTGAAATCTCCAGCAATTGTCAGATGTCCTATTTCTCGTGATTTGTCCTCTATACGATCAAGCTTCGTCTGGAATTCCTGGATCGAATCGTTCAGTGTTAAATAGCAACTTACCAAAGTAAATTGGCTGAATTTCAAACAGGTGAAACCAAGAGTGCGTCTGCAGTTCTGCTCCTGTGCATATTTACCTGAAGTATTCTCATCTCTGCGCTGCACTAGACTCCGGACATCGCCTAGAACCAGGAATATGGTCCAGAGATTTGGTGGATTTGCGCATTCTCTAATTCTGTGACCCGCCTCGCCACACTTCAAACATAAGTTCGTTCTGTCTGGTCCCATGCAGCCTGCCCTTCTGTGATCTACAACGTTTTTCACTGACTCAGGGCCGAATCTCAGCAGCCAAAGACACAAATACTCGTACTTGCTCTCTACTGTTAGGAGTCATCATTCTTATGCGCATTTCCTCACCAAAGCTATCGATTAGTTTCTTTACTGCGTTCTCCACTTCCTCTTTTTCCGTAACGGAGTCCAGGTCACGAATCTGCAGTGTTGTCATGGGCTTCACTTCCTCCACAAATGTGGTTACATATTGAAATGTGAGGATACATATTGAAATTGTGTATTATATCTGTATTAATGCTTTGTTGTTATCAGTATATCATTCTTTATCTAAGCATGTTTGTCCTGCCGTTTACTACGTTGACCACGCGATTTAAATTGCAATACTGGGGTTGCAGATAAGGTACTGAGGTTTTTGTTTGAGTAGCATTGATATGATCTTTATCTTCTACAAGCCGCCAATTCTCATATGAAATCGATTATTTTCGGATATTGTTGGTACCCTATAGAGAAAAGTCGGTCTTTAGTCGCACTGGTCTCTTGTTGGCCACTCTTGTAATGTAATAATTTCAATCATAAACATTACTCCAAAGACCATTTTATCTTTGCACTACAAAATTGGTGCTGTATAATTTGTAAGAACACAAAAGAAAATATTTTTAGTTTGAAGTATGTTTACCGTTGTAATAAGGTCGCTAAAATTAAAAATTTGAATCTATGGTCAGTATATATAAAATCGCTAAAATTGAGATAAAAAATGCTACAAACTCTACACTGTTTGTTCATAAACATATGGCAATTCTGTTAGAAAATAACGCAGCCTTTCGCCATATTCTATAATTTTTAGCACAAAGAGTTGGTACTGTAAACATAAACAAAAAGTAGTGATAGCGGTTTATTTTGCATTAAAATTATATTAAAAAAATAAAACTATAATACTGTGTATTAAAAATTGAGAGGTTTCAAAGGTGTATTTAATGGTAAATGTTATTTCGTGAATAAAAATGCATATGCTTTGAACAAGATTAAATGTTAATGTACTCTTACCCAACTTAGTGTTAAAATACATTGAATATACTGTTGTGTTTAACTGTCTGCTCTGTTTAGATTTATTTTATTAAGAGACACTAAACTTATGTATGGACGTTATTCCAACCTAATAAGTTCGTGATCTGAGTGTTTCTCTGTTCCTTTGACTATTTTAAATTTGAGTGCATTTGTTTCTCGGAAATAAACATAATTGTCTTTTTTTTTTGCAAATATTCAGTTACATTACATTAGAAACACAAAACTTGAAAATGAAGATGGAATTAAGCAAATGTTTAGAATTCATTACATCTTAGAGCCTAAATGATTTTCTAAATTTCAACGTTTAATAAAGATCATCACGTTTAATTTTAAATACAGATTGTGGAAAAAAAATTCTAAAAAGCAAGTAACCCTTTTTGTCAAGTAATCCTTTTTTTAGATTTTTTTGTAATTAAACTAAATATTTTTATTCTGTTTCCATTGACTATTAGCAAATTTTACGTGTTTAACATGTTTGTTAAACGTGATTCCCTAACAACTGATCATTTTGGAATAGAACGAGCAAACCGTATCTAACGGTTTCTTTTTTAAAATACTTCCATACAAGAGATTTGTTTTGTTCCATAATACATATATATTTCGTATATCTGTATGGTCTTCTACGAGGCGCTTCCTATTTGTAAATTTAAATAAAACAAAGTGTAAGTGAGATATCATCTAAAATTGTTATTTTTTTTGAAAGTCCAATTTATGCCAAAATATATAAATACCTTGCAACTGTCTTCTGGACTTAGCGCATCCGAAATACCACTTTGTCATGAATTTCTGAATTTTACTGATGGGTATTCGCTTTGAGACCGCTGTGGTTAGAGGCTTATAAACACACTCCTGCGACTTATAAAAACCTCACAACAAAAAGCCTACCAGGGTCAAATTGCAAGATCTTGGTGACCAGTTCACATCACTTCTACTTTAGATGATCAAGCCTTCAAATCACTCGTGCAGATTTATTTATTTATTCATTATAAAAAATTCATATTTGCATTTATATAAATTACAAAATTTCCTTTTCATAAAATGACTACATTATTCCCATTATTATATCTCCTTCTTAATATCTTCCGTAAAAGTGTTGAAGGTTTGAAGTCCCATACAGAATAACAATTTTGGCATTACCGTTGTATTTGCTTCCCATAGCCTGAAGTTTTCTACATTTATCAATTGACATGTCTGCACCTCAGCTACGCATTACCATTTTTGATTTTATGTTTAAAATTCAGAGTATTAAATTCAAGTCGCTCTTCAATACTCAGTCACTTAACTGTATCGATCATAACCGATATTGATTTATGTATATCTATTGCGTTTTAAGGTAGGTCTTATTGCTTTATTCTGTAATTTTTTGAGTGTTTCCAATTGTGATTCATTCCAGCATGTATATATTATTGTTAGTCCATATTCAAAGTGTGACTTTATTATTGTATTTTAAATATTTATCGCCATCATTATAGAAATTTTATATGTAATACTGATTTTTTTACTTTTTTCGCTTTATATTCCATTATTCGCATTATATCTGTGGCAATAAATGATAATGGCTTAAGTTGACATTTTTGTTTTTGTTTTTTCATTTTATTACATATTCTTATTCTCTTCTTCAAGATCTATCACTCAGCTAAATTTCATGTATAAAATGTCATTATTAATAAAACTATACGCGTTTATATTTACGTATTTGTATTTACCAAACACAATTTATTTTAGACAAACCCCTCAATATCTCTAAACACGAAATTTCGACGTAAGCTATTATTAGTTGATGCCACAGATATGTATATTCTTAAATTTCATTTCCTGATCTATTATGAATCCAAGATATTTTATATATTTAACTTTCTCCATAACATAATCGTTAATTGTGAATGTTGTTTCACTCCTCTTATTGATTTCCGGCGTCTTTATCTTTTTTATTTAATTTCAATTTGTTCATTTTCAGCCATGTGTTAACATTATTTATATGATTAACAATATTATCCTTACACTCTGCATTTGTGGTTCCTTTTGTGGATACATATAACACAACTTCAAATTTATCTAGTACATCTGAAATGTCATAAATGTGTATAATTAATAGTAAGGCACCCAATATGGAGCCCTGTGAAGCTCCAAAATCATTAATAATTGGATCATATTTTTTCCATTAAGTCTAGTAATTTGCCTTCTATTCTTCATATATGATTCAAATCATTTGAGCCCTTTGGCTTGGCTGCCATACATATACAATTCTTGAATTAGTATTTTCAAATCGATAGTTTCAAATGTTCTCTTGAAGTCCAAAAAAATAGCCAAGATTTTTCTATGTTTCTCAATGCTTTTCTGTTGATCAATCACAGAACTTACAGCCTTATGACAAAAGTTTTCAAAAGAAGACCGCATTTTTTCTGAATATTCTTTTTTAAAAATTTTAATTTTTTTTACAAACATTTAAGTAATACAAGGATCAAAGGTTTTCGCGTTCATAAATGTATTAAAATGTCATCTCATTATTATTATTATCTTTATTAGTATTTCTTGAATACTTTGAAATATCACAATAATAAATGAATTTCTTTGCAGTGTTGCATTGCAAACTGCCTTTATGAAGTCAGCCTCTATGTTTATAAATTTATAAAATTACAACGCGAGTACAATTAATTCCACATGCATCGCCCGAGATAAATTTCTTTATATTCATACATTTGTTAAATCTAATAATGTGTAAGACCTTATATTAGCGTCTTTAAATTTTTGTTACATGAGAAACAACTCCAGTTCCCCATAATTGAAACTTTTAGTTCGTGCACTAATATATGGTATTTTGTCAAAGAGCAAAAATACTTTCGTTTATGGATCTTTTTCAGTTTTGTTTTTGTTTCTTGGTTGATATCTTGGTCCCTTCGTTATTGTATTGAAGTTTCGCAATTTTAAAAACAACGTATGTTTTTCTCTTTCTGACCTGAGATTCTTTTGTATACACACCATTCTTAGCCTTAAGTTTGCTTTTATTAATAAAGAGATATTCAACTCAGCAGGTTATGGGACCAGTGATATGGGGAAATTTAAATTTATTAATTAAAAAAAATCGTGTGTGTTGTGCAGAACTTTTATTTTCTGTGTGAAGGAGAATTTGTAAAAGGCTATAAGTTCTCTTTATTAAATAGAGAAGCTGGATTTTGGTGATTTGTCAGTAATCCACATGCGCAGTATTTTAATGCATAGAGGATTACGGAAGGCGGTCTCAGGTGAGCGAGAAGTGGAAGCTGATATGAGACAAGAGGCGATCATGAAGCTACAAACATATGATGAGAAAGCTTTGGTCACCATTTGCTTGAGTGTGAGACCCACCCGACTTAATTAAATCAAAAGTTGTAGCCCACGAGGGTCGATGCAAATGGTGACACTGTATAGGAGGCTTCTAAATTTAGCTATGACGGACGATAAGGATATGGTGGGCCATATTAATTCGTTCACCGAAACGTCTGATAAGTTAGAGGAAATGTCCATATCTATCGGTTGTCAATTATATTGTTGTCTAAAAGCTTTCTCATCGAGCGAAGAAGAGGTAAATGCCAGCCAACAAAACTTAATATTCGAACAGACTAAAAGCAAAAGTTTGGCAACACAGCAAGTAAAGGTGACGGTTGTAGGAAGTTGGAAGGCAAATGTTTTATGACAAGAAGAAACAACAACAATCGTTTTCTGTTTTGGATGTAGCTGAGTCATTGAACAAAAAAGGTGGTATCTTGACAGCGGCGCGTCTGCGTTTATGTACATATAATAACGCATGGCAACACATCAAATTTAACTGATTAAATTTGCATATGTGTTGGTAACATTTGTTTTAAACCTTCAAACTTCGTTGTATTTTTGTTGTAAAGAAGAAAAGACCATATGATTTGTGCAACGCAGGTATTAGAAGTCAACAGTTTTTGATATTCGTCAAACTCACCTCGGACTTTATGTATGGGTATTTTTTACTAACACAATGACAAAAACGGCGAGTTTGATCAATTATTTGACCGGGCAACTTAACGATAGCAGCATGTTTACGCACGTAAACGAACATAATAAGCCAATTTCGTTAGCTGATAATAGATACATAGTTTAGGTTAGGTTACAGGACGTGTACTTGTCAATTAAGACAAGTACAGTACCCGGAGGTCGAATTGACCCATTGTACAACGTCCTAGTTTCTCACACCACTTATGTTGTGTGTGTTAATTTTATACATGATTGGTGGGACCTACAGTTTAAAGTCGACTCCGAACGACAGATTTTTGAGAAACTTTTTCATGGCAATTTTATTTACTCAGAGTTTTCGCCAGAAATCTGCTGAGAGCATGTCGCCGAAAAAAACTTTTTGTATTTTGTCTTTGACGTCTGGCCTGGGACTCGAACCCTGGCTTTGCGTCTAATAAGCCAACACACTACCTACTAGACTACGACGACTTCAATACATAGAAAAAACGTAGTATTGCTTCGAAGTTATTCATGAATTTTGATGTTCTATTATATATTGGATTCTGGCAATTATTTGCGTTTTATGTGTGATGATTGCCTTCAATATATTCATAATGTAGATATGGCAATTGAATAGATTCAAAATAGTGTAAATAAAAGTAAAGAGAACTTAATGCAATATAAGGGAGAATTTGAAACGGCACTTAAGCAGAATGAGAACGAGATAAAACAACTGTTACAAGCGATCGAGAAAAGATATGAAGAGAGATTGAGGAAAATAGATGAAGCACAAAAATATTGTGATAAAAATGTTAAAGAAGTAAAAAAAACTGTATGGGGTGATAACGGAACATGAAAACAAAAATAAAGAAATATGTAACACAATAAAAGTAAGCAACAAGGATATGTGTGAGAAAATTGAGACAACAAATATGAAAATGTGTAACGAGATAAAGAAAATAGTAAAAGAGAAAAATGTCAAAACTGATGTCATATGCACAAGTTGCTGCCAAGAATGTAGTGATGCCAGATGTATCGAAGAATGTCCCACTAATAATCAAACCGAAGGAGAAACAGAGTATAGAGAAAACTAAAGCCGAATTGAATAAAAAGGTTGACCCGATTAATTTTAAGATCACTAGTGTTGAGAATAGGAGGAATGGTACGGTAGTTATACGGAGTGAAAATATCGCTGAGAGGGAGAGAATTAAGGAGGCAATGGAGAATGCGACAATTAATGACTATGAGATAAGAGTCCCGGAACAGTTAGAGATGCAGATTATTGTAACGGATATGAATTTTAAATTGCCAGAGAAGGAGATGATGGATAAGCTGAGGGGGCAGAATGGAGTTCTTGAAGATAGTACAATGGAAATAATAAAGGTATTTGAGACAAGGCGAAACGGTAGGACAATTTTTAATGCGAGGATAAAAAATAGATCAGGAGTCTTATAATAGGGTTATTTCATGTCAGAGAGTTAACATTGGATGGGAAAGATGTAGGGTTTATGATGGCACGGATGTGACACGATGCTATAAGTGTCTGGGTTACAACCACAGGGCAGCGGAGTGTAGGAATGAAGAGGTATGTTTTAGATGTCACGGGAACCATAACAGTAGGGATTGTGACAAGGAAATGATGGATATGTGCTTAAATTGCATAAGGGAGAATAGGAGATTAAATTTAGGTCTAGATGAAAATCATAATACGAATAATAGGAATTGTCCGGTATATCTGAATAGACTTAATTTGAAGAAGAAGAGAATAGGATTGGCTGTTTAGCAACCAGGCTGCATAAGGGGTATATACACCAATATTCAGGGATTGTTGAATAATTTTAATCATTTGGAGATAGTGATGAATACAGTAAGTCCGGATTTTGTAGTTTTATCGGAAACTCACCAAACGGAGGCAGTAAGTGATATGGAAATAGAAATAGTGGTTTATGACCATTACTATATACTATCGGGTTCGTCTAGAACAGGGGGGCTCATATTATATTTTAAGAAGCATTGGAGGATAAGTAAAATTCGGGAATCTATAAGGGAACATTAATGTTGGATGGGTGCATTTATGTCTAGGTTTGGGAAAATTTCGATAATTATAATAGCAGCATACAGATCGCCGAGTGGCCGTAATTCGGAATTTTGTGAGGCGTTAAATGAGTTTTTGGATGTAGTATGTGAAGGGAATTATATGATTGTAATAGCAGGGGACTTAAATATTGACTATTATAGAACTAGATTAGTCAGCATACTTAATGATAATGGCCTGAAACAGATAATGAATGAATTTACTAGTATTACACGGAGCTCTGAAAAGTTGATAGATTATATAATTACCAATACGGGGAATATTAAGGCGAGTTCTAATATGGATAATAAGATCACGCGCCGGAAAATAGGGAATGTTACGTTTTCAGATATGACAAGGATAGATTTAGAGGCAAACTAGGATCGATGTTGGAATTTGAGGAAATGGATGATTTGAATGAGTATGTGGGCAAATTCGATGAGTGTTTGGATAATAGAGTGAAATATTTTACTGTTAGATCGAGGATGAACAGAGGGAAAGGGAATGAATGGTTTAATAGCGAACTCAGGGCCTTAAGGAAGGATAAAATTATGAAATACAGAAGGGCCATTATGGAGAACAGCGATGGCGCATGGCGCGACAATAAGGCAGCGAGTAACTTATATAAGGTTAGAGTGGTAAATTCGAAAAACCGGTACATAAATAGCAGGATTAACGCGGCAAGGGATCAGAAGGAGATGTGGAATAGGATTAAGAATTTGAGGGCATGGAATATACAGGGAACATGGAATATTTCATTAACAGCATTAGGGATATACGTATTTCAATTGTATGTGTAAATTATGAGAATAATGTACGGACCTCAAACTATAGGTTTAATTTTCGAGCAGTATCTTTAATTGAATTGGTGAATATATGTAGGAATATGAGGAAAAAGAGGGACTACAGGAGAATACCAACTGGCATTTTATTGGACAATTGGAACACAGTTGGTAATATTTTGCTCAGAATTATAAATAGATCGCTTGAGACTGGAATATTCACAGAGAACTGGAAGGAATCGATGGTTACGCCTGTTGAGAAAATTAGAAATACTATTAAATGTGAGGAATATCGCCCGATAAATACCCTGAGAACATGTGAGAAGATAGTTAAGAACAAATTGGAGGCATATTTTGAGGGACATGACCTACTATCGAAATATCAGTCAGGCTTTAGAAAGAGATATTCGTGCGAGACGGCAATTAACTATGTGATAAATAGGTGGAAATTTATAGGAAATGATCGCAAGGTTCTGGCAATTTTTTTGGATTTCAAGAGAGCTTTCGAAACAATAGATAGGGATATTTTGCTTAGGAAACTTTCATGTTATGACATTAAGGATAAGGAATTGGAATGACTTAGATCATATCTCACGAGACGTAGACAGATAATGAAGGTAAATGGTGTAGAATCGAGTAATATAGAGAATGATTTTGGTGTCCCACAGGGTTCGATCTTGGGGGCTTTATTGTTCATAATATACATAAACGATATTGAGAATGTAATAGGGAAATGCGAGATAGATTTATATGTGGATGATACTCTCATTTTTAATGAGTGTACAACGTGTGAGGAATGTTATGAAAGGATGGGAAAGGATATGGATAATGTGAATAAATGGTTGAGGATAAACAAATTGAATTTGAATGAGAATGAAACAAAGTTGATGGAAATTAATATGCACACTAATAGGCCATTTGGAGTAAATAATGTGGAAATTGAAAAGGTAGACAGTATTAAGAATCTTGGTTTCATACATGATAGGGAATTGAAACTAAAGGAACATTTAGAGTATATATGTAGGAAAATAGGGAAATGCGAGATAGATTTATATGTGGATGATACTCTCATTTTTACTGAGTGTACAACGTGTGAGGAATGTTATGAAAGGATGGGAAAGGATATAGATAATGTGAATAAATGGTTGAGGATAAACAAATTGAAATTGAATGAGAATAAAACAAAGTTGATGGAAATTAATATGCACACTAATAGGCCGTTTGGAGTAAATAATGTGGAAATTGAAAAGGTAGACAGTATTAAGAATCTAGGTTTCATAATTGATAGGGAATTGAAACTAAAGGAACATTTAGAGTATATATGTAGGAAAATAGGGAAAGAGATAGGTTTTTTTATAACGGCTGAGAAATAAGGTCTCAATTTTAACATCGATTAACATATATAATACAATGCTGAAGCCGCATTTTGAATATGGATCAACGATATTATATACATTCTGTACTGAGCAACAATTAACAAGACTCCAGAAATTACAGAATAAATCGATGCGTTCTATATTACAACTGAACAGGTTTACACCAACTACTTTGATGTAAGATGCAAAAAAAAATTAAAATTGGAGAAGCACCAGAGAACCTAACTGAACAATTAAAATATGTTGGAGAAGCGTAACCGTACAGACTGAGAAATGCGAACGATTTTAGGCTACAGCGAGCGGATACAAGTGCAATGCAGAAATCATTGTACTATAAGGGACTGAATTTGTACAATAAAATGCCAAAATCCTTAAAGAATGAGAGAAATATCAATATTTTTTGGAAAAATGTTGTAAACTCTGTTAAAAATACTAGTAGTTAAACTCACTCATAGTTATAATCTATATAATATTTAATATTTGTAAAATTTTGTTGTTAAGAAAGTATTTTAAATACTACTAAATAAACTTGAGTTGAATTAAATTGAAAATACTTTGTTTGATAAAATCGTACAAAAATTACCGTAGTTAAGTTATCAACTTCAAGTTAAAAATTTTAAAAATTTTTGATGGATATTATTGTTTATCTAAAAATTTGCCATTTTTACGTTTGAGCGACTTCTAGAAGTCGGCTAATTTGTGCGTTTTTCACAAATATTATTACTTCGCTTTGTGCAAACATTAGCTGACTTCTAGTAGTCGCTCAAACGTGAAACTGGCAAATTTTTCGATAAACAATTAAGATCCATCAAGGTTTAAATTTTAAATCAGTTCAGAAATGTTTGAGAAATCAATAAATTTGTGCGTAAAGTCCAAAACAACAGTTTTTGTCAAATAAAACAGGTTTGGAGGGTTCAAAAAATATAAAACAAATATTTTTCAGTTCCACTCAACAAAATTCACAACCTACTCTATTTCATTATCAGGGTGTATTTAATTTTTTTTATTTTGTCGCATAGTCTAATTGAAGTTAATATTACACTTTTATTTTATTAATTTTTTTCAGGTCTATCAAATGTTTTAGAGAAGTATTGTACCTCAATTCCAGTTTTAAATGTGCAAATGATGTCCATCTCCGTTTGGGATTTATGCACAAAGTATTGGGAGATTATAAATCGTCACTTAAACATTATAATTTAGCATTAATAGACATATCACCATGTACTTTTACAAAATTACAAAGTAAGTTTTTTCTTTTAATACACTAGATTCTAGTGTTTCTTATATTTAGCTGAGATGGTTAATGAACAAATAGTTTTTCTTCATCATTGTATATAGTATACACATATATATTTGAGTATACAGTGACGAAATGAATAATTGGCACAGGAATCTCATTTCACTTTAAAACCGATTTAAGGGAATATTTAAAACTATTTTTAAATAAGAATTTACCATATAGAATGAATAATTGCCTACAAAAAACAATGAAATTAATTTTAACATATTTATGTCATTATTTATTAAAAACACTTGATTTCACTGAACTAAATTAATGGAATATTAATAAGAAAAAATTAAAAAATTAATAGTTAGTTGGAAGACCTTTCTGTTCCATAACTGCCTGCAGTTGTTTAGTCATAGAATTCACCAACTTTTTTGAACCCATATTTTGCCATTTTTCAATTAGAGCCTTCTTTAACTCGTTTGGCCGCTTTTTCATTCATCTATCACACTCTTGCCCTCGATGCTATATCGGATTGATGTCGGGTGATTGTAGGGAGTATGGTAGGACGTGCGGAATATTGTACGTAAACCATATATGAGTGTATCATATGAGCCGAAGTTTTCTGTTGTTGTCATGTTGAAAGGCGAATGAAGGTGATAAATACAGAATCTCCACGTTTTTTGAGATTTTCCTTAATGATATTCAAATACTTACATTATTTCCTTAATGAAAACTAGTTCATCAATCCCTGAAGCGGTGTAAGTCCCACACAATCACCCCTGCACAACTATGTTTTACTGTAGCAGCAATGTTTTGCTCTGTATTAAGCTTTCCCCACACCATTTAACGGGCATCAGAGCGAAAAATATTAAACTTGCTTTCATCAGAGAATAGCACTTGTTCTGAAAATTCAGGCGGGTAACGTAAATACTCCTTGTCTAAACGCTTCTTTTGATTCACTGATGAAATGGAAGGTTTGCGTCTAGCAACGCGGCAATTATAATTAGCTTGTGTAGCACTCTTATGGCCGTTTTGGGATGAACATCTTTATCAAACTCTTCTTAATCTCTGCAGGATTGAGGTAATTATTGGATACACCTTTACCTTTTTTATTATCTGTCTACATTCATGGCTATTTAAACTTCTAGGGCGGCCTGAATGTTAAGCAATTTCAAAAGTTGAGTCTCCTTTAAAACGTTGCACTATACTCCGAATGGTATAGCGGTTTATTTTTTCATTATTTCCCCAACCTCAGTATATGATATCCCTTGATTGTGTAAGTAGAGGATATTTTTTCATTAAGACACTGTCGTTTCCTTTTTTGTTAGCCATTTTTAACAAAATTTTTACATATTTAAATTTTTTTTATCCAAACTGACTTACAATTTAAAATACAAACACTGTTTATTCAAGAAGATAAAATTGTGTTAAAAAAAATTGAACAGATCGACAAAATTTTTTAAATCTGGTTAAATGTGCCAATAATTCTGTTCAGCGAAATTGGTTACTTATTTGACATTTCTATTTTTAACAGAACAGAACAATTTTGCTTTTTACTGATATTATTGTAACGATTTATGACTGCCTTTACCCTAGAAAAGTTTTCTTTGCAAAGACCTATATTGTTCATGTAAGCAGAATTCCATGGCAAATAATTTTAGCTGAATTAGGCACAATAAATGCAAGCTTTCTACAATACATGCTTCAATTCCAATAAAATAAGAGATTTCCGCTACTTTCACAGTAATAAATTTGGAAGATCAATGCAAAGAATATATCATTGAAGGCAAGGTAAGCGGAATGCCGGAATGCCGATGAATTAGAATAGCTTAAGGCATTTTATTTATAACAATTCAGTATTTCAAGTATTTGTTCTACTTTTGGACGATAATCTCCTTTCAAATATAAAATTAAATACAAAAACAGTCCAACTGTGTGGTTATGAGCAGCGAAAACATAGAAAAATTGCCGGGTATTTGAAAAAAATCTCCCGGGGAGAATATAACAGAGTTATGTTAGACTTAGCGTCACTGAGTACCTAATGGAGAAATTGCATTTTTGACACAACAGGCGATAATACTGGAAACAACGCCCCATATTTACTTGACAAAAGTTGGGACTATGTACTGAATGTGATATTGTCTGAAAGAGAAGTCTGGATAGGTTCGGATAAACTCTTCGATGTCTCCCTTCACTGATGTCAAAGATGTATTTAGGTCACATCTGGTATGATTTAAAAGGGGACTAAGCGGCCTTATCCTAGATTTTCAGATTATATTATACTGGGTACCTGGTTATTGCAGCGTTTGTGGCTACGAAGTTGTGGATGAACTTGCAAGATCAAGCTCAGTTTTGAAAACTAAAACAGAGAGGTCATCAATGGGTTTTTTTATTTTGAATATTAGGAAAAATTTGATTTCACCCCTATTCTGTGCATGAGGATGTAAACGGACTGTAGTTTTGTAAGAGCCTTATAGTTAAGTCTCAGTCATATGGGCACGAAACACATTCTAAGCTTGGAGATTTATTATAGGATTGGTAATGTGGCATGGCGCCAAACAGAGGAAACAGTGGACCATTTTTTATGTCACTGTCCTGGTATGCAGATGCGTAGGTAGAGATGAACATATAGCCGATATGTTGATGAACTGGTAGATCTAGGAGACTACGGACTTGTCTAGGGTGATATCTTTAGATGTACAATTTACCAATGGGTGCCGTGATGGCTAATTGTCGTTTTTCACTTCATTTTCTCTCGTTTTTTCTCGTTACTTGATTTCAAATTTTGGTGGGAAAATACCGGGCTCCAGACCGCTGCTTTGGAAGGTGAGAAGATCAACCTTATATTTGGATGGTCTACCACAGGTCCAACGAGGAATTTTAATATCTTCACGTACCTTTAATTTTGATTGAAAGTATACCCACTCACGTTGAATTTAATCTCGTAGGATATCTTTCCAATCGAACTTTAATATCCATCGCTTTTAAAATATTGTTTGTGCTATTACAGTTGCAATCTATAACCATCCTAAGGGGTCAAATGCATCAGCAGATTAATTTTAGTAAATTTAACAGAAAATCAAATATCAGTAGTGAAGCTAAATAAGCCATTTTTCGAATCTCCATTAATGCCAATTGCCTTGGACATTTTCGGTTTATATAAGTAAAATGAACTTTGAATTTCACGATCATCTTCTTCGCTGGAGTTCTGCTGTGTGAAGCCAATGCAATGTTTTTCCAGCGAGTGGTAATTGTTGCCAAGTCATTTTGCAGAGTTAATCTGTTGCTCACTTTTCATTAAGAGATGGTTGTGGATGTCTGCGATTTCCACCATCAAAAACTACTCGCAGTTTAGCAATCGTGCTGCTTTGTCTAAGAATGCCATGAATTGTGAGATTAACCATATGATTAATTGAAGAAGCTTTCTATTGACGAATAAACTGTATACCTTCCAGTTTCATCATGACTGTGAGTTTCTTTAAAAAACTATACGCATAGCTCCTCATCTTTTGACCAAGGGTTTTTGCATAATAATAGTACTACTAGATCCCGGAATTGTCATCAACTGTGCAAACGATTACTACAGAGATACTTTAAGTTTCGATACGTTGCATTTGTGACCTAGATAAAATCCATCCTAAATTAGTTTCCTGCATGAACCGTGTTCAAATTGTTTAATACCAGGGAGGATTAAGTTTCCATAGGCGTAATTTCACAAAAGGAGGTAAATATTTTGCGGTTCCCTGAAGTCTGGATCTACAAAAAGAATTCTGATAAATAGGTTAGGTTAGCGGGTAGCTTGCCGTACACAATCAAATTCACTCGGCGGCCCATTGTGTTATCCAGTGTAAGGTAAGCCTCCTTGTATCCGTTAGTGGTGGGCTTGAACCACCAAGAGCTCCGGATAAAACCGGCCAGTTCCTTCAATGGCCAGATATTAAAAAGTTTTGTCACCGTTTCCTCCATGTTATGGCAGTTGGTGTGCCAAACCGAGCCTGTCAGTAAAGCTGCCAATAGCGCAGTGTCTCGTTAAAATTCCTGTTGGAAAGTGAATTGGTCTCTTGTCGAACTCAAGTACATAGTTCACTGGTTCTCCCGCTGTCCACTGTTGGAGACATCAGTTTTGAAATTCGGCAACCAGTTCCAAAGAATTATGATAAGTGTGGAATAAATTGAGCATTGAATTTATTCGGTTTATATAAAGTTACAATTACAGTTAATTCAAAATCTGGTTTATATCTTGGCGCAATTGAAAATCTTAGTTTTCTTGACAGTAACTGCTGTAACCGCCTATGCCTGAAACATTTATACGGCTTTTTACTAAGAAAAATGAAAGCTTAACGCTCTGATCTACAATAGCTTTCCAAAAAAAATCTTTTTGCTGCTTTTATTACCACCTTTACTGCAGGCAATATTGCTGAGTTGAGATTTATACAAATACGATTTGATATGTTTGTGACTTACAGATAATAAATCTTTTGCTGACGGTTGAAGGCTTCTATCCTCCGCTTAGAAATGTTTGAGGAATTCTTTCAAAACTCGTTGCGGATGGCTGTATGATGAAGTTCGTGGCAAATATGACATTTAGTATTCAAACCACAATAAGATAGCTTGTAACTAGGGTTAAGACAATTCCTGCAAAGACGATTTTTATTTACGACGTTTTTTTTTTCGACGAAGGGATATTCGAAAATCTAAAACTTTGGGGAAGCTGTATGAGCTCGCACAATATTAGAAGGTTTTTTTACCATTTATGGTAGAGAAGTTTGGTTACTTTAGACACTCTAGAGTATGAAAAGTTGTGTCAAAAAAATGCAACATGTCAGACATCTGTGGGATGACTGGGCTAGCCATCTGCTACTACTCTTTTCTAGACAATGTGTCCAGCTTTTGTGTAATTCGATATATCAATATATTGGATATGTCTATATCCAATAAAATTTCAATAGTTTTGAAGATATGATAAGTCGGGATTAAGAATAAACTCTTTGATATTTCTAGAAATTGAAAAAGACGCATCTTCTACCAGACTAGGAAATTTTTTTAATATTTGTATTAATTCATTTTATATACACATACACAACATTTAATTCATACCAATCAAATGGCGCCATTGGACCCAGTAAGTAAATACATTGCTTGACAAAGCAATGGAAACTTTTCAAAAATTCATTTAATCGGATGAAAATTTAAAAATCTTCTTAAGAAATTGGAAAATATTTGTGCAGCTTATTAATAAGCACTGTTATAAACATTTATCTATTTTAAAAGTATTATAATAACTTTATAATTCAGTCGTCTTTAAGCTGTAGATCCCGCCACTCATGTGTAAAATTAAGACATATAACATAAGTGGTGTGATAAGCTAAGTTGTAATCTTGACTGAAGGATTGTAATGACAAATTACGTATGTAATTTACAAATTAAACAAAAAAAATATTAAAACTACTTACTTTTTCGGTGTTAGCAAAACAATATAAACTTATGATTCTGCACGAAAAAGGAGTAAGTAGTAAACAACTTTAAAGCAAAAAGCGATTTGTGATAAATATGAACTTAACAAATAACCAGTATAAAAAATTATTAAAAAATTTTGTGAATCAGATACTGGGGAAACTCATCCTTTGTGAGATAGACCTCGAAAAACTATGCCCAGGCAAGACAGTATATGGAGAAATATTGTCATTTAAACTAGATCTGTATCCAACAAAAGTTCGAGTATTTCTTATAACATAAGGTGGGCCGATCACACACCACAATGATGCCTTCCTTGTTCCTATACTTAAGGTCCAGTCTCTTTTCCTATGGCCGACTCTTAGGTTATATTCAGAAAATAAAACAGTATTCCATTGTTGTGTAAACCAATTTATGATCTCTTTGGCACGTTTTATACGAGCAATTCTATTTTTAAAGCTATTGTTTTTATAGGGCGATAGCAACCACGATCAGTCCCTATTGCTGTGCGGTTAACAGTTGGGGAACTTATTTCCAAGCTCAAATCTCTTCCATTGTATGTCATGTCGCGTATATGGCGCCAAAACCAATTTATTATTTTCCTTACTATTACTGTTGCTATATTTACGAGTAACGCGCCATCTCCTTGTTATCTATGTTCCGTTATCTTTTAATGTTAATCGAATAAAAATTCAGTCTTGTTTTGATTTTTTCTGTTGTAATTAACGTTTCCTTGTACGTACCCAAAGGATGTATCCGCGAGGTCTTTTAGGACCCGTCCTCAATGGCTAATTTAGGTGGCCTGTAAGGAGAAGTGAAGAATGCTATCGAATGTCGTAACCATGGAAATTAGGATACTTTCGACAGAGATATCCAATTCCCTCCTTACTTTTTTATTCAAGGTTCTGAAGAGCGATACCTCTGATTTAGGAGCGGATACCCCTAGTTTAACATCATGAAAGAAGTCCATAGTGGTAGCCATATAATATGTAATTCTGACGCTTACATATGTCTTCAATATCTGCGATCGAAAAATAGATTACATCATCATCATATTAGGTTAGGTAAGGTTTGAAGGCCCAGAGATTAAAATGCCCCATTGAAAATACGTCATAGAAGAAAGAGGAAGAAGATAGTGGAAAGGATATAAGAGACAGAGGAAAAATATGTACCACAAACACACGAGGGACTAAAGCCTTGATGCTCTAGCACTTCTCAAACATCTCAACATATTTATGAATCTATGGAGAGCCCTAATGCTTGCTCTTGACAGAGAGTCAAAACCTTCGAAGAAGCTGCCTCAGCCTTATAAGGGCTGGACAGTTGCAGAAGAGGTGTTCGATAGTTTCCAACTCTTCCTTATCGCAGCAAACCATGCAAAATTCACTTAGAAAAGATGAGATATATTGAAGTGATAGCTGGTTCTCTTTCTGTCCACTGGGGGATATATTCATTGACGACTTCAAGGTCAGTATCTCAAGTCCTTGCCGGTATGTTCTTCACCTCAATGAAATTGTCAGGAGTGTGAGTGATGCGTGGGTTTAAAATCCTATAGACATTTCGCTCAAGTTTAAAGGCGAGCGAATCCACCATTATCTTTTTCTTTATACTGACTGATGATGTTTGCTGATATTGAGAAAGAGCAATCTTGTTCAACTTTGTCTCTTGGATGACAGCTGTGTTAATTTTATTATCATGCATGCGCCCTTGTGCTGACCAACTTCCCCCTCCTTGGATCGGAGGAACTTGGTCAGTGCAGAGGCTGCGTACACCTGTGGCATCACAACGGGCCGCTATGCGTGCTCAAGTGAGCTTTTTGGTAAATTAAAGCTACCACGCTAACCTAACCTAACCTAACCAGACCCACAGCTCCTGCAGAATTCGTTCGTCAGAATGCCAAGTTATTCGACATGCCAACCGAAGGCCATCGGCCCGTTAGAATCGCCTCTGCGTACTCTGTCTATCACCCGGCAATGGTATTGGTGTTTGCACACTGTCCACCAAACATGCACACCATATAGCAAGGTTGGTTCCAAAACGGCTGGATTGAGCCAATATGTGACAGTTGGTATGAGACCCTAGATCTTGCCTACGGCCCTTTTGCAGGTGTAAAGCGCTATTGTCGCTTTCTTAGCCCTATCAATAATGTTATCCTTGACCGTTAGATACTTAATATTCTTGGATAAGGAGCGTTGAACCCCATTAGGGTTGGGATGGGTAAGTTAAAAATTGCCTGGTAAAAAGCAAAACTTTCGTTTTAAGGTGTAAACACATAGACGGCCGACAGCAACTCGGCAGCTTGACAGAAAATACTACCAAGTGCTTTTTCTGCCATAATGCCGCCTGATTAATTCTTTGAAAGCAGAGCAAGCAAAACCAACAGTTGACACAAAACTGAAACAATAATGAATCTAAAATTTGAACAGCTGTTTCTTAATTGAAAACATATTTTTTAGTGGTGTTAAACTCAAGTTTTTTACGTAACTGAGCTGCTTTTTGTATGAATTTTAAAAGTGTAAAAATTACCACAGTATGTACTACTTGTTTTATTTTATTTTATCTCTAGCTAGAAGTTTAAAATATGGAAAAAGAGATGTAGTCACTAAAAAACGTTGACCAAAAAAATTGGTGCAAGTAGGGGCAGTTGAATTTGATATATTTCACATTACATACTTGTGGCAATAATAAAATAAAAAAATTGGAAAAATTATTTATTATATATTTTTTTAACTTTTAGAATTTGTCTCTGTTGAAAAATTTTAAATTTGTTTTACGGTTGCCTTTTAGCTAATACCAGCGTTGCAATTTTAATTATACTTTTAGCATTTTTAATCAATTTTTTTGCCACCGTTAGAGAAAAGAATTCAACTTTTTATCAAAACAAAATGGGAAAATTTTATGATGTTCTTTAAATTTGCTATGATGCATACAAACTATAACTTTGAGTCGCTATAACTTCAAAACTACTCATTAGTTTTCAATCAAATTTTGAATAAAATCTACTTGAAGTGCTCACTGTTCACCAAACTCAAAACACTGTGGACCGTGGTTATGATTCTCAACAGAGGCAGTGTCTGTGTGATGGTCTGATTGTTTGTCTGACGTAATATTTTAATTGTCAAAACAAAAAAAATTAGAATTATTACAAACACATTATCAAAAAAAAAAAAAAAAAAGGCAAAGGTTTTACACTGGTTACTAAAAAATAATATTTCAAAAATAAATTTGTAGCACACTCCTCCCTCCTCTTTGCTTTCTCTTATAACTATCTTTCCGGTATTCCAACACAAGAAGTTTTTTATAGATAGAAAAATCTATATATAACTGAGACGTTAAACAATTTAATTTAACATAATTTTAATTTATAAAAGCAAATGAAAAAAAAACGCTGGAGAAATAAGCTTAAACAATTACCCATATATGTTAGAGGTATACAAATGCAGCATTCCAACATAACGGTTTTTTGTAATTTGTGTTGTTTTTGCAAAATTTAATAATTTTACGTTATTAATAGTTGTTCAGTTCGATGATACACAAAAATTAACATCAAATTATGTACAAATAACAAAAATCACACAAAAGTTAACATGAAAGTGTGCACAAATAACAAAAATTACAAAAAAATAAATTATATTGACGTCAAAGAGTTGATCGTTAAAATGCATAATGGTTTCAAAATTTTGTGGGAAATTACTGGAAATATTAGAGCAAGAAGGAAGAAGCAAGAAAAAATTTAACTGCATGGTTGTCTAAGGGTATAGCTGAAGCGATTCCTCTGGTCGAAAATGGTCTTCTCCAAGTATAGTCATGGTTTTGTGGGGAGTCTAATATTTATGCGATTAATCGTCGGCCAATGTTTACCAAGAAACCATTTTGGAAAATTAAAATTAAATTACTTAACAGTTGCAATTTCTAAAACCACCCGTGAACAATTCAGCAAGATTTGTGCCAGCTCATAAAGCTAAAACGACAAAAACAGTTTTCCAGCATTCATCTTCTCTGATGAATTGTATCCTGGTAGTCCAAATTTCAACCTGGTGTTTCAAAACTCTAGATATGCCAGAGGTTTTTGATAATTTGCATGAAGGTGCTTTATCTATCGTCAGATCCAAACACATTTTTAACGTTGAAATCGCTGCCGTAATACTATGAAATAACGTGGATGTAATTTTAGAACATGCAGATGGTTCAATCAAGTGCTTCCAATGAGTACAAGCCACTATTATCATTCATAAGCTAATTTTTGCTGTTGATTTAATTAAGGAATATTTTCTTGGACATAATTTTTCAATATATCTCGATCGCATTTTACTTCTCGAAACAAATCTTAACTAAAAAGTCACTTCTAGGACGATTTGGAGGCGGTAAATTAGTTGTTCTGGCTAAAAACGACAATGTTGTAGACTTCCACAGGACTATTCTTCTACCTTTTGCAAAACTGATAGTGTTGAATTTTCAGCGAGTGTTAACAGGGGACTTGGGTTTGACAGGTTAACATTTTGAAAATTTTCGCTTGACAAGAGTCTTCATTTTATCCCATACGGTAGCTTGTTCCTCATAAGTGTATTTAAAGATTGCCATCTTTTGAATATGGGGTTTGAAGGTTTTAACTTCAGCTTCACATAAACATCCCAAATGTGGATGCTCCATTTCCTTATAGACCAATTTATGTGCTCTTTGGCGAATTTAAAACGAGCAGACCGATTTTTCTTAGTTACCACAGGTTTTTCGCAATGCAGAAGCATTCAATGCCAGCCTAGTGAGCTAAACGGCTGACTAATACTCTATTTTAGAATATTTTTAATGGTGAAAGAGGCGAAGTATTTTCCATGAATTGTGACGGCTATATAATACTTTTGCTTTTTATGGCAATTATTATTGCCTTCTTTGTACATTTTATGTAACTTAAATTAACTGATTATTCCGTTTTCCTTCTGCAGAAAATCTAAAATGGAAATTGCAGCTCAGGTAGCATGGACAAAATTGACCAGATTTGTCACTGGCTCATCCTTGATATAGTCCTAATCATGGAATAGACATTCACCAAATGTCTAAATTTAAGCCTCGTAGAGCAGAGCTATCATTAAGAAAGTGTTGTATCAATATAATAGGCAGATAATACGCAAAAATTATGAGCGTGCAATAGTTAGATCAATTGAAAGCCTAATAGACTTTCAATCATAGGACAAGATAGTGTTTGCACTTTTCATTGACAGAAATGATTAGGTTTTGGACGTTTTGCAAGTTTTGATATTAGCCCACTTAAATTCTATTTTCCTTATCGCTTATCTATCAATCAAGTTCCACAGCTCCAACAAAGGCGAATGAAAGCACGTCACGTTGTGCATGAGCTACACGGAAATACGATCTTATAGTAGCACACTCGTCTGCAATATCATTCCCTCGGATGCCATAATAGCTTGGTACGCATGTCCATACGATGTACGCCGAGCTTGGCTACTAAGTGATTGCATCTGAGAACGCATTTGTGTCTCACTACGTTGGAGTTGAGAGTGCTTATCGATGCAATGCCGCCCACTTATGACGAAAGTTTTAAATTTTTGTTGGTACACTCTTCTAGCTAATTCTTCCCATATATGTTCAATTACGTTGAGATCTGGGCTCTGTGGAGGGGTTTCTATAAGTTTGAGGCAATTATGAATCAACCAAAGCTTTTCCACACCCGAAGTGTGCTTGGGATAATTGTCCTGGTAAAAAGCAAAATCATTCGCAATGCCTAAGAACTAATAAAACAGCAGTGGAAAAGATGTTTGCTTAAATACTATTCGTAATACATTGCACAAACATAACTACCATGGCAGAGTTGCCAGAAAAAAGCCATTTATTAGGCCTAAGAATAAAAACAAGAGAATAAAATTTGTTAAAGAGTATTTGTTTAAAACAGAAGAATTTTGGAATAAGGTAATTTGGTGTAAAGATATCTTAAAATACATTTTTGCTGATAGTTTTTGTTCGTTACAAGGTTCTGTTCACTGACGAGAGCAAATACAATTTGCATGGATCAGATGGCAAGATGTTTGTGTGGCGTAAACCAAATGGAGAGTTTAATCCTCAAAATACAAAAGCTACTGTTAAGCATGGAGGAGGCTCTGTTATGGTTTGGACCTGCATGTCGAGTGCTTGGGTGGGCAATTTGCATTTTATTGATGGTAACTCCTACCTCAACATTTTGAAGGAAAATATAAAGCAAAGTGCCGAGAAATTAGGCATTGCGAATGATTTTGTTTTTTTTACCAGGACAATGATCCCAAGCACACTTCGTGTGTGGAAAAGCTTTGGTTGATTCATAATTGCCTCAAACTTATAGAAACCCCTCCACAGAGCCCAGATCTCAACGTAATTGAACATCTTTGGGAAGAATTAGCAAGAAGAGTATACCAACAACAATTTAAAACTTTGAATCAGCTTAAGGCGGCTTTACTGGAAGCGTGGAATTCCATAGAACCTGAGATATGCTACAATTTGGTAAAATCAATTCCAAAACGTTTACAGGCCGTTCTTCAGAACAAAGGATATGCCACAAAGTATTAATTGTTCTCTTTCGTCATTTTTAGCAAAGGTGCTCTTCTTTGTCCGATTATGCGTTGAGCGCAAAAAATTGAGTTAATTTTCTTTTTCTTTATAAAATTACCGTTATCATGAAAAATGTTGTTATTTTTTATTAATCTGAAAGGCTATAATGTAGAGTGTAAATAAAAGCAAAAAACATATATTTAATATTTTCTTTTTAAGTTTTAAGCACATACATATCAGACTAATGTTTGTCCGATTATGTGATGGAGCCACTGTATATAATAATATAATGTTATAATTTAATATCTTTTGTATTATTAATTTTATTTTAGTTCGATTTCATATTGCTCATCTTTATGAAGTTCAACGTAAATTTAAATTTGCCAAAGAGGCGTATGAGCAACTACTTAATGAAAAAGAGCTGACATTGGACTTAAAAGCTATTATTTACAGACAACTTGGTAATTTTTCATAAATTCTCATAAAGTTGTTATTAGAAATTAAAATTTTTTGTATAATTTTAGGGTGGATGTATCATTGCGCTGAATACTTTGGAGACAAAAAGCAACGAGAATCCTATGCCATATTATGTTTACAAAAATCAATTGAAGCAAATTCAAAATCAGGACAATCATTATACTTGCTTGGAAGATGTTATGCGGGAATAAATAAGGTTCACGACGCTTTTATAGCTTACAGGAATTCGGTAGAAAAAAGTGAAGGCAACGCAGATACGTGGTGTTCTATTGGGTATATATATAATTCAAAATTTATTTGGTTATGTTTTACCTTAATAGAAATTTCAGAGTTTTATACCAGCAGCAGAATCAACCCACAGATGCATTACAGGCATATATATGTGCAGTTCAGTTAGATAAAAATCACAAAGCTGCTTGGACAAATTTAGGGATATTGTATGAAAGTTGTGGACAACCGAAAGATGCTTTTGCATGTTATCTAAATGCTGTAAAAAGCACTGAAAAGGTATATTATTAAAAAATTACATATTTTTCAGATTATGTAAGATGAATTTTGTTAGTTTCCCATACAGTCAGACGTTTGTCTGAAACCTCTCGTCTTACAGAAATAGGGTATAAGTGTCTTAGTTTGTATGAAATTTATAAAATCCATCGTCGGTTCACATTCTATATTAGAGCTCAAAGATTACATTACGAATATGAGCATTTTGTTTCCTTTTTGAAAGCTTTTAAAAAAGTAAATTTGAGACAGAGTAAAATTTGTTACTTTAAGTATTCTATGAACTCATATGAATTTTTCCAATATTTCGTTTTATTTCGGAATAGCACATAACATAATTTTGTTTTCACTTAGGTTTGTTTATTTATTTTTTTAATGGCAAATTAAAAAAGTTTAGATCATTTAATTGACTTACATATACACATATGCACAAATATAAAATTTAAAAATAACATCCGATACAATAAAAATAATAATATTATACATTTGGCCGTTAGACCTGTTATCATTTATGGCTGCACAGTATGGTGGACTGCTTTTAAATCGGGGAGCAGTTGAAATATTCTATCTTAAATACAGAGATGTGCTTCTGTTAGGATATGTTCTAAGTCCGGGATGCTTGCGGCTCAAAAATGGATATATGAACAGGAGCAGATCTTCACTTATGGAACCAACGTTTGAAATCATATAGTCTTCCAGCGGAATATAGTCTCTTTAAGACGAATATTCCAGGGATTAAGTCCACGAAAGTATTTAGGAAACGTATAGCGAAGTGTTCCAGGATAACAATTTATTTAGATAATCAGGCAACAATGAAAACTTTGAGTGGATATGTTTTTTGGATCACATATGGTCAGTAAAATTCTGCCAAGTTCCTTTATATCGGAATATTGATATTCATAGTAACGTTACTGACGACGAACTGAATAAACTTTTAAGTTAAGCATCAGCTTTGGAAGTAATGATAGGACAGTGGTCGGTGAATCCACCAAAAGGAATATTGAGGAACGGTTCAAGTCACTGCAATTGTGTTTGGGTTTGTGAATCGGACTGTAAAGTGCAAATATTTTATAGCCAAACCCCAGTCCTACACGTACGAAACAAGCTAGAAATAAGTCGGATATTTACCTATTCTGCGTTTCGATTATGTCTCCGCATTCAGTTACACTATATTTGGAAATTGGTGTTCAATCGAATCTAGGGAAATAGCGGAAGAGTATATTCAACATTTCCTTTTTTGCTGAACATATGCAAAAATAACAAACATATATAAATACATACATAGTTGGTCATTACAAACGTTCAGTCAGGATTACGACCTAGATTCTCTGTCGTTCAGAGTCGACTTTAAACTGTAGGTCCCACCACTCATGTATAAAATTAACTTACACAACATAAGTGGTGTAATAAACTCGATTTGGTCCTTCCAACGGATACAAGGTCGTCCACTTCGCCGATTTCCGCAGATGCCCGCATCAAAAACCCGTCTCGCCGGAGCATCCTCCATTCGAACGACATGGCCGAGCCAGCGCAGCCGCTGGATATTAATACGCTACACAACGTCTATGTCGTTGAGGAGTTCATATAGCTCATTGTTGGATCGGATGCGGAAATCATAGCCAACTCGTACTGGACCGAAGATTTTTACGCAGTACTTTTCTCTCGAACACTCAAGGCTGCTGCATCAGTACTTAATAGGGTCCATGCCTCTGCGCCATCAAGAAGCACGGGTAGCATGAGCGTCTTGTAGAGTGTAATTTTTGTCGTACGAGATAGGTCTCTGCTACTCAATTGCCAATTGAGAGCATAGTAGCACCTTTTGGCAAGAGTAATCCTGCGATTGATCTTCAGACTGACATCATTTTTGGTGGTAACGGCGGAGCTGAGATAAATGAATTCCTTGATTGTATCAAAAGTATAGTTATCGGCCGTAACTGAGAATCAATGCGCCGCACGTCTCTACTTGTCAATAACATATATTTTGTTTTGCCCTCATTTACTGCCATACCCATCTTAGTAGACTCCCGTTCAATAGCACTAAAGGCAGCAGTAACATCTCGCTTGGTACGCCCAATGATGTCAATATCGTCAGCGTACGCAAGCAACTGGACACTTTTTTGAAAAATGCCATTGTGATGTACTCCCGCCTTTCGCAGCACACTCCATGACGAAGTTGAAGAGGTCGCATGATAAGGTGTCGCCCTGTCTGAAACCTCACACGGTATCAAAAGCTTCGGAGAGGTATATTCCTACCTTGACGGAGCTGCAGAAATTGCTCAACGTCATTCTGCATAGCCTTATCAGTTTCGCAGGTATACCGAGCTCAGACATTGCGGCAAAAACACGATCCCTTATGGGGCTATCGAAGGCAGCCTTATAGTCGACAAAAAAAATGGTGTGTCGACTTGTTTTTCGTGGGTATTTTCCAGAATTTGGCGTAGTGTGAAGATCTGGTCGATGGTGGACTTGCCAGGTCTGAAGCCGCACTGATAAGGTCCAATCAGTGTTTTGACGAGTGGCTTCAGTCGTTCACACAATATGCCTGTAAGAACCTTATATGCGATAGGGAGAAGGCTTATACCCCTGTAGATGGCGCATATAGTAGGGAGGAAGACGCTCCGGGTTTATAACCCTCGGTTGGACGCTTAACCTTTTGATAGAATTTTCGAGCGTCATTCCTACATCTATACATCTCGACTTGCTCACGCCTTTCCTACTCCCTCTTCTTGCGTCTGAAAAGGCGTCTCTCGTCCCTTCTCTTCTCTCTATAGTTCTTGGCAATGGCTCGCGTAGCGGCTGACTGCAACGTTTTCTTGTATGCGGCGTTTTTCGCTGCAGCTGCCTCGCGACACGTACCATTGATTTCGTTGGGGTGGGCGTTCGAAACCAAGGACTGTTTCCGCAGTAGTGCGCAAGGAGTGGGAGATGTTGGCACCCAGTCCGTCACTGTCGTTGATATTAGATGGGAAACGACGGAGCTTGTCTCAGAGTTGAGCGGAGAACGCTTCAGCTGTCCTTTGTGATCGCAGCTTCTTAACGCCCAGCTTTCGCAATGCACTAGAGTGCGCAGACCTCGAGGCGCTAATGCGCAATCGAAACTTGGCTGCGACAAGGTAGTGGTCCGAGTCGATGTTTGGACCTCTGAATGTGCGCACATCTAGTACACTGGTTGGATGTTGATCGATCAGGGGACATCCATGTGCCCTTTTGAATGTCGAGATGTTGAAACTTGGTGCTACATACTACCATGTTACGCGCCGCGGCGAAATCGATCAGCCTCACCATTGGAGGTAGTGTTGGCGTGGAGGCTGAACTGTCCGACGGTGGGGCCAAAGATACCTTCCCGCCCGACGTTCGCATTAAAATCTACCAGGACAATTTTGGCGTCATGGGACGGGCACTTATCATATACGTCCTCGAGTTTAGCGTAGAAGGCATCTTTAACCACATCGTCCTTTTCTTCCGTCGGGGCGTGAGCACAAATAAGGCTGATGTTGTAGAATTTTGCCCTGATGCGGATTGTGGCTATTCTTTCGTTCACAGACGTGAACCCAGAGACAAGGTGGCGAAGTCTCTTATTAACCACAAAACCGCATCCGAATTCGTGCTTATCAACATGACAGTTGTAATACACATCGCAAAATGCCAGCGTTTTGCATCCTTGCCCTATCCATCGCATTTCCTGTATGGCAATGATGTCCGTCTTACATTTCTTGAGGGCATCCGCCAGCTGGGCGGAAGCGCCTATCCTATAAAGGGTGCGGACGTTGCAAGTGCCTATTCTTAAATCGTTGTCCTTTGAACGTTTGCCGTGGTCGTCAACTTTTGAGGGGATCTTTTTTAAGTATGTTCCGATTTTCATTGGAGAAGATTTTTATGTGGTGGGTTCCAAGCCCTACGTACAACAAAAAATTTAAAAAATTAAAAATTAAAAAATTTACAAAATTTAACGTCCAGGGGATTGGACTTCGCTGCACGCATTAGTTAACATCTAGCGGGTGCTATAATGCCAACCAGGAGGGGCACGAGGCTGCGTGTCAACTTGAATATAGCAAGACAAGGATCGTCCTGGGGGGCGCCACGTTGACCACAGTCAGACGTTTTACCTTGTTTGCATGCATTCCACCCTCCCATTCATATTCATTTACAAAAGCTAATTTCAAAAGTAACAAATTATCATACAATAACAAAAATCACATTTAAAAAAATGTAAAAATAAATATTTTAAGAAAAGAACATTAATCTAAACATTTTTGATGTTGTGTAGCGGTAAATTATCTTTAGGTGGTTTTGATGGTATAGAAGTTCCGGCGTGTCTTATAAGACGGATTATTTTTCTAATGGCTGAGGGAGAATTTGTTGTGGATTCAAGATGTTTCCAAAAATTGTCATGCAACCCATCATTGATAATGATAATTGCTCTTGATGCCATAGAAATTGAATATTTCTCAAACAAAGATGTAAATTCTGAGAAATCGGCTTCATTTCTCAAAAGATCTAAAGGTGTTGATCGAAGCAATGCTTGTTGCTGTTCTATAACAATTATTTAAAGCTACATTAATTTTGTTGATATTTCTTTGTGATGTCCATCCGTATAAAGTTATGCAATGTTTGATAATACCATTTGTTAGGGATCTACAAATATTTATCGCTTCTAAAGGTTGTTTATTTTTGAGAGTTTAAATGCTATGAATTTAACATGATTGTTCCATAAAAAATTTTTGGAAAACAATAATCCAAGAATACACATCTCTTCAACTATATTGATGTCAATGCCTCGAACACAGACTACAGTTAATTTTTCTGCATACGTGTAATATTTCTTTTGGGGATTACCAACTGCAACTGCAAAACTATTGTTTGCGTAAATACCAATGCAGTCAATACCTGGTAGATTTTCAACTGCCTTAGCAAGAGAGTTGGCGTATATAGCATAAAGCATAACAGACAAAGGTGACCCTTGCGGAATACCATTTTCAAGGGGATACGAGAACGATAAATAGCCATTAACCTTAACTCTAAAAGTTCGATTTTCTAAAAAGGATTTTATTAAAATAATTATTTGTAAAGGCATTTTCCAAACACTAAGCTCCTGCAAAATGTACGTTAAAATGACTTCTGACAGAACAAGTGTGTTTTTTATTTTTTAAATTTGTTCGTAATGTTTCCTCCAGTTGATGACAAATGCTGTGGACTCCACGTCTAGGTAAGAAAGCATGCTGATAGCAAATTTCCAAAATCTCTTGCATAAAATTTTTCTAAAATTTTAGATACAACAGGTAAAAGTGAGATGGGACGGTATCCGTCAAGCTGATTCGGGTTTTTATTTGGTTTGGGAATCGGAGATAATGTGGCACCTTTCCACATACATAATTGGTGATTACAACCCTTCAGTCAGGATTACGACCTAGTTTCTCACACCACTTATGTTGTGGGTGTTAATTTTATACATGAGTGGCGGGGCCTACAGTTTAAAGTCGACTCCGAACGACAGATTTTTGAGAAACTTTTCATGGTAATTTTATTTACTCTCAGAGTTTTTGCCAGAAATCTGCTGAGAGGAAGTCGCCGATGAAATACTTTTTGTTTTGATGTCTGGCCTGGGGTATGAACCCTGGCTTTTCGTCTAATAAGCCAACACACTACCTACTAGACTACGGCGGCTTCCACTGATGAGGAAAAATTCCGGAATCCAATATACTACTATATAATAGACAAAGACGCTGTTTGATTTGAAGGGGGAGTTTTTAATCATATTGTATGTAATTTTGTCATTTGCGGGCGTACTACCCCTAAGCGATTTTAGGGTTTCATTCAGTTCAGTTATTCCAACTTTACGAACTATTTCATTATATTTATTGTTGGGTTGTGCAAAATCTTCAATAACCAAACTATTCTTTGCTGATATGATCTCTAGGTCAAAAGAACTGTTTGAGGTTAAAGATGATCAATAATTACCGAACCTGTCTGCAATTTGCTGCGGATTTGAAAAACTGATTCCATCGACAAAAATTGTGGGGAAATTGACTATATTGTTAGTTCCCAAGTTTTTGACTTGGCTTCACAAAAAACGGACGTCCATGGATGGGTTTAAAGAGTTAACGAAATTTCCCCAATTGCATCTTTTAGCAGTCTTACCTACACTCCCTCTTATCACTGGCAAAGGCTCTTCGGTATTCAAGTGCATTTTCCTGATTTCGGATCCTTTTAGAAAATTTTCCACACATTTTGCCTCGCGAGAATTAAACTGGAAATCTGAGAATTAAACCATATTGGATTATTTACTTTGGCAGGCTTACGGCTGAGTGGGATGGTGCGGTTTATTTGTGCTGCCTCTTTGTTTATGTTTGTTGATTTTTCGAACTTCTCATTAAAAATTGCTGCTTTTTTTTATTAAAGAGCACCCAATCAGCTTTTTTGTCTTGAAAACGTGAAACAAAACTTATTTCTATTGTAGTGTCTGCACTGTTTGTTATAAGGATAGGAAAGTGGTCAGCAACAAGTGGCAAATCCAAACATCGCCAGGATAAGTTCGGAGCTAAATCAACACTGCTCATTGTGACGTCAATAGAAGTTAAAGTATGAACAATGTTGGTGATCCATCGTTCAGTACAATCAAGTTTGTCTCATCTGCAAAATTTTCCCATATTCTCCCGCTGGTAGAATTAACGAAAGAACCACATATTACATTTTGAGCATTGAGATCACCTAATATGAGCTGCTAATACAAAGTTATCGAGCATTCGAGGACTTAAATTGAAGTCATCTCCTTTATATATATTAGCAATTTATAAATAATATCACATTTTATAAACAAAAGGTAATCATCTGATTTACTGTGCTGATTGCAGTTAATGTTATTCTTAATAAAAATTGCAATCCCAGTTTTGGCATAATTATAATCTTTGTTATGATGAAAAACTTTAAAACCAGGTAAATGTAAAAGAGGTAGATCCTTGTGAGTTATGTGAGTTTCTTGTAAAGCTACTATATTAGGTTTATGTTTAGCAATTAATTGTTCTAGGGCAAACTTGAATCATTGAATGTTCCACTGTAATATGTAAATGTTAAGACCAATGTTCATTGAATATTTTTATTTTTCTTGTTCCTTTTAGGCAGTTTTTTTAAAGCCCTAGGTGTGATTATAGTATTTAAAATCGGAATTTTTTTATAAAGTTGGGTGCAAAGGAGAGTTTTCATCAGGTTTGTCTTTATTATCCTTTTTTGAGGTCGATACATCCAAACCATAGTTAATGTCTAACAATCATTTCGTCAGTAATATTTTCGTCAACGTTAACGGCTGCTTCATTGCTGGAAATGTTTTCGTAAAATACAGGATTATTATCACTGAAATAATCGACGCTTGTACTGTTTTTAGTGTGAGAATTGAGTGAGTTATAGTTTGTTATATTAGATTCTATAGATGAGTTTAATATTGTTTCTCGAGAGAGGGTTGTATTTGAGCTGTTATTTTTCTGTGGGTTGTTATTTTCTTTTTGTTGTTGAGTGGGTAAAATAGCTGGTGTTATTTTTTTGTTGGTGAACTTCTTTTTCTTCAATTTGTTTCGTTATTTCTAGAGCTTTATTTCTTTCTTTTAAATTTGACTGTTATTTTGCTGGTAGATGAATTTGTAACGGCTTTTATTTTTTGTTCTATGTTCTGTTTTGATTTTTCATGTTCGTTGATGGATGAATTATGTTCGGAAGAAGAATTTTTAAGAGTGTGTATAATTGCTTATTGTTTTTTTTTATTTTTTTTATTTTATTTTTTTTTTTTTGGAAATGGTTTTAGTGTATGGATTGTTGGATTTTCGTTAAAAATAGCCCAAACTTCCCTTATTGTACATCTGCATGTTATTCTTTAATAATTTACCGACTTATGTTTCCAAAATGAGGGTCACTCATGGTCGTGGTAAAAAAACTACGGTAATTTCTATCAATCTCTTAGCAAGTTAATGTACTTTCAGAATGTCAAGTTTATCTCATCAAACCTCATATTAGACTAAGTCAAATTATACATATATGTATATCGTTTTAAACGCCCATACCTCTCCTTTCTAATAAGGTTTAAATATTGGACATCAGTTCAGAAATGTTTGTGTAATCAATAAATTTGTGCGTAAAGTAAAAAAAAAACAGTTTTTGTCAAATAAAACCAGTTTGGAGGGTTCAAGAAATATAAAAAAAATATTTTCGAGTTTTATTCAAAAAAAACTCACAACTTACACTATGTCGCATAGTGTAATTACAGTCATATCGTTTAACGTCCTTTTTACCGCTTAACAGAGATGTGGCTGATTTACGATATTTTTGAAGTGAAGCTACCCACAAGCAGTTAGAACACGAAAATGTTTATATGACTTAACTTGTAGTGGCAAAGCCATTATCAGTCATTATCTTAGCATTATGCAACTAAAACGCTTTTTTCACCAGATATAAATATAATCTTCACTTTATAGTACAAAAAAATACAAGATTATCCAAAAATATATTTAATACGTCTATGAAAAGTTTTATAAGTTTTCCTACTTTTTGCCTAAAAACACAAAAATTTGCTACTAAAAACACAACGTAGAAAAACTTAGCTAATGCAGGATAATATAAAGAATGTGAAACGAAAAAATATTTATATCGTAAGGTAAAATAGCGGTGTTTATAGGAGTACTTCACACATGATCAGCAGATGAAATTGCGATCTAATAGAGTTCATAAACGGAACTATCTTTAACATGGTAGTTATCTTTGGGATATTAGGTCACATTGGGAGAGGATGAATATGGGGCATCTCACTGTTCTTTCTCTTCTATATTTTATTTCTTTACCTTTTTTACTTATCTTGTTTCCATGTTTTTTCTTTTCTTTTTCTTCTTTTTTTCTATCCTCCCGCTGTCAACATCTGATATTATTTACATACATTCCTTCAGTCCCTTCATTGGGTCCGGATGAAATTTTATCCTCTATGTTGCAGAATGTCACCGGAGGAGCTGTATTGACTTTAGGGCATGTTCGGTGGGTAGAATTTTTCTTAGGGCCTAGAAGGATATCTTTATACACGAAGCAGTAGGCCACATTACTCTAGTTCCGGACATTATGGGCCGATTAGGCTATCATAATTTTTACTGAAAACTATGGAGAGAATAATAGAGGATAAGAATCGGCAAGATCTTTCTCAGTAGATTTCAGCATGGCAACATGAGGGATAGATTTGTGGAAACTGTGATGCTTGAGCTCATTGGCCACATTGAGCAATGATATGCCATTTAATAATGTCGATAATGAGGACATCAGGGAGGTTCTTGGGGGTTTTAGTTTCCAGATTGAGTGCATTATCGACAGCTGTGATGAAGGGTAACCAACGCGGAATTAGGTGAAACTTATCAGAAAATACCAATGTGTCGTAAGTGGTACTTTCTCCTCTGTTTTACAATCTTGATGTGAACAGCATCTTGAGGAATTTTGAAGCTGAAGGAATAAAGATTGTAGGCGGTTGGCGAGGTGATTATGGTCACGAAAAACCCTTCCGAACACTGGAGACCTCAGTCAAAGGGTTTTGACATCAATCCCGATGAGACAGAGAACATTGAACTGGAGGAAGAAGGGACTTAACGAATAGTATGCAGTCAGGAGTGCCATAGATAGGAAATGTGGTCGTCCACCAGAGAATTTGAAGTACGTCTGCGAAACTATGATCATACCGGTTTTTACATATGGCATATGGCTGGATTGAACTCATCAGACTTTGTTAAGGATGATTTTGAGACTACTTCCGGTGGATTTGAACATACCAGGTTTTTTGTATGTTGGGCTTACGGGCATAGGGACGCCTGGTGGACTGACTATACGGTCAGTGTATCGGACGTCAGAAGATTGCTTAAAGTAATTTTTCTAGACTTAAAGCAATGGCATGGTCCAAGTAGTCTACTTGACGGTTATGAACGGAGAACTCTTGACGATGTAAAAGTTTACATTTCCAAATTTGGCGAAGACATTAAGAAGGCCCCTCTTTGTGCCACATTCAGTCAGAGTTTAATCGAGGAGTTTTCGATCAACAAGGCAAATTGCAACAAGGAAATGATTTGCATAGGAACCACGGTGGTTATTTATGTGGATGGTCTGGAGGTCTTGAGTCCGCTAACTGGGTCTTATATCTGAATATTGATATAGTCGGATATTGGTTGGAGTGTGTGGAAAAGCCCTCATGGTACTGACTTGGGTTCCGGTGCATTATGATGTATACGTTTTACTGATGCTGTATGTTAATTATCAAAAGACGGAGCGGAAAGGCGCGAACCTGATGCACAGTGGTTCAAGAGCCCAATCTACCTGGAAAAAGTAAATTTTTTATGTTTCAAAGTTCACATAATTTGTTTGGTAATTGTTAAATAACTATCCACTGTTCATAACTGTATATCAGGTTTTTTATTTTTTTTTTCTTATTTGCTTTATTATGATGTTTGAAAAATGATCAATTCCATTGCCTCTGTTGATATAAGAGGCCAGTCGATTCACAGCATTACTTTTGAACTGATCGTAACTTCAAACAATAGCATATTTTGACTTTCTTTTTTTATAAAGCATTATGTCAGGTATGTTCTAGCTACATTATAAATAAATGTCGAATTTAAATGTTCTGTCTGTAAAATAATAGGTAAGAGGAAATATGTTGTTTGTGTAGTAAATATTTAGCATTTTATAGTTTTTAGAGTAACTTTTAAATAGGATTCCCGTGGATTCCCGTGAAATGAATTATGCCCTATTTATGTGTGTAATGTCCACTTTAGATGGAAAAAAAATTAGCTTCAATTATTTACCGGTACACTTTTTATATACATATATAGATAACATACCCATAACACGGAGAGAATGTGTGGATTGCCGAAATGAAAAGCAAAGGAAGGGCAAAGGCTGTCATTAGCTATTTTTTTGCTAAGAGTGGGTTACAGAAGATTAAAACAGAAGATTATTGCAATAAAGTTAAGTTATCTGTACGGAGATTAAGGTATTCAATTAACGAAAGATGGATAAAAGCAAAAGGATGTAAGAATTATTTTGAAGACTAACAAAATTTAGTTAGATGGACTATTTTGTCTTCCTTCTGAAAATGTATTTAAAATACCAAAGGATTTAGGGATACAACCGTCAACGTCAAATTTTGGCAGACCTCGATCAGATTTTTCAGGTAAATCTGAAAACGGGAAGCGTATGGAAGTGTCTACTTTAGTTAGTGGATGTTCACCTGAAAAACTAGCGTTCCCTGCTGGCGTTAGCCTTTATAAATCTGGCAAGAGGGATGCTGCCGCGCTTCTAAAGAACATAAATGAATCTCCAACGAGACCATCTAAAATTACAAAAATTGTTAATGCATAATCTAAGGAACCAGTACCGTATACAGATGAAGAAGCATTACGTCTGTTTATAGATGGAAAATATACGAAAGCAAGTTATAATGCGATGCGTACTGGTGCTAGGATTCGTAACGCGGATATATACCCATCATATCATCGAATTTTGGAAGTTAAACAAAAGCGCTACCCAAGTAATGGAATAAAGGTATCCTATGTAATAGCAGAAGTGTCTCTGCAGGACTTACTTGATCACACTGCATGTAGAATTTTAAAATTGCATAAAAGATGTCCTTGAGGAATTCAATTATACGGAATTGACTTTGATTTATAAATGGGGGTGTGATGGTAGCAGTGGGCACTCAACCTATAATCAAAACTTTAGTTCAAATGATTCCTGTAAAACAGATGAATATTTGTTTGCAATTTGCTTGGTACCTTTGCAGCTAAAGTACGGTAACGATCATATGGGAAAACCCACGTCTATCATCTACACGTTTCTGCAGGCCGATTAAACTAATTTTTGAAAAGGAAACAAAATCTTTGATTTAATGTGAAACTAATTACATACAAAGAATGAGTTATTTAAAAAAATTTTATATTTACCTCTTTACCTACAACGCCACGCCCATTTTACCTACAACTCCCACTTTGGTGCAAAGAATGCCTTCAATGGGAAATATATAACTCCAAAATTTCATACTTCTAGCTGCTTCCGAAGAGAAGTTATGACTTTTTTCCAGCTAGATTGGCCTCTTGAACCACTGTGTGATGGACCGATTCGATCGATTAACCTCTCTCACTTCTTCATTTAGAATCTTAATAGAGTATTCACGAATCATTACGTTCTGAGGGCAAAGACAAGTTTGTTGCGACAGAAGCACCCATTCTTTCCTTCGGATGTGTTGTAATGTGGGAGAGCCTGAGGTTGTTGAATATAAAGGGTGTTTTTTATAGAGGTATAGAACTTTAAGTTGCAATAAAACAACGATGGATTATTCGATTGACATGAATTTTATTTATCCGAAAGATAATCTTGTGGCATTACATTTTAAATATGATTTCAGGCATATGACCGCCACGGTTGGCGCGGATGTAGTCCAATCTGGACGTCCAATTTTCGATGACTTTCCAACATTGGTGGCCGTCGTATATCGGCAATAATACGGCGAATGTTGTCTTCCAAATGGTCAAGCGTTTGTGGCTTTACCGCATAGACCAATGACTTTACATAGCCCCACAGAAAGTAGTCTAGCGGTGTTAAATCACAAGATCTTGGAGGCCAGTTCACAGGTCCAAAACGTGAAATAAGGCGGTCACCAAACGTGTCTTTCAATAAATCTATTGTGGCACGAGCTGTGTGACATGTTGCGCCGTCTTGTTGAAACCACATCTCCTGGACATCATGGTTATTCAATTCAGGAATGAAAAATTTAGTAATCATGGCTCTATACCGATCACCATTGACTGTAACGTTCTGGCCACCATCGTTTTTGAAAAAGTACGGACCAATGATTCCACCAGCCCATAAAGCGCACCAAACAGTCAGTTTTTCTGGATGTAACGGTGTTTCCACATACACTTGAGGATTACCTTCACTCCAAATGCGGCAGTTTTGTTTGTTGACGTAGCCATTCAACCAGAAGTGCGCTTCATCGCTAAACAAAATTCGCTTATGAAAATCGGGAACAACGGTAATCTCGTTTTGGGCCCATTCGACGAATCTACGCCTTACTTGATGATCGTTTGGCTTCAAATCTTGCACGAGTTGGATTTTGTAAGCACGCAAACCAAGATCCTTTCGGAAAATCTTCCATAAAGTGGATGGACACAGATCCAATTCCTGTGCTCGATGGCGGATGGACTCATTCGGGTCTTCCTCAATGCTACGCTGTACAGCAGCAATAGCTTCTTCTGTACGCACCGTACAGCGTCTCTGGGGATGCGAGTTATCAATAAGAGTAAACGTGGTGCAAAAACGTTCCATGGTTAATCGAATTAACTGCTCTGATGGACGATTTTGTCGATGATAAAATGGACGTAGTGCGCGATACGTTTTCCGCACAGAACCATTATTTTCGAAATAAAATTCTATTCATGATGAATTGCCAAACCAAACTGAAAATAAATCACTTGACAGCTGTTAAATCGGTCGCCATCTTGAAAAGTAATGCCAACTTAAAGTTCTATACCTTTATAAAAACACCCTTTATATTGGTTGTATTTTTCCTGGCGTGCAGAGGCAAACACTCAGGATGCTTACAGGGGTTTCTCAAACCTTAGTTTTAGCCGCTACTAGGATTCTTATACTGAGAGTTTCATATCTAGTCCTTATCGCCTTCATTCGGTTTTAATGAATGCAAAATCTCAAGTTATTTATTGACTCAAGCTCGGTTTTAATTAACAGGACATTAATTGTATAAAGTTAAAGTTAAGGACAAACACTACACAAATTGAACAGCATTTTTATTGTAATTTGTTGTCTTTTTCATAAATTTCTTCTCCGGTCAACGTAGGCGACTGTAATTTATAGGCTGAAATATTTTCTTTTCTGAAAATTACCTACACTTTGAATTTAATTAAAATAATAATTATTTTGTTTGTATTATTCAATAATTAATAACTATGTACGTATATTTTTGTTTGAATAAAGTTAAATTAAACTCTTTGTTTCAGTTTCTGAATAAATCATTTTATTTTGATGGTAATCAAAACTTCAATAATCAGTTGAGTATTAGCAAAGGTTTAGAACAACGAATAAAATTTTTGGAGTCTCAGTTAATTCAGGCTCCTATGCCAAGTATTACTTCCAAAAGAAGACAACTTTGCTCAATAGAAGAAGCTTGGAATTTGCCAATTTCATTAGAAATGAGTTCTCGACAGCAACAGCAGCAGCATCATCAGCAATCGTCTAATAGTTCTAAAAGACATATTGGAAAAATTTCGGTAAGTATAATTTTTGGTTATATACTGTAAATTTAATATACAGTCAAACTCGTTTATAACGAACTCGGTTATAACGAATTCTTGGTTATTACGAACATATTTTCAAGTCCTAACGTTTTAATAACAATTTTCATACAAAAAACATCGTTTATTACGAACTCGTTTATAACGAATTCTCGGTTAAAAGGAACTACTTTAAATGGTCCCAGTAATTAAATTTCGTACATTTTGCCTTTTTATAACGAACCCTCAGAAATAACTTTGAAGTGTGGCAATAGTATTTATTTTTATTTAATATGGCAGCATTAAATTATAACTCAACATCTTTAATCAGCTGATAGATAAAAAGAATTAAAACGTCAGTTGCTAAATATTTTGAAAATGTCTAAAAATAAGAGAAAATCACTGTCTGTGCTTCAAAAAATTAAAATATTAAGTGAAATAGATGAGAAACGAAAATCAAATAAAGACATATGCAAAGAATATAATATAGTAAAATCAACACTTTCAACAATTTTAAAAAACAGGACAAAAATTGAAAATTTGTATAAAAAAAAAATCAAAAGTCGACAACAACAAAAAAAATACGAAGTTCAAAATATGAAGCGGTGGAGCGGACTTTGTTGATATGGTTTCAACAGGTACGTGCCGAAAATACACCCGTTTGTGGAAGTTTAATGATGGAGAAAGCCAACAAATTAGCAAAAGACCTTAACATCAAGTTTATGGCAACAAATTGCTGGTTAGACCGCTTTAAAACTAGAAATGGAGAGTCTAATAGTGTCGAACCAGAAGCCAGAGCAAATTGGACAAACAAAATACTACCTCCCCTTTTGAGAAAATACGCAATGAGTCACATTTATAATTGTGATGAATTTGGCTTATTTTATAGGTGATAGGAGATAAATGTTTTGGTTCAAAAACTTCAAAAGAGAAGCTAACCGTTTTTGTTGGATATAACGCAGATGGCTCCGATAAACTTCCATTATTTGTGATCGGAAAATTTAAAAAGCCGTGATGTTTTAAAAATGTATGAGCTTCCTTTGCAATATGAAGCAAACAAAAACGCTTGGATGACATCAGAATTATTTTTGAACTGGTTAAAGAATATGGATCAGTATTTTCAAAAACAAAATAAAAAAATTGCTTTAATTCTTGATAACTGCACTGCACAACCATCTGTGAACTTGGAAAATATTGAACTCATATTTTTGCCGCCGAATACTACAAGTGTATTGCAGCCATGCGATCAAGGCGTTATTAAAAATCTGAAGCATAACTACAGGAAAATAATTTTAACAAAATATCTTACCGCAATTAAAATGAAACAAAAATTAGATGTTAATGTTTTAGAAGCGTTGTTTATGTTAAAAAGGCTTGGAAAAATGTGAGCCAAAGTACTATTGGTAATTGTTTTCGTCATTGTGGTTTTGAGCAAGATTTTTTGCTTTTGGATGACAATGTGAATGAAATGGCATTATCAATACTGTGGGAACAAACAAATGTGGAATCGCTGTCTTTGGAAGAATATATAAATATAGATGAAAATACTTTAACGTCGGCGCCCCTTTCTGATAGTGAAATTGTGGAAATTGTAAAGCCTCCACCTAATGATAATTTGAGCGATGAAGAAGATGAGATGGAAATAGAGGATCAAATACCTAAAATTGAAAATATGCATATTTTTTGCAAAAAATAAAAAAATATGTTCAATCAAAGCCTTATGTAGAAGAAGCAAATGACCATTTATATGCCTTGGAAAAATTTATATCAACAGAAATTATCAATGCTGCTATACAAAGAAAAATAACAGACTTATATGTAAATATACATAAATGTTTATAGTTAATTATGGTTTTTTGAAGTTATTTTTCTTATTTAGTTTTATTTTCTTTTTTAATACCATTTTATTCAATATTTTACTGAAGTACATATCGATGGCTTAATATAAAAAAGGCTTACTCAATTTTTTTCAAAATAAGGTTTTTTGTTTACTCTGGTAGACAAATGTCAGATGCACAAAAAAAATAAAAATTTTTTAAATGAGAGATTAAATGCGTTGCTGTTTCTTATTAAAAATTGTATTAAAATTTTTGTTGTATCTAAAATTTTACGAATTTTATTAAGTTTTTCCCTTCTCTTGTAAAGTAACCAAAAATCGAGTTAGGCCTTTTTTTATATTAAGCCATCGATATTTTTGGTTTTTAATAAAAAAATATTTTTTGTTTTTTATTCTATTCTAGAAAAAAATTATTTATATTTTATATTTTCTTCTATGACTTCACCCCGTTTATTACGAACTTTGCCTATAACGAACTATTTTCTCTGGTCCCACGGAGTTCGTTATAACCGAGTTTGACTGTAGATTTAAATTTTTTAGAATATATGTAATCCATTATTATGTGTTATGTGCCCCTTTAGTCGATAACATTTACAATTTTTGGGGTAAAACTATTATTTCACCAGTGTAGATCTTCTGGGTTTTTTCTGACCGAAAAACTGCTTGCATTTAATTCGGTAGGTCGCCAGGAAGTTTAAATTTACAACATTAAAAGTAGTTTACAAAGATCGAAACAAATAATAATATGAAAGTGTGATATCCGGATTCATTGGTGGATGTATAAGGACTTCCGACCAACCTCTATCAGTTTCTGCCGGATGATTAAGGATATATGTAGCCCTACGATGTCATTATGGAACACAATACCTTCTCTATTGACCGTTTTAATTAAATTTTTTTAAATAAATTAAATATTCAATCTTATTAAGGTAAAAATGCGGTAAACATAACACATCTTATAGGAACACCATGTTTTCCTAATTATTTCAAAATTCCCGCAACTCAAACCCAAAATATGACATCAATTTCATAAGTGAATGTATTATTAATGTGTTCAGAGTTGATAATGCTCTTTCCGACTCTCGGAATTATATGAGAGAAATGACGTCCAATCTGTTTCTATTGGAATGTTCACTTTAGCTCTAGAAGCGATTATATTCGCTCTATTGAAATCAATTTGACTAAGGCATGGATTTGTTTGTTTAAATTCGACATTCCAGATATTTGATACTTTATTTATACAACTACTTAATATTATTATTATTATTTTTTTAAAAAAAATTTTTTTTTTTGATATTTCGTTTTGTTCGAGATGTCAGATATCGTCTAGCAAGCCAACATGCAACTAAACCGCGCCGACTGGTCACGGTCATATCGGTAACAGAAAATTTTATTATTTCAAATAGATACTTTTCATTTAGCCATGAAGACAGACGTCAGTAATGTTTTTTAAAGAAACGGGATTTTAGAAAAGCCGGTTTTCGAAAACTTTCGAAAACTAAAAAAAAAACGATTTCGCTTACGGATTTTATGATAAAATCGGTTAACCGGTGCTACAAATGCATATTTATTTTTATTTTTTCTCTTATTAAAGGAATAACATACAATAATTTTATTTAGAGAGAAGCTAGGCCGTAATCCTGACTCAAGGGTTATAATGGCCAATTATGTATGTATGTAATTTTAATTAACAAATTAAGTGAACTAAAATTTTTATTGTCAATAAGAATATAAAACAAAATAAAACACATACAGCCATGGACTTCAAATTAGCACAAAACTTCGTCATAAAAACAATCATATTTTTTATAGTATTTTAGGCCTTTTCATAAAAAAATTTAAGAATAGAAACTTAAAATGCATATTCTTCTTTAAAAAAAACAAAAATTTTGACGAAATTGCCAATCGTCTGCTCATTAACACCTGCAACATATCAAACGCTAGATTTTAGCTGGACAGTAAAATAGCACAAATTAAAATTTCTGGAATAAAAATGATATATTTTAATAAATAGTAAAAATATTAATGTTTTCAGTTTATTTGATTAATATTTAGTGGAGTAGCCTCTATTTTCAAGCACCGCGTGGCATCTACGGGAAAAAGTTCTTTGGGAAACATCTTTGGGAATCGAGTACCAAGAGTCCCGTATTCCAAACTACAAATCGTCCAAATTTTTGTACTTTTGTTGAGCAACGGTACATTTCACATCGTTCCAGGGGTTTTCAATCGGGTTTAAGTTAGAACTTTGCGCCGGCCAGTTTAAAACTGGGAATGTGATCTTTATAAAATCAATCCTTTGTCAGCTTGGATGTGTGCTTGGGATCACTATCTTGCATAAATATGAATAAAACTGGCATGTAGTTAAAAGTTAATGGTTCCATTTTGCTCTTTAGAATGTCCAAATACTGATAGCAGTCCATTTTTTTTTATTAATTTTCACAATTGTACCTACACCGTATCAATCCACATGTGCTTCCTTGACCATGCGTTATGGTCCTTTGAGCATAGCGTGGATTTAATGTCTGACATTTTGGCCGGTCCCATACGATTTAGCATTGTTTCATCACTCCAAAATATTTTTTTCCAGAATGAGAGGTCTCTATCCTTGTGGGTAAGAGCATAGGTTAAACGCTTGACTATATTTTTCTTTTGGTAGCAGTGGCTTCTTTCGGCAAGAGCGTCCAAATAGCTTTCCGTGATTAAGACGTCATCGTATGAGCCTGTCTGATAAATTTAACCTAAAATAGGAGTTAATTTCGTTCAAATGTTAAACGCTTGACTATATTTTTCTTTTGGTAGCAGTGACTTCTTTCGGAAAGAGCGTCCAAAGAGCTTTCCGTGATTAAGATGTCATCGTATGAGCCTGTTCGATAAATTTAACCTAAAATGGGAGTTAATTTCGTTCAAAATATCGCGTGGCGACATGAAAGGTCGTTTAAACAAGAAAGAATTTTCGAGTTTTTATTCGGTTTTAAATATAATGTAAGTTTGGGTGGGCACTGTCCTTATTATTATTCACATCACTGTATGTACATTAGGGTGGTTTTATCTCATAGGGTAAAAAAAATGTCAGTATTTTTTTGGGGGCACCCCCCTAAAATGTTTCTTTCTGTCAGATTTTAGGATTGCCAAAGTTTGAGCGCAATTGGAAGCTGTTAACCCGTGCCACTGGGGCCTCAAAGTTTTGAATATCTCGATTTTTTTTTGCAGTTTTGCGACTTCGGCGATCCATACCTCTGGAACGGCTAAAGCTATTTGCCCGTGTCATACATCAAATTAAAGGCCATACTGTTTATAATATTTTATATTCTACACAATAAATACGTAACTAGTACTGAAACCGAAAAAATAGAGCCAATGTCCCTAAAAACGTGACTATGTACCCCTGAGAGCGAAGATACGTTATTCGTATTATTATTGGTTATTATGGACAAATACTTGTACTTTGGAATCTCATTTCATTTAAATATGTTTGCTATGGTATGCCGTTAATTTTAGACCCACATACTGTATCACTGGCGACCCCAAGCAGGTAAAACCAAACTAGTCTAAAAGTGTATTTTTATATTTTAAGTAGAAGTCCAGGGGTTCAGAGTCTGTTATAAAAAAGAAAAGCATAGCTAGGTGGTTCTTGCTTTTATGATTTTGTTTCTTGGTCAATTGAAAATACTAACTACAAAAGAAGTTTTTATTTTAATTAGGTCGGTACATACTAACACGTACTCTTTGTTTTATTTAGTGTCATTCTAGTGAACATTTTTATTTCTCGTAAACGGAAAATCGAAAAAATGAAACTCTATTTGGGAAACAATCAACAGAGAAATTAATAATGTGAAGAATAATGTCTTTACTATCAAGGAATTAAATAGCTAGATGTTTTCTGAATGTAATGTAAATATACCACTTTTTGCAAATCCATAACTTTATAAAATTTCTTTTGTTAATTAATTAACAAATACTTATGACATATGTTTCATATTTAAGTTCACAGTCGTATTCCCTACAAGTCATTTCTTTGTAATGCAGGTTTACTGCTAAAACAAACTACATTGCGTACGAAATTTTTTAAATGCAAGGCGAGCGACATATAACTATATCGATACTAAGTGAAATGAACCTGATAAATTCGAAGAATTTTTAAATCAAATAAATAAAGCCAGACAGTAATACAATATCAGATTTACGGTTCATTTCGCAATAAATAATATTCTCAAAGTAATTAATCAGCATTTTAACATAATTTTAATTTTAATAATAATTGAAACCAATATTTTCAAAGTAATTAATCAGCATTTTCACAATTTTAATAATAATTAAAATCTACTACTTAAATAATGTATAGACTAGACACGAAAATGTAAAATAAGAAATGTAATTTTCAGCTAAATAAGCAAAAATTGTATTTTATTTTAAGTTCTTTAATAAAATCAAAATTAATAAAAGTTAGTTTGATCTGACCTTCAAAAGAGTCAAGTATTCTCTTCTGGATTCTTTTTTAAAAATGTTCGAAACACGATTAAAAACTAAATTGGCGCGCTTTTAAAGACGGCGCACAGTGGGGTTTTTGATTCCAAAAGTGGGAATTAATTCGAGGTAACTTTCCCTGTTTCTAATTTCAACTTTTTTCAGTTAAATTCACTTTAAGAAGTAAAACTAATAAATTTTTTGATATTATTTAGTACAAATTTTATTTCCCATTAGTTTATTTAAAAAAATTGCAATATTTCAAAAAAAAAAAAAAAAAAAATAATAATATTTATTCTCACATTTCTATTCCTTATACGATTCTTTATCATCATCATCATCAATTATTATTATCATCATTATCACTATAATTAGTATAGGTATCATTATCATTATTATTGACATCTTCTTCACCATCAAGATTTGATTCAAATCTTATCAATTATGCTTCCATAGAAAAATTATGGGATTTTCCCCTTTCAATTTTCTCATATTTGATATTTCTGGATCTGAAGTATTTAATAGTCCTTTAAAAATGCGAAAATGTATCGAGCTTTTTGTGCATCTTCCGTCAGCTGTCCAATTGGTAGTAAATTGTGGTTTATTATTTCTGGTCCATGGATTAAAAATTTATGAATAATTGGGCGTATGATAATTTCCAATTCATCAGTTTCATTAATTAAAGAAAATTTAAACAATACAGCACCGAAATAAATATCAATGTTGCTTTGTTGTTTTTCAGAATTCAATATCACAACACTAATGCTTCCTATCTAATCTTAATATATTTAATTCGAACAAACAATTTTTAGACCAATAGACATTTTACGAATTGAATAATCGACTACCTTCAATATTCGCATTTTTTCAGTCAATAATTTTGTATTTATTTGTAATTGTATTACTTCAAGTAAAGCAAAACTAACTACTTTTTATTTGAAGAAGAATAAGACACTTTCTAATGTGTAAACAGTTTCTAAAGGCGGGTTCACCCACAAGTTTCTGAAACATTTTTGGTTCGGAGAAATTTCTTGTTTACTGAGAGTTTTCTGTAACATGATTCACCCATTTCAGAAACTTTGTTCGTAAAAACAGTGCTGCCATATTTAATTGAAAATACATATGTGCATAACCTTAAGAAAGTTAATTATATTTGTGTCAAAATAAAGAAATAAAAAAATTAATATTTATAACAAAAAATAAACACTATTTGTGGTGAATTATTTGGTAAGAATAAAAACATCTTGTTCTGCGATGGATATAAATCATTTGCTACACCTGTTCGCCATTGAAGTGACCAAAGTAAAATTACTTGCAAAATATATTTATGAAAAACGAAAATCAAAGATAAACAAGGGGACGGCTTTAAGACCACTTTTGAAACAAAGAGAAGCCAAAGGGTATTTTCACTCACTAGTTTCCGAAATGCGTTTAAATGACAGATTCATTTATAAATTTTCATCGCATGGGCCCTGGGAATGTCGATGTACTTCTGCAAATATTTGTGTGTTGTATAAATTTCATATGGTGTGGCAACCTTTTCTAAAATGGTTCGGACCAAATTTAAAATTAGTTTAATTCACACTGAGAGTTGTTCGCACAAAATAATTTCTCTCGCGCTCTGAGAGAAACGTCAAACTCCATATAAAAAAAATTTTGGCGAACCAAAAATGTTTCAGAAACCTGTGGGTGAACCAGGCCTAAAAGGGAAAGATATAGAGTTGGGTTCTTTAGCTCTTTTGAGTGTTCGCTCTTTCTAGTTCAGCTCTCTGTAATGAACTAGTTCGTTCTTTTAGTTCAATAGTTCAGTACTTTTAAACAACTCCGCTCTCTTTCTCAATTTTATTTATATTTAAAATGATGTAAACAATACATATATACATTTAAAGGAATTAATGCATTCCGTGTATTTATATCAACTTATTGAATAAAATAAAAACAGTATATAGTATAGTATTTAACACATTTTCATTTTTATTAATTCATTTATGTGCTTGAAGCGCTTTTTAATCAAAATTACTTAACTAACTAATAATAACAACAAAACTTATCTAAATATATACATATATTTAAAAGGAAAAAAATAAATTGAAAAATAAAAAATGCAGCTTTTGAAAATCTTAATTTAATTATAGGGACATAAAAAACAAAAATAAAATAAATACAAAAAATAGAAACTAATAGTAATTCAGTCTATTGCAATCACATTTATTAATTTAATTTAAAAAAAAACATATATAATATGTTTATATAATAATATAATATACATTGTATTTACATTTTTGATATAAAGTTAATAGTAACTTGGCTCACATGTTATTGTGTAAAAACACAATAGTGGAAACTTTATTTGGTTTGATGAGGGTCCTTCTTTCGTTTATTATTTGTCCTGTTGCTGAAAAAATACGCTCACATGGTACAGATGTGGCTACTATGCAAAGGCGTTTTAAAGCATACATGTACACCCTTGGATACAAATGCCTGCGTTCATTCCACCACGCAAGAGGGTCTTTCCTTCTTTCCAGGTACTCCTCGTTTAGGTACTTATCGAATTCTCTAATTCCAGCAGCTATGTTATTGTCAGATTTTGTAAGTCGACTGAAGTTCATGTCGAATTTTTTCCAAATATTTTTTTGTGGAATTTCAGCAATACTTCCTTCCGTATCAGGTGTTTCAGTATTTGGTAGTCTAATTTGGCCGATTCTGTTGCGCAATAATTTCACAGCGTTTTCATAGGAGCTGTCATTTTTAAAACCTAATTTTTTAAATCTGGGATCTAGGATTGTGCTCTCTGCATATAAACTACTTCGTTCTAGTTCGCCAAAACGATTAGTAATTCTCTTTTCATCACGGAAATCAGTACTTTTATTTGACTTTTAGTTGCGTTAAAATCAGAAATTACACTTTCTAATAGATTACACAAAACTAAAACTTTTGATAGGGTTACATTTTTTTCAGCTGAAATATCTTTCGTAACCTCATAAAATGGCTCGAGAACTGGTATTAGTTCGTCTAAAACCTCCCAATCTTGAAGTGCCAAAGATAAATCGGGTTTTGTGAGCGACAGGGTTGAAATTACAGCATCTTTTACGGCAACAATCCTGTTAAGCATGTCGTACGTAGAGTTCCATCGTGTTGGAACATCCTGCTTTAATTTTAGCTCTGGGAGTTTCATTTGCCTTTGAGATTCTCTTAGCTTTTCATACCTTGTGTGCTTTTATTGAAAAATTCTACTATTTTTTTCACTTTAGAAACAGTATCACTCACCTCCGCAAGTGCTAATTGCACGATCAGGTTTAATGAATGGGCAAAACAGCTAATTCCACTCCAATTTCCAATACGTATCGCTGCAGTAATATTTGCCGCATTATCGCTCACAATTGCCGTAATTTTATTTTCAATACCAAACTCTTGCACCTGTTTTTTATAAAATTTTTTAGGTTTTCGGCAGTATGTCTGTCATCATATTTGTCGCATGCAATTAAATGTGATTTTAGTTGCATATCTTCGCTAATATAATGAGCAGTTATAGCCAAGTAGCTATCATTTGTTTTCGAAGTCCATCCATCGGTAGTTAAACAGACTGCTGTAGCAGATAATAGTTGAGATTTTACTTGGCTTAAGATATCTCCATAAACCGCTTCCATAATATTATTTGATATAGTTTTTCTTGTAGGAAGCGTGTATCCCGGACAATTTGAGACAAGTTCTATTAGCCGTTTGAATTCCGGTTCTTCTACAATTCGTAGAGCATGGTGTCCTTTGGCTATCATTTTCAACACTTGTCTATCGATTAGCTCAACAGTACGTACGGGTGGAGGCCTATGAAAATATTGTGTTATATTTTGTTGGGGTTGCTGAGGGAGCGTTGCACTTTGCCTGGATTGGAAGCTGGTAGAAGGTTGTACGTCTGGCACGTCTTCTTCAAGTACCTCTGGTGGGATTGTAGTCTGTCTTTCTTGATTTAATGGTGTAAGCGGATGTTTTGTTCTCATATGTCGAGAAAGATTCCCATGAGAACCCCCAGCAATGCTTAGGTTTATTTTGCAATATTTACACATTGCTCTATTACCTTCTTCTGCCGTGAAATGAGTCCATATTGCGCTAAATTTTCTTTTTTCAGCCATTTTTAAATATAAAAATTCACTTAGATCACTTTGATCATCCGACACTATACCAATAAAAATTCACTTAGATCACTTTGATCATCCGACACTATACCAATATGAGCTCTTTCGAATAACTAGTGCTTGATTCACCCATGTTGTCTATTTATATATGTGGCTCTCTTCCTGAGAAAAAAATGTTTATTACAAATAACTCTCATTTTGATTTTTTACCCTGATTCTGTAAGTCGAATGTTTTTTTTTCCAGAAAAAAAACATGAAGATAGCTATTGAGCAGTTTTTCATAATGGGTGAATGCTACAGAAAACTCTCAGTAAGAATAACATTTGTTTTGTGTGACGTCACACTTGTACGGTTTGGTAGCATGACCACATTCAACCCATTTTTCAATTGCGGCCCTTTTAGCACTCTTTTGACATTATTGCTATGACGAGAATAACATTTGTTTTGTGTGACGTTACACTTGTATGGTAGGTAGCATGACCACTTTCAACCCATTTTTCAATTGCGGCCCTTTTAGCACTGGTTTGGTATTATTGCTATGACGGAAATTTCCTACAATTTATTTCTTTGACAATTTACCTACCTGCTCTGAAAAATTTGAATACCCGGCAATAAATGAATGAAATCTAGTGTTTAGCGAGAATTTTGCAAATCCAGATTTTGATATTGAACCCTTTTCCGATTATTGGCAAGATTTTTTGACCTACCAGTGTCGAAAAATTTGAATTTCTATCAAAAAGTTAAGTCAATGGATTGGCGGAAATTTTGATAATTGAATCGTTAAAATCAATAATATATACATAAAATATAAATATTAAGAAAAACATAAACATAAAAATATAAATTTAAATTTATTTATATACATATATAAATAAATACATTTACAATCTCTTTTGTCTTATTTAAATTTTTTCAATCTTATAGATTTTTAGTTGACACTATTATTTATAAAAACATACTTATTAGCGTAACAGACCAGATTATCTTGTGAGAGTCAAACTCACAATCGTTACGCTATGCACTAACTTTCCATGGAGCCCACTTAGAAATTTTATTAAAAGAAATATATTATAAAATTTTTTTTAGCTATTATGTGCTATTACTTCTAATGTATAAAATTTGAATTATATTCAAGAAATTTAAAAGCAAAAAATTTTAATTTTAAAACATCGTCAAAAATTACATATGTTTTTATAAAAGTATATTTAATAAGAATTTCTGTGGATATTTCTCGCCTAACCCTTCTTTGAGTTAAATTGAAAAAATATATTATTTTAATTTGCTTATTTTTTTATTTTTTGCAATTTTCGCGCTTTTGTAGGAAAAATGTTGCCATAAGTTATTTTATTAGTATGTGGTAACACCGCCAATGATGGCACTACCATTTAACACTACGATAAACAACAGAAAACAACGAATAAGAACGAAATGAACGAATAAGAAACGAGAACAAGAGCCAACTGAACTACGGAGCTAAAAGAACTCATTAGTTCAGTTGGCTCTTTTAGTTCAGTTGTATGAATAGTTCAATTGAACTAATTCGTTCGTGAACTACACAACTCTCGTTGAATAGTTCAATTGAACTATATAGTTCGTTCGTGAACTACACACATGAGAACGATAAACAAAATAAAAGAACGAAATGAACGAATAAGAAACGAGAACAAGAGCCAACTGAACTACGGAGCTAAAAGAGCTCATTATTATGAGCGGCTCTTTTAGTTCAGTTGTGTGAATAGTTCAATTGAACTAGTTCGTTCGCGAACTACCCAACTCTAGAAAGATAACTTCACGAACCAAGTGCATAGCGTATAAGTTAATATGCTAAGTTAATTTTAACTACTAGGCAGTCTTGCCAGCATTTTTTTAACTTTTTATTCCTGAAAAAAACCTTGGTTTTCCAAAAAGAAAAAAAAATTGTTTGCTACGAAAGTACCAAATTTTGTAAGAAAATACCAGGGTCTTTGCTACTTCCCCTGTTCGTGTTTCTTTGCTAACTTGCCCGGGAGTAAATATTTCATATTATTATTGTTGAATTTTTTGAAAAAATTAAAATGTGTTGAAAAAACTTTTTTGTTTTTTGTTAGAAAACAAATTTAATGAAAACTTTTTCTCATCTCAAAAAACGGAAAAACTTGGCAAATGGTAACGCTGCTACCAGGTAATAATATTTTTGTAAATAGAAAACTCTTTATACCTCAATGGTTATTCTAAAATATCTCTTTATCAGTTTCTTTATATTACTTTCGCAAAAACGTTTTGTAGAAGAGTGATAATTATTTCGAAGTTTTTATTCCATATTGACAGCTGTAGTACATATTTTTTTCAGTTAAGTATTCTCTCATTTTTTATTTTTTCATTTTAAGGTACATGGTCCACCTCCTCCTTATCCAAATAATATACCCATTAAGCGATTAAAGGATGAAAACATAATGGAAGCTCAAGCTGGAAATCCTCCTGCGCAACCGTCTTTTTTCTTAACACATCAACAGCTACAAATGCTTCAGTACTTACAACAGAAGCAAAATAATTTAAATTCGCAAGAAGAACTGCTACTTCAACAACTAAATAGTCAATATAAATTAATGGAAGAATACCAACATGGTGTAATTCAAAAAAAATCTTCAGAAGGTTTAGTAAAAACTCATAATAGCGAAAATAAAGTTTCTCATTTTGAAACAGAACGTGCAAATCTTCCTCCACCGTATTCTAATACAAATAGTGATCCCTCTTTTTCAAAGTTTAACAATGACAATAGTAAATACATATATGACGGCAATGATATAGGTAAGTTTTAAATCAAAATTTATATTGAATTATGGATCATAAAATATAAATAAAATTATTTTGTCATATAATACGAGAGACTTTAACATCTCGTAATTAGCTACACCTAGTTTGTTACAGATATTTTAACACGTATTTACCTTGTATCTAGTCATTTTATAATATTATATTGAAACACCCAATTTCTGTTTAAAAAAAATTTCTTAGAATACATATACATGTATGATCAGAATAATAAACTAGAACCGAAATTCCTGAAATTTCAGTTCGAAAATGGTGAAATATTCGTTCACTGTCAACCTTGCAATGTTACATTTTATTAAGTTACAACAACAGAGACTAAAGTTGAAATCAAGTTGAAAAACTAACAAAATTGTGGCCCGCAATTGTATCTATCGCCTTCGAGACTGTTATTCTTTTTTGCTTAAATTTAATCCATTTAAAAATTAAAGTCGCCGTAGTCTAGTAGGTAGTGTGTTGGCTTATTATACGCATTGCCAGGGTTCGAGCCCCAGGCCAGACATCAAAACAAAATACAAAAGATATTTCTTCGGCGACTTCCCCTCAGCAGATTTCTGGCAAAAACTCTGAGAGTAAATAAAATTGTCAAGAAAAGTTTCTCATAAATCTGTTGTTCGGAGTCGACTTTAAACTGTAGGTCCCACCACTCATGTATAAAATTAACACACACAACGTAAGTGGTGTGAGAAACTAGGTTGTAATCCTGACTGAAGGGTTGTAATGACCAATTATGTATGTAAAAATTAAAAAAAGACACAAAATGGTTATTATTCCAAATTGAAATTAATTAAGAAAGAAAATCGGAAAGGCTGTAGAAAATAAATTGGTCGATACAGATATAAACTTAAAATATGAAAATAAATAGTAAAATAACAGTACTAAAAAACAACAACAATATCGAAATTATATACAATGACACTATATCGGATGTTAGCGTATAATATATATAGGGTCTTTAACTCAGCGCTCCCTATCATAAAATAAAACAGCCCTGTCTATCTGTAACACATTGTAACACAATATATTTGTGTTTTTTATAAAAGGCGAGCCGTTTAAAAGTTTAAATTTAAAAATGCAACAAAACAAAAACGGTTTCAAATTTTGCCAGTTATTTTTTATTGTACAGGCGTAGCATTTAACAATACAATGTGTTACAGACAGACAGCTTTAATAACAGACTATTTTTCCAAAATTTCGAAATTCTAAAAAAATTATTGAATTTTTTTTTATATGTAATCGCGAAAAATTATTTTTTTTACAAATTTATTATTGTATTCATAAAAAATAACAATAAAAATAATTCACATAAAAAATATGATTAATAAAACTTTTATAATTCATATATTGTTTTTTATTTTTTAATTTTGTAATTGTTCGCTTCTCTTCAATAAAAGAAGTATTTTAAGCTGTTATTTAATTATTATTTCGTGTTGTGTTGGCACACTAGTCTGCTTTAAGTTGGGCAGAAACAGCTTAGGTTGTTGTCTTGGCTTTTTCTGTTTTTGCCATCTATATAATCGTCGTCATATAAACGAGCGTCAAAGTACTTGTGTTCAAATATATGTACGTATGTATTCTATTGTGCTCGGTAGTTTGCAGTGATTTTAAACGAAGACAATAAATAAAGCTCTTTGTTGAATCCAGTGGGCGTGTTTCCGTTTCAAACATTACGTAAGGCCAATGGTCCATGCAGGTTTAACTGATGAAGGTAACGGTGGTTGGAACAAAATGAATTGGGAACATTTTATTTGATAATGTGTTAGTCGTTGATATTTACGTATAACAACAAAATACGAAAGTTAGGAACTAGAAATTAAATTAAAAATTTTAATTTAAAATAATAATTACGAGGTTCTAAGTTTATATCTTCTTCAAAGTTCAAACTAAACAGAGTTCATAATAATCTAAGTTTTCAACGCACTTTAAATACGATCTAGAAAATGTTGTTTGAAAAAAAGTTGTTTTCTTTAAAGATTACAGAAAGTAAGCAACGGTGATTTGTTCTAGGGACGCCCAAAAAAAAAGTGGTTATGTTGGTGAACGAGAATGCACCGTGAGAAAAGTTAAGTAAATTAACAGTTATCTATCTTCAGTTATCTTCTTCAATTTCTAAAAAATAAAGTTTCGATTAATTTTCGATAACTTTCATGAATAGTAAATGTTTAAAAAACTAAAAAGCAATAAATATTGGCAAATAGTAAATAAAATAAATAATTAATATCTTTTTCAGGTGTTACTGACCAAGAACTTCAAGATATATTATCTGAAAAAGATTTAGATTCGACGCTAACTGAAGATATTTTGAAATCGCTAAGTAGTGATAATGTTGTCGATAGAAATAATGAAAATAAAATTAGCACTAATGTTTCGTCTAACAATTTAAATAATGATGATGCTGAAGAAGGAGAAATAGAAAAAAAAGAATATTTTACAACAGACGTAACAACGGATGAAATTACAGCAGATGATTTTAAGGACGATTCTGAATTTCACATTCAAATGGATTCAGCTCAAATATTGTCGTCCGTAAAAAATTTGACATGTGATGAACCGCCATCAAAATGCTCTATTTTAAATGTAAATTCAACACCATCTCCACCTGACTGCCCTCCACAACGACTTACGCGGGAGCAGTTATTACCACCAACACCATCTGTACATCTTGAGAACAAGAAGCACGCATTTAGTCCACAGTTACAAGAATTTTGCTTAAAACATCCTATTGCTGTCGTTCGGGGTCTTGCAGGTGCTTTAAAATTAGATCTTGGCCTTTTTTCTACTAAAACCTTAGTTGAAGCCAATCCAGATCATAGTGTGGAAGTTCGAACGCAAGTGCATCAGCCACCCGACGAAAATTGGGATTCAACGCAAGCAAAGCGGGTTTGGGCTTGTATATCTCACCGGTCCCATACAACTATTGCCAAATATGCCCAATATCAAGCATCAAGTTTTCAAGAAAGCTTAAAGGTAAGTGTCAAATTTATATTTTTAATTTAGTTTAAATTGTTTTTATTAAAATACATTATATGTAGCCGAATATATAAAAAATTTATTTTAAATACGATATGCTATACTCCATTGCCATTGTTCAAATTTTTTTTATTTAATTGCTATATGACAGTACATATCATATAGTACAATTAATTATGTTAATTAAGGACTTTTCCTTTAATTTCAGCTGTATTTACACATCATTTACACAAAAATTGCAATTTCTTACTTTAATACAGAATATTTTAAAGGAGTTTTACCAATGTGGGCCAGGCAATAGTGCCACAAAATGATAAATAATAAGTACATTTTAAGAAAAATTCAGCAATTATTCTTTAATATTATTGCAAACAAATTGAACTGTCATTTTATTCAATAAGAATCATATACGTCTTTAATGATAACAACATAAAAAAATATAAAATCATTAAATATGAAAGCATTTTTTTCATTTCACCTGCCATTAATATAGCATACGATGATCTTAATAATCAGACTTATTTCAACTTCATAAAAAATTATCATTACTAGTTGCCCGTCGAAAAAATGTGGCGTTTGAAACAATTCTTTCGAATACCTACAGTCTAGTCTGCTTTGAAACGTTATAAGAATAGAATAGAAAAATATTAATGAGAACTTGATGAATTTAAAATATTAAGATGTAGATGTAGAAGAGAGTTAGTCCAGAGAAACGTACAAAACTGAATGAATTAATATATGTCTTAAATATTCATATTGACTATTTTTGTTTTGGTTCTTTTGATTTTGTTTATTTGTATGACCATTTTATTTTATTTACTTCAATTCCAATTGTGTAACATCATAAATTCCTTGAATTTTTTAGGATGAACGCGACAAAATAGGATCATCACACGGAATACAACCCATGTCTGATTCCGACTCGAAAGATTCCATGAGCAATGCTTCGATTTGTGGGAGGAAGAAAAAAACAAAAACCAACAATAAAATGCTAAGGTAAGGTTACATTGAATAAGGCATTAGGTACATATTTTTATTGTCATTTATTTATTCGTCGGATTATAAAATTTTTAAGATTTATTTGAAATTGAGGTAGCGTATGATATTAAAATTTTTATTGTTTTTTTTTTTTAATTTAAAATAAAACATTTTTATCTTATAACTTTTTTATATTGTTCTCCTCAACCTCATCCTACTTAACGCTGGGCAGTTACAGAGCAGGTATTCGATTGTATCTAACTCCTCCTCGTCGCAACACCCTCTTACTAGTCCGACTGGGGTCAGTTCTAGATCCTTGTCAGCGTTCTAATTTCGCAATGCCGACAAGTCCGTAAAAATAATAGATTGGAGGCTTCGGACCACCTATTAAATCGCTCTCAGAAAGAGAGTCTAACCTAGCGAGAACATTCAACATCTTGTTTCCATGAATACCGCTATGTCGTGGAAGCCAGCAGGCTAACTATGGTCCTAAAGAAAATTTGCTACAGAAGGCATTGTAAATTGTTCTACATGTTGAAGACTTGAAAACAATTATATCCGACTTTAAGTAAATTGGACATCTATATAAAAAGAAATATAAAGTAAAAACTGGTGTTAAAAGAGAGAAGAGAAAAGAAAATATTAATACCTCTGACCAGCACGATGTAATCCTATGTCACAGTTTCGGGCTAGAACTACCATCCGAATCAGATCGGGCTATGGCAGCTGCCGTTAGCCCTTTCATACTTTAAGAAGTAGTCGATTTTCCATTTCCAGAAATAGCTTCTTTTAAAAGTCCTCAGGATTGCTGATTCGAAATGAACCAACCTTAAAAGTTATGGATGAAAGTACATTAGTCAATTATATACCGGCTCCTGCTATCATACCTTTATCCACTGTTTTCCTCGGTGGCGTGCTAGCAGCAATAAACGAGCATGCTGGTGCTACATTTCATCCCGTTTGTTGACCAATATTGTTGATACCAGAAATAGATACATCATTTCACCGCTTCAACTTCACTCTGACAAGTATTATTCGTCGCAGCGTCAAGAGACAACGGTGAACTGTCGGACGCCTTAATCTTAGTGATTGCTAAGCAGGCCCGCGCTCAGAATCTCATTCCACGGTGCCTCGTTGTATAAATCTCTGTAAACTATCCTTTCCATCTGTCAATCAATCTTTTAGTCAGGACAAGGAAAAAAATGGTAGATACACTAAATGCTTCAGTGACCTCTTGCTCCTTATCTATCCCCCTTAAACCGATAAGATTTATTTCCATTTCAATCTCCATCTACCCTTGCGTCGTCGTCTATATCGCATGGCATTCATCTAATGTTCTTTTATGATTTACCATTTCACCAAAAGCAAATAAAAAACATCAAATATTTTGATAAAAGTAACTAATAGACAAAATGAAATGCATTAAAGTGAATTGAGAAAATTAAAACCAGAGTTAGTAATTATTATATAATAATTTATTTTACTTTTTAACTATAAATAAATATAATTTAAATATACTTTATTACCTTATCAAATATATAACTGAAAAATATTTGCCTTCTGTCACACTATGTTGATTTTTTCAGATTCGGAACGAATGTAGATTTATCTGATGAGCGAAAATGGCGACCGCAGTTGGCTGAACTTCAGAAACTTCCTGCCTTCGCGCGAGTTATATCTGCTGCTAATATGCTTTCTCATGTTGGTCATGTAATTTTGGGAATGAATACAGTTCAGCTTTATATGAAAGTACCCGGAAGTAGAACCCCTGGACATCAAGAAAACAATAACTTTTGTTCTATAAATATAAATATTGGCCCAGGCGACTGCGAATGGTTTGCGGTTCCAGATGCTTATTGGGGAGGTATACATAACTTATGTGAAAGAAACAACATAAGTTATTTACATGGATCTTGGTGGCCCGTTCTAGATGATTTGTATAAGGAAAATATACCTGTTTATCGATTTATTCAACGACCCGGAGACTTAGTTTGGGTTAATGCGGGGTAAATATTTATTATTTTATGAATGATTTAAAAAAAAACAAGCTTTGGCATAATTCATGTAATATTTGAATTGAATTTAATTTTAAAGCAATAATAATTATTCAACTACAAAAATTATCCATATTTAGTTCAACTTTATCACATAACACTTAAACATATCACATAAAGTTGAATTATTTATAACTTTTAACGAAGATAGATAGTGTTATTCCACACTATTTATTTTGCGTTTAAAGTGTTTATTCTACAAAAGCAAACAAAGTAAACGCACAAAACGTACGGTACAAAGAATTGCAAAAACAAAAAAGCATAAGTTCGAGAATAAGGGCAAAACTACAAGAATAACAGTACATAGAAAGAAGTCCGAGTTATCAGACATAAAATGAATGCAGTATAAATAGAGCAGTAACGTTGCAAATATTATCTTTCCATTCAATAACAAAGGATTTACTTAAATAAATAACTACGACTAAAATTAGATAATTTCTTTTATTTAAATATGCAATCATCATATCAGACAATAATTTAGCGGTGTAAAAAATAAAAAACGAAAAAATATGTGTTATGTGCCAAGTTGGGATTGCGTTTCAACAGATTTCGTGCAGATTAAAACTAATTATTGACAAAGGCTTATATCCCGGGTGAAAGAATTTCAAACATTAGACCAGATTATCTGTCTGCAACGGTACCCCTGACCTAACAACGTTACCTTTTGCAATTGCCAATATGCGAATTGTGCAATTATCGACTCATGTTGGCAGACTAGTAAATAAGCATTGCCATAATAAATAGTTAACCCACCTGAACCAATGCATACTAGGCTGTAAAAAGCTCTGATCAACTATGAGATCTAAAAGAAATATAAATCTTGCATTTATTCACTGCGTAGTGCTGCATACGATTTGTCGGACATCCCACTGATTATAACCGGATCTATGAGCTATAAAGAAAAGGATTAAAAATGTTGGAAGAGACCATATTTAGTCGCAGCTTCTTAATTTATCGGTTCAACACTAGGTGGACGTCTGGAATGTAATGAGGCCATTCTTCTTTTTGAAACCGGATAAACTAGCTACAATCGGAGAATCTATCATCCGATCTTTCTACTATTACCGGTAGTTAAGGTTTTTGGCTCACTATTGCTACATTTCTTTCCCGCACGCATCACACATGGTATCATAAAGCACGAAAAGCTAATTACCTTAAATCCGCAACATCCGTGTCTATCTATACTGATTGGTGACACACCCTGCCCATCTAGAACCCTCACAGAATGTGTCTATGCTGTCGTATGTTGATGATTGTTCCATAAACCCATCAGGTGTCATATAGACGACGTAAGTGCCAGGTTAACGCAATTTCTGACCGCTTTGCAGACTTCTTGTACGATTGGAAGTTACGGTTATCTGCTCTTAAATCAACAATACTGCTTATTTTACTTCTTGAACAAATAAACTTACGAATATCGTCCAGCTATTTCGGATATTGCTAAGTAACTGTCTGGGCGAAGACGCTCAAACTTGGCAGAGTTAAGGCATTGCTGGTCGTTAAGTGCTATCAGGAAAAGTTTATTCTCGGCACCATAAACGGTTTACTTAAGTAACTGTGTTCTCAGGCCCATTGCATTTATAAGACTTACAGTTGTGACCAACCTTCCATCAACTTTGATAGTAAAATATTGTTTTGTTATACAGAAATATTACTTGAAATACAAAAGAACTATTACAACAATAATCAATTAGATAATATTTATTTTATTTATTTATTCACTTTATATTTTATAAAATAAATTTACAAAATATAATACAAAGGCGCCGGGTAGCGAGACCATATGCACTCGAAAAATATAAAAAGAGTAAAAAAAATCATACATATTATCTACACATATTCAAAAAATAAAAAGGCGAAAAAAATATATATATAAAATATTTAGGGAAAAAATAAAAAAAGAAAAATACATATTCAAAAAGATAAATAGATACATATTAATTCCAAAGATACATATTAGTATTTTTGTTAAATTAAAATAATGAACATCAGTGCTAAACTATACGTTGTGGATATCATGAATCTTCAAGGAACTCGATCCAGAATTAAGGCTTCCTTTGCGGCTTTATCCGCTGCCTTATTACCTGGAATGCCAATATGTGAGGGGATCCACAGCAACATGATATGATTTCTGGTTTCGGGGAAGTGGACTATGTTGTTATAAATACCCTTGTTGTTCCTCTTAATGGCTCTTATGGCACTAAGGCTATCAGTGCAGATAATAGTTCTCATTTTCCTCTGATTTGCATAAACTATGGCACGTCTTATTGCGGCCAATTCCGCCACAAAAATACCAACATGATCAGGTAAACGATTCCCACAAATTAACTCATGTTATCCATCTGCCAAAGCCTCCACTAATGAATACGATGATACTCCATTTTGGAAAGATCCATCCGTAAACAACAACAATTAAGGTGAGAAATCGGAAATCTTCTGCGTCATAATTTTCCTAAAACAGTGGATTTGTGCTGTCCTTATTGTAAAAAGATATGCTATCGTCGACTCGCACAAGTTTACCCGTGTTCATAGGCGAAATTGGCTTTGAAGGTATTGAAATTCCCGCCTGTCGCAAAAGATCGATAATCCTACTAATGGCAGTGCGGTGAACGTTTGTTCCCATAATATTTCTCCAAAATGCGTTATGCAATCCATCGTCGGTATAAGCAGTAGATCTTAAAGCCATAGTCACTGAGTTTTTCTCCCGCATAGATTGGAAATCCTGAAAGTCAGCCTCAAATCGTAATAGATTTATCGGAGTAGGACGGAGCAAACCTGAAGCTGTTCTAAAGCAGTTGTTAAGGGCGGTGTTCAATTTACTTATATTTTTTCCCGAGGTCCAACCATACAGTGTAATACCATGCTGGATACAGCCAGTTGTAAGAGATTTGCAGATACTCAATGCAGTGTCAATATGAGGGCCCTTTTTACAAGAGCATATAAGCTTCAGAAGATTATTCAATTTAGCAAGTTTATTCACAAGATACTTCACATGGTTATTCCATAGAAGATTTTTCGTGAATAAAATGCCCAGTATTCTCATTTCGTCCATAAATTCTATCTCTGCCTCATGAATGCAAATTGACCTTGCGTCACAATCTCGTTTCCTACAAACATGCAATATTTCGGTTTTTTCAGCAGGTATAACTGCACCACTGCTATTTGCCCAATCATTTATCTTGTTGTCGAGATTTACAAGATTTTCATATACCAACTCAGTATCACCAGAGGCTATGGCAAATATATTATCCGCATAAATTCCAACATAGCCTATTCCCTGTGAATGTTCTAAAGCCTTAATAAGTGAATTTGCGTATATATTATAAAGCACTACAGATAGGGGTGACCCATGCGGTACACCATTTTGAAGAGGATAGGATGTAGATAAGTACCCATCAAGTTTTACTCTTATGAAACGATTCTCCAGGAAAGACCTTATAAGTTTAATCAACTGTAATGGCATTTTCCAGTCCGCAAGCTCCAGCAGTATATAGGTTAAAATAACCGGGTCAAATGCCTTTTCGATATCCTCAGACAAAACAAGGGTGTGTTTTCCTTTCTTCAAATTTGAACGTAGTGTTTCCTCTAGTTCATGACAAATACTATGTACTCCTCGTCTGGGCAAAAAAACGTGTTGATTTACTTCCATCTTATGCTTGGCAAATTTCCAAAATCTTCTACATAAAATTTTCTCAAGAATTTTCGAGGCTACCGGTATAAGAGAGATAGGACGGTATCCCTCAAGCTGATTTGGGTTCTTATTAGGCTTAGGAATCGGGGAAAGAGTGGCCGTTTTCCACTGATGTGGAAAAATTCCACTTGTCAATATGTAATTATATAAATCACAAATTCGGGTTTTCACCTCATCAGGGGCATTTTTCACCATTGCGTATGTAATCTTGTCGTTTGCCGGGGTGGAGCCTTTCGATGTTCTCAATACCTCATTCAGTTCCCAAATATCTATTTTAGCAATCATTCCATCAAATTCGTTACCAAAGTGAGATAACTCATTGATAACCAAATCATTCTTAGCAGCTATAATTTCAGGATCAAAAGCATTGTCCGAACTTAGTGATGACCAGAAATTTGCAAATCCATTAGCTCTTTGTTGAGGGTGTGAGAAACCCTCTCCATCAATAAAAATTGTGGGAATGTTCTCGATGTTGTTGCCTCTCAAGTTGTTGACTTTCTTCCATAAATAACGAACGTCCATAGACGGATTTAGAGAGTTAAGAAATTTTTCCCACGTGAGCCTTTTCGCAATTTTACTCTCTCTTTTCACCTTGACACAAGCCCTTCTGTACTCCAAAAGCATTTTTCTGGTTACGATTTCTCTTAAACAGTTTCCATGCGCTTTGTCTGAGACGAATTAATTTAGAAATTTCAGAATTGAACCATACTGGGCTGTTTCTACATACAGGTTTACGGCTGAGTGGGATTGATTCATTTGCTGCTCTTCTCAATACACGATTTATCTGTGCAGCCTCCTTATTCACGTTCGACGATTTCTGAAACCTATCGTTAAAAATATTCGCCTTTCGCGAAAACAATTTCCAATCGGCCTTTTGGTCCAGAAAACGGAGTATAAATTTCCTTGAAATTCGTGTATCTGATTTTCCAGTGCTCTTGATAGGAAAATTATCGCTGACTTCAGGTAAAGGCAAACAATGCCAAGACAAGCCAGATGCAAAGTCAACATTACACATTGCTACATCCACCGAGGTTAATGTATTCCTAGTATTAAACAATGTTGGGGAGCCATCGTTGAGTATAACCAAATTATGATCATCCGCAAACTTCTACCATAGGGATCCGCTGGGAGAGTTGAAAGCAGAACCCCAAAGACAGTTCTGAGAGTTAAAATCGCCAAGTACTAGGTGATACATGTCATCTGGTAGATCGATGGCCCCAATCATCTGGGGATTTAGATTAATATCACACTCCTTGTAAATGTTCGTCAAATGTAGATCAACACCGCATCTAATAATTATGGACTGGAATAGAAGATCACCCCTCGACCTGGTGTGTTGTGTCACATTCACATTCTCCCTTACAAAAATTGTAATACCTGACCTAGCGCATACAAAGTCTTTGTTATGATGGTAGGCCTTAAAACCCGGTAAATGTAAAAATTGTATATTCTTCCCATTCATATGTGTTTCCTGCAAAACAATTATACTCGGTTTATGTCCAGCAACTAATAATTCCAAGGCGTATTTGTGATTCGTAAATCCTTGGATATTCCACTGTAAAATATTCATATCTAGACCAATGTTCATTAAAAATTTACAAAAAATTAAAAAAATATATAAATATTTGTATGTATATACAAGTAAATAAATAAAAATAAAATTATTTTTCTTGGCTTTTTTAGGCATAGTATCCTTAAACGTTTTCGGTGTTATAATAGTGTTCAAATGAGGAAATTTGTGGTAAAGCTGACTGCAAGGGGACTTGTCCGTCTGCTTATCTTCATCATCTGTTCCCATCTGTCTTTACAGACTTATTTGCCGTTATCGAATTATTTTCCTCATTGTTAGAATTCTTTAAAATTTGAGCATATGTGTTTTTGTTGTCTTTTCTTGGAATTGGTTGGAGAGTATTCAACGAAGGATTGTCATTATAAATGGACCAAGCCTCCCTTGTTGTGCATCTACGAGTGATTCTCAAATAATTGACGGATTTGTGCTTCCAGAAAGTAGGGCACTCAGGGTCATATGAAGGGTGATTTTCGTTTTGGCAATTGATGCAGTACCTACGGGTGCATGATTTATGGGGTGTTGTAAATTCGCAATCTTTACATGTTTCAACATTACGGCATCTCTTTTTCGTATGGCCAAGGCGTTGACAGTTAAGACATCTCATTGGGTTGGGTATAAATTCATCCACTTTTACCAATTCCCATCCAAGTTTTATTTTGTCTGGCCGGTTTATCAGATCAAAAGTGATAATAGCAGCACCTGTCGCAACCATTTTCTCACCCTCTCTTTTCATCATCTTATGGATTTCAACAATCTTTTGGTCCTTGAGAGATGATAATAATTCCTCTTGTGGGATGTTGATTATTTTCCTCGAGAAAATTCTACCTTGTGTTATGTTAAGCGTCTTGTGTAATGTGATCTTGACCCGTATGTTGTCAATGTATGTTGCCTTTAAAAATTGTTCAGCTGTTTTACTGTCGGCGACTTTTATCAGTAAGTCTTCACTTCTCATTTCATTGACTTCAAGGCGATCAGAACACATATAATACGACGTAAAGGGTACGCTTATTTGATCTTTATTAATGTTTATTGTCGTTGCCACTATGTATCGCGGATGATTTCCTTCATTTGAGGAGGTTGGTGGAAGAGGAATAAATTCATATTGACGGGGACGTTTGCTTCTTTTGGGTCTGTTCCTCCCGATGGAGTCAAGCTCCTGAAATATTATAATTGGGATGTACCCCGTTCATTCTGTTAATTGTAATTCAAATCAAAAGAAAAATTAATTTAACTTGTACAAACAGAAAAAAAAACAGTAAATTAACACTCTTATATACAAAAAAAAAAAGAGATTCAAAGACTCAAAAAAATAACAGTAAACAGTAAACACACAAGTCAACCGATACGAAAAAATGCACGTCCGCACTCGGCAATTGCCATATATAGACTGAATTAGATAATATATTTTGGATAGTTCTAAATTAATTTGTGCAATGTAAAATTTCCAAGTAGTTGTCTGTTAAGGTGATTGTCAAAATATTTTACAACTTGGTTATTTATTTAAACGAAAGGCATGTTAGCGTGAATATTTATTGATTTACTTTTATTTTTCAAATATTTAACCATTTCGCTGATTCTGTAAATACCCAAATGCTTCAACCGGCAGTGTTATCATGCGTAGTGTCATGTTCCACATTTGTATTTCACGCATAATTTGGGAAGCTTACAATAGAGCTTCGTGTGACCACTCTTCACAATTAACCTATCTCAAAAATCATATTGTGAACTGGTATGGTTCGAAAAGTTTTGCGATTCTAAGTGCAGAATTATTTATAACTTTAATCTTATTATTTAGGAGCTCAATATTTAATTTCCATAATTTATTTTCGATAGTAACAGTGTATTATTAGCAGATTATACAGTTGTGTGTTGCAGTTGAACTCTTTTGATAGACACTGTTATGTACAGTTTATTGGCTAAATTATTTGTAATATAAAGTACATCTTATTACAATTTTTAAAGGAGGAATGTTATCAATGGTAATAGTGCTAGAAGAGACGTTTGGTTGGCAAGATCTCTTTCTACAAACAAGGCTCTACATTTTTATAAAGATAATTCTGTGCCAGAATAATTACGTCCAATTCTTTAAATGGTCTGCTAAAGATTCAATTATTATGATGGGATTTTACAACTTTTATAATAATCACAAAAATGATATTATTTAAGGGATAGTAGTTTGTTTGTTTAGTTTATTGTATAATATGAATACTAAAATTACTGAGAGTGGTGATCCTCGTGGAATGCTATTGTTTAATGGTTATAATTCGGAATAATGCCGAATATAATTACAAATTGTCTATATGAAATTTTTTTTAATATATAATATAATAATCTATATATATGAAAATGAATGTTTGTTTGTATGTAATTAATAGAATCGTAAACTATGCAATTGATCATGCTATGATCTTCAGCAAAATTGTTGCGCATGAGCCGGGGAAGGTTATTAAGTTGGTTGGTGGCCAATTTCAGACAGGTGGCGCCACTGAAAATTACTAAAAATTATTTAAATCGTAAACTGCGTATTTGATCATTTTATGAACTTTAGCAAAATAGTTGCGCATGAGCCGACGAAGGTTTATAATTTGGTATGACCAATTTAAGACAGGTGGCGTCACTAAAAATTACTCAAAATAAATTAAATCGTAAACTGTGTATTTGATCATGATATGATGTTTAGCAAAGTTGTTGCGCATAAGTCGACGGAGGTTTTTAAATTGGTGCGATTAATTTCCGATAGGTGGCGCCACTAAGAATTATTCAAAATGAATTGAATTGTAAACTATGCATTTGATCATGTGTTGATCGGGCAAACACCAGATATTTTAGCATTTATTATTTATGATTTTAATAACATTTAGTGTAACTCATTCCCGTAAAATTTGAAACATTTTAATTTTGGAAAATTTTTAAAAATGCTGTTGGGTTCAATTGGATTGTGTACATTGTGAGATCCTAATAAATTTAACACATTTTTCACGTCGTTCCCGTGCAATCATGCCTCCAAAGCGGCAAGCAATTGGTCGACCTACACCTCGAGCACGGATGGAAAGACCATTACGACCCTCAGAATCAGACGGGCAATTAGCATTGAGACTGGAAAATCTTCGAGTAAATTCCGCTGAGACCCGTTGGCATGAATCACTTGAACAACGAGAACTGATTAGATTAGAAACTGATCGAATGCGTACTACTCAGGACTGTTCGTCTGAATCATCTGGACAACGGGAAACTAAATAAATAAAATGATTCGATTAATTAATTTGATATTTGTGTAATGTCTTTCCTTCAAATTTATTTTAGTTGGTGGCGCAGCAATACGCGCAAGGTACAGCTAGTATAATATAAATTTGAAACTTAAACTTCATTCGATTAACAGTTGAGTTTCAACCACCTTATCACTCTTCTATTTCGAAAAAAAATTAGATTGTTACTACTATAGCTCTTGATATGGATTTCTTAAGATTTCGTCTTTTAAAGGACTATTCGGTTTTTAAATAAACGACTATTATTATTATTAACAAAACTGAATTAAAAATAAAAATAATGATTTCTTATCTTTTTGTTGGTTGTACTTTGAATCTTTTGTTTGAATTTTAATATTTTATATATATTTTTTTATTTTATTTTTTATTATGGAAACCAATTAACGATGATATTTATGTATATTTATAGATGTGTTCATTGGGTGCAATCTGTTGGTTGGTGTAATAACATTGCTTGGAATGTTGGACCGCTTACAGCCAGACAATTTTCATTGGCTGTAGAACGTTATGAATGGAACAAGCTACAAAATTTCAAAAGTATAGTACCAATGGTTCATCTTAGCTGGAACTTAGCTCGTAATATACGTGTATCCGATCCTAAACTATTTGAATTAATTAAGTAAGTTTATTATTACTCGTGATTATGTTTATGTTGTTATGTAATTATCTATTTCATTTTAGAATATGCTTGTTGCAAACTCTTAAATATGTAATGCATACTCTTGAATATGTTAAATCTAAGGGTGTCATAGTTCGTTTTCATGGTCGTGGAAAAAATGAAGCATCTCATTACTGCGGTCAATGTGAGGTAATTACAAAAATAAAACGTTTGTGTTTGAAATAAATTCATGTAATGTGAATTTTTATGAGACAGCTACTTAGTTCAAATTACTATAATTTTTGTTAGTCATAACCAATTCTTTTAATTCTGAAGATATTGTTTATTTTTGGTACCGTCAAAAATTGTGTAATATTGGACAACTGAGTGAATATACTAAGTAATATAGAAAAATAATAAACATTTTAGCATCCCTGTAAAATTTCATGCAATCGAAAAAGGTCAAATTTTAACTATTCGGAAGAGAAATCGTTTAGAAATTTTGAGACTAGAAGGAAGCAGTCAGCCGATTTGAAATATGTAAAATAAAAAACATAAAAACAAGCCATGCCAAAAACAGTCATGTGATTACATATTCTTTTTTAATTAGAGTAATAATTTCGAGAACGGAGACAATAACTTAGCAATTTTTTTTAAAGAGAAACCTTTTCCTTTGTCTTTGCAATGTTTTGTCCAATTATTTTTTTATTTACCGTGATATAAAAAACAAGGAACGTTTATAAATTCTTGTAATATATAAAAGAAATAAAATAAAAGCAGGTCAGTTTAGATTAAACTGGGCAAAGTTTATTTGGGTCCTATAAGGTCCCGCTGTAACACCGATATTACCTGTTCCGTCATGTGATTATTGGTCCTGGTTGGTTTCGAGACTTATGAATGTGTGAATTGTTTTCAAAACGCCTTTGGGTAGACATGTTTTGTCACTAAATTTTGGGTGTCCAAGAATTCTTCTTAATACTCAATCGCAGGACAATGCATTCATCGTTGCAGCTTCTATAGAAGTTGATATGAGGAATTCCCCGTATCCTGACGTCAAAACCCAGAGGCCAATGTACTGTTAAAACTGCTATGAGGTTCCTTAGCTGGAATATTTATACGTTCAAATTCTATTCTACCTATATCCATGTTGGGGCAAATCTGTCTGGTGTCTCTACAAGTGGGTTCATTATCCCGTCAATTATCAACAAGTACGCCGGTCTTGTTATTAGCTTCGAGGTATCCGTGTCCAGGAACCCAAATGAGAGTAACCGTCGAATGGCTTGTTATTTTCTCCAGACAGCCGGCATTTGTAGACAATCTAAGATGTGGTGTACACATTCTCCTAGGATCTTAGCCATTTTATTACATACATATTGTTTACATACGATATACTCTCATAACGCATTCGCAAGGCGGCAAATTTTAATGGCCCTTATTTCTGTATAGTTTAATATACTAATCCAGTAGTGCAGTTGTTCCGAACAGGCTCCGCATCCGACTCAAAACGAATGTTAGCTGATTCAAGTTAGATTTTGTAATGTTGTAAGTTCATGTTAATTTTGAAAAATGTGTCAAACAGTTTTAAAAATAGACATACATACATAATTGGCCATTACAACCCTTCAGTCAGGATTACGGCCTAGCTTCTCTCACCACTCATGTTGTGTGCGTTAATTTTATACGTGAGTGGCGGGACCTACAGTTTAACGTCGACTCCGAACGACAGAATTTTGAGAAACTTTTTCATGGCAGTTTATTTTATTCTCAGAGTTTTTGCCAGAAATCTGCTGAGAGGAAGTCGCCGAAGAAATATTTTTTTTTTTCATATTTCATTTTTGATGTCTGACCTGGGATACGAACCCGGGCTTTACGAATAGTAAGCCAACACACTACCTACTACACCACGGCGACTGCAGGGCTATAATAAAACCATTAATAAAGTGCCTGATTAAGTTCGCGGATAAAAAAGCAATATAATATTGAAAATATTGTGTAAAAATCAAAAATAAAGATTTTAATTTGTCTGAGCAAAAAACTGCTCGGGAGTAGATAAATACTCTATTGACATATTGAACTCGAGTGGCTAAATACGCTTTATGTGTGATGACTGTCTCTAATATATCCATAAAGTGGATTTGGAGCTGGCAGAAATTCAGAGCAGTGTAATAAAAACGAAAACATAATTACATATAAGGGCGAATTTGAAACAGCACTAACACAAAACGAAAATGAAACAAAACAACTATTACAGGCAATTAAGAGAAGATATGAAGAGGTAGATGAAGCACAAAAATACATGAAAACAAAAACTAAGAAATGTGTAATACAATTTAAGTAAACAACATAGTGATAGTGACAAAATAAAAAAGTATGTATAAAAGAGACGAATATCAAAACAGCAAGTAAACTATCATTTGTAAATGTTTTAAAAAATAAGACGGTGATGTCAGATAAAAAGAACCCCTTTATATTTAATCCAAAAGAAAAATAAGGTGACGTTGACACAAAAGAAAAATCAATTTAAAAATTGTAAATTTTAAAGAAAGAAATAATAAGAGAGAGAGAGAGAGAGAGAGATAGAGAGAAAAAGAATAAGATAGGCAGTACAAAACGAAATTAGTGAAAAATAAAAAACAATCGGAAATAAAAATAACAGTAACAGGAATGAATTTAAATATTTTGAAATTGAAATAATTGAAATACAAAACAAATAAAATTATATTTTAAAATGTAGTGAATTAAAAGTATTAAAATTGTTTGGGAATGAGGAAGTTGAATATAATAGAGAAATTGATACCTATAAGACAAATAGATAAAAATGAAGACCTCAATAGTAATATTTACTTCTTTGACAAATATTTAGAGAATACAGTTAAAAATATGACTGTTAAAAAACTATCAACTGAAACGAATCCCTTAACAAAGAAATAAAAGGATTAAAAAGAGAAAAAATTAGTAAATACCAAGAACTGATAACAGTTACGAAGCATGGACAAACTACAAGGCCGTTAGGAATTTATACAAGGTTAAAATTGAAAATGAAAAACGAAATTTTATAAATAACACAATAAATAATGCTAAAGATCGAAAGGATATGTGGAAAGAATATAAAATCAAATACTTAGGAAAAACCTAAATACAATTCGATCTGTGATGTTTGACCAAATTACTCTCAGCAGATTTCTGCCAAAACCTCAGAGTAAATAAAATTGCCATGAAAGGTTTCTCAAAAATCTGTCGTTCGGAATCGACTTTAAAACTGTAAGTCCCGCCACTCATGTATACAATTAACACACACAACGTGAGTGGTGTGAGAAGCTAGGCTGTAATCCTGACTGAAGGGTTGTATGTATTTATGTACATATGTATGGAGTACCTCAGGCATCATTTTAGGGGCCGTTGTTTTTTATTATATATACTATATAAATGATATGCCAAATATAATATATCATTGTGAGGATGATATTCTCTTAGATATTGAAGGTGAAACGAATAAACAATGCTTTGAAAGGCTCGATAAAGATATGGAAAATTTAATCAGATGGCTGCAAATGTATAACTTTAGATTAAACGAAAATAATGGAAATAAAAAAAAGACTAACATTACTTTTAAAATTAACAATGAGAAAATAGAGAAAATAAATCAGATCAAATACTTAGACTTCGTAATTTTTTTTTTTCTCTTTAAATTCTCATTTATTAATTATTACAACTAGTTATTATAACTAACAAGTAATTTACTTCCAACATTTAAATACATTTAAATTATTATTCAATACAAATTTAAATAAACATAAACTTTAATTTAATATATATTTATGATGATATTACGTCATCAAGCCAAAAGAGAGCTTCTAATTAGGTCGGATGGCTTCCTTCTTTTAAGTCTGCGTTCCAAACCAATGGGATCAGCAAGAGATGATGCTTCTGAATTGACGTGGTCTCTGAGTCGGATGTTATGTTTTGTTGCAATGTTTTCAATCTCTTTTTTAACAGTATTTACACCAAGGTAACGATGTAAAGCACTTGTGCGTATATACCATGGTGCGTTTACGATGCATTTGAGTACTTTGTTCTGAAAACGTTGAATAATAGTTATATTTTGCTCGCTTGTGCATCCCCACAATTGTGCTCCATAAGTCCATATAGGTTTTAATATTTGATTATATATTAACAATTTATTTTCAATAGACAGTTTGGATTTCCTCCCGATTAACCAGTTTAGCTTCTTCCAATTTAGTTGTAGTTCCATAATTTTAATTTTAACATGCTCATTCCAACGTAACTTCGCATCCAGTGTCATACCAAGACATTTTGCCGTATTTGAATACGGTATTTGTATACCGTCCATGAATATAGGGATACCTAAATTTGATTTATTTGTAAAGTCAACATATGTTGACTTAGAACTGTTTAATTTTATGCACCATTTTCTAGTCCATTCTAAGACCGAGGTAAGTGCGTTTTGTAACTTATGTTTCGCCTCATTTTCAGTTCTGGCAACTGACAAAATAGCCGTATCATCGGCAAATGTAGCCATAGTCGTTCCAGCAACTTCTGGTATATCACTAGTGTATAAAACATACAAAAGTGGACCCAGAATGCTTCCTTGAGGTACTCCTGCTTGTATTTCCCTTAATTGGGAATATTCGTCCTCATACTTAACGCGAAACAACCTATCCTTCAGATACGATTTAAATAAAGTACAGTACGCCCTTGGCAATTGCGTGTTTAGTTTCGTGAGTAAACCCTTATGACTGACTTTGTCGAATGCTTGTGAAATGTCCAAGAATACAGCGGTACAAACATTTTTTTCCTCTAAAGCTCTTTCTATTACATCAGTAATGCGGTGAACTTGGTCAATTGTTGAATGCGCATTTCTAAAACCAAATTGTTGTTTAGGGACTAAGTTTCTTTGTTCAATTATCTGTTTAATGCGAACTTGTAATATTTTCTCATATAATTTCGATAATATGGGCAGAAGCGAAATAGGTCTATATGATTTAACTTTAGTTGGAGGTTTTCCAGGTTTTGGTATCATTACCACTTCGGCGACTTTCCAAAACGATGGTACATGAAGTAGTCTAAATGAAGCATTGAAAATTTGTGTTAGTTTTAGAATTATGTTATTTGGAAGATGTCTAAGAACTTCAGTTGTTATTAAGTCGAATCCAGGACATTTCTTTAATTTCAAATTAAAATGGATTTGTTTAAAAACTTCAATTGGTGTTACTTCAGGAATTGTGTAATCATCTCGACCATCATCATCAAGACTACTGACTTCCTGCGTAATAGATGGTGGATCAGTATCAAGAGAGAACACATCAGCAAGATGGTTAGAAAACAATTCTGCCTTTTGGCTATCTGTTCTGGCCCAATTTCCGTCTGCCATGTGAATGGGAGGAATTTGTGTTATGGGTCTATTTAAGTTTTTTGTTGATTTCCACAATGAGTAGTCTGATGTTTTTTCATTACTCAACCCTTGTAAATAGTTACTGAAACGTGAGTTCTTATACTTTTTGATTTCTAAGCTAAGTTCGTGTGTCATTCTATTAAACCTTGCCTTGTCAGCTGGAAATCTAGATCGTTGCCATATCTTTCTCAACCTTCTTTTATTTCTTATCATCTCCCTTATATAAGCAGGGTATGAAACAACGCGTTGTTTATCAGGAGGGTTCGGAGTGCTTTCCCAAGCAGTACTTTGAATTAAGTTTGTAACAAACTCAACGTCTTCCTCAATTTCGTCAATTGCTTCTGGTTCATTAGGGGGTATGTTTGAATTTTGCAGCACAGTCTGAAAATATTGCCAATCTGTAAATTTATTCGCCAAGAAAGGAGATTTTGTCCTATAGATAGATTTTTCACAAACAGTCATATGTATCGGCGAATGGTCAGAATTAAGATCAAATCCATTTTCCAACTGCTACACGACTTTGATATCTTGTTTATTATAAAGAAATCTATAAGATCAGGTATTTTACTACTGTCTGTTGGCCAATACGTTGGTTTACCTGTTGACACAACTTCACATCCGGTTTCCAAAATTGCCTTATATAGTTCATTTCCCTTGGGGGTGTTCAAACGGGATCCCCAGTAAGTATTCTTAGCATTAAAGTCTCCGCCCATGATTAACCTCGAATCATGTTTTGCTATAAGATTTTTATAATCAATTGACTTTATTGAGTGACGCGGAGGGCTGTATACTGACGTTATCAGCAGTTTCTGTGAGTTTGTTGTTAATCGAACTGTGGTTGCTTGAAATTCTTCAGTACTTATTTTTTCTTCTTCGTAATGTTTTATGTTTTTCCTTATTATAACCGCACTTCCTCTTCTAGCTATATTTTTGGGATGAATTATGTGATATACTTCATAATTTCTGAATCGTATAAAAGAATCTCTAGTAAAATGGGTTTCGGAGATAAGGCACAGATCAATTTTTTCATTATTCAGAACTACTTCTAGCTCTCTTTGCTTCTTCATTAGGCCATTAGAATTCCATAACATAATTTTTAACTCCATTAAAGTTTCAATCTTGTTGCGTTATCTGTTCCAGAACATTTAAACGATATTCTATAATTTTGAAAAACTCTTCCTGTCTACTTAATTTACTTAAAATTTGTGACAACGCCCCGTTACTTGTCGATTCACTATTTCGATTTTTTAGAACAGACGCATAAGATAAATGTTCATCCGCTTTGTTCTGTTGACCAGTTTGTTTAAATGGATTGTTCAATCCTCTCAAGTTTTGTGGTTCTCTACTTTTATTTGCTTGTTGGTCGTTACCATCAATCAACCGATTTGAATTAAAATTTTCAAACATTCCCTTATCTGGTGTTGTACGGGATAGCTACAATGCAACCCCGATATGTTGCCGGGTGTGGACCATCGCAATTGGAGCATTTCGGTTGACTAATTTCGCGATTACATTCAAGGGTGCTATGTTTTCCAGCACATTTTACACAACGCGGTTGTTTATTACAATAATTTTTCGTATGTCCAAACGATTGACAATTTCTGCATTGTGGAACTAATCTTTGTTGCTTCACTGGTTCCACTTGTACAATTGTATTAAGAATATGCTTTATTCCGTATACCTTTTTAACATCTTCTGTGGATTCAAATGATACTCTGAACATATTCAGAGGTTCAGGTGATGATTCAGCTTTCCTTTTCTTATTTTGCTTTTTCTTCTTGTTCTTTTGAAGTATCCAGTCTGTTTCCCTGATAAGTTCTTCTTCATCCGTTTCGAAGACTATATCATTTTGATTTGGGGCGGATTTTCCTGCATCTGAATTAACATTATCAGAATTATTTTCTAAAATTGTTCTCAGTTTTATATTTTCCTCTTGCAATTGTATACACACTTGTTCCAATTGCTTGACACGTTGATTTAGCTCATTCTTGCTATTTTCTAACTGTTTCACCTTGGTAATCCTGAAAGTGCTGAGGTTGTTGCGAGGTGTATCGCCTTTATCTTGATCTGTCGCCTCCATTGCCTATTGGGTATTTTGTGTTGTGGTGAATTAGCTGAAACAATAAATGTTTAGCTAATACAACCAACACCCAACTTAACGAACTTTACAAATTGCAATTCACCAGGAACTGTTAACTACCAGTATTTTGTTGGAGTAACACAGCTGATGTTTGTTTATTTACTGTTTGTTTTACTGTCCTATTCTTTCAATTTGAGTGCAAATTATTAATTATTAAAAATAATTTAAAAAAATAATAAAATTTTCAAATTTTTCAACACAAATTGTGGGGATATACACGCGCAAATCGTTTTACCTCCAAGAGGCATCGAAACGCACACATTCAGTATATAGGACTTCGTAATAGACAATATATATTCGATTAAGGTAAATATAATAGTCAGAAAAGGAACAATCGCCAGATACATTACAATTAGTGATGAAATCTATACGTGTGACTTATAAGTGTAATATCAACAACCTATCTTCTGCTAGTAACACTAAAGGTGGGTTCATTACACCTACTAATTATTGTTAGTTTATTATGAACTAAAAATTAAAAAATATATCTACAATCCCACTAAAAACAGCACAAGCATCGATTATTTAAGTGATGATAATCCTGTATTTTACGAAAACAGTTCTAGCGACGAAGCAGCCGCTAACGTTGACGGAAATATTACTGACGAAATGATTGTTAGTGACATTGATGATGGTTTGGGTGTATCCACCCCAAATAAGGATAATAAAGACAAACCTGATGAAAACTCTCCTTGCAGTCCACTTCATAAAAAATTTGATTTAAATACGATAATCACACCTAGAACTTTTAAAAAAACTTTGCCTAAAAAGGACAAGAAAAAATAAAAATTTGAATGAACATTGGTCTTAACCTTAACTTGTTACAGTGGAAATTCAAGGATTCATTAATCATAAGTTTGCCCTAGAACAATTAATTGCTACTACCTAATATAGTAAACATAAACCTAATATAGTAGCTTTACAAGAAACCCACATAACTCACAAGGATCTACATCTTTTACATTTACCTGGTTTTAAAGTTTTTCATCATAACAAAGATTATAATTATGCCAAATCGGGGATAGCAATTTTTGTTAAGAATAACATTAACTGCAATCAGCACAGTAAATCAGATGATAACCTTTTGTTTCAGTCTATAATTATAAAATGTGAAATTGATTTACAAATTACTAATATATATAAAGAAGGTGACTTCAATTTAAATCCTCGAACACAGCAGCTCGTATTAGGTGATCTCAATGCTCAAAATGTAATATGGAGTTCTTCCGTTAATTCTACCAGCAGGAGAATATGGGAAAATTTTGCAGATGAGAAAAACTTGATTGTACTGAACGATGGATTACCAACATTGTTCAGCACAAGAAACACTTTAACTTCTATTGACGTCACAATGAGCAGTGTTGGTTTAGCTCCTAACTTATCTTGGCGATGTTTTAATTTGCCACTTGTTGCTGACCACTTTCCTATCCTTATAGCAAACAGTGCAGACACTACAATAGAAAGAAGTTTTGTTTCACGTTTTCAAGACAAAAAAGCTGATTGAGTGCTCTTTAATAAAAAAAAGCAGCAATTTTTAATGAGAAGTTCGAAAAATCAACAAACATAAACAAAGAGGCAGCACAAATAAACCGCATCTTAAGAAGTCCAGCCAACGAATCCATCCCACTCAGCCGTAAGCCTGCCAAAGTAAATAATTCAATATGGTTTAATTCTCAGATTTCCAGTTTAATTCTCGCGAGGCAAAATGCGTGGAAAATTTTCTAAAAGGATCCGAAATCAGCAAAATGCACTTGAATACCGAAGAGCCTTTGCCAGGGTTAAGCGGAAGTGTAGGACTGCTAAAAGAAGCACTTGGGAAAATTTCGTTAACTCTTTAAACCCATCCATGGACGTCCAATTTTTGTGGAGCAAAGTCAAAAAGTTGAGAACTAATAATATAGACAATTTCCCCACAATTTTTGTCGATGGAATCAATTTCTCACATCCTCAGCAAATTGCAGACAACTTCGCTAATTATTGGTCATCTTTAAGCTCAAACAGTTCTTCTGACCCAGAGATTATATCAGCAAAGAGTAGTTTGGTTATTGAAGACTTTGGACAACTCAACAATAAATATAATGAAATAGTTCGTAAAGTTGAAATAAATGAACTAAATGAAACCCTAAAATCTCTTAGGGGTAGTACCCCCGCAAATGCCAAAATTACATACAATATGATTAAAAACTCCCCTCTTCAACTCAACAGCGTCTTTGTGAATTATACAGTAGTATATTGGTTTCTGGAATTTTTCCTCATCAGTGGAAAGGTGCCACATTATCTCCCATTCCCAAACCAAATAAAAACCCGAACAAGCTTAAAGGATACCGTCCCATCTCACTTTTACCTGTTGTATCCAAAATTTTTGTAAAAGTTTTATGCAAGAGATTTTGGAAATTTGCTAGAACTGAATTAAACGTCAACCAGCATGCTTTCTTGCCTAGACGTGGAGCCCACAGCATTTGTCATCAACTGGAGGAAACATTACGAACAAATTTAAAGGATAAAAAACACTCACTGATTCTGTCAGAAGACATTGAAAAGGCTTTTGATCGAGTCATTTTAACGTACATTTTGCAGGAGCTTAATGTTTGCAAAATGCCTTTGCAAATAATTAGTTTAATAAAATCCTTTTTAGAAAATCGAACTTTTAGAGTTAAGGTTGATGGCTATTTATCGTTGTCGTATCCCCTCGAAAATGGTATTCCACAAGGGTCACCCTTGTCTGTTATGCTTTATGCTATATACGCCAACTCTCTTGCTAAGGCAGTCGAAAATCTACCAGGTATTGACTACATTGGTATCTATGCAGACAATATTTTTGCAGTTGCTTCCGGTAATCCCCAAAGGATAAGTGATAATCTCAACAAACTTGATTATGAGATAAACCTCTGGGCGAAGGAAAGAGGAGCTGTTATTCCAGCAGAAAAATCAGAAATATTACACGTGTGCAGAAGAATTAACTGTAGTGAAGATTACATCTGTATTCGAGGCGTTAACATCAATATAGCTAGAGAGATGCGTATTCTTGGATTATTGTTTTCCAAAAATTTGTTATGGAACAACCATATTAAATTCATAGCACTTAAACTCTCAAAAATAAACAACCTTTTGAAGCTAATTTGTTCCCGTACTAAAGGCCCTCACATAGAGACTGCGATAAATATTTGTAGATCCCTAACAAATGGTGTTATCCAACATTGCATAACTTTATACGGATGGACATATCAAAGAAATATCAACAAAATTAATCTAGCTTTAAATAATTGTTATAGAACAGCAACAGGCTTGCTTCGATCAACACCTTTAAATCTTTTGAGAAATAAAGCCGATTTCTCAGAATTTACATCTTTGTTCGAGAAATATTCAGTTTCTATGGCATCAAGAGCAATTACCATTATCAATGATGGGTTGCATAACAATTTTGGAAACATCTTGAATCCACAACTAATTCACCCTCAGCCATTGGAAAAATAATCCGTCTTATAAGACACGCTGGAATTTCTTTACCATCAAAACCACCTAATCCTTTTTACTTCTACACGTTATTGAAAGTAGATGACAGTCTGTCATCCTTTAATAAGAATACCACTGATCCAGTTTGTTTTAAAAAAATGATGGCACAAAAAATAACAAATTTTTCACCCGAAATGATACTTTTTACAGATGGATCTTTTCAAAATGGTCGTTCTATTCCGTGGTGAGGTGTTACGATAATTGGTACGAATCAGTTTATGGAAATCGTCTACCGGATAATGTTGGGATTTTCATGGCCGAATTGGCTGGTTTGCAAAGCGCCATAAAATATGCAATTGAATTACAGAAAAAAACTATTATTTGCACTGATAGTCTTAGTACCGTCAAGGCTATTAGAAAAAATCATCAGGGGTTATATGACAATTTAGTTTACCTTTCGGAACCCAGCTGTGAAATAATTGTTTTATAGATACCATCCCATATTGGCATCGTTGGCAACGAAGCAGCTGATAAAGCTGCTAAGTGGGCGCTTACTTTACGTGAAGTCACTGAGGTTCAAGCTTTTCCCAAAACAATCTCTAACCCATTTAGAACATTTCAAAAAGAGCAGAATAACTGGGCTTAGACGACCAAAATATTGCAACGCCCCCACACGTTCATAATGCATTTTGCTGGCACGTCTGAGAGTCGGCAAAACTACTTTTAACACCAAACACTATTACGAAAAAACTGATCCTGCTCTGTGCAGCTTCTGTAATGAAACACTTACTGTTTTTCACATTTTCTCAGAATGCCCTGAATCACTGTACCACCGGAAGACATCCTCGATTGCACCACTAAAGACAATTTACCGTTGATAAGGAGATGTCTTAGAATACACAACATCCAAAATATTTAGATCAATGTTCTTCCCTTATTTATTTTTACATTCTTTTAAATGTGATTTTTGTTATTGTATGTTAATTTGTTACTTTTTAAATTAGCTATGAATATGAATTTTTGTGCGCATATGGTCTTAGATACTCGGCGCATTTTTTAATTATATTTTATGAATTTATTTTGTAAAGTATATATTTTATAAATAAATAAATATCTACAATCTCCTGGGTTGATGTTCGTACTTGCCCAGATGGTGTGTTGTGCGTTGTACTCTGCACATATAATGAAAGGACATATGATGTTGTTTGTGTGGAAGATTGCTTTTTTCTTACGCGTGGGGTTCGGTGGATCGTCCCATTGATCATGTACCATGTTGTAGCTCATGACCAGACTACTCGCATCTTGTTTTCGATGGCGATAGTACTGGTATATTTTTGCTAATATCAGAAAGCATAAACATGCCCTGTTTAGTCCGAAAATCCTGTCTATATACAACTGAATGATTAGTGCAACTGCCGCCGGGTTGGTATGGTGAAAATTAATTTGTTTGACCTTCATTTTAGTTGGTCGTTGTTGACGAAAGTGACGGCTTCTGAATCGTGGTCAGAAGCCAGAATAATGTCCTCCCTCAAATAAGTCACCTAGTTACCAAGTTTAAAAACCGATTAGGTGTTGTCATCCTCGGATAAGAGAACCTATTCATCATCACACCTAGTACCGGATGCTTGTTTTGAGATGGTTCCAAAACTGTAGAATACCTTGAGTCTTCTGAGGCAACGGCAGGGATTCACTTTTTCATTTCAGTTTCGATTCAGTTTTTTCCCAAGGGAAAAGCTTCCGGAGACAATAGCCGAACTGTTACAACAACAACAACTAATCCAGTCTGTGGAAGTCACTGCGGATTTCTGACCTGGAGAATGTCCGGGATCTCTTTTGGGTCCGAAGACCCCCCGACTGCTGCCGTTTAGGCCCTATATTAGATAGGGACCGTCTAGACTGACCATCCTCTACAGCAGAGGGGGAGTCTAGTACATTTGTGGTCAACTGGGAAGAGTCTCTCCTGATCCTGGAGCTCTTCGGCAGGTTTACCACCCAACAGGTTTATATTGTAGGCGGAACGCCTGGTAGTGAAGGTTTTTTGTGTGAACAATTTTCAAGGCCGTTGAGGCCTAGGGTGATGCGTTAGATATTTGCGAATCATTCTTCGTTTGATCCCTCTGCATATCAGTTTTCACTTGGTAAACTGGTTTGATTGTTGATTACGTCATTACTCTCTTGTCAGCACCCGAAACATGAGATTCGGTAGAATTAGATTCCATCTTGAGCTTTCGGTCCAGGTTTCGAAAATCCAGGTATTAATCTGACTTTACGGTCGCATGTTGGTTAAAGGCCGCTGGCGCCGCTACTTCATTAACCGGAGTTTCAGTACATGCAAATGACTGCAGACACTGTAGTAGTAGGTTATCCAGCGTATAAAGCTCTTTCAGGGACACTAAAGATATGATTTGTTTGCAATGACGAAATGAGAGTTCGAATTTTACGTCTACTGTCAGGCTTTATAAACTGCTCCTCTTTAAGAGGCAGACGTAGACCACCAGCAACTCGGACAGTTTATTAGTCGCACACACGAGGGATACAGATGCAAATTGACAGTAGGGGCAGTTATTGGTTTCGTACTTAACTTAGACTCTTCTGATATGGATGACTGCTGGTAGTGACTAAACTAGTACCGTCAAGTCTAGACATCCTTGTACTTAAGCCCTCTCATCACGACGAAATTAATGCCCATTTACGAGGGTAGATTACCCTAATAATGTAATTTTAGTACATTGGTTACGTCTTTTCGGATAATTTTGCATAATCTTACTGTACTTTAAGAAAGTTCACACATAAATATTTTTCTAACATATTATTTATTTCAGGTTGAAGTATTTGATGTACTTTTTGTGAGAGAACAAGAAAAACGGCATGTTGTGCACTGTATGGCATGTGCCCGGAAATTAGCACCTAGCTTACAAGGAATAGTCTGTTTAGAAGAATATCGTGTATCAGAACTTTGTCAAATATACGACGCATTTACGCTCCATAAGCCACACGCACTGCCACTAAATTCTACATCGCATCAATGATATAAATTATTTATAGATAAAATAGTTTTTTAATATAATATTACACGATAATTATTGTTCATGGCAAAATTTTGTATAAATATTTCTTTAACATAAATTTTAATAATAATTATAAAATATATATTTATTAGTAAGAATAAAATGCAGAAAATTATTTTTCTGTATTGATCTCACGATTTACAATTTATTAAACGTAAAGAATTTTGATATTAATGTCATATAATATAAAGTTTCCGAGGTAATATAGCAGTAGTTATGCTTTATGTAGTCACCCTGCCGTCAAATGAGTAGCTAACTACAAAAAAAAAACTAACTTTAAGTTTGCTTGTACAGACTAACTTAAAGCCAACTACTACGCAATGCAAAATTTACATTAAACAAAGTGTATACAAACACTCCAATTCTTAACGCCGTTGGATATAGATAACTAACGTCTTAGACATTTGATTAATAAACAAAACCGCGTGTCATCTTTTCGCTTTATATTTTTTGTTAAAAATTTATTGTTTGCGTAAAATAATTAAAAACAATACACTAAATTAAAAACTACATAAATTCGAAAGGTTTGAAGTGTTTTTATTTGAAGTGAAGTGAAACAATATTAAAGGGCCGCTTGCCAAAAAAAAGCTTACGGAAACTATGTCACCAAATTTGTGCATGGACATAAACTTGGATGGTGTTCATGGCAAGAAGCGTTTAAAAGACTTTGCTGCTTTTTATGACGCCTTAACAGGTAAGTGCTAATTTGAAAATATAAGTTTTAACCAAGTCTTAAAACATGTAAAAATGTATATACATATTTTTTAAACAGATGCCTGTCGATCACTCGGCTCTCAGGATGTGGAAACAGCTGCGTAACGCCTTAAAAATAATAATAAAAAAAAAAACGTATTCATGCTAAGTGCATTAAAAATAAGAACGCAAATAAAAAAAATTTAAATATTTGAAAATGTTGTATTTAGAAACTCTTTTTATCTTTTTTTACCAACAAATGTGCAAAATATTACTTGTGATGTATTGAAATGAATTTATTTTATTTATTAATTGATTTTTTTTATTTATTTATTTTATTAATTTATTTATTTTCTTTTTACATGAATAAACTTTTGTTTTCTATTAAATTATAAATTTAAAAAAACTGTTTCATTTCGAATAATTAATATGATAGCTTATTATTGTGAGTTTAAAGCCAACTTGTGAAGAACGGACTTTTCATTCACTGAAATTTAGCTTAAAAAAACTAGCTTAAAGCTAATTAAAAGTAGTAAGTTTATAGCTAGCTACAAATAAGTTTACTTTAAGTTAACTGCTAAGTAACTAACTTTAAATTAATTTAAAAGTAATGCAGAGTCGGACAATTGACTACTTCCTAGGACATCGCAATGTTAAAATAGTTAGTCATTTCCATATAAAAGTAATCCAAGTGTCAACCACCACTGCTTGAGAAATAGTTGGTTTTAAGTTAATTTAAAGTCAACTGAGTGTACGACAGGGCATTTATAATGTAATGTAGTGGTAGTTATGCTTCATTTAGTTATTTACATATATTTGATTACTCTTTGCAGATTTAAAATTTTTAAACTTTTATATAAAGTCCAACAAAACTAGGTGGAAAAATTTCATCCACAAGAATATTCACAAATACAGATGGCAGATCTCTTAATGATTAGTTATTAATTGGATGGCACAACCCGCCGCGATGCAGACAAACACAGCAACCATCAGCTGCGTGTGGGAATGTTCCATTTACGCCCAACGACAATCAACCAAAATAAAGTTAAAGGAATTCTCCCTCCCTCTCTACAACAAGAGGGGAAAAAAGAATCAAATGTCGGCAACATGCGTTACGTCTAATTCCATGTTTAGACGACATATTAAATAACTTAATTCGCTCTCCCAATTATAAACACGATTTGCCCTGTTTGCTATTAAATTATTTGACCAATTCACACGACTTTGTACCGTGTATGTTGTATTGTGTATTTCGTATTCCAAACGTCAAAAAAGGATAAGACGAAAAAGAAGACCAGTATTCATAATTTGATTTCAAAGCAATAAAATGAAAAATATTACGGAAAAAAGGAAATTAATTATTTGTGCAAACAATTATAATTTTGAAATTTTAATTGTTGACTCAAGTTACATAGAAAATATTTTGAATTTTTATTCTTCTTCTTAATTACTGGCATTTACATAAACTAATAGCACGAAACCAATACAACTTCCAAAAACAGATGAAGAAATGTGTATAAGTGTATCGGATTTTTATATGAAAATTATCAACAACAAGCATACACTGTTGTATATTCGTCCAACAATACAATGAATACAACGATACAAGGGCTTGTGTGAATTGCCCAATTGTTATGCTATAATTTTGCCATTGCGGCCAAAGATACGGTGCATACGCATTAATTATAATAAAGACAACAGCAACAAAATAACCAGTTGATATGTAAATTAAACGTTTGCAAATATTATTCATACTTTGCTTTGTGCTTACCATTGCATTAAAATGTTTTCACACGTTTTTCGCGTTATATTTCGGACATCGCGCTTTTTAGGGCTCTATTTCATGCATGTTATTGTATAGATAGCACTAATCGTATGGCCAACACAAATTCTATCATTGTTGCGAACAAAAATAGAAATTGACCTAAATGAAGCGCAGAAAAATCTGCGCTTGATTAAAATAATCACTTCCATACACAACCTTGTATTAAATTTTTGAGAGATTGCTGCGCTGTGATGTTTCTAACATTACTTGTTATTTGCTTTGAATCAGTCAAACTATTCTGACAAATGTTATCATACTTTAATTATAGTTAAAAATGGAAAAAAGATAAAACATTTAATTTAATTAATATTATATATACATATTTATTTTCCGTTTAAAACCCTTTAAATTTAATTTTTTATCTTTTTTACATTATACTATATACATATATGCACATATGCAGTGAAATCTCCGGTAGGCGGACACCGGTCGTCACAGCAGATTTGACCGTTAACGGGAGATGTCCGTTCACGGGATAGTTCACTATAAAAATGTCAGGACTTTGTGCTATTATATATATGCTATTGTGACTAATGACTAGACAAATTTCAATACAACTTAAGTATATGTAAATGTTTATTTATTTTTTATTTCATTTTAGTTTAAAGATTCATTTACACACATACAGTAGGACCTTGATTATCCGTGATTCGATTATCCGGTAACATCAATTATCCGGGATGGAAAAAGAAAATTTTTTGCATCGACTTAATTTTATTTTGGATCGACTTAAATTTTTTGCGTCGTTTAACCGTGATTACCTCTATTATCCATGATTATAAGCAAAATTTATTTTCTATTATTTTGGACAGACAAGCGAAAATTCCCTCTTTAGTATACGGTGAGTCAGTATAGTGTTCACTGTTTTCTGACAAAATTATTTTTTTTTTATATTTTTGAAACATGTATGTATATAAAATACTTGAATTATTTAGTTTTTATATAAATATGTACATATTCATTTATTAACTAATAAAAATATCTATTAAAAAACTAGCCAAAATTGGTACTCAATTAACCGGGAAAATCGATGATTCGGAATGCTTCCGGTCCCGACCATCACGGATAATTAAAGTCCTACTGTATATATAAACGCATAATATAAGACAGATCTCCCGAAGTAATTTTTTTATTACATAATAAAATGTAAATTTATGTGGTAGTGGAGAACTTGTGGATTTTAGTCTGATTGGAGTTTGCTTGCCTCCATTTTTTGCATTTCCTCAAAACGGTTTTCCAAATTTGTAAGTCTTTCATATGCCTCAAAATTATTTAAAGCAAAAGCTTACAAACGCGCAATCTGTGTTGGTGCTTCATCGAACTATTGAATTTGATCGATTTTTTGCTCTACAAATTCCTCTTCTGAATCACTTGATATTACTTCTGGAGTTTTCGCAGCTTCAAAATTGATTTCTGTTAAGTTTCGAATATTTCAAGAGACTGTTTATTTCATAGTCAAATAAAAATTATTACAATTCAAATGACAGTTAATTCATTGAATGCTAAGTATATTATATTAAAGTAATATAAAGTTGTTAATAATATAAAGTAGTAAAGTAAAAGTATGAATATTAAAGAATGCAGTGAATTCTCATTTATAACATTATCCCTTCTATTTCCGAAAGTCATCCGGGTTGAAACGAGCCACAGCAGTGCGAGTTCTCTGACTTCTTCTTAGTTCTGGTTCTATCGCTAGTGGAGTAGAGTTTCTATCAGGCGACTCCCGTTGATCTGGCCTTTCTTGGATGCTGGTTCCGTCATCTATACGATCTTTTACTGGATATAAAAAGGACTCATTGTTTCGTTTGTAATAATTCTAGGCTTTAGTTGGTTTTGATGTCTTTTATAACTATGAACTCTGTTTTTACGATGTACACCATTTTTCCGAAGATCTTTTCAATTCTTCCTTTAATCCACTTTTCTCCTCACGAAAAATTTCGAATAAAAACAGGATCATTAACTTTGTATTTGGTACTCTTGTCTTCAGTGTCAAGCTCTTGTTTTGGATGATTTGAGTTAACAGTGTTCGTATTTTACGGCCGTGAAGTAATTCAGATGGGGTTTTTCCTTCCGAATTTGGTATATTGCGATAAGTAGATAGATATTTCAACACAGCCTCTTTAACAGCTAATCCATCTTTAATATTCTTGGCTACTGATGTTTTAAATGTACGTACAAAACGTTCAGGTAAACCATTGGAGGCGGGGTGAAAAGGAGCTATTGTTAAATGTTGTATACCGTTAGTTGAGCAAAATTGTTTAAAATCTTCAGATGTAAGTTGAGGACCGTTATCACTTACTAAGGTTTCTGGCAAACCTTCAATAGAAAATATTGTGGATAACAACGATATAGTAGCTGAAGATGTTGTCGATGACATCTGGCAAATAAAAGGAAACTGCGAAAATGCATCAACACAAATTAGCCACATGCTACCGAAAATGGGACCAGCAAAATCAATATGAACTCTTTGCCACGGACGTATCGCGGAGGGCCAGTTGCTGTACTCTTGCGTTGGACTAGCACTATGTAAACTATAAATTTCACATGCTGATGCCATTCTTTCTATCTCTTTATCCATGCCTACCCACCAACAATGTTGTCTAGCCAATCTTTTCATTTTTATGATTCCCCAATGACCTTCGTGCAATAAATTTAATACTTCTTTGTTTGTGAATTGTTGTTGGTACTACAACGCGAGAACAATTTGATGACTCCCAAAATATGACGTCATTTTTTACTATTAGACTGAATTTTTTGTTAAAATAGATGATTAAACATTTTTCTTCGGTCCCGATGAACGTAGGCCATCCGTTTTCCACATATAGTTTTACTTTGCTTAGTATGGGATCTTTAATAGTATGTTTTTTGAGAATATCAATATTTATTGGTGTTTTGACTTCTATTATCGAATTGCAATACTCGTTGTTATCGAACTCAGGGTCAGGTCCAATCGGTAGACGCGACAATGCATCCGCATTAGCATTTTCTGTGCTGCTTCTGTACTTAATTTCGAACTGGTATGCCATTAATATTACGGCCCAACGTTGAATTCTATGTTCTGTCATTGTAGGCAATTATTTATTAGGGCCAAAGATCGTTACCAAAGGCTTATGATGTGTTAGGAGTATAAACCTTCGTCCATACAAATAAATATGAAAACGTTGCACTCCAAAAATAATGACCAATGCCTCTTCTGTTGGTGTACGTCAAAAGTTTTCGAGGCAAATGCTATTGGCTGCTCTGTTCCATCGGGAAGCAAATGAGAAATAACGGCACCCAGCCCATGGGAAGAGGCGTCAGTTGCCAGAATAATAGGCAAATGTTCTTGAAAATGGGCTAACTCTGCAGCATGTACGATATGGTTCTTTAGAGTCTCAAAAGCTGACTGTTGTTCTTTTCCCCAAATAAATTTGTCATTCTTTTTACGAAGTTGATTTATGGGTGCTGAAATTTGCGAGAAATTTGGTATAAAGTTGTTGTAGTAATTAACCTTACCAATAGAAGCTTCCACTTCTTTGATATTACGAGGAGATCGAAGCTCTTTTACTGCACGAACCCCTGCTTCATGTGGCAGGATCCCTTTTGCACTAACTTGTCGTCCAAGATATTCTATTTTGGTTTTTAAGAACTCGCATTTAGACTTTTTACATTTAATACCATGGTTGGATAAAATGGCAAGAACTTTTTCTAACCGCCTCATATGTTCTTCTATATTAGGAGCAGATATAATTATGTCATCTAAGTAATTGCCGCATCCTTCAATTCCTTGTAACAATTGCTCTAGGTATTTCTGAAATATAGCGGGTGCACTTGCTATACCCTAGGGCATGCGCTGATACTGAAACAACCCAGCTGGTGTATTCACAACTAAAATCCTTTTGGATGATTCGTCAACTTCCATTTGAAGATATGCTTCTCTTAAATCAATTTTAGAAATTATTTTGCCATAACGAATTTTGTGAAACAAAGATTCACGAGTTGGCAATGGATATTGTTCTATATCAATTTGATTATTTACCGCCACCTTAAAATCACCACAGACTCGAAGGGAACCATCTGATTTTGTAATAAGCACTATTGGTGAAGCCCAATCGCTAAACTGGATTGGTTTCCAAATACCAACTGTAACCATTCGTTCAGCTTCCTTTTGAAATGTTTGCAGTTGAGCGAAAGGAACGCTAACAACTAATGGTACTAGTTTCTCCTTATTACCACATTTAATTTTTGTTATTATTTGACCAAGAATGTTTAAACGAGTGTGACCGTAAGCAAAAAGCGATTTTTTGTACTTTTCTAATTTAGGTTTTTCCAACATTTCATATGTTTTCTTGGTAATTACTGACGTTGAAGCACCAGAATCTAACTGAAATTTAATAATTTTGTTTGATATTTGAACATCAATAAACATTTTATTATTTTCATTTTTTATTAAGTCCGTTATACTTAAGATTTGATCGGTTGATTCTTCAGTTTCAATGTTATTATTTGCATTGTTTTTCATTTTCTTTTTATACTCAATTGACAAACATACAGCAGCTATGTGCCCTTTTCTATTACACTGATGACAAACAACAAAACGAAATCGGCAGTTCTCCCTTTCATGATATATCCCGCAACCAGTACATTCTTTTCTTTTATTATTCCTTGGTATTCCTTGTTTATGCACAATATTTAAATCCGAAAAACCCTCTGCACTCTGTTCTTTATTTTCTTTAATCAATTGTACGCTTTTCGCTGTCGCTTCGTATGATTCTGCAATCAGTAAAACTTCCAGCGTCGGCTGCAGTTTTTGCATAGCAGAGATACGTACGGGATCGTGTGGAGTATGCAGAATGATCATGTCACGTATCATCTCGTCGGTATACTCCTTCGCACAGCTGCTTAAACTACAAGTAAAATTGCAGTTCCGCGCAATTCCACGCAGCTCAGCTACCCACTCTCTATATGTTTTATTTGGTTTCATGACTAACTTGTTGAATTCGTATCGTGCAGCAACAGTATGTACTTTTGACGAAAAATATTCCGTTAACTTTTCTTTTAACTCATAAGTTTTATTTTGCAAATTTTGTCCGCCAAATAATTTTTTAACAGCTCAAATATTGCTTCACCACTCCAAGCTAAAAAAATGATTTTTTCTTTTCTGTACTTTGTACAGAATAAGCTGCAAAATGTTGTTCCAGTTGTTCTACATATGAATCCCATGGTTGAATCTCTTTATTAAAGGAATGAAAAGTTGGCACACTAACACTTTTTATAAATTTGAAGGTCCAGCTTGCGAAGCACCTAAAATAGCCTCCATCCATTGCTTCTTTTCCTTAAGCATCTTAGTCGTCCAAGCCTGTTGTTGGATCAACATCTCCTTTAATACCTCATTTTCATTACCCATTTCTTGCACACACGTTAATTGAAATTTTTTTGCTCGTCGCCAATCTGTTAAGTTTCGAATATTTCAAGAGACTGTTTATTTCATAGTCAAATAAAAATTATTACAATTCAAATGACAGTTAATTCATTGAATGCTAAGTATATTATATTAAATTAATATAAAGTTGTTAATAATATAAAGTAGTAAAGTAAAAGTATGAATATTAAAGAATGCAGTGAATTCTCATTTATAACAATTTCAATGTCATAATTTTCAGTGAATGCAATTTTATCGATGTTTAAGAAATCTTCAAAACTAGTCTCGTTATTTATAATGGCGCATCATCTTCCGGATCAAATTCGTTGACAATTTGGTTTTGATTAATAAATCCGGCTTTTCGAAAACAGTTTTTGATTGTAGAAAATTCCACTTTATTCCAAGCAGTTTTTATAAAACATAGCACACTGATAAAAAAAACTACACGACAATCTGCCAATGATACTAAAAAGGTGAATCACACAATTTTATATGTGTATGTACACAAATGTGTTGCTGTGGGGTATGTATATTTTTTATCGGTTAACATTTTTAAATTTTGTCTCTACTAGAGGTATTTTATGGAAAAAAGTGTCCGCGTCCTGCCAGTGGAGTGTCCGTCTAGAAGAGAGCAATCTGTTCTAAAAATTCTTGTAAAACAAAGGGACTAGGAAAATTGTCCGTTTATGGCCGAGCCAGCGCAGCCGCGGTATATTAATACGCTACACAACGTCTATGTCGTTGAGGAGCTCATACAGCTCACTGTTGGATCGGATACTGTTGGTAACGGCGGAGCCAAGATAAATAAATTCCTTGACTGTTTCAAAAGTATAGTTATCGGCCGTAATTTGAGAATCAAACCGCACGTCTCTACTTGTCGATAACATATACTTTGTTTTGCCCTCATTTACTGTCATACCCATCTTAGTAGGCTCCCGTTCAATAGCACTAAATGCAGCAGCAACATCTCGCTTGGTACGCCCTATGATGTCAATGTCGTCACTCTCGCCTTTCGCAGAAAACTCTTCATGACGAAGTTGAAGATGTCGCATGACAAGGGATCGCCTTGTCTGAAACCTCGCACGGTATCAAAAGGTTCGGAGAGTTCCATTCCTACCTTGATGGAGCTGCAGGAATTGCTCAACGTCATTCTGCATAGCCTTATTAGCTTCGCAGGTATACCGAGCTCAGACATTGCGGCAAAAACACGATCCCTTATGGAGCTATCGAAGGCTGCCTTATAGTCGACAAAGAAATTATGTGTGTCGATTTGTTTTTCGTGGCTCTTTTACAGGATTTGACGTAGTGTAAATATCTGGTTGATGGTGGACTTGCCAGGTCTAAAGCCGAACTGATAAGTTTCAATAAGTGTTTTGACGAGTGGCTTCAGTCCTTCACACAATACGCCTGTAAGAACCTTCTGTGCGATATGGAGAAGGCTTATACCCCTGTAGTTGGCGCATATCGTGGGGTCTCCCTTTTTCAGGACAGAACAGAGGACACTGAGGTTCCAATCGCTGGGCATAATTTCATCTAGACATATTTTGTAAATAAGCTGGTTCATGCGCCCTACCAACTCATTACATCCGATCTTAAACAGTTCAGCGGGGAGAGCATCAGGACCCGCCGCTTTATTGTTTTTAAGACCCTTCGATCGGGTTCGGAACATCATCTCTAAAGGCGGAATTGGTGTTGTCATCGCCTTGAATCAGAGTAGAGAAGTGTTTCCTCCACAACCTCAGCACCCCCTGCGGATCTGTTACCAAGTTTCCGTTCTCATCTTTGCTGGAAGACGCTCCAGGTTTATAGCCCTCGGTTAGACGCTTAACCTTTTGATAGAATTTTCGAGCGTCATTCCTACTTCTATAGATCTCGACTTCCTCACGCTCACGCCTTTCCCGCTCTCTCTATAGTTCTCGACAATTGCTCGCGTAGCGGCAGACTGCAAAGTTTTCTCGTATGCGGCGTTTTTCGCTGCAGCTGCCTCGCGACACTCCTCATCGTACCATTGATTTCGATGGGATGGGCGCTCGAAACCAAGGACTGTTTCCGCAGTAGTGCACAAGGAGTGGGAGATATTTGCCCACAGTCCTCCAAAGTCGTTGAGGTTAGAGGAGGAACGACGGAGCTAATCAGAGAGTTGAGCGCAGAACGCCTCTGCTGTCCTGTCCGAGTCGATGTTTGAACCTCTGAACTTGCGCACACATAGTACATTGGATACGTGCCTTCCGTCAATCACAATATGATCAATCTGGTTGGATCTGTCGGGGGACATCCAAGTGGCCTTGTGAATGTCAAGATGTTGAAACTTGGTGCTACATACTACCATGTTACGCGCCGCGGCGAAATCGATCAGCCTCATACCACTGGAGGTAGTGTTCACATGGAGGCTGAACTGTCCGACAGTGGGGCAAAGATACCTTCCCCCCTCCGAGATTCGCATTAAATGCCCCTATTGCGGTTAACAACTTTTTAGTAGTTTGGTCGACTTTCAGAAATCGGTATTGGCATTCTCAACTTAAATATGCGGTTGACTTTTTGGTTGTGCGGCGGATATTTTAGTTATTTTATGGTTTTGCGGTTCACCATGAGTTTCGTTGACAAAAACGTTAAATATAGACAATTGCTTATTAGCAGTTGAGTCTCTATCAGTTATAGAGTTCACTTATATATTTAATAAATTTTTTTTAAATAATAGAAAAAAGATTAAAAAAATGAAAAATTCGTAAGTTTTTTCTGCTTAAAATAAATAATTAAATTTTTAATACGCAGGAAATTGAAAATAACAACTAAGGGCCAATTTGAGCAGCTTATGAAGTTGATGGAAAATAATCCAGAAATTTCTAAAGGAAATCAAAATTTTGGGATGACCAAAAATCAGCGCAAGGAAGCGTGAGAAGGATTTTCTATGGAATTGAATAGCTTGGGTCCGCCTACAAGAACCCCCTCCGAATGGCAACGTGTAAGTATATAGCATCTAAAATATTGTAAATAGACATTTTATTAAAATTTTTACTCCGTATAGGTTTGGATTCACTACAAAGCAAGTATTGCAAAAAAAAATTTCTAATAATAAAAATACATCCAACACAGCCCAATACGCAGAGAAATCCATTTTTGGTTCCAATTCCATTAAAATAAGTGACATTGTGGATTGAGCTACTCCAACATAGAAGTCATTTCCAATGCATTTTTGATAGCTTCCGTCAGTCAAAAATCGAAGGACAGCGCACAGCTTTAATATCGGTGGTATAGCTGCCATACGCACAGGTTTTTTAAGTGGTCCTTAATTTCATCCAGCACATAAGGAAATGCTTCTTTGTTCAGCCGAAAATAGCTAACAAATCTATAAAAAATTCACTTGTTATAAATATTTGTTAATAATTTTGGACATTTCTTACTTCGCGCTGTGTAGTTCAAGAGGATTTGAATCTTCGCGTATTTTTTTACGTATACGAAGAACATTTATATTAGCGTCATGATTCTCATCTTCGTAAAATAAATCCACACTTAAGTCCATTTTTAATTTACTTTTATTTCTACAAAAACTTGATTTTAGCTTATATTTTCGTTTTCTTTTATTCTATTTCCAAATAAATTTCAGGGTGTTACCAACATGAAATTGAAATTTCATACCGGCAATACCATAACAATTACAACTAAAAAACGTTGAGTTCCCCAATATCAAAAAATAATTTGGTTGAGTGAAAGTTGGGTCGACTGGCAGACGACCAAGCTGAATTGAGTTGAGAACGGCAATAGGGGCAAAAATCTCCGAGGACGATTTGGCGTCATAGGAGGCATCTTTGACCACATCGTCCTTTTCTTCCGTCGGGGCATGAGCACAAATAAGGATGATTAGAATTTTGACATGATGCGGATTGTGGCTATTCTTTCATTCACAGACGTGAACCCAGAGACAAGGTGGCGAAGTCTTATTAACCACAAATCCGAATTCGTGCTTACCAACCTGGCAGCTGTAATACACATCGCAAGATGTCAGCCTTTTGCGTCCTTGTCCTATCCATCGCATTTCCTGAATGGCAGTGATGTCCGTCCTACATTTCATGAGGGCATCCGCCAGCTGGGCGGAAGCGCCTACCCTGTAAAGGGTTCGGACGTTCCAATTGCCTATTCGTATATCATAGTCCTTTAAACGTTTGCCGTGGTCGTCAACTTTTGAGGGGATCTCGTGTTTTAGTTTTCATTGGATGTTTGTTTTTACGTGATGTGTTCCAAGCCCTACGCACAACCCAAATTTAACGTCCAGGGGATTGGACTTCGCTGCACGCATTAATTAACATATATCGGGTGCTAGAATGTCATCCAGGAGGGGCCACGAGGAGGCTGCGTATCAACTTGGATACAGCAAGACAAGAATCGCCCTGGTGGTCGCAATGTTGACCACAGTCAGAAACTTTACCTCGTTTGCATGCATTCCATCCATCCACATTGCCTTTAAAAATCCTATTTGGACCATATGCTCTAACGTGGACTTAGGTTGTAGCCACATTCTAAAATATAGGGCCTGTTCGTAAATGTATCACTGCGCGGCATAATATGATTATTTTGCGCTCCCACCGCTAATCACATCTTGCTGATGCTTCTTGTTGCTGATCTATTTGTTTGCATTTACGAACGAACAAACACTGCAGAAATGGAAAAATTTTTAATATTGCTTGTTATTAATAATTTTACATTTTTTCCTTTACCTTCGCGGCTAAAAAAGAGTAAAATAAATAAGAATAAATAATATAAAATTTTTGTACTTCAATGCATCAGCCATTTTTATGATTAGTGTTTTGTGTTTATTTGCGCATAATATGGCTTAAATGTTGCATTTACGAACGTTTGACAGCTGCGGTGCTGCCAAGGTTTGCATTTATGAACATGAAGCGCATAATACGCAGCACAGTGATGCATTTGCGAACAGGCCCATAAATATAGGCTTGCAGCTCATGGGGCTAATGTAAATTTACAATCAAGTGTGCCCGTTGATGATCTGGTTTTATCAGCAATCGATAAGTAATAAGATAATAATATCTGCTACGTGTAAAACTAAAACATACCTATAAGGCCTAAACAGATACGGTTTAATTTGCAATTTAAACTGTCTCGATATATGAGCCGTTTATTTTGAAAGTGGCATAAGTCACTTTGTTTTTAAGTCGATATATTTAAGGGTTTTCATTTTAACACATTTAAAAATATGGACGCTAACTTTCGGTAAGATTTTTTTGTATTTGTTATCTCATGATACTGATATTTTTCTTAGTACACCTAATTCTGTTTTTACACGGTTTTGATATAACACGGTTTGAAAATAAAATATTTTTAATTTTTTTACACGATTTTATTCCATTTAGCACGATTTAAAATTTTTTGTGCTTAATTTTTTTTTGTCAAATTTAATTTTTGCAAAGTATGTTCATATCACAAATTTAAGGGAATTCCCTTTTTGTGCATACAAGCACAAAAGTCAGAGCAATTGAAATGTGTTAATATTTTGTGTTTGGTAAAGAAATTTCTTATTGGCAAATTTGTTTTTCTATCGTTACATTAAATTTAACGCATTAAGATAAAAGGCAAGCCAAAAATATTTTATATTTATTTAGTTATTTATATTTTTAATTTTGTTAAATATTTTATGAATCCCTAAAAGAAAATGTCAAATACAAAACTTCTTCTTAAAAAATCCTTGTTTTTCACTAATTTTAATAGGTTTTAGAGATTAGGAACCAATCACCTATTTTTGCATACGATCAGTGTCTTTTTTACACGGTTTTTTTACACGGTTTTTTCTGGAACCAATCTACCGTGTAAAAACAGAATTAGGTGTACAAATAATTTCGTATAAAAATAAGTAGTTTCAAAATAAATAGTTTTGAAAAATGACTAACACTTATCAATTAAATCCGACGTATTTTACTGAAGTGACATTTTGAAAGGGCAGTGATTTACTAAAATTGCATAATATATTACACATGTGTGGGTGCCCTGGTGGTGTAGTGGGTAGTGTGCTAGACTATTAGCGTGAGGGTCGTGGGTTCGATTCCCACCAGACACTCTGGTCTGTGACACTACACCGAGCACATAGTCAAGTTACTTCGCTCGTATATAATTAGGATATAATTTGTAATTGTATTGTAATTAATAAATAAATAAATATTACACATGTGTATAATAATAATTCTTACCATCAACATATTTAATATAAAGGTTTGATTTAAATATTTTTACTTAAAATTTCTTAAAACACAAAAAAATTACTTCATTTTGAAACTTATATAAGTATAAGTAATTTATATGAAAATACACCAGTTAAATTTAATTTTTATGATCAATAAGAGTGATTAAGTCCTCGGAAATTGTGTTTTGTTTTAAATTTTTAAAATAACTGGTATATTGGGGGTATACAATTAATCAAGTCCATCATGTCTTTGTATTTTGCTGAAGAGACAGGACGAGGTCCAGCGTATAACGGATCTATCTCCATTTGTGAATAACGCCTAGGTCTTTTTGGTGATAAATCCAAAGTTAGAAATTCATCTAAAGTTAGTTTATAAAACTTTATAAGGAACAACATGGTAAAATCGTATCCATTGAATTTTCAGTCAAATCACTTTGTTTTACTCTGCGTTTACCTTTCTTATTGAAACAGATTTTTCCAATGATTGTGATCATTTTTCTCCGTGTTGTGTACTGTGAAGGATTTTTTTTCGGCAGGCGGCTATCACGCTATAGTAATCACTTGGGATGTAGAAAACATTTGTTTTTTTCAAGGCCGTTTCTATTACACCAAAGTCACGATCATTTGTTAAGTATGAATGGCCCGAAATTAAAAATTTTTAATCTAGAATTTTAATAACGTTTTCTGAAGACTGAACAATTTTCATCCAAGTTAATGCTAGTTTTATGTTACGATTTTGTCCCGTACATGATATGCAATAATATGCTTTTGAGTTGTGACATTGAATTGCCCAGAAGAAACATCACTGCCTATCACAAGTTTCTATTTCTTTCACCACTTCTCGCCACTTTCTTTCTCGCCACTTTCAAAATAAACATGTTGGTTATACCGTTAATTACCAATATTTCTCTCAAATAAATTCTCAATAGTCCTCAACTTATTGATTGCAATTTTTTAGAAATGAAAAGATACTGTTCTAGATTTGACATACTCTCCAGTTTTTTGAAAAAGTGACATATGCCACTTTCAAAATAAACGGCTCATATGTTGAAGGGTACTTGCAAATGATAGCTTCGTCAAGCTGACAAGGGTTGGAGAGCTAAATAACCTATATCTGCACCTCGCAAGAGATGGGCATTGACAAGGAAAGCGGATAACAGTCCTGTTCCTCAGCGGATCTACACCCACGCCCGAAGTCGTTAAATGAAAGCCGCATTCTTTCCGCGTGTCTACCCATAACACAGACCTGTAAGCATTGTCACTGTGATTAAGATGATGCCACGACCAAGTCCAAGTAACTGGTTGGTACTCCTATCCATCAAGGGTCAGGTGAGTCTAGCGGTAGAGTAGGACTCCTCATTGACCCAGGGTAGGTTGGCGTCTCAAAAGAATTTGCGCGCAATTGCCAGCTTGCAAGAGGTAAGTGGCATTCCTAAGTTGATTGAAGAGGACTCCGGAAGTAGTGCAATTTCCTGGAATTTCACAGTGCCCGGGGACCCAGACAAGTGTGATACTGAAGCGCCCAGAAAGAAGATCGAGATAGCGGCGACATTCCCTATCGATCTTGGAGTTATTCACAACACTTGACAGAGATCTTATGGCGGCCTGACTCAGAAAAGACTGAGACGCGGGTGAAAGGAGCACTGTTGACGAGGATCCATTGAGCGGCCCGGTAAATGGCCATTACCTCCGCCTGAAATACGCTACAGTAATCCGGCAGTCGGGGAAAAATGGTTAGGTCCAGTTTCCCAGAGTAGACTCCGCTACCAACCCCATTATTGTTTTAGAGCCGTCTGTGTATATATCCAGGAGTTCCGGGGAACTCGTTCGAAATGATGGCAAGGTTGTATTTATAAACAAATGGGAAATATTGGGAAAACTTGGGAGCACTGCAACTAAAATGTCTAAATGGACGAAAATTTCTAATAACAAAAATAAAATTAACAAAAGGACATATATGTAAGAGGTAGATAAAAATATAACACTTAATGTAATGTTATAATACCTATGTTAATATGAGAGCAAACTATTTATATATTCTTTTCGTCATTTTATATTCAACGTCAAGTGCTCAATTGAACGTTATACTGTGAATTGAACTCAAGGCGAACGGTTTGAATTTAATTATACTTTATGAAATAAATTTGAATAAATCAATATTTTATATAAATATTGTATTATTTTTTATTATAATGGATTCACATAGTTTTTGTAGTCCGCCCAAACCTAACAAATGTTTACAAATAGATTATTCCAAATATCCAAAGCGACGTTTAAACAAATTTACCTTTTTCTACCCCATAACATCACGTTCAGGTGGTCCACATGCATTTAAATCCGTGGACAATAATTGTCACATATTGTTAGATTATTTCGACCATCTGGAACCATTTCCTCGTATTGTTTTTTTTTTATTTCGGTATACGCTTTTTTTGAGTATCCCTTAAAAATTTCAAGAGCATAAATATTTATTTTTACACATAGATTTTTTATATATATTTATTACTTATATTTATATAAATGTTATAATATTTATTATTAACATTTACTCGTTTCTTGTACACTTTTATTTATTTTAAATTGTTAAAATACTTACATTTTTGTTATTCTTCCAATTTGTCACTAACAAAATAGCTTTCGAATAATTTCCTAATGCTTTTCTCATACTTTACGATTGTTTTCGTAATACAGAGTTGCTATTTCGAAAGGGAAATTTAATTGTCGATCACTTTTGTTCTTTCGTTAAAAATTGTACGAATATTGTAATACACAGTACAAATCGTTCGAACTCGAAATACGCTGTAACCCCTCAGTACAATCGACAGCGCCAAGTTCAACTTATCCGACAGAGTCTGCAGACATATTTCCGACGTGACAATGGCAATTTCGTCAGCGTAAGCTATGGCGTAATTACCAGAGGATTCCAGCCCTCACAAGAGTTGACTGCGAGATTCCAGAGAAGTGGAGATATAACATCTTGTGGTGTACCCCTACAGACAATTTTCTGACAATGCGAAGCCCCCACTGTGGAGGTTATTATTCTCGATTTGAGGAGGAGCTCCATAAACCTGACCAGAATCTGATGAAGGTTGAGAGAATTAAGGCCCCTAACTATAGAGTCTGCGTGGACGTTGTTGAATGCACCCTCAATGTCCAGGAATATGGCCAGAGTGTATTCTTTAACGTGCAAGGACTTTTCCACTCGAGAGATAAGGGAGTGGGGTGAGGATAGAAGTAATGGATCATTCGAAGCCCTAATATGAACATCAAGGACTCTTTCCAGTAAGTTCAGAAAAAAGGAACAAAGGGTGATTGGTCTATAGTCACCCGCCTTAGTGTGGGACGGTTTCCCAGCCTTGAGAATGAAGATAACCATAGATATTTTCCAGCTCCATGGGATATAGAGGAGCCTAAGGCTAGCGTCATAGATGGTAAGCAGCCAGGAGTGAATAATTTCCTCCCCATGTTAGATGTCACCTGGAATAATACCATCCGGTCCTGGGGACTTGAATGGTTTAAAGGATCTAATAGCCCACTGCACTCGGTCGGGGTTAAGAGTTAGGGGAGAGTGGTTCCCAGACGGCGGTACCGTAATCTGATAGAGAGCTTGACCTCCAATGGTGGCACTCCCCGAAAAATGAGTGGCGAGGAGAAGTTCAAGCGTTTCTAAACTAGTATCAGTCCAGCTGCCGTCAGGCCGTTGGATGCATTCGAGAGACTTATGTGTGGAACATAGAATTTTGCGCAGACGGCTTGTGTCGGCAGAGGTTTCTGCGTTCGCTTAGTAGTTCCTCCATGAAGCCCTCTTCGCCTGCCTTACAGCGTACTTAAGTTCCCTCTTTTTGGCTTTGTAAAGTGGCCATTCCCCAGTGGCCCTTGCCCCATTAAAGAGTTTACCGCTGGATCGCCGGAGATCCTCGATCTTCCGTTTCCACCAGGTCGGTTTGGGCTTACCTCTATGGACAGAGGGATTGCGGGAAGATACGGCTGCCGACTTGGGTGCCGCGGTCAGTGTGTCCGTAGCCATATCCATATCAAAACGGGTGGCAATGGTCGGAGGTGTTGCGGGAAGGCAGGCCACCATTGTCACATTGGCATCATCTTCGTCTGATAACGGAGAGGTTACAACCGCGCCAATCTCATTATTGTCGAAAAATTTTCCATCCAGTTCCGAGTTGGACAATTTTCCAGTCTAGGAGTGGCTGCATACACTCCTACATTCGACATCCTCAACAATTGGGTCTGAGCCGTGGGGCTCCGAAAAAGGGTCGGAAGGGGTTGGGTCCGGTGAATCATGATCTGATTGGACTTGGTCCAATGAGATGGGGTCCAACGGGACGGGGACTGCAAGACTGTTCGAGAGTCCGATTTATAAAGCCTGACCTCGATTGTGCCGAAGCCATAGTTATCACGGCCTTCCCGGCGTTGATAAGCGGGATAGACCCTCGTTTAGGATGACCACCGCCTCGCGGTAGCCAATCTCGATCAAGGGCGATGTGGAATTTGGTCCGGAGGGACGGCATCAAGGCTGGCTCTCGGCCAAATTTCACCGATCCTGCTGATTGCCGCTTTGTAGAGCTCCATTGAATGAAGGTCGGAGCAGGCTATCAATTTAATATGTCCCTGAAACCACCCTGCGTGGCGACAGCTAGGTGAGGGACCGTGATTTGAGTTCACGACCTCGAGGAAGGCCCGTTCAAAGCCACAGCAATCAGCTCGGAGCAGTCAGTTCAGAGAAGTGAGGGTAAGATTGTCCGTGGAAAACAGAAATGGGTCCGTGCCAATGGGGTATGCCAATCCGAAACAGAGTCTTTCCACGATATTAGGGTAACATTTAGTCATGCACTCCAACTCACTCCGGATCTCAGAGTGAAATGAAGTACACTTAAGTCCCCACATCGCGGCAAGATTGTTACCCAGATGGTGGGCAGTAGCCGTCCAAACCAAAACGGCGTTGTTAGGCAAAAGAAATGTGGATTTACCGGCGTACAATTAGAAGCCTAGTGACATCGTTTGAAAAATTTTTTTTGTTAAATTTCGTTTTCCATACACGACTTGCAAAAGAAATACAAAAATATACAGTGTTAATTTTCTAATTTCAGCTGTTCGTATTGTCCGTCAAAGTGTTAAGAAAGCAGCAACTTTATAGGAAAATTCATTCACCAGATTTCGATATTTATTTTCTTGGATTAAACACATTAGATTATTCCATAGCAAAAAACTGTATATGTATAATAAAAAATAGGTCAAAATAAATACTGTCAATTGGCGGAAGTTGTTACAATGGTTATTGCAGGTAATTTGAAGTCTGGTTCAGAGAATGCTGGTGATTGGTGATTGAAAAACAATAATGATTTAATCAGTACTCGAGAAACATAACACTCACTCAGCGAAGCAAATATGCCTTAGTACTCGTTGTGATTGTTCATTTTCAAATCAATCAAAACAATGATCGTATGAAAACTTTGTTGATCAAATCATACACCGCATTCAAACCAATCATTTCGAGTGTTATGCAAATGTTCGATTGACACTCGTTCCACACTCATTTGAAACTGACTGACTCATGAAAAATTGTGCAATAGCTCTCTTCATATTTTTTTTTCTGGAGAGAAACTGTCGACTTACAGAATCAGGGTAAAAATTTAAAATGAGAGTTATTTGTAATACACATTTTCTTTCTCAAGAAGAGAGCCACATATAAAAATGGACAACATGGGTTAATCAAGCATTAGTTATTTGAAAAAGTTCATATTGGTATAATGTTGGGTAATCAAGGAAAAATTGCAAATGGTTAATACACTATTTCAAAAAAAAAAAAAAAAAAACCCAAAGTCAGGAGTAGTATATGGAATATATTGGCCGAAATACAAAAAGAACATGAAGCCATATTAGAAGGCCTAGTACATTGCACGGAGTGTGCTAAGACTTTAAAATATATAAAAAACAAACTTCAAATCTTATAAGACATAAATGTTGCCAAGATGAGAAGGAGGCGGCAGTACAGGAAAAAGTGGCACCTGAAGACAAAAGTGTTACCATCGATGACTGTGCATCATGGGTTGTTGAAGATTGTCGGCCATTTTCATCTGTCTCCGGAACTGATTTTGCCAAGCTAGTTAAGTTTTTTATAAAATTAGGCGCAATGTATGGTGAAAACGTAGATGTCAACGATCTCCTTCCAGACGCGACAACGGTTTCTCGTCAAAATTAAAGGAGCAAATATGCGAGGTGGTGAGCAATGGTGGCGCACCTCAACAATTGATATTTAGGCAGACAATTACGTTAAAAAACTTTGTTGGAGTTGCTTTGCACTACCGCAAAGAATTGGCTCTAATTGACATTGTTTTAGGAATAAAATTGATGGATTTTAAAAGCTCAACAAATGACAGACAATATAAATGAAAAATTGAAGAAGTTATTCTGTGAGTTTGGAGTTTGTAACAATTAAAATTTCTTACAGATAGAGGAACAAATATTAAATCTTTGGAAAACAATATACGTTTAAACTACAGCAGCCACCTGTTATCAAATATTTTAGATAAGTCCTTTGAGCAAACAGTAGAGTTAGAAGAAATTAAAAAAAATATTTTAAAAAGGCTAACTTACAACACAGACTGTCAACATCTTTAAAGAGTACTTCCCTACCGGCTGGATCTCTAATTACATTATGTTGAAATCAATAGTAGACAACTGGTTTACTATTACTGACATACTTTCGGAGAAAGAGGAAAGTCAAAGGCTTTATTTATTAATTATTCAACGCTTAAAGTTTTAGTAGAGCTTTGCCATAAGTTTGAAATTCTTTTCAAAAAATTGCAACCGTGCAGTTCTCCCTCTTTGTGTTTTGTAATATCTTCGATTAACACAATTAAAAATCTGTGCGAGTTTAACAATTCCAATATAACGGCAATTATGACCTAACAAATATTTATTTAATACTGATATAATTTGGGAAAGTAACATGAGTATGTGGCATAAAGCATCTTTTTTGTATCCACCAGTAGCACAAAAGCAAGTAGAATATTTACAAGATATTCAAAAGTTTTATGTTAGTGAAATCAAAAAATTTAATTTAACTTATCCTTCAAAACCACATACATCTACTCCGGTAACCTTACCTACAACCGAAGAATCAGGTTCACAGATTTCAGAATGCCAGACATCACAAATTAAAGACATAGAGTTTTTACCTGACCTATTGGAAAAGTCGACTGTGGGCTCTACAGCAAGAAGTAATGAGATATAGTAGAAAAATTTTGAAAATTACAGATTTTGACGCATTAAAGTGGTGGAAAATACATGAAGATGAATATCCCTATTTATCAAAACTTGCCTTGCAAGTTCATTCTATATCTGCAAGCAGAGTTGCTACCGAAAGAGCTTTCTTTTAAGCAGGTAATTTTATTCCCTACAAGAAATTAATGACCGAAACTAACACAAACAAAACTTACTTACTATTACACATGTAGTTTTTATTTGACTTTTTATGCTTCAGAGTTGTATTTTTTAATATTTATTAATTTCAAAAACTCAATCATAGTAGACTTTGAAAACAAAAATTTACTATGCTACTTCTCAGTGTGATTGAAGAAAATAGAATAATATAAAATTTAAATTAAAGAAGTTTGGAAAAAATAGAAACAAAGTTTGAAATTAATTAAAGAAAGAAAGTGAATAAATTTTCTAAAGCTTTTCTATACGGAAAGAAGAGTAAGAAGTCAGACATGCAACAAGGAAAGAAAGTGTTTTCTTTTGTGTGATTTATTTGTGAATTTTAAGTCCTCTAATTTTTGGTTACTTTTTTTGTATAGTGTTCCAATTGGTAGATGCTGCCATTAAAACCTTTAAAGAACGTGGAAGCTTATCTTTGCCAGCTATCAAGAAATACCTCACCAGCACATATAAGGTAGATGCCCAAAACTGTGACTAGTCAACTATACTTGACTATAGTCAAGTGTAACCAGTTAACTAGTCAACTGTGACTTGTCAACTATACTTGACTATAGTCAAGTGTAACCAGTTAACTAGTCATTTGTGATTTCAAATAGCGCAAGAGTGAGCAGGTTAGATATATGTTTTACAGTCGAAAGAAATCATATGTTAGAAAGTGAGGCAAAATCACATGTACACGAATGTTTACGTCAAGTTTTACACATTGCCCTTAATAACTTGATGGGAAGTTCTGACTAGTTTATACGTCACACTTTACGGTCAAATAACTAGTTATGTTCTGGTAGGGTTACCGAAAAAAGAAACAGCATTGGACCTAAGTCGTTAGGCAGGTTAGTTTTTATGAACTCCTATCATAAGAAGTTTTAAAATTAAAATATTCCTTCCCTTTTTGTTTTTAGTATGTCTTAAAATGTGTTTTATGCTTTGTGATGAAATATTGATTTTATATATTATTTATATTTATTTTTCTTATTGAAATTATTGTTTTATATTTTTAGTTAATTTTTATTATTATTGTTATTTAATTTTTGTTTTTAATTGGAGTAAATTTTTAATATCGTAGAATATCTTTGTAATAAAATATTGTTTCTTATAAAACTATAGTATATTTATTTTTATAATAAAATACTTCTTTTTTAACGAAATATTACATTCATATCAATAAAAATTTCTAACTAAAATAAACATTGGTAAGACGCCTTTTGCACGTTCAAAGTGCTCTGTGAAGTACTTGGAAAGTCTTGAGTTTGTTGGAGAGAGGGGAAAAACGAGCGGGGGTAAGTTTTTCAGCCTATTCTACTCCCCTATTTTGACTCGTTCTGGATATGTTTTCTCAAGTGCTCCTATCATGACTCTTGTAAACTTAGCTACAGCAGTTTCAAGTTCTCAAACACTTTCGGCCTTATAGTGTTATTTCTCATATCAATAGAGAATTCTACAAATATTTGATCAGAGGAAGTGTGTTCCTCTTCCAATCCCTGGTGTTATCATTAATATTTTTTAAGTTAAGGGTTATATTCAATACCTCTCTCATATTCTTAGTCACAAAAATGAGAGTGCTGCTCACGTATGATGAGAGTTACATCACATTAAATTTTTACACCAATTTCGGCGCGCATGACTTAAGTAACCAGAGTATTTATGAATATGATGATCAGGTTCCATATAGCCGGAGGAGATCGTCTATTGTCTAACATTGATTTACGTGGCTAATGTGGTTAGGGCTTCGTTACTGAAAGAAGGAAACAAATATGCCACTAGGTTGTTTTTGATAAGTGTACAGTATCCGGGACCGTAGTTTTGCTGCTTTAATTACAAACCTATAGACCATGATTTTTGAATTCAGATGATATCTTTTCTGTTTGCCAGATTTATTTGAATTACTTTTTCATCCTTCATCCTCTCCTATCGGTCTACCTAGAGCCAGACTCCCTTAACGACTGTAATGTATGGGTAATGTATGTCTTGGTATCTAATGTTATATCCCTTTAGGTTTCTTAATTTATCAGAGAGCCTTAGAAACGTAGTTGGCTCTATAGTTTCGGCAAAGTCAATTGCCGAACTGTTTTTAAGAAACAAAGTACAAACTCTTTCTTTTAAGTTAGTCTTATTTCTGATTTTATTTAAATCTTGTCTCAGCTTATATATTATTTTGATTTTGTGTTTTCTTATTCTATTTCTTCTATTCTATGTTATTCTATGTTATTTAATTGCCCTGCTTAAAATTATTCGTTTACAAAAATAGTTTATATTCTCCTTATTACGAAATCGATATCATATATTTATTTAGCATGCATTCTAGTGACCCATATCAATTGACACCAGTCACTTGAAATGCAAGTCATATTTTTATTCATATTTGTTTTGTTTATTTGTTTTGTTTATATTTCCATTGTATTTTTATTTTGGTTTGTTGTCTTTAATTTTATGTATGTATACTTGTGTATGCATGTTTATGCACTACACGACATCTCAAAAACAGATATAATTCAATAGAAAGAACTAGATTTGGAAGGGTATGGATCTGTAACCTCCATACAGAGGTAGGTTGTCATCCATCTTTTCTTCGTCATACGTTTCGCCCATATGTTAGTATAGTGACGGTTACCCTTGGGGCGTATTGTCACCAGACTGTATGGGTAACTGTCCCTCTTGTAGACTTTAAGACCCATGGTGCTTCTTCAACTTGACGATTTTCTAGTTGTATGTTGATAATTTTGGATTATACAGTTTGATCAGCCTAAAAACTTTTCTAGCTCCTTTGGGTTAAGCAGTAGCCAAAAGTGCGTACTTGGTCGGTTTGGAATGGCGCCTTTCGACACCATCTCCAAATTGTCGCCCTACCAGATTTCTCCTATCCCAGAAATTGCGATAGAGAAGAGATTCAAGCTCCTTTTATCGGCATACATTACCAGCCAGTTAGTTAACTAATACAAGCCCAAACCATTGCTGTAATTTTGCAGCAGTCGCCGTTGTTGACTTCGGTTGCCCATCTGGAATATTTTTGATCTTTTCGGGAACGCTTTTAGCACTTAACAGCTTCCTGTATATTTGCTTTAAATCTTTGGCGGGTTTTGGTGCCGCGGAATTTTTAAATTCACTCACTGAATTTTGCGAAATTGTATCAGTTATCAAAAATCTTTTTGCTAGTCTATTATAATTCTTTTATTTAAAAAGGCTATCTTTTATTGCGTTCTAATTATTGCGGATTACTATTAATTGATTCTATTTGCAAAATTTTGAACTGAATTTAACTGAACTATATATCAGGTTGGCTTGTTGCAAATGAGATAGTTAGGATACTCTACGGTTGTGTTATAAATATCAGATTAATTGAAACACATTCTACTTTTTCATTGACTTCTCCAGTGCATTTGATACTGTACCAAGAAATCATATATTTCGACCTTAAGTCTGTTATAGAAATAAATCAGAATTTTATGAAAACGCGTCTATTCGCGTTTGGAATGGATCTCCTTTCTTCGAACTGTGATAAAGATCCTTATTTATGCCGACTAAAAGTTTCAATTAAAAGATTCTCAAAAAATCAGTTGTTCGGAGTCGACTTTGAAAAATAGTTCCCGCCACTCATGTTTAAGTGTTGTGAGGAACTAGGTCGTCATCCTTACTGAAGCGTTGTAATGGCCAATTATTTATGTATGTTTATGCAGACGATATTGCCATTGTACTTGGCTCGACTTCTGTATTGCAAATCATGACTGGTTACATGAATACATGAATACATCTATCTAAACATTTAAAATGGTATTTTGGTAATGATATCATTGAAATCGTTATCTGTTATAAGAATCATTTGCTTCGAAACTGTGTATTTACTCAACTCAAAAATATTTCAAACAGCTTCTCGCTCAAATTATATGCTTAACATATTTGAGGTTACATAAAACATGATAAAAAATCAACTTAACAGCATTAACACCTAATTACATGGTCTCATTGGCAATAGGACTACATCTCGATCTTAAAACTATATATATATATTGTTCAAACTCGGTTTGAACACACAAATTATTCAACAGAAATAATTTTTATGTTAAATAACATAAGTATGTCAATTACATTTAAATAAAAATTCTATAATTTCCCATGGGAATGCCTCCAAATACTTGCATAAAATTTCCATAATTTCCAAAGGAATGTCTCCAAAGACACTGTTAATTTAGTTGCTTTAGAGAAGCAGAAGTTTCATAGATAAACAACCTACAATCATAAGTCACTTCAAATCTTACAATAAGATCGACAACATCATATTTCTCATCCTTTTTAGAACTGTGCAAACCTCTTAAAAAAATTAAACCCAAAACAAAAAAGAATATTAATAAAATAAACAAAATTCAAATAAAATAAAGTGAAAGAAAATTATATATATTTATTATACTTACCTTAAAACTATTATTTTATACTTACCATATATTGTAACAAAAGGAAATTAAAATTTGTGCTAAAAAATATAATTGAAATAAACCAAATTGTGCTATTAAAATATATGTATGTATACTTACCTGAATTATACTGTGAACAAAATTGAATTGGAAAATAAAAGTGAATTTTATACTTACCTCAACCTCTGTAAACGAAATTGAATTAAAAGAGTAATATTCTATACATCCATCCTGAAAAAAAAGGGTTTTACCCAAAGCAGAAAAAAAGGTAAGAATTCTCTCAGAATTCTCAGAATTCTCAAAAGTGAAATAATATAATTTCTCTTTCTCTTTTTTCCCCAATTACCCAATGATTATAATTGTTTGCGAGCAATTATAATAAACATCTTGTTCTCTTTGAAGGAGATTTAAAACAAATTATTCACCCCCAATTTGTTCATGGTCCTTCTCCCGTTCTTTGGTAAAAAGCGAACCTCTTGAACACAAAATAAAATAAACAACGAGTGGGAAAAATTAACAAAAACAACTCTACACAACAAAAAATGAGGTAAAGAGATCAAGAAACTCATCACTACAACATTAAACAACAACAAAGCAGTAAGTCAAGTAAATTTTTTTAATATCCGTACATAAAAAAAATTGGAATTACAAAAAAAAAAGTAAGTGATAGATAAATTTATACTCACACATAATTAATATCGTGTAAATCGTAGAAAAGAAAAAAGAAAAGAGAGAAAAAACCCAAAGTGATTTAACCCGTAATTAAAGAAAAGAAAAAAATATGTAAAAGAAAAAAAAACCAAGCAAGAAAAGAAAAAAGAGTACTCAAAAAAGTTGTGTTATTGCGTTAAAAAATTAACCTTGAACATACTGAAAAAAGGTTAAAAGAAGCGTATGTACATATAGATGTCCATATGCATACGACAAATTTACAAAAACACAACATATATAAAAAGTACATATATAAATACCGTTTTTTCTCTCATATAAGTACCGTGTATAAGTACCGTTTTACCCGTTTTTACTTTTATATATAAGAAAACATTTCTAGAATTCCAATATATGTATATCAAAAAAAATTTTTTAAACCCAATTAGTTACGTATTATTACATACATTACACACTATATATTACATACATTACCCATTACACATTACACAAATATATAAAAAAATATCAATTTCGCGATTACCATTTCCCGTTTTGTCTTGTATACAATGCAGAAATTTCTGTTCTGTATATGCGAGTGAAAAAATATATACAAAATTAAAAACATCATTTGAAAGATCCCCCTGTTAAAAAAAAATTACAAAAAAGTGCAAGTGATCCCGTCTCCTTTAATCTCTATATAAATCAAACATATACACCACTCTCTTAATCACACATAAGAGAAGTGTGTTTGATTTGCTGTATTCCCATTGGAGAATATACATATCAAGTGAAGCTGCAATTTCTCTTGAATTGTAGCAAATCTCTTTGTTACAAAATTCCAACAAGAGAATAGCAGACTACACAATATTGGAACAACAAAAAGCAGAATAACAGGAAAAGGCATAAGGACAAAACGCAAAGCAGATATATAAAGGAATGATATTTATAATCAATATCAAATATCAAATTTTCGAAAGTTAATTACCAACCTGATTAATTATTTCATTTAATGCTTTTTTATATAAAATAAATAAATAAAATTTCACCCCATCACTCCTTAATTGTTTAAATTTAAATTTTAGACACACATGTCGAAAAAATAAATAATTAATTTCATTCATTTATACCACTGGTGTTTATTTTTAACAAAACACATACAGTCCACTACGAAGATAAACAAACAGAAATAATTTAACCCATTAAGGTGAACAACACTGAAAAAAATTAAAAAGGAAATATTACAAAATTAAATTAAAATTTAATAACAAATTATTTCTTAATATTTAGAAATTAAAATTAAATTAAAATTTAATACCAAATTATTTTTTCATATTTGGAACTCGAAAAAAAAAATAAAAAATTTAGGAATATTTTTAAATTTAATATTTCAAAAAAATTTTTTCTTACGAAACTTGGAAAAATTTAATGTCTCCTATATAATTTTTCGGGTGATATACAAAATTTATAATGAAATAAATACATTCTCATATCTCATTCTCAATCTAAATCACAATTATATAATAGAATTTACATGGCAATTTATTAAAATCCCAAATAACTTTATTCAATTCTATATTCTATTTTTTTCACCTTTTAAACTAGATAACAGGTATCTAGTGCTACTTCCTCGTAGCCCCTAACCCCTATTTATAGAATATAGAAATGAATTTCTAATACCTCAAATTAGCACTTAGAGTTTATCTTAATTTTTTTTACGCTAGATAAAAGGTATCTAGTACTACTTCCCAGTAGCCCAAATCTCTTAAGTGCTAACTTCTCTTGGATTACAATATCCAGTATTGCCCTCTTATGTATTCTCGTTAAAATTTGCTAGATAGGAGTTCTAGTACTACCTCTCGGTAGCCCTAACCTCTTGGATTACAATATCCTATTACCCACTTTTATATACACTCTCTTTGGAATTTGGCTGGATAGCAGTTCCAGCCCTACTTCTCGATAGCCCAAAGATCTCATATTTGAATTCGTCGTATCTCAATATACGAATCTAACACTTAAATCACAACACACTGCTTTATGTCATTTAAATTTTTAATCCCATATTGAAAAAATGACCATCTCATCTCATAGCAAAATAAACAGCTCTCTGAGAGAGAGTTTCTTATTCCATTGCGATCATTTGATCCAATTTTGCCAATATTTCCAACAAACTCCCAAAGCGAGCACTCGAAATTGGTTCTAGGAGTCAAGTTGAAACACTTGGACTCGAGATGGGCAAAACTCGAAAGTTCCTATGAGAACGTAATGTTATCCCATAACGGAACAGTAACCTCTGAATTTAAGGAAGAGGCGAAGAAAAATTATGAAGCGTGTGAGGATGCCTACTGCATTTGCACTTCACAGATTCTCAAGTTCGGAAAGATAGCTGAGTTAAATTCCTCTACTGACCTAGGAACATCCCTATATTCACACGCCCTTACCCAAAATGCACCTGAATCCCCAGACATCTGTATGAAACTTCCCCCTGCAATACAGATGTATTTCAAGAAGAAACCCATCAGTCTCTACTCCATGTGACAGAAATTTCAGAAACTCCACAGCAAGAATGTCACGACTCAAATCATGAAGGTAGCAGTAATACCCCGAAATATACAAACGCTACCCGAAACAATCCCGATAAAACTCGAACAGAATACCGTACATCAAATCAAGTACACGCTAATCACTCTACGGGTAATGCAAATATTCTATTGCAAACTGCTCTAATGCAAATAGAATGCAAAGGTGAACTCTTCACCATTCGAACTCCTATTAACCCAGGATATCGGCGAACATTCTTAACAGAAAGAAATAGAAGCCGATTTCAACTCCCCCAACAAAAATCTGAAATTGAAATTGTCAGCATTGGCGGACAAAAGCAGGCCGCAAATATCCCAAGATATCCCATTATATCACCTGGCAACTCCCGATTTTGCCAGCTTTGTCTGAACATATCTCACGCTGCTGACCCATTTGGAATTAAAAGCTTAGACCTGTCTTCGCCAGCATTCCAAGCCGCATTCTCTCGCTTCGTTGGGAGGCGTGGACTACCCCAAAGGGTAGTAACTGACAATGGTCGTAGATTTCTCAAAGCTAGCAGAGCACGCGAACGTGAATGGAAATTTACTCCCCCTCGTGCTCCACCAGATAGGAATGTGCGTACGGAGGATATTTGCATCGTCATCTTTCATTTCTCAATGATAAGAATTCTATTTCAATAAAAATATAAAAATATCTTCGAATTCTAAACACAATTCGTATTTTTCTCAAAATTCTAACATTTCTTAACCAACTCACTCTCATTTTTTCAGCTTAAACCTTTAACATTCTCTAATATTCAAAATTTCTCATCTAGAATTAATCGCAAATTTATAATTACACGGCGAAACCACGAACCCAAGAGACGATATGGAGGCAAACCTCGTTATACTAGGACACGACCAGATCCGGAGATTTACGAGTGCAAAATATGCAGAAAATTCCACGCACTAAGGTTCTGCCGTCGGTTTCTCAAAATGTCGGTTCATAAAAGACAGGAGGTAGTCGACCAACATAACTATTGTGAGAACTGCCTAGCGAGGAGCCATGACCTACGTTCCTGCAATTCATTGGATACGTGCAAAAAATGCGATCGGTTCCACCATACATTACTTCATCCAACCCCTAAAAGGCAAAAGGGAAATAAAAAGATTAAAAGGAAATCAGCAATAGCAGAAACATCACCATCAACTTTGTCGACCACACCAGATACAAAGATAATTGTTGAAGCTATTAAATCCTTAGCGCAAGTACTTTGTACCACACCGGAAGACAAGAGATCATCTTGAATTTAACCCCAAGGCCGGCGCCATGTTCAAACTCGGTTTGAACACACAAATTATTCAACAGAAATAATTTTTATGTTAAATAACATAAGTATGTCAATTACATTTAAATAAAAATTCTATAATTTCCCATGGGAATGCCTCCAAATACTTGCATAAAATTTCCATAATTTCCAAAGGAATGTCTCCAAAGACACTGTTAATTTAGTTGCTTTAGAGAAGCAGAAGTTTCATAGATAAACAACCTACAATCATAAGTCACTTCAAATCTTACAATAAGATCGACAACATCATATTTCTCATCCTTTTTAGAACTGTGCAAACCTCTTAAAAAAATTAAACCCAAAACAAAAAAGAATATTAATAAAATAAACAAAATTCAAATAAAATAAAGTGAAAGAAAATTATATATATTTATTATACTTACCTTAAAACTATTATTTTATACTTACCATATATTGTAACAAAAGGAAATTAAAATTTGTGCTAAAAAATATAATTGAAATAAACCAAATTGTGCTAAAATAATAAATTAAAAATATTAAATATATAAATTAAAATATATGTATGTATACTTACCTGAATTATACTGTGAACAAAATTGAATTGGAAAATAAAAGTGAATTTTATACTTACCTCAAACCTCTGTAAACGAAATTGAATTAAAAGAGTAATATTCTATACATCCATCCTGAAAAAAAAGAATTCTCTCAGAATTCTCAGAATTCTCAAAAGTGAAATAATATAATTTCTCTTTCTCTTTTTTCCCCAATTACCCAATGATTATAATTGTTTGCGAGCAATTATAATAAACATCTCGTTCTCTTTGAAGGGGATTTAAAACAAATTGTTCACCCCCAATTTGTTCATATATATTTCTGGGATGTTACCTTAGGTACTAATATTGATGGCTTCGCATACTCAATCGCTTCAATCGAGTTTTCGCAAGGTAGTGATTCTACTTCAGCAATTGGTCTTTCTAACTGGAGTAAGTTGGTAAGTCCAATTTTGGCCATTTGGGATGCTTACACTATTCCAGAAAATTATTCTTTTAATACTAGAAGTTTACTTAACGTAAGTATCTCTAGATTTTCTGAGTTTACATTATTGCTAATTGCTTTGTCAGATGTAATAATTTCTTACTTACTTAATTGGCCATTAACAACCCGATTAATGGATTTCGGCCTGCAGCAACACATTCTTCCAGGCGCCTCTGTTTCTTGCGCGCCTACGCCAGTTGGTCACACCAATCGACAGGGCTTCCTCGATTTGGTCCTTCCAACGAATACAAGGTCGTCCTCTTCGCCGACTTCCGCAGATCCCCGCATCAAATATCCGTCTCGCCGGAGCATCCTCCTCCATTCGAACGACATGACCGAGCCAGTGTAGCCGCTGGATGTTAATACGCTGCACACGTCCATGTCGTTGAAGAGCTCATACAGCTTACTATTGTTTCGGATGAGGTAATCATCGCCAACTCGCACTGGACCGAAGATCTTACGCAGTACTTTTCTCTCGAACACTCTCAAGGCTGCTGCATCAGTGCTTAATAAGGTCCATGCTTCTGCGCCATAAAGAAGCACATGGAGGATGAGCGTCTTGTAGAGTGTTAGTTTTGTCGTACGAGAGGTCTCCGCTACTCAATTGCCTATTGAGACCATAACAGCAGCTGTTGGCAAGAGTGATGCTGCGCTTGGTCTCCAGACTGACATCATTTTTGGTGGTAACGGCAGAGCCAAGATAAACAAATTCCTTGACTGTATCAAAAGTATAGTTATCGGCCGTAATCTGAGAATCAATACGCCACACGTCTCTACTTGTCGATAACTTATACTTTGTTTTGCCCTCATTTACTGCCAGACCCATCTTAGTAGACTCCCGTTCAATAGCACTAAAGGCAGCAGTAACATCTCGCTTGGTAAGCCCTATGATGTCAATGTCGTCAGCGTACGCAAGCAACAGGACACTTTTTTGAAAAATAGTGCCATTGCGATGCACTCTCGCCTTTCGCAGAACACTCTCCATGACGAAGTTGAAAAGGTCGCATGATAAGGGATCGCCTTGTCTGAAACCTCGCACGGTATCAAAAGGTTCGGAGAGGTCCAGACATTGCGGCAAAAACACGATCCCTTATGGGGCTATCGAAGGCTGCCTTATAGTCGACAAAAAGATGGTGAGTGTCGACTTGTTTTTCGTGGGTCTTTTCCAGGATTTGGCGTAGTGTGAAGATCTGGTCAATGGTGAACTTGCCAGGTCTGAAGCCGCACTGATAAGGTCCAATCAGTGTTTTGACGAGTGGCTTCAGTCGTTCACACAATACGCCTGTAAGAACCTTATATGCGATAGGGAGAAGGCTTATACCCCTGTAATTGGCGCATATTGTAGGGTCTTCCTTTTTCAGGACAGGGCTGAGGACACTGTGGTTCCAATCGTTGGGCATACTTTCCTCTAGCCATATTTTGTAAATAAGCTGGTGCATGTGCCCTACCAACTCGTTACTTCCGGTCTTAAACAATTCAGCGGGGAGGCTATCAGGACCTACAGCTTTATTGTTTTTAAGACGAATAATCGCGACTTTGACATCTTCATGGCTAGGCGGCGGAATCTCCACGCCATCATCGTCGATCGGGTTCGGAACATAATCTTTAAAGGGGGTATTGTTGTCGTCATCGCTCATTAACTTTATTAACTTTATTAAATGCGCTTCTTGTTATGTCAAAGGTCTGCTCGTTATAATATACTGATTGTTATTATTTGTTATTATTTCCTTCTGGCTTTTCAAAATTAAATCCAAATAAACCGCGTCAGGCGACCTCTCAATCCATTTCAATTTCGATCCAGTTTATAAAACGAGGTTTCCGTTCTTTATTTCCATGTAATTCGTTTAGTCTCAGCTCTGTGATGGTTAAGTGAAATTCTATAATAGTTTTCATAGGACTTTGAGTCATCAAGGCCCGATGATATTCATCCAAATTGGGTACAAGTTTAAAGTAGCCAAATTCTCTTTTTCTATTTTGTTCAAAGTAGTATAACGAAGTGGCAGTTATTGTTCCAAAACTGCCTTCACTATATGTATCTGTAGTGGAATCTTCTCTTGTCGGATCATCTGTCTCAGCATTTGAGAGGATGTTGACTTCCGTGACTCGTGGTTATAATGCTCAATTCTAGCCTTCGCGTTGTAATTTCTGGATCCCAAGGTAAAAGTTAGAGGTTGGTGGTCGGTATAAATACGAATCTTTTTTGCACCATAAAGATAAGATATCAAATTATCTAAAGCATCTCTTTCTCGCTTGTTAAATAGTTTTCCTCAGTACCGCGAAATGAGGAATATAGGTCCATCTTAAGACAAGACGGTCGTGAAATTAAATGGGTTGTCGAAGTCGGCGAAGGACAAAATATCGGCCGATACAGGAAGCTTTTTTAAATGGGTAAAGGCTTTCATGGCAAAATAGTCGAGGTTAATTTTCTCTTGGATTGATTCGCTCTTATTTGGGCATTTTGTCTTCTCGTGCGATTGGTCAGAGGTTTGGAAAATTGAGCATAATCCCGTATGAAATTTGAACTAATTCAAGTTTTCCGTAGGCATCATATCCGTGATTGCATTAGTTTTTTTCATATCTGGCTTGATACCCTAAGGTATAATATTGTATCACAGGGACTCTACGCTAGTTTTCAGGAACTATGTTTTTCCAAATTCTCCTTCATATTAGTTTCGCTAAGCGTACCGAAGGCTCTTCTTTGTCCTTTCCGAATATTATTATGTCATCGATATATTATGTCCGATATTTTCCTTAAATACATCATATATCATGTGCCTTTTTGAGACCAATTGGAAGTCCCAAAAATTCAGACTTCCCATTCATTATGATTCTTTCTATCGATCACGGCTTCTAATTTCTTTAAGGTATCATCACCGATCATCCTATCAAAAGAATCTAACCCTTGTAACACATAAAAAGTTAACACCGTATTGTTTCCCGCATAAGAAAAAAATTGTTCCTGCTCGGACGCCAGTTAACGTGTTCCCCGGAGGGAACACTAAACAATTTAAGTTGGGGCCAACCATTGGCTCTTGTTATTTATATGAACTAAATACTTTTAATTACAGTCACCTTTTATTCCGCTCTCCAAAAGAAGAAGTACCAGTAATTTATTACAATCCATTTATACCTAAATTATTCTTACTAAGCAATTAATTAAAATAAATTAATAAATAACTGGAATTGCTGATAATGCAAGTTTGTATATTTGTTGTAAGTACTAGACAACAAGTCTGCATGCAACGTCAGCATAACATAAATAAAATTCAGTGATCGGTGTGCCACCACTTTAGATAAACGGTATGTCATGCAATAAAGGGCGCGCGTTAATTTGTATGTATAACAACACATTAATACTTAATACCAATTTTTTTTTGTCTTGAGCCGGAGGTGGAAATCTTCGAAAGACACTTTTGTTCCAACAAAAGAGTGCACGATTCACCATCACTGGTGCCTACGTACTAAACCCACCCCCTACACACTTCAACCACTCTCCCTCCGCGGGACTGCCGTAAGGTATTACTTCGCGGAGAGCTGGTTAGCTTGAAAGCTTTATCACATCAATTTAAATTTCGCCTCCTTTCCTCCAGTCTTCGGAGTACTATCATAACTTCAGCCATTCTCTGACTATATTGACTCCATAGAATCCTACAATTCAACAGCTCTTCCATTAGCCGGCTTGGTCCTAAATTCGTTTTTCCCGGCCATCTAAATCTGGGACAGCATTTTAGAATATGCTCCGCATTTTCCTCCTCATCTACACAGTTTGGGCATATAGGGGAAGTGTCATGACCAAATCTGTGCAGGTACTTCCTGAAGCACCCATGACCAGTTAGGAACTGGGTCACGTAGTAGTTCAACTCACAATGCCCGTTCTTCATCCAAAGGTTTACATCAGGGACAAGACGAAATGTCCATCTTCCCTTTAAACTGCTCTCCCATCATGGCTGCCATTTGTACATGGAAGTCCTTCGTTCCTCCGCTTTTATAGCCGCTATTTGTCCCGGGTATTCGAGACGGCGAAGGTATATCCTTCTCATTTCATCCGCCAATATATCTATTGATATTGTCTTTGCCAATACCAAAACTGCTTCATCAGACACTGCCCTGAAGCCACTTATCCGTCTAATCGCGCTTAGACGATACACCGAGGACAGTATCCTCCTCGTCGTCCCCACCGAGAGTGTCTCCGACCATATTGGGTAAGCATACAGCATTATCGAAATTATCCTCATTTTAAATGGACCTGGTCCTCCAATATTTGGCATCATCCTCGCCAGTGCTCCCTGTGTTACAGATGCTTTTTCACCGATGTATTTCACGTGATCCTTGAAGTTCAACCTGTCGTCGATAATCACTCCCAGGTATTTTATCGCCCTCTTCGATTCGATCGTTGTGCCTCCAACGGTCAATTTCATCTTCTCCACTATCTTCCGGCCGCTTATTTGTGCCTCCGTTTTATGTGCAGCAAGTGTCAAACCTGCTTCATCCAGCCATGCTCCAATCACTTCGAATCACTGTGTTCGTTTTCTCTTCTATTTCTCCTACCGTTTTAGCTACCGAGACTATGGCAATGTCATCTGCAAAGCCCACAATTGTAGTCCCGCTTGGCAATCGCAGTCGAAGTACTCCATCGTACATAATGTTCCATAGTAGTGGCCCAAGTACAGAGCCCTGCGGGACTCCCGACGTCACTACGTATTCCTGCTCTCCTTCATCCGTTAGGTATATTAGCTTCCTGCCCTGAAAGTAATTATTCAGAATCTTCATTAAGTATGGCGGCGTAGCCATGTTAAAGAGGGCTCTCATAATACGCCCCCAATTCGCCGGGTTGAACGCGTTTTTAACGTCAAGTGTGACAACCGCGCAGTACTCCTTGGTGCCAAATCTCCATCTTTCGCCCTCTATTGTATCTCTTGCAATGTCGACCACCTCCTTATCGCGTCAACAGTGGAACGTCCTTTCCTAAATCCGTATTGCAGGTCCGAGAGAGCTCCTCCTGCCTCGGCACACGTTAGTAGTCGATTGTATATTATCCTCTCCAATATTTTTCCCATCGTGTCAAGTAGGCAGATGGGCCGATACGACGATGGGATGAGAACCAATTTCTGCTTCTTCCACCTTCGTGGAAAAACACCCTCGACGAAGCACCTGTGGAACACGTATCCGGTCTGACCCGGATAGCCGCCTTAAGTGCCCTATTCGGGATTCCATCCGACCCCGGTGTTTTCCTATCTCCTATTCCAGTGCATGCTGCGAGTACCTCCTCTCCTGTTACCTCGGGTATGGTATGAATGGCCTCCGGCTCCCTACTTATAAAAGTGTAGGGCTGGCCACGTGGGAATAATGTACCAATGATCTCCCGTAGCAAAACTGGACAACCTAGTTTAGGCTGTTCTCCAGCACCGACTCTCTTACAGACGACTCTGTACGCCGTCCCAAAAGGATTGATGTCAGCTTCCTGGCATATCCGCTGAAAGGATAGTTTCTTGCTCCTTTTAATGGCTCTTCTAAGTTGACGCCTTAGATCCTCATATGAAGCCCGTTCGACTTCCCATGTCGGTCTTCCTCTCGTGCGCTGGGCCCATCTTCTTGCCCCAAAGCACGCCGACTGCAGTCTTCGAATCTCGTCATTCCACCAGTAGCAGGGGGAACGTCCCCTACACACAGTTCTCCTAGGCATAGCAGCATCACATGTAGTGTTGAGTATTTCGTATACGCCGCTCACTAATTCCTCGACCGTGCTGCCAATCGTATGAAAAGACGACAACATCAATCTATACGTCTCTTCGTCAAAGCGGGAGTCCTTCCATTTAGGTCCCGTAAACTTCGGCAATCCGTTTCCTCTCGTGTTGCGCCCAGTAACCGTCATCACGATTGCCTGATGGTCACTATTCGTGAAGTCCTCAGTTAGCCTCCATGCGGTCTGCGAAACAAGGCCATCGCTCACAAACGACAAATCTATTATCGAGCTCGATCCAGCTCTCCTAAATGTGCTTCCTCTTCCGTCATTCATCAGTACCACAGGAAGGGAAGCGAATGTTTCCAAGAGGCAGCGACCCCTGGCATTAGTATATCTACTACCCCATTCGGTCGCCCAAGCGTTAAAATCTCCTCCAATAATAACGGGGGTGTTCAGGCGCGCGTGTGACGCCAGCCTCTCCAGCATATGTTGGAACTCATCCATTGACCACCTCGGGGGGGCGTAACAGCTGTAGATGAAAACTCCCTTTATCCTGGCCATAACAAAACCAATGTCCCGCGAATAGGTTTGCTGGAAGGGTAATGAACCACAATTCCATATAGCCGCAGTACTAGATCCGTCCGTGATCCAAGTACTATTCCTCGGTACCCTATAAGGTTCGCTTATGATTGCGACATCGATATTTTCCTCCTTGACCCTCTGGACCAGTAGGTCCTGAGCTGCTTCGCAATGGTTCAGATTAATTTGTATTAACCTCATCTCCTAGATCGTGATTTAAGAGCGCTTTGAAACTGCGGACACTTTCTGCTCCCCGCGATATGTTTGGCGAACCTAGGGTTGTCCACTTTGCAAAACATGCAGAGTGGTTCCCGTTCGCAATTCCCAGCAATATGACCGTCCTGTCCACACTTGCGGCATGTTCCCGAGCGGTCAGCTTTACTTTCGCACAGGCGGGCTATATGTCCAAACTGCAAGCATCGGAAGCATTTCGTCGGAATGTTCCTTTCGCGAATCCTGCATATGACCCAGCCGATCCTAATTACATACTTAATACCAAGCAATTATACATATATGTGTGTAAATACATATTATTACGCAAATGGAAACGATCTAATAACATTTCACATGAAAACAATAAGCAAAAGCTACAAAAGCAAAGACCATGAGTATGAAAGAGATAGATAACGAAAACGCAACGAAAGCAGCAAGAGGCAATGTGTACACAATACACACGACACAAATACACACTAACAAATACACAATAACAAATACATCGAACACGTTCCAAGTCGACTATCAACAACATGCATGAGAGAAAAAGGTATAGACAAGTGTGCAGAATCCACAAACAATAATGTAGTCGCGATCGAGTTCTCGAGAAGGCGAGAACACGAACCTTCCACTTCTAGAACGTTCGTTAGGCTGTTGTGTTGGACTATAAAAGGGCAAGGCAAAGCAGGCAACAGTCAGTAAGAATTCAGTCAGCCTTGTGTGAAGTTGTGTGTGAACAAAACAAGTTGTGATTTGAAGATCGCCGTTGTAAAGATCTAGCGAATAGTTGTGTGATAAAAATTACGAATAAACAGATTATTTTTGTAGTTATTGTTATATACGTGGTACAAGTTCGAACAGTGGCACATAAGAGTTTAACTGAAATTAAACACATATTTGTTTTTACTTTGTTTGCAATTAACGTTAAATGTTTTTTTAAAAGGGTAAAAACGTAACTTAAAACGTTCTTAAGCAAAAAAATTAACACCAGCAATTTTGAAAGCAATAAGAAAAATATTTGTAAAAAAAATTAACTGAAGTTAAGTAGGAGTACAACAGCTTTTAATATGCTCCCTCCGTTGGAGGTTTTGAGCCTTCAACAGATGTTTTAATAGGGAGAACAGTAAGTTTCGTAACCGCACGTTTAATTAAACAATTGCTAGACGACCAACCCCATCTTCACCAAATATGACTTTAGAAATTTGCCACTTCAAGGGTGATTTTCATCTTTGAGGAAAACCATTGTGCCGACGGTGAAATTTGTACCTTGTTTTTGCCATTTCGTTCGTTCTTAAAGAAAAGATAAATAAAAAATATTTTGTCAAAATACTTGCGACTGGGCTATCTTTTGCCACATGTTCAGATGGCTAGTATATATTTCGGTGATATTGAGTCCAATTATAGAGACTAGGAGATCAATTAAAAAATATCCACCAATTAAAAAATGTCCGGGTGTTAGTACATCAAGATCATTACAATTCTCAGAAACAGCGACCGATAAATTTAATATACAGAAGTACGTAGCTAATTTAGTCCAGCTGTGCGATAAAAATGGTGTTTAGTTGATTTTACGCTATCCGGCGAAATGTGGCGACTTTGGGGGAATGTGAAAAGCTCTATTTTGTCGTACTCGATCTACAGACAAGCTTCGCATAACGTGTTGACTTAATATCGGTTTCATTCTAATGCCCTAAAGACATTTTGGGATAATACAGCCTACCAATTTACGGCCTCCAATGGCTCAATTTTTGTTCCATTACCCCCCTATGGAGCATATGGCTTCCACAAAGCATCACCATTCTCCGCTGTTGTTTTTGCGCCTTCCCATGTCAGGTTATTATGCCTTAGTTCTTATAGGACCTTGCGTCTCCAGGTGTTTTTTGGTCTGCCACGGTTTCTTGAGCCCTGGGGACTTCAATGGCTCAATACTGCTGCCGAATTGTATCTAATAAAACCTAAGCACCAGCATGAAAAAGCTTGCAATGAAAGTACATTACCAGAGATGATGTTAATGTATGATATTTGGGCAGAATGATAGGGTGTTGCGCATCAGATTCGAGGAAAGAGTTTTGAAGACGGCCGCCGAAACGAATCAAACCAAACGAATCAATTACAGGCGTCAGGTAGTAAAATTTGCTGGATGAAGATAAATATTGATTTCAATTCAGGACCTTGTACTCAGATGCAAAATGAATTAGGTGGATGAGTTCCATTTTTTAAGTCTGTTGGTGTAAGCTTTTCATTTTGGATCTTCAATTTAGGCTACGCAATACGCGCAAAACATATGCAAATTTATGTTGTATTTTTGAAAAAGAATTGTTATACTTACACTGCAATGCCAAATTAATTAAAGAAACCATATCTAAAATATTTCGACGCCTTTTAGGTAACTACGCCAAAAATTCCATACTGGAAGGCCAGTTTGAGGACTCAAGACGCAAAAAATCGGTTTCATAATGTAGAGTTAAGTAAATATATCTGCAGGATTTAGGTTTGTCGTAACATAAACGGTGCGACTCTAGACTTAGAACATAGCAGTGATGTTTTAAAAATATTTTCAGATAGTGATGTCATCGAAATACATGCGTCACACGCTACCAGGCTGGCATCAGAAAAAGCGTGTACAGTAAGACCCCGCTTAACGCTGCTCCACTTAACGCTGTTTCAGTATTACGCGGTAATATTGGGATTCTCCTAAATCGCACACAGTATTGACACTTGTTGTATACTATGTATCTTTTTCAACGCTCCTTTGTTAGTCTGTCCAGAGTAAAGATTTCTACTGTATTTTCCAAAAAGAGAAAAATATAAAAACAAATTGTAATTTTAAAAGAATTTATGGTTTCAATAACCTGTTTATGAATTTATATGTATGATATTTTGTGCCGCCGCATGAGTCGCATAGAAAAGTAGAAAGTAAACCTACTTGATGCATTCTATGCATTTTCTTCTGTAACTCGTCACAAACAACTACTTGTTCTACTTTTTCGGCATACGCATGTAACGCATGGTTTGGACTTTCGGCTTTACAGAAGAAAATGCATAGAATGCATAGACGCATAGAATGCATCAAGTAGGTTTACTTTCTACTTTTCTATGCGACTCATGCGGCGGCGAAAAAGTCAGCTGTTTCTCATGCTTCGACGAAAAAGGTCAGCTATTTCTTAAACTTAGGGATGACAAATTATATTCCATTGTGAATGGTTTCGATAAATGTGTTTAGATAAATATAAATAGTGCATTATTATTTTCGCATTTTTTTATTTGCATTATAAAAATATTAATAAAAACATATTTCATAATAAATTTTACCAATAATTTAAGAGGAAAATACATTTTTAACACATTTCTTTCATGAACAAAATTTGTATATTAGTTATCGATTGTTTTTATGTACTGAATGTTATCTTTTTTGAATTTATTAATTTGTAAACAAGAAAAATGGAGGATAAATTAACTGAAAACACTTGTCTTGCGTTCTTTTGAAGCCTTTCGTGGGCCTTAGCAGCACAATACAATGTATTTTTTGTGTAAAGCTATTAATATATCTCTTCTATCTATATATATAAAAATGAATGTTTGTTTGTATGTAATTAATAGAATCGTAAACTATGCATTTGATCATGTTATGATCTTCAGCAAAGTTGTTGAGCATGAGTCGGGGAAGGTTCCTAAGTTGGTATGACCAATTTCCGACAGGTGGCGCCACTGAAAATTACTAAAAATTATTTAAATCGTAAAATGTGTATTAATCATGTTATGATCTTTAGCAAAGTTGTTGCGCATGAGCCGACGAAGATTTCTAAGTTGGTAGGACCAATTTCCGACAGGTGGCGCCACTGAAAATTATTAAAAATGAATTAAATCGTAAACTGTGCATTTGATCATGATATGAACTTTAGCAAAGTTATTGCACATGAGTCGACGGAGGTTTCTAAGTTAGTGCGATTAATGTTCGATAGATAGCGCTACTGAGAACTATTCAAAATAAATTGAATCGTAAACAATACAAATACCAGACATTTTAGGATTCATCATTTATGATTTTTATAACATTTAGTATAACTCATTCCCATAAAATGTCAATCACAAGTTTGCAACATTTTAATTTTGGAAAATTTTTAAAAATGCTGTTGGGTTCAATTGGATTGGGTACATTGTGAGATTCTAATAAATTTAAACGCATTTTTCACGTCGTTCCCGTACAATCATGAATCCAAAGCGACAAGCAATTGGTCGACCTACACCTCAAGAAGCATTGAGACTGGAAAATCTTCGAGTAAAAGCTGCTCAGACCCGTTCGCATGAAGCACTTGAACAACGAGAAGTGAGATTAGAAACTGATCGAATGCGTACTACTCAGGCCTGTTCGTCTGAATCATCCGGACAACGGGAAACAAAATCCATTAAATGATTCAAAATTAATTGGATATTTGTGCTATGTTTTTCCTCCAAATTTATTTTTGTTGGTGGCGCAGCAACACGCGCAAGGTACAGCTAGTAAATAGTAAAAACAACTAATAACAATAACAATTTTTAACCTTTCCTTTCAAGAAATTTAAAAATATTGGCAACTTTCAGCAAGAAAAATTTTTTATGAGCAGTACGTCTTATTTTGATCTTGTAATATTTAGCTTCTTAATTACCTCTTGCACAAGAAACTATATTCATTGTGACCGAAAATCGCCCACATTTCGATTAATATTTTAATATTTAAGAATCTTCAAACTTTTCATTAAAGAAATTAAAAAATATTCCAAATTTTCCATTTTTTAACACTAAATAAATTTTTGTTTACATTTAATTTTTCTACTTTATCCGCCAGTTTTAACTCTGTATATCTGTTGCTTCTAACACATTTGCTTCGTAAAACTTAAAACATTATTTTCTCCCTCTAAATTGGACTGTGCTTTTATGTTTGAGCGTTTTTCAAATGCCATAATTTTCGTTACTGGTTATATTGTGCTTAGCAGCACAAAATATCATATATCGACGCCTCCATTCTATAACGTTCTAAGTGTTCTTGCATTTTTAAATTCTACGTTCTCTAACTTAAATACTTTCAAAATTTGTTTAAGATCCGCCGATCCGTTCCGATGTTATAGGCAAATATCTACTTAGAATACACATATAGTCGTATGTAGCGTGAAAACTTTGAGAGCTCATAACTCAAAACACACTTTTTCGACTTAGAATGTTATAGAACAGAGGCGTCGATATGTAAATTCATAAACATATTATTGAAACCATAAATTCTTTTACAATTACAATTTGATTTTCTCTTTTTCCCAAAACTGTTCTTGTTTGCTTGTTTGTTGTTTACAACAACAGCTGATCAAAACAAAAACCAGTCGCATAAAAGGCATTGTGTGTAACGCAATAAAAACGGCATATAATGCAAGAATCGCATGTAACGCATGAAACGGATGGTATGGACTTTCGGCTTTACTTTCACATTTTTGTGTGACTGCAAATCACATCTAGGAAATTTAAAATATTCTGTAGAATCAAACTGCGAAATATATTCGATCCATGATGAATGTAAAGACTGGGGAAGGCTTTCGTCCGACTGTAGCTCCAACTTCAACAAATATGGCATAATTATTTTTGCTCTGGTGATGATTGGGCCAATTAAACCCAATGGTTCATACAAGCGAGCAATGGATGATATAATAGAGCGTTTTGTAACAACTTTGCAGTCATCAATATGGTTAAATCAAAAAATTAAATTGTCCATGCTAGGACAAAAGATAAGGCCCAGTTCTGGTGATTTCGGTACCATTACGAAATTTTAAGAATGTTATCCAGATTTTGGTTTTGTAAATAGTTTTGTAGTTGAGGTAAGAAAAAGTTGTTGGCATTGTGTTTTATTTTTATTAGTGCAATCACCTTTGAAATACCGTAAATTAATTATTAATGAATTTGAATGGATTTGTCGCTAATAGAAACATTGTATTGAAATTTAATTTATATTTCTACTAAGTATTAAGTACTTTTTTTTAAATAGTTGTTAGTGATTGATTTTTGAAGGTAAATGCGATATGTTGACCGGGCGCAGCATAGATCTCATATATTTTTACATAAAAAAGGAAATTCTAACCTTTAAGTTTTTTGATTTTTGCTAGGTTTTATAGTAGCAATGGTTTATAGAGTTCAAGTTTTCGAGTATTGTTCTTTTTAACCTTAGTCTACGCACTAATGAAAAACAAAAATGTTTGACTCAGGAGTGAGTGAGTGTTACAGCTGTATTTTTTTGTACTTATCAGGTATGAATATGAAACATGTTTAAGAATAATTATTATTTTATCATCACTGTAATATTCCATTTACTTTTTAAAATAACTGATTTCTGATGGATTAAAAAGTGCAAGATGCAGTTACTGCAAATGTTCCTTAAGCGTTATAGGCGAATTTACTGGGAATTTAAGCCAGCACTTAAAATCAAAAAATCAATCAACAATATATCACACAATTTGTTCATAATGATCTTCCATACAATCGAGAAATTGATGCAAGATGTTTCGTATTGCGCGGGGTAACAGGTGCTAACTTAGAAGAATATCAAAAAATTTGTTTCCTGCTGTGCGTATGGAAATTCTTGAAAACATTAAAAACAACATTTGAACATCTGCAGCAGTGTGTCTCACCCCAGACTCTTAGCATTAAAAACTAAAACCAGCTATCTGGTGATAACAGCACATTATCTTGACAATAGCACAACTTAAGTCATACTTGATTTCGTGCCAAGAATTTTTAGACATGCATACTGCAGAAAACCTGTGTGTGTTAAAAAAAACTATGATGGATTTTGAAGTTATAAACAAGATTCGATACTGGCAATGGAGAAGCGTGATTTGTTTTATTCATTCTTTGAAGTGGGGTATTTCCATCGAAGTTCTTAGGCTTTAAATAAGCTTTTTGAGACTGAATATCAAATGGGTCTACCTGAGTTCAAACTTGAGCAAGACGTGGAAACGCGATGGAATTGCACTTACCTAATAGTGTTTTCACACCGATTGGTTTTAACGCAAAAGTTGGTTTTAACGTTAAAACCAAAAATAAAACCTGTTTTTACCATACAAAATTATTGTGTTAAAACCAAAATAAAACCTTTTTGGAATTGGTTTTAAGTAGGTTTTATGAAATACAACCTTGTTTTGATGTACTAAATGTACTAAATCAGAGCTACCAGCTCTGAAATCTTGAAAACAGCTGATAAAAACAAAATAAAAACAAAAACAACTGTAGATAAATAAATAAATGTAAATAATCATTTATTTTGTATTAAAAAAGGGAAAATTTGGAATATTTTTAATTTCTTCAATGAAAATTTTAAAAATTTGTAAATATTTAAAAATTAATCGAAATGTGTGTGGTTTCTGGTCACAATGAATATAGTTTCTTGTGCAAAAGGTAAGTAAGAAGCTAAATATATCAAGATGAAATAAGGCATATTGCTCATAAAATTTTCTTTTCGCAGTCATAAATGTCATGAATTTAAAACCAATTTTAATAAAACTTGCAGTGTGAACGCAAAATCAGCTGATTATGGTTTTAATGCTAAAATCAGGTTTTAAAATTTGGTGTGAAAACACTATAATGCTGAATAGAATAGTGGCCATAAAGGATGCCCTCCTGTTTACCTTACTAGACGGTGTATACATAAACAATTTAATTTCAATTTTGGATCATAGATTTAAACGTAGAGGTTTTAAAAGTGAACTTGCTTAACAGGCAGCCGTTAAAAACCTGAGGACAAAGATCTATATAATAAGCTCGCCAAATATTAGTGTTGATCATATTAGGTAGGTAGGTAGGTAGAAGTGGATGTCCCTTCGATGGAGTCATGAGCGGACACACTTAGGCCGCACACAGGGCCCATTGTGATACCACAGTTTCACATTCTCCTCTATTCCAGGAACTACTCGGAGCGACTCAGACTGCCCATATCCATGCATGACAGTTCATCTAGGTCCTCCATGTAGTAGGCACCCAGGTGTCTCTTTCTCCTCTGACCAAGTGCGGGGAATGTGCGCAGTAGGAAAAGAATAGTTTCATCCTCTTCCTCATCTCCACAGCTTCTGCAGAAGTCATTTGCGAAGTGTCCAAGACCAATACGCCACGCATGCGTTCCTATAATACAATGCCCCGTAATAACCAAGATAACAGCGCTGAGCCTGCTTCTTTGGAGTTTAAGCAGAGTCGCCGTGCGTCTCCTATCCAGCATTGACCAGATTTTTTGCGCCGTTCTGCCCTTATCAGAAGCCGTCCACCTACTGTTGACAAGGTCCAAGTTTGCATTGTCAATTATAAGCATGCAGGTATCCAAAGGTATCCCCAATGTAGAGAATCAGAGAGTTCGATGGTCGTGCCCCTTCTGGCCAAATCATCCGCTCTGCAGTTGCCGGGAATATGTCTATGTCCCGGTACCCATGTGATACAAACATCATATCGGTTCGCCATCTCATTGAGATACCTGCGACAGTCGTACACCGTCTTGGAGTTTATTACACTAGAATCCAATGCTTTGATGGCCGCTTGGCTATCGGAAAGTATGGTGATTTTTCGCCTGTGAACATTTTTGTCCACAATAATTTTCACCGCAGCCTGAATTGCCGACACTTCCGCTACAGAGATCTGGTAGCCTTATAGACTTGGATATTCCGATTGATTTCGAATAGATACCAATTCTAACGGCTCCTTCCAATTTAGAGCCATCGGTGTGGATTTGTGCGGTATCCCCGCGAGGTGCGCCTCACCTTTCCTCCAGTCCTCCCTTTTCGGAATGGCTTTCCTAAAATCCACTGAGAAGTCATATCGCGGTGTCATATAGTCAATTTTTCCGATAATATCAGTTTCTTCAAGTATCCTTGTATGACCAATGCCCGATGCATGCCATTGCCCAGTCGCCCAAAGAGGCCTATTAACCCTAGCCGCCACACCCCTGCAGTATAGGTCAAGCGGTAGAAGGTATAAGACCATTTCCAGAGCGATTGTATTAGTAGTGCGCAGGGCACCACTTATAATTATGCAAGCAGATCGTTGTAACCTGCGTATCTGGTTCAAGTTCGTTGCCCTATTTAGGTATTCCCACCACACCAGGCATCCGTAGGTCAGGATAGGTCTGACCACCGTTGTGTAGATTCAGTGAGTCATCCTCGGTCTCAGGCCCCATTTCTTCCCCAACACCTTGTTACAGGCGTAGAGGGCGATGGAGGCTTTTCTCAGTCTGTTAGTGAAGTCGCCATAGTCTAATAGGTAGTGTGTTGGCTTACTAGACGTAAAGCCAGGGTTCGAGCCCCGGGCTAGGCATCGAGACAAAATGCAAAAAGTATTTCTTCGGCGACTTCCTCTCAGCAGATTTCTGGCAAAAACTCTGAGAATTCCCAAGAAAAGCTTCTTAAAAATCTGTCGTTCGTAGTCGACTTTAAACTGTAGGTCCCACCACTCCTGTATAAAATTAACACACACAACACAAGTGGTGTGAGAAACTAGGTCGTAATTCTGACTGAAGGGTTGTAATGACCAATTATGTATGTATGCATGTAATTTTTTACGTGCAAAAGCGAAACAAAGTTTAAAAGAAAATGCAAAAGAGTTTGTCAAATTAATATTCAAAAAACTTTGAACGTGCAAAAGGCGTCTTACTCATTTTGTTTATATTTAAAGTTGCTATATTGAAAATAATAATAATATGGCAAGTTCAGACATAAACTTAACTTTAAAAGTTACCAGTAGAATGATTCTCCCTTTAGCTTAACGCTCACTTCTACCTTATCGTCCACTTAATAATAAAAAACAATTTATCTGCCCGTTAAAATCCCCCCTTTAGTTAACGGCAAGTTGTAATAATGGCCCTAAGTTTTATATTTTATGTATTTTATTTTATATTCCTTTTTATATTACACTATTTGACAGAAAATTGATTGTAACAATTTTTTCAAATTTTCTTTTTATTAAAACAAAACATTTAAAAATTTGTTATAATAAATAAACCAAAAAATGTATGTAGTGTTTTATTTTTTTTTAATTCAATTATGTTATATTGTCTTGTTTATATAAACATATCCAAATGGAAAGGAAAACTTTCCTAAGAGATGTAAAATGCATTTTTAACTTCCTCAGTTTCTCTCTAGAATGATGATATTTTAGTACTTTGCATGTGCCGGCTCGATATTTGGAATACGTGAAGTTCAAGAATAACTTCAATAATTGTACTTAATAGCAATATTTTAACCTAAATTTATTAAAATATATCAAAATTTAATTAAAAAAATGCAATTTAAAAGTTACTTTAAAAAGATTATTGCGGTCAATTAGGTTTAGGTTAGATGAAGTGTACTTGTCAATTGAGACAAGCACAGTACCCGGAGGTCGAATTGACCCATTGTACGGAACGTTTTAAAATGGAGGGATAATAGAAGGGATAGGAAAAAGGACAGGAAGTAGGAAAGGGAGAATGGGAAGCGAAGGAATTATACAGACCAAACAAAAGAAAAAGGAAGAGCGAGGCAACACTGATGAAGCCCAAGCACTTCTCACCCAGCTCAAGCTACTAATGAATCTGTGGAGAGCCTTGATGTCGGCTCTCGACACAGAATTCAAACTCTCAAAGAAGCCTCTATCAAGGGTTCTCAACCTCTACCTACTAAGGGCTGGGCAGTTACAGAGGAGGTGCTCGACAGTCTCCATCTCCTCCTCATCGCAACATACCCTGCAATAGTCCGGCTGGGATCTGTTTCATATCCCCGTCAGCGACCTAATCTCGCAGTGCCCAGTGATAAATCCGATAACTAACCTTAAACTGGTCTTATCCAAGTCCAGCAGCCAACCTGTTCTTACACTGTCTATAGCAGGCCATAGACATCTAGAAACATAACAACTCGATCCGTTCCCCCAACCGCTCTGCTCTTCCCCCTTAACCATGATGAGGTTTTAGAGGTGCGAACCTCAGAAAGCGAACCTAAACTATCGAGAGCAACCGCCGTCTCATTGCCCAGTATTCCGCTATGACCCGGAACCCAGCATAGACGGATACCGACGCAATGGCCCTTAAGGTAGCCTGACTGTCAACGAAGATCTTGTAAGATTCCGACTCGGAAGCGGGGCCACCAGCTATGGCCTCAATAGCCTTCAAGATTGCGAAAATCTCAGCTGAAACACGCTGCAGTCAACATTTAACCTGAAGTGAAGTTCAATACCGAGTTCCCTACAGAAAATTCCAGCACCTGTACTTTCACCCAACTTAGACCCATCTGTGAAGATGGGTATACCTCTCTGCCCCTGGAGTACCCCAACATTCCATTGTGCCCTTTCCAGTATACGTATCCTTAAATCAGGCAGGAACATAGCCTCAGGCAAAATATAATCTGTGACTTTTTCCGAAATTCCATACCTCCCATCAGGAAAGACGACATTCAGAACTCTGGAGTGACCTATCGAGCGCTGTTTCTAGCAGCCCGATTCCCTCAGATTATGACACTTCGCGCCGCACACCGCTTGACATACAAATCAAGCGGAGTCAGGCAGAGCATAGTGTCAAGAGCAGCCTGAGGACAACTCTTCCTCACTCCAGTGATACTCAAGGAGACAATCCGCTGAAACTTATCTAAGATTTTCCGTTGAAAACTTTTGTCTAAGGTATACCACCAAATAACGCAACCGTAGGTAATAACCGTTCTATCAATCGCCAGATATATCCAGCGAATGGCCCTAGGCGGAAGACCCCAGCTTTTACCTATGGAGTTCCTACACTGGTAGAGAGCATTCAGTCACTTCTTCATTCTTCCCTCGGTGTTTCGTTTCCAGTTTAGCTTGCTGTCCAAGACAACACCCAAATACTTGACCTCAGAAGACAACGGAAGTTCCCTACCACCTAACCTCCGCAACCTGAAGGTTTCAATTTTGTACCAACGCGAGAACAAAACGAGGTCTGTCTTATTTGGATTTATACCCAGACCACAGTTCGTAGCCCAAGAGGATATGATTCCAAGAGCAGACTCCAACATTTCCCCCAGCGTCGACAAAATTTTCCATCTACCAGAATAACCACATCATCGGCGTATGCCACAGCATTAAAGTCTCTACTTACCAGAAGCCTCAAACCAACATTAGCAACCAAGAGCCACAAAGGAGGGTATAGCACACCCCTGCGTTGTACTCTCTGCACGCTTAAAGATAGAACATCCACCCAGCTTCGATCGGATTAGTCTATTACCCAACATGAGGGTAATAAACCGCAACAGAAAATCTGGGGCATGTATATACCTAAGTGAATTTTCAATAGAGGTGGTAACATTATTGAAGGCTCCCTCAAGATCTAGGAAAGCCGACAGTGTGTACTCACCCCTAGCCAAATTTGCCTCAACAAAACCTGTCACATCATGAAGAGTGCTCTCAACCGACTTACCCTTAATGTAAGCATTTTGCGACCTACTCAACAGAGACCGGTCCATGTTTGACCTATATATATAGATCGATAAGTCTCTCCAAAGCTTTCAAAAGAGAGGACGAGAGCGATATCGGTCTATAATCCTTAGGGCCGATGTGACTGGGCTTACCAGCCTTTGGTATAAACACCACAAGCACGTCTTTCCAGCCATCAGGTATATCACACCACCGGAGACAGTCTCTATATACGTCCACCAGATATTCGTGCAATATTTCACCAGCATGCTGAAGCAGAGTCCGAAAGATACCATCCGGACCAGGCGACTTAAAAGGCTCAAAGCTACTTTTAGACCATATGACCTTATCCTTGGGAATGATATTCTCCAAGTCGGGGATCATGCCAGCATTACAGAAGGGATCAGCTACGCCCAACGGATAGCTGTCAGGATCCACACAATTGGGAAAATGAATGTTTAATAGAACCTTTACAGTTTATTTTCTCGAAGTTGTTCACGTGCCATCGTTCTTTTGGACGAAGCCTAGGATTTTGGATATCATCCCAAGGAAACGAGCCACTTCGGCAACATCCACGATACTTGCGCAGAAACCCATCCAGATGGTTCTCTTTGAGCGCTTTATTTTCCCCTTATAATCATAATCATTTCTTGCCCGACCTTTTAGCCTTATTAAAGAGCCTCCTAGTACAACAGCGGAGACTCCAGAGTTCCGCATTCCGCCAGGCTGGCTGGCTCCTCTTAACCGGGTAAATAAGAGGACATGCATCTCTATAACAAGAAAACAAAATATCAAAATGTCAAAGATCCAACTTGATCATGCCAGGAGTGGAACAACCCCTGAGGGCCCTAAGTTCCTCCTCCACAGTCTTCTCATATCTGATCCAGTCGGTTCTCCTTGGATTTCTAAAAGGCTTATGAAAGCCACTAGATAGCTTAATACTAAAGGATATCAGTTGGTGATCAGAGAAAGAACACTCATCTGAAACCCTCCAGTCCTTAATCATAGACATATCCATGTTAGAGAGCGTAATTTTAATTACCGCCTCCCTAACACGATTTCTAAAAGTTGTCGTGTTACCAACATTACACATGTTAAGCCTATTAAGAATAATAACATTCAGAATCGACTAACCCCTAGTATTTATGTCAGCACTGCCCCATTGGGTGTGATGAGCATTGGCATCACAACCCAAGACAAGGCGACATATTTTCCTTTTCGCATGCTCCACCAATTAAGTCATCAGGAGGAGATGCAGCCTCATACGGCATATACACAAATGACAGCATCAGATCGATCCCAATGTCATCTCTGTACGCCACAGTTGTTACGTCACCTGTGCAAAAGGAAGAAGTGATAACAAGTCCAAATTACCCCTAGCTAAAATAGAGGTTCTTACCTTCTCACTTATTTTAGGAACAAGTAACCTATAATCAGGATCGTTCAAACCCAGAATTCTATCCATAACGATCCAAGGTTCCTGGATAAGCGCGATATCAACTTCAAGGCAACGCAGGGTGGTTAGTAGGTTGTGTGAGGCGGCTTCTGCACCACTTTTAGCCCCCTCCGGGTTCCTGGCATCACCTATTTTCGAATGACGGAATTTTAGTTGCGCTAACCCACACAACACTACGCCACCCTTTGCCCCTAGCCACTGAAATGAAGTCTGATCAATTGCGATCCGAAGATCGCAGCCTTTCTTACCATCACCAGCCAGGGAGTTGATAACAATCCACGAACATTAGCATGAATCTGTCATTTTGCTTTCCAATAAGTTTATGTATGCTATTCGCCTGCCTTAAAGTAGCCGGGACCCATACCGTCACTATTGGACGTGGAGGGAGGTCGGATTTAGGGATCACCTCCAATCGAGCACCGGGCCGGAGTTCACCAAAGCGCTTCACTGCTTCCACAAGGAACTTTACAGATCCCTCGTTTTCACAGTCCACTACCTTGATGCCCCTGGACCAACCGATGGAGGAAATGCGGGCATTACTGCTATCACAACTTCCTCCATCATAAACTCGATGAGCCTTTCCTCAATTAGCTCCCATCTTTCAGCAGAGATTTTGCTATCTAAATCTGGCCTGTCGATGAAAGCCAATTGAAGAGAAGGGTTAGTTTCCAGGCTCCCCTGTTTCTTAGGACGCTTAGAGCCGGTGGGAGGCACCTCGTCAAATCTTTTTCTCTTCATGTGGTTTCCCGCAAGGGCCACCTGAAGAGTTATCTGTTGAAGTGTCCTCCTTCGCCTCCAACCTTACATCCTTCTTCTGGGATAAAGGACTAGCGGTAGTTTCTACCCCCTTTCCTTTATCCATTGAAGAAAGAAAACCCACACCTTTACTCTTCACTGGAGGTTTGAAGACTCGAGAGGTCTTCTTTACTCCAGTTGGGAGCAAGGATGCAGAACCTTCATGCCCCTTGCTTGTGGCTTAAGAAGTAGAAGCAATTGGCTCTACGCTCCCGTCCGTACTCAAGGGTCCATTCTTCTTGCCAGAGTCAGCGCCGCGTGAGAGGACACTGCCCGAGTATTTGGCCGCATACCGCGAAAAAGTGCCTCAGTGTCGAGCCAGCATCTTCTGCTCCTTAACAGAGAGGGAATCCACATCACAGCTTGCAAATCTCCTCAAGACGCAATGAGATGGGACGCGTCTAGTCCAGTTTCAAATGCCGGATCGTCATCATTGTTCGTCAAGTTCTTGTCCAGTTCGTTTTCCATATAAGTCCCACGAGTGAGGGGGAAAGGAGGTCAACCATGCCATGGCCCCCGCTAACACGACAAGGACTTGGTAGAAAACCTAATACTCACTGAGGCGCTCAGGTATCAGTGAGGCTCCGTTATAATACTGTCGGATTAGACCCCTGACTGCAAACCATCCAATGAGCACGGGTCGCTTAACACTCCGGATTAGGGGTATAGAAGAATATACGTGACGGGCGGGAGTCGAAGAGATCACACAAGAGACATCAATTCGAAGACAGTCCTCTAACGATATTATGGTAACCTTTAGTCATGCACCACATCCCTAACAGGTTGGGGATAGATACACTTATGCCCCCACATCGTGACAAGATTGTCACCCAGGTGGGGGAATGTTCAATTAAAAGTTAATAAAAATGAGAAATATTTGGTCGAAAAAAATCATAACAATTGAAATAGTTTATAGATGAAATTCAAAAAGCACAGCCTTTCTTTGGATATACAGAGCAAAATATTGCATGCAACAATTTCAAAGCGGCACCCACTTGTACTCCTCAAATTGGTAAATGTCTATTCTCTGTACGTAGCACATCTATTGGAGGATGCTGATTTGCTATTTTAGCCTTATATTGCGTGAATTCCAGTAAATACATTCAGTTCTTTTTGTCAGACCATAAGAAAATGTATCCTTATGGTATACTGTCCAACAGAGAGAGTCGGTCTCTTGGTAGCTTGATGGCTGCCAATAACACATTCTTCTGTCAGTTTCATGCAACCCAAAATAATACGTAAAATTAACTTATTTGTTTATCTCATCTGAAATTGCCTTTAAATTTTCATCCTACTCTAATGCTGGAGTTACCCACACGTAACGTAACGTACCGCAGAAAACGTTCTCTTTTTAGCATATGGAGAACAATGTAAACGCTTACCCAAACGTTCTCTCTCGTTAGCAAAACGGAACGATCTGTATAAAACAGAATTCTCCCACGTTTTTACGTGACATTTGAACATAAGAGAGAGAACATGAGAGAGAGTGCAGTGTTGCCACGAAAAAAAAAAAATATTGTAACCAACATTTGTGAAAAAATCACCAAATAAGGAAAAATATGATCAAAATTAAATTCGCATTTTTTTATTTTATTTTTTTCAAATTTAAATTATAATTGAAAAAAAAACAAAAAATAACAAAATAAAATTTTACTCTTACTAATTAATTAATTTTAACAAACAAAACAAAAGCTATTTTTATAAGAAAAATAATAACCAAATCCGGAATAATCTACACATTAAACAAAAAACAGCAACACTGATGATGAGCCTGTATACCAATTTATATGCATTGTGTTGTGTTTGTTTGTGTGTTGCTTTGTGTTCTGTTTCGTTTTTATTTACATTCTTCGTTGACATATGTCCCGTTTTAAACGTTTCTATAAATACACAAACCTTTTTAAGGCTACGTACGTTACTATTTTACGTTTCTAACGCTTGGGTAACCAAGGCATAATGCTGTAATGTAACGTAATTAGCTATATTGACTCACTAAATGCCACTAAATCAAAAGGCAGACGTCGTTCTAACTACAACGCAGTTCTCACCTTAATGCTCCTCCATTTCCGCAGTTATCATCAGAGAAGTCTTCCATCAACAATTCTAACATCTGATTTTTCATTTTTCATCTTGCCATATTGTAGGTTTTATTACAAATGGACAAAGTTAAATTGTGCCATTTACTGATAGAACATTGCTCCAGGAGCTTAACTTTATATGAAAATATTTAAAAACAGAGTTTTTGATATTAAATGAAATCATATATTAAAATGAAATCACCAAAAAATTTAACTTTTCAAGAGCTTAAACGAATATGGTGACGGCATGGTGTAATGGTCAAAACAGTGTAATGTATGCATACTTAATTTGGCCACTGAAATACAATAGCCCATTAACCAGTTTCCACGACGCGTTCGTAATTCAGTTTGACATTTATTTATTTCTTCTTGTTTTTTTCTTCTGTTTACATGTTTTGTTTTTATGTTTATTTTGTTTGGTTCGAATTTTAAATTTGTAATTTGGCAATGGATAAAAAATGTAAGTAAAAATAATTTTGTTTTTTTCCTCCATTATATGTTTTATTTTTTAAAATACTTCCACAAAATTTAACTTTAATCAGATTTTTTATTTCTTTTAATTTATTTATTTTATACTAAAATGTTTTTCTTTATTTTGTTTTATAAATATATAAATACATAAATAATCGATCAAAATTAGAGATGACAGTCATTCGTTCTTAATTCATTAGGCCATTCAAACGGAATTACGTACAGCTTGTGTAATTTGCAGTTAAAATTTTGTATGGCGAATCATGTAATTCAGTTCGTAATTGCGGGTTGAATGGCGAATGAGAGCGGGAATGATGAATAATTGCGTCGTGTGAATGGGGTATAATACAATGTGACTTTACAAATATATAACCGTACTATGCAGAGCATGCAATTTCAAGTGGCTTGTGTTGATTAATATGGGTCACTAGAAATGTATTACAAATGAAATTGATATTACCATCGATATAATTGTGAGTTGCTAAACTATTAAAAATAATAGATTTGGAGGAATGAAGAAACATAGAATAAGTAGGGGAAATAGTTTAAGATTATTTTAAGAAACATAGAATAAGAATAGTATATAAGCCGCAAGTATTTGAAATAAAGATCAGAATCAATTCAGAACTCAAACTGTTTTAATTCTCAAAAACTTGGGCAATTAACTTTGCCATGAGATAGAGCCGACTGCTACTCTAAGGCTCTTAAATAAATCAAGAGTACTAGTACAAGAGCCCCAACCCCAGAGGTTCCGAAGTACTGTCCTACCAAGAAAACGATTCCAATTCAGGGATATTTAAAACGCTTGAGGAAGACCAAGACTCCTGAGAAAAACAAAAGCATCATATCTAAGGGTTTTCGAAGAAAGCCATCATTACAAATAATAATAACAGTAGTGTGCTAACCATTACAAGTGACCATATCCAGCAGATAATGTTAATTCTTTTGCTAATATTAGTCGTAGGGAAAATAAATGACTATTACAAAGAGTATATGAGAAAAAAGGCAGTTAAAATTGATGCCAGTTTAACAAATTAACAACAAATTAATGGATAAGTTAGTAGGAATTTATAATAATTTAAAGAAAATCCCAAATAGAACTTACACACTAACTTATGTAAGCAATACTATAAAAGTAATTGAAGATTTAAAATTTTTTTGCAATAAAGCACGGGGGCTACTCCCTAGAAAAAATAAAAGAAGTTGAAAGTAAAATTCTAAAATATTTAAAAGTAAGTAACGATAAAAACATGGCATCGTTTGGTATTCTTAACGTATCTAAAATAATACCAGAGTTCAATGGTGATCTTAGCCATTTAAATAACTTTATAGGCATAATCGAATTTTATGCAGAGACACTTAAAGACTCGACAGAAGTTGGTAAATTGGTCAAATTCGTTCTCGCAACTAAATTAGCAGACAAAGTCAAATATAAACTAATTTCAGAAGAGACACCAAATTCTATAGAATCATTCGTATGCACTCTTGTAGCCATTTTTTAAATGCAAGTTTAAACTCGAGATTAAAGGTGTTTTTTTTCTACCACAAAATGTGCATTTTATTTGAAAAATTCAATTTTGTGTTTGTTTCTTAAAAATGTTTCGAACTCTAAAACGGTAGTATGTTTTATTCTAAATAATTCGCACTTGCCAAGGGTGGAGGGCATTGCATTTTATGCCCTGTATAAATCGAGAGTGCTGATAATGCCCTGTAAAGCAGATGAATTTTGTTTATTTATAGGGCTACCACATGAAATTTAAAAAACGTCGCCTGGTATCGTTATCCAATTTTGAAGTTAATTTTTAATTGTTTTGTGGAGTAACCTTAAGGAAACATTACATTACTAAAGCTACTTGGTCAGTAATAGAAAAAAATTGCATTCCCTGTTAGAACAGTGTTAAAAAAATTTTTTGGTTATAAAAAAATCGCTCAAAAATGAAGTCGGTTTGGTTGTTTGCCAGTCAACCCAACTTTAACTCAACCAAATTAATTTTTGATATTGCGGAACTCAACGTTTTTTAGTTCTGATTGTTATGGTGTTGCCGGTATGAAATTTCAATTTCATGTTGGTAACACCATGAAAATTATTCGAAAATAGAAAAAAAAACACAAAAATAAGTTAAAATCAAGTTTTTGTAGAAATAAAAGTAAATTAAAAATGGACTTAAGTGTGGATTTATTTTACGAAGACGAAAATCATGACGCTAATGTAAATGTTCTTCGTATACGTAGAAAAATACGTGATGATTCAAATCCTCTTGAACTACCCAGTGCGAAATAAGAAATGTCCAAAATTATTAACAAATATTTATAAGTGAATTTTTTATAGATTTGTTAGCTATTTTCGGCTGAACAAAGAAGCATTTCCTTATGTGCTGGATGAAATTAAGGACCACTTAAAAAATCTGTGCGTATGGCAGCTATACCACCGATATTAAGCTGTGCGCTGTCCTTCGATTTTTGGCTGATGGAAGCTATTAAAAGTGCAGTGGAAATGACTTTAATGTTGGAGTAGCTCAATCCACAATGTCACTTATTTTAAAGGAAGATTTACCAGCAGTAGAGCATCGCATTTGTAGAAAATGAGCGAAGACGAAATAAATGCTTCCAAAATAAGGTTTTTTGAAAAATGTGGATTTCCCGGTGTTGATGGTACTCACGTTCGGATTGTGTCTCCAAAAAATATTCAGCACCTTTACCGGAATAGGGAAGGATATTACAGCTTAAATGTTATGATAGTAAATGCATATACCGACATATTTACTAGTAAATAGTTTGATTTATTTATTTGTTTTATAAAGATGTGTGACTACAAAATGAATGTACGATATGTTGACGCACGACACCCTGGAACAAATCATGATTCTTTAATTTTCAATTTAAGTGATTTAAAAACTTATTTGCAAAGGAACGCTCAAGAAAATTCTTGGATTTTAGCTAAATGTATATTAAATTTTAGTCCACTAATTTTTTTATATTGAAGGTGATGCTGGGTACCCTCTAAGACCGTACTTGATGAAACCATTTCGAATGGCAGACGGAGGCTCTCCACAAGCCCGATACAATACGATACATGCGAAAGTACGCAATATCGTTGAAAGGACGATTGCTATTGTCAAGAGCAAATTTCGCTGCCGGCTTTCTGTTAGAGGCGTACATTATTCTCCCGGAAAAACAACTCAAATTGTAAATGTTTGTTGTGCTCTGCATAACATTAGTCAACATTTTCGAGTGGAGTTTCAAGCCGATGAAATATTTATCGAAAATGAAAATATGACATCACAATTCCTTAATTCAAATATTGAGGATACAGAAATTGGAATGAGTATTCGAAATAATATAATGCGTTTCTTTTCAGTCATAACAAAACTATTTTATTATTTTTTACTTGAATTGAATTCAGTCTTTGTTTTTTATACATTTAATGTAATTTTTGGTTTGTATGTAATAAATACTAATTTTTATTTAGTATAAATATTTTAGTATAAATAAAAAACTAATACTAAATAAAAAACATCACTCGTGGTCAAAATACCTTAATATTTTATGGTTTCTGTACATCCATATCAATGTCATGTTTCAATTTCAGAATTTTAATTTTTTCACACTCCACTTTAAGCTTATGAAGTTCAGTACCTTCATTAACTTGCCTTTCATACAAGGTAATTTTACGTTGTTTAATGTAAATTTTTTTTTTAATTTCATAATTTTTATAAGCAGTTTTTCGAGATCCCTAAAACTTTTTTAAAAGTTTAGCTTGTGTCTCGCACTGCTTTCTCAAAAGCTCTAGACGCTCTTGCTCTATTGATTTCCTTTTTTTAGCTGGGGTGTTTAATGTCTCAGATACATTTGTATTTATTTACTCCAAGTCAGGATCTGAAAGCGTGTCCAGATGGAGCTATTTGTTCACTTAGCGATAAAAGCTGTGATACACAATCTTCAAGGATGTTCAGGGGAATTTCCTGTGAAGGACCAACTCCTGTTGCTTGATAGTTCTTTTTATTATTAGCAAGTTTTTTTTAACACTTGTAATGAATCCAAACCTATACGGAGTAAAAATTCTAATAAAATGTCTATTTACAATATTTTAGATGCTGTAACTTACTCGTTGCCATTCGGAGGGTGTTCTTGTAGGTGGACCCAAGCTATTTAATTCTATGGAAAATCCTTCCCACGCTTCCTTATACTGATTTTTGGTCATTCCAAATTTTTGTTTTCCTTTTGAAATTTCTGGATTATTCTCCATTAATTTCACTAGCCGCTCAAACTGTGCTTTGGTAGTTATTTTCAATTTCCTGTGTATTAAATATTTAATTATTTATATTAAGCAGAAAAAAATTTACTTTTGATTTTTCCATTTTATATCTTTTTTTCTATTATTTTTAAAAGGGAAATGTGTTAGATATATAAATAATATATAAATATATATAAATAGTGTTAGAAGCTAGAACGTAATCCTGACTGAAGGATTGTAATGGCCATTTTGTATGTTATGTATCTATGTATATAAGTAGTGTACACTATAACTGACAGAGACTCAACTGCTAATAAGCAGTTGTCTTTATTTAACGTTTTTGTCAACCAAACTCATACAAAGTGGGGAACCGCAATACCATAAAACACAACTAAAAATCAACCGCACAACCAAAAAGTCAACTGCATTTAAGTTGAGGATGGCAATACTGATTTCTGAAAGACGACCAAACTACTGAAAAAGTTGTTAACCGCAATAGGGGCATCTATTATTCTACCAAAATATCATCAACTTCTACCAAAATAAAATAATAAAAACCAACCCCGAAAACTAACAAAACATAAATAAACAAAAAAGACAAAAACAGCTGTTGCCAGTCATAAATGCTATGAATTTAAAATCAGATTTAAGAAAACTTGCAATGTGAACGCAAAAGCAGCTGATTATGGTTTTAATGCTAAAATCAAGTTTTAAATTTTGGTGTGAAAACACTAATACGGTTAAACAGTTAATCTTAAGTTTAAACCACCAACGTTGGTCAAGATTAACTATGAAAAGTAGTTGATAAATTTCATTTAAAAAAAGGTTCTAAGGGCCATTATTACAACTTGCCGTTAAACTTGGGTTTAGTTAAAGGTGCCTTTAGCTAAAGGGAACTATAAAGATACCTTTAACTTATTTTCGTTATTACAACTTACAGATACAATTTTTCAAAAATATGGCAGTGTCGGAGGAATGTCGATAAGACTGCTCAATTATACAAATTTTTTAACGCAGTGGCAACCGCGTATATGGTCATTTTGTTTGAATTTGAAGTTGCCATAATGAAAATAATGTATAGTATGGCAAGTTCAAACATAAAGTGACCTTTAACTGTTAAAGGTAGGATGATCCTCCCTTTAGCTTAACGATCACTTCTATCTTATTGGGTGCTCATAATAACGAAAAACAATTTATCTGCCCGTTAAAATCCTCCCTTTAGTTAACGTTAATTGTAATAATGGCCCTAAGTGAGACAAATTTTTAAGTGATTATGAATTGTACATATAAAATACAAATTGACAATATACAGTCTTAATTTATTTATTATTTTTCAAAAATGATTTTTTTACTTAAAGATCAATAGTATTCAGCTTTTGTTTGTTTGTTTTTGTTCTATACAAAAGCAAATTGTTGTGAAACACTGAAATTTTTGCTTATAAGAGTGGCAGCTCTTCAAGGTTTAACCTACCATTAAAAAATGAAAATTAAGTTAATGAAAGATTAACTTTAACTGGAAATTAAGTTAATCTCGAGTTTAAACTCGCATTCAAAAAATGGCCCTTAGAAAAGTATTTACACCTAAGAAATCACTCTCTTCCGTGCATACAGATTTAGCAAGGCAAACTCAAGGCAATAGGTCAGTAACACAATTTGCTAATAAAATTGAATCGCTTGTAGCATGCCTAAATGAATTACAGTTTGCTGAATTAGGTTCCCAAAATATGGAAACAGTCATTAAATTGAATGACCAAGTGGCGCTTAATACTTTTAAAAATGGTTTAAACGAACCACACAGAGCTACGGTATTAGCTGCTCGACCCTAAAGTTTAAACGAAGCAATTCAAATAGCCTCGCAGGTAATACCACACCAAAATTCAATAATGCATTTCAATAAGAATAAAAGACTTTTCAATAATAGATGACAACGCAACTATGTCAATACGTACAATAATAGCAGAAGTAGTAACAATAATCAGGCTTATTATAATAATAAAGAAGTACTAACAATTTTCAAAGAAAAAAAAACAACATTAATCACCCAAGAAGTAATAACTTCAATAGCAATAATCATAACAATTATAATCACATTGGAAATAACAATAATCGAAATAGAAATCAAAGAAGAATATATGTTACTCAGGAACAGGGAAACGAAGGAAACCCGTCAAGATCCTCAAGAGTAAATTTCAACGTTATATGTTATATGTGCGAGTCCTCCGGACGGTCTAATGACCGACTTTCCTATGTCAATTCCGGTATGAATTGACGGGACATAGTGGGAAGCTTTAAGCGCTACCCTAATGTTTTGTTTCAAATTTGTTTTGGTTATAAATATTATCCAAGACCACCAATTGGTTAATATAAACAAAACGTTTACATGCTATTGGATTGGATTGGAGAAATGAATTAGAACATATTATAATATCAGAAAATATAGCAATCGAAGAAAAATTTAGAATAAAAAAGAAATGAATATAGTTAAAAAATATAGTAAGAAAAATACGAATGCAGTATGTACCAATATCAAGAAATATACACAAACAAAGAAAAATATATAAACAGAGAATCAATAAAAATTTAAAGGCTAAATTAGGAAAATGAAAATTGTAAAAATCGCTAATTAAACTAGAAAGTAAATGTTGGAGTAACGAAGACGATAAACTACAATCATGTAGTAGGCATTTTTATACATTATGACGAACTGTCAAACATTAATTATTTTTTCATTTCATTTTTCTTTTAAACTTCAATAAAACAATTTGAATTACAATTGAATAAAAACGTATTCGTGTTTTAATAGGTTATGGGCCCAGGCTGGCAATTGTAATCTATTGTTGAGTGAAAAACTCATTCGTCTTTATAAAAGTTATTTGTTTTGAAGATTTAAATCGAAGTTTCGTCTTTTCGTCAATATGGCCGGTGTGGTACGCATAGTGCCGCTGAACGCGGATAACTATGATACGTGGAAAATGCAGATGCGTGCTATATTGATAAAAAATGATTTATGGTCATATGTGGATGGCAGGATTCTGTGTCCTACAAAGCCAGAGGAATTCGTCGAATGGGAAAGACAAGATCAAAAGACAGCTGCTGACATCACCCTTGCAATGAGTCCATCGGAATTAGGTTTAGTAGCAGAATGTAAAACTTCAAGAGAATTGTGGTTAAGATTGGAATCGACATACCAATCAAAAGGCCCTGCTCGTAAAGCAAATTTGTTAAAACGTGTAGCGTTATCTAGAATGCGCGACGATGAAAAAGTACGTGAGCATTTAAATGAATTTTTCGAAGCAGTGGCAAAATTAAAAGAAATCGGTGTTTTTATCGGTGATGAACTTTTGGCAATTTTACTCTTGTACAGTCTCCCAGATTCGTTTGAGACATTCCGGTGTGCATTAGAAACACGTGATGATACTAGAAGAATCCCAATCGAGAAAATCTAAAGAGGGTAAAAACGTGTCAAATGCATTATATGCGAAAAAGGAACAACAAAAATCAAAAGAAATAAAATCGAAACAGAACGGTGCGTGTTTTAAATGTGGTAAAATTGGACATTACGCAAGAAATTGTAGTCAAAATAAAAACATACAAAGTGCTCGTAACACTGAAGAAAGTAATAGAAAAATAAACGTTTGTTTTACAACAACAGAATCGGTTTATCTGTGTCCGGATAATAATACTAAGTGGTGCTTAGATACTGGTTGCACCTCTCATATGACAGCAAATGTGAATATTTTTAAACAGTTAACAAAAACAAACCAAGAGCTTAGATTGGCAAACAACAACTTCACGACAATAAGCGGCGTAGGAAACGTTGATATCGAAGTAGATGTAAATACTAACCTACAATTGAAAGAAGTATTATATGTGTCTGATTTACGTACAAACTTATTATCGGCATCGAAAATTACGGATAATGGTTTCGAGGTCGTTTTTCGCAAAAATGAAGCGGTAATAAAATATCTAAATGAAAAAGTATGCCTTCATGCGCATAAAATTGGCAATTTATGTTTTATAAAAAATAATGAAACTGTCGCGAACGTTATAGAATCTAAGAACGAGCTTGATGCATGGCATTACAAAATAGGCCATTTGAACGAAAGAGATCTTAAAGGTATGGCAACAAATTGTGACGTTTATGGACTAAATTTTAATCAACAACTCAAACTGTCAACATGTGAAGTATGTATAAGTCAAAAACAAACACGAGCGAGTTTTCCGAAAAACAATAATAACAGAGCTAAAGAATTACTTGAAATAGTTCATAGTGACGTATGTGGTCCCATGAGATGTTCATCTAATGCTGGGGCAAAATACTTCGTTTTGTTTATCGATGACATGTCTCGGTGGTGTGAGGTATATTTTTTAAAACAAAAATCGGACCTCTTTTCAGCTTTCCAAAAATACAAAGCTGCGGCAGAAACGTTTAATTAAAGCCCTCCAGTCAGACAACGGTCGCGAAGACTGTAGTCGTGAGTTTGATTCGTACCTTGAAGAACAAGAACAAGAATAAAACGTAGATTGACAACACCTCACACGCCCCAACAGAATGGTACGGCAGAACGTAAAAATAGAACACTCGTGGAAATGGCAAGAAATTATTTCAAATAATAAAATCTGGTGGAAAAGGATCTAAGGGCAATGATAGCGAATCATCTGTTCAGTCGGAGGAAGAAATATATGAAGAGTGTGAACTAGCATACCTTACAATGGCAATTGATCCAGAAACTTATACTGAAGCCATACAGAATGACGATGCATCCGATTGGCTGGATGCAATAGAAGATGAGTATTTAGCACAAATGCGTAACAACACGTGGGATATCGTCGAAAGGCCATACTCAAGAAAAATAATCAATAGCCGTTTTGTATTTCGTACTAAAGATGACGGAAGATAAGAAAAAGGTCCGTCTTATAGCAAAAGGTTATACACAACGTCCAGGTGAGGATTTCCACGAAACATATTCTCCAGTTGCCAGTTCATTGTCCATAAGAATTCTAACTACATTGGCAGCAGAATTACAGCTAGAGATTCATCAAATGGACGTAGTAACGGCATACCTGAACGATGATCTCGATGAAAGTGTGTACATGGAAGTTCCGGATCAATTGAAGTCCATATTAAATAAAATTTCATCTAGTAAACTTGTGGGTACTAATAAAAAATTAAATCAAGATATCGAAAAGATAGATTTTAGATGGCAGAAGGCGATATGTAATTTAAAAAGACCTGTATGTATTCTAAAGAAAGCATTATATGGCCTGCGCCAGTCTGGTTTAATGTGGTACCACATCCGAATTACGAAAATTGGGACTGAAGCCAACTATAAAAGATCCTTGTTTGTTCTCAAAAACAGAAGGCGATAAAATTGTAATAATTTTGATTTACGTAGACGATCTTTTATTAGCTTCAAATGAACCAAAATGGATTGACACCATCAAAGTGTCATTATCACAGTCCTTTGATATGAAAGATATCGGTCCGGTTAAACGTTGTTTGGGAATTCATTTCCATCAAAACCTTAAAAAAGGTCAAGTATTCATATCATAACATAAATATGCTGAAGCTATTTTGGAACGTTTTGGAATGACAGATTGCAAACTTTTTCGTCCCATAAATAAAGATGAGATTATAATGTCCAAATATCCCTATCAACGGTTGATAGGAGCACTAATGTATTTATCTGTAACACCACGTCCCGATATCACATATGCTGTAAATTATATGAGTGAATTCAATTCTAATTATACTGAAGAACATTGGATATCAGCAAAGCGAATCTTACGATATATCCGAGGTACAGCTAGTTATGGTTTATTGTATAATAAGACGAATGTAGACTTATGCGGTGTAGTAGATGCAGATTGGGGAGCAAACGTCGATGATCGAAGATCATATTCCGGCTTCGCGTTCATGCTGGCAGGTGCTTCGGTTAGTTGGGAGGCACGCAGGCAGAGAACTGTCTCTCTATCAAGCACAACAGCAGAGTATATAGCGAGAGCTGACTCCATAAAAGAAGCTCTTTACATTAGATGCATATTAAATGATATTGGTATAACCTGTGAGCGAGTTATTTTATTCAACGATAGCCAATGCGCACAAAAGTTAATACAAGGTTTTAGTTATAATTCACGAACGAAACACATTGATATTCGCCATCATTTCGTATGCGATTGCATTAAAAATAGAAATATAACTCTTGAATATTTATCTACAGAAAAGATGCCAGCTGATATGCTAACAAAACCACTCAGTAAATTCAAACATCAAAATTGTTCAACTTCATTGGGGCTAACATTGCAGTAGCAGCGCAGATTTTAGTTTCTCTACTTCGAGAGGAGGTGTTGGAGTAACGAAGACGATAAACTACAATCATGTAGTAGGCATCTTTATACATTATGACGAACTGTCAAACATTAATTATTTTTTCAATTCATTCTTCTTTTAAACTTCAATAAAACAATTTGAATTACAATTGAATAAAAACGTATTCGTGTTTTATTAGTAAAAATGTACAAAATAATTAAAATATGTTAAAGACTACATAAATAAATTGTATAACTCTTTCTTGACCATAATTGCATTGCCTATGTTTTGAATATAATTAGGTAAAGTATTCCAAAGACTGATGGTGTATATAAAAAACTGGCATTGTGACAGAAGAGTCCTATGTCTATGTTGGATAATTTTCATACTGGGGTTGGATCTTGCAAATGTAATTCTACTAAATAAGTATACTGGCTGCTTTAAAGTAATAATCTTATGGAGGATAATAAGACATTTAATATTTAATTGGCTATCAAAATGAACTTCAAATATCTGAAAAGAAAATTGAGATATATGGTCTCGACGTCCCTTAATAAATACATATCTGGCTATATTATTATAAGTCAAGTTGAGTTTCCGCTTATCATCAGTATCACAGTTTGTGAAAATTTCAGATCCGTATAAGAGAACAGGTATCAAATAGGTTTTAGCCAGTTGCATACGAATGGCAAAGGGAGTCGAATCTATAACAGCCCATAATTTTCTAAACATGCCGTAAACTTTACCAACGATGACATTAATGTGGCTAGACCACGTTAGCCGACCATTAAAGATAATATCCAGATTGGATGCAGATTCAACAAAATCAATTTTATTCCCCCTGATAATTATATCTGGCACAACAAGTGTTCTCCTAGTTCTGGAGAGTAGTAACCTTTTTGACTTAGAGTGCTTCAAACAAAATCCATTGGCCCTAGCCCAGTTGTAAATTTTTGGTAAATCATAGTTGATGGTATCTATACATAGATGGATATCGTCAATACGTGTGCTCCTATAAAGCTGAAAGTCATCAGCGTACATATGTACTTTACAATTATCCAAAACATCAGGTAGGTCGTTAATGTATATACAGAACAAAAGAGGCCTCAATATTGATCCCTGAGGAATACCTCTTCCAACGTTCAGTGAATTCGAGATGTTGCCGTTTAGGTAAACTCGTTGTGATCTGTTCATAAGATAAGAGCGTATAAGACTGCAAGCTGAATTAGAAAAATGAAACAGGGTCTTTAGCTTCTTCAATAATATTTTGTGGTCAACCGTATCAAAAGCCTTGGTGTGATCCAAAAGAACTAAAAACGCTATGTAATTTTCATTTAGTTCCAACCTAAGGTCATCAACTACATTGACTAAAGCAGTAGTGCGAGATAATTGTTAATTTGTCTAGCCATGAGATTTTCCATTACTTTAGACAGGAATGGAAGAATGGCAATTGGCCTGAATTTGTTGTTGGATTTAGGAATGGGAATGGTTTTCGACTGTTTCCATTCATCAGGAAAGGACGACATAGTTAAAACTGTATTGAATGAATGAGTCAAATACGGCAAAAGTCTAGGTGACAAAGCTTTTAAAAACAGAGGATCTAAGTCATCAGAACCAACCGCAGTCGATTTTACCGAAGATAAGCATTCCAAAACTTCGAGCTGATTAACACAACGAAAACTAAAGGGGTTCTCTAGCGGAACAAAACAAAGGTCGTTATATACATATGTCACTATCAGGGGTCGGAACACTGATATTAACAAATTTGTCATTAAGAGCGTTTACATCAACATCAGCAGAAGTATTATGACATTTTCGTCCAATACCGATATCGCGTATCGCGGATTAAAACAATGTTTTTGCAATCTTAATGCGTTTGGTAACCTCACTACGCGCTGACTTCAGAATGGCTTTCAGATCTTCCGTTCTGAATTAATTAAAGCTTTAATTTCAGCATTAAACCACGGTTGGTGTTTGGCTCTAACAAGTTTTGTTCTGACAGGAACACAACTGTCATATAGCAGACGAACATTTTCCTGAATTAGTGCCACTTGGTCGTTTACATTATCCAGTGAGTAGATTTTATCCCAGATATTATCAACATTACTATTCAAAACTGCAAAATCGATACTTTTAAAATCACGGTATGTAATATGCCTGTCCGCAGGACTCGTAGGCAGATTATAAGTTAAGAAGAGAAGATCATGATTGGAAAAGCAAGAGGCTGAAATTTGATCATATAACAGTACTTTAGTCATATCATTAACAAATACAAGATCAATTAGACTACTGGAAGTAGAATGGAAGTGAGTTGGTAAGGACACATTCACAGGATTAAGATGGAGAGACAACATTGAAACAGGTAACGTATTATCTAGTAAAAGATTATTATTAAAGTCACCAATAATAATAATGTCGTTATATTGAATGGAAATTTCCTCAAGAATTGAAATAAAAGGATTAAAATTTATATTGGAATTCGGTCTATAAACACTACCTAATAAAACCATCTTCTTATGAGCGGATGAAATATCAAGAAATAAATATTGTATTTGACTACCAATTTCACTGAAGTCGCCGTAGTCTAGTAGGTAGTGTGTTGGCTTATTAGACGCAAAAGCCTGGGTTCGAGCCCCAGGCCAGGCATCAAAGACAAAATACAAAAAAGTTTTTTTCGGCGACTTCCTCTCAGTAGATTTCTGGCAAAAACACTGAGAGTAAATAGAAATTGCCATGAAAAGTTTCTCAATAAATAAAAATCTGTCGTTCGGAGTCACCTTTAAACTGTAGGTCCCACCACTCATGTATAAAATTAACACACACAACGTAAGTGGTGTGAGAAACTAGGACGTTGTACAATGGGTCAATTCGACCTCCGAGTACTGTACTTGTCTTAATTGACAATTACACGTCCTCTAACCTAACCTAACCTAACCAATTTCATTTAATAATTTTATTTTGCATGAAACATAAATTGCAACTCCGCCACCTTTCGCCCTAGTTGCAGCACCGTTAACTAACATTTTCTTATCGGAACGGTAAGGCTTAAAGCCCTGTAGATTGTAAACTGAATCCTGAACATCCAGAGGAAGCTACGTTTGTTAATGTCGATACCTGCTGATACAAATAAATACCTGAATTCATCAATCTTGTTGTTAAGGCTCTGTGCATTTATATGGACAATGTTGAGACCAGCTCTCTGTTTAGTCAAAACCCTAATCATATTGTACACAGTCATTGGAATGAGAACTATTAGAGTTTATCAAATTGTACTAATGTTATGGCAATGCAATCAAAAGCTATCTAAATAGCTATAATTGTGATAAATAAGAGCTTTAGAAAAAAGGAGTTATACATACAATTAAGAAACGAAATACAAATTAAGTTGAAATTGAACATCAGTGTCATTATTGGGAAACAAATTAAACAATTAAACAGCATGCCCAGGAAATAACTGGTTCAGGCTGTCAATGTCTTCAATAAGAATTGGGTTTTCATTCATTTGTCTTCTGATATAAACGCAACCCCTCATAGTGACTGCTGCAGACAAAAGTTTTTTCTTCTTCAAGTGAATTGCAGCACGTAGGGTTTAAAAATGCTCTGTGTTAGGTTCTCGTTTACATAGAAATTCACGTCTGAGTTGTAATCGATGCCCTTGAGGAGGAAAGTAAAACACTTGTGCTGTTTTCTGTAATTTGCCAACGATTTTAAAAAGAAGTTTTTATCGTAAGCAGACCAAAGTTTCACAATGATAACGGCGTCTTTCGAAGTCTCTATATGTTTATTGTTGTGGTTCCTCAAGCGATATATGGATTTTAGTTAGGTATGGGTGTGCCTATGGTGTTACAAATTCTTTGGAAAATCTCCGGTAGATTTTCCTCTTGAGTAAACGGAATTTCATTTATCCTGAGTTCGGTTGAAACAGGATAGTTCTCTTGTTGCCGTAATTTTGTTTTTAGATCCCTTATTTCCACGCGCATACTTTCAATTTCATCCGATCTATTTTCTAGAATAGTTACCCTCTCACTAATTTCCTGTAGTTTGTTATCGAGGACATTGTATTTTTCGCTCAGGTATTTTACGAGATCTTCTTTAAATTCTCTGAATTTTTGATCAATAGTGTTCAGAATCTGTTCGGTGAATTTGTCAAACCTTTTATCCATACAATTTAGTAGTTTAAAAGGTGAGTCGAGTATTGATGGTCGTGAAGAACTTTGTTGTAAGTCCGCAATACGTTTGTTGACATGTGTGTTTGGCATTCCACCTGGGGTTGATGCGATATCTTCCGAATTTTCGACAGTAGGCATGATTGTTGTTTTTTTGTAGGTTATTGTCTTTGATTTTGGTTTGCGTGTGTTACTTTTATTTATTTTCTTATACTTTCTTATAGTGTTTTCACACCAAAATTTAAAACCTGATTTTAGCATTAAAACCACAAACAGCTGATTTTGCGTTCACACTGCAAGTTTTATTAAAATTGGTTTTAAATTCATGACATTTATAACTGCGAGAAAAAATTTTATGAGCAATATGCCTTATTTCATCTTGATATATATAGCTTCTGACTTACCTTTCGCACAAGAAACTATATTCATTGTGACCAGAAACAACACACATTTCGATTAATAATTAAATATTTACAAATTTTTAAAATTTTCATTGAAGAAATTAAAAATATTCCAAATTTTTCCTTTTTTTCCACTCGGTGTGAAAACACTATTAGGTTATACATTGAATATAAATGAAATTAAAAAAAGATTTTTAAATTTAACTGCCAATATGGTGATAAAATTTACGATAACTTGGCAGCACTTATTAAACTAGTGATTAATTGGTTATTCGTGATTTGTTTACTTTTGGTTTTGTTTTATTTTATATTGTATAATGTTACTGTATAGTTGTGAAAAAAACACTGACACTGTAAATTAAAGATACTGTGTCATTTATTGTGAAAAAGACAAATTGCGAAAAAAATGCATTAAAGATAATACTGTTTTAATTCTCAAAAACTTCGGCAATTAACTTTGCCATGAGACAGAGCCGACTGCTACTCTAAAGCTGGATTCACCCATTGTTTCGGAACAAAATTCTTGTTCCGGAACAAATTCAGTTTTTTGAGAGTTTGTTCCGAAACGATTCACCCACTTCGAACAATTGTTCCGTAAAAACAGGGCTACCATATGAAATATTCTTGTAAACGATGCTTGTTAGTTTTACAATTAGGCAGCACAGTAGCCGATGACTGCAATTCGTTTGTTTTCTTGGCTTAATTATTTAGTTTTTTTAGTAACATTCAACAGTTATTTGTTTTTTATAATTAAATAAACAATATAAACAAACAGTATTAAACAACCGCTCTGTATTTTATTATACAATACATACATACAAATATACATATAATATGATGTGGCAGCTCAGTTCAACTTTACTTCAAAAATTAAAATATCTGGCAGCACAGTACGATTGTTTCAGAACAAAAATTAAAATTAAACCAATTCGAGCTGAAATTGTTCCGAAGCAATCTTACTCTCTTTCGCTCTCTCTCTCAAAAAGAGAAACGTCAAACTACATATAAAAAAAATTGTTTCGGAACAAAATTTTTGTTCCGAAACAATGGGTGAATCCAGCTTAAGGCTCTTAAATAAATCAAGAGTACTATAGGACAAATACTTAAACCGAACGAACTTATTACAATAGCTTGTCTACAAGTCGAGAAGCCCGGTTTCGAATCTCAATGGATGTGAAAAATCACGGGTTCGAATCGCAATGGAGTTAAAAAATCGTTCGTCTTTGTTTTCGAATTCCAAATTAAGTTCACCCCCTCCAATGCAAATGATCTAAGAAGCCCTCTTCCCACCTCACATGCTCAGAGGGCGTTGTTTCTAGGTAACGATAGATGGCAGCACCATTATTCTAGGATCTGCTGCAGCAGATCAATCTCCTGCTTAGCTGGAACAACAATAGATTAATAAAACAGAAACGAAGCAGAATAACAACTAACAGGAATTGATGGCAACAACAGCAGCCAACCGTATAAGATGGAAAATGCTTTGTGGAAGCTTTGGGGGTAATGAAAACAACCAACAATGGCGAATTGTTTCTACATATGCGTGTTTTTTAACGGTTTGTCATTTATGTATCACCTGTTCAGGTTCAGTATACAATCTGTTCGTTCAAAATTAATGATTTAACGCACAGATGCATTTTGATTTATTGAATGAAAAAGATCACAAGGTAATGTTGCCATCGTCCTGGTTCAACACTAGGTATGCAACGTCGTTCTTAAAACCATCGACGTTAAAAAACATAGGTGATAAGACCGATACATCGATGTTTTATTTTCATATCATTACATAACTAAATATAAATCCTGAAGCATCTTAACACATCTAAACCTATCACTGGGACTGTTCTCCGTTCGCTGGATTTGACGAGGGCCTTTGCGGATAACAAATCCGTCTGAATTTCTGCTGGTTTTACAACCCACAAGCCGTTTTCCTCACAATCTTCCTCACACGCGCCCATATCAATGATTCACTCTGAGGTGATAATTTTTGTTGTTCGACAGCAACTATCCTTCTGGCGTGCAGTTGGCGCTTGTATCCCACGTCGAGAGGTATCTCCACATTTCGCCAACTCATTACCTGTTGCCCCATATCCAAATTGATGACATGAACTATCATAAAATCGGCACCAATGATAACCTCGTCCACAATATCGGTAATAATAAAGACGCGACTTACACTAATGTTGGCTATAGTCACCTTCGCCTCTGTTATTTCCGTGGACGGTGTCAGGCTCTCCAGTAGTTGTCCGAAGTCTTACGTTGCTAAGTGCCTCACACTTCCCCTTCACTACATATGGTCGGATGATAGACTGCGTCACAACGGTATTTATAGTGAAGGTGTGTTGTCTGCCATTTATGTACCCGCACGCCGTAAGGTTGTTTTTTGTTTTGTTGCATCACTGATATTGAAACTGTGGGGCCCTTGCTTGTGGGAGCCAGCACTTGCTCCTCAGCGCTAGCTCGTTTTAGTTTAACGGGGACTCTTGTGTAGATGGCTGGTAGCTCGCCCGTTTATTCCTTGTTGGTGAGACGGGTCTTGACCTTTTCTGTGGTGCTTTACAGTTTCTTTTGAAACTGCTTCCACAGTTGAAGCATCTAAGTTTAGCCTTATTCCATTTTCTTCCAAAACTTGCTTCAACATTTTTTTATTATTATTATTAGTATTAAAAATACTTTAAATTTTCAACAAATTTACAATAAATGTATATATTACAAATTATTATTAAATAATACAAAATTAGTACACTTTCGTCTAAAGACATTTTCATTTGTTTCATTCTTAGTTCTGTTTGGCAATGAGTTAAACAGCTGTAGACCCTTGTAGAATAGCGTTTTCTGCATTTGTGCTGACCCCACTCTTTGGATCCTAAAGTCACATGCATTTCTTAGTTGATATGGTTGGCTGTCTCCCAAATAATGTATTTGATCACATAGATATTTCGGGCGTCTGCTTGTTATAATTTTCGAATAAACCGTAATGTGTTAAATTGGAGCCGTTGTGCAATGCTCATCCATTTTAGATTAGTTAACATTGTATTTATGTGTGTAACGATCGCATTTTAGTATTATTCTCATAGCTCTATTTTGCAGTTTCTGCATTATTGCTAATTGATTTGTGCTGCTGCATGTGAATAAAATAGTGGAACCATATTCAAAGTGTAGTTTTATTATCGTGCTGTATATATTTATCGCTGTAGACTTGGATATTTTGCTTCTTATTCTTTTTAAAAAACTAATTTTTTTTTACCAACTTTTTTGCATAAAGCTATGGTCAGACTGAGTAAATATTTGAAGTAAAACATCATTTTTTTTTTCTTTGCTCTAGTGTGACCATAAAATATTTTAGGGTGCAAACAATATTTTGAGAAAACAAATTTGTTTGCTTGCAAACAAAAATGTCTCTAATGTGACGATAGTGTGACCACTCGTGCCATATATTTACTCCTTTTTTTTCGAGCAAATAAATATTTGATCTTGCAAAAATTTTGTAAGATCAAACAGTGACCAATAACAGCTGTTGCAGCAGTGTTGTCCACTTTTAATAATAAATTATAAAAATTTTTCATAAAATCACCAAAACGGAAACCTTTTAATAATAAATTTTATATGAAAAGTAGAAATTAAAAAGAAAAAAATTAGTGTGAAGACCTTTCGACAGGTTTATGAAAAGTTTTGATCCATTAGTTCATTATGAACCAGGAACAAAAAAAAATTTAAATGCAAGTTTGTACCAAATGAAAGATCATACATGTAATTTGCTACAGAAAGTTATATGGAACAAAAAATTGATTAACTTACTAATTTCCAAGAAAATTGCAATACTGTAAAAAAAATCAGGTAAAGGTCATAATTTTTGTTTAATAGACGAATGGGTTCAAATTTTTAATAGGTCAATCGAAAGCTCTTTATTTGATATCCATCTCAGGGATGATTATATTTCAAAGTTTTATTAAAGCAGCAATTTCATATCTGGACCTTACAGACCAATATCTCCAAAACCAGTATTCGACGGCACAAAATTCTTATGAAAATATACAGTGGTAATTCGCTATGGACTGTATGTGTGGGAAGACCAAAGAAAAGATCTCGTCTTCGATGATTGGGCACAATTAGAAGACTATATAAAAAGAAAGAGGGGAACCAAAAAAATGAGAGAAGTTCCAAAACCACTGATAAATCACAAAAAACACTTCCTTTTTTTTTTGATAGCTATTTTCCGTTCACTGTTTGGTTTGGTTCTTTTTTTTTATGATCCTCTTTTAGTTCACCAAGATGGTCAAAATTACCTTGCACCTCTTAGTTTTCCCAGTTTGTAAATATACACCAGAATTTTGTTTCGGATCCTTTTGCTTCTTAGCACTTAAAACCTCTAGGTTTATTTAATAATTTAATTAATTAAATTAATTAATTAAAAATTAATTTTATTTAATAATTATTTTATTGAAAATTTTTTAACTTCAATGTTGCTTTATCACACTGTGTGTTTTTTTGATTAACAAAATTAGAATAATATTTTAATCTCAACTTAAACAAGAAAGAAGCCTAAAATAAACAGGATTATAGAGTAATGTTACAAAATTCCAAAGCTTTACTTAAATTACAGTATAATGTTATAAATTCCTAAAGCTTTAATTACATTCCATTACACTGTTATAACAAAAAACATGAAAGCTTAAATTAATATTGTTGCGCCCTCTATAGGATGTTACTTGTATTCTAGGTAATCGCCGGAGATGGGATTTTGCAATCACCGGGCATAAACATACAGTATGGAATTAAGTTTTATATTTTATTGTTTAAACGCAATTCAATTGTCAACACTGATGTAGAAAAGGAAACTGTTAAACAGCTGTGCGAATTTACTTTATTTTTTGGCAAAGAATATGGCGGCTGCTCCGCAACTTAACACAAATATTGTTTCCATTTCGAATTTTTATTTTTATTTATTTATTTATTTATGTTATAGTTTTTTCCTTTATTTTTGTTGTTCTGATTAAACAAATTTCTTTATTTTCGTTTTTTTAAGTTTCTGTTTTGTTTTGTTTTCGTTTTGTTTTTTAATCGTATGTACCTTTTCGTTTGTTTCTCTTTTTCTGATGAAACAAAAATATTTACTTCGCTCTGACCGCAGGGAAAACATGTTTGCTCCAAATTGTATTTGATGATGTTTCATTGTTATTTGGGAAAATAAATTTTGTCAAATATTTACCGTCAATGTGACCAGGAAACAAACTACAGAAAAATTTAATGCAAATACGAATAAACATTTTTGAAGCAAATATTTCTTCAGTGTGACCACAGCTTAAGTAATCTATTTGTTCATTGAAATTTAATTTTTTATCTATTATAAAAACAAGGTATTTTATATATTCGACTTTTTCAATTACTGTGTCATTTATTTTAAATATTTCTTCTGAATTTAAGTTTATTTCCATTATTTTTGTTTTATTTTCATTTAGTTTGAGTTTATTCATCTTAAGCCATTCGTCTATTTTTTCATATCATACTTGATATTTTCGCGACATTCTTCATCACTATCTGCTATAGTATATATCAGAGTGTCATCAGCATATAGTACAATTTTACATTTTTCTAAAATACTTGGCATGCCATTTATGAACAACAACGCTCCCAAAATGGAACCTTGTGGCACTCCGAAGTTATTTATTATTTCATAAGATTCTATGTCATTTAATTTTGTCGTTTGCCTTCTTCTTTTCAGGTACGATTTGAACCAATCTAGTTTGATTCCTCTTATTCCATACATATATAGTTTATTCAGTATTATTTCTCTATCAATCGTCTCAAAAGCTCTTTTGAAGTCAAGAAATATTGCTATAATCCTCTTATCTTTCCCTACTGCTCTCCATTCACTTATGACATAGTTTACCGTGGTTTCACACGAATGTTTTTTACGGAATCCTGACTGGTATTAAGATAATACGTCGCGATTTTCTATATATTTTTCAAGCTGATCTTTAACTACTTTTTCAATTATTTTTTCGTAAGTTTTTAGAGAGTTCACTGGTGTAAACTCCTCGCATTTTTTTGTTCTTAGCACTTTCTCAATTGGTGTTACGGTTGATTTTTTCCAATTATCAGAAAAAATACCTGTTTCTAAAAATGTGTTTATTACTTTTACCATAATATTTCCTATTACATTCCAGTTGTCAAGTATAATTTTATTTTATACACGTTCATGGTCAGATTTATTATTCGCGATGCTCTCCAGTTCAATAATATTTATTTTTCGGAATTTGAAAACATCATTCACTCTATGTTCTATTTGGTTAATATATTGCACGCTCCCAATCGATTGTCTTATACTACTAATGCTATCAATAAATAATGCATTGAACTTATTTACTATATCACATATATCGTTATACTCTACCTGGTCGAATATCACAGATTTAGTTGAGTTTTGCCTCTTATTAAGTACTAGGTTTTTGATGTGTGTCCACATTTGCTTTTGATTAGTTGCGTTGTTAATTTTATTTTTTATGTAATTATTCTTATTATTTTCAATTTGTACTTTGTATTGATTTCTTATTAGTTTATATTCTCCCCACGCTTGATTTGTGTTTTCAAATTTGGCCTGTAAATATTTTATTATTTTTTCTCTTTTCATTGTTCCCAGTTCTTCATTAAACCGGTTATTCTTACTTACTTACTTAATTGGCCATAACAACCCGATTAACGGATTTCGGCCTGCCGCAACACATCCTTCCAGACGCCTCTGCTTCTGGCGCGCCTACGCCAGTTGGTCACACCAATCGATGACAAGGCTTCCTCGATTTGGTCCTTCCAACGGATACAAGGTCGTCCTCTTCGCCGACTTCCGCAGATCCCCGCATCAAATACCCGTCTCGCTGGAGCATCCTCCTCCATTCGAACGACATGGCCGAGCCAGCGCAGCCGTTGGATATTAAAACGCTGTACTACGACGCCAACTCGTACTGGACCGAAGATCTTACGCAGTACTTTTCTCTCGAACACTCTCAAGGCTGCTGCATCAGTATTTAATAGGGTCCATGCCTCTGTGCCATAAAGAAGCACGGGTAGGATGAGTGTCTTGTAGAGTGTTAGTTTTGTCGTACGAGAGAGGTTTCTGCTACTCAATTGCCTATTGAGACCATAGTAGCACCTGTTGGCAAGAGTGATCCTGCGCTTGACCTCCAGACTGACATCATTTCTGGTGATAACGGCGGACCAAAAATAGATGAATTCCTCAACCGTATCAAAAGTATAGTTATCGGCCGTAATCTGAGAATCAATACGCCGCGCGTCTCTACTCGTCGATAACATATACTTTGTTTTGCCCTCATTTACTGTCAAACCCATCTTAGTAGACTCGCGTTCAATAGCAGTAAAGGCAGCAGTAACATCTCGCTTCGTACGCCCGATGATGTCAATGTCGTCAGCGTACGCAAGCAACTGGACACTTTTTGGAAAAATAGTGCCACTGCGATGCACACCTGCCTTTCGCAGAACACTCTCCAAGACGAAGTTGAAGAGGTCGCATGATAAGGGGTCGCCTTGTCTGAAACCTCGCACGGTATCAAAAGGCTCGGAGAGGTCCATTCCTACCTTGACGTAGCTGCAGGAATTGCTCAACGTCATTCTGCATAGCCTTATCAGCTTCGCAGGTATACCGAGCTCAGACATTGCGGCAAAAACACGATCCCTTATGGGGCTATCAAAGGCAGTCTTATAGTCGACAAAAAGATGGTGTGTCTCGGCTTGTTTCTCGTGGGTCTTTTCTAGGATTTGGCGTAGTGTGAAGATCTGGTCGATGGTGGACTTACCAGGTCTGAAGCCGCACTGATAAGGTCCAATCAGTGTTTTGACGAGTGGCTTCAGTCGTTCACACAATACGCCTGTAAGAACCTTATATGCGATAGGGATAAGGCTTATACCCCTATAGTTGGCGCATATAGTAGGGTCTCCCTTTTTCAGGACAGGACAGAGGACACTGAGGTTCCAATCGTTGGGCATACTTTCCTCTAGCCATATTTTGTAAATAAGCTGGTGCATGCGCCCTACCAACTCATTACATCCGGTCTTAAACAATTCAGCGGGGAGGCCATCAGGACCTGCCGCTTTATTGTTTTTAAGTCGCGTAACCGCGACTTTGACCTCTTCGTGGCTAGGCGGCGGAATCTCCACGCCGTCATCATCGATCGGGTTCGGAACATCATCTCTAAAGGCGGTATTGGTGTCGTCATCGCCTTGTAGCAGAGTAGAGAAATGTTTCCTCCATAACCTCAGTACTCCCTGCGGATCTGTTATTAAGTTTCCATTTTCGTCCTTGCAGGAAGACGCTCCGGGTTTATAACCCTCGGTTAGACGCTTAACCTTTTGATAGAATTTTCGAGCGTCATTCCTACATCTATACATCTCGACTTCCTCACGCTCACGCCTTTCCTGCTCCCTCTTCTTGCGTCTGAAAAGGCGTCTCTCATCCCATCTCTTCTCTCTATAGTTAACGACAATGGCTCGCGTAGCGGCTGACTACAACGTTTTCTTGTATGCGGCGTTTTTCGCTGCAGTTGCCTCGCGACACTCCTCATCGTACCATTGATTTCGTTGGGGTGGGTGTTCGAAACCAAGGACTGTTTCCGCAGTAGTGCGTAAGGAGTGGGAGATGTTGGCCCACAGTCCGCCAATGTCGTTGAGATTAGATGGGGAACGACGGAGCTTATCCGAGAGTTGAGCGGAGAACGCCTCAGCTGTCCCTTGTGATCGATCCAGCTTTCGCAATGCACTAGAGTGCGCAGACCTTGAAGCGATAATACGCAATCGAAACTTGGCTGCGGCGAGGTAGTGGTCCGAGTCGATGTTTGGACCTCTGAATGTGCGCACATCTAGTACACTGGATACGTGCCTTCCGTCTATCACAATATGATCGATCTGGTTGGATGTTGATCGAACAGGGGACATCCATGTGGCCTTGTGAATGTCGAGATGTTGAAACTTAGTGTTACATACTATCATGTTACGCGCCGCTGCGAAATCGATCAGCCTCATACCATTGGAGGTAGTGTTCGAGTGGAGGCTGAACTGTCCGACAGTGGGGCCAAAGATACCTTCCCGCCCGACCTTCGCATTAAAATCTCCGAGAACGATTTTTGCGTCATGGGTCGGGCACTTATCATATACGTCCTCGAGTTTAGCGTAGAAGGCATCTTTAACCACATCATCCTTTTCTTCCATCGAGACGTGAGCACAAATAAGGCTGATGTTTTAGTATTTTGCCCTGATGCGGATTGTGGCTATTCTTTCGTTCACAGTCGTGAACCCAGAGACAAGGTGACGAAGTCTCTTATTAACCACAAAATCGCATCCGAATTCATGCTTATCAACATGGCAGCTGTAATACACTTCGCGACATGCCAGCCTTTTACATCCTTGCCCTATCCATCGCATTTCCTGTATGGCAGTGATGTCCGTCTTACATTTCTTGAGGGCATCCACCAGCTGGGCGGAAGCGCCTACCCTATAAAGGGTGCGGACGTTCCACGTGTCTATTCTTAAATCGTTGAACTTTGAACGTTTGCCGTAGTCGTCATTTTTTGAGGGGATCTTTTTTAGTTCTGTTGTTCTGGTTTTCATAGGAGCAAATTTTTTATGTGGTGGGTTCCAAGCCCTACGTACAACCCAAATTTAACGTCCAGGGGATTGGACTTCGCTGCACGCATAAGTTAACATCTAGCGGGTGCTAGAATGCCATCCAGGAGGGGCCACGAGGAGGCTGCGTGTCAACTTGAATACAGCAAGACAAGGGTTGTCCTGGTGGTCGCCACGTTAACCACAATCAGAAACTTTACCTTTCAAACGTAAATCCTTGTATTGTATTTTCCAGACAGAAATCAAACAATTTAACGTTTTCATTAAGATCTTTACTATCTTCGTATATCATATTCTCAGTTAACACATTATTAAATATATTCTTATCGTATTTAAATATCTTGATGGTTTTTGCTGTATTTAGAATGTTTTCATTCGATTTCTCAAAGTCTATATTAATAACTTCATGGTCAGAATTTTATTATCTTTACTGTTTGCACATTTTATCCTATAATTATTAGTTATTACGTAGTCAATTATTGTACTCGAATTTCTTGTTACACGTGTGCTTTCGTTAACTATTTGTTTAAGGCCTTTGTCATTGAGAGTATTCCTAATTCTATTCTTGTATAAAGAGTTTTTTCCAATCAATATTTCAATCTCCTGCAATTAAAATATCACAGTTATTATCACAGATTTCTTCAATTATTTCGTCAAATATATCACAGAACTTCGCTGTAACTAGGCGATCTATGTATTGCACCAATTAATATATTATGATTATTATCATTATGTACAGCTTTGCAAAATAATATCCAATATTTCAAATCATCAGTTCTCTCTATAAACTTTTTCACATTCCAGTTCATTTTACAGTATACGACAACTCCACCTGTTCTTGTGGATGTTGACACTGACACGATGTTATCATATCCTTGTAACGTAAATTCTTGTTCATCTATATCTTTCGTCAAATGTGTTTCAGACAATATTAAAAAGTCAGGTTTTTCTGTTGCCGCGATAATATCAATTTGATTATAGTTGTTAACGAGACCTTGTACATTTGTATAGAGGGCACTCATTTCCTTCAGTTGTTAAATCGTCAAGCCTATATTTCTCATTTTGTTTTTCAATTTATTTTGATAAACTGGGCATTCTCTATCGTTTGTAAAGTGGTTTTCATCTAAACCGATATTGAGCCTGTTTTTTACTTTTGAACAATTAATACACTTCTTTATCTTCTCTTGACTTTCGCAATTAACTGTTTTATGTTGACCATGGCATTTTAGACATATTTCCTGATTTTTACATTCTTTGGCTATATGATTGTATCCTCTCATTTCATACATTGAACTAATTCGGTTCCGTCATACACTCTACATCTTTCCCAACCGACATTTACTTTTCTTTCTTCCATAATTTTTCCGTAAGCTTCATTATCAACTCTCAGTTTCACATTGAACAAAGTTTTATTTCCTCTCTTTGCTTCATATTTTCCCATAAACTTAATATTGGCATAGCTAATTTAGGATTTTGTTTTCTTAATTTCTCAATTAAATCATTTTCACTATAGTCAAAAGACATGCCAATAATTTTGATATTTAGTCCCGTCGAATTTGAAATTTTTACTTCATATTGTTTAGATATTTTTTCCTGGATTGCACTTTTAATTTTTTCTCTATCTTCACAGTTCTCACTTTGAATAACAATTGTTCCACTGCTTCTACTTTCCACATTTGTTATCTTCAAGTTGTCTAGATTTATATTATTTAACTCTTCTTTAGTTTTTTCAGCCGATTGTTTTTCCTTAGGTTTAACAATTAGGGGCAATTGTTTATTTATACTTTATATATTATACATCTCTTTAACTTTGTTTAAAAGGCATTCTTTTTCCACCATGACTTTCATTTTTCGCACTTTGCTAACTTGTGGTCTAGAAATTGTTCAAGCGGTCTCCTGGGCTAGTACGAAGGCCACAGTCTCTGCAAAGGTTGTCTTCTGCGTAAAAATACCGCTAGTTTAATATCAGGGTCACGTATACCATTAACAAACGCCTCAGTCTTAAAGTTGTCTATAAACGGGTGGCTTTCGAACGGATAGCGATGGACGTAGCAGGCCCTTTTCCTGCCAGCAACGCCGGAAACTCGTCGTGATGAATTATTTCAGCAAATGGCCGGAAGTGAATGCCATACCCAATCTAGGGGCGACCACAATAATAAACATTTTTGTGAACAAGTGGGTATGCCGCTACGGGGTTCCAATAGAGCTACATTATAAAAAGGTTAAACGATGTCTTATACAGGATACAGAAAACTAACAGCCCCCGAGTAAGAATGAAGGTCGTATGCATAAAGCTAATGGCAAAATATGGGAGAAGAGATAATGAGCCTATTCGGGACGAACAGGATCATTGTGGGCGACAATGTTACATAAATGGAAATGCTGTTTTGCTTTTACATAGTTTAACATTAAAAGCTACAAAAACAAAAACAATGAACTTGTTTACATGACAAACAGGTAAACAAATATATACCAACAAATGTCAGTATAAAAAAGGATAAACAATTAAACAAAAATGTAGCAACAAACACTGCAAGAATAAATGTAAGCAAAAATACACAAAACAACAATAATGAAACAACGATGTTTACATTTATAGAGATCTCGAGAAGGCGAAGACGCGGGCAAGGCCAAAACAGGCGAGGCAGTTAGTAAAAATTCAGTCTTGCGTGAAGACGCGGTGTTCTTTAAGAGAATATTCGTGGTTTGAAGATCTCCGTTACAAAGATCTGTCCGTTGTTATCGTTTACGCAAAAGAGTGTAAAGAGGAATAACAAACAAAGCAATTGTTGCTGTTTACGTCAAGTTGTTAACAGTGGCACACAAAATTGTGCGCACAATAAAGAATTTAATTAAAACTAAACATAAAACATTTTGTGAATCTATTTTTGAAGTTAGCCCAAGTGGAACAGAATAGGATATAAAAACGGGCTTGAGTTGGTCTAACCGTTGGAATGAAGAATTGTCCCATAATGGCGCTGTACGCATTTAAGCCCGTTGTATATCGTTGTGAGATCCAGAGCAATAAGGACTATGATTAGGTTAATGGACAATGGGACAAGTCTAGCGTGAGATTAATCATGGACGTCGTGATCTAACAAATCGAGTGACTATGAATTCTCGCCTAAATATCCCCTAAACTGAACTCTACGGTGTTTGGAAATGATTCGGAATGTTATACTATTTTAAGACAGCTACCGTTTTATAGTATACATATATAGTGGGACGAAAGGACAAATCAATTTTGATTTGGACAAATCAATAAACGCCATTATTATATATTTCATATAAAGTTATAATTATAATTGCACAATAAATACGCAAATTGTTATAATATTGTAAATTAAATAATATTAAATAATTGTATAATATTGTAAAACTTAAAATGCAGCACTGTGATAAATGTGTTTAGTGAGTATATTATATAACTGAACAATTTTTGTTAATATTTGACAACTCAAATGTCAACAACAACAAACAAGAAATAAAAACGACAAGACAAAAAACAAAATAAAAACAATGTTGTTGAAACCACCGTATAACCAGTATAGAAACGCAATTTTGACGTTTACCAGCGAATTATGAAAGGGACAGCAAATATTACCAAAAAGTATTTCTGTCCTTCTCTGATTGTAACTCTGTTTTGTTTATTTACGTTTTTTAGTTTTTGGGGTGGGTTTTTTATATTGGCGAGAGTTAATAAAAAATGTAATTTTTGTGTAAACCTATTAATAAATAATAATATAACTAATAACAATAACAAATTTTAACTTTTTCTTTTAAGAAATTAAAAAATATTGGCAACTTTCACCAAAAAAAATTTTTTATGAGCAGTACGTCTTATTTTGATCTTGATATATTCGGCTTCTTATTTACCTTTTGCACAAGAAACTATATCCATTGTGACCAAAAGCTCCACACATTTCGATTAATAATTAAATATTTAGAAATCTTTAAACTTTTCATTGAAGAAATTAAAAAATATCCCATTTTTCCCTTTTTTAACACAAAATAAATATTTATTTCCATTTAATTTTTCTGCTTTATCCGCCAGTTTTCACTTTGTATATCTGTTGCTTCTAACACATTTTATTCGCAAAACATTATAACATTTTTTCTCCCTCTAAATTGGCTAGTAATTTGCTGCTATGAGCGTTTGTCAAACGTCAAAGGTTTCTATACTGAAACAACCAGCTGTTTTGTTTACCAGCTTTCAAATGAATATTGAGTAGGCAGATGAACTGCGTATATTATTATGCCCAAACACTTAAAATATTGTACTCAATTAACCGAATATTGACTCAATAAAAGTGCAAGTCTGAACATAGTATTAAGTCCTTTTAGTTACAAAAACTTTTTTACAGTTATTAGATATAGGTTTTTTGATCAAGTATTAATACATAACTTCGTTTTGTTAATTCGGCAAATTAGTACTTATTTGTCAAAGGGATAGTATAGGATCTTGGCAACTCTGTTCTCTATATTTTCTTACGCAAACTAAACACAACCTATAAATAAAAAATGACGTAAAGAATTCGAGAAATTTATTATACATTTCTAAACTTAAAAGTAGGATGCAATATTTATGATATATGTGATTTAAATGTGTTAAATATAAATTATACTAAAATATATCCGTAATAATGTTGTTGAATTATATCGTGTTAAAGTGGTTTGTTCTATCTTAGCAATTTATGCAAGTCAATTCATATGAGAGATATTCTTATATTAGAGTACATTTCAAACAAATTAATTACAAGATCTATTGTGTACATCTGGAAATATAAAAACAGCAAATTGTAAGAAGGGGTATGTTTTATTTTTAAAAGATTTAAATAAATTTGCAAAAATATGTATTGTAAACAGTTAATAACAGTATATGCACCATATACCATGAGATAAGAAATATATATGTACATATGTAGGACCTCTTGATACCATTATCATTCACAAAATTATATATGAAACATTTTGTCCTACCTTACTCAGTTTTTAGATATAGGCCAGCACACATTTGGGTGTTGCTCTTATTTGATAAACAAATAGTTGCAACATTAGAAATAATTGAGTTCTAAGAATAAAGTGTATTTTTAGTTTTATTAAATGAAAAATAAGCGTCAAGTGACGATTTATATGCTTTGATCTTTTATTTTATACGCGATATTTCTATATAAAAAAGAAGCTGTTGTATATAACTTTATAATGATAATAAAAATAGATAATTTAACGTTACGCAAACGTTCGGTATTAGGGTTTTATGATGATAGCACTACCCCGTACTTTGAAAGTCTGCTGACCGTTTGAATTTTGCGGAATTCATTTAGCGAAGAGTATAGCTTGCATACATATATCTTTGCTTTCTTCTGAATCAAAAGTTCTTAGATTCGTTGCTTTCAACATGTACAAAAGTTAAGGATGTATTATGTGCTCGAAAAGATTTTAAAATTTGAGTATTGTGTTGGACTGACGAATCCTCTAGCACATAATGAAGTCTGTTTATGAGCTGCTATCGAAGACCGGATTCCGATATCTATCGCCCAGTGTAGTCAGAATCATGATTAACTGTTTAAATTGATTAATTACATAAAAGTGTTATTCCAAAAAGCAGTGTTTTGAAATTTTTTTAACAGAAATCTTTAATGAAGCATATGTTATTACTTAAGAGTACATGAGTAATCAGAAGAATGTCTATCATAACATGTCTTCAATTATTCATTATAAATAAATTTTTTAATTTGTTATTACCATACAACAATATTACCATACAACAATCTTCTTTTTGTGTTTTTTGACATCGTGTTATATACATAGCTTTAATCATTTGTAATAGGTATAACTATTTTTGCATGAAGTTAGTATCTGCTCTCTGAGTTCTGAAATCTACAGCATTATAGCAGTATAACTTTTCGATCAGATAATCAGATCATTTCAATGAATCCGGCATATATGTACATATTTTATCAAACGGTTGCATTTTCATATTGAGTGAGTAGCTTTATTTTGTAAGTTTTGTAGTCTTGCTATTTGTGGGCCTGAAGAAGACGTATATAATATTGTTGACCTATTTTCGAAATGTAACATTATTATAGTTTTGTATATACATATATGTTCATTGCGGTTATTATTGTCATTTGTTTCTTAAAAGTTTAAAGAATCAAATTTTTTTTGCCAATTTTTCTGCAATCTTTGCCAAGTAAAAACCCAGATATTTTACCTTTTTAATAGTCACATGATGTAGTCGCCGTGGTGTAGTAGGTAGTGTGTTGGCTTACTATTCGTAAAGCCCGGGTTCGTATCCCAGGTCAGACATCAAAAAAAATGAAATATGAAAAAAAAAAAAATATTTCTTCGGCGACTTCCTCTCAGCAGATTTCTGGCAAAAACTCTGAGAGTAAATAAAATTGCCATGAAAAGTTTCTCAAAAATCTGTCGTTCGGAGTCGACGTTAAACTGTAGGTCCCGCCACTCACTTATAAAATTAACGCACACAACATGAGTGGTGTGAGAAGCTAGGCCGTAATCCTGACTGAAGGGTTGTAATGGCCAATTATGTATGTATGAATAGTCACATGATTTTTCTTAATTATTATATTAGTGTTCATACTTATTTCCATTAATTTAATCATTTTTTCTTTTAATATTACTTCATTTTTAGCCATTTGTGCAAATTATTCACATCTTTTTACAAACTTCCGTAAAATAATGATGCTTTATTACTTCATTAATGCGAAAAGGAAAAGATTTTATTAATTAGCAAATTGGAGAAATATTTCTGTAGCCGAAAGCAACCTAGCAATGACCTTTAAAAATTTCTTTGCCTTTGACTCTAGAAAAGGCCATTCAAGATAAACTTTTTACGTTACTAAAAATAACACTGTGGCATATTCTCAAAAATTTATGTTTCTCGGCAAATGCTAATCTTGTACTCCTATTTTTTAGTGTAATCTTAGGTTTTGTTACAAAGTTGAAATTTTGAAATTTTCATTTCAAATTCTGTTTAATTTAATTAATTAGTTTAATTTATCTTTTTTCACGATGTTGGTTTTTCATCACGTTCTAACACAATATATTGTCTTCCAGATCTCTCATTAGATTTTCGATCAATTGACTCTGAAAGTGAGAAAATCAGTAAATTCCAACTAGTAAAGAAAAATCAAAATATTTTAATAGAGCCAATGTTACCACTTCAGGTAAATATACACCATCTTACAAATCATACCTAACATGTTCTTAAGTGGAACAGTTTTACTGATACTTTTAAAATGATTTTGGTAATAGAGGCAATTAGACAAACAAATTTACTTCTTTTGATAACGTCTGGACAGCATGTTTGATATTATGAAAAAATGGCAAATTCTAAATATTGGATTATGGCAATTAGCCACGACGTGAACTTGATAATTGTAGCAGTTTACAGATGGCCCAGTGGTTGTGAAACGGAATTTTTGCAAATTATTCAAGAAACGTTAGAATGGCGTTAAACAAATAGTAAATGAATACAATAGGGCAACGAAAACATCCTGAACAATACAAATCAAAATTTGTAAAAAGTTCTGGTTGTAAATGAAAAATGTAAATGTATTGAGAGTCAAACAAATAATGCAAAGGACCAGAAGCATATATGGAGTGAGATAAATGACTTGGTGATAAGGAAAAATCAACATGTGATAAAATCTGTGATATTTAACAAAATATAATTAAGAGATACATACGGAAATAACTAATAATTTCAACGAATATGTTGTAGATAGTGTTAAGATAATATCTGAATCAATTAAGGATGTAAAATATTCAAGCCAAAAGCTTATGGCTAATCATAGATTCAAATTTTGTGCAGTAACAACTGCGGACCTTAAAAATATAGTAACGGAATTAAAAAACGAACCGGACTGCTGTAGAATATTAACAAAATTTATTCTTGATAATTGGCATGTAATTTAGAATACTTTACATACAATAATTAATAATTCATTATAAACCGGACAGTTCCCAGATTGGAGGGAAGTCATAATCCAAAAAATTTCAAGAATACTGTCCCATAAATTGTGACAAGTTGTAGGCATATATGGAAGAAAACGACTGTAAATTATGTGATTAATCAATGGAAGAATAATCTTTAAGAATAATTGAAAAATCATGGATATTTTTTTGGACTGCGAGGAAACATTTGAAGCTATCAGCAGAAAAACACTAATTTAAAAGTTTTATATGTTTGGCATTCAAAGAAAAGAGCTCAAATAGTTTGAATTATGTATGAAAAGTAGAAGACACATTACTAGAGTTAATGGAATAAAACCTGATCGAATTATTAATGAATTTGGTGCCCCACAGGGCTTAATATTGGAAGCCTTACATTTCATTATATACATTAATGACATTCCAGATGTACTAGATAAATGTGAAGTTGTATTATAAGCAGACTATACACTCATATGCACCGAAGGAACCACAACCGAAGGATATAAGGAGAATATGGTTAATGATATTCATAATGTTAGCGCATGACAAAATCAATTTAAATTAAAAGAGACTGGAAATAAATATGAGTAGCGAAAGAAGATTCACAATTAACGATGAAGTCATGGAGAAAGCAAAGAATATAAAATATCGCGGATTATTTTATAAAATCAGTAAATTTCATTTTAGAATCATATGGAATATATATGCAAAAAAAACTGGTAAAAAATTTGTTTTTTCAGAACAAATAAGCATTAGGAATAAAGTTTGTATAATGATGACAATAAATATTTGCAATACAATCATAAAGCATCACATTGAATACGGATCAACAATAATACATACATGCTACAATGAATCATACTTGGAAAGATTACAGAAATTACAGAATAAAGCAACGCGGACAATTTGAGAATGCAATAGATCAATACGAATTATGATGATACACTTAAATGGCTGAATATTGAACAACGACTTGAATCTAATGCTCTTAAGGTATATACATATGTGCATAAAATCAAACAAAGCTCCTTAATATCTGCAAATCAAATACGTAGGTGTGTGTATCAACTAAGATATGCAGAAAATTTCTGGTAAAGGAATACAAATACAACAGCAATGCTAAAATCTTCACTTTATAGTGGGCTTCAAGTAATCAACACCCTTACAGACGATATTGAAACCGAAAAAAGTCTAATTTATGGAATCATTATTTGGTACAGTGTATTAATTATTTGGTGCACTGTATATTTGTTAGTATCACGAGGTGATGAGGGGAATATTTACATTCTGCATATAGATACCTTGAAACCATTTTACCCACAAGTGTAGATTGCGAAAGATGTTTTTCACCGGCAGCGTATGTTATAAAAAATTCCGTTAAAGGCTCTAATTTACGCTTTTTTGTTATTTTTTGTTTTGTTTTTTTATGCATGTGTAATTGTGATAAAGACTTTTTTAATATATTTTATTAAGGGAAAAAGAGATCCCGAATTATCCCGAAAGATCCTGGGATTTCGGGATCGAGATATCGAAATTATATATTATAAATATATAATTATAAATTATCAATAGCAGAGCACCTAGTATGAGAACTTGTGACCGAAGTCGTTTTGTAGTCTTTCGGTCATCAAACCATTCACTTTAGTTGTCTGCTTTCTATTCTTTATGTACGACTGGAATCATTCCAACTGTTTGCCTGTTACCACATACATATATATATATATATGTATAGTTTTTTAATCATAATTTGCCGATTAATTTGAAATTGAGAAATATTACCATCACTGTCTTAGTATTGTTACGTTTTTAGAATTTGTAAAACGTTTATTGCCGTAGACTCGAGTATTACAATTAATAATAAAAGAAATTTACTTTTTACTTTATTTATTTCATTATTTTACTTTCATCTTTATTTATTTAAATAATACACACTTTAATAACAATGCGCTATCAGTTTCATTCAAAGAACAAAAGGTAATGCTGACTGTCTTCGCTCCTTCACGATCTTTCTTTAAATGTTGTCGCTGCTGCCCTTTTTGATCTTTGTTTTGTTTCCTTCTCTTCACGATCTCCCTTTATGCGTTATTGTTACTCTTTTGACCTTAGTTTTGTTTTCCCAAGTTTAATTTCTGTTTATAATATTACACGTAATTTTTGTTCTTGTTTGTCTTGATGCTCTTGTTCTGCTTTACTTTCGTTAAGTTGATTTTATACGCCTAATAGTATTTTCCATTACGTATTACAAAGTTTCTGTCATCTTACTATCACAAGGGTAATTTTTACGAAATCCCCATTGATAGATAGCACTTTTAAATTTTTAAACGCGGTTTTAGAGTATTAACTGGGCTATATTCTTCTTCTGTTTTCAAGAAAAGGCTTCATATATCATCTGCGGATTATTTATGATAAGAATAATTTTGTTTGATATTTTTCATAATCCGTTTTCTTACGTAGTTCTATTAAAAACTTGTTGGTGTTTTCATTTTAAAGACTAACGCTCATATTTTGTATATTTTGAATAATTGTTTATTTAAGTGATAACACGCTTTCATTTGTAACGCTGTGCTATCAATCGGACACTCCTTGTTCATTTTCGAAGAAAATGGCCCAATTATGCCTCTGGACCAAAATCCGCACCAAACAGTGAATCGTTTTGGGTGCGTCGGCTTTACAATGTATTTTATTTGGCGGACCCTCTATATAGTGCAGTTCTTGCAATTTGATCTCTGTTTATTCTTATTCCCGTGCTTTCTTGAGTATTTTTTATTTGTCATTCTTTGTTCTGTACGTTTTGAGTGTTGTTTTTGTTTGTAGGCAACTATTGTAACCCCACTATTATTGATTTTCTGAGACAAAGTATAGTTAAAGGACACTATAACTTATAATCTAATGTGTCACTCTGTCTATATTACTTTTTGTCTTTTGTTATTTTTTTTCTATTCTATTTGGCAATATTGCCATTAGTCGGTGACTGTCGATGTATGTTTGGTATTCTGAAACAAAAGTTGACATTGACAAGTTTATATATTCGTCGGTGTTTTTGGTGTAGTGTGATTTTTACATACATAATTGGTCATTATAACCCTTCAGTCAGGTTAGTAAGTGAGTGTTAATTTTATACATGAGTGGCGGGACCTACAATTTAAAGTCGACTCCGAACGACAGATCTTTTGAGAAACTTTTAATGGCAATTTTATTTACTCTCAAAGTTATTGCCAGAAATCTGCTGAGAGGAAGCCGCCGAAGAAATGGTTTTTGTATTTTATTTTGATGTCTGGCCTGGGGCTCGAACCCTGGCTTTTCGTCTAATAAGCCAACACACTACCTACTAGACCACGGCGACTTTCTGTGTGTGATTTTTACAAACATAAATAAAATATATAAATAAAAGATATAATCTAATATATAAATAAAAAAAAATAATAAATAAAAAATAAGGAAAAAACTTAATAAGTCCCTTGAGGGAACAATGGTAAATGTACTCCAATTTGAAAAAATAATACATTCCGAATATTTGATGGTGAATTATTGTGAATTAAGCGATTAAAACGTTTAAATAAATAAGCTCCGTGAATTTACAATAAAAAATAAAATATTTATTGACTAAGAAATAAAAAAGGGCTATTTGCATCAATAGATAAATAATTTCTAAATACGGGGAAATAAAAATAATAATAAAAACATTTAGGGCCATTATTACAACTTGCCATTAACTAAAGGGAGGATTTTAGCGGACAGATAAATTGTTTTTCGTTATTATAGGTATCCAATAAGATAGAAGTGATCGTTAAGTTAAAGGGAGGGTCATCCTACCTTTAACATTTAAAGGTCACTTTATGTTTGAACTTGCCATATTATATACTATTTTCATTGTGGCAACTTCAAATTTAAACAAAATGAGCATACACAACAAAAAAGGAAGGCAGCGGTTGCCAATGCGTTAAAAAAATTTGTATAATTGAGCAGTCTTATCGACATTGCTCCGACACTGCCATATTTTTGAAAAATTTTATCTGTAAGTTGTAATAACGAAAATAAGTTAAAGGTATCTTTACAGTTCCCTTTAGCTAAAGGTACCTTTAACTAAACCCAAGTTTAACGACAAGTTGTAATAATGGCCCTTAATTTAAAAATAAAAAACAAAAAAAAAATCGGCTCGGCAATGGCTGAATGCCATAAGTGCAAAAGAGTAATCCGTGGCGAAACAGGAATATTGTGTTCAGGAGTGTGCGGCAGGGTATATCATTGTACTGGTAAATGCTCGGATCTTGATCAATATTCATCAAAAGTTTTAGAATCTAATCCGTTTATGAGATATATGTGCGATGATTACATACAATATATTCATAACGTAGATCTGGTATTAGGAGAAATTCAAGATGATGTCAACAAAAACAAAATAAGTTTGGCTGAATACAAAAAAGAATTTGAGTTGTCATTAAAACAAAATGAATAAGAAATTAAAAAATTATTACAGGCAATTGAAAAGGGATATGAGGAAAGGATGAGAAAAATAGATAATGCACAGAAAATATGTGAGAATAATGTAATTGAAGTTAGAAAATTATGCAATGTTTTGAATGATTTTGAGAGTAAAAAAAAGTATATTTATAACAAATTTGAAGAAAATATGGCAAAGAAGTGCAATGAGATAAAAAAGTAATAAAGTAAAACGTTGTTTTATAAAGGACTACAGCTATACAATTTATTACCACCAAATATTAAAAATGAATTAAATGAAAATATTTTTAAACGAAAATGTATTAATTTTGTATTATTTAATGTTTTGTAATAATAATTGTTTAATTTGAAAATTTAAAGTATTATTAATACTTATAATAATAATAATAATAAAAAAAAAAAAAAAAAAAAAAAAAAAAAAAACCAACGATAAACTGTCATTTGCTGAAACGGTTAAAAAAAGTATGGGGCTGCCAGATGTACAGAAGCAAGTTCCTTCAATAATAAAACCGAAGGAAAGGCAGAAAATTGAAAAAAATAAACAAGATTTAAATAGCAATGTCGATCCAGTAAACCTAAATATAACAAACATTGAGAACAGGAAAAATGGGACGATAATTATACAAAGTGAAACCGATGAAGACAGAAATAAAATAAAAAAATGCTATTGAAAGCAAAATGGGTAATACATATTATGTTAAAGCGCCACATGAAGGAGTTATGTCAATAATAATAACGGATATGTCTTTCAAATACAAGGATGAAGAACTTATTTCGAAAATCAAGAGACAAAATTAACAATTGCCAGAACACGAAATTAAAGTATAAAAAATATAATAAGATAATTTATAACGCTAAAATAATAATTAACAAAGAAACATACACAGAGATTAGAGCAGCACAAAAATTAAACATTGGATGGGAAAAGTGTAGAGTTTTTGACGGAACGGATATAATTATGTGCTTTAAATGCTTAGGATATAACCATAAATCGAGTGAATGCACTAGAGAAGAGACATGTGGTAGATGTCACGGAAAACACAAGTCAAAAGAATGCGATAAGGAAATAATAAGCAAATGTGTTAATTGTATTAGAGCAAACAAAAACCTAAATATGGGCCTTAATGAAAATCATGTCACGACGAACAGAGAATGTCCAGTCTATAAAAGTAAGCTTAATATGAAAAAGGAGAGAATGAGACTAGTGGTTTAACAATCACAGCAAATATATGGTGTTTATACAAACATATGTGACTTAATTAATAAATACAACCAACTAGAAGTTATAGTCAATGAACAAAACCCTGATTTTATTATTCTATCGGAAACACACTTAACGCGGGATATTGAAGAAAAGGAAATACAACTTAATAGGTATAATAGTTATATTACGCACTCAAATTCAAATAGGATGGGTGGAGTTGTTGTTTATGTCAGACAAAAATATAATGTTATAAAAATTGGAGAAAAGTTTTCTAACTACAACTATTGGATAACTGTCAAGAACAATCAACAAATAATAGTAGCGTTGTATAGATCACCGAGCAGCAGTGAAGTAGAATTCTGTCAAATATTTGATGAAGTAATGGAAGAAATATGTGAATTTCCATACAATATAATAATTGCTGGCGATTTCAATAGACTGGAGCAAAGAAGGAACTTATAAAAACAGACTGAAATGTGCCTTCAGTAATAATGGACTCAAACAAATAGTCAATGATTATACCAGAGTAACAGTAACGAATAACACAAACATTACAGCAATCAACAATATTTCAAATAAGATAACAGATCATGAAGCGATAGATATAAAAATCAATATAACAGGCAATAAATATACTAGAAAAAAGGAGATTAAAGTATTTAAATACAATAGAACTTTGTTTAATAATGAAATCTGTGCCATACTTGGAGAAAATAATGACAATGATTTAAATAACAAAGTTGCTCATTTTGACTCAGCCATCGAAGAAACTATAAAAAATTTACGATTACGAGAGCAGTAAATGAAAAAGATAATGTGAACAAATGGTTTAATGGAGAACTGAGACGATTAAAAACAGAAAAGGTGATTAAATATCAGATTGCAATAATTGAAAATACAGAAATAGCATGGGCTAATTACAAAATAATTAGAAATGTATATAAAACTAAAATTGAGTTCGAAAAGAATAATTTTGTTAAGAAAATAAGTAATGCCAAAGACCAGAAACAAATGTGGAAGGAGATAAAAGACCTAGTCCTTAAGAAAAATAGAACTGTGATAAAAAATGTGATATTTTATGGAATAGAATATAAGAATGACGACCACCAAATAGCAACTCAATTTAATAATTACTTTGTAGATAGTATTAAGTCAATTAATAATACAATAGAAGATGTGCAATATGTAAACAATTTACCTGTGATAACAAATAGATTTAAATTCCGTGCAATAATAATAGCTCAGGAAATTAAAAATATGAAAAATAAGCCAGACTATAACAATGTTACAATTAAAATTATTATGGATAACTGGAATATATTGGGGACAGAAATACGTGATATTATAAACATGTCAATGAGGACAGGAGTATTCCCAAATAACTGGAAAATCTCTATGATATCCCTAGTAGAAAAAATTTTAAAAATCAACAAATGTGATGAATTCCGCCTAATAAATACACTAAAACCTGTGAAAAATAATGGAAAAAGTAATTAAGGAACAACTGGAAGCATATATGGAGCGACATAATTTATTCACAAAATATCAGTCAGGGTTTAGAAGAAATTTCTCATGCGAAACAACGGTAAATTATTTGATAAACAGGTGGAAATTTATAGGAAGAAAGAAAAAATAATGGCAATATTTTTTGATTTCAAAAGAGCATTTGAAACAATTGACAGAGAAATACTTATTCAAAAATTAAATATGTATGGCATTAGGGAAAATTAACTTGAGTGGTTTAGATCATACCTTACAGATAGGAAGCAAATGACAAAGGTTAATGTTGCAAAATCTGGTGAATTGAATAATGAATTTGGAGTGCCACAAGGTTCTATACTGGGAGCATTGCTATTTATAATCTACATAAATGATATGCCACGAATACTCAAAAGATGTAAAATATGCAGACGACACCCTTATATATGCGGAAGGAGAAACGGATGAGCAATGTAAACAATACCTACTACACGACATAAATAGCATAAATTATTGGCTAAAGATTAATAAACTAAAGCTAAATGAAAGCAAAACTAAGTTACTTGAAATCAACATGAATGATGATGCAATAATTAAAATTAATGATGTAACAATTGAAAGAGTTAATAGAATAAAATACCTCGGGTTTATAATAGATAAGGACTTAAAATTAAATGAACACATTGACCACATATGCAAAAAAAATCGGAAAGAAAATTGGATTCCTAAAACGGATTAGAAATAAGATATCAATAATAACCGCAATCAATATATATAATACAATGATAAAACCTCATTTTGAATTTGGATCTACAATTTTATATACATGTTGCTCGACAACTCAAATAGAAAGACTGCAAAAATTACAAAATAAGGCCATGAGATCGAAACTTAAATATAATAGATACACTCCAATTCAACTTATGCTGGACACACTAAAATGGGTGAATGTCCAACAGAGACCGGTTCTTAACACCTTACAATTTATTCAAAAAATGAAAAAGGGAAAGGCGCCTAGTTATCTAACCGACCAACTCGGATATGTAAGAGATGTTCAACCATATCATCTGCGAAACACTGGGGATTTCCGTTTACCAATGGCGACGACGACATCCATGCAAATGTCACTTTTTTCAAAGAACTTAAACTTTATAACATGCTACCCGAATTTATAATTTATATAAAAGAAATATTGTTCAATTTATAAGAAATAATGAAATGAATATTAATTAGTAAAATAATTTTATTTTAAAGATGTTTAAAGTATTATGAATACTTCTATTAATAAATAAAAAAAAATGTGTGGATTAAGGAGTTCCAAGCATTGCAGACAATGTCGAGTATTGTTTTAACGTTATTGGAATAACTTGAATTGGTAAGCGATATTTATATAATTGGTCGACTTTATTGTTATTGATATTTTACTATTCACAGGAAAGCTGTCTCATCAACGTTAACAACAACGCTATCAGTATTTTCTGTGCCTTTAACATCAACGTTATCAACATTAACACCTCAACTACTGCCGAGAGCGGACTTTCTCTGGAGTATTAATCGTTGTCCGATCTGTCATCAAATCCCACATGATCTGTTCATATTTTCAGCTATCCTACCTGACCCATCTAATATCCTTCACTAATTCATTACACATGCATCACTAATCATATCACCTGTAGACATACCACTTTCTTCCATCCAAAAGGGAAATAATTTTGAATACAGTAGAGCTGTTACAAAAACAGCTAGTGCTCCAAACCACTTAAAAACCAAATTTAGTACAGCGCAAAAAAAAAAATTAATTACATGAAATGCTATATACAATATAATTATTTTATTTATTATTATAATACTGTGTTTTTTTTATTATTTTTTTATGTATATTTACTATTTTTATTGTTTTAAGTTTAATATAATTTAATTTTTCCACAACGCTTTTATTTATCAAAAATAGTAAACAAAATGAATCAGACAGTCTTTGCCGGGCACTCGCCGTATCAACATCGTTTTCATTATTATCGGTGTGTTATATCGGGTGATTCCATACTTTGTTATTGGAAAGCTACTGGAACGCTTCTTGTTTTAATTTAGGTTGATAAATTTTTATTTTTTGTTTGTTGATTTGGTCTTATTGATAAGATCTTGAAAGGGTAAAGAGACTTTCGGATTTCAACATGAATGGGGTTGACCCCCCAATCATAATCGGTTCCGGGAACTTGGATCATATGGAAAACCTTTGCCTAGTGTTATTCCTAACGATGACCACCTTCCAAGATATCTAGTTGCTTCTGCGTTAGCACAATCAGACAACTCAGAAACTAAACAATAGTCACGTTTAATCAAAATTTGGACAAAGACAAGAATGACGCCAAAAAACAACAACAATCATCAATGCAAATTCTTCATCTTTCAATACAATTAACAATTCAGAAATCAACTCTTTATTTTCCAATAAGAACAACATCGCTAATACAAATGCATCAATTTCCAACATCAACAATAATGACTTTACAGCTACAAATCAATCAACTTCCAAGAGCGAAAATAAAATTATCGTTACAAATTCCTCAACTTCCAACAAAGATAATAAGATAACAACAATAACACCATACACCATAGATAACAACAGCACTACCACCAACAACACCACCAACGACAACAATGTCACATTTAACCCAATTATTACTACAAATGAAAGTCAATTGGAAACTCCACCTAATAGGGGTTCAAATGTTGCCGATTTAACACCATGTAGTAGTATTTTTAGAAAATTTACAGATTTAAACGCATTAATAACACCCGAAACATATAAGAGAACTTTGCCAAAAAATACGGAAAAAGATAAGGACAAAAGTTGTGAATAATTAATTTTTTTTTAACCGTCAAAATGGATATTGGACTGAACATTATAGATTTACAGTGGAACATCCAAGGATTTATAACACATAACACAATTATCGCACTTCAGGAAACACACATTGTGTCAGGAAATTTAAAATTTTTACACCTTCCCGGCTATAAAATATTTCACCACAACAAGGCTCATGAATATGCTAAAGCAGGATGGAAGAACATCGTACTTAGTGGTTCAACGCCAACCCGATTCTAATTGGGTGGTGGTCAAACAGAACCAATTACCTCCATATTCTGGTATTTTTTCGGCTAAACTTGCTGCAATCGTTGTAGCAATTGATCATGCTGTAGAAAATAATCAGAAGGCTGTGATTTGTACTGGCAGCGTAAGTGCAGTAAGGGCTTTATATAACGACAAGAATGAGTCCTATTGTAAAATTCTGAACAATCCTAATATACCTCAATCTTTGCTTATTTTGTGGGTGCCTTTACATTTGGGTATAATTGGAAATGAACATGCAGATAAAGTTGCAAAGGAAGCGATTAATATGCCACAGATAACGGAAATGCCATGTTTCAAAGTTGCTATTACCAACATCTTTAAACATACCCAATTGGATATATTAGAACGGGAATGGATAAATTGCAGTTGTTTTCTGAGACGGCATAATCCGTGTCTTTCTAGGGCCATTTACCATCATGAGTACTCCAGGCTGCAGTGTATCCTGCTTGCCCGAATTCGAGAAGGAAAGTGTTTATTCAACTCCCGGCATTATTTTGAAAAATTGTAATCCTTTAAGGTGCTGTCATTGTAGAGTATTTATCAATGTCCCTCACATTTTTGTGGATTGTCCAGTATCCAGATTGTCGGAGACACTCGAACTTATTTTGGATTGTTCTAAACCTCAGCGAATTAATAGAATTTTAAAATCTTTTGCTAAACATAATATAATGGATGTATGAATTTAATTTTATAATTTTAATTAAAATTATAATATGTGTACATATGTACATATGTATATAAAGTTTTAATTTAAGTATTTCAAATAACTTTGTTATGAGCTGAACCTTCTATTTATTAATATTATTTTAATGAATTGTTATCTTAATTTTAGTATTATTCTTTCCCATTATGTTTAAATGTACATATCTTGATGGAACGCGCTTGTTACCCTGCGCTTATTTTTTATATATTTAATATATTTATGTATTAAGTATATTTTTGATAAATATATAAATAAAATGAATCAGACACCCGAAAAACTACAGATGTTACACATATGGAACTTTATTATTATGGATAAATAGGCAACGTATTATATATATATAGGCACGTAACATATAACACAAACTTTAATCTCCTGCCAAATGGTAGTTCCAAAGAAATAATATTTTGCACCAAATTTTGGTTACCGAACAACAAGCACCCTGTGTAGATAATTCAATTCTATCGACGCATCTGTGGCACAGTAAAAACGCTTTTCCGCGGAACTCATTGTCACCCTTATCACACAAATATGGAGTGATGTTAAACACGTCATTTCATTTTCCAATTTGCACTGAGGTAAGCAAGTCTTTACTCTGTCCAACTTATTTAAGGTGGTAGCTTTCTCAGCATTTATCTATCAAGCTATTGCAGCATATGTGATGTCGATGGATTAAATAATGGCAGTATATAGTAATTTTTAGTAAAAGAGTCCTAGTTTCGAATGCACCTAGTTATGAGTTCTAAATCTTCTGTGAAGAATTACCCTTAGGTGAAAATACATCTCAACACGTAAGCCAAACATGTAAACGAAAATAACGAAAATGAAGGAGACTCCCTTCTCTGATACATTACCCATACCGTAATCGAACGGGTGGCTCTGTTCCACATTAGGCTGGATATTTTACAAGCTGCCCTAAGCTGTCATAAAATTTCCACTCTTTGTCCGATTCCCTTTAATAAGTTTATAAAGTGTCCATAGGACATCTTATAAATCTTATCCCAGATCAACGTATTCATGTATTTCGTCGCGACTTTTTGCCAGTTCATCAGCCGTCATAAAGCCCGGCAACTCAGCATAGTTTTACACCGTACCTGTTTATAATCATGGCTTTCTATAGACTAAACCCAGCCTCGAGCTAGGTTTATATCTAGTTAGTGCTTTCAAGGCAGCCTGACTGTCCACATACAGTGCTTGACAAAACAATGGAAATTTTTTCAAAAATTCATTTATGTGTTGTAATTGGACGATAATTTAAAATTCTCAAGAAATTGTCAAAATATTTGTGCAGTCTATTAATACGCCCTGTAACGTTTATGCATTTTTAAAAGATTAAAAAACTATAATTCAGAAATTTAAAAAATAAATTTAAGTTATTCACTTTTCCTGTGTTGACAAAACAATAGAAACTTTTATGATTCTGCATGGAGTTTTTGTGCAGCACTGTAAGAAACTACCTTCTCACCTCGTTCCCCGGACAATCGGATCTACGCTCCGATGCGACCCGATTACAGCGGTCCGTTCTGGGACTAACTCCACTTTAAGACACCGTGCTCATCTAATAATAATAACATTACGTTAACTTTTATTATTCTTCACATATGCCTTTATATTTTTCGGGCTATGATTAAATTCTCATTATAATTGTTTTTATATTTATTTTATTTAGTCTACAGATATGCGTGCAGCAATACCTCCTGGAATTAGAGTGGTGCGTGGTCCTAACTGGATATGGCAAAATCAAGGTAAACATAGAAATATATGCTGAAAATTACATTTAACTCATTAGAGCATATAGATAGTCAGTCCCGTAATAATATAATATATGTAATATTTTTTGCCGAAATGGAAAAACAAAAATTAAAATTATATGACTTAAATGTTCATTGTTACAAAAACATGTTTTTATTTGTCATAATTTTTGATAAGTATTTTATTTTGTGCAATGATTGGATATCGGAAAAAATAAAAAGATACCCCTGGCACGTGTTATAACTAGTCTTAGCAGACGGATTGGCTTGATATCGTTTGGTTTGCAAAAATTTTTACTGCTTGTCAAGAATGGTTTAGATTGTTAAATTAAATTAAGCTTTTTTTTATATTTTGCGACAGTAAGGTTAGGTTAGCTTCATACCAAAAGCTCACTTGAGCACGCTTAGCGGCTCGTTGTGATGCCACAGGTGAACGCAGTTCCTGTACTGACCAAGTTCCCCCGAACCCAGGAGGGGGAGGTCGGTCAGCGCAAGATCTGCATATCCAAATCCTATATCTGCACCTCGCCAGAGATGGGCATTGACAAAGAAAGTGGATAACAGTCGTCCTCCTCAGCGGATCTGCACCCACGGCAGAAGTCATTAAATGGGAGCCGCATTCTCTCCGCGTGTCTACCCATAACACAGTGACCTGTAAGCATGACCACTGTGATTGAGATGATGCCGCGACCAAGTCCAAGCCTTCTATCCATCCGGGGCCAGGTGAGTCTAGCGGTAGAACAGGACCCCTCGTTGATCCAGGGGATAGGTTGGCGTCTCGGAAAAATTTCCGCGCGATGGCCAGTTTGATCGAGGCAAGTGGTATTACTAAGTCGATTGAACAGGATTCCGGGAGTAGTGAGCCAGCTCTGGCTAACTCGTTACTGAAGCGCCCAGGAAGAAGGTTGAGGCAACGGCATACGGAACACCGTATGCGAGGATCCATTGTGCGGCCAGGTAGATGGCCATTACTTCCGCTTCGAATACGCTGCAATAGTCCGGCAGCCGGAGTGAAATGTTCAAATCCAATTTCCCGGAGTAGACTCCGCTACCCACCCCGCCATCGAGTTTGGAGCCGTCGGTATATATATCCAGGAGATCGGGGGGGGGGGGGCGCTAGTGTCTGGGGTCCAATCACTTCTGCTCGGGATCAAGAAGTTGAAACCCCTGTCAAAACAGTATACTACAAGAAGATAAGCGATTTCCATTGGGGCCACCGGGTCGATCTCCAGAATAGAGGAGTGACCAGAGGGAACGACGCACCAACGAGACAGGGCATTGAGTCTTGTCGCAGTGAACTTAGCCACCTGCTTGGCGAGGAGCTCAGTAGGAAGCCAATTAAGCATTGCGAACAAGGCCTTTGTGGGGGTGGTGCGCAAATAGCTACGGACCTTCTGACTCCGTCCAAGAGTCTGACATTGTACCGCTTGTCCACAACAGTCCACCAGAAGACAACACCGTATAGGAGGTTGGGTTCGATGACCGCAGAGAAGATCCAACGCATGACCTGGATGAGATCCCATCTAGATCTGACTGCCCTACCGCAGCAGTAAACGGCCACGCCGCCTTTCGCGCCCTGTCAGCCAGATTAGCCCTCCAGTTGAGTTTCGGGTCGGGGATCAGGCCCAGATACTTAACCTCGGGACTTAGCGTGAGTCTGCTCCCGTTAATACTAGGAAGGTTGAGGGTCCTTGTATATCCTAGTGAAAAGGATTGTATCTGTCTTAGAGGGATTGACGGATGGTCTAAAAATCCCGCACCAGTCCAGTACAATTGACAGTGCCAAGTTCAACCTATCGGACAGCGTCTGTGGACATATTCCCGACGCTGCAATGTCAATATCGTCAGCGTAAGCTATGACGTTATTACCAGAGGATTCAAGTCTCCTCAGGAGTGAGTTGACTGCGAGATTCCAGAGAAGTGGTGATAAAACACCGCCGTGTGGTGTACCTCTACAAACAATTCTCTGACACTGAAGCCCCAATGTGGAGGTTATTGTTCTCGATTTGAGGAGGAGCTCAATAAACCTGACCAGTTTCTGATCCAGGTTAAGAGTCCTAACTATAGCGTCAGTGTTGACGTTATTGAATGCACCCTCGATGTCCAGGAAAATGACCAGAGTGTATTCTTTAACGTGCAAGGATCTTTCCACCCGGGAGATAAGAGAGTGCAGTGCAGTCTGCACTGATTTACCCTTTGTGTAGGCATGTTGGGATGAGGATAGAAGTAGTAGATCAATCGAGGCCCTAATATGAACATCAAGGACTCTCTTCAGTATCTTCAGAAGAAAGAAACAGGGGCTGATTGGTCTATAGTCAATCTATGCAGTGGGCTAGTACTTAGCCTGGTTTAAGAGTTCGGGGAGAGTGATCTCCAGAAGGCGGATCCGAAATCTGATAGAGAGCTTGCCCCTCAGGGGTGGCACTCCCCGGAAAATTAGTGTCGAGAAGTTCAAGCGTCTCCGAACTGGTCTCAGTCCAGCTGCCATCAGGCCGTTGGATGCATTCAAGAGACTTATGTGAGGAACTCAGAATTTTGCGCAGACGGCTTGTCTCGGCAGAGGTTTCTACGCTCGCGCGGTAGTTCCTCCACAAAGCCCTCTTCGCCCGCCTTATCGCGTATTTAAGTTCCCTCTTCTTGGCCTTGTAAAGCGCCCATTCACCGGTGGCCTTTGCCCTATTAAAAAGTTTGCCACTGGATCGACGGAGATCCTCGATCTCCTGGTTCCACCACGGTGGCTTGGGCTTACCCCTGTGTGCAGAGGGATTGACGGAAGATGCGGCCGCCGACTTAAATGCCGCGGTCAGTGTGTCCGTAGCTCTATCCATGTCAAAACTGGTGGCAATGGTGGGAGGGGTTGCGGGAAGGAAGTCACGCAACCTCTCCTTAAAAGTGGCCCAATTGGTCCTCCTATTGATTGGAGGAGTCTCCCTATGTAAATACTCTACCGTGTCAATGTTAAAAGTGATGTATCTGTGGTCTGAAAAGGAGCATTCCCCTGATACATGCCAATCCTTAATATACAGGTATGTGATGAAAAATTATTTCGATCAAAAAACGGTATAAAATCGGAAACAGTTGTGATGGCATCACTTATTTCTGTTTTGTTTTGGTTTTTGTTTTTAAACCGAACTCGATTTCATTTTTCATTTTGTTCTATAAAAATTTAAAAAAATAAGAATATGATAGAAAACGAAAATTTAGTTTGATTTTCGTTTTTAAATAGAACAACCATTTGTATACTATTCGCTGAAAATTTTCTGTTTTAATAATAAAAAAAATTGTGTGATTTTCTAATAAACAGTATTTTTTTGTTTTTATAAAAATACTTTAAATACGGTTTATATTTCTCATTTATTTACTATATAAAATTATTTAAAAATGGGATTTCTGCAATTCCGGTTTCTGCTTGCCTCAGTATTTGTTGGATTACTTAGGTTAGAAGACGTGTACCTGTCAGTCAAGACAGGTACAGTACCCGGAGGTCAGATTGACCCATTGTACAAATTGGATTACTTAAGTCAAGTTCGATTTCACTAGGATCAGGTTCTTCAAGTGGAGTAGTCGTAGTATGTCTATTGTTGTCTGATTTGTATAAGTTACACATATTGCGAAGTGCGCAGCATATATTTATTATTTTAACAATTTTCTGCAGTTTATACCATAAAGCGCCAGGCAAACAACGGAATCTGCTTTTGAGAACACCGATTGTTCTGTCAATAAGATTTCTAGCTGATGCATGGGTTTTATTAAATATACGATGAACTGATCCCGCACTTGGGTTTCTAAATGGAACTAGTACGAAAGGCTCTAACGCATATCCGGAATCAGCTAAGAGCCATGAACCACGATCTCCATTTTCAAAATTCCTACTATAAAAGTTTCGTGATAAACTGAGATTCCAAACAAAGGAATCATGACTAGATCCGGAGTTGCATCAATTGCCACAATATTCATTTTGTGATCACATCTAAAAAACAGGGAAACATCATAAAATAACTTCATTCATTTCAAAAGTTTTGACATACTATCATCGCATTTATACTATAATAGCCTTTTCTATTATAGTATAAATAGTCCTGGTTCCCTGGTTTAACGATACTAAAATGAGTACCGTCGATACAACTAATTACGCCAGGAATTTTGTATTTTTTAAAAGAAAAATGGGGTTTCGACTCTTGAACATCACGAACAACGGATGAAATGTTTATCCAATATTCGCATAAAACATTTTCCAATACAACTATCATTTTAGAAAATGATTTGGAAAATGTAGTTCTGTGCATTGCTACAATGGAGTCATACCCAACGGACCGTTGAAAACTGCCTCATGTCAATATTCTTAATGTGGCTGCTAATTCGATTACCAATGGAATTGATTTCGATTGTATACGGGGTTCAATTTTGTTTAATTAAAATTCCTTATTTAATCTAATAGTGTTTTCACACCAAAATTTAAAACCTGATTTTAGCATTAAAACCATAAACAGCTGATTTTGCGTTCACACTGCAAGTTTTATTAAAATTGGTTTTAAATTCATGACATTTATGACTGCGAGAAAAAAAATTTATGAGCAATATGCCTTATTTCATCTTGATATATTTAGCTTCTGACTTACCTTTCGCACAAGAAACTATATTCATTGTGACCAGAAACAACACGCATTTCGATTAATAATTAAATATTTACAAATTTTTAAAATTTTCATTGAAGAAATTAAAAATATTCCAAATTTTTCCTTTTTTAATACAAAATAAATGATTATTTACATTTATTTATTTATTTATTTATTAACATTTGTTTTTGTTTTTATCAGCTGTTTTCAGGTTTTCAGAGCTGGTAGCTCTGATTTAGTACATTTAGTACATCAAAACAAGGTTGTATTTCATAAAACCAACTTAAAACCAATTCAAAAAAGGTTTTATTTTGGTTTTAACACAATAATTTTGTATGGTAAAATCAGGTTTTATTTTTGGTTTTAACGTTAAAACCAACTTTTGCGTTAAAACCACTCGGTGTGAAAACACTATAAAGCATTCTTTAAAACTAAAAATATTTGTATTATGTTGTATTAAACTCATTAATTTAGATTACGGCGTTTTACCTTCTTCCCGGCATATTTAATGGGTTTGATGCATCCCTTAATATTTTTCGTTGAATGTTTTCAAAACGATTGGAACTGTTGATTATTAAAATTGAGATTGATAAAACAAATGTCATTGTTACGCTTTACAAATTAAAAAATTATTTTTTTTACTAAAAAGTTTGTTATTTTACATGAAACGGTTTAGAATAAAACAAAAAATGGAAACTAAAAGTGTTCGGATTTCATCACATCTTATAACAAAACGTTCGTTTTCCAAATTCGATTTTACTTGAAAACGAATCGATTTTCATCACATACCTGATAGTCAGAAATCAGAGCTAATCAAAGTGATGTCCAATACTTCCTTTCTGCTTGACGTAAGGAAGGTTGATTCATTACCCCGATCGGCTATAACTCACTTATTGCTAATAATGAAGTCAAGTAGGCACTCGCCACGTTCGTTGATATCGGAGCTTCCCCATATCCTATGGTGGAAGTTGGCGTCTGTTCCGATAATTACCGGAATCCCTCGTTGCGCATATGCCACGGCCAATGGGTTTTTTTGGAGGGGGGAGAGACCATAGTCGTGCGCAAGATATGTTGTCGAGATCCAGATGGCCCTCGAGTTTAACTCGATGATCATAGTGACGGTATCCCTGTCGCTGTACGTAGGAAGAAGAAAATCATTAATGTTATTTTTCACCACTACCTGTATACTGGTCGAACACGGTACGATAGCCGCTAGCATTGAGTCCGCAAACCCTGCCGTCTATGACCCAGGGTTCTTGGAGTAGTACGAGCTCTACATCATTCACTGCCAGCGGTGGAAGCACTTTTTGAATGCTGGAGATTAATTTGTGTGACTCTCAGCATCGGCATGAGAATCCACCATCGTCACGTCAGCATCCTCTTCGTCTGATAACGGATAGGTTGCATCCGCGTCAATCTCAATACTATCGAAAAATTCTCCAACCAGTTCCGAGTTGGACAATTTCCCAGTCAACGAGCTACGCGTCGAGGAGTGGCTGCATACACTCCTGCATTTGACGTCCTCAACAATTGGCTCTGAGCCGTGGGGCTCCGAAATAGGGTCAGACAGGGTGCGGTCCGGTGAAACCTCTTCCGATTGAGCAGGGTCCAACGGGATGGGGTTCAACGGGCTGGGGTCCAATGGGACGGGGTCTGACGGTGGCTGCAAGACTGCTCGAGAGTCCAATTTATAGACCCTTGACCACCCTCCAATTATCGGTAGGAACGTCTTTGTTGCTGGCCTTGAGGATCCTCAAGATGGCTTCCGGGTCCGATGGTCCGGTGGGGATTCTCGCTCTCGATCGGGGGCGATGTGAAATTTGGTTCGGAGGGACGGCATTAAGGCTGGCCCCCGGCCAAATTTCACCGATCTTACTGATGGCCGCTTTGTAGAGCTCCATTGAATGGAAGTCTGAGCAGGCTATCAACTTAATATGTCCCTGAAACCACCATGCGACACGACAGCTGGGTGAGGGACGGGTATTTGAGTCCATGACCTCGAGGAAGACATCGAGGAGGGCTCGTTCCACCAGCATCCACCTGGTGGGGGCGATGGATTCGTCGGGGTGACCCCTATCAATGACCGCCCACGTAAGGCCATCCTTTACCACCTCGCTAAGAGGTCTGGAGGGCGTCTATGCTGGGTGGACTGCGTGGATGTGCGAGTCCTCGTAGGGGGCATTTTGGTATTTGCCACCTTGGTGCGCTTGAGTGGCTGGAGGGGAGCGTTAAGCTCGGTTGATCGTTGCCTCTTGGCGGCCTTCTCTGACGTGACCGAAGAGGTGGGAAGTCGATCATTTCGGTGGGCTTTAGTCCAAGCCAAACGACTCTTGTCCTCTTCCGATAGAAGAGCCGGGTTGACAGAGCCTATACGTGCAATTATGCGCATAGCGGATCTGCGGGTTCTATACACCCTAATGCTTGCACTCAGGGTGTTCCTGACACCAGAAGGTGGATCGGTGCCTACGGTCTGTGCGCCAGACTTGTGTACCAACGTTTCGGCGGCATCCGAAGAGTGCATGGGCGCAATCACGGCAGATTTGGAGTTGGATGGCGCCTCGGACGGGGTACGGCGACCAAGGCGGAGGATGTGGCGACACTGGAAACCAGCTTTGGTACCGGTTCCTTGTGTGCCAGACGTGGTGTCACCAAAGTCGTAGGGACTTTGACACCTCTGGCGGGGGCAACTGCTGTTTTTATCCGGAGCCTGCCTGGACAGTGTCGGGCGTCCCCCCCCCGAGAGTGGATGCCTTAGGTCTCTGTCCGTTTGTACATTTGTCTGTTTGTTGTCGTTTGTTGTTATTGTTGTTGTTCATGTCCGTAAGGGTCCCCACTCAAAGCTGCTATCCTTGCCCGTGATGTGTAGTTACCCATAAACGGTCCCGTGGTTATCTTTGCAAGCAGAGATGCCACGCGAGGGTTGGCACCAACTCTTATGTGGACAGGTGCTCAGAGCCAGACCGGGTACTAATCGGGAGTCCTCTCAACCAAACCTACACCACCAAATTAACGGCGACGGACAAGGAACGCACTTTGAGGACTGCCGGGGTTTTAACAGGACGGGGGCAGTTGCAGCCCTAGCCTGGAGCCGTTCACACTGCGGGTTTCACCCCGGTGCTACCGCGCATACGCAACTTGGTCCAGAAAGCTACAACCACCAGCTCAGAACAGTCAATTCAGAAAAGTGAGGATAGGATGGTCCGTGGTAAACAGAAATGGGTCGTGCCAAAGGGGTATGAGAAATATACGTGGTCCGACGATTCGAAATTATCAAGCATGACATCAATCCGAAACAGAGTCTTTCCACGATATTAGGGTAACCTTTAGTCATGCACTCCAGCCCACTCTGGGTCCCAGAGTGAGTCAGAGTACACTTAAGCCCCCACATCGCTTAAAATTTTTTTGAAAAAATTGAAAAATTAGGAGATAGAAACGTTTGGAATGATAGTTTGTCAGAGAAAAAAATTTAGAATTCTTCAAAAATAATAATAATCAAACCTTTTTTTAAACTGTTCAATACTTTACCGAATACTAAACCTAACTGGTATACAAAATGAAATTTTAAATTTTTATGGAGATTCAGAAGAAATATCGAAAGACGCTTTAATGTAGATTCAGAAGAAGTATCAAAAGATACATTTTTAAATATAATTCGAATAACAAATATAAATGTAATATAAATGAATAATACTGTTTTCTATGAGGTTAAAAATAGAATTAGTGCACTTTTAAAGACGAATTGAAGTTTCCATGTAATTATTGAATGTTATTAAAGGGGCTGTTAAAGTTTTATTTACTGACGTGGAAAATGTTATTAAAATTTATATTGAATTTAAGACTTTGAGCTACTGCAACAATAATGTTTGATTTGGAATTTGAGATATACTGCAAACTGTTATCCATTTTCCTCCCGATGTGCACAACACCGTAGATTGCCCTAATCAAAAAAAAAATGCGGTTGTGTTAAATAATGCATATGACAAACTAAAGATGTTATCGAATTTAAACTAAATACAAAAAAGAAACCAAATTGCTAGTCCCTGCACAATTTTGATATTAATAAAAACAACATTTTAAAGACATAACCCCACGAACATGACATATTCGCAATTCGTCTCGATCAATCTACTCTTGATAACATTTTTAATAAATAATTCGAACTATAACTTTTTTATGTCCAAAATATTATACAGCAAAATTAAAATATTGTAACGAAAATGGAAATGGTGTTATTAAAATGATAAACAAAAGCTCCAAAAACAAAACAATAGACTTCTTTACATGAGCGACGAATAAACAAAAATATAGCGACAACATCAGTATAAAAAGGGATGAACAAATAAACAAGCAACAACAACACTGCAAGGACAAAAGTAAACAAAATACACAAACAACAATTAAAAAAACAACATGTTTACATTTATAGAGATTTCGCGAAGACAAAGTCATTCGTCTTCGAAAGCATTCATCAGACTGCTTACCCAGCGATATAAAAAGAAGACAAAGCAGGCAACGGGATCAGAAAGAATTCAGTCACTCTTGTGTGAAGACACGTTGAGTGTGAAGGGAGTAATTGTGGTTTGAAGATCTCTGTTATAAAGATCTATTAAACAATTGTTATTGTGTACGCGGAAGAGAGTAGAGAAGAATAACAATTAAAGCTAATTGTTGTTTAAATCAAGTCGTGAAAAGTGGCACATGGAATTGTGCGAACAATAAAGCATTGATTTAAAATTAAACACAAATTTATTTTTATTTTATTTGCAATCTACGAACTCATATTTTTTAGCGTTTTTAAAAGGGTAAAAACGTAACAATATGTTTAGTATAGTTTAGTAGGTTTAGGTTTAGGTTAGAGGTACTTGTCAATTGAGACAAGTACACGTCTTTGTTAACTAAAATACTTTTTCACAAAAAGTATAGCTCCTAATAATAACTTTTCCAAATTGATATATCTTTAGTCTCCAATTACAAAAGCTACATCAGAGGACACTTAGCTGGAGAAATTCCTCTGTGTTCATCAGATGGCACTAAGTCAACGATAAACTTTTTAGCGATATACACAACAGTGCTGAAGTGGAGAATTCCAAGAGATTACAACTGATACAAATACAAAATTGTTCAGTATGGAGTCAGACATTGACGGTAAAATAAAAAAACTGCTTTCCACGCCTATGAAAACCATTTAGAAACTGTGAAAAAAACTAAAGCTTTGGAATCAATATAAAAATATTTCCCTAGGGACTACTTGAGAACTCAGAACCAATAAAATATAGCGCGGAGGACTAAAAATTATTACGATACGTTCGCGATATTATCTTACTTACTTACCATTAACAACCCGATTAACGGATTTCTGCCTGCCGCAATACATCCTATCAAGCGCCTCTGCTTCTTGCGCACCTACGCCAGTTGGTCACACCAATCGATAACAGGGCTTCCTCAATTTGGTTCTTCCAACGCAGACGAGGTCGTCCTCTGCCGATTTCAGCAGACCCCGCATCATATACCCGTCTCGCCGGATCATCCTCCTCCATTCGAACGACATGGCCGAACCAGCGCTGGATGTTAGTACGCTGCACAACGTCTATGTCGTTGAGGAGCTCATGCAGCTCGCTGTTGGACGGATGCGGAAATCATCGCCAAATCGTACTGGATCTTACGTAGGATTTTTCTCTCAAACACTCTCAAGGCTGCTGCATCAGTGCCTAATAGGGTCCATGCCTCTGCGCCATAAAGAAGTACGGGGAGGATGAGCGTCTTGTAGAGTATTAGTTTTGTCGTACGAGAGAGGTCTCTGCTACTCAATTGCCTATTGAGACCATAGTAGCACCTTTTGGCAAGAGTTATCCTGCGCTTGACCTCATTTTTAGTGGTAACGGCGGAGCCAAGATAAATAAATTCTTTGACTGTCTCGAAATTATAGTTATCAACCGTGATCTGAAATCCAATACGTCGCACGTCTCTACTTGTCGATAACATATACTTTGTTTTGCCCTCATTTACTGCCAGACACATCTTAGTAGACTCCCGTTCAATAGCACTAAAGGCAGCAGTAACATGTCGCTTGGTACGCTCTATGGACACTTTTTTGAAAAATAGTGTCATTGCGATGAACTTCCGCCTTTCGCAGAACACTCTCCATGACGAAGTTGAAGAGGTCGCATAATAACCCCGCACGGTATCAAAAGATTCGGAGAGGTCCTTTCCTACCTTGACGGAGCTGCAGGAATTGCTCAACTTCATTCTGCATAGCCTTATCAGCTTCGCAGGTATATCGAGCTCAGACATTGCGGCAAAAACACGATCCCTTATGGGGCTATCGAGAGCTGCCTTATAGTCGACAAAGAAATGGTGTGTGTCGACTTGTTTTTCGTGGCTCTTTTCCAGGATTTGACGTAGTGTGAATATCTGGTTGATGGTGGACTTGTCAGGTCTGAAGCCGAACTGATAAGGTCCAATAAGTGTTTTTTTTTTAATGGTTTCTTTGTTTGTTGCCACTCACATTACGGCAAAGAAATATTTTATGTTTGTGGCCAAACGTTTGCCAGATGTGACCGCATCTTTAGAACATAAATATTTTTACCAAGAAGTTTATCAGCAAGTAGAATTTACAGACGCAATTCAGTCAGGCTTATAACATCGAGATTTTATCCACAAGAGCATTCTAGGAAGCATTCAGGAACCTATGGTCTTGAATTCTATCACTGGCCAAATAAATAATTATTATTTATTTTTTTTTTTTCTGAATTGGTTTTAACTGAAGGTTAGGCATTATTTCCCTGAGAAAATTCAAGTATGCATTGTGTAGGGAAGGATAAACGTCTGCCTCAGGTATAGGGGGAAAGTATTTAGATCTGTTGAAGTGCATTGTGCACATATGATGTGACTATGTGTTACCGTCCCTATAGTTACTACTCTGTTTTTTTTCTATATACATACTTATTTTGTTATACATAATAATTTAAATTAACTGAATTTTTTCATTCGAGAATAAACTATTGAATTGAAAGTACGAATTGGAAGGAATAATTGCATTTCTCCAACAGGTTATGGGCCCAGTGGAGGTGAAACTTATGTTCTAATAATAAATATAAAGAAAATATTTAGTGAAATGGCTTCAACAGATGAAAAGTGTGCCAATCCACCAGGATTCATAGACGGTTGTGTCAGCGGGCTGGATGAAGCCCGAGCCCCGATGCAAATAGCTGACATAAAATATTGTGATATATCAAGTCATACATTGAAAGCACAAAAGGTACGAAAGGTAACTTTGTTTAAGCAACTACTACAGAAGGGAGAATGAGGGCATTCAGCAATACATATGCAGCTTTGGTCCAATAGTTGACAAATTAACAGAAACTGGTGTCACTCTTCAGGCGGAGTTGTATATTATTATGCTACTTTCTAGTCTACCGACGAAAATCTTGAGGCTAGGGATGTTCCTCCAAAGTTATCCATATTAAAGGTAAAATTAATTGAAAATATTAACCGTAGAAAGGTGATAAGTTGCACAACAATGTAGAAGCTTTCATGGAGCGGAAGAACTTGCAATACAATTTTATTTCGGTTGGTAAAACGATGGGCAATGGTTTTACGGTAATTTTCAACGATATGGAAGCTGTAATAAAAAGGCCGTAAGATTTGGTTAAAAACAAGGAGAGTCGACGGTCTATTTTTATATGGTATAAATATTAACGAATTTTTTTTTTGCTATACAACTGAGAATGCGATGAAATGGCATCAATGCTTTAATAATGTGAATTTTGGTAGTTTGCTGCAACTGATGAATAACTTTAAATTATACACAATGTGCCTTTATGAGATCGAATCTAGTGGCGGTTCAAAGTACACATTAACGTTCTTCGACGACAAGAGTCGATACGTACTTGTGTATTGTATGCGAAATAAATCCGAAGTTTTCGAGAAGTTTAAGGAATTTAAATCTATGGTTGAGTGGCAAGTCGATCTAAAATTTAAAATGGTACCGAATTTGTGAATGGACCACAATAGAATTCTTAGCGAGTTGATTGCTCCCTACACATCACAGCCAAACTGCGTTGCCGAATAATTTACTCGTACATTGATGTATATGACGAGCTTTGGGCCGAGGCAGTTAATACGGCTGCGTACTGGCGGAATCGTTGCCCTACGAAACATCTGGGTGACGTCACTCCCAATGTAGTTTGGCACGGGCGTAAACTATTAGTTAACCATCTTAAAGTGTTTGGGTCGATAGCTATTGTTCTAGATAGGAAACTGCATGGTAAATTACGTTAATGCTGTTGATTTGAACAGACGTATGTCGGAGATAACTTATAGTGTTTTTGGTGGTTTATATTAAGTGAAAGTGAAATACTTCGAAAATTAATTAAATAAAATTAAATTTAAAATTACTTATTTAAGTTGATTAAATTAAAATAATACACAAATTTTTTAACAATCAAGTAAAGTTTATGAACATACAACAACAATAATTACACTAAAACATACAAATCTGTGCATCAATCAATTCTAATTAAGACTCCAATCTTAGTTATAAAAACAGAGAATAAATCACTTCCCTTTTGGAAAATATGGACTATAATAAGACCTGCAGATTTAACACAAACAACCCCAATAGTAAATACACAATAATTGCGCTTTTAACCAATATCGAATCATCTATTATTGAATCGCCTTTTAAATGTTTTAAACTATTCACTTCGAATTTCTAAACTTATTACCAATATTTTAATTTCAATTGATTTCAAAAAATCATTTGACACTTTTTTGATACCTTAAATACCTTCTTTTATATTTTTAACTATATACTTTTTATTAGCTTAACCATCAAAATGTTTGTTAAAGTGTGTGTTTTTCTGTTGAAAATTGTTCCGTTGCTTTTCTTTTACCATATGACATTAAGCTCGATTTATTCTATTGATAATCGGGGTGGAGTTGGTTCTTATGATAACATGTACAATATGACACAAATTCTCTGCCGACAGACTAAGGGTCTTAATATATAAATGCCCAGAGTCTTAACAATAAACTTGACGAATTTCGCTATATTTTTGATGGCTCAAATATGGACATTATATGTATTTCCGAGACCTGATTCAGTTGTTGTACGCCTTTAGTGCATACGGACTAAATGCATATCACCTAATACTGAATACCTCTTTATTGAGATACTTGACTGTGTGAGGAAAAGGCTACTTGGAACTGTCTACAGACCTAGTAGGAATATTGATATTAAGCCTCTGATCGACGAATTATCCAATCTCGCTCTTGACTACTCTGACGTTATTTAATTAACTTCAATTCTAATATATTAATGGACAAAGGATTAGTATTGGACATGAGAGATATACGGTTAGGACTTATAAACGAGATCATGCCTACACATTTTACATCTTATTCTGCAACGCTACTTGACCTTTTCTTTACTGATAATCGCTCTCGTGTGCTAGTACAATCATTTGTCTGCATCAGTTTTCTTGAGGCATGATCTAATTCTTCTGTCTTACGACTTTAAAACGTCTACAATGACTTTTCGCGACTTAAAAAACATTGATCTTCTGTATCTTGAGAATGAACTAGTTCTTATGACTTGGAACCTGGTTTTTAGCATACCAACCGAAGTACATTTGTATAACAAATATGTTATAATGAAAACTGAAACAGTAATTGGTAAGTAAAGCTAAGGTTGTCAAGGGAAAAGTTTGATTAATAAAGGAAAGAAGCATAAATTTTTTAAAATTGCAGACGTAGAGACTATGAAATAAGAGCCGCCGAGTGCAAATTCTATGAGGACAAATTTTCAACCGCCTTATCATCGCAGGGGATATGGGTGTTTTGGATAGGGATAATATGACTGACCATGATGTAGATGTGATCCAATTTAATATTGAATTCCCAAGTATTCCGATGCCTAAATCTGATGTTGGTTATTACAACTCTACGGATCCAAGCAATGCTTCTGATCTGAATGACAATGGTTTTCAATTTGTGAACATCAATTGGACTTGCGCGAATCATTTCGGAGCATTAAATTCATTTCGGAGTATTAAATCTAATACAACTGGCTATGATGAAATACATCCAAAATTTCTAAAGATTATCCTTCACTACACTATCATATAGTATATGTATATTACATATATTTAACACTATTTTGACAACATCAGAAATTCCTTCAATGGGAAGGCACGCGAAAATTATCCCCGTACCCAAACCTGATAAAAGTTACAGACCATTGCGATACTTTCTTACTTGTCCAAGACTTTAGTGGATGTTGTGGAGGAGTTAAGGTCAAAAATGGATCAAAACATAGCGTCTTTTCTGGCACTTCTAGATCACTCGAAAGTTGTCGATACTGTTGATGATGACATTCTTTGTCACAAGTTAAAAAATACTTTTATATTTTTATAATCAGCAGTGATACTATTACGTACATACCTGTATAAGAGAAGTCAGACGGTTCACCATACATACATACATAATTGGTCAATACAACTCTTCAGTCAGGATTACGATCTAGTTTCTCACACCACTTATGTTGTGCGTGTCAATTTTATACTTGAGTGGTGGGACCTACAGTTTAAAGTCGACTCCGAACGACAAACTTTTGAGAAACTTTTTCGACCTCCGCGTACTGTACTTTTCTTTATTGACAAGTACAAGTCCTCTCACCTAACCTAACTTTTTCAAGGCAATTTTATTTAGTTTAGAGTTTTTTATTTAGAGTTTTTGCCAGAGGAAGTCTTCGAAGAAATACTTTTTGTATTTTGTTTTTGATGTCTCGCCTGGCGCTCGAACCCTGGCTTTATGTCTAATAAACCAACATACTACCTACTAGACTACGGCGACTTCATTTTCATCATTTAGCAGCATCATTTACGGTACTAAGGGGTATACCACAGAGTTCATGCTCTGATGAGAAATGTCTGTAGGACCCAATCCTTTACACCTTTTAATATACGTATGCTCTTGGCGAAAATATATATAATTCCTACCCTCTTGTATGGATGTGAGCTCTTTGAGGATCTGGACTCTTTTAGCAAAGATAAACTTAAAGTAACTCATAATAACATAGCAAAATATATTTTTTACGCAGTAGATATAGTAGTATCTAAAGGAACCAAATTATCTATTTAGTAAGCTTCAATTTTTTAGAAATAACAGAGGCTAAGGGATAAACGCCATAAGGTTCGGTGTCTGAAAGGCACTTTTTTGTTTATGCTATTCGTTCGTGGAACCAACTTCCGCCAGAAATTCAATTGAAAAGCAATGTAATGCAATTTAAAACAGCCATTTCAACACACTTTTCTTTCGAATTCTTTTTTATGAAAGTTACGTAATTAACTTAATCATTCTAGCATTGTATAACATAGTGCTTGTTGCACTAGATTTAACCAATAAATAAATAAATTCAGGGCGAAAGGTAAAGAGTACATTATGGTCGGGTATCGGCCGACGACTTTTATGGTTTTGACGAAGTTCTTGAGAAGAGGAGATCTAGAAGACCTAAAAAATTAACAACAGTTAATTTGATGTGATCCGAAAATGAAGCTCTAACTAACGAATACTCAAAATTTTGGTGGAATGCGGTAAAGAGAGAATATAACGCACTTTTGACGAATCGAACAAGGAATGTGGTTGAGCTTTCTCATGGATAAAAGACAATCGGTAGTCGATGGGTTTTTGCGCTTTAGGGGACTATAAGATTCAAGCCTAGATTGGTAGCGAAAGCGTGTGCACAAGTCTATTGTGTTAATTACAAGAAAAACATTTTCTTCAGTCGTAAGGTATGAGACTATATGTATGGTGTTTACACTGACAGCTGGGTATGAATTACATTTGTCTCAGATGGATGTTTCTACAGCATGTGTTCACAATGAACTGAGAGATGAAGGTTATATTATACAGCCCGAACATTTTTTGACGAAAGACGACCACATCACGATTTAAAGTTGAAGAAAGCTTATATGATCTTAGACTATTTTAAATAAAATTGAATTTTATGCGTGTGAGTCATGCCTTTATGTATGTGGGGAAAACTGTTGTTGATGCGGTATGGTATGGATTGTTGTAGATTGGTTGTAACACCCTTGGTGCCGAATTCCCAAATTGGATGTGATGATGCAAAATGTAAAGGAGTTAGCCAGACTGAATATCAGTTGCTAGTTGGATTTCTCATGTACATTGGTCTATGTACCAGACCCGATATTAACGCTGCATTTCAAAACTATTTCAGAAGGACAGTGACCCACACATGGGACTTTTTTCCGCATTAAAAAAGATCTGAAATATCTGTCCAGACTAAGCTAGATGGAATTGAAGTATAGTAAAGAATGATCAAATGTTATGTTGACGCAGATTGGGGAGGAGATGCCATTGACTGAAAGTCCTATACTGGATATGTTTTTCTTCTGGCAGCAATATGCATCAGTAAATTACTGATATAGATTGGATTGTACAACAATGCTATTATTGGGATTCGGGGCGAAAATATGAGAACTTTACAACTGTTAAAAAATTTTGTATTCTATGCCCGCAATAAACATATTGACATAAAGTACCACCGTTTCAGAAATTGCAACACTAAAGTTATGATTGCTGATATATTGACGTAGAACCTGCAGAAGGTTAACTATGAAAGTTCTTCGAAAATTTTTGTTTAATTATGTGATATTTATTTTTATTTATGTTTACATTGGAATAAATATTGGCGTTGAGTATGAATATTTTCTACTCTGTTTTTGTTTTCTATATACGAATTGAATAGCGAAGAAAAGGTTAGTAAATTTTATTGCATCTCTGTCTCTCTAGCGGGCGTCTATTACTGGAGTTATTAATATGTTAATCGCCGTAGTCTAGTAAGTGGTGTGTTGTCTTATTAGATGTAAAGCCAGGGTTCGAGCCCCAGGCCAGACATCAAGACAAAATACAAAAAGTCTTTCTTCCGCGACTTCCTCTTAGCAGATTTTTGGCAAAAACTCTGAGAGTATATAAAATTGCCATGAAAAGTTTCTCAAAAATCTGTCGTTCGGAGTCGACTTTAAACTGTAAGTCCCACCACTCAGGTATAAAATTAACACACACAACATAAGTGGTGTGAGAAACTAGGTCGTAATCCTGACTGAAGGGTTGTAATGACCAATTATGTATGTATGTATGTATTAATATGTTACAACTTCTGGATGAAACAAATATCCGATTCTGTCTGTAGAAGGATAAAACCACAACAATTGTATTGGGTTGACTAGGACCACATTGCACATTTTTAACCAACATATTGATATTGGATCCTGAATCCTGGAAAAATTGGAATTTGCCCGAATTTTTTATAGATCAGATATGTTGTGAACGTAGATTTGGTTTTTTCCTTTTTATTTTGAAAATAATTGAGCGGGTGGTAGGGGGCAGGATATTGTGATTAACTGCTGCGGTTGTGACGTAGTTCATTATTCGTGATTAAAGTAGAATACAAACGATCTCATATGCAACTTGCTGGTTATGATAATGTAATAAGACACTTAGAGTTCACTTGTTGTTTGTTACATTATCGAGAATATATTGGGACGTCGATTCGAGTGGTGGATACCAAACTAATTTTTTTTCCATTACCCCTCTAGGGAGCATATGGCTTCCACAAAGCATCTCCATCTGATACGATTCTCTGCTGATGTTTTTGCGTCTCCAGATGTTTTTGGTCTGACACGGTTTCTTGAGCCCTGGGGATTTCATACTAGCGCCATTCTTGTAATACTGTCGGGTTTTTGTATGTATGTATGGCCGATCCACCCCCATTTTTTTCGGTCTGCTTCTGTGTGGGTTCCTCCTGTGAGAGTCCAGAGATCTGCGTTGCTGATGGTGTTGGGTCAGAATCCTAATATTTATATTATAAATCTTGTTGTAAGTCTGTTTTTTGTTTGTTTGTTAGCCAATCATGCCTGAACGCCTGGACCGATTTTCTTAAAATTTGGGATATTGATCAAGCTTTTGTCGGTGCAGGTTATAGGCAATAAATCTTTTCAAAATTTTGACCCAAAGGGGAAAAAATGGGACAAAGGGAGAAAAAATGGGCAAAAATTAGTACTTTTATGCATAAATGCTGTATTTTATCTGTTTTATAGGTAATTTTTTATGATTTAGCTTGGTTAAGTTTCGCAAATAGCTATTGAAGGTGTTCCGTTTCTAAAGTTGAACCAAAAGGGGTCCAAAAAGGGGGAAAGAGGCCAAAAAACGGGCAATTTGAGTGCATAGCCAATCACGCCTGAACGCCTGGACCGATTTTTTTGAAATTTGGGATGTTGATCGAGCTTTTGTCGGTGCAGGTTATAGGCAATAAATCTTTTCAAAATTTTGACCCAAAGGGGTGCAAGAATATTGACAGGATCATGGAAAGGTGAGGATGTGTTTATTCCCCGTATTCCAATACTTCCAAAAGGTTTGCCATTCAACTTTAAACGTTTACAGTTTCCATTTAAACCAGCACTTGCTATGACCATTAATAAGTCTTAGGGTTAAACATTGAAGGTGGCTGGTTTTAATTTGGAGACACCATGTTTTTCTCATGGTCAATTCTATGTAGCCTGCTCACGGGTACCAAGTGGGAAAAATTTATATATTTTTACCCCAACTGGTAAAACAGCTAATATTACGTATAGAAGCGTTTTATCAAAATAATACTATTAAATTTAATTGCGGAATAAGTTTATATGGCATTTATTTAATAGTTATATGTATGTACGCAATATTCCTATAAGTATTAATAATAGAATAAGTTTATTTTTTGTATTTTTAATATACGTACTTAAGTTACTGATTTTTGTATTTTTTAAGTGTTAATAATAAATTTTTTTAACAACAACAAATAATCACTTTTTTTTTTTAATTTAAAAACATTTTTTATTTTTTAAACTAATCCAAACTACATAACCCGCGCAACGCCGGGTACAATCTGATAGTATTCTACATATGATTCTTCGGCATTTATTGATGAATACCTGAAGTTTTTGCGTGATGTTAGATATAAGCCAAGTTTCGCTACTATATAACAACGTTGACTTTACACTAGCGTTGAATATTCTTAGCTTGGTGCGCCTAGATATATGTATATGTATGAGCTTCTCCATACGGAGTGCAGTCGCCCGAATGTTGCTCTCGCTCTATTTAGTCTGTTATCTACGTCTGTTTCTGCGCCGCCGTTTGTTGTCATAGTACTGCCTAGATAGCAAAAGCTATAGACGTACTCGACTATATGGCCCTATAGCATTGTATTTTCTGTGATAGTGTTGTTAATTCTCATGGCTGTGTTTTTTATATTTATCTCAAGTTCTCAAGCGTTGCGAACCATTCTTTCCAGGTGTTCGAGTTCTGACGGAATGTTGGAGACCTTATGCGAGAGTAGATAAATATCATCTGCATAATCCAAATCCTCGAGTTGGCGTGAGAGACTCCATGTTATACCTCTTCTCTTTGAACAGACTTCGCTCATGATTTCGTCCAGCACGATGGTGAATAACAGAGGTGATAGTGGGCATCCTTGCTTGACTCCAGCGTTTGTTTAAAACGGTCTGCTTTCTCTTACATAGCTCTTCGCTGCGCGGTAAAAAGGCCACTTAGTGCGCAACTTTAATCTATCCTCAGTGATAACAGTTCAGGTCACCTGAACAAAAATCAAACAAAAACATATAAAACTAATCAGAGAACTTCTGGATTTAGAGAACGACATCACTTACAAGATATTTCGAAGTCTATTCTACGGTCAACTTTTACTCCATATAACATAAGTTTTGGGGTTCGAGAGTAATGAGAACTATTGAAGGGTTCAATTCAAACAAAGCCCCTATTATTAGACAGTCACCAACAAAATGCTATTAAAATTATTATTTCAATTTTGAATCTCATTTTCCGATTTGAATATAACTCTAAAAAGTTGTACTAGTTACCGTACTAGTATGTACTAGTACTTGTACTAGTTGACAAGAACGCAGAGTCATACCAACCAACAAGTTTATTACAACAATGTCATAGTTTTTCGTGAAAGTTGAACTAACGCTCAACGAATATTGAATGCATCGGGGAAACGCAGCACTATTTAATAAATATACAGATTAGTAGGAACACTAAGAAGCGTTCGAGAAAATATCAAAACAAAGTCTTTTGGATTATTTCAGAGGCACCTTGGTACATTGGAAACTCAAGCACTAGAGATGATTAGAAAATATTGAGATAAAAACTTGAAGAAATTCGGATTCCACCTAAATTTCCTGCCTCGTATTATTTTATATTTCTGTGGCTACATTCATTTTAAAAAAGACGTATGCCATAGCTCTCATCTTCAATAAGAAATATCTACGCTTGAAAATATTAGTAAATTGAAGCTCAATTTATTTCTGATATTGAACAGCACTAAGTATAGATTTAAAGATCTTTACAGTTAATTTGAGTTTGAAGATTTAATAAATATTTAATATAAAAAGAATTTTAATTTTATGTCCCGTACTAACGTTACGTAACGTATATACATATAAAGAGATAGTATTATTAGGGTTCTAAATATAATGTTATTTTAAGCACACGCTCAAAATTTCTTTAATTTCTTTGATACAGATGAAGGAGAAGGTCATGTCGGAACAGTTTGTGAAATAGGACGTTCAGGATCAATTCATTCTCCCGAAAATACTGTTGTTGTTAATTGGGATTCTGGACATAGGACAAATTATCGTGTCGGTTATCAGAACCAGTATGATTTAATAATAGTCGACAACGCGCAAGTAGGTAAGAACTGTAGCACAATTTACTTAAGTGTTTGTCAGACTGAAAAATCTTTTCTAGGTGTTCGCCATTCCAACGTCGTGTGTGATGGATGTTCAAAGGGAGGAATAGCAGGAATAATTTTTAAATGTGCGGAGTGTTGTAACTATCACTTGTGTTCTTTTTGTTACGGTGCTGATTTACATGAGAAGGAGCATGCCTTTATTCGATATACAACGCCAACATCTTTAGGGTAAATTTTATTATTAAAAAATGAATGTGCAGTAAATGTCACAATATTTTTTAACTAAAGAGTTCGAGTTCCACCCCGAAAAGGATCAAAGCGCTTACAATTAAAAGGAATATTTGTCGGAGCCAAGGTCGTTCGTGGGCCAGATTGGGAGTGGGGACAACAGGATGGTGGAGAAGGTAAAAATTAAAATACTTACTACGTTTTAAATTATTTAATAATTCTGAGTGTTGAAATTTACTTTAATCACATTTATCTGAGTTAAATAGATTTATCGCGAATTGTCGGGTTTGTCAAGTAGATCGCATACGCAGTATGTAAAAAAGCGGCGTATTAAGGAAAACAGAATTACAAATATATCTACTTGATACTGTTAAGTAACTATAATTTTAAAAATTAAAAAAAATAAATACATTTAAAAAACTATTAATTTTTTTAAGAACACATTTTAATTTCAAATTTCTTTATTGAGACCAGGTTTATGAGAGTAGCTCATATAAATTTATGTCAATCTCTTCAATCATATCAAAACTTTTTTGGTAATAAGCAACCAAAAATTTATCGCACTTACGTAACACGGATTATAAATTTCTTACAGTTTTCTATGATCAATTGTGACATATCAACATCTATTTTCTTATTTTCATAATATCGTTTGGGTTAGTTCACCTGAGATAAGAAAAAGGGCACAAATAAAAAAAGAAAATACGGGAGTAGCAGATCTTAAATATTTATAGCACTGAGGGAAGTCTTAGTTTTAATGGAAGAAACGTCACCGTGTTTCTGAGTGTAAAAAATAGTCATTATAACAAACAAAAAAATTGTGATGTAAATTTCACATGATCCTGCAGCAAACCGACTAAATCGCCCCCATTGTACCCCATTCAAAAATTACAGCAAAATCATAACTAAGGGTTCGTAAAAGATCAATGGATACTCTACAAGTCTAAAAAGCTCTGATATGTTGATTTAAGAGAGGGAAAACGGCACATTCAAACGTAAATTTGTTGAATAATTATTCCACAGTGGAAGGAAGTAAAGTTAATATAATAATTAATTTTATTTTTGATCGTAATTCATTTCAATTATTAAGTGATTTTAAAAAATGCAATCAATCAATCAAAGAAGAAGTAATTGTTTTTAATACATGAAATTAATAGAAAAATGAACTAATATTAAATAATCATTTTACCAAATTTAATATAAATTTATAATTGAAGGAAAAACTGGACGTGTAATGGAAATTCGGGGATGGGATAACGAATCTTGCAGAAGTGTTGCAAATGTGTCTTGGACCACCGGTTCCACTAATGTCTATCGATTAGGACATAAGGGAAACGTTGATTTAAAATACGTTATTCCAGCTTCTGGCGGATATTATTACAAAGAACATATGCCTGTTTTAGGTAATAAACTAAAGATAAACACAAATAATTACTAAATGCAGAAAATAAATACATAGAATAAATATATGTATTTAGGTCATTTAGAAGAACAGCAACCAGTTATATCAACAGTGAAACCAGTGTTTTCAGTTGGAGATAGAGTGAAAGTCTGCTTGGAAGTCGATGCTCTCATGAAACTTCAACAAGGCCATGGAGGTTGGAATCCACGCATGGTTGAACATTTATCGAAACTGGGGACTGTTCATAGAATTACAGAAAAAGGTGATATAAGGTATGGAGTATATTTTTAAAGATATAATTTAATTCAAAAAAACAATATATATGTAGCTTTGTCTTATATTTATTAAACAAAAAATAAACGCGTCCAAACACCTGTCAACTCTGATATTCCATCGAAATACAATGATATAAAACACTTTTTTTTGCTATATACATATATAAATGAGCAAATACTACAGTTCTTAAATCCCTTGGTGGATAGAATTTTTGAAAAATTTGATAAACAACCATAATTTCACTAAAGGTATCCTTTGCAAATATGACGGTAGTCTTGAATGAGGTAAACAAAAAATTGAATATTTCAAATATTCATTTAGATGAACGATGGAATGGGTAGTTGTATTAGAAAATTGTGGTAATAGTGTGATGAATACAAATAATGGGAAAGTCATTGAACTAATAAATGAAAATGGAGTACTAAAACGAAAAGAATATTCCTAAAATAATACGCCCATGTCAACACTTCAGAGTGTTTTTGATCATTAACAAATAAAATTACTCGCATTTAAAATTTTTTAATTCCAAAAACATAGAAACCTTGGAAATGAACGTCATATAAAACAGTGATGTCATTTAATCCTAATCTTATTGCCACGAGCCTCTTATTGACATGAGGCTCATTTTGATAATCAAACCAATGCAACAAAAGAAATATCTAATATACCGTAGCCACTTTCTTGACTTTTTTTCATATGTTTTGGAAAATTCAATAAAGAAATTGATAATTATAAAATATATCCATCCGTTTGAGATCAAAATATAAAACTGTAACGTTAACTACTGACACGAGCTTCAGAGTCACACATAAAGTAGTTCATATTGTTTTAAAGCCTTTGACTGAATAAATTATTCTTCATATCTTTGTAGGACATCTTTTATTTATTAAAATGCTTAGATTGTATATGCAAAGTATATTTTCATATACATCTTACTACAGCGTAGGAAAATCCCTTTTATTTTTGAAAACAACAGTAACAACATCATTTGCGTTTAGATTTGGTAAGGAATGGAAATTGTTCCTTATAAAAAATATGTTAAAAGGTTTTTTCGTAAGAAGAGCCTTATATATGAGCCTTAGAGGCAGATGTCAGTAAGATTTGTTACAGATATCTGTAAGATTAGGGTTAAATATATTTTGGATAACATTCAAAACAAAGTCACAGAGATTTATACGTGTAAAATAAGAATTTCATTTCATAATTTAATTTCATTTACAGCCCCTAAATTAATGTTAAAAATTAAGAAATTTATTCATTTACCGGAAAATTAGGTAATATTAATATTTTAAAAATAAAAAATATTACATTTTACTAATATCAAACAGCTTTTTTCGAACATACATTCTCCAGAAACAAAGTCCGCCTTCTATATAAAAAAAGTAGAATTAGACTACAATAGGAATAAAAAAGACCCACCAATTGTTGATAAACTTCAGACTCACATGAGGGGATTACGTTCTTAATGTATGATAAATAATGATCAAATAAAATAAAATTAGCGAATACGATTATAATTGTTTTGCTTCAAAATTGAAAACTTATTAGTTAGGTAGGTTAAGGGAGAGGATAGCAACCATGGGTCTCATGTCAATTGACATAATACTAAGCCATAACGTAGGCTTATGCTTGCCACAAGGAATACCACCTTACTCTCTACAGGAAGTTTGTATCTTGTACAAACTTTCTTAGCTTGCTCCAGTCCAGTCATCCCTAAAATATTGGGATCCCGCTCTTACGAAAGCTGGGCAATGACACTGAAGGTTAGGTTGGGTTAGAGGACGTGTACTTGTCAATTAAGACAAGTACAGTACCCGGAGGTCGAATTGACCCATTGTACAACGTCCTAGTTTCTCACACCACTTATGTTGTGTGTGTTAATTTTATACATGAGTGGTGAGACCTACAGTTTAAAGTCGACTCCGAACGACAGATTTTTATTTATTGAGAAACTTTTCATGGCAATTTTTATTTACTCTCAGAGTTTTTGCCAGAAATCTACTGAGAGGAAGTCGCCGAAAAAATACTTTTTGTATTTTGTCTTTGATGCCTGGCCTGGGGCTCGAACCCAGGCTTTTGCGTCTAATAAGCCAACACACTACCTACTAGACTACGGCGACTTCATTCATTCATTCAATGACACTGAAAGTGCTCCATCGTTTCAATATCCTCGCCGCATGCCCTGCATTCATCATTTTTCAACAAACCAATACGGTTTAGGTGTATAGGTAAAGCCGAGTATCCCGTGTGTTCAGGTCACCCTTATTTTGTTTGAAAATATCTATGGTTCTCTCCTTATTAGGATCTCCCCAAAGTATTTTTGTAATTCGTCCTACTGTATCATTATACCATAATAGTCGATGTGACGTTTCCGCTCACTTTCTGAACTTGGTCTTTAATGCATTGACAGGCATTAGTATGACATTTAATTCTTTGAATTTATTAGCCAGAATATTCGCTGCCTCGTTTCCAATCAATCGAGTAAGTGTTGATCGCCTTCTTACTTTCATCCCGTATTCCTGTTATTGCCCTAATTGTCGTTTAACTATCCGTAAAGATATTAAAATCCATATACGTTAAGCTCACTAAATGATTACTAGCCCAGATCATACCTTCCCTGATCGCGCCTACCTCCACTTGAAAAACCTAATTTTGATCCGGTATCCGGAGTTTGGTTTCTGGTTTTTCTGTTTAGAGGCCAAGTCCCATCCTATCCCCTTGTTTAGAGCCATCCATGTAGCAGCTAGATAACAGTGGCATGACCAGGAAAGTCGATCCGGTATTAGAGTGATGAAACTGGTTGACATTTATAAGTCGTTAAGCGAATAACTTTACTCTGGCCATACGATTTGTTGTTGTTTTTGGTGAGACGGATCTCGACCTTTTTCATGGCGCTTTCCAGTTGCTTTGGAAAATGACCGTCCTTTCCATAGTTAAAAATTTAAGCTTGGCCTTTTTTCCGCTTGCTTTCAAAACTTCCTTTAACATCTTTTTAAATTTATTCAAAAGGCTTTCTTTTTCCTCGACGACTTCCATTCTTCGCACTACGCTTACTTGTGGTCTAGAAATCTTGCGAGCGGTCTCCTGGGCGAGTGCGAAGCAAATGTTGTTTTTTGTGCAGAACATACCGCTAGTTTGATGTCAGAGTCGCATATTCCATTTACAAACGCCTCGGTTTTAAAATTGTCCTCGACCTCCATTGCAAAGGCTTGAAGTCACTCGTTAGTCTTTTGCGCACGGCACCTTAACTCCATACGGTACAGTTCTCTTTTGTGTTCGTCGCCGAATTAAGCTGTAACGCCACCATAAAGTCGTTGTAGTTGTTCCTGCAACTGGCTGGCATGGTTTCTAGAATTTCGTCTGCGGCACCTTTTAACGCCAAGATTAGTTGCAAAGCCTTCTCCGCATCGTCCCATCCATTTCTGCTGGCTACTCTCTCTTCGAATTTAAATACGGATAGGGGTGAGCTACCATCAAAGTAAAGTGTTTTTATCCTGTCGCTACCTTCCGATACTATTCGCACTGGTTCCGGTCGATGGCTCTGGAGGTTGTTGATCTTCTCCTCCATCATTACGAGTTTTCTCTCAACGGACTTTTCCAAATTAATTACATTCGTGTCAACGGTGTTTTCTAAACTTGACACCTCCTCGACACTAGTAATTCTTTTGCTAACTGGCTTATGTATTTCTTGTAGCTTCTCTGTTGTCGGTTCATGTTTCTTCTCAATTTTTGACAAAAGTTTTTGGTGGATTGCTTCCATCATTTGCTCACTGCCTTTTCGCGACTCAGCCAGAAGTTTTTGATTTTCGGCTTTAGAAGCTTCTTGTGCATCCTCAAATAGCTTTTGGATTGCTACTTGCATTTTTATTCATCATAGCGGCTAGCAACGAATTTATATCGATACCGCTAGGGGTTGCAGGAGCGTGTAGCTCTCGTTCCTCCTCATTCTCGAACTCGTAAGAATCGATGTCAATGCCACGATTCCGAAGTTCTTCCCTTAACCGCCTTTGAAGCTCATTCTTCGTGCCCATTGCGGCATCGCTAATTTTCTCAATTCCTGTTTGAGCCTTTCTACTCTTAATTCCGAGAGTTTCATTTTGATTTTATCTTTTTCTTTTTTTATTTATCTGACACCAATTGTTACGTTTTTACCCTTTTAAAAACATGAAATATGAGTTCGTAGATTGCAAATAAAATTAAAATAAATGTGTGTTTAGTTTTAAATCAATTCTTTATTGTTCGCACAATTCCGTGTGCCACCTTCCACGTCATGACTTAAACAACAACAATTTGCTTTAATTGTTATTATTCTTTACACTCTTTCGCATACATTATAACAATTGTTCAATAGATCTTTATAACAGAGATCTTCAAACCACAATTATTCTCTTCACACGCAACGTGTCTTCACACAAGACTGACTGAATTCTTTCTCATTCCGTTGCCTCCTCATGTAAACAAGTCCATTGTTTTGTTTTTGGAGCTTTTGTTTATAATTTTTACAACACCATTTCTACTTTCGTAACAATATATAGTATATACATACATATATAGCAAATTTACTTAACTTTAAAAGTCACAGGTAGGACGAGCTTACCGCTCAATTTTACCTTATTGTTTACTTAATAATAATGAAAAACATTGAAATCCTGCCTTTGTGTAGATATTCTATCAGGGCTATCCCTCTACTATTGCAATTAGTACTAACCCATGCAAGATGGTGTGCGTTAAGGTTGCATCCTACAAGTATTTTCTTGCCTCTGTTTGGCTCCTCTGACCAGGTGTTGAAGCTTCGACGTTGGTGGTAATGCCGGGGAGTCGAACGGCAAATAGGCTGAAAAAATGTACATGTTGCTAGTAAATGTTGCAGCACTGTTGTATCTTATGTTGACAACACTGGAGAGAAGAAAAATAAGCTCTCGGGTGAGACCCTATATTTGTATAAAAGATTTTGTAATTCATAGGATTGAATACGTAATCAATGCCCAACACGAGTACAGTACCATCTGGATCTTCTTTTCTAAAATTTCGCACTATGATCAGCAAACTGCACCTTGTTTTTCCAATCACGATCGGTTGTTTCTCACATATGATTTAAATTTCATCGAGCTGAAAATTCTGTTTCCTTATAGGATATTTAGCAACATAAATTACTTGTTACTACAAGAGTTATGTAGAATTAATTGGAACTCCATTTATTATACTTTACCGCTGAGAATCAACTTAACTTTTTACAGGAAAACATTAGATATTTGTTCAATATATCAGTAATAAGGAAAAATATCACTCTTTGATGCAAAGAAAAGTCGTGGTTTATTTCCCAAAAACTATCTACTATTCCAGAATTTTCTCTTCAGCAGTTGAAATTGAGCACACGTGGCAGAAAATTTGTAATACCGTCATTCGCAGAAACCAATTTTATTAAATTCCAATAATCTGACATTAATATAGAAGAAATAAATAAAAACTTTAGTCAGACCAATAATAAATCACCAAATTCGGTCGTAACTATTCGGTCTGTTCTGTATTCTGGTCAATTTGATTTTCATGGTGTGGATTAGTCTGAAGTATTGAATAGCTGCATGTCAGCTATTCAATGCTGTTGGCATGGACAATTTACTATTTTTATAAATGATAGAAAATCAATTAATGCATTGCAGTATGCACATGTATGTAGACAACGTACAAGTTTATATTGGATCTGACAAATCCCAATTAAATGACTGTATTTCTAAAATTAATGACGACCTTCAGAGAATGCAGATCTGGGCTGAAAAAATTTGTATTTGAGTCTTAAACAAACGTCTTTTTATTACGCCTAAATCTATGAAAAGTACAATTATACCACAAATTTTCTTGAATGGTTCACAAATAGAACAATTAACATCTGCAAAAAATTTGGGATTAATTGTAAATAACCATCTTACTTACTCTGATCACATATGACAATAATGCTGGAAGAATTTTCTCTATGTTACGAAGTCATTGGTAATTCCAATACTTTACCCCATTAAACATAAGACTGCTAAATCTTATCTTCCACCAATACTACTACATGGATGTGAAATTTTCAGATGTTGTGATGCTTCGAGCCTTAGAAAATTAAATGTACGTCTTAACAACATCGTCAGACATGTATTTGACTTAAAAAGATTTGACCGGAATTCGTCTTTTGGCAAAAAATCTATGGAATTTCATTTTAGAACTTGTTAAGGACACACTCCACCTTACTTGTATAGAAGACTGACCTTCACTCGTTCATAAAGATCAAATAATCTTTTGCATATGATATCTAAATGCCATTTTTATGTAAACACTATCCGCCTTTGTAACTTGTTACCCCGAAATATTCAATTTATAAGCAGTGTTATACAATTCAATAAAGCTTTGTTATCTTATTCTCCATAAATGTTATTAACTGTTCACTTTTTACTTTTTATAGTTTATTATTGTTGTATATTTGTAACTAATTGTAAGTTTCATTGTATTATAAGATCTATAAGACTTTCTTGTTTGATGGTATTATTTTGACTGTCGTCTGTAGATTCGGAATTCCCACTTTTATTTAAAGGTTGGGGTGGCTTTGAAACTCAGGGGGGTTCAACCTTAACTTCATCTTTTAATGGTGCATTTGTATCTTCGAAACGATTTGCTCATGCTCGAGGGATGACGACGGTACATGACATTATGACTGCACCGAACTTTACTTTCATTTAAGGTTATTTTCCATATTTGTTTTTTGTTTTAAGGGACATAAAACTACTATAGAATTATCACATTGTCTTTTCTTGTTCATCATAGCTCATGAAAAGACATCTTCTAGTTGCTGGGCAATTCTCGTAATAATAGCGGTTTTCACTCTTTGTAGTATATTTAATACTCTAGTATATTTACTCGTACTTTCGACAACAAAGCGCGAGCATCTTTTTTTCATCTATTGTAAACTCACATGGTATAAGAAATATACCATGGTAAACTTATTTAAACAGCTGATTATTGATATTTTTTGTTATTATTTTGGCGGATGGACGATCAGCTGTTTAGTTTTATATTTACCAAGCTTATTTACTAGACCTTTTTTCATGGTAAATTTAACAGAGCGTTGTATATTTGAAATGAATGCATTTTGTTGTTGCGTTGATGTAAATGTAGTATTTATACTATACCTACCATACTTACCAAACCTACAAGGGTACTTTACTACCAAGAGTGAAAACCCCTAATATTTTATTTTTCTGTAGTAAATGATGCTTCTTTTTTGTTCATTTTCTGTACTTCTATTGGTTGTAAATATTACTTAACTGTACCTTTATCGTATTTATATTTTCAGTTTTAGTTCTTACCGAACTTTGGGATTGTACAAACTGCGTTACATACCTGACCCCCACTATTTTACAATTTGCCTATTATTAGTGATTTATTGACTTAAAGATGAAGCTTGTTTTGAAATCCATGTATTTAAAATGTTTAAAAATTTATTTTTTTGGTTTTGTTTGGATTAAATTATTTCTTTACGAGTCTAGCTCGTTTAGTAACGTTTTCAAAAAATAGTCTTACGGGACGAAAACGTGCATGATGAACTTAAAGTATACTTACACTTACCGCAAACGTACTCTAACGTTAATGTACTATTTTGCCGTACACTTTCATGAACTTACAATATAATTACACTTGAACATGTGTAGTTCAAGTATGTACCGATCGAACAATGCACGAACATTATTGGTTGTTTCGTCTCCTTGCAATTTTAAAGCCACAGATAATTGATATGAAAATTAAAATATTCGTTGGTTGCTTTGACGATGACGATTGGAAACTTTGTTTAAAGCACTCCACCAAACAACACATTCAAATCGCCGTCTACATATACATACATATGTTTCAAATGATCTGAGATAAAAGTTTCAAGCTTTTACTTGTGGAATTTCTACGTTGATACAGAGAATTCAGGCCCTTCATTCAATTCCGATGTTTCTTTTCTAGTTCAATTTGTTGTGTAGAATAACACCGAGATACTTGACTGCTGAAAATACCTCCCAAGTCTGTAGGTGTCAACTTTGTATTCGTCAAACTCAAGAAAAGATACCTCAGTACAACTCAAGAAAAGATACCTCAAAGTTAGCTGAAGAAATTGCCGAAAGATCAGGAATATCTAACATCTATTAGCAGTAGGAGACCAAGAAAAAATCGCTTGCTGGTTTCTTAATTTGTATGTACACTCTTGTTACTGGTTTTTTTTTGTTTTTTTTTACATTTCTCGTGATTTTGTTAATGTTTTCTGTTGATAAAGATGAATTTGAAGAAATCCGTATTAGGAAATGTTTGGGTATATAGAGTTTTGCCTATGACTGTGTGTTAAATATAACACGGGTCTCAATATGCTACGCTGAACAGTAAAAACTGGGAAGCACTTACAAACTCACCTTCATTAACGATTAATTAATTGGGAAGTTTAGTTTCAACTTATAAATAAGACCTTTAAACTCGGAAAGGAACTCTGTTCTTACGACCAGCACCAATCTGTGGCTTTGTTTAGTATGTTTATGTTTCCTTTTTTCTGAAACCATATTGATGGTTTAACACTAGAAAGACGGGAGAATTAATATACCTTAACAGACGGGCAGGGGTCATTTGACTCCCTTTAAGTCTTAGTAGCAAAAATCTACATTTGAATTTCAAAATTTTTCAAAAAATTTTAATTTTGCTTATTTATTTAAAATATAAAAAAATTAAATTGTACATTTTGTATTCTTAGTTTATAACAAAAAAATAAACATTTAAGAATACGTATTTGAAAAAAAATCAAGTTTATATGTGTACGTACATATAATAAAAATATGTACATTCAAAACACTAACAGTACTTGTTGTTTTTGTTTTCAGCAATACAAAATATTTTGATATATTACAGGTTCCGCATAGGGGTTTCTGGCTTATTTCACACATTTTATTTGTTTTGTTTTTGCAGCCAGTTGTATGACAATATCGTCTTTTTCTGGATTGAATATGTGAAACTTGTGGTTGAATATTTACCGCTTGCGGATGCTAGTCAATGTGACTCAGTTCAAACGCTACTTGTAAAATAAATTCTCTTCTACAAATTTTTTGACCGTTATTTCTTAGAATAGCACCCATGCATTTATTGCTGACAAGTCCAATATGTTGAAAAAACCTTGTACTGGCCATCATCTTGAGCTTGACTGCTATATTTTCTAGCCATTTGGTCAACAACATCAACACCAAATTTAGTTGAATTATAATGAGTTACGGTATTGAGCAGCACCGATACTGAGGTAAAAAGTTGTCAGTCGTCACATGTCTCCCTTTGTTTACGAAAGGTTCCATTAGACGCATTACAATGTCTCTCCAAGCGTAATGTTATGTGGACGATTGTCATCTTTTCCCAAGTACAGGAAGCCGTTGAGCAGATATTTCGATTTGACATCTACGCAAAGCCAAAATTTTATACCAAATTTGTCGGGTTTATTCACCATGTATTGTGTAAATTTGCATCTTGCTTTTGTAGTAAAGACTTGTTCGTCAACAGCGATGTTTTCACCTGGTCTATAACAGGATTGCAATTTTCAATAAAACGGCTCCAAACATACGAAATTAAGGTGAATTTCCTCTGTTTTATGTTGTGGTTGTAATGACCAATTATGTATGTATGTATCTGTTTTAAGTCAAGTAGTTTTTTCTTTCGTGAAAACGAATATATGTATTTCATTATTTCTTTGAATCGGTCTCTAGATATAGTTTGTGAAGAAAAAGCAACTCCCCATTTTTTGTTCCATAACCCATTTACATATATATTATTGATTCCACAAACACCCCTAGCGTACAAAACTGAGATGAATTTGTCCAGTTCTTGTAAAGCCATAACCCAAACACGCTTCAATATCTTTGTTCCGAAGAGATCTAGTCATAAAAAATCTTATGAAAAACTGATAAAAATAAGTAAAAGCAACGTGCGCGTTGGCTGAAATTACATAACGGCATAATAGAGAAAACTTAAACAAAAAATAACGGTATTTTAATAATTTCATGAAATAAAAATTGGGAAACGTAATTGATACAATAAATAGATAAGTGAAGGGTCAGATGACCCCTCTCCGTCTTTTTAAGTAGTTGCTTTAATTATTGCAATTTGGAATACCTAAATAAAAAAAATACTTTTAAATTAAATTTTATGGAATATTAAAACTCACGAAGTAAGAAATCTGTGTTATAATTCATAAATGAAATATTAGCAGTTAGATTTGTAAATGGGTCAATTGACCCCTGTCCGTCTTTCTAGTGTTAAAATCATCTATTCGCTTTTAATAGTGGCGCTATCTTAGAAGTTTTTTGAATAATTTTGACGATATTGGCAATAATCTTATGGTTATGTAAATCTCGCTTTCGTATCATTTTGAGAAAAGAAGTCTTCCACTCTTAAGTATATTCAGGTAGTAAGATGTCAGTAACAGAACAATCCTTTTAACTAATTGGATCAGGTCTATAAATATTTTACTGCTGATTTTATGGTTCGAGGAGCCTTTCTTTTCGAGCTCATCTCTTTTTAACAACAACGTTTATGAAAAAAATTCTATTAGTTCCCTATTTATTTTCTGTACCTGTAGCATTTATGTATCTATAAAATTTTAGTCAATTATCGCCTTTAAACACTCTCATGCAATGGGTGCTGTAAAAGCGATAGGTTGTGCGTAGACACGTAGTCCAAAAAGAAATTCTATGAAGTATCGACTTAGATCTAGCTTTGGAAATATTTTATCTTACTTAGCCATTTGTTGGATTTTGACCTGCCTTATTACTGGTTCTTGCAACGCAGACAAACTTTCTACATCAGCTTCCGGTATCTCCTGCTTCAAGTACTCATTTCGCTGGAAATTCATCTCTGCTCTAGACGGTCTCGGCCAAGCCAGCGTAGACGATGGTTATTAATGCGCTGAAACAGTTGACCGAAGATCTTGTCTAGTACTTTTTTCTCGAATGCCCTCAATGCTGTTGTATGTATGCGTAATAGTCGACCATGCTTCCTTTCCATAGAGATCTCGGGAAGGATGAGAAACTTTTAGAGCATTATAGTTATCGGTACAATCCACTTCGTATGTCCAACGATGTCAGTGCCGTCAATATAGGTAAGCAACCGGCCGACTTCCGCAGATTATTCTCCATGAGTATAATGGCCATTAGCGTTGTTGTCCTTAAATCGCTGAATCGCGATTTTGACTTTATCATGGGAAAGCCTCACTCTAATCGCAAATCCGCAACCAAATCCGTGCTTTTCCGCATGGGAGCAGATCATATAATATATTGTTACGCAAATCGAAATGACCTAATATTAACAACAGCAAAAAAAAAACGATAAACAAAAGCTACACGATACATATACACACTAACACTAAGAATACAATGAACGTGTTGATTATCTAAAGCTGCACACACACATATGTACAATTAACCTGGTTGCACCTGGTACCAACAACAACATCTATGTGACAAAAAGGGATGGACAACGTAAGCAAGGTACACAAACAATAATGTAGTAGCAATAGAGCCCTCGAGAAGGCGAGAGCAAGAACCTTCCATATCGAGAACATTCATTATACTGATTGCGTGCGTATATAAAAGGGCAGCAAGGCCCGCAGCGAGTCATTAAGCGTTCAGTCAGCCTTGTGTGAAGTTGCGTGTGAACAAAACAGTTTGAAGATCGCCGTTGCGAATAGTTATCTGATTAGAACTAGTAAAATGAATAAACAGATAATTGTAGTTATTGTTATATACGTGGTACAAGTTCGAACAGTGGCACATAAGATAGTGCGGACAATAAAAAGTGTAGCTGAAATTAAACAAATATTTGTTTTTTACTTTGTTTGCAATTAACGAACTTATATTTAAACGTTTTTAAAAAGGTAAAATACGTAACAATTGGTGTCAGAAGTGGGATTGCAAAATCCAAAAGTAAAAATAAATAAAAAGAAATAAATAAATAAATAAAATGAAACATTCCGAACTAAGAGTGGACCGGCTGAAACGAGAGTTGGGTAAACTACAGATGCCAACAACGGGCACGAAGAATGAACTGCAAAGGCGGTTAAGGGAACAACTGCAGCTTCAGGGCATTGAAATTGATTCCTACGAGTTCGAAGATGAAGAGGAACGAGAGTTACAGGCCCCTGCAACGCCTAGCGGTGTTGACATAAATTCGTTGCTAGCCGCTATGATCGAAAAAATGCAATGTTAGATGATAAACAAGAAGCTTCTCGAAAAGATAGTGCACAAATTATGGAGATAAAACTTCCAACTTTAGAACGTAGAAGGGCTGTTTTAGGGGTTTGTTTTGTTTTTATTCTGGTTAAAGGTGATATCGATTCGGAGTTTTTGCTTTGTAACCTGAATTTCAGTATTCCAGCAAGATTTTCACGGCACTATCGTCCTCTTTCTTTAGATTTTTATAAAACGAACTATGGATGTAATTTTCCTTTTCGTAGATTATGTAATGATTTTAACTTATATTATGATTTTATTGTAGCGTTTGTAATATAAAACGTAGCTTATATGCTGGCATTAATTTGTAAATTATTATATCAAAATGTATTTTCGTTCTTGTCATAGGTAGTTCCTGTTTATTGTTACTTTATTCAGTTTGTGATTAAGTTCTGTAGCTGTTTTATGTTCCTAGTTGCCATTACTTTTCCCTTACCCGCTACAGTCCGAACTATAGTGTGTACGTGTCTACGTAATGGGGACGACCCCTCCGCGGTCGTGTGAGAGTGGGTTAGCGTGAGGCCGGGGACGTTCGAAAAAAAGAATGGAAGTAGCAAACCAGAAGCTATTCCAAGTTTCTAGAACCGAAAGTCAAAAACTTCTAGCTGAAGTGCAAGAAGCTTCTAGAGCTGAAAACCATAAACTGCAAGCAGCAATTTTGTCAAAAATTGAAAAGGAGCTCGAAGCGACAACAGGGAAGCTGGAGGAAATACATGATTCGGTTAGCTAAAGAATCACTGGTGTCGAGGAAAGAGTGTCAAATTTAGAAAAGACAGTTGACACAAAGGTGAACAATTTAGAAAAGACAGTAGACACAAAGGTGAACAATTTAGAAAAGACCGTTGACACGAAAGTGAACGATTTGGGAAAGACAGTCGACGGAAATCTCGTGATGATGGAGGAAAAGATCAACAACCTCCACAGCCAGCAACCAGAACCAGTGCGAGTCGTATCAGAAGGTACTGGTAGGATAAAACCACCTTCCTTTGATGATAGCTCTCCCCTATCCGTATTCAAGTTCCAATTCATGACAGTAGCCAGCAGAAACGGATGGGACGATGGAGAGAAGGTTCTGGAACTAATTTTTTCGCTAAGAGGTGTCGCAGCTGGGATCCTAGAAACCATGCCAACCAGCTGCAGGAACAACTACAACGAGTTAATGGTGGCGTTACAGCGGAAATTTGGCGATGAGCACAAACGAAATTTGTATCGCATGGAATTAAGGTGCCGGGCGCAAAAGGCTAATGAGACACTTAGGTCTTTGCAATGGAAGTCGAGAGATTAGTGCAGCTAACATACCCCGGAGGAAACCACCCGCTGATAGACAACATTAAGACCGAGGCGTCTGTGAATGAAATTAAACTAGCGGTATGTTCTACGCAGAAGACAACCTTTGCAGAGACCGTGGCCTTCGCACTAGCCCAAGAGACCGCTCGCACAATTTCTAGACCACCAGTTAACAAAGTACGAAAAATGGAAGTAGTGGAGGAAGATGAACGCCTTTTAACTAAAGTTAAGGAGATGGTGAAGCAAGCTTTGGGACGGAAAAAGGGCTAAACTTAAATGCTTCAATTGTGGAAAGAGTGGTCATTTCCAAAGAAACTGCAAAGCGCCACGCAAGAGATCAAGATCCGCCTCACCATCAAGGAATAAGAAACGGCGAACTACCAACCATCTTCACAAAAGTCCTCGTTGAACTAAAACGAGCTAGCACTGTAGGACAAGTGCTGGCTTCCACAAACGAGGGCCCCGCAATCTCAATATCAGTGATGCAACAGAACAACAACAATCTTACGGCGTGCGGGTACATAAATGGCAGACCACATACCTCCACTATAGGCGCCGGGGCTACGCAGTCTATCACCAGACCAGATGTAGTGAAGGGAAAGTGTGAGGCACTTAGAAATGTAAGACTACGGACAGCTACTGGAGAGTCTGCCACCGTCCACGGAAAAACAGAGGCGAAGGTGGCTATAGCCAACATTAGTGTGTCACGTTTTTATTGTTGCCGATATTGTGGACGAGGATATCATTGGTGCCGATTTATGATAGCTCATGGTATCAATTTGAATATGGGGCAACAGATTATGAGTTGACGAAATGTGGAGATACCTCTTGGCGTGGGGTACAAGCATCAAGTGCACGCCAGAAGGATAGTTGTGGTCGAACAACTTAAATTGCCACCTCAGACTGAATCACTGATATGGGCGCGTATGGAGGGAGATTGTGTGGAAAACCGCTAGTGAGTTGTGGAACCAACAGAAATTCAGGCCGATTTGTTATCAGCGAAGTCCCTCGTCAAATCCACCGAACAGAGAATATTCCCAGTGAGAGTCTGTAAGAACTCCGATGTGGGCCAATGTACTCCAGTGGAGACGGTAATAAACACCGAAAACAACCTGCCGAAAGATCAAAAGGAATTTGGTGAAAATGTGGAGAAATGGGTAGCAGGTTTAGCAGCTCCAGAGACAAATAAAGCCAAAAAGCTGCTGAAGAGGTATGCTTTCGCCACGAACAGTAGAAGACAAGAAAGAACAGCTATGGTGAAGCATGAAATTGATATGGGCGAAACGAGATCGATAAAACAGGCACCCAGAAGCATACCGCTGGCGAAGCGTAATGAGGTTAAGGAGTTAGTCAACGAAATGAGGAAGAGCGGTGTAATCGAACCATCATCGTTCCCGTGGAGCTCACCTGTAGTCTTAGTAAAGAAGAAAAATGGCAGTACAAGATTCTGCGTAGACTACAGGAAGCTGAATGATGTCACCAAAAAGGATAGTTACTCGCTTCCAAGAATTGACGACACACTCGACATGTTAGCCGGAACGAAGTGGTTCTCCACATTGGATTTACAAAGCGGGTATTTGCAGGTGGAGATTGCAGACAAAGACAAAGAGAAAACTGCATTCAATGAGATTGATGGCAATGGCTGGACTAAAATTAAGCGTAAAGAAATGTGCATTTTTCCAAAAGCAGGTGAAATATTTGGGGCATCTTATCACGCAGATGGCATATCCACCGATGAAAATAAAATACGAGTTGTAAAGGACTGGCCTCGTCCCCAGAATCTTCATGAACTACGCAGCTTTTTGGGACTATGCACATACTACAGACGCTTTGTGCCTAACTTTGCCAGCGTGGCTGCAAGTCTGCATGAGCTCACCAAGAAGTCAAAAGTATATCAATGGGGTGAGCCACAGGAGAAGGCGTTCCAGACACTAAAAGACCTATTGTGTGCTGCACCAGTTTTGGCATATCCATTCCCAGGAGAAAAATTCATTTTGGACAGTGGTGCTAGCGGATATGGTATTGGTGGTGTACTTTCCCAAGTGGTTAATGGAACAGAGAAAGTCGTAGGCTACTATAGTCGCACATTGTCAAAGCCTAAACGGAACTACTGTGTGACTCGACGAGAGCTACTTGCAGTGCTGGAGTGCATCAAACATTACCATAAGTACCTGTATGGCGAACATGCTAAGGACTGATCATTCCGCACTGAGATGGCTGCTACAATTCAAGAACCCTGAAGGACAACTAGCACGTTGGATTCAGCGCCTCCAGACTTAGGACTTCAGCATCGAACACCGAAGAGGCATAAAACATGGGAATGCTGATGCTCTCTCACGCCGACCCTGTAATTTGGAGTGTAAGCATTGCGTGAAAGCCGAGAAGAAAGAATCCATCGTTGATATCTGGCTAAGGCGGGTCGAAGCCAACGAAGACTGGTCCGAAGCACAAAGACGTGACCCAATATTGGCGAAGATAATAGCAGATAAGGAAGAGGACAAACGACCTACCAGAAATGTGATATCCGCAGAAGGTCTTCTTACAAAAGCATATTGGGCACTAGGGGACAGCTTAAAGATCATAAATGGATGCCTATATCGACATTGGGAAAGCGAGGATGGCAAGACCTCATCCAACCTTTTAGTATTGCCTTCCTCCAAAATGAAAGAAGTGTTAAAGGAATTCCATAATGGACCTAGCGGAGGACATCTTGGAGTGACAAACACACTGGAAAGGGTAAAACAACGTTTTTATTGGGTTGGATGTCAGCAAGCAGTGGCGGACTGGATAGCAAACTGCACTTAGTGTATTGCGGCTAAAGGTCCAGCAAGAAGAAGTCGAGGTCAGAAGCAGCAATATAACTCAGGCGCACCTTTCGAGCGATATGTTTTCGTTGTGATGGACTAATTCAGAATGGCCGGAAGTATATGCCATACCCAATCAAGAAGCGAACACAATAGTAAAAGTTTAAACAACTGGGTATGCCGCTACGGGGTTCCAATATAACTACATTCCGACCAAGGCAGAAATTTCGAGTCGGCTGTATTCCAGGAAATGTGTGAAGTATACAGTATTAAGAAGACTCGAACGACGCCTCTTCATCCACAGTCAGACGGAATGGTTGAGCGATTTAACCGAATCCTAGAGGAATACTTGCGGAAAATAGTGAGCGAGCAACAGACGGACTGGGACGAACACATTCCGAGGTTTCGACTAGCGTACCGATCTGTAGTCCATGATTCAATATCTAGATCACCCGCCAAGGTTATCTTTGGGACTGAGATAAAGCTGCCCGATGACTCAAAGTTTGGTGTTAAGCCTGCCACAGAGAGGGATGCCACATACGCTGGAAAAGAAAAAAGCCTGAATGCACTTCATCAGTTTGTGCGCACCCGTATAAAAATGGTCAGTGATAGAAGGAAAGCCAGGTATGATCGAGTAGCAAACACGGAGGGCTTTCATGAGGGACAACTGGTTCTACTATACAACCCAAAGCGGAAGAAACTAGCTGGGAAGGACTGTATAAAATAATTATACGGTTAAACGATGTCGTGTACAGAATACAGAAAGCTAACAGCCCCCGAACAAAAATGAAGATCGTACACATAGAGCGACTGGTAAAATATGGGAAAAGAGATAAAGAGCCTATTCGGGACGAACAGGCTTAAGTGGACGGCAGTGTTACGCAAGTCGAAACGACTTAATATTAACAACAACAAAAAACGATAAACAAAAGCTACACGATACAAATACACACTAACACTATGACTTCAATGAACGTGTTGATTATCTAAAGCTGCACACACACATGTACAACGAACCTGGTTGCACCTGGTACCAACAACAACAGATATGTGACAAAAAGGGATGGACAACGTAAGCAAGGTACACAAACAATAATGTAGTAGCAATAGAGCTCTCGAGAAGGCGATAGCAAGAACCTTCCACATCGAGAACGTTCATCATACTGATTGCGTGCTTATCTAAAAGGGCAGCAAGGCCAGCAGCGAGTCATTAAGAGTTCAGTCAGCCTTGTGTGAAGTTGCGTGTGAACAAAACAGTTTGAAGATCGCCGTTGCGAATTGTTGTGTGTAAGAACTAGTAAAGTGAATAAACAGATAATTGTTGTAGTTATTGTTATATACGTGGTACAAGTTCGAACAGTGGCACATAAGATAGTGCGGACAATAAAAAGTGTAGCTGAAACTAAACACATATTTGTTTTTACTTTGTTATGTTACTTTTATCTACGGGTGACGGGACCTACAATTTTAAAAGGTTTTTATATCAATTTTATTTACTTTCAGAGTCGAAAGAAAGAAATATTTTCTCATATTTTATTTTGTTCGCTATGTCTGAGATGAAGTTTGAAATATCGAGCTCTGTAATAATAAATCAGCACAGTACATACTAGACTAGGTGAACATATTGTCAAGTTTAATCTGAACAAAGGCCCTGGCGTAAGTGAATTCAGCAATGAGAGTCTTACTGAAATTCGTCGCACAGCTATTATTTTTATTCTTTCAATTATTAAGTTTGTTTGGTTTGTTTTAATTAAAATGATACCTAAGATTGGCAAGTATCATAAGAAAGCGGAATCATACATGTCGCGAGCAATGTTAAATGTTATTTAAACTATTGTATCAAACGTATAGAGGTGTACTCCAGATTATCGATTTGATTTCAGGAGAAAACATAGCCCTAAAAACCTTTCGACGATAAACTTATCTATTAATGTTGTAGTGTTGTTAGAAACCTACTTAACAGAAAGTGGCTACTCGCCACCTAATTGCAGCTAGTGTGACACAGGATCGTATTTTGGATCTTATTCTGCATTTAATTTTTATTTTGCATCTGCCAACTAATAATCATATTTACATGCTCGAGGGCTACAATGTTAAGTCTATAAAGAATAAAGCTCCATAAAGAAAAAATGGATTGCTTAATTGGCCATTAACAACCCGATTAACGGATTTCGGCCTGCCTTAACACATCCTTCCAGGCACCTCTACTTCTTGCGCGCCTAGGCCAGTTTGTCACACCAATCGGTGACAGGGCTTCCGCAAATCTCCGCATCAAATACCCGTCTCGCCGGAGCATCCTGCTCCATTCGAACGACATGGCCGAGCCAGCGCAGCCGCTGGATGTTAATACGCGGCACAACGTCCATGTCGTTGAGGAGCTTATACAGCTCACTGTTGGACCGGATGCAGAAATCATCGCCAACTCGCCCTGGACCGAAGATCTTACGTAGGACTTTACTCTCGAATACTCTCAAGGCTGCTGCATCAGTGCTTAATAGGGTCCATGCCTTTGCGCTATAAAGAAGCACGGGGAGTATGAGCGTCTTATAGAGTAATAGTTTTGTCGTACTAGGGAGGTCTCTGCTACTCAATTGCCTATTGAGACCATAGTAGTACCTGTTGGCAAGAGTTATCCTGGGCTTGATCTCCAGACTGACATCATTTTTGATGGTAACGGCGGAGCCAAGATAAATAAATTCTTTGACTATCTCGAAAGTATAGCTATCGACCATGATTTGATATCCAATACGCCGCACATCTCTACTTGTCCATAACATATACTTTGTTTTGCCCTGATTTACTGCCAAACACATCTTAGTAGACTCCCGTCCATTAGCACTAAAGGCAGCAGTAACATCTCGCTTGGTACGCCCTATGATGTCAATGTCGTCAACGCATGCTGCAAGTGGACGTTTTTTTTTTTAAAATAGTGATATTATGATGCACTCCCGCCTTTCGCAGAACACTCTCCATGACGAAGCTGAAGTGGTCACATGATAAGGGATCGCCTTGTCTGAAACCTATCACGGTATCGGAGAGGTCTATTCCTACCTTGAAGGAGCTGCAGGAATTGCTCAGTGGCATTCTGCATAGCCTTATCAGCTTCGCAGGTATATCGTAGGTAGTTGGGATTCAGCCTCTTAATATCTGTTCCCAGAATGGAAAGACCGATGCGAACCTGTAACATTTGTAGTGGACACATTCTCTAAATGATTATGAATAGCTTCAACTTTTTCCTCACTAGTTCTCGCCCGTTTGCCATTTTGTAATCGAATAGGAGCTTTGCATGTGGTAAATCTTACTATTTTTCACTGCTTTCTATAAATTCTAGTCTTTTCAGTTGAGCCCAAATTCATCAAAAAATGTTGAAGATTAGACTTTTTTGTTCATTCTGGGCATTGTATATCTTTGTTTGACACTCTTTTAGAAGAATCTTTAAATTAGGGGAACGGCATTCTTACCGTAGGATAAGTAATATTCATCTTCACATGGCCTATAGATAGGAATAGAAACTTGAGCTCCGCAGGTCATAATTGTAATAATTTGGTTAACCGCAGATTCAATTTCTATGACTGATTTAAGTGGTAGATTAATAGATAGATGCGAACTAATGTACGTTTTATATCTACGCCAGTTTGGTATTCGGATGGGACGAACTACAATTTTTTAAACTGCGTGGATTATCGTGTAAAAGCAATATAATTGGTCTCTTCGTGCATGTGCTCCACACCGGGTATCTTCACGAATCCCGTCGCAATGTGAAGTAAATGGTTCTGTATCGTTTGCAACGCACGACACTGAATTTCGCTGAGGAAGCGGCTCTAAATTAGGGAGGCATAATTAAAAGAGCATTAAATTGTTGTGTATATTGAAATAATCGTTTCTTTGTTCATACGCCGTGCTAAAGCCTGCTCCTCACTTGAAAGTGAAAAAGACTGTTTTCCACCATTTGAATGAGGTTGCCTTCGACAGAGATATCAAGTCTCTCCTTAGAAGAGATGCTGTGGTCTTAGGAATTTTAGCCTCAATCCTTAGTTCTAGCAAAAGTCCACAGTGGTGGCTAGGTAGTTTGTAATCCTGGCGCTTATGTCATCAATGGTAACACCGGAGGAGAATACATACATCAGTATATGACACCATTGAGGCGTTTGGTGATGAGTCCAGAAGAGAGGTTAAATAGATATTAAAAAGAATACGCGACAGAACCCCATCTTGTAGAACGCCCATTCTGTAGGCAGATTTTTGTCCACAAAACTCCACAATCTTCTGCCGACTTCCCAGATAATTGATGGTCCATCGGTTCACATCGTTGGGCTGGGTGGAGTTTAATATGTCTTTCATAAGTATAGGGTGGTCGACAGTATCGAAGACCTTGGAGAGATCAAGGGCCACCATGATAGTGCGTTGACACGGTCGTCGTTGATTTAGACGGTTTGTTATCAGTGCTGTGATTTCGGTTAGTGCTGTGGTAGTGCTACGGGACTCTCTAAAGCCATGTTGGTGATTGGCTGTAGTAAAGAAGTCGCCGTAGTCTACTAGGTAGTGCGTTGGTTTATAAGACGTGAGGCCACGGTTCAAACCCCAGGTCAGACATCTCCAACAAAACGGAATGTGACAAAACATTTCTTCGGCTACTTCCTTTTAGCAGATTTCTGGCAAAAATTCTGAGAGTAAATAAATTTGCCATGAAAAAATTTCTCAAATGTTCTTTTTATAAGCATTGTAATATTTAAACGGAGAACTAATAATTGTGTATACCACTTTAATCTTATATTTGGACAAAGCAAAATATTCACTATCAAATGGAGTTATATCTATTAATGCCTTTCTTATACAATTTGTTAATAAATAGATACGTTCCAACATTAGACTGTTTTACCTAGTTTTACAATTTTATTTTTATTAGAAAAATTCAGCCGCAACACACTTTTGCAAGACATCGTTTTTTGTTGACGACCGTTTGACCATTATTATTAATTTTCGCACCTTCTTGATCATTGGACCTCAATTGACCTCAGTAATTTTACATTGGTATCCTACAAGTCTACGACCATAACACAATAAACCTATTCTTCGTTGCCAGAAAGTCCTCACCCTCGTTCCTCTTTGAACCGTCTGTCATAATGCCGACAATATTTTTTTTGCAATATTAGATTAGAATAGGTTTTGAGCCTAGAAGCCAAAATTGTAATTTCGTCCTAGAAGAGAGAGAGAGAGAGAGAGAGGATAGTGAAGGGAATAGGGAAATTGGAAAAGGAGAATAGGTAGGAAAGAGAAATATGAGAGACGTAGTAAAAAAGATGGACAGCAAACACACAATAGAGCGCGATTTCAACATTGCTGCCCTAGTATATCTCAACCTTTTTATTAATCTACTAGCTGTACCATTCGCGTGTTGCTGCGCCACCAACTAAAATAAATTTGAAGGAAAGACATTGCACAAATGTCCAATTAATTTTGAATCATTTTATTGATTTTGTTTCCCGTTGTCCTGATCATTCAGATGAACTGACGCATTCGATCAGTTTCTTATCGCACTTCTCATTGTTCAAGTGGTTCAAGCGAACGGGTCTCTGCGGCATATGCTCGAAGATTTTCCAGTCACAATGCTCGTCTGATTCTGAGGCTCGTAAAGATATTTTCTTCCGTGCTTGAGGTGTAGGTCGACCAATTGCTTGTCATTCATTTGGAATAATTTTCAGTGACGTCATCCATCGGAAATTAATCGCACCAACCTCCGTCGACTCATGCGCAACAACTTTGGTAAAGAAAGCACAGTTTACGATTTAATTCATTTTGAGTAATTTTCAGTGGCACCACCTGTCGGAAATTGGTCATACCAACTTAGAAACCTTCGTCGGCTCATGCGCAACAACTTCGGTAAAGATCATATCATGATCAAATGCACAGTTTACGATTTAATTCATTTTGAATAATTTTCAGTGGCTCCACCTGTCGGAAATTGGTCATACTAACTTAGAAACTTTCGTCGGCTCATGCGCAACAACTTTGCTAAAGATCATAACATGATAAAATGCACAGTTTACGATTTAATTGATTTTAAGTAATTTTCAGTGGCGCCACGAGCCGGAAATTAGTCATACCAACTTAGAAACCTTCCCCGGCTCATGCGCAACAACTTTGCTAAAGATCATAACATGATCAAATGCATAGTTTATGATTCTATAAGGTACATACAAACAAACATTCATTTTATATGGGTATGTGGGCGTGGCACCTCGCCTACTTGAAATTTTAAAATAAAAAGTAGCCTATAGTTCCTTCGAGACATACAGGAAGGTACTGTTAAAATTTCAAGAAAATCGGTCCAGCCGTTTACACGTCTATAGACTTTCATTTTTATATATATAGACGTATTTCAATTACTGTCGTGTATAAAATATTACATAGAGCTGACGGGTGACGTACGTAATATTTTGTTAGACAATAACACTCATACTTTTATTTATTTATTTTACTTTATTTGATTTGCCTATTTCAACATAAAAAGTAGCCTATAACTCCTTTCAGACATACAGGAAGATATTTCAAGAAAATCGGTTCAGTCGTTTAGCCGTCTATAGACTTCAAACAAACCCACAAAAAGTAAACACACATTCATTTTATTATATAAGAAGATGGAGCGTCTAAATGCCGGCTCTCAACAGAGAGTCCAAACCTTCGGAAATGCCCTTGTCCAGGGTCATCAACATAGTCGATAGTTTCCAACTCCTCGTCGCAACACTGTCTGTAGCAGTCCATAGACTTCTAGACACATAACATCTCAATGCATCTCCCCAACGCCTCTGCCCTTCCTCCGATTTGTACCGTTATATACAGTCTATATATAGCAAGCTTTTGTTCTAAAATCCCAATACATTTGTCTGCAGACATTGATTCTTTTAATCGAAGTAAACCTAAACTCTAGAAATACCAATACTAGTGAAGTGTGTCTTAAAAAGTAAAATCCCAGGATTTTTGAATTGTTAAAAAGTGCCTGATCTCGGGATTTTCAATACTAAATTTAACTATATACATCCTTTTTTTACATTTTACTAACCAACGCTTGCCTTATTAGCGGTCCTAGAGAATTCAATTTGTTTTTTACAATCATTTTTATAATTGTTAATCACTTTTGTGATTAATAGTGCTTCTATGAAATCCATTTGCTATTTTTATTCCATGATTTTTTCGTTGAATTTACCAAAAGAATATTTGATATTATTCGTCCGACTCTTATTTTGTGCCGACAAAAATTAAGTCATTTAAACAAATAAAATCCCTAAAACGTCTTAGAAAATTTCGGGTGTCTGCCAATATAAGTCAATTGTTTTTGATAACGACTAAGGCGATGCCAGTGGTGTCTTCTTGCGACGACAACGACATACATAATAAGGGGGAATATGTCAGATCTCGAAAGTGCCAAATAAAATTAAACATTAAATAAAATGTTAGGAATATACAAAACAACTACGAATACTTTGGTATTACAAAAGCAGCACCTCTTATACGAAATTGGTAGTTTTGATACAACATCAAAGTCAAATTCGAATCTTTGAAATCACCTTTACGACTTAGAATGGAAGATTGCACTTGCTAAAATAATAACATAAAGCTCAAAAATATACAAAGGCGGAGTCTTACAAGCTTATACGTTTTTTTTTTTAAAGGGTGTTGTAACTTTTCTAAATGTCTGTCTTAACGCTAACAAATAATGCGAACAGATATATAAATGATTTAATTTATCTTCAAAAAGAATAGCGTTAGTGAACAAATCCATAGATTAATAGATTTGAAGAAAATAAATATATCTCATCTCTTTTTAGCGACATTTCTCAAGTGTTCGACAGAGGTACTCACAAACGAAACTGTTTTCAGTTCGTAAAATGACGGAACCAATATCAAGTTTCAATAAATAAATAGTGAAAAATATATGAACAAAATATTTATATAATAAAACTTAATTTTAATTGACAGATCAATATTACCTATTATATAATATTACCAATATTACCCAAAGTCAGTAAGTTATTTGTGTAATATTATTAATATTTGTAATTTGATTTACAAGTTTCGTTGAATATCTTTTTTTTTCATCTTATTTTTTTTTATTTATTTCAGAGTTCAATATGATAATTGTCCAAATAGATGGACTTTCCACCCTGCTGCCTTAGTTAAAGTTGTGTCTTTTCGTGTCGGCGATTTAGTTACCATTATTAATGACTCGGCAAAAGTACAGCAATTGCAAAAAGGACATGGAGAGTGGATTGAACTAATGCGATATGTATGAAACTTATTTATAAGTTTTCTACAATAATATTAAAATTTTATTTCTATCTTATCTTTTAAAGGCTCTCGGTAAACTTTGCAAAGTAGTTAAAGTCTATTCAGATGGCGATTTACGCATTGAACAACTGGACGATGGTTTTGAATGGACGCTAAATCCTAAATGTGTAAAGCTAGAAAGATCACCTCTAGCAACCGCAGCAGAACGCAGTAACAGCATGATGGATTTAAGCCATCGTAGAACTGATCATGTCATGACACCACTTTCAGGCTTGTCGGGAACTTCAATGGCTGATAAATTAGTTCGTGAGGCAGCCCAAGGTCATATAGAATTTGTTAAACAGTATTTAGATGCACATCCTGACCAGATAAATGTCATGAGTGGCGGAAAATCTTGTATTCAAGTCGCTGCTCATCAAGGTTATGTAGAAATAGTAAAATATCTTATTGACAAAGGAGCAAATGTAAATGTTGTTGATAAAGAAGGTGATTCAGCACTGCATTATGCTGCTTTTGGAAATCAGCCAGACACAATGCGAATTTTACTGCAAAATAATGCCAACATTAATTTTTTAAACTCCAGTCATTGTTCAGCGTTGCATATATGCGCCCATAAAAAAACTCCGCACTGTGTTCGGGAATTACTTTCGTTTGGAGCTGACGTAAACATTCAAGATTCATATGGCGACACTGCATTACACGATGCTATTGGAAAGGAAAATACAGAGGTTGTAGAACTGTTATGCAATGCACCAAACCTCGACTTCACCGTCAAGAATAATAGAGGGTTTAATGTACTACATCACGCAGCTCTTAAGGGAAACGTAACAGCTGCTCGACGTATTTTGCATTTAGCTAGGCAGTTAGTAAATGTTAAAAAAGATGATGGTTTTGCTGCTTTGCATTTGGCGGCTTTAAATGGTCATGCACAAGTTGTAGAAACACTTGTAAGAGAAGGTCAAGCTGAAATAGATATTCGCAATAACCGACGACAAACACCTTTTTTATTAGCAGTGTCCCAAGGTCATTCTGCTGCTATTGAAAAACTAGTCAAGTTGGGGTGTGACATAACCGCTCGTGACGAAGACGGCGACAATGCCATGCATTTATGTGTTATTAAAAAAGCGAATCTTTTACAAGCCTCTGAACCGACGTTAGAAACTTCTCCGGATATTTTCGCAGTATATGATAGTTTAGCATATATAAATGAAGATAGATTGATGTATACTATACTGTGTTATCTATCTCGTTTAGGTTGTCGAATAAGTCAAAATAATAAGGGAGCAAATATTTTTGAATGGATTACTGATAAGAATTTAAAAAAATTAATTTTAGGCAATCAACATATAGAAACTATTTCTACACATAATACCCCATCGACGTGTACTGAAGTAGCTACAAACTCGCTTCCAGATGCATTAGTCCATAACATCCAGTCGATTAATCTAAGCGCTGTTGAACCTGTTGGTGCCATCGCTTCAAATATTTTACAACTTACAGATGATTCCACTTTATCGGACAAACCATCTAGCTCTAATCATAATCAATTTCATGATACTGCTTCTAGTACAGCTACACGAAGGCAGTCTACAAAAACATTAACAGCTAACATCAACACAAATAATAACGATGTTGATGGAATAGAATTGGAAAAAACAACAAGTTCTCATGCTCCGCTTATGACATTATCCACCACGCCACAAGAATGCATTGTATGTGATGAAACCCTACAACTAATTAAATTTGAACCTTGTCAACATCAAATATCATGTGAAGATTGTGGAAAACGTATGAAAAAATGTTTACGATGTGGAACACAAATTGAGCGGCGAATAGATTGCAATGGACGTCTTATTACCAACACAGAGTCAACAAATTTACCATCTGCCGACAGGCTTCGCTACTTGGAAAATAAAATACAGGAGTATGAAGAGTCTCATTATTGTAGCATATGCATGGAACGAACTCGTGATGTAGCTTTTCTTTGTGGACATGGTGCATGTTCCCGTTGTGCTGAAACTTTGCGAACATGTCACATGTGTCGGAAAACTATTCTCAAAAAAATTAATTTGTATTGAATAACTTCGCTCTTTTCAACCGAGATAATTTTTATTTTAAGAAATTTGAAATGAAAACTTTGTTTGAAACTAAATGATTATGTTGAAATTGGTAATTTTAAAAATAATATATTTTTATTTTATTCTTTACTTAGTCTCTTTTAAAAGTTATCAGACATCTTCAATTGTTTATATAATTAAATGTCCCAATTTATAAGGGACTATAGTAGGAATAAAGAGCACATTCTATGTACATTTATGTTCTGATAAATTTTAATAACTATTTGAAATTTTTTACAAGGGTAGATGTAATTAATACTTACATGAATTAAACTATATTGTTCACTTAAATTTATGTTACAATTATGAATTTTAATTATTGATATATTTAACTTAAAAAAATTATTTATACAATTCTATATTATAAAATAAAAATAATTGTAAATGATTCTATTTTACAGATATCATTTGATATCTAATATCGAATCAATAAACGCGAATGGCCGTATTTAAAAATAAACTTTAAAAATGTATATGCTTCTTTTAAATTGTAATTAAAAACAATTATTTGTCTACTCAACCTTTTTAAGGAATCTTACCCCACTTTATATCTATAATAGCGTCATTTTAATTTTTTTTTAACTTTTAGTAAATTTATATCAAGTGTACGCAATAATAGAACACTCTCGAACCAATTTTTTAATATTTTTTGTATCGCTATCCAATTTATTATATTCATATGTATATTTTACAAAAAATTTGAACAAAATTAAATTCGAAATGATCGGAATGGGGTCAAAGTGTTTCCACTTCCAAGCCATTTTTTTCGATAAAATCATAGAAAAGTTTTATGAATATTACACTCTAAAGACGAAGATTGTACTTATGAAAGTGATATCCAAAATTGGCAAAGATTATATAAAATGTGGCTGAGGACTGTGTATTAAAAGTCGTTCTGTAGTTCATTTATATCTACATAGAATTCTATTTTTACTGATGACACGTTTTTTTATCAACTTGATACCAAGCAACTTGATACCTACAGAAACAAAATTTTAATTTATATTACGAAGGGAAACATTTCGCTCCGTTTAAATAAATGTCTGGTATCCTCAGCTGTTAATTATACCTGAAATGTAAATTACATATGTATATAAGCAAAATGAACTCAAATAAAATTGAATCCTTTTAGAAGATATTGTGTAATTTGTGTATATAGTGTTAATTTAGACAATTACGGGGAACTCTTAATGATTTAGGCTTGCAAAGATGTTGGCGCACTTGGTATCAAACAAACGACTTTAAAATTGTTTTCCCATTTTGTACCCCCTCTGGAGTACCCACCATCCTATAGTGTCTTATGAATATCCCTGAAAAAACCAGGAACATAGCACAATATAGGCGGTAGTTTTTTCCAAAGGTCCGCTCCTCTGCTCAGGAAAGACGAAGTTCAGAATTCCAGTGTCATGTTGAACGCTATTTCCAGCAGCCTGATTCCCTTATACGTATGGCGCTGTGCGTTGCAATCCGCTGAATCCTATTCAAGATTTTCCGCTTTAAAGTCTTATCCAATAAGTAATAACCAGACTAACAATCGCCAGATATATCCAGCATTGGATATTGTGTTAGATAAAGAGCATTCAGTCCCTTCTTCATTCTTTCCTTGGTGTTCTTTTTCCAGTTAGCTTGCTGTCTAGAACAACACAGGGATACTTGGCCTCAAAAGACGACCGAAGCTCCCTACCACCCATCCTCGGTAACCTAAAGGTTTCAATCCTGTAGTTACGCGAGAAAAGAAACAACTTTTTGGGATTTATACCCAGACCACAGTTTGCAGTCCAAGAGGATAAAACTCCAAGTGGATAAACTCCAAGAGGGAGTTGACAAGAATTTGTCACTTACCAGAATAACCACATCATCGGTATATGCCATTACGCAGCATGTGAGTAATAAATCTTACCAGAAAATCTGGGGCACGTATATCCCTGGAGAATCCTCAATTGAAGAAATGGTAACATTGTTAAAGGCCTCCAACATCTAAGAAGGCTGGCAAACTGTACTCACACGTAGCCAAATTTGCTTCAACAAAGCCTGTCACGTTAGGAAGAGTGTTCTCAACTGACTTACCCCTAACGTAAGTAGGTTGGAACGTACTTAACAGAGACCGGTCCATGTTTGACCTCAAATACAGATCGCTAGGTCTCTCCAGAGCTTTCAAAAGAAAGGATGACAACGATATCGATCTTTAGCGCCGCATTTGACCTCAAATACAGATCGATAAGTATCTCCAGAGCTTTCCGGCTTTCAATATAAAAACCACAAGCACAACTTCCAATCATCATATTACACCACCAGGTGTTCGAATAGTATATCACCATCATCACCAAGTAGAGTCGGAAGGATATCATCCGGACCAGGCGACTTAAAAGGCTCAAAGCTATTTATAGCCCATTTGACTATCCCTGGTAATGATTTCTTACTTGCGTCATGTCAGACAGGATCAGCTACTCCCAACGTAAAACTATCAGGATCCACATAGTAGGTAAAATGCGCTTAATATTCCTTTTGTATTCATTAAACTGGACCTGAGCGGAAGTTCCTCTTACCCTGCTAAATAAGGGGACAATCTTGTATGTAACATGATAACAAATGTCCGCCAAAGAACCAACTCGATCATTGATAACAGGAGTGGAACGACCCCTAAGGGCCCTAAGTTCCTCCTCCACAGCATTCCGAAAATCGCAGCCTTTCATATCCGCACGCAAGAAACTTTCCTTCTATTGTGTACACCCCGAAATCCGTTGAACAATGAAAGATTAATTATTAATGATTTAATTCAATTATTAATGTTTCAATTCATTTATTAAGTTTGTTTTGTTAACTTGTACACTTAAAATTGAAATTTGTTGAAAGTTTCTTCAAATCGGCTTGAAAATTTGAAATTGTTTACCCCTCGTGTTGTATGCGATTTGCAAATTTATGCTGCTCCGAAATCTCACTTGGCTTTGGGCATAAATGGGAACGTGATAGATTAATTAGGTCATCAAACGTTTTTGCTTTTTGGGATGTCAGGTGCAGTCAAACATGTCAGTGTATGGTAGAGCTTTAGGCTTAAACAATTCAATAGAATTTTGACGCAAATTTTGTCGCTTTCATCGTCTTTACTCGACCAGGCTCTTAAATCCAAATAGTTCTCTATTCTTTGCAAATAAGAATCAAATGATTCATTGTTCCAGCCGAAAGGCTGAAGATTTATGCCGTGTGATGGAGTAGTTGCTTGAATTCTTGCGGGCAGTTGCAAGAGAGTGTCAGCCAATTTTTGCAGCGTATCATCAATCGCCTGTGCCATTTCTTTTGTCGAAAAATTTAGACAGTCCGAAAGTCTTGTCTCTGTACGTACCTTACATGAGGATTCTATATAACCCCACTTATTACGTTGCCTCCTGTAATAGCTCCTCAAACCTCGTTCGCCAGTTATTGTGTACACCCCAAAATCCGTTGAACAATGAAAGATTAATTACACAGCCCTGTATGGGTTTTGCAAATAAGATGGCTCCAGGTATTTCCGAAGACATTTTGCGCGCTGAACACGAATCTGGTTTCAAAAACTTTCCATCACGTCAGGGGGTTGAAACCCTTAAAAATAGCGTTTTTGACCATATTTAAAACATTGTAGAGCTAAACACTGACGTGCTAGAACCGTCGCTATTGTTAGAAGTTGACAATTGATCTTTGTTCTTTAAAATGAGCCCAAAGCCAAATTGTTTGCATGTACCCTTAAAGTAGGGTGTGGTTTATGTCAAGGGGTGCAAGAGAAAAAGAAACACATTACGGAGGTCCTTAAAAATTAATCAGATTTACTTGAAAATTGTTACTCAGGGGTTTTTGGGGTCGCTGATTACAGATCTTCATTCAGATTTAAAAAAAATTCAAAATGGCGGTCGAGGTTTATAAAATCAGATGTACTTGAAAATTGTTACATATGCATATACATAACGGGCCATTACAACCCTTCAGTCAGGATTTAGACCTAGCTTCTCACACCACTTATGTTGTGTGCATTATTTTTATACATTAGTGGCGGGACCTATAGTTTAAAGTCGACTCCGAACGACTTCATGGCAATTTTATTTTTCTCAGTTTTTTGTAATCAGCGACCCCAAAAACCCCCGAGTACCCCCTTTTTCTCGAAAAGCTGACGTGATGGAAAGTTTTTGAAACCACAAAAAGTCCAAATTTGCAGGGCTGTGTTATTAATGTTTTAATTCAATTATTAATGCTTTAATTAGTTTATTAATTTCATCACTATATTTAATAAAAATTCAATTTGATTAATTTTGGGTGTGTTCGATTGAGATACCAAAAAACAATAACCAAAAAGATTAGGTTATCAGTTAATTGATATTCAATATATAATACCTTCGCAGAAGAGTCAGCAGCTCGTGAAAGGACACCATCCGGATATTTTGTTTCATACCACGAAACAGTGCCCCTGTGTCGAGCCAGCATCTTCTGCTCTTTAACTGAGAGGGAATCTACGTTGTAGTTTGCGAAACTCTTCAAGACTCCAAGATCTGCGTTGTGAATTCTTCTAATTTTGTAATGGGATCGTTTCCCCCAGGGTTTTTTGATCTATCAGACGAGATGTTTTTCCCATGCGGTCCGAATCAGTAGCTGGAAGCATCCTGACTGGAGAATTTCTAGATGGGGAGGTCACCTTCTCAGTGCTCCCAGTGATAAGCTGGATACGACTGGACGGGCACCTTCCGAAGTCTATCAGTGTCTTCATCTGATGGCGGGGAGACGGAGTCTGACTCCACATACATATCGTCCGTCGAAGTGTGGATCGCCGATGCACTTGCCTTACTAAAAGACTCCTCCACAGTCGTGACCTTCATACCACTTGGGCGAAATTGTATTTTCAACACTGCTCTCTCTCCTCAAAGAAATTACTCACAGGTCTAAAGACCGATTGGGTGTCATCATCGGATAAAAGAACCGATTTGTCCTCACAACCAGTGCCAGTTACTTGTTTCTAGGTGCTTCCCAGAGCTTGAGGTTTGTCCCTTCCTTCTTCAGAGCAAAGGCAGGGATTCACTGTTCAAAATGACAGTGGCGTTACTTGTGCCTAGTGCAGGTTCAGAAACTTCAAGTCCTATGTGAGTAGATGAGAGTTACTGACTTGGAGAATCTCTAAGATCTCTTTTGGATCGGAAGGTATGGCGGGAAATCTGGTAACAGATCTCCACCTCTGCGGCACGTCGACGAGACGAAATGTCTCGAGTTTAGCGCCAGGTTATACTTCCCCAAGCGATCCTATGGCAATCTTGTATAGCTACGCCGAACGCTCATCTGTCGAAGATATGAGTTTGATATGGCCTTGCCACCAACCAGCAACTTCACATTAAAGTGGGGGTTTAAAATTTCCCAGAACAATGTTTATGAAGCAATAGTATCATCACTTGCGTTCCGATTAATGACCAGTCAAATGAGGTGCTTTTCGCCACCTCTATTTACGACCTCATTTTTTGTTCCAGGAAGGATATGCATTTCTGACCACTACGTTTAGTCTGTATATCCTTAGTTGCGGCCGTTTTAGCTAACGCCCTCTGCAGCAAAAAAAAAGAATGACAAAATTTTTACCTCACTGGAGAGAGTTTTTCTCCGTAAGTTCTTTGGCAGATTTAACATCTAATAGATTTATAATTTTGTATATTTTGGTAAAGACCCTTTTAGAGAGATTTTTGTACCTTGTGGGAGTAACTTTCAAGTCCGTTGAAGCCGAAGGAGGCGCTTTAGAGATCTGCGAATCATTATTTATCTGATCACCCTGCATAATAAGTTGGCATTTGGGAAACTGGGATTGTATTCTATCTGGACCTCTTTAGCCTGATTTCAAAGACTGAGTTTACGCTTTGGATACGCTTAGAATACAAAAGCTAACAAAACCTATATGTGCAAATGGGGTCAGATAGATAACAAATCATTGTTTATTTCTTAATTATATTCAGTTTTTTAAGAACCATGTCAAATAAAAACTGATTTCGCTACTTTACAGCAATAAAACCTTAAAGTTGGTAAAGAGAGTTGAAATTGAAATATTCAAATCATTTGCAACTCTCCTTTCTCTTATTGACGATTATGTTATTAACTCTAGCAAATAATAGGATACAGCGATAACCACATTCTTTTTAATAATTAGATATTTAATTTTTGCATTTTATTCAAAATTCCATGTTAATGGTTTTGTTTACACAGTTGAAGTTAGTAAAGGGTCCGCCAAATAACTTTTTTTTTGTAAATGCTTTAAAAAAACTACTGAATATTTTCTCAAATTTCTTTTTTTATTTGAAAGTACAATCCTTCCGGTTAATAATGGAAAATAATTTCATTAAAATGGCTGCCTCGGCTGGCCATGCAGTAGCCTACACGATCGGTCCAATTTTTAAGCACATTATCGATTGCGTGCAGCTGTATTTCACCAATGGCTTCACGAATATTTTCCTTTAAAGCGTCAATTGTCTCTGGCTTGTCGGCGTAACACTTATCTTTGACGGCGCCCCACAAATAATAGTCCAACGGTGTCAAATCGCAGCTGCGATCTTCAAAAACAGGGCGCAAAACATACAGTGTAGCTTCGGCTGTGTGGCACGTAGCGCCGTCCTGTTGAAAGCAAATGTTGCCAATATCCTCCTCTTAAATTTTTGTGAACAAAAATTCGTTCAACATGGCCCGACAACGATCGCCATTGACGATGAGTAACGGCCACTCCTTGCTCATTTTCGAAGAAAAATGGCCCAATTATGCTTCTGGACCAAAATCCGCACCAAGCAGTGACTCGTTTTGGGTGCGTCAGCTTTTCAATGTATGCGTGCGGTTTTCTGTGCCCCAAATGCAACAATTTTGCTTGTTTACATACCCGGCAAGATCTGAAAAGATGATTTTTTTTTTTGCCAAAATCGGCATCTTCTGGTGTAGGCTACTGCATGGCCAGCCTAGGCAGCCATTTGAATGAAATTATTTTCCATTATTAACCTTTTTTTTTTTAAAGCATTTTCAAAAAAAAGTTATTTGGCGGAGCCTTTAATTAAGAAGGTTAACATAGTTTTATTCATTTTTAAAGCAACTTCTGGAAACAATGTTCGAAAATACAAATACTGGAAATGGTTTATCTCTAAAAGAAATTTAAAAAATCAATAATATTCATAAATCAACCATTTTTCGGATAATTAAAAGTGGAAACATCCAAGGTGGAAGGCGTCGTGTAGCAAATACACGAGAAGATTGAAAAATTGAAAAATTGTTCACAGAGAAGCAAAAACAGAAATCTCCCTTGGCTCTAGTCTATCCACATTAAAAAGATTACGGTCTTAGAAACTATAGATGCACCAACAAACTATACGTGTCAGAAAAAAACCGTAGAGCTTGCCAATCTAAAGTAGACTCCACAGCAATGGAATAATCTTCTTTGGACGGACAAGTCTAAGTTTAATTTCCGAAGATCAGGTAGAAGATCCTATGTTCGACGACCTCGGGCTGAAAAATTTAATCCGTGGTATACAATCACCACAGTTAATCATAGAGGGGAAAATATCATGGCGTGGAGACATTTCTACAGATACCTCTTTAGCTCAGTTATGCTTCAGGACGCTAAATGGGAAATGCTGCTTTCGTGGATATTTTAGCATGATAATGATCGCAAACACACGCTAGGGTTATTAAAGCCCGGTGGAACATCAAATCCTTGTTATATCTTGGCTACCGCAAACTCTCTCCGATCTCAACCCAATTAAGAACATTTGGATGATTGTTAATAAATTATTTCTTAAATAACATAAATTATTCCTTATCGTCATCCGTGGAGTCCATTTGTCCGTCCTGCGACATTTCCCCCTTGGAGGGGCTTTGTCACCGGACTCTATGGGACGATTGCCTTTTTTGTATGAATGATATTTCTGAACCCGAGGGCTAAACCGCCATTGGAATTCGCCAGGAGCTCCAGGGATTCTTGGTTGATTACAATAGTTGAGCAACGAGACCCGAGGCACCTCTTCAATTTGGAAGGTTCCAATTGTGAGTTGGTATCTCCGGATTGCACATCTTGATCATCCTTAGGACCTTTTTTGGCTCCTTCGGGTTTAGTGGAATTCATGAGCGCGTTCGTGACCGTCTAGAGATGGCACACGGCCAGATTTCTCCCGTCCTTTAGATAGTTATACGGAATAGATCCAAAATTCGCTTATAGGCACATGTAGCCAGCTTGGTGTCAGCCACACATTTGGTAAACTGGTGTGGGCCTGGACGCAGCTCTATCACCTCTAGGAAGATATGTATATGCCAAAGCGTTTTCAATTAGCCTTCAATTTAATGGTGTGATGCAGCCGTCTGGCCCCGAGCGATCAACCACCGCCATATCGATACTGGATTTAAGTATATCGCTGTACAGCATGCTGGTACAGTGAGAGCTTCTTCGCATCGGATATGTCACGTTCCGCATTCTCCGTGGTTGACTATTTTAGTTCGGTAATTTTCTTCATAGCTCAGGCAAGTGACAGAGTATCACTCAGTGTTCGGCTATACTCTGGGATTTTGAAGATCCGTTCGTGGACCTGCCTAGCACTTAGTGGCTTGGTGTTTGTTTTGCTGGGACGCCGCGTCAGGCTTCATATTACCAAGTCCGCGTTTGATGGTTTTGACAAGGCTAGTTGTGCTCTTGCACTTTTGAGGTTTCAGGTTTTTGGCCTGACATAGCGTTAACCACTTTCTTCATCTCCTTCGGCCTCCCTAATGGAGGATTTTTTGTTTACTACATTTATTTTATTCTCATTTTCCGTCAGTTTTGGTCTCACGAGTTGCGGACAAGGGGATATTTCACTTGAGCAGGGATCCGTGGTGACCAGGTAAGGCTGGTTAATTCTTAAAGTCTATATTAAAGAATGTTAAATTTTATTATAAGCAAAACTAATGCATTGATTTAAGCTCTAGAATGAAAATAAAATATTCGTATTTGGCAGTTTTAATCAAGCGGTTCCTAAAACTTATAATCGGTTTTTCATTTTATTTTTATGTTTATTTAAAAGATTAATTTTTTTTCGTTTTTTGAGATAAATTAACTGAATTTTGTTTTAATTTGGATTTAATCTTTTGAATGGAGCAAATAAAACTAATAATCCTGAGTGAATTGCTGAACCTAATTAGCTATTTTGTGAGACATTCAATAAATATTTGATTGTTTATTAATATATTTTTAATTGAATTTTGTCGATTTACGCCCGAGACGTAAATATTTAACTCATCCGGAAAAATATTAGTTCCTCTAACTGTCCATACTGCATATTTTACTGGGGTTGATCCGTGAGTTGATATTGCCCACATAAGACACTATTGGTGTCAATTTTTTTTTGGTATTAAACGACGTCCATAATTGCTCAATATAACCATTTAGTCAGAATTACGATCTAACTTCTCATACCAATCCTTTTGTGTAAGTTAATTTTAGCCATGAGTGGTGGGACCAACAGCATAAAACCAACTCCAAACGACAGATTTTTTCATAGAGTTTTTGCCAGTGGAAGTCGTCGTAGAAATATTTTTCATATTTCATTTTGTTATTGATGTTTAAGATGGGGTTTAAACCACAGCCTATCATCTAATAAACCAACACACTATCTACTAGACTACGACGACTTTAGTATTAAATGACTTTTTATTTAATTTCATTTTTCTATATTTGTATGTTTGCTGCTGTATTCAAAAAACGTATGGATCATTTTTGTTAAAAATTTAATTTTTTTTCTATAATGCTATCGACCATATTTTAAATTTGATTAAATATAATTAATTATCTACGTTTAGGAAAGTTGTTCAATTTAGAATTTGGATTGGTTTAAAAAAATGTTTTTTTTTTTTCATTTTTCATTTATTTGAGAGTTATGCTTAATATTATAAAAAATTAACTTATAATTAAAACTAAACTTGAGCTGCTATGGGTTCTTTATTTAATTTTTTTTAATTGCAAGTTTAAACGAAATTATGTTATATTCCAGCACTAAATTTTTTAATTTCTTAAATGCTATTGAAATTTCAACTTGAAATATTAAGACATTTCATTCTTTAAAGGTAATAATGAACCTGAGTTTAGAGAGTAGCACGGTTTTAATTAATTTACTTCTTCATTGATAGGATCACAGCCAGGTAGCTCTTTTGGATCAATATAAGTTATTCCAAGTACTCCTCGTGAGAATGGTTTTGCGCCATTTGTTTGCAAATAATAATCCCCCGAAATGCTAAAAGAAAAATGTTATTAAAATTTAGAACTATTATCAAAGTTACGTAAATTTATAGGTATATTCGACTGTTATATTTAGTAAAAACTAAGTATAAAAACGATATGGTTTTTATCTCATTATTTAGCATTAGATGTCGCGCGTTTAAAATTAAATTTTTCTGAATAATTAATAAATTAATAATTTTTCTGAAATATTCGAAATTTACCTCAGTTGTCTTTTTTTGTGTAAATTATAATAACTTTAATTATTTTCAATACTGTGTTTTATTGTAATCCGAAATGAGTTTAAGTAGATGCCGAACCTCAGAAATAAATAAATGAATACCTTCCTCGTTGATTATATTGTTTCTGTATACATATATTGAAATCCAAAGCAAAAGTTTTCTATATTTTGACAGTTTTATCCCTCAAAATTTTCCACAAGTTAGATAAGTATTAACAAATTATTTTCAAGAATTTTCAGTCAGTTGATGACTTACCGCGACCTATTTTTGTGCTTTTATAAAATACAAATGATAAATATTTAGAAGAATAAAATCTTTGGTAGATTTTTCAAAAGCATCTGAATAAAGCTGTGATTATTATTTACTAACCTAATTTTTAACGTTCACAAGAACTTAAAGTCATATTTAAAATTATGTACTTGGCTGGCTGATCACTAAGAAAATAAATACCCCTACACTACTGCAAAGAAAGGAAAAGAATAAAACAGAACAAGAATAAAAGAAATTAATTTAAAAAGAAATATGAAAAGAGAGACGCGAAGAACATAAGCTTACCCGCTTTTATGTACACTCCTCCCCCTTCACCCCTGAATGGGGTGAATTTATTATGTAATATATATAATATACAGTTATGTGAAAAATAATAAGGACACAGGTGTCATATTAGAGATTTTACGAGAAATTAAATAAAGCGATAAGTAACCGCTCACTCCCATATTACTGATCAGCAATGAATCGTTTTTTCGGTATTCATAATCACTCATGAAATTTTAAATATAAGTAAGTCTACAATATTGAAATTTACCTAATTTGATTCACTCATACTCACTACAACTTTGTTTTATATATAAAAGTTAGAATAAGTATGTGTATAACGTTGACATCAAACTCATACCATACCAAATAAGTTTGATTCATAAACCAACTCCTTTATTTATTTATTTTACTTATTTACTGATTTACTTGGTCAACACAATACTGCAAGAATAAATTTTATATTATACTTTAGAAAAATACATATAATTGATTCGAGTGAATCGAATCATTCAACAAAAGTTACGATTTTAGGTATTTACAAAAAAAGAAAAATACATACATATTTTTTTTTGTCTTCTTCGTATATTATTTATTGAATCTTTCCTTTCAGAATTTACAATAAGTATTCAAATCTTAACCTAAAATACAATAATAAAAGTTGTTATTGCCACTGCAACGTACAACTAAAAGTGCACATCAAAAGTAAATTTATCTGATCAGATCATTTGTTTGAACCCTTTTGAGACGTCTGTGACCCTCGAATACAAGTAAGTCTCTTACAAGACGGTTGGGATGTTCTGTAATCCTAGAGATGTAATTGACACTTGCTATTTTTATTTCCTCTCGAACTAAGGGCACCTTCAGATCTTTGTGGATGTTACTGTTTCTCATATACCAAGGAGCACCTGTTATTATTCTAAGAAGCCTAGATTGCCGCCTTTGAAGCTTCTCTACATTGGATGGTGAGGCTGTTCCCCACAGTTGGATATCATAAAGCCAAATAGGTTTCAATACTGACTTATACAAAAGCAGCTTTAGTTCTAAATCAAGGGTTGACTTAGGTCCAATAAGCCAGTAAAGCTGTGCTGTTCTGAGTTTGATCTGGGTAATTTTGGCAGCTATATGGTGAGCCCAGGTAAGGCGACGGTCGAGATGGATGCCCAGATATTTTACACTACTATGTTCTGGTACTGTCACACCATTAATCTTGATGGGCGGACAATTTCCCCTTCTCAGTGTAAACGTGATGTGCATGCATTTAGAAACATTGACTTTTATCTTCCATTTCAGCATCCAACTTTCCAAATCACTAACATGAGATTGAAGTCTTTGTGACGCAACTGCAGAATCTCTATGAATACTTAAAACGCCGTATCATCCGCAAAAGTAGACGTGTGAGTCACTAAACTTGTAGGCATATCTGCAGTGAACAATAAGTAAAGGAACGGCCCTAGAATACTTGCTTGTGGTACGCCAGCAGATATCTTTCTGCGGGAAGAGGTGACATCTTTTAATTTTATTTGGAAATATCTATCCCATAAGTAACTTTTTAGCAATTTATGCACATTCTTTGGTAAAAACTGTGTGATCTTAAAAAGAAGTCCTTCGTGCCAGACCTTATCGAAGGCTTGAGATATATCCATAAATAGCGCAGAGCAATACTGCTTGTTCTCAAAAGCACTTCTAATTAAATTGGTAATTCTGTGCACTTGCTGAATCGTGCTATGTTTTCGCTTAAAACCAAACTGATGGTCGGCAACTATGGCGTTGGCATCAATATGCGGTATTAAACTATTAAGCAGCATTTTTTCGAACATCTTAGAAAGTATTGGGAGTAAACTTATTGGACGATATGATGATACTTGCGTTATGTCCTTGCCTGGTTTAGGTATCATCACTAAATCAGATAATTTCCAAAATGCAGGAAAGTAGCCTATTCGGAACATAGAGTTAAAGATGAACAATATAAAACGCACGGCCGATGTAGGCAAATTTTTAATCATTGTCGCAGTTATTTTGCCACAACCAGGTGATTTGTTCGGCTTTAGGCTCTGGATGACGGCAATCACTGCAGACAGCCGGAACTTGATCGGCCTACTAACCACATCGTCGATTGTAACTAGGGCAATACTAGAAACAGAATTGTTTGGCGTAAAAACATTCTCTAAGTAGTTGGCAAAAGCGTCCACTTTCTGTTCTGCGCTTTTTGCCCAATCACCGTGCTGTGGTCGTAAAGGGGATTCATGCAAAGTAGGTCTCCTCATTTTCCTTACTGCCTTCCATAAACTGTACTCTGAGTCTTTCGTTGCGTCCAAATTTTGCAAGTATTTTTGCAGGTTCGACTCTTTGTGCTTCTGCAAAGCGTCACGCAGAAGTCTTTGGCACTGATTAAGTTGAGACTTTAGACCTGGAGAACGATATTCTTGCCATTGGCGTCTTAAATTCCTTTTTTGGCGTAACAGTGCTTCTATGTTATTAGAGCAGGGAAATTTTCGTTTTCTTACCAAAGGGGTAGAGGATGTAGATACCCTAGCAGCGTCAGTTAAGATGTTAGCAAACTGGCGGACGCCGAATTCAATTTCCTTTTCACACTTCAAAGAGATATTTGATGGCAGGTGCGAGCTTACGAACATTTTGTATTTCCGCCAATTTGTCCTCGTCTGAAGATAATTTTGCTCCAGTAGGTTTGTATCAGGCACAAATGTTAGGATGGTTGGTGAGTGATCAGAAGACAGATCAAATGACGGGTGCATACGAAGATTTTCACGTCTAATATTTCTTACTACGGCAAAATCTATTACATCCGGAATTTTGTTTAGATCAGTTGGCCAATAAGTAGGATGACCAGCAGACAAGGCATCCATTCTGTTCGAAGATACTGCGTCCAATAGCTGTCTTCCTCTCGGAGTAATGAGACGTGATCCCCAGAATGTGTGTTTTGCATTATAATCACCTGCTGCAATAAATTTCGGACCCAGCGTGTTGAAGTAATCGAGGAATTGATCTTTGCAAATGTTGTGTCTTGGAGGACAATAAAGTGCTGATGTTGTAACACCAATGTAGGGTAAATTGATTGATGTTGCTTGAATGTAATCTTGGGTGAATTCTGGCAATGGAAAGTGCCTAATGTCCTTGTGAACAAGAATAGCTTCCCCTCCGCATGCCCTACCACTAGGGTGTTTTGCGTCATATGTGTAGTAGTCATTAATTCTAAAGCAGTTTTTGTCCGAGAAGTGTGTTTCCGATATTAGCATGACATCAATTTGGTAAGTATATAAGAAGTTTTGTACTTCGTTTTTATGATGGCTTAAGCCGTTCGCGTTCCAAAAGCACATTTTGAGGGTGTTCATGTCTTATTTACTAAAGTCTGCATAAGCATATTTTGGTTTTGCAGCAGCTGTTGCAACATGTTCTGCATGTTAGCCATAAAATTACTCATTGTTTGGATTAGAGTTTCAATTGAATTTTGGGAATTCGAATGTGCAGTTGGAATGCCTTCTTTTAGAGCGTCAGCATATGAAAAAGCATCTGGAAATTTACTTGTGGTTTGGACAACATTTTTGGAGTTTGCCTGTTGTGGAATGGTGGGCTGAGGTAAACTTGGGAAGTTTGATTCACGGTACTGATTATATATAGGTCTTTTGACCACCGCTTTATTTTTGAGTTCCAAGTTACTTTGCATCCTCGATAATTAGCCGTGTGGTTCTCACCGCAATTACGGCATTTTTTACAGCTAACTTCAAACTTCTAAAAATCGGTTGTGGAATTTTATTATTATTTAAAATATTATACATACATACAGTGGCGAGCAATAGTGTATTCATGTTGGCAGATTCCGCCCTTTAACCCCTATAAAATCTTTAATGAATGAGAACGCAAGATGAATGTTTCAGGGTTGATTACTTTTTTATTATATTACATATTTAGTTAAAAAATTAAAAGAAATTAAATATCATACTTCAAGAATATAAATAAAATTAAAAATAACTCAATTCGAACACTTTTGCACGTATATTCAAAAACCTTAATATTAAGCGCTTTTTAATACTTTGTCCACAATCCTTTGTTCTTTTTTATATTCTTAATGCGCTTTGACATACTTTCCACCAATTTTTGTATGATTTCATCTAGGATTTTGTTCCACTCCTCTTGTACTCTTTGCCAGAGTTCATCCATGTTCGTTGGTGCTCTTTCATACACGGCCAGTCTTCTTTTTAAAAGAGCCCACAAATTTTCTATAGAATTGAGATCCGGGCTTTGTGCTGGCCATTTAAGTAATTTAAATTTTTGGTTAGATAACCAATTTTTAACAATTTTGGAGGTATATTTAGGATCTCCATCTTGTTGAAAGTGTATCTCCTCCTCGGGATATGCACTTTTGTCCACATATTCTGGCAAATTAGTCTGAAGAATATTGAGATAATCTTCCTTCTTCATTATACCTTCTATCTTAACCAGTGGACCAACGTTCCACCAAGTAAAACACCCCTACACCATCAAACTTCCCCCGCCATGTTTTACTGTTTGCTTTACATGATGTCTTTAAAGATTTTCATGTGGGCGGCGCCAGGAATATTCTTTCCCATCTGATCCTCTGCTGTCTAGTTTTCGTATTCCTTACAAAATTGCAGGCGCGCCTTAACATTTTTATTTGATAGGGCTGGTTTCTTTTTCTTGACTGCTGCCACTAGACCAATTCTTCGTAGTGATCTATGAACAGTCCAACCACTAACGTGTTTATTTATTGCCTTGGCAGCTAATTTTGGTGTTCTAGTATCCCTATTTCTCATTAATCGCTCAATATGCCGAGCATCTGCGTCTGTTAACAACCTTGGATGACCAGTTATGATACATTTGGATGATATATTTCGTCTTTTATGAGCACTTTGCACAGTACTATGGGCTATTTTTAAAGATTTAGCTATTTCTCTGCATGACTGTCCATTTTCCGTCATAACTACTATTTGATGTTCTATTTCCACGCTTATTTTTTCATTTTGTAGTTACAAATAAATTACCAATGTTTACTTTAATAAATAAATGCCAATAATATTTTGGAAACTGCACTTAAAAATTTTTAAAAACAAACAAAGTTTATATTAAACCATAACTCGATAAAGAAAAATAACGATAAATTATAAATTGACACTTGTAAAGTGACATAAACCAATATGAGCAAAAGTGTTCGAGTTGACATATGTTGTGATCATGCTCGATAACCAGAGTTGTAATTGTTATTTTTATACATTTTTTGCACTATAATATAATCCAACAGTAATGAATAAACGTGCGAATTTTCGTTAAAATATCTTAGCTAGAAAAAATTTTATTGACTTTTTATTAGAAAATTTACCAACATGAAAACACTTTTGCACGCCACTGTATAAGCGAAAAAGTGTGAGTTTACAGGAAACATTTCAGGAAAAATAAAAAAAATATATTTTTTTTGTTTTTTATAAGCAGGTTGTAAAGAAGTGGATGACAATAGTGAGATTTAGGAACAAATCAAAGACGGAGTTTTCTAATTATGAAATAAGCAATAAAAATCTTTATTTTTTCAATCGATTCACACCTGACTTTTTAATTTTATTTAAGAGTGTTCCAAAATCTCCTAGCGTTCATGTTATGTTTCTTCAATTTTGCGTTTTTAATACCTCTTATTTGTTACTATTTTAGTCTTCGTAATATCGCGGAAAGAAGACCAAATACACAACCTTCTTGTGAGTATTTTAGTGTTCGTAAGCGAATCATACTTATTGTGTGTCACCTGTATATATCGAGTTAAGGAAAGTCGATTTCAACAATATCATACCTGTTGTTAAGTATAAATGTGATGAGTACATCAAACTTTGAAGATGATTCGAGGTTACATGATATTAAGAAAAGTGTGAATGCGTATAAGTAAAAGAAATTATGTCATGATTCGACTCCACTCATCTTTTTGAATACTCATTCCTGATCTACGTTACTTAGCTTATATTTCCACCGCGGAAGTGAAATGTCACAAAATTTTCTTTTTAAAATTGTTGCATAAAATTAATGTAATCCATTTACACTAATTTCAATTCTAATGTTGTCCTCAAGTGGTTTGTAGAGACTCAGCTATTTTTTTTCCACTTCTAAGCATATGGTCAACAAGATTTTGGCACATCGAATCTGGTATATAAGCAGACTGAATTAAATACCAAACCAAATCAAAATTTGTAGAATAGTTTCCTTTAATTGTTGTTTCTACTATATTCCACAAGTTCACTATCGGATTTGGAACTGAAGATTGTGCGGATTAGTATAACATATTGATATCGTTATCTTCGATATCGTTATAATCGTTATAACGATTTATTAGTGCACTTTGCAGTATATTTATTATCCTACTGCAACACGCATCGATGTAGTATATTTTTATTCGACATAATGTAGTATATATACATACAGTGAGCGCCATAAGTGAGTCAACACCCACTATAATTTTAAATTTTCTATTATGTTCTTAAGTATAAAAAAAGTTCCCTTATCATGAATTGTTTTTTTGTTTTAACATTTTAAACGCGATGTATTTAGGATTGTTGTCCTACTACAATAAAAATGTCATCCTCATCTTAAGTTTTGCAATACTGTTACGTTAAAAAACAATTTTAAAATGTTTTAATAAGCAAACCAATCCATTGCACTATCTATGAAAACGAGTCCACCCTCATAAGATGCAGCCTTACACCCCCAAACTACACTAAACCAACGTATTTCACTGTATCCATCATAATTTGTGACTGAAGGTCCGAATAGGGTTTACGCATATATAGGCGCATTCATCTGATCCGTAGATACTGAATTTGCTTTCGTCCAAAAATGAAATGCAGTGTTTTCATCCACATTTCGTCGCTATGTCTTTGCTATATTAGCTTTTAGTAACTATTTCGAATAACATCGTTAGATTTTTTAGCCCGTGCTATATAATAGCGGTATGAGCCGGTTGCTGCGATTTTGTATATCCCTGTAAAGACGTTTTGATATGCAATGCTCCAATGCCCTTTGTCAAAAAATAGCAAAAAAATGCTTTTACCAGCCTACTGTTTCTTTCACTAAAAGCGATACGAAAGAACCATGCCATGACACTAAACCGTACTAGTACGTGTCCGCACATAATGTGTGTAAAATAAATTACCGTTTTTATTATTTTTTTTAAAGAAAATTGAGAACATAATTAACGATTAGAATTATGTTTTAAGTTATCTGGAAGTGTTTCGAAGAAATATGATTAAATGATATTTCAAAGAGTGTAAAATAGCATATTGTCAATATTTTTTCAAAACTGAGCATTGATCATCATAGGTTACCAAACTTAAAACTCAAATCAACTTAATCATATGGACTACACTTGTCAAAAGATGAAATACTCAGGTAGAAATGAGCCTAATATCCACATAGTTAGCTTCCTATGGGCTAATCATTGTGTTATTATAATTTATTTTATTTATTTATTTATTAATTACAATACAATTACAAATTATATTCTAATTATATACGACCATGTGACCATATGCTCGGTGTAGTGTCACAGACCAGAGTCTCTGGTGGGAATCGAACCCACGACCCTCACGCTAATAGTCTAGCACACTACCCACTAGACTACCAGGGCACTCTTATTATAATTATTTACGTTTGGAATATGTATACCAAACGTTTAAGTTATAAACAGATTTTGTCTTTTACTTTATTTAATAAATAAAATTATACTGTATTTTACTTACTTTAATGGACAGTCATGCCCCATGAATACGGAATCTTTGTCATTGTAGATAAATTTTCCATTTTTGAAATCAGACCAATTCTTTGCTTTAACGGCATTAAATTTTACATTACTTTTGTTTGAAACGCTTTCAGCCCAAAACCACCAGGATCGCCTATGGCTTGAAAGATCTAAAAAATAGGACAAATTATAGGCAATGCTATTCAAAAAATTATAAATAGTTAGCGGTTACCATTATCTGTAAGCATTTTATAATTTCTTTTTGGACAACCAGGTTGCAAAGTTGTCCCGCCGTTTGGCCAAAAATCCGCTGTACCAGTACTTACAGGCGCACCATAAATCCAAGCGTCTGTATGTATAACATCCACAAATTCAGCATCAGATTTTTTAAGATGGTTTGTAAGTCCGCCCGTATAGAATAATGGAAATGCTGGGTCCAGAGCTGATATCCTGATTTTGAAGTAGTTAAACTTAACATTTAAATAAAAATTAAGAATATATATGTATATACCTTTTAATTAATTTGGTTTTATTACTTCGAGCATTAACTTCCCTACCAATAATGCCTGCGATTTGTCCACCTAATGAATGGCCAACTATTTGAAATTTATTAATGTCCAATCCATTATCAAATTGATTAAGTAACTCCTTTGCAATTACTACACCAAGCTTTAACAAAAAATATTTAAGATGTACATATATACTGTATTCATTTAGATCTCACATATAGAAATATTATGTCATCATTAAACAATTAATTAACTATGCAAAATTAAAAACTAAGTTATAATTAGAGTCCAGTGCCATAGATGCTGCAAATAGTAATAAATATAATCTTAAATAAATTTTAAAGATTACATTATGTAATACAAATATATATTTTTTAATCAATAAGTTTAAATTATATGTATTGGAAAGAAGAGTTCTGAAAGTTCATCGTTATTTGTTGTTGACACATTTTTGTTTTATTTTGTATTCATATATAGGTTTTTACTAAGGACTAACATCTGTCAAAAGTAGGGTATTCCGTTCGGAAAAGTACTATGCACATTTATGAATAAATCGGTACGTGAATCAATAAAAGTTAAAATTTGGGAAAATGGAAATACTCATGAGATCCATGTATCACGAAAAAGTCACTGTTTGGTGGGGGTTTTGATCTGCCAGAGCCATTGGTTCAAAATTCGTTCAGAATGACGTTGGTCAGGTAAGGTCGCTAAAACATATTTTGAAGAAAATAATGTTGAAAAATTTGAATGGCCTGCTCAAAGCCCAGATTTAAACCCCATAGAGCAACTTTGGGCTACGTCAGATGACAAAATCCCGATGGAGTCCAGAACAAATATTCAAACATTTTGCAATATTCCAATATTCATTTGGCAATTCCTATAAGTACTTTGAAGAATCTTGCGCTAAGTATGCTGAAAAAACTAAGAGAAATCATAATTAACAAAGGGGGAGCAACTTCGTACTAAATTTTGATGTTATTTAACTATTTATAATATTTTCTAGTGAAGTGTTACTTTATTTTGTCACTTGAAATTCCTTATGTGGCATATAGTTTCTATTATAAATAGAAAATATAAAAAAAGAATTCAATGTTAAGATACTTTTTAGATAAAATATTAACCGAATTAAAAATGAAACTATAATTTATAAACATTTGAAAGCAATAAACATATGCTTTAATCACAAAACAAAAAATATTTCAAACCGCACTTTATTTTGTCCGACAGTGTAGATTTGCAATCACAGTTGTGATGTTATCTGGCTATCCTCTAAGACTTTATATTTTACACTTAAATCTCTAAAGGAAATCATGTTTAAATTCTTGGAGTTTAATAATAATCGTATATTTATCGAATCTGTTGTCTATGCAGTCTATTAGCTCAAACGATGAATTAACACTTGACAACGTTTTGTTACTCCAACCACCCGCTGGGATTTTACAAATAGTGGCACATAAAGGACATTTTTAGAAAAAAGTTGCACATTGTATAAAAACAAAAGTAATACAATAGTTAAAGAACTCAACAGCGATTCATCTACAATGTTAAAATTACATATATAATGCACTTTAAGGGATAGCATACTATAACTCCAATTTTCGATTTTATTATGTATTAAATTTACAAGGATCAACAAGTTCCTACTCGTTCAGCACACGCACTGCTATGAGGTAAAGTTAACACATTCGCAGCCAGTTTAATTCTGGTACAATTTAATGAATTTTTTATATTACCTATCGTTTACTAGAAAAGTTTACAATCTTTTATTTTAAAAATGTGTTCATATCATTTGTCATTTGTTTTATATTCTAGTAATTTATTTTCCCTAATAATAGCCTCTGGATTACTTATAGCATTATTATATTGTGATATGAGACCTATATTGGGTGGGATGGAATGCATGCAAACAAGGTAAAGTTTCTGGCTGTGGTCGACGTGGCGACCTTCAGGATGATCCTTGCCTTGCTGTATTTAAGTTGACACGCAGCCTCCACCTCCCCCCTCCTGGGTGGCTTACTATCACCCGCTAGAAGTTAACTAATGCGTGCAAGTCCAACCCCCTGGACTTTAAATTTGTGCATAGGGCTTGGAACCCACCACGAAAAAATATAATCCAATGAAAACAAACTCACCAGCCTCTATAAAGATCTCGTCTATAATTGACGACCATGGCAAACGCTTAAAGGACTATGATTTACGAATAGGCGCATGGAACGTTCGCACCTTTCACAGGGTAGACGATTCCCCCCAGCTGGCGGGCCTGCCATACAGGAAATGCGGTGAATAGAACAAGGATGCAAAAGGCTGGCATCTTGCAATGTATATTACAGCTGCCATGTTGATAAGGAAGACTTCGCATACGGATTTGTGGTTAATAAGAGCTTTGCCACCTTGTCTCTGTTCTGGTTCACGCCTGTGAAGGAAAAAATAGCCACAATCTGCATCAGGGCAAAATTCTATAACATCAGCCTTATGTGTGCTCACGCCCCCGCTAAGCTCGAGGGCGGAAAGGTGTCTTTGGCCCATTGTTGGACAGTTCAGCCTCCACGCGACCACTACCTCCACTGGTATGAGGCTGATCGATTTCGTCGCGCGTAACATTGTAATATGTAGCATCAAGTTTCAGCACATTGACCAGGGCCACTTGGATGCCCCCGATCGATCAACATCCAGCCAGATTGATCACATTGCGATCAGCGGAAGGCACGTCTCCAGTGTATTAGATGTACGTACATTCAGAGGTCCAAACATCGACTCGGACCACTACCTTGTCGCAGTCAAGTTTCGATTACGCATTAGCGCCCCGAGGTCTGCGCGCTCTAGCGAAAGCTGGACGTTAAGAAGCTGCGATCACAAAGGACAGCTGAGGCTTTCTCCGTTCAACTCTCGGATAAGCTCCGTTGTTCCCCATCTAATCTGGGCGATATTGGTGGACTGTGGGCCGACATCTCCCACTCGTTGCGCACTACTACTGCGCGGAAACAGTCCTTGGTTTCGAACGCCCACCCAACGAAATCAATAGTACGATGAGAAGTGTCGCGAGCGAAAAAGGCGGCATACAAGAAAACGTTGTAGTCAGTCACTACGAGGGCCATTGTCGAAGACTGTAGAGAGAGGAGAAGGGATGAGAAACGCTTTTTCAGACGCAAGAAGAGGGAGCAGGAAGGGCGAGAGCGTGAGGAAGTAGAGGTGAATAGATATAGGAATGACGCTCGAAAATTCTATCAAAAGGTTAAGCGTCCAAACGAAGGTTTGAAGCCCGGAGCGTCTTCCTGCAAAGACGAGAATGGAAACTTGGTAACAGATTCGCAGGGGGTGCTGAGGTTTTGGAGGAAACACTTCTCTACTCTGCTACAAGGCGATGACTACACCAATACTGCCTTTAGAGATGATGTACCAAACCTGATTGACGATGGCGGCGTGGAGATTCCGCCGCCTAGTCATGAAGAGGTCAAAGTAGCGATTATGCGTCTTAAAGACAATAAAACTACAGGTCCTTATGGCCTCCCCGCTGAATTGTTTAAGACCGGAAGTAATGAGTTGGTAGGGCGCATGCACCAATTTAATTACAAAATATGGCTAGAGGAAAGTATGTCCAGCGATTGGAACCTCAGTGGAAAATGGAGACCGAACGATATACGCCAACTACAGGGATATAAGCCTTCTCCCTATCGCATATAAGGTTCTCACGCGCATATTGTGAGGACGACTGAAGCCACTCCTCAAAACACTGATTGGACCTTATCAGTGCGGCTTCAGGCCTGGCAGGAGTTTAGGATAAAACTTTAAAATATTTTGTTTGATCGCTGTGCAATCTATATCCAATATTTTTTTATTATTTACTAGCTGTACGCTGCGCGTTTTGCTGCGCCACGAACAAAAATAAATTTGAAGGAAAGATGTTACACAAATATCCAATTAATTTTGCATCATTTTATGGATTTTGTTTTTGTGTACTCGAAGGTTTTCCAGTCACAATGCTTCTTAGGTGCAGGTCCAGCAATTTCTTGTCCCTTTGGAGGCATGATTGCACGGGAACGACGTGGAAAATGCGTTTAAATTTATTAGAATCTCACAATGTACCCAATCCAATTGAACCCAACAGCATTTTTAAAAATTTTCCAAAATTAAAATGTTTCAAGCTTGTGATTGACATTTTACGGGAATGAATTATACTGAATGTTATTAAAATCATAAATGATGAATCCTAAAATGTCTGGTATTGGTCCGATCAACACATGATCAAATGCTTAGTTTACGATTCAATTCATTATGAATAATTCTCAGTAGCGTTATCTATCGGAAATTAATCGCACTAACTTTGAAACCCCCGTCGACTTAAGCACAACAACTTTGCTAAAGATCAGAACATGATTAAATGTACAATTTACGGTTTAAATCATTTGCAGTAATTTTCAGTGGCGCCAACTGTCGGAAATTGGTCGTACTAACTTAGGAACCTTCCCCGGCTCATGCGCAACAACTTTGATGAAGATCATAACATGAGCAAATGCATAGTTTACGATTCTATTAATTACATACAAACAAACATTCATTTATACATATATACAGATTATTGCTACAGCTCCTTGGCCTATATATGTATATACTTTCTTTAAAAAATCTTCAAAAATTTTCTTTGTGTAGATTATCAGATATATACATAATTTGAGATGCTTCACTTTGAAAGTTGTAGGTCCGCACATTTTTTAAGAGTGACTTTAGATTTAGTCACATGTGTAATTCGACGCCTCCATTCTATAACGTTCTAAGTGTACTTAAAACGTTTTTAATGTTCTTGCATTTTTAAATTCTACGTTCTCTCACTTAAATACTTTCAAAATTTGTTTAAGATCCGCCGATCCGTTCCGAAGTTATAGGGAAATATCTACATTACTTTGTAATTTGGTAAAATATGAAACGTATACAAAACTCCAAAATAATGATACTTTGTAATGCAAATTGTAAATATGTTTAAGATTAGAAAATATGTTTATGTGTATACAGTGCACGCTCGCTAATGTGAACTAATTAAAACTGGCGTTGTTCACTTTTGCAAATTGTTCACATTTCCGAATACCGAAAATTTTAAAACAGAATTATATGTAGGTAGGTACCATCTTTTGATGATTTTTTATGAATTTTTGTATTTTTTAGAACACATTTTATAATTAAATCTTCACAAACTTTCTTCACAGTATCTAAATAACAATTGAAGAATAAATATGCAAGCATATGTACTAACACATACATATATATATATATGTACACCTAAAACGGGGCTTCCCGCAACTAATAAACATAGAATTTTAACGTTTCAAATTAAAAAAAATTCTGTTCAAATTATAGGAGTTTTTAAATTTTTTCATCATTTAGAGTAGTCAATGAAGCAAACAAATGTTCACATTAAGCGGTGTTCATATAATGCGGTGTTCACATTAGCGCGCGTGCACTGTATGTTTAAATTTAGAAAATAGAAATTCTCGTTGTTAATATTTAAGCGAGAAGTTTTTAATAAGTGACAAGAATATGCTTTTGAACTTCAAGCGATAAAGAACTCGTTGTTTGATTGCATTACATATCTTCATTGCATGACAATCCTTGCTCTAAATTGGATACAATAGCATGACTGCTATAATCTAATTATAAGAGCAACAGGCGATAGAACCAGCATACAGAGCTTATGCTTAGCTGGAACATATCAGTTATTTTATATTTGCTTTATAAAAAAATTTTCTTATGAGTGAATCCTGGGAGGAAATATTAAAGGACTTGGATGAAGCTGAAGTGCGCTGGGTTCAGTTACTTAAAGAAGGATGAAGCCCAAAAAGATGCCACCGACGCCGCACCCGTTATACAAAATGTTAAAGGAACAAAACTGCCGGCCGCACAGTGGTCCAAATGATCAATTTACCCGGACAAAACTTATAACTCGGTTTTGCAAAGCCGTACCGATATGAAACTTGGTACGTTTATAGATTTCATCAATATAAACAATTAGAGAGAAAAACTCAAACGTATATGTGTGTGTATGAGTGTGTGTATGTATTTAAATTTGTTTTTTTTTTGGGTCTGTTTGAAGCCTAAAGACGACAAAACAACTGAACGGACTAGCAATAGTAGGCGTAACACCTTCCATATCACAAGGATACTAAAACTTGAATATCTGGGAACACCTAATCTTATTTATATTGTAATGAGAGTAGCAAAGCTCGCTGGGTATAGCTAGTCTCTATATATGTATATTATAACTTAAATTGAAAGAAGAATCTATAGTTTTGACTATGCTTGCAGCACTTTGCTTCCTGGACCTATAAAGACTTGTTCCAGCAGCAAAAGTCAGTTCTTCTGTCGACCAAGTCTTTAATAAAGGAGCATCATTTTTACGATTTGTTCTCTCAGTTTTACATAAAAATTCCTTAGAAGGTCTGCCATAATTGGAGGTCGAAGGTCCATCCAAGCATCCTTCAACACGAAGTGAAAAAGAAAATTTAGGTGGAATATTAAAATACCCTTCTAACCAATATTTATTTTTATCTTCGAACGTGAGCCTTGTTCGACTGGCTTGCGCCCACTTTTTCGTTAAAATGCATACAAACATTCGAGCAGATTGCCTTACTTTTCTATAATAGCTATCCGTTTCATCATTCTTAATACCAATTTGAGCAACAACGTGTTTAACAACAGCATCAGTTTTCTTAGTTAGTTGTTTTTCATTACGCCAAGTATTACAGCTCTTTTCTTGTAATGGTCATGTTAAACTCTAAGGGCCGTTTTTTGAATGCAAGTTTAAACTCGAGATTAAGTTAATCTCCAGTTAAACTCCGTTTTCAGTTTTTGAATTCACTTAATCTTGAGTTTAACCTTACGGTTAAGTAGTTAATCTCGAGTTTAAACCAGCAACGTTGGTGGTTTAAACTCGAGATTAACTACGAAAAGTAGTTGACAAATTTTATTAAAAAAAAGCTTTTAAGTGAGGGGAAGCCGAATAAGACAAATATTTAAGTAACTATGAATTATATAAAACACAAATTGACAACAGACAGTCTTAATTTATTTATTATTTTAAAAAAATAATTTTTTTACATAAAAATCAACAGTATTCAGCTTTTGTTTGTTTGTTTTTGTTATATACAAAAGCAAATTGTTGTGAAACACTTTGCAAAAAGTAGTAAACAGAACAAAGTAAACGAATTTTTTTTGCAATTTTTGCTTATAAGTACGGCAGCTCTACAAAGTTAATCTCCAGTTAAATTCCCATTCAAAAAATTAAAACTGAGTTAACTGGAGATTAACTTTAACTGGAGATTAACTAAATCTCGAGTTTAAACTTGCATTCAAAAAACGGCCCTAAATGAAATAAAAATCGTTTGGGCAAAATCCGGCAGCTAATTTTTTAAACATTAAAAAGCTACATATGTATATATAGATGACGACAACATAAAAACTAAAGCTTAAGTACGATAAATTACCATTTGAAATCCTAATTGAATTCGGACATTAAACAAAAATTTTACATTTAAAACACACATGTACATAATTGCATTTTATTTATAAACAAAACATATTTTATGAAAAATTTAAACAGTATTTTTTTACTCATACCTTTGTTATATTAATTACACGAAATTTTTTTTTTAATTGTTATTATTTTTTCACGACAATTTCACTCGCACTGTTAAATGTCACTTGAGATATTAATTTTTTTTTAGCAAAGAAGCAATTACTTGTATTTGAAGCAATATATCAATGCTAGTGTAGCTGTTTAAAGAAAAAAAGTATATGTCGTTATGTACTTTAGACACTTGTCAACGTATTACCATACAAAAAATGTACTTTTTAAATATTTTAAAAAATGACTTTTGTCCGGCTAGATTGAGGTTTTGGACCTCAGTGGGCCGTTGGTAAAAACCTATTTTTGCCAGCCAAAAATTCAGAATCTAAGAAAGCCAAGAAAGAAAAAGCCGCCGAAGTTGACTTCGATGGCGACGAAGTTGTCGATGAGGCAGATAATTGAAAATGATACCCTATGATGGCGAAGAAGACGATATAGAATGCGAGGATGACGATGATGAGAACGACGATGGTTCGGGTTCTGATGGTCAGGCGTAATTATAATGTAGTAGTCGAAAGCTCTTACATTAATAATTAAAACAAAAAATTAAAAAGAAATACAAAATTAATAATACTCAAAAAATTTAAATATTTAATTATAAATTTTTATGTTAAGTAATAGGTTTTATTACTCATGTAATTTTAATTGTATGAATATGTAATTTTTTTAGAAAAGAAAGTTTTCATTTGACAGGAAAAATTTGCTTTTCGCTTTATATTTTTAAGTCGTCTTTTTTATATATGTTATTTGAAAGCTATATAAAATAATTCTAACACAAAAATTAAAGAAAAATTCAAAAAGTAATAACAAACGCAGACGCATTGAGACCTTCTGAACACTATCGCTATATATTGACTATGCAATGTGAACTAACTAAATATGTAATAGCTGCACCAATGAAAACAAAAGAAGCCAAATCAATTGCATAATGTTTGACAGAAAATCTAATATTAAAATACGGCATATTCAAAACATTAAAATCAAATAGAGGTGCAGAATTTGTAAATTAATTAATGAAAGAAATGTACTTTTTTAAAAATAGAACATAAAATTTCAACACCCTATCATCATAGAGTTTTAAATGAATACTTTTTGTCATTTGTAAATGATGATAAATGCAGTGATTAGATACCCCACTATAGTTTTGCTTATAATATCACACCTCACGTAGATACAAACTACTCACCATTTGAGTTAATTTTTGGTAAAATATCAGAAGTTACTGGTGAAAATATAATGACAGACAATACAATATATGATTTGGACAATTATGCTAAAGATTTAAAATTAAGATTAAAGGATTCATTGAAGAAGGTTAGGAAAATGATAGAAACTATAAAAGACTTAGTACTAATAAAAGTAGAAAATAGAAAAAAGAAATATGAAATAACTAATATAGATAATAAAAACGTAGAATTAAGAATTAATGGAAAAAAATTGTACACAAATATTTATTAAAAAAATATAATAAATAAGCAACTATTTATAACATAAGAAATATAATAACATTTAAAAATTATGTTACACTTACATTTAAATTTTAAGATATAAAAAAATGTTCAAGTGTTATATCATTGTTTTCATACATACATACATACATAATTGGTCATTACAACCCTTCAGTCAGGATTACGACCTAGTTTCTCACACCACTTATGTTGTGTGTGTTAATTTTATGCATGAGTGGTGGGACCTACAGTTTAAAGTCGACTCCGAACGACAGATTTTTGAGAAACTTTTCATGGCAATTTTATTTACTCTCAGAGTTTTTGCCAGAAATCTGCTGAGAGGAAGTCGCCGAATAAATACTTTTTGTATTTTGTTTTGATGTCTCGCCTGGGGCTCGAACCCTGGCTTTACGTCTAATAAGCCAACACACTACCTACTAGACTACGGCGACTACCATACCGTACACATACCTCTTGAGAATTAAAATTTTGTAGCCTTTTCAAAACTATAAAATTTTACTGCAAGGTTAGGGGTGTAGTGTAATGAATTAATGAAGTCATGCTGATCATTTATTGTAAACAAAAAACTAAACTAAATTTGAAAATAAACCAAACAAAGAATAAACAAGAGTCAACAAACTTTAAAAACCAAAGTACAAACAAACTGTCGCGTTAATATAGGTTAGTACCCAACTTTGTTCTATATTTTAGTGCAATATGATATCGTAGAAAAACACAAGAATATGTTGTTGAACTTCAAGCGAGAAAGAACTCGTTGTTTGATTTCATTATATATCTTCTTTACATTAAAAAGAAAATTTCTACGAACATCTTTTTAACAAATGCAGTATAAGTCCACTGGTCCGGCATCCAACAGCCGAAATGCCCGATAGTCCGGCATCGCTCCGGAAAATTGTAAAAATTTTGGTTTTATCCAAAAGTGGGTCTTTAAAGCAAATAAAAACGCTCGAGAGCTATTCGGAATGTTTCTGGGTAGTTCGGAATCATCCGGAAGCGCTCGGTATTATTCGGAAACAGCGGCCGGCTAGCCTCAGCTGTCACAACAAATTAAAGTGCAGTGCAGCTACGTTAATCATTCACGAAGCGTCTTCGTAATTTTTTTGTGTGTTGTTGTTTTGTGTCCTTTCACATCGCAGTAAACGTAACTTTGAAGTCGCCGTAGTCTAGTAGGTAGTATGTTGGCTTATTAGACGTAAAAGCCAGGGTTCGAGCCCCAGGCCAGACATCAAGACAAAACACAAAAAGTATTTTTTCGGTGACTTCCTCTCAGCAGATTTCTGGCAAAAAAAACTCTGAGACTCAAATAAAATTGCCATGAAAAAGTTTCTCAAAAAAATCCGTCATTCGGAGTCGACTTTAAACTGTAGGTCCCACCACTCATGTATAAAATTAACACACACAACATAAGTGGTGTGAGAAACTAGGACGTTGTACAATGAGTCAATTCGACCTCCGGGTACTGTGCTTGTATTAATTGTCCTCTAACTTAACCTAAACGTGACTTTTGAATATATTTATAAAAAAAAGTGATTTTCGAAACGAAAACACGTAACACTGACTCTCAACCAGAAACTAGAAATCTTCAAACGGCTAGAAAAATGCGAGAATAGAAATGTTTGAATAAATAAGTTTAATATTGGCTCATCAACTATTTATGACATTTAAAAAATGTTGAACTAATGAAGTCTGCTTCTCAATCGGTAACAATTGAAAAATTGGCTTCTAGACAAACATTAAAAAAACCAAAACTGGAACAGCTAGATAGTGTATTGTTCAAATGGTTTAGTGCAGTATGTTTTGAAGGAAAGCCGGTAACAGGGTCAATGATTGTTGAAAAGTCAAAGAAATTTGGTCAAGATTTAGGAGTTGTTGAAAGTGAATGTAATTAATCTGATGGTTTACTCAGAAACTTTAAGTTTCGGCATGGAATTTGGAGACTTGATGTAACTGGAGAAACACTTTCAGCAAACCAAAACTCTGCATAAAAATACAGACGAGTTTGGGAAAATCGTGGCTGATAATAATTTAACAACTGAACAGATTTACAATGCTGATGAAACAGGGCTGCACTAGCTGAGGGAGGAGAAAAAGCAGCCAAGGGTTAAAAAAAACAAAGACAGTATAACCGTTTTGCTATGTGCTAATGCGTCTGGAAACCACCGAGTGAGCCCTTTTGTGATAGGTAAATCTGCAGACCCCAGGGCTTTTAAGAATGTTACACACTTGCCTGTCTAATACGATGCTCAATCAAATGCGTGGACGACTGCCGCCCTCTCATTAAAGACTGGATTTTTCACCACCTTGTGCCTGAGGTCAAGGAATCCTTCAAAAGCCTTGGTCTACCAGAAGATACTAAAGATGTATGTTGAAAATGAAATTGATATTCAATCTTTAAGGAATGATGATTTTTACGAGTAATACGTATGGTGAAAGGGTGTCTAGTAAACGGCAATAATATTTTGATGCCAACCACCTGGTGCAATATACATGTCATCAAAAATCGAAAAATAAAGTCACAATCGAACTGTTGTGTCACCAGCATATTTTTTAGAGTAAAATAACTTTCACCAAGTCATTGTACTGCAGCACTGTTGTCATAGCACTAATCGTATTAGAAATTATTCGCATTCTTACAATACGTTTTCATACCAGCTACGCATTTCATGTTCATTAATAATTGAAACCTATTTTACGCTCGTTGCTGAACTATTGTGCTTTAAGTGCAAATATAGTCTTGTATTTATTTAAAATATATATTTCATATTTTAATATGGTAAAAAAGTGTTAACAATTAAAATTATATTATATAAATAATGATAAACTCTAGGAACACTAAACATTATAATATATGAACAATGTCGTTGCCATATTGATTATAGCATTTATATTTAATTGACTAATTTGAAATTTATGTTTGATTTATTTTTTTTCATGTTTTATTTGCAATATAATTTACATAATATTAAGCAAACTATATATTTCTTAAAATTAAGTTCAAATTCAACCAAAATTAATATACAAGTTTGTAGTGTTAATATTCTCATATGTTTTTATCGCATTTATATTTTTATTTTCTGAATGCTAGGTCAGGAATATTAAACCTTTTTATTTTTTAGACTTCTTTGCTGCCATCTAAATGGTTGATTGTTAAATCATTAGAATTACTATTTAATCTGTTCAGATATCACTCACTAAAAATTTGTATTGCTTCTTTCGCTGGTGGAGTGTGTAGATCCTAATGAATGTTATTATTGTTCATAAAACATGGAGCATTTGATATTAATCTTAGGGCCATTATTACAACTTGCCGTTAACTAAAGGGAGGATTTTAACGGGCAGATAAATTATTATTATAAATTATAAATTATTATGAGTACCCAATAAGATGGAAGTGATCATTAAGCTAAAGGGAGGATAATTTAAAGGTCACTTTATGTTCAAATTTAAACAAAATGTGAATATACAACAAAAAAACTGTCCATATAACATTTACGTTAAGGAAAAATGATTGCTCTCCACTGTATTTGAATTGAACAATATTAAGGAGTATCTCAGAAACTATCTTGGCCTTCATCTTAAGACCAACTTTAAGTTTAATAAACAAAATTTTTACTATATAGTAGTATTCAAACCGATATGGAGGTATGATGTTCCACTTTGAGGTACAACAAATATTAAAATATTGCGAGATATCAATTAAAAACTTTAAGGGCCATTATTACAACTTGCCGTTAAAATTGGGTTTAGTTAAAGGTAACTTTAGCTAAACTGAACTTTAAAGTCACCTTTAACTTGTTTTCGTTATTATAAGCCAATGATAAAAAAATTAAAGTTAACTTTTTCAAAAACATGGCAGTGCCGGAGCAATGTGCTCAATTAAACAGGTTTTTTAAACGCAGTGGCAACGACGGGCTTCTCTTTATATTGTGCTTGATCATTTTGTTTATATTTGAAGTTGACATATTGAAAATAATATATTTATAATATTGCAAGTCCAAACATAAACTCAACTTTAAAAGTTACAGGAACAATTTATCTGCTCGTTAAATTCCTCCCTTTAGTTAACGACATGTTGTAATAATGGCCTTTAATCTTATACAGTGAGAAATAAGCAGAACTACTCCCTCCCATGAATAAAATGAAATTTTCATAAATTTATGCAAACATCTATGCACCATTAATATATAGTTTTTCACTGTTCAATTTTTAAATATGTATATTAAAAATGATTTAACGGTAAACTAGTTTACAAAAATCTTTTTAATGATTAATTTTCTTTTCTACATATACTACTACGCTTATAAGAATTTGCACCAAGCGACTGAATAAATTTCCTTCATTCAAGTTTCGTCATCTGAATTGCTCGCATTCTTGAAGATTTTTTATTAAGTAATAAAAACAATTTGTTTGTATATTTGTTGTTAGAAGTACTAGAAAATTATTTGCTTATTTAAATATTTATCGTAATAACGTTCTTTTTTAACAATTGAATGAACAAAGTTTATTGATTGTAAACATGTATTCTTTTTATCAGAGAAACAGTATTTTACTCCAAGAAACTAATATTTTGTTCCAAACTTTATTAAAACTTTTTTAATAAAGTGCTACATCAGCACATTCTTAAAATATTAACAAAACGGATTTACATTTATAGTTTCTTAATTTCTTTAGTACAACAACAACTTGTTATTGGAGACGCATTTATATTTAGTTTTAAATTCTAATAAATTATCATATTATTAGAAAATTACGTTAGTTTTATCATTAGCAAAACCGCGGTAGTCATCCCCACTCTTGAAAGTTGAATAACATACCATATATTTTTTAATAAAAATTTTTATTATTATGAAATTTATACGAACATGAAATGTTGTTATGTGACGTGATCTACCTTAGATCCCCTATTCAGATCATTAGAAATTTACTTACTTGTTTTGCGTTAACTACAGCATCAAATGCATAATTCCCATCAGCTAATTCTCCCCAATCTAATATTATGAGGTTAATGTTTCCCTTTTCAAGATACGCATCAACGATAACATGGACACTTTCTACATCGGGATTCTCTAAATAACCATGAACATACAACACAGTTTCGTTAGCTTTATTAAATTTTAAATCTTTTATAACTGAACCTAAATCATCGATATTATAAATTGCGCTGTCGGCATACGTAGGGCTAAATAACAGAATTAGTTTGATTACTTATAGGAAAAAACTATGCATGAATAGAAAATATTACCCATAGTAATGTATAAATTTTGAAGATGTTAAATCTGCTGTTGCTTTGACTAATCCAAGAAATAATCCTGAAAGACAATAAACGAAAGATACGTACATATATAATAATGCATATATAAAAAATAAAAACTGTTTTAATAAATTGATTACGAAATTAATGGTCTGCAAGGTGACTGTAACTGTTTAAATTTTGAATTAAATTTTCGTGATTTTTTCTGAAAATGTTCGTGTAAACTTGGAAGACAATTTATATAAAAAAAACTATAATGTTAAAGTTTATTTCATATCAATATTTGTGTTCTAATTGTTAGGGCTATTTTACCACTTAAAGTATATATGTATGTATCTCATGATAATCACAAGAAAGCAGTATTGTACAAACAATAAAAACAAAACTCTTTAAAAAACTGTTATTCTTTAAACTAAAGTCAATTTTATATACGAATAAGTGTTACCCGGATCGGTGATTCTGTTTCAGAATGCATTTTTGCAAACACTAAAAACCGCATTCATGGGATAAGATGTGATATGCATGCAAACAAGGTAAAGTTTCTGATTGCGGTCAAATTGGCGACCGACAGAACGACCCTTTTCTTGCTGTATTTAAGTTGACACGCAGCCTCCTTGTGGCCCCTCCTGGATGGCATATTAGCACCCACTAGATGTTAACGAATGCGTGCAGCACAGTCCAATCCCCTGGACTTTAAATTTGGGTTGTGCGTAGGGCTTGAAACACACCACGTAAAAACAGTATCTAATGAAATCGATAACGCAAGCCTCTAATAAGATCCCCACAAAAGTTGACGACCCTACCTCTAACGGTATGAGGCTGATCGATTTCGCCACGGCGAGGAACAGGGTAATACCAGGTTTCAACACCACGATATCCACAAAGCCACTTGATCGATCACGTTAAGAGATCCTAATATCGACTTGGGCCACTATCTTGTCGCAGGCAAGATTCGATTGCGTTTCGAGTTTTGTGAGATCTAGTACATTGCGAAAGCTAGACGTCAAAATCACAATCGACAGCTCAGGCGCTATTCGCTCAACTCAGATAAGTTCCATCGATTCCATCCAATCTCAACGATATTGGTGGACTATGGGCCAACTACTACTCCTTGCGCACTACTGCGGAAACAGTCCTTGGTTTCGAGCGCCCACCCCAACGAAACCACTGGTAGGATGAGGAGTGTCGCGAGACAATTGCGGCGAAAAACGCCTCTTATAACAAAACGTTGCAATCCGCCGCTACGCGCGCCGTTGTCGCGAACTACAGAGAGGTGAATGAAGGCGAGACGCCTTTTCAGACACAAGAAGAGGGAGCAGAAAAGGCGAGAGAGTGAGTATATAGAGTTGTACAGATGTAGGAATAATTCTCGACCATTCTATCACACGTTAAGCATCTAACCGAGAACTCCAAGCCCGGAGCATCTTCCTGTAACGATGAAAACGGAAACTTGGTAGCAGATTCGTAAAGGAAGCTAAGGTTATGGATACGACACTTCTCTACTCTGTTACGAGGAGTTGACGACACCAATTCCGCCTCTAGAGCTGATGATGTACCGAAACTAATAATGACCGCCTACCCATTATGAGGTCAAAATCACGTTTTTGCAGCTTAAGAACAATATGATGGTTTGCCCGTTGAATTACTTACGACCGGAGGTAATGATCTGGTAGAGTTCATGCACCAGTTTATTTAAAAAATATGGCTAAGGAAAGTGTGCCCAAGGCTTGGAACCTCAGTGTTCTCTGCCCTGAAAGGTAGACCCTAAGATATGCGCCAACTACAGGAGTATAAGCCATCTCCCTATCGCATATAAGGTTCTTACGAGCGTATCGGGTGAACGACTGAAGCCATTCGTCAAAAAACTGATTGCACCTTATCGTTCGAATGGTTAAGCATCCTCCGGCTAGACGGGTATTTGATGCGGGGATTTGCGGAAGTAGGAGCAGAGGACGGCCTTGTTTGTGTTGGAAAGACCAAGTCGAAGAAGCGCTGTCATCGATTGGTGTGACTAACTGCCGAAGTCGCGCAAGAAGCAGAGGCGCATGGAAGGATGTGCTAAAGCAGACCAAAATCCGATAATCGGGATGTTAATGGTAAGTAAATTAAGTAGAGAAAAATAATACTGTACTGTTTGTCTGCAACTCTTAAAGCGAACCTTATCTAGCAATATAGAGAAGCTATTAGAAAGTTGCATAATCAGACGAAGGTTTGTTATTGAGGAAGGTAACTTTAAGAGTGCTGTCCAGGCGATATGCTAGTACTTTGCTAACCGTTCTATATTTACTTTAGAAGTTGGACTTTCTAATAATAAGGAACATTCACATTTCTTCATTCATTGATAACTTTACTTTCCTCAGCGCATATAGAACCTCCGCAGCATCTCACCTCTTGTCGCATTACAATTTCATAGACGTTTAATTCGGAAATTCAACGTAAGACCAAAGTTGGCACAAATGAAGTTGAATCAAATTGAAATATTCCGTATTATTGGTAGAAACAAAAGTCTGACAGTGGACTATATACTCTTACCAAACAATTTGCTACAGCAATTAAAGCCCCAATATACATAATGAATTCGATTTTCCAACAGTCAAAGCTTAAACAAACTTGTAGTACATCCAAATCTGATTGTTCGTAATATTTTGGACTTTGATAGTTACGTTTATTTATTTATTTAAACGTAAACACAGTACGTTTACAAGTATCATGGACGAAAGATTAATTTAATTTCCTCGAATCTAAGCAAGACTGCAATACCTTTTGTTATTTCAAATTAAGTATTAAGATGCAATAAGTGAAAGAATTGAAAAAATTATACATGTTTGAAAATTACATTATACAGAATTGCAGTAAATATAATGTGTTTCATAAACATAATGTGTTTTTCATATACATATGTATATAGAGTAGTTAATTAATTTCAGGTTCTTTTAAATATAATTCTTTATTTGCCACAGTACATTTCCTTAGAACTTAGTATACGTGTAGTTAGTTCGCTGTATTACTGTTAAAGAGAACGATCGCTTGTTAATAAATGCAATTTATTTATTAAAAAATAAATACAAACTAGAAATTTTAATAGGTACTTAACATCTTATGTTTCGTACATTTTTAACGAGTACTGCCATCTTGCAGCCAATAGTGTGGGTTTTTTGTCTTCTCCATGCTATTTAGTTTCCAGAAATTTTAACAGGCATGAATGTTTTATTTATATTTCAGAAGATATAAAAATATGTAAAAATTATGCAATAACAATGAGGTCATGCTCGGGCCTTGAGAAATAATATTTTTTTTTTTCATATTCTTTATTTACAATCTATCCCATTGGGGATAATAAGCAAATTTGATATAGAAATAATATAAAAGTATTTTTATTAGTATTCTTTTCGAGTAAGCAGGTAGAAATTCAATACTGAACAAATAATTTTTAGTTAATAAACATAAATAAACCTTCTAATAATTGAAGTTACACAAGTAACGAAAATACTAATTCATTCAATTGCGAAGCTGAATAATTAAATCAAACAAGCACAAAATTATCCGAAGACAAAATAAAAAATATCACATTACGATTACCATTTTCGAGTGCAGTGAGTGTGTTAAAAAAAACTTAATTGGGAATTGAACAGATATGTTACTCTTTGCAAATAAACTTGACGAAAAAACATCTAAACTAAAATCTATCAAACCATCTCAAATTTACCTAAGAGAAAACACTTCTAACGCACTATTACAAAAATTTATTTTCGAAATTGGGGAAAATTCGTTCAATGTCACTTCAATAAAATCGAAATTTGAAAAATTAGCAAAAACTAATGCATACCAATTGAAAAATGCAAAAGGATTAAAAGGGGACCCTGAAGGTACAAAATCTATATAGAACCTGGAATTTAAAATAAAAAATGTGCTTAATATAAGAAAAACAGAAAACAATTGCACATGCAATGTTTCGTATGAAACTGAATATTGCAGACATATAATTGAAAAAAAAATTAAACACATCCCACCTGCAATGTTCGATACCTATTATACCGCAAAATCAAAATTAAAGAATCAATTAAAACATTAAGACCATGCATTATCTAACAGGGGTGTTACACGAAAATTTGTGTAAACTTGCTGTTGTACGTGTAGTGACATTCGCGATAAGCCTAAAAGAGGCGCATCAAAAAAAGCATCGAGTTGGTAATAACACGATTGGCCACCAACGAACTGTCTGCAGATAAAAGCATAAAAATTAAATAGTATTTTTTCACACCGAAAAATAAATTGAGATATTAGTATTATCTGACACTCTTTTGACATCGAGAGTCAGACGATTCCAGACGTAATTTGCTTTGGAGTGACTAAAAATATTTCCGGAAATTGGGTACAAACTGAAGCTTTACTTGATTTGTCTTCGGACCACTTTTGTTACAACCTCGTACCCTAGTACGATTACAACATCCATCGCAAATCTGAGAGTAAATAGATGTGTTAATAGGTTAATGTTTAAGGGATACGTTAGTACTCATTGTTTGTAATATATACGATTGAGAAATTCAGAAGATGTAAGTGTTTCTATCTCTAATTTTAATAAAAGCCTTAGAAGGGCTGTTCATCATGCCACTTTAGCCAAGCCGCAGTTGGGAATATAATTTTTCCGTGGACGTAACTAGGTTGGTTGGAAGTCGCCGTAGTCTAGTAGGTAGTGTATTGGCTTATTAGACTAAAAGCCAGGGTTCGAGCCCCAGGCCAGACATCAAAACAAAATACAAAAAGTATTTCTTCGGCGACTTCCTCTCAACAGATTTCTGGCAAAAAAAAACTCTGAGAGTAAATAAAATTGCCATGAAAAGTTTCTCAAAAATCTATCGTTCGGAGTCGACTTTAAACTGTAGGCCCCGCCACTCATGTATAAAATTAACACACACAACATAAGTGGTGTGAGAAACTAGGTCGTAATCCTCCTGACTGAAGGGTTGTAATGACCAATTATGTATATATGTAACTAGGTTGGTTACTAAAAAAAAAATAATAACACGAAGAGAATGGCAAGGGAACAGATCGCCTCAAAATAAAATCAAACTTAAGAATGTTGAAAACGGCCCAAAGAACTTTTTGAAACCTAAAAAATGGCAAATCTTACAAGATATTAGGAAAACTGAATCTACGCCAGAGTCAAACTATCCATTGTGGCGACTAGCAAGAAATCTTAAACGGCCTGTTGTATTTATTTAGAAAGAAACAAAGCACTAGAAACCAAAGAGTTTGCTGCAGTGGTAAAAAGAGAATTTAAAGATAATAAGTACGGCTTAACCCTTATTATCGAAATTTCTCAAGCATTCAACAAGGTATGGTATGAAAGAGTGATTCATCAGCAGAAACGTGAAGTGTACCAATATTGTAGTGCTGTTGGAAAGTTATATTATTGATAGAAAATTAGACGTTTATGAGTATTTTTAAGCGCTTTTCAGCCGTTAAGTATATTAGGCTAGTATATTAGGTTCCGCCTTATATTTAATAATATACTTGGGACATGCTGGAGATATATTTGAAAATCTGATGAGTTAAGGTGGAGGAACAAAAATAATAGGGTTCTGTAATTTACTACTACTTGTGTATACCACAATAGCATGTTCCCTTCAATATTTTTCTTTTGTTTGTCAGTAGGCGAAAAGAAAAATATTTTTTTTAGTAATAATAGGCTACTTGAACTACCTATTACCTATGTAGAGAGATACATGCCCTTCTATATATTTCAAAAAAACCCCTGATCCCCTGAAAAATGTCATAATAATTCTAATGTTATAACAATTTAATGTTATAATAATGTCAATGTTGTAACAATAGGCCATGGGAAAATGCCAAATTCGAATTTATAATCACAGGAATTTAGTGTTAATATTATTTCTGGATTCCTTTAGAAAAGTATGATTGGTTTTCTTATTGACCTAAAGAAAATTAACAAATCGTGAAGAAAAGTTTATTAAATATATTATAGTTATAGAAATTTGATTACTTGTGTTCCCAAAATTTCACAAGCTTTAGTGGCAACTTAATTAGATTTTAAGTCACAAATTATTTCTACCCTAACATGTAAGCCTTATAGGCCATAGTTCTGGGAAATAATTAATCGATCAAATTCAGTTTACAATATGTGTAATTGATATATAAAAAATTCAGCTGAAAAATATAGAAACTGATTTACTAAATTTTGAAATTCACATAACTTACTTGATTTATTTTTTACTGCTTTCAGCATTCTTTCTTTTGTAATTCTGGAGCAAATTGAACGAAGTATATCACTTTGTTAAATTTGCAATCTGTAAATATTAAATAAATTTATTTCGTTTAAAAATATATTAATACATTTAAAAATTTATATATATATTGTATATGTAAGACGAATATTGAAATTTTGATTTTATTTATAAAATTTTTTGGTTTTGCAAAAAAGTTTAATTTTCTGCCCATTATTTACAACCATGTATGTAATTTTTTTATGTTTTTCTAATTTGTAGATTGTCTGTAATTTATTTTCTTTCATCTGAATGCAATAAATTTATCTGACCCATTCACTTTCCGAAAACTAAGAAATTTTGTCTTTCATTCCAACTCTACATCTTGTGTGCTAAAATTTTTGTTAATGATAGAAGAACGTATAATTTAAAATAACACAATATCAGCATTAGAAAAATATACAATATAAATTCGAGAATATAATTTTAGAGAAAAAATTGCATTGAATTTAGTAAAATAGAAAAAATCGCAATAACCGAGGTGGATTTTCGACTTCCGTACAGTGTAAATTTAGCCATTCTAGGGAGACAGAATTAAATATCTTGGAAAAAATTATGCTAGGGTTATAAATTTTGGTACAAGGTATTACTAGGCCAATATGTACCATGGTAAAAAAAATGGACGACATTGGACCACTGCCACGCCTACCTCCCATTCAACTGCAAAATTTTTTTGATATTTTCGCGTTGGAGAATCAAAAAGCAGTGAGTATGCATGATAATGTTTGAAATAAATAATAAAGAGGTAGAAGTAACAATTAATTTTTTAAAATTTTGATTTTTAAATTTTTTTTTTTAATTTTTATTAATTTTTAAATAAGAATATACATACAAAATATAAATATGAGAATTAGAACTACTGCTTATTTTTGTTTTACGCCATATATCAAAAAGTTCGTTTTTTTATACGGCAAATCTCGGCAGATAATTTTATACGTGCTTTAAAGTAGGTACTTCAAACATTCGTATAAAACTAATTTGGTAAAAACCGTTATGAAAAAAAGAATTTATCGATTATAGATTTTTTTTCTTAACTTAACCAAAAGAGTAATTGTTTAAATGAAGTAGAACGAAAAGAATTTTCCAGGTTCTAAAAGTAAATTCTCATTATATTAAGAGCTATTATGTTCAGCATCAAAACAAAAAAAAATAGTTAAAAAATTCCATTTCAACAAAAAGTTACAAGCTTTGGAGAATAAGCAATTTTATGTGTTTTTGTTGTTTTTAATTCACTCAAAAATATACAAGTTTAAAGTACCGTTATAGTGCTATTGTTGACAAATTAGGCAAAGTTTTTGCATTTTCTTATTTTATAACAAGTGCTCTTTCATATTGGATAAAAATATTTACTCAAATTGAAACTCAAAAAAAGGCTTTTGTCCAGCTAGATTAGCAAAATTTTACACTGTGCACCGTAGTCTAGTAGGTAATGTGCTGCCATATTAGATGAGAGCCACTGGATATCCTAGCTCAGACATCTAGAACAAACCGAAATATGAAAAAATATTTCTTATTGTAATTGATTATGTGACAAAATACTATAATTTTTAAGCAATACCTTATGAAAAAAACTTAACGTCCAACTTATAAAATAGCTGACCGGTATGTAAACAAAAATTATGGGATATACTCGACCCAATCTTTTTGTTTTGTTGTTGCTCTCCATCTCAAGCACTGTCTTCCATAAACCTTTTCTTTTTCCAAGGGCACAGTCCAACATGCCATTTGCTGCTAGGGGATTTTGAATAGCAACAGCCATCTGAGCAAAGAATGGGCGATTCCGAAAAGGAAATATTAGTCAACCAAGTACTTGTATCGGAGCGTTAAGCGCTTTAACATCTCCTGGGACTGGGTATGACAAAACTAGTACGTCAGGGAAAAACGTCTTCTTCAGTGTTTAAATTGTCTCGATCCGTCGATTCGGCATCGATTCCTTTGTCAGTTCAAATAACGAGGTGTCCCAAGTACTTCACCTAATGAACACTTCTTTACGTAGTCATAAATATTCATTTAAGAAACTTCTTCCTATTACGATTATATCGCCAAGGTAAAGGAAGTCTCCAAAAAATCGACGCCTATAATACTCTCATTAACAACATCGTCAACAATTTTACTCCAACCATGAACATCTTCACCCTGATGTCTGTTTTACCGAGGACAGTAGCATCCTCCGTATGTAGTTTTATATTATTCACATCTGTCCTTCAGTACATCGGGCCTAGACTTCGACGTCACCGACATGGAGATCGTGCAGAACACGTTGGTGGGAACTAGTACTTGCCTCTGAGTTTTGACTCATTTGGCTAGTTGCTTGATATCTCTTATTGGGAGCTAGCAGTTGTCGTCAACGTTAACTCATTCTTGCTTAAACGGGAATTCTAGTGACGTTTGGCGGGTTGTTTTATATCTCTTGATTATGGTCCCAATCATTTATTTATATTTAAGACCTTTCAATGAGTCATTACGAAGTTATATAGCAGTAGTAATTGTTTAATAAGTGAAACACAGATGCCCACGGAGAGGGGTCACCCCTATTGTAGACATATACAATGATGTTCACACCATGATCAATATTGAATTGGACCCATAGATCCACGTTTGAAAACAACTCAAATGGAGTTGGCAATGAAAAAATGGCCTATAGGATAGTGAAAATCAGAGTTGTTGAGACTATGGTTAGGATAATGGGAGACAATGCTAGCATAAAATTCATTAGGGGATCTAATGAACCGAGTAACTGAAAGCTTCCTCCTTACTAGTTCCTTAAACAGAACAAGTAGAATATGATTTTGGAAAACGCTTTAATCTGGAAACTATATACTATTTTAAAAGAGGGACCATTTTGTAATATACGGTTGTATCAAGAAAGAATTTTGGAATAGGTGTGGGAGCTTTTGGTCCAAGAATAAAATACACTAATGTTGAAGACATGTGCGATAAGTGGCCGGTCCTTAACACCAAAATCATCCACGGAGATTTTAATGCAAAAGTCTGGCGGGAAGGTATCTTTTGAAGGTACTACTACCGTCAATGGTAGATTTCTTCAAAACATGATAGTATCTAGCACCAAGTTATAACACTTCGATAGTCAAAAAGTTACTTGGTTGTCCCCCGAGCGACCAATATCAAATGAGATGACTATATTGTGATTGACGGAACGCTCATTTCTACTGTTGTATATGTGCGCATATTCAGGGGTTCAAATATCGACTCGGGCACTACCTTGTAACAGCCAAGTTTCGATTACGCATTAGCGCTACGAGATTTAGCAAGTTGCGAAAGCTGGATCTTAAAAATGTTACGATAATAAAGGAAAATGAGCTCTGTCATCCCCATCTAACCTTAACGACTTTCTTGGACAGTGGGCGAACATCTTCCACTCCTTGCGAACTATTGCGGAAACAGTCCTTGATATCGAGCGCCCACCCCAATGAAGCCAATTGTAATGTACGACGAGGAGTGTCGCGAGGGAGCTACAGCGAAAAACGTTAGTCTGCCTCTACGCGAGTCAATGTCGAGAAATACAGAGAGAGGAAAAGAGAAGAAGTAGGAATGATGCTCGGAATTCTATAAAAGGGTTAAGCGTCGAACCCAAGGAAAGTTGGTTACAGATTCGTATTGGGTGATCGACTGAAGCCACTTGTCAAAACACTGATTAGACTTTATCAGTGCGGCTTCAGACCTGGCAAGTCCACTATCGATCAGATCTTCACACTACTTCAAATCGTAGAGAAAATGAAAACAAAGTCGACACATCCAATATTTTAGTCGAATATAAGGTAGTTTTCGGTAGCCGTATAAGAAATCGTGTTTTTCCCTTAATGTCTCAGTTCGATACGCCTGCGAAGTTGAAGGAAAACATAACGATGTTGAGTAACTCCTTCGTCTCCATCAAGATAGGAAGGAACCTCTCCGAAGCATTTAATACCGTGCGAGGTATCGAACAAGGCGACCCCTTATCAGGCATACGCTTCAACTTTGTTAGGCAGAAAGGCGGTAGAGCATTACAATGGCACTATTTTCTACAAGTGTCAAGTTACTTGCTTTTGCTGACGACATTGACATCATAGGCTATCAAGCGAGATGTAACAGCTGCCTTTAGCGGGTTGAACGGGAATTAATCAAAATGACAGTAAACAAGGGCAAAACGAAGTTGAATCCCAGATAACGGCTGATAATTATACTTTCATTGTCACCGAATTTGTTTTGCCGGTACCAGCAAAAATTATGTTGATCTGGACCAAGATCAAGCAAGAGTGATACTTCTCTTGTCAACAGTTGCTACTATGGTCTAAGTAGTCAATTGAGTAACACGAACCTCTGACTTACGACAAAACTTATACTCCATAGGTCGCTCATTCTCCACGTGATTCTTAATGGCGTAAAAGCTTGGATGCCTTAAGAGTGTTCGAGATAAAAGGCCTACGTAAAATCATCGGTCCAGTACGGGTTGGTGATTAAGTAGGAAAGTATAAAAACGTATTAGGGAAGTACGTGAAATATAAAACGTTTGAGGATCGCGTATAAAGCAATAAAAGCGTCACACAGATTCTGAGTAAGAGCTATTGGGGGAGAATTAAAAGCCAATACATCATCCAGAGTAGTAAAATAGCTGAGGATCTGAAGTCAGGAAGTGCTAGCATCGTGAGATGATCCATACAACAAGGTGGCAGAATATCACGTAAAAAGCCTTACATATTGAAAATAGAAAGTGTATAAATTACGCAAAATTATACATGGACGAGTCGCTATCAAGACGCGAGCCTGCAACGATAAATGTAGTATGAAAATAATAAATTATAGAGGAGGATCAGCGATGGTCATGGTAGTATCGAAAGTTGACAATCCATCAGAATATTCTCAAATAGAATTCTGTTCTAAGATTGGAGAAATTGGGTTTCCTCCACAACATCCAAAATTGTGAAGGAGGAGTTCTATAGTACAATAAAAACCACGACCACCTGCCACAATCGACAGACTTAAACGCAATGAAGCATATTATAAAGTAGTCGGAGAGAGAAAAATTTCGATCAAGAATCAAGCTAAAATTGCAGAATAAATAGAATAATATAACCACAGAATTCATCCTACTACTTGTAAATTCAATGTCTAACAGACTACAAAATATTAAATAATATTAACATATCTGTTTAATTTGATTTCATACTTAAAATCGTAAAATTTCTATCAAAAAGTAAATTATTTTCTAAGTTGGTGAGCTCTTGCTTTGTCTCTTTTAAAAAGAATTCTACTTTAAGTAAGAATGAACTAAATAACATTGTTTTTATAAATTAATATAATTATTAACAAAAATATTTTTTATTTTTGACGCCCACAGTATAATTCTATCATTATAGAACACTTAGGTTATTTCTTAATTTTCTCTTTGTTTAACATGACAATGTGATGTCTTCATAAAAGTGGTGTTATTATAAAAACTCTTACTTCTGGTCAGCGAATTATATTAGATCCGTGGCTAATTGTGCGTCACAAATTATTTCTACTCCAACTAATACTAATTTTTGATTTAATATTATCTTCAGACCTACAGCTAGAACTGAAGACTGCGGATTAAGGCTCACTCGCGCTGGAAGTTTATAATTCTCCGATTCTGATGAGGAATAATTGCTTTCAAACTTACAACATAATAACGATTGAAAATCTATTTATTTCGATCGGACATCAATACTTAAGGTTTGATATCTTTTAATTTAGTACTTATGGCAGAATTTTTTTCTTTCAATTAACTTCTTTAAACTATAAACTTTATCGCTGTTGGGGCATGAACCATTTTGACGCCACCAAAAAAACGCACATATTCACACATTAAATATTATAAATGTTCTGTATAAAATTAGATAAAAAAAGATAAGTAAAGCCCAATTATTTTATACTCAATACTACAATCTCTTTGTAACATTTTAAAATTCATCATCAAAATGCGACTTATTCGTATACGATATATGTTCTTAGTTTCATATTTTTAAACTTTATGACGTTATATAAATTACACACTCAGCAACTTATGAGGTCGAAATAATTTTTAAACGAAAATTTACTCACTTTATTTTCAAAATTGCTGTATCAAGTTATTTGCAAGTGTTACGAAATTGTTTCATTTGATCTGATTTTCTCAACGTCATTTCTTATAAATGTTACAAATATAAGATTATATTTGAACTACTATTATGCTTAGAGTACTGTAGAAAATTTTTCCAATAACCAATAAAAACTGATTTAAAAAAGATTATATCATAAGTATACAGTAGCGAATATTAGCTTAAGCTCATACGATCGTTTAATCAGAAAATAAACTTTCATTTTTATTTGTTAAAATAGCTTTCATTTAGTTTAAAAATGTATCGAATTATAGATAATTTATATACAAAAAAGCTTTCAATAAGGTTTGAATACAATTTTCACAGTCTCAGTGTTAGAAACTTTTCAATATTTCCTCGAATAAACAAATCATCACCTTTCTGTTCAGTTATATTTTCTTAGCAAACAAAATTAATTTGTATTAATTAATGGTAATTTTAAAATGTAGTCGAACTTTTCTAACTCGAAGTTAATTTCTAATTCAGGGTAATTAAAATGGCAGTAGCATTAAGAGTATAAAAAGCATACAATTCTCCATCCCAAATTTAAACTTTTCTACAAACTCATAGTTCTATGTGTGTGAAGTTAGCTAATACAATTATATTATTTTTATTTTGTTTATTTTATTGTTTTATTTTGTTAAGTTAACATAATTAAAAAATGTGGGAAAGGGAAAAAAGAAAATCGATTAAAAATGAAAATATAGTGAAAAATTAGGAAAAAAACTGAAAGGAAGATTCGTTACTGTTGGATAATCCTTGGGGCCAGAGATATAGTCGACGAAGCCGACTTTTTTTATATGAGCAAATAAATGCTAAAATGCGTTACAATTGGTAACGTTTTCGAACTTAAGTTGTACCTGAATTAATAAAAATGTTTCATTCAAATATACATATATTTGTAAACTACGTAGCTCTATTTTTTAAACATAAATATGTTTTGTACACAAATATTTCTATTTTATACATATTTTCATACTGAAAACGATCAGACTTCAACAAAACGAAATATGAAGAAATATTTCTTCGGCTAATCCCCGCAGCAGATTTCTAGCAAAACTTTGAGGTTAAATCTGTCGTTCGGAGTCGCCTTTAAACTGTAGGTCCTGTCACGCATTTATAAAAATAACACCCACAACATACATAAGTGGTGTGAAGAGCTAGGTCGTAATCCTGACTGAAGGGTTGTAATGACCAATTACGTACGTGCGTACTTAAAGTGTTAAGAGAACTTGTAAAATGTTTACTTTATATTTGATTTTTCTTATTATTATTAAATTATTATATTATTATTATTATATATATTATTAAAACTAAAATATGTACAGTGAATTAGCTTTTTACTACAATAAAATACAAAAAAATTTAATACAATAAAAATAGTTTAAAAGAAAAACGTTTTACTTTTTTATTTTGACTAACGATTTTTTAACGATTTCTATTCGACGATTTATTTATCTCTCAGTTTATTTAATTGAATCTTCACTATATAAGTGAACTAACAATTATTTTATCAAATTTTAAAACTAATAACAACAATTCAGACCCGCCAGCGCGGAACATAATTTCATGGTTTCATAGAATCTTAAGTTAATTTGACATTATTTGCGCTCGACTTCTGATGAGGTCCACAATGCTTCTTCTTCTTAGTCGGATATGGCCGGTGGAATCACCGGGACAACCAGAATGTATTGACTCCGCTGATTTGCTGGTCGGTTTTGATTTGTCCGGGCGGAATCACCGGGACCACCAGAATGTATGTTGCTTTGTCCGGGTGGAATCACCGGGACAATTATCCATATAACGCAAGCACTTAAACTTGGTTATAGTGGTTGAATAACACAAGCACTTAAACTTGGTTATTGCGGAGGATTGGAAAATAAAACAGCCGTTGACTATTGTTAACCAATTGTTTCTCTCGATTTATTTTTATCAATCCTAATCTTAAATACTAATTTATTGCCAAATTGCAATATTTAATTTATTTTATTTAAATATTTATATTTATATTATATTTAATTTATATTTTGTTGCTGAATTGCAACAAATTATTCTTAAAGTATTTATTAATAATATAATAGTGATCTGGACTTATGCATTTTCCCACACGTGCAAAACATTCCAGGAAACATGAAACCCCTGACAAATATAATACAAAAAAGCAAAACTTGAAACTTAATCAGAAGTTCAAGGTTTTCCTTTTATCATAATTGGAATTAGCTGTTAAAATCAAAAATAAGGGAAAATGCATAAATCCAGCAAAATGAAAACAAATAAAAATTACAAGAAGTCAACAAAATAAGGTTGTTCACCTATTTCGGAGATATTTTTATTTTGGTCGAAGTAGATCTTGTTGTGAATTCTTGCAGTTCGAACCTCGGTTGGATAACTGATGTCACTTATATTGTTCATTGCGGTCTAGGATGTTTGAAGAGATGTGGAGACAGTTTGAGATGTTTTTCATTGACGTTTACTACGTTGATGGTGTTTGGCATTTGTCCAGCACAATCCGAATCCAGAATACCAAACAGTGAATTAGCGACGTTGCCAACAATGTTAATGGCACCACACTTAGCTCTCCTCTTTAGTAAGAGGTTTTTATCTTTAAGGCCTGCTAGACTGAAGTCGACTGCCTGCAGAACGCTTAAACAAGTCGTCCTTTGAATTATAAGGTTGCACAAGCGGTGTAATGACGTTGTTTCGTTCACAAAGGAAATTATTTCTTGCCAGTATTTTTTTAAGTTATAGTAAGAAATGATGTTCCATTCTGACCGCGATACTCGTATATTGCCAATACCCTCAAAGTGCAAGCCAATATTGGGTTCAAACTGTGTTACTTCGATTTTATCTGTGGACACGAGTGGGAGCAATAGCAATATTGTGGGTAGGATGATCGCAATTGAGCTTGTCAAGGTTCGCTGTTTTTTAACAAGTGGCCTTCCTTCCAATGACTGTTTTGGTGATTGGTTTTCTGCTAACATCTCATGATTATTTTTAGGTTCTGTGAATTGTGGACATGATTGTTGTTCTTCTTCTACGGGTTCGTCATTGAGCTTAGGGAGTGGAGCTAAATATTGAATTGCTCGTTTAAAGATGCCTGAAGCTGTCTGGACCTCCGCTACTCTTACAACCTCGTCGTGTCCTTTGTATGTTTTTATTACGCGCCCCAGAGGCCATTTCATGACTGGAACGTTATCTTTTAAAATAACTATAGCCCCTGGTTTCAGATTTTGTGATTGTTCTCGCCATTTGTTTCGGTATTGTAGCTCATTAAGGTAGTCTCGTGACCACCTCTTCCCAAATTCGTGCTTAAGACGAGAAACTAATTTCCATCGTGTTTCCAATTTAAGGTTTGTGGGCTTTGCTTGAGCATCAATTTGGTCTGTTAGTGGTTCACCGGAGTCAATGCGCATATGTCCTTTGCGTCATTTGACATGGGTTAAATGGGTCTGGAATTCAATATTGCTTCAATTTCGACAATTATGGTTTCAAGTTCTTCGTAAGTCCAATGTTCTTATCAAAAGGTATTTTGCTGATTTAACAGCTGCTTCCCATAAACAACCAAAGTGTGGTGCCCTTGGTGGAATGAAATTAAATTGTATACCCTTTTTGCTGCAAGCATTCGTAACAGATTGTATGATTGTGGAAAGTTCAGGTAATTTATTCTTAGCTCCGACGAAGTTTTTCGCATTGTCGCAGTATAAATTTTGGCAATGTCCACGCGTGATATGAAACGTTTAAGAGCATCTATAAAAGCTTCAGTTGTGAGATCGCTCACCAGTTCCAAGTGTATTGCTTTTGTGGCAAAGCAACAAAATATGGCAATGTAGGCCTTGTGTGGTCGCTTTCCCCTTAGTTTATAATGTACTGTAATTGGGCACAGTAATCGACTCCGGTATTGATGAATGCACGGGCTGGTGTGACGAGTGTCGAGGGTAGGTTTCCCATTATTTGGTGAAATAATTCTGGTTTGGCTTTGCTGCATGTCGTGCATCAATGAACTGAGGCTCTTGCCATAATTTTTCCCTTTATTGGCCAGAAACGTTGTCGAACAATTCCTAATAATGTATGCGACTCACAATGCTTGTAATTTCATGAATCATTTGGAATATCAATTTGGAAATGGGATCGATGTATGGAATAAGAAGTTGATGTTTTGAATCATATTCCAACAAAGAAGTTTCGAGCCGACCACCGGCCTGTATTAATCCATTCTCATCCAAAAAGGGTTTTAGATTCTAGATAGTGCTTGTTTTTGTACTTGTTTGTATTTTCTCAGTTGTGTTATTTCTTCCTTAAATTCTGAAATAATAGGAATCAGTGCTTGTCTGAGTTCCGTTGTTGTTAATAATTTTGATGGTTTTCCAAGAATTTGCTGCAGAGGATGGAATGAGTTTTTATGGTTGATTTGGTAAACAAAAGTGGGTTCCGTTGTTGTCATTGCTCGTGAATCAAGCAGCCTTGTCTTTCGTTCAAGATTTGTTGGTACGTTGGAACTTGAATTGAACTTAGGTGGCCACACCTTCTCTACCCCATGGAGAAACATTTGCCATAAAACCAGAGGGTACATTCTTTAAGAGCCGCTGGAGAAATCCCACGATATAATATACCTGCGGGGTTGCAGTTTGAGCTTACGTGACGCCATTGTTCTGCTAGGGTTTCTTCTTGAATTGCTGAGATTCGATTTGCTACAAACGTGTTGAATGAAGCTGATGCTGAATTTATCCACGAGAGCACAATTTCTGAATCAGTCCATAAACATACTGGACATGTAAGTCGAAGGTCAGACCTGACTCTTGTGGCTAGTTGGGCTCCAAGCGTGGCTGCACATAGTTCCAATCGTGGTATTGTTTGCCGTTTGAGTGGAGCGGGATTTAGCACAGAGTAAGTGTACCATAATGGTGACGTCTTTGAAAACTGATTGGATGTAAGCTGCAGCTCCATAAGCCTTTTCGGATGCGTCTGTTAAAATATGGAGTTATTGGGATTCTGGAATTCTACCTTTAAAAATAAGTCTTGATATTTGAAGATTTTTCAATATATTCAGGTCTGTGCGAAACGTGATCAACTTAGTATGCAGGGATTTAGGCAAAGAAGTATCCCAATCCAGTTTTAACTCCCACAATTCTTGAATAAACATTTTTGCCATTACTATAATGGGAGATAGAATCTCAAATGGGGCGAATAATCTTGCAAGGTCCGATGTGACTGTTCGCTTAGTTACTCTCTTAATGTTGCCAGTGTTGACCTTAATACGCAGTTTATCAATTTTCAGCAGCCAAACAAGTCCTAATGGAGTAATCGTGGATGGTTATCACACCATTTGCGTAACACGAAGCCGCCCTTTTTCATAATCTGCACAAGTTGCTCTTGCAATTGCATCGCTGTTGATAAGCTATTTGACCCGCTCTAGCCATCGTCTACATAGAAATTTTCTTTTATTATTTATTTTTTCTTATTTTGTTGGTCGAGTGCGGACGTGTTTTTGAGGTCTGCTGTTAAATTATACTTTTTAAAACTTGTAATAATAATCGAAAATCATAATCAAAACAGAGTAATAAAAAGGAAAAAGAAAAATAACCAAAACAAAATTATTTAAAGGTGTACAAAATAAAAATCAATAAAAAAACAATAAAAAACAATAAATTTGTACTAACAAATCTGTGCTCAATTTTTTAAAACAAAATCATCAACAACATTAGCTACATTGAGCAAAGTGATCAGTTAATTTACAATAACAAATTTAATATACAAAATAAATAACGACAACAAATATACTGAGCAGCATCCAAAAACACTTATTACAAAAAGAAATTAGATAAAACAGAAAAAGTGAGAGAAGCAAATTGTAAACACATATAAAACAACTAAGAAAGAAACACCTATTTAGAACAAAAAAGTGCTACCAAGCTTTTCACACGCATTAATTAACTTAAACAGTTCTAAATCCATTGCTGTGTAACAGTTAATTTTAAATTCAAATTTTTAAATACAAATTTTTAAATTCGGTTTTTTTTTTCTCTAAATAAATGTATAATTTAAGAAACGATAAGAAAAACACAGTTGATAACAATAAATCGAAAACTAAAAGCAATAAAAACTTAATGAACATGCAAACACCATATAATAAAAACATAGATGAAGTTCAGCAATCGGAGGCTGGCTCGTCACGCCTATCTATGAATTGCATGGATAAAAGGTTCGAAAAATTTGCCGAACAAATTCAGCGTACAATAGATGCTAAATTTCAAGAGTTTAAGGTGGATCTCTTAAATGATTTACGTGAAAATACAGAGTTATTGAAGAAAACTTACTTACTCTTAATGAGAGGGTGACCACTTTGGAGAAAAATGATGGTGATATGCAGGATGAGATAAATACCCTTAAGACAAAATTAAAAGTGCAAGAAAATCATCATGTTTCGTCTGAGCTGAGAATTAATGAGATACCATACGCGGAAAAAAAAGATCTTACTCAAATGTTTAAAAACGTATGCAGAGCTATAAACACTCAGATGCCTAACATAAGATCTATATACCGGCTAGGAAATTATAATAGCAAGCAGAAGACATATTCCAAGGATGGGGTAATAATTGTGAAGCTGTGGTCTGCATACGACAAAAAAAGCTTTCTTAAATCTCTGGCAGGCTATAAAAAACTTAATAAAGGTTTTGCCTTCAGTCTCAGACACCTTGGTTTTAACTCAGATGAAAAGTTCTTTTTAAATGAAAACCTAACACAGCACAAATTTAGTATTCTGTGGGCGGCTTTACGCCTAAAAAGGAAGAAGCTCTTATGTTCTGCTTTTACTGTGCGAGGCTATGTTTACATAAAGCGAGAGCTTAGTGATGATGCAATAAAAATAGATGAAATTGAGAAGCTGAATCAGTTTTTTCCGAGCATTGCTGAAAAAAGAAATAGCAGCAGTAATTAAGACTATATACTCAGTGCCTTCTATTTTACTTATTTCTATTTATAATAAGAATTTTACTAACTTTTTATTTATTTTTGGTTTATCCAATTTTTTTTTAACTGCTGTTATAATTTTTAAACACAAAATAAGGAGTGGTGTTGTGAGGCCACGTAAAATTATATTTTCAATTTCTGAAGTGAACGAAAAGACTGCTATTTCTCTACCTTATTATGAGTCAGACAAATTATAATGATAGTGTTGACGGAAACCACTCTGCTTTAATAAATATATTATGTAAACAGCGATCAGGTATTAATATTGTGGATTTCAATGCCAGGTGTTTAAATGGACTTAAATTGGATTATGTTCGACATATATTTGAAAACTCTAAGGTTGATATTATTTGTGTAACGGAAACGTGGTTCCACTATGATGTTCCGGATGGTTACTATAGCATAAATGGGTATAAACTATTTAGGAATGATAGGAGACATAAAAGAGGCGGTGGTGTTGCAATTTATGCTAAGAAAATACTAGAGAAGTCAACATTTCACAGGATTGTGAAATTGAATTTATTAATATTGTCGTTTATGATAATAGTGTGAGAGCATTAGTATCATGCGTTTATAATCCTATAAGAACATTAACTCTTGAACCTTTTTTGATAACTTCAGGAATCATTCCATAGCTTATGATTTTCTTTGTCACTTGTGGTGATTTTAATGTGAACTTGAAGGTTAAGGATGAAATTAGTAATGATTTCCTTGATATGATAAGTTCTGTGGGTACGACTACGGTTAATGACGAAATTCCCACACTTTTTCGTCCAATTCAAGGCCAAGTTTACTTCATTTATTCCTGCTATCTCATCCAAGCTTATTACTATTGTATGATCAAATTTCTTTCGTTTCTGACCATGATCTATTATTTTGTATATTAAATATTAACCTGACTAGAGATGATAATCTTCGGATTATAACTTATAGGGATTACGATTTTTCGTCCCTTTTTGCTGACATTTCTGCTCTGGGCTGGAATGAATGTTGGTATTATGCGTCAGTGGATGATCAGTTAAACATATTTCTTGCAACATTGCAGGACGCTTATGATCGTCATGTACCTTAAAGTAGTTTTGCTGTAAATAATCGCTCTTGTCCGTGGTATACAGCTGCTGTAAAAAATGCTATTCGTGATCGCAATTTAGCTTACAACGTTTGGAAAAGGAGACCCACGTTGATAAACAGAGCTGCTTACAATAGGGCTAAAAACCACTCCAATCTCATTGTCAGACAAGCTAAAAAATCATATTTCTCCCGGAAACTTAATTTAAATCTCCCTGCTGGCGAATTGTGGAGGAATGTGAAGGCGTTAGGTATACACTCCCGTAGTTCTTTTGGGTGCAAAATAGACCTAGATGAGCTTAATGACTTTTTTTGTATTGATAGCGTGACAAATAATCATACTAGTCCTAATCTACAAAATGAACTCTCCTGCAATACTAACTTCTCATTTTCTACAGTGTCAGAGTCTGATGTAACCAGGCATATCTTGAAAATTCGATCCAATGCCATCGGTGCAGATGGTGTAGCCATGATATTTGTTAAACTTATATTGCCATATATTTTGGGAGCGCTGATTCATGTCTTTAACCATTGCATTACAACCACCCAGTTTCCTACAGCCTGGAAAATTGGAAGAATCATACCAATAGCAAAGATTTCCGATGCAGTGAGAGCGGGCGACTATAGGCCAATAAGTATTTTACCAGTTTTTTCAAAAATATTTGAGTCCCTAATTGGTGAACAGATTACGTTATATCTGAATAACAATAATCTCTTGCTCCCATTCCAATCTGGTTTTCGCATTGCTCATAGTTGTACTACTGTGGTGCTGAAAGTAATTGATGACATAAGGCCCGAATATGAGTTTACTGGATTTTTCAAAGGCCTTTGACAGGGTTGATCATTTAATCTTATGTCGGAAACTGGGGCACTATTTTGGATTTACAAATACCGCTTTATGTCTTATGGAAAACTACTTGTATGGGCGAGCCCAAAGGGTAATTATTGGAAAGAGGCAGTCAAGGCTGAGGCGTATAACATCTGGTGTTCCACAGGGGTCCGTGTTAAGCCCCCTACTATTTAGTATGTTCGTCAATGATTTATTTTCAGTATGCAGGTATACTAATGTACATGCATACGCAGATGATATTCAGCTGTACATCTCTAACCGTATTGGTCTGATAGATGATACAAGTTACAAACTTAATTATGACTTGAGGTCTATTTTAAAATGGGCTGAGGATAATAACCTTATGCTCAATCCTGGAAAATCTTACATTTTACCAATCAGTAGATGGGAATATGATTAAAGTTATTTTCCGACCATTTATTTGGGGAACACATCTCTTGTGTACGTTAGTAAGATTAAATACTTAGGATTTTGGATCAATTCCACCTTGCCATGCATGATGTGCGTAACGTATACCTCTTGCTTCGTAATTTACGAATGTCGTCTAACTTCACACCAGTTGAAATTAAGAGGAAACTTATAATTCAATTAATACTTCCACTGATTAATTATTTTGCAGAGGTTTACAGTAAATTGTACTCTCTCTCACTACATAAGTTGCAAGTATCTTTTAATAATGCTACGCGGTATGTGTATGATTTAACTAGGTTTAGCAGTGTATCGTCCTGGAGGAAAATGATCTTGGGCTGTGACTTAATCGACTACCTTCAGATGCGAAATATTATATTTTTACATACTCTTCTTTATCGAAAGAAACCACCATAATTATACCTAGATACACTTACATCAATACTAGCAGATTGTTTTTCGTCAACGCAATTAATTTGTGGAACTCCTTACCAATGTCTATTAAAAACATTTCGAGAAAGAGCAGTTTTAAGAAGTCACTTTTTCACTATATGTCCTCAAATATTTAAAAAATTTTATTTTCTTTAACAAATTTTATTTTCTTTAAAAATTTTTATTTTATTTGTATTTTAGAAATTTTGTGTGAAATATAATTATTGCCTTTTTATGTATGTAGTTATATTCTTTGTAAAACAATTGCACTATAATTTATGGAATACTAATGACTACTGTAATTTGTGTATATCGTACTGAGCTATAAAAGAATAACATTCTTAAAGTTCTTGGAAGCAAATAAATAAATAATAATAATAATAAATAATAATAATTATTTTACACACAGAAATATCAATAAATTGTGGAGCAAGTGGATAGCGTATATTATTTTTTTTAGCCAGCTGATCAAGACATTTTGTTGCTAAATATGGAGCAGCTCTTGTGCCATATGTGGCCTTATTGAGTTGATAGTATGAAATGGGCATTGTGAAATCCTTTCTCCAAATTATGAGCTGAAATTGACGATCTTCAGGAGCAACCAATATCTGCCTATACATTGGTGGTGAAAACGAACCTTGACATTCTAAGTCTTAACAGTGTGGAGAATAGTTCGCTTTGTAGTGTTGGTCCCGTGAACATCAGGTCGTTTAAAGGGTAGCCTGAGGAGGTTTTGGCTGAGGCATCGAATACTACCCTGAGCTTAGTGGTTGAACTTTCTGGCCTTAGTAGGCAATGATGTGAGATGTAATAATTTGAAGACATGATAGAGTATGTTTCCAATTTTGTCATGTGTCCCATTGATTCATACTCATCCATAAATTCAGTGTATTTAGCTTTCAATTCCGGGTTCTTTTGCAAACGCCGTTCGAGAGCAAGAAATCGGTTGAGAGCCATTGCGTGTGAGTAGTCTAGGTTATTAGGGGTTTGGTAATATGGTATTCTGAGAATGAAGCGGTCTTAATGCTTTTTAGTTGTATTTTGTACAAAATGCTCTTCACATTGTCTGTCGGCTATTGATAGTGGTTTTTTAGTTGCTTTAAGTCGAGCGATGGAAGCTTCCAGCCCCACATCTTCAGTACATATTTATTTATTTTTCCTGCTACAATGCAGCCAAGAACCGTGTTCTGCAAAATCGGAAGTTGTGGAGATAATTTTATTTGCCCAATTGCGAGCAGTTGGTGATAATGCTCGGTATCCAGCAATATATCGATTTTACTGCATCGATTGATTGGGTCAGCTAACATAATATTTTTCGGTAGTGGCCACTCATCAATGTTGATAAATTGTGATGGTTGAGACGCAATAATTAGGCAGGACAAGTGCCTCCAGTCGTTTTGAGAATCCATTAATTCGAGAATGCAAAGCTACATTGACTCGGTGTTGTGTTTTTGTGTTAGACTCCCCGATTCCATTGATGTTTACTAATGACGTCTGTTTTGCAATATTAAGTCGTCTTACCAACGGATCCGTAATAAAATCGACTTGTGAGCCAGAGTCATGTAAAGCGCGACATTCAATCTCCATTGTATCAGTTTTGATTTTTATTAGAGCTGTGCTGAGAAGAATGTATGATTTAGGCACCTGACTATTTGCTGCCGCTAATGAGGATGCTTCTGGAGGCCAAGGTGTCGATTCATTGAAATCGGTTTCAATTAATTTAGGTTGATATGTAGTACATGATGATGTCGTCTTGGATACCCTTTCACTTGTTGATCTTTGGTTTGATGATTGAGTATTGCTCTCCAGATGAAGTAGCGAGTTGTGTTTTTCTTCCATGTCATGCATGATCGTATCGTTCTTGCAATAGGCTCCATGCAGTTGCTTGTTTTCGGCTGTAGCTGAAAGATGACTCATTAGTTTTTCAGCTTCGCCCCCCAAGTTCGATTTCAGGTACCAGGTCTTTTGTACCGCAGGAATACGGTGGTTGTCTACTAGTTGTGTAAACAAGTCGTGAAAGGATCTCCATTTTAAATAATCTCCATTAAATTTTTGGATTGTGACCTGTGGCAGCGGTAGCACGTTGTTTTTCATTGCTTTGGTGTGCGGAATCCTAGCTTGAAATTTTCAATGACTCGCTCCTCCAGGTTATCGTAGGGCTTCATGTCGTATCCTTCCTTCAGTGGGTCATCGCTTGATTCCCATATTTTGAAATGTAGCTCTTGGATCTCTCCCCACAGTTTTTCTTTCAGCAACATATTGGTTGCCGTAGGGTCCGTGTCGAGTAGCCGATTCAATGATGACATCATGACATTGTGCCTTCTTATAGTAGGATGTGAATCAATTTAAACTAATGGTAATTTAGTTTATGAGTATTTAAAAGTAGTTCGAATTAACTATTTAACAAACGTATAAAATAAAAATCTTCCAAGTAGATTTTTTCCCGAAACGATTTTTCGACATCAATCACGTCCGGGTCACCAAAATGTAGTGACTCAGCTCATTTAATGGTCGGTTTTAATTTGTCTGGGCGGAATCACCGGGACAACCAGAATGTATTGAATCAGCTGTTTTGCTGGTCGGTTTTGATTTGTCCTGGCGCAATCACCGGGACAACCAGAATGTATGTTGCTTTGTCCGGGTGGAATCACCGGGACAATTATCCATATAACGCAAGCACTTAAACTTGGTTGTAGTGGTGGAATAACACAAGCACTTAAACTTGGTTATTGCGGAGGATTGGCGAATAGAACAACCGTTGTCTTTTGTTAACCAATTGTTTCTCTCGATTTAGGTTCGAAATTAGGTTTGTTCACCTTTACGGTTCAGCCCGTCCTAGGATCAGGGTCGAGTAGTTCTTACACGACCTTCGAGGGATTTAATGTCTTGACCTAGATGAATTTCTTATTAAATGGACATAAATTGTATTCAAAACGATGTCTTATGACATTGCATGGCATGACTTATATTAGAGCTAGTCGGTGGATGGTTTGCCTAAATCCTCTCCTTTGCACTAATTTGGTGTTACTCGCTTCAACGATTCTCCTTTTGCAACTATTGTCATTTGGGTTTAGACACATTACTCTCAAGGTAGGAAATTTTAACCAAGGGATTGACGAAGGAATATTAGGAAATAAGGGAAACCTCAATGGGAGTGGAAAGAGCAGTCTAAAAAATCTTTTGATAAGTGAACCGCTAATGACTTTGAATAAATGATTTGGGGAAAAAATGCAACTTGAGCTAGAGGGCAGTGGATGTACATTGCGGGAAAGCGAAAGGGATATTTTTACTGACCGACCCGGTTTCACCGGCTTAGGCTGTATTCAAACCTATCTTATTTATCGGATTGACTAATATACGAGAGCATAAAGATACGCCTGGTTTAATATAATGGGAAGAATACGAAATAATCTACGTTAATACAGGAGACAATTTTACATTTCATTCTTCTGGATCTTTATTGTAGGGGCTTGAATTTGGGATTTAATACTAGATAGTGCCTCCGCACTCTACTGGACAGTAACACGAATTACATACTTGATCAGTCAAGTATTCTGCTTAAATTGAAAACTTTGGGAAACATTGAGTACATAACTATATCTATGAAGTTCAGGATGATCGTTTTGGATATGGAGAAAGAGGAAAATGGAATAATACATCTCGTCAATGATTGCGTAACTGTGGGTATAAACATCTTTTTGGAGTTAGAAGATATATCTCACTTGATAAGACTACCAGATCATTGCACTGTCTTCCAGGCGGAAGTATCGGCAGTAAGGGACTTGGTTCGCATGGGCAAACTGGCCAATGTTACATTAAGAGCGTACGAAAATGAAATTCAGAATGAGCAAGCTAAGTATCATTGTTGAGGTTATTTTAGGACATTACATTCTAAGCACTGGTGTGAGACGCATTGGTCTTGTTCAATTACTTCCGAAAGAGTTGTGAAGACAAGGACGAGGGAAAACAGTTTTTCACCTATTGGACGTTTACAAATTTTGTATGGCAATAGTTTGTTTTTGTGGTTTAACATTGATTTACGATTATTAACGGAAATAGTGCTCTTCTATATTTAATGGCCTTATCGCACGACTAAATAATGTGATGTTTATAACAGAATTTCTTGCAAATAATAATTCCTGGGTACTTAATTCAACAGTTAGGTGATTTGTTATAGAAAAAATTAAAGCCAGCGGTTTGGTTTAATTAATTTTAGTTTTCTATCTATTAAAATATTTTTGAGTATATTAGAGAGCATATGTCATCTTTTGGTAATAGCAGTTCATTCTTTTCCTCTAGTAATAATTGCAGAGTCATTCCTGTACAGCACTGTTGATGGATTTTTTGGGTTTTCCAATTTTAGGTGTTTTAGAATCCATCATGCCATACACAGTCAGAAGTTTTCTTAATGTCGAGGCAGACAATTCCCGTACTTTTGCGCTTAAGCTTATTATTGATTTGCAAACCTATTATTAATTATGACAATATCGGTGGACTTACGGAAGAAAAATTATACTTTTTGAAGGACGTTATTGGCTTCAGTGATTTCATTTAGTCTATGTAATTTTTCCGAAAACTTTGGCAAGACAAAACTGATGGGGCGATAATTGTTGGGCGATTTACTATCTGTGTCTGGTTTTAAGATCAACATGACTTTTGCTGTTTTTAAAAATTTTGGAACATAACACACACATATCTTTTAAAATAATTGGATCTATTCCATTATTCCTGGGCACTTCGAATTTCTTGAAGTCATTACATAGAATTTTATTTCGTCAATTGTAGTTAAAGATTGTTGAAAAGTATTTGGTATTGCCTGATTTCTAAACCACGTAATTTTACTATATTGTAACGTTTTTACCTTTTTAAAAACGTTTAGAATATGAGTTCGTTGTTTGCAAACTAAATAAAAAATAATTTTGTGTTTAGTTTTATATAAATTCTTTAATGTTCGCACTATTTTATGTGTTACTGTTCACAACTTGATTATACAACAACAGTTTGTTCTGTTCGCTATTCTTCTTTATACTTCTGTTCGCGTAAGCACTAACAACTGTTCGGTAAATCTTTACAATGGCGACCTTCAAACCACGACTGCTTTCTTCACACGCAACGCGTCTTCACACAAGGCTGACTGAATTCTTACTACTCGTTGCCTGCTTTGTCTTCCCTTTTTAAATGCCCACGTAAACAGTCTGATGACGGCTTTTGAAATCGAACGTTCGTGGTTTCGCTTTCTCGAGAACTCTATCCCGACTTCATTGTTGTTTGTGTATTTTGTACACATTGCTTGTTGTTGCGTTCTCGCTTACTTGTCTATCCCCTTTTCTTTCACTCTGATGTTGTTAGTTTACTTGTAACAAGTTCATTGTTTTTGTTTGTGTACCTTTTGTTCATTTTGATGTTATACCGTTTCCATTTTCGTAACACTGCCGCACATTTACGCCTGTTCGTCCCGAATAGGCTCGTTATCTCTACTCCCATATTTTGCCAGTCGCTCTATGTGTACGACCTTCATTTTTGTTCGGGGGCTGTTATCTTTCTGTATATTACAGATGACATCGTTTAATCTTCTAATCTAATTATTCTATAAGGTCCATCCCAGCTAGTTTATAGCTTGGGGAATAATCCCTTCTTCCGATTTGTAGAGTAGAACCAGTTGTCCCTCATAGAAGCCATCCGTGTTTGCTGCACAATCATACCTGGCTTTCATTATATCACTGACCATTTTTATACGAGTGCGCACAAATTCATGAAGTTCATTTAGGCTTTCTTCTTTTCCACTGTATGTAGCATCCCTCTCTATGACGGGCTTAACACCAAACTCCAAGTCACCGGGCAGTTTTATCTCAGTCCCAAAAATAACCATGGCGGGTGATCTAGATGTTGAATCATGGACCGCAGATCAGTACGCCAGTGGAAACCTCGGAATGTGTTCGTCCCAGTCCTTCTGTTGCTCGCTCACTACTTTCCACAGGTATTCCTCCAGGGTTCGATTAAACCGTTCTACCATTCCATCTGATTGTGGCATACCCAGTGGTTCACAAAATCATTTACTATTGTGTTCGACTCTTGGTTGGGTATGGCATACACTTCCGGCCATTTGCTGACATCCAACCCAATAAAAACGTTGTTTTAGCCTTTCCAGCGTCTTTGTCACTCCAAGATGTCCTCCGCTAGCTCCATTATGGAACTCTTTTAACACTACCTTCATTTTGGTGAAAGGTACTACTAATAGGTTGGATGAGGTCTTGCCATCAGTCTTTCCCAAAGTCGATATAAGCACCCGTTTATCAACTTTAAACAGTCCCATAGTGCCCAATATGCATTTGTAAGAGGATCTTCTACGGATATCTCATTTCTGGTAGGTCGTTTGTCCTCCTCCTTAGCTGCTATAATCTTCGCCAATGTTGGGTCACTTCTTTGCGCTTCGATCCAGTCTTCGTTGGCTTCGATCTGCGTAAGCTGGAGATCAACGATGGATTCCTTCATATCGGCTTTCACGCAATGCTTACACTCCAAATTACAAAGTCGACGTGTCTCTTAGATGTTCAATGCTGAAGTCGTAAGTCTGGAGGCGCTCAATTCAACGTCCTTAAGAGTTCTTGAATTGCAGCAGCCATCCCAGTGCGGAATGATCAGTCCTTAGCAGAAAATTTTGGCCATACAGGTACTTATGGTAATGTTTTATGCACTCCAGAACTGCAAGTCTCTCACGTCGGGTCACACAATAGTTCCGTTCAGGCTTTGACAGTGTGCGACTATAGTAGTCTACGACTTTCTCTGTACCATTAACCACTTGGGAAAGTACACTTCCAATACCATATCCGCTAGCATAACTCTCGAAAATTAATTTTTCCCCTGGGACTGGATACGCCAAAACTGGTGCAGCACACAATAGGTCTTTTAGTGTCTAGAACACCTTTTCTTGTGACTCACCCCACTTTTGATTTCTTGGTGAGCTCATGCAAGCTTGCAGCCACGCTAGCAAAGTTAGGCACAAAGCGTCTGTAGTATGTGCATAGTCCCAAAAAGCTGCGTAGTTCATAAAGATTCTGGGGACGAGGCCAGTCCTTTACTGCTCGTATTTTATCTTCATCCATAGATATGCCGTCTGCTGTAACAAGATGCCCCAACTATTTCACGTTTTTGGAAGAATGCACATTTCTTTACGCTTAGTTTTAGTTCAGCCATTGATATTGGTTACAGAACTTCTCTCAGGTTCTTGAGGTGTTCGTCGAATATTCTGCCCCTCACTATTATGTCATCGAGGTACACCAGGCAAGTCTTCCAATGCAGTCCCTTTAGTACACGTTCCATAAGTCGCTCGAATGTTGCCGGAGCATTACAGTGCCCAAATGCCATAACTTTAAACTGACATAAGCCGCCGTTCGCACTGAATGCAGTTTTCTCCTTGTCCTTGTCTGCTATATCCACCTGCCAATACCCGCTTTGTAGATCCAATGTGGAGAACCACTTCGTTCCGGCTAGCGTGCTAAGTGTGTCGTCAATTCTCGGTAGCGGGTAACTGTCCCTTTTAGTGACATCATTCAGCTTCCTGTAGTCTACGCAGAATCTTGTACTGCCATCTTTCTTCTTGACTAAGACTACAGGTGAGCTCCACGGACCCGATGATGGTTCTATTACACCACTCCTCTTCGTTTCGACGACCTCATTACGCTTCGCCAGTGGTATGCTTCTGGTATGCCTGTTTTATCGGTCTCGCTTCGCCAGTATCAATTTCACCATGTCTTTTATCGTTCGTGACGAAAGCGTAAGCATAGCTCTTTAGCAGCTTTTTGGCTTTATTTCTCTCTGGAGCTGCTAAACCTGCTACCCATTTTTTCACACTTACACTAAATTCCTATTGGTCCTTGGCTGACATTTTGACAGGTTCTGGGAATTGTTCGCTGTTTATTACCGCCTCTACTGGAGCACATTGACCCACCTCTGAGTTTTTACAGATGACATTTTCATGGCCTGATAGGTTTATCACTCTCACCGGGACTATTCTCTATTCGGTGGATTTGACGAGGGACTTTGCTGATAACAAATCGTTCTGAATTTCTGCTGGTTCGACAGCCCACAAGTTTGTTCCTCAGTGGTAGCTCGTTATAGTTTAACGGGGACTCTTGTGTAGATGGCTGGTAGTTCGACCGTTTATTCCTTGTTGTTTTAGCCTTTTGTCCGTTTTCCGCTAGTTTGATGTCACGTATACCATTAACAAACGCCTCGGTTTTAAACTTGTCTATCAACGGGTGGTTTTCTGTTGGGTATGTAAGCTGCACTAATCTCTCGACCTCCATTGCAAAGGCTTGAAGTGACTCATTAGCCTTTTGAGCCCAGCACCTTGACTCCATGCGGTATAGTTCTCGTTTGTGCTCTTCTCCGAAGTTACGCTGTAACGCGTTGTAGCTGTTTCTGCAGCTGACTAGCATGGTTATTAGAATCTCGGCTGCGACACCTTTTAACCCTTTGACGACTAAACATTTTCAGCTGAAGCGATTTAACCTTTTGTTTTATTTTAATAATCTGTGGCCTAATAGTAGTGACGAAAAAAAATTGCCCTCCTGGGTATCCCCTAAGTCCTCCATTTCGCTTGGTAAATATAGTTGCCTATGGGTTGAAAGCAATCTTTTTATCCCAAATTATTAATTTTTAGACATGATTTAAAAACAGTTTTTTATTAAAAATATAAAGTAAAATACAATAAATCTTAAAAATTTATAATTCGTGTTGTTCGTGATAGTTTCCAAAGCAATCACGAGATGTAGTGAAACAAAGAAACACATTGCATTGAACGCAAAAAAATTTGTGCAACTATATTTTTTATAGGAAGCAGCGTTTCTTCCATTTTATGAAGAGATTTGGACTTACTTATAAAATTAGTTCTAAACTTGGTTGACGCTGAAAAGGCACGTTTTCTTGAATTGAAGCAACTCATCAGTTCTTTTGCTAAAGCTGCTCGAAATTCAATTGAAGTCACATTGATTGAGGAACTGTTGGCCAATATGAGTTTCTTATATATTATATAACTATTATGAACACATAGTTCAAATAGGTCGAAGAACAATCGTAAATAAAAACGCCACTTACTTCTGCGATCGTACTCATAATAAATTTTCTTTTGGTCCATTAGATCAACGCCTCCCATTCCTTTGTTGTAGTGCTGTATAATCAGAGGGCAATCAATATCTACATCAATATCTACATCAATATCTATTTTATTAGCTTGTTCAGCAACACGTCGCTTGACCTTGATTACTTCCGTTGGGTCAATAAAATTTGAGGCGAGGTAGACATCACGATTGTCCATCCATTTGACGACGGAAATGCTTCCTGACATGAAGTAACTTATGTCCCCTCTTTTCATTTCTTTATCCGCCGGAAAATTCTTCGGTATGTGCTTTCTACTACATCGAATAGTTCCACATGACATTATTTCATTTTGCTGAAAAATGTGCATTAAGTTTAGACTTGTAATAGAAATTATCAATTATCATTTTTTTGCCAGTGGCTTACATAACTGCAGGACGACAGCTTCGCCAAGACCGTTTTCAACAAACGGTTTTTTTCCTGTGTAAATGTCAATATTGTACAAGTATCCAGTTTCTGACTCACATAAACAATATAGTTTGAATCCCCATGAAATAGGTTTGTCCTTCATATATGTTTCATGGCATTATGTCCCTTAAACTTTACCATATGTTCATCAATTGAGAGTTTTTTGGAAAATGTATATGCGTCAGACATAGCCTTGTTAATGTGCTCCATAATTGGACGGATTTTGTATCCACGGTCATTAACATTAGCCTTACTGTTGTCGCAAAATTGAAGATTGGCTATAATTTCCTCAAATCGGTTCCGTGGCATGACTCCTGCAATCTGAGCTTGGTGAAATGTTGGGTCAGTTGACCAATACAGACGTGTTGATGTGAGTTTCACTAAGCTCATACGTATGATAATACTCTTATAAGCCTTAAACTCGGATACGGTTAAAGTGAACATACGCCCTTTTTGTAAAGCATATAGGTTGGACTGCTCCACTATCATGAGACACAGGCGCGCTTAAAAAAAGCTCAAATTTAATGACAATTTAGAGGTTTTAATTCTAGAGTTTTTAGGGATGATAATTTTCGTTTCAACCCATAGGCAAGCATAAAAATATAAAAACAAACATAAAATGACTATTTTTAGACAGTTTGGAGTTTATCCAAAACTGTTCATTATATTTTTTTGATAGACAAAGGCTAAATCCAAAACATAATTGACTCTCAGCCCCTTGTGCCCTATCTTTACCCTGTAGTAGCCCTCGGTATAAAGACCATTATTTGGCCAAATTTGGAGCCTCGTAGAGTACAAGTGGAGCCAGATAAGGGTTTGCACTCAACTAAATTTTTGTTGCCCCAATCTTCTTCTATAAAACATTCTCTGACATATTTGCTCTATCTGTAACCTGGACAAATATATAAGCCAAAAACCACCGGGCAAGCATACTTGCCTATGGTCGTCAAAGGGTTAAGTACAAAATTAGTTCTAAAGCCTTCTCCCCATCGTCTCATCCGTTTCTGCTGGAATTTGAATACGGACAGGGGTGAGCTGCCATCAAATCAAGGTGTTTTCTGATACGATTCGCACTGATTCCGGTCTCTGGCTCTGGAGGTTGTTGATCTTCTCCTCCATTATACCTAGTTTTCCGTCAATGATCTTTTCCAAATCTGATACCTTATCCTCGATACTAGTATTTCTTTTGCTGAATGATTCACGTATTCCCTGCAGCTTCTCTGTTGTCGCTTCAAGTTTCTTTTCAATTTTTAGCAAAAAATTTGTTCTCTACGCTTCATTTTTTCCATAATTGCAGTTTGCATTTTTCCATCCTTTGTTCACTATCTTTTCGCGACTCAGCCAGAAGTTTTAGATTTTCGGCTCTAGAAGCTTCATGTACATCAGCCAGAAGTTTTTGATTTTCGGCTCTAGAAGCTTCTCATACATCTGCAAATAGCTTTTCATTCTCAGCTCAAGAAGCTTCTTGTACATCAGTTAATACCAGTTAATCGCGGACAGCGACGAATTTATGTCGATACCGCCAGGGGTTGCAGGGGCCTGTAACTCTCGTTCCTCTTCATCCTCGAACTCGTAGGAACCAATTTCAATGCCCTGAAGCTGCAGTTGTTCCCTTAACCGCCTTTGCAGTTCATTCTTCGTGCCCGTTGTTGGCTGCTCTACTTTACTCAACTCTCGTTTAAGCCGTTCCACTCTTAGTTCGGAGAGTTTCATTTTAATTTTTCTTTGTTTCTTTATTTATTTATTTTTACTTTTACATTTTGCAATCCCACTTCTGACACAAATTGTTACGTTTTTACCCTTTTAAAAACGTTTAGAATAAGAGTTCGTTGATTGCAAACAAAATAAAAATAAATTTGTGTTTAGTTTTAGATAAATTCTTTATTGTTCGCACTATTTTATGTGCCACTGTTCACAACTTGATGATACAACAATTTGTTTAGTTCGCTATTCTACTTCTGTTCGCGTAAGCACTAACAACTGTTTGGTAGATCTTTACAGTGGCGATTTTCAAACCACGACTGTTTTCTTCACATGCAACTCGTCTTCACACGACTGACTGAATTCTTACTACTCGTTGCCTGCTTTATCTTCCCTTTTTATATGCCCACGTTAACAGTCTGATGAAAGTTCTTGAAGTGAACGTTCGTAGTTTCGCTTTCTCGAGAACTCTATCGCGACTTCATTGTTGTTTGTGTATTTTGTACACATTGCTTGTTGTTGCGTTCTCGCTTACTTGTCTATCCACTTTTCTTTCATACTGATGTTGTTGGTTTACTTGTAACAAGTTCGTTGTATTTGTTTGTGTAGCTTTTGCTCATTTTGATGGTACACCGTTTCCATTTTCATAACAATATTAACAATTTGTGATGTTTAAAAACTGCTGCAATAAGATTAGATTCATATTTCAATGTCGTTTGTTGATAAATGGTCTAAAGATCATTCTTGTCCTTTAATAGTTTTCGTTAACATTCAAAATTTTTGCTTTCAGTTACTTTATATAAACCAAAGCTGTGAATATTTCTTTTACTAGTTATTCAGCTGTTTTAGATCACAAGGGAAAGAATCTGTTCAATGTTTGTGTATGTAATTTCTGTATTTTACAAATCATAATTGTTTAGCTTTAGATTCCAGTCGCCGTAATCTAGTAAGTGTGTTGGCTTGATAGACGTGAGGCCACGATTCAACCCTCAGGTTAAACAACTCCAACAAAACGAAATATGGCAAAAACTCTGAGAGTAAATAAAATTTTATTGGAAAGTTTCTCAATAATCCATCGTTCAGTGTCGACTTTAAACTGTAGGTCCCGCCACTAATGTATAAAATTAACACACACATCATAAATGGTGTGAGAAACTAGGACGTAATCTTCACTGAAGAGTTATAATGACCAATTATGCATGTATGTAATTTTGTAGCTCATTATCTACAAATTTTGAAATTACTATCCAATTTGCAATCTCATACAGAATAACCAGTGATGTTTTTTCAATTATTTCCAAATATTTTAGATTCAGTTGCTATATAGCCTGAATGTAATAGTTTTGGGTCAATATGTCAAATATGTAAATTTGATTTTGTAAGCATAATATCAACTACAGAAGATTGCAATGAATATTGGTCAAAACGTGTAAAAGTCTTTGGGGAGAAAGAATTGTAATTAGAGTTAAGTTGGCGATTGTATAGACTATTACCGGCTATGTTAGTTTTCTGACAGCTGTAGCTGGAATGGTGCACATTAAAGTCACCAAAAACTAAATAGACTAAATAAACTGCATTAATAACAGTCTCTAGTCACAACAATTAAAGTATTCGTATATTTCGGACAATAAACATAATAAAATTTCAGAAATGTGAAATTTTAGATTTTAAAAATTTGAATTAGAAAATTTAGGAATACGTTCATGAGGAACTGCCACAGGACTAGATATATTTGTCTTTGAATCAATTTCTAATTGCAATGTAGCAGTTATGGGCATTTCAATGCGTAATATTAAGTCTATCTATCGACCTGTTAAATAACATGTCTAAGCATATATCCAAGTTCTTTTAGCTTACCGTACTTAGGTTTACACTTATCTAAAACGTCTAACGCTTCGAATAAATGTCAAATATCTGTTGGTTTTACAAGTTACAGTTTCCGTTATCATTTTGTTTTTTACCAGATCTTGCAAAAGCAGTATAAAAAATTTCCGTATCGGATTTACTTTCTACTATTTTGAAACAAGACAGCATGCACAGGAATAAGATATCATTCCAATCCGGCATTATCATATGTTTGGTGTTAAGTACTCGTCCCATTGTACAAAAGGAATTTCGTTTATTGTCTTTTCTTTTCTTACAATTACTTTACACACAAAATTATTGTTGAGAGGACAGTTACTTTTTAACAACCGACAGCATCAGACGTTGCTTGGGCTGTCCTTAGAATAATTAAATATTTGTTACATGTATTTTTGAAATAGTTATTTTTAAATTGTTACTTAAAAGCGATTGTTAATTAAATCAATGGAGATTTAATACTTGGTTACAGCTCACATTATTGTGTTTCCTTTATCTTCCTGGGTGCACCTTATTAGATAGAAAAGGATTTCTCCAATGTAAAATGAGTCCCATCACATATTTTATTTTTATATTTACAATGCCCATCTAGCGAAGCGAAAACGAAGAGAATGGCCATGCGGATTCAAATCTTGAACTTTCTCAGGCGTCATACCGAGATCTTTTCGCAAAATTCGACGTAAACTTGTGCGTGAAATGTTTAATTCTTGAGAACGAAGACGATTTGATGTTGATGGATTCTCACGCACACCCTCAGAAACAGTTTCGATATTTTCGAACGAGTGTATTGCGAACTTTGGCAATAAACTTGCATGTGGTGGTCCTTCTCCGCCACCAAATTTTGTACGACATTTTCGTGCAATTTCCGACCAATTGACATTTTTTTGATCATTCACTATTCATTCTTCGATTCATTATTTTTATTATCAGGAGATAATATACTGAATTTTGTGACAAAATAGAATGGCAGAAGTATTGCCGGATTCGAAATTACCGATGGTTCAAATTTAAACCAATAGATGGTCCACCCGATACAAAGTAGTATTTTATAACCTTAATTCGAAATAACTGTTCGAAATACTCTGGTCCTCTCTGGTCTTTTCGGGAAAACATTTGGGAACATCAGGAATGCGCTTTATATATATATACAGATAGCGACATACTAGAAAATATTTTATAGTCTTTTAAAGTTGCATCAGCCGGGTAATGCACTGGAACCAACATATTTTGTGGGAATCATTTACCAGAGGACATTCTTTTGAGATTTACTAGAATAGTTGATCATTTCTTTCCGACGGTGCGCATGGTGATCATAAATTGTGGCTGCTTGTTTTATCACACAACAAAAGTTGGATAAAAGCTATTTGAGATTGGAAGCTGCAAAAGGACACTTAGTGGATTTTAAAATCTGAATTGACGGAAAATTTCAAAATCTACTACTTCTGGCGATTAATTTAGTTAAAGTGGCGTAATATGCATTAAAAACAAATCACATAGTCCGCCCATGTTGTCCTGATTTATCCCTATATTGATTTATTTACCAAATTACATTAGCTTTCGGAAATGTGTAATTATCTGTTTATTGTAGTTCTTATTATACAATATTTTATAAAAGTATAGGATTTATTTTTACCAACTTTTGCTTTTTTGTCTAATTTAAAATTTAAGCCTTAAATTAATCGTTTAACAAAATTATGTTAGTAACATAACAGAGCTCTGTTAACTGACTTTGTTTGCGTCCAGGGAAATCGAATTTAAAATCTATCTTCACACACATCAGATAATGATGATAATTTTCCGAGTCTGGTGCCTAGGAATGCCACTGCTCCTCCTAGAAACAACGGTCATTTGATAATAAAATTTTAACCCCAACGACTTTTATTAGAGTTTTGAAGAAAAGGGTTTTCAGACGTCCTGCGAGGGTGAAACTTAGGTTCGAGTATTGAAAAGAGTAAATCAACATAAAGTTACACATTTTGGAGAAAATTATAAAAAAAAACAATTTGATTGAATAAACACAATTTCTTATTTTGAGTGAAGATTTTATGAATTATTTAGAGATTTTGCTACCGAAGCGAATTTAGCAATATAACTGTCACATGACGGCGGATATGGCCAACCAAAAGTTTTAAATTATAAGAATATTACTAACTACAGCGATATTGCGATAGTACTTTGGAAACATTAAATTAAAACATTTTTTTTACAATTTAATTATTATCACCCAAAATGTGTGAAATACGAATTTAACTAACAAGAAAGTTATCAACCGAAAATTAGAGCCGCAAAATCTAGTTTCTACGCCGTAAAATACCAGTCAATTATTTGTACCAAAAGAAAATGGGGAGATATTCGATTGTTAGGAATAATGATTAACGCTTTTATTAAAAACTATAACTACATCGTCTATTCTTGTTGCAATATGGAAATGTGCCTAGAAAATAACACCTGTACCCAAACAAGATAAAACCTACCCTCCAATAGTAATATTATCATACTTATCGAAAACTTTAAAAAAGTTAATTTATATGCAAATGATCCAATATCTGTTTGACGATTTGCTAACTGAGAAGCAATCTGGGTTCAGACCTAATCACAGAAGCATTTCTGCGCTTGTTGATGTTACAGAGGAGTAGTGATTAAGGGCTGATAATATGATATCCCTTTAGTCTTGCTTGACTATTCGAAACCATTTGACATCGTTGACCATACGATACATCCCCAAAATCTCAAACACATGTGCCACTTTTCAGATACCGCTATAAGGACTATTTCTTCATATTTACGGGACAAAAGTCAATTTGTGTTCAATTTGTAATAGTAATAAATCGAATATTCTGTCAATATTTAAATGTCACAAGGTTCCATTCTTGGTATATTATTATACACAATTTATCCTAATGATCTGACTCGAAGTTGAAGTAATATACAAATGTGTGCAGATGACATCCAAGTTCAACTACACGTTAGTTGTTTGCCTTCTGAAATTATAAAGCGTGTTAGCAAAATAAACTGTGGTCTATATAATGTGTTTAAATGGGCATTGAGGAATTGCGTTTGAATAAATTCGAGGAAATCAAAGGCTTTGATAATAGGCAAAGTAAACTCTACAACTCAATTCAAATTGATACTACGATACCGTAGATAGTATCAAGAAGCTAGGAGTTATTTTCAACAACAGCATTAACTGGCCCAAATATGTGAATGCCATTCGTGGTAAAACTCTTGTCAAACGCTTGAAATATTCGGATAACACAATATTTAGCTCCGATCAATATTCGTTTGCTACTCGCAAAAGCCTACCTCATACCCACATTGCTTTATGGATGTGATCTCTTTTCAAGTTGTGATTCAATGAGTAAGAATAAAAAAATTACGTATAACCATATTGCCAGATGTATTTTTGGTCGTATAAGGCACAGCATGGTATCTGAATATTCGTACAAAATTTACACCACGCCATTTGAAAATTTATTTTAATGCTGTATTCTTATATGTATATCTACATAAGACCATCTATGTTAAACAACCTCATTATCTGCATATATAAAAGATTGATTTTCTCTAGAGATAATAGACGCTTTCGTCCTCTAACCTAACTTAACCTACAATGGGTCAAATCGACCTCTGGTTACTGTACTTGTCTAAATTTACAAGTACACGTCAGATAATCGACATCAAAAGAAATTCTCATTTAGCTCAAAACCATTTATGAATATCTGAATTGAATGATTGGATTTTTGATGGGGGTGTGGTAAGAGCGTGTAAATTTCTGATTTTGATATACTAATTGGGTTTTATTAGGGACAACAAATTCTCCAAAATTATTTAAGGAGTACAAATAAAACTGTTTCACTCAGGAACGTGTGGTCATCAAGTTTCCGCAGCATAGGGATATGTGATTATAGCTGCTAAAGTAGGCAATGCCATTTACTACATAATACCGATCTAGACTGGGGAATCAATAAACACGCCCCTTCAACCGGGGTGACTAATCTGATTCTGGCCTCTCCCCTCTTGGCACGACCCTTTCGTCTGATTTTTCTGGACCATTATAACCTCCCTTTTTTTGGATTGATCGCCTTGAGCTGGTGGCTTTAACTTCCTGGACTTAGTTGCGTATGCACGATAACACCGGGGTGAAGCCCGCCTTGCGGTCGTCTCCAGGCCAAATCCGTCCTGTTAAAACACTGGCAGGCCTTAAAGTACGTTCCTTGCCCGTCGCCGTTGAGTTGGTGGTGTAGGCACAGATACATACAGATACGATACTTTTGGCGTTTAAAAACGCTCAAAGCAGCAACTTAACCTTCTTAAAAGGTTATAATGTTTTGCGAATCAAATGTGTTAGCAGCAACAGATATACAGAGTGAAAACTGGCGATTAAAGTAGAAAAATTGAATGTAAATATCATTTATTTTGTGTTAAAAAAGGGAAAATTTGGAATATTTTTTAATTTCTTCAATAAAAAGTTTAAAGATTCTTAAATATTTAAATATTAATCGAAATGTGGGTGATTTTCGGTCACAATGAATATGGTTTCTTGTGAAAGAGGTAATTAAGAAGCTAAATATTACAAGATCAAGATAAGACGTACTGCTCGTAAAAAATTTCTCTTGCTGAAAGTTGCTAATATTTTTCAACTTCTTGAAAGAAAAAGTTAAAATTTGTTATTATTAGTTGTTTTTATTATTTATTAATAGTTTCACACAAAAATTACAGTTTTTATTAACTCTCGCCAATATAAAAAACCCACCCCAAAAAAAATAACATAAATAAATAAAACAGACAGACAATCAGAGAGGGACAGAAATACTTTTTGGTAATATTTGATGTCCCTTTCTCAATGCGAGGTTAACTGTCAAAATCTCGTTTAGCCTCTGGTTACCCTGTGGTTGAGAAGACTCCCGGTTGATTCCCGATCTGGCTCTGAGCTCCTGTACCCGTAAAGGCTGGTGGCAAACCATGTGTGGCCTCCCTGCTGGCATAGGCAACCACGTGACCACTTTGGGTAACTACACATTGCGGGCAAGGATTGTAGCGTTTTCGCCGTGAATACGAACCCAAACCCCCGCTAACCCATGATGGCGTAACGCATTGACTCTCACTGATGATTGCAGGCTCCTGCTAAAAAGTAGCTAACCCTACCACTAAAAGCGATAGTGCCCAAGTGAATTCGGCAAAACCCAGTTTGGCACACAAGGCGCCAGTCAAAAATCAACTGAGCAAACGCTCTCTTTCAGCCTTCCAAACGCACCAGGGTACTCCCTTCTAAATCTCGCTTGTCTCCGCAGCCCAGACGCCCCGATCCAAACCTCTCAGAGAGGTGATAAGGAGGCCTTACCTGGGCAATTATTGATCAGGGCAACACGGATGGATCCATCGATCCCACTAAGTGGAAATTGGTGGAACGTGCGCTCTTGGACATTTTCCTTGAGGTCATGGTCTCCAAGATCGGCCCATCACCGTGTTGTCGGGATGTAGGGTGGTTTCAATGACACATCATATTAAGGTTCTTAGTTCTCTCAATTTGGGAGAGCCTTTATGGAGCTTCTCCTTAAGTCGAGAATAGTAATCTCCTCAGTGAGAACTATATATTGTCAAAGAATTGATTGTAGAGGTGCACCGCAAGGCGGTATTCTATCACCACTTCGTCTGGTAATAACGCCATAGCTCACGCTAACGATACTTCTGTCGATTGTACTGAATTGGTGCAGGGAATTTGAACTGTCTGTCAACCCCTCCAAGACCGACGCAATTCTTTTCACTAGGAGATACAAGATTCCGATCTTCACCCTATCTAGCATAAGCGGGACTAGACTCACGTTGAGTCCCGAATAGGGATGCCAATCGGGAAATCCCGATTCGGGATTTTAGGGATTGTAAATTCATGTATGTACTTTATGAAGTAAAAAGAAAAATTAGCTTACGGGATTGTCTTTTTATTTAGTATTATGTTAAATAACGCTCATGTTGTTTTTCTATATCACCCGACTTTGAATTGAACGAGAACCTCCTACTTCCAATGTTAAAAAGTTAAACGCTGAAAACGAAAAAGTCCTATAAAATTGATGATTTAGATACCCAACTTTCTAAAGAATTTGATTAGTTTGTATCAGGAGGTGGTAGAGGTTAATATTTACATTTTTGGATTCCGAATTGTGTCTGGACAAACTACATAATATCAGACTTTTTAACAAGGTCAGAAGGTCTGCAGATATTCATATCACCGGTGGTACCACCCCTACAAAAACCTTGTTTGCAATGCTTAACTGGATTCCTACTGTGTCTCTTGCTAAACGGGCAACCAAATTTGCCGGACTCAATGCCTTGCCTCGCTGGCGCATCATCCCTTCTGCGCATTCCCCTATTTTTGGAAGTTAATACGACAGCCCCACTAAAAATCGACTATAACCCTGCAAAATATTATTTGACAGGGGTTTTCATTTTCTGATTCCGAGCAGGGACGACGGAGTCCCTGACATGATCATTCCCCCAGAACTACTTGATGGATACACTGATGGCTCTAATCTCGATAATGGGTTTTATAGCGGTGTCTACTCTGGGAAACTGAACCTGAACCTTTCCCTTTGACTGCCGGATTACTGTACCATGTTTCAAGTGGAGGTGGCCATTTACCGGGCTGCTCAATGGCTCCTCATCAACGATGCTCTTTTCACACGTATCTCAATCTCCCCTGATAGTCTATAACAGGCGTGGCCAGACTTTTCTTGATGAAGATCGACTTTGTCTAAAACCCAGGAGGAAAGATCGACTAAAAATAAATGTAATTTTTTAGAAAACTTTTATTTAATCATTAATATTACAGCCACTTAAAATAAATTTGCAATTTTCATTCAGATGTATATGCGTGACATTGCATGTTGTCAGCAAGCTGGTTGAACGATGGCACGTTATTGGTAACTGCTAAGTGCAGACACATTTTTAAACGTTCAGAGTGCTGCGGTATTTTGATTTTATTATTTTCATATGAGAAAATTCTGATTCGCTTAAATAGGTAGATCCAATGTACGCGGTCAACTGCAAAGCAATGTCTATTATACAGGGATATTTTTCTTCTTGCAGCAACGACCAGAAACTCTTTTCAGACACTCTTGACTTTATAAAAATATCTGAATTGAAAGCTATAATTTCATCTTCTTCATTTCTTCAAAATTCTGATTTCCGGAAGGGAAATATCTTGAAAACGATTTTCAAACTCACTCTCAATTTTTCTAATCTCTGCAATATAGTCATCAAATGTTGTATTAAATTTGAAGTTTTCTGATACTGAGTTTAAACTTTTAAGGTTTTTTAAATCTTTTGCTGACAACTGCGATTTCAAAAGCTTTAATTTTAATTTGAAGCTATTAATGGAGTTTACTAATTCAGTAATAGTTTTGTTTTTTCCTTGAAGTTCAAGATTAAGCATATTCAGGTGATTTGTAAAATATGTTAAAAAAGCCAAATCATGAAGCCATTTTTCGTTCGACAATTGGTCATACCTTTCTCCTCTTGAATCCAAAAATTGTATAACTTCTGGTAACAGTTCTTGAAATCTTTCCAAAAATCCCTCAAGACTCAGCCATCTGACATCAGTGTGCAACAACAGATCACGATATTCTGACTCATTTTCTTCTAACTGAATTTCGGCGCTGTAAACTTCTTGAACGTATTGAATTAACTATTATAAAAGCAATATCCATAACCCCGTTTAAGTTCAACATTTTTGCACACAACGCATGCTGATATATATATGTACAATGAAACGATATAAAATCTGAAATATCATCATTTTTTCGACAAAGAGTAACAAAACCGTTTAACCGGCCCACCATGGCGGGAGCACCGTCTATTGCTGCGCATACAAGTTTGTGCAACGGTAGTGGAAACTTTTTCACAAATTTTATAAACTCGTAATAAATGTCTTCACCACGGGTATTGCCTTTTAGTGGAAGAATTGTTAAAAGATCTTCCTTTGAAGTCATGTCAGTGAAACTCATTCTTATATACATAAATGCATAATTGGGCAATATCAACTACGTCGGTTGATTCGTCAAACTGAAGTGAAAAGTATTTGCATTCGGCGATGTCTTGTTTCAGTTTTTGATTCAAACCAATTGGCCTAGCTTCAACTCTTCAAGTTGCACATCTTTAATTGCTGACATAATTTGCGACTTGTTTTCAAAATTTGCAAATACAACTTCTCCACCTTCACACGCTAATTCACCGTCACTAAAAGGCTTTTTATGTTGAGCTAAAAGAAAACTTATTCGAAAAGAAGCTTCCGTTGCTGCTGTGGGCCCTATGTGTGGCTTGGTAAACATAGATTGTTGGGCTTCAAGTTGATTTTTCAGCATATTCAACTGAATTCTACGCTTCTCCGATTTTGGAGGGAAATCAGCTTCATAATTCTTATGATTGGATTTATAATGTCGCTCTAGATTTCATTTTTTTTGGCATCGATATTATGAAATTGCATATCAGACACACGCACTTTTCTTTAATTAGATTAAAGAAATAATTTTCCTCCCACTCATCGTGGAAGTGATATGTTTTCGGTTTTTTAATAACACTCATTTAGGATTAAAACTTCAAATTATTTTAAATATTTTATTGCTGGGTTTAAAAACTTTAACAAAATTGATGGTTTCTTTTAGGAAACTGAATTTTCAACATTCAACTGAATTTTCATTGGCAACGAATTTCATTATGAATTCAAATAAAACACAGTATGTCATGCTTTTCATTTTAAATGAAAGCTCAGTTGTGAACGTTAAAAAAATAACAAACAATTCTAAAAATTATTTAATTTTTACTTTTCTTTAGATTTCTTTAATGAAAGATTTTATAAAACCATCGAAAGATCGACCGAAAACCATCGAAAGATCGACAGTCGATCGCGATCGACCGTTTGGGCACGGCTGGTCTATAAGATCTCTATCGAGCGTTATGATTAACTCTAGTCTTGTTAGAGAGTATCGCCGCTATCTCCACGTTCTCTCTGAGCGTTTCAGTGTCTCACTTGTCATTCGGCGGAAATTCTTTCGGGACGCCAACTTATCCTGTGTCACTTGGCCCTCGATGGATAGAAGGCGCACGAACCAACTACTCGGACTTTATCGTAATCCCCATCACAGTGGCCCTCTTACAGGTCATTGCTTTATGGGAAGATAGGCAGAAAGACGACAGCTCCCATCTAACTGTTATTCACTTTCCTTGTCAACACCTATCTCTTGCGAGTTGCAGATATGTTTAGGGTATAGCTTCGTTCATTAAACTTTCAGACTGGTTTTCTAGCATAGGGTAGTCGTGCTTTTAATGTGCAGCCCTTGCGCTGGCCAACTTCTTCCATAATTTGGTGGAATTCGGTTAGCACAGGAACTGCGCTTACCTGTGGCGTCACAAAGGTCCAAGTTAAGAGTGGTCTAAACTCGTTTGTCAGAAATCCATGGAATGTGAACTTTAATATGCAATACCTACGTTTCCTCAGAAACCAAGAACCGAAAAGAAATGTTTATAATTGCCTTACAATTACGTTATCAATAACTTATTCTGGTGCTTGCATCATAAAAAACAGCCTAAATTTTAAGATTATGGGGCCCTGATATCAATACGGATAGAAAAAAGTATGTTGAATTTCAAAGACCTTAACATTGATAAATTGTGCTACGAATACCACAATAGCAATTCCTCACTTATAAGGAGTAAGCTTAAGGAAATTACATTGAAACTTAACTACGTCGATACTAGCGTATCATCTGGCTGGCCAGCGGAATAAAGCGGAATAATATAACCTTTCGAGCCATTTCTGTAGAAACCGCTAGTGTAAACTAAGACGATGTCGAAAGTTTTACCGAAAAGGTACCATGTTTAGTTAAAGAATATGAATTGCGAGATATTTTTAATGCTAATGAGACTTAAGTATGTTTTCGTGCATTACCCGATAAGACATTTGCATTAGTAAAAATGTGAAAAAAGCGTGGGCGGAAAAATGGCTGACAGACTGTCGATTTTACACTGCGTCAATATGACTGGAGATAAAGCTCGGCTTTTTGTTATTAGAAAACTGCTAGCAAGTGTTTCCCAACATTAATTTGATGATGGATGGATGGATGAAGGATGACATTCTGATTTGATGACATAATTCCTCATACAGTTCGTTAGAAAGATGAGGTTAAGAGAAAGGAACATAGTGCTATTTTTTGACAAAGCAGCTCCTCATCCTCGTGATCTAAAATTCAAAAAATTAAAATTATTATTCTTCCAGCAAACACAACAACATTTTGCCAGACTCTGGATCAAGGCGTTATAAAAAATTTTAAAAAATGACTTCAAAATAGCTGGTTTTTGAAAAAATTATAACCCAAATGATAGTAGTTGTTGGACTGCAGAAGGTAAACTTTCTCTAGTAGCGCTTGCTCAGTTCTTTAATATTACTGATCGAGTTCAGAGTCTGATCCAAGCGGATGTCGAAGGTTATATTAATTTGGATAATGACATGGTTATTAACAATGAAGATGTGGACAGCATTAGTACTCAAATGTTAAATTTAAAATACATTTTAATTATTTTCATTCAAATATTAGTTTATTTACAAGTTTACCCCCCACCTGGGTAACAATCTTGTCGCGATGTGGGGGCTTAAGTGTACTTCGATTCACTCTGTGACCCAGGCTGAGTTGGAGTGCAGGGCTAAAGTTTACCCTAATATCGTGAGAGGACTGTCTTCGAATTGATATCTCTGTTGTGGACTCTTCGACTTGCCCGATCACGTATGTTCTTGTGTACCCCTAATCCGGAGTGTTAAGTGACCCGTGCTTATCGGATGGTTTGCAGTCGGGGGTCTAATCCGACTGTATTATAATGGAGCCTCACTGATATCTGGGCGCCTCAGTGAGTATTAGGTTTTCTACCTCTTTTCCCAATCACTCGTGGGACGTACACAAACAAGACAAAAACCCGAACAAAACTTACGATGACGAACTGGAAATGAAAATTGGACTTGACGCGTCCCATCTCATTGCGCGAATCCAGGCGAGCATTGTTGACAACAACAATGAGATCGTCAGGAACTTCGCCCCAGGGGGTATGAGGATTACGACGGTGGAGGGAACCTTTGTGAGGTGACTGCCTTGGCGGTCCCCACTTCGACTGAAGATATGTGCGTGGAGTCAGACTCTGTCTCCCCACTATCAGATGAAGACGGTGACGATATGGTCATCGAAAGGCTCCCCTTCACTCGTATTCAGATTGCTACTGGGAGCAATGTGGTGGCGACTTCACCCTTACGGAACCCACTTGTTAGACAGGTTGCCTCGAACCCAATAGTACAATCAGAAACTGATTCGGACTGCGTGGGAAAGGGCATCTCATCTGACAAGGGGCTAAAACTGGGCGGAAACGTTCCGCGTTGTATAAAGAGCAATTCATATCGCAGGGCTTGCGCTATCTTGAGGAGATTTGCAAGCCGTGATGTAGATTCTCTCTCCATTAAGGAACAGAAGATGCTGGCTCGACACAGTGGCACTGTTTCGCGGTATGAAACCAAATACCCCGGCAGTGTCCTCCCACTAGGTGCTGATTCTGGTGAGGAAAACAGACCCTTAAGTGTGGACGAGAGCGTAGAGCCAACTGCTTCTTATTTTTAAGGTGCAGACAAGGGGCACGAAGATTCTATACCCATGCTCCCAACTGGAGTGAAAAAGACCTCTCGGGTATTCAAATCTCCAGTGAAGAGTAAGGGTGTTGGTGCTCCGTCTTCAATGGACGGTGGAGAGGTGGTAGAAACTATCGCTTATACTCTATCCCAGAAGAAGGAGATAAAGTTGGGGGCGGACATGTAGGGGGCGCTTCGATGGATAGGTCTTCCATGCAGGATTCCCGCAGGGAAGATCGCATGAAGAGGAACATGTCCGATGACGTGCCTCCCTCCGGCTCCAAGCGTCCTAGGAAACAAGGAAGTCTGGGAACTAACCCTTCCCTTTAGTTGGCTTTCATCGACAGGTCAGATCTAGATGGCTAGATCTCTCCTGAAAGATGAGAGCTAATTGAGAAGAGGCTCACTGAATTTATGTTGGAGGATAGCTGCGATGGCAGTATCCATCGGTTGGTCCAGGGGCGTCAAAGTAGTGGACTGCGAAAACGAGGGAACTGTAAAGTTCCTTGTAGAAGCAGTGAAGCGCTTTGGTGAACTCTAGCCTGGTGGTCGCTTATCGGTGGTCCCTCAATCCAACCTCCCTTTACGTCCAAAAGTGACGGTATGTGTCCCGCCTACTTTTAGGCAGGTGAATGTCGTACCAAAACTTATTGGAAAGCAGAATGACGGATTGAACACCAGCTCGTGTGTAGTTGTCAACTGCCTGACTGGTGATGGTAAGAAAGGCTGCGATCTTCGGATCGCTATCGATCAGACTTCGCTTCAGTGGCTAGGGGCAAGGGGTGGCGTAGTGTTGTGTGGGTTGGCACACCTAAAATTCCGTCATCCGAACATAGGTGGTGCCAGGAACCCGCATCACTGCGAAGCCGCCTCACACAACCTGCTAACCACCCTGCGCTGCCTTGAAATTGACATCGCTCTTATCCAGGAACTTTGGATCCTTAGGGAAAGGATTCTGGGTTTGAGCGATCCTGATTATAGGTTACTTGTTCCTAGAACAAGCGAGAAGGTAAGAACTTATATTCTAGCTAGGGGTAATTTAGACTTTTTAATCACCCCTTCCTTTTGTACAGGTGGCGTGACAACTGTGGCGTAGAGATGACCGTGGGATCGATTTGATGCTGTCATCCGTGTATATGCCGTATGAGGCTGCATCCCCACCCGATGACCTAATTGGACTACTGATGGAGCATGCGAAGAAGAAAAGATGTCGCCTCGCCTTGAGTTGTGATGCCAATGCTCATCACGCCCAATGGGGTAGTGCTGACATAAATACCAGGGTTGAGTCGATTTTGAATTTTATTATTCTTAATAGGCTTAACATTTGTAACGTTGGTAACACGCCAACGTTTAGGAACCGTGTTAGGGAGGCGGTAATTGATATTACGCTCTTTAACATAGAAAGGTCTATGATTAGAGACTGGAGGGTCTCGGATGAGTGTTCTTTCCCTGATCACCAACTGATATCCTCCAGTATTAATCTATCTGGTGGCTTTAACGAGCCTTTTAGAAATCCAAGAAGAACCGACTGGATCAGATATGAGTTCCACTCCTGGCATCAATGATTGAGTTGGATCCTTGACGGATATTTTGCTGTCTTATTAAATAGATGCCTGTCCTCTCACTTACCCGGGTAAGAGGAGCCAGCCAACCTGGTGGAATGCGGAACTCCAGAGACTCCACTGTTGTACCAAGAGACTCTTTAATAAGGCTAAGAGGTCGGGCAGGGATTTTGACTGGTCTGCATATAGATCCAGTTTTAATGATTATAAGAGGGAAATAAAGCGCTGTAAGAGAACCACGTGGATGAGTTTTTGCACAAGTATCGAGAATTTTGCCGATGTGACTCGTTTCCGTAGGATGCTGTCTAAGGACCCTAAATTCAAGGTTTCGTTCAAAAGAACGATGGATCCAGAAAGCTATCCGTTGGGCGTAGCTGATCCCTCCTGTAATGCTGTCATGATGCCCGACTTGGAGGATATCATTCCCAGGGATAAGGTCAAATGGGCTATAAGTAGCATTGAGCCATTTAAGTCGCCTGGTCCGGATGGTATCTTTCCGGCTCTGCTTCAGTATGCTGGTGATATACTACGCGAATGTCTGGTGGACGTGTATAAGGACTGTCTCCGGTGGTGTGATATACCTAATGGTTGGAGAGATGTGCTTCTGGTGTTTATACCAAAAGCTGGTAAACCCACTCACATCGGCCGTAAGGATATCGCTCTCATAATTTCTTTTGAAAGCTTTGGAGAGACTTATCGATCTATATTTGAGGTCATACATGGACCGGTCTCTGTTGAGTAGGTCGCAACATGCTTACATTAAGGGTAAGTCGGTCGATAGCGATCTTCATGATGTGACAGGTTTTGTTGAGGCGAATTTGGCTAGAGGGGAGTATACACTGTCGACTTTCCTTAATATAGAGGGGGCCTTAAATAATGTTACTACTTCTTCTATTGAGAATTCTTTAAGAGATATACATGCCCCAGATTTTCTGGTGCGGTTTATCACCCACATGTTGAGTAATAGACTAATCCGATCGAATCTGAGTGGATGTTCTATCGTCAAGCGTGCAACCAGGGGTACACCGCAGTCGGGTGTACTATCCGCTCTCTTATGGCTCTTGGTTGCTAATGTTGGTCTGAGGCTTTTGGAAAGTAGGGGCTTTAGGGTTGTGGCATATGCCGATGATGTGGCTATTCTGGTGGGTGGAAAATTTTTGCCGACGCTGGGGGAACTGATGGAGTCTGCTCTTGGAATTATATCCTCTTGGGCTACGAACTGTGGTCTGGGTATAAATCCGAATAAGACAGACCTCGTTTTGTTCTCGCGTGGGTACAAAGTTGAAACCTTCAGGTTGCCGAGATTAGCGGGTAGGGAACTTCCGTTGTCTTCTGAGGTTAAGTACATTGGTGTTGTCCTGGACTGCAAGCTGAACTGGAAACGAACCACCGAGGAAATAATGAAGAAGGGACTGAATGCTTTCTACCAGTGTAGGAACTCCATAGATAAGAGCTGGGGTCTTCCGCATAGGGCCATTCGCTGGATATATCTGGCGATTGTTAGACCGGCTATTACTTATGGCTGCGTTTGGTGATGTGCCTTAGATAAGAGTTTTCAACGGAAAATCTTAGATAAGGTTCAGCGGATTGCCTCCTTGAGTATCAGGAAGAGTTGCCTCAGGCTGTTCTTGACACTATGCTCTGCCTGACTCCGCTTGATTTGTATGTCAAGCGGTGTGCAGCGCCATACGTCTGAGGGAATCGGGCTGCTGGAAACAGCGCTCGATAGGTCACTCCAGAGTTCTAAATGTCGTCTTTCCTGACGGGAGGTACGGACTTTCGGAAAAAGCCACCGATTATATTGTGCCTGAGGCTATGTTCCTGCCTGGTTTAAGGATACTTATACCGGAAAGGGCACAATGGAATGGTGGGGTACTCCAGGGGCAAAGAGGTATACCCATCTTCACAGATGGGTCTAAGTAAGGTGGATGTACAGGTGCTGGGGTTTTCTGTAGGGAACTCGGTCTGAAACTCCACTTCAGGTTGAATGATGACTGCAGCGTTCTTCAGGCGGAGATTTTCGCAATCTTGAAGGCTATTGAGGCCATAGCTGGTGGTCCAGCTTCGGATTCGGAATCCAAAACCAAGGGACTTGTTTACATGATCAACGAATAAACAAAAATATAGCAACAACATCACTATAAAAAAGGGATAAACAAGTAAACAAACAGGCTGCAACAACACTGCAAGAGCAAACATAAACAAAGTACACAAACAACAATAACGTAAACATGTTTACATTTACAGAGATTTCGCGAAGGCAAAGTCATTCTCCTTCAAAGAGCATTAATCAGACTGTTTATCCAGCTATATAAAAGGCAAGACAAAGCAGGCAACGGGATCAGTAAAAATTCAGTCAGTCTTGTGTGAAGACGCGTTGCGTGTGAAGAGAATAATCGTGGTTTGAAGATCTCCGTTGTGAAGATCTAACGAACAATTGTTAGTGTGTATGCGGAAGAATGTAAAGAAGAATAACAAATAAAGCAAATTGTTGTTGTTTAAATCAGATTGCGAACAGTGGCACACGGAATTGTGCGAACAATAAATAATTTATTTAAAACTAAACACAAATTTATTTTTATTTGCAATCTACGAACTGATATTTTAAACGTTTTGAAAAAGGTAATAATATAACAATAAGAACCCAATTTGATAGTTTTAGAAAAAAAATTATAATTTAACCATCTTTCATAAGGCTTTGAAGAATAATAAGCCGCATAAAATGTTATGCGTACCTTAAAGCAATAGTTTTTGTTTTTTAAATAAAATGAAGACAAATAAGACCTTTTAAAAAAATAATTATTTTAATACATTGTGCGCGGGACACGTACTAGTGCGTTTTCTGGCGATTGATTCTTGTGCGCGGGACACTTAATAGTACAGGTTATTGTAACAGCATGTTCTTTGTTTCGCTTTTAGAGAAAGAAGTAGTTGGTGAAGACATTTTCAGTTATTATTTAAACAAGATGAGTTTGGACAGAGCATGTCAAAATACCTTTACAGTAATAGGCAAAATCACAGCAGACCGCAAATAGCACTACTTTATAGCATGCTAAAAAGAATTGTCTCTCTTGACGATAACTTTCAGAGAATTATCAAATTAAAAAATTTAGAACGTACCGAAATTAATTTTGGTGCCGACGTTTTATTTGGTAATTTTAAAATTCCAGCCATCAGTTTAAATATTCGTCTTTCATAAATTAGATTTGATTTGTTTTCTTCATAACTCGAATGAGAATTTAAAACACTAAAATAATTTTAATATTTGAAACTTAAATAAAAACGTTTTTCAAAAAATAAAGTGAATCAGCTTAAAAATTGGAGATGTGTTTTATGTTTTACTACATTTTTCGATAAACAGTCGACCGTTTATGCTCTATAAAAGCAATTAATGGAAACAACGTTCAACCGACAACTGTGATCACTGATGAAAATGGTGGCGTATTGACTAGCCCAGAAGAACAAGTGAAAAGATGACGCTGCTTTTTCAATGATGCACCAGAACATACTCACACTCCCCAGACGGGACATATCTACTGAGCTACTGAACTGTGAAAGACACTAAAAAATTATAAAATTGCTGGTCCAGATAATATTCCACCATCCTGTCGCCAACACTTTTAATCTTTTTGCCGGACTCGGCTTTAGAAGAAACCAACCGAATCCGCTGGACAATTAATAGCTTCCCCGATGACATATGTTTACTGATTCATAGCTATTAAAATATTAATTCCAAGCTAAAATGTCTTTCAAATAACTCTAAAAATCTCGGCCTGAAAAATATAGACGAAACCAAATTACTAAAAATGGGTACAACAAATGTGAGGTAGTTTTTGCTATCTAGGTTGCATGATAAATAAACGTGGAGATTCAGTTCGCCTTTCACTCGCTGTATAAAATATGGGGATCCAGAAATATAATCATAAGAACAAAAGTGAAATCGTCAATTGCAGTGTAATGTCGGTTCTTCTATATGGCTGTACAACTTGCTTCCTGACTCAAATAACCACCCACAAGATTCAGCCGTTTATAAATCGATGTCTCCGTCAAATACCGCGTGTTTTCTGGTTAAAGTGTGTACCAAATCAAGATCTTTGGCGACGCACAAGGAGTATTCCCATTGAATCTGAGATCCGTAGACGTAAATAGACATATAGAGGCCATACTTTACAACGTTCTTACCGCTAGATCAGTCCTAGACGAGAACCCTCAAGGATACAGAAGCAGAGGGAGGTCGAGAAACACATGGATAGGTTGCACAAAATATAAACTAGAATTAGGCCGAATTATGAGGAACCAAGCGAAAATCTTAGCCAACGATAGAATCAGATGGAAGGAACTCGTTGATGCGCTATGTTCAGTACGAACTTTTGCAACTTTGTTACACAATTTTAGAATAAATTTTTTTCTTTCTCTGTAATTTACTGCAAATATATAATCATATTTAAATTATATATGTACTTATTTATATTATATATATATTTATATTATAATTACAACATATCTACATGTCCCGCGCAAAATGTAATAAAATAATTAAAATCTTTTAAAAGGTCTTATCTGCCTTTATTTTATTAAAAACAAAAATTATCGTTTTAAGGCACGTTTTAACATTTTATGCCACTTATTTACCTTTAAACCCTTTTAGAAAGATATTGTTAAATTATAATTTATTTCTAAAACTATCAAATTGGGTTCATATCAGCCTTAACTTGGGACTGCCACTAAAAATCGTTTGTTGAATATTAGTCATTACAACCCTTTGGCCAGGATTACAACACTTTGGTCAGGATTACAACCTAGCACCAATTTTGTGTGTGTTAATCCTATTTCAGAGTGACAAAATCTATTGTTTAAAGTCGTCTCCGAACGACAGATTGAGAAACTTTTTATGGCAATTATATTTGCACTCAAAATTTTTGCCAGAAAACTGCTGCCAAATACATTAGCAATGATGTTTTGCCTTAAATGAATAAAATTGTACACGTCAGATGCAAAAAATAATATTAAATCGTCTGTAAATATAGATACTATTGTTGTGATATTGAATTTTGAATACAGCTCTGCTTACAACACATATATTTTTCCCTTTCTTACAGGATTTATTCATTTTCTCTTTCTAATGTTATTTTTTTCTTTTGTCTTGAATTAACAGTTATTTTTCTTATTCTTTAAGCATTGTAGACCATTTTGTTCTTTAGTCGTAATAAATATTCATTGTTACGAGAAACGTCGTCTTTTTAATTCGCCTGAATAGAAATTCAATAAGTTATGGGCGCAGGAGAGCTCGAATATTATAATATTTTACATAATAAAGAAAAGTGATACGTCGAGAGTTTAGGTGAACGAAATGAGTGTCTCAATGTATAACACTGAGAAGTTAAATGAGACAAATTACGACTCGTGGAGCCTGCAAATTAAGGCTGTTCTGATTCATCAGGATTTGTGGCCAACCATTAGTGATGAAAAACCAGCAGCACCAGGTCAAATTGCAGCATGGAACGCATTGCGTGAGGTGCATAGACCTAAAGGACCGCTAAGAAAAGTTACACTTTTTAAACAACTTCTTAATATGAGAATGGGTGAAGCAGAATGCGTCCAATAATACTCTTACGAAAATGGAAATGGTGTTATTAAAATAATAAACAAAAGCAACAAAAACAATGGGCTTGACCACATGATCAAAAAATAAACAAGAATATAACAACAACATCAGTGTGTAATAAAGGGGATAAACAAAGTAAACAAGCAACAACAACAATACAAGGATAAAAGTAAACAAAATCCACAAACAACAATAATGAAAACAACTTGTTTATATTTTTAGATCAATTGATTATTCCAAAGTTCGCTACTGCGTTAATTATTAATACTAGTTAAAATTCGTGAGCAAAAATATTTAGCAGCTTTAATATAAAGCTTATTTTTGTTGTAAAGAATTGTGATACAGCTATATTTTTTTTTTTTTTTTTGGAAAAATAATGCAATCAACATTTTTACGTACAAAACCTCGTATAAATGTATTTCTATTGAATCAATTCTAGCGTCTACCAAGTCCAACCATTAGTAATTCATGTAGTTTTTACTCTCAGCAAATGCTAGAATCTGCATCTTCGTCGACCCACTCATCGTCGTCTACCCCACACACCAACAATATGGAAATACCAGTACAAACACAAAAACTATTGAGACTTTCGCGCACCACAATACCCAAACTAACGGATTGTAAGCATAAGGGTCAATACGGTAGAATTGGCGTTGTTGGCGGTTCATTAGAGTATACCGGTGCACCATACTTTGCTGCCATATCAGCGCTTAAAGTGGGCGTTGATTTAGCTCACGTATTTTGTCAAAAGGAAGCGGCCGTGGTTATTAAGTCGTATAGCCCTGAATTAATAGTGCACACTCTTTTTAATGCCGAAAATGCTGTGGAATTGATAGCAACTTGGTTGCAACGTCTACATGTAATCGTAATTGGTCCTGGCTTGGGTCGTTGTCCTAATATTCAAAAGACTGTTATAGGACTGATTAAGGTTTGTCTGCAAATCGAAAAACCCTTGATGATTGATGCTGACGGTTTAGCCATTCGAAATGATCATTTAGATCTGATTGAGGGTCACCGGAATATTGTTTTAACACCAAATGCTATTGAATTTCGTCGCTTATTTGGTACAGTAGCTTCGCCGGTCAGTGAAAGCGATAAATTTTGCAAGGAACGCATGGCATCATCGGGCGAGGGAGTTATTGTACTGGAGAAGGGCGCCATCGGGTAGTTTGGTAGACGTTGTGGCGGCCGGTTTGATGTATTGTGTGGTGCTTTGAAAATATTTTTCCATTGGTCTTTGGAATCGAATCAAGCAAATCCGGGTTTTTTGGCCGCCTTTGTAGCTAGTTATCTAGTAAAACAATGTAACGCCGCGGCATTTCAGAAGCATGGACGTGGCATGTTTGCCACCGATATGATTGGCGAACTGCCGTCGCTGTTTGCTCGCATTTTTGAGTCACCTGATAGCCACGGATGTTATCATTGGCTGATTGATATTTTGTTTAACAGTAACAATATTTAGCGTTCAGTTCTTTTTTTCTTAAATATGAAGTATAAAAAAGCAATAATCCCTTTTTGTTTTTAGGTTAGGTTTCCGAAAACAATAAAACTTCCTGTCGATAATACTTATTATATACTCTTATTAAGAAATATACATATACATATTCTATAAAAAAGAAATTAAATTACATATGTATTTAAAATTTTAATCTCATATTTTTAGAAAAATCAAATATTGAATTTATTCTTGGAAATAATAATATTTATTAAAAAATTTAATTTTAAACATTTATTCGAATTTAAATAAAGGTATTTGAAATCTTTTCCGAAAGCAGTCATTCTCCTTCGAAGAGTATTCATTAGACTGTTGATCCAGCGATATAAAAGGCAAGACAAAGCGAGCAACAGCAGGAGAAAGAATTCAGTCAGTCTTGTGTGAAGACACGTTGCGTTGCATGTGAAGAGAATCATGGTTCAAAGTTCTAAGGAACGAGTGTACAAAAAGAATAACAATTTAAGTAAATTGTTGTTGTGTAAATCAATTTTACCAAAGGTGGCACACGGAATTGTGCGAACAATAAAGAATTGATTTAAAATTAAACACAAATTTATTTTTATTTTATTTGCAATCTACGAACTCATATTCTAAACGTATTTTAAAAGGGTAAAAACGTAACAATTGGTGTCAGAAGTGGGTTTGCAAAATTTAAAAGTAAAAATAAATAAAAAAAAGATAAAATCAAAATGAAACTCTCGGAACTAAGAGTAAAAAGGCTCAAACAAGAATTGGGTAAATTAGCGCTGCCAACAATGGGTACGAAGAATGAGCTCCAAAGGCGGTTAAGGGAGGAACTTCGGAATCGTGGCATTGATATCGACAATTACGAGTTCGAAGACGAAGAGAAACCCCCAGCGGTATTGACATAAGTTCGGTGCTAGCCGCTATAATGGAAAAAATGCAAGTATTAACGGAGGGACAAGAAGCTTCTACAGCCGAGAATCAAAAGATGCAAGAAGCAATTATGGATGAAATGGAGAACTGAGAACGAAAGTTTTTGTTAAAAATGGAAAAGAAACTCGAAGCGACAATAGAGAAGCTGCATGAGTCATTCAACAAAAGGATAACTAGTGTCGAGGAGAAGGTGTCAGATTTGGAAAAGTCCGCTGACGGAAAGCTAGTCATAATGGAGGAGAAGATCATCAACCTCCAGAGCCAGCGACCGCAACCAGTGCGAGTCGTATCAGAAGGTACCGGCAGGATGAAACCACCTTGCTTTGATGGTAGCTCATCTCTATCCGTTTTCAAACTCCAATGCGAGACAGTAGCCAGGAGAAACGGATGGGACGATGGAGAAAAGGCTTTAGAACTAATATTGACGTTAAAAGGTGCCGCAGCCGAGATTCTAGAAACCATGTCCGCCAGCCGTAGACACAACTATAACGACTTAATGGTGCCGTTACAGCGTAAATTCGGCGACGAGCACAAAAGAGGAGTGTACTGTATGGAGTTAAGGTGCCGTGCGTAAAAGGCTAATGTGTCACTTCAAGCCTTTGCTACGGAAGTCGAGAGATTAGTACAGCTTACGTACCCAGGAGGAAACTACCCGTTGATAGATAACGTTAATACCGAGGCATTTGTGAATGGTATACGCGACCCTGGCATCAAACTGGCGGTATGTACCACACAGAGGCCGACCTTTGCACTAGCCCAGGAGACCGCTCGCACGGCTTCTAGACCACAAGTAAGCGAAGTGCGAAGAGTGGAAGTCAGGAAGACCAGAATTAGTACATACAAGTCAACCAAGAGGACCGAAAAAACAGTATAATACTGTAAATTTGGTGCGTGCAGACAATATAAAAGTTCCTGAAACTGTGGACGAGGCCTTATCGGGTGAGTACTCTTATTATTGGTTAAGTGCGATGCAGGAGGTGTATAAAGCTCTCCTTGAGAATGATACCTTAGAATTATCAAAGTTACCATTTACATCTAAGGATGTAAATGGGTGTTTGCTGTGAAGAGGAATAAGGAAGAATATCGAACGTTTTAAGACGAGATTAGTTGCTAAGGGTTACGCCCAAACTTATGGTGTAAATTATAGGGAGATATATAACGCCGTTGGGCGTTACGAATCTATCAGAATGGTAATTGCCCTTACAGCAGAATACGAGCTTCATCTACATCAAATGGATGTATCCACAGCGTACCTAAACAGCGAATTAATGGATGAAGTATATATGGCATAGCCTGAACAGTTCACGGACGAAAGATTTCCCGATAGAGTTCTGAAATTGAAAAAGGCTTTATATGGACTTAAGCAATCCGGCCGTCAATGGAATTTGAAATTGGATAAAATATTAAGGGAAATTGGTTTCCATCCCTGTTAAGGCGAGTCATGTCTATACCGAAGGGGAAATGTTAGTAACATTAATATAATCGCCGTATATGTAGATGATTTGCTTATAGCATGTTCTGATTTGAGTGAATTGAATCTAATTAAATCTCAGATTTCAGAAAGAGTATCTGTAGTCGATAAAGGTCCCGCCAAACATTTCCTTAGCATTGAAATTGAGAGAGATGGTGTCACTGGACAAATTACAAATCATCAAAATGGATGTATTAGAGAGCTTCTACGTGAAAGCCAAATGGAAGAGTGCCGTCCAGTATCTACTCCATTAGAGCCCAAATGTCAAGTTGTTTGTGATAACGATAACTGCGAGAAGATCAACCCAACAAGTTATCAAGTTCCCAAAGGAACAAGGATCCACACCGGGAACACATGGCAGCGGCAAGAAGACTTTTGAAGTATTTGAATAAGAATGCAAATTATCAATTAAGATCAATTAATTAAGCAGTATTCTTAAGAAAAATTCTAAGTGAGGCGCAAATCCATTGTCCAGAGAAGATTCTAATATATGGAGATAATCTTGGTGCTTTACATTTAGTTAAGAAATTTATCATAAACATATAGATATAAAGTATCACCATATTAGAAATGTTTTTGTAGAAGGGTTAATTGATTTGGAATATTGTAATAGTAACGAAAAATTTATCTAAGAATAATCATATGAAATTAGTAGAGGCTTTTGGCTTTATAAATTTATGAATTTATGTAAATATATATATATTTTTTATGTAAAATAATGTGTTGAGGACGAGTGTTGTGATATTGAATTTTGAGTACAGCCCTGCTCACAACACATATATTTTTCCCTTTCTTATAGGGTTTATTCATTTTCTCTTTCTAATGTTTTTTCTTCTTTTGCCTTGAATTAAAAGTTATTTTTCTCTTTTTTAAGCATTGTAAACCATTTTGTTTATTTTATTAAGAGAAACATCGTCTTTTTAGTTCGACTGAATAGAAATTCAATAACTATAAATATATGAGAATCAGAAGATCTTTATTTTAATGTGCGGAAGAGAGTTAGAAATTTGTAAGTATTAATACTTCCAACAGATCAATGACCCTAAGCATACTGTTGTTAACTTGAAGGTGTGGTATATTAAAAAAATTTATTACAAAGGTCAATTGAAGAAATTGGTTCACACATTTAACCATTAAAATGGGTAGATATCTGTTATAAAAAAGTACATTTATGTATATACTATACATTGTTACGAACTTCCATTCGGCATTGAACTAAAACTCATTCTGAACAAAATTGTCAATCATTAATTTCATTATGTTTTAAAATGCCACATTGGATATACAGCACAAGTGATTTGAAGGCATGGTCATCCCACGTCACGTGTCGCCCGTGAAATTTTTTCTTGTTGGGTTTTTTAAGTCTCATATAGATGCGAAAAAGACACAAACAGCAGAGGTCCTCAAAACCAGAGCTTTGGAAAATTGGGAAGCCGTCGTTGATATTTGAACGATATTATATCACAGACATAATAGTAAGTATCACTAGGAATTTCCATAAGTAAAAAAACTCTTGGATTTTTCACAAACGCTTTGTTTTATTTCAAAAAAATCTTAATAAAAGACGCAATACAATCCCATATACTAGGTACATATGCATAAGATTACATATACATAAACATATGATATAAATACATAGATATATTGTGAAGAATATGAGAAACTCTCTTAATTTTCAAATTAAATTAAATTTTCTCTAATTTTAATTCCACCTAATAATTATGCATGGCAACTCAACCTCAGTTGCACTATCAATTGTCAAAAATGGAATTACAGACAGCAATTAACAAATAAATCCGCACAAATTATTTCTCGGCAAAGCAACTGGGGTTCAGTTACCGTCCACAATCGATGCAATAGATTTATGGTCTAGTATGGCGATCAAACTTCAGATAGATAACCAGTTGTCGAGAAAATGGCAACCAACAATTTAATTTGTAAATTTTATTGGCGACTTAAATTTTGTAGTTGGCAGGTGACAATTCAGTTGACATCAGTACATAAAATTTGTTACAAGATGCAACATAAAAATCAGTTACTTTTTTATTTCTCCAATATTACAATAAAAGTTAACAAAGCGTAAAGCAAAATATCTTAATATTTTCAGTAAAATATTAAGAGGAACTATTTGCAGTACCATTTACATTATATTTTTTTAGTAACACATGCATACCTTACTTTCTATACTTCTAAAAAAAATCTTAATTAAATTATTTTTCTCGAGTTTTTAAAAGCTCAATATTAAGCTAAAAATTATGAAACAACGAAGAAATTTTAGAATTTATACATATCCCACTAAGTACCTTATAAAAACATTTTTAATTCCATTCTCTGCACGACTCTCATTTTAATAAAGTTTTTCGATTCAATATAGGTATTTGCAGTTACGTTTGCCGTTGCTATAAAGAGAAAAATTTTTTACCAACTGTTAATCGCTTTTTTTCGCAATCCTTTTATCGATATTAAAACAATTGACGACAACAGTTTCTTGACAAGATTTTGCCAAGATCACTATAAAATTATAAGAAGATCATTCACATACGTATTTCATATATATCTTTTTTATAGAAAAAAATATAATCAAGCAAAACTGATAATAAATTTTGTGGACCATATTTTTTACGTGATAAAATGTATGTATTATAAATAAACTATATTGGTGCAGATTTATTGCTATATTTTACCTTGTTTATATTTTGGCAAACAACAAGTGTAATCGGACGACAGTGATGATAACTTCTTCTTTCAATGAAAATCTAGTAAATTTAAGTATTTTAACGCAAAACGCTTAATCACCAACACATTTGATGATAAAAAGCTAATGAGATAAAAATTAAAATTATTAAATTTAAATTTTTCTATTAAACATGGTCTGCATTTGATATTAACTTCGATATAATGTGAGAGTGTCGACAAAGCAATAAAATTGTGTTATTAAAGCAATATTCAACAGGAATATTATGCATTTCAAACATTTTTTTTCAACAACTCGAAAAGATAATGCATTTATATATATGTTATCGAAAGAAAATTATTTTTTAGACTTTTAATTTTTATTGTTTTGTCTTTATTTTTTGAACATATTATTTTTTTTTCTTATTTGTGTTTAAACACTTTATTTTTAAAAACCGATTATTTAAATTAGCAACATACTTTTATTGACAACATTGTGCGTGTATTACACGATCTTCTAGTCGCAAAGATCAAACTCCAACCACCGAATACACAGAAGGGAAACGAGATTTTGTCGTTTACCGGCGAATCATGAAAGGGACAGCAAATATTGCCAAAAAATATTTCTGTCCCTGTCGGATTTTCTCTCTGTTTGTTTGTTTTTTTTTTTTAGTTTTCGGGGTGGGTTTTTTGTATTGCCAAGAGTTAAAAATTTAATTTTTGTCTAAAACTATTTATAAATAATAAAAACAACTAATAACAATAACAATTTTAACTCTTCCTTTCAAGAAATTAAAAAATATTAGCAACTTTCAGTAAGAAACATTTTTTATGAGCAGTACGTCTTATTTTGATCTTGTAATATTTAGATTCTTAATTACTTCTTGCACAAGAAACTATATTCATTGTGACCGAAAATCACCCACCTTTCGATTAATATTTAAATATTTAAGAATCTTTAAACTTTTCATTGAAGAAATTAAAATTTTTTCCAAATTTTCTCTTTTTATTTTATCAAAAATGTTTATTTACATTTAATTTTTCTACTTTATCCGCCAGTTTTCACTCTGTATATCTGTTGCTTCTAACACATTTGGTTCGCAACATTTTTTTCGGCGACTCCAACTGCATAAAGCCGAAAATCCATTCCATCCGTTTCTTTGCGTTTCGTGCGATTCTTGAATTCTATGCGGTTTTTATTGCAAGTTATACACAATGCTTTATATGCGACTGGTTTTTGTTTTGATCAGCTGTTGTGGTAAAATAATTAGCAATTTTGGGAAAAATAGAAAATCAAATTGTGATTTTAAAAGAATTTATGGAATTAATCACGTTTATGATTTCACATATATTGATATTTTGTGCTGCTAAGGCCTACGAAAGGCTTCAAAAGAACACAACACAAGTGTTTTCAGTTAATTTATCCTCCGTTTTTCTTACTTACAAATTATAAATTCAAAAGAGATCACACTCAGTACATAAAAACAATCAATAAATAGTATACAAATTTTGTTCATGAAATAAATGTGTTAAAAATGTATTTCAATGTATTTTCTTCTTAAGTTATTAGTAAAATTTATTAGGAAATATGTTTTTATTAAAGTTTTTATAATGCAAAAAAAATGCGAAAATAATAATGCACTATTTATATTTACCTAAACATATTTATCGACACCATTCACAATAGTATATAATTTGTCATCTCTAGTACTACAAAACAGCTGATATTTTTAGCAATGCATGAGTTGCAAGGCAAATTCATAGAAGGTAACCTTATCTCTACAACAAATACAGCAATGCAAAAACAACAGGCATTTTGTTTTTGTAAAAGTACATTTGAAGTGTCAAGCCTCCATAGGAAATTAATTAAAGCAATTAAAAAAAAAACTAAATAAATTTTATATATTGAAAATTCTTATGATTTTTATGTCATGCTAAATTACACAATAGATCAGCACCTGTAAATTAAAAAAAAAATATCAGCTGCAAACGTTATTTCTTATTTATTATTGTACCAATTAAAATTTGTACCTAATTTATATTTATTTTATGACTGAATTTTGAAATTGAATACTTATTTAAAAGTATTATCTCTTGAATTATATTGTGAATTATTTTGAATTAACTTTAGTAGAAAATTGAAATCAAAAGTTGTACTTAAAATTCACTTGCTTCCACAGCTCTCAACCAAACTGACAGACTCAAAAAAGAAAATAAGAAATACATACTAATACTTCTTTCTTTCTTTCCCTTTTCTTAATCCCAATTATAATTACGTTTGAGTAATTATAATAACAAATTTTCAACAGAAGATTGCCCCAATTTGTTTTAATTCCTATATCCCAATCTTCTTAAAGAGAATTTGTTTTAAAAATAACACACAAGTTATTTCAGTCATAGTTTAGGCACCTAGTTGGAGACATGGAAATCTTTTTTTTTTTGGTAATTCATCACTTTCATCTAAATAACTATAAATATAGTAAATCTAGGTTGTAGTTTAAAAGATATATGTATTTAGTGTTAAAGGCTTAAATATTGTTAATCATCTTGCAAAAATTTTAATATACATAATTGGCTTTAAAATAGTTGTCCTAAAGAATTTCTAGAGTGCGTATCGTTAACGATACATGCGGTACATATGAGGGTTTACGACTAATATAAATACGAAATTGAGTATCGGAACAAAATACACAAAAAACAAAAATTTTTTTGACAGTCCAAATCTCTTCAGCTGTTGAGATAAGGCTACCTTCTATGAATTTGCCCTGATGAGTTGCATAGAAAAGTAGAAAGTAAACCTACTTGATGCATTCTATGCGTCTATGCATTCTATGCGTTTTCTTCTGTAACTTGTCACAAACAACTACATTGATTCTACTTTTTCGGTATACACATGTAATATGGATGCTATGGACCTCCGCATACACAGAAGGGAAACGAGATTTTGACGTTTACCGTTACGAGATTTTACGTTTATAAACATGTAATTAATTATATAAATTCTTTTAAAATCACAATTTGATTTTCCATTTATCCCAAAACTGTTTTTGTTTGATAATTACTTTACCACAACAGCTGATCAAAACAAAAAAACAGTCTCATATAACGCATTGTGTGTAACTTGGTATGGACTTTCGGCTTAATACAACAGTGCTATACGTTGGGTTTTTGTCACAACGCTGTGACCACCGTATAAGCAGTATAGAAACCATTGACGTTAGACAAACGCTCATAGCAGCAAATTACTAGCCAATTTAGAGGGAGAAAAAAAATGTTATAATGTTTTGCGAATCAAATGTGTTAGAAGCAACAGATATACAGAGTGAAAACTGGCGGATAAAGCAGAAAAATTAAATGTAAATAAACATTTATTTTGTGTTAAAAAAGGGAAAATTTTGAATATTTTTTAATTTCTTCAATGAAAAGTTTAAAGATTCTTAAATATTTAAATATTAATCGAAATGTGGGTGATTTTTGGTCACAATGAATATAGTTTCTTGTGGAAGAGGTAGATAAGAAGCTAAATATTACAAGATCAAAAAATAAGACCTACTGCTCATAAACATTTTTTCTTGCTGAAAGTTGCCAATATTTTTTAATTTCTTGAAAGGAAAAGTTGAAAATTGTTATTGTTATTAGTTGATTTTATTATTTATTAATAGCTTTACACAAAAATTACATTTTTTATTAACTCTCGCCAATACATAAAACACACCCCGAAAACTAAAAAAAACATGAATAAACAAATCAGAGTTTCAAACAGACAGGGACAGAAAAGCTTTTTGGTAATATTTGCTGTCCCTTTCATAATTCGCTGGTAAACGTCAAAATTCCGTTTCTATACTGCTTATACGGTGGCTGTGACTACTGATTGACAACGATACCATTCGCTTTAGAGTTTAACAGCGTTGCCCTTTTCTAGTTTTTTGAGATACGAAAAAGTTGTTCATAAATTTATTTTATAACAAAACAAGTTCGTAACAAATTTCAATTTCAATACAGCCGATTTACACAATAACTTTTGCGTTTATGCGAAGGCTTTTTGTTGCATGATTTTTGTTTATATTTTTAAGCAGCATATCTATTAAATTAATTAACTTTTCAAATTTTAATATGTGTATGCAATATTTTATTTTGCTTAGCATAGCAACAAACCAAATTTATAAACAAACAAATTCTTGTTTACCCCTCTTTCTTCCCTATACCAGAGGCGTTCCTAATGCAACGTCGCAAAAGCCATCGGTAAAGCGGGTGTTAGGTAATAGTTGGAAAAAATGAAACGCACCGTAAACACTAGGCCTTGAGCCCTTGGACGCCACTGTTCTAATTTTTATCAAACTGTCGTCTGGTCTGGTATCTGGTTCTACACTTCAGTGTCCGATGTTTAATTAACTTTGAAGTCGCCGTAGTCTAGTAGGTAGTGTGTTGGCTTATTAGACGTAACGCCCAGGTCAGACATCAAAACGAAATATAAAAATATATTTCTTCGGCGACTTCCTCTCAGATTTCTGGCAAAAACTCTGGAGTAGATAAAAATTGCCATTAGTTGTTTCTCAAAAATCTGTCGTTCGGAGGCGGCATGTACAAAATTAACACACATAACATGAGTGGTGTAAGAAGCTAGGTCGTAATCCTGAATGAAGGGTAGCAACGGCCAATTATATGTGTATTGTTTACGCGACTTAAAGGCACAAATCTAATTTAAAGCTTTTCTAATATAATACAGAAATGCATATGATTAAAAAACAGACTTTGAATTAAAACAATTTCATTAGTGAAGCTGTACAAGTCACGGTCAGCTGTGTCAGTATTTCATTCGACTTAGCTTAGCTTAACACCCTCTCCGATATCTAAGCATATCCATCCAGGTTTCAAACCAAATTTCTTTCGAAGAACGGAAAATTAACAAGAAAAATATAACAATCACAAAACAACAGAGAAACTGCGGTATTAAACAATTACAATAGCGAAACAAAATTACGACAATGGTGATCACGATAGATAGAAAGAATAACAATAACAATAACAAATAACAACACAAAGAAACTTCTGCGAGAACACAAATAAGTAGTGAATAAATAGAGCAAATTTAAGTATTGTCAGTCAATTGTAGGCACGAAGAGGTGTACTTTTATATTGCCTATGATCCACCATGAATAACAAAACTACATACATATGGACATGGTTTTAAGTTAGTTTTGTTCTACCAAGTTCCAAATTTTTCAAACATTAAATTTTAGAATAAACTTTCTTATGTATAAACAATTTTACACAGTTTTAAATATTATCTCTCGATTGTAAATTCCAGTCATAGCTGTGCTAAAAATTATTTGCCTCGATATGGCAGTGACTGTATATGGTTCCGAAACCGACTATTTAACTACTCAATTAAAATTTGAACAACATTTTCTAATGCTATTATATAAAACCCACATGCGCTATAAAGTCGTTATTACTGAAGAATGATATTTGAGAACACACAAATAAAACTATGGGTAGCCCTGTCATGTAAGAAGAGGTGGTAATAACCTCTGCTATCTGCCAAAGAGTTATGATTCCGTATAACAAAAAATTAAATTTGTTTTATGAATTCGCTATCAAACTGTATATCGATGGCTTAATATGAAAAAGGCCTAACTCGATTTTTGGTTACTTTACAGGAGAAGGGAAAAACTTATTAAAATTCGTAGAATTTTAGATACAACGAAAATTTTGATACAATTTTTAAGAAGAAACAGCAACACATTTAATCTCTCATTAAAAAATTTTTTATTTTTTTGTGCATCTGACATTTATCTACCAGAATTTTTGTTTATTTTTTTGATTATTTTTTTTTATTACCTTTTTTTGAAAAAAATTGAGTTAGGCCTTTTTCATATTAAGCCATCGATATATATATAGATAAATATAACAATGTTCAAAATATTTGGAAAGCATTTATTTTAAGAGTGTGACGTTCAAATTATAACACTCTTACTTACATTGCTATATACGTTGGTTATCAATGTTATTTAATGTTATAGGGTCGACTATAAAACTTTAAAATGTAGTTGATTGGCGAGCGAGAAAAGAATTCACTGATTTCAATTATTGTATTCCGGAATGATAAATTCCTTAGAACTTTAAAAACAATAGTGCAATGAGTCAACTTGACCTCCGGGTACTGTACTTGTCTCATTGACAAGTACACGTTCTCTAACGTAAAATCAATAAATATCGGCAATGATAAAAATAATTGTTTTTTATTTTAAAATTAACATAATTTTTAGCATATCATAGTGTATATCTTTAAGGACATCTGAAAATAAAAAATAAAAATGTATCAGTCGCGCATGTGTGTTCGCTGCTGGCTAAGTGATGAAAGAACGTTAAATTACGTATGAATTCTTTCCGTAGAATTGTGTCATGACGTGGGCATATAAGTAAAAACAATTTCATTTGCACTAAAGATCTTTAGCAAAAAAGTTTCATTAATGAATTAATGCTACTAAAATGTTTGGTTGAGTAATGCCTGGTAAAATTTAATTTTACCTACATAAATATTAACGCGCAAATTGGGCATCGTGAGACTATAGCGGTCTCTGTTGGCAATTTTTCACAGTTCAGCCAATTCGGTATCTTTGCCTGAAATATTCAAGCTACGAACCTAAAGCTTACAGCTTTTAAATATTACGAGTTTTATAATATAAATTAAAAATGAAACATAAAATTAAAAGTGATTTACGAAGTAAAAGGGCAAAAATATTTGCATTTATTATTTAAAACAAAAAATTCATAATAATTGTGACTTCGCTGTATAAACGATGAGTTTTAGACAAATTCAAAAAGCTCTTGTTTAGTTTTATTTTTTCGTTTTCATTATTTTCTACCTCAATTTTTGTTTTTTAATTATGATTAATTTATTAAATCTCTAGGTTGAGGGTCGTAAGTTCGATACCTACCAGAGGCTCTGGTCTGTTATACTACACCGAGCATATGGTCGAAGTTACTCAGCTGGTATGTAATTAAATATTATGTATTTGTAATTGTATTGTAATTAAAAAATAAACAAAAAAATAAATTTATTAAATCTATATTGACCATTGTACCCTTAAAACTGACTCATTTTTCTTAAGATCATATGCCAAATATTCAATCAACATTTGAAATTAAAAATTTTTCGATTAAAGAAACAACACCAAAAGTTTCTGACTCCACAATTTTTATTGTTTACTGAAAAACAAAACAATGCAATTATCGTTAAAAATGTAAGTGCATCGCGCTATGGGTAGAGTGCATGCAAACAGGGTAAAGTTTCTGACTGTGGTCAACGTCAATTGATCAATGATGACGGCATGAAGATTCCGCCCCCTAGCCTAGAAGAGGTCAAAGTTGCAATTATGCGTCTTACAAATAATAAAGCGGCAGATCCTGATGGCCTCCCCACTGAATTGTTTAAGACCGGATGTAATGAGTTTGTATGGCGCATGTACCAGCTTATTTACAAAATATGGCTAGAGGAAAGTATGCCCAACGATTGGAACCTCAGTGTCCTCTGTCCTGTCCTGAAAAAGGTAGACCCTACTATATGCGCCAACTATAGGGGTATAAGCCTTCTCCCTATCGCATATAAGGTTCTTACAGGCGTATTGTGTGAACGACTGAAGCCACTCGTCAAAACACTGATTGGACCTTATCGGTGCGGCTTAAGACCTGGGAAGTCCACCATCGACCAGATCTTCACACTAAGCCAAAGCTTGGAAAAGTCCCACGAAAAACAAGTCGGCACACACCATCTTTTTGTCATCATGGGTCGGCCATGTCGTTCGAATTAAGGAGGATGCTCCGGCGAGACGGTATTTGATTCGAGGATCTGCGGAAGTCGGCGAAGAGGACGACCTTGTATCCATTGGAAGAACCAAATAGAGGAAGCCCTGTCATCGATTGGTGTGACCAACTGGCGTAGACGCGCAAGAAGCAGAGGCATCTTTAAGGATGTGTTGCGGCAGGCCGAAATCCATTAATCGTGTTGTTAATGGCTAATTAAGTAAGTAAGTAAGAATCGCGACACAGATGTAGAAAGCAATCGTTTGAGCGAAATTTGAACATCTTTGCTAATTTATATACTATAACATACGTATGCACATAGCATCGCCAAGGTCAGTGAAAAGGCCGAATGATGAGCTCGTACCGTCTAAGAAGGGTTAACCGGATCAGATAAAGTTAAATCTAATAATACCTTAAAATCTGCCGCATCAGCTAATTTGGATGGTAGGTTGCTGATTGTCTAAGGACCGATCAGTCCAGGATAATACGTTCTATCGTTCGTAATTACTGAGAAACTTGAAAGGGAGTCTTAAATAATGCACTTAATTGATTCGGCATCTCTTTACTCTTTTACAAGGTTATAGCTCGTACGATTGCCGAAAGCGTATCAAGGAAAAATTTACTATCATTAAAGTCTGAGCAGGCAGTATATGAATAGCTTCAAAATCGAACAATCGCAGTTGAATGGCATTCGCTCCTTTACTGCTGTTATTTGTTGTAAATTTCCTATGTCTAGCGTGTAAACAAGTGACACGGAAACTTATCTCAGATTTTAATGGTCTGTATAGAAATGTCAAGTGTCACATAAAACTGGGCAGGACTTTTATTAGCAGCATAAGAATGGAAACTGGAGTTTGTGTACTATCTACCCTTCTATTTAACATAATGCTAGAATAGCGTTGCAATTTGCCAAGTTTTTCCCTTTGAGATGCCAAATATAATGAAGAGATGTGAAATGGTTCAATATGCAGACGATGCATTAGTATTTTCGTCTGCTGAAGATGACGAAGAATGTCGAAGGATATATCACATGATATAAGTAAATAAACAGCTGGTTGTAAATAAATGAATTAAAGCTTAACGAAAATAAAACAAAGATAACGGAAATAAATATGAATACTATTTAAAATAGTAATAGTAATTGAAAAAGTCGAACATATGAAATATCTCGGGTTTATAATAAACAAAAAGCTGAAATTTAATGTACATATACGTGCAAAATGATTAGAAAGAAAATCGGTTTAAGAAAAAAATAGAAATGAAATATCGAAACCTTTGCGGTAGCTTTATAATACAATATTTAAATCCCATTTTAAATTTTGGTCAACAATTTTATATACAGTGGCATTGTGGCATCAAATGACAATAATGAAAAAATTACAAAATAGAGCAATGAGAATTCTAACATGTGATAGGTATTGTTCACACGAGTGACCAAATGCACATAATCCTAACCCTGCCTTCCACTGTCCTTAACAAATAATAACAATAACATCACCAACACACACCAACAGCATACATCAACATTCACACATACATTAACATCTTCAACATAATTATTTATATCCTTGTTGTTCAGTTGATTATCGACATCGAGCAATCCACCAATCCCTACGCGAGTGCGCTATAGCCAATACTATTAAACCATAAATATTGAGAAAATCAACAAAGCTAAAGAAATTCTAAAAGATTGTGAACTTTAACAAATTAAATATAATTGTGAATTTTAAATCAAATTGTGAACACAACATGTATTGTAAAATAAACACATATATAAATATGTTTTATAACGTTTTAAATACATAAACTGAAATTAAACACTAACTTACATTTATTTAAATATATATAAAATTAATACCAAAGGTTTGTGCATTTCCTACTTATACATATTGTTACGTTTTTACCTTTTTAAAAACGTTTAAATATGAGTTCGTTAATTGCAACAAAGTAAAAACAAATATGTCTTTAGTTTTTCTTAAACTCTCTTTATTATTTACACTACTTTTGTACCACCGTATAGAACTTAACGATACAACAATAATAATCTGTTTATTCACTGTACTAGTTCACACAAGTATTCGCTAGATCTTTACAACCACGACTTATTTTGTTCACACGCAACTTCACACAAGGCTGACTAAATTAACTCTGACTGCTGCTTGCTTTGTCCAGCCCTTTTATAGTCCGCACACACGCGTATCAATCAGTACGATGAACGTTCTCGATGTGGAAGGTTCTCGCTCGCACCTTCTCGAGAACTCTATTGCTAGTACATTGTTGTTTGTGTACTTGCTTATGTTATGTACCAGCCGCTACCAGGTTACTTATTTGTCGTAGCTGGTTCACTTCATTCCATGTTGTTGTTGCTACCTGGTTCGTTGTACACATGTGTGTGTGCAGCTTTAGATAATCAGCACGTTCATTGTATTCTTAGTGTTAGTGTGTATTTGTATCGTGTGGCTTTGTGTTGGTGTAACTGGTAGCTTTTGTTTATCGTTTTTATTGTTAAACGATATTAGGTCGTTTCGCTGAGCGTAACACTGCCGCCCACTTAAGCCTGTTCGTCCCGAATAGGCTCATTATCTCTTTTCCCATACTTTGCCAGTCGCTCTATGTGTACGACCTTCATTTTTGCTCGGGGGCTGTTAGCTTTCTGTATCCTGTACACGACATCGTTTAACCGCTTTATTATTTTATACGGTCCATCCCAGCTGGTTTGTAGCTTGGGAGATAATCCCTTTTTCCGCTTTGGGTTGTATAGTAGAACCATTTGCCCCTCATGGAAGCCCTCCGTGTTTGCCGCACGATCATACCTGGCTTTCATTCTATCACTGACCATTTTTATACGGGTGCGCACAAACTCATGAAGTTCATTTAGGCTTTCATCTTTTCCAGTGTATGTGGCATCCTTCTCTGTGCCGGGTTTAACACCAAACTCTAAGTCACCGGGCAGCTTTATCTCAGTCCCAAAAATAATCTTGGCGGGTGATCTAGATGTTGAATCATGGACCGCGGATCGGTACGCCAGTAGAAACCTCGGAATGTGTTCGTCCCAGTCTTTCTGTTGCTCGCTCACTACTTTTCGCAAATATTCCTCCAGGGTTCGGTTAAATCGCTCTACCATTCCGTCTGACTGTGGGTGAAGAGGCGTCGTTCGAGTCTTCTTAATGTCATATACTTCGCACATTTCCTTGAATACAGCTGACTCAAAATGTCTGCCTTGATCGGAATGTAGTTCTATTGGAACCCAGTAGCGGCATACCCAGTTGTTCACAAAAACGTTAACTATTGTGTTCGCCTCTTGATTGGGTATGGCATATACTTCCGGCCATTTGCTGAAGTAGTCCATCACAACGAGAACATATCGGTTTCCGGCATTGCTAACTGGAAAAGGGCCTGCAACGTCCATCGCTATCCGCTCGAAAGGTGCGCCTGAGTTATACTGCTGCATCTGACCTCGACTTCTTCTTGTTGGACCTTTAGCTTCAATACACTGGGTGCAGTTTGCTATCCAATCCGCCACTGATTGTTGACATCCAACCCAATAAAAACGTTGTTTTAGCCTTTCCAGTGTCTTTGTTATTCCAAGATGCCCTCCGCTAGCTCCATTATGGAATTCATTTAATACTTCTTTCATTTTTGAGGAAGGCACTACCAATAGGTTGGATGAGGTCTTGCCATCAGCGCTTTCCCAAAGTCGATATAGGCACCCATTTATGATCTTTAAGCTGTCCCATAGTGCCCAATATGCTTTTGTAAGAGGACCTTCTGCGGATATCTCATTTCTTGTAGGTCGTTTGTCCTCCTCATTCGCTGCTATTACCTTCGCCAATATTGGGTCACTCCTTTGTGCTTGGGACCAGTCTTCGTTAGCTTCAATCCGCGTTAGCCGGATATCGACGATAGATTCCTTTTTCTCAGCTTTTACGCAATGTTTACACTCCAAATTACAAGGTCGGCGTGAAAGAGCGTCAGCATTTCCATGCTTTATGCCCCTTCGGTGTTCAATGCTGAAGTCGTAAGTCTGGAGGCGTTCAATCCAACGTGCTAACTGCCCTTCAGGGTTCTTGAATTGTAGCAGCCATCTCAGTGCGGAGTGATCAGTCCTTAACAGAAAATTTTGGCCATACAGGTACTTATGGTAATGTTTGATGCACTCCAGCACTGCCAGTAGCTCTCGTCGGGTTACACAATAATTCCGTTCAGGCTTTGACAATGTGCGACTATAGTAGCCTACGACTTTCTCTGTTCCATTGACCACTTGGGAAAGTACACCACCAATACCATATCCGCTGGCATCACTGTCTAAGATGAACTTTTCTCCTGGGACTGGATACGCCAAAACTGGTGCAGCACACAATAGGTCTTTCAGTGTCTGGAAAGCCTTCTCCTGTATCTCACGCCATTGGTAGACTTTTGACTTCTTGGTGAGCTCATGCAAACTTGCAGCCACGCTGGCAAAGTTAGGCACAAAGCGTCTGTAGTATGTGCATAGTCCCAAAAAGCTGCGTAGTTCATGAAGATTCTGGGGACGAGGCCAGTCCTTTACTGATCGTATTTTATCTTCATCGGTGGATATGCCATCTGCTGTGACAAGATGCCCCAAATATTTCACCTGCTTTTGGAAAAATGCACATTTCTTTACGCTTAGTTTTAGTCCAGCTGTTGATATCCGTTGCAGAACTTCTCCCAGGTTCTTGAGGTGTTCGTCGAAAGTTCTGCCCATCACTATTATGTCGTCGAGATACACCAGGCAAGTCTTCCAATGCAGTCCCTTTAGCACACGTTCCATAAGCCGCTCGAATGTGGCCGGAGCATTACAGAGTCCAAATGGCATAACCTTAAACTGCCATAAGCCGCCGTTCGCACTGAATGCGGTTTTCTCTTTGTCCTTGTCTGCAATCTCCACCTGCCAATACCCGCTTTGTAGATCCAATGTGGAGAACCATTTTGTTCCGGCTAGCGTGTCGAGTGTATCGTCAATTCTTGGTAGCGGGTAACTATCCTTTTTAGTGACATCATTCAGCTTCCTGTAGTCTACGCAGAATCTTGTACTGCCATCTTTCTTCTTTACTAAAACTACAGGTGAGCTCCACGGACCCGATGATGGTTCGATTACACCGCTCCTCCTCATTTCGTCGACTAACTCCTTAACCTCATTACGCTTCGCCAGCGGTATGCTTCTGGGTGCCTGCTTTATCGGTCTCGCTTCGCCAGTATCAATTTCATGTTTAACCATGGCTGTTCTTCCTTGACTTTTGTTGTTCGTGGCGAAAGCGAAAGCATACCTCTTTAGCAGCTTTTTGGCTTTGTTTTTCTATGCAGCTGCTAAACCTGCTATCCATTTCTCCACATTTTCATCAAATCCCTTTTGATCCTTGGCTGACATATCGGCAGGTTGCGGCGTTTGTTCGCTATTTATTACCGCCTCTACTGGAACACATTGGCCCACCTCTGAGTTTTTACAGACGACTCTTTCATGGCCTGATAGATTTAGCACTCTCACCGGGACTATTCTTTGTTCTGTGGATTTGACGAGGGCCTTTGCTGATATTAAATCCGTCTGTATTTCTGCTGGTTCAACAACCCACAAGCGGTTTTCCACACAATCTCCCTCCATACGCGCCCATATCAGTGATTCACTCTGAGGTGGCAATTTGAGTTGTTCGACCGCAACTATCCTTCTGGCGTCCACTCGGTGCTTGTACCCCACGTCTAGAGGTATCTCTACATTTCGCCAACTCATAATCTGTTGCCCCATATTCAAATTGATGCCATGAGCTATCATAAAATCGGCACCAATAATAACCTCGTCCACAATATCGGCAACAATAAAGATGTGACTTACACTAATGTTGGCTATAGTCACCTTGGCCTCTGTTTTTCCGTGGACGGTGGCACACTCTCCAGTAGCTGTCCGTAGTCTTACATTGCTAAGTGCCTCACATTTTCCCTTCGCTACATCTGGTCTTATGATAGACTGCGCCGCCCCGGTGTCTATTGTGAAGGTATGTGGTCTGCCATTTATGTATCCGCACGCCGTAAGATTGTTGTTGTTCTGTTGCATCACTGATATTGAGATTGTGGGGCCCTCGCTTGTGGGAGCCAGCACTTGCCCCTCAGTGCCAGCTCGTTTTAGTTTAACGGGGACTCTTGTGAAGATGGTTGGTAGTTCGCCCGTTTCTTATTCCTTGATGGTGAGGCGGATCTTGATCTCTTGCGTGGCGCTTTGCAGTTTCTCTGGAAATGACCGCCCTTTCCACAATTGAAGCATTTAAGTTTAGCCTTTTGTCCATTTTCTTCCAAAGCTTGCTTCACTATCTCCTTAACTTTAGTTAAAAGGCATTCATCTTCCTCCACGATTTCCATTCTTCGCACTTTGCTTACTTGTGGTCTAGAAATAGCTCGCGCGGTCTCCTGGGCTAGTGCGAAGGCCACGGTCTCTGCAAAGGTTGTCTTCTGTGTGGAACATACCGCCAGTTTAATGTCAGGATCTCGTATACCATTGACAAACGCCTCGGTCTTAATGTTGTCTATCAGCGGGTGGTTTTCTCCGGGGTATGTTAGCTGCACTAATCTCTCAACCTCCATTGCAAAGGCTTGTAATGACTCATTTGCTTTTTGCGCCCGGCATCTCAACTCCATGCGGTATAGTTCCCGTTTGTGCTCATCGCCAAATTTACGCTGCAATGCCACCATTAATTCGTTGTAGTTGTTTCTGCTGCTGGCTGGCATGGTCTCTAGAATCTCAGCTGCGACACCTTTTAACGCCAGAATTAGTTCTAGAGCCTTCTCTCCATCGTCCCATCCGTTTCTGCTGGCTACCGTCTCAAATTGGAATTTGAATACGGATAGGGGTGAGCTACCATCAAAGCAAGGTGTTCTTATCCTGCCGGTACTTTCCGAAACGACTCGCACTGGTTCCGGTCGCTGGCTTTGGAGGTTGTTGATCTTTTCCTCCATCATAACGATTTTTCCGCCGACGGTCCTCTCCAAATTGTTCACTTTAGTGTCAACGGTCTTTTCCAGATTGTCCACCTTCGTGTCAACGGCCTTTTCTAAATGTGACACCCTTTCCTCGACACCAGTGATCCTTTTGCTGACCGACTCATGGATTTCCTGCAGCTTTCCAGATGTTGCTTCCAGCTCCTTTTCAATTTTTGACAAAATTGCTGCTTGCAGTCGTTGGTTTTCGGCTCTAGAAGCTTCAAATAGCTTCTGGTTCTCAGCTCTAGAAGCTTCTCGTACTTCAGCTAGCAGTTTTTGATTTTCGGTTCTAGAAGCTTCTTGCACTTCAGCTAGCAGTTTTTGATTTTCGGTTCGGGAAGCTTCTTGCACTTCAGCTAGCAGTTTTTGATTTTCGGTTCGGGAAGCTTCTTGCACTTCAGCTAGCAGTTTTTGATTTTCGGTTCTAGAAGCTTCACGTACATCAGCAAACAGCCTTTCGTTCGCCTCTTGCATTTTGCGATTTTCGGTTCTAGAAGCTTCTTGTACTTCAGCAAATAGCTTTTGATTCTCACCTCTAGAAGCTTCTTGTACTTCCGCCAATAGCTTTTGGTTTGCTACTTGCATTTTCTCCATCATAGCTGCTAGGAACAAATTTATGTCAGCAACGCTAGGAGTTGCAGGGGCCTGTAATTCTCGTTCCTCTTCTTCCTCGAACTCGTGAGAATCGATGTTAATGCCCTGAAGCTGCAGATGTTCCCTTAACCGCCTTTGGAGTTCATTCTTCGTTCCCGTCGTCGGCAGCTCTAGTTTACCCAACTCTCGTTTCAGTCGTTCCACTCTTAGTTCGGTGAGCTTCATTTTAATTTTTTTATTTATTTATTTTTACTTTTGGATTTTGCAATCCCACTTCTGACACCAATTGTTACGTTTTTACCTTTTTAAAAACGTTTAAATATGAGTTCGTTAATTGCAACAAAGTAAAAACAAATATGTCTTTAGTTTTTCTTAAACTCTCTTTATTATTTACACTACTTTTGTACCACCGTATAGAACTTAACGATACAACAATAATAATCTGTTTATTCACTGTACTAGTTCACACAAGTATTCGCTAGATCTTTACCACCACGACTTATTTTGTTCACACGCAACTTCACACAAGGCTGACTAAATTAACTCTGACTGCTGCTTGCTTTGTCCAGCCCTTTTATAGTCCGCACACACGCGTATCAATCAGTACGATGAACGTTCTCGATGTGGAAGGTTCTCGCTCGCACCTTCTCGAGAACTCTATTGCTAGTACATTGTTGTTTGTGTACTTGCTTATGTTATGTACCAGCCGCTACCAGGTTACTTATTTGTCGTAGCTGGTTCACTTCATTCCATGTTGTTGTTGCTACCTGGTTCGTTGTACACATGTGTGTGTGCAGCTTTAGATAATCAGCACGTTCATTGTATTCTTAGTGTTAGTGTGTATTTGTATCGTGTGGCTTTGTGTTGGTGTAACTGGTAGCTTTTGTTTATCGTTTTTATTGTTAAACGATATTAGGTCGTTTCGCTGTGCGTAACAATATATACCCTTTTACCCAAATACTAATCCTCACCATATAACCCGTATATTCATTGGCCCTTCAAGGAATACGAAGAGACAGTGACACATATACAGTCCACATAAAACAAAATTATACCCCACACTAAAAATATAACCCCATAAAAACCTAAATTTAAAATTTTAACATAATAACAACAATAGAGCAGTGCATTAAATATCAGTGCAAAAGTGATTTTACATAAACAAAAATAAAAACAAAAACAGTGTAAAACATAAATCACCCTATACAAAATACATAACAAAGTATCCTACAAACAAAAACCAGTATTTAAATATATAAATAAAAAAAACACAAATTAACAATTAAAACAAACAACAACCAAAAAAATTAATCTAAATAAAAAGTGCATTTACATTTAACATATGTAACAATAAAAATAAGAACATTTCAAAATCAAAAATAATCACATCACATATTTAAAATTTTAAATTTTAAAAGTTCAAAAATAAAGTGAAATTTCATAGAACTGTAAAAATAAAAGTTAAAAAAAATTTAATAGCCCGTTTACACTACAGCGAAATCTAGTAGATTAGATTCTAGATCGTTTACACTGGATTTATTTGACAGTAGCAAGATTTCATTTTAATAACAAAAACAGCTGACTGAAATTTAAAAGAAAATAATAATATTTCCAAATTTAGTTTAATACCAAACAAAAATGAAAAATATAGGACATTTAGTATCGTTTTCATCAAGACCAAATAAGATCCAATCAGAAATAATGTTGTTGCAAAAAAACATCAGCATTTGTTGAATATAAGATTTCAAAAAATAATGTAAATGTATTACTATGCACAATTGTTAAATATCAGAATGGAATGGGGGCATGTAAGCATATATATAGGTAATAATATATAAATATTAAAGCGCACTTTAATACAGGTTCGTCAAGGGTCATTGTGGGAGCAAGATGTTCCTAATATTTCATATGTTATGTTATGAGTTATGCTTAACCTCTTCAGGGACGATTAAATGATTAAATGACAAAAAAATGATTAAATTTTGTTTTCTTTTTAAATTATATAATTTTATTTAAATAGGAATTCAGAAAACAAAAATCAATGAAAATTCACAAAAAAGGAATAACGTCTACATTTGTGGCCACTGAGCGTTAATGGTAATTTATGTGTGATATGATTTCATACATTCCGGGCATATCAGGCGTATATATATTCTTAACATTTCTCACAAATGTAGAGAGTTCGTCTTACACAATTTTTGTCGTGACATCCGGGGAGATAATGGTCTATACCGTCCAGTCTAATTCCAGGATTAACTTTAGTCCACCTTTTAGATTTTTTAGGTAGTGATGGTAAAACTTATTATATTAAATATAACTGATATTATTTTTACAAATATTAACGGTTTCTTGATATAATCCAATAAAACAGATGCCGAAGAATTATTTTACTTTTTTGTTTATTTATCTAACTATGCGTCGGAAATAATATCAGTGTAGACAAAATAACAAAATACTATAAAATTTTTGTTTTTTTATTATTATTATAATTATGATTATAAAAAATTAAACGTCCACATATGTGGCCAAGGGCGTGAAGAGTTTAAAGCTAACATCCATGAAAATTTTTGCCGCACTTATCTTATTAGTTTTGTTTTTAAATTGAAATGTCATTTTTTTCCTGCTCAGCGTTGTATATTTAAGTACTATTTGGCAAAACACATAGTTGCATTTCTATTTTTACTAGATTTTTAGTAGATTTTGACGAAATCTACTAAATAAGTAGATTTTGTTTTGTATGGGAAATCTAGTTAAAATCAACTAGATTTGGCTCGAAATCTCATAAGTACTAGATTTCGCTGTAGTGTAAATGGGGTTGTTGCCGGAATTCGCCCGAGTGCAAAGCTTCCACTAGATTATGAACAGCAAATAAAACCAAAATTCTTTAGATATTAATTCAATTTTATTTGCTTGTTAAAATTCCTACAAAGTACAAATTATTTTAAGTAATTTACAATATTTTATGAATAAAAGAGTTACGTACTTTTTTGGTGTGAAAGCTAGCACAAGAATATTAAGAAAAAAGGTTTTAATTCACATAAATTTTAATTTAATTTAATTTAGATAAATTTTGCCTTCACAACTTCGTACTGATTTCTAGAAAAATGTAGAAGGAAAGAAAAAGGAAATGATTTTTTTTTGTCATGATTTTTTGACATTTAGATATGACGTCTCAAAGTAACCGATAAATGACTTATCGATACATAATTGGGCGACAGTGGCGGTAACACCCCCCACAGTATGGCGAGAAAAGCGTTCGATGCCCTACTCCTTATCCTGAGCCACGTCGAGTATAGCTAACTTAGTCACCGGCCTCTCCAATACACCACAAGCCGTCATAACTTTTGCCTTGCGCACTTGTCCATCTTTGGCAACTTTGGTCTCCAGTATTTTGCCTCTTGGCCACACATTACGGGGACTTAAAGGGTCAACCACAACCACCAAATCACCAACACAAATCGGCTTCGATTTGGCGAACCATTTTGTCCTGCATGTAAGCGATGGTAAATACTCTGTCAGCCATCTTTTCCAAAAATTTTGCGCATACATCTGCGATTGCAACCAGCTATTCTTAACCACCATGCCAGAGTCGTCATAATCAGCTAATGGTTTCATGCCATTTGAACTTCCTAACAGTAAATGGTTAGGGGTTAGCGCCTCCTGATTTTCGTTGTCCATTGGCACATAAGTAAGCGGGCGTGAATTTATTATATTTTCGACTTCAGCCATCATACTGCGGATTGTCTCATCATTGACGGGTCTTGATGGCATTATTTTATAAAGAACAGTTTTAATAGAACGTACCATACGTTCCCACGCTCCGCCCATATGTGGGGCAGCGGGCGGATTGAAATTCCATTTAGTAGTAGCAGTGGTGAAATTGCGAACAAACTCATTACAATCAACCTCTTTTATAGCCTCGCGTAACTCCCTTTCTGCTCCAACAAAGTTGGTACCGTTATCGCTGAAAAATTCTCTTGGCGTACCACGTCTGGCCATAAAATTCCGGATGGCCAGAATACATGAACTGGTGGTTAAGGAATGTACTATCTCAATGTGAACGGCCCGAATAGTTAGACAAGTGAACAGTGCACCATATCGTTTTTCCTTGTGTCTATTGACGGTTACCAAAATTGGGCCAAAAAAATCAAGCCCGGTAAATGTAAAGGGTGCAACATGTGCTGACAGCCTAGCCCTAGGAAGTCTTGCCATTTGCGGATATGTTGGTTCTGCTTTATTCACTTTGCACATTTGACACGTTCGTACAACCTTCTTAAAAGTTGTTCTTAGTCGAGGCATATAATATTTTTGTCGAATTTCGTTTATTGCAGTTTCGTGATTTCCGTGATGGTATTTTGCATGATAATGTAGTATTATTAGCTCAGTGGTGTAACACTGTTTTGGCATAATAGCTGGGTGTTTAAGTTCATCTGGAACATCAGCATAATCTATTCGGCCGTTAATACGTAAAACACCATCGCTATCTAAGAAAGGAGAAAGCCATCACATTTTAGCGTTGTTATTTCGTCTAAATATTTGTCGATTTGAGCTTGCTTAAGAAGAAGGATTTCCGCCTGTTTTAGTTCGTCTTGGGATATATTATTCAAAGTTGTACTATTTTTTAGTTTATTTATAAAATGTATGACATAGGCAGCCGATCTAATTGCTCTACGCCACTGAGAAAAACGCTCAATTTGGATCAAATGGTTAACCTCTTTTATATGAAAAACATGTTGTTTAAGTTCACAATCAACGTTAGCGCTTATGTCATTATCTACAGGCCACAAATTTGGATGCTGTTTTAAGAAACTCGGACCATTTTGCCATCGACTGTGATTTGATAAATCGGGACCTCCTTTGGACCACTTTGTTGCTTCATCTGCCACATTTAATTTACCGGAGACCCATCGCCATCCATCTATATCAGTAGTGTCGAGAATTTCACTTACGCGAAAAGCTACGAACTGATGATACCTTTTCTGATCTGACTTAAGCCAACTAATGACAGTTTTAGAATCAGACCAGAACACCATTTGGCTGATTTTTATAGTTGTACTTCTTATAATACTATTAGCAAAACGTGACGCAATTACTGCGGCCATTAGTTCTAAACGGGGAATAGAGGCTACTCTTAGTGGAGCGACTCTCGTTTTTGACCCAACCAGAGACACAACAACATCGCTACCATTCGAAATCCTAAAATAGGAAACTGCTGCATAGCCATTTTCGCTGGCGTCGGCAAATGTATGCAACTGCACATCAACTTCGTGATAATTACTAAACGTTTGAAGATAACATCGTGGTATTGAAATGTTTTCAATTTCTTGAAAGAATGATAGCCATTTAACCCACTTAGCCATGTGATGGGGCTTGATTTTTTCATCCCATGTTACGCCACTCCTCCACACATCCTGAAGTATTATTTTTAAGTACATTAAATAGTGTCCAATAAGACCCAAAGGGTCATATATTGACATCAAAAATCTTAACAGTTCACGTTTTGACGGAATTTTATTTTCCGTTAATATATTGTTGGCTATATTTGTAGAAACTTTAAACGTAAAAGTGTCATCTGACGGTTTCCAGAAAACACCAAGCACCTTCTCTACTTCTATTTCACTTCCGAGATTAAGACTCTTATGTTGTTGACCATTGCTATCAGTTATAGCAGCCAAAACATCTTTATTATTACTAATCCAGTTTCTTATATTGAAACCAGCATTTCCGTGAATGTATTTAACTTCTTGAGCTAAGGTAATCGCCTCTTCTACTGTGTCAACTGAATCTAAATAGTCATCCACGTAATGATTATTTTTTATAGCGGCTGCCGCAATTGGATATTTATCAATAAATTTGTTAGCATTAGTATTTTTTACGTACTGCGAAATGCATGGTGAGCAGGATGCCCCGAAAATCATCACGTTCATAACATAAACGTCTGGTTGATCGCTCTCACTACGCCATAGAAACCGCTGGGCATTACGATCCTCCTCTCTTATGAACACCTGGTGAAACATTTGTTCTATATCGCCACAAATGGCTATAGACTTTTCACGAAAACGAATAAGTATTGAAGGTAGAGAGCACAGCATATCTGGACCTTTCATCAGCATATCATTTAACGATACACCGTATGCTTTTGCAGCTGCGTCCCACACTATTCTGGTTTTCCCAGGCTTGTTTTTATTGAAAACGGGGAAAATTGGCAGATACCACAACTTTTCTTCTTTGGTTGACGTTTTACGGTGTTCTATGATCTTGGTGATATATCCTTTTGAATTATATTCAGAAATGGTTTTATTAAAAATTTCGTTCAAATTATTATCGCTTTTCAACTTTTTGTCCAAACACTTGTACCTCTTTAGTGCCATTTCGTAACTGTTTGGCATTAAAACATTTTCGTTTCGCCACAACAGTGAAGTCTCGTAATGTCCATCCGCTCGTTGCCTGGTATACTTTTTTAGGATAGACATGGCCTTTTCATCGTCTTTACTCATCATGGCTGTAGCATTATCTGTACAGGCAGTTTCCAAAGTGTAAAATTTTTTCATTAAATCGGATAGTATTTTATTACTGCATTCGTCTACATGACAATGATGGTGTTCTATAAACTTATTTCTCATTGCACCGTATATCAACCAGCCAAGACGAGTGCCTATTGCTACAGGTTCACTGAAATTACCTTCTTTAATATTATTGTAGACACAAAGTCTGGAGTTATTTAAGCCAATTAGTAGTCGCGGTGTGGCATTAATATAACCTTTCACAGGCAATCCTGTTAAATAAGGAAAATCTTGTGCAAGTTTTTCAATATCAAGAGTTTGCTTTGGTAATGAAAGATGTTTTACTGTTCGAACATCTACTGTATGAACTTTTTTATTAGGACCAGCCACATTTATACAAAGTCGACGAGAGTTATTCTCATTTCGTTCAACGTTCCCAGTCCATTTTAGGCATAAAGGTTCTGAGGTGCCGGAAAGATTTAGGTCGTTAATGATTTGCTCATCTATCAGACTCGTTGACGAACCGTCGTCAATAAACGCAAATGTATCTATAAATTTATTTTCATTGCCATAAATTGTTATTGGAATAATTTTAAACAAATTGTTACACCCCGAGGCACTGTGTGTGTTACAGCTCTGTGTTTGATTGTTTTGCATTGAAAATTTGTTTTTATTTGATTCAGCAGCATTTGACATTTCCCTTTTATCAACATTCTCTATTTTTTTATGCAAAAGATAATGATGTTTAAATTGGCAATTATCAACACCACAAACATTGTTGCTATTGCATTTGCCAAAATGTTTACGTAAACATTGTTTACAGAGATTAAATTCTCTCACTACATTCCATTTACTTGATCTATCCTTCCTCTTAAATTTCTCACAGCTAGCAACATTGTTGCAGTCACCACTGCACACGATACATTTTTTTCTACTCTGTTCAGTGTGAGTGTGTATATAAACATTTTTCTGCCTATTACGTGAGAGAGTCTCTGCGGCAGAGCTGGAACTGCTGTCAATGTTAACGCTGCTAGCAGAAACACCAATATCAAAAATCCATGCCGAAAATTCTGCCAAGTTAACGTGTTTGTTTTGTTTTGATAAATTCATTTTGTATGTTCCCCAATTAATCTGGAAATATGACGGCAATTTGGAAATTAATTCTTGTAACAATGACGGATTATTGAGCTCATCGAGGAGACCACAAGCTTCTATTGTGGCCTGGAGACCTTTAACCTGTACGGCAAATGAGGTAATTGTTTCCAGCTTATTAACATTAACCGATGGTAATGATCGTATTTTTTGTTTCAGTGAATGGAGAATCTTTTCTGGTTGTCCATACAATAATTTAAGTGTTGAAATTGCGGCCGGTACACAGGATGGGTGGATTAAAATGTGTTGTACAGACTTCAAAGCATCTCCTCGCAGAGCTTTTTGTAGACGAATCAGGTTTTCGGCATCTGTTAGACCACATACTTCCGTGGACCAATCGAATGTGGAGCTGAAAAGAGGCCACTCTTCTGGATTGCCAGTAAAAATGGGTAGATCTTTGGGAACAGTTTGTCTCGATGTTATTTGCTGATGGGTGAGGTTTGAGGTTACGGTATTGTGAGGAATAGATGAGAACGATGGACGAAAAGTGTAATTAGCAGGTGCTCCTAAAGAAATGTTGGCTGGTATAGCTGTTGTTGTTTGTGTTGTTGCTGATTTATTAATAAATGTGGTTGTATTATTATATGAAGTTGAATTTAAATAAGAATGTGGTATTTTATTTTGAAAGTTTGTACTTGCGGTGTTTATTGGCATATTATTTTGAGAAGATTGTGTTGCTACTTGACCTTGTCTTGACATTGGGATTGCAAAAGTTACATTATTATTTTCATTAGTACAATTTTGTACATTAACGTTAAGCGGTGGTACACCAGTTTGGATTGCCTCAGATAAGTTTGGAAGATTGGGTTGATTGTTAAGCCATTCGTGTACGGAATTGATATCTATGGAGCTACGATCATCAAGTTCATCTTCTTCCTGTTGCAGCAATTGATATTTTTGTTTTAAGTATTCGGTGTCTCTTTCTTTAGCGAGCTGCCTTTCTTCTTCGAGACGCTGAAGTTCTAAATTTTTCCTTCGGATGGTTGAATTTTTTGAAGTGCTAGAGGCTTTGCTACGGTGACTTCGTGTAGATTTTGGTGAGCCTGAAACATGAGCTCTATTGGCACAATTATCGCAAGTAAAAATTTCTTCATGACTGTTTATGTTGACACAATTAAGGTGATGACTTTTTTGGCATTTATGACAGAGTATACACTGACTTGTGGGTGGCTCATTACAAACCGGACAGTTTTGTGCAGGTGGCAAGTTGGTGTTGGACGCCAGTTGGTTTTGTTGTGGTGGTTGACCCTGTAAAGAAAATTTTTCCATTTTTTGGGACTTACAGTTTCTGCCAGTTGGACGTGATTTTCCTTTGGGTGTATTTGGACCGTGGTTGGTGAACTTCACACTGCTTTGAGGTTATGTTTAACAAAACGTGATGCGGGAACGTGAATCTGACCACAAAAAAGAATTTTAAATTTGTTGCCGGAATTCGCCCGAGTGCAAAGCTTCCACTAGATTATGAACAGCAAATAAAACCAAAATTCTTTAGATATTAATTCAATTTTATTTGCTTGTTAAAATTCCTACAAAGTACAAATTATTTTAAGTAATTTACAATATTTTATGAATAAAAGAGTTACGTACTTTTTTGGTGTGAAAGCTAGCACAAGAATATTAAGAAAAAAGGTTTTAATTCACATAAATTTTAATTTAATTTAATTTAGATAAATTTTGCCTTCACAACTTCGTACTGATTTCTAGAAAAATGTAGAAGGAAAGAAAAAGGAAATGATTTTTTTTTGTCATGATTTTTTGACATTTAGATATGACGTCTCAAAGTAACCGATAAATGACTTATCGATACATAATTGGGCGACAGTGGCGGTAACAGGGGTATAAAATCAAAAAAAGTACGAATATTCACAAAAGTTCACAAAAAATAAATTGTAAATTTTAGGATGATTCATGACTTAATCTCCGGTAAACTTGGTAATTTTCCAAAAATGAGTTCGAAATGTGAATGTGAGTACGCAAAGGTATAGTAAGGTATCCATTTATCCCAATTGTCATCTTGTACAAATGACAAAAAGTATTCAGTAAGAACCCTATGATTTCTCTCCACTGTACCCAACGTCTCATGGGGATATGGTGTGGAAAATTTTTGTTCAATTTTTAATACAGTAGGGCCTTGATTATCCGTGATGGTCGGGACCGGAAGCATTCCGAATAATCGATTTTCCCGGTTAATTGAGTATCAATTTTGGCTAGTTTTTTAATAGATATTTTTATTAGTTAATAAATGAATATGTACATATTTATATAAAAAATAAATAATTCAAGGTTTTTATATACATACATGTTTCAAAAAAATTAAAAAGAAACCGCACTTCTCAAATTTCTAAATTAAACTAAACACGTTTGCATGTATGCTTTTGACTCATCGTATACTAAAGAGGGAATTCCCCCTTTTTCGCTTGTTTGTCCAAAATAATAGAAAAAATTGTTTGCTTATAATCACGGATAGTAGAGGTAATCACGGTTAAACGATGCAGAAAAATTTAAGTCGATCCAAAATAAAATTAAGTCGATTCAAAAAATTTTCTTTTTCCATCCCGGATAATTGATGTTGCCGGATAATCGAATCACGGATGATCAAGGTCCTACTGTATATTTAAATTTGCTTATTGGACGTAGAGGACCTACGGTGTCAATTACAATAGTTTTGAAACTATCTATTGAGGTATCTGTAACATTTAATTGTTCCTTCGTATGTTTAGTCTGTTTATTACGTTGGCATAAGTCATATTTAGACACATATTCTTTTACATTTTTTAGTAAAGTTTTCTTCACTCAGAAATGTCCTCCTTGGCGTGTATCGTGGTATAATTTTTATCAGTTCTTGTCTTCTATCTTCATTTGTTATATTCTGAGGTTTTCTGTATAGTAATATAATTATGTCATCTTTATTATTTTTGTTTGCTTCGTTATATTTGGCCTTAAATTCATCCGCGGGTATTATATCAAATATTGAATCATTTCTCTCGATTGCAAATTGCTTGTTCTTGTATTTTTTAAATATGATGATAGTTTCTACAAAAGAGTATCTAAATATTTTGGAACACGTTTCATTATTCATTTTATAATATTCTACTATATGTTTATATAATTCTTTTACATCATTTTCTATCCTTTTTTCCAATATAAATTTTAATTTCGTTGCGCGCTTTATATCATTTATTGACGTGCAATCCCACATATGGAGTTGATCAGTCCCCTTATGAGATTCACTCATAACATTTGTATATTTTATAATATTCTTTTCTGATGAATTTTTACTCATACCTCTTGTAATTACTAATGTTTTCTTTATGCCTAGCAATTCTTTCTCAATCACAGGTTTATTCTTTTCGTGTTTGTTTGGAGATCTACTTGCATCTGATATTGGTAAATAATTGCCTATTGGACCCTGTGACAAAACCGAATGAATGTTTTATCAAAGTCTGAATATTGCAAAATAGGGAGTTCAATAAGTTTGTTCTTCAGTGTTTCAAACGCATTATGACGTTCTTCCGTCCATTCAAATGTTGTTCCTTTTTTAATAAATCATTTAAAAAATTAGCAATATTTGCAAAATCTTTGATGAATCTTCTATAATAGTTGGGGTCAAGCGGTTTCCGTAGGATAGGGATATGCGATCATAGCATAGGTGACTGTAGCTTTCTAGACCTAGTTGTGTATGCACGTTAGCACCGGGGTGAAACCCGCTGTGTGAACGGCTCCAGGCTAGAGCTACAGCTGCCCTCGTCCCGTTAAAACCCTGACAGGCCTCAAAGTACGTTCCTTGTCCGTCGCCGTTAAGTTGGTGGTGTAGGTTCGGTTGAGAAGACTTCCGATTAGTACCCGGTCTGGCACTGAGCACCTGTCCCCATAAGGGCTGGTGCCAACCCTCGCGTGGCCTCCCTGCTTGCATAGATAACCACGGGACCACTTATGGGTAACTACACTTTACGGGCAAGGATAGCGGCTTTGAGTGGGGACCCTCTTGCAATGAATTCGACCAACCAACCCAACCCAAGACAGAAACCAGCGCTAACTCAAGTTGGCGAGCGCAAAGCATCCACTATAACCCTCTATAGGCCTGTCAAAAATGCAGCTGCCCCTACCTCGAAAGCTAAGGCCCAAGTTTCTACTTCGGTAAAACCCCGCTTGGCACACAAGGCTCCGGTTGCGAAGCCGGTCCCTAGTGTCGCCACACCTCCTGCCCTGGCACCTTCTACCGAGGCTCCGTCTACCTCTAAGGCTGCTGCGAATATGCCCTCGCACTCTTCGGCTGCCGCCAAGCCATTGACAGACAAGTCTGGCGTGCAGGCCCCTGGCACCAATCCATCTTCGGGTGTCAAGAATACAGTGAGTGCTAGCGGGAGTTCATATAGAACTCGGAGATCAGCCATGCGCATCATTGCGAATCGACCGACCCGTCTCTCCTCTCAGAGGACGAGAAGGATCGCCTTGCCTGGGCTAAGGCCCATCAAAATGATCGCCCCCGCCTCTCCGATCACGGCAGAGACGGCCCCAAAGAGGCAAAGATCAATCCAGCTAAACGCTCCACTGTAGCCTCCCAAACGCTCTAAGGTGACCAACCCTAACATCCCCCCTACAAGACCCCGTTCGTCGAAGCAACCTAGACGTCCTGACCCCAGCAAACCTTCTAGGTCTCTCAGTGAGGTATTAAAGGAAGGTCTGACCTGGGCGGTCGTTGACCAGAGCCACCTTGATGGTTCCATTGCTCCCACTAAGTGAAAGCTGGCGGAACATGCGCTCTTGGACTTCTTCCTTGGAGTAATGGACTCCAATCCTGGCCCCTCACCCGGCTGTACTGATGCGGGGTGGTATCAGGGGCACATCAAGCTGGTGGCTTGCTCTTACCTCCGTTCTATGGAGCTCTATAATGAGGCTATCAGTAGGATTGGACCATCAGACCCGGAAACCATGTTGAGGATCCTCAAGACCAGCAACACCGACCTGCCCACTCTTAACTGGAGGGTGGCTAAAGTTGCTGAGCAGTGGAGTGATTACCGCGAGGCGGTGATCATCCTGAATGAGGAGCCACTTCCACTTATCACTGCCCGTGGGGGCGTGATAAAATATGGTTTTAGCTCAATTGAGCTAAGGGTCTATAAGTCGGATTCCCGCGCTGCCGCACATCACCCAACAGAACCCATTCCCGAAAATCTCGACCCATCGCAACCCATCCCACAGAACTCTACCCCATCTGACACTACTCCATCCGACCCTACCCCTGGAACCCTCGAACCCGCCGAAAACGTCGAATGTAGAAGCGTGAGCTGGTGGTCTGAGCTGGTGGGGGAATTCTTCGACGGCATTGACATTGACGCGGGCGCGACCTCTCCGTTGTCGGACGAAGGGGACGCTGATGTGACAACGGTTGATTCCAATGCTGAGAGTCATCCAAATTAACTTGCAACACTCTAAAACCGCCTCCGCCGCTCTGCTCCTCCGACTAGCAGCCGAGGATGCAGAGCTCATTCTGGTCCAAGAACCCTGGGTTGTAGACGGCAGGGTTTGCGGACTCAACACCAAAGGATATTGCTTAGCGTATATCCAGAACTCAGGTAAGCCTCGGGCTTGTGTCACGGTTAATAATAGTATTAACGCTCTTCTCCTTCACAGGTGCAGCAACAAGGACACCGTCACCATGGTCGTCGAAATGAACTTGATGACCCTCTGGATCACGTCATCGTATCTGGCGCATGACTATGGGCTCTCTCCCCTTCAGGAGCCCATCGGTCGATTGGTAGCGGTTGCGAGACTACGCGGAGTTCCGGTCATAATCGGAGCAGATGCCAACTCCCACCACACGATGTGGGGCAGTTCCGGTACCAACGAACGTGGTGAGTGCCTCTTTGATTTTATTAAAAGTAATAACCTAGTTATAGCTAATCGGGGCGATGAACCAACCTACCTCACTTCGAACAGAAAGGAGGTGCTGGACATCACCCTGGTCAGCTCCGATATCTCTACTAACCTTAAGGACTGGTTTGTATCTCATGAATGCTCCTTTTCGGACCATAGATACATTACCTTCATTATTGACACGAACGAGTCTTCTCCTTTCATGACACCTCCGGTCAATAGGAGAAACACGAATTGGACCATTTTTAGAGAAAAACTGCGTAGCAGCCTTCCCTCTACCCCCCGACTATAACGACCCGTTTCGACCTGCATAGGGCTGCGGAAACACTGTCAACCGCGCTTAGGGCGGCAGCCACATCCTCCGTCAAACCCGCTGCCCATAAGGGCAGGCAAAAACCTCCCTGGTGGAACCAAGAGATCGATGATCTACACCGATCTTGTGGCAGGCTCTTTAACAGGGCGAAGACGACAGGTCAACCTACAAGGCCAAAAAGAGGGAACTTAAATACGCTGTAAGGCGAGCGAAGAGGGCATCGTGGAGGAACAACTGCGCGAGCGTAGAATCCTCTGCCGGAACGGGCCGTATCCGTAAAATTCTAAGTTCCACTCACAAATCCCTAGACTGTATCCGACGACTTGACGGATGCTGGACTACGTCCAGTTTGGATACGCTTGAGCTTCTCCTTGACACTCACTTTCACTTGACACTCACTTGGTAGCCTGGCCTTTTATCAGGTTAACGAACCACCGTCTGGGAACTATTCCCCCCTGACCCTTACCCTTGGCCAAGTGCAGTTGGCTGTGAAGTCTTTCAAACCATTCAAGTCATCAGGACATTGGTTGCTTGCCATCTATAACGCTAGTCTCAGGCTCCTTTACATCCCTTGGAGCTGGAGAATATCTAGGGTGATCTTCATTCCCAAGGCTGGGACACCGTCCCACACTAGGGCGAATGATTATAGACCCATAAGTCTGTGTTCCTTTCTTCTGAAGACGCTGGAAAGAGTCCTTGATGTTCATATTAGGGCATCGATTGATCCAGCGCTTCTATCCGCTTCCCAACATGCGTATACGAGAGGTAAATCAGTGGAAACTGCACTTCACTCTCTTATCTCTCGGGTAGAAAAGTCCATGCACGTTAAGGAATACACTTTGGCCATTTTTCTGGACATTGAAGGTGCATTTAATAACGTCGACCAGGACGCCATAGTTAGGGCTCTTGGTTCTCTGAACCTGGGACAGAATCTGGTCAGGTTCATCGAGCTTTTTCTCAAGTCGAGGATAGTAACCTCCACAGTGGGGGCCACGAATTGTCAGAGAATGGTTAGTAGGAGGACACCGCAAGGCGGTGTTCTATCACCACTTCTCTGGAATCTTGCAGTCAACTCACTCTTGAGGGGGCTGGAACACTCTGGCAATGAGGCCATAGCTTACGCTGACGACATTGCCATTGCTGCGTCGGGAATTTGTCCGCAGACACTGTCGGATAAGTTGAACTTGGTGCTGTCAATCGTGCTGGACTGGTGTAGGGATTTTGGACTGTATATTAACCCCTCTAAGACCGATACGATTCTTTTTACGAGGAAATATAAAATTCCGACTTTCTCCCTTCCCAGCATATGTGGGACCGGACACACGTTGAGTCCCGAGGTTAAATATCTGGGCCTGATCCTCGATCCCAAACTCAACTGGAGGGCGAATCTGGCTGCTAGGGCACGCAAGGCGGCATGTGCTGCTTACTGCTGCAGTAGAGCGGTCGGAACCAGATGGGGTCTTCGCACAAGGATCATGCGTTATATATATATATTCTACGGTCATCGAACCCAACCTCTTATACGGTGTTGCTTTCTGGTGGACTGCTCTGGACAAACAACACAACGTCAGACTTCTTGACAAGGTCAGAAGGTCTGTCGCCATTTATATAACTGGCGCTCTACGCACCACCCCCACGAAAGCCTTCTTCGCAATGCTAAACTGGCCTCCTACTGTGCTAAGCAGGTAGCCAAGTTTGCTGCGACTAGACTTAATGCTCTCTCTTGTTGACACATTGTACCTTCTGGTCACTCCACTATTCTGGAGGTTGATCCAGTGGCCCCTGTAAACATGGACTATTTCCCTGCTGAATATTGTCTTGACAGATGTTTCTACTCTCTGATTCCAAGTAGGGGTGACTGGAATCATATACGGTCGTCCCGCCGGAAGTCCTGGATATATATACCGCCGGCTCTAAACTCGATAATGGGGTTGGAAGCGGTGTCTACTCTGGGAAACTGGACCTGAATATTTCTCTCCGTCTGCCGGACTACTGCAGTGTGTTTCAGGCGGATGTGATGGCAATTTACCGGGCCGCTCAATGGATCCTCGTCAACGATGCTGCTTTTACTCGCGTCTCGATCTTTTCTGATAGTCAGGCCGCGATAAGATCTCTATCGGGTTTCGTGATTAACTCTAGGATCGTTAGGGAATGTCGCCGCTATCTCGACCTTCTCTCGGGGCGCTTCACCAGTGTCTCTTTGGTGTGGGTCCTCGGGCACAGTGAAATTCCGGGAAACTGTAGGGCCGGCGAGCTCACCAGAGCTGGTGCGCTCCTTCCGGAATCCTCTTCTGTTGAATTGGGTATGGTCTTGGTCTTGGTCGTGATGTCATCTCGACTACAGTGGTCGTGCTTACAGGTCATGGGTAAACACGCGGAAAGAATGAGGCTCCCTTTCAACGACTTCTGCCGTGGATGCAGGTCCACTGAGGAAGATGAGACTGTTGTTCACTTTCTTTGCCAGTGCCCGTCTCTAGCTAGGTGTAGATATAGGTTATTTAGCTCCCCATTCCTTGTTAGCTTAACGGATATATCATCTATTGACATCAAGGATATAGCTTCTTTCATCAAACTTTCTGGCTGGTTTTCCAGTGCGGGGTAGTCGTGCTTTTGTTGTGCAGCCCTTGCGCTGACCAACTTCTTCCTTTTCCCTTATTTTGGTGGAACTTGATTAGTACAGGGACTGCGTTCACCCCTGGCATCACAACGGGCCGCTATGCATGCTCAAGTGAGCTTTGTGATATCAGAGCTACCACTCCGACCGACCTATCTATAATAGTTACAAAATGCTATAAATCTCCTTACGTCATCAGTATTCTTAGGAGTAGGATACTTGGTAATTACATCATATTTGCTTGGGTCTGGTTTAATACCATTCGATGTTATCAAATGTCCCAAATATATAACCTCTGATTTCAAAAAATAGCATTTGCTCGCATTTAATTTTAAATTGTATCTAGATAATCTATCGAAAACGTTGTGAATAGGTAATATCAAAGCCTCAATTCTTGTATTGACGGTTAATGTGAATGCTTCATTGTCTATGTAGCAATTGTACCTCAACAAAAAAATTTCGTCCAAGTATACCATCAGTGTGGATAGGAAAATTTTCATGTACTAATTGTATTTTATGTTTAAGTAATGTATCGTTTATCTGTATAATTATGTTAGTTTGTTGTGTAGTTATAATTGTTTGTCCTGTTATTATTTCTTCTGTTGTCATTTCTGTTATAATTTTTTTTTAATTGTTATTGTTGTACCTATTAGTAGAATGGTTGTTGTTCATGTAATTTCTGTAATTATTTCTGTTTGATGATGTTTGGTACATTATTTGATTTTATCTCATGTCTGTTGATGTTTCCATGACTTCGTTGAGCATCTTTACTCTACTGACATTTATTGTACTAACGATTTCTTGGTCTTTTAGTCCGTTTTTGAAAGGATTAAATGCAATTATGGCATTAGTTTTACTGATCACTTCTCTATTGTTTTCTCCAAGTGAACTTATCTGAATCTCATTTAATGCCGTAGTTAATGCTTCTATTTTATTTCTAAAAGTGTCTGAGTAATCTCTGTTAGTTCGTTTAGAATAACATTTGGTGACTTCTTTGTTTTATAAGTTTCTTTTAAAGTTGATATTAAGGAGTCTATGTCAGTAGGACTAATACTTGTCTTAATTTGGTTTGCACTTTATTTGAAATTTCAGTTTTACATACAAAATTGAAAAATGGAATGTGTTTAGTTGAAGGTACTGTATCTTTCAGTACTTCGATATTTGCTATGAAAGGGTTTAATTCATCTTTTGTAGCATTGAATACTGTTAGCAATTTTGAAATTGATACTAGTTCTGTCGTGTTCAAATTTTCTTCAGTCATGGTGGCATTTTCTATCTCTTCTTCTAATGATTGAATTTTCAATTTATCTTCGTGGCTCTATAATATTTCTAATGCTCTTTCTTTCTTTTCTCTAAATTTCAAGGTATGTAGTTGTCTTTGCTGTTCCCTTACTGCCTTATTTTCTAGCATTTCTATGGAATTGTTTTCTAAAGGTATAAACACATAGACGACAGACAACAGTTCGGTAGTTCAACAGAAAATCCTGCCAACTGTTTTTTCTATTGTATGCCGAATGCTTAAATTTTTTGAAAGCAGAGCGGAAAAAAACGACTGACACAATAACATTCAAATATTTTCAATAATTTTCAAATTTGAATTTCAATATATTTTTCGGTGTTGTCACTATGAGGTTTTTTGTACGCAAAAATAAACTCACTTATCAAAAAACCGCACACACAAAACATTTATCAAATTCAAAATCAAAAAAAATCAAATATTCAGATACAAAATTTAATCTATAATTCTATTTTATTTATTATGAATACATGGATTGCTTTTTATTTTTTAATTTTAGAATTGTTCCTTCTCTTCAATAACATTAGTATTTTAAGCTGTTTTTATTATGATTTTATGTTGTATTGGCATCACTAATTTGCTTTTAGCTGCTCACCAAAATAGAAAATAGTTTAATTTGGGCAGCAACTGCTTAGGTTGTTGTCTTGGCTTTTTCTGTTCTGCCTTCAATATAATGGTTTTCATATAAACGTGTGTATTCTAAACTTGGCAGCTTTCTGTTATCTGTCGTCTGTGTTTATACCTTAATTCTTGTAGTTCTATTATTTTAGCCTGAATAGTTTCTTCTGTATAACCTCTTACTAATGATTTCCTAGCGTTCGATATAATGGAATCTACACGTACATACATAATTGGTCATTACAACCCTTCAGTCAGGATTAAGACCTAGTTTCTCACACCACTTATGTTGTGTGTGTTAATAGTATACATGAGTGGTGGGACCTACAGTTTAAAGTCGACTCATATTTTTGAGAAACTTTAAATGGCAATTTTATTTACTGTCAAAGTTTTTGCCAGAAATCTGCTGAGCGGAAGTCGCCGAAGAAATACTTTTTGTATTTTGTTTTGATGTCTGGCCTGGGGCTCGAACCATGGGTTTTCCTCTAATAAGCCAACACACTACATGGGTCACACTAATTTTTATATTTTTTTTTGTAACTAACATTATATTATTACTAAATTTAAAACTATAGTTAAAATTAAATACATAATAATAATAATAATGTCATAATTTTTTTTATTCTTACTTTAACAAAATTCATTAAATTATTTATATAAGTGTAAATATATTGATTATTATAAATATATCTGTAGGTTAATAGGGATTTCTTCCCTTTTATAGAAAAAATATAATTTCTTTAAATTTACAATTCATTTCATTTAATTTAATAATAATACATTATTACTTAGTTCCATATTTTTCTCGATCTATTCTTATGAACAGTTTTTTCCCCATTTCTTTTCTCATTTTCTCATTATAAATTGTCACATTAACATCAAATATTGTAAAATTTGTAGTAACATTCTTTTTTTTTTTCAATAAAACCTTATCATTAATTTTTAATTCTTTAGGATTAGCATACATGTTATAAAAACTTTCATTTTGTAATAAAGGGCAGGATCAGCGGAACAAAAATTTTGTCAGTAACAGGATCGAGAGGGCAGGGTCAACGGGACAAAAATTCCGTCAATAACACGATCGAGAAGGCAGAATCGCCATGTAATAAATGTAATGTATGTGTATGTATTTTATTTTCAGTCAGTTTTGTGTCTGTTCGGTTTTGCTTATTATTAAGGCGATTGATTATAGCTAATAAGCCGCAGTTTGGATGCGAATAAAATTTAAATCTTTTTCAGCTATGAAGCCATTTTGATTATTATTTTTATTCTAAGTTTATAAATCGATTTAAAGCTATTTATATTAACTTCTTATGTCTAATTTCTTTACATATTAATACTTATGACCTAATTTAGTTTTTATTTAACTTAGAGTGTGCGTGGTGAGCTACTTTACAATTATTACATACTAAAATTTTGTATAATGCAATTTGATACCTCGTGTCGTCATAATTTGTTGCTCATTGACAATTTTGTTTATATTATTGGGGAATGTATCAAATGGATTTTTAAGTAGCACAAACGTAACCAACACACAACAGTGGATAAGTATGACCAACACACTACAATCTTATATAGTTCACCCTCTTTAGACACCCATTATTCACCCAAACACTCTTTAAATGCCCACAACTATTAATATCCACCCAAAGACTAATTTCAGATTCCACCCAAGAACAAGTTATGGTTGATCTCCAGGTCAGAATTTAAAGCCTACACCCGGGAAGACCATGAAATCCCGAGTGAAAAATGTTTACCCATACCCATTTTTAGAACAATTAAAAACAATTTATTTTCTTTCACAGATTGCCGGCCCGGAAGGATGTACACACGAGTGAACAAATGCACATAACCCTAACCCTGCCTTCCACAAATCTTAACAACTAATAACAACAACATTCACAGCATACATCAACATACACAAATGCATTAACATCTTCAACATAATAATTCACAACCTTTGTAGAGCAGTTAATTATCGATCCTCGAACAACGCAAAACAAACACCCAATTTGCCTACGCGTGTGTGACAAGTGATTTACTTTCGATTTACATTATATACGTACTTATCAAATAATAAAACAAAAATAGTGAACATATGTTATTAAAATTGTGAATTCTACATTTAAACATAAAACAAAATGGTATACAAACATACATAAAGCATAAACAAAAGAATCTAAGTTGTAAACAAATATTGTGAACTATAATATATAATTTATTGTTACGAAATACAAACAAATATACGCTTTATAACGTTTAAAATAAAAAACATTAACATTTATTATTTACACATATACACAATTAATACCAGAAAGGTTTGTGCATTTCCCTCCCCTATAACCGGTATATTCAGTATATGAATAGAATGTTGGACAATCTCAAGTGATTGAATGTAAAACAGAGATTTGTACTCAACACTCTATAATTTGTTATCAAAATGAGGCGCCAGAATATCTATGCAAGTAGATAAAATATGTGGGTGACAGTCATTATTCTTCAAGGGTTTTAAATTATTTAATTCTTTACCGAGTGATATAAAAAATTAAAAAATTATACTGTTTTTGAAAGATGTGCAAACTATGTTAGGTTTAATATCCATACATAAGAAAAAAGTATTATGTAGAAAAAGATAAAGTATTTTCATAAATAAAATAAAATAGATAAATAAATAAAAAAGTTTTCATTAAATCTGTTTTCTAACAAAATAATTTTTTTTTAAATATGTAAAACAGTATTTAGAAATATATAATTTAAAATTTGCCACATATGGATTGAAAATAATAAGTATTATTTATGAGCAATAAAACGATATTTTCTTACTTCCATATTATTGCAACAGCGCTAAGTCGCCATTCGAAACTTTGCTGAGCGATCACTAATGGCGCATGGTAATACATCAAATTTAACTCATCAAATTTGCATATAATATTTACATAATATTTGTTTTACTTACCTCAGTAACACATTAAAATTGTAATTTCAGACTTCATTGTATAGTTGTTGTTGATAAGAAAATAACATATGATTTATGTATTTCACCGATAGTGAAAATCAAAACTATTTTGATATTCTACAAACTCACAACGGCCTATACGTGTGATTGTTTTTTACTAACACAATCAATCCTCATTAGATGTGTGGCCGGGCAACTTAACTTTGTGTTGCAAACAGTATGACCATATCTAAGGAATTGTAACTGCTTAAAATTTTTTTAAATAATGCTAAAAAAAACTAAGAACAAATTCAATCTGCTAAAAAGTAATGCTAAAATTTCAAATCACTCATTTCCTTATAATATGACTTTCAGGAGTTTGTTTGTTATGGTATTCTCGTAAATATGTACTTAATTTTACTTGAGTAAAACCAAATTGATTGAAAACAACAACAAAAAAACGTTTATACAATATAAAAATCTTGCAGCTATAAAACAAACATATAAGGTACATTCAGTCTATACATTCATATGCCCTTACATAAATATTTTAGAGTTGTTACGATTTTACGAAAACAATATTTTTTCTCTCTGTACCATTAACTTCTTGTTATTTTTTTCCATTACACAACTTTTGTTACATACTGTAATCTTAACATTATAGCATTACATGTTTTCTTTTATATCATGAAAGACTTATGTCTTGTCCCGTTACTTATCTGATTCCTACATTTAGAGTATTACCAATAGATATATATTTATCCCTCTCTATCTTGAACATCTAAATGCATATTCCATTGAAATGATATTTTACATTATAATTGGAGTAGGCTTTGTATATTGTATTGAAATGATTTTTCACATTGGAATTAGAGTAAGCTTATACTATGTTCGTGCATGCAATTTAATTGAGTTAATATTCGGTTAATTAAGAACAATATTTTAACCGTTCAGGTATAATAAATATAAGCAATATTCAGCTTACTGAATATTCATTTGACAGCTGATAAACAAAACAGCTGGTTGTTTCAACAACATGGCTTTTGTTTTGTTCATTGTTTTGTTTTTTTTTTTTTTTTTGTTTGTCGTTGTTGATATTTGAGTTGTCGAATACCAACAGAAAGTTTTCGGAAAATTGTAATATGCTTACTGAACGTACTTATGACAGTGCTGTATTTAAAGTTTTAATCAATATTATAACAATTAGCATTTAATTGAGCAATAATTAATTGAGATTTTATATGAAATATTGATATCAATATTAGCGTTAATTGCGCTTTACACAATAAAGGTGCATACGTGAACATAGTATTACTAGATTATGATTTCTGGCAGCCAAATTAATTGGAAAATAAAACTTAAAAAGTGCCGAAGTCTAGAAGTACTTCAAAAAGAAGTTGTTAAGTTTTATAAAAAGTGAAAATGTAAAAAAAATTAGAAGACCACAAAGAATAATTTAACTATTTAATATATTTAATTTAATATATTTAACTATTTAACTGAAATATCCATCAAATCATCAAAATTTTATGGTTTACATCTTCCACAAACCATAGGCGAGACATAACTCAACTCAACTTGACCGTCCAAAGAAGTTTCGAGAAGCACATGGATTTCCAAATAATCGCGTGCACTTTTATCTTTCATATTTTATTTATAACTATATTATATTTCTAATAAGTTTTTTTTGTTTTAAAATAATTTCTCCAATTCTAAAGTTTATTTAAATCTAAAATTTATTTATATCTTTAATTTTTTTAAAGAATGTAATTTTTATTTAAACTGTATTAAAACTCACTTGTTTCAAACATAATCCAAAGCCAAATTGTTGAGTTTATAAAATAACTATAATCTATATAAAATTAAAACTTGTAAATGATCGAATTAAAACTATTGTTGTATACTTTTAATTTTGTATAATTATTTGTATGTAATTATATTCTAAAAAGATTTTTCTCATAAACTTGTAAATTATAACCTAAAATATTAATTAAATATGTAATATCAAAATGTCTCCAATGAATTAAATTAAATTTTTAAGTTCTTTAAATTTTCTAAACTAATTTCATAATTATTTGCATTAAATTTGAATTTTATTAATTAAAATATTTATTTTTTCTTTTTTCCTAATATTTTTCTTTAAGTGTTTTTTTTTTGTATATTTTGTTATATCTTTACATTTGTAAGATATATGAATAATCTTTACTAATCATCCCTGAAACAAAATTTAGATAACAAAAACAACACACATTGACTGCTGGGTCCATCATCTCAATTGGTCTGGATGACCATGATCTATAAGTGATGATTATGAACATTTCATTCATATTTCTCTATATAAATTTTACTATTCCATTAAGTAATATAATATAGTCGGTCCGATTCAGTTTTGTTCCCCTATCCGAATTTATTGTTTTCTTATATTCTTTATTTCTCAATCATAATGCAGAATTAATAACTTTAGTTTGCTCTTTATACTTGCCAGTAAAGATATTATATGGTTAATGTTAATTTAATTTTTTTTCTATTTTAGTATAATAAATTTGTTTGTTTGAATTCCGTAAATATGAATCATTAAATTATTTAATGGGGAAGGATAATCAGGATTAACCAGCATATAAGTAGCCCTTGTATTTTTTTTTTTGGACAGATCTAAAATTATAGGTATTCTTCTGTCATTGGTGTTCAGATGATAAAGGGATGGGAAGGTGTACCCTACGTTTTGAAAACGTTTATTCTTTTATTTATGTTTTGCACACTCTAGTGACATGTAAAGTGTGTTATATGCCAATGCGTCAAATCGGGTTGAGAACCAACGCAACTTAGTGTAGAGCTAGCGGGTAAACAGAAATTCATGTCTCTTAACTTCTGTATTTGACATTTTACATATGATATATCGGCCTACATGGGTGTAATATTTATTTATTTATTTATTTTTTATTTTTTTATTTATTTAAAAATATGTATACGACGCGTTAAAATAGGACCGCATTACATATATGACGTGGCGACGCCTATCAGAGTATTTACAGTTTTACAGCTTAATTTTGGTTGCAAAATACATAGGCGGTGCATTTTACCTCCCTCATTTATTCGCTTACACAATCGCGGATTACTCAATCAGCTTTTTCTAGTTTCCTGGGAATAATTTTTATTATTAATATGTTATGAATGTGATTTTTAAGTACTTTTTTATATAATGTGTTAAACAAAGTCGCCGTAGTCTAGTATGTAGATATGCATAAGCATATCATTGATTGCATCACCATACGTGAGTACCAATTCCAAACTATGCATTTGGACATGACTTCCCTCTTGGCTAGGAGTAGGAGACTATCTAAACACCGAGCTTGCGTTCGCTTCCCTGCAGCCTACCTCAGCTAACCTCCTGAGAACACTGTCCCAAGACTGGTAATCAAACGCACCTCTGAAGTCAACAAATATGCCTAGGACATATTTGGAGGTACTTTCCTCTACACTACGCTTGACATAAGACCAAGCGTCCTCAACACATCTACCTGCTCTAAATCCATACTGATGCTCACATGTATCTTCGGCGTAGGCCTCCTTCAGTCGAGACACCATGATCTTATCCAGTACTTGAGGAAAGCTGATACCCCGATATGAGCGGGGATTACTCACCTCTCTATCGGGAGACTTCAGGAGGATCACAAAGCGGGCACAATTCCACCCAATAGGAAAATATACCTCTGAGACATACTTCCCAATGATTGCTTCCAGATATTCCGGTATGGCCTTGCAGATGTTTTACACATCCCTCCGGTGATACCATTAATACCCGGCGGCTTCCTGCTCTTGAACTGGCAATTACTGTCCATAAGTTCACTTCTTTCCAAGTTAGAAGCTGCTGGTCTCCGCCCTTGGCAAGAAAACCCCCAACAGTTCGTTCATGCACACCCTCCATGAAGACAATACATTATCGCCAACATGAAGGCAAGCCAAGTCCGTGTGCCTATTCTATTCTGAAGATACGGTATACGTTACCCCAGGAGTCTGCCCTATTGCCACATACAAAACTCCTCCATTCGTCCTCTTTAACTGTTACAATTCTGTACTTGTAGGTTCTAAGACCTCGTAGATATTCCGCCTTACGTTCAGCCAAGTCTTCAACATTGACACGCCTACCTCTGGAATCACTTCATCGTACGCCTCTGGAATCGCCACTTCGTACTTAGATCTCGAATCTACCACCGAATCCTACGGGACACGGTAGTTCTTTACATTACAACAAAGGTCTTACTATAAAATCAGTGCGCAGCTTCATCCGATCACAATTTTACAACTGCACATATTTCTTACGTCATGCCCGGGTAATGTTTTAAATTGGCAAAGCAAACCAAAATTACCATCATTTGGAGGACAATATTCATATATAGTTCAAAACTTTTTTGCTTCATTTCATCAAATCATTGATTCGAAATCATCACTTTCAAATATACAGAAGTTCAACCATTTACTGAATTATTTGCACAGACAAGCTCTGTTAGATAGACTAAAATCAAGGTATGATTATAGCACACTAATTTTCTCGAAAATACTGCATCACCTTTGTCAGCTATGCATATCGAAGCTTGTCCCAGTTGGAGAAGGTGGTCGGGCTCTTGTGCATATTTTCGTGAAAGCCGTTGTTTATACCAATACCAATATTTACAGCCTCTTCATAATTCAAGTGTTTATTACAATGAGGATAAAGTTATAAAAAAGAGTCAACGTCCTAGTTATTCATTTCCTTGTTCTAACTCAAATTATCATTGGAGAAGCAAGGAATAAAATTTATTAAAATGTATTGACATTTAAAAATACGGAGGTGCCTGAACGGTTTGACACACTTGGGATAATTGTTCTTCGGATCATAAGTGTAAAATATGTTCCAAACGGCATCACACCTTATTGCAGCGTAGTCCAATAAACGCTCCACGTGAAACTAGAATTATATCCTACCCAACAATGCTGTCGCTTGACACAAAGGAATTTTACCCAAAGTGTGCTCATTAATGTGAACAACTCTGTAGGTGAACAGATTGTTCATACTTTGTTGGATTCATAGTTTGAGGCCATTTTTATCACAGAACAATTTGCACAAACTTTGCGTTTACTTCGTAAAAGAAATCTACAGCATTTGTCATACATCGTCACAAAAGTTTTTCTGGGTGCCTCGATGGTGTAGTTGGTAGTGTTCTGGAGTTCAAGTGCCAAGGCCGTGAGTTCTATTCCACCAGCGACTTGACTATGATTGTCATATTGCTTATCTGACATACTGAATAAAAAAGAAAGTTCTCGAGAAAAAAAGTAATGTAGGTTTTACACTGGGAATTTCCCTTTCTCCCACAACTATCTTTCCTGTATTCTAACGCAACAACGGTTATAAAGTTTCGTTTCACCAATTTTGAAATATCATTCCGATTCTGTACTACTTCATATTACATAACACCCGGATAAAGGACTAGACGTCTCAACATTGAAAATTCCTTCAAACATTCAATAAGCAGACGAATATTTCTTAGAGGCACATTTGTTACTAGAGACTGAATTCGATTGGCATCGAATCTTCCAATTCTTCAAAGAACTATTTCATTGGGTAGTGCCCGGACGGTCTGAGAAATGAAAGAAATTCTTTCACATTTATTATGACAGCGGATATATCTACTGGAGAAAATTTACAACAAGAACGCAAAGATATGCGCTCATATAAAGTCCGTTCTCAATATGTAGACTATCTTGGTGAATACGAAAGCCTAGTACATAAGAGTCTAGTTAAACAACCCAAGTTGGACAAACCGTGTTATTTTATTCCCCATCATTGTGTGCTTCAGCAGTCTAGTACAAAGCTTCAGCTTGTTTTCGTCGCTTCAAGTGAAACGACTTGAGGAATTTCTCTTAATGACTTTATAATGGTTGGTTCAACCATACAACCCGATCTTTTTATAGTGCTCGTTCGATTTAGACTTTTTAAACTCGCCTTGACTGCTGACATAAAAAAGATGTACCGTCAGGTTCCTGCTGACTAAAAAATCGATATTTTTAGTATATTTAATGGAAGAACCTCCCAATGAAGAGATTCGTACTTACGCTCTTTATACGGAAAAGTATAGGACTGCGCCTAATCCATATCTCGCAGTTCGAAGACTAAATTTCATAGCTGATGAATATGCTAATAAAATCTTTATTTTACATAGTTAACTCTCAAAAATCACAGGAAGTTATCGAATTTTTGAAAAATGGAATTTTTGAGCTTGATAAATAGCAGTCAAACCAAAACAATACAATTTAAATACCATAATACGAGTAATTCTTTCAATTGCTTGCTCATTATTTGACCCACTGGGACTAATAGCACCAATAATCATCACTTTTAAATAATATTACAAGGGTTATGACTTGTTAAGCTGAACTCAGCTTAATGAAAAGTTTTGCTTCCTCTTCTGTGACTCTCCAATGCGATTGTAGCTCCTACGGAGCCTGTAGTCTCTATCCTATTAAGATCGTTAGTGCGAGACATCGTCACATCCTGCTAGAGGTGGCTCTGCCCTTTACCCAACCCCACGGATCTAGACCGGGAGTCAATAAGCAACCCCCCTCAGTCTGGGGTGACTATGGATGATACCGACACCCCCAAAACTTTTTGCTCTGATTTTTCTAGACCATTCTAATGTTTTTGAATTGATTCTATTTAGCTGGTGGCTGTAGCTTTCTCGATCTAGCTGCGTATGCACGGTAGCAATGGGGTGAGACCCGCACTGTGAACGGCTCTAAGCTAGGGCTACAACTTCCTCCGTCCCGTTAAAACTCTGGCAGGCTTCGCCGTTGAGTTGGTAGTGTAGGTTCGGCTGAGAAGACTCCGATCAGTACCCAGTCTGGTTCTGAGCACCTTCCCATAAGGGCTGGTATTAACTCTCGCATGCTTGCGTAAACAACAACGGAAACATTTCGGTACCTACACGTTGCGAGCAAGGATAGCGGCTATGAGTGGGAACCCTTTTCGCCATGAATACGAATCGAAACCAAAAACCCAAACCCTCGCTAACCCAAGACGGTGAGCGTAAAACATTCACACTCACCGGTAAACGCAAAACACTCTCCAGGCAGGCTCCTGATAAAAAGTAGCTGCCCACCTCTAAGGGCGTTAGATCCCCAGTGACTTCGGCAACACCCCATACTCAGGGAGCCAGTCACGAAGCCGGCCCCTAGCGTCGCCACATCTTCTGCCTTGGCTGGCGCACGTTCTTCAGAGGCACCTTCCACCTCCAGAGCTGTTGCGAATGCGCCCATGTACTCTTCGGCTGACACCAATCCAACTTCTGGTGTAAATAATACCCTGAGTGCTAGCGTCAGGGCGTATAGAACTCGCAGAGCTGCAATACGTATAGACCCTGCTCTCTTATCAGGCGCAGGCTGAGGATCATCAAAATGATCGTCCCCTCGCCTCTCCGGTCACCGCAAAGGCGGCGCCTAAGAGGCAAAGATCAACTGACCTAAACGCTCCCCTTGAGCCTCCCAAACGCACCAAGGTGGCCAACCCTACGAAGACTCGCTCGTCCACACAGCACAGATCCCCAGTGCCAGCCCCAATCACAGTGTCTTCCAAACCTCTCAGCGAGGTGATGAAGGAGGGGTTTACCTGGGCAATTATTGAACAGGGTTACCTGGGTGGACGTCCAAGCGACAATGGTTGATTTTCTGCCTATACTTAGAGTCATCCAAATTAGTACATTACCTTTAATATTGACATGGTAGAGTTTCCACATAGGATGACCCTTCCTATCAATAGGAAAAAATCTAATTGAACCGTTTTTAGTGAAATATTACGTAACTGCCTTCCCGTGACTCCCCCAACTATTGCAACCCGTTTTGATATAGATAGGGCTGCGGACACATTGTCTGCGGCGCTCAAGTCAGCAGCCATATCTTCCGTGCAACCAGGAGATCGATGACCTAAACCTTTACAGTGGCAGACTTTTTAATAGGGCGAAAACCACAGGCAAAAAAGAGGGAACTCAAATACGCTGTTAGGCGGCCGAAGACCTCTTCGTGGAGGAACTACTGCGTGAGCGCGGAATCCTCTGGACTAGCCACCTTCGCGAAATGTTAAGTTCCACATATAAACCGCTCGACTACATCCAACGGCCGGAACTGCTGTCTGAGGCCTACTCTCCACTAATTCTAGCCCTCTCTCATTTCACCATTCAGATCTCCAGGATGGCATTATTCCGGGCGACATCCAGCACGAAGAAGAGATTATTCTTTCTTGGTTGCTCGCAATTTACAATGCTAATCTTAGACTCTTTTATATTCCTTGGAGATGCAGTATATCTAGCGTGATTTTCACTACCAAAGCGGGGAAATCGTCCCGCACTTAATCTAAGGACTATAGACCATTCTTTTGAAGACACTGGAGACAGTCCTTGATGTTCTTATCAGGACCTCGATTGATCCATCACTCCTAGCTGCTTACCAACACGCCTACACGAGGGGCAGATCAGTGGAAACGGCATTACACTCCCTCATCTCACAGACCTCAACGAGGTCTCGCTCGGCATACCTCTATTTTGGAGGTTATCCTACGGCCCCACTGAACATCGACTATCTCCCTGCAAAATATTATTTTGACAGGGGTTTTGATTTTCTGATTCCGAGCAAAGATGACTGGGTCGCTGAAATGATAATTCCCCCAGATCTCCTGGATGTATACGCTGACGGCTAGAGGTAGTTGAGGTGTCTAGTCTGGGAAATTGGATTTGGACATTTCCTTCCGGCTCACCAGAGCGGGTGCACTCCTTCCGGAATCCTCCTGTCATCTCGATCAGAGTGACCATGCTTACAGGTTATTGTGTTATGGGAAGACAGGCAGAAATACTGCTGTTCCCACATGACGACGTCTATCGTGGGTGTAGATCCGCTGTAGAAGAGGGACTGTTAACCACTTTCTTTATCAATGCCCATCTCTTGTCCAGATATAGGTTATTTGGCTCTCCATTCCAATCGTCCATTGATGTCAAGGATATGGCTTCATTTATTCAACTTTCAGGCTGGTTCTCCAACGTAAAGTAGTCGTGCTTTTAACGTGCAGCCATTGTGCTAACCAACTGCCTCCTTAATTTGGTGAAATTTAGTCAGTACAGGGACTGCGGTTACTTGCAGCGTCACAACGGGCCGCTATGCGTGCTCAAGTGAGCTTTGGTAATCAAAACTACCACTTCGACCAAACCTATCCTGTCTGATGTGCAGTCGTGTAACTGGTTCACTGGTCCTTTGTTTTTAATGAACACTTCAATTAACTGGCCTCAACTTAAAACACTTTCCTTTGATGAAGAGAAAGACAAGCATATTTTGTACTGTAGTACATAGCATAGTAGAATGTATGCAACGATTTGGCAAATTGTCTTTAAAGGACAAAAGTTTTAAATTACCCAAAATATTGTCACCTGATAAAATACAAAATGTCTTTCTTTCTTTTATATGGAATTTACAATAAACCTTCTGCTCAGGAGAAATAGCATATTTAAAGACAAATCAACACATAAAAGGTCATCGAATTGTTAAATATTGGTGGTCGCCTTGATGTAACAAATCTAAACGAAACAAATCGTTCGCTATGAATTGCGTTTGACATCTTCACTTAGTAAACTATTATGCCGGTGCTAAAGCTCTTGTGTCATTCATGAGGTTGGAATATTGGGTCATTAATACCAGAGGAACAGCAAGAAAGTTTGCACGGTCCTGTGTTCACCGTGTACAGTATAAACCAAGGTTTCTGCTACAATTAATGGAAAATTTACCTTTTGAAAGAATAATTCCATCGAGACCATTTCCTAAGTGCAGAATTAGAGGAATACCGCTACAAAAATCCTACACAGCTATCGTCATTTGTTTTACCAAAAGGGCTGTACATAGGGAAGTCAAATCTCTCATCTGACCTTATTGGAAGGAGGTGGCTTCCCATTAGTCATCTCTTGCGATAATGCAATGAATTTTAAAAATAACTAAAAGAACATCCTAAACTCATCATTCTGTTCCCAAGTATGGCTCTGACAATTTTATTAATTCCCATTTTTTTACATCCAGAGCTCCTCATTTCGATGATATTTGGAAGCTGATTTCAAGGCAGCTAGCCGTGTTAGCAGTCTTTTAAATCGAAGTTTTAGTAATGTACGTCATTTGGAGACTTTGCAACAGTTCTTTTCGACATGGAGGAAATACTAAATTCACGCCCACTGCTTCAATCATCGACTTATCCAAGCAATTTGAAACCATTGACACCCTCACATTTCTTTGTTGAAACTTCAATAAAGGCTCACCCAGAAAACATAGCAGCTGACAATCGCAATATCATAGAAAAATGAAAATATGTTAATGCCATCAATCAACACTTCTAGCAGCGCTGGCAACATGAATACATTAACGGCCTACAAACACATAGCAAGTGACGCCAATTCTCTGAAACTGAACTGTTGGTAAAAAAGTTTCTGCATTACCTCAAAAAGATAATCATATTCGAGTACTTCACACTAGGGATGCCAATCGGGAAATCCCGAACCAGAAAATCCCGGGATTTTCGGGATTCCCAAATCCCGAATCCCGGGATTTTTTAAAACTTGTCCCGGGAATTTTCGGGATTGTAAATTCATACATATACAACTTATAAAGTAAGAAAAAATTGAGTCCACGGCATTGTTTTTTATTTAATATAACATTAAATAACACTCATGTAGTTTTTCAAGTGTATCATGCAACAATTAGTGAATATTCTATATCACTGGACATCGAACTGGATAAGAACCCAACTTCCAACTTTTTTTAGCTTTTTTATTAAGAGAAAATTCCAAAATCCTGGGATATTTCGGGAAATCCCGGGATTTTTCCATCCCGAATTGTCCCGAAAAATCTCGGGATTTCGGGATTACGAAATCCCGAATCCCGGGATGTTTAAAAATCAATCCCGTTTGGCATCCCTAGTTCACACCTAAAGGATAACCATTCGACCTCCAATTAGAAATATTGCTGTTTACAATACGAAAGTCCTTTTAGTTTATATTTTTTTTTCTTAACTTAACGACATATAAATTGTTCTCAAACCTTAATTTTTTGTAATATTCTTTCCTCTTTAAATTCATTTGTGATCTTACATAATATATGAAATTCTACCTACGTTCAATTTGCTCTTAATATCTATCTTAACACATTAGACTATAAGACATGACAGCAATAACCGTAATACATTTAATTTAATAATAACAAAACTTTATGTTTAACTATAATAATTTGACTGGTTTAATTATCTTCATAAAATCTGAAAAGTCATCTTATTTCTCACAGATCGACACAGTGAAAACGAACTGTCTGCAAATGTATTAATATTTATTCGGTTATACATTAGTTAAAACTGAGTTAATATATGTTCTCTAATAAATAATTATCTCGTTATTTTTCTACTTTCTTATAATAACTTTATGACAAAGAATATTATTCCCGCTATCATACTTTAGCGTGTTAAGAGTGCATCTACATTGTGGTCATTGGAAAAAAAATATTTTTTCAATTCAGATTGAGGTCTTCTTACTGTACGGGGACCAATAAGCATAGTGTAGAATCCTCAATCTACTCTTAAGACGGTAAAGCATGCTGGTGGTAATATTGTTATTTGGAGGTCATTGACCTACAATGATGTTACGTCCAAATTACGTGTAAAAGGCATTAAGAAAGTATTGGAAAGTGTATGAAAGTATATATGAAAGTATATGTTGTAAACCTTCGAAGTTTCATGTGCACTATTCCGAATAAAAAAATCCCACTTTCGATGCCTGTTCCAGCGCATAATGACCCAAAAGTGCACTAAGAAATGACTCGATGGTAACACTGAATATGTTTTACACTGACCTATACCAGATCCTCTACAAAAGCGATTTAAGCGCTCTTGGACAACATTAGAACTTAAATTAATGCGAATATATTATTACATGATTAGTTTTTTTGTAACTAGTTTGAAAAGAAAATAAACAAAAAAATAATTTTGAATAAAGTGGATAATAATTTTATAATTTTTTATTATTATTTAATTTTATTAAAAATAATATATGTCAACTTTATGGATATAATGCAGTTTAAGTGTATGAATTTGCAAAAAAATTACTTTATTTATTTCCCCTTTAGTCCTGTAATACTCTTTCGAGGACCAGATTGTCGTTGTCTAGAAAGAAAAGTTTGTCCTTGACCCATTAACATTGTAAGCTTAGTATCAATTGAGTCTCTTTGAGAGCGTATTCCTAATCTGAAACAAAATTTGCATAATGATTAACCTGGGGTTACATTGACTTTATAAAAAAATTAAGATTTTTCATATATCTGGACAACAGAAATAAAAAATAAATTTTTTTTTTAATGTTAAGAAATGCGGTTTAAAAAAGACAAAAATAGAAATAAAACTAATTTAGGAACTACGAGTAAATTTATTTGAGAACTTAAGATTAATTTCTCATATGGCGAGGTTCTCATTTGGCAAATCAAAAACGTATTCACGCTAATCGATTTACTAATTCTGTTACTTGACGATACAGAACGCTTTGTTATATAACAGTTTTCACTATAAGTATAAGGATTAGGGCCTGTTCGTAAATGCATCACTGCACTGCATTATTATGCGCATCATGTTCATAAATGCAAACCTTGGCAGCACTGCAGCTGTCAAATGTTCGTAAATGTAACATTAAAACATATGCGCAAATAAACACAAAACACTAATCATAAAAATGACTGATGCATTGAATGAGTGAGAGAGAGAATGAGAGTTTTAACAAAAGTTTCTTTTTTCTTCCTTAAATGTCTTCTTTTTTGTGCATTTAACAACATTTTGTCATTTGTTTTATCGTCCAGTTCCAAAATCAAATTAATTAATAATTTTTCCATTTCTGCAGTGTTTGTCCGTTCGTAAATGCAAACAAATAAATCAGCAAAAAGAAGTATCAGCAACATGTGGATAACAGTGTGAGCGCAAAATAATCATATTATGCAGCGCAGTGATGCATTTACAAAGAGGCCCTTATTAAATTTATTAACACTTACCGGTTCAATTGCGACATGACATAATTATCTACTGGGTATAATAGCGCATACATTTATGACGCCAAAAACCATTTTATTATTTTATTACTATTACTGTTGGTTATGTTCTTTCTGTGGGATTTTCTGCTTGTTATCATTTATCGCTTCTCTTGTGTTATTCGAATACAAATTCAGTCTTGTTTTGATTAATTTCTTTTTCTATACTTGATTTAAAAATGTTTTACAACCTCTCTTCGTACGAAAAATAGCAGGATCTGGTGGGAAATAAAATTGAAATACTTCCGGGTCGTTAAGGGTTAATTGGGTAAAATTCAAAAAATATTGTTGGAAAACGCTGAACTGAATGTTTAAATCTGCAATTTTGGTTAAGATCTCATTAAAACCTCTTAGGGCCATCTTACAACTTACCTTCAACCATAGGCAGGATTTTAACGTGCAGATAATTTTATTTTTTTTCCATTATTATAAGTATGTACACAATAAGGTAAAAGTGAGCGTAAACCTAAAGGGATGATTATCCTACCTGTAATTTTTAAAGTTAAGTACATCTTTGAACTTGCCATATTTATATATTATTTTAAATATGGCAACATCAAATATTAACAAAACACAAGAAAGGTGTTCTGGACACAAAACTTTTGTAATTTTTGTGATTTTAAACCGGCTGCCGATTTAGAATCACTTGCTTATTTTTGCAACCATTTTATTTTGAACTTCACAATAAATTAATTAAATGAATATCTTAAAATGTTTTTTATTGATTGATTGATTTTATTGAGTTTTGACCAAAAAAGTATAAAATTATGAAAAAATTAGACATTTCCCATTTCAAGAAATTTTGTGATTTTGCATTTACTTTTTAGTCGTCAGCTGTTTCAGAACTTCGAAAATACACCTAAGCTTCCTAGATTTGCAAAATATTTCTACCAAAGACAAATGTAATTGATTTTTTAAAATAAATTAACTATTTTCAATTAATCTTAATTATTTTTGTTAAGTAATATTTAATTTAGTAAAAAACTATCAATTGTTTGCCTAGTTTTAAAAATATCTGCATATAAAGTAATAACAAATGGCAACAATAAGCAATTACGTTCAGTGTGAACTAGGGCAATTTCTTTCGTTTCTCAAATTTAAATTTTTTGACTTCAAATTTAATAGTTCAGGTACTTTTGTTTAGAATTGAATACATGAATCATGTAAGTATTTTTAATGGAATTTAAATGCAAAACTTTAGTAACATTTTTTTTATAAGGGGTACAACATAAAAATAGCGCTCAGGTTCAACCGGTGAAATGATAGGAAACTAAAAACGACCTAGCTTTAAATTGTTACATCTAAATGCTACATTACTATTTACTTACAATGTTTCGTTCATATCCATTAGATTTTACAGGTCTCTTAAGTACTTTTTACTCGTTCATTTCTTAATTGTTTTCTTTTCAAATCTATTATTGATAACAACAAATCCCCATGCATTTCAATATGTTTTTAACTTTTATTAAAAAGCAAATTTTAGTTTATTTATATTGATATTCTTGATATTTTTACCAAAACACTGACTAATTTTCAACTCATGAAAACTGTCATCAATTCTAAACAAAAAATCAGCTGTTTTCTTGTGTTTTCGAAAAGATAAAATCACACCGATACGTTAAAAGTTTTGTGGTTTTCAGAACACCCTAAAATCCCACACAGTTATATTTTTAAAAATGATAAATTTAATTTATCAGTAGCTTGTAATAAAGAAAAAATTGAGTGTTAATAAAAGAGATATGCAGATGTATATTTAATGAATTTAACTACATAGAGAGTGGAAGACAGATCACTTGATACTTTTTTAAGTCTCCTCTGATTCTCAAAGTATTTTGCAGAGTAGTCTTTTTATTTACTCATTATCTCCAAAGTGTAGATATATAAATCAATATAAAAACTCTGAGTGTATTATAGATATAAACCAAAAATTTCATTAAGAGACGTTCTCTTCATGATGTCCAATTTTGCAGGGAGCTAGTGGTGCCAGAAACGCCATAAATATACTACTAATTATATCTGAAAGAAGACGATTCAGATTATGTTTTTAAAAAATATCCATATTTACAAGCCCTTTAGAATGTCTAAAAATAAAAATCTTGCTGTATTCAAGTTGACACGCAGCCTCCTCGTGGCCCCTCCTGGATGACAATCCGTTAGATGTTAACTAATGCTTACAGCGAAGTCCAATCCCCTGCACGTTAAATTTGGGTTGTAAAAATTGCATTCAATGAAAACCAGAACACAGAAAACCAGAAAGATCCCCTCAAAAGTTGTCGACCACGGCAAACTTTCCACGGACAACGATTTAAGAATAGGCACATGGAACGTCCGCAATCTTCACAGGGTAGGTCCGCTCAGCTGGCGGATGCCCTCATGAAATGTAGGACGGACATCACTGCCATACAGGAAATGAGGTGGATAGGACAATGATGCAAAAGACTGGCATCTTACGATGTGTATTACAGCTGCCAGGTTGATAAGCACGAATTCAGATGTGGATTTGTGGTTAATAAGAGACAGGGTTCACGCCTGTGATCGAAAGAATAGCCACAATCAGCATCAGGGCAGAATTCTACATCAGCCTTATTTGTGCCCACGCCCCGACGGAAGAAAAGTACGATGTGGTTAAAGATGCCTTCTACGCTAAACTCGAGGACGTATATGATAAGTGCCCGGCCCATGACGCCAAAATCGTCCTCGGAGATTGTAATGCGAAGGTTGGGCGGGAAGGTATCTTTGGCCCCACTGTCGGACAGTTCAGCCTCCACGCGAACACTACCTCCAATGGTATGAGGCTGATCGATTTCGCCGCGGCGCGTAGCATGGTAGTATGTAGCACCAAGTTTCAACATCTTGACATCCACAAGGCCACTTGGATGTCCCCTGACCGATCAACATCTAACCAGATTGATCATATTGTGATAGACGAAAGGCACGTATCCAGTGTACTAGATGTATGCACGTTCAGAGGTCCAAACATCGACTCGGACCACTACCTTGTCGCAGCCATTGCGTATTAGCGCCTCGAGGTCTGCGCGCTCTAGTGCATTGCGAAAGCTGGACGTTAAGAAGCTGCGATCACAAAGGACAGCTGAGGCGTTCTCCGCTCAACTCTCGGATAAGCTCCGTCGTTCCCCATCTAATCTCAACGACAGTGGCGGCCTGTGGGTCAACATCTCCATTCCTTGCGCACTAGTGCGGAAACAGTCCTTGGTTTCGAACGCCCACCCCAACGAAATCAATGGTAAGATGAGGAGTGTCGCGAGGCAACTGCAGCGAAAAACGCCGCATACAAGAAAACGTTGCAGTCTACGCGAGCCATTGTCGAGAACTATAGAGAAGAGAAGGGATGAGAGACGCCTTTTCAAACTCAAAAAGAGGAAGCAGGAAAGGCGTGAGCGTGAGGAAGTCGAGATGTATAGACGTAGGAATGACGCTCGAAAATTCTATCAAAAGGTTAAGCGTCTAACCGAGGGTTTTAAACCCAGAGCGTCTTCCTGCAAAGATGAGAATGGAAACTTGGTAACAAATCCGCAGAGAGTGTTGAGGTTGTGGAGAAAATAATTCTCTACTCTGCTACAAGGCGATGACGACACCAATACCGCCTTTAGAGATGATGTTCCGAACCCGATCGATGATGACGGTGTAGAGATTCCGCCGCCTAGCCATGAAAAGGTCAAAGTCGCGATTATGCGTGTTAAAAACAATAAAGCGGTAGGTCGTAATGGCCACCCCGCTGAATTGTTTAAGACCGGATGTAATGAGTTGGTATGGCGTGACACCATATAATATAATATTTACAAAATATGACTAGAGGAAAGTATGCCCAACGATTGCAACCTCAGTGTCCTCTGTCCTATCCTGAAAAAGGGAGACCCCATAAAGGAACGTTGTGTTTGCCGCAATGTTTTAGCTCGGTATACCTGTGAAGCTGAAAGACGTTGAGAAAGTCCTGCAGCTCCGTCGAGGTAGGAATGGACCTCTACTAACCTTTTGATACCGTGCGAGCTTTTAGACAAGGTGACCCCTCATCATGCGACCTCTTCAACTTCGTCATGGAGTGTTCTGCGAAAGGCGGGAGTGCATCGCAATGGCACTATTTTTGAAAAAAGTGTCCAGTTGCTTGAGTATGCTGACGACATTGACATCATAGGGCGTACCAAGCGAGATGTTACTGCTGACTTTAGTGCTATTAGACGGGAGTCTATTAAGATGGGTTTGGGAGTAAATAAGAGCGAAACAAAGTATATGTTATCGACAAGTAGAGACGTGCGGCGTATTGATTCTCAGATTACGGCCGATAACTATACTTTTGATACAGTCAAGGAATTTATTTATCTTTGCTCCGCCGTTACCACCAAAAATGATGTCACTCTTGCCAACAGGTGCTACTATGGACCTGTCTCGTACGACAAAACTAATACTCTACAAGACGCTCATCCTACCCGTGCTGCTTTATGGCGCAGAGGCATGGACCCTACTAAGCACTGATGCAGCAGCCTTGAGAGTGTTCTAGAGAAAAGTACTGCGTACGATCTTCGGTCCAGTACGAGTTGGCGATGATTTCCGCATCCGATCCAACAGTGAGCTGTATGAGCTGCTCAACGAAATAGACGTTGTGCAGCGTATTAATATCCAGCGGCTGCGCTGGCTCGGCTATGTCGTTCGAATGGAGGAGGATGCTCCGGCGAGACGGATATTTCATACGGGAATCTGCGGAAGTTGGCGAAGAGGAGGACCTTGTATCCGTTGAAAGGACCAAATCTAGGAAGCCCTGTCATCGATTGATGATCAACTGGCGTAGGCGCGCAAGAAGCAGAGGCGCCTGGAATGACGTGTTGCGGCAGGCCGAAATCCGTTAATCGGGTTGTTATGGCCAATTAAGTAAGTAAGTAAAAATAAAAATATATTTGCTCAGGTGCACGAACAACAAATGCAGTCAGAAATGTTTAATAGAAATATAAAAAAATTTATGTTTTATGTTATTTTATGTTTTTATATAACTTCACATATTCGGTAGTGATGGTCGTATATATAGAAGAAGACAGCAGAAGCCTTAAGACAACAACATGCTGCATCGGATGTGGAAAAGTAAAACTTTGGTGCTTAATGGCTGCGAACAGACTAGGCGACAAGGTGGTGGTGGGGGTTTGTTGAGGAGAATATGAAAGAAACAGCGTATCTAAATATTTTGAAAACTAATTTGGTTCTGCTCAAAAATGAGTTTTAAAGATGAACCATTCAAGACAATGATCCAAAGTACTCGTCCATATAGACAAAGAATGGCTACTTTGTAATATAAAAATATAAAAAAGTTTTGCCTCAGCCGTCCCAAAGCCAGTATTTCAATCTTATAGAACATATGTGGATTTATGTGAAATATCGCATATATATATCGCACATATATATTTGTTCGTCGTTACATTAAGAATTAGCTATTTGTTAGTTTTGACGAATTTGCACATAGCTGTAAAAAAAATGTCTTAATTTAAAATATCCCTAATGATTTCAGCATTTCTTTTATATTAATAGCAATCAAGAGTTTGATTCCATCCACGCCGGTGATAAAGCCAGAACCTTTCAGTGAAGTGATAGAGTATGTCTGGTGAAAGGAAAGATGAAAAGAGACGGACATTCTTCTGAGGACAAAAATGTTTGATTAGGTAATTACAAAGAGAAGCAATTTGAGTTATGTATCAGACTATTGAGAAGAACAGCTTTATGAAGTTTCTCAGAGAACCAGGGTTGTCCGAGACATTACAGGGATACCCTATATAGTTTGCATTAAAATAAACATGGATGTTTTATTTTAATGTTCATCACTAGTTAGGATATCTATATAGAATTTTATATTTACCTGTAAAACGCAGTTGACATTAAATTTTCTTCCATAGTTGGTAAGTTTTCTCTGACGTACTCTTCAGGCTCCTGCATGTTTTCCAACAAAGCAACATCTACAACTGGTAAAAAAAATTACAACAGGTAAATTTATAATATTTATACATATAATATTTATTCTTAATTTGCTTTTATTTAAAGCTGCTTTAAATTGCAAAAAGCATATATTAATACAATTAGTCTAGCACTGTATTCTCTTTCAATTAAGTACCAAAATAATTTAAAGTGGTCTTGTGGATTTTGTATTATTTCAGGTACTCTGTTAAATTTCTTCTTCACTTAATTCAGTATTAAGGTTTACTAGACGCTCATTTACGAATATGAATCTTTAAAATACAATATATATTATGCGAACAAAAACAAACTAATCAAACATAGGTAAACAACAACAAAATTTACATGGCATATAGTAAACAGAAATCGCACGAACAAATTCATAACAATTTACGACAAAGGAAAAAAACGTAGATCAAAACTCTAATAACAACAATTCATAGAATCCGGATGAGAAGTAAATACAGTGAAGATTTTATTTATATTTTTTTTTGCATTTTGTGCATTCTTAATTCCAAAATTTAATTAAAAAATATGAAATAAGTGGTAAAATTCTGAAAGTGCATTCATTATCTTGTGAAGAGATTGACACTTCGTTTGATAAAATCTTAAAAAATTAACGTAGTCATTATTTAAATAGTTATAACAGCCCGGTTTATGTTTTTTATATATGTCATCTTATCAAATGAGCTTTCAGTTTAAAATTTTTTGATGGATCTTGATTATTTACCGCAAAATGTGTCAATTTCACATTCCTGACAATTTTTGAACTGAAAGTTCTTTTGTAGAAAAATATATATGAAAAATATAACACGACTGTTATACTCTTTAAATAATAACTACTGCAACTTTTGCTCGATTTTATCCAATGAAATATCAATCTCTTCACAAGAGCACTTTAAAAATCTCACCACTTATTTTATATGTTTTATTTAAAGTTTGCTACTATGAATGGACAAACTTGAAAAATATGAAAAAAATGTGCATTTGTCAAGTTTACCTCGTCAAACCACATATTTACAACTTGCCGTTAACTAAAGCTAGGATTTTAACGGGCAGATAAATTGTTTTTCATTATTATAAGTGGATATTTTGGTAGAACTGAGCGTTAAACCAAAAGAAGGATCATTCTACCGGTAACTTTTAAAGTTAAGTTTATGTTTGAACTTGCCGTATTATATATTATTTTCAATATGGCAACTTCAAATACAAGCAAAGTGAGCAAATACAACAAAAAACGGAGCCCGTCGTTGCCACTGCGTTTAAAAAAACTTGTTTAATTGGGCAGTGTTATCGACTTTGCTCCGGCACTGCCATATTTTTGAAAAAGTTAATTTTATTTTATCATTAGGTTGTAATAACCTAGTTGTTGGTCTAGTAACCTGTAAACTGGGTTTAGTTAAAGGTAACTTTAGCTAAAGTGAACTTTAAATTCACCTTTAACTAAACCCAACTTTAACGGGAAGTTGTAATAATTGCCCTAAGCCGAATAATTTATATATATACCCATCCCTCCCCTTGCTTAGAAAGTTTAAATTTTGGACATCGGTTCAGAAATGTTTGTGTAATCAATAAATTTGTGCGTAAAGTAAAAAAAAATAGCAGTTTTTGACAAATAGTTTGGAGGGTTCGAGAAATATAAAAAAATATTTTGGAGTTCACCGCAACAGAACTCAAAACCTATACTATGTTATTAGTTGGGTGTATTTAATTTCTTTACTATTAAAACTTACCATTAGATATACGAGGATCAATGTTTTTAATAATTTCCTTAGCTTTCTCAGCACATTTTCGATATTTAGTTTCCCATAGCGAGAGTTCTTGCTCTCGAGTGGTAAGCGAATTTTCCAAATGATTAATTTTGGTTTGCATGACGGAATTTTGGTTAACAGCTTCTTCTAACTGCAGGGCTATAATATAGAACAATTATAAAATATATTATTACAAAACAATTCTGAAAAACAGACATGTTTTAAGTATTAAAAAGGCAATTGGATGTTAGTAATATTCGGCTACGAACTCCACGGGTTATATACAACAGTTTATTTTCACATTGGAACTTCTACTAATCCAATAATTGCACGTAATCCAATTTTTTTCACTGGACATAGAAAAAATACTTTTGGAAAAATGAACTTAGGACAAATATCGCAGCACTGATTCTGCCAACACAAGTTGAGACTTAAAGAATGAAAAAAAAAAAAAAACAATTGAAATCATAAAAAATACATACATAATTGGTCATTACAACTCTTCAGTCAGGATTACGACCTAGTTTCTCACACTACTTATGTTGTGTGTGTTAATTTTATACACGAGTGGCGGGACCTAACGTTTAAAGTCGGCTCCGAACGACAGATTTTTGAGAAACTTTTCATGACAATTTTATTTACTCTCAAAATTTTTGCCAAAAATCTGCTGAGAAGTCGCCGAAGAAATACCTTTGGTATTTTGTCTTGATGTCTGGCCTGGGTCTCATAAAAAATTGTATCTTTAAAAAAATAGTTGGAAGGTCTAGATGCAACACCAGTCTAGTTATTTATTGTAGCGCTTGGCAAGGAATCTTAGGAGATCTGTTATATTCAAACTAACTTTATAGGCCATTTACACTACTGCGAAATCTAGTAGATTAGATTTCAAATCTTGCTCAAAATCTAGATCGTTTACACTGGATTTATTTGACAGTAGCAAGATTTCATTTTAATAACAAAAACAGCTGACTGAAATGTAAAAGAAAATAACAATATTTCCAAATTTAGTTTAATACCAAACAAAAATGAAAAATATAGGACATTTAGTGTCGTAAACATATATATAGGTAATAATATATAAATATTATATCATGGGTCATTCTGGGAGCAAGATATTCCTAATATTTCATATGATATGTTCATCGAAAAGTCGCCAAACTTTTCATTTGTTACGCTTAACCTCTTCAGGGACGATTTTTTTATGGTGACAAAAAAATGATTAAATTTTGTTTTCTTTTTAAATTATTTAATTTTATTTAAATAGGAATTCAGAAAACAAAAAACGATGAAAATTCACAAAAAGGGATAACGTCCACATTTGTGGCCACTGAGCGTTAATGGTAATTTATGTGTGATATGATTTCATACATTCCGGGCATATCAGGCGTATATATTCTTAACATTTCTCACAAATGTAGAGAGTTCGTCTTACACAATTTTTGTCGTGACATCTGGGGAGATTTTTCAGTTCCTTGTATTTAGGATAATGATCCATACCTTCCAGTCTAATTCCAGGATTCACTTTAGTCCAGCTTTTAGATTTTTTAGGTGGTGATGGTAAAACTTATTATATGAAATATATCTGATATTATTTTTTTTCAAATATTAACGATTTCTTGATATAATCCAATAAAACAGATTGCCGAAGAATTATTTCACATTTTTGTTTATTTATCTAACTATGCGTCGGAAATAATATCATCACTGCAGATCTGAGGATTTGGTAGTCAATAACTTACTATAAAATTTTTGTTTTTTATTTTATTATTATTATAATTATGATTATAAAAAATTAAACGTACACATATGTGGCCAAGGGCGTGAAGAGGTTAAAGTTTTGTTTTTAAATTGAATGTCATTTTTTCCTGCTCAGCGTTGTATTTTTAAGTACTATTCGGCAAAACACATAGTTGCATTTCTATTTTTACTAGATTTTGAGTAGATTTTGCCGAAATCTACTAAATAAGTAGATTTTGTTTTGTATGGGAAATCTAGTTAAACTCAACTAGATTTGGCTCGAAATCTCATAAGTACTAGATTTCGCTGTAGTGTAAATGGCCTATTACGAAAATGATCACTTCATATCCGTCTTCAATACAAATAATATGGTTTGAGTTTTGTGAGGTTCGGATATCAATTATACAGCTCCATCCAAAGAAAGCTCTTGAAATAGGTAAAATAAGCTGTGTGGCTGTATAAATTCTTCTTTTTATCTTTTGTGCTATTTTATGTTTTTAATATTACATTCAAGAATGGAAGGTGTTAACCTCACTATGTGTTAGCAAAGATAATATTGTGGATCCGGAATTCAATAAAAATTATTTGACAGCCTACCAATTAGTAAGTCGTATCCGAACCTTAGTGCGAATACGCCCAATTTAAACAAGTTTATGGAACAAACGTTATATAAAACCCTTTTTTTTAGTAAAAAATATTGATGAACCCTCGTCATCGCAAACATCTTTGTCTACTACAGTAAGACAATCATAAGGAACGTGACTTCGGTGAGATGCAATGACTGCAATAGTTGGTGACACATAATTAAGTGTATAATCAAAATAAAACACCTTACGGAGTAGCAATTTTATTGCTGACTTTTGTGCAAACACCCAAACCACAATAGCTCCTTCCTTAGCATCCACAGGACACACCACAAATCCATACTCACAACCTATACAACCCACTCCCTCACCCACCTTTCCCATAGCCCAACGGACTTTACCTCATTCCCATCAACATTTCTCTTTCAGTTTTATACAACTCAATTGTAATGGTCTTCGCAGCAAAATTGCTGACGTTACGAATTTTATGCATCACAATAACATCAGTTTAGCCGCCATTCAGGGGTCTAATTCTCGCAGTCGTGATCGAAATTGCGTTCGAATAGAAAATAATTTCGATAGCGAGAAATTTTTTGATGATGTTACTCGATACGAAACGAATCGAATTGTTGCTTAGGTGTTGTGAAACCAGTTTATTATTTCGTTTTACAGCACTGACTAAAATGCAAAAATTGTAAACAAAAAACATATGTTTTCTTACAAAAATAAAATAAATTTAAAATTGTAATAATTGTATGGATAATATATTTTGGTTTTACTTTATTATTTTGCTGGGGCTGAAGTTTCTTCTGCAATATCATCTTCAAATTCTATGAAAGAACACATGGTAGGTTCCGTTTTGCCTTCTTCATAATCCGATAAACAGCAGAGAGATACGACAGGAAAACTATTTTTTGGTGAAGTTCTCTTTTCGGCTGCATTCTGATGTTTTTGAAGACCCAAAAGCTTGGACATTTTTTAGACCCTAAACAGAATTTTAAACAAAACAAGAGTTTGTGAAACTACCTTGCGCCACATTTTTGCATCTTTGATTGGTGGGCCGGAAGCATTGAGCTTAGCTGTGAGCTGTTCCCATAGCTGATTAGCTCTTGCCTTTCCCTGAGAAGTATTTGGTATAATACTCTTTGCCAATTCTGAATGCTTAACCATGAAATTTCCAAGAATTTCCTTCTGGGTGTAATTAATTTTTAAAAATTTTGATCTACAAATACTGCAATTAATTTTATATTCATAAATTATTATAAATTTGTTACTTAAATTGTTTATATTGTTCTTTACAGCAGAAAAACGTTAATTCGAAAGCTATAGTGCTTACGAGTAAAAACTCGCAGGGGGGCATTCGAATGATCACACGTTTTCGAATGCCATCATTAGAAATTTCGATACACTTTACTCGATAACGAATAAGAGAATCCCAAAACTAAAAAACTCGCACGTTCGAGTAAAAATTCATTTGTATACGACTGCCAGAATTAGCCCCCAGGAAACCAAATTGTCCAGGGAGTGCCCCATAACATCGTCAGGAAATTACAGTAATTTCAGGATGGATAGGGAAAGAGTTAACGGCGGAGGACTCGCTAATATACCTAATATAAGATCCAATTATCCTTTCGAATAGACACGCTTATCGCAACAGTGGGACCGTATCAGAGCCAAAAACCCAGCGGATGAGCGGCTAGAATCACTAACCTCCCACATAAATACTGGTGAATGAACATAGTCGTAACAAATTGTTAGACCACGTGAATCAATGTTCCCTAACTCCAAAAAAGCTATGGAAACAATAAAACATCTCTTTGGTGCCAAAAGTAGCAAAAATTTGACAGCAATGGAATTCAATAAAAAGCAACACACAGAGGCGAAAAAATGTGCAACAGAGTTCTGCAGACATTTTGTTGGACATCCTTCATAGCAGGACAAAGAACGAGCATTTAAAGAAGGATTAGAAGCCTACATAGCGAGCATCAAAGACACTCCTTCGATCAGGCCGAAGTTCAGGTCACCAGCTCCAACTCCAAACGATCTAGTATTGGAACCTGATGGTATATCAATGCATATGCTAAAGAAACTGGGAAACTTTTTCCTAAGTAGTCAGTTTCTCTCTTCACTAACTAGACAAAAGAAGTGAGGAGACAACTCGACATTTCGGTCAAATGCAACCTCATACCAACGATACTCTATCTGAAGATCGTAGGGGTTTCCTTAGACAGTCTCCTCCACTTTTCCTCTGAAGCTACTAACATTAACAGTAAAGTGAGGACGAGAAATAGGGTCCTAAATGTGTTAGCAGAAACAACATGGGGCATGAATAAATACACAATTATTACAACCTGCAAGGCAATTGGCCGCTTCCTCTTTAACTATGCCGCACCAATCCGGACCTCATTCCTTAGCGATACTCAATGGCGAGGGTTGCAAAATACCCAGAACAACGCACTACGTATTGCTATGGGATTCGTGTAGATCACTTACACGAAGAGTCCAGGATACTGTCAGTGAGACAACATAATGAACTAAACAATATCCTGAGACCTGCTACCTACCCTCCCATCATAATCCCCACATTGCATTGCAGATGATGCTCCTCCTCGCCACATAAGACAGGATTTTCGACGGTTTAATACTGACATCCTACAGTAGAGGACGAACAATAAGTAAAGGGAAAGCAGCGTTCTTTACACCAATCGACGGCAATGACGGCCATGAACGTACTGTCACAACAGGGTACTAAATGAAAATTCACCCCCAGTATCGGATAGCGAAAGGCCGTTATCTAGGGGAACAAGAGGCATCCTATCTGGTTGGGCGAACATCCTAAATAGCTACAGAGCGAGGATTGTTTCTGTGACCCTGTACCGCTGTCCATCATGTATCATATGCCCACACGACACTGCAAACCTCTTTGGATACTCAGTCAAACCCACAACCCTACGACCACTGGACTTATAGCTGAAACCCATACAAACAGCGCAATCTTAGGACTGCCAATTACTTAACGACCACCAATGGACACACATCACCATATCATTTCATATTATCACATCCAACATCCCATAAAGCATACAATAGAACATATAACATTAAAAACTTCCGGAAACAGCAGCAGAGCTGTTACAACAAAAACTACAGTAAATGCAAATGCTAAAGTATAATTCCAGAAGACAGTAAAGTTTTTACTGATAGACAGCAGACTTCAAAAGCCACAATTTAAGTTTGGAATGGACAGGCACATTACAATCTAAAACAGGGACAGGACCCCTGTAAGTCTCTCGCAGAATGTTTTGTATGCGGTGACCTCCTCGGAACGGACAAAGGTGACAAACCTAAAAGTGCAGAATTTCAGAAGAAATGTAAATACCAAAGCAGTTTCCTCCAATAGCACCTACGCAAGTTAGTAAGAGTTACAAACAAACACTCCAGCTAAAATTTTCAGATAAATGCTTGAAGCTCACTTTCCATCTAAATCCCCTGGCTTGCAACATCTTTAACTTTCGTGGCCACATTCGATTAAAAAAGATGGATGTATACTTACACATAACATACATAATTAGTCATTACAACCCTTTAGTTAGGATTACGACCTAGCTTCTCTCATCACTTTGATGTCTTTGTTAATTTTATACATTAGTGGCGGGAGCTACAGTTTAAAGTCGACTCCGCACAAAAGATTTTTCGGAAACTTTTCATAGCAATTTCATTCAAGTCGCCGAAAAAATATTTTTTTTCATATTTCGTTTTGTTGAATGTGTCTGACCTGGGGTTTGAACCTTAGCCTCAAGTCTAATAAGCCAACATACTACTGTAGTGTGTTTGACTAGTCGAAGTTGCCATACCCTTTGTATGCAACTTAATATCAACACATTCTTGTTGATATTGTCCACACTGCATAAATGTTGGGACATACATACATACATACATACATAATTGGCCATTACAACCCTTCAGTCAGGATTACGGCCTAGCTTCTCACACCACTCATGTTGTGTGCGTTAATTTTATACGTGAGTGGCGGGACCTACAGTTTAACGTCGACTCCGAACGACAGAATTTTGAGAAACTTTTTCATGGCAGTTTATTTTACTCTCAGAGTTTTTGCCAGAAATCTGCTGAGAGGAAGTCGCCGAAGAAATATTTTTTTTTCATATTTCATTTTTGATGTCTGACCTGGCATACGAACCCGGGCTTTACGAATAGTAAGCCAACACACTACCTACTACACCACGGCGACTTCAAATGTTGGGACAGCGTGTATTATGCTGTCTCAGCATATTTCCACGAAATATTATTATTATTAAAAAGACAATAAAAATGAACAGTCGCAAAAGCGGCTGTCCGTAAAATACAATTAAAAAGTGTTTTTATTATATTATATGGCGATCCTGCCAGGAGCAAGCGACTGTTCCCTTCTTCGGTCACAATTATCATTATATTTTATTATCATTTCTTTTTATTTGTTTAAAAATAAAAAACATAAACTCTTTATTTATTTATTTTTTCCTTTGTCCAGTATATTAATTCCGAAAGTAATGAATCTTTTCGGATTGAGTTCCTTGGTCTTTAATTTGCTTTCGGATTGAGTTCCGTAGCCTTCAATTTGCTTTACAACCTCCTTATCATAATAATTGCCATTTCCATTAACATCATCATTGCAATCATCATCAATTGATTGTCATTTTGGTGGCTCTCGTCATTGGGTTTATAGAAAACATTGTCAAAACCTTTACCGTCAACTACATTGGTTTTTTCTTGTTACCAATCATTTTCAAAAATGGCAAGGCAATACTCGTTTAATTTCGGCTTATATGGTTGTTCACTAACATCATGCTCCTTCAAGAGTTAAGTTATTTCTTTTAGATTTTCGGAATACTTTGCCAGCATATTCATATTTATATTTCCTGATTGTTTTTAAATTTAAAAAATAAAATAATTCTTTTACGTATATATTTTATGTGTATGTATATTATATTGTTACGTTTTTACCTTCTTAAAAACGTTTAAATATCAGTTCGTTAATTGCAACCAAAGTAAAAACAAATGCGTCTTTAGTTTTTCTTAACTCTCTTTATTATTTACACTACTTTTGTGTACCACCGTATAGAACTTAACGATACAACAATAATAATCTTCTTATTCACTTTATTAGTTCACACAAGTATTCACTGGATCTTTACAACCACGACTTATTTTGTTCACTCGTAACTTCACACAAGGCTGACTGAATTAACACTGACTGCTGCTTGCTTTGTCCAGCCCTTTTATAGTCCGCACGCACGTAATCAGTATGATGAACGTTCTCGATCTGGGAGGTTCTCCCTCGCGCCTTCTCGAGAACTCTATTGTTAGTACATTGTTGTTTGTGTACTTTGCTTATGTTGTCCGTTACATATTTGTCGTAGCTGGTTTACTAGCCGTCATACATATGTGTGTGTGCAGCTTTAGATAATCAACACGTTCATTGTATTCCTTGTGTTAGTGTGTATTTGTATCGTGTGGCTTTTGTTTATCGTTTTTGTTGTTAAACGATATTAGGTCGTTTCGATTTGCGTAACAAATAGGCTTTGTATTTCCCGATTGTTTTTAAATTTAAAGAACAAAATAATTCTTATATACATATATATATATTTTATATATATACTATATATATTTTATATCGCACAAATTAATATCTTCAAATAAGCCTACCAAATAGGTTTTTTTTCTTCCTGATTGTTTATCCATTTTTCTTTTTCTTCGACCTGTAATTCTTAAGCTGGTATGTCATTTCGTAAATGTAGTATTTTATTTTCAATAATTTTTTTTCTTTCTTTGTGCCGCGAAGCTCATTTCCTTGTTTGAGACGTCATTAGAAATTTTTCTTTGTGCCGCGAGGCTTTTCATTCTAAAATTCTGAATTCAACTGCCCGCATTGGACAAGCGCCTACTCCTTTGTAAGGTCAGACTGCTCAGTTTTTATATCCTTTATATCCTTTTATATTCCAGGCTTCGGCCTGGATATTTTAATATTTTTATTTAAATATTGTTATCATAATGAAATGGGGTCTTCATTTTCCTAAAATTCTGAAGAAAAATGTTTTTATGTACATATGTACTATATGTATATATATCAAAACCATTATTACTTCGTACACCACGCATGTTTGCTTGATATACCAATATTCAAAGTTCCATATTTTTGAAAATAATAATGATTGATGAAATCAAAATTATCTGACCACTTTTATTGCAGAACCAAAAAAATTATTACAAAACCTTGTAAAAAAGACCGTGTAAAAACATATGGATGTATTTTATAAACTTATTACATTCATAATTGATCATTACAACCCTTCAGTCAGGATTACGACCTAGTTTCTCACACCAGTTATGTTGTGTGTTAATTTTATACATGAGTGGCGGGACCTTCAGTTTAAAGTCGACTCCGAACGACAGATTTTTTAAAAACTTTTCCTGGCAATTTTTATTTACTCTCCGAGTTTTTTCCAGAAATCTGTTGAGAGGAAGTCGCCCGAAGAAATACTTTTTGTATTTTTGTTTTGATGTCTGGCCTGGGGCTCGAACCCTGGCTTACGTCTAATAAGCGGACACACTACCTACTAGTTAGTTAATTATTAGAAATTTATATTTTTGTACTGTAATAGTGCTTAATAAATGTTTTCGTGGAATAAATCAATTGCAACATTCTCTTAAAAAATTGCAAAAATTCATTATGTTTTGGTGACATTCGCAGTTTTTTTTAAGAGATACGTTTATTGCTCACAAAAATTTAAAAAGTAATTTTTTTTTAATTTACCAATATTTTGATACGACACCTAATAAATTGGCAACGAATTACAGAAACTTATTGTGGACAATTGCAGTCAAATATTTTCTCAAAAATAACTTCCTATTGAATTTTAAGTTCATAAATCATAATCGATTTCACGAATTTTATCATGTTTTTACATACATACATAAATATATAATTGGCCATTACAATCCTTCCGTCAGGATTACGACCTAGTTTCTCACATCACTTTATGTTGAATGTGTTAATTTTATACAAGAGTGGGGGGACATACAGTTTAAAGTCGATTCGGAACGACAGAGAGAGAAACTGTTCACGGCAATTTTATTTACTCTCAGAGTTTTTGCCAATAATCTGCTGAGAGAAAGTCACCGAAGAAATATTTTTCCATATTTTTTTTTGATATCTGACCGGGGGTTTGAACCGAGGCCTCACGTCTAATAAGCCAACACACTACCTACTAGACTATCATGTTTTTAAAAAAAGGTAATTCGTGTATTTTATTAAAACCGCCATATCCTAATCTAATAGATAGTGTGTTGGATTACTAAACGAGAGCTCTTGGCGACTTCAGCTTTAACATCTCGAACAAACACGAAATGTGAAAATAAAAAAAAATATTTCTTTCGGCGACTTCCTTGCAGCTGGCATAAACTCTCAGAGTAAACAAAATTACCAGCTCTTTAAACCTTTCGTGTGGAATCGACGTTTAAATTTAAACTGTCCCGCTACTAATGGCAAAGATAATTACAAATACCAATAAGTGCAATGACTATTTGCAGACGCTTGGTTACAAGCATATCGGTGAGCTAAAAAACTCTTAATATCAAGACGAAACCAACTAAAACAACAGCAATTTGTTACCGAACATTCTGGATGGACGGTAAACAAATAGAAGAAATAATTTTTGGCGATAAGTCAAACTGTAACATCATAGATAGTAATAACTTACTTAACTTGCACTGTTCTGCGAATTGTGTATAGCTGTGTGTCACGGATTTTATCATCGTTGCCAAAGCTTATTATCTTCCGAGTTTATATCCAATTTTATTTGCTTATATTAATTAATAACTACTTGATTTAAACAAAACATTTAATTCTTATTTAAATAAGCGAACCGTTTATAAATATTAAGTGCAGTAGAAGTCCATTAGTCCGGCATCCAATAGTCCGGAATGCCCGATAGTCCGGCATCACTCCGGAAAATTTTAAACATTTTGGTTTTCCCCAAAAGTGTGCTTTAAAGCAAATAAAAACGATCGAGAGTTATTCGGAAGTTTTCGGGGTAGTTCGGGATCATCCGGAAGCGCTCGGTATTGTGCGGAAATAATTAGCGGCCGGCTAGTCTCAGCTGTCGCAACAAATTCAGGTGCAGTGCACCTCCGTTAATCAATCACGAAACGTCTTCGCCATTTTTTTGTGCGTTGTTGTTTTGTGTCCTTTCACATCGCCTTTCAGTCACCATGTTTTCAAAACATAAGCCTTCGAGTTCAAAAGAAGAGAAACGAAAACAACATTGTAGTAAACCTCAGCCTACTCAAAATCTTGAAGAAAGTGACACAGATGCCGAAACGGAAGATAAGGAGAAAATCAGCTAGGAAGAACCTGCGGAATCACTAAATAATTCTATCTCTTTTGCTGAGGCTGGTACTAGCTACAGTGCTTCAGAAATTATTGATTTCCATATCAATAGAAAACAAAAAGACATTCGTGACTTATTTAAATCTAAGTGAAATATGTTTACAGTACGTGTACATACTTACATTGTATGAAATGTAAAATAAACCTTGTTGTATGTATTTGCATACTGTATTTATAGTTTAATTATTAACCTAATTGTTCTTACAATTACCGCCCGATAGTCCGGAATTTTCGATAGTCCGGCACCGAACCGGTCCCGAACGTGCCGGATTATCGGACTTCTACTGTATTACCTTTGGTTAAGTTAGTGAGTGAAATATTTAATTTTTAGAATTCCTTATTATAATCCCTTACCTTTTTGTTCATTCAGTTCCATTAATTGTTTTATTTGTTTTCCAAATTCGTTTCTAGAAATTGAAAAATATAATAATTAAAATTTGTAAATATTGAGCTTTTTCAGATGTTCATACTAACCCTTTTGTCATTGAATCCTCATTTAAAGACGTCAGATTAAGCCCCATTATTTTCTCATTAGCAATTTTAAGCTGTTCACGTAAATTTTCATTGCGTTTGTTAGCATCGTCTAATAATTGCTAAAAGTGTAAAAAGTTTACGTATGTAAATGTAACACATCTTTCTTTCCTTTTTCAATACATAACAAATTATCTTTAATTAATTAATTAAATGAAAATAAATATTTATGTAAACATTTAATTTTATCTGCACAAAGGGGCAAATATAACCTTATTAAATCAAAGCCGAAATTACTAGGCTCCAGAATAATAGCATTTAATCACATTCGGTTTTCAGAAATCCAGAAATATTACTTACTTAGTTACTCAATTGGCCATTAACAACCCTATTAACGCATTTTAGCCTGCCTTAACACATCCTTCCAGGTGCCTCTGCTTCTTGCGCGCCTACGCCAGTTGGTCGCACCAATCGATAACAGGGCTTCCTCGATTTGTTCCTTCCAACGCAAACAAGGTCGTCCTCTCGCCGACTTCCTCAGATCCCCGTATCAAATATCCGTCTCGCCGGAGCATCCTCCTCCATTCGAACGACATGGCCGAGCCAGCACAGCCACTGGATGTTAATACGCTGCACAACGTCTATGTCGTTGAGGAGCTCAAACAGCTCCGAAGATCTAACGTAGGACTTTTCTCTCGAATACTCTCAAGGCTGCTGCATCATCCATGTCTCTGCGCCATAAAGAAGCACGGGGAGAATCAGCGTCTTGTAGAGTATTAGTTTTGCCGTACGAGAGAGGTCTCTTCTACTCAATTACCTATTGAGACCATAATAGCACCTGAGTGATCCTGCGCTTGATCTCCAGGCTGACATCATTTTTGGTGGTAACGGCGGAGCCAAGATAAATAAATTCCTTGACTGTATCAAAAGTATAGTTATCGGTCGTAATCTGAGATCCAATACGCCGCATGTCTCTACTTGTCGATAACATACACTTCGTTTTGCCATCATTTACTGCCAGACCCATCTTAGTAGACCCCCGTTCAGTAGCACTAAAGGCAGCAGTAACATCTCGCTTGGTACGCCCTATGATGTCAATGTCGTCATCATACGCAAGCAGCTGGAAGTTTTTTGGAAAATAGTTCCATTGCAATGCACTCCCGCCTTCCGCAGAACACTCTCCATGACGAAATTGAAGCGGTCGCATGATAAGGTATCGCCTTGTCTGAAACCTTGCACGGTATTAAAAAATTCGGAGAGGTTCATTCCTACCTTGACAGAGCTGCGGGAATTGCTCAACGTCATTCTGCATAGCTTTATTAGCTTCGCAGGTATACCGAGCTCAAACATTGCGGCAAAAACAAAATCCCTTATGAGGCTATCGAAGGCTGCCTTATGGTTTGTGTCGACTTCCGGAAATATATTCCATCAAAAAGCCTTTTTTCAGAAGACTCGTTATAATGCTCAGCACAGAACAGTGACACTGGAAAGCAACAATAGTCTCTCGCGATGTCTTTATGATTACTACATATACGTAACTAGTTACACAGATATAGCTATATTGTAGTATGAATTCACATAATACAATAACCATTTTTGTTATTTAAATACTGGTTAATTTCATTCATCTTTTTCGATCACAAAGTGATCAAATCTGCTGTTTCCTAACATATAGGCTATCTGCCTCCAGCAATGTTAATGTCCAATGTCTTGGGGTCATATAAACGCTAACCTAAGTGGGTCATTACTTTTAAGAATCCGGATATTCATGTCGAACACTCGGTAATATCTTAGCTTTCAATCGTAGGTTATAAATAGCATAAACATCGACTCAAAACATATTCTACTTTCCATTTATTTGATTTCAAACTTCTTCAAGTTGGTCGCTGGTAAAACGGAGGTCATGTATTTTATTTATTTATTTTAATTTTATGAATAGATTCTAAAACTAAAAAGGAAAAAAAGCACTAGCTGCCAAGGCTATCGGCTTTAGGGATTTTAAATAAGGAGTCTGGTTTGCTTAATAAAGTTGTAGATAGTATTAATATTATGAACAGTTGCTTCACTGAGAAGATTGGTGAATCTGGAATTCGGTTGATGTGTACGTCTTAAGTGGGATAATCCTGGACAATCATCAAGAACATGTTTAATAGTTAAATTGGTTTTACATCTATCGCAAATTGGGTTGTTTGATCTTTTTATAACGAATTCGTGGGTGAAAACTGTATGACCAAGTCTAAGTCTGGAGAAGGTCCTTATTTTGTCTTTTTCTACTGTCATTGGACAGTGCTTTCCAGCGTCATCGGCTTTTTCGTTTCCAAGAATGCCAGTGTGACTAGGAATCCAGTGTATTCTGATATTTTCTTCGTTTCCAATTAGGGCATCTCTGGTTTAAATTAATATACTCCAGTTGTTGTTTAGTGGAATGGAAATAGCTTTAAGCACAGAAAGGCAGTCAGAAAAAATAACAGTTTTCATCTTGGTGTAAATTGCCTACTGGACAGCTCTTAATAAAGCACATTATTCTGCCGTGAATTGTAAAGTGTTCTAGGACCAGACTGTTGCCTTCATCATCAACTACAGCATATGCTGTTATGTTACGCGAAGATTTAGTACTGTCGGTATACATAAAGTTCCAGCCTTGCTCTTTTAAACGTGTTTTCTTTTCTGCAATGAGACTTAGATATTCTTCTTTGGTGGTGTGATTTTTCCTTAAATTGGTTAATGAAGTGTCTACAGAAATAGAGTTGAGTTTCCAAGGGCTAGCTCTAGGGATTGGGCTATTGCAGATTTTATGCGTTGTCGTCTTCTTGCAGTCATGAAAGAATGTACGTCTTTTTCAATAATAGAGTTAGTGCTTGTCAGGAGTTTTGGTATGATTCTTTCCTTTACTTCTTGTATACTGCTTTCTAAAGATGGAAGGTTGGACTCAGTAAGGATGTTGGAAATCGGGGTAGTTCTGAAGGCGTAGACTGAGGCTCTTGCGGCCATGTGGTAGGCAGTTTTAATGATATTTATATCAGATTTGCTGCCATTGCCATATAGGTACAATTCATAATCTATTTTGTTTAATACGAGGGTCTTAGTTAAATATATGAGAGTGTTGATGTGGACGAAGCTTTTAGTAGATAGGTAGCGTATAATGTTACCTCTGTGCAAAAGAGACTTTTTCAACTGAACACAATGTTTCCTCCAGTTGTACCTATGGGAAAATATAATCCCTAAAATTCTAATTTGCTTGACATTTTGTATTCTCTGCCCATTGTGTAAAATTGTGTAATTATCTGCATCACAGTTGTGTTTTCTGAATATATGAAGCTTTTTAGTTTCCGTGATAGAAATTTTGCTGCCTGAGTACTCTGACCAATCGCTGATGTCCTGAATTATTTTCTCAAGTATAGTTGTTGTTTCACTATTCTTATTTCTTTTACAAAGAACATACAAATCATCCGCATACAAGCAGTGGTCAACAGCTGGGTTCCTGTTAATAATTTTGCTTAATTCGTTGAATGCAATTTGAAATAATACTACTGATAGTGGGGAAACTTGTGGGATGCCATTTTTCAGAGGAAATGATTCCGACAAATATCCATTTATTCGCACTATAAAGCGCCTGTTAGATAAAAAGGACTGAACAAATCGAAAGATTTTCGGACCAACAGACCAGGATTTCAAAGCATTCAGTACAACATACGATCCTGTTCTGTCAAAAGCTTTCTCGAAATCAACTGAAAGTATGGTTACATGGTTTTCGGAAGGGAGAGCCTTGGATATATAATGATGGAGGTGAAGTAAAGCGTCATCACAACCTTTGCCAGCCTTAAAAGCTACCTGCCTGTTATCGACTAGTTTTTTTCCTGTCAATGAACCAGGTGAGTCTTGTGGCAATAATTCTTTCGATAATTTTGGAAAGACAGATTAGCACGGATATGGGGCGCAAGTCCGCTACTGTGGAGCTATTATTTCCTTTGGGTATAGGCACTATAACAGCAAGCTTCCATGAATGACGTATAATTCCACTATCAAATATAGTGTTATAGAGTTCTAAGATTTTATGTTTGGTGTATTGAGTGAGAGGTTTTAACATTTGATATGTGATGCGACCAAGTCCAGGTGAAGTCCCTTTACCTTTCTTTAAACATCCGTTGAGCTCTAGGAGAGTGATTGGTTGCTCCATGAAGGACGAAATTTTTTCAGTTGGATTGTTTAAGGAAGCTGTGAATACGTATTTGGATGAAATAAAAAGTTGTGAGAAGTTTTCGTCGGAAGAATATTTGGATCATTCGTTGGCGAAATGATTCGCAATTTTCTTTGGGCTAATGGGAGTTCCATTATTACAACTTATCGCCTTAATGGTCATAGATGTGTTTCTTTGAGTTATGCGGTAAAAAAAAAAAGTTTTTGTATATTCTTCAAAGCACAATTTTTTAGCAGACTTTAGTTCCCTCCGAAACTTAGCACTGACTTTCTTATACGATATAATATTGTTTATATCGGGGTTAGATTTAAAGTTTCTTTTGAAACTTTATTTTTTGGAATCGTAGCTCCGACAGTGAAGCATTTCACCAGGGTACTTTTGGAGGTTTAGTAGTATGTGCGTTCTTTTTCACTTGGGGAATGTGTAGGTTAGCGCCTATGCGGATTGATTTTGTGATCGAAGCTGCGTCTTTGTTGCTGGAGTTACAGAGTGTTCTGGTTGAAAGTTCATGTTCTACTTTAAGAGAGAATTTTGATAGAATCTGGTTTTTCGTTACTTAATTTTATGGAAATTCTTATCGGGAAGTGATCGGTGTTGTTTAAATCTTTTAATATAGTCCAATGAGTTATTGGAAGAAGAGAAAGCGAGCAAAATGAAAGATCAATGTGAGTGAATGAACTATGGGTAGAAAAGTGTGTTGGACTGTCATCATTCAGAATACAAAGGTTAGCGTTGTTTATTACTTTTTCAAGCAGTAGTCCTCTGTGATTACTGGAAGCAGACCCCCAGATAGTGTTCCAGCTGTTAAAATCGCCGACAACCAGAATTGGGCTATTAAAAGAAGTGATAATTGAGATTAATTCCTGTTCAGAAATGTCATCAGTCGGAGGTATGTAAAATGATAGCGCTATAAATTTTGTATTAAGGAACATTTTCATGACAATTACTTGGTGTTGAGAATTGACATGGAGCTGTCTGTGTGGAATGTTAGATTTAACAAGGACTCCTATACCCTGTGTTTCGATGTTGTGTTCTGCACATTGTTCGTGAAGTAACAGCTATAGTTCTTGGGAGGGATAGATGTAAAATTCCAAGCGCAGTGTGTTTCTTGAAGCGATATTAAACAAGGATCCATTTCCCACATTAAAATTTGAAGGTTACAGTAATTATTTTTAAAGCCGTTGATATTCCATTGTAGTATTGTAAAGTTCATATTAAGAAAAATTAGGGTGAACGTGTGGAAGTTTATGACATGTAGATGGCTTTCTCGTGCAGTTAGTTTTCTAAGTCAATAGTAGTCACATCGGGAGATTCTGATGGTAGGTAATATTGGTTTTCTTTCACTAATTTTAGAGTTATTGCAGACAATGGTGAGATGTATGGTTTTTGGATAGGGGTTGAAGGATGTTTTGGTGTTTCTAAGGATGAATATTTTACTGCAGGAGTTTTTGATGTTTTTATGGAGTAAGTGTAGAGTGTAGTCTATTAGATTCAGTTGATGGTTGTTTTTCATATGATGTTTTGGAGCTATTTACGGAATGTTTCAATGTGTCACTGACTTGAGGAATTTTTGTTGGTTCCATGGAGGTAACGTATTTTTTTGAAGAAGTTGTGTTGTTAGTTTCAGCTAGTGATTGTTTCTCGTGTGAAGTTTTAGAGTTAATTAGGTTCTGTATATTTTTGGAGCTTGATGGTTGATTGTCTGAGACTGACGGAGATGTTTCTACATTATGTTTGGAATTAACGGCTTTGTTATTTTTTACAGTAGAAGAAAAAGACTCGGTTTGGTTGACTGAAATAGCGGGATTATTTTCTCTGTATCTCCGACGGGCTTCACCAATGCTACCGTAATTCTTAGTTTTTATTTTCGGGATTTCCTTCATTTGGAGAAATCGTGGACAGTTTTTATCGTCTGAGGAGTGATTTCCAGAGCAATTTGAGCATAAAGTGCGTGTACATTCCGTGGCATCGTGAGGTGGTAGGCTGCATTGTGGGCATGTAGGGCTACCCTTGCAACGTTTCTTGGTATGGCCTAAACTCTGGCAATTTTTGCAGAACATCGGGTTTGGGTAATAGAAATCGACCTTACATTTGTACCAAGCTACATCCACTGTAGCTGGCAAACGATACAGGTCGAAAGTAAGAACAATTTTTTCTGTTGGTTTTCTGGTTAGTCCATCTCCAGCTGGTTTTGTGAACTTGTACACGTCTGTTACACCTTGCTCTTTCATCTCCTGTACGATCCCAGATTCTGGTACATCTTTTAAACACGGTGCAAATATAACAGTTTGAATTTGTAATTATTTTTTATGTACAAATTTTGAAAATAATGTACGAAAACGACAAAGTGGATACAATTGAAGTTAAAATGAGTGCTACAAAGGAAAATAAAGAAAAAATACCACAGACCAAAAACTTACAGATGTTTGCTGCATCACAAATGTTACGAGTCTCCGCAACACCACCACCGTTAAGAACCTAAGCTCAAACGTGCCGAATCGTTGCGTTTCTGTGAACACGTTTTCCTCAAACGCATTCCATTGAAGATACCATATAATAATCTTTACAAAAAGCTAGAGCGTCGCCCAAGATATGTATGTATATATATCATTGACAACTCGAAAACAGTACCTATAGATAGGCTCAAACCAGTATAAAAGCTAAAGCTTTTTAATAAATAACTATAACCTGTTTTTAGTAAATTAATATAGCTACCCAGTGGATTAGAATTAGTGTGAAGATGTAAAATATATTTAAAGCCTACTTTACACGGTCCCACTATTACTATGTAATGAAACCATCACACATTGAGAGAAAATACGGATGAAAAGTTTGACAGTTGTATGGCTCTCTTCATTTTTTGAAATGATTCAAAAAACAAGCATGTCGCATTAGATCAGGGATGTATTTTTATGTAAACACACAGAAAAAAAGTGTAACAGCTGTTTTCATTTTACTTTGTTATTGTCCCACAAGTAATATGATCTGTCAAAATTGTATGTAGAAGAGTACGGATGTGATCGTCTAAACGTACTATGTAATGAAACCATCACACATTGAAAGAAAATACGGATGAAAAGTTTGAGTCGTATGGCTCTCTTCATTTTTTGAAATGATTCAAAAAACAAGCAAATCGCATTAGATCAGGGATGTATTTTTATGTAAACACATAGAAAAAAGTGTAACAGCTGTTTTTATTTTCCTTTGTTATTGTCTTATACCGATCATGTAAACGCAAAAAAATATAAATCATACGACTTTTATTCTCTTTTTTGTCATACAGATGGAATTTCATTTTACTTTTTCATTAGACTTTACGTACGTAAAGTATTACCGTGTGAAGTGGGCTTAACTCAAATTGACAAGATAAAACAATAAATAGAAAGTAATAAAATGAGTATATGGCCAAATTTGTATAAATTATACTATACAATTTTTTCATTTTCAATTCAATTCTCACGATCATTCATTGTTACATGGAAATATTTTTAATTATTACTAGTCTTCCAAATAAATTCTCATATTAAAAAAAGCGCTAGCTGGGAAAGCTATCAGCAATAAGAATTTCAATACCAAATCTGAATTGTTTAATAAGCTTATAGGATTCGTGTTGATTGTTTCAAAAAGGGTGGATACAACTGACGTAAACTCCTTAACTTAGGACATTCATCACGAACATGCTTAATAGGTAGGGCACTGTTACATTTGTTGCTTAGTAAGTTTTTATGAAAAAAATCGTTATTTTGTTATTTTCTATTGTTGGTGGGTAGGAAGAAGAGTGAATAGAGATAATGATTAAGAAAATACTCCTTGAATTTTTATCTTATGTATTAAGTTATATACAGTGGACAGCAAAAGCCTTAGTACGGCAATGTATTTTAACAATTTCATGAATTTCAGCCAAAAGTTTGTATAAAAATGTATAGTTTATATATTTATTTTATTAATTTATTTTTGTTTTTTATTATAAAAAACAAACAATTTTTTAATGTTTTGCATAAAACAAAAGAAAAATAAGGAAAACTTTCAAATGACACCTATGGAACCCCCAAGGAGAATTCTGAGTAAATTTAAAATTCAAGGGCCTAATATTATGAAAATGTTATCCCTTGTACTTAGTATAATATCCCTTAAGATCAAGCACTCCATTTAACCCATTTGGAATTGAATGTACAAGTTTTGTTTAGTGTTTTCTGATGGCACCATAAGCAAGTTTTTCGGTTGACTTTTGTTTGAGGTTTAGCGATTACGTAACCGTTCTTTCAAATGATCTCCTAAATACTCTCTTGAAGCCATATCGGGACTTTGTGCAAGAGTATTAAGCCTGTGTGGATTTTTTTGTCAAAATATATTGAAGTACTAAGCCTTTTGCTGTACACTGTATATGGATCCTTAAATACGGCTTAATTGGAAGTATATTTTTTTCAAGTATTTTGGCTTTTTCATTTCCAAAAATGCCAATGTGGCTGGGTATTCAGTATATTCTTATTTTTCCTTCCTCCTTTATCAATCTTGAAAGATCCCGTATTCCAAAAGAAAACTTTTCGACAAAAATCTATTCATCCATATTTTAAAATGTCTGTTAGATAAGAAAGACCAAGAATATAAGGCGAATGTTTTACAAAAGGCAGTGATTTAGGCGATTTATATTTATTTTTCTTAGAATTTAGTGTTGGCTTCCGTCTGGGCAACAATATTGTAATCTACGTTCGGATTAGGTTTGAATTTCTCCCATTTTAAGATCTTGCGGTAACAAAGTGATACTTTTGGGATTCTAATGATATTAACTTTTTTTAACTTGAGGAATTAGTAGATTAGTTGGGTGACGAATTGATTTCGTTACCACATCTGCATCCCTATTGCTAGAGTTGCAAAGTGTTCTAGTTGAATGGTCTTGTTCTACTTGCGGGTGGTAATGGGCTCTGTTTCGGTTAATCATTATTTAATTTCTTGGAAATTATATATTATTACTGTTATGAAAGATCTTCTAAAAACAAAACAAAATAAAAGGTCTATGTTAGAAAATAAACAATTCTAATTTTTCAGAATACTTAGGTCTGCGTCAATTGCCAATATTGGGCTACAATATAAAATCAGGATTGAATTGAATTCCTGATAAGAAATATCTTCAGTAGGAAAAATATAAAAAGTTGTACTTGTTTGCAAGGGGTATTAGATTTGACCAGTACCCCTATACCTTGTTTTGACTTTGAGATCTGTGCAGAATTCATAAAGTAATAACGGTAGTTTTTGGCGTAAAATACCAAACGTAATACGTTTTCAGAAGTGACATAATATTTGCATCTATTTGTCGAATTGGATTTAAATATTATAATAATTATTTATAACGTTTATTTAGTGATTCAACTGTGTAAATGATTTATTTTTATTAGTATTCTAGATCAATTGAGATGTCGTCGATATCAAATATTTATTTTGTGGTGCTATGAAATATTTATTTTCTTTTATTAATTTCTGAGTTTTGGTGATTCAATAGAATTTGGGTATAGTTTTTAATATGTTTGGGTGTTTCGGAAGATAATTGATCTTTTTCAGAAAAGGCGTTTGGTGACTCTGTGGAGGTAGTGTATTTTTTGATAATATAGTTTTGTTGGTTTCTGTAGGTGGTTGAGTTTTATTTGTTCTTGTTGTATTATTTGAACTTCTCAATTTATCAGATGTCGATGGTTAATTATCATATCTTTATAGAGAAGTGGCTCCAAAGTGATTAGATTTAAATATTTTACTACCTTTTGTTGTTAAAGAGTTGGTTGGTTGTGGTTAATTTGAGAGGTATTCTCTTGAACAATTTAAACATAAAGAGCTCTAAGCGTTGGTTAGACTTTTAAACTACATTTGATTTGGGAAATAGAATTCAACCTTACTATTGCTCTAAGAGATATCTAATGTCCCTGGCAAACGGAAAAAAGTCGGATCGATTTCGGCTGTTTGTATTCTAGTTTGAACACTATCCGTCAGTCACACCTTGATCCATTATTTCTTAAATAATTTCAGGTGCCGGTACTTATTTTAGGAACGGCGTATGTAAAACACCTTTAACGGAGTCTCCTAGAAGGTGAAGAAGAATCTATTATTTTGAAATATAGCCGCTGGTTCTGTAGCCATATCGAATGGTTTTTATACAGATTTTATAATCGAATTCAAGTAAAATTATTTCTTTAAACTTAAAGAATGCAAAAAGTAGTAGTAATTGATAACCCTCTACGCTTGTTTCCCAGAATGATAAATACTCTTTTTAAATGTAGGCAAGAGACAGTGAAATTAAACAACCATTCAGTTTGAATGATAGTAGGTAATTCAAAATACATAGAATATATATAAAAATAACAAGATACTACTAATTATAATTAGTTTTAAAAATAAAACTGCTTACCATCAAAGCTGTTTGTCCTCCCTGACCTTCACGTAAAGCCTTGTTTTCTAATTCTAGTCTGGATATTTTCTCATAAAGAGCTGGTGGTTGTAATTCTTTAGACATTGTGTTGTGATTTGTGGCTATAATTGTAAATTTCAATTTATTTTTTATTACGTATTAATTTTAAAATTTTTACAAACTTTCAAAATTTGTAGACAATTGTCCACATTTTAGTTCATCTACAGCCTCTCTCAGACTATCGCGTTCCTTCAGCAAATTGTCTTTGGCATGTTGTAATGTTGTTATTGTATCTGCCATGCTTTTACGTTCAAAATCAAGCTTAACATTTTTTTCCATTTCTTTATCTAACTTGTTATGTAATTCTTGTATCTAAAAATATAAAAACTTCAAATTATAATACAATAGGCTTCACTGAAGACTTACCTCTTTTTTGTAAAGCTCGACTTGACCCTTAAGTGCCACACATTTTTTTGCATCTTCTTCGAACTGAACACTTTGCTGCATATATTCTGCATTTCTTTCGTCTAATAATTTGACTTGTTTTTTTAAATCGTTGTAGTCTTCTAACTTCTTTTTATACATATTAGCTTGAGTTTCAAAAAATTTTAATTTTTCATTTGACTCTCTTAAAATGTCGACTTCATCTTTTAGCTGTACTAACTTCGAATTTGTTTTCTACATTAAGAACAAAGAAAACATTATTTAATTTATTCATGTTCCTAACAATCGCCTAGAAGTTATTGCGATTTAGAGATAATGGGGCATAACTGAAAGCAAATTAGTTAACATCTATGACATTTAAAAGAAATCTACTAACGTTACACAGTTGTTAATGGTCTTAAATTATTTTTCTTTTCTTAATATATGTATCTGATTTAGGCCTATTTGAGATTAAAGTTCAAATTTAATGCATAAAATCTAGAAAAAATTTTGTTATTATGAGTTTGTTAAAAATAAAAGAAAAAAAAACAATACTTTTTGCGATAAAGTGAAAAACATCAAATTGACAACCAATAAGGGAACAGATATTGCGAGTTAAAAGTCAAGCAGATGACATTTGATTTTTTTAAGAATGTGCAAAGTAGATTAACTCTTTAGGACTATAAGGATAGTACAGCGTATGGAAGAAAGGGAGAGTAGAGAAAAGCAGCCAGGCCGTTAACTTTTATGCAATACTATATGGCCTGATGGATTGAATTTGTAGAATCTTAAACCCAATATTGCACGGCAATTAGACTTTAGTTTATACTAATATTTTTACTCATAATTTCTACCTTATTTTATTTTTGGTTTTATACGCTTGAATTTAAGAGTTAGGACTTACATTCATCTCCTCAATGCGCTGATGCAACATTTGTATATCATTTTCCTGTTGTAGGAATTTCAATCTCAAATCTTCACGATTTGTTTCCGATTGCAATAATTCTTCCTTTAATTTATCAAGTTGCCTCCTCATATCGTTATATCGTACCGAGCCAGTTTGTACCGGCCCCAATGACACACCATCATCTAGAATTGAAGATGACAATTCAAGGCGTTTAAGATCTTCTTGCATCTTCTTCATTTCTGCTTTCAAGGTAGACTTTTCTTCGTTAAGAAGTACAATCTGGAATATAAAAAAATTCTTATAAATTAGGAATATATTCACGTTTTAATTAATATACCTTCTTTTCAAGCTCAAAACACTTTTGAGCTAATTGATCACGATCCTCTTGCAACATTTTATAATCGAAGTTTGCTATACTTATAGAATTTCTAGACATCGAGCTTCCTTGCCAACTTGACTCCAAGTCCTGCAAAGCTCTCATAATATTCGCTTGCAGTGACTCTTCTAGGCACATAATTTGACGAATATAGTCCTGTTTTGATGAACAATTAACAGCGCAACCCAAAACTAATTGCAACAACCGCTCCATTTCAATTAAATCACATTTTTCTGCAATCTTCATAGCGTCTGGTCGAGGAAATTCCGTCAATGAATAATTTAAAACGTCACTATAGTAATCGTACAGGCCTTCTATAACCTTTTTTAAATTACTCATTTTCAAACGCCAGTTAGAATTCACATCCGTTTTAATTTTCGAAAGCCATATATCTTTAAATACAAAAATAACAACGAACAATAAAGTTATGTACTTATATACATATGTATGTACATACAGTTTGTCAAAAAAATCTTTGCACAGATCAAAAAAATGTAAAATGTGATCTTCATTCGAGAATTCCAACAACAAAATCTTTACATACTTTTTTATTTTTGCACACATTCTATAACTGTACTTGTTTACGACCATAAGGCGCCAATAGTTTTCTAATAGTCACACACATTACAATAATAACAACAATAAAAGAACTTTACACAGTATAAAGGGTGTCAAAAAAATCTTTGCATATTGAATGAAGATAATAAAAAAAATGACAAAAAATGCCGTTATTTTCCAAGAATGTTGTGCATTTTGGGTATTTTACAAATGAGATGGAATGTGAAAGGGGTAAACAACGTTTTATTAATGAAGTGATCGTTTTTTATGTAACAGGTGTCCTTATATTTGAATACAAAAAATGCCAGGAATACGAGTTTCAAAAAATATTATACAATTGGTCTATTGCAACTACTACAAAGGCAAATCTGCCAAGTAAATCGCCGATATGTTCTCCTTGAACATCAGGACTGTATATAATATTATAAACCGTGCTGAAAAAGAAGGAGGACTAGACTTAAAAGGATTTACAGGCAGGCCAAAAAATGTGACACAGCGAGTAGAAAGAAAAATTATTAGAATCGTGTATGGTAGCCCACAATCCAGTACGAGATGATTAGCTCTTCAAGTGCAAAGAGACTTTGGGTTACGTGTTTCCCAAGAAACCATCAGAAATGTTCTTCAAAAACACAAATATTCTTCAAGAGTGGCTAGGAAAAAACCCCTGCTGTCAGCACAAAATGTCGAAAAGAGATTAAGATTTGCCACCGAATACATTTCACTTCCTCCGGAGTACTGGGACTCTGTTATTTTCTCAGATGAGACGAAAATAATGCTTTATTATCATGACGGACCATAAAGAGTTTGGCGTACGCCTCTGACAGCACTAGAAAATTAAAATCTTATTCCTACAGTAAAGTTTGGAAAACTGTCTGTAATGGTATGGGGCTGTATATCCAGCAAGGGAGTTGGTGTAATCAGGATTTTGGATGAAATAATGACTAAAGAAGTATATCTTAATATTTTGAAAAATGAACTGACCGCCAGCATTAAGAAATTTGGTTTTATTGACCCGGTTAATGCGAATAAAATTAATTACAAGTACTATCAATATAATGATTCTAATCATAAATCTTATTTATGTAAGTCCAGGTTACTTTACAACTGCTCCAAAGTTATTGATACTCCTGCCCAAAGTCCTGATATTAACCCTATCGAAAATGTGTGGGTTCATCTAAAGCAAAAGGTAGGAAAAAGATCGCCCACAGATAAAAACGAATTGATAAAGTTCATCAAAGAAGAATGAAAAAAATACCATTAGAATATGCCATTCCGAAGCTTATTCAATCCATGAGAAGGTGTCTACAATCGGTGATTGATGCTCAAGGTGGACACACAAAATATTAGCACTATAATTTAAAAAAATTGCATAAGTCTTAATATTTTGTCAAGTGTGCAAACATTTTTTTGACAGTAGTAAAATTGGATTGTTTTTGTTTTTTTAATATTTTACATTAGAATATTTTCATTGTTATAAAAGTTTTTTATTTATTATATTAACAAAACATATGTTTATAAAATCCTGTTTGAAAAAAATGAAAAAGTTGGTTATTTATATTAGAAATCAATGAATTTTTCGAAGTTTTTTTTATTTTTCTCTATGTGCAAAGATTTTTTTGACAAACTGTATATATTGGCAAACAAAACAAACAAAAAACAAAACATGAGACATGTATTATGGTTAAACGAAGTGTCAATCTCTTCACAAGATAATGCACTTTCAGAATGTGATCACTTATTTTACATTTTTTAATTAAATTTTGCAATTAAGAATAGCTAAACTTGAAAAAATGAGAAAAAAAATTATATTTTTCAAGTTTACCTGATCAAAACTTTTAACATGTGAGTTTGAACCATATGTTTATGTATACTATTTTAAAGGCTCATCTGTAGCCTTTTCAAAAAACTTAAGATTTTGAAAATAGGGTAAAAAATATATGGGTAATCAACAATTTTGTGTGAAAAGACCAAAAATACCGTTTTTGTCAAATAAAACAAGTTTGGAGGGTTCGAGAAATATAAAAAAAATATTTTTGAGTTCTAATCAACAAAACTCACAACTTGTACTATATTATTAGCTGGGTGTATTTCATTTTATTTCATTATTTTGTCGCATAGTTTTATTATTGCACACATAAACAAGGTTACGTTCTGACTCTGGTTCTGTTCTCATGTAATCTTAACTTTTTTGTTGATATATTTATTTAGTACAGTATACGTTCTTGTTATAAAGGTGCGTGGAGACGATCAAATAAAATTTATCAACGCCCTATATATGTGGCACTGATTGATTAAAATCGAAAAATCAGTTTTTTTCTTCATTTGGTGACTTTTTATTTGATCGCCTCCAATTGTGGTTGACAAATATTATCTCATTTGCTTTGACTTTATAGTAATGAACACACACGCGGATACAAAAATAATCATTTTGTTGCCGTCTTGGAGAAATGTGCAGATGAAAAAAGATTATTTTACAATTTTTTGAGCATCACCAGTGTTTACCAGCTTTATCTAATATAAAACTAGAAGCTAATTGAAATATTTCACGATATCAAACAATAACAAATCATTACCCGAAGAAGAAATTTTAGCAACCAAACACTACAGAATTGAAATCCAAATAATGATTGACGAAATTATTTTTTATTTAATGAATTTAATTGATAGTCACCAAGACGTTTAAGAAACAACAACTTCTAAATATTTACATTTTGAATATTTCTTATAATCTGTATTTTAAACATCAATACATCGTGACTTAATTTCGCAAACATTTCAAAATTCAATAAAATCCTATCTTTCACATGTAGTGGCTCCACATACCTACATTTTAATTATGGTATGCATTGCCTCCTATAACACCCAAAGCTATTAGTGGTTAAAACGTTAGCTGGCATCAAAGTAAGGAGCGTTTTGCACGTTCACAATTTACTTTGCAAACTCTTTTACATGTTCTTTTAACTTTGTTTCGCTTTTGCATGTTCAAAGCTTAATTTGACAAATTCCTAATTTTTTTAATTGTTTTTTTTTTTCTATAACTAATTAATCTATAAACAACCAACGAAGAACAAAGCAATTTTACGAGTACATGAATGCCTTATGTTTCTTATTGTATGTGAATTTAGTTTGATGACCATCATCATGCATACATTTTGTTTCATTTGCAAAGTAAAATAGTGGAATAAGTATATTTTATAAGTATTTGGTTTAATTATTGCGTCCAGACTTCGACATGCGTCTTGATTTTGTTCGCAAAAAGAAACAAACGAAGTATTATTCGCAAAACAGCCTTAAGAGAAATCAAAGATGTTGGTAGTGCTTATGGAATTAAATAGCTAGATGTCTCCCGAATGCTTGAACCATTAATATACTACTTTTTTCCTAATCCATAATTGCATAAAATTTCTTTTGATTAATCTATTTAGTTGAGATATATAGGTCATACTTAGACCTGTTCACATTATAAAGAAATTCACAAATTAACAAATTTTATTCAATTAATGTAAAAAAGTAAAAAATAGTGATATTTGTACTCATAAATAATTATATTTGTACTCATGTGATTAACGCATATGACAGATACCACACAACTAACTATTGTGTAACAAAAAAGTTAGGTTTTTCTGCTTTGTATGAGATGTTTTTCTGTAAAGCTAAGATACAAAATAACGAGTTCCCTATACCCAATAGTTCGCATTACAAAGGATTTACTATACCCGAGGGCACTATAACATACAATTATTACATGTTTTCTACGAGACTGTGACCATTGTCCATATCGCCGTTTTTATTCAGAATTTCTGTTAATAGATGCCTTGCATTGCGTACACATTTTTTCAAATTATACTTTACAACATGGGTTTCAGGAAACGGTCTGTGTATTGACTTCCATTCGTATTTCCTTTGCCTCCTACAAAATCAATACTTTGTAAATCAAAATTTGTACGTGCTAATTGCTGAAACATAACATGCTAAGTAAACTTGCTGGAAAAAATTTGTGCATTAGGCCTTAAAAGTTTTCATGGAGAAATCATATCATATATACATACATATATGCATGCTTGTGGAATCAGATTTAAGCGACTTTTTCTTAGCTGAAGCAGCAGTTGCAGCAGCACATTCATAAAAGAAATTGGTGTCGGTTCAAATCTATTTATTGGCATAAGTGAGGTTGCAGTCAAAACGACAAGCAAACATATTTAGGCAAAATTTTGCTGATGCACCAGATCCTAAATAATTTCATTGCCTGTATATCAGTCCGAAACATAGTTACTGCAATTATTATCAGAGTTGCATGTTTTATTAGTCATGAAAGATCTGCCATAATTGCACCAACTTTGAGAACAATTTATTTACCGAAATCCCTTTTTACGCCAACAATGTCTACTGATTATATTTAAAAATAATTTTACAGTTACACTATTACAATTTACAACTACCGACTCTTAAAAATATTGTACAAATAATTTTCATTTTATTATGATCAGTCACTACGATGTTGTTTTTTAAGAATATTTCCAGAAGATGCTTTTTCAAGTCAATTTGTTTTAAAATGCCTTGAATTTATCCTTGGGGACAGTATCTATATTTACTGTTTTTTATAAATACATATACAATATCGCATTGCACTGTGGGAGTATTTCCTAGATAGTTGGTAAATGGGTGACATTATTTTTCTAATAAAACTTTCTTGGACATGTCTCTGTGCAATATTAGAGAACCATTAATTCAAATGGTATAATGTTTATATTTGGACATCAATTTTTTATTTGTGCCATATAAAACTCAATATTAAAACCTGTAAAGGATTCCGGTGCAAATTGATTCAGTGCTTGCGCCAAAGCAACGCCATCAGATATTTCCTCCACGGTTTTATGCGAAACTGATAGATTTAATGTTTGGAACCATTCTATTAAACTCTGACACATTTCCCCCATTTTATTTACAAATTTTAATCAAAACACTAAACAATGGTTTTTGCTGAAAAATGGATGTCAAGACTGCAATCAAAACAGCAAAATGGTTAACGAGTTATCGGGATAAATTTTAAAACAAACAGATCAGCAAATAAACAGTAATTAACTAATATAATTCCAATTAGCCGCTGTCTAATAATAACATTTCTTTCCCAATGGCCTTATTCACACTAAAACAACAGTGCTGGAATAAAATTATACTTTATAAACTAAAGAGGTGAAGGAAGGGTAGTTTGGTGTAAAGTTTCAACAGGCTACATCCCCGCATTACACGCCTTTTGCACCTTCAAAGGACTTTTCTTCATTCGTCGTCTACCGATGGTTGTATACAACAAATAATCAAGGGTTTGTCAAAATAAACTTTGAGCGTGTAAAAGCGAAACAAAGTTTAAGAGAAAATATAAAAGAGTTCGTCAAAATTGTTTGCAAAGTGCTTTGAACAAACAAAAAGCGTCTTAGCAACATAAAACTAATACATAAACATTTTTAAAAATCAGTTGAATGCAAAATGCAGTAATATAACTAAAAATTTTAATAGTTTGAATAGCGCAAATAAGAATTCCAAAATTCTTGTTGTATTGATAAAAGTGTGAAAGTTAATACAGTAATAAACGAATATTTATTCAGCTTACTTTAGTTCGTTGGTCTTATGCTAATTCTATCTAATCAAGTTTTATTCAATTGTATTTTAAAATTCCGTTAACGTCCTCACCCAAAATGTGTTTTTGGTCGATTTTTACAAATGTTAACGGATCACAAATGTTAACCGTAATCAGAATCCTAAAACCGAGACTATCCTCCACGCTTAATGAAATTATCCAATTCAATTTCAGCTTTCCTATAATCTATTTTTTTAAATGAAACCAACATTTGTTTTGGCCGGCGCAAATCTTATACTTAATCCTCCCCGTGGGTGTAGGCTGGTAATGGAGACTGAATAACCGGAAAGTCGCCAAACTTATAAAAAAACACCGAACTTGTTGTGTATAAAGTCATGCATAGGTTATGTACAGAGGTCAAAATGACCCATTTTAATACGTTCTAAAGGAGAGAGAGAATAATAAAAGATATAGGGTAAAAGAGAGGAGGTAGGAGAGGGAGGATATGGAGACCTAGGAAAAACACAGACCAAAACACACAAGGAGCGCGACTAGAACATTGAAGCCTGAGCATTTCTTAACCAGCTCAAACTAATAAATCTAATGTCGGCACTCAACAAAGGTCCAAATCTTTGAAGAAGCCCCTGCCCAGGGTCCTCAACCGCAACCTACAAAGGGCGGGAACGTTACAGAGGAAGTGTTCGATAGTATCCAACTCCTCCTTGTCGCTACATATCTAGCAATGCCATGTAATAAAACCAACTTACCTCAGACTGGCCTTATCTAAGCCCTGCAGCAAACCTGTCCTATCACTGTCTATAGCAGACCATAGATACCTAGATACATAACAAACCGATCCATTCCTCCGTCGCCTCTACTCTTCCACCCAGGGATGAGGAAGTAGATTTATGGCTCTTACAGCAGCCTGACTGTCAACGTAGATCGTAAAAGATTCCGAAGTTGGCTTACTAGCCACAGCCTCAATAGCCTTTAAGATAGCAAAATCTCTGCCTGAAACAAGCTACAGTTATCCTTTAACATAAAGTAAGGTTCAAGACTGAGATCCTTACCGAAAACCCCAGCACATTTGCCTCCACCTAACTTTGGCCCATCTGTGAAGATGGGTACACCCCTCTGCCCCTGGAATACCCCACCATTACATAGCGTCCTATCCGGTATGAGTATCCTCAAACCATGCAGGAACACAGCCTCAGTCACAAGATATTTGGTGGCTCTTTCCAAAGGTCCGCACTTCCCCTCAGGAAATACGTTAAGAATTCCGGAGTGGCCTATCGAGCACTGTTTCCAGTAGCCAGATTCCGTCAGACATACAGTCAAAGAAAAATTTATTTTTACCAAATTAAAAAAGATGTTATAGCGTTGTAAAGCGATAAAAACGAATATAAAAAATATATAACCATAGCAATTATTTAAAAAAAAATATACTGTTGTATGCAGATTTTTTTCTGCGGCTCTACAAATTAAGCGGAGTCAGTCAGAGCACAGTATCAAGAGCAGCCTGAGGACAACTCTTCCTCACTCTAGTGATACTCAAAGACAATCCGCAGATCTTTATCCAAGATTTTCCGTTGGAAAGTCTTATCCAAGGAACTCCACCAAACAACACAACTATAAGTAATAACCGGTCTAACAATCGCCAGATATATCCAGCGAAATATATCCCTAGTCGGGAGATCCTGGCTCTTACCTATGGAGTTCCTACACTGATAAAGAGCATTCAGTCCCTTCTTCATTATTTCCTCTGTGTTCCTTTTCCAGTTCAGCTCCCTTCCAAAAAAACTCGGTAACCGTCAGGTATATTACAACAGAAATTACTGAAAATAACAATTTGAATGTCGTTACATGAATACGCCCTTGTCTTTCCATTTGACAGTCAAGCGCCCCGAAAAAAGCAACAATTACATGTCGTTTTTGTTAAAAAAAAACCCTGCGAATTGAGTTTTTGTAATTCTGCCAACACCAAGGCATATGTATACAGGTAGTGTAGTCAACGCAGCTGAATGTTTCTTTTTTATTGTTCTATAACCACGAATTGTCAAAAATAAGGCGAAGAGTTTCTTATGTTTACTTTTGTTGTTTACCAACAAGATTTATTCAAGATACATATATTTATCCATTCAATATTACAGTATATTTATGCATTCAAGTCTAAAGCATGCATTTCCTTCCACAAAAGAACCACTTATTCATCTTTAAAGTCACTTTCACTCAAAGAAAAATGAGATACATATCCCATTTGCCAGTGGTTGTATTAACACGACATCTGTGTGTCTTGCTTAAAAATAAAGTCACACATATTAGCTATTCTACACACTCAAATTCAACGAGAATTCCAGCAACCTCCACTTTTACTTCGTTATACAAGTCTTTTGGCAAATAATATCTGATTAATTTTTATTTTGTATACATTTCCTTTCACAAATTTTCAAACAATTCATAAAAAATAACAAATGTTGCTTCGCCTTTGTCATTTTTAGCAGGCGAAATAGACAAGGAGAATACGATTTGGCATATCGTGGGTTGAAAAACAGCAACAAATACATACTGTTTTTGGTAAAATTTAAGGCCAAATGAGGTATTTACTGATGTACTATTCAATATTAAATAACGTCTATAAATATTGTCTATGTGCGAATCTAAGTATTTCAATAAATTTAAGATTGTTTAATAATGCTAAGTGTCTGTAAAGGAGATTGCGAGATATGGTTACCCTGATATAGGTACCCGGACGCGGGGGTGTTAAAGGCAATAACAAAGTCGATGCTCCTGCAAAAGTAGGCACAACCGAAAATGGTTTAATGAACCCACTTATAAAGAGACAAGACAGATCTGGACCGCCAAAGATATATGCATAACAATATTTGTGTTAGATCTGACCAGATTCTCTCTTAGGAATTTCATAGCAATTATAATGGAATACTGGCCTCTTTGTGCACATGCCCAAAGACTGTGAATGCTTTGTAATGAATTCTACAGGATCTATTAAGATGGCTAAGAAGAAGCGACCACAGAACATATTCTTTGTCATTGAATGAAGTTTACACCTTTATAGAATTCTCGGTATGGCTGAGAGATGCCAACCAGGAGTAATTATTTTACGGAATAGATAACGTCGGTGTTATTAAGGAACGTTAAAGCTCCTAAGTAAGCTATGCCCTTTTAAGGGAGTGTCAATTTCAATCTAACTGTATTATATATTATAATATAACATTTTTAATTAATAAAATGTGCAAATAATTTTATTTACAGTACAATTTTCATAAATAACTTAAGTGAAACAACAATTTGTGAGAAAATCTAAAAGAACTAATGTTTGCAATCCACCGTTTAAGTTAACAAATTACAATTAGTCACACAAAAACATTAAAAAAATTACTTACGGATTTGACAGACCTTTCGTTGAATTTTGACAATAGCTGCGGCAAATTATTTTTTTTTTGCCTTCATGGCCCCACTGTTTTTGACAGCGTTTTCATCTGAAGTTACGTTCGTATTCTGTTTTATCACTTACCGATAATTTTACAACAGTTGATCAACGCCGTTATAATTTTTTGTTTAACTCTCAAATAGCGGACGAGAAGTTTCCAACTTTGGAATTATACGAGGAATATTTGAGCAGATTTGTATTCGTATTTATTTATTGTGCTAAAATAACAATTCAAAATGCTTAAGATCGTAGCGCTTAATGATGATGAGAAGGATGAAGACAATGTGGACGAAGAGCTTGTTGCTACCAGGGAGGCTCAAGTATGTTTATAGTCAATTTTATCCAACATCTTTAGTAATATTTTTTGCTTTTGTAGGAAACAATTGTTGAAAATGAATACCTTCGCGCAATAAAGCTTAAATCGAAAGGTGAAATTGACGAATGCTTGTATTTACTCAATGAATTGCTTAACACTAAAGTTTTAAATGAGGTAAACTATTCTGTTCTATTCTTATACCTTTGAATTTAATAATGTTAACTAATCTTCTTATTGTTAATACATGCCGTACCACAAGCTCATTTATTTAGATGAGTTAAGCCCATATCCACAGGACGCATTTAATAAATGTCTTGCAATTTCGTTTTATATCATAAATTTCCTTTTTGGTATTATATTAGACAATTCCACAGTAAGGAATATAGATGTAAATGATTCAAAGAAAACCTGCATCTTACCTGGTGCCGCAGCAATTAATATACTTAGTATGTGCATAAAAAATGTTTTAATGGAATTGTTTTATGAGGACAACTTCAAACTCAAAATTGTGTATTAAAAAGAGCAAGTTTACTTCCATAATGCATAAGAAATATTAATGCTTAGTGTATTTCTTGGGGAGTACTTTTGCAGTACATATTTAATTGTGAGTCCTATTTTTTCCCTAAAGCACTGGTGTTTTGTTTGTTCATAAAATATTAAATACTCTCTTATATACAATCATAAAGCAATGTTTTTTATGGTCCTATATGGCGGAACTCTTTTACTTTCCTTTTTTATTTAAATGTTATGGTGTTTCTGCAGTCTTCACTCCATGAGTAGTATTTAAGGTACTAAATCCCAAAAGTTTATACATTTTAACTCTTCAGTAATTCTTCCAGCGAACAATAAAAATCTGAACGAAAAAAATGCAAAAATTTCACTATAAATCATACTCTTAGCTGAATAATACATTTTCTGGTAGTTTTTTATCAATTGTAAAACCTAGGTATTTTATATGCTCAACCTTTTCTATTACAGAATCATTTAATTTTAATTTATTCGTCTTAAGCCATTCATTTATTTTCTGAACATCGTAGTTCATGTTATCTTGGCGTTCTTTATCACTTTTTGCAACTGTATATATAAGGGTGTCATCAGCGTACAATACAACTTTGCATCTTTTCAATATTTTTGGCATATCATTTATCTATATATATAAAAATGAATGTTTGTTTGTATGTAATTAATAGAATCGTAAACTATGCATTTGATCATGTTATGATCTTTAGCAAAGTTGTTGCGTATGAGCCGGGGAAGGTTCCTAAGTTGGTATGACCAATATCCGGCTGGTGGCGCCACTGAAAATTACTAAAAATTAATTAAATCGTAAACTATGCGTTTGATCATGTTATGCTCTTTAGCAAAGTATTTGCGCATAAGTCGACGGAGGTTTCTAAGTTAGTGCGATTAATTTCCGATAGATAGCGCATTTTAGGATTCGTGATTTATGATTTTAATAACATTTAGTATAACTCATTCCCGTAAAATGTCAATTACAAGTTTGAATCATTTTAATTCTGGAATTTTTTTAAAAATGCTTTTGGGTTCAATTGGATTGGATGCATTATGAGATTCTAATAAATTTAAAAGCATTTTTCATGTCGTTCCCGTCCAATCATGCCCCCAAAGCGACAAGCAATTGGTCGACCTACACCTCAAGAAGCATTGAGACTGGAAAATCTTCGAGTACAAGCCGCTGAGACCCGATCGAATGCGTACTACTCAGGCCCGTTCGTCTGAATCATCTGGGCAACGGGAAACAAAATCCATAAAATGATTCAAAATTAATTGGATATTTGTGTAATGTCTTTCCCGCAAATTTATTTTTGTTGGTGGTTTATATAATATAAACAATAAAGCACCTAGAATTGAACCTTGTTGTTTGCGTTCGGTTCTCTAGGTATGACTTTAACCATTCTAATTCAATTTGTCTTATTCCATAGTCCAATAGTATCGAAAGCCCTTTTAAAATCAAGAAATATTGTCATCATTCTATTTTCTTTTTCTACGGCCTTCCATTGCTTACAACATTATTCATTGTAGTTTCACATGAATGCTTTTTTCGGAAAACTGATTGTTCTTCTGATAATATACCGTGATATTCAATAAACTGCTCAAGTCGTATCTTGTCTACATTTTCCCAATATATTTTCACATACTTTAAGTGTATTTATAGGTCGAAATTCCTCGCATTTTCTTGTTTTGGGCACTTTTTCAATCGGTGTTATCATTGATCTTTTCCAATTTTCCGGAAATATACCAGTCTCCAATGATTTTTTTTATTTATTTGATGTATTAATTATTCTTAGCATTATAATTTTATTTGAGACTCATTCATGGTCAGGCTTATTCTTCATCTGCTTCACAATGTTCTCAAGTTCTGCAATGTTTATCCTACGAAATTTAAATAAATTATTCGGTGCAAACGTTACCTGACTAACATATTGTACTTTATCGATTGACTGTCTTATGCTACTTATACTATCTATAAAAAATGTGTTGAACTTATTTACTATATCAGAGTTATTACTATATTCTACCTGGTCAAATATCACAGACTTCGTTAATTTTTCTTTCTTATTAAGTACCAGAGTTTTAATTTGTTTCCACATTTGTCTCTGGTATATACGATTTTTCTAGGATTAGAGCAAAAGATGTTTTGTTTTTCGTTGACCTTTCATTACGTATAATTCCATTCAAATCGAATAATTCCGATAATAGCTATATAAGAATTTCTTGATATTGCCGCTTTGTAAATTGATAATCGTGTAGCAACTTATGTCCCTAAGAATGTCCAAAAATCAATAAAATTCCTTTAGCAATAGAAAACTCCCTTGCTTAGGTATGTCTTTATATTTTTGTTTTTTCGACTGGGGTTACTTTGTTACCTTTTCCGTTTGATTTGTCAACGATAATATATACAATTTTATCAGTAATCGGATGTATACTTTTGTGGGCCTGTCCAGGGCCACAATTCAGTTCAATTTCAGAAATTTTTTAACCAATGCAAACGACCGTCTTAAAATCGAGGAAACTATAAAGATTTTCAACGAAAACGGATTGGTTAAAAAATTTCTGAAATTTGTTAACTGCATGTATACTTTAGTAACTGTGTGTACGTCCTAGCAGACACATTCTGTGCTTTAGTTTTGTCCAATACTGTATATTATATATAAAATTATATACATAATTATAATTAAATATAATTATCAATTATGCTATATAATTATACATATTATTATAATTGGCACACCCATCCAAGTTTATTATGAATAGGATTAATTTTTTTTTGTCACATGATGTTTAAAATAACTTGCTTTAATATTAAAATATTAAAATCTAGTAACATACATAATTGGTCATTACAACCCTTCAGTCAGGATTACGACCTAGTTTCTCACACCACTTATGTTGTGTGGGTTAATTTTATACATGAGTGGCGGGACCTACAGTTTAAAGTCGATTCCGAACGACAGATTTTTGAGAAACTTTTCATGGCAATTTTATTTACTCTCAGAGTTTTTGTCAGAAATCTGCTGAGAGAGGAAGTATGGATTGGATGGTATGGATTTTTGGCTTTACTGTTTTTTATTTATTTATTTTTGTTTTGTCCTAATTCTCGTAAGCTAGTATATAGTATAGCGTACGATGTCTAAGTTTTGTTGTTGTCTTATGTGTTGTTCGCTTATTTTAATAAGTTTATTTTTACCCGTGTAACAATATATATATAGATAGGGTTGGCTTTGTACTGGCACTTGAAAGGCTATTTCTTAGTAGCTAGATTGAGTTTTAGCGCTGTCCCTGCCTTATTTATACAGCATTTATACATATACTCTCCTCTGGCATGCGAGCATATCACTGAGCCGCACACAATATTTAAACGGTTGGTTATGGCAACATTTGAATGCTATATCCTCAATCCAGCAGTGTGCTTTCTTCAAAGTAGATAGATGTATTGCTTCTGGAACAGAAATGGCGTCAGTGATCTCGGGAAGTGCCTCGAAATTGAACAATTTTTTTGGGTATATCTGATAATGAGGGAACAGAACGCGAGTTCAATATTGCTTCGATACGTACAAGTAAGGTATAGCACTCTTTAAAGGTGAATAATGGGTTGCCTGCTACTATTTTCAGGTTTAATTTCATAATTTGACAAAGGCCTGCCTGAAACCGAAATGTGTGCCCACTTTTCGATTGAGTATTTCTCCAACTTTGAAACGGTAATATTTGGCGCCTAAAAGATTTCTACTATTATTGCACAATATTGCAATTCGAGGTGAACTGCGCTAATAGAAAAGCATACACAAATTTCCACACAACTTTTTAGGAGCTTTGAATTTAATACGAAGTTTTATAGTAAACGGATTTCCAAAGACAACTCCGGTATATTTAAATGAGATTAGTTGATGTTGTAGTTTGTGCTTGTATATTGTACAAGTTTTGCAATTTCTAAATTCTCTGAAACTTAGTCCTGATTTAGTGAGATTACCGCCTATTCGCATTAGACCTCCTTGGCCAAGATTTATCCTGCTTATCTACCAATTGCCTTCGTGGATTAAATAAAAATAAGTTTTTTGAGCATTTAGCCTCACACGACTACTTACAAACTGAATTTCTGCCGAGGCAAAATAGGCGTTTCTTTAATATATACAGTAATAGGAAAATTAATAAGGACTCTAAAGTACTATTTAGAGATTATATGAGAAAGTAAGACGCCTTTTGCACGTTCAAATTAGTTTTAAAACTCCTGAGTTTGTAGGAGAGAGGAGAAAAACGAGCGGGGGTGAATTTGCACTTTGATGTACTCGCAAACTTGCTTTGTTCTTTATTCGTATATACGCATAGTTGTATTTGATTTCGCATTTTATTTGACATTTTCTTTTTTTTTTTGTTTCGCATAGTGAAGTTAATACGTTGACTGGCGTGGCCAAAAATTACAATTTGATTTTTATTTTATATTACTGAAAACTATTTTTAGATACCTATGTATCATCAAAAAGCAAAAATGATGTTTTTTTTTTTAGGAGAAAAAGTGGTTTAGTAAGTACGAGATAACTCGTAGTTGGCAGTCAACGTGTTAATATAAAGTTCCCTTATTTAAAATAACCTTATTTTGTTTATTTTGTGTTTGAAATCAAAACTTTTGCAAAAGAAAAATTTTAGTGCCAAACAATTAATTAAAAAAGTGAAAAAATAAAAATCAAAAAGAATAACATTTTTTTTTATTTTATAAATTATATTAAATTAAAATAGAAAATCACCATATGAAAAAAATAAGAACATTAATTTTTTTTTTAAATCGTTACAAAATATAATAATACAATTACATTAATTTAAGTTCTAGTATTGTTTCTAGAGCGAATAATAATACTATGCGAAAAAGTAAAAAAAAATGAAATACACCCAGCTAATGACATAGTGTAGGACGTGAGTTTGGTTGATTTTGATTTGGAAATAGGTTAAAGGAAGGTGGTTTATTCGCAGAATTGTGTTAAAAATGTTGGTTAAAGATGTAACGGCTTTATTTGGCAAATTTTTCACCACAATTCCATCAATATTATCCTGACCTGGAGATTTTTTGGTATTAAGATTGAAAATGTTTGATTTCACTTCTCTGGAAGAGATATACTCATAAACTCATTTGGCAAGGCACGTTAGTATATTATATTATGTCATTGCAAAAAGGCGTATCTTGATAAGGGTGAACATTAAATGTTTCAAATAGATGATTTCCGAATGCTACCGCTTTACTACTCCAGGTCTACACCATATTCCATTGTTATCTCTGAATGTAGAATGTCTTTCAGTTGGGTGTTTTAAGAGTCCTGTGGCCTTCAAAAGTTTATGATCATTGTCATGGTCGCTATTAATTTCTCAAAAAATTTGCCCATTGATTCATTTTTAAGTTTAGTCGAATGTAGTTTGAGAGCTTTTATTGTTTGAATTAGACAGTGCTTATGGATGGGGATCTACTTAACTACCACATTTTTCTTAATCTTCTCTCTTCTAAGAAGTCCACGAGTTTCTAGCGAAAGCTGAACGTTGTTTTGAAAGTTAAAATTATTTTGTGGTGAAGTTGATCTGTGTGTAACTTCATGAATTAACTTAGTGAATTTTTCCACTGAAGTGTCAATATCGACACTATTTCTCAACTTTCTATCCAATAACTAAAGATTAAGAAATTATGTTAGAAAAAGTAGAAAAAAGTAATGTGTTAATTCAGGAGAAACAATCAAAAAATGGAAATCGGGATAAATTTCGAATTTAAATATCAATTTGAATACAAACACAAAAATTCTTAATAAAATGTAAACAAAATTATAGATAATATATAAAATTCATAACATATTGAATATTGATTCCTAATATCACCTGGTATAAATTCGCCGTGCGAAATTCCAAAATATTTATTTGTTTTTAATATATTTAAAAAAATGTTCTCTTCATATATGTATGTATGTATTCTCGATTCAAAGTTGCTTAACAGTTAAATCAAAACTTACTGTAGAATATCAACAAAAATTATTTTTGATAATTGGCATGTAATGGAAAAAACTTAGCATGCAATTATGAATAATTCTTTAGGAACAGGACAGTTCCTCGAATATTAAAAAGAAACTGTGGTTATTCTAGTTGAAAAAGTCGCAAACACAAAAAAAGTGAAGAATACCATCCCATAAATACGTTGAAAACTTGTGAGACAATATTGGAAATAATCGTAAAGTAACAATTGGAAAAGTATATGGAAGGCAATAATTTATTTTCCAAATATAAGCCTGGTAAGGGCGAACTCAATAAGGTGATAGCAATAGTACAACAACTCAATTCGCAGAGTTTTTTTGAACAAAAACAACACGTATTTTCTGTTGTTTTTAGGTGACCACTAATGTCAAATGAAATTCGCCGTAAGCCAGAAATGGCAAAGGCGAATCCATATAATGACATAAAGTTGTTATTTTGTGTCATTATTCCTCTTTTGTTTCTTTTTGTTTATAAAAAATTTTAAAAAACAAATTAAAATTTTTTTTAATTACGGGCTGATTTGCGCTACCATTAAGGTATGACGACCTTCAGAGGGATACTGGGAAGCATAAAAGCGGAGTCTTCAACAAAGTTGTGCCAGAACATCCAGAATATTTAAATAAATTATGAATTGTGTAGAATACAAGTATAAAAAGAAATAAAAAATAAATAAACAAAAGAATGTATATACAGTGAGCAAAAAAATGTGTACACTTATTGTAAAAAACTAATAAATAAATTAATCCACAGGATTTTCTTTGAGATGACTTTCTAGAAAATTCAGTCGCCATATTCAAAAATCACCACATTTTGTCTAAAAATGTGGGAATTTCTTAGTTTCGACAATTATTTTCTTTATACGTAACCAATAGAGAAATGTTTATAATCAGAATATAGTTTTTGAGCTTTTTTTAGTCTTAAGGGCAATAAATTTCTTTTTATATATAATTTTTTGTAGTAAGTTTTTTTGCTCACTTTACGCAAACAAAATATTTGACATTTATGTGTACTGAGGAAAGCACTCACATGGGCTAATAACACCACCTTATATAAATTCGCTTTGAGCCTGGCCTTAGGAGACATTTTTTTCGAATTTTTTCGAGCGTTGAGAAAAAAAAAAACAAAAAATAAAAAAATCGACAGGAAAATATTAATTCAGAAATTATATATGTACATATATATGTATGGCATCCAAGGCAAAGATCTCTAATGGTTTTAATCATATATGAAAAGATCACGGTCTGATAAATACTGTTCAAAGTGCGATTGTCTTGATTGATAAATGGTAAATGATCGCTTCTAATCAACTCAAGTTTTCCACGGTTTGGTAGGCCTTAATTTTTTCGATTTGGAATATTTCAATGTTTTTCGAAACCAAAGACGGAAGCAGATCTCTTAATTTGGGAAATTTTTTATGTCACATGTATGTAATTTTAAAATGAACCTTGTTTGCTGTATGATTATCTCCCCGAAAGATTATTCATGTTTTCAAATTTCCCTCACCACTGCATATCTTAAATGAATTCTTCAGATTTATATAGTGCACATTTTTAATAACAAAAAAAAAAAAATTCATATAGCATTAGCGTCGTTACATACAATAGCTACAATCTGAAAGATTTTTGGTCAGAATTGATGACAGCCCTATAACCCTCATTTAATTCATTTCTCCCATTCCTCTTTTTGATAATTTTTAACAACTGTCTATCATTTCAGAATTTTTTTTTTAATATTTTTGAAAATTTCTTGAGAATTCATTTTTTTTTTGTTTTTTCTTTTTACTCAATTGTGTTACCGGAAACCGGACTTTATTCCTTCGTCAAGCAAAAGAAACATGCTGTTAAAAAGTTTGTTTAAAGCATACCTTTTAAATTAATCAAAAGTTCTGACTAAAAATAATTAGATTATATATATATAAATATATAAGTTCCTGTTGTTCCTATAAGGAGCATAGGGCCTTATAAGGAGCATAGGATTAATTAGATTACTTTGGATTATTTTTGATTCTTTTTAATTATCCGGTACTAATCGCCAGTAATCCTATTTTTTTTTTATTAATAAATTAATATTTATGTAACTAAAACTGATCGTAAGTATAATCATTACTCCACCATTTAAAAAAATAATCTAATTACTAATCATTACGATTATTAATCATTACTTAACTGGTATGATTAATTATATATTTTAAATTATAAAATTCCAAGAACAGACTCCATCAGTTCCCCCAGTGTCGACAAAAAGTTTCCACCCACCAGAATAGCCACATCATCGGCGTATGCCACAACCTTAAAGCCTCTACACTCCAGAAGCCTCAAACCAATATTAGCAACCAAGAGCCACAAGAAAGGAGATAGCACCCCCCTGCCCCTGCGGTGTATCCTTAGTTGCATGCTTGACGATAGAACATCCACTCAGATTCGATAGGATTAGTCTATTACCCAACATGTAGGTAATAAACCGCACCAGAAAATCTGGGGCATGTATATCCCTTAGTGAATTCTCAATAGAAGAAGTGGTAACATATCCAGAAAAGCCGACAGTGTTTACTCACCCTTAGCCAAATTCTCCTCAACAAAACCTGTCACATCATGAAGAGCGCTCTCAACCGATTTACCCTTAATGTAAGCATGTTGCTACCTACTCAACAGAGACCAGTCCATGTTTGACCTCAAATATAGATCGATAAATCTCTCCAAAGCTTTCAAAAGAAAGGATGAGAGCGATATCGGTCTATAAGCCGATGTGACTGGGTTTACCAGCTTTTGGTATAAACACCACAAGCACATCTTTCCAACCGTCAGGTATATTACACCACCCGGAGACAGTCCCTATACACGTCCACCAGATATTCGTGTAATATATCACCGATATGCTGAAACAGAGCCTGAAAGATTCTATCCGGACTAGACGATTTAAAAGGCTCAAAGCTACCTATAGCCCATTTGACCTTATCCCTGGCAATGATATCCTCCAAATCGGGCATCATGCCAGCATTACAGAAGGGACCAGCTACACCCAACGGATAGCTTTCTGGATCCACATAATTGGGGAAATGAGTGTTCAATATAACCTTTAGGGTTTCTTTTCTCGAAGCTGTCCACGTGTCATCGCTCTTTTGTATGAAGCCTGGGATTTTGGGGTCCCTAGGCAGCATCCTGCGGAAACGAGCCACATCGGCAACACTCTCTATACTTGTGCAGAAACTCATCCAGGTGGTTCTATTTGAGCGCTTTATTTCCCTCTTATAATCATTAAAATTGGATCTGTATGCAGACCGGTCAATTTGCTCGTCATTGCCAGTCATTGCCCGATCTCTTAGCCTTATTAAAGGTCTCCTAGTACAACAGCGGAGTCTTCGGAGTTCCGCATTACACCAGGCTGGCTGGTTCCTCTTACCCGGATAAGTAAGAGGACATGCATCTCTATAACAAGACAACAAAATATCCGTCAAAGATCCAACTGGATCATTGATGCCAGGAGTGGAATGACCCATGAGGGCCCTAAGTTCCTCCTCCACATACTTCTCATATCTGATCCAGTCGGTTCTTCTTGGATTTCTAAAAGGCTCATGAAAGCCACCATATAGATTAATACTGATGATAATGATATCAGTTGGTGATCACAGAAGGAGCACTCATCTGAAACCCTCCAGTCCTTAATCATAGACCTATCCATGTTAGAGAGCGTAATGTCAATTACCGCTTCCCTAGCAAGATTTCTAAACGTCAGAGTGTTACCAACGTTACTAAAGTTATGCCTATTACGGACCATTATTACAACTTGTCGTTAAACTTGGGATTAGTTAAAGGTACCTTTAGCTAAAGGGAACTGGAAAGTTACCTTTAACTTATTTTCGTTATTACAACTTACCGATACAATTTTTCAAAAATATGGCAGTGCAAGAGTAATGTCGATTAAACTACTCATTTATACAAGTTTTTTTAACGCAGTGGCAACCGCGGGCTTCGTTTTTTGTTGTGTATGCTCATTTTGTTTGAAGCTGCCATGATGAAAATAATATATAATATGGCAAGTTCAAACATAAAGTGACCTTTAAATGTTAAAGGTAGGATGATCCTCCCTTTGGCTTAACGATCACTTACATCTTATTGGGTACTCATAATAGCGAAAAACAATTTATCTGCCCCTTAAAGTCCTCCCTTTAGTTAAAGGCAAGTTGTAATAATGGCCCTAAGAATAATAAAATTCAGAATCGACTCACCTCTAATATTTATGTCAGCACTGCCCCATTGGGTGTGATGAGCATGGCATCACAACCCAACATCGACATCTTTTCCTCTTCGCATGCTCCACCAGTAGTGCAATTAAGTCATCAGGAGGAGACGCAGCCTCATACGGCATATACACAGAAGACAGCATCAGATCGATCCCAAGGTCATCTCTGTACGCCACAGTTGTTACGTCACCTGTACAAAAGGAAGGAGTGATTAACAAGTCCAAATTACCCCTAGCTAAAATACAGGTTCTTACCTCTCACTTGTTTTAGGAACAAGTAACCTATAATCAGGATCGCTCAAATCCAGAATCCTATCCCTAAGGATCCAAAGTTCTTGGATAAGAGCGATATCAACTTCAAGGCGACGCAGGGTGGTTAGTAGGTTGTGTGAGGCGGCTTCGCCACTTTAGCCTCCTCCGGGTTACTGGCATCACTTATGTCCGGATGACGGAACTTAAGGTGCGCTAACCCACACAACACTACTCCTCCCCTTGCCCCTAGCCACTGAAGTGAACTCTAATCAATTGCGATCCGAAGATCCGCCTATGAGCTGGTGTTCAATCCGTCATTCTGCTTTCCAGCAAGTTTAGGTATACTGTTCACCTGCCTAAAAGTAGGCGGAACCCATACCGTCACTATTGGATGTAGAGGGAGTTCGGATTGAGGGATCACCTCCAATCGAGCACCGGGCCAGATTTCATCAAGTCGCTTTACTGCTTCCACAAGGAACTTTACACCGATGGGGGATATGCGGGCATTACTGCCATCGCAACTTTCCTCCAACATAAACACGATGAGCCTTTCCTCAATTAACTCCCATCTTTCAGGAGGGATTTTGCATCTAAATCTGACCTGTCGATGAAAGCCTACTGAAGGGAAGGGTTAGTTCCCAGGCTCCCCTGTTTCTTAGGACGCTTGGAGCCGGGGGTGGCACCTCGTCGGATCTGTTACTCTTCATGCGATCTTCCTTGTGGGAAACCTGCATGGAGGACCTATCCGCCGGAACGACCCCCTTCGCCTCCAACCTTACGTCCTTCCTCTGGGATAAAGGATTAGCTGTAGTTTCTGTCACCTTTCCCCATCTATTGAAGAAGGAACACCAACAACCTTACTCCTCACCGGAGGTTTGAAGACCCGAGAAGTCTTATTTACTCCAGTTGGGATTAAGGGTGCATAACCTTTATGCGCCTTACTTGCGGCTTGAGAAGTAGAAGTAAATGGCTCTAAGCTCTCGTCCGCACTCAAGGGTCCGTTCTTCTTGGCAGAGTCAGCGCCTCGTGAGAGGACACTGCCCGGGTATTTGGTCTCATACCGCGAAACTGTGCCTCTGTGTCGAGCCAGCATCTTCTGCTCCTTAGCAGAGAGGGAATTCACATCGCAGCTAGCATATCTCCTCAAGACAATGCAAGCCCTGCGATATGAATTTCTGTCTTTATACAAAGCGGAACGTTTCCGCCCAGTTTTACCCCCCTTGTCAGACGAGATGCTTTTCCCACACAGTCCGAATCAGTAGCTGATTGCACTATTGGGTTCGAGGCAACCTGTCTAACAAGTGGGTTCCGTGAAGGGTAAGTCATCGTCTCATTGCTCCCATTATCAATCTGTATACGAGTGAAGGAGAGCCTTTCGATGACCTTATCGTCACCGTCTTCATCCGATAGTGGGGAGACAGTGTCTGACTCCACGCACATATCTTCCGTCGAAGTGGGGATCGCCAAAGCAGTCGCCTCACTAAAGTACTCCTCCACAGCCGTAATCCTCATACCACCTGAGGCGAAGTTCCTGACGATCTCATTGTTGTTGTCAACAATGCTCGCCTGGATTCGCGCAATGAGATGGGGCGAGTCTAGTCCAGTATCCTATGCCGGTTCGTTATCATCGTTTGTCATGTTCAGTTTTCTGTTTGGTTCGTTGTCCATATAAGTCCCACGAGTGAGGGGGAAAGGGTCATCATGCCATAGCCCCCGCTAGCATGACAAGGACTTGGTAGAAAACCTAATACTCACTGAGGCGCCCAGGTATCAGTGAGGCTCCGTTATAATACAGTCGGATTAGACCCCTGACTGCAAACCATCCGTTAAGCACGGGTCGCTTAACACTCCGGATTAGGCGTATATAAGAATATACGTGATCGGGCGAGTCGAAGAGGTCACACAAGAGACATCAATTTGAAGACAGTCCTCTCACGATATTAGGGTAACCTTTAGTCGAGCACCACATCCTCAATTAGACGGTATCCCACTGGCGATAGGTACACTTAAGTCTCCACATCCCGACAAGATTGTTACCCAGGTTCGGAATTTGGTTTTAAAACTTAACGTGCAAATAGTTGTTCCGTATTATAAAGCGGAATGGTATTGCACGTATTCTTTTTGATAAAGTATTAACGAAATTCTAAATCTGTTTCGTTGTGGATAATGAAACCTGTCTCAAAATGAATTTGATTGTATTAGACTGCATCGAATTGTGCAATAGTCATAGGATTAAAAAATTACAGAATTATTGTGGTGGACAATCAAAAATTTGCTATATTTTATTGTACTCACTATACCTCAAACCTACATATTAATATATTTTTTTTCTTGTTTTGGTACACAAATTAAATTTTATTTATTTTGGTATATTTTAGGATTTGAAAAGTGACCGCAATGATAAACTTTGGATTATAAAGTATAATTGTCACAAAAATATTGCAGTGATACTGGAGGAAAAATTTGAGTACATGCTATCTTTACAACATTATATTGCCGTAAGTTTGTATTATTCGCCTTTGATGAATTTAATATACTTATTTATATATGTATATACTTTTCTATTACTTTAGGCTACTTTAATTGATAACACTGATGTCTTCACGTTACATAAATTTGGTCAGTTAGCTTTAAAATTAAATAGTACTGAATTAGCTGAGTATGCGTTTGAAAACTGTCTTGAACGAAATTCGGCCCATTTGAGTGCAGCTGAAGGCATGTTTAAAGTAATGAATAGTTATCACAATATAATGGGCTTGTACATTTGGGCAAAAAAAATATTCCACCAAGACCCTAATAACGTAAAAGCAAAGCAGATCTTACAGGAAGTTTTTAACATGTTTGAAAAAAATTTATCGCTTTTAAACGAGTGCGATGGAATATCCACTATTCTTTCTTTTGATAACCAGAAAAACTTTTCTTTTGAAATCCTGTTTGGTGAAAATAAACCTAAAATAAAACACGAAAAAATGAGTGAATTAATAGATCTAAAGAAATTTTTAATTAAACAATTAAATTGGAATTCAGTTGGGCAGTTTATTGTAAGCTTTTATTTATTCTTACGTGATGGTAACCAATCGCTGTTCTTTGTATTTGATTTTAACGATATCATTGCTATTAGTAACAATACGGACGATGATCCTCATAACAAGAATATGAGAACTCTTGAAATAGATACAAATACATCAAAAATAGAGGCCAGTGAATTGGAACAGAATTTTGTAACGTCTAATGATAATTTAACGGAGCAGTCAAAAGCTACAATAAGTGAAAAATCAGAGTCATTGCCTTTGGATGGTCAAAACTATGATTCTGACTCTAATGCTAAATCGGATGGGTGTGAAACAATAAAACCGAAACCTAGACGTCGCTGTAGTGATCTACATTTTCTTGAACAATGGGGTTGGCACAAAAGTCGTCGATATTCATCGAAGAAAAAAACTGAACGTGACGATTTAGATTCTAGTCTAAATGGATACTTAAGAAAAATGTTAATGCAATATATACTGTAAGTATTATTTTTATTGCTCATTTGAATATTTAGATTTAGTCTACAATTTGTTTAGAATAGACTTTGACATAAAACAAAATATACATATACTATATATACACTAGTGGCACAAACTAAAGCAACTGACTTAATATTTTAACATTTCGATGGCAATATTGTAAAAAATAAACCTGAGAATTTTTAAAGATAACTATTTAAAATTTTTAAGGTTCTATTAATTTATAAAAAAAAATTTTAAAATAAAAAAAATTAAATGTTTCGAATTTAAATGCAAACACTAAAGCAATTTTTTAAATTGTTTAAAATTTTTATGCATTTGATGTGCATTTGCGAGGAATTGAAGTTACTAATTTACCAATTTCGCTTTCTGAAATGTTTTCCCATGTTTCTTTTACTAGGAGGAAAAATCGTTTATACGTTTGTTAAATCTCAAAAGATTGCTAACAAATTAGATTTAAATAAAGCAGATTCCAGTTCATGCGCAAATTTATTACTAAAAACGCCGAAATGGTTAGGTACCCAGCATAAATCAACCTGATAATCTGGCAAAAGGCCTGTTAGCAGTCTTTTACACTCGCAGACCAGACATGATCTGAAAACATGTCCCCTCAAAGTCTTTTGTGATGCCAAATTATCCATATAAATTAAACTCTTCGGTGTGTGTTTTCTGACCAGTTCAATGGCCTTAACGACAGCCAGAATCTCCGCCTGAAAAACTCTACGTTCCGTCGGGAGCCTATATTACCCGACTTACCTATCCAGTCGCCGTAATTTAGTAGGTAGTGTGTTGACTTATTAGACGTGAGGCCACTGTTCAATCCGCAGATCAGACATCAAAACGAAATATTGAAAATATATTTCTTCGGCGAAAATGAATATGAATTTTTGTGCGCATATTGAATTTATTTTGTAAAATATATATTTAATAAATAAATAAATATTTCTTCGGCGACTTCCTCTCAGCAGATGTCTGGCAAAAACTCTGAGAGTAAATAAAATTGCCATGAAGTCTCTCAAAAATCTGTCGTTCGGAGTCGACTTTAAACTGTAGGTCCCGCCACTCATGTATGAAATTAACACACAACATAAATGGTGTGAGAAACTAGTCGTAATCCCGACTGAAGGGTTGTAATGAACAATTATGTATGTATGTATGTAGTTGTAGTACATTGTCAAATAAGTTTTGTAACATGGCCGGAAAAATTTTATCCGTAGGGGGGACGTATACGGCCCACGATACCATGTCCCATCTATTAGCTCTGATTAACATTCATTCCCAACTGTGTGTAGCAAGTTTCTTTCAGCTCAGTTGTCTCTCTAATCTCATACATACAATCATGAATTTCCATAAGAAAGTCTAGGGTTTTAGCGCTTGAATCCGTCCGCGACCCTTCAGTCCGCACAATATACATATATCCCGGTACCGCATTGTCATTAAACGATAATATACGCCCAAACCTCGCTAGATCATTTACGGATTCCATGGATTCGCTGTATTACACCTACGATATCCTTTTCGCCCCTTATACTGATTGAAACCCTCCCTATAGCGATTCCAATTTGCTTGCCTACTCTGTAGAACAGTTCGGCCATACACCATTTTGGCTGCTTTCGCAGATAAACAAGTGTACAAGTGAAACTATCTACGAGGGAGAATTCTTTGTGATTTCCACCGCTCCTCGCTCTCCAAAGTGCTCCTACCCCTGTATATTTCCAAGGAAAATTCCAATCTGTCTTCCTTCCTCACTGACATGTTAAAGTCAATAGAAAACTATCACCTTGGTACCTATTACTGTGGTCCTATTCTTAACCACAACCGTCGGAGTCTGCCCTCTGCTGTAGTGTAAGTCAATTACTGCTAGTAATAAAATCAAAAAATTACTTACCTCTTGTATTCATGTTTCTGCTACCCCATTGACCGTGATATGCATTAGCATCAGAGCCGAGTATCAAATCCATATTGATCGGGCTTGCATACCCGGCCAGCTTCCGTACATTTCCGTTTGGAGGGTCATCAGCTTTAATAGGCGTATAAATCGATGCAATTGCCCATTTCCGGCTCTTTGATTCGCCTACAGCCACTGTTAGATCGCCATCACTGAAAAATGAAATATATTTTAAATTAAGTGAATTGCGTGTAACCTTTGACCGCTAACCCGCAAACCCTGTTTCTATTCATCCAGCGTTCTTGGATTAGGGTCACATACTCCTGTGATCGAATGAGTTGGGTTGTTAGTTTGGCTGAGGCCGCTTCACAATGATGCAGGTCAGCCTTAATTTTCCCGGATAAGGCTTTGTTGGCCATAAGCGTGTCACCCCTTACCGCTTCCTTCCCTTATACGACTCCTTCATCTTCCTCACTAACGCACTAGTTGTTATTGTTTTATTGGTCATGACCGAGCTAGCCGAAGCTTTGATCACTACAGTCTACCACCAGTACTGTGTAATGAATGTAATGTTTGTGTCGGTCAGTTTTGTGTTTGTTCGGTTTTGCTTATTATAAAGGCGAGCACGCCGTTTGGGTATGGCTAATAAGCCGCAGTTTGGGTGAGAATAAAAATCAAATCTTTTTCAGCTATGAAGCCGTTTTGATCATTATTTTTATTCTAATTCTATCAATCAACTTACAGCTATTTATATAAATTTCTTAAGTCTAATTTCTTACATATTAAGACTTATGACCTAATTTAGTTTTTTAATTAAGTCTAATTTCTTTACATAATACTTATGACCTAATTTAGTTTTTAGTTAACTTAGAGTGTGTATGGTCAGCATTTTCCTACTTTACAATTATTACGTATAGAAAATTTGCATAATGCAATTTGATACCTCGTGCCATTGGTCATTGACAGTTTTGTTTATATTATTGAGGAATGTATCAAAATGGATAAGTGTGACCAACACACTACAACAGTGGATAAGTGTGACCAACACACTACAACTGGTCCAAGCCAGACGCATCATTTCCTGTTGATACTGCAATGAATACTTTCCGTCATAGCACCAACAGATAGTGGTAGGCCTTCAGGGATTGAACTTCCCAAGTGAGCACTGGTAGGCCTTTACATTCTTTCCTTCCTGTGCTTCTTGAGAATATATCGGTCCTTGTCAGAAAATAGTGAAGGGCGCTTCTTCCAGCCAAACAAGTTTATTTGGAGGAGCTTTCCCCTTTATTAATAAGTCTTCTTATTCTAAAGCCACTAAGGGAATGGATGATCCACTAGCAAGTTCCCGATTTTTAGCAGAGATAACAAAAATCTCATGTTCCAGCTCAGAATCCAGTTTTTTGTCTTTGTCCGACATCGTATTCCTTTCTTTTTTGTTCCAAACCCTATCATCGTTATTAGTATCTTTTTATCTCACCTCCCTTTGTTTCATTTTTCTTTAAATCTTAAAATTTGGTCCCACGAGAATGCACGTAAAGTAAGGACGGTCACGCGAAAAACGTTTTTGGAATAAAACAGTTTTAGAATTGCTTTATTTCTCTAGATTTACTAGAGACAACTTTATTGATTGAATTTTGTCTTAAGACTAACTTAACTTCTTTTTATTTTCTAACAAGAAAAGGTTATTTTTTCTTTAAAAAAAAATCGAACCAGGCAACAATATTCATGGTATTGGTTATTTGTTTATTTGACATTATTAATTTTTTTTATAGAATAATGACACTTCTTTCAGTGTCGATAAATTTTTCTTAAAATTATTGCTTAACTTATTATTTTTAGTTTATATTTTTTGGTTGGGCAACGGCACTTTGGTTTATGTCGATGCCCTTTTTGTATAAATTCTTGCTTAGTCTACATATTTGTTTATACTTAAAAGTGTTGCTTAGTTGTTTACAATATTATTTTTTATTGTCTATCGATGATCGACGCTTTGTTTTGTGTGTGTGACTTTTGTTTTAAAATTATTGCTTAATAATTTTACATACATACATAATTGGTCATTACAACCCTGTAGTCAGGATTACGACCTAGTTTCTCACACCACTTCTGTTGTGTGCGTTAATTTTTATGCATGGCGGGACCTACAAAATCTGCCAAAAATCTACGAAATCTGCTGAGACGAAGTCGCCGAAGAAGTATATTTTCATATTTCGTTTACTTGGAGATGTCTGACTTGGAGTTTAACCGAGGCCTCACATCTAATAAGCCAACACACTACCTACTTGGCCATGGCGATTTAATAATTTTAAAGCAACAAAAAATGTGAAATTAGATATCTTTCTTTTGGTTTTTAAATATTTTGATTTTTATATTTATTCACTATTTTGGAGATATCAATAGCGTCTACGTCTAAAATGATAACCAACTACGTGCCCTGGCGTTGGAAGAGAGCTGTTAGAAACTAGTAAATTTATACACCTACTAGCCATTTAAGATCTCGACTCTACTACCAATCATCTTGACCGTAGGGTGTAGCCATTTATTTTTTATCATTTTGGTAAGCGTCTAGTACTCTAGTGGTCGAGAGTAATTCACTGGTGATAGTCATAAAGTGCTGTAAACACAATCCCTACTACCACCAGAGTCTACCTCCAACTCTCCTTATCCGCCACCTGGTGGCGTCCGATTGTAGTAAATTAGACAAATATTGCACACGGACACTGTGAGTAAAGCGTTGCAGATTTATCGTAATTATATTTCGAATTAAACAATGACTTGTCCAGTCTCAGCCAAGCAGACGTTAGGAAGTGCTTTCGGGATAGTTTTGGGTTGTATTTAGATCTCTTCATTATACGAATAGCAAGTTTCTTAATGTTCTTGAAAAGAACATTAATAATAATTTGAAGCAAATTCAGAACAGACGGCGTCAGCTAATTTATTGCCTGGGATAACGAGGTGTGGAATATAGATTACCGTGATGTCGATCTGACTATTTTCCAAGGATAGAATGTGCTCATCAAGATGTCCGGATAGATTAGGCATATACTGTTCAATTGCAGACGTGACTTGGACTTTATGGTCAAAGCTCAATTCTATAGGATCGAAACTTACCCTAAGCATGGGAAAGCTGAAGATAAAAGCTATTGTCGGAGAACTAACGGGGCATGGCCTCTATAGGCACAGTATCGGGATTTTCTATACCACTGTCTTTGTAGGTAGACCTGAAAGACTACAGACTTGAGGATCTAATAGAGTTCATAAACGGGATTAACTGGCTAGCGGGATATCTTTAGATGGAGAATATTTATTTCTTCTTATTTTCTTAATTTTATTTTTTCTTTTGTATTCGAACGTCCCCGGCCACTAACCTCGTCCCCATTACGTAGGGACACGTACACACTACAGTCCGGACTGTAGCGGGTAAGGGAAAAGTAATGGCAACGAGAACATAAATTAGCTACAGAAATTAATCACAAGCTGAATAAAGTAACAATAAACAGGAACTACCTATGACAAGAACGAAAATAAATTTTTATATAAAAGCTACGTTTTATTTTACAAACACTACTATTAAAATCAATAAAATCATAATATAAGTTAAAATCGTTACATAATCTACGAAAAGGAAAATTACTACCATAGTTCGTTCTATAAAAATCTAAAGAAAGAGCACGATATTACCGTGAAAATCTTGCTGGAATACTGAAATTCAGGTTACAAAGCAAAAACTCAGAATCGATATCACCTTTAACCAGATTAAAAACAAAACAAACACCTAAAACAGCCCTTCTACGTTCTTAAGTTGGAAGTTTTATCAAACCTAATCTAGCCTCATATGACGGAAACCTATTGGCACAATCCCATCCTAAGCCACGCAAACAGAATAATAAAAACTGCTTCTGCACAGACTCTATTGAATCACTATGACAACGATAGTATGGATTCCAAATAATAGACGCATACTCCAAAATAGGTCTAACAAGTGAAATGTATAGCAGTCTTGTTATATAAGGATCAATGAATTCCCTAGCCCATCTTTTCACAAAACCAAGGACAGCCCATTCCTTGCCAATCATCATACTGCCAAATATACTGATATGATCAATAAAAGACAGTTACAAATCCAATAATACTCCCAAATCAAGAAATGTAGTCACAGTTTCCAAAGGGCAAGAATTAATCACATCAGTGGACGAAATTACTCCCCTGCGAGAGAAAACCATGCATTTACATTTTTTCAAGTTAAGATCCATTAAATTAATTCTGCACCAAGTTACAAACAAATCAATATTTCGCTGAAGAACAGCCTGACCATGATCATCATCAAAAGTATAAAATAATTTAACGTCGTCAGCATACATCAGAATATTACAATCAGAAATAGCACAAGGAAGATCATTAAGAAACAATAAAAACAGTAAAGTACCCAAATTGATACCCTGCGGAACACCAGAAGTAACATATACAGTCTTAGACAATACATTCTTAAACAATACCCTCTGAGTCCTAAGGGAGAGGTAGGAGTCTAGCCAACGATGAATAATATCAGGAATACCGATTAATGAAAGTTTAAGAAGCAAAATTCTATGATCAACCCTATCAAAAGCTTTACTGAAATCAGTATAAATTACATCAGTCCGAGCTCTGGCAAGAAAACCCCTGAAAACATGTGTAGTAAATTCAAGAAGATTAGTGACAGTCGACCTACCTCTTAAAAAACCATCCTGGAAAGAGGATATTAAAGATCTCGTATTATAAAAGAGATAATCCGTCACCAGTTTCTCCATCAACTTGGGAATAGTACTGAGTTTGGCAATACCCCTGTAATTGGAAATATTGGATTTATTACCCGACTTATGCAAAGGAATTATAAATGAACTCTTTAAATAGATGGAAAATGACCAGCCCTCAGAAGCCCATTGAATATAAAGATCAAAGGACCACTCAAGACAACAGCGCACTTTCTTAAAATATAGGCCAGTACCCCATCAGGGCCCGGCAAGTATGTAAGTTTTAGTCCGGACAAAGGCTCAAGAACAGACTCCTCATCAAATGAATATATATTAGAAATAGAGACACTTCCCACTGAATAAGGATACGAAAAGCCGCTACTCAGATCAGATCCCGAGTCCAACTGCCTATAAGTAGACTGAAAAAAGTCAGCGAACATATTCGAAATATCAAGGTAACTAGAGGCTGATACGCCCCCATAAAACATCTAAGTGGGATACAAAGATGATTTACGTTTAGCTCCAACGAAGTCGTAAAACGACTTATGATCGCTAGCGAAGTTCGACCTGATTCTAATCATATATTCCTCATTCTACGATAATCCGCACGCGCCCTAGAGTAAAGAGCATAATCAATATCAGTACCTGATCTAACAAACTTTTTAAATAACCTCTATTTTCTGTTCCTCAACCTTGACAGTCTAGCCGAGTTCCACGGAGGACCAGAACACTCCAAACGACTATTTACAAATGGAACACACTCCCTAAAACATTTAAATAATACCTCATAAAAGCCATCTAAGATCCTGTCAAGTGAAAGAGAGTCATATGGTGGTGAAATAGGTACAGACGACCAATCTACAGAGGATAGTAGTGTATTTAAGCGACTAAAATTCGTACGATGGAAATTAAAACGCCCCTCATCACTAAATGAGCGATTAATTATAGGAGGTAAACAAAGATCAACTTCAATAGAAAGTAACAACGTAGGATGATAACTATCCTCAGGAATAGATATAGGATCAATGCGAAATAAAGAGGAAATACATGGATCCTCTAAAAATACAAGATCCAAAATTCTACCCATTGAATTCAATACACCATTAACCTGGAAAAGGCCCAGATCACACATAGCGGACAGAATTTCATCATAGAATGGAACTAAAGAACATGGCACCAATGAGCCAGTCTCAGGTGAAAAATTCCAAGATGTATGCGGAATAATATAATCACCCCCACCTTCTCCTTTCTCTTCTCTTCTTTCTGTTTCTCTTTCCTATTTTTCTATTTGAAGGGTCACAATCGACCGATAGGTCTCTGGGTGAAGGCGTGGAACTATGCATACTAACCTAATCTAACCTTCGCTATAATTGATGGCGAGGGATATACCAATGTTAATAATTGGTTTCATAAGATATTGTTCAGTCCGTCATTTGATATTGTTATTGGTCTCGATAGCATGCAAATATCACTTTTTTAAGAAATGCCCTACAATCTCTTAAAGGTGATATTGGTGTAGTCCTAAAATATCTGTATATTGCAGAATTGATTCTATTAATATTTCCTTTCAAGGTCCACATCTAAATCGTTTAGCCACGTAGTAAAGTTCCAGTTGTTAAAGCTTTGCAAATGCAGTATGGGGTTCTTTGGTTCAAGGCCATATCAATTTCAAAATATTATTAATTTTACTTAATTTGTGTTTCATTTTCTTGACATTATTGCTCTTAAATAGATTTTTAGTGTATATTATTCCCAAAGTTTTCATTAGGTCAGTGATTTTAAGTGCCTCGTTTCTGATGTTAAGTTTGGTGTTATCGCAGCCTCTTCTTGAATATACGTGAAGAATTTTTAATTTATTTGCACGAATGATGGCATTTCGTTGTTTTCCCAAGTTTTGAATTGAATTATACCATTATTAAATTTGTGAGTACTAGAGAAAAAGATTTTGCTAATCTACAGACAAGATTTTATGAAAGTCAGTATACTTCAAGAAAATTCCCATTTATTAAGTTTTTTTTATAAACCAATGATGCAACACAATCGAACGCCTTCTCGAAATCCTCAGACAGTACCAGACTATGGGAAGGTATCTTTGGCCCCACTGTCGGACAGTTCAGCCTTTACGCGGCCACGACCTCCAATGGTATGAGGCTGATCGATTTCGCCGCGGCGCGTAACATGGTAGTATGTAGCACCAAGTTTCAGCATCTCGGCATTCTTAAGGTCACTTGGATGTCCCCTGATCGATCAACATCCAACCAGATTGATCACATTGTGATTGACGGAAGGCACGTCTCCAGTGTATTAGATGTACGTACATTCAGAGGTCCAAACATCGACTCGGATCACTACCTTGTCGCAGCCAAGTTCCGATTGCGCATCAGCGCCTCGAGGTCTGGGCGCTCTAGTACAGTTCGAAAGCTGGACGTCAAGAAGCTGCGATCACAAAGGACAACTGAGGCGTTCTCCGCTCAACTCGCGGATAAGCTCCGCCGTTCCCCATCCAATCTCAGCGACATTGGTGGACTGTGGGCCAACTACTACTATACTACTGCGGAAACAATCCTTGGTTTCGAGAGCAGCCGCAGCAAAAAACGTTGCTGGCAGCCGCTATGCGAGCCATTGTCCAGAAATATAGAAAGGAGAAGGGATCAGAGACGCCTTTTCAGACGAAAGAAGAGGGAGCAGGAAAAACGTGAGCGCGAGGAAGTCGAGATGTATAGATGTAGGAATGATGCTCGAAAATTTTATCAAAAGGTTAAGCGTCTAACCGAAGGTTTTAAGCCCGGAGGGTCTTCCTGCAAAGATGAAAACAGAAACTTGGAACAGATTCGCAGGGGATTCTCCCTATCGCATATAAGGCTCTTACAGGCGTAATGTGTGAACGACTGAAGCCACTCGTCAAAACACTGATTGGACCTTATTAGTGCGGCTTCAGACCTGGCAAGTCCACCATCGACCAGATCTTCACACTACTCTAAATCCTGGAAAAGACCCACGAAAAACAGGTCGACACTCCATTTTTTGTCTACTATAAGGTAGCCTTCGATAGCCCCATAAGTAATCGTGTTTTTGCCGCAATGTCTGAGCTCGGTATACATGCGAAGCTGATAAGGCTATGCAGAATGACGTTGAGCAATTCCTGCAGCTCCGTCAAGGTAGGAATGGACCTCTCCGAACCTTTTGATACCGTGCGATGTTTCAGACACGGCGATCCCTTATCATGCGACATCTTCAACTTCGTCATGAAGAATCTTCTGCGAAAGGCGGGAGTGCAGCACAATGGCACTATTTTTCAAAAAGTGTCCAGTTGCTTGCGTACGCTGACGACATTGACATCATAGGGCGTACCAAGCGAAAAGTTACTGCTGCCTTTAGTGCTATTGAACGGGTCAAAACAAAGTATATGTTATCGACAAGTAGAAACGTGCGTCGTTTTGAATCTCAGATTACGGCCGATAACTATAATTTTGATACAGTCAAGGAATGTATTTATCTTAGCTCCGCCGTTACCACAAAACATGTTGTCAGTCTGGGGATCAAGAGCAGGATCACTCTTGCCTACAGGAGCTACTATGGTCTCAATAGGCATTGGAGTAGCAGAGACCTCTCTCGTACGACAAAACTAAGACACTACAAGACGCTCATCCTCCCCGTGGTTCTTTATGGCGCAGAATCATGGACCTTATTAAGCACTGATGCAGCAGCCTTGAGGGTGTTCGAGAGAAAATTACTGCGTAAGATCTTCGGTCCAGTGCGAGTTGGCGATGATTACCGCATCCGATTCAATAGTGAGCTATACGAGCTCCTCTTCAACGTCATGGACATTGTGCAGCGTATTAACATCCAGCGGCTGCGGTGGTTCGGCCATGTCGTTCGAATGGAGGAGGATGCTCCGGCGAGACGGGTATTTGATGCGAGGATCTGCGGAAGTCGGCGAAGAGGACGACCATGTATCCGTTGAAAGGACCAAATCGAGGAAGCCCTGTCATCGATTGGTGTGACCAACTGGCGTAGGCGCGCAAGAAGCAGAGGCGCCTGGAAGGATGTATTGCGGCAGGCCGAATTCCGTTAATCGGGTTGTTAATGGGCAATTAAGTAAGTAAGTAAGTACCAGACTATGTTTGCTCGCTCATCCTATTGGTGGCAGGGTAAAAAGTCGTATTTTATGCTCAATATTTGCAATCGGGCTAGGTTCCAAAAACGTTTGGCAATTATCTCTTCTATAATCTTGGTCAAAAAGGATAGTAATGAAATCCTCTATTTGATCTGGAGTTTATTGATTTAAGGTTGGGTGAAAAAATGCCAATAACCCACTGATACACTTCTTAACACTTCAAATTATCCGCCAGAATTGGCCTTAATCAAGAGATTCTTCCAGATGTTCGTAATATTCATTGATTACAGTATTCGAGACCATTATCAGTTTGTAGCTTGTTAATTTTCCACAGGTTTCCACAGAATTCTTATATATTTTCTGAATACCTTAGAAACATCGAATTTCTGTTTAGTTCTAAAAAATTTGCAGAACCATCGATAAAGGTGACAAAATATGTTGTTCTAGCATGGGAAGGGAACCTCATTGCTCCCCAAATGTCACCATGCATAATTTTTAACAAGCCTTCAGCTCGCTGCGCTTTGAATAATTAAAACTTGTTTTTAACATATACAAATTTCACATGTAGCGAGTTTGTTCACGCACCAATTTGCGTTTAAACATGCTCATTATATAATGTTCGTTTAAAAGGCCTAATCTGCAATGTCATTTATCCATCAAATTGGGCTGCATTGCGATTCCGAAAAAAAAAAAACATAGAACTCTGCAAGTAGTATAAGTTACCGATGAAATTGGCCATGTACAATATTTTGTATTTTTTTGTACATCCCCCCTTTGCGGAAGCAACCTGTCGGTTAATCTTAAAATTAAAAGTAAATACGCCCTTAAATCTTCTACAACGAACACATCTTCAACGTTAGTAATCTCCTTGCGACCATTACCCTTTAAACACAATTTAGTATCTCTCACACCTATGCGTTTTTACCAAATTTTGAAAATTTCTAACTTCTGCGCTCATTTGTGTTGTGCTATTGCTATCTAGGCACCATTATTCGTTTTGGCATGTTGAAATCATTGTCATTTCTATTGAATTGCGCAGCGCTCTTCCTACATATGTTTGCAGATTTTGATTACTTCGCTTTGGAGTCTCTAGCGAAATGCCAGAAACTATCATAGGATCCTGACAAACCTTTCTTAAGATGCAGTAATTATTATTATCTAAAATTAATTATTTTGAATTTTGATATATAAAAAACAGCCTTGGTGTATGAATTAACAGTGGTTACGTTAGTAATACATTTTTTGTTTTCTGTTGTTTTGTTTTCCGTTTCACCCTTTTCAATATCGTCACCGTTGTTTCAATTTGAATTATGTGAGGAAGACGAGGATTTTTTGAAAACATATAGTATTGAACCATTCGACTGAGTCGCACCATCTTGAAACTGATATTGAATCTTTTTCTCCTGCAAAGTATACTTATGTGATCACTATGACTTTCTTTCCCCTAACGATTTCAACCTATATTAGCTTTTCGCTGTTACAAGTTGCCGTAGTTTAGCAGGTAGTATGTTGTCTTATTAGACGTGATGCCGAACCAAACGAGATATGAAAAAATATTTCTTCGGCGACTTAGGTAGGTAGGTATAAGTGGCCGTCCCCCCGACTGAATTGGATGGACGCGTTTACCATACCTATTCATGGAACCACCCAGAGCTTACAATGAAGCGGCTCAAACTGTCGACGTCAATGTTCGACAAATCACTCAGATCATCGATGTAGTAGGCACCAAGATGACATTGCCTTCTCTGACATAGTGCCGGGCATGTTCCCAGTAGTTAAATAAACGTCTCTTCTTCCTCCTCGTCCCTCGCTCGCGTGGTGTCCCAGAGCAATGCGCCTCGCGTGGACACCGATAATGCAATCACCCGCCACGACTTCAACAACCGCACAACCGCCTCTTTGGAGTTTACGCAGCCTTGCAGTGCGTCTTCTATTCAGCCGCGGCCAGATAATGCGCTCCACCCTGCCTTTATCCGAAGCTGCCCACCTGCGGTTGACAGTCCGTGATCTCGTCATCAATCATGAGCTTAGAGGTCCTCAAAGTGACCCCAATACCTAAGAATTCGTCGGAGAGCTCGATGGTCGTGCCGCGTCTGTCCAGTTCATCCGCTCTGCAGTTTCCCGGGATATTGTGTCCCGGAACCCAAACGGTATACACATTATACCTCTTCGCTACCCTGTACAGGTATTTCCGACAGCCGTAGACCGTCCTGGAATTCATCACATTGGAGCCCAGAGCCCTGATAGCTCGAATCCCGAATTATCTTAACCGCAGCCTGTATTGCCAACACGGCAAGCCTTATAGATTCGGCTATACCTATTCACTCCGAGAAAATTCCACCACCAACGGTTCCTCCCAGCTTGCATCCATCAGTGAAGATTTAGACGGAGTCCTTGACATTCCTCCATACCTCTTTATACGGGATGGTCGTCACGAAATACATCGAGAAGTCATATCGCGGTATCATATATTTCTTCAGGATACTTGAGTGACCAGTGTCTGATCCAAGCCATTGTCCAGTCGCCCAGAGACGCCTGATAATCCCTGCCGCCACGCCTCTACAATATAGATCAAGCGGTGGGAGGCCCAAAATTATATCCAGTGCCACCGTAGGAGTAGTGCGCAAGGCATCACTAATTATCACTCAGACAGATCGTTGCAGCCGCCCTATTAGTCTCAAGTTAGTAGCCTCTCCAAGGGATTTCTACCACACTAGGCATCAATAGGTCAAGATAGGTTTGACCACCGCTGTATAAATCCGGTGAGTCATTCTAGGTAACAAGCCGCATTTTTTCCCCAACACCTCCGAATTCAGTCCTAGAAAATTCATCTCACCCTTGCATTCTTAATGGACGAATCGGCGTTGGCCTATACCTCCTATTAAATAGTACCACCTCAGTTTTTCCGGGATTGACTCCCAAGCCGCGGCCAGATGCCCACTCGCCAACCTTCTTCAGAGTCAGTTGCATCCTATCTCTAACAGTGTCCGCAAATCTGCCCGATATTGTAAGAACCACGTCATCGACATAGGCAATAGCCCCACAACCAACATGCTCCAATATCACTAGCAGTTCGTTCATCACAAGATTCCATAGGAGGCCTTAAACGGCTTAAATCCGTCTATCGCCCATTTAACTGCACTCGCAGATTTATACGAGAAATACTCTCCTATCAGTCCACTTCTCGGACCCTGTACTCCAACTCCCAAGACCTGTCCCGCCGGAAAGTGTGTGTCAACAATTAGTTACAGAGTTTCCATCTCATAGCTAGTCCGTGAGCCATCGGTCCTTTGCAACACCGACGGTACAAAAGATGTAGTCGCCAGAATCCTCCTAAGCCTTGACGTCTTGTTAATAGTTTCTATATTGCCACAGGAAGTTTTCCATGAGTTTCTCTTGGCCCGCCTAAGGATTCTTTTGTATTTCCTGAAGGATGCTTTGTAGCGTTCCCAATGTTCGGCATTCCCGGATTTGCTCGCCACATAAAAGAATCCACGGGACTCCCTTCGTCCCCCTGTTACCCCTTTTTGGACATGCCTTTTCAAATGACCACCATAACTTCAGTAAATGTATCTGTGACAGCTTCAAGTTCGGAAACACTATCAATTTTACTATACGGAACTGGACTCATGCCCAGATCGATTAGATGCCCATACAGGTCCCAGTTCGCTTTCCTAGTATTTCTAAACGTCCTCTTCACATTATTCCCCCTATCAAGAGGGAACTTAATCTTATTAATCTTAAATCTATGGTCAGAGAAAGAGTGTTCCTCGGATACTCTCCAGTCTCTGATATATTCATAAATATTTTTCGAGGCAAGGCTTATATCCAATACCTCTTTACTGTTTCTAGTAACAAAAGTGGGCGTGTAGCCCACAATACATATCACAATATTGTTAGAAATAATAAATTCAAAGAGTGACTCACCCCGTTCATTTACGTCAGTGCTTCCCCATATATTATTATGAGACTTGGGATCGCTACCTGGGCCTACCTACGTATTTTGGATTAACCACCCTGTAGTTTTTGCCACAAACCTTGTTGGCAATAGACCATGGTTCTTGGATTAGAGCTATCAGGGGTGTCATAGAATGCAAGTCGGTTTTGCCTTTTGTCATTCTTGAAAACCAATATTGGATTAATTTGGTGTCACAAAACCAAGTCGGTTTTGTTATTTTCGAATTGAAATAAAACCGATGTTCGAAACAGCTGTTGTTTACGTTTGTGTATTTATTTACAATTTTTATTAAAATAATAAAAAAAATATCGCACACCCAGTACAAAAGTGACAACTCAAAATTTTCATTTTTGAGAAATCGATTAAAAACTATTTTGACTTAAATAAAAATAGTTAAAAACAAAATCTTTGGACCATTATTAGTAACAGTTAACAACAACAAAATACACTGATATTTTTTTTATAAATAGACCAGTGTATTCTACATAGTTTAAGCATATAAACTCGAAAAATTAAAATTTTGAGTTGAGTCACTTTTGTACTGGGTGTGCGATATAAATCTTTTTAAATAAATAAGTAAAGAAATGAGTATTGCTGTCATCGCCTTTTTGTTGTTAGAGGAAGAGCGTTCAGAAAAGGTGAAAAGACGAATATTGCGAGATTGCAGCAACCCACTTGAGTTGCCGGAAGCATATATTTGTTATACTGTACATTCATATTTAAAGCTGCTTTGCAGATTTATAGCATATTACCGATTGAACAAAGACGCTTTTTGTATGGTCCTAGATACAGTAAAAGAACACCTTTCCCATTCTAAGATCCCGCCATTGCTACAACTTGTAGCTACTTTGCGATTTTTAGCCGAAGGGTCATACCAAAGATCTGTTTTAAATTACTCTAGCATAACTCTGGGTAGAAGCACAGTTTCTACAATTTTAGATGATGTGCTCAAAGTTATGGAGCAGTTCATTGGTCGTCAATGGGTGCAACTAGTAATGAACTCCAACGATAAGCAAAGATCAAGGGACTATTTCTTTAATAAATTTAAAATCCCTTCAATAATTGGTTGCAAGACGGCACTCATATAAAGATAATAAAGCCATTAAAGCGAGCATTTATACTTTAATCGAAAAGCATAATGAATAGGAGTGTAGGGGTGTTAAAAAGTTGATTCCGTTGCTTTTTGAGCACATTACACTACCATCCGGAAAAGACAGTAAAAAATTATAAATACCTGCTGTGCTCTGCATAACATTTACAGGAGATATAATGTGCAAACCAGTGAGGATGAGCTGACTTCATAATTACCTGATAGCGAAGACAATGTTATTTTGTCATCAAGCACGTCTCTGCAAAGTGAAGCTCAGACAATCAGAGACGAAATTTTCTTTCATATAACAAACAGACATGTGTTAGCTGCTTGGTTTATTTTCAATAACAAAACCGATAACAAGACTTTTTGTGACACCTAAAACCGACACTTATTCAAGTTCGAAAACAAAACCGATAATCTTGGATTGTATGACACCAAATTTTTGTGTCGTTTTCACTTCCAATTCCAACATTATTGGATTCTGTGACATTCCTGTATGTCTATTTTCCTGTTTGCAAGCCGGAGAAGTAGAGCAGCCGATGTTGCTTTGAGTGGTGAAATTTATCGGGACTATTCGGACCATGTTCCGTTTCATCCACCTTCCTCTCCACCATTGTGACATCCTCTTGATCAGCCTCATCTAGGAGTTCCGACTCCCTTAACAGCTTCCCAAAGACAGAAGCCGTATCCGATCCAGTGGAAGATAATGAGCTAGCTCTGGATCGGGTATGACCTTGTATCGAGGTTGCTGCAAGGTCGTCTTCATCTCTTGTGTCTTCGTCTATATCGCCCATGTGTTCGTCCAGTGACGTTTCCCCCGAAGGGGCATTGTCTTGGACTCCATGAGGCGTCTGTCTTTTTTATATACCTTGAGTATGATGTGCCCAAATCCGTAAGCCACCACACCATTGGAATTTGCCAGGTAGTCCAGGGATTCGTGATTGACAATTATTGTCGCACAGCGAGATCCGTAGCGCTCGTCTAATTTGGCAATTTTCCAATTGTGTGTTGGTAACTTTGATCATTTTCAGCACTTTTTCCGGATCCTTTGGATTTAGAGGAATCCAAGAGCGTGTGCGTGGCCTGCTTGGGATTACATCTTTTGACACTATTTCAATCTATTCAGATCTCTCCCAGTCTCGATATGGCGATGGGGAAGAGATTCAGGGCTCTTTTATCGGCACACGTTAATAATTTAACGTGCCCTTGGTGCCAGCCACACATTTGGTAAACTGATACCGGTCCTGGATTCTCCTCCATCACGTCAAGGAAAACATCTGCCAGGGCGTCCTCTACCAATCTCCAGTTGGCTGGCGTAATGCTGCCATCTAATCGGTCCACCACTGCCATCTCGATGCTGTCTTTCAGTACCTCACTATACAAGATGTTGGTACAACGCGAACTTCTCTGCTTCTTTGCTACTGGTGCGTCACTCTTCCTAGACCGCAGTCTTTTGACAGCTGCGTCCATGGCTGACATCTTTTCTATCTCAGCAAGCTTATTTTTGGCCCAGGTCAGCGATTGCGTATCACGCTGCGTTCGGCTATCTGTAGGGATTTTAGAGATCCTTTCCAGAACTCGCTTTGCGCTCAATCGCTCCCTGTACCGCTGTTTAGATTCTATTACGTGTTTTGTTGCCGCGTCAACCTTTTGACTTGTAGAGCCACTTTTGCTGGACGAAGGTTCGGCTTTTTCAGCAACCCCACTCCTGCCAAGGCCAACGCTTGTGGCTTTTTGTTTTTGCTACTGAGAAATTTCTATTTTTTGGCCTGCTTTAGGGCTAACCAAGTTCTTCTCTTTGGATGAGACGGGCATTGGCTTAACACCCGTACGCGGATTTTCGCGAGTCCCGGTCTCGGCCTCCACAGTGGAGGACTTCTTATTATTCAGATTTTCCTTTTTTTTTTGTTTCATTTTCCATCATTTTTGTTCCCACGAGTTGCGGATAAGGGGATGGTCCGCCTGGGCATGGATCTGCATTACCCAGGTAAGGCTGGTTAATCCTGGAGGTCGCCAGGTATCCAGGATACTCCGTTAGTGACTGAGATATTTTTGATGGCCTGACCGACTCTCGGCACGGGTCGTGTAACACCTTAGTCCAGCCTATACCTCTAATCTATGGTGAGGGCCCCAATCCACAAGGCCATAAGGCCAACTGAATCACAGATCCCCACCTTAGCTGATGGTCACTGTATCGAGCAACCTCCATAACCGGCCAACGCCCACGTGGAGGGTTCGGTAGAGGATTTTCATCAGCCACTTGCTCTCAACAGTTTTTAGTAAAAAGTCGGAGTAAATAAATTGTCATGAAAGTTTTTTTATTTGTTTACTGATTTACATAATTTATAGTTTATCTATTATAAACACTAGTTAACAATAAAGAATTTCTACATACAATGTCTCTTAATCGGGGTCTCAAGTATTATATACATAATATAAATTTGGTATTTACAAATTGCTTACAACTTTTATATTTATTCTTATATAAAAGAAATGAATCACCAGCTTTTTGCAATGAAAATTAGTTTAAAAAACAATACTATATTAATGTGTTGGAAAAGATTTGACAAGAATTAAAAAAAGAACAAAATAATACTGTTTATTCTTCAACATAGGCCATACGCCAATTGGCTACCGGCGGGTATCGTTAGAGATTTTGATGGGGTCCATGATCTCATCAGGATATGCCATATCTGCGGATAGTATTGCTCATGACTAAGTCAATGGTGGATTTGATTATCTGGGATGATGCGGAGTGTAGTCCTCTTACGTAAGTAATTTAAACCGGTTCTCGACATGTGCACGTGGGCAGGGACCCAGGTTAGTATGACCTAAGTGCCGATACGATTACCTACCGATTGGCTGCCGTGATGGTTTCCTTAACAAGACTGGTCAACTACAGCGCAAATCAAATCAATCCTTGGCAACACCTAAAAAGGACCTGGTTAGGAGGTCGACCAGATCTTAGCCCCCGTTAAACTGGCAAGGCCAACAGTTATTCACCGAGGTGGTAAAACTCCTTTTGGGATTCCACTATAATTAAAGAAGGACTCTAGCCTGACTGGCTCGGGTCGAATAGCACCGTAATCCAGTCGCCCTATAACGTTTCTTACATTGGTCGTGATCGACTACAGGTCGGAAGGGATTCTAAGGAACCCATACTCTAGAACGTTACGGTTGACCGCCACTCGGAGGCTTTAAGTCTTCGTATACGGTCCTTCAAAAGGATTGTCGGAATCTTTGCCTTGTGAGTACACACCTAATCGCCAAAGAAAGCATTAAGTTATTGAATTTTAAAAGAAATGAAAAAAAAACTACAGTGGAAGTCGAAGTTGACTCCGATTTTTATAAACAATTTTCTAAGAAAAAAGAGTTTCACGATAGATTGAATCTGGGTATAACCCGTATAGATATGGAAGCTCGTAGTGTGACCCTGAAAGCTCAATGAGGTCTATAACTTTTCGTGTCTTTTTATGTGTCGAATGGAGGGCCTTGAAGTTGACTTCATTAAAAAATGCAATTTTTGGTCAAATAGTCGATTTTTTTTACAAATTATTAAGAAAACAGTGTTTCCCGATTGGTTGAATCTGTGGCGCCCTTGAAGCATAAGTTTTATATATGGGCAGTTTCGTGTCAAGTGACCCAATTTTTAAAATCGATGTCTTCCGATTTAGATCCAGATTCCAGCACGATCCACAAATTAGCAAACGTTTTGAAAGCGTTAGGAATCATCCAAATCGAAAGACATCGATTTTAAAAATTGGGTCACTTGACACGAAATTGCCCATATTTAATTTTATTTAAAAAAAAAAGGAACTAAAAATTATTTCTATAAGAGACATATTAACATTTTGTGGGACGTATTTGACTTAAGTTTTGGGACGTATTTATTATCACACCCTTAGTAAAAACATGAGTATTAAAACATTAAATTGATGCCCCTATTGCGGTTGACAACTTTTGTAGTAGTTTGGTCGTCTTTCAGAAATCGGTATTGCCATTCTCAACTTAAACGCGGTTGAGTTTTTGGTTGTGCGGTTAATTTTTAGTTGTGTTTTATGGTATTGCGGTTCACCACTTTGTATGAGTTTGGTTGACAAAAACATTAAATATAGACAACTGCTTATTAGCAGTTGAGTCTTTCTCAGTTATAGATTTCACTTATATATTTAATACATTTTCTTTTTAAAAATAATAGAAAAAAAGATAAAAATGGAAAAATCGTAAGTTTCTTTCTGCTTAAAATATATAATTAAATATTTAATACGCAGGAAATTGAAAATAACAACCAAATAACAACCCAATTTGAGTGACTTGTGAAGTTGTTGGAAAATAATCCAGAAATATCTAAACGAAAGCAAAAATTTGGGATGACCAAAAATCAGTGCAAGGAAGCGTGGGAAGGATTTTCTACAGAATTGAATAGCTTGGGTCCACCTACAAAAACCCCCTCCGATTGGCAACGTATAAGTATACAGCATCTAAAATATTGTAAATAGACATTTTATATAGGTTTGGATTCACTACAAAGCAAGTAAAAAAAATTGCTAATAATAAAAAACAATCAAGCAACAGGAAGTGGTCCTTCACAAGAAATTCCCCTTAACACCCTTGAGGATTGCGTATCCCTTCTGTTATCACTAAATGACCAAGTAGCTCCATCTGGACACACATTCGACGTTGATAATATTGTTCCGACAACCAGTCCCGCTTTTGCGTCTCCTCAAAATCCCGATGTGGAGCAAGTCATTACAAATGCACCTGAGATGTTATTAAATATCCCGTCTAAGAAAAAAAAATCAACAGAACAAGAGCGCTTTTAAAAATTACACATGGGACATTTCTTACTTAGCACTGGGTAGTTCAAGAGGATTTGAATCATCGCGTATTTTTCTACGTATACGAAGAACATTTATATTAGCGTCATGATTTTGATCTTCGTAAAATAAATCCACACTTAAATCCATCTTTAATTTACTTTTATTTATATACAAAATTGATTTTAACTTATTTTTGCGTTTTCATTTCTTCTATTTCCAAACAAATTTCATGGTGTTACCAATATGAAATTTAAATTTCATATCGGCAACACCATAACAATTACAACTAAAAATCGTTGAGTTCCGCAATATCAAAAAATAATTTGGTTGAGTAAAAGTTGGGTTGACTGGCAGACGACCAAACTGAGTTGAGTTGAGAACGGCAATAGGAGCATGAATTTCTGTCACTGGGTTTTCGTCAGCATAAATAATTAAATTAATGTTGTTCAGCGCCACTTCGACTATATGTGTATCAGATTCGTTAAACAAACTGAGACATAACTGTAAAAGAAGACAATTTTTTAAAACACACTTAAACTGAAATCTTTTTATTTTGGCAGAAGCTAGGTTTTAGACCCACACTATCTTTAGGCAATTTCCTTAAAATTTAGTGTGAACTCCAATATTTCCAAAAACCTGTCACTTTTTTTAGCCGAACAATTTGACTCTTCATAATATAAAATGTGTGTAAAGATAAATTTGAATTCTAGTAATAAAGACAAAAACTAGCAATTAGGACACTCAATGTGAATTCAATTCATATGAATTTGTATCGTGCATTTGTATTGAACACACTATGGTTGTGAATACCCAGTGTATTGCGTATATTGTATTTTAAGCGCCGAAAATCAATAAGAGGAACATCAGTATTATAAATTAATTTTCAAGCAACAAAATAAGAAAGAACGCTACGGAAAAAAGTAATTATTTGTGCGAACAATATAATTTTGAGATGTTAATAGTTAACTTTTGTCACTAGGAACTATTTTCTTCTTAATTATTAGTATATACTACATTATTTGATAGCACGAAGCCAATACAACTTTTAAAAAAATATGAAAAAATGTATATACATTATCAAAAACAAGCATACGACTTTTTTTCATTTTTCTAGGAAAAATGTACATATATTCACGCAATTGAACTACTAAAGCCTAAACCAGCGGTCTTCTAGTATAGCAACACAGTTAGAATGAAACATCTGCTTTGTTTCTAGACGTGCATGCATACAAGGCTTCTAAAAATACATTCCAGGAAAATAAAAAAAGTGTTTTCCACTTAACATCCCACCTCAGTATTAAAATTTTGTTACAAAACACTATAAAAAATAATATACCTTTACGATATAATAGACATGACGTTTTATGTTGTCGTTTATGAGGGTTCATATCAACACTTCTTAATGTAGCAACAACTAAATTTAGGTCTCTTTCAAATTTTTAAAATATTAAAATATCAGTTCTCCTTCTCTGTTAAAAGCTCGCGTGAAACTTGTTTCACACATGTGTTTATTGTTGTCGTTTGTCAATATGGAAACAACGTATGTGGATTTTTTTAAGGAAGATTATTTAGCGTTGTTTACTTATTGCAATTTATTAAGTTTTTGATAGTAAAATTAAAACAAAAATAGATTTCCAGAAATTACAAAAGCAATATTAGTAAAAATAGGACGATTTTTTAATTAAAAGACATTTTAAAAAAGATTAGAAAAATCATTGATTTGGGAACATTTCAAAAAGCATTTTGATAGAATTTCTTTTTCTTCGAGCAACCATTGAAACATATTTACGAAGAGAATAAACAACAACCCGAAAAACTTCCTTACCTAGGTAATATGAGTCAATACCACTGGTTTAAAGATCACGCATACAGCATACATCTGTTGATTGTGTTAATTTTTAATAGGATTACTAATATCAGAGGCAATTTTCAATAAAATATAATACATTTGCAACGTCGACGAAATTTCGTCAGACGTATTTATTCTTATTTTAATACAGTATTCCCCGGATATAAGCACTTTCAAAAATTCTTGCAGGATAGTCTTTATAAGCATGGAATTCTTGTATCGAAATCCTACACCTAAGAGCAAATAGCAACGTATCACTCATGCTGGTAGGATTCTATTTGTCTCATTGGCAGTAATGGCTCGTATTTGATTGAATGCCATCTTGATCATCTTCTTCAACTCTGTGTGATCAACAAAATTGTAATTTGCTGGACCCTCGTGTTACTTTGGGCCCACTACTGAATTACTGAAGGAAATGGATCCGGAGCAGAGGATCAGGTTGTTGAGTTGCCTGAGACCTGCACCAGGCCATATTAGTAGAAGAACTTGACAAATTACAGAAGTCGAATATTGGTGGATTGTACGTTTTCTATCAGGAATCAATTATCTGAGATTACGTTGCCTCAGTTGGTTACGTTTTCTGGATGGGACAGAGTTCAGCCTCTGTCTCGAAAATAATGAAACCATAAGGAACATTCTGTGGAATTACATTACGTTGTTGAACTTCTTACTACTTTTTCCAATAAATCTATTCTATTGTGTTAATGGTGAATATTGGCTTCCAATAGCTCAAAAGTTGCTATTTTATCAGCATAACGCAATGACTTAACATATTCCCATTAAAAGCAATCCAGAAAGGTTTATTTGCACGAATCAGTCAGTTGTTGAACAGGACCAATTTCGGAAAGAAAATTGTCACTAAACGGGGGTATACGCCAATATACCAACTTTTTAAGTAAATTTTTAGAGTAGGAAGTACAATTTTACGCGTTTATAAGCGGGGAATGTTTAAAAGCAGAATGCATATATGGCAATGCATATATGTCATTATGAAGCAAATATCAAGATTGCATAAGTTTCAATGCTATTAAGCGGGGTATTATTATATCCGGGAATAATATAACTAAGAGTATTACACGTTTGAATGGTATTCACTCACATTTATTTTGTAACTTTCTTCTCTTTTTTATTATACATTTATTCTGCTTTGTGAAGGATATGGAGTAGAAGTATAGAGAAAAATTATTGAAAATTATAATAACAATTATAAGAAAAAATTTTCATTTCATTTTGCATTGATTGTTTTAGAAACATTATCCTTGTTCAGCTTCCGCAATTCTTTCTAAAGGCCATTTTTTTAATGCAAGCTTAAACTCGAGATTAAGTTCATCTCCAGTTAAACTTCGTTTTCAGTTTTTGAGTTTACTTAATCTTGAGTTTAATCTTACGGTTAAGCAGTTAATCTTGAGTTTAAACCAACAAATTATTTTTTTACATAAAGATCAATAGTATTCAGCTTTTGTTTGTTTTTATTTGTTTTTGTTTGTTTTTGTTCTATACAAGAGCAAATTATTGTGAAACACTGAAATTTTTACTTATAAGAGTGGCAGCTCTACAAGCTTAGTCTCCAGTTAAACTCCCACTCAAAAAATGAAAACTCAGTTAACTGAAGATTAAATTTAACTGGAGATTAACTTAATCTTGAGTTTAACTTGCACCCAAAAAATGACCCTAAGTGTTCCTGTTGATCGACAAGCTTACATACAGCAGATTCAATGATATTTTGTAATTTTTGCATTTTCGTTTTGTCATCTTCAGATGTTTGTACAAAGTTTTGTAATATTGTACTCAATTGGTATATTTTTCATTTTGTAAGCGTGCGATTTTTATGAAAACAGAGCTCTATAGGTAATTTTACCCAATTTTGTGGCAAAAAATCATTTTTCTTACTTTCAAGAATGCTTTTTTTGTTTTGGTATTTGATAAAGATCATATCAAAGCTATAACGGCATATTTTGTTTTTCTACAAAATTAAATACTAATATTTAGCGAAGTTTCAAAAACATTGTTTGTGAACAAAGTTGAAAGGCAGGATTTGGTCGATTTTTTGAAGTTCTCTAAATAGGCGAAAAACAAATATAAATTTAAATTAAATATTAAAACAAAAGTGATAGGGAGTGCTTAATAGTTTAAGAAAAATATTTTGTTAAAATATATTTTTTTGGCATAAATCTGACATAACTTTTCAATAAATTTTTTTCTGAAAATTGAGTTTTAGTTAAAGCAAAAAATGACCGAATTCGGTTAAAAACGTGTTAAATGAATAGTTTTCAGTTAATTTTTGCCAACTCCATGTTGCGATTTTTTTGGGTTTTTTTGAGAAATATCATTTCTCATCGGCAGTCTTTTTTTGAAGTTTTAGACAAAAAAGTTAACAGTCTGTAGAACTTTTAAAATTTAGGTCGGCATATTGCATCCACCATTGTGAATTTGAATTTTTTTTTCGAATTCATCAACCTCAAATTCTTGAAATTTTTAAATTTTTTTTGTTCTTCTTCGTTGTAGAAGACGACTGCCTCATAGAGTTGAATTTCGATTACATGTACTAATAAACCCATAAAATGGTTCCTCCGAGTTCGATGGAATTTCAACAAAATTTGTATTCCCATACTCTTAATTGTTGCGATCTGATAGCTAGCTCCGCCTTATTACTTGTTAGAAATTCACGACAATGTAGTTTCTTTTTCAACTCTTATTACTGTTAAATCTACATCAAGTTCTTTATTTCTAGAAAACAACCTTTTAAAAATTGCGACACGCTTCGATTTTCCAAGTAAAGACACTATCAACCACTTTTCGTATCATTCTCGCGATATGCGCTTCCACTGGCCTTCCTAACAATCTGCGGCCCACGCCCCGAAATGTTTTTTCACTGATTTTGTAAAGACGATCGAAAATAAATATGTATCACTTTTAATTTTAGTCAATTCAAAATTGACAATTCAAGAACTGGTTAATCAGATCAGTAAAATATACCATAAAATATAATGAACTTAAAAAAATCAAACAATATGACATATTTAAATAACTAACACCATATATCAACAACAACTGCCTCATTTCCTACAACAGTTTTCATTTCTGTAGAGTCATAGTTTCCTGTTCAAAAACATTTCCAAAGTACAAACAAACAAAAACTAATGTTCAAAATAGAAATTAGCTGTTCGAGAGTTGAAGGTCGACGTTCTGACGTTCCGCAAGAAAGTATTTTGTTTCCTTATACGCATTGGTGTGGTTCTTTATATACATACACTGCTGATTTGCCCACTACTACCTCAATTCATACGTCACCTTTTGCGGATGATACAACATTTATCAGCTTCCATTGCGTCTACTCTAATATATCATATCAACTACAGACATATTTTCGTGGGTTAAAAAATTATCACAAAATTGGATAATCGCAGTCAGTGTCAGGAATTGCACTCATGTCACTTTTACACTATACATCGTGTCTCAAAAAGATAAGTAAATTACTTGCCATTTAAAAACTATTTAAATACAAAAATAGCCCAAATAAAGCTGAAATCAAATATGCTGTAATCGACTCTTCAGTTTGGGGACTGCATGCGCTATATATAAAATAAATTAAATACACTACAAATCTTATGAACAATATCGACTTATATATGAGAAATGGTAGAATCTTAACGTACGCATCGTTACGGAGGAACATCACGGAAAAACATTGTAGAAACTACGTGCTCAAGTTATCCAAACGTCTTTAACTTATCCAAATACTGCAACTTTTGAACTTTAAGGGCCATTTTTTGAGTTTGAGATTAACGGTTAAGTTAACTTAAACCTTCGTATTGTGTTTTTGAGCTTACTTAATCTTTCGCTTAATCTTACGTTTAATCCTCAATTTAAACCACCAACGCTAGTGGTTAAAAGTAGCTGAGAAATTTTATTTAAAAAGATTTTAAGCGAAAGAAAGCCGAATAAGACAAATATTTAAGTGATTATGAATTATATAAAACCCAAATTGACAATAGACATTCTTAATTTATTTATTACTTTTCAAAAATAATTTTTTTACTTAAAGATCAATCGTGTTCAGTTGCTTTTGTTCTATACAAAAGCAAATTGTTGTCAAAAACGTTGCCTCATTTGCATTTAAGTTTGGCAGTTCTATAGGTCTTAAACTCCAATTCAAAAAATGCAGATTCAATTAACGTAAGATTAAATTAAACTGGAGATTATCTTAAACTTGAGTTAATCGTGATCTGAAGAAATGGCCCTAAGGGCATACAAGAGTCAAGAAAAAAAAAAAACAATTATTTAACACATGCTACAAAACAGCTCTATGATCCGTCTGCTGTGATTTTGTATATCACTGCAAAGGCGTTGTGACGTGCTCTGTTTCAATTCATTATGTACAAAGAATATCTAAAACTGTGTTTACCAGCTCATTTCTTTTTTCTACAAAGTAACCATGCCGTTGCATTAACTCGTACTTAATGTTCAATGCCTTAACGATGCGATTAAACGAATGATGGTATCAATTTATATTAATGAAGGGTTAATTGCAACAAAATATGTGAGAAATGTTGTAGAAGCATTGTGTACAAATTTTGATGGAAAGCATTTTTTTGGTGTACAAATATAGGATGTTTTTTATAGAGGTATAGAACTTTAAGTTGGCATTACTTTTCAAGATGGCGACCGATTTAACAGCTGTCATGTGATTTATTCTCAGTTTGGTTTGGCAATTCATCATGAATAGCACCGAACACACAGAATAGAAACCATTGACGTTTAATAAACGCTCATAGCAGCAACATTACTGGCCAATTTAGAGGGAGAAAAAAAATGTTATAATGTTTTGCGAATCAAATGTGTTAGAAGCAACAGATATACAGAGTGAAAACTGGCGGCTAAAGTAGAAAAATTAAATGTAAATAAACATTTATTTTGTGTTAAAAAAGGGAAAATTTGGAATATTTTTTAATTTCTTCAATGAAAAGTTTAAAGATTCTTAAATATTTAATTATTAATCGAAATGTGTGTAGTTTTTGGTCACAATGAATATAGTTTCTTGTGCAAAAGGTAAGTAAGAAGCTGAATATATCAAGATAAAAATAAGACGTACTGCTCACAAAAAATTTTTCTGAAAGTTGCCAATATTTTTTAATTTTTTAAAAGAAAAAGTTAAAATTTGTTATTGCTATTAGTTGTTTTTATTATTTATTAATAGTTTTACACAAAAATTACATTTTTTATTAACTCTCGCCAATATAAAAAACCCACCCCAAAAACTAAAAAAACTTAAATAAACAAAACATTGTTACAATCAGAGAAGGACAGAAATACTTTTTGGTAATATTTGCTGTCCCTTTCATAATTCGCTGGTAAACGTCAAAATTGCGTTTCGATACTGGTTATACGGTGATGAATAGACTCACGCCTGAACAACGCTTGCAAATATTGAAGCCAAACGATCATCAAGTAAGGCGTAGATTCGTCGAATGGGCCCAAAACGAGATTACCGTTGTTCCCGATTTTCATAAGCGAATTTTGTTTAGCGATGAAGCGCACTTCTGGTAGAATGGCTACGTCAACAAACAAAACTGCCGCAATTGGAGTGAAGGTAATCCTCAAGTGTATGTGGAAACACCGTTACATCCAGAAAAACTGACTGTTTGGTGCGCTTTATGGGCTGGTGGAATCATTGGTCCGTACTTTTTCAAAAATGATGGTGGCCAGAACGTTACAGTCAATGGTGATCGGTATAGAGCCATGATTACTAACTTTTTCATTCCTGAATTGAATAACCATGATGTCCAGGAGATGTGGTTTCAACAAGACGGCGCAACATGTCACACAGCTCGTGCCACAATAGATTTATTGAAAGACATGTTTGGTTACCGCCTAATTTCACGTTTTGGACCTGTGAATTGCCCTCCAAGATCTTGTGATTTAACACCGCTAGACTACTTTCTGTGGGGCTATGTAAAGTCATTGGTCTATGCGGTAAAGCCACAAACGCTTGACCATTTGGAAGACAACATTCGCCGTATTATTGCCGATATACGGCCACAAATGTTGGAAAAGGTCATCGAAAATTGGACGTCCAGATTGGACTACATCCGCGCCAGCCGTGGCGGTCATATGCCAGAAATCATATTTAAAATGTTTATTATCTTTCGGATAAATAAAATTCATGTCAATCGAATAATCCATCGTTGTTTTATTGCAACTTAAAGTTCTATACCTCTATAAAAAAACACCCTTTATTATGTTTAAATGATGCCAGTCTTTTGCGAATTAACTGTTATCCGTTCAAAGATTTCTAATGATTTATGATAAAGCGGGGATAATCTCTAGTAGGGATAAATTTCTGCGTAGTTATAAAGAACATGTTTTTAAATCAAAATGCAGAAATCAAAAACAAAGTATTGGTAGATAAGCATTTGGTAGTTCTAAATTTGACTGATTTGTGAGAATTCCCGTATATTTTAGAGTGGAATAAATAGATGTAAAAAATTCAATGTTTTATACATATAACAATAGTCCCTAAATACCTGACCGCCAGTGTATAAACAAAGTATTGAAACTGAATTTTCGCTAAATATAAATCTTATAAAATAAAGACTTAAATGAAATATGATATTTTTAGAGGTTTTAAGGTTTATTGTTTAGATAATAGATCAAGATAAGAAAGTAAATAGATAAGTTTGTAATTGAATGCAATTACTTCTAATAAAATTTTTATTGTGTTCTTCATTGGTCGGTAATTGATTTGGGTACAGTTTTCATTCAACATTTGTATACATTTAAATATTTCATGTTTAAAAAAGACTACATATTTTTTCAGCACTTCAAATAATGCCAAATGGCCATTTAATGAAAAATGTGAAAATTCTACTGATACTGAAATTCATTGCGATGAATGTAAACTCTATCTATCTGCTGAAAATTTCGAAGACCTTACGAAAAAAGAATTCGAAACTTTTATAAACAAATTAAAGGTATAAGTTAAAAGATTTCATTTATAAAACATATTTAATTGGAACCATTTAAAAACTTATGATTTTTTTATAGAGCAAACTAACTGATGTAATGGACGTTGTATATAAATGGTTGAAGTATATATCGGCTGCTTGGGCTTTTCATATACCAGAAAATCTAAAGTCAACTTATATAAAAGTTTTCGAAATTTATATGTAAGTAATGCAATATTTCCTTCTTTGTTTGCATTTTTTTATTTTATTTATTCATTTTATTTATTAGTTTATTATAATTAGCAATAACACAACAAGATATTTATCTTACAAGTGATAGTGTTATGCTTAGGAGCTATAAGATATAAAATATTAAAAGCTAACATTAATCAAATATAGTAAATTAATAAAATAAAAAATTAAAAGATTAATAAATTAAATTTAAATAAAAATATAAAAAGGAGCAATTTAAGAAACTAACAATACTTCAGATGTAAATAAAAAAGTTAAAAGATAATGAAATATAAATATATTAAAAAGACATTTACAAAAATCGGTATAAAAAGTTATAATAAATATTTAACCGATATATATATATATATATAACCGATAATTACCAAGCTAATAACGTAGAAACTTATTTTTAAGAGAATAACTTATATAACTCCTTTTTGAACGCATTTGCATTGCCTAACTTTTGCATGTAGTTTGGTAGGGAATTCCACAGACTTGTGGTGTGTATAAAAAACTGTTGCTGCGACAAAAGAGTCTTATACCGTTGTTGAATAACCTTCATGCCCCGGAAAATCTAGCAAACTTAATTCGGCTTAATAAATATTTCGGTTGTTTCGTGTAAACAATTTTATGGAATATAATGAGGCATTTACTTTTCAAAAGATTATCAAATTTCGCACTAAATATCTGGTACGCTAAATGAAAAATGTGATCCGGTTGTCATTACTATCACAGTTTGCGAAGTTTTCACACCCATAAATTTCGAAGCATGCTGTAAATTCTGCGAACAACAACACTTATATGGATAGACCACAATAATCTGTCATTAAAGACAATGCCCAGATTGGTTGCAGACTTGACAAAGTCAATTCGATTTTCCCTGATACTCAATTCAGATATGACAAACGACCCATTGGTTTTCGAAAGCTTAATGCATTTGGATTTTGAGAGATTGATGCACAGTCCATTTGCCGAGGCCCAACTGACAATTCTCTCCAAATCACGGTTAATATAATGTAAACAAGAATAAATATTTTCCTTACGAGTACTGGTATAAAGCTGCACATCATCAGCATACATATAAACCTGACAGTCAACCAAAACATCTGGTAGATCATTTATATACATACAGAACAACAGAGGCCCCAATATTGATCCCTGGGGAACACCTCTACTAATATTAAGCGAGATATTTCCATTTAAATGAACCTTTTGACATCTGCACAACAGATAAGAAAAAATTAGACTACCGGCAGAATTAGAAAAATTAAACAGTTTCCGGAGCTTATTCAATAAAACTTTGTGATCGACAGTATCCAAAGCCTTGGTGTGATCACGAAGAACTAAAAACGCTATTGTCATCTAGCTCCAACCTAAGATCCTCAACTACATTTAATAGAGCAATAGTACAACTCCTATCTTTCATGAAACCCGACTGATTAACAGTCAAGTACTTGTAACTCTTGATTTTGATAACTATTGATTTGTCTAGCTATAATGTTTTCCATTACCTTTGACAAAAAAGGAAGAATAGCAATTGGCCTGAACTCATTGTTCGTTTTGGAAATGGGAAGGATTTTAGCTAGTTTCCATTCATCAGAAGTAGATTTAGTCAGCACTGTATTGAATAAGTGGGTATAATATGGCAAAAGTCTAGGTGTCAAAGCTTTTAAAAACAAGGGGTCTAAATCATCAGAACCAATTGCATTCGATTTTACCGCTGAAATACATTCCAAGACTTCGAACTGATCAACGCAATGAAAACTAAAGGAGTATTGTGGGGGGACATAACAAAGGTCATCATACAAATTACCGATAGACGTTGGAACCCTAAGATGTACAATTTGGTCATTTTTACAACAAAATCATTTTTAGGACATTTTACTCCAATTCCTATTTCACGAATCACATTCCATTTAGATTTATTGTCCATCGCATTGGAAAACTTTCTACCATAATACAATGTTTTCGCAGTCATCAGTCCTGAACCTTTTCCAGCGCTTGTAGGCACTATCCCTCTTCTAAATTAGTGCTCTTATTTCAGTAGTAAACCACGGTTGTTGTTTAGGTCTGATGAGCTTGGTTTTAACAGGAATGCATCTGTTATAAAGCTGATGCACATTTTCCTGAATAAACGCTAATTGATCATTAGCATTACCCGGTGTATAGACCTGGTCCCAATATATGTTATCTAATTCAGTATTTAAAGTTACATAATCTATATTCTTAAAATCACGATAAGTGATAAATCTGTTTGCAGCACAAGTTACCGACATTATAATTCAGGAAGAGAAGATCATGGTTAGAGAAACCGGAAGCAGAAATTTGGTCATATAACAGTACCCTTTCATTTACAAATACCAGGTCAATCAGGCTACTGGACGTTGAATGGAAGTGTGTAGGTGTTGAAATATTCACAGGATTGAGATGAAGTGATAGCATTGGCCCAATTAGGGGATTATCGAATATAAGGTTATTATTGAAGTCACCCACAATAACTATGTCGTCATATTGAATGGTAATATCCTCAAGAATGGAAATAAAAGGTTCAAGATTCAAGCTACAATTCGGTATATAAACACTACCTAGAAGCAGCTTCTGTCCATCGCCAGTTGAAATATCTAGAAATAAATATTCAATTTCATTCCCAATGTGGGTTAATAATATTTCCTTGCATTGTATGCCGTTACGAACATAAATCGCAACTCCACCATCCCTGGCCCTGGTCTCAATTCCATTAATTAAGATTTTCCTATCCAACCGAAAAAGCCTAAAGCCCTGTAAATTAAAAACTGAATCCTGAACATATACGGGAAACCAAGTTTCGGAAACGCAAATAACATCAATACCCGCGGACATAAATAAATACCTAAATTCGTCGATCTTATTATTCAAGCTCTGAGCATTTATGTGGACAATGTTGAGACCCACTCTCTGCCTAGCAAGAATTCTTATCATGTTATACATACTGTCTCTGGAATTAGAACCACTAGAACTCATTAAAACTCATTTTAAATGTAAATTAATAACTCTTGGCACTGCACCTACTAATGCCTCTGATGTAATATAGGAAAAAGCTATGCATATTTTTTGCGACAAAGGGTTTTGTCATTTTGCTGTTGTTCGCATTTAAGTATGGGATTACTGCTGTAAGATAACTAAGTTGGTAATGTTTAATGGTTTGTTTTTTTACTGTCTTGTGCAAAATTTATACCTTCTGTATTGGCATTAGATCTCGTAAGAGTTGATTTTTTCCGAGACTGGTGTGGCAATCTCAATCAATTACTTTAACCTAGTAGATGTAGTTTTTACTGGGAAACAAATTTTTCCACTATTCCGTTCACCATTTCTTCGGACCTTTGATCAGCCGAATTAGCTAAGTTCAGACTTCTAAAGAGTAAAGCTGCATTCAGGTTGCTTTACACTGCCATTATTTTCATAGATTATAAAACAATTAAACAGCATAGAGTCCTATCAAAGAAAAACTATCCAAAAGGGAAACCAATGTAACTAAGGCTGTGAAGAGAATAATTTGAAGCGGTACCAGCTAGGACAGCAGAAAACTTGCAGTACGTCTTATTATGATCTTACTCCAGACAATTGTGATATTGGACGGTACCTACTTGTTCCTCTATGGTGACTTGACGGTGTGATAGGTACCTAACTTTGGGTGAATTTTGTTCTTTTTAATTTAATCCCACTGGGCTCAAATTCAAATCGGAAACGAGATCGTTGTAACCTTTTCCGATCTTTTCTTTCCCTGATTAATAATTCTATATTTTACCACTTCTGAGTCCACGCTGGCGTCAATACCTTTAATAACGCCTTTAGCACTTTCCAGATGGTGAATAAAGGACCTCCTTTTTCAAAGTTTACATGTATCAGAAATTTCAGCAGCGACAAAATTACTCAGGTCATTGATGAAAACCCGACCAAGAATCTTGCTCTAGCACGCAGAGACTGAAAATATACTCTACAGACTTTCGCGACCTTATGTTATTACAAATATTGTAGAGATGTGGTCTTGTCTCATATATTGGTTCTTGCCATTCAAGATGTAATGCCACGTCAAAAAACCTACCTAGGTCCTAATAGATTCCCTCTCCAGTTTTAAAACCCACTTCGTTTTGAGGTTCTGCATTTTCCCCGGGACTCCAATTAAGAGTTCACGGTTCGTTTCATCATCGATCGATCAGTGCCAGTCTCTGTTTTCGAGCCAGAGTAGAGATTGCATTTCCGTCAATTAGGCCTAATATCACGCGTTAACATTATATGGAAACACCGCTGAGCCATTCACAATCACATACCCTGACCTGTTCAATTTGACAATCCTCAAAATTCTGTCATGTCCAAATTCGCATAACGTAGCAAGATCCCGTTTAAATAACCTCGAAAAGTTCCTTGCTGGCAGTCTCGTCTCCACCACCTCCACCAGAAATAGTTCTAAAATCATCACCAACGAAGTCTGGGGGTGCTCCGAGGGTACATTTTTCCTCCTTGTCCAGTAATTTCTTCTGTCTCATCGATTCTAATGATTCACAATGCCCTAAGCTCCTTCGTCGAAAAAGATACCATGATACTTAGCTCTCTTACAAGGGCTAAGTTTAAACCTGTTTAACTCTTAAGGGTAGGCAGTTTTATTAAAGCCAATCTACTAGTATATGAAGGCATATCCAAATAATTCCATCCAAGGCCACGCAAGCAGAAGAGTAGAAATTGTTTCTGAACAGATTCGATGTGTTCGCTCTAAACATTATAGTGAGGATCCCATACGATGGATCCATACTCCAAAATTGGTCTGACAAGCGATACGTATAACTGTTTAGTAATAAATGGATCAGTAAATTCCTTTGCCCAACGTTTTATGAAGCCAAGAGTGCTTCTTGCTTTATTTACAGTCAAAGTGATATGATCAATAAAGTTTAATTTTGTGTCTAATAGGATCCCAAGATCAATGAAAGAGTCCACTATTTCCAGTTGATGACCTCCAAGCAAGTAATTAACCGCAATAAAATTATTTCTTGAGAACCGCATACATTTGCATTTTTTAATATTCAGCTCCATCATGTTGTACTCGCACCACAAAAAGAAATTATTGCGATCACTTTGTAGATAAATATGCTCGATGAAATTATTAAAGGAGAGAAAAACTTTTACATCGTCAGCATACATCAAGATATTGGCAAAATTAACCATGTTGGGAAGATCGTTTGTAAACAGCGAAAAAAGAAGTGGACCAAGATGGCTTGCTTGAACACCAGATAGCGCATAAATATACTTAGATAAGCTATTGTTCACACATGTAGTCTGCTTTCTACCAGTCAAATACGACTCTAGCCATCTTAAACTCCTATTATTTACACCCATTAAATAAAATTTAGTTAACAGGAGTTTGTGATTCACTTTATCGAACGCCTTACTGAAATCCGTAAAAATTACATCAATTTGCTTCCGTTGAGAAAAGGCCGCATTTATCATGGATGTTAACTGAAGCACGTTAGTTGTAGTTGAACAGCCCTTTCGGAAATCATGTTGATAAGGTGATAATAACGATGAAGTATGATGAACCAAAAAATCGGCAATCAGTTTCTCGAACATTTTTGGAATAGCACTCAGTTTTGCAATGCCCCTATAATTTGTAACATCAGATTTATTGCCAGATTTAAAAAGTGGTATAATACACGAGTCCTTCCAAAACACAGGAAAATATCCATAATTAATCGAGGTATTAAACAATATGACTAATGGTGTGATGAATGACTCTGCACATCTATTTAAAATACAATTTGGACCCTCTTCGGGACCAGGACGAAAACACATCTTTAAACTTTTCAGGTTCATCAAAATATCAGTCACTAAATGTTGGAATAGATATAACTTGAGCTGATGTCAGCGAGTAAGGGTACATATTTGTATCATTATAATCAGCATTAGAATAAGTACTGGCGAAGAAATCTGCAAACATATCACATATGACATCAACACTACATGATTCTTTATCGCCAAATTTCATAAAAGATGGAAAACCAGATTTTCTCTTCGAATTTACAAACTTATAGAAAGATCTAGGATTCTTAATAAAATTATTTTCATTTTATCCATATAAGTTTTATATAATAAGTGATTTAGAATATTATATTCAGAATATCTTCCGTAATCAATAATAGAGCCAGAACTTTGGTATTTCTTGTAATACTTGTAATTTCGATTTTTCAGTCGCGACAGTTGTTTAGAATTCCATGGTGGACCAACCAGAGTATACGCAGGTTTTAAGGGAACACAAATTTGAATTATTGAATGTACTTTCTTATAAAAGATAGAAATCATCAAGTCAATATCAGAAGCATTGTTAACGGAAAGCAAAGCAGATTGCGTCACCTATCGCTGCAATAGGGCAATTGATACAAAATGGAAACTTCATCCCGGTGTGGTTCGTTGGATTTATTCGATGGTTATCGAACGTAATCTTGTGTTCTGATGGGCATCCCTCAATAAATATAAAAATTCTTAATTCGCTGTGTTTATTTGACTTCCATCTAAACTACTGGCCGAGCACCATGTAACTTGGTAAGATGTCACATTATTCTCTCTCGATATTCCTCTATTTTATCTGAGGATCAGAGTAAAATCGACTATACATTGTCTGAGCATACACTTGATAGGAGATTTCTCATAAACTTTAAAGCAGGAAAGACTGGTATTCATAATCACCTCCGGTTATTCTGTGAAAAATTTCACAGGCGGTTGTAAACTTGAGACTAAAGTAGGTGCTGAATTTTCGAAGGGTTTAATCTTAGAATAGGTTCCTGCCTCCTTTACTATTATATTGCGTTTTAGGCAAAATTACGCTGCGGAGTTGATCCCGAATAGTGATCTGCAACTTTTAGCATGTTTATCTTCTCTGACAGCCAAGCAGCAATCAGATCTATTTCGGGTGCAACTTTCAGTTCCATACTGGTTGGCATATACAGTGGATACCTTGATTGACGGTCGCGGTAGTTTAAAGCCAATTTGGGTTCCAGGGATATCTATGGTGATTGTGTATCTAAAGAAATTGAAATCACATGAATATAAATGTACCGCTTATTATTTAGGTAGTTATTGACTGATGACAAATCTTGGGGAAAGCAATATTTTTTATTGCCAGACTTACCTTGTAGAAATTGGACAGGAAACGAAGCAATGAATTAATTATGTTGGATCTTAGGATCAATACTGTCACTGAATCTATTCTAACGGCTGATTGCGGAATAGGAAGAGCCGCGGAGCGACTTCGTTTAAAAGTCTTCTGCAGATGTAGTTCGTTTGATGAGAAAGTGAGTATTGTCTATTTCATTTGCCAAAGGCCGTCTCTGACTCAACACAAACTTATCTCATTTGGCTTACTCTTTCGATAGTATATCTGCAGTATCACTAATTGATACATCGAATCGATTACTAAATTTATTAAAATTTCTTGTTTTCTGTTTGATTCTAAGGGATTCATGGTTTAAATATGAAGCCCTTATGCCAATTGTCGAGAACTTTTAATCAGAAGTTACCGGTTAGTTTTGGGACACCTCTTTATGTGATACCGTAACAAGCCCCTGGGTGTATTCAAATAAGCTGAGATGTTAATATTTTTTCCTATTTTGTTTGATATTTGATGACTGTAACTCACTTTAAAATTACATTTTTTTTGAAAATATCGATGTTAAAAATATCGGTGATAAGTGTTTTATTTTCCTATCATACACGTCTGAAAACTTTGTAGGGGGTACAAAGCGACATGTTACTGTTGCCTTGTTGCAAAAACGATGTCAGTCTGGAGATCAAGCGTAGGATGACTCTTGCCAACAGGCAATATAGTAGAAGAGAATTCTCTCGTATGAAAAACTCATATTCTAAAAGTCGCTCATCTTCGACGTGCTTCTTTATGCTGCTGCCTTGCTATGTTCTAGTGCGAGGTGGCAATGATTTCCGCATCCGATGCAACAATGACCTGTATGAACTCCTCAATTTCGTAGACGTTTTGCAGTGCATTAACATCCTGTGCTGGATTGGTCATGTCGCTCGGATGGATGAGAATTCTTGGGCAAGACGGGCATTTGATGCGAGGATTAGCGGTGTTGAGGACGATCTTGTCTGAGTTGGAATCACCGATTAGTGAGACCAACAGGCGAAGTCGCGTAATAAACAGGCGCTTGGAAGGATGAGATAAGACAGACCTAAATAATTTAATTGGGTTGTTAATGTCCAATTAATAATTACGTTTATCCATGTCATTCTAAGAAGGCTTTCCTACACTGTACTTTAGGGCATTTTCAATTTCACTATGTGTTTTTCTGTGTTATTTACTCAAGCAGAAATAAAAGTCTTTCAAATGCACTGCAAGTATTAAAATATAATATGTTTTAAATTTATTATTTTAAAATTTAAATCAGAACAATTGTATCATTGCTAATATTTATTATTTTTAACTTCTAAAAGACAAAATAAAATTGCGTAAAATTAACACACCACGCAGCTGTATAAGAAACTAGGTCGTAATCCAGTTTGAAGGGCTGTCCAATATTATTGTCTTATCAAATATACAACAAAACAACTGCGTTCATTGGAAAAAAGCCCCAACCACGATGCACTACTAGTACCGTAGATCGTCTAATAATTACTCATGCGAAAATTGCTTTATAATGTGGCTAGAAATGGCCGTAATCCAGACTGAAGGGTTATAATGGCCAATTATGTATGTGTTATACTTTTATGTTTAATAAAAGAAAGACCATGGCATATTTATAACAGGTAGGAGCAACTCTACAACAAGTACAACAATGCAAAAACAACAGGCATTTTGTTTTTGTAAAAGTGCATTTGAAGTGTCAAAAAAATTAACCCTCAAACCTCCATAGGAAATTAAAGCAATTAAAAAAACTAAATAAATTTTATATATTGAAAATTCTTATGATTTTTATGTCATGCTAAATTACACAATAGTGCAGCACCTATAAATAAAAAAAATTATCAGCTGCATACGTTATTTCTTATTTATTATTGTACCAATTAAAATTTGTACCTAATTTATATTTATTTTATGACTGAATTTTGAAATTGAATACTTATTAAAACTATTATCTCTTGAATTATATTGTGAATTATTTTGAATTAGCTTTAGTAGAAAATTGAAATCAAAAGTTGTACTTAAAATTCACTTGCTTCCACAACACTCACCCAAATTGACAGACTCAAAAAAGAAAATAAGAAATACATACTAATACTTCTTTCTTTCTCTTTTCTTAATCCCAATTTGTTTTAATCCCTATATCCCAATCTTCTGAAAGAGAATTTGTTTTAATTTCAGTCATAGTTTAGGCACCTAGTTGGAGACATGAATTTTTTTTGGTAATTCATCACTTTCATCTAAATATCTATAAATATAGTAAATCTAGGTTGTAGTTTAAAAGATATATGTATTTAGTGTTAAAGGCTTAAATATTGTTAATCATCCTGCAAAAATTTTAATATAATTTGCTTTAAAATAGTAATCCTAAAGAATTTCTAGAGTGCGTATCGTTAAGGATACATGCGGTACATATGAGGGTTTATGACTAATATAAATACGAAATTGAATATCGAAACAAAATACACAAAAAACAAACATTTTTTTTGACATTCAAAAACTCGTCAGCTGTTGAGTTGCTCCTACCTGTTATAAATATGCCATGAGAAAGACGCTTTGTTAATTTAGTAATAAAAAACTTTAACTGTATTTGGGGTGTGTCTGCCTTGCATGTCACAGCTTGCTTATTATGAAAAAACGGTTATATATGAAAATGTATGTAAAACTTAAAACTGATGAAGTGTGCAGCGTCGCATTTCATGGTGATGCCACACTGTTATGCTGCTGCTTCATAATAGGGATACCCCCAACAGTATGTTATGTATGTACAATAGATAGACACTAGTCTATCCAATGTAAAAAGAAGAGGCCTAGAATACGGTTTTAGAAGCAATAGATGCACCAAATATACTACGTGCCAGAAAAAAACCGTATGGCTCGCCTAAATTTTGCTCGAACCCATTTAAATTCGACTCCAAAGCAGTGGAATAATTTTCTATGGTCGAAAGAGTCTAAGTCTAATCTCCGAGAATCAGATAGAAGATCCTATGTTCGACGACCTTGAGGTGAGAAATTTAATCCGTGGTGTGCAACCGAAAAAGTTAATCAGGGAGGGAGAAATGTGACGGTGTGGGTATGTTTTAGTGAACATAGGATTGGTCCAATTCACCGCATTACTGGTACAATGAGAGCCACAACCAGCAGAGACCTGTTTAGCTCGGTTATACTTTAATGCGCTGAATAGGAAATGCCGCTTTCTTGGATATTTTACCACGATAATAAAACGTGTGTTTGGTTTTTTGGCTAGGATTGTTAAAGTCTGGTTGGAGAAACATCAAATCCTTGTTATGTACTGGTTACCGCAATCTCTCGATCTCAAACCGATTGAGAACATGGTTGCAAAATGTAATATCGGAAATAAAACATTACCAAATAGAGAAGAACTTTTCGTCAAATTGAAAAAGCTGTGGAATGTAATTCTAAACGATTACATTGAAAAGCTTATTTCCTCGAAGACTGTAAGAAGTTCGGAAATAATAAAAAAACACAGATATGCCACAAAATATTAAAGAACTATTTAGTTTATTTAAGAGTTTCAAATTTTTGAACACTTGAATTACAACTTGTTCTGTTAAAACTATAGTTATTTATTGTTTTCAGTTAATGAAGAATAATTTTTGTTTTTTTTTAATATAAACAAGAATTAAATTTAAACAAAAAAAAATAATTTAAAAATCTACTTAAGGTGTTTTGATTAAAAGAATCAACAGTTAGTTAAAATGTGGTTTCAATTGTAAATGTATAGCTGATTACCATCCATAACAATCGCATCTGCTCTTGAATAGCAACAGTCATCATACCACACTTGTTGTACAGATTAAGAAGGAAGAAGTCTTATATTACCTTGTGCGGAAGAACAAAAGATATTTTTTTTAGATAATCCGCAAACGGTGTCATTATTCATCAATGGTTCTTGGATAAATGTGATATCACTCGCTTTTTTGAATGGTGCCAAGAAAACACATCTTCGAAAGGTTATTCTGAAACTTTAAGGTCATCTTCAAAGATATCTGATATCGACAAGTTTGTCGGAGAATATTAAAAAATGTTTCCATTCAAAACTTCGAGCACCTTTCTCGAAGCTTTAACAGTGTCGATAGCTTTGATTACTCACCAATCGTCAGTAGGTAGCTCAGAAGTTTAAAATCTGATAGCTCTAATAATATCGACCGGGTGTTCGGGACTAGTTTCGAACCTGCCTTTGTGCAAGGCCACAGAGCATTGATTAACATATGCAGATTTATAGTTTGCTTAAGATATAGTGTCATAGTCATTACCGTTATGGAAACGAGTGCTTCCAAGTAGATGCAGATATTACACAGTGGGCATTAACGTAAAGCTATTCGCATTTAAGGGACCTGTATCTTTGTCCAATAACTTGGTCCAGAAGCATCTTTCCGAATGTTCATAATGTTAATATATATTAAAAAATATTGAAGTAAATAATTGACCAGCATGTTCCTCAGATATCAATCCAATGAAAAATATGTGAGAAATTATGTCTAGCCCTGTTTTCGCCAAATACACAATTTGAAGAATTGCATAAGATTTTAAAAGCATTTAAATCAGTTTATGAAAATACTACCAAGAATTTAGCCAGTAGCATGGAAAATATAATATTTAAACTAATTTTCAACAGAGGTCAGCAAATTAATTTTTTTTAATAAAATATGTATTAACGCTTGCTTAAAACGAAAATAAATAAGTTGACCGAATAACGGATTATTTAAAAAAAAAATACAGAAAAAAACAATATTATAGTATTAGAATATAGTTTCCCAATAGTAAATGAAAAATGCTTTAAAAGGAAACCAGTCTGAAACCAAAAATGAAGTGATTTTATCTCTAATACTGCCCCTACACGTTGCGATTACTTGTACAACAAAATTTAATAAACAAGTTGGTTTTGTTTGTTTCATACGTTTCCATTTTACAACCAACTTTACGTTTAAATGGTTTTTGTAACATCATGTTAGGTTAGGTTAGGTTAGAGGACGTGTACTTGTCAATTAAAACATCATGTTGGTTGAATGAAAATCAAAATTTATTGGTCTCCAATCAACCGACAACCAAATAGCCCTCCAACGCACTCTAGGTAAAATAACTACATTTTCTGGTCGAAATTATAAGGAATGACTGAATAAGGATGAAAATCGGTATATGGCAGTTTTTGAGGTTGCTGATTTCGAACCTGAGGCAAAATTTTCAAATTCAAAATGGTGGATCCAATATGGCGACCTAAATTTACAAGGAAATCAGCGTACAGGAGTTTTTAAGGTTGTTGATTTCGAATCAGAGGTAAAATTTTTCAAATACGAATTGTTTTAACGCGACCAAATTCGCCTATTCTTTTAAAAGTTTACCCAAAACTTAATATTATAAAAAAAATTTAACTAAGGTTGTGTCAAAAATCACACTGTATATACTGCCTTTCAACTCTGCTCACAAACAATGATTTTGAACCCCCGCTAAACAGTCGTCGTTAATTTTATAGGAAAACAAAGTACGACATAATTAGCAAATACCAAAACAAAAAAAGGATTCGAGAAAATGAGAAAAGTGATTTTTTGCAACAAAAATGGGTAAAATTGTCTAAGCAACGTTGTAATTGATTGCACAAATTTATCAAGTAGTACAAATATTCGCAGTGTGGAGGGACCGCAAATTAGTGAAATCTTGGCTTAACTCCCCAAGTAATAATTAAGTGGTATAAAAGTATGTTTTTTGAAAACAATCATCATCGATTTTAAATTAAGTGTTGAAGTGTTAATTATACATATAAATTTTTTTATAATAATACAAAATTATGTACACTTATAATCATAAATATTAATATTGTAATTATTGTGTTTTCAATTACAGGTCGCACTTTGACTTATCAACTTGGAACCAATTAACTCCGTTTAACTATGAGGCGTCTTTTAGAATTTGCATTCTTTACTTGGAATTGAATGTAAAAAGCCATCTAAATAATAACAGGTATTGAAAGCTTTACGTAATATGCAAATGTAGTTTAATAAAGATTATTTTTGTACAAATTAGAGGAAACTAAGACCTTAAATATGGACGATTGTACATGATTTTTCAGTCAACAGCTTATCCAACTTTGTTTAAAAAATTTTCTTGTAGCGTCAACATTCAAAATAAGTTCGGAAGTGTTTTCATTAAAGGTCTCATATTTTTTATTTTTATGATGATTGTTTCTAGTATTCCATAATTAATATAATATAATAATTGCAGCATATTTCTGTATGCCTCTTTTCCACTTTAACTAATTTTTTTGTTTGAAATGCTGTTTGCAGTGTCAAAATGAAAATGACGAAAAAAATCGCCTTCACACGTAACAATTCGGTTATTCAATTTGATCTTCGGTTGAATGAAAATCATTTTCATTCTGAAGTTTTTAGAACAAATTATTTGATTTCGTACAGCGTATGAATTCGCTTTTTTCATGAATTAAATTTATATGTACATGTACACCACACATGAAACCAGTTCAAAGTCTAAAAAGTTATATTTTACTACTGATTGCAGTAACACTTTAGTACTTTAGAAATATACATAAAGATCTCACATTGCGTTGAAACTGAAATTATTCAGAAGGAGAGTTGAACAAGCTGGATCTGCATACACGTCATCTAGCTTGCAACATTTTGGATTTCCGTTGGCACAAAAAGTGCCATTATGCAAATATCTTACACATACATATAATCACAAGCTTAATTTATTCCTGATGCAGGTCTGAATAATTCATATTGGCTTTAGGTTTCAATAATTAAATTATTTCAATATGAAATTGAAGATATAATAACTAAACATAAACAATTAAATTATATTAAATAAATATACATTGTTACATGCTAAATAATTTTTTTAATTAAATATTATTTTTACTTCTATTTTATTAATACATACTACTTTCATTTTTTAATAAAACAAATTTAAGACTCAAATATTATTATTTAATTAGTTTAATTTTTTATTGTATAAAAATTATCAAACTGCCATTTACAGTTAAGCATTTATATCAATATTTGGTATTAGTAATTTTAATGATTAATCTACTGTACTTTTAGTGACTTATGGTATGTGACATTCAATCATCTTCTTGGTAAAATTGGGAACTGTCATGTTATAAACGAAAAGGATATAGATGTTTATATCTTGAGATTGATTTATTTAGAGTATATTATACATAACGAAGATAATAAATTGGAAGATTGTATATCCTGTTTGAACCAAATATCTGATATTTTAAACCGAATGGAGCCATCGTTTAAACTGCACTTACCAAATTTAAACAATACTTGTTTAAATAGAACTTATATTCAAAATCTTCAATTGATATATAAAAGGTATTGTTGCTATTATTTTAAGATATCATACCTTATTAATTTTGTATATATTCAAAATTACAGACAAATCGATATTAACAGAATTCCTAATTTGTATAAGAAAAACGATTGGGATGAATTAGTTAATATAATAACTAATAACATAGAAATAAGCAAAAATAATTATGATGACGCAAACTGGTTGAAAGATTTTAGTGCACAAGTTAAAATATTATTACAATCGTTTTGGCAAAAGGCGTCTTATGATGTAAGTATACGACGAAGTCATGATATAATACATTCAGGTATAATTTTTATCGAAATATTACTTTATATGTTTAAAAAAAAATTATAGTATGAAGTCTTACTTAAAATGGAATGCAAATATCTTTTATTTGATAAAGCAACCTATTTGCATGAATTGTTTTAATTTATTTATATATGTATTTATTACACTGTTATTTAACTGTTAAACCAATTTATAAGTATCCAAACTGTAGTTTTATTAATTGCTGTAAATTTTCTTTTTATTTCACGGAATTCACATTATTCGTCATTATTCGCTCGTAATATCCTCGTCTTCACTTTAGTTTGTAGATTTAGGTTAGAGGACATGTACTTGCCATTGAGACAAGTACAGTACTCGGGGCTCAGAGTTGACCCATTGTAATACGACCTAAAAGAAAAGGGGATAATAGAGGAGATAGGGAAAAGGGGAGGAAGTAGGAAAGGGGAATAAGGAGGAGGAATAACACAGAAAACAAACACACAAGAGAGCGCGACTACACCATTGAAGCCCTTAAACTTCTCAACTAGCTCAAACTAATAATGAATCTATGGAGAGCCTTAATATCAGCACTCGACAAAGAATTTAAACCCTAGAAGGAGCCCCTGCCTCAACCTACTACGGGCTGGACAGAGGTTCGATAGTTTCCAACTCCTCCTTGTCGCAACATATACTGCAATAGTCCGGCTGGGATCTGTTCTAGATCCTTGTCAGCGATTTAATCTCGTAGTGCCTCGTAATAAACCCAATAACTAATCTCAAACTTGCATAATCTAAACCCAACAGCGAACCCAGCATCTAACACATCAACCTTATCCGTCGTCTAATTACTGAGAATTCCCCTATGACCCGGATCCCAGCAGAGACGGATTCTTTCTGGTCCAAAGAGTCCTTAGACGAACAAGCCGTGAATCATAGCAGACCGACGAAATGACTCTTAGGGCAGCCTGACAGTCAACGAACATCATATAAGATTACGAATCTGAAATGGGCCTACCAGCTACATCCTCAATAGCATTCAAGATCATCAAATTTAGTTTTCAAACTAGTTTGAAAATTCTTGAATTTGTAGGAGATAGGGGAAAAACGAGCGGGGGTGAGTTCACACTTTGATGTACTCGCAAACTTGCTTTGTTCTTTATTCGTATATATCGTATATATCTATTTTTAGATCGTAAGTATCATCAAAAAGCTAAAATGATGTTTTTTTAGGAGAAAAAGTGGTTCAGTGAGTACGAGATTACTCGTAGTTGGCTCCCTAGAAGGGAACGCATTCTACGAGTTATCTCGTAGTTGGCAGTCAACGTGTTAATATAAAGTTCCCTTATTTAAAATAACATTATTTTGTTTATTTTGTGTTTGAAATCAAAACATTTGCAAATGAAAAATTTTAGTGCCAAACGATTAATTGAAAGAAGTGAAAACATAAAAATCAACAAGAATATAATTAAATTTTTTAATTTATAAAAATCAAAAAGGATATAATTTAAATAAGGTTAATATGTTAAAAAATAATAATACATAAATATATAATATTTTATAACATAATAACAAATATAATATTCATATAATATTCATGTCTTGTGTTTGAACCTAAATCACAATGCCAAATAAAGTTACAACTGTCAAAAATAGCAAAAAAGTTATTTTTTACGTTCAAAAGCAAAACAAAGTTTAAAAGAAAATGCAAAAGAGTTTGTTAAACTAATTTTCAAAAAACTTTGAACGTGCAAAAGCCGCAATGATATTATTCCACCGCAATTTTTTAAGAAACATGTCGTTCTGCTGTTTTTGACTGTTGTAACTTTATTTGGCATTGTGATTTAAGCCGAAAGTGCATACCAACCGTTCTATGCGACCTTGCATTTTAAAATAAAGATTTATTATAACCGCAGTGAAATTAGTATTTGTGATATATAAACTGATAATAAATGCAAAAATTTTTTTATTTTACTTACATTTTCGACTTTTGACTTTACCGTCAAGCGAATCAGAACATTTTTATTCGAAAATTTTTTATTAATTTTCAATATTAAAAAAAAAATAAAAAAAACAATTATTTATTCATTTGAGTCTTTTGACTGAGCCTTTCATCAACTTTCATAGTGGACAGACATAAACTCAGACTTTACACAAGTAAAAAAAAAAAAACAAGTGAGAAATAAAACATAATAAAAAATAAACACAAACAATAAGTGCGTGTATTATAAAAACAATTTAGTTGTGTTAACTAACTGTTATTGTTCTTAAACAATAATAACACCATGGATGAAGATGCTGATGACACTGATGCTGAAGTAGGTAGCGAGTCAAACGAGAATCTAAACTGTCAGATAATAACAAAACGGCAAAGAAAGAGAAATCTGATTGAATCCCCAAAAATGTATAAGAATAAACGAATGGCATTCCACAGTGATGACATTCCATCGAGTAGCAACAAATTTGCTGAGCTTCAGACTGATGACACTGAAGATAATGCAACAATATCTAAACCACCGCCAATATACACACCAGATGTAGTTGATGTTAATAGTATGAATTGTAATATAGGTATTATTATTTAAAAAGATAATTTTAGTTATAAATCATTAAGAAATAATCAAATCAGACTTATGGTTAAATCGGTTGATTCATATAGAACCTTAGTAAAATACTTAGAAGTTCGAAATATAGGTTTTCATACATATCAATTGAAACAAGATCGTTCATATAGAGTTCTTATAAAGGGACTTCACCATTCTACTCCTATTGAGGACATCAAGGCCGAACTAATATGCCTAGGACATCAAGTTTGTAATGTTACTAACGTGCGAAGTAGATTGACCAAAGAATCACTGCCAATGTTTTATATTGATCTCGATCCTCAACAGAATAATAAGGACATTTATAATTTAAGACACTTAAACAATGCTATCATTAAAGTTGAAACACCTAGAAAAATAAACGACATTGTTCAATGCCACCGATGCCAACTTTTTGGCCATACAAAGACTTATTGTAAGAGACCTTTGAATTGTGTTAAGTGTGGTCTTGGTCATCCAACTGCAGAATGCAAAAAAGACTTAAATTCGGCAGCTCAATTGATTAACTGCCTAAAAAGTCACACTGCCAATTACAAAGGTTGTCAAATATATCAGAAATTAATTGCTAAACGACAAACTGCTCGCAACCGACAAACCAACTATGCCCCAGACAATTCGAATGAATTTCCTCAATTTAACTCTAATAATAATTACCAGAGAAACAGCCAACAGAATAACAATCAATCTTATTCTGAAGTAGTGAGAAACAGTAACTCTGAAAACATTAATTCCAATACAATGGATCGAATCGAATCCATGTTAACAAATCTCCTTAACATGATTACCATGCTAATATCCAAATTATGCAAATAAATCTACGGTTTGCAATATGGAACGCCAACGGTCTACCAAACCACAAAGAAGAAAGTGAAACATTTATAAATATTAATCATATCGACATTTTTCTTATATCTGAGACACATTTTACCAATAGAACATATCTCAAATGGCTTTGACCTAATTCCTTGTAATCACCCTGAAAATAGAGCTCATGGAGGTTCAGCAATCTTAGTAAAAAGGTATCCTAGATGATTATCAGAAACCTCATCTACAGGCTGCCGGAATACGAATGAATTGCAATAACAATGATATATCAATATATTCAATTTATTTTCCCCCCAGACATAATGTTAAATATGATGATTATCAAGACTTTTTTTGAAACGCTTGGTACAAAATTCTTTGTTGGCGGCGATTTTAATGCCAAACATCCTTGGTGGGGTTCCCGACTTGCCAACCCAAAGGGAAAAGAACTTTATAAAAATGTAATGATAATCATTTTTCAATTTTAACCTCTGGAAGACCTACATATTGGCCAAGTGATCCAAGAAAAATTCCAGACTTATTAGATTTTGTAATTTACTCCGGTATTCCAGGTAACTTGTTGAATATTTTAGACTCGGATGATTTAAGCTCTGATCACTCGCCCTTGATAGTAAATTATGACACATGTTTACAAACAAATGGAAATTATAAAGTAACATTAACACATATTGACGTGGACTCCTTTAAATACTGGTTAGAGCAATATATAAATCTTAAAATAAAATTTCAAGAAGCTGTTGATATAGATAATGTCGTTGAAAATTTTACAAATGTCATCCATGAAGCTGCATATTTATCTTCACGGAATGAAGCTGTTGCTAATAACCGAAATAGGGTTTTGGTTTCTGCGGAAATAAGGGAATTGATTAGAGATAAGAGACGTTTAAGACGAAATTGGAAAAGAACGAGAACCTTACTAAATAAAACAATACTCCACAGAGCAATTAAAGAACTGAAAAGAAAGTTACGTGAATGTCAAAATGACCAAGTAAGTAATTATCTAAGAAATATTGGTTACAATCAAAATTCTGAACATAAACTATGGCATGCAACAAAATATTTAAAAAGACCCAGTAAAAGAAATGTACCAATAAATGATATAAATGGTACTTGGTGTAAATCGGACTTCAAAAAAGCTCAAGCATTCTCACAATATTTGGAGTCAACATTTCAGCCATTCTCTTTTAAAGATGATAGTGATCAAAATTATGTTAATGAGTTTTTGGATAGTCCCTGCCAAATGGATTTGCCTATCAGACATATAACCCCCAAAGAAGTTGAACGAGAAATATCAATATCAAAACGTTAAAAAGCGCCTGGATATGACCAAATAGGAGCGAAATACGTAAAAATGTTACCAAAAAATGCTATACTCCTATTAACTTTTATTTACAACTCCATATTGAGGCTAAATTATTACCCAGTACAATGGAAATGTGCGGAAATTATAACTGTGTCTAAACCGAATAAAACAGAAAACATTATAAGTTCCTATAGAGCTATAAGTTTACTGTGCACTTTTTTAAAAATATTTGAGAAAATCTTTCTGAAAAGACTTCAGCCAATTTTAGATAATAAAAACATCATTCCGGAATATCAGTTTGGCTTTTGTCATCAGCATGGTACGCCCGAACAATGCCATCGCATTGTTAACGTTGTTCAAAATGCCTTAGAGAGGAAACAATATTGTTCTGCAGTTTTTTTGGACGTAAAGCAAGCATTCGACAGAGTGTGGCATCCTGGTCATCTATATGCCGACGATACAGCATTAATTGCAAATAATGATTGTCCAACAGAAGCATCGAATGTAATTCAAAACTATATAGACAGTATAGCAATATGGCTTAAAAAATGGAATATTTGAGTTAATCCTGGTAAATCGGTGCATATAACTTTTGCATTAAGAAAAGGCGATTGTCCTTCAATTTTTCTAAATGGCGAACAAATACCTAACTCTAACTGTGTGAAATATCTTGGAATGCATCTTGATAAAAGATTAACTTGGAAAGATCATATAAAAGCAAAAAAGAACAGCTTAATATAAAAACAAAACGCATATATTGGTTACTTGGCAACAAATCTGAGCTAAGTTTGCATAATAAACTGTTTCTCTACAAAACTATCCTCAAACACATATGGACATATGGAATACTGTTGTGGGGAACTGCGAGCAATTCGAATATTGAAATTCTGCAGCGTTATCAGTCTAAAACTCTAAGAATGATATTAGATGCTCCTTGGTTTATTACTAACGATAATATTCATAAAGATGTAGGAATATCTAAAGTTAAAAATGAGATCAACATATTTAGTAGGAAATATATTGACAGACTTAGTAACCATAGTAACACTCTAGCGATTACTTTACTAGATGAAAGTGTGGAAATTGTAAGGCTTAAAAGGTTTCATGTTCTAGACCTGCCATTTAGAAAATAAAAAATGTAAATATGTAAATATTATTTAAAAAAATTAATGTGTTTTAATATCTTTCTTTTTTAGTCTCATTGGAGATTAATACTAATGTCATTTCTTTTTATTATTGTTACTCAATTTGCTTATTATTGTATTAAAATAGATTGCAAATAAATATATGGAAAAAAAACTTACATTTTCATCAAAAAAGTAAGCGATAAGGGCTTGACAAATTGTAAAATCAGTATCAGCATGGTTATTTAGTCCAACATTTTAAATATCTAGACTAGGTCACTCGTTGTGAATAAAGAAAAGTAAAAAAATAAATAGTAAAATTAGTAAGCAGTTTTGCTTGGAATGCTTAAAAAGTGATTTAACCAATAATTAACAAAATGAAAAAAATAAAAAGAACTTTTGGCAAATTAAAATATTAAAAGATATTTAGTCATCTATTTAATTTCTATATTTTGCTTTTCCATATATGTATTACTATTTTAATTGTATTTATCAATAAATTTTTTTTTTATATTTTTAAATGTTTTTAAACTAGAACTGCTTAATTTGGACTGAAAAATGTCTTCACTATGCTATATCACACTATTTAGAAGAATCAAAGCCATCGATTCGGTCCAACTTGAATGCTGAGTTAATAAATTTTATCACTTCATATATGGAAGCGATTATTTTAAATGAAGGATGTCATATTGGTAAGAAGTCAAACAAAGTCTTAATATAAAAATGATTTTTAAATAAAACTCTCCTATTAACAGTAACATCTTTAAAAAAAGAAAACTTGTCTCGCATGGTTCAGAATATTATACGCATTTTGGTTTATCAATTTGATGGGTCGTACGACAAAAATAGTACTCATGGACAAGAATTGAACTATAAGCGGCCTTGGGTCATATTACATCAGCTTCTTTTAAGGTAAAAAACAATTAAAATTTGCTTATTTTAGGTCAACATTTTTGTTAATTTTTTATATATTAGGCAGGAAAATAGTCCCAGAGAGTTAAATACTGGTTGCGAAGAGATGGAAGATAATAGGGAATTAATTCCAAACTCATTTTCGATTTTATTTACTGCTCATGAATATCTGGGAAAACGGCAGTGGTGTACTAATGACAATGGCGAATTTCTTCAATACATATTGGACGCAGTTGTGTTTAATTTGAAAGCTCCTATATATGACGTTTGCCGTGATGTTATATATGAATACTTGGAACAGGTATGAGATGACAATATCTTAAATAAGTATTATAAAATATCTGAAAGGATTATAGGAATTTTGTTGTTTATGTTGTAAGTTTCCTCCTGTCTAATTTCAACTTAATAGAAACAGCACAGCCATATAATACAATGCTAATAATAGAATAGCAGACTTATAGCTTTCTGTTAAAAATAGTAAAATTTCATTATAATGTAACGCTTAAAATAATAAACTGAACGAAAGTAAACAAAAAAAAATACAGAACAGAAACGAAGCGAACAAAATTACATGTATACGGTAAACAGAAACTCTAACAAACTCTGAAGCCGAAAGTCCATACCATGCGTGTAGTTGTTTGGGACAAGTTACAGAGGAAAACGCATAGAATGCATATACGCATAGAACGCACAAAGTAGGTTTACTTTTAGTTTTTCTATGCGTCTCATGCATCCCTGAAAAAGTCAGCTGTTTTTAAACTTAGGGATTCTATTGTGAATGGTTTCGATAAATATGTTTGAATAGTGCATTACTATTTTCACATTTTTTTTGCATTATAAAAATATTAATAAAAACATATTTCATAATAAATTTTACTTCTAATTTAAGAGGAAAATATATTAAAATACATTTTATAACGCATTTCTTTCTTGAACAAAATTTGTATACTAGTTATCGATTGTTTTTATTTACTGAGTGTCTTCTGAATTTATCAATTTGTAGACAAGAGCAATAGAGGAGAAATTAATTGAAAAAACTCGTCTTGTGTTCTCTTGAAGCTTTTCGTAGGTCTTAGCAGCACAAAATATCATATATGTAAATTCATAAACATGTAATTAATGCCATAAATTCTTTTAAAATCACAGTTTGATTTTCCATTTTTCCCAAAACTGTTTTTGTTTGATAATTACTTTACCACAACAGCTGATTATAACAAAAAACAAGTCGCTTATAACGCATTGCGTGTAACTTGCAATAAAAAACGCATAGAACGGGAGAATTAAACGCATGGTATGTACTTTCGGCTTCAGAGAGAAGAATATAGAACAAAGATCAAAAGCGCAACAACAACATTTAAAGAAAGATCGTGAAGAGAAGGAAACAAAACAAAGATCAAAAGCAACATCAACACTTCAAGGAAGATTTTGAAGTTATCAAACAGAATGAAAAATAAGAAAGGGTGCAGAGCGAACTTAGGTTAGGTTAGGTTAGAGGACATGTACTTGTCAATTAAGACAAGTACAGTACCCGGAGGTCGAATTGACCCATTGTACAACGTCCTAGTTTCTCACACCACTTATGTTGTGTGTGTTAATTTTTATACATGAGTGGTGGGACCTACAGTTTAAAGGCGACTCCGAACGACAGACTTTTTAGAAACTTTTTCATGGCAATTTTATTTACTCTCAGAGTTTTTGCCAGAAATCTGCTGAGAGGAAGTCACCGAAGAAATACTTTTTGTATTTTGTCATGATGTCTGGCCTGGGGCTCAAACCCTAGCTTTACGTCTAATAAGCCAACACACTACCTACTAGACTACGACGACTTCGGGCGAACTTAATAAGGTGGTATCAGACTTACAGCAAATCCGATTCGCCGAGACAAAGGCGAAGTCACATAATGCCGTAAAATTGTTATTTTTGTTGTTTTTTAATTTTGTGAAGAAATGTGCAGGATATAAATGTTTAAGCAAAATTTAAGAGATTTTGTTGGTAAAAGAAACAATCAAAAAACAGTCAGCTGTTCTCATAACACCACCTGGTATAAGTTCACCCTGAAAGAAGAAAAGAACAATACTGCTGAATAGAATGCTCAATATTGACGAGTATACGAGAGTTGTGTTTCAAAGTACGTAGTAAGAGCCACCGTATAACCAGTAAGGAATCGCATTTTTGACGTTTACCAGCGAATTATGAAAGGGACAGCAAATATTACAAAAAAGTATTTCTGTCCCTGTCTGATTTTCTCTCTGTTTATTTATGTTTTTTTTTAGGTTTTGGGGTGGGTTTTTTTTACTGGCCAGAGTTAATAAAAAATGTAATTTTTGTGTGAAACTATTAATAAATAATAAAAACAACTAATAACAATAACAAATTTTAACTTTTTCTTTCAAGAAATTAAAAAATATTGGCAACATTCAGCAAAGAAAAATTTTGTATGAGCAGTACGTCTTATTTTGATCTTGTAATATTTAGTTTCTTAATTACCTCTTGCACAAGAAACTATATTCATTGTGACCGAAAATCGCCCACATTTCGATTAATATTTAAGAATCTTTAAACTTTTCATTGAACAAATTAAAAAATATTCCAAATTTTCCCTTTTTTAACACAAAATAAATGTTTGTTTACATTTAATTTTTCTACTTCATCTGTCAGTTTTTACTCTGTATATCTGTTGCTTCTAATAGGCCATTTACACTACAGCGAAATCTAGTAGATTAGATTTCAAATCTTGCTCAAAATCTAGATCGTTTACACTGGATTTATTTGACAGTAGCAAGATTTCATTTTAATAACAAAAACAGCTGACTGAAATTTAAAATACAATAATAATATTTTAATTTAACCCTAATCAAGTCAGGAAAAATTTTTACAAATCCAGTCAAATTGTATCTCAGAGGCACATACAAAGAATTTACGTATTAATTTTGTTAACTTATTTTTATTTTATTACATTTTTTCTTCTCGGTTACATAAATTAAATATTATTTATTTATTTTCGCATTTTAAGCAAACTAGAACTTTTGAACAATGCTCGTTGCAAGTATTTTCTTCGGTGGGCACATATAACATCTACGTCGCATATCTGTCTGCCTTGGCTGGTTTGAGAATTCATCCTCGTGTTGTATGGACCGAACATTGGACAAATTATTTTTATTTAATTTTAGAAGACTACGGCAAATAATGGGTGCCAGAACTCTTCGTAACTCATTATACCTCATTATGACATTATTATATTTTATTTTGTTGTTCACCAACAATAGAAGTATGAGTTAGCGTTCCCATATGTGCCTCATAGACACATTTTAACACGATTAAGAACATTTTTGATTGAAACAAAATAAAAAGAAATTAATTTATTACTTGTAATTTGTAAATTCTAAATAAAACAATTGAAAGTAGGAATTCAAGAAGCAGGAAGAGCTAGAACCAAGTGAAATATGTGTCTGAGAGACACATGTTGACTTGATTAGGGTTAAATTGGAATGTCATTTTTTTCCTGCTCAGCGTTGTATTTTTAAGTACTATTTGGCAAAACACATAGTTGCATTTTTATTTTTACTAGATTTTGAGTAGATTTTGCCGAAATCTACTAAATAAGTAGATTTTGTTTTGTATGGGAAATCTAGTTAAAATCAACTAGATTTGGCTCGAAATCTCATAAGTACTAGATTTCGTTTCATAACATTTTTTTCTCCCTCTAAACTGGCCTGTGCGTTTATGTTATGAGCTGTTTTCAAATGTCATAATTTTCGTTACTGGTTATATTGTGGTTGAAAATCCATATACATACTTAAATTCATAACTTTTTGAGACAAAAAAAAGTCGGTTTATCATACGGCTGTATATGAACATTTTATAATTCGATTAAAAACTCAATGCTTGCTAACAAGAGATTTATTATTTTATTAAATAAAAAATTACAAAATTCAAAAAGCATAAAATTGATAGTTTTGAATAAAAAATGCGGCCCAATAACGTAGTGATGTCATAATAAAAAGCACCAAACAGTCACTTTCTCCTAATACAATGGTATTTCCACATTCTTTTGTGGAATCTCCGAGACCCATATGTAATAATTTTAATTGTTGACATAACCACCGTTGTTGACATTATTTGGTTAGCTGCCAAAGCATATGTTCCAAAAATTAGAGTTGAAAAGCTATTGCTCTAGTCCTCAATCAGAATATCTACTGTCTTAATTGTTGCGTGATTTGGACTTTATATAGAACAAAATGCAAATTTCATTGCAAAATTTGGCATAATGAGACATAAGATTAGTCTGCGTTAACTGAGAAATCCGTGGAATTGACAAATTTGGATTATCTGCCACACTTTTTCTAACAGAAGCGATATGAATACCACCCGTAGTACTAAAAAACTGGCCATGTCTGAATCATATGTTTTGTAGTAAGCGTTAACTACTTTTATGAATTTTTTTGTTCTTTTATGCGGTTTGCCAGACTGGGGGCATAAAAACAGGGTAAAATTATTTCTTTTTCACCTCTGGGTGAAAAATAAGGCAACAACAAATTCGTTTCAATGAAATCTATTTTAAGCAAAGAGGTAGTGAATTCTACATCTCATATCTTCACGTCAAAGAGCTAAAAAACAATGTTAAGAGGATAAAAAATGTTTTGTTAAAAATATCATACTTTTAACCTTTTACTAAAAGATGAAAAACATTTTTCCACTATCTCTAAGGTGCAAAATAAAATACAGCATGACCTAAAAAGTTTTATAACAGCTTTTAGTAACTCTTACTAAGCACAATTCCGTGAAGATTTTCTATACATTTTTATTTTTTCTCATCAAATCTTCAAATTGATGTGACAATAAGTAAGCAAAGTTTCTTAAATGTATTTGTGACTGATCAATACGAGGAATAAACTTTAAAACTTAATTAACTAAATTAATTCGGCTATAATGTTAAGTGACAGACAGATAGTTTCATTACATTTTTATAAAGGTATAACGTCCTTCTAATTATGAGGTTTCTAATAATTTATGTGATTGGATAAGAGTATTTTCATTCCTTTCAGTTTCAGTTTTACTTCCATTATTTTCATATTTTTTTGTTTCCTATAACTGATTATATGAAAGCTTTCTATCCCGAAGCTACGACTACTGACGACACTTTAGGAGTGTTTTACGTTTATTCTTTACGGTCTCACTGAACCTCATTTATAGTGAGCATGGTGCACCAACTGTATATCAGATTATTTCAATGGATTTCTAACCAACAAATGTAATAAAATTTTATAATAAACGGTCACAACAAAATACAAATTTACAGTCTAGTGACAAAATTTATATAGAAAAACAGAAAACTCAAAATTTTAGTCAGAAAAAAGTTTTAACAACAAAAAATTGATTTCAAATTATACACTTTACACATAACAGGAAATCGAAAGAGTAGCTTTATCAAATTAAAGGGACAAGTCGAAAATGCAATAGCAATGTTATTTTCTTTTTGCTAGTTAAATTTTGAAAATTTCCTACCCACAAAACGCAAAGTATTGTTTCTGACAAATACAATTGATTTATAGGAACCTTGTAATTTACTTTTAACTGCATTAACATATTGTTTTTTATGTTTTTCTCCAGGTTACATATTGCTTGTTTAAATTTCCTCCCAAAAAAGCACGTTCCAGACATTTGGAGGATCATGAGGCTTCTCAAATTAAGTTAAGTTGGCCAAAAGCAGTTCAAGTATTTGATTTATACAGGCCAGAAGAGTTGCCTGAATTTAACTCTTATAAATTAGATTCCATAACATCAGATATGGAACAACTTCTGTTAAAAATAATTTTATTGATACCTACATATATAGATCCGTCATCGTCGGTTCATCATATCACGAATTTCATTGAAGGACGATGTGAATTACTGCCTACAGAGTTTAACGCATTTAAGATGCCTTACAAAATTCTTAGCCTGTTTTATTTATTAGCAGATTTCTACTTTAAAAGCAGAGATTTTCAAAAAGCGATTAAATATTATACTTTAGATCTAACAGTAAATCCAACAAGGTTTGACTCTTGGGCTGGAATGGCTCTATCCAAAGCCAGTAAAATAGAAACAAAGATAAACGGCCTCGATTCGATAAGGTAATGTGATTTTATTTGTCTTTAAAATATTATTTTAATAATAAAAGTCTTTAAATTAACTTTCGTAATAACTACATAATATATTTATACAGTCAAGTTTACTTAAAATGGTGTAATAGATGCATTAATTGTGAATGCCTTTAAAGAACGCTACAACATATTTTTCAATTTTCGAGACTAATGCTACTTACACCTATGTATGTATGACAACTCAAGTTGGTTTTCCAAATTAATATTACAGACGGCAACTCATTGGCCAAATTTGGCAACTATGAGTTTGTATTCGCGGTGTAGATTTTATCAGCCATATCTCCGGAATGCATTCGTCAATCTTCCTCGGATAAAGGGTTACCGTTAGAGTGTAGGGAGATCTATAACTCATGACACAACCTTACGCCGTCAACTGACCCTCCGACTTTTCAGGGGGAAAACACTTTTCCTCCTAATTAGGCCCGCTAAATTCACACCCCTATATTTCCAAGCCTTACCTTTCCATATATGCGCTTCCCCCAACATTTTTTGGATACTTTTTTCTAAATCATTAATTTCTGCCTCACTACACAGTAATTATCATATTCATTATTCCATACTATTCTACCAAAATACGATACATATCTATACAATACCTACAATTCATTTTGTCTTGTTTACTAATGTTCTCACAATTCACGCAATTTATTACTTTTCTCAGTTGTCTCAGTGACAATGACAACTGAGATCATACATAATATGAATTTTTATTTCAATGGCGTTGCAATACATAATAGACACATAAGAATGTTTAATGAAAAAAAAATGTGAAAAAATATAACACAGAATTATTGAGGAAAAACACAAAATAATCTATATACAACAGTGTATGTAAAGTTTTTCCTTTACAGTAGTATAGATATTTTATAACACATGTATATGTATAAGGGTGGGCCATCTAAAAGTTTAAAATTAAAAATGTAATAAAACAAAAACGGTTTGACATTTTGCCAAATTTATTTTTTTTTTTTTTTTGTTGTGAAGTACAATTTTTCCGGTTATAAATGGAATATTATTTCATTCTTATGGCTGCCGCGGCTGGCCTCACATTCACATTCGCTCGGACCAATTTTCGTGCACCTTTTCGAGTGTATAGGGTCGTATCTCGGCAATGGCATTACGAATGTTGGCCTTCAAATGTTCAATTATCTGTGGTTTGTAGGCATAACAATTTTCTCTAATGATGTCCAAGGGTATCAAATCGCAGCTTCTTGGCGGCCAATTGACCACCATTTCGGCTAATTAAACGGCCATCAAACGTTTGACACAATAAATCTATTGCGGTATTAGATATGTGGCAAGTTGCACCAAACATCTTTTCACATTAATACCACGAAGATCGGGTACAAAAAATCGGTTATCATTGTGCGATAGCTGCCTCCATCGACCGTAATGGTTGCGCCGTCCTCATTTTCAAAGAAATAGGGGCCATTGAAGCCTCCGCTCCACAACTCGAACTAAGCATTTAATCGTAATGGGTACATTGGCTTTTGTAAAACCACGTGCGGGTTTTCTGAGCCCCAAATACGGCAATTTTGCTTATTAACGTACCCACCAAGATGAAAATGAGCTTCACCGAAAATATTATTTTCTAGTTCGTTCTCGTTGGCCTATCTAGCGCTGCGAAAACGAAGCGGATGGCCATGCGGCTTCAATTCTTGAACCAATTGAACTTTGTAAAGCGTCATACAGAGATCTTTTCGCAAAATACGACGTAAACTGGTGCGTGAAATGTTCAATCCTTGAGAAAGATGTTGAATTGATGGACACACACTCTCAGCCACAGCTTCGATATTTTCGGGTGTACGCACTATACAAGCATGCTCACTAGGGATGCCAATCGGGAAATCCCGAATCAGAAAATCCCGGGATTTTCGGGATTCCCAAATCCCGAATCCCGGGATTTTTTAAAACTTGTCCCGGGAATTTTCGGGATTGTAAATTCATACATATACACCTTATAAAGTAAGAAAAAAATTGAGTCTACGGCATTGTTTTTTTTATTTAATACTACATTAAATAACACTCATGTAGTTTTTCAAGTGTATCACGCAACAATTAAGTGAATATTCTATATCACTGCACATCGAACTGAATAAGAACCCAACTTCCAACTTTTTTAGCTTTTTTTATTAACAGAAAATCCAGAAATCCCGGGATATTTCGGGATTTTACGGTCCCGAATTGTCCCGAAAAATCCCGGGATTTTTAAAAATCAATCCCGTTTGGCATCCCTAATGCTCACGTCTTTGCGCATTGACAATGAAACCACTTTCACGAACTTTAGTAATAAACTTACGTGTACCGGGCACTGTTGGTCATCCTCTGCGGCCAAATTTCGTACGACATTTTAATGTAATTTCCAATCAATTGCCTTTCTTTTGGAAATAAAATTCCAATAAATATCAACATAGCTCAAGCGTAAATCGATTCATTACGTTCATTAGAGATAATATACTGGATATCATAACAGAATAGAATAACATAAGTATTGCCAGATTCAAAATAAACCGATAGATAGTCCACCCGATGATATTTATATAATGTAGACGTAATGCAAATACAGTGGAGAGCATAAAACTATTTACTTCAATTTACATAAAAATAGTAATATTAGCCAGTTTTTAGTTTAGTTCTTAACTAAATTGCATATAAGTCAAGACCAAAGCCGACAAATTACTAACGGCGATCACAAAATCAATTAATACCCCGATACTGTTTTGCACTCACTTGTTGTTGTCACTAACATTAGATATTTTTTGCATTAAATTGTTGTTGTTTAAATTTTTAGTAAAAAGAGTTGATTCAGGTTTTCACAAATGTTATTATTAATTAAATAATTATCACAATATCCAATAAATTCACCCAAAAGATGGAAAATCATATAATTGTTGACATAAAAAAACATTATCTCGTGTATATTCTAAGAAATTCTTGACTAAAAAGAAGATAGATTTCCTCACAAAAAAACTCAACCCGGGGATTTCACGACCATCTTTTGTATTTCAATATTTAACACACGGTTTTTTTACTAAAATATTCACAAAGTCAAAATTGATAACCAATTTTGAATTCAATGAGTGTCTCAATTTTCGTACAACAAAGCAGATGGTGTATGTAAACTGGTTTTCTATACAAATCTGCCGATTTTATTTGTTGTTATTTTCTTAACGAATACATCGCGATAACGAAAACTGATACAAGATTGAAAGCAAAATTGGGAATTTCCGGGAATTTTGACTGGTAGTATGTTTGAAAAAATTAAAAGAGAAACATGAAGCTGCAGTGAAAAGGATTACCCTTATTATACTTATAAGAGTAAAGGTCGAACTAGCTCTGTTCCCTACTATTTTAAAACTCTTCGTCTCGGAAAACAAAGAGTGTCTGTGCTAAAAGAATGCATATAAAGAAAGGAAAAATTTCAACTTTTTAAAAAGAGTTGAAGAGAAAAGATATTCACCGAACATAATTTATTAAAATCATCAATACAAATTTAAACCTTCTCACTTCCTGACTAATGCATTATTATGCAATCTATTACTAAAAAATTGTTTTAAGTAATTTAGGAAAACTATTGTATCTTTAAAGCTAAAATCGAATAATGCGTCGCCACAAGCTCCATAAGCGGTGGAAATATATGTATATATTTATATATACAGCAAAATTGGATACATATATATACATATATAAAAATGAATGAAGTTGCCGTAGTCTAGTAGGTAGTGTGTTGGCTTATTAAACGAAAGGCCAAGGTTCAAACCCCAGGTCAGACATCAAAACGAAATATGAAAAAAATATATCTTCGGCGACTTCCTCTCAGCAGATTTCTGGCAAAAACTCTGAGAGTAAATAAAATTGCCATGAAAAGTTTCTCACTTTAACTGTAGGTGCCGCCACTCATGTATAAAATTAACACACACAACATGAGTGCTTTGAGAAGCTAGGTCGTAATCCTGACTGAAGGGTTGTAATGGCCAATTATGTATGTATATAAAAATCAATTTACTACAACCTGATTTTGACGAATATATTGTCAAAATTGTGTGGCTTTTATGGTCTAATGGGTCTTTGTCACTCCGATCGTAACAATTATATATAATTTGTAATTGTATTGTAATTAATAAGCTATGAGTTTCTACAAGAGATTGTTTTAAAAAAGACAAATAACTAAAATATACAAAATAGACCGTTCTGAACAGAATAGTTTAAATCTGAATAAATAAAGTCTTAAAATAAACTTTCACGATTTAATAAAAATTTAGCTTAATAACTATTTTTGTTTTAAGTTTTTTTAAATTAGGTAATATATTGATGCCTGGAATATATGAAGGGCGTAACTCGAATTTTCATTACTTTACAGGAGAAGAAAAAAAATTTAATAATATGTAAAACAAGAGTTATAAAAAATTTAAATGCTGTTTTTATTTAAAATAGTAAAAGGATTTTTTCATAATTGATTCATTTCAAGAATGAAATTAAATGAAAGTGGGGCTTTTTTGTATTCCAATTGTTGAAAATTCACGTAGAGCTAGGTTTTTTTTTATTAGTTTAAAGTTACAAGAAACAGAGATAATAATGAACGTTTAATGTAAATGTTAGTTCAATCGTTTTTCAGTTTCAGAGTTGTATTCCAGGGAAAATATTCAACACGATTTCTCAAATCTGGATATAAAGTACGCATACATAGTTTAAATTCAAAAAAATAATATTAAGCCCAAACAATTTTAAAAATATTCTTGTTTAATCTCATCTTATCGGTAGAAATGTGTCGTAGTTCGATTTGATTAGCCATGCCTACTTCTTTTACATGATGATATTTTACGTCTATGTGTTTGCACTGACCGTGGAATACAGGATTCTTCGACAAACGTTAACGACATCTTAAAGAATTAGTAGTGTTACCATTATTTTAGTTAACTCTAATAAAGGCAATTATTTGACAGCATAATGACTGAGAAAGTAGCTCTTGAGGAGTTAAAGCGGGTAAAAACCATCATAGAATCAAATTCTAATCTACATCATACGGAACTTGAGTGCAGATCAGGTATTATAGAGTCGGGGAAATAATAAAAAAATATTTCGCGAGAATACAGGTAAATAAAACAAAGGTAATTAGTTTAAATAATCAAGTATTATTTATTCTTGTACAGAAAACGTACCTTTCGGGTTGGGGGGTAGTGATCTGTTTTCTTTTATATTGTTTACAATTCACAATTAATTCATACTAATGGAGAGGTGGTTTATACATTTAAACTAAACTTATATCTAAACTTATAGGTAGAGCGGCCAGCGTGAACAAGAGTCATACTATAAACAAGCGTCAAGAATCCCACTGTAGTCTAGTAGGTAATGTGTTGTCTTATTAGACGCAAGGCCAAGGTTCAAACCCCAGGTCAGACATCAAAACGAAATATGAAAAAAAAATTTCTTCGGCGACTTCCTCTCAGCAGATTTATGGCAAAAACTCTGAAAGTAAATGAAATTGTTTCTCAAAAATTTGTCGTTCTGAATCGACTTTAAACTGTAGGTCCCGCCACTCATGTATAAAATTAATACACACAACATGAGTGGTATGAGAAGCTAGGTAGTAATCCTGACTGAAATGTTGTAATGGCCAATTATGTGTTATGTTATGTATGTATTTGAACTTATTTAAGAATTCGAGGAAAACGGCCTTATAAAGGGTGATTTTTTTAAGAGCTATAGGAAAATTTTTCAAAAAAAAACATAAAATTCAGAAAAAATTAATGAAATCTTTATTTGAATTGATAGTACGCTCCCTATAATTTAATGTTTGAAGATTATTTCATGCAAACGTTGACCGCGACTGCGCCTCAAATGGTCCATCCGCTTAGTCCAATTTTGGCATACTCTTTCCAACATTTCGGCCGGTATCTCACGAATAAATGCTTCAATGTTGTCTTCCTATGCGTCAATTGAAGCGGGCTCGTCTGTATAGACGTGAGCTTTAACATAGCCCCACAAAAAATAGTCCAAAGGCGTTAAATCGCACGATCTAGGCGGTCAATTGACCGGTCCCGAACGTGAAATAAAATGTTCACCGAACTCGAATCTCAATAACTCCATTGTTACGCGTGCTGTGTGGCATGTGTCACCGTCTTGTCACATGCAAGTCAAGCTCTTGCATTTTGGGCAAAAAAAGTTGGATATCATCTCACGATAGCGGTCCAATGATGCCACCAGCCCATAAACCGCACCAAACTGTGACTTTCTGGATGCATTAATAGCTTACGCAATGCTTCTGGCTGACCTTCACTCCAAAATCGACAATTCTGTTTATTTACGTATCCATAGAGCCAAAAATGAGCTTCGTCGCTGAACACTATTTTTCGATAAAGAAGTGGATCTTCGGCCAACTTTCCAAGAGCCCATTCACCAAAAATTCTGCGTTGCGGTAGGTCGTTCGGCTTCAATTCTTGCACCAGCTTGTTTTTGAAAGGCTTCACACCTAAATCCTTCCGCAAAATTTTCCACGTTGTTGAGTAACAGAGGCCCAATTGCTGCGAACGGCGACGAATCGATAATTGATGGTCATCATTAACACTGGCCGATACAGCTGCGATATTTTCTTCAGTTCGCACTCTACGTAAGCGTGTTGGTGGTTTAATGTCCAACAATGTAAATTTGGTGCGAAATTTAGTCACAATAGCCCGAATAGCCGCTTCAGTGGGTCGATTAAACTGACCATAAAATAGAAGAAGCGCGCGATGAACTTTCTTAACAGAGCACGCATTTTGATAATAAAATTCAATGATTTGCAAGCATGGTTAAATTATAGACCAAACTGAAAATGTTTGACAGTGAAACAAAACACGAAACGTGCGTGAGCTGTTTAAACCAGTGTAGCCAAAAAGATAATAGCTAAAAAATCACCCGTTACATAAACACGTCGTATGCTTCACATCGATGACTGTTCATCTTGAAGCTGTATCAGATTTGTCCAGTGACCCGTTCATAGCCACTCTAAAACGATTTATCGAACGCAGAGGTATGTCTGGGGAAAATTTATTGTGACAATGCAACTAACTTTGTTGCAGAGACTAAACTAAAAGATTTTCATGAGGAGTCAATTTCATATACAGCTTCAAACTTTATAGATTTTCAATTCATTCCACCGAGTTCCACGCTTAGGTGTGTTGTAGGAGGCAGCAGTTAAATCTCCTAAAAGTCGCTTATGTCGAACACTTTCAAACGCTTAACTTTATTTGAGGAGTTATCTACTGCCCTAGTAGAAATCGAAGCCATTCGGAATCCGATTCCGATTGTCTCTGCATCAACACTTTTTATCGGGTTTTCATTAAAAAATATTCCTGAAAGATTGAGTTCAATTGCAATATTTTGAACCTTCAGCGTTGACAAAGGCTATAAAATCTTACTTCTGGCATATGTGGCATAAAATATATGTAAGCCAACCAAAAGAAAGGTACTGATGGCGCAATTCTCAACGAAATTTAAAGGTGAATGACTTGGTAGTAGTTCATGAAGATAATGGTCATTCTATGAAATGGGCGATGGTCGGCTCATAAATGTTATTTTTTGCGCGGATGGGTATGTTATTAAATTAAATTGTTTAAATTTCAGCATCCCTAATTTGCATTCAATTAGTACTATAATATATACATTTGCTTCAGCAGACGCGTACACATGTGTTCATGTGTATGTGTATGCATACAGACATTTAATTAGAATGTTTAATGCGTGGCTGAATAGATTAACTTTGTTTATGTACATACTTATTTTAGTACATTCATACAATAAATAATCCGTATTGATATTCTGTTTGAATTTTGCCGCTAATTCACTTTACTAAATAAAATTAAAGTACAGAAAAAGAAGTTGAAGAGTGAACATCAAGTTAAAAATTTTAGTGTCTTTTATACGGCATCTCGGACGGTAAACTATGCTATACATTTTGTATAATTAATTGACTTATAAAAGTATTGAACTGTAATAAAAAATAACTAAAACTTAAAAAGTGCACAAATAGAAAAATTTTGGATTATCAGACCAGGCTATCCTAATCAAGCCTCTTTTCCTACAATATTAGGCTCTTTTATACTTGCCTAACTACGATCTCACCCAGCCAGGAAAAACACAAAGCCAGTATAGGACATTCTGTCCTACATCCACAGGGATACCCTTGTAGAATCTAAATACCGCAATATGTGCTTTGCAGCTTTCTCATGCTCAACATGGGGTTCCTGACTTTGCTGTGCATGTTTGCAAGCTGAATGCAATATATCTGGTTTCGTACTTTTCACCTAAAACATTAGAGTTCCAATCAAAGAATTAGTCTTTTAACATTTTTCATTTTTACATGTTATTAGAAAACCTAGATCGAGTGGCATAGAGGCAGATCTACACTTTTTATACCATAGGTCCCGAACATTTTGAGAGTAACCGATAGTTATTTTGCCCTCTCGTTTGATTTCCATTCCTAAGAAGAACTTCAACTTACTGTTAACCAACAAATTGAACTTTCTTGGCAATATTTTCTTGATATTTACCATGTCCTCTTCACATGAGCAAAGTAATTAATAGGTCGTCATCGTACACAATAATTTAATTTAATAGGTTAAATTTCCCATCTTTATTATTTGGGTTTGCAGGGTTTACTATCGCAAGGTTTAAATTCCATATTTCGGATTGCGTCATTGAGTGTTGAGTTCCTGGAACTTCTAGGCTGCTTCAGTCCTTAAATCTTCATTTTTAAGCACAAAACTTGTCCTCGACAGCTGTTATCTAAAAATCCATTTGGCTGTTTCTTTAAACCTCCTCTTCCAAATTACTATTATAGTAAGCAGTTGATACCTAGTTGGGGCAGATGTAATCTTTTTTCTTATTCTGGAGTGCCGTAAAAATAGGGAAAATGTTTCTTTATAGCTTACACCGAACTCCTGACTACAGCCTTTAGCGACTAAACGGGCTTTAAAACGTGTAATATTTCCATTTTTATCCTTTTTTATATCAATCTAGTTCTAGGTATCATTTACTTGTAAAGCACTGTGTTCTCTTCTCATAGCTTTTATCCACCTATCCGAATACTTATATGAAACAGCAACATGGTTCGTTATTCATTACAAACTTTTCTCGGACGATCAACGTTACCAGTACGAATAATTTTGGGTCTGTCTCTTGCTCTTATTTTATCTGTATCTGCTTGCACCGATTGACATACATTATCGTCGTCAGAAGCGAAATTATGTTCCTTGTCAGACACACCACTCTTTCCGCCTTATCATCTAGGATGTAATTTTGAAAATATATAAAATTAATATAATCTGGTGACAATTTTGATTTGAAAGCATTTTCGCAAACATCAAATAACCTATACGCATTCGCTTTAGTAGAATTATTTGCTGCCATTATGCCTATCATGTAAGATTGCACTGTCCTAAATCTTGGAGCATCGAATTTCTCCAGGTGTTCAAAACCAATCTTCTTTCTGATTCAATCCAACTCCATTTCCACCGTTTTGTTTATGGTATGAGTTCCTCGTTTGTAAGGTTCCCGAGATCCACTTGATGTTTTAGTTCAGAATGTGTTGCATATGATTCTGATTAACTTGGTAATGCATACCTGTATTTTTTGCGTGATGGTGTTCGATACTAACCAGGTTTCACTTCTGAGTTAATTTTACATACGAGTATGCGTTGAATATTCTGTACTTGGTTCGTCTGAATATTTGTGAGCTGCTCCATATTGGCTGTAGTCGTACGAATGCCGCTCTCACTTTATTTCTGCTCCGCCATTTGTTGTCCTAATACTGTCTAGATAGTACAAACTGTCTACGTATACAACTGGTCGGCCTTGTAGCATGATATTGTAGGTATGCAGGTTGTTAATTTAAATCTTTTTTGATATTTATCCCAAGTTCAACAGCACTCTAGTCTTTCTAAGTCTTCCAGCCTTGTTTGTATGTTAGAGACTTTGTGCGATCCGCATAATCGAAATTCTCAAGTTGGCGTGAGAGACTGTGTTATTCCTCTTCTCTCTGATCAGATTTCGTTCATTATATCATTCCATACAAAATGCAGCATACATAGTCTGGATTCGCCATTTTTAATGTCATTATGCCCTTGACACATTCCTTTTATTTCATTTCTATGCTTTTCACAACAATCATCAAAAATACACTTGTCATTTCTAGATTTAATTTTTTTTCTTTATTAGCTGTACATTTATCGATTTTCAAAATAATGAGACTCCAGTTTTGGAAACTTTGATAGCCAATTTTAAAGAAAAGGACGTCGTTGCTCGTTGCCCTTGCCTATCTTGACCAATTTTGAAATTTTGTCGAAACTTGAATGTGTACAGTGCTTGCCTCTAATTTTTGTTCAACTTCGAACCATCTTTTCTTTTATTCGTAGTGTTGAATAAAACATTATACGACACACTTCAAGTCTTAAATAATATAAAATCTTTTCACGAGTTCGTTTTAATTTTTTTTTTCTAAGAAACGCTTGTGAAACTTGCAACGTACTGTAGTTTTTGCTCCCAGCCTTTCCCAAAATAAGGTAAAAATTTCTTATCTTGCATGTCCATCAAATGCTTACCAATTACATACATACATAATTGGTCAGTACAACCCCTTAAGTCAGGATTACAACCTAGTTTCTCACACCACTTTTGTTGTGTGTGTTAATTTTATACATGAGTGGCAGGACCTACAGTTTAAAGTCGACTCCGAACGACAGATTTTTGAGAAACTTTTCATGGCAATTTTATTTACTGTCAGAGTTTTTGCCAGAAATCTGCTAAGAGGAAGTCGCCGAAGAAATACTTTTTGTCTTTTGGTTTGATGTCTGGCCTGGGGCTCGAACCCTGGGTTTTCGTCTAATAAGCCAACACACTACCTACTAGATTACGGCGACTACAATTCCCAATTCCTTAACGTAATTTTTTCACAAAATCGCATGTCTCTTCTTGCTGTCTAGACTTTTGGAAAGGTACTTTATTCAACACTCCCATATAGGACTCAGCATTCATTCTTCTTTTTTTATTCCGATTAGGTTTCCAATCAGATTTGTTCCGTTTTTTTTTTATATTTTATATTTTTTATTTTTATATTTATTTAATTTTCTCCCAAGCAGTCCATCATATTAACTCTTTATTTTTTATATTGAATGTACTGTAAAATAGGAAAACAATTTTAAAGCTGTTTTTGAATACCAAGTGCGCCAGAAGCACACACAAGTGCACAAGAAGCGCACAGTTTGGCTGTAGTTTATTAATTGATTCTTATCCCTAAAATTACTCAGAATTTATACACAAAGAATGCTGATCAAGCATTATGTCTACATTGGAATGTATAGCGGTTTAGTAGTAAGAATTTCAATCAATGAAAAGACGAACATATCCGACACCAACAGTGTCAACAGCATTGACCGTTAAATTGCAAACGCAAGCAAATTGATTGTTGCTTGAATTTACCAAACAGAAGTGCTAGCAACAATGTGTGCGTATGCATGTACGTCATTGATAGTTTGTATTTTTATAACAAAAGAATTGTTTCAAACATGCGTCGACAATGCCGACATCATGAACACGCTACAGTACCTCACAAAACATAATAATAAGTAAAATTAAAATGAGTCAGGGCTATTTCTTTCATAAAAAGAAAAGATTTACAGCTTTTTTATTGAGTTATAAAAGCGTCATTTGGTACTGCAGCTCTCTAAATTTTTGAAGACAGGTATATTGCGACGTCTGCCATAATGCACCAAGAAGCGTGATTTCGAAAAAAAAATCGAGTTACGTCCTTTCTATATTAAACCATCGATATAAACATTTTTTTCTTATATTTTACACTTATTTTCTCTTTATATGAATCAAATATATCAAATGAACCAAAATAACATTTTTAAGTTTAGACATGCTTTATTAGTAGATGATAACTAAATGAAGTAAAATAATTTTAATAAAATAATATCCTATAAAGTGTAAAAAAATTAATATGCATATATAAATATTTTTTTATTTTTAGTGTTGAATCGATTTGGAAGGAATGTGAAGAGGTTCTTCGTTGTTTTGAATGTTGCATAAATTTAAACAGATTTCAAACACTTTTATGGATTGAATATGGTTCTTTCAGTTATACCATTCATTCTTGTTTCTCGCGTTACGTTAAAAATAACTCATACAATTTATCAGCTGAAGCGTAAGTAAATTTTTATTTTTGTTTGAGAAGTTTATAAATATTTCTATGTATACATGTATATTACTTTAACGCAGAAAGGTTATAACTTTCGTTTTCTTACGTTAGTGGAGACGACAAAAATACGACAGAATACAAAATTCAAATTAGAAATATGGTATACATTATATGTATGCAGACGTCGGCATAAAGAGAACATGATAAAAATGTGAGTGTATTTGTGGGAAGCATGTGTTAACCCAGAGGAAAATTGTTAGTAATATTTTCAAGTCTACTTATTAACCCAATAATATGTATATTTGAGCGGAAAATGTAGAAAAATTGTACTGCGCTAAATCCCTAAAGACACCGTATTTAACTTGGCAAGTGTTCTTCCAAAAATCGAACACATTTCTCATTGATATTAGTGAATCCTGCTGTAATATTTCTTTGGGTGTATAATTGAAGTCGGAAAAAAGCGACATGAACCTTCTTTAGAAGCTGACAAGTTCGTGTCCTATGTGTGTAAAAGGCCGAAGATGTCCTGGGGGACATTGGTGCCGACGTCTGATTATATGTATGTATGTGCAATATATATACAGTCAAGGAACAAAGTTTACATGCACACATTGATTTATGGATTTCACAGAGTTTGTAAAGAACATTTAGAAAATGCTTATTTTAATATTAAAGGCATTAAAAAATTAATTTATTTATAAAACAAAAAATTAATTCATTAACATAGCAACAACAAAAATATATAAAATTCATCGGAAAAAATCTACATACAGCTGTTAAAGAAAAGTTATTATTTTAAAACTGTATACATTTATAAAAAAATATATATGTAACTTTAAATATTTCGTTGGTCCACCTTGGGCAACAAAAAATGCTTGAAGGCGCCTGGGCATTTATTTCACCAAGTTCTCTGTAATGGGCGGTTTTTAAAACTTCACGTCTACTAATTTAATTTTAATTTTCGTACAAATCTTTCTAAACGATCCATATGTGCTCTTTTGAGTTTAAGTCTGCTGACTGGGGTGTTATATTTAGTTGTATTGGAGCATTGCAGAGATGTCAATTTTTAACGACGTTTGCAGGATGCTTAGGGTCTATATTTTATTGGAAAAAACCCACAGATGCCTTCAGATTTTCTTCCAATATTGTCTTCAAAAAGCTCTTAAGTCTGCCAGATCGTCTGCACAATATGACGACTAAATTTGGTTACCTTAGCAATTTCTCCATAAGATTTATTTTCCTTTCGAAGATTTACATATACATACATATTTATTATATTTCGAACTCAAATATTGATCTTCGATTTTCTATTTAAAGCATAAAAATTTAAAATTTTTTATGTAATTACTGCTTTGTCCACTTAAACGATTGTAATGTTTGTAAATTTAAACAAATCTTTTTGATTTTAATTTTCTATTTGATAGATAATTTTGAATGTATACTTTTTCTCCGCCAATTTATATGATTTTTTATGTTATATTTTTTCACATTCTTTTTTTCTTCAAACATTCTTAATAGCATCTTTTTTAATTTTCATCACTAATTCTCTAAAACTTTAAAATCGGAGGGTGTGTGTAGATTTTTCCTTGATTAATATACAGTGCTTGGATACAATGGATACTTTTTCAAAAATTCATTTATGTGTTGTATCACATACATACATACATATGTAATTGGCCATTACAACCCTTCAGTCAGGATTACGGCCTAGCACACCACTCATGATGTGTGTAATTTTATACATTAGTGGCGGGACCTACAGTTTAAAGTCGACTCCGAACGACAGATTTTTGAGAAACTTCATTGCAATTTTATTTGTTCTCAGATTTTTTGCCAGAAGTCTGCTGAGAGGAAGTCGCCGAAGAAATATATTTTCATATTTCGTTTTGACGTCTGACCTGAGGTTTGAACTGTGGCCTTGTGTCTAATAAGCCAACACACTACCTACTAGACTACGGCGACCTCAACCTATCCCTCTAATAATGTCGACAAATCTGCCCGAAATTGTATGAACAACGTCATACGCATAGGCAATTGCCCAACATCCAACCAGTTTCAGCATCACTCATTCATGTGGAGTCCCCCTCCCTATAGATCTTGTTGTGTTCTAGCCCCCTAGCGTCTGGTAGATTGTTTATGTGTTCTAAGCTGACAAAAAATTTGAAATCTTGAGAAATTCGATTCTTTTTTAAACAGTAGGCTTTTATTTGATTAGGTCAGGTTATGTTTGAAGACGTGTACTTGTCATTAAGATATATAAGTACAATATTCGAAGGTCGATCTGATGCATTGTAAATACGTCCTAAAAAGAGAGGATTGTAAAGGACTATAGTGGAGAAAAGTAGAAAAGAATTAGTAAAGGAAAAAGATAGGCATCGAAGGCAAAAGGTTGAAAACACAACCAACAACCACAGAAGAAAGAGCGCGACTACTGCTTTGAGGTCCAAGCACCTCTCGAACCAGCTCAAACTGCTTATAAATGCCTAGATAGCCTATATCCTCAAAGAAGCCCATGTCCACGGTGCTCAACCACATCCTACTAAGGTTTGGACAGTTGCAGAGTTGCAGTTCCTGCACGTCACAGCATTCCATGTAATAATCCGACTAAGATCTGTTTTATATTCTTGTCAGCATCTAAATTAGACACCCAATAATTAATCTCACGCTGGTCCAAATCTAAAAAATCTGTTCTAGCGCTATTTATAGATATGAACATCAGGCCATCTATAACAGTCCGATCCACCCCTCCAGCGCTTCTCCTCCTTCTCCCTGACACATCTAGTGTCGAGGCCGTAGAAGTGACAGATTACGAGATTAGGATCAAATCGCCTTCAAAGTGAACTTAACCTAGTGAGAGCATACGCCGTCACGTTACCAGTTATATGCTATGTCCTGGAACACAGCATAGACGAATGCGATCTGGTCCAAAGGCCTTTATCGATTATTAACAATCTTGCCAAGGGTACAAAGAAAACAACCCCAAATAATAACTGGTTTAACAATCGCCAAATAAATCCAAAAAATATTCCTAAACGGAATGATACAAATCATTCAGTTCTTTCTCCATTCTTTCCTCGATGTTCTTTTTTTCAGTATATCTTGCTGTCTGGAATATCTATTGTCATATTGTGCATTATAACTAGGCCACAATTTGCAGTCTATGAAGATAAAACTTCGAGCGCGGATTGAATAAGTTACTCTAATGTTGAGAGAAATTAACCACATAATCGGTACATGCAACAACCTTAAAGTCGCTTTAAAGACGCTGTAAACAGATATTTGCAACCAGGAGCTATAAGAGAGGGAAATACTCCTCTGGGAAGCATCACTGGTTGCATGATTAACGACAGAACTTCAACCCAGATAAGATCTATAACTCAATACATAATACCCTATTACCAAAAATAAGGTATCTATCTCCCTAATTGAATCCAGCTTAGAGGTGGTAATATTGTTAAAAGCCCCCCAATGTCTAAGAATCCTGACAAAGTGTACTTCCTCAGATAAATTCGCCTTAGCAAAGCCTGTCACAGCGTGAAGAACTTGTTGAGACGTATTCATAGGGTTTCTAATTCCGAGGCAATCCATACGCCATAGTCCTTTTCAATGAAGTCTAAGATCTTGGGGTTCTTAGACAACATTCTGTGGAGCGAGCCACGATACTTTCGCAGAAAATCAGCCAGTTGGCTTTTTTAGAGCGTTTGATTTCCTTGTTATAACAGTTAAATCTAGATCTGTACGCAGACCAATCAACATCCTCACCCAACCTTTTCGTCTTGATGCCAGAAGTAAAGCTTTCTCAAATTTCATTCAGACGGTTCCTCTTGGATTCCTGTAAGACTTTTGAGAGCCATCAGATAGATTAATACTTTTATCAGATGTTGATCCTAAAACGAACACTCTTATGAAACACTCAAGGTGCCTAATCATAAATATATCCATGTTAAAGAGTAATATCAAATAAAGCGATTCTTAAAAGCCGGCATATTAGCAACATTACATATGCTAAGGCCAGGAAAAATAATAAAATCCAAAATCAGCTCACCACTATTATTTATATAAGGGTTTCCCATTGCATGTGATAAGCATTGGCGTCATAAAGACGAGGTGAAATTTTTTTCTTCTCGCATGCTAAACCAGAAGTTCAACAAAATTCCCAGGCGGATATGTATCCTCGTATGCCATGTACACGCATGACAGCATAACGTTGTTCCCGATGTCATCCCCGTAAGCCGCAGTTATTACGTAACCTTTAGAAAAGGTGGAAGGGATTTACAAATCCAACTTACTATTTGCTAAAATATAGGTTTTTAATTTGTCACTTGTGTTGGAACAAGTATATTATAACGCAATTCACTAAGACCCACAATCCTTTCCCCAAAGATCCAAGCTTCCTGGGTAAGAGCGATGTCAGCCTCAAGGTGGCACAGGGCGATTATAAGTGCCACTTTCAGCCTCCTCTGGTATTTTGCGATAATTTATTTTCGGATGGCGGACTCTTTGGCACCCTTTGTCTTCAGTCAGTGCAACGATGTTTGGTCAACCGCAATCCGAAGAAAGCAAGCCTTTTTTTCCATTTCCAACCAAGAAGTTAACTACCCACGAGCTGGGTTTCAATTCGTCGGTCTATTTCCCAATAAGCTTGAGTACGCTATTTACTTGCCTAATCGTAGGCAAGATCCATACCCTCATTACTGGATGCCTCCAATTGAGACGGTCTGATATTTTATTTTTAAATTTAGCAAAAGTGTCACAATTCGTAAAAAATCCAGCTAAAGTGATATAACTTAAAATAATTTGGTAACTTGCGCAAATACTACACCATCAAATATAACTCGACTAAAAATTGTTCATTATATAGAGTAAAAATATTAAAAAAAAATTTTTAGATCATAATAATTGAAGTATAAATTTTCTACTTATTGGTTCAAAGATTTTGTTTCTAACTATTTTTCCCTGTCGAGCACCTTGTATGCACCCATGTATTTCCGTCTGGGATGCATTAATGGCTCACAGGTTGCAAGAATGTGATGCGATCATTCATTATCATCGTTACAGAATCTACATGTTGTACTCGAGACAACCCACATTCTGAATAAGTATAGCCTCAACCGACTGTCCTATCAAAAGACCGGTTACCGACCTAAGGTTATTCCTGGATAGTCTGATGTATTTCCCAACAAATTTTTTATTGCTTTGAAGTGGTTTGAGAAGAGTCTTTTATATACATACTTCCCTTTATTCCACAAGAAACATGGGGCCATTACATAAATTTTTCAGACTCAAAGTTTTATTTCACCACAACTTCTCTGGGAGTTGGCCAATTCCCTTTCAAGCTGCCTCCTCCAAGTATGCCCTGGGCGCCTACCACTGCCTTATGAATTCCATTCAATACCCATAGTTTTCACATAACCTAGTGGTCTGCGTAAAACATGGCCAATAAAGTTCCAATTTCTTTTGATTTCCTTTTATTCTCTCTTTGTTGCATCAATTCCAACAGTCGGTTATGCGACACGGTTTCTGAAGAGAGTATTTGCTTGCCTTTATCTTCCCTTTCGTTGAGTATATCCAAACACATATCCCCACTTCGCAGAAGGATGTCGGTCCCATCAATTCGGTGTAAGGTCCCCTTCTCAGAAGTTCGTCTGCTGTCCTATTTCCAAGCTTCTGTACATCCATAATACCTGGTTTGCATCTCCAGAATTATACATGCAAGCCTTATGCATATCATTTTTGCGTGTTTACCCTTTGCTGAGATGCTCTAGTCGAGATAGATCTAGTTAAATTCCAAGTTATTTTTCCTCCGTTTTCTCAGAATTTTCTCCATTTTGCAAATGGTACTAGTGTGGTCTCGACTCAAACCCATTCCCATACACCCAACACTTACAGTTTCTTTGAATGACGTCGCATAGAGTCTCTTCAAGTTTTCTTTTGCAAAATGGTTAAATGACATCACCAAGTGGGCATTCCCTATTTGTGTTTTATCTCATTATCCCATTTTTTACACTATCACAATCATTTAAATAAATATTTATATCAGCTAAAAAATGTATTGCGTTTGTTAAATACAATTTAAAATTAAGTCAACTTTTTCGGAATTAACTAATAGTTATTCAGAATGTAAAACAAAAAATATTCGAAAACGCTAGCTAAACGGAATAAAAATTGATTGCGATAAAAAGATTAAAATGCCCTAAATAAGTAATTGTCCGATATTGTAATTTAATTTTAGAATTTCTACTATTGAAGAAAGAAAAAACAAAATGCTGACAATTGCTTTCAATTGTTTCTCTTTGGCTAATTCTCTCCAACATTCTGTAACATCAAATACAAATGAAGAAAACTCTGAAGATAACGCTAACGACGAAAAATGGCTTTGTCAATATATGCTGGGTAAAATATCGGAAAAGAGAAAAGAGGAGCCAAAAATATATCTAAATCATTATTTATTGGTAAATATATTTTAATTTATAAAAATAAAAACTAACTTATATTTTTTAGGCTGCAAACTATCTTTATGAAAACAACGCTACTTACCCCATAAAAATTAACCATAGTAATCCTACAACACTGTCAGTTGAAGCATTAGAAGTTTTTTACCGTATTAATGCGGCTATTATAAAATACCTTCAATATGATCAAAATATTACTCGATATACAGCGGCCTTTTTTAATAGAATTTTAAAAAATTTATCAAACAGTCCGTTTGCGTACAATAAAGCGAAAATTGATGGTAAGCACTTTTATTCTTAAATATACTTTTCAAATCATTTAGCAATTTGTTTGAGCCTACTTACTTACAATTATTAACAATCAGTTACAATAGCGATTTTTTATTTTTATTTACTATTTTAAATTTACTTCCCTTGATTATTTGTTACAATATATAAGAACCAAGCCTGACTTTTTGCAATTTTCTAAATTTTTAGTGTGTAAAATAAAAACAACAGAAAAATATAAAATCATACATTTTTTAGTTTAAATTGCAATTGATAAAATTTTATTATTTGATTTTTCCTTTTTTCGCTTTGTAGTGATTTCATCCATACTTTTATTACTACACATAATAACACAAATAAAATGAAATCGAAATCAATATTACTCCACGCATAACAATCAGTTTTTTTTTGTTTTGAAGCAAATTTACAAGAGAGTATACAACACCTTTTTGTGTGGCATTTTTACAAGAGTGTAATAAGTCTCTATTTAGTAGATTTTGTTGTGGAGTTATGAGCTATAGTTCTTTTACTACACAATATGTACTGGAGTATTTACTGCCAAGAATGAATACCGCTAACACAACTTCTTACAATTGAAAGCGTTATTTATTATATGAAATAAAAGATGTTCTATACAATATTTATTTACAAGTGTTACAAAGACTTCAATTAAATTATGTAATATGAGTTTAACATGAAAGTGAGAATTTGTTAAATTACACGCATAAATACACGGTCCATTACAAACCTTTAGTGAGGATTACTCACGTATGTATGTATTTTGCATCAACGATTGGTGGCACCTACTAGTCTACTCTCAGAGGCCGCTGTGAGAGAATCGCCGAAATGAATTTTTTTTTATACTGTCAATCTGGAGTTTTCGTCTAATTATCTAACACACTATGTACTAAACTATTCCCAACTTGAATTTTTTAAATTTCATAAAATACGTTCTTGTATCTTAATGTAACCTTATTAAGCTTTTACTTTTTCAAACTTAGATATATTCTGTTCTCCTCATGCGTTAACCTTGAACACTTTTGCTGACATTCCAATTTCGTCAAAACATTTAATATTTATATTATCGTCGTGATGAAATGCCTTAACCCTAGGGTATCGCTAGAATATCTCTTCCAATCTCATTGCCCTAACAAACTTCAGAATGTTGCTCGGTGTCAGCGAGGACAATTCTATGCTAAGCTCTTGATATGAGGTAGGTATTTCCTTCTGCACTTGTTCTAAGTATGTGTTGCAATGATTAATTTTCATCATTGTAGGCAAAGACGATGCCCTTTTTGAACAATCTCAGATTTATCCTGTATAGTGTAACGCATGATTTAAATCTCCTACTATTGTATATTTTCCCTTTCGCTGACTATATCCTTTTTAACAACTGTGTATTCTTCAGTAACGTCCTGATTCATTGCCGTGAAGTCTAACGTGACGTGTTATCTAATTTCCACTGCCTAGATCATTCAGTTTTCCCTCATCAATAACATATGATTTTCGAGTTCACTCTATGGCATACTGGCTGTCAACTAGACGTGCTATATTCCGATCTTTGTTCTTTCTGTTCAAGTTGAATTGAATACATATTGGCTTAGGATCTCTTGATCTAATACCAGAAACTTCCGCTCCTGCTATACAATCTGTCGACCCATCCATATACCACAAAATAGTTCCTCTATTAAAAGTCCTTTGGTTGCTTTACTCATTCTTGTCACTAAGTCAGTTTGCAAAGCATTTCCCAAAATCATAGAGTCTATTGTTTGTATCCAGAAAACATTTAAGGAAGTGCTCCCTGTTCGATTAATCTGGTCACGATGTCCCTTGATGAAACTCTTATTCAGTGTTCGAAAAAATACTCTAAACTACGCAATGTTTATATACTGTCGATGGTAAAGAACACAAACACATTCACTACAAAGAGAGCAAAACTCTTCGTTTCTATTTTAATGGTTATGAACATGTACGCAACACTATTTCTTACTGTTTGTGTACAAAGTACGCTAAAAAGATTAGCACACAAAGAAAAAATTGGGTTTTAGTGAACTTTTTTGAGTACACTAACATTTTTTAGTGTACGCGAGAGTTTATGTTCTCATTCAGTAAGAGAGAGAAGGGGAGAAAAAATGCACAGTTTTCCTTTTTATCCTTAGACGAAATATGTCTATTATTAATTATATTTCTTATGGACTTAATCGTAACTTAATACCCAGTTCTAGATCGTTATCCGCGGTCGCCATTTGGGGGCAGTAAATCTTCTGATGCGGTTGTCTTATGGGACCACACCTGACCGCCAGATATTATCCTAAGTATACATCAATTTAATTTCAAAAGGAAACTTTGTTGACAATTGTTCTAGTGTGCTATTATACGACCAATTTTCTGCACCGGCTTTCTTTAGACATGATCTTATTTTTCTGGTTTATGACTTCAAGGTATTATCGAAGGCGAGAAAAATAACTTTGCGGGACTTTAGAAATATTGACGTTCCATCATGGAGAATGAATTGACAAGCATACCCTGGAACAATGTCTACTATATGCCAAATGTTGACGAGCATGTTAATTTTTTACATTGCAATATTCATTTTGTATGACAAATGTGTCCGAATAAAGACGAAGACATTGCGTGCCAAGATAAAGCCATGGTTCTCAAACGGAATTAGAGCACTGATTAGTAGCAGGAACAGGGCCTACGAATGCTGGAAAAGATACAGAACACCGTAACTTGGGGATATTTTCAAGAATTTTAGATGGTGAACTATGAAATTAGGTCCGCTAAGTGTAAATTTTATGAGGATAAATTTACATCTGCTACGTCATCGCAGTGGAAATGGAGGGAAATTAGAGATATGGGTGACTTGGATAGCAACAATAATAATCATGATGTAGATGAAGACAAATTGAATTCTGGAATATCCCTATGCCTAATTCAAATATTGGTTACTACAACTTCACGGATCCAAGTGCTGCTTCTGATTTGAATGACAATGGCTTACAATTTTCGCACTTCACCCTTGGGGACGTGCGTAGATCATTTTGAAGTATCAAATCAGATTCAATTGACTATGATGAAATAAATCCGAAATTCCTGAAAATTATACTGGACTGCATTATTATTTTTTAATACTATTCTAACGACATCAGAATTTCCTTCAATGTGGAATCATGCGGAAACTAGTCCCTTACCCAAACCTGATGGAAATTGTAGACCAATTGCGTTCCTACCTTACTTGTCTAAGGCTTAGGCTTTTGAACGTTTAGTCCATGAGTAAATCAGCAAACATTTGTATGATAATTCATTACTGACTGACACAGTCTGGTTGCAGACATAAACATAGCTGCATTACGGCTTTAGTGGATGTTGTAGAGGAGTTAAGGACAAAAATGGATCAGAACATGGTGTCTTTTCTGTTACTTCTAGATCACTCGAAAGCTTTCGATACTGATCATGACTTTCTTTATCACAAGTTGAAAAATACCTTTACATTTTCAACATCAGCAGTAAAACTATTATGTACATACCAGAGGTCAGCAATGAGTATTCAAAACGATGAGTAGACTCGAATCATACTTATAATTTCTGATACTTATACGCATTCACATTTATTTTAATGTCATACTCATACTACTCATACTCAAAGTTTGAAATACTCATGGTACTCGTACTTAACAATACGCACGATGTTATTGATTTGGACTCTCCACGACTCATCGCATACACGAATCACAAAATAAGTATGATTCGCGTACGAACACTACAATACTCACATGAAGATTGTGTGTTTGCTCTCCTTACTGTCTTTGTCTTTTTTGTTTATGTGTCTTTCTTCTCTCTTTGTAAATGCAACAACAACTAAGACTGTAAATTTTGATGAATGATTCGAATCACTCGAATCATTTATAAGTATTATAAGTATTTTTCTAAATTTATGAATCTGAATGAGTAGGCGTGTGAAACATAGTTCGAATGTTATGAATTTGATGTCAACGTTGTACTCATACTCATTGCAACTTATACTTATAAATCAATGGTGTAGTGAATACGAATGAATCAGAGTAGTTGGATTTCAATACTGTTGACTCACTCATACTCCAAATTGCATGAGTGCTGATGAGTGGCGAAAAAGCGATTCATTGCTGATCTCTGGTACATACCTGTTTAAAATAAGTCAGACAGTACGATATGCCGATGTAAAATCATTTAGCAGCCCGGTACAAAGAGGTGTACCACAAGGTTCAATTCTCGGCCCTGTGGAATTCAAATGTAAGCCGATGACGTCCAACTCTACATTAGCTGTTTTAAAATTGACATCGACAATTGTATATTAAAACTTTGCTTAAACGCGAAGAAATCTAAGGCTATATAATTGGAAAAATTGGCCTTTTGTCAAACCTATTGCCACCATTAGTCGTTGGGGACTCACCCATAGAATTAGTACAGTGTACTAATAATCAACTTTCCTGAACTAACCATGTTAATATGGTCTGTGGGAAGACGTATGCTATGCTGAGGAATCTCTGTAGGACTTAATCTTTTACGACTTATAATATAGGTATGTTCTTGGCGAAAACATATCTAATTCCAACCTCCTTCTATGAATGTGAGCCCTTTGCGGGTTTGGACTCTGTTAGCAAAAATAAAATTAACCTAACTTATAATACCATAGCATTTTTCCTACAAAATCTACAATACGTCACTGGGAAACCTTTTGAAAAATCGTATGCTAATTTTCCTACATAAGATTATCTACCTAAGGGAACGAAATTACCTATTTACCAGGCTCCAATTTTCTAGAACTAACAGAGGCTACAGGATAAACGCCATAAGGTACCGGAAACAAGTGTCTGAAAGAAATTCAATCGAAAAGCAATGTAATGCAATTTAAAACAGCAATTTCAACGCACTTTTCTTTCCTTTCTAATTCTCCATTCACAAGCCTAACTTAAATTTAACTAATATAATTTTTGCTTTTTTATGAAACATATATATAAATACCTTAATCGTTATAACATTGTATAAACAATACTATTAAACAAGATTAAATGCTTGTTGTACTGGATTTAACCAATAAATCAATAAATAAATAAAAACAAAGCAAATTTATTTATTAATGTCTCTTCAGCTAACGGTATAGTCTAAAATAAAAGTTTATTATAACAATTGAGACAACTTCTCAGGTAATCGGGGCAGGAGTACCTTGACGCCCCTACTGTTCCCTATTTGTTCATATATATCGTAATGATATTCATCTGATACATGTAGGTTAAATTTACCCTCATAAGTAAAGTACACCTAATTCTGTTTTTACACGGTAGATTGGTTCCAGAAAAAACCGTGTAAAAAAACCGTGTAAAAAAAGACACTGATCGTATGCAAAAATAGGTGATTGGTTCCTAATCTCTAAAACCTATTAAAATTAGTGAAAAACAAGGATTTTTAAGAAGTTTTGTATTTGACATTTTCTTTTAGGGATTCATAAAATATTTAACAAAATTAAAAATATAAATAACTTAATAAATATAAAATATTTTTTGGCTTACTTTTCATCTTAATGCGTTAAATTTAATGTAACGATAGAAAAACAAATTTGCCAATAAAAAATTTCTTTACCAAACACAAAATATTAACACATTTCAATTGCTCTGACCTTTGTGCTTGTATGCACAAAAGGGAATTCCCCTAAAATTGTGCCATTTACATTTGCTTTGACTAGTAATTTTGCTTGTACGCGCAAAAAGGGAATTCCCTTAAATTTGTGATATGAACATTAGGGTGGCCCCGTTTGTATGGAGAAAAAATAAGGTATAGATGTTCCCAACTAAAATGAAAGTTTGATTCATTCTAAGACTACGTTTCTCAATTTTTTCGTCCTGGAGTCAATATTTGGTGAGCTGGATCAAAGGATAAAAAGGTCCTTTTTTGAGGTTTTTTGGATTTTTTCATAATTCTTTCAAAGGAACTATATATAAATTTGGTATCATATGAAAGGTCTTTAAGAGGCGCTTTCAATAGATTATATGAAATTTAAAAAAAAAATTTGAAAATTCAAAAATTTTGAAAATTTCGGACAAAATTTTTGTTTTTTTAATTTTTTCATAGAATTTACTTAACTAAATTGTTGAAATTTCTTGATTATAAAGAACATGCAATTTAACCAAAATGGTTTTTTCCGTTTTTCAAGATTCAATCTAGTTCAATTTTTATTAAATTTTTTTAAACCTAATTTCTTCTCTATCTGACAACCTCTGTTAACTCAATTCATATATGTAATGGGCATCAAAATAACGCAAATTTTATTTTCTTTCCATTGATGTATAATTTCTTATACTTTTATTTTGTTATACAACGAATATTTCAATTTAAACCAAAACATTTGCGATACATCCCGCTATAATTTAATTTTCTTCTTATTCCTTAAGAATGTGGTTGTTTATGTTAAGCAGCAAATGAAAAACTGTTTATTACATATATTTTTACATTGTATTAGTATATTATTTGCTTAATTCATTTAAGATTCATTTTCTGGTAAAAAGTTGAACTTTATTATCGTAATTTTTACCATTAAGTATATAAAATGTTTTACCTGGAATATCTATGATGTTGCCTGAATCATAGTATTTCATCAATTGTTCTGTTGAGTGAAATTGAATGCATGGGGGCTCTGAATATGCTACCTCATTCCAATCTATTAAATCCGTGTACGATTGACAATTAAAATTAAGTTTTTAAATGGTCAATTGGCGAAGTGGTTTATTTTTATTGGTACGATACTGAAAAATTTTTTCTTAATCTTTGTTACGAATCTCTCTTTTATCGTCGGTTATCATAGAAAGAATTATATTTTCCGGGTGGGCAAAAAAAGCATTAATTTGTATAGATGATTCAATAACCACTTGAATTTCATTTGGCAATTTTCGTGTCCACTCAATATATTTAAATATATATCGACTGCCATGAATTGCATAAGGGTTATTTTTTATTAGAAACCAAAAAGGGGCATATATTTTCATAATAAAAAATGTTAACGTTTTTAGTTCCTTTGAAGCTTCTGTTTGGGTAACATACAGTCGCAATATTCTTGATGCTGTTGTTAACCAACGTGAAAGATTGAGTCGCCCTGACTTAATACTGGATAACTGTTCGTTACAATGTCCAGAGTCAACAGCTTTCACCATGTCGTAAAGATACTTTTGGTCGTCTCGAATTTCCCAGTCGTTGATATTTTCGGGCATTTCACCCATCTTTATTGCTTTAAAATTTTGGCTTTAAATTTTACTAGTTATTATTGGTTTAATACAATTTCTTCATTACTTTAAAAATAAACAACAAAAAACAACAACATTAAAAAATTATTATTATTATTATTACGGAATAACAAGAAAATTACATTATAGCGGGATGTATCGCAAATCTTTTGATTTAAATTGAAATATTCGTTGTATAACAAAATAAAAGTATAAGAAATTATACATCAATGGAAAGAAAATAAAATTTGCGTTATTTTGATGCCCATTACATATATGAATTGAGTTAACAGAGGTTGTCAGATAGAGAAGAAATTAGGTTTAAAAAAATTTTAATAAAAATTTAACTAGATTGAATTTTGAAAAACGGAAAAAACCATTTTGGTTAAATTACATGGTCTTTATAATCAAGAAATTTCAACAATTTAGTTAAGTAAATGCTATGAAAAAATTAAAAAAAACAAAAATTTTGTCCGAAATTTTCAAAATTTTTGAATTTTCAAAATTTTTTTTAAAATTTCTGATAATCTATTGAAAGCGTCTCTTAAAGACCTTTCATATGATACCAAATTTATATATAGTTGCTTTGGAAGAAATATGAAAAAAATCCAAAAAACCTCAAAAAAGGACCTTTTTATCCTTTGATCCAGCTCACCAAATATTGACCCCAGGACGAAAAAATTGAGAAACGTAGTCTTAGAATGAATCAAACTTTCATTTTAGTTGGGAACATTCGCAACTTTTATTTTGGGTCACCCTAATGAACATACTTTGCAAAAATTAAATTTGACAAAAAAAATTTTAACACAAAAAATTTTAAATCGTGCTAAATGGAATAAAATCGTGTACCAAAAATTAAAAATATTTTATTTCCAAACCGTGTTATATCAAAACCGTGTGAAAAAAGACCGTGTAAAAACAGAATTAGGTGTATACCTATGTAGGCAATATTCAGGTAGTCTTATATATGAGAGTTAATTTAATTTACATGTATCAGATGGAAAGCTGTACGTCTGACGTAAGGCAAATACTGAATTTTTGCCTAACAATACTCAAGCTAATTTCAAGCACAGGGGAAGTTCGATACAGGTGTCGGAATGTGTTTGCAGTGCAGGAATAGGGTATATTCATTACATAGACATTAAAATGGATCCATACCAATATTCGGGCATTTTAAAACAAAATGTGAAGCAAAGAGTCGATAAGTTAAATATATTGAAGACATTTGTTTCTACCAAGACAATGATCCCAAGAACGTTGTGAAGCTGTAGCTTATCCATAATTGTTCGAAACTACACCGGCACAGGCTCCTAATCTCAACATTATTAAGCATGTTTGAAAAAATTAAGCTCTATAAATCCAGTATCAGCACAGTGGAGCAGTTGAAAGAAAGCATTAGGGGAGAATGTAATAACATAACCCCGGAATTTTACTTTAATCTCATGCAGTCGATGCCTCAACGTTTAGAAGCAGTAATAAAAGTAAACGGTTTTGGTTACAAGTGTTATCACAGCGCCTTTTATATGACTGTCCACTTATGCGTTTGACATGAGATTCGTTAATATTGTTTTCCTTTTCTGCTTTGAAAATATTTTTAAATAAAAAATGATAAGTATGATACAACGTTTATAAGCTCCGTATTAAATTTTTTTTGAAATATTTCCAATGAATTTCATACCTAGTGTCTAATTATATGTTTGAACCACTGTATGTGTTCATATATACGAAATTGTAAATAACCCGAAAACGTGTTTTTTTTTAGAAAATAAAAAAATTGACTTATTTAGTCTGGCACAACAAATATTTGAACAGTGCAAAGAAGATCGCTAAAAACTATCGGTAGATGTAAATCTGGGGCCACATACTGTTTTGCTTTCAAGCTAGGTTTAAATTACAAAACAATCCTTTTGGTTTTTTTACATGGGTCTTTTATAGTGGAATGATGTTTTTCCTCTTCAGGAGTAGGTAGACGCGACAAAATCGATTCCAAAATGACTGGAGAGTACTATGTAAATATTTTGGAAGAAAATCTTTACAGCAGTGAGGAGAAAATGGGCTTGGGGGAGTTTATCTTTCAACAAGACAACGAACCCAAGCACACAAGTAAGGTCGCTAAAACATATTTTGAAGAAAATAATGTTGAAAAATTTGAAAGGCCTGCTCAAAGCCCAGATTTAAACCCCACAGAGCATCTTTGGACTACCTCAGATGACAAAATACCGATGGAGTCCAGAACAAATATTCAAACATTTTGGGAAAAACTGCAAAGTGAATGGAGGGCAAGTCCTACAAGTACTTTGAAGAACCTTGCGCTAAGTATGCCGAAAATATTAAGAGAAGTCATAAATAACAAAGGAGGAGCTACTTCGTACTACATTTTGAAGTTATTTAATTATTTATAATATTTTCTAGTGAAGTGTTACTTTATTTTGTCACTTGAAATTCCTTACGTGCCATATAGTTTCTATTATAAATAGAAAATATAAAGAAAGAATTCAATGTTAAGATACTTTTTAGATAAAATATTAACCGAATTAAAAATGAAACTATAATTTATAAACATTTGAAAGCAATAAAACATATGCTTTAATCAAAAAACAAAAAATATTTCAAACCGCACTTTATTTTGTCCGACAGTGTACATATATTAGAATAAGCCAATAATTTCAAATTTTAAATTTTTAGGGAATTCACTTAACATTTTAAAAGGAAAGTTAATAAAAAAGTGCAAACCATCAGGAAATTATGAAGTACGACCAGTAGCACATACGCCAATAACTAAAGAAGAAAAACATACAACGAATGAAACCCTAAGTGTCGCAGAAAATATGGAGCCTCTTGGTATGAAAAATAGTGATGAACATTGTAAAAGAAGATTATCTCAGGTGAGTGAATTTACATTATATGCATGTTTGAATTATTGAACAATAATGCGATAGCATACATACATATGTATATTGCGTGTAGCAAAAATATTTAGATGTGGTCTAAATGTTTATAAATTTTGATAACATAATTTTTGGCAAAAAAAATTGCCCTTATTGCCGTTCTCAACTCAACTTAGTTTGGTCGTCTGCCAGTCAACCCAACTTTCACTCAACCAAATTATTTTTTGATATTGCGGAACTCAACGATTTTTAGTTATAATTGTTATGGCGTTGCCGGTATGAAATTTCAATTTCATGTTGGTAACACCATGAAATTTATTTGGAAAAAGAAGAAATGAAAACGCAAAAATAAGTTAAAATCAAGTTTTTGTATAAATAAAAGTAAATTAAAGATGAATTTAAGTGTGGATTTATTTTACGAAGATGAAAATCATGACGCTAATATAAATATTTTTCGTATAAATTTTTCAAATCCTCTTGAACTACCCAGTGCTATCTAAGAAATGTCCCATGTGTAATTTTTAAATGCTGTTGTTTATTTCATAGTTTTTATAAGTATTTTTCTCCAAATTCTTAATGCTTTTTAAAAGCTTAACTTATGTTATTTGCTTTCTCAAAAGTTCTAGGCACTCTTGTTCTATTGGTGATTTTTTTCTTAGACGGGGTGTTTAATATCTCAGGTGCATTTGTAACGAATTGTTCCACGTCAGGATTTTGAGGAGACGCAAAAGCGTGACTAGTTGTCAGAGCAATATTATCAACGGCGAAAGTGTTTCCAGATGGGATACGCAATCCTCAAGGGTGTTAAGGTGAATTTCTTGTGAAGGGCCACCTCCTGTTGCTTGATTGTTTTTTATTTTTAGCAAGTTTTTTTACTTGCTTTGTAGTGAATCCAAACCTATACGGAGTAAAAATTCTAATAAATATCTATTTACAATATTTTAGATGCTATATACTTACACGTTGCCATTCGGAGGGAGTTCTAGTAGGTAAACCCAAGTTTTTCAATTCTGTAGAAAATCCTTCCCACGCTTCCATTGGCAGATTTTTGGTCATCCCAAATTTTTGCTTTCCTTTAGAAATTTCTGGATTATTTTCCATCAACTTTACAAGTCGCTCAAATTTTATTGGTTTATTTTAAGCAGAAAAAAACTTGCTTACGATTTTTCCATTTTTTAATCTTTTTTCTATTAAATTTAAAAAGAAAATGTATTAAATATATAAGTGAACTCTATAATTGACATAGACTCAACAGCTAATAAGCAGTTGTCTATATTTAACGTTTTTGACAACCAAACTCATACAAAGTGGTGAACCGTAATACCATAAAACACAACTAAAAAGTCAACCGCACAACCAAAAAGTCAACCGCGTTTAAGTTGAGAATGGCAATACCGATTTCTGAAAGACGACCAAACACTACAAAAGTTGTCAACCGCAATAGGGGCAAATGTTGTTTTACAATGCAATATTAATATTTATGTACATTTGCGATAAATTTTAGTCATCTTAATGAATTGAAAAACATTGTTCAGTTATAAAAATCCAGTAGGAAGAGTTTGTCGCCTAATTTGGCTATATTTTTTTTTTATATTTTGTTATTGTTTTGTTTATAGTACACAATACAATAAGTTTACTCACTAGATCCACAACAAATATTTTTTTGTCAAATTCTGTACTTTCCGACACTCAAAGTTTATTTGATGCAGTCACAAAATTTAAGGAAAGCAGAAAATTATTCTATATTATTGCTTTAAAGAAAAGAACACACACTTTCAACAACATTATTAAATAGTAGTTTTTTTAAATATATAATTAAATATAACAAAATAAAAAAATGTTTCAGCTTAAATGGTGCATTATGTTTCACTCTAGGTAAATCATTAATGCTATTTCCTCTAACTACTACTAATCACTTTTAGTATTTAATAGAGCATATTTCGATCCCAGGTTTTCTTCATAAAAGTGAAATTTACTCTTGGATACGACATGCATCCAGTAACAATTACAGATCCGTCACAGTGTTTAACTGAACTGCACAATTTTCGGCAACGTTCCGTTTTCTATCTAAACAAGTTAAATTTGCTTTCATCAGTAAAAGCAACTGATCTCCAGAACTATAAAATATCCTTGTTTTCTTTTTGCTTCAGTTTGTGCACTCAATAAATTTTATGAAAATATGTAAAACTCATTTTACATAGAATTAAAGATTATAAAATTACCTTTCAGAAAATGTAGCTCTTAAGGTATTGTCCATATTATCTTCCAAAATATGGAACTCTGAATATTATTAGTGGTTATATATAAATTATTATTATGATGTATACATATATATATATATATATATATATATATACATATATGTACATATATATAAATATATCGTCGGAGCATCCTTCTCTATTCGAAAGACATGACCGAGCCAGCGCAGCCGCTGGATGTTCATACCATGCACAACGTTAATGTCGCCTTATCAGCTTCGCAGGTCTACCGAGCTCAGACATTGCGGCAAAAACACGATCCCTTATGGAGCTATCGAAGCTGGTGCATGCGCCCTACCAACTCATTACTTCCGGTCTTAAACAATTCAGCGGGGAGGTTATCAGGACCTGCAGCTTTATTGTTTTTAGGACGCATAATCGCGACTTTGACCTCTTCATGGCCAGGCGGCCGAATCTCCACGCCGTTATCATCGATTGGATTAGGTACATCATCACCAAAGGCGGTATTGGTGTCGTCATCGCCTCGTAGCAGAGTAGAGAAGTGTTTCCTCCACAACTTTATCACCCCTGCGAATCTGTTACCAGGATTCCATTCTCATTTTTACAGGAATACGATAGATAGAATTTTCGAGCGTCATTTCAACATTTATACATCTCTATTTTCTCACGCTCTCGGCCTTCCGGCTCCCTCTTCTTGCGTCTGAAAACGGCGTATCTCATCCTTTCTCCTCTCTATAGTTCTCGACAATAGCTCGTGTAGCGTCGGACTGCAGCGTTTTTCGCTGCAGCTGCCTCGCGACACTCCTCATCGTACGAGTGATTTCGCAGAGATAAGTGCTCGAAGCTAATGACTGTTTCCGCAGTAGTGCGCAAGGAGTGGGAGATGTTGGCCAACAGTTCACCAATGTCGCTGAGATTAGATGGGGATCGACGGGGTTTATCCGAGAGTTGAGCGGAGAACGCCTCAGCTGTCCTTTGTGATCGCAGCTTCTTGTCGTCCAGCTTTCGCAGTGTACTAGAACACGCAGACCTCGAGGCGCTAATGTGCAATCGAAACTTGACCGCGGCAAGATAGTGAACCGAGTTGATATTTGGACCTCTGAATGTGCGCACTTCTAGTATATTGGAGACGTGCTTTCCGTCAATTACAATATGCTCAATCTGGTTGAATGTTATGGATCGGTGGACATTCAAGTGGCCTTATGAATTTCGAGGTAGTGGTTGCATGGAGTCTGAACTGACCGACAGTGGGGCCAAAGATACCTTCCGGCCCGACCTTCGCATTAAAATCTCCGAGGACGATTTTGGAGTCATGGGCCGGTCACTTATCATATACGTCCTCGAGCTTAGCGTATTAACCACAAAACCGCATTCGTGCTTATCCGCATAGCAGCTGCAGTATACATCACAAGATGCAAGCCTTTTACATCTTTGTCCTGTCCATCGCATTTCCTGTATGGCAGTGATGTCAGTCCTGCATGAGAGCATCCGCCAATTGGACGGAAGCGCCTACTCTGTGAAGTCGTATCGTACTCGTAAATCATAGTCTTTTAAGCGCTTGCCGTGGTCGTCAACTTTTGAGAGGATCGTTATAGAGGCTTGTGTGTTGGTTTTCATTGGCTAATATTTTTACGTGGTGGATTCCAAGCCCTACGCGCAGCCCAAACTTAAAGTCCAGGAGGTTGGAGTTCGCTGCACTCATTAGTAAACATCTAGCAGGTGCTAGTAACCCATCCAGGAGAAGCTACGTGGAGGCAGAGTGTCAACTTGAATGCAACAAGAGAAGGATCGTCCTGGTGGTCGCTACTTTGACCACAGTCAGAAACTTTACCTTGTCTGTATGCATTCCATCCCATATATATATATGTATGTATATAAATATAAAAAGCCCTGTGGCACACAGGAAGCAGTCGAATTTGAAACCCTTTCGGCGATAACACTCTGCCTCCTGTAACCGATTCAAGGGAAAATTAATAATCAATTCGATTTAACACAGAAGTTGTACACAATTTTCTTTAGAGATCTAATGAGCCTCTCCGAAGCACCACCCATGTGGGGTACACTGGTGGAAAATCCATTTTGTTCTTTCAAATTTCGATGATATATCAGAAAAGTTCACTTGGTGGACTTAATTTCGCAGGATATTTTTGGCTTCTCTAAAGTTCGTACCGTTGTCTGTAAATATTGCACAAGGCGACAAAGTTCCGTAGACTTAAAAATCCATAAGTTGGTGTCCAAATTATGTGCCATTTCTATATGAATAGGGTATATTGTAAGGCATGTGAAAACCACTCCCCGTCTTATGATCCCACTCTCATCGAGGTAAGGGTAGAGTCGTCGAAATTCACTCGTCATCCCCATGTTTTTCTGGTGTTTCAAATCGTAATGTCCTGAAGAAATTCGTAGCGTTGCGTTTCCTTTATAATAAAATCTTTTGTCATGTATGACTGCTTTACTTGACTTCCATATCAGGCCTTTAGTTTTGTCAAATATATCACAAACGTTGCCACTACGCAATGTAGACGTTTCCATTTGGAGAAGTATTTGAAATTGTAACAGATTATTTTCTTATCAATCAATAGCACTTGGCGCCTCATTTTAGAAGAATCTGGTGTTTCCAAGTCTTCACATGTAGACCACTGACTTGGGTCGATTTGCTAAAATCCGGTTCATTGAACCATAAGTCCATGTTCTTACGTGTTTAAATTTTTGTTGCGAAATCAGCTGGGATTACTTTAGTAGACACCCGTCGCCACTGGGTGGCATTTGAGTGTTCCAAAGTTTCTCAACGTTTTTGATGAGTGGGACTTTTGCCTATCTTGGATCCATTTCGCTTTCAAAGATTCATTTAATGGATCATCCAATCCAATGAAAGAGCCTAAAGCTGTCAGCCATTCGACTTGTCAGTTCACAATCAATATACCCCCTGATGAATATCGCGTTAAACTTGGCTGTCTTTAACCGAACCATGGCTCTGTTTCTCATAACTTTATACAATGGTCTCAATTTCAACAAAGCGGTTATTGGACAATTTCTTATTCTTAAACCAAGGCAAGCCCGTGTCTATATTATTCAACTCGAATTGAGATGTCTTCAAGAATATATTTATGGGTCTATCATATATTATATTTATACAAAGTTTTCAAAGCATCGTTGTATATTGGCCAAAAAACAAAATAACAGAAATATTTCATAGTATGTTAAAAATAGATCTTATAATTTTAACTTAATAATTTCAAGTAACATAATTTTTATGTACATGCAATAAAACTTAATTGTTACAATCTTTAGGAAGTCAGAATAATCACTAAACACTCCAGTGTTTATTATAAAAGAAACTATAACAAGAACAAGAAAAACAAAAATCAAAGACATTACAAAAATAGGGACAAGTGAAGACCAAATTAGAATAAAATTAAACCATATAGAAAGATAGAAATGAATACAACAATTTTTAATAAACTAACTGTAATTTAGGGACGTTTTAATATAAAAATAAATAAAATATAAATTGAGCAAGCAGAGAATAGAGTAGAGTAAAAAGCAAACATGTAAACGCTGTTGTATTATGGGAAATTCATCTATGCAGCAAAAACTGTCGAATAAATAAATTCATAGTCTATCATTAGATAGTTAAAAGTTTTTTTTTCCATATATTTATTTGCAATCTATTTTAATACAATAATAAGCAAATTGAGTAACAATAATAAAAAGAAATGGCATTAGTATTAATCTCCAATGAAACTAAAATAAAGAAAGATATTAAAATGCATTACCTTTTTTAAATAATATTTACATATTTGCACTTTTTATTTTCTAAATGGCAGGTCTAAAACATGAAACCTTTTAAGCATTACAATTTCCTCACTTTCATCTAGTAAAGTAATCGCTAGAGTGTTACTATGGTTACTAAGTCTGTCAATATATTTCCTACTAAATATGTTGATCTCATTTTTAACTTTAGATATTCCTAAATCTTTATGAATATTATCGTTAGTAATAAACCAAGGAGCATCTAATATCATTCTTAGAGTTTTAGACTGATAACGCTGCAGAATTTCAATATTCGAATTGCTCGCAGTTCACCACAACTGTATTCCATATGTCCATATGGGTTTGAGGAGATAGTTAAAAGTAAAAAAAATTTTTTTTTTTTTAATTGTAATCGTTTTTAACAGATAAAAACTTAAAGATATAATAAAAAAGGATATCGAGTATTACCTTCTCAATACACTTAAATGTATAGGTACATACATACATAATTGGTCATTACAACCCTTCAGTCAGGATTACGACCTAGTTTCTCACACCACTTATGTTGTGTGTGTTAATTTTATACACGAGTGGTGGGACCTACAGTTTAAAGTCGACTCCGAACGACAGATATTTTGAGAAAACAGAATTTTTTCCAGAAATCTGCTGAGAGAAAGTCGCCGAAGAAATACTTTTTGTATTTTGTTTTGATGTTTGGCCTGGGGCTCGAACCCTGGCTTTACGTCCAATAAGCCAACACACTACCTACTAGACTACGGCGACTTATGTATAAAAATGTATAGGTAAATGCTTTTAAATCCTTTCCTTTGGTTGATTTACACGACTGTGTATCGTATATATTGTATTGAATTCATTTTTTGTTTGTGAACACTCAGTGTTATGTTGTATTGTGTATTACGTATTCCAAACATCAGAAAGCAATAAGAAGAAGAATATCAGTATTCATAAATTATTTGTGCGAACAATATGCACTGTCGGACAAAATAAAGTGAGGTTTGAAATATTTTTTGTTTTTTGATTAAAGCATATGTTTATTGCTTTCAAATGTTTATAAATTATAGTTTCATTTTTAATTCGGTTAATATTTTATCTAAAAAATTAAGATACTTTTTTTCTTGAATTCTTCTTTGAATTCTTTATTGAATTCTTTCTTTATATTTTCTATTTATAATATAAACTATATGGCACATAAGGAATTTCAAGTGACAAAATAAAGTAACACTTCACTAGAAAATATTATAATATATTCACTAGAAATATTATAAATATAAATATATAAATATAATGCTGCTCCTTTGTTATTTATGACTTGTCTTAATCTTTTCGGCATACTTAGCGCAAGGTTCTTCAAAGTACTTGTAGGAATTGCCCTCCATGCACTTTGCAGTTTTTCTCAAAATGTTTGAATATTTGTTCTGGGCTCCATTGAGATTTTGTCATCTGAGGTAGCCCAAAGATGCTCTATGGGGTTTAAATCTGGGCTTTGAGCGCGCCATTCAAATGTTTCAACATTATTTTCTTCAAAATATGTTTTAGCGACCTTACTCGTGGGCTTGGGTTCGTTGTCTTGTTGAAAGACAAACTCCCCCAAGCCCATTTCCTCCTCACTGCTGTAAAGATTTTCTTCCAAAATATTTACATAGTACTCTCCAGTCATTTTGGAATCAATTTTATCGCGTCTACCTACTCCTGAAGAGGAAAAACATCCCCACACCATGAGGCTACCTCCACCATAAATATTTACATAAATATGTCTGAATCATTTTGGAACAAAATTATTTGAACAGACGAGTCAAAATATAAACTAAAAAATTGCAAAACTCGGAAAAAAGTGTGCATTACATACGAATGCCAAAAAAGTAGAATCAGTGTAGTTGTTTGTGACAAGTTACAGAAGAAAACGCATAGAATGAATAGACGCGTAGAACGCATCAAGTAGGTTTACTTTATACTTTTTTATGCGACTCATGCACTGCTGGAAAAAGTCAGCAGTTTTTTAGACTTAGGGATGACAAATTATATACTATTGTGAATGGTGTCGATAAATATGTTTAGATAAATATAAATAGTGCATTATTATTTTCGCATTTTTTTATATGCATTATAAAAATATTAATAAAAACATATTTCATAATAAATTTTACTACTAATTTAAGAGGAAAATACATTAAAATACATTTTTTAATACATTTATTTCATGAACAAAATTTGTATATTAGTTATCGATTGTTGTTATGTACTGAGTGTCTCTTTTGAATTTATTAGTTTGTAAACAAGAAAAATGGAGGATAAATTAACTGAAAACACTTGTGTTGATTTCTTTTGAAGCCTTTCGTATACCTTAGCAGCACAAAACATCATTATATGTAAATTCATAAACATGTGATTAATTCCATAAATTCTTTTTTATCACAATTTCATTTCCCAATTTTCCCAAAAGTGCTAATTATTTTACCACAACAGCTGGTCAAAACTAAAAACCAGTCGCATAAAACGCATTGTGTGTAACTTACTCAGCGCCAAAAGTGAGTAAGCACCACTGAAATAATTCATTTTATTAGGATAGCGAGAAAAGTAAATGAGAATAGTCGAATACATTTCCAAAAATAAAAACGTTTATTTATTACTTATAAAATGTTAAAACAAAAACAACAATTCATGATAAAGGAACTTTTTTCATACTTAAGAACAAAACTGTTTTATACTTAAGAACAAAAGTGTTGACTCACTTATGGCGCTCACTGTATATCTAATTATTACGAGCTTATGCTCGGTGTATTGTGACAAACCAAAAAAAAAATTGAAGAATTTTTTCATAAAAAAGTGAAGTAATTTAAATAAGGAAATTGCAAATAAATTCAGGACAAGTTTTATTGCATTTATTTGAAATCGCTTGGGATACCAAAGTGTTCCCCCTTTGCATATAAATTGTCCAATTGCCTTCACACAAAAATTCCATGCCGAAGTTTGTTTAATTAGATTTTAGTTGGCTGGCAGTTTTGGATTTTTGAACGGTGTCATAACATAATAAAATTATTTAGACACTTTTAATTCATCTTCAATTATGTTTAACTTCGTAAAATAACTATTTGTAACACTTTTGCAATTGTTGTTTAATGCAATGATATGTTTGCATCATTTTCCCGTTGCTCTTTGCAAGCTAATTTGAATAAAAATCCTAATTACAAATTCAATGGAATTGGCCTATTTTCAATGAGGTCTCCTACTTTATTTTAAACTATTTAAAGCCTTCTTTAGTTAATCTCTAATTGTAAATAAACCTAAGCAAAAGTCAGTTAAATCAAATAATTTTTAACTGGAAAGTATACTTATATGTATATTATCTAGTAAAATATTATTTGTTGTAATTGTTTATTTTGATAATTTTCAGACTTTTTTTCTTTATAACTAATAAATTTTAACAAAATAGTTGATTTTTCAAAAACAAATTATGTACATGTGTATATAGCATAAAACAACACTCATATGAAATCAATCAAAATTCATCCGTTCTGAATTTTTTTTAGAATTGTTTTTACTTTTTCAGAACGATTAGTTTCCATCACATACCTCTATATTTAATATTTTAATTTAATAAAAAGTATCAACTTTCTTTTCCGTTCTTAATATTCCACGAAATAAAATTGCATACAATACAAATGAAAAGTTTTAAAAGAAATATGTGGTAGAAATAAGAGAGAAGATGACGAAAACGAGTACACGATCGTTTTTTTTAATAATCAATTCTAGAAAATAATCAATTCTCTTTATCTTAAAAATCTTTTAAATCTTTTTTTTTTTAATTATAATAAACACAATGATAAAGAATTAGTTTTCTTTTATGTTAAATAAATCAAATCTACAAATATGTATATAATTTAAAGATATTATCTTGACATTATTTTGACACTCTCAATAATTTGTGCTTAAATGGGTTGTATAACACCTTCTATTAAAGTAAAATCTCTATTTTCCCACAGCAAATTTAAGTAAAAACGACCTAAATACGGCTATTTCCGATCATCAATGTAACATTTATCTACGCACTTTAGGTGGAGTAACGCCAAGTTTTAATTTGACGCTGATGAAAATTATACTTATTGCAATTATCAAAAAAGTCTTCTTTTTGTATACATTTGTTGTATTCTTTTCAAATTTCAAATCATTGTATTAGAATTAGGAATATAGGTTAGAGAGGGAGAAAGCAGGGAGTGTATTATATTTGAATTTATTTCTAACGGGTGATTTTTTTGCTATTATCTTTTTGGCAACACTGGTTTAAACAGCTCACGCACGTTTCGTGTTTTGTTTCACAGTCAAACATCTTCAGTTTGGTCTATAATTTAACCATGAATCGTCTTACAAACGAACAACGCTTGCAAATCATTGAATTTTATTATCAAAATGCGTGCTCTGTTAAGAAAGCCGAAGATTCACTCCTCGAAAAATTGTGTTCAGCGACGAAGCTCATTTTTGGCTCAATGGATACGTAAATAAGCAGAATTGTCGATTTTGGAGTGAATATCAGCCAGAAGCATTGCAAAAGCTACCAATGCATCCAGAAAAAGTCACAGTTTCATACGGTTTATGGGCTGGTGGCATCATTGGACCGTAATTGTTCAAAGATGCTGCGAATCGTAACGTAACTGTGAATGGTGAGCGCTACCGTGAGATGATATCCAACTTTTTTTGCCCAAAATGCAAGAGCTTGACTTGTATGACATGTGGTTTCAACAAGACGGTGCCACATGCCACACTTATTGAGAGGCGAGTTCGGTAAACATTTTATTTCGCGTTCGGGACCGGTCAATTGGCCGCCTAGATCGTGCGATTTAACGCCTTTGGACTATTTTTTGTGGGGCTATGTTAAAGCTCATGTCTATACAGACGAGCCCGCTTCAATTGACGCATTGGAAGACAACATTGAAGCATTTATTCGTGAGATACCGGCCGAAATGTTGGAAAGAGTATGCCAAAATTGGACTAAGCGGATGGACCATTTGAGGCGCAGTCGCGGTCAACGCTTGCATGAAATAATCTTCAAACATTAAATTATATGGACCGTACTATCGATTCAAATAAAGATTTCATGCATTTTTCAGAATTTTATGTGTTTTTTTTTTGAAATTTTTTCCTATAGCTCTTAAAAAATCACCCATTATTATAAGTGACAGGAAAGACTTCTGAAGTAATAAAGTCCCACATATGAATAGCGCGACTAAAGAACGAATTCTGCCCGTTATGTACTGTGCTATTCGCCGGTCAATCTACCACAAACGGATGTACTCTACGTGATAGACGAGTATATGTAAAAATACGCTATTTTCGGGAACAAGACTTATTTTAATCATAGAAGTAGTGCTAGAACAGCGAAACCCTAGTCATATTGCGACGGTCTTCTAATGAATCAAAAGAGCTGGATATGCTACTGTCATTAATAAGCTATTTTGCACTCTCCTGTATTCTAATCGAGGCACCGATCCATACATGAGATTTGTATTCCATTTTCGGTCGGATATAAATGGTGGAAATAGATCGATGGAGTGAAATATTTCTTGCACTGTATTGAGAAACCGAGACACTTGAATGTTTCCTTCGACAATTGAAATATATGCAGGTTCCAGCCAACGTTACATTACATCATACCAAGAACATCAGAGCTTCTGACTTCCTAGGATTTATATCGCCCATAGCTACAGATAACATAATATTATCGCTGCACTTGTGCGTCAATAAACAGCATTGGGTCTTTCGCGTATTAAAATCGAATTTCGTCATACGACCCCGTTCGGATATTGAATGTAGGTTGGATGTAAGCCTTTTCGCCTCAATCTCGAAAAGGCCCAGCCTGACATTTAAAGAATATAAATGACAAACATTACTCTCATCTACAAAAGAGTAAATACGATTGTGAGTTGTGAAGAACATTTTCTCCTAGCCTGGAATGATAAACTGTCGCTCAAGATGAAGCCAGCGCAACCCTGAATAAGATGAAGTACCTATATCGGGCTTTTATTTTTATTAATATTTTTATTAATTGTTATTATTATATACACATACATACATAATTGGCATAATCTTTTAGTCAGAATTACGACTTAGTTTACGAACGACAGACTTTCGAGAAACTTTTTATGGCAATTTTATTTACTCTCAGAGTTTTTGCCAGAAATCCGCTGAGAGGAAGTCGCCAAAGAAATATTTTTTCATATTTCGTTGGTTTAGTTGGAGATGTCTGACGGTTTGAACCGAGGCCTCACGTGTAATAAGCCAACACACTACCTACTAGACCAGGGCGACTTCATATTATATATTAATAAATTATTAAAAGTATTATAATTAAGATATATTTAATAAAATGAAATTCTAGTAACAAAGGACCACAGACCTGCACTACGTCAACTATAACAAAATATTGAGAGTATGTAAAAGTACAAAAATTGTAGTTTTCAGTATGATTACGCAACTGCATCCAAAAGTATGGATGACATGAAACGGAAAATAAGGCAAGTCCTGAACTGAACAAAAATGTGGTTATTGAAACATAACTTACAGTTAGCAATTCCTATGACGGAACTTCTTACTAGGTGATACATACACCTAGAAATAGATACACATTGTATTAAATTATATCGAAATATATCTTGACGCAAGGTATACATACATATTTAAACCAACATCAGTATACTCTAAATAGGGCTGGTAGAAATATGATACAATGGCCAACTATTAATTAACATTCACTTCGGCATTCGCTCTCATTGCTTTTAGTATTCTAAAAACAAACGTATGTCCTAACTAACTTCTACATATAATGATATAAGTAGAACACGCACAGTCGTAAACATTAGCGGGGTTTTAAATATGGAAGTAAATAGAAAGCCACCACAAAGTAATGTCAACACGTTTCCTTGTTTCATAAAATTTTGGAATGGGAAGTCTTTTACATTGGCATTATATTACAAACCATATAATTCACAGTTCTTTTTTTTTCACAAAATAATTTATCATGTAATGTCAGACAAATTAATTTAACAATCATATACAGTGTGCGAAATTAAAATAGTCGTATTTAATATTTCGATGTATTATTCAAATCAAAAGAAATTTATATTTTTTTTTTGCCTAATTAACAACATATTTCTAACTTAAATTAATATATATGTTTAAATTATAAAAACAACGATAAATTAAAATATAATAGGAAAAAAGTAAAATGTATGCGAAATTTAAATTAGACGCAATTAAAACATAATAAGAATTACAAATTCCATTAAGAGTAAAAAATAAATTAATAACTGATTAATATTTAGTAATCCCTCCTCTATTTTGTATAACACCAAATATACGACTGCACATTGATTCTACTAAATTTTTTAATATTCTAAGCTCAATATTTAGCCAGGACTGGAGAATTGCCGTTTTCAGCTCACTCACTGTGTTGTATTGCTTTCCGTTGCTATAAACATCTCTTGACATGATTCCCCAAAGATATTCTATCGGATTCAAGTCCGGACTTTTAGCAGGCCAGTCTAGAATTGGGATTGAAGCCGATGAAATGAATGCTTTTGAGACTTTCGAGACGTGGATGCTACCGTTATCCTGCTGAAAAGTCATATCTTTATCCAAATTATCTTCTAGATAATTTACTAAAACATCTTCCAACATTTCCACGTAGGTTTCGGAGTTCATTTTAGTAGAAATGAAGTACAACTGAAGCTTCCCATAGTAACTGAAACCGCCCCATACCATTACAGTACCTCCGCCAAAGTTTCTGCTCATTCTGGGTGCGTTCGGTTTTTGCAAATCATGCCAATAATGACTGTGTCCATCCGGGCCATTCAAATTGAATTTTTTTTCGTCGGAGAAAATAATGTTTCTCCATTCCTCTATCCATGACATGGTATATTTGGCAAATTCCAATCTCGGCGATTTATGACAGCATGATAACGGTGGGATTTTCGCTGATTTTTTCCATTTAATGTTACAGTCAGCTGATAAAATTTGTTGAACTCAACGTTTTCCTATAGGTAAGCCTAATTCAGGACAATTTGGGAAGAATAAAGCTTATTTTTAGTGGCCTCTTGTTTAAGTTGGCCAATTTGGCGTTTGCTTAGTTTTGTGTTTCTCTTATTTCTCTTTGCTGATTTATTATTTTTTGTAGTTTTTTGCAAACACGTACGAACTAGATGCTCTGATCGTCCAATTCTTCTACCTATTTCCCTTTTTGAATAGCATTCTTCATTTAAAACTCTTATTAAAGATCGCTCCTCTTGTGTTACGTGTTTTCCTCTACCCATTGCGCCTAAGAATTCTCGATATGGACTCAATGATGCAAACACGAAAAAGCACAAGTTTTTTTTTACAAAAAACCTGCATTTTGTAACTGTAAAAATTATATAAAAGTACTTGCGCCTATTTAAATTTCGCTCTTTATTTGGTATATTTTTGAGTAAAAGTCCCATTATTATTATATCGAGAGGAAATTCCAACAACAATGTATACAAAAATATTTCCTAGTTACCAACTACTGAATATTGGGAAATATTGGTAAATTGGAAACAAGGTGAACCAACTACATAAAAGTATTATTAAATTTGTTATTGCGACTATTAAAATTTCGTCCACTATATATGTAAGTAGTCACTTGCAGTATGTGGTCGAATAATTAAAAATTTAATATGAACTAAAATGTACAAGACTATAATGAAATCTTAAATAAGAAAATTTGATGTAATCTGCTAAATACATATATTTAAACGAATATACTGTTTAAAGTCGAAAATGAAGAAAAACATATACATATACATACATAACAATTTAAAGGTGCAATATGCCATCAACGTAAAAATGCAATTCATTGTGAATCAGGCGTAATGTGTGAAATATTCAGGAAAATGTAAGGAAAACAAAAACCGCCTATTAAAGTATGGCAACATTATAACAAATCGAAAATGAAATTAAAAACCTTCTTGAAGCTATTGGGAAAGAAAGATTTAAAGAACTGATGAAGCACAAAAATGTCGTGATTTAAGGGCGAAAGAAATAAAATAATGAACACCACAAAAAAAAAATGAGGAAATGTGTAAAACTATTGCGGCGAAAGAATAAGGAAATGAGCAATGAGATAAAGACTTCAATCGAATGACGCTAAAACTAAGATTTAAGTAAAAAATTATTGTTATTGAACAAAGGAGTCATACACAGCAAAACTAACAAGGAAAGTAAAAAAATCAAGGCAACATTATAAATAAAATTGGTGAATAATATTAAATTAAAGTTCTAAATAAAATTGGATACAAATAAGGACATTTAAGCTAAGGAAATTAAATTATTAAAATACTGGAAAGGCCAAACTATTCCTTAACCGATTGTCGGATGGAAGTAATAAAGTTATTGTAATGGTAGTACAATATACAAAGCTGTAATTAAAATAGATAACGCCTCATACATGAAAACGATGGCGGCACAAAAAGTTAACATTGGATGGGAGAAATAATGGAACTGATTTCATAATGTAAATTCAAACTTGAAGGATGCAACCGCTAACCGATGGATTGTAAATATCAAAAGGTATGCTACAAATACCTAATACGAACGTCAAAGACTCTTTCCAGTGTCTTCAGAAGAAAGGAACAAATACTGATTGGTCTGTAGTCATTTGCCTTAGGGTGGGATGGTTTTCCAGCCTAGGGGATGAAAATCGCCCTAGATATTCTCCAGCTCCAAGGGATATAAAGGAGCCTGAGACTAGCATTATATATTGCAAGCAGCCAGGGAAGAATTATTTCTTATTTCGTCTCCATGTTGGATGTCACCTGGAATAATACCAACCGGTCCTGGGGAGTTGGATGGTTTAAAGGATCTAACATCCCAATGCACTTGGCTAGGGTAAGAGTTCGGGAGGAGTAATTTCCGGACTGATTCAGGGTTTAAGGGTCAGGATCTACCAGGACGGGGTCTGTTGTCATAATTTATCACGCTCCCGCGGGCATTGATAAGCGGGAATAATTCCTCATTCAGGATAACCACCGTCTAGCGGTAGTCACCCCACTGGTCAGAGACTTTTGCCACCCTCCAGTTGGCAGTGGGTAGGTGGGTGTCGGGATTCTCGCTCTGGATCGGGGACGGTGAGGAATTTGGTCAAGCTTTGGAACGGCAGCAAGCCTGGGTCCTGGCCAAAATTCAACAATTCTACTGATAGCCACCTTGTAAAGCTCCATAGAACGGAGGCTACTAGTTTGATGTGCCCTTGGGACCACCCTGCATGGCGACAATTGTGTCAAGGGCCGGGGTTGGAGGCAATATCCTCAAAGAAGACGTCGAAGAGGGCGTGTTCCACCAGCTTCCACTTAGTGGAAGCCACCTTGGAGCATTTGCGACTTCGACTCTAGAGGTGGGGGCATCTACATTTTTGGCAGGTGCCTATATGGAGAGTGTTGCGTCCACCGGCTAGAGCGGATGATTTGCGCTTACCGACTTGGGTTAGCGAGGGTTTGTTAGCGGAGTTTCTGTTATTTTTGGGACCACAGAACTTATTTTGAAAAGAAGTGTTAAAAAATCGTGGTGAAAATTATCAACTCGATATGATAGCAAGACATTGGTAGTAACAGCAGTATACAGCGCTCATAGCCGGTTTCACACACATATCAGAGAATACAAGTGAAGTTAATTGTGATATAATATAGATTGGAGTAAAAACGGTATTTATAAGAATAAAATCAAGTGTTCAACAGATGTTATTGGTCTCAAACAAATACTATTGGAATATGCAAAAATTTTGAAAGACTCGAAAATATTAATTGATTACGTTATAACAAATAGTAAGAGTATATCGGCAAAGACTAATAGTTCAAATTTAATAATTGATGAAACAAAATACATAACGGAAATAACTATGAAGAGAATGAGATATTTTGATATAATAAAGATCAATATAATTAAAAAATATGGACTATACAACGAATAAATTTAAACGATTGGCCAATTCACACAACTTTGTATTGTGTATGTTGTATTGAATACACTTTTTGTTTGTCACCGCTCAGTGTTATACTGTGTTGTGTATTTCGTATTTCAAAGGTGAAAAAGTGATAAGAAAAGAATACCATAAATTATATAATAATTATCTATGTGAACATACATAAACTGATAGCACGAAACCAATTCAACTTTTAAAAACATATGAAAAATGTGTAAAGGTGTTTCGGATTTTTATATGAAAATTATCAACAACAAGCACACACTATTGTATTTTCGTCCAACAATACACTGAATACAGCGATACAAGGGCTTTTGTGATGTAAATCAGTTATTGGAAATTTGAAAGTAAAGGAACTAATTAAAAGAAAGACATTTAAAGAAAATTATAAATGCAATTCATTTAATTAAGAAATGTGAAATTTGAAACGCGAAAAAATTCCATCTAGCAAAAATACAGAACTCTAATGCGGCATGGGTTTTCTGTAAAATAGAGCGAAATACATATAAAGTAGTGAAAAGAAATAATATAGTAATAAAATTAATAATGTTAAAGACCAAAATTAATAATGTTAAAGATTTTAAAGTTAATTTTAAAGAAATCAATGTGCAATTAAAAATGTGATTTTTAAACTACCGATAACTAATCAATATTTTATAAACAGACTTAAAATAATAAGGAATACGATAAATAATGTGCAATATGTCGGTAATATGCCTGTGATATACTTCAAATTCAAATTTCGTGCAGTGACTATAGAGGAATTAACAATAATATGTAAAAATTTGAAAAATTATCCGGATCATGTGATATGATTTTGAATAGTTAGAATATCATAAGTAATATAATGTAAGTAATAATTAACAAATTGTTTGTGATTGGGGTGAAGTCGCCGTGGTCTAGTAGGTAGTGCGTTGGCTTATTAGACGAAAAGCCAGGGTTCGATCCCCAGGCCAGACATCAAAATAAAATACAAAAAGTATTTCTTCGGCGACTTCTTCTCAGCAGATTTCTGGCAAAGACTCTGAGAGTAAATAAAATCGCCATGAAAAGTTTCTCAAAAATCTGTCGTTCGAAGTCGACTTTAAACTGTAGGTCCCGCCACTCATGTATAAAAATTAACACACATAACATAAGTGGTGTGAGAAACTAGGTCGTAATCCTGACTGAAGGGTTGTAATGACCAATTATGTATGTATGTTGTGATTGGGGTGTTCTTCCAATCAAAATTCAAGAAGAAATTTACATGTGAAACATGTGGATGAAGACAGAAAAAACGAATAAAATAGTGGGAATTTTCCAAGACTTTAAAAGACCATTTGAAACAATCGACAGGAATATATTACTACAGAAAATACAAAAATACGGCATTATGGCAACATTCGACATTTCGACAGAAATCGGTAGAAATATATTACTACAATAATACATTATCGAGGAAACAAAATCAATATTAAATCAAATATAAACACTAATGATTACAGACTGGAGCAAAGACGAATTTTAGGAACGAAGCGTTTTAAGGTTAGGTTAGGTTAGAGGACGTGTACTTGTCAATTAAGACAATTGACCCATTGTACAACGTCCTAGAAGCGTTTTAAACAAATGCGAAAAAATGCTGACGATAAACTTGTTTTCACTGAAGGAGAATCTGATGACGAATCTTACAACAGTCTTCTTACTCTAGATAATGAAAATGTTAATAAATAGCTTGAAATTAACCAACTTAAAAAAAAAACTTTTCGTCAGATATATAATCGAATTATGATAAAATTAAATATTTGTACTTCATCGTCGATAAACAATTAAAACTTAAAATCCCAAAAAAATTGTTTTTTTAAATGAATTAGAAGACAAATTTTAATTATAACTGCAATTAATATTTACATACATACATACATGCATACATAGTTGGTCATAACAACGTTTAAGTCAGGATTACGACAATGCTTCTTTCTCATACCACTTATGTTGTGTGTTACGACAGATTTTTTTTGTGAAACTTCATGGTAATTTTCATATACTCGCAGAGTTTTTGCCAGAAATCTGCCGAGAGGAAGTCAACGATGAAATATTCTTTATTCACATTTCGTTTTGATCGAGATGTCTGACATGGAGTTTGACCCGTTGCCTCACGTATAATAAGCCAACACACTACCTACTTGACTACGGCGACTTAATATTTACAATAATGTAATTAAAATTAATTAATAATTAATAATTAATTAATAATGTAATTAAAATCTCATTTCGAATACGGGTGAACTACATTATTCACATGCTGCACAGCGTATCAGATTGAAATATGGAACAACCTTAGAAACATGGAACATTTAAGAATTGAAAGGTAATCATCGATTGCAATGCAACGTTCACTTTTTATAAGGATTTACAGCTTTGCAACTCCCTGACAAATAATGTAAACCTACTAAAATATTTACGAGAAATGTTGTTTATTCATAAAATATAAGTTTTAAATAGGGTTTTTCCACCTAGAATCTCTGGTGGGAATCGAATCCACAGTCTCGACATTCTTAGTTTAGTACACTACCAACTAGACTATCGGGGCTCTCCAATGTCTCAATAAAGTTCTCGATATACCACTCGCAAATGACGACTCATCGTAAATGCAGTAATGCATTGCAATTAATGCACTTAGATGGTTATTCAGATTACTTTTACTTCAATCAGTTAATTCAAACAAAAAAAACCAAACCAGTCTTCAACCAACTGTATATTAAAAAGTATTTTTTTTTTTAGAGATATCCTCATATAAATTATTTTTTTATTTGCATCTGTATCTTTTCTTATACAATGATATGCAGTTTAAATATTAATAAGATTTTATTAAGAAAAAAAAAATTTAAAAATAATTTTATCGTCAGTTTTAGTTTAAATTTGCCAATGGTTCATTTTTTTGGATGTAGAAAAAACTGACAAGATAAATTTTGAGATAATTTTTGTTGTCCATTATACCAAGTTTTTAAGCGATGACTAATTTCAACAAAAGATGGTCTTCTTACGGACTGTTCATGCCAACATTCTATCATTAAAGAATATACTGCGGATGGACAGGCTTCCGGGCATGATAGTAGTTGCCTTGATCTAACCAGATTTATTACTTCTTGATTGCTATATCCGAAATATGGCTATAAAAATGATGATATTAAAAATAACATAGAAACTGTGATTACACCGTACTTGCATCCCATAGCTGTAAATTTCCCATAGAACAACACCAAAAGACCAAACATCACTTTCTGTTGTAAATTTTCCGTATAAAATCGATTCTGATGGCATCCAACGAACAGGCAGCAATGATTTGGATTGAACTCTAAAATCCGTTTATATTTAAATCATATTCAATTAATTAATTCTAATATTTTACCTATAATAATCTGAGCTATAAATATCCCGCGACAAACCAAAGTCAGATATTTTAACCATCAACTCTTCCCCAACCAAACAATTCCGCGCAGCCAAATCGCGATGTACGTAATGATGTCCTGACAAGTATTCCATTCCTTCACTTATTTGAAGTGCTATTTTAAGAAATTCTAATTGTGTTAGAGACTTATTCTCATTTGGTGAATTGGCAATGAGAAACTCATGTAGATCTCCGTTAGACATATACTCAAAGAGCATACAAAATGGTTCTTTATTCAGAACTACGCCTAAAATGCAGACTATATTTTCATGTTTAAGGTCTGAAATGAGTTCAATTTCTCGCTTGAAGTCTTGTTGTGTTTTAAAGGAGGCATTCTCTTTAAGAGCTTTTACTGCAACAAATATTTTTTCATCACTCGATAGCGTAAGTTGTCCTTTATAAACCTTCCCTGAAGAAAAATAAATTTAAATGCATAATTTAACTTGTAAGTAAATGGAAATTGTTTGTACCAAAAGCACCCTCTCCCAATTCTTCAACAAACTCAACGTCTTGCAAAGTATAGTGTGGTATTTTGAGTAAAGACGTTCTCTCAATATTTTGCATAAATGCTGGTGATAAATCATTCGTACCATTTGTGTTAATACGTGACATTTCAAGTGATGAATTAAATTGAGAATTTCCATATATATTTTTATCTGCATTAGGTGTATTTATCTAAAGAAGAAAAATAATATAAAAATGTAGATACACATGTATATGAAGCAATCCTTACGTTTTGAATATTCGTCATTCCATTGTTTTCTCTTCGTCTAAAAAAACTAATTATTACGTATATAAAAAATATGCATAAAAGAGTTCCTATGGTCATGTAAATATATATCCATATACTATCAGAACATTTCGGTATGTTACAGGGTTCGATAATTTTTTCAAACGCCTTATCACCCACAAAACACCACGGTCTGTCCTCCATACTTCCTGGGTTCCTAGCAGTACGTTTAAAAATGTATTCAATGTGTGTTATGATTCATTCATCTATTTCATATTACCTGCAATAATTTTGGCCTGCTAGTTCTGGAAAATCCGATATTTCTTTCATTAACCATGACCATCGGAGACATTTTTTTCCTGAAGTGGATGTAGATAAAGTGCCCCTATAACCTGCGCCATCTTCCCAATAACATGTCTGCGTCGGGTCAACATCTATAGCAATGCCAAGAGTTGAACAGTCACTGTGGCGTGGCAAATAAGAACAATCTTCCAAAGGTAATTTTTGTCCAATTACCGGATGTCTCTTTGCTATAGCGTACTCTTTTTGACATAGTTCGTTTTCAAGTAACTCGCATTCATTACGACAAATGCGCCGCAGATTTTCGGACTCCCTCGTAGGTGGATATTGGCTTGATATTTCTCCAGAAAACACATCTTCATATGTAACTGATGACTTTCGTTTAAGCACTAACTTGCGTTCTTTTACATTTTTTTCTAAAAATCTTTTAAGTCTACTATGATTAATAATATGGTTTTCGTTTGCTGGGGCAGTGTTAGTTGAATTCTTTTTTAATTTCCGTTCCTTCTGTGTCGCTCTGTTTGCAAAATACAAAAGATTTGTACGCTCGGGAGTGCGGCAAATAGGTAGTGTGCTAAAACACAAACTTGGAAGAGCATAAGTACGACAATGTGGGCTCATATCCCTGAAAATATGAATTGTATAAATATTTTAAATTATAATTAATTTGTAGGCTATATTTACTTGGATTCTTTTATTACTCCGTAGGCAGCTTTTAATCTCTCTTCTAACTCGGTAAGAGATAAGTTAGGAGGAACAAATACGTGTTGTTGTGATAAATAATGCCTACACGTAGCACCATTGTAAACTTGGCAAATACCAAGTGGAATCTGAAAAAAAAAAGTATTTTTTTCTTTCTACTAGTAAAGCAATTACAATAAATTTACCTCATCATTGATACTTCTATTTGAAATATCTGCAAATAATCTGAAATAATAAATTTTAGTATACATATGCGTTTGTATATATTTTCATATGAGTAAGTATGTATATTTATTACGACTAACTCTGTTTGGTGGAGATTGTTATTTTGTATTCCTTCTGCAAGCTCTTTTAATAATATTAGTATAAATATATGTTGTATAAAAAATAAATTATTGTGATTATATTTCATTATCGCTTATGATTTTTCTTGTCTTTATTTATAAAACAGTCAATTAATAGCAAGTGGTCACAAAATGTTTAGATATTTTCAACCCCTTGTTTTCAAATAAGGGCTCTTTATAAATTAACCACCCTTACTTTATAGCATTGCCAAATTGAAAAATGTTTTTAATTTATATTATCAAAGAATTGTGTACATCATTTAAATGGAAGGAAAATTACAAAAAAAAATTCGATAATAACGAAATTGTCCTTTAAGCAAAACTTATAATTTCGTTTATAGGTTAGGTTCTGTTTTTATTCGAATAAGAATTGCTAATTTTATTTATGAGTTTTTAGCGGAAAATCGTGGAAAAAGCTTTAGTTCTTTGGCAAAAGTATTTGCTATTTACAAATACAGTAAGGAAAATAAACTTACCATCTCAATATAAAATACTTTTTAAACAAAAGATTATCTTAAACGAAAATTTATTGTTATTAACAATAAATTAAAGCTTGAGATCTTTATTTTTATTATCAATTAAAACATTTTCCTTTAGAGCCATTTATAAAGAAAAAAATCTTAAAAACTAACGAAATCCAAAACAAAAACTCATCAGAAAAGAAGTTGTTCTGGTAGCTACAAAAAAATTAACATAAAATGGTTTTGTATTTAGTTTCTTACAATTACAAGACATTTTGGCCTAAATTTTAGAATACATACATTGGTCATTACAACCCTTCAGTCAGGATTACGACCGACCTAGCTTCTCACACTACTTATATTGTGTGTCTTAATTGTATCCATAAGTGACGAGAACTACAGTTTCAAGTCGACTCCGAACGACAGATTTTTTTTGAGAAACTTTTCATGGCAATTTTTATTTACTCTCAGAGCTTTAGTCATAAAACTGCTGAGAGGGAGTCACCGAAGAAATATTCTTCATATTTTGTTTTGTTGGACATTTGTGACCTGGGATTTGAAATAACGTCTAATAAGCCAACACACTACCTACTAGACTACGGCGACTTAGAGTATTAAACTAAATTAATTTCCAAAATATTTAAACGATCGGTTTTCTTCATATTTCCTTCAATAAAGACAAGGTTACATACACAGTTTGCGCGCATTGAGCCCAAACCGTTATATTTCCAACTCCTTGTTATGGCGTATGTATTAAGACGCGTATTTTCACGTGGGAGAATTCCTCGCCGTGGTCTAGTAAGTAGTGTGTTGGCTTATTACTCCATTATGGCCATTACTCATCCGGCCAGACTTTCGATGGGGTCAAATGAGCTGTGCACATTCTTTGCCGACGGTCCTTTATCAGACACCATAATTGTCAGTTGGCGCCCAGGTGGAAGGTTAGAAAGAGGATTTATTAAGCATCTAGTAAAATTACTAATTATTCCAGAATTATACATCAAAGCGCGTTGAAATTGATTTACAATCTGTGCACTGCATAACTCTATACAACTCGTGCTCTTTCGAGAGACTTAAACCCTTAGTGTTTGTTTTCCTTTAAAAGTCAATTATAGAACAATTTTAAAAACGATTAAATAGGTGAAACTATACATCATATTTCAGTCGGTGTTTTCGTGAGCTGTACAAAGCAACTAAGGTCAATGGTTGTTAAAAATGTACTGCGGAATTAGATGTGGCTTGAATTTTTTTTACATATATCTTTATATAAGTGATGTCTAACAGTGCTTTAAGTTAGCAATTACTCATAACCTAAGAACTTCCTCTTATGTCCCAAGGCGTCTGATCGTATCTGAACTTTTGATCTTGTTTATCCACTTTTCACTAAATGATTGAGTTGTCTTTAATTTTTGGGTTGAACATTTAAGCTATTATTAAAATCGTAATCAAATTTCTTTTTTAAATACTAAATAATAATTCCCTTATTATTTATCATTTTATGACACTTTTGGCTTTAGCTCGCCAGAGAGCGTAAGTCCCATAAGAATTAAAAAAAAACATTTTTTTATGAAAATGTTAGCTAGTAATAGAATATAAAGTGAGTCACATAAAAAGCGAAAATGATGGTCAATAGAGGTCTGTGTTTTATAAGAAAGTACAAAAAAAAAAGAAATAAAAAAAAATTTAATGGCGTTGTAGAACATGTTTATTACGAATAAAAATATAAGAAACACGAATTAATTTTATTCGTTTTGATTTTTTATATTTAACTGATCTTTTATATATTTAAATTTAATTAATTTACGATTGTCGCCGTGGTGTAGTAGGTAGTGTGTTGGCTTACTATTCGTAAAGCCCGGGTTCGTATCCCAGGTCAGGCATCAAAAATGAAATATGAAAAAAAAAAAATATTTCTTCGGCGACTTCCTCTCAGCAGATTTCTGGCAAAAACTCTGAGAGTAAATAAAATTGCCATGAAAAGTTTCTCAAAAATCTGTCGTTCGGAGTCGACGTTAAACTGTAGGTCCCGCCACTCACGTATAAAATTAACGCACACAACATGAGTGGTGTGAGAAGCTAGGCCGTAATCCTGACTGAAGGGTTGTAATGGCCAATTATGTATGTAAATATATAATACATAAATCTAATATATAAATTAAATATTAATTAAATTTAAATAGATTAAGGGGGTGTAAAATAGTTTTAGTTCCTAACTGGAAGAATATTCGCCTCGTGGGTGAGACAATATCACAGAAAATGGAGGTAAAATATTTAGGAATAATACAGGATAGAAAATTAACATGTAGGTCTCATATAGAGAACTTTATAAAAAATATTCAAACATGTCATAATCATATGCAAAAGTCTTGTAGGGAAATCTGGATGATGGTCGGATCCATAACCTATGAGGCAATGGCCTGAGACAGAACGAATTGAAAAACAATAGATGTTGGACAAGATATAGCGACTAGCGGTATTATTATAACATGTATCTGTCCTATAGTGGCGCTGGAAGTTGTGTTAGATTTAAATCCGCTGGACATGGCATGTATATGGTTAGATTAATGAGAGACAAGTCTAATATGAAATTCAATAGGGGATTTCGTGGTATAATGAATAGAATGGCTGACAGCTCCCTCTTTAACTGTTCCCTAAACAGAACCAGTAGACTCTATGACTTTGAAAGGTGCTTTGCAACGAAACTTAGTAACAAAATTGTATGTAGTAATCTGGACGCTGCAAACTCTTTTAAAAGAGGGACTATTTTGTGGTATAGAGACGTATCAAAAATGAATATTTGGACAGGTGGGGTATTTTTTTGATCCCAGAATTGAATATTCAGAATGCATGAGGAAACTCACGGAAGTTTATGCTATCAAAGGATATGCTCAATTCAACTTGGATAGAAGGTAGCATACTATCTAACAGTGAGACTGCCATTGGAGCATTCGGTTCTAATGAAATGAAATCAAATATAGTATCGAACTGTCTGGGGAACCAGAATCATCTAGGTGGGTAAAAAAAAGTTCTGCAGACTAGCTGCGAGGAGGGGAGCTTGCATGTCGTAATTGTGCCAGAATATCACTGTAGAGTGGGGCGAATATTTGGAAAGGTATGTTCAACAAAAGAAAAATAAAAAGAGGCAAAGCCAATCAAAACTATTAAGAAATAACCTGAGTTTGATAACCGCTCTTTTGGTAGGAAGCTGAAGACTCAGAGTACTCGTATATAAACATGATGTTGTCTAAAGCCCAACATGTGGATTCCGCGACGATGAGAATGAATCATCGGAAAACATCCTTACTTTACCCTATAAAGTAAGAGGAGAGAAAAACAGATCGTATGGCCGCTGTACTAAGTTCTCTCTTAATCTCAGTAATAATATTTAAATCTTATTAAAACGATTTTCTATCACAATTTTTAAAAAATTGTACAAAATTAAAATTTCGCCTTAATAATCGTTAAAATTTTTTAAAGTTGCAATTAAATTACAAAAGTTTTAAGTTTAAAGAAAATTTAATATCTTTGAGTCGATAGATTACAAGATTTTATAATAATGTTTTTAGTTTTTACGAGTTAGACAACAGTTAGTTAGATAAGCAAAATTATAAAAATAATTTGATTTAATTATTTTTTGGTGCGGCACTGATGAATTGCTCTGAAAAGAATTTCCTCAATACATTACGAGAAATTGTTCTGATTTTCGTCCACTAGAAATATTGAAGAAGTATTTTCACTACAACGTCAAATAATTAGAAGGGATGAGAACTGTTAACACAATACGGTATGACAAACTTTATCGGGATTTCTTGATGAGGGGAAAAACCCGGATTATCTCCTATCCAAACGCAGTATAGTATACAGGAAATTTAGAAACAAAGTACAAAATCCAGAGATACTACGTTGTTCAGGTGAAATCTGTATAGCTTAAATCATAAAATATTAATTATTAATTAATAATAAAAATAATAGTAATCATGAAATTAATAATTATAATGTCAATTGTATTGTTTGTAATGCTAATAAAACAAAAATTACAGAACAAATATTGTTTTAAACTTGAAATGAAGGCTCAAAATATATTTCATTTCAAGTTTCCATGTATATAATTCTAATAGTTTTTTTTTTAATAATATATTAAATATATTTACTTACATTTCAAGGAGAGCTGCAAACCTGTGAAACCTACAGCAATTACCAATACTGTTACATTATCAGCTGTATCCTCGGATAATTCGACTGCAGAAAGCGACTCAGATTCTGAAGACTCTGTCACTGAAAATGAAAATATTGTTCTAAATAACGACGAAATGTTGGCTGGTGAAGAACTAAAAACTATTTATAGAATGGTAGTGCAAAATATAGAGGAGTGTGCAACTCGATTTCCGGAACATTACAAATCTATTTACCGTCTCGTATATCATTATATGAACTCTCCTAAAGAATACTGCGATATCTCACAGAGCGAAAAGCTTTTGTTAGGACAGTATAAGACAAGTTTGGGAAATCTTGTTAACGGTCTGTTCTACGACAGGAAAACCAATAATTTATTTAATGGAATATGGCGAATCCCATCATCGGAAATTGATCGCCCTGGCAGCTTTTCAGCACATTTAGTTAAATGTGTGAAAATATTCATCCAGTTATTGCATAAAACTAATAACTATACTATATTGGCTGATTTGGCTATTAATTTGTTTAAAACGCCAGACTTAGACAAGTAAGTAATATTTATGATATGTACATATGTATATATGTAAAAGATGTCCAAAATTGAATTTTGGATTTTAATTATAACAAAAAAAAAACACTTTTTTCAGATATTAAAAATAGTTTTTATTTCACCCCCCAAAAAAGGTGTTAAATCCCACGGTTTTAGTGGCCAATTTGCTTATCCTCTACGAAAAATATTGCGATTTTCGAACATTTTTCTTGCTGGGTGACAAGAGTGGCACCATCCTGTTGAAACCAAACATTCTCGACGTCTAAATCGTAAATTTTCCGCCACTAAAAGCTTTGGATGATGATCTCCCTATAGCGAGTTTGATTGAGCGTAATCGCATTTCTATTTACCTTTTCAAAAAGTATGGTCCGATGATTTCTCCGGACCACAAATTGCATCAAACCGTAACTTTTTGTGGATGTAAGATAACTTTCAGATCTTTACCCCAATTCGGTAATTTGCTTCTTGACGTAGTAATTGAGCTGGAAATGGGCTTCGTTGATGACGATTATTTTGTTAAAAAATAAATTCTTGCTCGATGGCCCAAGAAAAGTACTTCAGAAGTTCAATGTTCAATGTTCTAAACAATGTATCGAATGACTTAAGGAATTATCCAGCATAAGAAACGCTTTTATTGAAATATGTTTAACTTTTAAAAAATTACAAATCCAAAGTTCTTCAGCATTTGTACAAATGAAAAATGTTTGCCCTTATTGCCGTTCTCAACTCAGCTCAGTTTGGTCGTCTGCCAATTTTCACTCAACCAAATTATTTTTTGATATTGCGGAACTCAACAATTTTTAGTTGTAATTGTTATGGTGTTGCCGGTATGAAATTTCAATTTCATGTTGGTAACACCATGAAATTTATTTGGGAATAGAAGAAAAGAAAACGCAAAAATAAGTTAAAATCAAGTTTTTGTAGAAATAAAAGTAAATTGAAGATGGATTTAAGTATGCATTTATTTTACGAAGATCAAAATCATGACATATAAATGTTCTTCGTATACGTAGAAAAATACGCGAATATTCAAATCCTCTTGAACTACCCACTGCTAAGTAAGAAATGTCCAATGTGTAATTTTTAAAATCTGTTGTTTATTTCATAGTTTTTATAAGTATTTTTCTGTAAATTCTTAATGCTTTTTAAAAGTTTATCTTGTGTTATTTGCTTTCTCAAAAGTTCTAGGCGCTCTTGTTCTATTGGTGATTTTTTTCTTAGACGGGGTGTTTAATATCTCAGGTGCATTTGTAACAAATTGTTCCACGTCAGGATTTTGAGGAGACGCAAAAGCGTGACTAGTTGTCGAATCAATATTTCCAACGTCAAAAGTGTGTCCAGATGGAGCTACTTGGTCATTTAGTGATAACATCTGGGATACGCAATTCTCAAGGATGTTAAGGGGAATTTCTTGTGAAGGACCTCGTGTTGCTTGATTGTTTTTTTATTAGCAAGTTTTTTTTACTTGCTTTGTAGTGAATCCAAACCTATACGGAGTAAAAATTCTAATAAAATGTCTATTTACAATATTTTAGATGTTGTATACTTACACGTTGCCATTCGGAGGGGGTTCTTGTAGCTATTCAATTCTGTAGAAAATCCTTCCCACGTTTCCTTGCACAGATTTTTGGTCATCCCAAATTTTTCTTTCCTTTAGAAATTTCTGGATTATTTTCCATCAACTTCACAAGTCGCTCAAATTGGGTTTTGGTTGTTATTTTAAATTTCCTGCGATTTAAAAATTTAATTATTTATTTTAAGCAGAAAAAAACTTGTTTACGATTTTTCCATTTTTTTGTCTTTTTTCTATTAATTTTAAAAAGAAAATGTATTAAATATATAAATGAACTCTATAATTGACAGAGACTCAACTATTAATAAGCAGTTGTCTATGTTTAACGTTCAACCGCACAACCAAAAAGTCAACCGCATTTAAGTTGAGAATGGCAATACCGATTTCTGAAAGACGACCTACTAAAAAAGTTGTCAACCGCAATAGGGGCAAACTGCCCCTTCTTCTCCTTTGAGAATTTTCTGTCAAGTACACAATTTTCAACTTAATGCATATAAGTTTTGTATGTATGTATGTATATAATTGATTTTAAGAACTCCCACAGTATTGTATAGGTACACGTTTTTGCCATTATAGGAGTATCTACTCCTAGCCGGCGGCCCTGAAACATTAAGTATCTCAGCGAAAATATCCCATATTTCTTCACTGTGGTCTTACTGTTTCCAAAATCAAGGCGGCCATATTGCCAGTTAAGGAATTTCTTCCGCTAAAACTCCAAATGGATGCAGGTCGTTTTTTAAGTAAATTAATAAAAATGTCAAAGTGTGTGTACATATCACTTTTACTGCTTATATTTTGTAGACCTATTTATTTATTTATTTTAAGTGCAACAGATATACGCCGATTTATTTCATGGTAGAATCTTTACATGGCTCAAACAAGAACGTAGACCAAACTAAGTACTACTCACATTATACAAATAACTAAAACGGAAAACCATCGAATAACTAACGTATAACAGTAGTGCCTTACAAATATGAAACATTTGAGAACTGGTAGACAATCAACAATTGCAATGAAACGATCGTTTTTATAAAGATTTGTCTTGGATTATAAAAACAGGCTATAAATGAGAACATTAGACTTCACTATGTATCCCTATCGTTAATTTGATTAATCTTATAGTTTATTTCAAATTCTTTTAAATTTTAAGTTTTTTAAAATGTATTATAAAAAATGTTTCCTATTCAACATAATACATTTATTCTGTTTACTCAACTAACACTCAGTGGATAACTCATTTAACGCTTTATATTGAATATAGAATGTAGGATATGGGAAGAAAAGATATTGGAGCTTTTTTCTAAAGCATTGTGCAATCTACTGGCCAATCGACTGTCCACGAAAAAGACACTCAATAAAGTTTAGTATTAAATTCAATAAATTTAATTAACCTGCAGTGATATAAGAGCACTATCAATGACTCTTGATGTCGTCGTAGTCTAATGGGTAGTATGTTGACTTATTAGACGTAAGATCACGGTTCAAACTCCAGGTCAGACATCTCGAACAAAACGAAATACGAAAAATATTTCTTCGGCGACTTCCTCTCAGCAGATTTCTGGCAAAAACTTTGAGAGTAAATAAAATTGCCATGAGTTTCTCAAAAATCTGTCGTTCGGGGTCGACTTTAAACTGTATGTCCCACCAATCATGTATAAAAGTAGTACACGGAACATTAGTGGTGTGAGAAACTAGGGCGTGATCCTGACTGAAAGGTTGTAATGGCCACTTATGTATGTATGGAATGTGTCATTTGAAAAGATATTTCAACAAGACAATGAATCGAACATACTAGTCAATTGGCCAAGGCTTGATTTCGAGCGAATAACGTTGAAGTTATGTCGTGGGAGACGTTAAAAAATATGTTGAAGAAAAACGCCACCATATGTAAGCGGTTTGTGGAACATAGTTAAAGAAGAGTGAGAGCATATACCTTTAAAGCGATTTCATGATGTATGCATCGAAGATGTGCAGTAGTTATTTAAAACAACTGTTATTCTAAAAAAAAATTTATATGAATTAAATGCTCCTTTAGTAATTTTAAATTTTAATTCATATAGTTTGACGTGCGTTAATACTCCTATTATTTTGAGCATTGAATTTTTAATCAATTTTGTTATATTATATCTTTTTATTTCTTTATAAGTTCTGTAGCGACTTAAATAAAAAAGGTTTGTTTTAACGCTTTTAACGAGTGTCAACTACTGACTTTTATATCTTATACCATGTGTTTAAAAAGAGTACACTTTCCAAGTATTTCATAGGTGAACAAAAAGATAATAAAAACTTTAATTTCTTTAAAAAAAATTTCTTCGGAGTGGATTCGTCCAATAATGTAGCCACATCCGAACAACTTTCATTTTGCATATGAAATTTGACTGTTAGACGGCAGATAATGTTTTTACAGAAAGTTGCGACTTCTCACTGTTCCAATCATTCCCTAGTGAAAATACCCTTTCATCAGCAGCATTAGTGCCTGGACAACATAAGAAAATTTCTATTAAAACATGCGGTATATGTGCTACTCTAAAATGCCGAAAGATTTTTACCCATCTTTTTTCAAGTCCTATTTTCTCATCGTTCCATTTCTTCAATTTTTCTTCATTTAAATATAAATTCATTCTTCGAATTTCTTCAAACAGAAAATTGTCATTAGTAACGATATCTTTTACTTCCTTCATTACAAATTCGATTGCTGAAGAAACTTCTTTAGATGGGTCCATTTGAAAAAATTTAGTGCTCTAAAGTTCACTATCCATATTCTTCGATATATTCATAGCAAATTTTATAAAAAATGTTAACTTTTAAAAATTCATTTTTTATTTTGGGATTGGAATCTTCCAAAACGGTCAGTTTATTCTTTAGAATTAGTGGTAAAAATCCATCATTAAATCTTGATTTACATTTATATTGCAGTATGAAAGAAAGGGAATTCCCATAAAACTCTGCTCTACATACTACGCATGCGTCAAGGCTGTCAAGCATGTCGTACATACTTTACATCAAAAATCAGCCTGTGGATTACGTACACAAATATTGGACAGATAGATATACATATATGTACATCCCTTTTCACAAATGTAATTATGACGTTGTTAAAAAAAGAGGTCTGTAGTATCTATCTATCTCTCCAGGTACATAATACGGCCTCTCAATTGTGCCGGAAATGGCAGGAATATTCGCGCGTGAAATTCAAATCACTGTCAAAATAATTTTAAATATTTAATTAATAAAATTGAAATAAAATAATCTAAAAAATGTTTTAGAAATACAAATGAGTATAAAATTATATAAATGAGTACTTTCAGAGTACAGGATTTGAAAATAGAACGGTTTGCGAAAAAAGAGTACAAAAATTGAGTATAGTTGGTCACCTTACAATTAAACTTCGACATTGTATGCTCACAACCACACAACACATACATATGAAATAAATTTATCGATACTCGAATGTAAAAAATGAACAATGTAAAAGTGAATAAAATGAATAATACATTGTTGCCATAATACCCCCCGGCTAGTGCCAGGCTAGCCGTATTCGTCAGGAAATTTAACTCGTCGTCCAAATCGACTGATTTTTTCATTGCCTGACATCTATCCGCGAATTGTCTGTGCCGGCTGCTTACTCGTAAAGCCCTTAGAATCGCTGGAATATATTTTTGCTGGTTTTATTCGATCTACCGATATTTTGTCCGTTATTTTGCCTCTTTTTATAACCAAATACTTTTTATAACGTTTTTCGACTTCAAATGGACCTTCGTATACTGTTTCCAAAGGCTTGCGCACTCGATCTACTCGTACTAAAACAAAATTACACGTATTTAAATCTCGATCGACATAATGCTTTTTGTTACAATGCCATGATGGGCCAGGAACTCGCAGGTCACTCATTACACGTCGTAATTGTTGTACAAATTCCCCTTGACTTTCTTTAGTCTTACTGGCAACCCAGAACTCACCTGGTAAACGTAGCTGTGTACCGTACAGTAATTCATCTGGACTAGTGCCGATAGCTAGTTTAACCGTAGTGCGGAGTCCTAAAAGAACAAGTGGAAGGCCAAAAGTCCAATCTTTTGTAGCGTAACATTTAATGGCGTTCTTAAGGGATCGTGCCATCTAGGATAAATGCCATCTCTCAACCATACCATTTGCTTGGGGATGGTATGCTGTTGTACGCAAGTGTCGTATGCCAAGTGTCTTCGTAAGCTCTTGAAAAAGGCTGGATTCAAATTGTCTTCCTAAATCGGTAACAATTCTTTCCATATAGCGATACCCATCCAGTTATAAAAGCTTTCGCAACCGTTTGGGCTGAAATATCTGGTTTGGGAATTGCGGTCGGCCATCTTGAAAATCGATCCACATGCAAGGCAATACCTATTTCCGGCCGATGTTGGAAGTGGTCCAATTAAATCAATATTCACATGCTGGAAACGCTTGTCGGTCGTGATGTAGTCGCTTAAGGGAGCGGACATATGACTATTAATCTTTACACTCTGGCACTGTAGACAACCCCTAACAAACTTGCCAATATCTTTTGACAGCCCAGGCCATACGTAGCGCTCTATTACAAGTTTTCTCGTAGCTCTAATGCTGGGGTGAGCTAAATTATGCAATTTTCGCATTATGGCTTCTCTCTGTTCTACGGGCACATATGGTCTTATATGTGAGCCATTAATATTGCAATATAAAAATTTTTTAGAATCTGGAGTGGGCAAAAGAGTGAGCTTAAGTGATGAGTCCTTACCTGACGCCAGCAAGGACTTTAATTCGGTATGGTTTTCTTGAGCTATTGCCATTGCATTGAAATCAATTAAACCCGTTGCAATATTATTTATGCGAGATAGCCAATCTGCAGTGATGTTATCAGTACCTTTAATATGACGGATATCGGTGGAGTATTGACTTATAAAGTCTAGCTGTTGTACTCTTCTTGGTGGAGCTTTTTCGCTTTTTTGCTGAAATGCAAACACTAATGGTTTGTGGTCGGTAAAAATCGTAAATGTACGCCCCTCTAAGGAATGTTTAAAATGGTGCACACCTTGGTATACAGCTGTTAATTCGCGATCATACGCGCTATACTTTCGTTGAGCATCAGTGAGGTGCTTTGAGTAAAATCCCAATGGTTGGCTTACACCATGAACGATCTGGTGTAGTAGTGCGCCCACAGCAGAGTCCAATGCATCAACGGTCAGTGTAAGTTTACTGTGTGGTGACAAGTAGTTCAAACAAGTTGCCTTAGCTAAATTGTTTTTGCAGGCATTAAACGCATCTGAAGCTTCTTTTGACCACACAATTTTCGTTGTATCGTTTTTTATTTCCGACTATCAAATTTTGAAGGATACTTAGGTGTTTAACTGTAATCTCCAGAAAAGGACGATAAAAATTTAACATTCCTAAAAATCTTTTGAAATCTTTTGCCAAGTGGGCTTAACAAAATTACAGACCGCATCAACTTTACTTTTAAGTTCACAGTCTATCAAATACTGTGCGTTAGTCTTTTTCATGTTGTTTTTCGTATGTTGACGCCACTAAAATATCATTCCTATTCGTCCTGCACTCATACTCACCAATTGGTTTAGTTGTTCTATATTTTGTATTCGCAGTTCGGTCTCTTTTTCATGTGTCTGCTGTTTGGCTATGGCTGCTATCTGCTGGCAGTCAGATACTTCCAAGATTTTATCTGCAAATTTTGCCAGCTCTGGTAGATCTGCATTTGATGCCTGCAGTATGGCTCGAGTTTGCGCTGGAAGCCTCTGCAACCAAAATGACTTCAAGAAATCGTTATTTATTTTTCCTTTTCATCGGTGTCTTCAGTTTTGGGAAGAGGAAAAAGTCAACGTGGGCCAAGTCCGGTTAATACGGTGGTTGAGGCATGATTACGGTTTTGTTTTTGGCCAAAAACTCTCGCACAAGCATCGATGTGTGAACTGGTGTGTTATCATGGTGCAAAATCCATGATTGGATTTTCCACAATTCTGTGCGTTTCTGACAAATTGTTTCGCGCAATCGGCGCATAACTTCAAGGTGATATTTCTTATTGACCGTACGACCTTGTGGCAAGAATTCATGATGCACCACGCCATTGCAATCGAAGAAAACAGTGAGCAAGACCTTCACATTTGACCGAACTTGACGTGCTTTTTTCGGTATTGGCTCTTCTGGACGCTTCCATCGGGATGATTGGGCTTTGGTTTCAATGTCATAGAAATACACCCATGATACGTTTTTTTTCACTGCTTCAATGTTTTCACCAGTTGTTGACGTGCTCGGTCGACCAGGACGAGCATCGTCATTGACATCTTCTCGGTCTTCCTTAAACCGGTTATACCACAATTGAACTTGTGTTCTGCTCATAGTAGACTCGCCAAACGCCACAGTCAACATTTCAAATGTCTTTGCACATTTAATTTCATTTTTTACACAAAACTTAAAACAGTTTCTTTGATCCATTTTTTCGAATAGTAAAAAATCGAAAAGCACACCAAAACACGACTAACCTTTTTATCTCTCAAAAACAAACTGACAATCCAAAATGGCTGATATTGTCAACATATATAACACACATGTGTGCCAACATAACAGAAAAAAATGTGAAAATCGCACATACGTAACTCACGAAATTTGAAAATAACGGTTATTTTTTGATCACACCTCGTACATCAATTAAACTTCGAGAATGATCTAATTAGTATTAGAAAAAGATTATATGCTTCACCCATACTACCACACAACATATACATATAAAATAAATTTATCGATACTCGAATGTAAAAAATGAATAATACAGTGTTGCCACAGTTTTATAAACATTAGCATACATATCAGTAAATAAATCTATTGTAAGAAAATTATTTAAAGGAGGACATATTCTTTAAAACAGGAATTTGTGTTTTATTGCATTGCAGACCTTTTTTTGAACACACATGAATACATAATATAATTGGTTATTTCAACCCTTCACTCAGGATTACGACTTAGCTTCTTACACCATTTATGTTGTGTATGTAAATTTATACACGAGTGGCGGGGCCTACACTTCCTACAAATATTTATTCATATTTTGTTTTGTTGAAGACGTGTGAACTGGGATTTGAACCGCAGCCTCACGTCTAATAAGCCAACACACTACCTACTAGACTACGGCAACTATGAGCACAACTGTATATATATTTATTTAAATATTAAACAAAATTGCTTTTGGGGAATATTCGTTTCTTTTAAAATAAAAGCTGGATTTGATGAAAAGGGGAATTTTAATTCCAGAAACTTTTAGTATTTTTTTATTTAAAGATGAATATTAATAATAATACTCTTTTTAATTAGAATTTATTTGAAGTAACTAAAGTTATTTTACATGTATTTTTAGACGTTACATTACAGATGCTGAGAGAAAGGAATTATGTCAGGAAAGTATCAATCGTTGCACACAAATTTTACGGTCTATACTAGAGAAGAACTTAAATAATCGAAATGACGTGGAAACTCTCAATCTTTTAATAGATATATATAAAATACATAAAAAATGTGTTAAGTACATGAACCAGAAAGAACAAATTTTTGCTGAAATTCTTGTTGAAGTTTACAAATATTTTATAAGTGATAAAGTGGTTTCTGTTCCTGAAAACTGCAATTTTCTGGATTTAGCAATAAAGCTTAGTGTGCAGGAAATTACAGCACAAAGAAATGTTGAGAAAGCTTCTCATTTGGATGCGCCAGTCGCCACAGATTTCAATATTAATCAGTCATCTCATAGCATTCAATCTTCGGTATGTAAATTTTTATTAAGTGTATTTATATAGTTTGTAAATAAGTTTTATATATACAGTGAGCACCAAAAGTGAGTCAACACTTTTGTTCTTAAGTATGAACAGTTTTGTTCTTAAATATAAAAAAGTTTATAAGTAATAAATTAACGTTTTTATTTTTGGAAATTTATTCGACTATTCTCATTTACTTTTCTCGCTATCCTAAGAAAATGAATTATTTCAGTGGTGTTTGCTCACTTTTGGCGCTCAGTGTACATAACCATTATAATTATGATATTTATTATATTTTAACTTTTTATTTTTAATTTTAAGTATAAATGTTGTCTTTTTTGCTTTTTTTAGACCCCGTCTAACCTAGGAATAAATTAAACTTTTGTTTTTGATTATATTTGTAATCGTAGATATTTTTTATATTGAGATGAGCGCTGCAGTAAGTTATTTTTTAAAACAAATATAATCGTGGGCGTCCAAAACCTTGCTGATAGAGTATTTTGATATACTACGAACTTTTTTGAATATCTTTTTGAATATTGTTACGTTTATAGTGTTTCAAATAGTTTTCTCTTCCCATATTCGAAGATTACAACTTAAAGGAGAGAAATTGTTTATTTTAATTAATTTTTTATTTATTTATTACAATAACAACATATTTTTATTGGTAACACTGCGTTATCAATTTTATACGTGCCTTTATTTACAAAATCCCGCTGTACAAAAGGGCCCACTGTGATACCACGGTGCCCTCTTCCTCCTCTGACAAAGTGCCGCGCATGTACCCAGTAGGTAAAGGACAGTCACCTTTACTTCCTCATATCTGCACCTTCTGCAGGAATCGTTAGCAGTGTCCAAGACCAATGTGCCTCGCATTCGTTGAGATATCTGCAACAGCTGTACGTCATCTTGAAGTTTATCGCGTTGGAATTTATTACTTCGGTAGCCGCCTGGCAATCGAAAAGTATGGTAGTGTGCCGCTTGGAGATGTTTCCGTCCCTAATAATTTTCGCTCAGAGACACCTTAGTTACCACGCCCTTACAATAAAGCTCAAGCGGAAAGAGACATAAATTATATCCAGAGCCGACCTGTAGGTGAAGTGCGCAGGGAACCATAGGCAGATGTTAGCAATCGCTGTATCGGATTCAAATTTATCGTCCTATAGAGCGTCCGACTACTGCTGTGTAGATATATTGAGTCATCCTAGATTATAGGCTTTTTTCAATTTGTGAGCAATGTTCGATTTCCAAGACAGCTTCCTATCCAAAATAAGTCCCCAAAAATGCGTCTCACCTTTGAGTCTCAATTCCGTTCCGTTGCTTCAGGCGAAGAATCGTTGACTCTCCTCAGAGCAAGTTGGATCCTACCTGTAATACATATATACATAATGGGTTATTTCCACCCTTCAGTCCGGATTACGTCCTAGCTTCTCGCACTACTTATGTTGTGTGAGTATTTTAACCATGAGTGGCGGGACCTACAGTTTAAAATCGACTCCGAATGACATATTTTTGAGAAACTTTTCCTGGTAATTTTATTTGCTTTCAGAGTTTTTGCCAGAAATCTAGCTAGAGGAAGTCGTCGAAGAAATATTTTTTCATATTTTCGTTTTGATGTCTGACCTGGGGTATGAACCGTGGCCTTACGTCAAAGTAACGAATACACTACCTACTAGACTACGGCGACTTCAACCGATCCCTCTAATAATGTCGGCAAATCTGCCTGAAGTTGTATAAATAATGTCATCCGCATAGGCAATTGCCACACATCCAACCTGTTTCAGCATCACTCCTTCCCTATAGATCCTGTTGTGTGCTAGCCCCCTAGCGTCTGGTAGATTGTTTTCCCACAAAGTATTTTAGATATCCAGTTCACCATAGTGTCCTGCCCATAAAAGTAGCCAAGATGTGTACTCCTTTTGTGTGCGATCTCGATTGCATACGCTGCGCTATGCAGGGTAGTCTCAACAGTCTGTCTGTGCTGTCCACTGAATAGCAGATTTCCATCCAGGGGCTGACGCAGATTAACATCAACGAGTTTCTCCATGGTCTTCAATAAGAAGGAGGAAAGACCTATATGTATAAAGTTCCTGGGTATGCTATGGGAGCTTCTTTCCGTCTTTGGTACGAAGACTACCTCTACCATTCCGACAATTCATGGTTCATCTTAATACTGGCAAGAAACATCTCGCTGAGTAGTTCGCTGTGCTTTAGTTCCAAACATTGTAAGAGTACAGGATATATTCCATCTGTTCCCGGAAATTTAAACTGTTTAAATCCATATACATATCGCCCATTTTATTGCATTTGCAGACATAATTATAGTGTAGTGTCCTTGTAATTCGAAATATTCCGGTCTCGTCTCGGTGGAAAGCGGGTATACACAAGAAGTACTTTCAAAGTTGGTCCCCGAGGCATCCATCCATGTGGTACAAATGATGGTGTTGCAAGAATCTGTCTTAGCCTGGAGATTTCGTTGATAGTTTCCATGTTGCCACAGAAACTTCTCCATGAATAAATAATTTATAGTACTCGCAATGTATGATGAGATTTGGCATCATAGCCAATCAGCAGACCAACCTTAGTTCACTTAGCCTCGTTAACCAGTCTCTTCACTGGATCCGGAAATAGATCTTTTTAATAACCTAACCTATACATTTGGCATCTAATTTTTGTGCCCTAATCCAAAAACCATTATCTATAGCCAACAAGATTTGTCAGCCCGTAAAATAATGCAGCCGACGCTGTCTTAGAATGTTGGGGACTTACTGGGACTGTTTCGTCCACCTTTCCCTCCACCATCGTTCGTCTATTACCATCTTTCCTCTTTATCCTTCTCGTCATCATCCGTGGCGTTAAAATGTTCGTCCTGCGGCAATTCCTACTGGTTACACTGTCGCCGGACTCTATGGAACGTTTGTCTTTTTTATAGACCTTAAGGATAATATGCCCAAAACCGACGGCTAACACGTCATTGGAATTCGCCAGGGATTCTTACTTCACTATGATAGCCGCCTATTGGCGCTTCTCCAGTTTGGCAATTTTCCAATTGTGAGTTGTTGCTGTCTTCGGCTTGCATGTCGTTATTATCCTTAAGACTTCTTCCGGCATCTTCGGGTTTAGTGGTATCCAGGAGCGCGTTTGTGGTCTGCTAGGGATGGCGTCTTTCCATACACGGGTCTTTTATCGCCACACGTTACCAGCTTAATGTGTCCATATTGAGTAAACTAGTACCGTTCTGGGATGCTACTCCATAACCTCTAGAAAGACATCTGCTAGGGCATCTTCTATCAACCTCCAATTTGATGGTTCAATGCTATCGTCTGAATCCGGGCAATCAGAGAGCTTCTTTGCTTCTTCGCAACGGGTGTGGTTGACTGTTCTAGTTCCGTCAGTTTTTACTTAGCCCAGGCAAGCGACAGGGGCGATCGACTGGGGATTTCTGAGGTCTGTTCGAGGACTAGCCTAGCACATAGTCGCTCCCTGTATTTTTACTTGGAGTCTTTGACTTCCTTCACATTTCCAACGCCACTTTTGCTGTTGTAAATACGGCTTTAGCAACAACCTCGATTTTTTCACGGCCAACACTTTTAGTTAGGTTAGTTTTGCTGTCGCATTTTTTGAGGTGGTTTCAGGTTTTTGGCCTGCCTTAGCGTTAACCATTTCGTTCACCCCTTCTGTTGAGCCGGGCTTGGGTTAACATCCGTACGTGGATTTTCCAAACTTCCCTTCTTGGCCTCCACAATGGAGGACTTTTTGTTTGCTGTCTTTATTTCTTCCATTATTGGTTCCACGAGTTGCGTATAAAGGAATGGTCCATCTTAGTAGGGATCCGCAGTGCCCAGATAAGTCTGATTAATCCTTGAGGTCGCTAGGCATCTAGGATACTCCGTTAGCGACAGGGATATTTTGATGGGTTCCCTGCCAGACTGATTTTCGACAGGATTCTTATAACACCCTAGTCCAGCCCATACCTCTATCCTATGGTGGTGGCCGTAATACATAAGTCCATGAACAAATCGGGCAATCACCATTTCCAGCTGACACCCACATGCAGGTTTCGGTAGAGTGTTTTCGACAGCCTTCATATAATATACATTTTAGTGTTTATTCATCCGCCCGAATTGACACATTACTTCCATCACCGTATCCTGCAATTTCCCCATATTATGAACTCATTTTGAACCTCGGATTGTAATGTTTTTAAACCCTAATATCTCGACATTTGACCTTCCGGGGACCTTCCCAGTGAGTCTGTAATTTGGTGGATAATTCCCGTTTTCTGTTCGTATCATGCCATATGATTTGTGTGCTTCTTGTTTTTGTTTATTTGCCTCTTGTTCTAATTTGTATTGTAACAATACTATCCAATCACGGTACTGGCTGTTGTCACTGCGGGATCTTTATGTATGTTCGACTTTCTGATTATTTTAGTGCGAATTTGTTCCATATGTGAAACTGGAGCAGGTCTTCACATCTATATACCATTATGCCATATTGGTTTAAGAAAGAAATTTTTACTGAGTTTCAGTATCAATCAATAAGCTAAAATAGTTTAAATGTTAATTTGTTCGATTTTGCTCCGTTGTTTATTTTAATTTTAAGGATGTTTCACTTTTAACGTAAATATTACTTGAACACATTTCTGTTCATTAACGTTTATCCTCTATATGCTTAAGATAGAAGATGTATTTGTGACGGTTCTTTTTGTTCAAAGGAAACCGATGTCATCAATGTGACGCATAAGTGTAAAAGTAACGCCTCATTGGCAGATCCAAAGTATAAATTACGCAAAAAATGGGTCCGAAAATTTCACCTGGTTTGAATGTAACAGGTCATTTCAGCTTATTGTCGCTTTGTAGCATGCGACAATAATTTGACTCTAGTGTAGGATCAAGGCCTTACAAATATTTTGGGATTCCAGGACAAGCTTTTTTTGTTTGTACATCGAAAATTGGCATTTTTCATCGAAAAATAGCCAAATCAAAAATTATTAAATTTTCTAAACATTAGTATAATTACTGATGTTCTATAAAAACATACTCTCAGTAGGAATATTCTTTATTACTCATTTTTGCGTGATGCGATATTAACGGGATTATGCATCTGACTCGTTACAAAATAAAAACACGGATTCCTTTATACTACCATGAAGTAACATACCATAACTATTTTCGTACTTTAGTGAGAATTCACAAAAAAAAAAAATATAATTTGTTTTAGAACAGCATGCTTATGTCTAAACGAATCAAAAAAAAAAAGGTTCGAAGTAATTATTTATAAAAGCTAAAAGAAAAAATAGCTAATGATTTATTAATTGTTAATCAGTAAATCAGAAAGCAAAAGAAATCATCAGAGTACAAAAAACAATTTTAAAACTTCGAACTCATTGCCTACCGTGCGTAGAGGTAGAAGCCTAGGTAAAACAAGTAAACGCAAAAGTCAAACTATAATTCGGTTAATAAAAAACTACTGTTTTGTGCACGCAAGATCTATATTTATTGAATATTTTTTTTAATAGTAAAACTCAAACCATTTGAAGACGATCTATAAGTTTGTTTTAAATCATACAGAAGTGCAAAAAAAATCTTTGATTTAATAAGAACAAAAAACTGTATTGCCAAAGGAACTTGTTAAGTCGCCTTACCACTGAATGAAACACTGTTGTCTTTTCTGATAAGTCCAAATTTTACCCAAAGTTTAGCGATGGAATACAATACGAAGAGCGCAGCGCCTTAATCTAAGATTTATCAAGTGTACATTTAAACACAGAGGAAGTAATCTTTTGGTCTGAGGATGTATTTTTGCTCGTGGTATCGGTCAACTGCTTGAAACAATGAACCATTTCATGTAGAGACATTTCATGCTTCCGCATACAGAGAAGGAAATGCCCATTAAGCGAAGGCTGCACACAATAACGACCGCACACACACATCATCTGAACACAAGCTCTCATGAGGACTTGTGTCAACCCTCGCATGGCCTCCCTGCATTGCAAAGATAACCATGGGACCACAATAAGGGTAACTACACAACGAATCCAAGATAACGGTTCCAAGCTGGGACCCAATAGAATGGAATTCCACGCAAACAACAATTCATATAACTTCACAGGCGCTACTTCTCCAGCCAGCACCGAGGGTGCAAAGGAGACCCAGCAGGACAGCCCTTTCCTGAATCTTTTCCGGAGGCTTCGTGGTTACTCCACTCACCACCGCTGAAGCAGAACGGCGAGAGATCTTGCTTACCACCGGAGTTACAGGGGAGCAAAGCTCCTGAAAAGGAGAAAGATGATTTCACCAAGCGATGCGCGATTTAGTAGCTTCTATATCGTCACTATACCAGCAAGCCGGTAAGGATAAAGTTGCGGAACAGGAGGTAAAGGTCAGAACCAATGATAGAAGCACACAGACGATCATGCACCTTGTGCTTCCAAGAGGCAGAGGGATGAATTGGAAAAACCAAGGTGAACACCACCATAGAAGACCAGGACAATCCGTCCTCATGGACAAGTCAAGCCTGCCGCTGAGGTTAGGAATAGTGACTCGACAGGGAGACCAGCAACTGCTACGAACCAGACTGTGGCAGTGCCCGCAGCAACAGAGGAAGACACTCAGGAGCATTATGATTGGATCGTGAAAACTAGGAAACAGAAAACCTCCAAGACCAGACGCAGTGATAATAAAGCCAACCGAGAAACTATCGTTTGCAGACATTCTAAGGAAGGTAAGGAATGCCCCGGAGCTTAAATCAGTTGGCGAGGACGTCCAGCTTGTGAAGAAGACACAAAGGGGGCGAAATCCTTCTGTAGTTTAGAAGATCGGCCGAGGTGGCCACGGAGATGCACCGTTCTAAGCTAAGGAGCTTATTGGCCGAAGAGATAGAGGTCAGAACAATAACTGAGAAGGCTACACTCGAACTAAGATACCTGGATGAAGTAACAACTAAGGAGGAAATAATCGCCGCATGGAGGGACCAAATCGGGGAAATAAAACCGTCGGCCCTCAAGACGATCAGGAACGTTCCACTAGGTACTAGGACGGCGATAATCGCAATCCCTATGAAGTTGGCATGCAGGGCCGAGGAAGTTGGTAAACTGCGTGTAGGGTGGACAGTTTGCCGCTTATTGAGAAAGGTAACCCCAAGGAGATGTTACAAGTGCTTGCAGTTCAGGCATGTAGCAGGAAAGTGTCGCAGTAATAGTGACTGGTCCAAACATTGCTTCAAGTGCGGATATCAAGGTCACCTTGCCAAGGCTTGTAGCCGTGACCCTCATTTCCTTCTCTGTAGAGGCGATCCGGATGCTGACGCGAAGCATATCACGGGAAGACATAAGTGCGCACACTATCTGGCGGTACGACGGAAGTTGACATACGCAGGTAAATGAGAGTCCTGCAGTTGAACTTGAACCATTGCGAAGCGGCGCAGGAGCTATTTAAACAGACGGTGCGGGAGCAGAGGATAGACTTGGCAATACTGAGCGAGCACTACAGAGCACCTGAAAACCAACGCAAATGCAACAGGGCTTCGATATGGTCCTGTGGTAAATTCCCAATGGGAAATGTCGACGACAGGTGGGAGAGCTTTGTGAAATGCACCGTTAATGGGGTACATTTCTTCAGCTGTTATCTTCCCCCTAGCCTATCAGTGGAAGACTTTAGACGTAGAATAGACGACATCGTTAAGGAAGCAAGGAACGTGGGACCTGTAGTAATTGCCGGGGATTTCAATGCTTGGGCTGTTGAATGGGGCTCGGCATGCACTAACCCAAGAGGAGAATGCCTACTTGACGCATTTGCAACATTGGAGTTTGTTTTACTTAATAGTGGTGACAAGGATACATTCTCGAGAAATGGACGCTGCTCTAAAATTGACCTGACATTCGTCAGCGACTCACTGACGACCTCATCTACCTGGTTGGTGTTTGACATCTACACACATAGTGATCACCAGGCTATCATTTTTGAGATCCGGGAACACAAGGAACCCTCTTTGGAAGGACTCCACCTTTGACAGGGAAACCTTTTGTCCTCGCATTGGAGGGCATTCGGGAACGCGAATAACAAGACGACGGGACTCATGCGCTCCATAACGGAGGCTTGCAACGTTTCTATGGCAAGGAGGCGTCATCTGTCTGGGAGGAAACACGTCTACTGGTGGAACGCGGATATAGCGGATCTATGGCGTAAATCCAAATCAACCGCGCAGGCGGCTATTCCAAAGGCCCAGAGGCCGGGATGAATTTGGGGAACTGAGGGAAAGGTATAGAAGGTGTAGGACCAGCTTTAATGGGGCCATTGCGCTCAGCAAGAGTAGATGCTACAGGGAAATGTGCGCCGATGTGGACGAGAATCCCTGGGGAACTGGATATAAGGTGGTGATGAGAAAGCTGAACTGCTTCCGACCACCAGCACTGTCATGTGCAGCTAAGCTACAATCAATCGCCGAGGACCTTTCTCCGTGCAAAGCCGAAATTACATACTGCGCGCGAGATATGCGGTCACCGGAGGAAATCCCAGAAGTCAGCAGGCAGGAATTGGAATCAGTCTGTGGGGAAGTGAAACTTAACAAAGCACCGGGGATGGACGAGACCCCAAACATTGCGCTTAAGGCGGCCATTGAAAGTAATACAGAGCTGTTTAGAGAAGAGCAAAGGATGCTGTCAGCGGTGACCGCTGGCTGGAGGGCGATAAGGAGTACTGCGCTATCATCACCCTGGACGTCAAAAACGCATTCAACTCTACGGATTGGGATGCCACTTTAACAGCCCTAGATGGAAAGGACGTACCGAACTACTGGATGGAACTTATAAAGGACTACTTTAAGGATAGAGTGCTCTTATATGACACAGATAATGGCAGGAAGACATATGCGGTATCGGCGGGGGTCCCGCAAGGTTCCGTGCTGGGCCCAATACTATGGAATGTCATGTATGATGGTGTACTAGGGCTTAGATTCCCTAGAGGTACACAGATCATTGGTTTTGCGGACGGTATTGCCCTGGTGATAAGGGGAAAACATTTGGATGAATTGGTGAGAACGTGTAACACTACGGTTGGCATAGTCAGGTACTGGATCACGGGAATAGGTCTAAAACTTGCTGATCACAAAACGGATGTACTACTTGTAAGCAGTAGGCAGAAGATGGAATTTATTACAATAACAGTAGGTGACCAGCGCATAACATCAAAGCAGGCGATTAAATATCTGGGAGTAATGATTGATAACAGGCTCATGTTTAGGGAACACCTGACGTACATCGGTGGAAAGTGTGCGGCGACATAATGTGCACTTGCCCGAATAATGCCTAACCTTGGAGGCCCAAAACAGGAGAGGAGGCGGTTACTGGTGAAAGTAGTGACATCGATCGCTATATATGCAGCCCCTATATGGGCCGGGGCCATGGATAAGAGGACCTATAGAGCGGGAATAGAAGCAACCCACAGGAGATCAGTTCTAAGGGTGATTTCTGCCTTCCGCACGATGTCTACTGATGCAGCATTGGTGATTGCAGGGATAATGCCCTTGAGGCTAGTAGTAGATGCAGAGAGGAGGAAACATGACACAAGGAGGGGAATGGATCTTACCAATCCTGTTCAGTTAGTGGATGATTCTATGCATAGATGGCAGCAAGACTGGTCCAATTCAACCAAGGGAAGATGGACCCACAGGCTCATACCGAGCATAGGCGAATGGACCAAAAGGGGACACGATCAGGTGAACTTCTACCTGACACAGTTACTAACCGGCCATGGATGTTATAGGGCATATCTCTATAAGTATGGCCATGACGTAAACGAGGCATGCCCAGAATGCCGTAATGAAAGGGAGACGGCGGAGCATGTTTTCTTTACTTGCCCGCGATATGTTGTTCAACGAAATTGCCTCGAGAGGACAATAGGATTCCAAGTAACGCCCGATAATATAGTTAACCTGATGTTAACCTCATGTGACAATTGGAACACAGTATGTGTTTTCGCAAGGAAGGTATTGACGCAGCAAAGATTGGCTGAGAGAGCAAGGTCAGCAGAATTTGAAGGCAGCACTCGCTGAATCGTACATTTCGATTTTTAAGCTTCGTATTTCAAATTGTAAGCGTTTGGGTTTTGAGCGAAACTGCCAGGTTAGGTTAGAGGCCGTGCACTTGTCATTGAGACAATACCCAGATGTCAGCTAGCCCATTGTAATCGTTCTAATAAGTAGAAGGAAATAAGAGGAAAAGAAAAAAGAAGTAGATAAAGAGATGGAAGACGGAGAAGAGAGAGCACCGAATAAAAAACAACAGCAATAATATTCGAGTATGTCTCAGCCAGCTCAATCCTATTACAAATCCGGTGATACCCCGACCTCTACCCAGTGTCCTCAACCTTACTCCAGTCCGGCTGAGATCTGTTCCAGATCTTTTTCAGTGATCTTACCTTGAAATGCCTCATAAGAAACCCAAACTCAATCTTACGCTGGATTTTTTACATCCACCAACGAGCCTGCTATAACATTGTTTAAAGAAGACTACCGTATCCTAGAAAATCTGATCCGTTCCTTCTCCATGACCTCAATTTCTACGAGACCGTGGAAGTAGTAAACTGGAGATTTAGAAATCGCCCTCAGAAAAAAACCTAATATAGCGACAGCATCCACCAGATTTCCGGGTTACTCCCGGAACCCAGAGGAGTCATATCTGGTTCAACAAAGCGTCTGTTAAGAGGCCAATTCAACCAGGCGTGAACCCACCCCTCAAAGCCCTAAGTCCATCCTCCATAACTTTTTCAATTCATCATTTCGTTCCCTACTTAGTTTAAGTACACGGGATTAATACCGTCACTTTTGGATGCAGAGGCCAAAGTTCACAGTGGCGTTTCTCTGTTTTAGTAAGGAACTTTTCAGTTTCTTTATTTTCGCTGGCAATAACCTTAATACTCTTGGACCGCCAACTGGAGAAGATGTGGGCATACTGCCATCATTTCTTCAAGTAACTCTCATCTTCCAGGTAACATTTTACCATCCAAGTCTATGTCGATAAAATCCATCTGATGGAAATGGTTAGTTCCCATGCTCCTGTTTTTCGGACGCTTTGAACCGGAGCAAAGCACGTCGGTTCTCTTCCTGAGATTTACTTTTTGGAAAATCTCCATGGAACACTGAGCTACTGATTTGCTATAAACCTTTGGACCATCAGTAAATTCTACCATTCCCCTACCCATCGCAGAAGCAGCAGCAATCTTACTCTGAATTTGAGTGGCCTTTCTTCCTCTAGTTTTAACCAAGAGCGCCGAACCATCTGATCCTTTGCTTGTGGAATCTGTTAGTCAGGTAATCATCTATCTACAAACTTAAATTAAACGTCTGACTGCAACCTTTACGATGAGCATGGGTCGAGTAACACTAAAGATAAAAAAAAAAAAAATTAAATAAGACATCGATTCGAAACGAGTTTTCTCACGATATTTGGTAAACTTTTGCTATTCACCCAAACCAGCCTGGGTCGCACACTTAAGCTCCCACATCGACAAATTGTTACCCAGGTGGAAAACTTTAACTGCTGTATCGTGCAGTAAAATATTTGCTATACAGAAAAAAAATTGCATAAATATCGAAAATATCAAGACAGATTTTTTGTCGAAACTGTCACGAAATCCCAATTTTACTAAAAGTTGCTGTTTGTATGTGATTAATTACGCAATTCAACTTACTGTTTAAAGCAGAAATCTCTAGGAAGGCAACCCACTTATTAGCCTACTGATAGACAAAAATTGCCTTACAATACAAGCAAAGCGGTTGTAATCCTAATTACAAGAAATCAGATGTTGAAGAAAAAAATATTTTTGAATTCCAGAAAATTTGTACTTAAAGAAGAGGACCTTTTAAACTCCCTTGAAAAATTTAACGCTAGTATAGTGTTACATTTGAATAATTTCGTGCATGCCACACTTGCATTATCAACTTTAATTTCTTAAGGTCTCACCGCGCGATAGATTTCCGTTAATGATTAATATTTAATTCAATTAGAATAACCTTAATCTTTTAAATTTTTTCAGTCTTTGCGTTCAATTCATATTCCTGGGCTATTTTCTCGTACTAAATTTCGTGCAAATACTCCAAAAAGTATTGGGACAACTACAACCACATTAACACCTCAAGTTCCGGATTCTATTAATATCCCATATCCGGAAATATTACAACACCAACATTTGATGTCTATGCTTAATTTTTTTGGACGAGAAACTCTCGTATCTGAAATTGTAAGTATTATTAAATAATAATATAAGTATTATACCGAATTTAATTAATATAATAATTACATATCGAATATTTAAGGATGCTCCAGCATTTCAATGTTTTCCAAAAGACTATGCGAAAATATTAAAAAATGAAAAAGATACCGTACCAAGCACTTTGTCTGTAAACCAAATACAGGATAACACCGCAGCACATAACATTGTCAATAACCCTATCACAACTTTGCCAAATATATTACCACCAACAACGCACCAAGCAATAACACATGAATCACCCGCTAATCCTAGTTTACCGAAACAAGAAGAATTATTTTTACCAAACGCTGCTGACAATATTCCTAGTCAAATGGAAACAAATAACTCAAAATTGAAAGGCTCGAAGAAGTTAAAGAAAAATGTAAAAGTTTATAATCGTGTAATGGATCATAATATCGCTTTGTCTAATTCTAATCTGCCTCAGAAAAAATCATGTAACTATTTCCAAACTGATTACAACAAATATTTAGGGGCAGCAAAAAAACTAAAACTGCAGTATCCAGATACATTTAATAATCAGCAACCTAATTCTTCTCTAGCTGTAAATAATTTAATTACCGTAACTGCGATGAAACAAAGTTCCGAATCTGTCCAAAATGATGTGACAACTTTTACGTCTTGTTCTGGTATTGGATTACTTCAGCAAAATTCTGTAAGTCCAACAAAAACTCTTCAAGAAAAACTTGCAGAGCGGCAAAAAGCTAATCAATTGATTGAGAACAACTTAACGAACAAATTATCTAAAGATGGGAATAGTGAAGATATTATTGTGTTGGACTGAAGCTATTGGAAGCTATTATTGAATTAAAGACGTCAATTCTAATTATCCACTAAAATTCAAGTAATAATGAATACTTCACAACAACAAAAGTAAAATTTTTTATTTAAAATAAATAAAATTAAATGAAAGTAAATTTTAATTGCTTAATAATCGATTCTTAATTTCAATTTAACGGTTAGTATATGAATTCTAAACAAAAAACCAACAAACATTTTAAGAATGGAATCTAAAATAATCTTTTTAACATGTGACGGAGCACCAAGGAAATATTTTTTTTTTTTTATGGATTAGAAAATTTATTTACCAGGATAATAAATAAACATATTAGTCCTTTGATATGTTTACAAAGACGCCTTTTGCACGTTCAAAGTTTTTTGAAAATTAGTTTGACAAACTCTTTTGCATTTTCTTTTAAACTTTGTTTCGCTTTTGCACGTAAAAAATTACTTCGACAAATTTTGTTTTCTTTTATCGCGTCGTTCTGCTGTTTTTGACAGTTGTAACTTTATTTGGCATTGTGATTTAGGTTCAAACACAAGATATGAATATTATATGAATATTACATTTGCTATTATATTATAAAATATTATATATTTATATATTATTATTTTTTAATATATTAACCTTATTTAAATTATATTCTTTTTGATTTTTATAAATTAAAAAATTAAATTATCTACTTTTTGATTTTTTTCACTAACTAATCGTTTGGCACTAAAATTTTTCTTTTTCAAATGTTTTAATTTCAAACACAAAATAAACAAAATAATGTTATTTTAAATAAGAGAACTTTATATTAACACGTTGACTGCCAACTACGAGATAACTGGTAGATTGCGTTCCCTTCTAGGGAGCCAACTACGAGTTATCTCGTACTCACTAAACCACTTTTTCTCCTAAAAAACATCATTTTTGCTTTTTGATGATACCTACAATCTAAAAATAGAGTTTTTAGTAATATAATGTGAAAAAATCAAATTGTCAACGTGATAACTTCACTATGCGAAACAAAAAATAAAAGAAAATGTCAAATAAAATGTGAAATCAAATACAACTATGTGTATATAAGAATAAAGAACAAAGCAAGTTTGCGTGTGAACCCCGCTCGTTTTTCCCTCTCTCCTACAAACTCAAGAGTTTTCAAACTAGTTTGAAAACTAATTTGAACGTGCAAAAGGCGTCAAACGTTCTAGAAGAATCTTAAGATTCAATTAAGAGGGGAGTTGTCAAGTTCATTCAACATCATACTAAGGGTATATGATACCAAGTCAATACATAACATTTCCTCTCTCGTACCATGATAACATTTTTTCTCCCTCTAAATTTACCTATGCTTTTATGTTATGAAGGTTTTTCATCTGCCAAACCTTTCGTATCTGTATGCCTGTGGTACATACCACGCGTTTCAAGCTACCTTGCTTGTCATGCGTATACCACAAAATAATACAGAATTGAAACCTTTGACGTTTAAAAACGCTCATAGCAACACTTTAACCTACCTCGTAGAGGGAGAAACAAAATATTTTAATGTTTTGCGAATCAAATGTGTTAGAAGCAACAGATATACCGAGTGAAAACTGGCGGTTAAAGTAGAAAAACTAAATGTAAATAAACATTTATTTTGTGTTAAAAAAGGGATAATTTGGAATATTTTTTAATTACTTCAATGAAAAGTTTAAAGATTCTTAAATATTTAAATATTAATCGAAATGTGTATGATTTTCGGTCACAATGAATATAGTTTCTTGTGCAAGAGGTAATTAAGAAGCTAAATATTACAAGATCAAAATAAGACGTACTGCTCATAAAAAAAATTTCTTGCTGAAAGTTGCCAATATTTTTTAATTTCTTGAATGAAAAAGTTAAAGTTGTTACTGTTATTAGTTGTTTTTATTATTTATTAATAGTTTTATTCAAAAATTACATTTTTTATTAACTCTCGCCAATATAAAAAACCCACCCCGAAAACTAAAATACATAAATAAACAAAACAGAGTTGTAATCAGAGAGAGACAGAAATACTTTTTGTTAATATTTGCTGTCTCTTTCTCCATGAAAAGTTAAACATCAAACTCTTCTTTCTATTCTGCACAATACAACCAGTAACGAAACAGAATTTGACAGCGCACAGGCGAAACGTGAAAAGGACAGCAAATATTACCAAAAAGTATTTCTGTCCCTGTCTGTTTGTAACTCTCTTTTGTTTATTTATGTTTTTTAGTTTTCCGTGTGGGTTTTTTATATTGGCGAGTTAATAAAAAATTTAATTTTTGTTTAAAACTATTACATACATACATAATTGACCATTACAACCCTTCAGTCAGGATTACGGCCTGGCTTCTCACACCACTCATGTTGTGTGCGTTAATTTTATACGTGAGTGGCGGGACATATAGTTTAACGTCGACTCCGAACGACAGATTTTTGAGAAAATTTTTCATGGCAGATTTATTTACTCTCAGAGCTTTTGCCAGAAATCTGCTGAGAAAAAATCGCCGAAGAAATATTTTTTTTTTCATATTTCCTTTTGGTGCCTGACCTGGGATACGAACCCGGGCTTTTCGTCTAATAAGCCAACACACTACCTACTAGACTACGGTGACTTCAACTATTAAAACTATTAATAAATAATAAAAACAACTAATAACAATAACAATTTTTTACTTTTTCTTTTAAGACATTAAAAAATATTGGAAACTCAGCAAGAAAAAATTTTTATGGGCAGTACGTCTTATTTTGATCTTGTAATATTTAGCTTCTTAATTACCTCTTGCACAAGAAATTATATTCATTGTGACCGAAAATCACCCACATTTCGATTAATAATTAAATATTTAAGAAACTTTAAACTTTTAATTGAAGAAATTAAAAAATATTCCAAATTTTCCCTTTTTTAACACAAAATAAATGTTTATTTACATTTAATTTTTCTACTTTATCCGCCAGTTTTCACTCTGTATATCTGTTGCTTCGCAAAACTTATAACTTTTTTCTCCCTCTAAATTGGCCTGTGCTTTTATGTTATGAGCGTTTTTCAAATGTCATAATTTTCGTTACTGGTTATATTGTGCTATTCTGTGTATATTCTGTGTTGTAAATGTCCCATTATATTTTTTTTAAACCGTAGAACCTAGTTATTTTTAAATTTTGTAATTTACACAAACGCCGAAGAAATTTGAAAAAGTTCTGCGAAATCTTGCCCCTTTTATTCCAATTCTCTGTTTCATTTATGTATCTCTGTGCACATCTGCGAAATCATACATACGATTTATGCATTTATTTATTGACAAATAATTAATAAGATCTGATCTCAATTACATTACCATTTGCCAAAAGTTGTATTATAAATGTCAACTGATAACCAACTACCTACTACAAATTTCACTGTAAATTTTATTATTTTAATTATCGCTCAATATGTATTTGCTTCACTAATATTTCAATTTTCTAGTTCTTAATTATTTATCTGTCCGTATATTACACAATGGCATCAAAGCTGAAATTGATTTCTTTAAATTCAGAATTCACTCTTTTTAGTAAGTCTGTCTAAAAATGCATTACTGAAATATTTTTGATATATGTATGTTGTTAGTTAAGTTTGTAAAATATCTAAACTAAATTTGTATATTTGATGCATAAACATCTTCAAAACCTGTGCCAGAAAATAGAAAATACTAAACGGAAAATATTTTTGTCCAAGCAGAATCAATCCCGAAAGTTGAGAATTGAGGTATAAATTAGAACACAAACAATTTTAAAGCTTTTAAATTAATTATTTATTTATCCGATGAAATTCATTACTACCAAATGTAATATAACATGAGCAAAAATAAAGTCAGCAAATCCTCTCTCTGGCGAAATTCCGGCAAACACATTCTTGTTTTGTGGATTAGCTTGTAATCGTAGGCATATCCCAAGTACAAAACAGCTAACAGTACAAATGAAGCCGGATAGGAAAGAATTAAAGGGAAAAGTGCCAACCAGACAACAGTAAACAAACTGAATAATGCCGGTTAAAAGTATATATCCAAGGTATAAATCTACGAGCTTTAGCTTTTTCGGTGTTTTGTTCACATAATCGTTTCGAAACTTTTCAATAACTGCATTAATTTCAACCATTTTAAATTCAAAAGGATACAAGCGAAAATACTTAAATACACGTCAATTAAAAAATTTATTAAGAATAAAGCACTTGAACAAATTTAATGCGATAATTCTAGTAAATTTTACAGGGTGACTACCACATATTTATTTTGTGGTTCGTGTAAAGTGTGAAATAGAATTGTGGGTTTGCTGTATTCTGTTACAAAAAAATGTAATTTTTTGCACATGTTTCAATATTAAGCCAAACAATATAAACAAATACAATATAACAAAAGTCTATCCAAATTTGTAAGGAATCGATTAAGAAAAATCAAAATGCTGGCAACATTTGTTGTAGCCTCAATTGTAAAAATCTTTTGCCTTCAGAAAACACTATTTTGTTTCAGTCAAAGCAGATTTTTAATAACTAACAGCTAAATAAGAGATACATTTTAAGTACGAAATCATTTAATTTTTATTTTAAATCCGTTAAGCTTACTGTAATTTGTCATAAAGTTTTGACATTCAAGGAAAGTTCCGTCAAATTCGTAAGCAAGTTAGTGGCTATATTCCAATGCTGGCTGCCCTTAGTAGCAAATTTTTGTGCTTAAGCAAAAACTTCTTCTAAATGGTTCATTACTATTCTTTCGATCCAAACGATCAAGTTTAAGACAAAGTCAATAGTTTATATTAAAATTATTTTCTTCACTGGAGTAAAACGAGGCAATATTTACTAAACAGGAAAATCAGAAGAAAAAATACCGGAATATCGTCACTGAATTCGGAAAAAGATTTTTATACCTATACGTAATTAGAGGTATTAACGTCTGCGTTGACACAGAAGAGGTTAAATATACATTGCCCATATACTTAAAAAGGATGACTTTAAGTTTCAGCCATCGCCGGGATGAACTTCTAGTGAAACACCTTAGTTATTTACGAATGCATTCACAACTGCTCGCGCTTTCTGATTGTTAACGCATACACTTCCCATCATTACAAAAATAGCATTACGATTCCTGGTGTTCATAATACATACAAAATTGCCCATTACAACCTTTCAGTCAGGATTACGGCCTAGCTTCTCACACCGCTCATGTTGTGTGTGTTAATTTTATACATGAATTGCGGGATCTACAGTTTAAAGCCGACTCTGAACGACAGAGTTTTGAGAAACTTTTAATGGCCATTTTGTTTAATCTCAGAGTTTTTGCTAGAAATATGCTGAGAGGTTTGATGACTGACCTGGGGTTTGAACCGTGGCCTTGCGTGTTTTCTGTTCTATTTTATTAAAAAAATGCAATTTTTTGTTTGTTTTTTAAAAATGTTTCGCCCTCTAAAAGGGTAGTATGTTTTATTCTAAATAATTCGCACTTGCCAAGGGTGGAGGGCATTGCATTGTACGCCCTATATAAATCGAGAGTGCTGGTAATGCCCTGTAATGCAGATGACTTTTGTTTATTTATAAGGTTATCAGATGAAATTTAAAAAAAGTCGCCTGGTATCGTTATCCAATTTTGAAGTTAATTTTTTCATTATTTTGTGGAGTAACCTTAAGGAAACACTATATTATCAACTAGTCAACTGTGACTAGTCAACTAGTCAACTGTGACTAGTCAACTAGTCAACTGTGACTAGTCAACTAGTCAACTGTGACTAGTCAACTAGTCAACTGTGACTAGTCAACTTTGACTAGTCAACTGTGACTAGTCAACTAGTCAACTGTGACTAGTCAACTTTGACTAGTCAACTTTGACTAGTCAACTAGTCAACTGTAACTAGTAAACTAGTCAACTGTAACTAGTAAACTAGTCAACTGTGACTAGTCAACTATAGGTGACTATAGTCAAGTGTAACCAGTAAACTAGTCAATTATGACTCGTCAACTATAGTTGACTGTAAGTGTAACCAGTCAACTAGTCAACTGTGACTAGTCAACTATAGTTGACTATAGTCAAGTGTAACCAGTCAGCTAGTCAACTGTAACTAGTCAACTATACTTGACTATAGTCAATTGTAACTAGTTAACTAGTCATTTGTGACTTCAAATATTGAAAGAGTGAGCAGGTTTGATATATGTTTTACAGTCGAAAGAATTCATATGTTAGAAAGAGAGGTAAAATCACATGTACACGAATGTTTACGTCAAGTTTTTCACATTGCCCTTAATAACTTGATGGGAAGTTGTGACTAGTTTATACGTCACACTTTACGGTCGAATAACTAGTCATTTGACTAGTTATGTTCTGGTAGGGACAGGGCATTCCCTTTCTTAATATTTGTGTTATGTTCTACTCAAATAAAAAATTACATTATAACAGGGTTGGTCAGCAATTTTTTAATGCACCTTGTAAGAAGGTGACATTTTCTTTGTAGAAGAGAAAACACCATAAATATATTTTTTTAGGCAGTGTGATGTAAAAAATTGTTCATGCTAACATAATGCCTTCTTAGAACATCGACAATGTCTCTCTTCGATTCTTCTCAGGTTTCCCTACACTGGATTCTCCAAGTTTGACAGTATTTTCCATATGTAGCAGCTACATGACTAAATAACGGTGAATATTTTCGGCTGTATCTTTCCGATTTCGATGACGGACGAAATTTGTAACGACTATGAATTCCAAATAATTACTCATCCACAGAAACTTTCACGGCATTTTTCGAAGAGGTTTCCTAATACACGTAAATTTGTCGTCACTCCTCTAGAACTTCTGATCAGCGCACTATTAAAGCGAATTATTGTGTGTATATATAAAAATGTTGTCAGTCATACGAAATTGGTCGAAATATTTTCCTCCTGTAAAGTTCACGATATAAAACATGTAGTTTCATTTTTGATTTATAGGGCAAAAAATTTGCATGTTTCCGAATTTTTATTTGTAAGAATGACTATTGAATAATATTGTTACTAAAATGGAAATGGTGTTACATCGTTTAACACAAAAATGATAAACAAAAGCTAAAAAACAAAAACAATGAACTTGTTTGCGTGATAAACAAGTAAACAAAAATATACCAACAACACCAGTATAAAAAAGGGATAAACAAGTAAACAAAAATGCAACAACAAACAATATAAACAAAATACACAAACAACAATGAAACATTTACGGAGATCTCGAGAAGGCGAAGCCACGAACATTCGACTTCAAGAACATTCATCAAACTGTTAACGTTGGCATATAAAAGGCGAGGCAAAGCAGGGAACAGGTCAGTAAGAACTTAGTCAATCTTGTGTGAAGACGCGTTGCGTGTGAAGAGAATAATCCTGGTTTGAAGATCTTCGTTACAAAGATCTGTCGAACAATAGTTTAGTGGTTGTTATTGTTTATAAATAGTGAAATAACAAACAAAGCAAAGCAACATATTTATTTCTATTTTATTAGCAATCTACGAACTCATATTTTAAACGTTTTTAAAAGGGTAAAAACGTAACAATTGGTGTCAGAAGTGGGATTTCAAAATTTAAAAAGAGTGGAACGGTTCAAACAAGATTTGGGTAAATTAGAGCTGCCAACAACGCGCACGAAGAATGAACTCCAAAGGTGGTTAAGAGAAGAACTTCGGTATCTTGGCATTGATGTCGATACTTACGGCTTCGAAGACAAAGAGGGACGCGAGATACAAGCCCCTGCTACACGCTGCAGTATTGACATAAATTCTTGCTAGCCTGTATGATGGAAAAAATACAAGTGTTAACCGATGGACAAGAAGCTTTAAGAGCTGACAATCAAAAGCTATTTGCTGATGCACAACCAAAAATGGAGAACATTTTTTCAAAATTGAAAATAAGCCACAACAGGGAAGCTCCAGAAAATACATGAGTCGGTCAGCAAAATAATTACTGGTGTAGAGGAAAATATGTCACATTTAGAAAAGACCGTTGACACGGAAGTGAACGATTTGGAAAAGACCGTCGACGGAAAACTCGTTATGATGGAGGATAACAGTGCGAATCATATCAGAAGGCACCGGCAGGATAAAACCAGCTTAATTTAATAGTAGCTTACCCCTATCCTTATTTAAATTCCAATTCGAGACAGTAGGCAGCAGAAACCAACGGGACGATTAAGAGAAGGTTTTGGAACTAATTTTGGCGTTAGAAGGTGTCGCAGCCGAGATTGTAGAAACCATGGCCACCATGCAGAAACAACTACACCGACTTAATGGTGGCGTTACAGCGCAAATTCGGCGACGAGCAAAAACGAGAACTGTGCCGCATGGAGTTAAGGTGCCATGAGCGAAAGGCTAATGAGTAGCTGCAAGGAACCCACCACGTAAAAACAAACATTCAATGAAAACTAATACACAAGCCTCTAAAGATCCCCTCAAAAGTTGACGACTACGGCAAACGTTTAAAGGACTATGATATATGAATAGGCACTTGGAACGTCCGAACCCTTTACAGGGGCGACGCTTCCGCCCAGCTGGCGGATGCCCTCACGAAATGTAGGACGGACATCACTGCCATACAGGAAATGCGATGGATAGAGCAAATGTGCAAAAGGCTAGCATCTTGCGATGTGTATTACAGATGCCAGGCTGATAAGCACGAATTCGAATTTAATAAGAGACTTCGTCACCTTGTCTTTGGGTTCACGCCTTTGTACGAAAGAATAGCACAATCCGTATCAGGGCAAAATTCTACAACATCAACCTTATTTCTGCTCACGCCCCGACGGAAGAAAAGGACGATGTGGTTAAAGATGCCTTCTACGCTAAACTCGATGACGTATATGATAAATGCCCGGCCCATGGAGCCAAAATAGTGCTCGGAGATTTTAAAGCGAAGGTCGGGCGGGAAGGCATCTTTGGCCCCACTGTCGGACAGTTCAGCCTCCACGCGAACACTACCTCCAATGGTATGAGGCTGATCGATTTCGCCGCGGCGCGTAGCATGGTAGTATGTAGCACTAAGTTTCAACATCTCGACATTCACAAGGCCACGTGGATGTCCCCTGATCGCTCAACATCTAACCAGGTCGATCATATTGTGATAGACGGAAGGCACGTATCCAGTGTACTAGATGTGCGCACATTCAGAGGTCCAAACATCGACTCGGACCACTACCTTGTCGCAGCCAAGTTTCGATTGCGCATTAGCGCTTCGAGGTCTGTGCACTCTAGTGCATTGCGAAAGCTGGACGTTAAGAAGCTGCGATCACAAAGGACAGTTGAGGCGTTCTCCGCTCAACTCTCGGATAAGCTCCGTCGTTCCCCATCTAATCTCAACGACATTGGCGGACTGTGGGCCAAAATATCCCACTCCTTGCGCACTACTGCGGAAACAGTCCTTGGTTTCGAACGCCCACCCCAACGAAATCAATGGTACGATGAGGAGTGTCGCGAGGCAACTGCAGCGAAAAACGCCGCATACAAGAAAACGTTGCAGTCGGCCGCTACGCGAGCCATTGTCGAGAACTATAGAGAGAAGATAAGGGATGAGAGACGCCTTTTCAGACGCAAGAAGAGGGAGCAGGAAAGGCGTGAGCGTGAGGAAGTCGAGATGTATAGATGTAGGAATGACGCTCGAAAATTCTATCAAAAGGTTAAGCGTCTAACCGAGGGTTATAAACCCGGAGCGTCTTCCTGCAAGGACGAAAATGGAAACTTAGTAACAGATCCGCAGGGAGTACTGAGGTTATGGAGGAAACACTTCTCTACTCTGCTACAAGGCGATGACGACACCAATACCGCCTTTAGAGATGATGTTCCGAACCCGATCGATGATGACGGCGTAGAGATTCCGCCGCCTAGCCATGAAGAGGTCAAAGTCGCGATTATGCGTCTTAAAAACAATAAAGCGGCAGGTCCTGATGGCCTCCCCGCTGAATTGTTTAAGACCGGATGTTATGATGTACAAAATATGGCTGGAGGAAAGTATGCCCAGCGATTGGAACCTCAGTATCCTCTGTTCTGTCTTGAAAAAGGGACACCCTACGATATGCGCCAACTACAGGGGTATAAGCCTTCTCCCTATCCCATATGAGGTTCTTACAGGCGTATTGTGTGAACGACTGATCCCACTCGTCAAAACACTGATTGGACCTTATCAGTGCGGCTTCTGACCTGTCAAGTCCACCATCGACCAGATCTTCACACTGCGCCAAATCCTGGAAAAAAACCCACGAAAAACAAGTCGACACACACCATCTTCGGTCCAGTACGAGTTGACGATGATTTCCGCATCCGATCCAACAGTGAGCTGTATGAGCTCTTCAACGACATGCAGCGTATTAATATCCAGCGGCTGCCCTGGCTCGGCCATGTCCTTCGAATGGAGGAGGATGCTCCGGCGAGAGGGGAATTTGATGCGTAGATCTGCGGAAGTCGGCGAAGAGGACGACCTTGTATCCGTTGGAAGGACCAATCGAGGAAGCCCTGTCATCGATTGGTGTGACCAATTGGCGTAGGTGTGCAAGAAGCAGAGGCGCATGGAAGGATGTGTTGCGGAAGGCCGAAATCCGTTAAACGGGTTGTTATGGATAATTAAGTAAGTAATACGCGACCCTGACATCAAACTAGCGGTATGTTTTAACCAGAAGATAGACCGTGTCCTTCGCACAAGCCCAGGAGACCGCTCTCACTATTTCTAGACGACAAGAAAGCAAAGTGCGAAAAATGGAAGTCGTGGAGGAAGAGCAATGCCTTTTAAATAAATTTAAAGGAATGATGAAGCAAGTTTTGGAAGAAACCTGACAAAAAGCGAAATTTAAATGTTTTAACTGTGTAAAGGGCGGTCATTTCCAAAGAAACTGTAAAGAGTCACGAAAAAGGTTAAGATCCGTTCAACAATAGATAATAAACTGGCGAGCTACCAGTCAAAGTCTTCAAAAGAATCCCCGTTAAACTAGAACGAGCTAGCACTGAGGGGCAAGTGCTAGCTCCCACAAGCGAGAGCCCCACAATCTCCATATCAGTGATGCATCAAAACAACAACAACCTTACGGCGTGCGGGTACATAAACGGCAGACAACACACCTTCACTATATACACCGGTGCGACGCAGTCTATCATCAGACCAGATGTAGTGAAGGAGAAGTGTGAGGTACTTAATAATGTAAGACTACGCTACACAGAGTCTGCTACCGTCTATGGAAAACAGAGGCGAAGATGACTATAGCCAATATTAGTGTAAGCCACTTTTTTACTGTTGCCGATATTGTGGACGAGGTTATCATTGGCGCAGATTGTATGATAGCACATAGCATCAATTTGAATATGGGACAACAGATAATGAGTTGGCGAAATGTAGAGCTGTAGAGATACCTCTTAACGTGGGATGCAAGCAAGCGAACAGCAAAAATTACCACTTCAGAGTGAATCGTTGGTATGGGCGCGTGTGGAGGGAGATTGTGAACAAAACCGCTTATGGGTTGTTGAACCAGCAGAAATTCAGACGGATTTGTTATCAGCAAAGGCTCTCGTCAAATCCACCGAACAACAGAAAATAGTCTCGGTGAGAATGCTAAATCTATCAGGCCATGAAAAAGTCATCTGTAAAAACCAATGGGCTCCAGTATTAAACAGCGAACAATGGCCGGAACCTGCCGAAATGTTAGCCAAGGACCAGCAGGAATTTGGAGTAAATGTGGAGAAATGGGTGGCAAGTCTAGCAGCTCCACAGAGAAACAAAGCCAAAAAGCTGCTAAAGAGGTACGCTTGCGTTTTCTCCACGAACACTAAAAGTCAAGGTAGAACAGCCATGGTCAAACATGAAATTGATACTGGCGAAGCCAGACCGATAAAACAGGTACCCAGAAGCACACCGCTGGCGAAGCGTAATGAGGTTAAGGAGCTAGTCGACGAAATGAAAAGTAGCGGTTCGGTTCGGTTCCATCATTGGGTTCGTTGGAACTCACCTGTAGTGTTAGTCAAAAGGAAAGATGGCAGTATAAGATTCTGCGTAGACTACAGGCTGAATGATGTCACTAAAAAGACAGTTACTCGCTACCGAAAATAGACGACACGCCCGACACGCTAGCCATAACGAAGTGGTTCAACGAACACCTCAAGAACCTGGGAGAAGTTCTGCAACGAATCAATGGCTGGACTAAAGTTAAGCGTAAAGAAATGTGCATTCTTGCAAAAACAAGTGAAATATTTGGAGCATCTTGTTACAGCAGATGACACGATGAAGATAAAATACGAGCAGTAAGGGATTGGCCTCGTCCCCAGAATCTTCATGAATTACGTAGTGTTTTGGGACTATGCATATAATACAGACGCTTTGTGCCTAACTTTGTTAGCGTGGCTGCAAGCTTGCATGAGCTCACCAAGAAATCAAAGGTATATCAATGGGGTGTGTCACAAGAAAAGACGTTCCAGACACTAAAAGACCTATAGTGTGCTGCATCCGTTTTGGCGTATCCAGTCCCAGGGGGAAAAATTCATTTTAGATAGTGATGCTAGCGGATATGGTATTGGTGGTGGACTTTTCCAAATGGTCAATGGCACAGAGAAAGTCGTAGGCTATTATAGTCGCACATTGTCAAAGCCTGAACGGAACTATCGTGTGACCCGACCTGAGCTAATAGCAGTGCTGGAATGCATAGAACATTAGCATAAGTACCTGTATGACCAACACTTTCTGCTAAGGACTGATCATTCCGCACTGAGATGGCTGCTGCAATTCAAAAACCCTGAGGGACAGTTGGCACGTTAGATTGAGCGCCTCCAGACTTACGACTTCAGCATTGGACACCGAAGAGGCATAAAACATGGGAACGCTGATGCTCTCTCACGCTGACCTTGCAATTTGGAGTATAAACATTTTGTGAAGGCTGCGAAGAAGGAATCTATCATCGATATCAGGCCAACGAAGGCTGGTCTGAAGCACAAAGAAGTAACCCAATATTGGCGAAGATTATAGCACCTAAGAAAGAGGACAAACGGCCTACCCGAAATAAAATATCAGCAGAAGGTCCTCTTATAAAAGCATATTGGGCACAATGGCATAGTTTAAAATTGGTAAACGAGTGCTTATATAGACATTGTGAAAATTCTAATGGCGAGCCTTCATCCAACCTAAAAGTAGTGCCTTCCTACAAAATGAAGGAATGGACAATGGAGCTATCGGAGGACACCTTGGGGTGACAAAGACGCTAGAATGACTAAAACAAAGTTTCTATTGGGTTGGATGTCAGCAAGCAGTGGCGGATTGTATAGCAAACTGTACCCTGTGTATTGCAGCTAAAGGTCCCGTAAGAAGAAGTCGAAGTCAGCTGCAACAATATAACTCGGGCGCACCTTTCGAGCGGATGCCGGAAACCGATATGTTCTCGTCGTGATGGATTATTTCAGCAAATGGCCGGAAGTGTGTGCCATACCTAATCAAGAGGCGAACACAATAGTAAATGTTTTTGTGAACAACTGGGTATGCCGTTACGGGATTCTAATAGAGCTACATTCCGATTAAAGCTGAATTTTCGGGTCAGTTATATTCAAGGAAATGTGTGTAGTATACGGTATTAAGAAGACTCGAACGACGCCTCTTCACCCACAGTCTGACGGAATGGTAGAACGGTTTAATCGAACCCTGGAGGAATACTTGCGAAAAGTAGTGAGCGAGCAACAAAAGGATTGGGACGAACACATTCCGAGGTTTCTATTGGCGTACCGGTCTGCGGTCCATGATTCAACATCTAGATCACCCGCCAAGGTTATTTTTGGGACTGAGATAAAACTGCCTAGTAAACTTAGAGTTTGGTGTTAAGCTTGCCACAGAGACGAATGTCACATAAACTGAAAAACAGGAAAGTCTAAATGAACTTCATGAATTTGTACGCACACGTATAAAAATGGTCAGCGATAGAATAAAAGCCAGGCACGATCGTGCAGCAAATACATAGGGCTTCCATGAGGGACAACTGTTGCTACTCTACAACCCAAAGCTACAAACTAACTGTAATAGACCTTATAAAATAATTAAAAGGTTAATCGATATCATGTACAGGATACAGCAAGCTAACAGCCCCCGAGCTTAAATGAAGGTCGTCCACATAGAGCGACTGGCGAAATATGGGAGAAGACATAATGAACCTATTCGGGACAAACAGACTTAAGTGGGCGGCGGTGTTACGAAAATGGAAATGGTGTTACATCGTTTAACATTAAAATGATTAACAAACGCTACAAAAACAATGTCAACAAAATACACAAACAACAATGAAACAATGATGTTTACATTTACAGAGATCTCGAGAAGGCGAAGCCACGAACATTCGGCTTCAAGAACATTCATCAAACTGTTAACGTTGGCATATAAAAGACAAGGTAAAGTAGGCAACGGGTCAGTAAAAATTCAATCAGTCTAATGTGAAGACGCGTTGCATTTGAAGAGAATAATCGTGGTTTGAAGATCTTCGTTAAAAATATTTGCGAACAATTGTTAGTGTTTACGCAAAAGAGTGTAAAGAAGAATAACAAATAAAGCAATTGTTGTTGTTTACATCAACTTGTGAACAGTGGCACCCAGAATTGTGCGAACAATAAAAATTCATCAAAACTAAACACAAATTTATTTTAATTTTATTTGCAATCTACGAACTCATATTTCAAACGTTTGTAAAAGGGTAAAAACCTAACATTATTTGCGCTATTGGATCCAAAGCTTGTACACCTAAAAGGTCATAATCACAATTCTACAACACTTCAAGAAACAATTACTACTAATCTGGGTGAAAATTTACAACATTTTTTTATACCCAACCTCCCAACGGCATAGAGTTCACTGCAGTAGTGCCATCTTTGGGATATCAATGTAATTACCATGCCAATATTTTCGCCAGTTATTTTTCTTTAGAGTCTTCAAAAGCAGGAACTTAGGATCAGAAACTTTAACCTCTTCACATTCATCCAACACTTCATTTTTATTCATTCCCAGAAATAGTAGTAATGTATTATTAATGATAAAAAATATATAAACAAATACTCTGATGCTGAGTAGTATAAAATTTAAAAAGTTTCTACACGATATCGCAGAATTTCGAAAAGGTCATATGTATCACATCATGTATCGTATGTATTATATAAAAATGTTAAATAGACAATAATTATGGTTTAAAATAAAGGCTGTAAAAATATTGACGAAGTAAGAAAAGGTGTGGCATATAACTTTTTTGAATTAAATTTATATTGTGAAAAAATGTGAATTGCATAATTTTTTATACAAAGAAATTGCCATTACCAATTACCACCTGCACTGAACGCTTTTTGTTCATTAGAATTCTCCACTTTGTAAGTGCAATATTAACCATTTTGTTTCATAAATTTTCGTAATCAATTACATTAGTAAAAATACTAATGTAATTCAGTTTCGTATAGTCAACGCACAGTTTAATGCTATAGATTGTTTTTATTTTTTATTATTTTCAAAAATTAGATTATTACAAAATATGGTTGTTGCCTCAGCGTCCATAGGGACATTTTTGAAGCCAGTTGGCAATGCATATAAAAAATCTTATCAAGTTATCAAATATTCTAAATATGTTTTAAAGAAAAAAAAAATGGTTTAAAATGTAATAATATTACAATAGAAGCATTTCCATATTATCGAATAAATATTCTTTAACTCTTTTCTTAAAAATTGAAATTCTTTCAATATTTTTTATATCTTCTGCTAACCTATTATATTCCAAACTACCCATATAAGTAACTTTCTGTTTAGTTTTTTCCAAAAGGCAACAGCTTACACTCAGATTATTCGCGTTTCTTGTATTAAAGTTATGTTGATTCCGTGAAAATAAAATAGTATGGTGACCAATATTGTGTATAGATTTATAAACATACAGTAAAAGTTGCATTTTGTGTAATCCATATATCTGTGGCATTAAATAATAGCAGCTTAAGTCGAAATTTCGTGTTTAGAGATATTAAGGGGTTTGTCTAAAATAAATAGTGTTTGGTAATTGAGTTTGTTAAATATAAATGCCTATAGTTTTATTAATAATGACATTTTATACATGAAATTTAGCTGAGTCATAGATCTTGAAGAAGAGAATAAGAATATGTAATAAAATGAAAAAACACTTATGTCAACTTAAGCCATTATCATTTATTGCCACAGATATATTTGAAGAATTTTTGGTGATAGATCTTTATATAGCAGTAACGTTGAAAAGGTCGTTGGCAGATTGAATACTGTGTTTAAAGCTTTATTCTGAGATCTTTGAAGTGATCTAAGCTCATTGCTTTTATTCCATGAATACACAATAGCTAAGTAATTTATATAACTCTGAACTAAAGCTTGATACATCAATAATTTAGTTTCAATATTAAATTTGTTTTTAAATTTATAAACCAAACCAGTAGCTGAAGCAATTTTTGATTTTAAAGATTTTATATGTAAATCCCATAACAAGTTGCTTTGCAGATGCACACCGAGATACTTCGTCAAGGGACTTCGTGGAAAGGTTTTCCATCCACAAAAATACTAAAATTTTGTCCATCAACCATATAAGGGCTAAATCTTAAAACTTTTGTCTTTTCTTCATTTAAACATAGTCTATTTAGCCTCGCATACTCCATAATCATTGCTGCATCGTATTCCTTGTGAGCTTTTAGAGAAGTTTCATGTTTGTATAGATAAAAAAACACTCATGTCATCGGCAAACATATACAGTTTACCAACAAGTTTTAAATACACTGCTTGCGGAACTCCATACTCAACCACACCAGCAGTACTTTTGAGATTGTTTACTTCAACATATTGTTTTCTGTTGCACAAATAACTTTTTAATAAGGCTAGCGCTCTTCCTTCCACTCCATAATATACAAGTTTCTCAATAAGAATTGTATGATCTACATGATCGAACGCCTTCGAAAAGTCGTAAAAGATAACGGCCACACCACTGAAACATTCATCTAAACCCTTACATATATTATTTACTACATTTATAACGGTTTCCTCTGTACCAGATCCTTTTTTGAAACCATATTGGCGTTCATATAATAGGCTGTTATCGTTAAAATATGACGAGAGTTGTTTATAGAGTATTTGCTCTAAGATTTTGTCAAGAATTGAAAGTAAAGCTATTGACCTAAAATGTTCTACTCTCACAGTGTTAGTTGTCTTGGGTGTCGGTACAACCTTGGCAATCTTTAAATCTTCGGGATATGTACCAGTAGCAAGCATATTGTTAAATATTGTTGTAAGATGAGGAGATAGAGCATTTTTACATGGAAATAAAATTTTGGCTGAAATTCCATCAGATCCACAGCTTTTCTTTAGATCAAATTCTGTAATGATATTAATTATTTTTCACTTCTGCAATATAAGAGAAGTTAAATACGCTTTGATAATGTTGTAGTGTCTTTAGGCTATTACACGAATCTCCAGGTAGACATAAAATTTCATCTTTTAAAGCTTTTGGAATTTGAAGAAAATATTTGTTAAAGGTTTCACTTTTGTGGTAACCAGTAATTATATCAATTATATATATATATATTATATAATTATATTAATTTCATCTTTCATTTTCCTACCTAGGGTTTCGTTTAAAAACTTCCAACATTTGTTTGGATCCCGTTGCATTTGATTGAAATTATCGTGATAATATTTATTCATTAACACTCTACAGGCTTTCCTTATAACACGACTAACTCGTTTTAGTATGTCTTCAACGCTACATATCCCTTGTCTTCTCATTTTTAGCAATTTTTACTTATAATTTATTAAATGTAATAAGTTTTTGTTCATCCATGGAGTCAGTTCATTTTTGATAATTTTTCTTTCTCTCTTTTCGATAGTAGCATTTTCGACTGTTGACGAAATGTTCTGTATTAATTTCGAAATATCTTCAGATGGGTTTCCAGGCTCTTGATACAATGGCAGAACGTTATTAAGGCTATTTCTCACTTGTTCATAGACACAAGTTTTCTTTATTGTTTCAATATAATCATGAGTATTGACGATTGTATTTAATTTAATGGATAACATATAATGGTCAGTTAAATTGCAAGCAATAGTATCTATAAGAATATCATCTGTGATATTGCTATAAACGTGATGACAATTTTTGTAACTGAAGCTTGAAAATGTATCAAGTATATCAGATTCAGAAGAATTTTGCCAAAAATTTGTATTTGAATCACAAAAAACCATTCTAGGGTAGTGACTGTTTAATGTTTGATGTGTTGCTGGTTCGTTTTTTAATTGTTCCTTTAATTTTGTTTGAAATAAAATGTTTTTGATTTTGTTGGTTTTGTAATTTTAATTTGTCTAATTTATTAAATTCAATATGTAGTTCTTATGTTATTTTATTTACAAAATTGTTTGGTTTTAATTTGATTGTGTTTAATTTCAATTTATGTTTCTATTAAATTGTTTTTGTTCACACTGTTTAATGTTCACTGTTTGACTGTCAAAACTAGAGTGATTTTTGCAAAAAACACTTTAATGTTAAGTAGTAATGGAAGAATGTTGAAAAGAATGCAAGAGACAACAAAGCATAAAAAACCGCTACCTAATATTCGACAGGGTGTTCTCTCACATAATATTAAACGTTGAACATTCCGGCCCCCATGACTTGGTGAAGTTTACCACAGGTTTTGAACAGGCCCTATTTGTGGGTTGTGGGTCGGTAAGTTGCAAAGCCTCATGAAGTTGTTGACAGATATGGCATCATGATGCACGTTAATGTATACTGCAAGAAAATTGCCAATGTTTGGGGTGTTGAGATTGTTGGGATGCCATACCTGTAAGTATAAAATTAGAACAATATTAGTGTATGTAAATGGTTAGGGGTTATATTAATTTGCAAACAAAACCACAATTTTTGTAATTGGTCTAGTGATTACTCCATTTTTGGTTTTGATGTCTACAACTCTACATTTTTGGTCAGGTCCAAGATATGTTTTGATGATTCGACCCATTTGCCATTCATTGGGTGGCAAGTTGTTGTTTTTGATGACTACCAGATCGTTGATTTTAACGTTGTCCCTTTGAATCTTCCATTTATATCTGCGTTGAAGTTCAATCAAGTATTCGGACTTCCATCTTTGGCAAAATGAGTGGTAGATGACCCTTAGGCGTTTCCAGCGGTTGATGAGATTCAGATTTTCGTTGCTTACATCTGATTCAGCTGGGGTCAATAATGCACTACCAATAAGGAAGTGTCCAGGGGTCAATGGATTAAGGTCTTTTGGGTCATCGCTAGCAGGACTTAAGGGTCTAGAATTTAGGCACGATTCTATACGAGCAAGAATTGTAGATAGCTCTTCAAATGTGAATTTTATGTTCGGTATCATCTTTTTGAGGTGCGTTTTGAATGATTTTACACCGGCTTCCCAAAGGCCGCCCATGTGTGGGGCTCCTGGGGGGATAAACTTCCAATTAAGATTTTGATGACTAAAATGATGGGTCACTTGATTTTGAAGAGTTTTTATGAATTCTAGACGGTCTTTCCTTAGAAGTTCTGCTGCTCCGATGAAATTTCCTCCATTGTCTGAGTAAATGAGTGCGGGACATCCACGTCATCCTATGAAGCGAGAAAATGCTGCTAAGAACGATTGGGTCGATAAATCACTTGCTGCTTCAAGATGTACAGCTTTTGTGGCGAAGCATACAAATATGCAAATATACCCTTTTGTAATAAGACAAGCTCGGCCTGTAAAATTTTTGATGTCAAAAGGTCCTGCGTAGTCTAATCCAGTTGTAGCAAAGGGTCTTGATAATGTTGTACGTTCTGGTGGTAATGAAGCCATGATTTGATTTTGCGTCTGTTTTTTGTACAAAACACACGTTTTACAGTTGTAAATTACGCTTTTGACCAAGGGTTTCAATCTGAATATCCAATATTCTGTGCGTAGGACTCGAACCATTAGTTGGTTTTCTCCATGAAGGGTAATTTTATGTGTAAATTCCACTAGTAGCTGTGATAGCTTCGAGTTATGAGGTAGCAATATTGGGTAGCGTTCATTGTACGTTAATGCAGGTGATTGCGCTAGTCGCCCATTGGCTCTAATAATACCATGGTGATCCATGAAAGGATTTAAGGTCAAAAGACTGCTGGTTGGGGATATTTTCTGCTTGAATTTCAAATGTTTGTGCTCATCTGGAAAATGATTTTGTTGCGTCCATATGATGAGTCGATGTTTGACGAAATCTATTTCTTCTCGGGTGATTTCTGCTGAAGATACGCGAAGATGGGTTCGGTTGCTTCCAGTATTTCTCCATAATCGTATGACATAAGCGAGTACTCGATAAGCTCGTGATAGGTCTGAAAATCGATTTAATGGGTCTTCGCGTGTTGTGGTTGTAAATGCTTTTACAGTTTTAGCTTCTAGATTTGTGTCACCTGTTTGTGTTGGTATCGGCCATTGATTTTTTGGCAATTTTAACCAGGAGGGTCCAAACCACCATAAGTTGTGGTTTTCCAGTTCTTGTGGAGTACATCCTCGGCTGGCTACATCTGCTGGGTTATCCTTTGAGTCGATATGTTGCCAATTTTGATTTCCAACCTTATCCAGGATTTCAGAAACACGATTTCCAACCTTATCCAGGATTTCAGAAACACGATTTCCAACGAAAGTGTTCCATGAGCAAGGGGGTTTCTTTAACCAGGACAGCACGATTGTTGAGTCGGTCCAATAATATGCCTTGATATTTTGAATTTGAATATTTGGTATAAGTCCACATGCAAGATTTGCCAATAATACGGATCCACATAGTTCTAAGCGGGGCAAAGATTTTGCTTAATGGGAGCTACACGGGTCTTTGAAGCCAGAAGAAATGTGAATACTGAGTTTTCTGCTTGTATTCGAACATAAAGAGTCGCAGAATAGGCTTTTTTTGAAGCGTCACTGAAACCGTGAATTTCCACATTACAATTCGGGCTAAGTTGGATCCAACGGGGAATTTTCAATATGTTTATTGTCGGGCAGTTTCTTATGAATTTTTGCCACTGTAGACAAGTCAAGGGTTTTAATATGTCATCCCAGTCGACTTTATCCAACCAAATCTGTTGCATAATTAGTTTTGCTTCAACTATTATTGGAGCTATCCATCCACAAGGGTCAAAGAATTTGGCAATTGTCGATAAAACTTCTCTTTTCGTGTAGTTTTCTTTTAATGTGACATCTGGTGCTGTAAATGTAAATGCGTCTGACGAAATGTTCCATTTGATCCCTAGAGTTTTTGTTCCAGCGCTATCTGACAGATTTAACCAATCGAGAGGTAGTAGGGTCTCATTTGGTAAGTCTTGTATGACTCGTGGGTCATTTGATGTCCATTTCATCAGGTCAAATCCAGCAGATTTTAGAACTATTGTAAGTTCTTTTCTTGATTTGATGGCGTCGTTTAATGTGTGACCACCTGCTAAAACATCATCCACATACATGTTTTGTTGTAGAGTTTTTGATGCGAGAGGGTGAGTTGATTTTACATCTTCAGCTAGTTGAAGAAGGGTTCTAATGGCCAGAAACGGGGCACAATTGACTCCAAAAGTCACTGTCAGGAGTTCGTAATCCTCAATAGGGTCCTTTTCTGATTGCCGAAATAATATCCTTTGATATTTGGTTTGATTCGGATCAATGAGTATCTGTCGATAAATTTTTGTGATATCTGCGTTGTACACAAAACGGAAGAATCTCCACTTCAATATCAGAAGCACCAAGTCCTGTTGAAGTATGGGTCCTGGATACAATATGTCATTCAAACTCTTCTTGTTTGAAGACGGGCTCGAAGCGTTGAAAACTACTCTAAGTTTCGTTGTCAGCCTTTCGGGTTTTATTACTGCATGATGTGGCAGGTAATAATTTGGGTTTGTGTTGATTTCCAGGGGAGAAATTTTCCTCATATGTCCTAACTCGAGGTACTCAACAATTACTTGGTCGTATTGTTTTTCGAGTTCGGGTTTCTGGCTAAGTATGCGTTCCATTCTCAAGAACTGTGCCATAGCTATGTTTCTCGAAGTTCCTATTTCTTCGCTATTTTTAAAGGGTAGGGTAACGATATACCTTCCTGTGTCGTTTCTTCGTGTTGTCGACATGAAGTTGTTCTCGCAAAATGTGTCCTCATCTGACCTCAAAACCCGTTTTGGGGTTTCCTCCACCTCCCAAAAGCGTGTGAGGATTCGGTCAAGGGACGTAGTGTTGAGTAACGACACTGTTGTACTAGGTTGTGTCGTTGTTGAAATTGGTCCCCCCACAATCCAGCCAAATACTGTTTTTTGTGCCAAAAGGGATCCAATAGACCGCATCGGTGTGTCCATGCAATATATTGAGTGGCCCAAGTCGAGGCCTATAAGCAAGTCGATGGGTCTGCTTTGATTGAATTGAGGATCTGCAAGTTCTAATTTAGCAGTCTCATTGAAATGTTGCAAATCTAAAGTCTGTGGTGGTAAATTAGATGGAAGAGTCTTCAGAACTGGTGCCCAGACTTCTAATTTAAATTGTGAATCCACCTTGGAGCAAAGATTGAATACATGCTTTGGTTGAAGTCTCTGAAACTGTTTGACTCAAGCCTGTAACATGAACTAAATTTCGTTTGGTGGGCAAATTTAGTCGATTTTTCAACTTTTCTGACATAAAAGTTGATTGTGAGCCAGGGTCGATGATTGCTCTTGCCTGGTACTTTTCGCCTCTAGTTTCGATCAGTACAATTGCAGTAAATAACAAGGTCTCTTTCTCATTGGGAGATTGATCGAGATGTTTGCTCTCTTGAAGTGTCAAGGAAGTGATATTTGGTATGGAGAAGTTTGATGCTGATGTGGACTGTATATTGGTGTTTTGTGCTGCGATGCTCCTGCTAGATTGGGTCGCGTCACAATTCGGAACTAAATTATGGGATTCTGATCCCTTATGTAACAAAGTGTTATGTCTTTGTCTACATAATCTACAACTGAATTTACTTTTACAGTCCTTAACACTGTGGTCAATAGAGAGGCAATTGTAACATGAATTTGTGACCTTTACAATGTGAATTCTGTCGTTAACGTTCTTTTCTAAGAACTTGGGGCAAGACCACAATTGGTGGGACTCCTTACAATGTTGGCATTTGTAATTTGAGTCATTTTTCTGTGCCCTATTTGTTTTCAAAGATTTTATATTTTTCGACCCAGTTTCATTTTGGGTCGTGTTTATGTGAAAAGTGTGAACTCGTTTTGACTTAAACTTTAAATTATCCTTTCTTGATTGTTCTGTTTTCGTGTTCGACTGTGTAATGGCCTCTATAAATTCCAGAGTCTTAGAATTGTGTGTCAAGAATGTGTTGAATTGTTCCCAAGTCGGAACTTTTGTAATTTCCTTAAGTGAATTTTCAAATTCCTTTAAAAGAGTCCGAGGGAGCTTTGTTGAGCAGATGTATACTAGAAATGGGTCCCATGTGGCGGTTTCTACATCTAAAGCATGTAACGCCTGAATGCATCCATTAACTGTTCGCTGAAGTTTTTGAATAGATGAGGCTGAGTCTTCAGCTACGTTCGGAAGGTCAAATAAAATTTTTAATTGTTCATTTACTTGGATCCGATTATTCTCGTATTGGGCTACAAGGTTTTTCCAGGCTATGTCGAAACCTTGATTGGTCAATGGTGCGTTTGAAACTATTTTTCTAGCATCTCCTCCAGTCTTTTGTATCAGATGAAAAAGTTTCTCAATTTTACAAGTCTAGAATTATTTATGTATAATGATGTAAAAAGATCGCGGAAAGTAGGCCATGTCACAAATTCTCCATAAAATGTGTCCGTGTCGCAAGGTGGTAACCGTACAAATGAGATGTCATGATTTTCCTTTGGTTGACTTTCAACATCAGATATCCGTTCTTCCTTCTTTGGATTCGATAGGGCTTGAATTTCCGCATTAATTGACCCTAAACACGTTTTGTAGGCAGAAAGAACTTTTTTATAACGATCACGAAGCTTATTTTTATCAATGGGTTTTTCTTTTGAATCCTCTTTTGTGTCCCTACACTCTTCATATGTCCTTTTGACTTGTGTCCATAGAGAATCGAGTTCGACCCGAAGTACCTCAAGAGAGTGAATGTTGTTTTCGGCCGCACTTTGTGTGTACTCTGTTTCAAAGTCCAAAAGGTCATTTGTACAATTTACAAATTTATCGAGTGCCATTGTTTACCGATGAATTAAAATTTAAAACGATCAAATTAAGAGTCAAATTTAAACAAAAAAGTCCCTGCTAGCGATTTCACAGCAAGAATTATCAAAAATAGTAATTAATTTCCCGATTGGTTATTAATTTGGGTATATTTTGTTTCCCCAGTAAATTACTAAAAGAAGTATGGGTGGTAACCCTTTTCGTTTTTCTACTTCGCTTTCTTCTTTTACTCAACCGCGACAAAAATTTATAAGAGCGTATACTTGTAATAAAGAGTTTTGTGTTTCTCTTTATTGTCTTATTTTTATTATTTTTAGTACTTACTTATCGTTGTTGTGTCTTTGTTTAAGCTGTTGCTCTCTAATTTGGGTCTCTTCTTGCTTGTGTCTTTTGCGGTAATTTTGGTTCTTTTTTGTTTTTCCACTTTGCCTGTGGATTCTATTTTTTCTCAAAAAAATTAACTGTTTTTTCACCGTTGCTTATTTTTTGTGTCTTAATATTTTTTAAATTTTTTAGCAAGTTTTTGTTTTTGTAAATTACACTGCATACGGTTCGAAGTGACCAAAAAATGTTTAATGTTTGATGTGTTGCTGGTTCGTTTTTTAATTGTTCCTTTAATTTTGTTTGAAATAAAATGTTTTTGATTTTGTTGGTTTTGTAATTTTAATTTGTCTAATTTATTAAATTCAATATGTAGTTCTTATGTTATTTTATTTACAAAATTGTTTGGTTTTAATTTGATTGTGTTTAATTTCAATTTATGTTTCTATTAAATTGTTTTTGTTCACACTGTTTAATGTTCACTGTTTGACTGTCAAAACTAGAGTGATTTTTGCAAAAAACACTTTAATGTTAAGTAGTAATGGAAGAATGTTGAAAAGAATGCAAGAGACAACAAAGCATAAAAAAACCGCTACCTAATATTCGACAGGGTGTTCTCTCACATAATGTTAAACGTTGAACAGTGACCATGTCGTGTTAATAAATTTTCCATAAAGCTCAAAAAAGAATTTAAACTGCATTTTTGGGATCTATAAAGTGATGAAAATTTTAAAGATTTTCTATCGATTTGAAGGCTCTCTAACGAAATTGTTATAGCATCAATAAAGTCTTTGCTTTCGCAGCTTTCTATTTTATATTTTAAGCATTTGTTTATGTAAATCGATGTTCCACCATATCCATCTGTTCTACAGCAATGTATAGCATTATAGCCAAAGATATTGTAAATTTGTGTTGTATTTGATGAAAACCAAGTTTCTTGAACCGCAATGATGCTATGTATTTTTGGAAATTGAGAAATTATTATATATATGTGGCACCCTGTGTTAGCGTTACCAACATTATCATCTGTCACCCGTTGTGTAGACACGTTCCTAAATGAAACTGACAATTCAACGTCATTGAAAAGACATGCCGCCATTGTTTCCGGTCTCTTTGATAAAAACCTTCATCGGCTGCAGACGTGTCTCTCCCATTGAAATCATCCGAATCTTTTACCATCCTAAATTTAACTATTCTGTTTTTAAAATTAAATTTAAATAAATTGAAGGGCAATAGACCCAAAAGTTAAGTGTAATAAGATTTTATTTTTTTATTGGTAATTAAACCCGCAATTACCAAATTGGTGACCCCGACGTGATTCAATGGCAGAGGGAAGCGACACGTCTCATCCTGCCGTCAGCGACAGCGGCCTTCCTATCGAGAGCCCCGGCCATTCTAACGATGCCACGAATACGACACAGGGCAATATATCGGTAATTTACTCCCGATTGCCAGTTCCGCCCATGTCGAGTGCCAATATTGACGCATGGTTTATATCCATGGACTTTTGGTTTACGGCATCGGGGATAATGGCGGACAAACAAAAGACTGCTACTATTTTGGCAGCGCTCGACCCGAATATAATAGCCCAGCTGGCCGATGTTATCGCCTCTATGCCGCCCGCCAACAGGTATGACTATATAAAAGGGAAAATAATAAACCACTTTGCTGATAGCGAACAGCGCCGATTGAACCGCCTCTTGTCTGAGCTCCCCCTAGGCGATAAAAGACCATCGGAACTTTTTTTTGAAATGAAGCGTGTGGCTGGCACGACCTTGGGCGAGGCGGCTCTTAAGGGGCTGTGGACGAAGCGATTGCCGGAATTCGCGCAGCCTGTCGTAGCAGCTTCCACGGGTACACCAGCGGAATATACCAAAATTGCAGACGCAATTGTTGACGCAATGGCATCAAATCAGATAGGAAGCGTTCAAGCTGGACAGTCGAAGGTAATTAGCGAACTGCACACGGCCATAGTCGAGCTTGGAAAAAAATTTGAACGCCTTTCAACTCGTTCCAATTCACGCTCACATAAAACCGCACCACGACGCAGCCAGTCAAGAAATCGAGCAACTTATAACCAAAACACCTCTAGCAACACGTTGGGTCCCGAGTGCTGGTACCATAGCAAACATGGACTGAATGCTAGAAAGTGCCGCAGCCCGTGTAGGCATAAGCAGCGCAAAGTTAACGCCTTGTCTACTGGCGTACCAACTCCTCAACAACACTCTAACTGACTACCTGGGCAGGTGGCGGTATCCGGCGAATTCACCTCCACCAGTTGCCAATTATTTCGCCTACAGGTAAGAGACAAGTTGTCAGAACGATATTTTTTAGTAGACAGTGGTGCCGATGTTTCCGTCCTGCCTCTAACCTCAAAATCTTTCGACGTCCGTCCTACGGCCATGGTTCTATACGCTGCAAACGGCTCTCCGATCAAAGTAATCGGCGAGAAACGTCTTAAAATTGATCTTGGCTTACGTCGTGATTTCTTCTGGTCGTTTGTGATTGCCGACGTAACCTCACCGATTATTGGATGCGATTTTATTAAATATTACGATCTACTTATAGATTTGAAACGCAATAGACTTATAGACAATACTACTGGTGTTGTCTCACAGCTTACGTCTTCAATATTTTGCGAAACACTTGCCATTAAAACGTTCAACACCGCCGATCCGTTTGCCGACATACTGAGAGAGTTCTCCGACATAACACGACTTTCACCATACGGCTCTACGACAAGATCTTCGATTACCCATAGAATTGACACGACAGGTCAACCTGTTTTCTGCCGCCCACGACGCTTATCGCCGGAGAAATTACTAGCTGCTAGAAAAGAATTCGAATTTCTGATGAAAGCTGGTATTTGCCGACCGTCCAATAGTAACTGGTCCAGTCCGTTGCACTTAGTCAAAAAAAGTGACGGAACTTGGAGACCATGCGGAGACTACCGTGCACTTAACGCAAGGACATTGCCGGATCGCTACCCGTTGCCATTCTTAACAGATTTTACCACGAATCTCAGAGGTAAGAAAATTTTCTCTAAAATTGACCTACAGAAAGCCTTCCATCAAGTTCCAATCCATCCCGACGATATCGCAAAGACCGCCATTAGCACACCATTCGGTTTATACGAGTTTAAATTCATGACGTTTGGGCTTTGTAACGCAGCCCAAACCTTTCAACGGCTAATAAATGAAGTACTCCGTGGTTTACATTTTGTTTTTCCATATATAGATGACATTTGTGTAGCATCTGTTAGCATCGAACAACACCGACGCGACCTTGCAGAGGTCTTTCGCCGCCTTCGTGAAAACCATCTTGCCATCAACTTAAGCAAATGTGAATTTGGAAAAAGCGAGATTAAATTCCTTGGTCACCTCGTTAGCGCTGATGGCATTCGTCCTTTGCCAGAGAAAGTAACGGCAATACGCGAGTTTCCAAAACCAAGGGTGGCTCAGGAACTTAAGAGGTTCATAGCGATGGTTAACTTCTACAGGAAATTTTTACCAAATGCGATATCATATCAGATGAAGCTACAACAACTTATTAGAGGAAACAAAAAGAACGATCGTACACCTTTGAATTGGGATTTGGACACGGAAGCAGCTTTCCAAAAATGTAAGGATGAGCTGGCTAAATCCACGCTTTTGGCACATCCGGCCGCTGATGCAGAGATGGCAATCTACGTAGATGCCTCCGATGTTGCCGTAGGAGCGGCCCTACACCAGAAACTTGATGGTTGTCTTCAGCCTTTGGCCTTTTACTCGAAGAAATTAACGAACACTCAACGCAAATACTCCACCTACGACCGAGAGCTTACAGCAATGTACCAAGCTGTTTGTCACTTTCGGTATATGATAGAGGGACGACGATGTTACCTGGTTACCGACCACCGACCGCTGATATTTGCTTTTCAACAAAAGCTCGAGAAAGCTTCACCACGCAGAATTCGGCAGCTTGATTTCATCGGCCAATTCACGACAGATATCCGCTATACTCCTGGCATAACAAACGTTACAGCCGACGCACTTTCTCGAGTAGACTCCATCGCCCAGAAGCTTGAATATACCCGAATAGCAGCAGCGCAACAAAATGACGAGCAGCTTTGGCAGATGCTTAGAAACCCAGGTACCGAAAATAATTCTTTACATTTAAAACCTTTTCCAATCCCAGGTTGTGATGCTGAGCTTATCTGTGACACTACAACATCACATATTCGACCTTTCATTCCGAAGGAGTTTCGTCAACAAGTTTTAGCAGCAGTGCATGGCTTGTCACACCCAGGCGTTCGAGCCACCACCAAATTGGCAACTACCAGATTTTGCTGGCCTGGTATTCGGAAAGATTGCGCACTCTTCGTTCGTAACTGCCTGCAATGTCAGCGCTCAAAAGTGCAACGGCATACTCGATCAACCCCGGCTAAATTCGAGTTGACTAGACAACGCTTCGCCCATATCAACATTGATATCGTTGGACCATTTCCATTATGTGAAGGTCAACGGTATTGTTTAACGATTGTCGATCGTTTTACACGATGGCCCGAAGCAGTCCCTATGCCTGATATGAGTGCAGAATCCGTCGTAAAGGCTTTGCTGTACCAGTGGATTGCTAGATTCGGCGTTCCATTGCGAATTACATCAGACCGCGGTCGTCAATTTGAGTCATCGATTTTCGCCGAATTAGTAAAGATAATCGGAGCAACACATCTTCGCACTACACCATACCACCCACAAGCGAATGGTATGATCGAGAGATTGCACAGGACCTTCAAAGCGGCGATACTTTGTCATAATCCTGCCAGATGGGTATTTCATTTACCTATGATTTTGCTCGGTCTAAGGGTCACTTTTAAACCTGACATAAACGCTTCGCCGGCAGAATTAGTTTACGGCTCAACGCTCGCAATTCCAGGCGAATTTCTACAACCGGCGAAGATCACGGGATCCGACAGCGACTTTATTGACGAATTTAGGCGAACGATGCAAAGGCTTAGACCGACTGACTCCGCCCATCACTCGACCCCACCAACGTTCATTTCGAAGAATCTGTGGTCCTCATCTCACGTTTTTGTTCGAAACGACGCTGTCCGACCGTCACTTACTCATCCGTACGATGGTCCTTACTTAGTTATAAAACGTTTTGAAAAGTACTTTCAGATTTCCATACGAGGTCGTCATAGCAACATTAGTGTAGACAGACTTAAACCTGCTTTTGTGGCGAGTACTGAATTAGAGGACATTACGTCTAATCAGCTACACATACCTGAAATTCCAGCCAGTCGGAAACAATTACCGGAAGTCCCAGGCGAATTTCTACAACCGGCGAAGATCACGGGATCCGACAGCGACTTTATTGACGAATTTAGGCGAACGATGCAAAGGCTTAGACCGACTGACTCCGCCCATCACTCGACCCCACCAACGTTCATTTCGAAGAATCTGTGGTCCTCATCTCACGTTTTTGTTCGAAACGACGCTGTCCGACCGTCACTTACTCATCCGTACGATGGTCCTTACTTAGTTATAAAACGTTTTGAAAAGTACTTTCAGATTTCCATACGAGGTCGTCATAGCAACATTAGTGTAGACAGACTTAAACCTGCTTTTGTGGCGAGTACTGAATTAGAGGACATTACGTCTAATCAGCAACACATACCTGAAATTCCAGCCAGTCGGAAACAATTACCGGAAGTCCCAGCTAACCAGCAATCATCACCTGACATTCATGCTAACCAGCAATCATTCCCTGACGTTCCAGCTAACCAGCCACCATCACCGGACAATCCTGCGAACCAGCAGCCGTCACCAGTGGTCAGCTTTTCACCTCAAGTCAACCAACCTAAGACCACCTCCAGAGGTAGGCGTATTCAGATACAATCAAGGTTCCGCTGACTTTGTTCCAGCGAGGGGAGTAATGTGGCACCCTGTGTTAGCGTTACCAACATTATCATCTGTCACCCGTTGTGTAGACACGTTCCTAAATGAAACTGACAATTTGTGTAGACACGTTCCTAAATGAAACTGACAATTCAACGTCATTGAAAAGACATGCCGCCATTGTTTCCGGTCTCTTTGATAAAAACCTTCATCGGCTGCAGACGTGTCTCTCCCATTGAAATCATCCGAATCTTTTACCATCCTAAATTTAACTATTCTGTTTTTAAAATTAAATTTAAATAAATTGAAGGGCAATAGACCCAAAAGTTAAGTGTAATAAGATTTTATTTTTTTATTGGTAATTAAACCCGCAATTACCAAATATATTATATTATATTATATTATATTATAAATATAATATCAAACAGAGGGACATTTATTGAATGATAATAGTTTGCAAAAGAAATTAATTAAAAGAAAAAATAACTTTAATAATAAAAGATAAATATAAATAAATATAATTCTATTGAACTGGCGACATAAACGCAGGGTTTTCATCATCATCATCATCTTCAGTTTTTTAGAGTTGAATTTACCAATCAGAGTGTGTTTATTTCTTGATTCAGTTTTATTTTTTATTATATACGCATTCTCAACATTTTCTTCTTTTACATTAACTCCAACATTATAAAAAATTTTTAGTAAGGCATCTATGGCAGTCTCATTTTCATGAACTTCAACACCTCTACACAATTTTTGCTGGCCTGTTCATCACTCAAAAATTGTTTTCTTATTTCACATAATTCTTCTTTTACGTCACCACCACCGCTTTCTCTACATTTATGACACGAATATTCTTTTTCCTCATTGTTTACCAAATCTAAAAATTGTTTTTTGCTTAAACCAGTACATGATACGTGATAGTTGTTGTTGCAATTATCACACACAATGCTATCATGCTCTTCTTTCACCTGTTTTTTGTACTGTTCACAATAAACAATCTTTTTATTTAAGCTGAGACGAGTTTTCTCCGGCATATTTCAATTATCCACTTATTAAACGCATTTTTTTAACAATTGATCAATTCACACAAGCCGTTGTATCGTTGTATTCATTGTATTGTTGGAAGAACATACAACAGTGTATGATTGTTGTTAATATTTTTCATATAAAATACGAAACACTTATACACATTTTTTCCATATATTTTTAAAAGTTGTATTGGTTTCGTGCTATCAAATTGTGTGAATGAAAAAAATGTGGATATGTTTTCATATGTTTTTAAAAAGGTATGTCGGTTTCGGGCTATCAAATTGTTTGAATGCCACGAGATACACAATACAGCATAGCATTGAGCGTTCACAAACAAACAAATGTAGCAAATACAACATACACGATATAAAGTCGTGTGAATTGCCCAAATATTTTACCGACTTGTATCAGTTTTTTAAAATTTTTTTTTTAATTTTAACAAAAAATATAAAAGTTTTTTGTATTCGGAATTAGTATTTTTGAAATACAAAACAAAATAATTTGATTGAGATTAAATGCAGTTTGATTTCGCGCATTAATACGCATTAAGATGAAGGTAATACACGAGATAATTTGCATTAAATCTGTTAATGTTGTCGTCTGTCTACCCTATTCTGCAGCACTATGGTAGACATTCTCTGACTTTGACCTTTCATTGGGAAAACGACGTGGTTCTTTTGCCACGGCTTTGTTTTGTTCTGTCACCGTAGTTTGCTGGTGGCTAAACGAGTGGAGGTGTGGTAAATAGATTAATAGATATAAGAGGAATTAAACAATAAGACCCACCTTTCTGGCTTTTTGATTACCTATGTAGTCAGGAAATCGGCAGCCCTTCCTTCAGATTTTTTATATTTTAACACTATTTGGCCTCTATTAACCCTTTATCGAAGAAAGTTATGGCGAGCATCAATGTTTTTAGGCAGTCCATAAAAATTATGCCGAGCATCAATGTCTTTAGACAGTCCATAAAAAGCATAAATTCAAATTTAAACCGTTTCTGTTGACACAGAAGAGAATTATAGGTGTCGCTTAACAAATCGAAAACCAGGCATTTTAAAATCTATGTTGCCTTCGTACATAACTTTCAAATCACTTGTTCCTTTCAGAAAACGAAAAACGCATCCAACTGAAAATTGTCTAAAATGCGCCTCCCAAACTTTTTAAAGGGTGATCTTATAGCTATTTGTTTGCCTTGGACTTCAATTCCTTTTTATTTGGAACGACCAACAGATTCCCAACATAAACAGAGATACAAAAGATTTGTGTATTAGCAAAATGCAAATATATATAGATAAATTTAATAGTGCTTCATATAAATCTCATCGGACAAATCACTTTGCAAAAACGCGGCGATATTGTCCATTCCTTCGTTGTCGAAAAATGGAGAGCAATAAATAGTAAATATCTCATTGAAGAGTATTGGACGACCGGAGAAAACGTTTCTTAATAATCTGCTATCAACATTCTATTTGCCGTTGCACTTTATGCCTTTTCTTTGTGTTTGGTTTTAGATTAACATTTGCATTTATGCCCAAAGACTATCAGTGTCTAAGATTGACTATCTGTTAATGATTTCAGTTCACTTTACATTGCCTCTCTCTCTCTCTCTCTTGGGCAGCACAACTTCGGTCCTGTACTGTTATCGGATCACCACCTACATTTGCTTTCATAAATTTGTAAAACAAAAGCTTTGCAATGAACGTAAGAAATACAAACTTAACAAAAAATGTTAAAACCGAAATATTAAGGGTTGATATTTTCTTTTCATATTAATTTCTTAGCGCAATCATAAACAAAATTATGTAGTTGCAATAAAATTTCTTTTTACTTATGTATATACTGTAAAACATTACAGTAATCTATACATGTGTGGCGGGACCTACAGTTCAAAGTCGACTCCGAACTACAGATTTTTAAGCAACACTTCATAGCAATTTTAATTACTTTCAGAGTTTTTGCCAGAAATCTACTGAGAGGAAGTCATCGATGAAATATTTTCTTCATATTTCGTTTTGTTAATTAATTAACCATCCATTGAATACAATAACTAGATAGGACTCAAATTTAACAAAGACTATTTTATTGCATTTGATAGTTACGACGGGTACAACAAATGCTTTTTTAGTTTTTACGAGTAATAAACATTTTGGCTTGGGATGCAAAGTCCCTTGACTGTTGCCCGACTATCAATTTTCTGTAAATCATGATTAATTGAGTTATTACAAAATTTGATATTTTCACTGCGGATGCTATCATAGAACTGAACGTCATTAGCGTACATACATATGTACGTTATATTTAACTAAGATATCAGAAAATGTTGTTATTTGTTGACATATAAACGCGACAATAATATTGGCTCATCCTTTATTATGGGGCTTCTCGGCCGCATACAGAAAAGGATGAAGATTCTCATTAACTCAACTTCATTGAGTCTTTGAAACACGGTAGCAATGTGACTTGTGTTCCACTAATCTATTGCTACTACAACGTATTCTGCTCCAGCGAAATATGTATGTAGTCGATTAGCCAGTGGTACGCACAATGCATTACAGACAGAATTCATTCTTTAGCAGTTCTATACGTATACGGAGCGCTCTGCCCGTAGTAATTTTTCCTGTCACGTACAATATAGATAGATTTAAATCTAACGTCCATAAACACAACTCCCTCTTTCCTACCTCCCTCAACCTATTTTCTTCGATCCAACACAATGCACTGCATAAGTAGCAGGGCCATCCCCTGAGTGTTGGTTGCTAATGAAAAAAGTCGTTAACGTAAACGCAGAGCAAAAGTGACCATAATATCGAATCCTGAGGAATACCTCTTCCAACATTTAACGGATTCGAGATATTGCCGTTTAGATAAACTTGTTGTGATCTATTCATAAGATAAGAATGTATAGGACTACAAGTCGAACTAGAAAACAATTTTTGTAACTTCTTCGAAAAATAACCTTATCAAAACTTTTGGTGGGAACTGAAAACTCTATATAATTGACTAATGCACATCTTTTAGCTTTCATAACTCCTAACTGCTAAATTATTACTTCCAAGATAATAACACCATGCAACAAAAAACAAAATATTAAATTAAATTAAACATAGGTCACATTGTTATGGATATTAAGGTATTTTAGGTTTGAAAGTTGTTTTATATCACCAAAGTTGACTTATATCACACCCATGGAATGGACAGTCGTGAAAATTACCATTATGATCAGAGCAAGTGGGATTTGCGAAAATAATTCGACAAAATCATATTACCACCACTGCACCTCAAGCAGCGTGACCAGGATATCTTTTTAAAGCTAAATTTAGTTTATACTTTTTCGATTTGGCTTCAAATTGTTGCACTTGGACTTCAGCTTTCTATTAAGTTTATTTCTGAAATTAATTCAGCTTTTCCAGTTTTTTTGTTGGGTTTATACGTGTGTAGTACCAGAAAAAGTTAGCGTTTAAAATAAGAGGGCTGTTAAAAAATATAATAAATAAATAAATTTATGAAAAAATTTGGTCAATGACAAAAAAATATAGTATTTTAAGGGTACATAATAACCAAATAAAATTAATGGATTGCCGTTTAACATTGAAATGTATTTGGAAATCTGGTATGTGATAAGGTTAGAATTTCCCTCTACAAGTAATCGTTGTACATCTGTCTGGTGCGCAGGTCACTTTGTAGAAAAATTTTTATGGGAAAACAAAATTGAAATTCTGCCGCAGTAGCACCCAATTAGCATATCTAAAGTGTTGTGAATGGTCAGAAGACTTTATTTTTTGTACGGGTTGGGCTTTATATGGATGAACTAGAAATCCGAATGCAGAATAGATCATAATGAGCGGAAAGATAGTACCAATGGCTGTGCACGCCGAAAAATGGACAAATTCGGATTATCCATCGCACATTCTCGGTATTTCTAACAGTGCGTAAATTGCGATAAAAACAGGGTCCGACACCATCTATAAAGTTTCCAGTATTTTCAGACTTATGATTTTAATAAAGCTTGCATAGTACGTTGATTATGACGAAAATAATAACTTCGTGTTGTTCGAAAAGTAATCACTATATTTGTATAGACTTCTAGCTTTTTTTACGATTAACTTTTCACTAAATAGATGACACTTTTAATGAAAGATATTTAATGCGACAACTTTCTAGCAAATACAGCGAAAACTACGTTGTCATCGTGAATGAATTTTTGCGAGCTTATGGAGACTTGTTATGTAAAATTCGATCAAAATCAAATTTCTCCATTCTCATATGGACATAAGGACTCAATTCCCTATTGAGGCCATAGTAGCGCCTGTTAGCTAGAATTATCCTGCGCTTGATCGCCAGACTGACATCGTTTTTGGTGGTAACGGTGGAGCCAAGATAACCAAATTTCTTGACTATATCGAAAGTATATTTATCGGCCGTAATCTGAGATCCAATACGCACACAACTGCTGATTTTGTAAAATGTTTTTTATAATATACCCAACGCAATATTCTGTATAGCTAAATTGAAAATTTAATAGACTATTGATAGCGATGGGTTGTAAAAAACTATCGATAGTCGTCACTAGTATTCATAACGTGCGTTCTTTCTTGGGATATGATCATGTTCCAAAACCGCACATAGTATCTGAGAGGATGATTTTTGCGACATAGCTGACATGGTGGATTGTTAAGTATGATGAACATTACATACACTAGGATATGGTTCTGACTTAAATCTTTAAGATGCGAGTTCAATATCTCTTCGATGCGTATAATTAGAGTGTAGAAAAGTTCAAAAGTGAACGTTAAATTACTGGTTATCTTTTTCAAGTGGGACTTCATGTTTTTGACAGCAGCTTCACGTGGTGCCCGCCAATATGGAGGGCGCATGGTGGAATAAACGCCAGGCTAAAATCTTATTTTTATTAAGGAATTTTTCGACACTTTTCATAAACTCGTTATGGGTCATTAAATAAATGAATACTGCCATTATTGGAAAACATTGTTTTTGGTAGGCCTATACAATTTGTAAATCATGCAAAACAGACAGGAAACGCATCCGTTGATAACCCTGTGAAGAGTTCGAGATGAACTGCGCGAGTAGAAAAGGAGACAAAAATTGCTGTATGGTCTTTGAAAGCTTTTCATTCGCAAATTAGAAGCTTTTAATGCAAAATCAACTACGGTGTACGAAAATAATAGAGAAAATGTCGCCCTCTCACGTGGGCGTAATTTGTAATTTATACATTGTAAAAGTTTTGCAATTTCTGTTACATTACCGAATAAGATTTTTTAGACTTGAAATATAATGATGTTCCGCATGAAGCATGAGTATATTCAATACAAAGTTTAGCTTGTAAAGAGTTTTCAGTAATAGTAATAGCTAGTTGGTCATCGAAGTTAATCTGAAGTTATTAAGTCACCTAACCCTAGCAGACAATCCAGGTAAAGAAATGAATTTAGAGAAAGAATTCAACTTTTCCCGTTTATGGGTCAATTGTTTGCTAGACAGACATGTTATAGATGAGAATGAATTTCTTGCTTATTTAATGTGACACGATTTTTTACGAGTCGATAAAGCGAAACCAATAGCTTAAAATTCTTAAGGCTCGAGGGAGAGTTGCAAATTCCCGTTTAGATTATAGATGAAAATTTAATAAGTTCCTGGAATTCAATTCAGGAACATTCAGTGGATTAATGTAGCCGTGGAGGATCATGCCACCACAAATTGCTTTCTCAGATTTCCAGCGGGGTGCAACCTCGAGTTTCGAGTTCGGCGGGGTTCTGACCTGTCTTTACATATTTCCAATGTTTAAGTTAAGTGATCTGGCTAACACGATTGAATACAAAAGTTTTAAAAGTGTGAGAAGGTTTCTGCAGCCACGAATCAGTATGCAAAAATAATGCAAAAGGAAATGTTAATCTTCTCGTTAAGCTTATCGTTAATTTATATGGTAATAATGCTCCAAAGAGCTCAAGTTTTGGAATAGTTATCCTTTTACCCTTAAAGACATAGCTCCACAATATTCTCTTTCCCATGCGTCACTTAAAACATAAATAATTTACCCATCTGTTTATTTTTATGGACGAAATTTGTGTCAAAATAGTTTTCCACTATGTATTTAATATCTTCGTCGATATATCCTCGTATCAATCTGATTTGCCTTCCCATAGCTCTTACATTATAAGTTTTGCGCCGATAACAATAGGTCCCAACAAATCTAGAGGGTCAAATAACTTAGCAATAGTGGATAAAATTTGTCGTTGAGTTGTGGATAGCGAAGCTCCTGTTATTTTATATATATATATTTTCTCTTATATATTACTGTTTTTAAATTTCGAAAAATATTCAAAGATCGCCCGGTTTAATTTTGCAAAAGAACGTGTTGATTACTAGTTATTATAATGTCCTCTCGACAAGACGTCATCTACGTAAATCTCCATTTGAATTGAAACGGCTAATGGGTATGTTCCAGATATATTAATACAAGTAATAGTAACATTACAACTCATTTCGCTTTTAATTGTGCTAAAAACATGTTTGTTATTTTCTTAAGGCTATATTCTGTCAAATCTGATCCGCCTTGCATATTTCGCCTGCTAAAAATTACAAATCTTAAGTAAAAGTAACAACAAACGCACATAAAAAGTGAACTAAAACAAACTTTTTGTCATTCTCTTGACATTTAATCGACAATGCAACAATAAATAAAAGAAACAGTCAGTTGTGAATATAACACTACCTGCATTTATATATATTGGGTATGTTGCTTTACAATCTTCACTTAATTGATATAGTGTCCTTAGTGCCAAAAGAGGTTTCAATTTAGCTGATAAATTTTATTCGAAATAAAATTTTCTGAATTCTTGAATTGAATTGATAGGGTATATCATCATCGTGAACAAAAGTTGGCGATACATTTTTTTAAATATCATGTCTTCATGATCTGGTTTTGATGTAAAGCGTCGATTAACGAAATCCTCTACGTTTTCTTAGATGTGTTGAACACCACACGTACTTTTATAGGTTTAATTTTCGGACCAATAAAGGCGTGCTGTGGTAGAAAAAGATAAATTTTTTGTTGTTGAATTTCTGATCTGACTTCTTTCATATGAGTCAGATCGGCGTATCCTTGTAGAGCTTGAAACTTTAAGCTCAGAATTTTTATCGTAATACTATTAGTTGGTTATTGGCGGTGAGTTTCTAATAGGTATATTACATACCTATTTTATTTATATATTAACGTAAAAACTATATTCGATTTCTGATAGCTTGTAGTATTCATAACCTTATTCTCTTCTACATTGGCTATATTACAACATACATATGTGGAAAATTATTCACGGTGCAGTCTTGAAAATTTTATTTTGTACACACCGTAAATGGGTAGGTTATCTCTTTTTAAGTGATTTTAAAAATTCAACTCAATTACAAAAACATTCCCAATCTCATATCTGTTTTACAATATAAAACAGTTAAATTGGTTATGCAATTCTTCATTTTCAACCAACTCTGCTACTAACGCAATCAATGAAAAGTGTAAAACTACAACACGCTCAATCAACTTATTGTCAAATGTAACTAATTTAGAAATAGGTATGAATAGAAAAGTATATTATTCATTTATATAAAACAATGAGTCAGCAACAACCTAATCCTTATCTTATAGTTCATTAGAATAAAACAAAGACATTATAGATGTATAATTTTTTTAATATGAAAAGGAATTTAAAATAAAATGCTTTTATGATAAGAAAAAATGCAAATTGCAATATTTAAATAATTTCTCAATTTTGCTAAGCTTAAACGTTTAACTTCAACTTGGCAAATTCCAAGGCCATTTTAAGCACTTCGTTAACATTTTCGTAATTAGATCCCGAAGCCTGTGCGGATTCTGCTTTACCTCCCCCTTTGCCGTTGATGGTAGTTGAAATATGCTGCACCCATTCATTGGCTTTAAGGCCATTTTCAATTGCTTTTTTCGGAACAGAAGTTAAACAGAAAATCTTTTTAGTATCGATGTCGACGGAAACAAACATTGCCGCACAGTCTGGATTTAAGGTGCGAACCTGTTTCAATGCTGCGTCAAGCGCTTTCGTGTTGTTATACGCTTCGAGTCTTTCAACGAGAATTAAAGTATTAGGATTTGCAGTACATAGTTCCTTCGCTTTTTCAATAACTGTTACTGATACTGCATTTTTCAAGGCACGTTCCTTATCATCCAATTGTTTCTTTAGTTTTTTAAGACAATTTCTCATTTCATCTTTCTTAACATGTGAAATGTTTGCTTGAGCAATCTCTTCACTTAAGTCAACAACATTTTTTACATACAATTTAGAATTTTTAGAATCATTGGCAATAATATTACTCAATTTTATAATTTTCTCTTCGAAAGAATTAGCTTTGTCTATAGCTTTTAAAGCCTCTGGACCAGTCAAAGCAACTATGCGACGAATCCCTTTAGATATTGCTTCTTCGCTGCTTATAACAATGTCTATAATATGACCGGAACGTCTTAGATGAGTTCCCCCACAAAATTCGACAGAAGTATTTACACCAGCATCCGAATCCGGATTTTGTTCCAACTCTTCAACGGGAACCCCAAATGATATAACACGTACTGGATCGGGATAAACTTCGTCAAAAACAGAACGAAGCCCTCTTATAGATTTAGCTACAGAAAGCTTAGATTCTTTTGCATAAATGGGAACGTTTTTATAAACTATATCCTTAACGATTTCCTCTGTTTTACGTATTTGATCTATGGTCATTGCCGATTTGCAACTAAAATCAAAGCGCAGTTTTTCTGGTACAACAAGAGACCCCTTTTGGTCAGTGTCCTTTCCAAGCACTTGCAATAAACTATGATTAAGAGCATGGGTAGCTGAATGATTCTTCATTGCCAAAGAGCGTCGAACAGTATCGATTTGCAAACTAACTTCATCTCCAACTGAAAGAGTACCTTCCACAACACCTATATGCAAAATGTAACCACCACGATTATACACACGATCCACTAGAAATTCGACTGCTTCATCGTCCGTTTTAACCATAACACCTTGGTCATAAATTTGGCCTCCACTTTCGGCGTAAAAATTTGTGGCATTTAAAACTATACCGGCCTTTTGACCAGAAGCTATAGACTGTACGAATGAATTCTCATACTGAATAGCGAGAATTTTACCTATACATGACTCAAATATGTACTCAGATTCACAGTCATCTGAAACGCTTTCATACTTGTATTTAAAAGAATCATCTGTAACAGGAACTAATTTTTCCTTAAGTTCTGAGATTGCATGTACGTCGAGATTAATTTCATCTATTTTGCTAGCACTTTTTCCTTGCGAAAGAATATATGATGTTTGTTTGGATTTTTCGTAACTGTTCATATCAATTATTAACCCTTTTTCTTCGGCCATAAGTTGTGTTAAGTCAATAGGAAATCCATACGTGTCATATAAACGCCACGCAACGTCACCTGGTATAACCGTTTTATTTTCTAATTTAGAGATAGTTCGATTCAGTAAATTGCGTCCTCTGGTCAGTGTCTTTAAAAACTGCTGTTCTTCTTCATTTATAATATCTATCACATGTTGAGGATCGCGATTGACTTCCGGAAAAGCATCGCCCAATAAATCCACAACTGTATAAACAAGACTGGCAAAAAATCCTGGCTTAGCATTAAGCTTTTCAGTTGCGTACCTTAAAATAAAAAATTTTTTAACATTATGTATAATAAATAAAATAAAGTTATTAAATTAATAAATATTGCGTTAAAAAGAATAAACTTATGAAAAACGAACACTCTGTTTAGATTTGTAACCGTTTGCTGAACATTTTCAGTTCAAATTCCTTGTTCACTTTTCTGGTGTTAGTTCTGTTATATACAGATATGAAATATTTATATGGTAGAGTGCAAATTCACTCAATACCGCAAATAAAAATTTTCAATACCAGATCAGTATCAAATATGCATTAAAGAGTTAAGCAAATTTTAAAAGGTAATTTCAATGTTAAAAAACAAAAAACTGTGTCGAGACCTAAGGCACAAGAAATCAAGATTAAGAGATCAAGAACTGCAAATAAGCTTTCTCGAAGTCCCGGATGACCTTTTCGGCTGCGGCTCCAATTTGCTTTTAACAAATAAAATAAATGTTGATAACTACATAGACGATGTCTTGATAAATTTTGCTGAAATTAATTGTTTAAAAATTTGTTTTTGTATTTGTATTGTATTAAACACAGCAAGTTCAATAAAACAAAAACATAATTTCTTGAATAACTCAGAAATGCCATTAACGCGGAGTGATTCAAAAATAAGTTTCATAAATTACTCTATCCCTTTTTTCATTAATGACGTAATAAAGAATCATGAAGGTCATAATTAATTATAAAAATTATATTTCTTATAAAAATTAGGAACATACGAAAGCTTAACGTGTATCTTTTTAAGTTCGATTGTATTGTATCGCATAAATATTTCTTCTGACAGTTGTTTATTTTTGATTACAAATTGATTAAATTGATTATCATTATCATTTCATAAGAGTCATTATCCATATCATAATTTAACAGTATTGACGTCCAACAAAACGACTTTTATCATTTTAAATAATGTAATAACAGCTTAAATGCAGACGTGGAATATAATATAAATACGTGTTCAAAAAGAAACTTAAACTAAACGAAAATATAACAAAAATAATTCAAATTAATATAGATATAGAATATTTAAAATAATTTATGTAATAATCGCAGAGGTAAATAATGTATGTCGGGGTTGTTTCCTAATAGAAATAAGAATTGATATGAGCACATTAAGTTTCAATTATTTAATTAATAAATGTATACAACTCAAATATAAAACTAGTTTCAATATACTATATACAATACATGTTTTTCAAAGCAAGAAATGTCGACATAACTGAAATTATAGAATAGAGCTATGAGTAATATGTAACACTTTACACAAATAAATTTGAAACGTTAGAATTTATCACCTGAAGTTTCATTCGTATGATTAAAAGGAGAACTACCAGAATAATTATCTGATCAACTTAAATATGTAATGAAAATAAAATCAAAATCTAACGAGCCACTCAATGTATATACATATATAATACTGTTATTGTTGCGTAGTTTTTGTTACATAAACCATTTTCATTTACAAGAATCAATAAATATTATGTTACAATTTTTTGTACATCTTCTAACCTTCATTGAACATTGAACTAATTATTATATTTCTCATAGTGCTTTCTTGATTAGTGAAAGTTTTTCTTTGCAGTATTTTCATTAATTTTTGTCATTTTCTAAAATTGTATTTTTTAGTGAAGGCAAGTCATCAAATTGGAGGTTTCTTGCGAAAACAAGTCAAACTAAAAATCGCCACATATTTTTCATTGGATTGATATCCAATTTTTTTATATAAGAATGGTAGAAAATTACAACGTTTTGCTGCTAAAATATATATGAATATATTTTTTTTATTTTGTGATATAAAATGGATACTAAACTCACTTCTAGAGTTGGGGAATACTCCGTGCTTTTCATCTGCATGAAAGAAACTGAGTTGCCAGCTATCTTCCCATACGTTTTCCATTGACTATTCATTCAATTCGATTTGATAAAATAATTAGATTGTTAATGTGCATTATTTTTCAAATATCACTGAGATGTTCGATAAATTTTAATATAAATTTCTCATAGAGAAACTGAAACTTCTTGAAGAGAAAATGTCGGGTGAAATTTGTTTGGTATAGGTAGCATTTTGTATATAGGTCCTCAATTCTAGAGCTGAATTTATTGAATTTTTTTACTATATCTAAAGAATAAAAATGTCCTCATAATAGCGGGACAATGTATTACATATAAAAAACTAAACGCTGATTCTATTAATTAATTAATAAATACGTGCCAGATATATAAAATATTAAATATATTTATAAAAATAATCAGTAGCGAATCCATTCCACAGTTTCAGCTAGTTCTTTTTTCTTATTATTCTACTCAATTGCCAAAAAAGGATTTTTTCTTTTACTAGGAACTAAGGTGCCAGACACGTATTACTGATCAGTAGTGTATGTATTACGTAATCTTACAAACGTACAAAACAAAATTTTTCATTCGATGACTATTTAATTCGATTTGATAAAAAAAATGTGCATTATTTTTTAAATATCACTGAGATGTTCGGTAAATTTCAGATATTAATTACTTACGACTTTTATTTACCTGACAGCTCTTCTAAGGATTCTACGTAAAACATAACCACGCCCAGTATTATCAGGAGTTCCACCATCAGACAAAGCAATAGTAAGAGTCCTCGCATGGTCAGCTAGAACTCGATATGCCATATCAATACCACCAATATCAGCTTCTCCAATTTCTCCCTTGTATGGAACACATCCAGTTCCTTCCTCTATAGCTTTAAATAAAGGCATAAAGATGTCAGTGTCGTAATTTGACCTTTTATTTTGAATAACAGAAACCAAGCGTTCGAAACCCATCCCACAATCAATATGTTTTTTTGGTAGTGGTTTCAAACTACCATCTTGCTCGCGGTTAAACTGTATAAACACTAAATTCCATATTTCCAAAACATCTGGGTCATCCATATTTACTAATTCTGGAACACTTCTTCCACCAATGCGATCGTAATGTAGCTCAGAGCAAGGCCCACATGGTCCTGTTTCACCCATTTCCCAAAAATTGTCCTTCATATTTCCTGGAAGTATATTTTCGGGCTTGAGTCCTAAGTCTAACCACAAACGTTTGCACTCCAAATCAGGTTCTAAGCCACTTTGTTCATCTCCTCCAAAGTAGGTAACATACAATCTATCTTTTTCAAGGCCTAAACGTTCTGTCAAAAACTCCCAGGCCCATGTACATATTTCTTTTTTAAAATAATCTCCAAAAGACCAATTTCCAAGCATTTCAAAGAATGTGTGGTGATAGACATCCTTTCCGACGTCATCCAAATCGTTATGCTTTCCGCCAGCCCGAATGCACTTCTGCGTATTAGCTACACGTTGCCACTTTGACATATCACTATTTGGATCGACTGTTCCCAAAAATATTGGTTTAAACTGATTCATTCCGGCGTTAGCAAACAACAATGTGGGATCATCCAAAGGAATAGTACTAGATGAGTGTACATATATGTGTCCTTTTTCCTTGAAAAACTCAAGGTAACATTGGCGAACCTCAGCTGCAGTTAAATATTTCATGTTGGCAAATCTGTAAAGCATGATATGAATTTTAATTAAGTTTGCCACGCACGACTGTTTAACTTTTTTGATAAAAAAAAGTTTAAAGGTGGAAATATCTTTTAGGCGTACTATTTATATAGACACCCACAGATCCGTACTCACTTTTATGCAAAAATTGATTAACTTAATAAATTCTCCAGGAATAGAATTCAACCTTTCTAAAGAGTGATGTCAACACCATCTGATATTAGCACCCATTAGTGTTGCAAGATATTTTGTAGATTTTAAACCTAAAATAGCTGAATTGAAAATTTTTGCCATAAAAAAGCAGATTTTGTACACTCGGATAATATGGTAACTTCTTATATTTTACTTATTAATTACAGTAATTTATACGTTCAATATTCGACGTTCTAAATTTCATACACTGATAATGATAAGGGCAGTATACAGGATAGAAAATTAACTACAACATGTCTTACATTTTTTGTATATGAATGAATACGTTTTTGCATTATAATCTATATTCTCCCGTTCAGTTCTTTTTTATTACAAGTTACACACAATGTGTTACATATTACAAGTTTTTTGTTTTGATCAGCAGTTGTGGCAAAATAATTATCAAATAAAAGCAGTTTTGGATGAAATGAAAAATCCAATTTTGATTTTATAAAGATTTATAAAATTAATTGAATTTAGTGTAGATTGGAGTGGTAGCTTTGCTACCAAAAGCTCACTTGAGTGTGCATAGCGGCCCGTCGTGACACTACAGGTGAACGCAGTGTCTTTACTGACCAATTTTCTCTAAACCAGGGATGAAGAAGAAGTTGGTCAATGCAAGGGCTGCACATTTAAAGCACGACTATCCCACGCTGGAAAACCAGCCTGAAATTCGGATAAACGAAGCGGCAGAAGTCGTTAGATGGGAGCTGCATTCTTTCCGCGTATCTTCCCATTACACAATGACCTCTAAGCACGGACATGTGATCGAGATAACTTTACGAGCAAGTCCAAGTAACTGGTTGGTGCGCCTTCTATCCATCGAGGGTCAAGTGTGCTTTGCGATGGAGCAGGACTCCTCATTCACTCAGGATAGTTTGGCGTCTCGAAAGAATTTCCGCGCGATGGCCAGCTTGATCGAGGCAAGTGGCATCCCCAATTCGATTGAGGTGGATTCCGGAAGTAGTGCACCAGCATTAGCGAACTCTTCGGCTCTGTACCCGGGGACACAGATAAGTGTGACACTGAAGTGCCCAGAAAGAAGGTCGAGACGGCGGCGACGTCCTCCTATGATCCTTGAGTTATTCACAATGCTTGACAGAGATCTTATGGCGGCCTGACTATCAGAGAAGACCGAGACGCGGGTGAAAACAGCACCGTTGACGAGTATCCATTGGGCGGTCCGATAAATGGCCATAATCTCCGCCTGAAAAACGCTACAATAATCCGGCAATCGGAGGGAATTGTTCAGGTCCAGTTTTCCAGAGTAGACTCCGCTACCAACCCCATTATCGAGTTTAGAGCCATCGGTGTATACATCCAGGAGTTTCCTATCACGTCAGGGTCCCAGCTGCCCCTGCTCGGAACCAGAAAGTGAAAACCCCTATCAAAACAATATTCCACAGGCAGAGTGAACACATGGGGCGACGCGTCAACGAGACAGGGCATGGAGTTTAGCCGCAGTCAACTTAGCAACTTGCTTCGAGAGAAGCACACTAGGAAACCAGTTAAGGATTGCGAACAAAGCCATTTGGGAGTGGTGCGTAGGAGCACCAATCATACGAAAAGCTGCAGAACTTCTGACCTTGTCAAAAAGTCTGAAACTGTGTAGTTTATTCAGAGCAGTCCACCAGAAAGCAACACCGAAGAGGTTGGGTTCGATAACTGCAGAGTAGATCCAACGCATAATCTTTGGGCGAAGACCCCATCTGGATCCAACTGCCCTACTGCAGCAGTAAGCAGCACGGGCCGCCTTACGTGCCCTTGCAGCCAGATTCGCCAGTTGAGTTATGGATCGACCAGACAGACAGTCCAAAATCCCTGCACCAGCCGAGTACAATCGACATCGCTAAGTTCAGCTTGCCTTTTTGGCTTTGTAAAGTGCCCATTCACCGGTGGCTTTAGCTCTATTAAAGAGTTTACTACTGAAGCGACGGAGATCCTCAATCTCCTGGCTCCACCAAGCGGTTTGGGCTTGTCCATGTGGGTAGAGGGATTGGCGGAAGCTACGGCCGCCGACTTAAGTGCGGCGGTCAGTGTGTCCGCAGCCCTATCCAAATCAAAGCGGGTAGCAATGGTCGGGCAGTCACGTAATCCCTCCCTAGAAATGGTCCAATTAAACTTCCTCTTATTGATCGAAAGGGTTTCCCTATGTGAAGTCTCTACCATGTCAATGTTAAAGGTAATGTATCCATGATCTGAGAAGGAGCATTCCTGAGATACATACCAATCTATTAGACAGTCAGAGAAGTCGGAGCAGATCAAGGTGATGTCCAATACTTCGCTTCTATTCGAAGTAAGGAAGCTGTGTTCATCACACCGATTGGCTATAACTAACTTATTACTAATAATAAAGTCAAGAGGGCACTCAACACGTTCGTTGATGCCAGAACTTCCCCATATCGTATGGTGGAAGTTGGCGTCGGTTCCGATAATTAACGGATGTCAAGATCCAGATGTCGCTGTACCTAGGAAGAAGAAAAGCATTAATGTTAGTCTTTACCACAATACAAGCCTAGGCCTAAACGCGCAAACCCTGCCGTCTCTACATCATTCACTGCTAGGCGGAGGATTAGAGCAGCAGAAGCAGTTTTGAAATGTTGCAGATTAATTTAGATAACTCTCAGCATCGGCATGAGAATCAACCATTGTTGCATCGGTATCATCTTCATCCGATAACGGAGAGTGTCCACGAGAAAAAAGTAGTTGTCCTTTAAATTTTCATAAACAGATTGACTTTATTAAAAAAGCTGGCCAACAACTAAAGCTATCAATAATGTATTTACATATTATGTCTGTACAACAATAATAAAAATAACTTTTCATTTTTGAAGCAAAAACTATTAAAGATATTTAAAAGAAATATCATACGACAATACCGCTAATTTAAAACAAGAAATATAAGAAAAATAATAAGTACATAGAAAATAAAAAATAGTATTTGAATTCAAGGTTATTCAATGACTTATTAACATGAAGAAATGATAAAAAAGGTATAAACAAAGTTCATAACATTTCCGCCAGCCTTGAACGACAGTAATGATGTTCAATCATCCTTTGGGAGGGAGTAAAGTTTTGTTATTGGCCTCTGGAAAGTTGAGTTTGCAGCCTTGACGGTTGCCACACTTACTAGGCCATCAAAACCAACATGGGTCTCCAGAACTCTTCCAAGTTTCCAACAAGCTGGAGGTAGATTTTTATATTGTAACAAAAGGACATCATCTATTTACAAGTTTCGTTTCTCTTTAAGCCATTTTGTCTTGGGTTGTAGGGATAAAAGTTAATTCGTTGACCAACGTGACCATAAATATTGTGTAAGTTGCTGGATAAGGCTCCATTTGGAAAGATAGGAAGTCTTCAAATGCTTGACATCAGCTTCAGGCAATGCGTTAAGTGATCTGCCAATTAAGAAATGGCCTGGTGTAATATATGGTAGGTCATCGGAGTCAGCTTGAACTAATGGTCTTGAGTTAAGGATAGCTTCTATTCTGGTTAACAGGGTAGTTAGTTATTCAAACTTTAATGTAACGAAACCAATTGTCCTAATGAGATGATACTTCATGCTCTTTATCGTTGACTCCCAAGCACCTCTAAAATGAGGAGCAGCAGGTGGGATGAAGTTCCATTGTACACCTTTATTAGATAAAGAATTTGAAATATTATTATTGAATTCAAAAGTTTTTACCGATTGGTAAATTTCATCAAGTTTTTTAGCAGCTCACTACAAATTCGTGCCATTATCGCTGTATATGTGGCCGCACAAGCCTCTTCGTGCAACAAATCTATCGAGGGCTGCTAGAAAGTCATCTGAAGTTAAATCAGTGACGAGCTCTAAATGAACCGCTTTTGTGACCAGGCAAATAAACACCGCTATATATGTCTTGACAGTTGGCGCTCTACGACCGTTATGTAATTTGTACGATATAGGACCAGTATAGCCACAGCCTACTTGGTAAAATGGGTACGAAGCATTTACCCTAAATTTAGGTAGGTCACCCATCAGTTGATCATTAGACTTAGCGTTGTAGCGTTGACAAACAGGGCATTTATCACAAACTCTTTTAACCAATTCACGAGCTCCCACAATCCAATATCTTTGTCGGAGTGCAGCGATAAGATGAGTAAAAGGGCTGTTTTCATGCAAAATAATAAAAAAATAATAATTAATATTCGTGGAGTTAGCACGTGCTGTTAATATTTTTCGTAGTTTTGTGGACTTAGCGTTTTTGCAAACCATAAAATTACAACAACTTTAAACCACATACTGACATTTTTTTGTCGTAAAATATTTATTTGGTATAGTGTTATCGTTATGCATTAAAATCTCAATTTTGGGAAAAAGTGGACTTAGCGTCTTTGCGAATTATACTAACGATATGGTAGATCTGCTTTGTTAAGCTGACCTCCTACTCGTAAAATGCTGAATTCATTTATGAATGCAGATAATCGTTTTAACTTCTTACTAGCGACTGGGTGTAGTAAGGAAGTTCAAACACTGCTTCAACTGTTTGGCCCAGACGGTGTGTGTAGTGTCTGGGATGCCATCACACGATGTTACACTTTAGACATAACCAGCGCAATAATAGCAGCAATTCCCTTCGAAAGGCAAAAGGGAAAACTAATAAGGTCGCTAACAACCCTAAGAGCACAACCCGCAGCCAAGGTCGTGACTGTTCATGTCAATCTCGGACTGTCAACGGAGACAACACTGGTTGCAACACCAACTACTGCTGGGGCCACGATTGTAATCAATGTCCTCAGCAAATGATTTTCATTGTTACCTCTTATTATTTAATCTTTATTTATTTCTACTTTTATTTCTATTTCATTGTTATCTATTTTTAATACTATGAATTGCATTTAAATGAATTGTACTTTTCATAAACCTGTCGAAAGGTCTTTACACAAATTTTTTTAATTTCTACTTTTCGTATAAAGTTTATTATTAAAATTTTCCGTTTTGGTGATTTTATGGAAAAAATGTATAATTTATTATTAAAAGTGGACAACACTGCTTGCAAGAGCTGTTATTTGCCACTGTTTGCTCTTACAAAATTTTTGCAAGATCAAATATTTATTTGCTCGAAAAAAAGGAGAAAATATATTTGACACGGGTGGTCACACTATGGTCACATTAGAGACATTTTTGTTTGCAAGCAAACAAATTTGTTTTTTCAAAATCTTGTTAGCAAAGAAAAAAATGATGTTTTACTTCAAATTTTTACTCAGTCTGACCATAGCTTAACACGATGCGACAGTGAAAATACACTCGGGTAACTACATTGTATAAGTTATAGATTTAGCTGAGTAGACTTAAAAATATTTTTTTTTTATTTTTCGAACCCTCTAAACTTGTTTTATTTGACAAAAACTGTTTTTTTGAATTTTACGCACAAAATTATTGATTACTCAAACATTTTTTAATGTGTACATTTATTCAATTCTGAGTCTGTAATGTCTAACCAAGACGAGTTTTCGGTGCAATCGGCTGACGACTCTTACCCTCTTTAATTATCAATGGCGCGGCTACCCTCCAGTTGCTGACTCCTATGAGAACCATAGGTCTTGCATATCCATATGATTGAATTGGCAAACCTTTTAAGTATGGCAGTCTTTCACGACGTCCTCAAATTTTATTCGATTGAATAAAGAGTAAACGTCAACTTTTACAGAATCTCGCTCAGAACGAGTAGTATTGCCAGTTCATTACAACTATAAGGGATCGTTTTTGCCGCGTGTACCCAACTTCTCAAAGAAATTTTGTTCTATCAGGGTAACTGATGTACTCTCATCCAAAAATGCGAATGCGTCAGCGAGCATTTATGCACTGGCGACATAAATTACTTTGCTTCACCACTTTCCATTTCTCGTCCAAGTTAAGGACTTGGAACTCACAGTGCTGTATTGTGTACAGTTTAATTTATTGCGATAAGTGGGTTCCGAATTCGTGAGGACGGAAGCTCCTTTTTACCGGCTTTAAAAACAATTTTTCCACACGCTTCGCTTGTTCAATTCTAAAAATAAGAAAATTTTATTACCCACCACTTCTTTGTCGTATATTGAGCTTATGAATTTTAAAATTATTCGCTTCTTTTCTTGGAGGACCTATACTTTCGCAGCGCAAAAATGTACAGTCATCACAAAGTTTTCCTTATTTTGCTTTGGTTTGGTTTTTTTGTGTTATAAAGGTAGGTAGGTAGGTAGAGGTGGCTGCCCATCCAAGAAAATTTTTTCTTGGTGATGGACACACTTAGGCCGCATTGGGCCCATTGTGCTACCACAGTCAACCGTTGTCCCCTAGTCTCGAAACCATTCGGAGCTCCTGATGAAGCGAATTAGGCTGCCAATGTCAATCTCTGACAGTTCCTCCAGATCATCCATGTAGTAAGTACCCAAGTACTTCCTTCTCCTTTGGCATAGAGCCGGGTATGTACCCAGCAGGTGAGGGACAGTCTCCAGCTTATACAGAAGTCGTTAGCAAGGTGTCCAAGTCCAATGCGCCTCGCATGCGTACCCAAAATGCAATGCCCCGTAATGACACCGACAACTACACTGAGCGCGCCTCTTTGGAGTTTAAGTAGACTCATTGTGCGCCCCTCATCCAGCCTTGACCAGATTTTACGAGCCGTTCTACCCGTGTCCGAGGCCGCCCACCTGTCGTTGACGGAATCGACGATCGCATTATCAATTATGAGCTTGCAGGTCCTCATTGGTATGCCCAGATTCGAGAACTCAGCGGTGAGCTCGATGGTCGTGCCCCGCCTGGCAAGTTCATCAGCTCTGCAGTTGCCCGGAATACCACTGTGTCCCGGTACCCATACGATATGGATGTCATATCGTTCCGCTATCTCGTCGAGATATCTGCGACAGCCGTACACCGTCTTGGAGTTCATCACGTTAGAACTCAAAGCCCTGATAGCCGCCTGGCTATTAGAAAGTATGGTAACGTTCCGCTTGGAGACTCTTCCATTCCCAATAATACTCGCCGCAGCCTGTATGGCCACCACCTCCGCCTGAAAGACACTGCAGTGGTCTGGTAGTCTTATAGACTGAGCTATTCCAACCGATTCCGAAAAAATTCCACTGCCAACCGCTCCGTTCAGCTTAGAGCCATCGGTGTAGATTTGTACGGAGTCTCTAAGCAAGTGGGTCACACCACCCTTCCAGGCCCCGTTATCCGGAACCGATGTCCTGAATCTCTTCGTGAAATCGTACCTCGGTGTCATGTAGTCACTGCTCCCGACAGCTCCAACTTCCCTCAGGATTCTTGCGTGGCCTATGCCCGAGTCATGCCGGATATATTCCGTCCGGCCCCGGAGATTTAAGCGGTCTAAATCCGTCTATCGCCCATTTTATCGCGTCCGCAGACATGATCGAGCAGTAGTCCCACTGTGATTCACTCCCCGAGACGGTTGTTCGCGCATCCGAACCCTGTCCCGGTGGAAAGTGGGTGTCCACAAGAAGTTCCAAGGTTTCCTTCTCAGAGTTGGTCCATGAGCCATCCTCCCTTTGCAGTACACTAGGTATAAAGGATGTTGTCGAGAGAATTCTCCTCAGCCTAGAAGTTTCGTTGATAGTTTCCATGTTGCCACAGAAATTTCTCCACGAGTCCCTCTTAGCCCGTCTTAGAACTCTCTTGTAATTTCCAAGGGACACTTTATAGTCCCTCCACTGATCCGCATTACCGGACTTTCTCGCCACATTGAAAAGTCGCCGTAACTCCTTTCTGAGCATGTGCAGATCCCGGTCCCACCAGGGTGGTTTTCTTCCACCCCTGTTGACCCTTTTCGGACATGCTTTTTCAAAAGCCCCTACTATGACCTTTGTAAATTCAGCTACTGTAGCCTCAAGTCCAGAAATACTGTCTATTCTACAGCTCGTGAGTGGGTCCAAGCCCAGCTTGACAAGGCGATCATAAAGATCCCAGTTCGTGTTCCTAGGATTTCTAATCGCCCTTACAGTATTGTTCCCCCTACCAAGGGAAAATTCAATAAACCTATGATCAGAAAAGGAGTGCTCCTCCGAGACTCTCCAATCTCTGACACTATCATAAATATTGGCGGAGGTAAGGGTTATGTCCAAAACCTCTCTTCTGTTTTTCGTTATAAATGTGGGCTTATTACCCGTGTTACAAACTAATAGGTTATTAGATATAATAAAATCAAAAAGAAGCCGCCGTGGCCTAGTAGGTAGTGTGTTGGCTTATTAGACGAAAAGCCAGGGTTCGATCCCCAGTCCAGACATCCAAATAAAATACAAAAAGGATTTCTTCGGCGACTTCCTCTCAGCAGATTTCTGGCAAAATCTCTGAGAGTAAATAAAATTGCCATGAAAAGTTTCTCAAAATTTGTCGTTCGGAGTCGACTTTAAATTGTAGGTCCCGCCACTCGTGTATAAAATTAACACACACAACATGAGTGGTGTGAGAAGCTAGGCCGTAATCTTGACTGAAGGGTTGTAATGGCCAATTATGTATGTAAAATCAAAAAGAGACTCACCCCGTTTGTTGACGTTCGTGCTGCCCCATATAGTGTGATGAGAGTTGGCATCACAGCCAATCAGCAGGCCAACGTTTGCGCGCTTTGCCTCTGTAACCAGTCTCTTCACTGGATCTGGTGGTGGGTGACTGCTTAGGTCATGCGGCATGTAACTGGAGGAGATCCAGTGTTGCTTACCATTGATCTCCGCCGTTAGTGTGGTTAGGTCTTCATTGCTGAAATTAGGAAGCAAATATGCCATTAAGTTGTTCTTAATGAGTATACAGGATCTGGGCCTACCTACGCATTTGGCATGGACCAGCCTATAATTTTTGTGCCCTAATCCACAAACCTTGTTGGCTATGGACCATGGTTCTTGGATCAGGGCTATGTCTTCTCCTCTGTTCGCCAGCCGGAGAAGTAGTGCAGCCGATGCTGCCTTAGAGTGATGGAGATTTATTTGGATTACTCGGAGGATGGTCTGTTTCATCCTCTCTCCTCTCCACCATCGTAATGTCTAGGCCATAATCCTCTTGATCAGCCTCGTCCAGGAGTTCAGATTCCCTTAACAGGATATCAAAGGCAGATGCTATATCCGACCCAGTGGAAGAGAGAGAGCTAACTCTGGACCGGGTATGAATCTGCGTTGAGGATGCTGTAAGGTTATCCTCCTCCTTTTCTCCATTAACTGATGCGCCCATGTGTTCGTCTTGTGGCTTGTCCCCCTGAGGGGCGTTGTCACCCGACTCCATGGGGCGATTATCCTTTTTGTATACTTTAAGGATAATATGTTCAAATCCAAAGGCCACCACACCATTGGATTTTGCCAGGTGCTCCAGGGATTCCTGATTGATTATGATAGTCGCACAGCGTGATCCATGGCGCTCCTCCAACTTTGCAATTTTCCAATTGTGTGTTGGTAACTTTGGATTGCACATTTTTATTATCCTTAGTACTTTTTCTGGCTCTTTTGGAGTTAAAGGTATCCAAGAGCGTTTTCGGGATCTGCTAGGTATGGCATCCTTGGGCACTACTACTAATTTGGCGCCCTTCCAGATTTCACCTACCCTCATTATGGCGATGGAGAAGAGATCCAGGGCTCTCTTATCGGCACACGTTACTAACTTCACGTATCCTTGGTGCCAGCCACACATTTGGTAGACTGGAACTGGTCCCGGATTCTCCTCCATTACTTCTAGAAAGACGTCCGCAAGGGCGTCTGCTACAAGTCTCCAGTTCGACGGTGTAATACTGCCGTCTGGATCTGAGCGATCTACAACCGCCATTTCTATGCTGTCTTTAAGCACCTCACTATATAAGGTGTTGGTGCGATGCGAGCTGCGTGATTTTTTAGCGCCTTGAGCGTCTCCATCAGAAGATCGCTGTCTTTTGACAGCCACCTCCGTGGTCGACGTCTTATCTAGTTCTTCGAGCTTTTCCTTGGCCCAGGCCAGTGATTGCACTTCGCGCTGCGTGCGGTTATCTATTGGGATCTTGGAGATCCTGTCTAGAACCCGCTTTGCGCTCAATCGCTCCCTGTACTTCTGCTTCGATTCTTTCATTTTCTGAGCCGTGTCAACCTTTACAATACCAAGGCCACTCTTGCTGGACGAAGGTCCGGCTTTTGGAGCAAACTTGCTTCTGGAAAGGTCGACGCTTTTGGCTTGTTGTGTTTTACTGTTTTTTGAGGTACTAGGTTCTTGGTCTGCCTTAGCATCAACCAAGTCTTTTCCCTCTTCTGTGGAGACGGGCGTCGGCTTAACACCCGTACGCGGATTTTTACGAGTTCCGTTCTCGTCCTCACTAGTGGAGGCGATTTTCTGATTTTCCTTTAATTTATTTTCATTATTCATTTTTGGTCCCACGAGTTGCGGATAAGGGGAAGGTCCACCTGAGCAGGGATCCGCTGTGCCCAGGTAAGGCTAGTTAATCCTGGAGGTCGCCCGGTATCCAGGATACTCCGTTAGCGACTGGGATATTTTTGATGGGCCCCCAGCCAGGCTGACTATCGGCACGGGTCGTATAACACCTTAGTCCAGCCCATACCTCTATCCTATGGTGAGAGCCATAATTCATCCGACCTACGATCAAATGAGTGTGGACTCCCCCCTTGGCTGGTGGACACCCCATCGGGCAACCACCATTACCAGCCGACACCCACGTGGAGTGTTTGGTAGAGGATTTTCGTCGGCCTTGTGTTATAAAATAGAGTTAATAAAAAAATAAATATAAAAATAAAATAGAGTTAATAAAATAAATATAAAAAACAACAATAAGTTTTAAAAAATTTTGGTACGTAATGTAAGCACAACGTTTTGTATTTGCAGTTATGTGCATTGTAACGAGTTTAAACGGAAACACGAATTTTTCTGAGCACGTACTATTGCAAAAAGAATATCCCTCAAGGTATCGTCAATCTGTAGTTAAATCTGTGCAGATTGTGGTAGGTGGTACTGGGTCTGCTGAAATTGTATGCGGTAATTTGTTTTTGTTAGCTTTAATTTTGACACTGTATTTACTTGATATTGTATCGATGTCGTTTATTTTACTTTGAACATCAGATCAACGTTGCGATCTTAAAACAACGCCAACAGTATATATCAGTTCATTCACATGTCCCATTCACAGTTAGGTTAGGTTAGATTAGTGTGGTAACTTTGATACCAAAAGCTCATTTTAGCACGCATAGCGGCCCGTTGTGACACCACAGGTGAACGCAATTTCTATAATTACCAAGTTCTACCAAAACCAGGAAAGAGGAAGAAGTAGGTCAGCGAAAGCACCCTACGCTGAAAAACCAGCCAGAAAGTTTGATAAACGAAGTTATATCCTTGACATCGATGGACGATAGCTCCGTCAAGCTGATAAAGGGTTGGAGAACCAAATAAACCATATCTGCACCTCGCAAGAGGTGGGCATTGACAAAGAAACTGGATAACAGTCTCCTCTTCCTCAACCGTTCTGCACCCACGGCAGAAGTCGTCAAATGGGAGCCGCATTCTTTCCGCGTATCTACCCATAACACAAAGACCTATAAGCATTGCCACTGTGATTGAGATGATGCCACGACCAAGTCCAAGTAACTGGTTGGTACGCCTTCTATCCATCAAGGGCCAAGTGAGTCTAGCGGTGGAGCAGGACTCCTCATTGACCCAGGATAATTTGGCGTCCCGAAAGAATTTCCGCACAATGACCAGCTTGCAAGAGGTAAGCGGCATTCCTATGTTGATTGAAGAGGATTCCGGAAGTAGTGCACCAGCTCTGACGAGCTCATCGGCTCTGCAATTTCACGGAATGTCACAGTTCCTGGGGACCCAGATAAGTGTGACACTGAAGCGCCCAGAAAGAAGGTTGAGACAGCGGCAACATTCCCTGACGATCCTGGAATTATTCGCAACGTTCGACAGAGATTTTATGGCAGCCTGACTATCAGAAAAGATCGAGATGCGGGTGAAAGGAACACCGTAGACGAGGATCCATTAAATGGCCCGGTAGATGGCTATTACTTCCGCCGGAAACACGCTGCAATAGTCCGGCAGCCGGGGTCAAATATTCATTTCCAATCTCCAATAGTAGACTCCGCTATCCACCCCGCCATCGAGTTTGGAGCTATCGGAATACACATCCGCCAGTTCCGGGGGGACGATCATGTCAGGGGTCTAATCGCTCCTGCTCGGAATCAGGAAGTTGAAACCCCTGTCAAAACAGTATTCCACAGGGAGATAATCAATATCCAGTGGGACCACATCATCAATCTTCAAAATATAGGAGTGACTAGAGGGGACAACGAGACAGGGCATTGAGTCTTGTTGCAGTGAACTTAGCCACTTAGCTTAGGGGCTCGGTGGGAAGCCAGTTAAGCATTGCGAACAAGGCCTTTGTGGGGGTCATGCGCAGAGCACCAGTGATACGAATAGCTGCAGACCTTCTGACCTTGTCAAGAAGTCTGAAATTGTGTAGTTTATTTGGAACACTCCACCAGAAAGCAACACCGTATAGGATATTGGGTTCGATGACTGTAGAGACTCCATCTGGATCCAACTGCCCTACTGCAGCAGTAAGCAGTAAAGGCAGCATTTCGCTTTCTAGCAGCCAGATTCGCCCTCCAGTTGAGTTTGGGATCGAGGATCAGGCCCAGATATTTAACCTCAGGACTTAGTTTGAGTCTGGTCCCGTTTATACTAGGAAGGGTGAAGGTCGAGACCTTGTATCTCCTAGTGAAAAGAATTGATATCGATCTTGGATTAACAGATAGCCCAAAATTCCCGCACCAGTCCAGTAAATGAGTGTCAAAGAGAAGTTCAAGCGTCTCTGAACTGGTCTTAGTCCAGCTGCCGTCAGGCCGTTAGATATATTCGAGAGACCTATACGTGGAACTTAGAATTTTGCGTAGACGGCTTATCTCGGCAGAGGTTTCTACGCAGTTGTTTCTCCACAAAGCCCTCTTCGCCTGCCTTACAACGTATTTAAGTTCCTTCTTTTTGGCTTTGTAAAGTGCCCATTCGCCGGTGGCCTATTAAAAAGTCGTCCACGGAGATCCTCGATCTCCTGGTTCCACCAGGACGGTTTGTGGCTATCTCTGTGGACAGACGGAAGATACGGCCACCGACTTAAGTGCCGCGGTCAGTCTGTCCGTAGCCCTATCCATATCAAAACGGTTGGCAATGGTCGGAGGGGTCGCTTGAAGGCAGTTACGCAATCTCTCCATAAAAGTGGTCCAATTGGTTTTTCTTCTATTGATCGAAAGGGTCTCTCTATGTGAAGACTCTATCATGTTAAAGGGTCTCTCTATGTGAAGACTCTATCATGTCAATGTTAAAGGTCCGAAAAGGAGCATTCCCGAGATACATACCAGTCCCTTAGATAATTAGAGAAATCAATGTTAATCAAGGTGATGTCCTTTCTGTTAGATGTAAGGAAGATTGGTTCATTACCTCAAATGGCTATAACTCACAGTTGGTGTCACAATATTTCACGATGAAAGTTAGTATTTCGCATATGAGTGTAAAGAATAGTGATGGGGATAATACAAAATCATGTCTTTCGCTAGTTTTTATAGATATAAGACCAGATAGTTTTGTTATACTTTACGATGCATTCAAAACGCTGATATTGTGCTTTGATTATAGCAATATGGCTCATACCAGATTAAGTAAGACTTTTGGATTTTCTATCTGTTGCATAGAATAATATCTCTCCAATTATTGCAGTCACTTAGAACTCTTGATATGATCTATGATTCTCTGCACCGAATTTTAACCATTTTTGAGGCAAAGAGTCACATTTCGCACTTTCAAGAATGCATATTTTGTTAGTATTTGTTCCTTATCAAACCTAGAAGCGACATATTTGTTTTTGTAATAAATTACGACGACTGCGTAGCAGGTAGTTAACATTGTTGTTTCTGAGCAAAGTGTTAAACACAGTATAGACTATAATTATATCGCTTTTTATTCTTCGGTAAATTTCAAAATGTAATTGTTTTGTATTTTGTCTTTTATTATATTTGAATATGTAGTTGTTTTGTATTTCATTTCTTATAAAATTTGAATGAGTAATTATTTTGTATTTTATTTTTCATATTTTATGAAATATTATATCCTTCAAACGTTTCCGGTAGCTGCATGCAGATTCCACGAGTTTTAATGTAAACAACTAACCGTGCCAACCTGCTTCGTAAGCAAACCTATGAAACCAATGAAGATATTATATTTCACAGTGGAGACTGCCTATGCTGCAGTATCCACAGTATTAATAGATGCCTATGCTGCAGTATCCACAAGTAGCCTTAAGTTGTAGATGATTGCAATTTAGTTTTTAGGTTAGTAAAGACATTTCAATAAAGAACATGAATTAAACTGGAGATGGGGAAAACAGAAATTCAAACTCGAAAGAAATTAAATTAGGTTATTGTGTAATTAAAAGGAAACTTTACTTGAAAAGAATTAAGTTTTGATTATTTTGAAAAGAAAGTAACTAAAGTAAATTTATTAAAATTAAATTTAATAAATACATACTTAAATGAAGAACTGATATCTTAAATAAAATGGACATAATCGTGAAGTTAAAAGGAAAGATAAAAGAAACATAAAATTATTAATTAAGAAAAGGTATAATGAACAAATAGTGGATGAAAGTGATGATGGTATAAAGACTAATTTTTTAACCCTTTGCACTAGGCTGTCTCCTTTGAAGGGAACAACGTAAGTCTAGCATATCACTCGGTTGTCCCCTCTGAGGGGACATGCTAGTTTGTTAGCAATTACGGACAATGAAATTATTACAGCGCAATTTCTTAAGGAACTCGTGTTCTCCTGTAGTTTTCTGTTAAAATGACAATTTTAAAATTAATTGAAATAAGATAAAATTAACAAGATGCATGATAAACAAATCAACAGTTTTACACGTCGAAAAAGAATGTGCGTTCACGACGGACTGTACACTTCTCTGATCCGTTGAGCAAATTGTAGATATAGTGGATGAGGCGTACAAAGCTACAAGGGTATGGCTCAATGAAGTGGGATACTTGATGCGATAATAAAGAAATCCGATAACCGAGAGAAGAAATGTACAAGATCTCAGTTCGTACTGAAGCGTTGAATAGAAAAGATCTCTGCAGTAATAACACAGTGTTGTATTTCGTAATTTACCATTAGTTATTTCCAAAGTATTTTTTTACCCTTTCTTTTATTATATAATCAAAATCGATTATTATATAATCAAGTCGAGTTGCTGGTAGGCAACGTCCGAAACGGTGCCGAGTGCAAGGGGTTAATAATAATAAAAATACATGTAAAATATATATAAAAACGTTAACTTAAAAAAGCTTTACTACTATGTACTACAATAACAACATAAACAACTAACAACAAAAAATTAAAAAACTTTCACGAGTTATAATCAGGGACCGAAAATAACTGTTATTTTTGAATTTTTTATTAAAAAATCAACCGCAAGGAAATGTCGGAGAACAAAACCAAGTATATCATTCTGATTATCTTGGACCAAAAATTTGTAAAATGTGATGCTTTTATAAAACCTGATTTTTATTTAAAAAAAAATAGTTATTTTTTGATTTTTATTTTTTCGAGCAAAAATAACAGTTATTTTTAACTTTTATTTTTCGAACAGAAATAAAAGTTATGTTTTGTCTTTTATTTTTCCGAGCAGAAATAAAAGTTATGTTTCGACTTTTATTTTTTCGAGCAAAAATAACAGTTATTTTTGACTTTTATTTTTAAGAGCAGAAATAAAAGTTATTTTTTCGACTTTTATTTTTTCGGGTGGAAATAACAGTTATTTTTGACTTTTATTTATTCGAGCAGGAATAAAAGTTATGTTTTGACTTTTATTTTTTCGAGCAAAAATAAAAGTTATTTTTGTTTTTTCAAGCCCTATTTTTTAATATATATTATGAATTCATCATGAATTAAAACAAAAATAACTTTTATTTCAGCTAGAAAAAATAAAAGTCAAAACTTAACTTTTATTTCTGCTCGAATAAATATAATATTGAAGCCACCGTAGTTTGGTAGGTAGTGTGTTGGCTTCTTAGACGTAAAAGCCAGACCAGACATCAGAACAAAATACAAAAAAGTAGTTCTTCGGCGATTTCCTCTCAGCAGATTTCTGGCAAAAACTCTGAGAGTAAATAAAATTGCCATGAAAAAGTTTCTCAAAAATCTGTCGTTCGGAGTCGATTTTAAACTGTAGGTCCCACCACTCATGTATAAAAATTAACACACACAACATAAGTGGTGTGAGAAACTAGGACGTTGTACAATGGGTCGGTCAATTCGACCTCCGGGTACTGTACTTGCCGTCCACTATCCTAACCAAATAAAAGTTAAAAATAACTGTTATTTCCATCCGAAAAAATAAAAGTAAAAAAAAATAACTTTTATTTCTGCTCTTAAAAATAACTGTTATTTCCATCCGAAAAAATAACTTTTATTTCTGCTCGTAAGGATAAAAGTCAAAAATAACTGTTATTTTTGCTCGAAAAAATAAAGGTCAAAATATAATTATTATTTTCTGACTTTTACGATAAAAGTTATAACAGTTACGGTCCCTGGTTATAATGTAAGCAACTAACCGTGCATCGTGAGCAAACCATGAAACGCTTATCCTATTACACCGCGTAGACTGCCTTTGCTGCAGTTTCCACAAGTAGTTTTAAGATAATTTACATAGGTTTTAGTTTAATAGAGACTTTTCAATAAAGAATTAAGCTACATATGTATATACAATGCGATTTGATCTAATTCTTAAAGATCATAAAATATTAAAAAACAAACACTAATTTATATTAAATACAGTTTAAGAGAAAAGTTTTATAAAACAATTTTTTTTATCATATTTCTTGATACAACTTATTTTGAATAAATGCAAAATGAAGAATTTTGGGTTTATTTTGTCCATTTCATGTTGCAATTCTATATAACTTTGTACATCTTCTTTTAATTTTTAAATAATACTATTAAGAAATAAATAGTTTCTACAAACGTTCCGGAAAGGTAGCCCCAAAGTTGTTACGTCCAAAAAATTAAAAAAGGTGAGTATATTTGGCGCAGACAGGGTCAGATTTATGTGTCTAAATGGAGAGATAAGCGTGAAGTAGTCTCTATAACTATACATCATCCCCCAACTATGATTGCTACTACAAATAAACATAAACAAATCAAAATGAAGCCAAATCACATAGCGGATTACAATTCAAATATGTCAGGAATAGATAGATGCGATCAGATGATCTCATATTATTCTTCACCGAGAAAGAGCATTCGTTGGTACAAAAAAGTAATTTTCCATGTATTAGATCTATGTGTTTAAAATTTATATTACCTGTATAAAAAATTCCACAAAAATGTAAAGTTCCTTGAGTTTCGGGAGTCTCTTATTAGATCGCTAATAAGCTTACCCAAAGATATTTCTAATGGCAACCAACTAATATCTAAAGTGACATATGGCAGACCACAAAAAACATCTAACACATCTTTTGTAAGTTTACGTGAACAATATTATGTTGAGAAGATTCCTACAGCGGAAAACTGTAGAAGAGATTCATCATATCGCCGCTGCAGAAATTGCACAAAACATCAATTTCGAAAAGAAACAAAATATAGATGTAAAACGTGTCCTGAAAAGCCAGCTCTATGTCTCGAATGCTTTGAGCCGTACCACTTATTTTGTTGTTAGTACATACATATGTGAATAATATTCGATTTTTTACTTTATTTAAGCTTTATAAAATGAATTTTTTTATTTTTGTTATGGATTTTGTGTAAAATGAATTTAAGTTAATAAAAGTTCATATAAATCATGATTTTCTAAATTATTTTCAAAAAATATCTTTCGGTATCCGGACGTCTAATGCCGTCATTTGCACATCAATGAAACTAATATTATGAAAAGCAAATGACGGCTACAGACGTCCACCTTTACTGTAAAAAATTTTATAGAAAAAACTATAATTTTAATCTATAAGTATTAAATCTCCATCAAACTCGTCAAGGTTTAAATAACTAAACAAAAAAACGAAGTGTGTTTCTGAGTGCCTTCGTCAATTTCGTGGTGAGCGTCAACGTGTTAATAATGTTAATGAATGGCTAAAAATGAACAAGTTAAAATTAAACGAAAATAAAACAAAACTAATGCAAGTAGATATGAACAATGAACTAATTTTTAAAATAAATAATCAAGTTACAGAAACAGTCAATCAAATTAAATACCTTGGATTTATAATTAATAAATAATTTAAACTAAATGAACATATCGAATATATATGTAAAAAAATTGGTTTCTTTAAAAGAATACGTAACAAAATCTCTACAATTATTGCTATTAATATATACAACACTATGATTAAACCGCATTTTGAATTTGGCTCAACAATAATTTATATATCCTGGAATAGGGAATGTGATCTATATTAAAATGTAATATATACACGCCGATAGAAGGAATGCTGAACGCGCTGAATTGGATGAACATCAAACAAAGACCTCAAATGAATACACTTCAATTTATATAAGAAATTAAAACTGGAAATGCCCCTAAACACCTTATAGAGCATTATAGATATGTTGGACAAACATAACCGTATCACCTTAGAAATGAAATTAACTTTAGACTACCAAGAACAACCACAGCAAATATGCAAATGAGTCTATTGTATATATACAATATGCTACCAAATGCTATTAAATATGAAACAAACATTAATGTGTTTAAAATAAACATTGTATATTTCATTAAAGGTCATGTTTTAAATTGAGATTTGTGTAAAAAGCTTCAAACTTCAAACTCCTGAGTATGTTGTTGTGTTTTTGTTTTTAGTTTTGTGTAAAAAATCATAATTGTAAATTACTAGATAAATAAACAAATAAATAAATAGATAAAATTTTACACCAGTTTCGAAATTAGCAACCTCTGTATACCTATTTTGAATTTGAAAATTTTTACCTCAGATTCGAAATCAGCAATCTCAAAAAATTCTGTATACCGATGATTTGTTTACCTATAGTGCAATCGATGGGATTTTCGGATTTCCTGGAATAGGTCGTGTAATGAAAATAATCTAGAGTAAGTTTTTAATGTCAGTTGCCTTACCACTTTTCATGTTCGAGATATCTGCTTTGATTGTTGTTCCATACCATCGTGAAAGTTGATCCGCCTTCGTGGAGGCATGTCGTTGTTCGGCCATGCCAACAAATATTTAGTGTAGATCCTGTCTCTGATGCGAAAGAGCTAATCCGGAATCATTTGTCTTGTCTACATATTCGATTCATAGATTTATTTAATTTTGGTTGGTTCTTTTGAGTCAAGTGTTTTCGCTCTTCTAATATCAATATATTTGCCTCACGATTCGTTAGTGAACTCACATGCTGCATATGTCAACTGGTCTCTCTCCCTTTTATGTCTATAATCAAGTACTTTACTTCGCGTTTAGGAAAGCTTTCTTTATGGCAATCCATTTCGTGTCAATTTTATGTTTTTATTTCTGATCTTTTGACGGAGGTTTATCTGCACTACTCTTGCTTCGCACTTTCTACGCCGTTTTTATTCATTTATTCGAATCGGAAACTGGTAAAAGTCTGGTAAATTAAATTAAAATGGTAAATATTTTAATTAGTAAATAAAGAGTCAATAATTTTCAAATAAATTAAATAAATCAACAGGCTCACATGGCCGAGTGACCACTACCCTTTAAAAATTGTTGATTGTTTTTTAATGGGCGATAGCCGTAGCAGAGTTATTGGGTATGGTGTAGTCCTATGTAAGTTCAAAGTTTCATCATGGTTATCAAATTTATCAAAATAAATGACTTTAGTCTTCTTGAAATAATTCAGTAGATTAAGGGCCATTATGTTACGATAAATATGTAAATACAATGAAGTCCAAATTTAAGCGTAATCCAAAATCGTTTTTTAAATTTGTTAATTCAAAGAAAAAAGTAACTGGTTTTCCATTTTCCATGAGATTTCAGCAGATTGAATCTAGTGATGACGGCATTATAAGCAATTTATTTGCCACCTTCTTTTCCACAACTTATTCGGATACAACTTATAATGATTCCGTTGATTATCCCATTAAAATAAATACAAATTCCACATTGCCAATATCTTTAATCAACGTTCCTACTATTTCTATGAAATTGAGAAAACTAAAGTTCTCCTATAACTTTGGACCTGATAACATTCCTAGTAGCATCTTAATTAATTGTGCCGACGCTATAGCTGTTCCACTATCATACTTATTTAATAAATCGATTATATGTGGTTATTTTCCTAATGTTTGGAAGGATTCATTCATTATTCCTTTGTTCAAATCAGGAAATAGATCCAATGTTACAAATTATCGTGGTATTGCAAAACTGAGCGTAATTCCGAAACTGTTTGAAAAAATGGTTACTGATGATTTATGTTATCAAGTTTCTAACTTGATATCTCCTTATCAGCACGGTTTTAGAAAAAAGTGTTCTACTACAACAAACCCGCTTCATCTCTCAACAGTTGTTTATCGAGGATTTTTTCATCAGCAACAAACAGACGTTATCTACACGGATTTCAGCAAGGCCTTCGATAAAGTCAATCATGTACTTTTGAGGAAGAAACTTTATTTAATGGGATTTTCTGATCTTAGTCTAAAATGGATTTACTCGTATTTAACTAACAGAAAACAAACCGTACTTTTTAAAAACTGCTGCTCCAGAAATATGAAGTCGCCGTGGTGTAGTAGGTAGTGTGTTGGCTTACTATTCGTAAAGCCCGGGTTCGTATCCCAGGTCAGACATCAAAAATGAAATATGAAAAAAAAATATTTCTTCGGCGACTTCCTCTCAGCAGATTTCTGGCAAAAACTCTGAGAGTAAAATAAACTGCCATGAAAAAGTTTCTCAAAATTCTGTCGTTCGGAGTCGACGTTAAACTGTAGGTCCCGCCACTCACGTATAAAATTAACGCACACAACATGAGTGGTGTGAGAAGCTAGGCCGTAATCCTGACTGAAGGGTTGTAATGGCCAATTATGAATGTATGTATGCTCCAGAAGTATAGATGTCTTTTCTGGGGTACCTCAGGGTAGCCATCTTGGACCGCCTCTGTTTTCATTGTTTATTAACGACTTACCTGATACGATTCACTATTCCAATATCCTAATGTAAGCTGATGACGAAATTTTTTTCTTAAGTTATCGCCAAAGTTCCGATCAGAAACTTCTTCAAAGTGACCTAAATTCGTTTCATTTATGGTGTAATTTAAATATAACGCAGCTTAATCTCAAAAAATGTAAATACATGAGATTTGTAAGAAAGAATCCGATTCCTGCAAACTATGCTTTTGATGGATACGAGCTTGAGCTTGTAGATAACTTCCTGGATCTAGGAGTTCTACTTGATCCCAAACTAAATTTTATTCCGCACATAACTATGACAGTAAATAAAGCTAGAAGCGTACTTGGTTTTATAAAACGGTGGGCAAAAGAATTTAACGATCCTTATGTTACCAAATCGCTCTACACATCTCTTGTAAGGCCTATACTCGAGTATGGATCCATAATATGGGATCCTCTATATAAAAAATATTCCGACGTCATCGAATCTGTACCAAAGCAATTTCTGATGTTTTGTCTCCGAGGACTGAATTTTAATCCCACAAGTTTACCTTCTTATTCTGCCAGACTATTAATTAAACTTCCAAGACTTAAAAGCCGCAGAACTGTGTTAAATATCTCGTTCATATTCAATGTAATTACTGGTGATATAGGCTCCAGTTTTTTACTCCATAATATCACGTTTAATGTTCCTCAACGTCCTTCACGTCATTTTTCCCCATTATCAATAAAATTTTTTAGATCCAACTACGCTGGTGCTGATCCAATAAGGAGAATGTGTAAAGAATTTAATAAATTGTATATGCTAATAGATTTTTCTTCATCGAATAATGTTATAAAAAATAATGTAAATATATATTTAAATTCATAGTTTTTTAAAATTGATATCTTGTAATATTACTAAATTGCCTGCAAGGAATATTTCCATAGGCAAATAAAATAAAATAAAAATAAAATAAATCAATAAAAAATTACAACTTGCCGTTAACTAAAGGGAGGATTTTAACGGGCAGATAAATTGTTTTTCGTTATTATGAGAACCCAATAAGATAGAAGTGATCGTTAAGCTAAAGGGAGGATCATTCTACCTTTAACATTTAAAGGTCACTTTATGTTTGAACTTGCCATATTATATATTATTTTCATTATGGCAACATCAAATTTAAACAAAATGAGCATATACAAGCAAAAAACGAAGCCCACGGTTGCCACCACGGTAAAAAAAACTTGTATAATTGAGCAGTTTTATAGACATTGCTCCGGCACTGCCATATTTTTGAAAAACTTTATCTGTAAGTTGTAATAACGAAAATAAGTTAAATGTAACTTTAGAATTCCCTTTAGCTAAAGGTACCTTTAACTAAACCCAAGTTTAACGGCAAGTTGTAATAATGGCCCCAAGAATATTTAAATAAATTATAAAAATGTGTAAAATACAAATAAAGAAGAACATAAAAAAGAAATAAACAACCAATGCACATATAGCGAGCAAAAAAAATATGATACTTATTACAAAAAACTAACAAATACATACATATATTATTCCACAGCACTTAAGCCGAAAGTCCATACCATCCATTTCATGCGCCTTGCGTTACATGCATATACCGAAAAAGTAGAATCAGTGTAGTTGATTGTGACAAGTTACAAAAGAAAACGCATAGACGCATAGAATGCATCAACTAGGTTTACTTTCTATTTTTCGATGTGACTCAGTGTTGCAGTGTTGGAAAAAGTTATCAGTTTTTTAAACTTGGCATGCCGCATAAAACGCATTGTGTGTAACTTGCAATAAAAAGGGCATAGAAAGCAATAATCGCCTGTAACGCAAGGCCGCATGAAATGGATGGTATGGACTTTCGGCTTTAGTTCAAGACAATTCTTTAGAGAATTTAGTCGCTGTAGTCAAACAATCGCCACTTTTTTTTGTCAAAGAATGTTGTAATTTCTAAGTTTCGACGACTATTTTTTATACATAAGCAATAGAAAAATTTTTTAATTTATAATCAAAATGTAGTTTTTATTTAGTCTTAAGAACAATAGATTTCTTTTTATAGATAATGCTTTGTTTAAAAATGTATTTGTGGTATAAGTGTACAAGTTTTTTTAAAAAGCAATAACCTGGGCTGACAACACCATCTTATATGAATTCCCCTTGAGCAAATATAATAATTATTGAAATTTATCTGGAGCAAATGGCTGTTTATGTTTACAATAATACAAAACAATAACAAGTTGTAATGTCTATTGATTATGTGCATACATGAGAGCATAATATGCTATGACACAGTAGACGCAACACAACAATCTAATGGATCAATATATGGAAATGATTATGAAGCTGCTGCTTCGCATTTGAGAATCTCGCAATGAGAGAATTAGAGCTAACAGTGCCATGCATGAAATAGAGATTTCAAAAACGCGACGTATAAAGCGAAAAAACACGCAAATACATTTTAATGGGATCATTAATAAAGAATAATTGTTACTAATTTTTTTTTTTTTGCTTTACTTATGATTTTCCGCTGCTGCCTTTATTATAATCAGCTTACCTGAGGCTGTAATTGCAAAATTGTTGTGTTTGCTGCGTTGCGTTAATTGTGTTTATAGCTCTAAGCAGTGGTGTTTACTATACATGATGGCAAATAACACTAATTGCAAGTACTTTTGATTTAAATTCTACTTTCTGGTATAAACATTTTTTGGTTTGCTTTCTTTACACGTATTAAAAATCCTTCGTTTAGGTTGCAATGAATTCTATATTCTATCGATTATTAAAATCCCGTCAATATTTTTTTAATGTATCGCAACTGCGTGCAGCGTTCCTATTAAAATATTCAATTAAACCATGTTCCGTAATATACCAAAATAAGGTCGAACCAGCTTATTCTACTAAAGGAGGCAGCCTTTACTTCATATACTCACTTAGTTTTTTCGGCTTGTTTAAGAAAGATGAAGAAACTCCGAACGATAAATTAATCACTACTATCAAGAGATCTATTTTATGCATTCAACGTGAACAGTATGACAAGGCTGAACAAATGTTGCATTTGGCTCTTAGAATGGCTCAGGATTTAAAAAATAGAGATGGTATTACATATGTATATGATGTAATGGCCAATTTAGCTATGGAACGCGAACAGTACAAAAAAGCGGAAAAGCTATTTGCAGATGTTCTCCGAAGGCTTTTGAGCGATGGTGTTTCTGAAATCAGCCCGAAGGTAAAACATTTTTCCCCCCATATTTGTTATGTTTTAGTAAATTCTTTTTTTGCTTTTTTGATTATGATGGGACTGCAAATAAAATCTGGTGTGTTTTTTATGCATTTATTTTTAAAGGCACTTTACTGCGGTTAATTAATTCCATAATTGATGAAGAAATATGTATACTAAATCTAATCTTCCACGACTATCTGGCGATGCGAGTATTAAGCTGTTGAAGTATGCAAAACTGACAAATTCGAAATAATTATCAGGGACAACATTCTTAATAACTGAGGTGTTTCCGCGTCGTAGATTTAATTAAACTCGAACTAAAAGGACCCATACTGACAACCGATACACATATATTAGATTATATTATTTAAAAAACGATTCATAGTCTAGTAACACAAGGTCGAGTGTTGAGAAAAATTAACACAAAGTGAATTTGAACTCTTCAAAATATAATTTTTGATTCAAAATTATTGATAAACTCACATCGTATAATTCAAATTCGCTTCTAAATTCAAAGTTAAATTAAGGTTAATTCTAAAGCACTGTATTAATTCAAAGGAATATACACCAGATCTCGACGGGCCATTGGCCAAAGCAGAAGCTGAGAATTTTTCGTATACATACTTGAAAAATCTCCTGTTCCAAAAAATTCTCTGGCCCAAAACATACAGGGCTGTCAAGACCATATTCAATTCATTGTAAATATTTTTATTGGTATTTCGAAAAATTATATTCTTTCGAAATCAATGGATATTTCATTTTGTTCAGGTATGCAATACGGTTTTAATTTAATTCACCAATTCTCTTTTAGGTTCTTCACATAAGTTCGAAAATCGCACATATGGCCCAATTACAAGGGGACTTGGAGAAATCAAAAGTCGGCTTTACATGGACATTAGCGAGAATAGAAGAATGTATGAAAAAAATGCCTGATGATACGGACATTAAAGAACTATGGGCTTTAACAAGAAATTGGTATAATATTTTACAAATATAGATTATGATAAGCATTCTTAAATTTTGAAGGTTTGGTCAACTACTCATGGAGGAATCTAAATTTATAGAAGCCAAACAATGCTTTAAAGATGCGTATGATTATTTCGTTACAAGATATGGAGCCGCAAATGAGGAAGTGATTACAATTTTAAACAATTTGAGTGTAGCCTGCGTAAATGTAAATAACTATAAATCGATATACATATTTAAATATATAATTTTTATTAACTAGTATGTAATAATAGATGAACAACTTCAACGAAGCGAAAGGTTATATTTTAGAAGCCCTTGAACTGATTAAGACTATGAAGGAATCTTCCCAAGAAGCTATTTTGAAAGCAAATCTAGGATTAATATATTTGCGCGAAGGCTTAGTTAAGGAGGCAAAATCTTCTTGCTCACATGCATGGAAAATTGCAAAATCTCAGAAGGATGGAGCAGGTTTGGAACAGGCTGAATACTGCCTTAACGAAATAAGTACGCACTCATAAAACAAAAAGAAATCCTATAGATTTTGAACAGTAAAATTATCGAATGTTATATTCAACATTTGTATTATTTATTTTAAAAGCTTCAAGCGCAAGATAATTTTTCTATGGATTATAAATATACATATAACTGGTTTTGTTGGTAAATTTTAAGTTAGGAATTATTTTATTGTTATACATGTTAATAAATGATAAATGTTATTCTTGTTTATGAAGAATATGCATAGGCAGAACGTATTGTAAGATTAAAACTCTTAAAAATTAATAAAACAATGTAATACCGACTAACGAATTTGTTTTTCTCTATAAAGTATTACATTTTGCTGCTAAGACCCAGAGGTGATCATTGGTTAGACTTTTTAAAGTAAAAACCTCCCTTCAGTGTTGAATTTGAGCCTGTTGCTTACTAAAAAATTAAAATGGAACATTGTCTGCAATGCCAGATGCTTATGATACCGTAAAATCACAATTTAATAACCTCATCAATTAGGACATTTTCAATGCCTAACCTGTCAAGAGAATGGTCTCGCAAAGATACATATATTGGGTGTCAGCTACCTTACAGTATCTCATTTGATCACGAATATGTTTGACAAATTAAAAAACAAAATCCTTTCAAATTTAAAGTTTATTGAACAATTTAAATTCGCTAGAGGAAATAAAAGGCCGTACAACGTGAAATTCAAAATTGATAATGAAGCAAACTGAAAAATTATGGAAGAGGTAAAGGTAAATATGTTTATGATGAAATGGAAATAATTAAATGTATGAAACGTAGAGGATATAATCGTTTAGCAAAGGAATGTAAAAACCACTATTCTATTCTATTATTACCACCGGTGGTAAAAACCTGGAGACATGTTTGAGATGCCATGCCAATCCACAAAATAATATTTTGTGATGTCAATCATAGTATAAGCGTGCAATAGTGTAATTTAAAATTTTGTCAAAACTAGAGCTGTTCGATGTTAATCGATGCATCGTAAACATCGATGTTTTGATTTCGATACATCGTTAAAATGTCGATGCATCGTATCATACGATGTTAATCGATACATCGATATTTTTTATTCGATGTATCGAAAAGCTGAATTTTAAATTTACACATCCGGCAGTTTTTGTTTAAGTAGCAGATTGCAACTCATTTAAAGTAGTGACAATGTTTTTAAACAAAAACCCTCTAAGAATGACTTAATTTGTTTTAAAATCGCTTGATGTAACAACACAGTAAAAAATATACGTTATATTCATAAACCATCATCGAAGCAACAGCGTTTGCAGAAAAAATCAAAAGTATATTTGTATAGCGAACAAAATTTTCTTTTTTATTGTATTAATCAGCAATGTAAGTTCTTTTTGTGTGTTTGATGTTAACAGCAAGAATATATTTGTCTTTATTATACTGTTACAGGTTGTAATAATGGCACCGTCAACGTCGAGCTGGGTTTGGAAATACTTTGAAAAAAATGGCGATAAATCTGGAAAGTGTAAGCTGTGCGAAAAAAATATAAGGACCGCTGGTAATACTTCTAACTTGATGGGTCATATTAAACACATTCACAAGGCTACATTTTTGGAAATTGATCAAATAAAAAATCCTGGAACGCAAACATTAATAAATACAAATTTTGTAAGAGTGTTAGGCGAAAATACACCAGTTGTTGCCGATTCATGTGTGCCGTCTACAGGTAGTTCAAGTAGTGTACATTCTGTATCATGTATTGAGGTAAATGCTGACACTACTACTGAATTAGTACCTTTAAAACGTCAGAGGTCTATACAAAAAAGTTTTGAAGATATTGCTTCTTATTCCGGTGGTGACAAAGCAAGAAAAATTAACAACGCTATTGTATATATGATTTGTAAAGACAATCACGCGTTCTCACTGGTAGAGAATGAAGGTTTTAAACACCTAATAAAAGTTCTATCACCGCATTTTAAAGTTCCAAGTAGAGCTACTGTGACACGTTGGGTCGATAAAAAATATGAAGCTATATCAGAAGAACTGAAAAGTAAATTACCAACAGTGGACAATATTACATTGACAACTGACATTTGGTCCGATTTTCAAATGCGAAGTTTTTTGGGTGTCACAGCACATTTTGGTATTGGAACTGAATTTCAGTCGATAACGTTGGGAGTATACCACCTCGATGAAAGACACACTTCTGAATACATATCAACTGTTATTACCAAGGTATGCAATGAATGGGGCTTTCCAAAAGATAAAATTACCGCAGTAGTAACAGATAATGCAGCCAATATGGTAAAAGCTGTCGAATTGGCCTTTGGAAAAAAGAAGCACATACCGTGCTTTGCACACACACTAAATTTAGTTGCGCAAAAAGTACTAAGTGTCTCAGAGTTGCAGGCATTAGTAACTAAAATAAAAAATATTGTCACTTTCTTTAAACAAAGTTTAACGACGAATTAAGAAAAACGACAAAATCTGATGCAAAACTTATCCAAGATGTACCTACTCGTTGGAATAGTACGTTCTATATGATCGAAAGGTTTCTAGAACTTCGAAATGCCGTAAGTGAAATATTACTTCGACACAAAACTGCCCCACCCATGTTGACTGGTATAGAATTATCCACATCTTCAAAACTACTTCACATATTACGGCCTTTTGAGGCAGCTACAAAAGAAATATCCGGTGATACATATTGCAACAGCAGCAAAGTTATTCCGCTAGTTCACTGTATGGTATCGAAACTAAAATCTCTTGAAATTGAAGAACACTTGTTAAAAGAAGTACATGAAATTGCTCTTACTGAAATCAACAAACGAATGGGTGCTATCGAACATGTATCAATTCTGGCTATCGCCACATTGTTGGATCCACGGTTTAAAAAAATACATTTTGAAGATCCACTTGCATGTTCGAAAGCCGTTGGGAAAATCCAAGAAATGATAATAAGAGATATGGCAGACGAAAAGTCTGGGGATGGCGACTCCGATATTTTAGACAAGCCGATAGACGAATTTAGTCTATGGAGTGATCACCACAAATTAGTTCATAGAAATTGGAAAACAAATAGGACTGAAAGGAACACTTCTGATGAACTCTCAGTTTATTTGCGCAGTCCGGTAAGTCGGCTTAATGAAAATCCTTTAGAAGCGTGGGCCGACTATAAAATTCAATTCCCCAGTTTGTACAATATACATACATAATTGGCCATTACAACCCTTCAGTCAGGATTACGGCCTAGCTTCTCACACCACTCATGTTGTGCGCGTTAATTTTATACGTGAGTGGCGGGACCTACAGTTTAACGTCGACTCCGAACGACAGAATTTTGAGAAACTTTTTCATGGCAGTTTATTTTACTCTCAGAGTTTTTGCCAGAAATCTGCTGAGAGGAAGTCGCCGAAGAAATATTTTTTTTCATATTTCATTTTTTTGATGTCTGACCTGGGATACGAACCCGGGCTTTACGAATAGTAAGCCAACACACTACCTACTACACCACGGCGACTTCAATATAGCATACAAATATTTAACAGTGGTTGCCAGTTCCGTGCCATCTGAAAGGCTTTTCTCAAAGACTTCATTAGTGTTGTCCCAAAAAAGAAGCAGTTTGCAGGCAGAGAGGGTGAACAAAATATTGTTTTTGCAAAGCTTAAATAAAAAGTATTGGGACATTTAGTAAAACAAATTTCCTAATCTTTGAAAAATTTTAAATTCCACTTTTATTTTATATTATTTTTATTTGACATTCGTCCACAAATTCATTTAAAAACATTTTAGTTCAATCAGAATTTATATTTCTTTTACATGTAATAATATAATAATACTAACCCCTAATTTTGTAAATCACGTCACCAAAGTGATATTTATATGGATAGCGAAAACAATATTTCAAATTTTGTATATATATTAAAAATTTTTTTCTATCCATATAAATATAACTTGATGTCATGTTTTACACAATTAGGACCTTAATAATCTAATAACACTGAATTTAATGAAAAAATTCCTCATAAAATAAACAATTCTTATATTCAATATGTTAAAATAATTCGACTTTTATTCAATTAATTTTGTTAAGTTCCAGTTAGAATAAATACGATGCATCGCAAACATCGATGTTTTTTTAATTGATGCATCGAATGACATCGATGTTAATTAATGATGAATCGAATGGCAAAAAACATCGATGTTTTTTTTACATGAACAGCTCTAGTCAAAACAGAATCTGTTTAACAGATATACCCAGGCGTCGGCACAGAGAACATGATAAAAATGTGAGTCTATTTGTGAGAGGAGTGTGTATAACCCAGAGGAAAATTGTTAGTAATATTTTCAACTGTAACCTAATAATATGTTTATGTAGTGGAAAATATGGGAAAAATGTACAGCGCCAAATCCCTAAGACTGCGAATTTAACTTGACAAATATTCTTTCAAAAATGGAGATATTTCTCATTGTTATTATTGAATCTCATTGGAAAATAGTGAATCCAACTGTAATATTTTTTGGGTGTATATCTCAAATCAGTAATGAATCGTTTTTTCGCTACTCATAAGTTCTTATGAAATTGTGAGTATGAGTGAGTCAACAGTGTTGAAATTCAACTACCCTGATTCATTCGTATTCAATACAACATTGATTTATAAGTGCAGGTTGCAATGAGTATGAGTACAAGGTTGACATCAAACTCATAACATTCGAAATATGTTTGATTCATATACCTACTCTTTCGGATTCGTAAATTTAGAAAAATACTTATAATACTCATGAAGTCGTTGAGGTCTAGTAGGTAGTGTGTTGGCTTATTAGACGCGAGGCCTCGGTTAAAACCCCAGGTCAGGCATCTCCAACTAAACGAAATATGAAAAAATATTTTTCCGGCGCCTTCCTCTCAGCAGATTTCTGAGAGTAAATAAAATTGTCATGAAAAGTATCTCAAACATCCGTAATTTGGATTTCTGCATTTTCCACTATATGTAATATTATGGAATACAGTAGGACCCTATATTATCCGTGATGGTCGGGACCGGAAGCATTCCGGATAATCGATTTTCGCGGTTAATTGAGTACCAATTTTGGCTAGGTTTTTAATAGATATTTTTATTAGTTAATAAATGAATATGTACATATTTATATAAAAACTAAATAATTCAAGGATTTTATATACATACATGTTTCAAAAATATAAAAAAACCGCACATCTCAAATTTCTAAATTAAACTAAACAGGTTTACATCTATGTTTCTGACTCATCGTATACTAAAGAGGGAATTCACCTTTTTCGCTTGTTTGTCCAAAATAATAGAAAAAAATTTTTGCTTATAATCACGGATAATAGAGGTAATCACGGTTAAACGATGCAGACAAACTTAAATCGATCCAAAATAAAATTAAGTCGATGCAAAAAATGTTCTTTTTCCATCCCGGATAATTGATGTTGCCGGATAATCGAATCACGGAAAATCAAGGTCCTACTGTATATGAAAATATTAGGTTACACTTGAAAATATTACTAACAATTTTCCTCTGGGTTATACACCTGCCTCTCGCAAATGCACTCACATTTTTATCATGTTCTCTTTGTGCCGCCGTCTGCGTATAAGTATCAGAAATTATAAAGCCCCAGTTATGCTGCCGTAACGGAATGTAACCGCAACAGTAAGATACAGCTGATCGTTTTTGTTATGTATAAAGCAATACGAATGGTTTTAGAAATGTAATGTAACGTAACCGGAACGTAAGAATCTGTAACAAAAATAATTTTCTTACATTTTTACGTGATATGTGTTTAGCAGTGTTAACAACATGTCAATATTAAAAACCACCAAAACTGAAAATTAAAATTATAAACAGAATTTACATTTTGCACGTATGTTATGTTTGTCTGTATGTGGAATTCTCTTTAAATAAATCTTCACATATTTAAAAAACCCAAATTATAATTTATTTCATTATTAACTTTTATAATTTAAAATAAAAATAAACACTATTTTATTATTACATTATGTAGATAGTGTTTATTTTTATTTTACATTGGAAAAATATAGTTATCGACTTTTAACTAATTAAAGCGTCCAAAAGGCATTTCAGTTTGCATTTTACTTTTACTAGGGAAGATAAAAAACTTTTTACCATGGTATAAGAAATATAGAAGGTAGTTTCAATCAAAATTTTTTTTTATAAAATAAGGTTTTTTAAAGTTTTATTTTCTCATAAACTATATATGTACCGTTGCCACATTTATAATTTTGTTGTATATTCTCAATAAATTATTTATGAATAATGTGTAATTTATAATTTAGTATATTTAAGTACGAAAAAATGTTCGTCCAAAATAAAACCTTTTAACAATTTTTATATCTAAATTTATATTAGTTAAGTCCAACAAGTTTAACACGTAATTTGGGCTACTATTTAAAGAATTTCCATTAATTAAAAAAAAAAATTTAAAATGGGGGAAATTTAAAATTAATATGGTAGCATTATTTTAACGAAAACGTCAAAATCCTTAAGCATGTCAGATAGTGAATTTTAAAAAATAAAGAGAGAATGAAACTACCTTCTTTTCTGCTATTATGGTTTTTACATTCGTTCAAATTTGGTTTTCGAAATACCTGACCTGTTTCTGTAGGATAAACGATTTCACTTGCTTGTCTATTTATTTGGAAAATACAATCAAAAGCCCTCAATTTTGTTTTTGTGTTTTCCTCAATAAATAAACACAAACTAAATTCAATGCTTTTGTTGAGTGAAAGTAAAATTGTTTGGCTTACAGAAACAGTACATAAAACTTTTAATAAGTCCCTTTAAATAAATATAGAATCGTTAAATTGAATCTAAAAACGCTGTATTGATAACACTGGCTAACAGCTGAATTAAAAAAAAACAAAAGGCGCCATATTAAAAGTGATAAAAAGACTGAAAACGAAGTTTTTAAAATCTGGAATTAATATTAAATTTGTTTAAAAACAATAATAAAAATAATAAAATAAAAACTCTAACCCAAAAACATGTCTTCTGTATCCATATCTGAATTTTTGTCTTTTAGTTTTTGAATTTTTTTTTTATTTATTTTTGTGTATTTCTTTTATTGCTTTGTTTACCTAAAAACGTGATACGTTTTTATATTCTATAATTGCACGTACATTTTTACGTTCAGTAGACATTACTGTTACATTACGTTCCGGTAGCATAACTGAGCCTTAAGACTATCAAAATCACCTGATTAAAAATCCTAATATATATTATAAATCTTTCCGTAAGTCTGTTTTTTTATTTGTTTGTTAGCCAATCACGCCTGAACGCCTGAACCGATTTTCTTGAAATTTGGGATATAGATCGAGCTTTTGTCGGTGCAAACTATAAATCTTTTCAAAATTTTGACAAAAAGTTGAGAAAAAATGGGACAAAGGGAGAAAAAATGGGCAAAAATTAGTACTTTTATGCATAAATGCTGTATTTTATCTGTTTTATAGGAAATTTTTTACGATTTAGCTTGGTTAAGTTTCCCAAATAGCTATTGGGAGTGTTCCGTTTATAAAGTTGGACCAAAAGGGGTTTAAAAAGGGGGAAAGGGGCGAAAAACGGGCAAATTGAGTGTATTTATATTCAGGACCTCGAGTATTCAATAAACTGGGTTGTTTGTTGAACCGGTTTCCGAATAATTTGAAAAATTGCATTTTTAAGAAACCGGTTTTAAAACCGGTTTCGTAACCAATAAACCGGTTTTTTATTTATTGATATTTTTAATGCAAAAATGACCCAAAAATAATTTTTTATTAAATTTAAAGAAAAATTTATACAATAGGGTGTCCCATGGCCACCTTTTTTGTAGAAATACCTCTCAAACGATGCCTGTTATTGCACTGATTACGAGAAAAAAATATTTTTTTTGTAATAGTATTATGGTATTATGTTGTTTTTTTAACTTTTCACGAAAACGTTTTAAAGTTTTGAATTTCAATACAAAACAATTGAAAATCACATTTAAAAATATTTTTTACAATTTGATTTTTATAAAAAATTGACAAACTACATAACTCGCGCAATGCCGGGCGCAATCAGCTAGTTCACCGTAAAAGCAAATTTTTAAAAAATTAAAAATAAAAAACAAACATATTGATTTTTAAACTATATATTCATTTTTATTAATTACAAATGATGAAAACAGGACCTTGTATGAAAATAATAATTAAATAATATATAATAATAATAATAAAGTTGTAAAAGCTTTCCCCATCTTAATTGAAATGAAAAGAAAGAAAAAGAGTTGAAGATTTTTTGTTTGTTTATTTCTTTCTGTAAATTATTTCGTAAAAATTACAAAAATGCTAGGGCAATTAGTGAAGGTAAATATAATTACAACGATGAGAATTTTTTTTTTTACTAAAATCCTTTTATATTCATGCCTTAGCCTTTGCTACGTACTAATGATAGACCTTTAATAACAACTCCCACTCGTTTGCAATGTAAAACGACAGTCCCGAAGAAGTTATTGCGATTACAGAAGTTGTTTCAACAAAAAATGATTTGCCGGTGGCGAATGATATAGGTGGTGAAAGCGACAAAATCTTGTATTTGAGCACATTACTCTTATGTGGTTTGGGGTTAGCAATGCAATTATGGTTTTTTGCTACTATAAGTGTATAAACCAGATAACAATCAGAATATTATGATGAACTTTACTTAAAAACATTATATCAACATTTTATTTTTGGTATATAAAACAAGTTTACATTTGAATTTAATATTAAACATTAATTAACTGTTATTAACTGCAATATTTTTGGAGGATGACAAGTTTGAGGCAATCCTTAGTGGAAATCTTGTCTAAATTATACGTCTTGTTGAGATCCATGGTAGAGATTTGTTCAATCATTTCTTTAATACGTTTCCGTTTGATAATGGCTTTAACGGATTGTTTGGTTGATAATAGTGATGTTGTGGGTGCTGTTTTCCTCTGATGCGTTTCTTTGGAATCATTTTCAATATGTCTATCTTTCGATCGAAAATATTCTTCTGTGATTTTACATATTTTTTTATTTCTTCACAATATTTACTCGCAAAGATAATATAAAAATTAGTTTAAAATTTTTTAAATTTAAATTTAAAAATTTTAACTGTCAAAACGAAAACAAACAAATAATAATTTGACAGTCTCAACCTCTATACAAAAACATAATCACCTAACGACCTAACCACACCTGATAAGTAATTTCACCGCGTTACTTATTATTATTTTGATATTGTTTTTTACTTTTATTTTATTGTATAATATCTATTCTATTTTTTGTAATCATTATATAATCACATACTGTAATTTAAAACATTAATTTCTTGTTGTATGTGACATCCTATAAAATAAATAAATATTTTTTTCAGTCTTTATTTGCAATATATTTTACAATATTAAGCAAATTTGGTAAAAATATAATATTATTAACTTAAATTATTGATCTTTATCAAGATCAACATCATAAAAACTAAACTGAGATCAAAATAGTTTGTTAGTATAACAATATTTTATCATTAATACGACTTTCATTGCTTTCTAAAGGGTGAATCAAAAACATGATATCTTTTCAACTTACATACTTACTATCATTTAACAACGAAATTGCTAAAGGGTTTACATGGTCACTTTGTAAATATTGATTACTGAACTTTCTTATTGCCATTAATACGTAAGGAATTTTAAGGTCATTATGTAAGTTGTTATTAGTAACAAACCATGGTGCGTTTGCCATCATTCTTAATGTTTTAGATTGAAATCTTTGAATAATTTCAATATTTGAATGGCTTGTAGTTCCCCACAGTTGAATGCCATAGGTCCATACATATAGTTTTGTGAATAAGAATTTTATTTTCTAAACTGTATTTCACGTAAAAAAGAATTCTCGTTGTTAACTTTAACATAAAATGAACGGTTTTTCAAGTAGGTATTAAGAACGAAATAAAATGGCGCCGGAAGCAAACTTTAAGTTTAAACAACAAACCAGAATGCCAGACTCGATCAAACGCTTGTTGAATGTCTATAAATATAGCCGAACAGTACTTCATTTTCTCCAAGGCATCAGAAATAACATTAAATATTCTGTGACACTGCTCTGGCGTTCCATGCCTATGTCGAAAGCCGAACTTATGTTCTGGGATTATATTTCTAGCTCCTAATATTGGAAGTAGTCTTCGCGAAAAACAGATTTTCGAATAGTTTGGAAAAAGTTGTTAACAAACTTATTGGCCTGTATAAATCAATGCTGACCTCTCGCTTGTTTGGTTTGGCAATCATTATAATTTCCGCACAGTTCCATTGAGTAGAAAAGGGCTTAAAAGTCTGCTCTAAATGTTCAGCGTTAGCTTTATCTTGATCGGTTCTACACCATGCGTCGTTTAAATCCTTGACAGGAACATTTCTCCGCGGAGGTCTTTTTATATATTTAGTTGCTTTCCACAGATTATGCTCATTATTTGTTGCATTTACGTCTAGACTTTGAAGATATTCTCCGATTTCATTGTTCTTGTATTCTGCAATTTTCTTTTTTAAAAGGCTAGTTGCAAGGTTTAAATTTCTTTCATCGGCAGGGTGCCTAGTTAGTTGCCTTTTTTTCGGCGTCGCCTTTATAGTTTATTAGTTGCCTTATTTCTGCAGAAACATATACCAATCTGCCATTAGATGGTCCTGTAGTTGGAGTTGTTGTTGGTGAATTTTTCAACTGCATCATCTAATTCATCTCCACTCTTAAGGCAAATATTTAAATCAATATTTCTCCCAATCCAATAACTATGATAACAATAATGACCTTAAATCAGTTTTTGGTGAACTTAATTTAATTTTCTTTATATCAAAGCTTTACGGAAAGGCTAAAATAAATAACTAGTGCAGTATGGTTAGAGTACAAATCTTCATTATTTAAAATATCAAGCATATTTCTTGGAATTTCTGTAGGCCAATAGGTCGGTCTACCTCCTGATAAAACTGAAAACCTTTTCTTTTGAATACAGTTATACAATTGTCCACCTATAGGATTAATAATTCTTGACCCCCACCATGTATGTTTGGCATTAAAATTACTAAAAATCTGTTGCAAAGTTTATCAAATAAATTTTCATAATCTTGACAATTAATTGTGTGCCTTGGTGGAGTATGAATTGAATATAAGTTATATATAATTGAATATAAGTTATAAATTGCCACGCATGATTGCTTCGACGATTGCCATGTTATGGGGCAGTTTCCGATAAGAAATACAAACCCGGTATAGGACTTCCGGTCGAGCGCATTACCACCCCAATCTGCGTCCACTAAGCCTTCAACTCTGTTTTCATTAGCCCTGAAGATAACGCAAAATACGCTTTACACCTTGCATATGTTCAGAATGAGTATTAGAATTTCTTTGGGCCAGTTTAGACACCGAATGGAGAATATCTGGATTTGTGGTAATGGCGAGGTGCATCAAGGCTCCAATTATGGACTGGTAATCACGTTGGTCTATTTGTTCGCAATTGTCCTCTGTGCATATTACCTGGTAGTTGGTCTCAATTGGTGTCGCTACAGCCTTACAACAATCCATCCCATATTCTCTAAGCAAATCCTTAATATATTGGGATTGGCTAATATAAATTGCGCCAGTTTCACCAACACGATTGACTTCGATGCCGAGATAATGATGTATTTTACCTTTATCAGTTATAGAAAACTTTTTGGCCAATAAATTTTTTACAGTTAAAACTTAATTTTTGTCTCTGCAAGCGATCATAAGGTCATCGACGTAGACGGTTACCAACACCAATTCACCTTTCATCGTGGCCTTATAAAGGCAGCTTTCATTTATGCATTGCTTAAAGCCAATCTGCCTGAGGATGAGGTCTAATTTTTGATTTCACTCCTTACCTGACTGCTTTAGTCCGTAAATAGCCTTCTGTAGCTTCAATACTTTCTCGGGATTTCTCCAGGCTGTCGGATACAAATATCGTGCTGTATATTACTGTTTAAATAAGCTGAGCTTATATCCATCTGATGTAAATGCATCTTCCACTGGACTGCTAATGGCATTACTAAGCGTATCGTTGAATACCTCGCAACTGGTGAGAATGTCTGCTCGTAGTCAACTCCAAATCTCTGACTACAGACTTTAGCCACGAGACGTGCCTTAAAGCGTTCGATATTTCCCTTTTCGTCCTTTTTAAGGGCAAATACCCATTTTGAATCGATCGCTCTAGCTCCAGTAGGTAGATCGACTAGTGACCAGGTTTAATTTTTCTCCAAGGACGCGATTTCGGCTTTCATTGCATCGTACCAGCTTTTTCTGTTAGCACCATTCATAGCCTCTTCAACAGTAAGTGGAACACCTTCCTGAACCATGTTGTTTAAACGTTCCCTACGTGGTCTACCTCGTTTACCAGTTCCGACAATTTTCGGTCTACCGCGGATACAAGCTGTGGTATTCTCCTTCTGATCGTCGACCTCTTCTTCGCTCTCCGCAGCCGTTTCGAATCCTATTAGGTCTTCTAACTCGTCGCTTGATTGTATATCGCTACCATTAGCTGAAGGGGTAATCTAATTCACATTATCATCTTTTTGTTGTCCATTAGAATTATCAATTACTATTGTTAAATAGTCTTTCTTTGTATTTTCAGGCTCATTTGTTTTGTCATTGTCGAATTCGTTTTCCTCAAACATGACATCACGACGTTCAATTACGGTATGGTCATTTGTATCATAAAGTCGATATGCCTTTGCAACTTGAGAGTAACCCACCATGATATATTTTTTGCCCTTGGGTTTAAATTTCCACTACCTTCATTACCTTTAATTAATGCCACCGCATAAGACCCAAATGTCCTCAGATGTTGTAGATTTGGTTTTCTCTTATACCAAATTTCATAAGGAGTTTTCTCGCCAAGTACTTTTGTTGGACATCTGTTGCGTAAGTAAACTGAGGTATTAATAGCCTCAGCCTACAAGCTTTGTTGAACTCCACTGTGTACCATCATAGAGCGAGCCATTTCAACCAGTGTGCGATTGGCACGCTCCGCTACCCCATTTTGTTCAGGTGTGTAAGGTAAGTTGCCGATTCCTTCATTTCTCAAAAACTTATCAAAATCGTTGTTGATGTATTCTCTAACGTTATCACTTCGCAACGCTTTTATTTTGAGACCTGTATGCTTTTCGACATTTTGTTTAAAGACCTTAAAAGTTTCAAAAACTTCACTCTTGGCTTTGAGAAAATATACAAAAATTCTTCTTGAAAAGTCGTCAATAAATGCGACTAAGTACCACGCACCACCAAATGATTTCACATTGAAGGGACCACAAACATCGCTATGAATTACTTCTAGTAGGTCTTCTGTTCTTTTAGATGTTTCTTGAGGAAATGGTTGTACATGGATTTTGCTGTACATACACGTCTTGCACTGGTCTACACGTTCACCATCTTTCAAATTCATACCTTTAAACATTTCTTTTCTGAACATATCATTTAGCGCATTATAATTTAGATGACCTAATCTGTTATGCCACAGTTGTCTCCTATTAGTCATCACAAACAATTTTTTCACCTTACTCTCAATTATGAACAAATTATATCTTTTCAAAGCCTTGAGTATTACTCTGCCTTTGGCATTTCTTATAACAGCAGACGTCGCGTCGAAAAACACAATTAAACCAATGCTGACAACACGGGCAATGGAAACAAAATTCATGGTCAACTCTGGGGAATACAAAACATTCTGTAATTTAATCTGTTCACCATTAATAATGACATTTACATCACCTTTTCCCTTTGCCAGAATAAATTTGTTGGCTTCAAACCTGATCTCTTCTTCATGTTCGATAAAATTCGTAAACAACCCTCTCTCGCAGTACATATGCGAAGTAGCGCCGCTGTCGACACACCACTGCGCAACTCTCGATCTCTGCTTTTCTTGAGGGTGTACAGCATGTAGATGTTGTCGTTTCTTTGCAGATCTCTCACACTTGTTCGCATAGTGCCTATGTTCGCCGCAATTAAAACACTTACCTCTCATTCTGGTATTCTTATTTCCCCTTTTGTTTTTCTGAGAAACTTTCATTGCTAAAGCCTGCTGGACATTCGTTGTTGACTCATATATATGTTCCTCTTACTCCTCTAGGGAGCATAGGCTGACTCATAACGGTTACTTTTTTGCTTTAGCCTGTCTTCCTCTTCTAGAAGTTTCTGTTTAACAGCATTCAAACTTGGCAAAGCATCACGTGTTTCAATGGCTACTACGAAATTCTCGAACTCAGGTGGTAAACTCGACAGCAACATAATAATTAGGAGTTCATTTTGTATAACAATTCCAGTTTCCGACAATTTCTCGACCAACTCCGTAAAACTATTTAAATGTTGGCTTATGTTACCACCATCAGCCATTGTTAAATTTACCAATTGTTTATACAATGTCACTTTTTGCAGTGGCCCTTTTGGCTTGTATGTTTCCTCAAGACGAACCCAAGCTTCTCTTGATGTTTGACAATTTCTTATGATGCTGAGTATTAATGATTTTACACATAAAGTTATTGTGGCGAGGGCCTTTTCCTCATCTGCCTCCCAAGATTATCTAGCTGTCATCCGCAGCATCCTCTTTTTTGACTGTTCCGCTATCGTAATTTGTATTATCCAGCTTTTCTATCTGATACAACGACGCCATTTTCCACCGAAACACAAATTCTTTGAATTTTCTTCACTTTAATAACTTTTCTATTTAATAAATCCTTTACCTCAGCCAGAACTTTGTCCTGGACCCATAACCAGTTTTATTCATTAGTCTTTATTTTAGTAAAGCAGATCTCATATAAATGTTCTTTCAATTCAGTTTTTATTTAAAGTTATTTAATGCGTCTTGACTCAGTTGCGTACAATAAAAGAATGAATAAGAATAAGAAAAAGTAAAATCTACTTAACGACATTTACATTACAGGGTTGCCATATATTAATAACCTCCAACATATTGCAATCTCGAGGATCTAATAGGGTTCATAAACGAGTTTAAATGGCTATTGCGATTGTTTAGGAAAGATATATAGGGCACCCTGAAGTTGTTGGATATTTCACTTTTCTTTCTTCCTTTTTTCTTTTCTTCATTTTGTTCCCATTTTTCCCTTATTTCAATTTTTTCTTAATTTTCCCTTATGAAGTATAGCAATTGATCAATTAGCCTCTGAATAAATTGTGATACTCCATATATAGTGGTGCGCTACCCTTCCTGCCTAACCTTTGATATACGGAACACATCAATCAGCTGATGAAGAACCAAACAGTTCAGACACATTCAGGTTGAATTTAAAACTTTCGAAATGCAAATTGCTGCCTCCAAACTAATTATTGTTGTAAGAGCATAATTGCCTTCTCGTTATTACAGTATTTTATGCTGGAGCAAGAGAAGCCAAAAATAATTATTGGTATAACTCTTTTTGACATAATCAGCCTTATCATCAGTGTCGTTTTCGTATCGGTTTTGTGTCGAAAATTAGTCGCTTTGTTCAAATGATACCATATTTCTTGGAAAAAGACAAAATTGTAAATTTTTTACAATTCTACTACAAATTTAGGTACCACGAGTGACGTCAATAAATTTCAAATACTACCAAAATCGTCGTTAAGATTTTTGTTAACGACAAATAAGAAAATTAATTAAAAAGGATTAAAAAATTGATTTAACCAAAAAGTGGCTATTAATTAAAAAATATAATCATAACAAATATTTTTACTTTTTAACACATTTTATCAAAATATCAATACCAATAGATCAAAAATAACAAATACTAAACAGTTCACAAGGGCGGTAGAACAGTTAGTACGGAATCCAAATTTGGCAAAAGGATACACAAGTAGAATAAATACAGTAAACATGAAGGAAGAATGGAGCAAAATTGCGATTAACTCAATGTTTTAGGACCACCAACTCGTACAAGTGAAGGCTGGACTGATTATAAGTTTAAAATAAAAAAAATTGGTTCACAACAAATCCGAATGCCATGCTACAGGGGGAAGTCCATAGTTTATATTGTCATCTAAAATAACTGATGTTTTTATTTTTTACTTTATATTATTTTATGTGAATTTGTATACATATTTTGTTGTTTTTTATTGTTAAAAAAGCGAAGTTAATTTTTTGTTCCTTTTATTACTTTTTTGTTAAAAGACGTAATATTAAAGAAATAAAAATGAATTAAGTATTTTATGACTGCATTATTGATGACCTTATATTCGATGCGCTGGAATCATAATTTACCACAAAATTAATTGATGTTGTTTCATCAGCTTCTTCAATTTCAGGTAATTCGGTTTTGAAATAAATGCGTGTGTTATGCAGAGCTGCACAAACAGCCGTAATTTTTGCGGCCACAACTGATGTGCAATGAAACTGTCTTGCGCCAAGTATGCACCGGAATCTGTTTTTTAAAACGCCAATTGTCCTCTCAACTATATTTCTGGTTTTTGTGTGTACATCGTTAAAATAATAATATCTGATCTTTAAGTGAACAGAACAGTGTTTGAGGTCCAGCAAAAGTGTGCTTGATGCCTTATTTTTCTTTAATTTTTTTCGTTACCAACAAAATAAAATAAAGGAATGTAAATAGTTTTTGTGAAGTGCCATTAACTCTGTGCTTTTGAATTTAATATCATCTAATACAGACAATTATAAAATTAATTCTATTCTAATTCTAACTTTAAACTTTCTACAACAAATAAAAACATAAAATAAAATAATCCTACAGTGAAAAATAACAATTTTGTAGTTATCTAATTTACAAAAACAAATATCTTATTCAACGGACAATCATATTCTAAAATTTTGGGTGACTCATGTCCACAAAATTGAAAATAACAGCAAACGAACAACAACAAATAGACAACTTAGTAACAAAATTATCTTTGATGCATTTTTTGCAATATATCCTTTCACAACAAACAACTTTAATTTACAGTGTTGGTGTTTTTCTCACGACTACACAGTAACATTATACAATATGAAATAAAACAAAAACAAAAGTAAACAAATCACGAATAACCAATTAATCACTAGTTTCATAAGTACTGCCAAGTTATCACAAGTTTTATCACGAGTATCGGCAGTTAAATCAGGTGGATTGCCAAACACACCTGTCAACAAACGTATTGCGGACATACAACAAAGTTCTTCACGACAATACTCGACTCACCTTTTAAACTACTAAATTGTAAGGATAAAAGGTTTGACAAATTCACCGAACAGATTCTGAACACTATTGATCAAAAATGCAGAGAATTTAAAGAAGACCTCGTAAAAGACCTGCGCGAAAAGTACAATGCCCTCGATAATAAACTGCAGGAAATAAGTGAGAGGGTAACTATTGTGAAGAATAGATCGGATGAAATTAAAAGTATGCGCGTGGAAATAAGGGATCTAATAACAAAATTGCGGCAACAAGAGAACTATCCTGTTTCAACCGAACTCAGGATAAATGAAATTCCGTTTACTCAAGAGGAAAATCTGCCTGAAATTTTCCAAAAAATTTGTAACACCATTGGCACACCCATACCTGACTTAAAATCGATATACCGCTTGAGGATGCCGTAATAATAGTAAAACTTTGGTCCGCTTACGACAAAAATTTCTTTTTAAAATCGTTGGCTAACTACAGGAAACAGCATAAGGGTTTTACTTTCCGGCTCACGAACATCGGCTACAACTCGGATGTAAAATTTTACGTAAACGAGAACCTCACTCAGAACAACTTTAGAATCCTGCGTGCTGCAATTCGCTTAAAAAAGAAAAACTTTTGTTTTCAGCATTTACTATGAAGTTAACGAAGACACAATTCTGGTTGAGGACATTGGTAGCTGAACCAGTTATTTCCTGGGCTTGATAGCTAACTACTCAACTAGTTTCCTGATAATGATGAACCTGAAGATGTGCAACTTTAATTTAATGTTCAACCTTAATTTAATTTTTATTTCCTTCCTTATTTGTATGTATAACTCCTTTTTTATTTTGCGCTTATTTATCATAATTACAGCAATTTACTTAGCTTTTGATTGCATTGCCACAACTTACGTTCAATCTGATGAACTCTAACAGTTCTTATACCAGGGACTGTGTGTACAACATGATTAGAGTTTTAGCCAAACAAAGAAATGGCTAATGATGAAGCTTTGTCATCTAGACTTTTGCCGTATTTGACTCATTTATTCAATACAGTTTTAACTATGTCGTCCTTTCCTGATGAATGGAAACTGTCGAAAACCATTCCCATTCCTAAATCCAACAACGAATTCAGGCCAATTGCCATTCTTCCATTCCTGTCTAAAGTAATGGAAAATCTCATGGCTAAACAAATAAATAGTTATCTCGTGAGTAATAACTTCCTATCTGATAAGCAGTCGGGATTTATGAAAGCTAGGAACTGCACTACTGCTTTAGTCAATGTAGTTGATGACCTTAGGTTGGAACTAGATGAAAATTACATAGCGTTTTTAGTTCTTCTGGATCACACCAAGGCTTTTAATACGGTTGACCACAAAATATTATTGAAGAAGCTACAGACCCTCTTTCATTTTTCTAACTCAGCTTGTAATCTCCTACGTTCTTATCTTGTGAACAGATCACAACGAGTTTATCTAAACGGTAAGATCTCGAATTCGGTAAGCGTTGGAAGAGGTATTCCTCAGGGATTAATATTAGGGCCTCTCTTGTTCTGTATATACATTAACGACCTGCCTGATGTTTTGGATAATTGTAGAGTACATATGTAAGCTGATGACGTTCAGCTCTATAGAAGCACGCGTATAGAGGATATCCAACTATGTATAGACACCATCAACTGTGATTTACGGAAAATGGGCCAATGGACTTTGTATAAATCCCTCTAAATCTAAATGTTTATTGCTCTCCAGAACTAGGAGAACATTTGTTGTGGCGGATATTATTATCAGAGGGAATAAAATTGACTTTGCTGAATCAGCATCCAATCTGGGTATTATCTTTAATAGTCGGCTAACGTGGTCTAACCACATTAACGTCATCGTTGGTAAAGTTTATGGTATGCTTAGAAACTTATGGGCTGTTATAGATTCGACTCCCTTTGCCATACGTATGCAACTGGCTAAAACGTATTTGATTCCTGTCCTTTTATATGGATCTGAAATTTTCACAAACTGTGATACTGATGATAAGCGGAAACTCAACCTGGCTTATAATAATATAGCCAGATATGTTTTTATTAGGGGACGTCGAGACTATATATAACAGCTTTCATACCAGATGTTCGGAGTTAATTTTGATAATCTATTAAATATAAAATGCTTTATTCTCCTCCATAAGATTATTACTCTAAAACAGCAAATATACTTATTTAGTAGGATTACATTTGCTAGATCCAACCGCGGAATGAAAATTATCCAACACAGACATAGGACTCTTTTGTCACAACGCCAGTTTTTTATATACACCATCAGTCTTTGGAATACTTTACCTAATTATATTCAGAATATAGGCAATGCAGTTAAGTTCAAAAAGGAGTTATACAATCTGTTCAAATAGTTTTTAGCATATCTTAATATTTTTGTAAATTTTTTTCTCTCGATTTCAATTAATGATTATTATTTTTAATTTTTAATTTTTTAATTAATCTTTAAATTTCATTGTATCTTAGTATATGTATATATTTTTATTTGTTTGTATATCTATATATATAAAAATGAATGTTTGTTTGTATGTAATTAATGGAATCGTAAACTATGCATTTGATCATGTTATGATCTTCAGCAAAGTTGTTGAGCATGGGGAAGGTTCCTAAGTTGGTATGACCAATTTCCGACAGGTGGCGCCACTGAAAATTACTAAAAATAATTTAAATCGTAAACTGTGTATTTAATCATGTTATGATCTTTATCAAAGTTGTTGCGCATGAGCCGACGAAGATTTCTAAGTTGGTAGGACCAATTTCCGAAAGGTGGCGCCACTGAAAATTACTAAAAATGAATTAAATCGTAAACTGTGCATTTGATCATGATATGAACTTTAGCAAAGTTATTGCGCATGAGTCGACGGAAGTTTCTAAATTAGTGGGATTAATTTTCGATAGATAGCGCTACTGAGAATTATTCAAAATAAATTGAATCGTAAACAATACAAATACCAGACATTTTAGGATTCATCATTTATGATTTTAATAACATTTAGTATAACTCATTCCCATAAAATGTCAATCACAAGTTTGCAACATTTTAATTTTGAAAATTTTTTAAAAATGCTGTTGGGTTCAATTGGATTGTGTACATTGTGAGATATTATATAATAAATTTAAACGCATTTTTCACGTGGTTCCCGTACAATCATGAATCCAAAGCGACAAGCAATTGGTCGACCTACACCTCAAGCATTGAGACTGGAAAATCTTCGAGTAAAAGCCGCTGAGACCCGTTCGCATGAAGCACTTGAACAACGAGAAGTGAGATTAGAAACTGATCGAATGCGTACTACTCAGGCCCGTTCGTCTGAATCATCTGGACAACGGGAAACAAAATCCATAAAATGATTCAAAATTAATTGGATATTTGTGTAATGTCTTTCCTCCAAATTTATTTTTGTTGGTGGCGCAGCAACACGCGCAGGGTACAGCTAGTTTCTTTATATTTGTATATACTGTTCTTTGTAGTTTTCCTAATTTATTTTTTACACATATTCATTTTTTATCCTTTTTTGTATCGATTGCTATTTCCCCTGATATTAACACGTTCTTATTCATATTTATTTCTACATTATTTCAAACATTTCATTACATATTTAATCAATGGTTTGTTATTATTTTCTTTATTTGATGTACTTCCATAGCACTTTCATTTATAAGATTATTGTCTTGTTATGCTATGACTAATAATAAATAAATAAATAAACGGCATTCTCTAGAACCTCCTTCAGGTGATCTAAATGGTGTTATCAAAAACCTAACGGGTAACAAACATCGCCTTAAAAAATAATATTATTCATTGGAATTCATAAAACAATTAAAATTCTGAAAGGAAAATTATATTTTTTACCTAATAACCAAGTATTTCTTCCGCCATTAACATATTATTCTCTTAAAAACTGCTTTAAGCCGCTTATGTTCCATACTAAGGAGATCCTTGATGATAAGATGATAAATACCTAATTCTCATTTTATAATCACACACCTGTTAAGTATATATTATTTTTTGTATTGGATTTTAGAAATTTTAAACCCACCACAGTTTCTGTATTTAAATTGTTCTTCCTTTTTTTGGTGGTATAATATTTATGTGTGTTTCATCTATGCATCCTATAACATAAGGGAAACCAGTTTTGTTTTAAAAATATTCTTTAATTTCATATTTTTCGTTTTCTTCTGTTGGAAAAGTAATCCATTCTTAACAAAGTTCGTTAAACATAGGATCTATGCACTCATGAAACACATTACTTACAGACGATAGATTTATATTGGTGTTGTAGTTATTGCCACCACCCTTTTGGGTGCTAGAATTCGCATTGTTCTTCAAAATATTTGGCAAACATGTTGACCTTATTGGTTTTCCTAATTTAGGAGTAACTCTGTCAAGGACATACTTGAAAGCATCCATATTGACTCTAAAGTATCCTACAAATCTTAAAAGACTCGTTGTTAACGATAATACATTTAATTTAATTTTTTTACTTACTTGGAGTTTGACTGTTGCCTTAACTCCCTACTTATACTATTTAACTTAGCAGTAGTATATTCTTCCTCATCTTCAGAAGAAGAAAATGTAGCAATATTTAACATTTTATTTTATTTGAAAATGGTGCTAAATCAAAATAATTTATAATTTATATTTTGTTATTTCTTACCGCATATAGTTTTTTGACGGTTCATACACAGGGTTCCTCATAATTTTAAAAAAGTATAAGCATTGTGAAACAATCTGTGTATTTTCATCTATTACAAAAAATGTCGTCGTAAATTTTACATTGTACCGAAAAATTAAAAAAACGTCAAAAACTACGACAACTATCGAAAAATGACTTCGACACTCATGATAAGGCTGGATATTTTCCTTTTATTTTTCAAGGTTTTTTCTTGCTTTATTCATATTTACCATTAATTATTTAATACATATGTACAAATTGTAAGCAAAATTTTAAAACCAAAAAAACTCAATATTTTATGTAATATGTGAGTCCGCCTATTTTTCTGCAACCTTCTTCATTTAATTAAATCATTAAAAATTCTTCTTTATTCTTTTTGCTTAGACGCCTTTTGCACGTTAAAACTAGTTTGCAAAGTAGTTTTAAAACTCTTGAGATGGAGAGAGGGGAAAACCGAGCGGGGGTGAGTTCTGATTTTGCTGTACTCGCAAATTTGCTTTGTTCTTTGTTTTTATATACACATAGATGTATTTGATTTCACAGTTTTTGGCATTTTCTTTTATTTTTATTTCGCATAGTGAAGTTAATATAAAGATCCGTTATTTAAAATAAAATTAATTTTTGTTTATGTCGTGCTTGGAGTCAAAACAATTGCAGTAAAAAAAATTAGTGCCAAAAATTTATTAAAAAAAGTGATAAAATATAGAATAATCAAAAAGAATATAGTTTAAATAAGGTAAATATATTAAAAAACAATAATACATAAATATATAATATATTATAATATAATAAAGTGTGTATATAATAGTGAAAATGTTGTATAAGTGGCAAAAGGAGCAGATTGAAAATCTCATTAATTTAGTCCAAGAGTTCGGATGTATCTACAACATCAAATCGCGAGAATACTTGAACCGAAACAAAAAAGCGGATGCGTTTAAAATAATAACAGAAAAGCTACATGATCAGGCCATAACCCTGGAAAAGGTCAAACGAAAATGGTAAAACTTGAGAATACAGTACACCAATGAACTTCGTGCCATAGCAAATTCAAAAAAGGTGGGTGTTCTATAGATGATGTATACCTGCCTAAGCTGTGGTGTTCTGAGCAGCTAAAACACACACGGAAATGCGACAGGGCACTGATGATATAGAGGTATGTTTGAAAATATTTTTTCTATTCAAATAATTGATTAATTTTCAAATTTGTTTCATTTTTTTTGCATTGATGTTGGCATGTGCCTTAGCGGATAGTGGTTGTTACTTCGTAGACTATATAAGAAGTTGTGATGTTGTAATGGCGGTGATGGCGACTCCTCGGAATTAAATTTTATGTTGCCTTTCTGCCACTAATAAAAAAGGCGAAAAAAAATCAGAAACCAAAATTCCTTCGAAATGTCTATAAAATTCAACACTTTCCTTCTTGCTTTTGAGACACGAACAATTCCTTATTTCACGCACTTATTTATCGACACAAAAAAAAGAAAATTCCTTTTGTACAGATTGTTTTCCCATCAACATACATACATAATTGGCCATTACAACCCTTCAGTCAGGATTACGGCCTAGCTTCTCACACCACTCATGTTGTGTGCGTTAATTTTATACGTGAGTGGCGGGACCTACAATTTAACGTCGACTCCGAACGACAGAATTTTTGAGAAACTTTTCATGGCAGGTTTATTTTACTCTCAGAGTTTTTGCCAGAAATCTGCTGAGAGGAAGTCGCCGAAGAAATATTTTTTTTTTTTATTTCATTTTTGATGTCTGACCTGGGATACGAACCCGGGCTTTACGAATAGTAAGCCAACACACTACCTACTACACCACGGCGACTTTCCCATCAAACAAATCTATATTTTATTTCCTTGTCGCAAATCTTGTGAAAGAAATCGTCTTAGTATATGTATGTTTGTACCAAATATATTCCTTTGTAAATGTTTAATAATTGTTGTAACTTTAACTTAATATTTCTTCTTAAAAGGTTTCCTTTTATTTTCTGTACAGTTAATTTAGTCACTAGATTAATATAACCAATTTGCACTTTTTTTTTATAAAAATTTTACGTTATTTTGAACAATTCTTTTTTTTTTAATAATTAAACAATATCAAAGCTGATGCTGGTTAACAAACGAATGATTCTTTTAGAAAGGATTTTATAACTCAAAGGCCTAAGTTAGTTTAAGTTACAATGAAATGTTAGAAAGTCCCAAAAGCTCTAATTACATTACATTATGTTGTATAAAGAAAAAATACAAGAAAGCTTAAATTAATGTGGCGCCCTCTATTGGACGTTAGGTCTCTTCTGGTTGATCGCCAGGGAAGGGATTTTTCGATCTCCGGACATAAACAGTGGTAAAAAAGATATTTTAAGGCAGTCTATGGAAGTAATTTTTGATGAGGATAATTTTGAGTGAGTAGGATTTTATTTTACTATTATTTTTTTTTTTCATTTTAATACATATTTATTTATGTAGATAATAATTTATTTTCATTTATTTATTTTTTAGTTGTATTTTTGTTTATTTTTGTATACCCTACAAGAAATTAATGACCGAAACTAACACAAACAAATCTTACTTACTACTACACATGTAGTTTTTATTTGACTTTTTAAGCTACAGAGTTGTATTTGTTAATATTTATTAATTTCAAAAACTCAATCGTAGTAGGCTTTGAAAACAAAGCTACTCCCACAAAACTTTTACGAAAAAACTCTGTGAAAAATGGAATAATATAAAATTTAAATTGAAAATTTGAAGCTCGTGGAAAAAATAGAAACAAAATGTGAATTTACTTAAAGTGTGAAGAGAAAAAGGAAAGTGAATCGATTGAATCAAGAAGAGTAAGAAGTCGGACAGGCAACAAGGAAGGAAAGTATTTTATTTTGTGTGATTTATTTGTGAATATTAAGTCCTCTAATTTTTGGTTACTTTTTTGTATAGTGTTCCAATTGGTAGATGCTGCCATTAAAACATTGAAGGAATGTGGAAGCTCATCTTTGCCAGCTATTAAGAAATACCTCGCCAGCACATACATATAAGGTAGATGCCCAAAAATTGGCTCCATTCATTAAGCAATATTTGAAGAGTGCTGTTACCAGTGGAAAATTAATCCAAACTAAAGGTAAGCGTGCTTCTGGATCATTCAAATTGTTAGCTGCCGCCAAGAAGTAGATTAATTTTCGAAATAATTATATGTAAATAATAACTTTATTTATTTTTTAATTATAAAAATAAATATCTTTTTTTAATAAAAATATATCAAAACAAAAAACATTTTTCTTTTGTGAGGGGGTATGATGCGTCAACTGTGACTAGTCAACTAGTCAACTGTGGCTAGTCAACTATACTTGACTATAGTCAAGTGTAACCAGTTAACTAGTCAACTGTGACTAGTCAACTATTCTTGACTATAGTCAAGTGTAACCAGTTAACTAGTCAACTGTGACTAGTCAACTATTCTTGACTATAGTCAAGTGTAACCAGTTACCTAGTTACAGTTGACTAGTCAACTATTCTTGACTATAGTCAAGTGTAACCAGTTAACTAGTCACAGTTGACTAGTCAACTATTCTTGACTATAGTCAAGTGTAACCAGTTAACTAGTCATTTGTGACTTCAAATAGCGCAAGAGTGAGCAGGTTAGATATATGTTTTAGAGTCGAAAGAATTCATATGTTAGAAAGAGAGGCAAAATCACATGTACACGAATGTTTACGTCAAGTTTTTCACATTGCCCTTAATAACTTGATGGGAAGTTGTGACTAGTTTAGACGTCACATTTTACGGTCAAATAACTAGTAATTTTACTAGTTATGTTCTGGTAGGGTAATTTATTATTTTCTTTTTGCATGTAATTTATTTTCATATTACTTTTAGTATTCATTATTTTTTGCCAGTCACAAAATAACACAAATAAATTATTCTACATGATTTTGTTTAAGATGACTTTCTAGAAAATCCGGTCGTCATAGTCAAAAAATCACCACTTTGTTGACTAGTTTAGGTTAGGTTAGACCACGTGTACTTGTCAATTAAGACCTGTCACATCATGAAGAGCGCTCTCAACCGACTTAACCTTAATTTAAGCACGTTGCGATCTACTCAACAGAGACCAGTCCATGTTTGACCTCTAATATAGATCGATAAGTCTCGCCAAAGCTTTCAAAAGAAATTATGAGAGCGATATCGGTCTATAATCCTTAGGGCCGATGTGACTGGATTTACCAGCTTTTGGTATAAACACCACAAGCACATCTCAATCATCAGGTATATCTCACCACCGGAGATAGTCCTTATACACGTCCACCAGACATTCGTGTAATATATCACCAGCATACAGAAGCAGAGCCGGAAAGATACCATCCGGACCAGGCGACTCAAAGGGCTCAAAGTTACTTATGGCCCATTTGACCTTATCTCTGGTAATGATATCCTCAAAATCGGGCATCATTCCAGCATCACAAAAGGGATCAGCTACGCCCAACGGATACCTCATTGGTTTCTTTTCTCGAGGCTTTCCACGTGACATCGTTCTTTTGGACGAAGCCTAGGATTTTGGGGTCCTTAGACAGCATCCTACGGAAACGACCGACATCGGCAACATTCTCGATACTTGTGCAGAAACTCATCCAGGTGGTTCTCTTTGTACGCTTTATTTCCCTCTTATAATCATTAAAAATGGATCTCTATGCAGACGACTCAAAATCCCTGCCCGACTTCTTAGCCTTATTAAAGAGTCACCTGGTACAACAGCGAAGTCTCTGGAGTCCCGCATTCCACCAGGCTGGCTGACTCCTCTTACCCGGATAAGTGAGAGGACAAACATCTCTATAAAAAGACAACAAAATATCCGTCAAACATCCAACTCGATCATTGATGCCAGGAGTGGTACGACCCCTAAGGGCCCTAAGTTCCCCTCCACAGCCTTCTCACATCTGATCCAGTCGGTTCTTCTTGGATTCCTAAAAGGCCACCAGATAGATTAATACTGAAGGATATCAGTTGGTGATCAGAGAAAGAACACTCATCCGAAATTCCTCCACCTGGGTAACAATCCTGTCGCGATGTGGGGGCTTAAGTGTACCTATCCCCAACCCGTTGGGGATGTGGTGCATGACTAAAGGTTACCCTAATATCGTGACGGGATAATCTTCGAATCGACGTCTCTGTGCAATCTTTTCGACTCGCCCTGTCACGTATATTTCTTCTATACCCCTAATCCGGAGTGTTAAGCGACCTGTGCTCATCGGACGGTTTGCAGTCGGGGGTCTAATCCAGACTGTATTATAACGGAGCCTCACTGATACCTGGGCGCCTCAGTGAGTATTAGGTTTCTACCAAGTCCTTGTCATGCTATCGGGGGCTATGGCATGATCGACCTCCTTTCTCCCGCACTCGTGGGACTTATATGGACGAAATACATAATACTAAAGAATTGAACGTAACTAACTTTGATGACGGAATGGCTATGGAAACTGGACAGGACGCGTCCCAGCTCATTGCGCGAATCCAGGCGAGTATCGTTGACAATAAAAGCGAAATCGTCAAGAGCTTCGCCCCAGCTGGCATCAGGATTACGACTGTGAGGAGTCCTTTAGTGAGGAGACTGCGTTGGCAATCCCCACTTCAACAGAAGATATGTGCGTGGAGTCAGACGCTGTCTCCCCACTATCGGATGAAGACGGTGACAATACGGTCATCGAAAGGCTCCCCTTCACCCGTATCCGAATTTCTGCTGGGAGCAATGAGGTGGCGACTTCCCCCTTAAGGAACCCACTTATCAGACAGGACGCCTCGCACCCACTAGTACAATCATCTGGTGATTTGTCTGACAAGGGGGGCAAAAGTGGGCGGAAACGCTCCACTATGTATAGAGAAAGGAATTCATATCGCAGAGCCTGCACGGTCTTAAAGAGATTTGCAAGCCGTGATGTGGATTCCCTCTCTGTCAAGGAACAGAAGATGCTGGCTCGACACAGATGCACTGTTTCGCGGTATGAAACCAAATACCCGGGCAGTGTCCTCTCACGAGGCGCTGATTCTGGTAAGGATGGACCCTTGAGTGCGGACGGGAGCGTAGAGCCAATTGCTTCTACCTCTCAAGCCGTAAGCAATGGGCTTGAAGGTTTTACACCCTTACTCCCAACTGGTGCAGAGAAGACTACACAGGTATTCATGCCTCCGGCGAAGAGAAAGGGTGATAGTGTTCCTTCAACAACGGATGAAGGAAAGGAGGTAGAAACTACCGCTAATCCTTTATCCCAGAAGAAGGATGTAAGGTTGGAGGCGAAGGAGGTGGGGGAGGGCATCTCGTTGGATAGGTATTCTAAGGTTTCTCGTAAAGGAAATTACATGAAGAGAAACAGATCCGACACAGTGCCTTCCTCCGGCTCCAAGCGTCCTAAGGAACAAGGTAGCCTAGGAACTAAACCTTCCCTTTAGCTGGCTTTCGTTGATAGGTCGGATTTAGATGGCAAAATCTCTCCTGAAAAATGGGATCTGGTTGAAGAAAGGCTCATTGAGTTTATGACGGAGGAGAGTTCTGATGGAAGAAATGCCCGCATATTTTCCATCGGTTGAGGAGGGGAACTTAGGGCCCTTAGGGGTCGTTCCCCTCCTGGCATCAATGAACGAGTTGAATCTTTGACGGATATTTTGTTGTATTGTTATAGAGATGCTTGTCCTCTCACTTACCCGGGTAAGAGGAGCCAGCCAGCCTGGTGGAATGCGGAACTCCAGAGACTCCGCTGCTGTACTAGGCGACTCTTTAATAAGGCTAAGAGGTCGGGTAGGGATGTCGACTGGTCTGCATATAGATCCAGTTTTAATGATTATAAAACGGAAATAAAGCGCTCAAAAAGAACCGCCTGGATGAGTTTCTGCACGAGTATCGAGGATGTTGCCGACGTGGCTCGTTCCCGAAGGATGCTGTCGAAGGACCCCAAAGTCCTAGGCTTCATCCAAAGGAATGATGGTACGTAGACATCCTCGAGAAAAGAAACCCTAGAGGTCCTATTGAGCACTCATTTTCCCAATTGTGAGGATCCAGTAAGCTATCCATTGGGTGTAGCTGATCCCTTCTGTGATGCTGGCATGATGCCCGTCTTAGAGGATATCATTACAAGAGACAAGGTAAAATGGGCTATAAGTAGCTTTGGGACCTATAAGTCGCCTGGTCCGGATGGTATCTTTCCGGCTCTGCTTCAGCATGCTGGTGATATATTGCACGAATGTCTGGTGGACGTGTATAGGGACTGTCTCCGCGTGTGTGATATACCTGATGGTTGGAAAGATGTGCTTGTGGTTTTTATACCAAAATCTGGTAAACCCAGTCACATCGGCCCTAAGGATTATAGACCGATATCGCTCTCATCTTTTCTCTGTTGAGTAGGTCGCAACATGCTTACATTAAGGGTAAGTCCGTTGAGAGCGCTCTTCATGATGTGACAGGTTTTGTTGATGCGAATTTGGCTAGGGGTGAGTACACACTGTCGGCTTTCCTTGATATAGAGGGGGCCTTCAATAATGTCACCACTACCTCTATTAAGAATTCTCTAAGGGATATACATGCCCCAGATTTTCTGGTGCGGTTTATCACCCACATGCTGGGTAATAGACTAATCCGATCGAATCTGGGTGGATGTTCTATCGTCAAGCGTGCGACCAGGGGTACACCGCAGGGGGTGTCCTATCCGCTCTCTTGTGGCTCTTGACTTAAGGTTGTTTGTCGGTTTTATCACGGGGCACTGCGAGATTAGGTCACTGACGGGGATCTGAAATAGATCCCAGCCGGACTATTGCAGGGCGTGTTGCGATGAGGAGGAGTTGGAGACTATCGAACACCTCCTCTGTAACTACCCAGCCCTTGGTAGATTGAGGTTGATGACCCTTGGTAGGCCCTTCTTTGAGATTTTGAATTCTGTGTCGAGAGCTGACATCAAGGCTCTCCACAGATTCATTAGTGACTTAGGCTGGTTGAGAGGCTAGGACTTCATCGGTGTAGTCGCGCTCTCCCATCCTTTTGTTGTGTCTGCTCTGTGTGATTCCTCCGCTTCCCACTCCCCCCTTTCCCATATACCCTCCTTTCATCCCACCCCCTGCACTATCCTTCCCTCATTTAGGACGTTGTACAATGGGTCAATCTGACCTCCGGGTACTGTACCTGTCTTGACTGATAGGTACACGTCCTCTAACCTAACCTAACCTAACCTAACCCTCCAGTCCCTAATCATAGACCTATCCATGTTAGAGAGCGTAATGTCAATTACCGCCTCCCTAACACGGTTCATAAACGTTGGCGTGTTACCAACGTTACAAATATTAAGCTTATTAATAATAATAAAATTCAAAATCGACTCACCCCTGGTATTTATGTCAGCACTGTCCCATTGGGTGTGTGACATCACAACCCAAGACGAGGCGACATCTTTTTCTCTTCGCATGCTCCACCAATAGTCCAATTAGGTCATCGGGAGGAGATGCAGCCTCATACGGCATATACACGGATGACAGCATCAAATCGATGCCACGGTCATCTCTGTATGCCACAGTTGTTATGTCACCTGTACAAAAGGAAGTAGTGATTAACAAGTCTATATTACCCCTAGCTAGAATACAGGTTCTTACCTTCTCGCTTGTTCTAGGAACAAGTAACCTATAATCAGGATCGCTCAAACCCAGAATCCTATTCTACGGATCCAAGGTTCCTGGATAAGAGCGATGTCAAATTCAAGGCGGTGTGAGGTGGCTTCGCAGTGATGCAGATTAATCTGCACCACTTCTAGCCTCCTCTGGTTTCCTGGCACCACCTATGTCCGGATGACGGAATTTTAGGTGTGCCAACCCACACAACACTACGGCTAAGGGTGCCCCTAGCCACTAAAAATGTGGGAATTTCTTAGTTCAGACAATTATTTTCTTTATACGTAACCAATAGAGAAATGTTTATAATCAGAATATAGTTTTTAAGCTTTTTTTAGTCTTAAGGACAATAAATTTCTTTTTATAGATAATTTTTTGTACAAAAGTTATTTCGTGGTAGGAAGTGTAAGTTTTTTATTCACTATACGCAAACAAAATATTTGAAATGTATGTGTACTGAAAAAAGCACTCACGTGGGCTGATAACACCACCTTATATGTATTCGCCTTGAATATACCATTACCTTTTTTTTTAATAAAATAAATATACATTTCAAATTAAAACAAATTTTATGGTTTTTTCAATTCAATGGATACATTTAATAGTGATTTAATATTACATGAAAATTATTGGGGTAAAAGGTAAAAATTAACTTGGTGTGACCTTTTATCTTTGACTGTAAATCACTTCACTACTTTATGCTCAATAGCGCCGGCCTTTTATTGTTCCTAAAAAATATTATTAATTAAATGGTATTTAAATTACATAAAATTAATTATCTTTCCATCTACTCTGCAAATAAGTTATATATTACAGCCAATCCCATTTGCCCTCGTTGTTAAAATCTTCAGTAAATTGCTGCCCAACAACTTCCACACACCCTTTTCGTGATTGTATGTCTTATCTGGATGACCATTATTATTTGGTTCAGTAGAATTTGATATATTATTTGAATAAGTGCTAAAAGTAAAAGTAAAAGTGTGAAAAAACAGCACAGTATTTCCTCTTTGTCACTATCACAAGAATCCAATTCCATGGCTTCTTCAATACATTTACACACCATTTATGTTGTGTGTGTTAATTTTATACATGAGTGGCGGGACCTACAGTTTAAAGTCGACTCCGAACGACAAATTTTTGAGAAACTTTTCATGGCAATTTTATTTACTCTCAGAGTTTTTGCCTGAAATCTGCTGAGAGGAAGTTGCCGAAGATATATTTTCTTAAATTTCGTTTTGTTGGAAATGTCTGATCTGGGGATCGAACCGTGGCCTTACGTCTAATAAGCCAACACACAACCTACTAGACTACGGCGACATTCGATAGATTTAAATATATCTTTTAATAAATCTGCTTTTTCGTTGTCCATTTATGAAGAATTGTTCTGTGTTGAATTTGAATCACAATGCCAAATAAAGTAACAACTATCACAAAGAGCAGATCGACGGTATAAAAGAAAACAATATTTGTCAAAGTAATTTTTTACGTGCAAAAGCGAAACAATGTTTAAAAGAAAATGCAAAAGAGTTCGTCAAACTACTTTTCAAAGTACTTTGAACGAGCGAAAGGAGTCTTAATAATATTACATGAATGTATATTGAAGTACAGTTTTGTATTGGATACGCGTGCATAAATAATAAAAAGCGCTAAATTTGCACTTTTTCATATAATAGAAAACACTCTATTAGGAGAAATTTTCAAATTGGCAAGATTGGATATCAACTGATAAAACCGTGCATTCATTTAAATATTTGACGCGGTTCTTATATTTTTAAAATTGTTTATTACTGCACATTGTGTCTATTACGTTCAAGTGACAAAAATCTTTTTTAAATATTTTCATATATATATAAATATATATGTCACCCATTAAATTGTCGAAAAGCTCTTCAAAATCGCTCCGGGCAAATGGAAAACCCAATTTCAGTGATGATCTCAAGAGCTGTATTAAAAGACAAGTTTTTCCTTTAGCTACAAGTGATAACAGAGATTTTAAAAGTGATTATACATGTTTAAAATCAAAAAATGCTTTAAAAATGCAAGCGTCACCTTCTACACCGCGATATAAAACAAAGCCTTCAGAAATAAATGCATGTTATACTCCCTCATCATTGTTTCGCAATGCGAATGCGTCTTCAACTCCCGTTAGCGGACGTTCCATAAAGAAAAATAAGCATTATCTCAATACATCGAATCAAGCAAATCGTGATGGGGAAGATCGAATGAAAGTAGCGGTTCGTGTTAGACCCTTAAATACCAAAGAGTGTCTTCTTTCCACCGTGACTAACATAATTCGAGTAAATAAAAATGATATTACCGTGTTAGTTGGCTCAAGTGCTGACTCTTCGTCAGGAGTAAGCCATACTTTTACCTACGACGAAGTTTTTTCTAGTTACGATCCTGAGTCGCTTGGTTATGCAGATCAAAGGGAAGTTTTCTTAAAAACTGCGCAACCTCTGATTATTCGTGCTTTCGAAGGATATAATGCATGTCTTTTTGCATATGGCCAAACTGGATCAGGAAAATCGTATAGTATGATGGGTGTGGAAACGTCAGAAAAGTCAGATGAAGGTAGTTTAAACACAGCTGAACTAAATCGTGAAGCTGGTATTATTCCTAGATTTTGTAATGAACTTTTTCGTTACATAGAAAGTTCTAAAAATAAGCTCCGTGCTGAAGTTGAAGTCAGTTATTTTGAAATTTATAATGAAAAAATTCACGATTTACTTTCCGTTTCTGAAGCACTTGAGCATCATAACACATCCTTTCGAGGTGCGTGTGGAACACCAGCTAGAAGTAATAGAAAAGCTCTAAAGGTACGTGAACATCCTATATGGGGTCCTTACGTAGTGGACCTCAGTGTTCATCCCGTTGATTCATTTGAGGCCTTACGAAATTGGTTGATTGTTGGGAATTCCCAACGAGCAACTGCCGCTACAGGTTTAAATGATAAAAGTTCTCGTTCTCATTCAATTTTTAACATAATGCTTAATATTACGCAAGTACAAAACACTCAAGCCGCTTCAAGCGAAGAAAAAGATGTACAACCTTCGCGACGTAGTAAAATAAGTCTTGTGGATTTGGCTGGAAGTGAACGCATAAGTGGATCAAATGGAGAAAGAATACGAGAAGGAGTACATATCAATAAAAGTCTTCTTACGCTGGGAAAGGTTATAGCAGCGCTCTCAGATGACCGAAATGGGCAAGTTGGCACTATATTTGTGCCATACAGAGAAAGTGCTCTTACATGGCTTTTAAGGGTAAGTTTATTTTACTGTTCTACTAATCTTTAAGACATATATAAAACTTTCTGTATGGCAAGCTTAACGCAGAATGGCATGCGTAAAACTACGTTGTTATATAAACAATGACTAACGAAAGTTAATTTGGTAAACTTCAGGAAACGTAAACAAACATTTTTAAAAAATCAAGCAAGCCGTCACGATTTTTCATCAAAACCGTGCTATATGTTTCTGACGGGTTTTAGTTCACTGAATCCAAATTCATTCATTCTTTCTTTTCGAAATATCCTAATGTACAAGTGCAAAAATTATGGTTTTTGATTTTTTTTTTTTTGAAATCTTGTAGGTAGTATCTTATTCTTTTTTGTCTCGGAGATATCGATAAAAGAAAATTAATACTTAAATGTTTAAAATATTTTTGTAAGATTTGAACGAAAACGATATCATCACCGAGGTAAAAAAAATACCTAGGAACTGTTTATGTCATCCCTATCTAACCTGCTAGTTTGAATTCATCCACCTTTTTATTTTGCATACTATTTTGCATAATTTTGAAACAGTTTTCATTGTGATCGGGCACTATTTGAGATCACAGAGGTATAGAAGACGAAGCTATCTAGCATAAGAACCAAATATCACAAATATTAAATATTATAAATATTATAACCATATGAGTTTAACTACTATTAATTTTAACAAAATTTACAAAATTTTTTCTAAAAACATAGATATTTCCTTCATTCTTTAAATAATTTGGCATTTTATTGTACATATTCAGTCCCTTGTAGTATAATGATTTCTGCATTGCACTTGTATCCGCTCGCTGCAGCCTAAAATCGTTCGCCTTTCTCAGTCTGTACGGTTGCGCTTCTCCAACATATTTTAACTGTTCAGTTAGGTACTCTGGTGTTTCTCCTATTTTCATTTTTTGAATAAAATTCAGCGTGTTAAATTCCAATCTTTTACGCACATTAAGCCATCTCAGTGCATCTAACATACAAGAAATGCGGAACATTTTAGAATTGAAAGAGCATCATCATCTGCAATGCAGCGGTCACTATTTTATAAGGGTTTTCAACTTTACAACTCCCTACCAAATAGTGTAAAAATGGAACCTAATTTTAATATATATAAGAAACATATTGTTTTTTTTTTGTTAAAAATAACATGTAAAATATGTAATATTAGTAAATTTTATATGTGATGAAATTGTAGTACAATTGCTTTTTAAAAGTATTTTTTAATACTAATAAAGAAATAAATAAATAAAAAAAAATCTGTTTAGTTGTAATATAGAACGCATCACCTTATTCTGTAATTTCTGCAGTCTTGTTAATTGTTGCTCAGTACAGCATGTATATAAAATTGTTGATCCATATTCGAAATGCGCCTTCAGAATTGTATTATATGTATTAATCGATGTTAACATTGAGACCCTATTTCTCAGCGTTTAAAGAAACCTATATTTTTCCCTATTTTTCTACATATATACTCTAAATGTTCCTTTAGTTTTAATTCCCAGTCTATTATGAAACCTAGATATTTAATATTGGTGACCTTTTCAATTACTATATTATTTATTCTAAATGAACTATTAGTGTGCATATTAATTTCCATTAACTTTGTTTTATTTTCATTTAATATCAATTTGATTATCTTCAACCACCTATTTATATTATCCATACCTTTTTCAATATTTTCATAACATTCCTCACACGTTGTACACTCAGTAAAAACTCATCTTTATTATTATTATTATTATTATTATTATTATTATTATTATTATTATTATTATTATTATTATTATTATTATTATTATTATTATTATTATTATTATTATTATTATTATTATTATTATTATTATTATTTCTTTATTAGTATTAAAAAATACTTTTAAAAAGCAATTGTACTACAATTTCATCACATATAAAATTTATTAATATTACATATTTTTACATGTTATTTTTAACAAAAAAAAAACAATATGTTTCTTATATATATTAAAATTAGGTTCCATTTTTACATTATTTGGTAGGGAGTTGTAAAGTTGAAAACCCTTATAAAATAGTGACCGCTGCATTGCAGATGATGATGCTCTTTCAATTCTAAAATGTTCCGTATTTCTAAGTTAGTGAGGTTGAGAATTTCTCACGTACGGTACTTGCTCGGTTAGATATTCTGGTGCTTCACCGTTTTTAATTCTGTGTATGAAATTTAGTGTGTTCAATTTAAGCCGTTGTTCTACATTTAACCATTTAAGGGATTCAAGCATGAAGTGGATCGACGTATATCTGTTAACTTTAAGTATGATTCTCATTGCTCTATTTTGTAGTTTTTGCAATCTTTCGATTTGATGAGCTGTGCAACATGTGAATAATATTGTCGAACCGTATTCGAAATGAGGCTTTATCATTGTGTTGTATATATTAACCGCCGTTAAAATTGAGACTTGGTTTCTTATTCGTTTAAAAAAACTAATCTTTTTGCCGATTTTCTTACATATGTAATCAATATGATTTTTAAACTTTAAGTTTTTATCAATAATAAAGCCTAAATATTTTATTTGGTTCACTTTTTCTATTATTTGATTATTTATTCTAAAAATTATATTGCTGTCTAAATTTACCTCCATTATTTTCGTTTTACTTTCATTCAATTTAAGTTTATTCATTTTTAGCCATATATTAACATTATTCATATCCTCGTTGAGATTATTATAACATATTTGTTCAGATTCTCCTTCGGTAAAAATAAGCGTATCGTCAGCGTATAGAACTATTTCGCACTTGTTCAATACGTTTGGCATATCATTTATATATAGGACAAATAGTAGTGCTCCCAATATCGATCCTTGTGGCACACCGTATTCGTTGTAATGTATGTGCGACTTAATGTTATTTACTTTCGTTATTTGCTTCCTGTTTGTTAAATATGATTCAAACCATTTTAATTCTATGTCTTCGATGCCATATGCTTGTAATTTTCGCAGAAGTATTTTTCTATCGATGGTTTCGAAAGCTCTTTTAAAATCCAGGAAAATACCCAATATTTTATTATTCTTGTCTGTCCTTTTCCATCTGTTAATTAAATAATTAATTGCTGTTTCACATGAGAATTTTTTCCTGAAACCGGACTGATATTTCGATAGTATTTTCTTAGATTCTAAGTACTGCTCCAACTGTTCCTTAACCACTTTTTCCATTATCTTTTCACACGTCTTAAGAGTATTTATTGGCCGATATTCATCACATCTTTTTGTTTTTGCAACCTTCTCAATTGGTGTTACCATCGCTGTTTTCCAATTTTCTGGAAACACTCCTGTTTGTAGTGATTTGTTCACTATCCCTAGCATTATTCTGCCGACGATATGCCAACTATTTATTATCATGTCACTTGATATTTTATTATAGTCCGATTTTTTCTTTAGGCTTTTACAAATTGTTTTTAATTCTTCTAATGTTATTTCCCTAAATTTAAATTTGGAATTTATCACAGTTATTCTATTGACATATTGCACATTATCTATCCCATCTCTTATCATTTTAATACTATTTATAAAATATTTATTAAAATTATCTGCTATATCAAAATTGTCTTTACATTCTACCTGATCAAATATTACAGTTTCTATTGCACTCCGATTTTTTTTTAAAATAAGATTTTTTATCTCCTTCCACATTTCCTTTTGGTCAGTTGCGTTATTAATTTTGTTATTAATATAACTTTTTTTTGCGTTTTCAATTTTAACTTTATATATATATCGCATCGCTTTATATATAGCCCACGCTTCACTAGAGTTTTCTATTTTTGCAATATTGTATTTATTAATTTTCTCTCTTTTTAAACGTCTTACTTCCTCATTAAACCAATTTATATTACAATTTTCTTTAATTTTTCGCCTTCTTGTCATATTTTTAACTGCATTTTCTAGACAGCTATCAAACTCCATCACGACGTCATTTAAATCAATATTCATATTCATTTCTTGGATGCTCCATATTTCTCTGTTATATTGCTGTTTATTATATTTAAAAATATCGATTTCTTTATAATCAATGCTGTTAATCTTGTGTCTCATATTATCAACTATAATGTCTATTGCTTCATGATCCGAAATTTTATTTGAACTATTGGCCTTTGCCGATATATTGTTGTTATTTGTTATGACAAAATCAATTAATGTTTTCGAACTCTGCGTAATTCGTGTAAACTCTCCTATTACTTGTTTAAGGCCATTATCATCAAGCAAATATTGCATTTTATTTTTATAAAAACTGTCCTTACACCAATCTATATTAAAATCACCAGCTATTATTACATCGCAGTTTAATTCACTCATTTCTTCCAATACTTCTTAAAATACTCCCAAAAATTCCGTTTCAGCACTGTTCGGTGATCTATATACAGATATCTGCACATAACACTATCTCGCATTTCTCTATTACATTTTCAATATCATTGATGTATATTATAAACAATAAAGCTCCTAATATCGAACATTGTGGGACACCAAAATCATTCTCACTCATACTCGACTCAACATCATTCACCTTCGTTATTTGTCTACGTCTCGTGAGATATGAACTAAACCACTTTAATTCTCTATCCTTAATGCCATAACATCCCTATCTATTGTTTCGAAAGCTCTTTTGAAATCTAAAAAAATTGCTAAAACTTTGCGATCATTCCCTATAAATTTCCATATATTTGTTACATAGTTAATTGCCGTCTCACATGAATACTTCTTTCTAAATCCTGACTGATATTTCGATATTCAAGAAATACTAATAAAGATAATAGTAATAATCAGTAGGTTATGTTTCTCAAAATATTCCTCCAATTGGTTCTTAACTATCTTCTCAATAATCGTCTCACATGTTCTTAGGGCATTTATCGGGCGATATTCCTCACATTTAATAGTCACCATCGATTCCTTCCAGCTTCCTTAGAATATTCCAGTTTGCAACGATCTGTTTATAATTCTGAGCAATATACTACTAACTTTGTTCCAATTGTCCAATAAAATGCCAGTTGATATCCACATGTAGTCTTTCTTTTTTTCATGTTCCTACATGTATTCTCTAATTCCATTAATGATATTGCACGAACATTAAATCTATAGTTTGAAGTCTGTACCAGAGGTCAGCAATGAGTATTCAAAGCGATGAGTAGATTCGAATCATACTTATAATTTCTGCTACTTATACGCATTCATATTTATTTTAATGTCATACTCATACTACTTATACTCAAAATTTGAAATACTCATGGTACTCGTACCTAACAATACGCATGATGGCATTAATTTCGACTCTCCATGACTCATCGTATTCACGAATCACAAATTAAGTATGATTCGCGTACGAACACTACAATACTCACAAGAGGGTTGTGTGTTTGCTCTCCTCAGCGTTACCGTTGAGCGACTAAAGTCGCAATTTGCCACTTTTTCAGCAACCCCGCCACTTTTTATGCCCCCTTACTAAAATGAACTAAATCTGACACTTTCAAGATTTTTTACCCTTTTTTCCCCTTTTTTAGAAAAAGTATTTTTCTTTTATTTACATTTTTTCTTTCTTTTATTTACATTTTTCGGAACAATCAGTTTTCAAATATAATTGTTTATAAAAAAAAGTACAGAAATAATTTATCAAAAAAATAATTTAATCAAATGTAAATACTAATATAACTGTGAAATATATATTAAAACTCATTTTGTAAAATATATAAACCAAAACAAGCATGGAAAATTAAGTAATATAGTCCTTTTTGACATTGAGAAATATCTTTGCATCCTAATTTCTTAGAATTTCATAGAACTGCGAATAAATTACACAGACTAGTTTCTAGACTTGTTAATAGATTAGTCAATATAGAGTAGATTTATAGGTTATTTAATACACCAGTTCAAAGACTAGTAGACTAGTTCATAGACTATTTAAAAAACTAGTTCAAAGGTTATTTAATAGACCAGACCACATATATAGTAGTCTATAGAATAGTAAATATATTATACTACCATAGCTGGGGAATTTCGATTAGAATTAGTAATCATTACGATTAGAGAAATAAAATAATCTAATCATTAGAATTGAATTTTGATAAAAATTTCAGATTACTAATTGATTAGATTAGAAATAATCAAAAATCTAATCACAATTAGTGACGATTAGCATTTCTAATGAAAGCTAATCCAAAAAATAATTGATTAGATTTCTTGATTATTTTTGATTACATTTGATTAGATGAACTATTTTTAACTATTTTTGTGAAAAGAAAATATTTATTTATCACATTTGTTGCTATATTTACATAATGTAACAGTTTTTGAATATTGCATAAAATTGCATTATATATTGCCACATGCATATATACATATACAACAAGAAGAAACAATCAATGTATTGATTTAAAATGAATATCAATAAAAATTGTATTTATCACAAGTAAACGTCACCATATACAGCAAACCTAATGGAAGATAATGGGTAAAACTTACATTCATAACCAATGCCACATAAAATTCAGGGTTGAAAATTAATTTGGGCGAACTTCCGGTGCTACGCATTCTTTTAGCACTCACTGCCGGCTCGCTCTTCAAGACTATGTTCCGGATCACCTTCGTCCGTACATAATTGGGATCACATACATCATCGTCTGCGGAGAAGTCTTGGTCTTCAAAAACAATTGGATCCCTTACGACAACTTGTACTTCCACAACACAACAACAAAGTGAACCAGCTGTGTCAAGTGTTTAATTTAAGAACAGGGTGCACCGTATGCAATTTTATGCAATATTCAAAAACTGTTACATTATGTAAATATAGCAACAAATGTGATAAATAAATATTTTCTTTTCACAAAAATAGTTAAAAATAGTTGATCTAATCAAATCTAATCAAAAATAATCAAGAAATCTAATCAATTATTTTTTGGATTAGTTTTGATTAGATTTGATAAGAAATGCTAATCGTCACTAATTGTGATTAGATTTTTGATTATTTCTAATCTAATCAGTTAGTAATCGTCTAAAATGACTAACTAATCATAATTAATCAATTTTCCAGCACAATTAAAATTTCTAATCGAACTGCTAATCATTAGGATTACTAATCATTATTCCCAAGGTATGTCTTCAACATTATATTTCCCTTCACATTCCAGTTATCAAGAATAATTTTGTTTTTGATATCCTCTTGTAGTTGTACAATATCTATTACACGAAATTTTAACATATTAGTCACATTGTAAGTTATTCGTTTCAAATATTGTACTTTATCAGTTAATGTCCGAATAGTTTCGATGTTATCTACTCAAAATGTGTCAAATTTATTAACTATCTCGTGGTCATATTTAATTTGATCAAATATCACCGATTTTATCAAATTTTGACTCCTTTTAAATACTATGTCTTTTATTGGTCTCCACATTTAATTTTGATCAACCGCGTTATTAATTTTATTATTTATACAATTATTCTTTTTGTTTTCAATTTTTACTTTATATTGGTTTCTTATTATTTTGTGGTTTGTTCAAGCGTCATTTGTAGTCGTTGCATTTTGATTTATTGCAATTCTTCATGTACTAATTATTCGCGTTATTATGTTCATGTACCGTTTTCCTGGATGTATATTTCCTTAATATTCCTTTTAAACAGTTGCCGAATAAGATAACGTTCCCGTCGTCACTTGTATTATCATATTTTAAATTATTAATCAGTTCAGTTTTAAACATGTATTATATCTCTCAACAATTTTTTTCTTCTTTTTTTTTCATTACTTTTTATTTTCACAATTTATAATTTATCACTTCATGGTCGGTAATTTTACTTATCCTGCTGTTACCGACTGACACATTAAATTGTTTGTTATTACATAGTCAATTATTGACCATATATTCCTGTTACACGGGTGCATTTGTTAACTATTTGTTTAAGGACATTATCATTAATAATGCAGCCAATTTTATTTCTGTTTGTAGAGTTTCTCCTCCAGTCTATATTAAAATCTTTTGTAATTCAAATATCACAGTTGTTAAGGGTATTATCATATACATATTTCTTCGATCATTTCCTCATATTCACAATGACTAGGCGAATTACGTGTGGTACTTTGTATCTTCGGTCTTCTCACTTATTTTTGTTACACTTCATTGGTTTTTAAATATAAAACAACAACAACAACTGTTCTCAATGATGTCGATAACGACATAATATAATGGTAACCATGTAACGTAATTTCGAAATCAGCTATATCCTTTGGTGCATGTGTTTCAGATAGTAAAAAAATCTTGGCACTCCGATAATGCAGCAATTTCAACTTAATTATAGTTCTTAATAAGGCCTTCTTTATTTGTATATAGAGCTCTTACTTCCTCTAATTATTAATTTGTCAAACCAATCCTTCTCATTCAATCCTTGTATAGTGATTTTATTTCAACCCCGCATAAAGTCTGATATATTCTTTCACACACCCGATACATTTCATTATCTATATCCCAAAAATTAAACTTCGTAAATCTGATTTTTATTAAAAACTTTTATATCGGTTTATTGAATAACATTTTGAACTTAACAAACATAAATGTATGCAAAAATGATTCCGGATTGCACATTTTAATCGTAATAAATATTTTAAATTTTATGATGGCTTTTGTACTTATTAGAAAAATATGCTTACTTTCTATGTGTGTACTGCTTTATAATCAAGTATTAAAAAGTTACAAAATAGTTTCTGTGAAATTTTGCAGAGCAATTTATTTAAATCTTTAATTAAAATTACTATTAAATAACATTTCATTATTTCCAATAATATGTATGTATGTAGTTCTTATATAATATAAACTTAAAATAAATATACACTAATGTTAGTAAAAAAAAAACGTTTGTTCTATTTTTAATGTAAAAATATAATGAATAATCGTATTGTATTGCTCCTATATACATATATGGCTAAAAGTAATATCAATAAATTTTTGATTTTTAACAATTTATTGTTAAAATAATAAACGGAAATTGTAAAAATTATATTTAAGTCAATTTTCAATTTCTTCATCCTCACAAATACTTTCATGATGTTTTCGTGATTCACGTTTACGGAGGTAGTTAATCAGTGGTCTCTTTTTAAGTTCTTTACAGAAGGGACAATCTTTTTTCTTGGTTTTTTCGAACTGAATTTGTTGACATTTTTCTGAAATTACATAGAATTTTTCAATAATAAATTAATTTAATTTTATATTTATAATGAATTGTAATTTTGATTTTGCAATCATTATTTCCGAATGACTTCAGGTTTTAAGAGTTTATAGTAGATTTTAGTTATTTTGGATTTATATATCGAACTTTCTGAAAAAAAAACTTTCAATAAATTGACCTAACCATAATTAATAATCTTTTATTTTGTAATATTGAGCCCAGAAAATGCATTTTAGCAACATTTAGATTATAAGTATTGCAGCTAGAAACTCAATAGATAATTAAATATTATATTCAGAATGTATTTTCTAAATACCAAACGTGTATGTCACAATTTTATATTTATAATATTTGTATTTTCAAATTTTTGTTTCTTCAGAATTCAAAATACTTCTGTTCCTTAAGATATTTGAATTTGAATTTTGCTATTAGATTTAAACAAGTTTGTACAGATTATAATAAATTATATACATATATCAGGTATTAACATTTCAAATAACATGAAATTTAATTATGCATTCTAAGGCAGTGTTTATATCTATATTTACACGAAAGTAACGGAATTTCTTAACTTGAAAATCTGCATGTGTTCGCTAATATGTATTTGTTTGTATATGTGGTCCAGCTCACCTTTAGTTATTTTCATTGTCAAAGTTAACGATCTGTATGTCATTTTATATTTATTAACTTGATTGGAATATTAAAAGTCCGAATTATAGAAAATATGATTTTATCTGTATTAGAAATGTAGTTTTTATATTGTGCTGTTTATACTAGAACAGTATCACTAATACTCTGAGGACTCGGCCTAATTTTCGAGTTTAAAATTTCTATCAGTTTTAAAATTAAGAGACGGTATGTATTAATCTGTTGTATTGTATTTATCTGCTTCTTATTATTTTTTGTTTGTTTTTAATTTTAAATGTTTCATTCGCAGTTATATTTTTTTGACATATTTTACCAATTGAAAGTTCTTAGTGCATTAGTTTTCTTTTTTAAATTTTGTATGAAGATTGTTGTAGAAATACAAATGTTCATTACACAACAGTGTTGATGTAATTCTATATAGTATTTTGTATCCAATTTCTAGTCCAATTTTTTTAATTTTATTAGTTTGTAAGTCAAGTACTGCCTTTTCTTTCTTTCTATTGTATCAGGAAAAGCAAAGAAAACAAAAGATTGATTTAGTAGATATCATCGTCGCCTTTGATTAACGAGTTAAAATCTCAACTCAAAAAAAAAATTGGAATAAATATTTTTTAGGTGAAGCTCTCTCAGACTCTGTTATTAGAAAATCCGAGAGTTAACTAATTACCAGGATAAGGCTTTTCAAATCTCTAGTTTGGAACTGACGTTAAACTGTAGCTCTTGCTACGGCCTGATTAAAGGTTATAAGGGCAAGTAATGTAAGATTTATGAGCTTTACTGTGGTTAATGCATTGTTTTGAATACTTAATATAACTTATCTTTATTAACTATACACCTCAATCTATTGGGATTAATTTAATACACAGTGTGTAAATCTTATCTTCATATGACGCGTTTTCTTAAATGTATATGTATATAAATGTATATTAAAAAAATAAGGGAAAAATTAATTTTTATTAATTTTATAAATTTAATTTCGAAAATAACGCACAAAGTACATAAATGTAAGTCAAACAAAATACTTCCATGGTCAATACGGAATACTTTTGTTCCATAGTTTGTGTATATTATATATGCATATGTATGTGTGCATATATTTTTAGAATGTTCAAATTTGATAAGATAATTTTATAAAATAAATAATAAAATATGTTTGTATATACATGAGTATACAAATGAATAACTTATTGTTTAATATAATCTCTCAAAATTAAAAAGTTAATAGCGTATTTATCACAGAGAAACAGATAATAATTGTTTACGACATACTTCAAGTTTTGTCTTAATTACGCAGTACTACAACCGTAAGTGTTTTCTAAAAGATTGATTACCTTGGACTTTGCTATATGGATCTTTTGAATTTGGCATAGTACTATCTTCCAATGTACCATAAGGAAATTGTTCATAATCCCTATAGTATGCAGTTCTCATTACTCCTCCAGAGTTTACAGTAGAATCGCCAATAAATACTCCCCAAATATCCATATTTCCTATTAATTTTTTAAGAGCTGGTGGATGCAATACAGTATTTTTTTTAAAATATTTTTATATACAGATATTCTGTCACATTGCAATATGTAATTTAAATAAAAATATATGTTTTTGTTCTTAAGGTCATTCACACGTATAATTATAAAGTTTAAATGCGACAAGACTAATTAATTTTCTTTTAGTATTTGTGAAACTGATGGAAACAGACTGCAATCAACAGTTTATTTTATTCTTTATTAAGCGATGTTTTAAGTATTACTAAATTCGGCATACGTTCTTGCTCAATTTGTTTACTTATTTTTATTTTCTATATTTGTCGGTATGTGTGTGTGCGTATGCAATACAAGTTCCTATGCACGTACACGTTACTTTTAGGGTTGTCAGCGTTTTGTTAAATTTATTAATAAACTGATGCCCCAATTATAAATAATTCCCTAGGAATTTTTTTCCCTATTCCCAACTCTCCTATTCCGAATGAATTTCGAGAAATAAAAATGGGTATTACGAAGTCGATGTAGTCTGGTAGATAGTGTGTTGGATTATTAGACGTAAGACCATGGTTCAAATCCAAGGTCAGATATCAAAGGTTTAGGTTAGAGCACGTGTACTTGACAAGTAAAGTACCCGGAGGTCAAGTTGACCCACTGTACAAAAACGTCCTTTAAGTGAGAGGCTAATAGAGGGGATGGGAAAAGGAGAGGAAGTAGGAAATGGGAGAATAAGGAAGCGGAGGAATTACACAGATCAACAAACACCAATACTAACAAACAGCAACACTAACAAACACCAACACATCAAGAGAGTGTGCGACTACATTAATGAAGCCCTTGCACTGCTCATTCAGCTCAACCTACTAATGAATCTGTGGAGAGCCTTGACGTCGGCTCTCGACACAGAATTCAAACCGTCAAAGAAGCCCCTGCCAAGGGTGTTCAACCTGGACAGTTACAGAGGAGGTGTTCGATAGTCTCCAACTAATCCTCATCGCTACATACATAATTGTTCATTACAACTCTTCAATCAGGATTAAGATTTAAAGTCGACTCCGAACGACAGATTTTTGAGAGACTTCATGGTAATTTTATTTACTCAGAGTTTTTACGAAAAATCTGCTGAGAGGAAGTCGAATAAGGAATACTTTTTGTATTTGTTTTGATGTCTGGCCTGGGGTTTGAACCCTGGCTTTACGTCTAATAAGTAATGACCAATTATGTATGTATGTAAGTTGTTTTTTAATAAACTGTTTGTAAATATTTACAAATATTGGTTTTTCAATTTTTAGAAAGTTTTAAATTTCTAAAAAGTACATTTCTCTATACTTGTGAGTAATGAAATACTTTCTTTAAAATCTTTAAAAATTGTTGCATATTTTTACAGCTAACTTTGAATATTTCCAATTATCTCTTACTTCCCTGATTGAATGCGAGGATTTAATTCTTGGGGAAAAGAGTTCTCAGGGAAATTTAGACCATATGCATAATTAAAAAGGGATTAATAAAAACAATGAATATTACATTAACTAAATATTAATTTTCGTTTTATTTTTACTTATTTATGTATTTAAAAATTCAAATGTTTAAATGCAGTCATGTATTCCATTCTTCATGAAGCTTGAAACGTTTTAAGATATTTACTTTTTGTCCAGTACTATAAAAAAGTAATGCAGTTATTAAAGTAATTAGCTAAAAATAAGTAAAATATGCATAAAATTAAAATTTATAAAAAAAAAACTAAAATTTTTTTAAGTGTATATGTCTAAACTCCGTTAGCAACTCTGAATGAATTTTTTTATAAAGTTGTTTTTTTTAATGTGTTAGTAAAAAAATACTCACACGTATAGGCCGAGATGAGTTTGAAGAATATCAAAATACTTTTGATTTTTAATATCTGCCATGGCATATTTATAACAGGTAGGAGCAACTCAACAGCTGACGAGTTTTTGAATGTCAAAAAAAATGTTTGTTTTTGTGTATTTTTTTTTTTATTATAAGTATTAAAAATACTTTAAATTTTCAAATTAAACAAAATTATTACAAAACATTAAATATACAAAATTAATACATTTTCGTTTAAAAATATTTTCATTTAATTCATTTTTAATATTTGTTGGTAATAAATTGTATAGCTGTAGTCCTTTATAAAACAATGTATTCTGCATCTGGGTTGACTTCACTCTTTGAATTCGAAAGTCGTCCGCATTCCTCAGCATATAAGGTTGGCTTTCTCCAACATATTAAATCTGCTCGCATAGGTATTTAGGCTCGTCACCATTCTTCATTTTCTTAACAAACATTAAGGTGTTAAACTGTAATCTTTGTTTTATATTCATCCATTTCAGATCGTGGAGCATTGTATTTTTATGTGTATACCGATCGCATTTTAATATTACCCTCATAGCTCTATTTTGAAGTTTCTGCATTCTTGTAAGTTGAATTGCGGTACTGCATGTATACAATATAGTGGAACCGTATTCGAAGTGCGGTTTAATTATGGTGTTATAAATAGTTACTGCTGTAGATTTTGAAATTCTCTTTCTAATTCTCTTCAGGAAGCCAATTTTCTTGCCAATTTTCCTACATGTATAATCGATGTGTTCGTTTAAGTTTAGTTTTCTGTCAATTATAAAACCTAGGTATTTTATATGCTCAACCTTTTCTATTACAGAATCATTTATTTTAAATACTTCGTCAGTTATTTCCATTATTTTTGTCTTGTTCTCATTTAATTTCAATTTATTCATTTTAAGCCATTCATTTATTTTCTGAACATCGTATTTCATGTTATCCTGGCATTCCCTATCGCTATTTGTCACCGTATATATAAAATATTGATATTGGCATATCATTTATATATAATATAAACAATAAAGCACCTAATATTGAACCTTGCGGTACTCCGAAATTATTAATCGCTTCCTCAGACACAGTATTATTCAATTTTGTTGTTTGCATTCTGTTTTCAAGGTATGACTTGAACCATTCTAATTCAATTTCTCTTATTCCATACACATAAAGTTTCTTTAGCATGATATCCCTACCAATAGTCTCGAACGTTCTTTTAAAATCAAGAAATATTGCCATCATTCTATTTTCCTTTTCTACGGCCTTCCATTCGCTTATAACATAATTCACTGTAGTTTCGCAGGAATGTTTTTTCCGGAAACCTGATTGTTGTTCAGATAATATACCATGATCCTCAATAAACTGCTCAAGTTGTATCTTGACTACTTTTTCCAATATTTTTTCACATACCTTAAGTGTATTTATGGGTCGAAATTCCTCACATTTTCTTGTCTTGGGCACCTTTTCAATCGGTGTTATCATTGATCTCTTCCAATTTTCCGGAAATATACCAGTCTCCAATGATGTATTAATTATTCTTAGCAAAACATTTCCTATTATATTCCAATTATCAATTATAATTTTATTTGAGACACTTTCATGGTCAGGCTTATTCTTCATCTGTTTCACAATGTTCTCAAGTTCTGCAATGCCTATCCTACGAAATTTAAATAAATTGTTCGGTTCACACGTTATCTGACTAACATATTGAACTTTATCAATCGACTGTCTTATGGTACTTATACTATTTTGTTTCGATATTCAATTTCGTATTTATATTAGTCATAAACCCTCATATGTACCGCATGTATCCTTAACGATACGCACTCTAGAAATTCTTTAGGATTACTATTTTAAAGCCAATTATATTAAAATTTTTACTAGATGATTAACAATATTTAAGTCTTTGACACTAAATACATATATCTTTTAAACTACAACCTAGATTTACTATATTTATAGATATTTAGATGAAAGTGATGAATTACCAAAAAAAAAATCCATGTCTCCAACTAGGTGCTCCAACTATGACTGAAATAATTTGTGTGATATTTTTAAAACAAATTCTCTTTCAGAAGATTGGGATATAGGGATTAAAACAAATTAGGCCAATCTTCTGCTGAAATTTGTTATTATAATTACTCAAACGTAATTATAATTGGGATTAAGAAAAGAGAAAGAAAGAAGTATTAGTATGTATTTCTTATTTTCTTTTTTGAGTCTGTCAATTTGGTTGAGTGTTGTGGAAGCAAGTGAATTTTAAGTACAACTTTTGATTTCAATTTTCTACTAAAGCCAATTCAAAATAATTCACAATATAATTCAAGAGATAATAGTTTAAATAAGTATTCAATTTCAAAATTCACTCATAAAATAAATATAAATTAGGTACAAATTTTAATTGGTACAATAATTAATAAGAAATAACGTTTGCAGCTGATATTTTTTTTTAATTTATAGGTGCTGCACTATTGTGTAATTTAGCATGACATAAAAATCATAAGAATTTTCAATATATAAAATTTATTTAGTTTTTTTAATTGCTTTAATTAATTTCCTATGGAGGTTTGAGGGTTAATTTTTTTGACACTTCAAATGCACTTTTACAAAAACAAAATGCCTGTTGTTTTTGCATTGTTGTACTTGTTGTAAAGTTGCTCCTACCTGTTATAAATATGCCATGATATCTGCGTTGCATAATCCATATGTTCTTTTCTTCTTCACAACAACAATACAATGAAGTTTGAAGGTTTGCTGTGCTAAGCAAAACAAATATAAACAACACATAAGCAAATTTGATCAGTTAAATTTGATGTGTCACCATGCGCTATAACAGGTCGTTTTTCAAAACGGAAGCTACAAAGTATATTTACGATGCATAGAGTTCATAAATTCATATTTGAAATATTTGGAAATACCTTATCTTCCTTTTTAAACGGTAACTCAGTCTGATCAATAAAAGCTTTCAAAATCATGAAATTACATGTGTTTTATGTATAAGTCCACATTCCTTAATTCCATTTCAATGTAAAACAGTTCTCTGCAATGAAGGTTGCTTAAACATATTTTGCATTGTGTACGTAATTTTACAAATAATGCTTCGTAACTTGCGTTGAGTAACTCGGCCGCACTTTACAGATAGCTACACTTTTAGAAGTGTAAACGTGAATCGGTCAATAATTATACACTGCCTTTACAAACCTTCTACTAAATATGTGGTTCCTTTGTCAGACTGTCAAACGCCTTATCCATACTAGTTATGTCCTGTATAACCGACAACTCTCCTAATCAAGCAGAAAACACTGACCTTAAACCATCCCAGACAGTATCCTGCCTATTTTTATAAGGTCCACTTATCTTCCTTGCGACCCCATTGAAGACATACGTTATGTGTGCGTAATCCGATAGAGAATGTTCCAGTATTCCAGGTCGTAAAGTATTCCCCATGAGAGTCAGTTACTAGAGTAATGTCAATGACCTCCCTACGTACTGCGTTAAAGAACATGGGTTCATCATCTATTTTTAAGATTGGCAGTTTAAATTCTATAAGAAATCCAGAAATTAATTCACAACTTTCGTTAGTATCCGTGGTTCCCTAGATTCGGTGATGAGCGTTGGCATAAGCACCAATTAGTTCGGGAACTCCTCTTTGTCTGGCCTCCACCATTGAACGCATCAGACAGCTAATAGGTGGAGAGCTGTCCTCGTACGGCGTGGAGCAAGAGAATTTGCTCCTATGACATTTAGAGCCTACCACTATTGCCACCATATCAGCATTGCTAAAATGAGTAAGAGGAAATTGGTTAATACCATTCCTAATTAGAATACAAGCCTTCTTTTTACCCGTGCCGTCAGGAACGATAAGATTGTATCCCGTTTGAATTCAGACCTCAAACCTTACCATTGTAGATCCATGGTGATATCTTCTGCATTGTAGAGGAAGAGCAGCTGAAGCAGCTTTGTAATCATTAATATGGGTTGGCTTCACCTTTATTGGCTACAACGGCCGTGGGGTCTATCTTTTCGGCGGACAGAAAACTTTCATCCATTTATTCCTGTCACATGTTCGCAAACTATGAAAGGCACTCCAACGCCGACCCGTCCGTCATAGGTGCTTGTATGTAGTATCTACCACGGATAGGACCTCCTCAACCGCCACATCTGGGGTGAACTTAGCTTTGATATCCCTTTCGGTTTATATTATATATATATTTTTTAAGGTACACTTTGCCAAACCCGAAAAAGACTTCTGGGATTTAAGAAGGGGAAGGAATTCTTATTAAATTCTCCACCATTGGCCACTTGCCAATAGTCCATCATTCAGTATGACTTAGATCTATTAAAGACTTGATCCTTGGGGATGACGCGGAGTTGTGTCCCCGGCCATAATTCCCCAAGTTCCTCGAGTGCGAGAAGTTCCATGAACTTTGATCCTCATAGGCCATACATTTAAAGTTTTCCATACCTTTAGGGTTGGGCAACGGTTTGGAGACATATGGTCCGCCTTGAGAATTGGTCTTCTTGTCTCCAGGAGTTTGTGGCTGAGTTTTGTTTTCGTTATCTTCAGATTTTTAAGAGATCCAAAAATTATTCGGCGTGGTAGTCAGATTTGGTGAAGCTCCGTTTGGCACTAAAATATATTTGAAGTGAGCCTCTGCCAGACTGATCTTTGGCACGGGTCGCATTACACCGTGATCCAGCTCCCTAAATCCTCGTTTACTTTGGCCGCTCGCGATTATGAAAACGAATCGCATCCTTCTACATTGGATAACTCCATTTGAGCGATCATGAGAGTGATTATAAGGAACCGTACTCAAGAACGTACCGGTAGCCGCAATTGGAAGGCAGTAGGTCTTCTAATGCGGTTGTGAAATCAAATATTAAATCAAACTTAGGTTTGTATCTAAGTGGGAAGAAGTATATTTAACAAAGTTCAAATTTAAAATTCTACTAATGATTAAAAAAAGAAAACCTTCCTTATATTGCTGCTTTATCAACAATGACTATAGATACCATAAGCCTAAAGAAGAGTGTATAAGTGTTGGTCGTAACTTGTATGATAAATAAAAATATCATCAATCAGTAATATCACCATTACGGTCCCTCAGAAAAAGAGATAAACTTTTGAAATACAGGTTTACAAATCATTATTAAAGACATCTTATCGCTAGGATTCAAAGTTTTTTTTTTTTTTTTTTTTTTATTCGTTTTATTTACAATCTATCCAAGGATATTAAGTAAATTTTGTAAAATAAAGAATAACATTCATTGTTGAACTCCAATGAGAACAACAATATACAAAAACAAAAATTGTTAAAATTATTTCAAAAATTTAAAATTAAAAAAAAAAATTATAAAAAATCCTACAGTTTTATCTATATTAATATTTACATATATGTACACAGAATTTAATTCATGTATCATTAATTAGGTACGAAACGGCAAGTCCAATATGTGGTTCCTTTTCAGTCTTCTTACTTCATTTGTGTCATCTAATAGCATTATTGCAATGGGTTACAATGATTACTCAGCCTGTCCAAGTAATTTTCGCTATGTTTTCTAGCTTCTTCTTTAACCATCGGAATTGATAAGTCATCATGAATTGTTTTGTTGGATACAAACCATGGAGCATTGACTAAGGACCTCAATATTTTCGACTGAAACCTCTGTAGAATTTCAATGTTAGAGTCACTGGCCGTTCCCCACAGCTGTATACCGTAGGTCCACACTGGTTTTAACATTGCTTTGTACAGAATTACCTTATTATCGAGACTTAGTTTGGATTTGAGACCTAGTAACCAAAATAGGCGCTTGAATTTCAAGTTAAGATGCTGCTTCTTAGCTTTAATGTGGTTTTTCCATGTAAGCCTGCGATCGAAGTGTAGGCCTAAATATTTGACTGTGTCAGATTGCGGAATATTATTGTTGTTAATGGATACACGTGAGCAGTTTCCACGACGCAAAGTAAACGTTACGTGTAAAGATTTTTCGGTGTTGACTTTTATCTTCCATTTATTTAGCCAAATTCCTATTTCATCCAGCTCTCTTTGAAGATATAGTGATGGAACGTCTGAATCTGTGTCAGCAGCTAACACCGCTGTATCATCTGCGTAGGTTGCAACTAGTACGTTATTTATTACGGGCATATCCGATGTAAAAATAGTATATAAAATTGGGCCTAACACACTACCCTGAGGGACACCAGCCTTGACACTGTAAATTCCAGAAAAATCTCTGTTGACCTTGACATAGTAATACCTTCCGCTGATATAAGATTTTAGTACTAGGTAAAACTGTGTTGGAAGTAGTTTTTTAAGCTTATATAGTAGTCCTGCGTGCCAGACCCTATCAAATGCTTGTTGTACGTCCAAAAATACACCTGAGCAATAGTTTTTGTTTTCCAAGGAATCCCGTATAAAATTTACTATACGATGGCATTGTTCAGGTGTGCCATGCATATGTCTAAACCCGAATTGGTGCTCTGGTATTATGTTTTCTTTTTCTAGTATAGGCAACATTCTTCTCAGAAATATCCTTTCAAATATTTTGGAGAATGTGACTAGCAAACTTATCGGGCGATATGATGTTACAACATTTTCTGGCTTTCCAGGTTTAGGGATCATTACCACTTCCGCACATTTCCACTGCGAAGGAAAATGATTTAGCCTCAAAATTGAATTAAATATAAGCGTAAGAAAAATTACAGCTTTCTTAGGTAAGGCTTGGACTACTTTTCCATCAACACAGTCGAATCCTGGTGATTTTTTACAATTAATCTTAGCAATCTCCTCCCGTACTTCATTTGGTGAAATATGTTTTATTGGCCAATCTACTGGACATGGACTATCAAGAAATTCATAGATTTCTTTTGTAGAAGTACAATCATTTATTTCATGTGGCTGAAATATTTTTGATAAATGTAATGCATATGCTTCAGCTTTGCTTCGATCTGTTCTGCACCACAAACCGTTTTCGTCTCTTATAGGTGTATTTTTCTTGATTGGACGCTTTAAGTACTTGGTGGCATTCCACAGGTAATGTTCATCATATCTTGTAACGTTGAGATTACTAACAAAATTTTCAATCTGTTTATTTTTTATTTCAGTCAGCCGTAGTTTAAGATCCTTTGTGGCCCTATTAAGGTTTCGCTTGTCATTCGGGTTTCTACTCATTTGCCATATTCTTCTCAGTCTTCTTTTATTTTGGATCATTGTTCTTATTGCAGCAGTTACGTAAACCTGGTTTGGGTTATTATGTGTCTCAGTTGATGGTGTGGATAGAAATCCAGCTTCATGAATTAAATTGTTAAAAGTTTCAACCGCATCATCTAATTCCGATGCAGATTTTACTGAAATGTTGAGGTTGACAGTTCTTTCTAACCAGGTGCTAAATGATGATAGATCAGTTTTATTATTTAAAATTTGATATCTTTTCAAGTGACAATGTAAAAATGTATTAAAATTAAGGATAAGTGGCGAATGGTCAGAGTTTAGATCGTAGCTATCAGCTATTTGTAATAAATTATTTGGTATGCCGCAATATACAACAAAATCCAATAAATCTGGCGTTTTATTCAAATCTGTAGGCCAATATGTTGGACTACCCGTAGATAAAACTAGATAGTTGTTATTGCTGATACAATTAAAAAGTTCTCTGCCTTTAGGATTTATTAACCTCGAACCCCACCAATGATGTTTAGCATTGAAATCGCCTCCTACTATAAATCTTGGCCCAAGTTTTCTAAAAAATTCCTGAAATTCCTGACTCTTTACAGAAAATCTTGGAGGAAAGTAGATAGAGCTTATGGTAATGGAAGAGGAATCACAAAATATTTTAATACATGCTGCTTGTAGACTTTGCTGTCTTATTTCATCGGTGAATTCGTAATTTATAGATGATTTTACAAGTATTGCTGCTCCTCCATGTGCTCTATTGTCTGGGTGGTTAGCTTTTATTATGTCAAAATCTTTTATTTTAAAAAATGATCTGTCTGTGAAGTGTGTCTCCGAGACTAGGAGTATATCAATAAAATTAGTTTTAAGAAATATTGCTACCTCTTGAGTATGATTGGAAAGCCCATTGGCATTCCATATTGCAATTCTCAAATTCAATTGCATAGTTTTGATATTAAAAGAGACATCATATTTATTAACTTATTGGTCTGTTCTATTTGGTTTTCAATTAATTTTTCGAGTTTTTCAAAAGGATTGTTTAGTTGATTTAGTTGCTCTGGATTCCGTAAAATTTCGGAGTATGAAAATTTATTGTTTTGACTAGTGTTGGTGTTTGCATTTTGTTTAAATTGATTTGGGTAATCTTCACTATTAAATACATATTCGCTGGTTTTATCTCTTCTGTAGAGATTATTATTTTGTAAAATTCTTTTTAATATCTGTCTATACACTATGCAGCCTTTGTAGTTTGCTGGATGGTTTTGTTGACAGTTTACACAGCATGGAGGAGTTTCAATATTTTTATTGCAGTCTATTGTAAGGTGTCCTAAGCCACATTTAACACATCTTTCTTCTTTTCGGCAATAAGTTTTAGTATGGCCGAATTCTTGGCATCTATGACATTGCACAAGATCGTTAGTTTTCCTTGGGGGTTCAATGGTGACAATGGCGTTATTTATGTGCCTAATATCGTATACGTTTTGTTATTTAGGTCAGGTTCTAAATCAACGAAGAACATTGGAAGGGGATTTTTCGTTATTTTACTGCGAACATTGACAATGTTTCGAACTTTATGACCATTTTTTTCAATGTCGTATTTAATATCACTAGTTGGTGTAGAGTGATGTAAATTTTTTATAACTACTCTATACGATCGGTCTTGCTTCAATTGGTAGGTATGGAATTTAATTTTCTTGTCATTTAAATGAGTAACAATAATTCTGTACGATTTTACATTTTTCATTAGTAATCTTATTTGTCCATCTTTAAGTGACTTGTATTGAAATTCAGAGTAAGGAATAATTTTAGAAAAAGATTTTATCATTGCGCTAATATCAGCAACAAATGGTATGAATATAGGTGGCGGCTTTGGTTCATTGGTATGGCTGTTTTCATTGTATTCTTCATCCTCTGTATCAATGTCTTCATAATCAAGACTAGCAAAACGATTATTATTTTGGGAGTCTGAAATATTTGAACTTACAGTATTTGTTTTTGTTTGTTTTGATGTACTACCATCGTTGTTGTTTGGAATGTTGTTTACGTTTAAAAGTGCACGCGCCTTTTTTGATGTACTTGCATTCTTATTGTTAAAATTTTTAATTACAGTTAAGTTATTGTTGTCGAGATTTTGTCTTTTGTTTTCGAATGATTTTGGTGATACACTTTGTCGTCGTTTTTTTGTTATTGGCGAAGTAACTACCTGCCAGCTAATATCATTGTCTTCACTTGAATCACTGATTTCATCCATGATGAAAGCAGTGTATTTTGTTAGTGTTCACAAATATTTTAAGTATTGTTCTTTTACAAGACAATTATTTTAAGTTTTTTGTATTTTTTTTACAAATAATAATATTAAAAATTAAAGTTTTTTTTTTAATTTTTTAAAATTTTTGGAATAATTTTATTTTTTTTTTTATTTTTTCACACAACCACAATGACACAAAATTCAAAGCGAACTGGGATTCAAAGTTGAAAGTGTTTTTAGTGTAAAAAAATCGTGAAAGTGTTCCACAATTGAATTGAATTGAAGTTACGCCTGATGACATTAAAAATAGCAGAATACAACAAAAGAGCAGAGCGCTGTTCAATGCTTTAACTACCTCATAAATGCAATATGCCTAAACGGGTAATTTATTAAATACAATAAATTGCGATTTAATAGGGTCCCTCCTTATTATCCTTAAACATCTCAGCTAGTTTTTAACAAGGTATCATATGTTCATGCTGTATAGTCTAAGCTTCTATTTATTTTATTCTTTTTAAAGTTGCTATTTATAAAACGGTACAGACAATAAAGAGGACTTGATGCTACTCCAGAGTTAAGTTATCTATAGTGGCGTGCAACTAAGAATTTTTTACAATTTGTTGTGTTCAAAAACCCCAGAAGTTAGAGGCAACTCTGTTATCACTATATAATCGGGCATCTTTATTATTATTATTATTATTATTATTATTTCTTTATTAGTATTAAAAAATACTTTTAAAAAGCAATTGTATTACAATTTCATCACATATAAAATTTACTTTTATTACATATTTTTACATGTTATTTTTAACAAAAAAAACAATATGTTTCTTATATATATTAAAATTAGGTTCCATTTTTACATTATTCGGTAGGGAGTTGTAAAGTTGAAAACCCTTATAAAATAGTGACCGCTGCATTGCAGATGATGATGCTCTTTCAATTCTAAAATGTTCCGCGTTTCTAAGTTGGTAAGGTTGAGAATTTCTCACGTACGATACTTGCTCGGTTAGATATTCTGGTGCTTCACCGTTTTTAATTTTGTGTATGAAATTTAGTGTGTTCAATTTAAGCCGTTGTTCTACATTTAACCATTTAAGGGATTCAAGCATGAAGAGGATCGACGTATATCTGTTAACTTTGAGTATGATTCTCATTGCTCTATTTTGTAGTTTTTGCAATCTTTCGATTTGATGAGCTGTGCAACATGTGAATAATATTGTCGAACCGTATTCGAAATGAGGCTTTATCATTGTGTTGTATATATTAACCGCCGTTAGAATTGAGACTTGGTTTCTTATTCGTTTAAAAAAACTAATCTTTTTACCGATTTTCTTACATATGTAATCAATATGATTTTTAAACTTTAAGTTTTTATCAATAATAAAGCCTAAATATTTTATTTGGTTCACTTTTTCTATTATTTGATTATTTATTCTAAAAATTATATTGCTGTCTAAATTTACCTCCATTATTTTCGTTTTACTTTCATTCAATTTAAGTTTATTCATTTTTAGCCATATATTAACATTATTCATATCCTCGTTGAGATTATTATAACATATTTGTTCAGATTCTCCTTCGGTAAAAATAAGCGTATCGTCAGCGTATAGAACTATTTCGCACTTGTTCAATACGTTTGGCATATCATTTATATATAGGACAAATAGTAGTGCTCCCAATATCGATCCTTGTGGCACACCGTATTCGTTGTAATGTATGTGCGACTTAATGTTATTTACTTTCGTTATTTGCTTCCTGTTTGTTAAATATGATTCAAACCATTTTAATTCTATGTCTTCGATGCCATATGCTTGTAATTTTCGCAGAAGTATTTTTCTATCGATGGTTTCGAAAGCTCTTTTAAAATCCAGGAAAATACCCAATATTTTATTATTCTTGTCTGTCCTTTTCCATCTGTTAATTAAATAATTAATTGCTGTTTCACATGAGAATTTTTTCCTGAAACCGGACTGATATTTCGATAGTATTTTCTTAGATTCTAAGTACTGCTCCAACTGTTCCTTAACCACTTTTTCCATTATCTTTTCACACGTCTTAAGAGTATTTATTGGCCGATATTCATCACATCTTTTTGTTTTTGCAACCTTCTCAATTGGTGTTACCATCGCTGTTTTCCAATTTTCTGGAAACACTCCTGTTTGTAGTGATTTGTTCACTATCCCTAGCATTATTCTGCCGACGATATGCCAACTATTTATTATCATGTCACTTGATATTTTATTATAGTCCGATTTTTTCTTTAGGCTTTTACAAATTGTTTTTAATTCTTCTAATGTTATTTCCCTAAATTTAAATTTGGAATTTATCACAGTTATTCTATTGACATATTGCACATTATCTATCCCATCTCTTATCATTTTAATACTATTTATAAAATATTTATTAAAATTATCTGCTATATCCAAATTGTCTTTACATTTTACCTGATCAAATATTACAGTTTCTATTGCACTCCGATTTTTTTTTAAAATAAGATTTTTTATCTCCTTCCACATTTCCTTTTGGTCAGTTGCGTTATTAATTTTGTTATTAATATAACTTTTTTTTGCGTTTTCAATTTTAACTTTATATACATTTCGCATCGCTTTATATATAGCCCACGCTTCACTAGAGTTTTCTATTTTTGCAATATTGTATTTATTAATTTTCTCTCTTTTTAAACGTCTTACTTCCTCATTAAACCAATTTATATTACAATTTTTTTTAATTTTTCGCCTTCTTGTCATATTTTTAACTGCATTTTCTAGACAGCTATCAAACTCCATCACGACGTCATTTAAATCAATATTCATATTCATTTCTTGGATGCTCCATATTTCTCTGATATATTGCTGTTTATTATATTTAAAAATATCGATTTCTTTATAATCAATGCTGTTAATCTTGTGTCTCATATTGTCAACTGTAATGTCTATTGCTTCATGATCCGAAATTTTATTTGAACTATTGGCCTTTGCCGATATATTGTTGTTATTTGTTATGACAAAATCAATTAATGTTTTCGAACTCTGCGTAATTCGTGTAAACTCTCCTATTACTTGTTTAAGGCCATTATCATCCAGCAAACATTGCATTTTATTTTTATAAAAACTGTCCTTACACCAATCTATATTAAAATCACCAGCTATTATTACATCGCAGTTTAATTCACTCATTTCTTCCAATACTTCTTCAAATACTCCCAAAAATTCCGTTTCAGCACTATTCGGTGATCTATATACAGATATAATTGTAATTGTGTAATTATTATGTTTCGCCATATAAGCAGCTATCCAAATTTTTGAGTCTATAATTTTTTCAAAGATTTTTTTCACATTCCAACTCTTTTTGAAATATGTTATTACTCCACCTGTTCTTGTTGAATTTGATACCGTTATAAATTGGTTGTAACCAATGAGTTGCGTTTCTTCCTCATTAATTTCTTTGGTTAAATGGGTTTCCGAAAGTATTATAAATTCAGGCTTTTTCATTTCTGCTAATATTTCTAATTGGTTATAGTTATTTAATATTCCTTGTATATTTGTGTATATGCCATGTATTTTCCGTGATTGTTATGGCACTAAACCACTTCTCCTCTTTTTTGCATTCAATTTATTTTGATATACGGGACAGTCTTTACTATTGGTCGAGTGATTCTCATCCAAACCTAGATTCAACCTGTTATTCACTCTCACACAATTAATACATTTATTTATTGTATCTTTATTACATTCCTTCGATTTATGACTTCCATGACATTTAATGCATACCTCTTCATATTTACAATCAGACGCTTTATGATTATATCCTTTACATTTAAAACACTGCATAATGTGTGTACCATCGAAAACTCTGCATTTCTCCCAACCAATATTAACTTTTTGTGCCATCATTACTTTCATATATGACTCGTTATCTAATTTGATTATAGCGTTGTATGTTGTATCACCATTTCTTTTATACTCGAAAAACTTTATTACTTCCATTTGGCTATCATTAAGAAAATTGTTTTGCCTTCTCAATTTTTCGATAATTTCAGTTTCCGTTAGTTTGAACGACATCCCAATTATTTTAATTTTCATATCAACTTGATTAGGAACTTTAATTTCATAGTCTTCACCCATTTTCTTTTGCATTGGTTCCTTTATTTTTTCCCTTTCTTCGTTACTTTCGCTCTGTATAACTACCGAACCATTTTTTCGCTGTTCTATATTAACTATTTTGAAGTTCATAGGATCAACTTTTTTATTTAAATCCTCCTTAGTTTTTACGACATCTTGTTTCCCCTTTGGTTTAATAATAAGCGGGTTTTGTTTATTTTTGTCTGGCATCCTTATATTACTTTTTAATGCATCGGCAAATGATAGCTTACTTGTTTTGACACTTGTTTCCTCTATTGTTTTTTTTATTTCATTACACATTATTTTGTTTTTCTCTTCAATTATATTACACATCTCTTTACTTTTATTTTGATTTTCATTTATCACTCCATACATCTTACTTATTTCCTTTACAGTTACATCGCATTGCCTTTGAGCTTCATATAATTTTCTCAATCTCTCTTCATACCTTTTTTCGATAGCTTCAAGTAGCGCTTTAATTTCATTTTCGTTTTGTTTTAAAGATTCTTTGAATTCGCCCTTATATTCAGCCAAATGTTGTTTGTTTTTTTTTCACACTTTCTTGAATATCTCCGATCGCCATATCCACATTATGAATATATTGAACACAGTCATCACACATAAAACGGATGAAGCCACCAGCCTCCAATATTCCACGAGAATATTGATCGATTCCCGAGCACTTTTTCGCACAATGATAAGCTTTTTTGCATACTCCTTCACACACCAAGCCAGATTCGCCGCGTATTGCCGTTTTACAATGATGGCAGTCCGACATATCTATGCTTCAACTTTATTTTGTTTTTTCCAATCAATAAATGGCTTTTTTGACTGTATTTCACCACCCGAATATGAAAAAACACTTTGTTTATGATTTTAAAATAGTCCTGTCTATTTAAATAGTCTTTAAATATTTTATTTTTCAAAAATTTGCGGAGCCTTTAATTTTTGCTCAATACCGTTACGAAATTATAAGTAAAAAAAGTTACATATTTTCAAAATGTTGTTTACCATATACGTAATCGCGTACTCCTAACATTATTAATAAAATGCTGCATAAATTAACTTGAAAAACGTTATTTTATTTAAACTTTATGGCCCATTATTACAACTTAGCGGGTTTAGTAAAAGGTATCTTTAGCTAAAGTGAACTTTAAAGTCACCTTTAACTTTTTTTCGTTACTACAACTTACTGATAAAATAACTTAAACTTTTTTAGTGTGGCAGTGTCGGAGCAGTAGCGATAATTTTTGCCAAATTAAACAAGATCTTCAAAAACAAAGTGGCAATGACCTGCTTCGTTTTTTGCTGTGTTTGCTCATTTTGTTTATATTTGAAGTTGCCATATTGAAAATAATGTATGTGGGTTTTTAATGAAATCGCTTATATTTACTTTTGAAATTTATTTTTATTTATGTTATATGTTATATAACATGTTATGTTATACTTTTAATATAACATTTAGGGTCATTATTACAACTTGCGGTTAACTAAAGGTTTGATTTTAGCGGGAAGATAACTTGATTTTCATTATTATGAGTACACAATAAGGTAAAAGTGAGCGTTAAGCTAAAGGGTAGATTATTCACCCTTTAACTTTTTAAGTTCCCTATATCTTTGTGCTTGCCATATTACATATTTTATTTCCAATATGAGAACTTCAAATATAAACATGAAAAATAAACGTCAATATATTAATAGCTTTTTAAATCAAAATGGATAAATGAATAAACATAACAAATAAGAAGGCACGCCGTTGCCACTGAATTTTTAAGCGTTTGTTAAATTGAGCAGTGTTATCGGCATTGCTCCTGTACTGCCATATTTTTGATAAAGTTAACTTTATTTTGTTCGTCCCATTATATGTTCGTTTGTTTTGACAATTTGTTAGTTTTCTCATTTAGCTGTGTCCCCGGTGCCCCATGTATATACATATAAGGCAAATTCAAACATAAACTCAATTTTAAAAGTTACAAGTAGGATGATCTTCCCTTTAGCTAACGTTCACTTTCACCTTATTGTTTAGTTATAATAATAAAAAATAATTATCTGCCCGTTAAAGTTATAGACAAGTTGTAATAATGGCCCTAAAACTACAAAAGTTACCGACAACGAAAACTTGAAAAAAACTGAAAATTAACACAACACTATTTAATAAACCAGAAATTAGTTTATGTCGAATATAAAAAAGAATACTCAAGTTTTTTGAACATGAGTTTACACTGAAGTTCGATACATAAGTTTAAACCAAACTTTCTTATTAACATTGTTAGAAAGCTATATAAGATATCAAAAAATGTTAATGAAAGTGTAGTGAATATTCTTTCCAGCCGGTAGTACTAAGACATTCTGAAATTGAACTGCAAATTTCGACTGTACACTTAAATTCTTAAAATTACAATACACAACTGGTTATTACAAGCCTTTAGTTAGGATTACGACCTAGCTTCTCACACCACTTATGTTGTGTGTGTTAATTTTGTCCGTAAAGGGCGGGACCTACAGTTTAAAGTCGACTCCGAACGACAGATTTTTGAGAAACTTTTCATAGCAATTTTATTTTACTTTCAGAGTTTTTACCAGAAATCTACTGAGAAGCAGTCGCCGAAGAAATATTTTTCATATTTCGTTTCGTTAAAAATGTCTGCCCTAGGGTTTGAACCGTCGCCTCACGTCTAATAAGACAACACTACCTACTAGACTGCGACGACTACAAAATTACAACTACGAAACTAAAAATAAAATATTAAATTCATACATACATACATAATTGGTCATTACAACAGTTCAGTCAGGATTACGACCTCGTTTCTCACACCATTTATGTTGTGTGTGTTAATTTTTTACATGAGTGGTTGGACCTACAGTTTAAAGTTGATTCCAAACGACAGATTTTTGAGAAACTTTTCATGGCAATATATTTACTCTCAGAGTTTTTGCCAGAAATCTGCTGAGAGGAAGTCGCCGAAGAAATACTTTTTGTATTTTGTTTTGATGTCTGGCCTGGGGCTCGAACCCTGGCTTTACGTCTAATAAGCCAACACACTACCTACTAGACTACGGCGATTTCAAATTATTAAATAAATTATTTTAATTGGGTCATAAATGGTAAATTAATGGTTTAATAAGTAATTGATAAGAAAAAAATGTTCAATGTTGGATTCTAGCTATGTTGACGCTAAGGGTGTCCACCCAGACAAAGTCTTTAGTTACTATCTGTATTATAAAGATCCAATACAGAAACATTTTGTTCTCTCGTAAATTTCATAATTCATTCACAATGACTGATTAGTACTGTTAGCTAAAAAGAGAAGACCATTTAAAAAATTTAGCTGCAATATAAAACGATTTGCATTTGAACTATTGCAAACTGCATAACAAACTGCTACTTGTCTGAAAATATAATATTGCCATTTGAAACAACCTGCTTTATAAATAAAGAATTAAAATGTAGACGGGAAATACAGGGGAATCAGGTCTTCGACCTCCTGCATAAAATACCTGTTCGGTTTCCGGAAGTTTCACTATATTTGTTGAATGTGCTATTCGTCGTGATAGCAGAGTTGATTAGGTTAGGTTAGAGGACGTGTACTTGTCAATTAAGACAAGTACAGTACCCGGAGGTCGAATTGACCCATTGTACATAACGGCCTTAAAAAGGAAGGATAGTAGAGGGGATAGAAAAAAAGGAGAGGAATTAGGAAATGGGAGAATGGGAGCGGAGGACCAAAAAAAAAAGGGAAAGCACGACTACACTGATGAATCCCTAGCACTTCTAAACCAGCTCAAGCTACTAAAGAATATGTGGAGAGCCTTGATGTCGGCTCTCGACACAGAGTTCAAACCCTTAAAGAAGCCCCTGCCAAGGGCTCTCAACCTCAACCTACCAAGAGCTTGGCAGTTACATAGGAGGTGCTCGAATTATTTCAGTGGTGTTTACTCAATTTTGGCGCTCACTGTGTATCGTGACCGTACTTATAGGGATACCACCCAGTGCCTTAAGGGTTCTCGTCTATGATTTCGCAAACTTGTCATTCGCGCTTCCGAATGTCCTCCATTGCAAGAACAAAGCTTTTCCTGTCAAAGATGGAGTCCTTCCAAAGAGGGTTCGGAGGAGTGACAGGAACATTGTCTCCTGTAGAGCGTTCCTGAATCTCGAAAATGATAGCCTGGTGGTTAAAATATGTGTGAATATCAGACAATATCCAGTTATATGAAGTCGCCAGTGCGTTATTGATGGATGTCAAGTTAATCTTAGAGCAGCGTCCATTGCTCAGAAATGTATCCTTTTGACTACAGTTAAGTAAAACAATATCCAGTGTGGCAAATGCGTCAAGTAGGCCTTCCCCTCTTAGATTAGTGTATGGTCAGCCCCATTCAACAGTCCAAGCATTATAATCCCCGGCAATTCCCACAAATCTTTTGTCCTTAACCTCTTTAACGTTTGAAGTCTTCTATCGATAAGCTAGCCGAAAGTCCTCCTTCCTGTTGTCAATATTTCCCGCTGGGAATTTACCACAGGACCATATCGACGCCTTGTTGCATTTGCTGGTAACTCAATGCTGATTTTCAGGTGCTCTATATTGCTCGCTCAGTATTGTCAAGTTTATTCTCCGTTCCCGCACCGTCTGTTTAAAAAGTTCCTGCGCCGCTTCGCAGTGGTTTGAATTCAACTACAAGACTCTCATTTACCCACGTTCATTAACGTTAGTCTGTAGACATGGTCTGGCGTTAGCGGCTTGCTAGTATAGCAACGATATAGAAAGTACTACAGCACACATCGCACACTGAAGATTTTGCTAATCTAGCTGGTCAAAAGTCGTTTTTTTTTTAGTTTTAATTAGAGTAAATATTTTTTTATCAAATAATTAAGAGCACTTGTTATAAAATAACAACAATAACATTATAACGGTTCTTTAAACTTGTATATTTTTGAGTGAATTAAAAACAACAAAAACAGTTACATGAAATTGCTCATTCTTAAAAGCTTGTAACTTTTTATTGGAATGGAATTTTTTAACAATTTTTTTTGTTTTGAAGCTCAACTTATTCGCTGTTAATATCACAAGAATTTACTTTTAGAACCTCGAAAACTATTTTCGTTCTACTTCATTTAAACAATTACTTTTTTTTGGTAACTTAAGAAAAAAAATTCAATAATCGATAAATTTTTTTGTTCATAACGATTCAACACCAAATTAGTTTTATACGAACGTCTGAAGTACCTACTTTAAGGCACGTATGAAATTATCTGCCGAGATTTACCGTAACTGACACTAATAGAGATTTAATAAGCAGACTTTTAATAACATCTGACCCATATATAAACAGTTTGCGAAGACCTCCTGTATATGAAAAAGCAGCATTGACCCCTGAAGCACTACATTTATTGAAATTTACAGAAATAACAGAAGAAAACCATGAATTTTAACATTTTATTCTTACTTTAATTTATATGTATGCACATATGAAATATATTCTGATAAAAAATTGTCACCTTGTGAAAATACAACTCCACATATTTAATGTCCACGTTAGTGACAAAATTAATAAAAATTGAAATAAAAATAAATTGTTACTTCTACCTCTTTATTTATTTTAAACATTATCATGCATACTCACTGCTTTCTTACTTTTTGATATTCAACGCGAATAATATCAGAAATAAATTTTTGTAGTTGTATGGGGCTGGGCGTGGCAGTGGTCCAATGTCGCCCATTTTTCGACACTGGTACAGATTGTCCTAGTAACACCTTGTACCAAAATTCATAAGTCTAGCATAATTTTTTTCCAAGATATTTAATTTTGTCTCCCTAGAATGGCTAAAACTTACATTGTACATCGCCTGGTATATGGACCTTTTTTCTCCGGCATCATCTCTACGAGTTCCGCTATTCTATCGCCTAACTTTGTGAAATCATCTGCTTCCTCTTCAGGGACTTTGCTCCTCTGCAACTTGTTTTGCGTCAGCGGTAGTGTGGGAGTAACCTCGAAGCCGTCTGGAAAGGATTCAGCAAAGAGCTGTCCTGCTGTGTCTCCTTTGCGCATTTGGTGCCGGCTGGAGGAATAGCGCCTATTGTCTTAAATTCGTTGTGTAGTTAACTTAATTGCGGACCCATGATTATCTTTGCAATGCAGGGAGGCCATGTGAGGGTTGACATAAGTCCTTATGATCTCTTTTGTTCAGAGCCAGACCGGGACGTAGACAGGTTTAAATATTTCATTATAGTCCGGTATACCTTAATCAGAATCTTACTGGTGTCAACTAGGCTCCGATCGTCTACATCCGTAGGGAGCGCGTCCACACGCATGCTTGTCTGTGATTCCCATTCCCGGTATTACCGCGATACCACGGTAGTTCAATGCTTTGAGTGGAGTTGTTTCGCTTTGATACATCGATGTCATTGGGTATATTCCAGACTTTTCATCCGCGCCTTTACGACAAGCAGGAGACCACTGTGATATAATTCTAATCCGCTACCACACGGCGTCAGTTGTTTGAGTAACTGTATATTGTATATGTATAATTGTGTTCAAGTAGGATGCATTTATTTTTTATACTATACATACAATCTATATATATATAAATGAAGGTTTGTTTGTATGTAATTAATAGAATCGTAAACTATGCATTTGATCATGCTATGATCTTCAGCAAAGTTGTTGCGCATGAGCCGGGGAAGGTTTCTAAGTTGGTATGACCAATTTCCGACAGGTGGCGCCACTGAAAATTACTAAAAATGCTTTAAATCGTAAACTGTGTATTTGATCATATTATGATTTTTAGCAAAGTTGTTGCGCATGAGCCGACGAAGGTTTCTAAGTTGGTATGACCAATATCCGACAGGTGGCGCCACTGAAAATTACTAAAAATGAATTAAATCGTAAACTGTACATTTGATCATGTTATGAACTTCAGCAAAGTTGTTGCGCAGTATCAGACGAAGGTTTATAATATGCTATGGCTAATTTAAGACAGGTGGCGTCACTGAAAATTACTCAAAATGAATTAAATCATAAACTGTGCATTTGATCATGATATATCATATGATCTTTAGCAAAGGTGTTACGCATAAGTCGACGGAGGTTTCTAAGTTGGTGCGATTAGTTTCCGAAAAATGGAGCCACTAAGAATTATTCAAATTGAATTGAATCGTAAACTATGCTATGTTGATCTGGCATATATCAGATATTTTAGCATTTATGATTTTAATAACATTTAGTATAACTCATTCATGTAAAATTTGAAACATTTTAATTTTGGAAAATTTTTAAAAATTCTGTTGGGTTCAATTGAATTGAGTACATTGTGAGATTCTAATAAATTTAACACATTTTTCACATCATTCCCGTGCAATCATGCCTCCAAAGCGGCAAGCAATTGGTCGACCTACACCTCGAGCACGGAAGAAAAGACCATTACGAGCCTCAGAATCAGACGGGCAACTAGCATTGAGACTGGAAAATCTTCGAGTACATGCCGCTGAGACCCGTTGGCGTGAATCACTTGAACAACGAAAAGTGAGATTAGAAACTGATCGAATGCGTACTACCCAGGCCTGTTCGTCTGAATCATCTGGACAACGGGAAACAAATTCAATAAAATGATTCAAAAATAATTTGATATTTGTGTAATGTCTTCCCTTCAAATTTATTTTAGTTGGTGGCGCAGCTACACGCGCAGGGTACAGCTAGTATTTAATAAAAAAAAAATTACTATATTTTATATATTTATAATATAATTTTGTATATTACCTCTTGAGGTCATCACTGCTATTAAAGAAGAACGCAACACATGCATATTTTTAATGGAAAAGTTGATTTAATTTTACAAACACGATATTAATTAAACACTTCTAAAAATTTTCAGGAAAATCTTGGAGGTAATTCGAAAACTGTTATGTTAGCAACTATATCCCCTGCTAGTATACATGTTGATGAAACATTAGCAACTCTTCGATATGCTTGTCAAGCTAGGCGAATTGTGAACAGAATAAAGGTGAATGAATCCGAACACGATAAAGTAATAAGAGAACTAAAATCGGAAATTGAAAGGCTCAAGTCTTTGCATTACGAATATGTGCGTCAAAAAAAAGTTACAGAAAATGTGAATATAGTTACAAGGAATATTGTAATTGATACCTACAATTCAAATGAATTTGAAATAGAAAACTTAAAAGAACAGCTCTTTGACATGGAAAAGGAACTAACTCGTGCTCAGAAGACTTGGTTGGAACGCTTGAAAGAGGCTGAAGATTTAAGACAATCTGAACTGCATTTACTTAAAAGAAAGGGGCTTGCGATTGCATTAGATAACGAACAGCAACAAGCGTGCCTTGTTAATTTAACAGATGATCCTATGCTATCTGAAACACTATTTTACATATTGCCTCCAGGTTGTGTGAAAATTGGTCGAACGAGATCTACATTAGGTGGAACTAAACCCGATATTATTCTTAATGGCCCACTTGTTGCTCACAATCATTGGTAAAAATAGCTTTTATGTTAATTTTATTCAATTCTACAACTATTTGTATTACAGTTCAATTGAAAACTTAGATGGAAAATTATTTGTTACACCAGAGAACTGTGATTTTGAGACGTATTTAAATGGGGAATTAGTTAGCGGCAAAAAGGAAATGTTGCACGGTGATCGTTTAGTAATTGGAGGCTCCCATTTCTTTCGTGTTTCAAACCCGTTTTGTGTGCAAAAAGATAAGAAAAGGAAGGTAAGTTTAATTATAATTAATATTTACTACTAAATAAGGGCATGCTTGAGTTTTGCAGTTGGCCGACTTTTATCAAGCATATCAAGAAGTACTTGAAACACAAGAACATAAGTTACGAAGCGAAATTGAAGAAGAGAAAAGAATTGCTTTATCCAGAATTGAAAATCAACGCATTGAACATGAACGAAGTGTGCAGGAGCGTATGGATAAAATGGAATTGGAAAAACTAATGCTAAAATGCAACAAAGAAATCTTAGAGTCGGAGAAAAAAATAATTGAAGAAAAATCAAAGAACTTCAGTGCTACAGAATCGAACACAATCACATGTGGATTTGTATCATCTAACAAATCAAAGTTTGAAGAGGAAATAAATAATATTATGCAACAGCCAAGTGCAGGAAGCTTACATAAAATTCAACTAAAGGTATGATGTACATTTTTTTCAATCTTTTTAACAGATAGCTTAAAGAAATGATTAATCTTAAAATGAATGGGAAAATAAGTATGTTTGTTGAAATTATTTTTTTTTATATTTTTAAAGTTTGTACTTCCAACTTTCTTATGCCAAATGATTTGTAGGTAAAATAGTTGTGAACATTTTATAATTACCTTGTCAAATTAATAAGCAGGCATAAAAGGCTAATACGCTTCACAAAAAGGAACATTATGGCAGATGATCTTATCATATGCACGAACTTCTGTTAAGTAGAACATGTCTGATTTGGATTTAAATATATTTTATTTATTTATAAAATTAATAAATTAAATTTACTAAAATATAAAAAAAAAAACAAATGAAAACCTTCAAAATTCATATTATACAATGAATACAGTTTTTTGTATGCGACAAAATATATGCGTCTCTTTAAGAACTCACAAAAATATTAACTTTACCAATATTTAGTTGTTTAGCCATTATTTTTTAAAATTTCTGCACATCTTCGTGCCACGGACTCTATGAGGTTCATAAAAATTTCTCCAGAAATTCATTCCAAGCAACATGGCGGAAAAGTTCGTTCCTATTCCTGCAATTATCGTCGTTAATTTTACGATCTACAATATCCCATAGATTATCTATTGGATTGAGATCTGGTGATTGCACAACAAGACAACGATTCTAAACATATTGCTAAATGTTTGAAAGAGTGGTTTGCACGCAATAAGGTAAATGTTTTGAAATTGCCAGCGCAATCGCCCGATCTCAATCCCATAGGCTTGTATTAAAAATGATACAGTTCAATTTTTTAGACCATATAACTTTCATTCAAAAAAATTTAGATGCCGTTATTTTAAACCAAATAAAAAAAAATTCAAAAAGGGCATAAATATGGCTTTGCGATAAATATGAATTTCTTAATGATTCTCTGGTGAGTTTAAGTTTTTATCGTAAATAATAGATTATCTCCTGTATTTGAGAAGAAAATGAAAGTTAAGTATTGGATGAAAATGAAGATGTTGATCTAAATGTTCCAGTTGCTGAAGACACTGAAGAAAAAGAAAACAGAAGCTTAACTTATAAACAGACGAAAATATTTGCAGCAATAAACATTGATAAAATATTATAAATTTTTACGCAGATTGGGAGTAGTTGTTTCTTGAACTGTTGTAGAATTGAGATTATTAACTTTTAGGCGTTACTAGCTTCGCATCCGCTCGAGTAAATATAGAGTGATTGTTACTGTTTTTCTCATACTCAGCCCACGTTATAAACAAACGCTTGAAAAAAAATTTTAAATAAAAAATTAGATTGTTTTACAAAATTTTAAAATAAAAATTTCGGTCAACTATGTATGTATGAGATAACAGAATCAGTCGCGCGTGATGAAAAATGAAAAAATAGTGTAATCATTTATTAACTGTTTTAATCCATTATCATTAATTATGCATTCAATTTTCTTCTTATAAACACTTTCTTTTGACCAATTAATACTAAAGTCTCCAATAATAACAATGTCTTTGTCCTTTTCAATAAGTTCTTCAATTATTTCCTCAATTATATCACAAAATTCAGCTTCTTGACTTCTTGGTTACCGATAAACTCCCACTATTATCATCGGGAGGTACGGACTTTCGGAAAAAGCCACCGATTATATTGTGCCTGAGGCTATGTTCCTGCCTGGTTTAAGGATACTTATACCGGAAAGGGCACAACGGAATGGAATGGAATGGTGGGTACTCCAGGGGCAAAGAGGTATACCCATCTTCACAGATGGGTCTAAGTTAGGTGGATGTACAGGTGCTGTGGTTTTCTGTGGGGAACTCGGTCTTGAACTCCACTTCAGGTTGAATGATGACTGCAGCGTTTTTCAGGCTGAGATTTTCACAATTTTGAAGGCTATTGAGGCCATAGCTGGTGGTCCAACTTCGGATTCGAAATCTTACATGATATTCTTTGACAGTCAGGCCGCCCTTAGGGCCATTGCGTCGGTCTGGTGCAAATCACGGCTCGTTCGCGAGTGCAAGGAGTCGTTAAGGACTTTTGGACTAGACCGTATCCGTCTGTGCTGGGTTCCGGGTCATAGCGGAATACTGGGCAATGAGACGGTGGCTGCCCTCGCTAGGTTAGGTTCGCTTTCTGGGGACGATTTGATAGTTGGTCCTGACCCCCCGGCCTGTCACCTCTATGGCCTCATCAATGGATGGGTCAGGGAGGAAGAGCAGAGCCGTTGGGGGAACGGAACAGGTTGTTTTGTCTCTAGATGTCTATGGTCTGCTGTCGACAATAGGAGAACACGTTGGCTGCTGGGCTTGGATAAGGCCAGCTTAAAGTTGGTTGTCGGTTTTATCACAGGGCACTGCGAGATTAGGTCGCTGGCGGACTATTGCAGGGCATGTTGCGATGAGGAGGAGTTGGAGACTATCGAACACCTCTGTAACTGCCCAGCCCTTGGTAGAATGAGGTTGAGGACCCTTGGCAGGGCCTTCTTTGAGAGTTTGAATTGTGTGTCGAGAGCCGACATCAAGGCTCTCCACAGATTCATTAGTGGCTTAGGCTGGTTGAGAGGTGCTAGGGCTTCATTAGTGTAGTCGCGCCTTCCCCTTTTTGTTGTGTCTTATCTCTGTAATTCCTCCACTTCCCATTCTCCCCTTTCCTACATCCTCTCCTTTTTAATCCCTCTATTATCCTTCCCTCTGTAAGGACGTTGTACAATGGGTCAATTCGACCTCCGGGTACTGTACTTGTCTTTATTGACAAGTACACGTCCTCTAACCTGGCCTAACCTAACCATCATCGAGTAATTGTTGCATTTTACGATATATGCACCAATCCAGTATTTGAATTATTATTATTATCTTTATTAGAAGTATTTATAATACTTTTAAAATACAATTCATTTTAATTACAAACATCAATTAGGTAAACCCTGATTAAAATAAACATGTTTTATAAAATTTACTATTCTCTTTCTAAAAATATTCATGTTTGCTTCATTTTTCACATCAGCCGGCATCATGTTATATAGATTCAATCCTTTACAGAATAACGATCTCTGCATTACACTTGTGTCTGCTCTTGGTGGTCTAAAATCTAAAGCATTCCGTAGGTTGTAGGGTTGAACTTCTCCAACATATCTTATTTGCTCGGTCAGGTATTCTGGTGAACATCCCATTTTCATTTTCTTGATAAAAAGTATTGTGTTTAGCTGCAATCTTTGTTTTATATTTAACCATTTCAATGTGTCTAACATATATTTAATAGATGTAAACCGGTTACATTTTAAAATTGAGCGCATAGCCTTATTTTGTAATTTTTGTAGCCTATTTATTTGATGGTCTGAACAGCAGGTGAATAATATAGTTGAACCATACTCAAAATGTGGTTTTATCATTGTGTTGTAAATGTTAATTGCAGTTAATATTGACACTTTATTTCTTATTCTTTTAAAAAACCCAATTTTTTTACCAATTTTTCTGCAAATATATTCAATGTGTTCCTTAAAATTTAAACATTTATCTATTAAGAAACCCAGATATTTAATTGTATTTACTTTCTCTATAATAACGTTATTTATCTTGATTAATTTGTCAGTCTTCATATTAATTTTCATTAATTTTGTCTTGCTTTCATTCAATTTTAATTTGTTCATTTTTAGCCATTTATTTATATTATCGATATCTTTATCTAAGTTTTCATAACACAATTCTTCTGTCACCGCTTCAGTAAAAATCAACGTATCATCAGCATATAGGACTATCTCACAATTCTCCAAGACTCCTTCAATGTCATTAATATATATTATAAAAAGAAGAGCTCCCAATACAGAACCCTGTGGTACTCCGAAATCGTTTTCAATTGGATCAGATATTATTTTGTTGACATTAGTATATTGTCTGCGATTCGTTAGATATGATTTAAACCATTTTAGCTCCGTATCTTTAATTCCATATTTATATAGTTTTTTTAACAATATATCTCTGTCTATAGTTTCAAAAGCTCTTTTGAAATCGAGGAAAATCGCTAATACTTTGTTATTCTTTTGTCTACTCTTAAATCTATTTACAACATAATTTACAGCAGTTTCGCATGAAAAGCGCTTTCTGAATCCTGATTGATATTTAGATAGGAAGCCATGTTGTTCTATATAATCTTCAAGTTGATTTTTCACTATTATTTCAAAGACTTTCTCACATGTTTTCAATGTATTAATCGGTCGGTACTCCTCACATTTCACCGTATTTTTTACCTTTTCGATTGGGATTATCATCGACTCTTTCCAATTACTTGGAATACTCCAGTTATTAATGATTTGTTTATGTATCTTAATAAAATATTGCCTAGTATACCCCAATTGTCAAGAATTATGCTGCTTGATGTTTTTGTATAATCTGGTTTCTTCTTAATACTTTTAAAAACAGTTTTCAGCTCTTGCAAAGTTATTGCACAAAATTTAAAATTAGAATTTATCACAGATATTTGATTTTCATATTGCACATCATCAATGGAAGATCTAATTTCCTTAATACTATTTACAAAATACTTGTTAAAAATAACGGCTATTTGCGCGTTTTCTTTATATTCTATATTTTCATGTATCACAGTTTTTATCACATTTTTTGGTTTCCTTAAGACTAGTTCCTTGATCCTGTACCACATTTCCTTCTGGTTATATGCATTATTTATTTTATTATTAATGTATCTATTTTTTTCACGTTCAATTTTAACTTTATATATATTTCTTATTGCCTTATAATTATTCCATGCTTCATTCGTGTTCTCATTTATTGCACTTTGATATCTATAAACTTTTTCTCTTTTTAATAATCTGAGTTCATTATTGAACCATAGTTTATATTTTCTTTCATTTATTTTCTTTTTGAATGTGAATTTCTCTATCACGCTTTCTAAGCATCGGTCAAAATTTAACACATCCAAATTGAGATCATCTGTTTCACTATTATTTAATATTGCACTTATTTCATTTTTGAAGCTGTTTTTATTATATATAAAAATGTCCTTTTCCTTAATACGATTTTCTTTAGCACAAATATTCTCAATAAAAATGTCTATAGATTCATGATCCGAAATTTTATTATTTATATTATTTTTCGCCGTAATCGTTCTATTATTTGTTATTATATAGTCTATTAAAGTTTTTGAGTTTTGTGTTATTCTTGTGTATTCATTCATTATATGTTTTAGTCCATTATCGTTAATTATACCTTCCAGTTTACTGGCGTAGAAGTCGTTTTTCCGGTCAATATTAAAATCTCCAACAATTAAAATATCACTATTCCTTTCACATATTTCTTCTATAATATCTTGAAAATTATCACAAAATTCAGATTTTGAACCACTTGGTGATCTATATACTGCCATAATTATAAGAGATGTTTTTTCAAATTTCGCCATATATACACTAATCCAATGTTTATTGTCTTTAATATTTTCTTTGATTTTTTTCACATTCCAATGTTTTTTAAAATAAATTATTACACCTCCTGTCCTAGAGGAATTTGACAAAGAATAATAATGGTCATATTTTTCTATTTGAATTTCACTTTCATCTATTTCTTCCGTTTGATGCGTTTCAGATAGTATTATGAACTCAGGTTTATCAATTTCTGCTATAATTTCGAGTTGACTGAAGTTATTTATTAAGCCTTGTATGTTGGTATATATTCCACGTAGTTGCGATGGTTGTTAGGTTGATAGACCTATTCTTCTCTTTTTAAGATTTAATTTGTTCTGATACACCGGACATGAACGACTATTAGTTACGTGATTTTCATCTAGTCCTAAATTAAGTCTTTTATTTTCCTTTACACAATTAACACATTTCAACAAGATTTCTTTATTACATTCTTTACTATCGTGATTTCCATGACATTTGAAGCATACTCTTTCATTCTTGCATTCAGACGATTTATGATTGTAACCTCGACATTTAAAACATTGCATAATATATGTACCGTCAAAAATCCTACATCTCTCCCATCCAACATTAAGTTTCTGTACTGTTAACACTTTTGTGTAGGACTCAAAGTCTATTTTCAAATTTGCATTAAAAATTGATCTATTATTTCTTTTCGTTTCAAAAATTTTCACAACATCTATATCACTGTTTTTTAATATTTCATTTTGTTTTTTTAATTTTTCAACCAGTTCTTTATTAGATACTTTGAAGCTCATATCAGTTATCAAAATGTGCATATTTATATCCTTAGGAATTTTTACTTCATATTCATTACTAATTTCACTTTGAATTGCATCTTTTATTTTTTCGCGTTCGTTAACATTTTCACTCTGAATCACAAGTGTACCATTTTTTCTATTTTCAACATTAGTAATCTTAAAATTAATTGGATCGACTTTTTTATTTAAATCAGCTTTGGTTTTTTCTACACTTTGTCTCTCCCTGGGTTTAATAATTAAGGGAACATTTTTTGAAAGATCTGGCATCACATTATTTTTTAAGGTTTGTGCATATGATATTTTTGTTGTTTTTTCGTTTGTGTTTTTTATAACCTTTCTTATTTCATCACATACTTTAACATTGCTCTTTTCAATTGTATCACAGATATCTTTGTTTTTGCTCTCAATTTGGTTAATATTTCCATACAAATTTTTCACTTCTTGTACATTTTTCTCACAAAGTTTTTGTATAATATCTATTTTCTGGAATCTTTCATCGTAACGTTTTTCAATAGCTTCCAATAAGGCCTTAATTTCATATTCATTTTGTTTCAGTGATCTTTCAAATTCATGCTTGTAGTCTAATAATGATTGTTTGTTTTTATCAACACTTTCTTGTATTTCTCTTATAACAAGATCTACATTTTGAATATATAGCATACAATCATTACAGATATACCTCACAAAATTGTCCTCATCTATAATATTTGCCGAGTATTGGTCAATACCGGCACATTTTTTTGTATCGTGATAAATTTTTCCACATATACCATTGCAACGAATGCCACTTTCACCTCTTATTGCTGACTTGCATTTACTGCATTCAGCCATATTACTTTTTATTTATTTTTTTGTTTTTTAAGTTTGAATAAAAAAAACACTTTTTATTAAGTATTTTATTTTTATATGATAAAATCATATATATTTTATGTTTTTAATAGTCACTATCTATTTTTAAAGCACTTTATTTTATTTATTTATTTATTTAAATCAGAGCTTTGATATTTTCCTTGTTCACTAAAACAGAGTTGCCAAAAATGAAATCACTAACTTTTTCAAATATCATTTTCACCTCCCAACATTTGTTACTACATTATTATACCCCCGGTTCTCGTTGAATTGGATAATAATGCCATTTGAAAGTATTCTGGTATCACTATTTCTGATTCATCCACATTGCCCGTTAGGTGTGTTTCCGATAATATTATAAAATGTGTTTTCATTATATCTGCAATTGCTTCTATTTGATTAAAGTTGTTAATTAACCCCTGTACATTTGTATACATGTCATATAAATCCTTTAATTGTTATTCATTTATGCCCATTATTCGCTTTTTTAAATTCAATTTGTTTTTATAAACAGTACATTCTCTATCTGTAGTCGCATGATTTTCATCTAAACCCAGATTCAGTTTTTTATTACTTTTTACGCAGTTGAGACATTTTTTATTTGTTCTTCCTTACATTGCTTTGTATTATGATTTCCGTGACATTTGAGACATATTTCGCTGTTCTTGCAGTTCACCGGCTTATGGTTGAATCCATTACACCAATAACACCTCGTTACTACCGTTTCATCAAACACTCGACATTTTTCGCACCCAACATTTAATTTTGGTGCCGCAATTGCTTTTAGGTAGGATCCACTATTCTTAAGTTTGCGTTATAAATTAATCTGTTGTTTCTTCTTGTTTCATATACTTTTATTAAATTAATTTTACTATTTTCCATGACCTGATTTTGCTTTCTTAATTTTTCAATAAGTTCTTTTTCTTCATATTTAAATGTCATATACATTATAGCTATTATCGTTTCAATTTCAGTTGGCACTTTTATCTCGTATGTTTCACTCATTTTGTTCTCGATGGCACTTTTTATTTTACCTCGTTCATCTTTGTTTTCACTTTGAATGATCACTGTTCCATTTCTTCTACTTTCAAATTTGTTATTTTAAAATCTATTGGGTCTACCTTTTTATTTAAATCTTCTTTTGTTTTTTCAATTTTTTGCTTTTCCTTGGGTTTAATTACCAATGGCACTTGAATTTTAACCTCTGGCAACACTGAATACTTTTTAATTGCATCTGCGAAAATTTAAGTCTATTAAGCCGAAAGTCCATACCATCCTTTTCATGCGCCTTGTATTACATGCGAGTCTTGCTTTCTATGCCAATTTTATTGCAAGTTACACACAATGCGTTTATGCGTCTGGTTTTTTGTTTTCATGAGCTGTTGTGGTAAACAACAAACAAGCGAACAAGAACATTTTTGGAAAAAATAGAAAATCAAATTGTAATTTTAAACGAATTTATGGCATTAATTACAAACTTATGAGTTTACATATGTGATATTTTGACATTTGAAAAACGCTCATAACATAAAGGTTAGGTTAGGTTAGAGGACGTGTACCTGTCAGTCAAGACAGGTACAGTACCCGTAGGTCAGATTGACCCATTGTACAACGTCCTAAAGGAGGGAAGGATAGTGTAGGGTGTAGGATGAAAGGAGGGTATATGGGAAAGGGGGGAGTGGGAAGCGGAGGAATCACACAGACCAGACACAAACAAAAGGATGATAGAGCCTCTCAACCAGCCTAAGCCACTAATGAATCTGGAGAGCCTTGATGTCGGCTCTCGACACAGAATTCAAACTCTCAAAGAAGGGCCTACCAAGAGTCCTCAACCTCAATCTACCAAGGGCTGGGCAGTTACAGAGGAGGTGTTCGATAGTCTCCAACTCCTCCTCATCGCAACACGCCCTGCAATAGTCCGGCTGGGATCTGTTCCAGATCCCCGTCAGTGACCTAATCTCGCAGTGCCCCGTGGTAAAACCGGCGAACAACCTTAAGCTGGCCTTATTTAAGCCCAGCAGCCAACCTGTTCTCTTACTGTCTACAGCAGGCCATAGACACCTAGAAACAAAACAACCCGATCCGTTCCCCCATCGCCTCTGCTCTTTCTCCATGACCCATCCATTGATGAGGCCATAGAGGTGGCAGACTGGGGGGTCAGGACCAACCATCAAATCGCCTACTGAAAGCGAACCTAGCCTAGCGAGGGCATCCGCCGTCTCATTGCCCGGTATTCCGCTATGTCCCGGAACCCAGCACAGACGGATACGGTCCGGTCCAAAAGTCCTCAACGACTCCTTGCACTCGCATACAAGCCGTGATTTGCACCAGACCGACGCAATGGCCCTAAGGTCAGCCTGACTGTCAACGAAGATCATGTAAGATTCGGAATCCGAAGCTGGGCCACCAGCTATGGCCCCAATAGCCTTCAAGATTGCGAAAATCACCGCCTGAAAAACACTGCAGTCATCATTCAACCTGAAGTGGAGTTCAAGACCGACGAGTTCCCTACAGGAAACCCCAGCACCTGTACGTCCACCTAACTTAGACACATGCCCCTGGAGTACCCCACTATTCCATTGTGTCCTATCCGGTATAAGTATTCTTAAACCAGGCAGGAACATAGCCTCAGGCACAATATAATCAGTGGCTTTTTCTGAAAGCGCATGTCTTCCATCAGGAAAGACGACATTCAGAACTCTGAAGTGACCTATTGAACGCTGTTTCCAGCAGCCCGATTCCCTCAGGCGTATGGCACTACGCGCTGCACACCGCTTGACATACAAGTCAAGCGGAGTCAGGCAGAGCACAGTGTCAAGAGCAGCCTGAGGGCAACTCTTCCTCACTCCAGTGATACTAAAGGAGGCAATCCGTTGTACCTTATCTAAGATTTTCCGTTGAAAACTCTTATCTAAGGCACTCCACCAGACACGCAGCCATAAGTAATAACCGATCTAACAATCGCCGTATATATCCAGCGAATGGCCCTAGGCGGAAGACCCCAGCTCTTACCTATGGAGTTCCTACACTGGTAGAAAGCATTCATTCCCTTCTTCATTCTTTCCTCGGTGTTTCTTTTCCAGTTCAGCTTACTGTCCAGGACAACACCCAAGTACTTGACCTCAGAAGACAACGGAAGCTCCCTACCAGCTAACCTCGGCAATCTGAAAGTTTCAATCTTGTACCGACGCGAGAACAAGACGAGGTCCGTCTTATTTGGATTTATACCCAGACCACATTTCGTAGCCCAAGAGGATAAAATTCCAAGAGCAGACTCCATCAGTTCCCCCAGCGTCGGCAAAAATTTTCCACCCACCAGAATAGCCACATCATCGGCATATGCCACAACCCTAAAGCCTTTACTTTCCAAAAGCCTCAGACCAACATTAGCCACCAAGAGCCACAAGAGAGGGGATAGGACACCCCCTGCGGTGTACCCCTGGTCGCACGCTTGACGATAGAACATCCACCCAGATTCGATCGGATTAGTCTATTACCCAGCATGTGGGTGATAAACCGCACCAGAAAATCTGGGACATGTATATCCCTTAGAGAATTCTCAATAGAGGAAGTGGTGACATTATTGAAGGCCCCCTCTATATCAAGGAAAGCCGACAGTGTGTACTCACCCCTAGCCAAATTCGCCTCAACAAAACCTGTCATCATGAAGAGCGCTCTCAACGGACTTACCCTTAATGTAAGCACGTTGCGACCTACTCAACAGAGACCGGTCCATGTTTGACCTCAAATATAGATCGATAAGTCTTCAAAGCTTTCAAAAGAAAGGATGAGAGCGATATCGGTCTATAATCCTTAGGGCCGATGTGACTGTGTTTACCAGGTTTTGGTATAAAATCCACAAGCACATCTTTCCAACCATCAGGTATATCACACAACCGGAGACAGTCCCTATACACGTCCACCAGACATTCGTGCAATATATCACCAGCATGCTGAAGCAGAGCCGGAAAGATACAATCCGGACCAGGCGACTTAAAGGGCTCAAAACTACTTATAGCCCATTTGACCTTGTCTTTGGTAATGATATCCTCTAAGACGGGCATCATGCCAGCATCACAGAAGGGATCAGCTACGTCCAATGGATAGCTTACTGGATCCTCACAATTGGGAAAATGAGTGCTCAATAGGACCTCTAGGGTTTCTTTTCTCGAGGATGTCCACGTACCATCATTCCTTTGGATGAAGCCTAGGACTTTGGGGTCCTTCGACAGCATCCTTCGGAAACGAGCCACGTCGGCAACATCCTCGATACTCGTGCAGAAACTCATCCAGGCGGTTCTTTTTGAGCGCTTTATTTCCCTTTTATAATCATTAAAACTGGATATATATGCAGAGCAATCGACATCCCTACCCGACCTCTTAGCCTTATTAAAGAGTCGCCTAGTACAGCAGTGGAGTCTCTGGAGTTCCGCATTCCACCAGGCTGGCTGGCTCCTCTTACCCGGGTAAGTGAGAGGACAAGCATCTCTATAACAAGACAACAAAATATCCGTCAAAGATCCAACTCGATCATTGATGCCAGGAGGGGAACGACCCCTAAGGGCCCTAAGTTCCTCCTCCACAGCCTTCTCATATCTGATCCAGTCGGTTCTTCTTGGATTCCTAAAGGGCTCATTAAAGCCACCAGATAGATTAATACTGAAGGATATCAGTTGGTGATCAGAGAAAGAACACTCATCTGAAACCCTCCAGTCACTAATCATAGACCTATCCATATTAGAGAGTGTAATGTCAATTACCGCCACCGTAACACGGTTCCTAAACGTTGGCGTATTACCAACGTTACAAATAGTAAGCCTCTTAAGAATAATGATATTCAAAATCGACTCACCCCTAGTATTTATGTCAGCACTTCCCCATTGTGTGTGATGAGCATTGGCATCACAACCCAAGACAAGGCGACATCTTTTCCTCTTCGCATGCTCCACCAGTAATTCAATTAAGTCACCAGGAGGGGATGCAGCCTCATACGGCATGTACACAGATGACAGCATCAAATCGATCCCAAAGTCATCTCTGTACGCCACAGTTGTTACGTAACCTGTACAAAAGGAAGGAGTGATTAACAAATCCAAATTACTTCTAGCTAAAATACAGGTTCTTACCTTCTCACATACCTATAATCAGGATCGTTCAGACCCAGAATACTATCCCTAAGGATCCAAGGTTCCTGGATAAGAGCAATATCAACTTCAAGGCGGCGCAGGGTGGTTAGCAGGTTGTGTGAGGCGGCCTCGCAGTGATGCAGATTAATCTGCACCACTTTTAGCCTCCTCTGGGTCCTTGGCACCACTTATGTCCGGATGTCGGAACTTTAAGCGTGCCAACCCACACAACACCACGCCACCCCTTGCACCCAGCCACTGAAGTGAATCCTGATCAATAGCGATCCGAAGATCGCAGCCTTTCTTACCGTCACCAGCCAGGGAGTTGACAACTACCCACGAGCTGGTGTTTAATCCGTCATTCTGCTTTCCAATAAGTTTGGGTATGACATTCACCTGCCTAAAAGTAGGCGGGCGCCATACCGTCACTATTGGACGTAGAGGGAGGTCGGATTGAGGGACCACCTCCAAGCGAGCACCAGGCCAGAGTTCACCAAGGCGCTTCACTGATTTCACAAGGAACTTTACAGTTCCCTCGTTTTCACAGTCCACTACCTTGATGCCCTTGGACCAACCGATGGAAAATATGCGGGCATTTCTTCCATCAGAACTCTCCTCCGTCATAAACTCAATGAGCCTTTCTTCAACCAGATCCCATTTTTCAGGAGAGATTTTGCCATTTAAATCCGACCTATCAACGAAAGCCAGCTAAAGGGAAGGTTTAGTTCCTAGGCTACCTTGTTCGTGTCGGATCTGTTTCTCTTCATGTAATTTCCTTTACGAGAAACCTTAGAAGACCTATCCAACGAGATGTCCTCCCCCGCCTCCTTCGCCTCCAACCTTACATCCTTCTTCTGGGATAAAGGATTAGCGGTAGTTTCTACCTCCTTTCCTTCATCCGTTGTAGAAGGAACACTATCACCCTTTCTCTTCGCCGGAGGCATGAATACCTGTGTAGTCTTCTCTGCACCAGTTGGGAGTAAGGGTGTAAAACCTTCACGCCCATTGCTTACGGCTTGAGAGGTAGAAGCAATTGGCTCTACGCTCCCGTCCGCACTCAAGGGTCCATCCTTACCAGAATCAGCGCCTCGTGAGAGGACACTGCCCGGGTATTTGGTTTCATACCGCGAAACAGTGCATCTGTGTCGAGCCAGCATCTTCTGTTCCTTGACAGAGAGGGAATCCACATCACGGCTTGCAAATATCATTAAGACCGTGCAGGCCCTGCGATATGAATTCCTTTCCCTATACATAGCGGAGCGTTTCCGCCCAATTTTACCCCCTTGTCAGACAAGTCACCTTTACCCATGCAGTCCGAATCATCAGATGATTGTACTAGTGGGTCCGAGGTATCCTGTCTGACAAGTGGGTTCCTTAAGGGGGAAGTTGCCACCTCATTGCTCCCAGCAGAAATTCGGATACGGGTGAAGGGGAGCCTTTCGATGACCGTATTGTCACCGTCTTAATCCGATAGTGGGGAGACAGAGTCTGACTCCACGCACATATCTTCTGTTGAAGTGGGGATTGCCAACGCAGTCTCCTCACTAAAGGACTCCTCCACAGTCGTAATCCTCAAGCCAGCTGGGGCGAAGCTCTTGACGATTTCGTTGTTATTGTCAACGATACTCGCCTGGATCCGCGCAATGAGCTGGGATGCGTCCTGTCCAGTTTTCATAGCCATTCCGTCATCGTTAGTCACGTTCAGTTCTTTTGTATTGTGTTTCTTTTCCATATAAGTCCCACGAGTGAGGGGGAAAGGAGGTGGATCATGCCATAGCCCCCGATAGCATGACAAGGACTTGGTAGAAACCTAATACTCACTGAGGCGCCCAGGTATCAGTGAGGCTCCGTTATAATACAGTCTGGATTAGACCCCCGACTGCAAACCGTCCGATGAGCACGGGTCGCTTAACACTCCGGATTAGGGATATAGAAGAAATATACGTGACAGGGCGAGTCGAAAAGATCACACAGAGACGTCGATTCGAAGATTATCCCGTCACGATATTAGGGTAACCTTTAGTCATGCACCACATCCCCAACGGGTTGGGGATAGGTACACTTAAGCCCCCACGTCGCGACAAGATTGTTACCCAGGTGGAGGTAAATAACATAAAAGGACATGTTATAAGTTTTGCGAGGCAAATGTGTTAAGCCGAAAGTCCATATCATGCGTTTCATGCTAGCTTGCATTACATGCGTATACCGAAAAAGTAGAATCAGTGTATTTGATTGTGACAAGTTACAGAAGAAAAAGTATAGATTGCATAGACGCATAGAAAGTAGGATTACTTTCTACTTTTCTATGCGACTAGTGCAGTGTTGGAACACGTCAGCAGTTTTTTAAACTTGGCATGCCAAATTATATACTATTGTGAATGGTTTCTCTAAATATGTTTAAATAGTGCATTACTATTTTCGCATTTTTCTTTTTGCATTACAAAAATATTAATAAAAACATATTTTACAATAAAGTTTATTACTAATTTAAGAGGAAAATACATTAAAATACAGTTTTTAACACATTTCTTTCATGAACAAAATATGTATATGATGATTGTTTATACATATACATATGTATATATGATTGTTTTTATGTACTGAGTATCTGTCATCTATTTTGAATTTATTAATTTGTAAACAAGAAAAATGGAGGATAAATTAAATGAAAACACTCGTCTTGTGTTATTTTGAGGATTTTCGTAGGCCTTAACAGCACAATACAATGTAATTTTTGTGTAAAACTATTAATAAATAATAAAAACAACTAATAACAATTTTGATGGCCTCCCCACTGAATTGTTTAAGACCGGATGTAATGAGTTGGTAGGGCGCATGCACCAGCTTATTTACAAAATATGGCTAGAGGAAAGTATGCCCAACGATTGGAACCTCAGTGTCCTCTGTCCTGTCCTGAAAAAGGGAGACCCTACTATATGCGCCAACTATAGGGGTATAAGCCTTCTCCCTATCGCATATAAGGTTTTTACAGGCGTATTGTGTGAACGACTGAAGACACTCGTCAAAACACTGATTTGACCTTATCAGTGCGGCTTCAGACCTGGCAAGTCCACCATCGACCAGATCTTCACACTACGCCAAATCCTGGAAAAGACCCACGAGAAACAAGTCGACACACACCATCTTTTTGTCGACTATAAGGCTGCCTTTGATAGCCCCATAAGGGATCGTGTTTTTGCCGCAATGTCTGAGCTCGGTATACCTGCGAAGCTGATAAGGCTTTGCTGAATGACGTTGAGCAATTCCTGTAGCTCCGTCAAGGTAGGAATGGACCTCTCCGAGCCTTTTGATACCGTGCGAGGTTTCAGACAAGGCGACCCCTTATCATGCGACCTCTTCAACTTCGTCATGGAGAGTGTTCTGCGAAAGGCAGGAATGCATCGCAGTGGCACTATTTTTCAAAAAAGTGTCCAGTTGCTTGCGTACGCTGACGACATTGACATCATAGGGCGTACGAAGCGAGATGTTACTGCTGCCTTTAGTGCTATTGAACGCGAATCTACCAAGATGGGTTTAGCAGTAAATGAGGGCAAAACAAAGTATATGTTATCGACGCGTCGAGACGCGCGGCGTATTGATTCTCAGATTACGGCCGATAACTATACTTTTGATACGGTCAAGGAATTCATCTATCTTGGCTCCGCCGTTACCACCAGAAATGAAGTCAGTCTGGGGATCCAGCGCAGGATCACTCTTGCCAACAGGTGCTACTATGGTCTCAATAGGCAATTGAGTAGCAGAGACCTCTCTCGTACGACAAAACTAACACTCAACAAGACACTCATCCTACCCGTGCTTCTTTATGGCGCAGAGGCATGGACCCTATTAAGTACAGATGCAGCGGCCTTGAGAGTGTTCGAGAGAAAAGTACTGCGCAAGATCTTCGGTCCAGTGCGAGTTGGCGATGATTTCCGTATCCGATACAACAGTGAGCTGTATGAGCTCCTCAACGACATGGACGTTGTACAGCGTATTAATATCCAGCGGCTGCGCTGGCTCGGCCATGTCGTTCGAATGGAGGAGGATGCGCCGGCAAGACGGGTATTCAATGCGGGAATCTGCGGAAGTCGGCGAAGAGGACGACCTTGCATCCGTTGGAAGGACCAAATCGAGGAAGCCCTGTCATCGATTGGTTTGACCAACTGGCGTAGGCGCGCACGAAGCAGAGGCGCCTGGAAGGATGATTTGCGGCAGGCCGAAATCCGATAAACGGGTTGTTATGGCCAATTAAGTAAGTAAGTAATAACAATTTTTAATTTTTCCTTTCAAGAAATTAAAAAATATTGGTAACTTTCAGCAAGAATATTTTTTTTATGAGCAGTACGTCTTATTTTGATTTTATAATATTTAGCTTCTTAATTAACTCTTGCTCAAGAAACTATACTCATTGTGACCGAAATTCACCCACATTTCGATTAATATTTAAATATTTAAGAATCTTTAAACTTTTCATTGAAGAAATTAAAAAATATTCCAAATTTTCCCCTTTTTAACACAAAATAAAGGAAGTCGCCGTAGTCTAGTAGGTAGTGTGTTGGCTTATTAGACGCAAAAGCCTGGGTTCGAGCCCCAGGCCAGGCATCAAAGACAAAATACAAAAAGTATTTTTTCGGCGACTTCCTCTCAGTAGATTTCTGGCAAAAACTCAGAGTAAATAAAAATTGTCATGAAAAGTTTCTCAATAAATAAAGATCTGTCGTTCGGAGTCGACTTTAAACTGTAGGTCCTTCCCACCATGCATGAAAAAAAATTTAACACACAACATAAGTGGTGTGAGAAACTAGGACGTTTTACAATGGGTCAAATTCGACCTCCGGGTACTTGTCTTAATTGACAAGTACACGTCCTCTAACCTAACCTAACCTAACACAAAATAAATGTTTGTTTACATTTAATTTTTCAACTTTATCTGCCAGTTTTCACTCTGTTGCTTCTAACACATTTGCCTCGCAAAACGTATAACATTTTTTTCTCCCTCTAAATTGGCCTGTCCTTTTATGTTATGAGCGTTTTTCAAATGTCAAAATATCACATATGTAAACTCATAAATTTGTAATTAATGCCATAAATTCTTTTAAAATTACAATTTGATTTTCTATTTTTCCCAAAAATGTTCTTGTTCGCTTGTCTGTTGTTTACCGCAACAGCTGATCAAAACAAAAAAACCAGTCGGATAAAACGCATTGTGTGTAATTTGCAATAAAAACGGCATAGAAAACATGAATCGCATGTAAAGCAAGGCGCATGGTATGGACTTTCGTCTTTAGAAGCAACAGAGTGAAAACTGGCAGATAAAGTAGAAAAATTAAATGTAAACAAACATTTATTTTGTGTTAAAAAGGGGAAAATTTGGAATATTTTTTAATTTCTTCCATGAAAAGTTTAAAGATTCTTAAATATTTAAATATTAATCGAAATGTGGGTGAATTTCGGTCACAATGAGTATAGTTTCTTGTGCAAGAGGTAATTAAGAAGCTAAATATTACAAGATCAAAATAAGACGTACTGCTCATAAAAAATTTTTCTTGCTGAAAGTTGCCAATATTTTTTAATTGTTTGAAAGGAAAAATTAAAAATTGTTAATAGTTGTTTTTATTATTTATTAATAGTTTTACACAAAAATTACATTGTATTGTGCTGTTAAGGCCTACGAAAATCCTCAAAAGAACACAAGACGAGTGTTTTCATTTAATTTATCCTCCATTTTTCTTGTTTACAAATTAATAAATTCAAAATAGATGAGAGATACTCAGTACATAAAAACAATCATATATACATATGTATATGTATAAACAATCATCATATACATATTTTGTTCATGAAAGAAATGTGTTAAAAACTGTATTTTAATATATTTTCCTCTTAAATTAGTAATAAACTTTATTATAAAATATGTTTTTATTAATATTTTTGTAATGCAAAAAGAAAAATGCGAAAATAGTAATGCACTATTTAAACATATTTATAAAAACCATTCACAATAGTATATAATTTGGCTTGCCAAGTTTAAAAAACTGCTGACATGTTCCAACACTGCATTAGTCGCATAGAAAAGTAGAAAGTAATCCTACTTTCTATGCGTCTATGCAATTTATGCTTTTTCTTCTGTAACTTGTCACAATCAACTACACTGATTCTACTTTTTCGGTATACGCATGTAATGCTAGCTAGCATGAAACGCATGGTATGGACTTTCGGCTTAAAGCGACCTTGCACTGAGATTTGTTCTTTGGACCCAGTTCGTAGTATCTAAACATTCACCATTTAACACCCTTTTGGTAACTCCGACATATAATTTGAACTTACTACCACCGTATCTGAAATTGGATTTTTGAAACTGTTTGTGAAAACTGAATAAAGACGGCAAAGTTTTTACCAATTGGCAAATGACTTTCCCCAACCTGAGAGATGCCAAAATCAACTTCACACATCAGAGTCACCGCAGAGATATGCAGGGATTTTTTTTTAATTCGTTTACGGATTGTGTTTTTTCAGTGATGAATATAAACTCAGTATTCTTGATGTAGATGCAAGAAATATGACATGTTCCTCCATGATACTGAAATATATTTCTCCTTTACTACAGTCAAAGCGCTTATATGTATTTGGGCATTGATTTGTTAATAGTTTAGACATTGTCAAGTATAGTAATAACCATATAAAGCTTAGATCCAAAGTTGTCTTGTTTTGGTTAGGCTTATATGTTTTTATGGTTGTAATTTTGATTTGGTTTAAAAAAGTATACATATACATACATATTACAATAAAAATGTACAAACATTTAAAATAGATAGCGAGATAAGTTCGTTCTTACCATAATTCTCAAGCAACTTTTTTAATAAATTAATATATTTTGTATGAAATTTAAAAATTTCATTGCTATTATTATAATTTTTCAGGTTAAAGAAGCTACGCAGCACTGTCGTATTCACAATTTGTTATATGAATTTAAACAGTCACAAGTCATCGATGAATTTGGCATATTTCACACAAAAATTTTGATCGTCGATAAAAGAAGAGAAAAGAAAGCAGAATGGCCTATTGGTCGACTTGAAGCCTGGCTTGATAGTGTCCGAGATAAGGAAATATTAAATACAGATAATATTTTTAGTTGTTTTGATATAGAATGGGAAGACCTGGATCATAGTATAAGTGAAAGCGTTCATAATTCCAGTAGTTCGAGCCGCATAAATCTAAATATAAGCGCTTTAAGGGATTCAATTATGAAATCAAAATCGTCAAATCCTACACAAAAGTCTATTAAATTAACAACCGACGTAAATTTTGAAATTGAAGTTAACAAAAATATCAATGATATAAAACATTCTGTATCAAAACTTAAAAACATTTATAAAAAGTACCAAAATGGAAAGGAACCCAAGAATAGCAAATCATCTGAAGTCTTTGACGAATCAATTGAAAGTATAGGCCATACACTGCAAATAATACAATCTTGTTTTAATGAAACAAATACACAGCATTAAACTAACAATTAAATAAATAATCTAAAAAATAACACAATAGGCATAATAAAAGAGATTCTAATTTTAATTACGAATCCGCTATCCACTATCAATTTTGTTAGTATATTAAATAATTAAAGTATTATAATTTAAAAAGATTTGGCTACAAGTTCCTTTGTCATCTTGTGTCATATGATTTCTAATTTCTATAATAATTTATTTTAATAGTGAGCGAAAAATTATGCAAAAAATGTGGATGTTTATATTAGAGATATAACCTTGAGCCACCGCTCGCTAAAATTAAGGAAACACCATAATTTCTCAGAAGGATCCTTTTTTATGTGTTTATAGCTTTAAAGATGTTAATTTTACTCAAATATGTTCTAAGAAAATATTGTGTGGCAATGAACAGTTGTTGCCTGTATAAAATTTCTCCCATTTTAATAAAATTAATTGAAAAGCATTTAATAAAACACTGACAATTGATAAATATTTTTTTTTATTTTAATTATAACATTGTACTTTTGTTCATACTTATGTTTACTTTTATTTTAATACCGTAAATAAATTATTTTAATACAGTAAAAAATCAAAATTGTATAACGTTTCCTTTATTTGCCAGAACACTTACTGCAACTGCAACAATAGAAAAGGAAAGTAGAGATAGAGTCACAAAAATTCCAAGTATTTGCGGCCACCATCGCGACCAACATCTACTTAGGAGAATTTGTCAACCAATTGCATACACAAAATAAGCAACGACAACCATCACTGCCACGAAGCTTATAGTGCACTTGCAATTGGTTGTGCGACCATCCTCACTAATCTGCAACAATAGAAAACACAAAATAGAAACAAGAGTTTGACATTTAACTTTCCATGGAGAAAGAGACAGCAAATATTACCAAAAAGTATTTCTATCCCTCTCTGATTGCAACTCTGTTTTGTTTATTTATGTTTTTTTTAGTTTTCGGGGTGGGTTTTTTATATTGGCGAGAGTTAATAAAAAATGTAATTTTTGTCTAAAACTATTAATAAATAATAGAAACAACTAATAACAATAACTTTAACTTTTTCTTTCAAGAAATTAAAAAATATTGGCAACTTTCAGCAAGAAAATTTCTTAATTACCTCTTGCACAAGAAACTATATTCATTGTGAGCGAAAATCACACACATTTCGATTAATATTTAAATATTTAAGAATCTTTAAACTTTTCATTGAAGAAATTAAAAAATATTCCAAATTATCCCTTTTTTAACACAAAATAAATGTTTATTTACATTTAGTTTTTCTACTTTAACCGCCAGTTTTCACTCTCTATATCTGTTGCTTCTAACACATTTGATTCGCAAAACATTAAAATATTTTGTTTCTCCCTCTACGAGGTAGGTTAAAGTGCTGCTTGTAAATAATGTAAATAAAGCTTTATTTTGTGTTAAAAAGGGATAATTTGGAATATTTTTAATTTCTTCAATGAAAAGTTTAAAGATTCTTAAATATTTAAATATTAATCGAAATGTGTGTGATTTTCGGTCACAATGAATATAGTTTCTTATGCAAGAGGTAATTAAGAAGCTAAATATTACAAGATCAAAATAAGACGTACGCTCATAAAAAAAATTTTCCTGCTGAAAGTTGCCAATATTTTTTAATTTCTTGAAAGAAAAAGTTAAAGTTGTTTTTATTATTTATTAATAGTTTTAGACAAAAATTACATTTTTTATTAACTCTCGCCAATATAAAAAACCACCCCCAAAACCTAAAAAAACATAAATAAACAAAACATAGTTACAATCAGAGAGAGAGAGACAGAAATACTTTTTGGTAATATTTGCTGTCTCTTTCTCCATGGAAAGTTAAACGTCAAACTCTTGTTTCTATTCTGTGTATATTCTGTGAGAAAAAAACTGATTCCGTTGAGTGCACTGCTTTTATACCCTTTTCAATACGAGTGTTTTCCTAATATTAATCACAGCAAGCGCTGCTATTTCAAATTCAGTTTCAAATTCAACGAAACAGTATTCCTCTATTGTAGCGTTGTATTTAACTATTTACAGGGTTCCGTTTTAATAAAGTCACACATGCTAGTGACGTACAATTTAATAGTAATCGGTATAATAATAATAGCATTTCACTTATATAAAAATATGCTACGCTACAATTTTCAATTGTTCAAATTATTCCATTGCATATAAAACTACACAGTTTATAAAATATACTATTAACTGAGGCTGAAAGGATCCGCGACAAAAAAGCTGAAGTATAGAGCTTAGGGGTATAGGACAACTTAAGTGGATATACGACAACAATACTTATGCAGCTTGGAGTACTGCCTGATTAACTAGACAAATAAATACCGCAATATAAGATTTTACAATAGATGATTTGCGGCCTTTACGTTGTTTATACGGAATAGATCCAGTATAGTCACCACTAACCTCATTAGTCTTAATGCTGTAGCGATGACAGACTTTACATAAACGATAAACTCATTTGACTTGCTCCAATGATTCAATAGTTTTGCGGAGTATACGGAGTATAGAATTCTCAAGTGACAGGAGTGAACGATTTTTAAAGCAATAGGCCTGTCCTTTGACAAAATTATTTGATGCTGACATCATATGGTAAATCAGCTAAAAGTGGTGATAATTTTCTCAACTCTTGCTAGCTATAGGGTATTCTTCTTGATGATATAACTGCAGCAAAAACCAAACTCTGATATCATTTATAGAAATTTTACTCTCCAGTGAGCAACTCATTGACATTTTGTGGTAATTTATAACTAGATTTAGATTTAAAGGTTTTAATTGCTCTATAACAGGAGGCCAGTATCCATACCAGGTGTCGGAAATTAGATACACACTCATTTAAATTGGTAAACAAGTGTAAAAACAAGTCATTTTCAGCATATAGTGTAAAGGATTTACCCACTTGTATCTCCTATTCAGTGTGAACATCTTTCACTGATATAGGTCACTCATTAGAATCATTTAGTATAAAAAAAGACCCCTTGAACCATACTTCGTCTCCAACCAAAGAGCTAGAACTAACTGCTCTACTAGCGCAATCAGCGGGGTTGAATTTGGTAGGTACACACTTCCACTTTACATCAGGAAGAATTTATATTTTGAAACCAGTTCTATGAGCCACAAAGATCTTCCACTTATTGGGATATGATGACAGCCGGAACAATATCGTTTCAACCAGCAAGTAATATTTACCGTTTTTACATTTAGCAATTAAGTAATCACAAAGTTTGGCACAAAATATAGACAGCACATAGTTCCAACTATGGTATAGACATCGCAGCAACAGGCGCCGCTTTAGTTTTAGTCACCACAATGTTTGTAAATACTAAACCATCTGATGATTCTTTCCGACGATACATCACAGCAGCATAGGCTGATTGTGACGCATCGCAAAAGCCGTGATATGATACGTTATACTCGAGAAAAATTAAATATATTATGTAAATGAAATTCAGAAAATAATCGTTTAACTGTGGACCTAATATCATTATGAAGTTGTTCCTCTCAGTTTCGGCTTAATAGCAAAGGTTTTTGAATACCAATTTTAGCAGATATAATGACAGCTAAAATCCATCCAAGTGGATAAAATTTTGTTCAGATTTTAGATAACGCTTTTCTCTTTATTTCAATGATGTAGGTTTTGTCTTTGACTATATGAAAAACAATCTGTAACTGGATTCCGACATACATATATCAAGTAGACATATAGTAATATCAGTAAGGATTTTTATGATGCTCTCTAATTTATCGCTCTCTGGATCATTTATTAAAACTCTGTTTTTTTATAAGAATATTTATGTAGTTCATTGTGTTGAAATTAGAAAAATATGTTATGGGAAGGACGGAGGGAGTAGTCTTGGTAGACAGTTGTATGCCATTCTCGCTTGGATATAAGTAGTGTAAATAGTAAGGAGATCAGATGACGTATTCCTTGCACCATCTTAATAAGAATTCGAGGCACTTGAATGCTTCTTTCGACACTGGAAAAAAGTGCCGGTTCCAGCGAACATCGCACTGAATTTTGATGCCTCTGACTCATTAATACTTACGCCCCCCATAAGTACAGATCAGGCAATATTATTGCTGAGCTTGTGTAGTAATAAACGGCATTAGAAGTTAAAAACAGAAAATCGTTAGTGAAAATAAGAAATAGAGTTGGATAGAACAGAACCTTGCGATACCCCTGAATTTGACTTAAGCTCGTCTGATGGGATCCCATCTATATAAATCGAGAGAAGCGACAGTCAACACCAAAAGCAATAAATTTTGATAGAAGTGCAGCGTGCCATACCCTGTCAAATGCTTTAGAAATATCTGGAGCCACAGCTTTTCTGTCACCAAATTCTCGGGTAAACTGGTTCCATCTTTCAGAGAGCAACGCGAACAGGTTACCATTGTTGTACTAATACATGCTTTCCATAATTTTGGAATGAGCGGAAGATATAGCTATTGGGCGATAGTTATCAGTGTTAATAACCTCAGCTCTTTTGAGGATTTGCGTTACATTAGCAATCTTCGAGCAAGATGGGCAAATACCGACACTGAAAAGCGACCGAACGAGCGTCGAAGAACACTGCTTCAGGACCAGTGCTGGAATACCATCCGGCTTATAAAACTTGTTTATGTTGAGATCCGTAACAACCCTTTTAACTGCACGATCACAACGAGTTCAGACAGTGGTTAATTGCTTTCCGGCAAATTGGAATTATTTGCAAATACTTCAGCTAAAAGGTTAGCTTTATCAATCGGGGTAGTGAATTAACGGTCATTTACTTTAAGGGCAGGAATCGAACTAGGAAATCCCCTAGAAAGGAGAGCACTTTAGTACGAAGGTGCTGTTCGTATAGAGTCTTTTTACGCCTTAGTACTGCGGCACACGAAGTTTTCGAATGTTTGCGGAGCAGATCAGCTTGCGCGCATTTGTTGACTTAATTTCTGAACGCTTTCTCTCTGGATCGGACTGCAAGTTTGCACGTCTGATTGAATCAAGATTTGTGTCTTGGTTAGTTCGAAATGGCTTTAGTTTTTTTTTTGTTTTTGTTTCATCCCTAGGCATGTTATTCTCAACCTTTTTTGCCATGGCATCAATTTTATCGTCGAGGAAACATAGTTTCCAGTGGAAGTGCCTAAAGAAGTCGTTGGGTTCAGCACAATGCGCCTTTTCGTATACAAAAACTGTTCGTTTCGTAGCAGGTGGTGAAACGTCGCAAAGTCCGGAGACCGAAAATGAGGCAGAAATATTGCAGTGATCCGAGTTTCCAAGAGGTGCAAGTACATTCACCTCATACTTTTCCGAATGTAAAATGAGGAAGAGGTCGAGGGTGTTGTTTTGGTGCCCTTAAACTCGCGGAATGTGAGTTCGTTCACTAATTGTGCAAGGTGATTGTGCACGGCGAATAAGGCAACATACTGTGCTTTTGGAGTTGTACGGCTTGATTGGTGAAGCCAAGAGGAGTTGTGAAAATTAAAATCACCAGCAATAACAATTTCATTGCTCGGGCAACCCTCTAGAATTCTAGATATAGAATCAGAAAGAGAGTCTGAAATAGAAAGCTCTCTTTCCTCGTTTTGGACTTCTATATAGAAACCCGAAATGCAAAAAGTGTGCCCTGATATTGAATTTAACCCAAATACAATTAAATTTTGCATCATGTATGCCTAGTAGTTGCTGACATTGGTACACAACCTTATTACGTATGTACCTTGCAAGGCCCATATGAAAATTAAAAATGGATAGAGTTTGATAACCAGGTATATGAAAATCCTGTGAATCAGCATCTTCAGCACCTGGGTCTCACGTAAGACGAAAACATCCGGCCGATGGAGACAAATGTGTGCATAAACAGTGAAGGAATTCGATCCCAGCCCACGTATGTTACAGAAATTAATTCGAAAGTTCCCTGTCATATATGCCGCACAAGAAAACAAATCTAACGTCCAATTCTATAACACAAAAGGCAGATATAAATTGGTGTTGGTTTATTATTTAATGACCAGTGTACCTTTATCGTTAAAGAATACAACAATTACCTCTAAGCAATTTGTTATAGGATGGTAGTGTGAGGACCGGGATAAAGGTAGGGAGAGAAAGAACACTATGACACTGGTTAGTGGATGTCATTTTTAATTGTTTTCTTTTTAATTTTAATGGAACATGTGTTCTGTAATTATTATTATTTTTTATTATTATTAATTTAACACAAAAAGAAATCCGAGGGCAGACGCGGGACAAGAACGCGGGCAGAACGGACAACTCTGGAGGTGGACCGTAAGTTACTGCAGTAATCTTACAATGGAGCTTTCTTTCCATAAATTCTGCGATAATCCTGATCAATCCCTTGCACTTCAATCATTTGAAACATTTGCTTTATATTAGCAGAAAAACAATATTTCTTACACCTACATATATCGAAGTATTACAACTACTAAATCGTTCAAAGATTTTCCATTGGCAGTTTTACCAGAACAATCCAAAACTATACGTAGTTTAGCAGCCATATCAGAGCACAGCATGATGTGTTGGATAATATGTTTCGGCAGTTGAGCGATTTATCTCATGGTCATGAATCAGTTTTATGTGTAACAAAGTATATGTATATTCTCTCATAAATAACGTATATTTTTTAATATAATATTAAAGTCGCCGTAGTCTAGTAGGTAGTGTGTTTGCTCAGGCCAGGCATCAAAACAAAAATACAAAAAGTATTTCTTCGGCGACTTCCTCTCAGCAGATTTCTGGCAATAACTCTGAGAGTGAATAAAATTGCCATGAAAAGTTTCTCAAAAATCTGTCGTTCGGAGTCGACTTTAAACTGTAGGTCCCACCACTCATGTATAAAATTAACACACACAACATAAGTGGTGTGAGGAACTAGGTCGTAATCCTGACTGAAGGGTTTTAATGGCCAATTATGTATGAATGTGTATCAGATTAATTTTTAACTGATGTTCGATATCTTGTGAACTTCAGGCGGTATTATAGAAGTTACCCAATCAAGGCTTAGTTTTAAATGAATATCTTTCAGCTCGTTGTGTAGTGGTTTTGTAATAACTTTCAGTACTTTAAATCACCTTCAGTTAGCGTTGGTTTCCCATAACTAATTTTCTTAGTTTCGAAAAATCTTCACAGTAATTGTTTGATTACTTCCTCAGCAGTACTATGATTTATTACATAATGTAATGTAATGGAGTCACTACAAATTACCCATCCGAAGGCGGTATTTTGGACAAGTAGATTGTCACTATTTCAACCACTACCTTGTCTCATTAGGGAGAAAAAATTGTCAAACTCAATAATAATATCAATAGTTTTAAATTTATTACCAGGTAAAGGAAGGTTTAATTTCTTCATGTTAATTAACTATAGGTTTTGTAGATGGTAATTCAGAGGTCGAATTATTATTACACCAGATAGCATACAAATTCTCTCTTCATTGTGGACAGATTTGACTTCGATTAGAATTTTACCTCCCGTTACTCCAACCTTCATGTTACCAAGCACACTCACATATATTTTAAAAATATTTGGAGTTAATCTTAAACGCTGGGCACACCATTATGAACTTACAGTGTTTTGGAAACCAGAATCTCAGTTGATGATGAACTTTAGCGGAAGAGTTAGTAATAACAGTTTCATAACCAGCACTTGACTTCTTAGAAACTTCAACTTCTTGACTTTTTACCTTAGATTCGGTAGGTGGGCTAACTGGCGGCTTGCGATCTAGATGTATTACCGAATGAAGATGACCATTTCATAATTCACACTTATTTTTCAAAGGACAACTTTGAGCACGATAGATCGATTTTAAGCGGTTAAAGTATACACTCAGCCACAAAAGTATACATACGGATAACAAATTTCAGAAATTTTTTAACTAATCCGTTTTCGTTGAAAATCTTTGTAATTAATCTGACAACTTTCCTCGATTTTAAGACGGTCTTGGTTAAAAAATTTCTGAAATTTGTTAACTTTTGTGGACCTGATGTACACTTTTGCGGGCCTGCACAGACCCACAAAAGTTAACAAATTTCTGAAATTTTTTAACCGTATGTATAATTTAGTAACTGTGTGTACATTCTTCTTTTTAATAATATCAATATGAGATGAAGTATCAACTCCATTAAACGTAAGACTGTAAGACAGATGATGGTTTTGAGAGCAAAGTATGCATCCTTTCTTCATAATGCCGGCATGAGCCCGAATTAACTTACTCTTTTGTAGAGGTTTGTTACTAGTATATGATGGTAAGCGTTCCAAAGCATCACATCTCTTATTGAGAAAAGAAATAAGACTGCCCAGGATAAAACTGAAGGAAATGTTATCTCACCGCCATATTCTGCACCAGCGTGTTGGGACTCTGTCAATTTTCTTGTTTAAAATAGGCATTAATTAACTAATTAACTAACTTGTTTTTCAGCAGCACCTAGAGGACGTAAACACCTTATTACCTCATCAGGTATGTTGGGTAAATTACAGAGGATTTTTGTGTTATCAGCTTTCGGGATATATGAAAATGTTTCAATAAAGGAATCTACCACTAAGGATGGCTTGTTTTATCTTTCTTAAAGCTTCTTAAGTGCTTTTATCAATTACTTGTAGGTGACCTATAAGATCAGCAGGTTCATCCATTAATATACTCTTAAAATACTGGAGTTTCTGTACTACAGACAGTGCATTATTGCTGTAGATGGTGCTTGTGAATAAATCGAAAAAGGATTTGAAACCACTAAATTTTTCATCAAAAACTGGTCGTTTTATTTCGACAGACGGACACCAGCAGTTGGACTGATACTTACACGTTGGGGTAAAGTTGATTGAGCATAGAATCATGATTCATTGCCGTAGAATTGAGAGGATCTCCCGTAGTGTTAGAAGAGTGCAACCTAACATCTCTAATATCGGTGTATTTAGTTTTGCGCGGCCATTTCAATGTCAAATGACTGGGATTGGTCAAATCCTTTCTTCAAACTTTAGAGTCTGGCTCGTACATACAGTTTGTCAAAAAAATCTTTGCACATAGAGAAAAATAAAAAAAAAAAACTTCGAAAAATTCATTGATTTCTAATATAAATAACCAACTTTTTCATTTTTTTCAAACAGGATTTTATAAACATATGTTTTGTTAATATAATAAATAAAAAACTTTTATAACAATGAAAATATTCTAATGTAAAATATTAAAAAACAAAAACAATCCAATTTTACTACTGTCAAAAAATGTTTGCACACTTGACAAAATATTAAGACTTATCCAATTTTTTTAAATTATAGTGCTAATATTTTGTGTGTCCACCTTTAGCATCAATCACCGATTGTAGACACCTTCTCATGGATTGAATAAGCTTCGGAATGGCATATTCTAATGGTATTTTTTATTCATTCTTCTTTGATGAACTTTATCAATTCGTTTTTATCTATGGGCGATCTTTTTCCTACCTTTTGCTTTAGATGAACCCACAAATTTTCGATAGGGTTAATATCAGGACTTTGAGCAGGAGTATCAATAACTTTGGAGCAGTTGTAAAGTAACCTGGGCTTACATAAATAAGATTTATGATTAGAATCATTATATTGATAGTACTTGTAATTAATTTTATTCGGATTAACCGGGTCAATAAAACCAAATTTTTTAATGCTGGCGGTCAGTTCATTTTTAAAATATCAAGTTATACTTCCTTAGTCATTATTTCATCCAAAATCCTGATTACACCAACTCCCTTGCTGGATATACAGCCCCATACCATTACAGACAGTTTTCCAAACTTTACTGTAGGAATAAGATTTTAATTTTCTAGTGCTGTCAGAGGCTTACGCCAAACTCTTTGCGGTCCGTCATGATAATAAAACATTATTTTCGTGTCATCTGAGAAAATAACAGAGTCCCAGTACTCCGGAGGAAGTGAAATGTATTCGGTGGCAAATCTTAATCTCTTTTCGACATTTTGTGCTGACAGCAGGGGTTTTTTCCTAGCCACTCTTGAAGAATATTTGTGTTTTTGAAGAACATTTCTGATGGTTTCTTGGGAAACACGTAACCCAAAGTCTTTTTGCACTTGAAGAGCTAATCATCTCGTACTGGATTGTGGGCTACCATTCACGATTCTAATAATTTTTCTTTCAACTCGCTGCGTCACATTTTTTGGCCTGCCTGTAAATCCTTTTAAGTCTAGTCCTCCTTCTTTTTCAGCACGGTTTATAATATTATATACAGTCCTGATGTTCAAGGAGAACATATCGGTGATTTACTTGGCAGATTTGCCTTTGTAGTAGTTGAAATAGACCAATTGTATAATATTTTTTGAAACTCGTATTCCTGGCATTTTTTGTATTCAAATATAAGGACACCTGTTACATAAAAAACGTTCACTTCATTAATAAAACGTTGTTTACCCCTTTCACATTCCATCTCATTTGTAAAAAACCCAAAATGCACAACATTCTTGGGAAATAACGGCATTTTTTTGTCATTTTTTTTATTATAAAAAAATAAAAATTATCAATAAAATCAATAAAAAAATCAATAAAAATTCATCAGCAAAATATCGGATGGGCCATCTGTAGGTTTAAATTTAAACCATCGGTTATTTCGAATCTGGCAAGTTTATTGCGAAAGTTCGTGAAACTGGTTTCATTGTTGATGCGCCTAAACATCAGCGTGCTCGTACATTGAGTATACCCAAAAATAACGAAGATGTTTTTTTTGTCTTGAGCCGGAGGTGGGAATATTCGAAAGACACTTTTGTTCCAACAAAAGAGTGCACGATTCACCATCACTGGTGCCTACGTACTAAACCCACCCCCTACACACTTCAACCACTCTCCCCCAGCGGGACTGCTGTAAGGTATTACTTCGCGGAGGGCTGGTTAGTTTGAAAGCCTTATCACATTAATTTAAATTTCGCCTCCGTCCCTCCAGTCTTCGGAGTACTATCATAACCTCAGCCATTCTCTGACTATATTGACTCCATAGAATCCTACAGTTCAACAGCTCTTCCATTAGCCGGTTTGGTCCTAAATTCATTTCTCCCGGCCATCTAAATCTGGGACAGCATGTTAGAATATGCTCCGCATCTTCCTCCTCATCTACACAGTTTGGGCATATAGGGGAGGTGTCATGACCAAATCTGTGCAGGTACTTCCTAAAGCACCCATGACCAGTTAGGAACTAGGTCACGTAGTAGTTCAACTCGCAATGTCCGTTCTTCATCCAAAGGGTTACATCAGGGACAAGACGAAATGTCCATCTTCCCTTTAAACTGCTCTCCCATCGTGACTGCCATTTGTGCATGGAAGTCCTTCGTTCCTCCGCTTTTATAGCCGCTATTTGTCCCGGGTACTCGAGACGGCGAAGGTATATCCTTCTCATCTCATCCGCCAATATATCTATTGGTATTGTCTTTGCCAATACCAAAACTGCTTCATCAGGCACTATCCTGAAGCCACTTATCTGTCTAATCGCGCTTAGACGATACACCGAGGAAAGTATCCTCCTCGTCGTCCCCACTGAGAGTGCCTCCGACCATATTGGGCAAGCATACAGCATTATCGACGTTACTACCGCCGAAATTATTCTCCTTTTAAATGGACCTGGTCCTCCAATATTTGGCATCATCCTCGCCAGTGCTCCCTGTGTTACAGATGCTTTTTCACCGATGTATTTTACGTGCTCCTTGAAGTTCAACCTGTCGTCGATAATCACTCCCACGTATTTTATCGCCATCTTCGATTCGATCCTTGTGCCTCCAACGGTCACTTCCATCTTCTCCACTATCTTCCTGCCGCTTATCAAGACGGCCTCCGTTTTATGTGCAGCAAGTGTCAAACCTGCCTCATCCAGCCATGCTCCAACTTTTCGAATTGCTGTGTTCGTTTTCTCCTCTATTTCTCCTACCGTTTTAGCTACCGAGACTATGGCAATGTCATCTGCAAAGCCCACAATTGTAGTCCCGCTTGGCAATCGCAGTCGAAGTACTCTATCGTACATAATGTTCCATAGTAGTGGCCCAAGTACAGAGCCCTGCGAAACTCCCGCCGTCACTACGTATTCCTGCTCTCCTTCATCCGTTAGGTATATTACCTTCCTGTCCTGAAAGTAATTGTTCAGAATCTCCATTAAGTATGGCGGCGTAGCCATATTAAAGAGGACTCTCATAATCCGCCCCCAATTCGCCGAGTTGAACGCGTTTCTAACGTCAAGTGTGACAACCTCGCAGTACTTCTTGCTGCCAAATCTCCATCTTTCGCCCTCTATTGCATCTCTTGCAATGTCGACCACCCTCCTTATCGCGTCAACAGTGGACCGTCCTTTCCTAAATCCGTATTGCAGGTCCGAGAGAGCTCCTCCTGCCTCGGCACACGTTAGTAATCGATTGCATATTATCCTCTCCAGTATTTTTCCCATCGTGTCAAGTAGGCAGATGGGCCGATACGACGATGGTTCCCCTCGCGGTTTACCAGGTTTTGGAATGAGAACCAATTTCTGCTTCTTCCACCTACGTGGAAAAACACCCTCGACGAAGCACTTGTGGAACACCCTGGCGAACGTATCCGGTCTGAGCCGGATAGCCGCCTTAAGTGCCCTATTCGGGATTCAATCCAGCCCCGGTGTTTTCCTATCTCCTATTCCAGTGCATGCTGTGAGTACCTCCTCTCCTGTTACCTCGGGTATGGTATGAATGGCCCCCGGCTCCCTTCTTATAAAAGTGTAGGGCTGGCCCCGTGGGAATAATGTACCAATGATCTCCCGTAGCAAAACTGGACAACCTAGTTTAGGCTGTTCTCGAGCTCCGATTCTCTTGCAGACGACTCTGTACGCCATCACAAAAGGATTGATGTCAGCTTCCTGGCATATCCGCTGAAAGGATAGTTTCTTGCTCCTTTTAATGGCTCTTCTAAGTTGATGCCTTAGATCCTCATATGAAACCCATTCGGCTTCCCATGTCGGTCTTCCTCTCGTACGCTGGGCCCGTCTTCTCGCCCCGAAGCATGCCGACCGCAGTCTTCGAATCACGTCATTGCACCAGTAGCAGGGGGAACGTCCCCTACACACAGTTCTCCTAGGCATAGCAACATCACATGCAGTGTTGAGCATTTCGTATACGCCGCTCACTAATTTCTCGACCATGCTGCCAGTCGTATGAAAAGACGACAACATCAATCTATACGTCTCCTCGTCAAAGCGGGAGTCCTTCCATTTAGGTCCCGTAAACTTCGGCAATCCGTTTCCTCTCGTGTTGCGCCCAGTTACCGTCATCACGATTGCCTGATGGTCACTATTCGTGAAGTCCTCAGTTAGCCTCCACGCGGTTCGCGAAACAAGGCCATCGCTCACCAACGACAAATCTATTATCGAGTTCGATCCAGCTCTCCTGAATGTGCTTCCTCTTCCGTCATTCATCAGCGCCACAGGAAGGGAAGCGAATGTTTCCAAGAGGCAGCGACCCCTGGCGTTAGTATATCTACTACCCCATTCGGTCGCCCAAGCGTTAAAATCTCCTCCAATAATAACGGGGGTGTTCAGGCGCACGTGTGACGCCAGCCTATCCAGCATATGTTGGAACTCATCCATTGACCACCTCGGGAGGGCGTAACAGCTGTAGATGAAAACTCCATTTATCCTGGCCGTAACAAAACCAATGTCCCGCGCATAGGTTTGCTGGAAGGGTAATGAACCACAAGTCCATATAGCCGCAGTACTAGATCCGTCCGTGATCCAAGTACTATTCCTCGGTACCCTATAAGGTTCGCTTATGATTGCGACATCGATATTTTCCTCCTTTACCCTCTGGACCAGTAGGTCCTGAGCTGCTTCGCAATGGTTCAGATTAATTTGTATTAACCTCACCTCCTAGATCGTGATTTAAGAGCGCTTTGAAACTGCGGACGCTTCCTGCTCCCCGCGATATGTTTGGCGAACCTAGGGTTGTCCACTTTGCAAAACATGCAGAGTGGTTCCCGTTCGCAATTCCCAGCAATATGACCATCCTGTCCAAACTTGCGGCATGTTTCCGAGCGGTCAACTTTACTTTCGCACAGGCGGGCTATATGTCCAAACTACAAGCATCGGAAGCATTTCGTCGGAATGTTCCTTTCGCGAATCCTGCATATGACCCAGCCGATCCTAATTCTACCTTCCTTCAGAAGAATAGCTGCAGCGTCTGCATTAAGGCTCACTGTGGCCGTTTGCATCCCACCTTATGCCTTCCTGAGACCAACTATGTTGGTTAGAGCGAAGCCCTCAAGACCTGGAATGTTCAGTATTGCGTTATATACATCTACCTTCTCCGTGATCTCATCAACGTCCTTTATCTCAATTGTCTTCCTCTCCTTTAGAGCGCGGACAGTCGCGCATTCACCTAGGAGCTCTCCAATGGCTCCTCTGAAGTCCTCCGTTCGCTCGCCGTTCCTGCCGAGCTGAAGTAGTAGCTCACCTTTGACGGTTCTCCGAATTTTTGTCACGTTTTCACCTAATTTGCAGAGCTCAGGGTCCGTTTTAACCCTCCTCAAAATGTCAGCATACGATGTGTCATCCCTCGTTGCTATCATTATCGCATCAGGCTTTGTTTTCCTCTCCTGAGGTTTCTTTTCCTTCCTTTTCCTTTTAGTGACTTTTTGCCAGCTTGGCGCTCCAGTTGATTCCTGAGCGTTTAATCCATCGTTGTAGTCGTCACAAAAGACCCCGTGGTTATCTATGCATAAGCAGGAAGGCCACGGAGGGTTGGCACATAACCTCATCGGAATATGTGTTCAGAGCCAGGTCGACGTAAACCAGGGATTCGCATCTGGTCCTACAACACCAACTTAACGGTGATAAATCAGGAACGTACCGACAGACTTGCCATCAATTTAACGGGGCGGGGGCGATGACAGCATTAGCCCGACAGCCAGACGAAGATGTGGCAGAGAATGTGCGTGAGAGTCCATCAACATTAACTCAACATTCTCAAGAATTGAACATTTGACGCACCAGTTTACGTCGAATTTTGCGAACAGAAAACCTTACAAAGTTCAATTTGTTCCAGAGTTGAAGCCGAATAATCATCCGCTTCGCTAAATGGGCATCACTGGTCCATATTTCTTTCAAAACGAGGACGGTGCAACTCTTACGGTCAATGGAAACACCTATCGCATCATGCCACATTTGATTTATTGCGTCAAACTTTTGATGGCTGTTTAATTAGCCGAAATGGTGATGTCAATTGGCCGCCAAGAAGCTGTTATTTGACACCGTTCGACTGTTTTCTGTGGGCGCCGTTAAAGAAAAGTGTTATGCCAACAAACCAGAGACAATTGAGCATTTGAAGGCCAACATTCGTGATGCCATTGCCGAGATACGACCTCATACACTCGTAAAAGTACTGTGAGGCCAGCCATATAAAAGAAATAATATTCCATTTTTTATCGGAACAGTTGTACTTCACAATATAAACATTAATTTATCGAAATTTCAAACAGTTTTAATTTGCATTTTTAAATTTAAACCGCCCTTAAAGTTTTAAACTGGCCACCCTTTACATTCAAGATGTGCTTAAGAGATTGTAAATGGATGAATGTAATCCTGTAAGTTCACCTGTGGTTATATATCAGAAACTTTCCCTTAATGCGTGCCTGAAATCAGAAAAAGAACAAAATGAAATGAGAAATTTTCCGCACATGTACTGTACGCTGCACAGATTACGAGACCTGAAATTTATTATATTGTGGACATTGCACTGACTGATAGTCGAAATGTAATACAATACCTTAATCGTATGATAAATAAATTTATTGTTTAAAAAATAGAGACGTTGACCTTAATGCCAATTAGAGGCCAAGCGGTTTCCCCAGGATAGAGATATGCGATCATAGCTCCCACGAAGCCTCCACAATCTACCCTATCAAGACCGTTAGTACGTGACATCGTCACATCCTGCCAGAGCAAAGCACTACGGATCTAGACTGGGGAGTCAATAAACATCCCCCTCAACCGGTGGTGACTATGGCTGAACCCCTCTTTTTGGCACGACCCTTTACGCCCGATTTCCTCCAGACTATTCCACCCCATCTCATTTCTGAATTGATTGCCTTGAGCTGCTAGCTGTAGCTTTCTGGACCTAGTTGCGTATGCACGGTGGCACCGGGGTGAAACCCGCAGTGAAACGGCTCCACGCTATGTCTATAACCGCCCCCTTCCCGTTAAAACCCTGGCAGGCCTGAAAGTACGTTCCATGTCCGTCGCCGTCGAGTTGGTGGTGTAGGTTCGGTTTAGAAGATTAGTACCCGGGCTGGCTCTGAGCACCTGTCCCCATAAGGGCTGCTGCTAACCCTCGCGTGGCCTCCCTGCTTGCATAGATAACCACGGGACCGTTTATGGGTAACTACACATCAAAGAGCAAGGATAGCGGCTTTGAGTGAGCACCCTTCAACAATGAGTTGTACCAAACCCATAAACAAACCCTCCCTAGCCCAGCACGGTGAGCGCGAAGCATCCACTCTAGCCGGTAAACGCAAAAATCTCTCCAGTCAGGCACGTGCTTCTCTAAAGTTAAAGCCCAAGTGTCTACTTCAGCAACAACCCGCGTGGCATACAAGGCACCTGTCGTGAAATCGGCCCCTATTGTCGCCACACCTTTCGCACTGGCTCCTTCGACCGAGGCAGCATCTACCACCAGAGCTGCTGTGAATATGCCCAGCACTCTTCGGATACCGTCAAGGCATTGGCAAATAAGTCTGTCGTGAAGGCCCCTCCATCCCACCTTCGGGTGTCAATAATACCCTGAGTGCTAGCTCCAGGGCATATGGAACTAGCAGGTCAGCCATGCATATCATTGCTAAAATCGGCTCTATTGTCCCAGCTTTGCTTTCAAATGATAGGCAGAGCCGTTTAGCTTTGGCTAAGGCTCATCAAAATGATCGTCCCCCTCCTCCCCAATCACGGCAGAGACGGCCCCCAAGAGGGAAAGATCGGCCGAGCTAAACGCTCTACTCGAGCCTCCCAAACGCTCCAAGGTGGCCAACCCTAAAGTATCCTCCACGAAACATCGTTCGTCGACGCAACCCAGCAAGAATTTAAGGCTCTCAGCGAGGTGTTAAAGAAAGGCCTTACCTGGGCGATCATCGATCAGAGCCACCATGACGGATCCATCGCTAAGTGGACGTTGGTGGAACATGCGATCATGGATGTCTTCCTTGAGGTTATGGCCTCCAACCCCGGCCCTTCACCGAGTTGTCACGATGCAAGGTGGATCCAACGCCTCATTCAACTGGTAGCCTGCTCTGTGCAGCTTTACAAGGCGGCTATCAACAGAATTGGTGAGGTCTGGCCACGAACCAGGCCTACTGCCGACGTTTCAGACCAGATTCATCACCGCCCCCGATCGAGAATCTCGACTAGACCGACCCGAAAGCCATTTTGGAGATACTCAAACTTGAACTGACAACTGGATTGTGGCCAAAGTTGCTGACCAGTGGGGTGACCACCGCGAGGCGGTGATCCTGAAGGCGGATCCACTTCCGCTTATCAATGACGGCGGGAGTGTGATAAACCGTGGCTTATGCTCAATTGAGCTAAAGGTTTACAAGTCGGATTCCCGTGCTGCCTTACATCCCCCATCACAGTCCATCCCATCAGACCCCAAATTTATCCATTAGACACAAAATTCTAAATTACACACATACACACAGTTACTAAATTATACGTACGGTTAAAAAATTGCCGAAATTTTTTAACTAATCCGTTTTCGTTGAAAATCTTTAGTTTCCTTGATGTTAAGACGGTCTTTTGCATTGGTTAAAAAATTTCTGAAATTGAACTGAATTGTGGTCCTGCACAGGCCCACAAAGGTATGCATCCGATTTACAAATTTCACAAATTTCTGAACCAAAGCAAAAGACCGTCTTAAAATCGAAGAAAGATGTCAGACAATTATAAATATTTTCAAAAAAAACGGATTGGTTAACAAATTTCAGAATTTTTTTTAACCAAGACCGTCTTAAAATCGAGGAAAGTTGTCAGACAATTACAAAGATTTTCAACGAAAACGGATTAGTTAAAAAAATTTCTGAAATTTGATATCCGTATGTATACTTCTGTGGCTATGTGTAAATCTCTCGACTGCATCCAACGGCCTGTCGGCTGCTACACAGCGTCCAGAATAGCTTGAACTTCTCCTTCACCATCACTTTCCATGGAGTGTCACCCTTGAGGGTCAAGCTCTCTATCATGTTAATGAACCACCGTCTGGGAATTAGTCCCCCAAACTCTTACCCCAGGCCAAGTGCAGTGGGCTGTTAGACCCTTTAAACCATTCAAGTCCCCAGGACCGGATGGTATTATTCCGGGAGACATTCAACATGGGGAAGAAATAATTCTTCCCTGGCTGCTTGCCATATATAATGCTAGTCTCAGGCTCCTTTATATCCCTTGTAACTGGAGAATATCTAGGTTGATTTTCATTCCCAAGGCTGGGAAATCGTCGCAAACTAAGGCAAATTACCATAGGACAATCAGTCTTTGTTCCTTTCTTCTGAAAGCACTGGAAAGAGTCCTTGACGTTCGTATTAGGATCTCGATTGATCCATCACTTCTATCTCCATCCCAACATGCCTACACGAAAAGTAAATCAGTGGAGACTGCGCTACACTATCTTATCTCTCGGGTGGAAAAGTACCTGCACTTTAAAGAATACATTCTGGCCATTTTCCTGAACATCGAAGGTGCATTCAATAACGCCAACCCGGGCGCTATAGTTAGTGCTCTTAGTTCTCTCAACCTGGGACAGGATCTCGTCAGATTTATTGTGCTCCTTCTTAAGTCGAGAATAGTAAGCTCCACAGTGGCGCATTTTGCGGTTGGATCCAGATGAGGTCTTCGACCGAAGATTATGCGCTGGATCTATTCTGCAGTCATCGAACCCAACCTCCTATATGGTGTTGCTTTCTGGTGGACCGCTCTGAACAAACTACACAACCTCAGACTTCTTGACAAGGTCAGAAGGTCTGCAGCTATTCATATCACTAGTGCTCTACGCACCACCTCCACCAAGCTACCTTCTCGGTAAGCAGGTAGCTAAGTTTGCTGCTACTAGACTCAATGCCGTTTCGTTGGCGCATCATTACTTCTGGTCACTCCTCTAATTTAGAGGTTGATCCTGTGGCCCCAATGAACTTCGGTTATTTCTCTGTGGAATATTATTTTCACAGGGGTTTTCACTTTTTGATTCCGAGCAGGGACGACTGGGACCCTGATATGATCATCCCCCCTGAATTCCTGGATATATACATCGATAGCTCTAAACGCGATAATGGGGTAGCGGAGTCTACTATCGACCTTAACATTTCCCTCCGACTGCCGGATTACTGTAGCGTGTTTCAGGAGGGAGTAATGGCCATCTACCGGGCTGCTCAATAGATTCTCATCAACGGTGTTTCTTTCACCCGCATATCAATCTTCTCTGAAAGTCAGGCTGCAATAAGATCTCTGTCGAGCGTTATGAATAACTCCAAGGTCGTTAGGGAGTGTCGCCGCTATCCCGACCTTCTTTCTGAGCGCTTCAGTGTATCACATGTCTGGGTCGCTATGCACAGTTATATTCCGGGAAACTGAAGAGTCGACGGGATCGCCAAAGCCAGTGCACTCCTTCCGGAATCCTCGTCAATCGACTTGGATATGCCACTTATCTCAGTTAATTTGCCCATTGCGCGGAAATTCTTTCGGGACATCAACCTATCCTGGGTCAATGAGGTGTCCTGCTCCACCGATAGGCACATTGGCCCTCGATGGATAGAAGGCGCCCCAACCACTTACTCAAACTTGTTCATGTCAAGAATATGGCTTCGTTTATCAAACTTTTGAGTTAATTTTCCAGCGTAGGGTAGTATTGAAACCGAATTCATGTCTACGCAGATTGAAACGTGAACTTATTTTATTAATGATCTTCTTGTATCCATGAAGTTATACCGTGACAACAAAAATAATAGATCAGAACAACTCAAATCAAATCAAATCGAATCAAATTTATACATGAAAAATTGTACTGCTGAAATTAAGCTTGAATATTTAGAAACCAACATGACGACAGGTGATATAAATATTTACAAAGGTCATCCCTGTTGATAAATATTAACTTAAATGAACAATTTGATATTGTTTAAATTCTGAAATTTTATTTTGTGTTTAAGAACTGAATATTTATTCAGCGAAGGTGTTAGTCGAATAATCATTTGGCTTATGTGGTTTTATATCGTTGAACTTTAAAGCAGTTTGTAATATATAATAAGAGGAATGACATACATTTTCCTCAGTTTATTTTAAAGCAAATTCATATAAGGTGGTGTTGTCAGCCCAGGCGATTGCTTTTTTATGTGAGCTTGATTTTGTTTACGTACACTTGTACCTCCAAATATGTTTTTGAACAAAAAATTATTTACAAAAGGAAACTTATTGGTCTTAAGACTAAATAAAATCTTAAAATCTATATTTTTATTACAGATTAAAGCATTTCGCTATTGGATATGTATAAAGAAAATAATCGTCGAACCTAAGAAATTCCAACTTCCTTAGGCAAAAACAGTTGGAATTCTTTGACTACAGCAACCGAATTCTTTAGAGTTGTCTTGAAAAAAAAAATGCTGTGGAATGATATATTTGTTAGCTTTTTGTAGAAAATATGCAAATTTTTTTTGTTTGTTCACTGTACATACATTCCTTGTTTATTTATTTTTTATTTCCTTGTTTGTATTTTACACATTTTTATAATTTATTTAAATATTCTTAATGTACTAACACAGCTTTTAAAGCAGAATTTGCTATTATGGCTCCAGTATCGTCCTGAAGTTTGAATACCTTAGTGGTGGCGCAATCAGTTAAAAAAACTTAAAAACAATTTTTTGAAACAATTAAAAAGAAATTTGGACAAGTTAATGTTATTATATGAATTCGCCTTTGTCATTTCTGTCATATACAGCGTAGCATTCATTATTGTATTATTCATTCATGTTATTAGCCCAGCAGATTGCTTTTTTAGGTACACGGAATTGTCAAATATTTTTTTTTTGCGTAAAGTGAGAAAAAAAAAACTACACCCACTACCTCGAAATAACTTTTGAACAAAAAATTTTCTATAAAAAGAAATTTATTGTCCTTAAGACTAAAAAAAGCTAAAAACAACAGAAAATACATGTTGTTTTTGTTAAAAAAAATACAGCGAATTGAGTTGTTGTACTATTGCCGTCACCTTATTGAATTTGCTTTGGTAGCATTCATTCAAATTTTTCAATTAGAATTCATTTGAAAACACGAGTATTCGGCTGATTTCATAAACGCGGTTTGCAATGCAACACTGCAAAGAAATTATTTTACAAGGCAAAGCATGATGCCAATAATCAATTCGCCTTGGGCAAAGAAATGTTTTATTGCAACACTGCTTTGTCACACAATGAGATGACTTTTTAATACATTTATGAACGCGAAAATTGTTGATCCTTGTATTACTTAAAATTTTTTTATTTCATGTTTTTTTAAATGAATTTACAGAAAAAATGCGGTCTTATCTTGAAAACCGCTTTCGAGCAAAAATATTTTAAAGATATTATATAATATTATTTATATATAATATTTATTATATTATATTTACAAAACATCTTGTTTCATCTTTGGTAAATGGAAAAGTGCTATAAATTTCCTTAATATTCATCATTATTTGTTCCCAAATTGAGTTTTTTTTACTTTTTTTCGCTATGAAGTCTGGCTCGTGCCTCAAACGCACTTCTATGAGTAGTTTTTTCCTTTAATGATTCCATTTTCCTTCGTTATGTACAAAAAATTAAATGTTAAATCACATTTGTACTTACAATATAAAAAAATTTAAATTACCAACAATCTGCCACTTCTACTACAAAATTTTTGCCGCCAATAAATGTAAATATTTACAAAGAACCACAAATAAAAACCACGCACGAAATTGACAAATAATGCGGACTGATAAGCATTGCTATGCAATAATGAACATGAGGCATTACTAAAATAAATTTTACTGTTTTTATGAACACCATGCATTGTAATGTTACATTGCAAACTGCGTTTATGAAGTCAGCTTTGACTTTAAATTACTTAGTCATTTCAAGACGGGAGAAGATTGCGAAGTTGGTCGGCTTCAACTTCGGCATCAAATGTAAATTCAATTTTACGTTTACGCATTTTGTTTAATTGCTTTTTTTTTGCTGATTTTTAGTTTAGATTTAAGTTTTGTTTCTCTCTTTAAAATAAAACAATAAGTTCAAGCACAGGAATGATATGCTGTGTGGTATGAATCATTCACTGTTTTGATTTGGTGTGTTTAAGATTCCCTACACGCATATGAATGAAAGCATAGGATAATACACTGTTTTTGGCTGCATTCAAAAATATGCTCATATTTTAACTCACATAAAAAGATGAATAAGATCATAACAATAATTAATTTTTAAGTTAATACACAATTTTGCGTTTTATTAACATTGACGCAGGCCTTTAATACAAATCAAGATACAGAACGCGGGTCAAATGGCACTACTGCAAGGTGTTAAACTCAAACTAATGTTGTCAGTTAGCTGAATATTGACATAGTATAAGAAAAAATATTTCTTCGGCGACTTCCTCTCAACAGATTTCTGGCAAAAAAACTCGTTCGGAGTCGACTTTAAACTGTAGGTCCCGCCACTCATGTATAGATTACCAGACACATCATAAATAGTGTGAAAAGCTAGGCCGTAATCCTGACTGAAGGGTTGTAATGGCCAATTATGTATGTATGTAATATTGGCGTACAAATTTAACATCATCGGAAGTTACCTAAGTTATCGTGTCCTGCTCTATGATACAAGTGGATTAAAATCGAGAAATGCTCGGGGCACGATCAAATTCTCAAACGGAATATATCCGATGACTATCAGGATATGCAGATAATATAACCCTAGCGGTTATGTGGTGATGCAAAACGACAATCCCTAATAAGGAGTATTCATTTCTAATGTTATAACTTATGCTCGTAACTCTTGCATAATTAGAACAGCGGCTGTGATCACTTCCATTCTAAGATAGGATCTTCACTTTATTTTAGTACTTAACCACCGCTTTCATCACTAAAAAATTCGAACTTAAGCAGATTGTGCTTTTAGTCGGTATAAAATTGTTAAGGACTATTTTGATGTCCAAATATAAACTGCTACAAAACATAAAACAAAAGTAATTGTTACTTACCCCGAGAGAGTGTTCAATTTTTTACAAAAGTAAACAATTCATCATTATGTTTCTGAATAGTGTGATTTTATTTCAATGCTGTAATTTACTTTTAGATTACTATAAAATTAAATTGCTTATACTAATTTTGTTAATATTGAAACTGTTTCCATTTATCCCATCGTAGTTTGGTAAGATTTGTAATTCAGGATAATATACGTAAAATTTGTCAACCGTAGTAACTTCGAGCCAATACGATTTACTCTTTTCCGTTCTTAGCTTCAGCTGAAGATGGAAAAAAACAAAAATAAATAACGTGACAAAATTTGTGTTTACGCTGGAAATAAAAAACGTATAACAGTATACAAGTGTGATTAAAAATATTATTAAATTAAACAAAGACAAATAAATAGAGATAATTTTAGTACAATACACTTTAAATGTAATAAATGTTAATAATTTTTGTGCATTAATTTCGGTTTACAATATTCAACGGGATATACATAAAACTAATTAATTCGATTAAGTGTTCGATAAATAAAGTCTGTTTTTAATTTTTTAACTTGAGATAAAATTTGTGAAATTATCAAATTTGAGACATTTTTTCGGGTACCCAATTGTCTATAGAAAATTCAAATCTAAGTTATTATGTTTTTAATAGTGCCAGATATTAAGATGTTTTTTTTTTTATTTCCAAAACTAGATTAGTTGCAGTAAATGTGATAAAAATTATTTAAATAAACTCCTTCCTTTTTATCATTGCAAAAAAATAGAATAAGATTTGTTATAGAGAAGAATTGGGCACAAGAAATAAGCTGTAATCCATGTATATTGACATTTACTTCATTTTGTATTAACTACTTTTTTAAATATTTTTTTCGAAACGATTATAATTGTCTTGACAATATTTGATTACGTGCCCGATTTTTTAAACAAGATTATTATTTCATTTTGTGCTAGTAAATTACTTACATGTAAAATTTTTCTATTTGTCAAAAAAAAAAAAAAAATTAATACATTTCATACACGACGATAAAAAATCATCTACCGTGATGAAGTGGCTTTATGCGATGATCAATTTAGACCTTCCTGTAGGAACTATGATATCATTACAAAGAACTACCTCAAACGATTTGTTTATAATTGTGCGCCCGACCAATCATTGTTTAGAATAGCTTTGAAACCGTAGTAAGAATGCGGAGAGCAATTCCTAGTATTTCTCTGGTAGTATATGATAGATAAAATTTATGATATCAGACTTAGTAAAATTGTATCAACAAAACAACCTGAATGGAGAATAGACTAGGAGTATACATTAATTGCACTGAATGATTTTAAATTTTGGGGGATCGGGAATTTGTTCTCCATCTATTTTCTTGTATCTATAATGTCCTGATTAATGAGAACAAAATTAGATAAGCGATCAGCAGGATTGACCCCTTCAATTCTCCTGAAACTGATTGAAACTCGAACTTCAAAACTCGAAAAAAAAATCGAATGCTGCTAATAATAAGACTGAAACTGAAAACTTGTCTGCAATGTTCCTAAATCTCGAATAAATAAACGAGGTATTCGATAACTATTAAACGGCAGAATATAAGTCTGCGCAAAATTACTTTTTACTAGGCTAATGAAATAACCTTGTAGTTATAATAAAATAAATGGAAGAATAAAAAAAGTTATGTTAACTAAGTTAAGTTAATTTAAGAGTATATCAAGCAACAAATATATTAATTATGAACAGATAAAAATACGTGTTGAATTTATGAGATATGTATATTAAATATAGGCGTTCATTCTCTTTTGAATTATTGTGAATAATTATGAGGTAAACAGACAAAGGTGTCAAGATCGGAAGTAAAAAGGTAAACATTGAACATTGAATCTTCGTTTTTTTAATCCTACTTTTCACAGTTTCTCTGTCGCTCTGATATCGAATATTAAACCATTAAATTGTGAAATAGAGGACAAAAAATTAAAGGTTGAATTGTTATCTTTCAATTTCCAAGGTATAAAAGAGGACAACCATAATCATGCAAACGCAATAAAACGATAGCATCGCCTTGAGATGCGAAACATTTTCACAAATATAAAAGGTTAACGGCCGTATTCATAAGTAAAATAATTTTCTTTGTGCATATCACGCGTTAATTATTTGTTTTCAACCACGCTTGTTTAAATTTATTCGATGCTAGGAACCGCAAGAAAAACCTTGGACTTTTTATTTATTTATTAAATATATATTTTACAAAATAAATACATAAAATATAAATAAAAAAGGCGCCGGGTATCTAAGCTTGGACTTTTTATGTCATTCAAAAATTACGCAAATACCCATACGTCATATATATATACACACACATGAAATTCCTTTGCACGGCAGTCTCTAATTCTCTTCATAAATTCTTTCGTTTTCTTACATACATATGTCATATTCATATGGCAAAAAATTTATTATTTTTTTATTGCAAGCAATAATAGATAAAATAGCGTTGCCAGTGATAATATTGAAATATAATTTTATGGTAAAATAGCAATTTTTTATGAATTAGACCGTAAAACTTTTTAATATACAATATAAATATTAGAACACAGACAAAGATTTTGAAATAATATTTACTGACATTCTTTATTATTCTCCTCTTTAATGTTTGGTGGAGCTGTGGCCAATTTGGCTGCAATAGCCGCTTCTTCAGCTTTTCCCAAAACAGGAGGGACAACAGTTCGAAAAACATCAAGTTCCATTTCTACATAAACGGCATATAACAATTTATGTATATATATTATATATGTATATACATATATACATACATATATAAAACGTAAAGGAAGCACTTAATATTAAATATTCTATTGTATTTTTATAATTTAAAAATTATTTTGCACATAGCACATACTTTTATATACAGTATCGGACAAAACCTAAGCACCCCCTCAGTATATTTTTTTTAATGAATATTTTTTTTTTTTAAGAAAACAAAGTTATTAATAATTTTTATTTTTTTATTTATTTATATCCTTATTATTGAAAAACACAAACTTAAGGAATTCATAATTCAATAAAAAAAAGTTATGATTCAAAATACATTTTAAGTCGAAAATCTAAGCGGACAAAACTAAAACACCCCCAATTTAAGGTACAGATAAAAACTATTGAAATTAATACTTCTTTGCGAATCCTTTATTCTGGATGACACGCACACTTTCAGGCATAGAGGATGTTAAACTATTAATTATTTCAGGTGAAATTGCTTCACAGGCTATTTTTGCGGCTTCAAATAAATCTGCTTTAGTTTTCTAATTTTCTCGGTTGATTTTTAAGTTAACGATATCCCACAAGCTCTAGATTGAGTTAAGATCAATTAAGTGCAAAATATTCGATCAACAGATCAATTATTTCTAGGCTAATTAAAAAGTTTTTGCAGAAAGGTCGCACATCTCCTACTCATCCTGGAGGAAGACCACGTGAAACTTCATGACATGAAGACTCCTTAGTTAAAAAGACAATCCAAAAAGATCCTTCAACATCTTCTAACCACATACGAAACCGCTTAGGTTTAAAAATTAGCGAAAGAACGATTCGCAGAAGGGTGGTAGAGGCCGGATTATTCAGGCGACAGTATTTGAGTATTAATCGTTTTTACTAAATTGTTTCTTATATTTTGATCAAAGTGAATTTTTTGTTGTTGTAAACCTTTGTAAATAATATTAATAATATGAATAAATTAAAAAAAGTTTTTGTTTTAAAATAAGAATAACTTTTTTAATGAAATAACACAAAAATTTTAAATTTCTTTAATGTGAAAACTCATTCTTGACATACTGTATATTAAAATACGCATCTGATATAATAACAACGCCTCCGGCCATTGGGAAATACGAAACATTCAAAATGAGACTTATCGACGAGTTTTGTGAATCCGACGACAGCCAATTTAAACGTTTATTCGACAATTTGGCTATGGAAAGAAAAAAACCATCAATATTGCTACGTGAGATAAGAGAACTGGCTGGCAATAAGTTGGACTCAGAAATTTTGAAATCGTTATGGCTACGTCAATTGCCAATACAAATTCAACACATTTTTGCAACAGTTGAGGGTGACGTCAGTGTACTGGCGAAAAAGGCCGATTGTATGATGGAAGTGCAAGATCAACCGGAAGTCAACAACATCGATGAAAGCAGAAATTTGCACAAGGCCATAGCCGAATTAACGGAGAAATTTGATCGCCTAGAGAAGAACAGCCGCAACTACCATACGACCCATCAACGACAACGATCACCACGACGCAGTAACCTTTCACGCTCACGCACGTACCGTTCACCATCAAATGAAATGTGTTGGTATCACCGAATATTTGGGGAAAGGGCAACAAAGTGCCGATCACCTGCAGCGTTCGACCACGACATTCGGAAAACTTGTAAGTCCTCCGTTTTCGACGGCAAACGAGGGCCACAACAACAATAATACACGCCGTCTTTGTATTAAGGATGAAAGCTCGAAATTGCAGTTTTTAATCGATACAGGGGCGGAATTATCTGTAATTCGCAAACCAAAGAACGTTCATCTACAACCATCTTTAATAAAATTACTTGCGGCGAACAATACGGAAATCAACACATATGGTAAAAGACTCCTATCATTGGACATCGGATTGCGACGTCAGTTTAAATGGCTTTTTACGGTGGCCGACGTGTCGCACCCTATAATCGTCGCGGATTTTTTGCAGAATTTTAACATTTTGGTGGACATGAAAGGTAAGTCCTTAGTAGACGCAACGACACAACTACGTCAAGTGTGCCGGATAACCAACAACGATTCATCAGTCATAACGATACATAAGAAAAATGGCATCTTCCGTGAACTACAGACACAATACATCGACCTCACGGATGATTCCCATGCTTTGTCCAAAAAACTTTCGTAGGTCAAACATTATAGTGAGACAAAGGGGCCCCCGGTGGCGCAGAAGGTCGGACGATTATCACCCGAGAAATTGGAGATTGCGAGAAAAGAGTTCGACTATCACATACCTGTTAACCCTGGTGACGTAGCGAAGACGGCAGTTATACGCCCTTCGGCTTATTCGAATTTAAATATATGGTATTTGGGTTACGGAACGCCGCGCAGACATTTCAACGCTTCATGGACGATACGGTTAAGGGCCTCGACTTCGTTTTCCCATATTTAGATGACGTGCTCGTGGCATCATCATCGGTGAGGGAACATTTATCTCACTTACGACAACTTTTTGAAATTTATAGGGAAAAAGGCCTGGTTATTAATATAGAGAAATGTCAGTTGGGCCAATCTGAAGTCGAATTTTAAAACCAATAGCTCGCAAAGTCGAAGCCGTCATTAATCGAAAAAGGCTAGTGGAAGTGCAGGATTTACGAAGCCTACTGGGTGCCATAAATTTCTACAGAAGATTCCTACCACATGCGACCGAAATAGAAATGCCCCTACAAAAGATGATGGGTCCATACAAAAAACGCGACCGGACAAAACTCGAGTGGTCCGCCGAAACCGAAAAGGCTTTCGAGAAAATTAAGGCCGAACTGGCAAACACAACCTTATTAACATTTCCCCGTAGGGGGGCCGACATTGCATTAATGACTGACGCATCCGACAAGGCCATGGGTGCAGCTCTGCAGCAACGAGTAAATGGTCATTGGCAGCCCTTAGGATTCTTCTCCAAAAAATTTACTACGACGGAACAACGCTATAGTACGTACGACCGCGAGCTTATGGCTATATACTCAGCCATTAAATACTTTCGATTTTATTTGGAGGGCGCACAATTTACGGTGTTCACGGACCATAAACCATTGCTGCATTGTTTTGAACAGAGATGGGAACGCTTATCCCCGCGTCAAACGAGACAATTGAGTTTCATATGTCAATTTTGCGTGGATATACGGCACATAAGCGGCTCACAGAACATTGTGGCAGACACTCTCTCGCGTTTAGAGACATTACGAATACCAGCGACTATCGATTACAAATTGCTGTTTGAGGAACAGGCGAAATGCCCCGAGCTACGAAACCTCAGACAATCGAATTCTACTTCATTTACCCTGCAGAAAACAAAGGTACCAGGTTGTGACGGCGAGATAATATGCGACACATCCACAGGCCAACACGTCCATATATTCCGAGTTCATTACGACCGCTCGTCTTTGAATCATTACATGGACTATCACATCCAGGGATAAGGGCATCAAGAAAATTAATCGCTAGATTTTCGAACAATTTGAAATTTCGTTTGGAACAAGATGAAAGCCGAGGTGACATTTGTGAAAAATTGTCAACAATGTCAGCGATGCAAGGTAACACGACACACGAAAAGCGATTTGGAAACATTCGCTATACCAGACAAAAGGTTTGAACATATTAACATCGATTTGGTCGGCCCGCTACCTATGTCGAACAACTGTAGCTACTGTTTAACATGTGTTGACAGGTATTCCCGATGGATCGAGGCTATTCCAGTTACGGACAACACGGCGGAAACTGTGGCAAAGGCACTACTCAATGGGTGGATTAGTCGTTTCGGAGTTCCAAAATTCATAACGACAGATCAGGGTCGCCAATTCGAAAACAAACTTTTTAACCACCTTTCGAAAATGTTGGGCATAAAACATATTAGAACAACTCCATACCATCCCCAGGCTAATGGCCTGATAGAGCGTTGGCATCGGATTCTTAAAGCAGCGTTAAAATGTCACAATGCCAATACCAATTGGACTGAGGTGCTTCCTATTGTTTTGCAGGGTCTAAGAACAGCTGTAAAAGAGGACTTAGGGGTATCGGTAGCCGAAATGGTGTATGGACAGGCGATCAGATTACCCGGCGACTTCCTATCAGAGAAATCTAGCGCACATATCAACGAGAGCGAATTTCTTACAAAGCTTCAGCAACATTTTGAGAACCTACGACCTACATACGTCGACAACACAACACGGAAGAAAATCAGTATATGTTCCAAGGGACCTGAGATTTTGCAGCCACGTTTTTCTGAGGGATAATACCGTACGTGCTCCGCTAAAGGCACCATATGACGGCCCCTACGCTGTACTGAAAACCGTTTCTGTGGACAGATTGAAACCAGCTTAATCCCTATGGAATTATCCGAGTTAGAGTACAAACCACGTAAGGTCAGATTTTTGGACCAGCTTCCATATATGTCGCACCACGAAACTGGAAGGGGATGGTGTAGTGGCACACCCACTTGTTTATGACATGGCAACTCTAACATTTGACATCTCACTAATCCACTGACACATACTTGAATTAAACATATATTTTGACGGCGTCATTAGTTTTTCTGTGTACCACGTACTTTTACTTACAAAACAATTAGTGTGTATTGATCGACAAATAAACTTGAAGTTAATTTATAAAAATAACAAAAGGATTTTTATTGAGAGCACTAAAATTTAAAAACAAAGGAACTGAGGGGGTGCTTAGGTTTTGTCCGATACTGTATATATATATATATATAAAAACAACTCAAATCAAAGTGATTAAAAGCGAACATAATACAAATTTAATTGAAAATAAGCAATTTTTCTGCTCGCAGAAGTTTTTTCTCTCCTTATTTATTGACCCGAAGCACTTCTTGCTATTTAGAGAATTAAAAAAATATCAGAAGAAATAGACCTGTTAAATACACATCAGCAAATGTTTGTTGGATTTTGTTTAAAAGCAATTACTTATCGCCTATTCAGAATTATTAATGAAATAAAACTTCAGCTGCTCATAAGAAATTACAAACCAAAAATAATTTTCTCTTTGAGCTCCGCTTTCCATCTGCACTTTTAATGCACAACACTCTCAATGCTCCTAACTTACTCTGCCTAATAATATTGTTGCCGTCATTACCATTAATGTCGAAAATAAATTTCCTACATATTCATTCATTCATATATTCTAACAATTTTTGGAAACCTAGGCCAAAATTCATTACATGTACAACAGATTATAAAAGTTCACACACATTCCGCCAAGGATCGTTATATTATAGGCCATTTACACTACAGCGAAATCTAGTACTTATGAGATTTCGAGCCAAATCTAGTTGATTTTAACTAGATTTCCCATACAAAACAAAATCTACTTATTTAGTAGATTTCCGCAAAATCTACTCAAAATTTAGTAAAAATAGGAATGCAACTATGTGTTTTGCCAAATAGTACTTAAAAATACAACGCTGAGCAGGAAAAAAAATGAAATTTCCATTTAACCCTAATCAAGTCAACATGTGCCTCTCCGACACATATTTCACTTGGTCATGTTGTAACTTCCTTAAATATAGGTTCTAGTTCTTACTGCTTCTTGAATTCCTACTTTCAGTTGTTTTATATAGAATTTACAAATTTCAAGTAATAAATTAATTTATTTTTATTTTTTATTTTGTTTTAATCAAAAATGTTCTTAATCATGTCAAAATGTGTCTATGAGGCACATATGGGTACGCTAACTATTACTTCTATTGTTGGTGAACAACAAAATAAAATATAATAATGAGTTACAATGAGGTATAATGAGTTACGAAGAGTTCTGGCACCCATTATTTGCCGTAGTCTTCTAAAATTAAATAAAAATAATTTGTCCAATGTTCGGTCCATATAACACGAGGATGAATTCTTAAACCAGCCAAGGCAGACATATATGCGACGTAGATGTTATATGTGCCCACCGAAGATATGCAGAATGTGTAAGCTGTCTTGCAGTATTTACCACAAAAATACTTGCAACGAGCAAAAGTTCTAGTTTGCTTAAAATGCGAAAATAAATAAATAATATTTCATTTATGTAACTCAGAAGAAAAAATTTAATAAAATAAAAATAAGTTAACAAAATTAATACGTAAATTCTTTGTATGTACCTCTGAGACACATTTTGACTGGATTTGTAAAAAATTTTCCTGACTTGATTAGGGTTAAACTAAAATCTTATTATTTTCTTTTAAATTTCAGTCAGCTGTTTTTGTTATTAAAATGAAATCTGGCTACTGTCAAATAAATCCAGTGTAAACGATGTAGATTTTGAGCAAGATTTGAAATCTAATCTACTAGATTTCGCTGTAGTGTAAATGGCCTATTAGCAATAACAATAATTAAGCAGAAGCCAAATATTCCACTTGATAAGTTAAGAAAACAGTTTTTTGGTGGAACAACAATCATAATGAGCGGAAAAGGCTGAAAAATCGGTTATGGCGCATACTGAAAGACAATATTACCACTGCGCAGTAGACAAAATTTAAGAGCGACCTAGAAATTGTTAACGGCAACTCAGTTTCCAGCTGTACAACAGAAATTAATTCAAAAACTCCAATCAAAAAAATATGGTTGTAACAGTTCTGCTGTTGTCTCCGGAAGATTCTCCCTGTATATAAGATATAAGATTGTCAGTTTTGGTTTTGTGTATATGGTTGTATGCCTGTATTATTCGGTGGAGCTGGAATGGGTTAGAGATGAAAATTATTTGTTTCTAGTTGTGTGTGTATGTTGTCTAACGTTATGTGGTTGCTAGTCCTAGGAAGTCCGCTGTTGTCGTTGGGTTCAGCCATAGGTCTATGGGTCGCAATGGTGTCGGCTTTGCTGGACAGCTAAAGATGTGCACCGTGTCGTGTGGTGCCTGATTGCATGAAGGGCAGCTACCCGAGGTTCCCGTGATTATCCTTGCCATATAGCTATTTAGGATGTTCGACCATCCTGATCTTAGCTGGGCCAGAATGGTTTTGGTTACCCTTGGCAGTTACCTTTCAGTATCGGATATTGGTGGAGGATGCCGATTTATGACCCTGTTGTGGCTGAGTTCGTCTCTGACTGTCGTCTGATGTAGGAGTTTTGTGCCTCCCTCACAGACTATAGGTCGACTATTGAGGGTATGAGGTGGGTGATGTCTGAGTTGGAAGTTGTGAAGCCTTGCCTTATGCGACAAGGAGGAGGATTGTTCATGACTACACACACGGTGGTTGGGATGATTAGTCAGTAGCTCATTATGTTCTCTTACTGTCAGCATTTTGGACTCTTCATGGAGGTGGTCAATACTGGTCATCTTTACGCATCCGGTGGCTATTCTTAAGGCGTTATTCTCCATCGTTTGTAATGCCCGCCATTATGTATCGCTCGGGAATGCTGTCCAAATTGGAGCAGCATAATTGGGGAATGACCGTCCAATAGCCTCGTAGGTGCTGATGATGGTTTCTTTGTCCATCCCCCATGTAGTGCCTGCTAGTGCCTTTAGGAGCTTGTTTCTCTTGTGAAGTAAGTTGTCGAAAGTGAACCCGAGAATCTTTGGGTATCCAACTGTGGGAATGATGTTATCTTCCACTGCGACGTTTAGTGTTCTTCTTACTTCCTTCGTCCATGTCGTGAAGAGAGAAACCGATGATGTGGGAGCAGACAGGCGTAGTTTCCTATTCCGGAAGAATTCCACCAAGGACGTAAGGTAATTTGTTATGTTCTTGCTGATGACATCTATATTTACGCCCGAAGCGTACAGTCGTTTGCATATGATACCAAGGAGATGTTTGATGGTGGTTCCGGGTGTGATGTGAGGTAAATGTTAAAAAGGATAGGCGACAGGACTCCACCCTGTGATACTCTCATCTTTATACTCCTGTGAGAAGATTTTTGTCCCCTAAACTCAACGAATGCCTGCCTACTGCCTTGGAGGTTCAGCGTTTCAGGTCGTTGGGCAAGGTTGAGTTTAGTATGTCTCTTAGGAGTATGGAGTGGTCGACCGTGTCAAAGGCCGCAACAACAGTTCGTTGTTGGTTGAGTCCGTTCGCGATGCTTGATGTTTTTTCGGTGATGGCAGTGGTGGTGCTGCGACCTTCCCAAAGCCATGTTGGTGTTCTGACAATGGAAAGTGTCGTTTGAAGGCAGGGAGCAGAAGGGGTTCTAGGTTTTTTTTCATCATTGGTGATAGTAAGGAGATTGGACGGTAAGCTTCTCCTTTGTCGCTGGTTTGTTGGGTTTTAGGATCGGGATGATCCTCGCTACCTTCCTGATGTCTGGTATCACCAGGCTGCGCATTGATAAATTTATCAGTCTGAAAAGGAACCTCAAAGATTTTTCACCTAGTTTCTTCAGCATAAGCATAGACAGTCAGTCAGGTCCCAAGGCCTTTGATGGTTTGGCGTTGATGATGGTGTTTGTTACCGCGGTCTGTTCGAAGAATTGTTCCTGTTGGCCTCTGCGTAGGTTCCTTAGTATCCTCAATATCGCTCTCTTGCCTTTGTTCTGCTCAGTAGGGTGTTCGACAAATTGTTTGCAGAATTCTTTGGCGCATTTTTTACCCTCTATCTATTGCCTATAGTCAAATTCGATAGCTGTAAGATTATTGTTGGTTTTAGAGCCAGATAGATTTTTGATGGTCCTCCAGAGTTTCTTGGGAGATAAAGAGCAGCGTTCCAGCTGTTCTAACCATTTGGTACGTCTATGCTAGTTCACCAAGTGGTTTATTCCGGAGGTCATTGATCTTTCATCCGCAGGGTTTTCCGCTCTTATGTTATCCCGCTGCTAAGACAGGCGTGCAGCATTTGAGGCATAGTTTGGTCTTATGTTGTTAATTCTACCGGCAGGGATAAAACGCTTCGCCGCTGTCTGAACGATTGCTCGGAATTGCCTTTCACCACTTCTGACGCACGTAGGGGAGGGTAGTAGTTCGATGTTTTCTTTTATGAAGGCTCTGAAACCCTCCCAGTTGGCCTCATTGTAATTAACGTACGTGTGTCAGGTTCTAGGAAGTCGCCGTGTTTTTCAATATTGACCACAATGGGTATATGGTCTGAGCTTAGGGCTGTATGTGTCTGCCAGGTGGTATAGACTAGGAGTGATCAACTGACAATGGTTACAGAATGTGTAAAATAAAATTCCTAAATAATTTTTTAGTTTCTTCAGAAATTGTTTTTGGTTTTCGACTTCTAACAATAGAAAAGTAAATTTAAAAAAGTTTCCATTGAATTGTCCAGCACTGTATGTATATCAAAAGAGAAACAGAGTAAGCTAAAGAATGCATAATGATGGGTAATAGTTCTCAAAACAAAGCCTACCGATTATATATATAATCATAAATTGCGATGTAGTGTCCCTGGAGGCTACCAGAGTAGCGTAAACACCTAACGCGATTTTTGTTACCCAGAATTACTTCAATGTGAAGATGGTGCTAATTCAAGAAAGTCGTTGAATTAACACCTGAAATTGTGTCGGTCAGCTGTAAAAATTTATCTACATAAGATGAATCAGATGATGACGATGCTGATTATTGTGATTCTGATGCGTGGGAATCGCCTTTGCCACCACCCACAGAGGATGATAATAAATGGACTCCGATCCGTACGATGCCAGAATCATTTCACGGACACAAATTTACGTCGATCCAATCTTATTGCTGAAAGAACACGACACACAGAACTTTTGTGCAATGCAGTTCGTTTCCGATGATCCAATTTGTGTGAAGGATACAATGTCATCACATAAATCTGTCGAGTGGGAGCTGCTATGCAGAAGATTGCTTCACTAATGTTAAACAATACATGCGGTTTGACAGATTTAACATAGAATGAGAAGCCTGTAAAATCGAATTGGGTGTTCCAAAACTAAAAGAGACGAACATGGCAATATAGCTTGGTGGAAGGCGCGGTTGGTATCCAAGGGTTTTTCCCAATGTAGAGGAATTGATTATAATGAAACATTTTGACCTGTCATACGATATGATAATGTAACCTCGAGTTACATTAGGCAAACCGACATCAATGCAAAGAAAAAATTTGAAACCTTGAATTCAATAACCATAAGTGATGAAACAGAATACGTCCGCAACTTCAAGCAAAAACGCTGTGAAAAATAAGATGGCTCAGAATTAAGTCGACAGCCGCAACTTCAAATACTGTCAATTACATTTAAACATATGTTAATTGCCTTTTATATTTGTTTTTGTTTTTTTTTCGCGTCAAAACAAAAACATATTTTTTGTTTACGAAATGCATAAGATTCGGTTAAAGCTCGACAACGCCGCAAACAGGTTGTAATAGCAAGAAAAAACACTGTCAAAATAAAATACATAGATCTTACGACTGCTTTTGCCGACGATTTTTTTATGTGTGTATTGAAAAAATCGTTAAGCCACAATTCTGTTTCATGTCTAAACACACTGTGAAAGCAACAACTAAACGTGCCTGCTTGGATAAAAATGTTGCAGAGAGTATACCTAATGCCTACTAGGGACACCAATAGAGAAATACAGGGATTTCTTAAAATATGTCCCGGGATTTTCGTGAATTTAAATTTATACGTACTTTACAAAGAAGTATATATCTCCAAATAAATGTTTAATAAAATCTGTTAATAGAGCTGATGTATCAGGAAGTGGTACAGGTGAATATTTACATACATAGTCACCGTTACTTTTCTTAATGAATTAACAGAACATCTTTATAGTTGTGGAAAAGAGAGCAAATGTCAAACGTCGTAGCACAAACGTGCCTTTGTCACTGTGATTAGAAACATTTTCTGGAGAAAATTATTATTTAAATAAAATCTACTCTGTTCACTTTTTGTACGTTGACTCAATAACTTTTAACTTAAAATAGGTTACAATATTTTCAGCTTACCTGCCGCAATACCAGCTATAGCTTCAGAGGCAAAATGCTTTACATCAACGTCTGTGTCCGCGTTTAGTTTTTCCAAAGTTTTCTTAACTTGCGAATCAATTACACTGCTATCCAGATAAGGTGAAATTTTTTGAAGGGTTTTTGCAACATTGAACCTAACATTAGCCACTGGATCCGAAGCTAATAAAAGAACAGTAGGTAACAACAGTTTCGTAGTAATATCCGTTCCGCAAACTTCAGCTAACATGTTCAAACAGAAAAGACAAGTCATTCCTGTAATTGAAAAAAATATTTAGCTACATTGTAGTCCTTTATTTATAACTAAATCATACTATGAAGGTAATTTTTATTGCGAGACATCACTAATATCATCGGAATAATCGCCTGTTCTGCCCATTGAGCTCCAAATTGTTCAACCAACTTCTTCATGTTTAACGTAGCAGCTTCGCGAATGGCATAAACGTGGTCATTAAGCCAACCCATACAAAGACCTCTCAGCTTTTGATCAAAAAATTCTTGTCCTAACTGCCCAGCTAGAGCTGGCATATACTCGATAATAGCTAAACGTACACGCCATTTTGAATCTTCAGCAAGTTCAACTATAGCAGGCAACAAAGACTACAAAATATGATTAATTCGAATTCAGTAACACGACTAAAATAAGAAAGTAATTACTTGAGACAATTGCTGGATTCCGATAACATCATTTACACAATCCAGGTTTGATATAATATTTAAACGCACTTCTGGACATTCATCTTTCAACTGTACTAGGAATAAAGGCAAAAGATGTTCAACAGTATTGTAAGCGCCAAGCATTGGACTTAATCCCATTATTACAGAAGCCAAGGCAGATTTGACGTGAGGATTGGAATCTGAGACCAAATCTCGAACATATGGTAAGATTGAAGTCATTATAATATGTACTTGGTTTGCTTTATCTAAATTGGCACAAAAGTCCTTAACCTTAGTAGCAACGGCGGCACGAACTTCAGCTTCAGCATCTTTCAGCAAATACTTGATTTTGGAAGACAAAGATTTAAAAAGTGAAAAACTTAATTTTAAAAATTTTTTTTACTTGAAATGCGGGCACCAAATCAACGCGTGTTATTTCAGGTCCGACTGCTTTCTGCAAGTCTACAAATTTTTCTGCAACCATATATCGAACTCGCCAGGAAGAATCACTAGCGCATTGACGTAATGTAGGCAGTACTAACTAATAAAACAAAAATAGCATCATTAACTAATGGCTAACATAAATAATAATATTTATAATTCGTTGAACAACAATTAGCAATTTCTTTTGCTTACATGTTCGACATCTTCTTGCGGCAACAATTGAGCAATGCTTACGCAAGCTTCGACGGCCAAAAGTCGAACGGAATCCTAAAAACAAAAAGGCTTACAAATTTTAAGCTCTAAAAATACCAATATATTACCTGATCGTCTTGTGCCAACTGAACGAAGTTAGGAATCAGATCCGACTTCAAGTATTCAATTTCGACGACTTTAGCAAACTCCCCAAGTTTGCTGGCAGCAGCCCTACGAACCATTGGTGTTTCATCCTGACATAATTTTCTAAAATTTGCTCGCAGTTCGGCCTTAACAGCTTGTGAAACCCGGGGGTAGCAAACGGAAAACAATCCACAAGCAGACGTACGGGAGGTAAACCAATCACCAGAGACTAGACGTTGTAGAGTTGGCACAACATGTATTTCCAGATCTTGTGCACTATGTTCAGCCGCAACAGTACGCAAAGATTCTACGGCCTTATCACGTACAACAGTTTCCTCAACTGTAGCTAAACTTTCTAATGGAGGTATTAAATACATAGCATATTCAGGTCCTCCAACTAGACCTACATCAATCAAAATTTACTTTATACTTCATAGTTATCAAAAATGTTATATATTTCGTTATATTTACTAGTAAAGTTTCCAAGTTGGTCAGCTAATGCCAATAACACTTCGTCTTCATCGTAAATGGTCTCGGTTAAAAATGGAATCAATTCAGAACGAGTACGCTCTTCCCCAAGAGCAAGAGCAATAGTTGAGAGCTTCTTAATGGAATTAAGCCGCAACTAAAGATATAATTTATATACATAGATTACTTTTCGACATAAATTTATATTTATTTTTTAATATTACATAAAAGAATCGTCTTATTCATCAAATTATTGGAGCATTTTTAAAATATATTTTATGTATATATTGTTACGTTTTTAATTATTGTTAAACGTTTATATTTCGTGAATTCGTAGGTTATGATGAAAATAAAATAAATTGCATAGAAATTCTTTAATTTATTTAAGGAAATACTTTAATTAAAGATGCACTTGTGAGAGCGTTCCGAGGTGACGGATAAAAAAAAAAAGTGGAAAAACTAACTAAGGAAAGTAAAGCTACGGTACAGTAATCTCCTCGAGAGTCATGTACCGCCTTTATCCCTCTCTCGTGAGCTAATCGAAACGATACAAATGCTCTATCAAAAAATTAAGATAAGGTGGAACCCAGGAGGTCTCAAAATCAGACTTTATAGACGAAAGTCAAAATAATACTATAATTTCTGCTAACGAATCAAAATGATTGATGAGGCCAGTGTTATGTTCTCGAAACACACGACCAAGAAGATGCGACTACCATCCGGTGCTCATTAGGTGAAGTCCAGAAGCTCCAAAAGGAACTGGAATCTCTAACCACCTCATCATGAGGCGGGAAACAGAGTACGGTCGCTCGAGGATGAGAATTCCGGGAAAACACCGAAGAAGAAAAAAGATCACGCCAAATCTTCTGCTATGAAGAGGCTAAAGGTGAGTAGTGGGAAACACCCATCATCTTACGGTAAAGTGGGCAGAAAATAATACCGGGGCGATTATAATATATATTATAAGATTCCTGATGACCGGCATGAAAAAATAGAAGATCTTTTGTACAATAAAATATTGGACTACGTAATGGCATCCGTTCAAGAGGGGTGTCTAAATGGTGAAGTTGGCATCACAATCATGAGCAAGCACCCTCAAAGAAGTCATTAAAGTCTGAAACTGGACGATGGCAACTTGTACCTTTTGTCAGCTTATTTCTCGCTCGACTCCACGGCTTTATCATCAGGATTACGACTTAGTTTCTCACACCACTTATGTTGTGTGTGTTAATTTTATGCAGTTTAAAGTCGAATCCGAACTCTCAGGGTTTTTGTTTTTGAGAAAGTCGCCGAAGAAATACTTTTTGTATTTTGTTTTGATGTCTGGCCTGGGGCTCGAACCCTGGCTTTACGTCTAATAAGCCAACATTTTCTCACACTTATGAGAAATCATATCTCTAATAAGAATTTGTAACTCCCCTTAGTACAGCCCACACGCTCTAAATTCCCCATCACACGAATCTTATTCATGTGTATCATATCTATTAAATTTAAATTGTGCTAATTTTTGCTGTTTTATATTTTGGAATTCTGAACATTTTTTTTATCGTTATACAAAAATTCGGGTATAAAAAATATAATGTATGTATGTATCTAACATTGCAAATAATGTTATCGTTTTTCAATATATCTCAAAATGATATTTAGTAGTGACTAAAACATGTATACTTTCCAACAGTCATGCTGCAGAAACTTTTCTACTTCGGTTGCAACAGAAAACCAATAATACAATGAGGCTAATTCTAGCTGTCTATCTTAAGCGAGATTTTCTCGAAGATGCGATTTTTTTAATTTTGGGATTCTATCACTAATTATCAAGTGAGTATTTCTAGTGTTGTCTTTTTTCATCTTTTACAACACTTTAATCGATTCGCAAGGTATCGAGTCCCATCATCAGAAAACTTGTGCAATCGAAATTCAAACTGAGATTTTTTTATCTGTCAACTTTGCCAACTAAAACAACAACAAAAAAATTATTTATTCTCAATCGTAAGAACTGACTATCTACGTGGCGGTGACAAGTCATTTATTGACAATTCTGCCAATCTTGTAGGATGCGACAATCATCAGTACCGAGCTCTACACTGTCTTTCTTTCTCAACAAAACCTTCCAACACATTTAGAAACCTAAAAACTGTAGTCAACGTGTTACTCTTCACGTTGTTTTATGAGACTAAATTCAGGAGATTGCCTCTATTTCTGTTAAAGTTAGGAAAATAGGCTGTAGTAGAAAAAGAAATATGTATACACACTGACAAATTAGTGTTAAAAATTTTTATCAGCTGACAATTTTTGAATGTACGATACATTTCCACGTTGAATTTATAATAGGAATTTTCAAGTGAAAGGGAAGTGAATTATTTCATAGTCACAAATTTCATTGATTATTCACATACATTTTTTTAAAGGATGTTAACCTAATGTTAATGTATATTATACTGATTATATGGCAAGCTTAAAGATGTGGTTTATTATTTGTTGTAATTTCTATATAAAAGGAGAATTTTTTATCGTTTTAATATACCTGCAAGAGGAAAATGAAAAAATTAATTTATCTTGGAACAAGGAGGCTAGTCAAAAGGTGTGTGTATAATTACTATAGTACTACATACATATGTACATACATAATTGGTCAAAATAACCCCTCAGTCAGGATTGCTACCTAACTTCTCACTTCACTTGTTATGTTGTGTGCGTTAATTTTACACATGAGTGGCATTGACCCACAGTTTTAAGTCAATAGATTTTTCAGAAACTTTTTCATAGCAAGTTTTTACTTACTCTCAGAGTTTTTAACAGAAATCTGGCCTCACGTCTAGTAGCCAACACACTAGGATCGTACTAGGATCTGAAAATTTTAAACCGTGAATTATATGGGGTGACTAAAATTCGCCACCCCTGTGTAGCATTTTTTCAAGAAGCCTGTAATCCAACAAATTTTTCTAATGCATTGAGAAAGAAGTTAACGCTCCATCTAAATCTATATCTTTTAAAATTAGTCATACATGCTTTTTGTACATTAAAATTCTTTTGATTCCTATGTCAAACATTTTCGATTCAATTTAACGTTTTCACCAATTGGAGCAAAATAGGAAAATGAAAATTTACTTTAATTATGCAAATATTTTAGAGGATAAAAATGCCTTATTTGAATTGAAAAATTTACTTCGTAAAGATGTGGGCACAAATTTAACCGTATTTTGGTTCAAATATTTTTCGTACAAAGATAATGGTGTCCTAAAACCATTTCAAAATCTCGCAGAGATACATCGTCTTGATAGCACTTGTGTCGAATGAATATTTCCAATGATGAATACAACTAAAACCAAAATAGGCAATTGACTGTAGTATGGAATTATTGCAAGCTCTTTTAATAATGACATATTACAGAAATAGCTGAATTTATTGCGATAAATTCAATTCATCTCTAGAAATTGGTTACTTTATGAATGAAGCAACAAGTACAACAAATTTACATTAACTGATCAACTATGAGATCTTAATGCGGAAGTATTTGAAATGATAGATATTGATTAGTAACTTTTTTATACTTGCGGTATACGTATGTATATTTGTACATACACTCACTAATGGTGAAAGTTAAATTAATATTAAAGCTTATCAATACAAATAACTTTTAAAATATATCAATTTTTAAATTTGAATTGAGATATTGCTGGTTTTTTTTTTTGGGTATCAACCACTGCTGATTCCAAAAATCAAAATGTAGATGCGTTGGTGAGAGAGCAAAGAGTGAGAAAAGTTGGGTAAATTAAAAGATGTCTGCTTTTATTTTAGAGTACTAAAAATATAATATAATTTTAATGCAATATTTTTAACTTTTTAACAATTGGAACTATGTATATGTAAATTATGGCCTAATAATCTCAGTTTGTGTAGAACTATATGTAGGTTGCGGCCTAGCGGCTTTCGAACATTTTTTTGTTGTTGGAATTTCTCATCTGGACAAAAAGATTCCGATTGTACAAATGTTGCTGAGTTGACTGTTCTTGGAACGACTTGTTGTATGGTCGTTCCGGAGCGTAGATCCGATTGCTGTTCTTGTAGTTATTATATTATCCATTTATTTTTTATTAAATATCTTCCCGAATTTTAAACTGTGGTAGAAAATTGTACTTTAAGATACTTGTAAATTTTAATTTTACTTAGTATATAGAGCATACAGTCATAGTCCTGCACTATACGTAGTATGTACTTCACGACTATTTCTATGGTCGTTCCGGAGCGTAGATCCGATTGCTGTTCTTGTATTATCCATTTATTTTTTATTAAATATCTTCCCGAATTTTAAACTGTGGTAGAAAATTGTACTTTAATATACTTGTAAATTTAAATTTTACTTAGTATATAGAGCATACAGTCATAGTGCTGCACTATACGTAGTATGTACTTCACGACTATTTCTATGGTCGTTCCGGAGCGTAGATCCGATTGCTGTTCTTGTAGTTATTATATTATCCATTTATTTTTTATTAAATATCTTTCCGAATTTTAAACTGTGGTAGAAAATTGTACTTTAAGATACTTTTAAATCTAATTTTACTTAGTACATACTATGTCGTATGTACTTCACGTTTAGTTCAAATGCATTAAAAGAATGTCAACAATTAAAATTTTATTTATGAACCTAATTTATCTGGAATCTATTTACATTATTTACTATAATGTATAATTAAAACCGTATCAAATGAATTAATAGTCAAATTCCCATGTAAATTGTAGGATTGAAATTTAATTTAACAAAAACAAATTACATTTTTATGTAAATAATGTGAACACATGAATGAATTAAAGGTTAAAAAATAAGTATATATTACTATCAATAAGATATTAATAGTAAATAGCACCACTTACTTGAACATCTTCGTTTTTAAGTTCATCAATTAGAACTGCAATAGGGTAAAGCGAATCATCGACAGATTTGTCACTCGTTGCCATTTTCAGTTTGTCAAAACTAAATAAAACTTTTTACTTTAGATTACAAAATTCAAATTCTTTGTTTTGTGAATGATCAAATATACAATTTGTGAAAAGATTTTTCTTAAAATTATAATTTTTTCTCGATAATATCTTATTAATGCATATAACAGCTTGTGAAAATTGCTATTAACGATTAAATTTTCGGGTTATTCTCGTTGAGGCTTCTAAAGTATAGAGTTGCCAGACTTCCAAAAAACCTTTAAATGGTTACAGCGTTAGTAGTAAAACAACAAATCACACTTTAAGAAATGTTATTTTATAACAGTGAGACGCCTTTTGTTGATAGTAGTTTCGAAACAAGTTTCAAACACTTTTTTGCATTTTCTTTTAAAATTTCTTTCGCTTTTGCACGTAAAAAATTAATTTCATAAATTTTGTTTTCTTTTATCGCGTCATTCTGCTGTTTTTGACAGTTATAACTTTATTTGGCATTGTGATTTAGGTTCAAACAACACCAGACAATTCTTTAAAAATTAACATTATATGAATATTATATTTTTTATAATATTATAATATATTATATATATATTTATGTATGTATTATTATTTTTTAATATATTTACCGTATTTATTGTTTTTTATAAATTAAAAAATTAAATTATATACTTTTTGATTTTTATTTTTTCATTTTTATAATTAATTGTTTGGTACTAAAAATTTTCTTTTGCAAATGTTTTGATTTCAAACACAAAATAAACAAAAAGTAATGTTATTTTAAATAAGGAAAATTTATATTAACACGTTGACTGTCCACTACGAGATAATTCATAGTTAGCTCCCGGAACGCAATCTACGAGTTATGTTGTACTCATTAAACCACTTTTTCTCCTAAAAAAACATAATTTTTATTTTTGATGATACCTACTATCTAAAAATATAGTTTTTTAAGTAATATAATGTAAAAAAATCAAATTGTCATTTTTGGCCAGTTTTTTGAAAATTGCCGCGGCATTCAGCATGTTAACTTCACTATGCGAAACAAAAAAAAAAAAAAATGTGAAATCAAATACAACTCTGTGTATATACGAATAAAGAACAAAGCAAGTTTTGCGAGTACATGAAATTGTGAAATCACCCCCGCTCGTTTTTCCCCTCTCTCGTACAAACTCAAGAGTTTTGAAATTTGTTTCGAAGCAAATTTCAACGTGCAAAAGGCGTCTGACCAATACTAAAGTTGAAATTATTTGTTTAAGAGTGAAATTTCCTATGCTCTAAATCTTCATTTTTAACTTTTTATTGTAAAGTTTCAGTGAAATTGATAGCAATTAAGCAAGCTGCAAGCAATTTGATATCACTTTTTTTCGAAATGCTTCCTTGAGAAAATAACAAACAATTTTAGCGACTGATTCGATTTATATACATCAGATATTTTGAAAAGGAAAATTGAAGTACTAGATTGAAAGCAAAATTATCGTTTTCGTTTCATTTTTAAAATTGTAAAGGTATAATAAAAAACTTATAAAAGTGTTACAAATTTAGCGACAGAAATAGTTCAAGAACATCGGTGAACAAATTCCTCTAACAATTTTACAAACACACTTAATATAATAATGTCACAAACATAAATGACAAGTAATCTGGAAGGGTAATATGAGTGAAACTTGAAACCAATCGTCTCGCCAGGAAACGGCTATCGTTAATGACGTGGTTCTAAGAGCATCTGTTATCATTCCCACCACTATCCCCACATCATCTCAAACGAGATTTGACGATTTCTTGGTTACAAAGTTGTATAACCGGTATAGATTTATAGGGTTTTTATCACCGTTTATATCTATTTTTCTTTTACAGCAATAAGGAGTAATTGCCGTCTTATTCGTTCCAGCGTATATTCCAGAGTTTCGGAAAGTAATGTTTGACCTTTAGCCGTATCGCTGTTACCGATAGGTCACGTAGGCGATGGTCGTGTAACATGTTCTGTCCGAGGCTTTTAGTATTATTCTACTGAAGTGCCATAGCAAAGGCGAGAGTACTCCTCTTAGTTGTGTGTCGCGAATCGCAACTTTAGAAACACTTGAAACACCCAAAATAGATGACCGCAGGATTAACATCCAGTTGTCTCCTGTAACCTACTGAAGTTAATAATCGACATCGGTCCAGTGTTATTGAAACCACCCTCAACTAAAAATAAAATATTTGAACGAGAGAGTTTTTAAAATTATTATAACTTTTTCTTTTTTCTAATAATTCAAATCTTTTCAATATATAGAAAATTATATTTAAGCTGAAAAATATGGTGACCAGTGTCAACATCCCGCCCATTTTACAACGTTACATCCATCGCAAACCTAATCTCACCAAATCACAGGGTTGTGATAATATTCCACGTGATTCCAATTATCAATGCTTACCTGGTCCACGTTAAACGCTACTCAATATGCCACAAAAGTTGGCCAATTGCACGGGGGGTTGTTGAAGCTAGGACAGAACAGTAGTTAAATTTATTCAATGAGATGCTTCCCAATTGGTAAGATTTAACTCTTCTTGAAGTGAGTCGCGCTGCATGTGTTAAAGTTTGCACTTTTAAAGGCTTAATATTTGTTCTGGAAACGAGCAAATGAGAGATAAATTTCCGAGACGGAATTAGGACTATTACACATAGTGGCAACAAATGCTTTCTCAGAAGTGTCACAAAATGCATTAATATGTACTTCATAGTGATCCTTAAAACCAAGCCAACATGGGATGTTAATACTATCGATGTAATCATCGACAAACTTACGCCAACTGTTCAACGTCATGGGTTTCAAACATTCGTCCGAATCAGCTCTACTCCAAATTTGTTGGATAAGAATCTTAGTAATCTTAGAATCTTTGCCTCCACCTGAGTAACAATCTTGTCACGATGTAGGGGCTTAAGAGTGTCTATCTTCAACCTATTTGGGGATGATAACTAAAAGTTACCTTAATATCGTGAGAACTGTTTTATAATTGATGTCTATTTGGTGATCTTTCTATGCGTCATCACTGCTTCACTAACCACATGCGCCGCCTTGAATGTGACATTAATCTTATCCAGGAACCTTGGAGCCTTAGGGATAGAATTCTGGTTATAGGTTACTTGTTCCCAATACAAGTGATAAAGTAAGAACCTGTATTTTAGCTAGTAGTAAGCTGGATTTGTTAATCACTCTTCCCTTTTGTACAGATGACGTAACAACTGTGGCGAACAGAGATGACCTTGGGATCGAATTGCTACTGTCATCTGTGTCATGCCGTATAAGGCTGCAGCTCCTCCTGATGGCATAATTGCAATCCTGGTGGAGCATGCGAAGAGGAAAAGATGTCGTCTCGTCTTGGGTTGCCAATGCTCGTCACACCCAATGGGGTAGTGTTGACATAAATATTAGCGGTAAATCGATTTTGAATTTTATTATTCTTAATGGACTTAATATATGTAATGTCAGTAATACGCCAACTTTTAAAAATAGCGTTAGGGAAGCTGTATTTGACATTACCCTCTCTCAAATGGATAGTTCTATGATTAGGTTTCAGATAAGCGTTCTTTCTCGGACCACGAATTTATAACCTTCAGTATTAATCTGTCTAGTGGGCTTCACAAGTTTTTTAAGAATCCAAGAAGAATCAACTGAATCAAATTTGATTAGGCTATCGAGGAGGAATTTAGGGCCCTTAGGCCAACAAGACATTTTGTTGTCTTCTTACAGAGCAGTTTGTCTCCTTACTTTGGTTAGGTTCGTGTATTTGTCAATTAAGACAAGTACAGTACCCGGAGGCCGAATTGACCCATTTTACAACGTCCTTAAAGAGGGAAGGATAATAGAGGGAATACGATAAAAAGGAGAGGATGTAGGAAAGGGGAGAATGAGAAGCGGAGGAATCACACAGACCAGACACTTCAAAAAGGGAGAGCGCGATTACACTGATGAATCCCTAGCACCTCTCAACCAACCCAAGCCACTAATGAATATGTGGAGATCCTTGATGTCGGCTCCCGACACAGGATTCATACTCTCAAAGAAGGCCCTGCGAAGGTCCTCAACCTCAATCTACCAAGGGCTGGGCAGTTACAGAGGAGGTGTTCGATAGTCTCCAACTCCTCCTCATCGCAACATGCCCTGCAATAGTCCGGCCTTCAGCGACCTAATCTCGCAATGCCCAACCAACCTTAAGCTGGCCTTATCCAAGCCCAGCAGCCAACCTGTTCTCTTACTGTCCACAGCATGCCGTAGACATCTAGACGTTCCCCAACGCCCCTGCTCTTCCTCCCTGACCCATCCATTGATGAGGCCGTAGAGGTGACAGACTGGGGGTCAGGAACAACTATCAAATCGCCCCCAGAAAGCGAACCTAACCTAGCGAGGGCATCCGCCGTCTCTTTACCCAGTATTCCGCTATGACGCTTAACCCAGCATACACGTATGCGGTCTAGTCCAAAAGTCCTCAACGACTCCTTGCACTCGCGAACGGGCCGTGATTTGCACCACACCGACGCAATGGCCCTAAGGGCAGCCTGACAGTCAACGAAGATTATGTAAGATTCCGAATCCGAAGCTTGGCCACCAGCTATGGCCTCAATAGCCTCCAAGATTGCGAAAATCTCCGCCTGAAAAACGCTGCAGTTATCATCCAACCTGAAGTGGAGTTCAAGACAGAGTTCCCCACAGAAAACCCCAGCACCTGTACATCCACCTGACTTAGACCCATCTGTGAAGATGGGAATAACTCTCAGCCCCTGGAGTACCCCACCAATCCATTGTGACCTTTATTATATAAATATATATATATATAAGTATCCTCAAACTAGGCAGGAACATAGCCTCAGACACATTATTATCGGTGGCTTTTTGCGAAAGTCCATACCTCCCGTCAGGATAGACGACATTTAGAACTCTGGAGTGACATAGTGTCAAGAGCAACCGGAGAGCAACTCTTCCTCACTTCAGTGATACTCAAGGAGGCAATCCACTGAACCTTATCTAAGATTTTTCGTTGAAAACTCTTATCTAAGGCAAATCACCAAACAACGCAGCCATAAGTAATAAAAGGTCTAATAATCGCCAGATATATCCAGCGGGTGGTCCTAGGCGGAAGACCCCAGCAACCTGAAGGTTTCAATTTTGTACCTACGCGAGAACAAAACGAGGTCTGTCTTATTCTGATTTATACCCAGACCACAGTTCTTAGACCAAGAGGATAAAATTCCAAGAGCAAACTCCACCGGTTCCCCAGCAGCGGCAAAAATTGTCCACCACCATAATAGCCACATCAACATCAAGCCCCTACTTTCCAGAAGCCTCAGACCAACATTAGCAATCAAAAGCCACAAGAGAGATAATAGGACACCACCCTGCGGTGTACCGCTGGTTGCATGCTTGACGATAGAACATCCACCCAGATTCGATCGGATTAGTCTATTACCCAACATGTGGGTGATAAACCGCACCAGAAAATCTGGTGCATGTGTATCCCTTAGTGAATTCTCAATAGCAGAAGTGGTAACATTATTGAAGGCAACCTCTATATCAATGAAAGCCGACAGTGTGTACTCACCCCTAGCCAAATTTGCCTCAACAAAACCTGTCGCATCATGAAGAGCGCTCTCAACCGACTTACCCTTAATGTAAGCATGTTGCGACCTACTCAACAGAAACCGGTCCATGTTTGACCTTAAATATAGATGGATAAGTCTCTCCAAAGCTTTCAAAAGAAAGGATGAGAGCGATGTCGGTCTATAATCCTTAGGGCCGATGTGACTGGGTTTACCAACTTTCGGTATAAACACCACAAGCACGTCTTTCCAACCATCAGGTATGTCATATCACCGGAGGCAGTCCCTATACACGTCCACCCGACATTCGTGTAATATATCGCCAGCATGCTGAAACAGAGACGGAAAGATACCATCCGGACCAGGCGACTCAAAGGGTTCAAAGCTACTTATAGCCCATTTTACCTAATCTCTAGTAATATCCTCCAAACCGGGCATCATGCCAGCATCACAGAAGGGATCAGCTACACTCAACGGATAGCTTTCTAGATCCACACAATTGGAATAATGAGTGCTCAATAGAACCTCTAGGGTTTCTTTTCTCGAGGCTGTCCATGTGCCATCGTTCTTTTGAACGAAGCCTAGGATTTGGGGTCCTTAGACAGCATCCTACGGAAACGAGCAACATCGGCAACATTCTTGATACTTGTGCAGAAACTCATCCAGGTGGTTCTCTTTGAGCGCTTTATTTCACTCTTATAATCATTAAAACTGGATCTATATGCAGACCAGTCAAAATCCCTGCCCGACCTCTTAGCCTTATTAAAGAGTCTCCTGGTACAACAGCGGAGTTTCTGGCTCCTCTTACCCGGGTAAATGAGAGGACAAGCATCTCTATAACAAGACAACAAAATATCCACCAAAGATCCAACTCGATCACTGATGCCAGGAGTGGGACGACCCCTAAGGGCTCTAAGTTCCTCCTCAGTGGGTTTTTGTGGAATTTTCGAACTTCAGAAAAGACGTAAAATCTGTCAAATCAAATTAAACGAATTTTGCTAATTAGCATGTATGTAATTGACCAGTAAACTCTTTCAGAATATACACTTCCGCAGTCAATTAAAACCCTGGGGACCCCAGTGAAACGATACAAACTTTAGAAGAGTTTGTTGCCACTGCGCCGTTAAGACCGATAAAAGCGCTTCCGCCCCAGCTTGCGTTGCAGCTTTCTAGAGTTGAAAGTAGTTTCAAGCTACCGGAGTATTTCTAAAAAAAATTCTGGGCTAAGTGGGTTAACGAGGTCAGTTCCGGCCCTCTGTCTATCCTGGGATGAAGATTCAATACGATAAAGTAGCTAATGATCGCTAACCGACGTTATCAATCTGATCATGGACGAATGTTATGTTATCGATACTGATGCCTTTTTTTAAAAAAGGTGATCCTAACTTTCTAACATCGTGGGTTATGTCTAATGAATAGCTTTTGCAAAATATTTAATACTATTTGACGGGATGGATGCAAGAAGATTTTAAAAGAATTTCAAGCCGATTTTAGAAAGAATTACTCTACTGTTGGCAACATCTTCAACCTTGTTAACATTAACAAAAGCTTGTACAAGGTCAGGAACAAGAATAAATCTAACGCTTTCGACACAATAAAATACATATAATAATAATATGACAAGAGTGAAGTTTTATTTGGGATGGAAGCATGGAAGCATTATAAGGTGTGAGCAATTCTACAGCAAACCAAAAACAACAGGCCAATGTGTTTTTTTCTTTTGCTGAGGCTATCAAAATCACCTGATTAAAAATTCACCATGAAGGCAAATTTATACAAAATAAAATAAAAACATAAAGAAATTGATTTTCAAACTACTTGTGAAGAGATTTACACTTCGTTTAATAAAATCGGACAAAAATTACCGTACTTATTATTTAGATAGTGTAACAGTCGTGTTATATTTTTTATATATGTCATCTCATCAAATGAAAGTGATAGTACTAGTAGATGGAATCATCGACATTTCTTAATAATTCTTCTTAACTGCCAGTAAAGGGTCAATTCCTGCCGATGGAAGCCTAAAGTGTGAACGGTATGTTCTTCTCGTGGGATAGCCGGAATAAAATTTCGAAAAGTCCCAAGCCATTGTGGCATACCTTGCATGCACTTCTTTACTCTCCCTAAAAGTTGTGATACTATTTTTGAAATAACTAACATTTTTTGTTGTGGAAAATATAACATTGATGACCAAAAAGTACATGTTACAATTAGTTACTTAAGTTTTTAGCATTAATAAATCAGATTTTGAATTGTCAACACGCACTTTATTTATTTATTTATTAATTACAATACAATTACAAATTATATTCTAATTATATACGAGCGAAGTAACTTGACTATTTGCTCGGTGTAGTGTCACAGACCAGAGTCTCTGGTGGGAATCGAACCCACGACCCTCACGCTAATAGTCTAGCACACTACCCACTAGACTACCAGGGCACCCATGTCAACACGCACTTTATTTATCGTCTTTTCTTGAGTGACGCCACAAATGCTAAGGTAATTCTTGGAATCCCATTATTAATAAAAACAGGTGTAATTTTTATATACGTACAGAAACATGACCAATAAAACGACCCTAATGAAAATTCTGGCATGCAACAAATGGAAAACGGTAGAAACGTTATCGCAAATTTTGCAAGAGCATCCTTTCGTATTTCACCCTACTGGCACACTAAGTCTGACCTTTGGACAGCTAAAATGGAATCCCAATTTATTGCCGTTGGTATAAATAAAGATGAACGAAGTACTATAATGTAGTGGCGGCAATTGAAAGTAGTGTCTTATCACAGGTAAGCGGTATTGTACTAAAACTACCGGCCGAAAATATGTACGACACACTAAAGCTGGTCTGATGGAACAATATTCAGACTCCGTACAGAAACGAATAAGGAAACTTTTACAGGAATTGGAATTGGGCGGCCTGAGTCCTGAACGACCACATGTTCAAGTCAATATGGATGGCAAATTACCTGATAATGTAAGAATAATTATTTCCATCAGTAGCGGGCCACTGGTAAAATGAGCGAATTAGGTCGATAAAATTTTTGATGCTAGCGATACGACTCACATAAACGCCGTCAGTAGTAGGATATGTAATAGCAACAAGCACTACTCGAAGAGTAAATAAAATCATTAGCGAGGGAGATTTCCGAATTGAAACTAAATTCACTCGACATGCAGGCAGTCATTCTCGGAATGAGGATGAGGAAATTTGTTGGTATCAACATAAATACTCTGTCTGACGGGACGGCTAAGGTCAGATTATTTTTGATTGACACAGGAGCCGAAGTGAATATCATTCCACCAATTCAACAGCGAAAAAACGTCCGAGTATGAGCTCCCACTTTTACACTGCTAACCAATCTGCAATAAAGACATACGACGAAAATATATTGACCCTTAACTTGGAGTTCATCGTAATCTAAAATGTAAATTAACAGTGGCCGATGTCACTCAGCCGATTATAGCGGCTGATTTCTTATCCCACTATAATCTATCAGGCAATATCTAATAACGTAAGCTGATCGACAATTTGACGAATATTCGGAGAATTTTTACTATCTATGAAAAAGGAAATCACATAGGATAACCTCTCTCGTAAAACAACGGAACACGTTGTTTCACACCATCATCATAACAAAAGACCAAATAGTTTACGCCTGTTTGCCGTAAAATACGAGGTAGCCTCGTATTCCGCCCGCACTTCTCGAAGCTAATGGGTGAGTCCTTTGTATACGGTGCGAAAGAAAAACGGGAAATGAGACCAAGTGCATATTTCAGGCGTCTCAATAACAATACTGACCTCGACCGTTAGCCCATACCACACATACACGATATTATACACTTTCTGAATAAATGCACAGTTTAGTTCACCATTGGCAGAGTATATTATCAGATAACTGTAGAATATTCCGATATACCGAAAACAGCTATAACGACTCCTTTTATAATATTTTAGTTTAACCACATATATATATTTTGGCTTGCGCAACGCTGACCAATCATTTCAACGGTACATGGACATCATTTTACGAGATTTCGACTTCTTTTGGCCCTATTTAGATGATACATATCCGATTTGTTTGTCGTGAGCTAGCGGCATGTTGTCAAAAATCCAGCTCAATGTGTTTTCGGTTTTTTAAGGTTTTTAATCAACAAGTACGATGAATTTTTTTTCGCCGTTTTTAACCGAAAGCCGCCGTTCATCAGAAACTTATGAGCAAATTTATTAAGGTTAATCGACAAAATGACGTTTCTAATTCCATCGATTATGAGGCTCTGGCAAAAAGCCAAGTTAACGACCCGGAGCTGGAGACATTGATAAAAAGTATGTCAAATCTTTATATTAAGTGCATAAGGATGCGATACGAGATATTCTGCGACATTTCCCCTTGACAGACAAGACGTTTTTGACAACCTCGTTTCGGGGAACAGCGTTTAACTTGATGTGTAATATATGCCATCTTTTTCCAGCAAAGACCATCAAATTAGTTTGCGAACGCTTTATTTGGCCAGATATACGTAAAGACTACAGAAAATGGACTAGAGAATGTGTGTCCTGTCAGCGCGGTAAGAGACGCCAATCGACCACATTAATAGAGATATCGTGGGATCATTCTTCTAGATGTTACCGCTATTGTTTGACGTGTGTTGACCGTTTTACACGGTGGGTAGATGCTTAGCCTTTGGAAAACATAACCAGTGAGACAATAGTCTACATTTTATCAACTATGTATATCTCGATTTGGGGGCCCGTTGAGGATTACCATCGATCAGGGCAGAAAATTTGAGTCCAATATTATCCGCTATTTGGATCAAGTTTTGGGCTTTGAACATCTCGTACAACCGCTTATCATCCTGCCGCTAATGGGTTAATCGAAAGATGTCACCAAATTTTGAAATCGGAAATTAGGTGGAGATATTATCTTTAATACTACTTGGTATTAGAGTTTCCTACAAGGAGGATATAGCAATATGTTCCGCCGAATTAGTTCACGGATGCACGTTAAAGGTTCCTAGTACAGACCAGGAAAAACGTTTGTAACGAGAGAGAGTTGCTTAACGATATACGCACGAAAAGCAAAAGTTTGTGCGTTTTGTAAGTGCTATAGAATAAATATAAATGGAAAGAGTGTCATATCATCATCGCTAGACTGAAAACAACATTTTTATGCGAAGATCAGCCGGACCAGGGTTTAAATTCCATTCCTATACACCACTCCTTCTGGAGGAATAGTACGTTTCCGCATTCCTTTGGAAGGGGAGTAATGTGGCATGTGGCATTTTTGAAATAATGAAAATTTTTATGTGCTGCAAAATACAACATTGATGATCAAAAAATACAACCATGTTATAATTAGAAGCTTAAGAAGCCCGGCCGCGCATCAAATAATGGATCAAACTCGCCTTTTTTGTTAAGTGTTGGTAAAACTGTTTTCACACGTGTAGACTGAGAAGAGTTTGAAGAATATCAAAATACTTTTGATTTTCGCTACCTGCGTTGCATAAATCATATGTTATTTTGTTCTTCACAACAACAATACCATGCACTTTGAAGGTTCAATTTTGATGTGTTGCTGTGCTAAACAAAACAAATATTACCAACACATATGTAAATTTGGTCAGTTAAGTTTGATAAGTCGCCATGCGCCATTAAGTTTTACCACCGAGTAAACAGAGGCGACACGGAATTTGACACATTGCCAATTTAATGTGAAAGGGCATTTGACCATTATCAAAAAGTATTTCTGTCCCTCTCAGATTGTTTGTCTGTGTTGTTTATTAATGTTTTTTTAGTTTTCGGGGTGGGTTTTTAACATTGGTGCGAGTTAATAAAAAATGTAATTTTTGTGTGAAACTATTAATAAATAATAAAAAGAACAATAATAATAATTTTTAACTTTTTCATTCAAGAAATTAAAAAATATTGTCAACTTCCAGCAAGAAAACTTTTTTATGAACAGTATACCTTATTTTGATCTTGTATATTCATTGTGACCGAAAATCACACACATTTGATTAATAGTTAAATATTTAGGAACATTAAAAATTTTCATTGAAAAAATATTTTTTAAGTCTGCGGATCTCATCTGTCTTATCTAGTAGTATGATTGCCAAAACATTTGAATGTTTACTAAGCCTTTTTAAATAATTGGTACTATATTTTTTAATTTCCGATTTCGCGAACGGTATTTGAAGGTCATTATTAAAGTATTATTAGTAACATAAAACGGAGCGTTTGTAATTGATCTGAGGACTTTTGACTGAAATCTTTCTAGAATTTCTATATTTGAATTACTTGCCGTTCCGCATAACTCTAGACCATAATAATAATCCACATTGGCTTCATGTAGTTTTTACAAGTTGCACTTTATTTTTCAGAGAAGGTTGGGATTTCCGCCTTAATAATTAATCAAGTTGTTTTCTCTTGGCCTTATTGTGACTATGACCATATGATTCGTCTATCCAAGTGAAGCCAAAGATATTTGACTTAATTTTTAAGAACCATTTAAAAACACAGGAGCCATTTTTTTAAGCCAAGATTGAAGGTTTACAGTTGTATTTGTAATCTTCTTGAAGCTTCGGATGGTAATACATGTGAAGATAACAATGCTATATCATCGGCGTAAGTTGCTACCGTTAGATCTTCTGTAGTTGCCATATCGTATGTAAATATGTTATATAAAACAGGACCAAGAACGCTGTACTTAGGGATACCAGCTTCAAATTGATGCATTTGAGAAATATCGTTGTTAATTTTGACGTAAAAATATCTACAACTTAAATACGATAAGAAGAACATATAAAATGTCGCAGGGGGGAGTAGCTTTAACTGATATAACAATCCTATATGCCAGACTTTGTCGAATGCCTATTATATATCTAAAAAGATAGCGGAGCAATATTTCTCTCTTTAACATCATCAATTATACCTTTACAGATACATGACATTGTTCAGTCGTACCATGCTTTAGTCGAAAGCCGAATTGATTTTGTTTTTTCTGGAACTGGTAGCAAGCGATTTAGTAAAAGCCTTTCAATGGCCTATAGGAAGATATATTATTGATTATGCCTTGCCTGGTTTTAAAACCATTATTATCTCTGAAACTTTCCATTGTGATGGAAAATGCTGCTATCTTAATATAGCGTTAAATATAAATTCCAATAAAATTATTCCTTTTTTAGAAAGCATTTGATGATCTTTCTGTTGTTTAACGTCATACTTCCGCTTTGGTATCATTTGGAGATATACTTTTTTAATTTCTGATCCAATTGACACGCCATAACTAAAAAATTTAAAACACTATTATCATTCACATTGGTGCAGTTTGGAGTAAAAGTTTTCTTCAAATGATCTGCAAAGGCTACAGATTTCTCCAAGTAATTTCTACACCATAAACCAAGCTTATTTTTGATGGGAACGTTAATTTTTGCAGGACGTTTTAGATATTTAGTAGCATTATACAACTCAAATTCCTTGCTTTTATTATGTGGTTTTAGATTTTTTTAAAAACTGACCAATATTTTCCTTTCTTTCTTTCGCTAAGAATTCTGAGCACAGGTAGATGACAAGATTCCAGTTTGTACTGTTAGTTGGATTCGTAGTAAGATGCCAAACTTTTCTCAACCGTCTCTTTTCTTATGAACCCCCTTGCTGTTGTCGCAGCTCGAACTTTAGATCCCATACTTTGAAAAAACTTCTGATTAGGAGTAGGAGTAAAAGAGCAGCTTTATGTATGGAGGAAATGAGTATTACTAAATCATATAACTATGAGTATGATTAAATCATCTCCTATTTGAGTGCCATGTTGAGGTTTAGATTACTTTCTATTTTCTGACTAAAAAGGTTCAAGCTAGTGTGACTCTTAATTATTTTAATCTTGTTATCATTACGTTGGCATTGTAGTTGATAAGAAGCGGAGTATGATCACAACTAAGATTGTCATCATTTAAGATATCATGTGAATAGCTGGAAATACCGTCATAAACTACGAAATCAAGAAGATCCGTAATTTTGGTGGGGTCTGAGGGCCTGTAAGTTGGATTATTTAAGGGTGTTTGCATAATACATTCAAGGATGTTATAACCTGACCTGCAGCAATAAAAGGAGGTTCCATACCCTTAAAACAACTTTAATAATCATCACATTATCGATATCCACATAGAACATTGGTAAAGAATTTTTAGAGTACTTACTTTTTACATTTTTAACGTACTTTACAGCATGTAGTAGTATGATGCAGACCATTGATGATGGACATATATGGGCGATTACGTTTTAATTGGTAAGTATAATAACTTAACTTGTTGGAGCCAAAATATTTAGTTATATTCCTATACGCATCAATCGTCTTTATATTAAGTTTAAGCTAACCGCCGTTTAAACTTTTATAATTAAATTCACTACCAGCAATCACACTACAACTATTGCCCCTATTGCGGTTGACACCTTTTTTAATAGTTTGGTCACGGCGAATTCATAGGAGGTGACCGTAACTGTACAACAAATACAACCATGCAAAAACAACAGGGTTTTTGTTAAAGAGTACTCAGCTTGTCAAAAACAGCTGACTGAAGAATAACAATAGGAAGAAAATATGATTACTATAAATTAAATTAAATGAAAATATTTGGAAAAAAGTAAAAATTTAAAAAAAGTAAAATAAATAAAAAAAATCATAATGATTGCAATTGAGATAATTCAGTTAAACCTCAACTATAAATGAAGCTAGTAAGCAAATGTAAAAGACCTAGCATTTGGTCATGAGCTGAAGGTTACAATCACAAAAGCAATAGAAATTCTTATTCGCACACTTAAAATTCTTGTAGGAATTGGTGGCATTTATAAAGGTTAACAAGGCTCTAATCAAGCAATACGATTTTTTGTTATGGAAAAACTGAAAGATCTATACGTTGCAAAAAATCCAGATTTCTGGTGTCTGGTCTGATATTGTCATAATGAAATACAACATCTTTTCTATTGGTTGACAGTAAATATCTGAATCAATTATTTGACCAGGTTGTGGAAGCTCGTATGGACAATTTCATTGCAGTCGTATAACATTACATATTTTGTCTTTGACATATTCTGACTTTATTACCATCTTCGTTGATTCATCATGAATCTTTTTCGCAAATTATTGCCGTACGTGATGCATTAGACATTATTCGATTTCTTCCCGTTTCACTTTTTATATTCAGCTTTCTTTAGATGGTTAACAACTATTCGATGGTGAATGTATAGTTACGGAGAAGGTCTTGCTTAATTTTTTTCATAATTTCATCCACTTTATTATTGGTGATTGGCCAACCAGACCGGAATTTCACAGCCTGCGAATCATCCCTACCTTTATGAATTTAGTAATGTTTTTTAACAAGGTGGAGTTTAAAATATCAGCTTTAAAAACAAGCTATATTGTGTGTCTGTTACAATTCAGAATTGAACTTTTTCATTACATTTATATTACAATATAGTTGAGATAAGACACAACGTCATCAGTGTCGCTTAATGGCTCATAGAGCTGGAAAATTGTATTTTTTATTTATTTGATTTATTCTACTATCAATCTGTGAATTGACTAAATGTTTATTTGTCTCTTGTTCTTTGCACATGTGTTATGCAAGGCGAATTCATAGAAGGTGGGAGTGTTTTACCAGCTGATGGAAATAACAATGTCAAAATTTTTTTGTTTTGATAATCAATTTCGTTTTTTCTTATTGTGTCAGAAATTTGTATATTTTTCTTCTTTTCCTTTTAACATTTATCTTTCCATCGTCATTCTTTAATCATTTTTATAAATTTTTTTAACATTTTTCTTCCCATCGTCATTCTTTAGTCAGCTGTTTTTGACAAGATGATCACATCTCAACAAAAACAATACCTGTTGTTTTTGTATTGTTGTACTTATTGTAATACTAATCCCACCTTATATGAATTCGCCTTGTGTGTTATGTATTCTCTTTTATGTTATGAATTTTCTCTTTTTCTTATTTGTTTAAATGTAAATGTTTTGTTATTTTGTATTCTATTTTGTTCTGTTGCGGTGGTTTCGTTAAGTTGTCCCGCATATGTTATGTATTCTCTCTTATGCTATGTGTTCTCTCTTTGCTTATTCGTTTAAATGTAAATGATTAGTTCTTTTGTGTTCTATTTTGTTCTGCGGCGTTGTTTCGTTAATTTGTCCCGTTACTTTTTGTGTATACGTAAAAAACTGTGGCTCAACTTGAAAAATATTTGAAAGCAAATTTAGTTTGTCGAAAGAAAGCACTGCGGTAAGAACATAATAAAATAGTTACTTTGTATTTTAATTTATAACTTTTTTTTAAATAGAAATAAACGTCTCAACCAAAATCAATTCGGCTTTTTGTTTTTGGTGGTTAAATTCGCTCCTCGACTAACAACAGCCACCGCCAGTGGCAACAATCAGTTTCATCAGATCTTTTTGAAGTTAATAAAATTAATTCCGTAAACTGAATGCAGTAATCTAAATGACAGAGTTTTATTTGGCGCTGATTAATATTTCGATATAACGAAAACTAATTTAAATATGTATAGTAATGTAGATAGGCATATTGTTTTTAAAAAATATAACATTTTAGTTTGTTTATTATATTTGTTAATTTATATTTATATATTTATTATATTTTTTATAAGTAAAACAAAACGATGACAGTGACGAAGCACCGGAAAGATTTTCAGAGATCGCAAGTGTGTTCTAATCATATACAAAATATATTATATACATACTACATGCATACATACATACATATGTATTTAACTGTGTAGTCTATGAAATATTTGTATAATTTTGCATAAAATATATGTCTTCATCCAAATAGTTCTGTATAAAATATTATTATTGACCTAATAGAATTTTTTAACCTGAGCCATACTTCTGTTCCTGAAATATTTCTGTTAAACGAAAAATGTATCTCTTTTTTAAAAGTTTTGGTGGTTCTTAAAAGAACCGATTGAAAAGTGGGACGTCTGTTTTATGTCTGTATTGCTAGAAGGGAAAAAATTACGTTAATATATTTTATAAATTCATTTTCTTATAACTTACAAAAGGAGAGATTTATTCCTAGTTGTACTATTTATAAATGGCTTATACGCGTCAGGTAATCTGTGTTATATATAATTAGATATTGTTATATGTTAAAACTATTCATACATACATTCATCATGCTGATTCTGCAAAACATGTTCAGCATTTGGCATTAATAAATATCGTCCACTAGCAGTTATAACCTGCATCCTAGTAAAATTCACTTGGCATATTTCACTCCATTTTTGCCTTCTAGTTTCGCAGAAAAAAGGCCCATTTTCTTTATTAATTTTTTTCTTGCAATCTGCACAACTTATTTTATACACTTGCCGTAGCACTAGCTATATACACTATAAACAAAAAACACTTTTAAGTTATTTAATACAAAATTAAAACACATTTGAATTGTTAAAAATAATATAAAAACACTCTTGTATAATAACACTCTTATATAATAATATATTTATATAATATTAAAAATTAAAAACTTGCATGAATGTTAGGAAACTCGAAAATGATTTCTAAGAAAAATAAACATACTTTTGACGTATAAAACACAGAATAAGAAAATAAGAAATTTATTATCAAAACAAAATACTAAAAAACCAATAAAATCTTGACAATCAAAAACCCCTCAGCTGTTGACATGCGGTCACCTGTTATGAATTCGCCTTGAGTTTGGTCGTCTTTCAGAAATCGGTATTGGCATTCTCAACTTAAATACGGTTGACTTTTTGGTTGATTTTTTAGTTGTTTTTTATGGTATTGTGGTTCACCACCTTGTATGAGTTTGGTTGACAAAAACGTTAAATATAGACAACTGCTTATTAGCAATTGAGTCTCTGTCAGTTATAGAGTTCGCTTATATACATATTTAATAGATTTTCTTTTTAAAAATAATATAAAAAAGATAAAAAATGAAAAAAAGTTTTTTTCTGCTTAAAATAAATAATTAAATATGTAATACTTACTATGTAATTGAAAATAACAACCAAAGCTCGATTTGAGCGTCTTGTGAAGTTGATGAAAAATAATCCAGAAATTTCTAAAGGAAAGAAAAAATTTTAGATGACCAAAAATCAGTGCAAGAAAGCATGTGAAGCATTTTCTACAGAATTGAATAGCTTGGGTCCAACTACGATAACCCCCGCCGAATGGCAACGTGTAAGTATACAACATCTAAAATATTGTAAATAGACATTTTATTAGAATTTTTTTACTCCGTATAGGTTTGGATGCACTACAAAGCAAGTATTAAAAAAAACTTGGTAATAATAAAAAAAAAAAAAACAATTAAGCTACAGGAGGTCGTCTTTCACAAGAAATTCCCTTTAACATCGTATTTCCAACATACTATTTCCAAGTAAATTTCATGGTGTTACCAACATGAAATTGAAATTTGATACCGGCAACGCCATAACAATTACAACTAAAAAACGTTGAGTTCCGCAATATCAAAACATAATTTGGTTGAGAGAAAGTTGGGTTGACTGGCAGACGACCAAACTGAGTTGAGTTGAGAACGGCAATAGGGGCATATGTGATAAAGATAAAACTAAACTTATTAACATTCAATCACAACTGAAGTATGTGAACTTGAAGAGAAAAGAGAGAGTTCCAGGATTTTAATTAGTCGAACGAAAACAATACATGTGGTCCAGACACCTCCAAATAATATAAATATTAATCACTTCTATAAATTAACAAAATATAAATACCTTGTACCTTTAATTAAATTTTTGCCCCTATTGCGGTTGACAACTTTTTTTGTAGTTTGGTCGTCTTTCAGAAATCGGTATTGCCATTCTCAACTTAAATATACGGTTGACTTTTTGGTTGTGCGGCGGATTTTTAGTTGTGTTTTATGGTATAGCGGTTCACCACTTTGTATGAGTTTGGTTGACAAAAACGTTAAATATAGACAACTACTTATTAGCAGTTGAGTCTCTGTTATAGAGTTCATTTATATATTTAATACATTTTTTAAATAATAGAAAAAAAGATAGAAAATGAAAAAATCTTAAGTTTTTTCTGCTTAAAATAAATAATTAAATATTTAATACGCAGGAAATTAAAAATAACAAACAAAGCCCAATTTGAGCGACTTATGAAGTTGATGGAAAATAATCCAGAAATTTCTAAAGGAGAGCTAAAATTTGGGAAGACCAAAAATTAGTACAACGTGTAAGTATACAGCATCTATAATATTGTAAATAGACATTTTATTAGAATTTTTACTCCGTATAGGTTTGGATTCACTACAAAGCAAGTATTAAAAAAAATTTCTAATAATAAAAACACATCCAACACAGCCCAATACGCCGAGAAATCCACATTTTTCAAAAAACAAAAATTTTGAAGCATTTATTTCGTCTTCGATCATTTGTGTTTTTATCCATTTTCTACAAATGCGATCCTCTATTGCCGGTAACACTTCCTTTAAAATAAGTGACATTGTGGATTGAGCTACTCCAACATAGAAGTCATTTCCATTCCACTTTTGATAGCTTCCGTCAGCCAAAAATCGAAGGACAGCGCACAGCTTTAATATCGGTGGTATATCTGCCATACGCGCAGGTTTCTTCCAGAACATAACAAAATGCTTCTTTGTTCAGTCGAAAATAGATAATAAATCTATAAAAAATCACTTGTTATAAATATTTGTTAATAATTTTGGACATTTCTTACTTCGCGCTGGGTAGTTCAAGAGGATTTAAATCATCGCGTATTTTTCTACGTATACGAAGAACATTTATATTAGCGTCATGATTCTCATCTCCGTAAAATAAATCCTCACTTAAATCCATTTTTAATTTACTTTTATTTCTACAAAACTTGATTTTAGCTAATATTTTCGTTTTCTTTTCTTCTATTTCCAAATAAATTTCATGGTGTTACCAACATGAAATTGAAATTTCATATCGGCAACACCATAACAATCACAACTAAAAACGTTGAGTTCCGCAATATCAAAAAATAATTTGGTTGAGTGAAAGTTGGGTTGACTGGCTGACGACCAAACTGAGTTGAGTTGAGAACGGCAATAGGGCCATTTAATTTACATGACAAATTTGTTATTCCTTTTTTAGTGGTTAAACACATACAAAATAAATATAATATTTAATATTAAGTCGCTAACGAAAAAATATAATTTTCATCTACACGAAACCAAAACATTATGATCCTCATGTATTTGCTGAGCAGCCTCTGTGGAGACGCGATGCAATAAATTAATATTAGTGTGGACTAGACATGCCAATCGGAAAATCCTGGGAATCTGGCTTTGCGAAATCCCGGGATTTCTTCAAACTTGTTCCGGGATTTTAAATTCATGTATGTACTTTATGAAGTAAGGAAAAAAATTAGTTAACGGCAGTTTTTTGGTCTTTTGGAGGATGATCTTTCTCTAGGGTAAATGTAACTAAATCGTGCCAGATCGAATATGTCGCTGAACATTCTTCAAACCAGTGTTGCCAAAAAATATCTACGCTACTTCGGGAAATGAAGGAATTAGCTGGGTCTAGCTTACGGCGACATACATATGTCGACGTGTAAAACAGAGGATCACACTGTTTCGCACTTTCTTCATATTCGTTCTTGAGTTCTGCTCTTGAGACTAGGGTTTTGACTTTCGAAACATCGTTAAAGCAACTACTTCAAAAACCGATTGATACACATTTTCAATGTCGTAGAACATGGAAGGAGCGTGGACAAGGAAGAAGCAGATCTCAGTCTCGCCGACAACAAAGATTGGTACTACAACTGTTTGGTCAGAACAATTATTGAAGTCGCCGTGTTCTAGTAGGTAGTATGTTGGCTTATTAGACGTGAGGCCTCTGTTCAAACCCCAGGTCAGGCATCTCCAACTGAACGAAATATGAAAAAATATTCCTTCGGCGACTTCCTCTCAGCAGATTTCTGGCAAAAAAACTCTGAGAGTAAACAAAATTGCCATGAAAAGTTTCTCAAAAATCTGTCGTTCGGAGTCGACTTTAAAATGCAGGTCCCACCACCAATGTATAAAAAATTAACGCGCACAACATAAGTGGTGTGAGAAACTAGGTCGTAATCTTGACGAAAGGGTTGTAATGACCAATTATGTATGTGTAATATGAATTTTAATCTGGGATTTGTTTTTATTTAAATATATTTGTATTTGATACATAATTGGTCTATGAATTTCCATTGTATTTAACTTAAAATTTTATATTTATATTTTCCATAAAAACGGTACTCCTATTCTCAAAAAATCTCTATTTTGTACTTACCCTGCCTACCACATTCAATTTGGCCCCAGCTCGAGGAAATGTAAACAGCCATGTGAATTTAGTGTAAATCACAGTTCTTCGCACGAAAACTAAAACAGCTGTCTCCTGTATGTCAGCAGTATTGATACAGTTTGCATATTTGGGAAAAGACTACGTATTTTTTATAGGCAACATAATTAAAAATTTCTTATGGACTCCGGATCTGTAGTGTCCGTAATACCAAAAATATTTTTAACTAAGCCAACTATAATATCTGACGATCTTAAATTATATGCCGTAAACTGTACTACAATTTCAAGATATGCCATTAAATTCTTTTAAATTGAACTTGGTCTTTGGCGCCGTTTCAGTGGAACTTTTATAATAGCAAACGTGAAGTTCCTTGTAATAGGAGCTGATTTCTTGTCGCAATATAGACTAATTTTAGATTTAAAAGGTAAAGGATTGGTGGATTCGCTGACGTCACTGAAGCCTTTATGTAAGGTAAAATATTCAGATCAACAAAGTGTATCAACGGTCAATTCTTCGTCGAAACTTTATAATCTCATTATGAGATAAGTTGAAATAACAAATCCGAATAGCTATTGTTTACCAACATCAATAAACATTCAACACAGAAATATAAAGAATTGTCAACCAATTTCGGAACCTTAAAGACGCCACTCAGGTGAAAAATTAATCGCAACCAGATGAGTTTACAGGTCTATTACAGCTTGGAGTAGTTCGCCCATCTCGTTGTTATTGGTCTAGTTGTAGCCATACTGAAGAACACTGGTGGATGGAGATTAAGTGATTACCGCAAAGTTAATGCAAATATCCAAAGAGATCAAATTTCACATATAGACGATATAGCGCAAAAAATATGTAGGAAAAATATATTTTCGAAGATCGGTATAAATAAAGCTTATTACAACATTAATTTACGTCGACAATATTCCGTTCTTTAGAAACCGTTTTTGGGAAGCTGTAACTGATACTACGCTCTCTAGCGTACTAACAAGTAATCACAGTTAGGGACTGGAGGGTTTCAGAAAAGTATCGTTTTAGAATCACCATCACCTTCAATATCTATTTGGTGGCTCTCAAAAGCCTTAGAGGAATAGGGAAGGAAGCGACTTTATAAAATTTGAGAAAGCTGTGGAGGAGGAACTTAGGGCCCTTTGGGGGTCTTTCCACTCCTGAAATGAATGATTTAGTTCTTTAACGGACATTTTGTTTAATTGTTATAGAGAAGCTTGTCCTCTTAGCAGGGTAAGAAAAACCAGCCAGCTTTGTGGAATGCGGAACTCCAAAAATTCTCTTCAAAAACGCTGTTGCACTAGGAGACTCTTTAACAAGATGAAAAGGTTAACGATTACAAAAGCGAAAGAAATTAAGCGTAAAAAAAGAACTACCTGACTGAGTTTCCGCGACAGTATCGGGAAAGTCGATAGTATGGATAGTTTCCACATTATGTTGTCAAAGGATCCCAAAATCTTAGGCATCATTCAAAGGAACGACGGCGCATGGGCGGCCTCGAGACTAGAAACTGTACAGATTCTATTGGGCACTCATTTTTCCAATTGTGTGGATACTGATAGCTTACCTTTAGATGTAAACCTGTCTGTAATGCTGGAATGACACTGAACTTGAAAGAAATCATCACCAAGAATAAGGTCAAACATATTATAATTAACTTTGAACCTTTAAAACGCCTGGCTACTTAGGCATGTTGATGATCTGTTATACGAACATATACGTGGTATATGTATAGAAATTGTTTCCGGTGATTAATATACCTAACGGTTTGAAAGATGTGCTTGTGGTGTTTATACCGAAAGCTGGTAAACTCAATCACATCGGTCCTAAGGATTGTAGATCGATATCATTCTCATCATTTCCTTTTCCGATCTCATTTGAGTTCAAACATAGACTGGTCTTACTCACTCACTTACTTACGCACTCCTTCCGATGTGACAGGCTTTGTTGAAACGAATTTGGCTAGAAGTAAGTACATTTTGTCTGCCTACTGACAACAATGTTGCCACTTCTTCGATTGAGGGTTCACTTAGGGATATATATTCCCCGATTGTCTCCTTGATTATCACCGGAGTGAGGAAGAGTTGTCCTTAGACAGCTATTGATACTATGCTCTACCTGACTCGGCTTTATTTGTATTTCAAGCAGGGTGCAGCGTTCACTGACATACGTCTGAGGGAATCGGTCTGCTGGAAACATCGTTCGATAGACACTCTGTAGTTCTGGGCGTCGTCCTTCCTGAGGGCAAAAATTCACCTTTAAAAAATCCGCTGTATTATGCTTGAGGCAGTGTTCCCCATGATCTGAGAATTTTCATACCGCACAGGGCACTATGAAAGGGCAGATGGATCGAAGTGAGATGGACGTATAGGTTGTATGGTTTTCGATAAAGATCTCAGGCTTGAGCTTCACTACAGGTTAAATGATGCCTGCAGTGTCTTTCAGATGTTTGCCTGCTATCTTGAAGCCTATTGAGACCATAGCCCACTTCAGATTCGGAGTCTTATATGATAATGGGAATCAGACGGTATATACTCTCGCTAGGATAGGTTCACTTCCTGAGCACGATTTGATAGTCGGTCCTGATCACCTAATCTGCCACTTCTACGTGGAGGTTAGATATCGGATTTATACAGGGCACTGCGAAATTAGATTGCTGACAAAGATCTGAAACTAATTGGAGATTATTTTAATCCTCCTCTGCCACCGTTCAGCCCTTAGGGGATTGAGGTTGAGGACCGTGGGCAGCGGCTTCTTTGAGACCTTATACTCTTTGCCGAAAGCCGACGTTAGGGATCCGCAGAGATTCATAATTAGCTTGAACTGGGTGAAAAGTGTTATGGCTTCAAGGCTGCAATCGCTTTTTCTTGTGTGTTTGTGGTTCATTTTTTCCTCCGTTTCACATATTCTCCTTTCTCTAACTCGTTGCTCATTTTCCGCATTAATCTTTCTTCACTATCCTCTCTCTCTCTTTTTAAGACATATTTACAATGAATCATGTTGATCACTGGATATTATATATGTCGTAATGACATGCACATGTTCTCAAAACTAACCTAATTAAAAGAATCCTTTAAATAAGGATTCTTCTAAATAAAATTAACCTGCAGGAAAATTTTAACTTCGTTCCTATTAAAAGAAATAAGAAAATTTAAACTTACTTCTTACTTGATAAGGGAAATTTATTGGTTTTCTTCCTTAATTCCTTTCTCAAAAGATAATTTCCTTTTGAATCACAAATGTCTTTTTATTCAAAAGACGAATAAGAGCACACACATAACATTACTAATTTAAAATCGAAGAAAATACTAAATTCGTATTTACGTATAGTAATTATTTTATGTATTTGTCTTTTATAACACCCAATCATTTTGACAATTTCCATAACAGCATGTTTCATAAGTTGGGTGCCCTGAAGGTAGCCTGTTATTTTACACCGAGCATAGGGCCGAAGTTACTCAGCTCATAAATAATTAAATATAATTTATTTATGTATTGTTATTTAAGTCATTAGACATGAGGCCTCGGTTCAAACCCAGGTCAGATATCTCCACCAAAACGAAATATGAAAAAAATATTCTTCGGCGACTTTCTCAACAGATTTCTGACAAAAATCTGAGATAAATAAAATTTGCCATGAAAAGTTTCTCCAAAATGTGTCATTCGTAGTCGACTTTAAATTATAGGTCCCGCCACTCATGTATAAAATTAACACACACAACATAACAGCTAGGCCGTAATCCTGACTGAAGGGTTGTAATGACCAATTATGTATGTATATATTTATTGTAATTATCATTACACAACAAGATATAAATCTTATAGGTGAAAGTGCTATGTATAATAGAATCAGCAATAGACAGCAAACAACAAGAAACAGCATTAAAGAAAAATTAACATAAATTATATATTACATAAGTAAAAATAAAAAACGAACATATACTATATAGAAAAACTGAATTTAAATTAAAAATATATAAAACAATTTCAAAAACTAACAAGTCTTTAGAAATAAACAAACATGTTAATATATAAAAATTATAGCAGATAGCCTGAAATAAAATTAAATAAAAAGATAGCTGAACATATAGTGTTTTCACACCGAGTGGTTTTAACGCAAAAGTTGGTTTTAACGTTAAAACCAAAAATAAAACCTGATTTTACCATACAAAATTATTGTGTTAAAACCAAAATAAAACCTTTTTTGAATTGGTTTTAAGTTGGTTTTATGAAATACAACCTTGTTTTGATGTACTAAATGTACTAAATCCGAGCTACCAGCTCTGAAAACCTGAAAACAGCTGATAAAAACAAAAACAAATGTAAATAAATAAATAAATAAATAAATGTAAATAATCATTTATTTTCTATTAAAAAAGGAAACATTTGGAATATTTTTAATTTCTTCAATGAAAATTTTAAAAATTTGTAAATATTTAATTATTAATAGAAATGTGTGTTGTTTCTGGTCACAATGAATATAGTTTCTTGTGCGAAAGGTAAGTCAGAAGCTAAGTATATCAAGATGAAATAAGGCATATCGCTCATAAAATTTTTTTCTCGCAGTCATAAATGTCATGAATTTAAAACCAATTTTAATAAAACTTACAGTGTGAACGCAAAATCAGCTGTTTATGGTTTTAATGCTAAAATCAGGTTTTAAATTTTGGTGTGAAAACACTAATACATTGTTTTTAATAATTGTTAAAAAATTCTCTTGCGTGCATTTTTATTAAGAAAATAATTTAAATAAATCCTTTTTTAACGCATTTGCATTGCCTAAATTTTGAATGTAATTCGGAAGGGAATTCCAAAGACTTTTGGTCTCGTGTTAATAATTTTATGTAATAGAATAAGACATTTAATTTATCAAATCATCAGATTATCAAAATTCAAATTTTACACTAAATATCTTGTACGCTAAATGAGAAATATGGTCACGGCGTCCTTTAAGAGTACAAGAATTAAGTATATATGGCAGTCCACAACGGGACGCTCAATACGCTGTACTTACTTACTTACTTAATTGGCCATAACAAACTGTTTAACGGATTTCGGCCTGCCGCAACACATCCTTCCAGGCGCCTCTGCTTCGTGCGCGTCTACTCCAGTTGGTTACACCAATCGATGACAGGGCTTCCTCGATTTGGTCCTTCCAATGGATGCAAGATCGTCCTCTTCGCCGACTTCCGCAGATTCCTGCATCAAATACCCGTCTCACCGGAGCCAGCGCAGCCGCTGGATATTAATACGCTGTACAACGTCTATGTCGTTGAGGAGCTCATACAGCTCACTGTTGTATCGGATACGGAAATCATCGCCAACTCGCACTGGACCGAAGATCTTGCGTAGTACTTTTCTCTCGAACACTCTCAAGGCCGCTGCATCTGTACTTAATAGGGTCCATGCCTCTGCGCCATAAAGAAGCACGGGTAGGATATTAGTTTTGTTGCACGAGCGAGGTCTCTGCTCAATTGCCTATTGAGACCATAGTAGCACCTGTTGGCAAAAGTGATCCTACGCTTAATCTCTGACATCATTTCTGGTGGTAACGGCGGAGCCAAGATATATGAATTCCTTGACCGTATCAAAAGTATAGTTACTTGCCGTATTCTGACAATCAATACGCCGCGCTTCTCTACTTGTCGATAACATATAGTACTTTTGTTTTGCACTCATTTACTGACAGACCCATCTTACTAAACTCCCGTTCAATAACACTAAAGGCAGCAGTAACATCTCGCTTGGTACGCCCTATGGTGTCAATGTCGTACGCAAGCAACTGGACACTTTTTTGAAAAATAGTGCCATTGCGATGCACTCCCGCCTTTCGCAGAACACTTTCCCAGTTCAAGAGGTCGTATGATAAGGGGTCGCCTTGTCTGAAACCTCGCACGGTACCAAAAGGTTCGGAGAGGTTCTTTCCTACCTTGACGGAACTGCATGAATTGCTCAACGTCATTCTGCATAGCCTTCTCAGCTTCGCAGGTATATATATATATACCGAGTATAGCCTTATGGGGCTATCGAAGGCTGCCTTATAGTCGACAAAAAGATGGTGTATATCGACTTGTTTTTCGTGGGTATTTTCCAGGATTTGGCGTAGTGTGAAGATCTGGTCGATGGTGGACTTGCCAGGTCTGAAGGTGCACTGATAAGGTCCAATCAGTGTTTTGACGAGTGGCTTCAGTCGTTCACACAATACGCCAGTAAGAACCTTATATGCGATAGGGAGAAGATTTATACCCCTGTAGTTGGCGCATATCGTAGTTACAGGACAGAGGACACTGAGGTTCCAATCGTTAGGCATACTTTCCTCTAGCCATATTTTGTAAATAAGCTGATACATGCGCCCTACCAACTCATTACATCCGGTCTTAAACAATTCACCGGGTAGGCCGTCAGGACCTACCGCTTTTTTGTTTTTAAGACGCATAATCGTGACTTTGACCTCTTCATGGATAGGCGGCGGAATCTCCACACCGTCATCGTCGATCGGGTTCGGAACATCATCTCTAAAGGCGGTATTGTTGTCGTCATCACCTTGTAGCAGAGTAGAGAAGTGTTTCCTCCACAACCTCAACACCCTCTGCGGATTTGTTACCAAGTTTCCATTCTCATCTTTGCAGGAAGACGCTCCGGATTTATAACCCTCGGTTAGACGTTTAACATTTTGATAAAATTTTCGAGCATCGTTCCTCGCGACTCACGCCTTTCCTGTTCCCTCTTCTTGCGTCTGAAAAGGAGTCTCTCAATCCTTCTCCTCTCTATATAGTTCTCGACAATGGCTCGCGTTGCGGCTGCCTGCAGCGTTTTCTTGTATGTGGCGTATTTCGCTGCAGCAGCCTCGCGACACTCCTCGTCGTACCATTGATTTCGTTGGGGTGGGCGCTCGAAACCAAGGACTGTTTCCGCAGTAGTGCGCAAAGAGTGGGAAATGTTGGCCCACAGTATCCTTAACCACATCGTCCGTCGGGGCGTGAGCACATATTAGGCTGATGTAGAATTTTGCCTTGATGCGGATTGTGGCTATTCTTTCGTTCACAGGTGTGAACCCAGAGACAAGGTGACGAAGTCTTTTATTAACCACAAATCCGCATCCAAATTTATGCTTGTTTTCATGGCAGCTGAAGTATACATCGCAAGATGCAAGCTTTTTGCATCCTTGTCCTACCCATCGCATTTCATGTATGGCAGTGATGTCAGTCCTACATTTAATGAGGACATCCGCCAGCTGGGCGGGAGCGATTACCCTGTAAAGGGTGCGGACGTTCCATGTGCCACTACGTAAAACATAGTCCTTTATACGTCTGCCGTCGTCGTCAACTTTTGAGGGGATCTTTTCATTGGATTTTGCTTTGGTTTTCATTGGATATTTGTTTTTACGTGGTGGGTTCCAAGCCCTACGTACAACCCAAATTTAACGTCCAGCGGATTGGACTTCGCTGCACACATTAGTTAACATCTAGCGGGTGCTAGAATGCCATCCAGGAGGGGCCACGAGGAGGCTGCGTGTCAACTTGAATACAGCAAGACAAGGATTGTCCTGGTGTTAGCCACGTTGGCCACAGTCAGAAACTTTAACTTGTTTGCATGCATTCCATCCATAGCGCGATTCACTAACATTTTTAACGATAATTGCATTGTCTTTGTCAGTAAACAACAAAAAGTGTAGAATCAGAAACTTTTGGTGTTGTTTCTTTAATCGACAAATTTTTAATTTCAAATGTTGTTTGAATATTTGGCATATGATCTTAAGAAAAATGAGTCAGTTTTAAGGGCACAATGATCAATCTAGATTTAATAAATTTATTGTTTTATTTATTTATTAATTACAATACAATTACAAATAATTTTTAATTATGTACCAGCTGAGTAACTTCGACCATATGCTCGGTGTAGTGTAACAGACCAGAACCTCTGGTAGAAATCGAACTTACGACCCTCAACCTAGAGATTTAATAAATTAATTCATAAATAAAAAACAAAAATAGAGGTAGAAAATAATGAAAACGGAAAAACAAAACTAAACAAGATCTTTTTGAGTTTGTCTAAAACACATCTGTTTATACAGCGAAGTCAGAATTATTATGAATTTTTTGTAAAAAAAAATGTTTTAAGTAATAAATGTAAATATTTTTGCCCTTTTACTTCAAAATCACTTTTAATTTTAAGTTTAATTTTTAATTTATATTATAAAATTCGTAATATTTGAGTCTTAACTCTATTAGAAAAAACTTTAAAAGCTGTAAGCTTTAGGTTCGTAGCTTGAATATTTCAGGCAAAGATACCGAATGAAACTGAACTATGGAAAATTGTCAACAGATACCGCTATAGTCTCACGATGCCCAATTTGCGCGATGTGTTTACGTAGGTAGTTTACAATACGCTATACACTCTGACAAAATCGAATCGGTTCAAATACAGTTCTTATTATTTTGTCTTCGTGGTTTAGAGAATGGATGGGATCCTAATAAAAGGTTACCATCTTATGAAAAACGCCTAGCACTAATTAAATTACCATCTTAAAAAAGCCGTCGTAGAATGCTAAATGATGTCTTTCTACTGAAGCTGATTAATGGTGTTATAACTCTCAATTTCTTCTGGAAAAACTTTACATAAGAGTACCTGTTCGTCCAACAAGATATTATAATTTAATAAATATAAACACAAATAAGTAACTAACTATGCGAACTTCGATCCATTTCGTAGAATCTGTAATGATTTTAATAATCTTTACCTTCATATAGATTTTAACAAAAATTTTGAATTCATTACAAAAGCTATAATTTTACAATTAAACTCATTTAATTAATAATTTCAATGTTGTTTTCTTTTTCTTAACTTATTTTTAAATTTTTTTTTGTATTGAAGTCATTATGATAATAATTTTGTATTGAAATATAATAGTCTGTAAGGGTTTTCTATAGACTTGAAATAAATAAATAAATATTCATACAACAATTCGGGCTTCTTTTTATCACCAGTTGAAATATCTAGAAATTAATCTTCAATTCCATTTCCAATGTGGGTTAATAATTTAGCTTTGAAAAGAAAACCATAAATCGCAACTCCACCAAATTTATCTCGGGTTTCAATGTCAATGACTAAGATTTTCCTATCTGACCGGAAAAGCTTAAAGCTCTGCAAGTTAAAAACTGGATCATGAATACCTAACAGTATCTATAAGGACAATGTTTAGACCAGCTCTTTGTTTAGCAAGAGCTCTTATCATATTGCACACTCAGTTTCTGGAATTATAACCACTAAAATTCATGAAAAGTTCATAAAAGTTTTGGCACTTTCAAAAATTATGTTGAAATCTAAAGTTGTAATAATTAAGCTTTCAAATATAGAGGAAAATAGTAGTAAATATCAATAAAATTAATATTGAAGACAGTGAGGTTTATTGTAGTCCGGAAACCTCCTAGGTGGTTAAGCAAGATGGAAATAATTCGTTAAGGCTATCCATTTCATCTATTTATATCAGGTCACCATTCATATATTTTTTGACGTATACACAACCCCGCACAGTAAAAGCAGAAGATAATTTTTTTTTGCTTTTTCAGACGAATTGACTCTCTAAGGGCCATTATTACAATTTGACGTTAAAGTTCGGTTGTCGTTAAAGTTGGGTCACACTTATCCATTGTTGTGTGTTGGTTACGTTTGTGCTACCTAAAATGCGTTTTGATACATTCCTCAATAATATAAACAAAACTGTCAATGACCAACGTCACGAGGTATCAAATTGCATTATACAAATTTTCAGTACGTAATAATTGTAAAGTAGCAAAATGCTGACCATGCACACTCTAAGTTAAGTAAAAACTAGATTAGGTCATAAGTATTATGTAAAGAAATTAGACTTAAGTAAAAACTAAATTAGGTCATAAGTATTAATATGTAAAGAAATTAGACTTAAGAAATTTATATAAATAGCTGTAAGTTGGTTGATACAATCAGAATAAAAATAATGATCAAAACGTCTTCATAGGTGAAAAAGATTCAATTTTTATTCTCACACTAAACTGCGGCTTATTAGCCATAACTAATCGGCGTGCTCGCCTTAATAATAAGCAAACCAGAACAGATAAAAAACTGGCCGACAATTCAAATACACAAACATTACTTTCATTACAGGGTTTAATTAAAGGTAACTTTAGCTAAAGCGAACTTTAAAGTCACCTTTAACTTTTTTTCGTCATTACAACCTACAAATAAAATAAAGTTAAATTTTTCAAAAATATGTGCAATGCCGGAGCAATGTCGATAACACTGCTCAATTAAACAAGTGTTTTAAAAACGCAGTGGCAATGACGTGCTTTCTTATGTTTATAAAATTTGTATGTTGAGAAGTTTTAGCTTTTTTATTTGTTTTAAAACAAATATAATGGATACGCCAATATCCATTTTGATTTGAAAAACTATTAATATATTAACGTTTATTTTACATGTTTATATTTGAAGTTGCCATATTGAAAATAATATGTATAATATGGCGAGTTAAAGGTAGGATGATATTCCCTTTAGCTTAACGTTCACTTTTATCTTATTGTGTACACAGAATAATGAAAATCTAGTTTTCTGCCCGTTAAAATCCTGCCTTTAGTTAACGGCAAATTGTAATAATGGCCCTAAGTATTCTAAAATTGGTTTGTATTAAGTTCCCTTTTACATAGAACTTTTCGTCTGAGATCAAACTTATAGGGCCTGTTCGCAAATTCATCACTGCGCTGCATAATATGATTATTTTGCGCTCATACTGCTAATCACATGTTGCTGATGCTTATTTATGCTGATTCATTTGCTTGCATTTACGAACCAACAAACACTGCAGAAATGGCAAAATTATTAAATTTGATTTTTGAACTGGACCATAAAGCAAATGACAAAATGTTGTTAAATGCACAAAAAAGTGTACTTTGTACAAAAAAGAAGACATTTAAGGAAGAAAAAAAGAAACTTATTGTTAAAACTCTCATTCTCTCTCCCACTCATTCAATTCATTCATCAGCCATTTTTATGATTAGTATTTTGTGTTTATTTGCACATATGATTTAATGTTGCATTTACGAACATTTGACAGGTAGGCTTGACTGGTCTGAGGCAGAACTAATAAGGTCCAATCAGTGTTTTGACGAGTGGCTTCAGTTGTTCACACAATACGCTCGCAAGAACCTTATATGCGATAGTTAGATAGTTATATCCCTGTAGAGAAGTGTTTCCTCCATAACCACAGCACCTCCTGCGAATCTTTTACCAGGTTTTCATGCTAATCTATGCAGAAAGTTAAACGCTTAACCTTTTAATAGAATTTTCGAGCGTCATTCCCACATCTGTACGGCTCGCGTAGCGCCGGACTGTAACGCTGGGTTTTTCGCTTCAGGTGCACCGCGACATTCATCGTATCATTAATATCGTTGGGGTTGGCGTTCGAAACCAAGGACTGTTTCCGCAGTAGTGCGTAAGGAGAGGGAGATGTTGGCCCACAGCCCACCAATGTTGCTGAGATAAGATGGTGAACGACGGAGCTTATCCGGGAGTTGAGCGGAAAACGCCTCAGCTGTCCTTTGTGATCGCTTCTTCTTGATGTCCTGCGTTCGCAATGTACTAGAAGTGGCAGACCTTAAGGCGGATGTGCTAAGGCAATCCGAAATCCGTTAATCGGGTTATTAATTGCCAATTAGGTATTTTTTTTTTGGGTCGAAAGTGGGAATCTTCGAAAGACACTTTTTGTTCCAACAAAAGAGTGCACGATTTACCATCACTGGCGCCTACGTACTAAATCCACCCCCTTTATTTTTCAACCATTCTCCCCCACAGGACTGCCGTAAGGTATTACTTCGCGGAGGGGTGGTTAGCTTTAAAGCTCTATCACACTAAATCAAATTTAGCCTTCGTTCCTCCAACCTTCGGGGTTCCTGCATAACTTCAGCCATTCTATGGCTGTATTGGCCATAGAATCCTAGAATTCAACCTCTTCCATAACCCTCTTCGATCCGATCTTAGTGCCTCAAACGGTCACTTCCATCTTCTCCACTATCTTTCGGCCACTTATCAAGACTCTCAAGTTTTGTGAGCACCAAGTGTCAATCCTACCTTATCAAGCCGTGCTCCAACTTTTCGAATCGCTATGTTCGTCTTCTCCTCTATTTCCCTTACCGTCTTAGCGACCGAGACTATGGCAATGTCATCTGCAAAGCCCACAATTGTAGTTCCGTTTGGCAACTGCAGTCGAAGTACACCATCGTACATAATGAATGCCACACGTACAGAGCCCTGCGGGACACCCGCCCTCACTACGTATTCCTTTTCTCCATCAACCGTTAGGCATATTACCTTCCTGTCCCGAAAGTAATCACGTAGAATCTTCGTTAAGTATAGCGGCGTAGCCATGTTGAAAAAGGCTCTCATAATCCGCCCCCAGTTCGCCGAATTAAACGAGTTCTTAACGTCAAGTGTGGCAACCGCGCAGTATTCCTTGGTGCCAAATCTGAATCTTTCGTCACCTATTGCGTCTCTTGCAATGTCGGCCAAACGCCTTATCGCAACAGTGGGTCGTCCCTTCCTAAATCCGTATTTCCGATGCGAGAGAGCTCCTCATGTCAGCAGTCGATTGTATATTATCCTCTCCAGTATTTTTCTCATCGTGTCAAGTAGGCAGATGGGACGGTACGAGGATGGTTCACTTGGAGGTTTTGTAATGAGAACCAATTTCTGCTTCTTCCATCTACGTGGAAAACCACCCTCGACGAAACACCTGTGGACCAATTAAGTATGTGAGTAAGTATCTGTGTTTATTTTATATATATTTACCTCACCAAAAGATTATTGAATATTTCTATTTTGTTACTACGTTGCTTTATTGTTATTGGAAATATTCGTTTTGAAAAAATAATTGCTTGCTGGATGTAATATTTACAGTATTTCAACTGTTTTAGTTTAGTTAGTTTAGTCTTGTTTTGTGCATATAAAATCATTTAAGAATTATTGTTGTACACTGCAAATTGCTCTGTGCATTTATTTTTTTGAGATTATTGTTTGTTATTGTTAATTAATAGACAGATTTTGATATAAAATCAATTGTTTAAAAACTTTAAAATTAATTAAAATTCACAACGTTAATTCAGGTCTCAAAAATAAATAGTCAATTGAAACAAATCATAAAATCACAAATTTAGCGGAGCACAACTATGAAAACGTCTATTCAGCACAAGAGCATAAATAATTAATAAATAAAAAAAATAATCAAATAAAAAAGGACCATCTACTACAATGTGGGTCCTTTAGAAAATAGTTCTATGCGAAAATTTCACACGATGCCAACTACTACTGTCCCTAACTTTTTTAACATGATTATCGATACTCCATCAGACCCTCCCGGATTTTACATTGGCTATTACCAGAAGTCGGTACAAAGAGAACATGATAAAAATGTGAGTGTATTTGTGAGAGGCATGTGCATAACCCAGAGGAAAATTGTTAGTAATATTTTCAAGTGTAACCTAATATGTTTATGTAGTTTAAAATATAGAAAAAATGTACAGCGCCAAATCCCTAAAGACTGCGTATTTAACTTGACAAATATACTTCCAAAAAGGGAGATTTCTCATTGTTATTAGTGAATCTCATTGGAAAATAGTGAATCCTACTGTAATATTTTTTTGGGTGTATCATTGAAACTTGAAAAAAAAGCGACATGAACCTTCGGCTTTAGAAGCTGACAAGCAAATGAATACAATTTTATGCTCTTTTTAATGTTCGTGTCCTATGTGTGTAAAAAGCGGAAGATGTTCGGCCTCCGGGGGCTATTGGTACCGACGTCTGGCTATTACAATCTCGATTTCGGCAGTTTGAAAGAGTACCTCATACGTTCGCTTAGATATTTGGTTTTTCTCATCATATTCCTGATGTCTCTGCTCTGCGAGGTGGAATATTCGAGAAAGTGCCTGAAGAACTGAATCGCACATTCGCCAAATATAATTAGGATATATTAGAGTGGTTTCTGGCTCAGAAGGGGAAAAAAACAAATTAACGATTTCAAGGTCGGTATCTCCACCATGCTCATCACCTCTAGGAAATTATCAGGTGTAGGAGAAATGAGTAGGATTGTCATCTAATAGATGACATTACTTTCAACAATAGTCGGGAACTCGTCATTGTCTCTGTCTTTTTCTAACGATTTCATAATTTTCAAATGGTGATTTTGAGTACGTTACTGATCCAAAATGAAACTCTTGCATTAGTTCTTCCTACAATAATTTCCGGGGAAGAGGAATTTATGGTTCAGTACATAAATTTGAGAGACCATTTCCGATTGCTGTTTGAACCGTTAAATCTCCTCAAGTTTCACCAGTTTTTCCTGATATTACATTTAACAAAGGTAGTGTTGTATCTAATCCTAGTTTGGAATTCTGAGCAAATCCACACGTTGTCTTGGATTTTGTTCAATTTCAGTTCTAATTAATAAAGCACAGAGCAAAACTGCCGACACACTTTACTCACCTGTGCAAAAAACTTACAAAAAGTACTGCTTTCTAATTGTCATGGGATATTCCCAGGCATGGGGCGGCAGTGTATCAAAATCGAGGTGTTATCGATTCCATAAAAGTTAAAAAAGACGACTACTCTAGATGGTAAGAAGAATACATTTAATTATTAATCTGTTCTTTTGTAATTTATTTTCTTAGATTTTATATTAATTTTCTAAAAATGATACAAATTCGGTCAACTTCGAAAGTTGATATTCAGACTCTGCTTTGTTGTACATGGTAAGAACAGGTCTTTTAGGATGTACTACAAAATGTTCTCCATCGCTTTCAAAAGTCCAGTCAAGTTCCAAGTATAGATTTTTTAATTCATCTTCATCAAGGTTTGTTAGTTTAACTAAATCTTCCTTCAGAATTGATGTATAAGCATTGCCAATTAGCTGTAGTACCTTCTCCTTTGTGAACTCTGAAGAAATATATAAAAAAGATTATTAATTGATAATAAATCACATACCAATTTACAATAACAAATAGAAATAAGGTCAATGCGTTCGCTTTTCTATATATTTAACCCGTTTTTTCCCCAAATTTACTTTCACAGTTAAATTTCGTTTTTTTACAGCCAGGAACTTGTACAATAAAATCTAATAGTCACTCTAGAGGTAGAGAGGTAGGGTCAGTAATGGTGTGCAGGTGAACTAAGTGGTAGTAGAAAGTACTGATTATTTAATAAATTTGGTAGTTTAGATGAATGTAGTTTTGGTATTTTCCACAATACAATGACCCTTAGCACACTGTCAAACGGTGGGAGAATGATTGCTTGGTCATCTTCCCTCATACCAAGATTTTAAGCCTAATTCCCAGACGCCTTGATGATTGGATAATTTTTTTTATTAAAGTAAAAGAAAACGTAACTGTTGAAGCATTTTATGTTTTAAGGATCATTTTCTACACTTCTTTGACGATTAAACTATAGAACTATGTTTGTTTTAATATTATAACTCTTGTTGTTTTTAAGAATTCTGTAAATTAATTAAATGTATGGATATAACTAAAACAGGTATACATTAAGACTGATAGATCATGGTTCACCTCAGATTAAAGATCTGATTGACATTCGAAAACGTGAATATGCCAGGTGGAGACGAAACTTTACGAGACTTTTAAAGCTGCAATGGCTGCTGTTAGGAAATCCAACTCAATATTCTATGTCAATCATTTCCGAACATGTATAGACGCACGAAAATTATGGAACAAAATTAAAAATTTAGGTTTGGTAAATCGTATCAGTGGTGATCCCAAGGCAATTGACGTAGACTAGGTTAACCGCCAGTTTGCAAGTATACCTTTGCCATCTATAAACATAAATATTTATGACAACGTTAGATTAAATCAACAACAATCGCATGAAATCAATTTCATATATTTAAGGCAGGAAGGAAGATTGATATTAAATCTAATGCTATTGGCTATGATGGAATGCATCCAAACTTCATTAGACTTAAGCTCCCTTATACACTTAGATATATATTTCACTCATTTCTTCAATACAATTGTCACCACCTCTACATACCCATCTGTATGGATACATGCTAAAATCGTACCGATTTTAAAATAAGGTAAAAGTTTTCGGTCTATTGCTATATTGCCTTACTTATCGAAGGTCTTTGAAAAATTAGTTTATTTGCAAATTAGTAGTTATCTATATACTAACTCGTTATTGACAAAAAGGAAATCTGGATGTAGAAAACAACACAGTTTCCTTGGTGCGTTGGTTGTTGTAACCGCGGAAATTAGGTGCCAATTGATAAACATCACACTATATCATTTCTTGTGCTACTGGATCATTCTAAGGCATATGACACTGTCCATCATTCTGCAATTTTTCCTGAACCGCATTAAAACTAATCTCTTCGTATCTAAGCGACAAAAGTCAAAGTGTTAGCCATAATCCAGGAACTGTTCAATGCCAAAAGGTGTGCCACAGGGCTCTATACTTTGCCCATTGTTGTAATCGATTTATGCCAATGACCTACCATTGCAAATAAAACATTGCCAAATACACATGTATGCTGATGACATGCAGCTATAAATTAGTTGTAGCGCTACTGAAACCCTTAACTGCATCCGTTTGATAAACCAAAATTAAGATCAAATTTGTTTATGGGCATCTGCAAATCAATGGCGTTAGTGATAAGAGCACCTGAAAATTTTATCGCGTATCTAACACCAATTCAAATATTGGATCAAATATAAGCTTTATTAGAACAGCCAAAAATCTTGGTGTAACTCTAAATAGGGAACTAAGTAGGTCGGATCACGTCAAAATTAACTATGGAAAAAAGTTTGCGACGTTCCGAAATCTTTGAATGTCACAGTATTTTACACCAACTAATATTCGAATGCTATTAGCGAGAAGACGTATTTATTACCAACCCTTATGTACGGCTGTGAGCTGTCTGCTATAGCTAGATATATTTTTAATATTAGGATAAATAGGAACATTGTCATATTTGACAATTTAATGAATTTTCGTACTCTACTGTTTCTACAAAAAGTATTATATGCGCGAGAGATTAATATTTTCGAGATCAAATAGGGGAAACAGGATAAATTCTATAAAATATAACAAAGCCTTCTCACAACAACACTATTTCATACACTCCATTCGTCTGTGGAGCCAACTTCCCCTTCAAATACAAATGATCAACAATGCAAACCATTTCAAAGCTGCCATTTCCAGCACTTTCCGTAGTTATTCTTCTTAAATTTTGAAAATATTTTTTTCTTAGTCACCGTAGTCTAGTAGGTAGTGTAGTGTGTTGGCTTATTAGACGTAAAGCCAGGGTTCGAGCCCCAGGCTAGACATCAAAACAAAATACAAAAAGTATTTCTTCAGCGACTTTCTCTCAGCAGATTTCTGGCAAAAACTCTGAGAGTAAATAAAATTGCCATTAAAAGTTTCTCAAAAGTCTGTCGTTCGGAGTCGACTGTAAACTGTAGGTCCCACCACTCATGTATAAAATTAACACACACAACATAAGTGGTATGAGAAACTAGGTCGTAATCCTGACTGAAGGGTTGTAAGGACCAATTATGTATGTTTTTTCTTAGTTTTATTATAAACGCGATATTCTTTCTAATATTATTGCGATTATTATGTTTCTTTTTCGCTTAATTTTGCTTTAATTTTTTAATTGTCAAGATTCTTTTCTTTTTAATTTAATTTTTTTCTGTTAAATTAGTTAAAATAAATGAATCAAAAATTAATGTTAATAACAATTACTAATCAATACTATAAGATTTATTCTTGTTGTATTGTGTTGACAAAATAAATCAATAAATAAAAATATGAAAATATTACGTACGAAAATATGACACGACGGTTACTTTTTAAATAATAACTACGGTAATTTCTGTCCGATTTTATCAAGCGAAGTATCAAATGAGAATACACTTTATGAATGTCAGTACTTATTTTATATTTTTTAATTAAATTTTGCAATTAAAAATGAAAAAATGAGGAAAAAGCATGTTTTTGAAGTTTACCCGATCAAAACTCATAACACTTGAGTTTCAATAATAGGTTTATGTATACCGATTTAAAGGGTTATCTCTCCACTTTTCAAAAAACATTTTGAAAATCAGTTCGAAAAGGTTTGAGTAGCCAATAATCTTGTGTGAAAAATTCAAAACAATGTTTTTTTATATAACAAATTTGAGGCTTCAAGGAATTTAAGAAAATATATATAATATCTGTCGCATCTGTTATCACAAGAGTTTTAATTGCAAAAAGAAAAGAAAGTAACTATCGTTCGATGATAAAAATTTGGTTTTTAAATTAAAAACGAATGAAAATCTCATAAACAGATTTATTTTTCAGTAAGTACGGAAATAACAGAAAACAAATACCTCAAAGTTAGCTTAAGACATTGCCGAAAGATCAGTTAATATCTGAAATCCGCGAACAGTACGAAGATTATTAAATGAAAATAGTTTTCGCAGCAGAAAATCAAGCAAACGATTGTTAATTTCATAATTTGTATGTAAATTTTTTTCACTAGATTTTTTATATTTCTTTTTGCGGGGGCCTGAGAAATTATTGCTTTAGCTCAATTGAGCTAACGGTCTACAAATCGGATCCCGCGCTGCCTTACATCCCCCAACAGACTCCGTCCCGGTAGATACCGTCCCTTCAGACCCCTCCCCACAGGAGCACCATCTGACCCCATCCCAGAAACTCGCGATTCGAACCCTACCACCGAGGATACCTAATACGGAACGGTCGCGTCGTTCCTCGGTCAGAGAGAAATCTAGTTCTGAGCTGGTTGGAGAATTCTTCGAAGGTATCGATATTGACGTGGGCGTAACCCCTCCGTTATGTGACGGAGAGGACGCTGATGTGACAATGGTTGATTTTTATGCCAATGCTGAGAGTCATCCAAATTAACCTCCAATACTCCAAAACTGCTTCCGCAGCTCTTCTCCTCTGTCTAGCAATTGAGGATAGAGAGCTCATTTTAATCCAGGAAGCCTGGTTCGTAGACGGCAGGGCGTAGGCGACGGCTGCCATATCTGCCGTCAAACCCTCTACCCACAGGGGCAAGCGGAAACCGCCCTGGTGGAGCCAAGAGATCAATGATCTGCATCGATTCAGTGGCAGGCTATTCATTCTACAAGGCCAAAAAGAGAGAACTTAAATACGCTGTAAGGCGGGCGAAGAGGGCTTAGTGGAGGTACTACTGCGCGAGCCTGGAATCCTCTGCCGAAACTAGCCGTCTTCGCAAAATTCTAAGTTCAACACACAAATCTTTTGATTGCATCCAACGGCTGCTAGACTGCGTCCAGTTTAAAGACGCTTGAACTTCTCCTTGACACTCACTTTCCAGGGAGTGTTACCCTTGGGGGACAAGCTCTCTATCAGGTTAATCAACCACCGTCCGGAAATTACTTCTCCCTAACCTTACCCCAGGCCAAGTGCAGTGGGCTGTTAGATCCTTTAAACCATTCAAGTACATCCATCAGTGACATCCACCATGTGGAAGAAATAATTCTTCCCTGGTTGCTTGCCATATATAATGCTAGTCTCAGGCTCCTTTATATCCCTTGTAGCTGGAGAATATCTAGGTTGATTTTCATTCCCAAGGCTGGGAAACCGTCGCAAACTAAGGCAAATGACCATAGGACAATCAGTCTTTGTTCCTTTCTTCTGAAAGCACTGGAAAGAGTCCTTGACGTTCGTATTAGGGCCTCTATTGATCCATCACTTCCATCCTCTTCCCAACATGCCTACACGAGAGGTAAATCAGTGGAGACTGCACTACACTCTCTTATCTCTCGGGTGGAAAAGCCCCTGCACGTCCAATTTCCTGGACGTTGAAGGTGTATTCAATAACGTCAACCCGGACGCAATTGTAAGGGCTCTTAGTTCTCTCAATCTGGGACAGGATCTGGTCAGGTTTAGCGAGCTTCTCTTTAAGTCGAGAATAATAACCTCCACAGTGGGAGCCACACATTATGAGAGAATTGTTTGTAGAGGTACACGGCAAGGTGGGGTTCTATCTTCACTTCTCTGGAATCTTGCAGTCAACTCACTCTTGAGAAGGCTCGAATCCTCTGGTAATGACGCCATAGCTTACGCTGACGGCATTGTCATTGCTGCGTTAGGAATATGTCCGTAGACGGTGTCGGATAAGTTGAACTTGGCACTGTCGATTGTACTGGACTGGTGTGATTTTAGATTGTCTATTAACCAATCAAAGACCGATACGATCCTTTTCACTAGCATTCCGACTTTCACCCTTCCTAACATACGCGGGACCAGGCTCACGTTGAGTCCCTAGGTTAAATATCTGGGCCTGATTCTCGATCCCAAACTCAACAGGGAAGCGAATCTGGCTGCTAGGGCGGGTAAGGCGACCTGTGCTGCAGTAGGGCAGTTGGGTCCAGATGGGGTCTTCGTCCGAAGATCATGCGCGGGATCTATTCTACAGTCATCGAACCCAAACTCCTATATGGTGTTGCTTTCTGGTGGACTGCTCTGAACAGACCACACAATGTTAGACTTCTTGACAAGGTCAGAAGGTCTGCGGCCATTTATATAACTGATGTTCTACGCACCACCCCCACAAAGACATTGTTAGCGATGCTTAACTGGCTTCCTATTGCGCTTCTTGCTAAGCAGGTAGCTAAATTTGCTGCGACTAGACTCAATGCCGTCTCGTTGGCGCATCGTCCCTTCTGGTCATTCCTCTATTTTGGAGGTTGATCCTGTGGCCCTTTTGAACATAGATTAGAAGGGAGGACTGGGACCCTGACATGATCGTCCCCCCGGAACTCCTGGACAGCTCTCAACTCGGTAATGGGGTTGGTAGCGGAGTCTACTCTGGGAAACTGGACCTGAACATTTCCCTCCGACTACCGGATAATTGTAGCGTGTTTCAGGAGGTAATGGCCATTTACCGGACCGCTCAATGGATCCTCGTCAACGATGATCTTTTCACCAGCGTCTCGGTCTTCTCCGATAGTCAAGCCGCCATAAGATCTGTCAAGTGTTGTGAATAACTCCAGGATAGGGAATGTCGCCGCTGTCTCTACCTTCTTTCTGGGCGCTTCAGTGTCTCACTGGTCTGGGTCCCTGGGCACAGTAACATTCCGGGAAACTGCAGGGCCGACGAGCTCTCCAGGGCTGGTGCACTCCTTCCGGAATACTCTTCAATCAACTTGGGTATATTACTTACCTCGGTCAAGTTGGCCATTGTGCGGAAATTCCTTAGTGACGCCAATCTATCCTGGGTCAATGAGGAGTCATGCTCTACCGCTAGACTCACTTGAAGAATAGATGCGCACCAACCAGTTACTCGGATTGGGTCGTGGCATCATCTCAATCACTGTGGCCATGCTTACAGGTCATTGTGTTATGGGTAGACACGCTGAAAGGATGCAGCTCCCATTTAACGATTTCTGCCGTGGAGGCAGATCCGCTGAGGAAGAGAATACTGCTATCCACTTTCTTAGTCAATGCCCATCTCTTGAGAGATGCAGATATCGGTTAATTGACGCTCCATTTCTTGTCACCTTAATGGAGCTATTATCTATTGATGTTAAGGATATAGCTTCGTTTATCAAACTTTTGAACTGGTTTTCCAGCGTAGGGTAGTCGTGCTTTTAATGTGCAGCCCTTGCGCTGACCGACTTCTTCTTCCCTAGTTCGGTAGCAATTGGTCAGTACAGGGACTTAGTAGGCAAATTTGGTCTGACCACTCCTGGATCTCAACGACTCTGTTCGATACAAAAGGGTTAGAGGATGGATGCCTTTTTATCCAATATAGTATTATTTCGGCGTTTGTTAAGAAATAAACATTGTATATTTTGAAGCTTATCATACGCTTAATTCTGACCCACAACTTAGCTAGCAGGTGTGCAGCACATAGCTCAAGCCTAGAAAGTGATTTAGACTTGTGTGGAGCAATTTTGTATTTAACCGTAGATCGAGCCTTAAAAAACTTTAAAATTCTAGCTTATGTATCACTTTGATACATGCTTGCAGTACATAGAATTGTCATGATTATTGATGGATTTTGTTAAAAAATGTATATATTTTTATTTATTTTAATAAAACTATTTTATATTATTACATTTTATTATCGGTTTTATGAAATTTACGCCGACAGTTTTGACAGGGTGTACGTTGCAGTATTGTTTCTTACGTAAAAATCAAACATTTCATGTCAGCTGGGTTTTATTTTTTTAGCTAAATGGTAATAATTTGACATCAGCACCCTTGCTTTGTGGCGATTTATAAGTTTTCAATTGTTTGGGGCAGCTTATTGTCACTCGCATCAGTAATGCTCTTAATTGAGGTTACCCAGCCCTCTTACTCAGCCTACTTGATCTTACAAACCATTGTTATATTTCGTTAGAAATATTTGTTGTCAACGTCATGTGAGGTAAAAAAAGTTTCCTGTTGCGATAGAACATCGATTATAGCAATAACAATGCTCTCTCTTTGATTCCTCTCTGTTTTCCCGGATACAGGTTTCCCCAAATACGGCTGTAGTAGTTGCTACGCACGTATGTATTGAATCTAAAACTGCCAATTCGACTTCGGTGGACCACGAAATTTATAACGACCATCAAATTCAATTAAATACTAATCTACAGCGACAAAATTATTGGAATTATTAAAAGCTGAAAGTGTTTCAGCTCATTTTTCGAAAAGGCGTAATAGGTGTAAATTTATCATCATTTCCGAGTAGGACATTATAAAAACGAATGATTCTGTTATCTCATACGTACATAGTTGACCGAAATATTATCCTTCTGTAAAATCTATGAAATAAAACATGTTTGTCTATCACGTGAGATAAATATAAGAAGAGCAGTAGGAAAGACTACAATATTTCAAGAAACAGCTGCTACCAATCTGCGCGAAAATTGGTAATATTTTCTCTTCCCACACTACGAATTGCTTACAGGTCTCTGTTCCAAGTAGTACCATCTTTGACGATAAACATGCTATTATCATGCTTGTTGCTGTTAATACTTTCATGAGTTCATAAGACGACCTTCTGTTTTCTTCTTCCTCTGAGTCTTCAGCAGCAGGAATATTACATACATACATACATAATAGGTCATTACAACCTTTCGTTGTAAATTAGAAATTTCTGACTTGAGATTTGAACCGTGGTCTGACGTTTAATACGCTAACACGCTACATACTACACCACGGTTACTTCAATCAATATCCACCTATTCACTTTCATCCTCACTTAACTTTCAATTCCTTCTCAAATACCATAAATAATGCATTATTTACAAAAACTTTGAAAACTTCAAAAAATTACAAACACAACACCAAAGAATCCGTAGGAAAGTCGTATGTATCAAAAATGATACATAAGTCAGAATTATGAAGTTTTTGAATTTTTTTAATCCCTGTTTGAAATTTTCTTTTTTTTATTTGGTTTAAAATAATGGTGATAACAATACTAACGAATTAAAAAAATATCAGGCATCTAACTTTATCTGAATTAAAGTTATACAGTCTCAAATATTGAAATGTATCATTTTACGATACAAAGCTCGATCTACGGTTAAACGTAAGTAGTCTCGAGAAAACTGCATTTGTCTCGGAGCTTCGAATAGATATGCAAACCTATATGCTCGAATTGAAGCGTCAGAAACTCCATGAATTTAAATTTTCGATGTTTACATTATGTGAATGAATCCTGTTATAGTAATTGAATCAATTTCCCATGAAATGTTTAAGCTCATGCTTTCTGAGAGGTAATGTTGATTCAGATCTAATCACAACCGTATATCTGCGCTTATTAATGTTTTGGAAGACTTACGGTTAAGGACGGATAACAATTATTAACATCACTTGATCATTTCAAGGTAGATGACACCTTTAACCATACTATTCTCTGGCAAAAATTAAAACGCATGTGCAATTTTTCGAATACTGCTGCTAAGCTAATTTCGTCATACTTACGGGATAGAAAGCAATTTGTGTATTGTGGTGGCAATAAATCAAATATCTAAAGGTGTGTCACAAGGTTCGATACTTGGTCAATTATTTTACACAATTTACTCTAATGATCTGCTATCAAAATTGAACTTCTGTAATGTACGATGATGATCAGCTATACATAGGTTATTCATCGTCTGAAATTGCAAATTGAATAGGCAAAATCAATTGCGATCTAATCTAATCTAGAGAAGTTACAAATCGTATTGGAATGGGGAAAGTGTACGCATGTACGAAAAGAGAAATGGTTTACTTTTAATATAAATGAATTATAATACACCCACACCTTGCTTTGCGTCGTTTCGTTTTGCGTTTTTTAGAACTTGCATCACTCCTGAATTAGTACTAATTTTCGAAATTGCGTTGTTTTGTGTTCGAGGTTTTAATTTTCTTTTTAAATTTTTTTAAATTTCCTGTCAGTTTTCTAAAAGATGGCACGACTTTTGTTTCTAATTGCGCCATGCTATCAAAACTTGGGGATTCCCGATCTAACTGAATATAGTGTTATAAATTAAGCGAATTTGTTATTTCATTTTAATAAAATTTTTTTTTTGTTTTTCGTATGTATGTAATAAAATTGTATACTATTTTCGTTTTTAAATGTTTACTTTGTTCAATTTTCGGAAAATTGACAACTGGGCTAGTGCTAATGGACTTTGTATTAATCCCTCTAAATCGAAATGTTTATTGCTCTCCAGGTCTAAGAGAGCGTTTGACGTGCCGGAAATTATTATCAGGGGGAATAAAATTGATTTTGTTGAATCGGCATCTAATCTGGGTGTTATCTTTAATGGTCGGCTAACGTGGTCTAGCCACATTAATGTCATCGTTGGTAAAGTTTATGGTATGCTTAGGAACTTATGGGCTGTTATAGATTCGACTCCTTTTGCTATACGCCTGCAACTGGCAAAAACGTTTTTGATTCCTGTTCTTTTATATGGATCGGAAATTTTCGCACACTGTGATGCGGATGATAGGCGGAAACTCAACTTGGCTTATAATAACATAGCCAGATATGTATTTATTAAGGGACGTCGGGACCATATATCACAATTTTCTTACCAGATATGTGGTATTCATTTTGATAATCTATTGAATATTAAGTGCCTAATTCTCCTCCATAAGATTATTACTTTGGAACAGCCAGTATACTTATTTAGCAGGATTAGATTTGCTAGATCCAACCGCGGTAGGAAAATTATCCAATTAAGGCATAGGACTCTTTTGTCGAAACGACAGTTCTTTATACACACCATCAGTCTTTGGAATGCACTACCTAATTATATTCAGAACATAGGCAATGCAACTAAGTTCAAAAAGGAGTTATACAATCTGTTTAAGTAGTTTGTAACATATTTTGATTGTTTTATACATTTTTACTCTTCATTTTTATTAGTGATTTATTATTTTCATTTTTCTAATTTATTATTTAAGTTTCATTGTATCTCATTATATGTATATATATTTCTTTGTTTGTATTTTTCTTTATATTTGTATCTTTCCTAATTTAGTTTTTTACATATACTCATTTTCTTATCCTAATTTTGTTGTATCGATTGCTATTTCCTGAGGTTAAAACATGTTCTTATTCTTATTCATTTTTATTCATAAGGCACTTCAAACATTTCATTACTCATATAATCAATGATTTGTTATTACTTTTTCCTCTTTGATGTACTCCCATAGCACTTTCATTTATAAGATTATTATCTTGTTGTGCTATGATTAATAATAAATAAATAAATAAATAAATAAAAAATAAAAATAAAAAATTTTCTTTTTAAAAAGTAGTTTTTTCGTAACCCTCTTCGATCTTTACATGGTTTGCTATAGAAAATCATAATTCATAATTTTTTGGAACGTAACCACGACGCAATGTGAGGTATGGGTGTATACATTTATGAAATTATAAACACAAATAATATTTGTGAACATTAATAAATTTAAGACAAATTGTGAACGATTATGAGCAAATTACATACATTGTAAAATAAATATACTCGTATAAGTTAGTTTTAAAACGTATTAAATAAACCAACAGAAATCAAACACTAACTCACATCTATATAAATATATGAACCGTTTATTTTGAAAATGGTTTAAGTCCATTTTTTAAAAAAATTTAGTTAATGATAACAATAATCACAATACTATATATACTTTTTTTTTGTATAAACAATTTAAGTCTAGTATCATTAAAATCGCTATGATTTGGGGCACTTGAAAATTAACTAGCTAACTAAATGCAAAAAAAAAATATTTTGAAACTGGTTTAAGTCCACTGAAATCCATAAAATTGACAGTAACATGGTTGAAAATTGTGCAATCGGCAGAAAATAATGCAGATATTATTGATCATAAGTTTTTACTATCAGGACATTCATTTTTGCCAAATGATAGTGATTTTGGAGTGATAGAAATAACTTTGAGGAAAATTAATTTAATATATGTCCCCCAGGGTTACTATGAAACCATATAAACATGTCGAAAGAGTAACAAATATTATGTTATGAAACGTGAAGATTTTTTTCTACAAAACCTCTGAAAAAAGCAAATCACAAAAGATTAAAAAACTCTAGTGGCGAACCTGTAAATTAGCTAAGGATATGTTGGATGCGATTTATAAAAAGTGAACCCTATAAAATGTTTTTTAAAGAATCTATGGAAGTGGATACAGAATTTAAAATACTTGATTTATTACCTTGTCGGGGAAGACCAAGGAACTTTAACAAAATAAAATTAACACCATTATACAAAAATATACGTCCCATTCCAACTCCTAAGTATAAGGATAACTATTTAGAGGAATCACGATCACTAGTGGAGCAACATTAAGTGAAAAAATTAACTTATAATAATATTAAACAAAGAACACAAAGTGGACTTATTCGTTTTTACAAACAAAAAAGTCATTTTATTCATTTTGAAAGTGGTTTAAGTCCATTTGAGGTCCTGAAACACAGCTTATTTTTCTAGTAAAGTTTACAAAACGTATTACGTTATATATTCTAACATGTTTAAGGTCACATAGCCATAAAAACAACTTAGTACCAGTTAACAATATTTTTGAAACAATTCAAACGCAAACCCTTAAATATCTCAATATGAGAAAAAATGGACTTAAACCACTTTCAAAATAAACAGCTCACATAAAAAAACTAATATAGAAAAAGTTTGTGTACTTTCCTATCTTTATATACCTTTATACCCTTTTTACCCACATACTAACCTATACCATAAAACCATTAAATTGGTCCTCCGTTGAAAAAAGAAGAGACAGTGCCATTAATACAGTCCGCAAAAAACCCTTAAACACCCTACTCCAAAATATATTAGCCTCTATTAAACTATTGTAACAATTAAAATTACAAAGTGCAAAATATACACAGACACAATTCATAAGACCTAAACTAATTAAATATAATAAATATAATATACAGTGATTTACATAAACCAGTGTACAAACAAAAAACCTAGTTTCGAATAAAATGCAAATATTGGTAATTACACGTAAATGCTTTCAACAAAACATTGCATACCCTTTTATATGAAGTCCAGAAAATAAAAAGTAATAATTAAACTAATAGTGAGAATAATGAATAACAAATTTTTTAAATATATGTACATATATAAACAAAAAAAAAAGAAATTAGAAATTACAACAAACAATAATCACATAAAATAAAAGTGCGTTAAAAAATACATATGTACATATAACATATAAAACATTAAAAAATAGGAAAATTTCGAAATCAAAAATAATAATAAGTAAATCGCATATTTAAAATTACAATAATAAATTCAAAATACAGAAAGCAGTAAAAAATAAATGTTGAAAACAAATATAAATCAAAAAGGAAACAAAAAAGTTCACGAAAGTTCATAAAAAATAGAATCAACATACATATTACATAGAGAAACAAATGTTATAATCGAACGCGAAATTTTAACACGCATGAAAACTTAATAATAAGGAATATTATCTTTTAACCCACCCATCCAATAAATACCCTTTTTCTTAGATATTTCCAAAATATTGTCAGGAACAAATATTGCTGTTCACTTTGTGTAGCGTTATAAGAACACAAATAATACCCAATAGGCAATTCAGTCTGCTGATATATTCAAATTTTAAATAAATATTTTTTAACCCAAATTTACCCTCGGTAAATCGATTAACTATCGAAAATTACTCACTTTTTTCCAATCCTCTGTATATATAAATTTTAAAATAAAAATGTCGGAATTGAAAACTTTAACCGCCGGTATTATGCGTTATATTCACGTGGATTTGAGTGCCTTCGAGAATGACTATAAAGCCGGTCCAGAAAATTCTCAATCACTACCCGCATTGAGATTCATGAAGCGTGAATTGGAATAGTTGTGGTCGAACATTGATGAAAAATTCAAGCAAATTCGAGTCGCCACAACTCAATGACACCTGGAAATAGCCAATTCTATAAATTTTAATTGCCTCTCCAGAAATGTGAGATCTGCCAAAAAAAATTTAACCCAACCCAAAACTTCTTCCTTAACCCAATCCAAACCCACACAACTCATCCACTCAGTTTGATTTAACGTACTTCCTATTTAATAGAGATAATACTATGCGGATAGGAAATATGAAATTGAAAACGACGCCTGGATTATTTGAACTAGTATTTCATAAAAAAACCTCTCCATTATTCTAAAAATGATTTGAAAAAATATAAAGAGATTTTAATTCATACCAATGCACATAAACGTCGCTATGAACCTAATGAACAAGTGAAAGGAAACGAGCCTTCAAATATATACGAATAATTAACCATTTATTCGAAACAACAACAAACATTTTAACAAAAGGCAGTGGTTTAATGCTAAAATCACTAAATAATCTGAAATCAAATTACATACATTGGGATGATCCTAATGAACTAGTTGACAGACTACGTTTACTTCTTTCATCGGAAGGTGCTGGTCACAACAATCATCAAACCGAAATGATCTCTATTATCGAAGAACTTAAAGAATCTAACATAATTTATTAGAAGAGTGAAAAAAATGTCTTATATTAATAAATTTGGAAAAAGTTTTAATAAATATAATCATAAAAACAAAAAAATTTAACCAAAAAAAAAAATATATATATAACACAAATGCATATATGATGATCTAGCTGATCAAATAAACAATTTAAAAAGTGAGATTGAAAATGTTTATCTATAACATGACAATGACAAAAAGTAAAAATAAAATAGACAAAACCACACACGCCGAAAATATATCGCATTAACAAAAACCAACAAACAATAACAATTTTTGTTAAGATATAAAGTAGATCGATATCAGGTGTAAAGCAGATCGTGAGCAGATATAAAACAGATCGGGATCAGATATAAAGCAGATTGTGATCATATATAAAGTAAATCGTGATCAGATACATAGCAGATTCAAAATCAATATCAAAAAATTAATAGAAGTTAAAATATTAATATCGAAAACTTAACACCTACTGTTTTATTAGGAATATGACAACATCTATAAAACAAGAACCGCAACATCAATATAGATTTATAATTGTTGATGTGCAAGGAATTTTCATGGTGATAAATTTCATGCAAAAGAAGTCTGCGTTTCAATATCAGATTTTGAAATCCGAACGTTTCACATTTGAACGTTGGAAAAACATTCAGAACTGACTAATAAGGATAGAGTTACAAATAAATGGCTATATAATCACTTGCATGAATTAGATTGGAATGCTGGAGAGTCTACTATGAAAGACTTAATAGAATATCTAACACTAACTATAAAAAAAAGGGAAGAAGAAAAATATCCTCTTGTGTATGTTAAAGGATATGAAAAAGTTAGATGGTTAATAGAACAACTTGGAAAAGAAATACAAATATGTGTAGTTAATTTAAATGAACTGAACTGTCCAAACATAAAAACTTTGTATAAAGATAATCCAAATATAAAGATTTGTGAAAATCATAATTAATTCTGAACTGTCCAAACATAAAAAACCTTTTTATATAGATAATCCAAATATAAAGATTTGTGAAAATCATAATAATTTGAATCATACATGTGCTGAAAAGAATGTAATTTTACTTAGAAATTTTGTACAGTTAATTCTTAATAAAGAAAACTCTATTCCAAAAATTAGAAATCATTAACTACAAACCATTTTAAAAATATGTTAATATCGTTTAGTTAATCAATACTCTTTGTTCAGAGTACATCGTCCCGCACTTACGCAAACTACTATTGACTTTTTAAGAAGGGGAACAAAAATGGTAACATCAGCTGAATTGGAAGAACTACTAACAAAACATAGTAATCAAATTGATAAACAACATGTTGATTTATTTTTAAGTCTTATCAATGAACTAAGAATATGCAACATTAGTAAAATAAGTCATCCACTTTTATGTATTAATAATGTCAAACATTTGTATTATTGTGAAAAAATTTATTCAGAATCTTTTGACATTTGCAGATGTCAAACATTTTATGAAAAATATTTGTTAACACTTAAGCTATTTAATATGTATAAACGAATGTTTAACTATTATTATATTCAATAGGTATATGTATTGTATTGTACAAAATAACAAAATCTGAAAATAAAATATACATACCTAAGAAAAACAAACTAATTCGTTTTTTTTTTGTGCTAATAAAAAAAAACTTTTGAACTAAAAACAATTCAAAGCGAAAAAAACCAAAATAACAATATAAATAGTGTTTTTTTTTGGTTTTATTATATCTTTATAATTTTTTTTATTTATTTCAAAAAATATATATTAATAAAATTAATAATTTTATAAATGAAAATAAACTTAAACTTAAAAAATATATAAAAAAAATTACAAATAAACTTAAAGCTAAAAAATTCCATTAGAAAATACAAAAAAAATAAATAAATTAAGAAAGAAATATAAATGTATTTTGTTAAATCTACTACATTAATGTTAGGGGCAAGTTGGAAAATCTGTTTTGATATTAGGGAATATCGGTTCCTCTCTTTTCTGATAGCAGTCACCCTATGTATAGGATGCCTGCACATCGGACAAAGAAATGATCGAAATGCCCTAATACAACCAGTAAAAAACTCATGACTGCATGTCATGAACAACATGTTCTTACCAAATCTGTTGTTCAGACATACGCCACAATGAACTTTTGTTTTGTATAAAACTTGACTCCGACCTGCTCCTCATTCCACCATAAGCTTCCATCTGGCTCATTACCAGCTGTTGACTCCTTGTTGTAGAGATTGTCCACAATAATCCCCATGGTGGTGGTGGTGATGTAGCGATATCAGACTGTCCTTCCTAGGAAGGATATCTATTCATATGCATCAAATTTGAAGATGGAGAAGGTATCCATCTTTGACCTTCAGGAAACCATTGGGTTTCCTCATCATCTAGGTTAAGCAAATTCAACGACATTTTTTTTTATATTTTATTTTTTACGGTGAATTATAGTGTAATGTAATGTAAAGTAATTACAATGTAATGAAAAATTATTTCTCTAACACACTCTATTTATTCTAAATTTTATTTATTAAATTCCTAATGAAAAAACTATAGTTTACATTAAATCATAGAACCTGTTAATTCTTTAGAATTCTTTTATTTCGGCAACAAATATTCATTCGTCGGTATATCTAATTTTTTGGAATACAAACAAAAATAAGGACTAGAGCGTAACGTCACTTTCTTATCACATTTAAAATTAAAGATTCTTCTAACACAACAACACCACGGACAACTATATTTCTATTTCTTCAACATTTGATTATGACCAACACGTGCCAAGGCTTTCTTATCTCAAACAAAAACGATCATGCAAATAATGTTCATCCCTTTCCTTCTAATTAAATCATACAAAAAATAAAAAACAACCACACAACCAACCTACCCTTTCTTATCAGTTTATATTTCTATTTCTTCAACATTAAATTAACAAAAAATAAGGTTCCGGCTGCGAAGCCGGTCCCTAGTGTCGCCATACCTCCTGCACTGGCACATTCTACCGAGGCTCCGTCTACCTCTAAGGCTGCTGCGAATATGCCCTCGCACTCTTCGGCTGCCGCCAAGGCATTGGCAGACAAGTCTGGCGCGCGAAACCCTGGCACCACTCTATCTTCGGGTGTCAAGAATACCGTGAGTGCCCAGTACTAAGGCCCATCAAAATGATCGCCTCCCGCCTCTCCGATCACGGCAGAGACGGCCCCAAAGAGGCAAAGATTAATCGAGCTAAATGCTTCACTCCAGCCTCCCAAACGCTCTAAGGTGACCAACCCTAACATCCCCCTCCCTACAAGACCTCGTTCGTCGACGCAACCTAGACGTCCTGAATCCAGAAAACCTTCTAAGCCTCTCAGTGAGGTATTAAAGGAAGGTCTGACCTGGGCGGTCGTTGACCAGAGCCACCCTGATGGTTCCATTGCTCCCACTAAGTGGAAGCTGGTGGTTAGATTCATAACCGCCCCCGTTCTAAGGTGAGAATTCCGACCGGACCATCAGACCCGGAAACCATGTTGAGGATCCTCAATGCCAGCAACACCGACCTGTCCACTCATAACTGGAGGGTGGCTAAAGTTGCTGACCAGTGGGGTGATTACCGCGAGGCGGTGACGCTCTTCTCCTCCACAGGTTCAGCGACAAGGATACCGTCACCATGGTCGTCGAAATGAACTTGAACCCTCTGGATCACGTCATCGTATCTGGCGCATGACTATGGGCTCTCTCCCCCTCAGGAGCCCATCGGTCGACTGGTAGCGGATGCGAGACTACGCGGAGTTCCGGTTAAAATCGGAGCAGATGCCAACTCCCACCACACGATGTGCGGCAGTTCCGGTACCAACGAACGTGGTGAGTGCCTCTTTGATTTTATTATAAGTAATAACCTAGTTATAGCTAACCGGGGCGATGAACCAACCTTCCTCACTTCAGAAACAGAAAAGAGGTGCTGGACATCACTCTGGTCAGCTCCGATTTCTCTACTAACCTTAAAGAATGGTTTGTATCTCATGACTGCTCCTTTTCGGACCATAGATACATTACCTTCATTAATGACACGAACGAGTCTCCTCCTTTCGTGACCCCTCCGGTCAATAGGAGGAACACGAATTGGACCATTTTTAGAGAGAAACTGCGTAGCAGCCTTCCCTCTACCCCCGACTATAACGACCCGTTTCGACGTGGATAGGGCTGCGGACACACTGTAAACTGCGCTTAGGGCGGCAGCCACAACCTCCGTCAAAACCACTGCCCATAGGGGCAAGCGAAAACCGCCCTGGTGGAACCAAGAAATCGATGATCTACACCCATCTTGTGGCAGGCTCTTTAACAGGGCGAAGACGACAGGTGAATGGTCGACCTACAAGGCCAAAAAGAGGGAACTTAAATACGCTGTAGGGCGAGCGAAGAGGGTCTCGTGGAGGAACTACTGCGCGAGCGTAGAATCCTCTGCCGAAACGGGCCGTCTCCGTAAAATTCTAAGTTCCACTCACAAATCCCTTGACTGTATCCGACGACGACGGATGTTGGACTACGTCTAGTTTGGAGACGCTTGAGCTTCTCCTTGACACTCACTTTCCAGGTAGTGACACACTTGATGGCCAGGCCTTTTATCAGGTTAACGGACCACCGTCTGAGGACTATTCCCCCCTGACCCTTACCCTTGGCCAAGTGCAGTGGGCTGTTAGGTCTTTCAAACCATTCAAGTCACCAGGACCGGATGGTATTATCCCGGGTGACCTTCAACATGGAGGAGATAATCCTCCCTTGGTTGCTTGCCATCTATTACGCTAGTCTCAGGCTCCTTTACATCCCTTGGAGCTGGAGAATATCTAGGGTGATCTTCATTCCCAAGGCTGGGAAACTGTCCCACACTAGGGCAAATGATTATAGACCCATACGTCTGTGTTCCTTTCTTCTGAAGACGCTGGAAAGAGTCCTTGATTTTCATAATAGGGCCTCGATTGATCCAGCGCTTCTATCCGCTTCCCAACATGCGTATACGAGGTAAATCAGTGGAAACTGCACTTCACTCTCTTATCTCTCGTGTAGAAAAGTCCATGCACGTTAAGGAATACACCTTGGTCATTTTTCTGGACATTGAAAGTGCATTTAATAACGTCGACCCGGACGCCATAGTTATGGCTCTTGATTCTCTGAACCTGGGACAGAATCTGGCCAGGTTCATCGAGCTTCTCCTCAAGTAGAGGATAGTAACCTCCACAGTGGGGGCCACAAATTGTCAGAGAATGGTTCGTAGGGGTACACCGCAAGGCGGTGTTCTATCACCACTTCTCTGGAATCTTGCAGTCAACTCACTCTTGAGGAGGCTCGAACACTCTGGCAATGAGGCCATAGCTTACGCTGACGACATTGCCATTGCTGCGTCGGGAATTTGTCCACAGACTCTATCGGATAAGTTGAACTTGGCGCTGTCAATCGTGTTGGACTGGTGTAGGGATTTTGGACTGTCTATTAACCCCTCTAAGACCGATACGATTCTTTTTGCGAGGAAATATAAGATTCCGACCTTCTCCTTTCCCAGCATATGTGGGACCAGACTCACGTTGAGTCCCGAGGTTAAATATCTGGGCCTGATCCTCGATCCCAAACTCAACTGGAGGGCGAATCTGGCTGCTAGGGCACGTAAGGCGGTATGTGCTGCTTACTGCTGTAGTAGAGCGGTCGGAACCAGATGGGGTTTTCGCCCAAGGATAATGCGTTGGATATATTCTACGGTCATCGAACCCAACCTCTTATACGGTGTTGCTTTCTGGTGGACTGCTCTGGACAAACAACACAACGTCAGACTTATTGACAAGGTCAGAAGGTCTGCCGCCACTTATGTAACTGGCGCTCTACGCACCACATCCACGAAAGCCTTGTTCGCAATGCTAAACTGGCTTCCTACTGTGCTTCTCGCTAAGCAGGTAGCCAAGTTTGCTGCGACTAGACTTAATGCTCTTTCTCGTTGGCACATTGTACCTTCTGGTCACTCCACTATTCTGGAGGTTGATCCAGTGGCCCCTGTGAACATGGACTATATCCCTGCTGAATATTGTCTTGACAGAGGTTTCCACTTTCTGATTCTGAGTAGGGACGACTGGAATCCTAACGCGGTTGTCCCCCCGGAAGTCATGGATATATATACCGACGGCTCTAAGCTCGATAATGGGGTTGGAAGCAGTGTCTACTCTGGGAAACTGGACCTAAATATTTCTCTCCGTCTGCCGGACTACTGCAGTGTGTTTCAGGCGGAGGTGATGGCAATTTACCGGGCCGCTCAATGGATCCTCGTCAACGATGCTCCTTTCACTCGCGTCTCGATCTTTTCTGATAGTAAGGCCGCGAAAAGATCTCTAACGGGTTTCATGATTAACTCTAGGATCGTTAGGGAATGTCGCCGCTGTCTCGACCTTCTCTCGGGGCGCTTCAGCAGTGTCTCTCTGGTGTGGGTCCCCGGACACAGTGAAATTCCGGGAAACTGTAGGGTCGACGAGTTCGCCAGAGCTGGTGCGCTCCTTCCGGAATCCTCTTCTGTTGAATTGGGTATGCCACTTGCTTCGGTCAAGTTGACCATTGAGCGGAAGTTCTTTCGGGACGCCAACCTATCCTGGGTCAATTAGGAGTCCTGCCCACCGCTAGACTCACCTGGCCCAAGATGGATAGAAGGCGTACCAACCGATTACTTGGTCTTGGTCGTGATGTCATCTCGACTACAGTGGTCGTGCTTACAGGTCATTGCGTCATGGGCAGACACGCGGAAAGAATGAGGCTCCCTTTCAACGACTTCTGCCGTGGATGCAGGTCCACTGAGGAAGAGGAGACTGTTGTTCACTTTCTTTGCCAGTGCCCGTCTCTTGCCAGGTGTAGATATAGGTTATTTGGCTCCCCATTCCTTGTTAGCTTAACGGAGCTATCTATTGACATCAAGGATATAGCTTCGTTCATCAAACTTTCTGGCTGGTTTTCCAGTGCGGGGTAGTCGTGCTTTTGTTGTGCAGCCCTTGCGCTGACCAACTTCTTCCTTTTCTCTGATTTTGGTGGAACTTGGTTAGTACAGGGACTGCGTTCACCCGTGGCATCACAACGGGCCGCTATGCGTGCTCAAGTGAGCTTTGTGATAACAGAGTTACCACTCCGCCCTAACCTAATCTAACCAGTCGTTTACCCAATAGCCGTTATCAAGAAACCCATCAATTTCGTTACCTTCAAATTGAGTTAGGAAACTCTAGCCATATAGCGATGGCTCAATATTTAATATGATAACACGCTACAAGAATATATTGACTTAAGTCATATGAAATTAATAGTTTATAATCCTATCACTTCTTCAAACACCCATTATTATTTACCCCATCATACAGTTATTAAATCCGATCGTGTTACGACAAAAGTTCGAGTTCTTTTTAATGCATCAAGCAGAACTTCGAACGGCAAAATCTTGAATGATACACTACATATTGGTCCGACCTTACAACAAGATTTAGTTGTTTCCGTCTTCAGATGGCGCTTTTATAAGATTGTTTTATGTCGACATTACTGAAATATATAGGCAAATTCAATTAAACCCTACACACACACCCTACCAGAGAATTTTATTCCGTTAAAGCATCAACGAACCCATTCAAGATTACGAACTCTAAACAAACACATTTGGCATTAACTGTGCTCCATGTTTAACTATCAGGACTTTACACAGATTAGCTAAGGACATTCAAGATACTCACCAATTGCATCTCAAATTTTGAGGGATATGTATGTCGATGCTGTACTAGCCGGTGCTCACACTGTTCGAAAAGCTGAAATCGCTTATAAACAGTTGATCACTGCTCATCAAAAACCCAAGAACTATTGGATAATTTATCCAAGGATCACCTACTAAATGCCGCCTTACTTACCCTTTCAGAATTGGAAAACCCCAAAACCTTAGGCATTCGGTGGAACATAAAGGAGGACAATTTTTGTTTTAAAGCCCTCAAAATAGAGAAAAAACTACAAACATACATACATAGGCCTAGCTAGACTTTTCTAGAGAAAAAAATATCCGCCAAAATCGACAGGATAATACGGCTTGGGATGAATATCTTAATCCACTTACCCTTATTAAATGGCACAAGTTTTTGCTGTTTTACGATAATATTAACAATATTCAGTTTCCAATTCAATTGTAATGATCTTAGAAACAAAATCGCTGACATCACGAATGTTATGCATTACAATAACATGTAATGTAAGTGTCCCATAACATCCTTAGGAAATTATAACATTATCAGGAAGGATAGGGACAGAGATAACGGGGAGGACCCACTTTCATCCTTTAGCGCAACATCAAATACAAAATAACAAACACACCCGCGCCCCTCTATCCAGGCGATTTCCTTGAAGTGATGCCCATATCGGTAAAAACGGAGGATACCGATATTGAAATTATCAACGTACATAACAGCATCGACAGCATTGGAACCAACTTTCATCCCAATATCTCACATCTCCTCCAGGATGATTGTCGTATTATACTTGGTAATTTCAACGCACACCACGAAAGCTGGTACGCCCTCCTCGCCAATGATCAACGAGGCATCGCGATAGCTGATCAAATCGAAGAGTTAGAGTTTGCTCTGATAAACGAGCCCTCTTCCACCAGAGTTACAGCTAGATGCTAGAACTTGACCATTGGCAGTCGTTCCCTCTTGCCACATACCACCTGGCAAACCCACGCAGCCCTAAGCGCGGACCACATGTCCATTGAGGTCAGCATTGAAAAGAACGACTTTATATAACCAGATCGACATAAATACGTCAACTGGAACAAAGGCAACTGAGCTGGCTTCAGAGAATATCATCAGCCAACTGCCCACTCCCGTATACTCAGAAGAGGAGAAAAGACATTCAGGACAATTGTCCTGACACCAGCAAAGCGCTTTATCTCAGCTGGAAGGTTTTCAAATAAAAGACCGACTTACCCTTCCGAAGCGGCACGCTTAACTGACAAGCGGGATAATATTAGAGCCGAAAACACAGCAGGCGAACGGCTAGAATCATTGACCTCCCAGATAAATAAATGGTGAATGATCACCGACATACTAATTGGTTATAACACCTAAACCAATGTTCCCTAGCCTCGAAAAAGCTGTGGAAGACTATTATACATGTCTCCAAGCTTTCTGTTGCAACCGACTTAAAACAATAGTGTAAAGCAATTCTCTTAATTGAAATAGGCAAAACTGCTAAAAATAACTATTGTGGTATTATACAGATGTGCATAAATGAATAGAATAAAAATTATTGAATGTTCTTGTTCTTACCCCAATTACTATTGCTTCTCAATGATTCTTCAGACATTAATTTCTATTTCACTAATGTTCTAGTCTATTGCTAAAAAGGTCCAATGCAAGAGGAGAAGGATTTGGTCCATAGTTCCTTAAGATTCTCATACCACACAACTTTATAATGTTTATATTCAAAAAAATTTTTGACACAAACTATCACCCTAAAATATTGAAACTAAGGAGAATCATTCCTGTCCTAATCATTCCTTTCAAAAGTTTTTAAAAGATTAGTTCATAATCAATACCTTGAAAATAATTAAGTGTTTTCAAGTTGCCAATCTGGATTTCGTAAAAAACTGAACTGCATACGAAAAGTAAAAGTCATTGCAACTTGTTCTTGAACAGTCATTCCATTGACATCGTATGTTAAGAAATTTTTGGCAAAGTCACCATTGCAGGCTTATGAATATTCGAATTGCTAAAACATACTGAATGCCAACTTTACTGTTCAGGTGTAAACTTTTTACCTGTTGTTATATTGTTATGTTGTCGGGCCTCGATTATCCGTGATCCGGTTAACCGTGATGGCCAAAGATTAGCCTATTGTTTTTTGTTTGCAATGTTTTCAAATTGTTTGCTTCGATTAACCGTGATTACCTCTATTATCCGTGATGACAGAATTTTTTTTTTATTAACTTCAAATTCATTCATACAATAAACATGAAAACGGGGAATTCCCACACATTGCTGAATTTCCTGGATAACCCTGGTTGTTCCGGAATTACAGACCATACAGGAATATAAGACAAAATTCTTTTGCATAGGACATATAAAATAAATAAAAATAAATGCTTAAAAAAAGGATGGTTCTGTAAAACGGCCCGCTCATAAATATTAAAACAACTGTCACACATGGGGTTAGATCTATGATGGTTAGAGGATGTATAACAGCAAATGCAGTTGTAAAATTGCACTCAATTGAATGAATATATAATTGATCAGCGCATGTATTTAGACACTTTTAAAACAATTCTAATGGAATATTAAAAAATTTCATTAAAATGAAATTTCTTGTTTCTTTAACTATTAGAATGCAAATGGCATCTAATATTAAATTGAATTGAATTATTCATGATCCAAGACATTGTTTTCGATTAGTTAAAGAATGGCTTCTAAATAATGTGAGATCTAAGCTTGATCGCCCTCCGCAATCTCCTGATTTAAAAATTTGTGTGCACATCTAAAATTCAATTCCCTCAAAATCAAGTAGATCTTGGGTTTTAAATCCAACACTGGATTTGGATGTTATTACATACATAACTGCACGCAGATGCAACTGTATTTGAAGAATGGGTATCTAACACCTTAAAAGTGCTGTCTTAAACACACACATTTTTGATATTAAAGCAATTATTTTAAATTATTTCGAAGTCGTGATCACATAAATTCTTGGTAGCTTTCAAATATTTCATATTACGAAATGTTTGTCAGAGCATTATTTATTATCACAATGACATGCATTTTTTAGAGCTTCTTGTGACATCCGTCGAAATATGTTAGAACGATTCTTAGTGTCAATTTAAAGTCACAGCAATTCGTTCCCTATGAAAATTCTACAATTAGACAGTTATTTTTTGTTATCTTTTTTCGTTTTTGTGCGTAATGACTACGATAAACCAAAACTTATAAAGAGTTGTTTTTGTAAAAGTGTTTCGATAGGTAAATTTATATATTGTTACGTTTTTACCTTTTAAAAGCATTTAAAATATGAGCTCGTAGATTCCAAATAAAACAAAAATAAATTTGTGTTTAGTTTTAACTAAAATTCTTTATTCGCACAATTCTGTGTGCCACTGGTCACAACTTGATGGAAGAACAACAATTGCTTTTCTTCTGTTATTCCTCTGTTTATACCCTTTGCATTAACAATAACAATTATTCGACAGATCTCTGTAACGGAGATCTTCAAACCACGATTACCCTCTTCAAACGTACCGCGTCTTCACACAAGACTGACTGAACTTCACTCACTCTCCTGCTTTGCATTGGCCTTTATATGGCAGGGTAAACAGTCTTATGAATTTTGAAGGCGAATGTTCGTGGCTTCGCCTTCTCGAGATCTCTATAAATGTAAACATCGTTGTTTAGGTCGATTATTGTTATTTGTGTATTTTGTTTACATTTATTCTTGTAGTGTTTGTTGTTGTATTTTTGTTTACTTATTTACCATTTTTTATGCTAGTGTTTTTTTGTTGTATTTGTGATTACTTGTTTACCATTTTTTCATGCTAGTGTCTGTTTTTATATTAAGCAGTACGATAATTTATAAACATTGTTTTCTTTTTGTAGCTTTTGTTTATAATTTTAATGTTAAGCAATGTAAAGGCAAAACACCAGTATCTAGATTTTTCATTTTCGTAACACGGCCGCCCTCTTAAGCCTGTTTGTCCTAAATAGGCTCATTATCTCTTCTCCCATAATTCGTCAGTCGCTCTATTTGTGCGACCTTAATTTTTGCTCGGGGGCTGTTATCTTTCTGCATCCTATACATGACATCATTTAATCTTCTAATCTAATTATTTTATAAGGTCCATCCCAGCTAGTTTGCAGCTTTCTTCCGCTTTGGGTTGTAGTATTTGCTGCATGATCATACCTGGCTTTCATTCTATCGCTGACCATCTTTATACGTGTGCGCACAAAGTTCATTTAGAGTTCCCTGTTTTCCAGCGTATTGTTGCAACTGACTGGTGTCCTCCGCTAGCTCCATTATGGAACTCATTTAAGACTTCCTTCATTTGAAGGCACTACTATTAGGTTGGATGAGGTCTTGCCATCAGCGCTTTAGCAATGGCAATATAAACACCTGTCTATCAATTTTAAACTGTCCAATTGTGCCCAATATGCTTTTATAAGAGGACCTTCTCCTGGTATTTCATATCGGGTAGGCCTTTTGTCCTCTTCCTTAGCTGCCAATATTGGGTCACTACTTTGTGCTTCAGACCAGTCTTCGATGGCATGGATCTGTGTTAGCCGGATATCAATGATGGATTGCTTCTTCTCAGCCTTCACACAATGTTTACAATCCACATTACAAGGTCGGCGTGACAAAGCTTCAGCATTTCCATGTTTTATGCATCTTCGGTGTTCAAATCTGAAGTCATAAGTCTGGGATGGTTGGTAGCTCTCCCGTTTATCATTCCTTGTTGGTGAGACGGAACTTGACCTTTTGCGTGGCGCTTTGCAGTTTCTTTAAAAATGACCGCCCTTTCCACAGATAAAACTTTTAAGTTTGGCCTTTTCTCCGTTCCTGCCCAAAACTTGCTTCATCACCTCTTTAAATTTATTTAAAGGCGTTCTTCTTCCTCCACAACTTCCATTTTTCGCAATTTGCTTACTTGTGGTGTAGAAATCGTGCTAGCGGTCTCCTGGGATAGTGCGAAGGTTGTCTTCTGCGTAGAACATACCGCTAGCTTGATGTCAGGGTCGGGTATACCATTTCTCCTGGGTATGTAAGCTGCACTAATCTCTCGACCTCCACTGCAAAGGCTTGAAGCGACTCATTAGCCTTTTGCGCTCGGCACCTTAATTCCATTCGGTACAGTTCTCGTTTGTGCTCGTCGTCGAATTTACGCTGTAACGCCATCATTAAGTGGTTGTAGTTGTTTCTGCAGCTGGCTGGCATGGTTTCTAGAAACTCGACTTCGACACCTTTTAACGCCAAAATTAGTTCCAAAGCATTCTCCCCTTCGGCCCATCCTTTTCTGCTGTCTACTGTCGCGAATTGGAATTTAAATACGGATAGGGGTGAGCTACCATCAAAACAACGTGTTTTTATCCTGCCGGTACCTTCTGATACGATTCGCACTGGTCACTGGCTCTGGAAGTTGTTGATCTTCTCTTCCATTATAACGAGTTTTCCGTCGGCGGTCTTTTCCAAATTAATCACTTTCGTGTGAACGGTTTTTCTAAATTTGACACCTTTTCCTCGACAATAGTATTTTTTTTTTTTGCTGGCCAACTCATGTATTTCCTGCAGCTTCCCTGTTGTCGCTTAAAGTTTCTTTTCAATTTTTGACAAACATTTTTGTTCTCTATTCTCCATTGTTGTCATAATTGCTGCTTACATTTTTTCTTGGCTTTTGGTTTGCTATTGCATTCTTTCTTGGGCATAACCAAATAGCTTTTGGTTTGCTACTTGCATTCATTTCATCTTTTGATCATAATCTTGCATACGTTTTTGATTGTCAGCTCTAAAAGCTTCTTGTCCATCAGTTAACAGTATTTTTTCCATCATAGCGGCTTGCAACGAATTTATGTCAATACTGCTGGGAGTTGCAGAGGCCTGTATCTCTCATTCTTCCTCAACTCCGAACTCGTAAGAATCGACGTTAATGTCACGTTGCCGAAGTGCTTCCCTTAACCGCCTTTGGAGTTCATTCTTAGTGCCTGTGGTTGGCAGCTCTAATTACTCAATTCTCGTTTGAGCCGTTCCACTTCTAGTTCGTATAGTTGTATTTGAATTTTTTTTCTTTTTTATTTATTTATATTTATTTTTATTTTTAAATATTGGAATCCCACTTCTGACACCAATTGTTACGTTTTTACCTTATCAATTTTGTTTACATTTATTCTTGTAGTGTTTGTTGTTGTATTTTTGTTTACCATTGTTTTTTTCTGGTGTTTGTTGTTATATTAAGCAGTACGATAATTCGTAAACATTGTTTTGTTTTTGCAGCTTTTGTTTATAATTTTAATGTTAAGCAATGTGAAAGCAAAACACCAGTATCTAGATTTTTCATTTTCGAAGCAATATATTATGTATTATTTATCACTAGGAAAGCACATTTTTTTATTTTTATAAACACTAAAAGTTCTTAGTGTTAAATTCTTAAATAATTTATTGTAAATACTAATGGACGAAGTCGCCGTGGTCTAGTAGGTAGTGTGTTGGCTTATTAGACGAAAAGCCAGGGTTCGAGCCCCAGGCCAGTCATCAAAATAAAATACAAAAAGTATTTCTTCGGCGACTTCCTCTCAGCAGATTTCTGCCAAAAACTCTGAGAATAAATAAAATTGCCATGAAAAAGTTTCTCAAAATCTGTCGTTCAGAGTCGACTTAAAACTGTAGGTCCCGCCACTCATGTATAAAATTAACACACACAACATAAGTGGTGTGAGAAACTAGGTCGTACTGACTGAAGGGTTGTAATGACCAATTACAAATACTAATGGACACCGGCGTACCAGAAATTACGATTCCTTATTATTGCCATATGTAGATATTGTTATTGCAGATATTTTCGAAACGAATGTATAGTTGACTGATTCCTTATTATTGCCATATGTAGATATTGTTATTGCAGATATTTTCAAAACGAATGTTTTAGTTGACTCATACCTATACAATCTGCATCTCCTTGGCTTTGATAGACCGAATACAAATAACGCAATGCATTGCAGTACGACTACTATACGCTTCCTTGCCTTTTCTTTGTAAATGACCTATTATAAATCTTACTAATTACATGATGCGGCAATGAAAATGCACCCGAGTAACTACATAGCCTAAGTTGTTCAGTTCGTCGAGTAGAACTCAAAAATACTTTTTTATATTTCTCGAAGCCTCCAAAATTGTTATATTTGTTTTTTTCAACTTTTCACATAAAATTATTGATTACCTCAATATGACTCTCTAAACATATGGTTCCAACTTATATGTTATGAGTTTTGATAGGATATAAAATAAGATATAAAATAAGTGCCGACATTCTTAAAGTGTATTCTCTAGTGAAGAGAAAAATTATCGTAGTTGTTATTTAAAGAGTATGACAGTCGTGGCGTATTTTTTACATGTTTATTTATCAAATGAACATTCAGTTAAAAATTTTTTAAATTTTTGGTAGATTTTGATTGTTTATGGAAAAATTTGCCATTTTTACCTTTGAGCGACTACCAGAAGTCGGCAAGAAGTGCGCAAAGCAAATTTACTCGAGTGTATTTAATTTTTTGCTTTTTGTATCATAGTGTTGTTTTTCACGTCATGACCTTATTTTTATTACATATAATTTTCAATTACATCTGTGGTTACCATTTCATAGCACAACTGTGCAGAGAGAATTCACACATATTGCTTTATGCAATATGCGACAAGCGCACATGTCAGCGGATATTATATACATATTTCAGGTTTACACTCAAAAAATGTTTTATGTTAAAATTCAATATCTTACATGTTCTTAAGACATTTTGATTGTTTTAATATTCAAGTAAATGATTTAAATGATAAGGAAAGAGAATAACGTTTTTATGGACATAAAGCAATATTTTGGAAAAAATAAAAGGTTGGTTAATAGTAGGTGAAGAAATTTATGAAGCAAACTATTCTCCAGCAAATATATTATAAAAACATTGCCTTATTATGAAGTCAAAGATGTATTGCTTTATTCGTGTTGATGAAATGAAAATCAAATTAGCGTACATTACTAACACTTTTCTATGACTGTAAATAAATAAATTCTCTCAACTTATTTTCTCTCCCTTACTTACTAATACACAACGAACAAATTTTTGGTAACCCCTGAGTTACATGGACATCCGCATGTGCTTACTTATCAGGACTTAAGGAACATAGACTATATCATATTGGGACGGGAATTTTTGAATACTAACTGGAGTATTTTATGCAACATTATTTCTGTTGACGGCCAGATATCGATTTTACGACATAACTTAAACTATTTGTACAGTCTTGCTGTTCCTTTAAAGTCGAGGACCATAGATGGACGTAATAACCCATAGTTTTTTCAGAATATTTAAAAGGCAATCTGCCAAAGGGATCTTTTTATATACGCGATGAAAGCGTTTTAGAACTCAAGAAATATTTAAATCGTACCGAATATCATGAAAGATAACCCACTGACTAATTAAGATCAAATTCGAATTCTTTGCGGCTTAATTTTTACTACAACTTACTCTAAACAAAAGTGAAACGCAATTCTCGAAATCGGAAAATCTTCTAATAATGGCTCTTGAGTAAATGAAGGCTCTCTAAATAATCAATTTCCCAATTACTATTGCTTCTCTAACGATTCATTGGACAATCATTTTTATTGCGCTAATGATGTGCTCTCTAGTCTTTTGTCAAATCTATAAGAGTTGTCCAATGCTATAGGAGTTGACGGAATATATCTAAAGTTTATATAACGCTTATATTTAACAAAACTTTTACGACGAATTGTTACCCCAAAATATGGAAACTGGCGAGAATTATTCCAGTAAGCAATCTAATTCTGAATACAAACCGGTGCAATCTTGCCATTCAATTCGAAAGCGTTTGAAAGATTGGACATAATCAGGTGTCCCGACACCTTGAAAATAACAGCCTCATAAGTTACCAATCTGAATTTCGTAAATGATATAGCATTATAGCGGCCCCACTTGATGTTTTGGAGGATATTGGATATCAACTTTATTGTGGCAATGTTACGCTCTACGTACTTCTTGATCATTCGAAGGCGATTGGTACTGTCGATCATATTTTATCGGATAAATTACAATTTCTTCATAAGTTTTCTTCTTCTTCTAATGGTCTGATGTCTTCGTATTTAACTGGCAAACATCAATTTGTTGAAACAAGAGAATCTTAAAGCAGAAATTTATTCTCTGAGGTGAGGTGTTCCTCAAGGCTTAATCTTTCTAGCTATTCACCAATGATCTGCAGCTTTATATGAGTTGTAACATTACGTCAGTCGACCGATGTGTAGGCATTTTAAATGAAGAATGGGCTACTGTTAATGATCTGAGATTAACCCCTCTAAATCTAAATGTTTAATTATTAGGAAAAAAATCATTGAAACTTGATTATCACCCTGTTTTGTTTTTGTCAACCCATTGAGTCCGTAAACGTTTCAAAAATTTGGAAATTTACTTGAATACGCTCACATCGTCTAACCACATTAATTTCGCCTATGGCCGTGTGTCCTCTATATTTAGATATTTTTGGCAGTCATCATTACACGCCCCTAAAGGTTCGAATTCTTCTAGCTAAAACATACTTAATGCCTACTTTACTATACATATATGATTTTTAATAATATTTGTTTTGTACTTGGCGTTTGGGAAGATATGATCTTGTTTCTTTATACGTTAACAAACTCTTTTTTTAAAAGTAAGAATTTTAATTTTTATGCATAAAATAATATACTCTCGTCAACCTACTTTGGTTTAGATATAGCTGTCAGATATCTAAATACCACTTCTTTGTTCATGTAATGTCTATGGAATGATTTTCCTCACACCTCTCACGTTATTAGTAAAGAAGTATTATTTGTCATTTTTTAAACTTCAATAACTATTCATATCTATATGTACAAACAATTTTACTGTGAACATTTTTAATGTTTCCAACGTGTTTATGAAGTCGCCGTAGTCTAGCAGGTAGTGTGTGGGCTTATTAGACGAAAAGCCAGGGTTCGAGCCCCAGGCCAGGCATCAGACAAAATACAAAAAGTATTTCTTCGGCGACTTCCTCTCAGCAGATTTCTGGCAAAAACTCTGAGAGTAAATAAATTTACCATGAAAGTTTATCAAAAATCTGTCGTTCGGAGTCGACTTTAAACTGTAGGTCCCACCACTCATGTATAAAATTAACACACACAACATAAGTGGTGTGAGAAACTAGGACGTTGTACAATGGGTCAATTCGACCTCCGGGTACTGTACTTGTCTTAATTGACAAGTACACGCCCTCTAATCCTAACCTAACGTGTTTATTATTTATAACCCCATTCAATTTTCATTGCATTAATGCTAATTTTTTTTAATATTTTAGATTTAATATCTTAGATCTAATTAATGAATCCATTCTATATTTATATTTTGTATGTATTTATACTGAGTTCCAAACTGCAATATAAGACTTAAATCTTGTTTATGGGACATATGTATATAATATGTAAATAAATAAAAATAAAAATGATCGATAATTCTGTATGGATTGTCATGTTGCCATAATTTAGAGATTACTGGTCTTCAGATATAGATATGCACTACCTTGTGTATGAAAAGTTAGGTCAAGTCCTCGGTTTGAAGACATAAGTAGAAACCTTCATTTTTACATCAATGAAGATGTTCAAGATGCTTTCGAAAACAGCAAACAATAATCTATCGATGGGCACATGATAAAATTTAAGGGACACAATGTAATGAGTATTGGTAACCTATCTGAATTTGTATACAGAAGAACAAATCCTAGAGCGCCACTTAAATTTTAAAATTTCAGTAGTTTATTAAGATCTCGTTTCAATTTTTTAAAAAATAGATATTAGTATCTAAAATACTAGAAGCAAAGTAATTGTAAAATATCAAAAGTATTTTGATATTCTTCAAACTCACCTCGGTCTAAACGTGTGAATATTTTTTACCAACACAATTAAAGAAAGGCGAATTTAATTCATTATTTGATGTGTGGCCGGGCAATTTTACTTTTAACTAATAAACAAACATATAAATTGCATTTCTTAACGACCATAGGGACACATATATGTCCTAAGAAAAAATGGACAAGCCACTATCGGTTTTAAAATATGTCTTTTGGACATCTAGTGATCATAATTGATAGACAAAATGATAACCGGCACCGCTATCAAATTAGAACCAGACCATATGTATGTTACGATTTAAGTCGATGCTCGAATATTTTTTACCATTTGTGTAAAATCTACTCCATTGCCACATATTTGATTGATATATACTCTGCTATAATTGACTTAAGCGAAACTATAACGAAGTAGAAAGTCCACAATTAAGACATCATTTAGCCACTTAAAAATTGAGTTTTCTATATACCTTCACAATTAATTTTATGATAAAAAGAACGAACCGAATTGAATGTATCAAAAACAGTATTCTAACTTTATACATTAACTTTTAAATGAAAATGTAAATACATAGTTGAACTTACTTTTTAAGCCATCCATAACGGTTTTAATATCATTCGACCAATCATTTGTCGATATATTTTTAAAAAATAAATTCAGATTGTTGGTTGATAAAGCATGTTGTAAAATATTCAATTGTTGCAACTGGTTATCAGTTTTTAAATTAGGAGGAATACGACACCAAAGAAATCTCGCATCATTTCTTTAAAAGAAGATAACACTATTTTTAGCATATATAAATATCCACATTAACTCTATTCTTACAATTTATTCTGTACCAAATAGTAGGCCATCAGCCTAGTATACAAAGCAACATCAGACCTGGACTGAAAAAAAATATTTTACAATATATTTATACCCATTGAGCATAATACGCACATGTACCTTCAATTCCTCCTTTTCTAACATATCAATCTCTTCATCGTAACGATCCATTTTATTAATAAATATTTTTTTTTGTCGGTAACAGACTATAGCTTTATATGTTACTCCGTGTTTTATACACTATTCCTCTGTGTTTTATTACCCCAGTAAATTTATTGCAAATAAACAGTCAATGTTGACAACTCTTTTATTTTAAAAAGAACCTAATCGTACTAAAACCGGCCGAGAAAAACATGTACCACAGGGTGCCTCAAAAAAAATTATAGTGTAGAGATTAAACCAGATAACCATACATCAAATAATAACAATTTTATGTTTGGGTTAGAAGCCTTTTGCACGTTCAAAGTTTTTTGAAAGTTAGTGTGACAAACTCTTTTGCATTTTCTTATTAACTTTGTTTCGCTTTTGCAAGTAAAAAATTACTTTGTCAAATTTTGTTTTATTTTATCGCGTCATCCTGCTGTTTTTGACAGTTGTAACTTTACTTGGCATTCTGATTTAAGTTCAAACACAAGATATGATTTATGTATTATTATTTTTTTAATATATTAACCTAATTTAAATTATATTTTTCTTGATTTTTATAAATTAAAAAATTAAAGTATATTCTTTTTTGATTTTTCTTTTTTCACTTTTTTTAATTAATTGTTTGGCACTAACATTTTTCTTTTGCAAATGTTTTGAATTCAAACAAAATAAAAAAATAATGTTATTTTAAATAAGGGAACGTTATATTAACACGTTGACTGCCAACTACGAGATAACTCGTAGATTGCGTTCCCTTCTACGTACACTTCTGAGTACGAGTTATCTCGTACTCATTAAATCACTTTTTCTCCTAAAAAACATAATTTTTGCTTTTTGATGATACCTACGACCTAAAAATAGAGTTTTTAGTAATATAAAATAAAAAATCCAATTGTCAATTTTGGCCAGTTTTCTGAAAATTGCCACGGCAGTCAACGTATTAACTTCACTATGCGAAATAAAAAATAAAAGAAAATGTCAAATAAAATGTGAAATCAAATACAACTATGTGTATATGCGAATAAAAAACAAAACAAGTTTCCGAGTACATCAAAGTGTGAACTCACCCCCGCTCGTTTTTCCCCTCTCTACTACAAACTCAAGAGTTTTCAAATTAATTTGAACGTGTAAAAGGCGTCGAATCACATTATGCCATCATACTTCATTTTGCAATTGTGTGAAGAATAAGAGAACATATGATTTCTGTAAAGCTAGTAGTGAAACTCAAGCATATTTAAAATCATCACAATCTATACGTGTGAGTTTTCTTTACCAAACAATCACCAGTGACAGGTTTCATCATTTAAGATAAGTTCACATAGAATCCATCACACGTTAATTTGCGAAATATATGATTTTTATGTTCTTTGACTGTTTCCAGCAGGTTTCTTATGCATTTTTCTAATTTTTTTTGTTTAATGGAGGTAAATTTAATATAAGTCAGAGGATTGATTATATCAACCTTATGGGCTGATGCTTTATCGTCGTTTGAAAACGTCAAAGCACAACATGTGAGAGATCCTATGTGACTCCGCCTTTAATTTTATGTGTTGCAATGCAGCTTGATGGCCGGGGCACATATTCCTTCCTACGAAACAATTTTTTTTATATGTAGTTTGACGTTTATCTTTTTGAGAGAGAGAGCGAAAGAGAGTAAGATTGCTTCGGAACAATTTCAGCTCGAATTGGTTTAATTTTAATTTTTGTTCTGAAACAATCGTACTGTGCTGCCCGATTTTTTAATTTTTGAAGTAAAGTTGAACTGAGCTGCCACATCATATTATATGTATATTTGTATGTATGTATTGTATAATAAAATACAGAGCGGTTGTTTAATACTGTTTGTTTATATTGTTTATTTAATTATAAAAAACAAATAACTGTTGAATGTTACTAAAAAAACTAAATAATTAAGCCAAGAAAACAAACGAATTGCAGTCATTGGCTACTGTGCTGCCTAATTGTAAAACTAACAAGCATCGTTTACAAGAATATTTCATATGGTAGCCCTGTTTTTACGGAACAATTGTTCGAAGTGGGTGAATCATTTCGGAACAAACTCTCAAAAAACTGAATTTGTTCCGGAACAAGAATTTTGTTCCGAAACAATGGGTGAATCCAGCTTTAGTTGTCGATCAGACTGCGACAAGAACACATGTGCGACGGATGCTTTATCATTTTATTTCAGCATAACACTCAAAAAATATTTTATGTTAAAAATGTTTTATTTTATTAGCCAGGCGTATTTCATTTTTTTTTTATTTTGTAGCATAGTATAATTTTTTTAAATGCTTTGGAATGATCGCTTTTTGTCTTTTAATAAAAAATTAGTTTTTTATTCTTTTTATTTTTATTTATCTAAAAAAACATGGCATAATTTTTAAGCCAAAGATGGATAGCTTTATGTTCTTTTAATAAAAAAAATGGATTTTTTATTTTATTTCTATTTATCTAAAATTATTAAGCCAAAGTTATATAGCTTTACATATGTATGCTGATGAAATGAAAATAAAATAGCGTATATTACTAACACTTTTCTATGGCTGTAAATAAATAAATTCTCTCAACTTATTTTCTCTCTCTTACTCACTAACACATAACCAACAATTTTTTGACGAACCCTGTTCTAAATGTTGTACGCTCTCATTACAGCCAAAGAAAAAGTCTACATGGTTTTTCGAAAAAAAGTTGTGTATGTAGATTTTTTTCTTTTTCGCTCTTGATGAATAGAGTTATGTTAGTTTTATTAATAAGTAAAGAGTTCTAGTGGATAAGCTATCCTAATTTCTCTAATGTTGGGAATATTGAATATTACTGATCATTACTTTTAAAGGAATTTGTGAGTGAAAACAATCAACCACAAATTTATCCAAAACTCTTTTTTAATTTTACCGAAAGAAAAAAGTGCTTAAGAACCTAGTTAGGAATTATTAATTTTTATTTATTTATTTATTAGAATAGAATTACAAATTATATTATAATTATCACGAGCTGAGTAAATTAGACCTCATTCTCGGTGTAGTGTAGCAGAATCTGTGGGTGGAATTGTATCCATGACCCTCACCCTAATCGTCTTTAACATTGCCCACTAGACTATCAGGTCACCCTAGTTAGGAATTTCCAAATATGTTGCAGTCCTGAAACGACGCTAATTCAACTACAAAATCGATTAATTAACGAAAGAACTTAAATGTCTTAATAATAAGAAAAAAACAGCCATTGAAAAAATCGTTTTGCGTATATTCCCTAAAACATATATACGTACACACATAATTGGTCATTACAACCCTTCTCTCAGGATTACGATCTAGCTTCTCACACCACTTATGTTGTTTGTGTTAATTTTACCCATAAGTGGCGGGACCTACAGTTTAAAGTCGACTGCAAACGATAGATTTTTTGACAAACTTTTCATGGCAATTTTTATTTATTCCCAGAGTTTTTGTCAGAAATCTGCTGAGAGGAAGTCACCGAAGAAATATTATTTTTATATTTCGTTTTGATATCTGACCTGGGGCTTGAACCGTGGCCTCATATCTAATAAGCCAACAAATTAACTACTAGACTACGGCCACTTCAAGTAATATATTCATTACAATAAAAACCAACTTTTGAAGAACCCTTTCATCGAGCTGAACCCGTTCAATTAATCAACGGTCAAAAGCGTGGTCACACAAAGTCATATAAAAAAACTTCGGTATGGGTAGAGCGCGATGACCACTATGAAACAAATAATATCATCCTAAAGATGATACATCTCTTTAAAAAGGCAGTAACCTTGGTTGAAACCAAATAGCAAATTAGAACATATTTATCAAACACTCCTTAATCCGGAAGAATGGAATAATTGCTATTTAGAATAGTAATTTATCAAAGTCAACCCTCTTCCAATAGTACCTTCTATTATTGACATTATATAATTCCCTTGACCTATACTGGTGAATTCCCGCTACCAATGTATCTTGTGCTGATATGACTATTCCAAGTCAAAACCGTTGGCGTTAATTGTGCCATTAAGTAATGCCCCCCGTTTTAATTTTAGTCGACTTGAAAATATTGTTCGTAAGTCGGTGCAAGTAAGTAAGTAAATTTATTGAGACTTTTTCTTTTCCGATAACACGTGTTTACTTAACTAAATATTAACCCTTTCGCATCTATTGGAACATATGTGTCCCACTGAACGATCGCAGACTCCTATTTTTAAATTGTTACTGTAAAATGAATTAAAGTTGTCCCATTTAGTTATTTAGAGGCTAAAGAACAGTTACATATTTTCATAACACAGAAAAATTGCGTATTTTCATAACACAGGCTGTTTAGTCATAAGAAGACTGCAGTGGTATCAAGTGTTTGCTGTGCTGAAACCCACGAAGCGTGGAATAAAAATGTGGGTACGTATATGATTTTAACATCTACTGCGGTAGAGAAGAAGGACCTACCATTGGCACTCTTGGAGAACGTGTAGTAAATAATCTTGCCAAGACCTTAAAGCACCCAGACGTTAGGCTTTGCTTTGATCGTTTTTTACTAGTGTTTATCTACTTGAAGCTTTGAATTTTCCGGCATTAGGTACGATAATGACTAATAGAAAGAACTTGCCAAACTGTCAAAAATTACCGAAGGGTGAAGCTATTTTCAAATCGTGTAGTTCTGGAATTATGTATACAAAATGGCACGATACGAAGGAAGTAGCAGCTATTAGCAATTGCCATGGTGCTACAATGGTATCAATAAACAAAAAGCAACATAATGGTGAAATTCAAGTTGCGCAGTGTCCGGAAATGATTAAATTTTACAGGAATATAATGGGAGGCGTAGACCGAGCTGATCAGTTATGCGGAATGTACGAACTGGACCGTAAATCACAGAAATGATGGAAGAAAGTTTTTTATATTGACGATGTCAGCTGTAAATTCGTGGATCATTTCTATGAATTTACATCGTAAGAAGGAACCATTTCTTGACTTTTTGGTACTGCTAGCAGAAGGTCTCATTGCAGAAGGACAGAAAACTACGGCCGTTAGGAGAAGCCTTACTCATGGTGGTTACCATTCCAAAAATAAGAAAATTAATGTTCAATCTGCTACTCACTTACCAAGTGAAGGACCTACAAGACGTCGATGTGCAGGTTGCCAAAAAAAATAAAATTGAAAAACGGACTAAAACTTTATATCAAGAATGTCAACTTCCATTGTGCAAGGATTGTTTTGCGCCGTTTCACAAATAATTTTAAATATTTACCTTTCATTTATTTTTTTTTTTAATGCACAAAACGAATTTTGAAAGAATAAATAAAATTCCATAAATCTTATAAAAACAGATATTGATTTGCTATATACGTTTTTATAGGTTGAAACCTAATGGGACTTATATGTCCCATGCCAAACTCCTGATGGGACATATATATCCCGTGCCCTAAATTCCTTCCTAGGGTAGGGGCACTACCAAAAAAGCTATGTATATGTTTAATAAGCATATCTATACTAAACTGACCTCTTATAGTATTTGTAAACTAACTAATCGTCTCCCGTACCGAAAGGGTTAAAGCCCCCTCCACACGAGCACACAAGTAATATGATCGGTCAAAATTTCATGTAGAAAAGTACGGATAGGATCGCCTAAACATAATATGTAATGAAACTATCGCACATTGAGAGACAATACGGATGAAAATTTTGACAGCCGTATGGCTCTCTTCATTTTTTGAAATGTTTCAAAAAACAAGAAAATTTCATCAGATCAGGGATATATTTTTATGTAAACAAAACAAAAAAGTGTAAAACACCTGTGCAAAAAAAAAACAAAAACATTTTTGGCGCAAACAAGTATTCCTATTTTGTGAAAATATTTTTAGAATTATATTCAAAATTTAATTAATAATTTAAATTATGGGTCCAATAAGCTGTAACAAATCTTCAAATGATTCCTTGGACATTCTAACAAAATTTATAAAGCTTTTTGGGTCCTTCAGTTGCAATTCCTTTATAGCAATGTGCGTCATATCTTTTCAGCTATAACGCCGTAGTATCCATTCCTGGCTCCAAATGCGCTTGGACAGTCTTACTTCTTTAACCCGTTTCTTATCTTTGCTCTCATATTTTTTAATTATGGCAATAGCAAGTAAAACACCAAGTGCGTTTTGTTTGTTTGTTTTTAATATTTGGCATTTTTAATTTCAATAGAAACTTTAAGTAAATTTTTTCACTTTGTTTGTTTCTGTTATTTAACAACTGTTTTCGTCTTACTTTATTATTGTCTTTTACCAATCATGTAAACACAGAAAAAATAATCATATGATTATTATTCTCTTTTTTGAAATACGGATGGAACTTCATTTTACTTTTTCATCAGACGTATTACTTTTATGCTCGTGTGAAAGGGGCTTAACATGTATATATATAACATAGAACTATTGGTAATTTTTTAAGAGGATATGTTAAATAACATAACATTACAAGAGAACAAGGTTTGCTCAAGACCTTTAACTTTTACAGACAGAGCAGAGAATCTGTCAAATAAGTAAATAAATAAACCAAAATAAAATACATAACACTTAAAACGAGATAAAATAAAACGGAGTGAGCTGAACTCGTAATATTAAATATTTGTCTTTTTGGCCCCTATGGGAGCCAGGCACTATTTTGGTGAAGAATTGTGCCAATGTATGTGGGTCAGGATCGTTGTCCAGGTTCTCGTTCAATATACCAACAGGGGAGAGGTAAGCTGAGCCTGACCATTGTAGACCCCTTTACAACACATGAATTTCATTCATCAAGGAGTTTTCGTCAGTAACCAATTTTTCGACAAACATCCTTTGGTAATGAAGCGCATATTTACAGAAGGCTTGGACTCCTGAAGTGTCATATACGTAAGTATTTGAGTATCTGCTTGTGTGACTTACGTAATGTTTGTTGATACACTTCCGCAGAATCTTTTCAAATATTTCCAATCCTTTGGCCACTATTGGCGAAATAGTGAACCAGTTTGGGAACCCATATAACAAGACAAATCTGATCGTCATCTTATATAAAAGCAGCTTGGTTTCCTGAGGTAGATGTTTGCTATTATTAGCGTTAATATGTATTTATTCCCCAAGTTGTATAAAAATTATTTATCAGTTCAAGATGATTTGTTACATAAACTAGGCAATCTGCATATAAAATTGCCTTAGAATTTTGTGTGGTATGTGGAAAATCGTGCAGAAATATGTTGAAAAAATATGGGGCAAGGACGCTTCCCTGAGGGACTCCACTATTTACATATTCCAATGACGAAGAAGTACTCTGTAGTTGAACAGTAAATTTACGGGCGGATAGAAAACTATGGATCAATTTAACCAGGTAAGGATCAATTCCCAAATCTATTAATTTATAGATAATCCCACTATGACATACTGAATCAAACGCTTTTTCTATATCCAAAGATATCGCCACAGTACAAATTTGATTTCTCAAGTTTGAGGATATGTCGTTGTGAAACTTCAATAGTGCGTGTTGTGTAGAGTGGATTTGTCTAAAACCAAATTGGAGATTCGATATAGGGTTTATTATGAATTCATTTTCAAGTTTTTCCTTCAAGATGTGTTTAAATACTTTTCCGAGATTAGAACGCAAGGATATAGGACGAAAGTCTGATAATTCCTCACTGGCGTTTTTTTTCTTTATTGGAATTATTTTTGCCAACTTCCATTCAATGGGAAAATAACAATTATTAATGCAGTGGTTTATAATACAGGTAAGCAGTTCAATTGTCATCTGGGGAAACCTTTTGACGATGTAGTTAGAGACGCCAAAACGCCGCATGGTTTTTTATTATTAATATTTTTAATTACGGTTCCAATTTTTGTAGTGTCGGTGAAATGGTATCCATCCGGATTTGTCGTCGAAGCCAAAAATATGGTTTGGAATTGCATTTATACAACTTGAGGTTCTTGAGTCAAGATCATCCACCGGCCGCACCGGAGTTGTACGGCAAAAAATTAAGGAATAAAAGGTTCGGAAATCATCTGCAATTTCTGCAGGATTTGTTATAACATTATCATTATGTCGTATTTGTCGACACAGAAGTGATTTCCTTCCTCCTGTAAATTGATAAATTTCTTTAAATGCAGACGGACCTGGTTTGATTTTTTTCAGTTTATTATTAATTTTTTCCGCGTATTCTATTCCAACAGATGCTTTAATAATTACCTTCAAGAACTGGATTTGTTTCGATAATATTTTGTACTCACTGCTGAGTCTGTTTCTGGTGCGGTGAAAGATATTCTTCAATTCCTTTTATCATTGGTACTTCATTTTGAAGAGTTTTTTGGTTCTCTCCGAAAGAGGGGGTTTCCCGTTATTAGTCACCATCCGCTGGCAATGGGAATCATGAATTGTGTTAAACGCAGTATTGAACTCCTTGATCAATGCATCAACTTCCTGATTCTCCAGGTTGATGTTTATTGGTGGCAAATGACTACTCAAATTCCCCAAATCACTGCGAAATTTATTCCAATTGGTGCTTTTATAAGATATAAATGATTGTGGTGTATTCAATATTATGTTTGTGCAATTTATTTTCAATTTCAGTTTGATTGGGAAATGATCTGAAAAAGTTGGCAATGAAGAGACGGAAAAATTTCGATTATTTCCATCGATGAGTCGAGTGCTAACAAGAAAATGGTCCAAAAAAGAATGTCCATTTGGATAAGATGGTACAGAATCGCTGGAATTTTGCATTACGTCACCCCAGGATGAATATTTTGAATTGAGGTCACCAACAAGGATGAAAGCATCAAAACCTAAACAAGTTTAAACGACAGCATTCAGGTCCGACTCTAGCTGCTGTGGCTGAAAGTTGCAAGGAATATAAGTTGATCTTGATATATATTCCTTATGTACATTGCCATATGAAGAATTCTTTTGTATAGTTGAAGTGTTTATACCTACATTAGATATAGAAACTTTACTATATTGTATAGTATTCCTAATAACCATCGCTACACCAACCGGAGAATTATCATAAATTAAGTTATAACTATCAATTTTTATTGTCTTGTCTTTTCTCAGGTGGCACTCTTGAATGAATCCAATGTCTATGCTGTTATGATGGAGTGTATTAAATAAATGAATTTGACGGCTTTTATCAATCAGAGATCGTACGTTGAAAGATACTATATTCAAAGATTTATGGGCAATATTGAGCTCTAACTTTGTTAAGAAGGCGCAAAAATTCGGCTTTGGTTTCAGATTTTGACATGTTTCTGTATTCAATTTCTTGCCAGTTCCTCTGGGTCTAAAAAGTAATTGGCTAGCCTCAGAAAATCGTCAATCACTGATGATTTAGGTTGTCGTGAATTTTCCTGAGATGGAGATTCTGAAAGAAACTGGCGTAAGTTTTATCTGGCGAGCGCATAGACATGTTCACTGCTCTGTTGATATTTTCAGATGCAATTGTTCTTTCCTCCACTACCATCGCCATCTTTTTCTTGCTTACCGTTAGATATTTTTTATAAGTCGAACAACCTCTCCAGATGGCGGGATGACCAGTCTTCTCACAGTTGGAACAATATGCGTTGACATCTATTGCACTGAACATTGCCTCCTTTTCTTTTTGGCTTTTCCCAGCTTATTACCTGATTTTGCAGATAATGGATATTTGAAACATTGTTCAATGATTTCCCTGAAAGGAGGGAAACCAGAAAGACCCCGCGTCGGCGTTTTGTTTAACAGATCTTGGTGTTTTAAATTTGGTTACAGAAGCGACTGTGTCAGGAACAAGAGTGTCAAGTTTCCTTTTAATTGCCTCAACTTCAGTATCAGTAGCCAGACCCCGTAGAATAAGTGATTGTTTTTTGAGTTCCTTCGGCGTAAACGAGTACGAATGGATATATGGACACCACTTATTTCCTGTGTCTGGTTGTTGATCTTCGTCATTTATCTGTGTTTGATGATTTACTGCCGGCGGAGCGCCCTGCATGTCAATGTCAGCTAGAACGCTGAGGATACCAAATTTATTCTTGTCCAGGGGGACATGATCAGCTAGTCTTCTAGATAAATCACAGATATCCACATTCATTGGCGGTATAGTGCTTTCCACTCTTTGTCGTTTACGTTCATTTGATACCTTCAGTGTATCTTTTATGTTTGGGCAGCTATCATCCGAAATACTTGACGATGGGACAATAGAAGTCACCACTTCCTCCTCCGAGACATCATACTCCATGTCATGGGCAAAAATGTAGGCAAAATTGAAGCACGTAGTACAAAAAATTTAATTATAATCCAAAATTATGACAGCCGAAGCATTTAATGTCACATTTTAGGTTAGATTTTTATTTTTAAGGTTATGTAATCTTTTACTCTTTGACCAGAATATTACTGTTAGTTTTTAATTTAAAAATTTTTGTTTTTCTTTCAGTTTTTTATTACTATTTTCTTTAATATAAGTTAACTGTTTCTGTGTTTTCCTTTAATTTCAACTTTATTGATTTCTTATTTTTACAGCTAACAATTTTGCCTACGTTCCGCCTTTTTATTTTTATGTCCGCACACTTTGAGCTTCTTAAATCTTCTCAAACAACAATAAAATGCAAATCGTAAGTCGGTGCAAACAGTGGTTAATATGACCATTCATGGCTGAGAATGCAGTCTACATCGCTGCAAGTAACGGCTGGCATCCGATGAACTTTTTGAGTATCTGATTCTAGACGTAAACATGTTGTTTGACGTAGTATGTGGTTTAAACCACGTTCTGACCCGAAACATAAATGATAGAACGAAACACATGAATTACTAAAAAATCAATGTGATCTCTGTTAGCTATGGGGACAATAACTGACAAAAACCAATTAAAGAAGTCCAATGCGAACATGGTAATTCAGACAAGTAATTCAAATCGAAAGCGAATTAATTTGCTGTTTCGTGCGTACATAATATTACGCTTAAACTAAAATTACAACTAAAACCTAAAACATTTAAGTTTAAATATTAGAACTTAAACTTAAAACTAGAAATAGCAAAAATACCTTAATTTATCTAATGTTGCTAAATATATAACCGTATTTAGATCTCTATACATCGCCACGCGTGAGCAGTGTTTCATGTACCTGAAGTACTGGTAGTGACGTTCATCATACTTTGAATCAACAACATTTCAACATGGGTTTACTTAAATTTGTTTGCAATTATTTATGTTGAAGTTTGGTCATTTGATTTATTAATTTTTTGCAAACAACAAAGTTCAACGACACATTTCACGTCAAATAGTACTGGTTGCGCAGGGACCGTAATTTCAGGTACGTAGCTATTCTACTAATGCAAGGATAGAAAGAATATTTATTGTGCTTGGGAGTGACAGTTGTTTCATAATGGCTTTCAGAGAGATATGTCATAAATTGGCAAAAACTTGTCCAGAAGTTTAAGAACGACAGATTTGGTAAGCATTTTCATGGCAATTAGTTTATTTTGCCAAATAAAACAAGTTTGGAGGGTTCAAGAAATATAAAAAAATATTTTTGTGTTCTGCTAAACAAAACTCACATTCTACACTAGCATTTTATGTCATTAGCTGGGTGTATTTTGACACCGCACCGTGTAATCTAAGTTGTGTTTTATAGGATGAATTATATTGTTCTACTTAATATTTATAAAAAGCAACAAAAATTTAAACCAAATTTCTGTTTTTCCTAACATTGGGGATTTTGGCCCCGAATAGGCACCGTCAGATAGGGCTAAAAAATCAAAACAGCGTTTTTGACCAATCTAGTAGCACCCTTAAACAGGCCACTAGCTTGTTTAAACGTTTTAAAACACCAGGTACTAATAGCATTGTAACTGCAGACTTATGGTGTTTCCCTAGTGGCAGAAATTCTATTATGACTGTCTAAGTACTCGCATCCACCTGCTGCTATATTTAGAGGTATTTTATTTGAAAAAAAAAATTAATTCATTAGGGTAAGTTAAAAAAAGTAAATTTTAAATTCATCTTGTAAGGGAAATTCAATTCAAAATAAAAATAAGACGTAAAACAAAATATATTAATTTTGCATGTGTGTAAACGAAACATATTAATACACACATACATACATAATTAGATGTATATTGTTAATAAAAATAGATTAATTAAAAATAGATAATTATAATAATTAAAAAGAAGCTTATTTTCATATTTATTTTTTTTTGAATATTCAAAGTCAAAAATGTTTTGTTTTAATTCAAGTTGAGCCATTTTGCTCTTACTTTTTTCAATTCTATTTTCTTTATAAATTCAAACTTTTCTTTTGCAAGGTTTAGTTTGCGTTCTTCAATATCACATTTTCGCTTTGAATATCTTTTTATGTCACCTATGTCGTGTCTGAGGATGGAATGCATGCAAACAAGGTAAAGTTTCTGATTGTGGTCAAAGTGGCGACCACCAGGATGATCCTTGTATAGCTGTATTCAAGTTGACATGCAGCCTCCTCGTGTCCCCTCCTGGATGGCAGTCTAGCACCCGCTAGATGTTAACTAATGCGTGCAGCGAAGTTCAATCCCCTGGACGTTAAATTTGGGTTGTGCGTAGGGCTTGGAACCCACCACGTAAAAACTTTATCCAATGAAAACCAAAACACGGAAAACCATAAAGATCCCCTCAAAAGTTAACGACCACGGCAAACGTTTCAAGGACAACGATTTAAGAATAGGCACATGGAACGTCCGCACCCTTCACAGGGTAGACGCTTCCGCCCAGCTGGCGGATGCCCTCATGAAATGTAGGACTGCCATCACTGCCACAGAGGAAATGCGACGGATAGGACAAGGATGCAAAATGCTTGCATCTTGCGATGTTTATTACAGCTGCCAGGTTGCTAACCACGAATTCGGATGCGGTTTTGTGGTTAATAAGATACTTCGCCACTTTATTCTGGGTTCACGCCTGTGAACGAAAGAATATCCACAATCCGCATCACGGCAAAATTCTACAACATCAGCCTTATTTGTGCTCACGCTCCGACGAAAGAAAACGACGATGTGGTTAAGGATGCCTTCTAAGCAAATAAAAAAATGCGAAAATAATAATGCACTATTTATATTTATCTAAACATATTTAAGGAAACCATTCACAATAGAATATAATTTGCCATCACTAAGTTAATTTGCCGCCGCATGTGTCGCATAGAAAAATAGAAAATAAACTTACTTGATACATTACATGCGTCTATGCATTCTACGCATTTTCTTCTGTACCTTGTCACAAACAACTACACTGATTCTACTTTTTCGGTATACGCATGTAACGCAAGGTCGCATGAAACGCATTGTATGGACTTTCGGCTTAAGGTCTACGGTTATGCGGACGATCTGGGTTCAGACTTTAATCAACACAATCCCTCTTTGAGATGCAAGCAGATTCTAAAGTTTTTAAAGATACGTATTTTTAATCTACCGATTCCTAGTAGGATTCAACTTTTCTCACACAAGCGGGTAAAATATCTAGGTGTCATTTTGGCTCCCAAGCTCTCATAGAACGACAATATTATTAAGAGGTGTAAGAAGGCGACAAAAGCGCTTTAAAGAACCGTAGCAAAGCCTTAGACCAACCATTATGTACTGGCTCTATTAGGCCGTTGTGGAACCAACCTTGTACACCATATGTTTACTGTACGGTTTGCAAACACCAATGCCATTGCTGAGTGACAGACAGAGTACGCAGGTAGTCAGCTGGCCTGATCACCAGTGCATTCCGTCCCACTCTTCTATTAAAGCAGAGAACTGAGTTCGTAAATGTAAGACTCAATGCAGTCGAATTCTGGTACTACCGACATGTTGATATTCTGGGAAGAAATAGGCACGTCATGGTCGATTATTTGGTCTCTTATGCAGATAGTTGTATAGAACAATCAATTTAAGAATTCCAATTAGGGACTTCTGGTCTAAAGGCCCGAAAGTTGTTAATGGGACCCTTGCTATTTATACTGATGAATCTATGGTGCATTACAGAGTGGATGATAGGTGGTAAAAATATAAAACTCCTGATCGACTCTGGCGCTTCGAAAAGCTATATTAAAAACGTCACCGGACTTAAAAACATAAATAAATTAGAAACACCATTCTTAGTAAAATCCATTCACGGAGTCGACATAACCAATAAAAGAACATTGTTTAACGTCTTTAATAAAACCGAAACCTTCTTTATTCTTCCAAACTTGTCCTTTTTGACGGCATCATTGGATTTAGTTTCATGAAAAGCATAAAGGGGGTCATTGACACCGAACATGACATTATCTACTTTGATGGCGGGCAAGAAAAATTAAAGTACTTTAAGCTAGACACGCAAACGAAGCTCTACCGTATAACACTAAAATTTCAACTACGATTAGAACCACAGACCAGGAGCCAATATATTCCAGGTATCAGTCCTATCCTACCTCAATGCTAGAGTTTGTGAATAAGGAAGTGAAAGAAGTTTTAAAGAACGGCATAATAAGACCGTCTCGATCAACCTACAATAGCCCAGTTGTCGTTAAAAAATGTTTGGACGAAAACGGCAAACCCAATAGACGTCTAGTATTTGACTTTACTAAACTTAACTCCAAAACCATTCCAGACAAATATCCGATGAGCGTGATCGGGTAAAAACCGCTTTTAGCATAAACAACGGGAAGTACGAGTTTTGCCGTTTGCCATTCGAGCTTAAGGACGTACCTAGTATTTTCCACAGAGCGATTGACGATGTTTTGCGTGAAGCAATAGGGAAATACTGTCACGTTTACATCTATGATGTAATAATATTTTCTGACTCTGAGCAGAAACATATTGACGATATCGATAGAATACTGAAGAAGCGCATTCACGCTAACATGAGGGTGTTATTAGAAATGTCAAAGTTTTTCAAAACTCCGTGTAGTACTTGGGGTTCATTGTTTCAACCGACGGAATAAGGACCTGTCCGAAAAAACTCGAAGCTATTGTACATTACGAAGTCCCTAATACGATGAGAAGCCTAAGGTCTTTTCTAGACGATTCGACAAGGATTATGCAGCCATCGCGAAGCCGTCTACTAGATTTTTCAGAGGCGAAAATGGGTATGTCGATACTAAACATTCAAAACACGTCAAACTAGACTTAGATAAAGACGCCATAGATTCTTTCGAAGTGTTAAAGAAAATCGTATCCGCTGAAGATGTCTCTCTCTTTTATCCAAATTTTGAAAACCCCCTTTGATCTCACAACGGACGCTTCGTCCCATGCAATCGGAGTGGTCCTTTCGCAGAATGGACGTCCTGTCACAATGATATCTAAAGGGTGTTTTTACAGAGGTATAGAACTTTAAGTTGGCATTACTTTTCAAGATGGAGACCGATTTAACAGCTGTCAAGTGATTTATTCTCAGTTTGGTTTGACAATTCATCATGAATAGACTCACGCCTGAACAACGCTTGCAAATAGTGCAATTTTATTTCGAAAATAATGGTTCTGTGCGGAAAACGTATCGCGCACTACGTCCATTTTATCGTCGACAAAATCGTCCATCAGAGCAGTTAATTCGATTAACCATGGAACGTTTTCGCACCACGTTTCCTCTTATTGATAACTCGCATCCCCAGAGACGCTGTACGGTGCTTACAGAAGAAGCTATTGCTGCTGTAGAGCGTAGCATTGAGGAAGACCCGAATGAGTCCATCCGCCATCGAGCACAGGAATTGATTGAAATGATTACTAACTTTTCCATTCCTGAATTGAATAACCATGATGTCCAGGAGATGTGGTTTCAACAAGACGGCGCAACATGTCACACAGCTCGTGCCACAACAGATTTATTGAAAGACACGTTTGGTGGCCGCCTAATTTCACGTTTTGGACCTGTGAATTGGCCTCCAAGATCTTGTGATTTAACACCGCTAGACTACTTTCTGTGGGGCTATGTAAAGTCATTGGTCTATGCGGTAAAGCCACAAACGCTTGACCATTTGGAAGACAACATTCGCCGTATTATTGCCGATATACAGCCACAAATGTTGGAAAAAGTCATCGAAAATTGGACGTCCAGATTGGACTACATCCGCGCCAGCCGTGGCGGTCATATGCCAGAAATCATATTTAAAATGTAATGCCACAAGATTATCTTTCGGATAAATAAAATTCATGTCAATCGAATAATCCATCGTTGTTTTATTGCAACTTAAAGTTCTATACCTCTATAAAAAACACCCTTTAGAACCTTATCCACTACTGAAGAAAACTATGCCACGAACGATCGCGAACTTCTCGCTATTGTGTGGGCTTAGGCATTATCTCTATGAGGTGAACGACCTCAACATATTTACTGACCACCAACCCCTCACATTTTCAATTTCCGACAAAAATTCGAACTTGAAACGGTGGAGAATCTTCATAGAGGAATATTCACCAAACTTTTTTATAAACCGGGCAAGGACAATGTATTCGCCGACGCTCTTTCCAGGCAATATGTCCATATTGTGGAAGATTCTGGATCTACAGCTTCACTTCATGCATGCGGAAGCGAAATTTCGCTTACTGAAGTTATCCCCACTGTTGAAAATCAGATTTCAGGAACCAAAGTGTTCTTACCGAAGGTGCTTAATGTAAGAAAGTAACGAAGATTATTTTTAAAGGCCGTATTCGGCACCATGTAACATTCGACGAAATTGAAAATCTCTTAGCCATAATAGAAGATTGTCTAAATAAATCCTCATGTAATTTTATTCATTGCGATTTGCACACGTTAGGGCGAATTCAACATCTCCTCATAACAAACTACCCATCTGTGAAGTTCTGGTACACAAATAAATTCGTGACTGACATCTTCAACCCAGATGATCAAATCGTTCAGTGTCTGAGAAAACAAAGCAAGTCCTTCAAGGCTATTATTTCCCTGATATAAAAAAACGCAGAGGAATTACGAAAAATTGTAAAATTTGTCATCATCTTAGTCATTAAAGACATCCCCAAAGACATAAACTGTGCGAAACCTCCATACCTTTCTTTCCGGGTGAGAAACTTTACATCGACATTTATAAAACAGGCAAAAAATATTTCTTGACTTACATACATACATAATTGGTCATTACAACCCTTCAGTCAGGATTACGACCTAGTTTCTCACATCACTTATGTTGTGTGTGTTAATTTTATACATGAGTGGCGGGACCTACAGTTTAAAGTCGATTCCGAACGACAGATTTTCTGAGAAACTTTTCATGGCAATTTTATTTTCTCTCAGAGTTTTTGCCAGAAATCTGCTGAGAGGAAGTCGCCGAAGAAATACTTTTTTTGTATTTTATTTGATGTCTGGCCTGGGGCTCGAACCCTGGCTTTTCGTCTAATAAGCCAACACACTACCTACTAGACCACGGCGACTTCTTGACTTGCTTGGATAAATTTTTAAAATTTGCCATAATAAACCCATTGCCTCAAGAGCCATAACTGATGTCAAACCAGCACTTATAGAGGTTTTGAATTTTTTTTTTTAAGGAACAACAACAATAATTTTAATTCACAGACCATAAAATCACTCACCAAATTGAAAGGTTCCACGGAATACTAACTGAATTCGCTAGGTGTCTTAATCTAGACCGTGCTTTTGAAGACACAATAGAACTAGTCCTAATGGCCACCACAAGATATAATAGGTCAATTCACTTAACCACCGAACTTAGACCAATTGATATAATTCAATCTATACCAGATGATTTAAGAGAAAAAATTCAGCCTAGAATACTAGCAAAGCAAAAAGCTGATCTTAGTTACCACAATAACAAAACTGTGGTTAAGAAGTACAGCCCTGGAGAAACGTTTTATGTTAAAGTAAATAAACGTCTAGTAAATAAATTTAGTAAAACGTTTGTCGAAAAAATAGTTCAGGAGGATTTGGGGACAACCGTAAGAATTTATAATAGGCAAGTTACAATAAATACTGAACTGCAGTCCCAAATAAATAATCTTACACGCACTATGAACATTTTATTAAAACACAAAAACCCATGAAATAGATTCAGCCCACTTGTATAATCTTTTGACTGCTAGAAATAGAGCAGCGATAAGGGAATTATATAGTATAGCTCTGTCTATAATAATGTCTATAAAATTGGTTCATACTCAGGCTCGCATAGCGAGAGACGCTTGTTAACATCTAAATCTAAACCCGAACCTAAAATAAATTAATAAACGACTTAAGAATAAACACTGGAAGAACATAATAAATAAATAGAATTTCAATAAAATAAAAATAAAATTGATTAAAAATGGAATTGGAAAACCTAATTTTATTAATAGGAAACGGAATATGTATGTAATTAATATTAATTTATATACACAAAAAGAATTCATGTAATAAAGGGCTATGTATTTTTTTTTAAATTTCAAAAATGATTAAATTTATCTTCGCATCCCGAGAAATTATTACTTTTACATATTTATTATTGTATGTATTCATAAAAAATATTTTTGGCTTATCAAACGAATTCGCATGCAAAATATGACTAAAAACCTCAAAACATACAATTTTCTTTTTATAAATACATGGATTGCTTTTTACTTTTTGATTCTTCGTTTCTCTTCAAAACATAAGTATTTTAAGCTGATGCACTCGGCACCGTTTCGTGCGTTACCAACAGCAGCCCGATTTGATTATATAATAATCGATTTTGATTATATAATAAAGGAAAGGGTAAAAAATACTTTGGAAATAACTAATGGTAAATTACGAAAACACAATACTGTTTTATTACTGCATAGATCTTTTCTATTCGACGCTCTAGTACATTTTTTCTCTCGGTTATCGGATACGCCATACCCTTGTAGCTTTGTACGCCTAATCCACTATATCTACAATTTGCTCAACGGATCAGAGAAGTGTACATACTTTCGTGAACGTATTTCGCACATTCTTTTTCGACATGTAAAACGGTTGATTTATATATCATACATCTTGTTAATTTTATCATATTTCGATTAGCTTTTTGTGCCATTTCAACAGAAAACTACAGGAGAACACGTGTTTCTTAAAAAATTGCGGTGGAATAATTTCATTGTCTGTAATCACTAACAAACTATCATTTCCCTTCAGAAGGGACAACTGGGTGATATGCTAGACTTACGTCGTCCCCTCAGAGGGGATAGCCGAGTGCGAAGGGTTAATTATTATTTTATGTTGTATTGGCATCACTAATCTGCTTTTAGCTGCTCATAAAAATAGAAAATAGTCTAAGACGCCGTTTGCACGTTAAAAGTTTTTTGAAAATTAGTTTGACAAACCCTTTTATATTTTCTTTTTAAACTTTGTTTCGCTTTTGCACGTAAAAAATACTTTGACAAATTTTGTTTTCTTTTATCGCGTCGTTCTGCTGTTTTTGACAGTTGTAACTTTATTTGGCATTGTGATTTAGGTTCAAACACAAGATATGAATATTATATTTGTTATTATATTATAAAATATTATATAGTTATTTTTTAATATATTAACCTTATTTAAATTATAATCTTTTTGGTTTTTATAACTTAAATAATTTAATTATGTTCTTTTTTGATTTTTATTTTTTCACTTTTTTTTATTAATTGTTTGACACTAAAATTTTGCAAATGATTTCAAACACAAAATAAAGAAAATAATGTTATTTTAAATAAGGGAACTTTATATTAACACGTTGACTGCCAATTACGAGATAACTCATAGATTGCGTTCCCACTTTTTCTCCTAAAAAACATCATTTTTCATGATACCTACGATCTAAAAATAGAGTTTTTAGTAATATAATGTGAAAAAATCAAATTGTCAATTTTGGCCAGTTTTCTGAAAATTGCCGCGGCAGTTAACGTATTAACTTCAATATGCGAAACAAAAAATAAAAGAAAATGTAAAATAAAATGTGAAATCAAATACAACTATGTGTATATACGAATAAAGAACAAAGTAAGTTTGCGAGTACTTCAAACACAGAAATCACCCCCGCTCGTTTTACCCTCTCTCCTATAAACTCAAAAGTTTTCAAACTAGTTTGAAAACTAATTTGAATGTGCAAAAGGCGTCTAACTTGGGCAGAAACAGCTTATGTTGTTGTTTTGGAGTTTTCTGTTCTGGCGTCAATATAATCTTCATATAAACGCGTGTATTCTAAACTTGGCAGTTTTCTGTCGTCTATGTATTTAAATCTTTACGATTAAAGAAAGATTATTTAATATAAGAGTTTTATTTAATAACATATTTAATAACATAATCGATTCCTCTGTCTGGCCGAAGCGAAAGAGCCGTTAGCAGCAGGCGTATTGCTCAAACGTGTTCTCCTAGAGGAGGTTCGCAAAAAAGTGTGGATAAGGTCAGAACAAGTGATATATCCCTGAAAAGCCCCCTTGACTTAGAGTTGACCTTAAGATTTGGCGTTTTTATATCAGGAACTTTTATGATATCAATTAATATTCATTTGATTTTTACGAATACAGGAAAGAGAAAGATCGATAAAGTCATATTCCATAACCATGGTGGAGCTACATTCGAGGCTTGAGTGTTTTCGGTATTTCTTCATGTTTCTTCCGAGTATTTACAGCTCAAAATTATTTTTAGATAGATTCTGAAGCTACGCATTTATATTTTGTTTCTTAACCATTACTGTCTTTGTTCATAAATTTTCATTTTTAAAAAGGTAACATTTATATTTTTTTAGGAAAATCGTCATTATTTTGGTGCAATAAAACACGCAAAAAAAACGTCAAGTCGTCATTACTGCTTAATTGTAAGACGCCTTTTGCACGTTGAAATTAGTTTCGAAACAAGTTTCAAAAACTTTTTTGCATTTTCTTTTTAAATTTCTTTCGCTTTTGCACGTAAAAAATTAATTTCACAAATTTTGTTTTCTTTTATCGCGTCATTCTGCTGTTTTTGACAGTTATAACTTTATTTGGCCTTGTGATTTAGGTTCAAACAACGCCAGACAATTCTTTAAAAATGAACATTATATGAATATTATATTTTTTTATAATATTATAATATATTATACATATATTTATGAATGTATTATTATTTTTTAATATATTTACCTTATTTATTGATTTTTATAAATTAAAAAATTAAATTATATTCTTTTTGATTTTTATTTTTTCATTTTTATAATTAATTGTTTGGTACTTTTGCAAATGTTTTGATTTCAAACACAAAATAAACAAAAAGTAATGACTGCCCACTACGAGATAATTCATAGTTGGCTCCCTAGAACGGAACGCAATCTACGAGTTATCTCGTACTCATTAAACCACTTTTTCTCCTAACAAAAACATCATTTTTATTTTTGATGATACCTACGATCTAAAAATAGAGTTTTTTAAGTAATATAATGTAAAACAAATCAAATTGTCATTTTTGGCCAGTTTTTTGAAAATTGCCGCGGCAGTCAGCATGTTAACTTCACTATGCGAAACAAAAAATAAAAGAAAATGTGAAATCAAATACAACTCTGTGTATATACGAATAAAGAACAAAGCAAGTTTTGCGAGTACATGAAATTGTGAAATCACCCCCGCTCGTTTTTCCCCTCTCTCCAACAAACTCAAGAGTTTTAAAATTTGTTTCGAAACAAATTTCAACGTGCAAAAGGCGTCTAACTTAACCCTTAACCAGCGTTGTCAATTTAGCTCTTTTCGCGCTAGATTTAGCGCCTTTTAACAACCCAAAAGTCGCATTTTTTCTTTTTAGCGCTTTTTTTGAAAAAGGGGCTAAGTTAGCGCGTTTTGTTTCCACTTTTTTTGTAACTAATAAGAAATGCGCTTAATATCAACTCGTTGATGAGAGATGATTTTTTACTTTGTTTTTTTATTTAGAGTTTGACGGATATATCATACTAAAGTTCATTTAAAAAAAACAAACTGTGGCCAACTGCGATCTTGCATACACTTGTGTATACATTTTTTGTACACATTTTTGGTTGCAACTGTTTATTTAAAAATTTCTAACGAACTTTTAAATTTTTTGTCGTATTGTGTTTCTTATAAATTATTTGCAACAAAAGCAACTATTTTTTTCAATTACAATTAATATTTTTGGCATTTTTGATTTTACTGTGTTTCTAATAAATTATCGGCTTTAAATTGAATTATTTACTACAATAAAATAAATATTTGCGGCTTAAAAATTAAGGACTTTTTAATTATATTTACATCTCGTCAAAATTAAATGCTAATTAGTTTTTAATTGTTCTTAGAAATGTATTAATTAAAAAGAACCATTTAGGCTGAGCGTTATGTGCACAAATACAGAAAAGTGTGGGAGTCTGATCCACTTTTTAAAAAATGGGTGAAGCCCAGCCGATACAAAGGCCAAATATATTTATTGTAAATGCCAGATAAATGCAAAACGATCCGATCTGGCGAGACACATGAATACTGCAGAGCACCAAAAAACTATTAAACCATTTAATGAAACGGAATTAAGACAACCCGAGCTTTCATTTATAACAAATGCCACAGAAAAACAAATTAGTCAGGCCATGCTTGCTCTTTATATTGCCGTTCACAGCCCCTTTTGATCAGCAAATCACCTAGGTGCTTTATTCAATTCTGCTTTTAAAGATAGTAAAGCCGCATATTTTAATTTACATCGTACAAAGTGTACTAGCATTATAACAAATATTTTGGCACCACATTTTGTGGGAAACCTAGACCAGTAAATTCATTAATTCATATAAAATATGGCCTCAAAATGAAAAATTCATGTTGTGAAGACTATTTGATAGCATCAAATGTTTCACCAAAAATTAATTCAAATATTACATATAAAAAATCAATATATATATATATATTATGGCCAGAAGTTGAACATAATGATGAGGACGAAGATATTTTTTTCTGGAAGATGAACAAGTAATGTTTTGATCATCAATAGTAATGTTAGTCTTCTCTGATTTCAAACCATTTTTTTATTTTAAAATAATATTTGATATTAATGATTTATTTAAATTTGTAAAGCATTTGTACCTGAATTTAAAAATTACTACGTAAATGTAAGTTAGAAAGCTTAAACAAAATTTAATGTATAATCTACTATTTGCACCTGGATTGTTATACCAAATATGTAGTAATGTTTAATAAAAAATGTTTTATATTTAAGTTTTTGTATTTGAATATAATTTTTAGCGCTTTTTAGCGCGTTTTGATGTGATGGACGGCGCTTTTTGATTATAAATAGTTGACAACGCTGCCCTTAACAATTGTGTTATACTGAAATTATAATTTTTACTGCTGTTTACTTAATTTTATCTATATTTACAAATATTTTTGCTTAAAAAAATCAAAATGAAGATGAAACTAGTTGATCATGTAGTGCGCAGCTTTAAAGTTGCTAAGGTATTTAGAGAAAACACAGATAAAATCAACGCTATAGACTTTTCACCGAACGGAGAACATCTAATTTCTTGCAGTGAAGATGATCAAATTGTTATATACGATTGTGAAAAAGGCACGCAATCCCGGACAGTAAATTCAAAAAAATATGGCGTTGATCTAATTCATTTTACACATGCAAATAACACCGCTATACACAGTTCAACTAAGGTTGATGATACGATCAGGTACCTTAGTTTACATGACAATAAATATTTGCGATATTTTCCCGGACATACTAAAAAAGTTATATCGTTATGTATTTCCCCGGTCGAAGACACATTTCTCTCAGGATCCCTGGACAAAACATTACGTTTGTGGGATTTAAGATCTCCAAATTGCCAGGGCTTAATGCACCTGTCTGGGAGACCTGTAGCTGCTTACGATCCTGAGGGTTTGATATTTGCAGCAGGTGTTAACTCCGAGAGTATCAAATTATACGATTTACGCTCATTTGATAAAGGTCCTTTCGTTACTTTTAAACTGAATCAGGAAAAAGAGTGTGATTGGACTGGGCTAAAGTTTTCTCGTGATGGTAAAACAATTCTTATCAGTACGAACGGATCGATAATACGGCTTGTGGACGCATTTCACGGGACACCATTGCAAACGTTTACAGGCTATCCAAATACGAAAGGAATTCCAATCGAAGCCAGTTTCAGTCCTGATTCTCAGTTTATATTTTCGGGAAGTACTGACGGTCGTGTTCACGTATGGAATGCTGATACTGGTTATAAAGTTTGCGTTTTAAATGGAGACCACCCCGGACCAGTACAGTGTGTTCAATTTAATCCAAAGTATATGTTGCTAGCATCCGCTTGTACCAATATGGCATTTTGGCTACCTACATCAGACGAAAGTATTTAAATTCCTAATAAATCTTAGTATAATATATTATTTCAAACGAACAGGTTTATGTCAAACAATAAATATATTCAGAAAAAATTAACATTTGAATTATAAACTAATGTTACAATATTAAATATTTTTTAATTTTTTTTAATAAAAGAGCGTTAAAGCCATACACAAAAACAAAGTTTCTTGTCTTGTCGACTCATATGAATGGCATAAAAGAGCTGTCGGGATTTAAAAATTAGGTAGGGTGGATTTTACAATGTATAGAAAATGGCGATGCGATTACGGATGATAACTGAAACTCAGTTGCATTTCGGCACTATAAATTTTTTGTTCCCGAATTGAACACATACACGTTTGAACTCTCAGATTTTACTAATGTGATCTATAAGCAAAGTTCAATGTCTTTGAAATTTATTTCCAATTGAAAAAAATCACGCATAAATTAAATTTAATGTGATTTTATATCCGTTAAGCTACAGAATATTATTTTCTATTCTAAACAGGCTAACTACATAGCCGTTTTTATAGTTGTTTTTAATTTTATCTTTGACAATTATACCATGTCATTTGTATAATATATAGTATGTACCAAGGCGAATTAATATAATAGGTGGAAGTATCTAAACAGCTGATATCATTTCGATTGTCAAAATTTTGTTATTTTTTAGTATTTTGTTTTGATAATAAATTTCTTGTTTTGTTCTGACTTTTATGTTTATTTTTCTTAGAAATCATTTTCGAGTTTTCTTAGATTAATGTTTATAAAATGCAAAAATACCCTCATTTCGGAAAATATGTATGGCACAGTCCATTGTATTAGAATATTTTATATTTTATGTATTAAATTTCATTTTTGGCTGTACCATGTGCGTGTTGCTGCGCCACCAACTAAAATAAATTGGAAGGAAAGACATTACACAAATATCAAATTAATTTTGAATCATTTTATTGAATTTGTTTCCCGTTGTCCAGATGATTCAGACGAACAGGCCTGGGTAGTACGCATTCGATCAGTTTCTAATCTTACTTCTCGTTGTTCAAGTGATTCACGCCAACGGGTCTCAGCGGCATGTACTCGAACATTTTCCAGTCTCAATGCTAGTTGCCCGTCTGATTCTGAGGCTCGTAATGGTCTTTTCTTCCGTGCTCGAGGTGTAGGTCGACCAATTGCTTGCCGCTTTGGAGTCATGATTGCACGGGAACGACGTGAAAAATGTGTTAAATTTATTAGAATCTCACAATGTACTCAATCCAATTGAATTAAAATATTTCAAATTTTACGGGAATGAGTTATACTAAATGTTATTAAAATCATAAATGATAAATCCTGAAATGTCTGGTGTTTGCCGATTAACCCATGATCAAATGCATAGTTTACGATTCAATTCATTTTGATAATTCTTAGTGGCGCCATCTATCGGAAATTAAACGCACCAATTTAGAAACCTCCGTCGACTTATGCGCAACAACTTTGCTAAAAATCATATCATGATCAAATGCACAGTTTATGATTTAATTCATTTTGAGTAATTTTCAGTGGCGCCACCTTTCGGAAATTTGTCATACCAACTTAGAAACCCCAGCTCATGCGCAACAATTTTGCTGAAGATCATTACATGATCAAATGCATAGTTTACGATTCTATTAATTACATACAAACAAACATTCATTTTTTATATATATAGATCATATATAAATCATAAATATATAATGAAGTCGCCGTGGTCTAGTAGGTAGTGTGTTGGCTTATTAGACTAAAAGCCAGGGTTCGAGCCCCAGGCCAGACATCAAAATAAAATACAAAAAGTATTTTTTCGGCGTCTTCCTCTCAGCAGATTTCTGGCAAAAACTCTGAGAGTATATAAAATTGCCATGAAAAGTTTCTCAAAAATCTGTCGTTCGGAGTCGACTTTAAACTGTAGGTCCCGCCACTCATGTATAAAATTAACACACATAACATAAGTGGTGTGAGAAACTAGGTCGTAATCCTGACTGAAGGGTTGTAATGACCAATTATGTATGTATGTCATATATAATTAATATTGTTTTGTTTTGTGATTTTTTGTTCATTTGTGATTTTTGTGTGATGTGGTTATTACTCCAACTGTTGCTTGATTTCTCCGGATTAATCCGATCTATCAATTTATATATGTATTAGAGCTATCTCACTTCTATTTTAGGGAGCCTTAGAATCGATTTAATTGCTATTAATTTATATTTCATAAAACAAATTTAGTTTATAATTCTTACATAAATATACATTATTTTGCAATAGCAGTGCTTAGTTTTTATTGAATTATTTTATTTTTGTTAATTAATGGTAGTAGTTGTTGACTTATAGTGTTTGATGTCATTATTGTAATTTAGGAAAAATACGACACAACGTTAACGAAAAAACCACATCGTTGAAAATGTCCATCGTGTGTTTTAGACATAAACACGGCTAACATTGTTGCTCTTGCTGGTATAGGTAATATGTGCTATTTCGTTATTATCGAATGCTTTGCTTTCCTTTCTATTGCATCGATGCCAAACTAGCGGAATTACTAATGTGTGATGATGTACCCAATGTAGAGGCCATATCTTGGTAACTGAACTGTAAAACAGAACGTATCTAAATATGCAATACTGTTTTTATAGAGCAAAATATGTTCTACATCTGTGGAAAATGTGGCTCCTCCGCTATTGAACCAAGAGGACAAGCGGGATCGGGAGGTATGAGTTCAACACTTTCACCCGTGAATACCCTGTCGTATTAAAGTTTCCACTTGTGATCTCTCCACCTTTTATTCCTCTGCAAAGCTGCATGACGAAAATTCAATAGAGGCCATAAAGTACGATCTCCAGAAGCTGAATAATTAGCTCTACACACATTAATTTCAATCATTTAATATTTTTACATAAATTTACTTACGCCTGTGCACAATTTTCTTCAAATATTGCCTTTATCCCTTCTAAAACTTGTCTAACCCCGTCATCCTTTCAAAGAATTAAAAGAATCAATTGGTGGTCATCAATATCCATTTCTATTTCATTTGATTTCTACTTACATCAAAAATTATAAAAATTAAAAATTTTTTTACCATTTTTCTTCCTATTGTCATTCTTCAGTCAGCTGTTTCTGACAATCGAAGGAGATTTTACAAAAACAAAATGCCTGTTGTTTTTGCATTGTTGTACTTGTTGTAGAGATAAGGTCACCTACTATGAATTCGCCTTGGTATGTACATGAAATCCCAAGTGAAATAAAAACAGTTGTATTTTGATAGAAATATTATTTTATTTTGATGTCTATAATATATTGTGAACGTATATAAAATTTGTAAATAGCTGTGCTCCGTGAAGTTCAATATTATGTTTATTTATTAAGTAATTTGCACATTCTTAAATTGATAGGTTGAAAATGAATATGTTATAGAAAAATTTAAGCTTTTTGTGATGTAGTTTACTTAAACTTTTATATTTTTATTTTATTTGATATTTTTTTACTTTACAACTAGAATGTTATTATGAATTATATATATATTATACATCTCACGCAATACTGGTTTTGATTTTGAGTCTGTTCTTACTTACTGAGTCACAACTATAAAAGATTTCACATCCGTACAGTTATGTGGGAATGAGATACGTTTTTGCGAATAGCATACGAATATTAAACATCGTAAAGTATTGTGTTAACCAAAGATTTCGCAGCATGGCAAGCGTTAACGCTATTGTTAAATATAATTAAATATAAATAGTATTGTATTGGTGTAAGTTGTGTTGTAGAGATTACTTCTCATATTGAGGCAAATACCATTAATCGACGCCCATTCAAACACATTTTTTGTAATTTCAGACGGTGGACAACTTATGTATAGCTGAACATCATCTGTGTACATTTGTACGTTACAGACCTTTAACTTAGATGGCAGATCATTAGAGTAAATTGTGTATAATAATAGACCAAGTATCGATCCTTGTGTCACACCTACATATATGAAAAAAACTATTTGATTTCATGATATACAAATTGAATTCTATCCCGTAAATACACGAAATTATCAGTCTTGGAAAAATGTCACATGCGTTTTCACTTTTTGGAATAGCATCATTAATGGTGTCAAATGCCTTGATTAAAGCCTGACCCCAGAATACGTGGTCCGATTTCAGTGAAACTTGGCACAAATTGTATTTGGGATATTTGTATTGATATGAATAATTTTTATTTTTTTAAGTGCATAAGCTAGGAAGGGAGAAAGTCGGAATTTTATATCTCGTGAAAAGAATCGTATCGGTCTTAGAGGGGTTAATAGACAGTCCAAAATACCTACACCAGTCCAGAAAAATTGAGCGCCTTAGACACTTATCTCAATTGAGCTAAAACCATAGTTTATCACGCCCCCGCGGGCACTGATATGCGGAAGTGACCTCATTCAGGATGATCATCACCGCTTCGTTGTAATCACTCCATTGGTCAGCAACTTTTGCCACTCTCCAGTTGTGAGTGGGCAGGTGAGTATTGCTGGCCTTGAGGATCCTCAGTATGGTTTCCGGGTCTGATGGTCCAGTCGGAATTCTCGCCTTGGACCGGGGGCGGTTAGGAATCTGGTCGGGATGTAACTTGATGTGCCCCTGATACCACCCTGCATCACGACAGCCGGGTGAAGGGCCAGGGTTGGAGTCCATTTCACCAAGGAAGACGTCCAAGAGTGCGTGTTCCACCAGCTTCCACTTAGTGGGGGCGATGAAACCATCAGGGTGACTCTGGTCGATGACCGCCCAGGTCTGACCTTCCTTTAAAACCTCACTGAGAGGCTTGGAAGGTTTGCTGGGGTCAGGACGGTTGGGTTGCGTCGACAAACGGGGTCTCGTAGGGGGGGCCTATTCGGGTTGGTCACCTTAGAGTGTTTGGAAGGCTGGAGTGGAGCGTTTAGCTCTTTTGATCTTTGCCTCTTTGAGGCCGTCTCTGCTGTAATCCGAGAAGCTGGGGGCGATCATTTTTATGGGCCTTAGAAAGGCGACTCTTGTCCTCTGAAAGGAGAGCCGGGTTAGTCGAGCCAAATCTCGCAATGATCCGTATGGGTGATCTGCGAGTTCTATATGCCCTAACGCTAGCACTCAGGGTACTTTTGACACCCGAAGATGGATTGGTGCCAGGGGCTTGCGCGCCAGACTTGTCGGCCAATGTCGCGGCGGCAGCCGAGGACTGCATGGGCATATTCGCAACAGCCTTAGAGGTGGAAGGTGCCAGGGTGGGAGGTGTGGCGACACTAGGGACCGGCTTCGCAGCCGGAGCCTTGTGTGCCAAGTGGGGTTTTGCTTAAGTAGATGCTTGGGCCTTAGTTCTCGTGGTAGGGGCAACTGCATTTTTAACAGATGCCTGCCTGAAGAGGATGTTGCGCCCACCGGTTACAGTGGATGCTTTGCGCTCGCCTACTTGAGTTAGCGCAGGTTTGTGTTTCGAGTTGGAGTCGAATTCATTGCAAATGGGTCCCCCCAGCCCTTATGGGGAAAGGTGCTCAGAGCCAATCCCGAGCCGGGTACTAATCGAGAGTCTTCTCAACAGAACTTTGCGCCCTGCCAGGGTTTTAATAGGACGAGGCGGCTATAGCCCTAGCCTGGAGCCGTTCACACTGCGGGATTCGTCCCGGTGTTACCGTGCATACACAACTAGGTCCAGAAAGCTACAGCCACCAGCTCAAAGCAATAAAATCAGAAACGGGGGAGGAGTGGTCAGAAGAAAAGAGTCGTGACAAAGGGGGAGAGGTCAGCCATAGTCACCCCTGCTGAGAGGGAGGTGTTTATTGACTCCTTAGTCTAGGTTCGTAGTGTTTTGTTGAAGGGCAGGGCTTCTAGCAGAATGTGACGATGTCACGCACTAACGGTCTTGACAGTATAGAAGCTGGAGGCTCCGAGGGAGCTATGATCGCATGAAGCGGAAACCGCTTGGCCCCATCAAATGTGTTAGAAGCAACAGATATACAGAGTGAAAACTGGCGGTTAAAGTAGAAAAATTAAATGTAAACAAACATTTATTTTGTGTTAAAAAGGGGAAAATTTGTAATATTTTTTAATTTCTTCAATGAAAAGTTTAAAGATTCCTAAATATTTAAATATTAATCGAAATGTGTGTGATTTTCGGTCACAATGAAGATAGTTTCTTGTGCAAGAGGTAATTAAGAAGCTAAATATTACAAGATCAAAATAAGACGTACTGCTCAAAAAAAATTTCTTGCTGAAAGTTGCCAATATTTTTTAAAAATTATTATTATTAGTTGTTTTTATTATTTATTAATAGTTTTAGACAAAAATTACATTTTTTATTAACTCTCACCACTATATAAAAAACCCACCCTGAAAACTAAAAAAAAAAAAATAAACAAAACAGAGTTATAATCAGAGAGGGACAGAAATACTTTTTCGTAATATTTGCTGTCCCTTTCTCAATGGGAGGTTAACTGTCAAAATCTCGTTTCCATTATGTGTATTCGGTGATATTAAATTGATGAAAAAGAAACCTCGGGTTCATCAGATTTTTGCTTTGACAAATATAACAAATATTATCGCATTTCGCTGGAACGATAATTCGGTAATTACCTGCACACATATTTATTATCATGTTATACCTATGTATATATTTTAAATCTTTCTGAATGTGGTGACTGTGATGTCTAATTTTTTGGGTGTAGAGCCGATGTGCAAAACCAAAAGATATGACCATAAACATCGCAAGATGGCTTTCGTTGAACAACCACACATAATACATGTATATAATCAGCGCATGGGTGGAGTTGGCTTATTCGATAATGGCGACAACAATTATCGTATTCGAGTCCGCGTAAAAAAGTGGTATTGGCCATTATTCACTAACGCTATTGACGCAGCTATGGTAAACGCGTGGAAACAATATTGCTTGTGCAGGGATTGCGAAGTTTTGCCACCTATTAACCAACTCGATTTTCGGGTTAGCGTTGGTAAAAATTCGTCAAAATCGTTGCCGTAATGGAAAAGTTGTCACAAATGCGCAGCAAATAGCAAAATGCACTGACTAATTTGACCACATAGTTGATAAAAATGGAAAACGCGGTCGCTGTGCGCAATGTGGTGGGAAAACAGAGTACGGTTCTACAAAATGCGGTTTGAATGTGCATCCAAGGGATTGTTTTGCACAATTTCATGCCGGAACTCCCAAAAATATAGAAAAAATAAAGAAAGTAAATGACTTGCAATTTCTATTTGAAATTAATTTTTAAAAGTTTTATGAATTGTTTTCTTAAGATTTCATATGTATGTTACTATTGTCAACATTTTCACTCGCCTAGCATCAACGTAAACAAACATGCCAAAGCGTTTGCCACAGTCGACTATTCTGGCAATAACCTTTGCGGTGGATAGAGTTTGCCGATTTCGGGGGGAATACTTCCAAATATTCAAACTTCCAACCCTTTCCTGAGATGTCGCCTTAGTTATTGTGGTAGATTGACATACCTTACCAATAGTAACCACAAACAGGGCAATTGCTGCTCAATCCTAAACTATGCAGTGCCGATTGCGTCACCAAATGGAAAGAACTCTAAACCGTGTAATGTAAATATAATGCTGTTAGTATCGTCACCTGCTGTACCACGATGACCAGTGTAGATGATAACGAGGGAGTAAGGATATTCCTAATCAGTGGCCATAACATTTTCCTAGAAAAACAATTATTAGCTGCCTGCTGCCTACCTACGGATCATTCGAACTATGAAATGTTCACGTAAAATCTCTCCTCATATTATTAGACAAGATGGCTTTTTAAAGGACATAGCGATATCACACTTCGATCCACACACTCGGAGTACTCTAACAGACAATTACAAATACAATAAGTAGATACGACTAGGACAAACTCATACCTAGACAGACAAGATTAACTCTGCTGAATTTATACCCAGAGCGTATTAATCCGGAAACATAAAATCAGTACCTATGCCGGTAAGGTCTACTCTGGCCTAGCTTAGATTTGATTGAAATTCTATACAGAATTCATACCGGGAGCGTAAAATTTCAAAGAACGTCCAATCGACCTATGGCGACGCAGGTTTTCCACAAAAGAGAGCAACTTGTTAAGTAATATAACGTTACTTTATTGACAGAACCTTAAATTAATTAAATTAGGGCAAGATTTGTATTAGTTTATTTAACTGTATTAAAAGATTTAATAATAAATTATAAGATTAAAAATATATTACTAGTTTGGGAAGAAAACACGCCAGTGCATTTTACCATAGAGCGTTAAACAAAGGAGTACATTAAGAAATTGTTACAGTTTGTTGTGTAATTAGCTTTTAGTTGTTGTATTTCTTCGATATTGTGTCGCCTGTAGTCTTATCAGATTTTCTAGTTCCATGAAGGAAAAGGAATACAAGTAATTCAGTGTAAATTTGAGTAACCAAATTATATAGTCCGTTAAATGTGCTGAAATTATTCAGACAATTACTTGAGCTAGACATTTTTGCAAACATTGTCAGAAAACGCGTGATAGACCATTATTAAACTAATATGTAACTAGTATCAGATACCTAACAATTATGTATTATAAAAAAGAATTATTAAAGGTCATTCGGTACTGCGCAACACAATTGCATGCTTTTTAAACTACATATATTACTCTTAATCAACACCACTGTACTCTTCATGACTCGAATAGAGAATGTGGTCTACTCCAGACCAATGTGCTAGGTTAGGTGGAAGACTCACTCGAAGTGGTTCCAATTAAAACAAGCATTTAGGCTGATGGTGAAACCACAATTCTTAGAGAAAAACAATCTTCTTAGAGAAAAATAATCCCGAGTCCAAAATAAATCTTACTATTGTGGCAATCTTTATATTAGACAGTTTGGTTAAAGATGTAAGAAAATCAGGGGGTACTGACACATGAGGTGAAAGAGAGTCTTTTCCTTCTCCTGCAGAAGTTATTAGTTGGAATGCCGAATCTTTCGGCATGTTTCAAAAGATCTTTTGAAATCAGCAAATATTGTCATCACCTTCTCAGTATTTCCTATATCTTTCCATTTAATTATCACATAGTTTACCGTTGTGTCACACGAGTATTTTTTACGATATCCCGATTGGACCTTTTACCACTTTTTCCAAGATTTTTTCGCACTTTTTTTTTACCACTTTTTCCAAGATTTGTTCGCACTTTTTTAAAGTATTATTTGTTCTTCATATTTTTTCGTTTTTGACGCTTTTTTAATAGGTACCTTTCAGTTTTCAGGGAAACCCCCTGCCTCCATCGAATTATTTATTATTCTCAACATTACATTCCACGTTACATTCCAATTATCAAATTATCATCAACAATGCAATTTCCAACGACATTTATGTGTCCCGGAACTCATATAAGAGTTACCTTTGAATGATCCGAAATTTATTAGACAAATCCCCGACATTCATGGACAAGGACGGACGTTTAAACTATGTTCGTAAAAATCTTAATCGCAGCATTTCTATCCGAGATATTTTTAGTGAAAATCCCACCACTTAACAAACATTGTGTCGCTTTGAAAATTGACGCGTCCTCTGCTTGGAAAACACTACAATGATCAGGCAGCCGATACTAAAGTTTAATGTCAAGACATCTTTGAGTCATCCGTATAAATTTCAAGGGTCCCATTGAACCAAATTTCCCTAGTCGGAATTCTAAAATGGAATGATATTTCAGAAAATTATAAAGAATAATATAATCGACTCTAGAATGTCTATGCCTTCCCAGAAAAGCAGCGTTTCATAGTCCAAATTGGACCGGGATTTTACTGCATTGAATCTTATCGTTTTAATTGGAGGTCGGAGGGGAGGCAAATTATCCGAATAACCTTAAAAGCATGTCGTTAAAGTTCCCCAATGATGCCTCTGTGGCGAGCCATCTTCTCGCACCTCAGCGATACGTAGATCTTTTTCCATGCCCCGTGCTGTTCCTGCTAACGCCTTTAGGACCCTGTTTCTCGTCCTCACTTTGCTATTGATGTTAGTAGCGTGAGAGGAGAAGTGAAGGAAACTGTCGATCCCTGTTAACACCTAAGATCTTGGGATAACTTTTCGTTGGTATGATGTCTTTGACCTAGATGTCGAGTTGTTTTCTTACTTCTTTTGTCCACGCAGTGAAGAGAGATAGCGAAGACTTAGGCGTGGATAGCCTCAAGTTTCTGTTGCGGAAAAAGTCCACAATGGTGGACTATGGTGAACCAATGGTGATAGTTCGTTATTCTTCCGCTTATGTCATGTGTTTACTCCTGAAGACTGTGCAGTCGTCTGCATACGACACAATTGAGATGTTGAAGAGGATAGGTGACAGAACCCCACCTTGTAGAATTCTTACCACTGTTAATAATAAGGAGATTGGGCGGCAGGAGTCTCCATTGGTCACTTGGTTTAAGGTTGTTTGATTTAAGGATCGGAATGATCCTCGCGAATTTCTAAATGTCCGGTATAGCCAGATTATGGACCGACAAATAGAGCCGTTTAGACAGAAAACCCAATGCATTAGCCTCCAGTTTCTTTAGCATGAGGATTGATATACCATCACGACCCAAGGCTTTAGACGGTTTGGAGTTGGAGATGGTGAACTCGGCTTGGTCGAGGGAGTGTCTCCGATGGTCTCTATGTATGTTTCTAATCCTTCTTAATATCGCTATCTTTTTTTTGTCGTGCGATGTAGGGTGTTCAACGAATTATCTGCAGGACACTGTAGCACATTTTTTCGCCTCTGTGTTGCTTGTTATTAAATTCCACTGCCTTTAAATTTTGCTATTTTTGGAACAATAGAGATGTTTAATTGTTTTCCATAGCTGTTTTTGGCTAGGAAACATTGATTCAGATGTTCTAACCATTTACTACGTCGATATTCATTCACCAGTCTATTTATCTGTGCCGATCGTCTGTTGGGTTTTCGGCTCTAATATTGTCCCTCTGTTGTGTTAAGCGTGCTGCTTCGGAAGAATAATTCGTTCTTATATTAGGTATCCTTTCAGCCAGGATGAAGCGCCTTGCCGTTGTCAGGACAATTGTCCTGAATGCCTTTTCTCCTCTTCTGATGCATGTGGCAGTGGGCAGTTGGCATTCTCAATAAAGGCACTGAAGCCAGCCCAGTTACCTTTGTTATAGTTGACGTAAGTAGTAAAGTTTGCATGCCAAAGCTATCTTAATGTTCCCCATCAAGGAGCTCAATACATTCTCAGTGGATCTGCCCATAGTGTACGCGTGTTGAGCACTACTGACAAGTGTGGAAAAATGGTGGGACCCTGAGTTCCAGAAGCCTTTCCATTGTTTTGAAAGCGAATGAGGTTAGACTGATAGGTCTAAGATCAGTTCTACACTTGACCGCCAATATGTTTGTCGTAGAATAATGTCTATTATGTATGGCAACCCAACACAAGTTGCTATCTAACAACGCAACTGAAGTAGATATTCATATCGATGGCTTAATATAAAAAAGGCCTAACTCAATTTTTTTCAAAATAGTGTTTTTTGTTTATTCTGGTAGACAAATGTCAGATGCACAAAAAAATAAAAATTTTTGTAATGAGAGATTAAATGTGTTGCTGGTTCTTATTAAAAATTGTATTAAAATTTTTGTTGTATCTAAAATTTTACGGATTTTATAAAGTTTTTTTCCTCCCCTGTAAAGTAACCAAAAATCGAGTTAGGCCCTTTTTATATTAAGCCATCGATATAATGTATGACAAATGAGATAAGTAACCATTTTGACAGATACAGTGATGATAGTGGAGATATAGTGATGTGAATTAAGAGGGGCTCCCCCTCGAAGTGTTATTGATGAAAACGTTTCGGAGATATGAATGAAAAGATCTAAGCAGCAACTACAAATTCATGGTTTCCAAAATTGGCCACAGAGTTGCCAGCTGTCAGTCGCCAGTGGCCAAATATAATATCAATTTCACAACCGAACTTGAGCCATACATAATAGATACAATAATGTAATCTACTAGATATTAGCACAGTATGAATACCTTGTTAAAAAAAATTTAAGACAAATAAAAATCCAAACAAAATTTTTTAATTAAGAATTTATTTTACTCAAAATTAGCAATAAATACCATAAGAGCTACTCCGGTCAATAGCGCTGCTATTTCCTTAATGGATTGACCTAATTTGGTTGAACCTTCTAATAATTCTGGAATAACACTGACAGTTGCAATATAAATAAAACCGCCAGCGGTAAATGGTAAAATCCATGGAGCGGTGTTACTTTCCGCGGAGTTTCCTCCTATTAATGCTAAAGCATTTCCCGATAAAGCACCTACTGCAGTAACAAGTTGTAAAAGCATAGCTTTTCGACGGGAACATCCAGATTTGATTAAAATTGCAAAATCACCAATTTCATGAGGCACCTCGTGTAAAAGAATAGTTATGGTGGTTACAATACCAATACTATTTCCAGCCAAATAAGATGCTCCAATTGCAAGACCATCTGTAAAATTATGCGCAAAGTCAGCTGCTAAATTTAAGTACCCAGATATTTCCACACATTCTTCTTTATTTTTCGTCGAAGTTTCTTTTTGCTTTTTATTTTTAACTTTCTTATCTTCATTTTCTTTTTGTTTTTCTTCTTTAAGTTTGTTACTGCCGTGACAATGACCATGATTATCTCCTTTTAGAAGACGGACTAATTTCTCTACAGTTAGAAATGCTATAATTCCACATAAAACCCAAATTCCAATTGCAATATCTTTACTGTGGTCGTGAAGATGGCTATGAGGATTTTCATGCATATGGCCGCTTTCATGGGAATGATCATGATGCGGATTTGTGGCATGTGGAATCAAGTGTAAAAAGGCGTCACCTAAAAGACCACCAGACGCAAATGCCAAAAGAACTTTCAGCCGCGGCCTTTTTTCATTACTATTGTCAATGGGAATAACAAACAAAAGTAAGAAAGGTGCAGCACTTATCAGAAATGTTGATACCATTGAATACAGCCAAATTTGACTCATGTTTACTAAAAAGAAATTATGAAAACAAATGTAATTGTTTTATAAGGTAAAGTATGAATATTTTGCTTTGGTCTTACCGTATGTGTGACTATGTCCATGACTTTCAACTGCATCTCCATGGCTATGACCAACATTGGCGTTTGCTTCCCTAGAGTATTTAAAACTTGGGTCTTCATGACTATGAGTATGACTATAAGAAATTGTTGGTAATGTGAGTAGTACCACGCAAAGAAGTGCTATATTCTTTAACGAAATTATACTATCACAATTGACTTTATTTAATACATATTTCATCCTGCTTATAGTTTACAAAACAACACGTCATTAAATAAACGTATACTTCGCAATTAAATTTCAAACAGTGTTGCCCATATAACAACCGGAAGATTACAAAGTTGAAAAATACTATTTAAAAAGAGGGAAGTATGCTTTCACTCCGACATTGCCAATTTTACATTTTAGGTTTTTCTGTCTGTTTTATTTCTGCAAAAATTATAATTTTTAGTTAAGTAGCGTAGCCACGATCAAACTGAACTGATCAATCTGGCATTTTTGTGTTTGTATTGGTAAAACCAAGGGGAATTCTTGGGAGGTGGGATTAGTATTACAATAAGTACAACAACACAAAAACAACAGGGATTATTTTTTGTTGAGAAGTGATCATCTTGTCAAAAACAGCTGACTAAAGAATGACGATGGGAAGAAAAATGTTAAAAGATGTAAATGATTTTAAAAGAAAAAGAAGAAAAATATACAAACAGCTGACTAAAGAATGACGATGGGAAGGAAAATGTAAAAAAAAATTAAATGATTTTAAAAGAAAAAGTAGAAAAATATACAAACTTCTGACACAATAAGAAAAAACAAAATTGATTATCAAAACAAAATACACAAAAAACAAACATTTTTTGACATTGTTATTTCCATCAGCTGGTGAAACGATCCCACCTTCTATGAATTCGCCTTGGGTAAAACTGTACTCACACGTACAGAAAACTGTCCTCGCACGTACAGACTGAGAAGAGTTTGAAGAATATCAAATACTCTTTATTTTCGCTACCTGCTCCGCAGAATATTGAAGCAAATTTGATGTGTGTGCGGTCAATTACTTCAAATTTCATTTTCGTCCAGATTTCGTGGGAGTAACATCACTCTTTGCTTCGCGGTTGTTTCGAAAGTGTGTAGCAAAAAATGATAATAAAAATAATAAAAAGTAGATGTTTTGTTATTTTTTACGTAGTTTTATTTTATTTATGAATTTTATGATATTGTTCCTTTATTTTTATGAACTTTGTTTTGTTTAATAAAAATTATTTTAATTATAAGCCGAAAGCATTAAGTCCATTAATAATTGGTTTTAATTGCTTTAATATTATATTTTAAAATCTTGTTTATTTCTACACAAGTTTCTATAACAGTGCGACCAATTGCTCGTTCCGAAATAGTGCCGACAAATTGTAAATCAGAAAAGGAATTGCCTGTTTTGGCTATGGAACAATCATCTGTCATATTAAAAGAAAAAAACTCGACACTATAAAAACAAAAACAAAGTAATCTCCCTACCAAAAACCATATCTTCTTTCATAAAACCTAAAAACCTAAACAAAATATTTTCAAAAAAGAAAACCATAAAAGAATTTTTTCCGAAGAAAACCATATGATGTTTTCTTCTTCACGACACTTTGCAAATTAAATTTGAAGGCTGAAATTTGATGTGTTGCTGTGCTAAGCAAAACAAATATTACCAACACATGAAAAAACTGATCAGTTTAGTTTGATCGTGGCCAAGCATCATTAAGACACTTTTAAACTAGACGTACGATTTAAGCCTTTCATATAAAATATATATCTTGTAAAGGATTTATGTATATTTTTATTGATCTTGTAGTTTTAGGAAAATTAAACGAATGAAAATCTCGGAAAATTTTAAACGAAACTACACGACTGCCAAATTTTCATTTGTATTATCTCGCAATGTCTCCTACACAATAACTTGACAGGTTATACGTACCGTTTTAAGCAAGATGTGTTTAACACAATGAGTTCAATTTGCTTCGCGAGCAACAACTGATGATTAACTGAATTTCAAAATTTTTGTTAGACGAAGGATTTCAGATGAACGTCTATTGGTATGGAAAACACAGACAAAAGCAACTGACTGTTTATACAGTGTTGTATTATTTTGACACATATTTAAAGTGTTATTACGAATACAAATTCGTTTTCAAAATAAGCTCACCTTGTTAAATATAGCTTGGTTTTAATACCTAACTATAATGTAGCTCCCAAACTTAACGAACTCTGTTAATACATAAAACCAAAACTGCCAAACATCAACGTACTCAATTAAGTTTTTGTGGCTTAAAAAATAATTTCTTTAAGGAAATAGCATCGTTGATTGCAATTTACTTAAAGAATCAGTTGTTTATGTGTGTACTGAAACGAGACTGAATCAAGAGAACTACAATGAACGTAAAATAATTTTTAATGAAAAAAATTTAACATAAAATGTTATAAAGGATATATGAAGTAGCATAGTGATGAATTTACGAACTTGATTATTACCTGACCGCCTAATAGTGCTGCCAGACACGGATTTTACTCCAAATTGGTATATATTTCAGAGGGGAGTAAAAGCATTTTTCGGGAAAGAGATTTCATTGTGGACAACCAGGGTACTTAGGGATAATTGAGATATTTGTTGGGAATTTTTTTATTTATAAACCAAAAAGTAGTGTTTTTGTTTTTATTTATTTTATCCAGCATAAAAGCCTATAAACAAAATCAAAAAACCAAGACGACTCTAATTTAATTGCAATTAAACTTACCTTGTACTGTTTAGAGAAGGAGAATAAAAATTAATTTCTCCGGAGGTAGAAATTTTGGTAAAAGGAATCTATTACTACTTTATCTAAAGTCCTCTACGAACAACAAAAATAAAAATGTAAATAATGTTGATATATATTTTATCCCCCTGCTGAATCAGTAAATCTTTTTTACATAACAATATTTTAAATGAGCAAGGACAATATTAAAAGTTAAAAACAAAAATAAAAATTTTGTAAAGGAAATGTATATACGATTTTAAATACAACGTTTACAAATAGAATTTACATACAAAATAAAGCAATTTTTTGTGGGAGTTTTGAAGGACAAACTAAACAACAGTTTGGGACTGAGAATTTTGAAATGGGTGTAAAACTTAAAAACAAAGTAACAACACTGTGACTAATTTTTTTTATCGGCGGAGCTAATTGACTTTGGAATTAATATAGAATTTGTTAACTTACCGGCTTTGTGTTTTCTTAAGAAGTTATGTCTTTGAGGGCAATATTTTTAATTTATAGAAATCAGTGTAGGTTCTACAAAAGTAGGTCTGGAGTTAGCATTCCTGAAAATTTAACAACTGCTTTGAGGCCAATAAAATCTAAAGTTAGCAGAGAGAACCAGGTAGTTTTTTCTTATAATATTGTTGATATAAAAATAACAGTTTGCCGAATATTTTGTAGATAAATTACTTTGCTGATACGAAAACGGTTAGAACTGTAGGAGGAAAAGGTGGAAGTGGTTGCATATCTTTTTTGCAACTTTGGTGCAATGAGCGTGCAGGGCCGGATGGAGGCGATGGCGGTAATGGTGGTCATATTGTATTCGAAGCTTCAAAGGACGTAAAAAATTTGAACCATATATCTACTTCCATTTACGGGGAACAGGGTCAATGTGGAAGGCCCAAAGACTGCAATGGGAAAAATGCAAATCATACAGTTGTAAAAGTTCCTGTAGGTACTGTGATACGTAATAAGCAAGGCTTTATTGTTGGTGACCTTGATCGCGAACGTTTGATGTTCGTGGCGTCAAGAGGTGGAGTTGGAGGTAAAGGAAATAGATTTTTTACTACAGAGAAGCAAAACAGTCCAAGAGTATCTGAACATGGCCCTCCGGGAGAAGATATGATGTACATTTTGGAAATGCGAAGTATGGCAGATATTGGACTTATTGGGTTTCCAAATGCTGGAAAAAGTACTTTACTAAATGCTATAAGTCGTGCTCGATCTAAAGTCGCACCGTACGCTTTCTCAACACTGCACCCCCATATAGGAATGGTTCAATATTCCGACTATTTTCAGTTGGCAATTGCTGACATGCCAGGAATTATACCAGGAGCACATTGCAGTAAGGGTTTGGGATTACAATTTTTAAAGCATGTTGAACGTTGTTCAGCATTAGTCTATCTTTTAGACGCAAGTGCTGAAGCTCCGTGGTTACATTACGAAAGTCTGGTTTATGAATTGACGAAGTTTAATAAAATGTTAGCAAAATATCCGAAAATAGTTGTGGCAAATAAAATAGACCACGAAAACGCAAAAAAAAATTTAGTCGAATTGAAAAGAAGAATTGACGCAAATATTTTAGCCGTCAGTGCCCGAGATGGAACAAATCTGGAATCGTTTCTTTATAATTTAAGGTTCATTTATGAAAAAGAAAAAAAGTTGGAAAGTTTTGACTAAAATTGAATACTCCATAAGCATTGATAATTTGTGAACTAAAAACTTAAAACTGAGTAATTACTCTTGTAATATTTCTTGAATATATCAATAGACTGTAAGTAAATACTTGTATTATTAAAAACTCTAAAATCTGGGCTCAGTAACGATGTTAACCCTCAAATACATTCATTCATTTCATCATTCATTTTCAACATTCAATAATAACTAAATGGATAAAAAATTAGCATAATGTGAACTTGCAGAATGTTAGGATTTGAAAGAAGTCATTTTTATGTGTATCGTTACATTTAAAAAAATTCGAGAAACCTAAGGCCTTGTGTATTATATTGTTAAAAAGTGAGGGATAGTAATGGGTTCTGTGGGAGACTGTAGATGTGAATATATTTCAAATATTGCATTTAAGTTTTTATTTACTAAAGTTTTTAAATCTAATGGAATAACAATTGCAACTGTTTTCAAATCTATTAGATTTTTTCGAACAAAATTTTGTACACATTTTAATCACAATTTACAATTTTTTTTTGGCGTAAAAATGGGATTTTGTATAGAGGGCTCCCTGGTCTCTAAATAAATCCGTTGTTTTCGTTGATTAATTTCGCTGACAATCGCATAGCGAATATGATCCTCATATTTGAAGAAAATGCCATTGTTTTTTTTGAGCTCGTATGAAGAAATTTAAAAATGAATAAAAAAGTGGTTTAAGAAAATAAATAGGACTATTATAAACCAACAAATTTTGTATTTTTTTTTATAGTGGAGTGTGAAAATATAATAGAAATATACATACATAATTTAAATATGTATAAAAATAATTGCTATATCATTTGTTCACGAAGAATGTGAAAAAACAAACTCCAATTTTGTCAAATGCTAATTTAAAGTTTATTGAAAAATATAAAGTGGCGAAAGATAATAAAACGCTATACAACGTGAAATTGAAAACTGATAATGAAGCATACCGGAAAATTGTGGAAGAGGCAAAGGTAAATATTGGATGGGAATGGTGGAATGTTTATGTTGGAACGGAAATAACTCAATATAGGTATAAAACGTAGAGCATATAATTATTTAGCAAAGGAATGTAAAAACCAGGAGACTTGCTTTAGAAGCCATGGCAATTATGGGATAAAAAATTGCGGGAGTAATGAACTCATAAAAACTGCGCGAAAGTAAATAGCAGACTTAATATGAGGTCAGGTGAAAATTATCATGCAAATGATAGGGATTTCAAAATAAATTGGGCAACAAAACGAGATGATTGGTATGATGATCAATTAATAATTAAAGGAAGCAAATGTTCTATATACAAATGTAAAAGGTCTTATTAACAACTGTAATCAAGTTGAAATTACTGAATTAACAGAGTCTAGATTTTTTTATACTATCTGACACAAATGCAGCAAAGGAAATTTAGTTACATTGTTACCATCATATTATATCGTTATCACCATCATTGAGGACAGGTGGTCTTGTAATATGTTTAAAAACAGTATAGCAAAAGTAACTGAAAAATAGATGATACGACCTAGTTTTGCACACCTCTTATGTTGTATGCGTTAATTTTTATACATGAGTGGTGGGACCTACAGTTTAAAGTCAACTCCGAAAGTCAGATTTTTTGAGAAACTTTTCATTGCAATTTTAATTGGTCTCAGAGTTTTTGCCAGAAATCTGCTGGTGTGACCATATGTCAAACATGTTTTCCCATATTTCTGTTTTCCGCTATTTGATGAAACAAAAATGGGAAAATAAATATGCGTAGTGTGACCACAAAACAAAATTTTAGTTGTTTCAGTCATATTTCGGGCAAACAATAGAAAACAAAATTGGGATGAACAAATTGTGACCGTACCTTAAAGCAATGAATACAAATAACGCTTGGACAACCTGCAAAATAATAAGAAACTAATAAAAAGTACAAATTGAAAACAAAAAGGATAATTATATAAATAATAAAATTAATAAAGCGAACAAAGGCAAATGTAGAGAAAAAGAAAGGGCTTAGTAGTTAAATAATGTGATAAATCACTGATTTTATCAAATTTGATCAAATTGACTTGACTAATTGGAAATACTAAAAAAGTGATGACAATATTTCCTGATTTCGAAAGAGCGTTTGAAACAATTGACATGCAAATAATAAGCAAAAAAACTAAACGTATGGAATAAGAGACAAAGAATTTGAAGGGTAGTCGTAAAATCTATATAGAAAGCAGATAACTAAAGTAAATGTTTGCCTAATGGGAAAAATATAAAATGACTTCGGTGTAACACAAGGTTTAATACTAGTCACCATGATATTTATAATATTAGCTAATGACATGCCTAATATAATAGAGAGATGTAAAATGGATCTATATGAAGATGATACATTAGTCTTTACGTCTGCTAAAGATTACGAAGAATGTCAAATATGTAAATATATCACATGATATAAGTAAAATAAATAGCTGGTTGAAAATGAATAAATTAAAGCTTAATGAAAATAAAACGAACATAATGGAAATAAATATGAATACGAATGATCTATTTAAAATTAATTAGTTAATTACAGTAATAGAAAATGATGAACATATTAAATATCTCGAGTTTATAATAGACAAAAAGCTGAAATTTTCTTAAAAGAATTAGAAGTAAAATATCTAAACCTACGGCGATAAATATTTATAATACCGTAATTAAACCCAATATGAATATACTATTATTCTCAATACTGAAATAAATACACTGGTCAGTTTTCAACTGCCCCAGACCAAGATTTTTTTGCGTGTCACTCAATTTCAAATTCCGCATCTGGGCGATTGCTTTAAGCCGTGTATTGACCTGTTCAATTTTAACGTTTTTCCATCCGGTATTTCAAAACCTTCAGGAGCTTCTATAAAAATCTCCTCCTCCAAATCACCTTGTAGAAAGGCAGTGCACACATCTAAATTATTTATCGCCAAATTGAATTCAACAGCTAACTAAAATAAATATCTTAATGAGGAATATATTATGACTGGCGAATAAGTCTCGTTGTAATCTATATTGGAACGTTAAGTACAGCCTCTTGCCACCAGTCGAACCTTGTAGCGATCGATCGATCATCATATTTTAATTTAAATATCCATTTCGTAGAAAGTTTTCTTTCATCGCCGTTGCAATCTACGACGCTCCACGTATTATTTTCGATTAATGAATTCAACTCATCAGTAATCGCTGCTTTCCAAAACTCCTTTTCATTGCAGTTGACAGCTTCGACAAAATTGTGTGGCTCAATTATTGACCCCAAAGCTGCATATGTTACGTAATCGTTCATATTGGTTGGTCGCGATATTCTGGATGAACGCCGGAGGGTTTGAACCTCAAGTATTATCCTCACCAAATTACCAGTATTCAATGAATGAGATCTCTCAATTAGTCCATCGTTTTCAATAACTTGGACCTGATTCTTCTGAAAATACATTTCATTTTCCATGAATACCGTATTTCTACTTACATGCATTTTCTTTGATATTGGATTGTAGAGCATATATGCCTTCGAAAATTCACAGTATCCAAGCCTTAGACATTTCACTGATCTAGGATCCCATTTTCTTCGCAACTGTTTTGGCGTCATCATCATTGCCACACATCCAAAAAGCTTCAAGTATGATAAATTCTGTTCACGGCCACTCCATACCTCCTCAGGCGATCTTTCATTAACATTTTGTGAGGTGTTCTATTTAATAAATATGTTGCTGTACTTATCGTCTCAGCCCAAGAACTATTTGCCAAACCAGTATCATACAACATCGTCCGCGCTTTCTCAACTATGGTTCTGTTCATTCGTTCAGCTTTTTCATTCTGCTGACGTTTGATGAATTATACCGCTACTTTCACAAATTTGCCTGATGTCTTTGTTGCAGAACTCTAAACCTTTATCAATACGAAATATTTTAATTCTCTTTTCCGTTTGATTCTCCACCATCTCCATACATATTTTAAATTTTGCCCTAACCTCGGATTTGCGCTTCAGTATGTAAATAAATACCTTATGGGAATAATCATCCAAAAATAAAAGGAAATACAGGCCTCCACCCATTGATGGCTCCTCCATGGGACCGCATACATCTGTATGTACCAATTCAAGTACATCGTTCGTTTTACTAGTCGATAATTTGAAACGTAAGTTTGTTTGCTTGCCCTGTAGACAGGAGATGCATTTCCCATTTTCCGATTAGCCCTGCTCGCAAAATGAAGGATGGCCCAATCTTCTATGCATAATTTCCTTCGTAACACCAGCAAAATCCTCACGCGCTGTGTAAACATCCAATTGATAAACGTCTCTATAAAGAGCACCAGTGGCTATTATTTTGGCAATTCACACGACTTTGTATGGTGTATGTTGTATGGAATACATTTGTTTGTTTGTGAACGCTCAATGCTATGCTGTATTGTGTATCTCGTGGCATTCAAACAATTTGATAGCACGAAACCAATACAACTTTTAAAAACATATGGAAAAAATGTGTATAAGTGTATCGGATTTTTATATGAAAAATATCAACAACAATCATACACTGTTGTATGTTCTTCCAACAATACAATGAATACAACGGCTTGTGTGAATTGACCACATATGTTTTTAAAAGTTGTATTGGTTTCGTGCTATCAAACACGAGATATACAATACAGCATAGCATTGAGCGTTCACAAACAAACAAATGTATTCAATACAACATAGATGATACAAAGTCGTGTGAATTGCCCAAATGTTAACGATTGTATAATACTAGTTATCGAAAGAAAAATCTCTTTTCTTTCAGTTAAATTACTTGATTCCAATACAATGCATTAAATGAGTCGTGGCCATGCCCTAAGTGGCGGTGTCAGTAAAAACATAAACAACCTAAATGTTTATTTAATTTAATTTAACGCTTACAATTGTTTCATTGGCTTATTCCTTTAAGCTCTGGAACTGAAGAGTATTTTAGAAGGGTAATACTACTTACTTTTACAAAATTTTTATAATCCCAGTAGCGTCCATAGTAAAAGTCTTGCAGTTATCTGTCTTTCTTTTTAAATGTGATATCTTATCGCCAATTTGATGTTTTGTTGTTGTGTCTATTTGATAAACAATATAAATTAATTAATTCAATTATTTTTGAAGTCTTACAAACTTTGATAATCTGATAATCATACGAATTGAAACAAAGTCTGTTAAATTTTATGCAATTGTTTTTGTTTTTAATTTTATTTTATTTCCTATAATTAATATTTCCTATAATTTATTTCTTATAAACTGAATAAGTTCAGTAAAGTACATATTATGAAAACCATTGAGGTGTAAAATTATTTCAAATTCTTATCACAAATAAATTATGATTTAGATTTTTATTTAAATTTTTATAAACAATGCAAAAGTAGGCATTACACAGCTATATTTACCTCTTATCATTGTTTTAAGTCTTTATTGAATATTCATAATTTATTACATTGGTTTGTTTACCATTGTTTGCTTATGATAAGAAAAAACAAGATTGAGTGGAAAATATTTGAATAAATTGTTTTGTAAAATTTTATTTCCATAATAAATATAGTAATTAAACCCTAATCTTTGCTAGAATTATTCAAATACCTTTGGACATGGCTTAGTTTGTGTTGCGTGATGAACTGTTATCGGTTATAAAAGCCTTAAATAATAGTATTGAATCTGTAACAGAGATCAGCAATGAATCGTTTTTTTCGAACAAAGGATCAATAACTTCGTCGAATGAAATGAAGTTATCTCAGAAAAATATCACACAATTGCAGTATATTTTTATGATAAGTATATGCAGTGAAATTGATTAAAATTATTGCAATATTGCAATATTATTTAAATTTAAGATATTTTTTTCTACATGTGACGCACGTTGTCTGCTTAATAATGACTGATGTTATAGGGGAGTACTTATAACCTCTAGATCTAGAAGATTGATAGTTCGAAAACCATCGAATTCTCCAGCTTAGCTATGGACCAAGAATTAGACCCAGAAATTCAACTTTTAAGCTTAAACTAAGCCTGACCCTATTTATTCTATATAGAGTAAGAGGAGGCACTTTGCATCTCCTAGTTCACAGCATTGTATTAGTTGTGCAACGATTCTGTACCAACGTTGCAATCGTAATGTCGTCAGCATAAACAACCATTTGTCCTAAGGTTCCAATCTTTATCATTCTCAAGCACTGTGTGCTTTCAATGGATGACGTAGCCTGTCAGGGTTTAAGATGTGGTTCAATGAAAATTGTTTAGAGCTACAAGAATCGGATCTGTCTAAACATTTTTGAAAGGATCTACAATGTCCAAAAGTCAAAAGGGGGATTTTTCCAGCTGCGAGATAGGTCTGTCTCAATCTATCTGGCTTACTGTTGAGATGCAGATAAGTGAGTGAGGTTGATTGGTTAATTTTCAATGTTTTAAATAGAAAGATAAATGGGACTGGAGTTCTTTCGTTTAGTTTCTAATCCTTTTCCAATTTTTTGAGTAGATATCACTTTAGAACTCCTTCAATTCAGAGAAATGTGAGTCCAACACGGGAATTGGAAAATTCTACAACTCAGAGAATAATAAATTCCAGTCCTTAGGACTGCACTTGATTTGAAGTTATCCGAATTGAAGAGAAATCCTCAGGCCTTTACTATTCTTCAATCATTGGTAACTACATCGATGTTTCTATATTTCATTACGTAAAGCATAGGCTTAGGGGTGGAGTTCTCAACAGAAATGCAAGCCATTGTCCGCTAGCGTTGACGAATCTTACCGTTCCTCCTTTACTGCAATGATAATTCTAATCAAATTCACTTCAGAAAATTATAATGCAAATATACTGCCAGTCAAAGATTTCTTGTTCAGATAATTTTTTATTTGTCGAAACCACTGATACTTTGTGCAAAAAGCATTACCAATAATCTTATCAGGTCAACAAGAAGTCCTATATAAGGTGAGCAATTTTTGGCAAAATATCAGTTTACAAATTCATCAACATGTTGAAGTTCGTAATTTTATTGTCTGTCGTAGCCTGTGCCTTTGGAGCTACCGTACCTGAGGGTATGTTGCCCCAATTGGATGGTCGCATTGTTGGCGGAGAAGCTACAACTATAGGCAGCATCCCCTGGCAAATTTCACTCCAACGTAATGGTGGCCACTCCTGCGGTGGTTCTATCTACAGCTCCAACATCATCGTTACTGCCGCCCATTGTTTGCAATCCGTATCTGCTTCAGTTTTGAGTGTCCGTGCCGGTTCAACTTACTGGAACAACGGTGGTGTTGTGAGCAAAGTTGCTGCTTTCAGGAACCACGAAGGTTACAATGCCAGAACCATGGTTAACGATATTGCTGTCATCCGTTTAGCCTCTTCCCTGACTTTCTCCTCTACCATTAAACCTATTGACTTGGCTACTGTTGCACCCGCAAATGGTGCTCCTGCTTCCGTTTCTGGTTGGGGTACGACTTCATCTGGTGGCAGCGCACCTACTCAATTGAGAGTTGTCGACGTTAAAATCGTTTCTCAATCTAGCTGCGCTTCTTCCACCTACGGTTATGGCTCTGAAATCGAATCTACCATGATCTGTGCATACACTGTCGGTAAGGACGCTTGCCAAGGTGATTCTGGTGGCCCGTTGGTATCCGGTGGTGTCTTGGTTGGTGTTGTCTCCTGGGGCTATGGCTGTGCTTACACCAACTACCCTGGTGTCTATGCTGATGTTGCTCCACTCAGCAGCTGGGTTGTTAATGCTGCTAACTCTGTTTAAATTATGACTTCAATAAATTGATTTGCGAAATAAAATTATTTTTGTTTTAATTTTTGAGTAATAATCCCTTGTAGGATATTAATTTCACAGTCTTCATTATCTGATTTGTCATTCTTTTTTAGTTTTTTTTATCTGTTGAGGATTTTACATTTGACATGATATTTTAAGTATTTTCTTTTTTGATTTCATATGATACTGTGCTGCGTTCTAGTCAAAAAATATATCAACTTGAATAAGGAAATGTTAGGATCTCTTTTATTATTTATATAGAATGAGCAAAGCTTTATAGGCTGTGTGGACTCTGTAGCAAGTACATTAGCTAAACAATTATCCGGGATATCCATGTTGCAAGAAACCCTTATTAGATTGACACAAAACTGATACGATAGTCAGCTGAGAGAGTTGCGACTAATACCAACCAATCTTCATCTAAAGTTTGCACCCGAAAGATATCTAATTGTTAATTTTTGAGATTTTTTACTCAATATCGTTATGTTTCTCTTTATTACTACCTTTTTATTTACAGTTTTTGATTGCCCAACTGTAATACAAAAATCAAATTATTTTTAATACGAAACCAGAATTTTTGGGCTGTGAGAAATGTTGTGATTAATTATAATGCCTTTACATATCAGAAACTATTTAAGAAAGTTTTGCTAGAAGGTTTTCGAGAAAATTGGATGGAATTTCATTTAATAGTAATAATTAATAAAATATTTGATCATCCTAGGCTATATAATTAATTCAATTAATTTATTTAATTAATTATAATCGATTAATTAATTTGCTTACTAACGATGTCACTTCAAAATTCTAAAATCCGGTTAAGAATATAATTTTAGCAACAACAACCGCTGATTATTAGTGCAGTTTTGCTAAACATAAAGAAAATTTTTATTGCGCACCACACAAATATAATTAAATGAATGAATGAAAAGAATGTACGCGCCTTACGTCTCATGTCAAATATCATTCCAGATAAGAAAAGTCTTTTACTTTTGTTTGTAAATTTTGAATTTTTATTCGTTCTTTTACTGACGCGTGCTTATTGGCTTTGATTTGCTTTGCGTCATTAATTCTTAACAAATTTATCTTTAATCTATTCAATTCAATTTGTTTATATTAATATATTCTTATTTATAATATTTGTTAACTTATCTATGGCTTTTGTTGTACTTTGTTATTTTTGTGCAAAAAATATAAAGAAGTTATCGAAATCTGATTGACAGCTATAAGTGAAGAGTTTAAAGAAAAAATTTAAGGACACAAAGAATTGTTATCGAAAGTTATTTCTGTTTTTTGTGTATGACATCAATTTTTGTTTTCGCCTGTTCTATTATGCGAGAATTTGTTAACAATTTGAAATTCATAAAATAAATATTCGCAATCAGAAAATTCGAAAATAATTTTTTCCATTTGCCTTCACTATTTCGTATTTTCCAATTTCGAATTTAGAACACGAATGCTTATATTATATTACTTTAAATTGTAGTAATACTTACTCCCTTAATTGGTCATTACAACACTTCCGACAGGATTACAACCTATATTCTTACGCCACCCATGTTGTGGGGAGCAACAGTATAAAAGATTTTTGAGAAACTGTTTTCATGGCAATTTTATTTACTCTTAGTGTTTTTGCCAGAAATCTAGTGAGCAGAAGCTCATATTCATATTTCGTTTTGTACCAGATATCTGGGCTGAGGTTAGAACCATGGCCTCACGCCTAATACGCCAACACATGACCTAGTGCTTTATTTTCTATATTTCTTGAAAGCCCTTCTATATTTTTCTGGCGGATTAATCCTTAAATGGTTGCTATTCAATTTTTTTTCAGAATTAAAGAGCTTTTTAAATGGGCAATAATCCTAAACCTGACAAATAATTTTCTTTCTCTTCTTGGGATATTGCTTCCAGCATTAATAATGACAGCCTGGTGGTTAAGTGGAGTGTATAAAAAATAATTGGTCAATGCACACAAGCCGTTGTATCGTTGTATTCATTGTATTGTTGGAAGAACATACAACAGTGTATGATTGTTGTTGATATTTTTCATATAAAAATCCGGTACACTTATACACAAATTTTCCATTGGGCAATTCACACGACTTTGTATGGTATATGTTGTATGGAATACATTTGTTTGTTTGTGAACGCTCAATGCTATGCTGTATTGTGTATCTCGTGGCATTCAAACAATTTGACAGCCCGAAATCAACACAACTTTTTAAAAACATATGAAAACATATACACATTATTTTCATTCACGCAATTTGATAGCACGAAACCAATAGAACTTTTAAAAACATATGGAAAAAATGTGTATAAGTGTATCGGATTTTTATATGAGAAATATCAACAACAATCATACACTGTTGTATGTTCTTCCAACAATACAATGAATACAACGATACAACGGTTTGTGTGAATTGACCAATTCTTTTACCACACTTAATGAAACAACTTTCACTTGTAAACTCTACTCCATAACCTTTTTCAACCAATTGGCTCACCGATATCAAATTCGTACAAATATGTGGCACGTAAATTACATTTGTTGTAGTAATAACATTCACTTTCGAGTGTATATATATGTATTCCATAGTTTTTCTAAGTATATACTCCTTTATTAATTAATATATACTCTGTTTTTTAACATACTCTATATCTTTGTAAACTTTGTCACTTAAAATTTAGAAAAAAAAAAAACATGAAGTAAAGTCTTATTCCAATAAAGTCACTTGAATTGTAAAGTCACGTTTTTTCTTTAATAAAGTTGGAATAGGTTATGGGCCTATGCATATGAATTTTCCAGAAAATTCAAGTGAAAATAAAGGAGATAAAGTTAAAAATAAATTGTTTAACCAACATAAACTTTATTTTTAAAATCAAATAAAATAAAATAAAGATGACGGACACAAAAACAAAATTTAATAAATTGAACAATGAAAATTATGTAAATTGGAAATTTCAAATGTAGCTACTATTGAGAAAGCAAAATTTATGGAAGCTGGTGATCCGTCCTGAACCTAAGTTTAAAAATAATGTGATGGAGAACAAGGCAGTGATTGATGAATGGGACACCAAAGATGATGAGGCCAGGGCAACCATTGGATTGCTTGTGATGGATGACCAACTTTGCCATATAAGAAACTCCAAAACGGCAAGAGAAATGTGGGATAATTTGAAAAATTATCATGAAAAGAATACTCTGTCTAATAAAGTGCATTTAATGAGGAACATTTGTTCGTTAAAATTGGAAGAAGGCGGCAATGCGGTGGCCCATATTAATACAATGAACGAGCTATTTACAAAATTGCGTGATGTTGGTGAGGAAGCCTTATCTGATAAATGGAGTTGCTATGTTGTTGAGCAGTTTACCGGAGGGCTATGATACACTTATAACATCTCTAAAATCCAGAAAAGAAGATGAAATTAATTTTGCTTTTGTTCAACAGAAAATTATCGCCGAATATGAAAGACGTTTGCACGCTGATGGAGGCGCAGTGGGTGATGCTGTTTTGAAAGTTGTTGCTAAGCCTGGTGGTGTTTGCTATTTTTGTAAGAAACCCGGTCATCTAAAGAAAAATTGTATGAAATATAAAAACTGGAAACAGAAACAAAGACCAGAAAATAGTTTCAGCAGAATCAATTCTGTGGAGGAAATATTTAATTCAGATTTTCTTTTCAAGTTTGGTAAGAATAAATATTTATCTTGTTGGCTTGTTCATTCAGGCGCTACTCGTCATGCTGTCAATGATTACAAATTTTTTCAAAAATTGGATGAATCTTACAAGAGTCATATTTAATTGGCTAATGCTGAAAAAGTTGCTATTGAGGGCATTGGGTCAGGTGAACTGATGTTTTATGATAAATACGGTAAGGAGCATAAATTTTTCGCAAAGCAGGTTTTATATGCACCTAGTTTGGTGGGAAATATAATTTCAATAAGACAGTTAACGAGATTCGGTTTTGATGTAACATTTAATAAAAATATTTGCTGCATAAATTTGAATGGTAAAAATATTGGTATGGCTGATATCGAAGGAGAAATGTATATTTTACGTCAACATGATAAAATAAATGCTTTAATTCAACATAATAATAACTGTATTCATGTATGGCATCGAAAGCTGGAACATCGTGATCCTGAAGCCATAAGAAAGATGTTTTCGGAAAACTTAGCTGATGGTTTTAAAATTGTTGAATGTGGTATAAAGGAGATATGTGAAACTTGTGTGAAGGGGAAGCTGACTAGAATGCCGTTTCCAAAACGATCAGTACGCAAATCAACGGAGCCATTACAGTTAATCCACTTTGATGTTTGTGGAACGATGCAAACTACTACACAATGTGGAAAAAGGTATATAGTGACTTTTATAGATGATTATTCAAATTTTACAATAATTCGATTAATATCAAAGAAATCAGAAGTAGAACGAGTATTTAAAGATTTTATAATGTTTTGTCGTACATATTTTGGTAGAGCTCCCAAGGCCATTCGTTCCGATAGAGGTGGGGAATATACCGGAAAAAATTTTACTTGTTTTTTACAGTCTGAAGATATTCAAATACAATTAACAGCCCCTTATAGTCCTCAACAAAATGGCAAGGCCGAAAGAAAAAATAGAAGCCTAATTGAAATGGCCAGATGCTTACTAATAGATGCTGATTTGCCTTACTTATTTGGGGAGAAGCTGTATCGACTTCGAATTATATTCAAAGTAGAGTTTTTACAAGATCTACAAATAAAACTCCATATGAATTATGGTATGGTTCAAAACCGAATTTAAGCCTCTCTCACATTTTTGGTTCAGAATGTTTTGTACACGTTCCATCTGAAAGAAGGTATAAATTAGATGATAAAGCACTAAAAACGACTCTTTTGGGATATGATGATAATTCAAAAGCTTTTCGTTTTTACAATCCTATAATGAAGAGAGTAGTCATAAGCCGTGACGTTCGATTTTTAGATTACATTAAAGATAATACTGATGAAAACATTTTTATTAAGTTTCCTAAAGCCTGCCAAAATTATCCATATTTGATTGAGAAAGAGAAAATTAAATCAGAAATTCAGAATAAAACCAATCCATTATTGATTGAGGAAGAGAATACGGAACAACAACAACAAAATTCAGTCAATAATGATACGGCACAACTTAATGAAAAAACTGATAAAGAAGATGATTCTGAAAAACATTTGGAAATACATACACCAACAGTTAGAGTTTCTAGCCGTACAAATAAAGGCAAAGAACCTAGAAGACTAATAGATGAATTATGGTCAATACAAGAAACCAAAGAACCTAAAACATATACTTACTTACTTACTTAATTGGCCATAACAACCCGATTAACGGATTTCGCCCTGCCGCAACACATCCTTCCAGGCGCCTCTGCTTCTTGCGCGCCTACGCCAGTTGGTCACACCAATCGATGACAGGGCTTCCTCGATTTGGTCCTTCCAACGGATACAAGGTCTCCCTCTTCGCCGACTTCCGCAGATCCCCGCATCAAATACCCGTCTCGCTGGAGCATCCTCTTCCATTCGAACGACATGGCATGCGCAGCTGCTGGGTATTAATACGCTCTACAACATCCATGTCGTTGAGGAGCTCACACAGCTCACTATTGTATCGGATGCGGAAATCATCGCCAACACGTACTGGACCGAAGATCTTACGCAGTACTTTTCTCTCGAACACTCTCAAGGCTGCTGCATCAGTACTTAATAGGGTCCATGCCTTTGCGCCATAAAGAAGCACGGGTAGGATGAGCGTCTTGTAGAGTGTTAGCTTCGTCGTACGAGAGAGGTCTCTGCTACTCAATTGCCTATTGAGACCATAGTGGAACCTGTTGGCAAGAGTGATCCTGCGCTTGATCTCCAGACTGACATCATTTGTGGTGGTAACGGCGGAGCCAAGATAAATAAATTCCTTGACTGTTTCAAAAGTATAGTTATCGGCCGTAATCTGAGAATTAATACGCCGCACGTCCCTACTTGTCGATAACATATACTTTGTTTTGCCCTCATTTACTGCCAAACACATCTTAGTAGACTCGCGTTCAATAGCACTAAAGGCAGCAGTAACATCTCGCTTCGTACGCCCTATGATGTCTATGTCGTCAGTGTACGCAAGCAACTGGACACTTTTTTGAAAAATAGTGCCACTGCGATGCACTCCTGCCTTTCGCAGAACACTCTCCATGACGAAGTTGAAGAGGTCGCATGATAAGGGGTCGTCTTGTCTGAAACCTCGCACGGTATCAAAAGGCTCGGAGAGGTCCATTCCTACCTTGACGGAGCTACAGGAATTGCTCAACGTCATTCTACATAGCCTTATCAGCTTCGCAGGTATACCGAGCTCAGACATTGCGGCAAAAACACGATCCCTTATGGGGCTATCAAAGGCAGCCTTATAGTCGACAAAAAGAAGGTGTGTGTTGACTTGTTTCTCGTGGGTCTCTTCCAGGATTTGGCGTAGTGTGAAGATCTGGTCGATAAAACTAAACATATACGGAAGCAATTAATTGTGATGAAAAGGCTCAGTGGCTAGCTGCTATGCAAGACGAAATGGAATCTATGAAAAGGAATCAGACTTGGGAACGCGTCAAATTGCCCGAGGGAAAGACAGCCATAGGAAGTAAATGGGTGTATAAAATAAAACGTAATTCCGATGGTGAAATATATCGTTTCAAAGCAGGTCTAGTTGCTCAGGGCTTTTCACAGAAATATGGAATCGATTATGATGAGGTTTTTGCCCCAGTGGTATCCCACAGTACATTCAGAATTTTATTATCAATTGCTGGAAAGACAAATATGATTATGAATCACATTGATGTAAAAACAGCCTTTTTAAATGGAAAATTGTCCGAAACAATTTATATGAAACAGCCCCAAGGTTTTAATGATGAAAATAGTGAACTGGTTTGCCTACTAAAGAGAAGCATATATGGCTTAAAACAGGCTGCAAGATCATGGAATAATACATTACATGAAATCTTAATCGGAATGGAATTCAAACAGTTTTAATGATCCTGTCTGTATTATGGCAATACTTACGGGAACATATGCTATATAATCGTTTATGTTGATGATCTCATTCTGGCTTGTTCAACAATGGAACAAATAAGGTACGTTGAAGCCAACCTATTAATTAATTTCCCTATAGAAAATCTAGGCGAATTGAAACATTATTTGGGAATTGAAATATCGAAAGATTTCGATGGGAACTTTCAAATTTGTCAATCGAATTATATAAATAAAACAGTTATTGAATTTGGGCTTCAAGATGCAAAATCCGTTAGAACCCCTTTGGATTTATGTTACGGAAAAGGAGGAGATACTAATTTACTTGAAAATAATATTATGTATCGCAAATTGATTGGACATCTTTTATATATTTCCGTTAACACCAGACCTGATATCTCATCAACTGTAAGTATTTTAGGGCAAAAGGTATCGCGGCCCACTAATGAAGACTGGATACAGTGTAAGCGTGTTTTAAAATATTTAAAATCAACAGCAAATTTAAAATTGAATTTAAGCAACAAAGATAATGAACAAAAACTAATTGGTTATGCTGACGCGAACTGTGCTCAAGAAAGAATTGAAAGAAAATCTAATAGTGGCCGAATATTTTTCTACAATGGTGTCAAAAGCAAACACTGGTTGCTTCTTCAACATGTGAAGCGGAATATATTTCAATATCTGAATCTGCAAAAGAGGCAAAATGGCTCAGACAACTACTGGAAGATTTGCAGCAACCAATTAATGAACCAACAACTCTCCTAAATGATAACCAAAGCTGTTTGCGACTTTTAAACGACGATAAATTTTCCTGTAGAACAAAGCATATGGATACGATACAAAATGACAAAAGATTTAGTGAAGAAGGGTATCACATCAATAAGCTATTGCCCTACAGAGGAGATAATAGCTGACATTTTAACGAAGCCGTTGGCGCCAATTAAACATGATTATTCTCGTGGAAGATGTAACTTAAAGTGAATGAGGAGTGTTGTAGTAATAACATTCACTTTCGAGTGTATATACATATATATATTTCACAGTTTTTCTAAGTATATACTCCTTTATTAATTAATATATACTCTGTTTTTTAACATACTCTATATCTTTGTAAACTTTGTCCCTTTTAAAATTTAGAAAAAAAGATAAAGTAAATTCTGATTCCAATAAAGTCACTTGAATTGTAAAGTCACGTTTTTTCTTTAATAAAGTTGCAATAACATTCTCAATATTTGCATCAATTAAATTGTCCACATTCAGTTTTACAACAACATCACCTTTACCCAATGCCTTTAAACTGCAGTTATTCGCAACTACTACACTTTCATCCGAAGGAAATTCCATAAATTTTTTAAAATAATTCTTATTGTTTGTCATATGGGTCGTAGTGCCTGAATTAATTAACCGATACTCCCCATTGTAAACGTATAGTGAGTTGAACGCCGCAGTCAACGTTGTAGCATTCGAGTTTCCAGCCTGGTTGAATTTTTAAGACCTACAATTTTTCGCCATGGCCTTCCTTTCCACATTTAAAACAAACAATGCTTTTCTTCTTCTTATTCGCATCCTGAGTTCTGATAAACTTTTGTCTGCTATAGAATGCTGCATCGGATGATGTTGTTGCACCTGCCGAGTTGTTGTAATTGTCAAAATCTTTCAAAAGCTTCATCTTTATTGAATCTGATGTTATTTCAATATTGCTGCTCTCTATTGCCATAATCATTGGTGTAAAATATTCCGGTAAGCCACTCAGTAACAAGCTGCCTACCCATTCACCGCTTACGACCATTTCCATTTCATTCAGTTTCTGCGCCGTAGAAATTATTGTATCGAGATATTCGCTGATATTCTCACAATTCACCGAATGTCATCATATGTTGATTTCAACCTATCCCACATCTTTTTAGTCGTTGCTATTCCCTGGATGTGTTTATACAAATATGGTGAAATGTACAGCACAAGTCTGGACAGTGCCTTCTCCTGAACATCGACTTAATTTCAGTACCTAGAAGTGCCTGCCAGTAGCCTTGCAGCTTTAGTGCATGCTCAGCTGCAAATTTCCACCTATGGTATTTATTTCTGCCCGTTAACTTTTCTATTTCAATAACTCGTTCCATTTTTGCGCACCTGGACCCATAACAAGTTGAAATTACGCAGTATTCGCAGAAACATTAATCGAAAAGTAAAAAAAACGCGCGTCCTTTCACATAACCTTCAATTTTATTAACAGATACATAAAAAATATAAAAGTCAAATATTTACAGAGTTGTTATATAATAGATGGTTTAGAAATTTATTTTCATATTCCAACAAAAACAAATTTTATTTGCAACGAATATGAAAAAGGCTTAGGGCTTTCATCCCTAAGAATTTTTTAAAAGATATACGCCGGTCTATAATTCCAAAACTATAATTTTTTTAATAAAATGTTTTTTAGGCGAATTAATCACATCATTTTTGTTAATAATTGATACAAATTATAGAAGGAGATAGGTCAGGGAACTTCACCCACTAATGGGTTAAAAAGGGGAAATTTTGAATATTTTTTAAATTCTTCAATGAAAATTTTAAAAATTCCTTATTATTTAATTATTAATCGAAATGTGATTGATTTTCGGTCACAAGGAATACAGTTTCTTGTGCAAAAGGTAATTAAGAAGATAAATATTACAAAATCAAAATAAGCCATACTTACTTACTTGTGTAAACACATCACAAGTCACCAAACACACAGAATAGAAACCTTTGACGTTTGACAAACGCTCATAGCAGCAACTTTACTGGCCAATTTAGAGGGAGAAAAAAATGTTATAATGTTTTGCGAATCAAATGTGTTAGAAGCAACAGATATACAGAGTGAAAACTGGCGGTTAAAGTAGAAAAACTAAATCTAAATAAACATTTATTTTGTGTTAAAAAAGGGAAAATTTGGAATATTTTTTAATTTCTTCAATGAAAAGTTTAAAGATTCGTAAATATTTAAATATTTATCGAAATGTGGGTGATTTTTGGTCACAATGAATATAGTTTCTTGTGCAAGAGGTAGTTAAGAAGCTAAATATTACAAGATCAAAAAAGACGTACTGCTCATACAAATTTTTTTTAGCTGAAAGTAGATATTTTTAATTTCTTATATTTTTTAATTTCTTGAAATGAAAAGTTAAAAATTGTTATTGTTATTAGTTGATTTTATTATTTATTAATAGTTTTACACAAAAATTAAATTTTTTATTAACTCTCGCCAATATAAAAAACCCACCCCGAAAACTAAAAAACATAAATAAACAAAACAGACAGGGACAGAAATACTTTTTGGTAATATTTGCTGTCCCTTTCATAATTCGCTGGTAAACGTCAAAATTCCGTTTCTATACCGCTTATACGGTGTCACAAGTTCCCATCAAGTTATTAGGAGCAATGTGAAAAACTTGATGTAAACATTTTTCTACGTGTGATTTTTGCTTCTCTTTCTAACATATGAATTCTTTCGACTGTAAAACATATATCTAACCTGCTCACTCTTTCGCTGTTTTTAAATCACAGATGATATATTATCGGTCACAGTTGTCTAGTCAAATTTGATTCACATATCAGTCAAAGTTGACACAAGTCAAACTTGATGCATATATCGGTCACGATTGACATGTATTTGGGTCACAGTGACTACCAAATTGATTTAAAGATTTTACTTAGAAACTTAATTTTTTTATAAGCAATTTATTTTCATTAAATAAAATTTGAATACATAATTAAATACTGTTAATAGTTAAAAATTTCATATAAATAAAATAAAAATTCGTTGATTGCAAACAAAGTAAAAACAAATATGTGTTTTGTTTCAATTAAACTCTTTATTGTTCGCACTACTTTTATGTGCCACTGTTACAACTCCAACAATAATTGCTTGTTCACTATACTACTCAGTGGTGTTGTGCTAATTTTTTTTAACGGAACGCGTTCCGGACTCCGGTTCACGGTTCGGAAAAACAAGCCGGTTCGTTCCGGTTTTTGTCCCGGTTCAAAACCTTGTTTATAAAAATACATATAAAAATTCTTCAAAAATTAAAAAAAAAATCAGCAATTATTTTTAATTCTTTTTTTCAAAACGTCAGCCAATTCTCGTTATCAGAAATCATCTTTAGTTCCGGAACGTGTTCCTGTCCAAAAAGGAAGTACCGGAACGACGTTCCGGAGCGTTCCGGCTCGACAACGCCACTGATTCTACTTTATACTTCTGTTCGCGCAAACACTAACAACTCCGATAGATATTCACAATAGCGACCTTCAATCCACGACTTGTTGCTTTGTTACTTCGCACGCGTTGTCTTCACACAAGAATGACTGAATTCTTCCTACTCGTTGGTCGCTTTGACTGGCCTTTTTATATACGCACAAAATCAGTCTGATGAAAGTACTGGAAGGAGAATGTTCTTGTCTTCGCCTTTTTGAGAGTTCTATCGCGACTACATTGGTGTTTGTGTATTTTGTTGACGTTGTTTGTTGTTGCGTTCTTATTTACTTGCCTATCTCCTTTTCTTTCACACTTGTTGTTGGTGCTTTACTTGTAACGTATTCGTTGCATTTATGTGTGTGTAGCTTTTGTTTATCGTTAATGTTAAACGATGTTTTCATGTGAAATGATATTAGGTCGTTTCCATTTGCGTAACACTGCCGCTCACTGTACACGACATCGTTTAACCGTTTAATTATTTTATACGGTCCATCCCAGCTGGTTTGTAGGTTGGGAGATAATCCCTTCTTCCGCTTTGGGTTGTAGAGTAGAACCAGTTGTCCCTCATGGAAGCGCCCTCCATGTTTGCTGCTCGATCAAACCTTGCTTTCATTCTATCACTGACCACAAATTCATGGATCTCATTTAGGCTTTCCTCTTTTCCATTGTAGGTGGCATCCCTCTCTATGGCGGGCTTAACGCCAAACCCTAAGTCACCGGGCAGTTTTATCTCAGTCCCAAAACTAATCTTGGCGGGTGATCTATATGTTGAATCGTGGACCGCAGATCTGTACGCCAGTAGAAACCTCGGAATGTGTTCGTCCCAGTCCTTCTGTTGCTCGCTCGCTATTTTCCGCAAGTATTCCTCCAGGGTTCGATTAAACCGTTCTACCATTCCGTCAGACTGTGGGTGAAGCGGCGTCGTTCGAGTCTTCTTAATACCTATACCTCACACATTTCCTTGAATACAGCTGACTCGAAATTTCTGCCTTGATCGGAATGTAGCTCTATTGGAACCCCGTAGCGGCATACCCAGTTGTTCACAAAAACATTTACTATTGTGTTCGCCTCTTGATTGGGTATGACATATACTTCCGGCCATTTGCTGAAATAGTCCATCACAACGAGAACATATCGGTTTCCGACATTGCTGATAGGAAAAGGACCTGCTACTTCCATCGCTATCCGCTCGAAAGAAGCGCCCGAGTTATATTGTTGCAGCTGACCTCGAGTTCTTCCTACTGGACCTTTAGCGGCAATACACTGCCGCTGCTTGCTGACATCCAACCCAATAAAAACGTTGTTTTAAGCTTTCCAGCGTCTTGGTCACTCCAAGATGTCCTCCGCTAGCTCCATTATGGAACTCCTTTAACCCTTCTTTCATCTTGGAGGAAGGCACTACTAATAGGTTAGATGAGGTCTTCCATCAGCGCTTTCCCAATGTCGATATAACCACCCGTTTATCAACCTTAAACTGTCCCATAGTGCCCAATATGCTTTTGTAAGAGAACCTTCTGCGGATATCTCATTTCTGGTAGGTCGTTTGTTCTCTCCTTTAGCTGTTATTATCTCGCCAATATTGGGTTATTTCTTTGTGCTTCGGTCCAGTTTTCGTTGGCTTCGATCTTCGTTAGCCGGATATCAACGATGGATTCTGTCTTCTCAGCTTTTGCGCAATGTTTACACTCCAAATTACAGGGTCGGCTAGAGAAGTCATCAGCATTCCCATGTTTTATGCCTCTTCGGTGTTCAATGCTGAAGTCGTAAGTCTGTAGGCGCTCAATCCAACGTGCTAACTATCCTTCAGGGTTCTTGAATTGCAGCAGCCATCTCAGTGCGGAATGATCAGTCCTTAGCAGGAAATGTTGGCCATACAGGTACTTATGCATTCCAGCACTGCAAGGAGCTCATGTCGGGCCACACAATAGTTCCGTTCAGGCTTTGACAGCGTGTGACTATATTAGCCTACGACTTTCTCTGTTCCATTGACCACTTGGGAGGTACACCACCAAGCATCACACGCTAGCATCACTGTCCAAAATGAATTTTTCCTCAGGGACTGGATACGCCAAAATTGGTGCAGCACAGAATAGGTCTTTTAGTGTCTGGAACGCCTTTTCTTGTGACTCACCACATTGATACGCTTTTGATTTCTTGGTGAGTTCATGCAAGCTTGCAGCCCCGCTAGCAAAGTTAGACACAAAGCGTCTGTAGTATGTGCATAGTCCCAAAAAACTGCGTAGTTCATGAAGATTCTGGTGACGAGGCCAGTCCTTTACTGCTCGTATTTTATCTTCATCCGTAGATATGCCATCTGCTGTAACAAGATGCCTCAAATATTTTACTTGTTTTTGGAAAAATGCAGTCCAGCCATTGATATTCGTTGCAGAACTTCTCCCAGGTGTTCGTCGAAAGTTCTGCCCATCACTATTATATCATCGAGGTACACCAGACAAGTCTTCCACTGCAGTACCTTGAGTACACGTTCCATAAGCCGCTCGAATGTGGCCGGAGCATTACAGAGCCCAAATGACATAAATTTAAACTGTCATAAGCCGCCGTTCGCACTGAATGCAGTTTTCTCCTTGTTCTTTTCTACAATCTCCATCTGCCAATACCCGCTTTGTAGATCCAAATCTCGGTAGCAGGTAACTGTCCTTTTTAGTGACATCATTCAGCTTCCTGTAGTCTACGCAGAATCTTGTACTGCCATCTTTCTTCTTGAGTAAGACTACAGGTGAGCTCCACGGTATTCCTTTATCGGTCTCGCTTCGCCAGTATCAATTTCATGTTTGACCTTGGCTGTTCTTCCTTGCCTTTTATTACTCGTGGCGAAAACGCAAGCATACCTCTTTAACAGCTTTTTGACTTTATTTCTCTCTGGAGCTGCTCAGCCTGCTACCCAGTTCTCCACACTTACACTAAATTCCTGTTGGTTCTTGGATGAAATATCGGCAGGTTGCGGCGTTTGTTCACTGTTTATTACCGCCTCTACTGGAGCACATTGACCCACCTCTGAGTTTTTACAGATGACTTTTTCATGGCCTGATAGATTTAGCACTCTCACTGGGACTATTCTCTGTTCGGTGGATTTGACGAGGGCCTTTGCTGATAACAAATCCGTTTGAATTTCTGCTGGTTCCATAACCCACAAGCGGTTTTCCTCACAATCTCCCTCTATACGCGCCCATATCAATGATTCGCTCTGAGGTGATAACTTTTGTTACTCGATAGCAGCTATCCTTCTGGCGTGGACTTGATGCTTGTATCCGACGTCAAGAGGTACCTCCACGTTTCGCCAACTGGAGAGGTACCTCAACTGTTGTCCCATATTCAAATTGGTACAATGAGAGTGGTATGTTTGTGTATGTTCGGGATCAATTTTTCCATACAAATTTGGGAGCATGCAGAGCTGGGAAATCGTTGCAGAATTGTGTGCGATCGGTCTTTAGGTTTGTAACATGTATTGTGGAAAGGTAATGCTTTTTAATGCGTATGTGTGTGTGTGTGTTAAAATTTGGGACCACGCAGAGCTGGGAGTTATGAATTGAATTGTGAAATGAATTGTGTACGATGAGTCTATAGTTTGAAACATGTATTATGAAAAGATAATGCTTTTTAATGTGAGTGTGTGTGTGAAACTGTACTTGGAATGTTGTGTTTTTGTTTATTTTATTTTTATTTTTTGTAAGATTTAATTTTGAATTAAAAAAATATTTAATTTGTTTTATTTTTATAAAAGTGCATTTATTAAAAATTAAAAAACATATTGTCAAAGTTTATTCAATGCAAAACGCATATCAAGTTACATATTGTCTGGCGCGTGTAGACAAAAATTTTGAAAATATTTTTCATTGTGATATTAGATCTTATGACGTATGAATTCTAACGCTATACATTTACATACATAGGTGTGATTAATGTTAAAATAAAAAAATGTTTAATAATGTTAATGTTTAATAGCATTGTTGTAAAAGGCTGTATTTTTTATTTTATTTTTTTTTTGTATGATTTAATGTTGAAGAAATAAAATTATAGTTGTATGTTTCCTTGTTATGCATAGCTGGGAGTTTTTGAATTTGATAAAAAATTTTATATATATACATATATACTATACTATATATAATATATATATAGTAATATATATATATATGTATATATATACTATACTATATACTATACTATATATAATATATATATATGTATATATATATATGTATATATATATATATATGTATATATATGTATATATGTATATATATATAGTATATATGTATATATACAGTAGCGAGCAAAAAAATGCAACGCCAAGTCGATTGACCTTTATATACACCTCTTTCAAAAAAATAGTACGGAAATTAAATAGTTTTTTTTTATTTTTATGCTCCACAAACTTAGTTAACAAATGCAGGTTACAACATCAAAATTTTTCTATCCACTTATTTTTATTTAAACATCTAAGAAAAAAAGTTACAAATTTCAGCGAGCAAAAAAATGCAACGCAGTGAATTATTAGTGAAAGTAAGTAGATAAAATTTATTTATACAAAATTTTCGTTAATAATTTTTACAATATTTATTAACCATTAGAAACAGTTATCAACTGATAGCAAGGTAGCCATTATTAACGCTCTGAAAGAGGGTAAAAGCATGAGAGAAATTGGGCAAATATTCGGCGTAAACAAATAAAACGTGTGCCGAATTGCGTCTAAATTTCAAACAACAAATAGCGTGTAAAGAAAGTCTGGCAGCGGTCGCCCAAGAAAATCTACCCAGCGCGAAGATCGCCAAATGATTAGACTGGTTAAAGCTGATCCGAGAATGACAGCTGTGGACGTTACTAAATTTGCTAATGAGAAAATGGGTAATTCCAATTCCAAAGACCTTACCTACCTTTTCACAATACATGTTACAAACTTAAAGACCGATTGCACACAATTCTGCAACGATTTCCCAGCTCTGCATGCTCCCAAATTTGTATGGAAAAATTGATCCCGAACATACACAAACATACTACTCTTCACTCACGTCTTTTCCATTTACCTTCGCCATTTCACCCAAAGATTTATATTCCAATAAATTCGCATCTTAATCGGATTTAGGAGATGGGTTTCGAAGTAGTGAAGCTTCATTTCTCAAAAACTGCCTATAGGCCTTTGGGCGAGTTGAGTCTAGACAATCAAGGGAATGATACTGTGGCTTAATGGGTAATGAAACTATATATCGTCCATCGGAATTCCTCTGTACTGTTTTCCTAAAATACTCCTCACAGTAGTCATCATCAGGCGACATCTTCGACTATCGTAGAAGTTCCACCAATTTTCTGTACTTCTCCACCTATTTGTCTAGTTCCAATTCAGTATAACACGTCACAAGAATCGTGAAGCTTTTTTAACAAGTTCGACTTTAATGAGTCTCGCCGCATTTTCAGCCGATAACTTGACGAAAGCTCGAACTTACTCCCGCACATTTGGCACAGTGATTCTCACTTCAATTGCTCGTTGGGGTCTGCAATAAGTTTCCGAATTGCCGTTTCCACTTCTTCTTCTTCAATTATATTACTGATATTAAATTTGGTAAATCGTTGGAAACTTTTTAAATTTATTTCTGCATTAAAAACAAAAAACAGAAAAATAAATTAAAGAAAGTTTTAAACTGCTGAAATTTAATAAATTTTAGATAAAGAAAATTTTGGATTGAAATACGAAATTAAATTAAAATTAAATAATATGTATTTGATTTATTGTTAATATAAGGGTAGTCGAGGCAAACTCCAGTTTATTTTTTGAAATATTTTCGTTTAGTTGTGTTTCAATCAATTGGTAACGATCGGGACGCGAATATATATCGATTTTATTCGGCCTCAAATTATTATTTATTTAATAATTTCGATAAGAAAACTGGACTTTGGAACAGATTCTAAACTATTCTCTTATTTAATTCTTGTTCTCGCTTTTTATTCTTTTTGTTAACTGATTTAAATTTAAACCTAATATGCCGAAGTCGTGGAAATTATTGATTTTTGGTGTTTTTGCCCAAATATTCCTGGACTTTGAAAGAGAATATAACGCTACTCCTCAGGAAGGTAATACAGCCTTCTCCATAGAAATTCCGAAAAAAGTGTTCAGTCGTTATGGGCAAAGGTTAGGGACTCTTATGAAGCCCAACGAGAAGGATTTGGAAGGAGATCGTGAAGCAGCACGGGATCTTTTTGGTCACTGTAGGTTGGATATACATATAATTGTTGCCCCACTAATGAATGAGTGAGTTCACACAGACTTTGATCACCAGACCTGGGATGTCATCAATCCACCAAATGGTCAAGACAGCGAAAACCGAATTTGGCACAATATGCAGCTGCCCCCTTCTACCATAGAGGTGTTTTATGGGAATCATAAGTCTTTGTCATCCTTTCGCGATATGTTTTCTGCTGTATATGTGAGCGGGGCTAACATTCGTGACATATGATTACGTACCAATCTTTCAAACACTTTCGAAAGGAATCTTAGTATTGCTATCGGTCTGTATCAGAGATCAACAACGAATCGTTTTTTCGCTACTCATAAGCATTCATGAAATTTTGAATATAAGTGAGAAAACAATGTTGAAATTTAACTACTCTGATTCATTCGTACTCATTACAACATTGATTTATAAGTATGAGTACAACGTTGACATCGATTCATATGCCTACACATTTAGATTGATAACTTTAGAAAAATACTTATGTGATGTTTTTGAAAGACAGGCTATTACACTTGCCTGTCTGTTTATATGGGAAACACAAACAAAATTGAGTGTTTTTGTTTGTGTATATAATACACATTATAATATTTATAAATGATTCGAGTCACTCGAATTTCATTCATCAAAATTTACGGTCTTAGTTGTTGCATTCTCAAAAAAGAAAGAAGAAAAAGACAAAGACAGCAAGCAAAGCAAACACACAACCTTCTAGTGAGTATTGTAGTGTTCGTACGCGAATCATACTTATTTGTGATTCTTGTAAATGTTGGGTCATGGAGAGTCGAAATCAACAACATCATACGTATTGTTAAGTATGAGTACGATGAGTACTTCAAACTTTAAATATGAGTAGTATGAGTATAATATTAAAATAAGTATAAATACGTATAAGTATCAGAAATTATGAGTATGATCGATTCTACTCATCTTTTTGAATACTCATTGCTGATCTCTGGACTGTATACAGATTTAGATTTCCTTACTGGGATAATCTTTGCCAGTTTACATATTTTAGGGCAAAAATTCCTCGTAAAAATATTGTTAAATATAAATCCTATAAGGTGAACAAGGTGAGTTATAAGGATCTTAAGAAACTTTGGATCAATACCATCAACTTCTATAGCTTTGGACTTAATTGACAAAAGACTAGTAATCACATCATCACATTAGTGAATTAAAAATTGATTGTCCAAAGAATCGTTAGAGAAGCAATAGTAATTGGGGGTAGGCGTATCCACAGGGATATTCAAAAATTTAATTTTAGAGTGAGTTGCAGCAAAAAAATAAAATAACCGTGAAGAATTCGGATTTGTCCCTCTTAAATAACCTCTGGGTCATCTTTCGTGAGATTCAGTTCGATTCAAATATTTCTGGAGTTCTAAAACTCCAGGGCGAATATAAAAGATTGCTTGGCAGAATGAATTTTAAATGTCCTGAAAAAAGAAGGCTTACTACGTCCATCTATGGTCTTCGACTTTAAAGGAACATCAAGATTGCACAAATAGTTTAAGTTATGTTGTAAAATCGAAATCTGGACGTCAACAGAAATGATGTCGTATGCAATACTCCAGTCAATGTTAAAAAATTCCCGTTCTAGTGTAATATAGTCTATGTTCCTAAAGTAAGTAAAAACCAGCGGGGGTACATGTAATTGAAAATTGTATGTAATAAAAATTAGCTCATGGCGTGAAATAAAGTAAGATCTTTGGATAGGTCACTTACAAAGAAGAGGTCAAGAAGCGTGCTACCAGTGGTAGTGAAATGCATTGCGTTAGTAGTATTGGGTGTACCAAGGCCAAAGGGATGCAGATTTCCAACTAGGTTTAAGTCAACTACAACATTCGAAGTAATATCGCCTGCAATAGCAATATCTTCATATTCAACAGCGAAAGTTTGAAGAACATTAACAAATTGTTGAAGACAAATACGATTATTAGATCTATAAACACAACCTAATTATAATTTTCTCCCATTACACCTCAAGTAATAATTGGTCTATTGAATTAGATGGTATTTCGATATCATAATCATCATCGCAATTCCCTTTCTCACATATATTGCCACACCACCGTATCCGCTTTTATTAACCCGTCTTACGCTAAATCCAGATGAAGAGATCGATAAATATGTAAACTCAGGATTGAGCTATGTTTCAGATACACAAATTATGTCAATACGAGAGCTTTCAAAAATAAAACGAATGCCCTCTTAAGATTTGAATTTCGAAAAATTCAGAATACTATTGCTAGACTCAGCCCAAACGAAACTCCCGGTATTGAAAGAATAAATATCAACATGCCCCAAATTGATTCTTCTTTTCGTTTTTAATGCTACTATATATCTTGAATGAGGTCACCGTAGTCTAGTAGGTAGTGTGTTGGCTTATTAGACGAAAAGCCAGGTTCGAGCCCCAGGCCAGACATCAAAATAAAATACCAAAAGTATTTCTTCGGCGACTTCCTCTCAGCAGATTTCTGGCAAAAACTCTGAGTAAATAAAAATTGCCATGAAAAGTTTCTCAAAAAATCTGTCGTTCGGAGTCGACTTTAAACTGTAGGTCCCACCACTCGTGTATAAAATTAACACACACAACATAAGTGGTGTGAGAAACTAGGTCGTAACCCTGACTGAAGGGTTGTAATGACCAATTATAAAAAATATATATATATATATCTTGAATATTGCCGTGAATAGCTTAAAGTCGAAACTTAATCAAGATCATAAAAAAGCAGAATCATACATGCCTGTATGTTTAATATCAACAGTGTCAAAACTATTTATAAAACTTCTGATGTTTAAACTAAATTTGGCTAAAGCACTATATAACAAACTCAAAGATAGTAGCAAGTCATAAGAAAGGTATTCGAAATGAAAAAGTACAGCTCCTCTCTGTTTATCGAAATATCGCAGGCATTCGACGAAGGAAGTGATATATAATTTACAACTCTGGAATTATCCCAATATTATTTCGAAGCAATTGGACAAAACGTCATAAAGGTGACGTTTTGAATGCCGATTGCAGTCAGTGTGCTCATGAATCAGCTAGACACCTACGGGAACAATTTTTTCAACTATTGAAGTGATTTAATCTTTAGAAAAAAAAAAAAAGAGTTAATAAACAAAAACGAGCTCATGTAGCATATACGTTACGAAGGGAAACATACCTCATTCGATTAAAGAACCAATTCGTGGTCCAATTCTCACACATAAAAATATCTCGCCATTCTTAACTTGGAAATTCCATATGATAACAAAATTATCTCGATTTAAATTGAAACTCTTAAAAAAATTGGTTAATTGGTAAAAACGCGCACTTAAATTTGGGCAGCAAGCTTCTATTATACATTGCTATGCAATACTGTTATGGAGGACTACCTCTGTTTCGTATATTGAAAACAAAGATTCCAAAATAAAATCATACGCGTTATTACAGCTGCACCGTGATACATGAAAAACCCCAACATACATAAAGATCTCAACATAAGTCAGAAAGTAGATTGAAAAATATGCTGAGAAGTACCTAATAAAAATTACATTTCGCCAAAAGTTCTTAGTTTGTGACATCCTAGGATACCGCGGTCACATTTGTCTCAAAAAGAGAGACACTGCAGCTCTGGTCTGGACATTGTGTATAAACAACTACCGAATCTGATCTTATTCCTGGAATGCGTCCAGAATAAGATTTAAACAATTATTGTCAGTTCAATTGTTATATATAGTTTTAGGTATTGAACAATAAACAAATGATGAGTAAAAAGTGTACTATTATGTCGGCAACATACAAACATACATTATTGGTCATTAGAACCTTTCGGTCAGGATTACGATATAGCTTCTCACACAACTTATGTTGTGTGGGTTAATTTTATACATGAGTGGCGAGACCTACAGTTTAAAGTCAACTCGGAACGAAGGACTTTTGAGAAACTTCTAATGATCATTTTATTGACTTCCAGAGTATTTGCTAGAGATCTGACCTGGGGTTTGTACCGTGACATTACGTCTAATAAGCCAACACACTACCTACTGGACTACGGCGGCTTCTGATGTCGGCAACAGCAACAACATAAAGTATTTTTATTCAACATTATAACAGCGGTCAATCGCACAAAATCATAGTGTCAATTTATCGCTGCAAATGTGCTTACCAAGCATAACATAGGTTTTATTAAATAAATTCTACTGCATGTTGCTAATACGCTAAAATATAATAAATAAAGAACTTGTATATTTGACTTTGTTTGCATTTTCTAATCATGTTGTTTGAAATTTATATACTTTCTGATTTTCTTTTATTCGTAATTTAGTGCATTATTGTAATTTACTCTATATATGTACATACATACATATGTAGAGTTTATACCACATTGCTTATGAAAATAATTTATACTTTCTAGAAACCAGATTAAAACAAACGGGAAATATTCTAAGTGTATACAGAAAATGAAACAGTTTACACAAAAAGCTCCCTAATGTGTAGCTATGTAAATCAGAATTCCCATGTTTGATTTCTTTACATGCGCACGACGGCTATTAGAGTTAAGATTCAATCAATAGTGTTTGTTTGATAAGAAAGTGTATTTTAATAAAAATAAATACAATATAATTTTGTAATATTATTACATTTATAAAATGACAGAGGAAACAAATTGTTTATTACCAGTTACAACTATTCCAGTGTCTGACGTTGGTGGCGAATATATATGGACGCATCGTGAAGCTCTAATGCATCTACAGCAATATACACCATATTTTCGTCTAATTGATTTTGTGAATAAGACAAGAACTAAGCGATTTTATGAACCAGCAGATCGTTTTGAAATACTTATGTCGGCTTCTATACTAATGCTTCCAGCTCCTTTTTGCCAAAATCGACGTTTCCCTGAAGATTATTGGGTTAATTTATCTGTGGGCCCGGTAGCCGAGGCTTTGAATTGTTTAATTGCTTCTTTAGAAATACCAAGTCCCCAACTTTTGTCACAAATGAATGCTCAAGACTGGGATATATGGAAAAAGAAGTTCGATTCATCATTGACCGAGATACGGCGTTTTGCATATTGTACAGATTTAACTAAATTGTCGGACATTGGCGTCTATAATCGTCACACATTTGAGCAACGCTTTAATATGAAATGGCAAGAATGACAAAAGAATTTATTAAGTTCACCATTAGAAAAGTTATAATTTTGATTCAGATTAACTTTAGCACTTTTTATAAATCTAAAACCACTCGGGTTTTTATGTATCTCAAATGGTGGACACAGTATTGGAAACTAAAGCTCTGTACAGACAATTGCTATATCTTATGATATTGTCAAATGTTACAGGAAACTGATCATGAAAAATTGGTATCAGCGCATTCGTTGCCTATTTACACGATTGTAGGAAATTTGTTAAACTTATTACCTGAAAACTGAAATACATTTAAGATATTGTGGAGCATATACATACATTGTTTATATTGTCACTGTATTACTATAGAACATTTTTTTTTTATATTTTTATTATTTTAAAATGTGTGACACCTGATTTACATGACGGGCTTGGACGTCGCATTTGCAACGCCTCATTTCGATTCGTTGCGAACGGTTTAGACAAGATTGAGGAGTAAACAAAAATACATGATTTCTATTTTTCATGAATTTTTCATACTGTTCTTTAAAATAATTAATTTTATTCATGTTACGGTTTATTCCTTTTCTTTCTTTAAACTACTGTAGTAAATTTGATGCTTAGAAATCAACTTTAATTGAAAACGAAAAGTAAAATTGAAAAAAGACAGGCAACAATAAAATCATCGCAAAGGGTTTTTGGAACTTGCATCAAAAGAGAATTAAGAGAGAAAACGACGTCATGGCGGAAATTGAGTGTGAAAAGACACTTGTTCATAGAAAGACTCACCTGGCATTATAGGTGTAGTGAATTTTTCGTCAAGTATCGGCAAAAAAAAATTCTTTAAGTAAAGGACAGAAGTGATAGCAATTCATCTAAATGAATCATTTTTATGTGTGAACATAAGAAGTTAATAAAATAGTAAACAATCCAGTGATGCTTACAACACACGGTGGTAAACCACATAAGTTGCAACGGACGTCGCAAATAACTTTTATAATTTTGTTATATTCACTTTTATATTAATTAATATGTTTAAATTTACTTATTTATTGCATCTGACATTTAAATATATGAAAGTATAAATACCCAGTCAAAAGTCTTAAAAAAAATTATCTTAGGATTTGATAGACTTTTCGTTAAATTTTGACACTTGGAGTAACAGGTTATAGTTCTTCTTTAACATTTTTCAAAGGTGATAGTTGAAATGGAGCTTACAAGGTGAGTTAGCATATGCGGCAACAACTGAATTCGTACTGACTTTTTTTGGCATAAACAACAAGTATTAGTTGTGTTTTAGTAAACTACAAAAGGAACAAATCAAATTAAGTTTATTCAATTTTTCCAAATGCAATTTATAAAAAATTTTTTCAGTTAAACACTAGAATATAAGCCTATTTATTTGGTTCACTGCTAAAACTTTTAGGTTGAATTATTCTGTACGTTCTGTTACGTTCAGTTGCGCTTTAACCATGACAGACGATAATTTAATTGCTATCAGGATGCTTATCAAACAAAAAAATTCTCATGGTTTCAGAAATAATTGTCACAAAATTTAATAGCAATATTGTAGAATCTTGCAACTATCTTAACAGAGCTTAACGATATAATAAAATTTTATGCTAAGTAAAATGGTGCTCTGGCTTTTAACGAACAGCTATTTAAATTAAATCATTGTATTCATAGTTATTATTTTAAAATTAAAAAAAATAATAAAAATTTCTTAAGCAAAGTTGTAAAATTATTGTAAACATTAAAAAGAAAAATATATATAAAATATAATAAGAAAAATATAAATAATCGCCATATTATTTAGATATGTATGTACATATATGTACATACTATGCCCGTTTAAAATCTAAGTTGATGGGTCAGAATGTTAAAAATTTGTTTAGAATTTTACAATTTTTTTTTTTAATTTGGGATTTGACTAATTGAACAGCAACTAATTTTTCAAAATATATATTGAAGAAACGTTAAGATCTTTAACGACTACTTTAAGTTTTTGTATTTTCCCAAATTGTTCTTTGCCCAAAGAGGATTCTAACTAACTTGTCTGTAGCTGCATAGTCTTCTCCGATCTAAGATCAATGATTGTAATGAATTCAAAATAGATGGCATAATTAAAATAATTATTGTGCCTTTTGATTCTATAACATTTCAATTAAATAGATCATCGTCATTAGACCATGGTTACGTTTGTATTAAATGCGCAAACATGTCATCATTTTACAGCCGGTGACTCGAGTTACGACTATTTTAGCTTCCCGAATATATACCCAAAATTCTTTATTTTAAATACCTTTGTCGAAGACAAATTCGGATTTCTGGGAGATTTCTATACATTCATACTTCATATGTGAATATGATTCCACTTAGTGAAGAATAATCAACCATATAAAATATTTTGGCATTCTAAGACGGTTGTTTATGTTAACTTCACAACTATAGCACGTTTAAAGCTACGGCGGCGCTTCAAATTTAAGTGATCAAATTTATGTATGTGTTTTAATCATACCTGTTAAGTAATGATTAGTAATCGTAATGATTAGTAATTTGATTAATTTTTTTTGAATGGTGAAATAACTCTTTTTGATTATTATCAAATATTCAAAAGTAATCCAAAAGTAATCAAATTGTTTTCAATAATTCTTTTTGATTATTTTTAAATATTCAAAAAAAATTGAAAGTAATTATTGAAAACAATTTGATTACATTTGGATTACTTTTGACTCTTTTTGATTATTAGACTAATCGCCAGTAAACTTGATTATTTTTTGATTATTTTGTAATCGTAATCAATTAGTAATTCGAAAAAACTGTTCATAGAATTATTATTATTATTATTACGATTCTTTTAAAAATGTATAGTAATTGATTACTAATCGTAATCGAAATTTAACAGGTATGGTTTTAATGCAGGTAGTGAAATTGTAAAGTATTTTTATATACTTCAACTTCTTCGGCTTGGCCTATACATGAGAGTACTTATTAGGTGGGGCCATTCAACTTAAGAAATTCATTTCTGGTTATCTATTTTTTGCTCTCTTGTAATCTACAAAACGTATGAACGTATCTTTTCGGAAATGATAACCGTCTATTTATTTTATATTTTTGTCAAGTGTGTTAACATCATTTAACAAATTTATAAGAATTTTTTTATACATGTATTAGTTTAAAAAATCGTTAATGTTTTTATACAAAGTTTAGCTATTTTTTTCTTTTTCGAGTATGTCGAAAGTGACTTAATATTCGTCGGACTAATAGATATCGATGAGTGTCGAAAGTGTCTAAGCTGATTACACAGGCCACCAATATTTAGAATAAAAAAATATATAAAAACACTCAGAAATCGGACCATACTTTTCTAAAAGTTTTAGGTGCTCTGAATCTGAATGCGACCTCATAATTACTCCATTACCCTAAGTTCTCAGAATATCCTTAATTTTAAGTGACAAAAAAAAAACTCTGCGTACGGTCAACGCTCCTTTTAAGTCTCGAAAGCCAATAATTCTTAAAAAAAAACTAATGCGGATTTTTTTCAAATTCATTTTTATTAACAAAAAATATTTTAAAAAGTCGTCGTAGTCTAGTAGATAGTGTGTTGGGTTATTATACGTGAGACCATGGTTCAAACCCCAGATCTGACCTATCCAAAAAAACAAAATATATAAAAAAATATTTCTTCGGCGACTCCACCTCAGCAGATTTCTGGCAAAAAATCTGAAAGTATATAAATTTACCATGAAATGTATATAAATTTGCCATCAAAAATCTGGCGTTCGAAGTCGACTTTAAACTATGGAATAATCTAATACCGCCTTAAGGCAAAGATTTAAGTATGGAATATTACAAAATAAAAACCAAAACTTGTACCATTGTTATTTAAATTTCATAAATTTCGGGAATTTGATTACAAATATTGTTCAGTTTTCTAATTTAAAACCCAAATTCCTAATGTCGCACGAAAATTATTTGAACCCATTATTAATGTTCTTTTCCCATTTTTTCACTTAAAAGTTCGTCTGATATTATATATGTATATAGTAATTAATGTTTTTAATCAATATTTTAGAAGAGTATATTGTGAAAATGGGGCTATTGCCGTTATTAATAATTGGTGTATCTACATTTTTGTCACAGTATTTTTATCGTTTTTTGTTCGTATATCTTTTACTTTCTGTTCTTTGTTTTTTTTTATTGATTTTGATAAATTTGAAGTAAACCTTTCATTACACATTGTTATTTTAGTTAGTGGGTAGATTGCTAGGCTAGTAAGTGAAGTGGTTTCTAATTCCACTATAGACTGATCTGTAACACTACACCGAGCATAAGGTTTAATTTACTCAGCTTGTAATAATTAAATATAATTTCTATTCAAATTAATTAATAATAATTTTGTGGACAGGTTTTCCAAACTCTAAATGTAGACGAAATGTCGGGAGAATTTAGACTTTTGTCCATGACTATTTACATCGATTTTCTTACCTCGTCTTTGGTGACAGGTGGGCTTTCAAGATTGGCATTATATAAGTATTTATTCTTATGACTCCAGATTGGATTAAAATGTCTATACAAGATTAAAATAAGTAAAAAATTTTATAACGTTTGGAAAGGTTTCTAAAATCAGTGTTTTGGCAAAACCTTAAGTACTTGTTTAAATTACATTTGTAAATAGGTAAATTTAGAGAGAAAATTGTTTTGGATTAAATAAAACTTTAAACACTGTCCTTCGATTATATTTATTTTTATTTACTTTAATTGAAACAATGATTAAAACTCATTTAAATATTTAATTTGGAAATATATTTCTTGAACATTTTCCAAATATCGATAATTTCGAAAATACGACACTATCACATATAATCGAATACTAAAATAAAAAAATATTAAATAATAAAAATCGCTTATTCTCAGAATTTCTTTTTTCAAATTCAGAATCTCTTCTCTTCCAAAAACAATTAATGAAAAGTGCATTCTTTAGTAAAACAAGAGTTCTACTTTACAACGATGGTAAGCTTAAGTTATGATAACAATGACTCTACAGCAAACTTAAATGAAACAGAAAAAGGAATAATAAAGCCCTGGATAGCCAAACGTAGAAGTTGTAAAAACGGAACGTACGTTAAGGCTCAGTTAGTTGACAGTGACATAATATTGCTGTAATGCAAAGCCCTGGAAAATGTAACGTACATTGCCGTAAGAACTTTTGTTTAGTTATAGGAACGTTAAAAACGAAACAGAAACAGAACGCACACACGAACACAACACAATGCAAAGAAATTCATATACAAACATTTGCACGAAGTCAGATGCTCAGGACAGGACAAATTCAAAAAGGACCAATTCCTTAATTGGAGAAAGTTATACATATTTGCTTCTTAAGTTTTATATTATTATAAATATTTATTCTTGTAATATTATGGTTATAATGTGGTTATGGTTTAATCTGAGTCAATTTTTATGGAATTTACATATATGTAAGTACACTGTCGAATATTGTTCTATTAAAAGTGTTTTTTTTTGTTTTTTTTTATTAAACAATACTTAGAATAGTTATAATATAAAACACTCTTACAATTCTTTATGCACATTAGAATCATAAGAATATGTATTTAAACATTACAGATTAAGAAAAATGGGAAAGTACCAAAAAGGCATTTACGTCTTATTGCCACTCAAAATACTCATTATTTATTTATCTTGATTCTAACTTTCTTATACACATTACAGTCATAATAATAAAAGTAATAATTAAATAAAAATCATTTTTTATGTACAAATTTAAAAGATTAATATATACGATTAAGATATATGAAAGTATCAAAAATTAGAATTCGTACCACTGCGTCACTGAAAATACATTTACGAGTATATTGTTTATTTATTTTGTTCAAATTTTTTTGTGTGCACAATAAAATTGAAGGACTAGCAATAAGAGACCCTCTTATATAATAAATATGATACCAAAGTTCGTGTACATGGAAAACTATTAGAGCTAGAATCTAGCATGAACCACTTTGATACACATATGAACATTTCGGGCTAGGGAAATAAATGGACTCTATTTTTATATGAATTCTTAGACAGAAAATAAATACTAAACACCATATATCTGATAAAGTATTGCAGCTAAAGTCATGTGTATTGCCTGTTCATTCCAATACCTATTTTATTATATGTTTGTAAAAATACGCAGTAGACACAGACCATTGATAACACTATACTGCCTTAATTTATTAACTACCTACATCATACATAATTTTTTAAAAAAACAACTACTTGTGGTTATATAACCTTTATGGTCAGGTCATTTATGGTCACCCTAATAAAAAATATTAAATATTTTCTATTGCCCAAAATTTTTTATCTTGAATATAAAAAAATTTGACTTATTATGACATATTTGCGTAATAATAATTGAAAGGAAATACTTAAATAGTACTTACAATCTTTTTCGCAAAACATTTGAATCCCACAGCTGCTGAGACTCCAGTTCAACGCGATGGACGTTTAGAAAGGGAAAGAATACGATCGCAAAGAACAGTAGCTGCAGACACACCAGATCAACGAACTGTACGTGTAGAAAGAGAGAGAGACTACGAGCATCAACATCTAGAGCTGCGGAGACACCAGATCAACGTGATGCACGTGTAGAAGGAGAGAGGATACGAGCATCAACATCTAGAGCTGCTGAGACACCTGATCAACCTGATGCACGTCTTAGAAGAAAACGCCTCCAATCATCAAGATCAAGAACTGATGAGACACCGGATCAACGCGACGTTGAACATGTTGCTAATACATTAATAGCTGAAAAGCGCAAGACATAAAATATATAATAATAAAAATGTATTGAAAGCGTAGCGGGAGTACTGCGGTATTTTTGAAATGAAACAGTACTAAAAAAATACTAAAGTACTGAATTTTTCAACACTGGTTTAGGCACCTATTTGGAGAGACCGAATTCTTTTTTGGTAATTCATCACTCTCATCTAAATAAATATAAATATAGTAAATCTAGGTTGTAGCTTAAAAGATGTATAAAGTCTTGAAGGCTTAAATATTGTTAATCATCTTGCAAAATTTTTAATATAATTGGCTTTAAAGTAGTAACCCGGAAGAAATTCTAGAGTGTGTATCTTTAAGTTTACAGGCGGTACATATGAAAGTTTATTACTTTTATATAAATAAGAAATTGATTATCTAAACAAAATACACAAAAAACCAAAATTTTTTTTGACAGCTCGATGTTCAACAGCTGGAATTTTAGGGTCACCTGCTAGAATTTTAGAATTTTTGAAACTAGTTTGGCGTTTGTGTTGTAAACAATAAAAAAAGAAAAAAAATTTTTGCTTATTTTTTATTTTTCGACAAGTGACAATCAATATTTCATCTTTTCGAGTTTGCAATGCATTATTTCGGATTCCCCACAGTCGTACTTTAAATTATAGAAGTAATGCAGTGTGGCACAGACAATTTTCGACATGTTTTGGAGCAAAACTAGTATTTCTTAAACATTTTTCTAACACAAAAATGTTCGGCAAAACAAGTAGTAAACGACTTGTTTTGAGCAAAACAAGTTTTGCTGCCCAAGAAATATAAATGGAAACGCACTATATAGATTTGTGAACAAAAGTAGACTATGTTTATGTGTAAAAGTAATCCTTCATTTATATATGTATCTTCGTTAAATTCTTCTTAAGTAAGAAAAATTTTCAGAGAGGATATTTCAACACAATCCTCCGTGCAATTAAAAATAATCTCTTTTCGTTATTTGTTGCAGCGTGTTGGCTTCTTTTCCTTATAACATTGCGTCCCATTTGCGTCATATGTATAATACAGTGAATGTTAATAAAGTAAGTTAATAAAGTATTCTTTTATTTAAAAATTCAGAAATTAAATTATAAATTATCTTTTAAAATATAAAAATGAAATATATTACTGAACGGAAAGTATATTAAAAAAAAAACTTATTCTAAAAATGTTTTTCAAAATTCAATATTAGTAACCATATTTTAATTAGTTTTTGACAGAATTTATTAATCAATAACTTTTATCTTAACGGGTAGCAAATAGTTAAAATGGGTAATATTTGAAAAAAATGCATTCCATATAGTAAAAATATGTTTTGATGTATTATATGTGTTTCCATGCGGTACTATAGGATATCTCAATTTGTTGTAACTGAATGGCTTTTCAATTTCGTATAAAACTCTTTTTCTGAAATATGTATTGTTAAAGGGCACGTTGTTAAACAAACTTTCATTTAAATTTTTAATGAATAGCATCCATCTTGGTTTAAAGAAATCCTTTACTATGCCCGACCACTGTTTTGTAGCATAATCAACTATTTGTCCAGAAGGCCCCCAAAGCGTTATTTGATTACGAGCATTAATTTCAAATTGATCCCTCTCTTCAGGTGTGGAAGCCATATTTTTTGCATCTTCTAACCATTGCCCTAAAAGAAAATCTTTATGTGTGGACAGTATTGACTCCATGTCGTCTAGCACATTAATCATTTTTTGTGAAAGTTCATAAAATCGGTTAATTTCCTTACGATGAAATGATTGGATTAAATTAATATATATGTGTTCCGAAGTAATTTGTAAAAATTGTCTTGTTACATCGACGAGATCATGTTCATAGGTGTAATAATGAGAATGTGGAACTGATAAATTAGTTTGCAGTAACTTAGACCATGCCTGAAATACGTCAGAGGAATTGTACCATGTCCACACTTTCAATCCTATGGATGGTCTGCGAGCTAACACATATTTACCGCGTATTTTTCTTAAACCATGGTAAGAATAAACAGAGTTTCGAAGTAATTGCCAAACGTCACGGAGTCTATCGTTAACAGTGCCATACCTAGCATCAGAGTAGTTATTAAACCATTTCGTAAGATTAAGGTCGCTTTCAAACCAAGCTCGTTCCAAAGCCAGAGCGTATATGGCGTAGTTCTGGTTAATGCCTTCGGGCGAAATTCCAACACCAATCATGGAACTGTTTTTCATTGATCGAGCTATTCTAATTCTCTCATTGACAATATCAACCGATCCATGCATTCCCAAAGTACCTCCAAAATTGTGAAGCATACACCATATAAAGGGATGACCATAAAAAGAATGTGTTATCTCGTATTGTGGGAATTGCTCACTTTGCAAATCTAGTACTAATAGACTGCCAATTGGTACAGCGGTTAAAAAAGCTCTTACTAAATCTTGTGACCAAAATACGTTTTTCACGAACATCCAACCTTGCAACAACCAAAGCGCTTTACTATCGATTGTGCGCATAGATTCGTATATATGATGAGCAGTCATATTTAAATACGATGATTCAGCTTTTCTTGGTTGAATTTCATTAAATGGATCTGCAAAATAAATGTGGTCTGTTCCGTAGCTGTTAATTACTTTCCGCAAAAAAATATCTGTAACGTCTTGAAAGAGAGGATCGTTTGGATCTAGAAAAGTGCCACAACAGTTAGAGTCAGGAAATTTGTTCCAACGGTCGATTCTTGAAAAGTTTGAACTTGGAAATAATTTTTCCATCGCCACAGGTAAATGTCCAGAAAAAGTCGGTATTGCCACAAGCATGCCAAAACTTCTTTGTTGTCGAATTATTTTCTGTTGTAGAATAACCTGCATTTTTCTATAAGTTGGTCCTAAAGGTCCTCCCCAGCCGCGAATGTTTCCCATGCGAAGCCTGTTTATAAAAAAAATATATTTTAGAATATAAACCTATATGTTCGTTAAAAATATCTTAAAAATAAACGAGATAGTCAATGTTATTTAAATAATATTTAAGCTATACGATTCATACCTTTTCTTAATTTCAGTTTTAATTAAGTTTTTTAACGAAATTGTTAAATGATCGTACTTAATGTATCGAAATATTGTCACTTTTTTATACCATATTCCAATCTAACATATTGGCTGTTAGAAGCCTTTTCGCAATAATTATGTTCTCCATAGCCACAATGCAAATTCATACTAACCGCTAGAGTTAGTACAACCAAGCATTTACCATCAAATATGCCTAACTTAAAATAAAAAGAAAATAGTTCAAATTAATTCATAACATCACGGCCATAACATGAGCCGTTCGGGAGACTCACCAGCAACATCAAGTATTAACAAATTTAATGTCCATCAGCTCTCATACCATCGCTGAGCAAACTTACCCATCTGATACCATTCTTCTATCAGTCCGCGCTTCCACTGCCCGCGCGTTTCGTTATTATCATAGATTAACACCACATGAATACTCCAGTATCCATCTTTAAAAAAAAAAAATTGTTTTAAATGTTTGCAATATTTGCAATTATTTCCGTTGGCAACTACCCTCAGGTCTTAAATTGATCAGATTTTCCGCTTCTGTGAATAAGCTGTGAAATGTCTCAATTTGGGGGAATTTTCCTTTAAGATCTTCTCGTGGCGCAATCGATACACATTGCATTGTTGATACGACCGGATAAACATATCAGACAATTCTGGAGTAAGAATGGGTAAGTTTATAAATTGAGTTGTACTTGGAAACAGTCCCACCTTCCTTCAATTTCACGTATTCGTCATAGAATAAATCGCTTTGTGCTAGTTTACATAAACATTGTGACCAATATTGATCCGTCACGTTTCTTTTGCCAGTACAAAATTCTAATCAGCCTATTAAGACTCGAATATCTCTATAAATTTCGCTTTTCTCTCCGGCTGACACTTGTATTTATTCATGTCATGTGATAATTCTGGCCAATTATTCCTCTAGAGACTGTGAATAATTGTGATCCACAAGAGGGGTGCCTTCCTAAGGAGTTCCTCTAATTACATTGTCTCTTATGGTTATGCTGAGTGCACCGCAATTTATTCATCTATTTTTTGGCATATTGCCAGTTCAGCCAATCAGCGCTTGATCCACCTAAAACTGATTTGAGGATTGGAAGACTTCCATCAATTCCTTTGATGAAGGCTTGTTGTTTTTATTGAAATAAATTCCTTATATATTTAAATAACAACATATTTTTTGTTGATAACACTGAGCTGTTAACTTTATTCACGATATTTTATTAACAAAGATCATATTTTCAGTGTTCAGTGCTTAGTGTCACACTTTTAAATATAACACTTAGGGCTAGACATCAAAACAAAATACAAAAAGTATTTCTTCGGCGACTTCCTCTCAGCAGATTTCTGCCAAAAACTCTGAGAGTAAATAAAATTGCCATGAAAAGTTTCTCAAATATCTGTCGTTCGGAGTCGACTTTAAACTGTATGTTCCGGCACTCATGTATAAAATTAACACACACAACATAAGTGGTGTGAGAAACTAGGTCGTAATCCTGACTGAAGGGTTGTAATGACCAATTATGTATGTACTTATGGCCAATATTACAACTGCCGTTAAAGTTGGGTTTAGTTAAAGGTAACTTTAGTTAAAGTTAACTTTAAAGTCACCTTCAACTTCTTTTCGTTATTACAATCTAATGATAAAATATAGTTAGCAGTTTTAAAAATATGGCAGCGCCGGAACAATGTCGACGACATTGCTCAAATAAACAAGTTTTTTTTGAAATGTGGTGACAACTAAGGTTTTTTCTCATTTTGTTTATATTTGAAGTTGCCATATTGAAAATAATATATAATATAATACGGCAAGTTCAAACACAAACTTAACTTTAAAAGTTACGGGTAGGATGATCCTCCCTTTAGCTTAACGCTCACTTCTACTTTATTGTCCACTGATGAATGAATGAATGAAACACAATTTATCTGCCCGTCGTTGTCTCTTTAGTTAACGGCAAGTTGTAATAATGGCCCTTAGTCTACAACTGACGACTAAACATCCCATGGCAATATTGTCCTCTATCTGTACTGCAACTTCGCCATCTGGATTGTTTCTGTCTTTTTAAAGTTTGTTTTCATGTTGTTAAGCCAAAAGCCCATTCTATGGTTTTCATGCCTGTTTCGAAAAAGTAGAATCAGTGTAGCTGTTTGTGACAAGTTACAGAAGAAAACGTATATAATGCACAGAATGCATATAACGCATAAAGTTGATTTACTTTCTACTTTTCTATGCATTATATTCTATTGTGAATGGAATTAATTGAAAACACTCGTCTTGTGTTCATTTGAAGCTTTTCGTATGCCGTAGCAGCACAAAATATCATATACGAGTTCATATGTAAGTTCATAAACATGTAATTAATGCCATAATTTTTTTTTAAATCACAATTTGATTGTCCCTTTTTCCCAAAACTGTTTTTCTTTGATAATTATTTTACCACAACCAATCGCATAAAACGCATTGTGTGTAACTTGCAGTAAAAAAAGCATAGAATGTGCGAAAAACAAGTAATGCAAGTCGCATGAAACGTATGGTATGAAATTTCGGCTTTATTTGTTCGCTTGTTTTCGTTAAGTTTTTTTTTCTGTTCGTGTAACAATTTATGTACAACTGTGTTTTATGATAGTATGGAACACCAAATAATTCTTTTTTAAAGATTCCAAGACTACGGAACTGAGTTCCTAACTTCGAAAATTTTACCTCTCCTCTCTAATAGGACGCTTAAATATATTTTTTAGTCTTGTAAACTCATAGAACTGCAATAAACGACAATATTAGCGCAGTTTACAATCTTGGGCAAATGGTCTGGCATCATGGCATTTGCAAACGTTGAGTATTTCTTTTACCCTACACTAACAAAATACACAGAGATACCCTTGCCCGGTTTGGCAAATATCCCACACTCAAAACCGTATTTTATATTTGCCATACTTAAGCAAATGAACAGCTGATCATATAAAAGAAAAACATTGAAAAAAAAAGAGTCAAAAAAATGGAAACGTACAACATAAAAACGAATTAAAAGAGAAAAGCCGAATAAAAAATGGACAGAGGACGAAATAAATAAAATTATTATTATTATTTTTTCTATTATTTGTTCTTTTGCACAACTGCACTTTTTAAGGAATAAAGTAGAAATATTTTTTTGTTGATATTCAGCCGTGTGTTGAGAAGTTTGCAATAAGTATAAATTTACCATCTAAATGCCCAAGATTGTGAACTGGTCTAATAGATTCTAGATACCCAAAACGTGCAAACCTGAGTGCTTTGAATAGTCTCCTATTCATATACTAAGAATTTATTGGTTAACCCTTTCACGCATACGACTTATACGCAAGTATAAGTATGAAATATTAAGAGCTACCTTAAACATAGATAATTAAAAAGAAAAAATACGTTAATATATATTTTTTATGTATTTATTTATTAATTCTTGCATTATATTGAATTAACAATAAGTTATGAAATTTATGTCGGAGGACATTATTAATCTTGTATAGAGATGAGATCGGCGGCGCCTCTCTTTTAGTTTGGCGTTTATTGAATTTGATGACAAGATATTTCATGTATAAGTGTTGTGGCACTATTTGGCAGTTTTTCGAATGGTGGACTTGTTTCCTTCATAGCGTGAATATTACATGCACACATTTTTTCATTCACGTTTATTCTCCACGATTTTAATCATTTCTCTAATTGAAGGGTTTGTTTCTGCTTCGCAAGGATTTTCAAATGGCTTAAATCGAAATCTGTCAGGCGAGTCTCTGTTAATTTCGGTGCCTTAGAGGGCATGGGCAATTTATCTCAGGATTCCGAGATATGGAATATGAGGCACCGTTTCCTAATAACATCTAGGAAACTCAATATCATTACCGTGAAAAACACTACAACTTAGTAAAGTAGATTATTATTATTTTTTTCTCATATATAGCTATATTGGGGATTTGGTTTGAAATTATATAGCTATTTGGTTCATTTAGAGTTTGAAAAGTAGTTTAACATTAGGGAGTCTATATATAAAATGACTGTAAATATGGATTCTAGGGAGACAAGAACCTCTCCAGACGACTGTTGCTAGCGATTATATGGCTCCCGCAATTTCTCTTTTGGAATCATCGAAAGTAGTGTTTAAAATATTAAACATGAAGCATGAGCACCTGAACGAGGAAATCAGGATTAGCGTGCCGGAAAGGATATTGGTTTTGGTATAGGAAAGTTACTCTATTTTGGCCAACGTTTCTTGCTTTTTATTTTTTTGAGTAGTATCATATTACGATAAATGACGCAGTATTTTATTACAGGGATTGGCGTTTTATTATAAGTAGTGGCAAGTATCTTTTGGTTTTATGTTTTCTCGAAATAGTTTTTTTTTCTTCTCTTCGTTACGGCAAATGGCAAGTTTTCTGATTTTGTTTTCCTCAAAGGAGCAACTTTAATACAGTAAATGGTCACTATTATCTCTGCTCCAAATCGGGCATTTGCTAGTGGATCCTCCATTCCCTCTGTGGTTTCGGAACTAGAAAACCCATCGACAGGCGTGAAAGCTAGAAAACTCACTGACACAGAACTGACAGGAATTAGGAAACAAAGCCGAACGAAAAGAGGAATATAAGGTCACTATTATCTCTGTAACTTCTCTAAACTCTATGCCTTCTCCAAACTCTTTATGCACTCTAGCAATTTTTAAAAGCTACGAATAAAAGTGTTTTGTGTAGTATATTCGTAAACTTGTACATTTATCTGGTGAATTGGTTTACAATTTTTTAATTGCTACAATTACTGTTACTTTTCCTTTTAAGAAAATCTTTTATTTTTAAAATGTCGTATAGTGACAACACTTCAAGCCTGTTTCTAGTTTTATTGTTAATCTTAATTTGTGAAAAAATGCGTTCCACATTTGCAGTTGCCACAGATACTGACAAAACCGCATATACCAATTTTTTTTTTAATTAAGAAAAGCTTTAGTTCCACTGCCACGTTTTAATTTGAATATTACTTCCCAAAACTTTTCAATATTTTCTTCTTCCAATAAGTTCAGCTCTTTAAAATTAATGTGCCATCGTTCACGCCACTCATTTCTACTATATTTGGTATAAAACGATACAATTGGTAAATACTTTTATTATTATTTTTCACAACATTAACACATTCTGAAAAAGGGTTATTAAAATAAAAAAAAAATTTTTTTATTATAGAATTGCAAAGCTAAACATAAAATTTTAGGCAATGATTTTTTAGAAACCCTTTCACTTTCATCATATAATTTATACATTGTAATTAGTGTTAAAACAAATATATTCCCCCTTTACCACGTATTCAAAAAACCTGCAAAATCTGCACAAGTAAAGTAAACTTATGTGATGTTTTTAATCAAAAAATGCAAAACTGCTCGATGCTTAGAAAAACTTCAAAATCCAGATAAATCTGAATACTTGGCAACGCTGGCTATGACGGACACTACTCGCCAGAGTAAACCCGCTGAGTCAGCAGGAAAAGATGGGTTTGTCTCTGGTAACAATAGTGGTGGCAAACTGGCGGGATCAAAGTTAGATTCGGATAGCTCGGTCGTGGATAGTAAATCAATAACCGCTTGTACGCTAGTAGTAGATGAAGGAGCCGGATAAAGGTAAAGAGGCGGAAAGGGATAACATCATTATGTCCAACAAACCCTTACCCAGGATAATGAAGTCTGGTCCATCTCCATCCAGTAATCCTGAGGACTCTAAAAAAGAGATCGTTAAGAGAGCCAGGTCTGAGGATCAACCTACTACATCGAAGAAGGAGAAAAAGAGTAGAAAGCTATCATAGATCGGTCAATTCCTGATGGTAGTATTAGCACGGAACTATAGCAGAAAGTGGAAGCGCGACATATCAACCGGGTCGGTCTAATCAAAGGTAGGCTGAGTGACGCAGTTTGGTCAAAGAGGTTCAAAGCCGTTAACTGCGGAACCAAGAAATGGTATGATTTTCTATCGCAGGGGATTAGTGGCGATCTTTTTGCCTCAAGTCTAAGCTGAAGGTAATACTCACATATGAGTTACCTTTGAGACTAGTAGTGACAGCATAGATTCCACCACCAGTGAGAATGATGGAAACCATACTGACAGTATTGGACAATCAAAACGAAGACTTCGTTACGAGTTAGTGGAAGGCTTATAGCGAGTACGAAGGAATAGATTTTACACAGTGAATCACTGTGGGTCTCAAATCTCTCGAGATACTGAATAGGCTCGAGGAAATTAGAAACAGAATTGATACACGACTCGTAGGTGCATCTCAACAGGGTAAATCTGTAGAAAGTGCCCTTTATGAGGTTATTGGTTATATAGAAAAGGGCCTACAGTGTAGGGAATATGCGCTGGTATCTGTCTAAGATATCGAAGGAGTTTTCAATAATATTGAAATAAAAGCGATAAAGGAGGCACTAGAATCCTTAAACCTCTTGAATCTCTTTCGGTCAAGTGGATAATTCGAATGCTTAGCAGTAGAGTTGGACCTGCCTTCTCTTCCTTATATAGTAGCCTATGTTGGCGATGTAGTAGTCCTAGTCACAAAAATTTGAGGGATCTCTTCCCATAGAAGATAATAAGTGTCTGGGGATGAACCCGTACAAGACAGAGGTGGTCTTATTCACTAGACGGTCTAAGGTGTTTGGATTCAGACCGCCAGTTCTCTATGGAGTTACGATAAGACTTTCAGATAGAGCGAAGTACATAAGGGTCATACTTGACTCTAAGTTGCCGTGAAGACTGAATTTTGAGTAAAGGATTAAAAAGGTTTCAATGCATACTACATGCGTAGGACCTGCTCTTACCTATGTATGTATGCGAGGTATGGTGGAATACATTAAATACTAGGAGCAATAGGAAAATTATTTCTAATATGTACTTTTGTGGGTATCCCAAGCGCCACTAGAATCATGTTATTATTTATATGTTATTGTTATTGTTATCGCTCACGATTGAGAATTGTGTGAAGAAGGTGGCAGCTAGAGTCTTCTTTAAACTAAATGAACTAGGTCTTGTGAATTTCTGTAAGGGGGGGACAAGATTTTTCGACCGTAAGAACGATGAACTATGTGCAAAATTCTACCGAAAGTCATTATACTCGATAGGGAAGTATGAAAGTTTCAGATGAACTGTCAAGATCAGGCTTGGCGTTGGAAGATATAGGTGCAGAGAAGTCGGTGAAACCACCAGTGGACTTCTTTTTTGGATTTATTGAGTAGAGGTTTAATTCACTCGTAAGCTGTGCATAGGGATGTAGAACGGAATGTAGAGTTGCGCTGGCTTTATGGCAAAACCTCAATTCTACAGCGATGAAACTTATCACAGGCTTGGGAGGCGAAAATGAGAGCTATTATATAGACTACTAATAGGTGGCCTCTTATACATAGGATTAGTAGGTGGAAGAGAGATATCCCACATTTCTGAAGGCTATGTGAAGGGACAGAGGACACAGTGGAACATGTAGGCAGAGTTGGCTAAGTAGTCAATTTCTTAATGAACTAGTAGACCTAAGAGGCTACAGAGTTAAGGATCTAATAATAATCTGAGTTGGCAAGCCTAGATGAACAAACTTAAAATTTCTCGTCGTTAAAATTAATAAAGGTTTGAATAAAATATTCATCGTGATGGTGAAAAAGGAAATTGTTTATTTTGCAGAAATTGTGTAGTATTGTTAGAAAAGGTTTTAAAAGTTTGAAAAATTTTAAAAATTCGTTGTGGTCCCTATAAATTGCAAATAATGGAAGAAGAGGAGGATTTTATAGAATGCGACAAATACGCCAAAGAATATCACTCTCAACGCACCCATTTAGATAAAATACAGTTTGAGTATTTGTTGAATAACGAAACTAAAGTTTTTACTTGTCAATTTTGTGAAGGAAATGAAAAAAGGAGCTTCTTGTAGTATAAATCATTATACCATTATACAAAAATCAGTTAATTTTATATCAAAACAGTATGACGATATTTTGAAAGGGGTAATCACAGACTTAAAGTTATCAGCTAAGCTGCTAAACGGCGCCCGTGTGAAGAACGACTGCATTGTAAGTGGGCTGATAGTTATTGATGATGTTACGACAGATGACTCTGTTTTCAAATTGTCAAAGAGTGTCAGGGTTAATTTTGAACTGGAAAATAACGATGATGTAAACATAAGAACAGTTTCCCAGATTTGAATAAAACTCTAGATTTATACACAATATACTTGGTATAACTCAAAAGAAAAATTTTAATCGTTGTTTTATAGAATCTGTTGATGAACTGAAATAACAGATACTGGAATATCTAGATGATATAATATTGTTACGTTTTACTCTTTTAAAAGGTTTAAAATATGAGCTCGTAGATTGCAACTAAATTTTACTTAAAAGGCATTCCTCTTCTTTAACGACTACCATTTTTCGCACTTTGCTTAATTGTGGCTTAGAAATCGTGCGAGCGATCTCCTGGGATAGGGCGAACGTTGTCTTCTCTGTAGAACATACTGCTAGTTTGATGTCAGGGTCACGTATACCATTAACAAACGCCTCGGTTTTAAAATTGTCAGCTGCACTAATCTCCCGACCTCCATTGCAAAGGCTTGAAGCGACTCACTACCCTTTTGCGCACGACCCCTTAACTCCATGCGGTACAGTTCTCGTTTGTGCTGGTCGCCGAATTTACGCTGTAACGCCACCATCAAATTGTTGTAGTTGTTGTTAGTCCCAAAGCCTTCTCTTCATCGTCCCATCCGTTTTTTACTGTCTACTGCCTCGAATTGGAATTTAAATACGGACAGGGGTGAGCTACCATCAAAGCAAGGTGGATTTATCCTGCCGGTACCTTCTGATATGATTCGCACTGGTTTCGGTCGCTGGCTCTGGAGGTTGTTGATCTTCTCCTCCATTATAACGAGTTTCTCGTCAACGGTCTTTTTAAAATTGTTCACTTTCGTGTCAACGGTCTCTTCTAAATGTGACACCTCTTCCTCGACGCTGACCGACTAATGTATTTCCTGCAGCTTTCCTGTCATTGCTTCAAGCTTCTTTCCAATCTTTGACAAAAATTTTTGATCTTTATTCTCCATTTTTGTCTGTGCATCAGCAAATAGCTTTTGATTGTCAGCTCTAAAAGCTTCTTGTACATCAGCAAATAGCTTTTGGTTTGCTTCTTGCGCATCAGCAAATAGCTTTTGGTTTGCTACATGCATTTTTTCCATTATAGCGGCTAGCAACGAATTTATGTCGATACCGGTGGGGGTTGCAGGTTACATAAATGCCACGAAGCCGAAGTTCTTCCCTTAACCGCCTTTGTGGTTCATTCTTCGTTCCCATTGTTGGCAGCGCTAATTTACCAAATTCTTGTGTGAGCCGTTCTACTCTTAGTTCGGAGAGTTTCGTTTTAATTTTTATTGGCGGTTAATTGACATCACTATTTCGGCTAATTAAAAGGCTATATAATTAAATTGTACATCGAGAGTGCAGAGACGTATATAATTTCCAAAAAAATTGTTCTAGAAATATTAGAAGTTTTTTATCTACTGGTGCCTTCAAAAGACTGATTATAGTTTCCACATTTCTTGCTTTAGTTTCTTTCTAATTGTGTACCCTTTCTTTTATTCCTTTTCCTCTTTCCTTTCTTTCCATAATTGTATGATCACAAATGCAAGAGGTCTCAGCTGAAGGCTTGAAACCGGTAACGCGGCATAGACAGCCTTCCAAATCTATTCTAAGAGAGGAGTTGTATTCCTCCTCTTGAATGATTTGTTTATGACTTCTTAATTTGTTCAATCGTGCTGTTTGTTTTTTTCTGAGGATAAATTGACTTAAGATATAATTATTGGCAATAAGCTTTCAGATCAGTATGACTCTGCTTTCGTATGATATAATGAAAATAAAAAAATTATTATTATTATTATTATATTATTATTATTATTATTATTTTTGGGGTGAAGATGATTTTTAAATATTTAATGTAAAGATTAACTTTTTTCAGTATCTTTTCTTATCTAAAAACCGATGTAATTCCATAAAGCGGGCTTAAATACTGCTCGCTTCAATTCTTTCGAATTATTTTGTAAAAGAATTTTTGAGATTTTAAAAGATCGTTGAGCTGGTTTGTACATTTTTTAAGCCTGATTTTATTGTGATGCGCTCTGTTCTCTTGCAATTCTCTTCTCGCTCTTCTTTTTCCAGTAACCAATCTTCAACTTGAACCCAACCTCTGGAATATATTTTTTTCAATTATGTCGGGAATCTTCTCTCTGTCAGTAGATTGGTAAGTTGGTTCACCAAAATGGGTTTGCTGTTATATCGAATAGGTTTCAAAAGGCGGGATCCCCAGAACATATGTTATGCGTTTTGATCACCGCCTGGCAGATTTGTAGAAACTTCTAGATTAATCTTTAGTAATCGAAAACCTGGAAAGCGAGTACAATGACGATTTGCAGAAATTGTTGTAAAATGTAATTTTCACTTATGTCCCTAAGAAATTATGTTCAATTCTTGATTTTATTAGAATCCCTGAACCTCAGCATGGTCTACCTTGGGTTTCCTTTCAGTCATATAGAGTGCATTCGGGAATTTTAATAGAATTTTTGACTTCTAATGAGTCTCAGATACTAGTAAGACGTCAATGTCTTTTCCATTGGCAAAAAACTCGATCTCATTTTTGTGTTGACGTATGTCATTTGCATTCCAGTAGCAGATCCTCAGATTATGAACTGTATTATCAGCACATCTTGCATCAAACTGATCATGTTAGTCCTAAAGCTGTTCATTGTCTGAACCAACTTGTTAATAGCATTGAAACTATTATTTTTCACAGCACCAACCTATGAAATTTGACTGATGGTGGGCTGTAATATTTGTTGGCACCTATTACCAAATTGGAAAGATGCTATTGCCATTAACCACGTTAGTATAAATAGTCTGTATAGGGGCAGTCACTAACTTATGGACCGTGGATCGTTTAACAAATAAGTACACTGGGCATAAATAAGACAAACAAACAACAACAATACTGTAAACAGATATTACACAAACAAATAATTAGGAAATTAGGAGAAGGAAACATAAAATTTAAAATCCATACTGTTTATGTCTGAAGGTGCAAACTTCCCATCCTTGGCGACATAAACAGGATTGTTTAAAAGAAGGCACATTAGCAACAGAGGGCGCTGAAGTATATATATATATATTCAAGCTTTTTTATATTTTAATATTATTGTTGTTTTTTTTGACATTACATTTTTGTTTTGTTTTTATTAATTTTATTATTCTTGCTTGTAACATCCACAAGGATGCAACATAATTTGTTTACTTTGTTTTTAAAGATTTTAAAATTTGTATAATAAATTTTTTGTAACCAGCATAAGTCGATATTGTTTAGACACAAAGGAAAAAAATTGTGGACGTGTGAAAAATAAAATTTGTAAAGTTTGTGAAAAAAGAGAAAAAATAAAAATCTGAATATATGAAATAAAACAATATTAACGTGACTGAAGGCAAGAAGATAGAAGTCAAGCCGAAATATAAAGGAAAGTGATTGTTCTTTTGTGCCTACTATTATGTTGGAATGTTTCTAATTATGTTCCTTTTTTAGTGTTTGAAGCAACAGTGTTTTTTTGTGCTCTTCACCCCACATACAGTCCATCGAATTAACACATACAATACTAGATTTCTGTGCGCTTTAAGAAAATCGGAACTAAATGTGTGGTTTGGTATCAACTGTCATACAAAACGGATGCAAAAACAATTTTATTTCTAATGTAAATTGACGCCATTTCCATTTCCACTTTCCTACTAATTAATTTTTTCAAGGGTGCCCTGGTAGTATAGTGGGTAGTGCGCTAGACCATTAGCGTGAGGGTCGTGGATTCGATTCCCACCAGAGACTCTGGTCTGTGACACTATACCACCGAGCACATAGTCAAGTTACTCGACTTGTATATAATTAGAATATAATTTGTAATTGTATTATAATTAATAAATAAATAATTTTTTCAAAGTTCAGCAAAATTATATCATATTATTATTATTTTATTATGCGATAACCAAATACAATACAATACGATAAACAAATGACTAGCAACTTTTTTGTACAGCTGTTCCAAATGAAACAACTCTGATCGCACAGAAAATATTATTTTATTAAAATCACGAAATCAGACAAACTTGTCAAAAAAATCTGTCACACTGTTACACTTTTTAGTACTCACTGTCATGCTTTTTGACAGGTCAAACGACTAAATCTGGTAGTCAAGGCCTTAATATTATATGATTTGTCATCTCTAATTAGAAAAAGCAGATGACTTTTTTATGCGTCCTATACATTCTATTCATTTTGCTCTGTAACTTGTCACAAACAAAGATCAAAAATGCAACAACTATAGTTCCAGACATATGCTCCGACTAGTGTTAAATTATCCTGTTGGTAAAATTAAAAGAAAATATTCGAAGACAAAAAATAGATTTGAACGAAAAACAACAATATTTGCAACCAAAATTCCTATATTTGATGGGTCAAATTATTTAACGTGGAAGACATGAACTCGCTGTTGTCTAGTAGGTAGTGTTTTGGCTTATTAGACGAAAAGCCAGGGTTCGAGCCCCAGGCCAGACATCAAAATAAGTTACAAAAAGTATTTCTTCGGCGACTTCCTCTCAGCAGATTTCTGGCAAAAACTCTGAGAGTAAAAAAAATTGCCATGAAAAGTTTCTCAAAAATCTGTCGTTCGGAGTCGACTTTAAACTGTAGGTCGCCACTCATGTATAAAATTAACACACACAACATAAGTGGTGTGGGAAACTAGGTCGTAATCATGACTGAAGGGTTGTAATGACCAATTATGTATGTATGGAAGACACAAATGGAGGCTCTTTTACATAAGAGCACACTGCTGCGAATAATGGGGAAACGAATATTCCATTTGAACCAAATTTACGTGAGCAGTAGAATGAAAAAGACCAGGATGCAAGATCTCTGATTGCATTGTCTCCAAAAATTTAATTGTTGGTGATAAATTTTAAAAATTCGAAAGAAATTTGGGATTATCTAAAAAAAAAGCAAAAAAGGAGAGTCATATTGAATCATAAAATGGAAATAGGACAAACTATATCTAAGTACATTGAAGAATTCGATGAGCTTTAGGTACAAATCAAAGGGATGACCATATTGAAGAGGAATTGCATATCATAATTTTATTAGCTGGGTTATCAAGTCAATATAAGAGGCGTTTAATGCAAGGAATGATAAAAATACAATAATTAAAAAAAAAACAGGTATGTCTAAACCTATAATTTATTATTGTTGTGGCAAAAATGCACATATGGCTAAAAATTGCAAAACAAATCTTAGTAAATATATATATATATATATAAATACAGTTAATTCTAGTTCTAAAGTAAAATCGAATGCGATATTTGTATTGGAGGTAAACAAGTTCGTGATGAATTTCCAACAATGAATGTAAAGTCTTCAAATCAACTCCTAGAATTAATTCATTCTGATATATGTGGTACAATGAGGACCGAATCATTATATAGAAAATTTTATTTCGCATTTTAAGAAAACTCCATGTTAAGTTTTTAAGAAATAAATCCGTATACTTGAGTTTAAAACAGCTGCAAAAAATGGAACAGAATACTGTACAAAAATTTTAAGAACTTATAACGCAAAGAAAACGATAAGTAGTGTCGTAAATAATTATTTAAAATTATGCGGAATAAAACATCAAACATCTTCAGAATATACACCTCAGAGCAAAATTGTGTTGCAGAATGAAAAAACAGCAATCTGGTTGAAATGTATCAACTGCTTTTTTTGATTGGACGAAGAGATCTATATGAATCAACCGAAAGGTTTTATTGATGACACTTATCGTACCAAAGTTGGTAAATTTAAGAAACCTATTTATGGCTTAAAACAAGCTGGTCGACAATGGTTTAAAAAGATTCACAACGTTTTTATGAATTATGGATTACAACAATCAAAGTATGATCAATGCATCTATTATAAATGTCACAACAATAAATTTATGATCGTTGCTTTATATGTTGATGATATGCATATAACTGATATGTAATTGCATATAATGAGTATCATATAGTTCAAACGTTATTAACGATGATGCAAAACAATTTTGATATGGCGATAAAGAAATATATACTTCTCAACCGGGTTATATAACAAATTTAGTCAAAAGATATAAATTAGAAAACTGTAAAACGTCCAGAATAGAAGAAGTTAAATATCAAGAACTTATAGGATCATTATTACATATTTGCACTATATAGCAGGCCAGATATTACATGTAGTGCAAATATGTTGCCTCAATTTTAAAAAGATCCGAGAAAGCAACATTGGAATAGCGCGCTACAGATAATAAGAATAAGAATACAACGAAATATTCAGTTTTAAAATACAGAAAGACAGTCTTGCCGTTAGTGGGTTTTGTTGTCGCAAATTGGGCGCAGGACGTAAATGATCGTAAATCATAATATGTCTTCGGTTTTATTCTTGCAGGAGCTGTCATAACATGTGAATCTAAGAAGCTAAAAGTAATTGCAACCGCTAGTGCTGAAGCTTAATGTGTAGCACTTAGTGAAGCTCTTTAGCCGCTCTTTAGCTGTATTATTATTATTATTATTATTATTAGGAATTGCCTTTATTTATCATTAAATGTATACATGTTTTTAGAATTCCGGTTTATAGGAAAAAAGGATTTTAAAAATAAAACTATCGCCATATTTATAACTAAACGTCTGACGAGTATATATACATTAATAATTACGTAATTAATACTAATGTAAATCTTAAATTTAATGATTTTATTTCATTTTTCTTATACAATTTTAATTTAAAAACTTTAATTGAATTCATTAATTAAAAACTTTCTATAATTTTGTGCATTTTTTATATAATTTACTAATTTTGACCAGTCTTTACTGTCAATAATTTCCTTCTCACTGAGCTTTAACTTTCCTAAATTGGCAATACTGAAGTCTTTTAGTGCTGGATATACACCGATGGAATGATTTAAGGTTTCGCATTCGTTCACAATACATAACGTGCAGTTAACCTGAAAATTAGCATCACCAAATTTGTCGCCGTTTAATTCAATTAGTCTACATCATGCTTTAAAAATCCAGGGTATCGTATTTATGTTTAAGTTAGAAATGACGTATTGTATACCTCTTTGATGATCTAAGTATTTTTATACTATATGCGTACTACTTCCATTTTTTCTTCGCAGTCTTTCATTTAGAGCATTTGATCTGAGCTTTCTTAAAAGCTCTGTGCTGAAATTATTGTACTGTATGCGCGAAGAATTTACTTCTGTCCAAAATATATTACCCAAAATAGATTTTGACGCAACAAAATTGAGAAGAGTTGGCACGGTAATCTATTTTCTGTATAAGTAAACATTGTTCTATTTATGCAATCAAGGTTCAGAGACAATGTAAATAAATGTGTTTCATCCGCCGCAGTTTCTAACATCAAGACGTAGTTTGGTGTGAAATTTGGTAATTTCAAAATTTTGTTAACAAAATAACGGTGAAGTTTATTGGGCGCAAGAGATTCAAAGAGATTGAATCCCCAAACCTGGGCAGCATATGACTGTATTACTGTATTATTACTACATACTAGGGATGCCAATCGGGAAATCCCGAAACAGAAAATCCCGGGATTTTCGGGATTCCCAAATCCCGAATCCCGGGATTTTTTAAAACTTGTCCCGGGAATTTTCGGGATTGTAAATTCATACATATACACCTTATAAAGTAAGAAAAAAATTGAGTCTACGGCTTTATTTTTTATTTAATATAACATTAAATAACACTCATGTAGTTTTTCAAGTGTATCATGCAACATGCTATATCACTGGACATCGAACTGAATAAGAACCCAACTTCCAACTTTTTTTTAGATTTTTTTATTAAGCGAAAATTCCGAAATCCCGGGATATTTCGGGATATTTCGGGAAATCCCGGGATATTTCGGGATTTTTCGATCCCGAATTGTCCCGAAAAATCCCGGGATTTCGAAATCCCGAATCCCGGGATTTTTAAAAATCAATCCAGTTTGGCATCCCTACTACATACTGCTAGGTAAACTTTCCATTTCATTGCATTGCTTCTGGTTTATCCATTAAAGTTTTCCACATTGAATTTAATGCGTTTTTTGCTTGTGTATTTCTTTTTCCCAATGATTATTAAACTTTAGTTCTTGCGTAAACACTACTCCTAGACAGTTAAATTTAAAAGCGATTTTAACTTTTGCAACTTTGAAAAACCAATTTTCGTCATTTCTAAGCTTACCACCGTTGGTGAACACCAGTAATTCGGATTTATTTAAGTTTACGTCTAAGATCCACATGTTACAATAGTCTTCTAGATTTTCGATCGGCTTATATTTCTACATCGTCTGCGTATAATAAAAGACGAATATTTAGTTTCTAAAGGAGTTATATATTTGAGATATATATTTAATGAACTTGGATTTCATACACCTTGTTCCACTGATATCTCTCAAAGTGCACAACACATGGCAAAATTTGGGTCCCATCATTCAAGAACAAAACATATTGACTACAAATATCATTTTATTCGAGAGCCAGTAGAAAACACGATTGTAAACATTAAATATGTCTATTAAAACGAAATGCCTGAATATTATTTCACGAAACCGGTTCCAAAATTAAGCATAATTTTTGTGGCGAGTCCACTGGTTTAGAATTCAAAACAAATACAGTTCGAGGAGGGGTGTTGAATTATCACTTGTTTAAATATACTTGTTTAAATTCAGAAATTCTAAAACAGTTTCGCCTTTGCTTTATGTATTTAAAATATAAAGCATACCACTGATTACTGACGGCCTCATCCCGTTCGGTGTTTGGGTACAACGCATATATTTCCAATGCCACTGTGCTAAAAACGATTCGAATCACGGAACAAAGATAAATTCGCGGGCTTGCAATGCATATGATCGCCACCAAATTCATGTGAATGCAACTCTTTTAGTTTACGACGTTCATCTTCGGCATACGACTTTATCATATCAAAAAATGTGAAAGTGTTATAAAAATAAGCATGAAAGTACCAAAGAGGGCATTTGTGCCGTAATGCAACCCTGTATACAATAGCCCCATCACTAATTTTCAAATGCTATGTAAAAACATGAAAGAATTATCTTTTAAAGCTCAGTTCTGTTAAATTCAGAGCCTTAACGTACGTTACATTTTTATGACTTCTACTTTTGGCTAACCAGGGCATAAATAGATCGAGGAATGAAGCTGCCACTCAAACATGATTAGTCAGTTTTGAGACGTAATCAAGAGTTGTATTGTCTTAAACACAGTTGTATTTAATGAGAGCTTGATCTTTATTTAAAGAAAAATCATGTATAAAACTGATGCCGCAGTGTTGTCAGTTCAAGTTTGCTGATATTTAAAATAATTTTTTTTTTATTTAAGAATTTTGAAAACGAAGTGGATTTCTCTGTTTGAATGTTAAAGTAACTTTAAAAGAATTAAAATTACGAACAATTCTACATTTGTGTTCAATTTGATTGACTAACTTTTGAAATAGAATGCCAAACAGCCATCCCTAAAAAAGAGCGTCAAGTGGAACGTTTTCTAGTTCTTAGATTTTACGCTCTTAGGGCATACCTAAATACAAGCGGCAAAATTACCGTCAGAACGATAAAAACAGGGTTATTAAAAACAATATATGTGACAATCCTGCTTATTTTTTGCAAATGTTTTATTTTTCTCATCTTTGTTCTTTGTTTACAATTATTGTTTACTAGCTAGCGCAGAGGTGTTGAAGCGCCAGCAACTAAAATAAATTTGGAGGAAACAAATTACACAAATGTCCAATTAATTTCGAATCCTTTTATTAATTTTGTTTCCCGTTGTCCTGATGATTCAGATGAACGGGCCTGAGTAGTACGCATTCGATCAGATCCTAAACTCACTTCTCGTTGTCCAAGTGAACGGGTCGACCAATTGCTTGTCATTCATTTTGAATAATTTTCGGTGACGCCATCCATCGGAAATTAATCGCACCAACCTCCGTCGACTCATACGCAACAACTTTGTTAAAGAATGCACAGTTTACAATTTAATTGATTTTAGGTAATTTTCAGTGGCGCCACCTGCCGGAAATTAGACATACCGACTTAGAAACCTTCCCCGGCTCATGCGCAACAACTTTGCTAAAGATCATAACATGGTCAAATGCATAGTTTACGATTCTATAAGGTACATACAAACAAACATTAATTTTTATGTATATAGACTATGGGAGGGGACACGCCCACTATAGCCAATCCGCCCATTTTATTCATTTAAGAATACGTCAAAGTCGTCCATACAAAATTTGAGAACTCTAGCTGTTGCAGTTTATCAGATATGCAACATTAAATAATTATTGGGTATGTAGGCGTGGCACCTCGCCTACTTGAAATTTTAAAATATAAAGTAGCCTATAGATAGTTCCTTCCAGACATACAGGAAGGTACTGTTAAAATTTCTAGAAAATCGGTCCAGCCGTTTAGCCGTCTATAGACTTCAAACAAACAAATAAACACACATTTATTTTTATATATAAGAAGAAGAAGATAGCTTTCCAATCAACTTCACTATTAAACGCTCTGTTATTTCGGTATGCTCCTTACAAATTATATGGACATGATACATTTTAGAAGACAAAAACGCTTGCCGCTCTTATTTAGGAATGGCTGAAAATACTCACAAACCCGTTCTGCTGTTTATGTATGGATGTGTGTAATATAGGCATGCAAGAGTGGCAATGGCTATGAAACAATCATCTGTCATATTAAAAGAAAAAACTCGACACGAAAAAAGCAAAAACAAAGTAATCTCCCTACCAAAAACCATATCTTCTTTCAGAAAACCTAAAAACCTAAAAAGAATATTTTCAAAAAAGAAAACCATAAAAGAATATTTTCCGATTAAACAATCTGATGTTTTCTTCTTCACGACACATTGCAAATGAAATTTGAAGGCTGAAATTTGATGTGTTGCTGTGATAGATTGATCAATTCGGTTTGATCGTGGCTGTGATACTTTAAAGTATTATCAAAACAAATACACCACATATATAACAGTTACTATGAATATAAATGGGTGGGTTTTGCTTTTGCATCAGTGTTGAAATACAGTACTTTGGTACTTTTTTCAGTACTTTTTCATTTCAAAAATACCGCAGTACCCCCGCGACGCTTTCAGTACTTTTTTGTTATTAAATATTTTATGTCTTGCGCTTTTCAACTATCAATGCATTCGCAACGCATTGCAAAAGGTAGAATTAGCCTTTAGCTCCGCTTTGGACGTTTGGATAAGCGAAAAGCAATGAGAACGCTTGCCGTACCGTAATATAATTTCGCTAAGCATTTACATTGCTCTTCATATGCTACAAAACGAACGTTAACGTTTGAATAAATAGGATTTTTACGTTTTGTTACGTTCAGAATCAGCAGTTTTTTTTTGCATGTGAGCAACACGTATAAGTCGTTAGTTTCTCTGTTCAGTTTCGTACGTGTATTAAATATAAATAAATAAATAGTCTAGTAGGTAGTGTGCTGGCACTAGATGTGAACCCACAGTTCAAATCCCATGTCAAACATTTCCAACAAAAATAAAAATGAAGAAAAGAATCCTTTGGGTACCTCATTCTGAAAAAAACTCTGAGAGTTATTAAACTTCCAGAAAAGTTTGTTAAAAAATCTGACGTTCGGAGTCGAATTGAAACTATAGGTACCGCCACTCATGTATCAATATTAACACACATAAAAAAATGGCGTGAGAAGCTAGATCATAATTTTGATTGAAGGGTTGCAATGACCATTTATGTGTGTATTTCTATATAAAAGTACCATTTGATGCGAAAAAGTACTCTTTCAGGTACAGTTCAGTACTATTTTAAAATATCAATTTTGCAACACGGTTTTGCATACACACTCTATTCTTCCAAAACAGTTGTTTATTGCTTTGAGGAAAGTATGATATAAACAGACGTCGGCACAAAGAGAAAATGATTAAAATATGAGTGTATTTGTGAGAGGCATGTGTTAAACCAGAGGAAAATTGTTAGTAATATTTTAAAGTGTGACCTAATAATATGTTTATGTAGTGGAAAATATAAAAAAAATATACAGCGCCAAATCCCTAAATACTGTGTATTTAACTTGACAAGTATTCTTCCAAAAATGGAGATCATTTCTCATTGTTATCAGTGAATTTCATTGGAAAATAGTGAATTCTACAGTAATATTTTTTTGGGTGTATAATTAAAACCTGAAAAAATCGACATGAACCACCTTCTTGAGCAGTGATGCCAACTTAGCCCTTTTCGGGCTAGATTTAGCACTTTTTGAAGTATCTTTAACGCGAAAAATTTTTTTTAGCCCTAAACTAAAAAACGCGCAATTTCAGCCCTTTTCAGTATTTTTGTTTAGCCCTTTTTGCCCGTTTTTCCTTTAATTCTGTATGGCAATATTATCTTATGTTTCTCTGGCAATGTCGAATTGTAAGCCAATGTGACAGCGCTTTTTTCTTCTATTTCTTGTTTTCTTCTTTGTCATTTACATAGAATTAACAAAAGTACCGAGAAACAGAAGCTTTGCTGAAAGTTTAAAATTTTATTTAAAAACATTTCAATAAGTATATGAGTGTATAAGACATAATTTAATATTCTTGAATATTTCTTTAAAGTAAATGTTATGCTATGTTTAGATGGAGAGCTACACGCAAAGATATCGTAAAATGTGGGGAACAGATCCCCTTTTTAAGAAATGGGTAAAGCCTTGTAAAGATGAATCTAAAGCAGTATGTATTTACTGCAACACGCAAATCGCCGCTAAACACTATGACCTGGTCAGCCATTCAGAAACGAAAAAACGATTAAGAATTGTGGTGTTTTTATCTGAAAAGACTATTTTAATTTTAGCCCCCTTTTTGCGCTTTTTTGAAAAACATGAAATTGTATTGTACTGAAAACGTATTTTTTTTTCAATTTAGCCCGTTTCAGCCCGTTTTTCATTTTTGTTCACGCGTTTGGTGTCCTAAGAGTTGGCATCACTGTTCTTGAGAAGCTGACAAACAACTGAATGCAATTTTACGCTCTTTTAAACGAACATTGTTGATGTTCGTGTCCTATGTGTGTAAAAAGCCGAAGATGTTCGACCTCCGGGGGCGTCTGGTTATAAACTGGATGCCTTCCAAAATGTATCAATACAAAGTTTGTATGCCGTTCTACTACTGTATATGAACTATATAGATATGCAAAGTAACCAAACAATGCATCAACTATAAATGCTATGTCTGATTGCTTTTTGACTGCGTTAAAAATATACATTGACGACGTTTTGAAATAGAATATATATATATTTCACAAAAATTGCAGATTGATCAGTTCAGTTTGATCGTGGCTACGCTATTTTAAGCCAAACAAATATTATCAATACATATTCAAAATTTGATCAGTTAAATTTGAACGTGGCCACGATACTTAACATAAAGTATTGTCAAAACAAATACACCATATACATAACAGTTACTATGAATATAAACGGGTTGGTTTTGCTTTTGCATACACACTATACTCTTAAAAGCCATATATATATGATATATATATATATATATATATATATATATATGTATATATATGTATATATTTTGTTCAGCGGCATTATGACCACGATACTTTGTTCAAACACAAAGCAACTAACATTTTGGAAAGCTGCCATCATATACATACATAGATCATACATACGAATTTTTATTTGCATAGTACAGTAAGTTACTTACTGTATTCCACCGTCAACTACAAGTATTTGTTTGTGAGAAATGTAGGATAACTAATATGTTACTTTCATTATGTCTTTATCCACTTATACCCTAACTGCTACAAATAATAACAACGCCAACTTATAACTGCAACACATAACCATTTAGGTTAAGACACAGTTCAGCAAACACACTGAAACTTGCAAGTATAAACTGTTGTAACTGTGCAGGTTTTTAATGTGTAAGTATGTATTTATACAAAAATATATTTTTTAGGTGTGAAGATGGCCTAAGAATGAGAATGTTTTCAACATTCGGTTAGTTAATAATTTACTATCAGTTTAAATATTCTATAATATATCTACTAGTATTTCAAAAGACTTACGTTCACACACATATGACAATTTTATTAAGCCAAATCTAAACTTACCACGGCAAAAATGCTGGTCCAGTAAAATGTGAATTTATTTCTTCTTCCGTTAAACCGATTTCAGAGTACGTTTCATGCCAGAATTCTTCTTGTATTGGTGCTATTGTTAAAGTTATTCCCATCATTACCATCCAATCAATGTGACTTTTCCATTTAGACCAGTTCCACCATACAAAACTATAGCCCCAAGTGCAAACATTTTGATAGTAAATAACTGCACTTGCAGATTTTTGCGTCAAATTAATAAATGGTAAATCAATATTACTGTCTAAATCTATTGGTTTGTTATACCAATATATACTTTTGTTAAGGTAGTACTTCAGGTAGTGATGAAAACCCTTAGCTGCAGATATTGCATCGTATCCAATAATTCGTATTTTGTTTTCAGTTGTTTTAAAAATCTTAAACAGAAAGAATACATATGTATATATCTATATGTTTTATAAAATAATTGTTTTTTATTCTTATTGTGTATGCAGTATAGAGTGAACATCTGTGAAAATACGTGGTATTGTGTTTTAAACTAAGATAATAAGAGTAAAATTCTTCAATTTTTAACTAGAGGGAATGATATTTGTTTTTGAAAATTATTCTTTGTTTTCCCATTAAGGAGATCTGAGGGTGGACCAACTGGAGGCTACAATAATCATATCTGCGAATGCAATTAAATGGGCGATAGATGGATCTAAACACTTGAAGTCTCCAGGACCAGAAGGAATATATCCTACCATACACTGCATCTAAGACAGCAGTACATTGAAATCTTAATGGAAATTTCTTTATCAGTGTTAGGATAACCACATACCATCGTTTTCATATAGACGCTCATGACAGAAGTTGCTGGCACGAAAGGAGCATTCAATACTGAAAATGATAAATAATAAGATTGGGTATACAGTACACTACAGTAAACTGGATATCATGACTTCTTCGCGGAAGAATGACCTACACAATGCACATCGCCAGAAAGATGGAAACTCTATAGGGTACTTTCTCCTAGCCTATTAAATCTTGTGATAAGTGGGATGCTGGTGGTGTTGAAATATGTTCGATGTGGACACTGTGCTTTTTCGGACGAACTGGTAATGTTCAGCTGTGCCACATATACTGTGTCACATTTACCAGAATCTTTTAAATTTCTGTCAATGGATACTCAATGGATATTTTATAAAGGTATATATTTTAATTATTTTGAGTTATAAAGATTTTACCATTTTACCACTTCTTATAATAAAGCTTTTTTCAAATTAATCCATTAATGCCCGAATTACTTTTTTTTCTAACGGCTACTGTTTTGTTTTTTACACTCAATTTGCTCTCAGAGCATACAAATTAAGGCAACCTCAGCTGGCAACTTAAGTTGCCACTGGGCACTAATGGGTTAATATAGTAACAAAAAAAAAACATTTTTACTGTATGAAAAATTCATTCCTATTATTTATTGATTCTCAACAACTTTGCTTTTTACTAAAGATTAACTAAGAAAACTTTTACAAACTTTCGTTTGAAAGATCTATTAATGTCATTATATGTGGAATGTAACATCGTTCAAGGATCCACCATGTCTTCTCTGAGTGGAACACATCTGAAATATCCAATTTTTCATTATCATTTTTCTCGTAAAGCAAAATAATTACAACTGTTGAAGGTTTTAATAGACGTATACCTAAATAAAGCAATTTGTTTCTACGTGGTATAAATTAGGAAAAATTGCAAACCAAACCGTATTCCAAGTCGCATCAACTTCTTGGAGAACAAATCTCCTTTACTTTAAGAAACCGAAGTTTTTAAAGAATGATTTTTGTTCTTAAAACTAGACGGCCAACAAGATTAATGAGATCCATGTGTATGTTAGGGGAAATCGAATGTTTTTTGTTTCCAGAGTTATAGACCGTAAGTCCAAATCGGCTTTAAAAGCTTTTTTATATTTTTATTTATTTTAGTTTTAATATCTAAATATTTACCTCAAGGTATTATAATATCTTTTATGGATATATGTAGTTTCTGGGTGGTAGCCCGCAGTTGAAATATTTTACTATTTACTGTTTTTCACCTAGTATTGGTCTCATTGTCTGTTTTTGCTAATTGTCTTATTGTTATCGAATTCCTCGGTCTTGGTACGGGACCGCTGTTTTCGTTTTAATTCTAAAATGAGTTCTAGTGCCATCTTCTCGCAGTCCCATTCATACATGCCGGTTTTTTATTATCGGATACCTCCGACATAGGCATTGAAAATTTGTAATCAATAGTTCTAGAACAGAAAACTTTCTTATTACATCTGCTTTAAGTATTTGTATTTCCATCATTGTTTTTGCTGAGTAGCACTATTGGCTTTTCTGTCTTCTTTCGCTTCTTGGGTAATCAATATCGCAGCAAAATCTTCTTTCTCTTCGAACTCTTAGGAAAAGCTGTCAATATCTCGATATATCATTTTCTTTGGTAGTTCGCTCTCTGTTCCGACCGTATGTACGTTCAATTTAGCTAGTTCTTTCTTCTTAGCCAGTCAGCCTTAAGATCATGCAATTTTATTTTATTACTTTATTGAAACTTACTTCTTATATGAAAGATATTGTTTACTTGTATTCATTGTTTATTTCTATATATAATATAGGATTTATTTAAAATTAACAACTCCCTTTTACTAATAACGCCGTGCTATCATTTTCATTACAAGATTTATTTCTTATTGTTTAGTAATTGTAATTCTTTGTAGATATGTAGGTAGGTTGAAATGAAGGAGATCCGACCATATGAACGAAGGTGTGCATTCTTCATTAAGTGGACACCAAACATACTTTCTATAGAAAGTCTAGACAAACTTCCTTCGCTTCTACCAATACACTTTTCTGATATGAGTTATGTCTAGAGTAGTATCTTGCCTGTATATTGGAACTGGCAATGATAAAAAAACGTGTTGCACAGTTTTGACGTGTTTACAATATCTTCTGCACTTATTACTATCCATCACGCCAATACCATTCAGTCGTACGCGTAAAATAGAGTATGCCGCGAGTGTAATATTCCTTAACCCATTCGCTGCTAAGCCTAAATTATGAAAAGTCATTCCCGTTGCCATTTATATTTTAAGTGTTATTGTTTACCAAAACCCTGTTAATTCTTGGGAAGAGCACATATATTATCATACATAATCATTTACAAGCAGAAAACCAAAGACGAGTTGCTATAAAATTTTGTTATAAAATATAAGAAATAAAGTATTATTTTTGTAAAAAAAATTTATTTGTAGTATTTTTCAAGTTTTTTACATATTTATATTATGTTTGTGGCAAAAAAAAATTTGCTAATTCAATAGCCTGCATGTTATAATATATTTAAAGTAGGACGAGTATACTCGTCTTGGCAGTGCGGGATACCCTGTCAAAGACGAGTATACTCTTCCTTGGCAGCGAATGGGTTAAATCACCTTTGTTCATTCTTGATATATTCAAGGTTTTCTCTCATCAGGTTGCCTTATCGTACGTACCTCCACTTGGATACAATTATAGTTCAGGAATAGTTTGGTTTCTGGTTCCTATAAATTCCCTGTCCAGGTATATTTCCATGTTTAAAATCATCTATGTTGTAATAAGTCCCCGTCCGCAAATGTGTCGGATAATTTTGATTTTTTCTTTCATTTCTGTATTCACTAAATTTATCCAAATATATAAAACTTATTTCATATAGAATTAAAATTAGCAAATTGCCTTGCAGAAAATGTAACTCGTAAAGCGTTGTCATTATTATTTTCTGAAATATGGAACTTTAAATATGTCATAAAGCGAAAAGCAAAATTTACGTATAAAAATTCAGGAGGAGGCGAAAAAATCAAACTAGTCCCATTAACTGTTTTATACAGGATAGGCAAATAACCGAACTACCTAGACAGAGACTAGCAAGAATTTTTCTTTCTTACGGGTGCACTATGTGGCATATGATCTTTGGCAAACTGAGGGCGCTGTTGTTGACGGACTGCATTTAATTGAGGTTTTTTCTTTAATTTTCGGACTTGTAAATGTTCACTGCTTAAAATAGCGCGACGAACTGTTGATTTACTTGCTTTAACTCCTGCTAAATGCTTAATTTTAGAGGTAGAATGGGCTGAATTTGAGGCAGTTCGAAGAATTTTTTGCTTGTCCTGTGGTTAGAGCTGTCTCAGTACCTCCTTTGTAATTTTTATTATATGCTTCACGATGTTTTATGTAATTCATTACCACATTATAACCTTGTTCGATTTTTCTACCGATTTCGCGATAAGAATTTTCAGAATGGTAAACATTAATTTTTACCAATTCCGACGAATTTAAAGAACTCTTTCTTCCCATATTGATTTAGCTAACTGCAGCCACTAACTGTGACTTTAATTTTATTTGGTTTTTATACAGCTTTATTACAACCGCCTACTGATTTAAGTTAAAAATGCACGTGGTTCTAATCTGTTGAACCAAAAAATAAATGAAAAATTTAATACTTGACTACAAAGAGTGTGGAAAAGTACCGTTATAATTCATTTTTATACTATTTTTTGTGTTTAAATTATCATTTACAGTATTAACTATTTTTCTGCAAAACAAAATTTTTTATTCTATTGGTATTTGCAAGCTATACACTTTTTTTAATTTAAAATATGTTGGTTCTATCCTGATGAACCGGACTGTATATCTCATATATTAATGTTAAAATTATTCGTTCAAAATTTAAAAATAATAAAAATTTCACATTTTTTTACCCTACCCAAAAAAAAGATAATGATTTTAAAGGTGAAAGTAGTTTTTAGTAGTTTAATGTTATATACCACAAGATGTTTTTTTGGCGATTTTTTGAAAATTTTCCTTTTTTTGAAAAATTAAAAAAATTCGAAGCAGTGTAATAAAGCCATAGGCCATAAAGCCATATGGCGTACGAATTATGCGAGGAAATTTAGTAGAAGCGATACCAATCGAGATGTCCTGAATAGGTTACTTTAAAGCAGTGACTTTTATAAGCTGCAGTACACAAAAATCGCGAAGGAATAGAAAAGCATTTTCATCAGATACTATTTAATTACTCCTTCCTGACATTGATGACGAAAATGATAACGATTTTAACGATTGTAGTTAGTTTCACTTTTTAAGTATTTTTAAGTTAAGTATTAAATAATGTTAAATGAATATTATGAATAAATATTAATTATCATAGAACTTTAAAAACTTAATTACATATGTATATCGACTATTATAACAATATGAGATGTATGTTTGATTTTCTTAATGGAATGTATGTTGTACCTAGGGGCACTTATGATCCGATCATAATAAAATGTGATCATAAATGATTCATATTCATTTTAAACATGTTCATGTCGAATTTCATCGAGGTAATAAAATTTTTAAGCCAATTATAAAAATAATTTATATGTTCTTAAGGGGCCCTATTTTGGACCAAGGGGCAATTATGGACCGACCATAACAAAATTTGGTAATATGATTTAGATTTACAAAATTCGCGTTCATACCGAATTTCATCACGATACCGATGTTTTTAAGCCATTTATAAGCGCATACGTGAATTTCTAAAGGGGACTTTGTATGGGGACTAGGGTCAAATGTGATCCGATTTCTTAGTACACAGAACTAATTCATGCAAAATTTTATCATGATTGTTGCATAATTACCATAGTTAAATAAGTGCAATTTCGAGGGGAATTTGTATGGGAGCTAGGCGAAATCATGGACCCATTTGAACCAAAATCAGTTGGGTTCATCCTTGGGCCTAATTATCACTAACATTATCAAAAATTTCCAGCCATTAACCCATAAAACACTTCTATTATTTTTTTCAGGCAAAATGCCACATAGTAGGGTGGTCAGTTTTCGTTAATTTTTCTAAAGTAGAATCTTTTGTGTGTATAACAGTTAACAGTTTTCGTTATTTTTTCTAAAGTAGAATCAAACAGGTTTTAAACGAAAATATTTTGTTGCTGTGTCTTCGGAAAGCCCGAAAATAAATGAAAAATAAAAATTAAATTGAATCAACTCAACATTTGTCAATTTTAATTTTTTTTTTTGAAAAAAAGGATATACAGTTGTAATATCTACCTACTGTTATCTTACGCCGTTTTCTCTTTCCCAGAAAGGAATACAGTCCTATACCGCTTTTGTTTTAAACTCATGCGGCCCTTACACGTTGCGTTTAATTGTACAACTACATTTATTTACAAATTGTTATTGTAGGGTATTGGTTGTCGGTTACATGAAAATGTACAAAATAATAAAGTTGTACAGCCAGTCGCCGCTTGTAGGGGCCGCATTGTATTTTATATAAATTTATATTTTTTTAGCTGCTAATGAAAATTTATAAATTTTGAGCTGACTCCCTTTTGAGGAGCCAGTGCGATATGTGTTTTTTTTTTACCATAAAAAAGTGGAAGGAAGTGCTAATAAGAAAATTTATATAATTTTGCAAGAAATAAATTTGATAACATTTAACCATTTCATAGTTATATGTATATATTCTTATGTTTTAGTTTACCATTTATATGGTAATATAAGATATCGGATTGTATTGTTACCTGAAAACTGCGGTACTCCAAACTGCTGTTAATATCGACTTCGAAGTAAGATGCTTTATCTAAAACTGTTCTGGAAATTAGTTGTTTAACGGCATTCGACTGGGTTGTTTTAGGGGTTTTATTTAGTAAAATTTGATTTGGAACCTCAACTGAAAGTACTGCAAAAATTTAAAAATATTTAATTTTCAAAACTGAGAAATTATTTAGGCAAATCAATTATCATGAAATGGTTCTCAGAAATAAAACTAGTTACTAGTACAAAATGTGAAAGAGGGATTTAAGTTTAGGACGTTATATTCCTATGTTGCTAGATTGTAACAAGCTTTTTGCTGATGATAATTGCTTCTGTAGATATCATGTGAAAAACTGACTAGCTAACAACAAAAGGGTGCGTTCTATAAGTGTTCTAATGAATTAGAATAATGAGATGTCCTACAATTATTGATGAGGACATTCGTCATAGCGTTCAGGATAACGGAAGGCCTCAAAAAGATTTTGAGCTACACATATATGAGTTGTATTCCTCTTATCTTCTAATACTGGTGTTATGCGATGAGATGAAGTATTTATTGCATTTCTTTCAAAAGTCAATAAACTAGAATCTTGCAAAAAATTCTACTTCCAGCAGATATAGTTGTTTACGATACCTCATTCAAGTCGCCCTTATGGATTTAAAAACAACATTAAGTCTTTTCTTTGACGAGTTTGCACAACCACATTAAGGGCCTTTATTACAACTTGCCGTTAAACTTGGGTTTAGTTAAAGGGACCTTTAGCTAAAGGGAACTAAAGTTCACAGTAAAGTCCCCTTTAACGGTTTTCGTTATTACAACTTACTGATAAAATAAAGTTCAGTTTTTCAAAAATATGGCAGTGCAGCAGCAATGCCGAAAACTTTTGCCACATTAAACAAGTTTTTTAAAAACGCATTTTTTATTATGTTTGTTCATATTTGAAGTTGCCATATTGAAAATAACATATAATATGGCAAGTTCAAACAAAAACTTAATTTTAACTTCCCTTTAGCTTAACGCTCACTTCTACCTTACGGTCCACTTATAATAATGAAAAACAAATTATCTGCCCTTTTAGTTAAAGGCAAGTTATAATAATGGCCATAAGAGTTATTTTTTCTTTTACAATTCGTTTTCATTATTGCATTTTGTTTACAATGTACCACATTGTGCTTTCATATATAGTAGAGCTGGCTCCGTATTTTGTATTCAAGATGGAATGGGCGTTACGTTTTTTTTGTAATATCAGTTTTGTTGTATATCTAAAATACTATACACTCCATTGTTGAGATATTCTTCATTACATTCTTTTTCGAATAGATTGTATAGTAATAACATTTATTAACGATTTTTTGAGGGTATTAAAGCAATGCAACATTTGCTATTAATAATCATATAGTTTTTCACTAGTAACAGTTTGTCAGGGAGTTCATATAACATTCTATTTCTGAGAATAGTTTTATTACAATTTGTTATTCAAAATACTCTTTCAACGCAGGCATTACTGTTTGGTATTACGAGTACTGGGATATAAAGCACAGCCTGTCGGTTCTCTAATACAAAATAAAAAAGACCTAATTTATCAAATTAAAATTCAGTGTTTAACCTCTTCATTTCTTTTAGTATAGGATTAACGAATAGCAAGAAAAATTATATTTAAGCACCACACATTACTTCCAAATTAGTCTAACAGATAGATAACAACTGCTGAAAGAGTTCCTATCAATATCAGTATTGATCAAATCAAAAGCAAGCTTATATAACAGTGTACGCAGTCGTCTGTGCCTAAATAATAATAAGTTTTTGTTATAAAATAAAGCCACATTAACTGGAGTCACTTTGTAACTGGCCAGATGTAGAAAATAACAGGTTCATATTACTAGCTTGGTTTGTTGGACTTCACTTTCCAAAAGAGTCCACAAAAAGTCTTTCTTTTCACATAAGTGTCATTTCTATTCTTATTGCAATTAAATAAAATAAATAAATAAAACATAAAAAAACATATGCGGATTCGTTGATAATGAATGAATTTTTTGTTGTCAATTTTATTTATAAGACAGATTTTTTAATTTTACGTACATTTTTATTAAAAAAAAGCCAAAAATTTTTTAAAAATTTGCCATTACGCAAAACCGGAAATTAGGACATCTAACAAGCTTTAAAATCGCCAGATCTGATAACGCTGGTGCCAACACGCGACATGCATGTCTTCTCTTACATTGCAGTTTCACGTTCGATATTCTCTTTCCATTTTTTGAACTACCTGTCAAAATTCTAAGAATTTGATAGCTGTGACGTAGGCTACATGCATTGAATTCTATATTGATATACGCTTACGCTTAAAATTTTGCAGAAAGCCGGCTGTTTTGTTAAACGAAGAATGAAACACTTATTTAAAGCAAAATTAGTAATAATTTTCGTTACAATTTTTGCTTTTATTTAGACACTAAATTAATTAGTGAAATTAACCAATCTAAATTCATATACAAAATTGTAGAAAATTGCAAGAACAAATTACAATAATAACAGTGTCGAAATTCAATTTGATAGAAAAGTAAATCTAATCAGGGTTGTTGCCAGATTTGCCATTTAGCAGAATTAAAAATAGATTCATATTGGATTGATTCGAAGATAAACAAAACAAAATTTTACATTTTTTTAAGAAATTTTGTTTGCAGCCGGAAGAATCCTTTGAGGATAATACTTTCTCGCTGCCCAGAGACACTGCAAAATGAAGGACAAAGGATAAGAAATGAAATTGCAAACACTTTTCAAAATTATCATACATTTTTACTATTAATTAATTAACATAAAAACACAGTACTTAAAAAAGTTCAATTTAAAAGACGATAAATCCCCCGGACAGGATGGTATCAGCTATGAATTTTTCAAATATGCGCCTGTCAGCTTCATTAATGAAATGCTTTATGCTTTCAATGCTATATTCCTCAACGAATCTATTGCAGAAAGTTTTAAACCTCCTATTTTAATTCCGCTTCTGAAAAAAGGTGATTCTAACTGTTCATCAAACTACCGGGGCCTGTCTTTAATTGATGCGCTTTGCAAGATTTTCAATAACGTCCTTATGAATCGTATTATGTACTGGATTAGGAGTACTCTGCAGTTGATAATGTTTTCAATTTAATTAATATTGTATATTTGAATAAGATAAATGGTAAAAATACGTATGCATTTCTTATGGATATCACCTGCCAAACATTGGATTATCTTCGAAAATAATACGTTGACCACAACATTCGTATGATGGCACTACCAGTCGACTATTTTTTGGTAATTCTTTTTTCAATTCTTTTGATCTGCGAATCAAACAGGGTTATATTCTTAATCTAATTCTGTTTGCTTTGTACTTGAATGACTTAGTCGACGCTCTTCCTATGGGAATAACTATTAGTGACTTCACAGTAAAGGTTCTCCTCCATGCTGACGATATTGTTTTGTTATCTGATTCGACCAGCAATCTCCAGACCATTATTGATATTGATATTATATATATATATATATCTATATAATATATATATAATAATATATAATATAATTATAATTAATATATAATATATAATTATATATATATATATATATATATATATATAATTTGTCATTTAGTAAACATATAGAAAATAAACTACGTCGAAAATGAGAGTACTTTCGTTTTGGTCTAAATATATAAACCATCCTAAAATACATACATAATTGGTCATTACAATCCTTCAGACAGGATTATGGACCTAGTTTCTAACACTACTTATGTTGTTGTCGACTCCAAACGACAGATTTTTGGGAAACTTTTCATGGAAATTATATTTGCTCTCAGATTTTTTGCCAGAAATCTGCTGAGAAGTCACCGAAGAAATATTTTTTTCATATTTTCGTTTTGATGTCTGACCTGGGGTTTGAACCGTGAACGTGAACTAAAAAGCCAACACACTACCTACTAGACTACGGCGACTATCCTAAAATATCGAATGAAAATAAACTCAAAATCTTTACTGCTGTATCTCGTTCAGTTATAAAGGGTGTTTTTTATAGAGGTATAGAACTTTAAGTTGCAATAAAACAACGATGGATTATTCGATTGACATGAATTTTATTTATCCGAAAGATAATCTTGTGGCATTACATTTTAAATATGATTTCTGGCATATGACCGCCACGGCTGGCGCGGATGTAGTCCAATCTGGACGTCCAATTTTCGATGACTTTTTCCAACATTTGTGGCCGAATATCGGCAATAATACGGCGAATGTTGTCTTCCAAATGGTCAAGAGTTTGCGGCTTTATCGCATAGACCAATGACTTTACATAGCCCCACAGAAAGTAGTCTAGCGGTGTTAAATCACAAGATCTTGGAGGCCAATTCACAGGTCCAAAACGTGAAATTAGGCGGTCACCAAACGTGTCTTTCAATAAATTTATTGTGGCAGGAGCTGTGTGACATGTTGCGCCGTCTTGTTGAAACCAAATCTCCTGGACATCATGGTTATTCAATTCAGGAATGAAAAAGTTAGTAATCATGGCTCTATACCGATCACTATTGACTGTAACGTTCTGGCCACCATCGTTTTTGAAAAAGTACGGACCAATGATTCCACCAGCCCATAAAGCGCACCAAACAGTCAGTTTTTCTGGATGTAACGGTGTTTCCACATACGCTTGAGGATTACCTTCACTCCAAATGCGGCAGTTTTGTTTGTGGACGTAGCCATTCAACCAGAAGTGCGCTTCATCGCTAAACAAAATTCGCTTATGAAAATCGGGAACAATGGTAATCTCGTTTTGGGCCCATTCGACGAATCTACGCCTTACTTGATGATCGTTTGGCTTCAAATCTTCCACGAGTTGGATTTTGTAAGCACGCAAACCAAGATCCTTCCGCAAAATCTTCCATAAAGTGGATGGACACAGATCCAATTCCTGTGCTCAATGGCGGATGGACTCATTCGGGTCTTCCTCAATGCTACGCTCTACAGCAGCAATAGCTTCTTCTGTACGCACCGTACAGCGTCTCTGGGGATGCGAGTTATCAATAAGAGTAAACGTGGTGCGAAAACGTTCCATGGTTAATCGATTTAACTGCTCTGATGGATGATTTTGTCGATGATAAAATGCGACGTAGTGCGCGATACGTTTTCCGCACAGAACCATTATTTTCGAAATAAAATTGCACTATTCGTCGTTCAGGCGTGAGTCTATTTATGATGAATTGCCAAACCAAACTGAGAATAAATCACTTGACAGCTGTTAAATCGGTCGCCATCTTGAAAAGTAATGCCAACTTAAAGTTCTATACCTCTATAAAAAACACCCTTTATTTTACGGTGCACAAATATGGGGATAAAAAAGTATGATGTAGTGGAAAACTTATTTAGATTTTTCATTAAGAAGATGTTACTATTGCGTAAAAACTTTCCAAGCAGACTTTTTGTGGCTGAGGATTGGTTGGGTTTATGTAATAAAATTAACTTTGTTCCGGAAAATAGCTCCGTGCCTCTTAGCAAACATTGCAAATCAATTTTACAGCACATTAGAACGTATGAATATGTTAATTTAATTTCCGACGCCAGAAACTCTCAATTCCAAGACTTATACTCTCAACTAAATTATTATTTGTTGCGAATAACTTAGTTTTCTGGACTCTCATCTCGTGAGTTAAATCTACTGATAAGAACAAGATGTGAACTTTTGGATATAAACACTATGCAACTTAGATTCTTCCGAAAATAGGCTGCACTTCATTGGCATCTGACCTGTTTTTAATGAATTTAGAATTACATTCTTTAACAAAATCCAATTAAACCAAACTGGGGTCATAAATATTCTCAACAGTGATACTCATAGTATTAGTTTACTTAATAATTATTATGAAGTTTGCTTAAAATACAGAAAAGTATTCTTATATGAATTTGCTTAGATTTGTACTTAAATTGATATACAAAATAAAAACGAAAAATTTTAATATTTATGCATATAATTTCCCATGTCAATAATATCAATACTTTTAATAAGGTCAAATTATATGAATTTTTCTGTTGCCTTAGTGTTGCCTTTCTGGCTCACAACTATAAGTTAAGTTAGATCAATGTTATTAAAAAAAAAAAACAAATTTTCTTAAGATATTTGTTAATGAATCTATTAAATAAATAATAAATAAAATATTCGAGAGCTGCACTCTCATTGCTTTTTTCTACATCTTGATTTATGCGTCTCAATGAGCTTACAATAAGGTGTTGTGGAAAAAATGGGGCTTGTTACCCAAAACGAGGACAGGGGTCAGACTTATCTTGGTCTATGGACGCCTGCTATTGTGGAACTCCTTAATAGGACAACTAACTTGAATCTGGTAGGCTGCAAAGATTTTCCTACGTGATAACTAGTGGTGCCTTGGGCACTACTCATACGGTCGCTATGGAGATACTTTTGGGCCTGCCTCCGCTTGATCTATACTGTACGGGCGTGGGGGCTGGGATTGACAAGCGTCTCTGGACGATTAGACTATGGGAGACATTGACTATATGATACTGCGATTTGACTTTTCAATGAAATTCAGGACGACCATTCCGGATAAGGAGGTCATGGGAAATGGTGCTGTTCACCTCGTAAAGGACTCCGTACAAATCTTCACTAATGGATCCAAACAGAAAGAACCGTGGGTAGCGAAATTTACTCGGGATCAATCGGTATAGCCGAATCTTTAAGGCTGCCGGAATGTTGGCAATTTGGGATGCAAATGTCCACAATCGAAACATGATAACATTCTCCGTTAGCCAGGCTATTAGGTCACTGGGTTCCAACGTGATGAACTCCAGGACGATCTACGGCTGTCGCAGACACCTAAACAGGATAGCAGAAATAAATAATGTCCACATCATTTGGGTTCCGACGACACAATAATATCCCAGATAACTGCTGGTAGTAAGATCTGGCCGGGCACAGCACCACCATCGAACCCTCTGACAAATACTTGACTATTGGGGACATGTGAGCTCAACAACAGGTGGGTGGCTTCGGATACGGAAAATCTGACCAAGGCTGGATGGAGGGCGCACTGCAAGCCTGCTTAAACTCCAAAGAAGCATGCTCAGTGTAGTTGTCGGAGTCGTGACGGGGCATTGCATTATGGATAAGTTTGCGAGGCGCATTGATCTGGGATACGTTGCAAAGGATTTCTGTAGAATCTTCAGAGAAGAGGAGGAAGATGGGGCTGTCCTTCACCTACTGGGAACATGAACGGCGCTATGTCAAAGGAGAAAGAGACATCTTGGTGCTCACTACATAATTTGTCTATTGGTTCCAGGACTAGGGGATTGTTGATGAAAACTGTGGTATCACAACGGGCCCCATATGGCCTAAGTGCGTCCATCCGAATACCTTGGATGGCTAATAATGCAGCTAAGAATAAAATATAAGCAGAACTAAATAAAAAACTTATTAAATTATATTTGTTGTATATGCATACATATACACTTGTGGACACACAATTAAGTCATCTATGCAAAATTTTTCATTTTTATAAAAATTAAAAAATTTAAGAAAAGTAGAAACAAAAACAACTTATATTTATTAATTTCATATGCTTTATAATTAATTAACAACAAAAACTTATATAGTTTTTCATTGTAAAAAATGTTTTGGTACTTAGTTGATATCAGACTTAAAATTTAAGTGGACACATAATTAAGTCATCTGAAAAAAAAATATTGAAAATTTATTTTAATTGCTTTATTTTTCACCCAAACTATTTGGAACCTTTAATATTTTGTGGGGAAACCTTTTTGGCGTATTATTTCAGTACATCTTTGTGGTATTGAGTTGATTAAGTTGCGACACGGCTCAGGACTAATGTTATCCCATTCTGCCTGGAAAAGCTGCCAAAGTGATTTTTGATGCTGGGTTTTTTGGCTGCAACTGCTCGTTTTACGATCCCCCAAAGATTTTCAATAGGGTTCAGATCGGGACTTTGAGTTGGCCCATCAAGAACGCTTATTTTTTTTAGCCAGGATGAGTAAAGCTGGCCCATTCCTCATATCTACTTAGATTATATAGTGTATTGAGTTGGAACACGCTGTTAAAATATCGGCAAGGACCGTAAGAAAACGCTTGACTGAAAATAATCTCCATGGACGTTTTGCGAGAACAAAACCTAATGTGTCCAAAAAAAATATTCAGCAACGCTTGCGGTTTGCCAAAACCCACCTCCATAAAGACGACAAAATTTTGGAAATTAGTCGTATGGAGTGATGAGCCCAAGTTTAATATCTTTGGAAATGATGGCAGACCCAATGTAAGACGTCCTGTCAATACACAATTATACCCAAAGTACACCAAACAAACCGAAAAGCATTGAGGTTAGTCAGTAATGGTTTGGGGTTGTTTTACCTCATCCGGCGTTAGTCCACTGGTAAGAATCGATGGGAAAATGACTGGGGAAATGTATAAGAACATCCTACGGTACAATTTGACTAAAGATTATGACGACGAATTACCACTAGCGCGGATATTTCAGCATGATAACGACCCGAAGCAGACATCTTGGGTAGTTAAAACTTGGTTTGCTGAGGAAAAAATAAGCGTTTTTGATTGGCCAACTCAAAGTCCCGATCTGAACCCTATTGAAAATCTTTGGGGGATCGTAAAACGAGCAGTTCCATCAAAAAAACTAGCAGCAAAAAGCACTTTGGCAGCTTTTCCAGGCAGAATGGGATAACATTAGTCCTGAGCAGTGTCGCAACTTAATCAACTCAATACCACAAAGATGTACTGAAATAATACGCCAAAAAGGTTTCCCCACAAAATATTAAATTTTCCAAATAGTTTGGGTGAAAAATAAAGCAATTAAATTGAATTTTCAATATTTTTTTTCAGATGACTTAATTATGTGTCCACTTAAATTTTAAGTCTGATATCAACTAAGTACCAAAACATTTTTTACAATGAAAAACTATATAAGTTTTTGTTGTTAATTAATTATAAAGCATATGAAATTAATAAATATAAGTTGTTTTTGTTTCTACTTTTTTTGAATTTTTTAATTTTTATAAAAATGAAAAATTTTGCATAGATGACTTAATTGTGTGTCCACAAGTGTATATATACTATATAATTAAAAGTTAATTTAATTTTTTTAATTGAATCACTTGTTAGTTGTAATAACTAATAAATAATTGTAATAATTAGTAAACGGTAATTTGAATTTAAACAGAAAAAAGTTTTTCTTTCGACTATGTATAACAAAAGTTTAACGCAAGTGGTACAAGGAAGACTTGAAAGTAATTCGCTCATTGCATTAATGAAATGAAAAATTTCAAGCGTCTGCAACTGGAAATTGTACAGGCACTGCAGATTTCGAAGTGATGAAATATACAGTGGGGTGCACAAATGAGTATATGTTTGTACTCTGAGCAATTTTAATTGCATAAAAATAAAAGTGATAAAGCAATTCAAAAAATTTTTTGTTTGTTTTTAATTTAGTATTTAGTATTTAACAAAATAATAAAAATTTCAAAACTAAAATGATCAAATTCTAAGAAGAAAAAAAACAATCAAGAGGAAAATAACTCGGATGTACTCAATTTTGCACCATTAAATTTTTTTAGGGAATACGAGTAATTTTAATATATAGTCCAAAGACCCTTGTCATGTGAAACCTCATTTACGCGACTTGGCATGCTCTCCACCAAATTCTCTATAATTTCTTTCGGAATATTTGTCCATTCCTGATGAATCCGTTGCCAAAGCTCATCTAAATTGGTTTGGGGTTGGTCAGTACTGTCTCAACAGTCTCTTCGCGATTGACCACTTATTCTCAATCGGATTGAGGTCGGGACTTTGTGCTGCTCACTGCACTAATTAAAAATTTTGCTCACAAAGCCACTCTAACGATTTTGGAGGTGTGTTTGGGGTCACCATCCAGCTGGAAAAGTACTTCTTGTGCACGATAGGCGATCTTGTCGACAAAATCGGGAAGATGGGTCTGCAAAATTCTCAAATAATTTTCTTTTTTCATAATGTTATTGATTCTTTGCAGTGGTCCGAGGTACCATCATGTAAAGCAACACCATACCATGACATTTCCTCCACCGTGTTTCACCGTTTTCTTAACATGGTGTCTTTCAATTCTTTCCCCATGGCGGCGCCAGTAATATTGCTTACCATTAGTACAGGTAAGGTTTTTTCTTTTTGACTGCTGAGCTATAGCCAATATCTTTAAGAGCTCTACTTGCCGTTCATCGACTAACGGTTTTCCCGATTGCCAAAAAAGCTCCTTTTGGTGTTAAAGATTTGTACCTTTTCATTTTTGTTCGCATTAGACGAGCATCTGCATTAGTTAGTAGTTTATTAAGACCTCTGTCTTGAGACTTGGGAACAACATACCGTTTTTGGATTCTGATGACTACTGACTGACTAACTCCAAGTTGTTTATAAATTTCCCTGGTAGAATAGCCACTTCCAGTCGAAACTACAATACTATCTTCGGTTGATTTCGAGAGTTTCTTCATTTTTGTAATAGAAATTGATTTTTGTTCTATAAGTTGCAAAAAATATTCGCCCAAAGAGATTAAGTAATTAATATTAAACTAATATTTTCTTAAAAAAGTCAAAGTAGTGCAAAAACATGGAAAAATAACGATAGTTTTTGATTTCGTTTTTGCAAATATATCATAAAATGGCGACGTGCAAAATTGAGTTGATTTTGCTTTGTTTGTTTTTTTCTTAGGACTTGATGATTTCTGTTTCAAATTTTATATTATTTTGTTAATCATAAATGCTAAATAAATGACAAAAACTTTTGAAGTTTTCTTTATTACTTTTAGTTTTATTCAATAAAAAGCGTTCAAAGTACAAACATGTACTCATTTGTGCACCTCACTGTACATGAAGATGAATATTGTTATCGTTTGCCATTGTAATAAAATTTGTTGATTTTTTTACAAAATATTGTTTTTCTATCATAATAATATATACATATAATTTTTTTTAGATGAAATTATTTCTCTTATTGTAAGAAAGGATATAATTTATTCTGACTGTATAATTTTTTTCTAATTTTTTAATTAAATAAAAATAAATTTTTCTATATATAAAATTGTAACGCAGATGAAAATAAACTAATTAAAAATATGATAAACAGATAACAATAAAATACAAAAGTCTTACGTTACACAGAATTACACCAGCAATTTCGTTGGAATTTATGAGAATAAGAACAAAACAAAGATCGAAAATAAAAACAATAATTGTAAGGAAAGATCGCGATGATGCCAAATGTGAAATAAGATAGTGTAAATAGAATTATGAACCATGTTGCCTGCCGATAATGAGACTTAAGTTTCTGATTAAGTACCGAAAATTATATAAAAAAAGTGCACATTAATTACAGTGGTATTCACACTTTGTTAATCAACATCGTGAACAAAAATGTATTGTTGTTTAAATAAATAAAAATATTTAACTTTTGTCTTTGTCTCCTTATTTAAATAAATCCTTTATTTATGAACAGAAGTTAAATGTTAATCCACGATAAATGAACCTTTTGCAAAAGTTACAAACGTTACAAATTTTTTTGTTTTATAATGAAATAATTTCTTTTATTTGTCACTCTGACAGCATAATTTTTTCAAATTTGTCTTTTTTTGTAATAATGAATAATAAATTTTAATTAATACAATACGATAAAATCTAAATCAAACGAAGAAAAGTAGAAAAAAAATTACGTACTATTCACTCTGGTTTTTTACTTTTGCTTAGTAATATTATAATACAATGTGTAGCGCTCATTGTTTTTTAATTTTAATCAATCCAAACACACCAAAATATACGTTTTTTTTCTGTTTGATGACTATTAAACGAGTATTAGTTAAGCATTTTATTAAGACTCAAACCGATTGGTTTGAATGAATGCGGTATATAATTTTATTGACAAAGTTGAGATTAAACCATTATTTTGATTTATTTGAAAGTGAATAAATATACCGAGCATTAAGTAATATTTCATCGGTTTTGCTAATGAATTATGAGTTAAGATCAACGCGCTCTCATATATCAATTTTATTTATCTCAGGTCACATTACACATTTTACATTTGTACAGCTATGTATTCATTTTTTCAATTAATTGATTAAATTTATATACACAAATAATGTATAGACTTAAATTTTACTTTACCACAAGCTATTAAAAGATAGTGTATTAAGATATAAAACGTAAACATTATATGAACGATATTATGAAGTATGTATGTGATGTTAAAACGTTTTCAATGCACTGATTTATGTATGCGATGTTAAAATGTTTTCAATGCACTGATAAGAAGTGAAAAAATGGATTTTTAATGACAAAAATATTTAAATTAAAAGTAATCGGTTACTTAATACCCGTTTCGAAAAATATATTTTTCTTCATCGCATCCACACCTTCTTGAAATAATTTAGATGGTGATCTCACACATAATATTCAGCTAAATTAAAACTGTAAAGTGGAACGCATTTAATTTGATAATAAATTTTATTTCCAAGAAGCTATCAGCTTGGAAAAACCAACACAAAGTATCAATATTTATTTGCTAAACTTGTGATCAATTCTTTAAAAATAGTACCTAAAGTTATCGATTACATTCTAACAATGTCAATGTTGTGCTATAAACACAATAAACGCAACGCAGCACACGGAGAAATATCTCAAAAATAGAATACATATGTAAGTGTGTTTGAAAGTGATTAAAGGCAGCGAGGCAACAAGCAAAGATTCTGCTACTTTGCTAATTTTCATTTTTATTCGCAACAATTGCAAAATTGTTTTACTTGCTGCGTTGCGTTTATTGTATTTATAGCATTAGAAAAAATTTGAAAGTATTACGACTTCATAGGTAAACATTGAAAATGTAATTCACTTGGTAATGAAAATCTTCGTGAAAATCGAACAAATTGTGGGTAAGTTAATGATTTATAAAAAATTTAAAACTGATCGAGACCATCTCATCACTTTCATAAGTAAGCCATTATTAATTATGCTTCATGCAGCTAAGCTCTAAAAAGACCTGCCATTCACATTCACATCACCTCCACGTGAGATGACCATGCCCTCAACTCATGTAAAATATCCAATGTAACATTAGCCGTGTGTCACATGTCATTGTTGCCCAGATCATCCAACTAAAGCCAAAAGAAGTTAGTAATCACAGTCCTATAGTACTTCCCATTGACAATGATGATAACGTCGTAATCAAAGAAATATGTACCAAAGTATGACACCTCGAGCCCAAATTCCACCACAAGCTGTGACTTCTTCGGGATGTACCTAGATCTGTAGTGAATTGTTATCGTTCCAAATCCAACTATTTTATATGTTCACATATCCATTCATCCAAAATTGGGCTACATTGCCCAAGAAGATTTTCAAGTTAAAATTGGTTTCAGTTGCCAATCGCTCCAGAGCCCTATAAGCGAACATACGCCGTTGTTTACGGTCGTCCATGGAAATTTGGTAGAACATACTAAATAAATGACAACTAATTTGTAAATCTGTATTTATTGTATTGAAATATGTATTAAAAAAACAGCAATGAGATTTTTCGAAACCATTAGATGTACCTGCAATAAAGGCACACTAACTCGACTAGGATGATTTTTCCCATTCAATTTTTAATTGATGCCTTTTTGCAGAAGTAGAAAAGAATTACCATATTCTGTTTGAGGTTTTTATTAAAAATATCAACCAGTTTCGATAACCATTTTCACGAAACGGTCGAAATTGGCTTGCGGTACTAGTATTTTGTAAAGACCTTTGAATGATGACTGCAATATCTTTCAGGCAGAGATATTTGTTATTTTAAAGGTTATAAAGTGATCGTCATTGATAGTCAGACTGCCATAAAACATTGGGTAATTCTGGTGTAAGTCATGGATCATATCGAATCTGTCTATATTCGGGACATACCTCCAATCTGCTATCTCTTCAGAATTAGATGGAGATAGGTTAGGGAAAAGAAGTAGAAGAGCTGGTAAAATAGATTGGGATATTGCGTGTCCGAAAGCATATAAAACAGGTGGGAACTTTTTCACTTCCTCATTCTTTTAGCATTCTTATACTCACATTCACATTAGCATTCTTATATTCACATGCATCAGCTGAATTAATCAATTAGAATAAGTTATAAATCTGGCAGCTTTTCTCGTATGTCAACTAATGAAAGAATATATATTAAGAATAATGAAATAAAGATATTCAACCACAATATAAACAGTAACGAAACGCGCATAGGCCAAACGTGAAAGGGACAGCAAATATTACCAAAAAGTATTTCTGTCCTTCTCTGATTGTAACTCTGTTTTGTTTATTTATGTTTTTTTAGTCTTCGGGGTGGGTTTTTTATATTGGCGAGAGCTAATAAAAAATTTAATTTTTGTCTAAAACTATTAATAAATAATAAAAACAACTACTAGCAATAACAATTTTTAACTTTTTCTTTCAAGAAATTAAAAAATATTGGCAACTTTCAGCAAGAAAAATTTTTTATGAGCAGTACGTCTTATTTTGATCTTGTAATATTTAGCTTCTTAATTACCTCTTGCAAAAGAAACTATATTCATTGTGACCGAAAATCACCCACATTTCGATTAATATTTAAATATTTAAGAATCTTTAAACTTTTCATTCAAGAAATTAAAAAATATTCCAAATTTTCCCTTTTTTAACACAAAATAAATGTTTATTTACATTTAATATTTCTACTTTATTCGCCAGTGTTCACTCTGTATATCTGTTGCTTCTAACACATTCGATTCGCAAACCATTATAACATTTTTTTCTCCCTCTATGCTTTTATGTTATTAAGGTTTTTCATCTGTCAAAGCTTTCGTATCTGTGTGCCTGTGTATTCAATAATCAACTACATTGAGGAGAGGTTGTTCTTTTTTATTCCGTTCTCCACACTATTACCTCACGACATAACACTGGCGACGAGGACAAAAGAAGAAAACAAAAAACCGCGTGCATAACCAAATATTTTATATTCGTTTGGCAAAAGTTTTGTTTTACAAAAATATTAACTGCAAAAAAGAATAATTGCACCAAAATAGTGAGATCTATATTCATATAAAATAAGTGGCTTAATAAGCAATCAATAATTAAACAAACAGCAGAAATCAATACGACAGAAAGTGTTTCTGCCACACGCGGTATAACCAATAGCCCCAACCAAACCTCAATGACAGCTCAAAACCAATATTACGCAACGTTGTTGCCGAAGTTCACATCATCAAGAGAGACATGGGCGATCTGGAAGCAAAAGCTTGATTTACATTTTATGGAGTTAAACATCACTGAAGAAAATGGAAAAAAAGTAACGCTGTTAAAGTTAGTAGGTGCTGAGGCGTACAACACACTACACATCGTATGCAGTCCACACGCACCAATTTCCCTGGCGTACAAAGAATTGTGTACACTTCTTTATACACATTATATGCCTCCAGTAATTATATTCCACGAAAGGAAAAAATTCCATCTAGTCACAAAAGACTCAAGTGAAAGTGTAGCGGAGTGGTACGCAAGAGTTAAAAAACTTGCCTTAAGTTGTAAATTCGACAAAAAATTAGATGCATTTATTCATTCGTAATCAATTCGTAATGGGGTTTCCCGATAAAATTTTCGAACGAACGTGTGAGGAGGATGAACGGCTAACGGCAGATGAAGCTTTGCGTAAAGCAATGATATTTGAGACAAAATTAGCAGCGAAGAGCGGCGAAGTCGACGCTAGCGCAGTTAATTATATCAAGCAGCGAGGAAGTAAGGGAGAAAGCAGAAACAACAAGAAGTTTAGACAAAACAACAATCGCGGCAACAACAATGAGAGAAGTAAAGAGAAGAAACGTAACACGTATTCCCACTGCGGTTGGAAAAATCACTCATCCAATGAATGCCGGTACAAAAACAGCACATTAAATTGTTTCAACAAAATTGGGCACTTGGCATCAGTATGTCGAACTAAGTCTAACAAAATTAATTATGTGTCAAATAGTAATAATAAACAAGATGATGATGTTAATAACATTATCAATTCTGTTTTCAGTATCAATACGGATGGTAATGTGAGTAAGATGTACTCGCTTTCAGTGGTTATTGACGGGACTAAGGTTGAAGCAACGTGTGACACTGGCGTGCCATGCATCTTGGTTGCTGACTCATTTTTCAAAAATCAGAAGAACAAAACTTTATTAAAATGTACTACAGAGTATATAACGATAACAAAATAGAGATAATTGGTGAGTACGACGCTTCAATTTCATATTTAGGTATTACAAAGAATTTAAAAGTTGTTGTTTCAAAATCGGACAATTCACCCTTACTTGGTAGAACTTTTCTACGTGCTTTTGGTTTCGAATTGTTACAAGTAAACTCCGTAGATACTGAGGGTTGTGATGAAAGTATCGCGCAAATTAAACAAAAATATTCGAATGTTTTTAGTAATGAACTAGGCAAGTATAGGTTCAGTGAAGTATCTTTGTCTTTGAAAGAGAATGTAACCCAAAACAAAATTGCGAGACATGATAAAAATGGATATTTTGGAAATCGTTGATAATTCCGACTGGGCTTCCCCTCTTGTGCCAGTTCTTAAACCAAAGCCACTATAAATACTATAAATACTTAAACGATGTAAAGTATCACCTACCACGCATAGAGGAAATTTTCGCGTCGCTGGAAGGGAGCCAGCTTTTCACAAAGCTTGATATGTCAAAGGGAGTGGTTTTAGACTCCAACTCTCAGCAACTTTGCACTTGGAGTATGCATATTGGCACATTGAAGGTCAAACGTCTTCCTTTTGGCGTTAAAACGGCTGCGTCAATTTTTCAAAAGACTGTTGAAAATCTTTTTCGTGGAATTCCACATGTAGTCGTCTACCAGGACGATATTACAATAACTGGCGGAAATCAACAGGAACATTTGCAAACATTAGATTAAGTTTTGTCAAAGCTGAGTTCTGCGGGCCTGACCTTAAATGAGAGCAAATGTAATTTTTTTAAATCCGAGGTAACCTATTTAGGTTTTCGAATAGATAAATATGGTCTTCGAAAAACACCAGAGCGGATATCATGCATTGAAAACGCACCGACACCAACTAATGTGACCGAAATTAAAGCCTTTGCCGGCATGTTAAATTATTATTCCAAATTTGTAAGCAACTTTGCTGACAAAATGATTCCTTTATATAATTTACTATCAAAAAATGTAAAACTTTGGAATGCCAACGAGCCTACGAACAAATCAAAAAAGAAATTATATCAGATCAAGTTTTAATTCAATTCAACGCGAATTTACCTATTATTCTGACCACTGACGCTAGCAACAATGCCGTTACCGGAGTGCTAAGCCATAGGCTTCCTGATGACTTCTTAAGACTTCAATAGACCAATATTTCTCGTGAGTTGACCAAAAGTGAATTCAACTGCGTCCCTATTGAAAAAGAAGGTTTAGCTATTATTTTCAGCGTTTCAAAATTGCGACAATATCTTTTGGGAAACAAGTTTACCATTCGCACAGATCATAAACCATTATTGACTTTATTTGGTCAAACGAAAGGGATACCTGTCATGGCAGCAGCTCGTTTTCAGCGATGGGCAGTAATACTGTCAGGATTCGATTATGTTATCGAATATGTGAAAGACGAGCGTAATCATGCTGATGGTTTGTCTAGAATGCCGCCATCGGTCGTTGTCAAAGATTATTGTGAAAATAACTATGTAAATTTTATCGATTCAGAAAATTCTATGCATATAAACTTTAAAGACAGCGCAAGAGAAACACAACGTGATCCGATATTTTCGAAGGTTTGTGAGGCAATTCAATCAGGCACTCTTCATAATATGAAAGACTTAATTTTTAAACCATTTCGCGACAAAGTCAATGAATTGAACGTAGAATATGGTTGTATAATGTGGGGATATAGGTCTGTTATTCCTCCAAAATTTAGACATGACTTATTGAATCAATTGCATATTTCACACTTGGGCATCGTCAAAACCAAGGCTTTGGCAAGGTCATACATGTGGTGGCCTGACCTTGATAAGGACATTGAGGAATTAATTAAAGATTGTGTTCCTTGCCAGGAGCTTCTACTACTAAAGATATAACTTCTAGTTTTATCATTCGCATAATGACAGATTTGTTTGCACGATATAGCATCACAGATACGTTTGTGTCTGATAACGGACAACAATTCGTTTCAGACAAGTTTCAACAATTTTTAAAAATCAATGGTGTCAGACATATTTTAACAGCTCCTGACCATCCTGCGACCAATGATCAAGCAGAAAACTTTGTTAAAATATTAAAAAGTCTATATATGCAAATCTTAAATCTGACAACCATGCAAAATTGGACACTATTCTCTGTCGATTTTTAGCAGATTATCGCAATGCAAGGCATTGTACGACAAATGAGACACCTTCAAATCTTTTTCTTAAAAGAACACCAAACACAAGATTCAGTTTGCTTAAACCAAGATGTAATAATACGAAGCCAAAACAAAAGTATTACCAATTACAAGGGAACGCGAAGCGTTGAATTTCATGAGGGCGAAAAAGTTTGGGTTCGAGATTACTCAGATCCTAATAAGGCCAGTTGGTCTTCGGCAACAATTAACAAACAACTTGGCCCAAGAACATACACATGCGTCTTAACTAACAACAATCGTCAAATTAAAAGACATCTTAATCAGATACGAAGTCCAAAACAAAATGTTACAAACAACAACAATCCCACGGTGCATGACGGAGCTATCACACATAATGATGTTGCAGATAATACGAACAACGCATTGCGACTGAAAGCGAAGTTGGTCAAACTGAATCAACACACAACACACACACACATTACCACTCCGAAGTAGGTACACCTAGGCGCGTCAAGATGGAAAGGTAGTAAAGCCATAAATAAAACTAAATGTTTAACAAAAATTCATGTAACTAAATGTATCATCAATTAAATTTTCGACATGATTTATCCTAATTATAAAAAACAGAATTGAATTGTTATTATTAGCCTTAAGCCGTGCATCTCAACAAAAAAAGGGGGTGCATGTTATATTCACATGCATCAGCTGAATTAATCAATTAGAATAAGTTATAAATCTGGCAGCTCTTCTCGTATGTCAACTAATGAAAGAATATAGATCATGGCATATTTATAAATATGCCATGATATAGATTAAGAATAATGAAATAAAGGTATTCAATAATCAACTACATTAAGAAGAGGTTGTTCTTTTTTATTCCGTTCTCCACGCTATTAATTCACGACATTACAGTATATATTTTAAAATGATTTATATAAGTTTATAAATTTGTGAATTTTTACGTTTTCCCCATATGTACATAAATAGATATACATTTTATTTTTTAACTGGAAACATATGTACATTTCAGGCCAATTTACAAAATATTCGTTTCAAACTACTTTTAATATGAAAATGTACTTAAAACTTATCAAATTCAAAAAAATTGGAATTTTAAATTGTCAAACAATTAGCAATTTTCGAATTATGGGTGAATCCAGCTACACCGCCATTTCGTTGTTTTTATTGTTGGTTATGTATTTAATCTGGTTTCCCTAAACTTATGCTTTAAAGCCTACGATCCTATCACAATTTTTCTCGGAGCAGTTGACAGATAATTAAAATAGAATATTCAAAACATTACATGTATACAAGGAGATAACAAATCGAAGGATGTTGCTAAAGTACATGATGTGGTATCGATAGAATCAGATAGGTTAGGTTAGGTTAGAGGACGTGTACTTGTCAATTAAGACAAGTACAGTACCCGGAGGTTGCGTTGACCCATTGTACAACGTCCTAGTTTCTCACACCACTTATGCTGTATGTGTTAACTTTATACATGAGTGGTGGGACCTACAGTTTAAAGTCGACTCCGAACGACAGATTTTTATTTATTGAGAAACTTTTCATGGCAATTTTTATTTACTCTCAGAGTTTTTGCCAGAAATCTACTGAGAGGAAGTCGCCGAAAAAATACTTTTGTATTTTGTCTTTGATGCCCGGGCTGGGGCTCGAACCCAGGCTTTTGCGTCTAATGAACCAACACACTACCTACTAGACTACGGCGACTTCTAGAATCAGATAAACTACGTGAAAAAAATTAAAACTTCAAAATTAAGTTAATTGCTCATTCAGGAATGGCAATCGAACTTCATTCACGTTGCCAACACTCTTATCATGTATTAAACGGACTAAACACTCTCATCAAGCAATGAACAAATGGACTCGTTGCTCCAATATTATTTTCTGTGGTCTTGTTAGCGTGAAAATGTCAGTAAGGGAATTTTACTGACTTTTATTCTAACGATGTAGATGTTAATGCTATTGTAGTTCGAGCACTATAAAAATAAATACATATTTATAAACATAAACAAATCTGACTGTATGTGGGGGGAAGAGCGCAAAAAACAAAAGAATATCGTCTTCAACAGTTGTTCTCAATAACGGAACACTATAAAAAAGGGAACCAAAATTAAAGACGTTCCAAATCGCTAATAAAACCACAACATAAAACCAAACACTTTCTTTTTTTTTATTTGTTGTCTAACCGATCTCTACAACGCCATACAAATAAGTGTAAATAAGTTCATTCGCTGCAGTATAGTAGGTGGTATGTTGGCTTATTAAACACAAGCCCATGATTCAAACAACGTATCAGACATAACGAAATATGAATTAAGTGTAAATAAAATTACCATAAAAATTTTCTTAAAAATCTGTAGTTAGTAGTCGAATTTAAACTGTAGGTCCCGCCACTCATGGATACATTCAACACACAACAATGGTATTGTAAGAGGCTAGATTGCAATCCTGACTAAAAGGTTGTAATGAGCAATTAAGTAAACACTTTAGTAAAGTGCGAATAGATAAAGAAGTATGGCCAAACTATTAAAGTATCAAGAACCCTGTTGCGAAGGATGTAAAATTTTTAACTTTTATTCACAATCCTAATATATATTATAAATCTTTCTGTAAGTCTGTTTTTTTTTTGTATGTTTGTTAGCCAATCACGCCTGAACGCCTGGACCGACTTTCTTGAAATTTGGGATATAGATCGAACTTTATAACGGTGCAGGTTATAGGCTATAAATCTTTTCTAAATTTTGACCAAAAGGGGAGAAAAAATGGGACAAAGGGAGAAAAAATGGGCAAAAATTAGTACTTTTACGCATGAATGCAGTATTTTATCTGTTTTATAGGTAACTAGCATTTCCTATGACCATTATTATTATTATTATTATTATTTGGCTGGTTTAAATTTGGAGACACCATGTTTTTCTCATGGTCAATTGTATGTATCCTGCTCACGGGTACCAAGTGGGAAAAATTTATATATTTTTACCCCAACTGGTAAAACAGCTAATATTGTGTATAGAAGCGTTTTATCAAAATAATAATACTATTTAATTTAATTGTAGAATAAGTTTATATTGCATTTATTTAATAGTTATAAAGGGTGTTTTTTATAGAGGTATAGAACTTTAAGTTGCAATAAAACAACGATGGATTATTCGATTGACATGAATTTTATTTATCCGAAACATAATCTTGTGGCATTACATTTTAAATATGATTTCTGGCATATGACCGCCACGGCTGGCGCGGATGTAGTCCAATCTGGACGTCCAATTTAAGATGACTTTTTCCAACATTTGTGGCCGTATATTGGCAATAATACGGCGAATGTTGTCTTCCAAATGGTCAAGCGTTTGTGGCTTTACCGCATAGACAAATGACTTTACATAACCCCACAGAAGGTAGTCTAGCGGTGTTAAATCACAAGATCTTGGAGGCCAATTCACAGGTCCAAAACGTGAAATTAGGCGGTCACCAAACGTGTCTTTCAATAAATCTATTGTGGCACGAGCTGTGTGACATGTTGCGCCGTCTTGTTGAAACCACATCTCCTGGACATCATGGTTATTCAATTCAGGAATGAAAAAGTTAGTAATCATGGCTCTATACCGATCACCATTGACTGTAACGTTCTGGCCACCATCGTTTTTGAAAAAGTACGGACCAATGATTCCACCAGCCCATAAAGCGCACCAGTCAGTTTTTCTGGTTGTAACGGTGTTTCCACATACACTTGAGGATTACCTTCACTCCAAATGCGGCAGTTTTGTTTGTTGACGTAGCCATTCAACCAGAAGTGCGCTTCATCGCTAAACAAAATTCGCTTATGAAGATCGGGAACAACGGTAATCTCGTTTTGGGCCCATTCGACGAATCTACGCCTTACTTGATCGTTTGTTGGATTTTGTAAGCAAGCAAACCAAGATCCTTCCGCAAAATCTTCCATAAAGTGGATGGACACAGATCCAATTCCTGTGCTCGATGGCGGATGGACTCATTCGGGTCTTCCTCAATGCTACGCTCTACAGCAGCAATAGCTTCTTCTGTACGCACCGTACAGCGTCTCTGGGGATGCGAGTTATCAATAAGAGTAAACGTGGTGCGAAAACATTCCATGGTTAATCGAATTAACTGCTCTGATGGACGATTTTGTCGATGATAAAATGAGTGAGTCTATTCATGATGAATTGCCAAACCAAACTGAGAATAAATCACTTGACAGCTGTTAAATCGGTCGCCATCTTGAAAAGTAATGCCAACTTAAAGTTCTATACCACTATAAAAAACACCCTTTATGTATGTACTCAAGTATTAATAATAGAATAAGTTTATTTTTTGTATTTTTAATATATATACTTAAGTTACTGATTTTTGTATTTTTTAAGTGTTAATAAAAAATTTTAAATAATCACTGTTTTTTTTCATTTAAAAACATTTTTCATTTTTTAAACTAATCCAAACTACATAACCCGTGCAACGCTAGTTATTTATAAATTTAAAAGATATTTTTCTATTTTAGGAAGACATGTAGTCAATAGCATTCGCGTTACTATTGGAAGAAGTGAACAATATGCTTAATCGATTAGAAAGCAACATCGTTCAGAAAAGTATAGATGTTAAAAAACGTCGTGTTTTTCAATGTTTTACTTTCCCATCATTACTCAACTAAATATAAAACCTAAAGCATTTGTACACATCTAAAACCCAAGAAATAATATTTTAGCGCATCGGCAAATATATGCTGGAATTTAGTCGCACCTAGATAACGTCATATGATTTAAAAAAAGTCCTAATAAAAAATATAATTTTTTTTCTTGATTGTTTACGATGTACAGTATCAAAATACATATTTCTGTAAAATTTTACACTCTTGTGATCAAAAATGACGACTTTGTGACAAAATGTGGATTGTTTTGTTATGTGAAAGCATTGCTCATTAAAAAGATTTTTGCTTCTCCTATAACATATTTTTAAATCAAATTGGAGTACATACATACATAATTGGCCATTACAACCCTTCAGTCAGGATTACGGCCTAGCTTCTCACACCACTCATGTTGTGTGCGTTAATTTTATACGTGAGTGGCGGGACCTACAGTTTAACGTCGACTCCGAACGACAGATTTTTGAGAAACTTTTCATGGCAATTTTATTTACTCTCAGAGTTTTTGCCAGAAATCTGCTGAGAGGAAGTCGCCGAAGAAATATTTTTTTTTCATATTTCATTTTTGATGTCTGACCTGGGATACGAACCCGGGCTTTACGAATAGTAAGCCAACACACTACCTACTACACCACGGCGACTACATCAAATTGGAGTAAAATTCTTAAATTATGTATAAATATTAAAATTATATGTATTATACATACATATGTTCATTTAAACAATATCGATAATTTCTTTGATTTTAACACTATCAATAACAACTGGTGTAAATTAAACAACCCAAAGAAACACAAGCCCTAAAGCACATAAGCATGCATAAAAACAGCGATATCTATATGCAAACCTGGTCACTATTGGAAAAGCGAAAATTCATTCAAGATTATTTTTATTTACTCATATAATGAATTTAGCAATACAAGATTAGTATCTTATAAATTAAAGTGCTAACGAGAAGAATACATATAACAATTTTAATTTATTAAAAATATAATTGGGTGTCCTGGTAGTCTCGTGGGTACTATTAGCGTGAGGGTCGTGAGTTCAATTCCCATCAGATACTCTAGTCTGTGACACTACACCGAGCACATGGTCAAAGTTACTCAGCTCGTATATAATTAGAATATAATTTGTAATTGTATTGTATTGAAGTCGCCGTAGTCTAGTAGGTAGTGTGTTGGCTTATTAGACGTAAAGCCAGGGTTCGAGCCCCAGGCCAGACATCAAAATAAAATACAAAAAGTATTTCTTCGGCGACTTCCTCTCAGCAGATTTCTGGCAAAAACTCTGAGAGTATATAAAATTGCCATGAAAAGTTTCTCAAAAAATCTGTCATTCGGAATCGACTTTAAACTTTAGGTCCCACCACTCATGTATAAAATTAACACACACAACATAAGTGGTGTGAGGAACTAGATCGTAATCCTGACTGAAGGGTTGTAATGACCTATTATGTATGTATGACGTTCTGGATATTAATATTTAAAAGTCTTCTATTCAAATCGTCGATATTTACATCAATGTCTCGGATACAGTTGTTTCCCTTCTTATACAAATTTTTGAATTTCACTCCATTTAGATCTACTGCTAATCCCTGAAAATACTTTTCTTCAACAGAAGCTGCGTTTACGCTCTTTAGTATTTCGAACAGCTTCTCTTCGAAAGGCCTGAAATATCCTTAGTAGCTTATCCACACCAGATAAATGTAATTGATGTCTAAATGCATTAATTTTACAGCGTAAGCTTTAGGCATTGATGTGTACGATATTCAATCCTTTTCTTTATCTTGAAATTATACGAATCATATTAAAAGTATTGTCTTTGGAACCATATTTACCCATAACATTGGATAGGGGACAAGCAATGCAAAAGGTTATTATATGATAATTAAAGAAAGCGCCATATATAGTGTGGTAATAATAACAATAAATAGTGTAATAATAATACATAGTGTAATAAAATATTTGTATAAATAATTAGTATGGGTTTATAAGTTAAAAGATATGTAATTAATAAAAGTTTGTGTACGTGAAGAAATAAAAAAGGAATAGTTAAATGCTGATTAATAATTATAATTTCCCTTTTTGGAGACCTGTTCCATATGGTTAGGAAATATCCGGTTCAGACACTCGATGTCATCAATTAAAATAAGTTTAAAGGTATACTGAACCACGTATAGTAAACGCGGGGTAAATAAATTTCCGTTTTTTTTAACGTAAACATGCTCTAAAAATTGTAAAATTCGACTGTGTTAGATTTTTGTTCATTCGCTTCGAAGCCGATATCCTTAAGTTAGAAAGTGAAACCTTCCTTCAGTTTCCTAATGTTTGCCAAGCATTTGAGGAAATAATTCTTGCCATGTATTGGCTAAAATAATTTGAAATAATTACTGATTCCGTAGAATGTGGTCCGTTTTTGTTGTTACGGTTATTTTGTCGATATATTGACTTCAAGTTAGAAGTAGGAATTTTAATTGAATTGTATTTTATTTAACCTGAGCTCAGAAGCCACGGGTAGTTTTCTTGTTGTTTTCATTTGGACTTGCGATTCTTTATTTCCTCTTGCATAGTAGTAGTTTAAATAACCTTTTGTTTACATTGTATAACTTATACTCGAAAACTTTATATTTTAAACTCAAGTTCTTAACAAATCAGCCTCGAAAATCAAATCCATTATCTGCATAATTTTTTCGGTAAGTCTTGCAAACTTGTTGTCTACGCATCAAGGATACAGCCAACAAGACGATTAGTCTCTTGAGATTAGTTGTTAGACTGCATATTATTAATTTTTTATCTTTTCTTAAATTATAGACGGACATTAAAAAGGTTGAAATTTTCACTAAATTTATATTCAATGTTTATTTAATGATTGAAAATTATAAACTATCGGAAATATTTTATTTCCGTAACAGCCCTAGAAGTATGCAGTAAAAGGTTGAAATTTACTCTAAATTTATATTTAATGATTGAAAATTATAAATTGTTGATATATTTTACATATTTTCAAATTTGTTTGTATGTTTTTTATTTCCGTAACAGCCCTAGAAGTTGCTGTACTTATTACATATATTTGTAAATGTATTTGAAAATTCACTACTCGGAATTGTTGTTGTTTATTTATTATCTTATGTTTTTAATGATGCATATACAATGTATAGTAATTTTGGTATTCTTTAATAACTGTTTTGTTTATTGTTTAACATACGTTTGCAGTATCCTTGAAATTCAATTTACATATGTATGTCGATTTTAATTAAGTTGTTGTCTAATTTCGATTGTTTTTATTGTTTGTTATAAATATTACAAGCTTTTGCTTTGAGATTTTAATTATATATGGTCAGTAATAATAATAATGTTATGTCTATTTTTGTTGTTGTATGTTTATAAAGCTATCTAAATTAATATATTAGTTAAATTAATTTAATTTATTATGATGAGTATTGTCGCATATTGAACCCCACAAAATAATTACACAGAGATACTCATCTGATCACTTTGAATGTCTGATAATATATCTGTGGCAATAAATGATAATGGCTTAAGTTGACATAAGAGTTTTTTCATTTTATTACATATTCTTATTCTCTTCTCCAAGATCTATCACTCAGCTAAATTTCATGTATAAAATGTTTCTATTAATAAAACTATACGCGTTTATATTTATGTGTTCGTATTTACCAAACACAATTTATTTTAGACAAACCCCTCAATATCTCTAAACACGAAATTTCGACTTAAGCTATTATTATTTAATGCCGCAGATATGTAAGCGATCAATTGTAATCTTCATACACTAGGTATGAGATTATTCAAATGCTGATTTTTGTATTTATATATTTTATACCTACGTAGGTACTATGGAAGTAAAAATTTTTAAATAGGTACTACCTATATGGATACTATACTATATTATATTATATTATATTATATTATATTATATTATATTATATTATATTATATTATATTATATTATATTATATTATATTATATTATATTATATTATATTATATTATATTATATTATATTATATTATATTATATTATATTATATTATATTATATTATATTATATTATATTATATTATATTATATTATATTATATTATATTATATTATATTATATTATATTATATTATATTATATTATATTATATTATATTATATTATATTATATTATATTATATTATATTATATTATATTATATTATATTATATTATATTATATTATATTATATTATATTATTGTAATGTATTGAAACAGCTCGTTTGGAGTTTATTCAGTAACTAACTAACTTTATTTATATTTCAATAAAAAGGGACAAATAAATAATGCCTAATTAATTAACATAAGGAAAGCTTAAAGCTAAGGGATTAGTTCTAAAAGCTTAATTATAAAAGAGGTAGAGAGTTGGCTGTAAGAAAGTTTCATACATAACACGCCTCCCCTTAAATTTGATTTTTAATAATTTTAAAAATATAAATTTTAATCATATTTACAATAGTATAAATTCAATAATTATATATATAATGCATACAAATTCATGCATAAAAAAAGAACATATAATTTTAATATACAATATACATATGTATTTTATTTAATTCAATGAAAGTTTTGACTTTGACATGTTCTATTTTGTAATTGAAACCTGAGAGTATAAAAGCCCATCTTTGGATACGCGCTGCAGCCATTACTTGTAAGCCTTTATTTTCTCCAAATAGGGTAATTAATGGTTTGTGGTCTGTTTTTAATGTAAAAACATTTCCAATTAAATATTGTTTTAATTTCGTAACACAAAAAACTATAGCCAAGGCTTCTTTTTCATGCGTACTGTATTTTTGTTCAGCTTTCTTTTTTTTTTTTTTTTTTTTTTTCGAACGTCCCCGGCCTCACACTAACCCACCCTCACCCGACCGCGGAGGGCTCGTCCCCATTACGTAGGGACACGTACACACTACAGTCCGGACTATAGCGGGTAAGGGAAAAGTATGGCAACGAGAACATAAAACAGCTACAGAAATTAATCACAAGCTGAAATAAAGTTACAATAAACATGCACTACGTATAACAAGAACGATAATACATTTTTATATAATAATTTACAAATTTACGTCAGCATATAAGCTACGTTTTATATTACAAACACTACTATTAAAATCAATAAAATCATAATATATGTTAAAATCGTTACATAATCTACGAAAAGGAAAATTAAATCCATAGTTAGTTCTATAAAAATCTAAAGAAAGAGGACGATAGTGTCGTAAAAATCTTGCTGGAATACTGAAATTCAGGTTATAAAGCAAAAACTCAGAATCAATATCACCTTTAATTAGATTAAAAACAAAACAAATCCCTAAAACAGTCCTTCTACGTTCCAAAGTTGGAAGTTTTATCAAACCTAATCTAGCCTCATATGAAAAAGCTCTTGAAACAAATGCTACAGGTTTTAAATCATTATCAAATTTGTGTGACAGAACGCCAGCTATGGCAGAATCTGAAGCATCAGTCGTGAGGAAAATTGGTAATTTTGAATTGAAATGAATTAAAACTTTGTCGGAAATAATTTCCTTTTTTATGGTTTGGTACGCTTCTTCGCAATCTTTAGACCATACGAATTGTACATTTTTTTGTAATAATTTATATAAAGGAGTCATAATCTTTGCAAAATTGTTGGCAAACTTTGCATAATAATTTACCATGCCTAAAAATGGTCTCAGCTCAGAAACATTATTAGGGGTGGGGGCATTAGTAACGGCAACTATTATTTCTTTATTTTTTTTAGACCATATCTATCGATGGTAAAACCTAAGTAAATAATTTCCTCTTTGAAAAATTCACATTTGGACAAATTTAGTTTTAGTCCTGCCAGCATTAACTTATTTAATACTGATTTTAAATTTCGAATATGTTCTGTCATACTTTTACCTGACACTGTAATATCATCTTGATATACAACTACGAATGGTATACCTTGTAAAAGATTTTCCATTGTCTTTTGAAATATGGCAGCTGCAGGCTTGATACCAAAAGGTAAACGTTTCATTTTTAATGTGCCAATATGTGTTGACCAAGTACATAAAAGCTGTGATTTTTCATCATGAACTAATTGGTTATAAGCACTAGATAAATCTAGTTTTGAAAACAACTGACCACCTTGGAGTGCAGCAAAAATTTCATCAATTAATGGTAGAGGGTATTTAAAATCTGTTAAGTATTTATTAATAGTAACCTTATAGTCACCACAAATGCGAATATCACCATTTGGTTTTAAAATTGGTACAAGTGGTGTACCCCAGTCTGATTGATCAACTGGTTCTAAAATGTCATTTGCTATTAACTCCCTTAAATTATTTTCTATTTTATCTTTCCATGCTAAAGGAACAGAACGTGGTTTACAGAAAATAGGCTTTGCATTTGTGTCCATGGACAAAGAAATCTTTCCAAATTTGTAAGCTCCAAGACCACTACTAAGATTGGTCAGAATCAATAGAATTTACTTGAACAAGTTCAAAATTAAAATTTCTTAAAAAATTTCTTCCAAATAAGGGACTGTTGTTATTGTTTGTTAGAACAAGCTTAACATTTTTGTTAATACCATTCATTTCAATATTTTCAATGTATTCTCCCAATACTTCTATTTTGTTTCCATTATAATCAACATATGGATCTTTACAGGGTGTAAGACTTACTTTTTTATTTAATTTTTTTACAAAAGTTTTTGATACCAAACTGCATGGAGCACCAGAGTCACATACCACATCAATGGGAATTCCATCTATTTTAATTGAAACTTTGTAAAGCTCAGTTGAATTGCCACAACTTTTATCATTATTGATACTGTAAATAGAAAAATCACTAGAATTATTTTTAGTAAAATCTTCACTATCTACATTTGACTCAGATACATAATTTACAGTTTTTTCTTTAAATCTACAAACCGAAGCTAGATGACCAATTTTACCGCAAAAATTACATATACTTTGTTTAAATCTGCATTCATTTGAATTATGGTTTCGCCAGCCACAATGAGAACAGGCATTGTTTGTCTTCTTTTGATTATTTGGTTGTTTCTTCTCATATCGAACTTCATACTTATTTGGTTTGACGGTTTTGTTTTGATTATTGTAGTTTTTATTTCGATATTTACCTCCTTTGACGTTAAAAACTTGCATATTGTGACTATCATCTTCTTTAGCTAATAACTTCATCTCCATAATTAGAGCTTTTCTTAGTGCTTCATCAATTGTTATTTTCTCGTCTTCTTCACACAGTCGCTCAAATATTTTGTTGTTTATCCCTATGATAAAACGATCTAAAACAAAAGCATTTAAATTGTCCCCAAATTTACAAGAGAGTGCTAATTTTTTTACTCTAGCATGCCATTCTGCTACCGTTTCATTTTCGCTTTGTATTGCTGTATGAAAGCTTTTTCTCTCTCGAAAAACAATCACTGGTGGAGTGTAATGTGATTTTAATAAATTACAAAGCTCTTTAAAGGTTTTTAAAACTGGTGCATCCGGACTACATAAATTATGCAAAGTCTCATATGCAATTGGTCCTGTTGATTTTAAAAGAGTAGCCTTCTTTGCATTCTCTTCAGTGCAGTTGATTTCAGCAAAATGAATATCCAGTTTCTCTTTCCATAATAACCAAGATTCATTCCGCGGGGAAAATTGAGGAATATTATTTGGATGATAAATCATAACGGTTCCATTTTGTACATTGTCTGGCATGATTGAAGTAATCTTTATCTTTTTATATTCCAATTTATTAAAAAGAAATTATGCCTGTTGTAGAAAAAATTATATTCTTTCTTTTTCTTTGAAACGTTTTTGTTGTAGCCTTTTTTTTAATATATATTGGCCTTCTTTTAAGGTTTTTATTTTTGGTTTTATTTAAAACTTAGTGTGAAAAAAATTGTTGTTTAAAATGTTTGTTTTTAGTAAAAACTGTTTTTCTTCTAAATATTTTTATAGTTCTTTTACTTATTTTTTTTTAAGTTTTATGGTATAATATACCAGATTTATATTTTAACAATAAAAAAAGACAAACTGTTCAATTCTTTATTTTTATTTTTTAAATGTGTAACTACACTTGATCGTATATACGAATCACTACCGGTTTGACCTCGTCGCCAATGTAATGTATTGAAACAGCTCGTTTGGAGTTTATTCAGTAACTAACTAACTTTATTTATATTTCAATAAAAAGGGACAAATAAATAATGCCTAATTAATTAACATAAGGAAAGCTTAAAGCTAAGGGATTAGTTCTAAAAGCTTAATTATAAAAGAGGTAGAGAGTTGTCTGTAAGAAAGTTTCATACATAACAATTATATTATATGTGGTCAATTCACACAAACCGTTGTATCGTTGTATTCATTGTATTGTTGGAAGAACATACAACAGTGTATGATTGTTGTTGATATTTCTCATATAAAAATCCGATACACTTATACACATTTTTTCCATATGTTTTTAAAAGTTGTATTGGTTTCGTGCTATCAAATTGTTTGAATGCCACGAGATACACAATACAGCATAGCATTGAGCGTTCACAAACAAACAAATGTATTCCATACAACATATACCATACAAAGTCGTGTGAATTGCCCAATGGAAAATTTGTGTATAAGTGTACCGGATTTTTATATGAAAAATATCAACAACAATCATACACTGTTGTATGTTCTTCCAACAATACAATGAATACAACGATACAACGGCTTGTGTGCATTGACCAATTATTTTTTATACACTCCACTTAACCACCATGCTGTCATTATTAATGCTGGAAGCAATATCCCAAGAAGTAAGAGAAACAAAATTATTTGTCAGGTTTAGGATTATTGCACATTTAAAAAGCTCTTTAATTCTGAAAAAAATTGAATAGCAACCATTTAAGGATTAATCCGCCAGAAAAATATAGAAGGGCTTTCAAGAAATATAGAAAATAAAGCACTAGGTCATGTGTTGGCGTATTAGGCGTGAGGCCATGGTTCTAACCTCAGCCCAGATATCTGGTACAAAACGAAATATGAATATGAGCTTCTGCTCACTAGATTTCTGGCAAAAACACTAAGAGTAAATAAAATTGCCATGAAAACAGTTTCTCAAAAATCTTTTATACTGTTGCTCCCCACAACATGGGTGGCGTAAGAAAATAGGTTGTAATCCTGACGGAAGTGTTGTAATGACCAATTAAGGGAGTAAGTATTACAACAATTTAAAGTAATACAATATAAGCATTCGTGTTCTAAATTCGAAATTGGAAAATACGAAATAGTGAAGGCAAATGGAAAAAATTATTTTCGAATTTTCTGATTGCGAATATTTATTTTATGAATTTCAAATTGTTAACAAATTCTCGCATAATAGAACAGGCGAGAACAAAAATTGATGTCATACACAAAAAACAGAAATAACTTTCGATAACAATTCTTTGTGTCCTTAAATTTTTTCTTTAAACTCTTCACTTATAGCTGTCAATCAGATTTCGATAACTTCTTTATATTTTTTGCACAAAAATAACAAAGTACAACAAAAGCCATAGATAAGTTAACAAATATTATAAATAAGAATATATTAATATAAACAAATTGAATTGAATAGATTAAAGATAAATTTGTTAAGAATTAATGACGCAAAGCAAATCAAAGCCAATAAGCACGCGTCAGTAAAAGAACGAATAAAAATTCAAAATTTGCAAACAAAAGTAAAAGACTTTTCTTATCTGGAATATTTGACATGAGACGTAAGGCGCGTACATTCTTTTCATTCATTCATTTAATTATATTTGTGTGGTGCGCAATAAAAATTTTCTTTATGTTTAGCAAAACTCCACTAATAATCAGCGGCTGTTGTTGCTAAATTTATATTCTTAACCGGATTTTAGAATTTTGAAGTGACATCGTTAGTAAGCAAATTAATTAATCGATTATAATTAATTAAATAAATTAATTGAATTAATTATATAGCCTAGGATGATCAAATATTTTATTAATTATTACTATTAAATGAAATTCCATCAAATTTTCTCGAAAACCTTCTAGCAAAACTTTCTTAAATAGTTTCTGATATGTAAAGGCATTATAATTAATCACAACATTTCTCACAGCCCAAAAATTCTGGTTTCCGTATTAAAAATAATTTGATTTTTGTATTACAGTTGGGCAATCAAAAACTGTAAATAAAAAGGTAGTAATAAAGAGAAACATAACGATACTGAGTAAAAAATCTCAAAAATTAACAATTAGATATCTTTCGGGTGCAAACTTTAGATGAAGATTGGTTGGTATTAGTCGCAACTCTCTCAGCTGACTATCGTATCAGTTTTGTGTCGATCTAATAAGGGTTTCTTGCAACATGGATATCCCGGATAATTGTTTAGCTAATGTACTTGCTACAGAGTCCACACAGCCTATAAAGCTTTGCTCATTCTATATAAATAATAAAAGAGATCCTAACATTTCCTTATTCAAGTTGATATATTTTTTGACTAGAACGCAGCACAGTATCATATGAAATCAAAAAAGAAAATACTTAAAATATCCTGTCAAATGTAAAATCCTCAACAGATAAAAAACTGAAAAAGAATGACAAATCAGATAATGAAGACTGTGAAATTAATATCCTACAAGGGATTATTACTCAAAAATTAAAACAAAAATAATTTTATTTCGCAAATCAATTTATTGAAGTCATAATTTAAACAGAGTTAGCAGCATTAACAACCCAGCTGCTGAGTGGAGCAACATCAGCATAGACACCAGGGTAGTTGGTGTAAGCACAGCCATAGCCCCAGGAGACAACACCAACCAAGACACCACCGGATACCAATGGGCCACCAGAATCACCTTGGCAAGCGTCCTTACCGACAGTGTATGCACAGATCATTGTAGATTTGATTTCAGAGCCATAACCGTAGGTGGAAGAAGCGCAGATAGATTCAGAAACGATTTTAACGTCGACAACTCTCAATTGAGTAGGTGCGCTGCCACCAGATGAAGTCGTACCCCAACCAGAAACGGAAGCAGGAGCACCATTTGCAGGTGCAACAGTAGCCAAGTCAATAGGTTTAATGGTAGAGGAGAAAGTCAGGGAAGAGGCTAAACGGATGACAGCAATATCGTTAACCATGGTTCTGGCATTGTAACCTTCGTGGTTCCTGAAAGCAGCAACTTTGCTCACAACACCACCGTTGTTCCAGTAAGTTGAACCGGCACGGACACTCAAAACTGAAGCAGATACGGATTGCAAACAATGGGCGGCAGTAACGATGATGTTGGAGCTGTAGATAGAACCACCGCAGGAGTGGCCACCATTACGTTGGAGTGAAATTTGCCAGGGGATGCTGCCTATAGTTGTAGCTTCGCCGCCAACAATGCGACCATCCAATTGGGGCAACATACCCTCAGGTACGGCAGCTCCAAAGGCACAGGCTACGACAGACAATAAAATTACGAACTTCAACATGTTGATAAATTTGTAAACTGATATTTTGCCAAAAATTGCTCACCTTATATAGGACTTCTTGTTGACCTGATAAGATTATTGGTAATGCTTTTTGCACAAAGTATCAGTGGTTTCGACAAATAAAAAATTATCTGAACAAGAAATCTTTGACTGGCAGTATATTTGCATTATAATTTTCTGAAGTGAATTTGATTAGAATTATCATTGCAGTAAAGGAGGAACGGTAAGATTCGTCAACGCTAGCGGACAATGGCTTGCATTTCTGTTGAGAACTCCACCCCTAAGCCTATGCTTTACGTAATGAAATATAGAAACATCGATGTAGTTACCAATGATTGAAGAATAGTAAAGGCCTGAGGATTTCTCTTCAATTCGGATAACTTCAAATCAAGTGCAGTCCTAAGGACTGGAATTTATTATTCTCTGAGTTGTAGAATTTTCCAATTCCCGTGTTGGACTCACATTTCTCTGAATTGAAGGAGTTCTAAAGTGATATCTACTCAAAAAATTGGAAAAGGATTAGAAACTAAACGAAAGAACTCCAGTCCCATTTATCTTTCTATTTAAAACATTGAAAATTAACCAATCAACCTCACTCACTTATCTGCATCTCAACAGTAAGCCAGATAGATTGAGACAGACCTATCTCGCAGCTGGAAAAATCCCCCTTTTGACTTTTGGACATTGTAGATCCTTTCAAAAATGTTTAGACAGATCCGATTCTTGTAGCTCTAAACAATTTTCATTGAACCACATCTTAAATCCTGACAGGCTACGTCATCCATTGAAAGCACACAGTGCTTGAGAATGATAAAGATTGGAACCTTAGGACAAATTGTTGTTTATGCTGACGACATTACGATTGCAACGTTGGTACAGAATCGTTGCACAACTAATACAATGCTGTGAACTAGGAGATGCAAAGTGCCTCCTCTTACTCTATATAGAATAAATAGGGTCAGGCTTAGTTTAAGCTTAAAAGTTGAATTTCTGGGTCTAATTCTTGGTCCATAGCTAAGCTGGAGAATTCGATGGTTTTCGAACTATCAATCTTCTAGATCTAGAGGTTATAAGTACTCCCCTATAACATCAGTCATTATTAAGCAGACAACGTGCGTCACATGTAGAAAAAAATATCTTAAATTTAACTAATATTGCAATATTGCAATAATTTTAATCAATTTCACTGCATATACTTATCATAAAAATATACTGCAATTGTGTGATATTTTTCTGAGATAACTTCATTTCATTCGACGAAGTTATTGATCCTTTGTTCGAAAAAAACGATTCATTGCTGATCTCTGTTACAGATTCAACACTATTATTTAAGGCTTTTATAACCGATAACAGTTCATCACGCAACACAAACTAAGCCATGTCCAAAGGTATTTGAATAATTCTAGCAAAGATTAGGGTTTAATTACTATATTTATTATGGAAATAAAATTTTACAAAACAATTTATTCAAATATTTTCCACTCAATCTTGTTTTTTCTTATCATAAGCAAACAATGGTAAACAAACCAATGCAATAAATTATGAATATTCAATAAAGACTTAAAACAATGATAAGAGGTAAATATGGCCGTGTAATGCCTACTTTTGCATTGTTTATAAAAATTTAAATAAAAATCTAAATCATAATTTATTTGTGATAAGAATTTGAAATAATTTTACACCTCAATGGTTTTCATAATATGTACTTTACTGAACTTATTCAGTTTATAAGAAATAAATTATAGGAAATATTAATTATAGGAAATAAAATAAAATTAAAAACAAAAACAATTGCATAAAATTTAACAGACTTTGTTTCAATTCGTATGATTATCAGATTATCAAAGTTTGTAAGACTTCAAAAATAATTGAATTAATTAATTTATATTGTTTATCAAATAGACACAACAACAAAACATCAAATTGGCGATAAGATATCACATTTAAAAAGAAAGACAGATAACTGCAAGACTTTTACTATGGACGCTACTGGGATTATAAAAATTTTGTAAAAGTAAGTAGTATTACCTTTCTAAAATACTCTTCAGTTCCAGAGCTTAAAGGAATAAGCCAATGAAACAATTGTAAGCGTTAAATTAAATTAAATAAACATTTAGGTTGTTTATGTTTTTACTGACACCGCCACTTAGGGCATGGCCACGACTCATTTAATGCATTGTATTGGAATCAAGTAATTTAACTGAAAGAAAAGAGATTTTTCTTTCGATAACTAGTATTATACAATCGTTAACATTTGGGCAATTCACACGAATTTGTATCGTGTATGTTGTATTGAATACATTTGTTTGTTTGTGAACGCTCAATGCTATGCTGTATTGTATATCTCGTGTTTGATAGCACGAAACCAATACAACTTTTAAAAACATATGTGGTCAATTCACACAAGCCGTTGTATTCATTGTATTGTTGGAAGAACATACAACAGTGTATGATTGTTGTTGATATTTTTCATATAAAAATCCGATACACTTATACACATTTTTTCCATATGTTTTTAAAAGTCAAATTGTTTGAATGCTACGAGATACACAATACAGCATAGCATTGAGCGTTCACAAACAAACAAATGTATTCCATACAACATACACCACACAAAGTCGTGTGAATTGCCCAATTATATTATATTATATTATATTTACTATATATACAGTGGTGGCCTCGAATTTAAGACACGACATTTTCCTTATACATTTGTGATAATTTTTACATCTTATCAAATATATTTTAGGTCCATGATATTTTTCTTAATATATTAGTAATATTAGGAAGAAAAATTAATAATATTTTGCTACCTATATTGGGTTAAGAATTTTTATTTACATATTATATAGATCAAGACAAAATGCTAGTCGGGATTTGATATTTTATAGACACAAGTGGTTTACGTTGTGCAATACACCCACGCAAGTTTTTCTCATTTAGACATCTTCCTATTGCCCTAGATGAAATATCGATACCAAAATCCAATACAATTTTATTACTTGAGCTCCTGAAAGGATTATTAGCAGCTACTTTAGGGTGTGGTTTTTCGGGCTCTAGGTTTCTGTTTGACATTTTTGGTGGTACCATATTGCTTGATGTGTTCCAGCGCGTTGTAAATCTTTCAACTAGAACATTTAAGCAGCTTGGATATCTCCATTATTATTTTTCCATCAAATTAGTTGTTGGATCAGTTTTCGCTCGGCATCGGTATTCCAAGTACCTCTGACCATTTATAATTAAATATTTCTATGTATTCCAGCATAAAATAAAATAAAACATTCGTTACTCAACGTTTAGCTTCAAAAAACACCAAAAAATCACTTAAAAACTAGATATTTCTGAAATGTCTTAAATTCGTGGCCAATTTCAAATAAACGTTTTTACAATAATATGATCAAAAAGCAACAAAATGTAAAAAGAAACAAAATAAAATAATGGTACTTTTTCTTAATATTACAGTGTACATAGAAGAATAAAGAATATCAAATTTGATATTACAGGATTGTAAATATTATCACAACTAAGTCAGTCATATGTCGTGTCTTAAATTCGTGGCCACCACTGTATATATATATATGTTCCTAAACCAAATTCTTAGTTTTTTTCTTCACAATACGCATATTAAAGTCAAGCATGGGGGAGGGTCGGTACTGGTGTGTTTTCAGTATTTTCATTTAATAGTATATAATGAAATGAGGTCGCCGTAGTCTAGTAGGTAATGTGTTGGCTTATTACACGCAAAGCCAGGGTTCGAGCCCCAGGCCAGACATCAAAACAAAATACAAAAAGTATTTTTTCGGCGACTTCCTCTCAGCAGATTTCTGGCAAAAACTCGGAGAGTAAATAAAATTGCCATGAAAAAGTTTCTCAAAAATCTGTCGTTCGGAATCGACTTTAAACTGTAGGTCCCACCACTCATGTATAAAATTAACACATACAACATAGAGGGTATTTAAAATCTGTTAAGTATTTATTAATAGTAACCTTATAGTCACCACAAATGCGAATATCACCATTTGGTTTTAAAATTGGTACAAGTGGTGTACCCCAGTCTGAATGATCAACTGGTTCTAAAATGTCATTTGCTATTAACTCCCTTAAATTATTTTCTATTTTATCTTTCCATGCTAAAGGAACAGAACGTGGTTTACAGAAAATAGGCTTTGCATTTGTGTCCATGGACAAAGAAATCTTTCCAAATTTGTAAGCTCCAAGACCACTACTAAGATTGGTCAGAATCAATAGAATTTACTTGAACAAGTTCAAAATTAAAATTTCTTAAAAAATTTCTTCCAAATAAGGGACTGTTGTTATTGTTTGTTAGAACAAGCTTAACATTTTTGTTAATACCATTCATTTCAATATTTTCAATGTATTCTCCCAATACTTCTATTTTGTTTCCATTATAATCAACATATGGATCTTTACAGGGTGTAAGACTTACTTTTTTATTTAATTTTTTTACAAAAGTTTTTGACACCAAACTGCATGGAGCACCAGAGTCACATACCACATCAATGGGAATTCCATCTATTTTAATTGAAACTTTGTAAAGCTCAGTTGAATTGCCACAACTTTTATCATTATTGATACTGTAAATAGAAAAATCACTAGAATTATTTTTAGTAAAATCTTCACTATCTACATTTGACTCAGATACATAATTTACAGTTTTTTCTTTAAATCTACAAACCGAAGCTAGATGACCAATTTTACCGCAAAAATTACATATACTTTGTTTAAATCTGCATTCATTTGAATTATGGTTTCGCCAGCCACAATGAGAACAGGCATTGTTTGTCTTCTTTTGATTATTTGGTTGTTTCTTCTCATATCGAACTTCATACTTATTTGGTTTGACGGTTTTGTTTTGATTATTGTAGTTTTTATTTCGATATTTACCTCCTTTGACGTTAAAAACTTGCATATTGTGACTATCATCTTCTTTAGCTAATAACTTCATCTCCATAATTAGAGCTTTTCTTAGTGCTTCATCAATTGTTATTTTCTCGTCTTCTTCACACAGTCGCTCAAATATTTTGTTGTTTATCCCTATGATAAAACGATCTAAAACAAAAGCATTTAAATTGTCCCCAAATTTACAAGAGAGTGCTAATTTTTTTACTCTAGCATGCCATTCTGCTACCGTTTCATTTTCGCTTTGTATTGCTGTATGAAAGCTTTTTCTCTCTCGAAAAACAATCACTGGTGGAGTGTAATGTGATTTTAATAAATTACAAAGCTCTTTAAAGGTTTTTAAAACTGGTGCATCCGGACTACATAAATTATGCAAAGTCTCATATGCAATTGGTCCTGTTGATTTTAAAAGAGTAGCCTTCTTTGCATTCTCTTCAGTGCAGTTGATTTCAGCAAAATGAATATCCAGTTTCTCTTTCCATAATAACCAAGATTCATTCCGCGGGGAAAATTGAGGAATATTATTTGGATGATAAATCATAACGGTTCCATTTTGTACATTGTCTGGCATGATTGAAGTAATCTTTATCTTTTTATATTCCAATTTATTAAAAAGAAATTATGCCTGTTGTAGAAAAAATTATATTCTTTCTTTTTCTTTGAAACGTTTTTGTTGTAGCCTTTTTTTTAATATATATTGGCCTTCTTTTAAGGTTTTTATTTTTGGTTTTATTTAAAACTTAGTGTGAAAAAAATTGTTGTTTAAAATGTTTGTTTTTAGTAAAAACTGTTTTTCTTCTAAATATTTTTATAGTCCTTTTACTTATTTTTTTTTTTAAGTTTTATGGTATAATATACCAGATTTATATTTTAACAATAAAAAAAGACAAACTGTTCAATTCTTTATTTTTATTTTTTAAATATGTAACTACACTTGATCGTATATACGAATCACTACCGGTTTGACCTCGTCGCCAATGTAATGTATTGAAACAGCTCGTTTGGAGTTTATTCAGTAACTAACTAACTTTATTTATATTTCAATAAAAAGGGACAAATAAATAATGCCTAATTAATTAACATAAGGAAAGCTTAAAGCTAAGGGATTAGTTCCAAAAGCTTAATTATAAAAGAGGTAGAGAGTTGTCTGTAAGAAAGTTTCATACATAACAATTATATTATATGTGGTCAATTCACACAAACCGTTGTATCGTTGTATTCATTGTATTATTGGAAGAACATACAACAGTGTATGATTGTTGTTGATATTTCTCATATAAAAATCCGATACACTTATACACATTTTTTCCATATGTTTTTAAAAGTTGTATTGGTTCCGTGCTATCAAATTGTTTGAATGCCACGAGATACACAATACAGCATAGCATTGAGCGTTCACAAACAAACAAATGTATTCCATACAACATATACCATACAAAGTCGTGTGAATTGCCCAATGGAAAATTTGTGTATAAGTGTACCGGATTTTTATATGAAAAATATCAACAACAATCATACACTGTTGTATGTTCTTCCAACAATACAATGAATACAACGATACAACGGCTTGTGTGCATTGACCAATTATTTTTTATACACTCCACTTAACCACCATGCTGTCATTATTAATGCTGGAAGCAATATCCCAAGAAGTAAGAGAAACAAAATTATTTGTCAGGTTTAGGATTATTGCCCATTTAAAAAGCTCTTTAATTCTGAAAAAAATTGAATAGCAACCATTTAAGGATTAATCCGCCAGAAAAATATAGAAGGGCTTTCAAGAAATATAGAAAATAAAGCACTAGGTCATGTGTTGGCGTATTAGGCGTGAGGCCATGGTTCTAACCTCAGCCCAGATATCTGGTACAAAACGAAATATGAGTATGAGCTTCTGCTCACTAGATTTCTGGCAAAAACACTAAGAGTAAATAAAATTGCCATGAAAACAGTTTCTCAAAAATCTTTTATACTGTTGCTCCCCACAACATGGGTGGCGTAAGAAAATAGGTTGTAATCCTGACGGAAGTGTTGTAATGACCAATTAAGGGAGTAAGTATTACTACAATTTAAAGTAATACAATATAAGCATTCGTGTTCTAAATTCGAAATTGGAACATACGAAATAGTGAAGGCAAATGGAAAAAATTATTTTCGAATTTTCTGATTGCGAATATTTATTTTATGAATTTCAAATTGTTAACAAATTCTCGCATAATAGAACAGGCGAGAACAAAAATTGATGTCATACACAAAAAACAGAAATAACTTTCGATAACAATTCTTTGTGTCCTTAAATTTTTTCTTTAAACTCTTCACTTATAGCTGTCAATCAGATTTCGATAACTTCTTTATATTTTTTGCACAAAAATAACAAAGTACAACAAAAGCCATAGATAAGTTAACAAATATTATAAATAAGAATATATTAATATAAACAAATTGAATTGAATAGATTAAAGATAAATTTGTTAAGAATTAATGACGCAAAGCAAATCAAAGCCAATAAGCACGCGTCAGTAAAAGAACGAATAAAAATTCAAAATTTGCAAACAAAAGTAAAAGACTTTTCTTATCTGGAATATTTGACATGAGACGTAAGGCGCGTACATTCTTTTCATTCATTCATTTAATTATATTTGTGTGGTGCGCAATAAAAATTTTCTTTATGTTTAGCAAAACTCCACTAATAATCAGCGGTTGTTGTTGCTAAATTTATATTAACCGGATTTTAGAATTTTGAAGTGACATCGTTAGTAAGCAAATTAATTAATCGATTATAATTAATTAAATAAATTAATTGAATTAATTATATAGCCTAGGATGATCAAATATTTTATTAATTATTACTATTAAATGAAATTCCATCAAATTTTCTCGAAAACCTTCTAGCAAAACTTTCTTAAATAGTTTCTGATATGTAAAGGCATTATAATTAATCACAACATTTCTCACAGCCCAAAAATTCTGGTTTCCGTATTAAAAATAATTTGATTTTTGTATTACAGTTGGGCAATCAAAAACTGTAAATAAAAAGGTAGTAATAAAGAGAAACATAACGATACTGAGTAAAAAATCTCAAAAACTAACAATTAGATATCTTTCGGGTGCAAACTTTAGATGAAGATTGGTTGGTATTAGTCGCAACTCTCTCAGCTGACTATCGTATCAGTTTTGTGTCGATCTAATAAGGGTTTCTTGCAACATGGATATCCCGGATAATTGTTTAGCTAATGTACTTGCTACAGAGTCCACACAGCCTATAAAGCTTTGCTCATTCTATATAAATAATAAAAGAGATCCTAACATTTCCTTATTCAAGTTGATATATTTTTTGACTAGAACGCAGCACAGTATCATATGAAATCAAAAAAGAAAATACTTAAAATATCCTGTCAAATGTAAAATCCTCAACAGATAAAAAAACTGAAAAAGAATGACAAATCAGATGATGAAGACTGTGAAATTAATATCCTACAAGGGATTATTACTCAAAAATTAAAACAAAAATAATTTTATTTCGCAAATCAATTTATTGAAGTCATAATTTAAACAGAGTTAGCAGCATTAACAACCCAGCTGCTGAGTGGAGCAACATCAGCATAGACACCAGGGTAGTTGGTGTAAGCACAGCCATAGCCCCAGGAGACAACACCAACCAAGACACCACCGGATACCAATGGGCCACCAGAATCACCTTGGCAAGCGTCCTTACCGACAGTGTATGCACAGATCATGGTAGATTTGATTTCAGAGCCATAACCGTAGGTGGAAGAAGCGCAGATAGATTCAGAAACGATTTCAACGTCGACAACTCTCAATTGAGTAGGTGCGCTGCCACCAGATGAAGTCGTACCCCAACCAGAAACGGAAGCAGGAGCACCATTTGCGGGTGCAAGAGGCTAAACGGATGACAGCAATATCGTTAACCATGGTTCTGGCATTGTAACCTTCGTGGTTCCTGAAAGCAGCAACTTTGCTCACAACACCACCGTTGTTCCAGTAAGTTGAACCGGCACGGACACTCAAAACTGAAGCAGATACGGATTGCAAACAATGGGCGGCAGTAACGATGATGTTGGAGCTGTAGATAGAACCACCGCAGGAGTGGCCACCATTACGTTGGAGTGAAATTTGCCAGGGGATGCTGCCTATAGTTGTAGCTTCGCCGCCAACAATGCGACCATCCAATTGGGGCAACATACCCTCAGGTACGGCAGCTCCAAAGGCACAGGCTACGACAGACAATAAAATTACGAACTTCAACATGTTGATAAATTTGTAAACTGATATTTTGCCAAAAATTGCTCACCTTATATAGGACTTCTTGTTGACCTGATAAGATTATTGGTAATGCTTTTTGCACAAAGTATCAGTGGTTTCGACAAATAAAAAATTATCTGAACAAGAAATCTTTGACTGGCAGTATATTTGCATTATAATTTTCTGAAGTGAATTTGATTAGAATTATCATTGCAGTAAAGGAGGAACGGTAAGATTCGTCAACGCTAGCGGACAATGGCTTGCATTTCTGTTGAGAACTCCACCCCTAAGCCTATGCTTTACGTAATGAAATATAGAAACATCGATGTAGTTACCAATGATTGAAGAATAGTAAAGGCCTGAGGATTTCTCTTCAATTCGGATAACTTCAAATCAAGTGCAGTCCTAAGGACTGGAATTTATTATTCTCTGAGTTGTAGAATTTTCCAATTCCCGTGTTGGACTCACATTTCTCTGAATTGAAGGAGTTCTAAAGTGATATCTACTCAAAAAATTGGAAAAGGATTAGAAACTAAACGAAAGAACTCCAGTCCCATTTATCTTTCTATTTAAAACATTGAAAATTAACCAATCAACCTCACTCACTTATCTGCATCTCAACAGTAAGCCAGATAGATTGAGACAGACCTATCTCGCAGCTGGAAAAATCCCCCTTTTGACTTTTGGACATTGTAGATCCTTTCAAAAATGTTTAGACAGATCCGATTCTTGTAGCTCTAAACAATTTTCATTGAACCACATCTTAAATCCTGACAGGCTACGTCATCCATTGAAAGCACACAGTGCTTGAGAATGATAAAGATTGGAACCTTAGGACAAATTGTTGTTTATGCTGACGACATTACGATTGCAACGTTGGTACAGAATCGTTGCACAACTAATACAATGCTGTGAACTAGGAGATGCAAAGTGCCTCCTCTTACTCTATATAGAATAAATAGGGTCAGGCTTAGTTTAAGCTTAAAAGTTGAATTTCTGGGTCTAATTCTTGGTCCATAGCTAAGCTGGAGAATTCGATGGTTTTCGAACTATCAATCTTCTAGATCTAGAGGTTATAAGTACTCCCCTATAACATCAGTCATTATTAAGCAGACAACGTGCGTCACATGTAGAAAAAAATATCTTAAATTTAACTAATATTGCAATATTGCAATAATTTTAATCAATTTCACTGCATATACTTATCATAAAAATATACTGCAATTGTGTGATATTTTTCTGAGATAACTTCATTTCATTCGACGAAGTTATTGATCCTTTGTTCGAAAAAAACGATTCATTGCTGATCTCTGTTACAGATTCAACACTATTATTTAAGGCTTTTATAACCGATAACAGTTCATCACGCAACACAAACTAAGCCATGTCCAAAGGTATTTGAATAATTCTAGCAAAGATTAGGGTTTAATTACTATATTTATTATGGAAATAAAATTTTACAAAACAATTTATTCAAATATTTTCCACTCAATCTTGTTTTTTCTTATCATAAGCAAACAATGGTAAACAAACCAATGCAATAAATTATGAATATTCAATAAAGACTTAAAACAATGATAAGAGGTAAATATGGCCGTGTAATGCCTACTTTTGCATTGTTTATAAAAATTTAAATAAAAATCTAAATCATAATTTATTTGTGATAAGAATTTGAAATAATTTTACACCTCAATGGTTTTCATAATATGTACTTTACTGAACTTATTCAGTTTATAAGAAATAAATTATAGGAAATATTAATTATAGGAAATAAAATAAAATTAAAAACAAAAACAATTGCATAAAATTTAACAGACTTTGTTTCAATTCGTATGATTATCAGATTATCAAAGTTTGTAAGACTTCAAAAATAATTGAATTAATTAATTTATATTGTTTATCAAATAGACACAACAACAAAACATCAAATTGGCGATAAGATATCACATTTAAAAAGAAAGACAGATAACTGCAAGACTTTTACTATGGACGCTACTGGGATTATAAAAATTTTGTAAAAGTAAGTAGTATTACCTTTCTAAAATACTCTTCAGTTCCAGAGCTTAAAGGAATAAGCCAATGAAACAATTGTAAGCGTTAAATTAAATTAAATAAACATTTAGGTTGTTTATGTTTTTACTGACACCGCCACTTAGGGCATGGCCACGACTCATTTAATGCATTGTATTGGAATCAAGTAATTTAACTGAAAGAAAAGAGATTTTTCTTTCGATAACTAGTATTATACAATCGTTAACATTTGGGCAATTCACACGAATTTGTATCGTGTATGTTGTATTGAATACATTTGTTTGTTTGTGAACGCTCAATGCTATGCTGTATTGTATATCTCGTGTTTGATAGCACGAAACCAATACAACTTTTAAAAACATATGTGGTCAATTCACACAAGCCGTTGTATTCATTGTATTGTTGGAAGAACATACAACAGTGTATGATTGTTGTTGATATTTTTCATATAAAAATCCGATACACTTATACACATTTTTTCCATATGTTTTTAAAAGTCAAATTGTTTGAATGCTACGAGATACACAATACAGCATAGCATTGAGCGTTCACAAACAAACAAATGTATTCCATACAACATACACCATACAAAGTCGTGTGAATTGCCCAATTATATTATATTATATTATATTATATTTACTATATATACAGTGGTGGCCTCGAATTTAAGACACGACATTTTCCTTATACATTTGTGATAATTTTTACATCTTATCAAATATATTTTAGGTCCATGATATTTTTCTTAATATATTAGTAATATTAGGAAGAAAAATTAATAATATTTTGCTACCTATATTGGGTTAAGAATTTTTATTTACATATTATATAGATCAAGACAAAATGCTAGTCGGGATTTGATATTTTATAGACACAAGTGGTTTACGTTGTGCAATACACCCACGCAAGTTTTTCTCATTTAGACATCTTCTTATTGTCCTAGATGAAATATCGATACCAAAATCCAATACAATTTTATTACTTGAGCTCCTGAAAGGATTATTAGCAGCTACTTTAGGGTGTGGTTTTTCGGGCTCTAGGTTTCTGTTTGACATTTTTGGTGGTACCATATTGCTTGATGTATTCCAGCGCGTTGTAAATCTTTCAACTAGAACATTTAAGCAGCTTGGATATCTCCATTATTATTTTTCCATCAAATTAGTTGTTGGATCAGTTTTCGCTCGGCATCGGTATTCCAAGTACCTCTGACCATTTATAATTAAATATTTCTATGTATTCCAGCATAAAATAAAATAAAACATTCGTTACTCAACGTTTAGCTTCAAAAAACACCAAAAAATCACTTAAAAACTAGATATTTCTGAAATGTCTTAAATTCGTGGCCAATTTCAAATAAACGTTTTTACAATAATATGATCAAAAAGCAACAAAATGTAAAAAGAAACAAAATAAAATAATGGTACTTTTTCTTAATATTACAGTGTACATAGAAGAATAAAGAATATCAAATTTGATATTACAGGATTGTAAATATTATCACAACTAAGTCAGTCATATGTCGTGTCTTAAATTCGTGGCCACCACTGTATATATATATATGTTCCTAAACCAAATTCTTAGTTTTTTTCTTCACAATACGCATATTAAAGTCAAGCATGGGGGAGGGTCGGTACTGGTGTGTTTTCAGTATTTTCATTTAATAGTATATAATGAAATGAGGTCGCCGTAGTCTAGTAGGTAATGTGTTGGCTTATTACACGTAAAGCCAGGGTTCGAGCCCCATGCCAGACATCAAAACAAAATACAAAAAGTATTTTTTCGGCGACTTCCTCTCAGCAGATTTCTGGCAAAAACTCGGAGAGTAAATAAAATTGCCATGAAAAAGTTTCTCAAAAATCTGTCGTTCGGAATCGACTTTAAACTGTAGGTCCCACCACTCATGTATAAAATTAACACATACAACATAAGTGGTGTGAGAAACTAGGTCGTTGTACAATGGGTCAATTCGACCTCAGGGTACTGTACTTATCTTAATTGACAAGTACGTGTCATCTAACTTAACCTAACCTATAATGAAAAAATTATTAAATTGTTTAAAATGTAAAGCAATGTGACGATAAGTTAAACATATTGGACACATTTGCTTTCTACCAGGACAACCATACAAAGCACACTTTACACATTGCGAACCTGTGGCCTAACATTGTTCAGCATGGTTGGAAAGAACTCGCCGGTAAGTTCTAAAAATGCATTTTCAGAACAGTGGAGCAGAGTAGTTGAAAGAAGTAATAAAATGAGAATGGAGTAACATAACCCCGACGTTTGAAAGCATTAATAAAAACAAAATGTCTATCTTCCAAATATTAAAACAGTACTTTTGGAAATATTTCCATTGCAGTGAAAAAATTGGCATTTTAATAGTCTCATACATAGACTCCAATTATACGTTTCAGGCACTGTATATAAAAATACCATAATGTAAGATTAAATAAATTTCCATCAGAATGACACATGATCCCTACTTAGTAATGCAATTGTACTTTAAGATTATAATATCGTAATCACTATTGTCTCCACTTCACATAGTCAAAGCTGTACTCTCATTGGATAAGATCTAACCAGACTTTGGTAAAAGAAACGTAAGCAAACAAGAATTTTATCGACGGTGGGTTTTCCATAGTAAAAAAATTTTACCAATTACTTTTTATAAATTAGGATTTATGTACATAATTTGATACAAAAAATATTTTTTTTTTAATTTGTGCCTATGCGCACTTTTCAAAGCTTAAAATAAGTAAATCAAAATTTTCTGTTATTTCACCAGAATAGGTACAATCGTAAGGAGAATAAGGGTAAATATATATTTAGTAGACGTGATGTAGCTTTCATTTTCTAACACTTGCTTCAATAATAACTTTTTTGCTTAATGTATTTTACCATAACTTATATTCAGTGGTGGAACGCTCCGGAACGTCGTTCCGGTACTTCCTTTTTGGACAGAAACGCGTTCCGGAACTAAAGATGATTTCTGATAACGAGAATTGGCTGACGTTTTGAAAAAAAAAATTCAAAATAATTGCTGATTTTTTGTTCTAATTTTTGACGAATTTTTATATGTATTTTTATAAACAAGTGTTTGAACTGAACTCGAACCGGGACAAAAACCGGAACGAACCGGCTTGTTTTTCCGAACCGTGAACCAATAATGCAATGAAGAACTTCATTGCCATGTAAGCTCATTTAATTTTTCGCACGTTCACTACAGTTGTGTTCATATACAAATGTTACTAACTTATTAAATGTCTACATATATAAAGTTGCTCAGTTGTTCAAATCTTGCACTTCGACACTGATTTTTTTTAGTTATTTAGGTAGATAAAACAATAATATTTTATTATTTATTCGTTTACATTTTTTGTTTAAAATAATTTATATTTCATCTTAATGGAATTTTTTTTGTACCGAGTAGTAAAATGGAAAATGAGTACAAATTTTATCAAAATCTAATTGCACTTTGATTTTTAGCAAATATTTATCGATATATTCTACAAATCTATTATGCTGCCACTAAGGTTATATATAACTCTTCCTAACCCTCCACGTGACTGGTAGCTGAGCGATCGGATCAATTATAATTTAGCCTCACGATCTTATGACCTGTAACCATAGCTGCCAGATTTGACGATTTATCATTTGGACGATTTTGAGCTCCAAAAATATCATTTGGACGATATGACGATTTATGCCCTTATTTTGACGATTTTTGGAAAATAAAAATTTACATCATATCGTTATTATAATTCGCAAAGACGCTAAGTCCACTTTTTTCCAAAATTAAGATTTTAATGCAAAACGGTAACACTATACAAAATACATATTTTACAACAACAAAAATTTCATTATGTAGTTTAAAGTTGTTGTAATTTTGTGGTTTGCAAAAACGCTAAGACCACAAAACTACGAAAAAATTTAAAAGCACGTGCTAACTCCACGAATATTATTTATTAATTATTCTTAATTTTTGATCTAGGTCATTTAAAGAAAGCTATGTTGTAAAAATAATTGCGTTTAAAAAGTTTAAAAATTTTAAAAACTGAGAAAGCTACTATTTTTTTTTGTGTCTCCTTTAAAATTTGAAAAAAGAGATTTAACACATTTGCGAATTAGACTAACGATATACTTTACTTTAGTACATTAAAAACCATTTTAAGCTTTGTATTTACTTTGCAATTGTTATTAGGAGTGAAGTATTATATTTTTAAGTTATTTGCGAACACCTGTGATGATTTTTCTGTATCTTATGCCTTTTTCATCCCTTAAAAGCCAAAAAATTACAAACCCTGTACGAAGGGAGTTCCACATACGAATAGTCCGACTAAAGAATCAATCAAAGAATGTCTGTAATGCAATGTGCGATCCACGAGCTAATCGGTCATATATGTATGTGCTCGCCGAGAAAGGCGAGTGTTACGTAAGAATACATGATTCTCGGGAACAAGTCCCTTATGCTCGAGCATAATCCGTTGTAATAGCGGTAGAACAGTGAAACACATGCCATATTGCAAAGATGCTCCAATGAATGAATAGAGTTTGATACCCTACCGTCATTAATGAGCAACTTCGCCTTCTCCTATACGCGGTCGAGAAGTCTTAAAATAGATATTGGGGCACCGGCCTATACATAAGAGTGTATTCCATTCCCTTTCGGGTATAAGTGGCGTAAATAGTAAGATCAAATGAAGTGAAGTATTTCTTGCACCATCTCAAGAAGCTACGGCACTGAAAAGTGTGTCTGTTCCAGCGAACATCACATTGAATTTTCATGCTCAGAATTTTAAGAGCTTCTGACTCCTTAATATTTATACCACCCTTAGATTTAGATGATGCAATATTATTACTGCGGTTATATGTAATAACAACTGTTTAAACCGTAAAAAATTTTTTCTGAAAATAATATAAAACTTCTCGATTTTTGGAAAAAAAAATCAGAAATGAAAATAAGAAATAGTAGCTTTTAATTTCTAGCCTTGGCTAAATTTATTAAAAACTAGCTGTACCCTGTGCGTGTTGCTGCGCCAAAAACTAAAATAAATTTGAAGGGAAGACATTACACAAATATCAAATTAATTTTGAATCATTTTATTGATTTTGTTTCCCGTTGTCCAGATGATTCAGACGAACAGGCCTGAGAAGTACGCATTCTATCAGTTTCTAATCTCACATCTCGTTGTTCAAGTGATTCACGCCAAAGGGTCTCAGCGGCATGTACTCGAAGATTTTCCAGTTTCAATGCTAGTTGCCCGTCTGATTCTGAGGATCGTAATGGTCTTTTCTTCCGTGCTCGAGGTGTAGGTCGACCAATTGCTTGCCGCTTTGGAGGCATTATTGCACGGGAATGATGTGAAAAATGTGTTAAATTTATTAGAATCTCACAATTCAATTGAACCCAACAGGATTTTTAAAAATTTTCCAAAATTAAAATGTTTTAAATTTTACGTGAATGAGTTATACTAAATGTTATTAAAATCATAAATGCTAAAATGTCTGGTATATGCCCGATCAACACAAGATCATAGCATTTACGATTCAATTCAATTTGAATAATTCTTAGTGGCGCCATCTATCGGAAACTAATCGCACCAATTTAGAAACCTCCGTCGACTTATGCGCAACACCTTTGCTAAAGATCATATAATGATCAAATGCACAGTTAATGATTTAATTCATTTTGAGTAATTTTCAGTGACGCCACCTGTCTTAAATTGGCCATACCAAATTATAAACCTTCGTCGGCTCATGCGCAACAACTTTGCTGAAGATCATAGCATGATCAAATGCATAGTTTACGATTCTATTAATTACATACTAAACGTGTGCACAAGACATTTAAATTTGTACAGTATTGTATTTTTCTCATGAGCGAATATATACTGTAGCTGCAAATATAAATAAGAGTGAAGCATAGATAGAGAACAAAAAAACAACTGCACTCATAAACCATTGTACAACAATACAAAAGAGAGTTGTGTGAAGAGTACAGCAAAAATATTGTACACTTCATAGTGTCACAACGTGCACTTCTTTTTGCAGTAAGTGGGAAAGAAAAAATGTTTTTTCTTTTTTTTTTTCAGAATAAAGAAAGAGTATTTATTCAATAGCAGACGTCGGCACCTATAGCCCCGGGGGCCGAACATCTTCGGCTTTTTACACACATAGGACACGAACATCAACGAATATTAACATAGCAGTTTGAAGAGAGATTGTTGTTGAAAGAGTTCATGGCAGAAGCAAAGAATGTATAGAAACACTTATGTACGCATATTTTTCAACGTTGACACTACTGAAATTCATTTGACAATACTGAAAATTTAGTTTCAGTAGTGAAATATGCTCTTACAACACAAAGCATATATCCATTACTGCACAGATAAATGAGTGCTGTTGTATACTTTGAATAAAAGAGAAATACACATTTCAGTGTACTCGTATAATCAAGACCAACAAAAAAGAGAACAATTCAGTATTGCATTTAGTGAAGGGTAAGCTAGCAAGATGTCTTATGCACACGTCTATTACATACAAACAAACATTCATTTATATATATATATATATATACAGCTAATGTAGAGAGAGTATTAAGCCAAGTTAATTTTAATGAAACTAAATTCCTTAAAAGCAATATTATATAAAAAGTTTATTAGGTGCCCTGGTAGTCTAGTGGGTAGTGTGCTAGACTATTAGCGTGAGGGCAGTGGGTTCGATTCCCACATATGGTCAAAGTTACTCAGCTCGTATATAATTAGAATATAATTTGTAATTGTATTGTATTTAATAAATAAAAAGATTATTTAAAACTTAGCAGTTCTAACTGCTTAATATTATATCTGATTTAATTAAATATAAATAAATCTCTGTACTACCTTGGCAATGGGCTGAACTTTATCCAAGGTCTTGTGTTGGAAAGTCTAGTCTAAGGTACTCCACCAAACTAAACAACCATAAGTAATAACTGGTCTAATAATCGCCAGATAGATTCAGCAGAAGATTCCAGCTCTTGCTTGTGGAGTTCCTACATTAAAGGTGTACCTACGTAAAAACAATACAAGCTCCGTCTTATTAGGATTTATAACTAGGCCACAATTTGCAGCACAAGAGGCTAAATCCTCAAGAGCAGACATAATCAGCATTCCTAGATAGAAATTTGGAACCCAGCATAATCCACCTTACAGCCCTTACTTTCTAAACGATTTAAACAGACGTTAACAATCAGAGTCCATTAAAGAGAGGGAGTACCCCTGGTTGCATGCTTAGCGATATAACATCCACACAGATTATGAATATCGCATTTATCGTTGCCTAGAAACAACGCCCTCCGAGTATGTGCTCAGGTGTTTCAAATCTTGCTAACCATTGGTTGTGATGTTATCCGTATTCCATTTCCGGGGGGTGAGGGGCTTCTTAGATAGATTGTATTGGAAGGGTTGAAACCACTTAATTGAAAATTGGAAAACTATGATGAACAATTTTTTTTACCTCAATTGTGATTCGAGCCCGTTTTTTTTCAACTCTAATTTGATTCAAGCCCAGGCTTCTCGAGCGCTCTCAATTGATTTACCCTTAAGAAAAGACCGGTCTATGTTTGACCTTAAATTTAGATCTGCAGGTCTCTCCAGAGGTTTCAAGAGACATAATGAGAGTGATATCGGTTTATAATATCATAATAATATATTATCAGCGTGCTGAAGCAGAGCGGGGAAAATAGCATCCTGCTGAGGTGATTTGAAAGCTACTTATAGTACATTTGACTTTATTTTTGGTGATAATTTCTTTAAGTTTGGCAGTTTTCCAGCACTACAGACGCGACTGTAAGCTGTCAGGGTCCACACAATAGGGCAAATGAGTGTAATGTAGAACTTTTACTGTTTCTAGTCTCGAGGCAGTAAATGCGCCTTTTTTGAAAAAGGCTTAAGATTTTGGAATCCTTAGACAAAAAATGTGGCAACGAGCCACATTATCGATTCCCCCAATACTTTCGCAGGGTGGGTCTTTTTGATCGCTTAATTTCTTCCGCTTTTATAATCGTTAAAGCTGGATCTGTGGAGTCTCCAATAGCAGCAGCGGAGTTTTTAAAGTTCCACCAGGCTGGCTGGTTCCTCTAACCCCGCTAAGGGGGCAAGCTTCTCTATAACAATTCAACAAAATCTCCATTAAAGAACCAACTCGATCATTCGTGCTAAGCGTGGAGGGACTCCTAAGGGCCTTAAGTTCCTCCTCCACAACTTTATCTCGTTTGATCCAGTCAGATCTTCTCGGATTCCTATAAGGCTTTTGAGAGCCACCATATAGATACTGAAGGTGATGCTGGTCCGAAAAATAACACTCTTTTAAAACTCTCTAGTCCATACTCATAGACATATCCATATTAGAGAGAGTAATTTCAATTACAGCTTCCGTAACACGATTCCTAAAAGTCGGCATATTACCGACGTTACATACACTAAGTCCATTAAGAATAATAAAATCCAAAGTCCCGTCACCTCTATTATTTATGTTAGCGTTTCCCCATTGAATGCAATGAACTTTAGTATCACAACCCAAGAAGAAATTATATATTTTTCTCCTCGCACGCTCCTACTGAATTTTAATTAGGTCCCCAGGCGGAACTGCAAACTTGTACGGCATGTACGTGGATGACAGCATCAGTTCGATGCCAATGTCATCGCTGTAAGCCGCTGTTGTTACGTCATCTGTATAAAAAGACGGAGTGGTTAACCAACCCAACATACTACTATACATACCATACTACTGCTAGCAAAATTCAAGTAACCTCCAGGATTAAAAATATCATAAAAATAAAAGAGCGGGGCCGAAAACATATTTGTATACTGGCACTAATCTAAATGGTCGTAAGTAGACGAGTAATTACAATTAAGCGTGCTAAATGGAGTAGCAGGTGAGTCTTTGGATTTACTTTAAAGTAATAAAATTATGATGTGTAACATAGGAAACAAACCTCCTTAGTGGAAGCATGATTTGAACAAGCTCAGAGCCCGCAGGCTCTTCAATTCATCCACTTCATTTGTGTAAAATTTAACATAAAAAAATAAAAAATTATAAATACAAAATATTGAAAATTAGTAATAATAAAGAAAATAATTATAAAATTTAAACAAAATGCAGTACAAATCTCTAGTTTCGATATTTTGCACTTCTCTAATTTTCATATTTTATTATAAAAATAAGAAATAATAATTACTAGTTTTTATAAATAAATAATAAAAATAGTTTTTATAAATAAAATAAATATAAAAAAAAATTATATATGATTCGCACTGGAATTTAATATTTCAGTAATCTAACCTGGTCAACAGCATTCCAACTAATTCTGCATTTTGATGGGATTCTAATTTTTTGACGTTGATCTAAATATTCTTTTGAAGGCTTTTGGAGAACTGGTTGTTGTTGTTTTAACAGCAAGTGTTTCTCTTTTGATAGAAAGATATTTGAAATTGGTGTTAGTAGGGAAGGATGTTAGTGAGAGAACCGGTTGCTGTTGATAACCAAGAGAATGGATAATAGTGATATAAAATATCTTTGACCAATTAAAGTGATTTCAGCATACGAAAATAAGCATCACCTTCAGTATTTGCAACTTCTTCTAAGGGCCATTATTACAACTTGCCTTTAACTAAAGGGAGGATTTTAACGGGCAGATAAATTGTTTTTCATTATTATGAGTACCCAATAAAATAGATGTGATCGTTAAGCTAAAGGGAGGATCATCCTACATTTAACATTTAAGGGTCACTTTATGTTTAAACTTGCCATATTATATATTATTTTCATTATGGCAACTTCAAATTTAAACAAAATAAGCATATACAACAAAAAAGCGAAGCTCGCGGTTGCGTTAAAAAAAACTTGTATAATTGAGCAGTTTTATCGACATTGCTCCGGCACTGCCATATTTTTGAAAAATTTTATCTGTAAGTTGTAATAACGAAAATAAGTTAAAGGTACAGTTCCCTCTAGCTAAAGGTACCTTTAACTAAACCCAAGTTTAACGGCAAGTTGTAATAATGGCCTTAAAAGTATCAGAATTACCTGCTAATATACTTTATCTCCGACAGTTTTGTATTCTGCGTTGTTTATGACCACTTTCCTCTTAAGTCCTCCAATTCTACAAAAAATGCCGTCGGGCTCCGGTTTAAAAAAAAATATTTAACTTTTGCCATCCATCAGTAACTATAATTGGTGGGTCAAGAGAATGCAACATCTTCTCAATGTTAAAATCATTGGAAACAGTGCTTGTCCGGAATCCTCTTGCAAGTGGTGGATTTATATATATACATATAATTTTATTTGTTTGGTTTAATTTTTTTAATTATTGAATTTATTTATTTACTTTTTTAATTTTATATATATATTTTATTTTTTTTTTTATAGAATTTTCAATTTTTGCTATAGAATTCCAAGCATATGCCGCCATTCATCGTCTTGTATTGATGTCGCCAAATACAATAAAGGTGAATATCTCACCACCTAGCCCACCATAATACCATTGTTGCAGGTGAGTGGAATATTGTAAGATGGCCTTTTCTCTGAAAAATCATTTAGAAACAGTTTTTGACATCAAACCTTACATAAATTTCGAATAAATATATTCAAACTTTCATTGCTGTATGGATAATTTGTTAAGTTACTATTTCGTATTGTTATAATATGAATGAAACTTAAAAAAAACATAAAGTGAACTTCTAAAATAATTTTACTTTCTTCAAATTAGGAGTTTTTCAAAATTTTTAAAATAGTATACACCTGCCTGTTGTACGTCGAACCCCTCAGGGGGATATTCTTCCCTAATCTGCGTTTAAATTACATACCATTGGAATATACCTGGGCTAGGGCACTCGCTCGTTACCAGAAGGATAAGAAAGAGAACTAGACAGGGTTCCTCTCCTGTGGAATTTTGTGATGTGAATTCTATTAGGGACAAAATGCAACATGTTCTAAGGAAAGTGAGCGAGTGGATATCTGGTCATCTTCTGAAAAAAACGCAGGCACTTTTCACTAGAAGTTTCGAACAGCCGCCTTTTTGTCCATTGAGATATTATGGGGCGGATGAGACTGACTTCTTGGAGCTTATTCTGGATTGGTCTCTATGCTTTGAACAAAGTGGGGAAAAAGTGAGGCCTCGGACCTAGAATAACTCCTTCGATCCATATAGCTGTGATATGACCTATCTTAACATACGTATGGTGAAAATTCTTCGGTAAAACATCTACCGTCCTTTGGTATTTTGTGTAATACACATACGTCGGTGCTGGAAATAATTTTGCGCCCCTTTCCGCCGGACATATGTCGTCTTAAAAATTTATTTCATCCTATGTATACCCATAAATCAAGTTTACTAGTATTTATCCAAGTTAAATGGAATACAACAAAACTACCTTTACTGATCGCAAGGTGGCAGTACACGTTATAAATATACGTAGGATAAGATGCACTCACGGCCTCAAGAGATTTTAGCTACTAAAATGACGTAACGTACCTCCTTAACGACTGGTGGTTTGAAACAGAATGGAACTGTAAATATTCGAGTTCGAGTCGGGAGGAATTGCTTACTCCATACGTACATCAGATCACTTCAGCGTCTTCCAGGAGGAAATGTGCGGTAGGAGTTTTGAGTATTAAAATATCTCTGGAATTGATATTAGCATACTTTCTGACAGCAAAGTGGCTGTCATAACAATCGGTGAAACGTTTCGAACTACCAGGTAGTTTATGGCTGTCGGGAGTCTCTCAATGAGATAGCGGAGTTGTACGACATTGATACCGACAAATAGTGGTATATTTGGTAACTGTAGAACGTGGGAACTGGCCAGGGGTTCCACAATTATCGAACTTTTCGATGAGTTATGTCATTGGAAACCGCTTTTGAGGCCTGCGTGCTTGAAATTGGCAATACAGACATGGATTATGTCACCACTATGTGATCGACTTCGGGTACGAACAAAAACAATTGGATAGAGGACGCACGGAAAATCTGCTCAAACTCCAAAGAAACATATTCAGCGTGGTTGTTGGACTCATTACTGGTCATCGCTTTATGGGCACTCATGAGAAACCTATTGGTCTTATACACACTAAAGGACTTCTACAGCTGGAGAGGCGAGGAAGAAGACCTAATTTTTCTTTAAGTGTCGGATTCATGTCCGGTGCTATTTCGGAGTTGGGGAAAGCACCTTTATATTGGCTATGTATGCGATCCAAATCATCACACGGTTACGGACATTAGGAGTTTAAGGCGCTTCATCAGAATCTCCTAATGGTTCCAGAAATAACGGACACAAATACCTGTAGTATCAGTTATTATTACGACGTAAGTGTGACTATCTCAACATCTCATGTTAACAGCCATCTCTACCAACACGACCTAACTAGCTGCAAAACTAGTTTTTTCTACTATGAAGAGTAGCGACAATTTAAATAACCCGTTTATAGGAAACAACATACATACATACATACATAATACATGATTGGTCATTACAACCCTTCAGTCAGAATTACGACCTAGTTTCTCACACCACTTATGTTGTGTGTGTTAATTTTATACATGAGTGGCGGGACCTACAGTTTAAAGTCGACTCCGAACGACAGATTTTTGAGAAACTTTTCATGGCAATTTTTATTTACTCTCAGAGTTTTTGCCAGAAATCTGCAGAGAGGAAGTCGCTGAAGAAATACTTTTAGTATTTTTTGATGTCTGGCCTGGGGCTCGAACCCTGGCCTTTCGTCTAATAAGCCAACACACTACCTACTAGACCACGGCGACTTCATAACATAACAAATATCTGGGTCTTAATAAACGACCAGTGGGACCCATCAAAGGAAATTAAATGCCGCATAGAGATGGCGAGAGATGCCTTTTTTAAATACAACAAAATGTTGACCAGTCACGACATCAACGTAGCAACAAAAATACGCTTCATAAAATGCTACATTTGGTCTGTCCTATTATACGGAGTAGAAGTTTGGACAATCAAAAACTCTCATGAAAGAAAATTAGAGGCCTTCGAAATGTGGATATACCGTCGAGATCTGAAAATACCATGGACTGCCAGAGTCTCCAATGATGAAGTATTAAGAAGGATGAATGTCAACCGACAATTAATATTAAAGATAAAAAACGGAAAACTTCATACCTAGTACACGTATTGAGAAACAACAAATACAAAATTTTACAACGAATCCTTAAATGCAAAATTGAAGGAAGACGTGGTAGAAGCAGAAGGGAAACATCATGGCTGAAAAACATCCAGGAGTATTACTCTCTATTGCGATGCGAAAACAAGTTCGATGCGTAAGTTAAATGCGTTAAGAGAACGACTTGGTACTCTGTATCGCTTACGCAAATGCTTTCGCACAATTAGTTGAAAAGTAAGCAATACTGGCACCACAAAATTCACAACAGCGAAGAATAACAAAACGAGTTGTCAACTTGTAAATTGAAACTTGTAAACAAGGCGAATTCATAACAGGTGAGAGTGTTTTACCAGCTGATGCAAGTAACAATGTCAAAAAAAATGTTTGTTTTTTGTGTATTTTGTTTCGATATTCAATTTCGTATTTATATTAGTCATAAACGCTCATATGTACCGCATGTATCCTTAACGATACGCACTCTGGAAATTCTTTAGGATTACTATTTTAAAGCCAATTATATATTAAGTATTTCTTCGGCGACTTCCTCTCAGCAGATTTCTGGCAAAAACTCTGAGATTAAATAAAATTGCCATGAAAAGCTTCTCAAAAATTTGTCGTTCGGAGTCGACTTTAAACTGTAGGTCCCACCACTCATGTATAAAATTAACACACACAACATGAGTGGTGTGAGAAGCTAGGCCGTAATCCTGACTGAAGGTTGTAATGGCCAATTATGTATGTATATATTAAAATTTTTGCAAGATGATTAACAATATTTAAGCCTTTAACACTAAATACATATATTTATAGTTATTTAGGTAAGAGTGATGAATTACCAAAAAAAAAAATTACATGTCTCCAACTAGGTGCCTAAATTATGACTGATTTAACTTGTGTGTTATTTTTAAAACAAATTCTCTTTCTGAAGATTGGGAAATAGAGATTAAAACAAATTGGAATAATCTTCTGTTGAAAATTTGTTATTATACGAAATAACGTTTGCAGCTGATAATCTTTTTTTAATTTATGTAATGTAATAATAAAAATCATAAGAATTTTCAATATATAAAATTTATTTAGTTTTTTTAATTGCTTTAATTAATTTCCTATGGAGGTTTGAGGGGTTAATTTTTTTGACAAGATGAGTACATTTTTACAAAAAGAAAATGCGTGTTGTTTTTGCATTGTTGTATTTGTTGTAGAGATGAGGCTACCTTCTATGAATTTGCCTTGCTTGTAAACAAAAACATTTTAAATAATTATTTGTTGTTGTATTGTGACTAAACAACAATAAATATTTCAATTTATTTTCATCATCACCATTTGCTATTGTAGGCCGTGTAGTTGTTTTGTTGGGATTGGTAACAACAATAAAATTGTTGTCTAACGAATTCTGACGCCTTTCACGTTTTCTGACTATGTGTGGCGCCTCGTTGAATCGTTGAGTATTGCCATTCTAAACTTAAATATGCGGTTGACTTTTTGGTTGTGCGGCGGATTTTTTAGTTGTGTTTTATGGTATTGCGGTTCACCACTTTGTATGTGTTTGGTTGACAAAAACGTTAAATATAGACAACTACTTATTAGCAGTTGAGTCTCTACAGAGTTCACTTATGTACATATTTAATACATTTTTTTAAATAATAGAATATAAGATAAAAATGGAAAAATCGTAAGTTTTTTTCTGATTAAAATAAATAATTAAATATTTAATACGCAGGAAATTGAAAATAACAACCAAAGCCCAATTTGAGCGACTTACGAAGTTGATGGAAAATAATCCAGAAATTTCTAAAGAAAAGCAAAATTTTGGGAGACCAAAAATCAGTGCAAGGAAGCGTGAGAAGGATTTTCTATAGAATGGAAAAGCTTTGGTCCACCTACAAGAACCCCCTCCGAATGGCAACGTGTAAGCATCTAAAATATTGTAAATAGACATTTTATTAGAATTTTTACTCTCTATAGGTTTGGATTCACTACAAAGCAAGTATTAAAAAAAAATTGCTAATAATAAAAACACATCCAACACAGCCCAATACGCCGAGAAATCCACATTTTTCAAAAAACCATACTTTGGAAGCATTTGTTTCGTCTTCGATCATTTGTGTTTTTATCCATTTTCTACAAATGCGATCCTCTATTACTGGTACCACTTTCTTTAAAATAAGGATTGAGCTACTCCAACATAGAAGTCATTTCCATTGCACTTTTAATAGCTTCCGTCAGCCAAAAATCGAAGCTACCATATGCACGTTTCTTTAAGTGGTCCTTAATTTCATTCAGCACATAACAAAATGCTTCTTTGATCTGTCGAAAATAGCTAATAAATCTATAAAAAATCACTTCTTATAAATATTTGTTAATAATTTTGGACATTTCTTACTTCGCGCTGGGTAGTTCAAAAGGATTTGAATCATCGTGTATTTTTCCACGTATACGAAGAATATTTATGTTACATGAGAACATAAGAACATGATTCTCATCTTCGTAAAATAAATCCTCACATAAATCCATTTTTAATTTACTTTTATTTCTACAAAAACTTGATTTTAGCTTATATTTTCATTTTCTTTTCCTCTACTTCCAAATAAATTTCATGGTGTTACTAACATGAAATTGAAATTTCATATCGGCAACACCATACCAATTACAACTAAAAAACGTTGAGTTCCGCAATATCAAAAAATAATTTGGTTGAGCGAAGTTGGGTTGACTGGCAGACGACCAAACTGAGTTGAGTTGAGAACGGCAATAGGGGCATTAATTCACACTGAGAGTTGTTCGCACAAAATAATTTCTCTCGCTCTCTAAGAGAAACGTCAAACTCCATATAAAAAAATTTTGTGCGAACCAAAAATGTTTCAGAAATCTGTGGGTGAACTAGGCCTAACCCCAGGACTGGACAGAGTATAGTGATGAAAATACCTTCCTGTACGCCACTAATAACCGAGAGCTGATATGTTTAATATAAAATTTATACATATAGGGCCTGTTCGTAAATTCATCACCGGGCTGCAAAATATAATTTTTTCGCGCTCACACGGCTAATCACATGTTGCTGATGCTTCTTTTTGCTGATTTATTTGTTTGCATTTACGAACGAACAAACACTGCAGAAATGGAAAAATTATTAATAAATTTAATTTTTGAACTGGACGATAAAACAAATAACAAAATGTTGTTAAATGCACAAAAAAGTGTACTTTGTGCAAAAAAGAAGACATTTAAGAAAGAAAAAAAAAAAGAAACTTATTGTTAAAACTCTCGTTCTCTCTCTCACTCATTCAATGCGTCAGCCATTTTTATGATTAGTGTATATGCATATAATACGATTTAATGTTGCATTTACGAACATTTGACAGCTGCAGTGCTGCCAAGGTTTACATTTATGAACATGATGCGCATAATATGCAGCGCAGTAATGCATTTACGAACAGGCCCATATTTATAAGGAGACGTCGGCACCAATGTCCCTCAGGGGAAGAACATCTTCGGCTTTTTACACACATAGTACACGAACATCAACAATGCTCGTTAAAAAGAGCGAGTTAAATACGGTGTCTTTAGAGATTTACGCAGTACAATTTTTCTATATTTTTCCGCTCACATATTATAGGTTAATAAGTAGGCTTGAAAATATTACTAACAATTTTCCTCTGGGTTAACACATGCCTCTCACAAATACACTCACATTTTTATCATGTTCTCTTTTTGCCGACGTCTGTTTATAACAGTGGTGCTCAAACACATACTATCATAGTTTTGGTTGTGTTGGTAAAGCAGCGAAGAACAAAATTCAACTTAATTTTTGAGAATCGTACACTGGGAAAATAAAAAAAATAAAAAATGGTTTATTGTGTTGCGTGCATGTATTGATGTATGTGTGTATGTATGTATTCATGAATATATTGATGTATGTGTAAGTATGTATGTATTGATGAATATATTGATGTATGTATGTATGTATTGATGAATACCCAGCTAGCATTTGGAAGATTGTTTTTTGAAAAATCACCTTGCTGAGTCTTTTTAGAGTACTTTTGGCGATCAAAAACTTATTAGTCAGTTACACGATTAAAAAAGGACTCATAAATGATTCGCGCCAATGAGTAAAATAAGTTCGATTTAAAATACTATAAGAAATTGTATAGCAATCGAAAATTAATCGTCCAGATGTTTAAATGTGACTATTATTTACATTATTTATTATTATATTCTACTTATACTGTAGATTGAAAAACGATTAATCAAAAACACATCATGCAGTTGTTCGAAAAGTGATTATAAGTATGTATTTATTATCATATTTTGAACAGATGGATGATTAAACAATGCTTTTTTCACCCTCTCTATATAAATTTTCATTAATGTAAAAAGATGGCTATGAAATGAAGTACAATTTGTTTTTAAATATAAATATAATATTCTTTCTTTGGTAGTCGCCAACTTCCTTTCAGTTTAGTTTCTCAAAAATCTGTCGTTCGGAGTCGACGTTAAACTGTAGGTCCTGCCACTCACGTATAAAATTAACGAACATTGCATGAGTGGTGTGAGAAGCTAGGTCGTAATCCTGACTGAGGGGTTGTAATGGCCAATTATGTATGTCCGTATGTATGAAGCCCCAAGCTTTTATTAGCCTGGGGGCTAGGCTAAAGTCGGATTTTAACAATCTTTTCGTTGTATGCCTTTAAAGATGCATTTTAATTTTTTGTCACCTTGATTAGTTGTTGGGGTCGGCTAAAAACACATTTTGAAATACGACTAATAAACAAATTATAATCATAAATGACGCAAAAAGGAGTCCAGATTAATACAAACATGACTGATAAATGACAATAAAAGGACTCCTAAACATACTGATAAATTACTCATAAAAGACTCGCTTGCGATTAAACAATGACTGAAAGACGACTCGAAAAAGAAGCATAAACGAAGTTAAATACGACTAATAAATGATCAGAAAGCGATCCAAAAATGATCACAAAACTATTCGAAAACGCATCGAAAATGACTCGAAATTAATATAGAAAATGACTCATAAATGATTTTTTGAGAAGAGTCGCCCGTAGTAACACTTTTCACCCGACAAATGAGTCTATTATGATCAGAAAATGAGCGCATATTCTTACTTTTCAATCGTGCAGAAGAGTCAAAAAAGACTCGAATTTGATTAAAATTTTCAAAAAATGCTGGCTGGGTATATTTTGATGTATGTGTTTATGTATGTATTGAATAATATATTGATGTGTGTGTATGTATGTTTGGTACGTCCGTTTCGTCAACCATGAATTTAAAAAAAAAAATATCTGCTTTTATTGCAATAATTTTAAAATCATATCATTCCCTTTAATGTTGTCGAAAAATCCATTGCTAGCCTCGTAATGTCTTTTTATAAAAAAAAAGAATTACGACATAAAGTGCGATAACACACAATACATTGTGCATTACCATCCATATTATTTATAAAGAAGAAATCATATTCCCAATTTTCATCAAACATTTTGCTGCGTGTATTTGCTAAAAACAAAAAATCATTCAAAGAAGTTGTGTAGCGAAATCTTGCTTCATCAAGTGCTAAACATCAACTGAATTGATTTTGTTCTCTGAGTTCAACACAAAACAACAAACAAAGCAACAAACACACGATCATTATAAGAAACCACACAAGTAAGCTTATAGTGTAGGTGTGTCAACGCAGCGTCAGCAGAATTTTCTTTGCCTATCACATGTGATAGGAAATTTGGATTTTGAGCATCACTGGTTTATAAGCATATAATTGTACGATCACTAATATCCGAATAATGGATGAGTAAATAAAGATAGGAAACACTAACCATTTCGCAAAATTTTTAATTTACTTCAAATTCGTCTAACAGTAATTTTATTATTTATTTATATTTACTTTAATTTTATAAAGAAACAAGCCTAAAAATACGGCAAAATTTAAAACAGCTGCCTTTTATAAACGGACATTTTAAATAGCACTGATGTTTGGGCATTTGCAAGGCACAGAGCAGACATTTCACAAAAAAAAATAATTTTGCCAGAGAGCATTTAAAAAACCACGTAATTTTTGAAACAACGTATATTTTACAGATGAATCTGAGTTTAATTGCTTTGGCTCCGATACAGAGAAATCATACCCAGGAATTCGATTGAAGATATAAATTTAAAACGATAAAAAAATGGAGGTGGAAGTATAAATGCTTGGTGATGATTGGTGAGACCAATTGTACAAATTGAGAATACAATGAATCAAGAAGTTTACAAAGCGATTTTATTATGTATAATGCTCCTTTCGTAGAATACCACTAAAATGCCAACTTGTCCAGGACAACCATCCGAAACATACAGCCAAGTGTGTAGAGATTTTTCGAAGAAAAAAAAATTGATGCGATATCATGGCCGGCTCAATCACCGGACTCGAATCCCATGGAAAACTTATGGCACGACGTTGATAACCAAGAAGATTGCCACGAAGATTAACAGCTGATATAAACAATAAGGGGTCCAGTCCCAACAAAATATTGAAGCCAACAATAAACTTAAATTTTCTTTATTAATACCCAATAAAATTATTTTTAAATGTTTTAATTTTTTTTTAATATCCTAGATAAAAAGCAACGACTTACAGGGAGTAGGAAATTTTTTAGAAAACCTCGTTCAATAAACATAAGTTAAGTAATTCAAAAGGACGATTTAATCGACGTTTAAACGGGCTATTTAAATTGTCACCAATGTATGAGCAAAAGTGACATCTGAAAACAAAAATACAATATTTGTCAATATTATAATGTGAACTTAGCCTCTCGATTGAAAACAAGAAAAGAGTTATAATCAAGTTGGTATATTAACCATTTGAAAACTTCGCTACTTTTTACACAGTAAAAAAGCAATCGCGCATCGGTTTTATTGTTAATGGTTTCACATTCTTTTGTTCACGCACACAAATTAAACAAGTAATAAAATAATTTCAAATTCTCCCACCTAGAATTTGACTTTAGTTTTCAGGAAATTGATTAAGGGATCCACTTGAATTTTTCCTTTAAAGTTTAATTATTGGCAAAAAAAATAAAATAGAGGATAAAGAAATTATATTGCTAACCTTTTTATCCAATTAAGTTAAAATATAAGTATATTATATTAAAAAATACCGATAAAATTGCAAATAAATAAATAAAAGAATATTATTTAGAACCAAAAAAAGTGTGGTATAAAGTATTAAAGTAGATTTCAAGTGTAATATACTATATTTAGGTATAATGTAAATGCTATATTCACCAAGCTATTCTAAAAAATATTTTTATTTAAAAATATTGTATTTTTTAACCGCTTAAAATGAAAATCAATATTTAATTTAAATTAAAAAATGTAAGTTTTCGGAATATATAGAACAAAAAGTTTATTCAGTGTCAAAAAATAATCTTGGACGAGAGATGCTTGATTTATATCACTGTTTTTGTTTTTTGTTTCAAATTTTTAATGGTTCTAATATTAAAATTTTAATTACTACAGTAATATATCGAAACACGCTCATATGAATAATGAAACACCTACACTTAAAACGCATTCAAACTGTTCTATAAAGTTATTTTCGTAACAAAACAAATCATGGGGTCACATACAAGTAATTAATATATGTCTAAAATAGAATATGTATATTAAGTAGTTTAATCTAGTAAAGATTGTTTAACAATATACAATACTACATACATTCTTTTTATGGAAAATTATTTTATTAAATTTTAATTTTATTTTTATATTCTTATATTTTTGTGGGAGTGTATTTTTAAATTCTTTAAATTTTTTTTATTTAAAATGTACAAAATAACTTTTAATTTATCAAAAAAAAAAAAAAGAAAAAAATTATTAAAAAAATAAATAAAAATGAAATCATTCAAATTATATTTTCACATTTCATTATCCTGCAATCGAAGTTATTTCTATTTTGTGGTTGTTTATGTTAAGTAATTTTTTCTAGTTCTATTTTTTATATATACCAAGTATGTATGTATGTATTGTATGATAAAACTGATAAACGATGGCGTTAGCAAAAGTGTAATCATATATTTTTATAACCTTATACATTCATACTTTCACAAAATACCATATATAAACAATTGGTAGAATCATTCAAGTGTCACGTAATTTATATTCATTTTCATTTATCTGTTTTCACATTTTTTAAAGCAGAAACTGAATAACTTTTAAATCTAATTATTCATCCTGCATGTCTTCTGGTAATTCATGGGGATTTAACATGCCAGGTATGTTGCGCTGCATTAACATTTTATTAGCCTGTGCCTCTCGAAGAGCTGCTTCTCGTTCCTCCAAATATAAGTCTGAATCATCTTCCCCAGTAACTTCCTGCATTATAAAAAAAAATGTTATTTAAGTGCTTCTTTAATTAATTCAAATTTTAATTAATTTGTTTTATAGAAATTTTCTTTGATCCTTAAAGAGAATTGACATAAGCTTAGGTGGTGTACGTATTCAGAATTTAACTAAATAGAAACCAATTAGTACACCAGGCCAGACCTTTTTGTGTGTGCATTATTTATTTCCAATATTATCTTTGAGAAGTAAACAAAAATCACAAGAAAATATATTAGTCCAAAATAACAGTTAGTACACACAACAAATATTATAAATATTTATTAAATTTAGGGTTTAAAAAAAATTAATTAATGAAACTGAAACAAACTAAAGAAAAATTTGGTAGTCGCGACAGATTATTTATGGTTTTCCTACATTCCTCCTTAAAGCAAAGAAAGGGTATATAACAATAAATATAATAAAATATATTTCCTATTGTTATTTTGTTCAGTTATTTTCTTTTTTTCAATATTTTGAAAAACTACTTCTAGTATCTAAATTAAAACAATAAATGATTTATAGTAATTTGACATAGCAATAATGCCGTTTTTCAGAAATAATAAGCTAATGCTTTCCACATAATCGGTTATTGTTTATGTTGGTAATTGTTTTCAATTATCACTTAAATAAAGATTTACAAATCAAAGCACGATTTAAAACCAGGCACACATGATGTGTATTAGTTTACCAACTCAAAAAATACGCGATTGCTTAAAAATGGAAAATTTAATTTTTTTATTTTTTAACTATTAGGCTATAAGATAAACTTATTATATGTAATACTTTTGTTTTGCATCATTTCAGTTTCATTAATTTAATTTTTCCATATAATACTGATATTTGCTTTACCGTAGCATAGCCTCATCATCTGCCGTTGTCTAGAAACTATGCTTTTCATAAGCATTAGCGGAAAAATTTTGTTATTGTTAATATCTTTCTGAAGTAGTAGAGCTGACTGACTTCATTTCTTTGTTTATGATATCCTCTCTGGGTGGGTTAGTCAGGGATATGGATGAATTATATGGAGGGAATTTGATGTTTTTTAATCTTAAAAATTCGAAAAAAAATATGTAAATCTGTTCACTTTCTACGGGTTTTGATCCTAGATTGCTCGAGTTTGTATTCAAGAATTTTAACCACTATATCGCGGCACCTATTATCATTTATTACAATTGCAATATGAATTTTTTTTTTGATGGATCAAGTGAATAACCACCGGGTTCTAAAAATTAACATTAGTAGAAAGATAAACATTTTAAATATAGACTACGATTTCATTTCTGATCAGTGAACAGAATAATTCTAAAAAGGAAATGTAAATACATTGTATATAAATAAAATATTTGTTGTTAACTTAAATAAACACACACAAAGAAATGCCGTTAATATTTAAAACAAAAGTCATAAATCACATCTCAAGACTAAGTAATCAAAGTTAATTCAAAATTTGTATGTATTGTTGTATATTTATATAACTTACTCTTATCTGAATTAAGAAGTCTCTCAAATGCTCTTTAAATGCTTGTATATTTTCGTCTAAATTAAAAAGACCTGTGACAAAAACTTTAATTTGGTTGTCTGTCAAATGACTGAACGCTGATTTGAGCAATGAAGCCACATATTCTTGAATAAAAATAGTATTATCGGGTATGGGACCCAAATTTACAGTAATTTTATTGTTTTCAACCAACGAAAACATATATGCCAGTATGATTGCATGATTTCCAAGGCCAGCTGTATGCGATGTATCTGTAACAACCGAAAATATTTGCATCAAAATATCCGTGAAATAGGTTTGATAGAAACTTTGTGCAGCAGAAGGATGTTGTTCCAAATTTTGAAGCATCTAAAAAATTAAGAGAAAACACATGTTATTACATAATTAAAAATGTTAAAATATAGTAAGTCAAGACAATTTATTTCTTAAACAAACCAATTCTAAATCAATTTATATATATTTATTTTATATAGTCCCGTGCAAAATAATAGCAGTTGGGTTTTCAATTCAAAAAAATATACTGTTCCAATGAATCCTTCTTTAAAGTTTATTTTTACTTTAATTAATTGCTTACTAAGCGGTAACCCTACAGTACTAAAATATTTTACCAAAAAAAATAACCGTTACAAAATACCGCTATATTTCTTCTGTTCTACTTCGTTTTTTGTTTGCAAAGCAGTGGAAGTAAAAAGATTAAAAAATAATTGTATAGTGTTATAAATTAAACTTTTTTTGGTAAAAAGTATTTTATTGTTAAAGCAATTCTGCAAAAAAAATATAAAAATATGGACAGAAGCAAACAATGTACTATTGAAAAACGTGAACTTGTTAAGAAGCTACTTTTGTAAGGAAAAACTTGCAAATTTATTCAAGATCTTGTTGGTTCTTCAGCTAAAATGATATCTAACCCCAAAAATTAGACATACAAAGCAGAAACACGGGGAAGAAAAAACAAAATTAGTCAATTTGAGGTTAAAAGAATCTTGCGAACTGTAGGACATGTGCCCAAAACTTCAGCACAGAGTTGACACAAAATCTAAATCTTGTTGTTCATACACACATACATACATAATTGGTCATTATAACCCTTCAGTCGGGATTACGACCTAGTCTCTCACACCACTTATGTTGTTTGTGTTAATTTTATACATGAGTGGCGGGACCTACAGTTTAAAGTCGACTCCGAACGACAGATTTTTGAGAAACTTTTCATGGCAATTTTTATTCACTCTCAGAGTTTTTGCCAGAAATCTGCTGAGAGGAAGATGCCGAAGAAATACTTTTTGTATTTTATTTTGGGCTCGAACCCTGGCTTTTCGTCCAATAAGCCAACACACTACCTACTAGACCACTGCGACGATGTTCATCCTTGTCCGATAAGAAGGGTTTTACTTAACAATAATCTACAAGCAAGAACTCCCCGTAAAGTTGCGCTTTTGAAAAAGCGATGAAATGTAAAAATATTAAAATCTGCCCGAGATTCGTGATTGGCCTCTATCTAAGTGGCGTAATATTTTATTGTCTGAAGAGACTAAAGTTGTTCCGTTTGGCTGAAAAGGTCGCCGTCAGTACGTTAGACGTGAGCCTAATAAAGCATTTGAAACACGCAATGTTTTAACTACTGTAAAACATCGAGGTGCGAAAATAAATGTATGCTTTCGTTTTTCCTATCACGGCACTGTTCCTTTATTTTGGATAAAGGAAAACATGGTTGCCCATCTATACGTTCATATTTTGGAAAATGTTATGAAACCATACCACACAAGCAGAGCAGCTAAATCGTGGTTTAGTAACTATGGCATTGATGTTATGGATTGGCCTGCACAGTCACCGGATCTTAATCCCATTGTAAATTTGTGGATCGTCATCAAGGAAGCAGTTTTTACAGCAAAACAGAAACGAGCAGAAATTATGGAATGGGGTGTAATCATTGTGGCGAGATATTCCGGTAGAAAGGTGCCAAAAATTGGTTAACTCCATGGGTCGTCGATGTAATGCAGTAATTGGGAATAGAGGATTTTCAAAAAATATTATTCCAAAAACAGTAGTTTTTATTTTTTAGCAATCATATTTTCCTATAAGTTTTAAATTTTCCATTTCCACATTTTGTAAAAATGTTGTACAAAAAAATAGTAACCTCAATGAATACACAACATACTAAATAATGAATTTACAAAATAGTTTAAAACAATTCTTTAATAATTTTTACAATAATAGGCAATTTCTAACTTAAAACTCTTCACTGATATTATTTTGCACGGTACTGTAAATATATAGTTTCGGTTAAAAAAAATAGCGCCAATGTTATACAGTGAAACCTATACTTACGGACGCCTTTCGCAAATGGTAACCTCTTCTAAACGAACAATTTTCTTGGTGCCTTTAATTTTCAACAATTTTGATGCCCGAACTAGTTCATCTTTTTTTCTATGAAACACCACAAAACACATTTATGTAAACAGTGACACTGTGTAAAATTCCCCTTTATATTTCTTGAGCGTTTTCATTTAAGTGTAATTCTTGATTGAGTAAGGTGTTCGAACAATTCATCTAATTTAATTTAATTTTATTTAATTATAATTAAAATTATAAATTTATAATAAAATTATTTAATTAATTTTATTTAATTTAATATAATTTAATAATTTTTATTATAATGACTGGCCGAAGTTTTCTTTCACTTAAAGAAAAAATTGAAGCATTAAATTTACAAGGAGAAAAACTTTTAGTGCGAGAAATTTCGAAAAGGATAGGAAACAAAATATGTTTAATATTTTGAATTAAATTTGGCAGTCTGGAGGTAACATTAATTTTAAAAAGATCAATTTTAATGGCAAAGGCCGAAGAAATATTTGAAAAATAGGTTACCGTGGGTTTTCTGGATCAAGTGATGGGTGGCTATAAAAATGGCACTAGCGACGTAACGTTGATTTTAGTTCATATTAGAAGAGGCAGCAGACGTTTGTCCTGAAACTGTAACTCACTTTCAGATAACACTTTCTTCAAAATTGGGAAGTACAAACCAGAAGATATTTACAATGCCGACGAAAGCATAACAAACAATCTTGTTTTGTGTAAACATGGTTGGAAAGAAAGAAACAATGTTAGTAGTTATTGGTAAGTTATCCGAATAATCAGTTAATTGAAAATCGAATAAAAATCTCTCAACAAGGGACTTCTAACTAACCAATATCAATGTCTCAAAAATGTTCAAATCAAATGTTAACTCAGTCAATAAAAAAAAAACGTTGACAAAATCTAAGATAATTTAAATAGATAAATTTTATTTTATAATTTATTTTAACAGATAATTTAATTTTATAGAAATAAGGATTAAGAATCGTTTGGAGTTTGCTAATTTGAAATATATGTATATATATACATGTAATAAATGAAACTAATTTGGGTTGGCCTATTGAAAAGTAAAGGAATACATAATGGACAGATGAAGTCATGGCATCCTGCGAGGAGTTTGTTGGTCAAATCATATCTTCACATTAGCAGTGTGCGCTGTTTTAAGCAACACTCTACGAATTCCTAATTCCTCAGCACTGTAGTTGAGGTCTTTTTTAAGGTACGGTCACATCTAAAAAATATTTGACTCAAAACATAAAATATTTCTTTGCCCTAGTGTGACCACAAAATAATTTTGAGTGGCAAACAAAAAAAAAAAAAAAACGTTGATTTCGGGCAAATAAAATTATTTTCCGTCAAACAAAAATGTTTTAAATGTGACCACCCTCTGTCACACTGAAAAAATATTTGCTTCAAATATGTTTACTCGTATTTGCATTAAATTTTTCTGTAGTTTGTTTCCTGGTCACACTGACGGTAAATATTTGAAAAAATTTATTTTCCCATATAACAATAAAACAGCATCAAATACAGTTTTGAGCAAACATGTTTTCCCTGCGGTCAGACCGAAGTAAATATTTTTGTTTCCTCATAAACAAAATTTTGTTTCATGAGAAAAAGAGATGCAAACGAAAAGGTACATACATAGGGTAAATGTACCAGTAGTCGGCAGTTTTCTTTTTTTTTTTTCTTTTTCAAACTGGTCTGATTAGAAGTGGGAAAGTATTGTTGAGATGATGTTTAGTTATTACAATTCGGTGATTAGTTTAGTTTTAGATCCAGTTACCAATTTTGAACATTAAAATTGCAATTTATAAGTAATTTCTATATTTTGTTTAAATCATCGATTTTTCCAGTGCTCGGCACATGTGTTCCTAAGTTCGGCAAAAAATTATCCTATTGTCGGCATTAAAATTTTAGTTAAAGAAAAGATAACGTCATATAGAAATTAAAATTATTTTTATTTAAAATAAAATAAAAGTTACTTATTAAATGTTTAATTATGAGATCTCTTCATATCTTATAAAAACTAATAATTTGCTATTAAAAAACTTTAAAATTAAGTAAGTAATCAATTCAATTGTGTTCAATGGCCAATGTTTCCGAATGATTTTGAACACATTTGGTGTAGTCAACGTTTTCAGGATTTAAAGGATATAAACCACATTTTCTAAACCCATTTTTAATTGTGCTTCCAAATCTATGTATATTAGAAAGGACCATATTAAGTAGTGGGCAAAATGTAGACTTTGAAACTACTTTGTTATTATTTTAAGGCTTTAACTACCGATCCCTTACGGTTTTCTTCCATTCTATTCTAACTGGCTTAAACACGCTAACATCCGCAGGCTGCATAATATGGGTGGTGTTAGGAAGAAGGTCAAACAAAATATTTACTACATCTTTAGCTGGTCGCACATATGGAAAGACAACCATTGGGTCCACTATCTGACCATTTGCTGAGAAAACCAGCAGCACTGTTATTTTTTCCTTTTCATTTCCCTTTGGATACTGTACATATTTCTATATCCTTTTGGGGCCAGGACTTTTCCGGTTTCAGGGAAAAAACTAACGCTGGTTAAATCTCCGTTAAATATTCGCGCTGGATCATTTAAAATGTCAAAAGCGTTTTGCTGTCAGGAAGGTTTTTAATCCATTGAACTATTTTTTAATGTATTCTTCCGTTATCACCGCTCGTCCTTTACTCATACCTTCCGCTTCTCTAAGGCTTAGACTGGGATGTCGCTTTAAAAATCCCGTATCGCTACCACTTTCTTCCTAGGCGACCATTTAGAAACGGTGTGGGTCTTTGATCATCTACTATTATCGCTTAAACTATATTTATCAAGTCTTCAGCTTTAATGGGAATTTGCTAGGTCCACCATTTCTCAAGACTTTCCTCTTCTGATTCAGTCAAGATCGTGGACCCATTTTTCTGGCATCATCAGAAACACGGTCATGGATTCTGTCCTGTATGGTGGAACGCGGGACGCCATATTTTTTGCTTACACTCAATATTGTACATGTGCCATTTCTCACTCCAATTAAACCAAATTTTAGGGACTCTTGGGAGTATTGGTGTATGAGTCTTTTTCCGTTGGTGGACATATTAATGAATTTATATTGCCGGAAATTCCAAGAACAGCCTATTATTTTTTATTATTATATTTATTGTATTCGTATTATTATTATATTCGTCCTGTTATAGCATTTCTAGTTATAGAACTTTACTTTAGATCACTTATGTCCTATTCTCGGCAGGTCTCAGTGTATTCAATATAAACTATGCCGACTACTGGGTAAATCAAGTTTTTACTCATTTTTCTTTTAAGAAACAGCAAGAGCGATGATTTCTAAACCATTTTATAAAATTTGAGCTTAATCTAAGAAAAAACCCAATCATATAATTTGTTGTTCTTAATGCCGGCAGCAATAAAAATTATAAAAAAATATTAATTTCGTTAATTTTTTACTTTTAATTTAATATTTTAACTATTTTCTTTCAATAAAACACTTACTGTGCACGCGCGCTAATGTGAACACCGCATTATATGAACACCGCTTAATGTGAACATGTTTTTTGCTTCATTGACTACTCTAAAAGATGAACAAATGTAAAAAGCCCTATAATTTTAACAGATTTTTTAATTTGAACGTTAAAATTCTGTGTTTATTAGTTGCGGGTGTACAGTTGTCTTAGGTGTACATATAAACAGTCACACAGATAATTATACGTACCCCCCTAAAAATCATTTTTTTTAAATGATAATATATGGACAAGTCAAGTCAAGTCACTTCGAACTGTTTCGGAATGCACAATAACATTGTGATCACTTTCCGAGGTATTTATTTCTACGGCTGTAGTCCTAGGATTTTTATCCACAATACCTTTTATATACCGGGCTACCCTTGGAGAAATTTTATGCGAAATATACGTCGTATGTATAATTTTCTGTGGTGCCATATTGGTTTTAAGCAAACTGCAGTCACAAATTCATAGATTTTGGGAATTTTTTTTTATGTAAGTAAATGTGTCGTTACAGACGCTAATGTAAAGAAATTTTAGATTAGAAGTTCATTAAAAAAAACACGATTTTAGGGGGATACGTATAATTATCTGTGTGACTGTATATGTATGCGTTAGTACATCTGCTTGCATATTTATTCTTCATTTGCTACTTAAATACTGTGAAGAAAGTTTGTAAAGATTAAATTATAAAATGTATTCTAAAAAATTTTAAAAAAAGTAAAAAATATTCATAAATAATGATTTTTGTTTAAAAGATGATATAATTCTGTTTTAAAATTTTCGGTATTCGGAAATGTGAACAATTCGCAAAAGTGAACAACGACAGTTTTAATTAGTTCACATTAGCGAGCGTGCACTGTACTTTCTTCAAAAACACTTAACTTAATGTAAATAATTACTTGTTTAAGGAGGCACCTAAACTAACATTTTTTTAAAAAACTGGCACTACTGCACTTGTTGAAAATCCATCACTGAATTAGAACAAAAATTGACAAAATAATTCATCCCACTCAAATTTACTCATTTCATTTTCTACCAAAATCAGTTTTAACTTTAGTAAATAATGGTCGCTTTTCTTATTTATTTGCATTTTTTTTTTTACAAAAAATGCCGACTACTGGTACATGCCGACATTATGTGCATTTACCCTACAATGTATGATTAAAAAACAAACCGAAAACAAAACAAAACGAAAATAAACAAATTTGTTTAATCAGAACTACAAAAATAAAGGGAAAAATCTATTGAACAAAAATTATGATCTTTATCTGATTTTTTTTTTACAGTTTTGCAATTTTCTTGGAAATTAGTAGATTAATCAATTTTTTGTTCCATATAACTTTCTGTAGCCATGTAATTTGATCTTTCATTTGGTACAAACTTGCATTTACAAAATGTGACAAAAAATAATATTTTTTGTTCCTGGTTCATAATGAACTAAGGGATCAAAACTTTTCAAAAACCTGTCGAAAGGTCTTTACACTATTTTTTTTTTTAATTTCTACTTCTCATATAAAGTTTATTATTAAAATTTTCCGTTTTGGTGATTTTATGAAAAAATATTATAATTTACTATTAAAAGTGGACAACACTGCTTGCAACAACTGTTATTTGCCACTGTTTGCTCTTACAAAATTTTTGCAAGATCAAATATTTATTTGCTCGAAAAAAGGAGAAAATATTTGCTCGGGTGGTCACACTATGGTCACATTAGAGACATTTTTGTTTGCAAGCAAACAAATTTGTTTTCTCAAAATCTTGTTTGCACCCATAAAATATTTTATGGTCACACTAGAGCAAAAAAAATGATGTTTTACTTCAAATGTTTACTCAGTCTGACCATAGCTTTACATATTTTTCGTAAGGTCAAACAGTGGCAAATAACAGCTGTTTAAAGCTGTGTTGCCTACTAGCAAAACTAAAACATCACTAAAATCGCAAAAAAATGCATGAAATCAAATTTGAAGAAAATAAATAATATATTTTATGGAAATCTTTTTATTCGTTGTAGATGTATTCATTATATACGTATTAATATTTGGGTGCCTGCATATACAGGCATACATTCAGAGTCTGAAATTTAAATACACGTTAATGCATATATGTATCAATTGCTATAGCTTTCTAGAGCAAAGCTATTCAGGGGTTGTAATGATTTATTCAGTAAAATGGTTATTTTTTTAAATCTCATTAAAGAAAAATATCTCTGAAACGACCTAACTCTTCAGTACATAAAAATAAAGAGTTCTTGTTTTTGTAATAGAAAATGTTGTTCCTGACAATAAGCAGGTTAAAATATTCAAAGTACAATGTTATGAACGGAACTCTTGAAGTGGACGGTACGACGGTACGGAGAATTTCAAATTAACGCAGCAACATAATTCCAATTTTCCTTTTACACAAGCATAGTTCATTTTGGAATTTAATCATTTTGGAGGATAAATTTTCAACCAGTGACATAAAAACCTTTCTCAAAAATCTCTATAAAAAAATTTCAAAAACTAAAACAAATCCTTTAATTTATATATATTCGTTTTTCAATTTTTAGATTTAACATCTATTTTAAGATATGTACTTCATTTCAGCGATTTTCAAATATGGTGATTGGCTACACTTGAAAAATGTAAACATTTGTTTATGTTAATTTTATTGTGATTAAAAACAAAATTTTTCTCTGCATCCTTCTTCTTTTCTACCCTGAACCCATTTCCGAATCCCTAGCTATCTTTCTTTTTTCTTCGCAAATTTTCACAGAAGCTCCGCAACACAAAACGAAAAAATATTCACCTTCTATTATGGATGAAAATGTGTATATGTATTTTTTTTGACAAACATGTATTTTCTGTCAAACATGTGTTTTGTGGCAAATATTTTTTAAGTATGACCACATAGCAAACATGTTTGCCCGTACTTTTTTTGTCGCTATTTGATGAAACAAAAATGGGGAAATAAATATGCGTAGTGTGACCACAAAACAAAATTTTAGTTGTTTCAGTCGTATTTCGGGCAAACAAGGGAAAACAAAATTGTGGCAAACATTTGACATATCTGACCGTAACTTTAGGAATGTTTCTTCAATAATTCCAAACTGCTGACATCTGGTGCCGACACTCATACCCTCAACAATTCTGTTGAGAAGTTACTTTAGTTAGCTTGCTCCTTCGGGAATGGGTGCTCATCTTGTCCGTGTTTAGAATCGAGCTAAGCAGGTTCATACATGTCAACGGAGTCTAAGATAATCGTCTATCCTCTACTTGGAGCGGCTAATAAACGCCAATCTCCGTCTCTACAAAACTATTCATTATCTCTCTTATCTCTCAACAAGTTCCAAGGTGATCGAATCGGCACTGCTCCGATCTTTTAATAAAAACAATCTGACCGACCCTTTCCCCACGGTCAGATTAAGTTAATGGCATGTGAAGATCAACGCCCAGAGAACCTCTACTGAAAAAGTTTTAGCAGACTGGTAGTTTTAATTGACGTTGGGAGAACTTTCTACAATGTCCGTTCGAAAGCCGACGTAAGGGTTCTCGGTAAAAGTTGTTAATGGCCCCGTTGTGGTACTCGTGAAGAAACTTTTGATCAGAAGGGTCTTTACTGTCTCTATTAGTGGGGCACATATGGAAAGAGAAGTGAACATATTTCACCCTAACTTTGGAGTATCGTTGTATAGGACTCGTTAGAAGAGTTACACCATGTGGTTTTAAAGTCTATGGTTATACGAATGATTTGACCACTATGGTATCGAGCTATGATCCGCACAATCTCTCTTTGCGTTTAAACTTTATAATAGAATGATGCACATCGTGTAGTTTAAATGTAAATCCACGCAAAACGGAATTCAAGCTTTTCACAAGTCCATACAATTTCCAGTACATTCCGTTCAATTCACTTATCGTAGCAAAGAGGGCAAAGAATTTAGGAATCATTCTGCAAAGTTTTGCAATTGCAGCCTAAGGTACACTGAGAAATACAAATAAAAAATAAACAGTTCACTAATTCTTTATCATTGGTGCCACTAAAACATTTTTTCTCGTTATATCTCATACATCGCGATTTTAAAGCCTCAATTTCACTCATGTTATTGTATTGACAGTACTAATCTCTCTCATTATCAACAAATTCTCTCACCGTAAGCATTAATTCTCTCATTGCTGCTAACAGAAATAGAAATCAGCCTAATCGGAACACAGCAGAACCTTTGCTTGTTCCTGCGTTTCCTTTAAAATAATCACTTCCATACAAAATCATGTATTCTATTTTTGAGATTGCTGAGTTGGTTGCGTTGCGTTTACTGTGTTTATAGCATTACACCTAAAAAGGGAGCACGGGTGAGATATTAGGACAAATCATCTCATACTGCCTCCATAGGACCACCTTGGCGGAATCCTTCTAATTTTTAAGGTGTTCATGTTTGTTGAACGATGTGCAAACATCAATGCCACTTCAGACTGATAGACAGAATTCACATTCTGTTTTACTCCGACTAAGGCATTACTTGCTACATTCAACTGACGCAGAGGGTTAATCTGGCGACAGTAAGAATGTAATTAAATCTTGACCTAAACTGAACTATTAACATGTTGCAATTCTAGGTCCTTTTTATGGTTTCTTAAACCTTTTTGAATTGACATTTCGATTTTAGAATTCTTAGTAAGGATTTCTGGTCTGAAGCCACGAAAGCTCCCAGTTGGAGCCTTGAGGTTTATAGAGATGACTCGAAAATGTGTATGTGTGTCCTTTTCTAAAATGGACTCTGTAGTCGGGCTAGAAAGAACATCTCTGCGACTAAGAGTCGTTAGATCATAAAAACAGGGTGTGTGGCCAAACAGGAATAGTTATATTATTCTGCAAAAAGTCAGACCTAGTACAACCAGATCTCATTTTATGGTCAAATATTCTATTAAGCCCTTCATTCTATCTGATTTTACTAATAAAAGCGCCTAAAATATCGCCATCGAAGGAAAGATGGAGAGTCTCAACTGCTACATGACATATTACCACCGAATCATTCTAGCAGTTGACTGCATCTTTTAATCTATGAAGACGTTAACGCGTACCATGCCATTTGGCAAAGTACGTACCAGAGAAAAGTTTGAATGCATTATTGTTTGCGCAACATTGATTCATTGCTGTTGTCACGCATTCATTCAACATCAATTTATATTTACTAATACTTGTTTTCTGTTTAGAATGCCATGATATGTCAGGTAGCTAATAATCACGCATTAAAAAAAATCTGTACATTCCTTCAGTAATCTAAATATACACACACATAAATATTTCGGAAAAGAATTTTGCTTTTCATTCAACAGGCATGTTAACGGTTCATATCACTCGTTTTGTATTCGTTACTTTTGAATGGTAGATGACTTCAAGAGAAGACATGCACTGCAATGTATATATTTCGAACTATCACACGAATTAAATCCGGTAAACAAGATTTTAAATAGGAAAAACCTATGATGTATTTACTCTCGCAGCAGTACACCGTTTTATTCTGCTCCATTGACAATAAAATCAAATTAGAGTTCACAACTGAACTACTTAAACAAATATTTTATCGAAATCAAAGAGAATGTTTGTGGATAGTTGAAAAAACAAAACAAACAAAAAACGTAATATTTGACAAAAGTAATCCGGATTTCTTTTAGTGACAAAAAACAACTAGCAACAGTGCCGTTGTTGATGAGCTCCAATAACTTTCCCAAAAATTAAAGTGGCCTCAGTAGTCAAACTGTTTTTAGTTCTCCATGCGTAAGTAATAAAAATTTTATCGATTCGGAATTAAATAGGAAGTACCTCCTAACTAATAAACCAAGCAGTAATTCAAATTTAAAGGCAAGTTCGCCATATTTAATCAAGTGTGTAATGATATGTCAGGTAGCTAATAATCACGCATTAAAAAAAATCTGTACATTCCTTCAGTAATCTAAATATACACACACATAAATATTTCGGAAAAGAATTTTGCTTTTCATTCAACAGGCATGTTAACGGTTCATATCACTCGTTTTGTATTCGTTACTTTTGAATGGTAGATGACTTCAAGAGAAGACATGCACTGCAATGTATATATTTCGAACTATCACACGAATTAAATCCGGTAAACAAGATTTTAAATAGGAAAAACCTATGATGTATTTACTCTCGCAGCAGTACACCGTTTTATTCTGCTCCATTGACAATAAAATCAAATTAGAGTTCACAACTGAACTACTTAAACAAATATTTTATCGAAATCAAAGAGAATGTTTGTGGATAGTTGAAAAAACAAAACAAACAAAAAACGTAATATTTGACAAAAGTAATCCGGATTTCTTTTAGTGACAAAAAACAACTAGCAACAGTGCCGTTGTTGATGAGCTCCAATAACTTTCCCAAAAATTAAAGTGGCCTCAGTAGTCAAACTGTTTTTAGTTCTCCATGCGTAAGTAATAAAAATTTTATCGATTCGGAATTAAATAGGAAGTACCTCCTAACTAATAAACCAAGCAGTAATTCAAATTTAAAGGCAAGTTCGCCATATTTAATCAAGTGTGTAAATCAAAGCTCAAACGTGTATATAAAAAGTCCTTCTTATGGAAGAACCCTTCTATGTTTTCCATTCCTTAATACAGAGGATATAACAAATAATGTTAAATGTTTAATAAGCCCAAAGGGCAAAGAAAAATTGTTGACAGAAACACCTATAACATTAAATAAAAACACCACAGTGCAAAAGCCTAAGGTCCAGTTAGGTATTGACAGATACGTGACATTGCTAAAACGGGAACAAAGCCCAGTCATCGAAGATTGCTCTGATAGCTCAATCACTAGGAACGAAAATTCGACGTAATTATTTTTATTTGCTTTAAGATAGATCTAAAAAACATAGGACTATAAAAGCGATTCTCTATATGAGACAAAAAAGTCAAATTCCTTTATATATAAAAAAAAAAAAAAAAAAAAAAAAAAAAAAAAAAAAAAAAAAAGATTAATTGCGGCCATCGGAGAAAATTTGTTTAACGCATTTCCATAAATTGTGGAAATATACATGAAACCAAAAGCCAGGTAAGCTCTTAAGCTGAGATCATATGACTGTCGTAATACAACAATAATTCGTCTTTTTTATATGACCATCGTGTGATAACACAATTTATTGGATAATATGGCAACCCACAATAATATTGTGCCTATGTGTTTCAATCAAATGCATCTCTGGTACGGCAATCATGTGACGATATACATTCGAACATGGCATATTTATAATAGGTAGGACCATCTCAACAGCTGACGAGTTTTTAAATGTCAAAAAAAAAAGTTTATTTTTTGTGTATTTTGTTTCGATATTCAATTTCGTATTTATATTAGTCATAAACACTCATATGTACCGCATGTATCCTTAATGATACGCACTCTAGAAATTCTTTAGGATTATTATTTTAAAACCAATTATATTAAAATTTTTGCAAGATGATTAACAATATTTAAGCCTTTAACACTAAATACATATATCTTTATAATAGATATATAGATATATAGATTTACTATATTTATAGATATTTAGATGAAAGTGATGAATTACCAGAAAAAAAGAAAATTTCCATGTCTCCAACTAGGTGCCTAAACTATGACTGAAATAACTTGTGTGATATTTTTAAAACAAATTCTCTTCCAGAAGATTGGGATATAGGGATTAAAACAAATTGGGCCAATCTTCTGTTGAAAATTTGTTATTATAATTACTCAAACGTAATTATAATTGGGATTAAGAAAAGAGAAAGAAAGAAAGAAGTATTAGTATGTATTTCTTATTTTCTTTTTTGAGTCTGTCAATTTGGTTGAGTGTTGTGGAAGCAAGTGAATTTTAAGTACAACTTTTGATTTCAATTTTCTACTAACGTTAATTCAAAATAATTCACAATATAATTCAAGAGATAAGAGTTTAAATAAGTATTCAATTTCAAAATTCAGTCATAAAATAAATATAAATTAGGTACAAATTTGAATTGGTACAATAATAAATAAGAAATAACGTTTGCAGCTGATATTTTTTTTAATTTATAGGTGCTACACTATTGTGTAATTTAGCATGACATAAAAATCATAAGAATTTTCAATATATAAAATTTATTTAGTTGTTTTTTTACTTGCTTTAATTAATTTCCTATGGAGGTTTGAGGGTTAATTTTTTTGACACTTCAAATGCATTTTTACAAAACAAAATGCCTGTTGTTTTTGCATTGTTGTACTTGTTGTAGAGATGCTCCTACCTATTATAAATATGCCATGATATCGAACTTGTAAGTTCGCGTTATAAAAATGTTTGAATGGGACTAATATTTATTGTATTCTGGTATGTCAATAGAAAAACAACGATATATACATATATTGAAATTGATGGTATTTTGGTAGAATGACGGAATGATGAATAATATGATAATTGATATGTAGTGAAGGTAGATATGAATAATTTTGGAAAAATAAGATAAAAAAGTTTGGGGTAAGGGCAAATATAATATAAGTTAGGGAGATTGAGATATAGTGATATGAATTTGGCGGGACTAGTAAGAGGGGAAGTGTTTAACCCCTTAAAGTGTCCGCGGGTCAGTTAATGGTGAAAAGTTGTTCCATGAGTTATAGGTCCCCCTACGCCCTATCGGTGGTCGTCCACCCGAGGAAGAATGAGATATGAATGAAAAATTCACCCAAATTATTATAAATTTAATTTATTACAACACCTGATTGACAGAGTTTCTGTAAGTTAGAACAATTGTGTGAGAGGATTGAAAAAATTATTGTCAATATATCATTTCTCTCCAACTTGACATTTGGTGTAAAATAAGGCAACTGTATGAATTCAGTCTTTGATTGGGACAATTTATTATTGTGCCTTATTTCGTGGTGAAATAAATTGTACCAGATTGGTGTCTATTTTACCGGAAAATAGTAAATTATCATTGACATCAGCGTAGACTAAGAAGTAAAAGCTAGTCTTGGTTACCAGGATTTCAAAAATAAAGTGTTACCACTGTAAGGAAGAAAAACAGTTTCCACAACCTCTTTTCAGAATTGATATTAAGTTTGGAGACGAAAGAAGAACGTAATTCATCATATATACAACGTAGTCACTTTAGAGGGGGTCCGTAAAGGAGCCCCCGGAGCTCCGTTCAATGTCTTAACTGCCAGAAATATGGTCACACTAAGGCATATTGCAATCTTCATGAAACTCTTTGAAAAATTTTAGTAATTCAATACGGATAATATACGGCTGAATACTAAAGAGGGTGTAAAATATTTCTATCTCAAATTCTATGGAAGACCTTAAACGTGCTGCTCAACACGCCATTTTCGTCAAGTCGCATTTGAGATGCTATAGAATTTTTTATATGGATTTTAAAGGACTGATTGTCAAAAAAGGAGAGCTTATCGGATGGTTTGCAGTCGGGGGTCTAATCCGACTGTATTATAACGGAGTATGAGGCTGCATCCCCACCCGATGACCTAATTGGACTACTGATGGAGCATGCGAAGAAGAAAAGATGTCGTCTCGTCTTGAGTTGTGATGCCAATGCTCATTACACCCAATGGGGTAGTGTTGACATAAATACCAGGGTTGAGTCGATTTTGAATTTTATTATTCTTAATAGGCTTAACATTTGTAACGTTGGTAACACGCCAACGTTTAGGAACCGAGTTAGGGAGGCGGTAATTGATATTACGCTCTTTAACATAGATAGGTCTATGATTAGAGACTGGAGGGTCTCGGATGAGTGTTCTTTCCCTGATCACCAACTGATATCCTTCAGTATTAATCTATCTGGTGGCTTTAACAAGCCTTTTAGAAATCCAAGAAGAACCGACTGGATCAGATATGAGTTCCCTAAGGGGAACTTAGGGCCCTCAGGGGTCGTTCCACTCCTGGCATCAATGATTGAGTTGGATCCTTGACGGATATTTTGCTGTCTTATTAAATAGATGCCTGTCCTCTCACTTACCCGGGTAAGAGGAGCCAGCCAACCTGGCGGAATGCGGAACTCCAGAGACTCCACTGTTGTACCAAGAGACTCTTTAATAAGGCTAACAGGTCGGGCAGGGATTTTGACTGGTCTGCATATAGATCCAGTTTTAATGATTATAAGAGGGAAATAAAGCGCTGTAAGAGAACCACCTGGATGAGTTTTTACACAAGTATCGAGAATTTTGCCGATGTGACTCGTTTCCGTAGGATGCTGTCTAAGGACCCTAAATCCAAGGCTTCGTTCAAAAGAACAATGGATCCAGAAAGCTATCCGTTGGGCGTAGCTGATCCCTTCTGTAATGCTGTCATGATGCCCGACTTGGAGGATATCATTCCTAGGGATAAGGTCAAATGGGCTATAAGTAGCATTGAGCCATTTAAGTCGCCTGGTCCGGATGGTATCTTTCCGTCTCTGCTTCAGCATGCTGGCGATATATTACACGAATGTCGGGTGGACGTGTATAGGGACTGCCTCCGGTGATATGATATACCTGATGGTTGGAAAGATGTGCTTGTGGTGTTTATACCGAAAGTTGGTAAACCCAGTCACATCGGCCCTAAGGATTATAGACCGATATCGCTCTCATCCTTTCTTTTGAAAGCTTTGGAGAGACTTATCGATCTATATTTGAGGTCATACATAGACCGGTCTCTGTTGAGTAGGTCGCAACATGCTTACATTAAGGGTAAGTCGGTTGAGAGCGCTCTTCATGATGTGACAGGTTTTGAGGCGAATTTGGCTAGAGGGGAGTATACACTGTCGGCTTTCCTTGATATAGAGGGGCCTTCAATAATGTTACTACCTCTTCTATTGAGAATTCACTAAGGGATATACATGCCCCAGATTTTCTGGTGCGGTTTATCACCCACAAGTTGGGTAATAGACTAATCCGATCGAATCTGGGTGGATGTTCTATCGTCAAGCGTACAACCAGGGGTACACCGCAGGGGGTGTCCTATCCCCTCTCTTATGGCTCCTGGTTGCTAATGTTGGTCTGAGGCTTCTGGAAAGTAGGGGCTTTAGGGTTGTGGCATATGCCGATGATGTGGGAACTGATGGAGTCTGCTCTTGTAATTATATCCTCTTGGGCTACGAATTGTGGTCTGGGTATAAATCCGAATAAGACAGACCTCGTTTTGTTCTCGCGTAGGTACAAAATTGAAACCTTCAGGTTGCCGAGGTTAGCTGGTAGGGAACTTCTGTTGTCTTCTGATGTCAAGTACTTGGATGTTGTCCTGGACAGCAAGCTGAACTGGAAAACGAAACACCGAAAGAATGAAGGGACTGAATACTTTCTACCAGTGTAGGAACTCCATAGGTAAGGGCTGGGGTCTTCCGCCTAGGGCCATTCGCTGGATATATCTGGCGATTGTTAGACCGGTTATTACTTATGGCTGCGTTGTCTGGTGGTGTGCCTTAGATAGGAGTTTTCAACGGAAAACCTTAGATAAGGTTCAGCGGATTGCCTCCTTGAGTATCACTGGAGTGAGGAAGAGTAGCCCTCAGGCTGCTCTTAACACTATGCTCTGCCTGACTCCGCTTGATTTGTATGTCAAGCGGTGTGCAGCGCATAGTGCCATACGTCTGAGGGAATCGGGCTGCTGGAAACAGCGCTCGATAGGTTACTCCAGAGTTCTGAATGTCGTCTTTCCTGACGGGAGGTACGGACTTTCGGAAAAAGCCACCGATTACATTGTGCCTGAGGTTATGTTCCTGCCTGGTTTAAGGATTCTTATACCGGAAAGGGCACAATGGAATGGTGGGGTACTCCAGGGGCAAAGAGGTATACCCATCTTCACAGATGGGTCTAAGTTAGGTGGATGTACAGGTGCTGGGGTTTTCTGTAGGGAACTCGGCCTTGAACTCCACTTCAGGTTGAATGATGACTGCAGCGTTTTTCAGGCAGAGATTTTCGCAATCTTGAGAGCTATTGAGGCCATAGCTGGTGGCCTAGCTTCGGATTCGGAATCTTACATGATCTTCGTTGACAGTCAGGCTGCCCTTAGGACCATTGCGTCGGTCTGGTGCAAATCACGGCTCGTTCGCAAGTGCAAGTCGTTGAGGACTTTTGGACTAGACCGTATCCGCCTGTGCTAGGTTCCAGGGTTTCATTTTCTCAAAAGTAATTTTATAATATTTAATTCTATATAAAATAAGTTTTACATATTTAGATGAAATTATTGAATGGACAAACAGAAGCAAAATTTCATTTTTTTAGATCAAAATTATCGTTATAACGTTAGCTAATCAAATGTTATTTATAATTTGAGTCTACTATCCGTCGAGTAATTGTAGTCTATTTAATCCAGATTAGTTACAACTTTTTCAATCCTCAGATTTACAAAATGCTAGCACTGAATCTGAAAAGCATTATGACTGGGATAAGAAAATAATAGAAAAGGTAGGGCTAGTTTAGGTTTATGGACGTGAACTAGTCCTCAGCAGAAGTACAATACCCAGTAATCAAAATGACCCATTGTAAATGGGATAGTGAAGGTGTTAGGGTGATGGGGACAAGAAGAAAAGAGTAAGACAAAAGGTAATAAACTAAAAGAATTGACTGTGAAATAATGTTTAGATGCTAGACTCTCTCTCTCATCGGTCACCTTCATATCCCCGTTGTGATTATTTTTAATATATTTCGATAGCTTTTACTAGTTCACTAAAATGCATTAAAACTCTCGATAATGATAGCAGGCACAATGCTACATGCCACATGATTTTACAAAGAAATACATACTTTAAAATTGAATTACAAAGAAAACAAAATAGCAAAAATACCGAAAATGATATAAATCAATAATAATATAATAAAATACATAAAATTAGCGCAAAGTTTACAATCCTCACTGCATTATACTATAATAATAATTTCTTTATAGTATGAAGACCGCGATCTGAATTACATCAATTGTTGTTAATAGCCGCAGTGTAAGCCCACTTTTAAAACTGTAAACATGAAAGCAAATAGTATTGTCTGACTGTTTTTTTTTACAATGAATGGGCCCCCTAGTTATATTATAAGCAGGCGTTGGCACCAATGTCCCCCAGGGGAAGAACATCTTTGGCTTTTTGCACACATAGGACACGAACATCAACAGTGTTCGTTAAAAAGAGCGTAAAAATGCATTCAGTTGCTTGTCAGCTTCTAAAGAAGAAGGTTCATGTCGCTTTTTTCAGACTTCAATTATACACCCAAAGAAACATTACAGTACGATTCACTAATATCAATGAGAAATGATTTCGATTTTTGGAAGAATACTTGCCAAGTTAAACATTGTGTCTTTAGGGATTTAGCGCAGTACAATTTTTCTATATTTTCCGCTCACATTTACATGTTATTAGGTTAATAATAAACGTGTGCACAAGACATTTAAAATTGTACAGTATTGTATTTTTCTCATGAGCGAATATATACTGTAGCTGCAAATATAAATAAGAGTGAAACATAGATAGAGAACAAAAAAACAACTGCACTCATAAACCATTGTAAAACAATACAAAAGAGAGTTGTGTGAAGAGTACAGCAAAAATATTGTACGCTTCATAGTATCACAACGTGGATTTCTTTTTGCAGTAAGTGGGAAAGAAAAAATGTTTTTTTCTTTTTTTTTCAGAATAAAGAAAGTATTTATTCAATAGCAGACGTCGGCACAAATAGCCCCGGGGGCCTTCGGTTTTTTACACACATAGGACACGAACATCAACGAGTATTAACATAGCAATTTGAAGAGAGATTGTTGTTGGAAGAGTTCATGGCAGAAGCAAAGAATGTATAGAAATACTTAGACGCCTTTTGCACGTTGAAATTAGTTTCGAAACAAGTTTGAAAAACTTTTTTGCATTTTCTTTTAAACTTTCTTTCGCTTTTGCACGTAGAAAATTAATTTCACAAATTTTTATCGCGCCATTCTGCTGTTTTTGACAGTTATAACTTTATTTAGAATTTGATTTAGGTTCAAACACCAGACAATTTGAATATTATATTTTTTTATAATATTATAATATATTATACATATATTTATGTATCTATTACTATTTTTTAATATATTTACTTTAGTTATTGATTTTCATAAATTAAAAAACTAAATTATATTCTTTTTGATTTTTATAATTAATTGTTTGGAACTAAAATTTTTCTTTTGCAAATGTTTTTGATTTCAAACACAAAATAAACAAAAAGTAATGTTGTTTTAAATAAGGGAAATTTATATTAACACGTTGACTGCCCACTACGAGATAATTCACAGTTGGCTCCCTAGAAGGGAACGCAATCTACAAGTTATCTCGTACTCATTAAACCAATTTTTCTCCTAAAAAAACATAATTTTTGCTTTTTGATGATACCTACGATCTAAAAATAGAGTTTTTTAAGTAATATAATGTTAAAATATCAAATTGTCATTTTTGGCCGGTTTTCTGAAAATTGCCGCGGCAGTCAGCATGCTAACTTCACTATGCGAAACAAAAAATAAAAGAAAATGACAAATAAAATGTGAAATCAAATACAACTCTGTGTATATACGAATAAAGAACAAAGCAAGTTTTGCGAGTACATGAAATTGTGAAATCACCCCCGCTCGTTTTTCCCCTCTCTCCTACAAACTCAAGAGTTTTGAAATTTGTTTCGAAACTAATTTCAACGTGCAAAAGGCGTCTTATGTACGCATATTTTTCAACGTTGACACTACTGAAATTCATTTTACAATACTGAAAATTTAGTTTCAGTAGTGAAATATGCTCTTAAAACACAAGCATTAGTGTATTAGTGAGTAAAAGAGAGAAAATAAGTTTAGAGAATTTATTTATTTACAGCCATAGAAAAGTGTTAGTAATATACGCTATTTTTATTTTCATTTCATCAACATACATACAGTGGCGAGCAAAAATGGATGCATGTTTTTAATTTTCGCGTTTGTTATATTGTAAAATTTTAATAGTGTGGAATATGATTGCTCTTGCTGCGGTTTTTTCTTTTAATTCTCATTACTTTAATGTATTCAAAATAAAAATTCAGAAAATTTTATCAAAAAGAATACAATTTATATAAACGTGTTTGATGTCAATTCTTCCACTTTTGAACGTTATGCTAATTTTTGCATAAAAGCAAAAAACAATACAAATTACTGTAATGTACCGTTATATATTTTTTTATTTTCTTTTATTTACCACTCTATTCATCATTTTAATAATTAGAAGCTGTCAGTAGTGATTTGATCTTAATTATCGTCGGTATTAAGAATTGGTTTTATGATATTAATAAAATGAAAAAATTAAGTGTTGAAATCGAAAATAGAATTGTGTACCTAACAGAAAAAGGGGAATCTGCGAGAAAAATAGCAAAAGCACTACAAATATCACACTATGCGGTCTTAAGTGTTCGAAAACGACGAAATGTGCAGCCAGTTTCTACACCTAGAGGTCGACCACGATTGCTCACCGATGGCGATGCTCGTCTTATGGAACGTCTTATGAATAATAAGGACACAAAAACACCAAAGCTAGCTGCAAAGGCCATAAATAAAAATGTCAGCGAGTGGACAGCCCGAAGAGCACTTCGCAGAATCGGGTTGGTATCCGCCATTAAGCAAAAAAAAGCCGGCTCTATCGCTTAAAAACGTCAAAGCTCGTTTAGAGTTTTGCAAAACTTATGGCAAATGGACAGTTGACGAATGGAAACGCGTAATCTGGTCGGATGAAACAAAAATTAACCGATTCCAATCAGATGGAAAAGAGTATTATTGGCACCGGCCGCATGAAAAACTTCAAAGGCATCAGGTAAAACAGACAGTCAAACATGGAGGTGGAAGTTTGATGGTTTGGGGATGTTTTACTTGGTGGAGTGTTGGTCCGTTGGTGAGAATAGAGGGTATAATGAGAAAGGAAAACTATCTCAGTATCCTTCAAATAAAATTGCCAAAATTCATTGAAGAAAGCGCGTACCCTGAAGAAGAATTGTTTTTCCAGCAGGATGGCGATCCAAAACACACCGCCAAAATTGTTCAAAATTGGTTGTCCCAACAACATTTTCAATTGATTAAATGGCCACCACAAAGCCCGGATTTAAATCCAATAGAAAATTTATGGGCAATTATTAAGAGAAGACTGGCAGCATATGAAAGAGCTCCAACCAATTTAGACGAACTTTGGACTAGGATACAGGATGAATGGAGACAAATACCAAAAAAAACCATAGAAAATTTAGGGGAAAGGAAAGCGCATTAAAAGCGTAAAAAAAATTAAGGACTGTGGACAAAATATTAAAAATTAATAAATATTTAAAAATTTCGAATACGTGCAAAAGTGGAATAATCGAATTGGTTAAGTTTTTAACAAATGAATGAAGTACATTTAATTTTTTTATATTTATTTTTATATCTTCAAAAAATATATCAAAAACTGTAATATATACCTGAAGTTTTATTTAATTCGCTTATTTATTTAGGATTTTATAGTAGTTTTATTAAGAATGTGGCAGGATGCATCCATTTTTGCTCGCCACTGTATGTAAAGCTATCTATCTTTGGCTTAATAATTTTAGATATATAAAAATAAAATATAAAAAAAAAATCAACATAAAGCTATTCATCTTTGGCTTAAAAATTAGGCCATGTTTTTTAGATAAATAAAAATAAAAAGAATAAAAAACCCATTTTTTATTAAAAGAAAAAAGCGAACGTTCCAAAGCATTTAAAAAAATTGTACTATGCGACAAAATAAAAAACAATGAAATACGCCCAGCTAATGACATAGACCATTTTTAATATAAAATATTTTTTGAGTGTCATTCTGAAATAAAATGATAAAGCATCGGCCGCACATGTGTTCTTGTCGCAGTCTGATCGACAACTAAATGAAAAACACAAAAATGCGTGTGAGTTCTCTCTGCACAACTGTGCTATGAAATGGTAAACGCTGATTTAAAAATGACATAATGTATCTATAGTCAGAGGAGAACACATCACTAATTTGGAGATTTCAGCATGAGAATGAATAGAATTTGTCAGTTTCTTTACAATTTTCGAATTATATTATTATATACACCAGTCAGTATAAATCTGCATTCAAGAACGAAAATTGAACCTTTACGCTAATTTTATGTATTAAAATAACCGTTCCTGGTTTTGAATGAATTTAATTTCATTGTAAAACTTTTTTAACTTTTACTTTTATTAACAAAAGTAAAAATAATTCAATTTTCAAAAATAGGGAATTTCACGATTAGGCAGAACTCAGCGTACTCAAAGTAAATTAATATTTTTCATAATTGTACTAAATTCTAATAAGAAGTTGAATAACCACGACGAGTAAGAACTTTATTAAGGCGTTTTTCATTGATGGAACCAGTTATCTGAGTATTTGGAGCTGATATTTCCCATTCTTTAGTTTGAATCATTTCCTTTAACACATTATACATTATAAATCAATCAAGGCCTTGTATTTGTGCAATATGCTTTCTGTTTTTTGTCTTGTTGAAATATGTAAACGTCCTCAATGACAGTTCCCGCTGGCCACCCTACTTCTAAGTTGAATTTAAGTATTCACTGTACAATCCTGAATTTGTGAATTGTATACGACATAAAAGAAAAGAGATCACTACTCGATTAACCTCCTAACATATTTGGTGAAATCCATTTTTAGAATGTCCAAATAGATCCTGAGATGTCTTTCGTGTAAGCTCTAAATTATTCACTCTTCATTTGGCAAATAACTGCGTATTATTCTGTAATTACTAGTTATAGTTGTTGGCTAAAAATTTTTGTAATTGCAGGGTGTAAAAGCCTTCTTCCAAATGCCAAATATGCATCATATGCTTTCATCCGTAAACATAGGTTTTTTCGGAGCTCTGTAGGCTGATTAAGATTTTCTTCTTCTGTAGTTTTTGTGTACGCAGAATTTTGCATACGCAAGAAAATGTCCAAGCTTTGCAAATGCCAGAAAACTATTTAACATCATTTTTAAAAGTTTGCATGTGAATCAGAACCAATTTCACAGGATAGCCGTTGTTAAAATATATGAAATAGTGTGTGCAGAGATTTTTGCTGAGGGTACCAATAAGAAGCTATGAAATCATATTTTACAACATTTGTAAGGTTTCTTCAAAAAAATTAATGAAGTATCAATTCTAACAATAAAGAAATAGTTTTTAAAAATAGTTTGCAAATATCCATATATGTATGTATGTACATATATATTAACTGCAATTAATAGCATCAGAAGATGTATGTATGTACACTTATGTGACTAATTTATAGATGCATATTGTAAATGTTTTCAATTGTATTTCTTACCTTGTACAAAATATTGAGTCCAGTATCGGCAACATTACGCATGGTATGTTTAAAAGCCCAGACAACAGAATCGAATACAAGCTTAAACTGTGCTGGTGGTATATTGAGAAAAGCTTTAAAACAATGCGCATTAACAGCTTGTAATAACTCATAAAAGCTAACTCGATGTTGGGGATAATCTTCAAAATTTTTGTTAATCATATCAAGAGTACATTCAAAGACAGCGTCAAATATTTTGGGAACCTCATTTGTAATATCGCTTCGTAACTTGTGTACAATAACACCCATAGAACTCAGGACTTTTGGTTCGCGTGCTGATGGCACTTTGCAACGCTTTAGGAAAAAGTATAGAAACATTAATAAATTAAAAAAATCTAGAAAGAAATTTAACTTACCTGATAGTCCAAAAGAATAGCATCTAATAGTGGTGGTATAAAGCTATCCATAACAAGTTGATTGTCGTTTGACCGAGATACCCATTCAGAAATAAGATTTAAGGTTTCCTTTTTCACAACGTGCATTGCTTTGATCAATGGTTGATTATTTACATTAACGCCATTTAATTCAATTGCTTGAATAATATTCTCGGATGTAATTTTATAAACATTTAACATATCTAAATATATACGACCCAGTTGAATAACATAAGCATGCCCCAGAGCTTTACATGCAGCTACGTTTGTTTTTAAAATGCTTCCCAATTGTTTTACGGCAGTCATATTTTTTAAATAATCAACATTTTTTGATGCACGAGAAATAATTTCATCCCAGACTTGATTGGGTAAAAACATGTACTTTTCGATTAGTATATCTTGTTGAACTTGATCTACTTGAGCGGATATCATATATCCTACAGCTTCATAAAATGTGTGAACCTAAAACAAAATATTTATAATTATTGCAATTATATTAAAAACCGTTTGCAAACCTGTTGGGGTTGTAAATCACAAATTATGCTACTCATAGTACTTAAAATTTCATCAATAAACGTACAGGCTTCATTCGGCTGTATGGTTACAAAATATCGCCTACATTTTATAGCAATTTTTATGAAAGTGTCACATGCCATGTCTTGTACACCATCATGAGTTTCATGCATAAATTCGAAAAGTTTATTTACAACTGTTTTCAGAAATTTCCAGTGCGCTCTTAAAAATCTTGGATATTGTCCCACAACATACATTATATTTGATGCAATGATGGCTTTATTATCTTTGCCTTTTTTCTGCTCGCATAAGCCCAAAAGGTCTTTAATAACTGTAACCAAAAAGCGTTTTTCATCCTCTTCACAGAAAGCACCTTAAATAAAAAATCTTTATTTTAATATAAATTCATTGAATTTATTATGTATATAGTATATAATAGCCATTTGTAGTTTCGAAGTTCGCTAACTCAAGCACGAAAACCCATTTTCTGGAAGTTAGCTTACACAACTTCTCTAGCTGTGTTTGATTTTTAATAAATATTTAATATTTTTAATAAAAGAATAGAATGTTTATACAGTGTAATGCCCCCCTTTTTCTGTCCTCGAAGTTAAAGGTGTGTTAGCTAACTTTGGAGATAAAGCTAACATCGAGGAGAGAAAATAGGCATAAGCAAACAACTCAAACAATAAATATTTTGCACAGCAAAGAAAAAAGATTATGATAAGAAGACGATAAAGTGCAATTATTAGAAAATATTGCCGCTGTATTAGAAAAGATTTAAAAGATTTTCACTCGGTTTTAGTCCCAGATAATTGAGTAGAGTCAGACTCTACCTCTACTTTATTTTTGAGATAAAATTAAAAATTTTTTGTATGGCTAACCCAATGAGTTTATAGTCCTCTCACACCCTTTAACTTTCAAGGCAGAAAATGGCTATGTGTATATGAAACAAGTAACAAATAAAATTCTTTTGAAGTAATTATAAAAACTGTCAAACGAGAACTCAAAGATAAAAAGTATTGGCAATTGAAAATTATTATTTTGATTTCTTATAAGGCGAGTTAAACTGGAATTATTGTTTAGCATATAAAAATAGAACGGGATAGTTTTTATTTTTTATTTATTCATTACCCTTTAAAAATTCCTATTTATAGTTATATAATTTAAAAAATTTGTTTTTCTTTTCTTCTATTCCTTACAAAATTTACATATTTTCTTCGAGTGAAGTTTTTGCATTTCTGTACTTCACCTATGTATTTCATTTGATTGCACAGATATTCGGGAGCATTACCATTCTTGATTTTATGTATAAAACTCAGGGTATTAAATTCAAGCCCTTATCCAATAGAGCTATATCTACTACATTTTATAAAAGTCCGCCTTGCCTTGTTCTGTAACTTTTGAAGTCGTTTCAATTTTGATTCATTGCAGCATGTGAATATTAATTGCCGTCATTAAAGAGTTTACTCCTAATTCTTCTGAAATAACAATTCTTTTTGGCATATATGTTCTATATGATCTATTAATTAAATTTCCTGATCTATTATAAATCCAAGATATTTTATATTTGCAACTTGCTCTATATCTTCATTGTAATTCTGAATGTGGTTTCGCTATTCATATTTATTTTCAGCATCTTTGGCTTTTTTTCACTTAATTTCAATTTTTTCGTTTTCAGGCAAGCGAAAACTTATTGCCAACTGCAAAACATTGCGGTGGGAGGGTTATGGTTTGGGGATCTATAGCAGCATCTGGCGCTGGCAAGTTGGTTTTTTGAAGGCATTATAGACCGATATCTATATAAGAGTATATCGGAACAAATTTTGAAGCCATCTGTGGAATGCTTGGATCTTGGGGATGGTTGGATTTGCCAGCAAGGCAATGACCCCAAGGAATGGCTTCTATATAACAAGTCCAGGCAACTCAAGTCCGTATTTAAATCCTATTGAACATATTTCGGAACTTTTGGAATGAAAAATTCGGCAAAGTCGAATTACAGATGCCAGATCATTAAAAAAAAACATTAACGGAGGTTTCATTTGGTTTCGTCCATGCCACGACGCCTGCAGGCTGTAATAGATAATGGTGGCGGACCAACTAAATAATAAAACTTAAAAAAAAACACCGTGTGTTTGGGTAGTATAAGTTATCTTTTTTTGAGACTGAATAGCACTACATGGGACTGTATGTAGACTTTAGTCCTTCACTGTAGGACTCAAACCATTTGAGTTCTTTCCCTTGGATGGCATACATGTATAATTTTTTAATAAATATTTTCCTGTCGATATTTACTAATGCTCTCTTAAAGTCCAAAAATATAGCCATGATTTTTCTACTTTTTCCCAAGCACTATTATTGATTAATGATTAATGCCATAATTTACAGCCGTTTCGAAATAAAAATTTCTCCTAAAACCTGACTAATAATTTGAAAATAAATTATTATATTCCAAAAATTTTTCCCTTTGTTGTTTTATGATATTTTTCAATATTCTGGGGCTTAATTAATAAATAAATAAATAAATTTTTCAATATTTTCTCTTAAGTTTTCAACGTATGTATGGGACGATTTTCTTCATATTTTTTCGCCTTTGCCATTTGTTCAATTGGAATAAACATAGTTTCCTTCTAAATTCCTGGGTACTGCCCTGATTATAATGAATTATTCATAATTGCATGCAAATTGTTCCCCATTACATGTCAACTATAATTTTTGTTAATATGCTACAGTAGAGTCCGGTTTGCTTTTTAATTGCGTTAATATATTTTTAAGATCCATAATTGTTAATGCACAAAATTTGAATAAATGAATAAAAAAATTATATAAAAAGTAAAAAAAAAAAAAATTGTACATTCACTACCTCAAAATAATTTTTTTTAACAAAAAACTATAAAAGAAATTTTATTGTTATAAATATTAAATTAATTCTCGAAATCTCTATTTTTATCCTAAATTAGAACATTGAAATAATATAAAAAAGTTTACCCGCAGGCTGGCCAAGAAGACTTCTGGTTGTAAGACAAGCTAAAGTCTGTGTTTGCCTAGGAATATTGAAATTCGTTAGTTTTGACTATTTTTCCTTTATACATAGCTCTAAGGAAAAATGGTTTAATTTAAAATAAAAATAGAAATTTCAAGATTTAATTTAATGTTAATAATAATGAACTTTATAGATAGTTATTTGTTTTAAGTACACTTAGAACGTTATAGAATGGAGGCGTCGAAATTATTTACTTAATTTGCGTGGTTTTAATTTTTATTTAAAACATAACTTTTTTTACTTTCAGAGTAGTATTTTTTCTCTTTAAATATTAAAAAAAAAAACGTTTGCATCAAATAATTATATTACGAATTAGAAATGGAACAGAATTGAAACTAACGATTTTTTCCATATAAATGATAAAAAATCGCTGGCAAAAGCAGTCTTAGATTTTATTTTATTTTGACTGCGTATTTTCTTACACTCTATCAACTGCGCTCTCACAATCTATACGCAGTATTGCCGTACTTTCATTGAATTTTATGGATTTTGTAAAACAAAAACCAACAAAAGGTAAAACGAAATATAAAAAAAGAACGGGCAATTAACGTATGTATAAATGTAATTGACAGCATTTGAAGTTGTGGCTGTCGATTTTATTATGGGCCATCTTTTTTTTTTAACAGATTTTTTGTTTCAATAATGAAGTGGAGAGAGAACTTAGCTATAGTGTAAATCTGATATTAAAAACATATATTTATGCAATTTCGTAGACTTATATTCCTATTTTTTTTCTGTCAAACTTATTACGCTAAACATTAAATTTATAAGCAATACAATGCCCTCTAAAAAATGTCTTTTATCCCACTTGTCATAAATGATCGGCTCTGTAAGTTTATGTTCTGTATTATTATTGTTATTCACTGTTTTTGTTTTATTTTGATAGTTTATTATTTTTAAATATTTTTATTCAAATATAAGTTATTGCACCAATACTATTGTTAATAAGACCAAATAAATTAAATAAAAATGAATAAATAATGCCAGTATCCAATACACATTTGACGAAAGGAGTCTATTTAAAGTTTTTTATCACACATGTAATTGCGAGGATGGTCAAGGTGGAACTTGTGGAGGTGAAGGTATTTTAACAAGTTGACTGCCGCGGCAATTTTCAGAAAACTGGCCACGCAAGCCAAAATTGACTTTTTGTTCTTTTCCCAGAAGCCATTTATCGATACTAGCACTGATATAATACGATTTTATTCGTAGCTACACAAAAATGGCAGGTTTAGTAAGTACGAGATAACTCGTAGTTGGCACCCTAGAAGGGAACGTAATCTCTGAGTTATCTCGTAGTCGGCAGTCAACGTATTAAGCAAGAATTAAAGTCAAAACTTAAATGTTATTTTGGTGCATTTTATACGTCAATTATTTTCAAGCGATAAACTTCGGAATGACACAAAAATTAATATTTAACATTACAGGTTTGTTTACTCGTCTCTAATGTTACAGATGACCAATATCATTGAATTTTGTGTAAACCACGGTTTCTGATAGCAGAAGCAGATTGCCAAATATACATTCTGGGGGTCCCAATTTATTGCGTGTAGCGGTCAGTGGAATATTTTTGGCAGCCATAAATAAAATCCGCATGATATTGTAGAATTCACCGCTCTTATTGAAAATATATAGCTGAGAATGTTAGAGGAGGCATCTATGCCATCATTTTTAACTTAGATAAACAAATAATTTAGTTTTTTCAGTAGATGTTGAAAGGCAGTAACATTCTTCTGGATATAAAACAATGTCTAAGGAATGTACAAAACAGCTGAGACAAACGATTCCGGGATTCTACTATAACTACAGCTATTTTAAGAATTATATATTACAGCTATTTATAAGAAAGTAATATCGTCTCGGACGACAGTTATATTTCATTACGGAGGCTTTAGAAGTGCTTTCAAAACAATGCAATCGTTGTATTTCAGGGAAGTATATGATAATACTAACGGCACTACTTTTTTCAGCTCGAATAATAAATCACCTCAACACCTACTAGAACACATTTACTAGCTGTATAAGTAAAATAAATCTATGAAGATTAAAAATGAATAATGTGACGTTAGAATAAACATTCAAACAGTCAATATCAACATTCGAATAGTTAAAATCATCATTCACACGTAAAGTACCTTGGTCTTCACTTTCATAGACACCAGACTTGGAAGTATCACATAAAAGCAAAACTATCACAAATTTAATTTGCACGTTTTTATGACATACTGGCTAATTCTTAGAAACTGATGTCTAAAATAAGTTTGGAAATTTTTAAAGTAGAATTACTAACTTCGTGTAATGCAGTTATTAGGAACAGTAGCGTAGAAAAAATTGAAGACGCAAATATATAACACTTCGTCTCATTACAACTGCAAAGTATTACAACAAAAACTCAAGCAATCATATGTACATACGGTCTTGTCATTTCATCTGCCAAAATATAGACTGAGAAATATTCTTAGAAATACATAAAAAGACTATTCTACCCAAATCCCGTTGTTCAAAACATTTTGGACTATCATCGACACATTCATCTCAAAAAATGGAGACATGCTCTCATCTCAGCTCTCATGTCAACCCAAGATTTATGTTTCGATGTATAAACTACTAAGAAAACTGAATTCATTTTAAAGCTAAGTAGTCATACTCGCGGAAGATGTCGCTCCTCTATCAAGCGCGCTCTAGTAAGTCCAAGACGTCGGATAACGACCACAATGTCTTTATTTAATGCTCTAACTTGCTTAATCAAATAGAAGTCTAAGGCAATCCGCTAAACCTAAAAATATGAACAAAACTTGGAATCGAAATATAATAAAATAAAGCTACGCTGCAAATAGAAATCGCCGTAGTCTATTAGGTAGTGTGTTGGCTTATTAGACGATAAGCCAAGGTTCGAGACCCAGGCCAGACATCAAAAAAAAAAAAAAAAAAAAAAAATAGAAATACAAAAAGTATTTCTTCAGCGACTTCCTCTCAGCAGATTTCTGGCAAAAACTCTGAGAGTAACTTAGAATTGCCATGAAAAGTTTCAACTTTAATCCAGAAAAACAGCTAATAAGAATAATAATAGAGTTTCCCGCCCAACTATAAACAATCCAAGCACGATTCTAACCCACATACATGATCCTAGTGGAGGAGATGCAGCTGCTCTAGGTGCGGGTAAGGCATGCACCTCAGCCAAATATTTTGCCAAGTACTCCAATGTAGACTGCAGGAAAGAGCCGCTGACTTACTTGATTTTCTGATTTGCACACCACCACGTTGATGTCGTCGGTACCACAAACGGCGAGATGCGGGACAAGACATTCTCCAGAATTCGTCATAAACATGGTTAAAGGAATGATTAAAAATATTTATCTCTTTAAGGTGGCAGAGCCAGATGGAATTTTTCCCACAATTTTGCAAAATCAACTCATGCCTTCGGAATTTACAATGCCTGCCCAACCTATATATTTACCACCCAAAAAGCTAGCAGATAGCATGGGAAGTGTTCAATCCCAAAACTTGCTAAAGGTAGCAATCTCAAAGACCGATAAACCTAACCTCATTTGTCAAAACCACGCAGCGAACTATCGACACCAAGTTAAGAGAAAACATCAGATAAAAGGCTAAAATGTTAGAAAATAGAAATGTTGCTAGAAAATAGAAATGTCTGAAAATAAAACGAAGATTGGTACTCAACAATCTAAAATTTATTATCAAAATGAAGCAAACTATGGTGCCCAAATATCTATGTGAGCAGATAAAATATGTGGGTGATAGTCAACCGTACGGACTTAGAAATGTCCATGATTTTCGAATACAGGTTACGTGAACACTAGCACAAGAAACAGTTATTAAATTCTTTACCGAATGACATAAAAAATGCATGCCCTAACCACTATTAATTCTTACGCCACGCATTTTTATTTGATATACATATGTACCAACGCCTTAAGAGTTTCATTTTATAATCTTTTATTATATATAAACATATTTTGATGAACTACTACTACCACTACTACTACTGACCACTTCTTTTGTCATCTGACATTTCTTTATTTTTGTTATAACGGTATATTTCACTTATTTATCATTTAGCACAAGTACCACAAAACTTAACTTTCAAATGAAATTATGCACTGCACGAATTAGTAGTGGTCAAACAATTTTTTATGAAAATAATGAACTTTTATTTCAGGATGTGTTTTGAAAATGTTTCCCCCATATATAATATGTTACATATATAATACAGTGAACACTCGAAAGTGTGAACGTCGTGAACAAATTTATTTTTCCACAGAGTATTTTTTATTTTTTTAATCTGTTTTCAAATTGGGAAATGCCCGAACTACAGTTTATTTGTTTGTTTATTTATGTTTGAACTTCTTTTTCATTGTACTCGTATATGTATGCTTTGACCTGTTAGTTGCGTAAAGTGTTAACTTTAAAAGATAAAGTGGATATTCTTGAGTTATTGCAAAAGGGTTATAGTGTTAGTGGCTTGGCAAGAAAATATGGAGTTGCAAAAGCAACTGTTTCTTCCATTAAAAAGGAAAAACGGGAAATTAATAATCGTGTAAATACATTACGTGCATCTGAATTTCCAGGAATGGAAAAGTCTTAATAAGTGGTTCCTACAAATGCGAAACAAAAAAATGCCGATAAGCAAAAGCTTTAGAAATTCACGATCAAATTAAAGAAAATGATTTTGGTTTTAACGCCAGTAACGGATGGCTTCATAAATTTAAGCAAAGGTTTGCTGCTCGCCTTCTTAAAATTTCCAGAGAAAAGCTTTCTGCGCAGCCGCAACTTGTTGACCCATTTAAGGAAAAGTTAAAAGCAAAAATGGAAGAACTCTCTCTTTGTGAAGATCAGCTTTATAATGCTGATGGATTCGGGCTATATTTGAAGTAGTTGCCAGATAAAACATATGTGTCATCATTGGAGAAAAGTGCTCCAGGTGCAAGGATGGAGAAAAACGATTAACTTTCATGGGCTGTTCAAATGCGTCGGGGACTCACAAACTTAATCTACTGGTATTTGGAAAATCTATAAATCCACAAAGTTTCAAAAACTATACTTGTCCAGTGAATTACAAATTCTCCAAGTCTGTATGCATGACATGTAACATTTTTTATGACTAGTTTCATCAATGTTTTGTTAAAGAGGTGGATTTCAATTGACAATTTGAAACTGAAAACATAATTTTTGGCTTTAGGTTACTGAGTTCTTGACTAATTAATAAAAAAAAATGTATTCAAAATAGTGTTTAGCATTTTTACTTATCAAAATATCATTTTTCATATTAAATAAGGTAATTTTTTGTTTTAAATTTAGGTACTCGATAACGTGAACAAACTCGAAAATGTGAACTGCCTTGGTAAAAATTAGTTCACGTTATCGCGAGTTCACTGTATATAATTTTTTTGTATATAATTTTTTTTTTCATTTAAAGATTATAGAATTACTTTTCACTAAACTAAATAGGTTATTTTGAATGTTGATATAAAAAAACACACTTGGTGTATGAATTAATAGTGGTTAGGGCGGTATACATATATAGCTATAAGGGATAATGTGAACAGAGGAACATCACTAGCAAAGGCTCATGTTGATCACAACTATACTAACATGCATTGAACATGGCATACAATTTGGAACGTCCAAGCAGTCTGAACGTGAGCTCGAATAAGACCGAAATATGATTATTTACAAACAAGATGAAGATCCTCTTTCTTAACAAAGAGTGCAGGGGAAATATTCGGGTGTTATTCTAAAAAGGAAATTGAAATAGAGAGCATCTGGGTGATAGGGCTTCAAAAGCCGACAGAACCTGGTTCGTATGTAGGCAAGTCATAAGTTGTCACCTCAATCCAAGAATAACGCTCTGAGAATAGCGCTCTTAGAATAATTCAAAAAGTTCAAAGAATTTGTTGTTTAGGGATAGGTGATACGATGCGAACAAGAACATTTGAGCGATGTAAAAAATTGTAAAAGCAGATATTAAAAACGATAATTATAATAGTTTACAATGATAAAAATTATAATTAAAAACAAATTTATATTACATATTTTCAAGCTCATCAATCTACGCAATCTACTCTATAGATTTGTAGCTCTTTAAAAGATTATTTAAAAAAAATATAATAGAGTTTACAATTTCTAATAATATAAACAGTCATCTAATTTTTTAAACTTTAATTTACATTTCACAATTTTACTTTACCCATTTAAAAATTATGATAAAATATACTGTATACAAAATTTATTCTAAGGAAAGTGTATTAAATTAGACTTTCTGCAATAAAAAAACAGATTAAATCATATTGTTAATAAAAGTTATTGAAACTCTGAAAGCGTTTCGATTCCAAAATATATTTTTTGAGATTTTAAATTTACTCTATAAAAAAGTACTTAGACACTTAATAGGTCGATTAGTTAAGAATTGCATAATATTACATACATTTTATACCGATTTGATAATTTAAGTATTACAATATTAAAAATGTAAACCGTATTTTATTGTAAAACATGTGTCACTAGGTTAGGTTAGAGGACGTGTACTTGTCAATTAAGACAAATACAGTACCCGGAGGTCGAATCGACCCATTGTGTCACTAAGAATTGTGCATAAAAATAATATTCTGTTGTTTTAATCATTAGTTCTTAAAAATATTATTACCTGATATTGATCCTATAGCCCAACATAGTGTGTTTAAATTTTTCCAAGAAAATTCCGAACCATTAACTTGATTTAAAAGCTTCATTGTCATTATTCGCTCAGTATCTGCATAATCCAAATGAGTCAAAAAAACCAATGTTTCCCGCATGTTTTTATATAAATTAATAGCATTAGTATCTTTCATAAATTCTCTGACAACTTCTCCATTTTCGTTCTCAACAACGAGAACCTCCTCAGGTTTAGCCATACGCGATATCATTATATATCGAACTTTAGACAGTATATCTGCATAAAAGCGGCGTCTTGGAAATGTAGCATTGCGTCTAGCAAGTGTTTGCCCTAAATGAACGTTTGATCCAGCACCAAACGATTCACTGTTGAATAAATCTTCCACTAAACTATTCCAGTATTCCAAACAAATTTTAAAAACTTCAACATCCTCAACTTCTGATATCATTACCAAATAAAGGAGGGCTTGATTTAAAAAATTAACGTATTTCACATCTTCAACCAGTTTTCCATGCTCTTTTAGAAAAGTGCACAAAAACATAGCCAAATTTTGCACAAACTCTTGTTCGCTGTCACTTCCATTTGCGTATATGTGGTTCATATTCGTGTTCTGGTTAATCATTTGATCAAGTTGTGTCATAGTGTCCTTAAATAGATTTGCGAAGTTTTCGTTGTAATCTGGCACGGTCAACCCAGCTATTTCCGATAAGCATTTTAGGGTTACATTCCGGAACATTGGGACACTTAAAAATTTAAAAATCAGCGTTTCAATTAAAGTTGTTTCAAAAATATATCCTAAAGGAATCCAATTAAGAAAACGCAAAAGGGTTTCGAGTGTGACTTGAATGAGAGGCGCATTCATGGAGCTTTCGAGGACAAAAGAGCAAAGCTGGAATATTTGCGAGAATTCTGAGCACATCGTATCTTTCAAATGTTTGGCTTTAGTTTGTGTTATTTGACCAGAAGAAAAATCAAAAACCTCTTCACTAAGGTTTTTAAGTATAATCATATTATTTTTGCATAGCGATTCGTTGGTCTTAGATGCACCCACAATATCACTTATAAAAGTTTCCCAATTGCGTGGCCATTCTCGTTTTAATATTTGCACCAAGATTACATTTAATTTATTTAAATAAACCTTATTTGCTTCCATAGTAGCGGCATCTGAGGAGGTTTTAATTATTAAACCAACCACATACTTCTTTATGCCTTCGCATTGGTTACGAGGTAAAATTTTCCAGCGGGTCTTTATTACCTCCTCCAGAATTTGCAATGCATAGTACTTAGTTTGTTGCTTTTGAGAGAATTCCAAAATACTGTCTACACGTGTCCAGGCATCTGGATGCTCTTTGAGAGTGGTTAAAATATCTTGTGCTAAACGTAGCTGCTCACCTTGCGATGTATATAAACACTCAACAATACGATCAAGTAGATTAATATCTAACTTCTGTGAAAAATCCAGCAATTTGCTGGCTTCATCTGTAGAAAGCATTGCCATTGCTTTATAATAAAAGCAACGTTCCCTTCGACGTCTAGTGCTTTCCGCGTTAATTTTGTTCCGATGTTTTTATACGTTAGGGCGTGCACGTGGATGTGATGTTTTTCTATTAAATTCCAAAATAACAATTCTTTGTTCTGGCGCGCTTTTCTAAAAAATAAAAGAAAATTAGGTTTTTCAGTTTTATATTTACCGGCAGACAAGCAATTAAATTTGTTGTTGTGTAAACATATACTATATTATTTTGCAACAATGACGTTGGCGGCAGCAGTAACCTCCATTTTCGGGTTTACACACAATTGCACACACCAACCTTATAAAAAATTTCTAATGCTTTTGGTGTCAATTACAATACATCACAATAGGTGAGTAAATTAAAATTAGTGGCAGAAATTACAATAAACAAATAATAAACTTCACACATTTTATTATTTATTATTTTCAGTTATTTTTTTATCCAGACACATACTCACAGTTTGTATGCTTTGTGCTTCTTCTACTCGCTTCAGAAATGTATAAATGCGAAGAAACAGAAAACCGAAGACAAAATCGGCACTTCAGTCGAAATTGTTAGATATTCGCACTGCTTACAACTTTCTTTGAATATTACAGTTTAAGTAATTACCAAAATATCCAACAGATTTTATATTTTCCACATGCAGCTCTAAATATGAAAAAGTCAAAGCTATACTTTTTCCCAACCACAATTATTAATTCTTATGACCTGGTGTGAAATTGTGATTCTCTAATATTTATTACCAGCGTCCCTAAACAAAGTTGCTTAAAAATGTAGAGTATGTACCAGAGTTGCCGTTGTTAAATATAAATACAAATATATATATATGTATATGTATTTTACGCTATACATTAAACTTATCTCTAAAAAACGCGCAATTATCAGCAATGTATTAAATAAACTAAATCTATTAAAATATAATTCACATGAATTAAAATTTTTAAGAAAGAAATGAAAAATGGAAATAAAACAAATTGTACTAGAAATAGTTTAAAAAAAATGCTTCTGAACATATATCTATGTAATTGTTATTCATTCATTTTTCCTAGCATAAAGTTATGAATAATCATATTCATATTCGATTTGTGCAAAATGCCCTAATTTATTTATTATTTTTTCATCTTGTACAAGTACTGTATTTAAATTACAGAAACATATTATGTTATATATGTATATATTATTAAGCGTATATTTATAACTGACATATAGGTATGTATGTAGACGAACTCATATTTCATGCATAGAATTCAAGACCAAAAGTTGCGTTGATATTTTTGAAAAAGGAAAAATTTGTTATAATTTGAACAATTATATTAGTTGTTCTGGAATGAGTATAGATATACCGTTTTCTTCTAATATTACGATTTCTTTCGTGGAGATTGATATAATTTCAATTATTATAAAAATATGTATAATTTATAAAATGTGTGTAATTTACTTTACAAAGTTTTCAAATAAAACATCATAAAGCCTTGTGGTGCAAAAAAAAGTTTTTTCAAAACGTTTCAAATCAAAATTTTTCACATCCATAAGATAAACGGGAAATCACATATGTATGTATGTATGCATATCTTGACAAGTTTAGTGCCACATTCAACTTTTTGTTGTCGCATGTTATAATAAGCGATCTAATGGCGTTCGAACATAAGGCTGTTTGACCATTCCAAGAGCTTGTTCTAAAGTAAATGATTAGAAAACAGGATAGCGAAATGTAAGTTTGAATGTCTACCTGACCTGAATGTCACATTAACCAATAGAAGACAGATACGTAGATAAATTTTATATTTCAGTCTGCATCCCCAGTTGCCGTTGATATTTTTTGAGGAGAAAGCTACGTAATCTTGGCTCGTCTCAACGATTAAATTGGAAAAGCATTAGGCGAAACTACTAGCAAAGCCAAAGTAATAAGAGAGAAAACATGAGTTCAAGAGTTTTTGATATCTCGCCGAAGGAAGAAAGGCTGAAGTCGATCAATATACAGTGGAAATACTCAGACCTTAAAAGTAATGCCCCGGTAATCCACTTACTACAACAATCGCTCATGTATCCGAGTCTTGTTCTGGTGGAAAGTACTAGAATTTCTCTTTTAGAGTTAAATGACGAGTCATCCAAGCTATGCAGCGCATTCGGCACAAGCGATGTTGCTTCGAGTATTTTCCCTAGCCTGGAGTTTTCGTTGATAATTTCTATGTTACCTAGAAATATTTTGTAGTGCTTTCAATACTCCGCGTTACCGGATTTTTTAACACGTTGAAAGTTTTCGTGACTGTTTTTCACGTCTGTCCAGATCAGGGTTCCACCAGGGTAGTTTTTCCCCACTATTGACCCGGATTGGACATACTTTCTCAAAAACCTCTACAATGACTTCTATAAATTTAGCTACAGTATCTTCAAATTTTAAAACACTATAAATTCTACTCCTTATAAGTGGGTTCATTCCCAGATTGCCAAGACGATCATAAAAATCCAATTTGTGTCGCCAGGACTCCTAATCGCCCTTATAATATCATTCCTCCTATTGAGAGAAAATTCAATAAATTTGTGACCAGAGAAGAAGTGCTCTTCCGAGACCTTCTATTTACTTACTTAATTGACCATTAACAACCCGATTAACGGATTTCGGCCTGCCCTAACACATCCTTCCAGCCACCGCTGCTTCTTGCGCGCCTACGCCATTTGGTCACACCAATCGATGGCATGGCTTCCTAGATTTGGTCCTTCCAACGTAAACAAGGTTGTCCTCTTCGCCGTCTTCCGCAAATCCCCGTATTAAATACCCGTCACGTCGGAGCATCCTCCTCCTATGAACAACATGTCCGAGCCAGCGCAGCCTCTGGATGTTAATACGCTGCACGACGTCAATGTCATTGAGGAGCTCATACAACTCATTGTTGTATCGGATGCGGAAATCATCGCCAACTCGTACTGGACCGAAGATCTTACTTAGGACTTTTTTCTCGAATACTCGCAAGGCTGCTGCATCAGTGAGTGTCCATGAGTCAGCGCCATAAAGTAACACGAGGAAGATGAGCGTCTTGTAAAGCTTTGTCGTACGAGGAAGGTCTCTACTACTCAATTGCATATTGGGACCATAGTAATAACTGTTGGCAAGAGCGATCCTACGCTTGATCTCCAGGCTGACATAATTTTTGATGGTAACTGTGGAGACAAGATAAACAAATTCATCGAAAGTATAGTTATCGGCCGTAATTTGGAATCCAATGTCCCTTCTTGTCGCCAACATATACTTCTTTGTCCTCATTTACTGCCAGACCCATCTTAATAGACTCACTAAAGGCAGCACCAATATCTCTCCTGTTATGCCCTATGATGTCAATGTCGTCAGCGTACGCAAGCAACTGCACGCTTTTTCGGAAAATAGTGCCATTGCGATGCACTCCCTCCTTCCACTCTTCATGACGAAGTTCAGAGTTCGCATGATAAGGGGTCGCCTTGTCTGAAACCTCGCACGGTATCAAAAGGTTCGAAGAGGTCCACTCCTATCTAGACGAAGTTGCAAGAATTGCTCATCGTCATTCTGCATAGCCTTATCAGCTTCTCAGGAGTACCGAGCTCAGGCATTGCGACTAAAACACCATTCCTTAAGGGGCTATCGAAGGCTGCATTATAGTCGAAAAAAAGATGATATGTGTCAATTTGTTTTTCGTGGTTCTTCTCCAGAATTTGACAAAGTGTGAAGATCTGATCGATGAAGGACATGCCAGCTCTGATCCTGCACAGATAAAGTTATATTAGTGGTTTGAGGAGTGGCTTCATTCGTTAACACAATATGCCCGTAAGAACCTGATATGCGATAGGGAGAAGGCTTATAACTCTGTAGTTGGCGCAGGACAGGACAGAGGACCCAATCGTTGGGTATACTTTAGCCTAGCCATATTTTGTAAATAAGCTGGTGCATACAACCTATCAACTCATTACCTCTGGTCTTAAACAATTCAGCGATCAGGCCATCAGGACCTGCAGCTTCTTTGTTCTTAGGACTCAACTTTGACCTCCTCATGGCTAAGTGGCGGAGATTCCATGGCGTTCTCATCTTTGTAGGAGGACGCTTCGAGTAGTTTGTACTCTGATGAAGATTGCGGCTATTTTTTCGTTCACAGGAGTGAAATCAGAAACAAGATGTCGAAGTCTCTTATTAACCATAAAACAGCATCCGAATTCGTTCTTATCCGCTTGGCAGATGTAATATATATAGCATGATGCAAGACTTTTGCATCCTTGTCCTATCCATCGCATTTCCTGCATGGCAGTGATATCAGTCCTGTATTTTATGAGCATCCGCCAGCTGGGCAGAAACGCCTACCCTTTGAAAGCTGCGGACATTACATTAGCTTAATCTTAAATAGTAGTACTTTAAACGTTTGTATTGAACTTACTTTAAGAATATTCCTATTATGCGAAAAAAGGCGCGTGGTTTCCAAGTTGAATATATAAAAAGGAATGAAATAATGTTATTTAATGATTTCAGTGTTACCATATTTTTGTAATTGTTATGTAAAGAAAAAAGGAATAAGGAAAAAGAAAAAGTAATATCAATTAAGCCATAAATTAATTTTAAATTCCAACATCCTCACTTAAAATTCATTTAATAAAGCTTTAAGCCCATACTGTCCACAAAGCCGCTTAACTTATTATTCGCCAGGGGCTTACTCAGAATATCAGCTACCATCTCTTCAGAACTTTTGGACTTCAAGGATACATTTTCAGCTAGAATGTTGTCTCTAATAAAGTGATGTCTTACATCGACATATTTCGTTTTAGGGTGATATGACTCATTTAATGCAAGTTGAATGGCACTCTGGTTGTCGCAAAACAATGTAGTAGGTTCCAACTTATTACGAAACGCCTCTTTCTCTCATCCTCTTAACCAAAGCATTTCTTGTACTGCTACGCCCATAGCCATATACTCAGCCTCACATGTTGATAACGCCGTAGTTTTCTGCTTTTTAGAGCCCAATGATATAGTAGCACCTTTTTAATCAATACATATCCACTAACTGATTTTCTTTCATCTGGATCAGCTGCATCACAAAAACATAACAACTTGCTTGCTTTTCCATCTTTCAATTTGTAGTTAATTGTACCTTTCAGGTAACGTAAAATACGCTTTGCTGCAGTCCAGTGTTGAATTCCAAAATTGTTGTTAAAACGACTTAGTAAATTTATAGCAAAGCTTATGTCCGGCCTGGTAACTTGTGCCGCAAACAGTAGGCTGCCAATTAACTCCTGATTCGGCTACTTATTCATATCTTATTTGTTTCCAGCGTTCTGTTCATTTCTACAAAATTTCGAATTTGGTCCATTGGAGTTAAAACCGGATTACAAGAAACCATGTCAAAACGTTCCAATATATGACGATTGATCAATATTGACAAACTTTCACCTGATTTATTAATAACTCTCATTCCGAGAAATTGTTTAGCTACACCAAGATCTTTCATCTTAAATTCATCCTTCAAACTATTGATTAGGGAATTTTTAGTATCTTCGTTTTTCCATAATGCAATCATATCATCCATGTATACGGCAATAATTATTAAATTATCTGTATCTTCATTCATTACATAGACGCACTGATTCGTTTTTAACTGCCTCATGCCAAAATTCTTCAGTTTTCCGCTCAACTTTTCTTTCCACATTCTGGATGCTTGTTTCAGCCCATACAGTGGTTTATTTAATTTTAACATATGACCATCCGGAATTGATATACCCTCAGGAACTTCAATATAAATTTCATCTTTGAGATTTCCTTGAAGAAAAGCTGTACAGACATCCAAATGATTAATTTTTAAATCAAATTCTAAAACAACGTATTCACTGGAGAATACGTTTCTGTATAATCTATACCACTACGCTGCGCACAACCTCTCGCAACTAATCTTGCCTTATATTGTTGGAGTATTTAACATTCACTTTACATTTATTAATTTGTGTAATTTTCTTACGTATATAACTGTAATTATTAGAAATTGAATATTGTAATTACCTTGTTGTAAAACTCTATATTTTAATTATGCATTTTCTACAACTTGATTTTTGTTCAGAAAATGTTCATTCCAATCAAGGCATTCAAACTAGAAAGTTCTCGGCTTCTCTAATAAAGTCCAATAGGTTATGGGCCTTTGCTAACGTTTTTGTTTTTTTTTTTTAATAATTTAAAGTAAAGAGCAAAATATTAAAGAGCAATATAATTATAAAGTTTAAATTAAAGAATTTTACTGCTCTATACGGAAATATTTTGTTATTTTAAATATAATTGAATTAAAGAATGGCGGATATAAAGCCGAAGTTTGCAAAACTTACGAACAACAACTACGCAAATTGGAAATTTAAGATGGAACTTTTGCTTTGGAAACAAAATTTATGGAAGCATGTCATTGAAGGCAAACGTCCCTCACCAATTTTTCAAAATGGTATTATTTCTAATCTGTCCGTAATAGATGATTGGGAAAATAAAGATGACGAAGCGAGGGGTACTATAGGCTTGCTCGTGATGGATGACCAATTGTGCTATATTCGTAATATGAAAACTGCTGCAGACACATGGAAAGCACTTAAGGGTTAACATGAGAAGAATACGTTAAGCAACAAGGTGTATTTGATGAGGACCATTTGTAGCCTCAAACTTGAGGAAGGCGGTGATGCAGTTGCACACATTTCAGTCATGAACGATTTGTTTGCAAAACTAAGCGATGTCGGTGAAGAGGCTCTGTCAGACAAATGGAGTGATGCTATGCTGTTGAGCAGTTTACCTGAAAGTTATGATACGCTAACAACAGCTTTAGAGTCGCGCAAGAAAGATGAGCTAGCATTTGCATTGGTTCAGCAAAAGGTGATCGCAGAGTATGAAAGGCGTTTACATGCTGGTAATGGTACGAGTGATGCTGTTTTAAAAGTTGTTGGTAAGAGTAGTGCTGTTTGTTATTTTTGTAAAAAAACCCGGTCATCAGAAGAAAAATTGTGGCAAGTATAAAAATTGGAAACAAAAACAATTTTCAAATAACAACAAAGTCAACTCGGTTGAAGAAAAATCTCCAGATTTTCTTTTCACATTTGGTAAATATAACAAGTTTTGTTGGCTGGTAGATTCGGGTGCGACACGGCATGCGGTAAACGATTATAAATTTTTTGAAAATATTGATAAATCGTATAAAAGCCATATTCAATTAGCAAATGGGGAAAAAGCAGCTATTGAAGGCATTGGGTCGGGACAAATTGTGTTGTGTGATGAAAGCGGCAATAAGAACAGAATTTTGGCTAAAGAAGTGTCGTATGAACCCAGTCTAGTGCTGGTTTCGATGTATCGTTTAATAAACATTTTTGTCATATAAATCTGAATAACAAAAACTTTGGGGTTGCAGATATGGATGGTGAGATGTACATTTTACGTCAGTATGATAAGGCTAATATTATAATATAACATAATGAGAATTGCATTCATCAGTGGCATCGAAAGCTAGGTCATCGTGATCCTACAGCTATTAGAAAAATGTTTTCTGAAAATTGGGTTGATGATTTAAATATTGTTGAAGGCAATATTAAGGAAATTTGCGAGACATGTGTTAAGGGAAAGTTAACAAGAATTCCATTTCCAAAGGAATCGTTAAGCAAAACTACAGAACCATTACAGTTGATCCACAGTGATGTTTGTGGTCCAATGCAGACTGCTACACCGTCTGGAAAAAGATATATCGTTACATTTATTAACGATTACTCCGGTTTTATGACTTTATATTTGTTATCAAGAAAGTTTGAAGTAGAAGCATTGAAAAATTTTATTATGTATTGTCGAACAAATTTTGGTCGAACTCCAAAAGTAATAAGATCCGATAGAGGTGGTGAATACACCGGAAAAAATTTAATAAAGTTTTTAGAGTCTGAGGGAATTAACACTCAATTAACTGCTCTTTACAGTCCTTAACAAAATGGGAAAGCGGAAAGAAAGAATAGAACCCTAATTGAAATGGCGAGGTGTATGCTCATTGATGCCAATTTATCGTATCGTTATGGGGGGAAGCTGTCACAACTGCTAATTATATTCAAAATATAAGTTTTACAAAAACAATCAATTTAACACTTTTAAACCAAGTTTAAAAGAAGTTCATATTTTTGGATCCAAATGTTTTGTACACATTCCTACTGAAAAAAGGCGTAAGTTAGACAATACAGCGGTGGAAATAATTTTCTTAGGTTACGATAGTAACTCTAAAGGTTTTCGTTGCTATAATAGTACGTCAAACAGAGTGGTCATTGGTCATGATGTCCGTTTTACAGATAGTATTCGGAATCCTGATAACACAGAAATATCTCTTGATCTCTTAAGCCAAACCAATCGTAAAGTTAACCCTTTGTTGATTGAGGAGGAGAATCCTAAATCCGTTAAGGCGGATGATGAGAAAGCAATCAAGAATGATATTGTGGGTGTTGAAGTATATTCCGAAGGTAAAACAGACACATCTACTATTAGAGTTTACCAAAGGTAAAGAGCCTAGAAGACTGATAGACGAAATTTGGTTAACAAAGGATCTTAAAGAACCTAAATCGTACAGGAAGCTGTTGAGAGTGAAGAAAAAGAGCAATGGTTGGCTGCCACGCAGGAATAAATGATAGCCGATATTCTGACAAAGCCGTTGGCACCGAACAAACATAACTATTTTTGTAATAAATGCAATTTGAGGTGAATGAGGAGGAGTGTTGGAGTAATTACATTCACTTTACATTTATTAATTTTTGTAATTTTCTTACGTATATAAATGTAATCATTAGAAATTTAATATTGTAATTACCCTGTTGTAAAACTCTATATTTTAATTATGAATTTTCTACAACTTGATTTTTATTCAGAAAATGTTCATTCCAATCAAGGCATTTAAACTAGAAAGTTCTCGGCTTCTCTAATAAAGTCCAATATATATTTCATACTGCCATCTTCCTTTTTCTTTTTAAATACCCACTTTGAAGACAAATTTTTTATATCTTTATTATTTTTCATATGTTATTCTCCAAAAGGGAATTGTGTTCACTTTGAATAGCTTCCAACCAAAAACTTTTTTCATCACCATCTACAGCCTCCGAGTAATTCATTGGTTCATTTGTATCAGCAGTAGCAAAATATATGATATAATCAGTCATTTGAGGTGGTCTTTTTATTCTTGTAGATCTACGTGGTGTTGCTTCTTCTGTATTCAAACAATCATCTTCATTCTTCTGTTCTTCTTTATCGTCATCATCGTCAGCTGATTCAAAATCACTTTCATCTTCACCTCAGGTTTCATTTACATAATTAGAATATTCATCTACAATCCTCACTTAATTCGGATCATGTTCATGTGGTATATTATTATCTATTCCATTACCTAACTTTCCAAAAAACATTTCCTCTTCTACGAATACTACATTGCGACTTATGTGTAATTTTCTCATTTCTGAATCATACAATCTGTAGGCCTTAAAATTTTGACAACATCCCACCATGATACACTTCTTAGATTTTGGATCCCATTTGCTACGTAACTCCTTTCATTCCATACTATTCCAACACATCCAAAAACACGTAAAAGATTTCGATTTTGTTGTTAACCACTCCAAATTTCTTCTGGAGATTTTCCGTAGAGACAATTTTTAGGTGTGATATTCGCTAAATACGCTGCAGTGCTTGTAGCTTCTGCCTAATAAATTTTTTTAAATTTGCATCATATAGCATTGATTGTGCTTTTTCGACTAATGTCCTATTCATCCGTTCGGCCTTTCCATTTTGTTGTGGACTATATGGAGCAGATGTCTGATGTATTATGCCGCTGTCTTCACAAATATGTTCAAGGTGTGCGTTGCAATATTCCAAACCATTATCTGAACGAAGTATTTTAATTTTCTTACCCGTTGGATTTTCGACCACATTCTTAAAGCTTTGAAACATTTTTGGTGCTTCTGACTTGTTCTTCATCACGTATGAAGTATACAGCACCTCCGATTGACTTCTGTTCCATCGGTCCACAAACGTATGTGTGCACAAGTTGTAAAATTGCAGGTGTTTTTGTCTTCGATGATTTATACGGCTTCTGCAATTGTTTTCCTTGTAAACATGATCTACAAATATTTGACTCACTGCCATCAACATAATTAACACCTGAAGATACATCTGATCGTAGATTTTTAAGTTACCATAATTTTGTAATTATTATATAAAGAAAAAAGGAAAAAGAAAAAGTAATATCAATTAAGCGATAAACTAATTTTAAAATACAACAGTTTGCCGTTTGCTTGTTCTGGTTTTCATTGGATATTTTTTTGTGGTGTTTCCAAGCCCTAGGCACAACCCAAATTTAAAATCCAGAGGATTGGACTTAGCTGCACCACGTGGAGGCTGCGCGACAACTTGAATACACAAAACGGATCGTTCTGGAGGTCACCATGTTGACCACATACATACATACCTAATTGGTTATTACAACCCTTCAGTCAGGATTACGACCTAGTTTCTTACACCACTTATGTTGTGTATGGTAATTTTATACATCAGTGGCGGGACCTACAGTTTAAAGTCGAGTCCGAACCATAGACTTTTGTAAAACTTTTCATGGCAATTTTATTTACTCTCAGAGTTTTTGTCAAAAATCTGCTGAGAGGAAGTTGTCGAAAAAATACATACATACATAATTGGTCATTACAACCCTTCAGTCAGGATTACGACCTAGTTTCTCACACCACTTATGTTGTGTGTGTTAATTTTATACATGAGTGGCGGGACCTACAGTTTAAAGTCGACTCCGAACGACAGATTTTTGAGAAACTTTTCATGGCAATTTTATTTACTCTCAGAGTTTTTGCCAGAAATCTGCTGAGAGGAAGTCGCCGAAAAAATACTTTTTGTATTTTATTTTGATGTCTGGCCTGGGATGTGAACCCTGGCAGTCAAATCTTTATCTTGTTTGTTTTCTGTTACAAAAATAGGCTTGTTATTTACTTTACATATAGTTAAATTATTGGAGATAGATAATTAGGTCAAGGTCACCCCGTTCACTGGATCTCATATAGCATGACGAGAGTTAGCATCACAGCCAATCAGCTGACCAGCTATATCAGGCTATATAAGTGGAGGAGATATAGTATTGTTTACTATTGATCTTCGAAGATATTATAGTTAGGTTTCAGTTGTCGAAAAAAGGAAGCAAATACAGTGCACGCTCGCTAATGTGAACTAATTAAAACTGGCGTTGTTCACTTTTGCGAATTGTTCACATTTCCGAATACCGAAAAATTTAAAACAGAATTATACCTTTTAAACAAAAATCATTATTTATTAATTTTTTATTTTTTTAGAATTTTTTTAGAACTCATTTTATAATTTAATCTTCACAAACTTTCTTCACAGTATCTAAATAGCAATTGAAAAATAAATATGCAAGCAGATGTACTAACACATACATATATTTATGTACACCTAAAACGGGGATTCCTGCATCTAATAAACACAGAATTTTAACGTTTCAAGTTAAAAAAAAATTCTGTGCAAATTATAGGGCTTTTTACATTTTTTCATCTTTTAGAGTAGTCAATGAAGCAAAAAATATGTTCACATTAAGCGGTGTTCATATTATGCGGTGTTCATATTAGCGCGCGTGCACTGTATGTCATTTAAATGCAATTCGGTTAAATGCAAATGTAAAAAACGGCACTTAAACGGAATTTTCACTTAAGCGAACTTCGGATAAGTGCAAAACAATTTCAATTAAGCAAAATGACCTGTTTCTAAATATTATGACTATTAAAATAAAACAAATTGATATATATTCCACTTTTTGATTCAAATTTATTGTTTAAATTCAAATATCGTGCATATTTAAAAAAGTGTTATTGAGGGTACAGGTATATACATTTTGTAATAAAATTGAGCCGTCGCTATAAATTTTTTGTCGCCGGTAAATTATTTGCAATTAACGGAGTTATTTTTATATAAAAATGATCTTTTACAGACAGAATCGCTTTCATTTAAGCGGTTTTACAGTTAAAAAAATTTTCTTTTAAACGGAGTAGAGTTTCTATAAATTCATAAAAAAGAGAATAATATTAATTTTTAATTATGTGATTTTTGCAATAAAACGGTGTGCTTTTATCAAAATTCCACTGTATACAGTATACTTATCCTTATCGTTCGTCCTGCAACATTTCTCCTGGAGGCACTGTTGCTGGGCTTTATGTGAGAGTTGTATCTTTTGTAGCTCTTATGATATGCCCAAAGCCGAACACAATTTTTTGTTTATAGCGTCAAAATACGGAAAACTTTATTAATAAAATATTGAAACTGTGTCAATTTCAGAATTAAATATATAAAAAATTGTTCTTTCAATTTAAAAGTAAAAAGAAAAATGTATATACAGCGAGCAAAGAAAAAATTATGTACACTTACTACAATTTCGTTTTTCTTATTGTGTCAGGTGTTTGTATATTTTTCTTCTTTTTCTTTTAACATTTTTCTTCCCATCGTCATTCTTTAACAATTTTTATAAATTTTTTTAACATTTTTTTTCCATCGTCATTCTTTAATCAACATTTTAATTCCCATCGTCTTTCTTTAACAATTTTTATAAAAAATTTTAACATTTTTCTTCTCATCGTCATTCTTAAGTCAGCTGTTTTTGACAACATTACTATTTCTCAACAACAAAAAATCCCTGTTGTTTTTGTATTGTTGTACTTATTGTAATAATATTCTCACCTTATAATGAATTCGCCTTGGGACCTACAGTTTAAAATTTTGAAAAACTTTTTCATTGCCAGAAATCTGCTGAGACGAAGTCACCGAAGAAAAATTTCTATATTTCGTTTTGTTGGACATGTCTGACATGGGGTTTGAATCGACGATAAAATAAATAAAAATAAAAAGAAGCTAATAAACGTAATAAAATTACGCAAACAAATATATAAGAATGTACGATAATGTGAATAAAATAAACATGAAACAAAACAAGAACAACACTACAACGCAACACAACGGGCAAGGTCTCGAAGTTGCCCGACATTAAAAGAAGACAAAATAAATTTAGAGAATGTTGTCATCCAGTAGTGAGTAATGCCCTGGTTACCCATGCGTAGGAAACGTAAAATCGTAACGTACGTAGCCTTAAAAACGTTTTTGTAGTTATAGAAACGTAAAAACTGGACATATGTCAACAAAGAATGTAAATAAAAACGAAACAAAACACAAAGCAACACACAAACCAACACAACACAATGCAAAGAAATTGGTATACAGACATTTGCACGCAGCATCAGTGTTGCCTTTTTTGGTTATTTTTTTGTTCAATGTGTAGATTTGGTTACTATTTTCCTTATAAAAATAGCTTTTGTTTTGTTTGTTTAAATTAATTAATTAGTAAGATTATAATTTTATTTTGTTATTTATTGTTTCTTTTTTCTCAATCATAATTCAAATTTGAAAAAAAATTAAAAAATTCGAATTTAATTTTGGTTCTATTTTTTCTTATTTGGTTATTTTTTCACAAATGTTGGTTACAATATTTTTTTCTGTGGCAACACTGCTCATCATCTCTCATGTTCAAATATCACGTCAAAACGTGGGAGAATTCTGTTTTATACCTTGGTTACCCAAGTGTAAGAAACGTAAAATCGTAATGTACGTAGCCTTAAAAACGTTTGTGTAGTTATAGAAATGTTCAAAACGGGACATATGTCAACGAAGAATGTAAATAAAAACGAAACAGAACACAAAGCAACATACAAATGAACACAACACAATGCAAAGAAATTGGTATACAGACTCATCATCAGTGTTGCCGTTTTTTGTTCAATGTGTAGATTTTTCCGGATTTGGTTATGATTTTTCTTATAAAAATAACTTTTGTTTTGTTTGTTAAAATTAATTAATTAGTAAGACTATAATTTTATTTTGTTATCTTTTGTTTCTTTTTTTTCTCAATTATAATTAAATTTGAAAAAAATAAAATAAAAAAACTGTGAATTTAATTTTGGTCATATTTTTCCTTATTTGGTGATTTTTTCACAAATGTTGGTTACAATTTTTTTTCGTGGCAACACTGCTCATTTTCTCTCGTTGCGTTACGCGTGGGTAACTACAGCATTTTACAGATCGTTCCGTTTGCTAACGAGAGAGCAACGTCTCCATGTGTTAAAAAGGCAACATTTTTTACGGTACATTACGTTACGTGTGGGTAACTGCCGCATCAGATTTTGCCAGTCAGTATTGACAGCGAGTTGTAATAAAAAGTGTGACGTTTAGCGCAGTGAAACTGTAAACAAAAGAGCATGAATTAAGGTGACAGTGAAGTGTTATCAATAGTGTGTATAAATATTTAATATTATGTATATTAAATCTTTTAAATAAATAGAGGATTTATTTAAACAAAGAAATAAACCACAAATAAAAAAAAAAATTTTGTTTTAATTTCAGACTTTGATACCACGGAAAATAAACGTTTTGAAAATTATAAATATTAACAAATATATTTATTAATATTAACGACCAATAATAACAAGTAAAGGCGATGAAGGCAACGAATACACACATTTATGTGAACAATTAGTTAGTTGCACATATTCGCAGGTTGCTTTGGCTAGAATAAACGACAGAAATATAATAATAATATAATATATCAACTGTAAGTTTGTTTGCTACGAAATGGTAGCATCTTTGGCAATAAAAATGAAATATCGAACTCAATTATTGAAAGAAATTAAATAAATATTGAATTAGTAATACCACTAATTTAATTTTATAACACTAAGGGCCATTATTACAACTTCCCTTTAAAGTTGGGTTTAGTTAAAGGTAACATGAGCTAAAGTGAACTGTAGTGTGTTGGTCACACTTATCCACTGTTGTGTGTTGGTTACATTTGTGCTACTTAAAAATGCATTTGATACATTCCCCAATATAAACAAAACTGTCAATGATCAATAAATTATGACGGCACGAGGTATCAAATTGCATTATACAAATTTTTAGTATGTAATAATTGCAAAGTAGCAAAATACTGACCATGCACACTCTAAGTTAAGTAAAAACTAAATTAGGTCATAAGAATTAATATGTAGAGAAATTAGACTTAAGAAATTAATATAAATATCTGTAAATTGATTGATAAAATTGGAATAAAATTAATGATCATAACAGCTCTTTAGCTGATAAAGAAATTTTTTTATTCTCATTTAAACTGCGGCTTATTAGCCATAACCAAGCGGCGTGCTCGCCCTAATAATAAGCAAACCCGGACTGAAACAAGACTGACCGCCAATTAAAATACAAACACATACAATACATTTATTACACCTACAGGAAATATTCCTCAAAATATGTAACACCATAAACACCCCTGTACCGCCTAAGGAATCACAACAACAAACGTAGAGAGAACTCTAAGGATGCTGCTATTATTGTGAAACTGTGGTATGACAAGAACATAAAAAAATATGTGAATGATGACCTTATTCAAATAGACGAAATGGATAGCCTACATAAGTTATTTCCTAGCAACGTTGTTTAAACACCTAAGATATTTCCCGACTTTTATAAACCTCACCATCTTCATCATCAATTTAAGTGATATGTACTTCTACTATACCTTTCTAACAAGTATGTATTACTCCTTTTTATTAGAACGCTTAATTATTATAACCTTTGATTTACACCTAATTCTGGAAAGCATTGCCAGAATTTTCTTACGATTTAATGACTTCTAGTGGTTCTAATTCCAGAGACAGTGTGTATAACATAAGAATTCTTGCTCAGCAAAGACTTGGTTTCAACATTATTCACATAAATGCTCAGAGCTTGAATAATAAGTTGACGAATTTAGGTATTTATATATGTATGTCCGCGGGTATTGATGTTATTTGCGGTTACGAAACTTGGTTTCCCGTAGATGTTCAAGATTCAGTTTTTAATTTACGGGGCTTTAAGCTTTTCCGGTCGGGTAGGAGAAGCTTAATTAATGGAATTGAGACCAGGGCCAGGGGAGGTGGAGTTGCGATTTATGCAAGGGAAAATTATTAACTCACATTGGGAGTGAAATAGAATATTTATTTCTGGATATTTCAACTGGCGACAGACAGAAGTTTCTTCTAGGTAGTATTTATAGACCGAATTGTAGTTTGAATCTTAAACCGTTTATTTCCATTCTTGAAGATATTACCTTTCAATATGACGACATAGTTATCGTAGGTGACTTCAATAATATCCTTCTATTCGATAATCCGCTAATTGGGCCAATGCTATCACTTCATCTCAATCCTGTAAATGTTTCCGCACCTACACACTTCCCTTCAACGACCAGTAGCCTGATTGACCTGGTATTTGTAAATCACAGTAAAACGGAAATGTTATATGACCAAATTTCTGCTTCCAAACCGATCTAACCATGATCTTCTCTTCCTGAATTGTAATATGTCTGTAACTTGTGCTGTAGACACATATATCACTTGTCGTAATTTTAAGAATATAGATTATGGAACTTTAAATACTAAATTAGATAACATATATTGGGACTAGGTCTATACACTAGGTAATGCTAATGACCAAATATCGTTTATTCAGGAAAATGTGCGTCTGCTTTATGACAGATGCGTTCCTGTCAAAACCAGGTTCATCAAAAGTAGTATGTTTATGGGATTTCTGGATCAATTTTTTCATACAAATTTGGGAGCATGCCTGCTTCTTCTTGTTCCTTTTATTTGTATTGCTCTTCAAATGATTGGACGGACAGAAAGAGTGTGTGATCGTTTTCTTGGGATAATAAAGTCTTGTCACGTTTTATCATAGTCAAATGTGGGATAACGACATACAGTCACACAGATTTTATACGTAGGGGGTACGTATAATTATATGTGTGATTGTAGTTGTACGTGTTGTTGTGTTTTTGTGTTATAAGGATCTTTAATTTTAAACTGATAAGAAGGGATGTACACCTGTGTGGTCGTTTTTTTTTCATGGATAAGTAGAACATCTGTTTTTTACATAATTGAATTTACTACCCATTACTTATAAAATGTATTACACCTTCATCAACATCACAGAGTATAAATAGACTTGCTATAAGAATTTAGATTATTTTTAGTTTTACTGTTTTAAAGAAATAAACTTATACAATAAAGAGATTAATTAAAACAAATTAGTTTTTTATTTTATTAGATTTTTTTAGGTATGTATATTTTATTTCAGCGTGCTCGCCTTAATAATATGCAAACCAGGACAGACATAAAACCGACTGACAATTAAAATACACATATATTACATTTATTACACAACTTTAAAGTCACCTTTAAATTATTTTCGTTATTAGAACCTAATGATAAAATAAAGTTTACTTTTTCAAAAATATGCCAGTGCCGGAGCAATGTCGATAACACTGCTCAATTAAACAAGTTCTTTTTAAACGCATTGGCAACGAAGGGCTTCGTTTTTTTTTTTGTATATGCTCATTTTGTTTATATTTTAAGTTACCATATTGAAAATAATATACAATATGGCAAGTTCAAACATAAACTTAACTTTAAAAGTTACTGGTAGGATGATCCTCCTTTTAGCTTAACGTTCACTTCTACCATATTGTCCACTTATAATAATGAAAAACAATTTATCTGCCCGTAAAAATCCTCCCTTTTGTTAACGGCAAGTTGTAATAATGGTCCTAAGAGAAGTAAATAAAATTTTGAAAATATATACATATTTATAAAACTTCTTAAGAAATTAAAAAAGTAATTATCGAAATACTTTTAATGAAATTGATCATGTTAGCCATTGTCGTTAAAATTTATGAATATTCTTCCCATAAAAACAAATTTCTTCACATTCCTATACACAAAAAAATAAACCATATACATACATATAAATATAGCAATTGTTATAACAAATATTTTCGATGTCGGAAAAGATTATCACAACATTAGTGGATTTCATTCTCGTTTTCAAAATAGAGAAGACGGAAATGAATATGGCAGTATGGTGTAGTTTAAACTAAAGAAATTCTCACTTACACTCAAATCTCTTTATTATTTGAACACATTCAACTGGGTCAATTTCCCTTCTCCTTTTCCTTAATGTTCATTCTTTCATTTCGGAAATTGATGAAAGACTAAACAATATAAACAAATACAAGAGATTATAGTCGTAGAAGACATGAACATTGATATAATAAGATAAAATATATTTCAAAAACAAACTACATGAAAACGATAATGTCAAATGGACTGAAATGTATGATACAAGAAACCACATGTTTAGATATAAACAGACAAACAAGTATATGCACTGACCAAATTCTTATCAAAAATAAACAGACGTGTTTGAACTCATATAACGCGATTGAAAAAACAACAATATCAGACCATTATTCTCTTTTCTATTCCATCAATGAAAAAGGACGAAAAGACGAAAGATAAGAATTATCGGCGCATAAAGCTAAATAATAATAAAATTAGGAAACATATAAAGTAAAATTGAAACGTTCTTATTCTACATAAGCAAAATTTTGAAAGTAAATTCAAATCAATTTCGAAAAAATTTATGAAAACTTCAAAAAACCAATAAACAAAATAAGAGAAAGCAATAAACAGAATAAAGTAAAGGAATCAGAATCAACGGATAAATAAAAACATTACAAACAAATGTTATATATTCGATGAACTTTTTAAAAAGTGCCAAAATAATAATGTCCTAAATGAAAATAATTGTAAAAAAATTAGATGCTCTTGAAATAAAGACACCTTTCACACAAGAAACAATTATTATAGAAAAAATATATAGAAAATAGTAATAATACTTGTGAAACATGGTTTTTAGTAACAAAATTACACAAAACATTTAAAATGAGAACTTAACAAATGTGTTAAACAACTTTACTACAAATTTTTCTGTTAGTGTGACAAAATTTTTCACAATTGTAATGTTTGAACATTAAACCACTTTGATATATAACTTTAATTCTTATTGAACGTACTAATTAACAAGATATATAACTCTAAAGCAGTCTCCAAATTGCACTGGACGAGTATTGGTCTGTGAACTGTAAACGCATCACGTGTAGTATATTTCTTTTGTATAATGAAATACAATTTTAAGGGGAAAAAAAAACCAAAAAATTCTTTTTTCCCTTTCCTTTTTTCTTTTTCTTCGTAAATTCGCGAAGTGTTGTACTGAGTTTATATTGTATTAATGATTCATAATGGCCCCTCATAGGGATAACCGGTTTGCTTTGCTAGTAGTCCGTAGTCCCCAAAGCAAAAGAAAGGAGAAGAATAGAGGAAGATCTCCTGTTGATTTTCCTTCTCTTTCCCCTCCAACTGTTATAACCCAAAACTCAAAATATGTTGTTCTTGCTGAAGTTGATGACAAAAACCCGTTGTTGGACTACTCTTGCTTTGCCATGCACAGAGAACTTCGCCTAATTAGTAAAGACATTATTTATATTTCCGAAATAAGAGACGGTAAATTACTATTATTAGTAAAATATAGTTTGACTGCAAGCAAGTTTCTTTCCTATAAAGAATTGTTTTGGTTTATGTCCAATTGTGTATAAACTATACTAAACTATTTACGCCCCATATTCAATAAAAATTCCCGTTAAAGAAATCATTGAAGAACTTAATTAACAGGGCGTTGTTGATATTTATAAATATGAAATATTATCAGACGGCAAAAAATTTCCTGGGGTGTTAACCTTTTAACGCATACACATACATAATTGGATTGGTCATTACAATCCTTCAGTCAGGATTACGACCTAGCTTCTCACATGTTATGTTATGTTATGTTATGTGTGTTAATTTTATCATGTGTGGTTTAAAGTCGACTCCGAACGACAGATTTTTGAAAAGCTTTTCATGGTAATTTTATTTACTCTCAAATTTTTTTCCAGAAATCTGTTGAGAGGAAGTCGCCGTAGAAACATTTTTTATATTTCTTTTTTGTTGGAGATGTTTGACCTGGGGTTTGAACCGTGCCCTCACGTCTCATAAGCCAACACACTACGTACTAGACTACGGCGATCCCATCTTTTATCCTTTTAATGTTTGATTTATATCATCTCCTACAATCAATTGACATTATTTGGTATAAAGTAAAATTGCGAGAATACATCCCAAATCCAATGAAATGTAAAAGCTGTCAACTTCTAGGGCTCACAATGAAATGGTGTATCAACTCTCCATCTTGTGTTAACTGCAATCTTCCTCCTCATTCACCAAGCGATTACACTCGTATATTTTGTGATGAGAAACACCCCTCATAATCAAATCAATGTAAAAAGTTTCTCCTGCAACAAGAGACCCTCAAAATAAAAACCAAATAAAATTGTTCAATGCGTGATGCCTTAGACTAACCATCACATACTAGCTGTATCGGGCCGTGGTGTAGCCAATCTTGCTCTACAAGGTAAATTTTTGGTGGGTGGTACACAGTAACAAGTGCCACTGCCGGCTGATATGCAGCCAGTCAGCTGTTCTGATTACCAATGCGCTCTGTTCCACTCCAACCAAGGCTGTATCTGCTATTCTTAACTGGCTCCCCTCCGACCTCCTATTGAAAAAGAGGGCGGAGTTGGTGGCAGTAAGACTGTGGTCAAATCCTGGCCTATGGGCATGCTGCTATACTGACAAGATATAGACACACTACGGTCGATTATATAATTCCTTTTAGAATGACGACTACGGAATTTTGGTCTGAGGAACTGTAGATTCCCAGTGGGACTCTTAAAGTTTACACTGGATTGGGTAGGCTGTGATATCTTTATTAAGGGTCCTGATGTTAAACTTTATTATAGGCTGTCTGATCTCTGCAATGCTTTCCTAGCAGAGGCCATGGCAATTTTTAAGGCGGCGCAATGCTTGTTGACTGGCGGGATTTTCCTTGAATAATTCGGAATTTACTCGGATAGCAAGGCTGCGATTAAATTCATAACGAACGTATTTTCAACGTCCGTCCTTGTCCATTTCTTCGAGAAATTTCGGAGCATTCGAAGTAAAAAGATATCGTTGGAATTTGCATTGCTGATGAACTGGTCAGGGCCGGTACAGAGTTAGCAATCTCCGACATGTAACAGGGCATAGGTATTCCCATTGCTTCGGTTAATTTGAATATTGTCCACTCGTTTAAGGAGACCCATTGTAGTTGGCAGCAGGAGAGTACGTGAAATATTGTTAGACTCTGCTGGACACGGAAGAGGACTTACTTACTTCTGTCCTTAAATCGTATGGCCATTCATCGCGCAATATGGACAATTGTCCCTTTGGTAGGCATGTTTAAAGGCCCGGCATTCTAACTAACGGCTTTTGCCTCTGGGGAAGAGGAAGAAACTATTGTTTACTTCATGTGTCAGTGAGCTGCTCTTGTTGTTATGAAGGTTTCTAACCTCTAATTTTCTGACATCGTTGACCAAGCTCTCTCATATAAAGATTGCTGCAATATCAAGATTTATTTTAGACTCGCGATGTTTTTCTCTAGGGAATGGTTAAACCCCAGGTAGAATAAAATGAGGTACCAATGCTGGCCAAAGTGAGACCTCTTCCTTCGAGAGGGTCCGCCACCTAACCTAATCTAAACGTTTCCGTTCTTATCGATCTCTATGGTTTGTACCGACGTGTCGATGTCATATTAGAGATGATCAAAACAATAGTGACTCAAGTTTTAAATAATACCCAATCCAACAGACAAAAACTTTAAAATTTAACACCAAACAGGCCGATTGGAATATTTATCGCAAAAATAATTTTAATTTTAATCAGCTATTTAGTAGTTCTTTTGATGTGAACAAGGAAGCTGCTTTTATAAGCATGACAATTAAACTTTCTGCAAAGGAAATATCTATTTACCACCTAATAAGAGAAGAACAAAAACTGTTCCTTAATGGTCACCCGTTATCCAAAAGCTCAGGAATTTTGGAGAAAATTTCGTCATAATATGTTTACAGGCAATCTCGCAAAGTACATGAAAAATAGCGCCATTTTTAATCGGGCGAAAAATTATCGAAAATGATTCATTTAAACAATTTACTGTCACTCTAAACCCATTAGTATCATCATAATCGCAAAATATAAGAATTTATCAAGTAACTATATACCTTGAACTATATTTATCTGCCATTTCTTTAGCAATAATATTCTAACATTGGCTAATAACATATCTGAAACATTACTTAATAATGGTCACAAAACTCTACAGGCTCATTTTTTAATTTTCTTTTTTAAATTCATTTTTATTTACAGATTTTATGTACAGTTTTTCGAGCTGTTTTCCTAAAATATTACAACGAATTATTTATATAAACACAGTTTTTACCTTAATTTTTAATGATTTTCAAGGAAAAAATAGAAAAACCATTATCTGAGAAATATGCGTAGTTTAATAAATACAGAAAATTTATAAGTATATAGCTAAATTAGCCGAAGATAATTTATAATTTCAATTTGCTAATTTTAACTTAATATTGCCCTCAGGCCGATTCTAGACAATCCCTTATCAGTTGATAAGAATAATTTTCGATACTTTCATTATATTTATTATTGATTTTTTTATGAACTCTTCAATTAGCTCATAGCCGGTGAAAAAACTGTTTGGAGTATCTCCAATGTCTGTTAATTTTAATCTTACGGCATTTATTTCGAATTATTTATAGTTTTTTCAGGTGCATCTTTGCTGTTTTATACCATATGGGCCTAGCATAAGTTAACACTGACCTGATTACACATTTTTTTTCGAACGTCCCCGGCCCACCCTCACCCGACCGCGGAGGGCTCGTCCCCATTACGTAGGGACACGTACACACTACAGTCCGGACTGTAGCGGGTGAGGGAAAAGTAATGGCAACGAGAACATAAATCAGCTACAGAACTTAATCACAAGCTGAATAAAGTAACAATAAACAGGAACTACCTATGACAAGAACGAAAATACATTTTTATATAATAATTTAAAAATTAATGCCAGCATATTAAGCTACGGTTTATATTACAAACACTACAATTAAAATCAATAAAATCATAATATAAGTTAAAATCATTACATAATCTGCGAAAAGGAAAATTACGTTCATAGTTCGTTCTATAAAAACCTAAAGAAAGAGGAAGATAGTGCCGTGAAAATCTTGCTGGAATACTGAAATTCAGGTTACAAAGCAAAAACTCAGAATCGATATCACCTTTAACCAGATTAAAAACCAAACAAACCCCTAAAACAGCCCTTCTACGTTCTAAAGTTGGAAGTTTTATCAAACCTAATCTAGCCTCATATGACGGAAACCCATTGGCACAATCCCATCCTAAGCCACGTAATATATATAAAATAATAAAAATTGCTTCTGCACTGACTCTATTGAATCAATATGACAACGATAGTATTGATTCCAAATAATAGACGCATTCTCCAAAATATGTCTAACAAGTGAAACGTATAGCAGTCTTGTTATATAAGGATCAATGAATTCCCTAGCTCATCTTTTCACAAAACCAAGAACAGCCCGAGCTTTGCCAATCATCATACTAATATGATCAATAAAAGACAGTTTCATATCCAATAATACTCCCAAATAAAGAAATGTAGTCACAGTTTCCAAAGGGCAAGAATCAATCACATAAGTGGACGAAATTACGCCCCCGCGAGAGAAAACCATGCATTTACATTTTTTCAAGTTAAGATCCATTAAATTAATTCTACACCAAGTTACAAACAAATCAATATTTCGCTGAAGAACAGCCTGACCATGATCATCATCAAAAGTATAAAATAATTTAACGTCGTCAGCATACATCAGAATATTACAATCAGAAATAGAACAAGGAAGATCATTAAGAAACAATAAAAACAGTAAATGACCCAAATGGCTACCCTGCGGAACACAAGAAGTAACATATACAGTCTTAGACAATACATTCATAAACAATACCCTCTGAGTCCTAAGGGAGAGGTAGGAGTCTAGCCAACGATGAATAATATCAGGAATACCGATTAATGAAAGTTTAAGAAGCAAAATTCTATGATCAACTCTATCAAAAGCTTTACTGAAATCAGTATAAATTACATCAGTCCGAGCTCTGGCAAGAAAACCCCTGAAAACATGTGTAGTAAATTCAAGAAGATTACTGACAGTCGACCTACCTTTTAAAAAACCATGCTGCAAAGGGGATATTAAAGATCTCGTATTAAAAAAGAGATAATCCGTCACCAGTTTCTCCATCAACTTGTGAGTAGCACTGAGTTTGTCAATACCCCTGTAATTGGAAATATTGGATAAGTCGGGTAATAAGACTTATGCAAAGGAATTATGAACGAACTCTTCCAAATAGATGGAAAATGACCAGCCCTCAGAAGCCCATCGAATATAACGGTCAAAGGACCACTCAAGACAACAGCGCACTTTCTTAAAATACAGGCCGGTACCCCGTCAGGGCCCGGTATGTATGTAAGTTTTAGTCCAGACAAAAACTCAAGAACAGACTCCTCATCAAATGAATATATATTAGAAATAGAGACACTTCCCACTGAATAAGGATATGAAAATCCGCTACTCAGATCAGGGCCCGAGTTCAACTGCCTATAAGTAGACTGAAAAAGTCAGCAAACATATTCGAAATATCAAGGTAACTAGAGGACGATACGCCCCCATAAAACATCTCAGCGGGAAATAAAGATGATTTACGTTTAGCTCGAACGAAGTCGTAAAACGACTTAGGATCGCTAGCGAAGTTCGACCTGACTCTAATCATATATTCCCCATAACAGTAATGATTCATTCTACGGTAATCCGCACGCGCTCTAGTTATCAATAGTCGCCATGGTCTAGTAGGTAGTGTGTTGGCTTATTAGACGAAAAGCCAGGTTCGAGCCCCAGGCCAGACATCAAAATAAAATACAAAAAAGTATTTCTTCGGCGACTTCCTCTCAGCAGATTTCTGGCAAAAATTCTGAGAGTAAATAAAATTGCCATGAAAAGTTTCTCAAAAATCTGTCGTTCGAAGTCGACTTTAAACTGGACGTCCCGCCACTCATGTATAAAATTAACACACACAAAATAAGTGGTGTGAGGAACTAGGTCGTAATCCTGACTGAAGGGTTGTAATGACCAATTATGTATGTATGTAGTTATCAATTTTAGTGACGATCTTTACATCAAGTTGGATGCGAAGCTCGAACTGAAGACAACTTTGACAAGTTATTCTAACGTGTGTAACCATAATTAAGCTTTTGATCCAGACACATACTACCTAGATATTTAATAACATTCTAAAAATATATGTTTTCATTCTGAAGACTAAGTTGACAAGTGGGTAGACGTTAAGGAGAGCTGTTGCACGGAAATATAATGGGCTGGGTTCTGTTGGTATTAATTTTTATTTAACATTTGTAAAAGAAATTTCTTCAAGCCTCGAAACTTTCTTTTATTTTCTGGTTGAAAGAGTAATAGCCAAACTAGGAGGAGAATAATCGGAAGTAAAAATGGAATTTAATAATTAAAGGAAACTGCTTGTGAACGAGTTAGGAGACAATAGTGTATTTTTTACTGGTCCTGAATAGTTTTGTCTATAAGGAAATCGGCCACAAGCAAACATAAAAAATTTGGTATATTGGCTTTGATCAGCTTTTAAATGAGATCGGTGCCTCAAAATCTTTTTCCACGTCCAAAACTATAATTCCTATAGATTTCTTGTTACGTTTATTAGCTTTAAGTGCTAGTTACCCATACGTAACGTAACGTACCGTAGCGAACGTTCTCTTTTTAGCATATGGAAAACAATGTAAATGCTTACCGAAACGTTCTCTCTCGTTAACAAAACGGAACGATCTGTATAAAACAGAATTCTATAACGTGTTTACGTGACATTTGAGCATGAGTGATGGGACTGTTGTATACAGAGTTCCATTGCGGCATATAATGCCTTCTTTGGTACATTCATGTTTATTTATATAAAAATTTTAAATTGTTACATGTATATAATGAAATTGTATATAATGAAAATTATTGAATTATCGTCTAGTCCAAGTGATTTAGTTTTTTTAAGCGGCGCAATTAATAAAATGACTTTGTTTGTTGATATATGTAATTTGTCTTCAGAATAGACATTTGTTAGTTCTAATAAATTGTCACCGGACTTAACAATTCTATCAAATGAGATGTTAGGTTACAAGAAGAAGCAAAATAATCCGATAGTAATTGCGCTTTTTCGTTATCATTAATAATTTTAGAATTTCCATGAATTTAATTTGGGATCCTTTTCGTTTTTTTACCTCTTAAACAACGGCTGATCTTCCAGAAAGATTTGTTCCTAGGTCTTAATTTCGACAGCATGGAATTCCACTTTTGGTTGCGATAGCTATTTATCGCATATCACATAACACACACCATGACTCAAAGTGTACATCTAAGCATGGAGCTGATTTTATAAACACAATGTAAATAACAAAGGATCAATACGTTTTTAAAAATAATAAATAAATAAAATATTCCGCATATAAGGGCCAAAAATATGCTTTACTTGAAGCGTTGTTTTACAAAAAATCATACCGAAGGATTAAAAAGGCCAGATCTAAAACCCTTAAGAAACCTACAAATGATATAGGACAACACATTATATTCGTTATACGTTGACATGAACCCAGAAAGCTTAGTTTAAACCGAACGCCAAGAATGTTTCAGCTTAATTATCAGCTCTTCAGAAACAAAAAAAGATTAGCGAATCTATTTGAACTACATTTCACGAGTTAGATTTATTAATTAAATTATTAAAACACTATTTATATAGATAGAGTAAGAAAACTTGTATTTTATTAAAATGATTTTATAAAGGGATTTAGTTTTTTTTTTGTCTTAAAACCATTCTAAAAAAGCATTGAGCATTGCGTTGACAATCGCCCAGAGTTAACGCTGTAGTGACGTAAGTGCGTTAAAGTTGTGTGATGTAAAGTGGGTTGTTACGAAAATGGAAATGGTGTTTTGCTTTTACAACGTGTAACGTTAAAATTACAAACAAAAGCTACAAAAACAAAAACAATGAACTTGTTTACATGATAAACAAGTAAATAAAAATATACCAACAAAACACGTGTATAAAAAAGTGATAAATAAGTAAACAAAAATACAACAACAAACACTGCAAGAACAAATGTAAACAAAACACACAAATGTAAACAACATGTTTACATTTATAGAGATTTAAAGAAGGCGAAGTCATTCGCATTCAAGAGCACTCATCAGACTGTTTACGCTGCCATATAAAAGGCAAGGCAAAGCAGGCAACGTGGTGAGTAAATATTCAGTCGGTCTTGTGTGAAGACGCGTTGCGTGTGAAGAGAGTAATCGTGGTTTGAAGATCTCTGTTACAAAAATTTGTCGAGCAATTGTTATTGTTTACGCAAAGGGTGTACACAAAGGAAAACAAACAAAACAACTGTTGTTGTTACATCAAGTTGTGAACAGTGGCACACAGAATTGTGCGAACAATAAAGAATATAATTAAAACTAAACACAAATTTATTTTTATTATCCTCTTTACGTTCTTTACGATAGTGACAATGAAATTAAAGCTGATATGGAGCGAAAAAGAACTGCAAAAAGTAAAAAAACTTGAAAATTTTCCTCATAAAACTCACGACTGCTTAAATTCTTGTACTTTTCTTTAAAAATCGTTTGCCTGACATAATACAAACTCTTTTCACGGATAAATAGAATTTTTTTTTAATTTTGATTCCAAAACATTTCAAATTTAAAAAAAAAAAATCGTAATGAATTACATAAAATGCGATTTTAACTACTTTCTATTGCATTTCCACTTTTATTGTTCAAAATAAGCGTCAGTGTCAATCAGGTTTCCTGTTCACTAAAAAATAATAGTTGAATACTGTGAACGTTGACAATGTTAAGGCACAGTTACTCAACCGTAACGGAATGTAACCGCAACAGTAAGAAACAGATGATTGTTTTTGTTATCTATAAAGCAATAGGAATGGTTATAGAAGTGTAATGTAACGTAACCGAAACGTAAGAATCTGAAAAAAATATAATTTTTTTACATTTTTGCGCGACATCTTTTTAGCAGTATCAACAACATGTCAATATTAAAAACCACCGAAACTGAAAATTGAAATTATAAACAGAATTTAAATTTTTTACGAATGTTATATTTATACGTATGTGAATTTCTCTTTAAATAAGACTTCATATTTTAAAAACCAAACTTTATTATTAACTTTTATAATTTAAAATAAAAATAAACACTATATTACATTATATAGGCAGGGTTTATTTTTATTTTAAATTACAAAAGTATAGTTTTCCCTGTTTAACAAATTAAATATCCACAAGTGTTCGAAAAGCCTTTTCGTTTGCATTTTACCTTTACTAGAGAAGGTAAAAACCTTTTAACATTCGTATAAATTCGATTTCCGAAATACCTGACCTGTTTCTGTAAGATAAACTATTTTACTAGATTGTCTATTTATGTGGGAAACACAAAAATAAAATTGAGTTTTTTTGTTTGTGTTTTCGACAACAAGCAAAATTGAATGTTTTTATTTGTGTGAAAGTGAAATTGTTTATCTTACAGAAACAGCACATATAAATTATAATAAAACCTTTAAGTAAATATAAAATAGTTGAAATTAATCTAAAAACGCTGTAGTGGTAACACAGAATTAACAGCTGTTAACAGCCGAATTAAAGAAAATGAAAAGGCGCTATATTAAATGCGATAAAAGTTGTGAAAACGAAGTTTTTAAAATGAAAATAAAAAGTTTTTACAAATTTAAGGAACTCAAACCCATAAAAATGTTTTCTAAATCAATATCTCTATTTTTTATTTTTAGTTTTTACAATTTTTGTGACATTCAATATTAGTTTTATGGTTTGTAAAAACATAAAAACATATCGTTAGTATAATTCGCAAAGGCGCTAAGTCCACTTTTTTCCAAAATTGAGATTTTAATGCAAAACGATAACACTATACCAAATACATATTTTACGACAAAAAAATGTCAGTACGTAGTTTAAAGTTGTTGTAATTTTGTGGTTTGCAAAAACGCTAAGTCCACAAAACTACGAAAAATATTAACAGCGCGTACTAACTCCACGAATATTAATTATTAATTATTCTTAATTTTTGATCTAGATCATTTAAAGAGAGCTATTTGGTAAAAATAATTACGTTTGAAAAGTAAAAATGTTTTTCGTGTCTCCTGTCAAATTTGAAAAAAGGGACTTAACACATTTGCGAATTAGACTAACGATATGACTCATTTTTACTTTGTATAATTGCACTTACAATGCTTACATGCGTAAGAAACGTAAAGTCGTAACGTATGTAACGTTAAAAACGTTTGTGTAGTTATAGAAACGTTAAAAACCGCACATATATCAATAAAGTATGTTAACAAATATGAAACAGAACACAAAGCAACACACAAACGAACACAAGACAATGCAAAGAAATTGATATACATACATTTGCACGAAGTCAGCTGTTCAGAACAGTGTTGAGTATTTTTAAGATCATGCAAAATTCAAAAAGTTCCAATTAGGTCTTAATTGGAAAAAGTTATATTTGCTTCTTAAGTTTTATGTTATCATAAATATTTATTATTGTAATACTATAGAATATTAAATATTTGGTTCAATCTGAGTTAATATTTACGGAATTTACATATAAATATACTGTCGAATATTGTTATATAGTAATAATAAAAAATACTCTTATAATTCTTTATGAACATTAGAATCATAAGAATATGCATTTCAAAATTTTAAAGATTAAAAAGTTTTATTTATAAACAGAAAAGTACCAAAAAGGGCAATTGCATTACATTGTCACTCAAAATACCTATTATTTCTTTATTATGTTCCTAAGTTTTTTTATACACATTATAGTGTTTTCACACCAAAATTTAAACCTGATTTTAGCATTAAAACCATAATCCGCTGATTTTGCGTTCACACTGCAAGTTTTCTTAAAACTAGTTTTAAATTCATGACATTTATGACTGCGCAACAGCTGTTTTTGTTTTGATTTCGTCCGTTTTGTTTATTTATATTTTGTTAGTTTTCGGGGTGGGTTTTTATTATTTTATTTTTGTATAAGTTTATGACATTTTGGTAGAATAATAAAATAATTTTGAAAGGACATGAACCATTTTATTACGGAAACATAATTCATAACTATTGCATTTGGTAACACCTTTCATCGATCGTCACTAACTTAGTATTTAACCAATTTAGAGGTATATTCACAAATTCCTGAAACAAAAAGTTATGAGTATATATTTTGTTATATTTTTCTTTTTACTTACCTTTTGCAAATGGAACTTTTTTCATTGTGAAGGGAAATTGCCGAATTTTAACTTTTTCATTCAAGAAATTAATAAATACTGGTAATATACACAAGTTCTGCGAGAAAAAATTTTTATGAGCAATATGTCTTATTTCATCTTGATATATTTAGCTTCTTACTTACCTTTTGCACAAGAAACTATATTCATTGTGACCATAAACCACACACTTTTCGATTAATAATTAAATATTTACAAATTTTTAAAATTTTCATTGAAAAAATTAAAAAATATTCCAAATTTTCCCTTTTTAACACAAAATAAATGTTTATTTATATTTATTTATTTATTTACAGCTGTTTTTGTTTTTATTTGGTTTTTCAGCTATTTTCAGCATTTGAGAGCTGGTAGCTCTGATTTAGTACATCAAAACAAGGTTGTATTTCATAAAACCAACTTAAAACCAATTCAAAAAAGTTTTTAAGTTGGTTTTAACACAATAATTTTGTATGGTAAAAGCAGGTTTTATTTTTCGTTTTATCGTTAAAACCAACTTTTGAGTTAAAACCACTCGGTGTGAAAACACTATTACAATCATATTAATAATTAAAGAAAAATTATTTTTATACACAAATTTAAAAGATTAATATTTACGATTAATATGTGTGAAAATGCCAAAAAGGAGAATTCGTACCTATTCGTCACTCAAAATACATACATATTATTTATTTATTTTGTTAAAATTGTTTTTTGAGCACCATAGAAACATAATAAGTATTTATTTCTTATAAAATAATTTTGTATTATTATTTAAATCAAAAATTTAAAATTTCATTATATACATGTAATAATCTAAAAGTTTTATAAACATGAATGTACCAAAGAGGGCATTTGTGCCGCAATGCAACTCTACATACAATAGCCTCATCACTCATGTTCAAATGTCACGTAAAAACGTTATAGAATTCTGTTTTATACAGATCGTTCCGTTTTGTTAACGAGAGAGAACGTTTCGGTAAGCATTTACATTGTTTTCCTTGTGCTAAAAAGAGAACGTTCACTACGGTACGTTACGTTACTGGCACTTTACTGTTGCATTACGTTACATTCCGTTACGGTCGGCTAACTGAGCCTTTACCCTTCTTAAGACAAATATATATAAATATACATAGACTCCTTTTGCACGTTGAAATTAGTTTCGAAACAAATATCAAAACTCTTGAGTTTGTCGGAGAGAGGGGAGAAACGAGCGCGGGTGATTACACAATTTCATGTACTTGCAAACTTGGGTCGCAAAATATTTCCTAGCAATTATATATATATACATATATATATATATATATATATATATATATATATATATATAGTATATATATATATATATATATATATTATATACACCTTTACACACTAGAGGAAGCACTATATAGAAATGTTTAAAGTTTTAAAATTTTTTGATTTAGACAAAAAAAATAGAAAATCTTTTTATAGTATATGGTAAATCGTAGTGTTACTGCTAAATTTACAAAAATATGTATATATATGTATATATATATATATATGTATATATATATATATATATGTATATATATATATTATATACATATATATATACATATATACATATATATACATATATATTGAATAAATTCTTCTTCATATCTTCTATTTATAAAAATGTTTAACTTTTATATACAAAGTAACTTTTCACATGCTAAAGCTGGGGGCTAATTATGGCAGTCGTATAGGAACAAATTTTTACTCGAACGTGTGAGTTTTTTTAGTTTTGGGATTCTCTTATTCGTTATCGAGTAAAGTGTATCGAAATTTCTAATGCTGGCATTCGATAACATGTGATCATTCGAATGCCACCTTGCGAGTTTTTACTCGTAAGAACTAAAGTTTCCAATTAACGTTTTTCTGCTGTAAAGGACAATATAAAAAAATTTAAGTAATAAATTTATAATAATTTATGAAAAAAAATTAATTCCAGTATTTGTACGTAAAAACTTTTAAAAATTAATTACACCCAGAAGGAAATTCTTGGAAATTTCATGGTTAAGCATTTAGAATTGGCAAAGAGTATTATACCAAATACTTCTCAGGGAAAGGCAAGAGCTAATCAGCTATGGGAGCAGCTCACAGCTAATCTCAATGCTTCCAGCCCACCAATCGAAGATGTAAAAATTTGGCGCAAGGTAGTTTAACAAACTCTTGTTTAATTTAAAATTCTTTTGAGGGTCTAAAGAATGTGCAAACTTTTGGGTATTCAAAAACATCAGAAAGCAGCCCAAAAAAGAATTGCGACAAAGAAAATGTTACCCCAACAACTGCACCAAAAAATAATATTCCTGACGTATTTCCCTGCTGTTTATCGGATTATGAAGAAGACAAAATGGAACCTACCATGTCTTCTTTTATAGAATTTGAAGATGATACTGCAGAAGAAACTTCAGCCCCAGCTAATAATAAAGTAAAACCAAAATGTATTATCCATACGAAATATTACAATTTTAATAAAACTTTTCTTCCTTTAATCAATTTCCTTTATTTTTGTAAGAAAACATATGTTTTTTGTTGACAATTTTTGCATTTTAGCCAGTGCTGTAAAACGAAATAATTAACTCGTTTCACAACACCTAAACAACAAATCGAATTGTTTCGTATCGAGTAACATCATCAGAAAATTGCTCGCTATCGAAATTATTTATAGACTCCTGATTTTTCTGTACTACTTATTTTAACGTTGGGAAATCCCTTCATATTTAAATAAAAAATTAAGTGATTCGTATATTTGAATATGAGTTAAAAACATTAATTCCATTTGGATTTTGTAAGGAGTGGAAAATATGCTAAAACAGAATAGTCGTTGTAATACAACGTCGCACTGCAAGTTGTCAAACACCTACATAATGCTGCAAAGTTGTAATTATAGACCTTTGTTGAGCTATAAATGTACGACACAGAATGCAATGCTGCTGGAAACAAACATGAAGTTATATCTTTATTACACAATTTGATACATATTATGTTAAAAAATTAAGATATTATTCCTACCAGTTTCGCTGTTTTTTTGAGAGAATATTTGACAACTATATAAGGCAGCTTGACTATTCTGTTCGCATTTTTACTTGCTTTGCTACTTATCTGCTTTGGCTTCTACTAAGTAGAATCTAACCCTACAAGAAATGACCCTGCCGTCAAATGAGTAGCTAACTACAAAAAAAACTAACTTTAAGTTTGCTTGTATAGACTAACTTAAAGCTAACTACTATGCAATGCAAAATTTACATTAACCAAAGTGTATACAAACACTCCAATTCTTAACGCCGTTGGATATAAATAACTAACGTCTTAGACATTTGATTAGTAAACAAAACCGCGTGTCATCTTTTCGCTTTATATTTTTGGTTAAAAATTTATTGTTTGCGTAAAATAATTAAAAAATACACTAAATTAAAAAATACATAAATTCGAAAGGTTTGAAGTGTTTTTATTTAAAGTGAAGTGAAACAATATTAAAGGGCCGCTTGCCAAAAAAGCTTACGGAAATTATGTCACCAAATTTGTGCATAGACATTAACTTGGATGGTGTTCATGGCAAGAAGCATTTAAAAGACTTTGCTGCTTTTTATGACGCCTTAACAGGTAAGTGCTAATTTGAAAATATAACTTTTGACCAAGTCTTAAAACATGTAAAAATTTATATACATATTTTTTAAACAGATGCCTGTCGATCACTCGGCTCTCAGGATGTGGAAACTGAGCTCCGTAACGACTTAAAAATAATAAAAAAAAAACTTTGTATTCATGCTAAGTGCATTAAAAATAAGAACGCAAATCCATAAAATTAATATATTTGAAAATGTTATATTTAGAAACTCTTTTTATCTTTTTTTACCAACAAATGTGCAAAATATTACATGTGATGTATTGAAATGAATTTATTTTATTTATTAATTTATTTTTTTTATTTATTTATTTTATTAATTTATTTATTTTCTTTTTACATGAATAAACTTTTGTTTTCTATTAAAACATAAATTTTAAAAACTGTTTCATTTCGAATAATTAATTAAAGTAAAGAACTGACATTTCATTCACTGAAATTTAGCTAACTTATAGTCAGTTTAAAAAAAAACTAGCTTAAAGCTAATTAAAAGTAGTAAGTTTATAGCTAGCTACAAATAGGTTTACTTTAAGTTAACTGCTAAGTAATTAACTTTAAATTAATTTAAAAGTAATGCAGAGTCGGACAATTGACTACTTCCTAGGACATCGCAATGTTAAAATAGTCAGTCATTTTCATATAAAAGTAATCCAAGTGTCAACCACCACTGCTTGAGAAATAGTTGGTTTTAAGTTAATTTAAAGTCAACAGTGTACGACAGGGGAATGACCGAAACTAACACATACAAAACTTACTTACTACTACACATGTAGTTTTTGTTTGACTTTTTATGCTTCAGAGTTGTATTTGTTAATACATCAAAAACACATCACTGTTGACTGCAAATGCTTTGACAACAAAAATTTATAGCGTCTTATGACGAAAATTTTAATTGCAACAAATGGTAGATGCTGCCTTTAAAACCTTGAAGGAACGTGGAAGCTCATCTTTGCCAGCTATCAAGAAATACCTCCCCAGAACAGATAAGGTTGATGCCCAAGAATTGGCTCCATTCATTAAGAAATATTTGAAGAGTGCTGTTACCAGTGGAAAATTAATTCAAACTAAAGGTAAGTGTGCTTCTGGTTTATACAAATTGTCAGCTGCTGCTTCCGAAGAATACGAAGCAAAGAAACCCACTGCTGAAAAGAAAAAGGCTGCTGCTGACAAAAAGAACAATGTTGCCCGTGCCGCTAAAAAGGCAGCTCCTGGTAAAAATCCATCTGCCGCCAAAAAGACTACTGAGAAGAAGAATACAGAAAAAGTCAAGGTGTAAACCGCAAAGAAGACTGGTGCTCTTAAAGCTAAACCAGCCAAAAAGGCCCCAGCAACTAAACCAAAAGCTCCTAAGGCCAAGAGTGCAGCCGCTGCAAAGCCCAAAAAAGCCGCTCCAGCCCAGAAATCAGCTGCCAAAAAGGCCGCCGCCAAGAAGTAAATTAATTTTCGATATTCGAAATAATTACATATAAATAATAATAATTTTTTATTTATTTTTATATTTATCGAAACAAAAAACATTTTTCTTTTGTAAGTGGGTATATAAATTTATTCATCAAGTTTGACTAGTCAACAGGGACTTTTTTTCAACACTTTTGATGTGTCAACTTTGACTGGTATATGCATCAAGTTTGACTAGTCAAAAGTACCGATAATATATCAACTGTGGTTTAAAAGCAGGGAAAGATTGAGCAGGTTAAATATTTGTTTTACAATCGAAAGAATTCATATGTTAGAAAGAGAAGAAAAATCACACGTACACGAATGTTTAAGGCCCCTGGAGACGATCAAATAATGCATGTGTAAGTGTCGTGTGATTGAAGTTAAAAAGTAGACGTTCAAATAAATTCGCCAATCATCATTTTGATTTTGTAGTATGCGCTTCTCAAAATGTCTTCATCGGATGACGATTTATGTATTGCTTTTAACATCTTGTGCAATTTTATTAAGAAAAAAAAGGAAAATGTAAAAAAAAGAAAAAATTTGGATGTAAAATTTCATATTATTTTCTTTTTTCTTCTCTATTACTGTTTCTTCCAGTTTTACATTTGATATTTTGCAATTAATTCTAATATATTTTTTTCATCTTCGCACTTCCCCATGATGATAAGAACGTTTACCAAACACAATTTTATTTCTTAAAAATTTAATAACAAATCAAGGCAAATTCAATAAGGTGATGGCAATAGTACAACAACTCAATTGGCAGTGTTTTTCAACAAAAACAACATGTATTTTCTGTTGTTTTTGTGTGCCCGGTTATGTCAAATAAAATTCGACGTAAGCCAGAAATGACAAAGGCGAATCCATATAATGACATAAAGTTGTTATTTTGTGTCATTATTTCTCTTTTGTTTCTTTTTGTTTATAAAAAATTTTGTAAAACAAATTAAAAAAAAATTGTTTAATACGGGCTGATTTGCGCTACCACCAAGGTATGACGACCTTCAGAGGGATTCTGGGAAGCATAAGAGCGGATTCTGTGTTAAAAGTTGTGCCAGAACATGAAGAAAATTTAAATAAATTCGAAATTGTGTAGAATAGAAATGTAAAAGGAAATAAAAATAAATAAATAAAAGAATGTATATACAGTGAGCAAAAAAATGTGTACACTTATTGTAAAAAACCATTAAATAAATTATTCCACAGGATTTTGTTTAAGATGACTTCCTAGAAAATCCGTTAGCCATAGTTAAAAAATCACCACTTTTTTTTGCCTAAAAATGTGGGAATTTCTTAGTTTTGACAATTATTTTCTTTATACGTAACCAATAGAGAAATGTTTATAATCAGAATATAGTTTTTAAGCTTTTTAGCCCTAGAATATAGTTTTTAAGCTTTTTTAGTCTTAAGGACAATAAATTTCTTTTTATAGAAAATTTTTTGTTCAAAAGTTATATCGAGGTAGTGGGTGTTAGTTTTTTTTTGCTCACTGTCGCAAACAAAATATTTGACAATCCCGTGTACTTAAAAAAGCAATCAGCTGGGCTAATAACATCACCTTCTATGAATTCGCCTTGATAACAAATAAAATATACGCACACAAAATTTTTACACACAAAATATAAAATATACATTCAGAAAAAAAAAATTTCTTTGTTTACTATTGCATTATTCACAATAAAAAAAATTATTTGTCTGTTTATCCGCTCATGGATGATGTTTTATTACGAAGATATCGAAGCAAATGAGATAATGCTTGTCAATCGCAATTGGAGATGATCAAATAAAAATCCATCAAATGAAAAAATCACAATTTTTTGAGTTTCATCAATCAAAGCCGACAACGTATACATATAAGGCGTTGATGATTTTATTTGATCGTCTCCCAGCTCCTTTACATCACGTTTTTCACATTGCCCATAATAACTTGATGAGAACTTGTGATGTGCTTACACATCACACTTGCAGGTCAAAAGACTAGTCATTTGACTAGTCATGTGGTATGGAATGCAATTGCCTTGTTTTGTTGCAGTCCTTAGCTTTGTATTATTTTAATATGTGGTCACACTGAATGCTATAACGTCTTTTAAACAATGGCAACACTGTCATGAAAAGATCAAAAATATCAATAATAAACGGAGTTGTAAACAAATAATTTAAGAATTTAAAAAGATGTCAATATATTTAATTTGTCTAACTGCCAATGGGGGCATACCTATTTTAACCCGAAGGAAAGGTAATTGTGAAAACGTAAGTCCCCTTATGTGGTATCAACTTAACAAATTTCTAATATTGCCTATGTATGTACATATATTTTGAATACTTAGCTGCCATTCTCTACAGTAGCATCATTAAATGGATTACATATGTTCTTCAAATCTTTGGGTGTAGATTTATATACAACCTATGCGAATAATTGGACATATATTTGGCATGATTTCTGCAATATGATTACAGTGATTGTATGTTCTTCCGGAATAAGCAATAACGCCACGGATATTTTGCCTGATCTTGTTTTTGGTGTGTTTTCCTTATTTATTAGTAGAGACGAAATGTCTCATTATACCTTGCTGGACAGATTAAAAAAAGAATCTAAAAACTGTCTTCCCGTTATTGATGCTGCGCTTGAAAGTTGTGTAACTCAGCTTTTAGACTATTCTACTTGTCTTCTTTCTTCTCAAAATGCTCAAATGTTGCAATATTTAAACGAAGTTTTTAGTGCCCAATGTGGATCCTTATTCTGCTGTTTGGTTGTTGGACATAAGATAGCAGTAGCTACAGATGGTTGGTGGGACTTAGACATTGTAGACAGACAATTGTTGCTGCTTTTATTACGGACGTCTAGTTCACTGGAAAACAATTTTACTGTTTACTTACCGAAGAAAAGTCCAAATGTAAGTATAAATATATTTTTTATATACTTACGTACCTTAAAGTGTACCTAATAAACCAAAACGTTTTATAAATACATAGTTTGTAACACTCTCATAAGTGTTAAACTGGCAAAAGTGTTGGGACAAATTAACACTTACTTTATTGAGGAAATTGAGCTCTTCAATAAGTATATAACAAGCTTAGAAGTTCAAATATGGAATAAGATTACAAAGAAATATATATTCAAATATGTGTACAATAAGCTTATTTTAATAACCCTATTTGAGCTTATGAATACAGTTAAATAATAAGTTTTTCGTAATATTTTTTATTTTGTTACAAATTTATTATTTTTCTATTATTTATTGTATATTTGCCAATTTTTTGCATATTGAAAAGGATGGTTTTCTACTTTTTATGAACGCGTTCCTCCTATTCATTGAGAATCTCGGTATCTATAAAATAAAATGAAAATATGAAAGAATATATTTTTCTTATGGCTGTTGATGTATTCAGGCTGCGCACCACAGCCATATAGTAACGAAACGCAATTTGACAGAGCATAGGCCAAACGTGAAAGGGACAGCAAATATTACCGAAAAGTATTTCTGTCCATCTCTTATTGTAACTGTTTTGTTTATTTATAGCAATAGCAATTTTAACTTTTCCTTTCAAGAAATTAAAAAATATTGGCAACTTTCACCAAGAAAAATTGTTTATGAGCAGTACGTCTTATTTTAATGTTGTAATATTTAGCTTCTTAATTACCTCTTGCACAAGAAACAATATTCAATGTGACCGAAAATCACACACATTTCGATTAATATTTAACTATTTAAAAATCTTTAAGCTTTTCCTTAAAGAAATTAAAAAATATTCCAAATTTTCCCTTTTTTAACACAAAATAAATGTTTATTTACATTTAGTTTTTCTACTTTAACCGCCAGTATTCATTCTATATATCTGTTGCTGCTAACACATTTGATTCGCAAAACCTTATAACATTTTTTTTCTCCCTCTAAGGGCCATTATTACAACCTCCCGTTAACTAAAGGGAGGATTTTAACGAACAGATAAATTGTTTTTCATTATTATAAATACCCAATAAGATAGGAGTGATTGTTAAGCTAAAGGGAAGATCATCCTACCTTTAACATTTAAGGTCACTTTATATTTGAACTTGCTATATTATATATTATTTTCAATATGGCAGCTTCAAATTTAAACAAAATGAGCATATACAACAAAAAGACGAAGCCCGTCATTGCCACTGCGTTAAAAAAAACTTGTTTAATTGAGCAGTTTTATCGACATTGCTCCGGCACTGCCATATTTTTACAAACAGTTAACTTTATTTTATCTGTAAGTTGTAATAACGAAAATAAGTTAAAGGTAACTTTACAGTTCCCTTTAGCTAAAGGCACCTTTAACTAAACCTAAGTTTAACGGCAAGTTATAATAATGGCCCTAAATTTGCGTATGCTTTTATGTTATGAAGGTTTTTCATCTGTCAAAACTTTCGTTACTGTATGGCTGTGCTGCGCACAATTTGTTTACCTTGTGTTTGCCGTTACTAATAAAAAATTAAAAATTTTTGATTTATGAAAGACTCTTTTGTTTACACTTAAAAAACTATTGCGAGCATAAGACATTTGCAATCATATTTGTAAAGCTGTTATTCCGCCTAAGTGTATTGCAAATACTGCTGTTACGCAAAATATTTTATAAGTGCTCATATTTTGAATTATATTTTGTATTAAAATTTGTAAATTAAATGTATTAAATTTTGAAATTTTGAAGTCGCCGTAGGTTAGTAGGTAGTGTGTTGGCTTATTAGACGTAAAGCCAGGGTTCGAGCCCCAGGCCAGACATCAAAACAAAAATACAAAAAAGTATTTCTTCGGCGACTTCCTCTCAGCAGACTTCTGGCAAAAACGCTGAGAGTAAATAAAATTGCCATGAAAAGTTTCTCAAAAATCTGTCGTTCGGAGTCGACTTTAAACTATAGGTCCCACCACTCGTGTATAAAATTAACACACACTACATAAGTGGTGTGAGAAACTAGGGCGTAATCCTGAATGAAGGGTTGTAATGACCAATTATGTATGTATGTATTAAAATAAACCTAACATACCACAATGTTTTGGAAAATTGAATGTGATAAGTATATTCTTATACTATATAATATCTATACGGAAAAATGAAAATTTTTTTGGTTTATTTGTATTAGGTTAGGTTAGTGTGGTAGCTTCATAGCAAAAGCTCACTTGAGCACTCATAGCGGCCAGTTGTGACGTCACAGGTGAACGCAGTCTTTGTACTGACCAAGTTCCTCCGCACCAAGGAGTGAGAAGTTGGTCAGCGCAAGGGCTGCACATTCTAAAGCACGACTACCCCACGCTGTAAAACCAGCCAAAAAGCTTGATACACTAGGCTATATCCTTGACATCAATGGACGATAGCTCCATCAAGCTGACATGGGTTGGAGAGCCAAATAACCTATAACTACACCTCGCAAGAGTTGGGCAATGACAAAGAAAGTGGATAACAGTCTCCTCTTCCTCAGCAGATCTGCACCGACGGCAGAAGTCGTTAAATGGGAGTTGCATTCTTTCCGCGTGTCTACCCATAACACAGAGACCTGTAAGTATGCCCACTGTGATCGAGATGATGTTACGACCAAGTCCAAGTAACTGGTTGGTGTGCCTTCTGTCCATTGAAGACCAAGTGAGCATAGCGGTGGAGCAGGACTTCTCATTGACCCAGGATATGTTGGCGTCTCGGAAGAATTTCTGCGCGATGGCCAGTTTGAGCGAGGTAAGTGGCATTCCTAAGTTGGTTGAAGAGGATTCCGAAAGTAGACGCCAGCTCTGGCTAGATCGTCGGCTCTGCAGTTTCCCGGAATGTCACAGTGTCCAAAAAGAAGGTTACGATCCTGGAATTATTCGCAACGTTCGACAGACACTGGCAGAAAAGATCGAGATGCGGGTGAAAGGAACACCGTGTGCGGCTCGGTAGATGGAAATTACTTTCGTCTGGAACACGCTGCAATAGTCCGGCAGCCGGAGTGAAATGTCTAAGTCCAATTTCCTAGAGTAGACTCCGCTACCCATCCCGCCATCGAGTTTGGAGCCGTCGGTATATACATCCAGGTGTTCCGGGGGGACGGTCGTGTCGGGGGTCCAATCGCTTGTACTCGGGGTCAGGAAGTTGGAACCCCTGTCGAAACAGTATTCCACAGGGAGATAATCAATATCCAGGATCAATCTCCAAAATAGAAGAGTGACCAGAGGGGACAACGCGCCAACGAGACAGGACATTGAGTCTTGTCGTAGTGGACTAGCCACCTGCTTAACGAGGAGCTCAGTAAGCCAGTTAAGCATTGCGAACAAGGCCTTTGTGGGGGTGGTGCGTAGATCAGCAGTGATACGAATAGCTGCGGACCTTCTGACTCCGTCCAGGAGTCTGACATTGTGCAGCTTGTCCAGAGCAGTCCACCAGAAAGCAACATCGTATAGGAGGTTGGGTTCGATGATTCGACCTACAGTTGAGTTTGGGATCGAGGATCCGGCCCAGATACTTAACCTCGAGCTCAGCGTGAGTCTGGTCCCGTTTATACTAGGGAGGGTAAAGGCCGGGGCCTTGTATCTTGTGAAAAGAATTGTATCTGACTTGGAGTTATTACCGGATAGTCCAAAAACCCCGCACCAGTCCAGTACAATTGGCAGCGCCAAGTTTAGCTTATCAGACAGCGTCTGTGGACATATTCCCGACGCAGCAATGGCAATATCTTCAGCGTAGACTATGGCGTTATTACCAGTGGATTCAAGTAGAGATAGAACACCGCCTTGTGGTGTACCCCTACAGACAATTCTCTGACACTGTGAAGCCCATACTGTGGTCTATAGTCACCCGCCTTAGTGTGGGATGGTTTCCCAGCCTTGGGAATGAAGATAACCCTAGATATTCTCCAGCTCCATGGGATGTAAAGGAGGCTAAGACTAGCGTAATAGATGGCAAACAGCCAGGGGAGGATAATTTCCTCCCCATGCTGGATGTCACCTGGAATAATACCATCCTTGAAATGATTTAAAGTATAGCCCACTGCACTTGGCCTGGGTTAAGAGTTAGTGGAGAGTGGTCCTCAGATGGCGGTGACATAATCTGATAGAGAGCTTGACCCCCAAAGGTGACACTCCCCGGAAAATAAGTCGAGGAGAGTTCAAGCGTCTCTAAACTAGTCTCAGTCCAGCTGCCGTCAGGCCGTTGGATGCATTCGAGAGACTATGTGTGGGACTTACAATTTTCCTCCAGACGGCTTGTCTCGGCAGAGGTTTCTATGCTCGCGCAGTAGTTCCTCCACGAAGCGCTCTTCGCCCGCTTTACAGCGTATTTAAGTTCTCTCTTTTTGACTATGTAAAGTGCCCATTCGCTGGTGGCCTTTGCCCTATTAAAGAGTTTGTCACTGGATCGACGGAGATCATCGATCTCCCTAATGGAATCAGAGAAATCAGAGCTAATCAAAGTGATGTCCAATACTTCCTTTCTGTTCGACGTAAGGAAGGTTGGTTCATTACCCCGATTGACTAACTAAGTTATTACTAATAATGAAGTCAAGTAGACACTCACCACGTTCGTTGATACCGGAACTTCCCCATATCGTATGGTGGGAGTTGGCGTCGGTTCCGATAATTACCAGAATCCCACGTCGTTGCAGATCTGCTACCAGTCGACCAATGGGTTTCTGAGGTGAGAAGAGCCCATAGTCGTGCGCAAGATATGATGTCGATATCAAGATGGCCTTCAAGTTTAACTCGATGGTTATAATGACGGTGTCCCTGTAGCTATACCTAGGAAGAAGAAAAGCATTAATGTTAGTCTTAACCATTATACAAGGCCACCTGTATCCTGGAGAAACACGGTGCGATAGCCGCTGGCGTTGAGTCCGCAAACCTTGTTATCTACGACCCAGGATTCCTGGACTAGCACGAGCTCCACGTCATTCGCTGCTAGGCGGAGGAGTAGAGCGGCGGAAGCAGTTTTGAAATGTTGCAGATTAATTTGGATGACTCTCAGCATCGGCATGAGCATCAACCATTGTCGCATCGGCATCCTCTTCATCCGATAACGAAGAGGTTACACCCGCGTCAATATTAATACTGTCGAAGAATTCTCCAACTAGTTCTGAGGTGGATATTTTACCTGTCGAGGAGCTTTGTGAAGAGTGGCTGCACACACTTCTGCATTCGACATCCTCAACAATAGGGTCCAAACCGTGAGGCTCTGAGACAGGATGTGATGGGATGGGGTCCGTCAGGGTTGTAAGACTGCTCGAGAGTGTGATTTATGGGTCCTGAGCTGGATAAAGATTAGCGGGAGAGACTCCTCGTTTATGATGAAGACCGTCTGTGGTAGTCACCCCACTGGTCAGCAACTTTGGCCACACTCCAATTATCGGTGGGAAGGTTCTTGTTGGCCTCGGGGATCCTCTTAATGACCGGATCCGATGGTCCGGTGGGAATTCTCGCACTCGATCGGGGGCGATGGGGAATTTGGTCCGGAGTGATGGAAGTAAGCCTGGCTCCCGGAAAAATCTCACCTTGCTGCCTTGTGTAGAGCTCCATAAAATGGAGGACGGAGCAGGCTGCCAGTTTAACGTTTCCCTGAAACCATCCTGCGTTGCGACAGCTGAATGAGGAACCGTGATTGGAGTCCATAACCTCGAGGAAGACATTTAGGAGGGCGCGTTCCATCAGCCTCCACCTGGTGGGGGTCGATCATTTTGGTGGGCCTTAGACCACTCCAAACGGCCCTTGTCGTCTTTCGATAGAAGAGCTGGGTCGACAGAGCCTATTCGTGCAATTATGCTCATAGCCGATATACGCCCTGATGCTTGCATTTAGGATGTTCTTGCCACCAGAACGGTGTCGAGGGCCTGCGCGCCAGACTTGTGTACCAATGTCTCGGCGGCATCCGAATAGTGCATGGGCACATTCACGGTAGATTTGGAGGTGGAGAAGAGAAATGGGCCCGTGCCAAGGGGGTATGAAAATATACGGGGTCCGACGATTCGAAAAGATCAAGCATGACATCAATCCGAAACAGTCTTCCCACGATATTAGGGTAACCTTTAGTCATGCACTCCAACTGGGTTTCAGAGTGGATCGAAGTACACTTAAGCCCCCACATCGCGGCAAGATTCCAGGTGGGGGTTTATTTGTATTAATACCATATACATTTTGGAAACCTCATATTTTATTTTAATAAATTGAGCTAGTATATTTGGAACATATGCCCCATTGCCGTTCTCATCTCAACTCAGTTTGGTCGTCTGCCAGTCAACCCAACTTTCACTCAACCAAATTATTTTTTGATATTGCGGAAATCAACGTTGTTTAGTTGTAATTGTTATGGTGTTGCCGGTATGAAATTTCAATTTCATGTTGGTAACACCATGAAATTTATTTGGAAATAGAAGTAAAGAAAACGCAAAAATAAGTTAAAATCAAGTTTTTGTAGAAATAAACGTAAATTAAAAATGGATTTAAGTATGTATTTATTTTACGAAGATGAAAATCATGACGATAATATTTATGTTCTTCGTATACGTAGAAAAATTCGCGATGATTCAAATCCTCTTGAACTATCCAGTGCGAAGTAAGAAATGTCCAAAATTATTAACAAATTTTTATAAGTGATCTTTTATAGATTTATTAGCTATTTTCGGCTGAACAAAGAAGCATTTCGCTATGTGCAGGATGAAATTAAGGACCACTTAAAGAAATAGTAGCTGTGCGCTGTCCTTCGATTTTGGGCTGATGGAAGCTGTTTATTTTTATTCTTAGCTAGGGTGTTTAATATCTCAGGTGCATTTGTAATGACTTGTTCCATGTCGGGATTTTGAGGAGACGCTGAAGCGGAGCAATATTTTCAACATCGAAAGTGTGTCCAGATAGAGCTGCTTTATCATTTAGTGATAACAGCTTTGATACTATTTACTCAAGGATGTTAAGCGGAATTTCTTGTGAAGGACTACCCACTGTTTTTTTATTATTGGCAAGTTTTTTTAATACTTGCTTTGTATTGAATCCAAACCTATACGGAGTAAAAATTCTAATAAAATGTCTATTCACAATATTTTAGATGCTGTATACTTCGACGTTGCCATTTGGAGGCGATTCTTGTAGGTGGACCCAAGCTATTAAATTCTGTAGAAAATCCTTCCCACGCTTCCTTGCACTGATTTTTGCTTTCCTTTAGAAATTTCTGGATTATTTTCCATCGACTTCACTAGTCGCTCAAATTAGGCTTTGGTTGTTATTTTCAATTTCCTAAGTATTAAATATTTATTTTAAGCAGAAAAAAACTTCCTTACGATTTTTCCATTTTTTATCTTTTTTTCTATTATTTTTAAAAAGAAAATGTATTAAATATATACGTGAACTCTATAACTGACAGAGACTCAACTGATAATAAGCAGTTGTCTATATTTAACGTTTTTGTCAACCAAACTCATACAAAGTGGTGAACCGCAATACCATAAAACAACTAAAAAATCAACCAAAAAGTCAACCGCATTTATGTTGAGAATGGCAATACCGATTTCTGAAAGACGACCAAACTATTAAAAAAGTTGTCAACCACAATAGGGGCAATAATCTCGAATTTTGTTTGCAGGAAATCTGGTTTGTTTGAATATTCCGATGGATAAATATTGATAGTACTTCAGTATCGTTGATATAATCAAATCATTTCCTTATGTGTATGTTGCCAATGGCGGAGGCTGTTGTTCGTCGAAGGGCGAATTTAACGACCAAAAACAAATAGCCGAACTGATTTTTTGTTGAAACGTTTATTTCTATAAAAAAAACTTATAAATAAATATACAAATATATAGCTATTTTATTTCTTCTTACCGCAGTGCTTTCCTTCAAAAAACTAAATTTACTTTCAAATATTTTATCAAGTTGAACCGCAGCTATTTACGTATATAAAGTAACGGGACAACTTAACAAAACAAACCACTGCAGCAGAACGAACATACAAAGGTTAGGTTAGGTTAGAGGACGTGTACTTGTCGATTAAGACAGAAATCTGCTGTGAGGAAGACGCCGAAGAAATACTTTTTGTATTTTGTCTTGATGTCTGGCCTGGGGCTCGAACTCTGGCTTTACGTCTAATAAGCTAACACACTACCTACTAGACTACGGCGACTTTATACAAAGGAACTTAATCATTTACATATAAACGAATAGGCAAAAGAGTGTTTTCAGTGTTGGTTTTAACGTTAAAACCATAAATAAAACCTGGTTTTACCATACAAAATTATTGTGTTAAAACCATCTTAAAACCTTTTTTGAATTGGTTTTAAGCAGGTTTTATGAAATACAACCTTGTATTCGATGTACTAAATCAGAGCTACCAACATAGAAACAGCTTAAAAAAAAACAAAAAAACAAAAACAGCTGTAAATAAATAAATAAATGTAAATAAACATTTATTTTGTGTTAAAAAAGGGAAAATTTGGAATATTTTTTAATTTCTTCAATGAAGATTTTAAAATTTTTTAAATATTTAATTATTTATCGAAATGTGTGTGGTTTGTGGTCACAATGAATATAGTTCCTTGTGCAAAAGGTAAGTAAGAAGCTAAATATATCAGGATGAAATAAGACATATTGCTCATAAATTTTTTTCTCGCAGAACTTTGTGTATATTACCAGTATTTATTAATTTCTTGAATGAAAAAGATAAAATTCGGCAATTTTTTCATTATTAATCGAACTATAAGCAATTTCCCTTCACAATGAAAAAGTTCCATGTGCAAATGGTAACTAACAAGAAAAATATAACAAATATATTCTCATAATTTTTTTGTAGGAATTTGTGAAAATACCTCTAAATTGGTTAAATACTAAGTTAGTGGCGATCAATGAAAGGTGTCACCAAATACAATAGTTATGCATTAAGTTTCCGTAATAAAATGGTTCATGTCCTTTCAAAATTATTCTATTATTCTACCAAAATATCATCAACTTCTACTAAAATAAAATAATAAAAACCCACCCCGAAAACGAACAAAACATAAATAAAGAAAAGACAATATCAACACAAAAACAGCTGTTGCGCAGTCATAAATGTCATAAATTTAAAACCAGATTTAAGAAAACTTGCAATGTGAACTCAAAATCAGCTAATTATGGTTTTAATGCTAAAATCAGGTTTTAAATTTTAGTCTAAAACACTATAACATATGGACAAATAAACATTTAGGCAATTCACATATTGATAGTAAAATAATCAAATAAAATAAAAATGAAATTTCCCAACTTTATGAGCCATTAAGCGACAGCGTTATTTAAATTGTTTTACTTTTTTAGTATGTAATGAAACTGAAATTTGTTAATAAAGTATTATATATTTTTATTCAAGCATAGAATCTAATAAAAATTTCTTAAACGTATCCGAAACATCAAACATAGGTTAAATAGGAAATATTTACCGCTTAGTATCAAAAAGATTGATTAATGTGGTCTTAAGTATGCACAAATAGGGATTTAATATTAAAACTAAAGCTAACCTTTATATTTTTGTATTGAAACATTGATGTATTTTAACAAACGATTGTTGACTGACTGTTTAGTATTTTTGCTCGATCTCCGATTACTCATAAGCAGTCAGAGCAAAAGTTAATATCCAAGGTTTCGCTCAACCTGATTGAGTAAACGTAATCATAATATAGTTTGTTGCTCAACTATAAAGATACCCAGTCCAGTCCTACTTTAACTTCTACATCCATCTTAGACATTCCTACCACTGAGATAATTACTAGCCATCACCTGGAACAGTTTGCCAATATTGTTTCCTCCATCAGAATTGTTTGGGCAGTTCGAGGACTACAACCAGTCGCGGAGTGTACGCTTATTGACGCCCTTAGCAATGTGATGCTCTATTTCGATGAGTGCTGCCGTGGTGTTATGACTTCCTGGATCAACTCCACAAGGAACTCTGCTTCTAAGGTGCTTGTTATACGGTGTTATTCAATCTAGGTATTAAACTCCGTTTTCACCTCTTTACTGAGTAATGGTTCATTCCTAGTGGAAGATATTGTATTGGATTTTCTTTTGAAATTCTTTGCTTTATTTGATAGCCTTCTCAGCCCTATTCTGTGAGGTGAAGTTGAGTGTTTTGAGCGTAATTCAAGGTAATATCCGTGGGGTTCTATACCGAAAGCCAGCAGTTCGATGCTTTCATCTGTCGAGTTGTCTGTCTCGCTCCTGAGCAAAGAGAGCAAATATGGCCTCTAATTTATCAATCTATTTTAATGGTTTTCCTGAAAATATTTTTTATCAACGCAAATCGAGAAACCCTTCCAATTGCAGGTGTTCTCATCAATAAATTCACTCGGTGTGTTGTTTTTAACCACAATGTGAACGTAGCCTGCACTGAAGGTGCGATGCGTTTGCCAGGTGGTAAGGGTCGGGAGTAGTAAACTGATTGTAGAGATTTACGGTGAGTTGACGGAGGTAGCAATGACTCTAGTCGCTTGGTTTTCATTAATTGCGGCGAGAACCAACATCCTTGATGAGCGTTTAAGTGACCAGGTATGTCTTTATATATATTTCGCCTTAAAAAGTGGTAATTAGGACTAATGGGATGTAGACCAGAGATCAGCAATGAATCGTTTTTTCGCTACTCATAAGCACTCATGGTATTTTGAATATAAGTGAGTCAACAATATTGAAATTTAACTACCCTGATTCATTCACACTCACTACAACGTTGATTTATAAGTACAGGTTGCAATGAGTATGCGTACAACGTTGACATCAAACTCAACCATTCAAAATATGTTTGATTCATAAGCCTACTCATTTAGATTCATAACTTAAGAAAAATACTTATAAGTGATTCTAATGACTCGAATCATTCATCAAAATTTACAGCCTTAGTTGTTAGGCATTTACAAAAAAAAAAAAAGAAAAAAGACACAAGCAAAAAAAGCAGAGCAGCAAGCAGAGCAATCACACAACCTTCTGTTAGGTATATTAGTGTTCGTACGCGATTCATACTTATTTTGTGATTCGTGTATATGTTGAGTTATGAAGAGTCGAAATCAGTAACATTATACGTGTTGTTAAGTATGAATGCGTATAAGTGACAGAAATTATGAGTATGATTCGATTCTACTCATCTTTTTGAATACTCATTGCTGATCTCTGATGTAGACATTGGTAAACTCAATTTTGGAGTTATAGTTCCCTGTATGGCAGCTATAGGAAGCTTTGTTTTTGAGTCCATTGTGGTCAAATTCCAAGATATTGTACGATTGCATGTTGTTCTTTGTATTCGGCTGCAAGAGGTAATAATTGGGACATGACCCTGCGCTGCTGTGAATTCTGAGTGAACTGTTCAGCTTCGAGTGGAGAGTTATTGATGAGTTGGTGATAGGCTTAGCTAGTTGTAAGTATGAGTAGGTGAATTCGCACAAAATGATGCTAAAGATCCAGTGTACTGTAGCACGTCCCTATTGTCGTTTATGCCAACACAATGTACTGTATAACTAATGATCATTAACGACACACATGTATAAACAAATGAATATCAAATTGCATAAGCGAGTGTTTGGCTGAAGACTGGGATCGTGTTGCATCCAGTTGTTCATTGGTTAACATACACACAAACTCGTATATTGTCAATTGTTAGAATATATGTCATTAAACATATAAGCAAACACATGTAATAATTTTAAGAACTATATAGAATTAAGGGGGCTGATTCGAAACTGTCGGATCAGCTAAAAAACTGTATAAAAGATGAAATAATTCCCATATCTAATCAATTGAATAAAGTCAACTGAGCTCTTAAAACATCAAAATTCATCTTTTGCATTTGAACCTCTTACATGGCGATCTTGCCAAGCCTAGAAGTGCATAAAATTAAATGCACCTAGGATAATAATAAATAAAATAATAAAATATAAGAGTGCTTTTTACAAGCACCAATAAATTTGGATTGTTTGATAAGGAGAAGAATTCAAATAGACTTACAAAAGTGACGCAAACAGTAGTGAATTTTTAAACACAGCTTCAAAGCTTATTCCAGATTATTCCTGAAAATTTGCGTTCATTTATTGACTCTTTGTCATTGGCAGACTCAATAAAAGGATCTCATGAATCTGTCGCAGTATCTCTTATTAAAACTAAACTAAAAGGGAACACAAGAAATTTATTAAATAATGGACAACAATTGCTGAAATTATAAATAAACTGAATGCCTCTGTAAAGGGTGAATCGGTCGAGGTATTATCAGCAAAAATAATGAACATTAAACAGGGCGGTAAAACTGCAAATACTTACTGTAGCGAAATTAAGAATTTAACAAAGTCTAGAAAATGCTTATATATCACATGGTCTATCATCCGAAACAGCAAGTAAATACTCTCTACAGGTTGCTGTAAAAGTCTTTACCAAGAACTGTTCAATTGATAAGGTAAAACTTATTATGGAAGCAGGTCAATTTAACAGCATAATGAGGCTGTTAGTAAATTTGTAAACAGTTGCACTGAAGCAACTAGACAACAAAATGCAATACTACATTTTAGAAAGAAATATAAACAAAACAACTACCGCAGAAATAACACACAATTTCGTAATAATATCAATCAACAAAGACAAAATAATAATTTCAGCAATAGACCCCAACAAAGACCAAGCAATGGCTACATCAATAGAAACCAACGTGGAAACAGAAAGGAAACGTTAGGGCAACAGAATGTGGTGATAATGACTCGGAAAACTTCGAAACCCCCCTAAAATAAATACGCTAACAAATAAAATATACAACCTCAGCCTGAGGTTTTTTTTATAAACATAAGGATTAATAATAATAACCATACAATAACACTATTGGTTGATACAGGCGCAGATATTTCTGTTATAAAAACAAAATTTTTTGAGTTACACCAGATAAATAAAAGTAGAATAACATCAATAAGTGGAATAGGACAGGGACAAATCCAATCAATAGGAAGTGTGTGCTTTGATATGAGATTTAATAATTTTCTTAATACCCCATTACTTTCAAGTGGTGCAGAACAATTTTCCCATACCCTGTGATGGAATCATTGGTATGGATTTCATAAAGAAGTACAATTGTGTATTGGATTTTAATGAGGAAAATGACCACCTTGTTTTACGTCCATCTAATTTATCACATACAATAGAAATACCAATTACGAATAATTATAATAACATAACATTGCCACCAAGAGCCGAAGTTATTCGACGAATTAAATTCTTAAGTCATAATACTGACACATTTATACCAAATCAGGAAGTAGCACCAGGTGTATTTGTACCAAATGTCAAAGTAAATTCAAACAGAGCATTTATTCGTTCCTTAAACACTAGTGACAACATTGTAACTATTAAAAATAGTAATATAAAAACAGAAAACCTGATTGATTATGAGATAATTACACAAAATTTAAACAACAGCAAGCAAAGAAAATCAATAATTATGAATATTTTAAAGAAAAACTTTCCTAAACAATTTCATCCCATTTAACAAAACTTTGTACCGAGTACTGTGAAATTTTCGCTTTGGAAACAGAACCAATAACCACTAATAATTTCTATGAACAAAAGTTGAGGGTAAAAGATAAACAACCACTATACATTAAAAACTATCGTATACCACAATCACATAAAGAAGAGATAGACAAACAGGTCAAAAGGTTGATAGATATAATATAATTGAACCGTCATTTTCGGAATATAATAGCCCAATTATATTGGTACCAAAGAAGTCACTTCCGGATTCAGAAAAAAAAAGATGGCGGCTTGTTGAAGACTATTGGCAAATAAATAAAAAATTAATAAGATTAAAAGATAAATTCCCATTGCCTAGAATAGATGATATTTTAGACCAACTTGGCAGAGCAAAATATTTTTCCTGCTTGGACTTAATGTCCAGCTTACACCAGATGGGATTGGAAAAGAACTCCAGAGATTTGACATCATTTTCCACAAACAATGGTTCTTATAGATTCACAAGACTTCCCTATGGTTTGAAAATAACGCCAAATTCCTTTCAGAGAATGATGACGCTTGCTTTTAGCGGCTTAAAGCCAGATCAGACATTCCTATACATGGATCACCTGGTCATACTAGAATGTTCCGAAAAGCATATGCTTTCCAATTTGAATGACGTCTTCAATCTGTGTCGCAAATTCAATCTTAAGGTGCACCCTGAAATATGTTCATTCTTCATGATTGAGGTAACCTACCTTGGTCATAAGTGTACTGATAGAGGAATACTTCCAGATGACAGCAAAGATTCGGTAATCGAAAACTACCCGACGCCTACTGACGTGGATAGCGCCAAAAGGTTTGTCGCCTTTTGTAATTACTACCGAAGATTTATAAAAAAATTCTGAGTATTCCTGACACCTTACACGATTATCCAGAAAAGGTGTGCCATTCGACTGGATATAGGATTGCGAATTGGCGTTTAGATACTTAAAGAAAGCGTTAATGCTTCCAACATTACGTCAGTATCCTGATTTTGCCAAAGAATTTTGCATAACAACAGACGCAAGTAAACATGCATGCGGTGTTGTTTTGACTCAAGAACATGAGGGTAAACACCTACCAGTTGCTTATGCTTCGAAGAAATTTACCGAGGGAGAAAGTAACAAATCTACCATTGAGCAGGAATTAACTGCCGTACACTGGGCTATAACACACTTCAGACCATATATATACGGAAAACATTTTTTGATTCGAAGCGACCATCGACCACTTTCATACTTGTTTTCGATAAAAAAAAAATCCAAATTAACAAGAATGAGACTGGATCTGGAGGAGTATGGTTTTTACTATGTCGCGGATGCATTTCGCGAATTACAATTGAGGACTTTAAAAACATAAATAAAAAGGTATCCTGCGTATTGAGAGTCACGACAAAATCGATGACTAAACAAAAACCAGTGGTAAAATAAATAATCATCATAAAAAAGATAAAATAGAGAAGCCCAAAATTTATATACCAATTAAGAATAGTGACGTCAGAAAATTTTATAAATTAAAGAATTTTCCTAACAAATGCTACATAAAGAAAGGGAAATCAATATTAGCTAGCATAAAAATAAATGATACGTTTACTTCAGAGAAATTTGACTTAGGACAATTTTTCTCTAGGCTCGAAAAAGTGGCCGGTAACCTAAATATTAATAAATTACAAGTAGCACCTAGTGAGAAAATTTTCGAATTTATCTCAATAAATGACTTTAAAGATACGGGCAATAAAATATTAAGAAGAATTAAAATAGCGTTATTAAACAGAGAAACTGTAATTGAAAAGAAGAATGCTAAGGCAATTCTTGATATTATGCTGAAATATCATGATGATCCCATTGAAGGAGGTCACTGTGGGATGTACAGAACCGCAGAGAAAATAAAAAGATATTACTACTGGAAAAACATGACAAAAGACATACCTAGACACGTTAAAGCCTGCCACAAATGTCAATTAGCAAAAATAAACGAACACATTAAATGTCCAATGATTATCACAGAGACACCCAACAGACCGTTTGATACTTTTTATGTGGACACTATCGGACCATTTCCAAAATCTCTTCATGGAAATGAATACGCAGTCACGCTAGTATGTGACCTAACCAAATATTTGGTAACGATCCCAATACCAGATAAATCGGCTATAACAGTCGCAACAGTTTATTTGAAAACTTTGTACTTACCTATGGTCCAATGAAGAAGTTCATTTCGGACATGGGTACAGAATACAAGAATTCTATATTGACTGAACTTTGCAACCTATTCAAAATTGAAAAACTAACGTCAACAGCACATCATCACAAGACTTTAGGTACGATAGAAAGAAGTCATATAACTTTTAATGAATACGTACGCTCATATATATCAGTAGATAAAGACGACTGGGATGAATGGCTTACGTATTTTACATATTGCTTTAATACAACACCATCAACTGTGCACGATTACTGTCCTTTTGAATTGATCTTCAAAAAAATACCAAATAGTTTTAAAGATTTTGGTGAAACAGATAGAGTTGCACCACATTACAATTTAGATAACTATGCCAAAGAGGCAAAATTTAGGTTAGAAATAGCACTTAAGAGAGCAAAACAATTATTAGATGTAAATAAAATTAAACAGAAAAACAATTATGATAAGGATATTTTAGATTACAATTTTAAAATAGGTGACTTAGTTTTACTCAAAAATAACAATGGACATAAGCTAGAACATTCTTATAAAGGTCCATATAGAATTAAGAAAATAGATTTAAGAAATAACATAACAATAGTAGATAAAAAATCTAATAAAGAACAAATAGTTCATGAGAATAGAATTAAACTTTATAATAAATAAAATGAACATTAATAACCAAAGATCAATCAATAATAATAATAAATTTATAATATATATATAGTATACATAGTAACAATATTTATATTCCTAAAACAAAATATTAATTCTATGTAAAATAATTGTGTTGTGTAAAGAATGTCCATAGAACAAAAGTTATATGAACATTCTTGCAAAGGGCGGAAGTGTTGCACGTCCCTACGGTCGTTTATGCCAACACAATGTACTGTATAACTAATGATCATTAACGAAACAACATGTATAAACAAATGAATATCAAATAGCATAAGCGAGTGTTGGGCTGAAGACTGGGATTGTGTTGCATCCAGTTGTTCATTGGTTAACGTACACACAAACTCGTATATTGTCAATTGTTAGAATATATGTCATTAAACATATAAGCAAACACATGTAATAATTTTAAGAACTAAAAAACTGTATAGAGGAAATATTTCCCATATCTAATCAATTGAATAAAGTCAACTGAGCTCTTCACTTGAGCTCTTAAAACGTCAAAATTCATCTTTTGTATTTGAACCTCTTACAGTACAATTCTCGATGTGAATGCAAATGTTTCCGCATCTCATATGAACATCTGCCGCAACCATAACACTGAACGGATGTTATGTTTTTTCTCAAAGCGTTGTCGCAAATGATACATAAGCATCGTTGGATTCCAACCTTGACCAATGATTTAGATACTCGGGTAACTCTGGAACGAAGATCTAATTGCTGTGGGAAAATATACTATATGTAAATTAATCAAGTGCACGCCCAGATTAATAAAAGTAATTTAAACGATTCTTACACATAATATGCATTGAATTTAATTTTAAAATAAAATGTACATAAATATAGTTTTATGGAATTTACTTTTTTACTGAATTCTATTCAGTTTAACTTAGGTTAAATTGGAAGGACGTACAGTTACACTCCTTCGCCCAAGGACTTATGGGTCCAGCGCGACTACACCATTGAAACCCTAGTACTTCTGAATCAGCGCAAACTAATAAACGCCTTAATGTTGGCGCTTGACAAAGAATTCAAACCCTCGAAGAAGTCCCTGCCCATGGTCCTCAAGCTGCTAAGGGCTGGACAGTTACAGAGGAAGTGTTCGATAGTTTCCAACTCCTCGTCCCAACATACCCTGCAATAGTCCGGTTGGGATCTGTTCTTGTCAGCGATCTAATCTCGCAATGCCCCGTAATAAAAAAAAAAATCATTACCGAGTATAACGCTATGACCCGAAACCCAGCTCAGATGGATTCGGCTTGGTCCAAAGGTCCTTAACACCTTTTTGCACTCAAGAACAAGCCGTGATTTACATCAGACCGACAAACGGCCCTTAGGGCAGCACGACTGCCAACGAAGTTTAGATAAGATTCCGAAGCCGAAGTGGGCCTACCAGCTACGGCCGCAATAGCCTTCAAGAAAAAAATCCCTGCCTGAAACGCTACAGTCACCATTTAAACTGAAGTTCAGGAGGCAGCAGCAACATAGCCTCAGGAACAATATAGTCAGTCGTTGGCTTTTTCCAAAGATCCGTACCTTCCCTCAGAAAAGACGACGTTCAGAATTCCAAAGTGTCCTATCGAGCGCTGTTTCCAGAAGGCCGATTACCTCAGATGTATGGCACTACGCGCTGCACACTGCTTGACATACAACTCAAACGGAGTCAGGCAGAGCATAGTATCAAAAGCAGCCTGAGGACAACTCTCCCTCACTCCAGCGATACTCAAGGAGGCAATCCACTGAACCTTATCCAAGATTTTCCGTTGGAAATTCTTATGTAAAACACTCCACCAAACAACACAATAACCGGTCTAACAATCGCCAGATATATCCAGGCGGAAGACCCCAGCTTTAACCTATGCAGTCCCTTCTTCATTCTTTCCTCGGTGTTTCTTTTCCAGTTCAGCTTGCTGTCTAGAACAACACCGAGATACCTGACTTCAGAAGACAGCTGAAGCTCCCTACCACCTAACCTAGGTAACCTGAAAGTTTCAATTTTGTACTTACAAGAGAACAAAACAAGGTCTGTCTTATTGGGATTTATACCCAGACTTGAGTTCGTAGCCCAAGAGGATAAAATCCCAAGCGCAGACTCCATCAGTGCCCCCAGAGCTAACAAAAATTAACTACCTACCAGAATAACCGCATCATCGGCATATGTCAAAGCCCCTTCTTTCTAGGCGCCTTAAACCTATTTATGATCTTTTATAATCATAAATAGCCTCCTAGTACAGCAGCGGGGTCTTTGAAGTTCCGCTTTCCACAAGGCTGACAGGCTCCTCTTATCCAGGTAAGTAAGGGGACAATCCGCTCTGTAACAATACAACAAAATATCCGTCAAAGTCCAACTTGATCATTGGTGCCAGGAGTGGAATGACTTCTAAGGGTCCTAAGTTCCTCCTCCACAGCCTTCTTAAATTTGATCCAATCGGTTCTTGGATTCCTAAAAGGCTTATGAAAGCCACTAGATAGTTTAATACTGAAGGATATCAGTTGATGATTAGAGAAAGAACACTTTTGTGAAACCCTAATCATAGACCTATCCATGTTAGAGAGCATATTGTCAATCACAGCTTCCCTAACATGATTTTTAAAAGTCGGCGTATTACCAACGTTACAAATATTAATCCCATTAGGAATAATAAAATTCAAAATCGACTCATCCCTAATATTTATGTCCACAACTCCGTTGGGTGTGTGAACCAAATACAGTGCAAGCCCTGCGATACGTATTTATCTCCTTATTCAAAGCGGAACGTTTCCGCCCTGGCTTACTCACCTTGTCAGACGAGATGCTTTTCCCCATGCAGTCCAAGTCAGTAGCTGATTGCACTATTAGGTTTGAAGCATCCTGTCTGACAAGTGGATTTCTTAATGGGGAGGTCACCTCCTCATTACTCCCAGAGGTAATCTGGATACGAGTGAAGGGGAGTCTTTCGATGATTGTACTGTCACCGTCCTCATCCGATGGGGAGATAGAGCCTGCCTTCAGCACATTTCTTCCATCGAAGTGGTGGACTCCTCTACAGTCGGCACCTTCATACCTCTTGGGGCAAAATTCAGGACGATTTCATTGTTGTTTTCAACAATGCTCGGCTGAAAACGCAATGAGACGAGACGGGTCAAAGTTCATCATGTCCATGTTCTTGTCTTTTTGTTTGTTTTTGTCCATGTAAATCCCACGGATGAAGGGGAGGGGATCATGTCGATCATGTCATAGCTAGCATGACAAGGACTTGGTAAAAAGCCTGTTGCTCACAGAGCCGCCCAGCTATCAGCGAGACTCCGTTATAATACAGTCGGATTAAACCCCTGACTGCAAACCATCTGATGAGCACGGATCGCTTAGCACTCCAGATTGGGGGTATAGAAATTATACGTGATCGGGCGGCTCGAAAATATCATCGAAAATAGACATCAGTTCGAAGACAGTACTCTCACGATATTAGGGCAACCTTTAGTTTAGCAATTGAATTCGACGATAGGCAACAAACAGAGGGGAAAAACTGTGCAAAAGAATTCTGCAGACAATTTATCGAACATCCTACTGAGCAGAACAAAGGTAAGAGAGCCACATTAAGGAATTGAAGGAATCTACGCAGAGATTGACAGGAACACTTCTTCGTACAGGCCGCGGTTACGAACAACATCGCCAACGCAAAACCGTCTAAGGCCTTGGGACCTGACGGTCTATCTATGCTAATGCTGAAAAAACTAGGAGATAATGCATTGAAGTTCCTTTCCAGTTTGTTAAATCTGTCGATTCACACCCTGGTGACACCTGACATCTGGAAAGTCGCGAGGATCATCCCGATCCTAAAACCCAATACACAAGCTACCAAAGGAGACTCCTATCGCCCAATCTCCTTATTATCACCAGTGGTAAAGATACTGGAAACTTTTAGGCTTCCTGCCTTTAAACTTTAGGGACCAGAAATCCATCCCTTTGTCAATATGTGCAAAGCAGCTTCTGCCGCTGGCAAGTTGGTTTTTGTTGAAGGCATTATGGACCGAAATTAATGTAAGAGTATATCGGAACAAATTTTGAAGCCACCTGTGGAATACTTGGCTCTTGGTGATGGTTGGATTTTCCAACAAGACAATGACCCCAATTGTTAAGGAATAGTTTCTATATAACGCGCCCAGACAACTCAATAGCCCTCCATAAAGTCCGGATTTAAATCCTATTGAACATGTTTGGGAATTTTTGTAGCGAAAAATCGACAAATCGTCCATGCCACGACGCGTACAGGCTGTAATAAATAATGGTGGTGGACCAACTAAATACTAAAACTTAAAAAAACACCGTGTGTTTTGAAAGTATAAGTTATTTTTTTTGAGACTGAACTTGCATGTGCACTTTTGTCATACCATAATTTTGTAATTTTGTAAATTTTTTGGTTAAAGGACAAATGAATTAATTTAATTTTTATTTTTTTATGAATAAAAATGATTTTGGAATAAAACTGTATCATTAATTTTTCTATTAACTAAGTGTTTTATTCGGAATAACACTACATGGCACCGCATGCTAACTTTAGTCCTTCACTGTATACATTATACACATATATGCATAATTGGTCATTACAATCATTCGGTCAGGATTACGACCTAACTTCTCACACCACTTATGTTGAGAGTTTTAATTGTATACATGTGTGCAGGACCTGCAATTTAAAGTCGACTCCGAACGACAGATTTTTGGGAAACTTTTTATAGCAATTTTGTTTATTTTCAAGTGTTTCTGCCATAAATCTGCTAAAAAGAAGTCACCAAAGAAATAACTTTTTTATATTTCGTTTTGTTGGAAATGTCTGACCTGCGGTTTGAACCATTTCCTGACGTCTAATAAGCCAGTACACTACCTATTAGACTATGACTACGAGTGTACATCCCGTTTTACATATGTATAAGTTGTTACCAGTAATATAATCTAAAATTGCATTCAAGTTTGTGTTTCCCCATTGGCCATGATCTGCGTTGGCGTCACAACTGAGTATCAAGGCAATATTGTTCCAACTTGCGTACCCAACCAGCTGCCATCCAATCGCGGTTGAAGGTCAGAGCCAAACTATGGCACTTGGCTTTGTCTAATTCCATTGTAGTATCGCATAACTAAAAGAAGAAAGATATGCTAAATTATGTTCCCTTTTTTGCTAGTTCTCTATCCAATCGACCTAGTTCCTCACACCACTTATGTTGTGTGTGTTAATTTTATACATGAGTGGCGGGATCTCCAGTTTAAAGTCGACTTCGAACGACAGATTTTTGAGAAACTTTTCATGGCAATTTTATTTACTCTCAGAGTTTTTGCCAGAAATCTGCTGAGAGGAAGTCGCCTAAGGAATACTTTTTGTATTTTATTTTGATGTCTAGCCTGGGGCTCGAACCCTGGCTTTTCGTCTAATAAGCCAACACACTACCTACTAGACCACGGCGATTGAGTGGTAACGTAGTCCTTATTTGGGTTTTCCAATACTGTCGGTATGGTTAATTATAAGCTGATAAGATTTCCTGTTTCCTCAGTTATCAAATTTTACCCATTTTGACCTGTCTGCACCGTTATTCTTTGACAGATAAAGATGGGCCACCGAGAGCCGAATTACATTAATAATTTAGTCTTCGTCGGATGTTGTCCTTCTGCCTATTCTACAAAAAAGTATCTTAGCTTCAGCGATTTTTTATTCTTATATTTTTTATATTATATTGCTACGTTTTTACCCTTTTAAAAACGTCAAAAGTATGAGTTCTTAGTTTTAAACCAATTCTTTATTGTTCGCACAATTCCGTGTGCCACCTTTCAGGACTTGATCGAAACAACAACAATTTGCTTTAATTGTTATTATTCTTTAAACTCTTCCGCGTACACGATAACAATTGTGTAATAGATCTTTATAACAGAGATCTTCAAACCCCAACTATTCTCTTCACAGGCAACGTGTCTTCACACAAGACTGATTGAATTCTTTCTGATCCCGTTGCCTACTTTGTCTTGCCTTTTATATCGCTTGGTAAACAGTCTGATGAGTGCTCTTGTACGAGAATGACTTTCGCAAACTCTCTATAAATGTAAACATGTTGCTTACATTATTGTTGTTTGTGTATTTTGTTTACGTTTGTCCTTGCAGTGTTCTTGTTGCTTCTTGTTTACTTGTTCATCCCTTTTTTATACTGATGTTGTTGCTATATTTTTGTTTATTCGTCGATAATGTTTTTAGAGCTTTTGTTTATCATTTTAAAGGGTCCGCCAAATAACTTTTTTTTTGAAAATGCTTTAAAAAACTACTGAATATTTTCTCAAATTTCTTTTTTATTTGAAAGTACAATCTTTCTGGTTATTAATGGAAAATAATTTTATTCAAATGGCTGCCTCGGCTGGCCATGCAGTAACCTACACGTCGGTCCAATTTTTAAGCACATTATCGATTGTATGCAGCTGTATTTCACCAATTGCTTCACGAATATTGTTCTTTAAAGCGTCAATTGTCTCTGGCTTGTCGGCGTACCACTTATCTTTGACGGCACCCTACAAATAATAGCCCAACGGTGTCAAATGGCAGCTCCGATGTGGCCAAATGACATCAGCTCTGCGGCTGATAATGCGATCTTCAAAAACAGGGCGCAAAACATCGAGTGTAGCTTCGGCTGTGTGGCACGTAGCGCCGTCCTGTTGAAACCAAATGTTGCCAATATCCTCCTTTTCAATTTTTGTGAACAAAAATTCGTTCAACATGACCCGATAACGATCGCCATTGACTGTAATGGCCACTCCTTGCTCATTTTCGAAGAAAAATGGCCCAATTATGCCTCTGGACCACAATCCGCACCAAACAGTGACTCGTTTTGGGTACGTCCGCTTTTCAAAGTATGTCTGCGGGTTTTCTGTGCCCCAAATGCGACAATTTTGCTGTTTACATACCAGCCAAGATCAAAATGAGCTTCATCTGAAAAGATGATTTTTTTTTGCGAAAATCGGCATCTTCTGTAAGTCGATCGCAGGCCCACTTAGCGAAGCGAAAACGCGTATACACAACCATATTCGTTCAGCGGAAGGATAAAAATAATTATCTGTCAAATCAGACATGAGCTAAGTGTTGCCATTCACGAAATAAGCACTAGTTGCAAAAAAAAACGTTAGATGGCGGACCCGATATAACACCATTTCCATTTTCGTAACAATATTTTTTTATACTATATTATGTGGGAACTTCCAAATCAGAAGAAAGGTAAATTTATCCAATGCTGTTAAAAATTTATGGCGGACTATACAAAACGAGTCTACTGAAAAATAGATTGAGTCAGTATATCACCGGTGTAAAACAGTTTTTCTTCAAAACTTCTCTTAAAGAAAAAAATTTTTCATTATTGTGTCCACCAAAAAGTGAATGCTATTCAGTTTTTCTGTAAATTTTCCGAGTTATATAGTTTTTCCATATATTTAATACATATAAATATCAATAAAGGACGCGACTGACTATCAGATTTTGTTGTTCTACCTGTTAAAAATTGCATGCCTGTTCCAAAAATATGATAGTGAGAACTAAAAAGTGACAGATTTTTTGACAAGTCTGTCGGATATCATAATTTTCTAAAAAATTTCATAAATAATATTTTCTGTGCGATCAGAGTTGTTTTATTTGGAACAGCTGTACAAAAAAGTTGCTAGTCATTTGTTTATCGTATAGTATTGTATTTGTTTATCGTATAATAATATAATTTTGCTGAACTTTAAAAAAACTAATTTGAAGGAATGTATAGTAAATGCAAATGGCGCCAATTTACACTAGAAAAAAATTTTTTGCATCTGTTTTGCATGACAGTGTGGCACCAAAGTATACATTTAGTTTCGATTTTCGTAAAGTAGAATAGAAATCCATCAAATTTTTTTAAATAATTTCACAGCTTTGGAGGTTAGTCAGTCACGACCTTAATCTAATATTGATGTTATTAGGTACCCTGTGTAATCTATTAGTGCTAATCCATTAGTGTGTGGGTCATGAGTACCATTTCGAACGGAGACTCTCGTCCGTTACACTATACCGAGTATGCAGTCGTTGTTAAATCGCATGTAATAATTAGATATAGTTTTGTTGTAATAAATAAATTTCTAAATGAATAATGCAATTAATAAAATTTCAGGTTGCGTATCGTTTTATAACTATTCCGGTTGCAGTAAACACGGCCTTATGCGTTATTTGCGGTGCTGAACCTTCGTTACAAAGTTTACATGATATAGCAGAGAATACATTTCGGGCCGAATCAAACCAAATAAATATTATGGAAAGATCTGTACTACGAGGTTTACCTGAGCATATTGAATTAGACTCAAGCATTATAGCAATTAGTATTGCCAACAGTATAACACGTAAATGTGTGTTTTCATCTAATATACATCACAGCACTTCCGCAACGCGATTTCTTGGTGACTTTCGCAACTTAGAAATTTTAAAAAAGTTTTTTGGTGATACGTTATCAAATATGATTTTTCTCAACGTAAGTGCCTCTAATCATGTATCAGAAGTATGTGATCAGTATTGGTCTTTGGATAGCTATAAATGTATGTCTCACATTGATGAGAACGGTAACACAATTTGTTTGCTGTACATTTCGTCAATGCCAATGCACACTATGAAGTAAGTATTTATTAATTTTTTTTTTTCTTTGAAAAGAAAACAAATAAAATTTTTGGTTTTGCTATTATTTCAATTACAAAACTTCCATACCACGATAAATAAATTTATTAGGTTAGGTTGGAGGGGCAGCCTTGATACCAAAAGCTCACTTGAGTACGAATAGCAGCCCGTTGTGATGCCACAGGTGAACGCAGTCTCTGTACTGTCCAAGTTCTTCCAAACCAGGGAAGAAGAAATTGGTCAGCGCAATGGCTGCACATTTAAAGCACACTACCCTACGCTGGAAAACCAGCCTGAAAGTTTGAAAAACTAAGCAATATCTTTGACATCAATGGACGATAGCTCCGTCAGGCTGACAAGGATTGGGGAGCCTAATAACCTATATCTGCACCTCGCAAAGATGGGCATTGACAAAGAAAGTGGATAACAGTCTACTCGGATCTGCGAACACGACAGAAGTCGTTAGATGGAAGCTGCATTCCGCGTTTCTTGACCTGTAAGCATGGCCACTGTGATCGAGATGACGTTGCGACCAAGTCCAAGTAACTGGTTGGTGCGCCTTCTATCCATTGAGGGCCAAGTGATCCTAGCGGTGGAGCAGGACTCATTGACCCAGAATAGGTTGGCGTCTCGAAAGAATTTCCGCGCGATGGCCAGCTTGACCGGTAAGTGGCGTCCTCAAGCCGATTGAAGAGGATTCCGGAAGTAGTGCACCAGTCCTGCCGGAATATTACAGTGCCCGGGGACCCAGATAAGTGTGACACTGAAGCGCCCAGAAAAAAGGTTGAGGCAGCGGCGACATTTCCGGACAATCCTGGAGTCGTTCACAACGTTCTACAGAGATCTTATGGAACCCTGACTATCAGAAAAAATCGAGATACGGGTGAAAGCAATACCGTAGACGAGAATCCATTGTGCAGCCCGGTAGATGGCCATTACTTCCGCCTGACACACGCTACAATAATCCGGCATTTGGAGGGAAATGTTCAGGTCCAGTTTCCCAGAGTAAACTCCGCTACAAATCGCGTTATCGAGTCTAGATCCATCGGCGTATACAATAAGGAGTTTCGGTGGGACGGTCATGTCAGGGGCCCAGTCGCCCCTGCTCGGAATCAAGAAGCGAAAACCTTTGTCAAAACAATATTATACAGGGAGATAATCGATGTTCAGTGGGGCCACAGGATCAATCTCCAATATAGAGGAGTAACCAGAGGGGACAACGTGCCAACGAGACAGATAGTCAAAAAACCCCGCACAAGTCCAGTACAATTGACAGCGCCAAGCTCAGCTTGTCAGACAGCGCTGTGAACATATTTCAGACGCTGCAATGGCAATGTCATCAGCGTAAACTATGGTGTTATTACCAGAGGATTCGAGTCTTCTCAAGAGTGAGTTGACTGCGAGATTCCAGAGAATAGGAGACAGAACACCGCCTTGCGGTGCACCTCTACAGATAATTCTCTTGACTTAAGAAGAAGCTCAATAAACGTGACCAGATTCTGTTCCAGGCTGAGAGAATTAAGAGCCCTAACTATAGCGTCCGGGTTGACGTTATTGAATGCACCTTCAATGTCCAGGAAAATGGCCAGAGTGTATTCTTTAACGCGTGCAGGGACTATTCCCCCCGAGAGATAAGAGAGTGTAGTGTAGCCTCCACTGATTTACCCCTAGTGTAGGTGTTGGGATGAGGATAGAAGTGATGGATCAACTGAGGTCCTAATATGAACATCAAGCACTCTTTTCAGTGTCTTCAGAAAAAAGACCGCCTTAGTGTGGGACGGTTTCCCAGCCTTGGGAATGAAGATAACTCTAGATATTCTCCAGCTCTATGGGATATAAAGGACCCTAAGACTAGCGTCATAGATGGCAAGCAGCCAGGGGAGAATAATTTCCTCCCCATGCTGGATGCCACCTAGAATAATACCATCCTTGAATGGTTTAAAGTATTTAATAGCCCACTGCACATGGCCTGGGTTAAGAAGTAGGGGAGAATATTCCTCAGACGGTGGTTCCGCAATCTGATGCTTGCGGTGGCACCCCCGGAAAGTGAGTGTCGAGAAGTTCAAGCAACTCTGAACTAGCCGCAGTCCAGCTGCCGTCAGGCCTTTGGATGCATTCGGGAGACCTGTGTGGAACTTAGAATTTTGCGAAGACGGTTAGTTTCGGCAGAGGATTCCACGCTCGCGCAGTAGTTCCTCCACAAAGCCCTCTTCGCCCGCCTTACAGCTTGTTTAAGTTCCATCTCTTTGGCTTTCTCCGGTGGCCTTAGCGCTATCCTCGTTCTCCTGGTTCCACCTGCGCGGTTGGGCTTGTCCCCTGTGGGCAGAGGGATTGGCCACCGACTTAAGTGCCGCGGTCAGTATTTCCGTAGCCCTATCCATATCTAAACGGGTAGCAATGGTCGGGGGGTTACGGGAAGGCAGTTACGTAATCTATCCCTAAAAGTGGTCCAATTAGATTTTCTGCTATTGATCGATGTTAAAGGTGAGGTATCTATGATCCGAAAAGGAGCATTCCTGAGATACATACCAATCCCTAAGATAGTCAGAGAAATCGGAGCTGATCAATATATGCCCAATATTTCCTTTCTGCTTGAAGTAAGGAAGGTTGGTAAATGCCCCGATTGGCTATAACTAACTACTAATAATAAAGTCAAGGAGGCAGTCACCACGTTCGTTGATACCGGAACTTCCCCATATCGTATGGTGAGATTTGGCCTGGGTTCCGATAATTACCGGAATCCCACGTAGATGCGTATCTGCTACCAGTCGGCCAATGGGTTTCTGAGGGGGAGAGCCCATAGCCGTGCGCAAGATATGATGTTGAGATCAAGATGGCCTTCGAGTTTAACTCGATGGTTATAGTGACGGTGTCCCTGTCGCTATACATAGAAAGAAGAAAAGCATTAATGTTAGTCTTCACCATTATACAAGCCCACCTGTATCCTGGACAAACACGGTGCGCTAGCCGCTGGCGTTGAGTCCGCAAACTCTGTCCTCTACGATACGAGTTTCCTGTACTAGTACGAGCTTCACGTCATTCACTGCTAGGCGGAGGAGTAGAGCGGCGGAAGCAGTTTTGGAATGTTGCAGATTAATTTGGATCACTCTCAGCATCGGCATGAGAATCACCCATTGTCGCATCCGCATCCTCTTCATCCGATAACGAAGAGGTTACACCCGCGTCAATATTAATACTGTCGAAGAATTCTCCAACTAGTTCTGAGGTGGATATTTTACCTGTCGAAGAGCGACTACACACACTTCTGCATTCGACATCCTCAACAATAATGTCCGTTCCGTGAGGATCTGAGACAGGGTCAGAAGGAGTGGGGACTGATTTATAGGTCCTGAGCTCGATTAAGATAAGCTGGAGAGACTCCTCGTTTAAGATGATCACGGTAGTAGAGCGGTCAGCAACTTTGGCCACACTCCAATTATCGGTGGGAAGGTTCTTGTTGGCGTTAAGGATCGTCAGAATGGCCGGATCCGATGATCCGGTGGGTATTCTTGCACTCGATCGGAGGCGATGAGGAATTTGGTCCGGAGGGACGGCAGTAAGCCTGGCTCCCGGCCAAATCTCACCGATCTTACTGAATGCCGCCTTGTAGAACTCCATAGAACGGAGATCGGATCCTGAAACCACCCTCCTTTGCGACAGTTGGGTGAGGGACCGGGATTGGTGTCCATAACCTCGAGGAAGACATTGAGGAGGGCGCTTTCGACCAGCTTCCACCTAGTGGGCGCGATGCATCCGTCGCAGTGTCCCTGATCAATGACCGCCCAGTTAAGGCCATCCTTTATCACCTCGCTGAGGTCTGGAAGTCCTAGTAGAGGGTATCCTGGGGTTGGCCACCTTGGCGCACTTGGGAGTGTCGAGGGCCTGTGCGCCAGATTTGTGTACCAATGTCTCGGCGGCATCCGAAGAGTGCATGTGCGCATTCACAGCAGATCTGGAGGTTGATGGCGCTTTTAGCGAAGGTATGGCGACCAAGGCAGAAGATGTGGCGACACTAGGGACCAGCCTTGTTAGTGGTTCCTTGTGTGTCATACGGGGTGTTGCCGAAGTCACTAGGACTTTGACACCACTGTAGGCGGGGGCAACTGCTTTTTTAGTAGGAGCCTGCCTAGAAAGTGTTTTGCGTCCACCGTCGAGAGTGGATGTCTTGTGTTTTTGTTTGTTTGTCCTTATTATTCATACCTAATAGGGTCAACACTCAAAACCACTATAGCTGCCTGCGATATGTAGTTACCCATAAATGGTCCCGTTGTTATCTATGCAAGCAGGTAGGCCCCGCGAGGGTTGGCACCAGCCCTTATGGGGAAAGGTGCTCAGAGCCAGACCGGGTACTAATCGGGAGTCCTCTCAACCGCACCTACTTTGAGGCCTGCCAGAGCCAGCCCTAGCCTGGAGCCGTTCACACTGCGGGTTTCACCCCGGTTGTACCGTGCATACGCAACTAGGTCCAGAAAGCTACAGCCACCAGTTCGGGACAGTCAATTCAAAGACATGAGCTCCCACATCGTGACAAGATTGTTTCCCAGGTGGGGGAAACTTATTAGATTATACGTTATTAAACACCAAAAGAAGCCAATTATTGTTCAGTGTTAAAATATATTGCATTATAAGTTGTTGAGTTGCTTTACTCATTGCATTTAAATATAACGAAAATATAATTTTCTTTTGTTCTTTTTCCATTGTTCTTTTATAATTTCATCAGCACTTTCCTTTACTGCACATAATTCTGCACTAAATACAAAAGATCAAAATGTAAAGATCAGGCTGTATCAGCCGTCTGTCGAGAGAAAATCAAAAATTAGGGAATAAACGCATTTAACATGAATAAGTTCATATGCGAAAAACCAGTACAACTGTAGAAAGCTAGATTTCAAACATCACGTTCTTTCATATATTTATATCCTTCATGTAACTTAATTGTTTCGTTTAGATCATCAAATTAAAACTTACTCTTTCTCATATATGTTTCAGAGAGACCTTAATTGTTTATAAAGAATCTGTAGAAGAAGTGTATGAATTAGCAATTCAAATCAATAATCAATTAATTGAAGTTAAAATTACTGCATGATTTGTAAAAATGACAATTATTGACAATATCCCACTAAAAATTTTCCTTCATAAAACTCTGAACACTATCCAAGATCGTATATTTCGAAAATTATTGCTATTAAAGAAGAAGAGATACTTACACTCAGCCACAAAAGTATAAATACGGATAACAAATTTTAGAAATTTTTTAACTAATCCGTTTTCGTTGAAAATCTTTGTAATTGTCTGACAACTTTCCTCGATTTTAAGACGGTGTCTTGGTTAAATAATTTCTGAAATTTGTTAACTTTTGTGGGCCTGATGTACACTTTTGTTACAAAAGTTAACAAATTTGAAAAAAAAAATTTAACCAATTCGTTTTCGTTGAAAATATGTATAATTGTCTGACATCTTTCTTCGATTTTAAGACGGTCTTTTGCATTGGTTCAGAAATTTGTGAAATTTGTAAATTGGATGCATACCTTTGTGGGTCTGTGCAGGGCCACAATTCAGTTCAATTTCAGAAATTTTTTAACCAATGCAAAAGACCGTCTTAACATCAAGGAAACAATAAAGATTTTCAACGAAAACGGATTAGTTAAAAAATTTCTGAAACTTTTTAACCGTATGTATAATTTAGTAACTGTGTGTACATTAATAAAATATCAAACATTTGTTATTATCGAAATTGCTACAAACCGCACTCCGATCATATGCCATTTGAACTCATAAAGAAAAAAATTAATATTGTTCAGCTTACTCTTCCAAGAAAAATATAAAAAAGTAGAATATTAAATTCCGCAGGCCAATCTATACTTTCCTTTTATTTTGAACCTAGGCAAAAATGGTTTGCTTGGTATTAAATATGAAATATTTTTTCATATTTCATTTTGTTGGAGATGTCTGACCTGAGATTTGAATCATGGTCTCATGTCTAATAAGCCAATACACTACTTACTACACTAAATAAATAATAATATAAATAAATAACCAATAAAAGTAATTGTTATAACAATAAATCAAAGAATTAAGAACAGATTAAGTTCAGTCGAACGATTGTCCATGACTGGGTCTGTGCATACCATTTTTCAAGGACTTGAAATGGTGTGTGCCCTTTCCGATATTTTTTATAAATTACTTTCCTTGGTTTTAGTGTTTCGATTCCCCGGTGTTGTTTCTAGATTTTTTCTTTCTACTTTGTCGAGAGGAAACGAACTTCTAGTTTTCATTGAAACACAAACTATACGTAACCCCTAAAAAGAGTAGCATTATTGCAATACGGACGATAAGTACCGTATTAATAAGTACATTCTAGCACCCGCTAGATGTTAACTAATGCGTGCAGCGAAGTCCAATCTCCTGGATATTAAGTTTGGGTTGTGCGTAGGACTTGGAACCCACCACGTAAAAACTTTATCCAATGAAAACCAGAACACAAAAAACCAGAAAGATCCCCTCAAAAGTTGACGACCACAGCAAACGCTTCAAGGACAATGATTTAAGAATAGGCACATAGAAAGTCCGCACCCTTCACAGGGCAGGTGCTTCCGCTCAGCTTGCGGATGCCTTCATGAAATGTAGGACGGACATCACTGCCATGCAGAAAATACGATGGATAGGACAAGGATGCAAAAGGCTAGCACCTTGCGATGTGTATTACAGCTGCCATGTTGATAAGCACGAATTCGGATGCGGATTTGTGGTTAAGAAGAGACTTCGCCACCTTGTCTCTGAGTTTACGCCTGTGAACCAATCCGCATCAGGGCAAATTTCTATAACACCAGCCTTATTTGTGCTCACGCCCCGACGGAAGAAAAGGATGATGTGGTTAAAGATGCCTTCTACGCTAAACTCGAGGACGTATATGACAAATGCCCGGCCCATGACGTCAAAATCGTCCTCGGAGATTTTAATGCGAAGGTCGGGCGGGAAAGTATCTTTGCCCCACTGTCGGACATTTCAGCCACCACACGAACACCACCTCCAATGGTATGAGGCTGATCGATTTCGCCGCGGCGCGTAAAATGATAGTATGTGGCACCAAGTTTCAGCATCTTGACATTCACAAGGCCACTTGGATGTCCCCTGATCGATCAACATCCAACCAGATTGATCATATTGTGATTGACGGAAGGCACGTATCCACTACCTTGTCGCAGCCAAGTTTCGATCGAGGTCTGCGCGCTCTAGTGCATTGCGAAAGCTGGACGTTAAGGGGACACAGCTGGGGCATTTTCCGCTCAACTCTCGCATAAGCTCCGTCGTTCCCCATCCAATCTCAGCGACATTGGTGGACTGTAGGCCAACATCTTCGACTCCTTGCGAATTACTGCAGATACAGTCCTTGGTTTCGAGCGCCCACCCCAACAAAATCAATGGTACGATGAGGAGTGCCACGAAGAAGCTGCAGCGAAAAACGTTGCATAAAAGAAAACGTTTCAGTCAGCCGCTACGCGAGCCATTGTCGAGAACTATAGAGAGAGTGGAGAAGAGATGGGAGACGCCTTTTCAGACGCAAGAAGAGGGAGCAGGAAAGGCGTGAGCGCGAGAAAGTCGAGATGTATAGATGCAGGAATGATGCTCGAAAATTTTATCAAAAGGTTAAGCGTCTAACCGAAGGTTTTAAGCCCGGAGCGTCCTCCTGCAAAGATGAGAACGGAAACCTGATAACAGATTCGCAAGGGGTGCTGAGGTTGTGGAGGAAACACTTCTCTACTCTGCTACAAGGTGATGACGATAACTATGCCGCCTTTAGAGATGATGTTCCGAACCCGATAGATGATAACGGCGTGGAGATTCCGCTGCCTAGCCATGAAGAGGTCAAAGTCGCGATTATGCGTCTTAAAAACAATAAAGCGGCGGGTCCTGATGGCCTCCCCGCTGAGTTGTTTAAGACCGGATGTAATGAGTTGGTAGGGCGCATACACCAGCTTATTTACAAAATATGGCTAGAGGAAAGTATGCCCAACGATTGGAACCTCAGTGTCCTCTGTTCTGTGATGAAAAAGGGAGACCCTACTATATGCGCCAACTACAGGGGTATAAGCCTTCTCCCTTTCGCATATAAGGTTCTTACAGGCGTATTGTGTGAACTACTGAAGCCACTCGTCAAAACACTGATTGGACCTTATCAGTGCGGCTTCAGACCTGACAAGTCCACCATCGACCAGATCTTCACACTACGCCAAATCCTGGAAAAGACCCACGAAAAACAAGTCGACACACACCATCTTTTTGTCGACTATAAGGCAGCCTTCGATAGCCCCATAAGGGATCGTGTTTTTGCCGCAATGTATACCAAAGGTATACCTGCGAAGCTGATAAGGCTATGCAGAATGACGTTGAGCAATTCCTGTAGCTCCGTCAGGGTAGGAATGGACCTCTCCGAACCTTTTGATACCCTGCGAGGTTTCAGACAAGGCGACCCCATATCATGCGACCTCTTCAACTTCGTCATTGAGAGTGTTCTGCGAAAGGCGAGAGTGCATCGCAATGACACTAAAAAGCGTCCAGTTGCTTGCGTATGCTGACGATATTGACATCATAGGGCGTACCAAGCGAGATGTTACTGCTGCCTGCTATTGTCTACTAAGATGGGTCTGGCAGCAATACAAAGTATATGTTATCGGCTAGTAGAGACGTGCGGTGTATTGATTCTCAAATTACGGTCGATAACTATACTTTTGATGCAGTCAAGGAATTTATTTATCTTGGCTCCGCCGTTACCACCAAAAATGATGTCAGTCTGGAGATCAAGCGCGGTATCACTCTTGCCAACTGGTGCATCAATAGGCAATTGAGTAGCAGAGACCTCTTTCTTACGACAAAACTAATACTCTAACAGACGCTGACTTTTAAATAGAAAAAGAAATTTGAGAAAATATTCAATAGTTTTTTTAAAGCATTTTCAAAAAAAAAGTTATTTGGCGGACCCTTTAATAATGAAAAACAATTTATCTGCCCGTTAAATTTCTCCATTTAAATTTTTTGTATTTATCTACATTTTAATTTTACTCTTTTTCTTTCAGAAATATTGGAAAGAAAATATTTACACAAATTATGCATGAACAATCTTTTTGCTGGTAGCAGACGATAATTTTCATTTTCTACATTAATTTGAATACGATTGTGCTGTTCTTTCTGTATCAAATTATTTACGAATATTCATTAATTTTTTTAAGGACAAATGTTTAATATATTTACAGCAGTTTTAGTGAAATTGCTTTTAAAATTGTGTATAAAAAGCCTTTGTTATTATTTCACACATACTTAATACAGTTGATTTGGAGGTGAGTGGGGAAAATTTAATAATTAATTAAAAAATGCACAAAGAGAATTAAAAAATATTCAAAGAATATAAATACTTCAATGAAAACCATATCTTTGGCGATTGTGCGAGATCAATATTTTCAATTATTTACATGTTATACAATCCACAGTTATAACATTCCGCCCCCTTGCATGATTACATAAAGGGGAAACGCGGAATCATTGAAAATATTAAAAAATATTCCAAATTTTCCCTTTTTTAACACTAAAGGAATGTTTATTTACATTTAGTTTTTCTACTTTGACTGCCAGTTTTCACTCTGTTTATCTGTTGCTTCTAACACATTTGATTCGCAAAACATTATAAAAATTTTTTTCTCCCTCTAAATTGGCCAGTAATGTTGCTGCTATGAGCGTTTGACAAACGTCAAAGGTTTCTATACTGTGTGTTCGGTGGTGCAAACGCCAATACATTTAAAGAAAAAAAAAAATACTTCATATATTTATTTCATATTCGTACACGGAAAAAAAAATTGATTTCCGTTTTTTGTAAAAATTATCTGAAATGAAAGAAAAGTTAGTGCATGTAAATTGTATTTCAAACCCATACTTACCTATCGAAATTTCCTTCAAGTCTTCCATGATCCTTCCAATAAATTATCCAAATGTATGTCTATATTTGAATTATTTGGAAGCACATTACACATTGTGCTTCACCCTTGAAATTATAAGTAAAAAAATCATTTTCCCATTTATTTTCTATACTTACTTAATTGCGCACCTACGCCGGTTGGTAACACCAATCGATGACAGGGCTTCCTCGATTTGGTCCTTCCAACGGATACCAGGTCGTCCTCTTCGCCGACTTCCGCAGATTCCCGCATCAAATACCCGTCTCGCCGGAGCATCCTCCTCCATTCGAACGACATGGCCGAGCCAGCGCAGCCGCTGGATATTAATACGCTGTACAACGTCAATGTCGTTGAGGAGCTCATACAGCTCACTGTTGGATCGGATACGGAAATCATCGCCAACTCGTACAGGACCGAAGATCTTACGTAGGACTTTTCTCTCGAACACTCAAGGCCGCAGCATCAGTTCTTAATAGGATCCATGCCTCTGCGCCATAAAGAAGCACGGGTAGGATGAGTGTTAGTTTTGTCGTACGAGAGAGGTCTCAATTGCCTATTGAGACCATAGTAGCACCTGTTGGCAAGAGTGATCCTGCGCTTGATCTCCAGACTGACATCATTTCTGGTGGTAACGGCGGAGCCAAGATAGATGAATTCCTCGACCGTATCAAAAGTATAGTTATCGGCCGTAATCTGAGAATCAATACGCCGCGCGTCTCTACTCGTCGATAACACATACTTTGTTTTGCCCTCATTTACTGCCGGAATTGATGTCGTCATCGCCTTGCAGCAGAGTAGAGAAGTGCTTCCTCCACAACCTCAGCACCCCTTACGGATCTGTTACCAAGTTTCCGTTCTCATCTTTGCAGGAAGGCGCTCCGGTTTATAACCCTCGGTTAGACGCTTAACCTTTTGATAGAATTTTCGGGCGTCATTCCTGCATCTTTACAACTCGATTTCCTCACGCTCACGCCTTTCCTGCTCCCTCTTCTTGCGTCTAAAAAGGCGTCTCTCATCCCCTCTCCTCTCTCTATAGTTCTCGACAATGGCTCGCGTAGCGGCAGACTGCAGAGTTTTTCTGTATGCGGCGTTTTTCGCTGCAGTTGCCACGCGACATTCCTCATCGTACCATTGATTTCGTTGGGGTGGGCGTTCGAAACCAAGGACTTTTTACGAAGTAGTGCGCAAGATATGGAAGGTGTTGGCCCACAGTCCGACAGTGTCGTTGAGATTAGATGGGGCACGACGGAGCTTATCCGAGAGTTGAGCGGAGAATGCCTCAGTTGTCCTTCGTGATCGCAGCTTCTTAATGTCCAGCTTTCGCAATGCACTAGAGTGCGCAGACCTCGAGGCGCTAATGCGCAATCGAAACTTGGCTGCGACAAGGTAGTGGTCCGAGTCGATGTTTGGACCTCAGTATGTGCGCACATCTAGTACACTGGATACGTGCCTTCCGTCTATCACAATATGATCGATCGATACCATGTTACTCGCCGCGGCGAAATCTATCAGCCTCATACCATTGGAGGTAGTGTTTGCGTGGAGGCTGAACTGTCCGACAGTGGGGCCAAAGATACCTTCCCGCCCGACCTTTGCATTAAAATCCCCGAGGACGATTTTTGCGTCATGGGCCGGGCACTTATCGTATACGTCCTCGAGTTTAGCATAGAAGGCATCCTTAACCACATCGTCCTTTTCTTCCGTCGGGGCGTGAGCACATATTAGGCTGATGTTGTAAAATTTTGCCTTGATGCGGATTGTGGCTATTCTTTCGTTCACAGGTGTGAACCCAGAGACAAGGTGACGAAGTCTCTTATTAACCACAAATCCGCATCCAAATTCGTGCTTGTTTTCATGGCAGCTGTAGTATACATCGCAAGATGCAAGCCTTTTGCATCCTTGTCCTGTCCATCGCATTTCCTGAATGGCAGTGATGTCAGTCCTACATTTAATGAGGGCGTCCGCCAGCTGGGCGGAAGCGCCTGCCTTGTAAAGGATTCGGACGTTCCATGTGCCTATTCTTAAATCGTTGTCCTTGAAACGTTTGCCGTGGTCGTCAAATTTTGAGGGGATCTTTATGGTTTTCATTTGATATTGCTTTTTACGTGGTGGGTTCCAAGCCCTACACACAACCCAAATTTAACGTCCAGGGGATTGGACTTCGCTGCACGCATTAGTTAACCTCTAGCGGGTGCTAGAATGCCATCCAGGAGGGGCCACGAGGAGGCTGCGTGTCAACTTGAATACAGCAAGGCAACGATCGTCCTGGTGGTCGCTACGTTGGCCACAGTCAGAAACTTTACCTTGTTTGCATGCATCCCATCCCTCCCTCTATACATACAATACAATAATTTTTCTGTGAATAATATACGTTTACAATTTAAAACGAACACCTTTTTTCCAAGTGTTTTTCAAAACACACTTTTTAAATGATGTACAAAAAACAAAAACCAAAAAAAATTGATGCTCACTGTTGTCAATGTTTACCAGCAAAGTATACGAAAGTGTTGTTGCTTTGTATACAATGAAGAAAGACGAAAAAACTAACAAAGCAAAGTTGTTTGTGTATTTTGTATTACTAGTGCTGAGAGTGCTCTATGCGTATATAAAATCCACAGCTTATTGCTGAGCGCTTTTACAAAAACAAATGTACATGAAGTGCATAAGACTTGGGCACTACTGGTGTACAGTTTTATTTTCACTTTGTTTTTCTAATTCTAGAGTTCAGTTTCAATTAGTGTTACAAATTAAGTGTAATTTTTAAATGTTTATTTTGTTAAATTTTTAAAAAAAAAAGTAGTATTTTCGTAATTCACTTTGCGTTTTCCTTTTTTTAAAGTAACTACGACGCAAAGTGAAGTATTTGTGTATACCAAATATATATGGAAAGATTATTTGACATTGTGGCCTCAGCGTTGTAATTATAGTATTTAATAAATGCGTTATATTTGGAAGGACCTATGGCAAAATAAATTTAGGGTTAATCATTGCCAATGGAATTGGATTTAACGTTAAGAGTATTTTCAAGAACATCTTCCTGAGTAACGTTTTCGAATTCAAATTTAGACTGTGTCATATGAATAGAGATAGAATAGACATCATATGATTTATAATACTTGAGATCTGCATCTGTAGTTGGTATACTTGAAAAACCTATCCTAAATTGGTTTATACCAACCGTGTTGTTGGATATAACATTACTATTCATTATTCCTAAAGATCGAATATCTCCGCATTTTCTTTTGTTACAAATAACTAACTGCAATTTTCAGGCGTAGAACTAGATTTTCCGGCTCTGATTTTTAGGTTCGTTTTTTTCTACATGCTTTAAGAATGTTGTAGAATTTTGTCGTCTGAAATCTTTTCCACCTGTAATATGCTTTCTTTTTTTCATTAATTGCAATCTTAATTTCATTAGTAAACCAGGGATTTATATTTCATTTAATTTCACATTAAGCCAATCTTAATTGGAACATATTTTTCAAAAAGATATTGAATATTATCCTGTAAAAATGAAATCTGCTCGTCTGCTACAGGCGTTAAAAAGTTTGATTCCAAGGTATAGTTGCTAATTCTGTTTGCAATAAAGCATTATCAATGTTCTTAAAATCCCTATACTTAATCACCTGTTTCAGAGTTAATGTCTGATAGAACATCGTGTTTCGAAAAAGCGGAGGCAGAGAGTTCTTCAAAGAAAAGCATTCGATTAGGATTGTCAACAAAACATAAATCATTTCTACCACTAGTACGGTAGAACTGTAGTGCGTAGGAATACAACTATTTATTAAATGTAAACCAATAGCACTCACATCTTTTGTCAATCCCCTATCAAAAATAATGTTAGCTTAGGAGTCAATAGCATAAAGTTTTTGAAGCCGCGAGAGAATGATAGTCGAATTTGTCCAGTAAAAAGCAACTGAATTGGTAAGAGTAAGTAAATCATTATTTTTGCAAACAGAGTTACACCATAGAGCTCACTTATACTGGTGCAACCTTTGTATTGGCGGCGAGCATATGTGTGACTATTTCACTCCATTGGATTTTTATTCTGCTGTACTAAAAAGCACCGTATAAACAGTATCGAAACCATTGACTTTTGACAAACGCTCATAGCAGCAAATTGCTAGCCAATTTAGAGGGAGAAAAAATGTTATAATGTTTTGCGAATCAAATGTGACAGATATACAGAGTGAAAACTGGCGGATAAAGCAGAAGAATTAAATGTAAATAAACATTTATTTTGTGTTAAAAAAGGGATAATTTGGAATATTTTTTAATTTCTTCAATGAAAAGTTTAAAGATTCTTAAATATTTAAATATTAATCGAAATGTGTGTGATTTTCGGTCACAATGAATATAGTTTCTTGTGCAAGAGATTATTAAGAAGCTAAATATTACAAGATCAAAATAAGACGTACTGCTCATAAAAAATTTTTCTTGCTGAAAGTTGCCAATATTTTTTAATTTCTTGAAAGAAAAAGTTAAAAATTGTTATTGCTAGTAGTTGTTTTTATTATTTATTAATAGTTTTACACAAAAATTACATTTTTTATTAACTCTCGCCAATATAAAAAAACCCACCCCAAAACCTAAAAAAACATAAATAAACAAAACAGACAGACAATCAGAAAGGGACAGAAATACTTTTTGGTAATATTTGCTGTCCCTTTCATAATTCGCTGGTAAACGTCAAAATTGCGTTTCGATACTGTTTATACGGTGCTAAAAAGCATCACAAAATGCATGATATTGTACTTCATACTCAGGGTTAAAATTAATCCGTTTAGTGAAATGGTAATCATCGTAAAACTTGTCCGGGATGTAGCGTATTTGAGGAGGCGCTCAAGGCATTAAAAACTTCATGATATTTAGTGGGCTTAAAACAGCATGGTGAAGTATTAGTTAAGCCGAAAGTCCATACCATGCGTTTCATGCTAGCTTGCATTACATGCGTATACCAAAAAAGTAGAATCAGTGTAGTTGATTGTGACAAGTTACAGAAGAAAAAGCATAGATTGCATAGACGCATAGAAAGTAGGATTACTTTCTACTTTTCTATGCGACTAATGCAGTGTTTTAAAATGTCAGCAGTTTTTTAAACTTGACATGCCAAATTATATACTATTGTGAATGGTTTCTATAAATATGTTTAAATAGTGCATTACTATTTTCGCATTTTTCTTTATTTGCATTATAAAAATATTAATAAAAACATATTTAATAACAAAGTTTATTACTAATTTAAGAGGTAAATACATTAAAATACAGTTTTTAACACATTTCTTTCGTGAACAAAATATGTATATGATGATTGTTTATACATATATGTATATATGATTGTTTTTATGTACTGAGTGTCTGTCATCTATTTTGAATTTATTAATTTGTAAACAAGAAAAATGGAGGATAAATTAAATGAAAACACTCGTCTTGTGTTCTTTTGAGAGTTTTCGTAATCCTTAACAGCACAATACAATGTAATTTTTGTGTAAAACTATTAATAAATGATAAAAACAACTAATAACAACTTTTAATTTTTCCTTTCAAGATATTAAAAAATATTGGCAACTTTCAGCAAGAAAATTTTTTTATGAGTAGTACGTCTTATTTTGATCTTATAATATTTAGCTTCTTAATTAACTCTTGCTTAAGAAACTATACTCATTGTGACCGAAATTCACCCACATTTTGATTAATATTTAAATATTTTAGAATCTTTAAACTTTTCATTGAAGAAATTAAAAAATATTCCAAATTTTCCCCTTTTTAACACAAAATAAATGTTTTTTACATTTAATTTTTCTACTTTATCTGCCAGTTTTTTTTTTTTCTTCCTCTAAATTGGCCTGTCCTTTTATGTCATGAGCGTTTTTCAAATGTCAAAATATCACATATGTAAACTCATACATTTGTAATTAATGCCATAAATTCTTTTAAAATTCCAATTTGATTTTCTATTTTTTCCAAAAATGTTCTTGTTCGCTTGTTTGTTGTTTACCACAACAGCTGATCAAAACAAAAAACCAGTCGCATAAACGCATTGTGTGTAACTTGCAATAAAATCGGCATAGAAAGCAAGACTCGTATGTAATGCTTTAGTGTTGGGGGAATCAGTTAAAAACCACCAGGCTCTATAGTGAAATGGATATCTAAACTATTTGTAAAATAACGATCTACACGACCTATGTTTACACTGCATAGGAAAACTCCGCCGATAAGGGTACTCTCCCCTCTTGTATGGAATCTGTTAATGAATGAGGTACTTGCGTTGCTGGAACAAGTTGGATGTGGGGCAATTGCGGATGAAGTTGTTCTTACAATTTCGGACAGATTTGTCGATATGTATGTAGGATGTAACTTACACTGGTGAAAGTCGGCGAGTGGGTATTTAATCGCGGATTGGGGTTAACCCAAGAAAATCGAAGAGGGAGCAGGTATAATCCGAAGGCTTTTTGTCCACTGAAATTGCACGAAACGAAATTGAAACCAACAATGAGGCACATTTTCTAAGGTAGGACGTAAAAGGCCTCCATTGCCCTCTGAAAACTAAGCGAGACGTATTGGTCTTGGATACCTCTTTAATGATTTCTAAAGAGGAGACTGTTCTTCACCTACTAGATACATATGTAGTGCTGAAATCTTGTTACTTTTGACTACCATTTGTTTCGATCGATGCAGAACGCTCTCACTGGAATGCGTTTCACTACAGTTTTAACAATTGGCTAGATTCATTCTTGGCCTCAAACAACGAGAATTTTTTTTCTGAGACGGAACCCGTACCTTTTTCAGATGAAAAATTTTTAAATAATATGTTCTTTCAAAAAACTGTCTTAAAAAAGCATTTATTTCGAATAAAAATAAAACAGATTCTTCAATTAAAATGCATCTCGGTGCCCCACAGTAATCTTACAATCTTAAAATATAATGAACGTAACAAATTATAAAGCAATTTCTTTGGAATTTTAATTTGCGAGATAAATCGCTAAATTCGAACATCCTGACGTTTCCAAAATGTTGTCAACCCGTTAAAAACAGAAAAATTACGTTTGAAAGTAAAAATAATTTATAATCATTTAATTTGACGCTTTTTCTGTGCTCACACGAAGAGGTTCTTATTTTTAAGATTGCCTGTTTACGGCGAGAGAGGCGAAGGGTAAGCTTTGCTTCTCATTTGTAATACATGCATGCATATACACAATTATATATAACAAATTTGATATCAAACTAGGACTTGTATAGTCGCCGAAGATGATTCAAAGAAGAATAAGCCAAAGTCTTAACTTACCCATAAAATATACAATATTTTTTTTTCGAACGTCCCCGGCCTCACAATAACCCACCCTCACCCTACCGCGGAGGGCTCGTCCCATTACGTAGGGACACGTACACACTACAGTCCGGACTGTAGCGGGTGAGGGAAAAGTAATGGCAACTAGAACATAAATCAGCTACAGAAGCTTAATCTTCTTCAGCTTAATCACAAGCTGAATAAAGTAACAATAAACAGGAACTAGTAGTATAATAGCGAATAAACAAATTGTTGTTGTATCGGTAAGATGCATACGGTGGCACACAAAATTGTGAACAATAAAGAGATTATTTGAAACAAGACACAAATTTGTTTTTACTTTGTTTGCAATCAACGAACTCATATTCATACATACATAACATAATTGGTCATTACAACCCTTCAGTCAGGATTACGACCTAGTTTCTCACACCACTTATGTTGTGTGTTAATTTTATACATGAGTGGCGGCACCTACAGATTAAAGTCGACTCCGAACAACAGATTTTTGAGAAACTTTTCGTTGAGAAACTTAAACGTTTTTAAAAAGGTAAAAACGTAACAATATATATTGTGCAATTATTCCTACCATTTATATATATATCGTGAAAAAGTAAACAAAATCTACTCCTACATTTCAATATTATTTAGGTGTTACAAATTAAACAATTTAGAATTTTTGGTTATATTTATTATTCACATATGCACATTGAATTTAAATATCAGCTGCTGTGCTCTATTTTGGTGGAAAACAATTATTGTACATAATCTTGTTGACACATCCCACAATATTTCGTTTTGCGCAATAAAAATAAAAGGACTTTTGATTTTATTCAATATAGTGTGCCACCTACTAATATAACAGTCAATTTTACCTTTAAAAATAAGACCCTCGTCGTGTGAACACAGACTTTGATCAAATCGTCTAACATTTTGTAGCTAATTTGTATTTTCTGTATCTATATTCATTGAATTCCCAAAAACGTATTTTTTAAATTTTATTTTCCGTGTTAAATTCTTGAGGTAATCTTGGTCTACACTTATAAACTATTAAACAGATGGAAAATTTTCATTCTAAACAAAGATATTTTTTATCAAAAGCTTCTATTAAAATATTTATATTCATAAACTCCTCCTTTTTAAGGCAGATTGTGCTTTAAATTTTAATCTGTGGTTTAAAATCTATTTTAAAGTAAAGTGAATTATTTATTTAAACCAGTTAATCTCAAATTATTGATTAAATTTTTCGTATATAATATATATAAAGTTTTGTGAATATTTATGTACGTATAGTGGTGTATATAACTACTCTACAATTGTTTTAAAAGTAAGATTTAGAAATTATTTTTAAAGTACCTAAAAACAGCTATTGATATTAAATGGAGGATTTAACACCCTTGACAAATCTTCAACAGGTAAATAAATAAATATTTATTAGTTTTTACATTCCGTTCTAAAGATTCAGTGAAATACAATGAAGGACTAAAGTCTATTGCGATAATGTAATTAACTATACAGTAACCTTAAGATAAATTTGAATTATTAAAAAGTCTAATATGATCATTTACAACAATGCGAAAAGCAATAAAAAGCTTTGAATAAAGTAGCATTGTTTACTATTGAGTTATCTTACAAATATTATTAAAATGTAATTATTAGGATTTTACGTGGCACTGGCATATCATTTGCTTTAATATACCAGATGAGCTTACTCGTTTTAACGTACTAAGGTTATCGAGTAAATACATTTAAAATTCTTATAGAAAAATCTAATTTTCATGTTATAAATTTTCTAAGGACACCATTCATTTTTATTGTAATATCAAACGGTCAACAGTAACGCCCCTTTACCGCGATTAGCGGTAGGTACATTATTGAGGACTTGTGAAATTCTGGACATTCATTTTTAAAAATAATAAAAAAAACTGGCCTCTGAAAGCCTACTCACAAATTCAAAGCGAGGTTCAAGATATTTTTAAAAACAGTCATGTCTAGTCATTTAAATTTGTTCTGTATTAAAGTCTTTTGAATTGTTTTTGTTTGGATGCAATGCTTCTTCGAAACATTGAGTGATAGGATCAGAAATTTGGCAGCACTAAGTTATTGTATTTAATATATACAGTATCGGACAAAACTAAAGCATGGAATTGCGTAATTTTTAATTGAAATTGATTAGCCATAGACCTCGCTGATGCGAACGGATCCTTTTTATAACACTAGTTGTGGCTCTGTCCTCGTGTTTGCATTTTTTCCGCCAATAAAGTGAATATAGTAGCAAGATAATGACCAGAAACTTTCTACTAAATGTGTGAAAGAGTGATTTGTGAGTCGTAAGATCAATGTAATGAAGTGGTCAGCACAATTCCTTAACTCAAACCCACAAAGTCAATGGTATATTGGAGGTCGTCAAATATTACGCGATTCCTGAAAAAATAAAGACGACCTTTTCCAAGAGGTAGAAATCGCATGAAAACGCATCTCTAAGTAGGTTTTTTCTATGCTGCAGTTTTGAAAAATAAGGTATAAATATTTTAGAATTTTTAATAATTTTACTCAATATGTGTTTTAGTTTTGTCGTACAAAGAACACGAGCATTGTTATTTTTTGTGAATATTTTTGTGCTCAATGAGGAATATTGTTAATTTTTTTTTAAATTTTAATGAGTGAAGAGTATAGTCTTAAAAAACCATTAACAAAAACTTAAGTCCATCGGAGTTTTAAAATTTTATATAGCAAACACAATTCCGTGCTTTAGTTTTGTCCGATACTGTACATACCGTTGTCAGACTTTTAATTTATAACTTATTGCTAGTTATTTTGTTCGCACGTTAAGGTAAATATTTTAATGTTAATATCCATTAACATCGGTATAAAATGTTACTCGTGTATGAAGTGGTTAGTCCTTGATTGTATGAACACATGTATAAATTAAAACATATTTCATAAACAAAATAACGATTTTCTTTTTATTATTCATAGGTTTAAACATTAAAGTTTTTGTTCGTGTTGGCGTAGATACCTTTTAATTTGGACTTTTTTTTCTTAATTTTAATTTGCAGTAAGTTTGGTTTTTTATTTAATTTTTTTATAGTTATGTATATATAAAATGAAAATGGAAACAATAATATAAATCAAAAGAAGATAAAAAATTAATGCTTTTTATATAAGTTTAGTACAAAAGAAAATATTAAAATAATTATGCCTTAAGGTTAATAACATAACATTTCGCTATCTACGTACAAAAAAAATTGTGTATGAAGATAAATTCAAATTTGAGAACCCTAGACGCAAACCATACTTTTTAGAGAAGGCAATTTTGACATTAAAAGAGCAAATTCTAAAGTTAACAGAGTAATGTTTAACAGAGGAAGCAAAAAATTAGTGTTTTAATTCGACAATTATGGTACACGAGCGATATTTAGAAGTAATTCTCTTTATGATCATTATTATATATGAATAATAAAATTGAAATCAAATCGCAAATTTCTTCCAGATATTCCTCTACCAAGGTATGAAAAAGGAGAGTCCTCTACCATTCGTATACTGCGGGATCGGTGTACAATCTCGCATACCTTTCAAAGTTGCCACCAATCTTCTACCTACTTGTAATGTTTTAACTTAAAAATTTATTTTTATTTTATGTATAAATATGTTTGATATTCCGTATCAAGGCGAATTCATAATAGGTGATGTTATTAGCCCAGCTGATTGCTTTTATCAGTTCACATAAATGTCAAATATTTTGTCTGCGTACAGTGAGCAAAAAAAACTTACACTTACTAGCACGAATAACTTATGAACAAAAAATTATCCATAAAAAGAAATTTATTGTCCTTAAGACTAAAAAAGCTTAAAAACTATATTCTAAGACTAAAAAAAAGCTTAAGAACTATATTCTGATTATAAACATTTCTCTATTGGTTACATATAAAGAAAATAATTGTCGAAACTAAGAAATTCCCACATTTTTGGGCAAAAAAGTGGTGATTTTTTAAATATGGCTAACGGATTTTCTAGAAATTCATCTTAAACAAAATCCTGTTGAATAATTTATTTAATAGTTTTATACAATACGTGTACACATTTTTTTGCTCACTGTATATACATTCTTTTGTTTATTTATTTTTTATTTCCTTTTACATTTCTATTCTACACAATTTATAATTTATTTAAATATTCTGGATGTTTGAGCACAACTTTTCTTGCAGAATCCGCTTTTATGCTTCCCAGTATTCCTCTGAAGATCGTCATACCTTAGTGGTAGCGCAAATCAGCTCGTATTTAAAAAAAATATTTTTTAAAATTTGTTTTTTTAATTTTTTTTTTTAAACAAAAAGAAACAAAAGAGAAATAATGACACAAAATAACAACTTTATGTCATTATATGGATTCGCCTTTGTCATTTCTGGCTAAAGGCGAATTTCATTTGACAATTATCGTCACCCAAAAACAACAGAAAATACATGTTGTTTTTGTTAAAAAACACTGCGAATTGAGTTGTTGTACTATTGCCATCATCTATATGATATCATCTATTGCCTGTTCCGTATGATATCATGCAAGGCGAATTCATAGGAGGTGATGTTATTAGCCCAGCTGATTGCTTTTTTAAGTGCACGGGATTGTCAAATATTTTGTTTGCGTACAGTGAGCAAAAAAAACTAACACACACTACCTCGAAATAAATTTTAAACAAAAAATTTTCTATAAAAAGAAATGTATTGTCCTTAAGACTAAAAAAAGCTTAATAACTATTTTCTAGGACTACAAAAAGCTTAAAAACTATATTCTTATTATAAACATTTCTCTATTGGTTACGTATAAAGAAAATAATTGTCGAAACTAAGAAATTCCCACATTTTTAGACAAAAAAGTGATGATTTATTAACTATGGCTAACGGATTTTCTAAAAAGTCATCTTAAACAAAATCCTGTGGAATAATTTATTTAATAGTTTTTTACAATAAGTGTACACATTTTTTTTGCTCACTGTATATACATTCATTGTTTATTTATTTTTTATTTCCTTTTATATTTGTATTCTACACAATTTATAATTTATTTAAATATTCTTCATGTTCTGGCACAACTTTTATTATAGAATCCGCTCTTATGCTTCCCAGAATCCCCCTTGAAGGTCGTTATACCTTGTGGTAGCGCAAATCAGCCCGTATTTTAAAAATTATTTTCTTTAAATTTGTTTTACAAAATTTTTTTTTTATAAACAAAAAGAAACAAAAGAGAAATAATGACACAAAATAACAACTTTATGTCATTGTATGGATTCGCCTTTGTCATTTCTGGCTTACGGCGAATTTCATTTGACATAACCGGGCACACAAAAACAACAGAAAATACATGTTGTTTTTGTTAAAAAACACTGCGAATTGAGTTGTTGTACTACTGACACTACCTTATTGAATTTGCCTTGATATCATGTTTGATATCAGTACCATTAAATGTATGAATTCTTGTGGGAGGATATATTAAAATTATGCGTGATACAAAACATTGGCAAAACGCTCACAAAGACTTCGGTGGCATATCTTTATCGGATGGTTCATATTTTAATGACTCTGAGTCATAATTGAGGTTCAATGTCGTTAATGTGCTGCATCTTATCCTTTGGCTCTTGGTTTATCGACGTATTTACGATTACGATACGAAATTATTTACGATTATCCGTCTGTGTTTTTGGGAGGATAATCTTTAGTCTGCTTCGAAGTTCTTTCGTCCGTTTTTGCTTAAACAATTTTGTACAAAGTGTAAATACCTGCTTAAGTTCTTCGATATCTCTCTCAATGATTTTCCGTAATTCCTCATGGTTTGAACAACTTTTTCCTCTTTTTCAGTTCAATGATAATTCCCTTCCATTTTCTTTAAAATATTTTTTGATTTTTATGTAATTTTATATCAAAATGAAATTATTCTTACCGTTTCACATAAACACAATAAAAAATCACTCAAAAATTTGATTTACTATGAAAAAAAAATTATAAATAGGTGAATTGTACCTATTATTATGATCAACAATTTTTATGGATTCACCGGAATTTCACTTTTTATATTTAAATAAATGCATGTACTTGTCAAATTTTTCGTTTTAAAGATGTAGTCAAATGGAACTATAATAAAAATAGTTCTCGCTGCCTTTTTGAGGGTATTTTTACAGTTAACGTTCCTTTAATATTTTGGAATAAGGTGTATCTATTATTTTGAGCATATGTGTATATTATAATTGGAGATATCAACATAAGCTGATCAACAAGTAATTTCTATAAAAATAAAATTCCAACATCATTAAATGATGCGTTAAACAAATGGTAAATGAATACACTCGGGTAACGAAGACATCCAGAAAAGAGATCAGCAATGAATCGTTCTTTTTTTGCTACTCATAAGCACTCATGAAATTTTGAATATAAGTGAGTCAACAATATTGAAATTTAACTATTCTGATTCATTCGTACTCACTACAACGTTGATTTATAAGTACAGGTTGCAATGAGTATGATTACAACGTTGCCATTCGAAATATGTTTGATTCATCCAGATTCATAACTTTAGAAAAATATTTATATTATTTATAAATGATTGAGTGACTCGAATCATTCATCAAAATTTACAGTCTTTGTGTTGTTGCATTTACAAAAAAAGAAAAAAGATTCATAAGCAAAAAAGATAAAGCAGCAAGCGGAGCAAACACACAACCTTTTAGTGAGTATTTTAGTGCTCGTACGCGAATCATACATATTTTGTGATTCTTGTAAATGTTGAGTCATGGAGAGCCGAAATGAACAACATCATCGTTTTGTTAAGCATGAATATGATGAATACTTCAAACTCTGAATATGAGTAGTATGGGTATGATATTAAAATAAGCATGAATGCGTATTAGTATGGGAAATTATGAGTATGATTCGATTCTACTAGACGTGTGCACAAGACATTTTGCTAGCTTACCCTTCACTAAATGCAATACTGAATTGTTCTCTTTTTTGTTGGTCTTGATTATACGAGTACACTGAAATGTGTATTTCTCTTTTATTTAAAGTATACAACAGCACTTATTTATCTGTGAAGTAATGGAAATATGCTTTGTTTTCAGTATTGTCAAATGAATTTCAGTAGTGTCAACGTTGAAAAATATGCGTACATAACTGTTTCTATACATTCTTTGCTTCTGCCATGAACTCTTCCAACAACAATCTCTCTTCAAATTGCTATGTTAATATTCGTTGATGTTCGTGTCCTATGTGTGTAAAAGCCGAAGGCCCCGAGGCTATTGGTGCCGACGTCTGCTATTGAATAAATACTCTTTCTTTATTCTGAAAAAAAAAAGAAAAAAACATTTTTTCTTTCCCACTTACTGCAAAAGGAAATGCACGTTGTGACACTATGAAATGTACAATTTTTTTGCTGTACTCTTCACACAACTCTCTTTTGTATTGTTGTACAATGGTTTATGAGTGCAGTTGTTTTTTTTGTTCTCTATCTATGCTTCACTCTTATTTATATTTGCAGCTACAGTAAATATTCGCTCATGAGAAAAATACAATACTGTACAATTTTAAATGTCTTGTGCGTGCACACGTTTAGATTCTACTCATCTTTTTGAATACTCATTGTTGATCTCTGACCCAGAAAAATAAGTGATAATATCATTATAAACAGTTTTAGGACAGCAGTGCAAAACTGTAACCAAAATATCACGAATTGGTAAAGGACGAGAAAATTGGTGAATATATATTAATGCCCGTAAGCTTTATAAATCTAGTATCAGCACAGTGGAGCAGTTGAAACAAGGTATTATGCGGGAATGGAACAACACAACCCCAGAATTTTATGCCCATCTCGTGCAGTCGATGCCTCTACTTTTGGCAGTAAAAAAAAGCAAAATGTTTTGGTTCCATATGTTAAAACAGTGCCTTTTATTGGACTGTACCATTATGCCTTTGACATGAAATTCGTCGATATTTTTAAATAAAAAATGCTTAGTATTATACATTGCTTATAAACTTTTTAACTATCTATAAATCCGCATCAAAATTTTTTTGAAATATTTCCATTGAAGTTGAAAAATCGGCATTTGAATAATCTCATACCTAGTGACCAATTATACATTTGAGCCACTGTATATTTATGGCATCCACGGCAAAGAGCTCAAATTGTTTGAATCATATATAAAGAGCTGACGGAAAATTACTAGAGTTAATGGAATGAAATCTGATCCAATTATTAATGATTTTGGTGTACCACAGGGCTCAATATTGGAATATTTCTATAGAATAGATATGAAAATGGTAATGCTGCTGAAATTTTATTCTATAAGAGACTTCAAGTATTCAACACTCTTACGGTCGATATTAAAAAGGAGAAATATTATAATAAATTTAGATGCAAATGTGTTAATATTGTGAAGAGCAATGAAAATAATGTGAACATTTTGTAAGGGAAGAAAATGAGAAAATGGTTCAAATTATTTGAAAGTAAATAAGAATTTTTAAAGTATTATGAATACATATAAATAAATAAATATACATGTATAGTTGTACAACTATAAAATGTTGCATCTGTTAAATAGTTAACAGTTTTGTCTCTGCTAAAATTTTCAAATTGTATTTAACTTCACACGCATACGGCATTATTGGTAAGACAAAATGTGGAAACCCTTCCACAAAGTTTTCTTCCTAGCGTCATGCTTTGGGTTTTAAAATGTCAACACGAAAGTGGTTAAAAAAATAAATTTAAAGAAAAACTATAAATGATCTTTAGGCATTCCTAAGGGATGTAAATGCACAACATTCTATAATTAATTACATTAAAATATGGGATTAGGTTTCCAGAAATCGGCGTTTGATTTGTTATTGTCAAAAACAACTTCCGTTTTTTATCTCGTGCGAATGCTTTGGTTTCTAGCCATAATTTTTAAAATGAAAATCTGAAATAAATTTGATCTCTTAATAAAGGTTTTATTAAGAGTTAGAAGTTTGGGCAATTGTTAACATAAACATCCATTTTATTTTTACTTTGTTCACCTACTGCCACGTTCGATATGAAATTTTATTTTTTTATTTAAATGTTATGTATTTTAAACTGAATATTTAAATGAATAAGGCTTAAAGCCTACTAATAAAATTAAATGTTTCTTTGATAAACTAAAAATTTATTACGCATGAAATTTTGAATATGTTTTAAATTTTTTTAAAGTAAATGTTAGAGGCATGTCATATTCATAGAAGGTAGCCTTAACTCAACAGCTGAGGACATTTGGACTGTCAAAAAAATTGTTTGTTTTTTGTGTATTTTGTTTCGATATTCAATTTCGTACTTATATTAGTCATAAACCCTCATATGTACAGCATGTATCCTTAACGATCTAGAAATTCTTTAGGATTATTATTTTAAAAGCCAATTATATTAAAATTTTTGCAAGATGATTAACAATATTTGAGCCTTTAACACTAAATACATATATCTTTTAAACTACAACCTGAATTTGCTATATTTATAGTTATTTAGATGAAAGTGATGAATTAAAAAAAAAAAAGAATTCCATGTCTCCAACTAGGTGCCTAAACTATGACTGAAATAAGTTGTGTGTTATTTTTAAAACAAATTCTCTTTCAGAAGATTGGGATATAGGGATTAAAACAGATTGGGCCAATCTTCTGTTGAAAATATGTTTTTATATAATTCAAGAGAAAATAGTTTAAATAAGTATTCAATTTCAAAATTCAGTCATAAAATAAATATAAATTAGGTACAAATTTTAATTGGTACAATAATAAATAAGAAATAACGTTTGCAGCTGATATTTTTTTTAGTTTACAGGTGCTGCTCTATTGTGTAATTTAGCATGACATAAAAATCGTAAGAATTTTCAATATATAAAATTTATTTAGTTTTTTTTTAATTTCTTTAACTAATTTCCTATGGAGGTTTGAGGGTTAATTTATTTGACAAACTGAGTGCTCTAACAAAAATAAAATGCCTGTTGTTTTTGCATTGTTGTACTTGTTGTAGAGTTACGGCTACCTCCTATGAATATGCCTTGATTAGAAGCTAAAAACTTAACAAAACTTTAATATTAGACTAATTTATTAAAAAATCAAAGTTTAAGGTTCACAATAAATAAATTAACGATTATAAATTTAATAAATGCAAACAAAAAATTTAAGCGATAGATCCTATCGCTTTAACATTGTTCCATCCTGCGGAGTAGTCACGTAGAGATCATTATTTATGTTATCTGGAACGTCATTGGGCCAGGGCTTCTCATTCATCAAATTTAACTACATCCTATGTATTATTCTGTTTTATCTCCATGATCTGCTATGGGCCCAAATATTCCGGCTTCAACTTTAGGCATCCTTCAAGTTGAGTTCTTTTAATAGATTATGAATCTTTCATTGTTTTGCGTTTAAGGTCTACTTGTTCTTGGTCTGGGCTGTCAGTCATTAGTTGTTTAGAAGATCATCTGAGGTCACATCAATAATTTCTTTCAGTCGAATATCGTCTTAAATCCGCATATTGTTACTAATCAGTATTTGGAAAGGTGTGGTGTTTACACTGCTATTGTATATTGGGTAACTAACCTGTTGTTGGGGAACTGTTCTTGCAAATGCAACGCCGTATTATTGTTATTATCATCTATGTGACATTTGCTTTGTTTGACATAAGAGACTCTTTTCATATTTTTGTTTAGTCAGTCACAATTTGATATTGATACCACAGGCATAATTGATACAGTCCACTCATTTTTTAAACTGAAAGAAATAAGAAATGAGGCGCAAATTTATTGTTTTTTTTCGGTTTTTCATCATAAATTTGGCGCTTCTCACGAAATATCGGACAGTGACCATTCGGGTTTGTTTAGTGGATATGTTGTTGTAAAAGAGAAATAGGACAAGAACGAACATGGTGGCAAAGAAAGTTTGGGATCGTTGTTTGTTTTAACATTGGTACAGTTTAACGTTATTTTGAAAATTTAACAGCAGCGTTATATTAACAGTGACTAAACATAAATATACATAAGATACAGTGCGTATGCGCGTGTGTGATTTACGTTGCAAGCAACATAGTGATGTTAATATTAAGGAAGGGCTTTAAACTCGTAATAGAACTGTACGGTCGCAAACAAATACAATACGGTTCAAGAAAAACTGCGAACGGCTGTTAATATTGTTAAACATTGACAAATACAAAACAAACGGGTAATACCCGTATATTGAATACCCACATTCTGATAAAAAATTGATAAAACCTGTAAATACAATTTGAAAATTTATTATCCTTTATGATGTCGGCCACAATGAAGAATATTCAATCCAAACGTCGGTTGGAGAAAGGCGCAATAACCCGTGCATACACATTTGTCCAAGATAGTCCTCAAGAAGTGTTTTCTGGACAAGTAGATGCACGTTTGGGTCGTTTAGGGGAAGCTTGGAAAGATTTAACATCGTTTACGGGTGAATTATATAATTTTGCGGAGGATAAGGATTTTTTTGATCCTGAACAGGAAATGGTAGAATATGAGGATAGATACCTATTTAGTCAGGCCGTTCTTAAGAGGATGCTAAATTTTTTTTAATAGACTGAATCGACTCCTGAACCTGGCAACGATAAGTTTTCGCTTTTGTCCCAACAACATTCTTCGCTATTACAAAGACTTGATTCGCCATCGGCAGTTCGTAATGGGAATGGAGATTTACCAAAGCTGAGAATATAGCCTTTCACTGGCCAGGGTTTAAGGATTTATTTTTCAGCTGAATTGATTCGAAAACAAACCTTTATAACATTCAATATTTAAAGTCGCTCATGAAGAATGATGTTGCAAAGCTTATAAGTCACGTGCAAACATTGGATCGGTTATATACTACGGCTTGGGAACGACTTGAGGAGTGTTTTGACCGTCCTCGTCACATTGTTAACTCATATATTAAAACTTTTATGGGCCTCTCTTTGAAAATGCTGTAGCTTTGCGCAAGATTTCTGATATACACTGCGTTTCACTTGAATAGCACACCGTACAAATTGAAATTCTCCCCCCTATATCTTTGTAAAAAATAAAGATAGCGGATTGATTTTGGATTGCAAATGTAGTGTTATTTATAGCTTTTATTATAAAATAAAAAATATTTCGATATATCAAGTTGTTTTCAAAATACAACATAAAAAAGAAAAATACTCAAAAAATAACAATCAAATTCCGTTTCACTAGAATAGCACATATTTTAATAAATGTAGGAAAATTACTTTTTATAAAGGTTTTTAATTTTTTTCTTATTTTTTATTTATTTTTATATAAAAACTAAGATTTAACTATGGATTTCTAGTAGTGTGTTGGGCCTCCCTTGTTCAGAATAACCTCGTATATCCTATTAGGCATTGACTCGTACAAATTTTTCAAATAGTCGAGAGAAATTGAAGTCCATGCCCGTTGAATGGCCTCAATCAGTTCTGCTTTGGTTGAAAATTGTTTTTTAGACCCGTAAACTTTTCTGGCCAGCCATCCCCAAACATATAAGAGAGTTTTTTTAAGAGAAGCTTCAAATTCGCACGATTCTGTTGACAAAATTAAGGCTAAAGTAGGTGTCCATGCTAGCAAGACCACTGTGTGGCGTTTTATTTAAGGAGCAAATCAACTCAAACGACTGAAATTAAAGAAAAAACTACCACTTAACTCTGCACGAAAAGAAATGCGGTTGAAATTTTGTCGAGATAATATGGTATAGAGCAACGAGTGGAGGCGCGTTGTTTTTCTGCCGAGAAGAAGTTTAATTTGGAGGGCCCTGATGGTTACAATTATTATTTTCACGATTTGAGGAAGGTAACTCATCAGTTGGATCGATTACACAGTCGATTCGGCGAAGTTATGGTGTGGGGTGCGATTTCCTATTATGGCACCTGTGAGCTCCAGCTTCTAAGTTCAAATATGAACGCTAAAACATATCAGGGTGTTTCAGTTTAAAAATTCTTTTTGGCCCATTGCCGTCGACTTTTCAGCAAGACTACGCCCTAATACATAATGCCCGTGTGGTCAAATCGCGCATAGAGTCCAAAAATGGCAAGTTTTTGAATTGGCCACCATACTCGCCGGACCTAAACATAATAGAGAATGTTTGGCGATGGCTGGCCAGAAAAGTTTACGGGTCTAAAAAACAATTTTCAACCAAAGCAGAACTGATTGAGGCCATTCAACGGGCATGGACTTCAATTTCTCTCGACTATTTGAAAAATTTGTACGAGTCAATGCCTAATAGGATATACGAGGTTATTCTGAACAAGGGAGGCCCAACACACTACTAGAAATCGATAGTTAAATCTTAGTTTTTATATAAAAATAAATAAAAAATAAGAAAAAAAATTAAAAACCTTTATAAAAAGTAATTTTCCTACATTTATTAAAACATGTGCTATTCTAGTGAAACGGAATTTGATTGTTATTTTTTGAGTATTTTTCTTTTTTATGTTGTATTTTGAAAACAACTTGATATATCGAAATATTTTTTTATTTTATAATAAAAGCTATAAATAACACTACATTTGCAATCCAAAATCAATCCGCTATCTTTATTTTTTACAAAGATATAGGGGGGAGAATTTCAATTTGTACGGTGTGCTATTCAAGTGAAACGCAGTGTATCAAACGAAATTGTCAGGTGTTTGGATGCAATTGATTACAAGTTGATTTATATTCTCCAAAATAAGATTGATGGGGAGTCACGCAGAAAATGGGTTGAAAAGTCGCTCAATAAACCTAAGCCAACAATAAAGTAACTTCTTTCATTTTTGGATGAATGCTGCGAGGAATTAGAACTCGGAAGGAATATTACCTTTAAATCCACTGGTTTCAAACGGAATTCATCTGCATCTTTAGTCTCGACAAAGAATTAAATTACCTGTGCAGACTGCAAATCAGATAATCATCGAACGGATAGGTGTCCACATTTTCTCTCTTTAACAATAGATCAGCGTCGTGTGCTAGTTAAGAAGAGGTTGCTCTGTTTCAATTGTCTTCGGGCTGGTCATACTGCAAGTGGTTGCAAATCTCAATACAAATGTCGTTTATGTCAGCAAAACCATCATACGCTTTTACACCAGGTTCAAGATGCTTCTACAAAATTAGCACAAGTCACTATTTCATCTGATTCTACTCATCAGCTAACTTGTTGATAAGCCTGAACCTAGCAATTCGTAATCTGTGTCCCTAAATGCTGTCGTATACAAATCTGAACCAAAATCATCTTTTAGGGAAAAGAGAATTCACATTCAGCCTACAGCTGCTTGATACCGCTTCGGAACTATCCTATATTACGGAAGATTTCATCAAACGTCTGGGTTTACCTCGCATATCATCAGTTAAGGCTGAATCGACCCGCTGGTAGTGATATATTCACATCAAGTCTAGAGTTTCACATAATGAATGGAGGAATGCGAGATAATTTCATAGATGCTCAAGTGCACATTTTAGCACGAATAACTTCACCACTACCAAGTACTACAATAATGGCTTATGACAACAAAAATCTGGAAATAATACAACTAGCTGATCTCTTATTTCATTGTTCTAATCCTATTGATATTCTACTTGGAGTAGCCTACGTTTGTGATGCTTTAACTCAGGAGAAATTACTTAACGATAAGGGTAATACAATTGCTATTTGAACAGTATTTGGCTGGGTGGAAACATCTATAAACTCATCAGTTCAACGACAAGCATCGGCGGCATCATTCCTCACAGTAGCTGATTTGGATAAACCACTATAATCTTTTTGGCAGCTGGAAGAGGTATTCATTCAAGAAAAACAGGATGATGAGCTCGGATTGGTTGAAACCCATGCAAGGTCTAAGGATGGACGGTACAGCTTCCATTTAAAGAAGAAAGCATTACATTTGCTCATGCCTACCTGGGTGAAATGGAATTTAATTCAACGGAAAGCCGACTTTCTATTAATCCAGAATTGAAAGATAATTACATACGATTTGTGAGAGAGTACCATGCTTTGGGACACATACGTGAACTTTCACCAGAGGAAATAGAGGTCAGCAATGGACGTCTATTCTATTTACCACATCATCCCATTATCGGTCCTAAACTTCGTGTAGTATTTGACGGCTCATTCAAGGATGTACATAATGATTCACTCAACGACAAATTATACATCGGCCACCAATTCAACGCAACTCATTTGCTGTTTGTTTTCGGTTTGGTCTCCACAAATTCGTTTTTTCTGCGGACATCGTCAAAATGTTTCGCCAAATTTGGGTAGCTGGAAAACATCGAAATTTTCAACGTATTCTTTGGAGGGAAAGCCCCGATGACATGCTTAAACATTTCCAGCTGTGCACCGTCACCTTTGGTATATCTTCAGCACCATATCTGTTCATAAGGGTATTGGAACAATTGGCCAATGATTACCAACGGACTCATCCAAACGCATCAAGAATATTGTTAGAAGACTTCTACATTGACGACGATTAATTGGGGCAGCTACACAGGATGAACTGGTAATGAAGAGTGATGAGCTTATTGATCTACTTGCAAGGGCTGATCTGGAGCTAAGCAAATGGGTATCAAATTGCGATCAAATAGTCTCAGCCTGCAACAAAGAGCGTAGCTTTTTATGAAAAGATGAAGAAGTCACATCAAGGGTCCTTGGTATTTACTGGAGTTCAAATGAAGACTGCATCCGATACAAAATCAATAATATCCGATGTCGCACGAATATTTGATCCATTGGGTCTAATTTCACCTGTGGTAATAAAATTTAAAATTTTGTTACAAAAATTGTGGCTACTAAATCTAGGATGGGATGAGCCACTACCTCCAAAATAAGCAGAACTTTGGTTTAAATATAGAATGATCTACAAGATATACAAGTTTAAAAATTACCCAGATTCGTATATAATTCAGAGTCAACAATGTACCTACATGGGTTTAGCGATGCCTCCATTACGACCTATTCTGCGGTTGTTTATTGCAAAATGGTAGATGAACTTGGAAATATTAAAGTCAACATGGTTGCATCGAAAATTCACGTGGCATCATTAAAACAAATCTCCCTTCTTCGGTTGGAGTTATGAAGAGCACTGCATAACCATAACCACTCGCGTGGCACTATTAAAACAAATCCTCCTTCTTCGGTTGGAGTTATGCAGGGTACTGCTTCTTTCTCGTTTAGCTAAGTCAATTATTGCCGCAGTACCTCATGAAGAATTCGATATCAATGCATGTTGTGATTCAACAGTTATACTATCCAAAGATCAAGACATTTGTAGGAAATCGCACCTCAGAGATACTGGAAACCATACCGAGAAACTGCTGGAGATATGTCAACTTTAAACAAAACTCAGCTGATTGCGTTTCGCGTGGCTTAATGGTTAATCAACTTCTGGAACATGACCTGTGGTGGACAGGTCCATCTTTCATGAAAGACAACTTGGAAACTGCTTCCTTTGAACCAACGCACCATCATTTGATGACAGACGTACAAGCTGAAATAAAAGGTGCAGCAAAATCAATCACGACAACAATATTAGCCACCAAAGAAGACTACATTTGTCCTCTAGAACCCATACTCTCAAGCTAGTATAAATTCATACTGGTCTCGGCATATGTCAAGCGTTTCTTCATCAATATCGTTTATAGGAAACAAAATCCTGCGGTATACCTAATTTGTAATGAAATTAAGTTCGGGAAAATTATTTGTCTTAGAATGGCTCAAGATTGTTTCACTTTGGAAAGAAAATCTTTACTAGGAGGAGAGCAAATCAATGCTAGATCGAAATTAATTCAACAACAACATTTCTTGATGAGGATGGCATCATCAGAGTCGGTGAACGAATTTCAAACTCTGAACTGTCAATTGAAACTCAAACCCAATAATTCTTCCTTATCGTTAATGAAGAACACGTAAAGCATTTACATCCTGGCGTATCATCTCTATTTGTAATTATTAGACAACATTATTGGATAATCGGAGCCAGAAATTTAATACGAGAATTAACTTACAAATGCCTAAAATGTTTTCGACAGGCACAACATACCACGCAACAACGAATGGCTGATCTACCCAAGGAGCGCGTTAGGCAAGCCTTTCAATTTCAAAATACCGGATGTGGCTAAGCTGGTCCCTTTACGTTGAAATTTCACCACGGTCGAAATCCTAAAACCTCTAAGAGCTATATATGAATCTTCGTTTTTTTCGCCATATTCTAGTAGGTAGTGTGTTGGCTTATTAGACGTAAAGCCAGGGTTCGAGCCCCAGGCCAGACATCAAGACAAAATACAAAAAGTATTTCTTCGGCGACTTTCTCTCAGCCAATTTCTGACAAAAACTCTCAGAGTAAATAAAATTGCCATGAAAAAATTTCTCAAAAAATCTGTTGTTCGGAGTCGACTTTAAACTGTAGGTCCCACCACTCATGTATAAAATAAACACACACAACATAAGTGGTGTGAGAAACTAGGACGTTGTACAATGGGTCAATTCGACCTCCGGGTGCTGTATTTGTCTTCATTGACCTACTAACCTAACCTAACCTATGTATCTTCGTTTGTATGGTGACATCAGCCATACATTTGGAACTTGCAACAGATTTGACTACTGATTGTTTCCTAGCAGCTTTACGACGGTTTATGGCAAGACGCGGCAAATGTTCAACAATATATAGCGATAATGGAAAGAATTTCATCGGCGAAAGACACAAGCTCAATGAAGTGCATCAACAACTGGTTTCCGAACAACATAACAGAAGCGCCACTGGGGCCCTGGCTAAGGAGGACATAAAATGGATCCTTATACCACCATATGCACCGCACTGGGGTGGTATATGAGAGTCAGGCGTGCGCTCAGTAAAACTTCATCTACGACGTGTGATTGGTTCAACAATACTTACATTCGAACAAATGCATACACTACTTGCACAAATAGAAGCTGTCATCAACTCAAAACCTCTTGGATATGCTCCAGATACCGATTTGAATTACCTATCTCCATCTCACCTTTTTATTGGCACACCGACGACAATGGTTCCTGAAGAGAATCTAACAGAAATACAACACAATCGTTTAAAATACTGGCAGCACGTGCAATGCATGTATCAAGGCTTTTGGAGAAAATGGAGCCGAGAATATCTGCCTTCACTCCAACAACGGCCTAAGTGGGCAAAAATACAAACTAACATAGAGAAGCACGATGTTATCCTGGTCAATGGGGACAATACTCCTCCATCCACATGGGTAACTGGTCGTGTGACTGGAACGTTTCCCAGCAATGATGGATTGACGAGAGCTGTGATATTGAAGACCTCCCGTGGGACGATGACAAGGCCTAATACGAAAATCATCAAACTTCAAATATGCTGAAACGCTGTTTCGGGGCCGCACGGGATGTTGGGGAACCGTTCTTGCAAATGCAATGCTGCATTAATGTTATTATCATCTATGTGACATTAGCATTGTTTGACATAAGAGACTCTTCATATTTTTGTGTAGTCAGTCACAATTTGATACTGATACAGAAATAAGAAATAAGGTGCAAATTTATTGTTTTTTGTTTGTTTTCGTTTTCCATCACCTGTTGCACTTTTTCGACGAACTTGTACCATTTACTGAGATCCTCGATATTCAACTTTAACAAAACAGATACGATGATAACAATGCTTAGTCTTTCGATGTGGCCTATTGCGCGAAGTAGACCGGTTGTTATTAGAGCGTGGTTTATTTTCTCGGTTTAACTATATGTCCTGAAATCTTTGTTCGTTAATACAGAACAGTGACCTAGTATGATTCGAGCAGGTTTTGCAAAAATATTACTCAGATTGCAATCTTGAAATGAAATCTTCGGCTGACGTGGTTTTCTTTGGGTATAACCAGCAAAACATCGTGTATGAGTCGATGACCACGAATTTGTGGTTGTACATTTTTTAGAAATTTCAAATAGGCCAAGATAGCCAATATGATGCGTATGAAATGGTGTTTTTCTTTAGACAAAGGATATATTTCGATTCCTCGTTTTCTATTTGTTATGATGCATGGAACACATTCTGAGATATGTACTTTTCCAAAAAAAAATTTTTTTTTTTTTTTTTTTTTTTTTTATTTATTTATTTATTTATTTATTCTGTAGCATATCACATACAACAAGAAATTAATCTTTTAAATTACAGTATGTGATTATATAATATATTATTACAAAGAATGAAATATATATAAGACAAGTAATTAAAGTAGTAAAAGCAAATAGTATCGAAATAATAATATGTAAAAACAAGAACGAAAATATATGCATGTAAATATGTAATAATTTTACATTAGAATTTAGAAAATAAAATTTTTTTAAACTGCAAAGCGTTGCCATTGATTTGTAATGAGTTAGGTAACGAATTCCACAGCCGTATTGTATTTGTAAAGAACTGCCACTCAGATATCAAAGTTCGATATCTTAACTGAATGATTTGTTTTCCTCTATTTGATCTTGCAAATTGAATCCGATTAAATAGATAAGACGGTTCCTGCGTGTAGATAACCTTGTGTAGTAAGATTAATGCCTTGATTTTTAGTAAGTCCATTAACTCAACACCATATAACAATTTCGAATACCGAGAAGTACTATCATATCTTCGTATGCCGTAGACATATCTAATAATCGCGTTATACACTACTGTTAATCTAGCTTTACTAGCCGAATCGCAATAAGCAAAATTTCGCAGCCATACAACAACTTGGGCACTAAGTAGGTTTTCGCAAGAAGCACACGAATATTAAGAGGTGTAATGTGCTGTACAGGATATAGCGTCCTAAGCATAGAAAAAATTGTCCCGGAGACAGAATTTATATGGGTATTCCATTGAAGGGATTTGTTAAAAATTATACCGAGGTTTTTCGCTGAGTCCACTATCGAGATGTTCCGAGTTCCCAATGTGATCGGTATATCAACGACAATATCCTGATTTCGTCGTGCTATGATCAGGCATTTTGACTTCGTAGGGTTCAGGTATAAGCCATTCGAAGACGCCCAGTAGTGTATTCTGTCAAGGTCCTCATTAAGTTTTGCACAACACTCATCGATTGAGTCTCTTCTACAATTCATATATATTTGTACATCATCTGCATAAATGTGGATATCACTATGCAGGAGACAATCAGGTAAATCATTTATGTATAATGTAAACAATAATGGTCCAAGAATAGAGCCCTGCGGTACTCCCTTAGGCACAGGCAAGGGAGCAGATACAGTTCCACCAGCAGAGACAGACTGGTATCTATCATCAAGATAGGTTCTCATTAGCGACAATGCACTCGAAGAAAAATAAAAATTGTCGTTCATCTTCCTACAAAGTATATCATGGTTCACGGAGTCAAAAGCTTTCGAATGGTCAAGAAGTATCAAAAGTGTAATACCACCATTATCAATATTGGATCTTATATCCTCAGACACACTTAACAGTGAAGAAACACAGCTATGACCTGTTCTAAATCCTGATTGTTTGCCACAAAGCAGCTGATGGTCATTCAAATAAGCAATAATTTGGTTGTGTAACAGTCGTTCCAAGACTTTAGATAAAAATGGAAGTATCGAAATGGGGCGATACTCATTCGACGATTTCGGCACGGGAATGACCTTAGCATGCTTCCAACAGTTAGGAAAGTGGCTGGTAGTGATAACGGTGTTAAATAAGTGCGTAATATAACGTGATATCCTAGGCAATAAAAGTCTAATGAACTTAGGATGGATCTGGTCAAAGCCAACTGCATTCGAAGTCACTGATTTACAGCATAAAATAACGTCATCTTCAAAGACACGAGAAAATTCGAAACGATGTAAAGGAGAAATTTCCGTGGGTTGTTGCAATGGCCCAGTGGCAAAAGCTGATTGAACCCCGTTTGAGTACCTTGGAGACGGAATGTTTATAAATGATTCATTAAGTTTATTTGCATCAATGCTGCAAGCTGGGGCAGCCTTGCTTCCAATACCAATCTCACGGATTGTTTGCCATTTTCTCCTTGAATCTACAGCTGATTTAAAACGGTTCTCATAGTAAGAAGTTTTAGCATCATAAATAGTCCTATTGACGAGTCTACGGGCTTTGCGATATTCTTCGTATAGATCAGAAGTTCTATACCTTTTCCAACGCCTATAAATATCATCACGAGTTTTAATTCGTCGTTTAATAGTAAGATTAAACCAGCTTTTCCCAGGGCCGTTACCGCGGTTCGCTCTCAAGGGTACGGAAATATCACACAGGTCGATAAGGCTACTATTAAGAAAGTAGAGTTGTTCATCAGCAGATGGCATATAATATATGTTGCTCCATTCTACCATGTTATAGCATTCTTCCAGCAACCGATAGTTAACGTGACGGAAGTCGCGATAGTAAGTTAAAGTTTCATCCCTTTGGAAATTGAAATCATATGATATGAAAATAAGATCATGTCTTGAAAAAGTTGGTGCGCTAATCTGATCGAACAGTAATAAATTAGACATGTTACCTGCTATAAATATATCAAGTAAAGTACTGCTATTATGAGTGAAGTGAGTAGGTTGCACGGTATTTACAATATATAAACCAATAGACTCAAGCTGATCGAACAAGAATGAGCTAGTATTAGACAGTAAATTGCAGTTGAAATCACCTGCAATGATAATGTCGTTGTACTGCATAGCCAGTGACTCCAGGTTACACATAAGTGAATCAATAGGTACACGAGAATTAGGGCGGTAAATGCACCCTAACAACAATTTACTGTCAGCACCAATAATTTCAAGGAATAAGTATTCAATTACGTCGTTATCCTGTGATCTCTCAATTTCCCTGTAACGTATGCCATTCCTGATAAAGATTGCTACTCCACCCGCGTGACCTCTTCTATCATTCCTAATTATTCTGTACCCATTTGCATTAACTAAACTATCTGGAAGGTCCCTCGCAAACCATGTTTCAGATACACATACAATATCCATCTTAGTATCTTCGAACAAAAAACGAAATTCATCCATTTTAGGAAAAAGACTTTGAGCGTTAATGTGGCATATGTTGAGTCCTTTACGTTGTGCCGTGAGTATTTTAATCATAGTTTTTGTACCAGCTGTGGAATTAGAACCATAACTATTTAAGGCTGACATTAGGAATAATTACAGAAGAAAAAGCAACGCGTGTATAATATATCAAAAACAAATACATATTAAAAACTTTTAAAACATGAAGAAAAGTACTAATATTTAAAATTAAAGAATATTTACGAAAAACATTATTATAAGCGTTCCTGTCCATTACATCCATCACGAAAAATATTTAAGTCATCAATATCATTCACAAGTACTGGCTGCTCATGCTCTTGGCGCTTAATGTAAACCAACCCACGATTGGTATAAGCTCCGAATATTTGCCTCTTTTTCTTCAAACTGTAGGCCCGCTGGAAGATACGATGATTTCCCGGTGTTAAGTTCTCATTGACATAAAACGGTACAGAACTATCAAAACCAAGCGTGTTCAATCGTAAAACATCCTTACGCATCTTTATATAGGATGAAACAGATCTAAGGACTACGTTTCGCTCATATGGCGATTTGAATTTAATAATTATTGGTGGATCAGTCCTAGATTTCGTATTAACAGGTATTCTACCTGAAGAAATTATTTTATTTCTCAAACGGAAAGCTCCAATAATTTCCGGAGGGCGTACGGCAACAGTCTCACATATTTTTGATAATATAGCAGTAAGATCTTCATTATGTTGTTCCGGAACACCAATAATACGTAGTTCATTAGCGACAACTGCATTATCATGTTTTTTGTTTACTGCTTTTAGGTGGGCAATTTCTTGCTTTAAGATCTGTGTATCATTGGTCAAGGCAACTACCTTATCAGTGTTTTTATTTTTAATATCACTAACGCAGGATTCCAACTCAGCCACACGTTCCATTAAACTGTCCAGTTCGGTTTTCGCCATATTTAGCCTCTTTTCTATTTCATTTAACAGACGTTCCTCATACTGCTGAAACATATCCTTCATAGTAGACTGCAGTTGTTCGGCTAGCTTATCAAACCTTTTATCTATCATCTGCATGAATTTAAAAGGAGATTCGACGTTTGAAGAACGGGCAGATGTTATATTAGTTAAACGCACATTTTTTGGCGTATTTACCAATTCTGCTTGAGTCAGATCAGCTGAGGTATTATCCATTTTTTTTTTGAGATAGAAATGTGGCTTTTACTTTTAGACTTGGATTTGCACTGGCTTCTTAATTTAAACTGATGCATTTGCTCAACTACTAATTTAATTTTAATTTCTCTAGGTGTAGTTCAAAAAGTGGAAAAAGAGCAACTCTGTGTGAAAGCACATCCACTTGAAAATTCAAAGCACAGCTTGTTTCAAGCAGATGTTATATATTTAGCGGGAAAAAATAATGTTATGTATTTTTGTTGTTTATTTATTATTTATTTATTTTTTTTTTTATTTCGCTTTATTTCTATTTTTGTTTACTTTTTTTGTTTGCTTTATGTTCGTTTATTTGTGTTTTTTGTAGGAAGAAATCAGCTGACTTTGTTATTGTATTTTGTATTGTTTATGTACTTTTGCGAGCTTTTCTTATATGCAATGCTCTAATTTAAACTTTATAGTTTCAATAGTTGCCGGTACTTCGAGCTCACAGCTTATATAATTCCATTCTGGTTTCGTAGTTTTCTTGCTCTTTAATAGACCGGATGTAAACGTTTATTGTGTGGAGATTCCTGCAACAATACTTTATTGTTTATTAATGTATGATAATGATTAATGTATTAGAATATCTAATTCGTTCGTGTCCAGGAGTGTCATGTGCATTGCTCTACATGGACAATTAAATAAGTGTTTTGCGTTGTGAGGTCCCTTTCTAAAGAATTCTGACCTGAGCTGGGAGAGAATCACTAGTAATTCAGGGGCGCCAGATTTTTAACGTCCGGAAGGTTGCTCCTTATTGATTTCGTAATATTTCGAGGGAATGCGGATGAGCGCATGCCATGTAAGAATTGTTTCATCATTTCATCACGTTATGTGACTTTACTGGCAAAACTTTTGTCTTTTTATGTAGATGGTCATCACTTGTCATCTTAACGCACCCTGTCGCCGTTATCACTGCTCTGTTCTGTGCCCTTTATAAACCCCTCCATTGTGTGTTACTGAGAAAGTACGGACCTCCCTATTGCTTTCTATTGATACAAAAAAGACGAGAGTGATATCAGGCGATATCTATTTCTGCTGGTTTATATGACTTCAGTACAGGGATAACTCCGGCTATCTTCCATATGGTACTGGGAAATTAATTTATAATTTTATTCGAGAGATAGCATTTTTTTATATTGATGTCCAAAATATGATGTTGTCTTTGTCCCTCGCAGGTGTAATTATATCATCGATATAATTACAATCTGTTATATATGAATGATTTAAAATGGCTTTAAAAATATCCGTGTTGTAGTTTTCTACGATAAATAAAAGTGGTAGCTCCGTCTTTTTACTAGTATCTAAACAAAAGTTAAAGTCTTCTTTAAATATAGGCAGAAAATAACCACCGATCCACACTATCACTAAACAAATTTATAAATTTTCTGGAAAGGGTCGCGAATATTGCACTACAGATTTGTAATAAAATCTGTTGCATACATTTGGGATAAATGACAGAATTGGGCGCATTTTTCAAGAAAAATTTTGTATTAAATTAATGCATTCTTCATGTAGCTTATATTATGTCTTTTAAAAAGTTATCTGCGTTCGAAGCAAAAAATTATATTTTAAAACACGAAAATAATCATCGAATTCAGAGCGAATTAACTTTAACTGAGAGTGGATTTAGTAAAACAAGGATCTGAGGCTTCGCACGATGGCAATACTCAAGGCGTTTCTTTTCCAACACAGCACTTGTTGCTGATGAAACAGGTATTAGTGAAAAACTTTTATAGCACTTCAGAATTATTCTTTAGATAATAAAATGTGACAAGAATATTGATATTGAGAAGTTTCAAAAATGTTCGTAGATACTGATTAGCTACTTGTTCAAAAAATATAACTAGTGCTTCATGCCTGTTACTGTTCATAAAATAATAAGACGTGGAAAGGACATAATTAATCCAGCAGAACTTCCTATTGATGTGCTCGCCGAGGAAGCAGAAGAAGCGCGCAATATAGATTACAGGTAGTATAGATTAATGTTTTCCAGAAATGTAAAAAAAAACATTAAAAAATACTGATGTTTTGGATCGTCTACGTGCATCATCTGATAAGTAGTATAAGCTGTAAAACTAATAAACTTTTAGAACTAGATAGTGTAGTAACAGAAACGATAGTTGATGAAAAAATTTTGATTATTTTACACGAATTTTGTATATATTTAGGAATATTTATTAGAGGTTACCCTGAGCCATACGTCTTCAATTTATTCTGGAAATAGCTCCTTCTATTTTCTGCGAAAAAATTTATGAAGTGGAATCGCTGTGCGGTGTGCACATCAGCCATATTACGCTTGTTGTCGTCATCGTTGTATTCGTTTCGTCATCTAGAACAGAACATTCATCGTCGTCGTTTTCTTCACCTTATTTTGTCCCGATTTAATTAAAATGTTTATCTTTACTTAAATAATTAAATATATATTCATCGCTATCATAATTCAACCCCAATATGTTGCAAATTAACATCAGATCAGATATGCTCAAATTCTCTGTAACGTATTTCTGTTTTTGTTATAAAGTAAAATAGAAACATTTTTTTGTGAAATGTAACAAAAATAAATTTAATAACAATAGCGATTAAATAATATTTATTTATAGTCTACAAAGAAGATGACTGAAACACAACCTTTGCTGCATGCGGACCGTTTAGAAATAGAAGGACGCCCCATACCTCGACCAGATATACGAAGTTCTCCTGACAATATGTTAGTCAGTGTGCAGAGTGAAGAATGTATTGGTAAGTCTCATTATATGCATTTAAAAAGGCTATTTGCTGTTTTTACATATGAGAAATTGAAAGGTAGACATATGATTGGCTCATATTTGGTAAATTACTTCTTTTGCTTTCTCATTCATCCATTCATGTTTGTTTTTTGTAACATTATGAATCGGTCACGAACTTGACCATTAAGTGAGAAAAGCGAAAAGTTGTAAAAAGAAATGAAAAAATATTTAGTGCATACAGTTGCCAACAGTTTGTCTTTCTATTTTCCATATGTTAAAGTCGACTTAGTCAAACAATTTAAATAGACACATTTTAAATGCAGGGGAATGTCCAGAAACCGATAACAAGAATGATTATACTCCCTCATTACATCGTACCTTGGAACATCCCACTTCCAACTTGGATACTATGATACATTTACTGAAAGGTAATATTGGGACAGGAATATTAGCTATGCCAGATGCTTTTAAAAATGCAGGGTTGTATGTTGGACTATTTGGTACCTTAATAATGGGAGCAATATGTACACATTGCATGCATATGTTAGTTCGCTGTTCTCATGAGTTATGCTTACGGTTACAACATCCTTCTTTAAATTTCTCAGATGTCGGATACTGGTCCTTTGAAACAGGACCCATTCCATTAAGACGCTATGGACTTTTAGCAAGGTTTGTATGAATATAATGCTAAGTACAATTATATTAAAAATGTTATGATGCTAAAATAATGGTTTCAGAATGGTTTAACTAGAATAAACAATTAGGACATTAAAGCTATATACATAATTAAAACAATAAAACTAAACAATTAAAACAAAATTAAGAATAAGCTAGATCGCGAAATGATTATAATCAGATGTTTAACATCAGTTGTTAAAGTTTTTCAGTTACTCTAGATAATTTATTGTTTACAAGATCCACTTCAGCCATATTATGGAGACATTTGTTGACAACAGTTTTGGCAACTTAAAAATCATTTTTAAAACCTTATTTTGTGCTGCGCCAAACTGGACAAGCATAAAAATAACAATGAAAAACAGCCTACAAAATGAACATTTTGTTTTTAATATTTAAAAGCGAGATTCTATTATTTAATGAATACAGTAGTCGAATAAAATGGTTGACCGTATCAATTGCAAAAAATGTGTAGTCTTTAACTGTAAGACTTGCTTCCAATACTACTCCGGGGTCTGTCCCTAACAAATTTCGGTGTTATCAAACGTAAAGTTTCGCTGAGGAATCAAAGTTGGTTTTCTTTTTCTGGTAAAAAAAAATTCTTGAGTTTTTTTTAGCATTAACAAATATTTTCCATTTCTTGAGAAAAGTACTTAGGATTTCCGTTAATGCTTCCAGATTTTGATTATGTTCGAAGCTAAAATGCCCGGGCATAAGATTGCGGTATCATCAGGAAAAAATGATATTATACTTCCAAGGTTGCGAAAATGTTGTAGAGGATAGGTGAGAGGCATGACCCTTGCGGGCAACCAGCTTCTACCACAAACGTGAACTTTAAAAATAATTTGATAGTACCATGATATTGAGCGGAAATTTTAAATTAAACATTTTATGAACTATGGCATCGTGGCATACGGAGTCGAAAGCGGCTTTTATATCATGAAGAATCATTCCGGTCGATTACTCGTTGCATAGATTTCTTTGGATTACATTCTTTATCGTCAGAATTGGGAGGATCGTGTTATGCAAAATGCCAATTGTTCAGGAGCAATAATATCATTATCTTAAATAAATATATCAAGTTTATCCTAAATAAGAATTTCCAGAAATTTTCCCAGTGATGACAGTAGGTATATTCGAAATGTATATTAGGCTTTTTAATGGGTATAACTGTTGACTCCTTCCACTCGAGGGTAGAATACGAAAAGTTAAGTCAAGCATTTATTATTGCAGTAAGGCATTTTATGCGTTTCATTGGAAGTACTTTTAAACACCTATTGTCAATTAAGTCCCTACCACCAGCTTTTAAATTTACAATATGATTGTTGTTACATCAACACTAGAGTCTACTGCTTCATTCATAAGCATTCGCATTGTAGTAAGATCGGTAGAGATTGGTTGATACGGAATCCAGTTCCTTCAATATATGTTTCTAGTTATTATTACATACATATATACATAATTGGTCATTACAACTCTTTAGTCATGATTAAGACCTAGTTCCTCCTACCACTTATGTTGTGTGTGTTAATTTTATACATGATTGGCGGGACCTACAGTTTAAAATCGACTCCGAACGACAGATGTTTGAGAAATTTTTCATGGCAATTTTATTTACTCTCAGAGTTTTTGCCAGAAATCTGCTGAGAGGAAGTCGCCGAAGAAATATTTTTTCATATTTAATTTTGTTGAAGTTGTCTCACCAGGGGTTTGATCCGTGGCTTCATGTCTATTAAGCCAACACACTACCTACTAGACTACGGCGGCTACTAGTTATTATTAAATGTTTAATATTATCTAGAAGCGATGATTTCGTTGGGATACTATTTCTTAGGCATTGTCTATAGCGTCTGTTAATTTACTAATCATTTCTTCAATCAGCTCTTGTGAGTTGATATCATCTGTATTAGCTACCGGTAACTGAGATTTAATAAAATGAGAAAAACGTATCCTAACTCTTTTTAGTCAAAAACTCTGTTCTCAAAGAAATTGGTATGTTTTCTTAGAGTTACTTTGACTGGTTAATGATCAGAACTCAATTCGTTAATATCTGCAGCACTTGAGATGTTTTCGATGACATTCATTAAAAATATATCCAAAATGGCGTTTTATCTACCAGCACTTGTTGAAATGCATGTGTTTTCATTTGGTGCAATGAGGTGAACGTTCGAATTTACAAGCAGCAACCTACCCCAGCAATTTCCTCTAGTACTACCTCACGAGTAGTGTCTAGCATTGAAATCTCCACTAATTAAGAATTTATTTATGTCGCTGCTGAATTTCCGAAATAATCTGTAATAATTTTATTTTTCTCCGGAAAAAAACAAACGAAAATATCGAAAGTATCTCCATCTGAGCAGAACACTTTCACACCTATGTTGTCTAGTCAGTAGAGTTGGGTTCGTTAGCTCTTTTGAGTGTTCGCTCTTTCTAGTTCAGCTCTCTGTAATGAACTAGTTCGTTCTTTTAGTTCAATAGTTCAGTTCTCTTAAACAACGCCGCTCTCTTCCTCAATTTGTGTAACTTCTTTATGGCAACGTTTGCTCATTTATATTTTAACTGATGTAAACAATACCAATAAAGGAATTAATGTATTCCGTGTAAATTTATCATATTTGTAATATGATTTTTCACTTTAAATATATTGTGGTATTTAACATTTTTTCATTTTTATTTATAATAATTATTATTTTTATTTTATAATTCATTTATGTATGTGCTTGAAGCACTTGAAAAGCATGTGATTTATTTTTAAATATTTAATGAGAATTTCTGTTCGTATTTCTATTCCAAACCATTCTTTTAGTTAAATAGAAAAAATATTTTATATTTATTTGCTTATTTTTGTAAAAATGTTTCCATAAGTTCTTTTTTTAATATGTGGTAACACCGCCACCATTCCAATAGGAATGTCGCACACAAGAACGAATAACAAAATAATAGAATGAATAAGAATGAAATGAGCGAATAAGAACGAAATGAACGAATAAGAAACGAGAACTATACGAACTACTGAGCTAAACGAACTACTGAAGTAAACGAACTACTGTACTAAACGAAATACTGAACTAAACGAACTACTGAGCTAAACGAACTACTGAGCTAAAAGAACTACTGAACTAAACGAACTACTGAGCTAAACGAACTACTGAGCTAAAGGAACTACTGAACTAAATGAACTACGGGGCTAAAAGAACTCATTATTATGAGCGGCTCTCTTAGTTCAATTGTGTGAATAGTTCAATTGAACTAGTTCGTTCGTGAACTACACAACTCTACTAGTCAGTGTTGATAATTGGTAATAGTTGGTGCTTAATGTTTTTCTTAATTATTATGGCTACACCACCACCACTACCATTTAAGCGATCATTCCGATTGCAAAAGAACTCATTATGATGAACAGATATTTTTCCATTCAGCCACATCTCGAGATAAGGTATATAACATATTATTAATAATGAATTCATAGGCTTAATTTTTTTGTTACGAATATCTCTGGCATTCCATAGCACAATGTTGACTTAATCATTCATTCAAACAAAAATTTGCAAGCCATAATTGGATCTACAATTATGTAACTTAGATACAAGTTATAAAGTTAGATCTCTTGCTTCTTCGAACTTAAATAGCTCCTCATTATTATTTGATCCAAAACTATTAAATTTACTCTTATCTGTAAATATAACTATTTGTCAGAAGAGGTTTTTTTATATACAAAGTATCCATTCTTTTTTTTTTCATATATCCCTCAAAAAAGACAAGGTTGTCTTCTCCGTTTGCTCACACAGATTTTCGATGTAAAGTTCACAGAGGATGTTAAGTTAACATAATTAAAAAATTTGGTAATGTGCAAAACGAAAATCATTAAAGAAAAACAATTGCAAAAATAGGGAATATTATGGAATAATGAAAAAAAATTTCTTCATTAGCGATAAAAAAAAGTTGACAGATCAACAAAGCCTAAAAATTTCATAAAAATAAAAAGGTGAGTGGAAACAGACCTAGTGAGTTTGATAGCAATGGGATCAATGAATCCAAAGCAAACCGATGTAGAAGACGAACTTAACTTTATTTTAATATAATACATAAATTTATTAGAAATAAGGCAGATTATTTAATATTTTATAAATCAATAAATTAATTAAATTATTTCCCTTTTTCTAGGCAAATAATCACAACATTCCTCTTTATTACACAAATGGGCTTTTGCTGTGTATACTTTCTTTTTGTGGCTCTTAATATTAAAGAAGTTATAGATCATTATTTTATAAAACTGGATGTGCACGTTTATCTAATGTTGATGCTAATTCCGATGATTGGTTTGAATTTAGTTAAAAATCTTAAATATTTGACACCAGTGTCGTTATTTGCTGCAATATTAACGATAGCGGGATTAGCAATATCTTTTTTTTATATGCTACATGATTTGCCGCATACGGATACAGTAAAACCAATAGCATCTTGGTCAACACTACCTTTATATTTTGGAACAGCTATATACGCTTTTGAAGGTATTGGTGTTGTATTACCCTTAGAAAATAATATGAAGACTCCTGAAGACTTTGGGGGAACAACAGGTGTTCTTAACACTGGTATGGTAATTGTTGCTTGCTTATATACTTCAGTTGGTTTTTTCGGATATCTAAAGTACGGAGATGACGTAAAAGGAAGCATAACATTGAACTTGCCACAAGATGATGTGTATGTATATTGTAAAACGTAGAATTTATATTATTTTTTGTGTTTTACTTTTTAGAGTTATAAAAAATTATAAATGAAAAATGTATTAAATTAATTGAAAAATGTTTAGAGGAAGTTCAAAGCAACAAAAATTTAAAAGAATTATGTTTCTAATTATGTATATAATTTGAGAAGAGATTAAAAATTTGGACATTTTGCAATGAACAGCTTCTACTATGCAAATATTAACAGTACAAATTTTTTTCTTTAATTATTTCATACTTATTTAAGATTATCTCAATTGGTGCGGATAGCAATGGCAATCGCAATTTTTTTATCATATTCTCTACAATTCTACGTTCCAGTAAACATTATAGAACCATTTGTACAGAGACAATTTGAAACTCCACGTGGAAAGGATTTGGCTGCAACCACTTTACGAATCGTTCTAGTAACATTCACTTGTAAGAATTATAAAAAAATTTTCGTAACTCCTTTAAAGCATTCTTTTTACTTCTCAGTTATATTGGCTGCGTGTATACCAAATTTGGGACCTATAATATCACTTGTTGGTGCAATAAGCAGTTCAGCTTTAGCTTTAATTGCGCCTCCAATAATTGAAATTGTTACATTTTGGCATGTTGGCTTTGGAACCTACAACTGGATTTTGTGGAAAGATTTCTGCATTCTCCTATTCGGTCTTTGTGGATTTACATTCGGCACATATGCAAGTATATCTCAGATATTAAATCCAAGCATGGTTTAATATCTTACAAAAAGAATTAACGGTTGATATAAGGTAATATAAAATTTCAGTGTTCAATAAAATTTCAAATCCAATGTATGAGCATATGTACATATATATATATATATATATATATATATATATATATATATATGCATTCATTTCTTCAGATGCAAGGTGATTATAAATCAGCCTAATTTTGTTTCTCGAATTGTTGATAAAATAATTCCAACAATTTTGTATTAGATTAGAACAAATTAACAATTGCACACACGTACAAGTGTTCATATTGTCTATAATGTATTATAAAATTGTCGAAATTGGTAACCGTAATAAGGCAGAATATTAAAATTAGTTTTAATATTAGGCAAAAAGATTGTGTTATATTTATTTAGTAAATAGAATATATTCTTTGTAATTTGCTCAAATTTATTTAGCTTTAAATAATAACAAGGCCTATAAATATGTTATATTAAGTAAGTAAAACAATTTTATTCAATACTATATATATATATTTTTTTTATCCATTTAAACATGTATGTATATAATTTAAATTTTTTTATAATTAAATTTTCAGTCTACGAATTATTTTATATTATTTACCTCATATAAGCAAGATTAATTAATGAAACGAAAAAGTTTATATACATTTTTTTATAATACAATAAATCGGGTCATTCAAAACGCTGTCACACATAACTATTATCTGTTTTTGCAGATAATGAATACAAATACTATTATTTTTTTAAATATATCAAGATCAAAATAAACAATTTTAAAGAAATCTTGAGATTTTATAGAATACAATATGTTGTCAACGAAAGGAAAACAGTTTTTCTAAAGGTTGTCTGATGTTTCAAAGCAGAGACTTGTGTTTTTCTTTCATATATAAACATTTTGCCGTTGTTATCATGAAATACAATAAATAAATCATTAACTCTATTTGTCAATGCGAAGAAAATAAATTAAAGACGAAAACATGGAAAATATTCTTAATAAATCTTTTGTTAGTCTGTTGTAGGTTTAAAGTATGTGTATTCTACTATAAATCTGCGATACAATGATATTTAATTTTTTATTTGCAAATATATTTTTATTCAAATAAAAAGGAACAGTGCTAATAAGTATTAAATGCGTCTAACAGTATTCCAACCCTTTTGGTTTGCATCAAATGTTTATATTACTATTAATAAAATAATACTAAACTAAACTGTGATCCAAATCTTTTCATTTGCATCTAACTATTTAGGTATGAATAAATTAAAATACAACATGTCAAGGCGAATTTAAATGTGTCGTTAATATAATAACAACTAGATTTAGGTTAAATAAAATGCAATAGAAGCCAACAGACAATTTGCTGGTGATATCGGTGTATAAATAAATTAAAATGAAACATATGCAGAGTAGGTGTATTTCAAAAATGGCTGGGCTGGTAATTTAGGCTAGTTCAGTTTATTACTCACATTGTTTTCATTCGCAATAAAAGAACCATATCGTACACATTTAACATGATTTTTTCATGAAATTTTTGTGTTTAGTTATTGTAACAACAAAACTATGTATGTCTGAGAGGTAACATCAAATAGGATAAATAAAGTTTTCAATTTCATGGCAAATGTGTTGGCATACTACTTTCCTTATTGCTAAAAATATTAATACATACATTTTTTCATGCATTCTGACATTTTGTATTAGAATTTCTTTTTATTTAAATTACGCAAATGAAAATGGTCGGAAAATTTTGTTATTGTTTTAACAAAAATATATACATATATTTTCAAATTACGGCGACATTTTACTGTAGGATATGCTTTAAATCAGCATTGAAAGTGGCCATCAGGTATTTAATTTGTCACGTCAGCACTATTGTTAAGAAGTCCGTGACTCCCGTTTTCCGCCCTTAGCTATAATACCGCTCCTGCCAACGAGCATCTGTTAGCTTGTGTTTGGCTATCATAAACAGTAGATTACCGTGTGATTCAAGGAGATAATGAGAAAAAGTAAATTTAATATCATATCAATCTGCACCTGTGACAATTTTTCTACCCAGTCAGAATGGTCCACTGGTTCGTTATTTCTTAAAATTTTCGCAATTCAAATATTCCACCTCCTACGTCACTGGAGAATTAGGCTTTAAAACTTAGAAAAAGAACATGTTTTCAATCGTTTGACAGTGTATATACTTTTAATTTTTGCTCGTAAAGGCCGAATATTGCTGTTTCGAATATATTTCTCATTCCCGTTAATGGTTTTAATATCCTCGAATAATCAGAAACTAATTAGCGGGAAAAGAAAAACAAACCTTATCACAGTGGCAATAGCTTTTGATACAATCCTATTAAATATCGCTGCCTTTTCCTGTCATTTCCTCATTCGCTTTGTACCCTAACAAATAAGCTAGTTTACACTTTACGACATTCCAACCCGCATCCCTTAATGTTATCAAAATCTTTAACTGAGTTTCATTTCATATTCTCTTCAAATAATCTTATAGCATTTTTTATTCAATCAAGACATGTTAATATCCTCCATTCGGCGAAGCATATAGTGGGACTCCCCGTCGGTTAATCCCCTTATCAAAAATTTCCTTCAGGTTCAATTTAGCCTTTGTTTGCTTCCGATAAACAACAGTTCTAGAAAAACTGAACGAATCTGAAAACAATTCTCATTTATAGCTGATCTTAAGAAAATAGTAACGGTATTTATCGCCGTCTATTCATTGCTCAATTACGCGTAAGACATCGATCTCAACGTAAACTAAAATTAACGTTAAGGGTATGCCAGATATTTTATTTTATTCTTAGTTTTACGTGTTATAAGAAATACTTTTTGAGGGTTTAGTTGACCTAAGGTAAAAGTAAAATAAGGGAACAAAAGCAGCAATTCTAGCGAAAATAAATGATAAGATTTAAGTTATTAATGATAGTACCTCACAAATCTTTAGAAAACTTAAATAATTTGTATGAAGAAATATCATATAGACGTTTATTATTTGAAAGAGAAAAAAACATTTTTGTAAACCTAATTAGAAGGAAAATTTCAAATACCTCATGACTTTATATACAAGTACAAAAAAATAAAAACATACTAATAATAATTATACCAAAGATTTTTCTTTAATTTCTAATAAGACAGTGAAATTATAAAGATACTATTAACTGTATTTAGTCATATTTTTGTATATTAGTAAATTAGTATATGATCTTAATCCACGTCTAGCGTAGAAATAAGCGTTTCTGAAGTAACTGATGTGGTTATTCAAAGCCACAGCGGCAATACTGTCGATATATCGAAAGAAAATATATCTCAAGCATTTAGTTCGCACTTCTTTAGAGCCGGATAGCAACAAAGAAGATGCTATAATGCCATTATCACAAAGTCTCTTGCGATTACTCAAAGGTCCGATCATATAATAACATTTAATAATTCCAACAAATAGTTCTCCGTCTTGTCTGTAAACGATACAAGTATTTCTAATGAGCATTGCTCACAAAAACAAATAAATAAATATGCTGAATACATGCCACAAAATATTATTAAGGGTGCTAGTAGGCTAGTAATTAGTGTTCCGCTCTGTCAAGCTGGAGTTCTGAGTGCTATGCTTTTCAGATATTCGGGTCGGTAATACTACGCAACACATATGATTTGAATTGTATTGGCATTAAAACATAAATTGAAGTGAATATTTGAATTTTAATATTTGAATTTATTTAGACACTGAACTTATTATTATTTTAAATATTGTTTTAGTAAATAAGCGTTAAATGTAAATCCAATCAAATTATGTTAAAGAATACGAAGATAATAATGAAATATGTAATTTGTGACAATAATCTCTTTAAAATACTTAATTGTTAAAGTGCTATAATATATAAAGAAATAAACTCTTAATATTGTAATAGAAAAATGCTTGATTTTCATTTAAATAATTTTCTTAATTACAGTTTGAAGGTTTATCGTATACATTTCACCTTGGTATGGATTTCTTTAAATTTAAATTATGAAAGGTTATTTTATTTAGCAGCAAAAACTAAAGCAAAACTCTAATTTGCTGGGATAAGAAGAGGAAATCGGTTTAAAGCCATTGGTTAAGGTTAAAAAATCTTTAGGGGTGACTAAGAGATTCGGAAGGATTCCATTGAATAAGTACGATTCGACCAAAAGTTCACAGAAAACGTCAAAGGGGCAATTCAATTGCGTTATACTAGCGCCGCCTAAAGTTTTTATGTAGAGTTGCAGGATTGTGATTTAAATACCTCATTATACCATCAGGTGACCATATGAACCGAAGCTGTAACTGTGAGAAGACAAGATTTTCCGGACAATTGTTGACGAAATCGCACGTTAAAGAGTTCAGAGATCATTGGATGTTCTAACACAAATGAGTTTTACTTGATGTCACACTTAGAGCCATTATTACAACTTGCCGTTAAAGTTGGGTTTAGTTAAAGGTAACTTTAGCTCAATTGAACTTTAAAGTCACCTTTAACTTTTTTCGTTATTACAACCTACAGATAAAATAAAGTTAACTTTTTCAAAAGTATACCGGAGCAATGTCGATAACATTTGCCAAATTAAAAAGTTGTTTTTTTTAAACGCAGTGGCAACAAGTTTTTTTTTGTTGTTGTGTTTGCTCATTTTGTTTATATTTGAAGTTGCCATATTATTTTCAATATGGCAACTTCAAATATAAACTTAATTTTAAAAGCTACAGGTAGGATGATCTTCCACTTAGCTTAACGCTCACTTCTACCTTATAGTCTTATAATAATGAAAGACAAATTATCTGCCCGTTAAAATCCTGCCTTTAGTTAGAGACATGTTGTAATAATGGCCCCTAGAACTTTAAAACACAATACGATGGACTAAGGAATCGGTAAACGCCTTTTTTGTCTACTTTTATTTATTGAAACTTCATTTGCTTGTGAACTAACGATAAATACTTAAACCTTAAAAACTAAATACAATTAAAAACATCTAATCAATTCTAAATTATTTAAATTAATTTTAACTTAACTTTATAGTCCTTTCGATTTCATTCATTTTTCTCGGCTTTAGATAAAAGCGAAGTTGTCCTTTCTATATAGTCCTGTAAACGTATCTGGACTAAATGCGGGCAAAATCAATTGACGTTGATTCTTCCCCGAAATCAAGAATCTTTTTGAATGTCTTCATATTGAAAGATAAAATATTGGTGAAATTGCGTAAGGTTGATTCTTTCAGAGAAGAAACGCTGCAATTGACCAAATAACTAAATTTTATTCAAGAAAGTATGCGCTCATTTCTCCAAAAGCTGAGGTTAGTATATTTTCTAACATGTTCTTCTTGTGTAATTAGAGCTCTACAACTGCCACGCCTCAAAGTTTAATAACAGAAATATATAAATAGAAATATAATTTTATAATCTATCGAATGCTGATAAGTGGCTTAGTATGTCATTTGTTTGATAGAACAAAGCTTAGGTTGCCACTGTGCTATCAGACCCTGGCCATGAGCGGCGAAGTTCGAGTTATTAAATTCCTGATAATATATGTAAATGCAGTAAAGGCACATGCAGATAAGCTTGTGGTGAAAGTAGGCTAAGTATGGACTTTAGGATAACACGCGAAAGACCTTGAAATCATTAAAAGCTTGTCATCACCAATAGCTCACAAAAACAATGTCATAAACTCTTTCAATGCGCATTGTCCGTAAATAATGTAATTGTTCATAAATTAAGTATAGTGTTAAATCTGTTTGAAAAACTGAAAAAACATATAATATAAAAGAAATTATGTGTGTTCGAACAATATCGTAGGTTTTTTGTTTGTAGACAATTTTATATGTATGCCCCGTCGAGATGAGCTCAGCAGTGTTTTTAGGGACAATATTTGGATTGCATAAAAGGAAAAAAATTCGCATACACATTTAAATAAAAAATTAAATAGTTCCGCCGTCTCTTTTCACAAAATAAAATTCGTGGCAAATATTCAAAATGGTTGACAAATGCCTCGAAACTTTAACCAAACTTCTGCAAAAATCACGATACAATACTTCAACAACTTTTACAGCAAAACGAGGATAAAAACATAACCTCAAATAGAGCATTCGATCTCGCAAGTCAATTTACAGAATTTTGCTATGATGCAGAGTCAGCAGTATATTTTGAATCATGGTACAACAGTTATGAGCAACTTTTTAAAGAAGATGTCAAAAATCTTGATGACCCCACAAAAGGGAGATTGCTTTTACGTAAAATTCATACATCAAATTACGAAAAGTACTCAAATATAATTCTGCCAAAGATGACAAATGATTTTACCTTTGATGAAACTGTGAAAAAAACTTATTGAATTACTTGGCCCAACAAAATCTTTGTTTCATCGCCGGTATGAATGTCTTCAGCTGGAGAAAAGTGAGTTAGAGGATTTCACTACATACGGAAGCAAAGTAAATAAACTTTGTGAAGCTTTCAAATTGTCAAAAATATCAGCGGATGAGTTCAAAGGTCTAATTTTTATACTTGGATTAAGGTCATCGCGCGATAAAGAAATTCGAACTCGTCTACTGTCAAAGCTAAACGACGGCACGCTAAAAGGAATTGATAAACTCATAGCCGAGTGTCAAATGCTCCTAAATTTAAAAGCAGATGCCAATCTAGTTGAGAAAGCCAGCACATCAAAATCACCTGTAAATTCTGTAAAACAGTCTCGAGTCAAAATTTATCCAAAAAGCTCACACCAAGAACAACCTGGTAGTGATAAATCAGCTGGAAGATCACCAAACATCCCACGCACACCATATTGGGCATGCGGCGGTATGCATTACATGAAATATTGTCAGTACAAAAGTCATAAGTGTAAGCAATGTATGCGGGTTGGACACAAGGAAGGTTATTGTGGTTGTTTCCCAAACAAACAGCCAAATAAGACAAGTACATTTTCTAAATTCAATCGAGATTCAATAGTGTAGGTGATATGCAAGCAAAGTGCAAATTCATTAGTGCGCATAAATGGTGTTGGTGTAACCCTGCAGATCGACTGCGGCTTAGATATTACCATCATATTGAAATCGATATGAGAGCTCATTGGCAAGCCTAAATTAAAAATGCCCATATCCACAGCCCACAATGCTGATAAGCGCCGTCTTAACATAAATGGACAATTGATGTGTGATATTTGTTTCCAAAATGTTGTCAAAACTGGAATATGTTACGTGGCTGATGACATAAATCTTCTCGGAGTAGACTTCATAGAGAAATTTAATCTTTGGGATGTTCCTCTTCGGAAAGTTTGCAATCACATAACAGAAGATCGTATATCAAAAAACTCAGTCATTTCACGATTCCAAGAATTCTTTGATGGAAAATTGGGACTGTGTACCAAAACAAAAGTTAAACTACATCTGAAGCAAAATGTTAAACCCATTTTCAGGCCAAAACGACCAGTCGCTTATGCAATTTTACCACTGGTAGACGAAGAGTTGCACAGACTACAAAGGTTAGGAATTATTTACCCTGTTGAATATTCTGACTGGGCAGCACCAACTGGCCTCAATGAAGCGCTCCAACCAAACCAATTCCCACTTCCACTGCCCGAAGATATTTTTGCTAAAATCGGAAACGATAAGATTTCGGTCATATTGACCTTTCCGATGCATTTTTACAAGTCGAAGTTGAAGAAGATTCACGTAAAATGCTCACTATCAACACACATCGCGGTCAGCTCCGGCAGCATTGCAACAGATTCTGTCAACCATGGCCGATGGTGTTGATGATATTGATGGTGTTACTGCATACGACGACGTATCATCGTGTCAGGCACTTGCGAAGCAAGTCACAATATACAGTGCTTGACAAAACAATGGAAACTTTTTCAAAAATGTATTTAATCGGACGAAAATTTAACATGTTTTTTAAAAATCGGCAAAACATTTGTGGAGCTTATTAATATGCACTGTTATTAACGTTTCTGTATATTAAAATTATATATAAAAATGAATTATATAGTTCAAAAATTAAAAAAGTTTCCAAAGTTTCCATTGTTTTGTCAACATCAAATATGTGAATAGATTTATTTTTTTAATTACTGAATTATATAGTCTTTTTATATATTTTTTAAAATACAGAAACGTTAATAACAGTGCATATTAATAAAAGGCATTAATATTTTGCCGATTTCTTAAAAAGATTTTTAAATTTTCGTCCGATTGTAACACATAAATAAATTTTTGAACAAGTTTCCATTGTTTTGTCATGCACTGTACATCTAGCACGTGTTCTAGAAAGAATAAAAGATGTTGGTTTTACTCTTAAGATAGAGAAATGCAAAATTTGGCATGCGGTCAATACGATATCTTGTACAAATTATTGACAAGGACGGACTTCGTCCTGATCCTATCAAAATTGAAGCCATAACAAACATGCCACCACCAACTAATCTGCCGACGTTACAATCATATTTAGGTGCTATAAATTATTACGGCAAATATGTCAGGAAAATGCATGTGCTGCGCCGACCGCTAGATGCACTTTTCCATAAAAATGCTACATGGAACTGTACATCAGAATGTCAGCGATCGTTCGATAAATTCAAGTAGATACTGAAGTCTGATCTCCTCCTCACACATTTTGACCCAGGGCTGGACATCGTTGTAGTTGACGCATCATATACTGGAGTAGGTGCTTGTATATACCACAGATATGTCGAAAGTCCATTAAAGCCATCAGTCGTGATTCAAGATCGTTGACTAAAGCAGAGCAGGCTTATAGTCAAATAGAAAAAGAAGCGCTTGCTTTAGTATTCGTTGGTACTGAGTTCCACAGATACATATTCGGTCGTAGATTCACCCTCCAAACGGATCACAAGCCGCTGATATCTGTTTTTGGCTCGAAGAAACGTATCCCTGTATATATAGGGAATCGATTGCAAAGATGGGCGCTCACACAAAAAGGTACGATTTCAACACTGAATATATATCAACAACAAACTTTGGCTATGCAGATATACTTTCTCGTCTAATTAACGTACACGTCAATCCAGATGAAAAATTTGTAATTGCTTCAATTCATGTAGAAAATGATATTGACCGTGTACGAGATGATGTTCTTTAAAAATTGCCAGTAACCGATTCCATGATTCGTCAAGCTACACAGCAATCACATATGCTGCAAAAAGTTGTACAAAACATCCAGAACGGCTGGCACGCAGCTGAAAAAATCGACGATTCCTACGTCCGCAGCTTTTATAAACACAAAGACGGTCTTTATATTTCAAACGAGTGTTTAATGTATGGAGAACGTATAGTCATACCACACAAGTATAGGAACCGTATTCTACAACAACTGCACAAAGACTATCAAGGAATGCAAAGAATGAAAGTAATTGCTAGGTCTTATGTTTTCTGGCCGGGTATGGATACGCAAATCGAGGATTTGGTAAAAATTGTAATAAATGTTCCAGTGTCGCCAAATCACCCTCTAAGACGCTTCTTGAGTCGAGGAAAACGCCAAATGGTCCACGGGAACGCGTACACATAGACTACGCTGGAAGGTACATATTTCCTAGTGACTATAGATGCTTATTCAAAATGGCCAGAAACCATTGCAACAACCTCAACAACGGCAAGAAAAACGGTTCAATTGCTAGAAACCGTGTTCGCTAGATTTGGTCTTCCGCAAACCTTAGTGTCGGACAACGTTACCCAATTCGTTTCAGCACAATTCAAAATGTTTTGTCGGCGTTCGAACTGCACCATATCACCCCCAGTCAAACGGGCAAGCTGAAAGGTTCGTCGATACAATAAAAAGATCTCTCCAGAAAAATCAAGGGGAAGGAGGCTTACAGGCCGCACTTCAAGTGTTCCTATCGACCTACCGTACTACACCAAACCCCAGCGCTCCTATGCAAAAATCACCAGCAGATATGCTAGGATGGAAAATAAGGACACCACTATACTTACTTAAGTCAAACGTTCATCACAGTAATGAGGATGATAAGCGCCAACAAATTCAAAATAAACAATTCAATGAGTACCACAAAGCAAAGCATCGCCAATTCCTAGTTGGAGACACCGTTGATGTAAAAGTTTATCACAACAACAGATTTAAATGGTCAACTGGTATAGTCAAGGAACGAGTAGGAAAGGTAATATACCGTGTTCAGGTACAAGATTCCAATAGGTCTATCAGATCTCACGCAAACCAAATCCGATTGCGCCCAAAGCAATTACATTTTGAGAAGACAAATACTGAACTACCTTTGAATATTATATGCTACGAGGCCAAACAACCACCACCTAGGCAACTGACAATACCTTAGCCAGTTCAAGATGACCAGTAGAGCGAAGGAAGTACGCCAACGCCAATTCGTAGATCCGCAAGAGACCGAAGACAGCCCCAGAGGTTCAGGGACTTTCGTTTTTGATGGGGAATGTGGCGGCATCACCGTTTTATAAATATCAAACCAAAAGGAATAAGCAAAATTATAAGAAAAAGGTATAAGAGTCCTAACGGCGAAACACTAAACTTGTATTTTTGTAATTTGTAATTTTAATAATATAATTTGAAATAATTAAATAAATGTACTTGTATTAAATTCCTTATGTTGTTTCATTAAAACACAACAGAAGTTTAAGTGGGGAACAGAATATTCACTTTAGTGAAATGTAAACAGTAACGCTGCAAGTTGTCAATAGTGGAAACCAGCTATTTGCAAGATTCGAACTTAACACATCCTTCCAGGCGCCCATGGAATAGAGTATAAGTTTCATCGTACGAGAAGGTTGTCTTCTACTCAATTGGTTCCTGCTGCCTACGCTTGATCTCCAGACTGACATCAGTTTTGCTGGTAACGAGAGATCCAATATAAACAAATTCACCGACAACATATAAAGTATAGTTATCGGCCGTGATCTGGGATTAAATAAGTAACATGTTTCTACTTGTCGACAATATATACTTCGTTTTGCCCTCATTTACTGCCAGACCCATCTTGATTGATTCTCATTCAGTAGCTTTGAAGGCACAAATATCATTTGGCTTCAAAAGGTTCGGTTGAGGAGTTGCTCAACGTCAATCTGCATAGCCTTTGCAAGAATAAGCTGCTGCATACATGCCCAGCTTTCGCAATATACTAGATCGCTCAGACCTCGAAGCCATAACATGCAAGACAGCCTCCGCATCGAGGGAGGTTCTTGATATTACGCTTATTTTTGACAGATATATTTACATGTAAGCTGAATTAAATCTATCACTCGGATCAATTCCAGCAAATGAATCTTTCATCCCTTTAGATCTCCGGGTCTTAAATGAAATTGTCATGCCGGAGCTTTCGACAATCTTCAGGACACGTCGACGGATTTTTCATGCTCATGTTGAACTCAACGTTTCACAGTATTGTGGTTATTCGCAGAAGAGGAAAATCATCTTACACTAAAGCTAAAGATTCTGGGCCTGTTCGTAAATTCATCACTGCGCTGCATAATATGATTTATTTTACACTGCAGAAATGGAAAAATTATTAATAAACTTGATTTTTAAACTGGACGATAAAACAAATGACAAAATGTTGTTAAATGCACAAAAAAGTGTACTTTGTGCAAAAAAGAAGGCATTTAAGGAAGAAAAAAAGAAATTATTTTTAAAACTCTCATTCTCTTTCTCTCACTCATTCAATTCATCAGCCATTTTTATGATTAGTGTTTTGTGTTTATTTGCACATAATATGATTTAATGTTGCATTTACGAACATTTGACAGCTGCAGTGCTGTCAAGGTTTGCATTTATGAACATGATGCGCATAATATGCAGCACAGTGATTAATTTACGAACAGGCCCTCTATTTCCATCATATATTTATTTATTTCTCATTTTTATTTAAGACGCTTGAGAGAATCATTGAAGTCTGTATTAGAAGATCCCTCGGTTCGGATACTCTTTCAGCTCCACACTACTATTTGACGGCTTTCCTTGATATGGAGGGTGCTTTACTTACTTATTTACCTAATTGGTCATTACAACACTACTTCAGTCAGGATTACGACCTAGCTTTTCACACCACTCATGTTGTGTGTTAATTTTAGTCATAAGTGATGCGACCTACAGTTTAAAGTCGACTACTAACGACAGAGTTTTGAGAAACTTCATGGCAATTTTATTTACTTTGAGATTTTGCCAAAAGACTGTTGAGAAGAAACAACCGAATGAAATATTTTTTTCTCATATTTTGAACCACGGACTCTCGTTTAATAAGCCAACATACTACCTACTAGTCTACCGGACTTGGTTATTAATGCCATAAGAGGACTGGATATTAATTCTGCGGTCAAACCTTTTGTTAAAAACTGCTAAAGCGCCTATTACACAGTACTATCGGATGGCAGCTATCCAGTTCATGTAATATTGCTGTTTGTCAACTTGACCTGAGTTACAAGTATGTTTGATATTTTGTCTTAGCCATCCGAATATCCAACTCATGTAATAGCATAGCATAGTGCCAATTTTATTTGTGTTTTTGTAAGGTAACAGCTCGAAACTGATTTTTTTGTGATTCCAATGTGTATGTATTAAATGCATTGGAATCACAAAAAAATCAATTGCGAAAAAAGTGTGAGTTAGGGCCTTTCTACATGAGACCAACGATATATATAATAATATGTGTATAATAGTAATATATACACAGGTAGTCATAAGTATTTACACAAAATAACATTTTTACGTTTTTTCTTAAAAAAGTTCTCAGTACTTTTTACTGGAAGTAAATTTTGGAAAAATAAATTTACTATTGCCTAGCCTGGAATATGCAGAAGCAAATAAAATAAAATTGGAAAACATAACGGTTCTTAGCACCAAAGAACCATATGCTTATAAGTTTTCAAAATTATTTACACACGTTTTATTCTTTTCAAAAGGATTTACACACGACTTAAGTCCGGTCGCAATCTCTATTTTAATTATTTTTTTATTTTTACATAGTTTATTAATAAACTTAACTTATCAACGACCGCCTGCGATCTTTCTGGAATTGAGTTAATTAAATTTTGGGCAAATTCGGGAGTCAATTTAGACCAAATTTCACTAATTTCTTGTATAGCCTCTTCGCGTTTTCGACTTTTGTCTATAGTTCTATGATATTTTATGAAAGCCCAAACATTTTCAATACGTTTAGGTCAGGGCTCTAAGAAGCCCATGGAAGAGTAGCCTGACCTACGTTTTCTAAGAATGTGGTAGGTAACCATTCTTTGTAGCAAGGGGCATTGTCGTGCTGTTAAATCCATTCACTGGTTGGAAAAAGCTTGTTTGCAGACTCAAAGGCATGGTTGTTTATAATTTCGAGATAACCAGACTGCTTTAAAGTCCCGTCTATCGGTACCGAGAGAACACTCTCCGTGAAGAAGTTGAAGAGGTCACATGATAAGGGATCGCCTTGTCTGAAACCTCGCACGGTGTCAAAAGGTTCGGAGAGGTCCATTCCTAACTTGATGGAGCTGCAGGACTGCATAGCCTTATAAGCTTCGCAGGTTGCCTTATAGTCGGCAAAAATATAGTGTGTGTCGACTTGTTTTTCGTGGGTTTTTTCCAGGATCTGGCGCAGTGTGAAGGTCTGGTCGATGGTGGACTTGCCAGGTCTGAAGCCGCACTGATAAGGTCCAAACAGTGCTTTGACGAGTGGCTTCAGTCGTTCACACAATACGCCTGTAAGAACCTTTTATGCCGTAGGGAGAGGGCTTATACCCCTGTATCGCGACGCGGCGAAAATGATCAGCCTCATACCATTGGAGGTAGTGTTCGCGTGGTGGCTGAACAGTCCGACAGTGGGGCCAAAGATACCTTCCCGCTCGACCTTCGCATTAAAATCTCCAAAGACGATTTTGGCGTCATGTGCCGAACATTTATCATATATGTACGTCCTCGAGTTTAGCGTAGATGGCATCTTTAACCACATCTTCATTTTCTTCCATCAGGGCGTGAGCACAAATAAGGCTGATGTTATAGAATTTTACAACAATACAAAAACAACAGGGATTTTTTTTATTGAGATGTGATCATCCAATCAAAAACAGCTGACTAAAGAATGACGATGGGAAGAAAAATGTTAAAAAATGTCAATGATTTTAAAAGAAAAAGAAGAAAAATATACAAACTTCTGACACAATAAGAAAAAACGAAATTGATTATCAAAACAAAATACACAAAAAACAAAAATTTTATGACATTGTCATTTCCATCAGCAGGTAAAACACTCCCACCTTCTATGAATTCGCCTTGATATAAACAAATACAAAGGCAGCAAGGAATAGGAAAATTATAGCAATTTTTCTGGATTTTAATAGAGCGTTTGAGACGATTGATAGAAATATACTATTGCAGAACTTTATAATTACGGTATTCAGGGAATTAAATTGAAATGGTTTGAGTCATAATTGACAAATGGAACACACGATTGTGAAATGTCATTGTATGTCGATGACACAGTAACTTACATTGAACGAGATAGGAATAACGAGATTGGAAAAGAATAAGCTTAAAATAAACGAAAGTAAAACTGAAATAATGGAAGTAGGAACGAGGAGCAATAGAGTTTTTAAGACTAATAATGAGGAAATTGAAAAAGTTGATAGGATACGTGTTATAATGGACAGTAAATTGAATTAAAAAGGATCATATCAGTTTCAGGAAAATAGTGAAGTTTTTCGGAAGATTATGGAAACAAGAAACATTTATGACGACAATCAATATTTACAACGCAATAATTAAACCGCATTTTGAATACTAGTTGACAATTCTTTACTAATGTTGCTCATTCAATAAATAAATAAAGCAATGCGAATCAAATTAAGATAATAAAGTAAAATAATTACATGTTTGGATCGTAAAAATGGTTAAATATTGAACCAAGTCTAAATCAAATAATTTACGTCGGAAAATCAGGGACCGAAAATAACTGTTATTTTTGAATTTTTAATTAAAAATGCAACCGCAAGGAAATGTCGGAGAACAAAACCAATTATACCATTTTGATTGTCTTGGACCAAATTTTTATAAAATGCGGTGCTTTATAAAAATTTGATTTTTATTTTTTAGAAAAAAAAAATAATAGTTAATTTTTGATTTTTATTTTATCGAGCAAAAATAACAGTTATTTTTAACTTTTATTTTTTTTTTTTTTTTGAGCAGAAATAAAAGTTATTTTGGTTTTTTTCAAACCCTATGACACAAAGATTAGTGTTTAATATACCCAAAACTTAATTCCTATAATTTTCTAACACAAATTACTTTAATTTTTTAAAGAATTTTTTAATAAATATTATGAATTCATCATGAATTAAAACAAAAAAAGCTTTTATTTCTGCTCGAAAAAATAAAAGTCAAAACATAACTTTTATTTCTGCTCGAAAAAATAAGAGTTAAAAAATAACTTTTATTTCTGCTCGAAAAAATAAAAGTCAAAAATAACTGTTATTTTTGCCCGAAAAAATAAAAATTGAAAAATAACTTATTTCTGCTCTTAAAAATAAAATTCAAAAAATAACTTTATTACTGCTCTTAAAAATAAAAGTCAAAAATAACTGTTTTTTCTGCTCGAAAAAATAACTTTTATTTTCTGAATTTTTCCCTGCGGAAAATCGCATCCGTACCGCTTCAGAAATAATGAACTCGTTAGAATTAAATAGACAAAAACGGCAATGCAGCGCTTGGTGTTCTACAGCTATTCAACAAACTGCTAAATAATGTCAAAAATTAAATTAACACAACTGTATTTAGGAAAAATGTGATATTTTGTTTGCTAAAGTTATTAATAGATTATATCACAGTTAGACCGATAATTTGTCGGCAACCTAAAAGTAGTAACGTCCTCCAAAATGATGGTTAGATATTAAGCAAACCGTGTCTCATTGGATGGCGAATTGGGCCAAAGTCAACTTGAGCAATATAACTCCAGTGCACCATCCGAACGGATGGCGATGGGTGTAATGCGCCTTTTTCCGATTAGTAATGTCAGGAATCGAAATAACTTAATGGTTGTGTACTATCTTACCCAATGGCCAGAAGGGTTTTTTATACCCAACCACGAAGCGCAAACAGTGGTGAACGACTGGGTGTTTCGCTATGATTTTTCTATTCCTATTAAGGCTGTTGTTGATTAATTCATTGTATCTTATTTTGTTTGTGAATTTAATTATAATTTGTTTAATTTACTGTTGTTTATTTACTGTTGAATTTTTATGAAATAATGAATTTAAATAAAATGAACTCCCCTAATGTAATAATAATATATTAATAAGGTCAATGAATTATAATATGCATATAGAATATATAACAGATAACAATGTCAGATAAATGCAACGGATTTGCTGAATAATTAGCACAGTTAGGATTAAGTACATAGAATAAGTTAGAATTAAGAAATATGAAATAAAAGAAGTTAGTTGATAATCAGAAACGATATTGACCGGTCTTTCTTTTTTTTATGGTTTGGTCTTCGCGAGTTCGAAAAGGAAAACTTATTTAGTGCCCAAATTTATTTAAACATTAAATTATAAATTAATTAATTTAAAAAAGTGTCCTAAAAAAGATTAGGAAAAAACAAAGGCATTTTGAATTTCTTATTTCTAAAGGACACACAGTGGTTCAAGAGGCCAATCTAGCTGGAAAAAAGTCATAACTTCTCTTCGGAAGCAGCTAGAAGTATGAAATTTTTGAGTTATGTATTTCCCATTGAAGGCATTCTTTGCACCAAAAGTGGGCGTTGTAGGTAAAATGGGCGTGGCGTTATAGGTAAAGAGGTAAATATAAAAAAATTTTAAATAACAAATTCTTTGTATGTAATTAGTTTCACCTTGAATCAAAGATTTTGTTTCCTTTTCAAAAATTAGTTTAATCGCAGAAACGTGTAGATGATGGACGTGCGTTTTCCCATATGATATCGTTACCGTACTTTAGCTGCAAAGGTAGCAAGCAAATTGCAAACAAATATTCATCTGTTTTACAGGAATCATTTGAACTAAAGTTTTGCTTATAGGTTGAGTGCCTACTGCTACCATCACACCCTCATTTATAAATCGAAGTCAATTCCGTATAATTGAATTCCTCAATGACATCTTTTTGCAATTTTAAAATTATATATGCAGTGTGATCAAGTAAGTCCTGCAGAGACACTTCTGCTATTACATCGGATACCTTTATTCCATTACTTGGGTAGCGCTTTTGTTTAACTTCCAAAATTCGATGATATGATGGGTAGATATCCGCGTTACAACTTGCTTTCGTATATTTTCCATCGATAAACAGACGTAATGCTTCTTCAACTGTATACGGTACTGCTTCCTTAATGCACAATAACAATTTCTTTAATTTTAGTTGGTCTCGTTGGAGATTCATTTATGTTCTTTAGAAGCGCGGCAGCATCCCTCTTCCCAGATTTATAAAAATAATAATTATAAATAAATATAATAAAAATATAATTTTATCTGAAAAAATTTGACGTTGACGGTTGCATCCCTAAATCCTCTGGTATTTTAAATACATATTCAGAAGGAAGACAAAATAGTCCATCTAACTAAATTTTGTTAGAGTCTTCAAAATATTTCTTACATCCTTTTGCTTTTATCCATCTTTCGTTAATTGAATACGTTAATCTCCGTACAGATAACTTAACTTTATTGCAATAATCTTCTGTTTTAATCTTCTGTAACCCACTCTTAGCAAAAACAATAGCTAATGACAGCCTTTGCCCTTCTTTGCTTTTCATTTCGGCAATCCACGCATTATATAGTTCTCTCCGTGTTATGGGTATGTTATCTATATATGTATATAAAAACTGTACCGGTAAATAATTGAAGCTAATTTTTTTTCCATCTAAAGTGGACATTACACACATAAATAGGGCACAATTCATTTCACGGGAATCCACGGGAATCCTATTTAAAAGTTACTCTAAAAACTATAAAATGCTGAATATTTGCTACACAAACAACATATTTCCTCTTACCTATTATTTTACAGACAGAACATTTAAATTCGACATTTATTTATAATATAGCTAGAACATACCTGACATAATGCAGTATAAAAAAAAGAAAGTCAAAATATGCTATTGTTTGATGTTACGATCAGTTCAAAAGTAATGCTGTGAATCGACTGGCCTCTTATATCAACAGAGGCAATGCAATTGATCATTTTTCAAACATCATAACAAAGCAAATGAGAAAAAAAATAAAAAACCTGATATACAGTTATGAACAGTGGATAGTTATTTAACAATTACCAAACAAATTATGTGAACTTTGAAACATAAAAAATTGATTTTTTTCCAGCTAGATTGGGCTCTTGAACCACTGTGGGACAGTGCGAACCATATGACATAAGGAAAATCAAGAAGAACTACTTTGCATCCACATAATGATGACTTTGACCGTTATTTCTGATTTGTAAACACACCACTCGTCCCACCAAGTTATTAAGACCATTTTGTTTCTGTTCTTAAATCACGGTTGACGTTAACAATACTGAAAGTTGATTAGGAAATTGCTCTTTGTTGACTAGTCAAACTTGTTGCGTATTTCGGTCATGGCTGACGTGTATATAGGTCACAGTTAACTACCAACTTGATGCATACTTTTTGGAAGAAATTGTAGTTTTTATTTTATGAAACATTAATTTTCATTATCGAAAATAAAATTTGTTTACATACCTTAATAATATCGCCGAATGACTAGTAATTTGGTATTTAAATTCCAAATTAGCTTTTTGCTCTTCTGTTAACACAGTTGCTAAACATATTATAACTAAAAATTTTTTGTACAATATATACATATATATTTCTTAATTGTAACGTTTCAAGCCACTTACGACATTAAATGTGTTGTCCTCAACTCCATGTACATATCAACAATAGTCTAGTTGAAGTTGGTAAAAGAATCCTGGTTGACTTATGACTATAATCTTGATTGATTTATGACTTATTTTTGACTGTGAAATTTGAGAACAAATCTCTTTATTTAAGAACTTAATACTGAGAGATGTTTCTCCGAGACAGAAAACAATTCTAATTGTAGCGAATGGAAAACGCATCAAATTATAACCAGATTTTTTAAATTACATTTGTCATCAATTTTATATTAAATTTAATTTTAAATAAATTTGTTAATTTTTCCCATTCTTTTAAAAATTAATCACCATTAAAAAATATAAACGAAACTACTCAATTTCTAGTAAGGTTGAATAAACTAATTATAATATTAGTAACATGGGGTCTACAAACGATATAAATACTCATATAATATGAAAGAGAAAGTCTGCAGAGAAACAGAACTGTCATGTTTATATTTCTTTTCATATCTAGCAACAGAAACGTGTAAACTATATTATAATACACCACATTTTCTTGTAATTCTTATTGCATTGATTTTACTGTTTATACAAAATTTTTATTTTTTGTATTTTCAGAGCTCTGACCAGGGCGAACTCAATTAGGTGATAGAAAATTACAACAACTTAATTCGCAGTGCTTTTTAATAAAAACAACATGTATTTTTTGTTTATTTTTGGGTGACCAGGATTGTCAAATGAAATTCGCCGTAAGCCAGAACTGACAAAGGCGAATTCATATAATAACATAAAGTTGTCATTTTGTGTCATTATATCTCTTTTGTTTCTTTTTGTCAAAGAACAAATTTTTTAAATATGGGCTGATTTGCGCTACCCCTAAGATAATCATGCTTCAGGGGGATACTGGGAAGTAGAGATGAGCGATATTTTCATCACGGTGATTGATAATTCACTGTTAACTACACTGATTGAAATTGCCAAACAACAGTTACTAATAATGTCGTTATTTCAAAATTGTTACATACTCAAATTTATTTCATTTTATTTTGAGCGAGGCAGAATTACTATTAGATAATGCTGATTATTTACTTTTGTCTTTTATACATTAACTTTCTGTGAAACTTAATTGTCAAACTTCATATAAAAAAAAATTACATTAAAAATAACATTGATGACACCACTTTGATTTTGTTTAGTATTCCTTTCGTAGTATGTATCTAATTGTCTCTTTCTTACGACTTAATAAAATGCGTTATTGTCATTATTGTTTTCTTTTGGAATACTGTGATCACAATCACTGTTTTAAGGAACAGTGATTAACAAATCATGTCTACTGAGAACAACGTTCTTCAAAAATCACTGGATCGCTCATCTCTACTGGGAAGCATTCTACAGCGGATTCTACAATAAAAGTTGTGTCAGAACATGAAGAATATTTAAATAAATTATAAATTGTGTAGAATACAAATATAAAATGAAATAAAAAATAAATAAACAAAATAATGTATATACAGTGAGCAAAGTAAGTAGTGAGTACACATTATAAAAAAATAACGAAAAAAAATTATTCCACGGGAAAGATGATGATAAGATGACTTTCTAGAAAATACGGTCGCCATTGTCAAAATATCGCCACTTTTTTGTCTAAAAATTTAGGAATTTCTTAGGTTCGACAATTATTTTCTTTATACCTAACCAATAGAGAAATGTTTATAATCAGAATATAGTTTTCAAGTTTTATTTAGTCTTAAGGACAATAAATATCCTTTTATAAATAATTTTTTTCTTCAAAAGTTATTTCGAGGTAGTAAGTATAAGTTTTTTTTGCTCACTGTACGCAAACAAAATATTTGATATTCATGTGTACTAAAAAAGCACTCACATGGGCTGATAACACCACCTTGTATGAATTCGCCTTGATATATTAATTTATCCATATAATGATAGATTTTATGATATCAGATTCATATCTGATATCTGTAGACTTCATAGTCCACATGTTAGAAAATTATAATGTAGAAATTAAAAAGTTTAATGGAGAACTGATTTTTTATAGGAACAATGAAAAAACTGAGTATAAAAAAGGCGATATTTTAGTTATAGAGCTTAATTTATCGCGAATGATGATAAATTGACAACACTGTTTTTCATCTAAATATTATCAAGTTTAGCATTCCGGGGATAATGTCGTCGGAAGAAGAAGCATTGGAAATTTTGCAAAACAGTTTAAAAATGTAATACAGAAAAAACTAAAAATGTTTTTATAAATTATTGTTGGATGAAATCACTGAACTTTTGCTTTGTTATCGATATGGGTTGCATAAATAGTACCAATAAACATATTTACGCTTTTAAAAGAGATGATATTTTCAACGCTAGCGTGGTTCGAGTGCAATCAGAACAGTCTGTGGTATTAGCAAGACAGGGTTTCTTTGAAATTACTCCACAAGAACTAATTTTTATATCTTCCCACGAAGAACCGGTTGCATGGGCATTACAGCACTTGCGAAGATATGGACTGACGGGAAACATATTTAGCTTTGAAGCTGGTCGACGATGCCGTACAGGTCCTGGCATTTACACTTTTCGGTGTTGTAACGCTGATCAATTTTACGCAAAATTCCAAAGATGTATTAACTCAATGTCAGTTTTGGGAGAACGTAACAATAGTTCAACACATCCATCGCATTTATTTGGCCGTTTAGATTCTCACCAACAAAATACTAATCATTATCTAGAACCTACTTCTATTCAGTTAACATCTTTAGTTGATGAACGCACTACATTGACGGAATCAAATAGTAATGATTCTAATGATTTTAATATAAACTCTCCAGACTCATTGCACAGCACATCCATAATGGCAGAAATAATACACTTTCCATCAACTGTGCCATCATATTCGAATATAAGTCCGAACCAAAATTCTTTTGTTAGTAGTAATATTTATATGGAGCAGCCGATAAGATACAACCAAGAGCACAACAACAATGTTTTTGCACAAGATGGAAGTGAGTGTTTAGATACAAAAAAGACAAATGCGGATGTACTGATGCTTTTAAAAACTTCATCTCTCGATGTTCCACCAGAAGAATGTGCCCCCATTGTAACATCAAGCAACTCAGAGTGTCAACGCGTTTATGCTAATGTAGATCCTCTAGTCACTTCGAGTACATCTCAAAGTATATGTATTAGTTCAACAGAACGATGTTATGCTAACGTTGAGGTTCCTTTGCGAATAGATAGTGCTTTAACACCAAGTATGCAAAACAAGTCCTTTCAGTTGGAATTAGCAAATGAAGAGTTATCGCAAAATACATTTAACACTCCGGTAGTTAATTATATTATTCTTGACTTGGATCAACCACGAAGTCCGTCACAATGCTCACCGAAAAATGATGTTGGTACCAGCCATTCGTTGTCTGGTAGCAGCGATTGTATTGATAATATAAAAAAAGATGAACATGAGTCTGTTGGTGCAGCCATTTCGTATGGATCATCTACCATGCCAAAAGGTTCTACAATAAATAACGAGAATGATGCATTATCAAATATTGAGTCATCCGGAAGTTATACAAGAATAGATTTTCTAAAGACGTTTGCTTTAATGAAGTCATCAACAAACTATACCGACTTTGATTTAGATAATGATCAGGAAGAGTCTAGAATTACACGCCATAGTAAATTTGTTCGCAAAGCATATTCGATAAGCGAGTAGATCCGTGCTTTTATTTGTCTTCGGATTGGTAATTTATGTGTCAAAATGTCATACTACTAATTATAATTAAAATTTAGAGGTTTACTAAAATAATGTTGCCAAAATGATAATATATTATTTTTAGAGGACTTAAAGTTCAATAATTTATTTATTTAATTCAGATTGTTTCTTTTTATTTGGAAACATTGCTAGTCTTTAAAAGATGTGATTTTATATAACTTTAAAAATAGGAGTATTTAACAATTCAGTATCATGAAATTCGAGAAATATAAGATTAAAAAGTGTTTGTCTTATCAAGTGATTGTTTGCTGATATATTCCTTTGCTTAACACTCGAGCAATACAAAAAATTCTTAAAAGATTTATTTACACTTATAGAAACCGAACGTTTTTCAGTAGGTTTTCAGAACCTCAGGCTTTTGTCTTTTGCAATAGAGCGCTTTTTCTGTTAAGGGTCCTCTTTAGTAAAATAAGAAAATGGTTTTTGAAATACTATAACCGTGTTAAAGTCAGTACTTATTTATTCTTATTTCTTTATATCGTTTGATTTGTGTTATTTATTATTATTTCTAATACTTTAATTATTTTGAATTTTTGTTTTTCTTGGTTTTAATTTTGTTATCCCTAAAATATTTACTTTAAATTTGTAAATAAAACAAGACTATCTGTTAACTTTATAATCCCTTATTTTTAAAATAAAAGATGTGTAAACAGAAGATTTAATTTAATAGCTCTAATATTTGTATAAATTAGGTTTTATAATATTGTACTAGCAACATAAGCGTTACGAATAAAATAAATATATTTGGATAATTAAAATTATTTTTGATTCGTTTTTAATTACCATTGAATTTACTACATTTGTAGCAGTACTGTATCAGGGGGGTTATTATGTATTCCGATTTGAGAGAAAATTCTTTCGAATCGATATTTATTTAGTAATATTTATAATAATTTAAAGATTTTCATTTACAAATTTCTATAAACATTTTAATTGCTATTATGTTTTTTTACAATATTTAAAAATTTTTCTGAATATCTTATTTTATATAATTTTTTCTGCTTTAATATCGTCTCTAAGTGTGTCGAATAATTGATGCCCTTTATAAATTAGTGAAATTTACTTCCCTTTAGTCTGAAGTTTTCTGCGTTTCTTTGTTGATATGATTGCATTTCACTTACGTATTTGATTTGATTGTACGGATATTCAGGTCCATTACCATGTTTGATTTTATGTATTAAATTGAATTCGTTTAATATTTAGCCGTTTAAGTGTATCATTATTAACATATTTAGTATTAATGTATATCTATTGCATATATATTATATATATTGCATGTACCTATAATATTGCTTTATTCTGCTTCTATAGTAGATAACTGCAAAAATCACACTTTTATTATATTATTATTATTATTTCTTTATTAGTATTAAAAAATACTTTTAAAACGCAATTGTACTACAATTTCATCACATATAAAATTTTCTAATATTACATATTTTTACATGTTATTTTTAACAAAAAAACAATATGTTTCTTATATATATTAAAATTAGTTTCCATTTTTACATTATTTGGTAGGGAGTTGTAAAGTTGAATCCCTTATAAAATAGTGATCGCTACATTGCAGATGATGATGCTCTTTCAATTCTAAAATGTTCCGCATTTCTAAGGTGGTAAGGTTGAGAATTTCTCACGTACGATACTTGCTCGGTTAGATATTCTGGTGCTTCACCGTTTTTAATTCTGTGTATGAAATTTAGTTTGTTCAATTTAAGCCGTTGTTCTACATTTAACCTTTTAAGTGATTCAAGCATGAAGGGGATTGACGTATATCTGATGACTTTAAGTATGATTCTTTTTGCTCTATTTTGTAGTTTTTGCAATCTTTCGATTTGATCAGCTCTGCAACATGTGAATAATATTGTCGAATCGTATTCGAAATGAGGCTTTATCATTGTGTTGTATATATTAACCGCCGTTAAAATTGAGACGGTTTCTTATTCGTTTAAAAAAACTAATCCTTTTGCCGACCTTCTTACATATGTAATCAATATGATTTTTAAATTTTAAGTTTTTATCAATAAATAAGCCTAAATATTTTATTTGGTTTACTTTTTCTATTATTTGATTATTTATTCTAAAAATTATATTGCTGTCTTAATTTACCTGCATTATTTTCGTTTTACTTTCATTTAATTTAAGTTTACTCATTTTTAGCCATATACTAACATTATTCATATCCTCGTTAAGATTATTATAACATATTTGTTCAGATTCTCCATCCGTAAAAATAAGCGTATCGTCAGCGTATAGAACTATTTCGCACTTGTTCAATACGTTTGGCATATCATTTATATATAGGACAAATAGTAGTGCTCCCAATATCGATCCTTGTGGCTCACCGTATTCGTTGTAATGTATGTGCGACTTAATTTCATTTACTTTCGTTATTTGCTTCCTGTTTGTTAAATATGATTCAAACCATTTTAATTCCATGTCTTCGATGCCATATGCCTGTAATTTTCGCAGAAGTATTTTTCTATCGATGGTTTCGAAAGCTCTTTTAAAATCCAGCAAGATACCCAATGTTTTATAATTCTTGTCTGTCTTTTTCCATCTGTTAATTAAATAATTAATTGCTGTTTCACATGAGAATTTTTTCCTAAAACCGGACTGATATTTTGATAGTATTTTCTTAGATTGTAAGCACTGCTCCAACTGTTCCTTAACCACTTTTTCCATTATCTTTTCACACGTCTTAAGAGTATTTATTGGCCGATATTCATCACATCTTTTTGTTTTTGCAACCTTCTCATTTGGTGTTACCATCGCTGTTTTCCAATTTTCTGGAAACACTCCTGTTTTTAGTGATTTGTTCACTATCCCTAGCATTATTCTGCCGACGATATGCCAACTACATATTTATGATCATGTCACTTGATATTTTATTATAGTCCGATTTTTTCTTGAGGCTTTTACAAATTGTTTTTAATTCTTCTAATGTTATTTCCCTAAATTTAAATTTGGAATTTATCACAGTTATTCTATTGACATATTGCACATTATCTATCCCATCTCTTATCATTTTAATACTATTTATAAAATATTTATTAAAATTATCTGCTATATCAAAATTGTCTTTACATTCTACCTGATCAAATATTACAGTTTCTATTGCACTCCGATTTTTTTTAAATAAGATTTTTTATCTTCCACATTTCCTTTTGGACAGTTGCGTTATTAATTTTGTTATTAATATAACTTTTTTTGCGTTTTCAATTTTAACTTTACATAAATTTCGCATCGCTTTATATATAGCCCACGCTTCACTAGAGTTTTCTATTTTTGCTATATTGTATTTATTAATTTTTTCTCTTTTTAAACGTCTTACTTCCTCATTAAACCAATTTATATTACAATTTTCTTTAATTTTTCGCCTTCTTGTCATATTTTTAACTGCATTTTCTAGACAACTATCAAACACAATCACGACGTCATTTAAATCAATATTCATATTCATTTCTTGGATGCTCCATATTTCTCTATTATATTGCTGTTTATTATATTTAAAAATATCGATTTCGTTATAATCAATGCTGTTAATGTTGTGTCTCATATTATCAACTATAATGTCTATTGCTTCATGATCCGAAATTTTATTTGCACTATTGGCCTTTGCCGATATATTGTTGTTATTTGTTATGACAAAATCAATTAATGTTTTCGAACTTTGTGCAATTCGTGTAAACTCTCCTATTACCTGTTTAAGGCCATTATCATCCAGCAAACATTGCATTTTATTTTTATAAAAACCGTCTTTACACCAATCTATATTATTCACTCATTTCTTCCAATACTTCTTCAAATACTCCCACAAATTCCGTTTCAGCACTATTCGGTGATCTATATACAGATATAATTGCAATTGTGTAGTTATAATGTTTCGCCATATAAGCAGCTATCCATATTTTTGAGTCTATAATTTTTTCAAAGATTTTTTTCACAGTCCAACTCTTTTTGAAATATGTTATTACTCCACCTGTTCTTGTTGAATTTGATACCGTTATAAATTGGTTGTAACCAATGAGCTGCGTTTCTTCCTCATTAATTTCTTTGGATAAATGGGTTTCCGAAAGTATTATAAATTCAGGCTTTTTCATTTCTGCTAATATTTCTAATTGGTTATAGTTATTTAATATTCCTTGTATATTTGTGTATATGTCTTGTATTTTCCGTGATTGTTATACCACTAAACCACTTCTCTTTTTTGCATTAAATTTATTTTGATATACAGAACAGTCTTTACTATTGGTCGAGTGATTCTCGTCCAAACCTAGATTCAACCTGTTATTCACTCTAACGCAATTAATACATTTATTTATTGTATCTTTATTACATTCCTTCGATTTATGACTTCCATGACATTTAATGCATACCACTTCATATTTACAATCAGATGCTTTATGGTTATATCCTTTACATTTAAAACACTGCATAATGTGTGTACCATTGAAAACTCTGCATTTCTCCCAACCAATATTAACTTTTTGTGTAATCATTACTTTCATATATGATTCGTTCTCTAATTTGAGTATAGCATTGTATGTTGTATCACCATTTCTTTTATACTCAAAAAACTTTATTACCTCAATTTGGCTATCATTAAGAAAATTGTTTTGCCTTCTCAATTTTTCGATAATTTCAGTTTCCGTTAGTTTGAACGACATACCAGTTATTTTAATTTTCATATCAACTTGATTAGGAACTTTAATTTCATAGTCTTCACCCATTTTCTTTTGCATTGTTTCCTTTATTTTGTCTCTTTCTTCGTTACTTTCGCTCTGTATAACTACCGAACCATTTTTTCGCTGTTCTATATTAACAATTTTGAAGTTCATAGGATCAACTTTTTTATTTAAAGTCTCATTGGTTTTTACGACATCTTGTTTTCCCTTTGGTTTAATAATAAGCGGGTTTTGTTTATTTTTGTCTGGCATCCTTATATTACTTTTTAATGCATCGGCAAATAATAGGTTACTTGTTTTGACACTTGTTTCCTCAATTGTTTTTTTTATTTCATTACACATTATTTTGTTTTTCTCTTCAATTATATTACACATCTCTTTACTTTTATTTTGATTTTCGTTTATCACTCCATACATCTTACTTATTTCCTTTACAGTTACATCGCATTGCCTTTGAGCTTCATATAATTTTCTCAATCTCTCTTCATACCTTTTTTCGATAGCTTCAAGTAGCGCTTTAATTTCGTTTTGTTTTAAAGATTCCTTGAATTCGCCCTTATGTTCAGCCAGATGTTGTTTGTTTTTTTCACACTTTCTTGAATATCTCCGATCGCCATACCTACATTATGAATATATTGAACACAGTCATCACACATAAAACGGGTGAAGTCACCAGCCTCCAATATTCCACGAGAATATTGATCGATTCCCGAGCACTTTTTCGCCCAGTGATAAACTTTTTTGCATACTCCTTCACACACCAAGCCAGATTCGCCGCATATTGCCGTTTTACAATGATGGCATTCCGACATATTTATGCTTCCACTTTTATTTTGTTTTTTCCAATCAATAAATAGCTTTTTTGGCTATATTTCACCACCCGAATATGGAAAAAACACTTTGTTTATGATTTGAAAATAGTCCTGTCTATTTAAATAGTCTTTAAATATTTTATTTTTCAAAAATTTGCGCAGCCTTTAATTTTTGATCAATACCGTTACAATAATATCATATAAAAATTGATTGATTTATTCATGCTCACAAATTATTATGCACAATCCATCAGAACACTCAAACGTTTTACCGCTAATGATCATACATACTGCATTTGAATTTGACACCAATCATTTAAAGTATTGTTCAAATAATCGATTGACACTCGTTCAACATTCGTAGGGAGCAGAAATTTTTTTGCTGTGTCCGGTTTGATTGAAACCAAAAACCAAAATGCATATATTCAAAATATGTTTTCTATGCAAATAGCAAAGATTTGCAATAATCAAACGAGTATGATTGTAATCATGTAGGTGATTTCTGTTTATCATAAACTGAAGTATTTACGACAGTCAATTTGAAAATTCTTAAAGCCATCCCTGATACGCTTAATTCATTGCAATTTAACTCGTATATATATATAAAACAAAAATATTGTATATATGTATATTGTATATATATATATATACATATATAATACAAAAATACTGTATATATAGTATATACAGTATAATCTCGATAATCCGGACAATTAAAAACCATGAGGTGTCCGAAATATCGAAATGTCCCAATTTCCGAAACAAAAGAAAAAAATTTTAAAAAATACATGCTAACTTATATTTATTTACAAGATATTCACTTTAAAATGAAATGTTTACATTCAAATTAATATACCAGTAGATTAAAATCATTTTTATAAAATGTTTTCATTATTTGCTGTACAAATAGTCAGACATTTGCATCTGACGAAGGTTAGTTTCATTTTGCTTTTTGTACGCAATATCTCTGAGGCTTAAAAGTTTTAAAATATCCCCAGCAGGAAGTCCCTGTTCTTCGCAATATTTTATACAAATATTAAAATAAATATTATTAATATTAACTTGAGAATGCAGTATTTTTGGAACATTATTTCAACATTCTTCATTAAATGTTTCAACTTCATCATTTTCATCAGTCTCATCATTAGTGGTTTCAATTTCATCATTCAACCATTCGGTACGGTAACCTAATTAGAATTATAAATATCAGGTGTTAAGTTGACTAGTAAATCAACTAGTGCGGTGGAATCGCTGCGTCTTAGCTTTGAGAGAGGTATTTCATCATCTGGGTCCCATTCTTCATCATACAAAATTTCTTAAAACATTTTTTAATGATATTTGCACCAAACGTTTTTCAATAAAAAAATTTTAAGAGTCCATCAGATTTTCTGAAATTAATCAGTGTACATACGAAGAACCTCACACAAAAAAATCTCAAATGAGATATGCGCAAAAGTAAACCCTTCCTTTCTTTTCACATATAAAAAACTGCATGTATCATTTTTAAAAGTTTAATACAAGTAAAAACTAACGGTACAAATTCTTAAGAAACAAAACTAAAAATAGACAGTGAAGTTTTTGTGCAAAAGCAATAGGAATAAGTACTGTCCGAATTATTGAGGTAGAACAAATGATGGTGTCCGGATTACAGAGCATACTGTTGTAATAAAATAAGTGTCCGCATTACCGCGTTGTCCGGATGCTAATGTGAACTAATTAAAACTGGCGTTATTCACTTTTACGAATTGTTCACATTTCCGAATACCGAAAATTTTAAAACAGAATTATACCTTTTAAACAAAAATCATTATTTATGAATTTTTTTTAGAATCTTTTAGAACACATTTTATAATTTAATCTTCACAAACTTTCTTCACAGTATCAAAATAGCAATTGAAGAATAAATATGCAAGCAGATGTACTAACACATACATATGTACATGTACACCTAAAACGGAGATTCCCGCTACTAATAAACACAGAATTTTAACGTTTCAAATTAAAAAAAATTCTGTTCAAATTGTAGGGCTTTTTACATGTTTTCATCTTTTAGAGTAGTCAATGAAGCAAAAAAAAAATGTTCATATTAAGCGGTGTTCACATAATGTGGTGTTCACATTAGCGCGCGTGCACTGTATATATTATTTTTATATTCTTTAGATTTATATTTTTATATTTCTGTTTTTCTTAAAATTTGTATTTTATGTATACATATGTATGCATGTTTTTAACGCCTCAAATATCAAAATTTCCCTGACCCATCCATTGATTAGGCCGTAGAAGTGACAGACTGGGGGGCCAGGACCAACTATCAAATCGCCTCCAGAAAGCGAACCTAATCTAGCGAGGGCATCCGCCGTCTCATTGCTCAGTATTCCGTTATGACCCGGAACCCAGCACAGACGGATACGGTCTAGTCCAAAAGTCCTCAACGACTCCTTGCACTCGCGAACGAGCCGTGATTTGTACCAGACCGACACAATGGCCCTAAGGGTAGCCTGACTGTCAACGAAGATCACGTAAGATTCCGAATCCGAAGCTGGGCCACCATCAATGGCCTCAATAGCCTTCAAGATTGCGAAAATCTCCGCCTGAAAAACGCTGCAGTCATCATTCAACCTGAAGTGGAGTTCAAGTCCGAGTTCCCTACAGAAAACCCCAGCACCTGTACATCCACCTAACTTAGATCCATCTGTAAAGATGGTATACCTCTTTGCCCCTGGAGTACCCCACTATTCCATTGTGCCCTTTCCGGTATAAGTATTCTTAAACCAGGCAGGAACATAGCCTCAGGCACAATATAATCGGTGACTTTTTCCGAAAGTCCGTACCTCCCGTCAGGAAACACGACATTCACAACTCTGGAGTGACGTTTCGAGCGCTGTTTCCAGCAAACAACGCAGCCATAAGTAATAACCGGTCTAACAATCGCCGTGTATATCCAGCGAATGGCCCTAGGCGGAAGATTTAGTCCTTCCAACGTAAACAAGATCGTCCTCTCCGTCGACGTCCGCAAATCACCGCATCAAATACCCGTCTCGCCGGAGCATCCTCCTCCATCGAACGGCATGGCTGAGCAAGCGCAACCGCTAGATGTTAATGAGCTGCACAACGTCCATGTCGTTGAGGCGTTCATACAGCTTATCGTTAGATCGGATTCGGAAATCATCGCCAACTCGTACTGAACTAGAGTTGTCAAACTATCGATAGTGCTACTATCGAAAATTTTTGATAGTTAATAAAAATATATCGATATATCGAATCTAAACTATCAGTTCTTACACAAAATATCGATATATCGGCTATACTATAGTAACACTATCGGAGTCTCTCAAATAATACATTATACATATTTGAATTTAATAGGTTAAAATACTAAATATCGCATTTTGTATAAACAAAAATAAACAAAACCGAATTTTATTTAAAAAAATTAAACATGAAGTATTTAAGATGAATCGTCAGTCAACCAATAGTTTTTGTTTGTAAAAAGAAGCATATCTACGACATATTCTTTTAATTTTGTACGTCTATCCGAAAGTATTTAACCAGCTTTACTAAACCTTCTTTCTGACTCAGTCGAGGTAGCTGGGATACACAAATACTTGGACGCAAGTATTCATCTCTTTCATACCACTTTAACGTGTCTGGAAATAAAATAATTGTTGTAAGTTAGAAATAAATACATCTAAGTAGCACCTAAATTCCAGTACTCCAATGGGTCAGTTGTTAAACACGACTTTGGATGACAGTTTCTCGGCCATAAAGTGGAAAATTGCTGGTATTTCTCCAGAGCCCTCTGCATTTCCTGTTAATGCCATTTTTGTTTTTACCTCAACCAGCTCATTTTCAAGCTTTGTGCACCCTTGAGTTGCATTTTCAGCAGACTGAAAGCCTTCTTTTTTGAACCTAGGATCCAGTAAAGTTGCTAATCTTGTGACACTTCTAGATTCATAAAAAAGCCTTCGTTGGATTTGTGCGACTAAAAAGGTGCACGTTTCTACTTCTAGCGCAGTTTTCATTTGTGGTTTCAGATTCATCATAGCGTAATACAAGCCTATTGCTATGGGAATTACCTGTGATATTGTTATGTACAGATTACCCGATATAATTTTCGTATTTTTGTCGAATGGTTCCAACAACAAACGTATATCTTGAAGTTGCTCTATTTCTTCAGCCGTTAGAATTTCCGGTGACTTAGGGGTACTTAATAGTACTGAAAAGATGACATCTTTGGTAAGCAAAATTCGTTCCACCATTGCAAAAGAACTGTTCCACCTAGTTGACACTAATTGAATAAGACTGTACGCCTTTTCTCGACCCTGCTCTTTTTTAAGTCTGGCGTACGCAATGATGCTCTTTTTAAAGTATGTAACTATGTTTTTGCATTTTACCATTATTGGCTTAAGGCTTTCAGTTAATATTATATCCTGTACAACAAGATTAATTGAGTGCACGAAACATGGAAGATATTATTCCATTTATGAAGAGACACGCGCAGTGACTCCGCAATATTTTCTGATTTATGATTCAGCTCATTGACGAGTTTTAAAGTTATCAAAACTGCTGACCGTAGTTTAAAATCAACGTCTGTGATGGTCAAATAATTTTCTTTTGACATTAACGTCCAACAATCAGTAGTTATTCCACAGCTTTCTATCTGATCGAGAATAGACCTCAATTTGTTTTCCATTTCATTATACATCAGTTTTAAACGAACATTTGGAATAGTGTTTCTAGCTGGCAGCTCATATCGAGAAGCTAAACAATACACGAAGTTTCGAACAATACTCGAACTTTGTCTTCAACAATACTAAACGGCTGTACATCTAAAGCTATCATTCTTGTTAAAGCTAAATCCAATTATTTTTTTCGTGAAGAATTATTATCATACTTGGATGATTTTTTGAAATACTTTCTTATGGAAGAAATTTTTGGTTCAATGAGCGACGGATGACGGCGCTTTAAATGATCCATTAAATTTGACGTGTTTTCACTCGTCTTGTAAATATTTTTGCATGTAAAATGCTTCCAAACGTTTGATATTGACTTCTTTGTTTTTCTGCTGTTTTTTTTTTGTCTTTTTTCGGTTGCATATTTAGCATTTAAAGAAAGCAAATTATTAGAAATAGTTAAATGTTTATATGCTGTAAAAAAAAACATCGATAGTAACGAAAAATATAAATTATCGATACTATCGATAGTGCCATCGATATTTTGACACCGCTATACTGGACCGATGATCTTATGTAGGACTTTTTGCTCGACTACTCTCAAGGGTTAATATTCAGTGCTTAATAGTGTCCAACCCTAAGCGCCATAAAGAAGCACGGGTGGGGGTGGGGGTTACGAGAGAGGTGTTGCCACCAAACAGTAGTTGATGGCGCCGTAGAACGTTTCAACTAACATTGTACTCTGAATGTCAAATAAGATTTTTGTTGTGTTGCAAGTGGGAGTTAGTCGCGAAAATTCAAGCCTCTGCCAAAACGACCATATCCTCTTCCACAACTAATTATTATTTTTATATCAATACAACACAGTCTGTCTCAGACAATTGCCTTGATCGCACGTGTTTTCTTTCTTTAAGTGCTCTTGGTTCTACAGTTATCATTTAATCAAAACAGACTCTCTTTTACATACATAATTAGTCATATATTTTTGTGTATTAAATTTATTGAAAAAGGGGAAGAACTATAAAAGATTTTGTGAATAAAAAAATATCGCATAATTTTTCCCAAGCTATAAATGTATTTTGACGGCTAAGAAAACCTGTTACCCAAGCACAGAAAACATTACAGTTACAGAGTCAAGTGCAGAGGTCGATCCGCAAGCTCTACTTGATCATACGGCGAATCGAACTGTGCAACTACAAGATCAAGTTTTTGGTGAAGCATTAGGCTCAGGAGAAAAACGTTTAACACTGATTGGAAAATGGGGATTCGATAGCAGTTCTGACCATAGCCAATTCAAGCAGAAATCGTCAAATAGGCTTATGGAAACGAATTTTCATACTTTATTTAAAAAATTCTTAAAAGAAATCTATAAGCCAATTAACCCTTCAGAGATCAAATGGCTAATTTGGCTACAGTTGTTAAAATTTTTTCTTGCATGCTTTAAGCTCTTGGGACATGCTATGGGCTGACCAATTTTGAAGACTCTAGCTTTTTTGGTTTTGGAGATATTGATTTTTGACCGCTTGTCCATATAAGGGAAACCACTGTGCGGTTTCGGGAATTGGACTTTCCGACCGGAAAAACTAGGCAGAATGAAAACAAGAGACCACGACCTGATGATTTTGTTCCATTATCAGCAACCTCTTCCAACCAACAAAATCTGCCTCGCTATCTAGTTGCTTCCGTCGTTTCACTTACAGAAGGATTACAAGTCCCTTCATTGGCTTCCCATAATGTTTTCCAGGTAGAAAAAGGTCTTGATTTTATTTCGCGAGACCGGCTTGAAGTAAAAGAAATGAAAAGCGGGGATTTATTAATAAAAGTACCGGACAGTAAGTCAGCGGATAAATTTCTTAAGGCATCATATATTGATTGTATTCCGGTTAAGATCTCACTAGACAAAACCCTTAACACGGTACAGGGACGCTTTTTTTCTAAGAAGATAATTGAAATTTCTGAAGAAGAGCTTTTAGCATCTCTTAAGGACCAAAAAGTTGTCGATGTGCGCAAAATCATGCGGCGTGATAATGATAAAATTTTTGCTACAGGAGCAGCAATTATTACATTCGACCTTATCTATCGACCGGAAACTTGGCTGGGAGAGAGTTCAAGTAGAGGAATATATACCAAATTCCACGTGATGTGTTAATTGCCAACGTTTAGGTCACACCAAGAAGTGGTGCAAAAATGCCGAACAATGCAGGGAATGCGGCTACTAAGATAAACATCAAACCTATTCTCGTAAGTATTGTATTAACTGCCAATTAGAAACCCACACCTCCTATGACCGATAATGCCCTACATACTGGAAACACAAATCCGTAAATTACATAAGAATTTCGCGTAGATGCACAACTAGAGAGGCATGGAAGATTTTAAACGACAACCCATGTCATAATTTGCTCCAAATAAATTCACTCAAAAATAAAACTACATACGCACAAATAACTGTTTCTACAGTAGCAACAAATGATAAAAGCACAGAATGTAAGACAAAAAATACCACACACACAAACCAAAGCTTTTCATTAAACAATACAATAAAATCAAAAATTTCGACTCAAAACTCTCTTAAACAAGTAAAAGCTCTTCTTCTTCCTCGGATAACCTCACACAACTTTCTCAAGACATCAACAACAAAACCAACGTTACAATAATAAATCATCAAATATTAAATTCAAAAGATAAAATTGCAAACTCTCTTACAAATTACCATCTCTCTCATACTCAACTACAAAACTGTCCTTCACAAAAAAACTCACTAAACAACAAACCAGAAATCTATTCTAATAAAACAGCTGACAATTTTAATTCTAGTGAACTTATGGAAGATGAAATTTAATTGACAACTGCTCTGACTACTATCCAGAAGAAAGCATCCCAGTGGGAAAATAAACGGAGGACGATATCAATGCGGAACTAGGTTTATGCACTCCTTCAAGAAAGGAAAACCTAAGTGAAATTAATACACGTATAACGAATCTATATAATAAATTTCCCCAACTGAACGTCTTAATAACACCCAATACTCTTAAAAGTACTCAGAGCTTGTCCCAAAGGGGTAAGTCTGATGAATAAATCTTGTCCATGTCTTTCCAACAAAATATTACTCTTCTCCAATGGAAATATTCAGGGATTTATAAATAACAAGCACGCCATGGAATTATTAATAACCAAACATAAACCCAATATTAGCTTTACAGGAGACACAATATTCATATGTTACATTTGCCAGGTTTTCATACATTTGACCACAACAAAAACTATGATTACGCTAAATCGGGAATTGCAATAATAGTGAAATATAATTTAAAGGTGATCATATAATTTCCACCACAAATCTCTTATTTCAGACCATAGTAGTGCAATGCGGAATTAAACTACATATCACGAATATTTACAAGGAAGGGGATATTAATCTTTCTCCTTCGGTTATTGATAATATACCAGTTAGTAGAAATAACCATTACATTGTAGTGGGTGATGTAAACTCCCAGAATGTATTATGGGGTTCTACCTCAAATTTTACCAACGGTAAAATACTGGAACATTATGTGAATGAACCCGGCCTGGTTGTGTTGAATGATGGTTCGCCAACTCTACTTAACACCCATAACACCTTAACGGCGGTTGATATTTTTTGTGCAGTCCAGATATCGTCTCTGGTCTCATATGGACTTGCCTACCATTACCAGAAGCTGGGGACCACTTCCTAGTTAAAAATTACGAACAACTTTGTGGTTTATAAGAAAAAGTTTTATTCACGCTTTTTAGAAAAAGGCGCTGACTGGCAACAATTCCACATGAAAGGGATTGAGATTAACTCCCAGTTTGAAGAATCTAACAACATGACAAAGAAGCGGCTCAGATGAAACGTATTCTACGAAAAACAGCTAATGTGTCTATCCCGGTGAGCCGTCAATCAAAGGAAAAAAATAACCCGATTTGGATTAATTCTGGCATTTCCAAATTAATTCAATAGCGACAAGAAGCTTGGAAATCCTTCAAAAGATGCCGAAATTTGACCAACGTAGTTCATTATAAAAAGCTTTGCGCTATGGTTAAAAGAGAATGCAAAATTGCAAAAAGAAAAACTTGGAAGAATTTTGTCAACTCTTTGAACCCGACAATGGACATTCGTTTCCTGTGGCAAAAGGTCAATAATCTTAGAACAGGTAGATATACCCAACTATTTTCACAAACGGCACCCACTTTTCACATCCGTTGGACATTGCTAATTGTTTTTCAAAATTTTGGTACTCCCTCGGTTCAGACAATGCTTTTGAGCCTGAAATTACAGCCAGGAAAAAATTATCTACTTAGAACTCTAAAAGGCTCAACACCTGGGCGAGACAAAATTACATATTCAATGATTAAATTTGCACCTGCTGTTCTAAAATCTCGTTTATGCCGACTGTACAACAAAACCTTAAACACCGGTCTTTTTCCACATGACTGGAAAATTGCCGTGCTAACATCAATTCCTAAACCTGGCAAAAGTCCAAACCAACCTGAGGGTTATAGATCAATTTCATTATTGCCTGTCCTTTCTAAAATATTGGAGAAAATAATTGCCAAACGCTTTTGGAAATTTGCACAGGGGCAAATATCTAAATTGCAACATGCCTTTATTCCCGGACATGATGTTCACACTTTATGTCACCAACTGGAAGAGGTTCTGCGCAGAAATTTGAAAGGTGATGAACATAGTTTGGTACTCTCTTCAGACATTGAGAAAGCATTCGATCGCGTGACATCATTATCTATCATAGAAGAACTTTATACCTGGGGTGTTTCTCGGCAAATAATATGTTTTATTAAATCATTTCTCGAGCATCGTAGAATTATTGTGAAAATTGACGGCTTCTTCTCTTCTATTCGTAGGTTGGACAACGGAGTGCCTCAGGGCTCACCACTGTCGGTGGTATTATACACAATTTATGCAAATTCTTTGACAAAAGCGATGACGACCTTACCGGACATAGACTATGTCGGCATATATGCAGATAACGTCTTTGCAATAGGTTCGGGAGAGCCAGATGTTGTTGCACACAATCTTAACTACATGGACCAAATTATTGCAACTTGGGCAAAGGAAAAAGGTGCCGTCATACCTATTAGCAAAACAGAAGTACTTCACAGAAAAAGATGCTGTAACAATAATACAATCAATATCCGAAATGAGATGATTAATCTTTATATTATTCACTAGAAACTTACTTTGGAATAGTCACATTCGAAAACTAAGAGATAAGTGGGGCAAGATTAACAACTTACTTAAATTAATTTGCTCTCGTAATAAGGGTCCCCATATGGAAATCGCACATAAGATTTGTAATTCTCTAACTACTGGTTGACGATTTATGGATGGACCTCAAAAAAAAAATTAACACCGCATTAAATATGTGCTACAGGACCGCTTCAGGCTTACTCCGTTCAACACCCATTGCAAATTTAAGATTCGAGGCTAATTTTTATGATTTTGAAAAATTATTGGAAAAAAGAGCGGACATGGCATAAAAAGCAATTGCAACTCCAAATAATAGCATGCACAAATCATTTTGGAACCATATAATATCCCCACCGAATTCAGCCACTTCAGCTATTAAAAATATATTATCGTTATTGAGAAGATGGAATATTTCCATCCCTCCCAAGCCGAAAGAACGCATTAATTCAAATAACTTCGTCAAAATAAACGATTTTTTGAGTATGTTTAACAAAAACTCCACCAATAATAATTGTTTTAAAAAATTATTCCAAGAGAATGTGTCTAACTTTGCTCCTGATCTAATATATTATACTGACGGTTCTTTTCGAGAGGTAACCTCTAATCAATTTGAGATAGTAAGGAAATCAAGACTTCCAGATCAGATTGGCTGACAGTACTGCCAAGGCAGCTTTTTTATATTAATACTCCTTTTCAACTAAATATACAATAAAACGTGAATTAATTTTACTTTTGAATTGTGGAGCTTGGTTTTATTGGTGAGCTATCAAAAGTTTCAATTCGGTTGCGATAACAATTCTTCAACATTTATTTTTCAACGAGAATCCGTGGTAGCAATCCCTCTAGATTTCGTATGTTGACAAAGCTATCCAATCAACTTATTACGGGATTGGCTAATCCAATCTACAAGAAACAGCTTTAACAATACCTAAGAAGACTGGAAAGAATAAGACGTGCAGCTGTATAATGTGCCAAGAGATGGACAACGAGAGAATGATTCAATGTGACACCTGCGACCGCTGGTGCCACTTTGATTGTGCTGGTGTAGGTGATGGAATGAACGACATGAGCTGGAATTGCCAGGTGTGCGCTGAAGCACAGGGAAACTCACTAGGCAAATTAATGAACGTAAACGAAGGCACTTTATCCCCAATGGCAGATTATGGTACACCACCAGATCAGGTTGATGGCTCTAACATGGAAATGCAAGGCAGTTGAGGGCAACTGAACTCTTTTAGAGGTGCTCAAGGTACAATGTCATCACAGAATACAATGCCATGACAAATGTAGTATCGACTGTTGGCTTGGTTACTGTACCACAATTTTTTTTTTTTTTTTCTCATTAAATTCTCATTTATTAATTATTACAACTAGTTATTATAACTAACAAGTAATTTACTTCCAACATTTAAATAAACATAAACTTTAATTTAATATATATTTATGATGATATTATGATGATCATCAAGCCAAAAAAGAGCTTCTAATTAGGTCGGATGGCTTCCTTCTTTTAAGTCTGCGTTCCAAACCAATGGGATCAGCAAGAGATGATGCTTCTGAATTTACGTGGTCTCTGAGTCGGATATTATGTTTTGTTGCAATGTGTTCAATCTCTTTTTTAACAGTATTTACACCAAGGTCACGATGTAAATCACTTGTGCGTATATACCATGGTGCGTTTACGATGCATCTGAGTACTTTGTTCTGAAAACGTTGAATAATAGTTATATTTTGCGCGCTTGTGCATCCCCACAATTGTGCTCCATAAGTCCAAATAGGTTTTAATATTTGATTATATATTAACAATTTATTTTCAATAGACAGTTTGGATTTCCTCCCGATTAGCCAGTTTAGCTTCTTCCATTTTAGTTGTAGTTCCATAATTTTAATTTTAACATGCTCATTCCAACGTAACTTTGCATCCAGTGTCATACCAAGATATTTTGCCGTATTTGAATACGGTATTCGTATACCGTCCATGAATATAGGGGTACCTAAAGTTGATTTATTTGTAAAGTCAACATGTGTCGACTTAGAACTATTTAATTTTATGCACCACTTTCTAGTCCATTCTAAGACCGAGGTAAGTGCGTTTTGTAACTTGTGTTTCGCCTCATTTTCAGTTCTGGCAACTGACAAAATAGCCGTGTCATCGGCAAATGTAGCCATAGTCGTTCCAGCAACTTCTGGTATATCACTGGTGTATAAAACATACAAAAGTGGACCCAGAATGCTTCCTTGAGGTACTCCTGCTTGTATTTCCCTTAATTGGGAATATTCGTCCTCATATTTAACGCGAAACAACCTATCCCTCAGGTACGATTTAAATAAAGTACAGTACGCCCTTGGCAATTGCGTGTTTAGTTTCGTGAGTAAACCCTTATGACTGACTTTGTCGAATGCTTGTGAAACGTCCAAGAATACAGCGGTACAAACATTTTTTTCCTCTAAAGCTCTTTCTATTACATCAGTAATGCGGTGAACTTGGTCAATTGTTGAATGCGCATTTCTAAAACCAAATTGATGTTTAGGAACTAAGTTTCTTTGTTCAATTATCTGTTTAATGCGAACTTGTAAAATTTTCTCATATAATTTCGATAATATGGGCAGAAGCGAAATAGGCCTATATGATTTAACTTCAGTTGGAGGTTTTCCAGGTTTTGGTATCATTACCACTTCGGCGACTTTCCAAAACGATGGTACATGAAGTAGTCTAAATGAAGCATTGAAAATTTGTGTTAGTTTTAGAATTATGTTATTTGGCAGATGTCTAAGAACTTCCGTTGTTATTAAGTCGAATCCAGGACATTTCTTTAATTTCAAATTAAGATGGATTTGTTTAAAAACTTCAATTGGTGTTACCTCAGGTATTGTGTAATCATCTCGACCATCATCATCAAGACTACTGACTTCCTGCGTAATAGATGGTTGATCAGTATCAAGAGAGAACACACCAGCAAGATGGTTAGAAAACAATTCTGCCTTTTGGCTATTTGTTCTGGCCCAATTTCCGTCTGTCATGTGAATGGGAGGAATTTGTGCTGTGGGTCTATTTAAGTTTTTTGTTGATTTCCACAATGAGTAGTCTGATGTTTTTTCATTACTCAACCCTTGTAAATAGTTATTGAAACGTGAGTTCTTATACTTTTTGATTTCTAAGCTAAGTTCGTGTGTCATTCTATTAAGCCTTGCCTTGTCAGCTGGAAATCTAGATCGTTGCCATATCTTTCTCAATCTTCTTTTATTTTTTATCATCTCCCTTATATAAGCAGGGTATGAAACAACGTGTTGTTTATCAGGAGGGTTCGGAGTGCTTTCCCAAGCAGTACTTTGAATGAGGTTTGTAACAAACTCAACGTCTTCCTCAATTTCGTCAATTGTTTCTGGTTGATTAAGGGGTATGTTTGAATTTTGCAGCACAGTCTGAAAATATTGCCAATCGGTAAATTTATTCGCCAAAAAAGGAGATTTTGTCCTATGGACAGCTTTTTCATAAACAGTCATATATATCGGTGAATGGTCAGAATTAAGATCAAATCCATTTTCCAACTTGATACACGACTTTGATATCTTATTTATTATAAAGAAGTCTATAAGATCAGGTATTTTACTACTGTCTGTTGGCCAATACGTTGGTTTACCTGTTGACACAACTTCACATCCGGTTTCCAAAATTGCCTTATATATTTCATTTCCCTTGGGGGTGTTCAAACGGGATCCCCAGTAAGTATTCTTAGCATTAAAGTCTCCGCCCATGATGAACCTCGAATCATGTCTTGCTATAAGATTTTTATAATCAATTGACTTTATTGAGTGACGCGGAGGGCTGTATACTGACGTTATCAGCAGTTTCTGTGAGTTTGTTGTTAATCGAACTGTGGTTGCTTGAAATTCTTCAGTACTTAGTTTTTCTTCTTCGTAATGTTTTATGTTTTTCCTTATTATAACCGCACTTCCTCCTCTAGCTGTATTTTGGGGATGAATTGTGTGATATACTTCATAATTTCTGAATCTTATAAAAGATTCTCTAGTAAAATGGGTTTCGGAGATAAGGCACACATCAATTTTTTCATTATTCAGAACTAGTTCTAGCTCTCTTTGGTTCTTCATTAGGCCATTAGAATTCCATAACATAACTTTTAACTCCATTAAATTTTCAATCTTGTTGCGTTATCTGTTCCAGAACATTTAAACGATATTCTATAATTTTGAAATACTCTTCCTGTCTACTTAATTTACTTAAAATTTGTGACAACGCCCCGTTACTTGTCGATTCACTATTTCGATTTTTCAGAACAGATGCATAAGATAAATGTAGATCCGCTTTGTTCTGTTGACCAGTTTGTTTAAATGGATTGTTCAATCCTCTCAAGTTTTGTGGTTCTCTACTTTTATTTGCTTGTTGGTCGTTACCATCAATTAACCGATTTGAATTAAAATTTTCATACATTCCCTTACCTGGTGTTGTACGGGATTTCAAATTATTATTTCGCCTTTTTTGAAGCTCCTTAGCTACAATGCAACCCCGATATGTTGCCGGGTGTGGACCATCGCAATTGGAGCATTTCGGTTGACTAATTTCGCGATTACATTCAAGGGTGCTATGTTTCCCAGCACATTTTACACAACGCGGTTGTTTATTACAATAATTTTTCGTATGTCCAAACGATTGACAATTTCTGCATTGTGGAACTAATCTTTGTTGCTTCACTGGTTCTACTTGTACAATTGTATTAAGAATATGCTTTATTCCGTATATCGTTTTGACATCTTCTGTGGATTCAAATGATACTCTGAACAAATTCAGAGGTTCTTTTGATTTCCACTGAAATTTGTTCACGGCTTCAATGGCCTTAAGCCCCTGCGATCGCAAGTCGGCAACAATCGTATCAGATGTATGCGAATAATGTAAGTTCTTGATCATAACTTTTATTGGTCTTGTCTGTTTGTTTTCAAAACTATACCAATCAATTTTTTCCGAATTTAATGACCTTGTAATGTTCCTATATTCATCCAAATGGAAAGTACTTATCTTATATGATCCCTTAGTTAACAATTTTATCAGGAATTTATTATTTATTTTTCTTCTTAAATAACTATGGAACTCCTGGAAATTGTCTACATTTGAAACTACAATTGGAGGTGGTCTTAATTTTATATTTTCCTTATCATTTTTAGCAGTGTTCCGAACGTTGTTGCCTTGAGGTGTACCTCGACTCTTGAAAGATACAACCGTACGTTGCGTTTTTGATTGTTGATGTAAGTTTACATCTGCATCTGTCCGTTTGATGTTAGTTCCAGAGCATTCAGGTGATGATTCAGCTTTCCTTTTCTTAGTTTGCTTTTTCTTCTTGTTCTTTTGAAGTATCCAGTCTGTTTCCCTGATAATCTCTTCTTCATCCGTTTCGAAGACTATATCATTTGGATTTGGGGCGGATTTTCCTGCATCTGAATTAACCTTCTCAGAATTATTTTCTAAAATGTTTCTCAGTTTTATATTTTCCTCTTGCAATTGTATACACACTTGTTCCAATTGCTTGACACGTTGATTTAGCTCATTGTTGCTCTTTTCCAGCTCTTTCACCTTGGTAATCCTGAAAGTACTGAGGCTGTTGCGAGGTGTATCGCCTTTATCTTGATCTGTCGTCTCCATTGCCTATTGGGTATTTTGTGTTGTGGTGAATTAGCTGAAACAATAAATGTTTAGCTAATACAACCACCACCCAGCTTAACGAACTCTACAAATTGCAATTCACCAGGAACTGTTAACTACCAGTATTTTGTTGGAGTAACACAGCTGATGTTTGTTTATTTACTGTTTGTTTTACTGTCCTATTCTTGCAATTTGAGTGCAAATTATAAATTATTAAAAAAATTAATTAAAATAATAAAATTTTCAAATTTTTAAACACAAATTGTGGGGATATACACGCGCAAATCGTTTTACCTCCAAGAGGCATCGAAACGCACACATTCAGTATATAGCCTCTGTCTATAAAGTTTGGATTTACACCGTATTTCCACTGTTTTGCGATGATATTTGCGGAGCACCATGAAAACACGTCCATACGATAGGCAAGCAAAATATATATCACCACAATTTGTGCAAAACAACGCATGCAACTTTTCGTCAAGCAGATCTCCTATGTATACGTTAGCTGCAACGGCAAATACAACAAACAACGATCAAGTATTGGCATGCACAGCAGTAACGCAGAATTCGTTGTTATACAACAACAAATAGCACAGGAACATTAACGAACATTAACGGCTCTTCTAGTTTGAATTTGGCAACAATGTTTCAGCAACGTGTGCCACAGAATGTTTATGTGAACGATCAACATATTAACAGAATGCAGCAAGTTCGTCTTGATAATGGCCAGCAGAACAAAATGCAACATATTTATGTTGATAATCAGAATGTAGACAATTCATTTATACAACGTCAAAAGGTATTGGAGCTTGAAATGCTGGAAGAAGAACAAAAGTTAAAAGAGCGTTATTTAATGAAAAGATGTGAAATTTTACAGTAATTTGGAGAAAATCCAAACAACTATCGACGAAATGATAATTCAACTGTAAATCCTCCTAATCGACTACGTAATTTCAATGACGCAAGCGTAAGACAGACAGCTGCAAGGCAAGTACTTCCGAGAGAATTACCAACCTTCTCGGAGTTATCAACGCGCATACCGAAGTCGAGGTGAAAAATGAACCGAAATGTTTTGCATGTAATAAACCAGGTCATAAATTATCGAATTGTTCGGAATTTATTGGGTTGTCTATTGATGAAAGGTGGTCAATTGTTTGAGATAAGAATATTGGCAGAAAATGTTTGAAAATACATAAACGTAAATGTTTTGCGTACAGGATTTGTGGTGTTGAAGGTTGTAAGGCAAAACATCATCCACTACTGCACGACAATAAATCTCATTCGGAAGCAGTACCGAACGTGACTGGAATGGCTAGTAAAGCTGCCAACGTAAACGCACACCGTGAGAGTGAAAATGCAACCTTCTTTAGAATAATACCCGTAAGACTTCATGTTGGAGACAAAAGTTTAGACACGTACACCTTCCTGGACGAAGGATCTTCAATTACGTTGATAGATGGGGAAAACATTTAAATCTCTAGATGCTCAAGGTGTGAAAGAGCCGTTGTGCCTCAGATGGACAAGTGATACTACACGAATGGAAGCCGCATCATATAGAACTTCTCTGAGAATATCGGGCCAGCAAAATGTATCAACATACGCATTGAATGATGTTCGTACCGTAAAGAATCTCTCACTTCCAACCCAGACAATTGATGCCGATGTAATTAAGGCTACATATCCGTATCTATCGACAATTCCATTAAAGTCATATGCCAATCCAAAGCCGACTATTTTAATAGGAAGCGACAACTGGAGTCTGGCTGTACCACAAAAGGTTCGTGAGGGTCTATGTAACCAACCAATAGCAACGAAAACCCGTTTGGGATGGTCAATTCAAGGTATATCCAATAAGGATATGCGAGGATATCAGGTTAATGTACACATATGTCATTGTGAAACTGAACTCCAGGAGATTTACGAGGCAGTTAAGCAGATGTATGCTCTTGGGTCGTCAGCTGTGAAGACGATTCAGTCCGATGAGGATGAAAAGGCTACTTTCATTATTGAGCCAACTTGTAAGTATGGAGATGGTCGTTTTGAAATTGGTCTACCATGGGGAAGTGGAAAAGTTGCTTGAAAGTTATGATACAGCCTACAAACGTTCCATATGCCTTGAGACGAAGATGCGCAAAGACGTCAACCTAACAACAAAAATCGAAAAGGAAATCCAGGATGCAACAATGGAAATGGGTTCCATCCGAAATGAATGCTGCTGACCTTGCAACCAAAGTTACTACTAAGGTTGATACATCGTTGTGGTTAAACGGCCCAGATTTTCTGTTGGGTGATAAAATGGTTGGCCGCAATGTGACGACCTAGGTCCGCCAGATATGTCGGAGGTTAGAAGCCATGATCTACACCTGCACACGATGGTACATAATGTATCGTTGAATACCGAATATTTCTCTGATTGGAAACGTTTATATCGAGCACTCGCAACATTCCTGCTTTATTTGGACAAACTAAGATCTAAATGTGGAAAAATAGTGGTCCCAAATGAGCTTACTAGGAGATGATTCGTAAAGCCAAAAATATATTGTACAAGGGAGCTCAGTCTGATGTTTATTCAGATAAAATATGCTGTTTGAAATTGGGTAAGAACATAGACAAGAATTCTACACTAATTTCCCTGAACGTATTTCTAGACGGTGTTGGCCTTTTGAAAGTTCGTGGGCGAACTGAGCACCTTAGTTGCCATAATGATGTTATTGTTCTACCTAAGGATCATAGTGTAACCATGTTACTTGTAAAGTACGTCCATGAGTGTCACCATCACGTTTCCCACGAGACGGTCGTCAATAACTTGAAAAGCCTGTATTACATTCCAAGACTACGAATACTATACTGTAAATTACGGAATACGTGTCAAAGATGTAAGAATGAGACAGCCATGCCAATTGTCTCTCAAATGGCATCACTACCACCATCTAGACTTGGAATATTGGAGAGGCCCTTTGCCTCTACTGGTATAGATTATTTCGGCCCTATTACTGTATCTATCGGAAGAAGATCTGAGAAGAGATGGGGCGTAATTTATACTTGTTTAACTACACGAGCTGTGCACATAGAAGTGGCACATAGCCTTGATACAGGTTCCTGTATAATGTGTTTAAGGAACTTTATTGGATGTCGTGGATACCCCAGACAAATTTATACCGATAACGGCACAAATTTTAAGGCTACAGAAAGGATAATACGTGAGGAACTTCATGAATTGGATCACTCAACATTGGTGAAAACCTTTGATGATATAGAATGGTTCTTCACCACCCCACATGGGTGGTGCCTGGGAGATGCTTGTTCGTTCCGTTAAGACAGTTTTACACTACGCACACCCCAAAATGAATTTCAATGATGAAACTTTGAAGAACGCACTTATTGATGTTGAATTTATTATAAATTCTCGTCCACTGACATTTGTGTCTTTGGAGACATGCGATGATGAAGCTATTACTCCTAATCATCTGTTACTTGGTTCGGCTACGGGCTATAAGCCTATATGTATTGACAACTTTAACTTGAGACATAGATGGTACCAGACATAAGCATTCGCGGACCAGTTTTGGCGTAGATTGGTGAAAAAATACGCTCCAATGATAACACGAAGAAGCAAGTGGTTTACTAAGCAAGCTCCAATAAAGGAAGGAGACGTCGTTCTAATTGTGGATTAAAACTTACCGAGAAACTGTTGGTTGAAAGGTATCGTCATGCGAACAGTTATTGCTAAGGATGGTCACGTAAGACGAGCAATTGTTAAGATAATAAATGGTATTCTACAGCGACCATCGAGTAAGTTAGCTGTTTTGGACGTAAGTTATCCCGTGAGTAAGCTTGAGGAGATTTCGTCCACTTATGGAGGGGGGAATGTTGCCGCCAAACAGTAGTTGATGGCGCCGTAGAATGTTTCAACTAACATTGTACTCTGAATGTCAAAAAAGATTTTTGCTGTGTTGCAAGTGGCAGTTAGTCGCGAAAATTCAAGCCGAACAGAAACACAAATTTTGAAGCTACCACCTCTGCCACAACGTCCATATCGTCTTCCATAACTACCTACTCATATTTGGAACTCTACTATCCACCGCAACCACCACCTCTGCCACAACGGCCATATCTTCTTCCACAACTAATTATTATTTTTATATTAATACTCCTTTTCAACTAAATATACAATAAAACGTGAATTAATTTTACTTTTGAATTGTGGAGCTTGGTTTTATTGGTGAGCTATCAAAAGTTTCAATTCGGTTGCTATAACAAGAGGTCTCTGCTACTCAATCGCCTATTGAGACCATAGTAGCACCTGTTGGCCGGAATGATCCTACGCTTGATCTCCAGACCGATATAATTTTTGGTGGAAACGGCAGGGCCAAGATAAACAAATTCATTGATATCGAAAGTATAGTTATCGGCCGTAATCTGGGATCCAATACACCTCGTGTCCCTACTTGTCGAAAACGTATACTTCGTTTTGTCCTCATTTACTGCCAGACCCATTTTAATAGACTTTCGTTCAATAGCACTAAAGGCAACAGTAACATCTCGCCTGGTACGCCCTATTATGTCAATGTCGTCAGCATACGCAAGCCACTGGACGCTTTTTTGAAAAATAGTGCCATTGCGATGCACTCCTGCCTTTCGCAGAACGCTCTCCATGACGAAGAAGAAGAGGTCGCATGATAAGGGATCACTTTGTCTGAAACCTCACACGGTATCAAAAGGTTCGGAGAGGTCCATTCTTACGTTGGCGGAGTAACAGAAATTGCTCAACGTCGTTCTGCATAGCATCAGATTCGACAAAAAGGTGATATGCCTCGATTTGTTTTCGATCGATGGTGGACTGATCTGAAGCCGTACTCGAAAGGTCCAATCAGTGTTTTGACGAATGGCAGTAGTATGTTTATGTACCTTCGCGACCAGTTTCTCCATACAAATTTGGGATTATGCATATCTGGAAAAGAGTAAAAACATTGCAGAATTGTGAAATGAATTGTGTGCGCTCGGTCTTTAGGTTTGTAACATGTATTAAGAAAAGGTAATGCTTTTTAATGTGTTTGTGTGTGTGTTAAAATTTGAGAGCATGCATATCTGGAAAAGAATTAAATCATTTTCAATTTTTTCATACAAATTTGGGATCATGCCTGCTTCTTCTTGTTCCTTTTATTTGTATTGCTTCGCAAACGAATGATTGGACGGACAGAATGAGTGTATAAGATCAATAAGAATGAGTGTGTGCACGTGCATAAGATCAATAAGAATATTTTTAATGTAAGCAAATAAACAATTTTAGATGTGGTTTTAGTGCGACACATTTGCAGATGGTCAAATGTGGGATAACAGCACATTCGTGTTATAAACAAAACAGTGCGAGTCCCTATGTTTTTTTTTTTGGCATTCTTAAGGATAAGATCAATAAGAATATTTTTTAATGTAAACAAATTTTAAAACGCTTGACTCATATTACAGTTTTTAATATTAAGTATAAAAATTTTGGATGTGGGTTCGTTTAATTAATTTTTTTGTATGATTTAATGCGATATACTTCCGTTATGTGTGTGTGTGTTTTTTTTTATTTTATTATGATAATTTTTATACAATATAACAATTTTTGTATTGATTTTGAACTGCTTTATATCTGGTAACGATCTGATTTGTATCTGCTCACAACTGATTTATACCTGATCATGATCTGTTTCATGTCTTATGTCTGTGCCTTTTGAATTTGAGTACGCTATATCGTGCTTTCTGCAAGCTGCATTCACTAAATTTATTCCTTTGTCTCCTCTTGCTAATCGTTTTTGAAGTTTTGTATCAGGTCCACAAAACTGAAAACCAGGTAGATGTAATTTAACGTTTTGAATTTTCAACAATTTGTTTATTAAGTTGTTTACAAAACCTTTTCCAATCTTACACTAATTAGGTTAATTTTTTTTTGTTTTGATTGTAGTTTATAACCATTTTTTTCATTAATTTCATACCTCTTCGTATAAAACACTGAAAAAGTGGCTAGCTAGTTATACTAGCTATATCAGCTATACTAGCTGTACCAGCTATACTAGCTATATCAGCTATGCAAGCTGTACCAGCTATACTAGCTATATCAGCTATGCAAGCTGTACCAGCTATACCAGCCATACCTGCTATACCTCTATACCAGCTATACCTCTATAATAGCTATATCAGCTATAATAGCTATATCAGCTATACTAGCTATACCAGCTATACTAGCTATACCAGCTATATCAGCTATACAAGCTGTACCAGCTATACTAGCTATATCAGCTATACTAGCTGTACCAGCTATACCTGCTATACCTCTATACCAGCTATATCAGCTATACTAGCTATTCCAGCTATACTAGCTATACCAGCTCTATCAGCTATAGTAGCTAAGTAGTATGTTTATGGCGTTTCTAGGTCACTTACTCCATACAAAATTTGGCTCATGCCTACGCTACAGTCGGTAGTGTCGGTTAGTCGATAGGTTTGTAACATGTAATATGAAAATTTATGTACGAATGATTGGACGGACCGAATGAGTGTGCGTGTAACATGTAATGTGTATGATCGCTTTTTGAATAATAAATTCATGACACGTTTTAGTCCTTATGATTTTTTTTTTGTTTACAGGATGTACACCTGTATGACTGTTGTGTGTTTTTTATTTTTTGTATGATTTAATTAGAAGGATCTTTAATTTTAAATGTGATAAGAAAGGGATAAACACCTGTATCCATTTTTTTTTTGGATAATAAATAACGTCGTATACCTAAGTAGAAACATGAGTGTACATGTTCATTGTATTTGTATTGCTTTTCGAATGATTGGACGGACAGAATGACTGTGTGCACGTTCTTTTGAGATAACAATTGTAAAGAAATAGAAATATAGTTGTACGTGGCGTTGTTGTTGTTGTGTTATAAGGATTTTTAATTTTAAATTGATAAGAAGGAAATGTATACTTGTGCCTGCGTTTTTTTTTTTCACGCATAAGTAGAATATCTGATTTTACATAATTGAATTTACCGATTGATTTACAACCTCCCAGAGTATAGACTTGTTTTTAAGGATTTAGAATTTTTTAGTTTTACTGTTTTGAATAAATAAAATTATAGAATAAAGGGATTAATTAAAACAAATTAGATTTTTTTTTTTGGTATACATATGTTATTTTTAGATTTTGTTATTTTGTACAATACAATACATATATCTATTGAATATAATAATAGTTAAACATTCGTTTATACATATTAAATAGCTTAAGTGTTAACAAATATTGTGTATAGAATGTTTGACATCGACAAATGTTGAAAGATTGTGAATAAGTATTTTCACAGTTAGATCTATGTATAATATTATTAACACATATAAATGGATTACTTATTTTACTAATGTTACATATTCTTAGTTCATTTATAAGTTTCATAAATAAATCTATATGCTCTTTATCAATCTGATTACTATATTTTATTAATAGTTCTTCCAATTCAACTGATGTAACCATTTTTCCTCTTCTTTAAAAAGTCAATAGTAGGTTGCGTAAGTGCGGCACGATGTACTCTGAACAAAGAGTAATAATTAACTAAACAAAGATTTCAGATATGGTTAAATTTTGTTTTTGTCATTTATTATATAATTTCTTCGTTTGAATTTATTGCGAAATACAATTTATTGAAAACACAATTTTTACATTTAGTAAGATTATAAAAATTAATTATATTGTTAGCTTCATTTTCAGCTTGATATAGTCTATGTTTATAAAGTATACAGGGGCAGGTGTCAGGACCACGTGTACTGTTTTCATTCGACCATTCGCAATGCTCGAAATGTTCACCATGTCTATTTCTTATTCTTTTCAGGTTGTCTACATACTCCAGTTGTGTTTGTATGTTGATGAGTTTAGTTTTATCTACGTCAGAAATTATGTGTGAGAATGATTTTAAAAAGTTGTATATTTTCTTTAAAATCATTGTATGTTAATCTACTGCTATTGTATGCTCATGTGCAGAATATGTGAATAATCTTTAATATTTATAGGATTTCAGATCTGTTAATGGACGCTTAGATAGGTTATCTAATAGTTTTTTGAAGCTGGACTATAGTAGAGACCATATCCAGTTTTATATGGTTTGAGATATAACCCTTTACCCATTGCAATTGATTCCATATATCTATTATGACGGTTAGCTTCAGCCAATTGTTCTTTTCCATTTTTGATAGAGTTTACTGCTTTGACAATAGCGGATCCTCCACTTGCCAAACCACCAAGCGCTGACAATGCTGTTAGTACGGGAAGAAGTGGAAGAAATCCTCCAATTTTCGGTACAGGTATAACTCTCTGTATTATAATGTCTGCTCGCTTTTTCCCTTTAAAATTTGAATGAATAGCCTTTTGTGCTATTTTAACAGCATCATTTATATCAAGGGGTTTCTGTTCTTTCAATTGTTTTAAAGTTTTTCTCAGTAGCTGTGAATAATTTCTTATTACACTTATTCATTTTTCCTGTCCTCGTTCTTTTCGAATTCTTTCTTTTCTTATGTCTCTGTTCCTTTAAACCTAATCCAAATTTCACTTTAGTTTTCATAGCGTTTGTCACAAACCACGCGTTAGCACGTTCTTTAATATCACTATCTTTAGATTTAACTCGTTGCCAGGCTTTTTCAGCTAATATTTGATCTGCTTGATGTCTTGTGTCTATATCTTTTGATTGTGAATATGCAATATCATGCTCTCTACAAGCTGCGTCTAATAAATTTATACCCTTATCTCCTCTTGCTAAACGTTTTTCAAGTTTTGTACCAGGTCCACAAAACTGATAACCAGGTAGATGTAATTCAACAGGTATTTTATTTATTAAGTTGTTTACAAATCCTCTTCTCATCTTACACTGGCTGGGGTTTTGTTTCGACTGTAGATTATAACAATTTTTTTTCGTTACTTTTATACCTCTTCGCAAAAATAGCTGAAATCAAGACGATCTCCTATATATACAGCAATTTATATTTTCATACTGAAAATCGTTATTATCACCGTTTACATCATCGTAATCGTCGTCATCATCAATAGTGTTGCCTATATCCTTATGCTTATCTTCAAGTTTTCCGATGATTTCATTATCACCATTTACGTCATAATAATCATCATCATCATCAATAGCGTTGTCTGTATCCTTATGCTTATCTTCAAGTTTTCCAATGATTTCATTATCACCATTTACGTCATAATAATCTTCGTCATCATCTATAGTGTCGTCTACATCCTTATGCTTATGTTCAAGTTTTGGGATGTTTTCATTATCATCATTTACATCATCATAATAATCGTCATCATTAATAGCGTTGTCTATATCCTTATGTTTATCTTTAAGTTTTCCAATGATTTTTTAAGTGGTTTTGTTATTGGTTGAAAGGTATCTTCTAATAAATTAACTCTATCTATTTGATTCAGTTTAATATTTTTCAACTTTTCCTTTAAAACAGCCCTTATCTTTACAAGATCTTCTAACACTTTATTATGATAATTTTTAGACATTATAATAATTTTTTATATTGATTTTGATATGGTTATGATCTGTTTGCTATCTGATTATGATCTGCTTTGTATCTGATTACGATCTGCTTTATATTCGATCAGGAACTGCTTGCTATCTGGTCACGATCTGATTTATACCTGATCACGATCTGCTTGATGGCTTGTGTCTATATCCTTTGATTTTGAGTACGAGTGTTTTCTACAATCTGTATCCAATAAATTATTCCTTTATTTCCTTTATTCTTGCTATTCGTTTTTGAAGTTTTGTACCAGGTCCACAAAACTGATAACCAGGTGGATGTAATTCAACATATAATTTGTTTATTAAGTTGTTTACAAATCTTCTTCCAATCTTACACTGATTAGGTTTTTTTCTTTTGACTGTAGTTTATAACCATTTTTTTTCATTACTTTCATACCTCTTCGCATGAAACACTATACCAGCAAGCTTGCTAGTACAGCTTGCTAGTATAGCTAGTACAGTTTGCTAGTATAGCTAGTACAGATTGTATAGCTTGCTAGTATAGCTAGTACAGATTGTATAGCTTGCTAGTATAGCTAGTACAGCTTGCTAGTATGGCTAGTACAGCTTGCTAGTACAGCTTGCTAGTATAGCTAGTACAGATTGTATAGCTTGCTGGTATAGTGTTTCATGCGAAGCGGTATGAAAGTAACTGGTTATCAGTTTTGTGGACCTGGTACAAAACTTCAAAAACGAATAACAAGAATAAAGGAAATAAAGGAATAATTTATTGGATACAGATTGTAGAAAACACTCGTACTCAAAATCAAAGGATATAGACACAAGCCATCAAGCAGATCGTGAACAGGTATAACTCAGATCGTAAGCAGATATAAAGCAGATCGTGATCAGATACAAAGCAGACCGTGACCAGATAGCAAGCAGTTCGTGACCAGATATAAAGCAGATCGTAACCAGATACAAAGCAGATCAAAATCAATATAAAAAATTATTATAATGTCTAAAAATTATCATAATAAAGTGTTAGAAGATCTTGTAAAGATAAGGGCTGTTTTAAAGGAAAAGTTAAAAAATATTAAACTGAATCAAATAGAGAGAGTTAATTTATTAGAAGATACCTTTCAACCAATAACAAAATCACTTAAAGAAATCATCGGAAAACTTAAAGATAAACATAAGGATATAGACAACACTATTAATGATGATGATGATTATTATGATGTGAATGGTGATAATGAAATCATCGGAAAACTTGAAGACAAGCATAAGGATATATATAATAACATTATTGATGATGATGAATATTATTATGACGTAAATGTTGATAATGAAATCATCGGAAAACTTGTAGATGAGGATAAGGATATAGACAACACTATTGATGATGACGCCGATTATGATGATGTAAATGGTGATAATAACGATTTTCAATATGAAAATATGTTAACTGATGATAATGAGGAAAACTATGATAGTAATAGACCTGTATCAAGTACTCGTATCAAAAACTTGAAAAGAAAACAAAGTTTAAAACTGACGAAAAACTCTCCACTATTTGAAAATATTCAATCACTTATTAATAATAAGCATTTGGATAAAATTTATGGTTTTAATCAAGATGCAGACGGAAGTTGGAGATATGGCAAGGAAAAATTAATATTTAATGGAGATAATACTATGCAGATAAGAAATATGAAATTGAAAATGACGCCTGGATTATTTGAACTAGTATTTCATAAAAAACCTCTCCATTATTCTAAAAATGATTTGAAAAAATATAAAGAGATTTTAATTCATACCAATGCACATAAACGTTGCTATGAACCTAATGAACAAGTGAAAGGAACACGAGCCTTCAAATATATACGAATAATTAAACATTTATTCGAAAGAACAACAAACATTTTAACAAAAGGCAGTGGATTATTGCTAAAATCACTATATAAGCGGAAATCAAACTACATACATTGGGATGATCCTAATGAACTAGTTGACAGACTACGTTTACTTCTTTCATCGGAAGGTGCTGGTCACAACAATCATCAAAACGAATTAATCTCTATTATCGAAGAACTTAAAGAATCTAACATAATTTATTAGAAGAGTGAAAGAAATGTCTTATATTAATAAATTTGGATAAAGTTTTAATAGATATAATTATAAAAACATAAATATCGTAACTAAAAAATAGCTACATACAAACATACAAAATCACAAAAAAAAATCTAAATATATTATAAGAATAGCAATAATTTTGTTTTTAATCATTTTTCTACCGTTTAAGAAAAAATAAGTCGTTTAAACAATAAAGCATTTTCGAGTTTTTATTCGATTTTATTATTATTTTTACACACTTATTATTTTTCACATCACTGTAGCTGGTATAGAGGTATAACAGGTATACCTGGTATAGCTGGTACAGCTAGTATAGCTGGTATATCTTGTATAGATGATATAGCTGGCTGTTGCCGCCAAACAGTAGTTGATGGCGCCGTAGAATGTTTCAACTAACAATGTACTGTGAATGTAAAATAAGATTTTGTTGTGTTGCAAGTGGCAGTTATTCGCGAAAATTCGAGCCGAACAGAAATACAAATTTTGAAGCCACCACCACAGCCACCACCTCTGCTACAACGGCCATATTTTTTAACCTCTAATTGTTATTTTATATTAATACTACTTTTCAATTGAATGTACAATAAACGTGAATTAATTTTACTTTTAAATTGTGGAGCTTTATTTAATTGGTGAGCTATCAAAAGTTTCAATTCGGTTGCGATAACAATTCTTCAAAATTTATATTTCAACGGGAATCCGTGGAAGCAATCCCCTGGATTTGTATGTGGACAAAGCTGTCCAATCAATTTATTACGGGATTGGCTGATCCTATTCTACAAGAAACAACTTTAACAGTGCCTAGGAAGACGGGAAAGAATAAGACGTGCAGCTGTATAATGTGCCAAGAGGTGGACAACGACAGAATGGTTCAATGTGACACCTGCGACCGCTGGTGCCACTTTGATTGTGCTGGTGTGGGTGATGAAATAAACGACATGGGCTGGAATTGCCAGGTGTGCGCAGAAGCACAGGAAAACTCACTAAGCAAATCAATGAACGTAAACGAAGGCACTTTATCCCCAATGGCAGATTATGGTACACCACCAGAGCAGGTTGATGGCTCTAACATGGAAATGCAAGGCAGTGGTGGGCAATTAAACTATTTTAGAGGTACTCAAGGTACAATGTCACCACGGGCGGCAGCCATGTCAAATGTAGCATCGAATATTGGCTCGGTTACTGTACCACAAGTTGTGCAAAACAACGCATGCAACTTTTCGTCAAGCAGATCTCCTATGTATACGTTAGCTGCAACAAAAACTACAACAAACAACGACCAAGTATTGGCATGCACAGCAGTAACGCAGAATTCACAGTTATACAACAACAACGCATTCTATATGAACAAGCAGGCGACGACATGCACAGAAACGAACATTAACGTCCCTTCTAGTTTGAATTCGGCAACAATGTTTCAGCAACATGTCCCACAGAATGTTTATGTGAACAATCAACATATTAACAGAATGCAGCAAGTTCGTGTTGATAACGGCCAGCAGAACAGAATGCAACATATTTATGTTGATAATCAGAATGTGGACAATTCATTTATACAACGTCAAAAGGTATTGGAGCTTGAAATGCTGGAAGAAGAACAAAAGTTAAAAGAGCGTTATTTAATGAAAAGATACGAAATTTTACAACAGTTTGGAGAAAATCCAAACAACTATCGACGAAATGATAATTCAGCTGTAAATCCTCCTAATCGACTACGTAATTTCAATGACGCAAGTGTAAGTTTTCCTACAACACAACAGATAGCTGCAAGGCAAGTACTTCCGAGAGGATTACCAACGTTCTACGGTGATCCAGGGGAGTGGCTAATATTTATAAGCAGCTTTGGGAATAGTACAGCAGTTGGTGGGTACTCTAATGCGGAAAATTTAATTCGTTTGCAACAGTGTCTAAAAGGTAAGGCTCGTGAAATTGTTCGCAGCAAACTTTTGCTACCCGATATGGTTCCAGAGATAGTGCAGACATTGAGAATGTACTTTGGTCGCCCTGAGTTTATCCTGGAACGTATGATCGAAAAAGTGAGACAAATGCCACACCCAAAGGACAAATTAGAGGCAATTATTGATTTTGCTATGTGTGTGAGAAATATATGTTCAACGATTGAAGCTTGTAAATTAGACGATCATCTCAACAACCCAATGTTACTAAAAGAGTTATTGGAGAAATTATCGAACAACTATAAATTGCAATGGGTAATGTTACCAAAGCCAAATGGTATCCCAACTCTGAAGGTGTTTAGTAACTGGTTATATTCTATAGCGGATGCTGCATCACAGTTAACTTCCCCAGTGTACTCAAAGAAGAGTGGAGTTATCAACGCGCATACCGAAGTCGAGGTGAAAAATGAACCGAAATGTTTTGCATGCAATAAACCAGGTCATAAATTATCTAATTGTTCGGAATTTATTGGGTTGCCTATTGATGAAAGGTGGTCAATTGTTCGAGATAAGAATATTTGTAGAAAATGTTTGAAGATACATAAACGTAAATGTTTTGCGTACAGGATTTGTGGTGTTGAAGGCTGTAAGGCAAAACATCATCCACTACTGCACGACAATAAATCTCATTCGGGAGCAGTACCAAACGTGACTAGAATTGCTGGTAAAGCTGCCAACGTAAACGCACACCGTGAGAGTGAAAATGCAACTTTCTTTAGAATAATACCCGTGAGACTTCATGTTGGAGACAAAAGCTTAGACACGTACGCCTTCCTGGACGAGGGATCTTCAATTGCGTTAATAGATGAGGAAGCATTTAAATCTCTAGGTGCTCAAGGTGTGAAAGAGCCGTTATGCCTCAGATGGACAGGTGATACTACACGAATGGAAACCGCATCATATAGAACTTCTCTGAGAATATCGGGCCAGCAAAATGAATCAACATACACATTGAAGGATGTTCGTACCGTGAAGAATCTCTCACTTCCAACCCAGACAATTGATGCCGATGTAATTAGAGCTGAATATCCATATCTATCCACAATTCCATTGAAGTCATACGCCAATGCTAAGCCGACTATTTTAATAGGAAGCGACAACTGGAGTCTGGCTGTACCACAAAAGGTTCGTGAGGGTCCATGGAACCAACCAATAGCAACGAAAACCCGTTTGGGATGGTCAATTCAAGGTAAATCCAGCAGGGATATGCGAGAATATCAGGTAAATGTACACATATGTCAATGTGAAAATGAACTCCAGGAGATTCACGAGGCAGTTAAGCAGATGTATGCTCTTGAGTCGTCAGCTGTGAAGACGATTCAGTCCGATGAGGATGAAAAGGCTACTTCCATTCTTGAGTCAACTTGTAAGTATAGAGATGGTCGTTTTGAAATTGGTCTACCATGGCGAAGTGGAAAAGTGAATTTGCCTGAAAGTTATGATACAGCATACAAACGTTCCATATGCCTTGAGAAGAAGATGAGCAAAGACGTCAACCTAAGAATAAAAATCGAAAGGGAAATTAACAACTTGATAGATAAAGGCTATGCAAGCAAACTTAATTCAGAGGATATTACCATCATGGATTTGCCCGTATGGTATCTACCTATATTTGTTGTCAACAATCCGAACAAACCGCATAGAATTAGAATGGTGTGGGACGCTGCCGCTAAGACGAATGGAGTTTCCCTGAATGATTTTCTACTAAGCGGACCAGACTTATTGACTCCATTGACTGATATCCTTCTAGCTTTCAGAATTGGTCGAATAGCGTTATGCGGCGACATTGCTGAGATGTTTCATCAAATCCTGGTCAGGCAAGAGGACAGAAACGTGCAAAGATTTCTTTGGTGGAATGAAGATGATGTTGACGGTCCTTCTATCTATGTGATGAACGCATTATCGTTTGGACTGAACTGTGCACCATGTATAGCCCACTTTGTTCGCAACAAGAATGCTGATAGATTTGAGGCGCAATACCCTAGAGCTGTAAAGGCCGTGAAGAGTCACCATTACGTAGACGATCTGATCGATAGCGTAGACAGTGAGGAAGAGGCTAAGATGCTGGCAAAACAAGTTTTCGAAATACACAATTCCGCTGGATTTAAGATACGTAATTGGTCATCAAATTCTATAGCCGTTTTGGAAGAGTTGAATGGTCGGGAAAATATTTTGCAAGTCCCTATTGAACTGGGGACGACTGAGAAGGTTGTAGGAGTCCACTGGGATCCAACTAAAGATGTCTTTAAATTTATGTACAAATTCCCCAGATTGCAACGAAATATATTAAGTGAGCAGATAGTACCTACAAAAAGGGAAGTCCTGAAGGTTTTAATGTCTATTTATGATCCTATGGGGTTCGTATCCTGCTACACAATAGGATTGAAAATACTGCTGCAGACTATTTGGCGATCAGGTATTACCTGTGACGATGAACTGCCTCCCGATCTTGTTGTGAAATGGCAGCAATGGAAGGAAAACTTATCCCTCATTACTATGCTGGAGGTCCCGCGATGTTATTCGCTTCGGTTGAAGTCTGCGGAAAACGTTCAACTACACACTTTTGTCGATGCTGGAGAGCTTGGATATTCCGCAATATGTTATTTGAGAATCCAATGCGGTGAGAACGTTTCTACCATTATCGTAATGGCCAAGTCAAAGGTTGCACCATTGAAACCGGTATCTATACCAAGGTTGGAGCTACAGGCAGCTGTGCTGGGAATTAGATTAGCTCAACGGATAACCAGAATTGAACGCATACCGATAAACTCGTATTACTGGTGGTCTGATTCTAAGACGGTACTAAGATGGCTACGTATGGACCCAAGAAAAATGCAACAATTTGTAATGCACAGAGTGAGCGAGATCCAGGATGCATCAGAGGTACAACAGTGGAAATGGGTTCCATCCAAAATGAATCCTGCTGACCTTGCAACCAAAGTTACTACTAAGGTTGATACATCGTTGTGGTTAAACGGCCCAGATTTTCTGTTGGGTGATGAAAATGATTGGCTGCAATGTGACGACCTAGGTCCGCCAGATATGTCGGAGGTTAGAAGCCATGATCTACACCTGCACACGGTGGTACATACTAAATCGTTAAATACCGAATATTTCTCTGATTGGAAACGTTTATATCGAGCACTCGCAACATTCCTGCTTTATTTGGAGAAACTAAGATCTAAATGTGGAAAAACAGTGGTCCCAAATGAGGTTACCTACGAAATGATTCGTAAAGCCAAAAATATATTGTACAGGGGAGCTCAGTCTGATGTTTATTCAGATGAAATATGCTGTTTGAAATTGGGTAAGAACATAGACAAGAATTCTCCACTAATTTCGCTGAATATATTTTTAGACAATGATTGCCTTTTGAGAGTTCGTGGGCGAACAGAGCACCTTAGTTGCCATTATGATGTTATTGTTCTACCGAAGGATCATAGTGTAACCATGTTACTTGTAAAGTACGTCCATGAGTGTCACCATCACGTTTCCCACGAGACGGTCGTTAATAACCTGAAAAGCCTGTATTACATTCCAAGACTACGAGTACTATACCGTAAAGTACGGAATAAGTGTCAAAGATGTAAGAATTTGACAGCCATGCCAATTGTCCCTCAAATGGCATCACTACCACCAGCTAGGCTTGGAATATTTGAGAGGCCCTTTACCTTTACTGGCATAGATTATTTCGGCCCTATTACCGTATCTATCGGAAGAAGATCTGAGAAGAGATGGGGCGTAATTTATACTTGCTTGACTACACGAGCTGTGCACATAGAAGTGGCACATAGCCTTAATACAGGTTCCTGTATAATGTGTTTAAGAAACTTTATTGGACGTCGTGGATACCCCAGACAAATTTATACCGATAACGGCACCAATTTTAAGGCTACGGAAAGAATAATGCGTGAGGAACTTCATGAATTGGATCAATCAACGTTGGTGAAAACCTTTGATGATATAAAATGGTTCTTCAACCCACCTGCTGCTCCCCACATGGGTGGTGCCTGGGAGATGCTTGTTCGTTCCGTTAAGACAGTTTTACACAACGCACACCCCAAAATGAATTTCAATGATGAGACTTTGAAGAACGCACTTATTGAAGTTGAATTTATTCTAAATTCTCGTCCGCTGACATTTGTGTCTTTAGAGACATGCGATGATGAAGCTATTACTCCTAATCATCTGTTACTTGGCTCGGCTACGGGCTATAAACCTATATGTACCGACAACTTTAACTTGAGACATAGATGGCACCAGACACAAGCATTCGCAGACCAGTTTTGGCGTAGATGGGTGAAAGAATACGTTTACGGTTTACTAAGCAAACTCCAATAAAGGAGGGAGACGTCGTTCTCATTGTGGATGAAAACTTACCGAGAAACTGTTGGTTGAAAGGTATCGTCATGCAAACAGTTATTGCTAAGGATGGTCAAGTAAGACGAGCAATTGTTAAGACAATAAATGGTATTCTACAGCGACCAGCGAGTAAGTTAGCTGTTTTGGACGTCGGTTATCCCGTGAGTAAGCTTGAGGAGATTCCGTCCACTTACGGAGGGGGGAATGTTGCCGCCAAACAGTAGTTGATGGCGCCGTAGAATGTTTCAACTAACAATGTACTGTGAATGTAAAATAAGATTTTGTTGTGTTGCAAGTGGCAGTTATTCGCGAAAATTCGAGCCGAACAGAAATACAAATTTTGAAGCCACCACCACAGCCACCACCTCTGCTACAACGGCCATATTTTTTAACCTCTAATTATTATTTTATATTAATACTACTTTTCAATTGAATGTACAATAAACGTGAATTAATTTTACTTTTAAATTGTGGAGCTTTATTTAATTGGTGAGCTATCAAAAGTTTCAATTCGGTTGCGATAACACTGGCATAGCTGGTATAGCTACTATAGCTGATAGAGCTGGTATAGCTGGAATAGCTAGTATAGCTGATATAGCTGGTATAGAGGTATAGCTGGTATAGTTGGTACAGCTAGTATAGCTGATATAGCTAGTACAGCTGGTACAACTTGTATAGCTGATATAGCTAGTATAGCTAGTATAGCTGATATAGCTATTATAGCTGATATAGCTATTATAGAGGTATAGCTGGTATAGAGGTATAGCAGGTATAGCTGGTACAGCTTGCATAGCTGATATAGCTAATATAACTAGCTAGCCACTTTTTCAGTGTTTTATACGAAGAGGTATGAAATTAATGAAAAAAATGGTTATAAACTACAATCAAAACAAAAAAAATTAACCTAATTAGTGTAAGATTGGAAAAGGTTTTGTAAACAACTTAATAAACAAATTGTTGAAAATTCAAAACGTTAAATTACATCTACCTGGTTTTCAGTTTTGTGGACCTGATACAAAACTTCAAAAACGATTAGCAAGAGGAGACAAAGGAATAAATTTAGTGAATGCAGCTTGTAGAAAGCATGATATAGTGTACTCAAAATCAAAAGGCACAGACATAAGACATGAAGCAGATCATGATCAGGTATAAATCAGATGTGAGCAGATACAAATCAGATCGTTACCAGATATTAAACAGTTCTAAATCAATACAAAAATTGTTATATTGTATACAAATTATCATAATAAAATAAAAAAAAACACGCACACACATAACGGAAGTATATCGCATTAAATCATACAAAAAAATTAATTAAACGAACCCACATCCAAAATTTTTATACTTAACATTAAAAACTGTAATATGAGTCAAGCGTTTTAAAATTTGTTTACATTAAAAAATATTCTTATTGATCTTATCCTTAAGAATGCCAAAAAAAAACATAGGGACTCGCACTGTTTTGTTTACAACACGAATGTGCTGTTATCCCACATTTGACCATCTGCAAATGTATCGCACTAAAACCACATCTAAAATTGTTTATTTGCTTACAGTAAAAATATTCTTATTGATCTTATGCACGTGCACACACTCATTCTTATTGATCTTATACACTCATTCTGTCCGTCCAATCATTCGTTTGCGAAGCAATACAAATAAAAGGAACAAGAAGAAGCAGGCATGATCCCAAATTTGTATGGAAAATTGAAAATGATTTAATTCTTTTCCAGATATGCATGCTCTCAAATTTTAACACACACACAAACACATTAAAAAGCATTACCTTTTCTTAATACATGTTACAAACCTAGAGACCGAGCGCACATAATTCATTTCACAATTCTGCAATGTTTTTACTCTTTTCCAGATATGCACAATCCCAAATTTGTATGGAGAAACTGGTCGAGAAGGTACATAAACACACTACTTATAGTACGGAACTTGTATTATGTTTACAATTTATAAATGAAATAAAAATGTAAGTCATAACAATGAAATTAGAAATAATAATAAAAAAGTATTAAATAAGTATATAACGGTGGCTGACTCTCCAGTAGCTGTCCGTAGTCTTACATTACTAAGTACCTCACACCTCCCCTTCACTACATCTGGTCTGATGATAGACTGCGTCGCATCGTTGCCTATAGTGAAGGTGTGTTGTCTGCCACTCATATACTCGCACGTCGTTAGGTTGTTGTTTTGTTGAATCACTGATATGGAGATTGTGGGGCCCCCGCATGTGGGAGCCAGCTTTTGCCCCTCTGTGCTAGCTCGTTTTAGTTTAACGAGGACTCTTGTGTAGATGATTGGTAGTTCGCCCATTTATTATCTCTTGTTGGTGAGACGGATCTTGACCTTTTGTATGGCGCTTTACAGTTTCTTTGGAAATTACCGCCCTTTCCACAGTTAAAACATTTAAGTTTGGCCTTTTGTCCGTTTTCTTGCAAAACTTGCTTCATCATCTTTTTAAATTTATTTAAAAGGCATTCTTCTTCCTTCACGAGTTCCATTTTTCGCACTTTGGTCTAGAAATCGTGTGAGCGGTCTCCTGGGCTAGTGCGAAGGCACGGTCTCTGCAAATGTTGTCTTTTATGTAGAACATACCGCTAATTTGATGTCAGGGTCGTGTATACAATTAACAAACGCTTCGGTTTTAAAATTATCTATCATTGGGTGGTTTTCTCCTGGGTATGTAAGCTGCACTAATCTCTCGACCTTCATTGCAAAGGCTTGAAGCAATTCATTACCCTTTTGCTCTCGACACCTTAACTCCATGCGGTACAGTTCTCGTTTGTGTTTGTCGCAGAATTTACGCTGTAACGCCACTATTAAGTCGTTGTAATTGTTCTGCTGCTAGCTGTAATGGTTTCTAGAATCTCGGCTGCGACACCTTTTAACGCCGAAATTAGGTCCAAAGCCTTCTATTCATCGTCCCATTCTTTTCTGCTGGCTACTATCTCGAATTGGAATTTAAATACGGATACAGGTGAGCTACAATCAAAGCAAGGTATTTTCATCCTGCCGGTATCTTCTGATACAATTCGCACTGGTTCCGGTCACTGGCTCTGGAGTTTGTCAATCTTCTCCTCCATTATAACGAGTTTCCGTCAACGGTCTTTTCCAAATTAATCACTTTCGTGTCAATGGTCTTTTCTAAATTTGACACATTTTTCTCGACACTAGTTATTCTTTTGCTGGAAGTCGTCGTAGTCTAGTAGGTAGTGTGTTGGCTTATTAGACGCAAAAGCCTGGGTTCGAGCCCCAGGCCAGGCATCAAAGACAAAATACAAAAAGTATTTTTTCGGCGACTTCCTCTCAGTAGATTTCTGGCAAAACTATAAGAGTAGATAAAAATTGCCATGAAAAGTTTCTCAATAAATAAAAATCTGTCGTTCGGAGTCGACTTTAAACTGTAGGTCCCACCACTCATGTATAAAATTAACACACACAACATAAGTGGTGTGAGAAAATAGGACGTTGTACAATGGGTCAATTCGACCTCCGGGTACTGTACTTGTCCTAATTGACAAGTACACGTCCTCTAACCTAACCTAACCTATTCTTTTGCTGATCGACTCATGTATTTCCTGCAGCTTTCCTATTGTCGTTTCAGGTTTCTTTTGAAAAAATTTTGTTCGCTATTCTCCATTTTTGTCTGTGTGGCAGCAAATAGCTTTTGATTTTCAGCTCTAAAAGCTTCTTGTCCATCAATTAATACTTGTATTTTTTCCATCATTGTGCCTAGAAACGAATTTATGTCAATACTGCTGGGGTTGCAAGGGCCTGTATCTCTCGTTCTTTCTCATCTTCCAACTCGTAAGTATCGATATCAATGCCACGATACCGAAGTTCTCCCATTAACCGCCTTTGGAGTTCATTCCTAGTGCCCGTTGTTGACAGCTCTGATTTACTCAATTCTCGTTTGACCCGTTCCACTTTTGGTTCGTAGAGTTTAATTTTTATTTTTTTTTATTTATTTTTATTTTTAGTTTTAAATTTTGCAATCCCACTTCTGACACCAATTGTTACGTTTCTACCTTTTAAAAACGTTTAAGATATGAGCTCGTAGATTGCAAATAATAAATAATTTTAATGTTAAACGATGTAAAAGCAAAACATCAGTATCATAATTTTTGATTTTCGTAACAATATTGTGAAAAGTGGGCCAAGAATAGAACCCTGTGGCACTCATTTTGAAACACGTAAAGGGCGAGAAAACTTGATGAAAACGCCACTTTATAAGGCCAAAAAGAGGGAACTTGAATACGCTGTAAGGCAGGCGAAGAGAGCTTCGTGGAGGATCTACTGCGCGATTGTGGAATCCTCTGAAGAAACTAGCCATTTTCGCAAAATTCAAAAAGTTGTTAACATAAATCTCTCGACTGTATCCAACGGCCTGACGGCTGTTGGACTGCGTCCAGTTCAGATACGGTTGAACTTATCCTTGACACTCACTTTCCGGGCAGTATAACCCTTGGGAGTCAAGCTCTCTATCAGGTCAATGAACCACCGTCTGAGGATTACTTTTCCTAATTCTAACCCCAAGCCAAGTGTAGTGGACTATTAGATCCTTTGAACCATTCAAATCCCAAGGACCGGATGGTATTATTCCGGACGATATCCAAAATGGGGAAGAAATTATTCTTACCTGGCTGCTCGCCATTTATAATGCTATTGTTCCTCCTCCTTTATAGTCCTCAGAGCTGGAGCATATCTGGAGTGATTTTTATTCCAAAAACCAGGAATCCGTTCCACATTAAAGCTAAGGACTATAGACCAATCAGTCTTTGTTCCTTTCATTGAAAGACCCTTGATGTTCATCATCATTCATCTATCTTTCCCAGCTCCATCCCAACACGCCTACACGAGGTGCAAATCAGTGGAAACAGCACTACACTCACTTATCTCATAAGTGGAAAAGTCCCTGCACGTTAAGGAATACACTTTGATCATTTTCCTTGACATTGAATGTGCATTCAATGACGTCAACCCGGACGCTATAGTTAGGGCTCTTAATTCTCTCAACTTGGGCAGGATCTAGTTAGGTTAATTAAGCTCCTCCTCAAGTAGAGAATAGTAACCTCCTCAGTGGAAACTACATATTGTCATGGAACTGTATCTAGAGGTGCAAAAGCGGTGGTCTATCACCACTTCTCTGGAATCTCGCAGTCAAACCGCTCTTGAAAAAGCTCGATCCTCGCCATAGCAAGCGCTGACGACATTGTCATTGTCCGCAGACGCTGTCTGACAAACTGAATTTCACACTGTCGATTGTACTGAATAGGTGCAGGTAATTTGAACTGTCTGTCAACCCCTCCATGGATAATACAATTCCTTTCACTAGGAGATACAAGATTCCGATCTTGACCCTTCCGTTGAGTCCCGAAGTTAAAAATCTATAACTGATCCTCAACAACTCAACTCAACTGGAAAGCAAACCAGGGACACTCAAAGAGGCTTGAGCTGCCTACTTCCGGAGAAGAGCAGTTGGACCCAGATGGGGTCTCCGCTTCAATATCAAAGGCTGGATCTCTTCTGCAGTAATCGAACCCAACCTCCTACTCACTCACTGCCCTTTTTGGTGGACTGCTCTAAGCAGACAATATGATATCAGACTTCTTGACAATGTCAGAATATTTGCAGCTATTCGTATCACAAGTGCTCTGTGCACTACTTCTACAATAGCCTTGAAAAATTCGCAACGACTCGCTGGCGCATCATCTTTTCTGGTCGTTACTTTATTTTAGAGGTTAATCCTACGGCCTTACTGAACACCCATTATCTTCCTGAGGAATATTATTTTGACAGGGGTTTTCAATTTCTGATTCCGAGCAAGGACGACTGGGATTCTGATATGATCATCCGCCCAGAACTTCTGGATGTATACACTGATGGATTTAAACTCGATAATGGGGTTGGTAGCGCTGTCTACTCTGGGAAATTGGATCAGGACATTTCCCTGCGGCTGCCGGATTACTATAACGTGTTTCAAGCGGAGGTAATGGTCGTCTACCGGGCCGCTCAATGGATCATCAACGGCGCTCCTTTCACCCACATCTTATTCACATTATCTGAGCGATTCAGTGTCTCACTTGTCTGGGTTCTTGGGCACAGTCACATTCCGGGAAATTGCACGCCGACGGGCTCACCAGAGCTGACGCACTCCTTCCGTAACTCTTGTCAATCGATTTGGGTATGCCACTTCAGAAATTTTTTAACTAATCCGTTTTCGTTGAAAATCTTTATAGTTTCCTTGATGTTAAGACGGTCTTTTGCATTGGTTAAAAAATTTCTGAAATTGAACTGAATTGTGGCCCTGCACAGGCCCTGCAAGGTATGTATCCGATTTACAAATTTCACAAATTTCTGAACCAATGCAAAAGACCGTCTTAAAATCGAAGAAAGATGTCAGATTTTCAACGAAAACGGATAGGTTAAAAAATTGTTCAAATTTGTTAACTTTTGTGGGTCTGTGCAGGCCCACAAAAGCGTACATCAGACCCACAAAAGTTAACAAATCGAGGAAAGTTGTCGGACAATTACAAAAATTTTCAACGAAAACGGATTAGTTAAAAAATTCCCGAAATTTGTTATCCGTATGTATACTTTTGTGGCTGATTTTTTGATAATTGTTATAAGTATATAAAATAATGAAATATTAATAATTTTTAATTTAATTAGCCCAATCCCGCGAAGCCAATTATGCGGGATTATTAGCTAATCTTAGCTAATTAAGTTCAGCCTTTGAAATACAATTATTTAATTATAATTATAATATAATAGTATAATAATTAATTTTAATTCTTAATTCATTGCATTCTTATAAAAATGTTTTTCAACATTTTCTTTCTAATGTGTTTTTTCCAATGGTCATGAGATCACCGGGTAATATGCCAAAAATCCTCGGCATTGCTGCTCCGAGCTTAGTTTTGAATAGTACATTGACTTGATGTTTAATACGCGTTATACTTCAGCTAGAATTTTTTAAATTTTTGATCAATTTTAAAACTTTTTTGGCTCCTCTGGACGACTAAAATAATCATATGTGCCCTCACTTTTGGGTCATAAATGAATATTTTGTAGGGAGAAAATGGTACCCTAGCTGGAAGATATCTATCGTTAATGGGTTTGATGTTGATGCTGATGTTTCTGCTGTTGTAGTTGTTTCTGACATATTGATGATGTTGTTGCCGTTGTTGATGTCATTGTAAGTATAAATGGCGCTGTTGTTGATGAATATATTGTAGTTGTAAACTATGATATGGTAATTTCTGACAATTGATACTTAAGTTATAGGGGTAGGTAATGTTATTGCCACTGAAAGTGTTTGTGTTGCTGTTATTGGTGACACAATGTAACATTGGTGATGATATTTTTGCTACTAACAATGCTGTTGGCATTGATTGTCGTTTAGTGTTATTGTTATTGCTGTTGCTTAAGTTGTAGTGGTGAATGATGTTGGTGGTGTTGTTGTTGTTAATGATGTTTTTGTTGACGATGTTGGCGTTGTTTTGTTTATTATTTCACTGTTGTAAAATAATATTTAACAGAATATTGGTTCCTGTGTATTTTATAACAATCTGCAGTGCCTAGCATTTCCTCATACAGCAATCCCATATCTGATGTGTGACTCTACAATAAAAAATGCGCCTGTTTTATTGCGATATAAATCACGTAGTTGCATAAGTGATAAAGCATAAAAGCTTTATATAGTTTTTTTTTGCTGGTTGTCAATATGAATATTCCATTTGAATTATATTCAAGTATTTTCGAATTATTTTAATGAGGGTTTGATCCAATACGATTAGATGCATGAAATAGACGTTTTAAAAATGCGATGCATGAAATGTTAAAAAAACAACTGATTTGCTAAAAGTACAGATCATTACGATCATACGTTCAAATATAATATATATATAAATAATATTAGATAAGTGATATATTCTAAAGTTGATATGTTTCACATACAGTCACACAGATAATTATACGTACCCCCAAAAATCATTTTTTTTTAAATGATAATATATGGATAAGTCAACAGCCGAACAAATTATATTTGTTCTCATCACTAAATATTACATTCGCCCAAAAATCAGTTGACTTGTCCATATATTATTGGGCGAATTCCAATCGTGGCTTTTTTCTTGGCACTCTGCTGCGGAAACCGTTCTTTCTCAAAACACTTCGAACTGTTTCGGAATGAACAACAACATTGTGATCACTTTCCGAGGTATTTCGTATTTCTACGGCTGTAGTCCTAGGATTTTTATTCACAATACCTTTTATATACCGGGCTACCCTTGGAGAAATTGTATACGTCGTACGTATAATTTTCTGTGGTGCCATATTGGTTTTAAGCACACTGCAGTCACAAATTCATAGATTTTGGGCATCTTTTTTCTTTATTTAAGTAAATGTGTCGTTACAGACGCTAATGTAAAGAAATTTTAGATTAGAAGTTCATTACTTTAAAAAAATTGTTTTTTAAGGGGGGTACGTATAATTATATGTGTGACTGTATATGTATGTATAACTTATTTTTGTTGCTATAATGAAGTGTAATATGAAGTACACAAGAGCTGTAAAGACCGCACTTTTATAGAACGGCAAAGTCATAAAGCGGTATAGATACACATCAAATTAACTGATCAAATATATCTGTAGCAATATGGAAGAGTAGCTTAAGTCGAAAATTGAAGTTTTGAGATATCATAAATTTTATGTAATTTTTATTCTGTTTGGTTTTTGCGAATAAGTTATGAATTAATATATTGGTAACATGTTTATTATAGAAGAAGGATGAATATTTAAAAAAAAATATTGTTGAATTCACAAGATTTTACGCCTTTTCTACATAAGCGCTTTTTCGAAACTGAAATTTGCGTTTAACTGGACCTTAAGTAACTTAAGCGCTTCTGTTTAAATAAAAAGTATGTATTGTGTAGTTTTAAGTAAACATAGGAGTTTTATTCAAGTTTATAAAAAGACATTAAAGAAGATAAGGTTATTGTTTACATGACAATATTTTTGTTTTTAACGAATAATTAAAAATAAATTCTAAAATTAATAATACAATATTGCTGAATATTATTTTTATTTATTCATAAATCTCATCAACTTCCGTTAAGTCCGGGTAGAAGTCTGACATGTCTTCAGTATGTAAGTTTAAATAAAAGTCTTCATAAATTTCATCAATAAGTGGCAACATATCAATTAAATCTTTCTTTTTATTAATTTCAAGTGGTGAAAAATAGCGTTGTTTTAAGTTATTTTTTTAATAGCTCTGATACCTCTTTTCCTTAAATTAATTTTTCTAAAAGGCTCATTTTCATCTAAGGAACTTTTAAAGAAAACGGATCCAAATTCTTTAGTAAATCGTAAACATTTTATATCTGCCCATCGTCGTCCACCTTTCTCTATAAAAATAATTCCTTAGGAGCACTCGCAAAATCAAAAAATTGGTTTCTATTCATTTCAATCACACTAACTTTTCTTTTTACTTCAACAGTCCTAATAAATTGATACCAGTCGCGAGGGTGGTGAATTTGTACTGATGTTACTTTTTTCTTTTTTTTCGATCCAAGCATGATCACTATTACACTCCATTTGTGTGTGGCCAGGAACCATAAACTTATGATCAATTATTCTTATTGATCCTGTTGTTTCGGCTAATTGCATGAATATGGCAAACATTGATGCAACAAAAGAATTTTTATCCTGGCCAGGGCAGCAGTCACTATAAAATATTACATGGTTGACAGAGAGTGGTAGGCTTTGTAAGTGTTGAAATAAACATGACGCTATCTCGTTTCCATCACGTTTAGCCAAAGCTTCGTGTCACATATAGCAGAATGGTTCATATGTTGAGCAGTCATGCACAGTTAGATTGAAAGTCCACACTGGTCTTTTATAAAATGATACTGACGAGCATAAAAATGGAGTAGGAAGACATTGTTGCACATCAAAAGAAAACACTTTTAAATTTTTATCTGCACTTGCCTTTTGTTATCATTTCGTTTTGATTCAAAAGCCTGTTTCGCTTGGTGTTGGAATCTGCTTGTTCAGCTTTTAGGGTTTCAAGTGATTCTGCTTCTACAACTTTTATTTTTCAATTCAACGCGTCACATTTGTGACAAGTGTCTAGTTTTGGTTTTTGGAATTTTAAATTCAATGTGTGAAAAATCTGAGAAAATTTGGAAATTAACCGTAATAATTTAAATATTAATAAGACAATAACAACAAAATACAGTTTTTAAACAACAACGCCATCAAACGAAGTATTTATTTATTAAAAATAACCTATTACATATATACATACCTATTACATACACTTAACCGCAAAAATTTAAATATTTGAGCTCAAATAACCTTACGATGCGGGCTGCTTGGGGACGATTGCTGTAGACTGCCTAATGGTGAAGGTATATAGCACTGGCCATTATATAGTCACCTAGCAGCAACTCGTTTCCTTGCCGTTCGCATCTTGAGTTTAAATCAAATGTCCACAAACGCTACTCCCTCTTTCCACCTTCCTATAACCTATTTTCCTAAACCTGCACAATGCACTGCATGAGTAGGGCCCATCCCCTGAGTGCTGGTTTTACCAAAAAAAAATGTAGTAGTGATCATAATTTTCGCAATAAAGCCTGTGAAGCTCAGGAACAGATAATTCGCCGGGCAAAAATTTTTTTTGGATGTGTCACGCCGAATATAGTGCGATTCATACGAAGGGAAATAATTTATAAACTCAATCACTTCTATTTCCTTTGAAGCTGGAAGTTTTTTGGGTTTCAGTGTTTTCCACGTTGATCGGTAAAAGCAACATGACCTTCAATTTTTTTGCTACAGTTTTCAAAATTGATCGCTTTCGCATAAATTCCCTTTAAAACATTTCTGACACACCAAAACCGCTTATTTCCAAATAATATTTGTATCAGGGATGGAAAAGTTGGTACAATTGTACTTTTTTTAGCACTATTTGGAAGTCAAAAACACCATAGAACCTCAATGACTTATTTAGTACTATTGAAATTTTTTTCCTACTTTAATACATTACTCAAATATTCTGTCTTATCACTTCTCTAAATTACAAGAATATTTTGGTACTAATATTCACGTCCTAAAATACTCAACAAACCGTTGGCTGTCACGTGAAGAAGTAATTAACAGAATTTTGAAACAGTGGGAGCGACTTCAATATTATTTTACGCTCGACGATTTTGAAAACCAGTAGAATTCCACTTTATAAAATGATATTTTTATTTTTACAATATGTCCTTAAAATTATTAACAATATTAATTTAGAAATGCAATCCGAGGATGCCAGAATGCATATTTTTTAGACCGCTTAAAGTTTTTGTTCAGTCAAATAGCTCGTAATTTTATATAAAAGCATGCATTAGATGAAAATTAATATCAATGAAAACCATATTACTATTGACGAAATATATTGAGGAACAGAAATTGATGTATTGATCACAGTATTATTTTGGAGCTTGAAGAAATAGCAAAGCAAAAGTTGATTTAAATAATGAAATGTTACCGTGGTTTAAAAAATTTACACCAGAAAACGTTGTTTCAGGTAAAACTTCAAGTATTGTTTCCCAACGAAATTAAGAATATTGAATTAATAAATAATCAATTTCGGACTTCTATTAATCCTTAATCTATTAAAGCTTTAAAAAATGAGAACATACGTACCTTTTGGTCCAAGGTATTAGAAATAAAAAATGAACTAAATGAACCATTGTTCAATAACATTCCAAGAGTTATAAAAGGAATATTATCCATTCCACATTCATCTGCAAATGTAGAAAGGACATTTTCGTACCAAAATTTAATAAAAACCAAAGGGAGAATAGACTGTTTGCTTCGACTGTCTCCAATTTATTCTAAACAAGAGATTTATTAAAGACATTTAATTCGTGTTGCTACAATTTTGAAATAACAAATAGTTTGCTAGCAAAAATGTATCATAAATAGTGATTTAAAATTTAGATCTCATAAACTTTTGTTTTCCTTTATAGTTAAGTATTAAAGTAAGTTGTTAAGTTTGCCTATTATATATACAAGTACTTAGTACAAAGAAACTGCAATGTACCTTTTTATTAATTTTTATGTTTTTTTACGCATATATGTACATAAATATATGTAAATTGTCAAATGACATACATATTTTTATTTAATTTTTAATGAAAAAGTTTAAAAAAGAAAAAACGTGAATTTAGTACAATCGGGCTGAAAAAAGTACAATTTTTTGTGAAAGTTAGTACAATTTGTTGAGATCAATTTCCCATCCCTGATTTGTATGTATTCATTCGTTTCCTTGGATTAGTTTCACTTTTATCTTTCCGTATAGTTTTATTTGAAAGAATTTCAATTAATCCTGCTACAAACGCTTGTCGCAATTAGTATTGTATTGCCAATACAGTTCATGAATTACTTGTTGCTGTCCTGGTGTAATTTTATCTCTGCATTTATTTCGGCAAGGCTACAATACTCGCATTGCGCGGCAAGGCACAATTTTGCCACTGTTCTAAATGTAAGATTTACCTTTGTTGTGCAGATTTTTCTTGACATTTTTGAATGTTGACGGATCTTTATTTGCTTCTGCTTCTAACTGGCTTTCCTACATTATAAATTTTTCTTTATTATATTATCACTTTTTGACCTCCATAACTTATTACTTACATAACTTATTTCATCCTCAGAATCTGTATTGCTTGTATCTAATTTATTAATATTAACATTTGGGTCTAAAACAGAATCATCGCTGTCAAATCCGAATTATTTTTCTTCACATTCGATTTTTTTGTCCATTTTTATCTCCATACGGTTCAACCTGTTCAAAAATTATTTCACGACTGATGCTTATGTGAAAGATGACATAATATTTCGCAGAACAAAAAACACTTGGACGCCTTTTGCACGTTCAAAGTTTTTTGAAAATTAGTTTGACCAACACTTTTGCATTTTCTTTTAAACTTTGTTTCGCTTTTGCATGTAAAAAATTACTTTGACAAATTTTCTTTTCTTTTATCGCTTCGTTCTGCTATTTTTGACAGTTGTAACTTTATTTGGCATTGTGATTTAGGTTCAAACACAAGACATTAATATTATATGTATATTATATATATATTATATATGTATTATTATTTTTTAATATATTAACCTTATTTAAATTATATTTTTTTTATTTATATTTTTTCACTTTTTTTAATTAATTGTTTGGCACTAAAATTTTTCGTTTGCAAATGTTTTGATTTCAAACACAAAATAAAGAAAATAATGTTATTTTAAATAAGGGAACTTTGTATTAACACGTTCACTGCCAACTACGAGATAACTCGTGGATTGCGTTCCCACTTTTTCTCCTAAAAACATAATTTTTGCTTTTTGTTGCCTGCGATCTAAAAATAGAGTTTTTAGTAATATAATGTAAAAAAAAACAAACTGTAATTTTTGGCCAGTTCTCTGAAAATTGCCGAGGCAGTCAACGTATTAACTTCACTATGAGAAACAAAAAATAAAAGAAAATGTCAAATAAAATGTGAAATCAAATACCACTATGTGTATATACGAATAAAGACAAAGCACGTTTGCCAGTACATCAAACTCAGAACTCACCCCCGCTCGTTTTCCCCCTCTCTCCAACAAACTCAAGAGTTTTCAAGCTAGTTTAAAATCGAATTTAAACGTGCAAAAGGCGTCTTAAGTACATTTAAGTACCGTTAATTTTTAGCGTCGCGTGATTAAAACAGCTGTAGCACACGTAAAACCAATAAAACACAACCTTCGGCTTAATCACAATTTTATTAATGACGCTTGTTTCCTTTATATATCAAGATCAAAGTTAAAGTAAGTTATTATTAGCTTATTATCTAGCTTAAGCGGAAAATCCATACCATCCGTTTCATGCGGCCTTGCGTTACATGCATATACCGAAAAAGTAGAATCAGTGTAGTTGACTGTGACAAGTTACAGAAAAAACGAATAGAATGCATAGACGAAAGAATGCATCAAGTAGGTTTACTTTCTACTTTTCTATGCGACTCATGCAGTGTTGGAAAAAGTCAGCAGTTTTTTAAACTTGGCGTGCCAAATTATACAGTATTGTGAATGGTTTCTATAAATATTGTTACGCAAAGCGAAACGACCTAATATCGTTTAACAATAAAAACGATGAACAAAAGGCACACAATGAAGTCGCCGTAGTCTAGTAGGTAGTGTGTTGGCTTATTAGACGCAAAAGCCTGGGTTCGAGTCCCAGGCCAGGCATCATAGACAAAATACAAAAAGTATTTTTTCCGTCCTCTAACCTAACCTAACCTAAAGCCACACAATACAAATACACACTAACACTAAGAATACAATGAACGTGCTGATTATCTAAAGCTGCACACACACATGTGTACAACGAACCAGGTAGCAACAACAATATGGAATGAAGTAAACCAGCTACGACAAATATGTAACGAACCTGGTTGCGGCTGGTACATAACATAAGCAAGTACACAAACAACAATGTACTTGCAATAGAGTTCTCGAGAAGGCGCGAGCGAGAACCTTCCACATCGAGCACAGAATATACACAGAATAGAAACAAGAGTTTGACATTTAACTTTCCATGGAGAAAGAGGCAGCAAATATTACCAAAAAGTATTTCTGTCTATCTCTGATTGTAACTCTGTTTTGTTTATTTATGTTTTTTTAGTTTTCGGGGTGGTTTTTTATATTGGCGTGAGTTAATAAAAAAATGTATTTTTTGTCTAAAACTATTAATAAATAATAAAAACAACTAATAACAATAACAACTTTGACTTTTTCTTTCAAGAAATTAAAAAATATTGGCAACTTTCAGCAAGAAAATTTTTTTATGAGCAGTACGTCTTATTTTGATCTTGTAATATTTAGCTTCTCACTTACATCTTGCACAAGAAACTACATTCATTGTGACCGAAAATCACCCACATTTCGATTAATATTTAAATATTTAAGAATCTTTAAACTTTTCATTGAAGAAATTAAAAAATATTCAAAATTTTCCCTTTTTTAAAACAAAATAAATGTTTATTTACATTTAGTTTTTCTACTTTAACCGCCAGTTTTCAGTCTGTATATCTGTTGCTTCTAACACATTTGATTCGCAAACCATTAAAATATTTTCTTTCTCCCTCTACGAGGTAGGTTAAAGTGCTGCTTTGAGCGTTTTTAAACGTCAAAGGTTTCAATTCTGTGTATATTCTGTGACATCGAGAACGTTCATCATACTGATTGATACGCGTGTGTGCGGACTATAAAAGGGCTGGACAAAGCAAGCAGCAGTCAGAGTTAATTCAGTCAGCCTTGTGTGAAGTTGCGTGCGAACAAAATAAGTCGTGGTTGTAAAGATCTAGCGAATAGTTGTGTGAACTAGTGAATAAAACAGATTATTATTGTTGTATCGTTAAGTTCTATACGGTGGCACACAAAAGTAGTGTGAATAATAAAGAGAGTTTAACTGAAAATAACCACATAATTGTTTTTACTTTGGTTGCAATTAACGAGCTCATATTTAAACGTTTTTAAAAAGGCAAAAACGTAACAATATGTTTAAATGGTACATTACTATTTTCGCATTTTGCTTTTGCATTACAAAAATATTAATAAAAACAGTCAAAACAGAAAGTCCATACCATCCGTTTCATGTGCCTTGCGTTACATGCGATTCTTGCTTTCTGTGCGTTTTTATTGCAAGTTACACACAATGCGTTTTATGCGACTGGGTTTTTGTTTTGATCAGTCGTTGTGGTAAACAACAAACAAGCGAACAAGAACGTTTTTGGGAAAAATAGAAAATCAAATTGTAATTTTAAAAGAATTTATGGCATTAATTACAAAATTTATGAATTTACATATGTGGTATTTTGTGCTGTTAAGGAGTACGAAAATCCTGAAAAAACACAAGACGAGTGTTTGCAGTTAATTTATCCTCCATTTTTCTTGTTTACAAATTAATAAATTCAAAATAGATGACACTCAGTACATAAAAACAATTATATATACGTATAAACAATCATTATATACATATTTTGTTCATGAAAGAAATGTGTTAAAAATGTATTTTTATGTATTTTCCTCTTAAATTAGTAATAAACTTTACTATGGAATATGTTTTTATTAATATTTTTATAATACAAAAAGAAAAATGCGAAAATAGTAATGCACTACATATTTAAACATATTTATATTTACAATAGTATATAATTTGGCATGCTAAGTTTAAAAAACTGTAAACCTACTTGATGCATTCTATGCGTCTATGCATTCTATGCGTTTTCTTCTGTAAGTTGTCACAATCAACTACACTGATTCTACTTTTTCGGTATATGCATGTAACGCAAGGCCGCATGAAAGGGATGGTATGGACTTTCGGCTTTAAGGCAAAGAATATACTACTACACAGCTTACGGACACAAGCTGTTCTGAAATATTAGTTTTTTGTTTCTTTCATTGAAAAACATTTCGTCGTAAGAACTTACATTCACTTAAGATAACTGTATACAAAAATCACATTTCATTAAAAAAAACTCATGTAAACATAAGTTTTTTGAAAATAATAACTTTATTTTTTTAAGGTTAACATTTATACAGCTTAAGTGAAGTTAAGCGATACCGTTATATGATGAATGGTAAATCTGAATATGTAAACAAAACTATGTGCACATAAGTTGTTTTGATCAATGCATTATTGATTCAAAAAACTTAAGCTAAAAAGTAAACGTACATAACATTGATAAAAAAAACAGAATTCTTTCAAATGGACTAAACGCATTTAAGCGCCTCTCTCTTATGTCGACTTAAGATACTCTTCTATATTGCCACAGATATGTATATGTTGGAACCATTTTATTTTGGTTGGCACATCAAAATTATGGCATCAAACTTCATTTTATGATTGTTAGGGAAAAAAATATATGCTTCCCGCAACGCAGGTTGTGAAAATCAAAAGAACTTTGACATTGTTCAAACTCACGTGGCCAATACGTGTGGATAAATTTTACTAATGCAATAACAAAAAATTGAGTTTGATCTGTTAATCTAATGTGTGGCCATGTAGATTAACCCGAATACATCGCTCTATATTATTCATTAGTTAAAAGTGTATTGAAATTTATATACTTCAGAATATTTATTTAATATGAACGATTGATTAATTTATAGTTTAAAATAGAACAAATTCACCGGGGTGGTATTAGCCCAGCTGATTTTTTGTTTAAATTACAATTCGACCAAATAGCGATGTTTGTGTTTATGTTTAGTTTTTTATTTTTTTTTTTACTTTTTTTTAAAATGCTTACCTTATGTTCTTCTAAATATATTTCTTTGATTTAATAAGTTGATATCAATATTATGCGGCCCTTACACGTTGCGATAGTTGAATCAATATGTCGTCTTCTTCACACTTTTCGATTTTTAAACCAAATTTACCTATAAATTGTTAATATAGCAAGGACCGTCGACACGAAAGTGAACGATTTGGGAAAGACCGTCGACGGAAAACTGGTGATTATGGAAGAGAAGATCAACAACCTCCAGAGCCAGCGACCGGAACCAGTGCGAGTCGTATCCGAAAGTACCGGCAGAATAAAAGCGCCTTGTTTTGATGGCACCTCACCCCTATCCGTATTCAAGTTCCAATTCGAGACAGTAGCCAGCAGGAACGGATGGGACGATGAGGAAAAGGCTTTGGAACTAATTTTGGCGTTAAAGGGTGTAGCAGCCGAGATACTAGAGACCATTGCAGCCAGCCGTAGAAACAACTACAACGACTTAATGGTGGCGTTACAGCGCAAATTCGGCGACGAGAATAAACGAGAACTGTACCGCATGGAGTTAAGGTGCCGAGCGCAAAAGCCTAATGAGTCGCTTCAAGCCTTTGCAATGGAGGTCGAGAGATTGGTGCAGGTCACATACCCAGGAGAAAACCATCCGTTGATAGACAACTTTAAGAGTGAGGCGTTTGTTAATGGCATACGCGACCCTGACATCAAACTTGTGGTATGCTCCACACAGAAGGCAACCTTTGCAGAGACCGTGGCCTTCGCACTAGCCCAGGAGACCGCTCGCACGATTTCTAGACCACCAGTCAGCAAAGTGCGAAAAATGGAAGTCGTGGAGGAGGAGGAATGCCTTTTGGACAAATTTAAAGAGATGTTAAAGTAGTTTTGGGAGAAAACGGACAAAAGGCTAAACTTAAATGCTTAAACTGTGGAAAGGGTGGTCATTTCCAAAGAAACTGCAAAGCGCCACGCAAGAGATCAAGATCCGCCTCACCATCAAGGAATAAGAAACGGGCGAACTACCAGCCATCTTCACAAGAGTCCCCGTTAAACTAAAACGAGCTAGCACTGAGGGGCAAGTGCTGGCTCCCACAAGTGAGGGCCCCACAATCTCAATATCAGTGATGCAACAGAACAACAACAATCTTACGGCGTGCGGATACATAAATGGCAGACCACATACCTTCACTATAGACACCGGGGCGACGCAGTCTATCATCAGGCCAGATGTAGTGAAGGGAAAGTGTGAGGCACTTAGCAATGTACGACGACGGACAGCTACGGGAGAGACTGCCACCGTCCACGGAAAAACAGAGGCGAAGGTGACTATAGCCAACATTAGTGTAAGTCACATCTTTATTGTTGCCGATATTGTGGACGAGGTTATAATTGGTGCCGATTTCATGATAGCTCATGGCATCAATTTGAATATGGGGCAACAGATTATGAGTTGGCGAAATGTAGAGATACCTCTAGACGTGGGGTACAAGCATCAAGTGCACGCAAGAAGGATAGTTGCGGTCGAACAACTCAAATTGCCACCTCAGAGTGAATCACTGATATGGGCGCGTATGGATGGAGACTGTGTGGAAAACCGCTTGTGGGTTGTGGAACCGGCAGAAATACAGACGGATTTAATATCAGCAAAGGCCCTCGTCAAATCCACAGAACAAAGAATAGTCCCGGTGAGAGTGCTAAATCTATCAGGCCATGAAAGAGTCGTCTGTAAAAACTCAGAGGTGGGCCAATGTGTTCCAGTAGAGGCGGTAATAAACAGCGAACAAACGCCGCAACCTGCCGATATGTCAGCCAAGGATCAAAAGGAATTTGGTGAAAATGTGGAGAAATGGATAGCAGGTTTAGCAGCTGCAGAGAAAACCAAAGCCAAAAAGCTGCTAAAGAGGTATGCTTTCGCTTTCGCCACGAACAACAAAAGGCAAGGAAGAACAGCTATGGTCAAACACGAAATTGATACTGCCGAAGCGAGACCGATAAAGCAGGCACCCAGAAGCATACCGCTGGCGAAGCGTAATGAGGTTAAGGAGTTAGTCGACGAAATGAGGAAGAGCGGTGTAATCGAGCCATCATAGGGTCCGTGGAGCTCACCTGTAGTTTTAGTAAAGAAGAAAGATGGCAGTACAAGATTCTGCGTAGACTACAGGAAGCTGAATGATGTCACTAAAAAGGACAGTTACCCGCTACCAAGAATTGACGACACACTCGACACGTTAGCCGGAACGAAGTGGTTCTCTACATTGGATTTACAAAGCGGGTATTGGCAGGTGGAGATTGCAGACAAGGACAAGGAGAAAACCGCCTTCAGTGCGAACGGCGGCTTATGGCAGTTTAAGGTTATGCCATTTGGACTCTGTAATGCTCCGGCCACATTCGAGCGGCTTATGGAACGTGTGCTAAAGGGACTGCATTGGAAGACTTGCCTGGTGTATCTCGACGACATAATAGTGATGGACAGAACTTTCGACGAACACCTCAAGAACCTGGGAGAAGTTCTGCAACGAATAACAACTGCTGCCAGGAAGCTGAGATTTGACACCGTTGGGCGCCGTTAAAGAAAAGTTTTATACCGTCAAACCAGAGACAATTGAGCGCTTGGAGGCCAACATTCGTGATGCCATTGCTGAGACACGATCCCATACTCTTGAAAAAGTGCACGAAAATTGATAGAATCGAATGAGGTTCTGTGAAGCCAGCGGCGGCAGCCATAAGAATGAAATAATATTCCATTTCTAACCGGAACAATTGTACTTCACAACAAAGAAGTAAATTTGCAAATTTAAATCCGTTTTTGTTTTATTGTATTTTTAAATTTCTCACTATATACTGGATGGTCCTGAAAAAGACTTTTAGTTGCCAAAAAAAAATTGATGTTGCTCTTGAGGGAAATTACAGTTTATATTTTAATAGTAAATTTTATAATTTTTACCTTAGGGTAAATAATTTTTGATTTGAGCACCCTTATCGTTCAGAAATTTTATCTTACAGGAACCTATGCCGGCAGAATATACGACATTACCATTCGCTACTGTAACCATTTCACACCAAGTCAAATCAAGATTTACAAATTGTTCTTTAATACTACATATGTGACAAGTAGCGCCAGAATCGACAACCCATATACCAGGTTCAGCATTCAACACGAAACAAAAGTTATCACGATATCCATCACTTTCAGCAATTTTAGCATTCTGGATATTATTATTCTATTTTCCATTTTTATATTTCCAACAGTTTTTACGAATATGGCCAACACCATGACAAAAATGGAATATTACCTTTTTGGAACTATTAACATTTTGTCTAGATTTGTGGGTAGTCTTCAAAACGGTATCTTCACAAGATTGTCTTCTTTTCTGTTTCTCATCCTCTTCTATTAATTTATTTTCGACCAAAGTCATCGTGAGATCCTTTTCATCCCTTACCTCGAGGGCCGTGATTAAGGTGTCGTATGTTTTCGGCAAACTACTCAACAGCATTGAAACCATACATGATTCAGACATTACTTCTCCAAGCGATTGTAATTTTGAGAACAACAATTTCATCCCATTTATATTGTTACATAAATCGAAACGACCTAATATCGTTTAACATTAAAAACGATAAACAAAAGCCACACAATACAAATACACACTAACACAAGGAATACAATGAACGTGTTGATTATCTAAAGCTGCACATACACATATTTATGACGAACCTGGTTGCGCCTGGTACCAACAACAACATAAAGTAAACCTGCTGCGACAAATATGTAATGGACAACATAAGCAAAGTACACAAACAACAATGTACTAGCAATAGAGATCTCGAGAAGGCGTGAGCGAGAACCTTCCACACCGAGAACGTTCATCATACTGATTGATACGCGTGTGTGCAGACTATAAAAGGGCTGTACAAAGCAAGCAGCAGTCAGAGTTAATTCAGTCAGCCTTGTGTGAAGTTGCGTGCGAATCAGTATGATACGTGCGTGCGGACTATAAAAGGGCTGGACAAAGCAAGCAGCAGTCAAGCCGAAAGCCCATACCATCCTTTTCATGCGCCTTGCATTACATGCGAATCTTACTTTCTATGCCGATTTTATTGCAAGTTACACACAACGTTTATGTATGGTAAACAACAAACAAGCGAACAAGAACATTTTTGGGAAAAATAGAAAATAAAATTGTAATTTTAAAAGAATTTATGGCATTAATTACAAATTTATGAGTTTACATATGTGATATTTTGACATTTGAAAAACGCTCATAACATAAAAGGACAGGCCAATTTAGAGGGAGAAAAAAATGTTATAAGTTTTGCGAGGCAAATGTGTTAGAAGCAACAGAGTGAAAACATGTCAGATAAAGTAGAAAAATTAAATGTAAACAAACATTTATTTTGTGTTAAAAAAGGGAAAATTTGGAATATTTTTTAATTTCTTCAATGAAAAGTTTAAAGATTCTTAAATATTTAAATATTAATCGAAATGTGGGTACATTTCGGTCACAATGAGTATAGTTTCTTGAGCAAGAGGTGATTAAGAAGCTAAATATTATAAGATCAAAATAAGACATACTGTTCATAAAAAATTTTTCCTGCTGAAAGTTGCCAAAATTTTTTAATTTCTTGGAAGGAAAAATTAAAAATTGTTATTAGTTGTTTTTATTATTAATAGTTTTACACAAAAATTACATTGTATTGTGCTGTTAAGGCCTACGAAAATCCTCAAAAGAACACAAGACTGGCTGGATAAATAATTTATTTTAAACAAAAACATTTACAAAAAAACACAAAAATATATAATTCTTAAAATAAGTATTGAATACAATTTATCCATGTGTTATTTTATTTTCATTTTTTTTTAATATTGCAACTCGCAAATTTCACAAAAAAAAAATGACAAAACCACTGAAACACAATTTCAAATGTAAATACGAACAGCATTAGTACTTTAATTTAAATACATAAACAAACTGTTTGACAATCTAACGCGCTTGATGTCAATAAAAAAAACAATCAGCTGGGCCACTTACACCACCTTCTGTGAATTCGCTTTGATTTAGAATATATTTTTAATTTTGTGTAATGTGACTAATATATATCTGTACAGGTAATGTCATCAACTCAACAAAGTCTTGTTTATTGTTGTATTGCCACAGAATTTTCAAAAATAAGAGTTTGTTTAACTTTTACCAAAGATTTGTCAATTTTAGTAAGCAAAATAGGAAAGAGGAATAAGATTTGACAATCTTGTGAATTGAAGAAAATCAACAAATACATGTTATTTTTGGCAAAATTCAAAGCGAAATTAGTTGTTGTAATGGTGCCACTATCTGTAAAAATATATCTCAAATGTTTCAGTGAAGTAATTACATGTGAACCAATTTTGTTTTTAAAGCAAGCTGGTAACACCAAAAATAGTAGTATATTTCTGCAACTCTGGGCGTGCATTTGTGCCGCCGCCTCAAGCATAGTACTTTAATTCTTCAGTTACGCTCGCTTAAATAAGAAGACATTTTTATTTGAAATTCGGTAACGAATGAGGAAGTTAAGTGAAGTTGAAAATAATTGTAGTATATTATAAAAAATTTGTGTATTTTTTTTTATTAAAAGAAATCAGAATCTTTATTGCTTGGAAACGAAATAACCAGGTAAATTGAAAGTGAAAATTAATTATGGTAAATAGATGAAGAAAAATTTAACAGTTAAAAAGAAAACTAAAAGAAATCCTTCCAAAAATTGTGTACACACCATTCATGTTTGTTATAAACATTTTGTCTGCAAGAGACGCCAGACGATATATATGTATATATGAATACATACGTATATATAAATATTTAAGTATTCAACTGGACATTTATTCGAATTTATTCTTGAAAAGGAGTTGTAAAGCGTGGGCTTTGATTTACAAGTTTGGAACAAATCGTATTGAAGTTTTGCAAAAGTTAAAAGAGAGAGGGTCAGGCGTCGATTAATAATGAACAGTGCGTATTAAATATTTATATATGTATATATACAAATATATATGTATATAAATATATGTACATACATGCATGTATAAATTTATATATATATATATACATCTGTTTTGATTTTCTTCACCTATCGTTTCCCTCTTATCCCTGTTGATTGGTTGAGTTTGGGTGTGCCTGTCGCAGTTGCGACGACGCATTAATAACGACAGAGGCTGTAGTAGCAGCAACAGCCAGTGCAGCTACCTTTGTTGTACTTAAACTTCTACTTTCGCCTGCAAAGATACAGAAGGCGATTGGTGTGTATTTTTTATGTGTATTTATTATTTAGTTTCTTTGTTTTGTACGCTTCGGTTTCAAATGGAGTTCTTTTTTCCTTTTTGGCGTGTTATTCGTGTGTACACATTTGGCTTCGTACGATTTCGTCGTCGTTGTCTTTTATTCGTTTGTGATTGTCTCTCTTTGTGTGTATTGTCATATAGTACACACATCCACTTCATTAAATTATCCTGTATACAATTCAAATTGAACGATTTAAAATTTGTCTAAAATTATATGCCGCTAATGTAATATAAATATACACATATATATCTATATATATATATATAAGTGTATTATATACTAGTACATAGCTACATTTATATATGTATATATTATATACTACAAGAATTCAAGTAAATACTGTTTTTGGAATATACAAGACTAAAACTAGAAGAAGTAACAATATTTTTGCTTAAAACCACTTATTAATTAGTTAATTCAAATCCGACTGTAAACAATTTTATCGAATATTTTCTATGAAAAACCGAATTTGTATATACAACTCTAAAGAAAATATGGAAACATACGACATCTTTGTTATAGTATAACACAATTTATTCAAATGTGTAATCTTATTTTCTTTAAAGTGCAATTTAAATTACACTTGTGCAGAAGTGCTTTGCTTTTGTTAAATGAATGACATTAATTGATACTAATGATTTTCTTTTTTCCGATGTGATCCAAATTACAGTGGGTGTGCAAACATTTCCGATCCCTAAGTTCTTTGTTGCTTGTAAATTACATGCTTAAGTTGTACCACTTAAGTTAATTTAACGTATAGCCAGTAAGAAAAATTGTCTCATAATCATATGTTTTGTTATTTTTTTTTCTAAACCATTGTGTTATTTTGTTTAGCTTTAATTGATTGATTTATAAACGTAAATGCGATTTTATTTTATTGTATTATATATGTATGTATATATAGAAATATACAAATGAAGAACAGAAATTATCACAGTTGCAAAACTTTTTGAACAACAATGTGTATATTTTTAAATGCATTTATTGTTGTATTGTTTACATATACATTTTATATATTTATGTAAATAACTGGATTCAAATTATTTCAGCACTTGATGATTGCGTTGAAAAAATTCCATAAACTCTATTAAATTGTAGTATGTAAATGCAAATAAAAACGAAGCAAAAAAAATATCAATAGGAAATAAAAGAAACAAGATTAATTGGTCTTCTGTAATTTTTGCGTAGTTAAGGCCGCCGCCCTTGCGCCATTAAAATATAACCGTGTGTGTGTTTTTTTTCTGTGTGTGTAATTGTATACAATTAAATGCATTCTAATTAAATAAAAGAAACTTATTAAAGTAAAAGGCGTATATATTCTTTGTGCGTTATCAGTTGTACAATATTTAATCAAATTATTCCTATAAAGAGCATAGGGCCGTTATATATATGTACATATGTAGGTATATTGATAATAATTTAACAATAATTTTTTACATGTTGGTCATCTGCAGTATTTTTTAAATACATTTCAATTTAATTTCTGAAATAAATTTATTAATTTAATATATAATTAAAAAAATCGTTTTTACATGTTAGAAACTTCCAGCTCTTAAAAATAACAAAATCGTCCAGTATTTTGTTGCATGTTGATAAGTTTATATAATTCTAGAATATACATATTTGTCGCATTAGTTTACCAACTTAATTGCTTTTCAATCATCCAAATGACACATACCAAATTTCTAAACACTTTTACTTGTGTATGCTATACATTCATCCCCCATGTCCTAAGATGATACAAGAAGGTTGTGAAATAGCCGTATATTTGAGATAGTTATCGTGAAATTTCTCATTTTGTATACCGGAAGCATTATCGTGCTAAAATTTTTTTGGCAGCCAGCTGAGATCGTTGTTTTTGTAGTGAGAAAAACAGAAATATTCGGATCTATTGAGAAATTAAAAAAATAAAAAAATTAATCTTTTACTCAGTCCTCGCAGACTGATTTTATTCATAGATACTTTATTTTTATTAAAAATACTCGGTATATCTGAAAAGAAAAATAACATATTTCAACAAAAATGCAAATATCTGGTATAATTCCGCAATCTGTTAAATATTTGAAATTCTTTTCAGAACAGCGGGATTTGAATTGCAGATGTTCTTCAAATAAATTCTGAATACGGTGAAGTTAATATTATCCGATCTCGATCCCCTAAATATATATTATGGGGCATTACCATTTGTTGCTTCATGAATAAAAATGAGTGTTTATTAGCTAATCTTTAAGTATCCAAACATGAAGATACTCAAAAAATTTTTGTTTGAAAGGAATATTATGTTATGGTTATTAATTTTTTCTTTAATGTTATGAAAAAAAAATATTTACTAACCTATTTTCTTGCAAATAAAATCAATAGATCCCTTAGGCTTAATTTATTTTCCATTATAAAGTAACGTAAAACAGTCTATTGACCTTTTTAATAAGAACTTTAAACAAAGATATTTTTGAAAATCAGACTTAAATGTTTTAGGTCCAAAATCAGCTTTTATATATTAATATTTTTAGTGTAAATATCGAAAAAAAAAACAACACACACAAATAAGATTTGAATGTCATAGGTTAGGTTAGGTTTATGGACATGTACTTGTCATTGGGACAAGTATAATAGGAACCTAGAGGTCAAAATGACCCATTGTAAACACGTCCTAGAAGAGAAGGAGACAGAAGATGGTGAAAGAGAAAAGGAAATGGGAAAAGGAGAAGAGGTAGGACAGGGAGGATATAGGACACGTTGGAAAAACGATGGACCACAAACATAATAGAGCGTGACTGTAACCTTGATACTCTAGCACTACTTAACCAGCGCAATTTACTTACGAATCTATGGAGGCCCCTAATGTCGGCTCACGACAAAGTCCAATGCTTTAAAGAAGCACCAGCTCAGGGTCCTCAACCTACTAAGGACTGGATAGTTGCGAGGAGGTGTTCAATAGCCTCCAATTTCTCATCGCAAAATACCCACCAATAGTCAGGCTAGGATCTGCTCCAGATTCTTGTCAGCAATCTAATATCACAGTGCCCTGTTATAAAATTAATAATCAAACCTCAGGCTGGCCTCATCTGCAAAGCAGTTCTAGCGCTATCTTTAGCAGACCATAGACACATAACATCTCTTATCTATTCCTTCAACGCTTCTTATCTTCCTCCTTGACCCATCCATTGATGTGGTCGTAAAAGTGGCAGATTAGGGGAATACCATTTTAACAATTAAATTCTACATTCGTGTTACGTGTATGAATTTAAACATAGCTTTTATTTTTAACGAAAGAATGAAACGAAGTTTAGATAGAAGAATATTAACCGAGAATTTCAATTCAATATTAGAACTCGTATGTTTTTTATCATTCGAATTTTGTTTTTATTTTTTTACGTCTTTTTAAATATATGTTCAATAACGAAATATTAAAGAAACTAACAAGTGTGACTTCATATCTTATCACGTCAGATCTTGCTCCTGCGTTAAAAATTGTCAATTGGACTCGCTGAAAGCCAGGCACACACTACTAAATTTCGCCCACCATAGTTAATTATGCATTTATTCGATTTACTATTTGAATTTAAAAAAGTTAAATTTAGGCTGAACTTCTTGCGAAGTAAAACAGTTTTTTTTTTTTTTTTTTTTTTTTTTTTTTTTTTTTTTTTTTTTTTTTTTTTTTATTATTAATAGTTTTATAGATTCATTTATATATATATAAGAAATATATGGTTTCAATAGTAGATATTTCAAATTTCATTCATTAATTATAAAATTTACCTCAAGCATTTTCGATAATACTTGAACAAAACACACTAATGTAATTGACCGCTTTTAACATACATATTTTGTTATTGGTTTCAAACGTGTACATATTAGTTATGATTGTGCCGGAAGTTTGCCGCTATAAATTATTTGTATAGAATTAAAAATGAAAGCGTTCTAAAAGCTATCTTATAAATAACCAATTTACATAAACGGAAACCTTTAAAAAAATAATAAATTTTTCTATTTCATATGGCAGAATTTATATACATACATACATATGTATGTACATATGTATATGGTTTATTTGTTCCGTATATGAAAATCACCCTTAAAATTTCAATAGTTTTTAACATTACTTTACATATAAATGCCCTTAAAAGAACGGGATATACTTATGAATCATACAATAAAATATATGAATCATTAATTGTTTAAAAGAGCAACTTTAATGCTCAGAGAATAAAGCCGTTTCTTTATCAATAATATTAAATGAATAAAATTACAAATTTATGATTTATATTAGCGGTTTTCACTCTTTGTAGTATATTTAATACTCTAGTATATTTACTCGTACTTTCGACAACAAAGCGCGAGCATCTTTTTTTCATCTATTGTAAACTCACATGGTATAAGAAATATACCATGGTAAACTTATTTAAACAGCTGATTATTGATATTTTTTGTTATTATTTTGGCGGATAGACGATCAGCTGTTTAGTTTTATATTTACCAAACTTATTTACTAGACCATTTTTCATGGTAAATTTAACAGAGCGTTGTATATTTGAAATGAATGCATTTTGTTGTTGCGTTGATGTAAATGTAGTATTTATACTATATCTACCATACTTACCAAACCTACAAGGGTACTTTACTACCAAGAGTGAAAACCCCTATTTATAAATTGATCTTTCGAGATCTGTTTTACAATGGTTGCTATATAAATTTAATTTTTAAATCTGAACATACATACATTCTCTTTCCATTTATGTATGTATGTATATATGGATGTATGAATTTAGCACACACTTGCATTTGTGAACCAAGCAAAAGTTCTAAAAACAAAAATTTGCTGCTTCGAAATGTCATTTATAAATAATTTTTTATTTTTAATTTACATTAAAAAATGTGCACAACTAACCCTCAAAATTAATTTAATTTAGAAATGTTGTACATATATTTAAAAAAAAGCAATTAAATTATATATTAATTATATATATATATATATACATACATACATAATTGGCCATTACAACCCTTCAGTCAGGATTACGGCCTAGCTTCTCACATCACTCATGTTGTGTGCGTTAATTTTATACGTGAGTGGCGGGACCTACAGTTTAACGTCGACTCCGAACGACAGAATTTTGAGAAACTTTTTCAAGGCAGTATATTTTACTCTCAGAGTTTTTGCCAGAAATCTGCTGAGAGGAAGTCGCCGAAGAAATATTTTTTTTTTTCATATTTCATTTTTGATGTCTGACCTGGGATACGAACCCGGGCTTTACGAATAGTAAGCCAACACACTACCTACTACACCACGGCGACTTCTATATATATATATATATATATATATATAAATACAACATATTTACATTTTAACATATTTACTTCTACTTCTAATATATAATATATATGTATATAAATTATTTTTTATAGGAAACAAAATGGGAAAAGCTCAAAGTAAACGATCAGTAGACATCACAACCGAAACCAAAAAGGGTACCGAAGACGAAGTCACTGAAAAAATGGAAAAAATTGAAGATTTGGATAAGAAAGAAGTTTTAAATGGAGATGCTACTTTAGACGAAAAGCATGACCCACAGGTAAATAATAATTTTGGAATTTATAAATATTCTAGCACAAATAAAAAAAATTAAACAAAGAGTATTACACAAAACCATATTAGATTTATAATGCATATGAATTTATGTACCCTTGTACTAAATGTTTAAAACAAATCGAATAACAATAGGAACGATCTACTAACTTTAGTCAATATGAGATGGTGTTCCATCAGGAGAACTCGTCCGAAAATTCGAGCATATAAACTATTATCCTCTAAATGCATTCAACTTATAAACGGAACTGGCCGTAATTTGGCTGGCAGCCCGAAAATCAGTTTGTTATTTTGAATAAATTTGTATATAAAATATTCAGAACAAAATTTAACATTACATGTTATGTACGTACATATGTATATCCTAATTACTAGGGAGCTTACTTCGGATCAGACGGTGTTTTATAGAAACCTCATTATAAAAAAATTATTATTTTAAATAATCAGGTATTTTAGTTTGTATTACTCTCTTTCATGATTTCTTCCTCAACAAAATCTTATAATAATTGTAATGAATTATTTTCTCGAACCTATCATTATTCGGAGTCAACGTTAAGTTTAGCTTTTGCCACTAATGGATAAATTAATACTTACTACTTGAGTGGTGTGAGAATGTTAGAAATATAAAGAATATTAACATGCTTTACAAATAAGATCATGTTCCTTTTTCTTATAATGAGTGTAATAATGTCTTTGCAACAATTTGTAGAAAGAGACTACACCCCTGATTAGATCCACGATTTTATGGGTGTTATTATGATTCTGTACTTTTGAACCGAAAGAAAAGTTTTCGAAACAATGCTTTACATCGTAAGATTCGAAAGAATATTCTTTAAAATCCAAATATGAACATTTATAATAAACCCACCTGGTTATTATCGAATAAACTGCATTTTAAACATGAATTATTCATAATTTTTTACACAGTTAATTAAAACCGAACTGTCTTATTGCCAATTACTAAGAATGGTATTAGGAACGGCAACTGACAACTACCAGTATTAAAAATTTCGCTTCTCAAAAAAAAAAAAAAATATTTTGTCGACTACAAAATTCTTAGTTGTCAGCTGGCAACGTAACTGAAGTTCAGTTATAAAAAAAAAATTATATATGTACGTATATACATATGTATAGTATAAACTATTGGTAAACATTTATAAATAACTTTTATAAATTATATTTTTTTTAGAAGAAGGATAACGAAGAGGTAGAAAATGATAAAGATATGACAACCGAGAAAAATGTAGATATCCAGGCTGGCGGCGACTCAACGGAGGCTTCAAATTCTGCTGAAACACCAAAAGATGAAGGCGAATCTGCAACCGCAGAAGAAATATCTCCACTTGCCGATGAAAGTGCTAAGAAGTCGAAAAAGGAGAAAGTAAAAAAGAAATGGTCTTTTCGTAGTATTTCCTTCGGCAAAAAAGATAAACAGAAGCCGTCTAAAAATGAAGAAACTTTAGATGATGGAACGCCAGCCATAAATGGAGCAGAAACTGATGAAAAATCATCTAATGTAATGAATTAAACGTTAAAGTAATACAAAATAATATATTATGCTTCAATTTAATTTATTTAGGAGACTGAAGATCCTCAAAAAGAAAAAAATGTTAATGAAGAAGTGGAAAAATCTACAGAAAACCGAGAAAACGGTGATGCCTCTCAGCAAGAATTAAACGGAACTGAACATAAGGAAGAAATGACGTCTGAAGAAAAATCGAACGTTTTAACTGCCAATTTGACAAATAATACCACCACTGAAAGATGTGCTCCTGTACAAAGTGATAATACCGTTGAACCAACCGAGCAATCTGAAAAGACTGAACCGGCTGTTACAAGCACCACCAATAATGAGACTAATATATCCGAAAATAATACCACTATCGAAGTGCCTAAAAATGGCAACGGGGAATTTGAAGAGCTTAATGCGACAGAACATGATCTACAAAAACCAGATGTCACCACAGCATCCGTTGAAACATCCACAGAAAAGAAAAGTACTTCAACTGATGCGACAAATGAGTTATCGGCATCAACTAATGGTGAAAAAATTCATCAAAATGGCGATAATATTGATCAGGAAATTGTTGAACAATCCAAGGCACAAATTGAGGTAAACTCCAAAACTGAAAACAAAGTTTTTGCTGCTACCTTAGATTCTTTTCCCTCTACCTCCATTAATCCTTCTAATGCCCAAATCCATGTTAAAGATTTGAATGCATCTACCAAAAATGTTGATGAAAACTTTAAAATTAATATTGATGAACCCGTTATTCCGAAATTCTCTGATATTGAGAGGGTGAAATGTCCTATTATTATCCCAACCTCTTCAATTAGCGAGTCGGTAGAAACAGTAGAAGGTACTGATTATAACAAGCAAGTTGAAGAAAGCGCCTTGTTGCCCATTGAAATTATAGAGACTGAAACCACCCTTGTAACGGCCGATAAGATAAGTGAGCCTTCTCCTCCGCCACTTCCTATATCCCCACCCCCTTCGCAGGTTTCTGTGTTTGTATTTACAAACAATGAGGAATCAGTCGAAGATTCTCTCTCAACAAACAGTCCTAAACCTGTCGACTCTGCAATTAATGAGGAAAGCAAGGAAATTTTATTTACTCATTTGGAAGTGCTTCCTGATAGTGCAAGTCTTAAGACTGATATTCCAGAAAACAATGAAAGACCTGAAGAAACAACTAATATGAACAATGAGGTAATAAGTGAAAGCGTTGAGAATAAATTAATTGAAGAAAAAACATCATTTGAAGAAATCATGTGCACTAACAGCTTATCAAATACATTTAGAAACGAAGAAGAGATTTCTATTGCAGCTGCGGTGATAAATGAAATAACAGAACATGCTGCCGAAATAGTTAATCACCATTTAGGAATTAAGGAATACGAGTCTTTACAGAAAACTGATTTAACAGAAGACTCTAACGATGAAATCAATAACGAAGTGGAAAATGTTGATCACAAGGGACTTGCTGAAGACAATAATGCTGGCGAATGTAGTAATGATAAGTCGGCGGAGTATTTAATAGAATCTGCAATAGTCCCTATCCAAACTATTGATTCTATAACTGACAGTTCCTTGACATTTTCTCCGCAGGAGTCAACACAGGCACAAAATGATGTGATTTCCCTGAGCGTTGAATAACGTTGAAGACCAACTAAGGTGAATAAACTCACACGTTGTTAAATTTAAACTACCATCTATTCGTTTCAATCAATTAAATAATCTTCGCTGGTATTCTCCTCATACTAAATTAATAATAAATCATTGCATACGAAAAAAATGAAGTATTTCTTTCTTCATCTGCATGAAATGAAAAGAGATTTAAAAAAACTAACTTTTTATTTTAAATATTTCGGTATTTTCTTTTTCTGAAAATAAAAGTAAAAAAAAAAATGTTGACAATATTTGTCGAGTTTTAAGCAATGAGATCAGAAAAATTAAAGTTTTAACCATTACTTACACGAGTATACACAAGCAAATTATCGGATAAATGTTTTGTGTACCGTTTTGGCATTGACTGTTGCACACAATAAGTGTTCTAAATTAATACCTAACTCGTGGATAATAATTATAAAATGTGCACAGTTAAAAAATAAAAATTTGCCCACTCAATACTAATCCATGAACATTTAAATGATCCATTATATAGTTGTGACATCGACGAACCCCGAATAATCTTTAAAAATAAAATCTTTTGCATCCACCTATGATATTTGTTTTGTTTATTTTTTAATACTTTTTATACCATTCTTTCTAATAAAGCGTTTAATTATTAATTTTAGTGTATGCTTTTTAACGTGTTGAATCTTTTATTAACAGGAGTTTGGTAATGCTATGGATCTGAAGGATAATATCGCCACGACAGAAATAACACAGGACCTTTCCGTAACATGCGAATAATCCCACTCATAATTATAATATATATAAAAATACATTTTTAACATTTACATATTTTAATCATTTTGTACAACTTCATATCCCTAATCCAAGATTATATGCAAAATAAAGTATACACATAATTTCTAAAAGCTTTGGGCCGTCTTAATATAATTTTTTTAGAAATCAAATAGATAATTAGTTTAAGGAGAGAGCTCATACTCCAGTCGTAAATTTTTGTTCCTTTTTGTGTAAGTTCGAATACTGGGAAGCATGTTGCACTTTACGAATTCATCCGTCTTAATAGAGACTATTGAGAATTATATATTTATGTAGTCCAATTAATAAAATTATTATAACATCCAAGAGGACAACTTCTGAAATTATATTCCTTTTACTTTTTATTTAAATTATCCACCCCTATTCTGCGTTACGATTCGTGGCTACGTTTCTAAGTTGCCTTTTCAGTAACGGAGTTGTTTCGATTTTTGTTTTTATAGGAAAAAGTAATGAAATTTGAATAATTTTTTTTATTTATAGAATTTTCAGTTTAATTTAAACCTTTTTCAAAATAAATGAAACTTTTTTCAAAATGAACGAAACCTTTTTCAGATTAAACGAAACTCTTTAAATTAAACGAAACTTTTTCAAAATAAATGAAACTCTTTTCAGAATAAATTAAACTTTATTCAAATTCAATTAAACATTTTTCAAATTAAATTAAACCAGTTATAGAATTTAATAGAAAACAAACATATTCATTTTTATATAATACTTGTTAAAATTAATGAAGAATTTGTCCACTGACCGCTTTAGGAATTGTAATGATCATATCCATAACATAGTTCTCACAATAATTTTGATTAATTTGTGCGACACTTTCCTCAGTTACACTTATGCTCTGTGGTAATGTCACTTAATAATGATCGGGCGTGAAAATTTATCTTAGAAAATGTTTTCTCTATCGGGTTCAATATATGAGAATAAGGTGATATTTCGAATTTCCTGGGTTTTATGGATTCTGGCATTATCCATTATTAAAAATGAATTTTGTAACTGGGCTGCTTTCAATTTCATCCAGGAGCTCCCTAAGAAATATTTAGAAACGGGCTGAATTTACAGTAGAAAGGGAAAAAACTTTGTGGTAAACAACACCAGCATTATTTATCGCAGCAATTAAAGTAACGTTCCTTCCCCTTATGGTTGGCACAACAACATGAGCTCTTTCACCTACCTTAGCACGTGCTTGTGAACGCCGTAAGTGTAAGTTAGACCCGCACTCATCTATAAAAATCATTTTTTCTTTTTGTTGAGGAGACCAAATTGCAAATTCTGAGGCATAGGGTACGTTCGTAAATGCAGTAGTTGTGCAACATTGCAGCATAATAAAAATCAAATGTTCAAAAATGCAATACTTGGCAGCAGTGACTTGCGTCGAACGTTTTTTTACAGACAAATGGCAATTCTGTCGCAAATTTTTGTAAATTTAGCAACAGTTTGATTTCAGTTGCAATAGTTCGCGGTAAACCATTTGTTCGACAACATTGAAGTTTCGTGAAATAGAAGTTATTAAACAAAAGAAAATTTTACTTTATTTGCAGAAAAATGGAAAAATAATAAAATTTTACCGATATTGTTATAGAAAATTTTAATTATTTATATTTTTAGTTACGAGGAAGATTTCACATTCAACATACAAAAATTAATAATACGAACTAGACTGGATATGGAGTCGGTCTTCCAAGAAGGGAGAAAGAAGAAGTCAGTATTGCGGGGAAAAATCTTACTAAAAATTAAAGAAATCAAACCGGCCTTTGAAATGACAAAAGAACAAATAAGAAAATGGCTGTAGAATACATCATCTTGATACCGGTTTATTACTTCAAAGTAATTTTTTATTTTAGGAATATGCCTTCTTTTTAGATTTAATTGATTTTTAATAGCCAGAAGTCTTTTAATTTTTGTCCCTATTCTTTTTTTATTATAATTGAATAGAAAGCTCTCAGGTCCACAGTCTAAATTTTCAATAATATTTGCTATTGTTAATTTTGAGAACATTTTTTTTTAATTTTTGCAGAACGTTCTAAAAAGCAAATTCTGTTTAGTTATTGTGCAGTAGCAAGCATCTGCAACAGCTGATCACGCATTAGCAACAAAACTTGGCATTACTGCCGCAGTGGTGCAAAAATTTGCTGAATTTACGAACGCACCCATACTCTCGACGGTTTTCAATAGCCGATGCGCTATTCATACGGTCCATTTCGATGGAAGCCATTTTCAGCGTTATTTTAATCTGTTGAAAATTGTAGACAATGCAAGCGTTACATTAAATTGTTCAAATAACTTTTTGCGAATATTTCTCAAAGTTATTCCCGGCTCACTCTCCACAATGGTCTCAATTTTTTCCAGGATTTGGGGAATTAATTAAAAAAAAAATGCAACAAAATATTATAAACCTACAAATTCTATAACTGGTTTAATTTAATTTGAAAAATGTTTAATTAAATTTGAATAAAGTTTAATTTATTCTGAAAAGAGTTTCATTTATTTTGAAAAAGGTTTCGTTTAATTTAAAAAAAGTTTCATTTAATCTGAAAAATGTTTCGTTCATTTTGAAAAAGGTTTAATTTAAACTGAAAATGCTATAGTTTTCTTATTTTTTGTAATATAAAGTGAAAATTTAATATATTTATTGAAGGTCAAAGAAAGCTTTGGCTGCATTATGCTAACAAGAGATATTTTGACACTAGATGGAGTCAACCTAACATTATGGTCCGCTCCAACCTCTTAGTGTGCCGTTCCACGCCTTCACGCAGAGACGTAGTGGTCCATTGTGACCTTCAATTAGGAAAAATGAATAGATGAAAATGAAGAAGAAGAAGTGACAGAAGTGGAAACGAAATTAGAAAAGGGAAGAAAGAAAGGTGAAGAACAATACCCATAAGTAAAATTTCTACATCTTAAGGGTTACCCCTAACCAGTCAATTTTGTTCATGAACCCTATTAGGCCCTCTGCAGTCTTTCAGATTTATAAGTTCAGCAAATCGACTGCCTAATCATCTTTTTCCAAGCAACTGTAATCAAGGACTAGCATAGAAAATGGACCACTGTTTTCTCTGCTCCTTCATTGAGGTAATATTCCAATGCCATCTACTGATGCTTTGTCTAAGGAGGCCATGCCTACTATAGCTCTGATCTCCCACCTTCCCATGCTTAGGATAGATTTAGCTCTAATAGGATTAAGCATTGGCAACAAGTTAGGAACGAAATTGTAATTTATTTGAGAAGCCTGTATAAAAAGTTCTATTGGTATACGTTTTCTCTATACTCGAGGACGTTGACTAAGGTGATTCATATATAGACTTGTTTTTTTTTTATTTTGTTATGTACCAACCGTGAAAAAATTACTCTTTTTTTCCAAACTTTTCTATGAATGCTTGGGTAGGGGCCACTTCCGGTCCCGAACATTGTTGTTTTTGAAAAAGCTCGTTGGCTTTCTACACATATTTTCATATGTGGATGTGTATTAAAAAAAAATAATTTTATGTAGACCATTTTTAAATACATAGATATGTAAAAGGGAGACAAGTTTTTAAAATTTTTTTTTAAATGAATTATCGAGTTTTGTCCCAACGTCTTTCAGATTGTAATTTGATGTTAACAAGGTATACTTTTTATATAATAAAGTTATTTTGTTAAAATTAACTACATATAAACAGTTATCTTTACCATGTTAAGACATAGTCTTACAATTTTTCAAAGTGCCTTTGCCACCTGAAAAATTAACCTTTTTCCTTTAAGGATACTAAAGCCATTTATTATTTAAAGATTTATTTATTTAGAAATGAATCCAACCCAACTGAACACGAAAAATCCTCGATTCAAAATGTTTGTTGTTGTCATTAAAAAATGTTTGGTTATCTTTGATACTTATCGGAAAAACTTAATGCATTCGCCGTATTTGATGACCAAGTTTCTGTTACAAAATAAATATAGTGGCCGCGTTAGATGTTTTAAAGCCGGAAAACCTTTCAAAACGTATAACACCAAATAGCAAACAATTAAAAGAGTTCGTTTCTTTAATAAAAGCGTCGAGGAGTTGAGAAAGTTGAGGTGTAGACCTGATTGAAAAGTCTATATAGTAAACTATGTATATACTAACAATGAACGGTAGAAGCCGTTTCTATTGCTATTAGAGAACAATTATAGACTAAAATACACAAATTGAAATAAATAAATTTTTGCATCAGTAAATTTTGTAAATAAATATGCAAAACTTTAAAATTCTTCGGATGTAAAGAACCATAGAGCCATTTTTAAAATGCCCACTTAAAAATTTAATAAACAATAAAAATGATGGCTGGAAAGGGAGTTTGGTTTTTCGGCCACGGTTCTTTTGTTATCATTAACATTAGATTACAGACGGTTATAAACCAATGTCTTTAACGGTTTGAATTTTTTTTAATTATCTTACTTCGACATGTCACCTAGCCCGCACAACTCACAAATTAGTACTCATAGTATAAAAATAAAAAAAACATATTTGTACATGAATAATAATAACTTAAGCTAATAAACAAAATCTATAAACAGCTTATACCTCAATTTGCGGACTTAAACCGAACAACCAAAGCCTTACCTAAATATAAAAAAATATCTCGTAATGATTTCTACCCGTCGCGCATACTTTACTTTTAAAGGACCTTCCTTACCTAGCACTATTCCACATAATCTCTTGAAGGCTACTCGAAGTATTTTCTTATGCGGTTTTATTGCAAATTACACAAATGCGTTATATGCGGCTGGTGTTTTGTTTTGATCAGCTGTTGTGCAAGCAATTTTGGGAAAAATGGAAAATCAAATTGTGATTTTAAAAGAATTTATGGAATTAACTAGCAGATTGTACCCGGCGTTGAGCGGGTTATGTAGTTTGGATTAGTTTAAAAAATAAAAAATGTTTTTAAATTAAAAAACAGTGATTATTTGTTGTTGTTAAAGAAATTTAAAATTTTTTATTATTAACACTTAAAAAAATACAAAAATCAGTAACTTAAGTATATATATTAAAAATACAAAAAATAAACTTATTCTATTATTAATACTTATAGGAATATTGAGTACATACATATGTACATATAACTATTAAATGAATGTAATATAAACTTATTCTACAATTAAATTAAATAGTATTATTATTTTGATAAAACGCTTCTATACACAATATTAGCTGTTTTACCAGTTGGGATAAAAATATATACATTTTTCCCACTTGGTACCCGTGAACAGGTACATACATACAATTGACCATGAGAAAAACATGGTGTCTCCAAATTTAAACCATCCACCTTCAATGTTTGACCCTGAGACTTATTAATGGTCATAGCAAATGCTAGTTTTTTATAAAACTCAATTTAGAATTGTAAAAAATATTTTTAAATGTGATTTTCAATTGTTTTGTATTGAAATTCAAAACTTTAAAACGTTCTCGTGAAAAGTTAAAAAAAACAATACCATAATACTATTACAAAAAAATATTTTTTCTTGTAATCAGTGCATTAACAGGCATTGTTTGGGAAGTATTTCTACAAAAAAGGTGGCCATGGGACACCCTATTGCATAAATTTTTCTTTAAATTTAAAAAGAAATTATTATTGGGTCATTTTTGCATTAAAAATAACAGTAAATAAAAAACCGGTTTATTGATTTCAAAACCGGTCTCTGAAAAAATGCTATTATTCAAATTATTCGGAAACCGGTTTAACAAACAACCCAGTTTTTTGAATACTCTAAGTCCTAAATATAAATGCTCTCAATTTGCCCGTTTTTCTCCCCTTTCCCCCTTTTTGAACCCCTTTTGGTCCAACTTTGTAAACTGAACACCTCCAATAGCTATTTGGGAAACGTAACCAAGCTAAATTGTAAAAAATTACATTTAAAAAAGATAAAATACAGCATTTATGCATAAAGTACTAATTTTTGCCCATTTTTTCTTCCTTTGTCCCATTTTTTCCCCTTTGTGTCAAAATTTTGAAAAGATTTATTGCCTATAGCCTGCACCGACAAAAGCTCGATCAATATCCCAAATTTCAAGAAAATCGGTCCAGGCGTTCAGGCGTGATTGGCTAACAAACAAACAAAAAAACAGACTTACAGAAAGATTTATAATATATATTAGGATTACATGTTGAAGAATTTACATACATATATGATATCACAAAACACAGCCATATCACAAAACACCGTATAAACAGTATCGAAACGCAATTTTGACGTTTACCAGCGAATTATGAAAGGGACAGCAAATATTACCAAAAAGTATTTCTGTCCCTTTCTGATTGTCTGTCTGTTTTGTTTATTTATGTTTTTTTTTAGGTTTTGGGGTGGGTTTTTTTATATTGGCGAGAATTAATAAAAAATGTAATTTTTGTGTAAAACTATTAATAAATAATAAAAACAACTACTAGCAATAACAATTTTTAACTTTTTCTTTCAAGAAATTAAAAAATATTGGCAACTTTTAGCAAGAAACATTTTTTATGAACAGTACGTCTTATTTTGATCTTGTAATATTTAGCTTCTTAATAATCTCTTGCACAAGAAATTATATTCATTGTGACCGAAAATCACACACATTTCGATTATTATTTAAATATTTAAGAATCTTTAAACTTTTCATTGAAGAAATTAAATAATATTCAAAATTTTCCCTTTTTTTAACACAAAAAAATGTTTATTTGCATTTAGTTTTTCTACTTTATCCGCCAGTTTTCACTCTGTATATCTGTTGCTTCTAACACATTTGATTCGCAAAACATTATAACATTTTTTTCACCCTCTAAATTGGCTAGTAATTTGCTGCTATGAGCGTTTGTCATAAGTCAATGGTTTCGATACTGTTTATACGGTGTCACAAAACGCTAAGGCCTACGAAAGGCTTCAAAAGAACGCAAGACAAGTAGAGCTGCAAAAACATCGATAGTACTATCGATAGCATCGATAGTTTTATTTTTAATGGACTATCGATGGTTTTTTTCGATAGCGATAGTATAGAAATTTAAGCGGTAATTTTCAGTTTTGCGACGGCTTCAACGCATTGGGTATCTCAATAAATTCATTTTTAAAGCTAAGGTTAAAAAAATAGAGATAAATTTAAAAAAAATTCTTAAGGACTAACTATTAGAAAATAATTTAAACTTACAGAATAGCTGTAAAATAAACCGTTATATACAATCAAAATAGAAAATTTCGTTATGGAAAAAGTAGGATATCTATACATTTTTCTTGTGTGTTTCTATAATTTTTTCCACATATACATATATACGTATGTATATACATCTATTTATATACATATATATGGGGAATTTCGTGTCAAGTGACCCAATTTTTAAAATCGATGTCTCAAGAATAAGATTACTCAATATTATTTCAATATTTTATGATAAAATTGAGTTACTAGAGCTTCAGTTTCGCACGCTAAAGTTTTTGCCTTCTTCTCGTTTGGAAGTATATGAATCCCATGCTCAGCAACCAAGTTTTTAGCAATTCTTGCTTTTCGTTGAAACGTTCCAAACTCAGTCATTATTTTTGAACAACTCCATGACGATGGGGCAAGAATAAGAAGTAGAATTCTTTCAGATCTACTCTGTAACGTTTTGTACTTCTTTTTTATTTGTTCAAAAACTTCTACTGCATCCTTGTGATGTTGATTTTGGCACTCATTACTAGGTCTTATAGGTTCTACTGAAAAGTTAGAACAACCATCATCTCCTGCAGAACTGTCATCATTTTCAGAATTGATTTTGTTCTCATCTGGAATAACCGGTAATGTGTCCAACTTTCCCATCATTTTCCTGCACGATCCGCAAATTAGCAAACGTTTTGAAAGTGTTGGGAATTTTTTTAATAAGTTCTCGGAAATATTTCGCATATCTGATGATCTGTGCTTCTTTTTGTTTAAGGGATTACAACAAAAAGAAGTCAACATTTCCTTTTTGGAAGCGGAAGCCATTGTAAATAACGCACGTCCAAACTTTAACACTGTTTATAAAAAAACTAATTTCCGAATGTCCTTAGAATGCAAATAAATACTTTTTTAAGATCATTTAGGTAGTACGTTTTCATGCCAAACATTGAAAAATCTTATTCTTGAATTAAAAAATAATTTTTTTCATAGATATCCCACTCGCATCCCATTAAGCGATTATAAAGGCTTTAAAGGAAATTGTATAAGCTTTCTTTTGAGCAAAAAAGGGCCCATTTTGAAAAAAAAAAATTTTTAAAAAATTAAATTAAAAAAATTATTTTTGGAAAGATTGAATAAATAGCTATCTAATATACTTTGGAAAATTTTTGCTAGGACCAATAGGTGAAAAGTTACACACATTTTAAAAAAACCCTGTATGACCAAAATGTCCAACTTTGGCCACCTCTAACTCCGGCAGTTCTTGACTGAAAATTTGTGTCTGGCCTACTATCTAATAGTACTAACCTTGGTGCAAATTTCATCTAAATCGAAAGACATCGATTTTAAAAATTGGGTCACTTGACACGAAATTCCCGATATATATATCCTGTACAATTTTTAATTAAAATTGGAAAATTTAGCACTCTTCTAAAAATTCGATACTATCGATAATTTTATACCGGACTATCGAAACTATCGAATGGGCCGACTATCGATAGTTTTGCTGCTCTAAAGACAAGTGTTTTCAGTTAATTTATACTACTATATGTTAAGACATGCACTTTTGTTGAGTAAATATTCGGTTTATTGATTACAATATTTTAAGTGTTTAGACATAACAATATACGCAGTTCAGCTGTTTATTCAATATTCATTTGACAGCTGGTAATTAATTTGACAGCTTGTTGTTTCAACAACATTGTTTTTGCTTTGATCGTTATTTTTTTTTTTGTGTTTGTTGTTGTTGATATTTGAGTTGTCAAATATCAATAGAAAGTGTTCGGAAAATTAATATGCTCATTAAACGTACTTATTATGATAGTGCTGTACTTCAAGTTTTAATGAATATCATAACAATTTATGAATATATTGAGCAATAATTAGTTGACATGCCGTTTATTACGATTTACTCCATATAAGTGCATGTCTGTATTATTCACAAAATACACAGAATTGAAACCTTTGACGTTTAAAAACGCTCAAAGCTGCACCTTAACCTACCTCGTAGAGGGAGAAACAAAATATTTTAATGTTTTGCGAATCAAATGTGTTAGAAGCAACAGATATACAGAGTGAATACTGGCGGTTAAAGTAGAAAAACTAAATGTAAATAAACATTTATTTTGTGTTAAAAAAGGGATTATTTGAAATATTTTTTAATTTCTTCAAAGAAAGTTTAAAAATTCTTAAATATTTAAATATTAATCGAAATGTGTGTGATTTTCGGTCACAATGAATATAGTTTCTTGTACAAGAGGTAATTAAGAAATATAAATATTACAAGATCAAAATAAGACGTACTGCTCATAAACAAATTTTCTTGCTGAAAGTTGCCAATATTTTTTAATTTCTTGAAAGAAAAAGTTGAAAATTATTATTGTTATTAGTTGTTTTTATTATTTATTAATAGTTTTAGACAAAAATTACATTTTTTATTAACTCTCGCCAATATAAAAAACCCACCCCGAAAACAAAAAAACATAAATAAACAAAACAGAGTTACAATCAGAGAGGGACAGAAATACTTTTTGGTAATATTTGCTGTCCCTTTCTCAATGGAAGTTTAACTGTCAAACTCAAGTTTCCATTCTGTGTATTTTGTGGTATTATCCTCCATTTTTCTTGTTTACAAATTAATAAATTCAAAAGAGATGACACTCAGTACATAAAAATAATCGATAACTAGTATACAAATTTTGTTCATGAAAGAAATGTATTAAAAAATATATTTTCTTCTTAATTTAATAGTAAACTTTATTATGAAAAGTGTTTTATTAATATTTTTATAATGCAAATAATAAAATGCGAAAATAATAATGCACTCTTTATATTTATCTAAACATATCTATCGAAACCAATCACAATATAATACAATTTGTCATCTCTAGTTGTTATCGCAACCGAATTGAAACTTTTGATAGCTCACCAATAAAATCAAGCTCCACAATTTAAAAGTAAAATTAATTCACGTTTATTGTACACTTAATTGAAAAGGAGTATTAATATAAAAATAATAATTATGTGTATGTATTAATATAAAAACAATAATTAGTTGTGGAAGAAGATATGGCCGTTGTGGCAGAGGTGGTGGCTGTGGTGGCTTCAAAATTTGTATTACTGTTCGGCTTGAATTTTCGCGAATATATGCCACAACAAAATAAAATCTTATTCTACATTCAGAGTACAATGTTAGTTGAAACATTCTACGGCGCCATTAACTATTGTTTGGCGGCAACATTCCCCCCTCCGTAAGTGGACGAAATCTCCTCAAGCTTACTCACGGGATAACTGACGTCCAAAACAGCTAACTTACTCGATGGTCGCTGTAGAATACCATTTATTGTCTTAACAATTGCTCGTCTTATCTGACCATGCTTAGCAATAACTGTTCGCATGACGATACCTTTCAACCAACAGCTTCTCGGTAAGTTTTCATCCACAATTAGAACGACGTCTCCTTCCTTTATTGGAGTTTGCTTAGTAAACCACTTGCTTCTTCGTGTTATCATTGGAGCGTATTTTTTCACCCATCTACGCCAAAACTGGTCCGCGAATGCTTGTGTCTGGTGCCATCTATGTCTCAAGTTAAAGTTGTCAGTACATATAGGTTTATAGCCCGCAGCCGAACCAAGTAACAGACAATTAGGAGTAATAACTTCATCATCGCATGTCTCCAAAGACACAAATGTCAGTGGACGAGAATTTATAATAAATTCAACTTCAATAAGTGCGTTCTTCAAAGTTTCATCATTGAAATTCATTTTGGGGTGTGCGTTGTGTAAAACTGTCTTAACGGAACGAACAAGCCTCTCCCAGGCACCACCCTTGTGGGGAGCTGCAGGTGGGTTGAAGAACCATTCTATATCATCAAAGGTTTTCACCAATGTTGAGTGATCCAATTCATGAAGTTCCTCACGCATTATCCTTTCCGTAGCCTTAAAATTGGTGCCGTTATCGGTATAAATTTGTCTGGGGTATCCACGACGTCCAATAAAGTTCCTTAAACACATTATACAGGAACCTGTATCAAGGCTATCTGCCACTTCTATGTGCACAGCTCGTGTAGTTAAACAAGTATAAATTACGCCCCATCTCTTCTCAGATCTTCTTCCGCTGGATACAGTAATAGGGCCGAAATAATCTATACCAGTAAAGGTAAAGGGCCTCTCCAATATTCCAAGCCTAGCTGGTAGTAGTAATGCCATTTGAGAGACAATTGGCATGGCTGTCTCATTCTTAAATCTTTGACACGTATTCCGTACTTTACAGTATAGTATTCGTAGTCTTGGAATGTAATACAGGCTTTTCAAGTTATTGACGACCGTTTCGTGGGAAACGTGATGGTGACACTCATGAACGTATTTTATAAGTAACATGATTAGATTATGATCCTTCGGTAGAACAATAACATCATTGTGGCAACTAAGGTGCTCAGTTCGCCCACGAACTTTCAAAAGGCCATCATCGTCTAGAAATACGTTCAGGGAAATTAATGTAGAATTCTTGTCTATGTTCTTATCCAATTTCAAATAGCTTATTTCATCTGAATAAACATCAGACTGAGCTCCCTTGTACAATATATTTTTGGCTTTACGAATGATCTCGTAGGTAACCTCATTTGGGACCACTATTTTTCCACATTTAGATCTTAGGTTGTCCAAATAAAGCAGGAATGTTGCGAGTGCTCGATATAAATGTTTCCAATCAGAGAAATATTCGGTATTCAACGATACAGTATGTACCATCGTGTGCAGGTGTAGATCATGGCTTCTAACCTCCGACATATTTGGCGGACCTAGGTCGTCACATTGCGGCCAACTATTTTCATCAACCAACAGAAAATCTGGGCCGTTTAACCACAACGATGTATCAACCTTAGTAGTAACTTTGGTTGCAAGGTCAGCAGGATTCATTTTGGATGGAACCCATTTCCATTGTTGTACCTCGGATGCATCCTGGATCTCGCTCAGTCTGTGCATTACAAATTGTTGCATTTTTCTTGGGTCCATACGTAGCCATCTTAGTACCGTCAGATCATCAGACTACCAGTAACACGAGTTTATCGCTATGCGTTCAATTCTGGTTACCCATTGAGCTAATCTAGTTCCCAGCACAGCTGTCTGTAGCTCCAACCTTGGTATAGATACCGGTTTCAATGGTGCAACCTTTGACTTGGCCATTACGATAATGGTAGAAACCTCCTCACTGCATTGGATTCTCAAATAACATATTGCGGAATATCCGAGCAGACTTCAACCGAAGCGAATAACATCGCGGGACCTCTAGCATAGTAATGAGGGACAAGTTTTCCCTTCATTGCCGCCATTTCACAACAAGATCTATAGGCAGTTCATCGTCCCAGGTAATACCTGATCGCCAAATAGTCTGCAGCAGTATTTTCAAACCTATTGTGTAGCAGGATACGAACCTCATAGAGTCATAAATAGACATTAAAATCTTCAGGACTTCTCTTTTTGTAGGTACTATCTGCTCATTTAAAATATTTCGTTGCAATCTGGGAAATTTGTAATAAATTTAAAGACATCTTTAGTTGGGTCCCAGTGGACACCTAAAATCTTCTCAGTCGTCCCCAGCTCAATAGGGAAAAAACATTTTCCTGACCATTCAACTCTTCCAAAACGGCTATAGAATTTGATGACCAATTACGTATCTTAAAGCCAGCGGAATTGTGTATTTCGAAAACCTGCTTTGCCAGGATCTTAGCCTCTTCCTCGCTGTCCACGCTATCGGTCAGATCGTCTACATAATGGTGACTCTTCACGGCCCTTACAGCCCCAGGATATTGCGCCTCAAATCTATCAGCATTCTTGTTGCGAACAAAGTGGGCTATATATGGTGCACAGTTCAGTCCAAACGATAAGGCGTTCATCACATAGATAGAAGGACCGTCAACATCATCTTCATTACACCTAAGAAATCTTTGCACGTTTTTGTCCTCTTGCCTGACCACGATTTGATGAAACATCTCAGCAATGTCGCCGCATAACGCTATTCGACCAATTCTGAAAGCTAGAAGGACATCAATCAATGGAGTCAATAAATCTGGTCCGCTTAGTAGAAAATCATTCAGGGAAACTCCATTCGTCTTAGCGGCAGCGTCCCACACCATTCTAATTCTATGCGGTTTGTTCGGATTGTTGACAACAAATATAGGTAGATACCATACGAGCAAATCCATGATGGTAATATGCATAGCCTTTATCTATCAAGTTGTTAATTTCTCTTTCGATTTTTGTTCTTAGGTTGACGTCTTTGCTCATCTCAAGGCATATGGAACGTTTGTAGGCTGTATCATGACTTTCAGGTAAATTCACTTTTCCACTTCGCCATTGTAGACCAACTTCAGAACGACCATCTCTATACTTACAAGTTGACTCAAGAATGGAAGTAGCCTTTTAATCCTCATCGGACTGAATCGTCTTCACAACTGACGACTCAAGAGCATACATCTGCTTAACTGCCTCGTGAATCTCCTGGAGTTCATTTTCACAATGTACAATTTTCACATGTACATATGTGTACATTTACCTGATATTCTTGCATATCCCTATTTGATCTACCTTGAATTGACCATCCCAAACGGGTTTTCGTTGCGATTGGACAGACAGACTCCAGTTGTCGCTTCCTATTAAAATAGTCGGCTTTGGATTGGCATATGACTTTAATGGAATTGTCGATAGATACGTATATTTAGCCTTAATTACATCGGCATCAATTGTCTGGGTTGGAAGTGAGAGATTCTTTACGGTACGACCATCCTTCAATGCCTATGTTGATACATTTTGCTGGCCCGATATTCTCAGAGAAGTTCTATATGATGCGGCTCCCATTCATGTAGTATCACTTGTCCATCTGAGGCATAACGGCTCTTTCACACATTGAGCACCTAGAGATTTAAATGTTTCCTCATCCATTAACGTAATTGAAGATCCCTCGTCCAGGAAGGCGTACGTGTCTAACCTTTTGTCTCCAACATGAAGTCTCACGGGTATTATTCTAAAGAAGGTTGCATTTTCACTCTCACGGTATGCGTTTACGTTGGCAGCTTTACTAGCCATTCCAGTCACGTCTGGTACCGCTCCCGAATGAGATTTATTGTCGTGCAGTAGTGGATGATGTTTTGCCCTACAACCCTCAACACCACAAATCCTGTATGCAAAACATTTACGTTTATGTATTTCCAAACATTATCCGCAAATATTTTCTTTCCCGAACAATTGACCACCTTTCACCAATAGGCAACCCAATAAATTCCGAACAATTCGGTAATTTATGACCTGGTTTTTTACATGGAAAACATTTCGGTTCGTTTTTCACCTCGACTTCGGTATGCGCGTTGCAATCACTAAATACCCTCAGAGTTGGGATACCATTTGGCTTTGGTAACATTACCCATTGCAATTTATAGTTGTTCGATAATTTCTCCAATAACTCTTTTACCAACATTGGGTTGTTAAGATGATTGTCTAATTTACAAGCTTCAATCGTTGAACATATTGTTACGTTTTTACCTTTTTAAAAACGTTTAAATATGACATTTTCACCAAATTCCTTTTGATCCTTGGCTGATATTTCAGCAGGTTCCGGCGATTGTTCGGCGTTTATTACCGCCTCTACTGAAGTACATTGGCCCACATCGCAGTTTTTACAGATGACTTTTTCGTGGTCTGATAAATTGATCACACTCACTGTTCGTTGGATTTAACGAGGGACTTTGCTGATAACAAATTGGTCTGAATTTCTGCTGGTTCAACAACCCACAAGCGGTTTTCCACACAATCTCCATCCATACGACCGCAACTATCCTTCTGGCGTGCACTTGATGCTTGTACCCCACGTCTATAGGTATCTCTACATTTCACCAACTCATAATCTGTTGCCCCATATTCAAATTGATGCCATGAACTATCATAAAATCGGCACCAATGATAACCTCGTCCACAATATCGGCAACAATAAAGATGTGACTTACACTAATGTTGGCTATAGTCACCTTCGCCTCTGTTTTTACGTGGATGGTGGCAGATTCTCCAATTGCTGTCCTACGTCTTATGTTGCTAAGTGCCTCACACTTTCCCTTCACTATATCTGGTCTGATGATGGACTGCGTCGCCCCAGTGTCTATAGTGAGGGTGTGTCCTCTGCCGTTTATGTACCCGCACGCCGTAAGATTGTTGTTGCTCTGTTGCATCAGTGATATTGAGATTGTGGGGCCCTCGCTTGTGGGAGCCAGCACTTGCCCCTCAGTGCTAGCTCGTTTTAGTTTAACGGGGACTCTTGTGAAGATGGCTGGTAGTTCGCCTGTTTCTTATTCCTTGATGGTGAGGCGGATCTTGATCTCTTGCGTGGCGCTTTGCAGTTTCTTTGGAAATGGCCACCCTTTCCACAATTGAAGCATTTAAGTTTAGCCTTTTGTCCGTTTTCTCCCAAAACTTGCTTCAACATCTCTTTAAATTTGTCCAAAAGGCATTCCTCCTCCTCCACGACTTCCATTGTTCGCACTTTGCTGACTGGTGGTCTAGAAATCGTGCGAGCGGTCTCCTGGGCTAGTGCGAAGGCCACGGTCTCTGCAAAGGTTGCCTTCTGTGTGGAGCATACCACAAGTTTGATGTCAGGGTCGCGTATGCCATTAACAAACGCCTCACTCTTAAAGTTGTCTATCAACGGATGGTTTTCTCCTGGGTATGTGACCTGCACCAATCTCTCGACCTCAATTGCAAAGGCTTGAAGCGACTCATTAGGCTTTTGCGCTCGGCACCTTAACTCCATGCGGTACAGTTCTCGTTTATGCTCATCGCCGAATTTGCGCTGTAACGCCACCATTAAGTCGTTGTAGTTGTTTCTACGGATGGCTGCCATGGTCTCTAGCATCTCGGCTGCTACACCCTTTAACGCCAAAATTAGTTCCAAAGCCTTTTCCTCATCGTCCCATCCGTTCCTGCTGGCTACTGTCTCGAATTGGAACTTGAATACGGATAGGGGTGAGGTGCCATCAAAGCAAGTTGCTTTTATTCTGCCGGTACTTTCGGATACGACTCGCACTGGTTCCGGTCGCTGGCTCTGGAGGTTGTTGATCTTCTCTTCCATAATCACCAGTTTTCCGTCGACGGTCTTTCCCAAATCGTTCACTTTCGTGTCGACGGTCCTTTCTAAATGTGACATCCTTTCTTCCACACCAGTAATTCTTTTGCTGACCGACTCGTGTATTTCTTGTAGCTTCCCTTATGTTGCCTCGAGCTCCTTTTCTATTTTTGACAAAACCGCTGTTTGCATTATTTTCATTCTTTGTTCAATATCTCGTCGGGACTCAGCCAGAAGTTTCTGATTTTCGGCTCTAGAAGCTTCTTACACTTCAGCTAGAAGTTTTTGATTTTCGGTTCTAGAAGCTTCTTGCACTTCAGCTAGAAGTTTTTGATTTTTGGTTCTAGAAGCTTCGAATAGCTTCTGGTTCTCAGCTTTGAAGCTTCTTGAACACCAGCAAATAGCTTCTGGTTTGCTACTTGCATTTTCTCTAGTTTACCCAACTCTCGTTTCAGCCGGTCCACTCTTAGTTCGGGTAGTTTAATTTTATTTATTTATTTCTTTTTAATTATTTATTTATTTTTACTTTTGGATTTTGCAATCCCACTTCTGACACCAATTGTTACGTTTTTACCTTTTTAAAAACGTTTAAATATGAGTTCGTTAATTGCAAACAAAGTAAAAACAAATATGTGTTTAATTTCAGTTAAACTCTATTCTTTACACTACTTTTGTGTACCACCGAATTGTGTACCACCAAATTAACGATACAACAATAATAATCTGTTTATTCACTTTACTAGTTCACACAACTATCCGCTTTACAACAACGACTTGTTTTGTTCGCACGCAACTTCACACAAGGCTGACTGAACTCTTAGTGACTGCTGCCTGTTTTGTCCAGCCCTTTTATAGTCCGACACAACCAGTCTAAGGAACATTCTTAAAGTGGAAGGTTCATGATCTCGCCTTCTCGAGAGGTCTATTGCAAATACATTGTTGTTTGTGTACTTTGCTTATGTTGTCTATTCCTTTTTGTCACATACATCATGTTGTTAGTACCAGGCGCAACCAGGTTCGTTGTATATATGTGTGTGTGCAGCTTTAGATAATCAACACGTTCATTGTATTCTTAGTGTTAGTGTGTATTTGTATCGTGTGGCTTTTGTTTATCGTTTTTTGTTGTTAAACGAATGAAGTCGCCGTGGTGTAGTAGGTAGTGTGTTGGCTTACTATTCGTAAAGCCCGGGTTCGTATCCCAGGTCAGACATCAAAAATGAAATATAAAAAAAAAAAATTTCTTCGGCGACTTCCTCTCAGCAGATTTCTGGCAAAAACTCTGAGAGTAAATAAACTGCCATGAAAAAGTTTCTCAAAATTCTGTCGTTCGGAGTCGACGTTAAACTGTAGGTCCCGCCACTCACGTATAAAATTAACGCACACAACATGAGTGGTGTGAGAAGCTAGGCCGTAATCCTGACTGAAGGGTTGTAATGGCCAATTATGTATGTATGTTGTTAAACGATATTAGGTCGTTTCGATTTGCGTAACAATATATTTCCCACACACATAGGAAAATCAATAATTGCCTCTAATTTGTCCTTTGGATGTGGCATTTGTCTCGCTTTTTCGATCATACATTCCACTATTAACTCAGGGCGACCAAAGTACCTTCTCAATGTCCGCACTATCTCTGGAACCATATCGGGAAGCAAAAGTTTGCTGCGAACAATTTCACGAGCCCCACCCTTTTCCGCATTAGAGTACCCACCAACTGCTGTACTATTCTCAAAGCTGCTTATAAACATTAGCCACTCCCCTGGATCACCGTAGAACGTTGATAATTCTCTCGGAAGTACTTGCCTTGCAGCTATCTGTTGTGTTGTAGGAAAACTTACACTTGCGTCATTGAAATTACGTCGTCCATTAGGAGGATTTACAGTTGAATTATCATTTCGTCGATAGTTGTTTGGATTTTCTCCAAACTGTTGTAAAATTTTACATCTTTTCATTAAATAACGCTCTTTTAACTTTTGTTCTTCTTCCAGCATTTCAAGCTCCAATACCTTTTGACGTTGTATAAATGAATTGTCTACATTCTTTTTATCAACATAAATATGTTGCATTTTGTTTTGCTGGCCGTTATCAACACGAACATGATGCATTCTGTTAATACGTTGATTGTTCACATAAACATTCTGTGGCACATGTTGCTGAAACATTGTTGCCGAATTCAAACTAGAAGGGCCGTTAATGTTCGTTAATGTTTCCGTGCATGTCGTTGCCTGCTTGTTCATATAGCAGTTGTTGTTGTTGTATAACAGTCAATTCTGCGTTACTGCTGTGCATACCAATACTTGATCGTTGTTTGTTGTAGTTGTTGTTGCAGCTAACGTATACATAGGAGATCTGCTTGACGAAAAGTTGCATGCGTTGTTTTGCACAACTTGTGGTACAGTACTTATAAAAGAGTTCAGTTGCCCACCACTGCCTTGCATTTTCAAGTTAGAGTCATCAACTTGCTCTGGTGGTGTACCATAATCTGCCATTGGGGATAAAGTGCCTTCGTTTACGTTCATTGATTTGCCTAGTGAGTTTTCCTGTGCTTCAGCGCACACCTGGAAATTCCAGCTCATGTCGTTTATTCCATCATCCACACCATCACAATCAAAGTGCCACCAGCGGTCGCAGGACAGCTTTGTCCACATACAAATCTAGGCGGATTGCTTCCACGGATTCTCGTTGAAATATAAATTTTGAAGAATTGTTATCACAACCGAATTGAAACTTTTGATAGTTCACCAATAAAATCAAGTTCCACAATTTAAAAGTAAAATTAATTCACGTTTATTGTACATTTAATTGAAAAGGAGTATTAATATAAAATAATAATTTCGTGTATGTGTTAATATAAAGATAACAATTAGTGGTTAAAAAATATGGCCGTTGTGGCAGAGGTGGTGGCTGTGGTGGCTTCAAAATTTGTATTTCTGTTCGGCTTGAATTTTTGCGAATAACTACCACTTGCAACACAACAAAATCTTATTCTACATTCAGAGTACAATGTTAGTTGAAACATTTTACGGCGCCATCAACTACTGTTTGACGGCAACACTAGTACTACAAAACAGCTGATATATTTTAGCAATGCATGAGTCACATAGAAAAGTAGAAAGTAAACCTACTTCGTGCATTCTATGCGTTTTCTTCTGTAACTTGTCACAGACAACTACACTGATTCTACTTTTTTGGTATACGCATGTAACGTAAAGTCGCATGAAACGGTCAGATCAAGGTCACTGATCTGATCACTCCCTTATCAAGATTACACAGTTAGTCTTATTATTAATTACAATAATATTTAATAATTATTATTATAGTACATAATAATATTAAAACAAAACAAAAAAAGGAAATAATACTCGCACACACACCTAATCGGAAAAGCGATACAGGCACCGAGCTTTTTCAATAATCAATTTCGGGCGCCGGTAACGAACTCTAAACATTCATAGAAAAGCAGGAGTCATGAGTCGGTACTTAACAATATTCCTACTGTTCCATAACAAAATCCACAAATTTTTATGAACCAGCCTAACGTTGACCTCCTTTCCCAACCTTATGTCTTCTTTTATAAAAAAAAAATATGTATAATATATATAAAAACATGTATATAATATAATAATATATTTTATTTCTATGTAATAATGATGAATAAAAATGAAAAACATCACTTCCAGCGCAACAGGATTCTTAATACTAAAATAGTTTGGTCACAAGTGCCGCTTATGGTTTGACATTTCTTTTGTACCCGGCTTTCCGGAAGTGTTTATTTGATTAAATTTATTTCCTACTACATTTACATTTAAACTTGTTAACAAAATTTTAAATAAATTAAAATTTTTCCTGTTCCTTTTTTCATATGAACATATACATTACATGTACATTACAATCCTTCAGTTAGAATAACGACCTAGTTTCTCATGTTGTGTATGTTAATTTTACACATAATAATGTCTTCATGGATATTAAACAGTTTAAATTACTTGAATCCTACATGTTTGCAAACATATTTAATTCCACTCAAGTTCGTAGTTAAAATATACATGCATATGCAGTTTCATTGATAGATATTTAGCGCAGCTAAAGCTGATTCGGTTTACGAATCACTTAGGCACTCGACATCTACAGTGTTGGTCAAAACATGAAACAAAATTTTATTTGTTAGTACTGTAATCATAAAAAATAAACTCCGTTAAAAAACAAATTCTTATTTCATTGTTAATATCATATGTTGACCTAACCTAGGGTGACTACTTTTAGGGTGAATTATGGGTGAGTTATGAGCAGGAATACAAAAAGTAAACTCAATTATTTTTTTAGCTCAAAACAATGATCATATTTTGTAAAAAAGTGTACTAAAACATTTTAAAATTTAAAGATTCATTGTATCATACTTTTTAAAAAAGCTTTGTAGCAAAGAAATTCGTTAAAAAGTATCTCTGCTTAAGGCTGACTTTAAACTGAGTGTGTCAAATATCTTGACAACAGAACTAATGTCATAAAGCTACATTTAAGTAGACAATATCCAAAAAATCAAAATTTTTCGACATTCTATGTTTCCAAAAAAGTAGGACTTCCCCGGACACTGTTTTTTTTTTCGAGGAAACTAACCTCTAACCTAACATGTCATGCTTATAACAAATTAACAAAAAGTAAATTGATTTAAATATTTTACTGGCATAATGTAATGAACTCAAAAATTCAGTGTTTATTTTACTACATAACCTTCATTTCTTACATCCATAAGATTTTGTATAGACGTTGGAATAGAGAATCGTGTTTCACTTGTAGCCCCTTAATTCTAGCATGCTGGTGTCTTCTTCTAATAGTAACGCCGCTGCTTTATAAAATAATAAACTTTATTTCTATGCAATTACGGTGGTAAAAAAGAAAAATATCACCACTGCAACAGGATTCTGAAATAGTTTGGCTGCAAGTACCACTTAATTATGTTGTGACACTTCATTGTAGACATTATAGGTGCGTCGTATACAACGCACTTATGTGATCCTTAGAAATTTCAGGCATAATGTCGAATAAAAATATACCAGTTCAATGCGTTTTCCAGCAGGTTTATGACGCTAAATATACTACAAAGTGCACTAGGAAATCGTTGGTAAATAACAATATGAAAATATTATGCTGGATCGCACTGTCATTAGATCAAAATTTATTCGAGAAATTCTGGAATATAGCAAAAACAACAATCAGAAGAAAGTGGCTCACAAACTGGAAAACAATGGGCATTAATTTAGGCTGGGTAAATACATACATATATAATGATATACAGTGAAAGCTCCACTGGCGGACATTCAGTTAGACGGGCGATTTTCTAAGTCCCGTTAGGTTGTATTTTTGGAGCAAATTCATCTCTTCTGGACGGACGCTCCCTTGGACGGACGCGAACAGCTGCTTTTCAAAAAACATCTCCTATAGACGGACAAATAAATATTACAAAAGGCAAAGCCGAGCAATTTTATTGTATTTCGGTTATCCCCCTTTTATACTATGCACAACGTGTAGAAATTACATAAATTTTTCTTTGTTGAGTGTGTATTTTTCAACTTAATCAGCTTATGTAACATTGCGTAGTCCGGTGATTCCCCGGTTTATTATTTTATGTAATGTGATGTTCATAGACAAAATCTAAATTGTCTAAATTTTTATTATATGATGTGAAAGTTTAAAGTTAGTGTGTTTCAAAATCGCAAGGTGATAAGATGGCCCCGCCAAATTTTATTTCATTAAAAGAAAAAGTGCCTGTAATTGATATTGCAGAAAATGAAAAACTTTCAGTTCGAGACATAGCAAAAAGGTTTGTGTATTTCAAATTTTGGATAGGTCAGCCTTATTCATATTTGTTTTTTTTAACAGATTTAATATTGGAAAGGCTTAGGCTGTTAAAAAATAAAGATTTCATCAAAAGCAAATGGCATATCTGGGGATAATGTGAATATCAAGAAGAAGGGTTTTAAAGTAGACAAATTCGTCTTCGAATGGTTTTCTTTGGCTAGGGCCAAGAATATTCCACTTTCGGCGCAAATCGTTAAGACAAAAGCCAAAGAAATAGCAGAAAAAGTGGTTGGCTTCAGAAATGGCGTAAACGTCATAAATTTGCTTTTGAATGCATATCAGGTGGAGCTAAATCGCTCTACACATCTTTTGTAAGGCCTATACTCGAGTATGGATCCATAATATGGGATCCTCTGTATAAAAAATATTCCGACGTCATCGAATATGCACAAAAGCAATTTCTGATGTTTTGTATCGCCGAGGACTGAATTTTAGTCCCACAAGTTTACCTTCTTATTCTGCCAGACCAGCATTAATTAAACTTCCTATACTTAAAAGCCGCAGAACTATGTTAAATATCTCGTTCATATTCAATGTAATTACTGGTGATATAGGCTCCAGTTTTTTAATCCATAATATCACGTTTAATGTTCCTCAACGTTCCGTTTTTAGATCCAACTACGCTGGTGCTGATCCAATAAGGAGAATGTGTAAAGAATTTAATAAATTGTATATGCTAATAGATTTTTCTTCATCGAATAATGTTATAACAAAAATAATTTAATTATATATTTAAATTCATAGTTTTTAAAATTGATATTTTGAAACATTACTAAATTGCCTGCAAGGAATATTTCCATAGGCAAATAAAATAAAATAAAAAAATAAATAGCTGCAGACATCATTCCAGAGGATGTTACTCAGTTCAAAGAAAAACTCGCTTTAATACAAAGTAAGTACAGACCCGAGGATTTTTACAATGCTGACGAGAGTGGTCTATTTTTTCGGGCATTGCCTAACAGAACACTATCTCTAAAGGCAGAAAAATGTACAGGTGGTAAATTGTCTAATGAAAGACTCACAATTCTATTTTGCGTTAATATGTTCGGAGAGAAGGAAAAACTGTTGGTTATTGGTAAAGCGGCTCGCCCACGAACCTTTAAAATCACCGCAATTGCCGCTTTGCCGGTTGATTGGAAATCAAATAAGAAGGCTTGGATGACTGGTGAAATTATGACGGAGTGGTTAAAAGGGTTGAATAAAAAAATGATGTTATGCAACAGAAAGATTATTTTATTTTTAGATAATGCTGCATCCCACCCAAAGGAGTTAGTGCTAACAAATGTAACAATACACTTTTTACCAGCCAATACCACATCTGTTTGTCAACCGCTAGACCAGGGCATTATTCAAAGCTTTAAAGGACCTTATTTTAAGCACATCATATCAAAAATTAATTTAGCGAATTCGGCCTTAGAGCTTTCAAAAGGCATAAATGTTCTTGATGCCTTATATTTCATAAAAACCGCTTGGGAAAAATTTGAACCTGCCAGCATCGAACATTGTTTCCAAAAGTCCGGATTTATGCAAACAAACGATGACGTTGAGGAATTTGAACCCCAAGATGACTTGCCTTTATCAACATTAATAAATTTCTATAAACTACATACATACATACATAATTGGCCATTACAACCCTTCAGTCAGGATTACGACCACTTATGTTGTGTGTGTTAATTTTATACATGAATGGCGGGACCTACAGTTTAAAGTCGACTCCGAACGACAGATTTTTGAGAAACTTTTAATGGCAATTTTTATTCACTCTCAGAGTTTTTGTCAGAAATCTGATGAGAGGAAATCGCCGAAGAAATACTTTTTGTATTTTATTTTGATGTCTGGCCTGGGGCTCGAACCCTGGCTTTACGTCTAATAAGCCAACACACTACCTACTAGACTACGGCGACTTAAATTTCTATAAACTATCCGATGTAAATGAAGATAATTTTGAAGATTTCGATAACATTGATGAATGTGCTTCAACTGAAAAAGATTTGATGGAAAATATTTTGGAAGATCAAGAAGAAATATTTATTAGTGATGAGGACCAAGAAATTCATTCAGAGCCGAACGGAATAAATACCTTTGAGGAAGCTTTTACACAAATTCAATGATTAAAAGCCTTTTCGTCAAACGACGTTGTAACAATTAAAAATTAATGAATTTAGAGAGCCACTACGAGGATATGTGGAAAAAAACAAGCAAGCAAACTATAAACAAACAACAATTTTTTAGATCTTAATAATATTTCTTGCCTTTATATGTCAGTTAATTAGCTACTCTGAATATAAATACATATCTACTTATGTACAATATATATGAATATGAGAAAAATAAAAGGTAATGAAAATATTTTTAAAGCATATAGCATATATCATAAAGCATAACAGTTATCGTTGGCAACAAATAATATACAGGTAAATATGTATTTATTAATTTTTTCCCGAAGTATTTTAACAAAATATCCCTTGGACAGGCATCTCCCCTAGGCGGGCAAAAAAGCCTCGACGGTTGGTGTCCGCCTATGAGAGCTTTCACTGCAATCTCTATAAAATATTAAACACTCTTAACAACATTAGAAATTAGTACAAAAATTTTTATTTTTTATAATTATTTTGGAAATAAAATGGGGTTTCCTTATTTTTTTCATAGAGTGAATTTTAATATTAATTTTATTTTAATAAAAAATTTAAAATAAAATAAAATAAAAATTTTTAAAATAAGAATAAGTGCAGTTACCTATCAGCAATTTTCTCACTTTACCTTCCTTCTTATTAAATGATCAATTGTACATTGTTTGAATGTCAAAATATTGTCATTTCGCTAACCATTTGTCTTATGAATGGGATATACTATATTAGGTATTTGCCGCTGATTGCTGAAAAAGGCGATTCAATAAAAAAAATAAAAAAAAAAAAAAAAAAAAAACATGAAAACAAGATATTTAGTGAACGTTGTGGCCAGATTTGTTAAAAACGAGAAATTTCGTGGACTGTACGCAATGCGTTAACATATAAAACTTTTTGCAAATATCTTTTTGGCTGAATTCACCTTTAGAACCTTTACATTTTTTTAAATAAATTTAATTAAGCTCTATAAACATTGAATAAAAAATAAAAGTTTGGCTTAAAAAATTGGTACGATTTTTATATATCAGCAAAGGACAACAATTTTTGTCTTTTGTTGTTAAGTGAAATGTAAAAGTATTTATGTATACTTGAATTAAACTTATAAAGAGATACTGGAATTGCCTCAGTACAATATACATACATATGCAATTAATCCGTGACGAAACAGTGTTCACAATAAAGTGTTTCATTCAGGTAATAAATGTTACTGAATTGTACAATATACATCAAGAATTTTGCAGGAAAACAGTTCTTTAAGGTTTATATGTAATGACTGCATGCAGTACATACAAAATGTAGATGTGGTGCTAAGAGAAATTCAAGATGATGCGAATAAGAACAAAAAAATTTGGTGAAATATTAATATGTACATATTTGAATGGTATCTTAAACAAATCTAAAATGAAATAAACGGTTACTAGAAGCCATTGAGGAGCTGTTTGAAGAAAGAATGAGTAAAATGGTTAACCCATATTGTCCCAATATTCAATTATTACATTTTTGTAATTTTTTTTCTTTTTTATAAATATTATTTTTATAAAATTTATTCGGTTTTTATTTGCTTTTCTATAGTTTATTTTTAAAGTATAGTGTTGGAATTTTTGTAATTGAACACTGGACACTATTTTTATTTCTTCTCACTGATATGATTATTGAAGAAACAGATCGCTATGCACAGCCGTCGAATTCCAGTTTTCCACTAGACAAGATTATTGTACAACGACTCCTAGGCAATTTGGTATCGTCTGGATATCACACTGTACCCACAGCTAGCGATTATTGGTCAAAAAACCATATATTAGGCCTTCCTGTTGTAAGTAATGTATGCCAAGAAATAAATTCTTAGACATTAAGAAATATATTTACTTTAGCAAAAAGAAAAGAAGGACAAAATAGCATAAGTATGGTTTAATTATCTTAAAACTATTTTTTATTATATTTACCCTTTATCATAAAATATTAGATAATCAACAAAAAAAAAATGGGAGGGAGGAATGCATGCAAACAAGGTAAAGTTTCTGATTGTGGTCAACGTGGCGACCAGCAGGACGATCCTTGTCTTGATGTATTCAAGTTGACACGCAGCCTCCTCGTGGCCCCTCCTGGATGGCATTCTAGCACCCGCTAGATGTTAACTAATGCGTGCAGCGAATGTCCAATCCCCTGGACGTTAAATTTGCGTTGTGCGTAGGGCTTGGAACCCACCACTTAAAAACAATTATCCAATGAAAACCAAAACAGAATCCTATAAAAAGATCCCCAGGTAGGCGCTTCCGCCCAGCTGGCGGATGCCCTCATTAAATGTAGGACTGACATCACTGCCATACAGGAAATGCGATGGACAGGACAAGGATGCAAAAGGCTTGCATCTTGCGATGTATACTACAGCTGCCATGAATACAAGCACGAATTTGGATGCGGATTTGTGGTTAATAACAGACTTCGCCACCTTGTCTCTGGGTTCACACCTGTGAACGAAAGAATAGCCACAATCTGCATCAAGGCAAAATCCTACAACATCAGCCTAATATGTGCTTACGCCCCGACGGAAGAAAAGGACGATGTGGTTAAGGATGCATTCTATGCTAAACTCGAGGACGTATACGATAAGTGCCCGGCCCATGACGCCAAAATCATCCTCGGGGATTTTAATGCAAAGGTCGGGCGGGAAGGTATCTTTGGCCCCACTGTCGGACAGTTCAGCCTCCACGCAAACACTACCTCCAATGGTATGAGGCTGATCGATTTCGCCGCGGCGCGTAACATGGTAGAATGTAGCACCAGGTTTCAGCATCTCGACATTCATAAGGCCACTTGGATGTCCCCTGATCGATCAACATCCAACCAGATTGATCACATTGTGATTGACGGAAGGCACGTCTCCAGTGTACTAGATGTGCGTACATTCAGAGGTCCAAACATCGACTCGGACCACTACCTTGTCGCAGCCAAGTTCCGATTGCGCATTAGCGCCTCGAGGTCTGCGCGCTCTAGTACATTGCGAAAGCTGGACGTCAAGAAGCTGCGATCATAAAGGACAACTGAGGCGTTCTCCGCTCAACTCTCGGATAAGCTCCGTCGCTCGCCATCCAATCTCAGCGACATTGGTGGACTGTGGGCCAACATTTCCCACTCTTTGCGCACTACTGCGGAAATAGTCCTTGGTTTCGAGCGCCCACCCCAACGAAATCAATGGTACGACGAGGAGTGTCGCGAGGCTGCTGCAGCGAAAAACGCCGCATACAAGAAAACGCTGCAGTCAGCCGCAACGCGAGTCATTGTCGAAAACTATAGAAAGAGGAGAAGGGATGAGAGACGCCTTTTCAGACGCAAGAAGAGGGAGCAGGAAAGGCGTGAGCGCAAGGAAGTCGAGATGTATAGATGCAGGAATGATGTTCGAAAATTTTATCAAAAGGTTAAGCGTCTAACCGAAGGTTTTAAGCCCGGAGCGTCCTCCTGCAAAGATGAGAACGGAAACCTGATAACAGATTCGCAAGGGATGCTGAGGTTGTGGAGGAAACACTTCTCTACTCTGCTACAAGGTGATGACGACAACTATGCCGCCTTTAGAGATGATGTTCCGAACCCGATCGACGATAACGGCGTGGAGATTCCGCTGCCTAGCCATGAAGAGGTCAAAGTCGCGATTATGCGTCTTAAAAACAATAAAGCGGCGGGTCCTGATGGCCTCTCCGCAGAGTTGTTTAAGACCGGATGTAATGAGTTGGTAGGGCGCATGCACCAGCTTATCTACAAAATATGGCTAGAGGAAAGTATGCCCAACGATTGGAACCTCAGTGTCCTCTGTCCTGTACTGAAAAAGGGAGACCCTACTATATGCGCCAACTACAGGGGTATAAGCCTTCTCCCTTTCGCATATAAGGTTCTTACAGGCGTATTGTGTGAACGACTGAAGCCATTCGTCAAAACACTGATTGGACCCTATCAGTGCGGCTTCAGACCTGGCAAGTCCACCATCGACCAGATCTTCACACTACGCCAAATCCTGGAAAAGACCCACGAAAAACAAGTCAACACACAGCATCTTTTTGTCGACTATAAGGCAGCCTTCGATAGCCCCATAAGGGATCGTGTTTTTGCCGCAATGTCTGAGCTCGGTATACCTGCGAAGCTGATAAGGCTATGCAGAATGACGTTGAGCAATTTCTGCAGCTCCGTCAAGGTAGAAAAGGACCTCTCCGAACCTTTTGGTACCGTGCGAGATTTCAGACAAGGCGACCCCTTATCATGCGACCTCTTCAACTTCGTCATGGTGAGTGTTCTGCGAAAGGCGGGAGTGCATCGCAATGGCACTATTTTTCAAAAAAGTGTCCAGTTGCTTGCGTACGCTGACGACATTGACATCATAGGGCGTACCAAGCGAGATGTTACTGCTGCCTTTAGTGCTATGGAACGGGAGTCTAGTAAGATGGGTCAGGCAGTAAATGAGGGCAAAACAAAGTATATGTTATCGACAAGTAGAGATGCGCGGCGTATTGATTTTCAGGTTACGGCCGATAACTATACTTTTGATACTGTCAAGGAATTCATCTACCTTGGCTCCGCTGTTACCACCAGAAATGATGTCAGTCTGGAGATCAAGTGCAGTATCACTCTTGCCAACAGGTGCTACTATGGTCTCAATAGGCAATTGAGTAGCAGAGACCTCTCTCGTGCGACAAAATTAACACTTTACAAGACACTCATCCTACCCGTGCTTCTTTATGGCGCAGAGGCATGGACCCTATTAAGTACAGATGCAGCGGCCTTGAGAGCGTTCGAGAAAAAAGTACTGCGCAAGATCTTCGGTCCAGTGCGAATTGGCGATGATTTCCGTATCCGATCCAACAGTGAGCTGTACGAGCTCCTCAACGACATAGACGTTATACAGCGTACTAATATCCAGCGGCTGCGCTGGCTCGGCCATGTCGTTCAAATGGAAGAGGATGCTCCGGCAAAACGGGTATTTGATGCGGGAATCTGCGGAAGTCGGCGAAGAGGACGACCTTGCATCCGTTGGAAGGACCAAATCGAGGAAGCCCTGTCATCGATTGGTGTAGCCAACTGGCGTAGGCGCGCACGAAGCAGAGGCGCCTGGAAGGATGTGTTGCGGCAGGCCGAAATCCGATAAACAGGTTGTTATGGCCAATTAAGTAAGTAAGTAAGAATCAACAAAAAATATTGCAAAAGTTTATACGCGATAAACCAATTCGTTTTGGCAATAAGTTATTGTGCCTCTGCTCGGCATCTGGATAACTTTATAACTGAATGCCATCGTCAGACTATAACAATGAAGTTGGCTTCTGAGCCGAAGTTATTCTTCGGTTAAAAATAAAATATAAAGTTTGTAGATAGGTATAGTACGTACTTCTACAATTTCTTTACACTTTTTTGTTGTTATTAAAAAACTTCTTCTGGGACGTTATGGGTTAAAGATCAATTTTAGTTAATAATGTAAACAAAGTTAAATACAACATAAAAAACGTTCCAAGCAATATGTGCATAAAGACGAAGAAAGTAATAAATTGACCATCAAACAAAAAACAACAAAAAATTTCATTTGCTAAAACCGTTAAAAACAAAGTGTTACCAGATGTAGGCAAACAAGTACCTCTAAATGAGTAACCAGAGAATTAAAAATCACCGGACAATCAACTAATTTTAAAATAGCAAATGTTGAATGTAGACGAAATGATACAAGAATAATACAAAGAGAAAATGGTAAGGAAAGGCAACACACAATGAAAGCTGTTTAAGATAAAATTCGAAATAGTATGAAATTCAGATTCCTACTCATTATACAGGGCCCACAAGTTGCAATTGTTGTACAACTTAATCAAGTCCAACATGTAACGTTCGAGGGCTAGTCGATTGAATGAATATCAAAAAATTTTGATTTTTGATCGATCGAGGATTAAATTGAACAACCAAATCGGTACGTGCCAGGGCGATTTTTTATTTCATTCGTTCGTTTCATTTACCGCGTATTTCGTTTTCCATATCGAAAGCTAAACCGTACTGTCTAACTCGTTCGAAATGATGGCAAGGTTGTATTTATAAACAAATGGGAAATATTGGAAAACTTGGGAACACTGCAACTAAAATGTCTCAATGGACGAAAATTTCCCATACCAAAATTAAAATTAATAAAAGGACATAAATGTAATAGTGAGATAAAAACATGATACGTAATGTATAATACCTATGTTAATATGAGAGCAAACTATTTATATATTGTTTTTGTCATTTTATATTCAACGTCAATATTCAATATGAGAAACAAAACGAGTTCAAATTGCAATATAACAATAAAGGCACCAAGTAAAAGGGACTTAAAACTTAAATAAAAACAAAAATAAACACAAAATAAATAAAAACAAAAAAAATTCAAATTCAATGAAAAATTAAATTAAACGTTACGTTTTCCTAACTCTATATCTAAAATACTTTTTTTCATTTGTAGTTGTTGCAGTCTAAGTTTTGATTTTTCGATTCCGTTTTTCTTTTTAAATTCAAATTTTTCTTTTTTTAATTGAAAATTTTGTTTTGTCAGTTCAAGTTTTTCTTTTTCTAGTTCAAGCTTTTTTAATTAAGTTTATATCGGCGTTCTTGAGTGTCTGAGCTTATCTTTAAATATTTTTGCACTCCTGCAAGATTTTCAGAGACTTCCTTCAAAACTTTTGTTGAATTATCTTGGTAGGTTATTTGATTTTCAACCTTTCCAAAAGGGCATCCTTATTTATCAGCTTTCTTACCGGCCGCTGGGGAGTAGTCTTTTTATTGATCAGTTCTTGAAAGGAAAAGTCTGAATTAAAATCTTCCTCTTCATCATCAATATTAATTTCTTTATTGTGAGTTTTATTCGATGATGGTGTGGTGTTTAAACGAGATTTTGCACCAAACTCCAAAGTGCTACTCATTCCACTAACAGCCTCCTCGATCAATAGAAGATCAGACGTTTGCTGTTCCAAAGGTGTAAGTGAACAGTATCTGCTTGGTCCACCACCTGTTCCAGAAATACTGCTTCGGTTTCGACGACATTTAACCTTCACATAGTTTTTGTAGTCCGCCCAAACCTAACAAATGTTTACAAATATATTATTCCAAATATCCATAGCGATGTTTAAACAAATTTACCTTTTTCCAGCCCTTAACATCACGTTTAGGTGGTCCACATGCATTTAAATCTGTGGACAATTTTTGCCACATATTGTTCGATTTATTTTGACCATCCGGAACATTCAAATGGCCTTTTGCGAAGTCAGGATGCTTCGACATGAATTGAACCATTTCTTCGTATTGTTTTTTATTTGTGTATAGGCTTTTTTTGAGTATCCCTTAAAAGACAAATATTTATTTCTATTACACATATTTATTATATTTTTTTATATATATTTATTATTTATATTTATATAAATGTTATAATATTTATTATTAACATTTACTCGTTTCTTGTACACTTTTATTTATTTTAAATTGTTAAAATACTTACATTTTTGTTATTCTTCCAATTTGTCACTAGCAAAATAGCTTTCGAACAATTTCCTAACGCTTTTCTCATACCTTACGATTGTTTTCGTAATACAGAGTTGCTTTTTCGAAAGGGAAATTTAATTGTCGATCACTTTTGTTCTTTCGTTAAAAATTGTACGAATATCGTAATACACAGTACAAATCGTTCGAACTCTTAAATTGTGCGATGGATGGCCAAACGAGGATCAACTCACTTCTATCCCCTTCCTATCGATACGTGTCCAGCAGAGTATAGCAATATTGCGCCTACGCTCCCGCTGCCAACGAGATTACGCCCCCTCGAAGAATGAGTGGCCAATATCTAAATTTACCGAAGCACTATGAATACCTATGCAGATTACCATGTCGCAGATTGCGGGATTCGTACAGGCCCTGGGTAGCTCATCAGCAATGCAATTTTCAACGATATTCCTGTGTTCCGGAACTCATATAAGAGTTACCGAATTTTCTAGAAGAAATTCTCAACCTTCGTGAACAAGGACGAACGTTGAAAAACAACCTATATATAGATCGACAAGTCATAGTGAATATGTAACTTATTTGAAGAGATGGTGAAAGTTCTGTGATGTATATTTGAAATTGACATATAGAAATGAAATCTTATCGTATACTTAACGATAGTGATCTTAAACAAATATCGGGAGGGCCATCTATCGGTTTAAATTTGAACCATCGTTTATTTCGAATCAAAAAATTCAGTATGTTATCTCATTGAACGCAATGAAGCGATTTACGCTTAAGCAACCTTGGGATTTATTGGAAGTTTATTTCCAAAACAAAGACAATTGGTTGGAAATTGCACGGAAATGTAGTACAAAATTTGGTCGCAGAGAAGGACTAACAGTGCCTGGTATACGCAAGTTTACTGCTGAAGTTCGCTAAACTGGCTTCGTTTTCGCTTTGCTAGATGGGCCAACGAGAAACTGCGCGATGATGTCGATTTTGCCAAAAACTTCACCTTTTCGGATGAAGCTCATTTTCATCTTGGTGGGTACGTTAAAAAGAATAATTGCCGTATTTGGGACTCAGGAAACCCACTCGTGATCTTACAGCGGCCAATGGACCCATTACGAGTGACTGTTTGGTGCGGCTTGTGGAGAGCCCATACTTCTTTGAAAATGAGGAAGGCGCAACAATTAAGGTCAATGGAGACACCTAATAGTTTTTTTTTGTACCCGTTCTTCATGGTATTGATGTGAACGATGTTTGGTTTAAACAGGGTGGTACAACTTGCCACAATCAATTTATTGCGTCAAACGTTTAGTTAGCAGAAATGGTGGGGTCAATTGGCCGCCAAGAAGCTGCGATTTGATGCCGTTAGACTATTTTCTGTGGGGCACCGTTAAACAAAATTGTTGTGCCGACAAATTAGAGACAATTGGGAATTTGAAGGCCAACATTCGTGATGCCATTGCCGAGATATGACCCCATACACTTGAAAAAGTACACGAAAATATTTCCGGTCGAAGGAGGTACTGTCAGGCCAGCTGCGGCAGCCATTAGAATAAAATAAGATTCCACTTCTGACTGGAACAATTGCGATTCACAATAAAAAAAAAAAATTTGGAAAAATTTTAAACCGTTTTGATCTAAAGCATTTTTAAATTTAAACTTTTAAATGACCCACCCTTTAGTTAGCTAATGCACCCACTTAACAAAAAACTCAATTACAATAATCGACTGCGTAATAGCAAAATTGCTGGTTATGAAATAATATATATATCAATTGCAAATATAAAAAAGAAATATGGACATGCTGCTTTTCTGGGAAGATATAGACACACAAGGGTCGATTATATGATTCCTTATAAATTTCTGAATAGAATATTCGATTTTAAAATTACAAATAGGGAGTTTACACTAAGCTTGCTCAAAGATGAGTGACAGAGCGGGCTGTGGTATATTTATTAAGGGTCGTGATATTTAACTTTCTTATAAGCTGTCTGATACCGAAGTGTCCCAGTTAGGTCCAAGCAGAGATTATAGCAATTTTGAAAGCTGAGCAATGTTTGTTGATTGGCGGGATTTTCCCTGGAAAATTCTTGATTTACACTGATAGCCAAGTAAGTTGCAATTAGAGGGCATAGATATTCGTTCGATTAATTTTTTCTTATTTTATTGCCGTACTCTGCTGTAAACGTACGGACAAGAATAGGGCTGACTCACTGCTGTCCTTAAATTGCATTGTCATCCATCGCACAATAGTGATTCTTACTGGCCACTATCAGTTTTGTAAGCATGCCGACAGACTTGGCACTCCGACCAATAACTACTGCAGGAGCTGTGGATCTAAGGAGGATTAAGAGACATTCACGACATTATTCACCTCATGTGTCGAATTCTTCTGACCTCTCATTTTCTGCTATAGCAAAATTTATTTTGGACTCGTGATGGTTTTCTCTAGGGAATGTTTGACCCTCAAAATTGAGAAGAGACTGTCTTCCACCTCATTCGGTCATAAAGAGATTGATATTTCTGAACTTTCATTTTCTGACATCGTAGACCGAGCTCTCTAATAAAAAAATTGCTGCAAAAGCAAGATTTATTTTGGACGCGGGACGTTTATCTCTAGGGAATGGGAACCTCCGGGTAGAATTGATTGTGGTATTACAATGGACCTAAATGCTGGCCTGAGTTAGACTTCTTCCTTCGAGGGGGTCCGCAACCTAACCTAACCTAACTTACTTCTAAAAGGACTTCCTTTTATACCTAACGTAACATCATCAAACAAACCTGTTGATAATATCGCATTATATTTGGGAATACGGAATTATAATGATCAAGCAGTTAGTTTTTTACAATATCGAAAGATATTTGGACATACATACATGATTAAGAATCGAATATCACAACTACCTAAAAGTCCCATTTAATAGATGCTGTAATAGAAACCGCTTAAAATATCCTCGTTTAGCAAACACTAAAAAGTATTTTTTAGTAAAAGTATTGGACAAAAGATTTAATAAATTAATCAAACAGTTACAAACAACAAAGCACACAGTGTTTAGAGAGTGTGAAGATCGTTGAGTGAAATAGTTAAAGAAAATTAAATATAGCGACGAAAAGGTATGAACAATGAAACCAGCTGTGTAATGAATAATAAATACAGTGTCGAGAAAAATTTTAGAAAAAACTAATGAAATTTTATCTTTGAAAGAATGTCATGCAACAGAAAAATTCAATTGTTATAACATGACTTCCGCATTATTAAACTCGCTTTGTGAAAAATGAAAATATTTTTTGATATACATACATACAGACATATATAGTATATGAACGCTGATAATGTTAAAGCGACATTTCGCCTGAATTGTAAATATAACAAAACAACAAGGGTTTGTTTGTTTGTAACCAAGTGCGCAAGAAACGCACAGTTTGGCTATAGTTTATTAATTAATTCTTATCCCTAAAATAACTCAGAATTATAAATCATAAATAAGGCTGATCAAGCATTATGTCTACAGTGGAAGGTATAGCAAGAATTTAAACCAATTATTTAGAATATGAAAATATGAACATGTCCAACACAAACAGTGCTGATAGCATTGACTATTAAATTGCAAACGCAAGCAAATTGATCGTTGCTTGAATTTACCAAACAGAAGTGCTAGCAAAAATGTGTGTGTATGTACATATGTACGTTATTGATAGTTTGTAATAAAAATATAATAAAAGAATTACTTTAAACATGTTTCGACAATGATGACATCATGAACATGCTGCACCTCCCTTTTACGAAAGAATATTCATATAACAGAGTTTTATGGACATTCTTTTACAATAATAAAAAAATAATTCTTAAACTAAATTTATTTCTATCTTTTAATTTCTTAATTAAAATTTCGTTCGAGCGTGCTATGCTCTTTACTTATAAATATGTATATATATTTATTGATTTTAATATCTTTTTTTTTTTACTTGGGCGCGCTCAGTAATTTAGTTAGACAATTTTATTGTATAGCTTAAGTTCATTCTTATGTACTACTCGTTCCTTATTAGTTATCATATCCACTATGGTTACATTATTTCTTAAATCTAATTTCTTAATTTTATATGGACCTTTATATTGGTTACCCAATTTGTGTCCGGTTTCATTTTTAAGAAATGCTAAATCTCTTATTCTAAAATTACAATCTAATGTATTCCTATCATAGTTATTCTTTTGATTAATTTTATTTATATTTAATAATTGTTTGGCTCTCCTAAGTGCTACTTTGTTGTGTATTGAAAATAAACACGCATTGATTTTGCTTATATTTAATGATACAAAATACTTTATGAACTTTACGTATAATTAAAAACGTGTGTCTTGTACAAAAAAGGAAGAAAGAAAGTAAAAGAGTAATACAAGCGTGAAGATAACATATGCATGATTGATGACATATACATGATTGCCATATATTATTATTGAGAAGTACACTACAATCTCCCACGCTAATATAGAACATGGTCCTCAAAACGGACAGGCTGTTTTCTGGAACGACTCGACTTCCTTATGGTGTCATTATGCTGCCCTTCAGGTTCCGCTTGTGGTGTAATTAGTTGGTTGGTAGGTGGACGTTGAACTAGTATTTCCTCAATTTTTGATTTATGTGGTCCCGGAGGTTCAGCAACGAAAACAGGCTTTTTAGGTTTTTCTATATCCGATTTGAGTATTTGATTAATATGGCATTTAAGCACATAGCCACTGTCAAGCTCCACTTGGTAATGAAGCCGACCGAACTTGTTTCTAATTGTTCCATATTTCCATAATAATTTATTTTTTCATACCATCGTACTCGAACCCTATCTCCCACGCTAAACTGGCGAACAACTGGCAGCGAAACTGTAGCTTTTTGATGTTGATTTGGACGGATAGCATCAAGTTTAATTTTAAGGTCTCGACCCAGGTACAACTGAGATGGTGTTTTCCCATAGTGTGGAGTGGAGTTGCTCTATAACGGAGAAGAATTTCTTGCATTTTCTTTTTAATATTTGCACGTAGCGTACTGCTAATCCGTTTGTTGCAGGGTCTCCTGGGGCTATAAATTTCTGTATTATGCCATTATTTATACAATAACTTTTGAATGTGTCGCTTTGAAAAATAGTAGCATTGTCTGAGACCATCACTTGTGGGAGACCATGGGTAAAAAATATGTCCTGTAGCAACGTTATTGTCTTTTCGGAGTTTGGGGCATCTCGTTGTAGTCTGATTTCGTTGTAGTCCAATAGCAATATTTTCTTGCCAACTGTTTCATCTTTACGATGCCAATGTGAGTATGGTGCAATTCATTCAAAATTTCTGTGCGCAGTTTTGCTGGTATCACGACACGGTTTGCTTTGAAAATTATACCATTTTAAATTGAATAATCAGGGTCAGCTTTATCCCCGTTGACTAAATCTTTCTTTAACTTTGAAAGCTCTTCATCGCGGTCTGTTTCGTTTGCAATTGTAATTGCTGTAACTGAATATGTTGAAATTTGATTTACGAGTTGCTCTTGAATTATTCTTACTTCCTCATCAATAAAATGTTCGAAATTTGGTGTTTCCTTTATAGGTGCTCTGGATAGACAATCTACATTTATAATATCATCAGCTTTTCGATGTTCTATCTTATAGTTAAACCCCTGCAGGAATGATGCATATCTTAAAAGTCTGCCAGAAGTCATCGCTGGAGTTTTATTGTTGTGGTGAAATATTCGGGATAGGAGTCGATTATCGGTTATTAACGTGAATTCTCTTCCATAGAGATACATAAAAGATTTATCTATTGCGAAAATTATTGCCAACGCTTCTCTATCCAGCTGGCTGTAGTTTCTCTCAGCTTTTGTTAATGCCCGTGAGATAAAGGCTACAGGTCGCTCTTCCCCATCCATGATGTGTAATAATACGGCCGCTATGCCAGTTGGACTTCCGTCGCACACTAATACTACTGGCAGTGTTTGATTGAATGGCACTAGGACTCTATCCTTTAAAATTTCTTGCTTCAGATTTGTAAACGCTTCTTGACATTCTTTTGTCCAAACAAATTTTTTATTTTTTCCAAAAGTTGGCGTAGGGGAAATGTTAACGTGGAAACGTTTGGTATAAATTTTGAATAATAAGTAATCATTCCCAGGAATCTTTTGATTTCATCTGTACTTTCAGGCCTCGGGAGGTTTACAATCGCCTGTGTTTTTGTTGGACATTTTGCTATTTTGTTATAACTAACAACGTATCCGAGGTAATTTGTTTTTTCTTTAAAATATTCGCATTTGCCTTTGTTTAAATGTAACCGGTATTCGTTTAATCTTTCAAGGCAATTTATTAGACGACTTTCGCATTCCTTCAACGTTGAGCCGTGGATTACAATATAGTTAAAGTATGAGACTGTTCCGTCAATACCTCGTAAAATCTGATCGATAATACGATTAAATTCGCTTGGGGCTGATTTGATTCCGAACGATAATCGGTTCATTCGATATGTACCCCTGTGTGTCGAGATGACCTGTACTAAACTACTTTCTGAGTCGACCTTAACCAGGGTTACCGTTGACAATTTCGAAAAAGTGTCATTAAAAGGGTATTTAATGAAAAAAGGGTCAAAGAATATTTTAAAGTAAAATAGGGTCAAGTTTTTAGTGAACAAAAAATAAGATATATTTCAGTAAAAAAAAAAAAACAAATCGAGTTATAACAGTTCATTAGATACATTAAACTATAATAAAAGTATTTCTACATAAAAACAATTCACAGGTACTTTCAAATATTAGTCCCATTATCAAAAACGTTTGACAATATTTACCACTTTTTAGAAATACTTATTCCATTCTTCCAGCTTCGATTCGAGCAAATTGAGAGAGGAAAGCATGGATTCACAAGTTTCTATTTTAAGTTTGTTAGTAAGTTTATTTTTAATTAGTGATAGTTGTTTTGAAAAAATTCTTTCAGCGGAAGCACTACTATGAGGCAAAGTAAATATATACATATGTAACGAATTCATATACATTTATATTTTCATCAAATCTATTTTTGAAATTTCCAATCTCGAACCAAAACTTTTCTGCGTTAGTTATTTTAAGTATATCTTCATACTTTTTGCTGTTTATATTACTTTCTAGCAATTTAAACTCATTGACAAAAGTTTCTGGTTCGACAATTATGTCTTTAAACTCAGATACAATTTCAAAATAATTTATATCTTGTTTGGAATTTATAAAAACTGGGTCAAAATATCTTAAAATATTAAGTCTTTTATTTGTCATCTCTATTCTTGATATCATATCGTGACACAATTTTTTATAAAAATTCAAAATGTTAGTTTTTATTTCTATAGCATCACATCTTGGATACAAATTAATATATATTTCGGTCTCTGCATCATGACCTATATATGTATATCAAAAGGGACTTTTGCATAAAAAATATTTTCAAAATCAATATCCTTTACTTCTTTTTCAAGTGTACTGAGAACTATTGCGGGGAATTTTGGAACTTTTATTCCATTTTTATTATTTATTGCCCTGGTAGTCTAGTGGGTAGTGTGCTAGACTATTAGCCTGAGGGTCGTGGGTTCGATTCCCATCAGAAACTCTGGCCTGTGACACTACACCGAGCATGTGGTCAAGTTACTCCGTTCGTATATAATTAGAATATAATTTGTAATTGTATTGTAATTAATAAATAAATAAAAAGGGTCAAAAGTGATACTTTAGTGTTACAACGGCAACGCTGACCTTAACATGAAGGTATGCCTTATACAAATCCAATTTGCAAAAGAACTTAGAATTTTTTAAGTTGTTGAAGATTTCATCGAATTTTTTTATTAGATAGTGAGCAGATTGCAACTGAGGGTTGACACCGACCTTATAATCAACGCATAACCGCCATCAGTCTTTGGAATCACGATTAATTGCGTCCCACAATTGCTTGTGTTTATTTTTGTTATTATGCCATCCCTTTCCATATTATCAAGCTCTTGCTCCACTTTTTCTCGAAGCGCAAACGGTACCTGCCTTGCCTTGAGAAAAACCGGTTTCGCCCCCCTCTTGAAGCTTTAAATTGCAGACTATGTTAGGCATACATCCCACATTTTCTTGAAAAATTTCTGGATATTTGCTTTCTATTTCTATAATCGGATTTATGTTTTTGTTCTGCTATAAATTTTTATGATGATCGATTTCCGTTAAATTTATGTTCAAATGACGTATCAAAACGCGACCTAGTAAGGCAGACTGCTCTTTGGATACAACGTACATATCCTCATTGTATTTTGTGCCCTGATATTCAACGTTCACATTGACAACTCCTAAGGGCTTGAAAATATTCCGAGTGTATGCTCTAAAAACAACATTTGTTTTGTTGATAGATTTGTTGATGTTTAATTTTTTCAAATCATTCTCAGGAATGAGCGTAAAGCCAGCACCAGAGTCCACTTGGAATGACTGGGTCTTCCCTTCGATTAAAACATTTGTGAAAAACTTGTGTGAATCTAACGATGAAATTGAATGTTTATTATATATATCTATAATGTTATTAATGCCGTAATGCTCTTCGGATGATGTTGTATAAGAATCAACCGCATTTGATGTATAATTGTTTGTATTTTGTTTGTTTAGTTTAATTCTATTCTTTATACATACCAACTTAACGTGACCAACTTTACCACAGGCGTTACATTTTAAGTTTCCTTTACTAATTCGGCATTCTGCTGACAAGTGATTTCCTCTACCACAGATTAAGTACAACCCTTCAATACCTAATTCCCCATAGTTGATTTTTGTCGCTGAGCTGGGCATTCTATTTCTACTCTTACTTCGACTGCTGGGTTTCCACTGACTGTCATGTTTTCTTTGCTGTTGTTGACGTACTTGATGAATATCAGTAGTTGAAGCTGATGCACTGTTTGAAATAGTTCTGTTGTCAGTTCTTGCCGCTTCTAAGGCTAATGCTTTTTGTGTAATTTCCATAAACGTTGATTCCGGCTTTTGAAGTAACTGCTCTCGTATATAACTATCCCGTAATCCCCTGATAAATTGCGCTCGAAGAAAAATATTTGCCACGGACTTGCTGCATTCACATACAAACTCACAAAGAAATTTGTGCTGTACGACCAACGAATTTTTCTTTGGGAAAAAATGTGAGTCCAATATTGAAACTATTTCGTTATACTGTAAATTTTTGACGTTTCTGGGCGCAGCTAACATTGACACTAGGGTATACACGGCTGGTCCAATATATTGGAGAAGTAATTTTGCACACAGCCTTGTCAGCAAAAACTTTCTTGACTTGAAAATGAAGTTCTAGGCGTTCCTTATAATTTTTAAAAGTTTCCACTTTTGGATCAAAATTTTCAAAGTTTGAAATAATGTTTACGCTTTTGTTGTTCTGTTGACTTTGTTGATTTTGCATGGCCGTCGTCATCGATGTGATGGCTTCTAGTAACTTCTGCACCTGCGCTTCCATTTTGTGGCACTACGGCTGGGTATTTGTTGTTGAAAAAAAAATTAAATTGTTTTTTTGTTGAATTCTTATTGCTTCATTCGATTTTCATCCTCGTCGCCAATTACTGTTGTGTATTCAAAATAAACACGCATTGATTTTGCTTATATTTAATGATACAAAATACTTTATTAACTTTACGTATAATTAAAAAACGTGTGTCTTGTACAAAAAAGGAAAAAGGACGAAAGAAAGTAAAAGAGTAATACAAGAGTGAAGACAACAAGTGATGACATATGCATGATTGATGACATATACATGATTGCCATATATTATTATTGAGAAGTACACTACATACTTCTAATCTAAATTTTGTTTCTTTACCTACCGATTTTTATGAGCGTACATATTCATTAATTGTTCTGTGAGTTCTTTCTATTGTACCTAATGTCTGGTGATGATGTGTTGTTGAAGTTAATTTTTCAACTTTCAATAGGTTGCAAAGTTCAGTCAGTATAGAGTTTTTGTATTCTGTCCCCATGTCCGTAATGAACGTCTTCATCGGACCATAAGTAAGTACAGATTTCAAATATCGCTTTAGCGACAGTTTTTGCTTATTTATCTGGTATTGGTACCGTTACCAAATATTTAGTTAAGTCACATATCAATGTGATTGCACGTTCATTTCCATTTATTGATCTAGGGAATAGTCCGATTGTATCTGCATACACCGTATCAAGTGGTATAATGGGTGTTTCTGTGAGAGTCATCGGACTTTTAATGTGTTTGGTTGTTTTTGTTAAGTGACATTTTTGACATGAGTTTACATATTTAGCTATGTCTTTTGTCATGTTTTTCCAGTATTGTATCTTTATTTTTCTGCAGTTCTAAATATCCCGCAATGACCTCCTTCAATCGAGTCTATTTTAATTTTACGTAATACATTATTGCCCGTATCTTTAAATCCCTTAGTTGAGATAAATTCGAAAATTCTCACTAGGTGCTAACTGCAGTTTATTAATGTTTAATTTACTGGGCACTTCCTCGAGCCTAGAGAAAAAAGTTTCTCTTTAGTAAACAAATCACTAATTTTTATGTTAGCTACAATAGATTTTCCTTTCTTTATATAACTTTTATTAGGAAAAATCTTTAATTTATAATATTTTCTGACATCAGTATTCTTAATTGGTATATCGTTAGTCTCATTCGCAAATGTGCTAAGTCCCTTTTTTCAAATTTTACAGGAGACACAAAAAACATTGCGGCTTCTTAAGTTTTTAAAATTTGTAAACATTTTAAACGCAATTATATTTACAAAATAACTCTCTTTAAATGACCTAGATCAAAAATTAAGAATAATTAATATTCGTGGAGTTAGCAGGTGCTGTTAATATTTTTCGTAGTTTTGTGGACTTAGCGTTTTTGCAAACCACAAAATTACAACAACTTTAAACTACATACTGACATTTTTTTTGTCGTAAAATATGTATTTTGTATAGTGTTATCGTTATGCACTAAAAATTAATTTTGGAAAAAAGTGGACTTAGCGTCTTCGCGAATTATACTAACGATATATGTATATTTTGGGCTTTACACTTTTGTTTGCTTTATGCTGATTTATTATTTTACTACTGTCTTTATTTCTTGCCGTCGACCTTGTCCTGACTCTTAGCACAGAAGATGCTTTTTTGTTTATTTTTTTCATTTATTGTAATTCGTGACAATGCATCTGCGACTCATAATTGTCTTTTCCCCTAAGATACTCAACTGTGAAATCATATTCTTCCAAATCGAGCCCCATTCTAGTAAGCTTAGAGCTAGGATTTTTCATTGAAAACAAGTAAGAAAGTGGTCTGTGATCGGTTCGAACCAAATAATGTTTTCCATAGACATATGGTCTGAAATGTGTGATAGCCCAATGTACTATATATAGTATATACACTTCCGACCTTGGCGGTAATACAATTTCGTTTTGTTTATTGGTCATCGGTGTGTTAAATTAGACGGTCGTAGGATAAAATAGACATTTTCACCATTAAAATCCAATACACAATTTTACCTTTTAATAAAGTCCATACTAATGATCATATTGACTCATTATTGCCTCAGCTAATTGCGGGGAGTCAATGAAAGAACGCAGGTTTTCAGATTTCCCGTCAAATTCGGTAATCAGCTTTTAAGCTGTATTTATAAATTCCACTAATGTTTGTGACATTTTGCTGGTTATCTTGTTATCTGTTGTCAAATTTTCAACAAGATCTAGGTTTACTTTTTCATGCAGTGTATTTGGTAATTCAATTTGTATACCCTTCTTGGCTGCTATTTTCAATAGTTTGGTTTTTAAGTCCAAGAAGAACTCGTCTGCTGCTGTTTGATGTCCTTTTGTCAATCTATAATAGTTTACGTTAAGCACGACTCTTATTTGTTCAAATCTGGTTAGTAAGTTTTGAATGTGGCATTGAATGGTTTCGTTGTTTGTTCAGACATTAGTATGAACGGTCGAAATGTTCTTTAATTAACCTAACCTTATATAGTATGTCTTTCCATTCCATTAATATTTCTAAACCTTGTCTAGGTCATTGAATCTACTTAAATATTTTTTCTTTAATCTCTGCCTTGCAGTGCTTAAATGTATAAGACAAAATGAAGACACAATATAAATACAATTATTATTAAATAATTTTCGAAAGACTAATTGATTCACTGCCTACCTGTATTTCATTCACGACATTGGCATTAGCCCTGTCTACTTTTGACTGCTGTTTTCGCATTTAGACCTTTCTACTATTAACTGAGCTAAATTTTCAAACAACATTCAAGGTCCATATATCAAATTTAGAATTTATTTTTTTTAACAATTACTTTAAAAAAAATACTTTGCCTCGAGCGCACGTCTTTTATAAACTAAAATTTTTCTTTTTAAATTTTACCCACTATTTGGTTGATCAGGAACTCATTTGTTATTATCAGCTGTTCCATCTTAAGCAGTAATATGCTTCCTAAATAATTAAATGACATCACACAAACAGTGTTGATAGCATTGACTATTAAATTGCAAGCGCAAGTAAATTGATCGTTGCTTGAATTTACCAAGCAGGAGTGCTAGCAACAATGTGTACATTTGTATGTACGTTATTGATATTGATTCTAATGAAAGAATTACTTTAAACATGTGTCGACAATGATGACATCATTAACATGCTACAGAATACCAGAAAAGACTATTTAAAAAACACAATTGCCAAAAAATTAAGCAAAGAAACAAAAGATCCTGATATAACATTTAATATCCCTATGATAGAAATTTTATTTATATAAAAAGTATGTTTTACGTTTAAATATAATTAGATTTGATAGTACGCAGTCACTCAGTTTTCAACAAGACTGTCATTTAAAAAGGAGTCTTGTATATATGTTGCGTTTATTAATACAGGTTTTGTCTATATAAAGAATAATGGTTAGAATTGATTATTATTATAAGTGTTGCGTTAATTTTCCGAATGAAAAATAAAATTATCTTTTATTAAACCCAGTATTTTATGTTATTACTTTATTTACATACATACATATGTACTTACATTGCTAATAAAATATTTGTTTTTGATAATGGTTTTGCAGCTTGATGATGATGGCGTAGTTCATTCGAGAGAAAATCTTTGCACTGTGGTCAGAATACTTTCTAAATGTGGTTTTATCATTGACGAGTTTTAGTTTGTTTCTGAAGGATTAGAAATTGAATCTCATGATTTCGTATTGATGTTAGGTTAGGTTAAATTGGAGTGGTAGCTTTGATACCAAAGCTCATTTAGGGGTGCTTAGGGGTGGCCCGTTGTGATCCCACAGGTAAGCGCAGACCATGTACTTCCACCAAACACATCGAAGAAGTTGTTCAGCGCAGGAGCTGCACACACAGCACTTTTCCCTTAAGCTGAAAGTTTTATAAACGAAGCTATATCCTTGATATCAATAGATGATAATTCCGTTAAGCTGACAAGGAATGCGGAATCAGATAACGTAAATATGCACCTCACGAGAGATGGGCATTGGCAAAGATGGTGGATAACAGTTTTCTTCCTTCCTAACAGACTCACAACCTCGCCAAAAGTTGTTTGATGGGAGCTGCAGTCTATCCGCGTGCCTTCTCATACCTCAATGACCTGTAAGCATGGCCACTATGATCGAGGTGACATTGTGATCAACATTAGCTAAGTGAGTCTGGCAATGGACCCAGTATAGGTTGGCGTTCCGAAAGAATTTTTGCCTAATGGCCAATTTAATTGAGGTAAGTGGCCAGCAGCCAAGGAAGAATAAGCTCTTCCCCATGTTTAAGGTCGCCTGGGATGATACCAGCATGTCCTGGGGACTTGAATGGTTCAAAAGATCTAACAAACCACTGCACTTGGTTTGGGGTTAGAATTACTCACCACTTACGTTGTGTTTGTTAATTTTATACATTAATGGTGGGACCTAAAGTTTACAGTCGATTCCGAACTACAGATCTTATGAGGAACTTTTCGTGGCAATTTATTTTCTCTTAGAGTTTTTGCCAGAAATCTGCTGAGACAATATTCGAATTTCGCTTTGTTGGAGATGTCTGACCTAGGGTTCGAACCAATACACTACCAACTAGACTACTGCGAGATTAGAATTAGGGGAGAGTAATTACCAGACGGAGGTTCATTGCCCTGATAAAAAGCTTGTCTTCAAAGGCTGACACTGCCAGGAATGTGAGTAACAAGTAGAACGTCAATCGACTCCGAACTGGACGCAGTCCAATAGCCGTCAAGTCGAGAGAGCAGTTGGAGTTTCTTCTATTGACCGAAAGATTCGCTCTGAGTGGAGAATCTTCCAAGTCAATAATGAAGGTGATGTACCTATGATCCGAGAAGAAGCATTCCTGAAATAGAAGACAATTTTTGAGATAATAAGATATATCTGAACTAATAAGGGTAATGTCCAGCACTTCCCTCCTATTAAAGGTGCGAAAGGTTGGTTCTTCACACCGATTAGCGATAACTAAATGATTAGCAATAATAAAATCAAAGAGGCACTCACCACATTCGTTTGTACCGGAGCTGCCTCACATCACACGATGGTAGTTGGCGTCGGTTCTGATAATGACAGTGCGTCTGCAACCAGTTGATCAATGAGTTCATGCGAGGGGCAGATACCATAGTTATGCGCGAAGTACGACGGGAGAATCTACAAGTTTAGCTTGATGACTATGGTGGTAGTGTCCTTGTCGATATATTTGCAAAGGAGAAAAGCATTAATATTAGTCCTGATCTATATACAAGCCCTGTGTCCTGGACAAACGCTATACGCTATCCATATGAGGCAATCCTATCGTCGACAATCCAGGATTCTTGGACTAAGACGAGCTCTACATTTTTCACTGCTAGGCGGAGGTGTAGAGCGGCAAAAGCAGTTTTTGAGTGCTGGAGGTTAATCTAAATGGCTCTTAGCCTCAGCAGTAACCACTGCCACATCGGCGTCCTCTTCGTCTCCCTGCGTTCACATCCATATTATTGAAGAATTGGGTTTAGAAATTCTGCTGGCTGAGGAGCGGCTGCTGACGCTAATACAGTCGATGGTCTCGGTGGTGGGGTTCAAACTGGGGGGGGAGGGGCTGGAAGAGGGTCAGCCGCTCTAACTAGGCCAGACCTCACCAATCTTGCTTATAGCCGGCTTATAGATCTTCAAAGATAGGAGATCTGTATCACTTTATATGCCCTTGAAATCATCCTGCATTATCGATCTGACAGAGTATCGAACGTCGGTGGTATAGCGCATACACTAAACTATTGATTTCCTTTCTGTCACGTCTTGCTAAAAGAATCTTGTCTGATGTATAATATTGACACCAACGATGAAATAAATTTTAATAGTAGAACAACAACAATTGCAAATAATGACGAATATGCTACCAACGATCAAAAAGTTTAATTTTTGTTTCTTGAACTTCAATATTAAATATATTAATAGTAAATCCATTACCATAATAATTAGTAATAAACTTTTATTAGATAAACTTTCCTCTTTTACTCTTGATTGTGCAGGTGCTATCCATTTAGATAGAGATTTGGCAGCAGATACGAGTGGCGGTCTGGCGTAGACTCAAACGGTAAAGAAGATTTGCTGCCTCCGAGGTCGCCGGTAACGTGTTCGAGTATTCTTAGAATCACTTTCATTATTCCACAATTGGAGTTATCCAATGTGGGAGTATGTGATCCGTTATCAGGACCTGTACTTGCTCACGGTAAAAGTAAGCAACAATATAAGGGGCTGCTTAATGGTGTATTGAGGTCCGTGTCAAGGATCAGTCTTCCTTCAAAAATGTTCTAGTCGCAAGCAGAACTTCACGGATTCCTAGACACCTCGGTGAATAGTTTTTGGACTTGCCAGGTTAACAGAGGCTATAATCTACCTCCCTACACTCGTGAGAACAAAATAAATCCTGTTGGTAATAACGAAACCAAAACAATTTTTGGGGACAAGAAGCCGAACTGTCAAGACGGACCCTCTTTATTTGCTCTATTGTAGATCAAAATTATGCTGAGAAAGCCATCACGCTAGTCAATTGAAAAGTGGCCATAATACAACCATGGTCCCCTCCCATGTGTCCACGATGCGGGGTGGTATCAAGGCCATATTATGTTAATGAATTGTGATAACCAACGCTCATGGGATATCTACAAGCTCGCCATTGAGGAACTTGGGATATATAGACAGGCATACAGCTTTGCATCATCAAATCCCTCACAGATCTAGGTCAAAACCCTGAAACGATGCGCCTTCTACTAGTTTAGCAAGATATACCTTAAGGTGTACAATCCGAAAGGGATACCAAGGCTAACTCCAGTCACGATTTGGCGGTTGCGAAGGTTCCCCGTGTAAGATGGTTCCATAAAGACACCTACAACGAACGACATGGCATCCCAGTGCGGAAGGTCTTCTGTCCACGGTAGTTGCAGAGAAAGAGAATGAAGTTAGTTCAAATTAACCTTCATCACCCCAAAGCTACTTGGGCTGTACTTCTTGTATAAGAACATTTGGTTTGCAATGATCGGGTTTGTGGACTCAATTTAAAGGGGTACAGGCTGATCTTTCCTAGGTAAGAAGAAAGCTTGTTTCTTCTTAATCATTTTAGCAACGCCGGCATTGTGACAGGAAACTCTGTCTATTGTTTTTGCAGAAATAATTGAAGTGTAGTTTCCTTGTAATTCGCTTTCCAAAGCAATCGCTTGTGCATCCAAGTCTTTTCCATTTCAGAATTGGACTACGAGCGACAATCCCATTTAGCCTGGAGATTTCGTTGATAGTGTTCATGTTGCCACAAGAACCTCTGCACGAATCCCTCTTGGCACATCTCAGAATTCTATTATAGTTGCCTTTAGATAAAACATTATATAAAAAACAAATTTTTTTAAATACGGGCTGATTTGCGCTTCCACTAAGGTATGACGACCTTGAGAGGGATACTGAATAATGATAAATTATAAATAGTGTAGAATATAAATATAAAAGGAAATAAAAAATAAATAAACAAAGGAATGTATATACAGTGAGCAAAAAATGTGTACACTTATTGTAAAAAAACTAACAAACTAACAACAGGATTTTGTTTAAGATGACTTTCTAGAAAATTCGTTAGCCATAGTTGAAAAATCAGCACTTTTTTTGCCCAAAAATGTGGGAATTTCTTAGTTTCGACAATTATTTTTTCTATATGTAACCAATAGAGAAATGTTTATAATCGGTATATAGTTTTTAAGCTGTTTTTAGTCTTAGAATATAGTTTTTAAGCTTTTTTTAGTCTTAAGGACAATAAATTTCTTTTTATGGATAATTTTTTGTTCATTAGTTATTTCGAGGTCGTAAGTGTAAGTTCTTTTTGCTCACTTTTTTAGCCTTAGAATATAGTTTTTAAGCTGTTTTTAGTCTTAAGGACAATAAATTTCTTTTTATGAATAATTTTTTGTTCTAAGTTATTTCGAGGTAGTAAGTGTAAGTTTTTTTTTGCTCACTGTACGCAAACAAAATATTTGACAATTATGTGGACTGAAAAAAGCAATCAGCTGGCTAATAACATCACCTATTATGAATTCGCCTTGAGCTGGGCTAATAACATCACCTTCTATGAATTCGCCTTGGTTTATGTTTTCAAATTTTCGAAATTAGTTTGTCATTTATGTTGTAAAACTATTGCAGAGGGTTTAATATCATAATCTGCGAGATTTTAGAAAGTGGTGAGATATCTGCTTAAATTTGTGTTTACACAAAAAATAAGTTTACATATTCCTATAGTGTCGGTCTTCCCACGAATGACTGAAATAGACTGCGAAGAAAATGTGGGCAAGTTTTTTAAAAATAGTTTTTGGATGTTCCAGAAAATTTTTGCCAACCTCTAGGAAATTTAAGAAGAAAAAACACCATCTTAGATGTGATACACCTTTCCAAAATAAATAGCAATAGCCCTATATGCTATAGGAACCTCTGGCGCGTTGGTAATTTGTTTGAAGTTTCCTAATGAATTGTCTGTGAAATTTTAAATGAGTTTTGGAAGTAAGTATATGGCCAATTAAAGCCGTCATATTTAAATACGTTTCGTTTGTCTAAAGATAATATACGCAAAAGTAAATAAATTGTGCAAACATACCTACATCTTTTATGTTATTTGTACAATGTGTTTATATTTTATTTTTTTACAACTGATAATTAATATTGAAGTTTTTCGAATTTGGCACTCACTATTATTGGGTTCCTCAGAGTCCTATCTTAAATTATAGAAGTAATGCAGTGTTGAACAGACGATTATCGACATGCAAAACTAGTTTTTCTTAAACATTTTTTAACACAAAAATGTATGGGAAAAGAAGTAGCAAAACAACTTGCTTTAAGCCAAACTAGTTTTGTGTCTCAAAACATTTAATGGAAACGCACTATAAGTTGTAATAACGATAAAAAGTTAAACGTGACTTTAATGTTCACTTTCGCCAAAGTTACCTCTATAGTAAACCAACTTTAGGCAAGTTGTAATAATGACTTTTATTTATTTATTAAAAATGTACCAACGAATAAGTTGTAGAAGGTACATACTTATTTAAAGCAATTTACAAAGTGTTCTATTGTCTCATAATGGGAATTATATATTCGCGTAAAGCAAAAAAAGATTTTGTTTTTTGACGTCTGTAATAAATTTTCTTATTGTAATACAACAGGTTGTCCACAACAGTGCTATTAAGTCTACAATAAAATAAGTAAAAACAATGATTTTGATATATTTTTTATTAATACAGGTAAACTTGACAATTTATAGGTAACATATGTAAATTCAGCATTTTCAACTTAAACATATTAGGTATTATACAAACAAAATTTTAATTCTTGAAGAACAAACAGAACAGAAATAAGATTAAAATTAAAATAATTACATATCTATAAGTACATATGTATGTATGTACGTTAAGGACACAATTTTGTTAGTTCTTCGAATTAACATTCACGAATAAATGTTCATTAAATGGTTTTCCATTCGATTCGAGTTTTGGTCGTTTATCTGTTATGAGTGTCATCTACTTTCAAAGTGAATAGACGTGTTTAGCTCTTTACGAAAGTAAAATTCAAAATTATTTAAAAATTACAAACAATTAAAAACAAAAAAAGCAAACAAAAAATAAACTTTAAAAACAATATATTGTGTTAAATAGTTGTTGTTACATTTCAAACAACACTTAAAATCAATTGCAAGTAAAAAAAGTTGAAAAACAACTTTTGTTGCTGCTTTTAAAGCAACAACATGGATGCTGATGCTGATGAAGCTGAAGCAAGCAGTGAATCAAGTGATAACAGTTACATACATTGGCAAAAAGTGACAAGAAATAAAAAAAGAAATTTAAACGAATCGCCAAAAATGTACAAGCACAAAAGGCCAACGTTTAAAAATGATGATTTACCCTCAACCAGCAACAAATTTTCTATTCTCCAAAATGATGATGCAGATGACGACACACAAACAACAACACCCAAACCTCCACCGATATACATTCCTGACGTAGTTAATATTGATAATATGATAAGTAATATATCTAATATTATACCTAAGGTAGATTTTAATTATAAATACTTAAAAAATAATTAAATTAGGCTCATGATTAAGACTGTAGAGTCATACAGAAAAATAGTTAAGTATTTTCAAAATCACAATGTAGGCTTTCATACTTATCAGCTCAAGCAAGAGCGGTCTTATAGAGTGATTATTAAAGGACTGCATCATTCTACTCCACCTGAGAATATCAAGGCAGAATTAATCTTGTTGGGTCATCAAGTACGTAACGTCACAAATATAATAAGTAGGGGAACAAAGTTGCCTTTGCCTATGTTCCTTGTTGAAATAGATCCCCATTCAAACAATAAGGAAATTTTTAATATTAAGGCTATAAATAATGCAATTGTTACTGTAGAGGCGCCAAGGAAGAAAAATGAAATAGTACAATGTCACCGATGTCAACTATTCGGCCATACAAAAACGTATTGCAACAGGCCATTCAGTTGTGTTAAATGCGGTTTAAATCATCCAACTGCAGAATGTAGCAAAAAATTCCAGCACTCCAGCTCGTTGTATTAATTGTTTGAAAAATCATACGGCCAATTATCGAGGTTGTCAAGTCTACAAAAATTTAATTTCAAAAAGATTTTGTGATCGAAACTCACATAATAACAATAATCAATTCACACAGTTTTCAGTAAATCCAAATGACTTTCCACAATTTAGCAATCGCAATTCTAATGCTAATCAATCGCCTACAACCCACCAACCAAATTTGTCCTACTCAGAAATTTTAAAGAATGGTAATACTAATAATGTCAGCAATAGCTCAATGGAGAGGATTGAAGCTATATTAGGAAATCTAGTTAATATGATAACGTTGTTAATTTCTAAATTAACAAAATGAATTTAAGAATTGCAATATGGAATGCCAATGGACTTTCCAATCATAAAGCAGAAGTTGAAATTTTTGTAAACTTAAATTTCATTGACATATTCTTAATATCAGAAACGCATTTTAACAAAAAATCGTTCTTTAAAATCAATGGTTTTGACCTCGTATGTTGTAATCACCCAGATGACAGGTGTCACGGTGTATCAGCTATATTGGTGAAATCAAATATACATTATGATATTTTAGATGACTTCAAGAAACCATATCTACAAGCTGCTGGTATACGAGTTAAAAACAACAACAACAAAATTGATATTTACTCCGTATATTTTCCACCACGACATAATATTAAATATCAAGAATATCAAGAATTCTTCCTAAAACTTGGACATTCATTTTTAGTTGGCGGAGATTTTAATGCCAAACATCCATGGTGGGGCTCAAGGTTAAGTAATCCTAAGGGCAAAGAGTTGTATAAAATTATAATAAATAATAAGTTTTCGGTTCTATCTACTGGGAGGCCAACCTATTGGCCAAGTGATCCTAGGAAAATTCCAGACATGCTGGATTTTGTTATATATTCTGGCATTCCAAGTAATTTATTGGACATTTTAGATACCGATGATCTAAGCTCTGACCATTCACCGCTAATAGTCAACTATGATACATTTTTACCAACAGGAAGAGCATCGTATGGCACAACTTCAAAAACCGATATCTACTCCTTGAAATATTGGTTGGATAGAAATATAAATCTCAATATAAGAATCAAAGATGGTGCAGAATTGGATAGTGCTGTAGAAAATTTCACAAATTTAGTGCATGAGGCAGCTTATTTATCAACGCCATTAACTATTAAGAGAAATAGAGTTCTTGTTTCTGCTGAGATTAGAGGCATTATACAGAATAAAAGAAGACTGAGACGATTATGGAGACTAACCAGAAATCCGTTAGATAAAAGAAATTTAAATAGAGCCGCATCTGAGCTCAAAGAACGATTAAAAGATATAAAAAATCAAAATTTTAACACATATCTAAAAAATCTCACTGTTCATAACCACCGAAACGATGAAATCAACTTATGGAAGGCGACAAAATACTCAAAAAAACCAACAAAAAGGAATGTTCCCATTAAATATCTTAATGATTCATGGTGTAAATCAGATAGTAGTAAAGCGTGCGCATTTTCTAAATATCTAGAATCTACTTTTCAACCTTTTTCTTTTAATAGTGATGACAGCAATATCACATCCTATTTAGATACCCCATGTCAAATGGATTTTCCTATTGCACACATAACACCTAAGGAGGTTGTGTTAGAAATATCGAAGCTGAACAACAAGAAAAGTCCAGGATATGACAAAATTAGTGCCAAAGATGTTAAATTATTTCCTAGAAAAGCCATACTTTATCTTACTCTAATATATAATTCTATTTTGAGGTTACAATACTTTCCATTGCAGTGGAAATGCGCGGAAATTGTAATGGTTCCAAAACCAAGTAAACCAGAAAATTTGATAAACTCCTATAGGCCAATAAGCTTGCTATGTTGTCTTTCTAAAATATTTGAAAAACTTTTCTTGAAGAGACTACAAAAAATATTGGACAACAAAAAAGTTATTCCAGAATATCAGTTTGGTTTTCGGCAAAAACATGGGACACCAGAACAGTGCCATCGGATTGTTAAAGTAATAAGAAATGCTCTCGAAACAAAACAATACTGCTCAGCGATATTTTTGGATGTCAATCAAGCATTTGATAGGGTATGGTACCCGGGCTTATTGTTCAAATTGAAACAGCACCTTTTTATTTAGTGCTGAAGTCTTACATAATAGATCGTTACTTCTACGTCAAGATAAACAACACTTTCTCTGAAATTTGTGACATTAAAGCAGGAATACCTCAAGGTAGTGTACTGGGTCCTGTGCTTTATACAATATATACCTCAGATATACCAATAAGCGAGGATATAACTACTGCTACGTATGCAGATGACACTGCTCTAATTGCGTGTAATAATAACTCCACAGAAGCCTCCCGGATGTTGCAAAGGCACGTTGACGATATTTCAAATTGGTTTAAAAAGTGGAATATTTGCATCAATCCAGAAAAATCAACCCATGTCACATTTGCTTTGAGAAAAGGCGATTGTCCAGATATATTTATTTACGGACAACAAATTCCGAATTCGAACTGTGTAAAATATCTTGGAATGCACTTAGATAGAAGATTAACATGGAAAGATCATATAAAAGCAAAGAAAGAACATCTTAATATTAAAACAAAACGCATGTACTGGTTGCTGGGTAGTAATTCTGAGTTAAGTTTGGACAACAAGGTATTACTTTATAAAACGATTCTAAAACCCGTATGGACGTATGGAATAGAGTTATGGGGTACTGCCAGCAACTCCAATATTGAAATTTTGCAACGTTACCAATCGAAAACTCTTCGAATGATAGTAAATGCGCCCTGGTTCGTCACTAATGACAATATCCATAAAGACCTGTCTATACCAAAAGTCAAAACAGAAATTAACAGATATAGTTCAAACTATCTCCATAGACTTAGTAATCACTCGAACGTCCTTGCAACCTACTAGATGACAGTTATGAGGTCAATAGACTTAAAAGATGTCACGTACTAGACTTGCCTTTTATAACTTAATCCATAATAAGTTGTAAATATGTAAATTTTAATGTAAATAACTGTATTATTATCTATTTTTAGAAAAACTAAGTTAATTATTTTTTAACTTGTTAAGATATGTTTTAAACCCAATGGGGTTTAAACCAATGTTATGTTGTAATATTTTTAGTAAATTTGCTTATTATTGTAAGATAGATTGCAAATAAATTTCGAGAAAAAAAAAAAAAAGTTTATCTGTTATAAGTGCCCGGACAGTGAAAAATATGCTGGTATAGCGAATATTCGCAAGTTAGTATATACAACAGTACAACATATAATGTCCTATCATGTCAGCATTTCAAAATATAAAAATCATTTGTTAGGGGTGCATTAGTATTTTGATATTTACTGATTTCATTTTCAATTATGGACTGGTTAGAATTAGCTCCTTCTATTGGCTGTATATAATTTTCAAATAATGTATATACATATCTGCTTTGAGTAAAAACTCTAATGTCATTTAAATAGGGAAGCTACAAAGCCTATTAAATCTGTTTGTTCTTCTAAACTAAATTCAATAAGCTGATTAGCAGATGATAATATAAATGTATCTAATTTATGATAAATTGTGATCCTACTGTCTACTAACGATTTTAAAGTGTCGTGTAATTTTTTTTTTAATTTCTGATATTAAGCTGGGTTCATCATTAGTGGCGGTATTAAATATGGTTTTTAAGTTACAGACATGCGTATGGACTAAATGAATTGTTGACCAACAACTGCCTTCAAGTTCCATTGAAGCACATATCAAGGGTTCAAGAATTGCTATTAGTTGATCTAAATGATGTTCTTTTCTAATATTATATTTCTCAGTTTGATTTTTATCACTTAGTACTTTTTGAATATTAACAAAGTTAGATTTTATAGATGATAAGGTACAATAAACTGTATTCCATCTCGTGGGTGTGAAACTTTTTAACGATGTTGATAAATCTCATTTTTTTTTTTAAGTCGCCGTAGTCTAGTAGGTAGTGTGTTGGAGTATTAGACGTAAAGCCAGGGTTCGAGCCACAGGCCAGGCATCAAGACAAAATACAAAAAGTATTTCTTCGGCGACATCCTCTCAGTAGATTTCTGGCAAAAACTCTGAGAGTAAATAAAATTGCCATGAAAAAGTTTCTCAAAAATCTGTCGTTCGGAGTCGACTTAAAACTGTAGGTCCCACCACTCATGTATAAAATTAACACACACAACATAAGTGGCGTGAGAAACTAGGACGTTGTACAATGGACCAATTCGACCTCCGGGTACTGTGCTTGTCTTAATTGACAAGTACATGTCCTTTAACCTAACCTAACCTAAGTCTCAATTTAAGTAAGATCTCTTAACAAATTTGTGAAGAAGGTGACTTATGCAGTTGATATATTCGTGGTCTTTATAGCTGCTTTGATATCGCATTCACTGTCTGTTTTAATTGTTGGCTCATTTAAGGACAAACTGAACTCATTGAGTAAAATCTCTAATTTGTGTTTTATATTGCTGTCTAGTTAATGAATAAATAGTTTAATGTAATAATAATTTACAATGGATATTCTGTCAGGGTAAAGAATTGATTAATCACTTGTATTCGCAACTCCTTTCGCGGATTTTACACCTAGAATTTTGCTTTTACATTCACCATCTATAACAAAATGAGCTGTTAAGGCTAGGTAGAATATTTTAGAAAAATTTTATGTCCATATGTATATCACACGTCTGGGCATATGCAATTTCTCGTACAATAGATTAATAATTCTCAACGTTTCTTTGTATTATTGTTGGATGTAGCATAAGAGTTTCTAGTTAAAGGTAGGATGATCCTTTAGCTTAACGATCACTTCTATCTTATTGGGTACTCATAATAACGAAAAACAATTTATCTGCCAGTTAAAATCCTGCCTTTAGTTAACGGCGTGTTGTAATAATGGCCCTTATGGTTACAATCGTTATTTGAGAGGAAAAAATATCCTATAACATACTCTATTCAAAACAATAAATAACTGTTTTTATTTGTAAAGCCCCAGTCATGCTACCGGAACGTAATGTAGTAGTAATGTCTGGAGAATGTAAAAACGTAGCATGTTTTTAGATAAACAAAACAATAAAAGAAATAAGCGTAAACGTAAAATAAAGAAATAAAAATTGCAAAAACTAAAAGACAACAATTCAGATAAGGATATAGGAGACATATTTTTCTTTTATTATATTTTATTTTTATTATTGTTTTTTAAACAAATTTAATACTAATTCCAAATTTTAAAAACTTTGTTTTCATTCCTTTTATTACTTTCAATATGGCGTCTTTAATTCAGCTGTTAAGCAGTGTTATCACTACAGCGTTCTTAGATTCATTTCAACGATTTTATATTTATTTAAAGGTATTTATTAAAAGTTTCTGTTGCTGTAAGCCAAACATTTTACTTTCACACAACCAAAAACACTGAATTTAGTTCGTGTTTGTCTATTGAGGTAAACACAAAATTGAGTGCCTTTGTTTGTATTTTCCATATAAATAGACAAGCAAGTGAAATCGTTTATCCTACAGAAACAGGTCAGGTATTTCGGAAACCAAATTTGTACGAATGTAAAAACGTTTTTATCTTCTCTAGTAAAAGTAAAATGCAAACTGAAATGCTTTTCGAACGCTTTAGTTAAAAATCGATAACTATATTTTTCTAACCTATATATATATAAATGAATGTTTGTTTGTATGTAATTAATAGAATCGTAAACTATGCATTTGATCATGCAATGATCTTCAGCAAAGTTGTTGTTGTTGTTTAGCAAAGTTGTTGCGCATGAGCCGACGAAGGTTTCTAAGTTGGTATGACCAATTTTCGACAGGTGGCGTCACTGAAAATTACTCAAAATGAATTAAATCCTAAACTGTGCATTTGATCATGATATGATCTTTAGCAAATTTGTTGCGCATAAGTCGACGTAGATTTCTAAGTTGGTTCGATTAATTTCCGATGGATGGCGCCACTAAGAATTATTCAAAATGAATTGAATCGTAAACTATGCATTTGATCATGTGTTGATCGGGCAAATACCAGACATTTTAGCATTTATCATTTATGATTTTAATAACATTTTGTATAACTCATTCCCGTAAAATTTGAAACATATTAATTTTGGAAAATTTTTAAAAATGCTGTTGGGTTCAATTTGATTGGGTAGATTGTGAGATTCTAATAAATTTAACACATTTTTCAGGTCGTTCCCGTGCAATCATGCCTCCAAAGCGGGAAGCAATTGGTCGCCCTACGCCTCGAGCACGGAAGAAAAGACCATTACGAGCCTCAGATCCAGACGGGCAACTAGCATTGAGATTGGAAAATCTTCGAGTACATGCCGCTGATACCCGTTGGCATGAATCACTTGAACAACGAGAAGTGAGATTAGAAACTGATCGAATGCGTACCACTCAAGCCTGTTCGTCTGAATCATCTAGACAACGGGAAACAAAATCAATAAAATGATTCAAAATTAATTTGATATTTGTGTAATGTCTTTCCTTCAAATTTATTTTAGCTGGTGGCGCAGCAACACGCGCAGGGTACAGCTAGTTTAAAATAAAAACAAACACTACCTACATAATGTTATAGTAAAATAATGTTTATTTCTATTTTAAATTATGAAAGTTAATAATGAAATAAATTATAATTTGGGTTTTTAAAATATGTGAAGTTTTATTTAAAGAAAATTCCACATGCAGACAAACATAACATACGTACAGAATATAAATTCTGTTTATAATTTCAATTTTCAGTTTTAGTTTTTAATATTGACATGTTGTTAACACTGCTAAACAGATGTCACGTAAAAATGTAAGAAAATTCTATTTTTTACAGATTCTTACATTCCGGTTACGTTATATTACATTTCTATAACCATTCGTATTGCTTTATACATAATAAAAACGCTGTTTCTTACTGTTGCGGTTACATTCCGTTACGGTAGCATAACTGAGCCTTTACGCTGGAGTAACTAATCTTTAATTTCTATTTTTATTCGGAGCAATGAGAGAATTAGTGCTCACAGTGAGAGAATTTGGGCTGGCAATGCTAGTATTAAGCCCTACCATATCATCCCTTTCATGCGACCTTGCGTTACATGCGTATACCAAAAAAAGTAGAATCAGTGTAGTTGTCTGTGACAAGTTACAGCAGAAAACGCATAGAATGCATCAAGTAGGTTCACATTCTAGTTTTCTATGCGACTCATGCATTGCTGGAAGAAGTCAGCAGTTTTTTAAACTTAGGGATGAGAAATTATATTCTATTGTGAAGGGTTTCGATAAATATTTTTAGATAAATATAAACAGTGCATTACTATTTACGCATTTTTTTATGATAAAAATATTAATAAAAACATATTTCATAATAAAATTTACTACTAATTTAATAAGAAAATGCATTAAAATACATTTTTTAACACATTTCTTTTATGAACAAAATTTGTATACTAGTTATCGATTGTTTTTATGTACTGAGTGTCATCTCTTTTGAATTTAATAATTTGTAAACAAGAAAAATTGCTTTGAAGCCTTTCGTAGGTCTTAGCAGCATAAAATATCATATATATAAGTTCATAAACATGGAATTAATTCCACAAATTCTTTTAAAATCACAATTTGATTTTCCATTTTTCCCAACATTGCTAATTATTTTACCACAACAGCTGATCAAAACAAAAAACCAGTCGCATATAACGCATTGTGTGTAACTTGCAATAAAAACGGCATAGAAATGGACTTTCGATTTTACTTCCTACTTTTCTATGCGACTCATGTTTTGCTGGAAAAAGTCAGCAGTTTTTTAAACTTAGAGATGACCAATTATATTCCATTATGAATGGTTTCGATAAATATGTTTAGATAAATATAAATAGTGCATTACCTTTTTCGATTTTTTTTTGCATTATAAAAATATTAATGAAAACATATTTCAAAATAAATTGGAAAATCAAATTGTGATTTAAAAAGAATTTATGGAATTAATTACATGTTTATGAATTTCCATATATGATATTTTGTGCTGCTAAGGCCTACGAAAGGCTTCAAAAGAACTCAAGATAAGTGTTTTCAGTTAATTTATCCTCCATTTTTCTTGTTTACAAATTAATAAATTCAAAGGAGATGACATTCAGTACATAAGAACAATCGATAACTAGTATAAAATTTTTGTTCATGAAAGAACCGTGTTAAAACATGTATTTTATTCTTAAAATAGTAGTAAACTTTATTACGAATGTTTTTTATTATTATTTTTATAATGCCAAAAATAAAAAAGGAAAATAGTAATTCACTATGTACAAATATATTTATCGATATCTTTGAAAATTTAATATAATTTGTCATCCTTAGTAAAAAAAAGCATATTTTTTTGCGAAGCATGCGACGGATACAAAAGTAGAAAGTCAATCTACTTTATCCGTTCTATGCGTCACTGAATTCTTAATGAAACTGAACTTAATGAAAACAATTACACTGATTCTACTTTTTTGACACACGCATGTAATGATAGAACGCATCGATGGACTTTCTGCTTTACACTCATTCTATCATTTATATTCATTGTAACAGAGATGTACATGCTTTATTTGTTTTGACCATAGGGTACAAGAACATAACAAACCGAGATTTAAAACGAACTTGTTTATATGGATAAATTACCGTGATGATAAAAAGGTGCATTCGATTGGACCCTAGACTGACGTTCTAGGCTCAAATTCAACACCAAAGCCGCTTAAGTCACAGCTTTATTTAGTAAGCTTATGACCAATCTTGGCCCTGTACAAAACAGATAGGGATTGACGATGGCTATATGGCAGTGAGACCTGGGCAGAAGTGTCAAAGGCCGACTGCAAAATAAAAGTTTTTCGTCAGTACCACGAAACGCTGCACTTAGAGTGGCATCGGCGCACATTGGGGTTTTTGATGCCTAAAATGGGAATTAATTGGAAAATTAAATTCTTGTATTCCAAACATTATTTACATGATCTAAAAGTCAACAAAATTCTGCATCACTATTATAAAAAATATGTCTCTAGCATGTACCGTTACATTACTACGTCTTTTTGATGTTTGAGTTTTTTGATGTTTTTTAATCTTTCGTGAAAAAAACTAAATTTTCAGTGTTTTCAAAATTAGTTTTCGGCAAGTTTTTAAGTAAAAAATTTAAAAAAATATGCAGCCTTCAACAACAGGTAATTGAGATTATATCGACGCCTCCGTTCTATAACATTCTAAGTCGAAATAGTGTATTTTGAGTTATGAGCTCTCAAAGTTTTCATGCGACATACGACCATATGTGTATTCTAAGGAGATTTTTCCCTATAACTTCGGAACGGATCGGCGCATCTTAACCAAATTTTGATTTTTGAATTTAAATTAGAGAACGTAGAATTTAAAAATGCAAGAACAATAAAAATGTAAATGTGTGTTCTAAGTGTACTTAGAACGTTATAGAATGAAGGCGTCGTTGTTTTTTAAGTTTATATAGTTTTGTTATTTTTAAAAAAAATTTTGTGAAGGTAACATATATAGAAAAATAGTTGTGAGTAAAGCGAAAAAATCTGATTTAAAAAATGAAAATATATTTGTGCACCTATATAATTTTTATCTATTAATTACCTATTTTTAATGAAAAGCAACACAATGCAGTGGATGTTTGTATTTATTTTGTGGGTTATATTTTAGAATACAAATGTGTATGTAAATTTTTATGGGTTCCACTTCAAAATATTTAAAATACAGTGCATCCTCGGTCAATGCAACACTCGATTTACACAACTCCTCTATAATTTTTTATATTGGTGACTCGGTAAACGTAATTTAAAAAAAAAAGACCTTGATTAATGTAACTTCGTACCAAAATTGTATTCAACTTTGTATTGAAACTTAATTTTTATTATTTATTTAAATATTATTTTAGTTTATAACAGCGTTTAGTAACTATGCAGAAGCGTCTAAATTTTAATAAAACCAAGTTTATTTTTACAATATCGGTTTTGGGTCATTGCTTTTTAATTAGTTGCATTTTAGGTCAAATTTTTTTTTTTTAATAAGAAACCAGGAAAGCTGCCAGGATTTAATTGCCATTTTTGGCATCAAGAACCCCAACGTGCGGCATATAGAAGCGTATCTATGTCAGTATTACTGGTAATCAGTGGTGTAATACCTAGGCTTACAGACAAGCTAGCGGAAAAAGAGTTCGGGAAGATAAAACCGTGTACGGCGAGAGAGAGTGAATTTTGCCGATGCAAGAAAGCGAGCCATACAACACTGGTAACAGAAATGGAACACTAAAAAGTGGTAGATGGACGGCAAAACTTCTCCCAGATACCACCCGATGGGTGGAGAGAAAATTTGGTGAGGTTAATTACTATTGAACACACCTGTTTTTGCAAATGAGCAAAATGGCACACTTGCTTTCATTGTGAGAGATGAAGTTTAGAAAGACCAAAGAAAGGCTGCAGTCGGCGTCTGTACTGGAATTGCCGACTTTTAATGTGTTGGTATAGTGCCAGTTTCCAATATTCTGTTATAAAGTGACAATAATCATCTCTTTGCATTCATACTTATTTCCTTTATCATTCTGTATGACACTCTGTAAGAATCATGAGTTCCATGTAAGTTGGCTTTTTCTATTTGACAAGCATAGATCTTACTGTTATTATTGGGTTTTATATTTAGACAGGTCGACTTAGAGGAATTAAATTGCTGAGAGAATTTAATATCAGAAGAATATTCGGATCATTCACTTGTGAACAAGTCAACTATTAAACTTAGACCTGTAACGATTTGAATAGGAATTGAAATGTTTGCTGCAATTCTAATTGCTTTTGTTATTAAAGCAGTTTCTTTATTAATATTTAAAAATTTAAAGATTAGAGAAGATCATTATCTTTATTTCCGAATATTTTACAGGAAAACATAAAGATAAATCCACATGAGAAGTGAGTTGGTCTTCCATCGTTCAAAATACATAAATTGGAAGACAGTTTTAATTTTTTTATTATATTCCCCTTTGATTGTTCATAGGAGAGCCCTAAGCGACATTCCAGGCATTGAAGTCTCCGATAATAAATTTTGGGATCGTAACTGAGTCAAATATTGTCCTAAGATCCTGAGAGGAAACGATTCACTTAAAGCGAGAGAGCCGCAAATTTAATATTGCGTTGGAGTTGAATCGATATTTGTCAATGAGGAATGTTACTTCTTCCGAATACCCCTATACCTTGTCTACAACTGATATTAAGGGGAGAATTATAAAAGCAGACAGTGTAGCCACTGGGTGAAATGGGATTAACATTATGTTTGCAGTATGTTTCTTGGATGGATATTATTGGTGGACTGTGCTCCTTCATTAACAGTTGTAGTTCGTTGATATTGTTGATGAAAGCATTAATGTCCCACTGTAATATTAAATTTTTTTCTTTCATTGTCAAAATAATATCAGAATTTTCAAATTTAATTTACAATTGATGGATATAGTGCACATTACTTTGACCCTAATAGAATAATTCATTCAATTTACCGTTCATTTCAGATGCTGGTAAATAATAATTATTGTTCGATATTAGCTTCTGGGTTATTAGCCCAAGAGGTGAAGAAGGAATATTTAATGATTGTAGGTTGTTGTTGAGATGCTGCTCATCTGGATTGTTTATGTTTTTGTTGTATTTAATGTTTTTGTTGTATTTAATGTATTCCTTCTGTTCTTTGTTTTTTTATGCTGGTATTGTGTTAGTTGTATTTGTTAAATTTACAATACTGTTACGCAAATCGAAACGACATAATATCGTTTAACAACAAAAACGATAAACAAAAGCCACACGCTACAAATACACACTAACACTAACAATATAATGAACGTGTTGATTATCTAAAGATGCACACACACATATGTACGACGAACCTGGTTGCGCCTGGTACCAACGGCAACATAAGCAAAGTACACAAACAACAATGTATTAGCAATAGAGCTCTCGAGAAGGCGAGATCACGAACCTTCCACTTCAAGAATGTTCGTTAGACTGGTTGTGTCGGACTATAAAAGGGCTAGACAAAGCAGGCATCAGGCAGAGTTAATTCAGTCAGCCTTGTGTGAAGTTGCATGTGAACAAAATAAGTCGTGGTTGTAAAGATCCAGTGAATACTTGTGTGAACTAGTAAAGTGAATAAACAGATTATTATTGTTGTATCGTTAAGTTGTATACATGTTGTTTTTGTTAAAAAACACTGCGAATTGAGTTGTTGTACTATTGCCACCACCTTATAGAATTTGCCTTGAACGTAACAATACTTTTCGTTTTTGTTGATTTTGTATTTTTTGATTGGTTTTGTTTTATATTTATTTAATTAATCACATAATGTTCTTAATTTTTTACTTTGTTATTTGTATTCGATTTATTTGTGGTTTTTATTGTTGTTGATGTATATTCCTCAGCGATGGTTACACTAGATGTTGAGCCAGAGGATGGGTTCCGGCGGGAAGTTTTATATTTGAATTGGGGTTCTTTTGTGATGTTGCAGATCTTTTAGATTTTTGTTTATTAAATTGAATTTCTGAATTGGTTGTTCTAGATCAGGGTTCGTCAAAAAATTTTTGGTTATGTGTTAGTGAGTAAGAGAGAGAGAATAAGTTGAGAGAATTTATTTATTTACAGCCATATAAAAGTGTTAGTAATACACGCTATTTTTATTTTCATTTCATCAGCATACATATGTTAAGCTATATAACTTTGGCTTAATAATTTTAGATAAATAAAAATAAAGTAAAAAATCCATTTTTTATTAAAAGAACATAAAGCTATCCATCTTTGGCTTAAAAATTATACCATGTTTTTTTTAGATAAATAAAAATAAAAAGAATAAAAAAACCATTTTTTATTAAAAGAAAAAAAAGCGAGCATTCCAAAGCATTTAAAAAAAATTATACTATGCGACAAAATAAAAAAAAATTATAAACGCCCAGCTAATGTCATAGCCCATTTTTAACATAAAATATTTTTTGAGTGTCATTCTGAAATAAAATGATAAAGCATCCGCCGCACATGTGTTCTTGCCGCAGTCTGATAGACAACTAAATGAAAAAACACAAGAATGCGTGTGAGTTCTCTTTGCACAACTGTGCTATGAAATGGTAAACTATGTTCTAGATATTTCAGCATACGACTGGTTATTTATCTGTTGGAAATTTAAGTTTGCATTAGTTTCACATTTACGTTTTGCCATTTCAAAAGAACATTTATCAATTGTTTTGATTTTAATAATTTCTTTCTTCTAGATATAGCTTGGGAAGTTTTTGGGCAGGACGTTTGTCACCGCAATTTGCGCATTGCATAGGGGTCAATTAGTTTCTGCATGAGGTGGAAAGCTACGGCCATCGCAAGAAAGCTCGTTGGAGCATTTGTTTCTAGTAAGTCCCAATAGTTGACAATTGTGACAACGCATTGGGTTGGGGAAATAAGTTCTAACTTTTACTTTGTACTATGCCACATCGATGACCTGTGCTAGGTTATAAAGGTTAAACGTAATGACGGTATATCCGTTACATGTTTTTTTCCATCTGCTTTTGTTGATTCATTCATTTATTTATTTATTTTATTTATTTATTTATTTATTTATTTCAAGTCTATGGAAAATCCTTACAGACTATTACATTTTATATTTCAGTACAGAATTACTATTATTATGATTTCAATACAAAAAATAAGTTAAAAAAGAGACAACATTGAAATTATTAATTAAATGAGTTTAATTGTAAAATTATATCCTTTTTAATGGATTCCAAACTTTTATTAAAATCTATATGGAGGTACAGATTATTAAAATCATTACAGATTCTACGAAATGGATCGAAGTTCGCGTAGTTAACTGTTTAATATTTTATATTTAAGAAATTATGGTATCTTGTTGAACGAACAGGTACTTTTATGGAAAGTTTTTCTAGAAGAAATTGAGAGTTGATAACACCATTGATTAGCTTCAGGAGAAAGACAGCATTTAGCATTTTACGACGGCTTTTTAAAGTTGGTAATTTAATGAGTGCTAGGCGTTTTTCATAAGATGGTAACCTTTCATTAGGATCCATTCCCTAACCCACGAAGACAAAATAATAAGAACTGTTTTTGAACTGATTAAATTTCGTCAGAGTGTACAACGTATTGAGGGTCCCATATTACAGATCCATATTCAAGAATTGGGCGAACCAGTGTGGTAAACAATTGTTTGGTAACATAAGGGTCAGAAAACTCTTTAGCCCATCGTTTGATAAATCCCAAGGTACATGTTGCTTTGCTAACAGTTGATGTAACATGATTTCTGAAGTCCAATTTACAATCGAAAACTAGCCCTAAATCGTGAAAGGTATTGACTAGTTCAAGAGCAGCACCATTCATTGTATAAAATCCATTGGTTGGAGATGATCTAGTGAAGCACATATATTTACATTTTTTAACACTCAGCTCCATTAAATTAGTACCACACCAAGAGGTTAAGTAGTGTAGTTAATATCCTATTGTAAAAGTACTTGGTCTTCAGTGTTATTAAATGATAAAAATATTTTAACATCGTCTGCATACATTAATGTGTTTGAATTTTTGATAACAGAAGGGAGATCATTTATAAAAAGAGTAAATAGGAGCGACCCAAGATGACTATCCTGTAGTACGCCTGACAGTACATCAATAAAGTTAGATTGCGTATTCTTGGATTTAACGCACTGTTTTCTGTTTACTAAATACGAATTAATCCAATTCAATAAAGATGAACTAACTTATGAACGAGTAAGTTATGATTTACTTTATCGTATGCCTTACTGAAATCGATATAAATGACGTCAGTTTGTTTGCCTACAATAAATCCATCATTTATCAAAGTTAAATTAAAGTAAATTCAAGAAGATTTGTGATTGTTGATCGAGACTTACGGAATCCGTGCTGGGAAGCAGATAAAATAGACGATGCTTGAAATGACAGTGTATCACATAAGAGTTTTTCAAATAATTTCGGTATAATGTTGAGTTTAGCAATTTCTCTATAATTTGAAATATCAGCTTTAGATCTTGATTTAGACAGTGCAATGATAAATGATTGTTTCCAAAAGGAGGGAAAATAGCCCAATTTAAGCGATTTATTGAATAAGTAGGTTAATGGAGTACTCAATAATTTAAGGTAGGTAGGTATAGGTGGCTGCCCATCCAAGAAAAATTTTTGGATGGACTCACTTAGGCCGCATTGGGCCCATTGTGCTGCCACAGTTATCCGTTATCCCCTAGTCTCGAAACCACTCGGAGCTCCTGATGAAGCGATTCAGGCTGCCAATGTCAAACCTTGACAGTTCCTCCAGATCGTCCATGTAGTAAATACCCAAGTACTTCCTTCTCCTTTGGCAAAGAGCCGGGCATGTACCCAGCAGATGAGGGACACTCTCCTCTTCCTCCTCATCTCTGCAGCTTCTGCAGAAGTCGTTAGCAAGGTATCCAAGATCAATGCGCCTCGCATGCGTATAATGCAATACCCCGTAATGACACCGACAACTACACTGAGCGCGCCTTTTTGGAGTTTAAGTAGACTCATTGTGCGCCCCTCATCCAGCCTCGGGCAGATTTTACGTACAGTTCTACCCGTGTCCGAGGCCGCCCACCTGTCGTTGACGGAATCGACGATCGCATTATCAATTATGAGCTTGCAGGTCCTCTGCAGTTACCCGGAATACCACTGTGCCCCGGTACCCATACGATATGGACATCATAACGTTCCGCTATCTCGTAGAGATATCTGCGACAGCTGTACACCGTCTTGGAGTTCATCACATTAGAACTCAGAGCCTTGATAGCCGCCTGGCTATCAGAAAGTATGGTGACGTTCCGCTTGGAGACCCTTCCGTCCCCAATAATACTCGGCGCAGCCCGTATGGCCACCACCTCCGCCTGAAAGACACTGCAGTGGTCTGGCAGTCTTATAGACTGAGCTATACCAGCCGATTCCGAAAAAATTCCACTCCCAACAGCTCCGTTCAGCTTAGAACCGTCGGTGTAGATTTGTATGGAGTCTCTTAATAAGTGGGTCACACCAGCCCTCCAGGCCCCGTTGTCTGGAACCGATGTCATGAATCTCCTCGTGAAGTTGTACCGCGGTTGCGTGGCCGATATCCGAGTCATGCCACTGTCCAGTGGCCCAGAGACGTTTACTTATTTTAGCAGCCACTCCCCTACAGAAAAGGTCAAGCGGAAAGAGGCCCAAAATTATCTCCAGTGCCGACGTAGGTGTAGTGTAGATCTCTGCAGTCGCTGTATTAGTTTCGAATTAGTCTTCTTTTCAAGGGATTCCCACCAAACTAAGCATCCGTAGGTCAAGATAGGTCTGACCACCGCTGTGTAGATCCAGTGAGTCATCCTAGGTCCTAGGCCCCATTTTCTCCCCAACGCTCTGTTACAAGCATACAGGGCAATGGAAGCCTTTTTGATTCTGTTAATGATGTTCGATTTCCAAGACAGCTTCCTATCCAGAATGAGTCCTACAAAGTGTGCCTCCTGTTTGTTTTTTGAGCCCCCAAGTGCGGGGTAGATTGTTCTCCCACAAAGTAGCTTAGATAACCAGTTCACCATAGTGGTCTGTACACCTAGCCTTGCCAGCGCCCCGGATATAGCGCGAAGTTCTACATTATTGAAGGCTCCTTCGATGTCCAGGAAAGCAGCCAGAGTGTATTCCTTCTGTGCACACCAGGCTATGCAGGGCAGTCTCAACAGACCTTCCCTTATTGTATGCGTGTTGTCCTCTGGAAAGGAGATTTACATCCAAGGTCTGACGCAGATTCACATCCACGAGTCTCTCCATGGTCTTCAATAAGAAGGAGGATAGACTTATGGGTCTGAAGTCTTTGGGTGTAGTATGAGAGTTTCTTCCAGCCTTCGGTATGAAGACTACCCCCACTTTACACCATTCCGACGGTACATGGCCCATCCGAATACTGGCCACAAACATCGCCCCAAGCATTCCGATGTGTTCCATTTTCAGACGTTGCAAGAGGGCCGGATATATTCCGTCCGGTCCCGGAGATTTAAACGGTTTGAATCCATCAATCGCCCATTTTATCGCGTCCGCATACATGATCGAACAGTAGTCCCACTGTGATTCACTCCCCGAAACAGTTGTTTGCGTATCCGAACCCTGTCCTGGTGGAAAGTGGGTGTCCACAAGAAGATCCAAAGTTTCCTTCTCAGAGTTGGTCCATGACCCATCCTCCCTTTGCAGCACACTAGGTATAAAGGATGTTGTCGAGAGAATTCTCCTTAGCCTAGAAGTTTCGTTGATAGTTTCCATGTTGCCACGGAAATTTCTCCACGAGTCCCTCTTAGCCCGTCTTAGAACTCTCTTGTAATTTCCAAGAGACACTGATCCGCATTACCAGACTTTCTCGCCACATTGAAAAGTCGCCGTGACTCCTTTCTGAGCATGTCTAGATCCCGGTCCCACCAGGGTGGTTTTCTTCCACCCCTGTTGACCCTTTCCGGACATGCTTTGTGAAAAGCCCCTGCTATGACCTTTGTGAATTTAGCTACTGTAGCCTCAAGTTCAGAAATACTATCTATTCTACAGCGTGTGAGTGGGTCCAAGCCCAGACTGACAAGGCGATCATAAAGATCCCAATTCGTGTTCCTAGGATTCCTAGTCGCCCTTACAGTACTGTTCCCCCTACCAAGGAAAAATTCAATAAACCTGTGATCAGAAAAGGAGTGCTCCTCCGAGACCCTCCAATCTCTGACGCTATCATAAATATTGCCGGAGGTAAGGGTTATGTCCAAAACCTCTCTTCTATTCTTTGTTACAAATGTGGGCCTATTACCCGTGTTACAAACTATTAAGTTATTAGAGATAATAAAATCAAAAAGTGACTCACCCCGTTCATTGACGTCCGTGCTGCCCCATATAGTGTGATGAGAGTTGGCATCACAGCCGATCAGCAGGCCAACGTTTGCGCACTTAGCTTCAATAACCAGTCTCTTCACTGGATCTGGTGGTGGGTGACTGCTTGGGTCATGCGGCATGTAACTGGAGGAAATCCAGTGTTGTTTACCATTGATCTCCGCCGTTACTGTGGTTAGGTCTTCATTGCTGAAATTTGGAAGCAAATATGCCATTAAGTTGTTCTTAATAAGTATACAGGATCTGGGCCTACCTACGCATTTGGAATGGACCAGCCTATAATTTTTGTGCCCTAATCCACAAACCTTGTTGGCTATGGACCATGGTTCTTGGATTAGGGCTATGTCTTCTCCTCTGTTCGCCAGTCGGAGAAGTAGTGCGGCAGACGCCGCTTTAGAGTGGTGGAGATTTATCTGGATTACTCGGATTACTCGGACTGCGATATTGCCCCTGGGGGGGCACTATCACCGGACTCTATGGGTCGGTTATCTTTTTTGTAGACCTTTAGGATGATGTGTCCAAATCCGAAGGCCAAGACACCATTGGAATTCGCCAGGTGCTCCAGGGATTCTTGATTGACTATAATAGTAGCACAACGAGATCCATGGCGCTCCTCCAGTTTAGCAATTTTCCAATTGTGAGTTGGTACCTTCGGATTACATATTTTGATCATCTTTAAGATATTTTCTGGCTCCTTTGGATTCAATGGTATCCAAGAGCGCGTTCGCGGTCGGCTTAGGAAGGCATCCTTCGACACCACCTCTAACTTGGCGCCCGGCCAGTTTTCTCCCATCCTTGATATAGCGATGGAGAAAAGATCCAGAGCTCGCTTATCGGCACACGTTACCAGCTTAACGTGTCCTTGGTGCCAGCCACACATTTGGTAAACTGGTACTGGCCCGGGATGTTCCTCCATCACATCTAGGAAGATATCTGCCAGGGCGTCCTCAAGTAGTCTCCAATTTGACGGTGTGATGCTACCATCTGGGTCTGAGCGATCGATCACCGCCATCTCGATACTATCTTTTAGTACATCACACTGTACGTTATGTTGGTGCTTCTATGCTTCTTCGCACCCGTACGCGGATTTTTACGAGTTCCGATCTCGGCCTCCAGAGAGGACTTTTTATTACCATTTTCTGTATTATTATCATTTTCCTTCATTTTTGGTCCCACGAGTTGCGGATAAGGGGATGGTCCACCTGAGCAGGGATCCTCTGTGCCCAGGTAAGGCTGGTTAATCCTGGAGGTCGCCTGGTATCCAGGATACTCCGTTAGCGACTGGGATATTTTTGATGGGCCCCCCAGCCAGGCTGACTCTCGACACGGGTCGTGTAACATCTTAGTCCAGCCCATACCTCTATCCTATGGTGAGAGCCAGAATTCATCCGATCCTAGGGTCAAATGAGAATGGACTCCCCCCTTAGCTGGCGGACATCCCATCGGGCAACCACCATTACCAGCCGACACCCACGTGGAGGATTCGGTAGAGGATTTTCGTCAATAATTGAAAATTGTGTTTTAAAATATTGCTAGGAACCCCATCAGGAGCGGCAACATGCTAAGATTTTAATTGTTGTATATACTTGGAAACAGTACGTTGATCAATAAAAGATATGTCAAAGGCCTTTACTTCAGGAATATAATTTTGATTATTGGCGTTAAATGTAGATGATGAGTAGGTAGAAGCAAAAAATTTCGCAAACAAGTCACTTATAACCTTATTATCTGAAGATTCATGACTACCAAGCTTCGTAACAGAAGGATAATCCGCTGCTCGACGTTTAGAATTAACAAATTTGTAGAATAATTTAGGATCACTCTTGAATTTGTTTTTTACCTTAATTAAATGTGGATGTCCATCAAAGAGAGCTTGATGGACACACTTAGGCCACATAGGACCCATTTTGTTACCACAGTTCCTGCTGTCCCCTAGTCTCGGAACCACTAGGAGCTCGTAATAAAGCGACTTAGACTGCCAATGTCAATCCGTGACAGTTCCGCCAGATCATCCATATAGTAAGCACCTAAGTACTTTTTTCTCCTTTCACAAAGTGCCGGTCATGTACCCGGCAGGTGAAGAACAGTCTCTGTTAACCTCTGGCCAAGGGAAAATCCAAAGTTAACTACAGAATCTTGACTTTAAGCTGTGCAAAATCAAAAATGTGTGAGATGGATGCGGGTAAAGGTAGAACATACAACAATAAAAAATTATTTTCGCAAGACCAGGTTCATGCATCAAAACCAAATTGTCAACGAATTTGATCCAGATCCAGAAGACGATGTGCCGTTAGCAACGTTATGAATTTTCGAAGAATATCAGAAAATAGCGAGAGTAGTTTTAAAGAATTTTTAAACATCGTATACATATGTATATTGAATATGCTAACATTGAAATAAATGCAAGAACTCCAGAATAATTTGAATTGATTTAGAAGAGGAAGTTGTTGTTCCTTTCTTTGTACTCTATTTATTATAAACAAACACGTAACACAACGATCTTTACTCTATTAAAGTTTATTAAGGAACAAAAAATAAAATTCGAAGTAATAACAATATAAAATATATGAATAAAGAGTTTCGAACTTTCGTAAAGTATTTGCATTGAATTAATTTACAGCTGTCATCTGCTCAGTAGGTATATATTTCAATTCAACAACTTAAAACTAAACAAAACTAAAACTAATAAAATGCTGTCTGATATCTATATGTTTGCTCCGGGAACGATAAACCGGGTTCTTAGCAAGTTGTTGAGCGAATAACTTATCCCCATATAACACAATGGCCTGTTGCCCACCGCTGACACAAATTTCGCACAGAAAACTTTTTAAATACGCGGCTTCTTTAACTCCCGAAGTCATAGCAATGTGTTTAGCCTCTGCGCTACTAAGGACCACTTAACTTTGCCACTTCGACGATCTGTATAAAACACCACCACCAATAGTAAACACGTAACTGGAATAAGATTTCCAATCTAAAATGATATGAAGTTTGATTAACTGTCACGCATATAAAGGAGTTGAAGCAAAGCGGCAATTTTCCATGCCGTATTGTTTTAACATCTCACGTATATAGTTAGATTGGCATACAGATATCATACCAAGTTCTCTATATCTTTCAATTTGTATTCCCAGAAAGAAGTTGAGTTGAGCTTTATCCACAGTCATTTTGAGATAAGCCTTAATGTTATTTAAAATGTTCTCATCTTGTCTTCCAATAATTATGTCATCCACATTCACAGCTATCAGACATAGGCTCCACTCATGCGTCATCTTATCGAAGCAGTCATACCCATTTTATATCGCCCGTTTCCATTCCGATGAATATATACTGTTTTCTGCTTCCTCAACAGTTAGAGGTCTTTCTATTACCAGTCATTTTTCGGCATCATATAGACGGTAAGCTTTAGATGTTAAGGAGGCTTTGTACTCAACTTCCTTTGGTTGGAATTTACTATTCTTTGTCTTATCCAATGATATAGCAATCGAGCCAAAAATAAGAAAATGTTTAACAGTGGTTTTTACGCCAGTAGAAACCTCAATCGGTGTAGCATCTTCTACAGATTTGGACGGTAAATGATTGCGAATATAACCAACGGTCACCACAGCCTTAACCCAAGGCAATTCACTTAGATTATATTTATCCAATATAGCTGGCACCACTTCAACAATCGTTCGATTTAACCTCTCAGCTACACCATTTTGTCAAGCCTCAAGGCTTATGTGGTATTGTAAGTTCTCCGACTCATTTGCCTGCCAATATTCATCAAATTGTCTGTTAATATATTCACCTCCATTATTACTTCTGAAACTTTGATATTCCTCGATGTCTGACACTCAACCATTTCCTTGAATATTTTAAATTTCTAAAAAACTTCTCGTTTATGTTTCAAGAAATATACAATGATGTGCTGTGATTTATATTCTATGAAGGTCAAGAAATATTGTGCTCCACCAGTAATTTCGTTCTAAATGAACCGCACACATCCGAATTCATCCATTCCTTCATTCATTCCTTCACCTTGACAGCTCTAGCCCACCTTAATTTCCCGAATACAACATTCCACAATCCTGCGTGTATCAGTGCACTTCTCATCTGAATACACCAGGCGTCACAGTATGTTTCGTCCAGCTTTTCGATTTGGTACAAATAATTCATTTTTCTTTTCCTTTTTCTTTATCAAAGCACACAAAATAATTAACGGAATTCGCCTGGGCCCATAACCTGTTGAATATTTGTTTCTTTGTTTTCTATTTGTTATAGGCAAACAGAACCCTTTCATAGTTTATTAAGGAATGAACAAAAAAGAAAATGATATTCAAAGAAATAACAGTACAAAATATATATACAGTTTGTCAAAAAAATCTTTGCACATAGAGAAAAATAAAAAAACTTCGAAAAATTCATTGATTTCTAATATAAATAACCAACTTTTTCATTTTTTTCAAACAGGATTTTATAAACATATGTTTTGTTAATATAATAAATAAAAAACTTTTATAACAATGAAAATATTCTAATGTAAAATATTAAAAAACAAAAACAATTCAATTTTACTGCTGTCAAAAAAATGTTTGCACACTTGACAAAATATTAAGACTTATGCAATTTTTTTAAAATTATAGTGCCAATATTTTGTGGGTCCACCTTGAGCATCAATCACCGATTGTAGACACCTTCTCATGGGTTGAATAAGCTTCAGAATGTCATATTCTAATGGTATTTTTTCCCATTCTTCTTTGATGAACTTTATCAATTCGTTTTTATTTGTGGGCGATCTTTTTCCTACCTTTTGCTTTAGATGAACCCACAAATTTTCGATAGGGTTAATATCAGGACTTTGGGCAGGAGTATTAATAACTTTGGAGCAGTTGTAAAGTAACCTGGACTTAAATAAATAAGATTAATGTTTAGAATCATTATCTTGATAGTACTTGTAATTAAATTCATTCGGATTAACCGGGTCAATAAAACCAAATTTCTTAATGCTGGCGGTCAGTTCATTTTTTAAAATATCAAGATATACTTCCTTAATCATTATTTCATCCAAAATCCTTCTTACACCAACTCCCTTGTTGGATATACAGCCCCATACCATTACAGACAATTTTCCAAACTTTACTGTAGGAATAAGATTTTAATTTTCTAGTGCTGTCAGAGGCTTACGCCAAACTCTTTGCGGTCCGTCATGATAATAAAGCATTATTTTCGTCTCATCTGAGAAAATAACAGCGTCCCAGTACTCCGGAGGAAGTGAAATGTATTCGGTGGCAAATCTTAATCTCTTTTCGACATTTTGTGCTGACAGTAGGGGTTTTTTCCTAGCCACTCTTGAAGAATATTTGTGTTTTTGAAGAACATTTCTGATGGTTTCTTGGGAAACAAGTAACCCAAAGTCTTTCTGCACTTGAAGAGCTAATCATCTCGTACTGGATTGTGGTCTACCATACACGATTCTAATAATATTTCTTTCAACTCGCTGCGTCACCTTTTTTGGCCTGCCTGTAAATCTTTTTAAGTTTAGTCCTCCTTCTTTTTCAGCACGGGATATAATATTATATACGGTCCTGATGTTCAAGGAGAACATATCGGCGATTTCCTTGGCAGATTGGCCTTTGTAGTAGTTGAAATAGACCAATTGTATAATATTTTTTGAAACTCGTATTCCTGGCATTTTATGTATTCAAATATAAGGACACCTGTTACATAAAAAACGATCACTTCATTAATAAAACGTTGTTTACCCCTTTCACATTCCATCTCATTTGTAAAAAACCCAAAATGCACATTTTTGGGAAATAACGGCATTTTTTGTCATATTTTTATTATCTTCATTCAATATGCAAAGATTTTTTTGACACCCTTTATACTGTGTAAAGTTCTTTTATTGTTGTTATTATTGTAATGTGTGTGACTATTAAAAAACTATTGACGCCTTATGGTCGTAAACAAGTACAGTTATAGAATGTGTGCAAAAATAAAAAAGTATGTAAAGATTTTGTTGTTGGAATTCTTGAATGAAGATCACATTTTACATTTTTTTGATCTGTGCAAAGATTTTTTTGACAAACTGTAAATACAGTTTTAACTTTCCGTAAAGTATTTGCATTCAGATCAATGTGTCTACTTTTCAATTAATTTGTATTTTCATTTCATATTCCAACAGTTGAAGAGTAAGAAATTGTGCAAAAAACTCCTAACACTGAAAAGGGTTTCGCTTTGAATGATTTGTTGCACAGGAAAAATTAATCAATTTGGAAAACTGGTTTGAAAAAATAAAGGTAAGCCAACTCTGATCAGTTCTTCTTTTAATTTTTTAGTACGTCGTTATTTCTTTAATTGTTGTTTATATATGTACATATACATATATATATGAACCCGAAAACAAATAGATTTTCAAAATAAATAAGAGCGTATGCATAAGTAGCAATATGTTTAAATTTCTTTTATTTATATGTAGTTATAATAGCAAATATGATAGCAGATTAATATGGACTACTTTAAATCAAAAATCACATCTCGTTGACGGTCGGTGTTCGCTCACGAAAGGTTTCCAATTTATACTCACTGATAATGATTCGGAGGTTTACCAAATGAAGTAAAATAAATAATTTTAATTAATTTAACAATATTTTTATTGCATAAAAATTAATTTTTATATTTAATAACACTTCCTTCAATCATATTTATTTTAATTTAATAAAATTATTTACGATTTCTTTTTGTAATTTCTAAAAGCAAAATTAAAATTAAATTAAAAATAAGTTGAATTAAATATTTATATAGGTATATGTTTTTGTTTATATATATGTTTATATATGTTATATATATATATATATATATATATATATATATATATATATATATATATATATATATATATATATATATATATATATTTATACATATATATTTTTATACATATTGAATTTAACTATATCGTTTTCTTCTTATTGTATGAAAATAAATATTCCTCCTCTTTCATTTTGTCTGTATTTCTACGTAGGTTTGTAGCGTACGAGTTTTTTATCGCTATGTGCTTACAAATGTATAATATTCTAAAATATTTATATCATTTCTATTGAAACTATTGAAAATTCTTGCTGCACACATTGTACAATTGCCGACTCATATATATTGTAGTTAAAAATAATACAAAAGGAAATATAAATCAAGTAGCAAAAAAAAAATAATAATAATAATAGTAATAATAATATAGCAAAGTGGACTAGCATTCACTTAAAAATAGGAATTTAAAATAGCACAGTGTCAATTTAAAACTAAATAGAATTTTTATTAAAAGTTTAAAGTAGATTGAAGAACAAGGATGCTTAACTAATAGTAAAAATAATAGAAGCACCATTTAGAAACTAGTAGGATTTTAAGTATTTTTGTTAAAGTTTTATAGCAATTTTGCAGCATATTTAGTTTTAAATCAAAGTAAATACCCATTGTTTTTTTTTGTTTCTTTGTGTTAAAACATACAATAGTTTTGTTTTTGGTATGATCATATAATGAGGCAATCAACCGCTCTAATTAAATAACAATAACAAAAATATTACAAAAGACATTTTAATATTCAGAGTCTTTTAGAATTCAAAATGAAATGTTGTGTTAGTATCTGTTACAATATTTAATAGGGCCCGTCTTATTAAAATGAGACCACATTCAGGGCAGCATTTTGAAATCAAAATAAATGAGTTGTTAAATAATTACGGAATTCGTGAGCTTTGTTTTTATCTTATTTTTTAAACATGTAATGGTGGCAATTGCTTTAAATACTTTATATGTTAAGTTCTTACAAAATATGCAATATATGTTTAGAACTCCAAACAAAATAAAATGCCATTTTTAATAAATGCGCCACAATTAAGTGCACTATGGTTGAGTAACAGACTGAATGAACATTTAGCGCAATTTGTTTCAGTATATTGCTAAATTAAGAGATTTTATGTTCCTTTAACTTTTCTAAGATGAAAAATAGTCATTATCACCAGGAAAAACAAATATCAATTATTTAACGAGTGCCTTTTTTACAGCCAACCACCTTTGCGACCAAATAACAAAGAACTTACTGTTCCGACAAACGACTGGGTAATGCTTTGCTGCACTTCTTTGGTGTCATTGTTAGATAAATGTTTTGAACTGTTTGCCGATCCAGTAGAAGACTTGTTTTGAGTACTTTGAGATTGGTCATTTTGTTTTTGTGAGACTCGTCCTAGATCTGTTCGCACTCGATTACCAATTGTACCTAAATCAGGTCTCTGACCATTCTTTAAATTACGACGAGATTTTTGACGTTGCATTTGTTTAACACGAATACTTGTATTTTCCAAACTCGACACATTGCTGACAGTCGAGCTTTGTGCGTCATCATCTAATTTGTGCTTGCTATACTGCATAGTATTATCATTTCTGATTTTTGGTTGATTTTTATCTCTATTATTTAAATTGTCATTTAAGTTATAAACCGATGACTTAACTAATAATTCATTTTCTGTTTCGTTTATGTGTAGCCCTTTTTGAAGAACGTCCTTAATTTGATTACGATCAAAATGCAAGTCGTTTACAAGGTTATTTGAATTCGTATGTATGTTCTTTAGACTCGTCAATTGTGCCATTGGACTGGCGCTACGATTTGCAATACCACTTGCTAACTGTGAGACTGCGCTCGGTTGAGTGGTTATAATATTTTCCAAACCAATACTTTCTACTTTCTCTACTAGACGTAAAGATCTCAAAGCCCGTCGTTCTAAACGTGTTAACATAATTTGTTGTTGTTTCTGATGATGTTTCTGATTTCTGTTTGGCCTTTCTATATCACCACCAACTAATTTTCGCCTAATTAAATCAGCTCCAGAAGATAGTAAACCAAATAAAGGTTCTGGGGACATAGAACGCGTTGGGGAACCCTCTGAAAATGTAAATGTTACAGTAATCAACATATACATACACGCATATACTTAAATATATTTTTTACTTTACCTGGGCTATTGCACGGTGTTACTGTTGGTGAAAAGTTCGTACCAGCTGGGGTATTTAAGGCGCTTGGAGTTACAGCTTTGATACCTCGTTCATTCAGCATAGATGCTAAACCTAAATTAACCGAAAATGTTGAACAAGAATTTTTTCGCGACAATCCAGCGCGAGGAGTTGGAGGGCAACTAAAGTTGGCATTAATTAAAATTAATTTATTTTATTTGCAATATGTTGTAATCAGAAATTACTAACTCACCTTGGCTGACGGGATGTTGATGTAGAAGCCATTCGAGATGACATTTGGGATTGTGACAAAAACGACAAATCAGTTATAAGTCCATCATCAGGGTGCATAACGGTACTTGTAGTATAAGTGTAAGTACATCCAGAAAATTCAAATTGTTTGCCGGGCAGTTCATCATTGATATCTTCTTCAACATCAGATAGATTGTAAATTTGCATGCCTAAATCGTCAAGACCCCGTCCTCCTCTTATTGTAACACCTGGTCTTTCTTCTAATAAGCCACTTAGTGTTGGTGTAGCCAGACGCGACCAGTGATGTAACGTCTGAGAACCTTCTATTGGTTTTACAATTTGTAATTTTTCAGGAAGGCGCCATTGATGCACCGACGAGGACATATTGGTCGACGAAGAGATCCCGGATGATCCTGTCGACATTATGCTATCTGGTGTCCGGACCCCTAGTGGAACTGTGGCCATAGGTTGCTGATCATCATATGAATAAGTTCCTACTGGAGCATAAGAAAGCATTGCTCTTCTTGCAAGCACTTCAGCTGGAGTCAACCTTTTCAAGGCGGCCTCAAGTTCTTTGGCACCCGGTGCACCTGGTACACCTGATGGTTGAGTTGGATAAGTGTCATCAGGCTGAGAATTTAAACTTTCACAAGACAGGGCGGTCTTTAGATTAGTACCTATGTTACCAATATCTCTACCATATGACATATGGTTTTGGCTTGATCCGCCAACAAATGGCATTGCAGACATGCGTGGTCCAGAAGCAGTGCTCATTGACATTGCTCCTAAGTGTGTCATTGATGTAATTTCACTATCAGCGAAATTTCCACTTTTCGTAGCGCAGCGGACAGTATCGAAAACTTTTTTGTAGGGCGGCAACGGACCGCCACTAAATGCACAAACATTTGTCGAGTTCATAAAACTATTTCCACAGCTACTGGTACCTGGAAGTTGCGACATTAATCTTCCAATTCTGTCGTTTACACGCTGATTATCGCCCGAAATTCCTGAGTCAATACTATTCTCAGAGTAAAGTGAGGATTCCATTAATTCGGATTGAAGAGAATCTGGCTGCAAAATGCTGAGTGTAGACATAAAGGAACTTCGTGCCTGAGGCATAGTTTTTTTTCGTTGTTTTCGTAACTGTTCCTGAGTTTCCTGTAATAATGCCAATACTTCCTGGTACCGTTGCTTAAATTCTACTAACTCCAGAGCCAATGAATTTTGGTTTTCCTTTGTAATATTTAATAGAGTAATATGTTCATCATTGTCATGTGTCAGCTGATGCAATCTCATCTCTGCTTCTGACAAACGGGCTGTTAAACTAACAATTTGTTCGTGTTGAAGTCGATTCTCTTCCCGCTGCCTTTCCAGTTCCAAATTGAGACCCTCGAACTGTTTATTAGTATCATTTAGTTGTAAAGAAATATCATTCATTAGCTGTCGTTCATGAGCTTCTACCTCATCTGTTTGGCATGCTAATTGTGATGCTTCCATTTTAAGTGACTTGTTCTCATCCTGCAACGATGTAATTTTCTTTTGAAGCAAATCCATCGTTATAGACTTGGAAAATGTTGGCGTATCTAAAAATAACAATAACGAATTGTTAACCCATTTTATTTTAACTTAAATTTGAATAATACCATTATCACTTGTGTCTTCTCCATCGTTTGTAAGTACAGAAATAAGTTCATTTTTTTTATGCAACTCATGAACTAATTGTGCTCGGTCCTCGTTTGCAGATTTCAAATCTGCTTCCAGTTCTGCCAATCGATTTTCAAGAGCATTATTTTGAGTCAAAAGTTCTTTCCCAATTTGGACCGTTAGCTCTAAGTCCTTCTCCTTTTCTTCGAGAAGGCGAGTCACAGCCTCTATGTCATCATATGCTCTCGTCATTTGACTTACTCGGTTACCACATAGAACTGGGAAAAAAAAATAAATGATAAAATATAGGATTTTTAACTTACAATTACATTTTTACTAAATTTTATATTAAATGCATTATAATAGAAGACTAATGCTTTTCCAATATTTAAAACGGGTTTACAAAAACAAATCTGAGGTGTGGTTACTACCGTATAAAAGAAACAACACCCAGACTTGTCAAAAGTATTTTGTTATAATCTGGAAACATTAAAAGATTTCTCGACAAATTTTAAATATGTGACTTGTAATAGGCTTATTAAAAACTATTTAGACAAACAAATCTTCTTTTTTAATAGAATTTAAAAATATAGATATGCTCCAAAATTCAATGTATGTAAGTTGATGTAAATTGATGAAATTTATATTTTATAATATGCTACCTTCGACTAGTAATTGCTCATGATCTATTATAGAAGGATTTGAATGTAATCTTGTATCAACGTTAAGGGAATGATTACTATTTTCAGTACTGTGCTGGGAACACGTTGCAGATGTCGAACAAAATAGTTCATCTTCATCGTACTCCAATTGTCTCGTTTCTTCGCTGAAAATCGCCCAATCATCAGAACACATGTCATCTTCTGGTGAAATATTCTGAGTCAGGTTAGAACTTTTTATCATATTATCAGATTGACTATAATTAGTTTGATGGTTAAACAAACATGCAATCTAATATAAACTTATAAACATACACTTAGTAAATATTTATTTTTTATTTTGGAGAATATGATTGCATCTGTTGGGAAAACCAATTTTTTCTTGTTCTAAATATTCATTAATTCCTAGTATTAGTTGAATTCTGCATTATGCAATTTCGCACTCTTCAAATTAGTGTCATACTGTTGCGAGACATTTGTAGTTTGTTGAAATATAATCCAGTCTTAAAATTAATATATTACAATTTTTGATATCACTATTAATTGTTAAAATTCCTAAAAGCACTACAGGGCATATAGAAGTAAAAATTAAAACATTTATTTTTACGCAAATATTTTTATCAAATATTATATTCTCTACAGTGGAATGGTGAGTTTGCGCATAAAACTTTTTTGGCACACAAAACGCACCCTCTATTTTCAACAAATAAATATTTTAAATTAAATTACTAAACTTTTTCATTGCAGACTCTTACATACACACAGATGTATATTCCAAAGTTCTTTCTTATTTCGAAAACATTCACACTCACACATGTAGCAAAGCGGTGAATAGCATGTTATGTATGCGACTATAATTCTGGTTTAACTAAGTTTATGCATTTTTACATTTTTTACTTTAGTTTACTGCGATAATAATAAACATAAGGTGTAAACATAAAGACTAGTTTTCTTAGAAAAATTTAATTTTGTCTTGCATTAACATAAAACGTATTATTGAATAGTATTAAAATATATATACATGTATGTACATACGTTTGTAACTAAACAAAGTACTCGTGATGTCTTGTTAGCAGTTAATAAAATATTAATTCCAGCTGATAGACGGTAAAATGGCGTTCACAATTCTTTTGATGAATGCATACACATACACAAATGTTTTCTTTATATTTATGAAATTGAATTGTTCAAATGTTTACACGTTTAATTAAATTTTTATTTAAATATTGTATATAAAACTTATTTTATATTAAAACACAGAAAAAAACACATAATCAATCTATAAGATAGTTTATAGCACACAATTCATGTTACCATTGAATTTAAAATCCACATCGTTTCTGACAAACACACAAAATAACGTCCACAAATTTACTTTAAATTCAGGGGTGGAAATTATAATTAGTGTTGCCATTTCAGTAGTTTTTTCTTTTTATTATTATTTGTTTACTCTTGATGATCTAAGGTTAGCATTTTGTAAATTCCTTTTCTATTTTGACATTTTTTAGTTACAATATTAATTGTAAATTTAGTTAATATTTGTTTTCAGGGAAAATATTTAAAAACCTTTTGATCAATTCTTATAAACTAAAACTAAGTTAAAAGACAGAAATTATAGAGATGAGCTCTTTTATATAATGGTAATCCAAGCGTTCATATTTTCTGATAATATTGCCACTTGAGTTTAAAAATAATTTTTAAGAGATAGCATGTTTAGAGTCATTTTTTTATGTCATATAGATGGGCAATAAGACATTATCGGATCAGAGAGAGAGAGAGAGAGAGAGAGAGAGAGAGAGAGAGAGAGAGATTTAATCAAAATCTTTTTGGTTAAGGGGTATAGCATATTATCAATCTGTAAATTTTGACCACAATGTACGGAATGTGGTTTGTAAGTAAGTAACAAGTAAGCTTTGTGTCAATTATAACAAATAATTATGTAACATTTTCTATCCAATGAATATTGTAGTTGAAAAATTGTATTGTATTTTAGAGAGTAGAGTAAGATTTACGTTTCCTCGGCAAGTAAATAGTTATAGATTTTCTTTTTTGGACTAAGTAAAATGTTCCCTTTTGTAAATTATTTATTTAATTCAACTAATGCTAGTTCTAGGTCTTGTTTAACCCTGGACAGTTACTGTTGGTCGAATCGACGAAGATCATTTACTCTTTATCATATAACTCTTTTATTTTTGACAAAATTTCGCTCCCTTTTTCAACAATGTTAGTTGATACCGAAAGCTTGCGGTGAGAAGACGTAATTTTTTTTTAATTGTTCGTCGATTCAACGAATAGTAACCTTACTGTACAAAAAAATGACCAACCTGGGTTAAAAAGTGGGTGGCCAGCGTACGTTTACTCAGGTTTTCGTTTTCAACTAAAGTTGTTGAAAAAAAGAGCGAAATTTGGCCAAACATAAAAGAATTATATGATAGAGTAAATGAGCTTCGTAGATTCGACGAACAGTAACCATCCAGGGTTAAATTGTTCATCGATGCAACGAAGAATTATCTTAATGTCAGTGTTGCAAATTTGAAATTTTAAAATGGTACTGAACTGTAACTGAAAGAGTACTTTTTCGAATCAAATGGTACTTTTATATAAAAATACACACATAAATGGTCATTACAACCCTTCAATCAAGATTATGATCTAGCTTATCACGTCATTTTTTATATGTGTTAATGTTGATACATGAGTGGCGATATCTACAGTTTCAATTCGACTCCGAACGTCAGATTTTTTAACAAACTTTTCTGGAAATTTAATAACTCAGAGTTATTTACAGAATGAGGTACCCAAAGGAATCTTTTCTTAATTTTTATTTTTGTTGGAAATGCCTGACATGGGATTTGAACAGTGGGTTCACAGCACACTACCTACTAGACTATTTATTTTTTTATATTTAATACACGTACGAAACTGAACAGAAAAACTAACGTGTTCCTCACATGCAAAAAAAAACTGCTGATTCCGAACGTAACAAAACGTAAAAGTCCCATTTATTCAGTTCGTTTTTAGAATATGAAGAGCAATGTAAATGCATAGCGAAATTATATTACGGTTCGGCAAGCGCTCATCCAAACGTCCAAAGCGGGGCTAAAGGCTAATTCTACCTTTTGCTTTGCGTTGCGAATGCATTGATAGTTGACAAGCGCTAGACATAAAATATTTAATAACAAAAAAGTACTGAAAGCGTCGCGGGGGTACTGCAGTATTTTTTAAATCAAGAAGTACTGAAAAAAGTACTAAAGTACTGAATTTTTCAACACTGCTTAATGTACAAAAATGAAGAGTAACCGTACAGGTTTAATATTTACTGAATATAAATATGAATTTAAGATGGAATTATCGTCTGCAAAAATTGTTTTTGTGCAATAGGGGAACGACGGTATATCGGCAGAAATAATATCTTATACATAAAAATGAATGTGTGTTTATTTGTTTGTGGGTTTGTTTGAAGTCTATAGACGGCTAAACGTCTTGAACTATAGGCTACTTTTTATTTTAAAATTTCAAGTAGGCGATGCATAGAATCGTAAACTATGCATTTGATCATGTTACGATCTTTAGCAAAGTTGTTGCGCATGAACCGGGGAAGGTTTCTCAGTTGGTATGACTAATTTCCGGCAGGTGGCGCCACCGAAAATTACTTAGAATCAATTAAATCGTAAACTGTGCATTTGATCATGTTATGATCTTTAGCAGAGTTGTTGCGCATGAGCCGGGGAAGGTTTCTAAGTTCGTATGACTAATTTCCGGCAGGTGGCGTCACTTAAAATTACTTAGAATGAATTAAATCGTAAACTGTGCATTTGATCATGATATGATCTTTAGCAAAGTTGTTGCACATGAGCCGACGAAGGTGTTGAAGTTGGTATGACCAATTTCCGACAGGTGGTGCCACTGAAAATTACTCAAAATGAATTAAATCGTAAACTGTGCCTTCTTTAACAAAGTTGTTGCGCATGAGTCGACGGAGGTTGGTGCGATTAATTTCCGATGGATGGCATCACTGAAAATTATTCAAAATGAATGACAAGCAATTGGTCGACCTACACCTCAAGCACGGAAGAAAAGAGCATTACGAGCCTCAGAATCAGACGAGCATTGAGACTGGAAAATCTTCGAGTATATGCCTCTGAGACCCTTTGCTTGAACCACTTGAACAACGAGAAGTGAGATTAGAAACTGATCGAATGCGTACTACTCAGACCCGTTCATATGAACCGGGACAACGGGAAACAAAATCAATAAATTGATTCAAAATTAATTAGACATTTGTGTAATGTCTTTCCTTCAAATTTATTTTAGTTGGTGGCGCAGCAAAAACGCACAGGGTACAGCTAGTTATACAAAACAGGCGACAGGCAAGAATATTGTGTGCAACCAGAGTTTAAATAAATTTTATGAGATTTTGTTTTCCCAATGAGAACATTGCAAAATCTATCACTAAGAAAACTCAATATGATTTTGATGATTTCAGATGGGAAATTAAGTTTATATACATATACTAATTATGTATGTAAAATTGTTTCTAAAACTTTGTCACCAAAGTAAATATAATAAAACTGTTTTTACAAGATTTTAAGGTGTTTACTTTATTTTGACGCTCATTGTATATATGTATGTACATTATATATGAAGATAATTAATTAAATGTTCTTTCTATAAAAGTAACTATTTTTTGTTTAATTTGTATGACTCTAGTATTATTCTTAATCAAAAGTTAGTTCTTCCACGAAAGAGCTAAGCACAATAAATAGTCTCAAATAACACATATTATATGATTTCCTTACAGATCTCCTATCCAATTCACTGTAATCACATATGACAGATAACAAACAAACAAAAAAATATTTTATATTTGTTTTTATGCATATAATTTTTTAAAATATTTTTAATACGTGTTATATGTTTTTAATTATGACTATGAGATTAATTATTAGAATTTTACTGTTTAGTATTAATTAAGTTTGATTTAAAAGCATGATGTGTCAAAGAGTTTAAAAATAGAGTGAGAATTAATTTTGTTAATGGAAATGAAAAGGTACCTTTTTCGTGATCTAAGAATGATCGTATTATTTTTAAACATTTTTCTCCACTAGCATTTTTCCCAACGTGGTACTTCAAATTTGAATCGTCTTCAATCCCACAATATGAGCTACATTTAGTTTGTAAGGTTTTTTCTGCAGTTGAAAGACTATCCTTTGACAATCCTTTTGAAACAAAATTGTAAAGTAAAACCAAATGCGGTGTTAATATATGTCCACTTTGTAGCAATTTTTCGGAACATTTTTCTGTTTCCAAATTACTAACGAATTTTTGGATACGTTGCAGTGCCTCTAATTCAAGTTCTAAACGTGTGGGATCTTCGTCTTTAACAGTATATAAATTTGTTTCGGATGATTTGGAAAGTTTATGATTCGTGTTTAAATTTTCAAGCAACTGAACTTTTTTTTTAGAGTTTGCTTTCACTTGACTCTGCAAAAGCTTGAAGGAATTTTCAAATCCTTTGCTAGTTAATGACGGTTTATTACTTATTATAAGATCATTTTTGGCACTTGATTTCGTTTTATGTGGAGAGGAACTAATGGAATTTTCAAAATCGTTTTGACTAGTAGATGTGTCACTAAAAGAGCTATGTATACAGTGCTTATCGATTTTTTCCACAAAATTTAAGTATGTATCGTCTGCGTCTTCATACTCCTCTTTTTCCTTGATTTTATGCAGTTTTCGTCGCTTTGATGTAAGATCAGCATCTCCGTATTTTATATCCGTAATATCAGGTTTGCTAAATGATTTTAGTTCGTTTTCCCTTGTGTTCATTTTTTCTTTCTTATATACCATGCCCACCTTTAGTCATTTTACTTGTAATCCAAAAAATTAATACTTTATAACTTATTCCATGATGAGCACAAAATTTCGTTACTTAACAATCCCAATTGAAAATAAACTACTAAAACAATTTTACTTATTTTATTATATTAAAAATGTTTAATAATTTTTCATTCGTGTAAAAAGAATAGTTTGCCAAGATATAGCACTGATTCCTTTTTTGTAAATCGATCCAAATTTGGAAATTTTCAATAGGGACAAAAAGCAGTTTTTATTTTTAAAATATTTATAATAAAATTTTAAAGGAATTATGAGTTTATAAGCTATTACCTAAAAATATCATGTTTTTAAGTTACTTCTCTTTATTTGAAATCAATTGTTTTATTTAGTGGCGTTAAGGCCATACACATAACATAACTGCTGGAAAACTGTCTAAGGTCTCTAACACACAATGCTAGAACATCTTTACTGCTGGATTTGGATGTAACCAGCGTGGGACACTGATCCTAGAACTCAACTGGACTATTATAAAGTATGACTATTGCTTTTGGAGACTAAAAAGCCTTCTCTTCTCCTTTCACCCTTCTTCTTATTTCTTTCTATCAAGACGAATACAGTTGACCTGTATGTATTGTACTTTTCAAAATGACAAGTATTCGTCCGCTGACCTAACCTACTCTAGTGTAGTTACTTTAAATTCTGATAATGGGAACTTTTCCGAGTACGCTGAACGAAGTCGGAAAGGGTAATTACAGTTAAATTGCCTTTTGCAAGTAGTATGCCCTAGTTTAATTAGAAAAACTTTTTATGTGTTTTATATAAAACCGAATCCAACATATCCTTTTCAGTTTGTATAACTGTATGTAATCCAATATCTTTATGGTAGACCTCACCTTAGACGCGATAAATAACTAACTATTAAAAGTTTGGCCTACTGATTTTTTTATTATTATTATTGTTATTGTACCACTTCATGGTTTTATTGTCTTCATACCAGAAACTTAACAAAAAAATATCCAACTATAATGCCTACTAAATAGAATTTCGGTCTCAATGCGCTTCAGTATAGATTCAGTATTGGTAATAAAAATACATACAAGTCATGGTAATAACTAGTGTATGTAATGTGAACTGACAGAACTAAAGTAAAAGCAAAAAAAAAAATATTGATAAAGATTTCTAGCGGTCGTAAGACAATTTTTAAGGATGCTTATAGGAGTATTCATATAATTTCGGGTTGCTTGTTTTACCAATTATTAATTTGGCGATTAGAACCATCAAGTTCGAATTGATTAAGCTATTATTTATTTAAAAATATTCAATATGCTTCATTTTAGAAAGGTTATATTACGAAAATGCCGTTCAAAATAGGAGTTATAAGTAACGAACAATATTTGTTTGTGTTGGTTTTATGTGTTAAAATGATTCGTTGTTATTCTTACATGAATCTAATCCGTGCATATATTGTAAATTGGAAGACAAATTGCAATTACAACCGCAATTAATGTTTAAAACACTATAATTAAATCACATTTTGAATTGCAAAATATGGGCAATGAGAATTATATTGATTGATAACATATATAATACAATGCTGAAGCCGCATTTTGAATATGGATCAACGATATTATATACAAGCTGTACTGAGCAACAATTAACAAGCCTCCAGAAATTACAGAATAAAGCGATGTGTTCTATATTACAACTGAACAGATTTACACCAACTACTTTGATGTTAGATGCACTAAGATGGCTTAATGTGCGTAAAAGATTAGAATTGAACACGCTGAATTTTATTCAAAAAATGAAAATTGGAGAAGCACCAGAGTACTTAACTGAACAATTAAAATATGTTGGAGAAGCGCAACCGTACAGACTGAGAAATTCGAACGATTTTAGGCTACAACGAGCAGATACAAGTGCAATGCAGAAATCATTGTTCTATAAGGGACTGAATTTGTACAATAAAATGCCAAACTATTTAAAGAATGGGAGAAATATCAATATTTTTAGGAAAAATGTTGTAAACTTTGTTAAAAATACTAATAGTTAAACTCATAGTTATAATATATAATATTTAATATTTGTAAAATTTTGTTGTTAAAAAAGTATTTTAAATACTACTAAATAAACTTGAATTGAATTGATATATGCACACCGATTAATTAATTTTATGCTGGCTCAATATAGAGCAAAAGTCCCAAACTGATCACTTTTAACTTTATAAGGAAAATTAAAAACGGAGAAGTACTAGCATACTTAACCAAAAAAAATACACAATTTATGAAGGGATAGTCAATCGTACAAGCTTGAAAACATGGAACATAATGTAATGGTATATAATTTGCAAAATTCTAGATTTTTAAGAAAGTATTATAAATACTACTATATAAATAAATAAATAAATATTAATGGCTATGTTAAAAGCTTTTTGATAACACTTGTCATTAGCGATAAATAAATATCGAATTTTGTATGTGCGTATATGTACCTGAACTATATGAATGGTATTGAACTAATTGGTTAATAGTTCTAAAAGATGTGCTAAGATGCGAAAGTACCCTAAATGGATTAGTTAATGAAATAGACGACGAATTACCGATTTGAAGTATAATTTGGTGTTAGCACTTTATATTTATTTTATTTTTTCTTTACATATAAACATACACACACTTCACATTCAGTATTGAAAAATATAATGTTTTCTTTTGTTTTTGTGTTTAGGGAAATTTGATTAACAAAAAAACACTTTTTATAGGTTTTTGGTAAATAGCACAAAGATAAAAGTTTGCATATGTAAATTATGATATTTTAAATACCAAAACTATTCCCACATGCCTTCATATTTTACTCCTCTGTTCATCTTTTGTACACTATTAGTGCATATTTTTTCACAATGATAGCTTATTTATGATATTTGTTTTTAAAAACACTACCGATACATTACGTTTCATTTAGTCACAATTTATCCTGCGATTTAGATATTGTTCCCAGTAAAAGATGTTAGTCTTCCATAATATAGAAGCTGATTTATACAACATATTTATTCTAAAAGTGTACGATATTAGTAATATTTTTCAATATAAAACGCATTAAAATTGTTTATGTAAATATAATTAAACCGTATATGTATGAGCGAATGCGTCAAAGAATACGAAAGCTCTCAAATGGAATATCAGATTAGATTACAGAAAGAAACTTTCAACGAAATTATCGATCAATTAGATGAATGAATGATATTGAAATTAAAAAAAAACTTTTTTATACGTACTTAAATTCAATATATACTATTGACGAACTTTAATATTTGCTAATATTTTAAAATTTAATGTATGTATGTACGTAGTTTATCTTAAGTTATATATCAAACGATTTATCTACATATCTTATCTTTTGTGGAATAAAAATATGTACAAAAGAAAGATACAAAACAAAAAAGAATGTTGCATTTTAGACGTTTTACATAACATACATATAGACATTCATATTCATAATTGCAAATTATATGGGAATTTTCATTTTTCTCAACAAAAAATTATGTAGTAATGTTTTTGCAGAATATTTTCAATTGGTATTTTTTTAATTATTTTTTTAATGGTGGGCTAGTTTTGTCCTATAAATAGAAAGTGATGATGGCACAAACACGCTCGAGATTTAAGTCTCTTTTGTATGAACGATGACACACAATTACATTCGGTAACAAAAAGGCCTTTGTTTACAGCTTATACTTCATTTTTTTTCTATTTCACTTTTGGCACAATTTTGTTGATATGTTGTAAATTTTATTACGGTTAAAATAATTTACACTATAGCTTTTAGAAGTTTTCTAAAAAATATATTATAATAACACCACCGGCCAAGATACGTCGGTCAGTTGATTTCATATTTTTTATTTAATTTCTGTCAAACATGATAGTGATGTTAAGTATTCAATAAAAAAAAATAAAGTAGTCATATTCATAATTATTTGGTATTCACTTTGTGTTGTCTCATTGAGTGTATTCAAGTTTTAAACCATGGTACTTTTATTTCATTTAAGAACCACTTATTACTGTATATATCTGTAGATGTCGTTGATTCGTTTTAATGTCTATATACAAAAGCCGAAATATAGTGCCATCTATCATTAGTATTTTACAGAAGTTTATAAAAATATTAAAAATAAACAGCAGAGAAAAAAAGCAAAAGCGTAGTTAGTATACATGTTCAGAAGTTAAAAGAATTTGAAAGTTAATATACAGTGGTGGTCCTTTAATTAGCACACCCTTCTACCAAAAAGTTTGTGTTGTATATTTGATTCTCAAGAGGCTTAATTTTTTGCAACATGCTATTTAAAATAGCTTGCAGACTGCAGTAAATATCAAATAATTGGGTGACATATAATAAGCACACTATGTACTAGATTACATGGTTTCCATCAATTCTATTACGTTTACGTGTTTTCTTAAACATATGTATGTAAATATTTTAAGTAAACTGGGTAAAAATTCATTCTTTACACCTAGTTTCGCAAAATTATAAAAAATATCTACAAAAATGAGAAATAAAAATATTTCTGAAATTGCAAGCACTAGTGGCAGATATCTAAACATTGTCCAACCATACTATCGTATCAAATTTATCACAAAACAACTGCGACTATTTGAAGAAAGCCTCGACCAAGAAACGCTAGAGATCGTCTAATAAGTACTTGGGCGAACAAGAATCCCTCCATAAAGTCTCAGAGATACAGAAACATGTTATGGAAAAATGATTAAAATATCACTCGCCGCAGACTAAAATAACGCTACTTTGCTGGGTATATATAGCGCAGCACAAACTTATGGCATCAAAAAATAATCTTGCAGCTCGCCTCTCTTTCGCTAAAATATAAACAAATATGCTAACATTGTTGAGGAACAACATGTTTAGGAAATGAGAATCTAAATTCAATTGATTTGACTCTAACTGAAATAAAAATGGGCAGTTTACGCCCAAGCAAATCCACGCTCCATATTGAAGATGACTAAGCATAGAGAAGCTGTATAATGGAAGGACCAGCTGATATATAGCATAGTGTCGGTCCGATCATAAAGAATGATGTCATGATCTATCAACATTTAACCAGACTTATTGTGTATATTCATTTGATTCCATTCGCTCATAAAAACTTCTATGTAAAATGGATCTATATGCAAAGTAATGATGACATATCGTACTATTGGATAAAATATTTAGAGTGCCAATAATTTGATATTATATAAGACGAGCATAAAGCTCTGATTCCAATCTAACGATATCAATGGAAAGATCTTGAGAAACAAGCTGAACCAAAAAACTAAAAAAAATCCCATACACAATTTAACTGCCCCTAAATATATTTAGAAAAAACATTTCACCTTTGTTACTGGAAAAAGGTCGTATCGATGGGCGTGCTAATTATAAGACCACCACTGTATAATGTTATTCAAAAGAATACCTCTATTCAATTTGTGACTCAGATTCAATTGCGGTACATGGACTAAAGGTTATCCTAATATCTTGAAAAGACTTGTTTCGATTCGACGTCTTGTGCGATCTTTTCTACCCATCCGATCACGCATAGTTTTCATGCACCTAATCTGGATGTATGCTAATGCATCGATGTATTCTACGCTATATTATACACTGATACCTGGGTGCCTCAGCATTTAATAGGTTTTCCTTGTCGAAATAGTGGGCACAAAATTAATGCAGGCGACAAACAATTAAACAAGAAAAATAAAGCGAAACTAGTAAACCGATTGATGATAACGACTCTGGACGTAATGATACGTTTCCCCTCATTACGCGAATTATGGCGAAAACGTTCCGCTCGGGAATATCGCATCCGAGAGCATACACGATTTTAAAAAGTTTTGCAATCTGCGATGTGAATTTTTTCCTACAAAAAGAACAAGAATGTTTCACGTTAAGAAACCAAATAACTTTTCACGAACTGCTGTTTCGTTTGCGATAGTAAATTCCTTGTTTGTGGATAAGGTTGTGGAACTAATATGGAATTGCAAGGAAAAAAGGCCACTGTAGCATTCAGATTCCTTCCTCAGGTTCCCCAAAGGAAAATCTGCTGAAGAAGTCTAGATCTGCCGAGCCTCCTCTCGTCCGCAAAAAGCACTGAAGCATGGAACTTACTCTTTAATTCAGATGACTTTTATCGACAGGTTAGATTTGGATGGCAGTAATGTCTGCAATTACTCCATCAGATTGTCCAGGGTAATTAAATTCGTTAGAGTTGATCCCTCAATTCTACCTCACCTTGAGCCCAATAGTGACGGTTGGATTCTGTTTACGCTTGGGCAGGTGAACAGTGTACTTGAACTAATTGGGAAGCAGAGTGATGAATTGAAAATCATCTCGTGTTTAGTTGTTAACTGCCTGATTGGTGATGAGAAAAAAAGGCTATGATTCGGATATCAGTCGATTAACCATTGCTCCAGAGTTACAGAAATGACTTTGGAATCGAAAATATGCTGTCATCTGAGTGTATGTTGTATGAGGATGTAGTCCCACCTAGTGATCATATGGGACATCTGGTGGACCATGCGATAAAGAGATGTGATATCGTTTTGGGTTATGATGCGTGAAACCAAGGGTAATCCTCAGGGGCGGTACTTTACCCCCTTTATAGCTTCTAATTGTAAATGTCGTTTAGCAGTGCCTGGAAAGTAGAATCTTTAAACTTGTTTAATTTGCCATGATGTGGTTATTCTCGTAGGAGGTACACTTTTAATCAACGATTGGGAACTAATAGAATCCACTCTTGGAGTTTTATTCATGTCGGTTGAAAGAAGTGTATTGGAATAAACCCTAATAAAGCAGAACTTGTGTTGTTTTCACGTAGATTTGTTTGCAGATTCCGAATTTTCATGTTTTATATCAAACATTTTTAATTTGATTCCAATATTTTTCTTTATGTATATGTATATGTATGCAGATATTGTATGCAAAAGGGATTTCTGAGTTCATTAAAAATTTAAGAAATACTCTATTCTTAATATATATACTTATACTGCCCAACATTTTCTCTTTAGGAAATAATTTTTATACTCTCTACAACTACGTTACCAGATAAATAACCATTTGGTTCTCCCCCGATCAATTCACTTTCCAACAGGTGACTTTTTGACAGACGGAAGGTAAGTTTCAGACATGGGCTCAGATTATTAACTTGTTTACGTATATTAAACACTTTGAAGCCTGCGTGAATTAGTACACTACAACTCTCGGCTTCGCCGATACCTATCTACACTCAAAGTTTTGAAGGCCGACTCTCTTACGGGAGTCACCTTAAGGACTTTTGAGAGAGGAAAAGAGAAGAGAGACCCATTTTCATACGCAAGAATAGGGGAAAGGAAAGGTGAACCTACACTTTTAACGAAAATTCAAGCGCCTGAAAAAGGGGATGTCACATAAATGCTAAAAACTGTTAATCGCGTAAGTAGTTTTTGCACATTATCAGTGAGGGTTCAAACAATTATCGACCAGACATTCACATTATGCCAAATTCAGGAGAACACTTATGAAAACCAAATCACCACGCAAATGTAAATAAAATTCAAAACCCCATAATTGATTACGTTTATATTGCAAAATCTGCGAATACTGTGACATTGAACATCTTGTCTGTCAAGGTAGCAAAAAACTTCTCCGAAAGCTTTCAGATTTCAAGCTACCACTTATCATAAGACGTTTTCAACCTCGGCATGAAGAGTGTTTTTTAAGTACAACCGCACTATTTTTCAGAATGGGAGCCTGTCAAAATATATCTGATAGTAAATAAGTGTAAAACAAAGAAAACATCGATGAGTAGAGTTGCGGAGAGCAAATAGAGAATCACTCTTGCCTATACGTATCATTATGGTCTTAATTGAATTGAAAGGAATCGAATATTTGGAAAACAAAAAAATTAGAGTAGATGAGTGCGGAAACCATGTAAAGATAGATAAAAAGTTCGCATTTCTAATCTATAATAGTAAATAAACTGTTACTTGCACGTTCTCATTAAGAAGAAAAAAAATATCACATCGATTTTAAAAAACAAGTAATAGGGAAGTCAATTATAATGCAACAATACGATGTTAAGACGTTTAGAAAATAGAAATATGCTATCGCAGAAGAATCAAATACTAAAAAGTGGGAGAGATACTTTCATAATTTGGTTAACTAAGTAACAGATATCAAGGGCATACAGTAGAAAATTACACAACTAAGAAGCTTGAAAGTGCCAAAGAGGTCGGAAATAACTGTCATTACAGCAGATTTGATTACGTTTGAAAGAGATTGTCAAATTTAGTAACTACAATTTTAGAAACTACAATAGGAAAGAGTGAACTAGTACATAAAGAAAAACAGGAAACTGGATGATTAAACGCAAAATATTTTCATCAGCATTTATTTCATTCCGTACTTTATGAATGACTGAATACCATTGCGAATTATAGGTAATTACAAGTGCAGTTTGCTAAAGAGCAAAGTAAAAAACCAATTATGCTTTTTATTTAGTGCTATGCACTGACTTAGATAATTCACAAGATAATTAGAAAAGAGATTATTATTCTTGTTACTGCCTTTTTGTTGATTTCAAACATAAATTGACTCTGTGAGACACATTTCTCAGACTACGGTTTCCACAAGAGTCTCCAGAGAATTCGGAACAAAATTGGACTTAATATATATTACTTAATATATAATAATATATACTACTTAATATATAATAATTACATAATTGTAGAATATCATAGCGATCCGAATTCGGAAATAAAAAGGCACGTTTTTCGTTGAAACAACATAAATGTATTAGTCTTCACGTAAATGTAGAAAAACGTAAACAATTGAAATCAATAGATTTGAATATTTGGTTTTGCCTTGCATACAGGTTTGGAGAAAATAAAGATCGTTTATTGTATGACATAAAAAACGAAATACATTTGCGTAACGCATTATTCATAACAAATCTCGTCGCATAATGGCTTTAATATATATTTAGAAATCGATTGAATAATGTTGCTCGCAGTACAACATACTAATCACGAGCAAGAAGCTGTTTTATATTTTGATTATAAGTTCACCAGAAGGCAAATTACTAAAGGAAATGGAATGAAATCTGATCCAATTATTAATAATTTTGGTGTAAATTGTTTACAAAATACTGGTTCTATACTATAATGATAAGATCATAGGTCTTGTTGCACAGGACATCAAATAAATAAAAAATGTTAAGTTGTATTGTATTAGACGTTATGTATTGATATCAGACGAAAGAAACTACAAGTAAATAGTGTAAGTATAAAAAGAAGAAATAAATATGAATAGCGAAACAATATTCACAATTAACGATGAAGTTATAGAAAAAGTTGCAAATATATAGATCAGGAAAGGAAAATTAAACATCATAGAGAAGACATGTGCAAAAAATTGTTTTTTTCAGAAGAATTTAGAATATAGTCTATAATAACGGCTATAAATCATATACACTCAGCGGCAAAAGTGAGTAAACACCACTGAATTAATTCATTTTCTTAGGATAGCGAGAAAAGTAAATAGTCGCATAAATTTCCAAAAATAAAAACGTTTATTTATTATAAAATGTTAAAACAAAAAAAGTTTTAAGTTTTTAAGAACAAAACTGTTTTATACTTAAGAACAAAAGTGTTGACTGACTTATGGCGCTCACTGTACGTAGCTGAAGTACAGCCATATCAACTGAGAAATGCAGAAAACTTCACACTAAGAAAATCAAATATAATGGCAATACAAACATTTTTATTCTATAAGGGACTTCAAGTATTCAACACTCTTACGGACTCTTGTTTGTATAGAAAAAAAAATGAAATTTTGTAACTTAAAAAATGTAAATATGAATTTTAAAAGTATTATAAATACTAATAAACAAGATTCGCCAAAATCAGCCGTTGGAAATGAAAAGGGCTATAATATAAATCATATATAAATAACGAAAAATCAATAAATTGAATTTCGATGACTCTTTCAGTAACTATTCCTTCGAAAACACAAGCTGCCACCCAAAATATCAAAACAACTTAAAATCAAAAACTTTTACTATGCAGCAAACTCAGAAGAAGATTATTCATTATCTAAACAATAATAACCACTACAAATTGATCAAACAAATACACTCATCAATACCCTTGTAGCACCTTAATTAAACTTTCGAAATATCTCAAACACAAACTACATAATTACAGTGATAATGATAATCCAATTTGCGATAACATTGCTCTAATGGTGCATTTACTAAAAATCGAAATAAAAATTTAGACAAGGATATATGTAAAAGAAGGATTGAAATTAAGTGGTCCCCTAAGAATAATCTTAAACAAAAATTTCACTTAGGAGGCTTAGGAACGTAGCATCAATCAGCTAAAAGTTCCACTCAATACATTGTCGTAGAGGAAATTTTTTTGTAGATAGCGACATTAGATTGATCAACTGCTTAACTGGAAAAAGATGATTATTGAAGCTGAAACTAAGCAAAGAAAATTATAAGAAAAAGACGGAGAAAGCAGTCCTATTCGTTAAATATGTACTCTATTAGTACATCTTAAAACATTTATACTATTTATCACAACTGTTATGAAAATAAATCGAATATATTATAATCACTATTAGTACAAAAATAAAAACATTTATAAACAAACAACATATAAAAGCAGGACTTTCTGCAAAATATGTGTGTAAATGGGCTTCTAACACATTTAAAGTACTATTTTGAAAATTTTTTAATTTCGAAAAATTTGCTAATTTTGTTAATTTTAATTTCAAATATAACACAATCAATATTTTCAAATTAGGGTAAGCCTTAAAAATATAAAAATACAGATACTTACGAAAGTAATTAAGCGTTTCACGAGTTTGTTCCTTCGTCAGACCCAATCCATCAGACGGAATTTCTAAGGCAGGTGCCGGTACATACCAATCCTGGTTTGAATAGCCGGAAAAATCTGTCAAAAAATCTGATCGAACCTTATACTTTGGAATCTGTTCTTCCAGCAATGAAAATATTTCTACTTCTGGCAAATTTTCAGTACTGCATAAATCTATAATAAAGTAAATTAATGTTATTACATACTTAAGTCAAATTGCCAACATTTGCATGCTTATTTAATTATTTATATCAAAACAAAAAAGCAAAACAAAAATAATAATAAGTGATCTATGCACTAACTTTTTTTAATTTTAGTCCCACAGTGCATAATAATAAAAAAGAGGGAGTAAAATAAATAGTGTTGAAGTAGTTAAATATCAATTCATTCTAATCGAGTTTTACTTTTCTTCGTAATATTCAAAAAAATTAATGTGTATTGTGTAAACAGAAGTCGTAAAGAAAACTTGTGGAAGTACACATGTGCTTAGTACATGGTAATAGGCAACAGGTTCTGATACACTCTATAATTTTAAATACTTAAGCAATCTAAACAATTGACATCATCAAATTTATGGGGGAATTATGAATGGCACCCGATTTTTATTCGCGTTGTCGTCTTTCAAGTTGTAGTTGCCAAAAAGGGGAAATCCTCTTTTAAGGGGGTTCACCATCTTACCTAACCTTGTTTCAACGATTTACACAATTTTATATGAAACTTCAAGTTTAATTGTCTGAATAAAACTTATAAATAATTAAATAAGACTTATAAATGGTGCTCATAAATAATAAATTCAAAAAAGCTATATATGTGTTAAATTATGTATTAAATTATTTTTTTTTTGTTTTTTTTTTTGTTCAGCTAGTCGCCTAAACTTTTTTCAGATAATGTTATTACCTGTGAGACAAGCAACGTCAACAGTTTGAACAGGTGGCTTTATATTTAGTGGTGGTTGAATTAAGCGCTTGGCCGATAACTTTGGTAGATGTTTGTTTAGGGTCGCCTGAGCAGAAGGACTTAATGGGGCGGATGCCCCCAGAGCTGTCGAAAGCATGTATAATGTTGAATCCTGCAAAAATAACATCAGTTTTTATTAATATAAGCATTACATTTTTAATATTTTTAATTAGTTACTATTATTCTACCACATACTTAAGAGTTTAAAACTAAAATTATTGAGCTCCTATCTATCTGGAAGTGATATTTAAGCCTCTTAAAATTGACTTTACTTGCGGAACAATGTATCCAGAATACACCTAATTCTGTTTTTACACGGTCTTTTTTACATGGTTTTGATATAACACGGTTTGAAAATAAAATATTTTTAATTTTTGTTACACGATTTTATTCCATTTAGCACGATTTAAAATTTTTTGTGCTTAAATTTTTTTGTCAAATTTAATTTTTGCAAAGTATGTTCATATCACAAATTTAAGGGAATTCCCTTTTTGCGCGACAAGCAAATTTACTGGTCAAAGCAAATGTAAATGGCACAAATTTAGGGGATTTCCCTTTTGTGCATACAAGCACAAAGGTCAGAGCAATTGAAATGTGTTAATATTTTGTGTTTGGTAAAGAAATTTTTTATTGGCAAATTTGTTTTTCTATCGTTACATTAAATTTAACGCATTAAGATGAAAGGTAAGCCAAAAAATATTTTATATTTATTAAGTTATTTATATTTTCAATTTTGTTAAATATTTTAAGAATCCCTAAAAGAAAATGTCAAATACAAAACTTCTTAAAAAATCCTTGTTTTTCACTAATTTTAATAGGTTTTAGAGATTAGGAACCAATCACCTATTTTTGCATACGATCAGTGTCTTTTTTTACACGGTTTTTTTTTACACGGTTTTTTCTGGAACCAATCTACCGTGTAAAAACAGAATTAGGTGTATATTGCTGACACATTGTTAATATGCAATAAAAAAATTAATAGTTTATGTATGTACTGAATTTCTACATTTATTTTTAAATACAATGTTTCTGTATAATAGTATTGTCTTGAAAAATTTCTCGTGTGTCTGAAAATCACTATTCATTCTTATTTATCAATAATAATCCAAAGATATTATGGGTACTTTATGGTAATAGTAAGTGGAACTAAAGACAGCAATTTAATAGTAAACATTAAATCTATTTAACCAGGAAACACGTGAAACTCCTGAAATAACTGATTAGCCGCAAATAGAATACGACATTAGCTTTTATATTAGTTATACTGAAATTTAAGGCTCTATTTACTAAATTTACAATTATTTTTTATTTCGTTTTTGATATCGAATTTTGAAAATAGTTTGTTTAATTACATTACTATATTACATTACATTACTATATTTTAAAGATCTATTTTATATATTTCAGTTTAGTTTTAGCAATTTTACCTTTCCTAAAAGTATGAGCTAAATGCATTTTAATAATCAAGATTTCTTGGATTGCACATTCAAGCCCAAAAATAAATGAATAAAAGTTGCATACGAAGCTGTTTTTTTTCGCATTTGGAATCTTAACAAAAGACTAACACGAGTTAAGATCAAAGGTAGGATGGGTGAAAATGCGTTTTATTTTCCATCGTGGAGAGAAGTAACCACATTTGAATAGTTTGGTTGACCTTGCTTTTTTCCGTTCAGTTAATCCTTAAGTAGGGTTATCTTATTTACATCTTTTTAGCAATTAGGATTAACACCCGGTCCATTATATTATAGTTTCCAGAGAGTCTATAATAATGTTTTATATACAATGAAAAATATTATTGGTAAATTAGATTGATGCGAACAATAATCCCCCCACCAACTGCTTGCTAGCTTTTTCAATGGCTCCCGTTCGTTCTCTCCTTCTCACCAGAGCAATTAAATACCAATAAGTCATTAGCTACTCCGTGTAGGAGTAGTAATAGTAGTCTGTTCATTTTATATATTGGCGTAAAATAGTACAAATAGTTAAAACTCTTGACTAAAACCCAAGAAATTCAGGTTCAAAACATCGGAGAAGGCAAAATTACTCTTTTCATGGTTTTAAAAAATTAAGAAGCTTCAATCTTATTCAAATCTAATCTACATAGAAAGGCACCTGACTCCTTGCCCCTAGAAAGACTAGTATGAATAATGAACCAAGCTTTACGATCTATCTTTAGTGTGATGAAAGCCGCTGCAAAAGATGAAATTGCTACATGAGAAAGTATCCTTCACATTGAGGAAAATACAATTAAATGTTAACCTTCCAGTAAAACCATCTTGTTCAACTGTTGATCGCCACCAGCAACTGTTCCGGTCTGTTTTTCCATCAGAATCCGAACTTGTTGGCATTCTACACATATATTGATTACACTTTCGTTTTCATCATTGGAGATTAACTCTTCACCAAACTCTTCAGCCTGAGATGTTCACTATGCATTCTACCTCTTTTTTATTTTAGATTTCTAATTTCTGTTTTTATATCGGAACACTCTTTAATTATTTTCGAAAGATTTTCAATAATTCACTTCTTTTTGCTTTTTTATATGGATTGAGAGTGAAAATTATATAAAATAAACAATTTTTCGTATTACGCTTTACCGCTACAAACAGCAAGTACTACACTTATTGAGCAATTTCTAGCATACGCCTAATAGATAATTATTAATCATAATCGTATCAGTATTCGAAAAAAAAATTAAAAATGTTACTTCAACGCTGAGCAACCCCCCTCCCACTCATCATAGAAGAAATTTACTCAATTTAATAACAAAATATAGTTAATAATTTTAAATTAATGGAGGTGACTACAACTATCTACAGAAACATTTATATGGTATAGAAAAATAAATAAATTCTAAGAAGTTTCATCATGTCACACCCAATATTGTTTTTTTTTTAAACTAAAATTAAATGACTTCCTTGAGTAATCTACAAGCAATTTATATCGAGGCTTCCCCAGCAGGGACTTCCAAACTTTGACAATTGATTTGAATCTTGTTTTAACAAAATAGATTTTCTGTTCATCCTACCGAGAGAACTATTCGCAATGTGGTGCATAATTCGAGTCCACTGGTTCAGCAAACGTTGACGAAAACATTGTTGTGGTATAGCTTAAGTCAGACAATTTGGTATAGTGTGGCACATTTCCTGAAAAACAGAGCGCCGTTGGTAGCAGAGAGAATAAGGGAAGAAATTCCAGCTGTTCGAGAATGTTAAATCAGCATTTTCTTGACATCAAAAAGATTTACATTTGGTGCATCATACGCAACGAAATGCAAGAAGCGATAAGGTAGTTGAAGGATTTTTAAAAAGTAAACTTGTTAACCTTCAATATTAAGTTTACAGTTGTTGCCTCCGTGTATTATATTCCTCCGTAAAAGTCCAACCCCTTTTTAAGCGGCACAGCATGCTTTTTGAAAAAGGTGTGCCATTTATCTGTGCGGGTCCAAATTCTTATTATTACCTAATGGTATAAGCTTTTTTAAAGAAAACAAATTCGGTGTAAAGAAAAAACTATGGGCTGGTAATGTGGTTCATTATACCATATTATCTTCATATGTTATATCACATTACCTGCACATTTTTTAAATCCCTTTTAATGGGCTTTACAATAATTTCGCAAATCCCTCTAAAAATATCGGTTTAATATTTTTCGTAAGCTGTTTCGTAGAATTCTAACTCATGTAGCATGTAAGTATATGATTAAAATTTGATTTAATTGGATAAAAAAATTTGCACATGCCTGAACTTTATACACTTTCTATATCTCAGTTCTTAAAGTTCCTAAGTTCTCTTAGAATGTTACGGACAGAAACGAAAAGGCGAATCATAAAAGTGGGAGAGCGGTATGCAGTTTATCACAAAACTCCATAGCAACCTCTAGAGTATAATTTTTAAGAGATACATATATACCAGATCCCAATTTCGCATATCTGAGTGATTACATCTATGACCATTTCTTATAAATTCTGATAAACACTTAGTAGACCTCTGTTAATCGTAATATTGTCTTGTAATATATCATTGTGTTGGGATCAGAATTTCATTTTTACTAAAGGCATTTTTTTCACGCGTAAGAACCACTCAAATCCGTTTCCAGCTAAAGAAATGAAACAATTTATGATGAATAGATCTGAATGAACAAAAAAGTTTGCAGGTAACATCTACTTTACGAAGAGAAATTTTCATCCGTAAAAATAAATAATCAATGAATGCTTCTATACTTGCTCATAAAATATTTTGATATTCACTTTACCAGCTGTCTGACTCGGAAATTCTACATAAAAGCTGAGTCAGGATAAATTTAAACGAAGGTATATTAACTATTTGGATTTCAAGGTGACACCGGTCAAAACTAAGGTTGAATACGTTTTCCGAGAAATAGTGAAAAACTTTTTCATCTTTTTATTCCTAGTATATGTATATATAAAATATATTATATCTTTTTCACTTATTGTTAGTTCAATGCTTATTTGAAAATTTTAAATTTATTTAGGATGTCTGCGCACTTTCTTTCCGTATAAAACTACCTTTCCGAAAACTTCAGTATTCTGAATATAGCTTCGAACTTAATAATTTAAACCGAAATTGTAATTTTGACTATATGCCAATTGCCCTAAATTTAATTATGATTGCCTATTATACTCGATACAAAAAGCCGCCAATCCAGTAATTACTTAGGTAGGCATCGGAGTAAATTAAATTAGTTGAAATTTTTCTCCGAAAGTTTTTATTGTGCTTTTTTATTGAACTTGGATAAAATCGACTTGATAAATTTATATGAAAATATTTATAAAGATACGTAAGTTATTTAGTGTCAGGTACTATGCAAAAGTTTTTGTAAAATTCATTACCATATTAAAAAAATGTGGACTTTTTTAAATATGTATAACAAAAATATAACTGAATAATAAAATTAGTTTTCAGGAAAATATGACCCATAATAACAATATATTAGTGTTTGATAAATATTTAGAGGAGATGACACAGTATTTTACTTTAAAAAAGACAATTAGTGGACGATATAAAATTAATAAATGTTGTAATGATGAATTCAGGGATGAAAAGGGATAAAATCACGAAATTTTTATTTGTTTATACATTATTAGAATTTATAATACTTTAAAAATTCCTATTCACATTTATATAATATCCTAAATTTATACTTTTTCTTTTCTTTATTAAGTGCTTTTACAAGAGCCGAACGGCTCTGGGTCTTTCAAAGGATACTAAGTATTTGGGTATCACTCTGGACTAATACTTTGTACTCTAGAACCTCACTGAGCTTTACATTCTGGGATATGTTTAGGCCATATACGGTAGGCCACGCTTCAATACTGCATGAAGTAGAACTGAATCACCCGGATTTTAGATGCGACTACATGGTACCAGGGACTATTTTCGAACGAACATATAAAAGCTGAAGCTATCAGCTGACGGTGATATAACGATCTTCATCGTTGGCTGAAAAATAAATGTAGGACAGGATCTGGGGTCTTTTTCAATAAGCTAGCATTGAACGGGTCGTACAGATTACCTCACCAGGCGTCAGGCGTTACTTAGGCTCTTTACATCGCATATGTCGCTACAGCACTTCCCTCTACTGAGTTCAAATTGTAAAAATCAGCATAGATCTATAAACAAACCGTACGTGGTCTAACATACCGAATTTTAAAACTGCTGTACCCAACAGTAGACAGCAAAAAAACAGGAACTACTTCTAATTGTACGAATTCGAAAACGACACTGCACTTTGGGCAGCTTCTCTTACGAGCTTGGTCTGTCCCTCCATAATCGCTGCAGACGCTGCCACTATGTGGAAGAAACGGAATCATTACAACATCTTTAATGTGAGTGCTCTACACTTCAAAACTGCCATAATCAGTTTTTGGGTGACAAAGCGTTTGAAGATCTGAGCATGGTAGCCACTAATGGAACTGACGCCTACCTTAATGAAGTGGATCTACAATGAAATTTGGCACAAATAATTTTAGTGTAATAATTTACTACCGATCAATATAGTGTTTAGTAGTAAATTTAGTCGATCCATAACTCTTACTATATCCAACACAATAATTTAATTATTTCAAATAATTGTTATTATTGTTTTCTTATACAGCCATTGGCATTTATTTACTAGTTTGTATATATCTTTCGAATTACTTCTGAAAAACATTATTAATTTTTTCAGTACTTATGTTATTGAGTTATTTGCGTTTCTAACTCTTCGATCAAATTTTTGTTTACTTTATATTCTAATGTCACATGAAATAACTTAGACTAATATATATGAATTAGCTTATGAATGGTATGCATATAAATATGTTTAGTATACATACAGTCAGAGGCTAAAGTTTTAATTCACAACTGACAAAGAAAACTAAATTTCCTTAGAAATTTCGGTCATTTAGTTTTATTGGTCTTCATTGATGAGTAAAAAATACAACAACAGTACAGTATTTGGTTAAAACATAACAACAATTTTTAACAATGCAAGAATATTATGTGGATAAAAGTTTCGGATGTGTATTTCAACTTCAGTCCCTGACTGTATACAAATGTCTAAATTAGACACCGTCATTTGTTGCTCTAAATTATTAGTACCTTATCTATTTATTGATATCACTATAATAAATTTTCCGATTGCCTCATAACTATAGTTAAAAGTTTCAGAAAATTTAAGTGTGTTTTAATTTTACTACAGCTACCTCAAAATCTCCACATGATGTTTAATAGTAAAATCTGATACATATAATGAAAACGATGTCTCAAACAAAAATTTTGATCTTCAGATACCTTTGTTAAGAGAATTTAAGAAATCAGACACACACATACACACACAAACAATCAAAATATTACTCTTGACTACGTGATTCATGGCATGCTACAATTAAAAATGTTAACAATACGATAACCACCTTCATATACTCTTTTTTAAATTTATAAAATTCAATTATTTTGTAAAATTTGTTTTATAATCCTTAAATAATAAGGGGCATAATTTTAGAATAGAGTCAACTCCACTGTGTGTATAAAATGTATTAATAGTGATAATTATATGATAAACTTAATAAAAAGTATTTATTTGTTTAAATTATCAGCCACTAAATTTATGAAGAAAGGACTTTTTTATATATAGCAAAAGGAAATAAAATTCCCGTAAAATGTTTTTCTTGTTAAAAATTTCTTTATTCTTTAGCAAAAAAGTAATAATTTGCTTTTATTATTACATTTATAATTATGTTAAATTAATACACCAATAAATCGCTTTGCGTTTTTTAATTTAATTTAATTTTTTTTTAATTTTTTGAAATTGTCTATTGCAACTGGAATTGCAATTTGCTAATGAAGAAGACGACAGTGGCCGTTCAATAGAAATCTTTTTTTATACGTTTCGATTCTATGTTTTTAAGTTTTTTTGCATTCTTTTTACACATTTTTTAGTATTCAAGCTCTAGTGGCGAAGAAACATTTCCAAATTTGTTTTTAAACTTTTTCTAGCAATTAGTGAAAACTTCAGTGAAGGTTGAAAACAAATAATCACTCTGAAAAGATGAAAAGGATTAGTCTTCAAGAAAAATTCCTGGAAAAGTTGGAGTCCGATGACAAAGAACAAAACTCCGAAAGCAGTAGCAAATGCTATAAACAAGGGAGGAATCGGCCTAATTTTAGCAGTTAAACAGAAATGAGAAGCGAGCAAAACTGGATAAATGCTGTTAAATAACATTTAAGCTGTCTTTTGTATTTAAAAGGAAATAATTTTACGAAACATTTTTTTTAATTAGAGAATAGTTTAAGTTAATATTTGACATATGAATGGATTTTATTTTAAAAAATAATATAATAGGTATTTAATATTTGTAATATTTGGTTGTTATGAAAGTATTTCAAATACTACTAAATAAACTTGAATTGATATTTTTTTTCAATTCAATTTTTCAATTTCAATTTTTCACAGTAATTGAAACAAGTATAAATTTTTTTTTAATATTATACATATATCTACTTTTGCTAGCCAGTGTATAGTTTAGTAGTTACTTAAATGAAAACAAAATACAAGATCATATTGTTATATTTATAGGCAGAATGTTTTTACAGGCTAAATTAAACTTCGATTCTATAGAACCGACCAAGAAGTAGTGACACAGGGCTTGAATTGAAGGAAGTTTTATCAAAATTATGTTTGAAGAAAACTTTTGCAAATTGTCGTCCAATTTAGAAAGCATTGTATGTGGCTAGCAGTTTCGATGTATCAATAAGGAGAACTAATTTCACGTCCGGTTCTGATCGCTTTCCATTCATAATTCTTCTCCAGCGAATCAAATACCTTTGTTATCGTGGAGCCGTGGGAAATCGTTTTGAATATTATTTTTGAGCACTCTTGACGCATGCCTTTGGGCTTTTGAGTTGATTTAATCGATTCCTTTCTGTTGCTAGTACCAATTCGGTATACAAATTTGTTTTTCTAGCCGTAAGTTTTGCTTTAGACACCAAATAATTATACATTCACAAAGCTTATCAAAATCTGCGCTTTTAGAATCTTATTTATTCTTTTCACAATTCACAATGTTTTAGCTATTTTTAACCGATAATAAAAATATGTACATATATTTTACCTTCTTAATTTGCAGTTTTGATATAAATAAGTTCAAATCGCGTAAACAATTTTTTATGAATTGTGAAACTATTTAACGATCTGCTAGTATTACCTTATTCTCAGCATACAACCTAGAGAAGCTAATAAAATATCGATATTCCTTAATTACGAGTTTAAATATTACAAAATTTTACTATTAATAATTTTCTAATATTTTTTAATTATAATTTTGATTGTCGGAAGAAGTGTTTGTTTGTTTTAAACATTTTATTGGCAATGGCTTAAACTTAATGGCTTAAACTTAATGATGCCACTGATGATATGTCTTAATGTTGAATTATACATACATATATAAATATTTATTCTTTATTGAATATTTATTTTTTTTTTCTTGTGACAAATCAAATGTTTATAATTGCCATTGAAAAGTTACTCTGCTTAATACAATAGTTAAAAACTGTATGTGGCAGGAGAGGTGTTTATTTACATATGATGTGTAGCAGACAATTTTTAATAAAACTGAATACAATACACAAAATTGCGTAATGCATTGATGCACAAATTACCAAAATATAATGCATCTACATAAGAATCACGGTTAATATCATTTTAAAGATATTTTATTATGAAAATGTTAGTTTAATTTTTATGCCAAAGAACAAGAAAAGCAAAATATAGGTATTAAGATATTTGTCATGTTATCTAAATTTTATCTTAGTTTCCTAAGAGTTCAATGATAGAGTTTTTGTCACAGACTATTGTAGATTAAGAATGAGAATTGGAACAACAAATCGATTTTCACGATATTTGAAATTAGCTTCAAAACTCCAATCATATTCACAACCAAAATATTAAAATTAAAAAAAATAAGGAAGGTAAATATATTGGAAATTCGTCTTATATAATATGTTTATTTAGCCATGGTCAGTGTCACAGTGACATCCATAGGGTTGTAAATTGTGTATTTTAGATGTAGTTTATTATTAAAATGTTAAAATCTTTATTTTTAAACACCTTTTTTATTTGAGCTTTTTATTTGGTTTTATTTGTTTTTATCACAGACATAGGAAGTTGAATGTGTTGGTGCTTCTCACTGGAAACTGGTTCGACGTAAAAGAATTACTATCACTTCTGTATTGCAAATAATTGGTTATAAATCACTTTTTATATTACTGAACTTTTTATTTACCATTGACGGAATTAATTTTTACTGTGTGAACTGCAATTTATTACTTCTGATTGTTTGTTTCTAAAACTGACAGGAGAAATTGCGGCCGCGATTAGAACATACATAAATATAAAACATTTCATACTTTTCATAGGCCTTTTACGTGTTTTGTTCTCTTTTTTCTTTTTCACTGTTATTCACTTAAAAATGCGTAGGTGCGTATTCCATCATGTACGTGACAAAATACGATCAAGAAGCAGAAAATTAAATAAACTTATTTTTAACTCGTAACAAAAATTAAAATAATAATAATTTAGTAATCCTCTCTGTCAAAAAATTGCACGAAGGAAGATACGAAAAAAGTACTAATTAAAAAAGTTCGTTTTAATGACTAAAAATCATAGCGAATGTGTTCATTTCTGCTGTGTTTAGTAATCACAATGCAACATATGATGCACATAGTTGCATTTTTCGTATTACTTTTTAATCCTAGAACAAATTAACAAAAATAGTATACAAACAAGCCGAATGAAATATGTGAAATTGGGTAAATTTTAGTAATGGTGTAGAAATGCTGTGGTACGTCAAACGCACTGAAATAAATAAACATATTAATATCATATTCACAAAACAATAAGAAATACTAGTTTCGCTCAATGTTCAAACTCAGGCATCTCAAACAAAATGAAATATGAAAAAAATATTTTTTGGCCGACTTACTCTTAGCAGATTTCTTGCAAAAACTCTGAATGAACAATTTTGTTCACATTTTCGATTTTTCTCCCATACGTTTTTCCAACTTTATTTAAAAATATTTCTTGTGGCAACAACATTCAAAATGAATGTATGCTTCAATGAAATTATATCTTCTTTTTCCAATTGAACCAACCGTTGACGGACTAGCGCTTGAATACTATAATTTGTTTCTACAACTTGATCAAGTTATATAACAAATCGCAACGTCTAGGGGCCGCATGAGAGTAAGTAAAATTACCATGAAAAGTTTCTTAAAACTTGTATGTTACAACTTGTTACAAAACTTGATCAAGTTGTACAACAAATCGCAAAATCTAGGGGCCGTATGAGAGTCAATGAAATTGCAACGAAAAGTTTTTCAAAACTCTGTCGTTCGGAGTCGACTTTAAACTGTAGGTTCCGCCTTTTATAAGGGTTGTAATGATCAATTATGTAAGTACGTAAGCTTAATTCTATTTCTTTTATAAATAAATATTTGACGTGATTTTTATTTAAAGTGCTGTTTTTTAGGCTAGGTAAAAAAGGTAGTAAAGATTATTTCCATAATCATTTTTAAAAACTCTTAATGCTATTATTACAACTTGCCGTTAAACTTGGGTTTGGTTAGAGGTACCTTTAGCTAAAGGGAACGGAAAAGTTACCTTTAACTTATTTTCGTTATTACAACTTGCAGATAAAATAAAGTTAACTTTTTCAAAAATATGGGAGTGCCGGAGCAATGTCAATAAAACTGCTCAATTAAACAAGTTTTTTTATAACGCAGTGGCAACGACGGAATCGTTTTTTGTTGTTATCAGCCCATGTGAGTGCTTTTTTCACTACACATAAATATCAAATATTTTGTTTTGTCAGAAATTCATAACAAAAAGATGATTTGTAGCAAGGCGAATTCATAGAAGGTGATGTTATTAGCCCAGCTGATTGCTTTTTTAAGTACACGGGGTTGTCAAATATTTTGTTTGCGTACAGTGAGCAAAAAAAACTAACACACACTACCTCGAAATAATTTTGAACAAAAAATTTTCTATAAAAAGAAATTTATTTATATTTAGTCTTAAGGACTAAAAAAAGCTTAAAAACTATATTCTAAGACTACAAAAAGCTTAAAAACTATATTCTGATTATAAACATTTCTCTATTGGTTACGTATAAAGAAAATAAATGTCGAAACTAAGAAATTCCCACATTTTTAGGCAAAAAAGTGGTGATTTTTTAACTATGGCTAACGGATTTTCTAGAAAGTCATCTTAAACAAAATCCTGTGGAATAATTTATTTAATAGTTTTTTACAATAAGTGCACACATTTTTTTTGCTCACTGTATATACATTCATTGTTTATTTATTTTTTATTTCCTTTTATATTTGTATTCTACACAATTAATAATTTATTTAAATATTCTTCATGTTTTGGCACAACTTTTATTATAGAATCCGTTCTTATGCTTCCCAGAATCCTTCTGAAGGTCTTTATGACTTAGTGGTAGCGCAAATCAGCCCGTATTTTAAAAATTCTCTTCTTTAAATTTGTTTTACAAATTTTTTTTTATAAACAAATAGAAACAAAAGAGAAATAATGACACAAAATAACAACTTTATGTCATTATATGGATTCGCCTTTGTCATTTCTGGCTTACGGCGAATTTCATTTGACATAACCGGGCACACAAAAACAACAGAAAATACATGTTGTTTTTGTTAAAAAAACACTGCGAATTGAGTTGTTGTACTATTGGCACTACCTTATTGAATTTGCCTTGATTTGTAGTTTTAAGTAGTGATCTATTTTATGATTAGAAACAAGGCGAATTCATATATGGTGATATTACCAACCCAGATGATTGCTTTTTTACATGTGCTTGATTGCCAAATGTTTTGTTTGGGATCTTTATGATCGTCTTGTCAATATTGGCATAGAGCCACTCATGCGCACTATAATGTTTTAGTCATAATAGGGGCTTTTGAGAAAGCATGTCCAAAAAGGGTCAACAGGGTGCAGATTAAACTCTTTAGATATAATTGCTTATTCGAATGACATTGTTCTTACAATATAGGGTAGATTCTGCGACACTACTAGAGATAGGATGAAAAAAGTCAGCGAGTGGTCATCTGATTGCGAATTGGGTGTTAACCCTGGGAAAACGGAAGTAGTACTCTTCACGAGGAGGCAAAAGCTGCCTGCTTTTCGTCTACTGAAATTTAGCGAGACCGAACTGAAAAACAAAGACGAGGCGCACTCTATAGGACTTATTCTGGATAGGAAGCTGTCTTGGAAATCACACATCGTTAACAGATTAAAAAAGTTCTCCATTGCGCTGTATGCCTGCAACAAAGTATTGGTGAAAATATGCGGCCTGGGATGACTCACTGGATCCACACAGCGGTAGTCAGACCTATCCTAACCTGTGGATGCCTAGTTTGTTGGGAATCCCTCGATAGGACAACGAACTTGATCCTTATACTTATCATCAGTGATGCACTGCGAACCACACCTACGTGGGCACTGGAAATAATTTTATGTCTCTTTCCAATTGACATTTATTGTAAGGACGTGACGACTAAGATCGGCAGGCTTTTCTGAGAAAATGGACAGTGGCATGAATCGGATACTGGTTATGCAAGGATCCTAAAGGAAGTTGGAGCTGCCGGGAGCAGTGAATTCACAAGGAGATTGAGAACATTTATTCCGGACAACAAAATCTGGAAGAATGGTGCAATCCACCTCGTAAAGGACGCTGTAGCGTCTTTTAGGTGGAGCTGTCAGCAATACAGGCTGCGGCGAGAATAATTGGGACAGAAACTCCTTCAAGCGCCATATAACCATACTCTCTGACACCCAGCACTGTATTCCATCCAAAACGGTGTACGAGGTATCAGAACTATCTGATGTCCATATCATATGCGTACAAGAACACGGTGACAATCCAAGCAACTACAGAGCGGATGAACTTGCCAGCCGTGGCACAACCATCGAATTCTCCGAAAAATTTTCGACTTTTTCCCTCTAAAAATGTATAAGTTTTTAATTGACAAAATCTGGCCAAGGCTGGATGTAAGACACATGATGAGTCTGCTTAAACTCCAGAGAAGCACGCTCGGTACGGTTGCCGGGGTCATTACGAGGCCTTGCATTATGGGCACGCAAGGTCTTGTATTGGCGCATTGGTTTTGGACATCTTGCTAATGATTTGTAGAGAAGCTGCAGAGATGACGAAGAAGAAGAACTGAACTTGTGCTGTGGTACGGGATAGCAAATTAGCCAGCCTCAATTGACGAAAAGTTGAAATAAGGCTCCATAATGGTGTTTCCCACTCATGTCTCCAACAATAGAAAAATTCGGTAGAAAAACTATAAGGAAAGTCTCCAATCCGCTTTATGGAATGGTGAAAAAGCTAGCAAGGTTTTCTGAAAACCAAATGGTATAGATAATGGCCCACATACAAATTCTCATATACTGGTTTAACAAAAGTGCGATTCTGAATTATAAATGTTTCAAATATATAAGGTCCACAGTCTTTTTCGAAAGGAATTAGAAACTGAATACATAAAATTAAGAAAAAAAAACTCATGCCATATATAACATCAGGTATCTATTATACAGCAAAATCACCATAGAAGAGCTTCACAAACAACAGAACTCATTCAATGTTTTAATTGTCAGGAGTATCACATGAAAACTTATTGCCACCTAACGCCGACACATCTCAGAAAAATGCTGCACCTGTGGTAGAAAACACACAGACAATTATAGAGGTTTCCCAGTGTACTCATTCGTCAAATAATCCATGATACAGAAGACTATTAACTCCAATTTAATCAATTTTCTTCCTATGGTAAACATGTTGCTAATTATTATTATATGCAGATTCGGTAAAAAATAATTCCGTTCCTATACAAAGTCGTTACACACAAATTTATCAAAAAGTAAGATCTCAAGTCACAACTTCAGTCATCTTGAATATACTTTTAGGTTCGCATAGACAATGAGCAGCTTAGTGACGAATTTGTCCTCTTTTAAGCAGAAGATGCTAAGAATTCAATATACATTTTTGCAAGCGACATAGGATAGTATCTGTCTTTGGAACGCAAACAGCATCCGCCAACATAAAAACCAAATAAAATTCATAATTTCTTGAAATCTTTTCGAGACTTATTTACAGTCAGAACCTCGAGGTAGAACATGCGGATCGCAAATTTTATAAATCCCTAGGACCAAATTTGCTGTCAACTAGTGACTACAGTGCTTAGTACACTTTTTATGGATCTTCTAGGTCCCTAGAGGAAACTATCCCGAATTCAAAAGAAATTAAGAAATTGCCGCAATATTGTAACGAGGTCTCTAGTTAAATATGTCAGAAAGTGAGTGTTCAAAAACCTCCGTCTCTTTATGACAAGGCATTGACAGATGAAGTGAAAGACAGTGTCTATCCCTCCCTTAGATCCACTGCTTCCACAGAAGTTATTTACCGGCATACCGAAAGTTTTGGTGAGCGGCTCATGAGAATTGCTAATGTGCGATGGATGGCCATGCGATATAAGGACAGAAGTAAATCGGTATTTTTCATATCCGTTTGTCTCCTGCAGATTCTACCTGTATAGAACGTGCCCTCTTGCTGTCAACGAAATTGAGCCTCCCTGTCAGCCCAATACCCGTCCTGGAAGGGTAATTAGTAATGCAATTTCCAACGATATCCCTATATTCCGTAACCCATAAGAGTTACCATTGAATCATCCGAAATTAGATCCCAAAGAACTGAAATTACTTTCGTTAAAACTACGTTCTTTATGGACTTTATAACATCTGTCCGAGTAAATCAAGAGATTTTCAGAGAATATACAGCCACCCAACCCAGAATCACTTCGCTTTGCAAATAGTCATGACCTCTGCCTAGAAAACACTGCAGTGGCCAGGCAGCCTATAAGAAAGTTTAATATTAGAACCCTTGACATATATACCACATCCCAACCTGTCATGCATCTTTGATTCGATGTGTGTATTTTGTTGCTGTCTGTTTATCTTGTTTACTTATTTTTGTTAAGTTCCTTTTTGTTCGCTGAACACTTTTAAAATTACTCTGTAGGCCTTTGAATATGATGAAATTGTCAGTGAATGGCGGGTCACAAATAGTGCCAGAGGGAGTTTGCATTTCTGATTATCACCGGTGTATACATTAAAGGGTTTGTTAACTTACCTTTTCAACTGTGTTTTACAAGGGACATGATAATATAGTCGTTGACCTGAGAATTGGTCCGATATATAGATATACAGTAGGGCGGAGCATTTGGAATTTCTATTCATGATATCCAATGTTCTCACAAAATCCATGCAAATTGTGAAATTATTTTTCATGTGATATAGAATTGTCGTGTCAATATAAAATAAGGTCACCTTTTTAGACAAAGTGGTCGTTGCACTTCCCATTTCATTCAGATAGGAACCTTCAGGATGTCTATGTTAGAACTAAAAATTTTTAAAGGATTTCTGGTAGAATCATGCCAATTTTGATTCATAGGTGAGGCATTTCCAGGAGGCAACATAACATCTTTCAATTGTTTCATATTTCGATGAACATAGCATCTTTCAATTTTTTCATATTTCGATGTTTCTCAAGCTTTTTATAAAGTTTGGCGTGAGGGTATAATACTTAAATCGAGGCTAAACTTACCTAGTAACATAATGCAAAGTTACATAATCTACGGAGGGTTTGTTATTAAGAAGAGAAGCTCCTACTGAAGTCGGACAGTATATTGGGACCTGTTCCATATTTACTTTATAATTCGGACTATTACATAAGTAGACACGTTCACATTTCTACGTTTTCTCATTTCTCTGTTTTCCCCAGCGTAAATAAGATCCCTCTGAAGCCTCTAAGCTCATGGAGGATAAAGGTGAAAGAAAAAATGTGTACAATTTACACATTTACGGAAGAAAACAGTACAACCAAAGAATTAAGTAGTAGCACAAAATGCAAAAATATAGAATATCTTGCCATACACCTTGATAGACGGCAATTTCACATTGAAGCAAAGTTAACACAAATGAAATTGAAACTATTTGAAATACGGGTCTGTAAACTCTTACTGTATATTTCCCTTTGAAGCCAATATGGCGTTATTATATAGAACTATGGGAAACTGTCTCAGCTTCTCATATAGTACATACAAAAATTTTATAGGTGACAAAATAAGACCTTACGGATGATTACAACAGAACATACATAAAGATCTAGTGGTATCAAGAATCAAAACTGAATTTGGACAACATTTGGACAGATGTTTAAATCCTCTAGCACGCAACATTTTGCATTTTCGCAGACATATTCGATTAAAGAAGAGGGATACTGTTGCCCTTATCTTCCTCTAAAAGACCAACGCTTAAAGCTTAATTTATGTGTGATGGTGATTGGTATTTAAAAAAATTCATTACTTTTTTTTGCTTTTAAGAATTGAACCTTTATTGTCATTTAAAATTTTATTTTGAAGACTCAATACTTGTAAGTAAACACTAAAAGAAAATAGCGTCAGCTAATGCGCAATTATATTGGATTGTAAAATTACTCTCTTTTTTAATTGTGCTGTTCATTAACAATTAAACTATTTTGCCGTAACCTAAAATATCTCTATGAAAAACATATTCGTGTTAGAACAAAATTATTTAAGACTGATAGACTCATGGTTTACTTCTGAGATTGAAGATCTGATTGACATTCGAAATTTTGAATATGCCAGGAGAAAACGTTTAAGGACTTCGGAAATTTACGAGGCTTTTAAATCTGCAAGGGCTGCCGTTAAAATTAGGAAATTATGAAATGAAAATTAGGAAATCGAAATCAATATTTTATGATAATCATTTTCGACCATATATAGATGCACGAAAATAATGGGAATGGGAAAATTCATAATTTGGGCTTGGTAAATCGTGACAGTGGTAATCCCCGGGCAATTGACTCAGAACAGGTAAATCGCCAGTATGCAAATATACCTTTGCCATCTATAAACATACATTTTTATGATAACATTAGATTAAATCAACAACAATCACATGAATTCAATTTCTTGCATTTTTGGCAGGAAGAAATCCTGAGGCCATTTATTGTTATTATAGTTATTTCACTCATTTCTTCATTACAATTATCACCACCTCTACGTTCCACCTGTATGGAAACATGCTAAAATCGTACCGATTTTAAAACAATACAAAAGTTTTCGGCCTATTGCTGTACATATTGCCTTACTTATCGAAAGTCTTTTAAAAATTTGTTTATTTGCAAATTAGAAGCTATCTATATACTAACTCGTTATTGACAAAATGGCAATCCGGATTTAGACCACAACACAGTTGCATTAGTGCTTTGTTTGATGTAACCGGGTAAATTAGGTCATTTCATGTACAACTGGATCATTCCAAGTCATTTGACACTGTCCATCATTCTATCTTGAAACTTTAACTAAAATAAATATGCAATTTTTTTCCTCAACTCATTAAAACTAATCTCTTCGTATCTATGCGACAGAAGTCAAAGTGTTAGTCATATTCCAGGTATATCCAGAAGCTGTTTAATGCCAAGAGGTGTGCCACATGGCTTTTTACTTGGCCCATTGTTGTGCTCGATTTATGCCAATGGCCTATCATTGCAAATACACATGTATGCTGATGACGTGCAGCCACACATTAGTTGTAGCCCTAATGATGACCCTAACTGCATCCGTTTGATAAATCAAATTTATTTATGGGCATTTGCAAATGGCCTGAGTATAATATTAAATAATAATAAATCAATGGCGTTACTTATAGGAGCACCAGAAAATTTGACAAGGTTTCTACCACTAATTCAAATTAATGGATCAAATATAAGCTTTGATAGAACAGCCAAAAATCTTGGTATAAGTCTGAATGGGGAACTAAGTTGGTCGGATCACGTCCAAATAACTGCGGAAAAACGTTTGCGATACTTCGAAATCTCTGGATGTCACAGTATTTTACACCAACTAATATTCGAATGTTATTAGCGAAGAGATTTATTGCCAACTCCTATGTACTGCTGTGAGCTGTTTGCTAGCTGCCATGCTGTTAGTAGACGAAGACTTAACATAACTTACAATGTTATACATAGATCGATATATTTTTGGCATTAGGAGAAATAGGAGCATATCGCTTTTCGCACGACTAATTTATAATGCCTTATTTGACAATTGAATGAATTGCCGAACTCTACTGTTTCTACACAAAATAATATATAATCGACAGTCATCTTATCTATATATGAGAGATTAATATTTTCTAGATCAAATATATGAAAACAGGATAAATTCTATAAAATATAACAAAGCTATCTCACAACAACACTTTTTCATACAATCCATTCGGCTCTGGAGTCAACTTCCCCCTCAAATACAAATGATCAACAATGCAAACCATTACAAAACTGTCATTTTCAAGCACTTTGTGTAGTTATTTTTCTTTAATTTTGAAAATATTTTTTTTTTAGTTTTATTATAAATATGACATTCTTTTGAGTATTATTGTGGTTAAAATGTTTCTTTTTTTGCCTAATTTTCCTTTAATTTTTAATTTTATTTTCCTTTCCTTTTAAATTTAATTATTTTTTGTTAAATTAGTTAAAATTAATGTTAATTAATAACAATTACTGATCAATACTATAACATAAATTTATTCTTGTTGTATTGTTGAATATAGCGAGTTATTCAGAGGTTACCCTCATCTACATACCTAGACTTTGAAATTATCACCACGGCTTACGCACTTGAAAGGACTGACACAACATTTTATTCATTTATTAATCAATTAGAATATATATGAGTTAGGAGTCCCGCAAGCTGCTTTGCCAGAATGATGAGTTTATCATAATTTGGGTGATTTTTTTTACGAAAAATGTGATTTTTTAACTTTTTTCTCAAGTGATAATTTTTATATTTGGAATATATTTTTAGAATATATACTACAAAGTCGCCGTGGTGTAGTGGTGTAGTAGGTAGTGTGTTGGCTTACTATTCGTAAAGCCCGGGTTCGTATCCCAGGTCAGACATCAAAAATGAAATATGAAAAAAAAAATATTTCTTCGGCGACTTCCTCTCAGCAGATTTCTGGCAAAAACTCTGAGAGTAAAATAAACTGCCATGAAAAAGTTTCTCAAAATTCTGTCGTTCGGAGTCGACGTTAAACTGTAGGTCACGCCACTCACGTATAAAATTAACGCACACAATATGAGTGGTGTGAGAAGCTAGGACGTAATCCTGACTGAAGGGTTGTAATGGCCAATTATGTATGTATGTATGTATACCACAAAGCATTAATTACATTTTCAAAAGGTGTCATTGCTTTTGGAATGAAAACTAAAAACAAAGTAGGAGGCTATTGTTAGAAGCTGTTGTGGTCCGAATTCTTTAATTTTATTAACCAATTAAAAAATATTTTGCATTTGCGCCTAAAATATATCACAAATATAGCGCGCAGTCTAAATGACATTATTAATAAATTACATTAACTAAAATTTTGTAACTGCGACATCTACAGTGTAGGTGTATCAATGCAGCGTCAGCAGAATTTTCGTTTCCTATCAGATGTGATAGGAAATTTGGATTTTGAGCATCACTGCTGTAAATAAATAAATTCTCTCAACTTATTTTCTCTCTCTCACTCACTAATCCATAACCAAAGGCATGTGTTAACCTAGAGGAAAATTGTTAGTAATAATTTCAAGTCTACTTATTAACCCAATGATATGTATATGTGATCGGAAAATATAGAAAAATTGTACTGCGCTAAATCCCTAAAGACACCGTATTTAACTTGGCAAGTATTCTTCCAAAAATCGAAATCATTTCTCATTGATATTAGTGAATACTAGTGTGATATTTCTTTGAAGTCTGAAAAAAGCCTTCTTAAACCTTCTTCTTTAAAAGCTGACAAGATTTTTACGCTCTTTTTAACGAACATTCTTGATGTTCGTCTCCTATGTATGTAAACAGCCGAAGATGTTCTTCCCCTGAGGGACATTGGTGCCGACGTCTGTTTTTAACACTAGAAAAATAAATAAAAAGTGGTCAAACAACAAAAAACGCATGATGAGAACAACGCATTGTTATGCTCTTGATTTCTGTAACCTTCCCTTCTATCTTTCCCCCCGCGTCATGAAATATTTTTGAAAAATATTCCAAAAAATGTTAAAATGCGCATTCTTTATACTTTATTTTCTTTGGTCAAATTGTATCAACAAGCCATTAATTAACGGAAGTCATTTTCCCCGGAATAGTACTCCGCCATAATTATGGACCGGTTTTAATTAAGCCTTACAGGACGTAAAAACAGTCAACAGTAACAACAGCGCTGCTTACTATATCAAAAATAGTCCTCATTGCTATATTTGCTACAGAATTGGTCATATTGCAAATAACTGTCGTGGAAAGTGAAAAAATAGAGAGCAGGGTTTTTGCACCTCATATTGCAGGTGTTATGCCAATGATTGGTTTGTGAACTCATGTAAAAGTCTAAACATGTCTATACGTAAAGATTGATTTGTGGGTACAAAGTTGAGTCTACTGGACAATACAGTCAAGCTTGATGGTTACAGGAATAATATGTGTATGACAATATCATATGTGAGAATCAATACCTGGCATACGTTTTCTTCTCGCACTACTACAATATTTGAAATTCTGCATTCTGACCTCTGTGGGCCAATGAAACAATCATCTACTATATATGTATGTAAGTGGAATTAAATATCTTCTGTCTTTTACTGCAGAAGTCTTTGTTTATTTTTTTGCAGGCAAGACAAGAGACAGTAGAATTTTGTCTTCAATATAATACCAGGGTCGAGAAAGAGATCGGCTTAAAAATAAAATGCTTACATGCGGACAACGGCATAGAATTTGGCAGCTGAGAGTTATCCTAGTTATTGATTAAGAATGGCGTAAGTCATCAGACTATTACGCCATCTATTTACGAAAGATTGGCGTCACTTAAAGGATGATTGCCAAATGAGTGCACTGTGTGGTACTTCATGCTAGAGCCGTTGCAAATGCCGTGTATGTCTTGAAATACTCCGTTTCTGACGCAGTTAAGAAAAATATCCCACATAAAAATTGGAAAGGTACTAAAACTGATCTATCCCTTCTTCCTGGTTTTGGTTGTCGAGTTGTTTCCTGTTATTGTGAAGATGCGAAATCTTACAAGAAATGAATAACCGAAACTAATACATACAAGATTTGCTTTCATATTTAACATTTTAGAGGTCTTTTCAGCTTCGGAGTTGCACTCTGGATGGATTCAGATACATGTGTTTGGTGTAAAATAAAATTAGAGTGAAGAAAAGTGTTTGAAAACATAAAAAATAAAAAAAGAGTCAAAAAGAAATAAAAAAAAAATTATAAAAAAAAATTAAATAAAGAGGCCATTTAAGTCCAAAATAAAAAACCAGCAAACCCCTTCACAAGTAAATATTATTTGTTTTTTCAACTTATAAATCTATTTATTATTTATCTGAACTTGACGGCCCATTCAAAGAAAGGGGCAGCCAAATTGATTTCGTATTAGCCACCTATCTGTAAAGTCCAATTCTTACATTCACTTACATTTAGCTTCGAATTATTAAATAGTTTATTGCATAAATTTTTAGAAAGGGTATACATCAACATATTGCTCAAGCTTATATGTTATGGCTTTAAATCGGGTAAATTTGGAAAAATCATAGCTGATTAGTAAATCTATTCGACTTTGAGCATTGTTTTCATCATCTGTGATTTAAGAACAGCAGTAGAGTAAGGAGGTTATATTCATATTTTAAAAACCGATATACAATGACATCTGCACGAATATTTACATCATACTTTCACATTGTACTCAAGAATGTGATGCGAACGGAAGATGTGTTTAAACATCACAAATAATGGTCAAACCACTATTCTGGTACGGAAGTTTATCGTTTACTTGAACCGAGCAGTCTACGTTTAACGAAACGTGACATGCAGTTAGACAGAATTTTTATACATTAAATAACAAACATAGTTGACAGGTCACGAGTTAACTTGTTTTCATACCCAAACGTTGTTGACAGATCAAGAGTTAACTCGTGATTGCACTTGCACTAGTAATTTGAATTTATGAAACCCAGGGCAATGTAGAGTACTACAAAAGCTTTGTTCATCGTGTTTAGACGTGTCTCTTCTATCTCTATATATAAAAATTAATGTTTGTTTGTAGGTAATTAATAGAATCGTAAACTATGCATTTGATCATGCTATGATCTTCAGCAAAGTTGTTGCGCATGAGCCGGGGAAGGTTTCTAAGTTGGTATGGCCAATTTCCGACAGATGGCGCCACTGAAAATTACTAAAAATGATTTAAATCGTAAACTGTGCATTTGATCATATGATCTTTAGTAAAGGAGTTGCGCATAAGTCGACGGAGGTTTCTAAGTTGGTGCGATTAATTTCCGATAGATGGCGCCACTAAGAATTCTTCAAAATGAATTGAATCGTAAACTATGCATTTGATCATGTGTTGATCGGGCAAATACCAGACATTTTAGCATTTATGATTTTAATAACATTTAGTATAATTCATTCCCGTAAAATTTGAAACATTTTAATTTTGTAAAATTTTTAAAAATGCTGTTGGGTTCAATTGGATTGGGTACATTGTGAAATTCTAATAAATTTAATACAATTTTCACGTCATTCCCGTGCAATCATGCCTCCAAAGCGGTAAGCAATTGGTCGACCTACACCTCGAGCACGGAAGAAAAGACAATTACGAGCCTCAGATCCAGACGGGCAACTAGCATTGAGATTGGAAAATCTTCGAGTACATGCCGCTGAGACCCGTTGGCATGAATCACTTGGACAACTTTGAAGGATTATTCAAATAGTTCGGGTTTATTTGTTGAACTTTGTGATGCATCGAGTAACGGATTTACTTTTTGATAATGATTTTTTAATTTACTTCTATCTAAAACAAATTTATACCATTGCCAAATGAAAGAGTTACATTAAAATCCTGCAAATACTTTATCATGGGAGGATTTTACCACTAGCGATATGAAGAAGTTTCTCGGATTAGTGATATTGATGGGACAAACCAAAAATTCCATTAGGTCAACGGATCTTTTTGTTGAAGCACCAATTTCCCTTAAAACAATGCGTAGAACGAAGTTCGAACAAATACTTAAATTTTTTCATCTCAGCGATAATACGCAAAAGACAAGTAGTGGAGACAGGCGTTATAAGATTAGTCCTCTATGGGTTTATACTATTGCAAAATTCCAATCTCTGTGTACGTCTAAACAGCAGTTATCACTTGATGAAGCAATTATACCATGGAGAGGACATATCAGATTTAGAACATATAACCCGACTAAGATAACGAAATATGGGATATTAGTGAGAATGCATTGTGAAAGTGAGTTTGGCTATATTTGTAACTTCGAGATTTATACAGGTGAAGGAAAAAAGCTACAAGAAACCGTATTATCTGTGTTAGCGCCCTATCTTGGTTATTGACACCAGGTATATCAAGATAATTATTACAACAGCGTTTCTACAGCTGAAATATCATTAAAAAATAATACACTTGTCTGTGGTATTAAGCGGAAGAACCGTGGTTTACCAAAGGTGCTAATAGAAAAGTCAAAGAATCTTCAGAGAGGGTAAATTACTTTTGTTAGGAAAGGACCCATTGTAATTATCATATGGAAAGAAAAAAGGTTAAAGCGTATGATATTGACTATTCCTGATGCCTCTATGAAATCAATTGGAAAATGAAGAGAAATAATGAGGATGATATAGTTAAACCTACGTGCATAATTGAATACAACAACCACATGAAAGGAGTCGATCGCGCATACCAGTATTTGGCAAACAGCAGCATTTTCAGAAAAAGTGTAACGTGGTCTAAAAAAACTGCATTCTTTCTCATTAATTGTACTTTGTTTAATGCATTTCAAATTTAGTGTAACTCTAACTTACAAAATAAACGTAGATTCAAAAAATTTCTATTAGAAGTAGCTAGGGAATGAATAACTGTCGATTCAAATGAATACAGCTTTGAACCTGGCACTTCTTCGCGTATTTTAAAAAGGGCTTAGTGCAATGATCCACCCTTCAGACAACTAAAAGACCACGTTTTAGAAAAAATAGTCACCGGTGTAAAAAAAAACCAACTAGAACGTGTAGACTCTACACTGTAGAGTATGCTCTTCAAAAGGAAACCGCAGTGGAACAAGATATATTTGCAAAACCTGCTGTGTATCATTACACGAAGGTTATTGCTTTACTATACGGCATACGGCGTAAAATTGTCGGTCAACAATGTCTTAAGAGATGAAGTCACTTCAAAACCGCTTCTATGAAAAAGAAAACAGAAACATCAGCTGATTACTCCTGTTTGCTTAGAAGCGGAACTGGTGATTCTTTTCTAACGACTAAGATTCAGCAAACAATTTTAGAACTTCGAAAATTAAATTGTTATTTTCTTTAAATCAAAGCTATGCCAATTTTTGTCCATTTTTATCAAACGTAGTGTCAATTTCTTCAATAGAGAATGCATTTCAAGAGTATCACCTAATCATTCCATATTTTTATTTAAGAATGGTAAAACTACAAATTAATGCAAGTTGACCTGATCAAAACTCTTAACTTGTTATCTTAAAGTTTGAACTACGTGCATATGTATATCAAATTAAAAATATATTGATCTACTTTACAAACAAATTTACAAAATTAGTCTAAAAATGTCTGAGTCATAAATAAATTTGCATGTAAAGTTAAAAAACCAATTTTTTTTTTCAAATAAATCATGATTGGAGGGTTCAAAAATATAAAAAATATATTTTTGAGTTTTATTCAACCAAATTTGCAAATTGCACAGTGTCGTTTGCTTTTATCCGTATAGTGTAATTACATTGCTCAAGATGACGGTAGTGCTCATGCTCTAGCGAATTTTATGAGTATAATAAAATTGTGATGAAAATTTATTTTCTTTAGATATAACATGAGTAACTATAATCTATACGTAGTGGAGTGGCTGAAAACCTTAACCGATTTAAGCTCATAAAGAACGATTGGCTTTTTAAAAGTAAAAGTAATGAAAGTGAAAATGTTCACCGACTTATAATAAAGAATGTTTATAGTACCATATTTGGATTTTCAATAAAAATATTCATCTGTCACACGTTACAGTTCCATACGATTTCTCCTATAAATTAATGTTATGTTTCATATATTTTTAATGCTGAATATATTGAAAAGCAGGGAAATCCTATTTACAATTAATATTTGTTGAGCTTTAGCTTCTACTGCAGCTTCTACTACGTCTACGTATTCTGTTGACACCAACTTGAATAGTCGTTTTTTAATATTGACAGCTTGCAGCGTTATCGTTACGTTATACTACAGCGACTATTCCGTTCCCCATATAAAACTAGCAAGTAGTCAGTGGAATAGAAAATTTACTGTGTCTTAAAGACTTTGAAATTTCCAATTTTACTGGATCCGTGCATTTATTACCATATGAATAGTGAGAAAATATTGTATTTGGCTGTTGAATTTTTCGAACAATACAGCCGTTAAAGCTGGGGTAAAATCGAATATAACTACAATGCTGTTTCCATCTGCTTGATAATTCATAAACAAAAAAAATTTGGAAGAGAAGAAACATAAGCATTACAAAAGATCGAAAGAAGGGCAAAGTATATGTATATCAATCAGTCGACACATACGCGGAATTTTGAAGCGTTTTAACTCTTTCAGACATTTTGTCCAATATATTGGACATTTGAATTTTTATTTTTGAAGTGATGTAACGCTGACAGTAATAAAAAATTGTTTACAGTTGATATCGTTATTAAAAGAATGTTTTCTACAATATGTAAATATATGATTTAGGTTTCTAATTTGTCATTACTTTGTGTTAAATTAAGTAATTTTTGTAAGTGCTTTTACATCGTCCGGTTCATTAATATTCAATGCTCCTTAAAAGTGATAAATACATATTTTAACCTCTAAAACTATTGACTTCTGAAACTATGAATTGGATATTTTTTAGATAGGGAAGTGGAAAAAACTTTTAATATACAGTGAGCGCCATAAGTGATTCAACACTTTTGTTCTTAAGTATAAAAAAAGTTCGTTTATCATGAATTGTTGTTTTTGTTTTAACATTTTATAAGTAATAAATAAACGTTTTTATTTTTGGAAATTTATTCGGCTATTCTCATTTACTTTTCTCGTTATCCTAAGAAAATGAATTATTTCAGTGGTGTTTACTCACTCACTGTCACACTCAACACTCTAGCCGGAACGAAGTGGTTCTCTACAGTGGATCTACAAAGCGGGTATTGGCAGGTGGAGATTGCAGACAAGGACAAGAAGAAAACTGCATTCAGTGTGAACGGCCGCTTATGACAGTTTAAATTATATAAATTATGTCATTTGGGCTCTGTAATGCTCCGGCCACATTCGAGCGGCTAATGGAACAAAAAGGACTGCATTAGAAGACATGCCTGGTGTACCTCGATGACATAATAATGATTGGCAGAACTTTCGACGAGCACCTCAAGAACCTGGGAGAAGTTCTGCAACGAACATCAATGGCTGGACTAAAATTAAGCATAAAGAAATGTGCATTTTTCCAAAAACAGGTGAAATATTTGGAGCATCTTGTTACAGCAGAAGGCATATCCACGGCTGAAGATAAAATACGAGCAGTAAAGGACTGGCCTCGTCCTCAGAATCATCATGAATTACGCATTTTTGGTACTATGCACATACTACCGACGCTTTGTGCCTAACTTTGGTAGCGTGGCTGCAAACTTGAATGAACTCACCAAGAAATCAAAAGCGTATCAATGGAGTGAGTCACAAGAAAAAGCGGTCTCTAAAAGACCTATTGTGTGCTGCACCAGTTTTGGCATATCCAGTCCCAGGGGAAAAATTCATTTTAGATAGTGATGCTAGCGGATATGGTATTGATGGCGTACTTTCCCAAGTGGTCAATGGGACAGAGAAAGTCGTAGGCTACTATAGTCGCACACTGTCAAAGCCTGAACGAAACTATGGTGTGACCCGACATGAGCTACCTGCAGTGTTGGAGTGCATAAAACATTGCCATAAGTACCTGCATAGCCAACATTTTCTGCTAAGGACTGATCATTCTGCACTGAGATGGTTGCTACAATTCAAGAACCCTGAAAGACAATTGGCACGTTGGATTCAGCGCCTCCAGACTTACGACTTCAGCATTGAACACCGAAGAGGCATAAAACATGGAAATGCTGATGCTCTCTCACACCGACTCTGTAATTCGGAGTGTAAACATTGGGTGAAAGCTGAGAAGAAGGAATCCGTCGTTGATATCCAGTTAACTTAGATTAAAGCTAACGAAGACTGGTCCGAAGCACAAAGGAATGACCCAATATTAGCGAAGATTATATTAGCTAAGGAAGAGGACAAAAGACCTGCCCGAAATGAGATATCCGCAGAAGGTCCTCTTACAAAAGCATATTGGGACAGTTTAAGGTTGATAAACGGGTTCTTTATCGACATTGGGAAAGCGCTGATGGCAAGACCTCATCTAACCTATTGGTAGTGCCTTCCTCCAAGATGAAAGAAGTGTTAAAGGTGTTCCATAATGGAGTTAGCGGAGAACATCTTGGAGTGACGAAGATGCTGGAAAGGCAAAAACAACGTTTTTATTAGGTTGGATGTCAGCAAGCAGTGGGGGATTGTATAGCAAACTGTACCCAGTGTATTGCACCTAAGGGCCAATAAGAAGTCGAGGTCAGCTGCAACAATATAACTCGAGCGCAGCTTTCGAGCGGATAGCGATGCCGGAAACCGATATGTTCTCGTTGTGATGGACTATTTCAGCAAATGGCCGGAAGTGTATGCCATACCCAATCAAGAGGCGAACACAATAGTGAATATTTTTGTGAACAACTGGGTATGCCGCTACGGGGTTCCAATAGAAATACATTCCGATCAAGGCAAAAATTTCGAGTCAGCTGTATTCAAGGAAATGTGTGAGATATACGGTATTAAAAAGACTCGAACGACGCCGGTTCACCCACAGTCTGACGGAATGGTAGAGCGGTGTAATCGAACCCTGGAGGAATACTTGCGAAAAGTAGTGAGCGATCAACAGAAGGGCTGGCACGAACACCACGCACGATCACCCGCCAAGGTAATTTTTGCGACTGAGATAAAACTGCCCGGTGACTTAGAGTTTGGTGTTACGCCCGCCACAGAGAGGGATGCCACCTATACTGAAAAAGAGGAAAGCCTAATTGAGCTCCATGAATTTGTGCGCACCCGTATAAAAATGGTCAGTGATAGGATGAAAGCCTGGTATGATCCGGCAGCAAACACGGAGGGCTTCCATGAGGGACAACTGGTTCTACTCTAGAACCCAAAGCGGAAGAAGGGATTATCTCCCAAGCTACAAACCAGCTGGGATTGACCGTATAATATAATTAAACTGTTAAACGATGTCGTATACAGGATACGTATCGTATACAAACAAGAATGAAGGTCGTACACATAGAGCGACTAACAAAATATGGGAGTAGAGATAATGAGCCTATTCGGGACGAACAGGCTTAATTGGGCGGCAGTGTTACGAAAATGAAAACATCGTTTAACATTAACGATAAACAAAAGTCACTCAAACACATACAACGATCTTGTTACAAGTAAACCAACAACACCAAGATGAAGGGAAAGGACACAAACAAGTATGAAAGCAACAACTAAGTAAGCAAAATACACAAACAACAATGCAGTCGCGATAGAATTCTCGAGAAGGCGAAAACAAGAACCTTCTACTTCAAGAAAGTTCATCACACTGAATGCGTGCGCATATAAAAAGGCAAAAAAAGCATGCAACGGGTAGTAATAATTCAGTCATTATTGTGTGAAGACACGTTGCGTGCGAAGTAAGCAGTCGTGGTTTGAAGATCGCTATTGTGAAGATCTACCGAAGAGTTGTTAGGGTTTTCGCGGACAGAAGTGTGAAATAGAATAGTGAAGAAGCAATTATTGTTAATCCGTCAAGTTGTATACGGTGGTGCACAAAAGTAGTGTGAACAGTAAAGAGTTTAATTGAAACTGTACACAAATTTGTTTTTACTTTGTTTGCAATCAACGAACTCATATTCTAGACGTTTTTAAAAAAGTAAAAACGTAACACTATCTTGTTTCGCTGCGCTTTCCTAGTTGGATTTTTTTACACCGGTGACTATTTTTTCTAAAAAGGTGGTCTTTTAGTTATCCTGAAAATTATTTCGTTATCACGATTAGCCATGATTGCAATTTTTACAAAACAAAAATTGTTATAAAAATCTGAATATCTAGAAAAAGAATTGTTTTTTACAATAAAAAAGATACGTCTAAACACGATGGACAAAGCTTTTGCAATATTCTATATTGCCCTGGGTTTCATAAATTCAAATTTCTAGTGCAGGTGCAATCATGAGTTAACTCGTGATCAGTCAACAACGTTTGGGCATGAAAACACCAGTTAACTCATGACCGGTCAACAATTTGTTAAGAAAATAAAATAATAGCAATATTGAGGTTTTGCAGAGTATGCATAATTATGACAAGGCGGAAAATCCTGTCTTAATAATTTTACCGCCATAACGTACTGGTGGCGGTATATACGCCATCTTGTCCTACCACTTTTCACTAAATTTTATAGTATTTACCGTCTTGTCCCCAAATCTGTTTTTCTCTAAACATTAGAGATCTATTTAGCAAAAAAATTAGAAAAGCAAGACAAACTAAATAACAGCGAACCATTGCAGATTTATTATAGACGTGTACGGATGTACAAGACAAACCAATTTTCTTCATAAAATTTTAAACTTTCTGCTTTTCTAATCTAATCCATTCCATTACCATATTTTAGATATCATATTATCCTTGTTAAAATCATTGTTAGTTTCTTCTCAATAAAAAAAAGTCAATTTACATCCATTTAGTATTTTCATTCATAGAATAATATACATATGTATGTTAAAAAAAAAAAAAAACTCAAAAAAAAAACTTTCGTTTATACGATATTATTATATTAGATATATTATTTTAGAATATATTTTAAAAATTAACAGAACGATGTGTCTTTCAAATTTATGTAATTAATTTGTAAAACTAAAAGAAGCAGGAATGGACACATGTCTACTGTATGCCCAGTACCAAATAAAGAAAAATGAAAAAGAAGTTCTACAATGAAGTGTATTAATTTTACTTATTTAATCATTCATTTTTCTATTAGAAGTGAGCACATTAACAGCAGTAATTGCATCCGGAAACATAGAATGATAATTAAGTAAAGGGACATATGCTGCTGCTATAACTCGACCGGCAAACCATCTTCCGTGTAGTGCATTTACAGCTAATACAGCAGTTGTGATGCTAGGACATTTGACGTAAACATTACCAGTCGGCGATATTTTGTCTACAAAAATATGTAATAGGCCACCATGTTTAGAACATTCATCTATAACATCGTCTCGTATTTCAGAATCCCATGTCGGATTAGTTTCCGTACGTGGATCAAACATGTTAGATAACATAAAACATTGTGTAGCTATTGGTGGATTTTGTGCTTGTGCTTGTACGGGCGCTGGCTGGGGAGCTGTTGCAAGCAAAGCATTTGCCGCGGCTTGTGGAACTGCTAATCCAGCTCCCTCTGCTAATTTAAACATTAATTGAAGACGTCCCGTCGCCCCTAAATCGATGCCACTACGGTCCATTTCATCTGTATCCAGAGATGTTGTATTCATGTCTAATCTCTCCGTAACATTACCCACTTTCATGGCACGTCCTGCTAACTCGAAGCCATTTAATTGTTCTAATGCCTTTTTTGCTTCTTCAGCATTATGATACTACAAAAGAAAGCGAAGTTGTAAAAATATTTATGCAATACTTTACCGTCTTACCGTTATAAATCCATAACCTTTTGAACGCCCTGTTTCACTATCCATTATTAGCTGAATGGAGTCAATTTTTCCAAATGGTTCAAAAATGCCACGTAACATTTCCTCAGTTATATTAAAATGTAAAGAACCGACATATAGTCTCATTGGACCTGTATGATTTTTAGGAGTAAACGTGGGTACCGTATTTCCAATCCTATTTTTTTCAGCCTGAGTATGCTGGACAACTATCGGTATTCCAAGTAATCTTTGACCAGATAACCCTAATGCAAGTGCTACTGACTCCGGATCTTTGAATTCTATGTAGGCAATGCCTTTAAAGCGTTTAGTTTTATTACATGTTATTAAACGAACATCTCGTACTTTTCCAACGCTAGAGAAGAATTCTTCAAGATCTCGTGCGCGTACACGTTGAGATAGTTGCATGCAAAAAACAGTTCTTGCATCACGCTCCTCAGGACTAAGCTCAGTTTGTGGTGATCTCTCAGGGGTTGCTGCACTAGGTGAATTTCGGCCGCGTCTAAATGGTCGCGGAGAACCACTTGTACGACGTTTGCTGAAATTATTAAAAAAATAACATTATTTGTTTTAATTATTTTTAAAAATAGAAATAGAGAAATAAATAATTATAATTAAATAAATAAATTTTAACTAATCAAATAAAATTTATTTTAAAAAAAAAATTTTTTAATGAAATTTATTAAAAAAAAAGAATAATTACTCGTGTACATTACAACTAATTTAACACAGTGTTGGTCAATACATTGTCAACTAAGGACACATACATATGTGATTTGCTCTATTTCATTTTTTAATTTTCAAATTTGTTTTGTTTATTTCTTAATTCTATTCACTGTTTTATTGATAATGTGAAATAAAAACTGATTCCATGATTTTACAACAATAAAAAATCAAAGTCGGTGGATAGAGTCGAAATTGAAATTGTTCAAAACATTTACAACGCTCATTTCTCTTATTCCTGAGTATGTTATTAACAGTAGCAAATTATAGTATATGACGGTAATCACATTCTTTTTAATAATTTGATATTTAAGTTTTTGCATTTTATTCAAAATTTCATGTTAATGGTTTTGTTTACGCAGTTAAAGTTTAGAGTTAAGAAGATTATTTATTGAGGCAAATGGATAAAAACAAATATTGTTCATAGTTAAGATTAAAAGTTTTGAAAGATTTTGAAACGACTTTCTCAAAAAAAAAAAAATTCTATAAAACATATTCATAAATCAACGATTTGGCGCGTAATTAATAGTGGTTGGATGTATCCACTATTAATAGTGTAAGACCTTTAATAGGAGGTAGAAGACCTCGTGTAATAACTGCCTGAGAAGATCGAAAATTAAGAATTTCTTTATGAATTTCCAAGAATGTTACGAATGTACCCAGTAAAACCAAAACAGAAATCCCCCAGACACTAGTCTATCCTCTATAAAAAGAAGAGCCTGAGATTACTGTCTTAGAAACTACAGATGCACCAAAAAACAATAAGTGTCAGCAATATCATGGTGTGGGGATTTTTTTCGGGACACTAGGTCCAATTCACACTATTACTGATACAATGACAGCCACAATATACAGAATCCTCCGTACGCTGATATACGCATGGGCGTATGTTTTAAAGTTTTTATTAACTTCATTGAATATGTGCTTTAGCTTTGTGGCGCATGGGTAGCAAGTATTGTTATTTTTTATGATTTTTTTTTTAATTAAGATTATTTTTAAGTTTTTTTTTTTTAATTTTAGTACGACTAGGGTATAGTGTTAATAAAGCATTAACAAAAACTTAGATCCATTTGAGTTTTTAGTTTTGGCCGATACTATAAATAATGATTCCAGAATGAAACAGCCTTTTTTCATGGTCGAACAAAAATATTGCTAATTCAAATTTTACATATCATCACAAAAACATTGTTCCGAAATGTTATTGTTCAAGTATATTTGACAAAGACGAATTTATAATAACTATAATAGTATTCACTTTCGTATAATTATTTTAAAGACAAGTAGCTTTCATTACCTTCTCTCGCGGGAGCGCGATTGTCTATAGGATCGACTACGACCACGTTCTTTAATTGGACTTAAGCGATCTCTGGAACGACGATCTCTAGATCGACTGCGACGGTAATCTCTTGAACGACTGGATTTACGATCGACTCGTGAACTACTGCTTTTCAGTTCCCTTGATTTACTTCGCCGGTGATCGCGAGATCGACTTCTATTGCGACGGTCTCTTGAGCGATCATGGTCTCTGTCACGGTCTTTTTCGCGTGACGTTCTCTTGCGGTCTATTTTTTGTTCACGATCACGTTCAGATCCTTTTGATCGATTATTTTCTTTCACCTTTCCTCTATCTCGCTCCGAGTTTGAAGACTTCGTATTTTTCCTGTCATCATCACCACAAGAGCGTGAGCGAGTTCTAAAAAAATATATTTTTTATTAAATTTATCTAAAATGAGTTTAAGCAAAAAAATATTACCTAGACCTATACCGACGACCATTATGTTCAGATCCTGAGTTACCACTTTCAACTTTTCGGTTTTTGTAAGTTCCATCGTCTTTATCTTGAGAGTGCTGTCGACTGGAGTTAGTAACAGAATTCTATTGAGAGTCGTAATAGAAAAATATAACAGCGAGAATTTCACGTACATATTATAACGTCGCCAGGCATCACGACGTCACACATTGTAAATGTTAAATTTGAATTGATTGATCGTATTGGTACATATGTATAGTTGTTGACGGTTGTAGTAGTAGTAAAAAAAAGTTGATTAAACAAGAGAAAGTAAATCAAAGTAATTAGTTATTTCTTTGAAAGTATACAATTTATTAATCAATCATCAATGCTTAATTACAACAATGGTAGTGCGTGATAGCCCAATGTAAATAAATTCGGACATCACAACACCATCATCATCAATTGGTGATCTGTTTTATTCAAGTTGCATTATACTACTTTACTCTTAGACACGTATTTTCTTAACATCTTTGTTAAATACACGAATATAAATATTTAATTAAAGACTTCGCCTTCTCTTGTTCGAGTTATTGCGAAATTATTAATTATCTATTACATTATTTCTGTTTTTGTCATTAATTGTAGGCATTTGATGAAGAGTTAGGCGATTCGTATTTTCATTTTTGGGGTAGTAGTAGAAGTAGTGGTAGATATTGTGAATAGTTTTTGCCTTTTTAATCCTGCATTAGACATTAGAGCTGCCCCGACGCATATTTGTGCATTTATCTGAAATTTAGTTCAGTTTCAGTTTGAATGTATTTTTATTTTGTTTTTAACGAATCAAATATCAGATAAAGAAAAAATCAATATATTTGCTTATATAGAAATGCTTTGGTATAAAGTATTTATATATATTATAAGGCGTTTTTTCTGGCACATTCAAAACTTACCAAATGGTCTCCAGCTTTACATATATTAGAATGACCAAAAAGAATCAATCTCTAGCAACAAATTGGGATTAAAGATTTTCTGCAAAGACATTTCACCCTTAAAAATTATTCTATATTTATTACGTAATTCAGAATTAATGATTCTTATGAAAAAATCAATTTTTACAGATAAAATTTGCCTCGTTTTTTTTATAAAATCATCATAATACACTTATATTTAAAAGTCGGGTTTCATACGTTGGCATTATTTTTAAAATAAATATCACTTTATTGCAAAACGTTGGTTTGAAAGGATATTCAGAATACACTGCACCATCTCTGGGTGAAGGCTGGACGATGATTCCCCAACAAAAAGTTAACGTCGGCAAAATTACCACAATTACAATCAATCTTTCCTTTGCGACCTTATTAAAATAACGAATACAGCCTCAAATTGACTATAAAGACTCGAAGAAACTCGGATAAATCCTTGATATGTTATAATATTATTTTCTGAAGTGAAGTAAGCTTGTACCAATACCAATAAATTTTAACTGACAGTCTTCTTTTATTAACGCCTATAAATTAACATTTAAATTACAACACTCTTCGATTGACATTTTTCGTTGATAAACCATTAAAACAGGTAACATATCTAACGAATCGTCCGGAAAAGCCGTCTAAAAACTAGTAATTAAAATAAAAAAATATGTAATGCATAAATATAAAAATGAAAAAAATATACATATATATATATATATTGTTATTTTAAAATTTTTTATATTTGCGGACAATATGAGAGGCTACTTTTATTCGTTTATATTAACACTTTGACAACACAAACAAACACATTTTAGCGTTTATTTTACTTACAAGCAGTAATTGGTGTCATTAGAAAATTAAGCGCTCATTAGTTCAAACCTTAGCTTTAACAATTTGAACAAAACTAAATAAAGGAAAATTCTGAGAAAATTGCTGAGTAAATAAAATTGCCATGAAAACTTAATACAATCTGTCGTTTAGAGTTGACACACACAACATGAGAGATATGAGAAGCTAAATCATAATCCTGACTGATTATAATGGCCAATTAAGTAAGTAATACTAGTTTTGATTGACTATTAATTATACAAGTATTGTGAGTATAATTCTATTCTTACATCTGGTTTAAGTGAAAAAAATTGTTATCGGCGTGAGCTGCAGTACAATTTTTTTAGATTTTATAACACCACTTCTTTATATCAGGACTGTAAAATATAAACAAGTAAACAAACCTTAATAAATAAAAATAGACATATTTTTTTGTTAGAATAGCTTTGTTTATAAAAAACGATACGGATAATTATACAAGAAAATTGGCCGGTACTGACGTCTGTGGTGAAAAGGTTGGTCTTCACATCCATTGATTGTGTGCCGTAACCTTAACTTGGAGAATAATTTCCAAGTGAGAAACTTCAAAACAACAAAATTGTTTAAACTAGGATAACAAGCTATTACACAAATTGTATTTAAACTGTTAAGAAAATACGCACTCAATCCTCCTTGAGCATTACTTTTTTGTATTCATCATTGAACGCGTGTATATTTTAAAATTTACATTTTTACAATAACCAAAAGGTGAATTGGCAACACATGGGATAGAGTCTGGAGAGAGAACTCTTTTCTGTATCTGTCATTATTCTACTATTTTTCTTTCTTAGTTTTTATTTCACACATTGGTTGCAATCATTCCTTAAATTTTCTTTGAATAAAAAAGTTAAAAGTGGAAATCTTGAGAAGTATTCTTAATTTTCCAATACATTATGGAACCAGATTCCGCAGATTCCCGCTTAATTGTTTAAGACCGGACGTAATGAGTTGATAGGGCGCATGCACCAGCTTATTTACAAAATATGGCTAGATGAAAGTATGCCCAGCGATTGGAACCTCAGTGTCCTCTGTCCTGTCCTGAAAAAGGGAGATCCTACGATATGCGCCAACTACAGGGGTATAAGCCTTCTCCCTATCGCATATAAGGTTCTTACAGGCGTATTGTGTGAACGACTGCAGCCAGTCGTCAAAATACTGATTGGACCTTCAGTGCGGATTCTGAACTGCCAAGTCCACCATCGACCAGATCTTGACACTACGCCAAATCCTGGAAAAGATCCACGAAAAACAAGTCGACACACACTATCTTTTTGTCGACTATAAGGCAGCCTTCGATAGCCCCATAAGGGATCGTGTTTTTGCCGCAATGTCTGAGCTCGGTATACCTGCGAATCTGATAAGGCTATGTAGAATGACGTTGAGCAATTCCTGCAGGTCCGTCAAGGTAGGAATGGACCTCTCCGAACCTTTTGATACCGTGCGAGGTTTCAGACAAGGCGGCCCCTTATCGTGCGACCTCTTCAACTTCGTCATGGAGAGTGTTTTGCGAAAAGCAGGAGTGCATCGCAATGACACTATCTTTCAAAAAAGCCTCCAGTTGCTTGCGTACGCTGACGACATTGACATCATAGGGCGTACCAAGCGAGATGTTACTGCTGCCTTTAGTGCTATTGAACGGGAGTCTACTAAGATGGGTATGGCAGTAAATGAGGGCAAAACAAAGTATATATTATCGACAAGTAGAGACGTGCGGCGTATAACTATACTTTTGAAACAGTCAAGGAATTCAATTGACTTGGCTCCGCCGTTACCACCAAAAATGGTGGTCAGCGCAGGATCACTCTTGCCAGAAGGTGCTACTATGGTTTCAATAGACAATTGAGTAGCAGAGACCTCTCTAGTACGACAAAACAAACACTCTACAAGACACTCATCCTACACGTGCTTCTTTATGGCACAGAGGCAGAGACCCTATTAAGCACTGATGCAGCAGCATAGAGAGTGTTCAAGAGAAAAGTCCTACATAAGATTTTCGGTCCAGTGCGAGTTGGCGATGATTTCCGTACCCGACCCAACAGTGAGCAGTATGAGCTCCTCAACGACATAGACATTGTGCAGCGTATTAACATCCAGCGGCTGCGCTGGCTCGGCCATGTCGTTCGAATGGAGGTGGATGCTCCGGCGAGACGGGAATTTGCGGAAGTCGGCGAAGAGGACGGCCTTGTATCCGTTGGAAGGACCAAATCGAGGAAGCCATGTCATCGATTGGTGTGAATAACTGGCGTAGGCGCGCAAGAAGGAGGCGCCTGGGAGGATCTGTTGCGGCAGGCCGAAATCCGTTAAATGAGTTGTTATGGCCAATTAAGTAAGTAAGTAAGTAGATTCCGCATTGAAACGAACATTGTCACTTGTGATATAGCGTTTGTCAAATTTTTGGGTCACCATGGAAGTTAAGAGGCAGTTTTTGTCTTTACTATTTCATATTGTAGGATGAACCAACTAACGCAGCGTCCAAATGAAGACCATTTTAGGGCTCTGAAAATCGTCAGTCTCTTGTGTTTAGGGTATAAACGGCAATGACCTCATTTGTTGTGTGAAATCTAACATAATCATGTCAACAACTGTGTCAGCCCCAGAAGTACGGAAAATTTATCAACCACAGGGTGCTGCTTAGTAGTACTTCGCCTCATTTTTGTTTTGATTGAAATTCGTTTGAAAATTACGAAAAAAGCAACGGATCATTGGTCATTGGGGTCATTTTGTCGTGGTAACGTTGTACTTGAAAGTTGTACGATATCGGAACAAGATCTTACTCAGAAATGTTTTTCATATGCCAAAGTTTAAGGGAAATTTCATTTCAGTAAGCCAAGCGACAGAAAGTGAGGATTGTTGTGTTTATAGGACATTTTATGCATATAATGGATCGAAAGAATAATACATTTTTATGTGAAAGTGGGAGAAATAAATGTATGAAAATTGAACTGAAGAATAATTTTAATAATTGACAAAGGCATTAGTTAACAAAACACATGGCACGGATTTAAACAATCAGTGGCCCCTGTAAAGGACTTCGGTACAAAAGCTAGTGTACCACCTTAAAAACTTTTGCCGAGAGGTATAGACATTATTATGATTATGCGAAAGTGTAGAGGATCTATTTAACAAATTTGAGTAAAGTTCGCGTATGTCGTGATGTTATTTTCTTAGGAAAATTTAATATATAAACAACAGGACCTAGAAGATAACACATGCATAACCCTTTTTTCTACAAAACTTGTAAACGATAATAATAATAATCAGCCGCAATGGGAAAATATTGAACAACAAACTGAAGAAAGTGACACCAAATCTGAATCTCATCATATGAAGCTGAAGAAAATTTTAAGACCAGCCATGGCGGACAACAAACATTTTTTCGGGAGATTAATTAGAACAGGAACTTATGTGTAGTCGCCGTAGTCTAGTAGGTAGTGTGTCGCCTTATTAGACGTAAGGCCACGGTTCAAATCCCAGGTTAGACATCAAAACGAAAATATGTAAAAATATTTCTTCGGCGACTGCCTCTCAGCAGATTTCTGGCAAAAACTCTGAGAATAAATAAAATTGCCATGAAGGTGTAACGGATGAAATAGCTGTAAGTTCTCAAACCAATTGGACGCGCATGAAACATCAGATTAAACAACGTCTTTACAAAGTATGAGTTTCACGGAACGCATTAGTGAGCAATGCATGAATGATGAATTCTAAAGAGGTTGTGGCACCACTAGAGACCGGTTCCTGAGAGACCTGTTCTAACAACGAATGGCGTAAATCGACACCCCAACTGCGAGTCATAGGTGCATTAATGGGCATAGATTATCTTCATTCGGTACGCAAACTTGCTCTGTATAGCACGAATTCACATCCTCAGCATCTAACAATTACGAGGCAACACGGACATCATACACCCTATACCAACAATAGTGGACCTCTAGTCAGTAAGGGAGGCACAACGCTCCTTACACCAATAGACAGTTACGAAAGCAATGGACGAACTTAGCCACAACAGGGTTCTAAATCAACATTCACTGTCAACCTCGGATAGTGAAAGGCAGTTACCAGGGTAACTAGAACCAACCAAGGACCACACGACAAGGTGACCTCTTTAGTTGCCCCGCAAATCCGACTACCCTTCGACTTGGGGCCGAATCCAACACTAGTAGCGGACTTCCTAGGACTACCGACCATTTAACGACGACCACCAACATACGCAACTCACAACTTATAATACCATCTCTTAATCCATACCATCTCCACCAGAATAACATAGGCATACAATCAAACAAATAAACTTAATTTTCTTACATCCAACAGGGAGATACTTCGGGAGACAGCAGCAGAGCTGTTACAACAACAACAACGAGGCACGTGTTGCTATACCTCAAAAGGACAGTCGACATCGATTCATTTAAAGGGGAATGGCAAATCAACCGCAAGTTATGCATACGCGGATTGCGATGGTGGTAAAGTGCACAGAAAATTATATTCAGATGATGACATTGTTTAGGCGAATTTGATTTTTTTTTGGCACTTTATATAAACAACTTACTTTGCGAATTGGGTTTCAACGTTTATATGGTGACAATCTCGGTACGCAGTGTTTAGTAAAAAAAGCTACTTATCATCCGGGAGCAAACACAGTGACTATATACGCGATGTATGCTCAAAGAGTTTGATCGGTATTGGTTATGTTCCGACTGAAGAAATGGTGTCCGATATCTTTGCGAAAAATGTTTGTAAATCAATAATCAATTTGGTGACAATTTTCATTCTAGATAAAGACAAGTGACCCTTGTTTGTGTGATGTAATATCTCCAAGTTGGCTTTTATGGGGCCACCAGTGACCAACACAGAAAAATTTATTGGAAAAAGTTATAAAAAATTGGGGACCATCTGCAGATTCTGGTCTTTATCAGTACACCGAGCTTGTGGTCTTTATCACTCCACTCGTAATAATTGGAAGCAATTTATAATTGCATAAACATATTACCTATTGACTCGCCTAAAAGTTCTTACCCAAATAAACTGAAATGTAATGTACTACGTAGTACATACCTGTATGTATGTTCTAAAAAAATTAATCGTTACTAACTTTAAGCGCTAAAAAATTATAAAATTATGTCTAACGATGATTCGTTTAATTTATATATGCGACGTGACGCTTGTGTATTCTAATAATAATAGCGGTTTAGATATTTTGAAATCTATTGGCACCGATACGGAAGCTTTTTAATTACTTAAAAAAAAGAAATCCATTTTTGTTAAAGATTTCGCTAAAAACAAATTTTTTCCTATATCTGGATTTGACGAATTTATTAATAAAATTTCTTAAAAATATAAAAAGTTTTGTTAGAAATTTTGTTCGCTATATACTGTAAGTGCCTTTCACTCTTCATATTTTTACTATGCAATACAGATTATTAAACGCCCTGTACTTTTTGTTCCTTAATACATTTCATATTTTAGGGACTCAATGCATAACAATTTTTACCTTGTTTTATACAATATTTTTGAACGAACGCACTCATTTTCACAATCTATATTTTACAGCAATTTATGAAAAATCAAAATTTTTTCCATTCTAACAAAAAATACGGATAAAATTTGTTTTGATTTCACAAGACAAATATTAATAAGAAGCAAATCTTTACTACATAACGGGTAAAGATTAAATTCAATTATTGGACAATACATTACTTGATGAAGTTTACAACGAAATCGTGTCCATTTGTGATCCCATTTTAATTATTAGAATCTCATCAAAACATTGTATTAACACAAGCTTCTTGAATGAAAAAACTAATTAATTATACATACATACGTTGGTTTTTACATCTTAATAGAAATACGTACAAATATATATATGCATATATTTGTGTATTTATATTGCATGTGAACGTATTATTCCCCGTTTTATGTACTTACGTTTTTTATATATGGTGCTTCCAGCATGGCTTCTACATCGAGTTCCTCAGCCATTTTTAAATATTCCTTCGAAAGCAATACAAGATTTAATCACTATATACAGATATGCCTTTTGTAAATATGTATACCTTTCCGCAAACGTTAAAAAAAAATAAAAAGCACAATCTTAAAACTCTTTCAGCGTGACTTCTTGGATTTTTTATTTAAGGGAATAAAAAATGTATGGACTGATGGCGTTACCAATTTCTTAGTAGCTAACTTTTTCAGCCAAAATACACTGATGCCAACTCTTTCGAACACAAATCGGATAAGTTGTCAATGAAGAGCACATAAGACGCCTTTTGCACGTTGAAATTTGTTTCGAAACAAATTTCAAAACTCTTGAGTTTGTTGGAGAGAGGGGAAAAACGAGCGGGGGTGATTTCACAATTTCATGTACTCGCAAAACTTGCTTTGTTCTTTATTCGTATATACACAGAGTTGTATTTGATTTCACATTTTCTTTTATTTTTTGTTTCGCATAGTGACGTTAACATGCTGACTGCCGCGGCAATTTTCAAAAAACTGGCCAAAAATGACAATTTGATTTTTTTACATTATATTACTTAAAAAACTCTATTTTTAGATCGTAGGTATCATCAACAATAAAAATTATGTTTTTTTAGGAGAAAAAGTGGTTTAATGAGTACGAGATAACTCGTAGATTGCGTTCCGTTCTAGGGAGCCAACTATGAATTATCTCGTAGTGGGCAGTCATTACTTTTTGTTTATTTTGTGTTTGAAATCAAAACATTTGCAAAAGAAATTTTTTAGTACCAAACAATTAAATATAAAAGTGAAAAAATAAAAATCAAAAAGAATATAATTTAATTTTTTAATTTATAAAAATCAATAAATAAGGTAAATATATTAAAAAATAATAATACATTCATAAATATATGTATAATATATTATAATATTATAAAAAAATATAATATTTATATAATGTTCATTTTTAAAGAATTGTCTGGCGTTGTTTGAACCTAAATCACAATGCCAAATAAAGTTATAACTGTCAAAAACAGCAGAATGACGCGATAAAAGAAAACAAAATTTGTGAAATTAATTTTTTACGTGCAAAAGCGAAAGAAATTTTAAAAGAAAATTCAAAAAAGTTTTTGAAACTTGTTTCGAAACTAATTTCAACGTGCAAAAGACGTCTAACTTTCGAAATGCGATAAACATGCTGAAAGAATCATATTTATTTATTAACTAGCTGGACCCTGCGCGTGTTACTGCGCCACCAACAAAAATAAATTTGAAGGAAAGACATTACACAAATATCCAATTAATTTTGAATCAGTTTATGGATTATGTTTCCCGTTGTCCAGATGATTCAGACGAACGGGAATAAGTAGTACGCATTCGATTGGGTCTCAGCGGCTTGTACTCGAAGATTTTCCAATTGCTTGTCGCTTTGGAGGCATGATTGCACGGCAATGGCATGAAAAATTCGTTTAAATTTATTAGAATCTCACAATGTACCCAATCCAAATGAACCCAACAGCATTTTAAAAAAAAAATTTCAAAATTAAAATGTTTCAAAGTTGTGATTGACATTTTACGGGAATGTTATTAAAATCATAAATGATGAATCCTAAAATGTCTGATATTTTTCCGATTAACACATGATCAAATGCATAGTTATCGATTCAATTAATTTTGAATAATTTTCAGCGGCGCTATCTATCGGAAATTAATCGCACTAACTTAGAAACCTCCGTCGACTTATGTGCAACAACTTTGCAAAAGTTCATATTATGATCAAATGCACAAATTACGATTTAATTCATTTTGAGTAATTTTCAGTGGCGCCACCTGTCCTAAATTGATCATGCCAATTTATAAAACTTCGTCGGCTCATGCGCAACAACTTTGCTAAAGATCATAACATTATTAAATACACACTACGATTTAATTCATTTTTAGTAATTTTCAGTGGCGCCACCTGTCGGATATTGGTAATACCAACTTAGAAACCTTTGTCGGCTAATGCGCAACAACTTTGCTAAAGATCATAACATGATTAAATACACAGTTTACGATTTAATTAATTTTTAGCAATTTTCAGTGGCGCCACCTGTTGGAAATTGGTCATACCAACTTAGGAACCTTCCCCGGCTCATGCGCAACAACTTTACTGAAGATCATAACATGATCAGATGCATAGTTTACGATTCTATTAATTACATACAAACAAACATTAATTTTTATATATATAGATTAATTACAATACAATTACAAATTATATTTTAATTATATACGAGCGGAGTAACTTGACCATATGCTAAATAAAATTTAGAAAATATGAAAAAGAAAAACAGCTGATCCGTCAAAGTACTTATTGAAAAAATTTACGCATTACGGATTCTAAAGGCTCAGTTATGCTACCGTAACGAAATTTAATCGCAACAGCAAGAAACAGCTGATCGTTTTTGTTATGTATAAAGCAATACGAATGGTTATAGAAATATAATATAATAGGAAAGTGAGTAGAATCTGTAAAGAATAGAATTTTCCTACATTTTTACTTGACACCTGTTTAGCAGTGTTAACAACATGTAAATATTAAAAACCACCAAAACTGAAAATTGAAATTATAAACAGAACAAGGCGAATTCATTATCAGGTGGGTTTTCTTTACCAGCTGATGTAAGTAACAATGTCAAAAAAAATGTTTGTTTTTTGTGTATTTTGTTTCGATATTCAATTTCGTATTCATATTAGTCATAAACCCTCATATGTACCGCATGTATCCTTAACGATACGCACTCTGGAAATTCTTTAGGATTACTATTTTAAAGCCAATTATATATTAGAATTAAGTCGCCGTAGTAGGTAGTGTGTTGGCTTATTAGACGAAAAGCCAGGGTTCGAGCCCCAGGCCAGACATCAAATTGAAACACAAAAAGTATTTCTTCGGCGACTTCCTCTCAGCAGATTTCTGGCAAAAACTCTGAGAGTAAATAAAATTGCCATGAAAAAGTTTCTCAAAAATCTGTCGTTCGTAGTCGACGTTAAACTGTAGGTCCCGCCACTCATATATAAAATTAACACGCACAACATAAGTGGTGTGAGGAACTAGATCATAATCCTGACTGAAGAGTATGTATATATTAAAATTGTTGCAAGATGATTAACAATATTTAAGCCTTTAACACTAAATACATATATTTATAGTTATTTAGGTAAGAGTGATGAATTACCAAAAAAAAAAAATTCATGTCTCCAACTAGGTGCCTAAATTATGACTGAAATAACTTGTGTGTTATTTTTAAAACAAATTCTCTTTCTGAAGATTGGGATATAGGGATTAAAACAAATTGGACCAATCTTCTGTTGAAAATTTGTTATTATAGGAAATAACGTTTGCAGCTGATATTTTTTTTTAATTTACAGGTTACTGCAGCACCTTATGTAATGTAATAATAAAATTCATAAGAATTTTCAATATATAAAATTTATTTAGTTTTTTTTTAATTGCTTTAACTAATTTCCTATGGAGGTTTGAGGGTTAATTTTTTTGACAAGATGTGTACATTTTTACAAAAACAAAATCCCTGTTGTTTTTGTATTGTTGTACTTATTGTAATACTATTCCCACCACGTAATGAATTCGCCTTGAAACAGAATTTACATTTTGTACGTATGTTATGTTTCCCTGTATGCGGAATTCTCTTTAAATAAAACTTCACATTTTGGAAAACCCAAATTATAATTTATTTCATTATTAACTTTCATAATTTAAAATAAAAATAAACACTGTTTTATTATTATACTAGCTGTACCCTGCACGTGTTGCTGCGCCACCAACAAAAATAAATTTGAAGGAAAGATATTAATTAACAAACATCCAATTAATATTGAATCATTTTATGGATTTTGTTTCCCGTTGTCCAGATGATTCAGACGAACGGGCCTGAGTAGTACGCATTCGATCAGTTTCTAACCTCACTTGTCGTTGTTCAAGTGATTCATGCGAACGGGTCTCAGCGGCTTGTACTCGAAGATGTTCCAGCCTCAATGCTTCTTGAGCAAAATACGTTTAAATTTATTAGAATATCACTATGTACCCAATCCAATTGAACCCAACAGCATTTTTAAAAATTTTCCAAAATTAAAATGTTTCAAATTTGTGATTGACATTTTACGGGAATGAGTTATACCAAATGTCATTAAAATCATAAATAATGAATACTAAAATGTCTGGTATTTGTCCGATCAACACATGATCAAATGCATAGTTTACGATTCAATTCATTTTGCATAATTCTCAGTAGCGCTATCTATCGGAAATTAATCGCACTAACTTAGAAACCTCCGTCGACTTATGTGCAACAACTTTGCTAAAGATCATAACATGATCAAATGCACAGTTAACGATTTAATTCATTTTAAATAATTTTCAGTGGCGCCACCTGTCGGAAATTGGTCATAAAAACTTAGTAACATCTGTCGGATATTGGTTATACCAACTTAGAAACCTTCGTCGGCTCATGCGCATCAACTTTGCTAAAGATCATAACATGATTAAATGCACAGTTTATGATTTAAATCATTTTTAGTAATTTACAGGGGCGCCACCTGTCGGAAATTGGTCATACCAACTTAGGAACCTTCCCCGGCTCATGCGCAACAACTTTGCTAAAGATCATAACATGATCAAATGCACAGTTTACGATTTCATTTATTCTAAGACGCCTTTTGCACGTTGAAATTAGTTTCGAAACAAGTTTCAAAAACTTTTTTGCATTTTCTTTTAAAATTTCTTTCGCTTTTGTACGTAAAAAATTAATTTCACAAATTTTCTTTTCCTTTCTCGCGTCATTCTGCTGTTTTTGACAGTTATAACTTTATTTGGCATTGTGATTTAGGTTCAAACAACACCAGACAATTCTTTAAAAATAAACATTATATGAATATTATATTTTTATTTATAATATTATAATATATTATACATATATTTATGTATGTATTATTATTTTTTAATATATTTACCTTATTTATTGATTTTTATAAATTAAAAAATTAAATTATATTCTTTTTGATTTTAATTTTTTCATTTTTATAATTAATTTTTGGTACTAAAAATTTTCTTTTGCAAATGTTTTGATTTCAAACACAAAATAAACAAAAAGTAATGTTATTTTAAATAAGGAAAATTTATATTAACACGTTGACTGTCCACTACGAGATAATTCATAGTTGGCTCCCGGAACGCAATCTACGAGTTATGTTGTACTCATTAAACCAATTTTTCTCCTAAAAAACATAATTTTTATTTTTGATGATAACTACGACCTAAAAATAGAGTTTTTTAAGTAATATAATGTAAAAAAATCAAATTGTCATTTTTGGCCAGTTTTTTGAAAATTGCCGCGGCAGTCAGCAGATTGACTTCACTATGCGAAACAAAAAATAAAAGAAAATGTGAAATCAAATACAACTCTGTGTATATACGAATAAAGAACAAAGCAAGTTTTGCGAGTACATGAAATTGTGAAATCACCCCCGCTCGTTTTTCCCCTCTCTCCTACAAACTCAAGAGTGTTGAAATTTGTTTCGAAACAAATTTCAACGTGCAAAAGGCGTCTAAGTAATTTTCAGTGGCGCCACTTGCCGGAAATTAGTCATACCAACTGAGAAACCTTCCGCGGTTCATGCGCAACAACTTTGCTAAAGATCATAACATGATCAAATGCATAGTTTACGATTCTATTAATTACATACAAACAAACATTAATTTTTATATATATAGATTATGTAGGTAGTGTTTATTTTCTTTTTATATTAGAAAAATATAGTTATCGACTTTTAACTAATTAAAGCGTTCGAAAAGCATTTCAGTTTGCATTCCACTTTTACTGGAGAAGATAAAAACATTTTTACATTCGTACAAATTTGGTTTCCGAAAAACCTGACCTGCTTCTGTAGGATAAACGATTTCACTTGTTTGTCTATTTATATGGAAAATACAATGAAAAGCACTCAATTTTAGTTTTGTTTGTGATAGTAAAATTGTTTGGCTTACAGAAACAATACATAAAAGTTTTAATAAATACCTTGAAATAAATATAAAATCGTTGAAATTAATCCAAAAACGCTGTAGTGATAATACCGGTTAACAGCTGAATTAAATAAAAACAAAAGACGCCATATTGAAATTGATAAAAGGAGTGAGAACTAGAGATGAGTGATATTTTCAAAACTGTGATTTAATCACGGTGATTGATAATTCACTGGTAACTACAGTGATTAAAATTGCCAAATAACAGTTACTAATAATGTCCTTCCTTCAAAATTGTTACATACTCATATTTATTTCATTTTATTTTAAGCGAGGTAGAATTACTATTAGATGATGCTGATTATTTACTTTTGTCTTTTATACATGAACTATCTGTGAAACTTAATTGTCAAACTTCATATAAAAAAAAATTACATTAAAAATAATAACATTGATGACACCACTTTGATTTTGTGTAGTAGTATTTTCGTAGTATGTATCTAGTTGTCTCTTTCATACGATTTAATAAAATACGTTATTGTCATTATTGTTTTCTTTTGGAATACTGTGATCACAATCGCTGTTTTAAAGAACAGTAATTAACAAATCACGTTCACTGAGAACAACGTTCTTCAAAAATCACTGGATCGCTCATCTCTAGTGAGAACAAAGTTTTTATAATTTGGAATTAATATTAAATATGTTTAAAAAACAATAAATAATAAAATAAAAACTCAAACCCAAAAACATGTCATCTATATCCATATCTGAATTTCTGTCTTTTAGTTTTTGCATTTATTATTTCTTTATTTGTTTTTGTTTATTTCTTTTATTGTCCTCTATAATTGCTCTTACATTTTTACGTTGTCGACATTACTGTTACATTACGTTCCGGCAGCATAACTGGGGCTTTAGGAGTGCAAACAAGATAAATGACAGCTGTTGTACACAGTGTTGTCGTTTTAATTTTGTATGAATAGTAGAAAAATATTTTACTACATGCTCTTGTTTCAAAGTAAGTCGCATCATATTACTAGTTCTATTCTGGTTCATTATGAGTCAGAAATAAAAAATATTGCTTTTACCATGACTTTTTTAAATGCAATTAGATATTTGATGTGCAACACCAAGTTTATACCAAATAAAAGGTCATAAAATTTACTATGAAGTTAGTATATGGAACAAAAAAATTATTAATCTTCTAGTTTTCAAGAAAAATGCAATTTTATAAAAAGGTCGGATTGAAAATATATTTTCTGTTTTTAGTCTATAAAAAACCTATGCAGGTCAATATAAAGTATTATTTGTGTTAGCTTATTTTATTTTATTTTATCGTATTCTTGATGACTGATAGAGATAAGTAAAACAATTAAACATCTGTTTATTTTATCGTATTCAGTTATCTACACTGATAGAGAAACAAATATAATTGGCCATTACAACCCTTCAGTCAGCATTACGACCTAGCTTCTCACACCACTCATGTTGTGTTTGTTAATTTTATATATTAGTGGCGCGACCTACAGTTTAAAGTCGACTCCGGCTTTTTGAGAAACTTTTCATGGCAATTTTATTTACTCTCAGAGTTTTTGTCAGAAATCTGCTGAGATGATGTCGCCGAAGAAATATTTTTTCATACTTCATTTTGATGTCTGACCTGGGGTTTTGAACCGTGGCCTTACGTTTAATAAGCCAACACACTACCTACTAGACTACGGCGACTTCAACACTGATAGAGATAAGAAAACCAATTAAACAGCTGTTATTTTTTTGGAGATCACGGCAATTTTGGAGTCTTCCTCATTATTAATCACCGAGGGAGAAAAAATGTTACAATGTTTTGCAAAGCAAATGTGTTAGAAGTAACAGATATGCAGAGCGAAAATTGGTGATAAAGTAGGAAATGTAAATAAACAAGTGGCCAATTTTATTTTAATTTCTTGAATGAAAAAGTTAAAAATTATTATTAGTCCTTTTTATTATTTATTAATAGTTTCACACAAAAATTTAATTTTTTATTAACTTGCGCCAATATAAAAAACCAACCCCGAAAACTAAAAAAACATACATAAATAAAACAGAGAGGGACAGAAATATTTTTTGGTAATATTTTTGATAATATTTTGAGGTCGCCGTCATGTGCGTTGTATATACCATAAGACATAAAAGAAAATGGCCGTTGCTTCAATCTGATGGAATAGTAAAACGATTTAATCGTGCCCTAGAGAAACACTTGCGAAAGGTTTTTAGCGATCAATAAAAAGTTTACGACGAGCATTTTTCAAAATTTCTGATGGCTTATCTTAACGAAGTCTACATTACTTTGTGCTCAAATGAATAAAAAAAGGCAGTGACAAGATAAAAACCAGCCAATGAATGAATGAATGTTGCAAGGAAGGTCACTATGAAGGATGAAAAACTGATATTATTGAGTAGCTAATATTGAAGGTATCAATACCAAAAACAGACTTAACGTAACAGACTTGTTCAAGTTCTTTGTCTGTCAATTTCCTCAGAATACTATGAAGAATGGTAATCCACATAGGGGGCCGAAGTATGCTAACCCTCTTTACATTGTCTCTTAGTGTTATGTTGCCTACACCTCAATTTATTCGTCCGATCCCTGTGGTCAATCCAATTTATCAGTGTTTGGTCCAACTAACTCGTTATTGTATCGGTTTGAACATCATTAAAAACTCTCACAATATCAATGCATTCTTCAAAATAATATAATTTGTCATCAAGGAACCTCTATATGAGGCGGGTGACTTTATGCAGTGCAATAACTGATCTCCCTTTGATGTAGGTTGTTTACATCTTAGCCTCTCATCTGATACAGTGCTCTGCAGTATAGTATTAACAATCCAATTCTGACTTTAGGAAAAAAAAAATAGAATATGAACGACACTCTTGTTTTCTACCAATTTTAGAGTTTGTAGGCATAGAATAGGAATTAATAACGCTATTTTCATATGTTTGCCCTTCATTAATCGTTAGCGTCCTTAACGCTCTCTGCTTACTACAATCCAAATGATACACCACCGAGTACAGCGGTGACTTTTTAGGTTTCGCTTATTAGAACGTCTTCGCACTTTTATCTTAGTTATCTAGGTATTGTGAACAATAGCGATATCATTCAATTCTAGCTAAAATTACTTTAATTTCTTCTATTTAATTTATCATGATTTTGAGAGTTGTTATTTTATTTTATTTCAGTGTACGTTTTTCACATTACTCAGCATATGATACCTGACGCCGTTGCCAATATTTTAAACAGTTGACTGGCTTTGAGGTTTCAGTGGTGAAAATAAAAGTGAAACTTGAACAAATATCAAACCAATTGTTTTGATTTGCAATTTTTTTTAGTATTATAATTTAAAGTTTTGTGGTCCTTTATCTGTTTTATAACAAATTCTCTGATTTGAATTAGTTTTCTCCAACACTTATGTGGCACTCGTATTATAAAAAGTGTAAATAAAGAAATATTTATATATATTGAAAAGAGGAGGGGCACCTGCAAAACATGCTAATAAATAATACTTGACAACAATAATATTTAATATTTCTGGAAGGATTTTTTTTAGATAGTAGTAGCTCATGCTATTTTCTAAGAAATTATAGTAAAGAATTGAGGATGACAAGTGCCAGCAATAACATTGCCCATTGCGAAGTTCTGGGAGCAACATGCAGTGATTCTGGGACTGCAACACATTTAATGGAAGAACATCACAGCTGTTTAGCTGCTACAAATGAAATTGTTAATCGAAGCACATCCAGTCGACTGCAGTCTTCAAGATTTGCATGCTTGAGATGTTGTGGAAATATTATTAGCTATTGGATTCGACTTCGTAATACGCCTGAAGAACTGGAGCAACGTTACAAATCAAAGGAAATAGACAAGTTTTTAGAAAGAGAAAAACAAACATTTCGCCGTCAGGTAAGTTATAAAAATTTAAACTCAAATGAGACCTTTATTACATGAAAATACCAAGGTTAAACTTTTACTTTTGGGAGCTGGCGAGTCAGGCAAATCTACTTTTTTGAAACAGATGCGAATTATACATGGCGTCAATTTCGAACCTGAGTTAGTAAAGGAGTATCAGTATGTTATTTACCAAAATGTTATACGAGGTAAGTTCATAATTAGTATGAAAGAATTGAATTAAATAAAATCTATAGGAAAATAAAGTATATTTTAGTCCAATAGTTATTTTTAGTGAATAGTGTAGCAGCATAGCAAAAATTTTTTATGTCTTACATTAATTAAAATTGCAGTCGCAATATTGCAATAATAACAATAATTAACAATATGTAGCTAGAGTATAGTGAAAATTTAACAAGATATTAGAAATTATAATATTTTTACTATCCTATTGCCTGATTTATTTCCTTTCTGCCTTATGATTTGTAATGAACTCTTCAGTCAGGATTACGACCTAGCTTCGCACACCACTTATGTTGTGCTTGTTAATTTTATACACGAGAGAAACTTTTTCATGTCAATTTTATTTACTCTCAAAGTTTTTACCAGAAATCTGGCATCACATCTAGTAAGCCAAGACACTACATACTAGACTACGGCGGTTATTACAACGGTTAACAATATCCTCTAAAGTTAACTGACATTGCAAAATTGCAAAAATTTGTTTACTGTATTCTAAAAAGGAGACAGTAATGTCAAAATAGTACAAAGCTGCATGTGCTGTTTAGGTGACGCATAATGCCACACAAAATTCTTTGAATTGACTACGATTTTAAGCCAGACTTTTAACTTAATTCCAGCTCAGATCTTTATCAACAGTCTTTATTCTCGCCTAACAAGGTTCTTCTCCACGTTTTTCTCGGCCGACCACGGCTTCATGTTCCATGTGGATTCAAATCGAGCGCCGTTTCTGCTACCTCATCTCTTCTGTTATGGGTGTTTGTCTGTATCTTCTATAAAGCTCTGAGTTGGATATTCAGTTGCGGGACCACCATATGCTAAGTGTATTCATGAGGCAACTATCAACAAAACTCTGCAGTTTATTTCCTCTGACAAGAGCCATGTTTCGGTCCCGCAAAGAAGTATATATTTCGAAATGACATCGAATATTCGAACTTTGGCCATAGATGATAGTTGCCAGCATCGTCATAATTTTTGAAGTTGTGCAAATGTCCCTGTTTGCCTTCGCAAGACGAGCCTCGATATCCGATATATGTAGTGCCGAAATATCGGTTGATACAATTTTTGGGAATTATAAATAATAAAACAGGATTTATATTGCATATAACACATAACAGAAGATGAAAACTAAAAGAAACGTCAATTAACGATTTACCTCATTCGGTATAGACAAGCGTTATTATTTATTACGAAAATAATTGGAAACTCAAAAAGGGTGTTGAAAATAAGAAAAATTTTAGCACTCAAATTAAAGCTCAAAATTATAACTTTAATAATGGAATTTATTTGAAAATCCCGAAGTTTTGACAGAATTGAACTCTGTAACATAATAGAAGGGAAATAAATGAAGATACCTGTGACATAATTGCAACTGGTAATAATATAAATAAAAATAATAAAAAAATAGAAAGATTAATAATAACGATCATACATACGTAATTGGTCATTACAACCCTTCAGTCAGGATTACGCCCTAGTTTTTCACACCACTTATGTTGTGTGTGTTAATTTTTAGACATTAGTGGTGGGACCTAGAGTTTAAAGTCGACTCCGAATGATAGATTTTTGAGAAACTTTTCATGGCAATTTTATTAAGTCAATTGATCATGTATATAGTAACCTACCAGACAATCTCTTTATTAACTGTGTTGGATGTGATATAACTGACCACAATTTAATTTCATGTCAAATAAATAGCAAGGTGAAAAAAACTAGATTACACAGAGAGACATACTGTGGCCTGTAATTACAAACAGTTGCAAGAGCGTCTTCGAAATCAAATGAATTCAGTGCAACAAATAGGAAATGCATCTGTTGATCTAACAACATTAACGGAAACAATAATAAAATGTTTAAAAGATTCACTTCAGATAATATTAAACGAACCTCTATAAAGCGTACAATAGCCCCTGGATTAATGATAGCCTTTTTTCGCTCATGATGGCAAAAAAGGAATTACTTAAAAAAAGAAGAAAAAGAAGTAAAAGCCCAATAATAGAAAACATCTTAAAAAACTTAGTAGAGTCATAAAATATGCTATTATAATTTCTATGAATACGTATTACCAAAAAACATTTGGAAAACCTACAACAAAATCCAAAAAAATGCTGGGAATTTATGAATAGAAATCTAGGTAGAAATATTAAAGGTGAGCTACAACTCAAAGATGATAAAGGTGATCTAGTAACTGATAACGTCAACAAATGTAATATGTTGAAAAATACTTTTTAGAAATTCCACGAATTTTAAATGAAAAGACTATAAAATCAGATGGTGATTATTGTAACAGCTTAAATACCTTACGATACTACAGATATCAGTTTTCTTTCAGTAGTATAAATGAAGAAGAGCTCCAGGAAATTATTTCAACTCTTCACATAAATAAAAGCCCGGACTATGATGGTATATCGAGTAAAGCAATTATAAAATGCAAGGATATAATAATTTCAAATTTAGTGAATATTTTCAATGGAATAGTTAATGACTGAATATCCCGGCATTTTAAAAATTTGAAAGTTATCTCCAATACCAAAAAACAGCAAAGTGTTTACAGTAGATATGTACAGACCTATAGTGCTTCTACCAATATTTGATAAAATTTTTGAAAAAATACTTCATAAACAGCTGTCACAGTTTCTAGAACAAAACAACCTCCTATGCAAGTATCAATTTGGTTTGAAAAAAGGAAGTGGGACCCAGGAAGCAGTTGTAAATGTTGTGAACTACATATGTGATAGTCTAGACAGTGGTGGTGTCGGTGCTGTTTTTATGATTTTTCGAAGGCTTTTGACCTTGTTGACCACAAAATATTGCTTGATAAAGTTTCATATTATGGACTACAGGAAAGTGCTATAAAGCTTATCAAAAGTTTTTTGCAAAACAGGTTACAATATGTAGCAATTAATAATGACAGAAGTGATGTTGGAGTGGTTGAATTTGGTGTACCGCAGGGAAGTGTTTTGGGTCCTTTAATGTTCACAATATTTATAAATGACGTATCAAATCTCAAGCTACATGGCAAACTTATAATGTATGCCGGCGACGTTTGTCTTTTTTATCCCTACAGGCATGAAATAATACTGAAATCTCAATTGGAACATGATGCCGAAGTATTACTGGAATACGCTAGAATTAATAGACTATCCTTAAATAAGGACAAAACAAAAGTAATAAGGTTTCGTCCATATGCTTCTAGGAGTGATGCAGTTTTTAAAATTTCTGTTGGTGATACGGAAGTTAATGAAAGCAATTCTGTAACATATGTATTTGGGTATGCTTTTTCAGAGTAATCTACAATGGAATAAACACATCCAATCACTGAAGAAAAAAATAGCTCCAGCCATGGGCATACTTTATAAATTTAAGAATGTATTTGATGTGAATACTAAGCTTCTGGTGTATAATGCTCTTATTCAAAGTCATTTAAATTACTTGCCCATGATATATGCCTATAAAAAACAACTGATCTTAAAGTTCTTCAGAGACTTCAAAACAAAGCTCTGAAACTTGGCTATAACATTCCTAGAACGCACTCATCTATATCCCCATACCGAGATGTATCGAAAACTATTCTTCCTGTTTTTGGATTGTACAAAATGCAACTAACATTATATATGCATAAAGCTGTGCGGAATATTGGGTATCACTCCACAGAGTTTACTATCAACCAGAGTTACTATAGTACTCGAAATAATACTGACTTAGAGCCATTTTTTGAATGCAAGTTTAAACTCGAGATTAAGTTAATCTCCAGTTAAACTTCGTTTTCAGTTTTTGAGTTTACTTAATCTTGAGTTTAGCCTTACGGTTAAGCAGTTAATCTCGAGTTTAAACCACCAACGTAGCTGGTTTAAACTCGAGATTAACTATGAAAAGTAGTTGACAAATTTTATTTAAAAAAAGCTTTTAAGTGAGGGAAAGCCGAATAAGACAAATATTTAAGTGACTATGAATTATAAAAAACACAAATTGACAATAGACAGTCTTAATTTATTTATTATTTTTAGAAAATAATTTTTTTACATAAAGATCAACAGTATTCAGCTTTTGTTTGTTTGTTTTTGTTATACCGAAAAGCAAATTGTTGTGAAACACTTTGCAAAAGTAGTAAACAACAAAATAAACAAAAAAATGTTGCCATTTTTGCTTATAAGTACGGCAGCTCTACAAGGTTAATCTCCAGTTAAACTCCAATTCAAAAAATGAAAACTGAGTTAACTGAAGATTAAATTTAACTGGAGATTAACTTAATCTCGAGTTTAAACTTGCATTCAAAAAGTGGCCCTTAATGGTTAAGAGATGTCGGTTAGAAACTACCAAGCAACGTGTAGAATACGCTGGCTGTTATGAATACAATCATCTTCCAAATAGTATCAAAAACATATCCACAATTTCAGCCTTTAAAGCAAGACTGAAACAATATTTACTTCAGGAAATAGATATGCTTCTGATGTAATAATTTTTTACTTCAATTGAACTTTTTTGTGATATAAATTGATCTCAGCTTAAAGAGCTATCCTAGATGTAATATATGTATATTTATGTATATTTACATACTTAAAACTTACATTTAATATGCATACTAGTTATTTTAATATATATTTATCTATTTTTTTTCGCTTCTTTTCTACTGTTTCTTGTTAAATTAATTCATAAGTACTTGATATATATAATATTGCCAACTTCTCTTTTTTATGTCCTAAGGTCGCAGGGGCACTTATACTTTTTGCTAATAATTTCTTTGAAATAAATGAATGAATATAAATAAAAAAAAGGTTATAAAAATTACATCAAAAAACGAAACTGTATGTTTACTAAAATGCAAAAATATATAATAATATTTTTTAACACAAAACTTGTTCTCAGAGACATTTTCTTATTGCGATTGATGATTAAATTTTGAATCATGAAAAAACTACATATAATACCATAAAGTTTACATGTGGATAACAATGTATTAAAATGATTAAACAATGAAAACTTTATTAACAACTGGTTCTATAATGACTGCAAGTTAGGTTAGGTTAGGTTAGAGCACGTGTACTTGTCAATTAAGACAAGTACAGTACCCGGAGGTCGAATTGACCCATTGTACAACGTCCAATTTCTCACACAACCGATGTTGTGTGTGTTAATTTTATACATGAGTGGTGGCACCTACAGTTTAAAGTCTACTCCGAACGACAGGTTTTTGAGAAACTTTTTCATGGCAATTTTATTTACTCTCAGAGTTTTTTGCCAGAAATCTGATGAGAGGAAGTCGCCGCAGAAATACTTTTTGTACTTTGTCTTGATGACTGGCCTGGGGCTCGAACCCTGGTTTTACGTCTAATAAGCCAACACACTACCTACTAGACTATGGCGACTTTATGACTGCAAGTTATGAAGAGATAAAAAATGTCAATATCGAATATTGACAAAATAATTGAATCTGGGTTTATATATATGTATAATCTATGGCCTACCCAGATTTGCTGCTGGGCTTTGTTAAGGCCACTCTGAGGTTAGGGGTTACAGGGCACTGCGAGACTATATAGACAATTGTACCCACTGCTTTATAGGTAATTATACCCATTTTTGTGGCAACAAATCATTTTTCTCACTTTCAAGTATGCTTTTTTGTGTTGATATTTGATAAGGAACATATAAAAGCTAATAATGTCATTTTTCTTATCTAAGAAATTAGCGATGACTGTTTAGCGGGTGTTCAATATCAATGTTTGTGAGAAAAGCTTAAAGGTCAGTGACAAAAGTGATAGTCAGTGCTTAATAGCTTAAGAAAAGAATTTTGTTAGAAAATATATATTTTTTTTTGCCGAAAAAACTTACTTCTGACATAACCTTTAATTAAATTTTTTATCTGACAATTGAGTTTTGAATAAGCTTTTAAAAAATTAGCGCATTCGGTCGCGTTAAAACAATTAAAAATGTGTTAAATGATAAGTTTTGAATTTATTTTTGTCAATTTCATGTTGCGATTTTTTTGAGAAATATCATTTTTTTGTAGGCAGCCTCCCCGGGCCAAGAAATTTTTTTAAAATAATTTTATTAAAAAATAAAAAAAAAACACTTAACAGTAACAGTAAATCAGAAGAAATTTTATAATTGAATATAGGATCTACCATTTTGTATTTGAGATATTTTATCTCGATTCGAAATTAGCAACATCAACAAACGCTATATACATACATATTTTCATGTAAATATGAAGAAATTTTGAAATTTAGGTAGCCATATTGAAGAAAGAAAGAATTTGAATTTAAAAATTTAACCAAATCGTAAATAGGTATATTTAAGGCATAACTAGTCGGTTTAACCCATATTTGTAATATATAAAAGACATGTCGAACGGGTTTGATAAATGTGAAATAATTTTTTATGTTTTTCTTATTAAAAAATAATTAATATTTATTTATATTTGTCTGATTTGAGAGCGAAAAGCTTAGAAATTATGTTCCTTTTTTACTTTTTATGTCTTATGCCGACGATACAATTGAAAATATATTTTTGAACAAAAAATTACTTATAAAAGAACATTTATTTATTTATTTATCTTAAGCTTCTCTTAAATTAGAAGTTCTTTTGGCCAGATTTCTAATTAGCGGGTATTAGATTTATAGCGGATATATAGATTTCCATATGTCTGCTGGAGCGTTTTACAATATTTTCTTGTTGTATTTAGATAATTTAGTTTGCTTATAAGTCAATAAATATTTTATTGGATTTAGGTCTAGGACTTGCGAGAACTGACACTTTATATTCTAAAGAAGCCATTCTTTGGATGGAGCAGTATTGGAGCGTTGCCTTAAACAAAATGGATCAAAGAAGTTGCAATAAATTGTGTGTAAAAAGTGCTCATAGACAAAGTTGAACGTTTAAAATATCAGAAATTATCCATGTCTTGTCCTTTAAATTTTAGAACATCGATGACGTCTGCTATAAACATTTACATACATACATAATTGGTCATTACGTCCCTTCAGTCATAATTGTGCGGTAATTCATACATTTCCGACCTTCGGGACCTCCTTCCCAGAGGAGTTTATACAGCTTATTATTAGATCGGATGCGGAGATCATCGCCAACTCGCAATGGACCGAAGATCTTACACAAGACTTTTGTCTCGAATACTCTCAAGGTTGCTGCATCGGCGCTTGATAGTGCCAGGCCCACTTTGAGGGACTCTCGTTCAATAGCACTAGGGGCAGCAATAGCATCTCGTTTGGTACGCCCCATGATGTCAATCTCGTCAGCGTACGCAAATAACTGGACATTTGTGGAGAATAGTGCTCTTTCGATGCATACTCGCGTTTCGCAGAACACTCTGCATGACGAAGTTCTTCAACTTCTCCCATGATAAAGAATCGCCTTGTCTGAAACATCGCACGCAACCTTGGCGGAGCTGCAGAAGTTAGTCAATGCCATTCTGCATAGCCTTATCAGCTTCGAGCTCAGACAAAACAAATTTCTTATGGGGTTATCGAAGGTTGTCTTATAGTAAACAATTTTCGATTTGTTTTTCGTGTGACTTCTCCAGGATTTGGCGTAAGTTGCAAATCTGGTCGATGGTTAACATTTACATTCGTAAAGTCCTTGTATGCGATAGGGAGAAGGCTTATATATATCTCCGTAGTTGGCGCATTTCGTGGGGTCTCCCTTTTTAGGACAGAGCAACGAACACAGGTTCCAATCGTTGGACATAGTTTCCTCTAACCATATTTTATCAATAAGCTGGTGAATGCACCCTACCAGCTCATTACCTCCGGTATTAAACAATTCAGCGGCCAGGCTATCGGGACTTGCAACTTTATTATTCTTAAGCCGCAAAATCGCAACTTTGACCTCTTCATGTCTAAGCGGCGGAATCTCCACGCCGTCATCATTGATTGAGTTCGTAACATCAACATTTCTAGAGGCGAAATTGGTGTCGTTATCGTTCCGTAATAGAGTGGAGAAATGTTGTTTTATAACATCAGCATCCATTGCGAATCTAAGAGGAAGTCGCCGAAGAAATATTTTTTCATATTTCGTGTTTTTTGCAAATATTATTATTTCTCTTTGCACAAACATTGTCCAACTTCTGGTGGTCGCTCAAACGTGAAATTGACACATTTTGCGACAAACAATCGAGGTCCATCAAAAATTTTGAAAATTTTTGAACTAAAAGTTCATTTGAAAAAATATATATACGAAAACAGTCTAAGTGAGCAGTTGCCGCGTGCACATCAAATTCGCTCCTATCGGTTAACTAACATTTTTCTGTTACTAACATACCGCGTGTTTGTTTTTGCAATTTTTTTTTTAACGGGAGGAAGTTTTTGTATTACAGTTTTTTTTTCGATAAATTTTTTTTTAATAATTTCGTTTTTTTTAATAATTTCGTTTTTCGTGAATATGAACGGGGGTCACCCCCGAATTACAAACGGTTTCGCGAGCTTGGTGAAACCGGGAGGATTAGTGGAAGTAAAAGCAAACGTCCACGTTCGGAGGATTTTATATCTTTATCACAAACTACTTCACGGGAGCAAAATCTCCCCCGCTACTTGGTTGCATCTGCTGTTACTGTAAAGGAGGATTCAGAGCCTGCACCACTTTCATCATATAATGTTTTTCAGGTCGAAAAGGGCCTTAACTATATATCATGCGATCGACTGAAGGTTAGCGAAATGAGAAGCGGAGATCTTCTCATTAAAGTACCTAACAATAAGATGGCTGAAAAATTTCATAAAGCTAAATACATTGATATCATCCCAGTTAATATTACATTACATAAAACTTTCAACACTGTCCAGGGACGAATCTTTTCTCGGAAAATTATAAACATCCCTGAACAGGAAATCTTGGAGTGCCTCAGGGAACAAAAGGTTGTCGAGGTCCGTAAAGTACTGAAAAAAGAAGGTGATAAAACATTGTCTACAGGCGCAGATATAATTACATTTGATTACGTTCACCGCCCTGATACTCTAAAACTTGGTGGGGAAATAGTCCCCGTCGATGAATATATACCCAACCCTATGAAATGCACCTCTTGTCAGAAGCTAGGACATACCAAAAATAGTTGTAAGGGTGCACTAGTGTGTAAGGAATGCTGTGTACCACCACCTCATAAACAATGTTCTCGTAAATATTGCATAAACTGTGGAAATGAGACTCACACCTCTTACGATCCCGATTGCCCAACATGTTGGAAACACAAATCTGTTAACTTTTTACGTATTACAAGAAAAAGCACCACAAGAAAACCCTGGGAGATTTTTAATGACAACCCATCTCTTAACTTATTGAAACCGATCGCGAGGAAAGTCAAAAAGTCTCCAACTTATGCACAAATTTTAACCGAGGACAACAACAACACGCCATCCAATACATCTGTAATTATACCGGACAAAACTAAACATGCAGAAAATCATAACGTTTTTTCTAAAGAATGCAACTCAACAAACACTCATAACTCAATCTCTGTAAATCTATCGCCCTCACCTGAAAATAATACTCAGACATCAAACTCATCAACAACAGTCAATTTTCAACTTAACACAACAAACGACAACTCTATTACTCAACATGATTCTCTCTCTGACAACTTAACATCTGACCATAAAATGTCACTCAAAGACACTACACCAGCTGTGCTCAAATCAACTAATATTAACATAAACTCTGATATTCCTGTAACTGACGACAGTATTGATGACGATTTTTTTCGAAAGCACCACACGGGATAATGGAACAGAAGATTTAACAGAGGAAGGTATAATTATGGACATCACGGAAGGTTTGGATCTAAGTAGCCCTCCGAGAAATAATATTATTACTAATAACGATTTAACGCCTATTCTCAACTATATAATAAATTTACAGATCTTAATGTATTAATTACCCCTAACACCTACCTCAAAAGAGAGTGCAGAATTGCTAAAAGACAAACATGGGACAATTTTTTGAATTCCTTAAGTCCAACAATGGACTCCAGACACCTGTGGAATAGGATTAAAAATTTAAATTCAAACAGAACTTGTAATTTCTCTAATTTGATCGTTGATGATAGCAGTATATCACATCCTAAGTACATTGCTGATAAATTTGCCATCTTTTGGAGCTCGATTAGTTCAGATGATGCTTTTGGCCCTGATGTAGTAGCAGCAAAAAGAAACTTTGACATTGATAACCTCCAACATTCTGATCGAAATTATGACATAATTGGTGCTAAAATAGATCTTGTTGAATTTGAGGAAAGGGTTCCACTCCAGCACAGGATAAGATTTCTTATGCGATGATCAAAAATGCTCCAAATGGTCTAAAGTCTCGTTTATGTGAATTTTACAACGAAATCCTGACAAGCGGTGTCTTTCCCCATGATTGGAAAACTGCGATTTTGGCACCTATACCGAAACCTGGGAAAAATCCAAATCAACTTGAAGGGTATGGTCCAATTTCTTTGCTACCAGTTTTGTCGAAAATATTTGGCCAAACGTTTTTGGAAATTTGCTAATTGTGAAATTTCGAAAATTCAACATGCATTCATACCAAGACACGGTGTCCATAGTATTTGTCATCAACTTGAGGAACAACTGCGACATAACTTGAAACATGGGGAACACTCGGTAGTCCTTTCGGAGGACATAGAAAAGGCCTTTGACAGAGTCGTTTCTACATATGTACTTTTGGAACTCAACGAATGGGGCATACCTTCCAAGGTTTTGAAGATTTTGTTTTCTTTTCTCCGGGACCGAAAGATGCTCGTTAAAGTTGATGGTTATTTATCCTCTATGCAGCCCCTAGGTAATGGAGTACCTCAGGGTTCCCCTTTATCAGTGGTATTATATACTGTATATGCAAATTCCTTGGCTAAGGCTATTGAGAAGACCCCCGGTATTGATTATGTTGGCATATGTGCTGACAATATTTTTGCTGTGGCCTCCGGACCCCTGATGAAGTTATGACTAATTTGAACACGTTGGACCAAAACGATGAGCAACAGTACCAGCGGAGAAGGCGGAACTGCTTCATGTTTGCCGCAAAAGAAATTGCAGGACTACAACCATACCCATCAGAAATATTAACCTTCAAGTTACTGGACAAATGAGAATTCTTGGTTTAATTTTGACTGGAAATTTATTATGGAATGCACATATAAAACATATTATACATAAACTTAGCAAAGTGAATAATTTCCTTAAGTTGATTTGTACCAGGAACAAGGGTCCACATATAGAGGTTGCTTTGGAAATCTGTCGCACTTTGGCAATTGGAGCGATACAACATTGCCTATCGTTATATGGAGTGACATCGAAGAAGAATATCTCCAGGGTAAATACATCTTTAAACAATTGCTTCAGGACATCATCTGGATTGCTTCGAACTACTCCCATTTTGAAATTGAGAAATGAAGCTAGTTTTACAGAATTCAGTACTATATTTGAAAATGCTTCAATTGCCATGGCATCAAGGTCGATCACTATACCATCTGATAGCCTGCATAGATTATTCTGGAAACATATTTCAAACTCTGGAAATAGGACTACGACTTTTATCACAGAATCTATTGCTCTATTGAAAAAGAACAACATTTCTATTCTATAGAAGCCCATTAAGAACACACACTTCGACAGCATTAGCCAGATTTTCATCGATGTTAGCCTCCAAGTTTACGACAAGAATATGGTTAATCCAATTTGTTTTGAGAAGATACTTGCGGAGAAAATTGCTGTATTTAAACCCAATTTGATGCTATACACGGATGGCTCCTTTCAGAATGGAACAACATCCTTCGCCTTGGTAAAGCGTAGAGCTGCTGGTTATGAACCCATAAGGGAATAACGATTGCCCGATAACACAGGAATTTTTATAGCAGAAATTGCTGCTATAGAATCTGCTATTTCATATTCTAGGTCAATGAATCAAAGGTCCGTAATTTGTACAGACAGTCTAAGCGCCACAATGGCTTTGAGGAAAAACAGAAATGTGCGTTACGTTAGCACGCTTAAGAGTGGGCAAGGATAAGTTCAACACTAAACACTACTATGATAAAAAGGAACCACCTAAATGTACCCTCGGTGATACTATTCTTACAATTTCGCATATACTTGCCGAATGTCCAAAATCCAGGATTGATGAACCACTGGACCGTATCCTTAATTGTGAGGATGGATCCTTTCTGAACATAATACGCAAGAATTTACGGAAGCACAACGTTGATGACATCTGAGACCAATTTCTATTTTTAACATTTTGACAATCCTTTATTAAAAATAACACTAAATTATATTATTTATAATTTTTATAATTTATATTAATCTATTTTTGAAATTGTTATATTAATTTTAAACAGTTTTTGAATTTTATTTTAGTATTCACTTAAAGTCAAATTTCGGAGATTTTCTTTTTTTGTTTTGTTTAATTTTTTTATTTTAGTTTGTTACCCAAATTTTTAAGTAATCAATACCCGTAGCATATTAGTTTTAGAGGCCCATTCCTCTTCTTTTTAATAAGCTTTAAATTTTAGACATTGGTTCAGAAATGTTTGTGTAATCAATAGATTTTTGCGTAAAGTCCAATAAAGCGGTTTTCGTCAAATAAAACAAGTTTGGAGGGTTCAAGAAATATAAAAAAATATTTTTGTCTACTCAACAAAACTCACGACTTACACTATGTCATTAGCTGGGTGTATTTTTTTTTTTTTTTTTTTTTTTTTTTTTTTTTGTCGCATAGTGTAATTGTAAAGTAGTCCTTGACCGACTTTGTATTCGAATATCTCGAAATTAATTAAATAGAAAAGTCATTTACATATGCTAAATTTTATTGTATTCGTACGAAAATAAGACAAAATAAAGTATTTTCAAAAACTTTAAATATTTTGTTCTCGGTAGAATTGTTGAAATATTTAAAATTCTCAGTTTTTTTTATTAAACCATTAAACAATGAACGTTATTTCGAAGTAATTTCTATAATTTTAGTCTGTCACCAATAATTTTTATTATTTTTTTTGTATTGAAGGTATGCAAGTATTAATCGATGCAAGAGAAAAATTAGATATTTCTTGGGGCAATAATGATCGTGATAACGATGCAAATGCGACGAAGTTAATGGAATGCAGTTCATTAAATCCTGAAAAGTTTGTTCAATACGCAGCAATTATTCGTCGACTTTGGCAAGATCGTGGTATTAGACGAGCTTACGAGCGTCGAAGAGAATTCCAAATTGTAATATTTTTCCATTGTGTCAAATAACAACCATTAATATTTGTAAATTTTAGAGTGACTCTGTTAACTATTTTTTGGACGACATAGATCGAATAGCTAAATATGATTACACTCCTACACACAAGGATATTTTGCATTGCCGAAAAGCCACCAAAGGAGTTTATGAATTTTGTGTTAAAATTCAAGTAAGTAATAAATATATTTGTTTCATTATTATGAAGGATTTTTAATTTTAAGATATTTATTAAACGTTCAAATTTCGTGTGGGATCGTAAGAAATTAATTTAATTAATAATTAATTAATAAAAAATGTAATTTATCGTCTAGCATTCAAAGCGTACGGTTGTTATTCCGATTGTTTCTCTGAACACGTGTATTTCTATACCGCTACTGTCTCACAGCTTACTTTGCCTTAACTTTATAATTTTTCTAAATTTCTTATTTTTTCTCGCGTTTGATTGTGATTTTTACTAACCTTGGCGCCGGATAATCCGGACAAATTCTCTAGCAACAGATTCTCTGTTCTGGGGGATTATATTGAAAGCCGACCTAAGAAACTGAAACTTACCGATTATCCCGATCTACTCATTCCACAGAACAGCATAATAATAATAATAGTAACCTAAAATATGTTGTAATTTCTTCGACTGACCCAAAGAAACCACTGTCTACTTTTAGTCCGTTTGCTTTAAAAAAAGGCACAGAATGTATCCCCACTGACTACACATCCATAACCTCACTTCGTGATGAAATTTACTAATCCTCACGCGCAATACTCGCGCTGCCGACAAATTAATATAAGATAAGTTCCTAGCAAATTTATGTCCAATTTCGTGCAAATTTCATGATACATTAAATTTCGTCAAAGGCGTTATTTACGCAACCTGTCTCATAAATGTCCCAGAGCAAGAAATAGTGCAAGAAATGAAGAATCAAGAAGTCACCAGTGTTTATAAATTTACAAAACCTAGTGAAGACGGTAATTCACGTATTTCATCTGGTAAGATTATCCTCACTTTTGACCTTTATCGCTTTCCATCGTCGGTAGATATGGCCTGGTACAAATGTAAACTGGATCATTACATCGCGAAACCAATGAGATGTAAGAATTGCCAAAAATTGGGTCACACCAAAAACCGTTGCAACGGCAATACTACATGCCCCACATGCAGTCTCCCTCCCCATAATCCCGAAAAGTGCACCCGAACGCTTTGCACAAACATTCAATCTGCCGATAATAACTGGCCCCGTTACATTCAATTAAAGGAAATATTGAAAATAAAAATAAAGAATTATTGTAGCCTAGGTGAAGCCCGCCGGAAATATAGAGAAAATAATCAAATTCAAATAGCTCATAACCACTCCTACGCATCAATAGCCCCTTACACTCCAAAAGCCCCTCAGCAGCAAGCAACCTATCGATAATACAAACTCACCTTCAGAAAGTAACGTATCAGGAAACCATCCCACTCAAACATCCCTTCAACCTAAAGAAGAAACAGCCCAAACCAACAACATCAACAAACTTAACAACCTCAAACCAAAAAAAACATTATTTCACTAGAACAACTACCAAAAACAAAATATCTCTATCGTGGACAAATTTAAGTCACCTATTTCAAATTTGACTCAATCTCTATTAGCTAATAATAATTATTTTATCCCGAAATGGGATGAAGAAGACTCCGACAAAATATCAATGGATCTACCTTCACCTTAATTTTTCACATATCTCTTCCATCTTTACAAACGTCTATTACTTTAAATCTAATACGCACTAATATACATATAGTACATATTCGTTCATACATACTATAATGGAGTTTATTGTTTTACATTGGAATATTAACGGCCTTATCAATAATTATCAGAATCTTCAACTACTCATAAGAGAAATAAACCCTTGTTTCATTTCGCTGCAAGGAACACACTGTCCCTACAACTTCAACTCAATTCTACCAAAAAATTACACCGGTTATTTTGTTAACTCACCGGATAATAATAGCTCAAAACAAGGCGCTGGAATCTTCATAAAGTCCAACATTCCTCACACATTAATACCAGTTAACTCCACATACCAAATAATTGCCATCCAAGTTAGTTTAAATATTAAATTCACTATTTTATCTTTTTATATTCCACGGAATCAAGACATTTCCTTAAGGCTTGTTAGCAATATTATATCGCCGTTTGATACACCGTTACTAGTAATTGGAGACTTTAATGGCTGGAATATTCTGTGGGGTTCTGCAAGTAATAACAACCGAGGCATTATACTTGAGAATATCGTACTACAAATATATATATATATATATATATATATATATATATATATATATATAGATATAATATAGATGTTTCTTTCTTAATGATTTGCATAATAGTGACCATTTCGCAATTAAAATTACATTAAAACTATCAGAGGAAATCTACAATCCAATTAAAACCTGCAAATTTTTGTTTCACCTGTCGAACTGGGAAAAATATGCCGCAAGAGTAGAATCCGAAATTTGTACTCGTATGTCTAGTCCACTAACTTCTTCCAGTAACAAAGATGCTGCCAGCATTACTAAGGCAATTCAAACTGCAGCTAATGTCCACATTCCTCAATCAAAACCGACCATTAAAATGAGGAAACCTCCTGTTCCCTAGTGGAATCCTACACTTGCCATCCTACGAAACCCCACACTGGACAACCCTTTAATTTACAAAAGACAACCCAAAATTCCGAAAAGTAATAAAAATTGCCAAGCATAAAAGCTTCGAGAACTTTATTAAAACAATAAACAGAAATACTCCCACATCTATAATATGGAACAAAATCAACAGAATCACCCGTAATGGCTCTTCTTTCTTTATTAAAGCAATCGTTAGCCCGAATGAGACACTTATCGACCCATCAAAAATAGCTGATTACTTCGCCGAAGTTTGGGCTGAGTATGCTTCCGACTCTAATTTCTCCTCATCATTCAACTCAGCAAAATCCACCTGTGATTCAACCGCCAACACCACACAGGACAATACAGAACACCCCATCACCATATCCGAACTGAACAACTGCCTGAGTAAAGTGAAAGGTAAAACACCAGGACTTGACCGGATCTCCTACCCAATGATGAAAGCGTTATCAGAGGCAAACAAGGCTAAACTACTTCATCTATACAACAGCATATTTCAAAGTGGATACATCCCTCACGCATGGAAACTTGTCATCGTTGTACCTATACCGAAAACCAAACACGTTTTCTATCGGTGCATACCGCCCTATATCGTTACTTCCGTGCCTATCCAAAATCATTGAATGGATCATAGCTACTAGACTTGCTTGGTTTTTAGAAAATAAAAACCTTATAGCTAAGGATGTGACGACGCGTTATTACACATGGATTATTACATGTGCAGCTAGTGCTCTTCAACTGAATATGATCCTTGGATTAATCCCTTGGATTTATATGAATAAATAATAATAATGTCTAAAATTAATTTTATAATCAGCCTAATTCTAAATATTCCCAGTGGAATAAGCTAACTGGGAATTCTTTTTTCAAAAAATTAAATCACCGTATTCTAAACACTCAGGGAAGGGAAAAATAATTCGAAATTATTTCTTTGCTTCCAGGTGTAATGTAGGTAGACAATGTATCATAAGTTCGAAAAAAAACTCGATCGATAGTTTTTTATACTTCATCGCTCCCAGATAGTATTTCTGGATTCAGATCTTTGTTAGAACACCGCTAGGAGCGACGCATGTGTGCGAACTTTTCTTTAGGTGGTTTTAAGATTGTTTCTTTGTTACTGTCATCACTGCTTTCATCTAGCAAATTCAACAATAAATGTTTAACGCTCTCTTAAATGTGTTTTGCATTTAAGGAAGAACCTAAACTGAACTTCTTGGTCACACTTTTTACATACCTTCGTATACATTAAATTGAATATAGACTCTTCGTTTGCAGAAAATTTAATCTCCGTCTCTGAATTCTAACCAGTTGTTCGTGAAAACTTTAAGTTTTGTGTCAACTTTCAAAATTCCCCTTAAATTATTTGTGGAAATTATTCCAAAAAATTTGTCATAAAATTTTTCCCCAGGAAGAGCTTCCCATTTCGAGGTTCATTCAGAATAGGAAAGTACAAATGATATAATTTAATTTATTTGTTTATTAAGTAATACTACATTTTGCGTAGTAATTTTTCTAAATATACATATTTAAGAAGGCGCGATGTGTCCCAGTTTTCTGCGCCAAAAGTGAATAAAAGATAAAAATAAACATTTACAGTTAACAGATCAATTTGTTTATATACACATACATATGTATGTGTATGTTTATATTTCTTTTATTTAGTATAATACATTGACTGAGCATAATACATCACTTAGGATTTGTTATTTTAGGATGGATTTAAACAAATTAAGAAAGCTTTCGGAAATGTGGGTATCTACGTAATTACTGGGAGGTTCAGTGCTTTCAGTTTCTTTCTAGCACTGTATGCATATTCATTGCTCTGTACTCCGATGTGTGATTGAATACTGATATGGTGCTCTTTTAATTACGATCAGACATATATTCCATAAGTATATTTCAGCAGAGCTCTGGTGTTTCTGAGGCTATCTATGCTAAATAATGTTATTATTCAATACCACGTGTTATAAAATAACAAGATGTTTGTCTAGTAATTGAAGACAATTCGTTATAGTATAAACCATACGGGGGACATGTTGTATTTGACTAATAAACTTAAATCTGCTCTGGGAAAATTGGTGGTTTTTTTTTAATTAAAACAATTCTACTCGTTGTTTTTGATTTGGAAGGTAAAGAAATGTTGTTTTCCCTTCGAAATGAAATATTCTGAACTGCCTGAAGGTAACATATTTAATTACTATTGAAGAAATCACATTTTAAATAGATTGCAGTTAGCTCTAAAATGTTACACGAAATTAGAAATAAATTTAGAGATTTTTTAGAAGCTTTAGGACACGTCTATAATAGATTTGCTGGTATTTTCTGGAAATGAGAAAAATTGTAGAAATAGGTCTTAAATATTTAATTTTTAGTTTTGACTTATACCACCCTTATTTATCCGTTACCTCCTATCTATAATTCTTCCAACAAGTTATTGACCTGGATCGCATCGATCACCTGTTACTAGTACTAAGTCTCCTAGTACTAAGTCTCCAATTTTAACCATTTTGGCCGCGCTTGAAGGCGAGTAGGGTATTCTCTGTATTCTCTCATTCTCTCGATAACTTTCCAACGTGAAAGATGGTTTCGGTCTTGAAATAATAAATTTTCTTCTTAAACACACTATAATGGTTCGCCAATGAGAAAAATATGCTGGTGTGAGTGTGTTGGAATCCAATGGGTCGGATGATAAAGGACATAGACGCCGTGAATTGATACAACTCTCAATTTGACAAAGTAATGTATTTATTGTCCATGTCGATTATATTTAATGGACCAGCAAAGTCAACCCGACTGTGTTTAAAATTGTTTTGAACTTATAGCTAAAGATTTAAAACACTGTAGACATATTATAATTATAATGGTTTGCGCTATTAGATTTCCAAAATTTTCGTTTTACGATAGACATGTCTACAGTAATACCACCATGAAGAGAATTCTCATAGTCATCTAAAACGATTAGTTTTGAAAGCGGATTAGATTTTACGAAAATTATTGTATGTTTAAATGACCAGTAACACTTATAATGTTGTCTTTCAAAAATGGCATTAACTTCAGTAAAGGACTGTGACGAATTTCATGGCTTTTAGAGAGAAATTTCAATTCAATTGGAAAGTAGATCAATTGATTTATTTTAATAAAACGAAATATAACGTTATTAATTTCAAAAGAGAGCTTTTAGAATTATCTATAAATCGTAAACATAATGTAGTAGTCCGAAGCTGTGACTTTAATTTAGAGAACCTTGATAATAATTCAGGACATGCTTTTTCAGTACTAATACTAGTAGAAACTTTCAGACTTCTCTGTTCTTCAGAAGTTTGTAAGTCTAATAAACTCTTAGGCGATGATGAAGACAATTCATATAAAATCTTTGGATCCGACCATCGTATATCGTTTTATACCAAAATTCGACTTAAAAAGCCATTTCGATGCCGAATCGGCTAGATTTAAATTTGAAGGTACATATCTTTACTGCGGGGGGTTACTTAAAAGTGAAATATCTGCAACTGTATTTTCGACATAGGCTGTCCAGGTTGGCGAAGGTTTCTAAATCTAGCATAAAATATTTGAACTATCACTCCTATAGAAAATGTTTTCTGTTTTGCAGACATCCAAAGAATTCTTGACATCTTCAGTAAGTTGAATTAAATTTTTGCAGAACATCGTTACAGGCTCGGTATAATTACAGTTTTAATAGAAGAAAGTTTAGATTTAGCTTGTAAAATATTAACAAAAATACTATGCGGAGTAATTAATAACTCTAAGATAAACAGACGCTGCCTAAGCTAAAATTGACTCATTGTAAAAAAAGTGCATGTGAGAATTTTCAAGTTTGCAACGTCTACCAATAACGATCGGTACTTAAACCATTCCTATTCTATTTCAATAGGTATTGAAGTATTCTAATCTACACGGTTTTCCCATAATTTTTGCTATAATATATATAGATATACTACCCTAAAAACTTGAGTTTCGTACGCTATTTTTTTTTTGTATTTTCCATGTTATGGGACCGATTGAAACAAATGTATACATTTTTTAAACAAAAAATAATTCTTTATTCAAACCACAAATTTAAAGTTTAATTCAATCATTTAACTATTTTAAAACAATAAAAACTTAATAAAAAAAAGTTGACCAGTATAGTTTCGTACTTTGTTAAAACTTGGGATCAATATTGAGTAACATCACCTTTGGCATTGATAACTGCAACGACCCGACTGTGCATGGAGTCTATAAAGTCTAGGCATTCTTGAAGAGTAATGGAATCCCATATTTCCTGTATCTTTCTTTCACCTCTAAGCCGTCTTTTCATAATAGCCCAGACGGACTCGATAGGATTCAAGTCTGGACTTGACGATGGCCACTCTGAAACAATGATGTTATTATCCTGGAGCCATTTTTTTTAGTTTTAGAGATATGAGCAGGAACTCCGTCTTGCTGAAATATGTATTCGTCAAAAGTAACTAAACTTGGTACTGATGGGACTACATAATTTTCTTAAATATTTATGTACTGCGAAACATTTACCGTCATATATATTTCCTCAACAAAGAAATAAAGGTAAAACCCTACAATCAGTGTCAGCATTTAGTAATGAATGAATCAGCAGAGCATTAAACTATGCCAGAAGAACTGAATTAAGTGTGGTTAAGGTTGCCTAATGTTTAATAATATGACTGGATTATCTTTAAAATTTAAAACTTGTATTCTGAAACAACTTTATCGATGACATCCAAGTAAAGAAACCATTAGAGCATTGTTATTTATGATTACATTATTAATTATGTATGTTTGTTATCAATGTGCTGCAATTTGTTTTGCGTTAGTTAAGGACTTTAACAAAACTTAAGAAACGTATTCACATATACATTCCTGGCTCATATAATGGATTATACTTTTTTGTTCCTGCTGACGCTTTTTCAAAGTGAAATATCAAAAATTTCATTAGCCACCATCATTTCAAAAATTTAGAAATGTTCCTGGAAATACATTTGCCACTTTTTCTGGTAATGGTGATCAATTCATAAGAGCACAGTTCAAAAACTATTTAAATGAAGAAATCTTACAAATGAAAACTACCTTATCACCTAAAATCTAATGGTCAGGCTGCAATTTTAAAACGTGTTCATGCAAATCCCAATAATGAAGGGAAAGTGAATTAAGAAAACTTGGAAGCTTTGTTTAAAACTTATAGATCAACACCACAATGCGAAAAAAAATCACTAACAGAAATGTTTCTAAATCGATAAATTAGAACCATTTTGGACTTATTGAAACCAATATATGTACATACACTGCTTAAAATATTCGACAAGAGACGATTTTAATCAGAAAACAGGAAGCAAAAATTTTCAAAAAAAATTTATACACAAATTAGCAGAGTTGATAAATACATTTGAGTATCTGGCGAAAGTTTAGTAGGTAGTGTGTTGACTTATTAGACGTGAGGCCATGGTTCAACCCCTGAATATGAAATAAATATTTCTCCGGCGAATTCCTCTGAGTAGTCTTCTGGCAGAAACTCTGAGAGTAAATAAAATTGTCATTAAAAGTTTCGCAAAAATTCTGGCGTTCGGAGTCGACTTTAAACTGTATGTACCGCCACTCATCTATGAAATTAACTCACACAACATAGGTGGTGTGAGAAGCTAGGCCGTAATCCTGCCTAAAGTGTTGTAATGACCAATTAAGTTAAGTAAGTATCCGACGAAATAGTAGAGCGCATAGGAACTTTTAGAAACAACCGAAGTCTCAAAGCTTCGCAAGCAAATCAGATAAAAAGAAGATTTGGTAATAAAGATCCAATAAATTAATTGCATTTGTTATTGAATATGTTTGATTTTCACAGTAATTTGCCAATCAGCCTGATTTGTGAATCAGATCCAAATTTATATGTGCCGGACTAATTATTTTTAGAAAATAATCAAGATACTGAAGTAACACACATATACGTACACACATAGTACACATTAAACTTGAAGTGGATTCTTCATTCCACCCTACGTCTGATTCAATAAAATTTGACTCAATTCTATCACAATTTACCAATTCCATTTTACAATTTGTAATCCATATTGAACTTAAATTGCTTGAATTAATAGTGAGCTCTTTAACCAATGTACTACGTCTCCTTTTGCATGCATATGTATAATATGTTTATAATATTTAAGAAAATTTAACTTTTCGAAAAAAAAATTTTGTATTTTTTTTATTTACAATCTGTCCTAGAGTTATTTCGCTATTATGAGATAAATATTTTAAAAAGTGATGATGAAATCAAAAGAGTTGTCCATAAATGAAATTAATCACATTTCTAAACGTATTCTTAAATGTTTGACGTCAATTCATTTTGGAATTTGAGAATCTTTCATGACTATAGCTATGCAATCAATAAGTATTAGACTGTAAGTTACGATGACTAGACTTTTGTACTTTACTTTTATGTTCCAATAATATAACCATGTATATCCTAGTACCCCTTGTTGCGATATTTTCGGTTCGATTTTGCACTAATTTTTAACTTCATTGTTTACTTTTACAAAAATGCTCGTTTAAAAAAGATTTCAAAACTTAATAACAGACCGCAGTGTCGATTGCTACCGTAATTTAATTTAGTAATCTGTGAAACTGTTGTGGTGTACCGTGTTTGTGCTGAAACCCAAATTAGTGGCCAGCAATTATAGAATTATCTTTTAAAATATGCAATATTAGAGAACATTAGAGTAGAGTTTTATAAGTGCTTTTAACATTGAAATACTATGGAAGAAATCTTTTAAGTAAACTTATATGTTTAACGACATGCTAAGAGGATGACTGTTAGACGTGAACTAAAATTTAAAAAATATGCAATATTGTATGGTGAATCATTTAGGGCCATTATTACAACTTGCCGTTAAACTTAAGTTACCTTTAGCTAAAGGGAACTGTAAAATTATCTTTAACTTATTTTCGTTATTACAACTTACAGATAAAATTTTTGAAAAATATGGCAGTGCCAATGTTGATAAAGTGCAATGTTGATAAAACTGCTCAATTACACAAGTTTTTTTTTAACGCAGTTGGTAACTGCGGGCTTAGTTTTTTTTTTTTTTTTTTTGTTGTATATGCTCATTTTGCTTAAATTTGAAGTTGCCATAATTAAAATAATATATAATATGGCAAGTTCAAACATAAAGTGACCTTTAAATGTTAAAGGTAGGATGATCCTCCCTTTAGCTTAACGATCACTTCTATCTTATTGGGTACTCATAATAACGAAAAACAATTTATCCGTCCTTTAAAATCCTCCCTTTAGTTAACGGCAAGTTGTAATAATGGCCCTTATTGTTAGTGATGGAGCAATCTGAAATTCTTTAAAATATAAGGTTTTTTCATTGTTTCCTGCAGAATAAATGACAACAAATTCTTCCTTAACATTGTAATAAGACATAATATTAAAGAAGAAAAGTATTTACAAATTGCTAACCTTTTTAGAAACTTTACGAGTAAAGCCAAATGTATTAATAATGTTTAGGTAATATTGCTGCCGCGGTAGTATTCCAACTGATTGCTCTTGAACCCAGATCTTTACAAGAGTAGTTTGGATGAAGCCTCTCCACTAGAGTGACTACCGATTAATTGTTCTTAATTCTTGATATGTTGAAAATAATAATTATATTCATCTGGATCCATTTACATATATTAAAACAGTTTTCGACGCAAAATATTATTATTTTCCGTTTAATGGTCTTGTACTAGCCACGAAACATCACATGTTTCTTAAATTTCTAAAATTTGTGAGCTCTGCAGATATTACTAGATTTTCATAACAATTATCAATAACTGATTCACGATCTGTGAATCCGAAAGCATCTGCATTTTTACTACACTAGATGTTCATTCATTTTGTTTACCATACTCTGATGAATTCTTGAAATAATTGTATATAACTTATATATATGTATAACGTGGTTAGAAAGCTCTTGATCGTAATACGGACTAATTTCTGCGATTATCACGAAATAATGGGACAACATTCTTCTCACACCTGTTTTTGTAACGCAAATTTACGTAATTTAATATAATCTTGCATAGCATGTAAGAATAGTCTCTACTAAGTAAATATTGAAATATTCAAATGATTACTGTTGCTTGCGCAAACAATTATGAAAGTCTCGTTAACGTCCACTAACTTATTTAGAATATTTGAAATAATATAAGTCAATAGAAATAATGTATTATATAAAAATAGAAATTATGAATTTTAACTTTTACCAAATAATAAAATTGTCACTAAGTCAAGAATATTAAAAAACATGTTATTGCCCGTTTACAACTGAACGAAATTTATTAATAACGAGATATTAATCGAAATCTTGTAGATTTCAACGAGATTTCACATACATCGTTAGGAGATTTCGTCGAAATCTGGTTGAAATCTATACTAGCTTAAATAATGCAATTCTATTATTAATATTAAAAATTTAATAAAAATATAATATAAAAAATGTCCAATTGCGTTTAATTTGAAAAAGACATCCGGTATATTAAAAGATATAGTGTAAACGCTCTATATTTTAAACAAGATTTCAAACGAAATTGACGAGATTTCGTCCATGCTTTAAATAAGTATAGAAACATTGATTTGTTATAATTTAGTTTTATTCGTTTGCAAATTAAATATGTTGTTAAATATTATCATTTTGTTTAGAATATTCCATTTGTATTTGTTGATGTTGGAGGCCAACGTACACAACGACAAAAATGGACTCGATGTTTTGATACATCTGTTACATCGATAATATTCCTCGTTTCAACATCCGAGTTTGATCAAGTTCTAGCTGAAGATAGGTAAGTAATTAATACATTTTCTTTTTCCTTCTATAAAATAAAATGATTTTTGTTTCAGAATGACGAATCGATTAGAAGAATCTAGAAATATTTTCGATACTATTGTAAATAATAATACATTTAAAGGTATTTCTATAATTCTGTTTTTAAACAAAATGGATTTATTAGATCAGAAAGTTAAGAATCCCGAGACTGATATTCGTTGGTTTTATCCGCAATTTAATGGTAATCCTCATTCACTTTTGGACGTGCAAAATTTTATATTGCAAATGTTTATGAGCGTTCGCAAGAGCCAACAAAGTCGAACATATCATCATTTTACAACTGCCATAGATACACGTAACATAAATGTTGTATTTAACTCTGTTAAAGATACGATTCTGCAACGAAATTTGAATGCGTTGATGTTGCAGTAATAACTAAATGTTAAATTTACCAAAAAAAAAAAAAAAAATAAGGAACAGATTTATTAAACTGAATTAAGATTTATCAAAATTAAAAAAGTAAATTGTCAGTTCGATATAAACTGCATATTTAAATTCTTTATTTTTATATTAAAGTGGGTTTTTATAAAAGAATCAACCTCGAATATAAAGGTACAGCCTATGATAATTTTATTGTATTTGGAATGTACATATATAGATTTAGGCTTATGCTTTATTTATGTAACAAGTAATTATAATAACTCTTTATTTTTTAAATACTTTTATATCATATCCCGCACTGTAAACTTACATTTTATTCAAATATCCAATGTTTTTATTATTTATATTATTATTAGTTGTGGTAATATTAAAAAAAATTTATAATGTAAATTATTATTCTTATAAATGTAAATTAAATTATTATTATTATTTTTTTTTTTTGTATACCTATAGATGTTCATTTCCTCTTAGAGAAATATGGGCATGTGCTAAAAAATACATTAAAATAACGAAGTACCTAACTTGTTTCAATTAATTGTTTGCTAAAAATCTTGCCTAATTGTAAGTAATGAGTGAGTGCTTTTAAATTATATCTGTGGCATTAAATAATAATATCTTAAGTCGAAATTTCGTGTTTAGAGATATTAAGGGTTTTGTCTAAAATAAATTGTGTTTGATAAATACAAATGTGTATAGTTTTATTAATAATGACATTTTATACATGAAATTTAGCTGAGTGATAGATCTTGAAGAAGAGAATAAGAATATGTAATAAAATGAAAAAAACACTTATGTCAACTTAAGCCATTATCATTTATTGCCACAGATACTATGTGTGTTTCTATTGAAAATTAATGTACAGTATATGAAATATTTTTATTTTTTTTATACTTGAACCCTACTTTCTAGGAGATAAGTTGAAATATTATACAGTATTGTTCGAAAATTAAGCAACTTGTTCTGACAAAGTAATCAAATTCTTAGATTTTTCTCTTAAATTCAATTAATCAAAATACTACTCTTAATTGGCATTTTGACATCCTCATAATAACAAACAAAGTTTAATTCCATTTACAGTAGGACCTTGATTATCCGTGATTCGATTATCCGGCAACATCAATTATCCGGGATGGAAAAAGAAAATTTTTTGCAGCGACTTAATTTTATTTTGGATCGACGTAAATTTTTCTGCATCGTTTAACCGTGATTACCTCTATTATCCGTGATTATAAGCAAACATTTTTTTCTATTATTTTGGACAAACAAGCGAAAAAGGGGAATTCCCTCTTTAGTATAGGATGAGTCAGAAGCATACATGTAAACCTGTTTAGTTTAATATAGAAATTTGAGAAGTGCGGTTTTTTTATATATGTAATTTGAAAAATGTAAAATCCTTGAATTATTTAGTTTTTATATATATTTTATATATATTTATATAAATAAATATTAATTTATTAATTAATAAAAAGATCTATTAAAAAACTAGCCAAAATTGGTACTCAACCGGGAAAATCGATTATACAGAATGCTTCCGGTCCCGACCATCACAGAAAATCCAGGTGCCACTGTAAAAAAAATAAAGCAGAAAAACATTTCTACAATGAACTGTGCGAAACGTAAGCAATTACTTTATTTTTGAACTTTTCTTTGCATTAATATTTAAATTATGAAACATTTATTAAGGTCCGTCTAGTTTAACAAATAACAATACTAAGTTCAAAAGTGAACTAAAATATTAGTTCTGTAAAAATACGGCAATAAGATGTATACGCTACGAGCGTAAATTATAGAATTTTTTGATAACTCCATCCCATATTTCAATAGCCAACTAAAAAATTTCGAACTTATCTAGAGAGTATCAAAAAAGTGCCATAAAACCGAAAACAAATAAAGGCGTGCGCTTTCGCGAACTGACTGAAAAAACATATTTTTATTTAAAAGCGACATTTTATTTCATAAAAATTGTTGTAAGGGAACTTAATATTGAATTTAATTACAGTACAGTGAAGAGGCGAGCTTTACTTTTAGAAGCTTCATGGTGTCGCATTTTGACATAGAAATGGAAAACAGTTTAGTCTGTGAAGAATCCGCAATTAACTTGTTAAATTCAGTTGGAGTATGTCACTGTTAAAGACCTAAGGGGCTACGTCTATATCCACGGTATAATAATGACACATTTAAACAAGGGGGTGGTAACTTAATTGTTCCGACATCCTTTTATTAGGCTAGGTTAGCTTAGGTTAGAGGACGTGTACTTGGCAATTAAGACAAGTACAGTACCCGGAGGTCGAATTGACCCATTGTACAACGTCCTAGTTTCTCACACCACTTATGTTGTGTGTGGTAATTTTATACATGAGTGGTGGGACCTACAGTTTAAAGTCGACTCCGAACGACAGATTTTTTCAAAAAAAATTTCATGGCAATTTTATTTAGTCTCAGAATTTTTGCCAGAAATCTGCTGAGAGGAAGTCGCCGAAGAAATACTTTTTGTATTTTGTCTTGATGTCTGGCCTGGGGCTCGAACCTTGGCTTTACGTCTAATAAGGCAACCTACTAGACTACGGCGACTTCAATCCTTTTATTCCTTCTATAAAAATACCAACGAAAACGGACATATTTGTTAAAAGGGAAGTTTTAGCTAACCACATAATTAAATAGGCCAAGTAGATAACACGGTGCGACAGTCAAAATACACCCGCCTAATGACATACCGTAGGTTGTGAGTTTTGTTGACTGGAACTCAAAAATATTTTTTTTATATTTCTCGAACCCTCCAAACTTGTTTTATTTGACAAAAACTGTTTTTTTTTTTTGGACTTTACGCACAACTTTATTTATTTCACAAATATTTTTGAACCGATATCCAAAATTTAAACCTTATTAGAAAGAAGAGGGATGGACGGTAGGTGTGCTTAAACTCCAGAAGGACACGCTCAGTATTGTTGTCTGGTCATTACGGGTCATTGGTCATTGCATTATGTGTACGCAAGCGAGCCTACCTACTATTTTATTTTTATTATAATTATAAATTTTATTTTCTTTGTAAATTGTTTACACAGTCCTAGTTCCCATGGTATAAGAAATTTCTTATACCATGCTAGTTCCATACTATAATTATCATATCATCATAGATCTTGTTGTATAGAAAACATCAAATAAATAAATAAAAAAAAATTCTCCATTTTTCTTTAAACAACAGCGTCATATCTGTTATTAAGTTTTTATTCGTCTTGATTTTATGCCTTGAGTGCAATTTGATAGTGGGAAGGAAATCTTGGAGGCAGGCTGAAAATTATTTTTAAATTTTTGTTTTGTATTATTTGAAACTTTTTTAGATGCGTTTTGGCACAATCGTACCAGATTTGACAGGATTATTTGCATTAAGACATGTACTCTCAGGGTGTTCTTTAAAATTGAATTTTTGGTCTGATGTAATTTCCAGATATTTTACGATTTTTACGAACTCTTGTTGTAAAGAAACAACACGACTTGAAATTTTTCCTCATTGATTTTTATTTCCTATTTAGAAAAATTTACTGCGGCTAATACCAGAGCGTTGCGAATTTTTTCGACTATTGATTTAGAAACTTTTCCGTGACAGATTATAGCACAGTCATCAGAAAAAAATTACGTTGTTGTCTCTGGAAATTTTGAAGTTGGAACCGTAAAGAGAATATAGAATGGAGATAGAATTCAGCCCTGGGGAACACGAGTTGAAATGCATTGTAAGGAAAATCAACTACAAACTTGCCTTTTTGTAAGGAAACTTTTTACTAGTTTAGTCGGGTACAGTGGAATGTTGATTTTGAGGTGCTTAAAAATAATACCTTTATGCCGGATGAAGTCAAAAACTTTCTCCACGTTAATATTCCAGTAGAGTTCTTTGGTTCTTTTTATATGATTTGATCACGTTCTCCATTCTCTTAATTTGATGAATAGTGTAGTGTTTTGATCTGAAAGCGAACTATAGAAATGAGTCAGGCTATTGTCTTCTACAAACGTTAGGAGTTGGTGATAAATAATATTTTTGAAAAATTTACCCAATGCGCTTAATAGGCTCATTATGCGTTGATTGCATGGAAGTCTTTCATTTTTTCCCATCTTTGGAAGTGAAATAACTTTGGCAAATATAAAAACTCTTTCGGAGTACGAATTATTGATACAGAAATAGTAAATTTGTAATAAATTTTTAATAAGCAGTTTAAAGCCGAATGAGGTAAATTTTTTAACAAAATATTGTTAATTAGATCTATGCTGGCAGTCATCGTCTAGCTTTCAAAGCGTACGGTTGTTTTTTTCGAATCGCTTCGTCTCTTTCCTTTGAATACGTGTTTTTTTCTGTACCGTTACTTTCTCACAGCTTACTTTGCCTTAATTTTATTACTTTTCTAAATTTCTTATTTTTTTTTTCTCGCGTTTGTTTGTGATTCTTCCTAACCTTCAATAGAAATTCGTGCACATTTTTATTAACACCATGGCTCCGGATCCCCCGGACAAATTCTCCAGCAACAGATTCTCTGTTCTGGGGGATTATATTGAATGCCGTCCTAAGAAACAGAAACTTACCGATTATCCCGATCTACCCATTCCACAGAGCAGCAATAATAATAATAATAATAGCAACCCAAAATATGTTGTAATTTCTTCGACTGACCCAAAGAAACTACTATCAACTCTTAGCCCGTTTGCTATAAAAAAGGCATTGAATGTATCTCCACAGAATACACATCCATAACCTCACTTCGTGATGGAAATCTACTAATCCTCATGCGCAACACTCGCGCTGCCGACAAATTAATAAAAGCCAAATCCCTAGCAAATTTGTGTCCAATTTCGTGCAAATTTCATGACACGTTAAATTTCGTCAAAGGCGTTATATACGCACCCTGTCTCATAAATGTCCCAGAGCAAGAAATAGTGCAAGAAATGAAAAGTCAAGGAGTCACCAGTGTTTATAAATTTACAAAACCTGGCGAAGATGGTAATTCACTTATTCCTTCTGGTAAGATCATTCTCACTTTTGATCTTTATCGTCTTCCATCGTCGGTAGATGTGGCCTGGTACAAATGCAAAGTGGATCACTACATCCCGAATCCAATGAGATGCAAGAATTGCCAAAAATTGGGTCACACCAAAAACCGCTGCAGCGGAAACACTACATGCCCCACTTGCAGTCTCCCTCCCCATAAATCCCGAACGCTCTGCACAAACTGTTCTGGGGAACATTCATCTGCCGATAACAACTGCCCCCGTTACATTCAATTAAAGGAAATATTGAAAATAAAAACAAGGAATTATTGTAGCCTAAGTGAAGCCCGGCGAAAATATAGAGAAAATAATCCCATTCAAACAGCTCATAACAACTCCTACGCATCAACGGCCTCTGGTCCCCTTACACTACAAAAACCCAACAGCAATAAGCAACCTATCAATAATACAAACTCACCTTCAGCAAATAACGTATCCGAAAACCATCCCACTCAAACACCCCTTCCACCTAAAGTCAATACCCCATCTACCTCAAGGCAAATTACCCAATCTAACGTCAAAGAATCAGCCCAAACCAACAACATCAACAAACTTAGCAACCTCAAATCACAAAAAAACATTATTTCAACCGAGAATATATACCAAAAACAAAATATCTCTATCGTGGATAAATTTAAGTCACCTATTTCAAATTTGACTCAATTTCTATTAGCCAAAAATAATTATTATATCCCGAAATCGGATGAAGAAGACTCAGACGAAACATCAATGGATATACATTCACCTTAACTTCTCACATATTTCTTCCATCTTGATAAACGTCTTTTACTCTAAACTTAATTCGCACTAATATACATATAGTACATATTTCGTTCATATATATTTTCATGGAGTTTATTGTTTTACAATGGAATATCAACGGCCTCATCAATAATTATCAGAATCTTCAACTACTCATGGGAGAAATAGACCCTTGTTTCATCTCGCTACAGGAAACACACTGTCCCTACAACTTCAACCCCATTCCGCCAAAAAATTACACTGGTTATTTTGTTAACTCACCGGATAATAATACCTCAAAACAAGGTGCTGGTATCTTCATAAAGTCCAACATTCCTCACACACTAATACCAATCAACTCCACATACCAAATAATTGCCGTCCAAGTTAGTTTAAATATTAAATTCACTATTTTATCTTTTTATATTCCACGGAATCAAGACATTTCCTTAAGGGATGTTAGCAATATTATATCGTCGTTTGATACACCGTTACTAGTAATTGGAGACTTGAATGGCTGGAATACTCTGTGGGGTTCTGCAAGTAATAACAACCGAGGCATTATACCGAGGCATTATACTATCGTACTACAAACTGGCCTTTGCATACTAAATGACGGTAGCCCTACCCATTTCTCCTCACATAATACCCTCACTAATATAGATGTTTCGTTCTGCTCAACAAACCTTCTTCCGTTAACATCATGGACCACTCTTGATGATTTGCATAATAGTGACCATTTCCCAATTAAAATTACTATAAAACTATCAGAGGAAATCTATAATCCAATAAAAACTTGTAAATTTTTGCTACACCTCGCGAACTGGGAAAAATATGCAGCCAGAGCAGAATCCGAAATTTGTACTCGTATGTCTAGACCACTAACTTCTTCCAGTAACAAAGATGCTGCCAGCATTACTAAGGCAATTCGAACTGCAGCTAATGTCCACATTCCTCAATCAAAACCGAACATTAAAATGAGAAAACCTCCTGTTCCCTGGTGGAATCCTACACTTGCCATCCTACGAAACCTTAAAATGAAAAGCCAACCCCACATCGGATAACCTTTTAATTTACAAAAGACATAACGCAAAATTCCGAAAAGAAATAAAAATTGCCAAGCATAAAAGCTTCGAAAACTTTACCAAAACAATAAACAGAAATACTCCTACCTCTATAATATGGAACAAAATCAACAGTATCACCCGTAAGGGCTCTTCTTCCTTCATTAAAGCAATCGATAGCCCGAATGGGACACTTATCGACCCATCAAAAATAGCTGATTACTTCGCTGTAGTTTGGGCTGAGTATGCTTCCGACTCTAATTTCTCCCCATCATTCAACTCAATCCGGACGCGGATATGAACATGCAGGGGCCAAAGAGCCAAAGGGACTCCACTCCGAAGTAATACCACCGTAGTTCCGGAGTGGGCACAACAAGTCCATGAGACGAGGGGGGGATTTAGTGGGTGAGGGCCCCACACACGGAGGATGTGACGACTTCCTCTATGGTGCGGTTAGGTACATTTGCCCCTCCTCGGCGTGAAAAAAAAAAAAAAAAAAAAAAAAAAAAAAAAAAAAAAAAATCATTCAACTCAGCAAAATCCACCTTCGATTCAACAGCCATCACCACACAGGACAAAAAAGCCCGCTTCTTAGAACACCCCATCACCATATCCGAACTGAACAACTGCCTGAGTAAAGTGAAGGGTAAAACACCAGGACTTGACCGGATCTCCTACCCAATGATTAAAGCGTTATCACGAGAAATTTTTTCAAATTTCGTTTTGGTGTGAACCTCGGCCTCACGTCTAATAAGCCAACACACTACCTATTAGACTACGGCGACTTCTTCTATTGCAACACATCCTCCATGCAAAAACTTGTTTTTTCTATGTACTTTGTACCCTGCATCTTAAAACAGTGATTTGGTTTTAGAATTGTAGAAGATATCGATAGAGTTATCGCTCATGAATTTATGTAGGTCCACAGATTGAGAGAATGTAATAATGAACTTGAACTTGATTATAATGCGTATTTTATTACGGACATAATAACATTGAGTTGTTCAATCTTCAATTTAGAATTTCGTGGATCAGGGATGGCTCCTATAAGAATTATTAATTATATAATAATTATATAATTCGTTGAACTTCAAAGTTCAGCTGATGATGAACAATTTTGTGCAGATATTTTAAGCATGCTGACATAGGTGTTATGAAATTGATGAATTGGATTTTTGGATTGGATGTATTGGTCGTGTTTGGAGCAAATAAGGATGTGTTTAGGTGAGGTAATTCAACATCAGAATCATCAAAGATAGCAAGTAAAGGTCGGTTTTTATTATGAAATTTGCTCATTAGATGATCACGAATTGTTAAGTATTCTTTGCGGCTGGCACATCGTGGGTCGTCAGCTCTATGCTTCTTTTTCTTTAAACTTTCCTTAATGCAATTGAAGCAATTGTAGACGGATGGACTGCCTTGTGGTATTTTTGTAACTTGCAAGTTGACTACGGCATGCTCATCTCCGCAAGCAATGCATACACTTTTCCAAAAACAATTTCTGGCTCTATGGCCATACATAGCGCACTTTGTACATTGCGTTGGTCCTTTGTTTCTTCTGTGACTTCTGTGTTTGACACAAACGTCTAATATTTAAGACTTAAGATTTACTGTTAACAGATCTATCAAATTCAACCATGTCAATAGAATTGTCAACAGAGGAGCAAGCTGTCTTTATTTCATTAATATTGACCACTTTGATGTATGTTGTATGAATTTACTAGATTAGGTTTGATACCAAAAGCTCATTTGAATACGCATAGCGGCCATGGGTAAGCGCAGACCCCGTACTGACCAAATTCCACCGAACTCATAAAAGAAATTGGTCAGCGCAGGGGCTGTACATTAAAAGTACGACTCCCGTAAGCTGGAAATCAGTCTGAAAATTTTATAAACGAAGCTATATCCATGATATCAGTGGATGATAACACCGATTAGCTGACAAGGAATGGAGAGCTAAATAACGTAAATATGCACTTTGTGAGAGATCGGCATTGGCAAAGAAAGTGGATAACAGTTTCCTCCTCTTCAGCAGACCTACAACCTCTACAGCAGTCGTTCGATGGAAGCCGCAGTCTTTCCGCGTGTCTTCCCATAACGCAATGACTTGTGAGCATGGCCACTGTGATCGAGATGACCTTGCGATCAAGTTTGAGTAGTTGGTTTCTACGTCTCCTACCCATCATGGGTCAAGTGAGTCTGGCAATTGAGCAAGATTTCTCATTTGTCCAGGATGAGTTAGCGTCCCGAAAGAATTGTTGCCTAATGGTTAATTTAACCGAAGTGAGTGGCATACTCGATTCGATTGGTGAGGGTTCCGGAAGTAGTTTGCCTGCTCTGGTAAGCTCATCAGCCCTACCGTTGCCTGAAATGTCCGTGCCCGGGAATAAATTTACTAACCCTTCTATAATCTCATTAGGATTAAGTTGTACTAGACCATATAGAACCAATTTAAATACTTATGTGTCTTTGCAATCATAACAGTATAAAGAAATAATTTTAGTACCGATAGATAGTTTGTAAACGTTTTGGAATTTATGCACAGAATCTACAACAATTGGGGGACAACTATTTTGTACTCATTTACTTATACATATCTGTATGTATATATACTCCACCTCCAGTAGTTTATCATTCTGTTTTGTTTGTTTCAATTATTCTCTTAAGTCCTTCCAATTCTATAAAAGAACTCCATTAGTCATCGGCTTAAAATCCTTACCTTTTGCCATCCATAATCAGTTATAAGTTGACCGAGAGAAATCATAACAGTAGCAATACCTTCCAACTGTTCCTTAAAACTATTGGAACTACTGTCCTTCCGAATTTTTCTTTCCCCTCCACAAGGTTTCAAACTGAAACGGTTTAGTTATTTTAACTTTTCCTATTTTTTAATTTATATACATTTATTTATTTGTGCGTCTACTATGTATGTAGGGGAATCGAAATCGAGTTGGGTTGCCATTTGGCAACAAAACTGAAATAAAAATTTCTTTGACAGAGAAATCCCCATTTTTCTAACAATGTTTTTTTAAGTTATTAATAAAAACATGTTGTCATATATATTTTTTATTTTTGTTTGTAAGTATCACCCAATACTCAAAACATCGAGGACAAAATCAACGTCAATTACAGGCAACATCAATGTCAATTTTTTTACAGAATGCCAAACATATGTCAACAGCCATCGGTAAGTGATGTTGTCTTGCATTGACGACGTCAAATAGAATAAGGGCAATTGTTTTCAATTCTAACCAAAATCAGTTTAAATTTCAATATTTGTTTTTAATAATGAATTAGAACTTTTTTTTGGAATTTAGTTTTTGTTTTAACGTTTTCGGATATCCAGTTATAACTAATTTACATATGTAGTACATTCGTCAAAGACGGAGCTTTAATAAGATTATGCTTGTTTTAATATAAAAATTAATTATTTAAAATTGTGATTTATTTTTTAAAATAAATTTGTAGAATTTATGAAAAATCTAGCGTCATTACATATGTAGAAAATTAATTTCAATGTTAAACATATACATGTGATGGTCCATTAACAATTTTTGACTTGTATTTTTATTTATAATATTCTGGTTGCACAACTTAAATGACTCTAATATTCAGTTCTGCTTGCCAAGGCAATTTTTGGCTTGGATCAATAACTATAAAGCAAAATATCTTAAAATAAATTAAAAAATAATATTTATTAAAAATCAGTAAGAATCAGTTACAACAATTGTTTGATAGGCGAATAAAGTATTACAAACGAAAACAAAGCGTTAAATATTAAACAAATTCTTAAGATTATTATAGTTTAATCTGGTTTTGTTACTTTGGAACACAAATGCACATTTTGAAAATTTATTTATTAATTTTCCGCATAAGCTTTAAAATTTTTCCTAAGTTTAATGCACAATTTTTATAAGTAACTCACACAGTAAATAAATTGAATTTACTTACAGTATACACATATAATTAAAAATCACAAAACACGTAAACTAATTGTATTTAAATTAAAAATTAATTTAAAGGAAAATAGCATCATTGAGTTACTGCAGTATTGCTTGACCCCATTTGCCCAATGCAACTATAAAATTATTTTTTATGACGTTTTATATGGTATAACATTGGTATTGGAATTATTACTAAAATTTCCGCAACAACTACTTTGCGAAGCCTTTGCACTAAGTGTAGACAAACCTATGGAATCTCCAGCATTTTTATTTGTTAGTGAAGAACTGTCTTTACTTCGCGCCTGTTCAATTAATTCTGCTGCTATTTCATAAAATAGCCTTTCAACATTTTCTGCTTCTTTTGCTGAAGTCTCTAAAAAATACATGTCATGTTGTTTAGCAAATTCTTCTCCAATTTGTGTTGGAATTTCACGATCATCTCTATCAGTTTTATTTCCTACTAGAATCTTTAACACTTTAGAGTTCGCATACTCCTGGATTTCCCGTAACCAATCCGGAAGGCAATCAAACGTTGGTTGGCAACTTATGTCGTAAACTAAAATTAAAGCATGTGCAGATCTATAATAACTTTGTGTAATGGATCGAAAACGTTCTTGTCCAGCAGTATCCCAAATTTGTAGCTAAATAATTAAACAAATATATCATTTATCATTTACAACGATACTATAATTAATTTAATATCTTTGTATTACCTTTATTTTATCGCCATTTACTTCAACTGTTTTAATCATAAAATCAACGCCAATAGTGGCGCCTTGTCCTGGAGGAAATAGACCTTGTGTAAAACGTCTAACGAGACAAGTTTTACCTACTCCTGCATTCCCAACAAGTACAATTTTAAATAAAAATTTATAGTCTTCCATAACTATGTAAAATAAATAAAAAAAAATATTTTTGTATATATGGTATATAAATATGTATGTATGTATATAATTATGTATGTATGTATATAATTATATATGTGTATATGTGTTTATACATATGTACATAGCGCGAAATTGTGTTGAAACAAATTCAAAAGAGTTTTCTAGGAACGTCAGGTTATTATCGGTGCTTTATGAAAGATTATGCAAACGCTGCTAAGAAAAAACTAATCATGAAATTGTTAAGTAAAAAAACTATAGAAAACAAAAGAACAAAGGCATCAATGAATGTCATTTTAGGCTATTTAAATTTCGATTTGATCACAGACGTCTTCAGATTTGAAGTTGGTCACACATACCTTCAATTTTGGAATGTGACCAACTTCATCCCAAAATGATAAGTGTATAGTATTTATATCTAGGTCACATTAATTAACAAATGGATACAAATAATACAGGAGCAACCATCCCGATAGATAAATGTAAAGCTATACATGTCTGTAAAAAATACAAATGCGATTTTACTCCTATCTCTATCAGAGGAAATGATATATCAATAAAACATGAAATGAGAATTCTTGACATCAACTTTACAAAAAATATTATTTGGGACAAACATATACAAAGCACCATTAATAAACTCAAAAAGATAAATAACGTATTAAAAATAATCTGCACCAAACAAAAAGGACCTCCCATGGAGACTGGTATTTCAATTTGTCGTGCATTGACATAGGGTATTGTTCAGCACTGCATAACGGTGTATGGTTGGACAACAAAAACCAACATCAATAAAATTAATGCTAGTATCAACAGATGCTTCCATACAGCCACAGGTATTCTCCAAGCTACTCCTAATGACGCGTTAAGAATAGAAGCGAAAATAAATGACTTCGAAATGATTCTAAAAAAACAATCCATTAAATTATTAGCAAAAGGATTAATTAACGTCAATCATGGAATACATAGGCAATTCTGGGATCTAAAGGACCAAGATCAAACACGACACCTTTGTGCTTTACAACATATAATCAACTATGCCAAAAAAATGAATATACCGCACCCAACTAGATCAAGCATCACAACTTTGAGTAATGCTACTAATATTAAGCTTATAGTTAACACCTCCCTCAACTCTATTAAAAAAGATGGAAATAATCTACAAATATTTAAGCAACTATACTTAAATGTAAAGCATGAGTACAATGCTAATGTTACAATCTTTATCGACGGATCTTTTTTAAACGGATATACATCATATGCTGTAGTAGAAAAGAATAATGAAAACTTCGACATAGTCAAACACTCGCTACTTCCTAACCATGCCGGCATTTTTTCAGCTGAATTAACTGCCATAAGACATGCTGTATCATATGCGGCAAAAAAACAAGTTAAGTCCTTGATATGCACAGACAGCCTCTGTGTAGCTAATTCACTAAAGCCAGCGAAAACAGAAAATATATTATTGGTAAATCACAGTCTGTGTCAGGCAATTGCCGTGATCGCACGTGTGTTCTTTCTTTAAGCGTTCTTGATTCTAGCGGTTTATTGCAATTATCATTTAATCATAACAAACTCTCTTTTACATACATAATTAGTAATATATTTCTGTGCATTAAATTTATTGAAAAAGGGGAAGAATATTATATTTGAGAAATAAGCTTTTGTAGTGTAACATGAACGGGGTTCATCCCCCGGACTACAACCGGTTTCGGGAATTGGACTTTCCGACCGGAAAAACTAGGCAGAATAAAAACAAGAGACCACGACCTGAGGATTTTGTTCCATTATCACCAACCTCTTCCAACCAACAAAACCTTCCTCGCTATCTAGTTGCTTCCGCCGTTTCACTTACAGAAGGAGTACAAGTCCCTCCATTGGCTTCCCATAATGTTTTCCAGGTAGAAAAAGGTCTTGATTTTATTTCGCGAGACCGGCTTGAAGTAGAAGAAATGAAAAGCGGGGATCTATTAATAAAAGTACCGGACAGTAAGTCAGCGGATAAATTTCTTAAGGCATCATACATTGATTGTATTCCGGTTAAGATCTCACTACAAAAAACCCTTAATACGGTACAGGGACGATTTTTTTCTAAGAAGATTATTGAAATTTCTGAAGAAGAGCTTTTAGCATCTCGTAAGGACCAAAAAGTTGTCGATGTGCGTAAAATCATGCGACGTGATAATGATAAAATTTTTGCTACAGGAGCAGCAATCATTACATTCGACCTTATCTATCGACCGGAGACCCTGAAACTTGGCTGGGAGAGAGTTCAAGTAGAGGAATATATACCAAATCCCATGCGATGTCTTAATTGCCAACGTTTAGGTCACACCAAAAAGTGGTGCAAAAATGTCGAACAATGCAGGGAATGCGGCTACTCAGATAAACATGAAACCTGTTCTCGTAAGTATTGTGTTAACTGCCAATTAGAAACCCACACCTCCTATGACCGAGAATGCCCTACATACTGGAAACACAAATCCGTAAATTATATAAGAATTTCGCGTAGATGTACAACTAGAGAGGCATGGAAGATTTTTAACGAAAACCCATCTCATAATCTGCTCCAAATAAATCCCCTCAAAAGTAAAACCACATACGCACAAATAACTGTTTCTACAGTAGCAGCAAATGATAAAAACACAGAATGTAAGACAAAAAATACCACACACACAAACCAAAACCTTTCATTAAACAATACCACAATCCAGAAACAACCTTCTCTTCCAAAATCAAAAATTTCGACTCAAAACTCTCTTAAACAAGCGAAAATCTCTTCTTCTTCCTCTGATAACTTCCCACAACTTTCTCAAGACAACAACAACAAAACCAACGTTACAATAATAAATAATCAAATATTAAATTCAAAAGATAAAACTGCAAACTCTCTTACAAATTACCATCTCTCTCATACTCAACCACAAAACTCTCCTTCACAAATAAACTCACTAAACAACGAATCTGAAATCTACTCTAATAAAACAGCTGACAAAGTTAATTCTAGTGAACTTATGGAAGATGAAACTATAATTGACAACTGCTCTGGCTGCTGTCCAGAAGAAAGCATCCCAGTGGGAAAAGAAACGGAGGACGATATCAATGCGGACTTAGGTTTATGCACTCCTCCAAGAAAGGAAAACTTAAGTGATATTGATACACGTATAGCGAATCTATATAATAAATTTCCCCAACTAAACGTCTTAATAACACCCAATACTCTTAAAAGTACTCAGAGCTTGTCCCAAAGGGGCAAGTTTGATGAATAAATCTTGTCCATGTCTTTCCAACAAAATATTACTCTTCTCCAATGGAACATTCAGGGATTTATAAATAACAAGCACGCCCTGGAATTATTAATAACCAAACATAAACCCAATATTATAGCTTTACAGGAGACACACATTGTGCAGAAAAATCTTCATATGTTACATTTGCCAGGTTTTCATATATTTCACCACAACAAAAACTATGATTACGCTAAATCGGGAATTGCAATAATGGTGAAAAATAATTTAAATGTGATTGATCATATAATTTCCACCACAAATCTCTTATTTCAGACCATAGTAGTGCAATGCGGAATTAAACTACATATCACGAATATTTACAAGGAAGGTGATATTAATCTTTCTCCTTAGGTTATTGATAATTTACCAGTTATTAGAAACAACCATCACATTGTACTGGGTGATGTTAACTCCCAGAATGTATTATGGGGTTCTACCTCAAATTCTGCCAACGGTAAATTACTGGAAGATTATGCGAATGAACACGGCCTGGTTGTGTTAAATGATGGTTCGCCAACTCTACTAAACACCCATAACACCTTAACGGCGGTTGATATTTCTTTGTGCAGTCCAGATATCGCCAATGGTCTCACATGGTCTTGCCTACCATTACCAGAAGCCGGGGACCACTTCCCAATAAAAATTACCAACAACTTTGTGGTTTTTAAGAAAAAGTTTTTATCACGATTTTTAGAAAAAGGCGCTGACTGGCAACAGTTTCACATGAAAGGGATTGAGATTAACTCCCAGTTTGAAGAATCCAACAACATTAATAAAGAAGCGGCTCAGATGAAACGTATTCTACGAAAAACAGCTAATGAGTCTATCCCGGTGAGCCGTCAATCAAAGGAAAAAAACAACCCAATTTGGTTTAATTCTGACATTGCCAAATTAATTCAACAGCGACAAGAAGCTTGGAAATCCTTCAAAAGATGCCGAAATTTGACCAACGTAGTTCATTATAAAAAGCTTTGTTCTATGGTTAAAAGAGAATGGAAAATTGCAAAAAGAAAAACATGGGAGAATTTTGTCAACTCTTTGAACCCGACAATGGACATTCGTTTCCTGTGGCAAAAGGTCAATAATCTTAGAACAGGTAGATCTACTAATTTCCCAACTATTTTCACAAACGGCAACCACTTTTCACATCCGTTGGACATTGCCAATTGTTTTTCAAAATTTTGGTACTCCCTCGGTTCAGACAATGCCTTTGAGCCGGAAATTATAGCCAGGAAAAAATATCTAAGAATGGAAAATCTCCCTGAAAGGTCTTACCAGTTTCCTGAAATAAGTGCTGAAATAACAGTATCTGAACTCACTGATGTACTTAAAACTGTAAAAGGCTCAACACCTGGGCGAGACAAAATTACATATTCAATGATTCTAAAATCTCGTTTATGCCGACTGTACAACAAAATTTTAAACACCGGTCTTTATCCACATGACTGGACAATTGCCGTGCTAACACCAATTCCTAAACCTGGCAAAAGTCCAAACCAACTTGAGGGTTATAGATCAATTTCATTATTGCCTGTCCTTTCTAAAATATTGGAGAAAATAATTGCCAAACGCTTTTGGAAATTTGCACAGGGGCAAATATCTAAAATGCAACATGCCTTTATTCTTGGACATGGTGTTCACACTTTATGTCACCAACTGGAAGAGGTTCTGCGCAGAAATTTGAAAGGTGGTGAACATAGTTTGGTACTCTCTTCGGACATCGAGAAAGCATTCGATCGCGTGACATCATCTTCTATCATAGAAGAACTTTATACCTGGGGTGTTTCTCGGCAATTAATATGTTTTATTAAATCATTTCTTGTACATCGTAGAATTACTGTGAAAATTGACGACTTCTTCTCTTCAGTTCGTGGCTTGGACAACGGAGTGCCTCAGGGCTCACCGCTGTCGGTGGTATTATACACAGTTTATGCAAATTCATTGACAAAAGCGATTACGACATTACCGGGCATAGACTATGTCGGTATATATGCAGACAATATCTTTGCAATAGGTTCGGGAAAGCCAGAGGTGGTTGCACACAATCTCAACTACATGGACCAAATTATTGCAACTTGGGCAAAAGAAAAAGGTGCCGTCATACCTATTAACAAAACAGAAGTACTTCACGTATGCAGAAAAAGAGGCTGCAACACTAATACAATCAATATCCGAAATGAGATGATTAACCTTTCTAGTGAAATGAATATACTAGGTATATTATTTACTAGAAACTTACTTTGGAATAGTCACATTCGAAAACTAACAGATAAGTTGGGCAAGATTAACAACTTACTTAAACTAATTTGCTCTCGTAGTAAGGGTCCCCACATGGAAACCGCACTTAAGATTTGTAACTCTCTAACTGGTACTTTAATACATGGGTTGACGATCTATGGATGGACCTCAAAAAAGAATATTAACAAAATTAACGCCGCATTAAATATGTGCTACAGGACGGCTACAGGCTTACTCCGTACAACACCCATTGCAAATTTAAGATTCGAGGCTAATTTTTGTGATTTTGAAAAATTATTGGAAAAAAGAGCGGATAACATGGCATCAAAAGCAATTGCAATTCCAAATAATAGCATGCACAAATCTTTTTGGAACCATATAATATCCCCACAGAATTCAGCCACTTCAGCTATTAGAAATATAATATCGTTATTGAGAAGATGGAATATTTCCATCCCTCCTAAACCGAAAGAACGCATCAATGCAAATAACTTCGTCAAAATAAACGATTTTTTGAGTATGTTTAACAAAAACTCCACCAATAATAATTGTTTTAAAAAAATTTTCCTGGAAAATGTGTCTAACTTTGGTCCTGATCTAATATATTATACTGACGGTTCTTTTCGAGATAACTTAACTGCATACTCTATTATCAGGGAGGTAACCTCTAATCAATTTGAGATAGTAAAAAAATCAAGACTTCCAGATCAGACTGGTATTTTTATAGCCGAAATTTCAGCGATTGAAGGCGCCATAAATCATGCTGTTGAACTTGGCAGGAAAAGCTTGATATTGTCCGACAGTTTAAGTGCTGTTAGAGCCTTAAGGAAAAATGTAAATGGTATATATGATCATATACTGAAATTTGAAAATGACACAATTGAAATAATGGTTGCTTGGATCCCGTCACACATAGGAATTTTGGGAAATGAATTTGCTGACAGTAATGCCAAGGCAGCTCTGATTTTACCACACGTCACTGAAGTCCCGTGTTTCCCTATAGCTGTAAGAAAACAATTCTTAAGTAGGAGACATACTCTAAAAAGACCTGGATATAATAGTAAACTTTCAAGGAAACATTGTATAATGTTGGCGCGCTTAAGAGTTGGTAAAGCAGTTTTCAATTCCAAACACTATTATGATAAGACTGACCCACCTAAATGTAGACATTGCAACCTAATCCTCACAATTCCGCATATATTGACGGAATGCCCAATTTCGAAGATAGTCCTACCTCTGGAGAAGATACTTGACTGCACTACTGAGTTGAATATTGGCAAAATTAAGATGAGCATGGCAAGGCATGAAATTACAGAGATCTAGAACATTCCTCATTGAAGAATATTAACGACACATGCGCATATGGTCTCGATACCCGGCGCATTTTCTTCTTGTATATTTTGTAAATTTATTTTATAAAATATCTTTTAATAAATAAATAAATATTATTGGTAATTCGATACTTCATAATGATGTCATCATATTATGGATTCCGGGTCATGTTGGAATAAAAGAAAATGAATTTGCGGACACAGTTGCAAAAAATGCAATTAATAACATAATTAACTCATAACAGAAATACCGCCACTTGTGCCTGTAATGTGTAATGTCCATAAAAACATTAAACTAGCACAAAAACAACAACAATGGAGCACTTCAAATAGCTTTTTAAGGTCTCACAATAACAGTATAGGAAGACCACCTTACAACAAACTTCTATCCAGGAAAGACTGTATTATAATAGCCAGAACAAGAGTGGGAACAACAAGGTTTAGTACACAACATTTTTATGAAAGAACTCAACCCAGGGAATGTGAATTGTGCGCAGAAGAGCTAACTATATATGACTTAAAAGATTGTCTGATAAGCTCAACAAATGAACCTCTAGAAGAAATTCTAAATTGCAGCAACATTAACTCAGCAAGAAAATTAAAAATATTCTTCAAGCTGCAAACGTTTTACATGAAATATAAATTCAATATACAGTGCTTGACAAAACAATGGAAACTTTTTCAAAAATGTATTTAATCGGACGAAAATTTAACATGTTTTTTAAAAATCGACAAAACATTTGTGGAGCTTATTAATATGCACTGTTATTAACGTTTCTGTATATTAAAATTATGTATAAAAATGAATTATATAATTCAAAAATTAAAAAAGTTTCCAAAGTTTCCATTGTTTTGTCAACATCAAATATGTGAATAGAATTATTTTTTTTTAATTACTGAATTATATAGTGTTTTTATATATTTTTTAAAATACAGAAATGTTAATAACAGTGCATATTAATAAAAGGCATTAATATTTTGCCGATTTCTAAAAAAGATTTTTAAATTTTCGTCCGATTGTAAGACATAAATAAATTTTTGAACAAGTTTCCATTGTTTTGTCAACCACTGTATATAGTGTAATGATCATGTAGTTCACACTATTTTGGAGTTGTATCTTACAAATTTATTTCTGTAGAATACGCATTTTAAATAAATAAATAAATAAATATCTAGGACAATAAATAAATGTTGGTCATTATATTGGCCCTAAATTCATGCAGAAAGTATATGTTCGAATCACCAACCGTTTGAGTATAGACTCAAAAAGACTGAAAATTGGTATTGGAGGAGTATATTTAGTTGTTTTACAAAGGTGGAATATTTTCACAAAAATTATCCTTGTGTTCATTGTTAATAGCCACAAACTCAAATGCATATAAGCCCTATTAATGCGTATAAAAATCAAATATTAAAAAAAGAGATGTTACTTCAAAATGTCTACATATATTTTCGGAGTCAGACTACCAGACCGAGGAAACACTAATTCCTACTTTAAAGCGTTATCTTAATTCGCCAATTATAAATTGCATGAAAATATAAATAGAAAACAGAGCTCAAATTATAGAAAAATATTAATTTCCTGGAATGGCAAACCAAATTAAAAAGCTAATTGTAAAATAAATTATTTGCTCCCAAAAAATCGGCATACCACCCAAATACAATTTAAATCTGTCCCTTAATATACAGAACAGCTAATTCAAAGTTTGTTTTTAACCTTTAGTTTCATAACATTAAAAAATAATTTGTAATACATTACAACATTATTTGAATAAGTTTTTAGGTAGATTCTGAAAGAATGATAAGTATATGTTGTAGTTACAGAGTTTTTTTTTGCTGAAAAAATTGGGTTTGGAATATCCGAAATATGAGACTTCTTGTAAAGGGCACTGGTGTCCCAATATGTATTAAAGGTCAAAAGAATTAAATTTTTTTGTGGTTTTAAATTTATAAAATTTGTTATATTTAGACCTAACCTATAAAACTATTAGAATATTCTGTTTGACTAATAATGAAATAGGAGAGTATTTAATGATTAGTATCACTCAGATAAATAAAAGATTAGTAGATGTCACAAAACCTAATAAAACTATTCCGTTCCCAAATCTAATTGAAAAACTCAGTCTTATATGAATTTGGAAAGATCGGGGAGATATATATGTAATACCAGAAACTTACGCTCACAACAATGAAAATTTTCACACGTATGAACAATATTATGATGTATCATGTGCTACTTACTATGAAAAGCTACTGGTGTACGGAACAGAATATGGGTATGCCATGCATAGATTATGTTATACCTCTTTCAAGAACAAATTTAGATTTTTGCAGCAAGAAATCAAAACCACTAACATCGTCCAGATTTAATAGACCATACAAATTTAGTTCCATTATTGATTAAGATTTCAACTCTCATTACAATCAGCAACAAAAAAGTCCACAATATAGGAGTTAAACAGTCTATACTTTTACTTTATGTTAAGACTGCAAAAAATACGTAAAAAGCCAACAAAATCTGTTTATCCAATTAAAATCTGTTTATGCAAATTTATATTATTTTGCAAGAGTATATATTTATATTTATTTTGACGACCAGAAAATTATAATACAACAGTCAAAAGGACAGCAAAATTGAACATAAATATAATATCAAGCAATACTAAGAAACCCTTTTTGTTCAAAATACAAAATAATTTTTCAGTACAGAATTGATTATGAAGTCATCAATGTTGATTTTAATATGGGCTCTTGTGGCATACGTTTATCAACTGGACATACTCAACAGGATAAGATTTAAGCTCTAGAACTATCTGAATATACTTCGACCAAGGACTTTTTTGAAGTCTGGAATCAGACAAGATGTTACAACCACAAGACCAATTGGCTACCCACATATCTAAAAGATTGTTCGGGTAATTCCGATTATAAAATCTGGGCTACTCTAATCACCCCATCAGCAGTAGCTGAGATATTAGAATGAATACTACTTCAGGTAATAACATTGTATCACAACCTCCCTGAACATAGTTTACACCCACATAGCAAAATGGTTTAAACACCGCCCTCAACCATCAAAACCCGAAGCTACATTGGATTTACCGAAAGTATTTGACATGGCCGATTACTATATGTTAATAAATGACATCCTGAGTTCCACAATTCCTAACGATACCAAATTTTTGCTCTGCATAGCGGAAAACAAGCGTTTATGAATTTTGGAAAACAAAAGTTTATATGTAGAAAAATCGGAGTGGGTGTGCCTCAGGAGGGAGTGATAGAACCTTTAATTTTAAAATTATAAACAGGATGATTAAAAGCAGAAATAAGGTCATAATTGGTAGCTCCTTTTCCCAACGAAACCACATTAAACAGAATTAAAAACGGGTCAAAATAATGCCCCCACGATCGCTACTGGCTGTGTCAAGATGATAAAATCAAAATGATTCCAATCCGACGACACAGACCTTTATTATCCAAGCCCCTTCTCGTATCGCTCCAACCACGATGTGATAACGGATGATGGACCTTCAAGACATAGCGGTTAGTTGCCAACTTTATAATAACAGTTTATAAAAGAAAACTAATAGAAAAACCAAAACAATGGAATTTTTTCGGGTTTCAAATAAGTGGTTGACAAAAAATTTCTTAAAAGGAATGTTCAGAAATCGAACAATTATATCGCAAGCAAATTTTATTTGATTTTAGAAATATTTTATTCACGAATATATTATAGAAAACTTACAAACTATTTGACTATAATATACTGTGGAAAAACGTCTCCAAATTTAACACATGGCGATAAATGGGTTTGCTAGACAGGAACACACAAATTTCTTCTGATGATTTAAAACACATATGTATGTAACTCTCGAAAGAACGATTTTTAAATCTCCTCCTAATGAATTTAAAATTGGTTGATATTCTAATATTGAAGACGCCGTAGTCTAGTAGGTAGTGTGTTGGCTTATTAAACATAAGGCCACGGCTCCAGCCCCAGGTCAGACATCTCGAATAAAACGATAAATGAAAAAATATTTATTCGGCGATTTCCATTATCAGCAGATTTCTGACAAAAAAAAGCCATGAAAATGTTCTCAAAAATCTGTCGTTCGGAGTGGACTTTAAACTGTAGGTCAACAGTTATTTCAACAAATTTATATTTTTCAATAAATTCAATAACAATAACATGAAACATTTACTACCGGGCAAATTAGAAAAGAAACACCAACAGGGGAAGTGACAAAGACACCGAGCTCCGGTATTTTCTTTTAAAATTTTGGTACTTTCATAGAAAACAAGTTTTTTTTTTTTTTTTTTGTAAAAACAAGGTTTTTTTTCCAAAAATAAAATGTTAAAAAATTACTGGCAACGCTGGTCCTACATGAATTATGAACATTAAATGTAAGGGTATATTCTAATAGGTTGTTGTATTATTAATTTTTATAAGTTCGAAAACCTGATTGTTGTAGCACTTGATAACATCTATCAAAAACTTTCCAAATATTTTTGTTCCCTCGCACTAAGGCATTAATTATAAATCTAAAAATGATTGTCGCAATAACTAGATAATTGCAAAACTCCTCATGTAAAATAAATATAACATATCATATCGTCACCTAAAAGGGCGTAACAACAATTTATATTTTTTACATGAGAATCAAAAAAAGTTGTAAAATTAAAGGTATTTTAGATTAAAAGCCTTTTAAATTTCGTTCATTTAGTCTAGTGCATAATAATCAGTCTAAAACTCGATTTTTAATTCTTTTTGTTGTTACGCCCTTTTGCACTTTAGGCGATGATATTTAGTCCTCGAAACTGAGCTAAAATATTGAAAACAACCTTTCTAATTTTTTCGAAATTTAATTTAAGCAATGTGTCTTACTAAAATAGTAGGTATATTAAATAACTTCTATTCCCTTAAAGTACATTGTAGAATGAGGGCTCTTTAAGGAAGTCAGCAAAATAAGCTATGGGATTGTTTCCCCTAATGAATAATTAGCATTATGTTTAAATTTCGATCTATAGTTAATCAAATTAGATTACTGTATAATTTTTTACACTTGATAATACAATCATGAGCACAAACATGATTTACCCTCCTAGTCTAAGAGTTAGTGTAGTGCTTTATTTAACACACTTTAACTTATATTTCAGTTAGTTGCCAAATTTTGATAAAAAAAAAACACTTATATACGATATATAATATGAGATACATATATGTATAGGGTATTTATGGTATATTTATATACATATGTATATAAGATATATATAAATATATATAACAAATATATATAAGTATATATATAACACATAATTATATATAAGTATATATATAACACATATTTATATATAAGTGCATATATTACAAGTTATAACCAAAACTTCGACAATTAATTTTTGAAACAAAAAGCGAACCGATAGGGTATATTCATTCCAGTCCGAATTCTATCATGCATGACAGTAATATTTTTACAAACGAATTTTATTCGAAGAAATTACGCCATCTAATTTTATCGACGCACCTTTTTACTTCATTGCTATACGTTCATACACAAATATATAGATATATATGCACAATGTAACTTCCAAATTATACCTGTTAGAAGAGTAAATCATTTTGCAACTCAAAGACCGTAAAGTTTGTGACTCACTTATATGATCCTGAAATGCTGATTTGATATCAAAATAACTATAAAAATATTTTTTTAATTACTGCGGCTGTTGTTACTTTAATTACTAAATCGTTTATATTATATGTAATGCTCAAGTAAAACTTAAAAAGAAATATCCCATACTTCTACCTATTGGTAAACAAAAACACAAAAAACACACACTGACAACTATGAATGATAAATAATTTGAGATTACACTACAGGCAATTCGATAACTATTATCAATGTTGTTAACTTAGCACTTATATCATTTCTTTTTGAAAACTTAACCGTTTCGATTCTTTTCTTGTGATTTTGACTTTGAAAATACATATTTATTTATTTTCATTTTGCAACTTGCCTTAAATGTAGTCTTACGTAATGAATACCCATTGCTTCCAATGCCGATTTGGACGGTGTGTCATATGGCATAGAGTGTATTAAAAAAATAGAATAATGAAAAATAGAATAGTTTATAGTAGAAGTATAGTAAAGTCTAGAATTCACAAGAGAAATATGAAAAAAGTTTTGATTACTTATACAAAATAGTAAAATTAATATGTAGTCTTTTTCAGGTATCTTAGTAGGTCTATAATTGCAAAGTTAGAAAAGGAATAGAAAGATGAACTCTAAATTTGAAGCAAAAATAGATGAATACTCCACCTCAAGTTCAATGTCATCCTAGCGAATTCAATCTGCAGAAGCCCTTTCATATGATAATTTTGACTTCAAAATTGATGGAATACCGAAAAATTCCACGTTTTTAGTTAGTTTGTGTCTATCCCGCTTTTGAGACAAATTTTGAATTAGTCACAGTGCTACCAATTCGTTAGTCACATCAAACTAACATTACAAAACAAACAACATTAAGAATGAAATAAATGAAAATGTCTTTAGACGAAAGTGTATAAATTTTGTAATATTTAGTAATAATTTGTAATATATACATTTATTGTAAATTTGTTGAGAATTTAAAGCATTTTTGTTAATAATAATAGCAATAAAAAAAAATCAGCCCGGAATTCTAATAAATCTATTTTATCTTTTTCTGATATATCTGGATAATTCATAAAAGCGTATGTATGCTTATTGTTGATAGGTTTCATGTAAAAATTCGGTAACTTCTATATATTTTTTCCATGTTTTTAAAAATTTGTATTGATTTCGTGCCATTAGATTATGAAAATACGAATAATTAAGAAAAAGAATAAAAATTCAAATTATTTCTATGTGACTTGAGTCAACCATTAACATCTTAAAATTATATTGTTCTAACAAATAATTAATTAATTTACTTTTTTCCGCAGTATATTTCATTTTGTTGCTTGAAAATCAATTTATGAATTATGATATACTTCTTCTTCTTATTGCTTTTCAACGTTCACAAACAAAAAGTGTATTAAATTCTACATACGCGGTACAAAGTCGTGTGAGTTGGCCAATTGTTTTCTCAAGTTTTTGGGTGTTATGACTAGAAATTGCATACTGCTTAATCTAGAAAATGGTTAAAATTTTTAGTGTCCACTTTCTTCTTTGAATTGAAATTCGGTACAAAGACATTAGAAAGTTCATCTTTTCTCTGTTATATAGATATTAAATTTTGGTTTTTATAACGATTTTTGTTTTATTGCAAGTAGGGTAACTTCTTTTGTATCTCTATCACCATAAGTAGACTAGAACATATAGCTACCATATATCCAATTTAAAACGAAAATATTTTGAATTCACAGAGGAAACTCTTCCTTACTTTTCTAAAACTCTTTCTGCTACATGAGGAATTTTTTCTGATTCTTTTTCTTCTAATAGTGTATGTTGCACAAATTTCCTTTTCTCGCAAATATTATTTATAAAAATATATTTTGTGTTTTTTAATTTCCAGATTCGAATGACAATGTTGGGTCATTGTTGGCATTTTTGTATTTATACTTACAAATTATAAATCTAAATAAAATGAATTCATAATACTTACAATAACAATAATAAGAAAGATGAACTACCCTAATGTTAATTACTAAATAGATTTAAGGTCAATGAATAAATAAAAGTACAAAGCCAAATAAAAGTAACGGTGTTGCTGAATTAAGTAAATATTATACTATATATTAGTATTAACGAAACTGTATTAAAAATAAAGAATTAGTTGAAAAACAAATTTGAACGAAAGCAGTCATTACTACTCTCTATTTTTATTATTTTGGTCTTTTCGTATTTTTTGATATTTTACGAAGTATCCTTTTTAAATCATGATTTAATTAATTTAATATCACCCTTAAAAATATTAAGGGAAAACGGACAATACATACATACATAATTGGTCATTACAACCCTTCAGTCAGTTGTGTGCGTGAATTTTATAGGTGAGTGGCGGGACCTACAGTTGAACGTCGACTCCGAGCAACAGATTTTTGAGAAACTTTTTCATGGCAGGTTTATTTACTCTCAGAGTTTTTGCCAGAAATCTGCTGAGAGGAAGTCGCCGAAGAAATATTTTTTTTTTTTCATATTTCGTTTTGATGTCTGACCTGGGATACGAAATCGGGCTTTAAGTCTAATAAGCCAACATACTACCAACTACACTACGGTGACTTCACAACGGATAATACAATACAAAAATGTATTTTTTTCTTAGTACGTTAGTTCCATTAGAGCCATATAGGCAAACTACTTCTATTCCCTAGCTTCATCCTAGATTTTGCTTTATACAAAACCTTCATTTCGTAATAGCAATAATTTTCACTTTTTGGAATATTAGAGGCTTTTTCAAGAACTAAGTGGCCAAATTTTTTTTTACGAAAAGCAGTCTCTTTAGTAGCAACACTCCGGTACAACACTAATCGAGGATGATCCATTGCCTGAATAATAACTTCTAAACCCAATAACGTCCAATTTCTTCTCATACAACATTAATAGCTGTTCCGGATGTCATAAGAGAAATTTAATTGGTAGCCTTAATAACAGTTTCTACAAAAGCGACCGAAAAATATTACATAAAGCCAGGATTGCCATCAGATTGCTTAAGTTTCAGTGCTATTAAGCGGGGAATACTGTATTTATAAACAAACGTGCTTAAATTTAGAACAATAGAAAGTTAAAATGGCATTTGTTGTACTAGCAGTTTAAGTTTTATTGGAAGAAGAACTCAGAATCGAAAATATACATTGAAAAAAACGACGGTAACCCTTTCGACATTTCTAAAGTTAGAAAAAAAATTTAATTCAAATGCATATCTTTTACAATATTTTTTTTCAAATTTGTGGAATGCTACCTGAAAAAAGAGGTTTCATGTTATATTATCTTCAATACCACTTCCGTTACAATTGACTACTGTGCTAGAATTTTTTGCAAAAGATTGCTTCAAATATTTCAAAACTATTAATACCACTCCTACTCATACGTCCATATCTTTACAAAAAATAAAATTTAAGAATATATTAAAACAAATTTTAGTTACTTTTTTCCATTTAATTAAATCATATTTTGGGGGACGTAAACTGTTAAGTTCTCTAACCAAATCTGTATGATTTCTTTATAAATTCTATTAATGCGTCTTCCCATGTATATAAGAATATATATTTTATCGAATACCCCTGTTAGACACATTAAATTGCTTACATTTTTTGATGAAAGAAAAAAATATAGGTAAAATCTTGTTTTGTGATTAATTTCAAATACATTTTATCGTTTTCCATCCAATAGCAAAATAATTAGTTTTTACTTCAAACAAAATGGAAATTTATTAGACAAAACAATTTTGCTACATGCATCATATCTTTGATCAATTTCAAATTATTTTTGTGTCTATGTTCAGACCAGAAAATGAACCACTGGGTTCGCTCTATGAATCTCGTTTGCGAACCTTAGTGTTCACACAAAGGTTTTTTCTTCTTCTAGTTTCAATTGAAAACAAATTTTTGAGTGTTCAAAACCCGATTGAATTTCTGTTACATCTTATTGTATTTTTAGTTGAATAAAGACAGATTAAGGACAATAAAAAACAACTAAAAGCTCTTACGTGAGCCCATTTTCAAAAAGTTTATTTTAATTTTTCTATAATTTTTTATTTTTTGTATAAAATTTTCAATTTGACACAGAAAAAAGTCAAATGTGACAAGTTAAGGAACTTTGTGACTACTGCGGTCAAACGAATGTCTTACTAATGTAAATAAATAATGCAATAAATAAAAAAGAATTGAAGTAACTGATACAAATTAAAAAGAGGAAACAAATTTGGCTGCATCCGGTTCGGAACCCGCAGTTTTCGACAGATTACAGGCCATAATTATGCCAATTTTTTCAGTTAATTTGAATATTATCCACACTTATTATAGGGAAGCTCAATCTCGTTGGCAGTAAGAGGATACGTGCAATAACACAAAGAAGAGGACTGACTCTCTTCTGTCCTCAAATTGCATGGCCATCCACTTGACATTCTGGCAAATGACTTCTGCAGGAGCTGTGGATGCGAGTAGGAGGAAGAAACTGCTTTTTCCTTATATATCAGGGCCCTGTTTTTGTCATTAAGGTTTTTGACCACAGAAGTTGAAACGTGCAATGGCGAAAATTTTGTTTGCTTATCGGCGTTCCATTCGCATGGAAACTGGAAAGTCTCTAGCTACGTTAATGCTAGGCAGGCAGATACAGAATCGTAAATCGAAAATTTTGTTTGCTTATCGGCGTTCCATTCGCATGGAAACTGGAAAGTCTCTAGCTCCGTTAATGCTAGGCAGGCAGATACAGAATCGTTTAGATTTAGCACTGAAATGAATTATGGCGATAGAAACGAAGGTACGACAAAACGTTTTGAGGAGGAAGATAGAGTGACAGTCAGAGACTACTTATCAAACAACAAATGGCAGTTTGGCAAAGTGAAAACCAGAATAGGAGAACTGAATTATAAGATACTATTTGACGACTGCCGTATATGGAGGCAGCATATTGACCAAACCAGAAAAATTGCAAATGATGTGGAGGACAGTAAACCCTTAGTTGAACGCACTGATATGTCGAATTAAATGATAACGTAACGGTAACAATCTTGTCGCGATGTGGGGGCTTAAGTGTACCTATCCCCAACCTGTTGGGGATGTGGTGCATGACTACAGGTTACCCTAATATTATGAGAGGACTGTCTTCGATTTGATGTCTCCTGTGTGATCTCTTCGACATGTCCGTTCACGTATATTTCTTCTATACCCCTAATCCGGAGTGTTAAGCGACCCGTGCTTATCGGATGATATGCAGTCAGGGGTCTAATCCGACTGCCTCACTGATACCTGGGCGCCTCAGTGAGTATTAGGTTTTCTACCAAGTCCTTGTCATGTCCTTTCCCCCTCACTCGTGGGTCTTATATGGACAACGAACTAAACAAAAACTTGAACATGACGAACAATGATGGCGAACCGGCATTTGAAACTGGACTAGACGCGTCCCATCTCATTGCGCGAATTCAGACGAGCATTGTTGATAACAACAATGAGATCGTCAGGAATTTCGCCCTAGGTGGTTTGAGGATTACGACTGTTGAAGTCGCCGTAGTCTAGTAGGTAGTGTGTTGGTTTATTAGACGTAAAGCCCCAGGTCAGACATTAAAACAAAATACAAAAAGTATTTCTTCGGCGACTTCCTCTCAGCAGATTTCTGGCAAAAACTCAGAGTAAATAAAATTGCCATGAAAAGTTCCTCAAAAATCTGTCGTTCGGAGTCGACTTTCAACTGTAGGTCCCACCATTATGTATGTATGACTGTGGAGGAGTCCTTTAGCGAGGCGACTGCTTTGGCGATCCCCACTTCGACGGAAGATATGTGCGTGGAGTTAGACTCTGTCTCCCCACTATCGGATGAAGACGGTGACAATACGGTCATCGAAAGGCTCCCCTTCACTCGTATCCAGATTGATACTGGGAGCTACTGGTGGTGAATTCCCCTTCAAGGAACCCATTTGTTAGACAGGATGCTTCGAACCCAATCGTGGAAAAAGTATCTCGTCTGACAAAGGGGGTAAAACTGGGCGGAAACGTTCCGCTTTGTATAAAGAGAGGAATTCGTATCGCAGGGCTTGCACTGTCTTGAGGAAATTTGCAAACTGTGATATGGATTGCCTGTCTGTTAAGAAGCATAAAATGCTTGCTCGACACAGAGGCACTGTTTCTGACAAGAAGAATGGACCCTTGAGTGCGGACGGGAGCGTAGAACCAATTGTTTCTACTTCTGAAGCCGCAAGCGAGGGGCATGAAGGTTCTGCACCCTTACTCCCAACTGGAGCAAAGAAGACATCTCGAGTTTTCAAACCTCCAATGAAGGGTAAGGTAAGGGTGATGGTATTCCTTCTTCAGTGGATAAAGGAAAGAGGGTAGAAACTACCGCTAATTCTATATCCCAGAAGAAGGATGTAAGGTTGGAGGTGGAGGAGGGCACTTCGGCAATCTTCCATGCGGGAAACCACATGAAGAGAAACAGATATAACGAGGTGCCTCCCTCCGGCTCTAAACGTCCTAAGAAACAGGGGAGCCTGGGAACTAACCCTTCCCTTCAATTGGCTTTCATCGACAGGTCAGATTTAGATTGTAAAATCTCTCCTGAAAGATGGGGTCTAATTTATGATAGAGGAAAGTTGCGATGGCAGTAATGCCTGGATATCTTCCATCGGTTGGTCCAGAGGTATCAAGCTGGTGGACTGTGAAAACGAGGGAACTGTAAAGTTCTTGTGGAAACAGTGAAGTGCCTTAGTGAACTCTGGCCCGGTGATCGATTGGAGGTGAACCCTCGGTCCGACCTCCCTCTACGTCCGATAGTGACGGTATGTTTCCAGCCTACTTTTAGGCAGGTGAATAGCATACCTAACGTATTGGAAAGCAAAATGACGGATTAAACACCAGCTCGTGGGTAGTTATCAACTCCCCGACTGGTGATGGTAAGAAAGGCTGCGATCTTCGTATTACAATTGATCAGACTTCACTTCAGTGGCTAGGGGTACGGGGTGGCGTAGTGTTGTGTGGGTTGGCGCAGCTAAGATTCCGTCATCCGGACATAGGCGGTGCTAGGAACCCAGAGGAGGTTAAAAGTGGTGCAGATTAATCTGCATCTCTGCGAAGCCGCATCATACAACCTGCTAAACACCCTGCGCCGCCTTGTAGTTGATATCGCCCTTATCCACGAACCTTGGATCCTTAAGGATGGAATTCTGGGTTTGATCGATCCTGATTATAGGTTACTTGTTCCTAAAACAAGTGAGAAGGTAAGAACCTGTATTTTAGCTAGGGGTAATTTGGACTTGTTAATCACTCCTTCCTTTTGTACAGATGACGTAACAACTGTGGCGTACAGAGATGACATTGGGATCGATCTGATGCTGTCATCTGTGTATATGCCGTATGAGGCTGCATGATTTTGATTTTTTAATGATTATAAAAGGGAAAGAAAGTGCTCAAAGATGAGTTTCTGCACAAGTATCGAGAGTGTGGGCGATGTGGCTCGTTTCCGTAGAATGCTGTCTAGGGACCCAAAAATCTTAGACTTCATCCAAAAGAACGATAGCACGTGGACAGCTTCGAAAAAAGAAACCTTGGAGCTTTTATTGAACACTCATTTTCCCAATTGTGTGGATCCAGATAGCTATCCGTTGGGTGTAGCTGTAATGCTGGTATGATACCCGATTTGGAGGATATCATTACCAGGGATAAGGTCAAATGGGCTATAAGTAGCTTTGGGCCTTTTAAGTCGCCTGGTCCGGATGGTATCTTCCCGGCTCTGCTTCAGCATGCTGGTGATATATTACACGAATATCTGGTGGACTTGTATAAGGACTGTCTCCGGTGGTGTAATATACCTGACGATTGGAAAGATGTGCTTGTGGTGTTTATACCAAAAGCTGGTAAACCCAGCCACATCGGCCCTAAGGATTATAGAACGATATCGCTCTCATCCTTTTTTGAAAGCTTTGGAGAGACTTATCGATTTATATTTAAGGTCAAACATGAACCGGTCTCTGTTGAGTAGTCGCAACATGCTTACATTAAGGGTAAGCCGGTTGAGAGCGCTCTTCATGATATGACAGGTTTTGTTGAGGTAAATTTTGTTAGGGGTGAGTACACACTGTCGGCTTTCCTAGATATTGAGGGGATCTTCAATAATGTTACCACTTCTTCTATTAAAAATTCACTAAGCGATATACATGCCCCATATTTTCTGGTGCGGTTTATCACCCACATGTTGGGTAATAGACTAATCCGATCGAATCTGGGTGGATGTTCAATCGTAAAGCATGCAACCAGTGGTGCACCGCTGGGGGTGCTATCTTCTCTGTTGAGGCTCTTGGTTGCTAATGTTGGTTTGAGGCTTCTGGAAAGTAGGGGCTTTTAGGTTGTGACATACGCTGAGGCTCTTCTGGTGGTTGGAAAATTTTTGGTCTAGGTATAAATCAATAATGTCCATTTCATAGCACAATTGTGCGGACTAAAACACACACATATTCTTATTCTCTTTTGTTTAGTCGTCACTGAGCCAGCGACGAATGCACATGTGTAGCGGGTGTACAATTTTCTTTCAATATTTTTGTCTAGAGCACTGAAAGAAATAAATATGGCATGCGAAAAATATTTTATGATTATGTATGCGTTTGGCAATACTCAATGTCTATTATGTTATAAAACATTTAAGGAAATTAGGGGATATGTTTTAAAAAGACACTGTTTCCTTTCATAGTAATAAGGCTAGATTTAGTGATGGAAAAAGAAGAATTATTTTTAAAATATTAAATTATTTTTTTTGGAAAAACTGAAGAATTTGTTATCTGGTACGGAAAAAGGAAAAAAACGAAAAGACTTCAGACGATAAAAGTTTAAAAAAAGAGTTGTCAAGTCTTGTTTTTTTTTTTGTAAAACCAGCACTCAGGGGATGGCCCCTACTCATGCAGTGCATTGTGCAGGTTTAGTAAAATAGGTTATAGGAAGGTGGAAAGAGGGAGTAGTGTTTGTGGACATTTGATTTAAACTTACCAATATCGTAACTGACGGGAAAAATTTCCGCAGGAAGATCATTCCACTAGCGAGCAGTGCGGGCAAAAAATGAATTTTTCCTGTAATGCATTGTGCGGTTCAATGGACAATCAACCACAAAAGGATGTGCTCTGCGAGAAGTACGAGTACCACGTAAAAAGATGTGATTATCGGGAACCAAGCCCCCTATCTCTTGAGAACACCTCCCATTATAGTACCGATAGAACAATGAAACACACGCCACATTGCGACGATGCTCCAACGAATCAATAGAGTTGGATACCCTACTGTCATTAATAAGCACCTTCGCCCTCTCCTGTACGCGGTCGAGAAGCTTCAAAATAGACTTTGAAGCACCGGCCCATACATGAGAGTTGTACTCCATACGAGGTCGGATAAAGGTCTTGTAAATAGTAAGAAGGTCGGATGGAGTGAAGTATTTTCTGCACCGTTTTAAAAAACCAAGGCACTTGAATGCCTCCTTCGACACTCGAAAAATGTGATCGTTCCAACGAGCATAACAATGGCATGTTAAACATGGTAGACCATTTTGTAATGGAATGTTTATTAAAAACATTTTATATAAATGTTTTGAAAAACTTAAGTACAATCTGAAGTTTATAGTATCCCTTCCGTTATCTCGGAATAGCGTAGTTCGACGACGCTATTATTGAAAAATTAAAAAACTGCGAATTTTTTTCATTTTGCTTAAACGAAAGCATAGGTGTCAACTTATCATTTGTGTCAGATGCGTAGACGCAAATAATGACGTTTTTGAAACAATGTTTTCTCTTGAAACATTTCATGGAAATGTTACGGGAAAACTTTTATTTGATATTATGAATGAAAAACTTTTTTCCTTAGTAAATATTAAAAAATTAGCTGGGGTTTGCACGGATGGTGCTAATGTAATGTTGAAAAAACATGGAATCTCCGTCCATACCTTTCATTGCATTATTCACCAGACCGCCCTAGTTTCCGAATTTTTAACAGACCACCCCTCTAAGAAGATTTCAGAGAAAATAACAAAAAAAATACGTGGGGGCATCACTCACTGAGCCATCGGAAATTTGTAAATTTTAAAACAAATAAAAATGTAGCTCACCCCGATCTAAAAATGTTTACGGAGGTTCGGTGGTTAAGCCGTGGTGATTGTCTTAATAGATTATATGATTTAAAAGATGATGTACTTCAATTCATAGAAACCGAAAACATGGACAATTCCGAAATACAGCGTTTAAGTGATAATGATTTTATTTTAGATCTGACAATTTTAGCAGACACTACAGCATTACTAAATGAGTTTAATGTAGAATTACAAGGAAAAAATTTAGGTGATCTTACAAATAAACTATTTATTTTTAAAACTAAATTATTTTTACTTTCGTTAGAAATACAAGCTAAAGATTTTTCAAACTTTCCAAAAACTTCAATTCTTTTTAATAATTTAAATTTGGTAAAACTTTAAAACAATCTAAAACTCATGAAACATGAACTCATAATATTCAAAACATTATTTTCCATCTTTGAAGAGAGTTTCCAAGATTTTAACAAAGTACAACTCCTGCTTGATCTTTGCAATAATCCTTTTAATTGTGACGTTACCAAATATGAGTTTGAAATCCAAGCGGAGTAGATAATACTGCGTAGTGAATTCACCATTAATAAAATTAATATCACCGAATTTTGGGCAAAATTTGTATGATTTATTATATCCAGAATAAAAAAAGAATTTTAAAAATGTTTATCATTTCTTCCCTCAACTTTTCTATGTGAACAGATTTTTTCAGTCTTAAAATTCATTGGTTCTAAACAACAATAAATTAAATTCCGCACACTTAAAAAATATTCTTTTACTATTCTATACTGTCATAATAGCATTAATGTAGAAAATTTCATTAATGATATATAAAATAAATTTTAATTTATCATTTTGTCCGTGAATTTTTTTTAAGTATACACAATTTTTCTTTCAGTGCAGTTCTCTTTCTCTCACCAATACAACTACAGTTTTAGCTTTGGACATCACTGGTATAAATCCTCGCGTAGGTACAAAATTGAAGTCTTCAGGTTTAACTTCCGTTGTATTCTGTGGTCAAGTACTTGGGTGTTGTCCTGGACAGCAAGCTGAACTGGAAACGAAACACCGAGGAATGAATGCTCTCTACCAGTGTAGGAACTCCATAAGTAAGAGCTGAGGTCTTCCGCCTAGGGCCATTCGCTGGATATAATCTGGCGATTGTTAGATCGGCTATTGCTTATGGTTGCATTGTTTGGTGGTGTGCTTTAGAAAAGCAACGAAAAATCTTAGGTAGGGTGCAGCGGATTGCCTCCTTGAGTATCACTGGAGTGAGGACGAGTTGCCTTCAGGATGCTCTTGACACTATGCTCTGCCTGACTCCGCTTGATTTGTATGTCAAGCGGTGTGCGGCGCGAAGTGCCATATGGAAACAGCGCTCGATAGGTCACTCCAGAGTTCTGAATGTCGTCTTTCTTGGACTTTCGGAAAAAGCCACCGATTATATTGTGCATGAGGCTATGTTCCTGCCTGGTTTAAGAATACTTATACCGGAAGAGGCACAATGGAATGGTGGGGTACTCCAGGCGCAGAGATGGGTCTAAGTTTGATGGAAATACAGGTGCTGGGGTTTTCTGTAGGGAACTCGGTCTTGAACTTCACTTCAGGTTGAATGATGACTGCAGCGTGTTTCAGGTGGAGATTTTCGCAATCTTGAAGGTTATTGAACCATCCCCGCTTCGGATTCGGAATCTTATATGATCGTCGTTAACAGTCAGGCTGCTCTAAGAGCCATTGCGTCGGTCTTTTGCAAATCACGGCTCGTTCGCGAGTGCAAGGAGTCGTTAGGGTCTTTTGGACCAGACCGTATCCGTCTATGCTGGGTTCCGGTTCATAGCGGAATACTGGCCAATGAGACGGCGGATGCTCTCGCTAGGTTAGGTTCGCTTTCTGGGGCGATTTAATAGTTGGTCCTGACTCCCCGATCTGCCACGTCTACGGCCTCATCAATGGATGGGTCAGGGGGAAGAGCAGAGGCGTTGGGGGAACGGATCGGATTGTTATATTTCTAGATGTCTATGGCCTGCTATAGACAGAGAGAGAACAGGTTGGTTGCTGGGCTTGGATTAGGCCAGTATAAGGTTAGTTATCGGATTTATCACGGGGCACTACGAGATTAGGTCGCTGACGGGGATCTGAAACAGATCCCAGCCGGACTATTGCGGGGCATGTTGCTATGAGGAGTTGGAGACTGTCGAGCATCTCCTCTGTAACTGCCCAGCCCTTGGTACATTGAGGTTTTCAGTGGCTTCTGTGAGGGTTTGAATTCTGTGTCGAGAGCCGACATCAAGGCTCTCCAGAGATTCATTAGTAGCTTGAGCTGGTTGAGAAGTGCTAGGGCTTCATCAGTGTAGTCGCGCTCTCCCTTTTTGTTTTGTTTGGATCCGCTTCCGATTCTCAACTTTCCTACTTCCTCTCCTTTTTTTCCTATCCCCTCTATTATCCTTCATTTTTAAGGACGTTATGTACAATGCGTCAATTCGATCTCCGGGTACTGTGCTTGTCTTAATTGACCAGTACACGTCCTCTAACCTAACCTAACCTAACGGAGCCGCGACCGAAAGAAAATAAACAAAGTATAAATTTGTCGGAGTGATTATCTGCAGAACTACCACCACGAAGATATCGGCGCCACCGTACCAAACGTGGCTATAGAGCAGGGGCTCTGTGAAAACTAAACAGAAACCGAAACATTTTGAAGATTTTGAAATTTACTGAACACCGAATTAATATTGATTATAACTGATATTCGTTTTTAAGCCTAATATTAATTTAGGTATGATAACTTACATAGGGGGAAGAGATGTTGTGTCTATGAGATAATTAATATATAAGTGAAATTCGAGTATGTAAATTTAAATAGTAATGCTTATGTTTATGTTTATATATTATTCTTCTCAAGTTTATGGCGGCACAATGAAGACCTATAGAATATTAGAAGTTAAATCCTGATATAGCCCTAGAGTTACTTGTATACAATGTCGATACTTTGGTTTGATATTTTACTAATAAGCAAAGAAAAATTTTGTCGCACAATTTTTACTCTCATTTAAAAAATACGAACTCAGTTCTGTAGTGTTTTCTCTCTGACATTATGTACGTAAAACAGTTACCGTGCCCTTTAGTGTCGTACGATCACATTACTGTTGAGTTCACACTATACTATCCGTTCTCATCTACTCAAAAACTAGACACGTCGTAAGCAGAAAGTCCATACAATGTGTTCTTTCATTACATGCGCTTCACCCGTTCTATTCGTTTTTTATTGTTACACACAATGCGTTATATACGGCAAGTTTTTTGTTTTGATTAGCTGTTGTGGTAAAATAATTATCAAATAATAACAGTTTTGGAAAAATTGGAAAATCAAATTGTTATTTTAATAGAATTTATGGTATTAATTGATTTAATTTTACATATATGATATTTTGTGCTGCTAAGTCCTACGAAAAGCTTCAAAAGAACACAAGACGGGTGTTTTCAATAAATTTCCACTCCATTGCTCTTGTTTCCAAATTAATAAATTCAAAAGAGATGAGATGATAGTAATTAGTACACAAGTTTGGTGTATGAAATAAATGTGTATTTAATTCTTAAATTAGTAGTAAACTTTATTATGGAAGATTTTTTAATATTTTTATAATGCAAAAATATTAACGGGAAAATAGTAATGCACTATACAAACATATTCATCGATATTATTGATAATATTTTATGACTTTTTTAATCGATGCATAAGACGCATACACAAGTAGAAAGCGAACCTACTTTTTCCGTTCTATACGTCTCTGTATTCTATGCGTTTTGATCTATTTTAATCAATTACACCGATTCGACTTTTTTGACAAACGCATGTAACGCAAGAACGCATTGCATGGACTTTTTCTATACGGTTTGCGTTAATTACCTGTTAGTCAGGCGTAGAAAGCGTAAAAACGTACGGTAACGTACGTACGTTTATGTAGAAGCGTTAAAACGTGACATCTGTCAGCCAAGAATGTAAATAAAAACGAAACAGAGCACATATCAAGACACACACACGAACAAAACACAATGCAAATGAAATTAATTTACAGACATATTAAGACATCTGTTCAGAACAGTGATGAGTGTTGTTAAGGTAATGTAACAGTAAAAAAAATAAGAATTAGGTCTTAATAGGAAAAAGTTATACTTGCTTCTTACAATTTATGTTATAAATGCTTATTCTTGTAATATTATATATTCTTGTAATAATATATATTCTTGTAATATATAGACTATATTTTTTGTTTAATCTGAGTCAATATTTATTGAATTTACACAAGTTCACCGTCGCGTATTCGAGGTGATTTTTTTTATTAAATTTCAGTACAATACCTTTGGTACTATAATAATAATAAACAATCTTATACAGTAGGACCTTGATTATCCGTGATTCGATTATCCGGCAATATCAATTATCCGGGATGGAAAAAGAAAACTTTTTGCATCGACTTAATTTTATTTTGAATCGACTTAAATTTTTCTGCCTCGTTTAACCGTGATTGTAATTCTTACTGAACAAATGCAGCATCAAAACTTGTGGATAAAAACGATTGGCAACTCTATGATCATATGTTTTTTATTTTTAAATGTTTACCAAAATTGTGGTGGGTTATTATTAGTTAAATTTTGCTTTATCAAAGAACATTAATCCTAATAATTTTTAAAAGAAAATAATTGATACGTAGTAAAAAATGTATTCTTCGTTTCGAAACGCATTAGGTGTGAAAAAGTTGTTTTATTCTCCTAAAGGAATATTTAACGAGACTGTTGGTGGGAAGTATGGTAAGAACCATTAATTTTTATATGCATATATTTTTGTACATACGCACGTATTTATGTATATACAGAGTGCTGTCTAGAAATATGTGGGCTCAGCGCAAATGGTCATTTCAAAGGTCATTTTAATATAGTATGTAAGAGTTGTTTTAATTGGAAAATTAAAAACAACGCAAAACAAGATGTCTAGGATTTTGCTACATACATCTATACCTAAGTACATATGTACGTTGCCGGTAGTAGGCATTATTTTTTTCGGTCTACAGAGAGTTTATAGAAAAAATATATTTTAAATACTCAAATGAATAGTTTTACTCTTCATAAAAGGAAACTAATTAGAAATAACTATGAAAGTGGTATATGAACAGGAATGTTTTCCATATACAGTGATGTGAAAAATAATAAGGACAGTGTCCTCCCAAACATAGATTATATTTACAACCGAATAAAAAATCAAAAATTCTTGTTTAAACGATTTATTTTTTCTTAAACGGTAGAAAAAAGATTAAAAACAAAATTTTTGCTATTCCTATAATATATTTTGTTTTTTTTTTGTGATTTTGTATGAATGTATGTAGTTTAAGGTGTGAAAAAAATAAGGACACTTCATGAAATCTTAAAGCTATAACTAAATTAAAAAAATAAATAGATATTTATAAATAGATATTTATACTGAATATTGTTGTTTAAAGCCTTAGTGCCACATTAGTTCTTTGTTGCGGATCCTTTGTTATCCAGAACAGCAGCACATCTTCTAGACATTGAGTCGACCAAATTTTGACAAAATTTTGATTCCAAAGCTCGTCACAATGTAAAGGACACTTTCCCCTGATTGCGCTTTTAACTTCGTTTCACAAATTTTCTCTTAATTTTAAACCAGGGGACTGTGCTGGCCATTCTAAAACATTGATTTTTTTATTCTGGGACCACTGCTTTGTGTACTTTGCCGTATGCTTGGGGTCATTATCCTGCTGGAAGACCCATTTGAGTGGCACATTTTCTTCGACATACGGCAGCCTTGTATTTTTCAAAATTTCAGTGTAATCAGCCGATTTCATTATAATCTGGATACGATATAGAGGACCCACACTATAATAAGAAAATGACCACCAGACTATGATGCTACCACCACCATGTTTGACCGTTTTTAAAGTACATTTTGCATTGAATTCTTGATGGATAGGTCTTCTTACATGGTAAGATGTACGAATTCAATCCAAAATATACTTGATAAACGGTCAAACATGGTGGTCTATGTTTGGGTGGGCACTGTCCTTATTATTTTTCACATTACTGTACATACATATATTGAATTCAATTTCGACTATGTCCGGTTTAATTCCCTTATTGAAATGGTTAAAGTTATTAGAATTTTATAAACGAGATATATCTTAATTTACGTATATTAGTAAAACAAAATCATATAAGATTAAAACACTGGCTGTCGCGGGATTTCTGTATATCACCAGTATTATATAGTGGGCGCGTAGATAAATCCGAATTTAAAAACTCAAGGCGAAAAACTTCAATTAACAGAGCAAAATTTAACTTCGACTGAGCAAAATTTGCTATTAACTGAACACTGACTGCATAACAGTATCATTCTGAAGAAGATCATATATTAAGGAGTTAATAGGATATATTGAAAATCCAGAAGTACCATTTTACATCAAAACGAAAATTCCAAGGCCTTTTAACATAGCATTATCAAAATAGTTTCATGTTAACTCATATTTATTGAGAACATTGACTAAAAAAAACTTGAGCCATATGCACTTGAGATATATTTGATTCAGTAATATCAAAACATGGTTTTTTAAAGCCAATTTTCTCGAATTCTACAATCATATACTACTCTCGCCTTAGTTTCTAGATTTAATTTCTAATAATTAAATGAAAGGCTCTTAATCAAACTTTTACTTTAAAAATTGTGTTTTGTTTTACGACATTCCCGACTGCTTCTTTCCTTTTTTCCAAATATTTTATAAGTCTTGAGTAGATTTAGCTATTAGAATTTCGATTAATGTTATTGAGCACCGATTATACAGATACGAAACTTTTAACGTTAAAAAAAAAGCTCAAAGCAGCAGATTAACCTTCCTCGTAGACGGAGAAAAAAAATATTATAATGTTTTGCGAATCAAATGTGTTAGAATTTTGTGTTCCTGAGTCCCAAATACAACAAGTAATTTCTAATAATGAAATTATGATGTTACGACTACAAATTTTATTTTAATATACCAAGGAGTATTTATATAAGGTGACCTCATTTTTTAACAAGTACAATAATACGGAAACAAGAGGTTTTTGAGAAATGGTTCTGTAAAAATATATCTCAAATAAAAATTAATGTTTAAAACTTAGAATTGAAAACAAATTAAAAAATTTGTTTTTAAAAAATTCTTTTAATTTTACAAAAGGACTCCTCAAAGAAGTAGTATACACGCACCGTTGCCACACGCCAAGTTTCCTTTTTTCCCAAGTTTTTTTCAGGTGTAAAAAAGTTTTCATTAAATTAAAATTTATTTATAGGGGTTTTCACTCTTGGTAGTAAAGTACCCTTGTAGGTGTGGTAAGTATGGTAGATATAGTATAAATACTACATTTACATCAACGCAACAACAAAATGCATTAATTTCAAATATACAACGCTCTGTTAAATTTACCATGAAAAAAGGTCTAGTAAATAAGCTTGGTAAATATAACACTAAACAGCTGATCGTCTATCCGCCAAAATAATAACAAAAAATATCAATAATCAGCTGTTTAAATAAGTTTACCATGGTATATTTCTTATACCATGTGAGTTTACAATAGATGAAAAAAAGATGCTCGCGCTCTGTTGTCGAAAGTACGAGTAAATATACTAGAGTATTAAATATACAACAAAGAGTGAAAACCGCTTATATAAAAATACATAATTGATTGATTTGATATTTATAAAATGTACATAATTTGAAATTCTATTCTATTCTATTCTATTCTATTCTATTCTATTCTATTCAAAATTTTGTTTAAAAATATTAAGTATTATTTTTGAGCTATAAAACAGTCTTATATTTTATTTTTTCCCTTATTATCGCAACAGCGTTTATTTCTTTTTAAGTACAACGATGCCATTTTTATATGTTGAGTATTTGTACATAACTATTTGGTGCAAAAGACAAGAAGTAACTTGGATGAATATTTAAAAAAGGGTATAATTTGAGAAATATATACATTTTTAAATAAGAAATTGTGTTTTTATTAGTTCCGAGCAAAGGTAGGAAAGACACACCAACACATCCGACTTCGGTGTTATCTTTTTAAAATTTCGGTACTTTTGTAGAAAACAGTAGTGTTATGTGGTAAAAAAGTTTTTCTTTCATTATTAATTTTTTTCAGAATAAAGGCAAAAAAAAATTATTTGGTATTCTATACAAATATTTGTTTATTTGAGAAATCATCAGCCGACACCTGCAGGTTGAAAATGTTGAGAATATTTTCACTACGAAAAGATTCTGTTTCTATATGGCTACCAATTTCCGGCCATCGTTTAAAGTAAATACGCCTTCTAATATAAGTATGTACTTTCGTGTATTCATAAGTTCATGTTTCCGGCATTACTGTCAAACAATGAAATTCTGATCACGAATCTTAACAGTAGTTACCATATTGTTGCATTCACTATGCAACATTCACTATTCTCTAAAATTTTGAAATGAGCGAAGCACACAGACTTTTTAAATCTTATGGATTTTTGCTCGTTCCCTCTGTCTTTGAATTGTTTTAAATTGGTTTGAATATGCGTTTCTTTCCGCACTTTGGACGCCTATGCAGCTTTTTCAATTTAATAGTAAATTATTATTATATTTGTCATTTGCTTTAATTTATCATATGCTTTGTATTTACATATATGCACATAAATAAATATATTTTTATATATGTAAATATGGTATGTATATACAAACATATATAACAAAATTATTAAATGTTACAAAACCAGAACACTGCTAATATAAAAAAACACGAGATTTCATCAATATATAAGATATTGTAGATTTTGAGCTTTTCATGCATATTGGTTGTTCAATCCTATATGCTATGATTGGTAGCTCGATTTGTTTTTCGAGGAAGCAAAATTAAATTTTTTTCTATAAGTTTCGTAGGGTTCGACAAATTTGGTTATACCTCAGTGCGATGCTAGTTTTTAACAAAACTGTTCTAATCTAAATTTGGTTACATATATGTGAATAAGTAGAAAGGTAATTCACACAGGTTTAGATGACGGTACTTTGTAACCTACTGTTCTTTTAAGCATGACGATCAGTATGATTGTTGTATCATCTGTATACAGTTCATCGCCTTTTTTACATTTATTTTTACATTTAGAAATTCATTTCTTTTTTTGTTTCTCAAACGAAAAATATTATTTTACTTAATTAGAATAAATAGAGTAATGACAATAGCAAAAATAGTAAAAATAATTAATTATAATAATACTGACTCTATTCGTGTATGTATTTTTTTATTAAATTCAGCTCGAAATGTATATACCACTATAAGTTGCCCTAATTTAGCAGCAACTGAAGCTCTTCCTATACCAAACAATATTGATGTAGCAGAAACAACTCGTTTTTCTCCTCATCGTAGTCGTGATATTTCGGCCACTGTTATACTATCTCAAAATTATCAAGGTATATCTTCGCCAAAAATTGACATAACAACTGACAACACCTTAACATCTAGTGCATCGATTAAACAAGATCCACACGTACAGTCGTATGATTGTTTTGGTGCAATAAGTCTCAATTCTGCCATGCAAAGCAATGTTCCAACACCATTTGGAGGTTTGCATAAATTTAGTCATTTAAATATGCCTGGTGGTCAATGGTCCCAAGATAACAAATTTATGTCACAAAACTTACAAAGCTCTCACTACACAGCTTTACGAAAAAATGTACGTTCAAATTGGTCAACATATGATAAGAATGCAACTATTCATAACAAAGGTGAGTAATTGATTATAATTTAATTTTATAGCATATTAATATACAATATATATATATATATATGTATATAATTTAGAAAAAAGTTAAACAAATTTTGGAAATATAGAAATATACACCATATTCAAAGTAATCGCTTAAAATCGTTTTTAAAAAATTTATTATTATTTCTTTCGTTATATCTAATGATATAAAATCCTTCCATTTGTATACGATTAAAGTTCTTATTTTTAGTAGTTAACTGAATTCATGAAAAATTCAATTTAATTGTCAAACTTTTCTTGTTGTTCATTATTAAATGGGTTGCAGTTGTTTGCTCACTAATCTTGTGGAATTTTTACAAAATTTGTGCTTATTTTTTGTTTTTATTCTTGTTTTAAGATATAATCTTTAAAACCAAAATTTCCCTTTGACCCCAGGACACAAGAAGAAAATTAAAAATAATAAATTGTAACTCGGAGGTACCAAAATTTAAAAAATAGTATGAACAAAATATTACTAATAAAAGGTCAGACCTCAGATGTAAAAATGGAAAAAGTTGTTCGATAAAAATGTTCTTTTAAAACACATTTTAATACTAATGAAGCAAAATTAATGAAAGCTAGTAGGAACAATGCCAGTGTACCTTAACTGGGCGATGAGCTATTGCTATTATCATCTTTAATGTACAATTACAGGCAAAAGCCGATGTGATAAAAATGAATGAAATAGAATAGCTGGAAGCGGTCGCCCTTAACCTTAAAAATATATGAATTTTAAATGACTTACCTCATGACTTACATCTCAGAGCATCTGATATTTTTGAACCAGTGCTTTGGATGGATAAAGGGGCACACGACTACACGGTCTACCAAGATTTAGTTGGTCTTAGTAAGAATTACTTTGTACGAAGCATCACGGATAGCAGTGGATTTGAAACTCTATTTGCATAAAAATCGTATTTTCGCCAATAATTTGTACAATTGTATTTTATGTCCCCTTTAATTTTCTTTTAATTAAAAAACTGGGATATTATTGACTTTTACGATTTTTAGTTGATTAGTTAAGATAGCTCTACAATCCGTTGTCCCTCTTGCACACTTCTACCTCCAGGTTATAACACCAAGTGCTTTTGCACTTCCTTCCATCTGGTCTTTACACCGGAGCCACGTTATACCCTGCTTAGACTTTTCCATATCAGTTGTTATCAAATATCTTTCTATCTGAGACGTTTATTTCCATTTTAACGGCAATCGAACACAATTCTGTCCTTAATGAGCATAAAGTAACTTATATTAGTTATATTTTGCCTCAGTGGTGAAATTATTCCTCTGATTTATGACAGATTTGAAGTAAACGAATTCGTTCTTTACCTCGATGCTTCAACTAACTGACCTGGATGTATCTCTGTTCTTTCGTAGCGGCATTGTCTCCATTATTAGGAAATTTATATAAATTTCCCCTACTTTTATATTTTTGTTCAATCTTTATAACAATCTTCGCATTGTACACATTTGCAACAATAATCTACGCAACAACTACAAGTTCATAGTTGCCAAATTTAGTCAGTTGGGCTCATTTTTTTAATTGCAAGCTTAAACTCAAAATTAAGTTAATCTCCAGTTAAATTTAAGCTGGATTCACCCATTGTTTCGGAACAAAAATTTTGTTCCGAAACAATTTTTTTTATATGTAGTTTGACGTTTCTCTTTTTGAGAGAGAGAGCGAAAGAGAGTAAGACGGCTTTTGCACGTTGAAATTAGTTTCGAAACAAGTTTCAAAAACTTTTTTGCATTTTCTTTTAAAATTTCTTTCGCTTTTGCACGTAAAAAATTAATTTCACAAATTTTGTTTTCTTTTATCGCGTCATTCTGCTGTTTTTGACAGTTATAACTTTATTTGGCATTGTGATTTAGGTTCAAACAACGCCAGACAATTCTTTAAAAATTAACATTAAATGAATATTATATTTTTTAATATATTTACCTTATTTATTGATTTTTATAAAATAAAAAATTAAATTATATTCTTTTTGATTTTTATTTTTTCATTTTTATAATTAATTGTATGGTACTAAAAATTTTCTTTTGCAAATGTTTTGATTTCAAACACAAAATAAACAAAAAGTAATGTTATTTTAAATAAGGAAAATTTATATTAACACGTTGACTGCCCACTACGAGATAATTCATAGTTGGCTTCCGAGAACGGAACGCAATCTACGAGTTATCTCGTACTCATTAAACCACTTTTTCTTCTAAAAAAAAACATAATTTTTATTTTTGATATTTATTTTGATGATTTATTACGATCTAGAAATAGAGTTTTTTAAGTAATATAATGTAAAAAAATCAAATTGTCATTTTTGGCCAGTTTTTTGAAAATTGCCGCGGCAGTCAGCATGTTGACTTCGCTATGCGAAACAAAAAATAAAAGAAAATGTGAAATCAAATACAACTCTGTGTATATACGAATAAAGAACAAAGCAAGTTTTGCGAGTACATGAAATTGTGAAATCACCCCCGCTCGTTTTTCCCCTCTCTCCTACAAACTCAAGAGTCTTGAAATTTGTTTCGAAACAAATTTCAACGTGCAAAAGGCGTCTAAGATTGCTTCGGAACAATTTCAGCTCGAATTGGTTTAATTTTAATTTTTGTTCTGAAACAAGGCGAATTCATTATCAGGTGGGAATAGTATTACAATAAGTACAACAATACAAGAACAACAGGGATTTTGTTTTTGTAAAAATGTACACATCTTGTCAAAAAAATTAACCCTCAAACCTCCATAGGAAATTAGTTAAAGCAATTAAAAAAAACTAAATAAATTTTATATATTGAAAATTCTTATGAATTTTATTATTACATTACATAAGGTGCTGCAGTAACCTGTAAATTAAAAAAAATATCAGCTGCAAACGTTATTTCTTATAATAACAAATTTTCAACAGAAGATTGGTCCAATTTGTTTTAATCCCTATATCCCAATCTTCAGAAAGAGAATTTGTTTTAAAAATAACACAAGTTATTTCAGTCATAATTTAGGCACCTAGTTGGAGACATGAATCTTTTTTTTTTTTTTGTTTAATCCATCACTCTTACCTAAATAACTATAAATATATGTATTTAGTGTTAAAGGCTTAAATATTGTTAATCATCTTGCAACAATTTTAATATATACATACTCTTCAGTCAGGATTATGATCTAGTTCCTCACACCACTTATGTTGTGCGTGTTAATTTTATTCACGAGTGGCGGGACCTACAGTTTAAAGTCGACTCCGAACGACAGATTTTTGAGAAACTTTTCATGGCAATTTTATTTACTCAGAGTTTTTGCCAGAAATCTGCTGAGAGGAAGTCGCCGAAGAAATACTTTTTGTATTTCAATTTGATGTCTGGCCTGGGGCTCGAACCCTGGCTTTTCGTCTAATAAGCCAACACACTACCTACTACGGCGACTTAATTCTAATATATAATTGGCTTTAAAATAGTAATCCTAAAGAATTTCCAGAGTGCGTATCGTTAAGGATACATGCGGTACATATGAGGGTTTATGACTAATATGAATACGAAATTGAATATCGAAACAAAATACACAAAAAACAAACATTTTTTTTGACATTGTTACTTACATCAGCTGGTAAATAAAACCCACCTGATAATGAATTCGCCTTGTTCTGAAACAATCGTACTGTGCTGCCAGATATTTCAATTTTTGAAGTAAAGTTGAACTGAGCTGCCACATCATATTATATGTATATTTGTATGTATGTATTGTATAATAAAATACAGAGCGGTTGTTTAATACTGTTTGTTTATATTGCTTATTTAATTATAAAAAACAAATAACTGTTGAATGTTACTAAAAAAACTAAATAATTAAGCCAAGAAAACAAACGAATTGCAGTCATCGGCTACTGTGCTGCCTAATTGTAAAACTAACAAGCATCGTTTACAAAAATATTTCATATGGTAGCCCTGTTTTTACGGAACAATTGTTCGAAGTGGGTGAATCGTTTCGGAACAAACTCTCAAAAAACTGAATTTGTTCCGGAACAAGAATTTTGTTCCGAAACAATGGGTGAATCCAGCTTTAATCTTTCGTTACTTAATTTTAATTTTTTGATTGGTAGTTTAAACCTTGTAGGGCTGCCATACTTATAAGCAAAAGTTTCACAACAATTTGCTTTTGTATAGAACAAAAACAAACGAAAGCTGAATGCTTTGATCTTTAAGTAAAAAAATAATTTTTGAAAAATAAATAAATTAAGACTGTCTACCGTCAATTTGTGTTTAATATAATGTTCATAATCACTTAAAAATTTGTCTCATTCGGCTTTCTCTCACTTAAAACCTTTTTCTTTAAATAAAATTTGTCAACTACTTTTCATACCATACCATCACCACCAACGTTGGTGGTTTAAACTCAAGATTAATTGATTAACCGTAAGGTTAAACGTAAGATTAAGTAAACTCAAAAACTGAAAGCGAAGATTAACTGGAGATTAACTTAATCTTGAGTTTAAACTTGTATTCAATGGCCATTAGTTGTCAGCTGTCAGTGGCTATGTGTAAAACAATTTGGCAACTGACAACTCAACTTTAATTGGTTTGCCACATATAATAGGTACAAAAATCTCTGCAATGAAACTACCTCCAGTACCGTTAAGATTTGACTTTTGTGATATTCAGATAATTAATAAAAGAAAACAGAAATAGAAACAATATGCTTTCAGTGCTAACACATTGTAAATAAAGAGCATATATACATGTATGTATATATATAAAGTTTGTCCTCCACAAAAAATTCGTATATCTTTAAAGTATTCAGAGTCGGAAGAATCATGAACAGCAGTGTACGACTAATCGTACTTTGAACCAAATAAAGGTTAAATACGATTTTATTATTAGGAAGTTATGTGATATATGTTAAATTCTGAAATATTACATTTTTATATAATAAAGAAGTGATGCCGTGTAATATTATTAATAAGAATTGAAAACAAATTATAAAAGACTATTATCTATAAATAAATATATCTGTAATTTTTACACAGAAATTAGTATTTAAAAGGAAAACTCATCCATGTGACTGGTATACATACAGTAAAATTTGAATCTTCCACTTATGTGTGGCTATATGTATGTTAACGACTTAGTTTCTCACACCACTTATGTTGTGTGTGTTAATTTTATGCATGAGTGGTGGGACCTACAGTTTAAAGTCGACTCCGGACGACAGATTTTTGAGAAACTTTTCATGACAGTTTTATTCACTCTCATAGTTTTTTTTGCCAGAAATCTGCTGAGACGAAGTCGCCGAAGAAATATTTTTTCATATTTCGTTTGGCTGGATATGTCTGACCTTGGTTTTGAACCGTGGTCTCACGACTAATAAGCCAACACATTACATACTAGACTACTTCGTTAAGTTCCGACAAAAAAATTCTTAAAGTACATAACGAAACTGATCGCAATTTACTTATCTGCTTACGCACATACATATGTACAATAATAAACAGCAAGTTGTTATGACTGCCGTTTATAGAATAGTAAACAATGCTGTTGTGTTTAAAAAACATGCTGGTAAACAACGCAAGTTACAAGAAATATTTACTTTAATAGGTTTGCTTATTCACTGCATCTAGCACTTAAATAAAAAAAATGACAAATAGCCACTCAAAAGTCTGCAAAAATGTACGTGGGTCATTTTACGTTAAATTCTGACAGTAAAATTATCATAATGTACTATGTATTTGTTTATTTGAATTGTATTTAATAATTTTTAGTGTAAAAATTACAGATCCTATGATAAGTGTTATAATTAAGTTTTCTGTTCATTTAGTTGCCATCTCAAGAATAAATTAATTTAACTGTACATATATACAATCTAAATTCATAAATGCTAGCACATTGTCGTCTTTTAAGTTTCTTAATTGTACTAACAAACAAATTGTTCATTAAAAATGAAAAAAATATTCATTATTGTTAACTACATTTATTGCTTTTAAACTAACAAAACTATTAATATTTCATTGAAAACAGATTGTATCATTGCATGGAATGTTCAAATTAATCGGAGCTTCTGTACAAATATTGATAATCCAGAAAAAAAGCTTGAAGTTCGGAGCAAAAGAGATCAATTAAAGCAAGCATTTAAAGACTACGGTTCGACTATAGTAATATTCCACGTTGCCATATCACTTGTATCATTAGGCAGTTTTTATCTCTTAGTTTCTAGGTATGTATCATTATGTATTGCTTAATTATTATTTATTATCTTTTTTATTGGTTGTTATTTAAATTGAGCCTGACTTCAAGACCTTGATTCATAATTCCAAATTTATTTGTTTTCGATATTCTTATAATAGAACTAATTACACGATGCGACAGTGAAAATACACCCGTGTAACTACATAGTCTAAGTTGTACACTTAGTTCAGTTGATCTCAAAATACATATACATATACGTATGTATTATATATGTATTTTCTTTATGAAATGAACTTTCAGTTTACAAATTCTCAAAATTTTTGGTGAATCTTGATTGCTTATCGGAAAATGTGCCAATTTCACGTTTGAGTGACTACTAGAAGTCGGCTAATGTTTGTGCAAAACGATATAATAATATTTGCAAAACCGGAATTATTAGCCGACTTCTGGTAGGCGCTCAAACGTTAAAACGTTCTAAAATGTTGTGTGAAAAGTTTAAAACCTTGTGTAAAATTTTTGATTATGGCAAGTTAGTTATGACTCCGAAAGAGATCAAAGAGTAAAGCCTTTAACTTACTGGCATGAAACTATATTTTTCCCATTGTTGCATTTTAAATTATTAATAGATTTTGCTTAAGGCAGTAATTTATACCAGTCAAAATGATGCGATGATAAAAGACGTCACATTATTTGATGACAAAAAAATTTTTTGTGCTTATAACTTTAAGCATGTTTAAATTGGAAGAAGTTATATTTGCTTCTTAAATTTTATGTTATTACAAATATTTATTCTTGTAATATAATAGAATATTACATTGTTGGCTTAATCTGAGTCAATATTTATGGAATTTAGATATAAGTACAGTCGAATTTTATTCTATTCAAAGTGATTTTTTCGTTTTTTTATTAAATTGCAAAACAATACCTCTAGCTAGAATAGTAATAATAAAAAATACTCTTATAATTCTTTATGAACATTAGAATCACAAGAATATGCATTTAAACATTTTAAAGATTTATGTGTAAATAGGAAAGCACCAAAAGGGCAAAGTAAAAAGGGCGTTACTTTGTCACTCATTATACATATTATTTATTTATAATGTTTCAAAATTTTTTTATACACATTACGATCATAATAATATTTAAAGAAAATTTTTATATACAAATTTAAAAGGTTAATATATACGATTAATATGTATATGAAAGTACCAAAAAGGAGAATTCGTACCATTCCGTCCATGGCATATTTATATCAGGTAACCGCAATTCAACAGCTGACGGGGCTTAGAATGTCAAAATTTTGTTGTTTTTTTAGTGTTTTGTAACCATTTTTATAAATTTTTTTAACATTTCTCTTTCTATTGTTATTCGTCAGTCAGTTATGAAGCTGTTTTTGACATTCCGTGTACTCTTTAACAAAAACAAAATGCCTGTTGTTTTTGCATTGTTGTACTTGTTGTATTCTTGCGGTTACCTGATATAAATATGCCTTGATTCCGTCACTCAGAATACATACATATTATTTATTTATTTTGTTAAAATTGTTTTGTGAGCACAATAGAAACAACAATAAATATTTATTTCTTATAAAGTAATTTTTTTATTATTATTTTAATCAAAAATTACAAATTTCGTTATATACATGTAACAATTTAAAAGTTTTATATAAATAAAAATGAATGTACCAAAGAGGGTATTTGTGCCGCAATGCCACTCTGCATACAATAGCTCCATCACTTATGTTCAAATGTCACGTAAAATCGTGAGAGAATTCTGTTTTATACAGATCGTTTCGTTCTGCTAATGAGAGAAAACGTTTCGGTAAGCGTTTACATTGTTTTCTATATACTAAAAAGAGAACGTTCGCTGCGGTACGTTACGTGTGGGTAACTGGCACTTTATTAATGATTTGTAACCGTTTTGCAATTTTTAGTTTATACTTCTGAAACATCTTAATTGCGACATCTTTTTTGCGGCATCGGCGAATTTATCGACTAACTTTTTGACGTCCAGAGTTTTAGGGACCGATGCAATTTTGATACGTTTTACACTTTCGTTTCGAGTTTTAGCACCGTTACGTAGCCGTTTTTTATTGGACATATTTCTGCCAACACTTTTCCATAGGATTTTCAGCCTATTGTACGATTAAAATTTGGTGGTAGGCCTCCAATATTTGGCGTTATTTGTAGCGATTAGAAATAAATTTGACTAAATATTTGCTTTCAAACGTAAATAATTACTATTTAATACCGCGTCTATGATGTTTTCATTGCTGACGCATGGAGAACGCAAAATGTACAATTTTAGTGTACTAAGTCGCCTCCCAGTGTTGGAGGAATTAGTTGAACTAAAGCTAAGGAAGATTGAATATTTATTTGATTTAATATTTATTTAACACGACCGTATTACTAAATGTTAAACCACGAATGACCTTAGAACATAAGGCAAAATGTACATATATACATATATTTGTTTATTCTTTACTATAAAAAATAAAATTTAATAATGTTTTGTATCTTTTCAGTGGAATAGATTTAGTTGCCTTACTTGAAAGACTAGAATTTGCACCAACTGTATTAAAAAATAATATCGCGCTTGGTGCTAGTAACTTTGTTGTTGCATATGCTGTTCATAAAGTGTTTGCCCCAGTTCGTATAAGCATAACCCTGGGAGCAACTCCATTCATTGTAAAATATTTACGATCCAAAGGTCTATTGAAAACAAAAAGTAATAAAAAGTGAATATAAAATTATTGTTTTCTTTTGTATAGTATTTTAAAACGGAACGTAAGTATTTTTTTTTAAATTATTTACAATTTACAATTGTTACATGAGGATTTTAATTGGTAATTAATGTATGTAGCGCATTTTATTCATATGATAATTATTGTTCTGATAATTATTATTATTCGTATGATAATTATTATTAACAATCTCTCAATTAACTGACAATTAGATATTAGACACAACAAAAGATAGTCAAAAAAAAAGTTTAAAGTAAAGGCCGAGATACATTGAACCCGTAATGCATAAATTTTTCCGACTGCTAAGTTAAAATACATGTATTCTTATGAGATTTGCTACATTCAGTACGTTTGCGTTTATGCAACGCAGAAAGTTTGCTAAATTTTAATACGTAAAATACTTTGACAAGCGTGATCTGCTTGTTTTTGAAGGAAAATAAACGAAAAGTTCAAAATTGATAAGAAATGAATAAAAAATAAAAATAAAAAATTTACAAAAACATGCAAAAGAAAAAGCAAACAGCTGGTCCGTCAATACATGCAACATACAACCGAGAACGATCAAGTTGATCGAAAAACTGAGGAATAATCGACAGTTCATCGAATTTATTTAATTAAAATCTAAAAGCAATAATTAAAATTACTGAAAGAATCTTGTGACAGACGTTTAATGAATCCCTTAATTATTAGTTTGGGTGTTACTATAACACTCAATATTGGTTTGTTTGTTACTATAATATTTAACATTATTTTGTGTCTAATATGATTTTAGGAACGAAATCAGTTGCAGCAATTGCGCATACTATGCGAAATGAAGGTCGTCAACATTGTTATTTGTTTATGCTGCACTGCACATTGTATTTCGCAATCATTCTAAGCTACATTCGACTTTTTCATTTACCCCAAAAGAACTAAAACAGGTCTTACTCATCATAACAGGCTTGTATAACGGCATAGAGGCGGGTAAAAGCACAGGTGCGGGACAAATGCATTAACAGCAATTAAAAATAAAACATAATTTTAAAATTTGAAAGACGACGGGTATGGCATTGTTAGACAACAACTCTGCATTTGACTCTGTAGGGCACGAAGAGGACTATAAAATAATTTATTTCAATTTTTCACCGGAAATCATAAAAATTATGCAGAGCATTCTAAAAAACCAATCTTTTAAATTTTGTATAGGTAGCAACTCGTCTACATAAATGTATATTGCAGCGTAATCTCCCCAAGTTCTTGTTCATTCCAAATTTATACGTCTAATTTCCGTACGTCATTTGATTGCTTCTCGTTCGTATTTGCTGATGACACTGCGATCCTCTGGCATGGGGTTTATGCTGATGACCTCATCGAAAGCCTACAGCTATAGCAAATTTAAAAAAAGATTTCGAGAAATGGAAAATACCCATAAATCTCCAAAAAAAAAAAAAAAACTTGAGCAATATATTTCCTACGTAAAAGGAATAATTGTTATATTCTGCAAAGGGATTTCCGGGTTAACAAAATTGTATCTATTAAATGGGAGTCAGAAGTTAAGTATCTTGAAGTTATATTGTATTCAAAAATTTACTTTAGTAAACATGATTCTACATAACATATATATATATATATAAAACTTTCATACTCTTTCATAGACAGAGAATATTAATGTTAAGTCGAGCTTATAAGATGATAGCATTTAAATCTATTTTTACGTTTATATTGTATTATCCTGTGCTTATGTGGAATGATGTCTCAAATTGTCATGTCAAAAACTCCAAATAAGTCAATCGACTCGACGATTACATTTCATAAATGGGTTCGAAATTGTAAATGGAAGAATTTTTAAATTGGCACACATTTATGATACCACATATACATACATACACATCATTAACGAATTGCCAGAGAACTTTTTTTTAATTTAAATACGTTATTGTTACTACATATTTGCCTTATCTTATCGAGATTATTACATATAATATGTGCTTTGTTACCTTTTGTAAGTCTTTTTCTGTGTAGAAAAGCCTGAACTCTTTAAACCTTCATTATTGCACTGTAAATAACGAATTAATAAATAATATTCTTTTTTTTTTTTGATATTTTGATCAAACTATGTTTTTATATAACGGTTAATTTAATTTTTCTGTTTGTCAAAAACAAATAAATGAAAATACACATCAAAACAAAGTACAGGAATCATTTATATTAAAATAAACTATGATATGCAAAACTTCTATTGCAGCTTGCTTCACTTCTATAGTATATAGAAATGTCCTGCGCGACAGAATTTAAAATTAAATTTGACAAAAAACGAGATAATTTTTGGGTAAAATCACCATCCTAATAGATACGAAAATACAACATTTGAAAATTACCTACATATATACATAATTGGTCATTACAACCCTTCAGTCAGGATTACGACCACTTATGTTGTGTGTGTTAATTTTATACATGAGTGGTGGGATCTACAGTTTAAAGTCGACTCCGATCGACAGATTTTTGAGAAACTTTTTTCAGACTTTTCTTTTTTACTCTCAGAGTTTTTGCAAGAAATTTGCTGAGAGGAAGTCGCCGAAAAAATAATTTTTGTATTTTGTTTTGATATCTGGCCTGGGGCTCGAACCCTGGCTTTACGTCTAATAAGCCAACACACATGAGGTGTCGTCGAAATCGTCCTTTAAGTTGTTGTTGTCGAAAACAACTTCCGCTTTTGTATCGATTGAACGACTCGGTTTTTTTGTCATTATTTTAAAAACAAAATTCGCCCCACAAAATCTTATCTGCAGTTATAGCTCTAATTATGATGTTTGACTAAAATCTCTTTCTGACGAACCATTTGGAATTGGAAACAAGTATCACTTTATCGGGTGGATGAGTAAGCAATTCGTAGCCTAATTCATGGATGTTTGTAATTTTTTTTTACGAAACACAAATTTTTCATTTTGTTCTTAAACCACATCTTAGGCTGCCATCAAGAGCTATCAAATAGAATCTATAAGACGCAGCTTGTAAAACATGTGGTAGGAGTCAGCTGACAGATCCGATTAATAGAAGCAGTGCTGTCCGTTTAGTTCTGAAGCGAGGATTGCAAAAATGCATAGGTTTATTGACCCACCCTCGTAATATCTTCACACTGGAAACATAACACACAAATTTAAAAGCGTTATGTCTAGCGTTCTGAATTCTTTCCTTATTTTTTAAGTTATCAGTTTGTAATTTTATGTGGTGTTTTTAAAGTTTTTTATAAGTTTGTTCCATACGCATACTTTCATATATAAATGTTATTTTTTCATGTGGCACGAGACGTCGAAATACGTTGTGATTCAAAGGAAATATTTACAGTTATTTGCAATCTCTTAGATTCGTATGCCTCATCTATTAGACTTTTGTAACCTCAGGAATATTTTGGACAACAAAATGTAAAAACGTTCTTATGAAATCTTAAAACTACCCACACTTACAAAGGAAAGGAAATTAATGGGAATAAAAAAGTCTTTGATTAATTTTGATTTAATGTTACATACTTCACCTTTTTAAAAGCACTTCAACTTTTTCAAGTATATTTTTAAATAAATTATTTAATTATACGACAGATGTTTGTCATTAGTAGTTATACAAAATATTTATTAACTATTTGAACTTAGGCTAAATTTAAAGTACATAGTGACAATTATTAAAGTACTATTAAAAACCTACGACTTATAATACTATAAAAAATATTGTTTTTTGTTACAAATCCTTTAGAAGTATAATGTGATACTAAAAAGGAAACAAAAATGTATGAAAACGGCAAATAATAAAGAGAAATAAATATAGGGTAGTATGCTTTAGTAATTAATAAAAATATTTTGAATAAAGCGAAATTTAAATAAAAATTTAAACGCAACTTACAGACAATATATGTATGTATATAGGTAAGGAACAAAATTATTTATGAAATTATTATACAAATATAAACATATGATGACAATTCATAAATTTCCAACTTGGTGTCTTACTAAATTTATTACATGACACGTTTCTTTTTGTCAGTACGCTATGGCAATTGTTCACTACTTTTTATTTACATTGTGTGAAAAATTTAAACCACGTGACACATGTGAGAATAATTTTGACCCTTTGTTAATTTTCGCTCAAAGTTTAAGTAAGTTAGAAGTTATACCCGCAAATTTTTCTTCTTAAAAAATAAATTTAAGATATAACATATAAAACCAATGAAATAAATATTTAATTAGGATCTTGGTGATGACGAAAGCTAAATTATCAATTTTAAAACAAAATATAAGAATCGTGTATAAACGCAGTTTCATGCAATATAAGTGATTCGAAAATTAAAATAGATTCCGCCGTCCCCGTTTTTAAATTCAATAGAACACATTTGATTTATATTAAGGCCAAATATTTTTTACTGAAAAAGGCAACCTAACACCGCAGGATAGCTTTGACAACAAGCTTCGGATCCTTGAGAAATTGTTGAGTCAAATATGCTAAAGAATTCTGTAAAAAGGATGACATTAAGAATGAGGGCAGTTAAAAAAGTTCGTGGTCAACACATCAAATACTAGGATCCAAAAACAATGATTTATTCAGTTATAATTGTTCAACGCTCTTAAACATAGGACTTTTATTCTATTTTATTTCTTAAAATAATATTTTGTCAATATTAATTATTTCGTGAAAAATTTTGTCCCTTACTGTATATAAAGGAAATTACATTAAAAAAAAATTCCATACATAATTTTGTCATTATTATTATGCAATAGGAAATTGAATAAAAAGAGGGTTAAGTTGTTAGGTTGATAGAGGAGAGAGAAAATAAACAATGATACAACAATTTAAATTTTATGCCCTGTTTTTCGACAGACAAGTAAGTAACTTGTAAAATTATTCTAAGTCATCTTCAACACTTTCATCTTTTAATTTTTGCTTGTTAATAAATGGAATAAAGCTCCAAAGGCTTGCACCAGCAAGGAGTATTAAACCAAGAGTATGAAAGAGAGGATTATATGTTTGAACTGTTTCGTACCAAAGACCACACAATGGAGGTCCAATCAACTGTAGGATGCCGTTTACGAATAAACTGATTCCATATGAAGACGTTAGTCGTTCTGTTCCGAGCATGTCGGCCATTATTACAGCCGTAATACCAACATAGACACCAGATGCCAATCCAAACACTGCACACCAAAAACTGACCATTTTGTAAGTAGTTGAAAATGGTAACAAAGCTAAGCTAACGCCTGATACAGCAAGTCCTCCAATAAAATACCAAGTTTTTGGTATGAAACCCAAATCTGATAACGCAGAGCCACCAATGCGTCCAATAAGATCTGTTGCCGATACAATTGAAATTAAATAGGCTGCTAATGACTTATCAAAGCCCAATGCAATTCCATATGCAGGTAAAAGAATTATAAAATTTGTATAGCCAATAGCGTTCGTTGAATTCGATATCATTATTACCAAATATGTAGGATCCCTCAAGAGGCTCAAGTCAAAAAATTTTGTGCGTTTGCCAGAGTTAGGATCTTGATTAATATTTCCAGTACTATCCATCATACCGTTACTACCAATTCCAGCATTTGTATTTCCTCCTGCGCCACTGGCTACTGACCTTAAAGATAAATGTGATGAAAATTCTTTGGGTTGAAATGAAAGCGTGCTGCCGTGGTATGGTGTGCTAATATATTGAAAACTACTCGTCGAAGGAGACCGACGAGAGAGACGATTCTTAGAATTATTGCGTAGAGCATGAATTCGTTCAAGTTTTTGACTGGAGCGCCCTGTTTCCGGTACGGCATATAATGATGACTGCGAATTTAATTGTCCTGGTGTAAAAGTTTGATTTCTTTGAGGCAAACGGACTGGAGTGCTTATTTTTCGTATTCGAGACGACGACGATGCATTAAATTCGTCTTGTGGTTTTCCAAAGTTTTGCACAACAGTTGCCGAGGCACTTCTAACAAATTGCAGATCGTTTTCATCTAAAGTATATCCATGGACATCTGGAGATTGTATTGGAGGTGAATTATATGATATTAGTTGTTTATTTCCTAAGCTCTCGTTGTGTATTGTATCGCCTCCAGTCGCTTCGTCAACAGTTTCAAACTTAAGTACTATGCCAATGTCTTCTTCTTCAATATCGTCTAATGATTTTTGGATTTTAGGGACACGAACCATATGTTGTTCTACTGGTTCATAAAATATGGCCGCCACAAAAACATTTAAAGTAATTCCGCCCATTATAAGTACTGATCCCCTAAATAGATATATAAGAGCAGTAAATTGTCAGTATGTATTGAAATAATTTACAAGAACGTGATATTTTTACTTTACCTGTAGCCATAAGTTTCCAGAAGCCATCTCAAAACCGGAGGTAAAATAATTGAGCCCAGTGCACTTCCGGAAATGCATAAACCATTAGCAAGTCCTCGAAGTTTGACAAAATATGATGTTACAATATACACTGTAGGTGGAAAGGATAATCCTGCGCCAATACCTACTAAAACCCCATAGCTAAAAGTACAAATAAGGAAACATTACATACAAAAACGTATATAGCATCAGCCAATACTGATACCTTAAGTACAAATATGCCACAGATGATGCCCAAAAAGATATTATCATACCAAGAGCTGCAGACGCACCACCCAGTATTGTGACAGTTCTATATGAATATTTTACTGAAAGAATGCTAGATACTGGGCCTACGGACGTAGGAGTTAATATTTTGCTTCAGATTCTTATACAAATATTATGCTTACCTAAAGAACTATATAAAAAATAGCATAAAGCAGGAATCCAGGCAGCAGCCGTAGGTGATGCCTTAAATGCTTCTAAAAACTCAACAAAAAGAACACCAAAGCTTTTAATAGTACCGGGTATTAAAATATTGACCATCATCGAACCCGCCAATACTAGCCAACCCCAACCACCATCAGGAGGCACTAAGTCATATTCAATATCCTCTTCTTTAGTTTTTGATTTTAATAAACTTACTGAAAAACAAAATAAAAAAAAATTAATTGCAAATTTTTCATTCTATTGGGCAATGAATTTATTTACTTTTTCTCTCTCCTAAATATTTTATTTACTTAAAAGTGTAGCTTGTATGTATAACAGAGTAAAAATCTGACAATTATTCTAAAGAACAGTGTGTATTTACTTTGAAAATGCCGAACTCTCGTCTTCAATGAAAAACTCGATGTTTTCTATTAATTTCTACGTATATTGTGACGAGAAAAAATTTTGTGGGAAGATCGCTTCACATACGGACAGTAAGATAAAAGAACGAATTCTCTATGTAATGCACTGTGTGTACGATATAGACGAATACTACGTATACGTAATTATGCAACTTGAGGGAACAAGTCCTTTTTTTTGGCACAATTTAATTTAACATTTTCGAAAATATTATTTTTTTTGAAGTTAATTTTGTCAAAGCCATACACTTTATATGTAACCCTTTTTGTGGTATTCTACAATGTGCTTTGAATATATCCCTTAATTAACTCCTAAGTGAAAGGAGTTTTTGTTTACATAATTACTGTTAAACAGTTAAGTCTGACTGGTTTGTTAATGTTAAAGTTTGGTCTGTTCTGCTAAAACCGCCTCTAATAAATTGTTTAGCTGGCGTCTTGAGTTTTAAAAATAGAACTTATCTAAACCTACATAATACTACCCTAATCACTCTTAATTCATGCACTACGCATTTTGCTTTGAATACCAATACCAATATTTAAAGTTCCATATTTTAGATAATATTAATGACAACGCCTTGAGAGTTACATTTTCTGAAATATACAGTCACACAGATAATTATACGTACCCCCCCTAAAAATCATTTTTTTTTTTAAAAAGTAATGAACTTGTAATCTAAAATTTCTTTACATTAGCGTCTGTAACGACACATTTACTTAAATAAAGAAAAAAGATTCCCAAAATCTATGAATTTGTGACTGCAGTTTGCTTAAAACCAATATGGCACCACAGAAAATTATACGTACGACGTATATTTCTTATAAAATTTCCCCAGGGGCAGCCCGGTATATAAAAGGTACTGTGGATAAAAATCCTAGGACTACAGCCGTAGAAATACGAAATACCTCGGAAAGTGATCACAGTGTTATTGTGCATTCCGAAACAGTTCGAAGTGTTTTGATAAAGAACGGTTTCCGCAGCCGAGTGTCGTAAAAAAAACCACGATTGGAATTTGCCCAATAATATATGGACAAGCCAACTGATTTTTGGGCGAATGTAATATTTAGTGATGAGAACAAATATAATTTGTTTGGCTGTGACGGAAAATAAAAAATTTGGCGCAAAAATCAGTTGACTTATCCATATATTATCATTTTAAAAAAAATGATTTTTAGGGGGGTACGCATAATTATCTGTGTGACTGTATATGTACATATATCTTATATGTCTATAAATAAATTTATTGAAAATAAGCAAAATTTCATTGTTTTTGGGCCTAAATTATCTGACTATTGCTAACTCACTATTTTCTTTTTTATCTAACATTTATTTATTGTTATTATAACGGTACATTTCACTGATTTATAATTTAGCAAAAGTGCTACAAAAGTTTACTTCATAATTAAATTATACACTGTACGAATTAATAATGGCCAAAACATTTTTAATGAAAATAATTGATTTTTGTTTTAGGATGTGTTTTCAAAATATTTACCCCAATGTGTACAAATATATTTTTATTAATTTAAAGATTATAGAATTACCTTTCAGAAGCAGTGATTTTTAAGGTGCAGTCATTATTATTCTCTAAAACAAGTTAGTCTGAATGTTAATATATGAAAACGCGCTTGGTGTATGAATTAATAGTGGTTACATCATAAGAAATACATTTTTTTTTGTTTTCTAATATTTTTATAAATCTATTTTAACGATATACTTTCTTTTATTTCTAACTTAATTTTTCGAATCGCTTTGGCAAGAATTTGTACACCCTGCTAAATTATTGTGGTCAGATAGTTTTGGTCTAAAAGCAATGAAATAAATTTATTCAAATATGTAAAACTTACTTTATATAGAATTAAAGACTATAAAATTACGTTTCAGAAAATATAACTCTGAAGGCATTGTCATTATTATCTAAAATATGGAACTTTAAATACTGGTATATCAAAAAAAAAAAAAAAATGCATGGTGTATGAATTAATAGTGGTTAGTTTATTTATAGCATATAAAATTTCTTATATACTCTTACAATATAATTTTATTCAAAATTAACAATATATATTCCATGGACTGAGAAAAACATTTATTCTCTCCAAATTATTGTAATCGATATTTTTATGTATTATTTGGAGACTCTAAATCTATTAATTGATAGGTATTTCGTTTGGAAAAAGTTTTCAATTGATTACATTCGTTATTTTTAATTACTTACTAGTTTTATCACACGTTTCATTTGCGCCATTTACTTTATGTGTTTTATTTATGGAACTTTGTTGTTTGCTAGCTTTGTTCTTATCCATAATCTAAAATTAAAAAAGAAATTGAAATCATAAAGTTTTTTTTCAAGTATCATTATAGTTTGTTCTTATAGCCAATTTTCAGCTTTTTGGTTTTGTTTAATACGCCTGATACCCAAACTTGTTTCTGCGTTCGAAGTTAGCTAACGACAGCTGTTTGAGTTAGAAATGTTTAAAAAGCGAAATATACAGTGAAAGTAAACAACGTGAGCAATTATTATGAGTTAGTTGTAGAGCAAATCGAAAAATTTTAAATAATTTGGTATGGAATTATCATTTTACCAACTCATTAACGAGGTCTATGTTAGTAAAAGTTAATATTTTTCAGTTCTAATTCATAGTGTAGTTATAACTTAAAATTTCTTTTTTTAGACGCATTATAGAAGCATAAAATTTTATTTAATTTTAATTGATGTTCATGTCTTGGATATTTAATAAAAATAATACTCTTATTCTAATTTAGATACGAAATATAAACAAACTTTTTGGTATACATATCTAATTGATTCTCAAATTTAGCTAACACATCCCTTTAACTTCGATGACGAAAAATGACTCTGAGCTGTATAAACAACAAGGATAGAAGCAAGTAATTTTTATTAACTATTATTCTTGATAACAATAGTAAACTACAAAACTTTCATGTGATCGATTAGAAACCAAAATTATGAAATATTTTGTTTTACAGATGAAATAACTGTCCACAAAGCATCTCTTCCATTTTCTTTTTATTTCCTTCCTTTGTTTTAATTTGGTTAAACAAGTTTATTCAGCTCTTCAGATGGTTTGTATACTAAATCTGTATCTAATATATTTAATACATAAATAAGCATTTCTATCCTGCGCTTTGATTACGGCACCGCATTTTGTTACGCTGTGACTGAAAGTCGCTACTCCAGCTTACGATCGAATCGAAAGAAAAAAAAGTACCTTTCAGGTCTACATTTTTTGCTGTTAAGCATATGAAAAAGGAAAAGAAAAAATTAGTAATTTTTGTTAAAATTTAAAAAAAGGTGAATAAGTGCAAATAAAGCAATGTTTTAGTAATTAAAATCCATATTGTGGCAGTTTTAATGAAATAAATTATTCTGTAAAATTCGAATATAATACAGAAGTGTCAGAACATATGCATGCAAGGGGTAATTGCGGACAAGTTATTTCAGTGACAAAAATCATGTTGCGCCGGATGTGATATTTTTCATATTTATTCACCACTCTCGTAAGGATATTATTTACTTTTTATATATTACTTTTTTATTTCGGTCTTATAGCTTCCCTTTACTATTCGAAGAGAAGGTTAACGTGGTATAGTCTAGTTGAGCCAAGATTGGAGAAGCGGAAGTAGAGAGGGACAGCTTATCCCGGCAGAGAACTTTAGCAGACTTGTCGAATCAATTACCGTTGGAGCCTTATTCTTTAGCGTCTTGATCTCGACTTAACCAACTCCCGATTTTTTCGGGAGCAAAAAGTTGAAGCTGATCATAATGTTTGGAATGGATTTAACCCTTTCGCATCTACTGGGACATATGTGTCCCACTGAACGATCGCAGACTCCTATTTTTAAATTGTTACTGTAAAATGATTCAAAGTTGTCTCATTTAGTTATTTAGAGGCTAAAGAACAGTTACATATTTTCATAACACAGAAAAATTGCGTATTTTCATAACACAGGCTGTTTAGTCATAAGAAGACTGCAGTGGTATCAAGTTTTTGCTCTGCTTTTTTCTACTAAAAAGTTGAAAAAGTTAAAATCGTTATTAAATAGTGAAAAAGGTGTGCAATTAATATTGTTAAAGTGCAAATCTTTCTTGTTATTGCAATATTACCAGGTAAGAAAAAGGTTTTCTTTTTACGGGACATATACTTCCCATTCGGCTTTTGTAGTGGGACATATATATCCCAATAGGACTGTAGTGTAACAACATTAAAAATATTATTTCAGGCTGATATTGATTTACTGTATGCGTTTTTATAGGTTTAGGCCTAATGGGACTTATATGTATGTCCCATGTCAAACTCCTGATGGGACATATATATCCCGTGCCCTAAATCCCTTCCTAGGGTAGGGGCACTACCAAAAAAGCTATGTATATGTTTAATAAGCATATCTATGCTAAACTGACCTCTTATAGTATTTGTAAACCAACTAATCGTCTCCCGTACCGAAAGGGTTAAAGTGTCAAAATCATCATATTTTTTTAATGCTTATTTTGATAAATAAATAAAATCAAAAATAATACTAAAAATTAAACAACAAAATTATTCAATCATTTATGAAAAATTATATTGTTTCTCATATAATTATAGTTTATATGAGAGGCTGGCGAACAAGTGCTGTTAACTCTCTTTTACAGGAAAAGCAAATAACCAGACAAGCTAAATAGAGATTAGCTATGGTTCTACTTTATTTTCACAGGAAACCTTTATCAGATCTTGAACAAAGAACTGCTTTCTTTTTTTATATATTGGCAAGTTATTATTAGTCTTAGAATATAATTTTAGTTTTGATTGGAAATAAAAAAAATATTTGATTTTATTCAACTGTTAGAAACAAATTTCTGGTTTTGTTCGAGAAGTCAGTTTTCGATATTTTTTTAAGATAGGATCGAACTGGTTTCAAAGGAAAATATTATGTGGTTTCATAGCTGTGTACTACGAAATCCCAATTATAAAACAAAAATAAAAACATTTATTGTGGACATGCCTAGTTTTGTTCGCCAGGTGCTCATAGGTTACTTTTTTTGCCTAAAAAAGCCGAAAAAGTCTAAAGAACCTCAGTTACTAAAAAAGGCAATTATAAAAACGTAGCTACGATCGTAAGAAATTTAACGGAATCAGTTTCTGATTCTTAATTGAAGTTATATCGAAGTTATAGTTATTTGTCAGATATTGAACTTATTTGTAATCCTAAAATACACTTTGAAGTCAACCATTAAAAAATATGAAACTAACGTAGAGATTTCTGATAAGTAACAGCACTTATTTTCAGCTAATACATATATTTATTAAATAATTGACTTGATTTAAAATTTTTTTTGTTAATCTTAAATTAAAACTCACATCGTGCAAAAAATGAGGGCATTTCATATTATTTTTAAAATACATAGTTATAAAAAAAATAATTTTAATTCTAATTGTACTCAAGTGATTAACATTTGTCGAGATATCCTCTAGGCATATGGGCGAAAAGTCTTGGACCTATTGAATGCGGTATACTATACAACGCATTATGAATTACTTTCGAAAGCTTATCACAATTTTTGATACACTTTCCTATGATTGTTATAAAATGATATTATGTATTAAACAATATTATAATACACAAAAACACAATCAAGTTTGGATCTGGAGACGGCGTGGGACAGTAAAAAATATTGCTATTGTAATCTTTGAGACATTTCTGAGCATTTTGTGAAATATTTGATGTCTTTATCCCGTTACAACACTCAGCGAAGTGTTAAATTTTCTTCGACATACGGCAGTATGAAATTCCGAAAATAGGAAAGTAATCCGCTTTGTAGTTCCTTTATACGAGATACAGACCTAACACCATAGCCACAACGCTTTATCGTCTTAAAGTTGATTTAGTAACTGAGGGGAATGAAGTCCTGGTTGTTCGAAAGATAGCTCCTTATATTCCGTATGCCATAGAGATATGTTTTCCAGTAATGTATGGTTGTTGGGCTGGTGTGGATGTAAATATGACAGTAGGAATTCTTTGGTGAACATCGCGCTGTATATACTCTCTGCCAGGACTTTAGTTTCCTTGAGCAGGTCTACGATGGTCATCTTAACACACCGCGTAGCCGTTCTCAGTGAACTATTTTACGTTCTTTGATATTCTCTCCTCTGAGAAAGAAGGTCCATACCAGGACAATATAATTAAGTATGGATCTCCCTATTGCCATTAGATCACTTGAGTGTTTGTTTAAAAATACAGTCTTCCCCTCATATCATTGCCTGGCCCTTGGTACCTGCGATGAAAGTTATTAGGGAGCCTAAAATTTATTGGTAGAACGCCAGCCAGGAGTTGTATAAATACTTACAAAGGAAAATTTTACAATCCAAGTAAGCTATATACATACATACGTATGTTTTAAGGCGGCTAATAATTTTCCCTAACCTACTAACGAACTTAAAAAGGCAATAATAGTCATTTTCAAATAACTTAACATAAACGTTTATAATTTTCCTAATTTGTCTCAAATACAGTTTTAAGTTCCTTATTTTAAAATGAAATTATTATAAAACCGATTATTATTATTACTTTTCTTAACAAAGACGTTTTGATTTAAATAAAGATGTTTGAATTTATCTCACTGACAAAGACAATAAAAATTTAAAACTTTTGCAATGATTTTCAGAGTATTAACAGGGAAATAACCAGTCAGACAGTATTGTTTATTGAAAAATAGGCATTTATTTTTGTTTTTAAGAAATCACTGATCATATAAGAATAAAAAATTTATTTTTGTTTTGTTCCAAAAACACCGTTTTCGCTTTGTGCAGTGTCTTAAGTACAATTTCGAAGATAACTCTATTGACAAAGACGACAAGTTGTAAGTTATTGAAGACAAAATTTATAACAGAAAGAATAAAAAATATAGGATAAAAACAAATATGTCGTTATTTGTTTATGTGCATAAATACACAAGTATACAAATATGTATATATCTATATATGTATGTATAGATCTTTACGTATGTTCATAAAAAAACTGTTTGTTTATGTACATACATATGTACATATGTATGTAGCTCACACTTCTTTTTTTCAAGTGGTGACGTGTTTTAATTGTAAAAAATATAAATAAAGAAAAAAAACAGTTTAAAGCAGTTTCAACCGCTTTATGAAAGGAGTAGAACGATCTCACAACATATATAACAATGTCGACAGAGAAAGAGCATAAAGGAACATTACAATTAATTGATATTTTATTACGATCTGGAATTGTTTATTTCTTTCTAATAGATCAATTGAATATTTAATCAACTCTCCTTGAAATAAAACTGTTTAGTAATAACTTAATTACCCTCGAAATCAACTTAGCACATGTATATTGATAGATAGGTAGTCACAACGTATTAATAGTGTAGCCCACAACATTTATATTCGAATCAATTGATATCAATAACAATAATAAATACATTGTTTATTACTGCCCATAATACGTTGGGTTGACGAACAAAAACAATTCAATACTTTTATATATACATACGTCTACACACACATACACATAGAAACGTATAGAACATACTATGCACATATTGTTATTTAAAACTATAGACATTCGCAAATTAATGAATGAAATTATATCAATAAATATAACTACAAAAGTTGATGAACTATTAATAATTACCTTAAATATATGTTTTTGAAAATAATATACCGACTTTAAGCACCAATTTCCAATTGTTACATGACAATTTACTCAATATAATTTCCATGCGATACCAGTATATATGGCTTTTGTAAATTGTTGAAATTAATAAACTATGCCGTAATTAAATAAAAAAAATAAATAAACGAAACAGCAACCGATCCGTTTCCTTGTGTAACAGCAATTGTCGCTCTCTGTTGTCATCACGCACTTTATCACAAAAAGATCTTTTTTTTCATTGTTTGTTGAAATGAAAATTTTGGATTTTTGATTAGCAATATCTTATTGTTGTTTTCCACATTCTCATTGTGGTGAATATCACATCAGCTGTTTGCATGGTCGTATAAATTGTACTATTGTTTACTATCTGGTTCAGGGTTACAGGTAACTAAACTCAGCTGAATGAAGTTGACAACTGTAAAAACATATCAACGAATATTTTTACCAAAAATGATAAAAATTATTTTTAAAACTGTTCTTAATTGTTTGCATTCAACAAATATGTATGCATATCACTGAATATTTACGAAAATGTATATGTATGTTCATTTTAGAAATGCATGGAAGAACTATTTAAAAATTAATTTAAATATTAAAATTGAAAAAATTGTATTTAAAACAAATATGTATAAATATACACAATAAAATTACAAAGGCAGCTACAAATGGAATTAGATAGATATATTAAGAATTTTATTTATAATTACCACAAAGCGTTATAAGACATAACTACACCTCTGGAACAGCAACTGTCAATGATACTTATGCGTCTGAACGGTTTCTTGTCAACAATATTTTAAATATTGCTCACAATTTAAAGGGGTTTTCTAACGTTTTCTTCCGAGATTTTGTTTCCATAACAAAAACAAATTTGCACTGTTGTACTCAAATTCAATTGTCCTTGGGTGAATTTACTATCAACACACTCACAGTTTTCACTAGCATACTCACAAATGCCAAAATGAGTATTTAGATTTTCGTTCAAAAAACAGCTGATGAATGTATGTAAACCGGTTTTAAGCAGAAAGTCCATACCATCCGTTTCATGCGACCTTGCGTTACACCCGTATACCAAAAAAGTAGAATCAGTGTAGTTGTTTGTGACAAGAGAAGAAAATTCATAGAATGCATCAAGTAGGTTTACTATCTACTTTTCCATGCGATTCATGCGGCGGCGAAACAAGTCAGCTCTTTCTCATGCTTCGACGAAAAAAGTCAGCTGTTTCTTAAACTTAAGTATGACAAATTATATTCTATTGTGAATGGTTTCGATAAATATGTTTAGATAAATATAAATAGTGCATTATTATTTTCGAATTTTTTATTTGCATTATAAAAATATTAATAAAAACATATTTCATAATAAATTTTACTAATAATTTAAGAGGAAAATACATTAAAATACATTTTTAACACATTTCTTTCATGAACAAAATTTGTCTTTTAGTTATCGATTGTTTTTATGTACTGAGTGTCATCTCTTTTGAATTTATTAATTTGTAAACAAGAAAAATGGAGGATAAATTAACTGAAACACTTGGCTTGCGTTATGTTGAAGCCTTTCATAGACCTTAGCAGCACAAAGTATCATATATGTAAATTCATAAACATGTTATTGAAGCCACAAATTCTTTTAAAATTACAATTGGGTTTTCTCTCTTTCCCAAAAATGTTCTTGTTTGCTTGTTTTTGTTTACCACAACAGCTGATCAAAATTAAAAGTCAGTCGCATACAACGCATTGTGTGTAACTTGCAATAAAAACCGTGTACAATGCAAGAATTGCATGTATGAAAAACTCTGCGGCTGTAATTTGTTGTTATTTTTTGGACGAACGCCTCTAGAAAACGAAAACTGATTGCGAATATGTATATTTATACAGATAGTGTTATCAAAGCAGCTGAGTGTCTCTTTTTTATTGTTGAATTGACACAGACATGTCAGAATCAAGGCAAAAGGTTTGCTGTTTTCTTTTTGTATATGTTTGTTGCTACTTTTACCAAAGATTTGTTATTTTTAGCAGGCGAATAAAATTTGACGGTCCCTTGGATTGAAATAAGCAACAAATACGTGTTGTTTTTGACAAAATTCGAAAAAATAAGTTGTTTTAATGGTGCTACTACTTGCATAAATGGTATGGTCGCAGGTATTTCTTTAAATTATGACAAGTAGTGTGGATCACATATATGTCTGTGGTGTGTGTTAAAAATCAAATAAAAACCGGTGGCGGTTTTTGGCCTGGGCTTTCTTAAGCACTCTTTGAAATGCCACCCTTTGTGCATGTACATATATTTAATTCACATACGTATAATCAAAGAAAATAAAGTATAAAGAATGTGCATTTTAACATATTTTGGAATATTTTTCAAAAATATTTCATGACGCGGGGGGAAAGATAGAAGGGAAGGTTACAGAAACCAAGAGCGTAACAATGCGTTGTTCTCATCATGCGTTGTTTTCATCGTGCGTTTTTGTTGTTTGACCACTTTTTTATTTATTTTTCTTGGGTTAAAAACAGACGTCGGCACCAATGTCCCTCAGGGTAAGAACATCTTCGGCTTTTTACACACGTAGGACACGAACATCAAGAATGTTCGTTAAAAAGAGCGTAAAAATCTTCTCAGCTGTTAAAGAAGAAGGTTCATGTCGCTTTTTCAGACTTCAATTTACACTCAAAGAAATATCACAGTAGTATTCACTAATATCAATGAGAAATTATTTCGATTTTTGGAAGAATACTTGCCAAGTTAAATACGGCGTCTTTAGGGATTCAGTGCAGTACAATTTTTCTATATTTTCCGATCACATATACATATCATTGGGTTAATAAGTAGACTTGAAATTATTACTAACAATTTTCCTCTAGGTTAACACATGCCTATGGTTATGGATTAGTGAGTGAGAGAGAGAAAATAAGTTAAGAGAATTTATTTATTTACAGCCATATAAAAGTGTTAGTAATATACTCTATTTTTATTTTCATTTCATCAACATACATATGTAAAGCTGTCTATTTTTGGCTTAACAATTTTAGATAAATAAAGATAAAATAAAAAGTCCATGTTATTATTAAAAGAACATAAAGCTATCCATCTTTGGCTTAAAAATTAGGCCATGTTTTTTAGAAAAATAAAAAGAATAAAAAAACCATTTTTAACTAAAAGAAAAAAACGAGCATTCCAAAGCATTTAAAAAAAATTATACTATGAGACAAAATAAAAGAATGAAATACGCCGAGCTAATGACATTTTTAACACAAAATATTCTTCGAGTGTTATTCTGAAATAAAAAGATAAAGCATTCGCTCAACATGTGTTCTTGTCGCAGTCTGATCGACAACTAAATCAAAAAACACAAGAATACATACACATGTACATACGTACGATGAGAGCAACACATTGTTACGCTCTTTGTTTGTATTCATTTTCTTTCTGTCTTCCTCTCCCCTCACCCAGAAATGATTTAAAAAAAAAAAATTTGGTGATAGCGGGTCGTAATGTTACGACCCGTCATAAGAAATTTTACTTCTACATGATGCGCATCCTTTATATCCATATTCTTTGGTATAATCCAATCCAATCTGATCTTTCTGATCGCTTCGTACCGGTCTAATTTTTTATACGTATGTATTTCAATTATTTTATGTTTGAATAAAATTTTGTTAATTTTTTTAAATAATTTAATTATTTATTTATTTATTATTAATTATAGCACAACAAGATATTGATCTTATAAATGAAAGTGCTATAAGAGTAATACAAAGAAATAAAGCAATAAAAAGTCATGGATAATAAAAGCGATAATTTCATAATTTCCTTCACATTACACAAACAAAAAAAAAAAAAAAAAAAAAAGCGATAAAATACATAATATAGTATAAAAATAAAAATGAATAAGAACATGTGACAACCTCAGAAAATATAGAAATCGATGCAATAAATTAAAATAAACAAAGAAATAAATATATGTATGTATATAAAAAATAAATGACGAAAAATATAAAGAACAATATACATAATACATATATATGTACATACATGCTATATAATAAATGTACACCACAAAGGAAATAAAGATACAACAAAATATAAAGACTAAATTGGAATAAAAATGAAAATAATAAAAGCAAAATGAAAAGTAAACATGTACAAAACAATCAAAATATATTAATGTTGAAAACTACTTGAACATTGCCAATGTTCTGAATATGAATTGAGAATTCCAAAGACGAAGTTGTATGTATAAAAAACTGGCATTGTGATAAAAGAGTCATATCCATGTTGTATGATTTTCCTACCACATTGCTGACTGTCTTGATAAAATAATTTTCTGGAGAAGAATAAGGCATTTAATATTTAAGAGATTATCAAATTTAATTCCAAATATCTGGTATGAAATGTGTGAAACATGGTCCGGCAGTCCTTTAATAAATACATACATATATTGCTATGTTATTGTAAGCTAAGTTGGATTTGCGCTTATCATCGGTATCACAGTTTTTAAAAATTTGAGATCCATATAAAAGTACAGGGATTAAGTAGTTGTAACTTTAAATATAATTAATATGAATACTATTTATCAAAAATATGTAAAGCTTTTAATCAGTGATTAATTTATTAATTTTGTCTTTCGAAATTTTTCTCTGGCAAAACAGTTCATTAAATTGCGCTTTAAAAGATACTAAAGTATTAAGTGTATCTTGGCCCATACTTAGATAGATAGTTTTTATTCTTTTAAGCGTTGAAAAAGATCTTTCTGCTGAACAGTTTGCAACGGAGATACTAAAAAATTTGCAAAGTTATATGGGGCCTGTTCGTAAATGCATCATTGCGCTGCATGTTATGAGCATCGTGTTCATAAATGCAAACCTTGGCGGCACTGCAGCTGTCACATGTTCGTAAATGCAACATTAAATCATATTATGAGCAAATAAACACAAAACACTAATCATAAAAATGATGCATTGAATGAGTGAGAGAGAGAATGAGAGTTTTAACAATACGTTTCTTTTTTTTCTTCCTTAAATGTCTTCATTTTGTCATTTGTTTTATCGTCCAGTTCAAATATCAAATTTATTAATAATTTTTCCATTTCTGCGGTGTTTGCTCGTTCGTAAATGCAAACAAATAAATCAGCAAAAAGAAGCATCTGCAACATGTGATTGGCAACGTTAGCGCAAAATAATCATATTTGCAGTGCAACGTTGCATTTACGAACAGGCCCATGCATTCTGCATTGGGATAAACATGTTGAAAATTCCATGAATGTAATATATAGAATATACTTTGTGCACAACGCACATTTGGGCCGATGAATCTTTAAGTCGATGATGTAAATGAATGCATTCATTTGTAAATGTCTCTTCTAGATCATCAGGATAATTTTCGACAAGCCTGTTTGCTTGCCTTATTAATTTAGTTGTATCTATTTCAAATAAATTATTAAAAATGTAAGTTTAAAAAAAGTTTTTCGTATGTGATGAAACCTTTGGCTACTTCAATAAAAAACTCGCTAGATGATTTGATGTTGCTTCTTTGATGAATACAAGTGAAGTAATTTATTAACAAAGTATAATGTTTCAAAAGGGTTACGGTTTATGTTTTTAGTACATTTAAAATGAGAGAGAATTTGCCGAAAATTACCAAGAAAAGAAAATAGAAAAATTTGAGCATGTAGAACAAACATATGAATTTAATATGAGTACAATGAAGATCAAAAGTTATTATGATGATATTACAAACGTACTAAAGTCGATTAATAAAATTCAAATATTTTAATAATTATTTCGAAAAGTGTCTCAACATTCCGGCGGGGTTGAAAGTACCCACTTTCAAGAGTCTAAAAGAACTGCTAATTTTGTAATTGGTCTGCGAATGGTGCCTTTAATCGTCTTGACATCAGCTACTCGGATTTTCCCATCCTTTCCGGGTGCAGTAGCAACTATGCGCCCTTTGAGCCAATGAAGTGGCGCCAGATTGTCTTCGTGAACTAGTACGAGCATTCCTGGTTTTAAGTCAGGTGACGTTTTTTGCCAAGCCTTTCGTTGAATAATCTCATGTAAATAGTCAGAAGACCACGAATGCCAAAACTTCTGCTTTGCTGCACAAATGCGTTGCCATCGTTCAAGCAGGCTAATATTATCACATTGAATGGGACGTTCTGGCAGTGAGTTTAGGGGACCATTTACCAAAAAATGTCCAGGCGTTAGAGCTTCGATGTCGTTTGGGTCAGTAGACAGTGCGGCAATAGGCCGTGAATTCATTATAGCCTCAATTTCAATTAATGTAGTTGAAAGTTCTTCGAAAGTTAGCTTTGCTCCTGCTAGAGTACGATATAGATGACCCTTTGCGCTTTTCACAGCAGCCTCCCATAGACCGCCGAAATGTGGTGCCCTTGGGGGTATAAAATGAAAATTTATAAAATTATTTGAGCAAAAGCTGTTTAATGAATCTTGAAACTGTTTGTCTAGAAACGCGTTTTTTAGCTCGATAAGCTTGTTATTTGCGCCTACAAAATTTGTAGCATTGTCGCTGTAAATATCTGAAGGTAGACCGCGTCGCCCAATAAACCGTTTTAAAGCTGCAATGAAGGCTTCCGCAGAGAGATTAGACACCAGTTCAATATGAACTGCCTTAGTTACAAAGCATATGAAAATAGCGCCATAACTTTTGGTCGGTCGTTTGCCTCTTATTTTGTAGTAGGTGTCTATTGGACCGAAAAAATCAACTCCGCAGCGTTCGAATGGTCTGGCAGGTGTGACGCGTTCACGAGGCAGATCTCCCATTATTTGTTCCATCAGTTTTGGACGATATCGAATACAACTGATGCATGAGCGAACCACCTTCCTTGCTATGTTGCGAACGTTGATGATCCAGAATGTTTGACGAGAAAAAGCGATGAGAGCTCTGGGTCCTGCGTGGTAATTTGACAAGTGAAGATAACGTATGTAGCTTAGAACGAAATTACAATTCGGTAACAAAATTGGATGTTTTCTGCTATAAGGTATATTTGCGTTTTCGAGACGGCCACCTACGCGAACTAGTGGAAAATTGATACCTTTATCAATAAATAGTCCAAGAGACTTTAACGATGTTTTAATATCTACACCCTTGTTTAAATAAGTAATTTCTGAACTGAAGTGAAATTGTTGTAAATTCCAGGCTATACAATAAATCGCGTGTTGCTGTAGCTCAGCATTAAGTGCGGTTTTGTCACGAACAAATCGAAATAATAATGTTACAACGCGTACGGTTTTTAAATATGAACTTGATTTTTCGCATAACTTCAGAATCGAATTGTTATTAATTTCGCACTTAAAAAGTGACGATCGAACTGCAGATTTTACGACATTTTCATCACATTCACCAAGTGAGTTAGGCCATTGCTGTTCAGGATGTTTCAAAAACTCAGGCCCTGCAAACCACGACGATGATTTTAGACTTTGAAGTGAGCAACCTCTTGAGATTAAGTCAGCAGGATTTAAGGCTGTAGGTACATGTCGCCAAGAACCTATTGCTGTGGTTTCCTGGATTTCGGATATACGATTTCCTACGAAAGTGGTTAATGTTGAAGAGTGTAGCTGCAGCCACCTTAAAACAACAGACGAGTCGGTCCAAAAGTATACCCTTGGTACGAATGATTTAAAAAGCTGCGCTATTTTTCGATACAGCACTGATAAAAGATGAGCTCCGCATAACTCTAACTGGGGCATCGTTCGCTTTTTCGTTGGAGCAACTCTACATCGCGCTGCAAATAGTACGCTGGAAAAATGATTAAATTGATCTCGTGTAGTAACGTAAAAACAACATCCATAGGCACGTAATGAAGCGTCGCTGAACCCGTGAAGTTGTATGTCGATGTAATTCTTAGTTAACACAAATCGTGGTATAGAAATCTGATTTAAATTTTGTAAATCATCTAGGCACATAACAAGTGCATTTTTAACGTTGACCGGAACTTCGGTATCCCAATCGTAATTTTGTAGCCATAGATTTTGCAACAAGACTCTTAGAGTTATTATAATTGGACTAATGAGGCCCATCGGATCAAAAACTGACGCTGTTAATGATAAGATTGCTCGTTTTGTGTAAGTTGAAAACCTTGGTTCTACTTTAAACGTGAAGAGAAAGTTATCGTTTACCGGATCCCAATTGATTCCGAGTGCGCTTGTAACTTGCGATTTTTCCATATTCATGTTTTTTAATGAGGTGTTATCCGATTGAAAACTTGGATGATTCGATTGAAATTTTGCCATTTCTAACCCGCCTTTTGATAAAATGTACAAAACCTCCTCCTTAATTTTATTTAATTCTTCGATTGTGCTAGCGCCTGTCAGCATATCGTCGACGTAAAAATGATTTCGAATAACGGAAGCGCCAATTTTATGAGAAAATTCGAATTTAGCCGCTAAAAATTGTAATGAGCGTATGGCTAGAAAAGGTGATGCGGACATACCGTATGTAATAGTATTGAGTTGATAGACATTTATTGGTTGATTTTCGTTTGGTCTCCACAAAATATATTGGAAGGGTCTATGTGATTCGTGTATCAAAAACATTCGATACATTTTGACTATGTCGCCTGTAAGTACAAATCTATACATTCGAAAACGTAGCACTTGTAAACACAAATCGTCTTGTATAGTCGGTCCAACGAGAAGTATATCATTTAACGATTTTTCTGATGTCGTTTTGGCCGAAGCATCAAACACGACACGCAGTTTTGTACTTGAACTGTTAGGACGGAGAACACAGTGATGGGGTATGAAATAGTGGGCAGTTGTAAGATCTGCATTTGTTATGAGTGACATATGGCCCAATTGCTCATATTCAGTCATGAAATCAGAATACTGCGCCTTTAAATTATTATCGCGTGAAAGACGACGCTCGAGAGAATGAAACCTCTTTAATGCTGCGTTATATGACGAACCTAATGTCGAAAAATGTTCCTTAAAAGGTAATTTGACGATGATTCTTCCTGAAGAATTTGTTGCTACATTTTCTGTAAAATGCGTTTCGCACGATTTCTGTTCGGGTGTCCATTTCGTTGTTGGGTTGTGAATTTCTTCCATTTTCCATAAGAATTGCATTTGGTTATTAAGATCGTTTAATTCTGCAGTGGTAACCATGCATTTTGTTATTGAATGTTTGCTATCTGGTACGTATCGTCCCGTAACGATCCATCCAGCCTGAGTTTCTTGAAAAGTTGGCATATTTGGTCCGAGACTAAGTTTTTTACTTAACAGAATGTCGAAAAAGTATTCGGTTCCAAGCAACAAGTCGATTGATTGCTGTTTATAAAAAAATTCATCAGCCATGTCGATTTCGGGAATACGCCACTTTGTAATATCGATGTTGGTCGAGGGGAGATAACCTGATATGCGATTTGTTACCAATAAACCGACGGAAAATTCATGAGAGTTGAATCGAGATCTTATTGTGGACTCAACTTCGCATTTCATCTTAGATGAAGATTCTCCTACACCAGAAACTTCTACGAACGTTTTTCTACGAGGCAAGTTTAAAAGGCCAGCAAGTTTTTCGGTTATTAAATTTACTTGAGAGCAAGAGTCTAATAATGCTCTAGCTAGTTTGTATTCTCCCGTACTGTCCGAAATGAGAATAATTGCAGTTGCAAGAATGACACTGCTAGAATGATTATTCAAATGAGTATTTACGGTTGCTTGAGTAACAGGCTGATACGTAGTGCTACTAGTTGATGGTGACTCACGGTGCAATAATGTGTGGTGAGAATTTTTGCATGCTTTACAGCGATGCTTTGAGGTACAATTAGATACATTGTGGCCAGGCGATAGGCAATTAATACAAATACCAAGTTTTTTGACGGTATCAAATCTACTAGTGGAGTCTAGAGATTTGAATTGCGAGCAATGGTTACTCCAATGGTCTAAACGCTTGCAAAAGATGCAATTTCTTTTCACTTGTGCTACAAAGGAATGGTTTTGTTGACGCCGTTTTGAAATATTTTGTTTCTCGTGTATTACTGTTGCGTTCGATTTGTTGTTTGATATTGGTTGCGGTTCAATCGACTCTAAAAACTGACATCTACGCTCCAAAATCTTTGTAAAGTTTTCCCATGAAGGCAAAGAACTAAAATCCATAGCTTCTTTCCACTTCAGATTGGACTCGGAATCAACTTTTATTAAAATTAAATGAATGAGCATGGCGTTACAAATATCTTCTACACTTCCCAATGATCTTAAAGAGCTGTAAATGGCTGATGCGTTATCAATTAATGCCCGAAGTTGCAGAGCAGAAGGTTTATTAACAGATGGTAGCTCATATATATTAGAAATATGTTCGAGAAATATTAACGTTTTATTATCGTACCGTTCGTCAAGCCGCTGAAGAGCCTTTCTATAATTTTCGCCTGTTATTTCGAATGCACGTATAGTATCAAGAGCTTGACCAGATAGGCAATGTAACAAATGGTTGAAACGCTCAATTTCGGAGAGCGATGAATCGTTATCAACAAGCTGTTTGAACGTTGAAATAAAATTTTTATATGCAGCATATTTGCCATCAAAATGGGGTAAATGTAACTTGGGCAATTTAGATTTTGCAGTTGCTGGAATGGCGAAAGAAGATTCGATTGATCGTTTATAATTGTCACCCATAAGATCTATTATTTTCGTTTTTGTTAAGATGCACAATTCCTCTAAGTCAGCCCGTGAATTATCTTTAGGGTTATGTATTTCTATATCACTTTGTATAGAAAGTAATTGCTTGAAATAAGCTTCAACTAAACCTAAGCGACATTCAAGTTCAGAAGACGACATTGTATTTGTAACTAGGTTTTTAATTCGTGTTACATTTGCTTTAACAGCTGCGCGTTGCCTTTGCAGAGTCTCTGCTTCAGTCATTTTAACTTTTGTATGTTAAGGGAGCCAATACTTAATATCTCTTATCCAAATTATAATATTTCTCTTATAAAATATTAATATAAATATGTTGTTGATGTACAATGTACTAAAGAGAATTATGTACTAAATATGTATGTGTTTACAATGTACAATGTAGATATATATGTTTGAAATGGTTTACGGGATTTCTTTTTTGCTTTAAAGAAATGTTCTTTTTTTTTTTTTTTTTTTTTTTTTTTTTTTTTTTTTTTTTTGCTATGAGTTTGTTACATACATACGAATTGTTGACGATTTCTGGTTTTTTCGTACGTACTCCGTGTGTACCTATGTATGTATGTATGTAATCTGTATGTTTATATATCGAAGTATGTATGTACGATTATACTTGACACAACGGTTTTTTTTTTTTTATAAAAAATATAACAACGAATTTTATTTTTGTTTGATGAATAGATTGAATATTCTTCCTTTCTAGATTCTGCCGAATATTTAATTTAAATGAAATACCTGTATGTTTGATTTGCAGGTGACACTTCAAGTCTGCTTACAATGGATCCGAAATTTGTTTTATTTGATACTCCAAACGGGTTATGGGCTTGCTCGTCCGAGTTGAGATTTGTCCCACGTAGAAACTGGGTAGTGGTAACCGAAATGTCGAAACGATAGTGCTGCTATTAACTGTTGATCGATATTAATTGACGAAAAGTAATTGACGAAAAGTCTTGCTTATTCTGGAAACTCTTGCTCGAGTCGAATTCCAGCGTTGTTGATCGATGTTAGTTGACGAAAACTCTTGTTCGAGTTGAACTTCACGAAATTGCGAACGTAAGGGTGGGCCACGTCGGCTTTTGTGTGGAAACTCTTGCTCGAGTAGATTCCACGAAATTACGAATGTGAGGGATGTGCCCCGTTAGCTTTGTGTGGAAACTCTTGCTCGAGTCGATTCCACGAAATTGCGAATGTGAGGGTAGCCCCACGTTGGGCGCCAGAAATGATGAAACCTTTGGCTACTTCAATAAAAAACTCGCTAGATGATTTGATGTTGCTTCTTTGATGAATACAAGTGAAGTAATTTATTAACAAAGTATAATGTTTCAAAAGGGTTACGGTTTATGTTTTTAGTACATTTAAAATGAGAGAGAATTTGCCGAAAATTACCAAGAAAAGAAAATAGAAAAATTTGAGCATGTAGAACAAACATATGAATTTAATATGAGTACAATGAAGATCAAAAGTTATTATGATGATATTACAAACGTACTAAAGTCGATTAATAAAATTCAAATATTTTAATAATTATTTCGAAAAGTGTCTCAACAGTATGCTTCTTTACATTCAGATAATTCTACACTCAGACTATCCAAATAGGGATAATAAATATTTGTAAATGGTCCTCTTTCATTTACCCGTGCTGCATGATGATTTTTCTGAGACAAGAGCCGTAATGATAATACTCTTGAACTCCAGATAGCAATTTGGCTTTTTCTTCAAATTTGTTGGTATTTTGAATGATTGGCACCCCGTCTGAACAATGTGAACCAGTGTTGAAAAATTCAGTACTTTAGTACTTTTTTCATTCCAAAAATACCGTAGTACCCCCGCGACGCTTTCAGTACTTTTTTATTATTACATATTTTATGTCTTGCAGTTTTCAACTATTAATGCATTAGCAGCATGTTCAACGTAATGCTAAAGGTAAAATTAGGGTTTAGCACCGCTTAGCCAAACGTCCACGGAAGGTACATTCATTTTTAGAACACGAAAAGCAATGAAAACCCTTGCGGAACCGTAATGTAATTTCGGTAAGGATTTGCATTGCTCTTCATATGCTAAAAACGAACGCATGTTACATTACGTTCCGTCGACATTTGACTAAAAGGGGTTTTTACGTTTTGTTACGTTCCGAATCAACCGTTTCTGTCTTATATGTGAGAAAAAAGAATAAGTCGTTATGAAATTAATGCACACAAAATCAGTGGTGTGAGAAGTTAGATCATAATCCTGATTGAAGGGTTATAATGACCAATATATATCTATAAATATATATATATAAGTACCATTTCAAAATTTCAGTTTTGCAACACTGATGTGAACGCCGTTAACTTTTTCTTTTTGCTTTTTACATTATATTTCTTATCCTCTTTCTAAACCTTGAATTGTTAAGACGCAACTTTAATTTTCCAATAAAGAATATTTTTTGTTTAACTGAAATATTGAAACAGGTTATGGGCCAAGGACACAGTCCTGGTTAATTGTGAAAATATTTGGAAAGTTTTTTTTTGAGCAAGTGAAAATGGCGGAATAAGAAGTGTTTGCGAAAATGTCTTCATTATACCAAATTGAAAAATTGGATAATGACAATTACGACTCGTTCACAGTGGTTATTAAAAGATAATCGATGCTAAGGCTAAGGAAGCTTAGGATGAAAATGATGAACGTGCATTGGCGTCAATAACGTTGTGTCAAACCCAATCAGTTAAATTTAATAAAAAATTGTTCCACGTCCAACCAAGCTTGGTTACGTCTGGAAGAGACATATAAACCTAGAGGACCCATCCAGAAAGTGTCGCTGTACAAGTAGGTAGAGTGTTGGCTTATTAGACGAAAAGCCAGGGTTCGAGACCCAGGCCAGACATCAAAACAAAATATAAAAAGCATTTCTTCGGCGACTTCCTCTCAGCAGATTTCTGACAAAAACTCTGAGAGTAAATAAAATTGCTATGAAAAGTTTCTCAAAAATCTGTCGTTCGGAGTCGACTTTAAACTGTAGGTCCCGCCACTCATGTATAAAGAAATTAATACACACAACATAAGTAGTGTGAGAAACTAGGTCGTAATCCTGACTGAAGGGTTGTAATGACCAATTATGTATGTATGTATGAATTGGAGGAAAAGCTCGCGGAAACTGGCATTATCATCCAAGATGAATTTTAGTAATTATTATAGAATTAGTAATTATGTTGTTGTCCAGCTTATCTGGGGAATTTGCATTTTGTTGTTGCAATCGAAACACGAGATAACTTGCCAGTTTTATCTACCGTTAGGGAAAAATCTTGGAAGAACGCAACAGACCCAAGAAGAAAGACAGAGATTTAGCAAAAGACTAAATTGCGAAAAGATGTCAAAAGCAAATTTAAAGGCACATGCTTCAACTGTGGTCAAACGGGACATTTTGCAAATAAATGTCATAAATGTAAAAAACAACCCCAATAATTGCACGCGAGACAAGTGTTAAACACAAATGCAATGAAACAGAGTGAGTGGTGCGTCGACAGCGGTGTGACTGCGCATATGTGTTGTAGCAGAGAAATGTTTAAAGATTTCGTGGAACGCGATAAAATTATTTCTTTGGCTGGCGACAAACAAATTGTCACAAAAGGAGATGTAGAAATTATAAATAATAATGATTTGGCAATTAAATTCCAAAATGTTCTTTTTTTTTTGCCAGAACTAAACATGTATTTTATATCAGTGAGCCGTGTTGTTGAAAAAGGTTTAACAGTAACATTTGATTCAACGTCTGCAACTATACGAAGATTGAATGGCACAGTGGTACTGGAGGCAGCAAAATATGATAATTTGTTCTTGACTAGAGGCAAGACTGAAACTTTGTTTGCTGCTAGTAATATGGGTCAAAAATGGCACAATCGATTTGGCCACGTTAATTTTAAATCATTGTCTGACATGTAGAGCAAATGGTATTGGGAATGAAATTGAAAGAATCTTCCAATACGGGACAATGTAGAACGTGCATGTTATCAAAACTTCAGAATCTACATGAGTCTGAGACCAGATTGAGAAACATATTGGAACTTATTCACAGCGACGTGTGTGGCCCTTTCAATGTTAACACGCTTGGTGGTTCCAGATATTTCGTTACGTTTATAGGCGACCATTCAAGGCGAATATTTGTTTATTTCATTAAGGCCAAAAGCGGTTTTGAAAAAGTTCAAAATATTTAAACAACACGAGGAAAAACAAACCGGGCGAAAAATTAAGGCTATTAGAAGTGACAACGGGCGTGAATTTGTCAAGAATGAATTTGATTCATTCCTGGAGAAGGAGGGTATAGCTAGGCAACTTACGGTTCCCTGCATCCCACAGCAAAATGGCATAGCCAAAAGGTCAAATCGAACATTGGTGAAAATGGCCTGATCAATGATGATTTATAATAGTGTCCATCAATATTTGTGGGCTGAGGGCTGATGTATTCACCAGCATATTTACGGAACAGATATCCAACTAAAATATTGGTTGATAGGACGCCTTATGAAGTCTGGTTCGGAAGAAAGCCAAACGTACAACATCTGAGAACATTTGGTTCTTATGCTGTATCATTAAATAAAGCTGGTACTAAAAAATTCGAAGCCAAGGGTCAAAGCTTTATCATGGTTGGTTATTCTCAAGTGGCCAAGGCTTATCGCTTGTTTGATGAAGATAACCGTTTTCTATAATAAAATCTAAATCATCGTTTTTGCAGACCAGCCTTTTTTCTAAATTATAACATGCATAGTGTCGAATTGACCAGCGAGTTTAAGAGAGGCTTTTGAGTCTTAAATTGGTCCGCTGCGCCAAGAGCTCCCAACGATGTGTAGATATTGTAAAAAAATTATAAAGTTCTTGCGAAATCGACGCCTTAGGGAATAAATTCATCTGTACAATTATAATGATCGACATGTGCAATATCAGGTGTAGAAACTACAATGACACCAAAATACTTTGCCAATTACACTTCAGTAGAAAGGCATTGTCATACTTTATCTCGAATCAGGATTATAATTTCTTCATAAACTGTTTTAGATAAGTACGATGTATTTTCAGTCCCGCGATGCACCTAAGTTTTTAAATGCTTTGATAAAAATGGATCAAGCTCGGCAAGAATCTCTACTGTTCCAAAGAAATTTAAATTTTTGGGTGTTTCCAATTTGTTCTGAATGTCCCTGAAACGACAGTCCTGTTTTTACGAGTGATTTAAAAATTGCAATTATTGTGTATACAACTTTTCTCCAATACGAAATTTCTTCACCGAGTTGTTTTATTATACATTGATCTCCACGTCCTTAAACTACTGCTCGAGTTTTTAGATGATAAACATTAGTTTTATGAAAATCTGAATAGTTGTGAGCTTCAACCCGTGTATTTACATTTTTGCAGTCACCAAATAATAAACAAGTAACACAAAATATAGAATCTTGAGTTTCTTAATAAATCAATTTGAATTTCTCTTTTTTTAAAGTATGTTGAAAGAAGTTTTTAAAACAATACCTTGTTTTTTTATTGTAAACTCTTTTGGAATGTTTGAATTTAAATTCCACAAATAGAGATCAATATTAGCCTTTAAAGCATCAGTTCTCATCAAATTATCAACTAACAAGTTTGTTGAAGGAGGGTTTGAATGTACAGTCGAACTTCCCTATAATGAATCTTGACGGGACCAGAAAATCACTTCATTATATAGAAACTTCATTATACAGAAATTATATTTTTCCCCCACTTTTTATTTAAAATAATTAGGCATATTAGTTTGGCTTACACTTTTCCATTTTTCTTCCACATCAAAACCTTGTAATACCAAATAACAAAACCATTATATAAAAATTATATTTTTTTCCATTTTTATTTAAAATAATCAGGTATTTTAGTTTGGATTACACTCTTCCATTTCTCTTCCTCAACAAAACCTTCTAATACATTAAGAGATTTAAATACATTAGTCGGCACGTTACTCCTCATCTCCACAAAAGTTCGAAGTACATCTATTGATGAAGAAACGTGCTCCAATGTAGGTATCGTCTTATTGACGTCAGCCAATTCTTCACTGGCCGGTTCTTCTTCATCGTTATCTGACTCTATAAATGTAAAATTAATGTACATCACACATTTATTTGGCATTAGGATTAAAATATGTATGTATGCACACAAAACTAATAAATAAATATGTATGTACCTGCCATAGCCGAAACTCCACAAGTTTCCAGAACACTGATGAGAATATCCTCATCGGATGGGATGCACATCAATATCACCATTGACATAATCTTCAAATGATGCATCAACGTTCGTTACTTCCCTAAATGAAGCCTGTAGAGCAGCCAAATCAGCTAACGGAAGAAAGTCTTCCTCATCCCAATGAGTCCGCAGGCCATCTTTCGAAAATCCTGCCTTTCTGAAACAATTCGCAATTGTTTCTGGTTTTACAAAGGCATTCCACACTGTGCTTAAATTTCGAATAGCTTGAAGCAAATCTATGGTCAAAACAGGTTCGTTCTCCTCCATTTCTCACAATATGTTCATCAAAATTCGTTTTCTGTAAAGTTGTTTTATGTTGTAGATGATGCCTTGGTCCATTGGTTGAAGTAAGGACGTCATGTTCGGAGGAAAATACGCAAGCTCAATATTTTGCAGTTTATCTTTTGCCTCCTTAGGATGCGCAGTGCAATTATCAATAAAAAGTAAAACCTTCCTTTTCTGAGAACCAAATTTTTTATCCAGCTCTAAAAGCCACTTCGTAAAAATGTCACCTGTCATCCACGCCTTTTTGTTGGACTGATAATCTACATCTAGAGATCTTATTCCTTTAAAACATCTAGGATTTTTGGCCTTTCCTATAACAAGCAGTTTCAGTTTCTCCAAACCAGTCATATTGCTTGCTTCTAGGACAGTTATTCTCTCTTTGCTCTGTTTTCCACCAAAGCATTTCTCATTTTTAAATGTTAGTGTTTTGTTTGGCAAACATTTAAAAAACAAACCAGTCTCATCGGCATTAAAGATGTCATTTTGATCATATTTTTGTATCAATCTCGGTAAAACATTCACTATCCATTCCTCCCGATCTCTTACGTTGGCGTCAGCACTTTCCCCACATAAGGTTTTTGCTACAATACCATGTCGTTTTTTGAATTTGTCTTACCATCCTGTGCTAGCTTCAAAATCTTCGTGTCCCAATACATCAGCGAACTCTTTGGCTTTTTGCTTCATTAATGGCCCAGATATAGGAAGATTGTTACCACGTGCGGCAGTTACCCATTTGAGCATTGCTTCATCAATATCGTCAAAAAGGCAGGTTCGAAGCCTTTTGCGTTTTATGCTCAATTGCTCGTCTTCTACATTTTTTAGAATCACAGCCTGGTTTTTTAAAATATTTGATAATGTGTTGGGAAGAATTCCAAACTGCCTAGCCACATCTTTTTTTTAATCCTTCTTCAACTTTATTAATAATTTTTTTCAAGAGAAATGCTACTTCGCTGATTCATTTCCGATCACTGAACACCGGCCACTGATGTCAAAATTGTTATTGATGTGGCCAAGGCGAATTCATTATAAGGTGAGAGCGAAAGACCAGCTGATAGGAAGTAACAATGTCAAAAAATTTTTGTTTTTTGTTTTGATAATCAATTTCGTTTTTCTTCCCATCGTCATTCTTTAACAATTTTTATAAATTTTTTTAACATTTTTCTTCCCATCGTCATTCTTTAATCAACATTTTTCTTCCCATCGTCATTCTTTAGCAATTTTTATAAATTTTTTTAATATTTTTCTTCCCATCGTCATTCTTAAGTCAGCTGTTTTTGACAACATTACTACTTCTCAACAACAAAAAATCCCTGTTGTTTTTGTATTGTTGTACTTATTGTAATAATACTCTCACCTTATAATGAATTCGCCTTGGATGTGGCTTTCTTTTTTTTGTTTGTTCTTATTTTCCTCTTTTGGGAATCCCCTCATAATACGTGGCATCTTTCTCGGTACACAGAGTTGTTAGTATGCGTAACAGAAAATTGTTTGAAAAATTCATGATATGGAGACAAAAACGCATGTGAGTCAAATATTACACCTGCAAAATTGCTTCATTGTATAGAAAACTTCATTGTATGGAAATTCATTATAAAGAGATCAAAAACAATGAAATTGGAACGGAAAAAGTTGTGTGTTTGAAATCAATTCATAATAGGACGAGCTTCATTGTTCACTATAGAGAAGTTCGACTGTATTTGTTCAATATCTTTTGTTGAAATTTGTTCTAATGCTCTGGTTAGTCAAGCGTAGGAATCGTAAAAACGTAACGTACGTTTCCGTAAATAACGTTTGTGTAGTTATAAAAACGTTAAAAACGTGACGTCTGTCTACGAAGAACGTAAATAACAACGAAACAGAACACAAAGCAACACACACACGAACACAATGCAAAGAAATTGATATACACTGTATACTATATACTATTGTATACTATACAGACATTTGCGCGAAGTCAGCTGTTCAGAACAGTGATGAATATTGTTAATGTCATGCAAAAGTAAAAAAGTACCAATTAATTGAAAAAAGTTATATTTGTTTCTTAAGTTTTATGTTATTATAAATATTTATTCTTGTAATATTATAGAATATTACATTTTTGGTTCAATCTGAGTCAATATTTATGGAATTTACATGTAAGTGCACTGTCGAATATTGTTCTATTCAAAGTGATTGTTTTGTTTTTCTTTATTAAATTGCAAAACAATACCTCTAACTAGAATAGTAATAATAATAAAACAATTTTATAATTCTTTATGCATGCTGGAATAATAAGAATATGTATTTAAAAATTTTAAATATATTTATATAAATATGAAAGTACCAAAGAGCGTATTTACGTCACATTGCCACTCAAAATATATATTATTTGTTTATTTTGTCGACAAAATGTCGACGAAGATGGGTATGCAAAATTCTCAAATAATCTCCTTTTTCCTTATTATGTTATTGATTCTTTGCAGTGGTCCGAGGTGCCACCATGTGAAGCAACCCCATACCATAACATTTCCTCCACCGTGGCGGCGCCAGCAATATTGCTTACCATTGGACTGAAAGCGGTTGAATTTTGATTCGTCTGTCCAGCTCACATGTTTCCAGTCATCCACTGTCCAATTTCTGTGTTCTCTGGCAAACTTTAACAGTGCCTTTACATTTTTAGGCAAAAGTGCAGGTTTTTTCTTTTTTACTGCTGAGGTATAGCCAATATCTTTAAGAGCTCTACTTGCCGTCCAGTAGCATAAGACGAGCATCTGCATTAGTTAGTAGTTTTTTACGACCTCTGTCTTGAAGCTAAGGAACAACAGACCGTTTTTGGACTTTGATGACTTCCGACTGACTAATTCCAAGTTGTTTACAAATTTCCCTGGTAGAATAGCCACTTCCAGTCAAAGCAACAATACTATCTTTAGTTGATTTCGAGAGTTTCTTCATTTTTTAATAGAAATTAATTTTTGTTCTATAAGTTGCAAAAAATATTCGCTCAACGAGATTAAGTAATTAATATTAAACTAATATTTTCTTAAAAAGTCAAAGTAGTGCAAAAACATGAAAAAAATAACGATAGTTTTTGATTTAGTTTTTGCAAACATATCATAAAATGAAGACGAGCAAAATTGGAGTACATGCGAGTTGATTTTGCTTTGTTTTTTTTTTTTTTTTTTTCTTAGGGCTTGATGATTTCTGTTTTAAATTTTATATTATGTTGTTAATTACGAAATGCTAAATAAATGACAAAAAACTTTTGAAGTTTTCTTTATCAACAGAGATTTTTCTGGAATTTACAGTGTCAAGGCTGGTGTCCCTCAGGGTAGTGTGTTACGCCCAATTTTATATACAATTCTTACATCGGATATGCCCGTAATAAATAACGTACTAGTTGCAACCTACGCAGATGATACAGCGGTGTTAGCTGCTGACACAGATTCGGACGTTGCATCACTATATTTTCAAAGAGAGCTGGATGAAATAGGAATTTGGCTAAATAAATGGAAGATAAAAGTCAACACCGAAAAATCTTTACACGTAACGTTTACTTTGCGTCGTGGAAACTGCTCACGTATATCCATTAACAACAATAATATTCCGCAATCTGACACAGTCAAATATTTAGGCCTACACTTCGATCGCAGGCTTACATGGAAAAACCACATTAAAGCTAAGAAGCAGCATCTTAAATTAAAATTCAAGCGCCTATTTTGGTTACTAGGTCTCAAATCCAAACTAAGTCTCGAGAATAAGGTAATTTTGTACAAAGTAATGTTAAAACCAGTATGGACCTACGATATACAGAGGTTTCAGTCGAAAACATTGAGGTCCTTAGTTAATGCTCCATGGTTTGTATCAAACAAAACAATTCATGATGACTTATCAATTCCGATGGTTAAAGAAGAAGCTGGAAAACGTAGCGAAAATTACTTGGAGAGGCTGAGTAATCATTCTAGCCCATTGGCAATAATGCTATTAGAAGACACAAACGAAGTGAGAAGACTGAAAAGGAACCACATATTGGACTTGCCGTTTCGTACCTAATTAATTATACATTAATTAAATTCTGTGTACATATATGTATGTAAATATTAATATAGATAAAACTTTAGGATTTTTGTATATAATGTATGTATATATAATAAATTTTTGAAATAATTTTAACAATTTTTGTTTTTGTATATTGTTGTTCTCATTGGAGTTCAACAATGAATGTTATTCTTTATTTTATAAAATTTACTTAATATCCTTGGATAGATTGTAAATAAAACGAATAATAAAAAAAAAGTTTTCTTTATTACTTTTAGTTTTATTCAATAAAAAGCGTCCAAAATACAAACATGTACTCATTTGTGCACCTCACTGTATGTACGTATTATCAAAATTTAAAGTTAACATAAACATAGTGTTTACAATTATATAATTCTCTTAATTATATTCAGTAATTAAATTGTTTAAATCTAATGGCAAACGAACGTAAGGACAATTCAATATTAAAAAGGCTTCGCAGGTCTAGGCGTACGTACATCCATCACTGTGGTGAACGTGAAAATGCAGTATAAAACACAGGGTTGCGCAATTAGCTTATGACGAAATTTGTTTTGCGATTTTGATAGAAATCTCGTAAGTAATAGATTTCGTTCAGATGTAAATAAACTCATACAGTTTATTCGTATTTTATATTTTTGAATATATATGTACACTAAAGAGCAAAGTCATAACATGATTTAATACTTTCTCTTTTTCGTGTTTTTATGTTAAAATTTAGTAAGTATTTTTCTTGTAATGTATTTTGGACACAGTCAAATGTCACTACAACAACAGTAGCAGGAAAGAAAATTAAATAAAAAGAAATGTTACAATTTTGTACTCTCTCACATTTAGTTTGAGTGCTTTAACTTAGTTTATTTATTGTTTTTTGACATAAAAAGTAAACGTGAAGAAGGGATTGGGTAAATTAAGAAATGAAAAACCGAAATGTATCATTTATTGAGGAATGAAGAGTCGGTAAAGAAAGTAGCAAATTAATGTTAGGCACATGTCGGTGCAAAGGTTAAAAATGAATATCACAGACAATTAGAATAAAAACAGGAAATAATTAATGTGGAGTAGATATTGAGTAACTCTCGCTGCAGTGCTTGTAGATTTAAATATTATTGCGCACAGCTCTCTCAGTAATGGATGCGAGTAAGTAATGTCTAGATCCGAACTGACAATAATGAATCAGTAATTACCAGCAAATGAATAATTACTCTTTGTCTAATGGTGTCCGTTCTCCTAGTTAGGCGGCAAATAGGCACCAACTCTGTATCAATAGAGATTATCCGTTGGCTCAATGAGCTAGTCCGTCTGTATCCTTATAGTTATCGTTAGTGGCTAATAGATGAGTCTGTTTCCTTTTCTTTCCATTGTCATAAAAAAATCATGCCCTATGCATCCAGGAAAGAGCTTAATAATCTGCGGAAACCCAGATAATACAGCGCTGGTATCAGAGGCTGTAGTCAGTTTTAAGCTACTAGTGCACTAAAACCATTAACGGTAGGTAGTCGGTAGGCCACCAAAATAAGAGCGTATACGTATAAATATAGAGTATATGGCTCTTTAAAACAGGTATCCAATCCCATTGTACCTCTTGTTTTGGTTACTGGATTAGTCGGGGGATTAGTCGAAGAATGGTTTAAAGATCTCCGAAACATTTCCTTCGGCATTTTCCTAAGGCACAAAGACTTCGCATTCCGCTTAAGTGATAAACTTGCCGAAGAGCTCACCGAACAAGAGAAAAATTGTGTAGGCAATTGTCATACCTGTTTTATCCTGCTAAGCGAAGCACTCAAGAAAAAGACAGTTAGATTACAACAGAAATAGAGTCGATCGGGGATGTTCCACATTGGCTAATATCTATTCAGGTCAGGTTACCCCCCGAATGAAATCCTGGCCGTTTTTCAGTTCAATAATCTGCAGTTGCCCATACAGGACTGGAAAGTAGCTAAGATTGCTGAAGCCACTGTCATTCTGAACAGTAATCCTTACCGTTTCTTAGGAAAACATAACGGAAGGTGTTAATTTATTTATTAATTTTTAGCCTGAGCGTTGAGCGCTTTAAAACAATTTTGTAGGTATGCGTGCCTTTAATCGACTTAAAAATAAATTTTCTAATTGATAACTGGTAACTTCAGATGCCTATGTGATGTGATACATAAATAGGTACCGTTATAATTAATAACACCAAGTTCTCTTTTACCTATCGCAAGAAGAAAATAATGTAAATAATACAAAATATAATTAAATTTAGCGAATATTTGTTATTTTAAGATTTTGCGATTTGAAGACTTTTAATGGGAAGTATCCCAATATTAATATTTGACTAGTGTTTAATATTATAATGATTTATGAAATTAGTTTCTGTTAAATAAACAATAAATGTGAATAAATGAAAATCAGTAAAAATAAAATATTTTCATTATCAATGAAGGAGTTCAATAGTTTCGGAACCAACTTCCACAGATTTTTCAAAGTTGACAAAAGGGTCAAGCCTCAAGCTCTACAGAGCTCTTTCATTCGCCAACGAAGTCACTGATATGATCTTTGGTCTTGTGGCTGTTTTTTTTCTAGAATCTGCGACGATACGCCAACTTCACTGTCGCCAAAAACGATCAATTGTAGTGAAAGTTTATCAGGTAAGAGCAGATATTGTGGTTAAAGATACTATTAAAACCTTTATGCTATCTGAATTTGTAGGTAAAGACATCCGTATTGCTACCTTCGAGTAAAACTCGGTAAATGTCTTTTAAGTTTCTTTTGAAACTCCTGTGTTCGGCATCAATTGACTCCACAACAGAGCTATTTACTTAAGTATTAAATGAAGTTGAAGAAAAATTTCGTAGATCTATTAATAAAGGCAAAGTCAAGCCCATTTGATAGACTCCAGAATTTACCGTAAAGCGTAAGGTTTGCAGGACACTGTTTTGTGAGGACAATGTGCCATACAATGAGCTAAAACATTTAACCAGCACACAAAATAATATAACCATATATCTGATGGTTACTGGACTACCAATAGTAAAAGCAATCTGGCTGTACTCCTAGCCATCAAGGAGTTACATTGCCAGTCCCTAGGGCTCAAAAATAGATGTATATAAATCTGTCCCTAAGGGAGTTAAAGGATCTTCCACTAAGAAGCTTGGGACAATCATTGACGTCAATCAAGCAGCATAACAAGTCTACAAGAAGGGTCAGATGCAAAAATGTTTATGTGTATTATAAGGAATATCCTCTGACTGCTTTCCTTGTTATGCAGGATGATTTTAATATTATTGACGTGCCATGAGACAACTGAATATTGATCTTGCGGTCATTGCTTTTGTTGAGAAACAAAGGTATAGTCGCACCGAATCTACTTTGGGGACCTGAAGTGTTTTTAAAATGTTGGTTTGAGGAACACCACAAAGTGGTGTACTATCGTCTTTGCCGTGAAACCATAACGTTAATGTTCTGCAAAATGGTGCATTATTATCGCTTATGCAGGCAATAATTACAAGCTAAGATTCAAATCTACTTCCCGAAATTCTGGAATCCGGACTGAAATAACTATCTTTCTATACTGTGAATGGTCAAGAAGACGTTGTACTCTATTAAAATAAGTTTTTGAATTCTCTTGATTACACCGGCAAATCTGTAAAAATTAAAACTTAAAGAATTAAATTGAGTGTTTTTATTTTGTATTAATATTTTTATTTTTAGAGACGTTAGGTTAGGTTAGATTGGAGTAATAGCATTGATACCAAAAGCTCACTTGAGCACGCATAGCGGCTATTTGTGATGCCACAAGTGGACGCAGTCCCTGAACTGCGTTCAACCACGGAGGAAGAATTTGGTCAGCGCAAGGGCTGAACATTTAAAACACGACTAACACACGCTGGAAAACCAGCCCGAAAGCTTGATAAACGAAGTTATGACCTTGACGTCAATGGACAATAGCTCCGTCAAGCTGACAGGGATTGGAGAACCAAATAACATACATCTGCAACTCACAAAAGATTGACATTGACAAAGAAAGTGGAGAACAGTATCCTCTTACTCAGCCTATCTGCACCCACGGCAGAAGTCGTTAAATGGGAGCTGCATTCTTTCCGTGTGTCTACCCATAACACTATGACCTGTAAGCATGGCCACTCTCGACTTAAATGTTATCGGAAATGTATGTGTAGAACTTAATTCAACTCGATTGTATAGCCAAATTGTACGATTCAATATCAAACAGAATTTACGAAGTTTTGATTAATAAAGGAGGCACAACACGCTATTCAAGTTGAACATTTGAAGTAGAATTTTCAAAATAAATAAACTGAAACTCATTTAATACCACAGACATTCATGCAAGCTATTATTTTTTAGGAAGTTCTCTTCAAGTGGTTCATATTTTTTGGTATTGATTGGTACAGTTTTCTGGAGTAATTTTTTTTTCTCAAATAGGATATAAAAAAATATAACAAACCGTAGAAGATAAAAGCGATAAATAAAATAATTGATTTTAAATTATTGACGTTTTTGCACTTATTATTTCAATGTAAATTCTGTCTATTCTATAACGCGAACAGGGCTAGTCAAGGATAATATAACCAATATATAATGATGAAAATATCTTATGAGAAATTATAAATATGGAGATGTCACAAAAAATCCTATACAACTTAATATTACATCTGCACTTCGTTTCAATTTCGTTCTAGCTAAGTAGGCGTTTGTTTACTATAACTGGTCTTAGGATGATAACAGGCCGTATTGTCGCAGCTTAGAAACAACGCTGTCTGTAAGCATCTCTCGAGATGTTGGGCTGACTAGCCTAACTAGAGAATATTATACTCTCTGTGTCTCTTTCTGGGGTCAAAGCACACCCGAGATGACTTATTTGGAGGAGATTTAATCCTCTATATTTTTATTAATTTCATAAACCAATTTTTTCTCCTTTTCCTTAAGTATACGTATAATAAATATTAATATTTAATTTATTACAATGAACTAACGAAAATGTTACGAGCTATCTACTTGCACATGTGATCTTGTACCAAATACGTACAAAACTGTACAAAACACACGTATATGGTGGTGGAAAACAAAATCAGTGTAGCTATTAACCGTTTGACTTCTACGCGGCGCAAAAGCGCTGCGTTCATTTGTTATGAAATTCGCATTTGCGCTGCGAATTTCATTGTGAAAATTTAGTCAAAAAGCAAAAATAAAATTAAAAGACGAGATATGGGGTCTTCTTTTTATACACAGGTTATTAGAATTTTGTAGATTTTTTTTATTATAATAATTAATTGTAGTTTTCCAGCAGTTTTCGAATGTTCTCACCAGAATCGCTTAGCAGTCAAACGGTTAAAATTGTAAATTGGTATAAATGTTTTCACTATGATAAGCACCACAAAAAAAAAACAACATCAATGATAAAAAACTTAAAATATGCTTTTCAAAAACATCAACAAATATATGATGAACGTAAAAAACAAAAATACTTTAAAATAACGGCACCTACTAAACTTTAATTCTTGTATTTGGTCTTCTCTTCAATATTCTTTACGTAAATTTTTAAAAATTATTTTGAGAATTTTCTCCGTACTTATTGATCTTATTAGAAGTAATAGAGATACATAAGTATTGTAGGAAAAACCAAAATAATTGCAGATCTATAGTTGACAAAGTATTAAAAAGAATAATTCCACAGAAGTTTCCATTGGGATGCCTAGATGTTCTAGTAGGTAGCGTGCTGAAGTGCCGAGGCTGTAAGCTCGATTTCCACCAGAGACCCTGTGTGTGTTTTGTGAATGTCTGATTGTGGATATCAATTATATACAATTCACCGCAATAGAACAAAAGTGAAGAAGGTTTTACAGAGGTTATTAAAAAAAAGAGAGCAAAAAAGGAAAATTTCAAACAAAAAAATAAAATTTGTTTCATACTACACCTTTTTTTCTTTCTCCTATAACTACTATCTTTCTGTTATTCCAACACAATGTACTGCATGAGTAGAAATCATCCCCTGAAAGTTGGTCTTAAAACAAAAAAAAAAAAAAAGAAGCACCAGTAAAGCATCAGCGTGTACGACTCATACAAATGGAAACTTCGCTGAACGAACAAAGCTTAATAACTTCGTGTTCTACAAAATCATCGGATTTTTTATTTGAGCCAAAATTTAAATTTTAAAAGATTTAATTTAATTTTACTTTTTAAAAGCTTGATGTTTATTTATTAATTTATTTATTATTATTTTTTGTTACGTTTTTAATATACAATATGTTTGATTGTGTAAAAAGAAAAATATTTACAGAAATCTCTGTGTTAGTATTTTTCATAAAAACATTAAAATCACTGAAACAACTGGCTCGATTTTCGGATGACTGAATCACTCACTGTAAGTTTGTTTTCTCGAACTAAAAATTTATTTCGATAATAAGGTGATCAACAATCTTTTAAAGATATAATAATTAGTTCTTGATTTTTGGCAACTACATATATTTTTAAAAAAGTAAAAGAGAATTTTATCAAGATTTTTGTTTAGCTAAAAATATTTGAAGAAAATGAAACCTAAATCATTAATAGAAATGTATGTAGTTGTTTTTTATGCTTAATTTTATTTATAAACATTTTAAAAATAATTAAAGCTGTTAACCAAATTTATTTAATCTGCCGCAACACACTGTGGAATAGCTCCCGACCATTTTCCATTTTTGAGGCATTTTACCATTTTAGGTCCACGTAACTCAAGACCAGCATCGCATGTAAAAGTTATACTCTCACCTATAGCATAATAAAATTGTACAGAAGACATGTGTCCACTGATCGCAGTGCCTGGATATGAACAGGCCTGTACACATTTTGGTAAGCCACCAGACCAGCGACCATTATCCTGACAGGCAATTATCGGTTGTCCTTGCATCATATATTCTGGGTTGCAATTAAACTGTACAACATCTCCAGCACGATAAGGAGCTTGCCCTTGAGCGTAGCCATTTTGGGGAGCACCAGGATTTTCGCACTGTACTTCAACACACGTTGGAAATGGGGTCGCCCATTCTCCTGAAGGCATGCATATAGCTTCAGAAGGTCCTCGTAAACCATAACCGGATGAGCAAGAAAACGCAGCACGACCACCTACTTCACGCGACAGCACAGAAACTCGTGGTGAACTAATATTGTTGGGTAACGGTATATCTCCGCACTCTACACTTTCACAGACAGGTAAGGGAGCACTCCAATTTCCGCTAGGAAGACAAAAGAGCTCTGAGGCGCCAATAAGTGAGTTTCCGTTAGAACATGACATCAAAACCCTCGTACTGAGTTTTGTTTCATTTGTGTTAACGATCAGTCCACGTCTGGTTGGAATTTCAGGACAGTTGATGCTTTTTACTACTACTTCCACTGAATGTTTATGTCTTGCGGGTGTTTCACAAGAATATGTTCCAGAGTCATCAGTCTGAGCATCTGTTATAGTAAGTCTATACTCCAGTGTGGCATCTCGACCCTCCTCAGTTACCCAGCCCTCGGAGTAGTTTCTACAATCAAACGGGTAATATTACATCGTAAGAGCTTCAATAATTTAAAAACTAATATAATTTATTACTCACTTGTAGTCGTGACTTACAGACCACTTAGGATTTCCAAAACGTCGCATCCATAAACATTCCATATGAAGGGTTGTGCCAGGATAAACAATTAATTTACCGTCATTACTTTGAGCTATTGGTCCGTTTTGACGTCTAAACAATATGGTAGGAGCTTTTTCCACTGAAATATTTTATTTATATTTTAGTGCAATATACTCCTATATAAATATGTATGTATATATGTATGTATATAAGATTATTTTTCATGTCCGTCAAATGTTTAATTGTTCAAACTATTTGACGATAAAAGAATAAAGTCCTCGTTGTATTGTGATAACTTATCAGTTGTTTTTGATAAACAAAGAAAAAATAAAATCAAGTTTTCGATTGCGCCAAAGTCTGAATATTCGAAATTAAAGTGAAAGTTCAAAATTTAGCAAATTTTATTAAAAATAAGCCACAATATCGTATACACAGCAAATTCACATAATTCAGCTGTTGAGGATATGCATCTTTTTGCAAGGTTTTGAAAATTGTATACGAACCCGAAAAAAGTTAGCGGTAAAGGGAGATGGTACGGTCGTCCTATCGAGAGGGATTGGTTATCGTGGGGGTATTATAAAAAAGTTTTTATAAAAGTTAAGTGGCTAGATGATGGGCCTAATTCAGTATCAGTGTTTCTTAATTACAAAATTTTTTTTAATATTGTCCTAATCGCAATTTGTGAAGCTAATGACACGTTCATTGCAGCAAGCGTGGGAACTGATGAATGTTATTCCATTAATATTTAATTATAAATTAATATTTCAAAATGAACATTTTACTCTTGAAGGAATATTTTCAACATGTCCTTTAGAGCAATCAGTTTTAAAAAACATGATCTCTATGCCACGGGAAAGTCATTACATCTTTATCATCGACTGCACTTTCCCATATTTTTCTAGGGCATACAGCTTTTCTTAGCAGATCTTAGCAGAGAATACTTTTGTCATTTTCGCAGATCGTTGAATTTGAACAGTGATTTAACTGTTGTTACTGTTGTATACATATTTATATTATTTTTTTCGAATTTAATATGTAAACATTCGTGCATGAGTGACTTTGTATCTTTCTCTCACATAGGAATTCTTCCGACTAGATATTTTACAAAGTTCAAGGATGCAACAGCGTTTGTAATTTTGAAGGTATGGTAAATCACTAACCTTGAGTTAATATTAGATTACTGTTTTAAAAAACATATCTTGGAGTTCTGTTTCATGACAATGGATTAGTTCAACCTATATGCTTTGCAAATTGTGTGTTGGCTTATTAGCCTTGAGGTTACATAGATATCTCAAACAAAAATATGAAAAAAAATTTTCTTCGCTGAATTCCTCTCAGCAGATTTCTGGCAAGAATTATGATAGTAAATAAAATTGCCATGAAAAGTTTCTCAAAAATCTGTCATTCGTAATCGACTTTAAACTGTAGATCCTGCCTTTTGTGGATAAAATTAACACACAACATAAGTAGCGTGTGAAGCTGGATCGTAATCTTGGCTGAAGGGTTGTAATGACCAATTAAGTAAGTAATTGTAAAGTATAAGCTTTGCAAAAGGTCAAGGCTTGCCTACTGTGGCAGAGTTTAAGGCTTATATAGGTATGAGCTTAATGTACTACCATCAACATTGTAGTATTGTATTGGTCTACTGATTCAACGTTACCGATTTGAGAAAATTTCAACATATCTGCACTTTTGCAACAACAATGAGGCCGATGTTAGTGGCTGATGCTGCAAAATCCTGACAATTTTAGATCCCATTAACAAGACTATGCCGGACATATACAAGTATTAAAAAAAGTTTTCAATCGATGAACATATGGTAAAGTTTAAGGAAACAGTACTCGAAGTCGCAAAATATTTCATGAGATTTCGGTGTTTATGTAAAACAGAAAGTGGATACTTGTGTAGAAGTCGCCGTGGTCTAGTAGGTAGTGTGTTGGATTATTTGACGTAAAGCCCGGGTTGAAACCCCAGATCAGACATCAAAACAAAATATGAAAAAATATTTCTTCGGCGACTTTCTCTCCGTAGATTTCTGGCAAAAACTCTGAGAGTAAATAAAATTGCCATGGAAAGTTTCTCAAAAATTTGTCGTTCGGAAGCGACTTTAGACTGTAGGTCCCACAACACATGTATGAAATTAACGCACACAAAATAAGTGGTGTGAGAAGCTAGGTCGTAATCCTGACTAAAGGGTAGTACTGACCAATTATGTTATGTTATGTATGGATACTTGTGTAATATTGGCACTTAAAATGGAATACAGCTATTTGTTGTACATGGCAATTGATGAAAAATTACTTAATAATGAGAAACTCATGCAGAAGTATTTTTCGGTGGATAAAACGTTTATATTGTTAAATGGATGGATAAGAGTGGTGTCTACTTCGTCTCAAATATTATTGACCCAAGAGCAGTATTCAAAGTTAAGCGCCGTTTAGCTGATATATTGTAAAATGTATAGTAATTGCCTTCACTAGATCAACTTCTTTCAAGGAATAAAGTATAATATGAGCACGATCGTATATGAAAATGACATTTAAAAAACGTTTGTTCATCTATCTTCTCTAGTTAGGTATTCATAACAGCAACACTTCTCCAATCAACCTCAGTTGCCTGCTGCTTTAGCAAAAAACAGACAAGTATCTTCAGTTCAAGAAAGCGTACGTTTACAGGAGTGATCAAATATTGAACTCATTTTATAAGTTACCCCAGATCTCTTCATAAAATTGAAAAGCGTGAAGGAATTATGAACTTCTGAAATTCCAAATTAACAAAGAAGCAAGAAGAAGCAATCGGAAAACAAGATGATTAAAAAATAGTTGGAATGATATTCAACTCTTTAAAACAAACATTTACATAAGTATGAATGAATCAAACTTAGAACAAATCAAAGGTAGAAAATGTTGTATTTTATGTATGTATGCATAATAGAAACTTACTCGCATAGTCGTTCTCCTGATTCAAACCAAAACATTGGGGTTTGGTACCAGTCCATTCAGAATGAATACAAGTCCTTTCGATACTTCCAATCAACTCAAATTTACCGATGTCAGTACATCTAAACCGAAACGCTTTCAGTATTTTCAATAAATATTTTATAATTAATAAAAATTAAAGTAAATACCTGGAAGTAATCGTTGTGCCTGGAGGAAATTCAACAATATCTTCTCGTATTTCTAAGTCATTATAAAAACTAACCACGTTAGGTTCATTGTTTCGGAAATGACATGTTCCATTTGCTAAAAAAAAATCATCATAACATTTAAGTACGTATGTATGTATATAACAAAGTATAAAAATAAGTAAATAGATAATAAATGTATAATTCATTTCGAAAAATAGTCCGTTATTAACGTTCTGATATAAGAAAGCTAATTTAAAAAATAATCACACCATTAAATATAGGGAAAATTACATAATGGCTATGGCTTAAGCCTTACTCAGCCATTTCTCGTTGAAATTGTATACGCTGACTGAGCAGCAAACATACAGTATTATTGGATAAATTCTATCGAAATAATTTATTTGGCATTTGATAAAGAAATAATACAAAACTTGTTGCTTATTTGTATAATTATATATTATTATAATGTATATATTATTGTGTAATAGTTGATTAACTTAATTTCTAGTTAAAAAAGGAAGAGATACATCTCATAATGCTTCTTGTTAAGAAAAATGTCTTTTACATGAAATGATATTCATCTTCAATAGCTGATTTGCTTTCTTCAAGGGCAAACATTACAGATAAAACTAACATTTATTCAATACAGTCGAGTTCGATTAATTGCAAATGTAAAAAAATGGATTTTTTTTTGCAATTAAACGAACTTTTTTTAAACTTTATGGCAAATAAAATAAATACAATTTGTAATTCCAAATTCTAACATCGTTCATATAAAAAAACGATACTCATAAGTGTGCTTTATGGAATAAAAATAATCCGGCACTATACTTTTTTGTCGCCGGTAAATGTTAAATATTTGCAAGTCGCTGTGAGATCTTTAGTATATTTTTTAGTATGTGTTTGTAAGTAAAGTAAAAAAAAGTAAATTACTTAAGCACGTAAAGTATTCAAATACCAGAAAAATTTTACGTTTATTTTTGATCGGAAACTAGGTGTTTTGATTTTATAGTTTTTATGTGATAACGTTTAAGGTGGCAATCCACCATTTTTAATATTCTTTAATAATGTTTAGTGAGAGAAATTATACCTAAAATAAAAGGATTAACTGTCGATTATCTTCCTATTAACTTATTTACAGTATAAAACAAATTTTCGAAATATCTTTATATTTACAACATACCACAATTATAAGATCGACCAATCCATTGACCATTTTCGCATATAATTTTCCATGAATTTCGTTCTCCAGAGGCACTCGGTATACAATTAAAATAAATTTCGGTTCCACTCTCATAGATTCTTTCAATTTTGTTGTTATTTTTGTCATTTCTAAAAATTAAATGCAATTAAAGATTTCGATATATTACACTTTAGTGTACTGCAAACATCTTACACATAGATAAGAGCACCTTCATTCATAGTCGGAGGACCACACATTTGCGATTCGTCAGTTGTGTGATCATCGGTAGAATTTGAATCTTCTTCCATGTCCGAAGAATCAACAATATGAGATAAGTCTATACTATTATCTTCATTTTCTTTCGATTCAGTGGCTATGGCGTCAGGAACAACTTCTTCCCGCGATTTTCGCATTCCCGTTTCGCAGTGTATACTATTTGGGTGTACACTACCTTTACTGCAAGTCATTTCGATTGGCAACGTACTTGAAGAATAGTTGCATCTCACGTTCACCGAACTACCATGTCCAATGGTTAGGCCAGCGCGATATCCTCCCTGGGTATAAAAATATAAATTATTAATAATAATTCTCTTAATGAAACTATGCAGAAAATTATCAATTGAAGTGTCATATTTCGTCTGGTTTCAATGCTCCAATTAAATTCAGTTTAAGTCCATTAAAAAAACAACATTCTCTTATGAATGAATTTGACATTTTGTTGAAAAATATATCTAATTTCTATTTTTAAATAACGAACAAAAGTTAATTAAAAAATCTTTGATTTTTCAAATAGATAGCGTTTATAATCTGTATTTGGCATGGCAAAAGCTGCACTTTGTGGCGTTAAAAAGATGAATTTTTATGACAGTTTTACAAGTAAATTTATTTGGAAAAAAAAGCATTTTTAAAAAACTGATCTTTCCGAATTTATTACAAATTTATATTAAACAATAATAAACACTAGTTGATGCATTTACTAAGATCGGACCCAAAAGCCGAAATGCATACATTATCTTAGGTTCTCCGTTTAGCGTTAAACGAAACTGAATGTTAAATTAAGCTACAAGTGTAATCAATATGATTATAGTGATGACTAATAGAAGAAAATACAAAAAATTCTCCTCCTCAGACAACGTTTTCAAGTGCAATAAGTATGACATCTAATGCCAAAGGTAGAACAAAAGCAAAGACCAGCGTTAAAATTTTAACAGAAAAAAGTATAGTTTTTCCAAACTTGGATATTTCAGTACTAAAGCCGGAGGAAGATCAAAGTCTCTGAAATTAACTACCATTCCTAAAATGCCCAGAGATGAAGCTATTTCCCGTCACAATTTGTTCTCATTGTTTCAAGATAAATATCTCTACGAAATAGATTAAATCACCGTCAATATATCTTAAGGAGCAAATTCTAACAGACTAATAGAAAAATTATTTTCTATCACCGGGGAAAATTCGTTTTATGTCACTGCAATAAAATTGTAAATTGTAAATGAATTGGAAAAAGTACTACCAGCGGAAAAGTGCTAAAGGCCTTCAAGTCGTATTTAAAGGCATTGATGCCGGCATGGGAGACAGAAGACGTCAAAGTTTTTTAAATACAATTAATTTAAAAGATAATGGGAAACGTTTTATATACAATGTATTTTATTTATGTATCTATTATTAAAATTATAAGTTATATTATAATTATTACGAGGTGAGTAACATAGTCCTTATGCTCGGTGAAGTGTAACCCACTGGACTACCAGGGCACCCTATATACAATGTAAGATGTTACTAGTAAAGGACATTATCGATAAGAACTCATTAATGAAGACTTAGTACAAGCTTTCTGAGGTATGCATTGTACGGTGACCTCCTCCGATAAAAGCTTTGTGTTTTAAAAACAATCATCACTGAAGACGGCTGTCAAGGTTCCTCCTCACACTGGTAATACTTATCAATCTCCGCAAATTATAACCATGCAGAACATACTGGCTTGAAGAATTGCACTGTTCTAATGCAAAAACAAATTATCAAAAAATCAAAAATTATAAAACTAGTCTACATTGCCTGCAAGCGGCGATTGGTCTGCTTCGGATCTGCTAATGGAACTGACATATCATCCGCCAACACAAAATGAAAACGTATATTTTACTGCATAAAAGCTAATTAGTGCTGTGCAGACATATTTGTCGTTTTGAGAATTTGATTGCTCTGCTTAACTACGGTTCCTGGCAGTGCCTAAAACTCCAACTTTCAGTATTTATGTAATTATTTAATGGATGAAAAAAGGAAACTCTTCTCCGAAAATAGCATATCTTTGCGCATTATGTCATATCATCATTTCAAAACATTTTGCTTTAATTGAAATGGTTTTCATTCCGAATACGCAATTCCGATCGATTTTGTTTTAGGTTCTTCAGATTCCGAACGATTTTGTTCATTCCTAAAAATTATAAAATTGCTGCTTTTTTAATAAAGTATGGCAGTGAAGTGCATGACAAAAGAAAAAAAACATAATTAGTGAATAAAAAGCAAAACAAAAACAATTTTTAATTCAAATAAAAAAAAATAAAAATTTTATATGAAAAATGCCGGGGATATCAATTTTTGCTGTTGTTGAAGCCAAGAGCCGAGAAATCGTTGTTGAAAAAGTACGCCGAAATGCATTGAGGGATGCAATACTTCGATGAAAAAATACATCACTTTGCTTTGTTTTTCTCAGCAAGTTTACAAAATTAAATTTCTTAAGTATAAATATTAACTAAATACTTAGAAAACCTATGTAATAACAAAACATACCATTTTGTCTTTCAGTTTGACTGAGTTTTATTAATATTTTTCTTTAATAAATTATCAAAAATATCAAAACCACTTTGAAAAATTAAAGTGGTTTCATTCCGAAGAAATTTTTGTTTTTCGTTTTCTAAAGACTCGACTTTCGGAATTGAAACTACTTTCGTCGTTATATACATAGGTAGGTAACCACAACTAATATGAAGTGAAAATAAATATAAAACGTAGTTTAATTTATAAAAACCTCGTATATAAGTCCAGTTATGTTAGGTAATATACACGCTACTGATACACATTCTGAAAATGCTTTAACAGACCAGCTTCCATGTGCACATCTCAATTGAGCCGAGCCCTATGTAAGGAATGTAAAAATCATCGAGATATTTCAGAGAGTTTTGTTTAAAAAATATAAATATGTAGCTTACCTCTATTTTAAATCCTTCTTCACATTCTAGCGTTATGAATTCATTTGATTGAATTTCTTCATAAGTTGAAAGTGGTGTGAGAGACGGCTTATCCGAAAGTTCTGTGGTGTGTGGTTCAACTTTGTAGTATTTTCCATTTTCAACAGATGGTACTAAACAAGGAGCTTCATGAAGAAATGAAATATGTATGAATAAAACGAAAGAAGGTTAATACAATATTGTAAATCAAATTTTCTGTAAACCTTATGAGTAAGAAAATTTTCTTTCACCTTTTGTCTAGGTGGAAAATATACTAAACGAAAAATGCTAGCCACGAATTATGGTGAATAATCATTCTTGAGAACGGAAACTTAAATGCTGAGGTTGTGGAGGAAACACTTCTCTACTCTGCTACAAGGCGATGACGACAACAATACCGCCTTTAGAGATAATGTTCCGAACCCAATCGATGATGATTTAGTGGAGATTCCGCCGCCTAGCTTAAAAACAATAAAGCAGCAGGTCCTGATGGCCTCCCCGCTGAATTGTTTAAGACCGGATGTAATGGGCGTATACACCAGCTTATTTACAAAATATGGCTAGAGGAAAGTATGTCCAACGATTGGAACCTCAGTGTCCTCTGTCCTGTCCTGAAAAAGGGAGACCCTAAAATATGCGCCAACTACAGGCGAATAAGCCTTCTCCCTATCCCATATAAGGGGCGCATTACGGGCGTATTGTGTGAACGACTGAAGCCATTCATCAAAACACTGATTGGACCTTATCAGAGCGGTTTCAGACCTGGCAAGTCCACCATCGACCAGATATTCACACTATGTCAAATCCTTGAAAAGACCCACGAAAAACAAGTCGACACACACATTTTTCTTGTCGACTATAAGGCGAAGCTGATAAGGTTATGCAGAATGACGTTGATCAATTCCCGCAGCTCCGTTCAGGTAGGAATGGACCGTTTGATACCGTGCGAGGTATCAGACAAGGTGATCCCTTATCATGCGACCTCTACAACTTCGTCATGGAGAGTGTTCTGTGAAAGCAGGAGTGCATCGTAACGGCACTATTTTTCAAAAAAGCGTCCAGTTGCTTGCGTACGCTGAGGACATTGACATCATAGAGCGTACCAAGCGAGATGTTACTGCTGCCTGCTATTAAATGGGAGTATACTAAGATGGGTCTGGCAGTAAATGAGGGCATAACGAATTATATGTTATCGACAAATAGACACATGCGGCGTACTGGACCTCAGATTACGGTCGATAACTGTACTTTCGATGCAGTCAAAGAATTTATTTATCTTGGCTTCGCCGTTAGCAACAAATATGATGTAAGTCTGGAGATCAAGGGCAGGATAACTCTTACCAACAGGTGTTACTATGGTCTCAATAGGCAATTGAGTAGCAGAGACCTCTCTCGTACGACAAAACTAATACTCTACAAGATGCTCATCCTCCCCGTGCTTCTTTATGGCGCAGAGGCATCGACCCTATTAAGCACTGATTCAGCAGCATTGAGAGTATTCGAGAGAAAAGTCCTACATAAGATTTTCGGTCCAGTGCGAGTTGGCGATGATTTCCGCATCCGATCCAACAGTGAGCTGTATGAGCTCCTCAACGACATAGACGTTGTGCAGCATATTAACATCCAGCGGCTGCGCTGGCTCGGCCATGTCGTTCGAATGGAGGAGGATGCTCCAGCGAGACGGGTATTTGATGCGGGGATCTGCGGAAATCGGCGAAGAGGACAACCTTGTTTGCGTTGGAAGGACCAAATCGAGGAAGTCCTTTCATCGATTGGTGTGACCAACTGGCGTAGGCTCGCAAGAAGATGAGGCGCCTGGAAGGATGCGTTGCGGCAGGCCGAAATCCGTTAATCGAGTTGTTAATGGCCAATTAAGTAAAGTAAGTAAGTAATCATTCTTGAAGGCTTATAGATTTCAAGTCTGTATGTATTCATGCAAAATAACGTATCTAAGTACAAAGTACTGCGTAAAAGACCAAGGGGTAAAGCTTTTGTTTGCCTTCTTCAAACGCCGAATTTCAATTCAACACCTATGACATTATATGAGCATTTTTAAGAACATTGTAACGTTAAAACGATTTTTTTAGGTTTTCATATTCCTACATTTTCTGTTAAATATATTTATATTTCGCGGCACTTAAACATTTAGTAAAAAAAAAAATACAGTAAATAATCCGAAATATTTTCTAATAGCCAGATTTTATTATGATTAATACAGGCACGCGTCTGCTATTATGATAGGATGCAGATATTCCGATTTTTTCACTTAATTAAATTAAGACTAAAAATGAACAAAATTAACAATTGTAAATCATAATGAATAATAAATAAAAAAATTCGAAACAAAAGCGCAAAATTTTATTGATAATTAAACGCGATACGTTCAAGTATGTATATACGTATGTGTAGGGAAATCAGAGGACAAAAAAATAAATTCTCATAATAGAGAAATATAATAGTAAGAGCATGTTAGCCATTACTGCCTACTATTTTATTTGACCTGTTGTGATAATCCTCTGATAAGTGTAAAAGGATGTGTCGCACTATATCTCTTGACCTTTTATAATCCATAACTATAACATAATCCATAACCATAACTTAATTATTAGCAACAATCAGTCATGTCATAACCATAAACAGCTGTTTATGTTTTAAATCCTTCACATTTAAGGCCATGACTGATTATTCTACAAAGCTGGGCGATTATGTCAAAAAATAATGTGATGGATTTTTATCCTAGTTTAAAAAAATCGAAATAAAATGTATTTTTTGGTGCGACACTGTCATACAAAACAGACACAAAAACATATTTTTTTCTAATGTAAATTGTCGTCATTTGCATTTACTGTATATTCCTTAAAATTAATTTTTTTAAAGTTCAATTATTAAATTATTATACGATATACAATTGCAATAGAATACTATAAACAAATGAATAACTAGCAACTTTTTTGTACAACTCTGATCGCACGGCAAATATTATTTTTAAAATTTTTCAAAAAATTATTAAGTCGGACAGAGGGTCTAAAAATCTGTCACACGCTTTCACTTTTTACTTTATACTCTCTGAACAGATATGTATTTTTTGGCATGGCGAACCACTAAATCTGATAGTCAGTCACGGCCTTTATCAAGAGCGCAAATCAGAAACAAAAAATCTGCCAATTCAGCAATCAGCTGTTTATGGTTACGGCGCAAGACCAAAAGTCAGTCGGTATATACGGTTATGGTTATGACAATGGCGTTATGGCAAGGCAGCAATAATCTTTTAAGTGATGTCCATAAGTTTGGTTTAAACAGTTGATTTATATGGTTATGGTTAAGTCAGGATTATTTGAACCTTAACTAAGTTAAAATCAATAGATTGGCTTCGTAGCTCTACAACAGTAGCGTTATTACCAATTACAAACAAGTTTGGAGGAGTGTTTGGAATCCTTGCCGTGTTGAAAACCCCAGTTCAGGAGCGTATTCCCTTTAAGCTGGATTCACCCATTGTTTCGGAACAAAAATTTTGTTCCGAAACAATTTTTTTTATATGTAGTTTGACGTTTCTCTTTTTGAGAGAGAGAGCGAAAGAGAGTAAGATTGCTTCGGAACAATTTCAGCTCGAATTGGTTTAATTTTAATTTTTGTTCTGAAACAATCGTACTGTGCTGCCAGATATTTTAATTTTTGAAGTAAAGTTGAACTGAGCTGCCACATCATATTATATGTATATTTGTATGTATGTATTGTATAATAAAATACAGAGCGGTTGTTTAATACTGTTTGTTTATATTGTTTATTTAATTATAAAAAACAAATAACTGTTGAATATTACTAAAAAAAACTAAATAATTAAGCCAAGAAAACAAACGAATTGCAGTCATCGGCTACTGTGCTGCCTAATTGTAAAACTAACAAGCATCGTTTACAAAAATATTTCATATGGTAGCCCTGTTTTTACGGAACAATTGTTCGAAGTGGGTGAATCGTTTCGGAACAAACTCTCAAAAAACTGAATTTGTTCCGGAACAAGAATTTTGTTCCGAAACAATGGGTGAATCCAGCTTTAGCAAATATCAACATGTTGTCATAAGGGACAATTTCACTATTATTATTATTATTAATTTAGAATTATTGATAACAAAAATGCAGCAGTTCACTGTTAAAGCAGTGTGATTTAATGATTTCAATTACGTAGGATTTACATCATGCATTTCGAAGTAGTGCACACAACAATATTTATTTTGATATCGAATTAGATCGCACAATAATTTACAGAATATGGCAATATCATTACAACAAATGTATGTATGGTACAGTAGTGTTTTGGAAATTTTTAATAGGAATCTTCATGGAAGCATTTATTATCGCTTTAATAAGGCGCTTTGGTAATCAGAAAAAAAAATGTCATAACTTTTTTAATTATCTATTTTAAAAAATATTAAATAACTTTAGTAAGAAATATTTATAGTTACGTTTTTGTTTTTTGTAAAAGCTTTACTGTCCGTGAACTCGAAGATTGTAATTAAAATTGAAAATATTATTTACTTTTGATCTTTACTCATTTTTTTATTTATAAATAAATTCTTAATTTAAATAAAATATTTATTTATTTAATCCTTTTAATAAGTCCTTTATTTATTCAAATAATAACACACTTTAACCGATAACACTGTGCTATAAATTTTTATTCACGTCCTTTTAAACAAACATCAATCGTTTCTTTTATGTTTAACACGCACTTTTTAATACCACCCTCGGTTACAGACTCGTGCGTCAATATTGAATGTCTATGTACGATTGCCTGGCAACATTGTTCTTCGCTATTTTCTTTTTACCCCTTCTTTATTTGTCATATGTCTGGTAAGTTCAAGATCTTTCTTTTAATATTAAAATCTTCATTTAAAATTCGAATATTTCGTTTTGACAGCTTTTGCTTTGAAATTCTTGTTTATATTCGCATATTTGGCGTACCACGACGTTGGTGTAACCATACGTAAGATTTTGTTTTGGCATTGAGGCAGTTCCTCATAATTGAATTACATAACTCCATATAGGCTTTCTTTAATAATTGTTGTCGTTCTGTAACTTGTCATTTATATTCTGTTTACTTCAAACTCTACCTTGTTAATTTCTAACACTGTTAATACTTTCCTCAACGTTATTAGACGTGAGGCCAGGTCAGACATCTTCAGCAAAGCGACTTCCTCTCAGCAGATTTCTGGCAAAAAGTCCTGAGAGTAAATAAAAGTTTCTCAAATATTTGTCGTTCGGAGTCGACTTTAAAATGTAGGTCCCGCCACTCATGTATAAAAATTAACGCACACAGCATAAGTGGTGTAGGAAACTAGGTCGTAATCCTGATTGAAAAGTTGTAATGACCAATTATGTATGTATGTATGTGTGTATAGGTGCAACCAAGTTCTGGGAAATGGAAGAAGACTACCCTATGCCATAGTAGATGATGATGCTTTTCAAAAGCATATTAAGACTAACTAGAGAGACAAATATTTATTATTCGCCTTTCACGAGTCAGAAAAGTGGTACAGCGAATAATTTTTAATAATGTCAAACGGATTCAAAACTTTACAAACAAAACAAATCTTTTGGTTGAAAATGGAGAGGTAGTAACTAAAATCCGTTGCGCGTTGCAAAATAAAAATTATTTAAATGAACCTGTGTCTGTATACTAGGGATGCCAGTCGGGAAATCCTGAATCCCAGGATTTCATCAGCATCTCAATTTTCTCTGATAGTCAGGCTGCTATGAGATCTCTGTGGAGCATTATGATGAACTCCAGGATTGTTAGGGAATGTCGCCGCTGTCTCGATCTTCTTTCTGAGAACTTTAGTGTCTCACTTGAGTCCCTGGGCACAGTCACATTCCGGGAAACTACAGAGCCTACGAGCTCGACAGAGCTAGTGCACTCCTTCCGGAATGATTGATATTATGGATATAGCTTAGTTTATCAAATTTTCGGGCTGGTTTTCCAGCGTAGGATAGTCGTGCTTTTAACACGAAGCCTTTGCGCTGGCTAACTTCTCTCCTAGTCTAGTGGAACTTGGTCAATACAGGGACTGTGTTCTCCTGTGGCGCCACAACGAGCCGCTATGCGTGCTCGCGTGTGCTTTTGATATCAAGGCTACCACTCCAATCTACCTACATATCTAATAGCAATTAATAATGGCTGATATATAAAAATTGTCCAATAATACAGTCGTATCGAAAATATAAAAAAACAACTGCGGCCATTAGAAGAAAGCATCTACCAAGATATACTACTAGTACCTCAGATCGTCTAATAAGTATTCGTGCGAAATGCGGCTCTTCCCTTTTTCGCTGAAATATAAAGAAAAAAGCTAACATTCTTCAGAAATGAATCTAAATTCAATCGATTTGACTATAATTGAAATAAAACTGTGTAGCGTCCACCCAAGCAAGATTGAAATCTACTCTCCACTTTGAAGACGTCTAAGGATAGAAAAGTTGTATAATGATAAGACCAGCTTACATACATGCATAGTGTAGGTCCGATCATAAAGAATGATTCCATGATGGATCAACATTTAACCAGACGTATTATGTAGATTCATTTGATTCCGTTCGCTCATAAAAATTGATAACGATGCCACACCGCGTGAATGTATAGGATATTTAGAGGATCAATAAATTGATGTCATATAATGGTCAGCATAAAACTTTGATTCCAATCCAACTCATGGAACGATCTTGAACTAAAAAACTTTAGAAATCTTTAAGACGTGTGGAAAGTGGTTCAAGCGGTATGGAATGACATAAAATATGCATGATCTCAGAGACTTCTTGAAAGTCTTCCTGGATGTTTATAATTGGTTATTAAAGAGAAGGAGCGCCTCCACAAATATATAGAAAAGGAATAATACCCAAATGATGATTTTGTCCACCCTTAATGGGGATGTGCTGATTACGTGACCAAAGAATTTTTTGCTTTTATAATTCAAAAGTGGCATTTATTGTTAAATTCTTTTATTGAAGTTACCTTTACTTTATACATCGCTTAACTATACTCCACAGCTTTTTTTGTTACTGGAAAAGGGCCGTATATATGGGTGCGCTAATTATAAGACCACCATTGTACATAAAAATGTAAGTGTTAGAAGTAAATAAAATGCAACAAAAGTCCGAAAATTTCAAGAGAAAGTTTCTAAATTTTATCCAAATTAAAATAATTAGAATAGTATGAATAGTAGGTATGCGTGTTACATTATCATTAAAAAAATAATGTACGTTAACGTTGCAAGAATTACTCCTTTTTAGAAGCGTGCTGCTCTTCATTTTCTTCACCGACTACAAACTCGGATTCTCGGAAGTGAAGTTCAGAGATGTAATTTTAAAAAATGCTGGTGATATATATTTACATCTGAACTATTTGAGTCCGACTTGCGAACTAATTAGTGGGATTTTAAGAATTTCAGTAAAAGAAAATATCAAAGCTTAGGCGTTCGTTCCAATCTTACTTTTTATGCTTTCGAAAATGTTTTCAGTTGTCATTTTATAGGTCGGCCTTAATGTATATATATTTTACATCCTCTTTTATTGTTTTTATTAACTTTTTAAAAAATGTATAAGTGTTAAAAATGGAATTTTATTTCACTTTAATTTATTTGTGCTTCACACATTGTTCATCCTACTTCAAAGACAGAAAAAAATAAAGCGGTACTTGGGAAAACGAATACGAAAGAGTCATTTGCTCTAATCACACGAGAAAAATTGTGATGGCTTAAATAGGCAAGAGAGGTGAAGAGAATGGTTTTTTGGTGGCGTAAAGTTTCAACCAGCTACAATCCCGCATTACCAGTACAAAACCCATACATGCACATTTTTAAAAATCAGCCAAACATCAAATGAATGCAAAAACACGAAACATATAAAGCTGTGTATACGTATACATTTCATACCAAACTAATATTCATCCCATGTGATTTGAAAAGAACAAAAATTGTGCGAATAAACATTGTTCCCTGTGATTAGAGTCATTAAAAATAGAAATCATAACTTTTTTTTTCTCTACACTGATTGCCACCAAACAAAATTAGTTGTTGGTTTAATACGGTATTGCGATTTTTTATTCATGATTTGTTTTGCATTTTTTTAATTGAATCATCTTTTAGTTTCATTTAGTATCAGTTTGATTAAATTAAAAAGCGTTGCCACATAATTAGTCTTTGAAAAAAAAACGAAATTTTTTTAAACTTCAAATATCGAGCAGTGTATATGTATATATCTTTTAAATTCGGGTAAAGAAATTGGAATTTTATAACTTCAAACCAGAATTGTAATAAGAAATAGACTTGATAATTTCAAATGTTTCATTTCTTACCTGATATACACTTAGGTGTTTCCGGCTTCCATATGCCACGGATACATCGTGCAGTTGCATTTTCTCCTTTTATATTCAACTTGAATCCAGCATTGCATTCAAGACTTAATATGATTCCGACACTATTTCTGCCTGGAACTTTGCCTGGTCGCACGACAGTTATGTTGCCAAAAGAGTCCCATGCTAAGTCCTCACATGGACCACGTATTCGTTTTCTGCCTTCTTTGTTATCATATTGATCGGTAGCATCAGGGTCTGTTTCACTTGTATAACTTGAACTTCGTTTTCTGCGTTTTCTTATAATTTGAGCCTTCAATTGTTCTATAAAATCGGAATCGTTTGATGATTTGAAGATACGAGGCGGTGTGCCAATAGCATAATTATTGGAGGTACTTTTTAAAAGAACCGGTTCATTGCTTCTTCTGAGAGAGTACTGGGAGTTGTCATAAATATTTGGCATCGCAATTTTTCCTACTGTTCGCGGAGCTTGGTTCTCAAATTCATCGTATACGTTAAAACTGTAGTCGTTTATTGAATTTCTTGATTTATGTGTGACTTTATATTTGTGCAGTTGGTCCGTATCGTTATTTGTATAATACCAACGTCCATTCTGCATCTTTAATTTTTTGGATGGATTTCGAAAATCCATTGAATTGTACAATCCGTTGCTATAGCCAAGAAGATATTTTACAAAGTCGTGATATTTTTGTTTAATTCGTTCATAATACTTTGAGTATGCTTCTTCAATATCAGTAGGGCTACGTTTTAAACGGCCTTTCCATTCGCTATCATGAGTATCTAAAAAAATAGTAAAGATTTTTCGTTTGAAGAAGCGGTATTTTTATGTGGGATGAGATGACATACATCACACATTATATTGCAATACTTAGAACTAACAATACTTAGAACTAACATATCCACAGCATTTATTATTATTATTTTGATATGTTATTATTTTAGTATTTATGTACACGAAGGGACGGACTATGAGAAATCGAAGTCTGTATTGAATACCGTATGCGTCAAGGTCTTATCGTAAACAGTGAAGCGAATAACCTAATAATCACTTATGAAGTATACTGATATCCATGAGATCTTGAACCTTTACGGTTGATTCAACCTACCTACCTATAGACCTATTCTTACGTATGGTTGCCCAATTTAATATAATATTTCACCCTCGTATATCGAGAAAATTATAGTTTTTGAGAAAAAGTGCCTCAGAGCATGTACTTCTTTGTTTAGGTCGCATAATAGCAACTTCAAGAAATATGTATGTATGTCTCAAATTGGAGGTTGCATAATAATGCAAAAATAAGCAGAATTGATAATTTTATTATTCATTTAATCAGAGACTATATCGTTAGAACAATGGAATGCACTGAGAATAATCTGATAATGGCTCCATTCTATGGTGAAGAATACATTTCTGAAACTTTTCGAAACGGATATGTTCCTACAGAGTCATTTTTATATCTAAATAAACATGGATCTATCCAGTGTGAAACGGGCATTCCGGTGTTTTATCATATACACCGACAAGCCAATGATAAGATGATAACTTACAAATGCATCAGATCAGAGAATAAAAGTTTTGATAGTAGCATGTATTTCAGGAATACAAATATGTATCCAGACAAAAATTATCAGAAATAGTGGTGGCTTGAAACGTAAGCTACGAGTTGTCGTAACTCTTTTACCTCTTGACCTTGAATTTTATCCTTTCTTATATTTAAGTAATGTTTTTCTTATACTGTAAAACTATATTTATTAGAACAAAAATAGAAAAAAGAGAAATACTGCTTCCCAGTGTTGAAAAATTCAGTACTTTAGTACTTTTTTCAGTACTTTTTCATTTCAAAAATACCGCAGTACCCCACGACGCTTTCAGTACTTTTTTATTATGAAATATTTTATGTCTTGCGCTTTTCAACTATTAATGCATTATAAACAGGCTCAACGTCGTTGCCACTGCGTTTAAAAAAACTTGTTTAGCAGTGTTATCGGCATTGTTAAATGTTATCGGCAAATAGTTAACTTTATTTTATCATTAGGTTGTAATAACGAAAGAAGTTAAAGGTGACTTTAAAGTTCACTTTAGCTAAAGTTACCTCTAACTAAACCGAATTTTAACGGGAAGTTGTAATAATGGCCCTTAGAAAATAATATATAAACCTCAAACATAAGTAAGAGTGCAACAGTGTCAATATAAATCTCGAATTTAGAACAATAATAGGCGAGTGACCTGAACTCAAATTTAGAGAAACTTCAACTTGAAACCAGGCTATGGACATATATTTGATAATGTTCTGTTCTGGCTTACATATCAGTAACTTCTTTATTTACTCGATATCACGGTCAAACCTATTTTATATGTATATTGTATTAAACATCACTCAACTTCTAAGTCGAAGTAACCTGATAGTAAGTTTGGAAGTCGTCAGAAAACTTGATCCTAAAGATTTATAGAAACGTCGTGTTGGTGCTCTGTAATGGAAAACCTAGGAGGCAAGTAAACCGATGATATTACAAAATTTTTATTAGTTTTCAATAGTTACTGGCAAATAATTCTCAAATGACGTTTAGGTCTTACTAATTTACTTGATTGGTCAATATAATCTTTTAGCCAGGATTAAGTCCTAGTTTCTCACACCGCCCACTTTGTGTGTGTTAATTTTGTCCATAAATGGCGGGATCTACAGTTTAAAGTCGACTCCGAACGATTAATTTTTTGAGAAACTTTACATGGCAATTTTATTTAATCTTAGAGTTTTTGCCAGAAGACTACTGATAGAAAGCCGTCGAAAGAAGTATTTTTTCATATTTCGTTATGTTCGAGGTGTCTCTACCTGGGCTCACGTTTAATAAGCTGACACCCTATCAACTAGAAAATGGCGACGTTAAGTTTGTGGATTATATTTTGATTTTTGAAGTCGCCGTAGTCTAGTAGGTAGTGTGTTGGCTTATTAAACATAAAGCCAGGGTTCGAGCCCCAGGCCAGACATCAAGACAAAATACAAAAAGTATTTCTTCGGCGACTTCCTCTCAGCAGATTTCTGGCAAAAACTCTGAGAGAAAATAAATGAAAAAAATGAAAAAGTTTCTCAAAAATCTGTCGTTCGGAGTCGACTTTAAACTGTAGGTCCCACCGCAAATGTATAAAATTAACACACACAACATAAGTGGTGTGAGAAGCTAGGACGTTGTACAATGGGTCAATTCGACCTCTGGGTACTGTACTTGTCTTAATTGACAAGTACACGTCCTCTAACATAACCTAACCTTGTGGATTATAACACGAATTGGACTATAAACCCAATTGCTATCTATATAAGCCAATTTTTGCTTATTGATAAATTCGTTTATAATATATGTTGAAATATATATAAAAAAGAATATTTTGGTATTTAAGTAACAAATTTTTTATTTCATTTACTTTTGTCCGCGTTAAAAGTGCACTCGGGAGAGTGAAACCATATTTCAAAAATTAGTAACAGTCGACTCGTCATTTTCTTAGGACTCTCCCTTAACTTTTCCAGAGCGTACGTAAACGTTTTTTCAAATAATCCTAGTTGATTATTTGGTTGGCTTGAATCAAAATCGTCTTCTAATTTTATAGCAAACTTCTTTATTCAAAGTATAAGACTGGTTATTACAGCGTTTTGGCATTGGCGCATTTTGTTAAACCAAACCGTCAAAGTTCTTTCAATATTGTGAAGAACACTTTTTCTCTGCCACTGTGACTTTATATTTGTTGACTCGCCTAATTCACGAATTTTCACTTTATTTTTAATTTTTTTTTATTTATTTTTTTTTTGTGAACGATTGATATTTCAATTTTATATTTACTGCACAATGCAGTATATGATAAGGAATTGTGATAATAATCATCTAATAAACTTAATTTTTGATACACAGATAATTTCACTCGATGTTTACCTATTTTTCGTTAACTATTTTCATTCTCCTAAAAAAGCAATTGAAAAACAAAAACACCTATTTTATTTAGTTTTGTTTGCAATAACTTTTCAATCTTGGTTTTAAGAAGACCAAAATTGTAACCGGGGTTATTACTTGAGTCTGAATACTGATATTGTTACAGCATTTAGCGGTTGACTGGGATAATTGTTGGTATCTATTAGTGATGTTGCCGTAGTCGAGTAGCTAGAGTGTTGGCTTGTTAGACACGTGAGGCCAGGCTTCAAACCCAACGTCAGACATCTCCAACAAACTGGAATAGGAAAAATCTTTCTTCGTTGACTTCTTCTCACCAGATTTCTGGCAAAAAATCTGAGAGTAAATAAAAATTGTCATGAAAAGTTTCTCAAAAATCTGTCGTCCGGAGTCGATTTTAAACTGTAGGTCTTGCCACTTATGTATAAAATTAACACACACAACTTAAGTGGTGTGAGAAGCTAGGTCGGTTAGAGAAACATTAGGTATATTGATATTGTCAGTATATGGGCAGTACCAGAAACCATGAGTTTTATTAATCCGTTCTCACCGAGGTCACATACATACATACATCCATAATTGTCAATTCTAAACATTCTAAGGTTCTCTGACCCGATCGTATTTCCATGATTTAACTAAAGAAGTTAAGGGCAGTCGCAGTTTTATTCCTCACGCAAAATTTTTAATTTTTCTTTTTGCGACTTTCAGATTCCAAGTGAACACATGAGAATTGTACCCCCCGATCCCACTATTATCACCCGTAGTTAAGGTTTTATAGTGGCCAATGTTAACTTACTACCCAGTTACCCCCTATCAACATGGCTTCGAGGAATCAACAACGACTTTGATTATGATAACTTCTTTATTAGCAACGTTCATGTTAATTGTGTTTTATATTCAATATACATTAGGGTGGTTTTAAAAAATCGATGTCACCCCCCTTAAATGTTTCATTTTGTTAGATTTTAAGATTTCCAAAGATTGAGCATGATTGAAAGATGTTAACACGTGCCACTGGGGCCTCAAAGTTTTGAAAATCTCGATTTTTTGGCTGTTTGGCGACTTTGCCGACCCATATCTCGAGAAAGTTTAATATATTTGCCCGTGTCATACATCAAATTGAAGTCGATACTGTTTATAATATTTAATATGGAATAAAAAATACGTAAATAGTACTGAATTCGAGATAATGAACCCAATGTCCCTAAAAACGTGACTAGGTACCTCTAAGAGCGAAGATGGAACCTATTGTGAAAAAAGCCATTTTCCTTCCTATATTATCAATTTTTGGAAAGAAAACAATTATGTATTTAAAAAATCAAGTATAATAAATGACCTTCATTTTATTCTTATTTAAATTTATTCAAGGGACTGACATAATATGGTTTGGAGCTATCTGGATACAGCTGACGGCATCTGCTGACTACTTGGAGAACGTATTGTCTTTGTTGCTCGTCCTTTGTAAGTAATTGATTGTAATCTGTGATGAGCTTAACTCCTCGCTGTGCTATGTCGTTCACAACTTTTAAGTTGTTTACCATCCTTTGCCCCTCCTGGTAGGTGACGTTCTGCGGCCAAGTTGCAGGATCTTTTTCCAGAAATTCGGTGTTAATGTTTAATCTCTTGAACAACAGATAAGTCTCACTTGTAATTAGGGCTGGGAGACCTTTCTCTAGGAATTTCGGCAGTTGTTTTTTTAGTTTGGGTCGCTTATTTCTGGAGCACTTCTCATTTTCTTCTGCTTGATTTGTAAAGATTTTTATCGCATTTGGCTCTTTACGGTGTTTTGCACTGTCGGGTCAAACAATGCCAGGGCAAGGAGTTCAGGACTAAGATACCACAGGCGATTTATCATTTTGTTAATTCCTTCTTCTGATATTCTTTTGTCAATGCTTTCGTATTTCAATAGATTTTTAAACCAGGCTTTACAGTAGACTCGAACGATGAAAACCAAAGTGCTTCTAGGGCCTTTTGTTCTTGGGAAGTCAAGTTAAACTGGTCACGAAAGAGTTGTATTTTCAGACAGTAAATAGCTTTTACCATCCACCGGGCATGGTGTACTGGACCTGGAGACCTGAAGCGCGCATCTTTTACGCCAAGATGGCCAAGATATATCAATGCCAATTGTAACAGCTCTTTGAAGTCGTCTCTTGGCTGTCATTCCATTAGTTTTCTCTGCAGTTCTTCTTTGATATTCTCTACTTCTTCTTTGGGCAGTAGTTTCAAAACATTCTCGCCTACATCGAACTTGGATTTATCAATCGACGACCATTCTTTTTGAAACCTCTCGAATATGTCTGGTTGAGGTCCCGTTGTGCTTCCAAACTTGCAGTCAAAAATCCTCTCAACAAGACTTCTAAAACGTGGTGTCGGCACGCTAGGTACAGGAGCTCTCGACCTAACATCTGCTCCAGGAGATTGCACGCCCCATTGAGTCTCCCAGTATTTGATGCTGTTGTATCGAAGCACATAGCCATGACCGAGCTGGCGAGACCCCATTCCTCTAGACATTCGTACACTGCTAGGGCTTGTCCCTCCCCTGAGCTACTGTCAGTTTCAGGAACGCCCAGGAGTTGTTTTTTAGTCCCATGTGACACCAAAACAGCAACCCGTTCTTTCTGCTCTGTTTTGAGAATATCACATAGTAGTTTCCTATCCCAGTGCATGTAAACAGCCGCGTTTTGGGGTATCTTAAGTTTGTCTTGAATTTGTTCCGTGTATTTTTCATGGTTTATTCTCCGCTGTTCACGGATAACGCTGCTGGAGATCTTATAATCCTTTGGATCCTCTCCGAGAGCTTCTACTGTAGTCAAAATGATAAGAGTAGCGTTCCTATCGGACACCTTACAGCGGTCCAGCAACAATGACAATTTCATTGTTAGGACCTCTTTGAAACCACGCTTGATTCTCTTGGGGGCAGATGGTCCTTCAGATTCTACGTTCATCTCGAGCTCTTCATACGGCGTTTCACATCCTCTTCTGTTGACTCTTCTGTTGTCCCATCGTCCGTGAGCTCTACCGCCTCTGTGAACAATAAACAATTTCCCGCTTCAAGTTGTTTGTCCAAGCCATTCCGTTGTTTCTGTAGTAGTCTTCCTTCTGCTTGAGCCAACTTCAAGTCAACTCCGAGCATGGAGCCTGGTCTTCCTTTCTGTCTTTGTTTCAACAGAGACACCTTGTCTTCTTCTGAAGTCATCATCGTCAGGGCATCTTTGTGGGCAATATCAAAGAGATCATCCAACTTTAGCGTAAACTCTTTTACAGCATTTCTTGCACTTTCCGCGTTTCTATCCTTGTACCTTTCCAGCTTTACTATGACATTTTTCTTTTGTTTTGTAGGAATTCGAGCTTTTGTCCAAAAAACGAAAACCTCGTCAACAGTGGTTGTGGCAGAGTCTCTCACATTTAACTTCACAGTACGCAAATTGTAGAACATAGTAGCTAGAACTTGTCGATTGGAGGGCAGCTTACATCCAGTTATGTGATGAGCTGCATAGTCAATTAGAAAAATTTTGTCTCTACCTCTACTTCTAATGCCAGATGTAGAAGCCATCACTTTTACGAGAAATAAAAACGTTCACTAGAATAAATGACACAGAATGACACTAACTAAAACAAAGAGTACGTGTTAGTAGGTACCGAACTAATTAAAATAAAAATATCTTTTATAGTTAAGATTTTCAACTGCCCAAGAAACAAAATCATAAAAGCAAGAACCACCTAGCTATGCTTTTCTTTTTTTAATAACAGACTCTGAACCCCTGGACTTCTACTTAAAATATAACAATACATTTTTAAACTAGTTTGGTTTTACCTACTTGGGGTCGCCAGTGATACAGTACGTGGGTCTAAAATTAACGGTATACCATAGTAAACATGTTTAAATGAAATGAGATTCCAAAATACAAGTATTTGTCCATAATACAAATAACGCATCTTCGCTCTCAGGGGTACCTAGTCCGTTTTTAGAGACATTGTGTCTATTTTTTCAACAACGGTTTAAACAACATGGCCTTTAATTTGATGTATGACACGGGCAAATAGCTTTAGCCGTTTCAGAGATATGGATCGCCAAAGTCGCAAAACTGCCAAAAAATCGAGATTTTCAAAACTTTGAGGCCCCAGTGGCACGGGTTAACATCTTCCAATTGTGATCAAACTTTGGCAATCCTAAAATCTGACAGAAAGAAATATTTTAGGTGGGTGCCCTCAAAAAAATTCGGACATTGTTTTACCCTCTGAGATAAAACCAGCCTAATATACATACTTATGTATTTGAACCAAAGATGTAAATATGGATCTAGATATATTTTCTAAAGCCAAAAGTATCTGTTGGTACGTCTCCTTAAGTATTGGGGATAACTTAATCGTCAATAATTTTTCAAATAATCGTAAAAGAAGAGACAAAACGCTTATCAGCTTGAATGAAATTGACTTCAAGTATGACAGATCTTTTAGGATTTAACCTTTTTCGTCATAATGTGTTATTTGACTGAAATATGGCTTTCTGGGATTAATGTGAACTGAAATATTCTCAATATTTCTACCAATTTCTCAGTGGTCCAGTATTTGTTGAATAACCAATGGTAGATGGAAATAAACTGAAGTTAGCCCCAAAGAACCTTTATCTTCTATAATTTCTTTGAAAAAAAAACGACTACGTCTGAGATTTTCTTTCGATCAATATTGTTTGTCCAAAATGTTGTTTGATCCAGTAGAAAACGAAATTTGTTTCAAACAAAGCATTACATTTTGGGATTATAAGTCATGATCCTATGAGAGTATATCCTGCGTATCAGAAAGGAGTTTAGGATTTAAAAATGGTGAAATATCTTATGAAATAGAAAATATAGATCGAAGACTCATGAAAATCTTGGATGCAGTTATTTGTGGTTTAAAAATTATCAATCAATTTAATTATCAAAACTCCAGACGACTTCTCTTCTTCTTACTATCATCATTATCTTTAAAAACACTTCGCGAGTTTAGCTGAATATCTGAAATTGATAAAATAACATTTGTGTTTACGAATACCATTTGCGGTTCAGAAACAAATTTTTAGACAGTTTATAGTTTGTTTCTAACATAATATAGATTTCATTTTCAGTATTTTTTGCGTTATGATGATAAATTTTTGACTGTTAAACATTAGCTTCAAGAAATTTTTTCATCTGAATTCAAAGCCATCTTCTTTGATAGAATTTTTTATTCAAATTCCATGCTTATAAAATTAATATGTCTTACTCCTAAAATAGTACGCATATGTTTATTTTAAGAAGTAACTGAAAAGATACATCAACTTGTAGCTCCTGAAATAAGATTTTTGGAAAAGTACTAAAGTCCTGTCAAATATTTTTAGAGAATTCCTGTTCTTAACTTTATTTATTTATGCTACATAAACCGATTAAAAGAGGGCCAACGTAAATTTTTTTCCAGATATCAAAAAAGTTTCCAAAAATGCATTTTCAACTTAACTTTAGTCTACAATATTCCTTTATTTTAATAATTTCTTGAACGCTTAAATTGAATATTTGAAAAATGTCCCTTATCAGATATGTCATACATGGTGTGACATGATATGATGCTTGTATTAAAAACTCAAGTATCTAACTACAAGCGTTTTGACTGCGTATTAATGCATCAAGCATTCAATAATTTTCTATGCCGGTAATCGATAAAGCGAATGAATGAATTTTCGATTTTTTTTTAGAATTATAAAATAGTTTCAAATTCAAGTTCGTTTCTTGTGTATTTACAAGATTATTGTAATTATATCGGATATCTTACCATTTGTGGTTAAATTATTCCAATTTGGAAAATGATGATAGATTTCGTTTCTGAGATTTCGTTCCAAGTTACGTTTATGTTTCATAAGATAAGAAGATCGAAGATATCTCATTTTGATTGATCGACGTTTGCGATTCCATCGAAGCCTTGGATGTTGCCCTAATAAACATTGCGGTAACTCAAGAGGACGCCATTTTCCTCCAACGCAGGTTGCACCTGGCGGACCTATATCCAACACGTAGCCTTTATCGCAATCGTACATAATTTGTTTGTTATTAACAATCTAAAGTAAATACAGATTTAAAAAGTTTCTTTAAATATTGCATTACTGGGGTATTAAGGTATTATCGGTGCAAAAGAAAAGAGCAAAGTACCTTTTTGACATATGGTCGATAATCGTAGAGTCCCATATTTCCAACAAGTAATACTTTGCCATTCGGAATGTAACCAGGGAAGGAACAAAATACTTCTTGACAATGTGGAGTTTCTCCGGTCCAGTTTCCGAATGAACATGTTAGCACATAATCATTAGGATCTGTAACATCTTTACCTTCTGGACTTACTAGTTTAAAGCCGTCCTTACATTTGAATCTGGCTTTCATTCCATGCTCTGTTTTTGGAGCTAATACCATTCCGTGCTTAGGAGGTTTCGGCATACTTTTACATCTGGCTGGAACACAGCGAGGTATGATACTCCATGTGCCATTATGGCATGTTGGTGGACTTAGTAGCGACACTGGAAATTCATAATTTTCATCACACTTGACGTCTAAAGCGGTTCCATGCTTAACTTTTTCCACGTTGGCAGTCAGCAATATAGGAGATTGAGTAGTCGTTGTCGGTGTTATGATTGTGGTACCATTCTCATCAATAACGATTTCTATTGGCACAACATAACCTTGTGATATTGCAGGTACAACACAAGGAGCTAAACACTCTGGAAGAGCATTTCGCCACCTGCCATCTATTTGACAAACGCTTGATGCATGTCCGTGCATAAGCATATCAGGTTGACAGCGGAATATTATACTGGCACCTAAACCTGTACCAGCATCAATGTTTTCAATCCACCCATTATATAGGTTCCCCGGATGACCACAGTTGATTTCTGAAAGCAAATTAATACATTGCATTTGAAATTAAAATTTATAATAACGATTTCACTTTTCCTCTGAGAGTTACGACACTAACTATAATCAAAGAAAATAAAGTATATAGAATGTGCATTTTAACATATTTTGGAATATTTTTCAAAAATATTTCATGACGCGGGGAGAAAGATAGAAGGGAAGGTTACAGAAACCAAGAGCGTAACAATGCGTTGTTCTCATCATGCGTTGTTCTCATCGTGCGTTTTTGTTGTTTGACCACTTTTTTATTTATTTTTCTGGTGTAAAAAACAGACGTCGGCACCAATGGCCCTCAGGGTAAGAACATCTTCGGCTTTTTACACACATAGGACACGAACATCAAGAATGTTCGTTAAAAAGAGCTTAAAAATCTTGTCAGTTTTTAAAGAAGAAGGTTCATGTGGCTTTTTTCAGACTTCAATGATACACCCAAAGAAATATCACAGTAGTATTCACTAATATCAATGAGAAATGATTTCGATTTTTGGAAGAATACTTGCCAAGTTAAATACGGTGTCTTAGTGTCTTAGTGCAGTACAATTTTTCTATATTTTCCGATCATATATACATATCATTGGGTTAATAAGTAGACTTGACATTATTACTAACAATTTTCCTCTAGGTTAACACATGCCTATGGTTATGGATTAGTGAGTGAGAGAGAGAAAATGAGTTGAGAGAATTTATTTATTTACAGCCATATAAAAGTGTTAGTAATATACTCTATTTTTATTTTCATTTCATCAACATACATATGTAAAGCTGTCTATCTTTGGCTTAATAATTTTAGATAAATAAAAATAAAATAAAAAATCCATTTTATTATTAAAAGAACATAAAGCAATCCATCTTTGGCTTAAAAATTAGGCCATGTTTTTTAGATAAATAAAAATAAAAAGAATAAAAAAACCATTTTTTATTAAAAGAAAAAAAAAACGAGCATTCCAAAGCATTTAAAAAAATATACTATGGGACAAAATAAAATACGCCCAGCTAATGACATAGAACATTTTTAACACAAAATATTCTTCGAGTGTTATTCTGAAATAAAATGATAAAGCATCCGCAGCACATGTATTCTTGTCGCAGTCTGATCGACAACTAAATCAAAAACACAAGAATACATACACATGTACATACGTACGATGAGAGCAACACATTTGCTTTGTTTGTGTTCATTTTCCGTCTGTCTTCCTCTCCCCTCACCCAGAAATGATTTTTAAAAAAAATTTGGTGAGAGCGGGTCGTGATGTTACGACCCGCCATAAGAAATTTTACTTCTACATGATGCGCATTCTTTATATCCATATTCTTTGCTATAATCAAAGATTCTACACTATATAGAGTGTGCACCTTATATGTATAAGCAAAGTTGTCCTATGACGGGTGTAATATGAGAACCTGTCTTTAATGTTTGTTCTCTTCATTTTTATTCTCGTGTAACATTGCATTATTTGCTCTCTTTTTACTTAATCTCGCTCAGAATACATAAAAAAAAAAGATGTCTTTAACGTTCACTAGTATGTTTACACACAAAAGTTATAATGTGTGTGTAATGTGCCCAATATATTTACCATATTGGCACTTTGTTTCACATTTTGTTTTAAAATGAATCCATTTTACTGCCTATATAATGAACATACCGTAATCTTTCATTGGAAACTTATCCCCACACCAGTACTAACACTCCCCCATGCTTGACTGTAGTCTAAATGTTGTTAGGCACAAACTCAGTATTTGGCGTTAGAGATGAGCGATCCAGTGATTTTTGAAGAACGTTGTTCTCAGTGAACGTGATTCGTTAAACACTGTTTTGTGATCACAGTATTCCAAAAGAAAACAATAATGACAATAACGTATTTTATTAAGTCGTAAGAAAGAGACAACTAGATACATACATACTACGAAAAGACTACTAAACAAAATCAAAGTGGTAGTCATCAATGTTATTATTTTTAATATAATTTGTTTTTATATGAAGTTTGACAATTAAGTTTCACAGAAAGTTCATGTATAAAAGACAAAAGTAAATAATCAGCATCATCTAATAGTAATTCTGCCTCGCTCAAAATAAAATGAAATAAATTTGAGTATGTAACAATTTTGAAAGAACGACATTATTAGTAACTGTTATTTGGCAATTTCAATCACTGTAGTTACCAGTGAATTATCAATCACCGTGATTAAATCACAGTTTTGAAAATATCGCTCATCTCTATTTGGCGTACGCCAAACGTACGTGCATTCCATCTTAATCATGTAGGTTAAATTTACTCTTATAAGTAAAGAATACCTCCATAGTGACTACTAGTACCTACAAAAGTGCATTGGTTTCTCCCAGGACATCGATTCAAAGCACGTTGCAAAGCTGTAGCTTATCCATGATTGTTCAAAACTACTCTAAACATTGGCCCAGGTCCCTGATTTCAACATTATTGAACATATTTGGGAAAAACTTGCCCGTCAGCACTATAAATCCAATATCAGCACAGTGAAGCAGTTGAAACAAGGAATTAGGTGCAGTGGTAAAAGCAAAAGGTTTTGGTTCCAAGTGTTAAAACAGTGCCTTTTATTTGACTGTCCAATTATCCATTTGACATGAAATTTGATAATATGGTTTCCCTTTTTTATTGTTTTAAAAATATTTTTAAATAAAAAATGCTAAGTGTTATACATTGTTTTAAAACTTTCCGAATTATCTATAAATTTGCAGCAAATATTTTTTTGAAATATATTAATAGAAGTGGACAAATATGTAGGTATTTGAATAATGAAATTAAATGTGTACTGAATTAAACAAAAAAAAAAGAAACGTTGTGATTTCCAATAATATTAAAAATAACATCCTATTTATCATAAGATATTTAAGGTGCTGGCGAACTAAACCAGGCAAGTCCCGTTAACAGTTTTTTACAGGACAGGCCTGCCTGAATGTAAACTTTTTTAAACATCGTCTTGCGTTTAATTTCATTCAAGTGTTAGGAACAAGTGTCTGTTCGGAAATTCAGTTTTCGTTATCATTTATGTATGTAAATGTATCATTGAACTGATTTTAAATGAAAGTATTTTATGGTTTCAAAGATGTGTATCTGGAGAACCCGTAAATAAAAAAAAATCATTTATTGAGGACATGTCTAGTTTTGTTCGCCAGTTCCTCATTTATAATAAAAGTAAGAAAAAAACATTAAGGGAAGTAAGTACGCAAAGTCATTGAATAGGTTTGTATTGCTGATTGTTAGATAAATTTCTATGAGTGTGCAGTGGTAAAAGCTCGCGGATTAAAAAAAGTTGATTGAAATTAAATATTAAAATTTAATATATTTTAAATTATTAAAATTTATTCCTTCTATTGAATGAAAGTTAAAATTGGAATGAAAAAATACATTTTTGACAAATGATTTTAAAGTCAGAAATTCAGAAAATCTCAGAAAATCTTCTGGATTGAATAGGTATTTTTCTAACAGTGATCATTTGTATTTGATGCGGCCTTGGTTTGTTTTATAGGATTTATCCTGTTTTCCCAGTTTGATCTAGAAAATATCAACCTTTCATAAACGTAAGGTGGCTGTTGATTATATATTATTAATGTAAAAACAGTAGTGTCCGGCAATTTATTAAATTGTCAAATGTGCCATTATAAATTTGTTTCGCGAAATGCCGAATATATATCGAGCTGAAGCGTTGTAAGTTACGTTAAGCCCTCATCTATTAACAGCCATACATATGAGTTTGCAATAAATATGTCTTCGATAATAGCATTAAAATATTAGTTGGTGTAAAATATTGTGACATCCAGAGATTTCGAAACATTGCAATCGTTTTTCCGCCAACTTAGTCCTCTATTTAGAATTATACCAAGATCTTTTGTTTATATTTGATCCATTAATTTGTTTCGGTGGTAGATGCGTGATAAAATTTTCCGGTGTTCTTATCAGTATAGCCATTGATTTGTTGGGCTGTATACTTAGCCCATTTGCAAATACCCTCAAATAAATTGGTTGGTTTATTAAACGGATGCAGTTATAAATATATAATAAATAAATACTAATTTACAAATGTACTAATTTTTCAAAGATCTCTGATAAATAAGGCAATATAACAATTGTCCGTAAACTTGTGTTTTGTCTTAAAACCGGTACGTATTAGCGTGTTTTTGTACAAGTGGGTACATATATAAAAATGGGTGAAATAAATAAGTGTAGAAGGGAGAATTGGTATTATTCGATTTTATATCAATAATAAATGGCTTCAGTACTTTTTCATACGTAAAATGCATAAAGTTGAATTCATGCGATTGTTGCTGATTTAATCTAATGTTCTCATAAAAATTAATGTCAATAAGTTGCACAGGTGTACTTGAAGTCTGGCGGTTTATTAAGTCTACGTCAATTTTCTTGGAATCACTACTTATTTCCATTTCATTCATGAGTTGATATATGATGGAAATTGATTCCCATAGAATATAGATTTGGATTTCCTAATTTTTGCATTAATGGCAGCCCTTGGGGCTTTAAAAGACTCATAGAGTTCTTAAGTCCTAAAATTTTTAAAAGTATTTAAACATATAAAAAATAACAACAAAAACAAAACAAGAAAACATTATAATTAAAATTATAGTAGAAGGAACAACTCGATAAACTTTAAAAGTTAAGAATGAAAATACCTAAATAACTCCATTTTAAATGTGGTGGCATTATCCAAGTTTTTAATTCTATTCGGTAGAGTATTCCAAAGGCTTATAATGTAAATGAGAAATTGTCTCTGAGATAAAAGATTTTTAAAGATTGGCATAAACATTTTTCTCCCACAGTTGGATCTCGCATATACAATTCTCTTATAAATGAATAACGGTTTACTAGAGATGACAATTTTATGCAGGAAAATAAGACATGTACACTTCAATAAATTCTCAAAGCTGGTGTTAAAAATCTGATACGAATAAGTAGTAATATTGTCGCGACGACATTTCCGAAAGATATTAATATTTTGTTTAAATATTGTTAAAAATTACTTTAAGCTTACGTTGGTCAATACTGTAACAATTTGCAAAAATTTCGCAACCATATTTAAGAGAAGAAATAACATACGACTTGACTAACAACATGCGTATAGAGAAAGGCGTATAATCAATAACGTCTATCATTGAAAGTTATTCCGAAGTCCTTGCGCACTACTGAGGAAACAGTCCTTGCTTTCGGGCGCCTACCTCAACGATATTAATGGGGCAAAGAATATGTGCAGCCAAAAATGCCGCACACAAGAAAACGTTGCAGTCTGTCACTACGCAGGCCATTGTTCAGAACTAAATTGAGAGGAGAAGGGATGAGAGACGCTTTTTCAAACGCAAGAAGAAGGGACAGTAAAGGCGAGAGCGTGAGGAAGTCTAGATGTATAGATGCAGGAACGGCGCTCGAAAATTCTATCAAAAGGTTAAGTAGGTAGTGTGTTGGCTTATTAGACGAAAAGCCAGGGTTCGAGTCCCAGGCCAGACATCAAAATAAAATACAAAAAGTATTTCTTCGGCGACCTCCTCTCAGCAGATTTCTGGCAAAAACTCTGAGAGTAAATAAAATTGCCATGAAAAGTTTCTCAAAAATCTGTCGTTCGGAGTCGACTTCAAACTGTAGGTCCCGCCACTCATGTATAAAAATTAACACACACAACATAAGTGGTGTGAGAAACTAGGTCGTAATCCTGACTGAAGGGTTGTAATGACCAATTATGTATGTATGTATGGTTAAGCGTCTAACCTAAGGTTTTAATTGAACCTTATCATAGCGGCTTTAGACCTGGTAAATCCACCATCGACCAGATCTTCACACTACGTCAAATGCTGGAAAAGATCCACGAAAAACAAGTCGACACACACCATCTTTTCGTCGACTATAAGGCAGCCTTCGATAGCCCCATAAGGGATCGTGTTTTCGCCGCAATGTCTAAGCTCAGTATACCTGCGAAGCTGATAAGACAATGCAGAATGAAGTGAGCAATTCCTGCAGCTCCGTCAATGTAGGAATGGACCTCTCTAAACCTTTTAAAACTGAGATGTTACTGCTGCCTTTAGCACTATTGAACGGGTGTCTACTAAGATGGGTCTGGCAATAAATGAGGGCAAAACGAAGTATTTGTTATCGACAAGTAGAGACGTGTGGCTATTGGATTTCAGATACGGCCGATAATTATACTTTCGATATACATAGTCATGGAATTTATTTATCTTGACTCCGCTGTTACCACCAAGAATGATGTCAGCATGGAGATCAAGCGCAGCTTCACACTTGCCAACAAGTGCTACTATGGTTTAATAAGCAATTGAGTAGCAGAGACCTCTCTCGTACGACAAAACTAATACTCTATAAGACGATCATCCTCCTCGTGCTTCTTTATTGCGCAGAGGCATCGACCCTATTAAGCACTGATGCAGCAGCCTTGAGAGTATTCGAGAGAAAAGTCCTACATAAGATTTTCGGTCCAGTGCGAGTTGGCGATGATTTCCGCATCCGATCCAACAGTGAGCTGTATGAGCTCCTCAACGACATAGACGTTGTGCAGCATATTAACATCCAGCGGCTGCGCTGGCTCGGCCATGTCGTTCGAATGGAGGAGGATGCTCCGGCGAGACAGGTATTTGATGCGGGGATCTGCGGATATCGGCGAATAGGACGACCTTGTCTGCTTTGGAAGGACCAAATCGAGGAAGCCCGGCGTGTGACCAACTGGCGTAGGCTCGTAAGAAAATGAAGCGCCTGGTAGGATATGTTGCGGTAGGCTGAAATCCGTTAATCGGGTTGTAATGGCTAACTAAGTAAGTAAGTAAGGTTTCCAGAACAAGTAATCTTTCTGTCGAAGTTATCAAATCGATTTTAGCTATGTTTATTCGTCTGTCTATTTCATTTAAAAGTCGATCTTCGGAACATATTTTTTATTGAGTTCTGTAATTTCTCAACTCTCCTGTGTATCATCTGCATTAATTTGAATATTAATGATCGCGCAGATTCAAAAAACTTGAGTGTGTTCTCAGGTGGCAACGTTTCACGATCTAGTGTACAAGAGCTAACGAATTCCATTGTTTTTGAATTTGACATGTTTTTGTTCTTATTCTTGTCTATTCTTATTATTATTCTGTTTTCTTTATTTAGTTTTCTATGTATATGTATCTGTTTATTACCTTTTATTTAATTGTAGTTCTAGTTGCTTCAAACCTTTTTTTTAAGTGTAAATTTCTAAAATTACCTACAGTTCAAAGCTTATAAATTCGATAGAACTTTTATTTTATATTTGTAATATTTTTGACAGTCTTGTTTGTTTACTTTTCTTATTTATCTTCTTTCTTATTAAAGTATTGTACAATGGGTCGATTCGACCTCCGGGTACTGTACTGTTGTCTTAATTGACAAGTACACGTCCTCTAACCTAATCCTCTAACCTATTAAAGTATTTCAAAAATGCGCCTTGCTTCTTGTTATTGTTTTGAACTGTTTGTGTACCCTTTTTATTGATATCAAATATAGAATTTGGATTTTGAATGTTTTATGTATAATATTTAGTATATCTTTTTATTGTTATTGGACTGCTCAGTTCGGACACTTGTTATTTATTCCTTACCAACAGACGTATGAATTTTATTTTGTTGTTCCTTTTTTTTTTTAAATGTTCTATTCAGGTAGATTACTGCGTTAGTTAAGGATATTAATAGATTACTGTATGGTATTTTTTATTTTTATTATTTGCGATCTATTAAAATAATGACAAAATTTCATGACTTTTAAATATAACATACATTGAGTTCCTATTAAACTCATAAGAAAAGAGTAAATACAAAAAGAGATTTTACTTTTATAATTTTAATACAATATTATATGTGGTATGTATAAAATCAAGTAATCTTAGAAATTAAATAAATTTTTTATTTTCTGAAGGGTAGATCAAGTACAGTCAATCCTTTTAAGTCTGTTGATTTCATTACTATCATCTAACAGATTTATTGCTAACACATTTGAATGATTACTTAGTCTATTCAGGTACCTTTCACTAAAGTTATGAATCTCGTATTTGGTCTGTGTATATTTTTGTTGGTGATAAACCATGGCGCATTCGTTAGTAGTCTGAGAGTTTTAGACTGGTATCTCTGTAATATCTCCAAATTGGAATTACTTGTTGGTATGGTATTTTTGAAAAAGAAAAGAGAACTTGTTGCGTTGAGTTGTATGTTCGTTTCATTTAATCGGGTTTTTCCATTTTACTGCAATATTAAATTTTTTAAAATTCTCTTTTAGATATTTCATCTTTATTAAATTCAATCCAATAAATTGCGTCAAAGGTAAAATTTCTTTTCAGTATAACATCCTTTTTATCATTGTCGAAAATTATGCACATATGTGGGCTTTACACAATGACCTTCACTATCATCCACCAACCACAGGATTGAAGGTGTAAATGAAAAAAATTTAATTTATTTTTGTTCATAAATCCATCGATTTTATCTAGTTTCTAAACTTCTTCTTCAAAATCAACCCCTTACCTTTACATGACTCTTCATGCTTAACTATATTGAAGATAGCATCGGTGTTTAGGTCATCTGAATCTGATTTTGTGTATTAAATTGTTATTCATCAAAAAACAAAGCTTCGTTTCGTTAGTTACTAGTACTTTTACAATTTTTTTTGTGAAATGAATAATTTTTTAGTGAATTCCCGATTAATTCGATGGGTGTTTATCCAAAGATCTAATGACTTCAAAACACTTGGATTGGATCTTGGGTCTTTTATTAAATTTATTTATTGATTACATACATAACAGTTGATTTGGCCATTTTACACTTTTAAAAAAAAGCTTAATGAACAAATCCTGGTCGTGTTTGTGCCGTCGTCTATAAATTCTTGAATCAGCAGTAACTTTTTGATGTCAATTTTATCTGCTGAGAGGAAGTCGCCGAAGAAATATTTTTTCATAGTTCGTTTTGTAGGGGATGTCTGACCTGGAGTCGCACGTCTAATAAGCCAACATACTACCTATTAGAATACGGCGACTATTAGGTTTCTTTATCAGATGAAATTCGATTTATTAATTATAATTATTTTGTTTTAATTTTGTCGCCAAATTACCAAACTTTTGTGACAAATAAATAGAATAAGGATATTAATTTCAAACTTAGCTTGGGTGGAAAAATGCAAAAGCCAAATTATACACTGGAATTGATGACGGAAGGTTTGTATTTGTTTTCTTATTTTCATAAATCGACTGTCGAAAATAAAGCTGTCACCGAAAAAGATTGATTCACAAATTTCAAAATGCCCAAGGCGAATTCATATAAGGTGGTGTTATCAGCCCAGGTGAGTGCTTTTTAAGTTGACGAGATTGTCAAATGTCTTGTTTACGTATAGTGAGGAAAAAATATTACACTTACTACCTCGAAATAGCTTTTGAACAAAATATTATCTATAAAAGGAAATCTATTGTCCTTAAGACTAAATAAAAGCTTAAAAACTATATTTAAATGTAATTTTTTAGAAAATTTTTATTTAATCATTAATATTACAGCCACTTAAAATAAATTTGCAATTTTTATTTATATGTAGATGCGTGACATTGCATGTTGTCCGCAAGCTGGTCGAACGATGGCACGTTATTGGTAACTGCTAAGAGCAGACACATTTTTAAGTGTGCAGCTGTTAGGGTGCTGCGCTATTTTGATTTTATTATTTTCATATGAGAAAATGCTGATACGCAAAAGTAGGTAGATCCAATGCACGCGGTCAACTGCAAAGCAATGTCTTTTAAACATGGATATTTTTCTTCTTGTAGCAACGATAAGTAACTCTTTTCAGACGCTCTTGATTTTATAAAAATATCTGAATTCAGAGCTATAATTTCATCTTCTATTTTTGAAGAGTCAATGGCAAAAAAATCAGCTATTTTAACAGACATTTCTTCAAAATTCTGATTTCCGAAAGGGAATTACATAAATAGCAGAATTGGCTCAATTTTTTTAATATCTTGAAAACGATTTTCAAACTCACTCTCAATTTTTCTAATCTCTGCAATAAAGTCATCAAATGTTGTATTAAATTTGAACTTTTCTGATACTGAGTTTAAACTTTTAAAGTTTTTTAAACCTTTTGCTGACAACTGCATTTCAAAAGCTTTAATTTTAATTTGAAGCTATTAGTGGAGCTTACTAACTCAGTAAGAGTTCTGTTTTTTTCCTTGAAATTCCAAATTAAGTATATTCAGGTGATTTGTAAAATCTGTTAAAAAGCCAAATCATGGAGCCATTTTTAGTTCGACAATTGGTCATATATTTCTCCTCTTGAATCCAAAAATTGTATAACTTCTGGTTATTTCCTGAAATCTTTACAAAAATCCCCCACGACTCAGCCATCTGACATCAGTGTGCAACAACAGATCACAATATTCTGACTCATTTTCTTCTAACTGAATTTTGAAAAGTCGTCGCTGTAAACTTCTTGAACGTATTGAATTAACTATTTTAAAAGCAATATCCATAACCCCGTTTAAGTTCAACATTTTTGCACACAACGCATGCTGATGTATAACACAATGAAACGATACAAAATTTGGAATATAATCATTTTTTCGACAGAGCCACAAAACCGTTTAACCACGGCGGGAGCACCGTCTGTTGCTACGCATACAAGTTTGTAGTGGATACTTTTCCACAAATTTTATAAACTCGTAATAAATGTCTTCATCACGGGTATTGCCTTTTATTGGAAGAATTGTTAAAAGATCTTCCTTTGAAGTCATGTCAGTGAAACTCATTCTTATATAAATGCATAATTGGGCAATATCAACTACGTCGGTTGATTCGTCAAACTGAAGTGAAAAGTATTTGCATTCAGCGATGTCTTGTTTCAGTTTTTGATTCAAATAAATTACCATAGCTTCAACTCTTCTTGTGACTGATTGGCGCGAAAGTAGCACATCTTTAATAGCTGACATAATTTGCGACTTGTTTTTAAAATTTGCAAATAAAACTTCTCCACCTTCTATAAAAGGTTTTTCCCCTAATTTATAGTCGGCTTTTTATGTTGAGCAAAAGGAAAACTTATTCGAAAGGAAGTTTCCGTTGCTGCTGTGGGCCCTATGTGTGGCTTAGTAAAGATAGATTGTTACGCTTCAAGTTGATTTTTCAGCACATTCAACTGAATTCTACGCTTCTCCGATTTTGGCGGAAAACCAGCTTCATGATAGGATTTATAATGTCGCTCTAGATTTCCTTTTTTTGGTATCGATATTGTGGAATTGTATATCAGACACACGCACTTTTCTTTAATTAGATTAAAGAAATAATGTTCCGGTTTTCGGTTTTTAAATAACACTCATTTAGGATTAAAACTTCAAATTATTTAAAATATGTTTATTGCTGGATTTTAAAACTTTAACAAAAATGGTGTTCTCTTTTAGGAATTACACATTCAACTGAATTTTCATTGACAACGAATGTATGTAAGTGAAATGTTTTTTTTCCTTTACGAATTCAAATAAAACACAGTATGTCATGCCTTTTTTAACGAAAAAATTTTAAATGAAAGCTCAGTTGTAAACGTTAAAAAAATAACATTCAATTCTAAAAATTATTTAATTTTTATTTTCTTTAGATTTCTTTAACGAAAGATTTTCTAAAACCATCGAAAGATCGACCGAAAACCATCGAAAGATCGACAGTCGATCGCGATCGACCGTTTGGGCACGGCTGCTCTATTGGTTAAGTATAAAGAAAATAATTGTCGGAACTAAGAAATTCTAACATTTTTAGGCAAAAAAATGTGGTGATTTTTGACTATGGCGACCGGATTTTCTAGAAAGTCACCTTGAACAAAATTATGTGCAATAATTAATTTATTAGTTTTTTATAATTAGTGTACACATTTTTTTTGCTCACTGTATATACATGAAATAATTCAACAGTATGATGCGAGGTTGTTCTTCATAGTTCAAAGACAACCGATTTCACCAAACGATGCGGTGTATCAAAGATATGTTCTACAATCTTGTGTCACCAGTATATGTCAGTTCACCAAACGAATGTAAGCCATTTACTGTCCGATAGACACGACAGAGCATTGCATGTAAAGAAGACTACCTTACTGTATTGGTTACTTTGTTTTGTATATTTATATATATATATTTATATATATACGTATAGTACATTGGGTCAATTCGACCTCTGGGTACTGTACTTATTTTGGGTGGTTCGATGGATAAGTCTTTAATTAAAATATTTTTTAGCTTGTAACAATTCGTTAGAGTTAGAAAATTGTCCTCCTGAGCAAAAGAACGTGATATTTGATGGAAGAATCATAGAACAGAAGTATTATGAGGAAACACTGGCAAGAAGAAGAGATAAAACTGATTATAGAAAAAAGGCATATTAAGCAATGTTAGAACTCAAGGAGATTTTGGAAAAGGTTGTCCAAAGAAATTAAAATACTTGCCATCTTCTTTTTTAGCTTCTTTACGTAGTTTTTAAAATGTATTAATGTACTACATTTATAATGTATACATGTATAATGGTCTGCTCTCAGAAAATGTAATTCTTAAGGCGTTCATACATACATAATTGGCCATTACAACCCTTCAGTCAGGATTACGGCCTAGCTTCTCACACCACTCATGTTGTGTGCGTTAATTTTATACGTGAGTGGCGGGACCTACAGTTTAACGTCGACTCCGAACGACAGAATTTTGAGAAACTTTTTCATGGCAGTTTATTTTACTCTCAGAGTTTTTGCCAGAAATCTGCTGAGAGGAAGTCGCCGAAGAAATATTTTTTTTTTTCATATTTCATTTTTGATGTCTGACCTGGGATACGAACCCGGGCTTTTACGAATAGTAAGCCAACACACTACCTACTACACCACGGCGACTTCACAAGGCGTTATCATTATTATTTTCCAAAATATGGAACTTTGAATATTGGTAGATCAAGCAAAAATGCTTGGTGTACGAATCAATAGTTGTTAGGGCAGTATATACTCCGATTGACATCGATTGACATCGAACATCGTTCAATCGGAAGCAATTTCTGTAACATATTCCAGGCACAATGTATCCAAATGGTATAGAATCTTGTATTTAAAAATTTTCGAAATATCAAATTCTGGTTCAACCATTAGACGTATGCAAATAAGGTAAAAGTAAAGCCATGTTATTCTCGCGTAAGAAGACCTTTATCTCTGTATGGGTAGCGTTATGGCAACTACTTCTATAGTGTAAACGACAAAGACGGGAAATCCACGGGTGGTCTTATAATTATCATACCCATCCAGTAAAAAGTTTGTGTTGAATATTTCATTTTTAAAAAAGGATTCATTTTTTTTTGTCAGTTGCTAATTAAAATAACTTACTGGTTGTAATTAATAAGGCCTATGAAATAAATATTAGCATTAACGATAATTAATAATATTAACTTTCCTTTTTTTTGAAAAGACCAAACAAATTTCCAGGAATTTTGTACTTTGTAATTTAAGGATAGTGCAATAAAGTTAGTAGCGCAGTGTTATCAATATACATGATTGTATAGTTATTTAAAAAATAAAAGATTTGCCTTTAATTCTTCCAAAAAACTCTTATAATAAAGCTTAGCAGAGGGTTTCTGAATAATATATAAGGAATCTGCCAATAAATAAGGTATCTTATAAACTTCAGAATCTGGCCATATTTTTGAACTCATTTTTATTTTATTTTTATTTTACATCCTTTTATTAAAACTTTAAGGGTATAAAATAAGGACTTATTTTGAAATTTTGTTTTCAATTTAAAATTGCCAATTATTTACACTGCAGCTTCACGTTCAATATTCTCCTTAAATTTTTTCACACATAATTCCTGTTAAAATTCCAAAAAATTAGTAGGTGTGCAATAGGCTGCACACAATTTTGAATTCAATTTTCATTGTCAATATATACAGTGGATAGCAAAACTCTTAGTACCGGAATATATTTTAGCAATTTCATGAATTTTAGGCAAAAGTTTGTATAAAAATTTCTAGTTTATATATTTATTTTCTTAATTTATTTCTATATTATTATAAAACAAATAACTTTTTAATGTTTTACACAAAACAAGAGAAAAATAAGGAAAAGTTTCAGATGACTCCATAGGTAAACCCAAGGAGAACCCTGAGTAAATTTAAAATTCAAAGGCTTAATATATAAAAATGTTATCTCTTGTATTTAGTAGAATATCCCTTAAGATCAAGCACTCCATTTAACCCATTTGGAATTGAATGTAAAGTTTTATTTACTGCTTTCTGATGGCACCATGAGCAAGTTTTTCGGTTGACTTTTGTTTGAGGTTTAGCGTTTACGTAACAGTTCTTTTAAATGATCTCCTAATTACTCTCTTGAAGTCATATCGGGACTTTGTGTAAGAGTACTAAGCCTGTGGGGACTTTTTTTATCAAAATATTTCCTGCTGTCCACTGTATGTATGTACTCGTCAAAAAAAAGCAACAAATGTCAGCCGCAGAATTTATTAGAAAGTTAGTACATATGTACATCAGCTGATTTGTTGAACAAAAATGTAAACCCTAATTTGTAATCAATTTCGTTTCAATTTGTGAGTGCGTTAGTGGAAATCTGTGAGTTAAACAAAGATAATACAGGAAATATTAGAAAGGCCACAAAATCATTGTTGCTCAATCCAAGGTAGTATGAAAAGTGATGTAATTTTTCGTATATTTTACTAAAAATTCTCCGTATTGATACGAGTGACAACGTAATTTCTTTTAAAGTTTGTGTTTGTTGTAAGAAAATTTGTATTCTTCCACCGAAACAAAATTTGAAGGGAATATCATTATCAAAATTCGAATTATTGCAAAAATATACACAAGTAAAGTTGAACTTTGAGCAGTTTTGGTCGAAATTATAATTTAAGTTTGACTGTACATTTAATTAACTACTTACCTTTGCAAACCGGTAAGGTACCACTCCATTTTCTGTCAGCACCACAGCGACTAGAACTTTCTCCAACTAACGTATACCCATACCGACATTCGTAACTTACAACTGAATTGTAGGCCAATGTAGTATAGGTAGCTTTGCCGTTCTTAGGATTTTCTGGTGTTGCACAAACAACAGAAGTCACCACTAAAGGAAAAAAAAAATATATTTAACTATTGTGTATTCATAATATATGTACATAAGATGTACAGTAGAGATGAGCGATCCAGTGATTTTTTAAGAACGTTGTTCTCAGTGAACGTGATTTGTTAATCACTGTTCTTTAAAACAGTGATTGTGATCACAGTATTCGAAAAGAAAACAATAATGACAATAACGTATTTTATTAAGTCGTAAGAAAGAGACAACTAGATACATACATACTACGAAAAGACTACTAAACAAAATCAAAGTGGTGTCATCAATGTTATTATTTTTAATATAATTTTTTTTATATGAAGTTTGACAATTAAGTTTCACAGAAAGTTCATGTATAAAAGACAAAAGTAAATAATCAGCATTATCTAATAGTAATTCTGCCTCGCTCAAAATATAATGAAATAAATTTGAGTATGTAACAATTTTGAAAGAACGACATTATTAGTAACTGTTATTTGGCAATTTCAATCACTGTAGTTACCAGTGAATTATCAATCACCGTGATTAAATCACAGTTTTGAAAATATCGCTCATCTCTAATGTACAGTGGTGGTCCACTCATCCAGCAAAAAGTTTGTGTTGAATATTTTATTCTTAAAATGATTAATTTTTTTCACATTCTATTTAAAATAACTTACTGACTGTAATTAATAAAACATAGTCAATAAATAGTAACGTCAACGATAAAAGAATTTGCGGGACATACATACATATAATTAAACTACCATGCGTTTGGTTATAATTTTCCCAGTAAGATGAAAAATAAATTTAATTAGATTCCATTACATTTACACGTTTTCTTAGAAAAAAAAAAATTATTTTATGTTAAACTGGGTAAAAAAGATCTTCCTTTACACCTAAGTGTCACAAAATTATTATAAATTTGCACAAAAATAAAAAAAAACATTTGCGAAATTACAAGCACTCGTGGCAGAAGTCTGCGATCTCGTATCAAAAATATCACAAAACGACTGCGGTCATTAGAAAATATTCCCGACCAAGAAATACTACCAGTACCGTAGATCGTCTAACAATTGCTCATGCGAAGTAGAATCGCTCCATACCGTTGTCAGAAACGCTGAAACTTGTTATGAAGGAAAATATCATATTAATTTTGACAAAAATCTTCCATCGCTGAATAAGGGCAATCAATTTCATTGGGTATGTAACGCGACGCAAACCAATGGTATCAAAAAATGTTTTTGCGTTTCATCTCTCTTTGGCTAAAATATAAAGAAATAAGCTAACATTCTTCAGTAAAAAGGTTTTTAGTAGTGGTGAATCTAAATTCAATTGATTTGACTATAATTGAAAGAACAATATATGCCCTCCACTGAAGCTTGATTTAAATCCGCACTATACTTTGAAGGAAATTAATAATAAACAGTTGTATGATCGAAGGACCAGCTTACATGTAGCATATTGTGGGTCCGATCATAAAGAATAATTCTCTGATGGAAGAACATTTCATCAAACTTTCTTTCCATTCGCTCATTAAAAGTTTTTATGCAAGATATTGACGGCAATAATAACGACAACACATCGCATGATTGGATAAGTACTTAAAGGACCAATAAGTTGATGGTATATAATGGCCAGTATAAAGCTCTGCGCTATTAGCAGTTTCGCTGACAAGCTCGGTCTGCCCCACCAGGATTGCTGCAGATGCTGCCAGGATGTTGAAGAAACGTAATCGATACAACACCTTTTATGTGAGTACACTTCAAGGCAGACATCATCGGTTTTTAGGTTACAGAACGTTTGAAGATTTGAGCAGGGTGGCGAGCGTGCCACTAAGGAAGTGGCCGATTACAACTAGAGCTGTTCGATGTTAATCGATGCATCGTAAACATCGATGTTTTGATTTCGATACATCGTTAAAATGTCGATGTATCGTATCACACGATGTTAATCGATACATCGATATTTTTTATTCGATGTATCGAAAAGCTGAATTTTAAATTTACGCATCCGCCAGCTTTTGTTTAAGTAGCAGATTACAACTCATTTAAAGTAGACAATGTTTTTAAACAAAAACCCTCTAAGAATGACTTAATTTGATTTAAAATCGCTTGATTTAATTTTTTTTTCAAAATGAGCCCTTTTTTCTCAAAAGAAAGCTTATACAATTTCCTTTAAAGCCTTTATAATCGCATAATGGGATGCGAGTGGGATATCTATCAAAAAAATTATTTTTTAATTCAAGAATAAGATTTTTCAATATTTGGCTTGAAAACGTACTACCTAAATGATCTTAAAAAAGTATTTGCATTCTAAGGACATTCGGAAATTAGTTTTTTATAAACAGTGTTAAAGTTGGAACGTGCGTTATTTACAATGGCTTCCGCTTCCAAAAAGGAAATGTTGACTTCTTTTTGTTGTAATCCCTTAGACAAAAAGAAGCACAGATCATCAGATATGCGAAATATTTCCGACAACTAATTGAAAAAATTCCCAACGCTTTCAAAACGTTTGCTAATTTGTGGATCGTGCAGGAAGATGGTGGGAAAGTTGGACACATTACCGGTTATTCCAGATGAGAACAAAATCAATTCTGAAAATGATGACAGTTCTGCAGGAGATGATGGTTGTTCTAACTTTTCAAAATCAACATCACAAGGATGCAGAAGAAGTTTTTGAACAAATAAAAAAGAAGTACAAAACGTCACATAGTAGATCTGAAAGAATTCAACTTCTTAATCTTGCCCCATCGTCATGGAGTTGTTCAAAAATAATGACCGAGTTTGGAACGTCTCAACGAAAAACAAGAATTGCTAAAAATTTGGTTGCTGAGCATGGGATTCATACACTTCCAAGCGAGAAGAAGGGAAAAACTTTAGCGTTTTTTGAATTAGGGAATAATTTTTTTGATAGATATCCCACTCGCATCCCATTTGAGCAAAAAAAAAATAAAAATAAGGGCCCATTTTGAAAAAAAATTTAAAAAGAAATTAATTAAAAAAAAAATAAAAAAAAATTTTAAAAAATTAAAAAAATTATTTTTGGAAAGATTGAAGAAATATCTAATATCCTTTGGAAAATTTTTGCTAGGATCAATAGGTGAAAAGTTACACACATTTTAAAAAAACCCTGTATCACCATAATGTCAAACTTTGGCCCCCTCTAACTCCGGCAGTTCTTGACTGATAGAGCTGAAAATTTGTGTCTGGCATAATATCCAATAGTACTAACCTTGGTGCAAATTTCATCTAAATCGGAAGACATCGATTTTAAAAATTGGGTCACTTGACACGAAATTCCCCATATATTAAAAATTTTGTTTTTTCTATCCATATAAATATAACTTGATGTCATGTTCTACACAATTAGGACTGTAAAAATCTAATAACTCTGAATTTAATGAAAAAATTCCTCATAAAATAAACAATTCTTGTATTCAATATGTTAAAATAATTCGACTTTTATTCAATTAATTTTGTTAAGTTCCAGTTAGAATAAATACGATGCATCGCAAACATCGATGTTTTTTTTAATTGATGCATCGATTAACATCGATGTTAATTAATGATGAATCGAATGGCAAAAAACATCGATGTTTTTTTTACATGAACAGCTCTAATTACAACCGAAGCTCGTGGTGATTGAAACCCACACTATCGGATACCCACTAAACTAACCTTAGCTTACATACCGCGTTAACTGCAATTAATGACGACAATGCAAAAAAAATCTGGACGGTATAGTAAATAGAGAGTCATCTCAAACATCCGTAAAGAAAATATCACATCTATTAGGAATATAAAATTTCCTCGTTGTATTCCTTCAAAAGGGAAATATTCTCGAAATTAAGGTACTAAAGTTCGTAGAATGCCACCCTTTTCGGTAAAGAAAAATTAAACTGTTCTAGGGAATAGATGGTACAGTACTCCTGTAGAAAACCAAATACGATTATAGACATCTTCTAAACTATCGAATATATAATCAAAAATTAAGGAACCATAGTAGAGTAACCAATTAAACCCGAAGGCCCACCCCAACATATAAATTGCCAAGAATTTGGCCATATTGTTAATTAAAAACGACCTGTTTACTGTCATCAAAACCAAATGTCGACAAAGTTCGGTTTATGGACGTTTTCTTTAATTTTGGTGCGAAATTTATGACGACTGGTAATTACAATGCAGACAATTGTTCAATGCGCGAATATAGCTTAAACTTGACGCAGTTATAAGAGGGAAACGATATATTGGCCTTCAGATATTAATGATGATATAAAAAATGTTTTTATATATTCCAGAATTTTTATTGAAGTCAGTTTCTCAGTTTTGCCGCATTTTGGAACAGCAGGTTATGTGGAAACTTTCAATTATTATCATAATTCACTAATTTCGTTACGAAATATTCAAGTTTGCTGAGAATAGAAACTCAAGTGCATACTATACCTGAGCAATACTGTCAGCGTTCAATATACATTTAAATTTTCGTATTAAAAATTAAATCTTCCAGAATGAATTGACATTTGCCTGAGTTATTGGTGATTCTTCGTGATCACTTCGACATTAATTTGATCTTGATTGACGAAATTTAAATCACTGTCAAATTAATTATTTTCTACCAATTTACCCTTTTCTCACAACCAAGCAAAATTTTCAAATTATATTTTAACATAGAAAGAATTTTTTAACTAGTATGTAAACAACGATTTATGATGACGCTAGAGAAATGCGGTTGACATCTTTAAATCTATAAAAGAGCCTAAATGGAGCTTTAACCAAAAATTGTTTAAAATGGTGTGCAACATCAGACCAAAATGTTATCAGTTGGGTCTGAAGTTGAAGATGCAGTATAAGCGATAATTTAAATGAAACGTGGGCAAAATGGTGATTAGCAAAACCTTGTAGCGCTTTTGGTGATACCAAACATACCCCCTGCTAAAAGATTTGTAATTAGTAACCGGCAAACAACAGTAACTCTCTCAATAATAGAATCCGAATTCATGACAATGTCCACAGCCGTCCAAGAATCCGAATTGTTCCATCGACCTGGGAAATGTTTGTAGAAGAGCTCGAGTAGGAATATGACACTTTTTTGTGACGGGAAACGTGCATTGAATCTTACAAGATCTGATGCGATTATTGTCGAGCTAAATACATCTACGTCAAAAACTAATTCATTTACTCGTTGTGTTAGAATACGAAAAAACAGAAGCTGACCTTTCCACAATAGCTGCGAAGAGTCATCATGTGTTTTTCATAAACAAATTTTTTTCTTAAACTTTTATAAAAAAAACTGCTTTTATTTTATAATCTCTTCAAGGCAAGAAAATAAAATGACCCCAAAGGTTTAGTCAATTCGAAATGACAGTTGGTATCGAGTATTACAATACAATTACAAATTAGGTTGTATTTATTACGATTGCGATAACTAAGAAAATCGAACCAATAGTTCGAACACTGAGGGACTTGAACATTACTTAGAAGACTATGTCTGTTCGTACAATATGCTTAAATAGTTTTGTTCAATAGTTATCTTTTAAACTGGGCGAAAAGAACGAGTTTTCTTGCATCGTTGATATTTTAAATCCGCCAAAGAGTCAGAAACTGATTATAGAACAGAATCAAGTCTAGCGAGTTCGATAATTGTAATTAATTATACGTCACTATGGCAAGAGTTTCTCGGTCATTCGTTACTCATGAAAGTAATAAATGCCAGATGAGACAATTAAAAGATTATGTTTGAAGTGCCAGTAGGCACAATGACTTGCATGACGGATATATAAGAATGAAATTCAATTTTCTAACATTTAATTCAATTGAATATTGTTTAATAACTTTGTATTACGACATAAAACCTAGAGATGGCAAATCATACAGTCTATACTACGCTTCGTTAGCAATAACGCTGTCTTCTGTTAAAGCAAGCTTTGTAAAAATAATTTTACTCTTGATTTCCACGTTTATAATCCCAATTCGGGGATATAAGGTTTATCAAGCAATTCTAACAGCGCTAAATGGACCGAATGTAAGAAAAACTTCTACTAATATTTTTAAGCACATCCAATCGAAAATTTAATGACTCCACCACAATCGACATATTATCGTTATCCTTCACAACTGTAAACTCTGTAATAAATATACAAGTTTTCTTAAGTTTCTGTGGATCGAGACTTAAGTTCTTTAAACAATTATTGTTTCAAAACGTCATTAAGATCAATAGAAATCTTAAATATTGTAAAGTTATATGAATTCAAATCGGATGGAGGTAATGTCACATTACACTCTCAGATCACTACTCAAAAATACAAATACGATATTGAAAAATTAAAAATTCTTAAAGTGGTTATGGATTATTAAGCTGTTTGTAGTTGTAGTTCAAATAACCTATTCGACCATAATCTCAAGTATTTGTAAAAATGAATGCATTCTTTTGTTAACTGCCAACACAGAGTTTATATTAGCTTTATTGTATTTTTGTTTCTTTTTTAGTATACGATATATAAATTATATTTCCTCTTTTTTCTGTTTAAATATTGATTTATTAATTATTAGAACAAGTTATTATAACTAACAAGTAATTTAATTAAAAACAGTGAAATAAACATTAACTTTAATACTTTAATATTTATTTTTTAAGATATTTCGCCATCAAGACGAAAGAGAGTTTCTAATTAGATCGGAGAACTTCCTTCAGGCTTAAGTCTGAGTTCCAAAACAACGGGATCAGCAAGGGATGATGCCTCCGAATTAACATGATCTTTAAGTTGGGTGTTGTGTTTCGTTGCAATGTTTTCGATCTCTTTTTAACACTGTAATTATGCCAAAAACAAGATGTGAATCTGCGTATATACCGTGATGCGTTTACGATGCATCTGAGTTCTTTACATATATAATAGTAGTTCTATAACAGTTATATTTTTCTCGTTTATGCATACCGACAATTGTGCTCCATAAGCCTGTACAGGTTTCAATATTTGATTATATATCAACAATTTATTCTCAATAGAAAGCTTGGACTTTCTCTCCGTTAACCAGTTTAGCTTCTTCCATTTCAGTTGTAGTTCCACAATTTTAATTTTAACATGCTCGTCCCAACGTAACTTCGCATTCAGTGTCATACCAATTGCTTACGGTACCTGTCCATGAATACAAGGATACCAAAAATTGATTTATTTGTAAAGTCAATATGTGTTTTATGCACCATTTTCCAATCCCCCCTAAGACCGGGATAAGTGCATTCTGTAACTTGTGCTTCACCTCATTTTCAGATCTGGCAACTTATAAATGGCAGTATCATCGCCAAATATGCTTATGCGGTATGCTTCCTTGTGGTACTCCTGCTAGTATTTCCTTCAATTGATAATGTTCGTCTTCATATTTAACGCGAAACAACCTATTCTCCAGATACGATTCAAATAAAGTGCAGAATGGCCTTGGCAATGCACTTTATCGATTGTTTGTGAAACGTCTAAGAATACATCGGCACAAACATTTTTTTCCTCTAAAACTCTTTCTATTACATCAGTAATGAGATGAACCTGGTCAATTGTGGAATCCGCATTCATAAAATGCACATGATAAATATTGTTTAGGAACTAAGTTTCTTTGTTCAATTATCCGTTTGATGCGAACTTCTAATATTTTCGATAAGATGGACAAAAGCAAAATAGGTCTACATGATTTAACCTCAGCTGGAGCTTTTCCAAGTTTTAGTGTCTTTATTAAGTCGGCAATTTTCCAAAACGCTGGTACATGAAGCAGACTAAATGAAACATTGAACATTTGTCTTATTTTTAGGATTATGTTATTTGATAGACGTTTAAGAACTTAAGTTGTTATTAAGTCGAATCCGGGCATTTCTTTAATTTTAGATTAAAATGGATTTGTTTAAAAACTTCAATTGGTGTTACTTCTGGCATTGTGAAATCATCTTGACTATTGGACGGTGGAGTAGTATCAAGAGGGAAGACACCAGCAAGATAGCTGGAAAACACTTCTATCTTTTGGATATTCTATCTTCTGGTTATTTATTTCCGTCTGCCATGTGAATGGGAGGAATTCGTGTTATGGGTCTCTTTAAGTCTTTCGTTGATTTCCACAAGGAAAAGTCTGAAATTTTTCAACCGTTGGAAATAGTTGTTGAAACTTGCGTTATTATATTTTTTGATTTTTAAGCTAAGTTTATGTGTCATTCTATTAAGCCTTGTTTTGTCTGCTGGAAATCTGGATCATCGTCTCAATCTTCTTTTATATTTTATCATCTCTCTTATATAAGCAGGGTATGAGACAACGTGTTGTATGTCAGGAAAGTCCAGAGTGCTTTCCCATGCAGTACGTTGAATTAGATTTGTAACAAACTCAAAATCTTTCTGAATTTCGTCAATTGTTTCCTGGTTTATTAGGTGGTATGTCTGAAAATATTGCCAATCGGTAAATTTATTTGTCAAAAAAGGCGATTTTGTCCTATTAATAGCCTTTTTATATACAATCATAAAAATAAATTATTATTGCTGCACAGTTTAAAAAATTTAATTTGTCTTTTATCTCTGATTATATTTCGACAAAATAAAATAAATCAAAGCTCAACTTTGCACGTTAGTTTTAATTCTGCAGGTATTCTATTCACAAAATATTATGATCTTATCGTTCATCGTTCCAATGATTTTAGTTTTGCGTTCAATTATGTTCAAGTTACAAAAAAAATGAAAGATTATAATTCCATAATAAAAAATTCACTCAAAATATTATTTTTGATATTTCAGATGAATCGGTAAACAAGTAGTTACAGTTGTAGAAAAAAATCATAACAAACCAGCTAATAGAAATACGCTTTGTAATTGACTACTTTAGTAGCAGACAGTTTTCAGTTTATCTTTTGATGTTCATATGATTTTAAGGACACTCAACAAAAAGTTGTAAGAAAAGTTCTTTTGTATTAAGTTGACTCTCCAACTTTTGTGGCTTCGGGATTTATTTGACCCTTCAGTTTTAGAAATTGTTGTGTACTAATCATATCCCTAAGCACCTTCTTTTTCACTCATTGAATTATTTCCATATTAGATTTAATAAATTGTTTTAAATTGAAAGTTGAGTTTTTCTTGCAGTCATCCGTATAAGTTTATTTACTTTTATGTTTATTCCAGTTGCTTTTATTTAATATCCTCTCAACGTTTGAGTTTAGCGTTTAATTGCATACTCAAGTATTTTGCAGTGATTCTATACGGAACTACTGTATGTATGTGTTTTTTTTGTATTTATGAAATCTATGTGAGTAGACCTGCTTTCGTTTAGCTTATTATCCAATATTTAGTCCAAGCGATTCTCACTAACCACTTCAGCTGGGAAACAAGTTTTGTTAGTAAGAGTGGCTACTCGGCACGTTTCGAAAACAGATAGATCTGTACTGAAATTACCCGAAATTGATACTTTTAATACAAATGCGTCAATTTGTCCAAACTTGATTTTATCATACCCTGAAATACGAGTATGCAATGTACGATTTAAGTAATTCTGTAAATTGGTATGCAAGCATCGTTTGGAGCCTACATATTTACATGTTAGACATTCCTGTCACCCATCATCTGAGGAGTTTGTCGAATTCGATCAGTAGTCGAATGCTTTTCTTTCGATGAGATGAAGGCATTAATTGTTTAAGCATTTGAAAAGCAACTTATCAAATACATTTCCTATTACGGCAGTAACACTATTGGTTAGTACAATGTGATTTCTTTCGGATTTCGAATACTTATATTCAATGCATGCGTTCATTATATGAGTTTTACTAACGCTTTGTTCTTGCAACTTATTCATCATATGAAATTAAATATTTTGATAATGTCATGTACTGTAATGTAAAAATTTAAAACTTAAATAAACTAATAATTAAAAACCATATATATATATATATATATATTATAAGCAATATATACAATAAATGTACATACACAATGATATGTGCACATATCGACGCCTCCATTCTATAACGTTCTAAGTGTACTTAGAACGTTTTTTAATGTTCTTGCATTTTTAAATTTTACGTTCTCTAACTTAAATACTGTCCAAATTTGGTTAAGATGCGCCGATCCGTTCCGAAGTTATACGGAAAAATCTTCTTAGAATACACATATAGTCGTACATCGCGTGAAAACTTTGAGAGCTCATAACTCAAAACACATTTTTTCGACTTAGAATGTTATAGAACGGAGGCGTCGATATATATTAAAGAAAAATGTGGTTAAAAATTTTACCTTCTACGTCTTACGTGTTTGGACTTCCAGTTAAGAAATTAGACAGTCAGTTAGTATCGTAGCTTTTTTAGATTGTAGTTTAATAATATAGTACACCGTATAATAAAAAGAATTTTTTTTTGTTGTAAAAATAAAATTTTTTTCTAAGATAACTTCATGGCTGGTCTGGCAGCCTATTAGGTAGTATTATAGACTATTGATGGCTTCGATTCCTACCATAAGCTCTGGTCTCTTACACTACACCGAACGTAAGATCTAAGCTACTCGACTTATAATAATTAGATTAATTTTAATAATTAGATTAATTTTTAATTATTATAATCATTTTATTACTGCTTGTCTAATTTTTTAATACTAATATTAAATTTTTAATACTTTACACTATACCCCAGATGAGATATCTTTAGCCAAACGGCGACTTCCTATCAGCAGAAACTCTGAGAGTAAATAAAATTGCCATGAAAAAGTTTCTCAAAAATCTGTCATTCGGCATCAACTTTAAAATGTCTTCATGTATAATATTAACACACAACATAGTGATGTTAGAAGCTGGTCGTAATCCTGACTGAAAGGTTGTAATGACAAATTATGTATGTACGTATGTACATTATTTTTATTATTATTACTATTTTTATTGTTATTATGATTTTAATTTTTATTTCACTCATAAATTGTAAACAAACCAAAATATTGTATAGTATAATTATAGGAACGTAGGTCTTGTAGTTCTATACTAGTAAATAAATAATTTATTTGAGATAACATTAAATAAAGTGCATTTTTAGTTTCGTTAATTCTATTCCAAGCTTTTATGGAATTCCAAGCTAGAATGCAATTGTTTAAAATATAGCACATATTTAAAAATGAAAACCGTTTAATCTGATCGTCTCGATAGCACCGTTTCGATTACCTAAAAGCCAAATGTCAAAAAACATGGATTGATGCAAAAAAAATCTGATAGATATAATCGACCGTTCTCGATTACTTTTTTTGGCAATTGGGACGAAGTATATATACCATATATTTTCAATAACTTCATCAACAAATTACAGTTTATAAGACGTTTTTTGTAATTCGGTTTGACAGTTCTTCTCCTTAATATTTTAAATTATTTTTGCTCATCGTTTGTCATTAAATCATTGTTGCATATTATTTGCGCAATGTTTCAATAATATTGAAATAAATAATTTTCAAAGTTTGTTTTGAACGCTGCGTTTGGTCGCAGCAGTTTTAATTCTGTAGCACTGTTTAAGTAGAAGAGACATACATATGAATAAATTAAAGACATTTCAAATACCTTTGACTGGAAATTTTTGTTAGTTGTACTAAAATGTCATTAGTGTACAACAGTACTTTTCGAGTTTGAATTGTACAAAAAATGGTACAGTTACACCAACTTTACCATCCCTGATGTAAATGATGCAATGTCAAATGTAAGTGCCTCAAATCTTATGTCTGTAAAAGTAATAATGGACGCTAACGCGCACTATGAAATTCACGATATTGATCGGAATCTTTCATTCAAGAATATGGAAAATAATTTCTATATAATGTTATTGAAATAACACCTAAGCTTCCCTGACCAAAAGTATAAATGCTGGAAAGTATTAATGGAGCTTTTCAGAAAATAAAAATTTTACAGCACACAATAACTAAAAAGTAAATCCCGTAAGGAGATAACATAGTTGCATTGCAGAAATCTGGAATATTAGGATTGAAATCACACAAAATCTGACCTTTCTATGAAAAATCCTCTACAAGAAGTTGCGGTCAGAAGACACCAAGCCCGTTATGAAATGGAAATTGCAAATAAATTAATTTAGGTGCTGTACAGGTAATTTTTGAATCAGGGGTTTGAATTGTTTTTTTTTAGTTTTGTTTTTATATGAGAACTAATTGAGACTTTTTAAACAAATTTTTTTGTGTCTAATAATTATAAGCATAAATTGAATCTTCACTTTATTCAAACCTGGTAAGTAGTTTTTGAAATATTCTGAAAATGGTCTCTGCCTGTTTTGTGTATGAACTTTCAACCACAAATTGAATTAATTTAACATGAAATGAATTTCATGGATTGTTGGAACAGTGTTCAGTGATATACATACAATTTAAATGCCAATCTATAATATAGATTTGCACTCATGGAATTGTGTTATTTTAGATTGGATATAAATTTAGTAAATGATGTCCAGAAAGTACTGTAAACTGCAGTCCATTTGTATTTAACTGCAACAGACTGAAGTCTTTTAAGCAATGAAGGCAGGCGGAGGTAAGATTTACAATATTTTTATTTTGCGACTTTGAATTTATAAGTTTATGATATTTGTACTAATTTCGTTTGTGCTAATAATACGACTGTGGCTATATGATACGAAATTAAAAATTTTTTAAATGCGACTTGCCCACAGTTACCGCAAATATGTATGAATGTATGTATGTAACTGATGTTGCTTAAATTAAACGAATATATATAAATTAAATAAAACAACAGATACATTATTTGCGGTAACTTTATTTATTGATGTAACGGTTTTTAATAACAGATTTTTAACTATAATATTAATAACATTTTTTATATAATTAGTTAAGCATAATTTGTTTTATAACAATTAAATTTAACAAACCAAATTAAGAAAATCGGAAGCAAATATTGTTATTTATATATTCATATACATTTTGTAGGATTTTCGGTCAAAAATCAGAATACTATCTGTCAAATACTTTTACGACTGTTTAGTAATTGTTGAATTTGTATCGCTATTTGCTTTTGAACAAAAATAAAAAAAATACAAAATAAACAAATAAATACAAATTAAATGTAAGTAATATTATATGATTTTTATGAAATAATAATGAGTGTATACATAAGGGATATAATTCTGCTGTTGACTCCCAAAAATAACTAAATCAACCATCCTATTGGCGATCTATAGTGATCTTTTATTAAAATTATGTTCCTAAAATTTATAAACACATACATATCCAGCTACATACACATACATATATGTATATGTATATTAAGATAAGTTACATAAAATCTACAATTAGGAAAAAGTGAGAAAGAAATCATACCTATCAATACCCATCAAACTAATGAAATTACACAATTAAATATAATTGATATTTAACGCTGATATGTCATCAAAACATTTCATTTTATTGTGTGCTGTCCCAATTGCTTAAAACAATTAATTTAAATCATAAAAGACATCTTTTTTTACTATGAAACTTTAAGTCACAGTCAAATCTTCCAATCGTGTTAGCCAAGTCGTTACTATTATGCTAGAGAAAACTGTATTCAAATTGACACCAACGTCCAAATATCAAAAAAAATAAAATCTGACGTAAAATGCCGTCAACCCTAACTTTTATACAATTTTGCCCTTTTGAGTGTTAACTAGATCTTGATCGTCCATCTCCCATTTTAGTTTGAATTTTTTTTAGTTTTTGATTTAAAATGAAATGAAAACATACAAGTATTTCCTTTTTTCTTTCAAATTTAAATGAAGTACATATTGTTGAAATACATCTAAAAGAATTTAATGGTACGTACTCACAAAATCGAATTACAAATGTCTTACAACCCGTTTACATTCGAATCTGAAATCTGCCTCTTACGGAATTTCAATTAAAATCGAATATATTTTAACAAGATTTCCCAGACAAACAAAGATCGAATGTGTTACTGTATTTTATGGAAATGTAGTAGATTTCGTGGTGCAATTAAGTATGTTTCTGTACTAAAAACGTATATACTTTTTTGTACTAAGATTGCAACTCTTTCAAGTACATTGTACCTTGAGCAAGATTTAAAATCTTATTGACGAGACTTCGTTTAGGAATAAACGGACTTTTAGCTTGTAAAGATAGAATCGTATTCATAGTATATTATTCATATTATAAATACAATATTTAATACATTTTAATAATCGAGTTTTAAAGAGTTAAATAATATCACAGTTAACAGTTTCAGATATTTGTTTCAGTGTCACAATGGTAGTAGTTTGTTATCGGCCTTTTTTCTTTTTGGAGTTTAGATAAAAATAAAATGAGTGTAATACTTTTTTAAAATAATTTAAGAAAGTATTTAATTCTAAAATGTGGTTTTCATTAGCTTCACCACCCAGAGTTAGCTAATTTGTATAAGAAAAAATTAGATGATCGCAGGATCTAAAGACAAGGTAAGTAGCGGTTAGAATATTGCTACCATATTAACAGAAATATCTAATTGCTGCATTTATTTTCATATAAATAGCCCATACGTCCCTTTTCAAAGATGGTGAACGAAAAAAAAGAGAACAATTACTTTTCCCACCAGTTAGAGCGTATTTAGTGAATGTGAATTCCTTAAATTATTTCTGAATGCATGTTAAGTTACTTACATACACATGTTGGCAGTTCCTTTGGTGTCCATGATCCATCCGACTGGCAAGTGCGTTCATGTTTTCCCACTAGCTCATAACCAGTACCGCAGTTATAAGTAATTTTGCAGCCATACGTATAACATTCCCCTGAATGCCATCCGTTAGCAGGATCTGGAGGCTGACCACACGAACGAGCTGTAACATTTAATTGTTTAACAGTTACAGTAAAATATAAAATAAATACTTAAGACCTACGTTCGCACTGTATGTCAGGTCCATACCAACTGGCTTGACCGTCGATGGCAAGGCATTTAGCACGTGGAAAACCGTTTGTAACATAACCAGTGTGGCAATGATATTGTACTGTGGAATCCAAATCAAATGTTTCTTGTTCCGGAAGTGCCGAATTCCTGGCATGTTCGATTTGAGGAGGTTTTAGACAGTAAACTGGAAAGAAAAACAAGTTGGACATAAATTCACAACTCTGAAAAAGGATGCATTAAAGTTGAAACATACTGTTTTGTTTACAGGCTGGCTCAGCACCTGCCCAATTGCCATCGGCTTGGCATAAGCGGCTTTGCAAGCCTACTACATGGTAACCGTGAGGGCAGGAATACGACGCTCTTGCACCGAAATGTCTTCCGCCAACTGTAACCTGCCCCAACGATGGCTGTGCTAATTCAGGACATTCTCTATCTAAATAAGAAAAAAAACGATAGTTTAACAGAGTTGCGCACAAGTATTCCATTGTGTTTAATTTCAAAAGAAGATAAAAACGTACCTGGCTTAATGCAAGACATGCCACATACACCGTCACACAAACATTTCTTTTTCTTACTCTTGCAATCTTCATCGGAAGAGCATTTTCTTAAGCATTTTTGGCCGAGCAAAGTTGCTTGCTCTTCATCACGTGGACAGTCGGACGATGGAGAATTGCGTGGATTCTTGTAAACTCGTCCATCATCATCAGCTTCGGACGAATCGTCATCATCATCCCAATCATCATCTTCTTCATCTTGAGGAACATCGGTTGGCGTTAGCGGAACAGATAGGGCTGATGGTAAAATAGAATCAAATGCAGAAATGTGTCAAATGAATTGGTCAATGTTTGTAAGTATGTTTGGTAAGTATTAAGCGACTTTAGTACATACTTAATATTATGGATCTTATAATCTATATAATCGCATAATTTAGAATAACCAAGATTTATTCAATGAGCATTTCCGAATGATGAGAATTATTATAAATTGTGTAAATGAATTTATATTTGTTTTAATGTCAATTTTAGTAGATTCTTTGAAATCTTTGTAGCAGTTGCATGTTTTTTTAAATTGGCCTGTCCTGATTAGAGACGAAAACTTTCTTCCAATCCGTCAATATTTGAACCTAATAGAGGAGTAGAACATATTGCACTCTAACTTCATCTTAATATATATATATGGGAAAGCACTGTCATCATCGAACGAGGCAAGTCACTCTTTGAATTTATCATTTCTAACAATTTGATGGTAATTAATGTAGGCATCACACTCACTTTTGTAACTAAGTGCAGAAAAGAGGTATTGGATAAAACCCTTGTCTGGTCTTCATATCGAAGGTGGGAAGAAACTCCCACATCTCACCTAAAGATTATAGATCTATAAGTCTCTCCTCGTTACTACTGAAAATATTGGAGAGGCTCGTAGACATGAATATACAGGAGATCCTGGAAGTCTTTTATCCAGTGGACAACATGCTTACAATAGGAGAAAATCTGCCTACGAAGCTTAGCGTGCACGTAAGGAGATCACTACCCAACACTAAGGAAGTGCTTATCGCTATAAGGATAGAAAAAGCAACTTGACAAGGTGGGGTGCTTTCCCCCCTCCAATAGAATATTGTGATGGACGAACTGCTAGTGATGTTAGGACATGTTGGTTGTGGGGCTATTGCTTATGCAAATGTCGTGGTTCTTACAATATCGATCAGATTTGAGGATACTGTTAGAGATATGATGCAACTGGCTCTGAAGAAGGTCGGCGAGTGGGCATCTAATTGCGGTTTGAGCCTTAATCCCAAGAAAACAGAGATGGTACTCTTCACTAGGAGGAATGGTCCGCTAAGAATGCATGGGATGGATCTGGAACTCAAAAATAAAGCGAATCTATCGTTCCGGATAGAAAAGCAATCTTGGAAATCGAACGTTATTAATAGATTCAAAAAGGCATCTTCTACACCTACAATAAAGTGTCGGGTAAAAAATGGGATGTGGTACCTAGGATGATTCACTGCATCTACCCAGCAGTGGTCAGACCTATCTTGACATATGGAGGCCTAGTATGGTGGGACTCCCTCTATAGGACAACTAACGTGGAAATAGTACGATGTCTGTAAAGATCTGCTGTGGTGCCTTGCGCACTACGTTGGTAACGGAGATAATTGTATGCCTCCCTCCGCTTAATCTCTATTGTAGGGGCGCGGCGGATAAGCAAGCGTCTTTGGGCAACTGAGTCAGATGCTGGTCACTCAAGTATCCTGAAGGAATTTTGGACTGTCGGGGCCTTTCGCTATATGATACTGCGGTATGACTTCCCAGCGGAGTTCAGAACGAAAATTCGCATAAAGAGGTTTGCTACGCACCTCTTACCGACTCTGTGTAAATCTATGAGGGCGCCGGATCACTACAGCGTTTTTAAAGCGAATGTGTCGACAATACATGCTGTGGTTAAAATGATTGGGGACACAAATATCCCCAAGCGAAACTTGACGTACTGTCCGATAGTCATGCGGCTATTAGGGTACTGAACTCCAATGCAATGAATTCCAGGGCGGCGTACAGTCGTAGCAGATATCTAAAAAGGGTATCGGAACGATATGATGTCCACATAATATTGGTACCCGGATAAATGCAGGTGAACTTATCAGGCGTGGCACAACTACCGACCGCTTCAACGAATTCTTGACTATTGTAATCCCTCTGGGGACCTATAATTTACAATGCGGTCACTGATTGCATCAACCGTATGTGGGTAGCTTAGGATACCCTAAGAGAGATCGAGCCAAGGCTGGATGGAGGGCACACTGCAAGGCTGCTTAAACTCCAAGGAAGCATGCTCAGTGTGGTTGTCTGAGTCATAATAGGGCATTGCATTATGGGCATGCATGCGAGGCGCTTTGTTCTCACAAATGATTTCTGTAAACCCTGCAGGGATGTGGAGGAAAATATTATTTTTCTTCACCTACTGGGCACATGCCCGGCACTATGTCAAAGGAGAAAAAGGCATTTTAGTGTCTACTACATGGAAGATCTTGGTGATCTGTAAAACATTGGCATTAACAGTTTAAGTCGCTTCATCAGAATGTCCGAGTGATTCCAGGACTAAGGGATAATTGTGGAAGACTGTGGTATCACAATGGGCTCTGTGTGGCCTAATTGTGTCCATTCGACTTGATTGAGTCGCCTCTACCTATCTGCCTACCTACCTAGTGTTTATTCTGCCTTTATACCTACTTATTTACGCGATAAATAAAAAAGATTCCTACAATATTCTAAAATGTAAATTTTTCTTGAGTTGTTTAATTTCAATATTTATTCCTTATTGTTCTGTATACTTAACATAAATGCTTAAAAATATAGAATATTTAGACCTTTAGGTCCTCTAACGTTAATTTAATTTTTTTTAATTAATGCCTATTTAAAAATACATTTATTTACAATGATTTGTTAAAAATTCTACATACGATATGCGCTTGTGCATCTGAGAGTTAAGATAATTTATGTGCTATTTGAAAACATTTTATGAGAAGCCATGTAGATCAGATTAATACTGGGAAACATTAGAAGGCTAATATAAAATGTCTACAAGAACTTTATTTAAGGGGCCCAATAGACTGCACCTCTGCGAGTGGCGTGAATTTAAGATGTTCCTTGTCACCAATATTGTTGATTAAGGCATTGAACATCGTGTTCAAGAAAGTGAACCAATGAATTATAAATTAAACAAACCTACATATGTTCCATATTTCATAGCTTTATTGATGGAAAATTACAACGACATGCAAATCAAACTAGTCGATACGGCACGAAAAACTAGTTGGAAAACATTTTGGCTAAAACGAAATACTAGCAATACAGCAGAGTATACCAATGAATATGTTCTAGGTAGTGAAACACTCACATTCTGTAAAGTCAATACTCATAAATTCAAAAGGCCGAGGCATTTGTCGCGTACGAAAATATATAAATTGCAAGCCTTTGCAAACCGATATCACCAATAATCGCCAATTAACTAGAGAGGCCAAGAACCGATTGAGGGCGACAAAAATAAATTACAAATAACACAACACACTCAAGCAGCATTTTGGCGCAGATTTATAGTCGGAAAATCAAAAAATTCAGAAGTGAACTAAATTTTATTGTCCGAAGCAGTGCTAACTTTAGGTCTTATTAAGAAAATATTAACAAAACATGTCCGTAATACAATATAGAAAAGAAAAAAACTTCTAATATTCTCACGTAATGTCAAATGTCATTCACGATTTGAATGTACATATGTATGTATGTATATGTGAAGATAAAACAGTTTAAAGGAATTGCATTTTTGGGCAACAATTAGAAGTATTTTCATATTAAAAGCTTTGCAACATATGTACATATGTATGTACTTACAAAAAGGCAAAATAACTCTTTAGAAATCAACCAATAAGGACGATAAAAATTTTGTTTTACAAAGTAATTGCAAAACTATGCAGTTTGAGGAGCAAATTTACTGGTAACGGCACAATCTTCTTTTGTTAAACGTACAAGATTTCCTAACTTCAAGAGATTCTTAAATGCCTATAATTGGCATAGCCGAATAGCTTCGATAAGTATGTAATTAAATATGACATAAAAATTATGATTTAATCGTATATGTAGGTATGTACATATATCGTGAGTTTCTATTAATTTCAACTTGTTCAATTTAGAGAGGTTCTGATTTATTAAAGGAAAATTCTACAATCAAATGAGTATCATTCTTAACATTGACCCATTTTCTATTCTATGCATTGTTTTTATGTTTTTATTTATTGTTTCCTCTTTTTTTTTTGTGCATTTTAACGTGACACAATGATGCAATGTGATTAACTTAAGATGTGTCAAACACATACACATGTATGTATGGTACAATATCCTTTCATTTGATGTCAAAATCAAATGAATTATTTTATACATATTGAACATGCGCAAATCATTTGCTCTTATATAACACAATATTGTATTAAAAAAAAAATTATGATAATAAACTTAGGATTTTATAATTTATTGAAATGGATATCATTGTTATTATTATTTTTCTTTAACATATTGAGACTTTAATGTCGATAATAACATTCATTATGAAAAGTACATATATTGTCTCACCTTTATAACACAATACAGTTACAATAAGTACATGTAGCATGTAGCGGTTCATATTGAATTTTTCTTGCAACTTTTTGTTGTGTGTGTGTGTGTATGAATATATTTCAATTATAGTTGTTATAATTTTAACAAAGATATTTCTTTAGTTTTTTAACCATTTCCGATTATTTATATTTAATAAAATTATTATTTTTTTTGCACAGTTATAACTGATGCCTGGAGTATTTTTTTTATTTTTTGCAGCAACAGCAATTGCCAATCAACTGCACAGATTGAAAGAGAACTTCGAAATGCAGCCAGCATTGTATGTGTCAAAGTATGAAACATCTTATGAAGAAGGACAGTGCACGTACTTTTAAGACCCATTTACAAAATTGTTCAAAGCTCTTTTCGAATCTTATGCTTTGTATTTGTAGTCTTCAATTACAAAATTTTACTATAATTATAACGAGCGGAATAACTTAGACCTTACGCTCGGTGGTGGGTATCGAACCCATGACCCTCACACTAATAGCTTAGCACACTACTTAGACTAAACTTCCAAGACTCCCGAGGTATAATTATTTTCATAATTCGTTTAAATTTATAAACTTAGTTTTAGTTTCTTTTTGTTTCTTGTATATTTTTTTTTTTTTTGATTAGACAAACTGTAATTAATTTCTTGGCGATTGAATAATTCAGAATATTCAGAATATTTATGTTGTGTTATGTCTATCAGGACCCACCGTTAATCTTTTTTATAGTAAATTATAATGATGTTTTCGAAATTATTCTTAAGATATATGACAGATGTGATACTTTTGATCTCAGGATCTTATTTATTGAATGATATTTGTAAATAAATGTAATTAATAAAATTAGTACAACATTTTTACATTCTATAAGTTTTTACTGTTCTTTATTTAATGTTCATATAATATACAAGCCATATATTCTCTTCATAGCAATTTGTTTCACACCAATAGGTATGGTAGGAAATATTTCTTTTCCATCTGTTTGACACTCCCATCTGGCAACAGTTTGTCTTAATGTAATTGCCGTAAGTAAAAGTATAATTGGAAAAAAGCTTAATATACATGCCATTGAGCTTAAAGCTTCAAATATATACTGAGTGGTATTTTAATATTATACTGTAGGCAAATATGTTATTAAGCAAGCAATAAAAATGTAGCGAAACTAAAAATACGCGAAAAATATACTAAAAATATAATAAAAATAAATAAGTGAAGTTAAAAAACATATAAAAACAACAAATTCACGAAAAAAGTTAGTAAAATTGAAAAACAACGTTTATAAACACGGAGTATTCATAAGAAAATTTTTTTGAAGTCTCATTTTGCGTGAAAAAATATGCGAGTGTTGTGTGTCTGTGGATTATTTATTACAATACAATATAAAAAATGTATATCAACTTGCATCTTTAATAATTATACTTTTCTTTACTTTACTTCGCCTTTTTAATAAAATACATACATATAATACAAACGATAATTAATGAAAAAATAATATGAATATAAAAATAATATTTTAATATTTAAATAATTGTTTAATGTCAATTAAATACTTGAACAAAAATACATACATATATGTATATATATTTTATTTAAAGAAATCTCATATATTGTATATACATATATATATATATATACATACAAATTATATACACATGTATATTTGTACAATAAGATTTTCTTCTAAACGGCATACATATAATCAAACTGAAATTTAAAAAAAAAAAACGAAAATAAAAAATAAATTAAATCAATTGACGAAAAACTAAATGTCTGTATGTATTATGTATGTACATGCATTTTCAATTTGATCACAAGAATTATAATTAGACAATTCTATTCCTTTTGTAATACATACATACATACATACGTATGTATATAAAGTATGTATTTTTACAGAACAACAATAAAAACATTTAGTTTTATATGATCGTCGTGTTTATATGTATATTGTATTTGTACATACATACCTATGTATATATGTTATATAGAAATATATATATTCTATATATACATTATATATATATATATATATGTATATATTTACATAAATAGGTATACATATATATGTATATATATGTACATATTAAAATGTACGTATTTCTTACCGCCCGTATGTAATATATAGTACACTATTCGAATTTAATACATACATACATATGTATTCAAATTCAAATAAATAATTTTTTTATAGTTGTCATTAAATGATTTATATATGTACATATATACATACATACATACATACATACGGATGAATGTTTATCGTTCTTAATCGTAATATAAAGTGTCAAAAAGTCTTTCGTTACAAACAAAACAAATCTAATTTTATGTGTTAAGAGTGCGTGTGTTTGTTTTATGCTTACATATTCATGTACGTATGAATGTGTCATTTTCCGTTTCCCGAGCATGCGTTCCGTTAACAAAAAAGAAAATAAATAAATAAAATGTTTAAAACAAAATGTGCGAAATGTAAAATTAAAACAAAAATTATGCATAATTTATCAAAAACTACAGAATTTATTGGATCGGTTAAATATCGATAGCCGGTCAGGCTAAACCATTTAAACCATTTATAACTCGATATAACAGTTAAAGGAAAAATCAAAAAATTTGTGATAAATTTGGAATGAATTTTAATAAATGTTTGGGATTGGAAATTTTTTTTAAATCGCTTTGCTACGTAGAAGCAATAGCTCTTTAAAAAAAGAGGAGTTAAATATGTGCTCAGAATCTGTTTCTGTAATTATTATTCAGTCTTCAAGTTATAGCTTTTTAATTATAAAATTTATGCATTGATAAACAAAAAAATATTATTATCATCAAGGAATTTTATTTTACATCGTCAATTACAAAAGTATCGGTAACATTCACAATCTGTCGTATTTTATTATTGTATTTTGTATTTTGACATATAATTAAAATAAAACTATCGTCTTTAGAACATACATACATACATACATATGTATATGTATTTACAAACTTACGGTTTTTTCTTAAGCGCTTCCTATCCTTAACTTTAAATAAGGCAATGAGTGTGTGAGATACCATCAATATTTTTTATGCGTTTAAGCATCAATAGGTGTTGAATATAACATCGTTTCAATGTCCTTCTAGGCGTTTCTGGGTCGAGTGCATGAAAATTGCCTAATTTTCCATAAATCAGACTGAATTTGATCGATGACATTGATTACGTTAGCTTTGAAGACCATTGCGTTTTATATCTTATTCGCATACACCTGCTAATTAAGAAAACATCTCAAAAAAATCTAACTGAGTGAAATTGCATGACCTCGGTGGCCAATTCGCATCACCTCCACGTGAGATGTCTGTGCTCTCAAATCGCTTGTGCAGAATATTCAATATGGCATGAGCTGCATGGCACGTAAAGCCTTTCTGTAGAAACCATATGGCGTTGGTGTCGAGATCATACAATTCAGACCAAAAGAAATAAGTAATCATCGACCTATAGTACTCACCGGTGACAGTAGTAGCCTATCTTTTATGGATTAGTATCTCCCCAAAATCGAAAATTTTGTTTTTTCACGTACTCATTCGTCCAAAGGTGGGCCTAATTGCTGACGATGATTCTTGGATGAAAATTAGAATTAGTTGCCTTCTGCTCCAGAGCTCCACATATGTATTTATATGTGAAAAGATAACATTTCTGATGTTCTAGAGTTATTTTATTTTTAATTTTTATTAATTGCTGTTTTAAGGAACATAGGACTATCTCAAAGCATTCCCATATCATCTTATTAGGGTAGGGTCCTAGAATGATGTGTTAACGATCTGTCGTTGCCTAGAGGTAACGATATGGTACTGAAAAACCACAGTTTTATTGTCAAGTATTCCGAACATGCAATATCAAGAATTTTAAAAAGCCGAAAACGAAATATTCATATGCTATCATGTTAGATAAAATTACTTTCCTCAAAAATCGAGATGATGCTCACAATGTTATTATTAATTGAATACTCCACATAAAAGATATAAAGGGGTCCTAAAAAATTATAGATTTGACAATCATAAATTGATACAGTAACACAAAATAAACGAAATGGACGCATTTCAACTACTAATTAGAGAAAGTTGGCAATTTACTTTGTCATTTATGTAGCTGTCAATGAAAATATGAGATTCTGTCTGCAAATACACGTAGAATTAACAAAGTGTCCGGCAAAATGCTTGTATAAAGACGAATAGGCTTGCCATCGATCCTTATGATTATTGTAGTGAGTGTAAGTTCGATTCGATTTCGATAAACATTTGGAGGGTTTTTTTCGTGTTTTTACTTTTAAGACCGTAATTATTTTAAATTTATTTAGTAAAAGCAATGCAGCAAAGAATAAACAAAGAATTTAGTGCAATACAATAAAACAATAGTTGTCTAGAGTCTAGACCATCTCAGAATTTTAATTACAGTTCATTCACCTTGTGGAGAACCTCTAGTTGTGCCTACCTGTGGTTCGGCATATCATGTTTATGTGATATCTGTCGTCCATCCGAATATTTTTGAGCCGTCTTCTATGACTGCATAAGGAGTGCTATCATATGATCCCTCTATTTCATTAAGAAAGACGTTTGTCATCTTCTTCACCTCAAAGAACGAGTGTATAGCTTCAAGTACACTTACAGAAGTTTTGGTCGACCAACAACCGCGTCATAATAGCCAACACTTCTCTTCTAACACTGTTAACAAAAGTAGAACTATTCTCACCATTCAACATTCCCATTTTGGAAGCTACTAAATACCACAATAGGTACTCACCTCTATTGTGCACACAGACCAGTAGTAATAGTAGTCTTTACCTGCCGTAGTACTGCGCAAGTTAACGGACAAGGTGAACCTTTATGGAAAACAAGCTGCTGCCGCTAATATGGCCTGTCTGGGGCTTTAATTGGGATATTGAAAAATAGTTAATCTCCTTCATCTTTGTAAGGATGTAGGCCTTGGGTGAGATATGTCTGTATTCCATATTAGCTTCTTGCTACTTCTTCCGATCACATCTTTATAGTGTCCGAGTTCTTCCAATGATATAAATTAAATATATATCATAGTAATCAGTGCCGAGTCGTTAACTGAGAAAAATTTATATTTAATCAGTTTTCGTTGACTGTTCAGCTGCGATTTTTAACCATTCATTATCAATTTCTCTAGGTTAGTCAAGAGATAGTGTCTTGGGCTCGTTACGCGTATTATATTATGGTATTCTTTATTTCATTATTCTTTCGACCCATTTCATACCCATTCTCTGGCATAATATTGTGAAGTTAATTGCAGGTGATCTACAGAAAATAAGCATTTTCGAACATTATAAGCATTGTTGATGGTGTCGGTGATGAAACCAATGATCCGGTTAACTTTTTGGATGAGTATAGACCCCTCAAGTCGCGGTGTATAGTAGGTAGTGTTTTGGCTTATTAGACGTAAGACATCAGAACGAAAAGTTGAAAAAATATTGTTCGGCGACTTCCTCTCAGCAGATTTCTGCCAAAACTCTGAGATGAAAAGTTTCTCTAAAATCTGTCGTTTGGAGTCGACTTTAAACTGTAGGTCCCGCCACTCATGTATAAAATTAACACACACAACATAAGTGGTGTCAGAAACTAGATCGTAATCCTGTCTGAAGGGTTGTAATGACCAATAATGTATTATGTATGTATAGTCCTCATGCATATGGACCCAAATTTTTTTGTTTAAAATAAAACAGCTTTGATGGTTCAAGAAATACCAAAAAATATTTTTGAGTTCCCTTCAACTAAATTTACAACTTACACAATCTTCTTAATCGGCAGTATTTAAGATTTTTTTGTTGCACAGTGCTACTATTTCCAAGACGACAATTATCCAAAGCACACTGCTGCTAATGTGAAGATGTGATTTGTCCACTCCCCGCACAAAGTCCCGATTGTTATGTGTTTGAAAAACTAAATTTATTTTATGTATTCAATATAAAGAATGATTACAAAGCTTACTGATCTAACTTAAAAGCTAATAATAACAAGTGGTTATTTCATGTTCTATTTAAATAATATGATTGTAAATATAACTTTAATTATTTACACAACATCTTCCTTTTCAATTACATGTGTACATATAATAATTTCAATTCAATTTATTTTCAAATATTTAAATATTTAAATCATAAGGATTATACATACGTATAAATAAATATAAATATAAATTAATAATAAAATTATTTGTTAAGATACAAGGGCATGTTTTTCACGATTTAGAAATTAGTGTGTGTAAATCTAGTTGGTGGGTTAATTTTTTTTCCATGACGAGTTCTGTAAGCACTATCAGATTCAGTTTCAGTAGTTTTAACTGGTAAATTCGAGTCAGAAGTATTCACTGTGTTACTACTATTTTCATTATTAGAGTTCTCAGACTTTTCGAATGTGTGTTCATTTGCATCATCAGAGTTTGATGAGTTTTTAGGATTTTTGAATATGTGTTGCTCATTTCTTCTAAACAAAGAACCTTCCTTATCTTTAACTACAAATGATCTGGGCTCCGTACTTTTACTCACTATTTCTCCTGGAAACCAAAAAGAACTAGGACTTCTCTTAAACATTACTTTATCACCTGTGTTAACAGATTTGTATTCTTTTGTATTGGAGTTATAATAATTTGATGACTTTTGTATTTTATTATTAACTTCTTTTTGATATTTATCTGTATCAACTAATTTTGGTTTTAAGTTTAATGAAAGTGTTGGAAGTCTTGTATTCAACTTTTTCGACATTAGTAGTTCAGAAGGACTTGGCAAATTTCCCTTAGGTGTAGTGCGGTAATTTAATAACGCGATATATGGATCAGTAGCACTTTCAAGACATTTATATACAAGTTTCTTTACTGTCTGAATAGAGCGTTCCGCAAGACCATTTGATCTTGGTAAATATGGACTCGAAGTTTTGTGGTCTATACCCCAATCAATAAGAAATTCCTTAAATTCATTTGAATTAAAAGGTGGGCCATTATCAGATATGAAAATGTTCGGGATGCCATGTCTAGCGAAAATGGATTTCAGTTTGTAAATCACATGTCTACTCGAATAACCCGAGTTTAACAACTCTATTTCAATAAATTTTTAAAAATAGTCAACTACTAGTATATAGTATTTTTTATTGAACTCAAAGAGATCACATCCGACTTTAAACCATGGTATATTATAAATATCATGCGTCAAAATTTCTTATTTAGATTTTGAGTTTTTGTATTTCATACAAATTTCACAATCTGATACTTTATTAAAAATATCATTATACATGTTCGGCCAGTATACAGATTGTCTAGCAAGACTTTGACATCTCTGTATTCCCATGTGGCTTTCATGGATTTTGTTCAATATAAGATTTTGCAGACTTTTTGGGACTAAAACTTGGTTATTTTTAAGAAGAATATCATCAATGATATGAATGTCATCTTTTATTTTGTAATAGGGCATAACCTCTTTATCAACAAGTTTTTTATGTACAGGCCAGCCATTTAGTATCTAACCTTTTAATTTTTGCAAAAACTGTATCATTATTACTATGATATTTTATATCATTTATAAAGGGTGTTTTTTTATAGAGGTATAGAACTTTAAGTTGCAATAAAACAACGATGGATTATTCGATTGACATGAATTTTATTTATCCGAAAGATAATCTTGTGGCATTACATTTTAAATATGATTTCTGGCATATGACCGCCACGGCTGGCGCGGATGTAGTCCAATCTGGACGTCCAATTTTCGATGACTTTTTCCAACATTTATGGCCGTATATCGGCAATAATACGGCGAATATTGTCTTCCAAATGGTCAAGAGTTTGTGGCTTTACCGCATAGACCAATGACTTTACATAGCCCCACAGAAAGTAGTCTAGCGGTGTTAAATCACAAGATCTTGGAGGCCAATTCACAGGTCCAAAACGTGAAATTAGGCGGTCACCAAACGTGTCTTTCAATAAATCTATTGTGGCACGAGCTGTGTGACATGTTGCGCCGTCTTGTTGAACATCATGGTTATTCAATTCAGGAATGAAAAAGTTTGTAATCATGGCTCTATACCGATCACCATTGACTGTAACGTTCTGGCCACCATCGTTTTTGAAAAAGTACGGACCAATGATTCCACCAGCCCATAAAGCGCACCAAACAGTCAGTTTTTCTGGATGAAATGGTGTTTCCACATACACTTGAGGATTACCTTCACTCCTTCACACCTTAATCGAATTAACTGCTCTGATGGACGATTTTGTCGACGATAAAATGGACGTAGTGCGCGATACATTTTCCGCATAGAACCATTATTTTCGAAATAAAATTGCACTATTTGCAAGCGTTGTTCAGGGGTGAGTCTATTCATGATGAATTGCCAAACCAAACTGAGAATAAATCACTTGACAGCTGTTAAATCGGTCGCCATCTTGAAAAGTAATGCCAACTTAAAGTTCTATACCTCTATAAAAAACACCCTTTATTTGAAAATGGAACTTCAAGATGCGACTTAAGAAAATTACAATGAAGTGTGATGTCTTTATGAATATCAGCTAAGGCGTTTGCTTTTAATGGACATCTTGACAGCGTATCAGCTATATACAAATATTTACCGGGCTTGTAGGTAACTGTGAGATCATTTGACTGAAGACGAAGCATACCGTTGAACCGTTGAAGTCTAGCAGGAATTTTGTATAAAGGTCTGTTAAACAATGAAACCAATGGTTTGTGATCAGTTTCTACTAACACTTTTTTACCATACGTATACTGGTGAAATCTAGTGCAACCAAAAAGAATAGCAAATAACTCTTTTTCTATTTGGGCATAATTCTCTTGTGCAGTTGGGGGAGAGGCAGAAGCATAGGCTATTGGTTGGTTATTGTGCAAAATGGAAGCTCCGACGGCAAATTTGGAGGCATCTGCACTTAGAAGCAATTGTTTATTTGGGTCAAAATAAGTTAAGACGGGACTTTTTGTAATTTCAGCTTTTAAATTTGTAAACTCATCCTCTTGGGATTTCTCCCAGTGCCACTGAATATCTTTTCTTAGCAATTCTCTTAAATGTTTATTTTTTGACGATAAATTCGGAATAAAATGTCCTAAATAATTAACCATTCCGAGAAAACGTTGCAGCTCAGAAAGGTTTTTAGGAGCAGACATATCTAAAATTGCCTTAATTTTGTTTTCATCTGCCTTAATACCAGATTCATTAAAAATGTGTCCAAGGAACTAATTTCATTTAGTAGGAATTTGCATTTATCTTTGTTAAATTTAAGACCTATTTCTTCTGCACGTTGCAGAACTTTCTGTAATATTCTATTATGTTCATCTACCGTTTTCGCATAGATTAAAAAATCATCAATATATATATCACTAACCCTTCAATGTCGCCGAAACATTTAACTATTTCAGAATGAAAAATCTCTGGGGCAGCATTTATGCCAAATGGTAACCTTAAAAATCGATGCCTGCCAAACGGTGTATTGAATGTACACAATTTGGATGAAGCTTCATCTAATGGAATCATCCCAAAACCACTATTGGCATCTAAAGTGCTGAAATATTTTGATCCACTAAGTTTTGCCTTGTAGTCATCTATATTGGGAAAAGGATAGTGTGGACGAAGTATGGATTTATTTAAGTTACGGGGGTCTAAGCAAATTCTAAACTGTCCATTAGGCTTAGTAACTAGTACGACAGAACTGAACCATTCTGTTGGTTCTCTTTCCGGCTGTATTACATTAAGTTTCACCATTCTATCTAACTCAGTTTTTAAGTTGTCATGAAGGCTAAAGGGAATCTTTCTAGGAGCATCTACTATAGGTGTTATATTAGGTTTGAGTTTGAAACTACATTTTGTTTTCATGTGACCTAAACCATATCAGATATTAATGAATTTACAGTCTTAATTAGATTCATTTGTTTGGCCAATTCTAATCCAATTATGTTTTTACATTTTAAATTTAATACAAAAAATTTACTCAAGTAAGTATTGTTATTAAAAGAAAATTCTAAATCAATATTTCCTATTAAAGGTAACTTTTCACCACTAAAGGTTAAAATATTTGTATTAGTAGGTCTTAACATATGGCTTAAATTTGATCAATTTGAAGAGTAATTGTCATGTTATTTATAAATGCCTGAACATTCCACTCATTATTTGCTACGACACTGCAACTGGAGTTTAATAGGGTACCAACAAAAAATTCTTTGACGTCTTCATTATTGTTATCAACCTGGCTTTCTATTTGTTTGACAAATTTTTTGGTTTGATGTTGCGGTAATTTCGCGAAACACATTTTTGCAAAGTGACCTTTCTTACTGCAAAAATGACAATTGATGTTTACAGCTGGACATTTTTTCCTATGGATTTGACCACATCTGCTACATTGTTGCTGTTGGATATTCGATGAAGTGAATCTTCTAGTTGATGAAGGCTGCTTTGACGAATAAGTTGAGTGACGTTGATTAACATATGTTGGCTGATTTATTTGTTTCTTGTAAATATTAGACTTATTTAAAGCGCCAACAAAATTTGTTTCTTGTTGCAACTGACTTGTGTTTTCTTTTGCAGAGTTTATATTTTTAGCTATTTCCAAAGCTTTCTCAAGTGTAACTTTACTTTCTCTTAACAATCTTTCTTCGATCTGGGAATATTTGGGAAGTAAGCCACAGACGAAAATATCTTTAACTAAGTCCTCACGCAAATCTCCAAACTCACACAATAGGCTTTGATTTTTAACACCGTTACATATTCCTCATTAGATTCATTTAGACCTTGTTTTCTTTAAAAGAAAGTATGACGTTCCATCGCTATGTTTGCTTTGGGAATGAAATATCCGTCCAATTTTAAAAGCAATTCATCATATTTTACCGTATCTATGTCCTCATCGAATGAATTAAAAATTTGTAAGCAATCTGATCCTAAATGATGTAACAATAACGCTACTTTTCGTTGTTCAGATTGCTGTTCAAGACTTCCATGTGGCACACATGTTACTTTCTTTGAGGTTAAGATGTGAAATTGTTGTTGCAACCGACATTACTTGTGGTGTAGACATTTCAGGATATGTAACTTTTTGTTTACTTGACTCAGAATTCATCGAATTTAATTAAATATTTAATATATATATATTTTATTCCTTTTTAGACTTTTTGACTTATTTTTTTTTTATTTTTTCTCTTTGACACCTGACACCATGTTATGTGTTTGAAAAACTAAATTTATTTTATGTATTCAATATAAAGAATGATTACAAAGCTTACTGATCTAACTTAAAAGCTAATAATAACAAGTGGTTATTTCATGTTCTATTTAAATAATATGATTGTAAATATAACTTTAATTATTTACACAACACCGATATGACCCCAAGAGAATATGTAGGGGATCATTTGGAAAAACGGTTGCGTGTAATCTCAAGCAACACTTAACAGAAAAACTTGCTTATAACCGAACGGTAACAAATATCGACAGAAAACTCAGAAAAACTGATATATTCAATGCCAAATAGGTTAAATGGAATGCTTGATCTTAGGGATGGATATTCTACTAAACATTAGGTTTGTCATTTTACTACATTGGAGCTTTGAATTTTAAATTTATTCTCTTTTCTTCTTGGGGTACCTACACTATTGCAGCACAAAAATATGAAGGCATCAGAAAGTTTGGATAATACAACCTCCAATAATGTTAATAGCCAGAAGTACTGTTAATCTTTCGAAGGTATCCCTATTTCTAAGAAAAAAATATTCGACATAGTTTGTGAATATGAAGTCACTAATTGTAAAAAATTAAGAAATCGGACAATTTTAATAAAAACAATAAACGAGATCCAGCCAATGAATTAATACAACTTCACTTCACTTTCCTCATCATTTGAGTCAAGGTGACGGAAAATAAACCCGCTTAATAATTCCAAAGGTGATCTGCGCGGAATTCCTGAGAAGAATATTCAAGCGGAATTAAGCATACAGAACGTAAAATAAAGCGCAGTTCTAGTGAAGGCGAGATGGAAGAAACAGTTTTTGTTATATGCACTTGCATTTGCTACAATCATTAATCAGTTATGAAAATGTGAGAATCCGCACAAACAGTATTGGACAAAACTAAAGCACGTGTTGTGTTTACTGGAATGTAGTTAAATAAAATTTTAAAACTCTGATGGATTTAAGTTTCTGTCAATGATTTCTTACGACTCTGTCCTCACTAAAGTTAAAAAATTATAACAATTATAACAATACTGGCTTTCCTTGCCCGACAAAACTAAAGCACATATACATAGTTGTGCATCCCTTATTTTTCAAAACTTCTGCATATCTGCGTGGCATTGGTTCAATTAAGTTTGAAAAAATCTTCTTAAAGATGACTTTCCATGCTATTTCTACCTGTTCGAAAACCAAGTCTTTATTTTTGAAGGAATCGCGTAATATTTTACAGTTTCCAATGCCCCATAGACTTTCTATGAGATTGAGATCAAGGAATTGTACTGACCACATTATTACATTGATCTTACTACTCACAAACCACTCTTTCACACATTTAGCTGCGGGTTTCGGGTCATTATCCACTGTATACCCGCTTCCCATACACATCCTTAAAAACAAAAATAATCATATTTCTTTTAAAGTCACGTTTTAAAATATTATTTATTTCGAAATTAATAATCATGCTATTTTACTTAAAAGAAAGCATCTCTTCCAACAACAATCAAATTATATAAATTAGTGAATAAAGAATACTCCAAAAATGTATATTATATCTTTTAGAAAATTTCCAATTTAGCCACTACAATCAATACACATCCTCACATAAATAAATTATTAGAAAACAAGATTGATATACACTTATTTCGAATTATAAATGTTAAGTAATATTATATGAGAATATGAACAACGGGTATCTTAGCAATCCCTAACAAATATTCCTATACAATTAAACTATAGCTTCTACTTATAAAACAGATCAGTCACTAACCCATAAGGGTTGTAGAAATTTAAATCTATAATTTCATAAAATTATGGCGTACTTAGTAGACTGCCTCGTGTGGTAATGTGCCGAGACCAAGGCTTCGATTCCCACCAAGGCTCTGGGTGTTTGTGATTGTCTGATCGCTTGTCTTACATTATATGTGATTACTCACAATAGAAAAATAAAGTGAGAATTATTACTAAAAAGTAATTCTCGAAAAAAAGTGAAGAAGACATTATTTTCTTTCTCCTATAAACTATCTATTCTGTATTCCAACACAATGCACTCCATTAACAGAGGTCACCTTCTGAGTGTTGATCTAAAAAAAATAAAAATAAGACACAAGTACCATTAATAAATGATTTTAGATTTTATTTGCCTTGAAGTTAAATTAATTTTGCTATTTGCACAGACTCCTAAGACTCCTAATTATCTTTATCTAATATTGCATATAACAATTTTTACACCGTGCTCATAAGAAATGTGCTGATCCGAATGCTTTACCCGAAAATTATATGATTTTGGACCTCAGTTCACAGATAAAGCCACAAAAGAAGCAATAAATTGATCCATTAGGAATGACAAAGCATTACAGCAATCTGACATTTACATACATACATAATTGGTCATTACAACCCTTCAGTCAGGATTATGACCTAGTTTCTCACAACACTTATGTTGAGTGTGTTAATTTTATACATGAGTGACGGGACCTACAGTTTAAAGTCGACCGAACGACGAAACTTTTCATGGCAATTTTTATTTACTCTCAGAGTTTTTGCCAGAAATCTGCTGAGAGGAAGTCGCCGAAGAAATATTTTTTATATTTTGTTTTGAGTTCTTCATTAACTTTCTCTAAGAGAAGACGTGTTGAAAACTTTTTGCAAGTGTTAAGTTATAAAATAAAATAGACAAGAAGTTAAAAACAAAAATAAAAATATAACAAAAACAAAAAAACTTGTTTTTACAAAACAGGTTTTTACAAAACAAAGGGATCAACAAAAATTCTACCGAATTTTTGTCCCCAAAAACAATTATATTCATTAAAGAAAAAGAAGAAAAAGAATAATAAAAAGAAATAAAATAATAACAACAAAATTAAAAATATAAATTGTTAACTATTTGTTGCTATGACAAGTGTAAGTGATGATAGCGATGAATCTGATGAAGCTTGGCAGCAAGTATCAGATACAAAATCAAACAAACGGCGCTTAACAAAACCGTTAAGCATTCAGCAAAACAAGAAAGTTAATACAAGTGATGAATCCAGAACAAATAAATTTTATTTACTTTGGGAAAACGAATCTGCTAAGGAAAAAATAGATTGTGAAGATGACCAAGAAGATGATGAAGTCAATAAAGCACCGAAGCCTCCACCAATTTATATTCCTGGCGTTAAAAATATTTCTAAAATGCTTAAGACAATAAGCGACGAAATAAAAGACTTTAACTATAAGTGTTTGAGGGAAAATGAAGTCAGATTAATGATAAAAAGTATTGATTCCTACAGAAAAATTGTTAAGCTTTTTGAGTCAAAAAATATTAATTATCACACTTTTCAACTTAAACAGGAACGAGCTTATAGAGTAGTAATAAAAGGTTTTCATAGTTCCACCCCAGTTAGAGATATAAAGGCAGATCTTTTATTTTTAGGTCATTCGGTTAGAAATGTCACTAATGTCAGAAGTAGGGTATCAAAGTTGCCATTGCCAATGTTCTTTGTAGACCTTGATCCGGGTCCGACAAATAAAGACATTTTTAAAGTTAAACATATTAATAATGCAATCGTCACTATTGAAGCTCCAAAGAAAACCAACGACTTAATTCAATGCAACCGATGCCAACAATTTGGCCATACCAAATTCGATCATCCTACCATAGGATGTAAAAAAATTAGAAACTCCACCAAAATGTGTCAATTGACTGCAAAACCATACAGCAAATTATAAAAGTTGTCCTTTTTACCAAAGAATGCAACAGATACGCAACAATAACAACAATCAACAACGTACATATGTACAACCACGGAATGTTCAATCTGCTACAGAAAATTATAATTCAAACTACCACAGCACTAGTGAAGGTATCAGTTACGCTCAAACAGTAAAAGGTAATACAACCAGTCCCGAAATGAGGTTTTTAGAGAGATTAGAATATATGATGGACAAAATGTTTGACATGATGACAAAAATTATGGAAAAATTATGCAAATAGATCTTCGAATTGCAACATGGAATGCTAATGGAGCATCCAATCACACAAAGGAGATAGAAATTTTTCTTATAACAAATCATTTAGATATTTTACTCATATCTGAAACACATTTTACATCTAGAACACACTTCAGCGTCAGAGGTTACTATCTATTTCAAGCTAATCACCCAGATAATAAAGCTCATGCTGGATCAGCTGTTTTAATAAAGTCTAACCTGAAATTCGAGTCGCTTAGCCCAGTCATAAAAACAATTATACAAGCTTGTGGTGTAAAAGATCAGTGTAATAATTGCGAAGTTTCAATTTATGTTATTTATTGTCCACCTAGACACAGTTTAAGTGCACAAAATTATGAATCATTTTTCAAGACTCTTGGTGGCAAGTTTATTGTAGGTGGCGACTATAATGCCAAGCATCTATGGTGGGGTTCTAGATTATCTAATCCTAAAGGGAAAGAACTTTTTAAGTGCATCTCTAAATTGGGGTACAAAACATTATCCACTGGAAGACCGACGTATTGGCCAACCGACCCAAATAAAATTCCAGACCTATTAGATTTTTTTTGTTGACTCAGGCATACCGGATACTCTTCTTGATGTCATAGTTTCTGATGACCTTAATTCTGAGCATTCTCCTGTACTTTTAAGCTACAACACCCTTTTGGCAACTATTGAAGAAAAATTGAAAATTATTACTCATAAAACTGACATTAACACTTTTCAGCGTTGGATGGATCAGAATTTAGAGCTAAACATATCTTTAAAGACTAGAGCTGAAATTGATAAAGCTGTAGATCAATTCTGCAGTGTAATAAGAAATTCTGCTCAGTTATCTACTCCAACAATGCAGCCGCAAAGAGACCAAAAAGTGTTTATATCTACGGAAATAAGACAACTTATACGAGAACGTCGGAGACTTAGAAGAATTTGGCAGCAAAGTAGAAATCCTACGGATAAAACTAACTTCAATAGAGCATCAAATCATCTAAAAAAGAGGATAGCAGAATTTAGAAATGAGCAAGTATCTGTATTTTTTAAAAATTTGGACACATCAAAAGATACCGATTACAGTCTTTATAAAGCAACAAAATACTTAAAGCACCCTGCAAAAAGAAATGATCCTGTTATGAAATTAGATGGCACCTGGTGCAGAAACAGTAAGAGAAAAGCAGAAGCGTTTTCTGAATACTTACAACAAATTTATCAATCTTTTCCATCAACAAATACCGTACATGAAAGTAACGTACATACACTTTTGGAATCTCCATACCAAATGGATTTACCAATAAAACCTATCTCTCCGAGGGAAGTATAAAATGTTATTTCCAAACTTAACAATAAAAAGTCTCCAAGACATGATAAAATCGATTCGATAGTTGCGAAATCACTTTCAAAGAAAGGCATTCTATTTTTAACTTTAATTTATAACTCTATTATGATCCAAAGCCGAATAAACCAGACAACCAGATTACATCATATAGACCAATAAGTCTATTAACTACATTTTCAAAGATATTTGAAAAGTTGTATGCATCAAGGCTATTACAGTTACAGTTACAGTTTGGTTTTCGTCGACAACATGGAACTCCAGAACAATGTCACAGAGTAGTAAAGGTAATATCCGATTCACTAAAGCAAAAAATGTATTGCTCTGCAGCATTTCTTGACATAAAACAGGCATTCGACAGAGTGTGGCACGAAGGACTGCTATTCAAACTTAAAAAAATTCTGCCTGCCCCACACTTTTCATTGCTAAATTCCAACATTCGCAATCGAACTTTTTATGTGAAGGTGAATGACGAAACATCAAATATATTCAATATATTCAGCGGTGTCCCACAAGGCAGTGTTTTAGGCCCAATATTATATACTATATACACTGATAATATTATATACTATATACTCTGATTATATACTATATACTCAGATAATGTCGTAGTTGCTACATATGCAGACGATACCGCTATAATCTCCACCAATAAATGCCACATTGAAGCTTCATCTGTAATGCAAAGAGAGCTAAACACACTGCAGCAATGGTTAAACAAATGGAAAATAACTATAAATGTAGAAAAATGTAATCATGTTACATTTAGTTTACGGAAAGAAGAATGCCCTCCAATATATATAAATAATTTACAAATGCCAAAGTCTAACTGCGTAAAGTATTTGGGAATGTATATAGACAAACGCCTCACATGAAAGGAACACATCACATATAAAAGAAAACATCTAAATATGAAAAGAAAGAAAATGAACTGGTTACTTGGAAGCAGTTCACAACTTAGTCTAGAGAACAAAGTTATTTTAAAACCTGTGTGGACATATGGTATAGAGCTTTGGGGAACGGCCAATAATTCAAATATTGAAATATCGCAACGATATCAGTCTAAAACCTTAAGGAATATTTCTGGTGCTCCATGGTTTATGACCAACATTCAAATTCACAGGGATCTAAATGTACCTTTTGTTTTAAGTGAAATTAATAGATTTAGTTCTAAGTATTTAAACAGACTACGTAACCACCAAAACCCTTTAGCGATAGCGTTATTAGATGAAACAAATGAAATTAGAAGACTGAATAGGTTTCATGTATTAGATCTACAATATAGAAAATGAAGAACTTTTTACCTTAATAGCAAATAATCTTTTTTTTTATATCTAACAAACATATATGTATATGTATATATAGTTTATTAAACTTACTGTAGTTTAATAACATATGTGATATTTTCATTATTTTGTCAAATTTGCTAAATATTGTAAAATAGATTGTAAATTAAAGTAAATTAAAAAAAAAAAATATTTTGTTTTGATGTCTGGCCTGGGGCTCGAACCCTGGCTTTACGTCTAATAAGCCTACTAGACTACGGCGACTTCAATCTGACATTTCCAAATTTTAAAAAACTATTATCATAAAACAACAACAACATATTTGAAACTGAAATACATACATAAATATGATAATATAAAAATAATTGCGGGTGGAAACTATATATTGTCCGTGGTAAAGATGTATAGAAAATTACTTGTGAAATGTATAAAGATATCCTACAGTATAATCCCAATAACGATGGCGCTGATGATTTGCTACTTACGTAGATATTCGAGCAAGATAGCGATCCGAAGCATAAATCTCGAATTGTAACGTCCTGGCTTGACAAGAAATATGGTATATTAAGGTCCATTGTTTAGTAAGAAGCATTAAAGATATAAAATAATATCAATTAACAATGTCATAAATAAATTAAAATATAATTTATTACCTATTTTTGGTATGACTTAACTGTTTGTCCACTTAATTTGAAACACCGAATTTATTTTTATAAAGAAAAAAAAAGAGTATTTTCAGGAATAATCTTTTAAGATTTTGTTATTAATTGTCTCTAAGGATGTTAAATTAATAAAAAAAAATATATGTTTTCGTTATGATTTTTATTAAAAAATATTATATAAAAAATTAATGCTAAAGGAGCACATCTGACTTAATTGTATGCCGAAAAGCAATATGAAGTGATATATGTATTGTGACAGAAATTCAGAAACTTCAGTTTGAATTCACCAGAAGTGAAAAAGTATAATTATTTTCTGTAATAGAATATTTAGGCGAAAAATGCTTCTCAGGATTTCTATGGTAGTCTTTAATGGCTTGAAGATGAACATAACTTTATAAACCGAGCGCTACCTCTTAGATCTTTGGTATACCAATTTTTTTATTTTATTTTTTTTAATCAATTGGCGGCGTCTAATGTGTTTCTAAAATCAAGATTGTACAACATTGATAGCATTTTCAGCATATCCTGTGTCATGCTACTAAGAGTAGGTAAAATTGTTAACTGTTTGCGCAACATATACGTATGTGTACCACTAGTAGATTCAGATTGCCTAACAGCCACAACTTTTGCTGTTAGAGTCAAGACCCGAGTTTTCTTACGCCTGACGTAACTTGTAGTTTGAATATGGACTTAAAAATATTTGTGAGAAAAATTGTTTTAATAGAGTTTCACGTCCTAACAGAAATTATATTTTATTTTTTGTGAATGTAGGCAGTGTGGCTTAGTTCACAATTAATAAACTATTTAACATAGAATCGCTTTTGGATTTAATCCAATATGTCGAGATATGCAATTCAACTACAAGTGTACGTTTTAACAACGCACCGGTCTTGCTCATTTATATTATTTTTGTTCAGTTATTTTCCCGTATAGTAAGTAGTTTATATTCTCAATGGAGTGAATATAAATGGTATCTCATTAAGAGTGCATTTTTTCATTTCACAATAAAAATATTTTTATTAGACTGTAACATGTCCCAACTGAGAATGAAATAAAATATCCGTCAAGCGGTTGTTACGGCTCTGGCGAAAGGCTATTACTCTTCTCATGAAATTTTCTATAATTTTTTACAGAGATGTGACTGAATTGAATTGTTTCTGGTTTATTCGCATAAACCCGAGTTTTACAAAACCCCAAAGAAATAAATTAACAAATTAAAAAATCGTGCTTGTTGGCCAGAATTTTTTGAGATTATTTGTTTTAGAAATCGTTGCTGAAATATCTCGATAGAAATACGTGCGGTATAGCATTTGCTAATACACCATTGTATATATTGTATATCCCACCACCCATTACTAAATTTCATAATCATAATTAAACACCATTTTCTTTGTAATGATGATTTATTTCTACACTAGTATATCTCTCTCAAACCCCAACAGAATAATGAATTGTTGTATATCTTAGCGATAAACTGCGTTTAATAAAATATTCATAGTTTTCTAAATTCTAATTTTTTGACAAAACAAACGAACTAAGCACGAATTTAAGTTTGAAAGATTTTAAAGATTCAAGATTTAATTATTTTCATAATATGAGAATACACAGGCGTCACATGTATTGTTGGTCAATTATATAAATTATATAAAACAAAGATTTTTATACATATGTATACATATGTATGTATATGCAAACATAATTCTTAATTTTATAATTTTCTTCTTTGCAGAAGGCCATAAAAATGGGCAATGTGTGCAGTTCCGGACAAAGCAAGAAAAAAGACAGCATATCAGAAAAGTCGGATGAGTACGCAATTTTCTCTCTCTCTTTTTGTTTTTTTTTTTTTTGAATTAGAATACGACATTGAGAATTACCTCACTTTAACTAATATTTTTTTTTGTTTTAGTTCTTACAATATTAATAAAGCTGACCCAATAAATGACAATGGTAACGACGATGGTGACCAAAAGAAAGCGCCTTTAGCCGATCCAGAAAATGTGCCTGACATACCTAGTATTGAAACAACTGATGTCAAATCACATGATTCAGCAAATAGTTATGATGTTAGAAAAACAGTGCCATCAAATAGTAAAGATCACAACGGTATAAAATGTTTCATACATTTCCTTACAATTAAAGATAGCAATTCAATGTTTTTGTTTTTTCGTTTTGTAGATGCGGTAGCAACAACTGCCCCAGTCGGGGAAACGGGCTCAGTCCAGACAGAAACACCAGATTCAAAGAACACTATGACTACATATTTATCGATACTGCAAGGAAAGCCACTACCCGGCAGAAAAATAGAAAGATATAAAAAAATTGTAATATATATACTGGCTGATAATAGTCCAGAATATAAGAAACATAAGCGAGTGGTTTATAGTTTACAGAAACAGCTTGTAAAGAAATGTCAAAGCAAAGGTTTTGAAATATTCATCTCTGATGTTCATAATACCGATCCAAGCAATAGAGTCAGTAATTATTCGAGATTGTTGGAAGCAAGCCGTTGGACTCATAGTCCTTTAGAGGCTCAAGGTGGCCATGAAGAGGCGGCTAATTGTCTTTCGGAAATAACTCGTCATTCTTCATCGGCATTTGTTATTCCAATATTGTTTTTAGGTTCATCACTTGGTATTCCAATGCTACCGTTGACGATCGAAAGTCAAGATTTTACTCAAGTTCTGACTGCCGCGAACGATGAGGAAAAAATTCTTTTAGAGAAATGGTACATTATTGACAATTGCTATCAGCCTATGTGCCACCGTTTAAACACTGAACTTTGTAAAAATTATTCCGCAGCTCAGGATGATGAGTTGAATTTGTTGTTGGGCGTCCTTTTAAGACTGTTTTCAGATGATCTCAAAGATTCATATATGTCCACAGTGGTCGAGCAGGAAGTCAATAATACAGTCCTTATGAGCCAGGAACTTGCCAAGCGCTGTATATGGATACAAACGGGCCCACAGTATATGAAAGCACCAGAAAATGCCACTGCCTATGACCACGAAGTACTCCGACGCATGTCAAAACTATACACAGAACTAAAGACACATTTATCTGAAAAAAATTTAATACGTATACTACCAACAATGAATATTTTGGATGACGAATTGGCCGTCGTAATTGAGAATTTATTAGAAAAATCAATTTCATCCATATTTGAAGAATACGTTACTAAAAACAACATACCCTACAATACAAATGGCGTTGACCGCGTTCTTTTAGAAGAAATTGAATTAGTTGGACACTATTCAAAGATTTTAGCTCAAAATTCACCAAACTTTGATATTATGAACGATATTAAAAGGTATGTATGTTCCAGAAATAAATCCTTATCCACATTCCACAATCCACATTAACTTTAGACAAATTCGCAAGGCATGTATAGTCGATGACTCAGACACCTCCAACAAAAACGAAATATGAAAGAAAATATTTCTTTCGTCGACTTCCTCTCAGTAGTATTCTGGCAAAAAGTCTGAGATTAAATAAAATTGCCATTAAAAGTTTCCCAAAAATCTATCGTTCGGAGTCTACTTTAAACTGTAGTTCCCTTCACTCATTGATAAAATTAACACACACTTCATGTATGGTGTGAGACCAATTACGTAAGTAACTTTCAATTGATTTAATGGATCATTTATGGCTGTCAAAAGATTTTCTAGTGAAAGATTTTGTAAATATTTTTTTTATATTTTTTCTTGACCTGCCTGAGAGATGCAAAAAATTTTAGCTTTAAACTAGATCGGTTAAAATAATAAACATTTTATTTTGAAATAAAAAATGTTTAAATATTATTTAAAATTTCTAACGCATGAAGTCTTTCGACTAGAAAACATATATCTAACCTGTTCACTCTACTGCTGTTCTTAAATCACAGTTGAATAGGAAATTGGTTACAGTTGACTAATCAAACTTGATGCATATACCAGTCACGATTGACATGTATTTGGTTCACAGTTGACTACCAAATTGATTCATAATTTTTACTTAAAAACTTAATTTTTTATAAGCAATTTCTTTTCATTAAATACAATTTTAATACATAATTAATTAAATAATGTTAATAGTTAACATTTTGATATCTGAATAAAAATTTCATATAAATATTTAGAACAGTCGACTTTTTCAACAGGTGGCTCACAACCGAATTCATTTGTCGCCACTTTTCTTCCACTGCTAAGGTTGTCGCACTCCTCATTCACTTTATCTTTCACAGTTCTTGAATGTATCATCAGCTTTAGTTTTACAACGAGCTAGTAAAAAGATTTATTAAATACTGGTCAAATGATTCCCAAAGAAAAGATACTTACATTTCCAAACACTTACACTTTACTTATCCGATGGTGTGAGTATGGTTAAACTGGTAGTGGGTGATGGTAACCCTATTAGCTAGATATCACTTAGGATTTACGTGTGGGAATTTGCCAGTCAAATTTAAATTAAATTTATCAAAATTTGAAAAAATCACATTTTCATTGTAACTTAATCCAACCGTATATTTTAATATTTAAAGATCTAATATTTAAAGTTAAGTTAATATTAATGTTGCTTAAAATAATTTAATTACAGATATATTAAAGACAGCACAGCTCACCCATTAATAGTTTCCGGTCCAAGTGGCTGTGGTAAAAGTGTATTTATTTCAAAAATTGTTGAAAACATACACAGATGGAAACCGGAGCTTAACTTAATATTAAGGTAAACAATGTGAACATTATTTCTTAATATCTAAATAATTCTAATTATTTAAGGTATGCGAATTTAGGAGCACGATCTTCTGATCTGGTATCATTGTTAGGTTCGATTGCTTGTCAAATGGCAGTTTTAGCACATGGACATCAAATAAGAATGGATCACGTAAGTCTATTTAATATGATTTTGAGTTTTACACACTATATACGTATGCATATTATACACCATATATATACACTGGCTCAAATAAGTCTCCGTACACCAAGCAGAGGGGGAAAATTTACACAATATTTCGGAAACTACTTACCAGATATGCATAAAGTAAAACTGACCTTATAATAATTACGTGTGGATACAAAAATTTTGTTTAAATAGTTGAATTTATTTTTTATTCAAAAAAAGAACTCAAAAACAAACCAAAAATTCAATTGAAAAAGTGTTTCTACAGTTTAGATGCAGACAAACGTGCCTCTTTTTAACATAACGATTGTTTTGAAATTTGATTTGTTTTTCAAAATCTAGGAATTCTACGTTATTAAGAGTTATTCGGTTGGATGGGATATAATTATCGTAAAATTTTGGGGGAAAATTTTGAAAATATTAGGCCAAGATCATTAGTTCAATATGTGACAGAAACTTAACACCAAAGTACGCGTTCGGTTTTAATTTCCCCAGAAAGAGGTCGAGCAGAAATGAAAGACGCTTCCTTGTGTATATATGAAAAACTTTTTATTAAATGAACAAATCTTACAAAATTATGTGGTAGAGAAGAAGCCTTTTCTTTCAACAAGGATATAAAATTGCGTTTTGATTATGATAATTTTAGATAAATAGTTATATTTACTGACAACCGCCTATTTAATATTTTTGGATCAGACGACAGACGATTAGTAATCGTGGTTTGAAGATCTCCGTTACAAAGATTTGTCGAACAATTGACTAGTAATTGTTATTGTTTATGCAAACGAGTGCAAAGAGGAATAACAAACAAAGCAATTGTTATTTACATCAGTGTGAACAATGGCACACAGAATTGTGCGAACAATTAAAAAATTAATTAAAACTAAACACAAATTTATTTTTATTGTATTTGCAATCTATGAGGTCATATTTTAAAGTCGCCGTGGTATAGTAGGTAGTGTGTTGGCTTATTAGAACTGAGGTCAAACCCCAGGTCAGGCATCTCCACTTAAGGAAATATGACAGAATATTTCTTCGGCAACTTCCTCTCAGCAGATTTCTAGCAAAAACTTTGAGAGTAAATGAAAATTGCCATGAAATGTTTCACAAAAATCTGTCGTTCGGAGTCGACTTTAAACGGTAGGTCCCGCCACTCATGTATAAAATTAACACACACAACATAAGTGGTGTGAGAAACTAGGTCGTAATCCTGACTGACTGGGTTGTAATGACCATTTATGTTATGTTATGTATGTTACATTTTTAAAAGTTAGGATAAAGTGATACATAATATTATGTAAGGATACTGATTCTAGTAGTATATTATAAATAAAGAATTTAGTTCGCAATTGGATGTGGTTTATTTTAGTTGACAAAACGTCTAAAGAAAATAAACAATAAAAATGGGTAAAAAAATAGAAATAAAATCGAATATAATTAAACATTTCAAATGAGGAGAAAAGTGGGTGACATAGGAAGAGCCCTTGTATTAGCTCCTACAACAATAAAGACAATTTGCAGTAGACATATTAAAAAATTTTATGTTTTTATGTAAATTTTTAATTTATTTTTATTTATGACTTTAAGCACGTTTATTGAATGAAATGAAACAATTAAAAAACCTTGACATTTATATTGAAAAATATAATTCGATTTGCGTAGATTCTAATTTCTCCCGTCCCAATTAACGACACAAATCGGGACTTTACTGTATTACCTTTATATGTATTTTATAAATATATATTTTATGTTATTGTTTCTAATAGGATTCTATAGATAAATCTGTCAAATTTGATTTTTTTTTTCGAAATATGCATACATATACATACATATATATTTTCTTTAATTTAACATATATGTACAATTTATAAATACATTCCATATATCGTTAGTCTCATTCGCAAATGTGTTAAGTCCCTTTTTTCAAATTTTACAGGAGACACAAAAAACATTGCGGCTTCTTCAGTTTTTAAAATTTATAAACTTTTTAAAGGCAATTAGTTTTACAAAATAGCTCTCTTTAAATGACCTAGATCAAAAATTAAGAATAATTAATAATTGATATTGGTGGATTTAGCACGTGCTGTTAATATTTTTCGTAGTTTTATGGACTTAGCGTTTTTGCAAACCACAAAATTACAACAACTTTAAACTACATAATAACATTTTTTTTGACGTAAAATATATATTTGGTATAGTGTTATCGTTTTACATTAAAATCTCAATTTTGGAAAAAAGTGGACTTAGCGTCTTTGCGAATTATACTAACGATATGTATATACACTTATATATATATTTATATATTATATTTTGATATTCTAGACCTTGGAGAACTACACACAAGTTATACAGGATATTATTAAAAGCAATAAATGCTTTTTAGTCATCATTATTGATTCGATAGATGAATTAATAGGTGGATCGAATTTAGAATGGCTGCCAATAAACTTGAGCAGTATGTGCAAAATTGTTTTAACATTGACCGAAGAGAATAACGAAAACAATCCTTTAATTGAGAAACTGATTGAAACAGGAATTCCTAATAGATGTTTCATTAAAATGAAACAGTTCAGTGAACGTCAGTGGCAGGATATTTTAAGTTCAGGTGGTGGGGACTTTTATGCTGCCAATGGAGCTATCAAAATGCCTCAAGAATGGAAAATGTTGCACGGTAAAACACCATTTCATGCCAAATCGCTGTGGTGGCTAGCATGGCTGGGTCATACCTCCATATCGATGACGGACATATCAGAGATGCTGGGAAAAATTTTACAGGTTATCGAAACAAAGTTTTCGAGTGATCATGCAGAAATTATGATGCTAATATTATCATTGTCGCAATGGGGCATTCGAGAGAGCGACTGTATAGATATCTTTCATAGAATTAGCCAAATTGATGCGCAGGTCGCATTTAGAGTTTGGTCGAAATTTTGTTGGCTCATGGGGCCAATGCTCTTAACTATAAGGAATATACGTATAGCTGATAAGTCATTTCGAAATGCCATACTGACGAAGTACAAGAGTAAACATGCTCATGTCCATCAAATAATTCGAGAATACTTCGACAGGCAAGAGAACTATTTTACAGGCCCTAAAGACATAAATACAATGTAAGAATTATATGATTATACATTTTATATGTAGAGTTAGATATAAATTCAAGCTATCGATTGATAACATTTGTTTATTACAGCTACAATTATCAAAAATATTTAAAGTTGCCTTACCACCATTTCTGCAATGTAATGGAAGATCATTTGGGATTGAATAAAATTGAAATTTTATTTCATTGCTTTTACTTTACCGAACTGCAATGGATGGCTGATAAAGTACATGCTACTGGTCCAGCCCATCTTTTGAATGATGTACTAATATCGGAGAAAATAGCTGACATATCTGAACAGCCGTATGTACACATACGTTTACTGAAGGATTTTCTAAGAAAATACATGCATGAAATAAATTATGACGGTCATCAGTTTTTTACTCTCATTAAATATTACATGAAATCTCGTATTCGGGAAGAGCCGTCGTTGAACGATGACCAAATTATACGATCATGGCTGGAGTACACAAATGAATTGGAGATACCGTTTTTAGATATAATTAACACCAACTTAGGAGAAGAACTAGAGAGTGGCCAAGTTAGTTATGATGCAATAGTTAATTTACCGCATCAAGGATTTTTTGCTGCTTCGATAAGCACGCAAAGAGAAGAGATCTGTATATGGGACGTTAAAAGCTGTTCTCGGGTTCGTACTCTTCGAGGTATTCCCCAACCAACAGCTATGTGCCCATTCGGTACTTATAATGCAGCTGTCTTATGCCGTAGAGAAATAAAAGTCATTAATTTAGACGATGGTAAATTTAAGGTATTTAAAAGTAACATGTTCTTGGAATTTGGTCCAACAATTTTAAATGATTTCTTTTTTTCAGGTTGCACTTAAGGGAGTAATGAACCAAAAAATGCCATACTTTGGTTTACATGATCAAAAGCATTTAGTTTGTCTTTCACGCAATCGGATGTACGTAAACCTAATGAATTTGGAATCAGGCGACTGCGTAACAACATTCAAAGCTGGCGAAGATCGATTTCTTAATTCACTTCTTGTTTCTGGTGATGGCAGGTAATATTAAGAATTAAAATATAAAGACAGTAATTTAAAACGTAAACTTAGTTTAGGCATTTAGTTCGAAGTTTTCAAATTCACAGTTTTTTATCTCACAATCATAAACATCCATTACTTAAATACGAGTGCAAGACAACTAATGTACCGGTATGAAATTAGCGTTTTTTTTTTTTTTTTTTTTGTGAAAATAATTCAATAACTTTTAAGGGCGGAAAAAAAACATTTCATTCAAAGTATTGTCTATCTTTCAGGCAATTTTTGGATACCGTGATAATAAAATAGCTCGTCTTTTGGAATAAGCCAATTAGACGACTTCCTCATAGGAATCGAGAGGTGGTGATCAGCGAATACGTGTCCCATTGATGAAAACAAGTAGTAGTCGTAAAGAGATAAATCTGGTGAATACAGCAGCTGAGATAGTAACTCCCAGCCTAGTGCTTTGATTGTGTCCTGAACCGGTTTTTCTTTGTGTGCAAGTGCATTGTCATGCTGCAAACTTGCCGTGAATTGTGGCCCATTCTGGTAGATTTTCGCTCAATGTATCGTTCAATGCTATACTAAATTATACAATACAGTACTAATTTAAAGCATAAAAATGAAATTGACCACGGCGCTACAAAAAAAAAACGTTCTGAGTTGCTTGTTTTCATTTGTATCGACTATAATTAATTTTTTAATCTCATACTTCTTTTTTGCCTTTGAAAACAATTTAAACACCAGAGATTTCAGTGCCCATGATCATAACAGCATATTCTCCGGAAGGTCTGCGAGTCATCAGTGTGGACATAGTAGATCCTTTTATCGATCAGCAAAATAATCTTTGTCTTGCCTTCGTCATCAAAATTCACATTAGTTTCGTTCGATGGATACGTTTCTTCTTTGTAACCTAAAATTTATTAATGCTGTAACAAGTCCTTAACAGCAAACGGTGATGGAGAACAATTATCACGACCACAACCATATTGTTTAAACTATGACTGGGGCCATACCCCATTACTCAAATACGAGTGCAAGACAACTAATGTACCGGTATGAAATTAGGGTTTTTTTTTGTGAAAATAACTCAATAACTTCTAAGGGCGGGAAAAAAACATTTCATTCAAATTATTGTCTATCTTTCAGGCAATTTTTGGATACCGTGATAATAAAATAGTTCGTCTTTTGGAATAAACCAATTAGACGACTTCCTCATAGGCATCGAGAGGTGGTGATCAGCGAATACATATCCCATTGATGAAAACAAGTAGTAGTCGTAAAGAGATAAGTCTGGTGATACAGCAGCTGAGATAGTAACTCCCCGCCTAGTGTTTTGATTGTGTCCTGAACCAGTTTTTCTTTGTGTGCAAGTGCATTGTCATGCTGCAAACTTGCCGTGAATTGTGGCCCATTCTGGTAGATTTTCGCTCAATGTATCGTTCAATACTATACTATATTATACAATACAGTACTAATTTAAAGCATAAAAATGAAATTGACCACGGCGATACAAAAAAAAAACGTTCTGAGTTGCTTCTTTTCTTTTGATTATTTTTCTTAAGATTCATTTGTATCGACTATAATTAATTTTTTAATCTCATACTTCTTTTTTGCCTTTGAAAACAATTTAAACACCAGAGATTTCAGTGCCCATGATCATAACAGCATATTCTCCGGAAGGTCTGCGAGTCATCAGTGTGGACATAGTAGATCCTTTTATCGATCAGCAAAATAATCTTTGTCTTGCCTTCGTCATCAAAATTCACATTAGTTTCGTTCGATGGATACGTTTCTTCTTTGTAACCTAAAATTTATTAATGCTGTAACAAGTCCTTAACAGCAAACGGTGATGGAGAACAATTATCACGACCACAACCATATTGTTTAAACTATGGGGCCATACCCTGTTAAATCAAAACAATGAGATCGGAACAATATGTAGACGCGAAGCACAATTTATATTCAAGTAAAAGTCGAATCACATAGAATCCGTCATACGTTAAACTTTTTCAACTGAGAAATAAAATACATGTTTTCTTATGTACCTTATTTCTTTCGGTACTTTTTTGTTAACGCAAATCATATAGTCATGCAACTTTTTATGTGCCTTGAGTACTTTGATCTGAATTGGTTTGTTTTTTTTCTTTTCATTTTTCTGTGGTGCGCAGGCAAATTCAGTCATGGGCTGGTTGGCTTTACTCTTTTGCCTTTAGATTTTTTGTTGTGTGAGGAGGTAAATTCATAATACGCCAAAGTACTCATTGTGTCAATCTCATAGACTGTTACTTTGCTACCAGCTGAAAAAGCGGAAGTGCAATATATGACAGATACTATGGTGTCAATCTTTGAGTGTTAGATGGCATGGAGAGAGAGTTTTATATCTTCAATATCTTCTCAGTTTTCTTTTCGGGAACTGAAACTTATATATCCTTACATTTGTTCAGAATATCAATAAATTTCATTTCCAGTGCAGTATCAGCCCATCTTACGGTGGATATTTTTATCAGATCCAACTAGCAACTTTTGAGTTTTTTTCTACTATAAAAATAAATTTTTTCTTGTCTCCAATTTCTTGTTACTTTGAAATGTTTGAATAATAGGACGATAGTCATTTAAAATAAAATTTTTCAATTCCTGAACGCCACATTCTCGAGAAACGGTGTTAGCTGCCACAGTTGATTGCCACATAGCGCGTAAAATTCTTTCCTATTCGATACTCTAGTTTATAAAACAGGCTGAATTCGACCGATTGCGTAGGTTATATTATCTTGTAAACAGGAAGAAGTCTAATAGGATCAAATAGCTTGGTCTCGATAGTCAATTCAAATCACCTCCATGTGAGGTGACCATGTTCTCATATCACTGGCATGTAGTGCCTAACTATTGTTATCGGTGTCCAGATCATCCGATTCAAGCCAAAATTAGTTAGTAATCGCCACCTTATAGCGGTCACCGTTAACAGTAACGGCCTGGTCAACGTCAGTCTGAAAGAAACATGGACCGATGACGCGTCTAGCCCAAAGTCCTTACTACAAAATTTCGTTTTTCGGAATTGGATGCTATTTAATCGCATTTGGGTTGATATAGTCAAAATTCGTAAATTTTGTTTGTACGCAAGGGTCTCATCGCTGAAGATGATTTCTCGATGAAAATTGAGGTTAAAATAATTTTATTACTTGTATGTTACATCCGTCCATAGTGATTTGCTTAAATAAATAATAATAAATAACAACTTATTTAACAGATGTAGCTTCAACCAGACAATTGTTAATGTTTAATTGTCAAAGTACGAATTTAGAAGTACGATCGCTGCCCGATAGCATAAATAGAGCGAAAGACAACGTAGCCTTGTGAGTAATCACAGTGTTGTAATAAAAAGCATTTTTAAAGGATTACACAGTAAAATTGATAGCGCGGTGTATTAATAAGACGGCGTTGTTAAATGTAAATAAACAAACTAATAATTTAAATAAATAACGAATAAAAGTATTCAATTTCTGCTATTTATTTTTACTGTCATCAAATCAACATGAATTCGTATTAGTATTTTTAATTAATAGTTAGATTTTTTCCCCTTTCATATAATAAGAAAGTCTCAAGAATTTTTAAAAACAAAGTTTCATAAAAGATATTGTGTGTGCAGATCGAATGAAAAACATCACATATTTTTCAACTCTATACTTGAGTTTAGTGCTGCGTTATAACAAAACTTCCCAAAAAAATTATAATTTAGCTGGGCAATGTGGCAGTTCACAACAGTTCTTACACAGAAATATGTTTATATGGTATATAGAAATAACGGACCGGCCAGCACGATCACCAGAATTTAATCTAGTGGAAAATTTTATTAAGCCGTGTTTACACCAAAAATTGCCAATTTGATGACACTAAAAACTGCAATTTTATGAGATTGTGAACAACTTGGTGCAAATACTATTAAGAAGTTAGTCAGTAGTACGAAAAAATAACATTTAGTTTAATTTTCAATAAAGGTGAGCAAATTAACATAAAAAGGTCAATAAAATGTTTGTTGTGGTTTTTCTTTTAAGGAAAATAAATTGATTCTATAAGTATGATATACTGAAAAAATTACAAAATAGCAATAGTAGTAGTATGTTAAGATAGTATTCCCTAAAACTATTTGAAAATATTGATTAAGAAAATGCAAATATAATAATATTTTAAGAATATGTCCTTTTTGAATCCAAACTGAAAATTTGGGATACATCTGCTCGCATTTAGTATTGGTAATCGTAATCTTACGTAAGACCCATACCAGGTTCACATATCGTTCTGACTAAAACAACCTTCCATTCTGCAGACTAATATCCATGTTGTAGAATTAATTTGAAGAAGTATGTATCTTAGAACTGAATAACTCTTTGAACTTCTTGAAACTAAAATTTTAGTGGAATATGAGCTACTCACTTTCAGATGATCTATTGGTCGCATAATTATTCAATAAAGATAAATATAACAGGCCTTTATGATTCCTAGTTGCACGCCACAATGAATAGTTTGTCTCTAGTATAGTATCAATATACCCTGAATATTTCGTAAAGGAAGAAGTTTTTACAGATTCCTGAAGTTCTTCTTCCTTAAGTCTGAATTTATTTTGAGGGGATCTGTGTTATTGCCATTCTCTTGGTGTTCTTCTTTTTTTTAGCAACTAACCTTTCAACGGACACAGTTGGTAGGTCAATAAGATAGTTCGCCACTCGATAGGGCGTCTAAATTCCTTTAGGATATTGTGTCAAATACCACTCGGCCTCACGGTGAACATATTAAAGAGTTCAAAAAAATTTTACATTTTTATATTTATAAAATAATGTGAAAAGCAAAACATAAAATGAATGACAGAAAAAAACATTATATTTACATTACAATGTGTTGAGCGTCCCTCAAACTTCGATGAACAACTCGCAGTTGTACGGATTCCACCTTTTGAAATAAAATTTTTACAGCAGTTCCTAATATTTTTGGACCTTAAATTTAAATAAAATTCTCCATACAAAGCTGTTTATAATTTCCATTGTCAAACAAAAGTTTAGTGGACATTCTTGATCCCAATCAAATTTCCACGTCGACAACAATTTCGCATATTAACAACAACAGCAAAAATTATTTTTTTACTTTGACACGAAGCAGAAAAACTATATAATTTATGTATACTTATTATGAAATAATTGCCGGACAAAATTTTTATCGATTTGGATTGCCTTTTTTTAAGAATCTGACGTACATTTGTGCATTAAATTTACTTTTTCTTAGTTACTTACTTCTTTTTCTTTAGCTACAGCAATTATTTCAATATCTTAATATAAGAATTAATTCGTTATTTTTTGTAATGTGTAGAATCCTCGTTTGTGGAGATGAAACGCAAAAACCATTCCCTCTTTTGGTGTGGCATTTGTCCCAAAGGAAACTTCTTTACGATTTACGTATACCACATCATGATTTTATTACGTCGCTATCAGCCATAACGCATGAAGGATCATATGTGTGCGTAGTTGCAAAAGAACTAAACGAACCGACGCCAAACTTTATAGTCGTATATGACTTACAAAGTGGAACATTATTTAAAAAGTGGAAGCCAACATGTAACACAGTTTCGTTGGCGATTTCCCAAGTGAATGCTTGTGTAATAGCTGGACTGGAAGACGCAAAAATACTTATATGGGATTTGGTAACAGGAAATTGCCGTTCGACACTAATAGGCCATAATGCTCCGGTCACAAGCCTTAAAATTGATCCCATGGGCAAAGTACTAATGTCTACGGATAAAGAAGGTCGAGACAATGCACTTCGTTTGTGGGAACTTAATACAGGTAAATAAATTTATTTAATGTAATTATAAATACATATTATATTAAAAAAAAAAAGACAAACAATAACATTTTTCTGAAGCTCTCAACATCTCGTATACAATTGGTTTTTTAAATTTATAATTTAAGTTTAGGGGCAGCAAGATTATGCCATACTCTTGCCAAAAATGTTATTCAATATTATGTTTTAAAGAGGACTCTAATAGATTAATTTTCGAATGTTATACTATTTATTCAAAATAATCTATTTTTATTAATTTATATTTCCTTTTCAAAATTTCCAATTTTTTATTTTAATACGATTTTTTAATGACACAAATTTCCCAATTCCAATATATATAAATGTTTCGTTCAGAAACTGCATTAAAAATAAAAATAATTATTATATATGTATGTAGTTGATGATTGAAATGATTAAAATGTTCGATTTTTAATTTGTAAATAAGTGTCAAGTTGGATAGATTGAAGATTGTACATATGATCCATTCGAGAGTGGTGAAATGTGAAATGTGAAATGTGACACTAAGACACTTGCTAACTATTTTTACAATCTAAAACTCTAACGATCAAAGCCACCCATTTGTCACCTATCTTTTGCACTATCAAACAGAATTTGTGCAGTAACACAATCGATTTTAGTTCTCCGTTTCTCATAAGATTTGAGTTTGGAAAAATGAAGAAAACTATTTGCAAGGCTCAATGGTAGCCATAGTCTAATGCGTATTGAATTCGCTTACTAAACGAGAGCTTAAGCGTTTAAACCTTATTTTCTGAAATCACGAAAGAGAACAAAAATTGTATTAAGAAAATAAACTTTTCGCCGTGTTCCTCTCGTCATTCTTCTGGCAAATGCTCTGAGAGTATACAATTGCCATGCACAAATTCTCAATCCAGTCGTTCGGGATCGATATTAAACTGTAGGTTCAGTCACTCGTAAAAACTAGATTGTAATTATTTCTTACGAGTTGTAAAGGCGAAACCTTTTAGGCTCTTGAATACCCGATGAACAAATTTGACATCTTGTTTCTGTTTTGAAGTGCTTTTTTGTATGATTCAATTTGAATCAGTTTTTGCATTGGAATGGTTCGGGTATACATATAAGGGTTTATTTTACAGTTAAGGAATGTACTTTTTATTTCAGTTGGAATTGTTTAGAAATCAAAAGATAATATATGTAAACAGGTATTGGTAAGTTGACCTTAGACAATTTTGATGACTTTTCGTCATTCTATAACTCCTTGGTTCCGTAAACCTTCTAGAATTTCAGTTTCTTAAAGATTTTTTAATAAAGGTCCGAAAACCACTCTTTTGCTGGTATTAAGTTACAGCAGTTACTTTACATATTCCAATCAATTCCTTAATTTTTAAAAATTTATTTCTTTGGTCAATATCAGTAAATCAGAATAAACGACGTTTTATTCTAATTTTCTGTTGTTACTGCTTCTATGTCTTTATATGGCAAGAAGATGTTGTAGTCCCTTCAAGGTTTATTGTCTTTTGTATCACTTTTGATGAAGATGTATTTGGAAGTATAATTTTTCGATTTATTGGTTAAGTCTAGATTGGGAAATTCAAAGGCTTTATTTAAATTAATGCTTTACAGTTTCCTGATATCGAGCACGTCCTCGGTAGTACCATACCGCGTTGATATGAGTAGGCACTAAGTATGGGCCGTTTGGAGTTTATTGAGAAAATAATAAATAAGAGAAAGAGAAAGTATTTAAGCATTCTAAAGAACAAATTCATCCAAAGGTCAGAAGAATTAAGAATTCGTAATGATTATTATCTCCAATAAGTTGATGAACCCAATCATACTGCTGCTAATGTGAAGACGTGATTTGCTTACCAAAGTCCCCACACACGTAATACTCTTGAAGAAAGTCCTGATAGGACTCCAAGAGATTATTTAGGAGATCATTGGGTAGAACGTTTACGTAGTCGCTGAACATCAACTGAAAAACTTTCTCAACTATAAATGGCGGCAAATTTCAACAGGAAACACAAAAAAACTGGTGCATTCTATGCTAAATAAGTTAAATGGAGTGTTCGATCTTGAGGGATATTCTAATAAATATAAGGGATAACATTTTAATATATTGGACCTTGGAATTTTAAATTTATTTTATTTTTGCACCGCAAAAATGTAATCACCAGAAACTTCCCGTATTTTTCTTTTGGTTTGTGAAAAACATTAAATTTTTTATATGTACCATATTCTAGTCGTAAAAGAGTAAGATTTTGCAAATAGTTGCAGTCAATGTAAATTCAATGCAATTTGAAACGGAATACTGAAATTAGTTTCCGACATACGGATATTTCTCTGTTCACCAGAAATTAGTTTCCGACATACGGATATTTTTAGAAGTCGCCGTAGTCTAGTAGGTAGTGTGTTGACTTATTAGACGTAAAGCTCGGGTTCGAGCCCCAGGTCAGACATCAAGACAAAATACAAAAAAGTATTTCTTCGGAGACTTCTTCTCAGCAGATTTATGGCAAAAACTCTGAGAGTAAAGAAAATTGCCAGCCATGAAAAGTTTCTCAAAAATCTGTCGTTCGGAGACGACTTTAAACTGTAGGTCCGACCACTCATGTATAAAATGAACACACACAACACACGTTGTGTGAGAAACTAGGACGTTGTACAATGGGTCAATTCGACCTCTGGGTACTGTACTTATCTTAATTGACAAGTACACGTCCTCTAACCCAACCTAACCTAACCTAACCTAAGGATACTTCTCTGTTCTTCCCCCCGTTTAATATTTAATTAATTTTTCATTATTGTATCTAACCGAAAAAATTAACAATATGTGTTAAGAACTCAAAACCAAAATGAAAATAATTGGTATTGCCAACGCAATAATTAACGTTTCTTCCCGAATAGTGATAATGTTGAAATTCCTATGGATGTTGTTGTTTCTGATGTATCATGGAGTACATGTAAAATAGTTTCTCCATAACTAGATGTCATATGTTAATATAGGCTTTATAATTGCTTTATACAAGAGCACCTTAACATTCAAATCTATAGTTAACCCTGGTCCAATTAACGGATTTTAATTTTATCTGAATTATTTTTGCCGCATTGTGGTGAGTCCATATCAGACGAAGATCAAGGTGCATGCCGAGGTAGTTTTTAATGTTCTTGCATTTTTAAATTCTACGTTCTCTAACTTAAATACTGTCAAAATTTGATTAAGATGCGCCGATCCGTTCCGAAGTTATAGGGCAAAATCTACTAAGAATATACATATAGTCGTATATCGCGTGAAAACTTTGAGAGCTCGTAACTCAAAACACACTTTTTCGACTTAGAATGTTATAAACGGAGGCATCGAAATATAATGCACTGCATGAATAGTGGTTCTCTCTGATTCATTAGGAGACTGACTCAATCTTGCATACGTTTTCACTGATATTCCAGGCAGTATATAAAAAATCCATATTTTTATACATATTTTATTTTGTTAAGAACAATAATCAATCAATAATTTTTATTTTCAATTTTTTTTCTTCTTTCTTTGACAGGAAAATCCCTAGCTGTCTTTAAACCACCTGGACAAATTTCCGCTTACGAAGTTTTACCAAATTGTACTTACGTTGTGGTAGCTCTAACCAATAGAACTGAACTTTTAACATTGTCTTTAAACAATTTCGCAATGGATCTAACATCGGACGATAGTCTATATGTAATGTATGGCAATCAAGATAACCAAAACAAAGTTTTCCAATTGAACTCAGACCCAAATTAATGCGTTTTTCCTCGATACATGGCACCTTTCGATTCGCATTTCTATTAGATTATGATTACAATTAAAACACAAATAATTAAATCAATTATTAAATTATAGATTATATTTACTGATCAATTGATATATATTGCTATACATGTACATATGTTTATTGTACATATGGTTATACATATATACATATGTGTATGTACACATGTATGTATATGTATTAGCATTATAAGTAAGTACACCACAGAAAAATTTCCAACAGTACTTGCCATTTCTATTTTAATATTGGCAAGTAAAACTTTAACTTGATGTAAAAATGTAGAATTTATATCTTTTGTTTCAGTTTTTGTATTTTTTTTTTTTTTGTACGTTGTCTTTGAATTATTATAGTAATTATAATAAACTTTATTACTTTAATTTAACTGCCTAAAGTAGAAAAATTATGACTGTTGTATTTGTTTTTAAATGCGTTGTAATTTAAATATGATTTAATGGAAATCAAATAAAATAAATCACCTTTTATAAGTTCTACATACATAGATATATAGCTCTTAGTTATTTTCTATAAATTGAAATTTGAAACTGAATCAGACATTATTTTAAGTCCTTAAAAAATCAATATTTAAATTTTACAAAAATCTAACAAATTTAATACGAGTATACTACATACACACACACACACACAATATGAAATTTATCAAGAATATTAAGTTTAAAAAACAAAAGCAAAAAAATACACTAGTACGTGGAGTATATAAGGGATATTGCACAAAAATAATCTCCTTATTTTCATTTTATTATTATTCATTTATTTAGCAAAAAATTTATAGTCTGTATAATTAATATTAATAATAACAATAACAATAACAATAATAATGATGAAACTCAAATTTGACACATTGTATTGCATTTATTTCGCTTAACTTTTAACAGCAATATTATTAAATCCAATTTTAGTTTCAAAATAATATTTTACTATGTTTATATATGTATCTATAATGTATGTATGTATGTATGTATGTATGTATGTATGTATGTATTCCCTATAAAACCATCTATTAATACTATCTCAACAAATAATTTAAACAATGTGTGCATTAAAAAGACTAAAAACGATATACATACTAACTACTAAAACATAAATCTGTAAATATATACATATACAATATTATAATTTCAGACCTAAAAATCATTTAATTGTGTTTTGTTCTTGACAATATTCTTACAAAATGATAATTTAATTTAATCCAGAATTAATAACATTTATGATTGATGCTACACCATGGTACATATAAAATGCTACAATGAAAATTATTTAATTTAACTTTGAGGATGGTTATTATACGTACATATGTATATACATATGTATACGCATGCATCCAGCATTTACGTACTATTGGAACCGAATTGCAGCAACAAAACACAATTCCTCTTAACGTAAATGTAATTAATTATACATACTCGTATTTATACTCGTATAGTATAAATGTTTGTCATAATAAATTTCTTCTAAACTAAAATTAAGTCTAAAAGTGTTGATACATTAGTTGGTTAATGGAATTTGGTATGTATTACTATTTGAGTTGAGCATGACATCAATACAATTGTAAAAACACATTTTATGTGATTTTCTTTTTGTAATTTTTCTAATATGCAAATAAAGGAACGTTCAAGTTCGAGTTTATTATTTAAAAGTGATTTATGTCAAGTAGAATGTTTAGGTTAGACTAACCGTCATATCACAAATCAAACCTATCGAACTGCAAACTAAATCTTGCTATTGAGGCAATCTTCATTTTCTAGATCTCATTCAAGGATAATTGAAAAGAGTGACCAAGAATCGCCGCTTCTATATTGCCAGAGCCGGGCACAGTTGCGTGCGGTAAAAGATAGTCTATCTCCTGTCCTCAGACCCATAGTTCCTGCAGAAGTCATTACCATGTCTTTCGTCATCCGTCGCCACGCGATTTAAGGAAAGATGGCAATTAGTCTTCTTTCTATCCAGGTCCGTCTCGCAAAGACTAGCAATTGTACACGTACCCTCTTAGTGACTACGAAGTTGAGCCGCCTTGTACAATGTCCAGAGAGTACATAGTTTACTAAGTCAATCGCAATACATCCGTTCTGTACGACATCGAAAATTTTGAGATCTATAGCAGCACTGACCAATTTATTAGCAATGGAATTTCCAACGAATTGGCAAAAGGAGTACTTTCAGAGTCCTTAAGGGTAGTCCAGGCATCATCATCCGACTTGACAGACCCTATATTGCCGTTGGTCTTCTGAGAAGTCTTTTCGAAGTATACTAGCCTGATTGGTATCTTCCAAATGCTCGCAAAATGAGCTACAAGAAATTATCTCAGTGTACCGCGTAGCGTTTTTAAACTTACGTAACTTGATTTTGTAGCCAATTAACTTGACCTCATTAAACATCCTCTTACAATCGTCATATAGAGCCGCTCCTTAAGGGCACCAACAATGAAGTTTAGCCTTGACCTAGAGACTTTCCCTCTGCAAGCGTAGCTGGTGGCTACTTTGTAAATTTACATCAGCCTATCCACCACCGAACTGCCCACATAAAGTGATGAGCATTCGCACGATTGCAAACTGCTAGTGGAAGCTTAAAGGCCATTCATTTTCAGAGTCAAATACAATCTCAGCCGTTGGTACCTAAGCTAAGGTATAATATCAGGCTTATATACCTTAAGGTAAATCTTAACGTAATTAATTAATTTCTATGGTTTGTAAAGCAAGATTCAGTTAATTTTATATTCTTAATAATATAATTCCTATGATATCGTTTGTTCAAGGTGGATCCACAGCTTGACAATAGTGGAAGGTTTCCGCAATCCAGCTGTTCTTCAAATTTCGAGTTGGTCATCTACTTTTAACGTCACTCAATGTATTACAACGGCATTTATAATTTTATTTTGCTGTGTACTGATAATTTCGTCGATAGTCGTATAATTTAATAAATATTAAAATTGAAAATATATATTTGCGTTCAACTTTTAATAAATTACAAAAATCCCTTAAATTTGATGAAATCACAAATTTAAGGCAATAAGACTAATATATTGCATACTTTTTATATTCAAAATTGCTATTACTCTCCTGTGAGGATTTTGCAGACTGAAAGCAGCCTCGAGTTTACACATAAATTCTATCACCTGGTGCTATCCGTTCCCCGATAAGTTCCGCTGCTTTGATGATCGCAAACTCCTTGAGAATAGCTTCGCGCTATTCCCAAAGTACTATAGTTGAAGTCTGTAAAGATTGCATAACATAGGTTCCAGCTAATTGCCTATACTTTAACATTAATATTCCACCGACGCAGATTATCGAAATTACATACTACACTGACTGCAAAATCATTCCTCAAATCTTAGCAAGTTTGAACTGCCGTATCCTAGCAAGACCTCCTTCTAATATCTTGAAAAAGATCTTCACCTAACTCCATAACTGTCCTTGAGTCTCTTCATTATTCCAGGAAGATACCAAGGTTCCTAGCTCCACTAGAAAGCCTTACTCGCCTGTTTATTCCATAGTTTTGATATCCTATATACCCAATCTTGTCAGTACGGCTGAAATAGCGCGTAGTACCAAATTATTGAAGGCTAAGCAAGCGACTTCTCTGTCGTGCACGTTAGGCTATGTAGGGCGGTTTCGACAGACCATCCCTTATTATAAGCATGCCGTCTCCTGGATAAGAGATTTCCATTTAGAATCTACCCTATATTTTCGTCTGTGAGTCTCTCCACGGTCTCCAACAGGAAGGAGGAAGTACTTATGGGTCCGTAATCGTTAGTTTGATATGGGAGTTTCTCCTGGTCTTCGGTATGAAAACCATTCGCCCTACACCATTCCGACGGTAATAATAGAGGATAAAATACAAATAAATAAACTTACAGTTGTGTGCAATATAATAGCAGTGTTGTAATTACAAGGAAAACAACGCCAAGCGTAGATTTTTAAACTACGTGCTTCATAGTCTTAACACGTTCGCACGCAACAAATTTCAGGTAGCAGAAAAAATCGACTGTCAATTATTTTTGAAATATGTAGTTGTAATATACAAAATTTAATTCGATATACAACTCTAGTTATTAGAACGTTGTATTTTTACCGCTATATACAAAGAATTTATTTTATTTATTTATTAATTACAATACAATTACAAATTATATTCTAATTATATACGAGCTGAGTAACTATGACCATATGCTCACTGTAGTGTAACAGACCACAGTCTCTGGTGCGAATCGAACCCAAGATCCTCACGCTAATAGTCTAGTAAACTACCCACTAGACTACCAGGGCATCCATATACATATATATGCAAAGAATATTATAGCATCTACGACGATGTAGATAATGTTTTTCAATCAAGATGACGTAAATGCCATATCATTTATTCACAGAAAGCCAAAGAAAATAAATTTATTATATACATTTTTTAAAAGAAAATTTTTATATATTTATTTATATATATATAATATTAATATATATAATATTTATATATATATATATAAAAATAAAATAATACATGGAGTTGACCACCCTGGTTAGTTATTGATTTTATTACAGGGCACTACGAGATAGATTGCTGACAAGAATCTGGAACAGATCCCAGCCGAATTATATCAGGGTATTTCGCGATGGGTCCTTAGTAGGTAAAAGTTGAGGACACTTAGCAGGGGCTTCTTTGAAGGTTTATAGTGTCTGTCGAGATCTGACATTAAGAAGTAGGAAAATCTTCTAATAATGACTCTTTTGAAGTAAATGCAGAATCTCTAAATAATGAATTTTTGAATATCCCTGTGGTTACACCTATCCCCAATTACTATTGCTTCTCTAACAATTCTTTCGACAATCTGTTTTATTTCACTAATGTCACCCGTGATGATGTGATCTTTAGTCTTATGTCAATGATTCAAACTTTCGTAAGATTGTTATAATAACACACCTTGTTTCTTTTATATAACATTTATATTTAACAAAATTTTTACTACGAATTGTTACCCTAAAATATGGATACTGACGAGGATTATCCCCGTAAGGAAATCTAATTCTGAATACAAACCAATATCAATATCAGACACCGTATAAATAATGGCATTCTGAAGCAGGTCACTCTAAATTAATAATTTTACCTCTAAGCAGAGGTGTAGCTCAAGGCTCAATCCTTGGTCCTCTACAGTTCTCGCTATACATCAAGCAGTGATCTGCCAAGCAAACTCGAACATCTACACGTCGATGTGTAGAAATTTTAAATAAAGAATTAAATCCTACTTTCGAATGAACTATCGCTAATGGTCTGAGTATTACATACATACATAATTGGTCATTACAACCCTTCAGTCAGGATTACGACCTAGTTTTTCACACCACTTGTGTTGTGTGTGTTAATTTTATACATAAGTGGCAGGACCTAGAGTTTAAAGTCGACTCCGAACGACAGATTTTTATTTATTGAGAAACTTTTCATGGCAATTTTATTTACTCTCAGAGTTTTTGCCAAAAATCTGCTGAGAGGAAGTCGCCGAAGAAATACTTTTTGCATTTTATTTTGATGTCTCGCCTGGGGCTCGAATCCAACACACTACCTACTAGACCACTGCGACTTCAGTCTGAGGATTAACCTCCCTAAATTTTAATGTTTAATTATTAGGAAAAAATCATTGAAACTTGATTAGCACAATGTTTTGTTTTTACATAGTCAAGCCGTTGAGTTAAACAACGTTGAAGAGATCTGGGAATTTACTTCAAAAGCACGCACACATGGTCTAACCATATTAACTTCACCTCTAGCCATATGTCCTCTATATCACGCCCATAAATGTTTGAATTCTTCTAGCTGAAACATCCTTTATGCCTAATTTACTGAAAAAAAACTAAACATGACTTTTAAAAATATAATTCGTTACGTATATGGTTTGGGAAGATATGATCATGTTTTTATTATACGTAAACAAACTCTGTGATGGCATGTGTCGTGACGACTTTTTAAAAGTAAGAATTTTAATATTTGTGCATAAAATAATATACACTCGTCAACTTCATGATCTTTTTGAGCGACTAATTTTTTCAATTCTTAAGAGAGGTAAAAGCTTACTTTGTTACATTGTTATATGTTTGATATATGTAGCTGTCAGATATGTAAATACTACTAATAAAATACCAATTCTTTGTATATGCAATAAGTAAACCTCTGGAACGATATTCTGTCATCATAGCTCTCAAGTTTTTAAATTCACTGATTAAAAAAAAAATTATTTGTAATTTTTTAAACTTACATAACAACTAACTATACCTACATACATATGTAAATAATTTTATTTTGATAATTTTTAATTAATATTGATTAATTAATGAATCCATTTTATACTGAGTCCCTTATTGCAATAAGAAACTTTTAAATAAGTCTTGCATATGGGGCATGCATAATAAATAAATAAATAAAAAACAAAAAATAAGGCACTCCAAAAATTCATAAGTAGGTTGTGCTAGGGCATCAGGGCTATAATCGCGCTCTCTTGCATGTCTGTGGTTCATCTTGTTTCCTCCGTTTCCTATATCCTCCCTTTACTAACTCTTGTCCTTTTTCCCTATTTTCCTATCTCTTTCACTATTCTCTCTCTCTCTCTCTTCTGTGACGCATTTTCAATGGATCATTTTGATCACTTTATATTCCTAATGACAAGTACACCTAACCCTAAATCTTATATAAATGAATGCGTGTTTATTTGTTTGTGGGTTTGTTTGTTTGCTTGTTTGAAGTCTATAGACGGCTAAATGGTTGGACCGATTTTCTTGAAACAGTACCTTCCTGTATGTCTGGAAGGAACTATATGCTACTTTTTATTTTAAAATTTCAAGTATGCGAGGTGCCACGCCCACATACCCAATAAGTATTTAATGTCGCATATCTCATAAACTGCAACAGCTAGAGCCCTCAAATTTTGTTTGTACGACTTTGACGTATATATGAACAAAATGGGGATTGGCTATAGTGGGCGTGTCACCTCCCATAGTCTATATATGTATATAAAAATGAATGTTTGTTTGTATGTATCTTAGAGAATCGTAAACTATGCATTTGATCATGTTATGATCTTTAGCAAAGTTGTTGCACATCAGCCGACGAAAGTTTCTAAGTTGGTATGACCAATATCCGTAGGTGGCGCCACTGAAAATTACTTAAAATGAATTAAATCGTAAACTGTGCACTTGATCATATTATAATCTTTAGCAAAGTTGTTGCGCATGAGCCGACGAAGGTTTCTAAGTTGATATGACCAATTTCCGACAGGTGGTACCACTGAAAATTACTCAAAATGAATTACATCGTAAACTGTGGATTCTTTAACAAAGTTGTAGCGCATGAGTCGACGGAGGTTGGTGCGATTAATTTCCGATGGATGGCGTCAATGAAAATTATTCAAAATAAATGATAAGTAATTGGTCAAGCACGGAAGAAAAAAGCATTACGAGCCTCAGAATTAGACGAGCATTGAGGCTGGAAAATCTTCAGGTATATGCCGCTGAGAACCGTTCGATTGAACCACTTGAACAACGAGAAGTGAGATTAGAAACTGATCGAATGCGTACTACTCAGGCCCGTTCAAAATGATTCAAAATTAATTGGACATTTGTGTAATGTCTTTCCTTTTAATTTATTTTAGTTGGTGGCGCAGCAACACGCGCAGGGTACAGCTAGTACGTTATAAACTCTAATGTATGTATGTATATTAAAACAAAATCTAAACGCTTTTTTAAAGGTTCCGGAATTTTGTACTAATGGCGTGCGTCTTGAAAATGTGTTGGCGGAGTAAACCTAATATGTCGTTGATTGTCAAGCTAAAAGGCAACGCCATTTGTATTCCGTGGTGTTATTATTAAATGGAATAAATATATAGATTGATATTTAATAGATGGAATATAATCTTCTTGTAGGTGAGGAATGAGGAATATGATATCATTTGATTACATCTGTCTATGCCAGACATATTTGCGTTATAATTTACAGTCTTTAATGGCTTTTTCTTCGTGGTACCATATTTATTATGTACGTCAATTATTTTGGGATGATTTTCAATTCCATATATGCAGATGAGATCATCAATCTCCTTGTTCCACCAGGGCGGTTTGGGCTTACACCTGTAAACAGATGGTTTGACAGACGATATGGCCGCCGCGGACAGTGTTTTTCGAGTTTTTTCTATTGACCGAAAGGTCCACCCTGGTATATCATATCAGAGAAGGAGCATTCCTGAGATAAAATGGAGATAGCCCTTAAGATAGTCAATGAAATTTCAGCTGATCAGAATAATGTCCAGCAGTTCCCTCCTATTAGAAGTGAGGATTAGCGATAACTAGATTATTAATAATAATAAAATCAAACAGGCAATCACCACGCTCATTAGTGCCGAAGCTGCCCCACATCGTATGGTGGGAGTTGGCATCGGTTCCCATAATAACCGGGATCCACGTTGGCACGCATCTACTTTCAGTTGACTGATGGGCTCATGCGCAAGGTATGTCGATGTGATCCAGATGACCTTCGAGTTTAGCTCGATGACCTTGGTGACAGTATCGTTGTAGCTGCATCTGGGGATAGGGCTATTTGGCCATTACACAAGCCCTGGGCCTACCTGTACCATGGACAAATGCAATACGATATCCGTTTGGGTTAATTCCACAAATCCGTCATCGACAATCCAGGGATCTTGGGACTAGGACGAGCTCCTCCAGAGTAGCGTTAGCGGTTTTTGAGCGCTGGAGATTAATTTGGATGACTCTCGGTATCTACCTGACAAGCTACCACTGTCGTGTCGACGTGCTCTGATGGTTGCAAAGTCGTCCGAGAATCAATTTTAAATATCCTAATCTCGAAAATTCGTAGTTTACCACGCCACTGCGGGCGCTGATCAACGGGAGAGAGGCGGTGATCACCCCATTGGTTGGCACCGTTAGCTTCCCTCCAATCATCAGTGCGTAGGTCCGTATTGCTAACCTTGAGAATCTCTACCCGCAGGTGTTCTAGTCCTCGACCGGGGGAGGTGTGGTGTCTGATCCAGAGAGATAGCAGCAGGCTTGGTCCTGGCCAGACTTCACTAATCTTACTGATATCTGCCTTGTAGAGCTCCAAAGATCGGAGAACGGAGTAGGCTATCACCTTTATATGCCCTCCGGGTGTCCCTGATCTATAATAGCCCAGGAAAAGGCTCTCCTTAATCACCTCCTACTGTAGTCAGGGAGCTTGGGGTCCACGGGCTTGCGAGAGCTCGAAGGGGGATTCCTTAACCCACATCTTTAGGTATTTTAGAAGGTTGGAGGGAAGCGTTTAGCTCAGCAGATCTCTACCTCTCAAGTGACGCCAATGCCGTAACCGGAAAAAAGGGGGACGTTTTTTTTTGGTGGGTCCTAGCCTAAGCCGAGCGTCTCTTTTCATCTTCCGATAGAGTGCGAGATCCTTGGAGTCAATTTTGGCGGTATTGCGCATACCAGATCTGCGCGATCTATATGCCCTGGCGCTAGCGCTTAAGATATTATTGACACCCGAAGATGCGTGGTCGGCTTGTGTTCCAATGTCTTGACGCCAGCCGAAGAGTGCATAGTCATCTACGCTTTGGCAGCTGATCTGCAGGTGAATGTGCCTCGGATAATGGAGAGGGTGGACCCGCGCTACTAGGAGCCAATGGCACCTTACGTGCCACTCGTGGATTACCCGATTTAGAGGCGGTTTTGATCATCAAATTGGAGGCGCTGCTGCCTTCGCAGGAGCTTATTTTAAGAGCATTTTACGTTCACCAGCGGGAGTGGACGAGTGGAGTGGAGCCGCTATCTTTGCCCGCAGTGTGAAGTCACCCATAAATGGTCCCGCCTTTATCTATGCAAACAGTGAATCCACGTAAAGTTTAGCACCAGCCCTTATGAGGACATGTGCTCAGAGTCAGAACAGGTACTAATCGGGAGTCTTCGCAACCGAACCTACAGCACCAACAAGCGGGCAAGGCATGCCAGAGATTTAACGTGACGAGGGCAGTTGTAGTCCTAGGCTGGATCACACAGCGATCAAACCGGTAGGCGATTGAAATCAAATCCCATTCTTCGGGTCATCAACAAACCGGTTTGCCGAGTACAGATGGATAAATTAAAGAATGACTTGAAAATCTCCTTCGCTCTCTACCGTCTTTAACATCGCACCCCACTGCATAAAAACATAACATGTTCAGTATAATTCAGAATCACCAGGTTATTAGGCCACAAATCAAAACAACATCGCGATGAGCTTTTAGCACCGCTGTACATGATTGCACACTCTGAGTCTGAGGCTAGCGCAAAACTCTACACAATTCATCTCGCCGATGTTCCGTGGAGGTCCAGATCTGTTACCGGGTTTCCCGCAACACCCTCCTACTCAAAAGAGAGATCCTACCTACGCAGGACTAGAAAATAGCTAAAGTTTCTGAACCTGAAAAGGCACGAGAAAGCCCATTGTCAAGTTAATCGCTTTCGTTGCTGAAGGGAAGGTTTTGGAACAGTCTTGCTCAGAGTTTATAAAGGTGACGATAGGGACAAACGTCAGGCTTTGAAGAGCACGATAATGTCATAAACCGGAATTAGTTATGATAACGAATCGGTTCTTTTGTACGACAGCGAAGATATCCAACCGTTTTTTAGACATTTTTGAAAGAATGAAAGTGACTGACGAGGATTCAGAGGGCGTCAACATTTATACCGTCAATTTATTGTAATACCGACGAATTATTGTAAAAGTTATGCAAATTAAACTCTAAAATGGCGAACGCCCTCATCTTTCAATAGCTTTCAGGCACAGAACATCTCATTTGCATACCAGTGCCTTTGTTGTTTAAAGACAGGGTTTGCAGGCGTGGCCATCATATAGTAAATTCAGCCGGACTAGGTAAAAGAGGTAATATTAATCTGATTTTAGTGATAAATACCCCTATACTGTCGTCATAGAAAACACGAAGTGAGTAGTCTGGATCATTGGCAGTTACATGGAGCATGACTAAGGAACCAATCAGATTCCCACAATCAAAGAGGAAATATTCCATGTAAGCAATAGGAATATACCTCTCATATTCTAAGCAGATGATGTCAACGCACACCGTATCAGTTGGAGAAGACATCGACCTCAGAGTTCAGCCACCTTTTAATAAACTAACAGTTGTTAAGCGTGATAATAAAAGTTAATTACGGCAGATATGGAATATTGATTGATATTGGAATATGTCGCCAGCCTATTCTTTTTCCACCTTTTACTCGAATCAAATCCGGTAAAGGACTTTTTAAACAGTAAAGATTATTTGGTTCATTTACGCTGAAGTACTGCGGACAAAACCTACTCCAAATTAGACTCCACTTACTAAAGCCTTATCTGAAGCGACAGAAGAGCGGAAGCTAGAAGAAAACCCATTAAGAAAGACAAAGCCAGAAATCCTCTTGGTGCACGAAACTGTTCATTGAGGCCAAAAAATGGACAATGGGTCACATATCAATCATCACACAATGGGTTCAACAATTTATTCAGGAGACAAATCGGCTTCTAAAGATTTCATCAACAAGCATACAACACCATCTAATAATCAGAGATCTGATGGATCCTGAGCTACAATTAGTAAAAACAACGTAGATATAGTTTTCGAGACTTACTTCCCTAGCTGTCAAAAACTCACTTTACCAGCCCTCGGGGGCTCATATGTCGCCTTAAATGTAAAGTGAAACACCCTCACCCCTTTAAATCTAAGGGTCTGGATCGTATCATATCACCGGACTTACAGACGAACATAATACCACATTTTTACGATTATCTTATGCTCCGTTCAACTGAGCGGCTTACAAGATTGTCTTTATTAACAAGGGAAGTAAAGCGTCTCTTATTAATATGTTATGTTAAATATCTATCAGCCTATCATCATTTCTAATTAATTGTCGTCTATATTATAATATATGTACTTCGGTTCGGGTTCTCTATCACCGGCGAAACATAATTTATCGAAACTGCACTGCACACATAAGTATTAGTAAGACAAGGAATATTTATTTTATAGTAGGAAGCTTTAAACATTAAAAACCGAAGTTGGTTATTTTACGTTATAAGTCCAGATATGAGCACCTTCGGGTGGCCTTAAAATTAAAATGTTGATTACTTCCAGTCTTACCACCAGTAGTTAGGTGAAAATTTAGTGGAAACCATAAAATTTAAGTTCCTTGTCGGGTGCCCTGGTAGTTTAGTGGGTAGTGCGCTAAACTATTAGCGTGAGGGTCGTGGGTTCGATTCCCACCAGAGACTCTGGTCTGTGACACTACACCGAGCATATGGTCAAGTTACTCCGCTCTTATATAATTAGAATATAATTAATAAATAAAATAAATAAGTTCCTTGTCTTATAAATTTAATATTAATTTAATAAAAAAATTTTATAAGAGGAAGATATTTCCTGTAAAGTTTAAGCATTTTTACACCTGACAACTACTTTCTAATTCTCAGCGTTGAGAAATCAATTCGGAAAGTAATCAATAAACCAATCATAATAGTTCCTTAAGTCTACGTTGATATTGTCCTAAATGTAAGGTGGTGGACATCCAATTTTATAAATTTTTTATGGAGACTCGTCGTGAGTTTACTAAGATGCACACTGAATTTGCATCTCTTTTTGCTAGATTTCGTAGGTTTGAGGAATTATTTTCAAAGTATGGCCTTTTAAATGAATTGCTCGAATCGAAAAAAGTTATGGGCCCTCTTTCTTCTGAGGCTCCTGGGCATGTGGCGCAAGTTTCTGTGCCAGGGGAAACTGCGACAATCAATACATTGCCCACTGTTACTCCTATTGTAGACATTTATCCATTGCTGATAACCCAGCTAGCAGTTCTATACTGAAGTCTTCAAATTTAGTTGAACTGAGTCCAAAGTCTACTCTATCTCCTTTACCTCTAGGTGATGTCGCTTCTCAAGCATCTTCGAAACCGTCTTCTGTTTCGTATTCATCTGTAGTGTCCCCTATTTTAGATACTTCTGCTCCAAGGGATTTGGTTGTAGTTAAACCTAAAAGAACTATTTTTGTGTCTCGTCTTTCATGTGATACTTCAGTCGATGATATAAAATGTTTCGTTAAATCGAAGATTAGGGAACCTTTTGAGTTTGGTTGCTATAAGATGAGGCCATCTTTGAACAGCAGTATTTCTTCGTTTAAATTATATGTTGCCGATGAAAAATTTGGTGAAATTGTTAATCCTGCGCTTTGGCCACAGGGTGTATTGGTACGGGAATTCGTATTCAGGCTGGGCCATCGTAGGAATGGTGCTAATTTGCCTGGTCCTATTTCTCAAAAAATCTAACTTCGAAATCGTCTTTCAATTTCAGAATTGCTTATCAAAATATTCGCGGACTTAGATCTAAACTTTCTTCGCTTTATAATAGTAGCTTTGATTTTGAATTTGGTGGGATTGCTTTTACTGAAACTTGGCTGAATTGTAATATTTTTGATTCTGAGATTATTTCTAGTAATTTTAATATTTAAAGACGGGATAGTCTTAAAATGGTGGTAGTGTTCTTATTTCCATTTGCTCTAAATACACATCTGAATTGATTGACTTGTGTTCTTCTGCGGATATTGAGGATATTTGCGTTAAGGTCTATAATCGTGGAAAGTCTATATACATTATTTGCTCGTATATTCCTCCCTGGTCTGACATTCATATCTATAGGGCTCACTTCGATTTGATTTCTAGAGTAATTGATTCAATGGGGCAAGAGGGGATTATAGTAGTCCTTGGTGATTTTAATCTTCCGCATATATCTTGGAATTTTTCACCTGAGACTGGCTCATTGGTGCCATGTTCTTCAGTTCCATTCTATGATGAAATTCCGCTATGTGTGATATAGGTCTTTTCCAGGTTAATAGTGTATTGCATTCAATGGGCAGAATTTTGGATGTTGTATTTTTAGAGTATCCAAGTATTTCTTCTTTATTTCGCATTGATCTATTCCTGAGGATAGTTATCATCCTACGTTGTTACTTTCTATTGAAGTTGATCTTTGTTTACCTCCTATAATTAATCGCTCATTTAGTGATGAGGGGCGTTTCAATTTCCATCGTACGGATTTTAGTCGTTTAAATACACTACTATTCTCTGTAGATTGGTCGTCTGTACTTATTTCACCACCATATGACTCTCTTTCACTTGACAGGATCTTAGATGGCTTTTATGAGGTATTATTTATATGTTTTAGGGAGTGTGTTCCATTTGTATATAGTCGTTTGAAGCGTTCTGGTCCTCCGTGTAATTCAGCTGGACTGTCAAGGTTGAGGAACAGAAAATCAAGGTTATTTAAAAAGTTTGTTAGATCAGGTACTGATATTGATTATGTTCTTTACTCTAGAGCGCGTGCGGATTACCGTAGAATGAATCATTACTGTTATGGGGAATATATGGTTAGAGTCAGGTCGAACTTCGCTAGCGATCCTAAGTCGTTTTATGACTTCGTTCGAGCTAAACGTAAATCATCTTTGTTTCCCACTGAGATGTGTTATGGGGGCGTATCATCCTCCAGTCACCTTGATATTTCGAATAGGAATGGTTCTTATCTTTGGTATATTGGAAATAATATCTTTAGTACCTGCCTGTCTGATTCAAATTGAATTTTTTCATCTAAATATACATAAGTAACTGTACATACATCATTATATACGCAATCAATATAAAAATCGTTTACATACCAATAAATAAATTTCTAGATTACTGAGTTCTCTTCCATACATATAGCCCTACCAGGCTATCTCTGGTTTTTCAGGAATTATTTGTCATTCTTAATGCTATGAGCTGCAAATGTTTTCTAAATGTTCGACCCATTCTTTTTTGTTTTTCACACTCCTTGTTATTTAGTCCTAGAACTTTTATTTAAACCTCGCCAATCAGAATAAATAAAGACGCTCTTGTTTAATTTATGCAACGACATAAATTAAAGATATTAAAAGCTTCTCCAAAGATATTAACAGCTCGTCTATTAATTACCAATTTGACACTTTGACAGTTTAACGGCTAGTGAGTTAAAAAATAAAACTTTTAAGTACTTCTTCTCTATGAGATGTTAATTTTACTTCCACTTAAACTTGAAGAAGATTGATCTGAAAAATTTGACAGAATCAGAAAAAATCTCATCCTATCTATGGATGCCTCAAATTTTTTCATAGTCTAATTATTTAATTCTGTTTCAATTTTTTTGTAACTAACTCTTTTATAACGTATATACTATATATAAAAATGTATACCTATAAAGTCAATGCCTCTAATGCCACTATACACTGTGCGTCTGGTGAAAGACGGGCTTTTGCCATGTGTGTGGTTGTTGTTGTTGAATTAATTACTGTCCGATTTGGAGGACGGACGGACACCAGGCCCTAAAAAAATTAATTATTTTGGCGTGTGTTTCTAACGTCCTGAAAAGTGGTGAATTAGTCAAGTGCGAGGAATAAAATTAAAATTCACAAGTGTCATTATTCAAAATAGGTACTGTATTATCATAAATAAATGTAACATCACTAGTAAATTAGTCTAGAATAAGTTATTTTCACCTCAATTAGTAGGGCCATTGGGTTATTGGACATGTCGGTACCACCAACTTTGAGTTGAGGAATGGATACATTTCTCTTCGATTAGAACAGTCATTTGGTTTAAAACCCATCTTGAATTGGAATATGAATTGAATTGGAATATGAACTACAAAAGGTCGAAATCTAGGATGTATTTATTTATTAAGACTTAAAATCACATAGACGACAGACAGCAGTTGGACAGAAAATGCTGCTAAGTTATTTTTCTGCCATAATGTCGGCTGCTTAAATTCCTTGAATGCAGAGCAAAAAACAGCTGATAAAAAACCAAAACAATAAACAACAATTTAAATTCTGAACAGTTTTTTCTTTAAAGAGAATAGTGGTGTCACTATCGAGCTTTTTACGTATATGTATAAAATCTGTAGCTGTGTAATTAATCTGTAGGCCCGCATCGCGAGAAATTATTTCCTTTTACAAATTTATTATTTTATGTTAAGCTGTTTTATTTATTATTGTTTTATTTTGTATTCTAATCTGCTTTTTATCTGCTCACAAAAATAGAAATTAGAATTAAGTCTTCTACTGTTCTGCCGTCAACGCAATCGTTTTATAAACGCGTGCATTTCAAACTTGGAAACTTACCGTCAGTCGTCTATTAAACAAGATTTTGGGATATTCTTCATCAGGGGTTGAATTTTAAAACAGTTCGACAGCATTGGAAAAGTGCGCATACAATACACTGTATCTATTGCGGTTTACGTATACACTTATCATAATACGTGTCTTAGTGCATTCACAAACCTGCAAGTGTAATCGACTGTGTATTCACAATAACAGGCTTTTAACAGAATAACAGAATTTTAGCACCAGCGGAGTATTATTGTTTTACTTTTAGAGGACATATTTCCAACCATGCAGAAAACATAATCGATTTTTCATACAATTCACAATTTCTTTTCAAGTGCTGAAAGCGAAAATAATTCTTAACAGAATGAATATTACTGCAGAAAAATAATTATTTTAATTGAGGGAATTACTGCGATAGAAATCAGCACAAAAAAGCTATTTATAAATATTATTGGTGAAATTTAAGAATAAAACTTCTGCGAAATAAGAACTAGTATTAATAAAACATCGAGATAGATGTAGTTGAGTTATATAGCAAGTGGAAAAAGAAGAAGCAGAAAAAAGAATATATAAATTGTGTATCCCCTTTGATAAATACCTTTATGTCTACTTGTAACTGCGGTCAATACTAGAAACGTCCGTCGGTTAAGCCAAGAAATGAATTTGTGATTTTTTAAAATATATTCTTTAAAATATATTCAATGTGATCATTATTTATTTAAGTTTAACACACAAATAATACATACGTTTAGAGAAAGGAAGAGAGAGCACTAAAAAAGAAAAAACAAATAAATCGGTAATCATAAGCATGGTATAAGCGTTCAGGACTCGACTCCATGATTGTGTTATTTTGTACCTGTAAATGTGAGGAGAGTTCATGTTAATGAACGCCTAGATGTGAGTAAAGTGGTTTGTGTTTTTAATTAAGTTGACGAATAATATCGAAGTCCAGAATGTTTTCTGTACAACATGGAGTTAGTGGTGGCGGGGGCATTAGCGATCCCGATGGATACGACTTCTCTAAAAGTGAAAACGCAGCCAGATGGAAAGGACTATTCACTCCATCTTTAAAAAAGGTAAGCACAATTTACAGTTATTTGATAGACGAGTGTTTTTATATGAATTTTGAAATTTAGGTCTTGGATCAAGTTCACCCACGTCTAACGGCCAAGGAAGAGGCCCTAATGTATGTGGAAACATTATGTCTACGTATTTTAGCAATGCTCTGTGCGAAACCACTACCGCATACTGTACAAGTAAGCTTAAAATATATATGCTTTAAAAACATCTCTCTTAATGTTCAAATGTAATTTCGAACCTGGGTATATACATACAAAAAGAATTATATTATATTCTTTCCATATTTATTTAAAATATGCAGACATATTGCTTTGTACTACATCCTTTTATTTTTTCCATTTTCACATAATCTTATTTAGAGATTTAGATATGTTAATATATTTAGATAGATATAACACCATACATATTAGTCGATAGGTTCTTCATTCCATATTTCTACAAAAACGTTCGAAATAAGGAAAAAAACGCATCTCAATATAGGTTACGTCTAAATGACATCTGACAACTGCTCTCATAATTATTGTCGATCGGAGATTATTGTTCTTGTGAGGAGATTCTAATTATATTTCGCATTTTAACATTTTCAAATTTTAACACTTGAAATAAAATTTTAGTCGCCGTATTCGAGTAGGTAGTGTGTTGGCGTCTAAAGCCAGGGTTCGAGTCCCAGGCCAGACATCAAAACAAAATACAAAAAGTATTTTTTCGGCGACTTCCTCAGCAGATTTCTAGCAAAAACTCTGAGAGTAAATAAAAATTGCCATCCATCGTTCGGAGTCGACTTTAAACTGAAGGTCCCGCGACTCATGTATAAAATTAACACACACAACATAAGTTGTGTGAGAAACTAGGTCGTAATCTTGACTGAAGGGTTGTAATGACCAATTATGTATGTATGTATGTATAAAATTTTAAAATAAAATCAAAATTCAATATAATTAAAATGAAAACATAATTGTTAAGCTTAAGCAATATGTAAATATTCATTACTTTAGAAAAGGTTGCAGAGTAATTGTACCATATATACTATATATCTACTTAGCGTAGAATTTGAATTTAAACATAGTAATAATTTAAATATCAATGAAAATTGAAACATATCATATTGATACTTTAATATTTATGTACAGTATTGTACAAAACTAAAACACGGACTTGTGTTTACTAGAATAGAACTTAGTTCAATAATATTTTAACTCCTTAGAAATGCCACTCCATGCGATTTCTACCTGTTAAAAAAGGCAATTTTTATCGCGTAATCCCATAGATTTTCTATGGGGTTGAAGTCAAGGAATTGTGCTGTCCACTTTAATCCATTGATCTTATTACTCTCTAACCACTCTATCACACATTTAGCTGTATCTTTCGAGTCATTATCCTGCTGATATACTCACTTTAGTTTTGTCCAATACTGTATATGGTTGCTAAAATTTTGTCATTTGATGGTAGTGATATGTATGTAATCAACCACTTTAAAAAGGCTAATAGGGCAAAGGAAAAATTCTTAAGTTGGTTGGAGTATTCGAACTTATTCCAAAAGTAAATAATAATTATAATACATTGCTATTTTTAAAGCTAACACTTGTTAGGTATCTTTAAATAATACTTCACAATTACGTAGTAACAGCACAATTTGTCAAATTTATATTATATTTTTTTAACTTTGCGTGAGCTCTTTTGGAAATTAATTTAATGTAAAATTTACAACAGTTGCTAATTTGAAAAATGAAACGAAAACGACAAAAGTGTAGAAAATCCTAAATGTAATGTGCTACAACGTAAGCAGGTGCGAGCAATTTTGAATATACTAAAAAATAATATAACATACAAATTTGGGAAAAAAGCTCAAACCAAACCCAGAACAAATGTTTTAAAAAGAAAGTGTTCAAAGATTAGGAAACTAAAAATATCAAGATATCCGCGTTTCGGCAAGAAGTAATTTTTATTGATAAAAATAAATACGATAAGGAACCTCGTGAAAACGTTTAAAACTACTTTAAACTGTGCATTTCACAAAAAATATATTAAAATTTATTGGAACCAGCTTAATTGCACAACTGTTAAACCTACAACTCAAATCACCAAAAATTGTATTTTCTTAAATTTAAAAACCTATTTCTGCAACAACTTTTATTTTGTACTTTTAAAAATATATCTTCTTAATTTTTGTTTTTTTTTTCTCAATTTCAATACTAATTTACACACAAAGAAACAAATTACAATTAATTGAATGTCACTAAATTTAACAGAAGATGTGTACATACAAAAAGTACAAATTATAAACATTTATAAGAATTCTTTGTACCGAGTATATTTAAATAAGCAGGGTTAACATTTAAACCCATATTTACAATTAAAATGAGAAAAGTAAGTGTTTAAATAATATTTATCGATTGTATCAAATCTCTAACAGAAAGCAAAAATAATCCGTTGAACATTACAGAAATCTTCGCTTTGTACATCGTCATCAAGTTAATTTTTTTTTTAGTTTTATCCAATTTCTTACAGTCTGTAGACAAAGTGATATACTACATAATCTACGACAACATTTGCGTTAATTTTAGTTAAAATTATTCCTTATAAAAATTTAATCATCTTGAGTTTAAGGGACATACGATTATTGAAATCATTAGTAATATTTTTTTTATTTACAATTTTTAGGATGTTGAAGAAAAGGTAAAGAAATTATTTCCTTCGCCTATTGACTGTTGGGCGTTAAATGAAGCAAAAGAAACAGTGGGCTCCAAAAAACGAAAATCTGTTTTACCAACGGAGAGAGTGCATACTTTGTTACAAAAAGTAAGAATTTATAATTGGTTTTATATTTTCTTCATTTTCAAAAAGGTATTGGTGATTTAATAATTGTTTTTTTTTTTTTAGGATGTCTTACAATATAAGATCGACAGTTCTGTATCGGCATTTCTCGTGGCTGTCGTTGAGTATATTTCAGCTGATATATTAAAATTGGCAGGTAATTACGTTATAAATTTTAAACACTGTGAAATTTCAAAACAGGACATTGAAGTAGCAATGTGTGCTGATAAGGTAATAAAATTATCATTTTATTTACAAAATGTATTGTATTATATTTATTTTTCTTGATTTTTCAGGTTCTTATGGATATGTTTTACCAAACTGATATAAAAGCGAATGTTATGTCCAGTCCCTTACCAACGCTGCCGGCACAGCGTACGAGCACAACTTATGAAGAAGTTGTAAAAGATTTAATAAATGATGAAAAACAATATCAACGGGATTTGCACATGATTATACGTGTATTTCGTGAAGAATTAGCCAAAATTGTTAAAAGCCCAAAAGAGCTCGATCCTATATTTTCAAATATATTGGATATATATGAAGTTACTGTAACTTTATTAGGTTCTTTAGAAGATGTTATTGAAATGTCTCAAGAGCAAAGCGCGCCGTGTGTTGGAAGTTGTTTTGAAGAATTAGCCGAGGCCGAAGAATTTGATGTATATACCAAATATGCACAAGAAGTAACTTCGCAAGGATCCAGAGATGCTTTAAATGCATTGTTAGCCAGATCTAATGTATAATAGTTAAAATTTTTATTTGATTACTGTTTTTAAATTTCAAATGTTTTTTGAATATCGTAGGCTATGTCCTTGATGTCGGCAGGGAGGGGATTTCGCGAGGCTGTTAAATATTATTTGCCTAAATTGCTTTTGGTTCCGATATGGCATGCTTTCGTATACTTTGATTACATAAAAATTCTGATGAAGTATAGTCCTTCGCAAGATGACATCGAAAGTTTTGAACAAGTTCAAGGTTTGTTACGGCCACTCAGGTGTGATCTTGAATATATTATAGCCGCATTGCCAAAGTGAGTAGCTGTATTTAAATAATTAATGTTATGCCGCAATTATTTAATAAGTTACTGTTTCAGAGAATCATACGTTGCCATGAGTAGTAAAGCTCGCCGCCAACTAGCTATAGAACGCACGAGGGAATTGCAAAACACTGTTGAACATTGGGATAAAGACGTCGGACAAAATTGTAATGAATTTATTCGAGGTGATTATAATATTAAAACCTTTATCATATTATGTTCAACATATTATCACTGTTTATGGATGAAAACTGCTTTAATCTTACACTAGACCCTAGTTGGGGATGTCGGTATTTACTTAACAATTACTTAACAATTGTGCAATTTCAACGCTATAGAAAGACAAAATCTATTACCAAAAAGGCACACTAATCTCGAAGAGATTTTTAATTCTTTGCATCATTAATAATATTTGTGTGGTTTGGTTACTCCTCTCATGAGAGAGGTGATAGTACAATCATGAAAACAACCATGATGTCAAAAGTTGTAAACGCTGAAATTTCAGTGAGAAGTGCTGCAAGACTCCTTCTTATCCTTACCTCATACAACTGCTTACAGATAATATTGATATATGCAGATAGTCTTGTTAAGTCCAATGGCCACGTCACGGCACTAAAGCTGAGGAACTATATTGTTGGGTACTTGCAGGAGTCAGATATAATATAGTCGCTTGTATTTAGGACATACTAGATCCTATTCCCTTCGTACCCAATCTAACTTATTTTTTTATCTTTTTTATAAACAATAACCATTTGGAATAAATTTTTCATATGTCAAATTAGAGTAATTTTTTATGGTTATTGCAATACAATCTCTCAAAACATAAAATCAAACTAATTTATTGTTTGTGGATAAAGTAGCAATATTAAGTTCTAAACATTTTTTTACATAATAAATAAATACTCTTTTAGCAATTTAATAAAATTTATTAATAATACTATACAATATTAGTATTTCCAATATTACAATATCAGTTTGCCAAATATATTTTTTTCTTTTTTTTTTAATTTATTAGAAATTTATTCAATAGAATTTTTGTTAAAAAAAAATAAAAACTTAAGAGAGCCCTTCAGCCTTGCAATTAAACCGAAAATATTCGAAAAAATAAAAATTACAATTAAACTATTATAAAATACAAAGCTGTATATGTATATTTTTTACAAAGTATTTTTTCTTGCTGAAAGAAAATATTGGAGATGTGCAAAAGTACAAGAAATTGTACTGTGAGAAAAGCTGAATGAATTTAATTACATTAACTAAAAAGTATTAATTCAATAGGCGTTAAACTTTTGACTAAAAAAATGTTGCAAAAGTTTTTCTTATAAATTATAAGTTACAAGACTTTTTTATTTTTAAATAGCTGTCTGTTAATAATTTTTAATACTATCATTTAATTTTAAAATATAATTACTTATAGAATATAGAATACAAAGAATAATGTTATTCCTAAAATGAAGACTCCGTTAAATTTCCGAATTTTTTGTAATACATGCGCACAATATTGGCCATTACATGATTATCGCAAATTGTGTGCGTTAATTATATCCATGACTTTAATATTAATTCCGAACGATAGATTTGAGAAGCAATTAGCTGCTTGCATTACTGTTGCCAAAAGGTTTCATATTTTAATTTTCAATATGTGAGAGCTGAGATATGAAGTCGAACCTATTATCTAATAAACCATTACTGTACCCACTAAACTTCGGTGTCCTCTTTTGCTATTATTACCTGGTATTAAATGGTATGGCCATTAATTGCCAAATAACAACATGATTTTTATAGGTATTAGTTTATAATATAATTTATATGTTTAATTTTTAGATGTTAAAACAGAATTTATTGCATATAATACCTTTTATAATATTTTTTCTATTTTTAAGTACAATGTTATGATTAGCTTTTAGAACCTTTTAAATTTTATTTTTATTTTAAACAATATAAAAACGTCAATACTAAGATCAAATAAGAAGTCGCCAGAGTCTAGTAGGTAGTGTGTTGGCTTATTAGACGCAAAAGCCTGGGTTCGAACTCCAGGCCAGGCATCAAACACAAAATAAAAAAAAAAGGTTTTTTTTTGGCGACTTCCTCTCAGTAGATTTCTGACAAAAACTCTGAGAGTAAATAAAAATTGCCATGAAAAGTTTCTCAATAAATAAAAATTTGACGTTCGGAGTCGACTTTAAACTGTAGGTCCCACCACTCATGTATAAAATTAACACACACAACATAAGTGGTGTGAGAAACTAGGACGTTGTACAATGGGTCAATTCGACCTCCGGGTACTGTACTTGTCCTAATTGACAAGTACACGTCCTCTAACCTAACCTAACCTAAGATCAAATAAATTATTTGAATTTATTTATAATTTGTTAATAACAAGGGATAAATATAATCAAGAATATAATTTGAAAATGCAAACAATTTTGTTTTTGATTTTTTGTTCACATACAATTAAATTTTGAATAGTTAGTAAACAATATATTTCCAAGAAATAAATTGTTTTTCAAATTTTCATCTACGTTGTGCAGCCCCTGCGCTGGCCAACTTCTTTGATGAGTTTTTTTACAATCCTGCCAACACAGGGAATGCACTTACCTGTGGGTCACAACGGGCCGCCATTAGAGATGTGTAACATAAGAGCGATAAATTGTTTTTTTTTTTTTTTTTTTTTTGTGTTAAATAACTAAATAACTAGAAAGTATACTTTAGCGCAACGGCAAATATATACCGCAATTCAATCGCTCCTATGTATCGTCGTATGTAATTCAAAAATTCTTAACAAAAAATTATTTGAAATCTACCTCTTATTTTTCATAAAATCTGAAAATCATTAATATGCCAGTAAACATATTAAAAATAAAATTTTCATGTAAACTCGTGTTCTATTATTTATTAATATAATTATTATAAAATTATAAAACACGAAGTGTTTAAATTCGATTTTGAATTTTTTCTAATTTAGGGCTTTTCTGATTTTAAATATACTACTATTATATACTACGATTATGTCATAAGTAGCTGAAACAGAAAACATGAATTCATTACATATAATTACACAGATTTTGTTAAATATTTGTGTATTTTGATTTGATTGAAAATTAATTTTGTATTTTATATAAAAAATTAGAGAAAGATTTTATTTAATATTTTCTAAAATTATAAATTTTTAAATACATTAATTTGCCGACGATTCTACATAATATATCGCTATTTTGCTTAAATATAGAATTATATATAAACCAAGAAAATAATAGTAGAGTAGAAATAATAATATATGAATGTTGTAATTGACGGAAACGATGTTTAGCCCTATTCGGCGAAAAAATAATTATTCAGATTCATATTTCTGTTATTGTCAAATGGATTCTTTCAATTTTCTTTTGTTAATTCTATAATTTATTATATATTCTTACGTTATTTTATAGCATTATTTGTGATTAATATTTTTAAGAAATAATATAAATACATTACAAATGTTTATAAAATTATGAATATTCATTTGTTTGGAAAAATCCATCCAAGTCTAATCTAAACTTATATTTCGTTTTAAATAAAATTAGTCATTTAATGTTTCAAACAAAAAAAGATCAACCAAATAGAAATTTCAGAACGAAAGTTATAACAAAAAAAATTTTCATTATCTAAATCATATCTGCTTACCGCTCAACAATGTTTTTATACTTAACCAATTCAGTATAAATATAATAATTTTATAAATATTAATTAGTAATAATATTGGTTTTAATATATTTTCCAAAAAATAAAAAAATATATTTATCTTCTTTTGTAGAAGACGTACTGGGAAAAATTGGATCTGGAAAAAGAGTAGCTGAAAGAAAAGTTTATCTCTTTGATGGTCTTATGTTACTTTGCAAGCCTAATATGAAACGCCAAGCAACGTCAGCAAACACTCAAGTTTACGAATATCGACTTAAGGAAAAATTTTTTATGAGACGTGTAGAAATTAACGACAGGGTTGATACAGATGAGTTAAAAAATGCATTCGATATTGCTCCACGTGTACAACCACCAGTGACGCTCACAGCTAAAAGTACCCAACATAAAAATGATTGGATGGCGGACCTAATAATGGTTAACACGAAGTCAATGTTAGATCGAATACTTGATAGTATTTTATTAGACATTGAAAAGAAGCATCCTCTACGGATGCCAAGTACAGATTTATATAAATTTGCTGAACCAGACAGCCCTGACAATATTGTTCTGGAAGAGAGAGAAAGTGCTGGTGTGCCCCTTATAAAGGTTAGCAAACAATTAATTAAATCAATGAATAAAATTTTATCACTAATTTATTTTCATTACAGGGCGCAACCTTATGTAAGCTCATCGAAAGGCTAACTTATCACATATATGCAGATCCTATGTTTGTTCGAACTTTTCTCACTACATATCGATATTTTTGTACGCCACAAAATCTTTTGTCGTTGCTTATAGAGCGTTTCAATATACCCGATCCAAGTTTAGTTTATACTGACCAGAATAATAGTGATAAAGATCCTTTAACATGTGATTCCGATAAATTACACAAAAACTCACAACGGGAAGATTGGAAACGGTATCGAAAGGAATATGTACAACCAGTACAGTTTCGCGTTCTGAACGTGCTAAGGCACTGGGTAGATCACCACTTTTATGATTTCGAAAAAGACCCAACATTGCTGGAGAACTTATTACAGTTTTTGGAAAGTGTGAATGGAAAATCAATGCGAAAATGGGTAGATTCTGTACTAAAAATTGTTCAAAGAAAAGTAAGTAAACAAAAAGAATGACATTCAAACGAAATATATGTATATTCAAATAGGGAATGAAAGAAATACAATATACATTTTCATTCTGTCGTAAGCATATACATATGTATGTCGATTTTCAGCAAATTTTACTCGTAGATAAAATAGGCATATACAGATTGGTCATTTCATTATTTGGAAAATCATTATTTATTTGTGCACAAATCGGAATTTCTCCCTAAAAGAAACAAATTATTAATTAATCTATTAATCCACTAAATATTAATTTATTAATTAATCAAAACCAAAGCAAATTTTATTCACATGGTTATGGACGCTTACCGGAAGTCGCCGTAGTCTAGTAGGTAATGTGTAGACATATTAGACGTGAGTCCGTGTTAACCCCTGACTCAGCCATATAAGATGTTCCTAATATAGGCTCAGTTACTTTAGCCGTTTCACTTTTCTAAAGAAATGCTCCTATTTCACTGGAACTCAGATATTCCCAATCAGGTATTCGGAAACATGTATAAACTATACTTTAAGTGGCCAAAACGCTACGTGCGCCACCATCCTTGCTCATAATAGCAAGTGAATTTATAAAAATATTTGATCTCTTAACCTCGACACACGTGAATATTATTGCTGCAGTCAAAATTTCGTTGTATGTTTAAACAACAGAGTATGATATTAAACATACATATGTCGTTTCTGTAATAAAGGTCATGAACCCGCGGGCTTACATATGTGTCGTTATATTCCGTTTATGACGTTTTGACGATTCTCTGTTGAAAAATATAGCTGACAGTACTTTACGTACTTTATCACATCGATATTAATCTCAAAGAGGATTTTTCTTGGCCATTTAATTGTGCTTGTGTAGTTTCATTATGAAATATATTTGTAGGCCTGGTATATCGATATTTTCCATTTCTGTTCCAATTCTTCTCTTGGTTGTATAAATAAATATAAATAGGTTGTATTTTATGCAAACAACTTAAAAAAAATTAAAATTTGAAACTTTTTCCAAATCAATAAATTAAATAATAATAAAATTAATTTAATATGAAACAATTGTTTTATTAAATCAACTCGGAAATCTGATTAAATTTTAACGAAAATATTAAAACAAATTAAAACTCGTTTGCACACTTCTATTAATGAAAATGCCTTTAAATTGTACTCAAAAAACTATTTTTGCTTAATAAACTTTTTGTAGATCTGTTACAGACCAAAAGTGCGTTTACCCCTACTTTAAGGTTTATTCAAAACACTTGAAATATATTTATAAACCTTCATTAAAAAGAAAATTATTTGATTACAAATACACATACATATGTATATCGTTAGTCTAATTCGCAAATGTGTTGTCCTTTTTTTCAAATTTTACAGGAGACACAAAAAACATAGATAGTAGCTTTTTCAGTTTTTAAAATTTGTAAACTTTTTAAACCCAATTATTTCTACAAAATAGGATTCGTTGAGTTAGCACGTGCTTTTAATTTTTTTTGTAGTTTTGTGGACTTAGCCTTTTTGCAAACCACAAAATTACAACAACTTTAAACTACATAATGAAATTTTTTGTTGTCGTAAAATATGTATTTTGTATAGTGTTACCGTTTTGCATTAAGATCTCAATTTTGGAAAAAAGTGGACTTAGCGTCTTTGCGAATTATACTAACGATATACACATTTCTCGACATTTCACAACTTGTTGTAACTTTCTCAAACATTGTATAGGAAAAGTTTGCATAAACCTAGAAATTTCCATATATGAATATAAATTTACAATTATTTTAACATAATCTACGACGAAAGAATCCTATGGTCCCAAGCAATAACAGCCCAAGTCGAAAATGATGCTTTCGAGAAAAATCATGGGGATTTCACGTATACGAGTATATAATGTTTTGTAAGTAGAATATGATAACATACATAACTCAAATTGACCTAAGTCGACTTAGATTGTTATTGTTTGGGACCACAATACTCAATATTCTAATCAAAGAATTCTATTTAGAAATAATATAAAAATTTCAATGTCGTCCATATTTGAATATACTATTATTATTATTATTATTATACATAGATTATTACATGTACACTTACATTTCTTAATTAGAGCGAACAGGAGAAATGTCATAAACAAATTACATTTGCGTATGGTCACAGCCCACCACCTATAGAACATCATTTAAGTGTACCAGATTCAGAAATTACATTACTTACTCTACATCCTTTAGAGCTTGCAAGGCAACTAACATTACTAGAGTTCGAATTGTATAAGAATGTAAAGCCCTCTGAACTGGTTGGTTCACCGTGGACTAAAAAAGACAAAGAACAGAAGAGCCCCAATTTGCTTAAAATTATGAAACATACTACTAACGTCACCCGATGGGTTGAGAAATCTATAATAGAAGCCGAAAATTATGAGGAACGTGTGGCAATGGTTACTCGTGCCATAGAAGTAATGATGGTTATGTTAGAGCTTAATAATTTTAATGGAATACTGTCAATCAGCGCAGCAATGGGTAGCGCTTCAGTGTATCGCTTAAAGTTAACATTTCAAGGTCTACCTGCACGATATGAAAAATTTTTAGAAGAATGCAGAGAACTCAATGATGGTCATCTAAAGAAATATCAAGAGCGTTTGCGATCAATTAATCCTCCTTGTGTTCCGTTCTTTGGCCGTTACCTTACAAATATTTTGCACCTAGAAGAAGGTAATCCAGATTGTTTACCCAACACCGAGCTCATTAACTTTTCAAAACGTAGAAAAGTATCGGAAATAATTGGTGAAATACAACAATATCAAAATCAGCCATATTGTTTAATGGTGGATCCTAAGATAAGGGTAAATATTCACACACATCCGATCCTAACATGATTTTATATAATATGTAATGTAATTTCATTTTAGAACTTTTTGGAAAATTTGGATCCATTTAAGGGTATGTCAGATACTGAAATTTCAAATTTTTTGTATCATGAAAGCCTACGTATTGAGCCCAGAGGATGTAAACAACCTCCTAAATTCGTAAGTATATTAATTGTATATTAAAATTTTAGCTTTTGATTGTATAGTGCTTCTCACATTTATAAGGTCACTTTTTCTCTTAAAATATAACATATCTCTTAAAATGTAACTTTAATCGATTAGGTTCATTTTGAAGATTTGCATATGAAGATTTACATTTTCATATACTTTTAGGAAATATAATATTTATACGTATACTTTATTATTGATCCATTCTTCAGTATTTCATAATTACAAGATCATTTCATTTACTTTCATTATAAAGAAGTGAATAAATATTCGAATAAATTTTTATGTTAATTAGCTTATGTTTATTTAAAATTAAACTGAATATGCTATTTTTCATACTACTGACTAAGTTTTTAGTAGTATTTTCATCAATGTAGCCCCACACTCTTAAAATTTTAGCGTTTAGTGAACGAAAATGATCAAATTTGTGGTTTTCGGTGAAAACCCATTTAGATAGCATTCCTCATGTGTCTGGACATCCTAACCAATCCATTACATCAATAATTATTGATACAAACCGATGTTTTGAGTAAGAATTCTTGTAAATTGATACGTCGTTCTCCTGAAATATAAATTATTCTGTGGAGATTGTGATTAAAATGGCAGAATAATTTTGTTTCGATATTGTCCACTGACAATGTGAGAGTAATGTGATATAAAAAAAAATTATTAATTTAACATGATTCCGTGTAATTACCGCACTGTACTAAACAAGTAAGCAGCAATGTATTTTTCATATATGGCTATAGCATTTGTTTATGAACTGAGATAGTGTGAAATTAACGAACGCGATATTATTATGTTCGATTAAAAGATTACGATTAAATTATTTTATTTTAATTTTATTATTCGTGAATATCAACGATATCAAGTTATTCTTTGTTTTTTTAATTAAGAAATTTAATTTCATATATTTTAGCCAAGAAAATGGAGCTCTGTAACATTAAAATCGCCAGGTATTAAACCTCGTAGACAGAATAACAGCAATAATAATTCAAACAGCATAGGTAGCCACTCAACAAATAATGGTACGCTAAGTACTATAAATGCTGTGCACACTCTCACGACGCGTTCTCATTCATTTATACCTGCATCTGATACTTCTCTTGTCGAGCAAAGTTCCCCAATAAATAGTAACAGCGTAAATACTCTCAATCAGAATTCCGGCAATATTCAGGCATTTTCAGTTTTTGCTAACGTTAACATACCCGAAAAAAATGGATCAAAGTGGATTTCATCAACATCGCATAGTAGTAGTCATCAAACAATAAATACTACATTTCCAATTGCACCCGTTCCACCTGCAAGAACTGACTTACTTCTATCAGAAGCAAATGGGTGTGATGAAGCGCCACTGCTGCCTAAAAAGCCGAATACATTTAGCCCTACTTTTGGTGATGGCACTTCAGGAACAAACTCGCGTTTAGACTCAACATGGAATGTATCTGATGATTGCATTGGACTACAACAACAGGCAGCTCAAATGTCCAGCAATATCCCAGTGTACAATAACCAAACTGGAACAGGAAGCGACAATGAACCCTTGCCATCGCCACTTCCTCGAGTAGTCGTGAGTCCACGACATGAAATGCATTCCATAAGCAACCGATCTCCATTCCAATTTACAGCAACTTTCAATAAATCCAATTACGGCTCCTCTAATCATTTTAGGTAAGTAAATTATTATATTATTATGGTATATGAATCATTTGAGAAGTGTTTCATCCTTTTGTTTATTGAAGTTTTATTTTTAGTAATAATCAAAGAAAAAACCATCTAGTTTAATCTGTTAGTATGTCTCTCAGTGACTGTTGTATGATATAGCAGATATGACTAAACTGTATTATATATCTGAATGTCCTTTTTGTATTTACAAAATATATATCTTAATATACAGTTGCTGGGTAGTTATTATATTTAAGAGGAGCAAGTAGTTTGCGCAACATCTCCCATTTCTTAATAGTAAGAAACATAAAATTCGTTACTGAAATAACTGAGGAGGAACATCGGAATTGTCAAATTTGTTTTCTGATTTAACATGCAAGTTTTCAATCTTAGTATTTTCATAATTTTCTGACTTCTTCATTATGTGTACCTCACTTTTCCTAAACGTACAATGAACTATCATTACCCTCAGTATAAACGAACTTGGCTACTGAGAACTTTCTACAATATCACCTGGAAGCCAATATGATGTAGGATTTCTCTTAAATATAACCTTATCGCCCTGTCCAACAGATTTTTTTTCTTTTTATGAAGATTATGATATTCTGTCGATTTCTTAATACCTTCGTTTATTGCCTTTCATATTCATTGACATCATTTAATTTAGGTTGCAAATTAGAAGTAAGATTAGGACTTTTCTGAATATCGATAGATGGATCCCCCCCCACCATAGCCTAGATATTTATACAATACATGTTTAATAATCTGTACCCAAAGTTCTGGTAGATCATTCGATCTAGCCAGATAAGGACTTGAAGTACAATTATTAATACTGCAATTATCACAAAATAAAAAAAATTATTTGGACAATATGATGGGCCTTAATCAGATATTAAATTGAATAATATTTTGAATTTTTTAGACTTTAGTTTTAAAACAACTTGAGTGCTTGAGTATCCCAATTGTAATAAATTGATTTCAATGTACATATTTAAGAAGATAATCAACAACCAAAGTGTACTGTTTCTTATTGTATTCAAATATAATACAATCTATTCTAAACCAAGATATACTGTAAATGCTATCCTACTTAGATTTTTTTCATTTTACACAGTCTTCACAGTTCGATATTAGATTAAATATATCAATATGGATATTAGGCTAATACACGGGTTGTCCAGCCAGACACTGACATCTTTGTATATCCATATGACCCTAATTAGTACTTTTCAATATGGACTTACGAAGACTTTTTGGAATACTTATTATTATTATATTTTTTTTTTTAATTTTACTATTTATCTTACATATAATAGATCATAAATTCCTTTTGAACTAGTCTTTTATAATGTGGCTATTCATTATGTACATATAATTTAATTACAATGTGTCGGCAATAAATACATATGCATAGGCAGTCAGTGGTATGATGACCTAAGTAAAGCAAGTGTTTTACACATAAGTTGCCAATATATGAAAGGAAACAACTTGTTTTTATATAATATATCTCATGGTTCCTCTAAAGTAAGTCAATTCAAAATTTAAAAATTTTTAGCATGAGCCAAAAAAATGTTTTTTATTTGTAAGCTAAATATAAAAAGGGATAAAACTGTATTTTTTTTTTGTTTAAAGATGTAAAATTTTTATAGGACTTGATAATTTTTGAGTTTATTCACTTTAGAGGAACTAGGGCAATAGGTAGGTAGAACAAAACAATTGTTTTCTGTTTATTAAATAATACATTTTATATAATAATAATATAAATAATATATATCATTTTTAGATTCATGGCTTATTTATATTTTAGTAGGTGAAAACAATTAAATTTGATCGAAATAAAAATATCTATAGTGAGAAATATTTCTTTCAGAACATATGCGATTCTTATAGATAAAAATATGAGTTATTGTTAAAAGTATCATGGTCTACATAACCATTGACCATGAATTTTTAATATCCGATTCTTTTATACTGCGTACTCTCTCCTAAAGAACACCTGTCTTAAGCGGGCACCTCCCATATACGGACCCTTTTTTGAGTACCAAAAAAATATTTTTCTCTTAATCGGACAACCCTCCTATATCAGAACATGGACATATGAACTTTTAGTTCCCCATAACAGGACAGCTTACAGTTCGGCAACACAATTTTTTCGTTTACACTTTTCTTTATTCGTAATCAGTGTTGCTGTTTTGATTATTATTACATACATACATAATTGGTCATTACAACCCCTTCAGTCAGGATTACGACCTAGTTTCTCACACCACTCATGTTGTGTGCGTTAATTTTATACATGAGTGGCGGGACCTACAGTTTAAAGTCGACTCCGAACGACAGATTTTTGAGAAACTTTTCATGGCAATTTTATTTACTCTCAGAGTTTTTGCCAGAAATCTGCTGAGAGGAAGTCGCCGAAGAAATACTTTTTGTATTTTATTTTGATGTCTGGCCTGGGTCTCGAACCCTGGCTTTTCGTCTAATAAGCCAACACACTACCTACTAGACCACGGCGACTTCATTATTCATTGATTATTATTAACCAAATTTTAATTTAAATAAACATTTTGTCTCATTTTAATATTTTTGCAATTGGGTAGAGAGATGAAGGTCATAATAAAAATACAAATTTTTATTTCTTATAGTAGTCCAAATGAAAACGTGTTTGCAGTTGCCACAAGTCCACAGTTTACCGCAATAGATGCAACAGCCGATGCAAATAATCCAATAGTACCTGTTTCACCACATGTTAATGTTCCCACTGCGGCGAATGTAGAATATCGAGCGGCACCACCACCATTGCCACCGAGAAGAAAAGAGCGCACTGAAAGCTGTGCTGATTTAGCTCAAAAACGGCAGGCACCCGATGCACCTATGGTAAAAGTCTTAACACATATACTTACATACACACATACATATATATGTAAATATATAATAGAAGATATGTAGTCGTTTTAATTCCGGTGATTGCTATAAATTTTTAATAATAATTTTTGAAAATTATTTATCATTTCTAGTTACCACCTCGTGATGGTGAATTAAGTCCACCGCCTATACCTCCCAGAATTAATCAAAATCAACATCATTCCAGTGGTTCTAGTTTACGTGGCCAAACAAACGAATTTATAAGTGGTAACAGTTTACTTTTACCAAATACAAGCAGTATTATGATACGACGTAATTCAGCAATTGAAAAACGTTCCGCATCTACGCTCTCTACGTCGAACATTTCGGCGTCCAATACAGCTGTAATATCTTCATCAACGACTAACTCTGCAAAAACACCCAATGTGGTTCCTTATCTAAGTCATTTGAATACAACAGCATGTACTTCGGATGACCAGTCAATATCACCTGCGTTAAGTTCTTCAACAACAACGTCACCTATGACTCCAATGACACCCATTTCACCTCACATACCTTCAGGATATCAAAGTTCAGATATATCAGTTCATCCTCAATTATTTTTTAAAAATTCACCAAGTTCCTCTACCTCTATATCATGCCCCCAGCATCCACCAATACATCACCCCCACTCTCAACATTCACATTCTCTTCATCACAATGTGCACGCTAAGAATGTTGCTATGCATTCATGGTCATCACCGAAAGAAATCTACCAAAAAGCTGACGGTCTGCCCAAACTTCCACCAAAACCTAGTCTAAGCTATAGTCTTTGCGATAATCCAGGTATTTATTTTAATTATCTTGATTTATTGGCACAAGCCACTAAATTTTTATGCATTACTCAAACATTTAGAGATTGTCTAATTTCGTATTTTGTTATTTATTTAGATAAAGGTACAATGTTTCCTTACCCAAGTACAAACCAAGAATAATATATTTATGACGGCGATGTGATATGGATGCAAAAACTACTGGTATTTACTCATCATATGTTATGTTATTGTAAATAAAATGCATTATTGACCGTAGTAAATAATAACAATAAAGTATAACACTATTGTTACCATTGGAATTTTTATTTTATTTTTCGAAATACTACAATTTCACATAACATTTCTATCAAAATAAATGGATAAGACTGTAGGCTATTGTCACTTAAAATCAATTAAGGGTATAAATAAATCAAACATATGATCAATAATCTAGAATTGAGCTGAAATCAGTAAATTATACAGCCACCTAAGTTCTCTATTCGTCGTGCAAAATCTTTTGAGAGCAATTAATTTTAAATTTGCTTTCTTAGTTCGACTAAGAACTAAAACATAATCAAAGACTAAAACCAGTAATAAAATTTAACTCGATGGAAAACAACTTTTTGCAAAGAAACAACAATAAGTACAATATTAAACGTGTTAATAGAGAGAAAAAGATTGCGAAGCCAAAGAGAATAGCTTCAAAAGTAAAGGGAATAAGAAAAAGTTTTGAAACATAAGTTTTATTTAAATATGGCTTTAGTTTTTCAGTCATTCATTTAGATTCCTATTTTAATAAAACAAAAGTACGATAGTATGACATGTAATCGATTAATACAATTAAGGTCTCTGGACCGTTCCGTTATTTAATTGATATGGTCAGTTATTCTGTAACAATATGATAAACAAAGAAATACATACATATTTAGTTTTTATTTTTTTATGAAAAAAAATTTTGTTATTTTAATAATACAAATATTGAAATCACAATACAACATGCAATAACAAAATATGCATAAATTTTAATTTCGAATTTATACATAATGACACGTCACGTGGAAAAACTTAATAAAATTTTATTTTTAACAAATCTTTCCGTAACAGAACAGCACGGAACAGAAAAAGTAATGACAAAACGTAAACCTTTACATTCATTCCAATACTTTTGATTTTCAAACTTTTGTAGTAGAGGCAAATGTAAGTAGTGATGCGCCATAAACGGTAGGAGTGCTACCTAATAGAGAGAGGCAATGGAATACACTCGAAGAGATATATGATTAGACGTCTTTTGCACGTTCAAAGTACTTGATTTGTTCTACGTTCTTCGTTTACCGATGGTTGTATACACAACAACAAAATATTGAGAGTTTGTCAAAATACACTTTGAACGTGGAAAACCGAAACAAAGTTTAAAAGAAAATGTAAAATAGTTTGTTAAAATTCTTTGCAAAGTACTTTGAACGTTCAAAATGCATCTAACAGGATTATCGTGTAGACTGTGGATCACTTTCCAAAAACACCAATTCTTTTTCACAATACTCAGTTGGTTTGCTATGTTTACTACTGTAAAACATTTTTCCATTTGTCACGCTCATGTGGAATGTTTAAGTTTTCATCTTTCCTCAATCGAAATTCTTGGGTGGTTATCTTCGAATTTGAGTCAATTGGCTCAAGGACAAGCTGTGGAAAAGAAAGTTCAAGTTTTACGCTTGCTCGGCGGTTGTACGCAAATGAGATAGAATTGTCTGATTCGCTCTCTCCACCTGGCCATTTCCTCTTGGAATTCTTATGGCCGATTTGATATGCAGTGCAGTAATTATCGAACAATTTTGTCATGAAAGTAGTTCCGAGATCAGTTCTGATACCTTTCGGCAGCCCAAAATAACTAGTCTTAAGTACCGTCTTGGTTTTTTAACAGCTTCTACTACTACGACTTTCGTAAAGTCATCTGAAATTGCCAGAATATGGGTGTTCCCTCTTTTGTTCCGTATAAATGCTCCTACGTAATCTATAAGGATCTATCGACAGGAAAAAGGTTCTAAATCACCACAATAAAATGCGCCTTCGGCCTTGCCACCTTTAGCCTTATTATAGCAACACTTCGAGCACGCTGCTATGTGCTCTTGGATATATTTTCGTATTCGGCTAAACCAAAAAGTTTGTCCAATTATTTTTCTCGGGACCGTTATGTCCGACATCATCGTGACAAAGTCTTGCGGATTTGTGTTAAAGACTACAAATTTCAACCATCAGTTTTCATGTATAACCTGAAATTTTGCAACACAAAATATTTAATAGCGCCACTAAGATCTCCAATAATTAACTTCACTTTTTCGTCCTGTACGTTCATAATTATGTACCAATTTTTGCCATTTCCGTTTCCAGGACCCGACGCGACCATACGTAACCCTTGCCGCTGAGAAAATTCACAGTCGAGTTCCAAAATTTTGATGAACAAACGATTGGTACGCAGAACAAGCTCTTTACTAGTTTTCACCTTTATTACCGCACAATCTCTTAAAATTCGGTAAGGTTTGCCTAGCAGATAAATTCTAAATCGTTCTAATGTTTCGACCACGGTTAGTATTTTTAACTCATAGCTTGGTACTGGCTTTTTGCCTCTGTATAAATGCGGGTGCCATTTCCCGTTAGCGTTAGTACGTCTGCCGATCCTACACAGATGACACCAGACTGCAGCTCATATTTCGCGATATAATCAGAAATCGGCGAAACTGATTTACTCCAAAGTACATTGATCAGTTTGCTGAATGTGTGTTGTTGTGGCTTATCTCAATGAAAACCTTTTCTTCAAATTTTTGCAGAAGCGTAGTCAAGGGTTATGAAATTATTGAATAATTCTCCATGAATGAAAAATATTTCGGTTTCATACAAATTATTATCTATCTCCAATAATATCTTAATTTTCTTAGTACCGCTATACTCCCCACTTGCAAAACACAATGTAACATTGTGCTGCAAAATCTTTTAAAATAAACTTACAATACATACACTCACCAATATTTTTTGCAAACGATGTTATCGCTACCTGAATCGATATAAGTTGGGGTTTCAACGCCATTCAGTGTTACCTTCTTAATATAATAAACTGTCGGCTCTGGAGTTTGTTCTCAATTTTTTTACGTTGGATTCTCAAGAGTCTTTTTGTTTTTGTTGTTGTGAACGATTTCCCTACCAGAACATAACTAGTAAAATTACTAGTTATTTGACCGTAAAATGTGACGTCTAAACTAGTCACAACTTCCCATCAAGTTATTAAGGGCAATGTGAAAAACTTGACGTAAACATTCGTGTACATGTGATTTTGCCTCTCTTTCTAACATATGAATTCTTTCGACTGTAAAACATATATCTAACCTGCTCACTCTTGCGCTATTTGAAGTCACAAATAACTAGTTAACTGGTTACACTTGACTATAGTCAAGAATAGTTGACTAGTCACAGTTGACTAGATAACTGGTTATACTTGACTATAGTCAAGAATAGTTGACTAGTCACAGTTGACTAAATAACTGGTTACACTTGACTATAGTCAAGAATAGTTGACTAGTCACAGTTGACTAGATAACTGGTTACACTTGACTATAGTCAAGAATAGTTGACTAGTCACAGTTGACTAGTTAACTGGTTACGCTTGACTATAGTCAAGTATAGTTGACTAGTTAACTGGTTACACTTGACTATAGTCAACTATAGTTGACTAGTCACAGTTGACTAGTTGACTAGTCACAGTTGACGCATCATACCCCCTTACAAAAGAAAAATGTTTTTTGTTTTGATATATTTTTATTAAAAAAAATATATTTTATTTTAAATTAAAAAATAAATAAGTTATTTTTATATAATTATTTCGATAATTAATCTACTTCTTGTAGCGGCTGCACTCTTGGCCTTAGGGGCTTTTATTTAGTTGCTGGGACCTTTTTAGTTGGTTTAGACTTAACAGCACCAGTCTTCTTTACGGTCTTTACCTTAGCCTTTTCTGTATTCTTCTCCTCAGCAGTCTTGTTCTCGGCAGATGGATTTTTACTCCGAGTGCCTTTTTTGTCAGCAGCAGGCTTTTTCTTTGCAGAAGGGGGTTTTTTGCTTTGGGTTCCTTTGAATGAACTAGAAACACCCTTACCTTTAGTTTGAATTAATTTTCCACTGACAACAGCACTCTTCAAATATTTCTTAATGAATGGAGACAATTTTTGGGCATCTACCTTATATGTGCTGGTGAGGTATTTCTTGATAGCTGGCAAAGATAAGCTTCCACGTTCTTTCAAGGTTTTAATGGCACATCTACCAATTGGAACACTATACAAAAAAAGTAACCAAAAATTAGATGACTTAAAATTTACAAATAAATCACACAAAAGAAAACACTTTCCTTCCTTGTTGCATGTCCGACTTCTTACTCTTCTTTCCGTATAGAAAAGCTTTACAAAATTGATTCACTTTCTTTATTTAATTAAATTCAACTTTGTTTCTATTTTTTTTTTCAAACTTCTTTAATTTATATTTTATTTATTTATTTGTATTATTCTATTTTTCTCAATCACACTGAGAAGTAGCATAGTAAATTTTTGTGTTCAAAGTCTACTTCGATTGAGTTTTTGAAATGAATAAATATTAACAAATACAACTCTGTAGATTAAAAAGTCAAATAAAAACTACATGTGTAGTAGTAAGTAAGTTTTGTTTGTGTTAGTTTCGGTCATTAATTTCTTGTAGGGTTATTGAATAATAGCCATAAACATAACAATTATAACATTTTACCTTACAGAGCACTGTTTTGTTAATTTTGTCTTTTCCTAGTTAGTTTCACATCTGTCGAGACCGGTCTTATTTTATATTGCACGTTCATACCTGTGTTAACTACGTCATTGCATTTACAGTCACTATCGATGACTCAAAAACCTGGTTACAGGTTTTATATTCATTTGATATTTTGTGTTTTAAATTCGGCTCTTTAAAACCGTTCACGATGTGTCTCGCAACCTACAAAGAATCCACCCAGTACTTTGCTGGGCCCTGTCGTTACACGCGGATAGAACTGCAATAATTTCCCTTTCGCACATTTTGGCTAGACGGCGGTAGCGCATGAGCTTTGGATGATGACGAAAATGGTAAATGATACTAAATGGGGATGTGAATGTACGGTAGAAGGGAGTTTTTATTGTATTATAGGAGTTAGCGACGGACGGATAAAACGCATATCAGCAGCAAAAACGAGGTTGACGAACGTGATAAATTATCGGGATAAGTTGCGTAGTTGACTGTACGTTAAAGGCGGGTGTAAAAGTTTTGATATATATTAGTCCCCGGATATAAGAACTTTAAAAAATGTTTGCATTACAGCGTTTATAAGAGGGGAATTCTTATGCGGCTTCTACACGTTGCGGCTGGCTGTACAATTTTATTATTTTGTACACACAATTTGAAAATCCAAAATTCTTGGTTTCAATCAACCGACGACCGATGCTACAATAACAGTTAGTAAGTAAATTTGGTTAAAAATCGAAACGCGCGAAGAAAACAATCAACCATTGATTCAACATATTTTACAAATAATCGTAACGTGTATTGGCCACATTATATCGATATGCCACGTTATAGAAATGCCGCTGATAGAATTCTATATGTCTCATTGACAGCACTGGCTTCGTATTCGATGGAATATGGGCTGGCTTTGATAATTTACTACAACTCGGTATCGTGAATAAAGTCGTAATTTGCGAACAAACTACTGAAAATATGTCCGCAGCAGGCTTTAAGCGCATAGTCCAGAATCCTATCGTAGTATTAAGTAGAAAGGCAAGTTGTTGACTGAGACCTACAACAGGACAAATTAGTAGAAGAAGAACTTTACAAATTACGAACAGCGAACATATGTAGGTGGATTGCACGTTTTCTATCAAAAAGCAATTATCTGAGATTGCGTTGCCTCAGTTGGTTACGACTTCAGAATGGGACTAAGTGCAGCCTATGCCTCAAGAAGAATGAAACCTTAAGGAACATTCTATAAAATTACATTGCTCTGGCCAATTTTTGATTACTTTTTCCAATTAATTTGCCGTATGGTGTTAAGAGTGAATATTGACTTCCAATAGCTATTATTATGCTATTTTATCAGTATAATCCAATGGCGTAATATATTCTCATAAAAAGAAATCCTGAAACGTTTATTCGCATGAACGCGGAGGCTAGTGAATAGGACCAATTTTGTCTCTCTTGTTTCTTTTGAGCTCTATTTGTGTTGAATAAAAAAAAATAATCGTCGAAACTAAGAAAATCCAACATTCTTAGGCAAAAAAAGTGTCGATTCTTTGACTACCACGGCCGAATTCTCTAGAAAGTTGTCTTGAACAAAACGCTATGGAATGATATATGTATGTATGTATAACATATTTGTTAATTTTTTTATAATAAGTGTACACATTTTTCTGTTCGCTGCATATACATTTTTTTGTTTATTTATTTTTTGTTTCCTTGTTTAGTTGTATTTTAAAGATTTTTGTAATGTACTGGCATAGCTTCTATCATAGAAACTGTTCTTGTGTCTCCAGTGTTGTCCTCAAGTATGACTACCGGAATGGTGAAGCACAACAACAAACGCACATAAAAAGTAAACGTAAACAAAGTTTTCGCCTTGGTTTTGAAAATTCTGTGGCAATACAACAATAAAAAAAACATTCAGCTGCGTTGATAATACTACCTGTATAAATATAAATTGATTAAAGACAAACAAGAGAGATACTACCTGTATAAATATATCTTGATTAAAGAGAAACAAGGGGAATATAATGACACAAAATAACAATTATATGTCATTATATGAATTTGCATTACCTCGTACACAACACGAAGTAGCTCGGTGGTACATAACACATACAGCTTGCGGCTTGTGTATGGTAAATAAGAAATGGAGACAAGATTGAAGTAAAGAAAAGATGTAACACCGTACAGTTGCATTACGTATATCGTACGTCAGCAGCGGTGGTCTATATATAATAATAATAATTACCCCAATGGAATACCCAATGGAAAGATAAAAAATGTTTTTAGCAGTAGAGGTCGCTGGACTCACACAGTGTAATAAAACTAGACACTTTCCACAAAATGGTAGCAAAATAGAATGCCGAAAATAAATGTAGTTGGACAAGTTAACAGATCGATAAAGTTAGCTATTAAGGCATCGCAATTATAGAAAATAATTGCTATAAAAATAATTGCTATCGCAATTATCTAGCCAATACGGAAATATGCAATTCACATTATTGTTTATGTGAAGCCCAGTTTCTTTTGGATGACGCCGACCACATTTCCTACAACTGTCCCCGTTCGTCAGAATACCACATAGAACTGAAAATGCTATTTAGATTGCTAATAGAATAGAATACATTGTATAAATAAGAACATCAGATCAGGCATAGTGATGGATAAAGTAATCTGTTGGTATTTGCAAATAGGAAATTACTCTGAAGTAAGGTGAAAGAGATCCCGGTATGGATGGAATTCCATAATACGAACAAAATTAAATTTTTAGTCGGTGTGCCTTTATGAAGAGCTCGCTAGACCTTACCAAGCGACGACTAGTTAGTACAACAAATATGCGATGAGAGAGACGAAACGTTGGCAAAGGTATCTAGCAGAGCTAAAACTAAACATAAAGCATTAACAGAGAATCCAAATCGTCTAGGGATGTATTCGCAAAACGCGAAGAAAAATGGTGAAAATTCGGATTAGTTGTACCGTTGTGAACTTTTTAGAGTTAGTTAAATACGCCTTAGCTACAAGAGCCACTGTGACAATACACATGATGCAGTGCTATTTAGTTCATTAAAGTAGTTAACTAAGCATTGTAAACCCTAACTAAACAATTTCATTTATTATTTACACGAATAGACATCACATTTAAACCGTACAGTATACGGAACGAAGAAGTTTCAAATAAGATTTTAAATAATCGAGCATGAGTTGTGTGTTCCATTTGCGATTGGCCACACAGTAGAGGACTAAGGTGGATACATTAAATTAAAACTTTTTTAAATTTGTTTGTTTTTTTATTAAAAACAAAATCCCTTAAACTCGAGCATCTTTCATCAATAAAAGAAACTGCAATAGAATATCACATATTATTAAAAACGAAATAAAAGAACTCCAATGTGTGGAATGATGAGAAAGTCTTCTTTTGTCTTTTGACAATTGCCATAAATTTTTATTTATAATGTCTTCTATTTCAACTAGACGACCAATGACCAGCGATTAAAACAACCCCACAACATTGAATACCTACCACCGTGTTTTATTGTTTGCTTGACAGGATGTCAGGGGACCTTTCCAACAATTTTGCCTCAACGTACCATATTATTCGTTTGCAATCATCATCAGTTTTTGTATATTTTCCAAAAATTAATTCGAGAACTTGTTTGAATCACATCGGAATTTAAAAATGCACACTTCATAAGCTGGATCATTAATATTCAAGAAATAATGCTGAAATCTTCTAAAGTTGAATTTACTGTAAATTGATTGAGTTTGAACGGCTCTTCTCTTATACTTCATTTTTAGTACGTTTATCAAGTTTTGTTGTTGTACAGCAAACTGTTATGTTCGAATTCATTTAAATACAGTAGAACCTTGATTATCCGTGATGGTCGGAACCGGAAGCATTCCGGATAATCGATTTTCCCGGTTAATTGAGTACCAAATTTGGCTAGTTTTTTAATAGATATTTTTATTAATTAATAAATGAATATGTACATATTTATATAAAAACTAAATAATTCAAGAATTTTATATACATACATGTTTCAAAAATATAAAAAAACCGCCCTTCTCAAATTTCTAAATTAAACTAAACAGGTTTACATGTATGCTTATGAGTCATCGTATACTAAAGAGGGTATTCCCCTTTTTCGCTTGTTTGTCCAAAATAATAGAAAAAATTTTTTGCTTATAATCACGGATAATAGAGGTAATCATGATTAAACGATGCAGAAAAATTTAAGTCGATCCAAAAAATTTTCTTTTTCCATCCCGGATAATTGATGTTGCCGGATAATCGAATCACGGATAATCAAGGTCCTACTGTATTAATAATTGGTTAAGAATATATTGGCCTAGAGTACAGTGTTCTCCAAAATGTGCGTACTCATCTCAAGCGGCAACCGATTTTGTGGAAACTCAAAAGACTGTGTTTAATATAATTTATTCTTAAATTTTGGGAATATAAATAAGTGACAATTAAGGCGTAACTAAGTGTTGAATTTGAAAGTTTTAATGAGCGCTTAAGAAAATACATTTGCAACTTCACCCCTCCTTCAGAGTGTGAGTTTCCTCATACTTAACTACCATACGCTTGTACAGATAGGCTAACTGCCTCAAATAAACGAAACTTTGTTCATATTGAAATAAAAGGATTATTAAGAGAGATATTGCAGGTGATAAATACATATACTCTCTTTACCATGCTATTTCTATTTAAATCATTTTCGTAGTTAATATAAATCGAAGATAGTTTGTTACGGATTGTCGAAGTTAGAATTGCAACTTTTACTCCCACCCTTTTATTTGCATGTATGGTTGGCAATAATGCACTTTATTGCAACCCTTTTTACTGATGCAATTGCAACTCTTCGATTATCTTTATCCCTTTTGCTATGTATGTACTTCGTTATATTTTTTTTTTTGCGCGTCCTGATCGACCAATCAGATTCTGACACCTGGCGTCTGTTTCGTTAAAAATTTTACCGTTAGACAGTTTAACCAATCAGAATGTGCCATTTGTCAGAAACAAGGATGAGGGATATAGGTAGAGGAAGATAATGCGTTATGGCGGGAGAAAAGAACATTCCAGAAGAAAGAAAAAATAAGATATAAAAGAGGAATGTTGAGAAGCATAGGGAGTTCACGTGTGGTACTCAAACCGAATGGTTCGCCGAAGTTTTTCTTTTTTTCAAATAAAAAAACATTAAAAAAAATTGTGAAATAAAAATTAACAAAATTTTTAGAAATAAGAAAAGAAATGAAAACTAAAATGTGAAATGAAAATTAACAAAAATTTTTAGAAATAAGAAAAGAAATGAAAACTAAAATGTGAAATAAAAATTAACAAAATTTTTAGAAATAAGAAAAGAAATGAAAACTAAAATGTGAAATAAAAATTAACAAAAATTTTTAGAAATAAGAAAAGAAATGAAAACTAAAATGTGAAATGAAAATTAACAAAAAATTTTAGAAATAAGAAATGAAAACTAAAATGTGAAATAAAAATTAACAAAAATTTTTAGAAATAAGAAATGAAAACTAAAATGTGTAATAAAAATTAACAAAAATTTTTAGAAATAAGAGAAGAAATGAAAACTAAAATGTGAAATAAAAATTAACAAAAATTTTTTTTGAAATAAGAAATGAAAACTAAAATGTGAAATAAAAATTAACAAAATTTTTAGAAATAAGAAATGAAAACTAAAATGTGAAATAAAAATTAACGAAATTTTTAGAAATAAGAAATGAAATACAAACTAAAATGTGAAATAAAAAATTAACAAAAAAAAAAATCCTAGAAATAAGAGATAAAATACAAACTAGTGAATTAATAAAAACTAACAAGAAATTTTAGAAACAAAAAACATAAAATACAGAATAGGAAAAAAAATATAAAACTAAATCGAAACAAATTATAAATAAAAAGTAAAGCAAGCAAAGAACTTTCAAAAACCAAGACTTACCTGATAGTGCAACCCAGCAACGAGACTTACCTGATAGAACAACCCAGCAACAATACTCACCTGATAGAACAATACTCACCTGATAGAACAATACTCACCTGATAATACAGCCAGCAACAAGAGCGACAACACCAGCCACCATCGACACCCCCAGCTACAACACCAACAACCCAAGAGCCATCATCGTGGGAGCGGTGCACCGCCAAGATAAGCCAGGCAACACATTTATTTTTTTTTTATTTAAAGAATACCATCATTATATCTATTAAATTTCTATTTTTGTATTACTAATATTATTCCACATTTATTTGCCTAAATAAACTTGAATATTTTTGTGAAATGTATATGTATATATGACATCATTCCTTAGGTGAGATTTAAGGAAACATGATCCTTTAATCTGCTGTTTCGGAGGGAGGGAAAAGCGGGGAGCATGGTAAGGTAAGAGGCACGTGGTTATATTAGGGACAGATGTAGTATTTGATTAGGGCGTCCGTCTGTCATGGCGTGTGACTTTGTCACTGGGAGGGAACTTATGCCCTAGACGGGATAACACCTAACCGTTAAATCGTTTTGACTCGGGTTTTTTTTTGTGTCCGGATACTTTCGCGTTTTGACATTGTTGTATGTTTTCTTAATATTAGCACAGTCTTTTTCTTTTATCTTGGTGGCATGCAGGCTGTGTTTATATGCTTGCGCGTCGTAAAATACGGGTTGAGAACCACTTTAGTCTGAGCTACCGGGGAGATCTTAGCATGCCCTTAACCTCGATATTTTATTCGGGTATTACCGGCGCGTAACATATATGGCGCCCAACGAAACAATGTAGCGTGACAGAGCACGTGTTCTAAATGACGTATAACGGTGATTCGCACCACGTGGCGACCGAGCCACTGGCACGTGCTATGTAACGGGTTTCGAGTCGACGATGGTTACACGTGATCGACATTATCGGATAGTACAGTTAAAATAATTGTAGTGCACATTACTGGACAGGTTTCGGTTAGAATTATTACTTGTTTTCGTGTATTTGATGTAAGTCATGACATCTGGATTTGATTGCTCTGGATGTTTCATTTGCGACATCAAATGGGGAAAACGTTTAATTTTATCTGATTTTACATGCCTTTGTTGGTTTCCTTCATAAATCGGCGTAAGTCATGCCATCTGGACAACAAGTCTGGAGGTTTCATTTGCGACGTCGAGGGAGGGTCACCCTCAAGTTGGTCTTGACCGAAACTCTGTCAGCTTTCTAGCGATATTTGCTCTAGATTCAGGGAACTATAAGTCCGAACTGGCGATATAGGGTCGAAAGTTTTCGTTGCGATAGGATCCCGGGATCTTATCAGATATCGCGCAGTGTTTTGCTCGCGGGAGTCCTTGTCCGTAGTGATGAATGACGAGTTGCACCACGATGCGGTAATTGGAAGGTTTTAGTAATGTGCAGGTTGAGGTTAGTCGTATCACGTGTGAATCTATGATGAGGTTTTTTTTATATATGAATTTTTTTTTATAAACCACGTGCCTATTTTGCCATGTTTCCCAGCAGTCCTCCTTGAGAACACATGTGAACTGCTTCATTGAAATTGTTAAATTCTATTTTATTCTACTGTCGGATTTAAATTTTAACTGCTAATCTGGAATTTTCTTTTGCTAGCGCTTATCTTAGTTACAGGTAAAAGTACTTGTTTTTCCTCTTTCCTTTCCCTACGTTTTTGGGAAACGAACGTTTTCTTCCTTTGCCTATCACCCCTCTTCCTTGGGAAGAGACAACCTTTTTATTACACATAATTATTCTTATTATTTTTCCAGCTGATAATTTCAAATTGTTTTTTTTTTGATCAGTGTCTTTTCGTTTTCTATGGTGACAAAATGGTTTGGATATTATTTTTATCTTGGCTATGTGCACTGTGTTAATGTGTATTGAGTTATTTATTTCAGTTATAGCGCAAGTTATGGGAAATGGGAGATTTTTATTGTGGAGGGCAGTGTTATTATCCTCAAGATATATACTTTCTTTTCCATGTATTGGAACATAGTGATCTTTAATGTTTAATTGTTCGTCTTGAAATAGTTTATGTAACAAATTTAATTTATGTAAAAAATTTAAAACAGTTTTATTTAGCGAATTTGATATAATCAATCAGTATACGGTTCTATTACAATTAAATTATTTGTTCTATATGTATTGTATCCAGTACCAAGATTACTCTTTTTTTCTTAAGAAGCCCAATCGATCATAAGTTCTTACATGCTAAATAAATTGAGCATGAATTAATTGGCATTGTTTAAAGTAATCAAATAAGAAATAATTTTCTGTATTTAAGCACTTCTATTAAACAGATTTAAAATATGCTAACAGTTATTAAAATTTAAAAAAAAAAAAAAAAAAAAAAAAAAAACCCATTTAGCAACAAATTTCTTTATTTCTCTTTTGTTCTAAATTCGATATTTGTGCTAGCATTAAATCTCATATTAAAATTGTCTATCATGTTACTAATTTCAGAACTAAATAATTTAAGTTTTGTTCGATATGGGTACAATGTGTATATGTCATATAGTCTTGGAAAATTGTTTAAAACATGGGAATCGATTTGAGCTTTTAAGAGGCTGAGTTTTTCTAGAATGGTTTTGTTTTTGCCTTGAAGAATAAGGTTTAAGCTAAGATTTATTCATAGCGTAATATCTGTAAGAAATTCAAAATTCAACAGAAATTCGGTTGGAGTTAAAGCATTTAAAATTTCAGCATCCTCTTCATAACCATGAGTATGTAAAACGTAGGTTATTTGGTTCATATTTTACCCTGCTTCTCTAAAATAGGGGAAAATTAATTGAAACATATCTTTAAAAAATTCGCCATCTTCAATATACACGGGTTGCCTTTTATATTTCGGGATTAGAGAACAAAAACAAATATTAATTTGTTTTTAAATTGTTTTTCAAAATATTCCCCATTAAGATCTATACACTTTTGCATGCGTTTGAACCAATTGTCGAAGCACTTTTGCCACTCTGATTGAGGTATCTCCAAAACATGCATTCTGAATGCATCAACCGCTTCTTCAGGTGTCGAAAAACGTTGACCTCACATTTTATTTTTTTTACGTACGGGAATAAAAAGAAGTCATTCGGTGCCAAGTCAGGATCAAATCATCAAATCGATGTCTTGAGTGCTCAAAAATACAATTGTTTGAGCCGATGTGTGAGAGCTCTCATTGTCGTGGTGAAGAGTGATCCGTTCTCGGCGGTTGGTTTTCCTGATTTCTTGGAAGTCAACTGGCAAATAAATGGGTGTGTACCACCCAGAATTGACTGTTCTGCGTTGTTCTAGTGGTACGATTGCGACATGTCCAGTTTTTCCGAAAAAAACAGGCGATCATTTGCTTGGAAGAGTTTCGTGTGCGAGCTACTTTTGTTGGATTTGGCTCATCTTGAAACACCCCTACAGTCGACTGCTGTTTACTTTCGGGCTCATACATGTAAATCCACGAATTTTGTCGTAGGACAGGAAGTCTTTAGAAGAAACCATGCACAGAGTGATATTAAATCGGCTATTAACGCGAAATTCCTCCCCAAATATATAAAATGCAGGATTAGAGAAAAGTTAGGAAATTCGCTGTATACACTTGAAGATCTGAGAGGAAACTACATAGGGAAGTATCACGCTTCAGACATAAGGCCCTAAGCTATGGAGATTACACTGACTGTGAAGCCCGGCTAATTTAGTAAGTAGAACATGAGACCTCTTTTCCTAGGGTCGTGGGTCGAGCCACACGTTTTTTCTTTCCCCCTTCTTTTTTCTCAGCCTGTGTAGTTTAGATTGGCTCTTCCAATCCTGCCTGTTCACTTGTCGATCATAGACCTCCAGATGAAGCAGGTTTGTTACGGATTGTCGAAGTTAGAATTGCAACTTTTACTCCCACCCTTTTATTTGCATGTATGGTTGGCAATAATGCACTTTATTGCAACCCTTTTTACTGATGCAATTGCAACTCTTCGATTATCTTTATCCCTTTTGCTATGTATGTACTTCGTTATATTTTTTTTTTTGCGCGTCCTGATCGACCAATCAGATTCTGACACCTGGCGTCTGTTTCGTTAAAAATTTTACCGTTAGACAGTTTAACCAATCAGAATGTGCCATTTGTCAGAAACAAGGATGAGGGATATAGGTAGAGGAAGATAATGCGTTATGGCGGGAGAAAAGAACATTCCAGAAGAAAGAAAAAATAAGATATAAAAGAGGAATGTTGAGAAGCATAGGGAGTTCACGTGTGGTACTCAAACCGAATGGTTCGCCGAAGTTTTTCTTTTTTTCAAATAAGAAAACATTAAAAAAAAATTGTGAAATAAAAATTAACAAAATTTTTAGAAATAAGAAAAGAAATGAAAACTAAAATGTGAAATGAAAATTAACAAAAATTTTTAGAAATAAGAAAAGAAATGAAAACTAAAATGTGAAATAAAAATTAACAAAATTTTTAGAAATAAGAAAAGAAATGAAAACTAAAATGTGAAATAAAAATTAACAAAAATTTTTAGAAATAAGAAAAGAAATGAAAACTAAAATGTGAAATGAAAATTAACAAAAATTTTTAGAAATAAGAAATGAAAACTAAAATGTGAAATAAAAATTAACAAAAATTTTTAGAAATAAGAGAAGAAATGAAAACTAAAATGTGAAATAAAAATTAACAAAATTTTTTTTTGAAATAAGAAATGAAAACTAAAATGTGAAATAAAAATTAACAAAATTTTTAGAAATAAGAAATGAAAACTAAAATGTGAAATAAAAATTAACGAAATTTTTAGAAATAAGAAATGAAATACAAACTAAAATGTGAAATAAAAAATTAACAAAAAAAAATCCTAGAAATAAGAGATAAAATACAAACTAGTGAATTAATAAAAACTAACAAGAAATTTTAGAAACAAAAAAAATAAAATACAGAATAGGAAAAAAAAAATATAAAACTAAATCGAAACAAATTATAAATAAAAAGTAAAGCAAGCAAAGAACTTTCAAAAACCAAGACTTACCTGATAGTGCAACCCAGCAACGAGACTTACCTGATAGAACAACCCAGCAACAATACTCACCTGATAGAACAATACTCACCTGATAGAACAATACTCACCTGATAATACAGCCAGCAACAAGAGCGACAACACCAGCCACCATCGACACCCCCAGCTACAACACCAACAACCCAAGAGCCATCATCGTGGGAGCGGTGCACCGCCAAGATAAGCCAGGCAACACATTTATTTTTATTTTATTTAAAGAATACCATCATTATATCTATTAAATTTCTATTTTTGTATTACTAATATTATTCCACATTTATTTGCCTAAATAAACTTGAATATTTTTGTGAAATGTATATGTATATATGACATCATTCCTTAGGTGAGATTTAAGGAAACATGATCCTTTAATCTGCTGTTTCGGAGGGAGGGAAACGCGGGGAGCATGGTAAGGTAAGAGGCACGTGGTTATATTAGGGACAGATGTAGTATTTGATTAGGGCGTCCGTCTGTCATGGCGTGTGACTTTGTCACTGGGAGGGAACTTATGCCCTAGACGGGATAACACCTAACCGTTAAATCGTTTTGACTCGGGTTTTTTTTTGTGTCCGGATACTTTCGCGTTTTGACATTGTTGTATGTTTTCTTAATATTAGCACAGTCTTTTTCTTTTATCTTGGTGGCATGCAGGCTGTGTTTATATGCTTGCGCGTCGTAAAATACGGGTTGAGAACCACTTTAGTCTGAGCTACCGGGGAGATCTTAGCATGCCCTTAACCTCGATATTTTATTCGGGTATTACCGGCGCGTAACAAGGTCAATTCATTTACAATTTGCACTTCATTTCGTTTGTAATTCCACTTTTCAAACATTAACAGACTTCCTCCATTCCTAAGCACCATTATTTTCGATTTTGCTAAATTTTCTTCAAGATTCCAATAATACAATACAATATTCCTCTATTTTTTTTTTATCAATCGTTAAAGAACCTCTATGCATTCCGCTAATATTACAATGCCAATGGCGTTAAGAAGAATTCATGTGTTCAAATTTCAAACAATAATACCTTCCCTGAAATAAACATGGGGATCATATATTTTAGAGATAAAATTGTAGCAGGGATAACAGTATTTTAATCCTAATTTCGGTTCAAAATACTTCTAAGAATCCACTTCCATAATTTAATGGAATACATGTTTTATGTAAAATTGGCCACCTTTGTAATTACTCGAATTTATACTCTAATTTATATACGATAGAAGTCCGGGAATCATTGTCGAAAGCTGCTTTAACAGCAAAGAAGAAATTAAATACTTTCTTTTTTTATTTATTTGAGAGTTACAATATATAGATGGCATTTGTACATAATATGTTCTGAAACCTGAATAAAATATATTGGATAACCTGTATAGCCCAATTAGTTGCTTATTTCTCAAGGAATTTTCTAGCAACTTCATATTTAGCTTTATTTCCAACTTTTTTTAATACAAAGTCTGTATCATTTGACAAGTTTCCTTGAATCTTATATTTATTTGTAAATAGTTACGTTTAACTTCATTTGAATTTGAATAAAATTGTTAATTTCGATTACAACCTATTTGTCGTGAATCTTTAATGATACATATCTGTAATAGAGCATAAGTCTATTAAAATCCCCAATTGTTATCGCGTTATGCGAAATCTCCTGCCCAAATTGCATTTCTTAAATATAATGTAAATACGTACATACACTTGTGGACACACAATTAAGTCATCTATGTAAAATTTTCCATTTTTATAAAAATTAAAAAATTTCAGAAAAGTGGAAACAAAAACAACTTATATTTATTAATTTCATATGCTTAATAATTAATTAACAACAAAAACTTATATAGTTTTTCATTGTAAAAAATGTTTTGGTACTTAGTTGATATTAGACTTAAAATTTAAGTGGACACATAATTAAGTCATTTGAAACAAAATATTGAAAATTCAATTTAATTGCTTTATTTTTCACCCAAACTATTTTGAACCTTTAATATTTTGTGGGGAAATCTTTTTGGCGTATTATTTCAGTACATCTTTGTGGTATTGAGTTGATTAAGTTGCGACACTGCTCAGGACTAATGTTATCCCATTCTGCCTGGAAAAGCTGCCAAAGTGCTTTTTGATGCTGGGTTTTTTGGCTGCAACTGCTCGTTCTACGATCCCCCAATAGGGTTCAGATCGGGACTTTGAGTTGGCCAATCAAGAATGCTTATTTTTTCCTCAGCAAACCAAGGTTTAACTACCCAAGATGTTTGCTTCGGGTCGTTATCATGCTGAAATATACGCGCTAGTGGTAATTCGTCGTCATAATCTTTAGTCAAATTGTTCCGTAGGATGTTCTTATACATTTCCCCAGTCATTTTCCCATCGATTCTTACCAGTGGACCAACGCCGGGTGAGGTAAAACAACCCCAAACCATTACTGACTAACCTCCATGCTTTACGGTTTGTTTGGTGTACTTTGGGTATAATTGTGTATTGACAGGACGTCTTACATAGGGTCTGCCTTCATTTCCAAAGATATTAAACTTGGGCTCATCACTCCATACTACTAATTTCCAAAATTTTGTCGTCTTTATGGAGGTGGGTTTTGGCAAACCGCAAGCGTTGCTGAATATTTTTTTTGGACACATTAGGTTTTGTTCTCGCAAAACATCCATGGAGATTATTTTCAGTCAAGCGTTTTCTTACGGTCCTTGCCGATATTTTAACAGCGTGTTCCAACTCAATACACTATATAATCTAAGTAGATATGAGGAATGGGTCAGATTTACTCATCCTGGCTAAAAAAAATAAGCGTTCTTGATTGGCCAACTCAAAGTCCCGATCTGAACCCTATTGAAAATCTTTGGGGGATCGTAAAACGAGCAGTTGCAGCCAAAAAACCCAGCATCAAAAAGCACTTTGGCAGCTTTTCCAGGCAGAATGGGATAACATTAGTCCTGAGCAGTGTCGCAACTTAATCAACTCAATACCACAAAGATGTACTGAAATAATACGCCAAAAAGATTTCCCCACAAAATATTAACGGTTCAAAATAGTTTGGGTGAAAAATAAAGCAATTAAATTGAATTTGACATTATTGGCCAAACACTCTTTTTTCATTATCCAATTAAATTATTTATTATCTATTTTTAATATGTTATTACTATGTACACTAACTGCTTTGGTTTATAAAAAGGATGTCTTTCTTAAGTTGAACTGTGATTATTTTTATCTTACCCTTGTTTAGTAGTTAGATCAAGTTCGATACTGATTTTTGTTCCTCTAAGGTTAGCAGAATTTTTCAGAATTAGTTGTACGATGAAATTTGCTTCAAGTTCCACAATTAGAGTCATTATCGTATCATTAGGATGTAATTTATTGTTATTTTCGCATTCAAAAATAAGTTTAAATTTAAGTGTTTCCCTAATAATAGATTCTACAGCCTTACACATGGATTGTCTATTCCTAACTCCCTTAAATATAATACTTCTGCGTTTTGTTTTACATGGCGAAAGGTGGTGTTATGATTCTGCATTATTGTCTCCTCTAGATCTCTTGTTTAGTATTTGATTTTCTATTACAACTGTTCAGTCAAGGTGCGATTACCTGACTAAACCAGGTGTGTTAAAATTAAATGAATTAATTTTTTAATTTAATTAATTAATAACTAAATTACTTGAATTTATTTTAAAAAAAAAATTCGTTTAACTTTGTGCGTTTTGTGACAACTTTCCTGCCAAAAATGATCCCTCGTTTGAGCTATTAAAAGTTTCAGGATTTGTTGAGCCATTGGAAGCTACTATTCACCATTACCGCTGTGAGGCAGATTAATTGGAAAAAGTATTAAAAAAATTGGACATAGCAATGGAATTCCATAGAATGTTCCTTATGGTTTCAATATCCTTGAGCCAGAGGCTGCACTCTGTTCGATTTAGAAGACATAACCAACTGAGGCAACGCTAACTCAGAAAATTTATTCTTGATAGAAAACTTACAATCCACTAATGTTCGCCTTCCGTAATTTGTAAAATTCTTCTACTAACCTGACCTGGTACACGTCTCGGGCTAATCAACGACCTGATTCTCTGCCTTGTTAATGGCACAACAGGACTCTTGACTATGTCTATAAAGTCTGCTGCTGATCCATCTCCTTCAGCAATTTCTTCGCAGAGATCCCGAAGTTACACGGGGGACCAGCAAATTACACCTTTTTTAACCACACCGAGCTATAGAAAATGATCATAGCACCTTTAAGCAGCCGGCATTCCATCGAATACGTAGCCATTAACAGCAATGAGACAAATAAAATCCTATCAGCTCGAATGACACGCGGCTATTTGTCCTCACGTGCAGGATTTCGATATAAGAATTCCCCACTTATAAACACCGTCCTTCCAGCATTTTTGAGAGTTCTGATGTCCGGGGAATACTGTATATACTTCTTTAAACTCTATTTAAAGATTCTTTTAGTTTAGTAAAATAAATATATTTTATTGCCAAACCAAAAGAATCTTAAGAATTTAGAACAACTTCATCAATCTTTCTTGCTAAGATCTTACTTTTGCCATCACCTTGCCCAAGTCATCATTTGTTGGCAAACGTCTCCGTTTTGATATTAATAGTAATAATAATAATATTATTTATTTCTGCAGACTTCGATTGCACACTCTTAGGCGGTTTTTACGATCCACAAGTGATAGATGCGTCTAAGACATGTTGGTGAATGTCTCCGCTAACAGAGGTGAAAATTACTTATCCTAGACATGCACCGTTCAATACACAATGTATAGTACATTGGTTTATGGTAACACAATACATACATACATACATAATTGGCCATTACAACCCTTCAGTCAGGATTACGGCCTAGCTTCTCACACCAATCATGTTGTGTGCGTTAATTTTATACGTGAGTGGCGGGACCTACAGTTTAACGTCGACTCCGAACGACAGAATTTTGAGAAACTTTTTCATGGCAGTTTATTTTTACTCTCAGAGTTTTTGCCAGAAATCTGCTGAGAGGAAGTCGCCGAAGAAATATTTTTTTTTCATATTTCATTTCTGATGTCTGACCTGGGATACGAACCCGGGCTTTACGAATAGTAAGCCAACACACTACCTACTACACCACGGCGACACAATACCATTTCGAATAACGGCACATTGGTGAGTTTCTATTTTATTCACCACATCGGATAAGTTCACCACACTTTGTAAAAACTCACCATACTGGAAACTCACCACACCAATAAAATTCACCACACTTCAAAGAAAAAAATTAAAAAGCTTCCACTCCCGTCCGTCGTAATGGAACAACAATGAAGAAGCGGGTGCAGTGCAACATAACCACAATTACAACAACTCATTTGCCCCTCTCACACCCAAATACCACCCACCAACACAAACAGCTTGCAGCAAGCAACACACCAAACACTCCATCCGCACACACACACGCCATAAAATCCTATTAAAACAAACAGGGTCTTAATTTTTATTTATATAAAAACCGGAAACGGAAAAAGAATGTGCGAATTATAGTTAAAGAAAGAACGTTTATTTTTATGAACGAACAAAAGCGAATCAGTAGTGATGCCAGGAAGGAAAAAATATCCTAAAAAAATTCTCAATGATGACCGTGTTGCAAAACTGAAATTTTGAAATGGTACTAAATTATAAGTGAAAAAGTACTTTTTTGCATCAATAAATTTTGTAAATGATACATTTTTTATTGCATGGCCAACCGGGAGCTAAAGCATTGCGTTGAACTGTTTGTTGCTAATATGAATGCATTAATAACTGAAAAGCGCAAAATATAATAATAATAAAGTACTGAAAGCGTAGCGGGGATACTGTGGTATTTTTGAAATGAAAAAGTACTGAATTTTTTAACACTGGTCTAGAATATAAAATTACAAAATGTTTTAAAATTGTGTATTGAAAACAGACACTAGAATTTTGGTTTGGTGATATTTTAATCGATAATAGTTAATCGATATTATACAAGCTTTGTTTAATATTGGCTCAAATTTTTGCAAAATTGTAAATGTGTAAATAAGTAATATAAAAAAGTAATATAAAAGCAATATCAGAGTGGCCGATAACAGCTCCGTATGTTTGATCTCTATTGGGTGCTATAGCAGGCAAGTTGTAAGTAATAATGGCTCTAAATATGGTAGGCTAATCGAATACAAACAACTTTTCTTATACCTTGAAGTCAAGTTTACAATATATCATCAACCTTCAAAAAATAGTTTATCTGTGTAATATACATAATTTGTGGAAGGAAAAATTAAAGGATGTTGGTCATGTATTAATCGAAAATTATGGTTCAGAAATAAACAACTTTAGATTGTTTTAAGTACAATAAATGAACAAAAGTTTTTAATCTTCATTAATAAATAAAATAAGTTGAAAGCAATAATCATTACGAATTCCAAATTCTTCCGTCCTTTAGTCGATGTTGTTCTTTAGAATGCTTGAACACGTCATCTCTTTGTTTCGTCAATAAATTCCAAACTGCCGACTCCTGGTGCCGACACACATCCCCACCATAACACAAGCGATGTGTATATACTTGTCTGAGTCTGATAGCCCATTTTTTTATTTAATTTGAATTTTCTGGGCGCGTATCGAAACCAATGTTCTCAGATATCAGCAAATTTCGCTGTTGATTGATATGAACTAAAATTGTAAAACTTGTTAATTTTATACGTGACTTTAGCAGATTATGAAGATTTATTTATTTTAACTACAAGGGCAAAAAGAACGGATTGTTTTAAAATTAACTCTGGCAAATTATTTGAGACTTATTGATGCTCCAGACTATATTATCGCTAAATTTGCATAATTCGGCGGAAAATAAGAACGATCTGTAATCTCAAATGCTTTAACTAAGCCTCCCACATTATAAGCTACAAACAATATGTTGATTTTAGTGATAAATTCCAAAGCCTACTAAGTTATCGAAATAAACATTTTGATTTGAGTAGCAGTAGTAGTAAGTAGTTCTGTGGTTTTTAGTAATTTTTGCGATCTTGGCAGAAAATATATTTAATACACAAATAATGCCTTTTTAAGACGATAAAGATCAAATAGTTGGTGATAAACTTTTAGTAAAGTATGTAATGAAAATGACCTACGTATAGAGCTGATTTTGTAGGCAGGGAGTTTTAAATTTTTATAAGAGGCCCTTATTCCCGTCCAAGAATATAATTAATAGCATTATTGACCCCGTACGGTGTATGGACATAAAAAATACTATAAAAATACATAAAAAGGAACAAAATGGTGAAATACCAAATCGCTAAATTTGTAAATGGAAATAACTAATGCAAAGGAACCAGAAGCAAATGTGGAGGGAATATAAAGGAAAAATCAACATGTGAATAAATCTGTGATATTATTTAACAACGTCGAATTAAAGGAGAATATGGAAATAACTTATAATTTCAACGGATATTTTGTAAACAGTGTTAAGTTTATGTCTGAATCAATTGAGGATGTAAAATATACTAGTCAAATTTTTATGGCTAACCAATAACAATTATGGACCTCACAAATATAATAACGAAATTGAAAAACAAACCGGTCTACTTTAGAATATCGACAAAAATATTCTTGATAATTGGCATGTAATAGGGAAAACTTTGCATACAATTATAAATAATTCATCGGATAGTTCTCAGTAAATTGAAGGGAAACTATGATTACCCCAGTTGAAAAAGTGGCAAAAACGAAAAAATATGTAGAATACCGCCCCGTACCGTCAAAAACTTGTGAGAAAATATTAGAAAAAATCGTAAAGCGACAATTGGAGGAATGTAGGGAAGACAATAATTTATTTTCAAAATGTCAGTCTGGTTTTATGAGAAATTTTTCTTGGTAAACGAGTGTTGAAAAAAGTAGAAAAATTATGGCTATATTTTTGGACTTCAAAAAGCATTCACATGAAAATACTAATTCAAAAATACATACGTACATACGTATGGCATCCGCGGCAAAGAGCTCAAATTGTTTTTTGTTTGAATCATGTATGAAGTGCAGAGGGTAAATTACTGGAGTTAATGGAATGAAATCTGATCCAATTATCAATAATTTTGGTGTGTTAATATGGGAATATATCTGCAAAATAATTGATTTTTCAGAAGAATTAGGAATAAAGTTTCTATAATGACGGCAAGAAATATTTGCAACACACTTTGAAAACGGATTGGAAAGATTATAAAAATTACAGAACAAGGGGATATAGATGGACTATTTTAAAATGCAATAGATATACATCACTACGATTCGATTTCGATATTCATGAACAACGACTTGAACTTAATTAGTGCCCCCGAATACCTGTGCAATCAAATCAAATACGCAGAAATGCGGAAAACTTTAGGTTAAGGAATGCAGATACAGCGGCAATGTAAAAATCTTTGTTCTATAAAGCCGAAAGTCCTTACCATCCGTTTCATGCGACCTTGCGTTACATGCGTATACCGAAAAAGTAGAATCAGTGTAGTTTTTTGTGACAAGTTACAGAAGAAAATGCATAGAATGCATCAAGTAGGTTTACTTTCTACTTTTATATGCGACTCTTACATTGCTAAAAAATATTAGCTGTTTTGTAGCACTAGAGATGATGATATTGTATTGTGAATGGTTTCTATAAATATGTTTAGATAAATATAAATAGTGCATTATTATTTTCGTATTTTTTTATTTGCATTATAAAAATATTAATTAAATTAGTAGTAAACCTTATTACGATAGGTTTTCTGATTATTATTTTTATAATGCCAAAAAACGAAAACTAGTAATGCACAAACGTAATTATCGATATCATTGAATATGTAATATAATTTGTTATACCTAGTTATAAACACCAGCTGACTTTTTTCAGCTAGTCATGTGATGTATACAAAAATAGAAATAAAAATACTATATCCGTTCTATGCATCTCTGCATGCTATGCGTTGCATTCTGTGCATTAAACACAATATATGGACTTCCGGCTTAATTTACAGTCTCTGCAAAAAACCTTGGTCAATAAATAATAAAAAAAATTTCTGATATCATAATTTAACAAAGCTCTTAATTTTCACCGATTATGAAGAGTATTATACCGTAGAGTGACGGCAGCGTTACTTTGCATTAAAGCCGAAAGTCCATACCATCCGTTTCATGCGCCTTGCGTTACATGCGATTCTTGCTTTCTATGCTGTTTTTATTGCAAGTTACGCACAATGCGTTTTATGCGACTGGTTTTTTGTTTTGATCAGCTATTGTGGTAAACAACAAACAAGCGAACAAGAACATATTGGGGAAAAATAGAAAATCAAATTATAATTTTAAAAGAATTTATGTCATTAATTACAAATTTATGAGTTTACATATGTGATATTTTGTGCTGTTAAGGCCTACGAAAATCCTCAAAAGAACACAAGAGAGGTTTTCAGTTAATTTATCCTCCATTTTTCTTGTTTACAAATTAATAAATTCAAAATAGATGACAGACACTCAGTACATGAAAATATTTTAATGTATTTTCCTCTTAAATTAGTAATAAACTTTGTTATGAAATATGTTTTTATTAATATTTTTGAAAAAGAAAGATGCGAAAATAGTAATGCACTATTTAAACATATTTATAGAAACTATTCACAATATGTAGTATATAATTTGGCATGCCAAGTTTTAAAAACTGCTGACATTTTCCAACACTGCATTAGTCGCATAGAAAAGTAGAATGTAAACCTACTTTCTATGCGTCTATGCATTCTATGCTTTTTCTTCTGTAATTATGTATGTATGTATGTATAATGTACGAGTTAATTTGCATTTAATCTGCTAATGCATACTTATAGGATAACCAGTTAAATCTGCTCATATCTGAATTTTCACCTGGATGCGCGACCAAAATTTTATTATAATTTGTTCAAATTAAATAAATAAATCGACTATCACTATCATACAGAGTATACACATTGTTTACGACAAGCAAAACATTGTTACACACCTTTAAGTAATAAAGATCACAAACTTTACATGATCGCATTCATATTGGTCGAATATGGATGGCAACTCAACTTTAGTTTCGCTGCCAGTTGCCAAAAATTGTATTACGAACGGCAACTGAGAAGCAACATTTATGACTCCATTATGGATGGCAACTCAACCTCACTTGCATTGCCCGTTGCCAAAAATGGTATTACAAACGGTAACTGGCAACCAACATTTGAATATTTCACGAACAAAAAAATTTTTTCGGCAAATATAAATTTTCAGTTGCCAGTTGACGTAGCAACTGTGGTTCAGTTGTCGTCCATAATTGTTCCATTAACCGCAATTGTTGCTTATCAAATTTTTCGAACAGAAAAAAAATTGCATCAAATATAATTTAAAATGGCAGCGTTTACAACAAACACCCGTGTAATACTCAGATATGTTTCTAAATGGGCCTAGGCGGTTACAATCTTAAATAACAGTGAGTTAAAGTGTCAAAGGTTTTCAATGTATAATAATTTATAAAAGGGTTAAATTGCTATAGATCAGTTATTTTTAACTTGATTAATTTTAGATTTGGCAAACCATTGAGAGTATTCAATGTTTTTATCTTTAAAAGCATAGCCAATAAAAAATATCATCTCCATATTCAAAAAGTTTTTTACCGAATCCAGGTGATCTTTTAAATTTTCTTTGTCAAATATATGTATGTATGTTCACCAAACTTTCTCCACCACAGTCTTCTTATACACAAGTTAGAAGCCTTCAAAACAAAGAAATATTATAAAAAATAAAAATGTAAAGAAATTATATTATTATTAGAAAATATCATTAATTAAATTAAATATTAAGTTAAAATAAATTATACGATCACCTATACCTTTATCCAAACAATTTAATAAGCACAAGAAACAACACAGGTTTCTCGAATAAAGACAAACAACAAAGATCAGATGAACTGTATCTTCTCGAACTTTCCAGGCAAAAAATAAATAATCGAAAGTAATGTTGTCAGTTAGAAGTCAGTGAGTTGTAATAAAAAGCGCCAAGTATGAATGGAAGTTTAATTTTTGTAGTTTACAATCGTGTAATAAAATTGACAGCGCAGTGTAGTTAGTAAAAGTGTTTTGTTAATACAAATAAAGAAGGGATTTATTTATACATTATAATTCAAATATAAAACGGATATACACACCATTTATGGATAAAATTAACACACATAACATAACTGGCGTGAGAAGCTAGGTCGTAATCCTGGCCGAAGGGTTTTATTAACCAATTATATATTTATGGAACATTTTTGAACTTGTTGGTACCGTGGTGCTACCACGAGTTACTCGGTACAATTTAAAAATGGTAACTTTCACTATACGGCAACATACATTTATTTTGCCATATTCTCATTAATTTCGTTTGCGCGTGTTTTATTTTAAATAGTCAGCTCAAGATACTACAGTTATTTATAGGTACTAAAAGAAATCTTAAATAAAAGTAACAGCAAACACCTATGCAAATTAACATAAACGAACTTTTTCGCCTTGTTTTGACATGTAATAGACAAGACAACAATAGAAAATTAACCGTCAGTTGTTTTGAGAACACTACCTGTATTAATATCTTGTGCAAGCTTCTCTGCAATGCTGTTGTCAAGGCGAATTCGTTAATTGTTGATGAAATTAAAGTAATATCTCTTGAAACCTGGCGGTTGTTATTCGAACGTAGGGATAGATTTTTCTGTATGACGCAATTAAAGGATCCTATAGCTAATGGAATATATGAAAGCACAATACAATTGCTGAGTACTAATAATATACTAATAAAAATATGGTTATGGTTGCGCTCTAATGCCGCACCTGTCGAGGCGTTAAAACTAGATTTAAGAATTTAGTTTCATATTTGGATGTATTTGTCACATGCTTAATTTGGCTTTTTTAGCTGCTGCTCGATATGGTATTCTCAACAAAATAGAAAAATTTATAAGAGATTTGAATTGCCACTTTCATAACAGTGCTAGTTGAAGAGATGATTTCATATTATTATGTTTAAATATTCATCAACAAGATGGCTCTCGAGGGCAAGTAGTTCAAAAAATTTTAATCTAAATTATTATTTTAATTGAAATGATTTTGAAGTTGAATCTAAAAATTAAAGATTAACATTTCTTTCATCATTGATGTCGCCGTAGTCTAGTAGATAGTATGTTGGCTTATTAGACGTGAGGCCTGGTTCAAACTCCAGGTCAGACATCAAACCGAAAATATGAAAAAATATTTCTTCGGCGATTAAATAAAATTGCCATGGAAAGTTTCTCAAAAATCGGTCGTTCGGAATCGATTTTAAACTGTAGGTCCCGCCAGTCATGCATAAAATTAACACACACAACATCAGTGGTGTGAGAGGCTAGGTCGTAATCCTGACTCAAAGGTTGTAATAACCAAGAGTCATCAAGACTTAAAAACCCTTTTTATCACTTAACGTTTTTGTTTCTACAATATATACTAAAAATAATAAATTCTGTGAATTTAGAAATGCGCCCAAACAGAAAATTTATCATCTAAAAATAAATAAAAATAGTTAAATAACCGATCTTAAACAACACTAATCAACGTATATATCTACCTTTATTAATGTTGTGTTTAAGATTTTTTTTTATTCTATTTTTTATTGTATACTAAATTGTTATATACATTTTTGTCAAGTATTTGTTTTTTTTTATTGTATAATTCTGAATTTTTATACACATTTTTGTTAGTGTTTCTGTATTTATTAATAATAATAAATAATAAATACCATCATGATGTAAAAAGAAAATTTTATTTTTATAGTTGGTACAAAATAAAGGAAACCATTTTCCTTTCCTGATTCGAAGCAAATGAGGTAAAGGAAGTTTGTACCATCCGCTCAATGACGAGTAGTTCAAGTTAGTTTCTGCAGCGATACGGGTTGCCATAAGAGAATACGAAGAAGCTATTTTGGCCGCCATAGAAAACGCTGTAGCATAGCGTGATCACGCAACACAACATGCAGTTTAAAGTACTCAATAAAACCTAAGTTAATAAAATATAATGGTAATGTTGACGACCTACGTTTTGCGCAGCATGCACAATATTTATATCATTGACCGCTATTTGTTACGTATGCCTAAAATAAGTGTATGTTGTTATCGCTGCAGTTATGTCTACACATTACACTTTTATTTAATAAAAACACAAACTAATGTTAAGTGTTATAGAAACACTCAAACCAATTTTATTACTATATTGTAACACACAAACTAATAATAAGTGATATAAAATTAAAAGATTGTTTTGGGATTGTCAAATCATTCGAAATATACTATAAAAATCTAGAATATTTTAATATTAAATACAGAGTGATTTCGATCTTTCTGGCTAGAACTATTGTTGTAGATATGTTGTGGAGTCTGCAACATGAACGATAAAAGTCCTTGTAAAAACAGGTAAGAACGGAATAGACCATGTGAGAAGGTAGGAAAAGTTACTACAAAAAATACCAAGTTAAGTAGGTGTATTCCAGTAGAACCTGTAATAAACAACGAGGACAATTCAATATTGCCGCCAAGAGTGGAAACATATTCAAGGGACTCGTGAGTAAATGGGTTGCGGGGCTGATGGTGGCAGAACAAAATAAAGCCAAGCAGTAGTTAAAGCTGCATTTTGGGAGATACCGTTTGGTATTTTTCGCGAGACAGAACTTTCAATGAACAAAAGTTGCTCAACTAGCCCAACGGTTAGATTTAAAGCTCATATCTAAGCTAAGAAGTACTCAAAAAAAAGTGAACTCTTTGCAGTACAAGAGTTGTCGTCACCAATAATGAAGATAAACAGTGTGCAACAAAGGACTACCTAGCCCTAGAAATTTTTATGAATTGCGGAGCTTTTTTATGTATAAAACATAGCATATGTCTCCAGACGGTGAGCAAAAAGTTTATGTCCGGCTACAGCTTGAAAATCGGCGGAGATTGATACACAACAGGTACAAAAAGGACAGCCGGCCTATCCGCAAACCGCAGTGAGATATCATGTAAAAGCCTGATGGTTCTGATGATTTAGATCCTCTGTTTTTGAAAGCTTTGTCACCTAGACTTTTGCCGTATTTTACTCATTTATTCAAAACAGTTTTAACTATGTCGTCCTTTCCTGATGAATGGAAACAGTCGAAAACCATTCCCATTCCTAAATCCAACAACGAATTCAGGCCAATTGCCATTCTTCCATTCCTGTCTAAAGTAATGGAAAATCTCATGGCTAAACAAATAAATAGTTATCTCGTGAGTAATAACTTCCTATCTGATAAGCAGTCGGGATTTATGAAAGCTAGGAGCTGCACTTCTGCTTTAGTCAATGTAGTTGATGACCTTAGGTTGGAACTAGATGAAAATTACATAGCGTTTTTAGTTCTTCTGGATCACACCAAGGCTTTTGATACGGTTGACCACAAAATATTATTGAGGAAGCTACAGACCCTCTTTTATTTTTCTAACTCAGCTTGTAATCTCATACGTTCTTATCTTGTGAACAGATCACAACGAGTTTATCTTAACGGCAAGATCTCGAATTCGCTAAGCGTTGGAAGAGGTATTCCTCAGGGATCAATATTAGGGCCTCTCTTGTTCTGTATATACATTAACGACCTGCCTGATGTTTTGGATAATTGTAGCGTACATATGTACGCTGATGACGTTCAGCTCTATAGAAGCACGCGTATAGAGGATATCCAACTATGTATAGACACCATCAACTGTGATTTACGAAAAATTGACAACTGGGCTAGGTCCAATGGACTTTGTATAAATCCCTCTAAATCTAAATGTTTATTGCTCTCCAGAACTAAGAGAACATTTGTTGTGCCGGATATTATTATCAGGGGGAATAAAATTGACTTTGTTGAATCAGCATCCAATCTGGGTGTTATCTTTAATAGTCGGCTAACGTGGTCTAACCACATTAACGTCATCGTTGGTAAAGTTTATGGTATGCTTAGGAACTTGTGGGCTGTTATAGATTCGACTCCCTTTGCCATACGTATGCAACTGGCTAAAACGTATTTGATTCCTGTCTTTTTATACGGATGTGAAATTTTCGCAAACTGTGATACTGACGATAGGCGGAAACTCAACCTGGCTTATAATAATATAGCCAGATATGTTTTTATTAGGGGACGTCGAGACCAGATATCACAATTTTAATACCGGATATTCGGAGTTAATTTTGATAATCTATTAAATATAAAATGCCTTATCCTCCTCCATAAGATTATTACTTTAAAACAGCCAATATACTTATTTAGTAGGATTACATTTGCTAGATCCAACCGCGGTATGAAGATTATCCAACACAGACATAGGACGCTTTTGTTACAACGCCAGTTTTTTATACACACCATCAGTCTTTGGAATACACTACCTAATTATATTCAGAACATAGGCAATGCAACTAAGTTCAAAAAGGAGCTATACATTCTGTTTAAGTAGTTTTTAGCATATCTTGATTTTTTTTTTGTGAATTTTTTTCTCTCTATTTCATTTATGATTATTTTTAATTTTTCATTTTTTTAATTAATTTATCTTTAAATTTCATTGTGTCTTAGTATATGTATATATTTTTACTTTGTTTGTATATTTCTTTATATTTGTATATATTGTTCTTAGTAGTTTTCCTAATTTATTTTTTACATATATTCATTTTTTATCCTTTTTTGTATCGATTGCTATTTCCCGTAATTTTAACACGTTCTTATTCATTTTTATTTCTACATTATTTCAAACATTTCATTACATATATAATCAATGATTTGTTATTATTTTGTTTCTTTGATGTACTCCCATAGCACTTTCATTTATCAGATTATTATCTTGTTGTGCTATGACTAATAATAAATAAATAATAAATAAATAAAAACCCCTTCATACAAATTTTAAATTAAATTGCTAATAATACCATTAATTATAACAAGTCTACTTATAACATTAAACGTTAAATTAAATGACAAGAAGATCAAATGGTAAAAGTTAGCAGAAATGTATAAATGAATCAAGAAAAAATTATGTTCCACAAACACAAGCTGGAAGTACTTCAAAGTACGATTTTAAAACTTTGCGCATTGCCAATTGTTTGGATTTGATTTGATAGCTGGTTTCTAAGACAGATGCTCTATCTAACTATATGGTTGTAAGTGTTAAGCTTGGTGAAATCGCTGCTGGAACAGTTGGCATATATCTCATTCTATATAGAAGGTCGGATAACATAATTTTATTTATGAAAATCATTTGTCAATATTTTAGATGTTTAGGGTTGATGCCTAGCATTGTACGCAGCCCATTTATTAATCAATACTGAATCATGTTTATTATGTCCACACATTTACGGCATATAAGGCTTTTCAACAGGGATTTCTGAACTTTAATAGTTGATAACCACTAGATCGGTCAAATAGTTTAAAGCTCAATGGTGAAAGCATACATAGAAAAAGTAAAAACATCAACCTATATATACATCAATAAAAGTACATCTAAAGGGAAAGATGTTTTAAATGGGTTCAGGTCAGCTATGCAGGCCACGACATTAAAAATACCTGCCAAGATTATTTGCAGAAATACGGCGCTTTCGATTTGGCGTCAAGCCTACACCAACAAATGATGCCAGCCCTAACTATATTGCAAACGAGCTACTTTGTTCGTTCCCGAATTAAAATAATCAGTAACAAGATGAAAGCTAGGTGTTATCGAGCAACCTATACTGCAGGTTTCAATGGCGGCCAAATGGTTCTACTTTACAATCAATACAATCAACTCAATTGTATAATTGAATTGGTGATAAGTTTATTTCGTTTTATGAAATACTTTCTATATCGTCTTTATTAACGTAACTATATAGTTTCAGTTCCTTCTGTCTTCTTATTCAGTAATGGTCAATTTATCCTTCACTTTAAAAAATGTTGCAGAAGAGTGAAAAAGACAGAGAGAATGAGGGAAAAAGTAAAGGCTTATATAACATTTATGGAGTGTTGAAAATCATAATTAAAAAAAATAAAAACGTGTTAGTAGTAATGCTTTATAAATAATTTTAAAAAATATCAATGCTTTGCGCGGTTGTAGTGTTAATGAAAAAAAATTTGTTTTTTTTTATCGGAAATAATTACATTGTGTTTTGAGAAATGAAAACGCAATAAAACATTTTCTTACGAAAACTTTTTAATTATACTCAAATTCAAAGACACTGATGTAAATGCAAATCCAAACGTGTGTTTGGTTACAATAATTAATTATCTTAATTGTTTAACGCGAACCTAATTAACTCAATGAATACGACCTACTACCGCAGTTGGTATTACTGCAGAGATGCTGCTGCATACATACATATGTATGTAAGTGATTGTTAGAGAATCATGTAATGGTAATACAAAATAATCCCTCGACCATAAAATTACTAATTGTGTGTATTAAATTAAAATCATTATTGTTATAGCTTTTGTTCTTTACATTTCAAAATTAAAATTAGCTGGATTTGCAGGTGTTATTCATTCCCACAATTAAACAATAAAAAAAAATATCGTATATACACACATAAATAAATAAATAAGTACCGAAACGTCATAATCAGTATATTTTTTTTATCATGACGAAGCTTTCAAGAGAATGGCAACGTGCCAGTACCAGTACAGTATCATCAGTGCCTACCGGTTTAGCAATAAACAGATTAGACGAACAGCATGCAACCAGGCAAAAAACAGATGTTTATAAAAGCAACAGTTATTGTTCTGTTGGGGATATTGTGACCAGTACGTTATAACTGGTAACATCATTATCAATTTATTATTTTTGTTACTTTTCTTTTGGTATTATTATTTTCATTGTTATCACTGTTGCTCTTATGTTAATCGGAAGGAAGCCTTTAATATATTGATTGGACTTATACTCAATTACAAGCAATAAAATAAACATAACAGTTGAATCGAATTAGCAATTGTTAATTTTATTTAAAATGATCGCAAGCGAGAGTATTCGTGGTCACCATAATAATCACAATCATCATCAACAGCAGCAATTGCAGCATAATCAACTTTACAATGATTCTATAATTAAGCAACAACAACAAGTTCATTATGAGGCTGACGTTTCAACTAAATTGGCACGAAATACAAATACTGTTAATGCATTATCAGTATCGATAGTACCTTCACCCACTAATGTGGCCACTCTTGACAATGACACTTTAAAAGAAAAATATAAAAATAGTAACGTATTGTCAACAGAAGAGAACAGAGCCACATTAATAGAAATTAATCAAGTTGAAAAAATGAATTCGAATTCAATAAATAGTAAAGGTAGCGGTGATTGCAGCGATGTCGATGGTCTGAAAACAAATGAGTCCTCTTCAAGTCTTATTGTCAGTCATCCAAATGTTCAATGTAAACAATTTATAAAGGTATGCGTTGAGGAAATAATTAAATCGGCTGTGTTTGATGGTACTAATCGCTCCAATAAAGTTGTCCAATGGCATTCTCCATCTGAGTTGAGAGAACTGTTCGATTTTAAACTTAAAGATGACGCTGAATCGCAGGAAAAATTATTTGACTTAATAAAAAAAACCATTGAATATTCTGTAAAAACAGGGCATCCATATTTTATAAACCAACTGTATTCTGGAGTTGATCCATATGCTTTAATTGGTCAATGGCTAACCGACGCATTAAATCCTAGTGTCTATACATACGAAGTTGCTCCAGTATTTACGCTAATGGAAGAAGAGGTCCTATCTGAAATGCGTCGCATTGTTGGCTTCCCCAATTCTGGATATGGTGATGGCATATTTTGTCCAGGAGGCTCTATTGCAAACGGTTATGCAATAAGTTGTGCTCGTTTTCATAAATCGCCAAATACAAAGGTAAGTAAATAAAATACATACTATTTACTATATTACTCTATGCGCAGTTTAATGAGATTTGAGTCTTACTGTCAAAACTTGTGAATTGTTGTGTGAGAAATTATAATTTTAAAGACTTCTCGACGATATTTTGGCCGAAGGGTAGAAACAATTGAAAATTAAAAAATGATTAAGGAAAGTAAGAAAGGTAGAGATAAAATTAATATGAATATATGTATGTATATCGAAGTTAAAGAAAGTTGTTGTTAGAAAAAGACTGTAATTTGAATTTTCCTTCGACGTCCTCTTCCAGCTAAAGCTTACTTTTCTTATAAAATGACGAAAAACCGCTATCATTCGTTTTATAATAAGGTGAAGATCACCTTCGATCACTTCTTCTATTTTCGTTTTGATATTTGACGAACAATGGGCTATTCTCCCGCTAGTATTAGTACATCGCAATTCGAAATTATGTTAAACCAAAATATTTATTATGTGCTAGCATTAGATTTGAGTGTTAAATATGCTAATTTTCGTATTTTGCGCTATTTATGTTGAGTGATGTGTTTGGTTTAATCGAAGAAACAATTCTTTTTTACTTTAGCCTATAACACACGTCGTCCTCCACAATATTTTCCGGCAAATAACAAAGGTTATGAATATTTTCTATATTTTTATTGTTGATTGCTTATTGATATTGTTGTTAACGTTATTGTTGATGTGCATTGCCTTAGGCTTCTTTATATTTATTTTAAGGCCCATACATATAAATAAAAACATTTCAGTGATGCAGATTGTAGCCTGAGAGTAACGATAGAAAAATCAATCGAGTTACGACCAAACTATATTTCATCTTCGTATATTTTAGGTCAGCGTTACATGCAATTAATCGGAAACTAGATAGACTACTTTACGTCTGAATAGCACACCCGAAAGGCTGATCAAAGCTACTCAGGATATCTACGCGAATTCAACGACAGATTTTTGAGAAACTTTTAATGGCAATTTTTATTTACTCTCAGAGTTTTTGCCAGAAATCTCCTGAGAGGAAGTCGCTGAAGAAATACTTTTTGTATTTTGTTTTCAGGTCTGGCCTTTAATAAGCCAACACACTACCTACTAGACTATGGCGACTTCAATCAGTTATTCACTTTTATATAGATATAGGTTAGAAAATGTGTCAATTATGTATATGGTACAAGGTTAAAGCCCAAATATAAATTTCCAATCCAGTTAAATATAATGTTTTACAAATCTGCATCGAATCTACTTTAAGACATGTATGCACGTTTTACCATTGTAAGCATCTGAAAAATTTACCGCTACTTTCAATAGAAACTTTGAATATCTTTGTTTTCATATGATATAATTATATGGTGTAGAGGTCGAGATAGAACGTGATAAACGATGGACAATACTCCGTGCTATAAGAAATGTCTTTAGTCGTAGACAAATAAAATTTAAATTAAATGTAAATGAAATAGTTAGACGAAAAAAACTGTACTGAGACGTAAGCACAATAGATATTCGCAAAAAATTTTTAATTTTGGGTGACAGAATGGCTATTAGTTGCGAAGGATGGCCCTGAAAGTTTTCAAGTTTAGTATTCTCAAAATTTTAAAGGTGGTTCGTTAGTGACCTTCGCTGCTTTCGGCTTCAGAAATCAAATGGTTTTTCAAAGATAACTCTATTTAAATTTTAGATTGACCATTAAGGTTTAAATAGTATAGAAAACGCTTGGGAAACTCTTTCCAAAATTAACAACAATCATTTTCTTAATTTAATTATCTCCATGCGTTTTCTTATTAATAAAATAATGAATAATCATGGAAGTCACTATTAATTTAAAAAGATTCCTATTAAACATTTATCATATACTCGTATGTATGTATGTATATACATATATAATTAGTCGTTTGCTTCAAACTTCTCTATTTTAAAACCAATTTGGAATAAAATTAAATTTTCTTGATCTTTTGATTTCTTTTTTTTTTTTTTGTATTTTATTCAACCGTCCAACGTTGCAATTAGTTATTCAACTAAATCAAGTTGTACAACAAATCCCAACGTGTAGGGGCCGCATAAGAGATTGTACTTATATGAAGTATTCCATTTCTAAATTTTATGGGCAAAGATTTCTCCATATTGATCTGTCACACTACGTTCTAACGATATAAATATATTTACTTCCAGAAATCTGGTCTTTTTGGCAGTAAACGTCAAATTATATTTACATCGGAAGATGCACATTATTCAGTTGAAAAGTTAGCCATGTTTATGGGCATCGGCAGTGACAATGTATGCAAAATAAAAACGATAAAAACTGGAAAAATTGATATTCAAAGTTTGGAGGAAGAAATTAAAAAGTGCATTAACAATAACTGTGAACCAATGATGGTGTCCGCTACAGCTGGAACAACGGTGCTAGGAGCATATGATGATCTTAACGCCATTGCAGATTTGTGCAAAAGTTACGATATGTGGATGCATGTAGATGCTGCTTGGGGTGGTGGTGCCTTAATGTCTTCTAAATATCGACATCTTTTAAGCGGAATTCAAAGGTAAGTTATTAAAAGTAAATATTTTTATAAAAGACTGGAACTTTGTCAACGGATAATTCATTTTTTATTTCAGAGCTGATTCGGTCACATGGAACCCACATAAAATGCTAACAGCATCTCAACAATGTTCAACATTTTTGACACGTCATAAGGATATTCTTTCTCAGTGCCATTCAACCAATGCTACGTATTTATTCCAAAAAGATAAATTCTACGATACCTCATATGACACCGGTGATAAACACATTCAGTGTGGGCGAAGAGCAGATGTATTTAAATTTTGGTTCATGTGGAAGGCGAAAGGCACTAAGGGGCTTGAGAACCATGTAAACCAAGTTTTTAAAATGGCTGAATTCATAACGGATCAGATCCGTAAGAGAGTAGGATTCGAACTCGTTTTAGAAAATCCAGAATGCACAAATGTAAGTTTCTGGTATGTTCCACCGAGTCTAAGAAATGTGGAAAGGGACGACAAATTTTTTAAAGAGTTACATAAAGTAGCTCCAAAAATAAAGGAAGCAATGATTAAGAAAGGTTCCATGATGGTAACATATCAACCTTTACACAATTTACCAAACTTCTTTCGTATAGTTTTGCAAAATTCTTGTCTAACCGAATCTGATATGGTATACTTCTTAGATGAAATTGACAACTTAGGAAATAAAATCTAAACTATATATTAACCTACTTATTAATAAAATATATATAATTACATATGTATGTACATATATGTTTTAATAAAAGTCGAACTTAAAATCATTAGTATTTTTATAAGTTAAGTCGCGAATTAATTGTAAGTATAGCATATCATTGTAAGTCGCCGTTGTCTAGTAGTGTGTGTTGGCTTATTAGACGTGAGGCCTCGATTTAAACCCGAGGTCAGGCATCTCCAGCTAAACGAAATATGAAAAAATATTTCCTCGGCGAGTTCCTCTCAGCAGATTTCTGGCAAAAACTCTGAGAGTAAATAAAATTGCCATGAAAAGATTCTCAAAAATCTATCGTTCGGAGTCGACTTTAAACTGAAGGTCCCACCACTCATGTATAAAAAAAATAACGCACACATCATAAGTGGTGTGAGACACTAGATTGTAATGCTGACTAAAGCGTTGTAATGACCAATTATGTATGTATGTACTGCATATAATTTTAATAAATGGATGGATTAAATGTAAAATTGCACTGCATAAATTAATTATTTTGCGACAGCACTGTCGATCATAAGTTACTTATTTTTTCCTTATTTTATTGTTTGTATTTATGAACGTACAGGTATATATATTTTATATTTTCCAATCTCTAATTTGGCCGATGTCCCAGTGAGCCCTTAAGCATTTTCAACATTTTGATATACCATTGCGCTTCTGTTATCATACATAAAGTGCGTGATTTCATATTTTTCAGTGTGTGAAGCAAAGGCAGTTCATTGAAATTGATAGACTGGCATCATATGTTAGAAGTGACTTGTACTAAGTGTTTACGGTTGAGAGTGTCTATGATCAATGGTTTAGTTTCCTGATAAGTGCTCAGAAAGCGATTTCAGTGTGCTACCATTACGTCGGCTTTAATCATCGTATACGTGATTGCCTTATATAGAAGGATGTGGGTGGTAAAATACACTGCGAGCCAGATCCTGCCACGTTGCCGTAATTGTACCTTCTGCGGACCACTTGATGCTTTCTTCGGCATTGAGAATGTTGCGCCTCCTGCACTTGAAGTATTATTGTTATATCCAGCCATGCTTAGAGTACTGGCATTAATGAGTCCCTTGACCCTTTCCCGTACGCAGTCCAGAAGCCTCTAATTAGACTTCGAGGCATTTGATTTCCGATTGGATATAAGTGGTGTAAATAGTATCGGCATTATTGGGACAAGTTGACTATCTTGTAAGCTTATATGTAAAAAAATTTCATGATTCTCTCTCCTTTTCCATGTATTCATAGATTTATCCGGTGGTAATGTTACTTAAACCCTAGATCAAAGTAATGGTTCAATGCATTTCTGGGATATAATCTTTTGCTTCCTTCTTCGAAAATGATTTAAAGGTAATTTCGTTCAAGCCAAAGTATTCTCTAGTTAAAAGCGCTGATGACTGGTTAAGATATTGTCAAGTACACGGCGGGGTTTTCCGGACTCTTACAGCATGACCATCCATCTCTCTTATGAAGCGTTTGGTAAAGATGGATTGCTGGAGAATCAGTCTGTATCATATGGAATGAAAAGCACCGACAATGAGTTTAGTGTCTTTTTATCAAATCCACAAAAATAAAATTCAGCAGAGTAACGAAAAAATTCACAACAGTTCTTAGACAAAATATTGGTTTACAACAAAAAATGTTTAAGTAATGGATTGTGGCACAAACGTGAATATTAATCTAATGGAAAATGGGTGCCCTGGTAGTCTAGTGGGTAGTGTGCTAGACTATTAGCGTGAGGGTCGTGGGTTCGATTCCCACCAGAGACTCTAGTCTGTGACACTACACCGAGCAAATAGTCAAGTTACTTCGCTCGTATATAATTAGGATATAATTTGTAATTGTATTGTAATTAATAAAATAAATAAATAATCTAATGGAAAATATAAGGGAACTTTTATCTAAAAGTGTTTACGTCTCAAACCACTGAATTGATGACTTGATTTAATTAAAAAAGGAAAAATAGTATGAAAAATAAATTGTTTAGCTTAACCCTTTCAGACATTCTGTTCAAAATATTGGATCTTTGGCTTTTTGATATATTATTTATAATTATTTTGTTTTTGTTATATATATTGAAGTGTTTTAATACACGTTTACATAATTGTAAAGCCACTTTGCGGCTGTAGTTTTTTTTTTTTTTGAAAATGCAAAGAATGTTCATTTAACAAATTTGTTTATTTTCCCACAAATGGCTAAAAACGCTAATTTGTGAAGAGTAAATACTGAAACAGTTGGAAGAAACTTCAGATCTAAGCGATGCAGAGGATGGTGAGACGAGATGGGACCACAGGATGTTAGGGCCGAACGCGCATACAAGCCTGTAATTAAACTGGTTCACCGCCATCTTTACCAATTGATTTTAAAGGAAACCTTTTAGGGACATTATTACAACTTGTCGTTAACTAAAGGGAGGATTTTAACGGGCAGATAAATTGTTTTTCGTTATTATGAGTACCCAATAAGATAGAAGTGATCGTTAAGCTAAATCCTACCTTTAACATTTAAAGATCACTTTATGGTTGAACTTGCCATATTATATATTTTTTTCATTATGGCAACTTCAAATTTAAACAAAATGAACATATACAACAAAAAAAAACTAAGCCCGCAGTTGCCAACTGCGTTAAAAAAAAACTTGTGTAATTGAGCAGTTTTATCGACATTGCTCCGGCACTGCCATATTTTTGAAAAATTTTATCTGTAAGTTGTAATAACGAAAATAAGTTAAAGGTAACTTTACAGTTCCCTTTAGCTAAAGGTACCTTTAACTAAACCCAAGTTTAACGGCAAGTTGTAATAATGGCCCATAATGTAATCGAGTAACTTAATTTAAAGGAAAATTTAATAGCATGCAGTACATTAAACAAAAACAGTATCCTATGACTTCAATGTTTGCAAGGATAATACAAAACTACTCAAGTAAATACTAGCCAAGACTGTAGGAAGTGGAACAATTGTTGTGCAACAATTTATAAGGCGTATTGCAATTTACTCTCATAATTTATATTACTTTTCCTTTTTCAATTATTAAAATGTCTTTTTATGCTGGATTAGAAAATTTTAGTAGGCGACAAGGACACGGTTCTGGTTCAGAATGTTGTATTCATTTAAGAAGGGTTGTATTTACAAGATAGCCTTTTAAAGCCACCCTTACTTTTAATTCTGAATGCTATATGCTTTTAAATGATAAATTTTAAAACGGTTTGCCAATAAAGTAATTAAACTAGCTCCGAATGTTGTTGTAGTTGGTTCATCACGCATGGTGAAGAGAAGGCACAAAAACTCGCCAAAATATGAAGAAATACAACGTTTAAATGATAAAAATACGATCACTACCCTTTCCTAATCCTTCGCTAATTTCATCATTATTTTATCTATTTTACTAAATTTTCTTTTTAGGACGAATTACAAACCTAATCTAACATAAAATGCAGTTACCAGAGATGTTTAAAAAAACTCGGTTCTTTAGAGCAGCTCGGAGCAATTGTTGCTGATGACCCATACTTTGCTTTCATCTGTTACATTATATATGTATATACATATATACATATATGCCTATGTACTTTTATATACTCATCGACTCCACGGTGAATAACTTTCAAAAATTTCAAACTTCAAATCAATTAACTTGGAAAAAGGTATACAATATACAATTATGTACTCTTATTTTATTCTTGTAGAAAAAGGGCATGTTGCATGTAAGCAAACAAACTCTAATAATATCACTGTAGTGAAATGTCAAATGGGTTTTGCAGCATGGCTGGAAAAACTTCATCCGGGGCGCTTGATTTATACGGCTCGAATGAGTTCACCGCCCAAGATGATACCTTGTGCAACGTGACAATCTTTTCCACCAGCTCTGATCTAGATTCCTTCCCAAGTGTGAATAGAAAATCTCCCTCAACATTTATCTCCCTACCTACATCTGCGCAGCCAGGAAGGTGAGTTTTTATCAGGACCCATTTGGCATTTGTACAGTAAATATTCCGATACCGAAGCGTTTTTTTATAGTATACGTCTAAACTTTGATAATTCATTCATTCATTCACACACGGCATAATTTATAGCCATTATGTTCCCTTTTATACTTATTCCACTTTCACTTCCCTACGAAATAGTTGGCCCTATTAAATAAGGTGACCAACTATTTTTTGTTTAAAAAGAGTACACTTTCCAAGTATTTCATATGTGAAAAAAAGAAGATAAAACGATAAAAACTTTATTTTCTTTTAAAATAAAAATTTCTTCGGAGTGGATTCGTCTAATAATGTAGCCACATCCGAACAACTTTCATTTTGCATATTAAATTTGACTGTTAGACGGCAGATAATGTTTTTACAGAAAGTTGCGACCCCTCACTGTTCCAATAATCATTCCCTAGTAAAAATACCCATTCAACAGCAGCATTAGTGCCTGGACAACATAAAAAAATGTATTCTTTAGAATTAGTGGTAAAAATCCATTATTAAATCTTGATTTACATTGCAGTATGAAAGAAAGGTAATTCCCATAAAACTCTGCCCTATATATTACGCATGCGTCAAGACTGTCAAGCATGTACATCAAAGATCAGCCTGGGGATTACGTACACAAATATTGGAGAGATAGATATATCCTTCCCTTTTCACAAATGTAATTTTGACGTTGTTAAAAAAGAGTCACTGTCATAATAATTTTAAATATTCATTTAATTAATAAAATTGAAATAAAATAATCTAAAAATTGTTTCAGAAATACAAATGAGTATAAAATTATACAAATGAGTAGTTTCAGAGTACAGGATTTGAAAAGAGTACGGTTTGCGAAAAAAGAGTACAAAACTCAGTAAATAAGTATAGTTGGTCACCTTATATTAAGCAACCTCCTAGCACTCGACCTTTCCGTTTTAAATTCGGCCGTCCACCAATCCAGCTGTTACTGCTCTACAGAGTAAACGAGTGGGGCAGCGAGTTTACAATTATCTACTAAGGAGAAAGTAATCACTTCGATGACGTCCTCTAATCTATTTGGTGATTTCCACCACTCCATTCTGTCAATTGTCTATTACCACTCAGCAACCAGCGAATGATCGTCGATACCCTCTATGAATCCCCTGACAGACCCAGAGGCTCTTCCTCGAATTCCTTTAGAAACTGTTCTTACTGGTGGAGCATACCTTTATAAACCCCCATCAGCTTTGGTTCCGTCCGATGTTGTCATTCTGTCCGTACCCTTGTCCAAACCCCTACCGTCCTCCCTGTTGTCATCAGTTCGAAATCCTTATTCTGCCATCAAGTTGTTGATTTGTCTCGACACCAACATGTAGATTCTGTTGCGATGAGAATGAATCAACGGAAAACAATCATAGAACCTGTAAAGGAAACACCTGGTTGCATACCAGGTGCTAGGCAGGGAACTAGCATTATTGATTGGAATACAGTAGATCGTACGGCAGCACTGAGGCACCTCTCCACCACAAATATAATAGTCCATCATCCTTCTAACTAATCTGTTTCAACTTACTTTTCTGTAAAGTTTTCAACCTTGGTCCCACAAGGGCGTACATATACAAAGCTACTGTTACCAACTTGCATATTTTAACACAAACTAGCTATTGAGGACCGAGGCATTGGTTCCAATCATGTTTATTTTAGGATATGCCCATATTTATTTGGTCAACGACAACCTCTAGTATTCAGAGTTAAGAGTAATGCATACGTAATACTCATGTAATGTGTTAATACATATTTCCGGATACCGTCAATGGTTTTTAAAGTTGATATAAGACGACACCCAAAAATTTTAAGTGCAGTTATCCTTTTTATTCAACACTAATATTATCCAAGGTGTAAAATAGTAAATAGACACTTTGACAACAGCAACCAATTCTCACCGAAAAAATTTCTGTTGAACATGTTTTTTGCAAATGCATTATTTTGATTTCTTGTGGGTCTACTATAAACAGCAAGCAGACTTAAGTTGAGTTAGCAGCTCGAAAGACAAATTTTTTTGACAACTGGCAATGCAACTGCAATTCAGATGCTGTCCGTAAAGTCAATTGTTGACTCCTGTGTTCATTGCCACCTATTAAAATATAATAATCCAAAGAAAATAATTTAAATATTTCAAAAATTTATTATAATCAAAATTTCATAAAAGCAATTGTATGCATTTAAATTTTAAGATTTTTTATTGAAGCGCTGACATTGGAGTCAATATCCCAAATGACCAATTGGCCGTCGACACCAGAAGTACTAATACGTGAACAATTTAACTTTTCTCCAGCGTATAAGCGAATACAAGTAATAGCATTTTGATGAATTGTATCGACAAAGGTATCAGAATTTTCCGTACGTAAATTTCTATCTAAGGATTGGAAGATACGCATAGCCGATATACCGCTAGACTCCTTTTTTTGTGATTTGTCCAATTTATTGACAAGCACCAACTGGTCATCCTTTATACTATAGACCAATGGAACACAGCTATGGCCGGCGACTACAATAGAGTTTGGCGATATCCATTCACAAGCCAAAAACGGTAAATATTCAGTTTTGCAGCGCATAACTAAATTGCCGTTTGTAGCATCTGCTACACTAATGCAACTATCGTGGCCAACCCAGCAGATTTTATTGCCATCAAGAGAAAAACTAACATTGTTAATCCATCCACCTCCGGATGAAGAATTTTTAAATTCAGCCATCAAATTACCCAGAGGCATACGATTTCCCCATGGAGTGGGAAGCGGTTGGTCTTCAATATCTTTAATATATGCTGAAAAAACACGGACCTATTTTTTCAAAACATTTAGTTTTAGAAACATTTTCATCTAACCAATACATTTGAATACCTTATAGTCAGTCGAACCCGCTACTAAGAGCACATTGTTCGGGTGCCAGTCCAAAGACGTTATAGTTGACCTTATGGGTTTTTTTATGTGTTTTGACACCCACCAGTCGTTCTCCGATTCAAAATAGCAAACGGAAATCAACCTTGCCCCAGAACCAACAGCAAATTTATTTTCAGCTGGAGACCACTTCACACAAGTTGCAGCCCGGTTAATTCGCAAGAGTACTAACGTAGGTTTCCACTTTCCGTCTTCACCCTGTTGCCATACGTATGCATTACGATCTGCTGCACAACTGACAATGCGATTAGTGTTCTTTGCCCAGTCAATTCCCATTACTCTCAAATCATGCTGATTGAGAATATCCACAAGCTTCCAATCGTTCCCATCCTTCTTGTATATATGAATCTCATTGTTGTTTGGAGACAAAGCAATTTCTATTTGAAATAATAAACACATTATCACAATACTTTTCATATTTTCCACTTTCTGGCAAAGTAAAATTCTTACGAGTTTTATCCTTATTCCAAGCGTGGCAAGTTATTGGGGCGACTGACCCTCCAAATGTATATCTTTCAGTCATCGTATTTCCGAATGGAACTCAAGAAAACCGATTATAAGGAAAGAAAACAATTACAAACTCTGTTCCAAAAATCGCGGACTCTGGGCAGTCTACACGATTATTAAGTCTAAATTTTGGAAATTATTTTTGTAATCAAAATTTTACAATCTAAATACTCGCAAATCATCCGACCGCTCCTATTTGCAGTTGACTCAGAATGATTTTCCTGATAAAAAAAAATATCTCTTAAATATGTTTATCAAAACAACGATTACTATAAAAACCGAGTACACGATAACTACACTGAAAAAATTACAAGTTAATTGCAAACTTACGTGAAACGTGAATCAGCCGCTGTTGTCAGAACTAATAATGTAATAATCATATTAACGAAATTTTCAGATTTTACAGAATTAGAAATTATGAAATTAAAGTTTCTATCCGTAGTTGAAAATCTGAAGAGAAGAGAATATATTATTTTAAAAAATTTCATTTTAAATAATTTTAGGCGTTTTTACGTACATTTTATCAGTTTTGGGGAATACTTTGTATTATGTAAAAATCTTATTGCTCTTCACATATATATATATATATATTACCCCTACCTGGGTAACAATCTTGTCCCGATGTGGGGGACTTAAGTGTACCTATTCTCAACTTGTTGAGGATGTGGTGCATGACTAAAGGTTACCATAATATCGTAAGAGGACTGTCTTCGAACTGATGTCTTGAGTGATCTTTTCGACCCGCCCGATCACGTATAATTTCTATACCCCTAATCTGGAATTCTAAGCGACCCGTGCTCTTCGGATGGTTTGCAGTCAGAGGTCTAATCCGACTGTATTATAATGGAGCCTCACTGATACCTGGACGCCTCAGTGAGCATTAGTGTTGTGTTGTTAAAATAATACACGCTGCTTTTTTTGTTTTCTAACACTATTGAAATTCAATATATTTATTTCATAATGAAAACATGAATAATTATTTCATTATACAAAAAGGAAAAGAAATGGCAAAGTTTTACATGTGAGCTTACAACATTAAAAGAAAAAGAAGGAATGCACAAGTATAAGAATATGTATTAAAGAAAACGATACAATGAAATGTCAAATATCAAAAGGATTGCCATGTTCTGAATAATGACATTACACTCTCCCACACTTAATGGGGAACATAGTCCTCATAACGGACTTGAGGTCCTCCAGTTCGGTTGGATCGTCTTAAGCCTTCTTGTGCTTCTAAAGGTTGTGGTTGAATATAATGTTCCGGATTTTGCTCATTTGTTGGACCAGTAGCTGTAGATTCGATTTGAATTTCTTCAATTCTAGCTTTTTGTTGCACTGGAGTTTCAGCAAACAATACTGCTTTTTCGGCTTGATTACGTTGGATTTGTATAACTGGTTTATATGACGCTTTAGCTTGTACCCATTGTCTAGCTTCTCTCGATAATGGAGACGACAAAACTTCGCTTTTATGGTCCCAAATTTCTAAGTTGGTTTGCCTTTATCATACCATCGGAACTGTACCCTCTCTCCCACGCGAATCTGACGAACAAGTGGAGTTACTAATATTCACTTTGCTTGCTTTACTGGACGTATTGCATCTAATTTGATCCTTAATTCACGATTCAGATAAAGTTTTGATGGACTTTCTCCATTTGCCAGCGGGGTTGCTTTATATCGAAAAAGAATTTGATCGCCTTTAATTTTGATTAAAGTATCTGGACATAAAGCTCCGCTAAGCCATTTGTTGCAGGATAGCCCGGGGCTATACATTTTTGTACAATTCCATTATCAAAGCAAAAATTTCTAAACATCGAACCTTGAAAAATGGTAGCATTGTCTGAGACAATAGTTTGAGGAAGGCCATGGGTGGTAAAAATATCTTGTAGCATTGAAATAGTTTTTTCGGTCGTTGGGAAATCTCTTGTTATACGAATTTCTGGTCATTTCGATTTTGCATCTACTAGTATCAATATGGGCCCGTTGAAAATTTTCGTTTGGCTGCTCCCAATGGTATGTAACTACTTTTGGTAGATTTTTCTTGATCTTGGCACAATTGGGACACGATCTAACTAAACGCTCAATGTCAGAATATATGCCTTTCCAAAAACAATACATCCTGGCTAATTGCTTTATCTTTACAATACCGCAGTGTGTGGGATGTAGTTCTTTAAAAATTTCGTCCCGTAATTTTAACGGAATCACTACTCGTTCACCTTTGAATATAATGCCGTCTTGAAGCGAATATTCAGCATCGTTGTTTTCACCATTTACTAAATCTTGCTTTAATTTTGACAATTCGAAATCACATTCTGTTTCCTTGGCAATGTTCGTAGCAGTGATAGCAAATGTAGAAATTTCATTGATTTTTTGCTCCTGAATGACGCGTACTTCTTAATTTAAGAAATGTTCAAAATTAGTTTTTAGCTTAATTGGTGCTCTAGATAAGCAATCAGCGTTGGTGTTGTCTTCAGCTTTACGGTGTTTTATTTTGTAGTTGAAACCTTGAAGAAACGATGCATACCGAAGAAGCCTTGCAGATGTCTTTGCAGGTGTTTTTTAATGTTGATGAAAAATTCTCTAAAGTGGACGATTATAAGTTATAAGGGTAAATTCTCTACCATGAAGATACATAAAAAACTTATCCACAGCAAAAATAATCGCTAGAGCTTCTCTATCGAGCTGGCTATAGTTTTGTTCCGCTTTCGTTAACGAACACGAAACAAATGCTATGCCGGTTGGGCTGGCATCGCAAGCAAGTGTTACAGGCAATTTTTCATTATAAGGTACTAGTACCCTGTCTGTTAGAATTTCTTTTTTCAACCTATTGAACGATTCATCACACTTGACAGTCCATACAAATTTTTTGTTTTTCACTAACAGCTGGCGTAACGGAAATGTAAGTGTTGATACATGTGGAATAAATTTAGCATAATAGGTAACCATACCAAGGAACCTTCTTGTGTCGTCTACGTTTTGTGATTTTGATAGGTCCATAATCGCTTGTACTTTTTCCTGGCATTTAGAAATTTTATTGTGACTTACCAGTATCCAAGGTACTTGATTTAATTTTTAAAATATTCGCACTTCTTTTTGTTTAGGTGTATTTGATACTTATTTAACCTCTCCAGGTATTTGATAAGTCTTTTTCGCACTGGTTCCTGGTTTCCCCATGGACTACAATGTCATAAAAATATGAAATTGTACCTTCTAACCCTTGCAAAATTTGGTCTAAAATTCGGTTAAACTCACTTGGAGCAGTTTTTATTCCGAAGGACAAACGGTTCATGAGGTAAGTACCTCGGTGGGTTGAAATGGTCTGAATTTGTTTACTTTCATCGTTAACCATTACATGTAAATATGCTTTATACACGTCTAACCTACAGAAGTACTTTGAGTTTTTTAAACTGTTGAAAATTTCGTCGATTCTTTTTATAGGACAGTGTGCCGCTTCTAGCTATAGATTAACTGCGACCTTATAGTCAACGCACAAACGGATATTACCATCAGGTTTCGGTATCACCACCAATGGTGAACCCCAATTACTAGTATTGATTTTTGTTATTATGCCATCACTTTCTAAACTTTCTAGCTCGCGATCCACCTTTTCTCCTTAATAAACACAGGTTTTGCACCCTTTTGTAACTTCAGACTGCATACCAGTTCAGGAATGCACCCTATCTTCTCCTGAAAAATTTCAGAGAATTGTTGTTCAATTTGTGTTATTGAATTTACTTGATGGTTATTTCCTTGTTCACGCTCGCCTTGATCAATGTCTGCAAAATTAATTTGCAAATATCGAATCCAGACACGACCCAGCAATGCCGTGTGATCTGATGAAACAATATACATTTCCTCATTTGATGACTTGTTATTATATTGTACATTGACTCTAACAACTCCTAATGGTACAAAAACATCGCCAGTGTACGCTCGAAAAGCAGTATTTGTTTTGTTGATTTTTGCATTTATATTCAATTTTTCAAAATCTGTCTCCGGCAATAAAGTGAAACCTGCACCCGAATCAACTTCGAATATTTGATCCTTCTTTTCTATTTTTACCTTTATTGTTATATATGCAATATTGACAACACTTTTGTTTTAAAATGATAATGGCAACTCTCTCTCTTTTTTATGATTATTAGAACTTGTTGGTCTTTGTTAGTTCTTTGAATTGTCTGTCTAACTGAATTTTCACTTCTTATAATTGCTTACAAATAAAGACAACGATTCACCTATTAAAATTGAAGTACGTGTATTATATTTATTCTTGAATACGAATACGGATGTAATAGTGGTGTCAGAAGAGGGATCGTATTGAGATGCAGCAAGAACAATTAAATACCATAATTGGGTCACTGGCTGATGCAATACGTACAGCCGTGGCTCAAGCTGCACAGACTGCTGCAGCACAATCCCACATTCCTCGACAACGGAGAATACGGTACATGCGTCTAAAACCTCATCCTTTGCTATGAACGAATACAAAAATATGGAAGGCTCCTCAGTGCGTGATTACTTTGTCAGATTCGATTGGGCGCTGCAACTCAGCAAGATTTCTGAAAGTGAATACCATAATTATGCTCGTGTCCATATGGGTGGTGAACTGAACACAGCGCTTAGAATTTTAATCAGTCCGAGACAACCTGAGCATCTTACATACGACGAGATTAAGCGTATTTTATCAGAACATTTCGACGGTAAGAGGAACATATTTGCGGAGAGCTTTAAATTTCGACAAGTGAAACAATAATATGGTGAATCTTTGGCGGCGTTTGCTCTACGTTTAAAACAAGCTGCTACCTTTTGCGAGTATGGAACATTTCTGGATAGAATGTTAATCGAACAAATGATTTTTGGACTAGAATCTCGGTCGATTTGTGATGATATTATTGCTAGGAAACCCGTAAAGTTTTCAGAGGCGTATGAAATTGCTTATTCCAGAGTTGACTCATCGCTCAACGAACGTTGTGAACACAGGTGACAGTAATACCACAGAACCCACGTGTAAGTTGGGTTATACTCAAATTAACACTAAGAACGCGAATCGAGCCAGATCAAGTACTACAACAACTACCAAATGCTACGGGTGTGGTGGTCAGCATCTACGACGGAACTGTAAGTTTAAAAATGCTAAATGTTTTTCTTGCGGTAAAGTAGGTCATATAGGCAAAGTGTGCAAGGCAAGTTTGAAACAAGTTTCGGAATCCGCAGATGATAATGAGATGGTGCAATTTATAAATCAAGTGGGCATTGTGAGAACGACCGGTGCAGTTGCAAAGAAGATTATCACGGTGAATCTAAATGGTGAAAATGTCGATATGGAATTGGATACAGGTGCGACGTGCAGTGCCATGTGCATTAGGAAATTCAATGCCCTCAATAAAAGACTTGTGCTTGGAAAATCAGATCGGCAATTTTCTAGTTGTACGGGCCAAAGATTGGATTGTATTGGAAAGGCAATTGTAAACGTAAGCTTTGGAAAAACAAGTCGTAGATTAAATTTGTATATTGTGAATGACAATGTTGACACGTTATTTGGCGCGAGTGGATTGTTCATTTTGCTCGCGATATAAATTTCATTGAGCTATTTGACACGAATATTCGGAGTAATTCTAGTGAGCTTAACTTGGTTTCAGCTACTGAGCAGAATATGAATACAATTTCGGTTCAAAATTCTATCTTGACTACTGAACAATAACGTCGGTTACAAAAATTGGTATCACGGTACGATGATGTATTTGATAAGATCGCGGGGACTTTTAAGGGTCCACCTGTCAAAGTTCATCTAAAGCCAGATGCTAAACCGATTTTCTCCAGACCTAGAGAAAACCCATTTGCGTTAAAAGATGCTTATGCGAAGGAAATAGACGCGAAAATGTCTGCAGGTTTTTACAGGAAAGTGGATTTTTCGGAGTGAGCTTCCACAACACACATTGTAATTAAGAAGAACGGCGGTATAAGAATTACTGGTAATTACAAGCCAACTATTAACCCGGAAATGGTGATAGACGAGCAAACCATTCCGAAAATTGAGGATATTTTTAATAAAATGAAAGGTGTCGTCGTATTCGCACACTTATATGTGACAGATGTTTACAGTCATTTGGTCATGGACGAAGAGTTTGCTCATGTCCTAACTCTCAACACTCCAACACATGGGTTGATACGTCCAACATACATACATACATACATACATAATTGGTCATTACAACCCTTCAGTCAGGATTACGACCTAGTTTCTCACACCACTTATGTTGTGTGTGTTAATTTTATACATGAGTGGCGGGACCTACAGTTTAAAGTCGACTCCGAACGACAGATTTTTGAGAAACTTTTCATGGCAATTTTATTTACTCTCAGAGTTTTTGCCAGAAATCTGCTGAGAGAAAGTCGCCGAAGAAATACTTTTTATACTTTATTTTGATGTCTGGCCTGGGGCTCGAACCCTGGCTTTTCGTCTAATAAGCCAACACACTACCTACTAGACCACGGCGACTTCAATACGTCCAACACGTGCTGTATATGGCTCGGTGAATATAACAGCTATTTGGCAACGCACAATGGAGACGGTTTTACAGGATATACCAAATATTTTGAATTTTTTCGATGATATCCTAATTTACGCTAAAAATTTAGATGAACTTTTTAAAACTTTGGAGATTACGCTGGAGAGACTACGAAGCCTTGGTTTTAAGTTGAATAAGCCGAAATGTGTTTTTGCCGCTTCATCAATCGAGTTTTTGGGCCATAAAATAGATGCTCGGGGAATACATAAATCCAATAAACATATAGATGCTATATTAAATTCGGCAAAACCCAGTACTATAGACGACTTGCAGCTATTTTTAGGTAAGACATCCTATTACTCTAACTTCATACCGAATTTATCAACCCTGGGAAGACCACTACGGGCATTATTAAGAGCGGTAAATTTTTCTGGTGTAAGGAGGCGGACGAAGCTTGAGAGGATTAGGAAAATTCTAATTTCACCCCAAGTGTTAATGCCGTATGACCCTGAATTACCGCTTATTTTGGCAACGGACGCAAGCAGAACAGGGCTGGGTGCAGTACTTTCCCATCGTTTACAAGACAACCAAGAGCGACCGATAGCATATGCAAGCCGCACCATGACCACAACGGAACAGAAGTATCCACAGATAGATAAAGAGGCTTTAGCTATTGTTTGGGCAGTACAGAAATTTTTCTAATATCTATATGCTAGACACTGGACCTTGATAATGGATCATAAGCCCCTTGTTCAAATACTGCAACCGAGAAAATCCCTACCGGTGTTGTGTATATCCCGCATGGCAAACTATGCAGACTTTCTTTCCAACTTCGATTTCAACGTAGTCCATAAAAGTTCAAAGGAGAATGCTAACGCTGACTATCTGTCCCGCATAAAAATGTGGACTGCAAATTCTGGTAGAGTCAATGCAGTGAGCTCTACTCTGACAGATTCTGAATACGATGAATTTGACAATTTTATAATCAGGCAGATTAATCAACTCCCTTTAACTGCAGTACGTATAGCTCAGGAAACTAAAAAGGATGACCACCTAAGCAAAATTTTGAAATTATTGGAGAGTGGGAAGTGTTTGGCTGCATATGGGTATAAATCACCAGAAGTGAACTATAAACTGTCAGCTGAATGTTTAATTCTAGAACATCGAATTGTTATACCTCCAAAGTTCAGACCGGATATTTTGGAACAGCTACATGGCTCTCATTTGGGGGTGGTTAATATGAAGGGCATAGCCCGCTCTTTTATATATTGGCCTGGAGTTGATGAGGATATAGAGAATATCGCGAAGGATTGTGATCAATGTGCGAAAAATGCTGAGTCCGCCGAAATTTAAAGATCATCACTGGGAATACCCAAAATCTCCGTGGGAACGTGTACGCACCGATTACGCGAGGCCAATAGATGGCATGATGATTCTCATTATTACTTATGCGTTCTCTAAATGGTTGGATGTTAAAGTCACCAAATCTATTACTGCTGCTGCTACTATTGTACTATTAGATGAAGTGTTTGCAACGTACGGTGTGCCTTTAATGGTAGTGTCCGATAACGGAGCGAATTTTTCTTCAGTAGAATTCAATAATTTTTTGACAAATGTGGGTGTTAAGTACCATACGTATACGGCTCCTTATCACCCCTCTACAAACGGACAAGCAGAACGCTATGTGCAAACGGTGAAAAATGCACTTAAGGCAATGTGCACAACCAAGGAGACCTTACGGGGAAATTTAAATGAATTCTTGAGGCAATATAGAAATGCACCACATTATATCACGGGTCAGTCGTCAGCTCGACTATTTTTAGGACGTCAACTTCGCACTCGCTTTGACCTATTAAGACCGGAAGAGGTCAAAATTAAGGTTTCATCCGGACAATACCTTAAGTCAAACACTGAATACAGACAGTTCGAGAAGGATGAGTTAGTAGACTTCCTATCCGGAAACCCTCGATTATGCAAATGGCTAAAAGGAAAAGTTAACAAGCAAACTAGTACAAAAAGTACTACAAACGTCACGTCGATCAGATTCGTGGAAGAGGGGGAAAAGGTGCACCAGAACTAGAAACGTCTAACATACTTCCAGAGGGAAACACAGATTATAATGTAGCCAGTTATAATAATGAAGGACATCTACACAACCAACCTGAAACTCATCAACGTTCGAATCGAGATGCTACACCAATGGACGGATCGAGCACCGAGGCACAACAAAGTGAATATTTTGCTACTCCGTCGACTGCATCTGGATTTAAAGGCTTTACTTCTACACCTTCAACAACCAATGGAGAAGTCTCAGGCCGGTTGGTATCTACACCGAATATAAAGGGCCCTCAGTAAGAGTGTAACTTGCGCCGATCGAGCAGAGGTCGCAGGCCTAGAGTATTGTTCTCCCCATGAGGGGAAGAAATGTTATATATGCAATATTGACAACACTTTTATTTTAAAATGATAATGGCAACTCTCTCTCTTTTTTATGATTATTAGAACTTGTTGGTTTTTGTTAGTTCTTTGAATTGTCTGTCTAACTGAATTTTCACTTCTTATAATTGCTTTCAAATAAAGACAACGATTCACCTATTAAAATTGAAGTACGTGTATTATATTTATTCTTGAATACGAATACGGATGTAATATTTATAAAAAAAAATTTCGTGCATCCACTGATGAAATAACGTTCTTATTGTAAATATCAACGACTTGGTTAACACCAAAATAATCTTCATCACTTGTATACGTTTCAATTGAATTTGATGTATTGTTATACGAGTTATTGTTTTTCTTTAATTTGTTCTCTTTTATTTTACTTTTGATACATACTTGTTTGGCGTGACCTGTCTTGCCACATGATTTGCATTTTAGATTTTTTTGTTCATTGTGCACTCTGTTGATAAGTGATTGTTACGATCACATCGGAGACACAAACCTTCCATACCTAACTCACTGTAATTTACTCTTGTTTTCGACTTTGATGTTTGATTTTTATATGTGCTACGATTACGATTCCTTCCTTTACGGTTGGCTATGTGTAACAATTGTGTTTGATGTACATCACTTGTTGAACACGTAGAACTATTTGCAATCACCCTGTTGTCTACCTTTGCTGCCTCTAATGCTGTTGCTTTTTCGACAATTTCCTTAAAGCTGGATTCACCCATTGTTTCGGAACAAAATGCTTGTTCCGGAACAAATTCAGTTTTTTGAGAGTTTGTTCCGAAACGATTCACCCACTTCGAACAATTGTTCTGTAAAAACAGGGCTACCATATGAAATATTTTTGTAAACGATGCTTGTTAGTTTTAAAATAAGCAGCACAGTAGCAGATGACTGCAATTCGTTTATTTTCTTGGCTTAATTATTTAGTTTTTTTAGTAATATTCAACAGTTATTTGTTTTTTATAATTAAACAAACTATATAAACAACCGCTCTGTATTTTATTATACAATACATACATACAAATGTACATATAATATGATGTGGCAGCTCAGTTCAACTTTACTTAAAAAATTAAAGTAGCTGGCAGCACAGTTCAATTGTTTCGGAACAAAAATTAAAATTAAACCAATTCCATGGTATAAAGCCTACTTTACACGGTCCCACAAGTAATATGATCTGTCAAAATTTTGTGTAGAAGAGTACGGATGTGATCGTCTAAACGTACTATGTAATGAAACCATCACACACTGAGAGAAAATACGGATGAAAAGTTTGACAGTCGTATGGCTCTTCATTTTTTGAAATGATTCAAAAAACAAGTAAGTCGCATTAGATCAGGGATGTATTTTTATGTAAACACATAGAAAAAAAGTGTAACAGCTGTTTTCATTTTACTTTGTTATTGTCTTATACCGATCATGTAAACGCAAAAATATAAATCATACGACTTTTATTCTCTTTTTTGTCATACGGATGGAATTTCATTTTACTTTTTCATTAGACTTTACGTACGTAAAGTATTACCGTGTGAAGTGGGCTTAAGAAATATAGAAGGTAGTTTCAATCAAAAATTTTTTTATAAAATAAGGTTTTTTGAAGTTTTAATTTCTCATAAACTATATATGTAGCATTGCCACATTTATAATTTTGTTGTATATTCTCAATAAATTATTTATGACAAATGTGTAATTTATAATTTAGCATATTTAAATATGATATTTATTGTATTATGTTGTGCTAAAGTGGTCAATTGAATAACTAATTTCCGGTCATAATTAAACACACATTGATAAGTTTTTAAGGTCAAATTAAGTAATAATTTTTTTCAATTTTGTGGCTGTTTTCACTTTTTGTCTGGCTGCAGAATAAGATAAAATTTTAAAATATTATTTTAAGATGTCTTCCTAATGTATACATACCTGCGCCTTTCACGTTTAGCATTTCTAGAGATAACTTTTTCGAAATATTGAGATCAAAATCGCACAATGAAATAAGTTCTTCTACTATTAATTTATTTAGGATCGTATTTCGAAAAAAGTACCCATCATCCACAAAGTGATTGCGCAAAAGTTTTATTAAGTGTGGAACATCAGCGAATACAAAAATTAATTTATTTTCATCTGAAGGATGTTTAAAAAAGTTTTTCTCTGGGGATATGTCCATAGATCTCCAAAGCTGTTGGTTCTCAATTCCTAAATCACTGACAGCTGCAACTACCGTAAATCCAATTTTGTATAATTCCGAAATAATATTTAACAATAAGGTTTTTTGCATCTTCATATCAAAATCATTAAATATGGGTTGTTTCCAATTTCCACGAAGTCCCCGAACCATTGCCACCTGAACCATCCTTTTAGGTTGAAGAATAAGGTCATTTTTCCTATCATATGCCCTCTCCTCTCTGCACTTCATCTCATCGAAACAAAGAACACATAACTTTTGTTCTATATCTAATTCAAATGAACCCATATGAGACAAGGTTTGTTTTTGTGTTCCTGGCTCAACGCACAGTTTTGTAGCCCATCTGCGGAGCGTCGATGGTGATGGTAATGGGTAATCATTTTTACGTAAAAACTTATAACTACGTGGGCCTGCTGAATAAAGAGAAGTTGCAAAAGAAATGTCTTCTAATTTGTAACGGGGTATTTTCGGAAGAATGGACAAACTTTTTGATGGGTTTAATTTTGGCACTGCTTCATTATTTGTTAAAGTACTTATTAGAAATTCTAAAGATGCTATTTTTTCTTTTAAATTATGTACTTGCTTATCAATTTCTAATTGGTAGTCTTGAAGTGAAATGCTATAGAACACGTGGCAAATATAATGGATATAAAATATAAAAGTATAATCAGTTATACCCGCCATACGATACCCTACACCACCGTGATTATGAATATATAATTCTATAGTGGTGTACGGTATCAAACTGTAACACTAATTAAGAAACAATAATTAAGAACAACTTACTCAGTTTGAGTACTTATACTTGTATAAGACTTTCTCACAACTTTTTGGGATATTCCTTCGCTTCTTATTTTATTATATCTAAATCGTAATGGTTATTTATTAAATTTAAAAACTACTATACAACTGTCTACTCACCCTTCCAAAAAATCATCACATTCTTCAATATATTCCTCAAGGTACTCTTCAACATATTGTTCATTGCCAATAAATTCATTTAGCTGGCTAAAATTACTTAATATTAATGACTACCTTCTATTATGTATTAAATCACATTTTGAACACTACTTGTTACCTCGTATTAATTGGAACAGCATCTCTATCCAATCTCACGCGTTTCGTTTTAACAGTAATGTCACTTTCAATAAAATGTTTTGAGCACACCATTGGCCTTTGGCAAATCATACTCACAAATTTTACACACTTCCAGCCACTGCCGGCGTTTTTTTTTAGGAAATGTGGGGACTTTAAAAAACCGTATATTTGAATTTTTGCAAAAATATTTTGTATTTTCGCATTGGGGGAAAATACAACTCATTCTTTTCAAATCTTGAAATAATATTTTGAAATTAGCTTCGTAAGTATTGATATATCAAAAGTCTTACCTTTGATTCCAATTTTAACACAAATATTTTAATAAACAATTTTTTTTAAATATTTTTCAATTGAATTTATTTGAAAATTTATTATTTTCATATGACTTCAAAGAAAATGTGGAGAATTTAAAATTAATATGGTAGCATTATTTTAACGAAAACGTCAAAATCCTTAAGCATGTCAGATAGTGAATTTTAAAAAATAAAGAGAGAATGAAACTACCTTCTATATTTCTTATACCATGAACCAATTCGAGCTGAAAATGTTCCGAAGCAAGCTTACTCTCTTTCGCTCTCTCTCTCAAAAACAGAAACGTCAAACTACATATAAAAAAAAATTGTTTCGGAACAAAAATTTTGTTCCGAAACGATGGGTGAATCAAGCTTAAATGTTGCTTGAAAACATGAAGTAAGTAAGTAAGTAAAATTTGTTGAGGCTTTTTCTTTTTCGATAACATGTGTTTACTTAACTGACTATTAACATGTATATGTATAACATAGAACTATTGTTGTCTTATTCTACTATGCGATGCTTTATGAAAAACGCTACTTACTATTTTTTTTCTTTAGGAGGATATCATGGCATATTTATATCAGGTAGGAGTAATTCAACAGCTGACGAGTCTTAGAATGTCAAAATTTTGTTGTTTTTTTAGTGTTTTGTAACCATTTTTATAAATTTTTTTAACATTTCTCTTTCTATTGTTATTCGTCAGTCAGTTATGAAGCTGTTTTTGACATTCCGTGTACTCTTTAACAAAAACAAAATGCCTGTTGTTTTTGCATTGTTGTACTTGTTGTATTCTTGCGGTTACCTCTTATGAATATGCCATGGAGGATATGTTAAATAACATAACATTACATGAGAACAAGGTGTGCTCAAGACCTTTAACTTTTACCGACAGAGCAAGAGAGTCTGTAATAGGTAAATAAATAAATAAAATAAAATACACAATACATAACACTTAAAACGAGATAACAAAATCTGTTACAAAAATAATTATGACCACAGAATTCAAAATGTTGAAGCAACATACTTGAGTGTATGTATTACAGATATAGATATAATATTAAATGAACGATATGGTACGAAAATTTAGGTACATATCAGGAATTTATATTAGTTAAAACCGGAGTGAGCTAAGCTCATAATATTGAATATTTTTCTTTTTAGCCCCTATGGGAGCCAGGCACTATTTTGGTGTAGAATTGTGGCAATTTATGTGGGTCAGGGTCGTTGTCCAGGTTCTCGTTCAGTATACCAACAGGGGAGAGGTAAGCTGAGCCTGACCATTGTATACCCTTTTCCAACTCATGAATTTCATTCAACAGGGCGTTTTCGTGAGTGGCCAATTTTTCAACAAACATCCTTTGGTGATGAAGTGCATATTTACAGAAGGCTTGGACTCCTGAAGTGTCATATACGTAAGTATTTGAGTATCTCCTTGTGTGGCTTACGTAATGTTTATTGATACACCTCCGCAGAATCTTCCGTTTGAAAACATGAATAATTATTTCATTGTACAAAAAGAAAAGGGAATTGCAAAGTTTTACATGTGAGCTTACAACATTAAAAGAAAAAGAAGGAATGCACAAGTATAAGAAAATGTATTAACGGAAATGATACAATGAAATGTCAAATATCAAAAGGATTGTCATGTTCTGAATAATGACATTACAATTAGGTTTTCTACCAAGTCTATGTCATGCTAGCGGGGGCTATGGCATAATTCACCTGCCTCCCCTCCCTTGTTTGACCTACATGGAAGACGAACGAACAAACATATCATTTAAATGTTTTAAAATGTCCTTTAAGAACATATAAGACATTGGATTTTAATAAAAGCAGTTTTTAAAGTAAAAAATATTTTTTGAGTGTAAACCTAAAAAATGTTGCAGCATCCGCTAACATGTGCACTCGACGCAGTCTGATCGACGATCAAATAAAAGATCATAAGCAACATGTGTGAATTCTTTCTGCACAATTGTGCAATGAAATGGAAATCACTGCTCTAAACTTATTAAATGTAATAGGAGCAATCGACCCAAATTATATAAAATCAGGGAAGAGGTGATTGATCTGACGTTAGTGTCGGACCACTAATGAATACTCTAGAGCATTGACTTCTCACGATCGGAACCTTTGCCCTTTAAAAATCCCAAGAAGGTGAAGTGGAACAGTTTTGAAATGCGGGGAGGGGAATAATTGATGTTACACACATTGTAAAATCTGTTCAGAATCTTACTGAGGATCTTAGGAGGACCTTTCTCAAATCATGTCCAATTAGACGGCCCCAACGAGCACGTATAGGAACTGAGCTAATGGTTACAGCTAAAAGGGATTCCAGGGCTAAATTCTGTGAGGATATTGCCTGTACTAGCGAAGCTACATAGATTCGAATAGTAGTTGCTAAGAATCCTGAGGTGCCAGGCCTGTTAATCGGAACCTAATGGTGGCGGAACGGATGACGGCGTGACGAGAACATCTCTCGAATCGAGTTGATTTTCAGGAGATGTATGCTTTTGAGTTACGTACCTGTGGAAAGAGGTCGTTTTCATTCTTAAGGCGGAGAAACACATAACGCCGAAGAACTACAGACCGTTAAGCCACTCCTCGTTTTAACTGAAAACCTTGGAGAAGTTCATTGATATATACGTTAGGAGCAAACACGGAGTCAACGACACAGCCCTACATGAAGTAGTTGACACCATAGAGAAAGTTCTGTTTTTGAGAAGTACATATATATTTCCCTCCTTTCAGAAGCAATATACACCGTTCTAGTGAACACTGGCTCGAGTGACATGGTAAACTGATGGCTTAAAAATACGTCATCAGGGACGATCCAATCTTCATGGGGGTTATCCTCCATCAGGAAAAGACTAACTAGGGGCATACCATAGGGGGAATATCATCACTGGTGTGGAACTTAGTTATTAATCAAATCCTGATGGAACTGAAATTCGGAGGCTTCAGAATTATAGCATATGCTGACGACGTGGTGACATGGTCTATTGGTGGTTGGAAAGCAACTTCCAGCGATCTTATGGAGTCGGCACTGAAAAGTGTACGCAAGTGGTCGGAGAAAAACGGCTTGGGTATGAACCCAGGTAAAACCGAAATTGTCTTGTTTACTCGGAGGTACAAAATTCCGTGCTTCACCATTTAGAAACTGAACGGAACGGCTCTGAGACTCTTAGGTAAGACAAAGTTCTTGTCCAAGCTGTCGACATGAAAATACACTTACCATGTTGGGTTTGGCAAATGTGATTGCGTGTATTTCCAGAGGTGAATAAAGCTGGTTAACATATTATAGCTAGGCCTTTACCTGGGGATTTCATGATCAATCTTTGTAATTGAACACAATCACAGTTTTTTACACACACTTATAAATTCAAATATTAAAATGAAATTGATAACCGATTTTGTTTTCAGTATTTCAATTTTCGGTGAACAAAAACAGCTGAAATTTTTTTTAATTAGTTGTTGGTTTTTTAACGAATACAGCTCGAAGACGAAAATTGATGCAAAATTTAATGAAAAATAATAGCTATCAATATTTTTGCATTTTGACAGTAAGGAATTTGAACGTGCAACCTCAGTGTTAAGCTAATATAAATTTTTAGTTGGGGCCAATACAATACAATAATTTGCATGACATAGAGGTTTTGAAACGTGGATTATTTGTAAGTATTATACTGTTATTTTTATTATTTATTTATTTTATTGGTGTATAAATACTTAATGTAAAATAATAAATAACAAGATGTAGGTAAAATAAACAGCTAAAAGCCGACCTTTTCAAATGACAGAAAAGGAACAACGAATGAGGTTGATACAATGAGTACATTGACGTAATGGAATTTGCCTCCGAAAACAAAAATTCTAATAGTACACCAAACGACAGATGTTGAAGTACTGAAGTGCACAATAAAAAAAATCGAAAGTAAAAGCACAACAAACGAGCTTATAGCTGTCGACATAAATCAAAGGTTTAAACTTGCCCAACTTTATGCGGTGCGTTGACAAAGAAGTACCATATAGAACAAAGCACAGAAGAATGCATTTTTCATTTGCTGTCCGTTATGGCCAGACGTCGGCACTAATAGCCCCCGGGGCCGAACATATTCGGCTTTTTACGCACATAGGACACGAACATCAACAATGTTCGTTAAAAAGGGCGTAAAATTGCATTCAGTTGCTTGTCAGCTTCTAAAGAAGAAGGTTCATGTCTCCTTTTTTCAGTTTCAATGATACACCCAAAAAAATATTACGGTAGGATTCACTATTTCCAATGAGATTCACTAATAACAATGAGAAATGATCTCCATTTTTTGGAAGAATATTTGTCAAGTTAAATACGTAGTCTTTAGGGAGGATTTGGCGCTGTAAATTTTTTCTATTTTTTTCCACTACATAAACATATTATTAAGTTACACTTGAAAATATTACTAACAATTTTCTTCTGGGTTAGCACATGCCTCTCATAAAGACACTCACATTTTGAGCATGTTCTCTTTGTGCCAACGTCTCGTTATGGCCTATGTGCATTGTTTCATTCGGTACGTATCTGCATAAACTTGAAAAGCAACTTTTGACTTTCTCTGCTATCAGCTGGTTTGTTCTGCTTTTTTCTTTAGATTTTTCGTTGTAGGGGAGACAAATTCAATGTACAGTAGGACCTTGATTATCCGTGATGGTCGGGACCGGAAGCATTCCGGATAATCGATTTTCCCGGTTAATTGAGTACCAATTTGACTAGTTTTTTAATAGATATTTTTATTAACCTTTTCATGCCCGATGTTGCCTATAGACAACATTGTACATTTTTGTTCATAAATCCCGTAATTTTTAATTTTTTTAAAAGATTTTTTTTGCAAACAAGCTTGGTTGAAAACGTAAAAAACCAGAATACGTAGGACTCTGAATTTAATATCACTTCATACTTAGGCCATGACTAACAAACACATGTCCTTAAAAAAATTTAACTCTGGCCCAAAAAATTCGGGCATGAAAGGGTTAATTAATAAACGAATGTGTACATTTTTATATAAAAACTAAATAATTCAAGGATTTTATATACATATGTACAAGTTTCAAAAATATAAAAAAACCGCACTTCTCAAATTTCTAAATTAAACTAAACAGGTTTACATCCCCTTTTCGCTTGTTTGTCCAAAATAATAGAAACAATTTTTTGCTTATAATCACGGATAATAGAGGTAATCACGGTTAATCGATACAGAAAAATTTAAGTCGATCCAAAATTAAATTAAGTCGATGCAAAAAATTTTCCTTTTCCATCTCGGATGATGTTGCCGGATAATCGAATCACGGATAATCAAGGTCCTACTGTACGTCAAAGTTCTGAATGTGTCAACCTTATAATTATATATTATATTAATTTTTTGTCAGTTGAAAAAGTCCAAGTACAAGGCATATTCATAGGAGGTAGCCGTAACTCTACAACAAGTACAACAATGCAAAAACAACAGGCATTTTGTTTTTGTTAAAGAGTACTCAGTTTGTCAAAAAAATTAACCATCAAACCTCGATAGGAAATTAGTTAAAGCAATTAAAAAAAACTAAATAAATTTTATATATTGAAAATTCTTACGATTTTTATGTCATGCTAAATTACACAATAGAGCAGCACCTGTAAATTAAAAAAAAAAATATCAGCTGCAAACGTTATTCCTTATTTATTATTGTACCAATTAAAATTTGTACCTAATTTATATTTATTTTATGACTGAATTTTGAAATTGAATACTTATTTAAACTATTATCTCTTGAATTATATTGTGAATTATAATAACATATTTTCAACAGAAGATTGGCCCAATTTGTTTTAATCCCTATATCCCAATATTCTGAAAGAGAATTTGTTTCAAAAATAACACACAAGTTATTTCAGTCATAGTTTAGGCACCTAGTTGGAGACATGGAATTCTTTTTTTTTTTTTTTTGGTAATTCATCACTTTCATCTAAATAACTATAAATATTGTTAATCATCTTGCAAAAATTTTAATATAATTGGCTTTAAAATAGTAATCCTAAAGAATTTCTAGAGTGCGTATCGTTAAGGATACATGCGGTACATATGAGGGTTTATGACTAATATAAATACGAAATTGAATATCGAAACAAAATACACAAAAAACAAAAAATTTTTTTGAGTCCAAATGTCCTCAGCTGTTGAGATAAGTTTACCTTCTATGAATTTGCCTTGTCCAAGTAAAATGGATGGCGGATTGTATGCGACTCAGCGTTAATTGAATTAGCACACAACCGCGAATGCCAAAATTACAGCTCAGTTGAATATTTAAAATAAAAAATAATATAAAATAATTGAATAGAGGGTAATAAATTGACTTTTTAGGACATTTTAAATTTAATTTTTAGGTTCTCTCACTGTTAGCCCAAAAAATTCTGTATCCGCGGTTATTGTTTTAAACTTGAATGAAAAGTGAAGTTGGAAATATTACGAACATAAATTTTGTTAAATCAACTTTTCGCATAGCTTAGTTTTTTATTGTTGCATTTATTTTAATATCCTTCATTATATAAAGGATGAATTTTTAAGTAAACAAATAAAATATAAAAAATAAGATAAAAGTTTTCATCTAAAATAAATAAAACGTGGAAAAAGAAAATGAAAATCAGTTGTTTCCATTTTAATTTGTTTTAAGTTTTTTTTTTTACCAAATGTGTAAACAGGTTTTTACTCTTAAATTCAAAACTTACACAGAATTCTGCGATTTTATCTCTCTGATTTTTCGTGCGTTAAGTCTTGCCGTGTAAATATGCCGTTGGTAGCGATTTAGTAATCGCTGTAGACGATTTATAATTACTTCGATTTACAAAAACATTAAACAAAAATAGCATTCTTAATCGAAAGTGGAATAAACTTAACGACACAGTGAAATACAATTAAATTTAAATAAAATATAATACATATAAGAATTAAAGATACTGGACTTCATAGACTTTGGCTTATAACCAAATCCATGTGACTGGCACTTTTCCCCGGTCGTCTTCATAATGGTTTTTGAATGCTCCATCTACTCCGGCTTCATAACGATTTATTATATAGATTTATTATTGATCTAAACATAAAACTTACTTATTTATGCAAGCGTTTGCCGGTTTTTATATCCATTTTCATTTCATTTTAATTGTTTTATAATTTTCATTTCAGTATTAATTTTTTCACTCTTTTATGCTTTTTTACTTTTTAAAACAATTTTCTTCACTTTTGATTTATTTTAACAAAACACAATAAATTTGTCTTAAATGAAATTTCTTTTTTGAATTATAAAAAATTACCATCGAAAGTGATGGACAAAAGATCAGTCATTTTATCGTCTCTAATAATATATTGTTCGAAATGCAACTCTGCAGCTTAAAATGTTATACATACATATATGTGTTAGTAAATCGTTCCATTACTTTTGGGGTAATTTTGCATATTGCAGATGTATTTTGTGATTGCAGAGTCCTTTTTTAATATAAGCCGGAATAGTGGATGGAGATGGAAGAGTTGTACACTAAATATCCTTGCCGAAGTAAGTTCATTCGAAGTCTTTTTGATTTAATTGGTAACACCGAGGAATGCTTCCCTCGGGCAATATTTGTTTACGGTCATGCCGGCACAGGAAAAACTTGCATAGTTAAAGACTTTTTGAGTTTGGTCGAAAATGAAGAAACTCGATGTGTTCTGATAAATTGCGTCGAATGCTATTCAATGAAAATTCTTTTGGAAAATATTTTAGATGTATTGTTTTATAATAACGATTTGCAAGGAGATCAAGAACGATGTGAATCACTGCAGGAATTTATAAAATATTTCCAAAAGTGTAACATTAACAACACTCAACGAAATTATATTATTGCCTTCGATGATGCAGATCGTATTCGTGATATGGAGTACAGTATATTACCTTCACTACTACGTATACAGGATCTCACTGGTCTTAACGTTTGCGTCTTATTAATTTCACAAATACCATTTGAAAAATACCACTTAAGAACTGGTTTAACTGATGTCATAACTCTACAATGTCCTCAATATTCGAAATCGGAAACATTAACAATTTTAGGAACTCAGTTGAAAATTGCTCGTAGATTGTTAAAAATTCACATCAATGAATTATGGGAAAGCGAGGCGATAAGTAATAAGGAAAATATTTTACGACAATATGATATAGTGGAGAAAATATCGCATGAGTTTTTCTGTAATTATTTAAATGTATTTTTAAGTGTATTTTACAAAGCTTGTCGAGATGTTCCAGAATTAAAAATGACAGCAAATAAATTGTTTTTAACCTATATGGAACCTGTCCTAAATGGATCGATTGAAATTACAGAAATATCAAAGTTATGGCGAAATATTGCTTCTCCTTTACGAACAGCATTGTCTCAGGTGTATATGCGCTCTGATGATTTCAATAAGGTATGTGATTTTTGAATTATTTGATTTAGACTTAAACTATAGTAACTTCATTTGATCACCTGGTAATAAATTATATTAATTTTTTCTTTTATCTAAGGATTGTTTGAAATGTCGGTTAAACTTCACTGAATGTGTTCAATGGATTTATTCTAGACATCTAAAAAATTTTACTTGATTTTATTAGTTTTATAATAACCAACCAAGAATTTTTCCTGAAAGGAAATTATTTGTCTGCGTATAATTTCATTTGCGTTGGCTACGTTGTGGGTTATTAATCGACAGCAACTGCATCCAGCTGGTGATTAAAACTTAATATGTAGTTGTTCAACGAACGTGTTTTGGCTACAATTTTAAAATGTCGGTTTTCAGTTGCTATTGTTATGCTAATTTATACAATTGATGGCAAATGAGGTGAAGTTCGATTGTTATTCATTATTGTTGCATGAATAATTAGGAAACAAACCTAACTGGGAAATGCTCTCATCTTTTTATCGTACCAATTTAGTTGCCTACGCGACTACAACGACATTAATTGTCGTCTATATATATATGCAATTCACGATTGATCATAGTAAACAATACGCCTCGAGGTTGTACATGAATCCATTTCATTTTAAACTTTTTATTCCGGAATTTGCTGGAATAAAATGTTATTTTCCACATAATTTCAGAGAAATCCATCTAGAATTTATTGATCTAGTTGCATCTGCGCAGACCTCTTATAAATATTTTTTCGAGTCAACTTTCTTTTATTCTTTTGGATTTTATTATGGATTTTACATATTTAAAATAAAAAGTTATAATTATAATACATATTAGAAGGCATTTTAGGTATTTGAACTTTTTTATATTTGCCTATCTATATTAGTTTATTGAAATAAAAAAAAGAAAAACAGTAGTAATACTATAATTAATAGTAAATCAGTTGACAGTATTCAATAATTCTTTTAGATGCTCGAGTATTTTTTATGGTTTTCCATGTAGATTTTAATATAAAAACAACGTCTTTTTGATATTTAAGATTTTAAAAATCCTAATTGCGAACCAAACATTTAAACAATCCTATATAACAAATATTTAATTCATTTTTTTTCGTAAACTTCAACTGTATATATAGTCTTTATGCCAACCGACTATACAAAATCATTGCTTTTAAGATATCATTTGTAAAGTAAGACTTTTTTAAAACGGTAAGCTAATATAGTATTTGATATTCAATAAAAGAAAAATAAATTTATAAATTTCAGAATTCTAAATTGCTGCCAGGCATCTATTCGGATCAAAGTATTCGCAAATTGGCGCAGAGTTTGGAGCTTCCTTTTTATGCAAAATATTTGTTAATTGCTGCCTTTCTCGCAAGTAATAACTCAGCTAAAGAAGATAAACGGCTCTATGTCAAATACCATGGTAAACAACGAAAACGTATGAAGACTGTTAATGCCAAAGCCAAGGTAATAATACTAATTGTATTGAAGACAAAGTGTTATTGTTAAAATATTAAAGTCTAGACATTTTTAAAAGGTGACAGAAAAAATGTTTACATCAGTGGGTCCCAAATCTTTCAGTATTGACCGTTTGCTCGCAATTTTTTATTCAATACTCGATGAAAAAGTTGGTCTTACGTGTAATTTGCTGTCACAGATATCAACTTTAGTTCGTTTAAAACTTCTTGGTTTCGTCAGCGGAGAGAACAATATTCTGGATGGATCAGCTCGTCTACAATGCACTGTTGGTTTAGAATTTGTGCTCTATATTGGTAGAGTGGTTGGTTTCAATGTTTCCCAATATTTATGTGACTTTATGTAGTCATTATTCATTTAATTTATTGTTGAAAAATTTTTAATAAATAATTTGGTATGTCGCTAATATGGATAGTTTCATAAAGAGTTGTTTCACGACTTCGCAATTTAATTAGTCCAGTTTTAATTGATTGCTTATCAACAGCGACTATATATGGTATACCAAGACTGTCGTAATATGTAAGGTCTTTATCAAATTCTCTAAACGACTCCTTATATACAGGTGCATCGTATAATCTTAGACCGGCGTTTCGTAAAACTTTTTCTAGGTGCAATATCAGCTTATTTGAAAATTCGTCTGAAAAAGTGTCAAAAATTATTTATAGGAAATATTGTAAAAACTGTTATATTACTTTTCTCGTTTAAATGTGATAATAAAACCTGGTAAGGTGCCAATTTCCTGTTCAGCATTAATGTCGTATCGCGATTATGATCTTTGCCATCTAAAATTAATGCTGTGGAAAAATTATTAAATATGATAGTATTTTCTTATTTTATAAAACAAAACATACCGGTTGTTGTCAGGTTCAAATTAATAATTGACCGTATTACAGAAAATTTCGCATTATCGAAGAAAGGGGATTCATTAAGAGGAGCCAAAGTTATAGTCTCCATATCAGCCAGGCCAAATGCATATTGTGCTTTAATAGTTATTGACTTCGATTTTAAAGACAAATTATCATTAATGCCTTCGTTGCAAAGGTCATAAGGTTCAACAAAAAACCGGCTGGGATTAGCAGAATATCGCATCCACCATATTTTGCGTTCTCGTTGGATATTGTAAAATTTCTCTAAACCATCGGTTATGTCTACAAAATACTCAGCTATTAAAACTAGCGTTTCATTTGTACCACCGTTTCGGTAACCGAAAAGTCCGCCTTCGTTATATTTGCTGTCAACAACAAAACTCGATATTGTTCTAAATTCTACTGATTTAGAATCTTTCCTATCAATTTTGCAAAATTCTTCGTAATTTTTTCGAAATTGTTCGTTTTCTATGAAGGATAATCGAGAATTTTTAGAACACCTAAGTTTGTCGCGTTGCGTATTGACACATTGATCTACCCAATTTACTTTCGTACTACGCCATATATTAAATAACTGGTCTTTCACAATTCTTCCATTTTTAAGAAGTAATGGTTCGAATTTTACGTGGGAATTGACACTCCATATATCTTTCGTTGTTAAATACTCTGCTTCTCGTAAAGCGTTTAACGTATTCTTAAGTAATTTCATTTTTATATAACTAAAGGCTGATAAAATTTTTATTTATTAAATATTGTTTTTATGGAACTGTTTTAATGTTTAAAATTAGACTAAGTTATTTAATTCTGCTTTAATGGTATATTTCCAGGTGGGGAAATAAAATAATCATCTTCAACTAATTTTGCGTTCTTTAAAATATCCTCCCGACAATTGCCTTCGGTTACCTGATCATCACGTAAATGCAATGGGCGGTTTTCCAGTACCGTATATAAAGGTTTTTTATTATCGGTTCTAATATTCTCAATTCTTTTTGCAAACTGTATACTGCTTCTCAGCGTCTTTAAAGCACCGTCACCCTCTAAATTCACAAGAGCAAGACGTTCCAACAGTTGAATAGTTTTTACATCTATTCTTATATCTTCGTCCGATGTTTTGAAATCATTAAGGACAGGCTGATTGGGAACTTTACTAGCGTGATGTAATCGTGAAAAGTCGATTTTTTCTTTGGCTACCGAACTACAAAATTGACGAGAAATAAAACCTCTTTTCATAATGATTTAAGACAAGAATTTTCGAAGCCAGTCGATATATAGTCTCTTTTTGGTTTCTTTGAACTACAGGAGCATTCAGTAGAAAATAATATCACATAATCACTTAATCAGGGTTACCAATATTAGTTTTTTCCTATAAAATCGGATGCCACCTTATCAGTTGTTTATTAATATAATTTAATAAATTTTAGCAGTTTTCCAACTAAATTTCATTTGATTTTACAACAAAAACGACATATTTGCCGTCTGCTTTTGTTCGCCTTTCTGTCAAATTAAATTACCCCTTTTTGGTTTTGTGTTTGATTTCATATTTAAATTGAACAAATATATGTTAAAAATAAATTTTTAAAATATATAAAAAATAATAGCATAATAAATACAAATTTGATAAATAGAAAAATGTAAATTAAAATAAAAAAATTAACATATGGGCGCTCATGAATTTTATAAAAAAAACAGGTAACATCACTTTATATGAATTTAAATTTCAAAAAATGTGCATATTGAACTCGTACGGTTTATTTTTTAAATCTAATCTTGCACATAAAGCGATACACCGAATGTGGAAATAGGGATAGTTTCGGAAAAGCTCTTAGGCGGTTGAGATGTTTTCACTAGCGGGTGCAATATCAAGACGGACACGGGAGAAGTAGTCGAGGAATTTCAGGCTGAGGTCCTGGTTAGGAAACACATACCGCTGAGAGGAAATATTATTAGGTCACATCTTCTCTGGGGGTGTAAAAGATTGCCTTATGTCATATTATCTGACTGAACTGTGTTGGATACCTGGTCATTGCCGCGTATTTGGCAACTAAATTGCAGATGAACTGGATGGTATTGTGGAGTAGAAGTCGGTGATACCACCAATAAGATTCTTCTTTCGGATTATTAAGGAGAAGCTTAATTCACTCGTAAGCCATGCATGGGGACGTAGGATGGACTGTATGGTTGTCTAGTTTTAATGGTACAAGCTCAATCTTTCAGAGACGAAACTTATTCAAGGCATGGGAAAGTGATGTAAACTATTGTAGGAGTACTAACGAGACATGACTTTTTTGTCTAACATTTCTATAGACTAAGTAAAGAAACAGAGGAAACAGTGAATTATAGGTTTATATCACTGTCCTTGTTAACAGATGCCTAAACAGATATATTAAAGTCGATAGGTAGTCCATTTGTAGGTGGACTGATACATCTAAATACTAATAGGGTCTAGGGGAACGTCTTTAGAGCGAGAATTTATCTGAGTGCAACGACTATTTTTTCGCCTTTCTTTTTCGTTTCTTAATTTTGTTTCCTCCTTTTTCCTCGTTCTTATTTTTCCTAATTGAAGAGTTACAAAGGACCAATTGGTCCCTGGGTGAATGCGTGAAACTGTTAATACAGTGTAACATCGCCCTTCTAACCTAAATATCGGTATTTTAGAGTCGTAATACTTAAGTAATTGAACAAACAAAAATAATTTTTTTCAATCAATAACAAATTGACTTTTTAAACTTTTATGGCGAAAGACATTTACTTATTGAGCGTTTCAAATGAAAAATCGTCTAATTAAATTGTTTTTGGCGTTGTAATTCAATTAAGTTGTCAACAGTGCGGTTAAATAGCAAAATATATGATTTGTTTTTGCAGTCGTCATTATCTACTGTGAATTTCGCAATTGACCCTTTGTTTTGGGTGAACAATAAAAAAATAAATTGTAGAATTTTGTAGAAAAACAAGTTGTGATAAATAATGGAAGAACTGCTAAACGAAGTTGTTCCACAGGACGAACTTGAGGTAAGTTCATATATGTTTACAACTGTAGTAATTATATGCCAATGACGTTTGTCGAATTTCAGAAATTTGAGAAGAAATATGCCCGCGAACTGGAACTGGATGGAGAAGTATCGACAGAAACCAAATTTGAGTATGCTTTCTGCTTAGTTCGCAGTCGATACACAAACGACATCCGAAAGGTCAGTTTTACTTGACTTTATGTGTTACTATGAACACACTGTTATTTGGTGATTCACCAAAATTTATACGTAATATTTAGGGGATTATGATGCTAGAAGATTTAGCCCGTATACATCCTGATGGCAAACGTGATTATATATATTACTTGGCTTTCGGCAATGCTAGGATTAAAAATTACTCTGAGGGTCTTAAGTATTGTCGAGCATTCCTAGAAATTGAATCAAATGAACAAGTTCGTACATTGGAGGTGAGTAAATTGTATAATAATGGGTTTGAAACTGAATAATAATGTACATTATAATTTTTCTAAGGAGTACATTAAGAAACAAAATGACAAAGAAATGGCTAAAGGCATGGCAGTGGCGGGAGGAGCAGCTTTGGTATTGGGTGGCATTCTGGGACTTGGAATAGCTCTAGCGAAAAAGTAATAATCAATAACGGTTCACGACTTTAATCATATGTCATCGTAAATAAATGTACATAAATCTCATACAAAATCCTATAATTTATTTATAATTCTTCCCATCCTTATATGAAAAAAAGAAAATAAACATATCTGATAATCAATTTTAGATTGTGCCTTTGTGTGATTAAAAGTATTAAATTGTTTCGATTTATAATATCGTTTAAATAACAATATAATTTCTTCAAATTTTGTATTAAAACAGTTGTTTCTTTCTCTTTTATTCTTTGTAGTAAACAGAAACGCAATAAATAAAAACAATGGAATATTGGTACAGTAGTGTCTGTCTAACATTTACATCTCATAAATAAAATCAAACAGATGTTTATATGTTCACGTACGTACAAAGATGATACTGCGAATGTAAATTATTTTAATTGTTGCACAAATTATTAGTATATTTAAGCTAATTTTGTTTTGTCGTATATAGTAAAACAGTATTAAGTTCGCTATATGTAATAACAAATGTAAAATATTTAGTTGTTATATCGTTTTAGTGTCAGATTTAAATATAACTGTTCAAAAATTAATATCTTCTGAATAAAGATACTACATTTAATTCTACCGGCTTCTTTTTCCTCGTCCATAGTAAACCTTTATTATTCTACCACTTTTTTATAGTTTTTTGATATTTTTTTAAATAAATGCAAGTACTTTCACTTTACAAGAAGTTAATTGAATTAATGGATTATTTATGGACGGCAACAGAGTTTCACATGTATTGGTAGTTTACAAAAAATAGTGTTACAGGTAGAAACTGCACACCAGTTGCTATCTGACAACTTGAATAAATTTCGGATGTTATTCATTAGGTGCCCATTAAATTTTAAAGATACCAAGATATATACATATAGTGTTAGACAAAATTGTGTAAAAGATGCCCATAGTATTAGGAATTTCGACAAATTATTTAAAAATGATTTAGATTTCATTAATTAAATATTAAAAAGAGTAATTTAATTTTGACTCGAGAACAATATTTTCTTTGCCAATACTCTGTATATCTTCTTTTGCGGTATTAAGAGCTTAAATTCTAATTTTCTTTCTGTTTCTTCTGTTCAAAGTACCAACCATTACAAATGTGATACCATTACAAATGTGTGATACTAGGTCAATTAAACATCCAGTTAGGACCTATCCACGAACAATTCCCTGTTTGCAAAAGATGTGGATAATGACCGAGAAGTTGGGTAATCCGCGTTTAGGCATAAGATAGGTTCCCTGTCTTCACCTTGAGCCAACTTTCGTAGCAAGTGATTCATCTCTCACCTCTACATCAGCAGATTGGCGGGAGGCGAGGAAAGGCTTATTTAGATATATTGAGACTAAAGAGTAAACACTCACATCCCTACCTTCTACTTTAATATTAAAAGCATTGTTGCTATGTTTGGTGGTCACCAAACTTACACTCCCATGAGTGTTTTAATTTTTGCCTTTTTGACATCTAATGTTGTATATTTTTTCAACTGAACATCTGCTCTGCCATCATTTCTGGCTTAATGTTTCTCAAAATACAATTTTGTTTCTTCGTTTTTTTATTGGGTTGATAAGTGGTTTCCCGCAAGGAACTCCGCTTGCATACCCACCAGTATATATATGATTCTTCTAGTTTTTGAACAAACATTTGTTTTTGTATCATCAGCAAGTTTGGTCAACTCACTTCTGGATTTTTTTGACTCTTTGTTTTAATGCCAATCTAATTTTCAGAATAGAAACCTTTTTGTCCCTTTTCGATTTGTAACTCTCTTCGCTTGCTTATTTTTAACTTGTTAATTACTAAAAATTTTAAAACCTACTATTATTTTGTAAAAAACCGGTTCTATGAAGAATAAACGAAAAAAGAACGTAAGAAGCAGAATTTCAACATACAAATAATTGCAACAAATACTTTTGCTAAACATTGCATTATACGTTAATGTATTTTTTAACGGTTAATTAAATGAAAATTAGGCTGCATAAAAGAATTCTAATTTTTTTGTACATTTTTAAACATATGTACATAAAAAGTTAACTTTTTTGTGTCGACTTCTAACAAATCATTCCAGAAATATGTAACCAATTGTTTTTGGTAAACAAAATATGTGACTTTATTATTTATATACAATTTATATCACTGATTTCTTTTTATATATTACAATGTTTACTACATTTGATTTAATCACTTCATTTCTAAATGAAAAACTAATTTAATAATAAGTCTAAAAATATAAATGCATCGGTTACATTAGAGTTAAATTGCACTAGTCGTTTTTAGGAAAACATGTTAAGACTCTAGTAATTGACCAAGTCCTTAATAGCAGATAAGCAGCGGAACTTGTTCGGTAAATAGAATGGTTCAAAAACATGAGGGAATGGGGTATCCCAACCAGTAACACGTTTTACTGGCGCTTCTAAATGAAGAAAACAATTTTCTTGGATATATGCAGCGATTTCCGAACCAAAACCTTGGGTAAGAGGGGCTTCATGAGAAACAATTACTCGTCCAGTTTTTTTTGCAGACTGTAAGTATGATTTTTATGTTAATGGTCAAAACTGCATTACTTCATATAATACTTACTTTTACTACTGCGTCTCTGTCCCAAGGAAGAATTGAAACTAAATCTATAACCTCACAGTCAACTTTTAATTCTTTCATTGCCATTTCGGCTACCTGCAAAAATAAAATATTTAATCTCAAGCTGCACGATTTTTTTTTATATTTACCTCAAGTAAAACGTGCACTTGTGTTCCCCAGCCAATTAGTGTCACATCCTTTCCCTTTCGTAAAATATCAGCTTTACCAATTTCGGATGTATAGTTATCTAAAGGAACTTCCTCAACCGCAGCTCGATACAATGTTTTTGGCTCAAACACTATACAAGGATTGGGATCCTTAATACATGCCATCAGAAGACCTTTAGCTTTGATAGGACCTCGAGGTACCACAACTTTTAGACCAGGAGTGTGAGCGAAATATGCTTCCGGACTTTGGCTATGGTATAAAGCACCATGACCTACGGCCCCGCATGGCACACGGAATGTTAGAGATCCACAATCAAATAGACCACCGCTGCGATAACGGTATTTTGCAGCCTCGTTGACAATCTGGTCAAAAGCTGGAAAAATATAATCCGCAAACTGAATTTCGGCTATTGCGGTGGCTCCCACATTTGCAACTCCTATCGCGAAACCAGCTATACCCTGTTCACACAGAGGTGTATTAAAGACTCGATCTTTTCCGTATTTATCACGTAAATTAATTGAGCACCGGAAAACGCCTCCAAAACCGACATCTTCTCCAAACAACAAAGCACTTTCATCTTGCTCTAAAGCAATATCCATGGCATTATTGATTGCCTGAAACATGTTCATTTTTTGAGCACCTTGGGAACCGGCCGGAGTAACATTTTTATCGGGATAATATGTGAAATGTGTTCGGGTTAATCCTGGCTTATTGGATCTTAGGATATTCAGCAAAGGTTTTGTATACCGATTCATCTTGCTATGCTTTCCGCAAATGCGTTGAGACCACTGGAGAATTCACATATAATTGAAAACGATCTACTTAATCGAATGGAGGTTATGTAATCGAAATGAACAGAGATGCCATGTCATAGAATAATTTTAAAATTTGGGGGTTTAGTATTAATGCGGAAAATATATGATAAATAATTTTATTTCTTATACTAGCTGTACAAAGCGCGCGTTGCTGCGCCACCAACTAAAATAAATTTGAAATAAAGACATTACACAAATATTCAATTAATTTTGAATAATTTTATTAATTTTGTTTCCCATTGTCCGGATGATTCATACGAACGAGCCTGAGTAGTATGCATTCGATTAGTTTCTAAACTCCCTTCTCGTTCTCAATGCTCGTTGCTCGTCTGATTCTGAGGCTTGTAATGCTCTTTTCTTCCGTGATTGAGGTGTAGGTCGACCAATTGCTTGTCGCTTTGGAGGCATGATTACACGGGAACGACGTGAATAATGCGCTTAAATTTATTAGAATCTTACAACGTACCCACTTCAATTGAACCGGATGTTCAGACATGGATAGAAATGTTAATATTGACGGTAATCACCATTTCGTTGAGGAAATTAAGAAGTGGCAAAAAACAGCATTCTAGAATTGTTAAAATCGATGTTAAAAATTTTGCAGAAGATATTTAAGCATATATTTTTTGGTACCTATTTACCTTATATCTCTTCCATACAACGTAAACTTATATCTATGTATATTAAATATATATTATATATTAAAAGAAGGAAAATCAGAACGATGTCTTGTCTTTTGAAATATTTTGATTTAGACCGTAAATATTTATACTATATATTTTTAAAAATTAAATGTCTTTAAATGTCTGAGATATAAAAAACAGCATTTAAAAAATTTTCCTCAATTAAAAGGTTTCAAATTTGTGGTTGACAAAAAATCGTAAATGATGAATCCTAAAATGTCTGGTATTTGCCTGATCAACACATGATCAAATGCATAGTTTACGATTCAATTCTTTTTGAATAATTTTCAGTGGCGCCATCTATCGCATCAACTTAGAAACCTCCGTCGACTCATGCGCAACAACTTTGCTAAAGATCATAGCATGATGAAATGCATAGTTTGCTATTATATAAAGGACATACAAACAAACATTCATTTTTATATATGTATATAGATTATACTAGCTAGTGCTGTCACGGCAATAGAAATAGAGAGTTCAGGTCTGCACGACTAGTTTTTGTTAGATTCTGTTTTGGACCTACCTTTTCTTTCATACACAAAACGGTTTTTTTCCACTTATTACCTCGTGTAGAATATTGCGGATAAGAAAGAAGAAAATAAAACATGACGGTACAGGCAAGTCTGTACCCTTTTAATTCTCTTTTCCCTCTAACTGAAAACTTAAGACTTGATGAATTAGACTTATGTGTGTGCAAGCTCACATACATATTTTTTCAATAATGCACACACAGTTCTTCAATTAATAAATACAATGAATAGTACAATGAAAAATTACAAAAAACATTATTTTTATATCAGGAAAAAGTAAAGTTAAGTCAGAGGGGTAAAAAAGAAATAGATTAACTTTAGTTTGGTAGCCACCAAAATATTTTGGCATTAGATTTTTGAGCTAATTTTAGATCCTTTTCTGATATGCTTGCACTCTATCTCACATCTAGCAATTTTATTTATCTGTCAGGGTTTTTGCCAAAAATCTGCTGAGAGGAAGCCGCCGATTCTACTGATGACAAAGTTGATAAAAAATGTTTTCTTAGGGGATTGTTCTATTCGGTACTTCTTCTTTAACGCAACAGATAAAGTTGGTCAACTTTCAACTTTTGACTTGCGTTGAGTACGCTGAGAGCTATCAACTGATTTGTTCTATAGTTTTCTTTAACTTTTTAGTTGTGTGCACCACAAAAAAAAAAAGACTCAGAGCCGTGATCGTGCTATGTGATTTCTGAAGTCAAGTTTGGGTAGGCCGAGAGCAAAGAAAGATAATAATAGATATTCCATATATTGATTATAGTTGACGATCGACCAGGAGGGGAATGTTGTTATGTCTATAATTTTAGTGTTCAAACTACTACCATTCTGATGCAATAAGTGCATTATTCAGTACTACCAAAGAAAATAAAGTATAAAGAATGTGCATTTTAACATATTTTGGAATATTTTTCAATAATATTTCATGACGCGGGGGAAAGATAGAAGGGAATGATATAGAAACCAAGAGCGTAACAATGCGTTGTTCTCATCGTGCGTTTTTGTTTGACCACTTTTTATTTATTTATTTTTCTGGTGTTAAAAAACAGACGTCGGCACCAATGTCCCTCAGGGGAAGAACATCTTCCGCTTTTTACACACATAGGACACGAACATCAAGAATGTTCGTTAAAAAGAGCGTAAAAATCTTGTCAGTTTTGAAAGAAGAAGGTTCATGTCGCTTTTTTCAGACTTCAATGATACACCCAAAGAAATATCACAGTAGTATTCACTAATATCAATGAGAAATGATTTCGATTTTTGGAAGAATACTTGCCAAGTTAAGTACGGTGTCTTAGTGTCTTAGTGCAGTACAATTTTTCTATATTTTCCGATCACATATACATATCATTGGGTTAACAAGTAGACTTGACATTATTACTAACAATTTTCCTCTAGGTTAATCGTGCGAATTTGAAGCTTCTCTTAAAAAAAGCCCTCTTATCTGTTTGGGGATGGCTGACCAGAAAAGTTTACGGGTCTAAAAAACAATTTTCAACCAAAGCAGAACTGATTGAGGTCATTCAACGGGCATGGACTTCAATTTCTCTCGACTATTTGAAAAATTTGTACGAGTCAATGCCTAATAGGATATACGAGGTTATTCTGAACAAGGGAGGCCCAACACACTACTAGAAATCGATAGTTAAATCTTAGTTTTTATATAAAAATAAATAAAAAATAAGAAAAAAATTAAAAACCTTTATAAAAAGTAATTTTCCTACATTTATTAAAATATGTGCTATTCTAGTGAAACGGAATTTGATTGTTATTTTTTGAGTATTTTTCTTTTTTATGTTGTATTTTGAAAACAACTTGATACATCGAAATATTTTTTTATTTTATAATAAAAGCTATAAATAACACTACAATTGCAATCCAAAATCAATCCGCTATCTTTATTTTTTACAAAGATATAGGGGGGAGAATTTCAATTTGTAAGGTGTGCTATTCAAGTGAAACGCAGTGTATGTAAAACTGTCTATCTTTGGCTTGATAACTTTAGATAAATAAAAATAAAACAAAACATCGATTTTATTATTAAAAGAAAATAAAGCTATCCATCTTTGGCTTAAAAATTAGGCCATGTTTTTTAGATAAATAAAAATAAAAAGTATAAAAAACCATTTTTTATTAAAAGAAAAAACGAGCATTCCAAAGCATTTAAAGAAAATATACTATGGGACAAAATAAAAAATAAAATACGCCCAGCTAATGACATAGAACATTTTTAACACAAAATATTCTTCGAGTGTTATTCTGAAATAAAACGATAAAGCATCCGCAGCACATGTATTCTTGTCGCAGTGTTATGCCTGTGGCAGTGTGATGGACAACTAAATCAAAAGACACAAGAATACATACACATGTACATACGTACGATGAGAGCAACACATTGTTACGCTCTTTGTTTGTTTTCATTTTCCTTCTGTCTTCCTCCCTCTCATCGAGAAATGATTTTTAAAAACATTTTGGTGAGAGCGGGTCGTAATGTTACGACCCGCCATAAGAAATTTTACTTTTACATGATGCGTATTCTTTATATCCATATTCTTTGGTACTACTCAACTGCTGCGGTCTGAGCTTATGTTATGAGTAGCTGCCATTGGGATACCAATGCAACAATTAGCTGGAAGACTGGTACTCCGTTTTATATGGGTGTTTAGTGGAGTGCATCTTCTTAGGTGATATCAATTTTGACAGCTTTTATGAAGGCGTGAACTAACATTCCTTCCTTGGCTGCTTACATACCGAGTATGTCCACATGAAGGGCACATGCTGGTATGTGGCGAATGTGAAACGTTAATAACATGGGAAAGAATTGTCAAATATATAAAATTAACGGTATATTCTTTTAAAAAATTTACAAATTGACAATGCAAAAAATTTTGATGATTGTTAAAAGAAAACTTTTCTGATGAATGAAGTTAAAAAACCTGACTCGGCTGGGTCCATATAAATGTAAAGAATTGAAAACTGTCAGGTCTTGAGAATAATGAACATGTCAACCCAAATTTATAAACTCGTAATTAGAAGGTTGCGAGGTCAGAGAATCACCATAGATCACGCTTTGAGACTATTATATTGATCGAGGAATCCCAAGAACATCTAACAAAATAGTTGCCTTTCTGTTTGGTCTTCATGTTCTATATCAAAGTCAATAGTCCCATAGGTAGTGGTGACAGTGCACTTAAGGCGAACTGTTATTAGAAAAACATGTAAAAGATAAAGGCGACTAACTGTCTACCTACAAACTAATCCCAGTTTATAGCTTGTTTCTATTATTCCTCTGAATTTGGATATAATCTGAAATTTTAGGGGAGTGTGGATGTGAAGAGTGCTTTCGGTTTGACGGTAGCGGAAAGGAAGAAGAAATAAAGTAGTCCAAATATATTAGAATAGTTTCGGATAGCAAAGCGAATATCTCGCAACAAATTGACTGACCGCTTTAATGTTTACATCATATGGAGATCGGTACCCTCCGGGAAATTGCAGTTGAATTGTCAATACGTATCATTTCCAAACTCAGTTGGAAAAGTCTAAGTATAACGTTGACAGATTCTATAGGACTCATCCTTAATTTGTAAATGCAATCATTTGAGAATTTCCAACTACTGTTTCTAGTTTTTACATTTTAATCTTTGTTATTGCGCGCAATTACATATAGGTTGTGTTTTAAAGTACCTTATTTTTATTTCATCTTGTTTGTGCTTAATTTTTTACGTAATATTTTATTCTACAAAAAATTGTTTGCATGGTTCACTGTGTCAGCACAATTGTGCTCGTGTAAATAGGGCCATTGAGTCTACTTTTTTTAAATACGTCTTGTTCCATTACATGAATTTAAAGGTATCACAACTTTGCAAAAAAGAGATATGATCTTTTACAAAACAACAATAAATTGGCATTCGGGAAAAGTATTTGCTTCTTACATATAAGAACTTTTTCACAATAAAAATAGTCAGAATGTTTTCTTCTAACTTAAATAATCTGGCAATGCTGATAAAGTGTTTTCGTTGCCTTAGGTGTAAAAACGTTTATACAGTGTAGTGACGACAAATAAGCCACTAATTTAAAATTTTAATATATTATAATATCGTATAGTATAAATACTATTTGTATTTATATCATATATTCCTTTATTTTTTCCTTATTAAGAAATAATATATTTTTATGGATATTATGGAAACTAACGACACATTGCCTGATGACCTCTGGAAGGATTCATTTGACAAATTATTGGATCAAAGACCGTGAGCCACCTGAAATTGAACTTATTTATTTTAAATAACTTTTATTTACTTTTAGCTTATTAAGAGAATTAAATGTAATCAAACGTAATATTAGAGCGTCCTTTAATATGAACTCCAGTTATGAAAATAGCAGTTATGATAAATCTAACGTCTTAAAGTTAGAACAAGAAGAAACTTGTAAGAGTCCTTCGACCGAAAAATTGATAGGGAACAATCATTATCTTGAAGTACCTAAAACTATTAAAGACAAATCAAACAATCGTATTATTAAAAGCAATATTATGTCTACACCAGTCAGGAGTGAATTAAAAACCAATCCCTTTAAATGTATGATCTCTCCAATAGGATTGTGGGAATTAAAGAACTTTAATTCTAACACTCAAGATGTGTCCAAAGGAGTTTCTACTGAAATTGGTTTTAATGCAACCCCAATATTAAACAATGTGATTATTGACAAGGATTATATTGAAGGAACTGCAACACTTGAGTCAGTTGAACATGGAAAACATTCGAATTACTCCGTAGGAAAATCGCCTCTTGAGATGGTACAAAAGAAATGGAAATCTAAACATAATCGAAAACAAGTATGTTTCGTTTCTAAGAAGGCGAATATTGAAAATAATATAGATTGTACGAAAGCCAGCCCTAATTTAAAGCACAATTCATCACATTGCTTTATAAATTTGCAGCCTGGAAAATGGAGAAAATCTCTGAACTATTTGAGACTGATACAGGGTACGTATTAAGTTTACGAATTTAAGCTGAAGTCTACATATGCACTTATGTGAAAATCAATAAGGATACCAATATCACATATATAGATTTAATGAGATAGGTTTTATTGAATTATTATTTTACAATTTTTATTAAATTAAGCTTAAAATATAAGTTCACGTTGTGAAAAAAAGGAGTAGTATAATAGAATTGCACTAATTTCAGATATAACATTATTAATGTTAATATTTAGTCGAGCCTAAATTGTTGTTTAAAACTGTTATAAATTGTTTATTCCACAAATTCTCGATCGGGTTTGGATCTGGTGACAATGCAGATCAACCTAAAACATTTTGCTCGCTGAAATTTTTCACTTTTTTCTTAAATGTTAAAATAAAAATAACTGGATAGAAAAATTTTGATATTGTAACCTGCATTTGTTAACTATGTTTGTGAAGCATAAAAATAAAAAGAAGTATTTAATTTCTTTACTGTTTTTTTTTTTTTTTGAAAGAAGCGTACATAAAGATCAATCGGCTTAGCGTTGCATTTTTTTTGCTCGCTACTGTCTAACTTTTGTCTAAAACCTCCAGCAGAAATTTCGAATTACTATCCCAAGTTTCAATTAATTCCTAGTGTGCAAATGTGCATCATTTCTTTCAGGAAAACGTAAAGGAAATCAGTATTTTATCAGAAAAGTAGTCGTGTAACCCATGCCTGTAGACAATTTTGCAATATTTCGGTAAAAACCACCAGTGGAAAAATACCTTTCCCACGATTGTATTGCTTCGTAAAGTAGTTGAGCGAAAGCTTATTTTTACTATTTCGTGTTAAAAAATTCCCATACAACGAAGGATTTTAATCTCCCGAATTTTCTTACATATCAGAGCAATTTACTAACTTTATTTTTGCGATTAGCATAAATTGAAAGCTTTGAGGCACGACGTGCAAGATTTTGTGTCGTTTTGACCATATTGGGTGTCGTCAGGAACAGTAATTAGACCTCGCTAAAAATGGTTCTAAAACTACTTCCGGTGGAGGTAATGGTGAAGGGACCCTGAGTCTAAGGTTTACGGACTATACCATCAGCGCATAAGATTTCGATAGTGATTCTTCCAGACAGTAAATAGTCTATTTAACGGTCATGCAATTGTACGGAATTACAACTTATAATTTTATTTAAACCAGTTTTGGCTAAACATGTTCTGTTCATAAAATCTGCGTGTCCAGAAATTTTTCTTAGGCTACCAAGCGCTGGACAACGACAGAGAAAATGTTCTAGGATCTTCACTTCTTTCTCGTCGTTCCATCTTCTGCAGAAATCGTTATCAGACAAGTGCACACAGAGACACTTGGTTCTGGGTTATAGCTGCTAAGGGGTTCCTAAGACGAAATCTGGTTAGGTTGATTGCGAATTCTGTTCTGCATATATCCATAATGTGCCAAAACTGCAAATAAGTGAATTTTGTGTGGAAAAAATACTAATCTCATGTATGCATTCAATCAAATTTTACATTGTGCCGACTTTTGCAAGGCCATCGGCTTTGTTAGACGAACTATGTTAGCTCGAAATTAGTTGTGGTCTACAAGAAGTCCCTTATTTGGAAAGGAACACGATGGTACTGAGTAGAGTAAGCAAGAGTAGGAGTGATCATGTGATAAATCGGAGAGTAAAATCTTGTTGGAACAGGAGGGATTACAGAATCTAGGCTGTTATGGCTCGTATGGGATTATTTTAGAACGGCAAGGGCGAGTATGTGGATCCTCTTTCTGCAGGATTTGTACAATAGTGGGAAGCCAGAGCATGGGAAGCCAGAGCCTGCTAGAGCATGGAATTAATAATTAGAATTTTCACGTTAAAGGAAATAAATTTTTCACGGCAACAAAAATTTCACTTTTTAAATTAAAAAAATTAAAATTATGAACCGCATTGGAAAGCTAAAATATTCTATTGGTATGATTGTTAATATTAGGACATAATTCGTATATTATAAATTGGACAAAAACATTTATTTTTAAGATATTAATTTTTTTTTTAACAGTAATCACTATTTATAATCTATCCTATTATTGAGGATAATAAGCAAATTTTATAATGTTTTCAAGTAATTGTTGATCTCCAGTGAGAACAAAAACATCAACACAATACAGTTATAATCCTAATTGTTTTTAATGTTAGCTATTCTTCTTAAATAATCTTACTTGTTAAATAAATGAAGCAAAATAATAATAATTATCGAAATTGTAGGTCAATATCGCTTTAGTCTTCTCAGTTCTTCAGAATCATCCAGTAGAGATATCGCTAGTGGGTTGCAGTGGTTAATCTATTAAGATAGTTTTCGCTATATTTCTTTATTTCATCCTTGACTTTTGGCACGTGTAGGTCATTGCGTCATTTATTATTAAATTTGAATTGTTTGTAAATCATTTTACTCCTACTGTATGTAATGCTGTATAAAAAGTAGATGGCTATTGCGCCGCAATAAATAATTTACGATGGTTTTTAATTACCACTAAGTTTAAAGCTTTTTTATGTAAACATTTTTTAGAGAATGACAAAAACCGAAAATCGCTTCAAATAAAGTGCCCTAAGGGACGGAGTACAGGAGATAAATTTTCAACAGCTGTAACAAATGTTGCAGGCCAACGTAAATCAATTTATATAAAACCAAATTCTGTTGAGAATGACAATGAAATTAGATCGTCGTACAGTCTAAGATGTAACGATTTTAAGCAGCACATATTACAGCGTTGCCGGCAAAGTAGAGTTTTAGCATTTGAGACTGCATACAGTAACGATTACTTGCAGAACTGTCGAAAAATTGGAGAAGGGGCTTTCGGAGAAGTTTTTCTTCATTCGAATCGACGACAAATTCAACAAAAGAAATATGACAATACTGAGGAGACTGTTCTAAAAGTAATACCAATTGAAGGTAAAAAATTAGTTAATGGTGAAGTTCAAAAAACTTTTGAACAAATTTTACCTGAGGTAATAATCTCAATGGAACTCTGCTGCCTTAGCAGTAGTTTTGTTAGTGTGAAAAAAGTTAGTATTCTCCTATTTAACATTATTTGAAATTATTTTAAAAAGTATATGTACATTGCAGGTTAGATGTGTTAAAGGTAAATACCCAGGACATCTTCTTAAGTTATGGGAAGCTTATGACTTAGAAAATGAATCTGAAAACGAACATCCAAAATGTTTTACAAGCAATCAGCAATACATTATATTAGAATTGGCTTTCGGTGGCAAAGATCTGGAATCATTTCAGTTTAAAAACGCCGAACAGTCTTTTTTTGCATTACAACAAGTAAAACAGTAACATGTCTTATCATTGAGCAAGTAGTTACTCTAGTTTTTCTTTTAGATAATATTAACTTTGGCTGTTGGAGAAAATGAATACCAGTTTGAACACCGTGATTTACACTGGGGTAACGTTTTAGTCCTTAACACGAATCAGCCCAATATTTCTTATAGAATTGGTGAAAAAACAATGACTATACCCACTAAGGGTGTTAAAACTAGCATTATTGACTACACATTGTCACGTATGACATTTAATGACTATTGTTTTTACAACGATCTTTCAACTGACGAAGAACTTTTTCTTGCTACTGGAGATTACCAATTTGATATATATCGTATGATGCGTGAAGTTCTTGAGTAAGTCTTATCTTAATTCTTGTTTTTAACATAATCATAAATTTAATTTTTTTTTAGCAATAAATGGGAAGTTTTTGAACCAAAAACGAATATATTTTGGATATCGTATATTATATCTAAATTTATTGACGGAGTTTCCTATAAAAATATCCGATCTAAAAATCATTTGCATTATATGCATAAACTCAAACAGCTGCAAAAGTCAATCTTTACATATAAAAGCTGCTTGGACTTGGCCGAAGATGTGACAATTTTCAAATAGTATATTTTTATTATTTGTTTAGTTAAAAAATATTTTTTTTATTTATTAATATGCTTTTATTTTTGCATTTGTGAAACGATTATATTTCTTAGCAAAATAATATCACTTTTAGAATGAAGTTTTTTTATTTTTATTTTAATGAATCTGAGTTTTGATCTAAACTACGAAATAAAATTAAATATTTTTTTACAATTGCATAATAATGCAATAATCTTAAAAATAGATTGATTAAATTGAAAATGTGATTAAATAATTATGTCTTGTGTATTATTGTTCGTTAAAAAACGTAAATTTCATAATTTCGTTCTGTAGTTCATTCCAGAGACGAATTGCATCAATATAAAAGTGTCTATCAGAAATTTGTTTACGGTATCTAATACAGTTTTAATCTATCTGGTGGCTTTAATGAGCCCTTTCGGAATCCAAGAAGAACCGATTGGATCAGATATGAGAAGGCTGTGTAGGAGGAACTTAGGGCCCTTAGGAGTCGTTCCCATCCTGGCATCAATGATCGAGTTGATTCTTTGACGGATATTTTGTTGTCTTGTTATAGAGACGCTTGTCCTCTCGCTTACCCGGGTAAGAGGAGCCAGACAGCTTGGTGGAATGCGGAACTGCAGAGACTCCGCTGCTGTACTAGGCCACTCTTTAATAAGGCTAAGAGGTCGGGTAAGGATGTTGACTGGTCTGCATATAGATCCAGTTTTAATGATTATAAAAGGGAAATAAAGTGCTCAAAGAGAACCGCCTGGATGGGTTTCTGCACGAGTATCGAGGATGTTGCCGACGTGGCTCGTTTCCGAAGGATGCTGTCGAAGGACCCCAAAATCCTAGGTTTCATCCAAAGGAATGATGGTACGTGGACATCCTCGAGAAAAGAAACCCTAGAGGTTCTATTGGGCACTCATATTCCCAATTGTGAGGATCCAGTAAGCTATCCGTTGGGTGTAGCTGATCCCTTCTGTGATGCTGACATGATGCCCGTTTTGGAGGATATCATTACCAGAGACAAGGTCAAATGGGCTATAAGTGGCTTTGAGCCCTTTAAGTCGCCTGGTCCGGATGGTATCTTTCCGATTCTGCTTCAGCATGCTGGTGAAATATTGCACAAATATCTGGTGGACGTGTATAGAGACTGTCTCCGGTGATGTGATATACCTGATGGCTGGAAAGATGTGCTTGTGGTGTTAAGCCTAGTCACATCGGCCCTAAGGATTATAGACCGATATCGCTCTCATCCTCTCTTGAAAACTTTGGACAGACTTATCGATCTATATTTGAGGTCATACATGGACCGATCTCTGTTGAGTAGGTCGCAACATGCTTACATTAAGGGTAAGTCCGTTGAGAGCGCTCTTCATGATGTGACAGGTTTTGTTGAGGCGAATTTGGCTAGGGGTGAGTACACACTGTCGGCTTTCCTTGATATAGAGGGGGCCTTCAATAATGTCACCACTTCCTCTGTTGAAAATTCACTAAGGGAAATACATGCCCCAGATTTTCTGGTGCGGTTTATCACCCACATGCTGGGTAATAGACTAATCCGATCGAATCTGGGTGGATGTTCTATCGTCAAGCGTGCGACCAGGGGTACACCACAGGGGGGTGTCCTATCCCCTCTCTTGTGGCTCTTGGTAGTTAATGTTGGTCTGAGGCTTCTGGAAAGTAGGGGCTATAGGGTTGTGGCATATGCCGACGATGTGGCTATTCTGGTGGGTGGAAAATTTTTGCCGATTCTGGGGGAACTGATGGAGTCTGCTCTTGGAATTTTATCCTCTGGGCTACGAAATGTGGTCTGGGTTTAAATCCAAATAAGACGGACCTTGTTTTGTTCTCGCGTCGGTACAAGATTGAAACCTTCAGATTGTCGAGGTTAGCTGGTAGGGAGCTTCCGTTTTCTTCGGAGGTCAAGTACTTGGGTGTTGTCCTGGACAGCAAGCTGAACTGGAAACGAAACACCGAGGAAAGAATGAAGAAGGGACTGAATGCTTTCTACCAGTGTAGGAACTCCATAGGTAAGAGCTGGGGTCTTCCGTCTAGGGCCATTCGCTGGATATACACGGCGATTGTTAGACCGGTTATTACTTATGGCTGCGTTGTTTGGTGGAGTGCCTTGGATAACAGTTTTCAACGGAAAATCTTAGATAAGGTTCAGCGGATTGCCTCCATGAGTATCACTGGAGTGAGGAAGAGTTGCCCTCAGACTGCTCTTGACACTGTGCTCTGCCTGACTCCGCTTGACTTGTATGTCAAGCGGTGTGCAGCACGTAGTGCCATACGCCTGAGGGAATCGGGCTGCTGGAAACAGCGTTCGATAGGTCACTCCAGAGTTCTGAATGTCGTCTTTCTTGACGGAAGATATGCACTTTCAGAAAAAGCCACTGATTATATTGTGCCTGAGGCTATGTTCCTGCCTGGTTTCAGGATACTTATACCGTATATGGCACAATGGAATGGTGGGGTACTCCAGGGGAAGAGTGGTATACCCATCTTCACAGATGGGTCTAAGTTAGGTGGACGTACAGGTGCTGGGGTTTTCTGTAGGGAACTCGGTCTTGAACTCCACTTCAGGTTGAATGATGACTGCAGCGTTTTTCAGGCGGAGGCTGAAGGCTAAAGAGGCCATAGCTGGTGGCCCAGTTTCGGATTCCGAATCTTACATGATCTTCGTTGACAGTCACACTGCCCTTAGGGCCATTGCGTCGGTCTGGTGCAAATTACGGCTTGTTCGCTTTCAGGGGGCGATTTGATAGTTGGTCCTGGTCCCCCAGTCTGCCACCTCTATGGCCTCATCAATGGGTGGGTCATGGAGAAAGAGCAGAGGCGTTGGGGGAATGGATCGGGTTGCTTTGTTTCTAGGTGTCTATGGCCTGCTGTAGACAGTAAGAGAACAGGTTGGTTGCTGGGCTTGGATAAGGCCAGCTTAAGGTTGTTTGTCGGTTTTATCACGGGGCACTGCGAGATTAGGTCGCTGACGAGGATCTGGAATAGGCCCCAGCCGGACTACAGGGTGTGTTGCGATGAGGAGGAGTTGGAAACTATCGAATACCTCCTATGTAACTGCCCAGCCCTTGGTAGATTGAGATTGAGGACCCTTGGCAGGGCCTTCTTTGGGAACTTGAATTCGGTGTCGAGAGCCGACATCAAGGCTCTCCACAGTTTCATTAGTGGCAGGCTGGTTGAGAGGTGCTAGAACTTCATCGATGTAGTCGCGCTCTCCCACCCTTTTATTGTGTCTGGTCTGTGTGATAACCCCGCTTCCCACTCCCCATTTTCCATATACCCTCCTTTCATCCTATCCCCTATACTATCCTTCCCTTCTTTAGGACGTTGTACAATGGGTCAATCCGACCTCCGGGTACTGTACTTGTCTTGACTGACAGGTACACGTCCTCTAACCTAACCTAACCTAATCTAATACAGTTAAGCTTCACGCCTCTTAGATCTGGAGAAAACTAGTCATCTATATAGATAATGAGGTTGTTTGACATATGTAGATGATTTTATGTAGATATGTACATAAGAGTATGGCATTTTAATAAATTTTCAAATGACGTGTTATAAATTTGTATGAGTATTATTGAATCACAATTTGAAAGGAGTTCATATTCGTACAGCAAGTTGGGTTAAGGTAGGTTTTTGAAAGTGCAATAACATTATGTAGTACGAATATTAAACGGAGTGTGCGAATACTCGAAAACGTGAATATCCAGAAACGTGAACGGTCCAGAAACATTAACACTTTTTATATTGTCTGTTCTAAAACGTGAACAAAAGTTGAATGGCCAAAATAGTGAAATTAAATTTTCAAGGAATTTTTTTATTTACATTCTCCCGTATCATGTTATTTACGATATGGATTTTGGGAATCCCCGCATAAAACTTATCACCTATTCTGATAACAAACTCTTTGTTTTGGTTTAGTTTACCTCTTATCTACAGATAAGTGATTAAACTGTATGTAATATAAATTATTCTCAAAAGTGGTTTTAAATCCAACTTATTATAAATGTCTTAAAAAACCCTAAAGTTTTAACGCAAAAAACTAGCAGATATTTTTGAGTTATTAAGTCGACCAATTTTTTTATATTTATTTTTTATGTTGTTACGCCGCAGTCTAGCAGGTAGTGTGTTCACTTATTAGACGTAAATCCAGGATTCAAACCCCAGGCCAGACATCAAACAAAACGCAAAAAGTATTTCTTCGGCGACTTCCTCTCAGCAGATTTCTGGCAAAACTCTGAGAGTAAATAAAATTGCCATGAAAAGTTTCTTAAAAATCTGTTTCAAAAAATTTAGTAAAACTTTGTATAAAAATATTTGATTTTACAATGCTTTTGATATTTGTTTCTACCAAAGCGGCGGAAACTTTGAAAATTTAGACGTTAAATACACTTAGTATACAAATCTAGAAAATATAAAAACATATATGAACAATGCCTCCGAAAATATTGGTTCAACTGTAAGACTGAAAAACATCCTTCCAACGATCCTTTTTGTCTAACATTCTTGAATAACAAATCGGTGAATTATCTAAGAATTACTTGTAAATGCACGACAAGAGATTCTTGAACAATTTTCACTAATTTTCCATCTATGAACATACTCACACCATCGAAAAGAGCAAATAAATCATCGTACGCACATATATCCATTTCGCTCCGCTGTTCAATTTTTCGAACAGTAAAACTCTTCTTTTTTCAAAAAATATTTATGTATGAAAAAAGTAAAATTTAAAAAAAAAATTGGGCTTTGGTGTTAAGTCTCAACTTTAGGAAAATAAAAAAAAATCCCCCCGTAAAATATCCCCCTCCCACCGATGCTAGGGGCAAATTTCTTCAACCCATATTTTTGGACACTTTTTAAAGTAATTTTTAAAAATAATAAACAAAATAAAATTAAAAAAATAATTATGAGGAATTACTGCCAATATATGTAACCGTTTTATAAATTATAAAAAATATGATTTACATGCACATGTGTGCCTTCACATATATGTAAACTTGTCTGTTCGCAATTTCGAACAATGGCGCTTATCTGAAAACGAAAAGTCGGAAAAATTTTTTGAGCTGATTTTTGACATCAGTAGGTCCTAATTACCCTAAAAAAGTATTTTTCTTCTTAAACAAAAAATAAAATTTAATCTCGGAGCGAAATGGTTTAAAAAACGGCAGAATCGAAAATCAACATATTATAGTGGTAGTCTTGGTAATTTAATTGTAAATTGTAAATTCCAGTCACTAAAAAAGATTGAATATGTGAAATGCATTGAATTGAGCTTATAGAATTATTATTTCTTTTCAATTTGCGATTTTGTACAATATTGAGCTTTTTTGTACGTGTAAATTTTTTATTCTTATATTCTATGTAAATCAAGAATAAATGTATCGTTACAAGTGTTAAGTGGAAACCTATTAATGGGATGGGATGCATACAAACAAGGTACAATTTCTGGCCAACATGGTGACCTCCAGAACGATTCTAGTCTTGCTGTATTCAAGTTGACAAGCAACCTCCATGTGGCCCCTACTGCACAGCATACTAGCACCCGTTAGATATCAACTAATGCGTGCAACGCCTTCCAATCCTCTGGACTTTAAATTTGAGTGCTGTGTAGAGCGGGGAACCCACCACGTAAAAACTTTCATTCAAGGATCCCCTTTAAAGTTGACGACTACGGCAATAGCTTTAAAATTAGGCACAAGGAACGTCCGGACACATCATGCGGTAGGCGCTAACGCCCAGTTAGCGTATTCTCTCATGAAATGTAGGATTGACATTATTGCCATACTGGAAATGGGATGGATAAGACAAGGATGCAAAAGGCTTGTATCGTGCGATATATTCTACAGCTATCATGCGGATTGTGGTTTATAAGAGACTACACTATCTTGTTTCCGATGTACCGAACCCGATCGATGATGACGGCGTGGTGATTCCGCAGCCTAGCCATGAAGAGCCCAAAGTCGCTATTATACGACTTAAGAACAATAAAGCTGTAGGTCCTGATGGCCTGCCCGCTGAATTGTTCAAGACCGGAGGTAATGAGTTGGTAGGATACATGACCAGCTTATTTTCAAAATATGGCTAGAGTAAAGTATGCCCAACGATTGAAAGTTCAGTGTCCTCTCCTGAAAAAGCCAGACCCTGCGATATGTGCCAATTATAGAGGTATAAGCCTTCACCCTATCGCATATAAGGTTCTTACGGGCGTATTGTGTGAACGACTGAAACCACTCGGAAAAACACTGATTGGAAATTACCAGTGCGGGTTCAGACCTGGCAAGTCAACCATCGACCAGATCTTGACACTACATCAAATTCTGGAGAAGCCGACAGACACCATCTTTTTGTCGACTATAGCCACATAAGGAATCGTGTTTTTAACGCAATGTCTGAGCTGGGTATACCTGCAAAGCTGATAAGGCTTAGCAGAGTAATGTTAAGCAATTCCTGCAGCTCAGTTAAGGTAGGAATATACCTCTCGGATCGTTTTGATGCCCTATGATGCGACTTCTTCTACTTCGTCATGGAGAGTGTCTTGCGGAAGGCAGGAGTGCATTGCAATGCAACTATTTTCCAAAAAAGTACCCAGCTGTTCACGTGCGCTGATGTCATTGAGATGTTACTGGTGCTATTGAACGGAAGTCTATTAAGATAGGTCTGGCAGTAAATGAGGGCAAAACCAAGTATATGTTATCGATAAGTAGGTACATGTGACCAATAATTATACTTTCGATATAGTCAATGAATTTATTTATTTCGGCTACGTTGTTACCATCAAAAATGATGCCAGTCTGAAGATCATGCAGAGATCTTACAAAACTACAAGACACTCATTCTTTTCGTACTTTAAGCTGTATGGCTATTCAATGACGTGTAGGTTGTGCAGCGAATTAACATCTTTGCGCTGGCTCGGCCATGTTTTTCGAATGGAAGAGGATGCTCCAGCGAGACAGGTATTTGTGGAAGGCGAAGGCGCACAAGAAGCAGAGGCGCCTGGTTGTTAATGGCCAATTAAGTAGATAATTACTATTAAATTGCTGTCCTATCAAAAAAATTAAGGTAAGTTTTTATATAATTTCTATGAAAATATAGTTCACGCCACCTTTACTTATTTTCGTAAAAGAGAAAAGAAAATGTCTATTAGTGATAACGGTATTATCCCATTACCCTACATTTTTACGCCTTTTTTGTGTGAAGCCAGAAATTTCCATATTTTTCCCAAACATCCCTTAAAAGGCAATTTCCTTTTGTTCCTCTTATTTCGATATTTTCTCTTTATAAAATCAACCGCTAAAATTGTAATTACTTAAACTAACATTACCTTCTCTCAGCAAAAGTGTCAGTATCTCTCTCAGCAAAATGATCAGTATTTTTAAAATTGAAATTAATTGTATTTGTTGAAATTAATTAATATTAAATGAAGTTGTATACATTGTATGATTATAAAAACAAATATATACATACATATATACAATTAAATACAAATATTATAAAACACAAAAGGGAAAAACTGCAATTTATATTGGAGTAATAAAAAGGAATAGCAACAACTAAATTCATTTGAGTGAAGTCATAAGAGAACATTACAAATAGAAACAGAAATATAGTTGTTGTTGTTGTGCTATAGGGATCTTTAATATTTTAGTATAAATATAGTGCATTTTTGATTTCTATTTATTATACAACTGTATTTCAAGAATAAACTAAAAAATGATGTTTTACAACGATGATGAAGAAACTCAATGGTTTCCATCAAACGGTCAACATCCGTTAGGCAGTCCCCAAAGGGAAAGGTAACTGCCAACGTCATCCTCACCAGTTTTCGATGAAAATGACTCACCGAGGTCTTCATCACCTGAGACAAGACAAGACAACACAGAAGTGTACAGTTCCAAGCAAAACAAATTATTAGAGGTGAAGAAGAGGGTTGCAGAATTCGAGGAGGAGGAAAGACAGGTATCGTCAAAAATCCGGAAGCTGCAAAGCAAGCTGCAAAAGATTTTAAAACGCCATAAGCAATATTTATGAAATAATAATGGTAATAATAATCATAATAGTAATAAACCTTTACAAAATTTATTTAGCCATAAGTATAAATGTAATCTTTGTCTGAGGAAGAAAAAAGGAGAGGCAATTGTTTTCCTACATTGTACACACTACTATGTCAGGAGAGTGCTTCCGATTGTGGAACAGTGACTGTGCGGATAATTAGTGAAAACTATATTAATTTGTGCGGATTTGCGAGTGCTTTGTTTTGGTGCCAGAAACGTTTAATTCTGTTGGGTAGTTCAGCAGAATTTTTAGTGTTTGTGTATAAATAAAGACTCGGGTGCCCTGGTAGTCTAGTGGGTAGTGTGCTAGACTATTAGCGTGAGGGTCGTGGGTTCGATTCCCAGCAGAGACTCTGGTCTGTGACACTACACCGAGCATATGTCCAAAGTATATATAATTAAAATATAATTTGTAATTGTATTGTAATTAATAAATAAATAAAGACTCTTCCTGGCATTGCTGAATTTGTTGAGCAATATTCATCATCCACAGTTAGTGGAGATTTGGTGTCCGGGTGTGTGACGGCACTATTAGTATTTGGACAATTTGTTGTGTGTCTACTATTAGGATTGTGTCTGCGGTTTACGGTTCGGGAATCGGTTTATTGCAGCTTGACTTTGGTGAGTTTTTTGATTTCTTGCTTATTTCTGGTTTGTATTTTTTGTTGTTGACGGTGATATGATGCCAACCGTTAAGGTGAGGAAATTGAAGGAAAGGCGAGGGTCGGGCATTCTGTCTAACAGGGTGATGGGGCCACCTTTTGTGGCCTCTGGTGGTGCTGGTTGTGTGAACGCCGACATGACCAGCACGAAAAAGGATGCTGAGCATCAATGAAGCTCAAGCGGGAGCTGTGGTAGAGGAGAAAGGCAGGCTTGGGTAGCGCGTCGGTGCCTGCGTTGAGGCGTAAGCAGAGTAGCGGTCTTCTTGATTCGGTGGACAATTGTGGTCTGATGAATGAATGAAGGCCATCACCAACAGCTTGTTCGGGGTGGTCTTCAACGATGAAGTTGAGTCATCGGTGGCAGGTGAATAAGCGTTTGCGCGGTAGATTGGATGTGAACGCAATGCGTCCGGTGCCGTCGGACGCTATGACGGTACCTGTGGCCTCTGCTGTCACGCCTGTGGCTGCTCCAGCGTGCGCTCCGGTTTCTTTGCCTAAGCCGGAGACGTGGGTTGTGCTGGTCAAGGGCAGTTAAGGAGGCCTCCAAAGAGGTCGTTCAGTTTCCATGTACGGTCGTACGATCCAGTCATTGGTTGCTTCAGGTACCACGAGTTCAACCATCGAAATTGTGAGCTCAAGGGAATGCCGTCGGCTATCTGATGTTGTCATCGGGTTTCCCTACTTATGCTATTACGGTGGCGCACGCGATAAAGTTGCTGCGGTTATGTGCGAGCTGGGCGAGGCTCTTTTGGAGTGGCGGAGCTCTATTGGTTTCGTGCAGGAGCCCGTGTCGTAAGGAGCTTACCGGGTGGTATTCGAGTATTTACTGTCGAAGGAGGAAACTCGACAGTCTTAGGGCCATTTTTTTAGTGCGAGATTAAACTCAAGTTTAAGATAATCTCCAGTTAAATTTAATCTTTCAAACTCAGTTAGCATTTTTTGAGTGGGAGTTTAAAACCTGTAAATCTGCCATACTTATAAGCAAAAATGGCAAAAATTTCTTTTTTCAAAAGTCAAATTTGTTTTCACAGTAATTAGCTTTTGCATATCTGTCTTTAAGGAAAATATTAAATTCGTTACAAATAATAAAATAAAATATAATTATGGAAAATAAAAGAGCCTCGAATTTTACGGAAATTTTTTGCGGAAAAACTATTAAGTAAATTATGTAAATTAAAAAAGAAAAATGAAGTGTAAAAAAAAACCGATAAAACAACTGCGGGAGAAAAAAATCGTTTTTGTATAGAAATCCAGGACGATTTTAACTCTAGTTTACTACATTTAGGTCGTACAAAACATTTAAAATGAAGTACGACATTATGAGAAAAAGTTGCAAAAAAATTATTTTCTGGATAAAGAGGAAGTATATAAAATGGCTAGTGGTACTAAACCGCAATCAAATGCAACGGCGATGGTCGATGTAATTTTCCAAATGCTGTAGATGGAGCAAGTTGAAGGGCTACCATCGAAATATGATGATAACAGTAAGTATCATTATAGAATTCTTCATAGGTTTTGAATTAATTTGCTTCCAATTTGCAGAAATTGAAAATGTTCTACCCACAAATGATTTGGATGAAAGCGATAATGGTTGTCGTAGTAAGTTAATTTTGATGTTTGTTATATGTATTTTGAAAACATTTCAGATGAAAAACCTATGGAATCTTCTTTTTGTGAAGAAAATTCAAAATGAGATATACTCCGAAGATACTAAAGGTCTCTAAACATTCTGCACTTGCAGCAGTAAAAAGGAAAGCAACACGAGATGTGTGGGTTGAAGTAGCTCGCATGAAGATACAAAAATTGGAGTTGGAAATGAACGTTATTGAAGAAGAGTCCAAGGTTCGAAAAATAAAATTGGAGCTAGAAATAGAAGAACTGAAGCATAGGGTTGGAAAATGTTCTGTTATTTCTCCTCCAGCGGTAAATCTAAGGAATCCTAAGGAATTTTAAATACATATACATATTTTTAAGTATGTAATAGATTTAATAATGAATTTTAAAGATCTCTTTTTTAAACAATTTCGCGTGATTTAGTTTTAATACTTGTTTTTTTGAAATAATATTTTATTTTTCTGACTGTTTTGTCTGTAATTTGGGACAGATGAAACAAAATTAACAGCTTCCTGCAACTTTTCTGGCAAACTAGGTGATTCATTTTCATTATTTAGGCAATATTATGTGAAGCACTGCTGTTGCTACAATAATAGCTTGAACTTTTATTATATTTAAACGAATACCTAATAAAAGCATTGCAAATCGTCTTCTCCAGATACCATAAGACCGAATTCTTATCTGTGACTCGTTGTACAAATTTTCTTCGGCAAGTTTTGGATTTATTAATTATTTATTATTATTTATATATTTTTTGTTTGGATATCCACTATCTGCGAGTATTACTCCATTGCTAAATTCACTATTTTCGAATTTTGAGTAAATTTTTGAATGTCGAACCAGGCCAATGAGCAACAATTTTGCTTTTTTTAAGATTGCGTTGTAAGTTGTATGGACGTTTATAGACAAAAATCCTTTTCTATTTCGATAAATTTCAGCATTGCTACCGCCTGGAGATTCCCATTCTCCCCTTTCCTACATCCTCTCCTTTTTATCCCTCTATTATTCTTTCCTCTGTAAGGACTTTTTTAGAAGTCAAATATATATTTTCATACCTACCAATTACAACAAGAAAGATCACATAGAGCAAATATGTAAAATGTACCCATTTCACAGAGTATATCAAAGCTAAGTTTTTAAACATCTGCAGAACCACTCTTGATATATTTTGTTTACTTATGCATTGTTCTCAAAAATGGTTCAATTTGGAATACAAAAACATAATGTAAAATATAGACGTATTAAATGCGGTATGGACGCTCTAACGTGTTGTGTTCACTGTTTATTTTTCATGTTTATTTATCATGGTCAATTATAAAGGAGTCTAACAAAACCTCGTTCCTAGCAGGATTAATATGCAAAACCATTTTCAAATGGTCAAAGAAATTATGAATTTAATACATACTCCACGGAATTTCCACAATTAAACAATGCCCCTAATAGTGAGTTATATCATAGTAAATATGTATGTCACATTCAAAATTAATGCAAATATATTTAAGGATAATAAGGACTAATCACAGAAATGAAATTGAAAATATTATTAAAATTAATCTCAGAAAACCATTTTATGAGTAAAAGCTTTTTAAAATTAAAGATTATGATGTAGGTACTCTGCTAACCAGCTGCCATTTTATTTAAATCTAACATTAAATTCTAGTTCCTATTGAAGAAACTTTTTTACAAGCTGCAGGAGTTAACATGATAATATTGTTAATAGTGTTCATATTTTTTTTTATTTATTTCCCTCTAAGAAATGGTATGAAAACTTATTTAAGGAACTTGACTCAAAATTCATTGTTGCAGTTGACTTTAACGTTTGATGAACCCAAAGGGAAGAGAATGTCCAACATATTGGCCAACTAACCCTGCTACAATACCTGATCTTCTAGATTTTTTTTCCGAAAATATAGTAAGGCATTTTTTAGATATAATAGATAATGCTGAATTGAGATCCGATCACAGTCCTATAATTATGACTCTGCACACGTTATGACTATGCAACTGTTCGGATTGTGAATAGACCAAAATTTAAATATGAATGTACAAATCTAAAACAATTGTAGCTTAGAAGATGCTGTTGAATCACTTACAACTTTGATTCATGAAGCAGCCAGTATATCAAAGCCACCACAACAATTAACAAATTATCAGTTGAAGTCAGATATCTTATTGCAAACAAGAGAAGAATTTATCAGAATACGAGAGGTCTTTTAGACAAAACAGAACATCACAATGCTTTAAAATACAACAAAGAATATAAAGAAGATTTGCTTAAAATTATTTGAAGAATATAATTCATCTTTCAAATGATAATGAAAATAATTTACGGCATGCAATAAAATATTTAAAAACTCAAATGGGAATTGGTGCAGATTAAATTTCAATCAAGCAAATGCTTTCAAAGAACACTTAAAAATCATTTTCAATTCCTTTATTTTAAATAATCCTCTTATAGGTGCCGATACGGAAATTTTTTTTAGATGTTCCATGTCCCATGGATGAATGGATCATTTGATACGATACATAAGCTGTAAATTAAACAATAAAAAACCCCAGGATACGGCAGCATTAATTGAAATGTTGTTAAATCTTGCAGATCTACAGTGCGTCCCACATTTATAAGGCCACTTCTATTTACAAACTATTCCTTTAATCAATAAGGTTGCTTTTAAAGATTTATTTATCTTTTCATGCACTTTTAGGAAATACTATATTTATATACATATAATTTGGCGAACGCAAGTAAGGTCAATGGTGTTTTTCGGTGAAAACCTACCCTGATAGCATTCCTCATATACATATGTGTCATTCGATTAAAATCTGTGGAACCTGCTGGCCAATGCATTATATCAATAATTTTTGATACAAACCGATTCTTTGAGTAGTTGTTCTCCTGAAATATAATTTTTTTGTGGAGGTAGTTGAAATAGCTACAAACTTTCAACTTTATATCAAAAGTTGTGGATATAATGGATTAACCAGCATTTCCCAAAAGTGTATGAAAAGAAAAAGTTGTAGTTTAAAGGATATTTGGAAAATAAAAGTGACCTTATAAATGTAAGACGCGCTATATTAACTTATTATCCAGCATTTCGAAATTTTTTGAAAGACTTATGATTAATACCAATTTAGTGTAAGTCGCCGTAGTCTAGTAGGTAGTACGTTAGCTTATAATACTTGAGACTGTGTTTCAAATCGCAGTCCAGACATCTCGAACAAAACGAAATATGAACATATATTTCTTGACGACTTATTCTCTGTCAAAAACTTTGGGAGTAAATAAAATTGCCATGAAAAGTTTCTCAAAAATTTGTTGCTCGTAGTCGACATTAGACTTTAATATAAATTGAAATATATAATTCCGGCCCAATATTATTTTGTACTAAAATCATACTGTACTACATGCACTTTTGCGTAACCAACGAGCGATTCCAACATTAAAATATTGCAGAGATATCAGTCATAAAGACCTATAAATTGCATTCGTCAAAGAAGATATAAAAAATTTTAGTGTGAATTAACTGAATATATTAAGTAATTAATCGAATGTGTTAGTAATTAAAATTTTAGATGAAAATATAGAAATACAAATATTAAAACGGTTTCATGTTTTAGCCGACACTTTAGAAAATAAAATGTAAAAATGATAAAAATTTATGAGAATATTAACACCATAAATTTATATTTTTAATTTGCATTGATTTACAACTCAAACAAATACATCGTTAGTATAATTCGCAAAGGCGCTAAGTCCACTTTTTTCCAAAATTAAGATTTTAATGCAAAACGGTAACACTATACAAAATACATATTTTACAACAACAAAAAATGTCATTATGTAGTTTAAAGTTGTTGTAATTTTGTGGTTTGCAAAAACGCTAAGTCCACAAAACTACGAAAAAAAATTAAAAGCACGTGCTAACTCTGCGAATATTATTTATTAATTATTTTAATTTTCGATCTAGGTCCTTTAAAGAAAGCTATTTTGTAAAAATAATTGCGTTTAAAAACTTTAAAAATTTTAAAAACTATGAAAGCTACTATGTTTTTTGTGCCTCCTGTAAAATTTGAAAAAAGGGACTTTACGAATTAGACTAACGACATGTTACTTTAAGAATTATATAATTTGCCTCATCTCCTTATATATAAAAATGAATGTATGTTTATTTGTTTGTGGGTTTGTTTGTTTGTTTGAAGTCTATAGACGGCTAAACGGCTGGACCGATTTTCTTGAAATTTTAACAGTACCTTCCTGTATGTCTGGAAGGAACTATAGGCTACTTTTTATTTAAAAATTTCAAGTAGGCGAGGTGCCACGCCACCCATATAAAAATGAATGTTTGTTTGTATGTACCTTATATAATCGTAAACTATGCATTTGATCATGTTATGATCTTTAGCAAAGTTGTTGCGCATAAGCCGAGGAAGGTTTCATAGTTGGTATGACCAATATCCGATAGGTGGCGCCACTGAAAATTACTTAAAATTATTAAATCGTAAACTGTGCATTTGATCATGTTCTGATCTTTAGCAAAGTTTTTGCGCATGAGCCGACGAAGGTTTCTAAGTTAGTATGACCACTTTCCGACAGGTGGCGCCACAGAAAATTACTCAAAATGAATTAAATCGTAAACTGTGCATTTGATCATGATATGATCTTTATCAAAGTTGTTGCGTGCGTATTAGCCGACAAAGGTTTCTAATTTGGTATGACCAATTTCCGACAGGTGGTGCCACTGAAAATTACTCAAAATGAATTAAATCGCTGAAAATTATTCAAAATGAATGACAAGAAATTGGTCGACCTACACCTCAAGAACGGAAGAAAAGAGCATTACGAGCCTCAGCATCAGACGAGCATTGAGACTGGAAAATTTTCGAGTATATGCCGCTGAGACTCGTTCGCTTGAACCACTTGAACAACGAGAAGTGAGATTAGAAACTGATCGAAAGCGTACTACTCAGGCCCGTTCATCTGAACAACGGGAAACAAAATCAATAAAATTATTCAAAATTAATTAGACATTTGTGTAATGTCTTTCCTTCAAATTTATTTTAGTTAGTGGCGCAGCAACACGCGCAGCAACACGCGCAGGGTACAGCTAGTATTATATAAAATAGAATGAAACTGATTGGAAATCTGATAGATAACAGCTTTAATTACAATTTCACGCTATGAAACAAACCAGATTCGGTTTGAACTTAAAAAGCCCAAGATTAGATGTTAAAATATAAAACGGTTTACGACCACAATTGCCATGCAAACGAAAAAGCTTTGTAAAGCTTTTTATATACATTTTCTTGTTCTTCCAATGTTATACAAGGATAACGAATAATCAAGTCATCACTCAATAAAGCACAAAAACACATACTGATTGTATCCTCTTTTTGTCGTAAAATATAAATAAAATTTAATCTTGCATTTAGTGTTGTGCGAAATATTAAAAAAAAGGAAAATAATTAATATATAAAGCGTATATATGTGTATATTAAGCGTTTATATATATATAAGAGAATACATATATGGAAATAAATATTTAATTTGTGTCTTATGAATATTAATTTTATTAATATTAAAATAAATAGTTTACAGTTAAGCAACTTCGTTTTCTAACAAATTGTTTGTGTACAAAATCGATACAGTTGCAGTTATTTCTTCGTAGATACTCCGTTAACTCTATTAAATATTCTTTGTTGCCGACTACTTTTGATGTCAAAAACTGTGCTGAGTCGTGCATTAACGAAAATTCATCAAAATTTTTTCGAAGAAATTCATGAAATTCATCAAAATAAGATACCGTACCCTATATATGTATGAACGTATAAAAAATATTTATATTCAGTTAAACTATGCGGATAAATGTACGTAACTTTATAAAAATGAAAAATTAATAAAGTTTAACAGACGGTCTGCCGTTCAAAAAAAAAAAAAAAAAGAAAAGAGTATAAAATAGTACGAGTATACAATATACACAACATATTAATCATTCATATTTTGTATATCATTTGGAACAATTAAATAGGTGAGTAAACGACAGTAAATCATTCAAATAAACTATACGTATGTGGAATTTATATCGAATATTGTGAATATATTAGAAACAAACAATACTTTTTATAAAAACTAAATTCAACGTATATGTATGCGGGAGTTAATGTTAAAAAATAACTACAAATGTGTAAACGTATGAAAGTATCACATAAAAACAAAGGCATATGCAGATGTAAATATTAACCTATGTTAGAGCGATTTTATTAGTCACTTCATAAAATATAAACCTGTTGAGAAAGTTTGTCCACTTCACCATTAGAAAAGTTGTTCGATACAATATTTGCATGCAAGATTAAAAATACGCACATACTATACGTAAGCAAATATTTTAAAATTATCTCTGGTCTGTCTGAAGTTGCATTGAATCCTGATACGTATGCAATTATTTTATTTTTTATTTTTTGCATAGGAAACGCATTATTAACTAAGGATATAATCTAGTAAAAGGCGTGGCGAGTGCAGTAAGTTTTTAGTTTTTGAAAATATAGGTCATCTTGAGTATGTACACTCAGCGAAGTTTAATTAAAATTCGTTAATGTAAACTTACTCTAAAACAACCATTCATGGGAGTTAGAATTAATATTTTATTTTTAAATATAATAAATAGTATAATACGATAGTAAATAATATCATGTGCATATAATTATGAAAATTAATTAATTATTCTTTTTTTTCTCTATATTGTATTCATAAACATCAGATTTTCGTTTGGAGACTTCATATATTTTAAAAGATTTTTATTGTATCTGTGCTAACTCTGCTTCAATGTGTAATTTTCTATCAGTAACTGTGAAAGTTACGTGGACACATTTTTGTTCATTTACACTTAGTCCCTTGTGATTCAAACTGGCTGTCAGATGCTTTCTTGTAAGTATCGCAATAATTGCTAGAAGTTCTCATATGCGGTGTTATCAGCAAAATTGGAAGTGTGTGTATTAAAGGTTAATAGCATATCAAAAGCACGACTTAAGTGTAAAATGGACCATATATACTATTCTGTGACGCACTGGATGGGAAGTACTAACACCACAAACTTTAGAGCGATAAAATAACTTTCTTTTTTATATTAATACGTATATTTAGTTTTAATATAATTAACAGTCCTCCGTGACAAATTCGTTTCCACTAATCTGTAGGTTTGTTCAAAAGCGATGAGTTGCCTTGGAAAACCTAATGAATGATCCACATCAATAGTTAACATAAATTAACATATAGTCTCTCAAAAATGTTAAGCAATGTTAGAAATAAACTTATGGGCCTGTTTGACACCGTTTTATCTTTACTGAGTTAGGTATCATTTTAACTAGTGCAACCATTCTCAAGGATAACACTACAGTCGCAAACTCAATATTTTGGGGGCTTAGCAGCATCAGGTGGCAAATGGATATAACAGGTCTTTAAAGACGCACTCCACCTTGAATTATTTGACTTTGGAGTGTCATCAAGACATTCCAATTATTTCTTTAGAGATTCCATGAATTCAATTAGCCGTTTTGTGCAATCCTAAAGTCTGATAAATGTCGAATGGATATGTGATACAGTCACTCTCTGCAATATATTTCATTTTGTCAGATAATAGCCTTTCCCCGTCTACTGACAAAACTTAATTACTCCCAATCAGCAGCTGGATGAAAGTTGCAAGATCAACAGTAATCTAATTTTGATAAAATTATCAAAGCAGATGTTCACTGTATGTATGTAGCTAATTTTTAGACAGGTCTCACGATAAACGATGCTTAAGTCTTTCGCACCACTATAAATACTAATTAGACTCCTTGACGTTAAATGCTTGCAATATATAATACATATATTTTTTTCTGGGTGAAAGTGGTTGATATAAATATTATGTTAACTGATTTCCACTCTAAAAATAAGTCATGCCAATCTCCTGCATTATTTACTGTTTGAATAAACTATAAACCTCTCACTTACTGTATCTCTTCTGAGAAGGTTTGACACATTTATCGGTTCACCGAGGGTCATCGCTTACAACGTATACAGAGGAAAACTATATAATTTGCGCATTGAACTGGACCTAATCGCTTATGGGATTCATGAATGTTGATATTTCGGTATTAGGTTAATACATTGTATATACGATGCGTTTAATTGTTGTAAACAAGATATCAACTTTCCACTTGAAGTATTGATTGTGGAAGCCTCTCCCGCTTGATTAGATTTTTACTTCCAGTTCTGTTGCAATTTTCAACCGATAGGTACAGAAACATTTGTTATTTTTTCGAATTAAGTAACAATAGTTCAGTATTGTTGTTCATTGTTGACTTAAATATTTCAATCATTAATTATACTAGTTACCGATAGTAGAAATAATATTTTTAAAATTTATTTCTTTACAAATTGGAAGAAGTTAGCTCGATTTGATGAGTAAAAAATATATTTAACTGAGTATTCCTCCTCGTTTTGACATGGTAATGTATTTTGAACACTTTTTATTACTTTAATCTATAAAAGTCGGTCTTTGGACATTTTACATTTGAAATAAAAAACATTTCGACGAAAAAATACTTTTCGACTGGAGTGAAAAGGAGCAGGCACATACATACACATTTCAATAAAAATAAATATTTCAATTAAAAAATAAATAAAATAAATCAAACTTTGCTTAAAAAAAGTTTAATAAAAGTACCAAATTAATCAAGAAAAAAAAAATAAAAAAGTTTAAGAAGTACTATAAACAGACAAAAAAGAAAATTTACCAAGAAACATTTTCACACTTTTGGCTAATCCAAAATCTTATGAAAATCTTTTCTTTTGAATAAAGAAGATTAAATTGGCGTCTAATCATCCAATCAATTATAAATTTAGTGATTTCAAAAATATGACTCATATATATACTACATGTATATGCATAGTATGTACATATGTTAGTGAGTATACAACTTTTAAATAAATTTAAATTAAAAATATAATGTTTATACATATAAACATACGCATAATTTTCTGTCTTTTTTTTTATTGAATTCATATTCAATATCTAATTCTAAAGCATCAATTTAAATTTGTTTATAAATTTTCTAGTTTATATGTTTTAATTAGACTGTCATCAGACGCCTTATTTAGTAACATTTTTAAAGACTTGTCACATATTTGCAATTTTTTTTTTTTGGTTACTCGTAGAGATGATTTCATAAAAATCTTCAACTGTATGTGATATGCTATGTATAATTTTTTCTATGATACATTCCAACAGACAATGGATGCCTTATAACGATGATTAATTTCAAGTGTTTTATTTGTGACCCAGAAATGTGTGCTACTAGAGAATTTTTAAAAACAAATAACCTCGAGCTGAAACATCATTTTATTCTTTTATTTGTATGAAATGAAATATGTAAATCTATTTTTACATTTATATTATTATTTTATTAACCCTAATAATTGTTAATAACTTAATTATACTTGTAGTTTTTTATGCCGCATACATGTTAAGATCAGTGTTGCCGTTTTTGTTTATTTCTAACCAAAATTGGTTATTTTTTTGTTTAATGTGTAGACTTTTCCGGTTTTGGTTATTTTTTTTTTCGTTTGCTGTCAAAATATGTACCTAATTCTGAACATGAAAACTTAATTTTTTTTTTATAAACAAAAACGTTAATTTTTGATCAATGTTAATTTCTAATACATTTTATAATACATTGACAACACCTACTAAGCTATTTCAGTACCAAAATGTCAACTATAGATATTCAAAATTATTGCAAATTTAATTTTGGTTATATTTTTTCTTATTTGGTGATTTTTTCACAAATGTTGGTTACAATAATTTTTTTTTCGTGGCAACACTGGTTAAGATACATTTTTCAGAAAGTTCAACCAGACAACTTAAAACTCGCCAACCAGGTATGTTTGACCACCCATGGTTTGTTGAATTCCATGTTGCGTTTTTCAATTGGGAAAGTCTTCTTGTAGGAAGGCATATGTCCCCTTTATCGTCTCCTCTGCAGACATCATCGATCCCCTCCTTGCCAGTTCGTCCGTCTATTCGTCCGTATATTCGTTTCCCTCTATACCATAGTGGTCCGGAATCCAGTAGAGGCGGCTGTTGTGTGGACGTATACGGTATAGAGTCCATGCAACTCCTAATGCCGTTTGATTGGACGAGATGAGATCCTGCGCTTTGACTGCTGGTTGACTGTCCACCCATATGGCCAAGTTGGAATGAGGCAGGTCACAGGTTTTGATCACGCGTGCAGCTTGTTCAATAACAAATGAAAAACGTTGGCCTGGTTAAATAATCTGTATGACCCGTCAGGACAGTTTGGAGTCCAAAATGATACTCAAAGAATGCCTAACTAAAGCCAAAATTTTATATAGCTAAGGTCATTTGAAGAAATTGTTGTTTATAATTTATGAATAATAAAAATTTTTGAAAACAATTATGATTTGTTAATTGAAAAAGAAAATTACTAAAATTGTTTCCTAAATAATCAAGGATTGCAAAATGAATTTTCATATGTACGTATATATTTTAACATTTTAATTGTGAGGGTGTAACTTATTGTATTTTTGACACTTTGGAATCATTTTTCATAAGTTAAAGAAAAATTATTAAAATTTTTTGTTGGTAATATATATATGTACATATACATATATGATAAGTACATGTATCATATACATATATATAATAATTTATGTATCAACGGTACAAATGTTCATGGCTCCAATATTATTTTTTATTACTAAATGTTATTGTTTTTCCTTTTGTTCCAGTTCAAATGCCTAATTAAGGTTAACATTCTGTTATATTCTGTGCCATCATGCCGTTACTAAGTTGATGTAGTTCGTTGTCCTGTGGCAGCATATCAGCTGTAATCAAAGAAAAAAAGAAAATTAAATTGCATCAAATTTAAATGTTTGAACGACAGTGATTAAAAAATTGACAGTATTAAACTAAATAGTTTTCAAAATTAATCTTCAGTATATTGTTTTTTGTAAGAATTTATACTGTCTTCTTTAAAAAATTTACATAAAATATAAGAATTTTTTTTAAAACTTTAATTATAAATTTGAATCTTAAGTTCGCTGTTACTTGCAAATACTGAAATAATAGTTTCCAATTAACCTTTAAAAAAAATACAAATGTAAACATATAAAGAAATAAGCTACTGATTTTCGGAAAGACAATTTGTTTAAATGGGTCATAATTTGTTGTGAAGGCCCTGTGAAGGCAAATATACTGGCTCAAACAACCGGAAAATCGCACGATTGACGGTGCAAAAGGAAAAAAGAACAAATTACGATATTTACTGCTTAGGAGCGAATGTGAAGTATATTTTCCATGTAGGAAGTCTTTTATATCGGACAGAAGATGAAAACTACGTTTAGATTAGCTTTCCCAGAAAAAGGCAAAATCCTTACGTGAAGAGTACGGGAAATCGGACAGATTTTTTAATTTGTATGGATTTTTTTTCATTGTATATTATTGATGAAAGAAATGCAAAAAAAAAAATTTAACAATAGTTTTTATTCAAGACGTATTTTATAAATATATGTTTATGGATTAAAATCATCATATTGACACGCCCCTACTATGAAACTGTTTTTTACATTGCAATTGGAACAATATTTTAAGTAAAAAGCAATTTCTATTGTAATATCATTGCTGCAAAACAGTAGAAAAGACAACGTAGATTTCGGAAGCCTTAAAGCCATTTTACAAGCTTCATTTAAAAAACTAAATTAAATTTTGCTTTTGTTTCTTTACCTGTTTTAAACAAAAGCAATTATGTTTAATTTAGTTTAACAGTTTATAATTTTAAATTAACATACTCTTTTTACCTAAACTTAGTCAAAATTATTAGGTTTTCTTATATTTTAATCACTTAAATGCGTTGGGATTTTTGTTGAGGAAATTTTTATTTTAGCTGGCCACAAAAAAATGCCACAAAATATATTAATGAGTCAAATTACCTTTGATAAATACATACATAGTTATATTAACAGGCAGGAGTAAATTTAAAATTTTTTGTTCACTGCTTTGCAGTTAAACAACTTAAGGGCCACTGTGGAATAGGGAGCAGGTTTAATGTCGGCTACTACTACTATCGAAATAGCAAAATATATATAAAAAAATTTACAATGTTTACTTTACAATGGGCGGCGTTTTGTCATTTACATATTAACACTTTGTATTTTAAGTCGTAAATGGTATAAATTTGTAAAAAGCATTAGCTGTGTTCGACGTGCGTTTATCGGAAAACGTTCTTTCTGATGAAAATTGCATAAATGAGAGCGATTTCGAGAAAGTAATTTGTGTTCCTCATTTTACCTCACTTTACAAGTACTTTTTCTTCGGGTAAATTGGGTAAACTGTCAAACTATTAAACAGCTTTTTTATTCGTGAACATTCTTTGTAAGCTATAGAAAAAAATTGTTAAAAATCTAAGTAAAAATATATTTATTTAATGAAAATAATAACAAAATATGTAAGTTTTAATTTAGATAAGCAATTTCCCAATTCCCATATTAATGGAAATGGTGACAATGAAGTAAGTAAAAACCTTTACAATTTTATGTCAAAAAAATCTAATGTTTTTTTTTAGGAAACTAATACATTAGTGAAGTCGCCGTAGTCTAGCAAGTAATGTGTTGACTTATTAGACGTCAGGCCACGGTTCAAACCCCAGGTCAGACATCAAAACGAAAATATGAGAAAATTTTACTTCGGGAATTTCCTCTCTGCAAATTTCCCAAAACTTGCCGTTCGGAGTCGACTTTAAACTGTAGGTCCCGCCACTCATGTATAAAGAAATTAATACACACAACATAAGTGGTGTGAGAAACTAGGTCGTAATCCTGACTGAAGGGTTGTAATGACCAATTATGTATGTATGTACCTATAACTTAAAGTAAATAAAAAAAGCACCTTTCAAATTGATATACATATAATGCTAGTACCTGTGGAGGTCCATTGTCTTATAGAGAATGGAAAAACATTAACATGCTTCTTACACCCATTTGACTTACAACTAGACGGACAGCCAGTTTTACCTCTACTATGGTCACACGAGTATATATTGTAAACTGCGTGCTGTAATCAGAAAAAAATTACTTACTCCGGTGATAATCTTAAAGCAAATTATAATAGTTATACCGTGTACTCATTCGACAAAAGCTCCATGATTCAAAAAACTGAATCGGATCTCAACCAGATTGGTAATTTGAAAGCAGTTAATTTTTCTCCAATAAGACGCCTTGAAATCATGACTGATAAATTAGTGTAAACATTGAATACGTTTATGACTAACATAGCCGCTTGAGTGCAGGATATGCTTGGAATACAGAATGCGTAGACGGCATCCGTTAACAGTATCTGAGACACATTTAATGTTAAGGAAGCTCATTCAGTATTTCAGAATAAATGTATATTATACGATTGCAAGCACCATCGAGGCAAAACATAAGAGCTAATTAAATCAAGACTGAAACATAATTTGTTCGGCAACCTGTGTGAAGATTACTTACAAGCAGCTACCATATGCTCCATGCATCTTCTAGATTTACGATTACAGAGAAACAATGTCGAAGTTCCTATAAATCTCTAGGACCACTCTTTGTTTGCCAGCTTTGTTGGAACGTTATATCTAGTGAACAACTAAATTCTACAGACCAACAGAAAATTCCAGTCCTTATTGATTTTGAAGTGACCAACAATTTTGCCAGAGATTGAGCCTTCACTGGATTTGTCTTCGTCTACAATTGTTACGATCTCAAACCCAAAGGCTATTGCAGCACCCACCTCAAGTATGAGATTGAATAAATGTGTTAAATGGTTGAAATTCAAAGGATACATCAGCTCACATTGTTGGGAAAATATGCCACTAAGAGCACTAGAGGAAATATATACGTCTATCTCTAATTCCAACAAAGATCTTAACCAGGCTGCTCTTCTTGCAGGGGACTGGATTCCAAGCCAGAGTTAAATTATTCATTCTGACGCACTACTAATAACTTTAAAAAATCGTTTTCTCTTTACGAAAATCTATTGGTGGTGTAAATTGTTTGTTGAAAGCCGTTTTCACTCCCGAATTTGTGCAGTGACACGATTAATTTCCCCCCCTTGATTGATGTGTCTCCAGTACTTTTAAGTATTGCATTTCGAGAGATCAATAACACGATTGCTAGAGTCAACACAAAGAAAGTACCCGTATTAGACAAAGTAAGTTACAAGATACTAACAGGACTGCTCCGAATATCCACAAAAATTCTTTTTTCAATTTTACTGCTGTTCTCCATCATGAATATTGCACTAAAAAAGGATTTAAGATCGCACTTATTTAGATAATTTCAAAAAGATTGGCAAAAATCTAAGTGAAAGAGTCATGTTGACCTATAAGTTTAATATCGGCAGAGCGAACAAATGTATTCCGCTCCATCAATTTGACCACTATTGAACAAACTGACAAGGTATTGCGAGTCATAAGAAGAGCATTCAAAGAGAAACAGCACTCTCCTCTTTTTTATCGCAATTCGCAGTCATTGAACAGAGTTTGGTACGAAGGACTGATTTATAAGTTAAAACTAAATTTTCTTAAAAATGTTTCGGAGTTATAGGAAAATTATAATACCTACCGAAAGTTTGAATTTATGAAGGCTACTTTCTAAGTGTTCTCTAGTCGATTGTAGCCGGTATGTCACAGGGTATTATCTTGGTCCAATACACATTCCTCTATATTTGTTGATGATACTACTTTTATGTACACGCATAAGAACCTCCATGAAGCATCTTTACATCTACAGGCATAATTTTTTTGGCCAGACATATGGTTAAATCTATGACAATTAAAAGTTAATGAATAAAAATGTGTTCGCGTAACAGTCACGCTCAAAAAGATAGACACTACAGCCCTGATCTCAACACGATGAACAAATTACTACGGCATCTGAACTTATTCTTGCTTTTGGTCGGGAGTAAATTGTTTTTGTTTTAGAGTTAAGGCTTGAACACTTATTGAAGATACAATAAATAAATTATGGAAAAAAAATTCTAAAATCTTGATTAAAATTTTCGGCTATTTAAACATTTTCATTATTTTGGTAGTCAAATTTTTTCCATTCCATATTGTCCTTCCCTTAGTATTTATTATGTTTATATTTTCTCTCTTCATTTCACTTTTGTCGTAGTAAAAAAAACTTGTACAATTGAATTTCGTTATATTTCTTATGTGTGAACATACATAAATACATACACTAACATACAAATGTTTATACCCAACATACATATGTACATACATATGTATATGTTTTATAACAGAAACTATTAACTTTATAAATATTTATTTTATTTTTATTTTATTTTAATTACTGTTTTATATTTTTTTAAGTTTAAAATGCATGCAGTTGGTATACATTCAGCCATGGCGATCAAACGCCAACGCAAAAGGCGTGACGAACAGAAACGGGCTCGAGAAAGACGCTATAGTACACAGAGTTCAGAAAGTGGGGAAACATTTCACTCGCCGAGTGGATCCTTTCGGCGTAAATTTCATCAGGGTCATACAGCTGTTAAACCTGGTCCAGGTCTCGATAGTCAGGTAATGCACATTCAATATAAACATTTCAACTCTTTAAAGAAATTAAACAGTTATTTACGTACATACATATATGTATTATTTATATAAGGTTGTCACCAGCATCGGAATGTTGCACATTGGTATTGTATTCATAGTATTTGGACTATTTTTGTGTGGCGCTGGAATTATACCGGATGAAACTATGTCTTGGAATGTTTTTAGTAAGTACAAATTTTTTAGGAAACAAAACCCTATTTCACATAATAAAAGTTAATAAACTATACTTAGTAAATACAAATATTTTAAATAAATAGAATTCGATCTTTCACAATTTTTTATAATTAAATAATTTAAAAAATATGATACTATACATACATAAAATACAAAAGTTTGTATAAAAATTTATAGTTTATATATTTATTTTATTAATTTATTTCTGTTTTATTATAAAACAAACCATTTTTTACTGTTTTGCATAAAACAAGAGAAAAATAAGGAAAAGTTTCAGATGACTCCATAGGTACCCCCAAAGGGGAAACCTGAGTAAATTTAAAATTCAAAGGCTTAATATATGAAAATGTTATCCCTTGAGGTTAAACGATTACGTAGCCGTTCTTTGAAATGATCTCCTAAATACTCTCTTGAAGTCATTTCGGGACTTTATGCAAGAGTATTAAGCCTGTGGGCACTTTTTTCTTGTAAAAATATATTGCCTTACTAAAACTTTTGCAGATTATTTCTTACTTGAGACAACAAATTTTATTGAAATCAGAAAGAAAACTAATTCAGAAAGCTTTCTAAATCCTTACTCAGAAACAACATTACAAATGTATGGCTGACTTAATAAACGCAGTTTGCAATGTAACCTTACAATGCATGGTGTTCATAAAAGCATTAAAATTCGTTTTGGCAATGCCTCATGTTCATTATTGCATGGGAATGCTTTTCAGTGCGCATTATTTGCCAATTTCGTTCATAGTTTTTATTTGTGATTCTTTGTAAATATTTACATTTATTGGCGGCAAAAATTTTGTGATAGAAATGGCAGATTTGTAGCAATTTAAATGTTTTTTTTTATATAAATACAAATGTGATTTAACATTTAATTTTTTGTACATAGTGAAAAAAAAATGGAATCATGAAAGGAAAAAGCTACTCATTGAAGTGCGTTTGAGGAATGAGCCAGACTTCAATTAAAAAAAGAAAAGAAACTCAATTTGGGAACAAAAAATGCGGGATATTAAGGAAATTTATATCATTTTTCCATTTACCAAAGATATTTTTATTTAAATATTTATTATTATATTTATTAAATATTTTAAATATTTTTGATCAAAGTGCTGCCTGAATTTTTATTATCAGCCAAATTGAAAGCGGTTTTCAAAATAAGCCTGCATTTTTTCTGAATATTATAAGTTAATATAAGTTAACATTCATTACTGCTTTAATTCCTTGCTGTAGAATTTCAATTTGAACTACTTAACAATCATTTTTGTTTTATTTTTTAACTTTTTTTTTACTTTTACTGCGAAATTTCTATTATTAATTGTACATTTTCATACTAAACGAATTATTTCTCTGAAACTTTTCTTGCCGAATTCACTTAAAATCTTAATAAATATTGAATTGTAATATGTTTCACATCGAAATGGTAAATTCTGTTGCAAATCTCCATAATTATTTCTGTAACATTTATGGATAATGAATGTGTTTTTATAGTTTCGTTACATAACTTTGTACAATTTGTAGATTTTATTTTAACTAGTCGATAACGTACCGGAATTCAATAGTTGCTTATATAGGTTCGTAAGGTTTCGTAAAAAATTATTACACAAATATTCTAAACATCCACCCACTTTTGCTCGCTAGTACACATTGTCTCCTACAATAGGCCGTACATCATGCTATCGAAAATATTGTATGTATTTCGGAAATTTTGTTTTTAATTATCATTCCGTTTGGTGGAACAAACAAACATTGAAGTGAGTGCGCATAACATAAATCACAAAAAATTCACGTTTTTCGGTTCCTTCACGATAATGATGCGAATCACTCATCCAAGATTGTAGAAGAATAATTTCTGAACAATGTTACATAATAAGCCAAGACTAAAGATTTCATCACAATAATGTAGTAATGGGACATACAAATACACACCATAATTGCAGAAGTCTGGAATATTGGAACAGAAATCACACAAAATTTGATATTTTCTATAAAAAATCGATTAGAAGTTTTTGTCGTTAAAGGGTATCAAACCACTTATTAAAAATCAATTTCGAATAAATTAATTTAAATGTCCATTGGCCTACAGATAATTTCTTTTTTTTTGAGTTAAGATTTTTAAATTATGTTTTGAGTTTTTTATATGAAAGTAATCTATTTTGTATGTAATTATTAGAAGCACAAATTGAACAATTTTACTTCATTCAAATCAACAACTGCTTGTTGAAATATTTTGAAAATAGTCTCCACCTGATTAGATTACACTGGCAGCCGCCTCAACGAGGACAGTTTACTTGGGACGCGTTGTAATACCGCTGGTAACTATTACGTCAAATAATTATAACTCCTGTTTGCCATCTCTCAACCATTCCGAGAGTCTTATTATAGTGTGAATTTTTCTCAAATCGCCTTTGGCTAGACATGCTTTGTCAATGAACTCTGAGTGTCTAAGAATTCTTCTCCTCATGTTCCCATGTTCTGTGGTCTCCTCTTCTTCCTCTAAACCTGTTATCTGTATGGGCGATTGTAATTGTAAAAAAGTTATTCTGTAAATACCTCATTTGACATACGTAACTTCAACAAGATGACTGCTACCGTTTGATCTAATATATACAGTCATTTATTCTGTCTGTTTTTCGAAATCACCATAGAAATCAAAATAGGTGTTCTGTCGGACCCTAATTTTCGTCGAAAAGACATCTTCAGCGATGAGGCCAATTTGTGAATGAATTCGTACATGAACAAATAAAACTGTCAAATTTGAGACGATACAAATCCACATGAGATCCAAGACCGGCGTGGATGTGAATTTTAGGCTAACGACGTCATCGGTCAATATTTATTAGAGGACGACGTTGGCCACCCAGTCAACGGCGCGCACTGAATCTGAATGATCTAGATCAACACGGTCATCTCACGTCAGTGTGCTCCATCCTGAGAAGCCGTGGCGAACATTTCAACGATGTATAGTCCACACATAATGAGATCAACAAGCCTTTCAAACTAATAACAATTTTCCATGATATCTCGCACACACTTTGCTTATTTAAATTTAAAAATATTATTTCAATTTAAAGATGATTAAATTTCAATATTATGGCCAATAAATAAAACACAATGTATGTATACGGTTCTCTTTTCTATTATAGAATGAAAATATTTTATTAGAATATTTTATAAGTAGCCCAACTTATCATATATACAAGGAATTTATTGTCAAAAGAAATGCCTGTTTTATGAATTTTTCTCCATTATAACAATCGAGGGTGCCCTGGTAGTCTAGTGGGTAGTGTGCTAGACTATTATCGTGAGGGTCGTGGTTTCGATTCCCACCAGACACTCTGGTCTGTGACACTACACCGAGCATGTGGTCAAAGTTACTCAGCTCGTATATAATTAGAACATAATTTGTAATTGTATTGTAATTAATAAAAAAAAAATAAATAATAAATAAATAACAACCGAAATCATACATATATCGAAGCATGTTTAGTCCTGCATTCAATACGTTATATACGACATATTAATACGTATGCATATTTAAATAGTCAGTTCAGTCGTCCGTCCTAAATTCAGCATAGAATCTATGGTAGTGTGGGTTGACAGAAAAATAAAACAGGATCAGAAGTCGAATTAACGAAATTATTTCCTCCAAATAAAACAAGCATTGGAAAAGCTTTTAGAAAGCGAAATTGATTAGTTAATGTCACTAACGCCTCGCAGATGAGCTGCTGTATATTTTTTTTTTCAAAATATAGGATATTCCATTAATTGCTAAGATACATAAGAAAATAGAATAAAATTTTAAATATATTGCTTTAGTTTTTGCCATCTAAATTTGAAACATTTTTATTTTTCCTTTAATTTTTTCGAACTTAAATATTTTTTTGTTTCAATGTATAATTTATAAGTATTTTTTTTTTAATAAATTAATAAGACCTCAAAGATTTGAAATATCTATCATTAAAAAAAGAAAACGTGGCGCAAATATTTGCAAAAATTCTGGTGGTGACTAAATTGATCACATTACATAATCTTGGGGAAAGCTTTCAATGCAGATGTTCGCTGCTTGTAGCTAATTTTCACATAGCTTCGACAATAAGTGACGCTTAAATTTTGATCTTTTCTTTTAAAACTGGATTCTAAATGTCTATATCCAATATGGTGTTATAGTAAACATTTATTGAGAACTACGTCACACATAGAAAGAAATTCAAAGACGCCAAAAAAATATCTATCATACATAAAGATCCCGACATATGAATACTCTTAGCTGATATACATACATCTAGATATATATATATATATCGATATATATGTATATATGTAACGGGTGTTTGAGTTGAAAGATTATTTAATTTGGAATTCAATTTTAAATTTTAATTTTAGAATTGAATTTTAATTTTGAATTGAATTTAAATTCAATTTTAGATTAGATTTTAAATGAAAAACTTGAAAAAAACATCTTCGTCTTCATGAAAAGACCTGGTCACTGACAATTAAGGTTGATCCACAGATTCTTAAAGCGGCAGTAGTACTATGATTGCGCATACGATTCACACAATAATAAGAATCAGCCTTATGCTGATCAGTTAAGCAGAGCCTTTTGGAGTCGGTGGCAAAACTCTTAAGGGCAACACTGTGAACTCCCGAATTGTCCGACTAGAAATTCCTAGTTGGAATTATATAACCAAATTTCGTCTTAAGGAAATTATTGGGGGTTATGTAGTCTACATTTAACCCTACTATCGTCCGTTTTGTTAGGAATAACTATTGTATTATGTAAAAATGTTAGCTTTGCATTAGTCTCCAAGGTGGTAGGTAATGCTACATTTTTATTATTATATTTTGGTTTATAAACATAAACAAAATACAAAACATGTTCAAATGTCATCTTTATGTCGTGATCATAACATTCTACAATCGTAAGTGGTTAGCAAGATATAAAATTTATGTTTTCGTATATTTAAAATAAAAAATAATATTTTTCTTTCTTATTCATTTATTTTAGGCTCAAGTTCGGCTTGGTGGAATGAAGTAACGTGTACTGGACTATTTTCTTTGGGCTTGGGTTTATTTCTACTCATACTAAATTGTTTGATAAGCCGAAAGGAAGAGGAAGATTTAGAAGATTATGTACAACGTCAACTAACCAGATCTCGTTCAGGGCATCGTTTAGAACGTGATGTCGAGACAGGGGTCCTAACAACACGTCATGCCCGGAAAGCTGTTGCTCTGCAAAAAAATGGGCGAAATAATTCAAGTACCGATGTTGCTTTAGTAAACAGTTCAGCTGCAGACAACGTACCAAACGGATCAATAGTTGGACGTAAATATAACATTTCAATCAATAGTGCAAAAACAAAAGACTTGAAATTTGTTCATGTTCAATTATTTTATTTTTTATAGGTATAAATACTTCCGGTGATATACTTTTAGAGAAAATAGTAGAAGAAGACAACTCATATCTTAATAATGGCAGCGTTGGTGTTTCACCAATCGAAATAGAAAACGACACAAAACAGCTCCTACGAAGCGAATCTATAACTGAAACAATCAATATAACGAGAATATAAAATTAAGTATTAATAAAAAGAACACCTTATATAAAAATAATAATTATTATTATTAATATTCTTAATCCAATTTATTAATATTTAATGGTTTAACTCCCTCTATATCTACTCTTTTTTAATGCTAAACTCATACAAACAAATTGTGTTAAAATCAAAAATGTATGTCAAGTACTAACTAAAGTCAAGTACTAGTTTAAATTATATACAATACATAAATTCATATACATATACATACATATTATGTATTTTTAAGATTAGGACCACATCCTTTTATTATTAAGTATTAATTAGAACCAAATAACAAATAATAACATTCTTGGAATTAAAAACAAAAAAATAACGATGAATAAGAAAAAATGTTTCGTGAATGCTGGTAAAAATTACTAGTACTACAATACATAAATAAAACAAATGAAATACAAAAACTTATTAGGAATACCTTTCACGGGTTCCAAAAAATTTCCATTTTTCCACACTGTGCGTTGTCCATACCGTCTTAAATATTTCAGAAATCTTCCTATTTGCAGCAAGTAAAACTAATTATATTTATTAATGCTCATTAAAGTACAATATAAAACGATAATTATACTTGCCACTCGTTGAACGTTTTTTTTTTGCGTATTTTTCTGACATTAGAAATAATAATAATAAGAAACAGAATAAAAAGAAACAAAAGTCCGAGTCATATAGCATCCGTTCTACTTTGATATTCCCAACTGACAGCAAAATAAAAACGTATCAAGTGGCGGAGAATGAAAACGCATGAAACAAAACACGTAGGAAAACATGTATTTCAATTCTGCTGTCGACTGAAAAAGTCAAGGTTTAGTGTATGACGGATTCTATGCGGCTCGCTGTTAAGGTTTGATAGAATTTTTTTATTTTCTTTTGGAACATACTCTTATAACGTATATTCTTTTGAATAAGAAAACTTAAAAATATAAGTTTTCTATTAATATTGTAAAATGTTAACATATTTAAGTTAACTTCTACATAAGCTAATCATTTTAAATGTTTTTTAAATTATAACGTTTGCAGTATGTTTCTACATGAATATTCGTACTTTGTATTGTTCTATGCACTGCCTGCAACCTAATGAGATTTATTTGTAGTTTTCGAGTTAAGAAAAATAAAGAAAATGTGTAAGATATCTTTTTGGGCGAAGAGGTTAAAAATATTACTGACTTAAGTTACTAGAAAAGTAAATTGATTTAGGAACAGTACAGTTTGTATTCGAAATAAAGGGTAACCTCTAAATGTATTCAAAAAAAATGTATTCAAAACAAAACCGCCTTTAAAAATTCGTCCTGATTTTAATTGGTTTAATTTCATTTTTGTGTCGTTGAATAACCGATTAACCGAATTGAATAGTAAATAACAGTTTAAAACTATTCTCGGAGACCTTTGAGTATCAAATAATTTGAAAGCGGTATATGTAAAACTATATGTCTTAAGTACAGTCGTGATGAACGCCGAAAAGTTTGATCTTTCTGAAAAAGGGAAAGGGAAATAAAATTGATAGCGCAGGGTTTCAGTTGAAGAGTGTTGTATTTTTTTTAATAATGAATATGAATCACAGTTAAATAATTTATTTTATTATAAAAATTAAAATGATTAAATAAAATAAAAGAAAATAAAAAACTGTAAATTTTTTTTAACAAACGATTTATAAAATATTGAACGACATCAACGACATGAAATTTGAGTCAATGAAATATATATTTTCGTGAATTCGTACAATACCTTAAAGTTTCTTAATTCTGAAAGACTTTTCTAATATTAATAATTTATATTTTTCTTTTTCTAACCAAACATCGTCATATGCGGATTTATCTCTCTATATTATCTTAATTCTCTTGTGAATTTTATAATAAATACTATATATTTTTGTCTTCTTACACTAATTATTCGAACGATCAGTTACTCCCTATAGATAAACATTTGCCGAAATACATATTGATATGAACGAACATACGCGTTTTTTAATAACGAGTTGTAAAAACCAAAAAATCTCTTTTAATTAATAATTTTTAGCTTTTGTTATACAAATTCCATACATACTTACATACATACATGTGCCTAAACGTCACTTTAATTATCTGCTATAATTTTTTCTACAATTAAATTTATTTCAATTTCGTAATTTAAATAAATACTAATAATTTATATTAAATATAACTCTGCAGTAGAATAACGTTCTCATTGATGAACATGAGATGATACATTTAATACACATAAATTATCTTAATTGAAGTATGTAGAACCATAAATTGATATTGTAATAAATATAAGATATTCGGATTAAAAATAATTATTTTTGTGAAAGTTAATACAAATAATAATTAAAACATAGTTACATACATACTATATTTATTTATTTTTTTGTTAAACATAATGAAATTATACCTGCCTTTGTGAGTGTAATCGTAACCATTACATACTTTATTATTTTTCACGCGAATATTAAAAAGAAGAAAAAAATTAAAATTAAAAACAAAGTAAATGCACATCTTTAAATCACAACTATGTACTATTTACATACATATATTGAATTAAAAAACGATCTAAATATATACAATATATTCTAATATTTAATATTAAAATATAGGAAACATATACATATATACCATATATATACATGTACATATATATATTCATATATAGACATATGTATATATGCATATATGGTACAATGTATATTTATAAAAGTAAGACTTTCCCTAAAAATATAAAAGAAAAAATCAAACTTATTTTATGTAAATGTACAAAATACTATGTATTTAACCTTTTTATATTAATATGAAATTCTTAACTTCTAAATCAAGAAAACCAAAAAGAAAAAAAAAACAAAAACAAATAAAAACAAAAGACTTTTCTTTATGCAATTCGCAAATACTCGAATGCCTGTTATGTATTTAAAACCTCTATTATTACTTTATCATTTTTATTTTTTACTTTTAAATAAAATATAATCAATACTCATATATACATACATACATACATACATATTTATGTATATATATTCATGTATATATGTATATGTATGTATGTATTAAAAGAAAATTTATTTAACGAAGTTTTTCTACGTTGCACAGTTTAACAATTTTTATTGTAAATAATCGAATCATTATTAAAGTTTTGCAGACAAAATAAACTTTTTTTCCAATAAACTTTTATTCTTTTTTTATTTAAAAATATAATTTTGTGAGTAACAAACATATACACTGACGAGCAATAATTATTTAATGTTCGAAACATTTTAACTTTAATCGGAATAAGATTATAAATAGTAATAACTATTTTATTAAATTTTCTGCAATTATTCTTTAGTATTTTGACAAACAAATTTAAATGCCAATTTAATGATAACAGTATAAATACAAAACTATCGACTATAAAAACAAAAAACTACAAAAGACTAAGTATTAGATATTAATGTTTGTTTTTTTATCTATAATACATTACATGATTACATATCGTCCTTCTTCAAGCGCTTATTATCTTTAAATTTAAATAAAAGAAAGTATGTGTGGGAGGGATATCATTGAATCTTTTTTATTTTTTTATGAAAGACGTATTGATTGCCATTATGTGTGGAATAGAAAGAACATCGTTCTAGTGCCTACCACAGATTCTCTTGTGGTAGCGCATCTGAAATATCTAACTTTCCATAACTCTGGCGCATAGATCGGTCTGAAATTGTCTGATGATATGCTTTATGTTGGCTTTTGGACCGATATGGTTTGTAGTTTATTCGCATACATCTGCGACTTAAGAAAAAACCTAATGTGGTCAAATCGCAATAGCGAACACACGTCGTAGTCAGCTATGGTGATTTGGCAAAACATACTGGACAACAGATAGTCTTTATCAGCTATCAAAGTTCAGAAGTCCCTTATCAAAGACCCTATATTTTCCACCAAGATCAATCAATTTTTAATAACATTTACCGTGCGTTTGAGAGATCCCAGATGAGCAATTAGTAGTACATTAAATAATGTTTATTTTGTTAAAATTGTCAACTTACTTTACAAAATGAGCACTAAGATCGAGAAAATATTAAAAAACTAGTTTTGCATTGTGCCAATGGTTGGATCGTTAAAAAAAATAATTTATTCCATAAATACTCCTGACGAAATATTTATGTAAATACTTCTGAGGCAAACCAAATGTCGCTAATACTGTAGTTACCCACACGTAACGTAACGTACCGTAGCGAACGTTCTCTTTTTAGCATATGGAGAACAATGTAAACGATTACCGAAACGTTCTCTCTCGTTAGCAAAACGGAACGATCTGTATAAAACAGAATTCTCTCACGTTTTTACGTGACATTTGAACATGAGAGTTAATTAGCAGTGTTGCCATAAAAAAAAATAATGTAACCAACATTTGTAAAAAAAATCACCAAATAACGAAAAATATGACCAAAATTAAATTCGCAGTTTTTTTTATTTTATTTTTTTTCAAATTTAAATTATAATTGAAAAAAAAAGAAACAAAAAATAACAAAATAAAATTATAGTCTTACTAATTAATTAATTTTAACAAACAAAACAAAAGCTATTTGTATAAGAAAAATAATAACCAAATCCGGAAAAATCTACACATTGAACAAAAAACGGCAACACTGATGATGAGTCTGTATACCAATTTCTTTGCATTGTGCTGTGTTCGTTTGTGTGTTGCTTTGTGTTCTATTTCGTTTTTATTTACATTTTTCGTTGACATACAATGCTGGACAATTCAATGGAAACTGTTCTTAAAATGTACTTTTTCATTGTAAGAATTCGAAAAACATAACCAATTTCTGTAGAATTTAACAGTTATTTAGGAGTTTTATTTTAAACATTCTGTTTGATGTATTAACAAACAAAAAAGAATTGCATAAAAATATCATTGTTCTAAAATTTTAAAGAAAGTTTCCATTGTTTTGTCAATACCTAAAAATTGAATATTTTTACTTTTCTTTATAATTTTAGAAGAATGTTATTTTTATATAATTTTTTTGTTTCTTAATACATCAAACAGAATGTGTAAAATAAAATTCATAAATAATTTTTCAGTTTCTTCAGAAATTGTTTTTGGTTTTCGACTTCTAACAATAGAAAAGTAAATCTCAAAAAAGTTTCCATTGAATTGTCCAGCACTGTATGTCCCGTTTTATGCCTTGGTTACCCAAGCGTTAGAAACGTAAAATCGTAACGTACGTAGCCTTAAAAACGTTTGTGTGGTTATAGAAACGTTTAAAACGGGACATATGTCATCGAAGAATGTGAAGGGTAAGCGTTTACATTGTTCTCCATATGCTAAAAAGAGAAAGTTTTCTACGGTACGTTACGTTACGTGTGGGTAACTCCAGCATTAAACGATTTACGATTTTACGTTTCTTACGCTTGGGTAACTAAGGCATAAGCATTATTTGAAATTAATTATCATTCAAAGCTTGAGGGCTTGGCTTAGTATTTCATTTCGTTCAATTAGTCGTGACTTTGCCATAACGCCATAACCACAACATAACCCATAACCATAAACAGCTGTTTAAGTTTTAATTCTCTTATATTTTTCAAGAGTGCAAATCTTTCAAATTAGCAATCAGCTGTTTGTGATTATGTCGCAAAACCAAAATTCAGTCGGCAAATGCGGTTAAGACAAGGACGTTATGGCAAGTCAGCATTACTCGATTAATGATGCCTATAAGGTTGGTTTAAACAGCTGATTTATATGATTATGGTTAAGTCACGACTATTTGAACCTTTAGGGCCTTTGATAATTTATAATGAAATAATGGAAAAAGTAAAATAAATTAAAGACAAGTACCTTACATTTTTCAAATCCATAGGGTAGACACATGGAACGTTTGCACCCTTCACAGGGTATGCGCTTTCGCCCAATTGGCGGATGCCATCATGATATTCAGGACTGACATCATTGCCATACTGGAAATGCCATTGATAGGATAGGACAAGGATACGAAAGGCTTGCATTTTGCGATGTATACTATAGCTGCCATGCGGATAAGAACAAATTCGGATTTGTGATTAATAGACTTCGCCATCTTGTCTATGGGTTCACACCTGTGAACGAAAGAATAGACACAATCCGCATCAAAGCAAAATTTTCTAACATCAGCCTTATTTGTGTTCACGCCCCTACGGAAGAACAGGACTATGTGATGATAAGCGCCCAGCTCATGACGCCAAAATCGCCCTCGGTGATTTTAATGCGAAGTTCAGGCAGGAAGGTATCTTTGGCCCCACTGTCGGACAGTTCAGTCTCCACGTGACCAACGGCGCGTAACATGGTAGTATGTAGCACTAAGTTTCAGCATCTCATCATTCATAACACCACTTGGATGTCTCCCGATCGATCAACATCCGACCAGATTGATCATATTGTGATTGGCGGAAGGCACGTCTCCAACGTACTAGTTGTGCTCACATTCAGAGATCCAAATATCGACTCGGACCACTACCTTGTCGCGCTTCGAGGTCTGCGCGTTCTAGTACATTACGATCACAAAGGACAGCTGAGGCATTCTCTGCTCAACTCTCGGATGAACTCCGTCGTTCCCCATCTAATCTCAGCGACATTGGTAGACTTTGGTCCAACATCTCAAATTCCTTACGCACTACTGCGGAATCAGTTCGAACGCCCACCCCAACGAAATCAATGGTACGATGAGGAGTGTTACGAGGCAGCTGCAGTGAAAAACGTCGCATACAAGGAAACTTTGCAGTCCGCCGCTACGCGAGCATTTGTCGAGAACAATAGAGAGAGGAGATGGGATGGGAGACGCCCTTTCAGACGCAAGAAGAGGGAACAGGAAAGAGCATGAGTAAGCCGAGGTGTATAGATGTAGGAATGACGCTCAAAATTCTTTCAAAAGGTTAAACGTCTAACCGAGCGTCTCTGAGAGTAAATATAATTGCCACGAAAAGTTTCTCTAAAATCTGTCGTTTGGAGTCGACTTTAAACTGTAGGTCCCACCACTCATGCATAAAATTAACACACACAACATAAGTGGTGTGAGAAACTAGGTCGTAATCCTGACTGAAGAGTTATAATGACCAATTATGTATGTATGTATGTAGGTACCGAACGTAATCGATGATGACGGTGTGGAGATTCCGCCGTCTAGCCATGAAGAGGTCAAAGTCAAAATTATGAGCCTTAAAAACAATAAAGCTTCAGGTCGTAATAGTCTCCCCGTTGAATTGCTTAAGATTGGAGGTAATGAGATGGTAGGGCGCATGCACCAGCTTATTTACAAAATACGGCTAGAGGAAAGTATGCCCAACAATTGAAACCTCAGTGTCCACTGTCCTGTCGTAAAAAGGGAGACCCTACGATATGCGCCAATTACAGGAGTATAAGCCTTCTCCCTATTGTATTGTGTGAACGACTGAATACACTCGTCAAAACACTGATTGGAACTTAGCATTGCGGCTTCGGATCTTGCAAGTCCACCATCGACCAGATCTTTACACTCCGTCAAATAAGTCGACACGCACCATCTTTTTGTCGACTATAAGGCAGCCTTTGATAGCCAAATAAGGAATCGTGTTTTTGCCGAAATGTCTGAGCTCGGTATACCCGCGAAGCTAATAAGGCTATGCAGAATGACATTGAGCAATTCCTGCATATCGATCAAGGTAGAAATGGACCTTTCCGAACTTTTTATTCCGTACGAGGTTTAAGACAAGGCGATCCCTTGATCCCTGAAGAGGTCTCATTCAACTTCGTCATGGAGAGTGCATCGAAATGATAATATTTTACAAAAAGCGTCCAGTTGCGTGCGTACACTGACGACATTGACATTATGGGGTGTACCAAGCGAGATATTACTATCGCCTTTAGCGCTATTGAACGGGAGTCTGACAGTAAATGAGGGCAAAACGAAGTACATGTTATCGACAAGTAGAGACGTGCGGCTTATTGGATCTCATATTACGCCCGATAACTATACGTACGATGTAGTCGAGGAATTGATTTATTTTAGCCCCGCCGTTACCACCAAAAATGAAGTCTATCTGGAGATCAAGCGCAGGTGCTACTATGGTCTCAATAGGCAATTAAGTAGCAGAGACCTCTCTCGTACGACAAAACTAATACTCAACTAGACGCTTATCATCCCCGTGCTTCTTTATGACGCAGAGGCAAGGACATTATTTAGCACTGATGCAGCAGGCTTGAGAGTATTCGAGAGAACAGTACTCGGTCCAGTGCAAGTTATCGATAACTTCCGTATTCGAACTGTGAGCTGTATGAGCTCCTCAGCGACATGGACATTGTGCAGTGTATTAACATCCAACGGCTGTACTGGATCGGAGGAGAATGCTCCGGCGGGATGGGTATTTGATGCGGAGATTTGCAGAAGTCGGCGAAGAGGACGACCTTGTTTGCGTTTAAAGGACCATATCGAGGAAGCCATATATCGATTGTTGTGACCAACTGGTGTAGGCCCGCAAGAAGCAGAGGCGCCTGGAAGGATGTGTTAAGGCAGGCAGAAATCCGTTAATAGGGTTGTTAATAGCCAGTTAAGGAAGTAATTACATTTTTCCCTTTCACTTGACCACTAACCGCCTGTTAGCGCTAATATTTTGAAAATTAATTCACAAAATTTTCTTCATAATTTATCATTTAAAAGCACTTTAAACAAAAATATTGTGAAGTGATACTCGCATTGCTTATGTACATAGTTTAAAAAGAATATACAAATAACTTTTTAAAACTAGGCTTACGGAGGTTGATTATATACCTATTTTTTACTAAAGTGAGCCAATTTGACTCATACAAGAAAATTTAAGATTTTTCCAAATTAAATAGTTCCAAATCAATTTAAATGAAATATTTATTATCAAAAACATTCATGGAAAACATTTTCTCCCTTTTTGAAATACATTTTCCGCAAATATTTCTATTACATTTAGTACAATAGTTTGAAGATCAGAAGAAGATTGAAGATTTGACAATTATTCCGTGCGTTACTAGCATGAATTTCTGTCATTGGAATGGAAGTGTTCTCTACTCCTTCTCTATATTTGCTTCTTAGCTCTTCAGCCAATTGGAAAATAAAATCTTTTCGTGAAACATTTACTTTATACAGAATCCAAGCATTGAGAGCTGCTAAAACTAAAATGTTGTAGAAAACTTGTAGAGGCCATCTTTAACGCTACATTTTCGGGTCATTTGATATATGATTTGATATATGCCATCATACCTTCGTCAATTATCAAATTAAATGCACTACTTGGCGAACCAAGCATAATATGCCTTTTAGCACAGGCAGTTGGATCAGAGACGTCTTTTTGTTAGGAGCTATATAACAAAGATCTTCATCTTCACTGCTTGAAGATTCAATATTATTGAATTCCTCTTCTAATTCAATTTCGTTATCAGTTGTATCCGATTCATTGTCTGATTGGTCTTTCTTTATTTTTAGTTTTCTCAACAGAAGACAATTTTTCTGATTTTTCCCATAAATGAACGGCTCACACGTGATGAATAAATAACACGAAATGATGACAGAGATGGGTAATAACGTAGCGAAAACAAGTAACAATCAGAGAAACAAATTCACAGGCTTGACTGTTGCCCAGGCTGTTAAACTATTAAATTAATAAAATATGAGTCCAATTGGCTCACAGCCGTGAAAATAGGTATACCACATTCGATAATGCGAAATGAAGGGGTGTGTGGGGAAAAGGAATGAACATTTACATATATTTCATTACTTAACTAAAAACCAATGTATGATTTTAAAAAGTTATATTAAAGTTTTCTATATATATAGCGATAAAATTTTTTAATGAGTCAAATTGGCTCTAGTGTTAATATACAAATAAACAAAAACGTGAGCAAAAATATAAGTAAAGTAAGTAAATACTAACAGTAAGTAAAAAAGTCTCCTTAGTCTAGAAGGTAGTGTGTTTTTAGACGTTGTGAACCTCACGTCTTAATAACAATAAATTTCCTTTTATAGATAATTTTTTGTTTAAAAATGTATTTCAAGGTAGTTAGTGTACAAGTTTTTTTTTGCTCACTGCACGTAAACAAACCATTTGACAAACACTCGCAAGGCGAATTCATATCAGGTGGTGTTATTAGCCCATGTGACTGCTTTTTTCAGTATGCATAAATGTCAAACATATTGTTTGCGTACAGTGAGCAAAAAAACTTGTACACTTACTACCTCGAAATAACTTTTGAACAAAAAATTATCTATAAAAAGAAATTTATTGTCTTTAAGACAAAAAAAGCTTAAAAACTATATTCTGATTATAAACACTTCTCTGTTGATTACGTAACAAGAAAATAATTGTCGAAATTAAGAAATTCCCACATTTTTAGGCAAAAAAGTGGTGATTTTTTGACTATAGCGACCGAATTTTCTAGAAAGCCATCTTAATCAAAATCCTGCGGATTAATTTATTTGTTAGTTTTTTTACAATAAGTGCACACATATTTTTTGCTCACTGTATATATATTCTTTTGTTTATTTATTTTTTATTTCCTTTTATATTTGTATTCTACACGATTTATAATTTATTTAAATATTCTGGATATCGACCCCTTTGCGCGAAATTATCGTATATGCCAATTTTTTTGAAATTGAGGTTTTGATGCAATCTTGTTCTACATTCAAAGAGACGTCACCAGACAAAATATTGTAGGCGAATTCCACTTCGTTGCTTCAAAAATTGATTGAATACTTTATCGTATGTTACACTCCATTTTTTCTTGTGAGCGATTTTATCGTATTTGCCAATGAAGAATATTTTGCATATTGTAGTTGTTACAATATTTACTACATCTTTCTTTCTAAGTTAGAATTTGAAGGTAAAGGAAATTGCTCGCTTTATTTTGTTTTTTGCTCTGTTCTTTTTACCGTTAATTTTACAGAAAAGGCTATATTAAAGTTGAAAAGAAGCATTTAGCACGCATTCTTTTTCGGATCATGTGTTTGCGATAATCAGTTATTGTAAACCACTCCAAGTAAAACATTGTCTACAGAGAAATTAATAAATAGTGCCTTAATAATGCTATCAGTTTATTTGCCACAAGAATTTCAAAACAAGCAAACCCTTTATAGGTGCTACACTCAATATATGAACGATAAGAACCTCAGCAACTGCATTGTGTCGAATTGGGTTTTCAGACAGGTTTTCCAAAAAGATTTTAATATAGGTTTTCATTTGCCAAAAAAAATCGTATAAGAGACAAGGCTAATTTTCTAAGAGATCAAAATAAAAGCAAAAATGTTTCTAGTTTTGTTTGCGCCAGCTTCGATTTGCACAAAGTTTTGAATACTCCGCTCGGAAATAATATAACCCTTTTTAACTCACACAAGTATGCCTACTACAATTTCAGCGTTTATGAAAACGGCACTAGAAGTGGTTATTGTTATTTGTGTGGTAAGCGTGTTGGGAAGCGAGGCTGCAATGAAATTTCCACAGCTCTGTATAAGTGTTTAATAATCGTAGACCAAAGAAAGACAGTTAAAGACATAGCCCTATATTGCGACAGTGGCACTGGTCAAAACCGCAACAAGGCTGTATTAGCTATGTTGACACATTTTTTAAATTTGTCAAATCTGGTTGAAAAAATTAAAATAACATTTTTTTATTTACATTTACTTCCCGGTCATACAATGATGCCAGTTGATTCTGTGCATAGCACAATTGAATCATTTGCACGCAGGCGTACCATTTGGTCTCCAAGTGAATGGCCCACAACTATTCGCAATGCACGAACTAATCCATCGGGGTACAACTGTATTGAAATAGGCCACTCAGGGTTTGAAAACTGGAAGTCCTTTGCAAGTCTGTTACTACCAAACAAAGTTAAACTAAACATAAAGTTCACAAAGCTTTATTAGACAAAAAATCAAAATCAATTGAACTCTTTTACGGATATTCCGACAATTCCACTAAAAAAAACTATAAATAACTTTAATTTTACCTTTAAGTTACAAAAGTTGTACAATTCACCTTTGTGTATCTCTTTGCAAAAATTCAATGATTTGAAAAATCTATTTTAAAAAAATAGCATACCAAAATACCGCAATGAGTGTTTAAATTTAAAATATTCTGTACGCGAAAAAGTCATGTTAAATGGAAGCGACGAAGAAGATTAACTCACTTATTATTATTATTGTTTTTTTTAGTTTTTTTTAATGTATTCATGCTTCAGTTAAATATTGATTACATTTTTTATTACTTTGTACCATTCTAAGTTAAAAAATAATGAACAAATACATAAAACCACTAATAAATCTTTATTTCAATTCAATTTTTCAATTAATTTGTTTATAAACAAAAAGAAACAAAAGAGAAATAATGACACAAAATAACACCTTTATGTCATTATATGGATTCGCCTTTGTCATTTCTGGCTTATGGCGGATTTCATTTGACATTGGTGGTCACCCAAAAACAACAGAAAATACATGTTTTTTTTTTTTTTTGTTCAAGGCGATGTCATATAAGGTGGTGTTCAGGGCGAACTCAATAAGGTGATGGCAATAGTACAACAACTCAATTCGCAGTGTTTTTTTTTAACAAAAACAAGATGTATTTTTTGTTGTTTTTGGGTGACGATTATTGTCAAATGAAATTCGCCGCAAACAAAATATTTGACATTTATGTGCACTGAAAAAAGCAATCAGCTGGGCTAATAACACCACCAGGGCGAACTCAATTAGGTGATGGCAATAGTACAACAACTCAATTCGCAGTGTTTTTTAACAAAAACAACATATATTTACTGTTGTTTTTAAGTGACGATAATTGTCAAATGAAATTCGCTTTTAGCCAGAAATGACAAAGGCGAATCCATATAATGACATAAAGTTGTTATTTTATGTCATTATTTCTCTTTTGTTTCTTTTTGTTACAAAAATAAAATTTAAAAACAAATTTTAAAATAATTTTTTTAAATACGAGCTGATTTGCGCTACCACTAAGGTATGACGATCTTCAGAGGAATATTGGGAAGCATAAAAGTGGATTCTGCAAGAAAAGTTGTGCCCAAACAACCAGAATATTTAAATAAATTATAAATTGTGTAGAATAGAAATGTAAAAGGAAATAAAAAATAAATAAACAAAAGAATGTATATACAATGAGCAAAAAAAAAAATGTGTATACTTATTGTAAAAAACTATTAAATAAATTATTCCACAGGATTTTGTTTAAGATGACTTTCTAGAAAATCCGTTAGCCATAGTTAAAAATCACCACTTTTTTGCCCAAAAATGTGTGAATTTCTTAGTTTCGACAATTATTTTCTTTATTTGTAACCAATAGAGAAATGTTTATAATCAGAATATAGTTTTTAAGCTTTTTTTAGTCTTAAAATATAGTTTTTAAGCTTTTTCAGTCTTAAGAACAATAAATTTCTTTTTATGGATAATTTTTTGTTCATAAGTTATTTCGAGGTAGTAGGTGTAAGTTTTTTTTTGCTCACTGTACGCAAACAAAATATGTGACATTTATGTGAACTGAAAAAAGCAATCAGCTGGGCTAATAACACCACCTATTATGAATTCGCCTTGAACACCACTTTCTATGAATTCGCCTTGATCCGGAAAAACTTGAATAGGGTCAAGGCGAATTCATAGGAGGTGATGTTATTAGCCCAGCTGATTGCTTTTTTAAGTGCACGGGATTGTCAAATATTTTGTTTGCGTACAGTGAGCAAAAAAAAACTAACACACACTACCTCGAAATAAATTTTAAACAAAAAATTTTCTATAAAAAGAAATTTATTGTCCTTAAGACTAAAAAAAGCTTAATAACTATTTTCTAAGACTACAAAAAGCTTAAAAACTATATTCTTATTATAAACATTTCTCTATTGGTTACGTATAAAGAAAATAATTGTCGAAACTAAGAAATTCCCACATTTTTAGGCAAAAAAGTGATGATTTTTTAACTATGGCTAACGGATTTTCTAGAAAGTCATCTTAAACAAAATCCTGTGGAATAATTTATTTAATAGTTTTTTACAATAAGTGTACACATTTTTTTTGCTCACTGTATATACATTCATTGTTTATTTATTTTTTATTTCCTTTTATATTTGTATTCTACACAATTTATAATTTATTTAAATATTCTTCATGTCCTGGCACAACTTTTATTATAGAATCCGCTCTTATGCTTCCCAGAATCCCCCTGAAGGTCGTTATACCTTAGTGGTAGCGCAAATCAGTCCGTATTTTAAAAATTATTTTCTTTAAATTTGTTTTACAAATTTTTTTTTTTTATAAACAAAAAGAAACAAAGGAGAAATAATGACACAAAATAACAACTTTATGTCATTGTATGGATTCGCCTTTGTCATTTCTGGCTTACGGCGAATTTCATTTGACATAACCGGGCACACAAAAACAACAGAAAATACATGTTGTTTTTGTTAAAAAACACTGCGAATTGAGTTGTTGTACTACTGACACTACCTTATTGAATTTGCCTTGAATAGGGTCGTCAATAGGTTATACTTTACATATAAAGTTAAATTGAATTGCCCATATAAATCATGTAAAGTTGGATTTTCCGTTAAAAGTGTCGTCTGGAAGCCTTGATTAGCGGAAAATTTTTTCACAATAAAAAAATATTATCCGGACAACATGGATGAATCAAATTTTGTTTTATGTCTGACAAATTTTGTGTAATTTTTTTTGTAATTTAATAATTGTTTTGTTTTCGTTGTTGTACTTTTTGGTGTAGGTATTTTGAAAATTTTTTTGAACGATTTGTTTATGTGTAATAATCGTACCAATATAAAAAAGCATTAAAAATTAAATAAAACTTTTACGTTTAAAAAATAAAAAAATTATTAATATTTTAAGTCTAAAACCTCAAGTGTCTTTTGAAAACATTTAATAGTAAATGAACATGGGTATTCCTGAATGTGTTTATTCTGTTAATCTCTACAATTTGTGTAATAATACAATCTTCAGCAATGCTTTCAAGATTACTGCCATCGCTTTCACTTTCATTTCAATTTTTGTATTTGCGAGTTTAACGCACTGAACGTTAAATCAATTTTGATTTCAATCGAATATTTCAATTTTTAAAAAACAAAACATCTAATGTATATCAATCAGAAATACTGCCGCTATAAAGTTTGATGTTATCCTAAGGAATCCATCTTAATAAAAATTTACATGCAGAATTTAATCGAAATTTTTACCACAAAAATAAATGCTAATAAGTACTTACGTATGAAAAAGATATGTAGATTTGCGCGGAACATTTTTTCTTTCATATGAAACTTCCAGTCTTTTTTTCAAATTTATAGTCAGGCCAGTCAGTTCAAAATGTTTAGAAACTAGCCAATGTAAACTTCGTAATTTTCGAAACATTTTGTAATTCTTGTACTTTTACTATCAATAATCTCTAATGTATGGATATTTGTGTTTCAAACTATGTAAATCGTCCTGATAATAATCTTCGACTTAGAAGAGTTTAAGACTTTTGTTATTCCACTACAAAATAAGTAAGCTTTGGGTATAGATTATATTTTTATTCTTAAAAAAATTAATTATTACTATTTCATTAAAAGAGAATATACATATATATATATATATATATATATATATATATATATATATATATATATATATATATGTTATCTTAAATCCAATAACCATTTAATTTTATTGAGTAATGAAAGATTATTTATAAAAGATTATCCGGTTTTGAAGACCAAAATAGTATGAACAAAAAATAGTGCCTACAGTTTGCATTCCACCTTTCAATTTCCGTTTTCTAAATGGCGATTAAACATTTTTTTTGTGTTAAACATTGGAAGGGAAATATTGAACGTGAATCCACCGGGTTAATGCCATACTATTTTAGCGATTTTTTCACTTTTAATTGTGCTGTTTTAATAGAACAAATGTTGTCATGACTGCTGTCTAAATAGTTTTTGTAGAAAATGAGAAAATGTCAAAAATAATAAGAAAAAACTACAAGAAAAAAAAACACAGCTGTAAGAGTCATCAAAGGAAAAAAATAATACTGTAACTTAAGCTAAAATAAAACAATATTGTTTTTCCTCGTAATATAAGAATAAAATTGGTAGTTTGTTCTTTATGTGCTAAATATTCTAAATTGCATTTTGTTAATTAAAATCTGATAGATATTTGAAAAAAAAGCAGTGAGATAGGTTTAAAAATGTCCGAGGAGGGCCTGATAAAAATCGATCAGCCCCAAGAGTTAAGCTTTGAAAAATGTAAGTTTTTGTGTTTATTTACTTGAAGGAAGTTAAAAAATTAATTGTAATAATGAATAATCCTTTTTAAAATATATAACATAACGTAGATCCAGAAAGTAGAGAGGAACAAGAAAAACGGGAGCATATTGAGAAGTTACTGAAAGATGGCGATGGGATAATAGAATTAAAAATACTTAGAGAATTGGCTCGTTCTGACTATGGGCTTGTAACAGATGAACTGAGAAGGAAGTTATGGCCGCAATTGGCTGGTGTGGATGTATCGGGTTTAGGACCAGCTCCTAAACTTAGTGATTTACAGACACACCCTGAATATAACCAGGTGGTTTTGGATGTTAATAGATCGCTGAAACGTTTCCCACCAGGTATTCCTTACGAACAACGTATTGCACTGCAGGACCAATTGACCGTCTTAATTTTACGTGTTATAAATAAGTATCCAAATTTACGATACTACCAAGGCTATCATGATGTAGCGGTTACTTTCCTCCTTGTGGTTGGAGAAGAGGTAGCATTCGCCGTCATGGAAGAACTTTCAACAAATCACTTTTCAGAATGCATGCAAGAAACAATGGATGCTACGCAAAAGAGATTAATGTTTATATGGCCAGTAGTAAATTTTGAGAATGCAAAACTTTTTCAATTTTTGCAACGATCTTCCGTTGGTACATTGTTTGCTTTGCCCTGGTATCTTACTTGGTTCGGACATAGTTTGAATTCATATAGAGCAGTAGTGCGTCTCTACGATTACTTCTTGGCATCTCCCATTTATTCGCCCATATTTGTTACCGCTTCAATAATATTACATCGCGCGGACGCTATCCTAGCCGAGGAATGTGATATGGCAATGATACATTGTTTGTTATCAAAGGTCAGTATTATTTCAAAATAAGATTAACTTCAATTATTACGTCTATACTATTAATGTGTCACAATTTTACAGCTATTTAGAGTATATCGATTCCTATGAATACCATTAGTTTGCTGATATAGCCATATTATTTGAGATAATTATAACAATTTTTTAATTTAACCCTAATTAAGTTCCGCTAATTCTATAGAAAGCGTTATTTCCTCCTCTTCTACTGATAAAGAAATTTCTCTAATACTATCCTTTTCATAGTAGCAATCTATGGTAAATGCAGTTCATAGTTAGTAATACTAAGGTTTAACTATATGAAAATTCTTCACATAAATAATATCTAATTATAACGTTGCCAGTTAAAACTTTTAGTGGTCTTAAACATTCTACAAATAATTCTACTAATCAATTAATAACGTTTTAGTATATCTCGCCTTAGACGTTTTTATTCTCACCAGGACTTATTTGTATTTTAATTCATTCATTCATTAAATCAAATGACTTATTTTCTTTAGAGTGTGGTAATTTTTTATTACTAGATTTTGTGAAAATATAGTGATAAAATAATTTTGTCTTGTAAATCTTTTAGATCTTTATCAATAATTTCATATGTGTTATATATCCTCATCACGTACTTTAATATAAATTGATTCCAAAATTGTCACATCTTTTGCAGAAATATTTTGTATTATGTGTTTGGAAACACAGGAAAAAAAGAATGGTTTTTACTGCGATTTTTAATTGTTTTCTTCATATTAATTCTAAAACCTTAGATGCTCACTTACGGAGTTAAGAACATAAGATAATAATGTTAATTTGTTATAGACAAAAATATATGGTCGTTAATTAAAATTATTTAAAAAATTTAAATTTGCTTTAACAGCTCACTACAAACTTATATGATTTAAACTATTTTCTATTTCTATGTACAGTTTCGCTACTCTATTTTAAAGCACAGCTTCGTATTTCCTTGGCATTGAATTTACCAAATCTCGACTAGTCGTTTTTGAAATAGGAAACCAAATTCTTTGATTCGTCCTCAACTCATTATTATCTCTTTATGTTCATATCATTATCATGAAATGAATTTGGACAAGACCAGAAGTGTGGTTCGAATCGTGTATTGCTGAAATTTCCATTTTAAAAACATTTCCCAATCGGAAAAAGGTTGCATCACTTTAGTTAATATGTTGCAGTAAAGATTTTTGTCCATTTTATCTTTAACCGAGACATTGATTCGACACCATGCCACGAAAAGTATTTTTTATATAACGAGAACATAATCCTCATTTTTCCATAACTTTCAATTAAATTAGTGTTTGATTCTTTATTTCAATTTAAAGAAGTGTCTGCACGTTTAGGCACAAACGCGTTTTTTTACGATTTTAAATTTCTGTAATTATAGTTTACCTTTGAACCTATTTGTAGCCGCCGTGGTCTAGTAGGTAGTGTGTTGGCTTATTAGACGAAAAGCCAGGGTTCGAGCCCCAGGCCAAAATAAAATACAAAAAGTATTTCGTCGGCGACTTCCTCTCAGCAGATTTCTGGCAAAAACTGAGAGTACAAAAAATTGCCATGAAATGTTTCTCAAAAATCTGTCGTTCGGAGTCGACTTTAAACTGTAGGTTCCGCCACTGATGTATAAAATTAACACACACAACATAAGTGGTGTGAGAAACTAGTCGTAATCCTGACTGAAGGGTTGTAATGACCAATTATGTATGTATGTATGTTGAACCTATTTTTTTGATCATAGTAACGAATGATATTTGTAGTCAAAAGCAAAGTCCCAAACGTTTTTCTTTTGCAAAATGTTTTCAGACAGTAAGAGAAACCCTCAACATTATTTTTCATTAAAAAACCTTTTCAGGACATCAAGCATTTTTCAAAAATTTCGAAGTGACCCTACATATGTATATGTTTTGTCCGAAACCTTTAATGAATTATGAATTTATTTTAAAATTTTGTTTCTTTATTTAATTACAACTTTAACGTGATAATGAGGGGGAGTATTGCTTCGGTAATCGTTTCTTGGCGAGTCTATTAATCGCTGTGTAGTGGATAAAGTCTTAAGATCATATGCTTTACTGATCACCGGTGCACTTAGACGGACTATCTATGGACTTGATGCCCAAAAGCTCGCTAAGACTGTTTTTTTAGGTTTTGTAGGCAATGTGGCTTGGTAGGGGCAAGTAATAGGGTACGTAATATGGCCGGTAATATGAACTTCTGTTCTCAAATCCCATTTTTAGTTAATGATTTTTTCGCTGAGATCTGAAATGATTTCTCTCCGGTGTAGTGTTCTCTGAATTGAAGTTTCTGAAATTTACAGGGCTATAAATAAATAAGGTATTACCGAGTGTACGTTAAAGATATTCAGATCGTTAAGGGTAGTTAAGCAGTTTACACGACATCCATACTTATTAGAAGATGACAAAGTCTCTTAACTGGATGACGGGAGGTTTTAATATTAACCTTGCATGAGAAGCCTGGTCATGCAGGCAGTGAGGGTAATCTTGTTGCTGATAGTTTAGTTAAAACTAAGCTATTACAGGCTGTATTAAAAAATTGGTGCCCTTTTCTCCTCACTTAAAACTTAGGTTGATAGTGCGTTTCGAAGTTTGTCGTAAGCTGGCTAGCATTTCTTTGATTATAAGATTCATAGGTGCTGTTTGCTGTCTGGAGCTATAATTCTATAAAAAATAGTTGATCACCAATTTGCTATATATTACTATATTTTTTTTCTTCTTCTATAGCATTTGTAGATGACATATCCTTTGAGTAAAAATGAATATTTAGTTATTGGCACATATTTCTTTATCGATATCGCTTCTGAATGAGAATCATTTACGATTACAAAATTTCTATTCAATAAGAAAAACTTAATTATGATGATATGGTCGACAAATGATAAATATAGATTTTAATTTGTATTGTTTTCTAGCTACCAGATGACTTGCCCTTTGAAGACCTTTTAAAAACGTCAAGTAAGCTCTACGAGAAGTATTCGTTGACAGTTATTGAGAAGGAAGTAGAGAAATTAATTCAACTAGAGTATGAACTATTTCATTGCAAACAAAAATCGGAATTAAATTTTTTTCATCTTCTTTTTTAGAAAACAACAAAGAATCATTGAGGATAAACTGGCTCTGCAGAGGCGTAAGCAATTTAATCAGAATAATCGCCCCAATGGAAATTATATATTAAGTCATCTGTTACCACAGCTATTGACTCCGAAATCTTTTATTGTTACAACGGCGTTTTCATTACTGGTTGGCATTTGTGCATATTATTACAAGAGTCAGTACATGTCTACAGGTATTAGTTGAGTAAGCTTGAACTTGCAGCCGTCGATGACACGTGCACTACGGCATGCAGCACCACCGCATTCAGGTTGGACGATAGGTTTTTCATTATTTTAAATTTATTATTTTCATACATTTTCTTACCTTTTCATTTCATACTTCTATTTCGCACCTTTTTACCTTTATTCTAATTTTTTATTAGCATTTAAATTTAAGATAAATCAATCAAATGTATAAATGCGTTAATTATTTATGATACGTTAAGGAAAAAATTGAACTATGAATGTAAAATATTTTTGTTGTGTTTTGGTTAATTTTTGCAAATATTTGGATAATAGTCAAAAACATAAGTTTTTAATACTGCATCTATCGCAAATTTTTTGTCTCTATGACAGTAAATACAATTTAAATACAATTTATATCAAGCATTATAATAAAGACAGAAATTACTCCAAAAATTTAATTTTAATTATTTCTATACCTACGCACTGCAATACTCACATCGAAATCATTGTCTTGATGTTAATGAATAAACCGTAAAGAGGAAAACAATTTTTATGTTTTTGTATGTAAAGTAATGTAAAAAAGTAAATTGACTTTCCTTAAACGATATCTTTGTATGTAGTATTATACATATGTATGTCTGTACTTTAGTTTTAAATCAAACTTTTCATTAGTAGTTACCAAAGGCGACGAGTGCGGCCTAACTAACTCTATGGATTCGGTGGAAAAAATTTAAAAAAAGTGCGGTAAGAGATATAATTTCTTAAAATAATTAATAACAATTGCTGATATACTCTGAGACAGAGAATATGTACTAGGAGGTAAAGATAGTTATATATTTTTTAATTAATTTAAAATTAATTTTTATGTTTTCTTTTAATTTAATTTCTAAAGCGTATTTTCCATGTGACTTTATTTCTCCAACAGATATTTTGTTTATGTTGAAGAATAAACGAAGAATGTCATAGAAATCTCCATTGAAAATACAAATTATAAACTTTTTATTAATTGGATCAAAATAAATAAATTTTAATTAAAACAGTTTCAACGAGGCAATATATTTGGGTGACAAGCAGTCAACAGCTGTAGTTCGAAGTAGTTGATAATATTTGCTCTACGAAAAAAACATGGTTTTATATGGAACTTCACTTCAGGTTAAAAGATGACTGTAGCGTGTTTCAGGCAGAGATTTTCGCAATCTTGAAGGCTATTGGCGCCATAGCTGGAGGGCCCGCTTCAGATTTGCAATCTTACGTGATCTTTGTTGACATTCAGACTGCTCTAAGGGCCATTGCGTTGTAATTGGATTTATTACAGGGCACTACGAGGTTAGGCCACTGACAGGGATCTGGAACAGATTCCAGCCGGGCTATTGCAGGGTATGGGGCGATGAGGAGGAGTTGGAGACTATCGAACACCTCCTCTGTAACGGTCCAGCCCTTAGTAGGTTGAGGTTGAAGGCTCTGGGCAGGGGCTTCTTTGAGGGTTTGAATTATGTGTCGAGAGCCGACATCAAGGCTCTCCATAGATTCATTAGTAGCTTGAGTTGGATGAGAAGTGTAAGGGCTGTAGTTGCACTCTCTCTTGCGTGTTTGTTTGTTAGTGTTGTTGTTTGTTGGTCAGTGTAATTCCTTCGCTTCCTTATTCTCCCCCTTTCCTACTTCCTCTGCTTTTTCCCCATCCCCTTTATTATCCTCTCACTTAAAGGAGTACAATGGGTCAATTTGACCTCCGGGTACTGTACTTGTCAAGTACACGTCCTCTAACCTAAACCTATGGTCACCGATTTGTGGTAGGTCAATGATCAATACATATACGGGTATTTGCTGTAAATACATTTCCATAACCTGAAACGAGACAGCCGTACACATACCAGTCATATTAAAAGGTCTAAATAAAACGTATTTTATTTTTACAGCATGTCAAACTTCTAGCTTTTGATTAGACTTATTATTAGAGTTAAATTGATTTTGGGCGAATTTTTGTTTTCAAAATAGTTGAATTTTTTTGTTTAAATTTATTTTTAAAAGATGTCGCACAACAGTTTTTTCTATTGGCACCGTTTCTTATAAGCGGGTTAGTTTCTAATAACATACATGCATTTGTGGTTCTAAGCAGTAACAGTTTGGTCGAAAATTATACTGTCGAGAAAAATCACTTATAATGTAAATGTATTGGGGCTTCATTACGACTTAGGTCAACACGTTTTTATTAATAACCCTTTAAAAATTATTGTTTTAGAGAAATGGCGATTTCATGTTTAAACACAGACACTATAAAAATAATATTTAATATAAGAAATGAAAAAGACAAAAATTTTTTGGAATAGGTTATCTCAAATCAGAAAGGAACTAAAATGGAAGAAAGAGATAAAGGGAAACAGTCACACCACAAGTCAGCTAATACAAGAAATAAAACTGTCAATGCCATAAACGCAACAGAGGGTAGGTGATTCAAAAAGCAGATACAGAATGTGATGAAAAGAAGTCGCATGTTGCCAAATACCTTGTTGAAAGAGGGGGTGTTACTGTCCTAAATACTAATACTTACTCTTCCTAGTTTTAAAGCCAAGTCTGGTCTAGACCGGTACAACCTGGAACATAGAAGCCAGAATTTTCTGTAATCTTCCCCATGGTAAGAATACTCTCCGTCTCATCCCCTACTCTATCTGCCTAAAGAATTGGCCCAGTATAAATTTAACTGAATGCTGCTCATTAAATTCTTTTGTCAGCTCATCTGCGATCTCACTACCCAACATATTCAATTCTATGAAACCTTACACTGTACACCTTATTAATGTCCTAAAGCAATTGTAAGACCTTCCTGTAGACTGAAAGCAATACATAGTGTACAGTCGGTGCCATTAAGTGAACTTGGTTGTCCACATAGATAATCCATGTAGTCCACTCACAAACTAACTCTGCTGCTTTGGTGATCGCAAACACCTCATGCGACATATGGTGAACCTTTAGTACAGCTTAATACCATCTTCGGAAATGAACACCGTTTCCATTTCGATACATCTATAAATATTGATACCCCCAACTCGTCGGATCCCTTTCAAAGGCGGTAGTATTGCGGTGCACATTCCAGCACCTTCCTCGACATAATTACTTACATCATCTATGGAAATATTAAATTTTTTATGCTTAAATTAAGTTTCATTTTATCAAGAGGAAGTCATTTTTTTAACGTAATAAGAAATTTTAATGATTTTTCTTTTATTTCCTTACATTACTTGTTTATAGGCATACAAGTGAAAAAACTTCATTTTGATTGTTGCAGTGCTTCACTGATCTGCTTTATAAATTCATTCAATTTTTCATAATCCATTTGAATGTGTAGCTCATGAGTTTTGCTTCTACTCTGGCGGAGATTAAGTGTTAGAGTTGTTAACAATTCCTGGTTACCTGCATAACTGCTGTCGCCTAAAACTAAACGCGTGTCCCAATCGAAGGACTCCACTAGCTGACATTCACCAGAATTTTGTTCTCGAATCAGAGAATTTAAGACTTCCCTACGACGTGAATGTAAGGCGGATATTACAATCTTTTGGAACTCTGGAGACAAATTAACCAATTCCGATTTTACCAAATCAGAATCTAATGTTCTGTTGGAATAATTATCATTGGTACAAATGATACGATATATCTTAGCAATAGTTCGAGTGGTCAAAAGGAAGTCATCAGGATTGTGAAAACCATATTTGTGTGCAATTCGCATAGTTTGTTGTTCATCTTGATTTCCAATTAGAAAATCAATTGAATGGTTTAAAATCTGTACGAATTAAATAATTTATTGTATTATATAGATATGCAGGACTTATTTTTATTCTTTTCTTACCTCAATCAAGATTTCCTTGTTATCGATGTTTAATAGAAATTCATTTTCTTTCATTGTCTTTTTTATGTCTACTATTCCATATTGTTTTGCTACAGAATCAGTGCTACCACATACTACATTCGCAGATAATAGCGATTTTTAGATTCATATTAAAGTCTTTTTTCCACCAACTTATGAATAAAAAAAATAGCAGTTCAATACATACTTCAGTTGTATACTCCTTAAAAACGCTTATTTCAGTGAGTTCAATGATTGCAATTTAAAATGAAATAAATTGCTTATTTTTATTCGTTTATTATTATTATTATTATTATTATTTTATAAATCTTTTATTTATTTAAAATTAAGAACACACTTTTGTTGATAACACAACCGAGTATAACCGAGTATAACTCACTATTCACGTTCAATATTTGTTTTTCAACTTTTAACACATTCACAATGTTTATTAAAAATTAATATTCACAAATTTAAAAATTGAAAAGAAATTGATAACGAATTTTGTTTTAAAATGTATTTTGAAATACGTTCAACATTACATATTAAATGTGAAACTCCAGTATAAACGTTAACTCTCTGACTACTGACTAGCAATGATGCATTTCGCTCTACTTGAGGTCTTGAGAATAGAATAGAGAAGGTAAAAAGGTTTCGGGGGCGAAGTTCAAAGAATTTGAGATCGAAGTAATTGAGGCGATAAGAAAGTTGAATTAATTCCAAAGGAAGTTCAAGGCGAAAGTGTCTGACGTAATACGAAAACAATGTAGTTGGAAAATTTTCTGGGTTATAGGAAAATGTTGACAGTAAATTTACCGACACAGAAAAGAAATTCAAAAGTTTTCTTTGCCGGCGAGGAGCTGGGGCGTCGCTTTTATTTGGACTTAAAACGCAAAGGATCTAGAATAACGTAAGTTTGGTGGAGAGCACAAAAGGTAGATAGTAGTCGTAGACAGGAGATAGATAATGTTTCAAAAGCCAAAACCTGATGGATGTTAATAAGATTCGGACGGGGAAATAGAGATACAGATTATAACCAGGGTTGTAAGCCATGTTAAAACCAAAACGTGATAATCAAAATCGTGACTTTCGTACTAGCCAAGAAAACTGACAACGGGAGAAGAAGAAACAGTGGAAAGATAAGGAAAAAGCATGACAATAGCAAACGACATTGAAAATGGTGAGTTAAACAACACCATAAAACCTAATCAAACGTTAACTTGATAAGTATATATGTGCTGCAATCCACGATGGCCTAGTTGGTAGTGTGAAAAACTTGAAGTGATGAGGTCGTGGGTTCGATTCCCATGAGAGATTCTGGGTGTTTACGATTGTCTGATTGTTTGTCTGATATTATGTGTTTAACCACAATAAAAAAAAAACGATAATTATTACTAAAAAGCAATTCTCGAAAAAAAGTGAAGAAGAAGTTGTTAAAAAAAGAAGTAAAAGAAGTAGTAACGTATCTCCTCTTTCCTTTCTTCTATAAACTCTTAAGTGTTGGTCTTAAAAAAAGTACGTTTGCCTTTGAATTGGTATTATTAATTAAAAAATTTTCTTCATAACGTTAATATGAAAAGTAAAGTGGAAAGTGTGATTATTAAAATTAAAATAAACCAAAAACAAAGAGTAATTTTATTTTTTAGATGTCTCGGCCCACTCGGAAATGTTAATAACCTGTTGGAGGCTACTGACTGGAAAGTTTACGACTAAAACTGAAATTTATAATTCTTAGGGCCATTATTACAACTTGCCGTTAAACTTGGGTTTAGTTAAAGGTAACTTTAGCTAAAGGGAACTGTGAAGTTACCTTTATCTTATTTTCGTTATTACAACTTACAGATAATTTTTTTTTTTAAATATGGCAGTACCGGAGCAATGTTTGTGGGGTTTGTTGAAAATCATTAATCGTTGCCAATTTAATATTTCGTCCAAAGGCCTTTATTTTTAAGGTCTTTATTATTACATATTTTATGGTTTACGCTTTTCAACTATTATGGGTTCAATATAATGTTAAAGGTAGAATTAGTCTTAAGCCCCGGTTAGCCCAACGTCCATGCAAAATATGTTCGTTTTAGAATACGAAATACAATGAGAACGCTGACTAACCGTAATGTATTTTGGGTAAGTATTTAATTTCTACATATGCTAAAATGAACGTACATCCCGTTACGTTCCGTCGACATTTGACTACACAGGGCTTTTAAGTTTCGGATTAACTGTTTTTGTTTTGTATATGAGAATCATGTATAATGTATGTCTATGAGAATCATGTATAATTCGTCAGTTTTTCTATTCCATTCCGTACGTGTATTAAGCATAAATAAATATTTTTTTATGAAAGTACCATTTGGTGCAAAAACGTACTCTTTCAGTTATAATTGAGTACCATTTAAAAATATCTATTTTGCAACACTGGTGTAAACAGAAAAGCAAATGACAAGAGAATCGACTATTTCAAACAATTATGCCTTGGTTACCAAAGCGTAAGAAACGTAAAATCGTAACGTACGTAGCCTTAAAAACGTTTGTGTAGTTATAGAAACATTCAAAACGTGACATCTGTCAACGAAGAATGTAAATAAAAACGAAACAGAACACAAAGCAACACACAAACGAACACAACACAATGCAAATAAATTGGTATACAGTCTCATCATCAGTGTTGCCGTTTTTTGTTCAATGTGTAGATTTTTCTGGATTTGGTTATGATTTTTCTCATAAAAATAACTTTTGTTTTGTTTGTTAAAATTAATAATTTGTGAAACAATAATTTTATTTTGATATTTTTTGTTTCTTTTTTCTCAATTATAATTAAATTTGAAAAAAAAAATAATAAAACTGCGAATTTAATTTTGGTCATATTTTTCCTTATTTTGTGATTTTTTTTACAAATGTTGGTTACAATATTTTTTTTCGTGGCAACACTGCTCATTCTCTCTCATGTTCAAATGTCACTTAAAAACGTGGTAGAATTCTGTTTTATACAGATCGTTCCGTTTTGCTAACGAGAGAGAACGTTTCGGTAATCGTTTACATTGTTCTCCATATGCTTGAAAGAGAACGTTGTCTACGGTGCGTTACGTTACGTGTGGGTAACTACAGCATTACCCGTTGATAATACGTATACAACCCCGACATGTAAAAAATTAATTATTAAGTCAAAGATGTATAACTTTATGTATGTTGATGAAATGAAAATCAAAATAAGATATATTGATAACATTTGTCTATGGCTGTAAGCACTCAACTTATTTTCTCTCTCTTACTCACTAATCCACAACCAAATAAATTTTAGTAACCCCTAGTGGCATGTGTAAAGGCAGTGTTAAACCGGAAACAGATTAAACAGTGAGTTCTTGATATTGTTTATGAAAGTTTAACTTTTTAACGCAAGACCTAAAAATCACAAACCCACTTCTCAACGACTTTCCTAACACATCTTTTAATTCAGCAACTCTTCTGTATGCTAATAATTGCGTATTACATTCTCACAACCAGTCAGCAATAATGGATTTCGTACTAAGAGTTCAAATTACAGATCGTGGAGTCAATAGCAATGATTCTCAATCGACAGCAATATGCGTAAGAAACTTTATTAAAAATTGTGCGAATAATGTTGTATAATAGAGCAAACTTATAAATGTTTATTCTGGAAACATGATTAAAGAATGAGGAAAATTAACAATAACAAAACAATAAAGAATAGGCATAAAAAAGGTCTAATTCGATGTAAATAGAGACTAACACCGAATAGTATATTGATTATGAATTGAGCGAAATATATTACAGTTGTCGTGAGGAGGTGTCATAGCACTGCGACCATACGATCTACTGTACTCTCCTCAAGCCTTACTGAGTATTTTATAATGTCTCTGCTAACCCTATTACCCTGACAGATTTCAAGATTCTGCTAGGATAATTCTCTGCATACCTCGATTTTCTTCTTATGCCCACATGTCTATAATCCAGCGGAAGGTAATACTTTTTTCCTAACTAGCTGTACCTGCTTCCACAGGTAGTCCCATAATATCTTCGATTTAATCTTATAATCTTTTGTAGTCGCCGTAGTCTAGTAGGTAGTGTGTTGGCTTATTAGACGTAAAGCCAGGGTTCGAGCCCCAGGCCAGACATCAAGACAAAATACAAAAGGTATTTTCTTCGGCGACTTCCTCTCAGCAGATTTCTGGCAAAAACTCTGAGAGTAACTAAAAATTGCCATGAAAAAGTTTCTCAAAAATCTATCGTTCGGAGTGGACTTTAAACTGTAGGTCCCACCACTCATGTATAAAATTAACACACACAACATAAGTGGTGTGAGAAACTAGGACGTTGTACAATGGGTCAATTCTACCTTCGGGTACTGTACTTGTCTTAATTGACAAGTACACGTCCTCTAACCTAACCTAACCTAATCTTATAACACTGTAATGCTCGGATGACGCCCTGTATTTCTATTCAATTATACTGTATATTTCTATTCAAGTGTGCTCTATCTATTGAGCACATCCTTCGATGACGTAGATTTCAAGTGAGTTTCCCCATGGGTTCTCTTCTAGAACCAAAAAGTCCCGCTCCTGTCCCTAGATCTGTGTTTCATCTAAAATCTCTGCTCTTCATATTTTTATCACAAAATAGCCCTTCTTTTAATAGAGCGCTCTTAGGTTGCTCTATTCACATTTATTACAAAGGCTAGTTGCAAAGCATTTGCCAAAATCATAGATTCTATTGATTAAGGAGAGATTTGTTAGCAATTCGATTCATTATGTCGTGAAATCTCGTAATGATTTGTATGTGAGGCCTGTCTCCCAATCCTTAGGCTTTATTACAATGTGTAGTGAATTTAAATTTAACTGAGCTTCCAACGCCACAGGACATTACTTATTGCTCCTGTAATATTAAAAATCTCCAGTCTCTGTATCTTGTCCAAATCCATTTGAGCTGTTTTCCAGTTTGTTCTCTCTGTTCGGACAATGGTCCGACAGGTCACAAATGACCTGACCAACGTCTATTACATAATTCATGGGTTACATCTTCATGATTTTCCTGCAAGTCTTCTGCATATCTTTATGGCATGAGATTTTCCCATACGATTAATCCATGTTAGTTTATTTATTATCCCGTATTGTTGTCAGATATTTGACCTACATTTTCCTCCTTCTTGTAAATGGTAGATTGTGGTCTTCGCCGTGTCAAAGAGCTCTTTGGTTAATGATTAGGTTAGGTTAGGATGTAGTGGTAGCTCTGATCTCAAAAAGCTCACTTAAGCATGCATAGCGGCCCGTTGTGATGTCATAGGCGAACGCAGTCTCTGTACTAACCAAGTTCTACCAAGACCAGAGAAGAGGAAGAAGTTGGTCAGCGCAAGGGCTGCACATCAAAAGCACGACTACCCTGCGCTGGAAAACTAACCAAAAAGTTTGATGAACGAAGCTATATCCTTGACATCAATAGATGATAGATCCGTCAAGCTGGCAGGAAATGGAGAGCCAAATATCCTAAATCTGCACCTCGCAAGAGATGGGCACTGTCAAAGAAAATGTATAACAGTCTCCTCTTCCTCGACGGATCTGAACCCATGCCAGAAATCGTTAAATACCAAGGGCCAGGTGAGTCTAGCGGTGGCGCAAGACTCTTCATTGACCCAGGATAGGTTGGCATCTCGAAAGAATTTCCGCACAATGGCCAACTTGACCGAGGCAAGTGGCATACCCAAATTGATTGAAGAGGATTCTTCGTCGGCGCTGCAGTTTCCAGGAATTTTACTGTACCCGGGTCCCAGAACTGTGAGACACTAAAGCGCACAGAAAAAAGGTCGAGACAGCGGCGACATTCCCCAACGATTCCGGAGTTATTCACAACACTTGGCAGTGATCTTATGGTAGCCTGACTGTCAGAGAAGATCGAAACGCGGGTGAAAGGAGCACCGTTGACGACGATACATTGAGCGGCCCGGTAAATGGCCATCACCTCCGCCTGAAACACGCTGCAGTAATCCGGTAGTAGGAGAGATGCTTAGGTCCAGTCTCCCAGAATAGACCCGCTACCAACCCCATTATAGAGTTTATAGCCGTCTGTGTATATATCCAGGAGTTCCGGGGGACGATCGTGTAAAAGGAAGTGAAAACCCCTGTCAAGACAATATTCCGCAGGGAAATAATCGATTTTCGATGGAGCCACAGGATCAACCTCTAAAATAGAGGAGTGACCAGAAGGTACAATGTGTCAAAGAGACAGGGCATTAAGTCTAGTCGCAGCGAACTTAGCTGCCTGCTTAGCGAGAAGCGCAGTAGGAAGCCAGTTGAGCATTGTGAATAAGGCTTATTGTGGTTTATTGTTGTTATATTATTTCGATATTAGAAAGTTAAATAATTTGTTATTGTTATTATTAAAAATTCGCATTGCTTGCATGTGATTATTCTAAATACTGGATATTAAATTCAGTAGTTCTCTTTTGTAAGACGCACGTATCCTTTTGATCTGTTTTCATGTCAGTGAAAAGAATTAGAATTACTGATGCGTTACGCTTTGTGAGTCTCATCGGTTATTTTCCAAGCATCGGTGGAAGTATTCCATTCTCTACGACTATCTTTTGCATCGTTCTTAAAATCTTTATGCAGAGAGAGAAATCTAATCACAGCAAGGTTTTTTCATTCTCTTTTGCGTTTTTTTACAATCGATTTTATTTAGGCAACTTAGTTGGACAATTTAAGTTGGACTCTAATTTAGAACATTTTACATAATTAAATTTAAAATAGTTATACAGATGTTCTATAATCAGGGTTAAATAAAAAATACAAATAATAATGAAATAATGTACCATTAGTGACGTTACATATGTACGAGTATGTATGTTCATTTTAAATTCCTCTGCAAAAATGGAGTGCACCACATTAGATCATATTTATTTTGAAGAACGGCTAGTGTCAGAATTACTTTATTTGTGAGATTCAGTTGTCGTCTGACATTTAAAATATGAACAATATGAACAATAATTGCTAAAAGACAAAAAATGAATACGATTTAAGTGGGGCAATAAAAAATTAGTGGTCATTACAGAGTTTCATTTCACTTACGAGCATTTACAAAAGCGAATAAGATTGTGAAAAAGCGCTCTCTGTATTGAGGAATTGAGAGTTTATGAGTTCGCTTCAGGCGGAAAATGTTATGTGCGGCATACTGTAAACCAAAACAGCTTATTTTTTATATACTCAAAGAAATGAGCAGCTAAGACAAGAGTTCATGAGATAATTTTACTTCTCCTTACTTACTGTACGGTATGAGTGTGATTTGATAATGCATACGATACTCTAAAACATCTATCATGTAAAACAGCATTTTTGTTCATTGGAGGATAAGTAATTCCTACATGCTGTTAATACATGCTTCTCAACTTTTCACATAAATACACAGTGTCGGTCGAAACGTACTGAACATAATAAAAAACATTAAAATGCTATTTTCAAAGTACTTACTGACTTATTATGATAAGAAAGAGACCTCGGCATTTTATTTAAAAAAATTATATTTTTCTGAATATATTTCTTATTACGTATGTATGTCAACAATAAATTTATAGCAACTGAAACAAAATAGGGAGGATGGCAAAAAGTTCGATTTGGAAAAAATACTTTGTATTAAAACATCTTGACTAGACTGGGCTATTGAAACAAAATTTTCAAAGTTTGTTTTCTGATGTACTGTCACGACGCACTGTAAACACTGATCATGTTTGGTGTGGTTTTGTTGTTTGGGACAAATTGACGGCCCAAAGCACATCTGATGGGTTGTATAAATCAAACGAACTGGGTTTGATTGTAGTACAAAAAGACTCTCTATTGCCATCAAGAATGTTTGTCCGAATTCATCAATCTTAGTAATCTTACTGATTCAATGCTAATTCTGAATAACGGTTTTACCACTAACTATTCAAATCAAAATTTTCTTAAGTTTGGTTTGTTGTTTTAGTACATAATTCTTCACAAAGTTTTATTCTTATTAAAGCTGACTTTAAATGTGGTGCACAAAGGTCAAAGAACAAACTGCACAAGAATTCATGCCGATAATTAAATTCAGTACAATACTGACCCAATTAAATTGAAGTGAATGAAAGTTTTGAATTAATTGAAGTTCGGAATGTAAACTTCTTCTTTACATGGACTGCGTCCACCTTACATATAAAAGATTCAAAGCCACCAAAATACGATCGTGCGAACGATTACAGCTTGCTTCTAGCATATAAAAACTCTCATAAGGTAAACACAAACACCTCTTGATACAAAGCCGTTGATTTCAATCTGTCGTAAATCCCATTGGGGAGATATGATAACACCAAATACTAGCGAATTAAAGAGTATGAAGGAATTAGAAAACATTTTTAATATTTTTTAAGTCGCCGTAGTCTATCAGGTAGTGTGTTGGATTATTAGATGTGAGGTCACCGCTCAAACACCAGATCAGACATCTCCAACAAAACGAAATATGAAAAAATATTTCTTCGGAAAGTTTCACAAAAAAATCTGCCGTTCGATGTCGACTTTAGGTCTCGTCACTCATATATAAAAATAATACACACAACATAAGTGGTCTGAGAGGCTAGGTCATAATTCTGACTGGTTGTAATGACCAATTATGTATGTATTAAATTTTTTATTATATTTTATTGAATATTTTTATTGATGTATTATTTCTTCATATTAAAGAAGTGAAATTATTTGTATTCTGTATGGGTTTTTGTTCAATTAATTTTGATCAAGAATGTAAGTTTTTGACTGCGTTTAAGAATACTTGTATAGGGTATTCAAATAGAGACTTCCGAATTGTGACAGTTGATAATCTGTCAAATTAGTTTTTATTTATTCAGTCCATAGACAGGGACGTGCTTAGTTTTATTGAAAAATTATCTTTAGCTATGAGGACGATAGTAATTCACATGAGATTCTAGACCTCCCAATGAGGTGTTACGGGTTTATATTTTTTTGAGAACGACGTTGGTCAGGTCATTACTGTCAATGGCGAATGCTATAGGTCGATGACTACCAATTTCTTTTGAGCTGAATTAGATGATCTGAACACAAATGATATGTGATTTGAACAGGACGAAGCACAGTGTTTCCACTTCATGCATTATTTTACAAAAAAATTCATTTAAAATTGGAGCTTGAGCTTTATTGGTTAAATTAAGAACAAATTAGCATTTCACTAAAATTAGCTATTCACCACGCGTATCCTATCGAAATAAATTTGTTCGCTTAAAATTTGTCGTATCTAAGCTTTAAACCATAATACATACGAATAAATTGACGACGCACACAATGTGTCACCAAATTCGGCTACGTCTATCTCTTATCTCTTATTTTTTCTTCTATTGCAGACCACTTTTTAGAAGGCATGTTACAAGCTACATCAAGCAATATTCCTGAACTTTTTCAGAAAATTCAAAAAGTTTTTCTCCGATAGCAGGAATCGGTGGTTATATTTTGCCTATATTTAAAGGATAGACTTTCACTTTTCATTTGCTACGAGTAGAAACATGTAGGTAGACGGAGCTACCTTCTTTTTTTCCACAGAAATCTGCAAACGCGGAATGTTTCAAGGACATTTAAAATGGCTCACATCTTCTAAACTGTACATATAAGAAATCTAAATTTTTTTAAATTAATAAGGTGTGATATTTCAATGAAAACAATACTAAATTATCATTAGGGAAAAAGTCTTTCACAAAGAAGTCGCTAAGTTACATAAAAACTGTCATCTGTTTTCGTTCAACAATATTTATGAGACTTCATTAGATTCTTTCTAAGAGAAAATATTACATTTTGTTCGATAATAACATGGATTTCTTTTAGTCGACTTCTTGCATTGTCAAAAAATTACTTTTTTGGTACCAAAAAACCACAGTGCAACGCTGCGTGCCATACAGCTCATGTCACATTGTTCGGCGATTTGGTTTCATGGTCATATCACGTGGAGGTGATGTGATGGCCAGTAAGACTTTCTCTGAGGGGGGTTTCTTTCTCTGTATGCGAATAACCACAGTGGCCCTCAAATCCAATATAACCCTTGCTATCGGACAAGTTCAGATTGATTTATGCACCAGAGTCATGGAAAATTGATCATTTCGAATGCGCTCCATCCAAAAAAGACATTTGAACGATGTTACATATATGTACGTATTTCACAAATAATTGTACCAATAAGTCATTAAAAAATTTCGATGATACCTCACACACATTGGTTTATTAAATCAAAAAGATAGGAAATGCTTAAAAAAAGACCCTATAAGCAAATTCAAATTGCCAGGCGTAAAAGTGTCAGTTAACCAAACTAACTAACTGGTTACTTACAAATTGCATTGTCATAATTACCTGTAGTCATTCCCAGAGAAAAGCGTACGAATTCTCATGTAAGCATGTTTTATTGTGTCGCATATTTTAGTTAATCATGTATTCTACACTAAATTAACAAAACTACATACATTTAATATGATTTTGTGATACATTGGTAGTGTATGATGTTAACAGGTCGTTCTTGATGTAATCTTTTTTACTTTTTAGCAAATGTTTATTTGTCAACATTCTGTATGAACTGATGGATTAAGCGTCATGTAGAAATATTTTAATTAAAATGTCAAAAATGCGTTACTACAGGTATAACAGCATTCCGTTCCACTTAATGAACTTTTTTTTCAGAGAAGTTTGTGTTTAAGTTAAAAATGTCTAATGACACCGAATATTTGCACTGTTTAATTATGTTTGCAGTTCTTAAATGCAATTAAAATTAAGAAATAATAAAAATTATTGCAAATCATTTTTTGTAGCTCTCTAACGAAATTTATTATAAAATCAATATTTCGTTTCTGAGTGATTTTATTGAAGCAGAACACACTCGAAATGTATGTAGGTTGTCCTGATTTGTAATGTAACATTTTTGCAGTAACAGTTGTCAAAAAATTAAGTTCTTTTGAACAAGTTGCTGACGATGGTTCATAAGATTGAAGTGACTTTAATTTACTAACTTCAGTTAAAGCATTCTTATAGTTAGTAAAATACTTTACTATAAAAAATAATAAAACTATACTTTTTTAGGTTCGATTTGCCCTCCGATCGAGAACTTGTATGGTGAAAACAACAATCGAAGTTAATCAACCTTGAAGCAAATTGTTAGGCCACTCTGACGACTTTACTAGTTAACAATTGCAATGCCATAAGGAAAGAAGTTATCACTTAAAAACTTAATCGATGGAACTCGCCAACACTGTGACAAAGGGAAACCTGTCAGTGAAAAAGCAAAGAATACAATTTTGTACTGTCATGAATAATAATATGACCTAACCAAAGTCATTCAATTCGTTTCAATAGTACAGACCATATGGATTTAGCTGCCTTAGATAGTGGATAATCTTTTTTGAACCGGTATCATTAGTACTATTATTATTGGATAAGCTTAGTGGTGATTTGAAAAACAATGTAAACAATTTTTTAAATGCGGATAAGCATTCTCTATTTAAATTTACTACATCTTTATTTCAGGTTTAGGTTTATGTTTGAGGATTTGCTTATTTAGATTTCTAATGATCCAAGTGGAGTACCAAATTTTAGGTCCTGCCTACGGTGAAATTTGAAGATGAGAATAAATTCTTACTTATTTATACGAATGCGAAATACTATATCACTTTTATTTCTTTGTTTGTCATATTCTTATAATTGATCCTTAGCGTTGGTTAATTGCTTCGAATGTTCGAGATGAGAGTGAAAAAAGACGAGTGACGTAATATTATTCAATGTGTTCACAAGGATAATCACTTTATAAGGGTTGCTAAATATTTTCGTAGGAATAATTTCCACAGTTGGTTTCAGTCCAAGTCGTTCTCGCATTAACTTATACTACTAGAATGACGATGTATCTTATCCTTATACTTTCATCTATTTCACTAGGGCATTCGTTGCTATCTGTTATCAAGAGATCTGTAACGTATTGCTTTGTATGTGAATGACCACATCAGAGCTTTGCATTAAAATCCAATAAGACCGCGATTGTATAAGCGATTGTCGGACAATCATATCGATGTAAACACTTGAGTGCGATAGGAATACGTTGAATCGTCGCTTTTTTAACGTGTATTTTAAACCCGTCAATATTAAAATAATAACGAAATGAAAAATGAAATGACTCAAAATAGATCGTAATGGACGAATTTTTAGTATGTAGTATCATTTTATCCCGGCTAGATAGGCGTTAGTCCTAACCTGAATATATTTAAGATCAAAAATAAAGACTCGATTTAATATTTTGTTTGTTTAGAAAGCAATTTGAAATATTTTTTTTTTGTTTACATCAAATGGTAATCAGGTCCATACTCGTACATACATATATACAAATCAACATACATATTTTATCAATCTTATTCAATTTGTGCTATGATTTTGACACATGCTTTAATTCCTTAACAAATGCAATATTCTCTGTACAATTCTAATGGAAAGTGAATACTTATGTACGTAAGTATGTAAGTATAAAATAAATAAAAATGTTGAGTGGGCGTAAATTATTCAAAACAAAAACTCGTGAGCATATACGGGAACGGATAATTTTATACAATACAGTACAATGGGCTTATAACGAACACCTGTAGTAATGAATGAATGTCATCAAAAGATATTTCGTGTATTTCTTAGTGCCATTCAAAAATAGTTCCATTCAAAAAAAAGCATAAATTTGTATTGGAAATATATTGTACAGATATAGAAGTAGTTTTGGAAATCAAATCTGATAAATTATCAGAGAAATGCGAATTAAAAATCAGTTGTTATGGTGATGTGTTTGGTGGCTAATTACTAATATCTTAATTGCTAATTTTATTTATTTATTCTTATTTAGATCACTGGTGAAATAAGAATAAAAAAAAAAGATTTTCAGAAAACCATTCAGTTTTCTTATAAATAACGAACGAATTTTATAAAATAACATGATGTCGCAGAGTTCGTAGTAAGTGGATTTCACTGTATATGCTTTGGTAAGCCATCTGACACCAGTGTCTTTTAAGTAATAACAGATTTAAAACAGAAAATTTGCACATTTTTCTGATGTTGTTTGTCTCTTGCAATGTTTCGGGTGCTAGATAAAAAAAAAACAACATAGTTTTGGTGTAATTATTTTTAAATCATGATTAATGCTGATTAACTGCCATATTCTAATTAAGAATTACTATTCAAAAGCAATATAAATTAATTAATAGGGCTTTTAAGCTTTAACGATATCTAGTTTTACGAGATTTTAATGAAAATCTAGTAAGTTTTTGCTCCATTTAACATATCAAAGAATTTGAGTTTGTCAAGTAAAGGCTATGCTAGTTGGGAAATATTACATTTGAATTAGAAACAAACCAAATTCAATATAATTCGAATGTTAGTTTCCCCTTATTTATCATTACTTATTAGTTAAGTGAATGGCACCCTCCATGTACAATGTTAGAGAAATGTAGTGACATCGATTAGGATTTCAAGCAAGATTTCAAATCTGTAAAAAGTATAAAATTGCTATCATTCAGGTTTTATTATTACCATAATAATGATAAAATTAATACTTTCTACTAAACGATCGCATACACAAATTATTTTAATTAATTTAAAAAATATTTACTTTGCCTGTTTAAATAAAAGTATGATTAATTCTACAGATTTTTATTTAATTTATTGATTTATAATTTACAATGCAAATAAAATTATATCTATAGGCCTCAGCAATTGTTTCCCAACAATTGCGATACCAAAAGCGCCTCTAGAACTTTCGGTTGACGGAATACCGCATTTAAAACGTTGTAAACAATTGAAGGCGTTATAGCATATTTTTGCACGCCGCTGGAAGTCGGAATACATTACCGAACTTCAACGTCATTTCAAAAGCAGAATCGAACCTGAAAACTTAAAGAAACTGTACTGAATGACTTCTCGGTAGAGTTACCAATGTCATTTATAGCCGTGACATAAAAGTACATGTTGCCGAATTACAGACCAAAATCGCACTATCCGGTAGTAAAATTATGTTTACTGCCCACTAGAGTCATGACTGTATTTAGTGCAGTAACTATCAGGTTGATTGGGAAAAACCGTAAATTTAACTTTAAGACGTATCCAAATATTCGATATCGAGTTAATAATGTTTAATGTGCGTCAAATTGTTTGCAGTTTAAAGAAATATTATTACTAAATAATTATTTCTCCTCCTCATACAATCGTGTAATTTTTATTGGAATGTCAACCATAATATAAAAATTTGTTTATACCATATTCGTAATTATTTAAGAAAACTATTTAAACTGCTTTATATTTATATGAATGTGTTTATTTTGATTATCATACATTTATTAATATTTGAAATATTTAATACAGTGACGTGATGCTTGCCATCGTCACATTATATTTTGTATTTTGGTTTTTGCTGTTGACAACTGCGTTGGCGCAGCGTTAACGCCATTATTGAAGCCGGCGTAAACGTCTTCGCTAATGGTAACATAGTCGTCATAATTTCATTACGGTAGTGTTTCTCCGTAGTGAGTAAAGTGTATTGTTTGTTTTTGTGCTCAATTAGCCGTTTATTTGTTTCTGTTTTTAGTTCGATGGTAGTGGCTGATGGTTTTTCAGTCAATCATTTGCTCAGTTGTACGTTCGGTCGCTAGCCACTAAGGTGATGGTAATGATGAGCATTCTGAAGGCGCGCGAAATGCGTTAAACACCACTTTTAATTTAGTTGTTCGTTTAGCTTTCTACAAATCGTGTCATAAATTCAGTTAATTTGCGTTTTCTGCCCGAGTGTTGTCATTCACTGGACGTAAACACGAGTTAGTAGCTGGTTGAGGCCACGACGGGCGAGTTCTTTTGCAACTTAACGTGTAGCATATGTATGAGAACATTTGAAGTGTACTTGATTAAAAGTTCTAAATTTCTGTTGTTATAATACGTTTTAACACTTTGTATATAAAATAAACAAAGAATTATTCACTGGAATAAAAGTGCGCTTTAATATTGTTATTGTTTGTAAATAAATAAAAAAAACAAAATAAAAACACTTGTAAATAAAACTCACTGATATTTATACGAAAGAAAAAAAGTAAATATAAACAAAAAAAAAAAAATGTAAATAAATAAAAAAAAAACAACAACATCAATTATCTTAGAATACATTGTAGTGAATTTATGAGATATTGATGAATGAATGTGTGAAAAGAAATTTTAATCGAAATTAAAAATATAACGTACAAAACAAAACAAAAAAACAAAAAACAAAAACAAAAATTGTTTACTTATTTATTGGAGTGTAATATCAAATTAAAATTTTTTCGGCAATGCAATTTAAATTAGTGAAGTGAATTGATTGTAAGTTTTTTAATATATTTTATTTTCTTTTTTTTTTTTGAACTATTTACATAGCAATTGATAATATTCGAAAATAGAGTTTCAATTTCTTATTGACATTTGAGTTCTGATTGAACTATTGAGTCGAAATTTTATTTTTTCATACAATATTAATACTCGCGTTTATAGTATCAATTTTAATTTGTGTTTTTTTTTTTAGACCGAAATTGCTTCAAATCTACATATTCTCTATAAATTTTATAAATTTTTTCAATTTAATATCAAAATTTAATTATCAAAAGCATCACACATTTCAGTATGTTACGTTAGGTTAAGAACGTATATTGCATCAAAATACAACAAGAATTTGAACGAATCCGTTGAAAATGAAACGGACTTTTACGATTAACAAATTATAATTTTATTGTATAGTGTGTAGTGGAGCATTCCATATTGTTAATGTGAAACGCTGATTATTAGTTTGATGGGAATTTCTCATTCTAGATGTTCGAAATGTGCAGAACGTCGCACAGTGCCTTAAGACCAATTAAAAAATGTAGAGAAATAAATGAAATTTTGTACATTTTAGTATAAAATATATCCATTAAGACATATGCATAAATCAGTGTTAAAATATGTTTTCTAAGCGTACAATCACTAAAATTTTAAAATTATATTCTTAAAAAGTTGATAATTAGTTAAATGTAATTAATTAGTTAGTAATTAGTAATACGCCCATTATTATCAAAAAAATTCTAACAAGGACACTACGTGCTACTTATATACATATAAGCGAACAAAAGTGAAAACTATGAAATTCACCTTAAAGTTTTTGTTATTAGAGTACAACGTTACTTGGTACAGTGATAAATGTCACTGTACCTAGAATCCAAAATATTTATCAACAACAACAAGAACTTGAGACAAAATCATTGTTGTAATATATAATCAAACAAAGCTATTCGGTTCACTTCTGCACCTTTAAATATTTTCCAAATTATGTAAAGAACCGTTCCATAGTTTTCCTGCAATCGACCATCAAATTGGTGTTAAATTATGTCTTCCCTGTTAGATGTACCATTGTGAGCAGTTAATTTTTTAATTTTTGTTAAATATAAACCCGTATAATAACAAAATCTTTATTGAAGTTGAAAAGTGTAGGAGAATTGACGAGAAGTCACAAACTTTTTATAAGTTTCCCAATAGCAGGTAATGAAAATCATGTGTAACTAAAATAAAGGACGCTGCAAAAGTTTTTATATGGACTGCACGATGTGCACTCAAGGAAGTTAACTATTTCCCACACAAATATTGCGAAAGCTTTCACCGAAAACTATTAAAGCTCGTTTATCTCTTGCCAGACGAGATCAACACTGGATCGCAAAGGACTGGAAGTATGTTTTGTGGTCATATGAATCTAAAAAAATCTATTTAATTCAGATGACATCAAGTATACATATCTGGTCCAATGCACGTAATGCTATGTATGAACATCGAGTGATCAAGACAACGAACACAATAAATTATTTTCAAAATCTAAAAAACAATGTATAATACTACCGTAATCTGTTAAAATTTAAAAAATAAAAAGCACAAACAATTTTTTTGTTCCAATTTTCGTTAAAAGCATTGTTGTATTTCATACCATCAAACTCTGGCCCCTCAAAATGTCTTCAACGCCTTCCAGCGCGGAAAATTATTTGATTTTGAATAAAATCGTATTTTTTCAATTAGTTTACCTGCAAATATCCTGTAGAACAATTTCTATTCCAGTGTCTGTAACTATATTTACTTGAGAATCAATGAAAATTTTTTACATTTTGTGCCAATTTTGTAGAAAAAAAATCAAAATTTGCAGATACCATAAATACATACATACATATGTAAATATATTCGGCTGTATTTAATTACGCAATCTCCCGCAGCTGAAGAAGAGTATGGGTTTGAACAATTTTTTTGCGAATTCATTAATTCGTGTGCCATTGAGTTGTCACCAGTTTTGGCGCTCTTTGTCGTAGAATGTGAACTCTTGGAGGAGGTTCAAGAAACTTTTTTGTTGTATTTGCAGTGTACATTTGAGTAGATTTTTTTTTCACATATTTACAAACTCTATGACAGGTTACGTGATTTATATGTGGGTGAAATACAGTGATGATCGTATAGGAGAGTTTTTAATTAAAATGTCACTGACTAATCAAACAAAAGTGCATCAAGTTGTAATACTGATTGACTTTTTGTAATACTATAGTAAGTATTGAAAATATTTTTTAGAAATATCAGGTACGTTCGTAAATGCAGTGGTTGGGTTGCAACGATGATGCACTAATCTGTAACAAAATTTATAACCACTACAGCAGTGATGCGCAGATTTTATGCCTTTACGAACTTATCCATCTTCTTCCACTGACAATGCACTCACAATATCGTTTGCCACAGATCTGTGCGATGAATTTTTATAAGTTTGTATCATAGAAATCCTTCGGATGAGATGATGAGTTCTGGAAATGTTCTCGTAGTTCGAAATACCGAATTTATTGGATAATTTATGATAATGTTTGTTTGATTGTAATTTTATCAGTAGAATCTGAATAAAGTAAAACTATCTACATTCCTTCTGTTTATATATTTAGAAAAACAAGAAACGATATCAACATTTTAGCAGAGATTTTAATTTAATTAGATCCTAAACATGTTGTAATGTAATGTTACGTGCAAGTCACAGGTAACTAATAAATTTCTAAATTTATAATTAAAATATAAGATGCGAATTGTTATGATATAAAATGTACTGGCTTTTTAAGCACCTACAATATTCCTTTATAAAACAAAATTAAAATCCTTTTTTTCAATTCGTCTATTAGTTATACTCCTGTTAAGTTGTCGTATCATTTTTAATTCAATTTTTTAATTTTAATAATCAAGTCAACATTTTCCTTCTGCACATATTGCTCAAAATCGGCGAATGAAATATATTTCTGTACTTTACATTTTTATTAAGCGATAATATGAGGTGCCTTGGTAGTGGGTTATGTGCTAGACTAGTCCGCTACACTACACCGAGCATAAGGTCTAAGTTACTTAGTTCGTAATAACTATAACATAATCTGTGGTTGTATTCTAAATAATAAATTAATAAAATAAATGATAATGATAATGATAATGGAATTTTACTGCAGTACGTTGCAAAATATGCGAAAGTTCTTGTGACGAACATTCTTTCATATACTACATATAAATTCATAATTTATATGTTATTACGAATAGGTTTGTGTAAATGCGGTAGATACGACTTACATACATACTTAATTGGTCTTTGTTACTCCTTAGGATTACGACCTAGATTCTCACACCACTCCTGTTGTGTGTGTGTATTTTATCTATGATTGGCGTTACCTATAATTAGTAAAGTCGACTCCGTACGACAGATTTTTAAGACACTATTCATATGAAGTCTGACAATAAGATCTTAACGACTTGAGAACATGAACTCAAATCGTATATTACTCGGCAGATAATGTCACGCACAATATAAAAAACACATGTTTCTGGTAATTGCTAACAAATTCTTAAATGTAATTACGATTTCCAAATCAATGTTTCCATTTTAGGCTATGTAATGCAAATAAAATACCTGCTGTACAGAATTATAAAAACTTTTTGTCGAATTTGTGTTCTATTGTTATTTATCGATCTACCACGATAAATATAAAAATATTTCATCACAATTTGTCCATGAGCCAGAGCACCGTGCATCACTTCAACAAGTAACAAATTTAGACATCACAAAGTTATTTTTTTGTATAATTTGTTACACTTTAACTGAAAATTATTTTATATGTATATATGGGAATAAATTGACTGTTATATATGTACACATATCGAATATTATATATCTATATGTATGTACATATATAGTAGCATCTCATTATTGATTGATAATTTTCTAGTATAAATTTCCATTTCTTAAGTGTAATAAATAAAATCCAACTTTATCCATAAGTAGTTAATCTTTACGGTATATTGAAATAACCGTTAAAATTCCTGACTTTATACCACAGAGTATTGGTTTCACTTTTCACATTATGGAAAGGTATACAAATATGGTGTATGGGGGTGAGAACGGTGGTTTAATAATATTATTGGATGAAAGCTTTTTTAATATATAAAAAATTAAGTCCGTTTTAATGATACTAGATTGTTTTGTTATCATTTATTATTCTATAATTAATGACTATTTTATTGATAATTTACCAATAACAAGATAATGTCGATAGGCATGTGCTTTGCATTTAAATTTATCGTTGCAAACAGATTTTGATTACAAATCGATTACTGAAAACGAGAAAATAAATGCAAACTCAATGACGGAATAAATATCGGTATTGTTAATATGCAAACTAAACCTATTCAGTTATGTCTGTGAAAAATGTCTCTATCGCTCGCATAAGAGCGAGTACATTTCAAACAAACGTAAAAAATTATTCGGATTGTAATTACAGTCATCATTAAAAAAGTAGCCAACTGTCGAGTCTTTATTACAAATTTTGCCACTTTTCTAAATGAGTGTCCAACATCATAAGTTTTTACATTTGGATGATATTATTCCCAAATTGTGTATTTAAATAAAAAATGTTTATCATTCGCCATTTATGGTAATCTATTAGCCAAATATAAACTTTCTTTTGAGACATCTTGTACAAAAATTATTAAAAAATGGAAATCAAATAAATTACTCGGTGCTACGTTGAAAATAATTCCGACTGACCAGTTGTAAGAACTTTTTGAACCGTTCACTTGGACTTGTTTTATTAAAAAACATTTTGTATCGACTATCAAAATTCAAAGTTTGGAAAGACAAGAGATAGACCTTTAAAACGATGTAGAAATTTTTCGAAGAAATATGTTCTGAGTTCTGTTCTGACAAATGTAGGAAGTGTGATTTTTTCTCTTTGCATTTCGACACCTCCATTCTATAACGTTCTAAGTGTACTTAGAACGTTTTTAATGTTCTTGCATTTTTAAATTCCACGTTCTCTAACTTAAATACTGTCAAAATTTGGTTAAGATGCGTCGATCCGTTCCGAAGTTATAGAGAAAAATCTACTTAGAATACACATATAGTCGTATGATGCCTGAAAACTTTGAGAGCTCATAACTCAAAACACACTTTTTCGACTTAGAATGTTATAGAACGGAGGCGTCGATTTGATAATGGCTACTCGTTTGCCAAAGATTATTACAGTTTACTTTCGTCAATCCAAATCTTTGTTTAGCTCTAAGATCTCTAAGACTCCGCCATCTAGCAGTCGCATATCACGATTTGTCTCACTTAGAAATCGATTAATGTTCGGTTTAATGAGTTTGTAGATCTTATAGAGTGGTGTTCCAAAAAATTTCAAAATGTTAATATCCACAGGTACAGCATCAAAAATATCTTCAATGAATTATTTCAAGGCTTTGTGGAATTTGTCTTTCGACCAATTGATTACTATTGCAACAGTTTAAAATACTACTAATATAAGATCATCCAAATTTCTAAGTATGTTAAGCGTTGTATTGTTGTTTCACTGTAGAAAAAAAAAGATGGTTAGGTTAGATTAGATAAGGTGGCGACCACCTTGTTGGAGGAGATCCAACTTAGGTCAGCACTTACGCCCATTATGATACCGCAATCAATTCTACCCTGGGATCAAACATTCCCTACATAAAGAACCCAAGGCCAAAATAAATCATGTTATTGCAATAATCTTTATATTAAAGAGCGGTCAAAGATATCAGAAAACGAAAGGTCAAAACCCTCCATCTCTGCATAACATGACACGTGAGGTGAAACACAGCCTCTTTTTCCTCCTCTGTCCCACAGCTCCTGAAGTCACTTGATTGAATGCTACCAAAAGGACGGTGTAAAAACTGTCATTGCGCGATATATGACCATCCGATTTAAAGGCATAAGTGAGTTGATCTTTTCCTTATCCATACATGTCCAGTAGAGTCCAGCAATATTGCATGTACTTTCCTGCTGTCAACGAGATTGCGCTTGTCTGTAATAAGTGCGGATAATATCTAAAATAACAGAGGCGATCGGAATACCTATGCCCAGTAACATTCAGGGAAAATTCCGCCGCCTTCCAACAAGCAATGCAACGCTTTCAAAATTACCTTGACCTCTGTCTGGAAAAAACTGTAGTGGTCGGGAGGCCTATAAGAAAGGAAGGAATACCTGGATCTTCAGTTCAGAAGTACCTAGTTCGAATTCTATAATCGAATGTTCTATTCAGTAAGGTGTAAGGAATTTAAAAAAAAATTATATTTAAGTTTTCTTTACAAACCTTCACAAAATGATTCTAAAAAAAGTGATTTGTTTGTTGACAGTGTAAGAAGTCTCTTCTAGACAAATTTGTGCAAAGAGGAGATCGAATGTTATAGCTTTATACCTTTGTCGTTATACCTTTTTCGCCGCTAAATTTAAAAGTTAGTACTCAACCCAGAAAAAGCGTCAGGAATGAATAAAAACATTGCCCCATAAAGTCAGAAAGTTTCTTCTTTTCATTTTGAATGTTAATTTAAGACTTGAATTTAACCCTAAAGGACGGAATTTATCCTGAAGTTAACATCTCAATGCTAATTTTAAAAAAATTAAAAAACACATACAAGGAACAGACTCCTAGGTTGGTGCATGTCATAAGAGAAGCATTCGATGAGAAGAAATTCTGCTTTTCTCTTTTTATTGATTTTTGAAACGAAGGTCTGATAAATATTTTGTCTAACAATACTGAAAAGTTATTTGCAAGTTGTTGTTTTTTTGGCAGAACATGTTTACGTAGTTCATAATGTCGACTTTTATAATGAGTGGGTTCTGTTTTATTTTTAATCTACATACATATACTCACAATTCTAACTTTACTGATGACACTACTTTTAATCAGCACGTGTCCAACCACCAGTAAGTAATCTCTGTATCTATGGAAATACATTTTCCAATTAGGGAAATGGATAAACAAATCAATGCAGAGTTTGTTGTCACATATTATTTACATTACAGAGCGAAACATAAAAGTTTATCTTCACTAAACTTGCCGGCGACGCAGATCAGATAAAGAAGTACACATGCACCTCCGTTTGTCATATTAATTGTTTAGGTTAATAAGCTTAACCACAAAATTGATGTGTTTGCGTAAGTCTACAAGAAATCATGGAAATAAAAAAATAAAAAAAACTTTGGTAGAAGTTTTATGAAATGGTTAGTTTGTTATGTTTTGTTTTGTTCAATAAAAAATATAAAAATAATTGAAATTTTATTCTGTCCGTTTGCGTTATTTACGATACTTCTTATTTAAAAAAAAAATCACTGACAATATGCATGTTTTTAAATTGATTTCATCTAAAATTCTATAGATTTCGTTGTCTTATTTTTATGAAAATAGTTAATAAAAAATAGTAGATCAATAAAAAAAGTAATCAGAAATTAAATTTCCGTGCACCTGATTTTTTTTGGACCCTGTAGGCTAAATAAGTTCAACTATAAATGTTAACCCGCTTAACGCCACCCATTTATGACAATTTGTATGAAAACAAATTGGTTTTTTTTAGAAACTGAGTGTCACATAATGACTTCATATGTGTAGCTAAGATATCAATAGGTTCAATACATGTGGAATATAGAAGAATACTTATCTTGCATGGCCAGTACCAATTTTCTAATTAGACTTAGAACACAATATGAAAATGATAAATTAGATTGCGTTGAGTTTAAAGTGCTTATAATTTTATTAGGCTCTGTAACATCAATAGTTGTGAAAGCAGTTGATAATTAGTAGTATTGAGTATGAGTAGCATGTGATTGCCGAGCGGAATCAAAAACTTCCGTGACTCCAGCATAAATCATAAATCTGTGAATAACAGCTGTTTTTCATCTAACATGAGTTGAAGTTCAGTGTTATGACACATTAGATTCTCTTTTATTTCGTTTTCACGAACACGATTTAAAACTGCAAACCATTGTAAAGAAAAATTCAAAATTCTCGAAGTTTAATATTGGAATACCGGTGTAATTTTGAAAAAAATCTCGTATTGAGGATATTTAAAAATAATTTCTTTTTTTTTTTTGGCAAATTTTTTTTGGCATCACAATCTCAATCTATATTGACCATTCTTTCAAAATCTATAGGAAAAACTTATCACAATCATAAATTAATGCATAACACTGCACTAACTTTTATATATCACTGTTTAATGCTGTACGCATACAAATAATTGGTCATTACAACCCTTCAGTAAGGAATACGACCTAGTTGCTCACACCACTTATGTTGTGTGCGTTAATTTTAGACATGAGTAGCGGGACCTACAGTTTAAATTCGACTCCTAGCGACAGTTTTTGAGAAACTTTTCATGGCAATTTTGTTTGCCCTCAGAGTTTTTTTTGCCAGAAATCTGTTGAGAGGAAGTCGCCGAAGAAATATTTTCATATTTTCGATTTGATGTTTGACCCTGACCTTACGTCTAATAAGCCAATACACTACCAACTAGAATACGGCGACTTCTAATGTTATAATCTTGAATAAATAAATAAATAAATTAATAAATAAAAATCCAAATTACTTAAAATATAATTTGAATTAGTCGTGTTTCTATTCATGATCAATGGGTGAAACCATCATGTGAGATAAAGTTTTGCCGATAAATAATCCTTAGTATTGCCATTAATGGAGAAGTTGTTCAATTTAAAGAAAGATGGGATACCGCTGTTCAATATCCGTTAGAGGGTTAAGAAACAAGTTCTACAACTTAACAACTTTACGACTTTCATATTTTGAATCAAACTGTATACATACAGAATTAATATTTTATTAAACTGACGTCATCAATCGATATTTAAATACTTAAGAAATATAACTCTAATCCATTAGATTGAAAGTGAGAGACCAGTACGTACACCAAATGCTCTTTAACGATTACATTATCTAACAAATATTTTCTAAAAAGTCTACAGATTATAATTTTTTGTTAAATTACATGTTTTTTCTTTTTGTTCTTTTTTTTGTGAAGAATACTACTTTTAATGTGCATTTGCGTTAATACTGGTTGTATGATTTTTATAACTGCCTATGGTTTGTCTATATTTCTTGCTTATTTTTAAATAATCACAGAAACAAAAGAATTTATTTAAAATCATTAAACGATAACCATAAAAAGTAAGTAAAACAATGCAATTTAATTCAATTCGAATTCAATTTAAAATTTTACAACTGCACATGAACATCATATACATACATCCTGCGTTGTGATTTATAGTTTTATCATGCTTGATGAATCAAAATGAATGATGAAAAAAAATCAAAAAATTGTAATAAAAATATTTTAAAATTAAGAATTTACACTTAATTATTTATGGGAGGTAGTTTTTGATTCTAAATGATTATATCCTATATTGAAAAGACTAATGCAAATATGTATTGAATATCGAATATATGTTAAAACTTAAACTTCGGAGAATTGATCAAATTCAAAATATTATCATAGAATAAAGGCACATGATTTATGATAATTAAAATGCGTCTACAATCGGGTAAAAAAAAACGCAAGATCAGAGAATGATTAAATTTAATGATTAAAATTATAGGAATGTTTACTTTATATAATTTTTGTGCAACCCTTACATGTTGCGATTAGTTGTACGACACGGTGAATCGATGGTTGATCGTCTTGTTCAAGCGTTTCGATTTTTCAACCAAATCTACCTATTAATTACACAATGCGACAAAATACCAAAAATTAAATGCACCCGAACAACTACCTAGTCTAAGTTATTCAGTTAGTTGCGTAGAACTCAAAAATACTTTTTTTTATATTTCTCGAATCCTCCAAACTTGTTTTATTTGACAAAAACCGTTTTTCTGATCTTTTAACACAAAATTATTGATTACCCAAATATGTTGGAACCTATTTTAAAAATCCAAATTTTTTTAGAAATTAGTGAGATTATTAGCCTTTCTAACGGTATACATAAACATTTTGTTCAAACTTATATGTTATGAGTTTTGATGGGGTAAACTTGGAAAATATTATTTTTTTTTCTTATTTTTTCAAGTTTGGCCATACCTAATTGGAAATTTTAATTATAAAATATAAAATAAGTGACGACATTCTAAAAGTGCATTCTCTTTTAATATTTTGATGGGAATCAGCTGACAGACGCTTTTTGACAGATACCATACATTGTTGTTGTTACAGATAAAAAGCGTGAAATTTTAAAAATGTAGGGATTTGTATGTGTCCACAATTACCTGATACCTTGATTTTTGGTAAAACAATGTAGGTTCTCGAAGTCATCAGAAGTACTCAGAGTTTTGTCACAGAGTTTTCCCCTTATCTCCTAATTAATTTTTTGTTTTGTTGTAGTTTTATTAAACGTTTTTCTAACTTGGAAGATAATCGGTGGACTATGTGTTCATAATGTACATAACTTTTATGTGTACATACATAATTAGTCATTACAATTATGTTGTATGAGTTAATTTTTTTATACATGAGTGGCGCGGCCTAAAGTCGACTCCGATTGACAAATTTTTGAGAAAATTTTCATGGCAATTTTATATTTACTCGCAGAGTTTTTGCCAGAAATCTGCTGAGAGGAAGTCGCCGAAGAAAAATTTTTTCATATTTCGTTTTGTTGGAGATACATGACCTGGGGTTTGAACCGAGGCCCCACGTCTAATAAGCCAATACACTACCTACTAGACCACGACGACCTTAACTTATATGTATACAGTAGTGGTGAAAACATTTGCAACTAAACAAGCATTTGCACTTCAATTATAACTTACTTTTTACTATTTTAATAATTTTTTATTTATTATACTTTTTATAACAGCTACAGAAAATCGTAGTCTGATTAATCAGAACAACAAAAAAGCATTATTTCACCAAGAGAGTCTAAGTGAAATTATTACAACTTACCGTTAAATTTGGGATTAGTAAAAGGTAACTTTAGCTAAAGTGAACTTTAAAGTCACCTTTAACTTTTTTTTGTTATTACAACTTACTGATCAAATAAAATTAACTTTTTTAAAAATATGGCGGTGCCGGATAATATTACTCAATTAAACAAGTTTTTTAAACTCAGTGGTAACGACGTTGACGGGGGTTGAAATAATGGCCCTAAATGTCCAAATTTAATGATAAGTTTGTTAAATACATAAGCATTTTTGATATAATGTTTAGCTTAAACGCTAAATGCATTTAATAGCATATGGGAAAATTATTTGCTTTTTATATTTCTTAAATATATCAGTTTTTCACTAAGTTTCCTTACCACGCATGTTATGTGTGTTTAATTTCTCTATGAGTGGTGGGACCTACAGTTTAAAGTCGACTCGTAACGACAGATATTTGAGAAACTTTTCATGGCGATTTCACTTTCTCTCTTTTTGTCTGGACTATCCAAAAATTAGAAAGATAAAATGTAATTGCGTATACAGACGTAGAATATATTTTTCCACTTTTCAGTTTTCACTCCGTATTTCCTTTTTATTACTTTTTTTTATTTTTATATTCACTTTTAATATAATAAAAGTATAATATAATAAATAATAAAAGTGTTTTATGCCAATAAATTTTTTATAAGATAATAAAATTAATATTGTCAGTTCGTTTGTACACCACATTAGGTTAGGTTAGGTGGCGGACCCCCTCGCAAGAGAGGGCAAACTTAGGCCAGCATTTAGGCCCATAGTGATACCACAATTAATTTTACCCGGAAGAAAACCATGCCGAGTTCAAAATAAATCTTGCTATTGTAGCAATCTTTATATGTATTAGAGAGCTCGATGAACGATGTCATAAAATATATACCACATTACAATGTAACAATATTTTTAATGACATTGTCAATTGATAGCACTTACACTATACATTTCACAATAATAGAAATTATTGATAAGACGGATTTTTAAAAATGTATGCATGACTCATTTAACGCCAATAATAAACATTTTAAAACTACGGAATTAAATGTCATAAATGCGTTATTCAGAATATTGTGTCATTAATTCGAATAAAATATATTATTCGAATAATTTTCTTAAGCTACATACAATAATTTACTTTTGGAGTAGTAGTAGGTCCTGTATTTATAATTCAAAAACTATCTGTAATGAAACGATTTATTCCCGCTTAATAGTGCCATACATATTTATTGATATTGAGATATTTTTGTTTGGAATATAGGGGCATAGTTCACTCGAAGATTAGAAAATATTGTTCTATTGTCAGCAGAAAAGTTGGCTTTAGATCGGCACATAGCTGTATCACTCAGCGTTGCCAAGTGTGCAGATTTATCTGAATTTTCCAGTTTATCGAAGCATTTTTGTATTTTTTTGTTTAAAAACTCAGTTTTTCGAATAGTATATGATGTCGTAAGTTGGCCCCATGTGCTATATATTACTGTGGCAAGCTTCATACTTTTTTGTTTTGTAATATAAAATCCTTCTTTTTTGCACCACCATCTTTACTTTTATTTTGTAGTTTTAAAAACTGTTAAGGTGCGTATTTAAAACGAAAAAAGTAAAATCGTTAGTAGATTAACAAAAATTTCTTCATAATTTCTACATAAGGGCCTAAACTGAGAAATCAGAATTATCCATTTACAAATTGATATAAGCTATTAAGATATAACTGTATAAACACATATTATTGCTAATGTTGTGTTATCTATATTGTGTATCTGGTTTTAGTATCGCAGATGTTGACGATAATACGTTTTAAAGTATTTTTCTATAAATATTCGGTTATTATTGCCATTGATTATAAAAATTTGTTAAATTTGAAGATATGACATGTTAAACATTTAGGACCCCGGTGGTACATAGGCTTCAAAGGGTTAATGTGTTATGTATTTTTGTTTTGTTATACATAAAAATGAATATTTATAATTTTTTATATTTTTATTTACACTAATCGTTAATTTATTACGTTACGTTTAAATAAAAAATTTTATTTAAAGTACGTCACATATTCGTTGTGCTTTTTTCTTGCGCAGTTTTTTCTGTAAACCAGGTATTTTTCTTTCTAATTTTGCAATTTTCTAATTATGGCACTAGGGGATGTTACTGAACAATAAACATTTCTAGTACTGTTGATTAGAACACACTTTGTAATGACCTGAAAAACACATTTAACTTTGCATCATCTGCCATGAATACACTACGCATTCTAATGATCTATACTCTCGGATTACTCATAAAGTAAACTATGACCTGAAGAGTATATTTAAGTGGTCTTCACGAAATCGAAAGCTATTGTATAACTATTACTTCTTCTATATAGCGGTATATGTATATTTTTAATAGACAGCTTACTTGGACACCTCAACGAAAACATATTTAATTCCCATAGTAATCTACGATTGGAACTCTTCTTCGTACATGTGAGCTCGCTAAGTAATTGTGTTTATAAAACAAAAGCGATAAGGCATAATATACAAATATCCAAAACACATTTTTATAATAACGCATTCGCATATGGAGCCAACTTGCATCAGATATTCATTTGACAAGCAATGCAACGCAATTGCTTATATAAGATACATACATATGTAATTGGTCATTACAACCACTCAGTCAGGATTACGACCTAGCTTATCACACCACTTATGTTGTGTGTGTTAATTTTATACAGGAGTGACGGGACATACAGTTTAAAGTAGACTCCAAACAACGGATTTTTTTTAAGAAACTGTTCATGGCAATTTTATTTACCCTTAGAGTTTATGCCAGAAATCTGCTGAGAGGAAGTCGCCGAAGAAATATTTTTCATTACATTTTCGTTTTGATGTCTGACCTGGGGTTTGAACTGTGGTCTAACGTCTAATAAGCCACTACAATACCTACTAGACTAAGTCGACTTTATAAACTGACTCGAACAATTTTCCGTACAACATGTAATTGGAAATGTATTACATTGCACCTCAAAAAAAATATCTGCTCGGTTTGAGTTAATTAAAATACGATCAATAGATGAGACAAAGCTATAACATAATTGAGACAACATGTGCTATAAAACAAAATAAAACTAAAAAGGCCCAAGAAATAAAGTACAACCAAAGAAAATAAAGTATAAAGAATGTGCATTTTAACATATTTTGGAATATTTTTCAAAAATATTTCATGACGCGGGGGGAAAGATAGAAGCGAATGATACAGAAACCAAGAGCGTAAACATGCGTTGTTCTCATCGTGCGTTTTTGTTGTTTGACCACTTTTTATTTATTTTTCTGGTGTTAAAAACAGACGTCGGCACCAATGTCCCTCAGGGGAAAAACATCTTCGGCTTTTTACACACATAGGACACGAACATCAAGAATGTTCGTTAAAAAGAGCGTAAAAATCTTGACAGTGTTTAAAGAAGAAGGTTCATGTCGCTTTTTTCAGACTTCAATTATACACCCAAAGAAATATCACAGTAGTATTCACTAATATCAATGAGAAATGATTTCGATTTTTGGAAGAATACTTGCCAAGTAAAATACGGTGTCTTAGTGCAGTACAATTTTTCTATATTTTCCGATCACATATACATATCATTGGGTTAATAAGTAGACTTGACATTATTACTAACAATTTTCCTCTAGGTTAACACATGCCTATGGTTATGGATTAGTGAGTGAGAGAGAGAAAATAAGTTGAGAGCATTTATTTATTTACAGCCATATAAAAGTGTTAGTAATATACTCTATTTTTATTTTCATTTCATCAACATACATATGTAAAACTGTCTATCTTTGGCTTAATAGTTTTGGATAAATAAAAATAAAATAAAATATCGATTTCATTATTAAAAGAACATAAAGCTATCCATCTTTGGCTTAAAAATTAGGCCATGTTTTTTAGATAAATAAAAATAAAAAGAATTAAACACAATTTTTTATTAAAAGAAACGAGCATTCCAAAGCATTTAAAAAAATATACATACTATGGGACAAAATAAAATACGCCCAGCTAATGACATAGAACATTTTTAACACAAAATATTCTTCGAGTGTTATTCTGAAATAAAATGATAAAGCATCCGCAGCACATGTATTCTCGTCGCAGGCTGATCGACAACTAAATCAAAAAACACAAGAATACATACACATGTACATACGTACGATGAGAGCAACACATTGTTACGCTCTTTACTGTCTTCCTCCCTCTCATCGAGAAATGATTTTTAAAAATATTTTGGTGAGAGCGGGTCGTAATGTTACGACCCGCCATAAGAAATTTTACTTCTACATGATGCGCATTCTTTATATCCATATTCTTTGGTACAACTTAGTTAAAGACAAATGTATCGCTCTCTAACAAAACAATTCTTTGGGATTTTTATCTAGCGATTGTTGTTTGATGCGACATAAATATTGACATAAAAGAGAGTGCAAATATCAAAAATCACAAAAAAAAATCGTAATGAAGTCAAATAGTTAACTTTTAAACTGCACAAGGTTAGGACTAAGATCGCCAGCACAATGTGTGACAGAAGGATACGAGTACGCATTTCCTTTTAATTTCTCTAGGGAGAGAGATAGAGCAGCAATGAAAGTTACATCTTTGGAAAGGAAAATCGAACGGATAGCTTGATTAAAAAAGTTTTAATGGCCATGGAAAAAGAAAAACAAAGCTGTTTGAATTTATGAAAATGTACTATTAATTGCGTGAAGTTGCCGTGGTCTAGTAGGTAGTGTGCTAGCTTATTAGACGAAAAGCCAGAGTACTGGGGCTCTAACCAGAAGCCAGACATCAAAATAAAATACAAAAATTATTTCTTTGGCGACTTCCTCTCAGCAGATTTCTGACAAAAACCCTGAGAGTAAATAAAATTGCCATGAAAAGTTTCTCAAAAATCTGTCGTTCGGAGTCGACTTTAAACTGTAGGTCCCGCCACTCATGTATAAAATTAACACACACAACATAAGTGGTGTGAGAAACTAGGTCGTAATCCTGACTGAAGGGTTGTAATGACCAATTATGTATGTATGTATGTATGTACTATTAATTGCATAAATCTTAATAAGTGATTGATCCGATTTTGTATCGGATAGGCATATAAATTTACGTTCAGATTCTGACACAAAATATGTCCTCTGACAAATAGTTATATTTACAGATAAAACCGATTTAATATTTTTGGATCAGGTGCTAGACGCTTTGTGTGACAGAGCGAAAACGCTGCGTTGCAGTTAAAGACCTTAAAAGCAACTGTGGAATAAGGTGGCGGATTACTGGTGGTGTGAGATGTAATAGCCGCAATGATTGTTTCAAACCTTATGTTTGTGGAAATAATGATGGACAAAACTCATAAATTTAACCATATAATATCATTTTCCATTCGTTCACGATAATGATACGAATCATTCATGTAAGATTTTTTGTAGAATGATTAGTACATGATGTTAAACATAATGCAATATCTGGCAAATGCAGATGGCAGATAAGTTTTTTGTGGATTAATTTTAAAAAGAAAATTTAACAATTTTGAATATACTAACAACTAATAAGAGTATGCCCAGGTAGCACAATTGCAGTAGTTTGGTATACTGGGATAGAAATCACACGAATTCTGGCCTTTTCTATGAAAACGTTTTTTTACCGCCAAAGGACATCAAACCCGTAATTATATAATAAATTTTGAATAACTTAATTTAAATGTTCGTTGGTGTACAGAGGCTTTTTTTATTCAAAAAAAAAACTTATTGAATTGAATTGTATATAATTATTGTAAATATAAATTAAACTTTTAAAACAATTTTACTTTATTTAAATCTGGAAAGTTGTTTTTGAAATATTGTAAAATAGTCTCCACCAGCTTGCTGTACGGACAATTGTTTGAGACAGTGTATGTTATGTCAACTTCCTGGAGAACTGTTAATACTGAAAATGCTGTATTTTTTTATTTCTTACTGTTCTTGTTCATATTATTTAAATTTTTATTGTTTTAAATTGTTATTTAAATGTTAATAAAATTTTTATGGTTAAATTATTACTTCTATTTTCGTATAGATTTTTTTCTGGCTTTTAATTGCATTATATGTATGTATAGGCATACATATATTTATTTTTGTATGTGGCATTACGCTGTTGTACTGTATTTAAAATATAAACAAATAAATAAAAATTAAAAAATAATACGTGGCGTTAGAAAGTTATTTATTATAAAACTGATCTGTGAAATGTTGGATTTTAAAGTTTTTCCTCAATAAAATCAAGGCCAGTAAGGTGAAATGTGAGTAGGGTGAATAGTCTCTATGGTACACTATTATTGATATTGAGGTGCACTTGTGATTGACGATTTCGTTCCAATAGTTTTGGTGCCCCACATGCACTTTAAATGCATGTAAAAACTATTTAGTCGGAGTTAAAAAGTCATTTGAATAGTGTCAGCATAAAAAATACAAAAATAAACAAACAAAAAAAAAATATATAGACTGTGTATTAATTAACCTGTGCATAATCGATTGATTTCGGTATCGGATAGATGGTTATAAAAAGTGGCCATTTACGATAACGTCATGCTCAAATTAACGATTCCAAATACCGTCAGGATTAGTAGTAAGGAATTGACAGAACTACAGATGGTTAGATTGACTGAACCACTCCTATCTGGTCAAACTCTTACAATTGCCACCAACGCACAGAGGGGCATTTTGCCTGAAAGCCTGTCCAAAATTAATAGAAGTGTTTTATGAGTTAATGACTGGAATTTTTTGATAGTGTTAGTGATAATTAGGCCCAAGGTTGAACCCAACTGATTTTGGTTCAAATCGGTCCGTGATTTCGCCTAGCCCCCATACAAATTCTCCTCGAAATTGCACTTATTTACACATAATTATGGTAATTATGCAACAATCATTTAGCACGGATCAGCTCTGTGTACTAAGAAATCATGGTGTAAAGTTTGGTGAAAATCGGATCACATTTGACCATATATAAAGTCTCCTTTAGAAATTCACGCGCTTATAAATGGCTTAAAAACATCGGTATCGTGATGAAATTCGGTATGAACGTCTATTTTGTAAGTCTAAATCATATTACCAAATTTTGTTATGATTGCCCCTAGGTCCAAAATAGGGTCCCTTTAGAAAATATGTTTAGCAATTATAAATGGCTCAAAAATGTTATTACCTCGATGAAATTCGACCAGAACATGTTTAATATGAATGTGAATCATTTTACCTGATTTTATTATGATCGGACCATAGTTGTCTCCTCTCATTCTATTGAGAAATAAGGCCATATGGCTTTATTACTCTGCGTCTAATTATTCTTAATTTTTCAAAAAAAAGTGATTTTCAAAAAATCGCTAAAAATAATTGCACAAATTTGCGCAAATTTTTTTTGTTCCTGAATGTAGAGAGGTCGTATTTTCTTGTGGTATATAACATTAAACTACTAAAAACTACTTTCACCTTTTAAATCTTTATTTTTTTTAGGGAGGGTAAAAAATGTGAAATTTTTATTATTTTTAAATTTTGAACGAATAATTTTAACATTAATATATGAGATATACATATATATATATAAAACTGAAAGTAGCAGTTGCTCATACATTTCAAATATCATATAAACCTATTAAAATTTCAAAAAAACACCAAAAAGGCATTTAATTTTCTTCACTTTCCTGACTTTGACATCGTCTCAAATCTACAAATCTCAACTTAAAGTCGTGAAAATTCACTATATAATGAAGAATTTAGAATTTTGTTGTCTATTGAACTGCATACTCAGTTTCTTAAATTTCTTTAAATTCATTTTTGCCTTTTTGGCCAGCTTTTCAGGGTAAATGTCACATAGTGCAACGGCCAGTTTCAAACAATAACAGAGGAATCGTCTTTCAGCAGGACAATACCATGCCAAATACATTTATTGTGACTTGTCGAAAACTTTATTAGAAAGTTGTTATATATATATATATATATACAGTGGTGGCCACGAATTTAAGACACGACATTTTATTTCTACATTTGTGATAATTTTTACATCTTATCAAAAATATTTTAGGTCCATGATATTTCTCTTAAGATTTTAGTAATATTAGGAAGAAAAAGTAATAATATTTTGCTACCTATATTGGGTTGAGAATTTTTATTTACATATTATATAGATCAAGACAAAATGCTAGTCGCGATTTGATATTTTTTGACACAAGTGGTTTACGTTGTGCAAGACACCCACGCAAGTTTTTCTCATTTAGACATCTTCTTATTGCCCTAGACGAAATATCAATACCAAAATCCAATGCAATTTTATTTTTTATTTTACTTGAGGTCGTGAAGGGATTATAACAGCTACTTTAGGGTGTAGTTTTTCGGGCTCTAGGTTGCTGTTTGACATTTTTGGTGGTACCATGTTGCTTGATGTGTTCCAGCGCGTTGTAAATCTTGCATTTAGAACATTTAAGCAGCTTGGATATCTCCATTATTATTTTTCTATCAAATTTTAGTTGTTGGATCAGTTTTCGCTCGGCATCGGTATTCCAAGTACCTCCGACCATTTATAATTAAATATTTCTATGTATTCCAACATAAAAGAAAATAAAACATTCGTTGCTCAATTATTTTTTAAGTTTATTTTTTAATTATTACAGAGTACATAGAAGTATAAAGAATATCAATTTTGATACTACATGATTGTAAATATTATCGCAACTAAGTCAGTCATATGTCCTGTCTTAAATTCGTGGCCACCACTGTATATCTGAAATGGAAATCATCTGATTACATCTTCTGAAAGATTCTGCTCAATAAAGGCTCGTGAAACTTTACTGAATCAGTTTCATTTTGCAAATAAGAACGAAAGTTTTTAGTAGATACTCGCAATAGTATTACCATTAAAATGGAAAGAAGTGGTTATTCGATCTCAACGGATTCATTACAATTATTTTATCTTAAAGGAGACTATTTTATTAACATGAGTATGTAGTGTCTTAATTTTTAGTGTAGTGTGGTAATGATATTTTCGTCATTAACAATTCTACGTACTTTTAAATGGTTTCAATTTGCCTTTAGCTTTTACATTTATAAAGGTACCAAAGTACCCTCTTGAATACCTGACGTAAAGACAGGTAAGATCTACAAAGTTAAGATTTTATTTCATAGACTTCTAGAACTAATATTTATTGTACAGGAATGGTATCGTTTTAAGTAGGAGATGATTATTATCCGTTTGAAATTTGAAATTTTTAAATTATAAAGAAAATTTGCTAAAGGGAATGAAATATTTATTTGGGACGATTCTTTTCAAAGTTTATTTCAAATAAATGCTGACTGCGGCTGCAACTCGGGTAGTAGATTCTTGAATATCAATTCTAAGATACTTTTCAAGCCTTTCGGCCGGTAATTTACCAATAGTAGCTGTAATGTTGTCCTCCAGATATGGAAATGTGGCAAACTAGAGAGAGTATTCCTACAAAAAAACCTAGTAAGGCTTAAATACGTGATATTGGCCTCCAAAACGTGATATTAATTGCTCACTAAACTCCAAACCCATCGGGTGCCCTGTAATACGTTGCACCTTTTTGTTAAACATATGTATATAACATATAAACATATGTATATATGTATATAACATAATCATTAGTCAGTCCTTTAGTCAGGATTAGGACATAGTATCTCATAGCACTTATGTTGCGTGCGTTATTTTTTACACATGAGTGGCAGGACCTACAGTTTAAAGTCGACTCCGAACGTCAGATTTTTGAAAGAAATTTTTCATGGCAATTTTATTTTTTTGCATTTCGTTTAGTTAGAGATGGGGTTTGAACCGAGGCTTCACGTATACTAAGCCAACACACTACCTACTAGACCACGGCTACCTTTTTGTTAAAAAGGCGTATTGCGACTTCGATTTGAATTTGCGCCAAACAGTTAATAATTCAGGGTTCACTGCTTCTGATTGGGCTTCACTTCAAATTCGGCAAAACCGTCTTTTGACGTGCTCAGTGAGATAAAACTGAGCACCATTCATATAACGACCTTATTTCCCGAAAAACATTTCTTACATTTCTTATCTGATAGAATTCAAAAATATTCAAACATAGTTCGTTTGTTTGTCAATTTGTGTCTATTGACAAATCTTGCTAATTATTTTTAGCATTGTCACATGTCACGAATCTTTCTTTTTACACCGAAATACCAAATAGAAAAATAAAAAATCACCCACTGTTAATTTGAATATTATGTACTTGTACAAATTTCATTAAAGCACTGTTTTTAATTCCGGTTGTAATATTCAACTCAAATCTTTACCGGCTTTTTCTTTATAATGTCTTTAAAAGGAAATCAAATTGATTTTATTATTTTGTATTTAACGAATTACATATCCAAATTTTTAAAATAGAAAAACGGAACTTTAATGACAGAAATAGTAATGCTGAATGTCGACATGTTAAATTTACCGCAATGACTCATTAGTCATCTCTTTTTTTTAGTATTTTCTTAGGTTAGTAGCAGTTGTACGATTAACAAAATTCTTTTAACATTAATTTTTTATACTCGTATCTTAAGGCATTTACAATATGGGAATTAAATTATTATCAATCAAGCCAATTACGGCATTTATGATATTGTATTTATTTTACCAAAAGTTCTTACTTTGAACGCCTTTTTCCGAACAGAGTTTTATGTCTTCTTCTTTATTTAGGGCATATATGTAGGCTACATAAATTACTTTTGTATCTGCTAAAGTTATTATTATTTACAACTTTAGAGTTTGCCTTCAGTATGAAAAAAGTTTTTCGTATACCAAATTATTTTAGATGTACCATGATGTGATCAAGCGACTTGAATGTCCTTGTAGTGCCCTATGGAAATTTAATCCGCCTCATTTGTTTTTTTAATGTTTTTGAATTCTACATCGTAATGCGTTGAAGTTCTCTCATTTATTAAGGCATTTAGTCCAAAAATCACATTTCATAAAATTTTTATGCATAGATTACTTGGCAGTGCATGGTTTTGTAGACAACTACAACGTTGTACAAGTATTTGAGATTTACATCCAGTGCATGAAAGTAATTTTTATCTACTCTGGGTTCAAGCATAATTCAATATAAGGATGAGAAGCTGGTAGATTAAAAATCTTCATAACAAGGGTACATTATCACGGATATAGTCTACTATTTCTAATCGCATTATTTCTGGATTAAAAATGATTTTTGAAATTCTCTCTTAGCGTTAAGGAGACAACAATATATGGATAATCATTTACAATTGTGAATCCATTTCCCTCTCCTTCTTGGGTAGTTTAAGAAACTCTCAGACTGCATTCATGCAAAATTCATTTGATGTGCTTTCGATTTCTTGAGCTTATTGGTTTACTAAGTTCATACATATTTATGAAGTTTTTAGATATTAGATGATCTAGAAAATTAATTCTAATGGATGTCTATCCAATAATTTTCTTAGTGATAAGTCACTCAATTGGAATATGCACTTCAGCATACCACGAACAGCTTGGTAATTGTACGAGATTGCTTAAACCAAAAGTCCAGAGCACACTTTTTGCGATTGCTTTACATACTCTTGGCACAAGTAGATGAAATTTTCGTTCCAGCATATAAGTACTTCCGATAGAGCTTGGGTACCTTACTTTGGGAAGATAATGTAATATTTAATACGTTTTTTTTTTGTATTGGATCTTACATTTCATTACCTTTAAGTGGAAACAAAACAAAATGTGTTGTGAGATATTATCGACATTTTTTATTAGCTTGAAAGATCAATAGAGGACGTTAAGTGGGGAACATACCATTGTTCAAATATCCGCTGTGCTCACATACCTCTACAACTTATGTAAACCATACAAGGAAAAGTCTAATAGGGTCAAAACGCTCGAGTAGAATATGCAGTGTGGTATGAGCTGTGAGTGGCCATCCTGTTCAAACCTTTTGTCGTTGGTGTTCGTATTATCCAATTCAGGCCAAAAGAAGTTGGTAATCATCAACCTATAGTGCTAGCCGTTGACAATGATGGCCTTTGTCGTTCGAAATAAAAATTGGACCAATCACGCAACAATGCAAAATGCACACAAAACAGAGCGTTTTTAGAATGCATTTAATGCTTTTGAATTTGTTCACGTTCTCATTCATACAGAAATCGTTGACTACACGTCGATAGTTGCCAGGCGTGATTTGTCAAAACAGACAGAATAAATGACAACGAATTTGATAGATTCAGCTTCAACTAAAACAAATGAATTGAAGAAATGATATTGTATATCCAAATCATTGTAATTGGATTAATAAACTTATTGTGCATCAATTTTCAATTTTAAATTATAGTTTTTTGTAATTTATTTTGGCAATTAGATTTAGATTAGAGATTAGTATTTGCTCACTCTTTTGCATATTGTGCTCTATTTGATTACATTTTCACTTTTGTCAAAAGTAAATTATCAAGAGATTACCTTCGATTGAAGCACTTATTTAAATTCAGTTTGTGAGTAAACTACGTACATGCCTTTTAATTTAAATTTAATTTTAATTTAAATTTTTTAGACGTTTTTTTTATTCTTATTGGTTTTATTCTTATTGTAAATTTATTATTTTTATTAATTAAATTTATATTTTGCATAATAATATTTTTAATACAAATACAATGTCGAAAAATTATTGTCTTGTAATAAACTTAACACCAAAGTAAGTGTGCAATGCACATTTATGCACTCTTTTGTTATTTGCACAAAACAGAGCGGCACAATAAAAGTGTAAAGAAGGGAGTTCCTTTTCTGTATCGCTCTTTTTATTTGCAGAGCAAAAGTAATGGCACAGGTCAAGAGCAATTAAATGTTTGCATCGCACTTTATGCAAAATACAAAAAAGAGCGAAAAGAGCGGCACTGCACTGTTCTTTTACTTACTCTGCTCCTGAGGTTAATAATGATTTCGAAACAAAAAGAAACATTTTAAAAATAAACCTTTTATTTAATTTTTATTGAACTATCCGATAAATTTTATTGTATATAATAAATCAAATTATAGAAAATTAAATAATATATATTCTTTATGTAATAATTAGCGATTAAGGCTTCACACGCATTTTCCTGTATGTACTAAATAATACTGATTGTAATCTGCAAAAAATACATGAATTTTCCATTTTTAGACGAATTTTCAAGTTGTTTTGCAAAAATTTCTGAAACCTAAAAAACAATAAGCATTTCTGTATAATAAAATTTCTCCACTATTAATTGTGTATTTACAGTCATCGTAGTTGGTTTTTCTAATTCAGTGCGTTCTTAAAATGCAAACTTAAATCGCAGAATCTCAAAAATATTTTGACTAATATCCGTATTAGTAAGCTTATTCGATAACACTTTGATTACGAAAACTTGATTTAAATATTCATCTTCTACATGTGTTTGCGTATTCTATTTATAGATTAAATAAAAAAAAACAAAATAATAATAAGAATAAGTGTTAATATTTCTAATACGATATATTAAAATAATTTATTCATATGTGGGTTTTGTGTGATATTATTCTTATTGAAACAAAAATAAAACATTACGAGAAATTTATGTTGTTTTTAAACAATTGATTAAACCAAAATAGAAACCTACCCACGAATTTGTAACAAGAAAATACAACAAAAGAGAAGCAACAAAAAATAAAAAATAATAAATAAATAATATCACTCCTAAAATGAATATTTTTCCCTCTAAAATTTCCCTTTTCCCTACAATGGCAATAATAAATTTTTTTGTGTGTTTATTTAATAAAAAATTAAGAAACTTAAACTACTAATAAACAAATAGTTGATATCTTAATATATACATATATATCTGTTAACACTGTCCCCCCGGTGGGGATCGCCTGTACATTAACTATTTACTAATTTATAGTTTGGAATATCTTTCAATTATATTATAATATTATACTTTTACACATGATATACAGTGTATACTTAATCTATTTGTAACGGAAAAAATGCGTTACGTTAATTCTGTATTGCAAGGATAAGATAAAAGCTACAGACAAGGGGGTAAAATGTGAAGAAAAATGTATTTGGTAAGCCACCAATACTTATTTCTAATTCTAGTTGACATGTCTGTGTCTTTCATATAAATATTTGTGTCAAACCGGCGATTTTCCGCGTTGAGCTCTTTGCAGAGGATAGTCTTGTCACTTGCTCTTCTATATATGTATGTGGTAGAAGATAGGAACACCATTCTCACTTTGTATATATCTGTGTTTATCGAGGTATAAACAAGCTGCTGGTGGGGCGTATCCCCTACGTAAGGAGTTTTGTATGTACTGTTCATAAGTGTAATATGGGGCTAATATTAGGTTATTTTCCGTGGAAGCTATGCTTCGCATTATGTGATTTCTAATAAGACTAATAATGAAATTATCAATTCTACATATTTTTGCTCTGTTGTATAGCTTCTTATTCGAATTATAATATTTATAATTACTATTAGGAGATCTATAGAATGATGTGCAAGCTCGGAGACATCTCCTTTCAAATACTCGAATTTTTTCCATATATCACGGGGAAATATTATACCATATCTGACAGCCATATGTCAGTATAGGCCGTATTAAAGACTGGTATAGAATAATTTTCACTCTTGCGTAGATGTATTTTGAAAAAAATAATTTTTTGTACATTAAAAATGCTTTTTTAGCCTTTTGAATTTGGGAATCAATGTGTTTATTAAAATATAAGAATTTATCGAGATTAACACCAAGATATTTAACAATTTGCTTGTTCGAAATTACAATATTATCATTTGATTTTATACAGAATTCCTTCCAGTATTTTCTTATATTGTAATTGCATTTTCCCACACATTTTTTAAAAGTTAAAAAATTGTGAATAATTTTGCTTCTTATAGTTTTTCTTCCCATTACACTCATTGAGTCTTTTCGAGGATGAATAACTTTTAAAAGTTAAGAAACTGCAAATCATTGAAACTACAAGTATACAATTTCCCTTTAATTTTCTCACTTTTTTCTGCTGAAAAGTTAACATAAATAGTAGTTATAAAAATAATTTATAAAACGTATCTTTAGTGAAAATGTCATACATAGTGCTAGACCTCCTATCGAAAATGTGACTGAAAAGAAAGGAAATGAAGCAGTCATATCCAGAATATAAATAATTTCTGGTATATTTCACCAGTAATGTTATATTAATTGGCTGATTGGCTATCAAGTTTAAACCATTACTATAGTGAACGTAGATTATAAATTGTTGTCTCCATATTGCTCTGTTTTTTGCTATTTGCTTCGGCTCTCCGATGGATTTGGAGATTTTAAACTGTCCGACGTTGAACTAAGCATGTGGTCATTCAATCATAAAGAATAGAAAAAATCAATTGAAAATTGTTTTTCAAATTAGGCAACTTTAAATTTAAAGTTGCATAGTTGAAGAAAATAATAATTTTACATGTATTCAGGAACGCAATTTTTACGTGAACATTGTATGCATTTGAATGACACATACACACAGTTACTAAATTATACGTACGGTTAAAAAATTGCCGAAATTTTTTAACTAATCCGTTTTCGTTGAAAATCTTTATAGTTTCCTTGATGTTAAGACGGTCTTTTGCATTGGTTAAAAAAATTTCTGAAATTGAACTGAATTGTGGCCCTGCACAAGCCCACAAAGGTATGCATCCGATTTACAAATTTCACAAATTTCTGAACCAAAGCCAAAGACCGTCTTAAAATCGAAGAAAGATGTCAGACAATTATAAATATTTTCAAAAAAAAAAAACGGATTGGTTAAAAAATTTCTGAAATTTGTTATCCGTATGTATACTTTTGTGGCTATGTGCATATTTGATATTTGATGCATTTTTAATAAAATTAAATATTTCTGATATTGAGTTTATCACTGACTTAAAATTTCATAAATTACGAGTTAGAGAGACAACATTGACAGACATATTCATAATAATTACTCCGTATAGCTAACAAATGGAACTCATCGTTCTCATTGGAATAATAAAATATTCACTTAATATTGCAGTTTAAATTAATTTATTTATAATTCAAATTGGAATGTGCTGTTTTTCTGTACAAAATTTTTTATAAGCAAACATAAAAAATTTAAAATGGTATGGGTATTGAAAATCTTTCAAAAGACAATTAAAATTGTCAAATTTATGAAAATAAATAAATGTTTACGAGAGTGTAACACTGGGCATTACAGAAATTTGTCTTACACTACCTCCTTTTCCATCTTCCGTTATTCTAATACAATGCTTGATGTTCCCCTGATTGTTGCTCGTAGAAAAAATGTTTAACTTTTAGTAGATTAAATGAAAAATACTTTTACTACCAGATATTGATACATATTCGTGCCTTAAAGTAAATATAATCGAAAGTGGTGCTGTAATAAGATTTAAACAAAAACAAAAACTTTTTCCTATTTTTAAATTTAAATTAAACAATCACTTCTATTCTGCGTTTCGATGACGTTTGATTTTATTCAATAGTTTTCTGCGTTAGGTTATATCGAATTTTTGTTTTTAGGCAAAAAATAAAGAAGTAATAAAGTTATACCATACGAGTCAAAATTTTTATTAATGGTTTGAATAATTGTTTTATTTATTTTTGTTTTTTTATGTTTTGTACTCTAAAGTGAAGATTTTATTTATTTATTGCATGCCAAAATAAGCTTTGAGTGTACTATACAATTAAGAAAATTTTAATATTTGGACATTACAGACCATCATTATGGTCTGCTCCAACTCCAAAGAATAGGACTGCAATTGTAAACGACAAGTTTGGAAAAAAGTACTACTACGATAAGCTTTCTATCAATTTCGCTTCTTTAATTTTGATTCACTAGACTCTGGAACGTTCACCTTCTTCTTGTCTTCTCATATAAAAAAAAATTCTACAAAATAATTTATAGATTTTAATTATTATGAATTATTAATTTATCCAATAATTTTACCTCTGGCTCAACAATATTCTTAGCACTGGAATAGTTGAGCAGCAAACACCACTTACTTATGTTCTTTTTTTCCTTTTCCTTATGTATTCGTACTTTCCGGAATTGTTTATTTGATCAAAATTGCCATAATGTGTATTTATTTCACATTATTTTAATTATTAAAATACCATTTTATTTGCGATTAATTCAACACACATTTTTTCTGTCCCTTCTTCTGAGTTACATACATAGCAAAAGAAGTTATGCTGAACATACTCTTTACCTTCTCTTTTTCTTTTGATTCAATTTTCCAAATGGGACATAATCGAGGACGTAACGATAGGCAGAAAAGAGGTGAATGTGTGTGAGATATCATCGACATTTTTTATTCGTTTGATAGACCTATTGACGCCAATGCCATGTGGAACACAACACCGTTCTAACGTCCGCTACGGTTTTTCTGGGTAAAGCACATATGAATTGTCAAATATTGTATCTATTTTATTAGCGTAATTTTTTTAGAATTAATTAATAGGCCATTTACACTACAGCGAAATCTAGTAGATTAGATTTCAAATCTTGCTCAAAATCTAGATCGTTTACACTTGATTTATTTGACAGTAGCAAGATTTCATTTTAATAACAAAAACAGCTGACTGAAATTTAAAAGAAAATAATATTTCCAAATTTAGTTTAATATCAAACAAAAATGAAAAATATAGAACATTTAGTATTATAAGCATATGTATAGGTAATAATATATAAATATTAAACCGCAATTTAATACAGGTTCGTCATGGATCATTCTGGGAGCAAGATGTTCCTAATATTTCATATGATATGTTCATCGAAAAGCCGCCAAACTTTTCATTTGTTATGCTTAACCTCTTCAGGGACGATTTTTTTATGGTGACAAAAAATGATTAAATTTTGTTTTCTTTTTAAATTATTTAATTTTATTTAAATAAGAATTCAGAAAACAGAAAAGAATGCAAATTCACAAAAAGGAATAGCGTCCACATTTGTGGTCACTGTGCGTTAATGGTAATTTATGTGTGATATGAATTCATACATTCCGGTCATATCAGGCATATATATTCTTAACATTTCTCACAAATGTAGAGAGTTCGTCTTACACAATTTTTGTCGTGACATCTGGGGGATTTTTCAGTTCCTTGTATTTAGGATAATGACCCATACCGTCCAGTCTAATTCCAGGATTCACTTTAGTGCAGCTTTTAGATTTTTTAGGTAGTGATGATAAAACTTATTATAGTAAATATAAATAATATTTTTTTTTCATATATTAACGGCTTCTTGATATAATCCACTAAAACAGATTGCCGAAGAATTATTTCACTTTTTTGTTTATTTATCTAACTATGGGTCGGAAATAATATCATCAGTGCAGACAAACGGTAAAATGTTTACTTCTGTTGTTGGAGGATTTGGTAGTCAATAACTTAGTATACAATTTTTTTGTTTTTTATTATTATTATAATTATGATTATAAAAAATTAAACGTACACATATGTGGCCGAGGGCGTGAAGAGGTTAAAGTTTTGTTTTTAAATTGAAATGTCATTTTTTCCTGCTCAGCGTTGTATTTTTAAGTACTATTTGGCAAAACACATAGTTGCATTTCTATTTTTACTAGATTTTGAGTAGATTTTGCCGAAATCTACTAAATAAGTAGATTTTGTTTTGTATGGGAAATCTAGTTAAAATCAACTATATTTGGCTCGAAATCTCATAAGTACTAGATTTCGCTGTAGTGTAAATGGCCTATAATCGTCCCATCGATTCTATTCTATTGAAGTCGCCGTAGTCTAGTAGGTAGTGTGTTGGCTTATTAGATGCAAAGCCAACATAAGTGGTGTGAGAAGCTAGGTCGTAATCCTGACTGAAGGGTTGTAATGAATAATTATGTATGTATAATCGTCCCACCGATTTCCTTTTCATTCCGCATTCATTTTCGCGTTTCTTTCGGAATACCGTAAAATTATTCTTTCCATGGACAAGTCGGGACAAATCCTTACATTATGGTAAATCCTTGGTGGTTGCAGAAATTTTTTTTCATCTTCTTCGTTGTTAGCCCTTACAGTTTCGATAATTACAATTGAAATACTGAAAAGACTATGAGTTGGTGTCTTGTAAAAAAACAATTATAAATATTTATATATACATATATGTGTATATATATATATCTTATATACATTATAAATATAAGTAAATAAAAATAAAATCTATATTTTTATTATATTTTTACACTACTCTATGGCATACATACATAAATCCATTGTTAATACGCATAAATGCTCTGCTGCCAGTATCGTCACCATTGCCACCAGCGCTGTTGTTGATGTTTCTATTTTATTTAATATATTTTTTATTTTAATTTTTTTTATTTTAATTTTTTTTTTAAATACACGTTTAGTTGATATTTTTGTTTTTCTATTAAGAAGATGGAATTTTTATTAAACGCATTACCATTTCATCAGACCGTTTGTCGCGTACGCGGTGCTATTAATTTATTTAATTTTTATCTTATGATAATAATACATACATATATTCAGAGAGCATACATATATATGTATTTATATTGAGAGGAGTTTCTCAATACAATGGCATGAGAATATTCATTTCCTAAATGCGGCTTCGCATTATTTTGTTATTGTTATTGTAACGGCCTATGTAAACTATTTTTAAGGTTAACAGCCAGTTTTAAGCTTTAATGGTATTTTTTTTAAAGTTATTAATTAAAGTATTTTAATAAAATGTTACAAAAAAGAAGAACATTGGAAATCATAAATGGTGAGTTATTTCGAAGCGACACTTGCTGAAAAGTTTCCCAAAAATTTGTCGTTCGGATTCCACTTTAAATTGTTGGTCCAGCTATGAGAATCAATTATGTGTGTGTACTTTCTGAATTATCATCTTGTAGAGATCTCAGACATTGCATCATATATCAGCAAAGGTTCTTGGGAGTAACATATTCAGAAGAAGCTACGCAGATAGACATATAAATCCTATACACCGCATATCGTTTGATTTTCATAATTTTAATTTTTCATATGAATCTGTATGAATATTAAGTTCGTTATTGCCGAACGTAGTAGTTTATTTTGAAACAATTTCGATCATTTCGTTCTCAGTTTGGCGTATAGTACTAAAATAATAAAAATATTTCATTTAGTTTTTCAAAAGCTTTATGCAACAACAATAACAACAAAAGGAAAATGTCTTGAATTAATATAATTTATTTATTTATTTATTTATTTATTCGCATTTACGTTATTGTTTATTATAATATCGTTTTCTTTTCTTTCGCTTTGTTTTGTTTTCAAAATATAAATTTTATTTAGTAAGACTTTTAAAAATTTCCCTAATTTGCCTAATTTGCTCAATTCAATGAGCTGTAAAATCAGCCAAGACTTCTTATATGCAAAACTTTAACGACTTGTGCATTAAGCACATAGATGACTATAGGCAGTCGACTACAATCGGTGAATACAATAATACTTACACTCTTTTATAGGAACACAATTGTTGTGACGCCGTCACAGCTACACGACTACACTTTAGTCGCTGTAGCCAGACTATTTTTTATTTTTTAAGATGAGAGGAGCAAGTTTTGAGATATGCCTAGCCTAGTAGGTAGTCTGTTGGCTTTTGAGACGTAAGGCCACGGTTAAAACTCCAGGTCAGACATGTCGAATAAAACTAAATAAGCAAAAATATTTCCTTGGCGCCGTCCTCTCAGCAGATTTCTGGCAAGAACTCTGATAGAAAACAAATATTGACATGAAACGTTTCTCAAAAAATTTGTCGTTCGGAGCCAACTTTAAACTGTTGGTCCCGCGACTTATGGATAAAATTAATAAACACAACATAATGGTTTGAGAATCTAGGTAGTAATCCTGACTGAAGGGTTTGCAATGACCAATTATGTATGTCTATATGTAAATGAAGAAATATTGAATTTAAAAAGAATAAAATGAAGGTAATTTTTTAATTATGGCTTATATCAATAAAAAATGATTTTAAGCATTAAGTGTGAATTAGCCACACGTAACGTAACGTACCGTAGAAAACGTTCTCTTTTTAGCATATGGAGAACAATGTAAACGATTACCGAAACGTTCTCTCTCGTTAGCAAAACGGAACGATCTGTATAAAACAGAATTCTCCCACGTTTTTACGTGACATTTGAACATAAGAGAGAAAACATGAGAGAGAGTGCAGTGTTGCCACGAAAAAAAAATATTGTAACCAACATTTGTGAAAATATCACCAAATAAGGAAAAATATGATCAAAATTAAGTTTGCAGTTTTTTTATTTTATATTTTTTTTTCAAATTTAAATTATAATTGAGAAAAAGAAACAGAAAATAAGAAAACAAAATTATAGTCTCATAATTAATTAATTTTAACAAACAAAACAAAAGCTATTTTTATAAGACAAATAATAAACAAATCCGGAATAATCTACACATTGAACAAAAAACGGCAACACTGATGATGAGTCTGTATACCAATTTCTATGCATTGTGTTGTGTTTGTTTGTGTGTTGCTTTGTGTTCTGTTTCGTTTTTATTTATATTCTTCGTTGACAGATGTCCCGTTTTGAACGTTTCTATAACTACACAAACGTTTTTAAGGCTACGTACGTTACGATTTTACGTTTCTAACGCTTGGGTAACCAAGGCATTAAAGCTGAGTTACATTTGAATTTTGAAGCCATTTAGGTATTCTTTAAACAAAGAGGATTTATTTCTATAAGAATAAAAAAGGTGGCTCCATTTAAATTTATATTTTTAATATAAACCTCTGCTACATGCAGCTGTCTTTGTAAGATGTTTCGTTTAGTCGTCACTTACCACGAATGAATGCTACGAATGAATTATACACATATGATATGCAACAAACTCTCTTAAGGTCACTATCAAAAGTGGAAATATTTGCAACACTGCAAATTTTTATTATTTTTTAGGGTTTCAGAGCAACTATTATTTACGAAATTTTGCAAAAAAGGCAGGCAACGTCTATTTTATTATGCATTTGCTGATGCGCAACCATATTTTTATTTTTCCTAGTTTAATACATTCAACACATTTAAGACCACAGATTAACGACTACGCTACAACTAATGCCGCAAAAAGCAGTTAACTTCTTAATTATTTTCCCGATGCCATTAATAAAATAAATAGCTGGCCTATAAAATTACTATTTTGAAATGTGATATGTTTACTTCTTTATAAGTGAAACCACTAAAATTTATTCCGTACTTGTAATGGTTATACACCATATATCCTTTCCTTCTGCATTCTATTGTAGGTAGTAGGAGTAGGTAGTCAACTCAATGTTAGTCTGAGTTGGATATAGTTATATAGATGATCGTGTAATCATGTAGTAATTTAGGTTGTAGTCAGTGGTCTACAATGTGTTTAACGCAAACTCTTAATAAGAAAATATAGAGAATACGCCAAACATAAAGATTTCTAATTAGAAACATAGAAAAAAAATAGTAAAACTTAAAGGAATTAAAAAGTGTTAATTGCCTTCTCTTTTTGTCTTTTTCACTTTTTCCACAACATAAGTTTTATATGCGTACATACGTATATGTACATATGTATATGTACATACATAGTGTGTGCGTATGTGCATATTTTATCGCGTAAATTTCAAAATGACTAGACTCATGTAAGATAAATTTCTATTAAATTCAGAGTAACGATACAGTGAACGTCCACAAAAAAATTTTGGTTTTTAATTGTTTTTTTTTTTTTTTAATTTGGATTTTCAATGTTTACCATAATCCTGACTAAAGTTTTTGTGATGGACGGTACGGTGCAAATGCATAATTGGTCATTACAACCCTTCAGTCAGGATTATAGACCTAGTTTCTCACAAATATCGAATATAAAAGTTGAGCGTAAATGACCCATACGTCTTTATACCCATCCATCGACTTAACTTGATGAAGTGTACATGAAAAACATGAATATTATTTCGTGTAATCAATAAATAATGTCAAATATACAGTCACACAGATAATTATACGTACCCCCTAAAAATCATTTTTTTAAAAAGTAATGAACTTCTAATCTAAAATTTCTTTACATTATCGTCTGTAACAAGACATTTACTTAAATAAAGAGAAAAGATTTCCAAAATCTATGAATTTGTGACTGCAGTTTGCTTAAAATCAATATGGCACCACAGAAAATTATACGTACGATGTATATTTCGTATAAAATTTCTCCAAGGGTAGCCCGGTATATATAAAAGGTATTGTGGATAAAAATCGTAGGACTACAGCCGTAGAAATACGAAATACCTCGGAAAGTGATCACAATGTTATTGTGAATTCCGAAACAGTTCGAAGTGTTTTGAGAAAGAACGGTTTCCGCAGCCGAGTGCCGAGAAAAAAGCCACGATTGGAATTTGCCCAATAATATATGGACAAACCAACTGATTTTTGGGCGAATGTAATATTTAGTGATGAGAACAAATATAATTTGTTCGGCTCCTGACGGAAAACAAAAAATTTGGCGCAAAAATCAGTTGACTTGTCCATATATTATCATTTTTGAAAAAGTGATTTTTAGGGGGTACGTATAATTATCTGTGTGACTGTAAGTACATGCACATGTATAATACAAATAATATACTTTAGCCCCGCGAAGTTCTATAGCAAAATACAATGCGATTGTAGCATGTCATACCCGTTTGAAATAATTAGCATTCCTGTATTTTCTCCACATATCTTAGTTGCTCCATTGAATACTCTAGTGATTCCATCGTTTTCATTTTATAAATAAAATTTAGTGTATTAAGTTTCATCACACATACATAATTGGCCATTACAACCCTTCAGTCAGGATTTCGACCTAGTTTCTCACACCACTTATGTTGTGTGTGTTAATTTTATATATGAGTGGACCTACAGTTGAAAGTCGACTCCGAACGACAGATTTTTGAGAAACTTTTCATCTCAATTTTAAGTACTCTCAGAGTTTGTGCAAGAAATCTGCTGAGAGGAAGTCGCCGAAGAAATACTTTTTGTATTTTATTTTGATGTCTGGCCTGGGGCTCGAACCCTGGCTTTTCGTCTAATAAGCCAACACACTACCTACTAGACCACGGCGACTACTAAGTTAAGTTTCGTCATGTTATTTTAAAAAAATTTCGTGTTTTACTGATTGATTTACGTTCACTTGCAAGTCACTTTAGTGTAGCCAGCATAAAAGTTCTTGATGTAAATCTATTGCATTTTAATATTCCTCTCATCACCCTGTTCTGCCGATTCTGGTGACGTATACGCAGTATTATTTCTTCCTCCTCATCTGGACATCTAGTAGCATAGAGAATAGAATCTTTACTGTCTTCTTCGCGACCGATCAGCTTTCCTATCTCCTGCTCCGGGCCCATTTGGATGGCCGCATCGGATACTCTTGTTTGCTGTGCAGCTGCGACTCCGGTTGGATCTTCATTGCACTATTCAGGTAGAAGATGTCCATCCTTAATTCCGACTGTCATCATGTGTCCTAATTTTGACCATTCAGTTAAGTCAAAATGTGCCGCGTTGCTTGGGAGGACTTTATGTACCCTGGGTACATCATTCCCTGAAAACTCGGAAAGGATTAATGTTGCCATCTTGTCAGCCATCAAACCTCAAAGCAAGTATCCAAATCGTGTAGTTTACTCCGAGAGCAGTCAGTTAACTGTAGCGTTTTCCATCGAGTTCTTGCTGAATACTATTTCCCCGGATCTCCGTGTGGTCCTAGCAAAAATATAAAAATTTTTCTTTCCTTTCTAGTGCCTTAATAAGGTAGGAATTTTTCTTAGCTTCATCCGGGGTTATTCATTTTCTATGTGCTTTAGTAGTCTGATGCACTGAGTCCTTTGCATTGTGGATAATTATTTCCCTCAGATTGACCAGGAGGTCGACACGAGATGATTATTACGTTGCCACCGCCTTTCGTTCATTTAACCTGTTACAGAAATGATCTTTAATCTCTTAATCTTTTAATAATCCAGTAACTGGCGTAATGTTGCGAAGATAGCTGTAAACGGACCATCATCCGGTCCTACGTTTGTTTTGCTATATCAATTGCTACCGTTTAGTTGGGCCATTGCTGATGCAACCGATGTACTTGCTTTTGTACTCGTATTCACTGGTTGACCAGCATTTTTCTGTGCCATTATTGCTTTGTTTCCTCCATTTTCAGAAGGTGTGCCTACTGTACTTTCGTCACGGAGCTCATGCTCCCTTCGGAACGAGTAGGTTCGCAGATTTATTTTTTTATTTTTTCCTCTATTTTCTTCGTGTTATATTTTCATGTACAGAACTTGAAGGTTGACTATGGTAGCCCGACCGATTCTTAGTATTGGTCACCTTAATCCGGCCCCTAAGATAACTCTGAGTTATTAATCCTCAACTCTTTTTCCTACCATATGTGCATTTAAACATGCATTTTATAGTTTAGGTTGGGCGTAAAAGAAAACAAGAGGAATCAAATGCAAATTAATGAGTGAGGTTGATCCCGATTGGGTGGAGTATTTCACAGCCAACACTTTCGGAAAAACCATTCTGATAAAAAGAACCAAATTTTTGCTTCATCACTCCATATATTTTTGTCAAATAGATTTTAAAATAATAAACACTTTTTTAATTTGTTTGAGTTGCATACGTTGGTTTGAAAAAAAAAGAACCACAAAAATTTTTTATTTTTATCAGAACACCAAATAATAACACAAGTAAATAAAATTTTTGATGTTGGCATGTACTAGAGTACTTTATCTAAAATCTAAATTTTATTTTTAGCTAAGAAGTAGCGTGTTAAAATATAGAATTGAGTACTTTTCAGATACACTCAGCGCCAAAAGTGAGTAAACACCACTGAAATAATTCATTTTCTTAGAATAGCGAGAAAAGTAAATGAGAATAGTCGAATAAATTTCCAAAAATAAAAACGTTTATTTATTACTTATAATATGTTAAAACAAAAACAACAATTCATGATAAAGGAACTTTTTTTATACTTAAGAACAAAACTGTTTTATACTTAACAACAAAAGTGTTGAATCACTTATGGCGCTCACTGTACATGTACATGATGTACATACATTCATATGTATGTATATGGTATGCCATATTTTTTTATATAAAACTTTTTAAGTACAGATTTACTGAATTATACTAGAAATATATTAATAATTTTATAATTTTATAATTATTAATTTAATCTTAATAAAACTTAGGCCGACAGTAGGAATATGTTCTAATTTTATCATTATATGCCTGCCATACACAATAATTTTCTCATTTTTTTGTTTATTTTTTATCATTAAAAAAAATAAAGAAAAAATATTTTGTTTTTGATCTTGATAATGACATTAACACAGTTTTGTTTTTGTTTACGATGTTTTTTGTTTATTTTTTATGATGTTAGAGTGGCGATCGTTGTGTTTCCATTTTGTATTCTATTTCTGCTAAGTAGTCGAAAATTAACGCCGAAATCATAATCATATGTATACGAACAATATGACACTCTTTTTGCTTTTAGTAAACTTAAAAAAGTATTTGTTGTTCGACTTTATTTCCCAATATCTACGAATTGTTGATTGACATACGAGTAACTATGTACGTATTCTCTTAAATGTTTTTTCACAATTCACTTCAATGCGTCTATGTTTACCGGTAAGTTTATAATTTCATTCTGAATTGAATGCAGAAAGATTGTTTGTGTTTTGAGTCAATGAAAAACGCTTGTAAAGCTTAGAACAGCACGGCCAATTCGACTAGTATTATTGTAATTCTAAATTACAAGGGCTGTACAATAATCTTTGAATGTTTAATAAGATTATTCACAAATTCGGATTTTAACAAATAACTTTTCATTTATTTACATTTTGTAATAAATATGTATGTATGTATCTTGAATTTAATATAGGCTGGGTTTATTATGAAAAGTGTCTGTAAGAGTTTTCTAAAATACCTGTAGTCGCTAGTAATAGTCGCCTAAATCGAAAATAATGTTTTGGAAAGAAGGCACTTTGTAGTTATTAAAGCCATTCTGAAAACATTGGCGGATGACTTTCTTACCCCTAGGATAAGATGTATTAACAAAAATTTATTTTCTTAGAGAAAAAAATACATAACATAACATAAAATAATAACAACAAATTTAAATTTAAAGATTTTGAGCTAATCTGTTATTCCAGATTACATTATAAATATTCCCCATTTACAATAACCTCCTGAGACTCGGGGTACGCATATGTGCACCTTATGTTGAGTATATTTTAAACGCTTAACCTACGGGACGGTATTGACAGTTTCTTTTTGTATTATACGAGTACATGACATTTAACTTCTCCAAATACCATCAGAAACCATTTTTAATTATACGCCAGAGAATATATACAAAAACAATGGGTTCATATTCAGATCGTAAGAGGATAATCGCTTATCTTCATATTTATCATATTAAATATTCATTAAAAGTCAAATATTATTGAAAAACTCTTAAGAACATTTCGAAACTCATTGTGAATATAATACATGTAAGAAAAGAATGTGTGAATTGTAGGGCTTCAACATTAATATACAGATTTATCAACATAATCCCAAAGTTCGTATACCTTAATTGCTTCCTAAGTCGACTTGGGCGGTTATTGCTTGCAGCCGTGAGGTCTATAAAAGGTGTTGTATTATTTAACAATGAAACTATTGAATCATTAACAGGTTGAAAATGTTTTCAAACTTCCAATATCGATACAAAAGTTCATAATCAAAATATTTATGATAAAATTTAAAAGCAAATAACACAATCGCGTTTTAAATTGATTCAAAGATATTAAAAAATTTATAAATCGAACTTGTTTTTAATTAAAATACAACGCATATTAAAGTATTTCAATATAAGCGTTTGATCGAGAATTTTACAAATTAAAATACAGCGTAATCAACACAAAAGAAATCAAAACAAATCAAATCAAATTGAAAAAAACTACTCAATAAAATTCAACTTTTTTTTATATACTTTTAAAAATGAAGTGGTGAAATGCAGTGGTTAAATTTCTCGACAGTACACTCTTGTACATACATACATACATAATTGGTCATTACAACCCTTTAGTCAGGATTACGATCTAGTTTCTCACACCACTTATGTTGTGGTGTGGTACATGAGTGGTGGGACCTCCAGTTTAATGTCGACTCCGAGCAACAGATTTTTTAGTAACTTTTCATGGCATTTTTTTTTACTCTCAGAGTTTTTGCCAGAAATCTACTGAGAAGAAGGTGCTGAAGAAATATTTTGTAATATTTCGTTTAGTTGGAGATGCCTGACATGGGGTTTGAACCGAGGCCTCATGTCTAATAAGCCAACACACTAACTACTAGACCACCGCACAAATTTTTATCATGATTTATTTTATTTATTTATTAATTACAATACAATTACAAATTATAATCTAATTATATACGAGCGGAGTATCTTGACCTTATGCTCGGTGTAGGGTCACAGAGCAGAGTCTCTGGTGGGAATTGAACCCCCGACCCTCATGCTAATAGTCTAGCACACTACTCACTAGACTACCAGGGCACCCTTATCATGATTTCGAGCAATTCGTAGTTATACATATGTCAAAATTGTAATGCAAGGCGCGGACATCCCTCTTTGCTCTTTCGTACTTTCGCTGCAGGCTTCTTTATCGATATCGATATGACATTTCTGCAGGGTATGTACTATCTTATAAGATAAAATAAAAAATACTGGAACTTAAATAAAACCAAAAAAGATTGCATAAATACCTTAATACTAAGGGTAAAATTAAAAGTTAAATTAGAGAAAAGTAGACCTTAAACGGTATACATACTGTATTTACAAGGAAAAAATAATTAATCGAGTCTGGTACTAACTGAGTATGGTACTAACAAATATTTAGTTCTTCTAATTCTCACTTGTTAACATACAGCCGTGTAGACTTCTGACAATTCTTTGTTATGTTGACTAATCTCCGAAATTTAGAGTGTTTTTTCTACTCTCATACATTATGTCTTTGGCCTGAAATACCTTAAAGAAGAAAATTTATCACAAATAATCTGTTTTACATAAATCAATAAATTACGGAGTACCTTCTTGTAAAATACATGTAAATATAATCCCAAACGGAGTAGGCTTGTGTACAACTAATTGTATTAAACCCTTTATGAGTAATCGAAAATTAATGATAAGAATCTGATAATTCAATAATTCTTAACCGTTTCCTGTTCATATTGGTACTCCTCTCCTCATACTCCACTTTCTGTTGTACTATCTTAAATTCACTACACAGATTTCACTTTTTTGTTTACTTAAGTATGATAATAAAATCCAACAAGGAAAAAAAAACTCTAGTAATCGATCTAAACAGTTTTTTCAACGATGTTAAGGAATGATCAAACTGCTCAAGAGCCGTTCTATAAAATATGTGCATTATTTAAAAAAAACACTCACCTGTCGATAAAGTAATTGTTGAAGTGTAGTAATATCAAACAATATTTAACTATTTGGTGCAAAAAATCTACGATTACCGGGTCATATCAAATATTATCGATTATAATTTTTCTGCATCAAACATTTGCGGTCTTACGATCACAAGAACAGTTGCTAAATGCTCTGCAAGAACTTCTACTACATAAGCATCTAACAAAATTTTGTAAAAACCGAGACACAAAGCCATTCACAAATATACAACTGACATTAAAATATTGACATCAATTCTGAAAGTCCATTTAGCATGGATAGAAGAAAAGTTACAAGACTGGATCTTATAAAATAGTTGACGTTGTTTCAATTGAATTACTTACAGCATCATATCTCTAAGTGGAGATAAATGGAGACTTTCATTGACTGTGCTTTTGAGAAAGGAAAAATCTCTGTTTAATTCAAACAGTTTAAGTAGATACATATATTTCATTTCACGAACTCCTAATTAAATTCGGTGCCTTTATCGTGGTCTTAAGAGCACTTTAAGCACACAGAAAATGTACAATATAAGACAATTTAATTGTAGCCATAATCATCATATCGCCCACGAAAAGTGTGACTTCATTTTAAATCTCGGGTTGTAATGTGTTTGTAGGCTATACACCATTAGTAGACTCAAATTACAATTGGTCTGTAATTCGTAGTGCTGGCATATATTTGATATCAAATTTTAAATCACCAGACAATTGCCGAAGAGTAACACTTCAGGTTTTGTTGTTGTTGCATTATGCTTCGCTGATCGATTTATAACGATTCGAAATTTTGCCTATTCCAACGCTTTTGTAAACCTCTTCCTTCCTTCCACAGCTTAAATTCTTCTACCATTTCGTACTTTTTATCCAAATTGTAATATGGAAACAGATAGCGGCATGCTATCTCCTCAACGGTCCTCCATGACCATTTGAAGGCATCCGACTTTGTACTTCGTATCACGGAATTTATCGACTTTAGTTTTGCAGTAATTCAGAAATCTTTGCACCTATGTTCGGTTCAACATGTTGGAGTTTTGTCAGCGTTTTTTTTATTATTTTTTAATTTATTTTTTCCATGATAAACTTATTATTATTCTTATGTCAATATCAATAGACTTCGAAACTGGTGTTAAGGATTAGCCATACTTTTGTAATAGATGTACGTCAAATAGAAATGTTGCAGAATAATGTGTATGTTCTGTGTTTTTGTGGATACCCTGAAGGAAACATGTCGACAAGTGCCTCCAAGTCACCAGTTTTGTCGACTATATTGGTGACTTTATGGTGATGTTGTGATCGAAGGGTCAACAATTATTTAATTTGCCTTTGAGGAGAAAAGAATTCTCAAGAACGACAATTGAAAAATTGAAAAAGTTTTATTTATTTTTAATTACTAAAATTTAAATTTTTTCTGGACTTTACAAAAAGTATCCAATAAGAGTAAGAGAAATTATAAAAGTTTAATTAAAAAACAATCAATGTTATATAAAAATAGAAGCAGTGAAAATGAGACAACTATAAGTCCAAGTGTGAATTGTGAAAATTTTGTGGAGCCTGAATGTTCTGTGTCGTCTCAAATAGATTTTCCAAAATATACTTTTGTCGAGAAAATAAAAAATTGGTATATTGAGTTATGGCCAATTCTTTTAAAAATAATTAATTTGCAGGAGAAAGTTAAACCTTTTCCAATAGGAATATATGTAGGCCTTATGAAACCAAGGTTAGAGGACGTGTACTTGTCAATTAAGGCAAGTACAGTACCCGGAGGTACACTTTGTACGAAACCAAAATGTGTTAAAGATTTTTGTAAAGATTTTATTAATGAAGTCCTTTCTCTTACTGGTGAATTTTTTTAAATGACAAGAAAATTAAAATCTCGTTTCGTTGTTTGTCATGCGACAAGCCATACGTAAGTATTTGCTTGTGGAATTACTTCAAAGAATAAAATTGAATTTTTTGTTCATATTCAATATATACAGACAGACAGAGCAAAACCAAATATAATGAAAATCGTGAAGACGCCGACTCTCCCAAAGAGGATTAATAATTTTACTTAATTTTAATAAAAACAAAAACGTTATTTTGATGTTCCTATATAAACAAGAGAGACTAAATTAATAGTACCTTTTTAGTTTTTATTTTTAAATTTAAAAAAGGCTGTAACAATGAAATCCTACCTTTTTATTTTTTTTTTAATAAAATATCAAATATTTATTGTCGACTTTTACTACAGAAAAGTACCAAAAGTGTAGACTAGAACTGCTAAATTGTACTATTGATTCACTGGTTCCAATGTCTACATATGGTCCCAAAAGAAGTACCTAGTCAATAGTACTATCGTCAGTAGTAGACTTTCAATAACACGCACATGTTAAATGTCTATAGTAAAAAGCATTGTTTGTCATATAATAAGTCAGTAGTACTGGTGACTGTGTCTATAGTAAGTCAGTACAGTTTCACTATTGACATTTCCTGCAGGGTAGTGTCTCTATGTCAAAAGATTCGTCCAGTTACAAACAGTGTTAGTAAAAACATTATGAAAAATTTGGCTAAGATCACAAATGATGCCTTTTACCCTTCTAACCAATGATCACAAATTATGTATTCCCAATAGATATGAATAATGTGTATTTTTTCTTTATCTACTTCATTTCTAAATATTTTATTGTGAAATATTAAACTTAATTAAATGTTAATTGATGAGTTTTTTACTCATACAATCATTTTTCTTTAAACAAATAGATTAATAGATAATATTTTATTTAATCACCTTTTAACCCAGATGATCTTACGATCAGGTTCGATTTTTTATGTGCTGTAATTATTGTTATTAAATACTTAATAAAATTACGTTAGAATTGTGGTAATAAAAGCGTTGGCAAACGTGTATTTAATTTTATAATTAATTTGAATTGCTTTCAACAATTTTCACATGCCAAGTCGTTCCAAAAAAATTCGTTACTTATAGTCTCAAATATATTAATCAACATACCAAACAGTGGCTCTCAGCTTATTTCAAAACGGACCTTCTAAAATTATTAAAATTCATATAATTTCGATACGAAGCAAAATATTAAAAAATTTTTATTGAGAAATTAAAAAAAGTGTTTTTTAACGTCAAACGGAATGTAAATGAAAGAGAAATGTGCAAAAGTAACGCCCCAAACTATTGGAAAGTTAGTGGAATTTATGAAAAATTCTGACGTATTATTATTTTGAAATTAAAAAATTACTTTATTAATCATTTAATTGTTTGTTTATAGTAAGCATTTGAAATAATCTGCGAATAATTGTGTTCCTCTATGTATGATTTTTAGTGTGTAAATTTAAGACTGAATAAGACATTTTTTTTTAATTGTTCTATAAACTCTTACACAATTTTTTTAATATCTTGCTTCGTTTCGAAATTATATGTGTTGGTTGAAATAAACTGTGAGCTACTGTATATATACATATGTACGTATGTAGTGTAATATATTTCAGCTATTTTATTATAAGAATTAATAACGCCAGTTTATTTTAAAGACAATTCTCAAAACATTTAAAAAAAATTAAAAATAATTTTTTTTAATTTTACGGATCTTGTGTATATGCTTTGTTTTTTATAGTTTCTTGAAGTTGCCCAAATAATTTGCATAATCGTATCTGTATTTACCATATTGTAAAGATGTATGTATGTATATATGTATGTGTGACGGTTTTCCGCATTAAGAAAACAAAAAATAAAAATAAAAATTGTTTTGATGAAATGTAAAATCAAATTTCGCACACTTATGTAATTTCGCAATGTCGGCTGGGAAACTCATTTAATAAAAACGAATTAAAATTTTGTACAATAAGCAAAAGCGTATGGCATTGTATTGAATTTTTTTTGAATAGAGTCGATTGAAATAATTTCGAAATCATACTTAAAACATGAATTTATGCAAAGTTTAACAATAAAAACGAAAAGTTCTTGCCAAATCACTTCACATTTATTGCCAAATTGACAAGACTTTCATTAACATCAAAAAAAAAAAAATAAGAAAAACGTGGAAATTGTTTTTTGTTTTGCTACTAAAATTAATTTTTACACGGTTCTGCTAGAATAATGACTTTTTATTTGGAATAAACAAACTCAAAAGGTGTAAATGATATGTTTTATTATTATGAACAAAAAAAGCAATAACAAATTACACAATAACAATACAAAAGTTTTTGCGGGCTTTGTTACAAGTACGAATGTTCTTTCACTTGGAAATATTTTGTAGTGTTTCCTGCTGTTGTTGTACTCTGAATAATTCAGAATAATTCAGAAATTGGGTTGAATATAAGTGTTGATAAACTATTTCAACAAAAAATTTAGAAAATCATATAATCGTAACAACTTGAAATAGTCAAACTTTACTGATATGAAATTCGTTAATACTTTTGGATGCAAAAGTATTTATGTGACATAATTATGTTTTTTTTTAACACACCACTTATTTTGTTTTACAATTTTCTTTAATATATTTGAAAAGTTTTGTATTTATATTGTTTATATATGTTGTATAGTGTAGCTCGCCTACTACGGTCCGAATACGTTTTCCGCCCTATCAGTTAAGTCCTTTTTTTGCTGAAATTGCCGTAGTCTAGTGTGTTGACTTATTAGTAGTGAGCGCGTGGTTCAAATCCCTGTTCAGACATCTCGCAGGAAACGAAAACGGCAACATCCTATCAGCAGTCTTCTGGCAAAAGCTTTGAGAGAAAATAAAATTGCCATGAAAATAAAATTCTCTACAAATCTGTTGTTCGGTGACGACTTTGAAAAATACATTGAAATTAACATACACAGTCAGAAGCTAGGTCCTAATCCAATTAAGTAAAGTAAGTAATGTATGTAATGAAGCATTAAAGAAACTTTCGAATCATTTTTGCCTTGTGCAGACTGCTTACTTAGCATTGAGTTGCCACTAAGTCTTTGGAATGCAAGGACATAACATTCTAAGTGTAGTAAAATATTTTCCAAATTAAGCAACTCCTGATCAATATCTTTGCGCGAACTTCGTTATCAACTGCAAAATATTTAATACTGTTCGTAATTATTCATTTCTCGATTTCAAAATTAGTCATGGCTCTAATTCCTGATGCACTTTGTTAGTATCCTAACCATTGACCAGCTCTGAAATGTTAAAAGTAACATCTTTATTGCACCACTGAAATGGTTTTTCGAATTTACTACGTAAATAGCATATTGCATCTTCCAGATTAATATTTCACAAATACTCGTCATGACAAGCATACAATAAGTCATACGTTATCATTTGATTTGATTGATGACGGACTTTATGTTTCTCGGCCTTTAGAAAGTGCTACAGAAAAACATTTGGATCCATGGTGCAAGTTAAAGGTTAAGCTCATATTTATGTAGCTATCATTGCTTTTCAGCTGACCAACTTATGTGTGGTTTTGTTTTGAAACAATATTCCACTTTCAATTGCTTGAAAACATCAGTCATCAAATAACGCACAATTCAATCCTTAATTCATATTGTAATCCAATTCAATTTGTCATCTGTTTTATAGCATTGTTATGCTTTGAATTGCATTTAATTTAAAACATGAAATACTACATGTAAACATACAAAAACCAAATGCAATGGGAAAAACATATGAAAAAATGTTGCAAGTATGTGGTGAAAGTTTTCGAGTGTTGCATGCACTAAGCCCGAAACAATAAAAGTTCTCGTATTTAAAGTACCGAGGTGTGCAAATAGCGAGTATGTGTACGAAACGAGTTTCTACTGTATATGCATTTATACAAAAAAACACTTTAATCACACTATGCGACAAAATAAAATAAAAAAAAATAAAAATTAAATGCACCCAGCTGAAGACATAGTGTAGGTTGTGAGCTTTCTTGAGTAGAACTCAAAAATATTTTTTTATATTTCTCGAACCAAATATTCAATAATTTTGTGTGATAAGATCAACAAAACCGTTTTTGTCAAATAAAACATGTTTGGAGGATTCGAAAAAATAAAAAAAAACTATATTTGACTGACGGGTGTATTTTGACTGACGCACTCTGTTATTGTAAACAATATTTTTAAACATTTCGGGACATTATTACAACTTACCTTTAAATAAAGGCAGTATTTTAACGGGCAGATAATTTGTTTTTCATTATTATAATTGAACCATAAGTTAGAAGTGAGCATTAGTGAGTAGTAAAAGAAGTAATTTGTCATATTATATCATATTTTAAATATGGCAATCTCAAATATAAACAAAGTGAACAAACATAAGACGCCTTTTGCACGTTCAAATTAGTTTTCAAACTAGTTTGAAAACTCTTGGGTTTGTTGGAGAGAGGGGGAAAACGAGCGAGGGTGAGTTCTGAGTTTGATGTACTCGCAAACTTGCTTTGTTCTTTATTCGTATATACACATAATTGTATTTGGTTTCACATTTTATTTGGCATTTTCTTTTATTTTTTGTTTCGCATAGTGAAGTTAATACGTTGACTGCCGCGGCAATTTTCAGAAAACTGGCCAAAAATTACAATTTGATTTTTTTATATTATATTACTAAAAAACTCTATTTTTAGATCGTAGGTATCATCTAAAAACAAAAATTATGTTGTTTTTAGGAGAAAAAGTGGTTTAGTGAGTTCCCTTCGTTCCCTTCTAAGGAGCCAACTACGAGTTATTTCGTAGTTGTCAGTCAACGTGTGTTTGAAATCAAAATATTTGCAAAAGAAAATTTTAGTTCCAAACAATTAATTAAAAAAAGTGAAAAAATAAAAATCAAAAAAGAATATAATTTAATTTTTTTATTTATAAAAATCAAAAAGAATATCATTTAAATAAGGTTAATATATTAAAAAATAATAATACATAAATATATAATATTTTATAATATAATAACAAATATAATATTCATATAATATTCATGTCTTGTGTTTGAACCTAAATCACAATGCCAAATAAAGTTACAACTGTCAAAAATAGCAGAACGACGCGATAAAAGAAAACAAAATTTGTCAAAGTAATGTTTTACGTGGAAAAGCGAAACAAAGTTTAAAAGAAAATGCAAAAGGCGTCTAACAAAAAAAGAAAAGTTTGGGAAAACTAATCGATGTTTGTCGGACCCCGCAATATTTTTAAAAAAGTTAATTTTATTTTATCAGAAAGTTGCAATAACGAAGAAAATTTAAAGGTGACTTTAAAGTTCACTTTAACTAAAGTTCACTTAGGAAATTGTTATAATGACCCTTAGAGTATCCTCCTATTGAGTTTGTGGATCACGCATGTCAAAAATAGTAATCATTTCCGAAGAGGTAGGAAACGAAAAAATCCTTTTAAAAATACATTTTTTCCTGTATTAATTTCGGTCAAATCTGTTAAAGAACAAAATTGGGAGAAATTTAAAAATCGTGTTTCAAGATTTGTAAAGTTAAAGCTTTTTTAATATAATTTCTTTTTTTTTCATTCGTTATTTAACAACACTTTGTTTGTTTCGCTTCGGAGTATATTTCAACTCAAATTAGTACGTTTTAAGTATTTTATATATTATTACGCCATACATACAAATAAATCAAATTTATAAATTTCTAATATGAAATTCTCTACAATATGGTATGTACATACTCGTATGTATATATATCAAGTGTACAAACAACAAAAACTTCTAAGAAATACAAATTTAAAAGCGTGGTTTAGTTTAAAAGAAAAAAAATAATAATAATAATAATAATAAACGAGAATTTCAAGATTAAATGCAGATGTTCTATACAATCAACATAAAAAAGTATTAATAATGATGACTTTGTTGTTAAAAATTAAAAAAGTATCGAAAATTCAAATGACATCAGTTTGTTCAGTGCATTTAATTTAATAACAATTAATTATTTAGTCATGCATATTTTTCTCTTTAGGCAATAGTTATTAGTTTATTATTTTTGGCAAATTATATTGTAACACAATATTGTTTTTCATTTAGGTTTTGATAATTTAATTCAATTCAATTATTAGATTGCTATTAAATTTTCTGATAGTTTGTGCACAGAGTTTTAACACTGCCTAAGCAATAATAACAATCTAGTGAAAATAGATTTTATGATCACTTTATATTATTATTTTGGGAATCAATTTGTTTCTTTTGATTAAATCGTGCCAGCTGTAAGCTGCTTCGCAACTTCATTTGCTAATTAGTTCTAAGAAATCATGTTCAAATATTTTAATGTCTCTTAAAACGTGTACTTGCCAATTGAGACAAGTACAGTATCCGGAGATCCAGTTGACCCAATTTACAATGTCTTAAAGGGGAGAGGATAAGATGGGAGATGGGGAAAAAGAAGATGTAGGAAAGGGAGAATAAGAAAGCAGAGGAATTACACAGACTAACAAAACACTTTAGTCATTTCACGTGTTCCTAAGCGAGGATAACAATCACGTATTGCTCTTTGCAGAATGCGGAAACTACGATTTAAACTCTTATTGGCCTTTCTTAGAAGTTCATATTGTTGTCAACAAATACAGACAAGGCTCATGTGTTCCAAACGTTCTTCCTTATTGTTCTTAATTCGCAAGTTTTTCGTTTTTCCTCTCAATTCATTGAAAGCTTTTTATGGTCACCGTAACGAGCTGCTGAATACTGGCGTTGTCACAGATGCTACAAGCAAAAGCGTTTAAATGTTTAAAAACCGTTCTCATTTTTGTTTGTTCTGGACACCAATAATTTTGAAGCAAATGATAAAAGTGCTCATACACTGCTAATATATTCCCATTTCTTTGATATTCCATGAAATTCCTCACGCTTTTCGAACTAAATAATGCACTTTATTTTATTGTTCGTTAGGACGTTATGTCACAATATCGTGTGTAATGAATTTTGAAAGTAACGGATTTTGTTGTAATCCTTCGAAATTTTATGCTATATTATGTTGAATGGAAATATGGTACTTCAATGTACATATGTACCGGTGAGATAATGCCCGTAAATATACTGCTTAGCGCACTAGGTGATGATTAGAAGATGACACTTTCTTCAAATCTAAATACATTCGGTAACTTGTGGAATGCAGTAAAAACAACAATGATAGGAGAGTTTCGCACAAATTGTGATAAGCTTTGGGAATTTATTCCGAATGCCCGGTTTCGGTATAACAAGTCAGTTATAAGTTTGCTCATACACATAAGCATTTATACATATGTATATAAAAAAAACATCAGTTATGTGGTGTTTTGTGCTGCGAGTATTTAAAGTACCACGTGAAGTGAACATAATTTTAGGAGTACTTGTTTTTGCGGATATATTTTTCCATGAGTACTCTTTTTACGGAACATAAGCAGCTTCGGATAAATTCTTACTCGTATTTGCCTTGCACACATTCTCTTCTCTTCACTGCTTGCGCTGTTAGAGAGAGAGTAAGTACTCTATTCATCTGAAAACGAGTTGCACATATGAAGCAAAAAAGTTATTCGTTGCAGACCTCTACTATTTATCCGACAACGAGTTGCACATATGAAGCAAAAAAGTTATTCGTTGCAGACCTTTATTATGAAAGTTTACATTGTAAACAAATAGTTGTATTGATGATTATTTGAAAGTAAGGATTCTTTATTTTAGATACTTATAGCAGTCAGATATCTATTCACCAAAATCTAACTCTTGCAATTAGTTTCTGGAATTTTCACCGATTCAGGAAAATAAGTTAATTTATAATTATTACGAGCTAAGTAACTTAGACCTTATGGTCGGTGTTGTGTAACAGACCAGGGCCTCTGGTGGCAATCGAACTCAAGAACCTCACGCTAAGAAACAGGCACAATTTACCAACTAGTCCACCTGGCATCCAATTTTTAATTTATTTAAATACAACTATGAGAAGCATTTTTTCTTATTACTTTTTGTTAAATATCTAAACCTTTAATTTGTAAGGGTTTTAGGTGTTTATAAATAATCTTTCAGAATTATTTTATACAGTATGCCTTCTACACGATTTTGTGACCTAATAGCGTAGTAGGAATCTCTAAACAATATTACCACCGCCATGGTTTATCGTCTTAAGAGTGGACTGAGGATTGTACACTGTGTTTATGGTCTCATTACAGATCTGAATTTGAAGTTGAATAAATTAATTTTTGTCAACAACCATAGCGTTAAGAGTGAATCAGTGTTGCAAAATTGGAATTTTGAAATGGTACTAAACTATAACTGAAAGAGTACTTTTTTGCATCAAATGGTACTTTTATAACTCTTCAATCAGGATTATGACCTAATTTCTCACGCCACTTATTTTGTGTATGTTAATTTTATATATGAGGTTCGGGACCTACTGTTTAAGGTCGACTCCGAACGATGGATTTTTGAGAAACTTTTCATGGCAATTTTATTTACTCTCAGAGTTTTTGCCAGGAATCTGCTGAGAGGAAGACGCCGAAGAAATATTTCTGTTTTGTTGGAAACGTCTAATAAGCCAACACACTACCTACTAGACCACGGTGAATTTACTTATTGGCGCTGCTAGATCTTCTGATGAAGTCGCTTGTTGATGTTATCCTATATGGAAGATCAAAAGTTTTCTGAATGGATTATGTGGATTATTATCCACTTAACTTTTTTATTTCTTAAATTTGAAAAGTGAGAAACTCATGACAAATAGATTGTTTCTACACACATATGTACTTACATAATAATACGTCATTACAATCTTTCAGTTAGGATTACGCCCTAGCTTCTACCACCACTTATGTTGCGTGTGTTAGTTGTTTGTATTCTGCTGTATTTGAACCGATGAGGATTGGCCTTTGCTCGCTCCCTTGCTTATACAGAACGCAGTGTATAACACTACCTTCAACAAAGACGTTGAATGTGCTTCTTTAGCCTGCAGTACGACCAAGCTTCTCACACCACCCACGTTGTGTCCGTTAATTTTTATCCATAAGTGGTGGGAACTACTGTTTAAAGTTGACTTCAAACCACAGATTTTTTGAGAAACTTTCCTTGACAATCTTATTTGCTCTCAGAGTTTTTCACGAAGGCTTTTGAGAGGAAATCGTTGAGATGTCTACTTATTACAAACTTTTAATCCGGATTATAAAGTTTATGCAAGTGTAGCTTAACAGTTTAACATGGATTATGAACTACAGATTTTATTTACTCTCAGAGTTGTTTCCAGAAGGTCAAGAAAGGCAAATTCAAAGACTCCTGAATGTAACGCATTGTCTCTAATAGATGATTCACCGTGTTTAATTTTAGTCAAACGTCGATGGAACGTTCGTTTTTAGCATATGAAGAGCAATGCAAGTGCTTACCGATATAACAATTCTGTTCTGCAAGCGTTTTAATTGCGTTTCGTATTCTAAAAATGAATGTATGTTCCGTGAACGTTTGACTAACCGGAGCTAAAGCCTGATTCTACCTTTAGCATTAACATCAAATGAATTCTCATCTGAAGAAGTTAGTCTTAATGAATTTCTACATATTGAGTTTTTATGCGTATTAGTTAAAATTTTTAAACAATCCTTATTCATTGTTTGCGTGTACATTCCACCTAATTCACCACTCACTGTCTATGAAGATCACTTAAATGCGATTGAAACACTACTGAGAAAAGTAAACACAACGGATCTAGTACTATTAATAGGAGACTTTAATATGTCACACACATCATGGAACTCTGTTCCAGACTCAAACTATTTAATCCCCACTGGTCCTTCGGATTCCTCGGCAAATATAATTAACTGTTTACTTGAGAACTGTCTTTTTCAAATTAATTCCATTCCAAATGATTTTGATAAAATGTTGGATCTTGTGTTTGTTAGTGATTCATTGGACTTCTCAGTTATTCGTCACACGCCTATCTCCAATCCCGAAGACAAATATCATCCGACGCTTGAAATAAACTTCTTCCATCATCCTTTCCTTCAAACAAATAATTTAACTCAAAAACAGAAAACATTTTATTTCAATTTAACTAACCACAACAAACTGCATCTTCAACTATCTGGAATCGATTGGATAAATGAATTATCTGGCTATGGCAATGATTTGGAAATTTTATCAACTACTTCACGATTGTTTCTTAGCATGTGTGCCAAAAGTTTTACCACATTCTAATCATGGTCCGCCCTGGAATACAAAATATCTTTCAAGATTAAAAAACAAGAAAAATAAATTGTATAAAAATTTTAAAAAGGATAGATCATTAATAAATTATTCCAAATACTGCTTAGTAAGATCTGAATACACCATCGCCAACCAAAGGGCTTATAACATCTATTTAATTAAGGTAAAAAACAAATTCAAGAGTGATCCTAAATCATTCTACAAATTTGTTAATTCTAAACGTCGAGCAGCGGATTATCCTTCTGTTATGAAGCTTGGTAGTCATGAATCCTCAGATAATAAAGTTATAAGTGACTTGTTTGCGCAATTTTTTGCTTCTACCTACTCATCATCTACATTTAACGCCAATAATCAAAATTATATTCCTGAAGCAAAGGCTTTTGATATATCTTTTATTGATCAACGTACTGTTTCCAAGTATATACAACAATTGAAATCTTCACATGTAGTTGGTCCGGATGGGGTTCCTAGCAGTATTTTAAAACACCATTTTCAATTATTGAGTACTCCATTAACCTATTTATTCAATAAATCGCTTAAATTGGGCTATTTTCCCTCCTTTTGGAAACAATCATTTATCATTCCACTGTTTAAATCAGGATCTAAAGCTGATATTTCAAATTATAGAGGAATTGCTAAACTCAATATTATACCGAAATTGTTTGAAAAACTCCTATGTAATACACTGTCATTTCAAGCATCGTCTATTTTATCTGCTTCCCAGCATGGATTCTGTAAGTCTCGATCAACAATCACAAATCTTCTTGAATTTACAACTTTGGTAAATGATGGATTTATTGTAGGCAAACAAACTGACGTCATTTATATCGATTTCAGTAAGGCATTTGATAAAGTAAATCATAACTTACTCGTTCATAAGCTTAATCAACTTGGTTTTAGTTCATCTTTATTGAATTGGATTAATTCGTATTTAGTAGACAGAAAACAGTGCGTTAAATTCAGGAATACGCAATCTAACTTTATTGATGTACTGTCAGGCGTACCACAGGGCAGTCATCTTGGGCCACTCCTATTTACTCTTTTTATAAATGATCTCCCTTCTGTTATCAAAATTTCAAACACATTAATGTATGCAGACGATGTTAAAATATTTTTATCATTTAATAACATTGAAGACCAAGTACTTTTACAAGAGGATATTACCTACTTAACCTCTTGGTGTAGTATTAATTTAATAGAGCTGAATGTTAAAAAATGTAAATATATGTGCTTCACTCGATCATCACCAACCAATGGATTTTACACAATGAATGGTGCCGCTCTTGAACTAGTTTATACCTTTAACGATTTAGGGATAGTTTTCGATTGTAAATTGGACTTCAGAAATCATATTACATCAACTGTTAGCAAAGCAACATGTACCCTGGGATTTATCAAACGATGGGCTAAAGAGTTTTCTGACCCTTATGTTACTAAGCAATTGTTTACCACACTGGTTCGCCCAATTCTTGAATATGGATCTGTAATATGGGACCCTCAATACGCTGTACACTCTGATAAAATTGAATCAGTTCAAAAACAGTTCTTATTATTTTGTCTTCGTGGTTTAGGGAATGGATGGGATCCTAATGAAAGGTTACCACCTTATGAAAAACGCCTAGCACTCATTAAATTACCAACTTTAAAAAGCCGTCGTAAAATGCTAAATGCTATCTTTCTTCTGAAGCTGTTTAATGGTGTTATCAACTCGCAATTTCTTCTAGAAAAACTTTCCATAAAAGTACCTGTTCGTCCGACCAGATACCATAATTTCTTAAATATAAAATGTTACACAGTTAACTACGCGAACTTCGATTCATTTCGTAGAATCTGTAATGATTTTAATAGTCTGTATCATCATATAGATTTTAATAAAAGTATGGAATCCATTAAAAAGGATATAATTTTACAATTAAACACATTTAATTAATATTTTCAATGATGTCTCTTTTTTAACTTATTTTTTGAATTGAAATCATAATAATAATAATTCTGAATTGTTATATAAAATGAATTGAAATATAAAATGAATTGAAATATAAATGTAAAATTTAATGAATTGAAATATAAAATGTAATAGTCTGTAAGGATATTCCATAGACTTAAATAAATAAATAAATAAATAAATAAATAAACATGTTGCTAATGCATTAATTGTTAAAAAGCGCAAGACATAAAACTTGTAATAATAAAAAAGTACTGAAAACGACGAGGGGGTACTGCGGTATTTTTGAAATGAAAAAGTACTGAAAAAAGTACCAAAGTACTGAATTTTTCAACACTGGAGTGGATACACTCTTATGTGAATATCTCATCTAATATGAGTTTGGTATTATATTACTTGCTAAGTATGCATTCAAAAATGTGCGGGCTTTGAGCGAGTGTTGAATGCGGAAAGCGCCGTACGCATCTTGATCTACTAGGTACCGAATAGTTAAATTATATTTTTTTCGTGAATTGAAATTAATTTCTATTCAATTAATTGAATTTTATTTTCAGGTAACCTAGCTCTTAAAAAAACGAAATCCATTCACAATATTTTGCGGAAAGTGGGAGTAAAAATAATAGTTCGTGTTTCAAATACATCTCAAAATGGATCAGAAACATCAATATTTTTATAATCTATTGACATCGGTCAATATTAAATCAACATTTGCTATTCTAACATCAATCTCCGTCCTTTTACGAATGTCTACCACTGCAATCGTTAACAACAGCAGTAATGTTGACGGAGAACAATTGAAACCCAATTTGGTCAATTATCAATGCTTCACAGATAAGGGTAAGTTAAAATAATATATTATTATTATTATTATTAAGATATGTTTAAAAATTACTATTTAATGAAAAAAAAAATAATTTTAACACTCGAAAAATTTGTTCAAAAGTATTTTTTTTACAAACCTACTTGCCGTAACTGGTTTAAAGACTTACCAGCTTTTATCGTGAACAAGCACGTCAAGAGTAATTTATGATCTTCTAGTGCTCCAAGCCTGTGGAAGTATACTGTGTGTTTATTTGAAAGACTATTGGTGTGTGCAATTTCTTAAAAAGAAGTTTCTCAACTTGTATGTATCCATGAAAAGAAGAAGTAGTATACATCTTTGCAAATCAAACAATATATCAAAGTGTCTTAGTTTTCTTTATTCGGCCTTCTTCTGTCAATACTAATAACGCCAATCCTTATTTTTTCTTCCATTTCTCCTCTAGGGAGCATATGGCTTCCACAAAGCATCTCCATCTGACACGATTCTCCGCTGATGTTTTTGCGCCTTCCTGTAGGACCGTACGTCTCCAGGTGTTTTTTGCTCTGAAACGGTTTCTTGAGCCCTGGGGATTCCAGTCTAGCGCCATTCTTGTAATACTGTCGGACATCTTTCTCAATGTATGGCGATCCACCCTCAATTTTTCTCTTTGATCTGCTTCTATATGGGTTCCTCCTCTGTGAAAGTCCAGAGATCTGCATTGCTGATGGTGTTAGATATAAGCCAAGTTTTGCTACTATATAGTAACGTTGACTAGCGTTGAATATTCTTAGCTTTGTACGCCTAGATGTATATGAGCTTATCCATACAGAGTGCAGTCGCCCGAATGCTGCTCTCGCTCTATTGAGTCTGTCATCTACGTCTGTTTCTGCGCCGCCGTTTGTTGTGATAGTACCTGTGTGGTTGTTTCTGTAATCAATTACTTTCAAGCTAAGCGGATGATCAGTCCATTGTAGCCGGTTCCAGGATGATGGGGCTGCCATCTGTCGTTGCCTAGAGGCAACGTCCTCTGCGAGGTGTTTTCCGCATCGTTGGGTCGCAGGTATTTTTCCTTTCTTTCCCCTTCTGCAACCAAATGGCATTTATAAACAGCCCCTAACGTGGGGTACAGACGCTGACCCGATAACAGTTCGATGCAGACGCTACCAGGATTCACATGGGGTCCGCGGGGTCGTTAAGCCTGTCATTTCCTGCCTTGGAATGCCCCTGCGGCAAACTCAAATCCTTTAACACGTTTTAATTTTGAATTTATTGCCGTTTATTTCTAGTTTCATTACGAAATTCAAAAATAACCCAAATGGATGCTCCCCACACTGTAAGAAAGTCGCCCATAACAATTTCTTGAAGGTAAATTTAAACCTTCTTGTGGCGAACATCTTGTGCAAATGGATGACTGGAAATTTAATTTATTTCATGGCGAATAACAGGCATCGACTATGTCTCTAGTCTAGAAATGAGTTTTCTTTTATAAAAAAGAACACAAAAAAGTATATTTGACCGGACAACGCGGTAGTACATTCAACTCTTATACAGGAATCTGATTGTATCGAAAAATACTGAACTCCCTTGACGAGAATATTTTCCAGATACACTTTCAGTGGAAAATACGTGAGGAATACATCCAGACGTGATTGCGGCAAAAACCGCCGATTTGCAGTCTTGTCTCTATTAAACACTGCAATTATGGAAGAAAATTTATAAAAATACGTTTAGGAATTTAGTCACGACTAGTTCGTGATTATAAGGACTCCATTTGATTTTTTCGACCCAATCGCTTTTACTTCTGCTGGGTCCGAGACATTGTGGTAAAACCGGGAACGATATGGCTGAGTGTGTCTTATTAGGAATAAGGATCAGAAATGTTGGGAGAATAGATTAAATAATCGTACAAGTCGGAAGCTGACATTTGCGCTCTTTTGAAGTTTATAATACGATTGGGTTTTCCTCTTGTGTCCTCTTTTTACCTTTTTTTATCTTTTCTTTTCTTTTTCTAACTGTTTATTCTTAAACACCTTTTCTCCTACTTCTCTAGGGCAAAGACAATTGGATCCAATTACATACGAATGGAAATATACTCTCGTCATGTATAGTAAACGTCCTTAAACTCAAATATTGAGTTTTATTTTAAATAAATTTGAACAAAGTAGACGAAATACGTCATAAAATATTTTTTTTTTGTTTTCATACACAATAGATAAATAACACTTTGAAAGGAACCTTATCGATTAAAGTAACATAAAATATTTTATAAAGAGACCTAACATATGTATGTAGACAGATCTTTATACCATCATGTATGGGTGCCCTGGTAGTCTAGTGGGTAGTTGGCCAGATTATTAGCGTGAGGGTGGTGGATTCGATTGCCACCAGAGCCTCTGGTCTGTAACAATACATCGAGCATAAGGTCTAATCGACTGCCATATTTCCATACTCAATGTCTCTTTTACCCAAAAACTTGACACGTCGTACGAATTCTGTGACCGTTTAAATTTCCTTTAAATAAATTCACGAAAAGAAATTCAATTTATATTTATAGTTGATTATAATTCTATAATAAATACAATACACATACCAGAAACATTTTGTTAATGGTTAAGAATTATCTCTCTGTCATTAAACCACAATTTTGTATTAAAAATTAATTTTATAAACTTTATATAAATTGTAAGAAAATAAATAAAAATAAATTTAATTTATTCTTATTTTCTTTTGATTTTAAAAGAGATTCTTTTATTATGGGCATTTTCTGCATACATATGATGACATTGTACGTCATTCGTTTATTTGAATAACAATTAGCCAACACCCATAGGTTGAAGCAGTTGATAACATTTCTACTTTCTATTACTTTACTAAGATTATATACTTAGTAAATCTACACGCTGTGTTAAAGGTTTAAATGTAAGAACATCGTCTTGTAGAGAATTTAATTCAATTTAAATATTAAAATGGAATTGGGGAAGAGTGACTGTATTGTAAAAGTCACATTGCAAATTTATGGGTTACGACTCAAATATAAGTCGAAAACTCACAGAGCTTGACTTTCACAAAATAGACACGGCGTGAAAGAAATCAAACCACTTATGCTAAAACAGTCGATAGTTGCGTTAACGATATTCTATTCTGATTGTTCCTTATCGCAAAAGTTCCCAATGCGGCTATTTTAAATAATTTGGCTTAAGACCGAGGCCTATTCTGTTAAGAATAAATTCCTAACATAACTATAAACATGCCTTAAGATAATATTTTTGTTCTAAGCCTTGATCATAAGTGAAAAATTTATCTTATTTTATATCCAGAACCTATAAAACAGTAACTTTTTAAATATCAGTCGACTTAATATATCATATGACATAAAATTATGGAATTTATTTAAAATATTCAAATAAACAGACATCAGTATTTCGGGTTATACTTCAATCACCAATGTCCCATTTAATAGGGTAAGAAGTCACGATGGTCTAGTAGGTAATGTCGAGTGACTCGAATCATTCATCAAAATTTACGGTCTTAGTTGTTCTTGCATTTGCAAAAAAAGAAGAAAGAAAAGGACAAAGACAGCAAGCAAAGCAAACACACAACCTTCTAGTGAGTATTGTAGTGTTCGTACAATATGTTGAGTAAAGGAGAGTCGAAATCAACACCATCATGCGTATAAATATCAGAAATTATGAGTATGATTCGAATTTAGTCATCTTTTTGAATACTCATTGTTGATCTCTGTTATACATTTAATACATACATACATACATAATTGGTAATTACAACCCTTCAGTCAGGATTACGATCTAGTTTTTCACACCACTTATGTTGTGTGTGTTAATTTTATACATGAGTGGTGGGACCTACAGTTTAATGTCGACTCCGAACGGCAGATTTTTAAGAAACTTTTCATGTCAATTTCATTTACTCTTAGAGTTTTTGCCAGAAATCTGCTGACAGGAAGTCGCCGAAGAAATTTTTTTTCTTATTAGGTTTTGATGTCTGACCTGGGGTATGGACCGTGGCCTTACGTATAATAAGCCAACACACCACCTACTAAACTACGACGACTTCATTATACATATACATTTAATGTTGGTTCTAAGAAGGACTTTTGAATAAGAAACGAAATCTCTTTTTTTTAATATTTGTGGCCCTAAAAAGGGCCTATGATATAAAAAGGAGGCTAAAGATTTCATGATCCAAACGAGTCGAGCCTTTAGTGTCTGGCATCTAACAATTAAACAGAAATTGGTACCATAATTATAATATATTATTTTATAAGACTTACCACATTGCGCATGTGTTTATCCCATATATTACATTTCCGAATTTTATCAGAACATACCAAACCGATGTAACCATGGACTTAGTTTTTGTCTGTAAAGAAACAAATCACAATAATTGCAACAGCACTAAAAACTTTTGAAATTATGATTATTTATCGACTTTTTCTGGTCTAGATCCATCATTTTCTGTTAACTACAGCATTACCTCTAGTAGGATGTGGCACTTCACCACGCATGATGGTATGGATGGTTGAGTAAGGAGAAGCTATAAATGCGAATGCACTTTATTTTCGCTGCACTTGCTCCTAAAATTCAGTAATAGCATACTCGTATACTGATTATCACTAAATGCCAAAAATGTATGCAGTCACTACTGCATAATTTTACCGCCTTTTTGCAAGAGTAGAGGTATGGTTATTTCCATAAAAATTTTCGATAGCGTTCATCTTACAGTCTTACAAAAACAAGGATTTGATAAATAAATATAATGAACATAGAAGGATATATAAATACAACAATACAACATAATGGGTTCTAAGCAAATTAACAATATTGTTTTAAATAACAAAGCACCCTTACAAACTATATTTTGTTTATGTAGTGTCTGCGAATGACGAGTTATAGTGTGGTTATTTTATGTTATGTATGCATATACATATCTGTATATACATTAATGAATATAATAATAATGAAATGGAAAATGATTTTGTAATTTAATTAAGTTAAAGTGAATGTTAATGGTAGTAATTAATTAGTAATATTGTATGCATGTAGGTTTAAGTGCAAAATAAAAAAATAATTACAAATTCATAAATCATGTAAATTTTTGTGTTAATTGTTGTTAGAACTGCAATAAATAAAAAATATATTCAATTTCCAAAATAAACTAAATTGCATATGAGATAAATTACGCTTCAGGTAAATGGTTTGAAAACTGCCATTGAAATATTTTATAATGAAATAAATTCTAATTCTAATGTATAGATTTAAAACATCCCCACGTTTTATTGTGGAACAACAAAGAAAGTGGCGTACTTGAAGTTCGTCGAAAAGAATTTGACGAAGATCATGTCGATGGCAATTTTGGTTGAACAAATCTAAAAAATTTACTCTCCAATGCTTTATAATAATCTACAAAGCCCGGAGGAGGTTTAACTAGGCACTAATATGGAACTGTTTGATATACACAAGTGAAGGAATAATCTTGTCGGACAGGGCCATTATCATTAAAATATGTTATAGGAACTTTACATATGTGCATTTGGGATAATTTATCAAAATATCTCGAAATATAAATAAATGCGTTGTTTTGGAGAACCAACATTTCTTGGCCGCTGAAATGTTTTTCGCGTAACTCATCGCATTGCGTATGGTCTTTATCGTAAGTATACGCTAGGTCTTCAATTGAAGTATCTAAGATTTTATCAACTGAAGAAACATTTTCGCAGTTTCCATTTACAACTCAAAACCCCAGCGGTTTTGAAAAGAACTTGAAAAATTTCGGGAAATTACATACAGCATTATCTGAACCTTTACTAAATGGTCCTGGATTAACATGGGTCTTAAGTTCCTGAAAACCTACTTGATGAAGGTATGTTCAAAAACTTTTTAAACATTTTCGTTGTCATTCCCTTTGAAATCTGTAATTTTTATTGTCCGTAAAAGTTTCGAGGCTTCTCTTAAAAAGTGTAATTGTTCTTGGGAACATACGAAAACCGTGCTTGCTGCATTGCTATTAAAAATATCAAATTTGTTATTAAACAGTCTAAGTATTCAGCTGTATTGAGGAACGTTAGGGCATTTGAGATATCTAATTTCCTTGACTTATGCCAATTAGGAGAAATGAAAAATACGGCTAAAGAAATCAGTTTCAGTCCGACACAGTAATGTCGTTGTTTCGGTTCACGGGTATAATTACTCAAACCATTTTCTAAACAAACCGAGAGCGGTTAATTTTTGAAGAAAAATCTTTCTTTTTCTCTATTTTTCGCTGTCCATGGTTACGTCCTCTAAAATCTTATCACCCTGATTCCCTATCTTGATTTCACTACCTTTGTCTACTTGAAATTTTTGAACTAAGTTGTTAAAACTCGGAATTGTTTTCTGTCTTGACAATTCATTTAGTTGAGCACATTTTGGAACCGCAAATTTGGAAACACGATTTGTACTCCGGAGCAAAATGCAGACTACTCGCGTACAAGCGCTTCACTGATGACTTCACATTTAAAATACGAAGGCATTTAACACGTTTAAGAAAGGAACAAAAAATAATATAAAACACTGTAAAAAATATCAAATTCTAAGGAAAAAATAGCCAAAAATAAATACCAAAGTTAGTTAATAATATAAACTACTTGCACTAGCATTTTCTCTGAAAAATTGTTTGACCCAATTTTACAAAAATTTCAGGGATGAACCTTTATTTCTTATTCAATCAACATATTCATATAGAAAACAAACAGCATCTAACTAAAAGCTACCACATCATACACACACACACTTCTTTAAGTAAAGCCAACATAAGCGAAAGCTATATACATAGCTATGTATAAGTTATATAAGCAAAATACAGTAAACAAATGTGTCTTCCTCGGGTAAACGGTCATCGATAGGTCGGGACAACTCGTACAACTCCTGGAAAAATCCAACGTTCAACGTTCTATATAACCTATGTTACTTATGCACTTTCTGCTACAAAAACTGTTTTTATCCGAATTTCGTCTACAAAAATTAAAAATCAAATTCCAAACGCCTTCACTGATTTTCATTAAATAAACGTCAACTAAAAGCATATCTCGAGACCTAAAACTCACAGAAAAAATTTTCCATAAAACTCAAATATTAACGATTTTATACCCTTAAAGAAATTTCTACATGCGTATAATAAATATAAAAGTTAACAAAACAAACCAAAATTAGTCTACTAAAATTTAAATTTAAATTTCAAATTTTTGATAAATTCGTATAACGGAGAAATAAATATTTGCCCCATTTAATCCAAATTGACACTTAAAACGAAATACAACCGCTTGGGAAGGAAATCAGCCTTAGGAACCGGAGGTCAGTATCGTGTTTTGTTAGAAAACACAAGTTTTTCTTCACAAATAAAGCTAACGCTCTTTTAATATTACAAATTAAAAAGATAAATTTAACGATATACAACCGCTTGTGAGGGAAACCAGCCTTAAGAATGTTAGGCCTGTTTTGTATTTTATAACAAAGGTTTCCCTCACAAATAAAAAGAAACGCACTTTTAATATAAATAATAATAAAATACTAAAAATATTTTATAATATATAGCACTTACCTCGCAGCATTCTCCGTAAACCGATGTAGGTTTGGGCCTGGTAGGCGGCCCATGATGCATTTTCTGCTCCTGTAAAAAACTTATTAAATTATTTTATAAAATAAATATATTTGCAAATACTCACATTTTTCCAGTGTGCTTCTTGTTACAATGTTTGATATAGAACTGCCCAACACAAATACTTCTTTGGTGTATTGTAAACAATTTCTTTAAAATAAAACATTAATGTTTTTATTATTTCACTTATTTTTGCTCTTTAGTTATTAATCACTCACTTGTATTTAATGTTTTAAATTGTTTATAAAAAAACTTACCCTTCAATTTTACCACCACCGACAACTTTGTCACTTGTAAGTAAAGTTGCTCTGTGGTAAAATGAACTTGCATTTCATTTATTGGCGCCAATTTTATTTTCCTTCTTAATTTTTTTTTTATAATTTGTTAATAATTTTACACACTTTTTCCCCTTTTTTTTATCGCGCCAATTATAAAAACCCACCACGAAAATTAACAAAACATAAATAAACAAAACAGACAGACAATCAGAGAGGGACAGAAATACATTTTGGTAATATTTGCTGTCCCTTTCACATTAAACGGGCAACTGTCAAATGCCGTGTCGTCTCTGTTGAATACAGTGCAAGCTCGGTCGGTTATTAGCAGAATAGAAAAACACAGCAAGAAACAGACATGCAAGAACGCATTAAACGCATGGTATAGACTTTCGGCTCAAAGGAAAATAAATGAACAACCGTTTTCGTTGAAAATGATCGGAATCACAGTGCACAGTTCTAAGAAAATGTGCTGCCTTTTGTCAAAAACATTCAAAAACCAAAAAAGTTGTAAGACGCCGAATTTCAAACAATATTGAATGAAGATGACACTTGATTCAGAAACAAATCACATAAATGTTGGACAACAAACAATTTCTGACCGCTTACAAGTTATGAGAATAATACAAAAAGATCGACTAGGCAGGAAGACAATGCTGAGCGGGACCAAAAAGGTGTGGTGTACCACGAGCTTGGAATGGGCCACAAGATACGGCAAGGTAATTTTGCAATATAACAATGACTTCAAAATTAGAAAAATAAACGATTTTAGTGTTGGATTTAAGTAAAAAGCCATTGTGATCACATAAACTTAAGAAATTTGCAGTTTCAAAAACTACTCAAAAGTAAGATAATATATGAGTACATGATGTCATTCCAAATTGACCTGTATGCAATTTGGCCCATTCCTTGCCCTGAAAAACATCTACAAATCATAATGTTGCCGTCACCAAACTTGGCTGTCTTATTCCTATACTTAGAATCCAGTCTTTTTCCATATTGGCCATCTAATAAACGTTTTCCTATCATCGCCTCTTAGGTTAAGTCTTCACTTTAGCCATTTTTAGTAATTATTTAAAACATTAAATGTGCAATAAATTTCAAATTCAAACAAATACTGAAAAAGTAAAAAAAAAACAAAGTAGCGATTACCATGACGTACTTTTATTTATTTTTTTATCACGTTATTACTTCTTAGTCCCTTTTCGTGCAGAATCATAAAATTTTCCATTGTTTTATCAACACCGAATAATATATGAGCTGTTTATTTTGAAAGTGGTTTAAGTCCATTTTTTCTTATATTGAGATATTTAAGGGTTTGCGTTTGAATTGTTTCAAAAATATTAGGGGTTTTCACTCTTGGTAGTAAAGTACTCTTGTAGGTTTGGTAAGTATGGTAGATATAGTATAAATACTACATTTACATCAACGCAACAACAAAATGCATTCATTTCAAATATACAACGCTCTGTTAAATTTACCATGAAAAAAGGTCTAGTAAATAAGCTTGGTAAATATAAAACTAAATAGCTGATCGTCTATCCGCCAAAATAATAACAAAAAATATCAGTAATCAGCTGTTTAAATAAGTTTACCATGGTATATTTCTTATACCATGTGAGTTTACAATAGATGAAAAAAGATGCTCGCGCTTTGTTGTCGAAAGTACGAGTAAATATACTAGAGTATTAAATATACAACAAAGAGTGAAAACCGCTATTGTTAACTGGTATTAAGTAGGTATTGTAAACTTTACTAGAAACATAAGCTGTGTTTCAAAACCTCAAATGGACTTAAACCACTTTCAAAATGAATAAAATGACTTTTTTGTTTGTGAAAACGAATAAGTCCACTTTGTGTTCTTTGTTTAATATTATTATAAGTTAATTTTTTCACTTAAAGTTATTCCACTAAATAGTTATCCTTATACTTAGGAGTTGGAATGGGACGTACATTTTTATATAATGGTGTTAATTTTATTTTGCTAAAGTTCCTTGGTCTTCCCCGACAAGGTAATAAATCAAGTATTTTGAACTTTGTATCCACATCCATAGATTCTTTATAAATCATTTTATAGTCTTCATTTTCTATAAATCGCATCCAACATCTTTAGCCAATTTACAGGTTCGCCACCAGAGTTTTTTAATCTTTTATGAATTGCTTCTTCCAGAGGTTTTGTAGAAAAAAATCTTCACGTTTCATAATATAATATTTGTTACTCTTTCGACATGTTTTTATGATTTCATAGTAACCCTGGGCACATACATTAAATTGTTTTTCCTCAAAGCTATTTCTATCACTCCAAAATCACTATCATTTGGCAAAAATTAATGTCCTGAAAGTAAAAACTTATGATTAATAATATCTGCATTATTTTCTGCCGATTTCACAATTTTCAACCATCTTACTGCCAATTTTATGGATTTCAATGGACTTAAACCAGTTTCAAAATAAATTTTTATGCATTTCGTTAACTAGCCAATTTTCAAGTGCCCCCAATTCATAGCGATTTTAATGATACTACACTTAAATTGTTTATAAAAATGGACTTATCCCATTTCAAAATAAACGACTCATATATTTTTTAATTTCTGAATTAATTTTTTTTTTATTTATTTTTGAAACTTATAACTGTGCATTGTAATAAACTACCGAAATACTTTGCCAATCTCTGAAGATGATTTTTAAATGATCGTCCGATTAGTTTTGAAAAAGTATTCACTGTAATTTCACCACTCTTGTTTCAATGCTTCCGTCCTTCGGATGGAGATATTACTTTTTAAGTAAAGTAGGTTTGTTTTCTATTCAACTTGTTAAAGTTGAATAGTTTAAGTGGATCTGTGGATCTGAAAATCTGTTGAATATTAATTTGAAATATTGTAGAAATTATTTTATTTTGGTACTACAGTGGAATCCCAATAATTCGTAAGCACAAGGAACCAAGAAACGATTTTCGCTCTAAAGAACATTCGGTTAAACGAGCATAAAATAAGAAAAATGCGCATTAACGGAGATATTCTATTTATTTATTTATTTGACGGAAGAATAAAAAACAAAAGAAAGAGAAGTTTGCATTAGAATGAAGAAAAAAGCCAAAACAAAAATGTATACATCGTAACCATTTGACCAGCTCAATTATGTACACATTATACATACATCCATTATTTACAACTTATTTTTAAAAAATGTTGTAACTTGCTGTTATTTAAGACTCATCTTTATTATCTTATTCGATGTATTTTCTATTAAGGAAGAATTAAAAATAATTAAGAATTAAAAATTTGTTCATCAACATTGTGATGCGATACAAAAAAACTTAATTTCTCAACAACAAATTTTGTTTCCAACGTACATGGAGCAGCCACGACGTTATCAACAATTGTTTTTTCTTCAAAGGTAATAGTAGTTTCAGGTTTGCAAGTAATCGATATGCAATCGATTTTTATTTTCTGAACTTCATTCGAATTATTGTTTAAATACTTACTGAAACCATAGCCAAGAAAAAAGTTTCGAATGCAAGTTTTGCTAATGTCTTTCCACGCTTTATAAGCAGTGTGCAGTACGGCAATACCTCACTTTGCGTCGTGGTTACTTTACAAAAACATGACACAAATTGAAACGACGCAAAGTGAATTATGATTTTCGGTAGCAAACCATGTAAAGATCGAAGATAGGTTCCAGGATTACAAAAATACTACTCTTTAAAAAGAAAATTGAACAAAGTAAACATTTAAAGAACCAAATTCAATTAAAATTAAAATAAATAAATAAAAAATTCACTTAATTTATAACACATCAATTGAAACTAAACTCTAAAAGAAGAAAAACCATGTGAAAATAAAACTGTATTATTTTCAGTTAGAAAGGGAATCCCCAGGTTTTAATAGCATGGCACAATTAGAAACAAAAGTCGTGCCATCTTTTAGAAAAAAAGAAAATGAAAAAAAAAAATAAAATGCTCGAACCCAAAACAACGCAACTTCGAATATTTAATGACGCACAGTAGAAATTAGTACTAATTCAGCAGCGAAGCAAATTCGAAAAACTCAAAAAGAAAAGACGCAAAGCGAGGTATGGGTGAATGTTATTTGAAGTTATTAATTAAATATGTCTGTTATTATCCAAGCTTTCTTGTAGTGCCTGTAATACGTTGGAAAACTTTTAATGTTTTTGAAGCATCTTGGTTTTTGCTGACTTTGCTATGAGGAGTGGTTTAAGTTTTTTTAATTCATCCATAAAGACACTCTCTCTTAATTGTTTTTACCACCACGGCACTTTTAATTTTTGAAGAAAATGTAGGTACGATCTGACAGGCGTTTATGTATAAAACAATCCAGACTCGTCTGTATTGAAAATATCCTTGACGGTGTAATCTTTTATAAAACGATTTCTTTTTTCTTTTTTATATTATAAGCAAACATCGCACATTGTAAGTTTTTGTTAAACTAGCTGGACAAAAGTCGTTGTTTTGAGTTTCAATTTGAGTAAATATTTTTATCCAATATGAAAGAGCACTTGTTATAAAATAAGAAAATGCAAAAACTTTGATTAATTTGTCGACAATAACATTATAACGGTACTTTAAACTTGAATATTTTTGAGTGAATTTCAAACAACAAAACAGTTACATGAAATTGCTCATTCTTAAAAGCTTGTAACTTTTTGTTGGAATGTAATTTTTTACAATTTTTGTTTTGTTTTGAAGCTCAACTTATTTGCAGTGAATATAACGAATTTACTTTTAGAACCTGGAAAATTATTTTCATTCTACTTCATTTAAATAATTCCTTTTTGTGGTAAGTAAAGAAAAAAATTTATAATCGATAAATTTATAATCGATAAATTTTTTTTCTCATAACGGTTCAACACCAAAATAGTTTTATACTAACATCTGAAGTACCTACATTAAGGCACGTATAAAATAATCCGCCGAGATTTGCCGTAACTGACTCTAATAGGGATTTAATAAACAGACTTTTAATAACATCTGATCCATATGTAAACGGTTTGCGAAGACCTACTGTATATAATAAAGCATCAATGACCCCTGAAGTACCACATTTATTAAAATTTCCAGAAATACCAGAAGAAAACCATGAATTTTAACATTTTATTCTTACTTTAATTTATATATATGTACACTAGCTATACCCTGCGCGTGTTGCTGCGCGACCAACTAAAATAAATTTGAAGGAAAGATATTACACAAATATCAAATATATTTTGAATCATTTTATTGATTTTGTTTCCCGTTGTCCAGATGGTTCAGACGAACAGGCCTGAGTAGTACGCATTCGATCAGTTTCTAATCTCACTTCTCGTTGTTCAAGTGATTCGTGCCAACGGGTCTCAGCGGCATGTACTGGAAGATTTTCCAGTCTCAATGCTAGTTGCCCGTCTAGTACCCAATCCAATTGAACCCAACAGCATTTTTCAAAAATTTTCCAAAATTAAAATGTTTCAAATTTTACGGGAATGAGTTATACTAAATGTTATAAAATTCATAATGACAAATGCTAAAATGTCTGGTATTTGCCCGATCAACACATGATCAAATACATAGTTTACGATTCAATTCATTTTGAATAATTCTTAGTGGCGCCATCTATCGGAAATTAATCGCACCAACTTAGACCCTCCGTCGACTTATGGCAACAACTTTGCTAAAGATCATATCATGATCATATGCACAGTTTACGATTTAATTCATTTTGAGTAATTTTCAGTGGCGCCACCTGTCGGAAATTGGTCACACCAAATTATAAACCTTCGCCGGCTCATGCGCAACAACTTTGCTAAAGATCATAGCATGATCAAATGCATAGTTTACGATTCTATTAATTACATATGTACAAACAAACATGTTTTTCTTTATGTATATAGATATGAAATATATTCTTATTTAAAAATTAATAAATTTTGAAAAAAAAATTCTTACTTCACCTCTTTATTATTTATTTTAAACATTATCATGCATACTCGCTGCTTTTTTACTTTTTGATTATCCAACGCGAATATCAGAAATAAATTTTTGTATTTGTATGGGAGGTGGGCGTGGCAGTGCTCCAATGCGTTCGACAATGGTACATATTGGCCTAGTAACACCTTGTACCAAAATTCATAAGTCTACCATAATTTTTTTTAAAAGATATTTAATTTTGTCTCCATAGAATGGCTAAATCTTACATTGTGCATCGTCATTAACGGCAACACTTTCACCACAATTATTATGGGTATTCTGGTTTCTCTGTTGATTTTTTTTTGCATTGCATTACGAGTTATGAGAGGTTATCAACAGCCAATTACGAATTATAAAAGGTTTAATAGATTTTATATAAAAAAATACTGAAAAGTATGGAATTACTACAATTTAACGCGAATGTTTCGAGAGACTGACAGTTTGCTACGAAATATTGAGATTTTGGACTTAACAGAGTAAAAATTATCGGGTTTCTGCTGTGTTTCTATTTTACCTTTGGCAATTCAACCAAACAAACATGTGCCAATGTACATATGAATAACAATTACAAGGAAAATAAACCGATCACGCCAATGCAAACGTTATGTTGCATATGCAGCAATAAGAGATATTATAAAACGAGCAGCAGTGAGTAAAGATTCATCTTCGCCATATATGTGTGCGTGTTGTCGTCCTTTTTCGTTTACACATACACGTTGTCGGCATTGATGGATGAAAATTCAAAAATTCTGATATTTTTCCTTTGATGGTCTCCAATTGTTATTGACAAGCATTACCTTAATTGCTTCGATATCCTTTTCGGCCTGGCCAACTCGTCAGTAATGGAATTCCCAAAGATATACCTATGTCCCAGAACTCACAAAAGAATTACCTTAGAATGATCCGAAATTTCTCTGACAAATCCGCGACATTCTTGGCCAAGGCTAGGTTGGCCAAGGGAGGACATTGGAACTACGTTCGTTAGGGACTTAGTGTGGAGTGTAATGGTTACTGTATGTGCCGCAAATCTTATGTTTGTGGAAATAACATTGAATTAATTTAATTTCTTCTATTAATTTTTAAAAAGAGAATTTTAAAATGAGCGCTTTACATTTCATTTGCGCCCAAATCATAAATTCGAACTCTATATACTTATCAACTTACACTGCATTAGGGAACATTAAAAAACTAAAGATGATATTGTTAAAGGTCGCATCAGGATAAGTTTAAATTTTTTTCTTTAAATATTGTATTTCAATATGATGTTAAAATAGTAGACGTCCCTTTCGACTCAAAATGACTTGTCAAAATACTAGGTTTTCTCTAAAATCTTATGATATTCTGTTAACTTTTGAACTTTAAGTGTCGGATAAAATTTAGATTTTAAGAAATATTTTCTTTGCTTCATTTATTAATAAATTCTGCTGAACTGATGTTTAATTAACAATATTTATGTCGTTACTGTGTTATATTAATTATTTTAGAGAGCGCTTCACCAAATCTAAGTTTCCGTCAAAGTCCCATTGGCATACAGGTATCGTACTGGCCATCACATCAACTTATTACCCGTATATTCGCAATTTTCCTCCGAGAAATACTTCACTATCAACAGGTTTACATATTGCCAATCGAGTTTAATGGCAATCCTGACGAAGAATACTACGAGGGCAAAAGACTGACCAACACTCTTGACTTATTAATGTAAGTCCCTTGGTACACTCGGTTGCTCTATGTCTTCATTCTTCATTTAATTTGCCCAACTTATAGAAAGCATCCTCAATACCCCAACTTACCAATGATAAATTTAGGAGTATGGACACCACCAACGGGTCACGGTTTAAGGCCTTCGGAAGTCTATGAATCGGGAGTTTCTTTAGATCCCGGCCGTTTTGGTTGGTCTGTTGGTCCAGCCGAACTTAATATCACAATGGTTGGTCTACACTATTCAATCTTTTTGAACAGATCAAATCCATTCTATGACATCTACATAATGGATAAGGACCAGTTAAGCTTACTTTTAGATGGAAACGAGTAAGTAATTTGCCCCTGTATATGGTAGATTTGATCACAATTTCATTCATGATATTCTTTTTAGCCATGAATTCTTCGAAAGCCCGTATTGTAAAAATATTAAATGTGCAACACTCCTGGCAGAATATAAAATGGAAACATCTTTCGTTCAACAGCAAATTAAAGAAATGAAAGCTTATCTAAATATTTTGTGGCTGGGACCACGATTTCGTTCTGAAATAGATCGTTTATATGGGCACTACACTAGTCGCTATGGGAATGGTAAGAACAAACGATTTTTAGTATTACATTGGAATCCTTCAGATGTTATAGACGGTGCACATACTTTCAAACAAATTGAACTGCCCCTCTGCGAAGAGTCTTTATCGCTGTGGAAGTCTTATTGTAAATATGAATTGACGCCAATTTTCAAATACCATACCAAACAATTTTTGGCAGACGATCGTTTAATGCATGCTTTGCGTTTGTTCTGGATCGATAATGAAGCATTAACGCATCTTTTCATTGATCTCAACCGTAAACGTTCAGAGTATGGTAATGTGACGGATACTGTATACAACGAATTGGCATGTGACTGGCTGCGATATCATACCGAGAAGTACAATTCATGGATATCAAAGGAGCCCATGACCTTATCGATTGGTGCTATATTTCCAATAAAAAAGAATACTCGTGGTCATCAAAATTTGGTTTATGTAGTGAAAAGAGCGGTTCAAGCCATCAACAAAAATACGACAATTCTCAGGAATTACAATTTAAATGTTATCGAAAACGATGGCGAATGCAAAGCTGACGTTGTAATGAAATCGTTTATACATTTATTTAATGTACCTAAGCTTTTGGGTGTAGTTGGGCCAGCCTGTAGTGAAACTGTAGAACCTATTGCTGGTATATCAAGGCATACAAACATGGCTGTCATATCTTATTCAGCGGAGGGTGCATCGTTTTTAGACCGTCAAGCCTATCCATTCTTCTTTCGTACAATTGGTTCCAATCGTCAGTACGAAGATGTCTACATACGGATTATGCAACATTTCGATTGGAAACGTGTTGCTGCTCTAACAGAGGATGGTCAAAAGTATACCGAATATATATCCCATATGGAGACTGCACTCAAAAGCAACAATCTTGAATTGATAATTAATAAGAAATTTTTAAGTGATATCACGTACACTGAAATGAACAAGGTTAGTACACTTACATACATACACAATAGCTCGAAATTAAATATCTTTTATGACATTTTTAAAACACATGCTAAAGAAAATTCTACGGACTAACACTCGTCAATACTTTAGAGTAAAAAAAAAACATCGACATAACACGAATACAATATCAAGATCTTGTTAAGAGAATTTTGTACCACAGACTGGACTGATAGAAGATAGATCGAAAGATCCTACACACTCGTATGTAACGCAATTTGTGTTGGATTGTCTTTTTGTGTCAAATTAATTGCAAGGTATTTATTTAATTTTATTCTTTAGTTTCAATTATTTCAAGGCGTCTAGCTAAACTCTCTACAATGGTTGAGGAAAGCGAATAAAAAGTGAAGATCAATATTTTTCCTTTATTAGAACCAATATGTGGATTTGATCAATAATGTGCTAAGTTCCGTTTCGGAGCCAAATTGATAATATAGAGGACACTTGATCGTATTTAATTCAGCTCGTGTGATCGATCCTTGACTTTCTACTCTTGATGATCTTATTTAAGTCATAAAATAGCATTAAAATGAACAGATTAATCGTCTCGTCTGTATGAACTGCCTTACTATCATCGGTTTATCAATTCCAGGAGCTTTGATTGGATTAAGTTTGACAAAAGGTTTGCGAAGCTCGCATAATTATATTCGTTACAACCATTTAATCCGCATTACGACCTAGCTTCTGAGTGGCGGAATCTACTGTTTATCGTCGACTTAGATTTGAGAAATTTTTCATGACAATTTTATTTATTCTCAAAAATTTAGGAGACTGTTGAGTGGAAGTTCGCTTTATTTAAGATATATGAGCTTTAATTCAAACCACGGTCTCTCGTCTAATAAGCCTACACACTATAAGCGGCTCTAAAGTATCTGAAGGTAGAAAATCTCTCGTATCATTACATTAAGGGTGAGGATGGTACACATTTGATTAACAAATAAGTAACCTTTTTCCGCATCATTTAGTGCTCGTCTATCGATTGCGTGTCTTAAAGATATCTGAAATATAAATATAACTGCGCCCTACAATGATTAATTAGTTTTTGGCGTAAAAATAAGGTCATCCACTTATTTTGTGAAAGCTATCATTTTTACGAGGACAGTCTATTTGAGTTCACATTAAAGTTGAATCACGAAACATGTTTGTATATCAGAGTGTTGCACAACTAATGTTCAATGAGCAACAATAGGAAAAGTTGTTTGGAAATAAGTCCACAGACGCCTAAGTTTGGATCCAGCATCTGCATATGTCATTCTGAAATTTTCGGTGTATGTAAAGGCTCATCCAACAGGGTCTTCTGAACTTTGACAGTTGATAATGGTCTTCTTTTTGAAGGCACATCTGTGTAGTTGGTTGTTATTTCTTCAATTTGTTGTGGCAACCGCCTACGGATGAACATAAAAACGACATGTGTTTTCTGAATGGGCTTTGGAATAGTTGGCCACTCATCTTCAGCAAAGAAACTCATTTTTGACTAAATTGATACGTGAATAAACCGAGTTGTTGAATTTGGGACAAAACCAATACACATTAGATCCAATGGCCTCCAATGCTCTCCGAAAAATTCAGTTTTTGATGAGGATTTCAACAAAACGGCGCTAAGTATCACATTTCATTTAGCGATTTGAGGATATGGTCACCTAAAGTGGAGTTGAGGTGAACTGGCCACCGAGGTCGTTCGATTTGACAGCGCCAGAATTTTTTTGTGCGGTTTTCACAGCGGTCTTCAAATTCAACAAGACCCATGATAACAAACAAATTCAGTCTGATTTATGTGTCAGACCCATAGACATAGAAGCTGTGTCGGACATTTGAGTGACGATATATTTCGGAGATAATGGCATCAATAGGTTTTTTAAACGAATAAAACTTTCGCTGTCATCTCACACACAATTTGTTTAGTTTAAACTTTAAGACCGGAAGCGCATAAGAAAAATTTTATAAACTTTGTATCGAATAAAACACTGTCCCCGGGTGTAAGAAACCAAGACCTCCAGAAGTTAAGTTTAAGTCTTTCGCCAGAAAATAGAAATTCCTAGAAATTTCAAGGTAAACCTTAAAAAAGTCGCAAAATAAATAACTTTTGATTTGATTGCTTGATTACAGCGGAAGTTTTAAGTAACTGAACAGCATTATTTCTTATGTTATTTGTATAAAAATCATCATTGTCAATTGAGTTATATTTAATAAGAATGATATGTCATGTCATTCACACCTTGTGAATTTTCCAATTGTATTAATTATGTTTCCTTTGGCAGTACTCTTACCGGTAAGGAGTAATTTGAATTCTAAACTGTCCTCTTAAAAATCTTTTTAAAAATGCGAGATAAGCCACATTGCAGCTGTTAGTCTTTATTCACTGCATCAAATCTGCCCATCTCCAAGTGCAGTTTGTTTAAAATTTTTTTATTATTTATTATATGTACTGTTGGTATTCGTTGGCACGTTTTCAATTCTATAGTTCGTTCAATCGAATGAAACGTGTTAAAATTTAAATTGTAATGAATATTTGGAATATTATTTGTAATCCATATAAATTCTATTACAAGTAAAATATAAGTTTCTTGTACTTCTCTCCGCCAATTTTTATAACATAATATAGCAATTGTAACTCATTCTTCATTGTTTGCTCTCTAGTAAAGATAAAAGTGCAGTCTAGGTAATACTTTTCATTGCCGTGGGCGTCCTCACTGCAGGCGTTTTCTTCCAATATAATCCCGGTTCGTTGGCATCGAAAACTTAGTCAACTGCATAACCACCTTTATTACTTATTTTCGGAAGTTTTTCTTTAAATTTACGAGCATTTTTCGATGTTTATTTTTTTACAGTATAGAAATATAACGTGATTATATGAGGGAATATTAAGCATTATATAAGGAAAGTGAAGTTTTAGATCATATGTCTGTTGGCTAGTAGTTGAGATTATCACTTGACTGTACTTTGTACCCATTTTGTTGTGCTTAGCATAGTTAGCATCTGTTACTATTCGTTAAACGATATCTAATGTGCTTTGAGTGCTTCTAACAATAAATCTTCCTTTCTGTTTACTACAAAGTACAGCACGTTCCATTTCTTTTATGTTGTCTTAGTGGCCTGCATGATCCAGTTATTGATATACTCGTATTACGATCAGCTGAACTAATGATTTGTTGAAAGTGGCACTATCACAGATATCAGCCATTATCAATTTTTTCATTATTTAAAGAAAGCTTCAGCTTATATTTGTGCTTTTTTATACAATTCGCATCATATTTTAATATTTTTGATTTTAGGCATTTAATATTATTTTGTGTTTTTCAATTCGAGTTAGAAGAACTTGGTTTAAGGTTAACTGTCTAATCTAACTTTAATAAAATTTGGGTAAACATAACTTTATCAGAGACGTTATCATTACAAGCCAATATACTTACAGAAGTTTCTTTTACTGGCAGTATTTATCCCATTATGTATTATGCCCTTTCTAGAGCTGTAATATCCTTTGTAAATCCTTGGCAACTTCTAATCTTACTTCGTATATTCTATTGTCGCATGGCCACCAACGCTTTTACATATTTGGGAGGATTACAGCAATAATTTCTAATGCACGTAAATGACGAACATAATTTGCATTGTGGAATGAGCTTTGATAATTTTAATCGTGCAATTTAAACAATCGCTTTGAGTATTTAATATCTCCAGTTGGGTCCAATCTTTCTGTAAAGGTATGATCATAAAACGTAATTAAAATTTTTCAATTTCGTCAATTACATTCGTATTATCCACTTTTGCTATAGCTTATCATGTCTAAGTTCCAATAATATCAAAACCTATGATCAATTTTTTAATTTCAGTCTGTAGTCCTTTTATGTTTCAGTTTAATTAAGTCAAATGCAGTACTCTGTGACCACATGCAATGCAAATTTATAAAGATGTTGGCTGCTATTTTTCACTTCTACATTATAATGAATAGAGCATGTACATCGAAATGGTATTGTGCAAAAATACTACTGATAATGTAAATTTATTCTATTTTAGGCTAATAGCAATGCAGTGTTATCTGTTTAAAATATTTTAAAAAGTCTTAGGGCCATTATTACAACTTGTCGTTAACTAAAGGGAGGATTTTAACGGGCAGATAAAATGGTTTTCATTATTATAAGTGGACAATAAAGTAGAAGTGAGCGTTAAGCTAACGGGAGGATAATCCTACCTTTAACTTTTAAAGTTAAGTCTATGTCTGAACTAGCCATATTATATATTATTTTCAATATAAACAATATTTATTTCAAATATAAACAAAATGAGGAAACACAACAACAACAAAAAAGCGGCTCTTCATTGCCACTGCGTTTAAAAACAATTGCTTTAATTGAGCAGTTTTATCGACATTGCTCTGGCACTGCTATATTTTTGAAAAAGTTAACCTCATTTTATCTGTAAGTTGTAATAACGAAAATAAGTTAAATGTAACTTTACCGTTCCCTTTAACTAAACCCAACTTTAACGGCAACTTGTAATAATGGTCCTTAATTTTCTAGTTTCAACTTATATCAGTGTGATAATAATTCGCTGCTGTTATAATTAATCAGGTTTTCGTTTTAATCATAACCGTGTTTCGGCTTTACGATGAAAACCGAATGGAAGAAAACTAAACTTATTAGTCTTGTTCATTTAAAAATCCTTTGGCACGATTGATTTCATTTTACTTTCCACAAAGTTTCGACACTTTTTCAATTTCTTTGACATTACCCGATTTTTATCATCTTATCTTATAAATTGTTCTTAAAATGTCAATTTAAGTGGTGCCCAAACTATTGCATCAAATTTGTATACGTATTGATGTACTTTCTTATTCAGTTTATGCTAGGATTTGCCACAACAACTATAGCATTGTAGAACGCATTGTAGACCGCATATGTAGATTTCGAATTTCGCTTGAATTGCATTGGCATTGAAAAATTTCAGTCGCAAAAACAAATTTTTGTAATGATGAAATTTTAAAATGTTAGCCAACTGAAATTGGGCTACAAGCATGGACTTTGTTTCAACAGTCTAAATCAAAACAAATAATTAGTAAAAGAACAGTTGACTTAATATCAGTGTTGATATTTAATAAACGGATCTAAAATTAATATTGTAACTACCTATGTATGTACATCGTAGAATCTTGGAATAATAATATTTTTATAATTTATTTGTTGCATCCGCAATAATTAAACGAACAGTAAGTGATCATATGAAAATTTTAATTTTTTATCCTGTTTAGATAAGGGCAGACATGTCACTCTTTCAAATGAATTGGACCACAATACTCTAAGATGTTGCGAGTCAAAGGGGTGAAATATAAGCTTTCTTAGGCACTCAGCATATTTCTTCAATTTATACTTTGACTGATGTTACTTTGAGATCCTTGTGAATGTTCTAGTTTTTAATGCACCACGGTCCAGTTGTAATATGTAGGATTTTTATTTTGCCATGTTTGAATATTGCCAATGTGGCAGTTCACCATAGTTGTATTGAATTTAATGTTACGGGTTATGCGTCTATCAAAATAATTGCCGGAGTATTTTATATTTGAGTTTTGAGACACAATTTGCCTTTCATTCGAACGTTGAATAGATGTCTCTGCGTGACGTAAATGTATTGTGAATTGTTTTTCCTTCGTTACCGCTTACTTTACATATGTATATTTACCTATTTTTCTAATTAAATAACTTGTTCTTGTAAATGCCAAGGTTATTATGGTTGCTCTCATCTAAGCTTATAAAAGCAGTGTCATCAGCAAAGATAGAAGAGTGCGTATGACTGCTTATTTGCATACCCGGTGTATATTAAAAATAAAATTGGATCAAAAGACCACCGTCATAAACTAAAAACTTTTAGTCGGTAATAAAATTTTCCAATATTTTCGAAAGCCGAACACTTTATAATAACACTGTTAAACATATTTACTGCTTTGAAAAATATGAGACTGTTCTCCACATTTCCGCAATAAGCCTTGGTATTATTCTTACAGAAATTTATTCACTCAGGAATGCCACAATATCTTAGAGATAAAGTTAGTTTTGCCAGATTACTCAAGGATTTAAGTATTGTAATACCTCTACACCGCCTCAAATGTGATCTCCATCGTACCATGCTCGTCTATTAAGCAGACGGAAACATTTTTTTGAAACAGTTAAAAAGCGTTTAAATAATTTATACTCGTACTTCCTTATCTGTGTCTTTTAATTCCAAAAATTTCAATAATTATTTTCAATATTAAATTTCTTTATAGTATTTGGTGGACCTGAAGAATCGAAATGCAAGAATTATTATAGCGGATATTCATAATAAATATGCGCAGATGGCATTATGCGAAGCTTACAAACTGGAGGTATGTAAACAATTTAAATGCTTGATTTAACGAATTATATTAAATATGAACGTTTAAACAGATGACAGCTTATCATGGTTACATATGGTTCTTGCCTTCATGGTTATCTAAGGATTGGAGTACAATCAGCACTGAGGGACATCATAGTTGTACGAGTCAAGAGTTGGAGCAGGTAGAATATTTATTATTCAGAATTAAATAGTTGTAGTATTAACATGAAAGCATTTTTTTCTATTTAATTAAGGCTTTTGAAGGCCATTTTAGCATTATGCATACGCCGTTTGGAAGCAACGAAACCATTATGCAGGAAAACATAACAATTGAAAAGTGGCTGGAGTCATACAGTTCAAGTGTAAACAGCGTGTCAAAATATACGGCGTTTGCGTATGACGCTGTTTGGGCTTATGCGTTAGCAGCCGATAAACTTTTACGTGAAAACAAAGACTCCATAGAGAATTTGCGTTCAAAAAATGTGGTAAACCGTTTTGCCGATCTTATTTGGGAAACGGATTTTGTAGGACTTTCCGGCAAAGTACAATTTGGTCAAGGTGGTTCGCGCATAACCGAGTTAATAATACGGCAGTGGCGTAAACGCCAATCGGTTGAAGTGGGCAAATATATACCGCAACTGGTTGGCGAAGGACGTGATTTACGTACAAACGGTGGAAATCTGATGTTGAACGAGAGTGCAATTTTATGGTTTTTTGGTAGTAAACCACCAGAAGACGGAAGATTCGATTGTAGTTTTTCTGCCTTAGCCAGGTTCCTAAATACGGAATGTAAGAATGCAACAGTAGCATTTACCGCTCTTCTTTGTATGACTGCCGTAGTAGTTGTCTCATTGATTTCTTTCTTTTTCTGGAAAAAACGCTACGATAATAAACTTAAGCGTTCCGCTAAAATAATGAAAAATTTTGGTATTGATCTTCTGTCACCATCACGCAGTACAGCAAACACTTTAGACAAGTGGGAAATACCGAAAGAAAATGTTGTGGTTAATAGACGCTTGGGAGAAGGTGCTTTTGGCACCGTTTACGGTGGTGAAGCACAAATAGGAGCTGAGGCTTGGACTGCAGTGGCTGTTAAGACGCTTAAAAGTGGTGCATCTACTGAAGACCGTTTAGATTTCTTGTCTGAGGCAGAGGCGATGAAACGATTCGATCATAAAAATATTGTTAAACTTTTAGGCGTGTGCTTGCAGTCGGAGCCAATTTACACAATCATGGAATTTATGCTGTACGGCGATTTAAAGACATATCTGCTAGCTCGTCGGCATTTAGTAAACGAAAAACTAAGTGATGATTCGGATATTTCATCGAAACGGCTAACAATGTATGCCTTGGATGTTTCTCGGGGATTGGCATACTTGGCGCAACAAAAATATGTTCATCGAGACATTGCGTGTCGAAATTGCTTGGTAAATGCTCAGAGAGTTGTTAAGTTGGGTGATTTTGGTATGGCTCGTCCCACATACGAAAGCGACTACTATCGTTTCAATCGAAAAGGTATGCTACCAGTTCGTTGGATGGCACCCGAATCACTTGCTCTGGGCATGTTTACCCCGGCGTCAGATGTTTGGGCATTCGGAGTTGTACTGTTTGAAATCATAACGTTCGGGTCATTTCCCTATCAAGGTCTAACTAACAATCAGGTTTTGGAATACGTAAAAAATGGCAACACTCTCACCGTTCCAGCTGGTTTAAAACCACACCTAGAAGGTCTCATTAAGGCTTGTTGGAATCAGGATTCAAAAAAACGCCCAACTGCATCCGAAATTGTAGAGTACATTTCGAAGTATCCCAACCTGCTTACAGCTTGCTTAGATTTTCCGAGTGCTTCCGTCGAAATGGCTGAAACCGAAAGTGATGCACTGGAGCTATTACCAAAATCGCGAAAATGTTCACCCATGAAGAATGAGTCTGTATTGGATGTTGTAGCTCAAACTTCCAAGGCTGACAATTTTGAACGATTCAATAATTTCTTAAATGAAGATGATAGCACTAACGAAACGAATATCGAAATGCCAACACATATTTCCAATGACATCTCCATAGATCCAATAGATACATCCCCAATAACACCAGACGGCTATAGCATTATGTCACCATTGCTAACGCATCATGTTGAAACGCCAACTGATGCCCATCAACAGACGCCATTCTAGCGTAAAGACACTTGCCATTATATTATTAATAAACCACAAAGTTACTTTTTTATACCTCGTAATTCTAATATGTTATTTATAAGTTCTACATTTATACATATATGTATATTGCAAATTTTTATTGTAAATCTTAAGAACAAAAACTATGATACAGCTCGTGAGTTAAGTTGTATTAAAACCTTCAGTTTCTTTCGAAATATTAGTGAATTTCGAATATTTTTGCATTTGAGTTAAGACTATTGTTCCCCAAAGGATGGCTCCTATTTGATTTAAATTGAGCCTTCTTTTAACTCTCTTTACAGTGATTCGTTAGATTATATTTAAAAATTCTAAAACTGTACTTAAACAATACGGGATATACCAAAACTCAATGGCTGATTTTTCAAAACACGTACAGCTTTTTAAATATTATTAGACTGAACGTTTAGTACACTAGAAGAAATTGTTTCTTTAATAAAATTTGATATGTTTATTGAAAACTATCGAGCAAAAGAATCTCGTTTCAATTACAAAATTCAATGAAAAAGTTTCAAAAAATATATACTTTAGTTATGTCCATTTTTAAATTGATTGTTCCTGAAATTCAAAATTTTAATTTAAGATTAATAATATAAGTAGATCAGCAAAGTAACTGTAACTGTTGCATATCAATAATTCCTTATTTATTTTATATTTTATTTTATAAAATATCTGTAATATAATTAATTTATTATAATATGCATATTATATTGCATGTTTAAAAACTTATTTAGACTGTAAACAAAAGACTAATTTAAATGTTTATAAATAACTCTTATAAATTCTAATTTATAAATAATTTTTGTTTATACATTACTATTGTATATCAATGTAAAAATAAAATAAAAAAAATTTTAAATATTAAATTCATTTGGAATGATTTATTATTTCTTACAGGATACACTATTTACATAAGTACAACTTTGGTAATGGAAGAACGTAAAAATTCCACCGAGTTTAATCAAATGAAACTATGCAGTGTATAGTGTAAATTGTTCACTTAAAATTTAATTGAACAACTGTTGAACCGTTAAGCAAAAACTCCTCTCGCAAACTGAATTAATATACAGAAAGAATGAAAAAAAGGAAAAGAATACTACTACACAATTAGATTTTAAAGTACTGAAGAGTACTCTTGAAGTCGCCGTAATCTAGTAAGAAGTGTGTTGGCTTATTAGACGAGAGGCCAAGGTTCAAACCCCAGGTCAGACATCAAACCGAAATATGAAAAAAAATATATCTTCGGCGACTTCCTCTCAGCAGATTTCTGGCAAAAACTCTGAGAGTAAATAAAATTACCATGAAAAATTTCTCAAAAATCTGTCGTTCGGAATCGACATTAAACTGCAGGTCCTGCCATTCATGTATAAAATTAACGCACAAAACATGAGTGGTGTGAGAAGTTAGGCCGTAATCCTGACTGAGGGGTTGTTATGGCCAATTATGTATGTTATGTATGAGAAGTACTCTAACATAGAAGAAAAAATAGGACTAAAAAAAGCATTTTCTTATGTCCATTTTCTTTGATAAAAGTCCTTTTTTAACTGAAAAACATATTGAAGTGAGAGTAAAAAATGTTCAAGAAAATATTCAAGACACGAACCTATTTAAACCTTGTCTAATTCAGTTGAGATTCGTTTATGACAAACTTCATAATTTAAATTAAAAAGCAAACTTAAAATTAATTTTTAGAGTAAAACTTCAAAGATATTCACAAATAATTATCAGCTGAAAAGAATTTTTCTTATCGAAATATGATTTATCTGTACATGAATTTATTTTATAATCAAAATTAAAAAAAATTATTTTTGTCAAACGATGATCAAGTTGAACTAGAGTTATTCATGTAAAAAACATCGATGTTTGCGATGCATCGTATTGATTCTAACTGGAACTTAACAAAATTAATTGAATAAAAGTCGAATTATTTTAACATATTGAATATAAGAATTGTTTATTTCATGAGGAATTTTTTCATTAAATTCTGTGTTATTAGATTATTAAGGTCCTAATTGTGTAAAACATGACATCAAGTTATACTTATATGGATAGAAAAAACAAAATTTGAAATATATACAGTGGCGAGCAAAAATAGAAGCATGTTTTCAATTTTCGCGTTTATTATCTTGTAAAATTTTAATAGTGTGGAATATGATTATTCTTGCTGAGGGTTTTTCTTCTAAATTTCATTACAAAATAAAAATTCAAAAAATTTTACCAAAGAGAAATTAATTTAAATAAACGTGTTTGATGTCAATTCTTCCACACGTTATGCTAATTTTTGCATAAAAGCAAAGAACAATACAAATTACTGCAAAAAAACGATACGAATTCTTTTATTTTATATTCTTTGGATCTGCAAGAAAAATAGGAAAAGCACTACATAATATCACACTATGTGGTTTTAAGTGTTCGAAAACCACGAAATGTGCAGCCAGTTTCTGCAACTGGAGGTCGACCAAGATTGCTCACCGATGGCGATGCTCGACTTATAGGACGTCTTATGAAAAATAAGGACACAAAAACACCAAAGCTAACTGCCAAGGCCATAAATAAAAATGTCGAGTGGACAGCCCGAAGAGCACTTCGCAGAATCGGGTTGGTATCCGCCATTAAGCTAAAAAAGCCGGCTGTATTGCATAAAAAAAGTCAAGGCTCGTTTAGAATTTTGCAAAACTTATGGTAAATGGACAGTTGACGAATAGAAATGCGTGATCTGGTCGGATGAAACAAAAATTAAGCGATTTCAATCAGATGGAAAATAGTATTATTGGCACCGGCCGCATGAAAAACTTCAAATGCATCAGGTAAAACAGAAAATCAAACATGGAGGTGGAAAATTGATGGTTTGGGGATGTTTTATTTGGTGGAGTGTTGGCCCGTTAGCGAAAATAGAGGGTATAATGAGAAAGGATAATTATCTCAGTATCCTTCAAACAAAATTGCCAGAATTCATTGAAGAAAGTGCGTGCCCTGAAGAAGAACTGTTTTTCCAGCAGGATGTCGATCCGAAACACACCGCCAAAATTGTTCAAAATTGGATGCCCCATCAACATTTTCAATTTATTAAATGGCCACCACAAAGCCCTGATTTAAATCCAATAGAAAATTATTGGACAATTATTAAGAGAAGACTGGCAGCAGACGAACTTTTGACTAGGATACAGGATGTATGGAGAAAAGTACCAAAAAAAACCATAGAAAATTTAGTGGAAAGTATACCCAAGCGCATTAAAAGCGTAAAAACATAAAGGACTATGGACAAAATATTACAAATTAATAAATATTTAATTATTTCGAATACGTGCAAAAGCGGAATAATCGAATTGTTTAAGTTTTTAGCAAATAAATGAAGTACATTTAATTTTTTTATATTTATTTTTATATCTTCAAAAAATATATCAAAAAATGTAATATATACCTGAAGCTTTATTTAATTTGCTTATTTCTTTAGGATTTTATAGTACTTTTATTAAGAATGTTTTTGCTATCCATATAAATATCACTTTGGTGACTTGATTTGCAAATTAGGGCTTAGTATTATTATATTATTACATGTAAAAGAAATATAATTTCTGACTGAACTAAAATGTTTATAAATGAATTTGTGGACGAATGATAAATAAAAGTAATATAAAATAAAAGTATAATTTAAGATTTTTCAAAGATTAGGAAATTTGTTTTACTAAATGCCCCAATGCTTTTATTTTAAGCTTTGCAACAATATTTTGATCACCCTCTCTGCCAGCAACCTGATTCTTTTTTGGGACAACACTAATGAAGTCTTTGAGAGAAGCCTTTCAGATGGAGCGGAACTGGCAACCATTGTTAAATATTTGTATGCTATATTGTACAAACTGGGGAATTGAATTTTGTAGTCGGCCCACACTTCTAAAGAATTTTCATTAAGCCGACTTACCGGACTTAGCAAATAAACTGAGAGTTCATCAGAAATGTTCCTTTCAGTCCTATTTATTTTCCAATTTCTATGAACTAATTTGTGGTGATCACTCCATAGACTAAATTCGTCTATCGGCATGTCTGAAATATCGTCGTCGCCATCCCCAGACTTTTCGTTTGCCATATCTCTTATCATTTCTTGGATTTTCCCAACGGCTTTCGAACATGCAAGTGGATCTTCAAAATGTATTTTTTTAAACCGTGGATCCAACAATAGCCAGAATTGATACATGGTCGATAGCAACAATTCGCTTGTTGATATCAGTAAGAGCAATTTTATGTACTTCTTTTAATAAGTGTTCTTTAATTTCAAGAGCTTTTAGTTTCGATACTAGCGAAATAACTTTGCTGCTATTGCAATATGTATCACCGGATATTTCTTTTGTAGCTGCCTCAAAAGGCCGTAATATTGTAAGTAGTTTTGAAGGTGTGGATAATGCCATACCAGTCAACGTGGGTGGGTCAGGTTTGTGTCGAAGTAATATTTCACTTACGGCATTTCGAAGTTCTAGAAACCTTTCGATCATATAGAACGTACTATTCCAACGAGTAGGTACATCTTGGATGAGTTTTGCATCAGCTTTTGTCGTTTTTTTTTTAATTCGTCACTTGCTACGCAACTTTGTTTAAAGAAAGTGGCAATATTTTTTATTTTAGTTACTAATGCCTGCAACTCTGAGACATTTAGTACTTTTTGCGCAACTAAATTTAGTGTGTGTGCAAAGCACGATATGTGCTTCTTTTTTCCAAAGGCTTATTAGTCAGTTACACGATTCAAAAAGCACTCAAAAATGATTCGCGCCATTGAGTAAAATAAGTTCGATTTAAAATACAATAAAAAATTGTATACCGATCGGAAATTAATCATCCAGACGTTTAAAATGTGACTATTATTTCCGTTATTTATTATTATATTCCACTTATACTGAAGACTGGAAAACGCTTAATCGAAAACAAATCATGCAGATGTTTGAAAAGTGATTATAATTACGTATTTTATGATTATATTATGCGCAGATATGTATTTTTTTTCAAGTCTAACGGGACATTGTTTGTAAATTTTTTAGTAAATGTCAACAAGTTCAGTTTTTGTTAACCCTGCTATTAGGTTTGGACCATTTTAGTCAATTTTTTTTTAATTTTTATTTAAGTTTGCAATGGTACGATAATCAAATTAAAACAACAGTTCAGGTATGTTTTCATATTTTAATGGTTTTAGTAAGTTTTTAGCTATCTAGGATAAAACCGAACAGAATAAAATTAAAAGATACAAATCTTAGGTTATGGACCATTTTGGTCCATGCAATTTATTTTATTCTGTATATCAGTAAAAGTAAGAAAAAATAATTATGGCTTATTGCTATATTCGCAGCAAGATGACAAATTGTTTATCCCTTCAATTTGCATAAAAATTTATTGCATATAATGGATTTGGACTTACAGTAATTGCAAATTCCCGTTTTCTAGGAGCTGACCATTGTGTATCACCGCTTGTAGATGGTGCACTATTTGATGACGATGCTTGTAGTTGAGTCAATAGCTCTGCCGCAAATTGATTTTTAGGTTTGACTGTACTTTTCAACATGTGTACTATGTGTGAAAGGCACATAGCTAGCTGACGTAAAAACTCAGGTATTCTGCGATTTGAATCATTTGCAGCCCACGAAGAATCAATTTCTGAATATAAAATAAATGCATTCAATGCGGATATATCAACTATATTTGAAAACACAACATTTGGCCATCTATTTGTTTCTCTTTTAGTGCTGTAGTAGCTAATCATTTCATCAGCAGTACCAACGCGTCCTAAGATAAAGGAAATCATTTTTACAGAAACTATAAATAATGATAAAATATAACAAACCTTTAGTAGAGTTATAATAACAATCGATTGCAGGTTTCTTCTTATGATTACTGAAATTGATTTCATCTGTTTTGTGCATGGTGCTCATCAATATAGTACCTTTTTATGGCCGGTGTAGGTGGATGTGTATAAAGGAATTTTTTTGAACATAAGCAATTGCGGTGGGAAAAGTTGTTTTTTTCGAACTGTTCCCAGTTTTCTTTGTAAGCGTTTTTTCCCCAACTCAAAAGATGAAAAAAGCTATCAGCTGTAATATTCTGTCCTTTCAATCCTTCTGTAACCTCCATCACAACACGCGCTCCTTGATTTTGACAGGTTTATCATTTTTTGGTTTTCCAAGGTACGATTGTATTTTCCATATGTATCCTGATTTGGAGTCTACAGCGAACCAAAATTTAAGGCCATATTTGGCTGGTTTGCAGGCATATACTCCCTAAAGGAACATCGTCCTCTAAAACCCATTAGCTGGTCATCAATAGTGACATTTTCATGACAGTTATAAAATATTGAAAGAAGTGCTTCCCAATTGTCTCATAACTCACGAATTGGAGCAAACTTGTCACTCCTTTTTTTGTTGTTTTCTGTTGATAACATCATCAAAGCGGAGAGCGCTTGTTATCATGTGAAAATTGTCTTTGCTCATAATAGACCGGAATAAACACGAATTGAAGTAAAACTTATACTCGTGGTATACATACATATCTGTATTGAAATGGAGAATCCCAGAACTTTTGTAACAATTTAAAATATTTAAAATGTTTGGTCAAAAGACTTTTATATCGAATTATTTACAAAAAATACAAAGTGGACCAAAATGGTCCTTTACCTAAGATTCGAAAGTTTTTTTAACCTAACAGCAGGGTTAATTTAAAAAGTTACACTGAAGTGTAAAGATCGTATAATTGTAAAAAAAATGAAATTAAAACGTGTGAATAAATTAAATACTTAACCTTTAATTTAATATGTGGTGGTAATTTTACACCCTCTCTGTATAAATTTTCATTTATGCAAAAGATGGCTATGAAATAAAGTAAAATTTTTTTTAAATAAAAATTTTTTTTTGTTTAAAAAATAAAATAAAAAGATTAGCAAGAAAAGAGGCTGAACATTTAACTTCGGCCAAAAAACATTAAACTGAAAAAAGTACAGAGAATCATATTGAGAAAACATTCAAGAACATGAAGATTTTAGTTAATGTTCAAATGCAAACAGTGTTGATAGTGGCAGTTTTTTATAATTCAAATAATGAAAGTGAACAAAATGAATTTAATTTGTGTGAAGGACTAGCTAAGTGGGCAAATCAATTTCAAGTGAGCTTTGCTGCAATTAATGCACTATTATTATTGTTGCTTAAATGCACTATAAAAGTTCCAAAAGACGCTAGGACAATTTTAAAAAAGCCTACTTCAATTATTGTGTGAAAGTTTGGTGAAGGAACATATATACATTACGGTTTAAAAAACTTATTATCCGATTTTTTGGTAAGAAACGAGTGGAAATTGTTGGGTATTGTTTGTGACTTTGGGATTGACGGCCTGCCGCTATTTAAAATCAGCTCTAAACAAGCTTGGCCAATTTTAGGAAGTGCTGTTGGATCTTGATCCAATCTATGTGTTCCTTATTGGTGTGTTTGAAGGAATTTCAAAACCCAATAGCGCAAATGATTTTTTAAAAGAATTTATATTAGAATTTAATGCTCTGATGCAAGATGGATTGGGGTTTGCTGATAGTTTTTTAATATTAAAGTGCGTTGTTTTGTTTGGATGCCCCAGCAAAATCCCTTGTTTTAAGAACTAAGTGGCATAGTGGCTATTATTCTTGTGCTCGCTGTACACAGGAAGGGGAAACAGTCAAGCATCGTCTTACTTTTCCGGCCGAAAGCGAGTGTACGATAAGAACCAACGACATCTTCAGAAAACGTTTTCAACGCGAACATCATTTGAAGCAGTTAACTTCACCATTTGAAGAACTAAACATAGATATTGTTGCACAGTGCTCTCTAGATTATATGCACGTTGTATGTTTAGGCGTAATGCGAACGTTATTAAAGGCGAAGGTTATTCTTTAGTGTCATGGAAATGTGAAACAATTTCAAAAAATCTGTGTTTTAGTTCAAATAATATAACAAAGGAGTTTCAGAAAAACCCTCGCAGCTTAAAAAATCTTTAAAGATGGAAGGCTACAGAGATAAGACAATTCCTGATTTACACATGTCCTTTTATATTAAAAAATGTTTTAAGTACAGAATGATATAACCACTTCTTAAATATATCCTTGGCTTTAAGAATTTTATTAGATTTAAATGACTGCATGAAAAACAACAACTGTGCTGAAAAGTTATTAAAATCATTGGTGAATGAAATTCCATCATTGTACGAATCCAGCTTTTTAACGTACAATTTTCACGACATAAGCGCTTTCAAATTTGAGAATTATTTACAAAAAATAAAATGCAAAATGAGAAAGGGGCAAAACGTTGCAGCTCAAATTTAGAGAAGGTAGGTAGAAAACAGCTTTTACTTGGAAAAGGAAGAAGAACTAAAGCAACCATTTTTATAGAAATACAAAAACGGCAAAATTTTAAACGTAACTGTTAACGGATTGTTTTTCCTTACGAGAACCTGACAACTTTTGCCTAATTCAGGATAAATTAATCAAGAGGAAAATGTTTTACGTTTTGTTGGCAAAGAAATTAGTAATCTGACGTCTCTTTTTTTTGCATCCAATTAATTCAAATGTCAATATATTGGTCGACTGGCATTGTCTGATAAAACAACTAAATTTACCGTTAACAATATTAATAAAAAATTATATGTTTGCGTAATTCTTCAGACAACAGCTACTGTTTTACACCAATAATAAGCAATGTTGACAAATAATATCTTGGCGTCAGAAGACTTCCAATACGCGTCAAACAGTAGTACAATACGTAAGTAAAACTTTGATCAATATTAGTTTTGGTCTTTACTCAGAACTTATTTACAGTGCGGAAAGCGTTGTGAATTTAATTATGGATTTGCAAATGAAGGAAGGAAATAACCGGAATTTTTTAAAAATAACAGAACAAGTTGTTGCAGTAAAACTGGAAACTTGAAAACACCATGGTGAAAGCTTAATGATAGACGATCTTAATGACACCCAAAAACTTCCGTTTAATGATATAAATTATTTAAATAACTTTGATTCCTTAGTACAGGAGAATGAGGAAAAACTCAAATAATTTGTGAGTATAGTAAATGACAAAACAAAGTAACAAACAACATAATTGCTAACTAATTTACTAACTAACTAACTATCTTATTAACTTAGTATATATATTAATTTATTACTTATTGTATTTAACAGAAAGAATTTATTGCAAAAACCGGCGGCGAGGGATCGCCACAATTTCTTTCTTGGAGTTTATTCGGATGAATTAGCCGTTCAGCTGGAAGGGGACCAGCTCTAAGCCTAGTGCCGAAAAGTGCTTTCTAATAACAACAATTAAAAGTAAGTACATATTTGTGAATATAAATATTTAAAAAAAGAAAATATTTTGTTTCAGATATTTGTCATCTTAAATATGAAAGCACAGATAAAGACATGAATGTTATTCTGCAAAAGCATTTTGTGCATGCTAAAGATAGAGTGACAAAAAGAAAACGTAAAGATTAGAGTTCCTTTTCAACTCGAAGCCTTAAGTACAATTGCAAATTTTAAAGTACAAAAACTTTTTCGATACAATTCTTATTAATGAATTTATTTTTTTTTTTTGTATTAGAAACTAAAAAGTAAAAATGAATTATTTTATGCAAGTGAATTTTCTTTTTTTTTTTTTTTTGGTTATATGTTAAAATATTCATGTAATTTACAAGTTTATAAAACACGTATAAAACTGGATCTCATTGAACTTCTAATTTTAAGAACTATTTTTAACTAAAAAAAATATATGTTTTTTAGATAAACTTTGTTGCCTGATACATACATCACGAATATAAACTTAATATTCTTTCTTTGTTACTTAACGTTAAAAACATTTGAAGAGAGTAAAATACAATTAAAAACACGACTAATAAATGACTCAAATTATAATTATAAATGACGTAAAAAGGAGTCCAAATTAATACAAACATGTCTGATAAATGATTGTCATGTGATTGTGAAAAGGACTCCTAAGGTTAGTTAGAGGACGTGTACTTGTCAATTAACACAAGTACAGTACCCGGAGGTGAATTGTACAACGTCCTAGTTTCTCGCACCACTTATGTTGTGTGTGCTTTTTTTATGCATGAGTGGCGGGACCTACAGTTTAAAGTCGACTCCGAACGACAGATTTTATAGAAACTTTTTCATGGCAATTTTATTTACTCTCAGAGTTTTTGCCAGAAATCTGCTGAGAGGAAGTCGCCGAAGAAATACTTTTTTTATTTTGTCTGGCATGGGGCTTGAACCCTGGCTTTATGTCTAATAAGCCAACACACTACCTACTAGACTACGGCGATTTCTAAACATACTGATAAATTACTCATAAAAGACTCGTATGCGATTAAACGATGACTGAAAGATGACTCGAAAAAGAATCATAAACGAAGGTAAATAAGACTAATAAATGATCAGAAAGAAAATGACACATAAATGACTTTTTAAGAAGAGTCGCGAGTAGTCACTTTTTCTCCCGACAAAAGTATCTTTTATGATCAGAAAATAAGCGCATATTCAAGCTTTTTAATCCCGCAGAAGAATCAAAAAAGGCTCGAATTTGATTAAGAATTTCCAAAAATGCTGGGTGTCTGGTGATTTTATGCATGTATTCATGAATATAATAATAATAAAATGAAAAATGATATTGTAATTGATTTAAGTTAGAGTGAATGTTAATGGTAGTAATTGTTTAGTAAAGTTTTATGCATGTAGGTGTAAGTGCAAAATAAAAAAATAATTAAAAATTAATAACTCATTTAAATTTTGGTGTTAGTAACACTAAAAAAATATACAATTTCGAAAATTGTAAACTAAAATTGGAATGAGGTTAATTACGCTTCGGATAAGTGGTTCTATACTTAGTAAATGTCAAAAGTCATTCGATGACTTTTGATTAAAATTTGTTTCTTTAATACTACCATTGAAAAATTAAACAAAAATAAATAAATTCTAACGTATAGATTTAAAACAGCTCCATGTTTACTTTGGAGCAACAGAGAAAGGAGCGTTCTTGGAGAAATTTTTAGTAAAGTATTTGACGAAAACCATGTCGATGGCAAATTTTGTTGAAGAAATCTATAAATTTAACTGAGCGACTATTGCCCAATTGTTTGCCATATGTGAAACAGTACAGTCAGTCTGGTACAAGGCCGTTATCATTAAATGTACTGTAATAGAAACAAATGCGTTGTTTTAGAGAGGCAAGGTTTGGTAGAGAATGGAAATCATTCCATTATGTACTGTCTTTATCGTTAGTATAGGGAAGGCCTACAATTGAAACATCTAAGATTTTATCAACTGGGAAACATTTTCGCAGTTTACATTTACAACGACATTGACATAGTGTAACCACTAGCGCTTTTGAAAATCTCGGAGGGTTGTACCTACAGCATTACCTAAACCGTTCCGAAGGATACGCTTAATTGAGCCCACTACTTTGGTTAGTTTCTCCCTAACTCTTTCGATATGCACCAGGAAATTCATCTTTTCGGTCGTAGAAATTCCCAGGTATTTGACCTCTGTTGCGTACCTTAAACTAACATTTCCAGCTCTAATGAGTGGAGCACGTCTGATTGACAAGTTCCCTTAAGAAACATTGTCACAGGCTTGTCTGTTTTCACATCGACACCGACATTTCGACCCCACTCACATGCGATCCGGATCCTCCCCACCACATCTCTCCAGCGTAGAACGAGACTGGCCTTCGACACTGATGAGTAGATCATCCGCATACCTTGGCTGACGCAACAGAGGGTCGTCATGGGGTTCCAAATGAATGGACCACAGATGGAGCGACGACCTTCCTATCCTGGAAATAACTAGACCAGAGGCCTAATTCCCTGCAGCCTACCTTAGCTAACTTTCTGAGAACACTGTCCCAAGACAGGTAATTAAACGCACCTCTGAAGTCAAAAAATATGTCAAGGACATATTTGGAGGTACATTACTTTACGCTTGACATAAGACCAAGCGTCATCAACACATCTACCTGCTCTAAAGCCGCACTGGTGCTCACATGTACTTTTGGCGTACACCTCCATCAGTCGATACACCATAATCTTCTGTATTACTTTTCCAAGCACTAGAAGAAGGCTGATGCCCCGATAAGACCGGGAATTACTCACCACTCTATCGGGACACTTCAGGAGGACTTCAGATGTTCTTACACATCCCTCCGGTCATACCATGAATACTCGGCGACTTCCTACTCTTGATCTGGAAAACACTTAACTGTCGGGTCCACCACCGAAGACCCACTTCGTCTTTGTCATTGAGGTTGTTATCTCTCACCTCCAATTTGTCACGCGTCCTCCACCAATAGTTAAAAAGCATCATTGCTGCCTCGTCAATGTCATTAACTGCATTAGGGCCGTCAAAGGTACACAGATCGCCAGGCATTCGCGTCAAGCACTACTATAACTGAAATTCTACTTCCCAGTAGTAGCACCATATCCATATACCTTAAAAACGGCTTCAATGTTTTCCCAAACCCGCCCTCTATCTGCACGCAGACCCCTCATTGGCTTTTACTAACTAACCTACGGTTTAAGTCCGGGTCAACAACTAAAACTACCGAGTTCCCCATTCGTCAGTAAATACTCGGATCCCACCCGGTAAGCCCCTTACAAGGCCGTTCGACGTGTGCGGTTCCTGCACAAGAGCAATAAAGCTCCGTTACTCAAAAAGAGTCTCGCACAACTTTTATATTTATATATTTTTATTAGTTAAGTTGACACCATCCTAGTATCGAACATTCGCACGCGCCAACACTTCCAGCGCACAATGCAGCGCGACGCCAGATGGCACGATTGTCCGTAACGATGACACTCGTTGTCCTTGAGCCGACGGTCCCGCACGCGATGGTCGATCCCGAGGCACCTGAAGCATCCAATGAAAGAATCGTACTCGCGCACATGGAAGCTAAACCACTTTATGAAGCACCTGCCAGCTCCCAATAGGGTCGATGTGACCCTATTGGCAGGCCCTAAATCCGACTTCCACGGAACACAAACAAGCTTATCGCTCCGGTCGAATGTTTCGCGCGACATACGATCCTTTAGGTTCATCTCGTAGAGATCCGTCATAAATTCCTCAATCTAAAGATGAACCTTCTGGACCACCGCACGTGGGCACAGTTTATGTGGGTCCATCGGATACCTATCTGGGTAGACTCTATAGTTACGACCTCCTGAAACTTCCGATTCGACACGCTCCCTCTCTGCGACAGAAGGAGTCCTAATGACTGCGCCAACGTCTCGGGTTGGCCGCACCTCATGGAACCGAACTCCAAAAGTTGGGTCCACCTCCTCTACGACCTTCTTGACGGCCTCCCTGCCTCTGCCCCTAACCACCACTGCCCATGTCTCCACCGCACACTGGTTTCCCCCATAGGCCAAAAATCAAAAAAAGTTAGTTTTTTTCTAAGCTTTATTGCACTAAATTTATTGACAACACTCTAAATTTTATGAATCTACCAAATGTTGTTGTTTTTTTGCGAGATTTAATATTTGCGTCATTTGAAAGTGGAGGTATGTTTATATTGCATATATTGTGGTCGCATAGTCCTACAAAAAACTTAAGTTTAATTAAAAAATTTTTCGTGTTATTGTGGCAGAAGTCTCCAAAAACCCAACAAAAATTAAATTTTAACTTGTTTTCTACCAAATTAAATGATAAAAGATGCAAAAATGTAAGTGCATTAAAAAATCCCTGAAGAATACTTTTTTGATCTTTTCAAAACAAACGTTTCTTAAAAACTAATTTTTCACGTAGACTTAGTTATTATAGTTATAAAAAAACGCATTTTGTTTTGTACGATATCTTTTTAAGAACATGAGTAAAGAGAAATAATTTTTTTTAAATGTTGTTATTTTGAACTTTATATTTTAATTTTGTGGCATTTGATACAGTTATGTTGCAAATTAATTAATTGATTTCGCGATAGTGTTATACGTTTAGAAAATATCAATATGGAAATTAAAATAGAAGGTTTATTCTGTCAGTCCCAATTTTCTAGAATGTATGTGCTTGATATTTGGAGTTCCACAGCTGGTAGTTATCATTCGAAAGAAAAAAAATATTTCAAATTATGGAGGAAAAATTGAAGGCTGAAAAAATAAAATTCGGCCTGAGCAATTTAACAAAAAAAAAACAAAATAACTACCTGCACCTAGTCAAAAGCGTGGTCGTCCTGCTAAGGAATTTTTCAAGAATTTTATAACTTTGTGTAATGGAATAAAAATTTACACAAATATTTTAAAACAAACGAATTTTTATACTTTATTTCAAAAATTCTTAAAACAAATCTATAAGCCAATTAACCCTTCAGAGATCAAATGGCTGCTTTGACTACAGTTGTTAAAATTTTTTTCTAAAAATTTGCATGCTTTAAGATCTTAGTACATGCTATGGTCTGACCAATTTTGAAGACCCTAGCTTTTTTTGGTTTTGGAGATATTGATTTTTGACCGCTTGTCCATATAAGGGAAACCACTGTGCACCGGCTTAGACAATCCCACAGCAGCGCAGGCCGGAGCAGCCACGGGCGTAACGACAGGGGCCACAAAGCAGCCACAGCATCCAACGCGACCGTCGACACTGAACTCGCACTGTAGACATCGAGTCTACCACGGAGACGCTCGTTTTCGGCAACGATGAGCATCGCTTCGTAGCTCCCGGCATGCTCCATCACCAACCGCGTAACTGACGACTCCACCTCACCGTCAAAGAATAATGGCTTTCATTATCTCCGCCGTCGTATTACTACCATGGATCACACCACTTACACCTTGTTCTATCGGACCGGATCCGCTCCTATCCAAGGCTGCCTTTCTCCTCCTACGCAGCTCCCGCTTAGGCTTCGGAGACGCAAGCGTGGCGACTTCTTCACCCTTTTTCGGAGACCCCGGCTTAAATCTTTCTCCTCGGCAACTGCCATTTCCAGCACGGAACAGGTGGTATCACCCTCCCGGCGACCACGTAAAACTGCAGATGGGAATCTGTGGTGGCATTAGATGCGTCACCCTTCGCTCTACGTCGCCCCTTTAACATACCAGCGATAATACAATTACTTACTTAAATTGAACAATTATATTCAAACGTAACGACCAAATAAACTCACCAACCACACCAAAGCCACGAACCAAGAGAGAAATATCAACAAATCCTATTCCAGACAAACAACCTCTAATCAATTTAGCTTTATATGCCAACTCACCACTACAGTAATTTTCTCAGCTATTCCGCACTCAGGAATGTGCTTCTATTTATAAACACAAACGTGTGTGTATTCGCTATACACTTGCAAATGATACAAAACTTCACAGGAAAAATTCTGCGGTAATACACAACAGAATTTAACGCTTTGTATCTTTAAATAAAGCCACTGAAAAACACTTGATATGTGTACCGTAAAAACTTTCAAAAGATCCCGTATTGAATAAAACAACCGTTCACACCGAAAGCACAGCAAAGAGTTGTTAAACTCTTACAATTTCCATAAACAAATAAGTAAGAAATAGCTCGCGACCAACTACTGTTCCTGCGGCTAAGCTGCGAGAATGATTTTCATCCCCAAACTCCTGTAAGCCTATAATTTTGTCTTTGATCCTATCATAGTCAAGAAAGGTTTTAAAGGCATTTCATCGCAGGAGATACTAACGAATTTGCCTTCGTTAACAAAGTCCTGTGCTCTCACCTCCGTTTAAATTCCTCGGTGCTTTTTACCAGTTTTTTTCGAAGCGTTGTAAACTCTGAATTTCTGGCCAGTTTAACATCGTGCGTAAATAACAATATACTAAAGACGTTGTTTTGGTTCACGGGTATGATTATTCAAATAATTTTCTACACAAATCGTGAGTGGTTTACTAATTTTTGAAGAAAAATTATTTTTCTTCTCTAATTCCAATTCCAAGTTTATAATTTTTGTTCGTATTTTGCTTCCTCTTTAGATAACCTGCCATTAGCAACTTTCAACGTCAATTTGTTTTTCAATATTTTTCTAAGAAATACTGCTGGCTTTTAATGTCCTAACGTCTCAGTTTGTTTTTCAATAAGAAATTTATACTGAATGAGAGGGTGTCTCTAGAGAACTGCAAGATATTTCACAGTCCATGGTTACATCCTCTAAAATCTGATTTCCTACCTTGTTTTCACCACCAGTGTTTATTTAAAATCCCTAAACTAAGTGGTTAAAACTTGGAATTGTATTCTGTTTGGACAACTCATTTAGTTGAGCACATTTCGAAACTCGATTTCCAAAAATGTACTGCAGAGCATAATTGAAACTACACGCGAATAAGCGTTTCACTGATTACTTTCCATTTAATTTACGATGCCATATAGCATGTCTAAAAAAGGAACAAAAAATAAGAAGGGATAAGACCACAGCATCAGATTGCATAAAATATCATAATGAAAAAATTAACAAATTCTAAACACAAGCAAATAAAGGCAAAAAATCTATGTAAATCTAAAAATTATTTGAACCTTACTTAAAAAAGCTTTTTGTGCTTCTAACCTATCACCATTGGCCCTATACGGCACATAAACACTAAAATTCTGAAATTGATAGAGCCATAAAAGGCCAATAAAAGGTTTCGGGTGACCTAGAATTCACGCAAAAACTTTTGAACAGAAAGTGAATTGCCGATAGTTCAACTAAGAAAACATTTTCGCCTCATACTAGGCCCGCTAAAATCACATCCACAAATCTCTAGGGCCTAAACACTCCACTCTGCATTTTATTAAAAAAAAAAAATATATATATATATGTATTTATAGTAAAAAATGTGTCTTAATTCGTACCGTATACCCCATATTTAAACAGCCATATCTCCGAAATGCTCTTCCTCGGTAAACGGTAATCGATAACCCGAGACAACTCATGGAACAATTCGACATTCAATATAATCTATGCAACTCACGTACTTTCTACGACAAAAAGAAATTTCGTATTCAAAAACTTTATTGATCCTAATCTTTTAGTGTCTTAACTTTGTAGTAAAGCCAAAAAACGTCCTACTTTTATCAACTTACCTTACAGTTATACCTTCAAGTTTTTCTTTCAAGCTTTTCGCGCAAACTGATTGTCAAAATTCATTTGAAATTGTTTCTGTGACGTAGGCTGCAGGCAATTTTATGTTTTTAGATGTTGTCACCGTCAGAAAACAACTCAAAATGGTTACTTCACTAAAAACCATTCAAGAAATTAACAATTTAATAAAACAAAATGCGAAGAAAAGGAAGGTAGTGAAAAAATATTGAATGAAGCCATTATTAGTTATAATGTTAGTAGGTTAGGTTAGATTAGGTTAGAAGACGTGTACCTGTCAGTCAAGACAAGTACAGTACCCGGAGGTCGGATTGACCCATTGTACAACGTCCTAACGGAGGGAAGGATAGTATGGGGGATAGGATGAAAGGAGGGTATATCGGAAAGGGGGAGTGGGCTGGGCAGTTACAGAGGAGGTGTTCGATAGTCTCCAACTTCTCCTCATCGGAATACGCCCTGCAATAGTCCGGCTGGGATCTGTTCCAGATCCCCGTCAGTGACCTAATCTCGAGTGCCCCGTGATAAAACCGACAAACAACCTTAAGCTGGCCTTATCCAAGCCCAGCAACCAACCTGTTCTCTTACTGCCTATAGCAGGCCATAGACACCTAGAAACAAAACAACCCGATCCGTTCCCCCAACGCCTCTGCTCTTTCTCCACGACACATCCATTGATGAGGTCATAGAGGTGGCAGACTGGGGGGTCAGGACCAACCATAAAATCGCCCCCTGAAAGCGAACCTAGCCTAGCGGGGGCATCCGCCGTCTCATTGCCCAGTATTCCTATATGTCTTGGAACCCGGCATATACGGATACGGTCCGGTCCAAAAGTCCTCAACGACTCCTTGTACTCGCGAACAAGCCGTGATTTGCACCAGACCGACGCAATGGCCCTAAGGGCAGCCTGATTGTCAACGAAGATCATGTAAGATTCGGAATCCGAAGCTGTGCCACCAGCTATGACTCCAATAGCCTTCCAGATTACGAAAATCTTCGCCTGAAAAACGATGCAGTCATCATTCAGCCTGCAGTGGAGTTCAAGACCGAGTTCCCTACAGAAAACCCCAGCACCTGTACGTCTTAGACCACATCTGTGAAGATGGGTATACCACTCTGCCCCTGGAGTACCCCACAAGATCCTTAAGCCAGGCAGGAACATAGCCTCAGGCACAATATAATCAGTGGCTTTTTCTGAAAGCGCATATCTTCCGTCAGGAAAGACGACATTCAGAACTCTGGAGTGACGAACTCTGGAGTACGCGCTGCACACCGCTTGACATACAAGTCAAGCGGAGTCAGGCAGAGCACAGTGTCAAAAGCAGCCTGAGGGCAATTCTTCCTCACTCCAGTGATACTCAAGGAGGCAATCCGCTGCACCTTATCTAAGATTTTTCGTTGAAAACTCTTATCCAAGGCACTCCACCAAACAACGCAGCCATAAGTAATAACCGGTCTAACAATCGCCGTGTATATCCAGCGAATGGCCTTAGGCGAAAGACCCCAGCTCTTACCTATGGAGTTCCTACACTGGTAGAAAGCATTCAGTCCCTTCTTCATTCTTTCCTTGGTGTTTCGTTTCCAGTTCAGCTTGCTGTCCAGGACAGACCCAAGTACTTGACCTCAGAAGACAACGGAAGCTCCCTACCAGCTAACCTCGGCAATCTGAAGGTTTCAATCTTGTACCGACGCGAGAACAAAACGACGTCCGTCTTATTTGGATTTATACCCAGACCACATTTCGTAGCCTAAGAGGATAAAATTCCAAGAGCAGACTCCATCAGTTCCCCCAGCGTCGGCAATAATTTTCCACCCACCAGAATAGCTACATCATCGGCATATCCCACAACCCTAAAGTCCTTACTTTCCAAAAGCCTCAGACCAACATTAGCTACCAAGAGCCACAAGAGAGGGGATAGGACACCCCCTGCGGTGTATCCCTGGCCGCACGCTTGACGATAGAACATCCACCCAGATTGGATCGGATTAGTCTATTACCTAGCATGTGGGTGATAAACCGCACCAGAAAATCTGGGGCATGTATATCCCGTAGTGAATTCTCAATAGAGGAAGTGGTGACATTGAAGGCCCCCTCTATATCAAGGAAAGCCGACAGTGTGTACTCACCCTAGCCAAATTCGCCTCAACAAAACCTGTCACATCATGAAGAGCGCTTTCAACGGACTTACCCTTAATGTAGGCATGTTGCGACCTACTCAACAGAGACCGGTCCATGTTTGACCTCAAATATAGATCGATAAGTCTCTCCAAAGCTTTCAAAAGAAAGGATGAGAGCGATATCGGTCTATAATCCTTAGGGCCGATGTGACTGGGTTTACCAGATTTTGGTATAAAAACCAAAAGCACATCTTTCCAACCATCAGGTATATCACGCAACCGGAGACAGTCCCTATACACGTCCACCAGACATTCGTGCACCACCAGCATGCTGAAGCAGAACCGGAAAGATACCATCCGGACCAGGCGACTTAAAGGGCCCAAAGCTACTTATAGCCCATTTGACCTTGTCTCTTGTAATGATATCCTCTAAGACGGGCATCATGCCAGCATCACAGAAGGGATCAGCTACATAAAACGGATAGCTTACTGGATCCTCACAATTGGGAAAATGAGTGCTCAATAGAACCTCTAGGGTTTCTTTTCTCGAGGATGTCCACGTACCATCATTCCTTTGGATGAAGCCTAGGATTTTGGGGTCCTTCGACAGCATCCTTCGGAAACGAGCCACGTCGGCAACATCCTCGATACTCGTGCAGAAACCCATCTAGGCGGTTCTCTTTGAGCGCTTTATTTCCCTTTTATAATCATTAAAACTGGATCTATATGCAGACCAGTCAACATCCTTACCCGACCTCTTAGCCTTATTAAAGAGTGGCCTAGTACAGCAGCGGAGTCTCTGCAGTTCCGCATTCCACCAGGCTGTCTGGCCCCTCTTACCCGGGTAAGCGAGAGGACAAGCGTCTCTATAACAAGACAACAAAATATCCGTCAAAGATCCAACTCGATCATTGATGCCAGGAGGGGAACGACCCCTAAGGGCCCTAAGTTCCTCCTCCACAGCCTTCTCATATCTGATCCAGTCGGTTCTTCTTGGATTGCTAAAGGGCTCATTGAAGCCACCAGATAGATTAATACTGAAGGATATCAGTTGGTGATCAGAGAAAGAACACTCATATGTCAGACAAGTCATCTTTACCCATCCAGTCCGAATCATCAGATGATTGTACTAGTGGGTCTGAGGCATTCTGTCTGACAAGTGGGTTCCTTAAGGGGGAAGTCGCCACCTCATTCCTCCCAGCAAAAATTCGGATACGGGTGAAGGGGAGCCTTTCGATGACCGTATTGTCACCGTCTTCATCCGATAGTGGGGAGACAGAGTCTAACTCCTCGCAAATATCTTCTGTTGAAGTGGGGATTGCCAAAGCAGTCTACTCACTAAAGGACTCCTCCACAGTCGTAATCCTCAAGCCAGCTGGGGCGAAACTCCTGACGATTTCGTTGTTATTGTCAACGATACTCGCCATAGCCATTCCGTCATCAAAGTTCGTCACGTTCAATTCTTTTGTGTTTTGTCTTTCGTCCATACAAGTCCCACGAGTGAGGGGGAAAGGAGGTCGATCATGCCATAGCCCCCGATAACATGACAAAGACTTGGTAGAAACCTAATACTCAATGAGGCGCCCAGGTCAGGCTCCGTTATAATACAGTCTGAATTAGACCCCCGACTGCAAACCGTCCGATGAGCACGGGTCGCTGACAGGGCGAGTCGAAAAGATTACACAGAGACGTCAATTTGAAGATTGTCCCTCACGATATTAGGGTAACCTTTAGTTATGCACCACATCCCCAACGGGTTGCGAATAGGTACCCTTAAGCCCCCACATCGCGACAAGATTGTTACCCAGGTTGAGGCAATGTTAGTAAATTTTTAGAAAAATATTTACATACATGCATGTGTATATATATAATACTTCTTGATTTAGGATGGGACACGATTTGGAGGCACATTTGTTAAAAATTCTGGTATGGGAAGACGACGAAAGAGATGTAAATAAGTTTGAAGAACTGTTGAAAATGGTACATCGTTATAAAATTAACTGAAATGCAATAAATAAAACTGATTACATGTTTTATCTACAAACAGGTGCACAATCGCCTGAAGAAGAGTGAAACAATAATGAGACCTGCAATAACACCACGACTGAAATTGTGTGTCACTTTACGGTTCTTAGCTACTGGAGACTCTTACAAGTCATTGCAGTTTTTGTCAAGGGTTTTAAGGACCACAATAGGCGTCTTTGTCCCTGTAGTTTTAGATGCCATCTGTCTTCAAGTTAAGCATTTAAAAGTAAGTTTATAATTAAATTTTTGTAAATATGTACTAATGTATGTAATTTTTCTTAAATTGCATATGTGTTAGTAATTATGGTCATATCACCAATATTTTTATATTGTTATTTTTATTGATAAGTCTATGAATCATCAGTTACAAACCGTTAAGTTTAAATTCAATTCAGTAATAATATTTAAAGTTTTGTCATATAAATAAGTGTTTGACAATTCTTTGGTACTACTCAAATTCATTGGAACGCATAATAGTTCCTAAACTTTGAACTCAATGGCAAGTTTGTTGGTCTAATAAATTTAACTGAAACTATTTTGTTGGGTTTTGCCGCAAGGTTCTTTTTTAAAATATCTATTTTCTTTTTCGAAATTATTACTTGAACGTTTGCCATTACCTGATACGCCTCCTCTTCGGAAAAATCTTTGTTTTGCCTGCCAACACTTTCCCCAAAAGCCTCGAATGCACTTACATCTTTATTAATAGCAATTAGTTTTTCTAAAGCGTCATCTAATTTTGATTTAGGCTCTGGGGAATGCTTTCGTTTCTTTGAGCATGACGAATTCGATTCTGAAAAAGAAAAATCTGTCGTCTCAGAGTCCAACGATGTTTCCAACTATTTATCAATATCTCCCTTTAAGTATTAAAAAATATTTGTATCCATATCAATTATTTTAATGCAAATTTTTAATTTATTTTTTAACCGATAGCCAATACTGAAAGTGAATCGCAAAAAATATCTGACGATTTTCAAAAATTGTGGCAATTCCCACATACATTATGCACTGGATGGTAAACATATGCCGGAGCCGGCACATACAGGCTCCAAATTTTACAATTTTAAAGGATATTTTAGCATAAGTCTGTTTGCTGCTGTTGACGCACATGACAGATTTATTTATATAAACGTCGTCATATAATACCATCTTTAGTGGCAGCTATCTGTATCAGCCTTTACAAAATGGGAATTTAAATATTCCACAACCCACCCAATTGATTAACAGTGACGAAATAAAATTCTTTATTTCTTTGTTGCTTTTGCGGTGGAAAACATATAATGAAGCCATATAGCAGAAGCATGAAATGAAGCGTGCCACAAACAGTTTTTAATTACTGTAAGAAATAATGAACCAGCTGTATTGTTCAGTGATCAAAGTAAGATCATGTTCTCCTTATTTAAATTTGGTCTTTTATACTAATACATTTTCTAATTCTATGAGTGACTTTCTAAACTCACTCAATAACTTAAACCAAAGAATATGGATATAAATAATACGCATCATGTAGAAGTAAAATTTTTTTAGGGCGGGTCGTAACATTACGACCCGCTCTCACCAAAATATTTTTAAAAATCATAAATCATCATCATGTTAAAATGCACATTCTTTATACTTTATTTTCTTTGCTTAAACTTAAACTCTACTCAAAATAATTAAAATCAAATACACTCAATGTAATTTTGTTGCACTTGAATTAAACCAAAGAAAATAAAGTATAAAGAATGTGCATTTTAACATATTTTTCAAAAATATTTCAGTACGCGGGGGGAAAGACAGAAGGGAATGATACAGAAACCAAGAGCGTAAAAATGCGTTGTTCTCGTCGTGCGTTTTTGTTGTTTGACCACTTTTTATTTATTTTTCTGGTGTTAAAAACAGACGTCGGCACCAATGTCCCTCAGGGGAAGAACATCTTCGGCTTTTTACACACATAGGACACGAACATCAAGAATTTTCGTTAAAAAGAGCGTAAAAATCTTGTCAGTTTTTAAAGAAGAAGGTTCATGTCGCTTTTTTCAGACTTCAATTATACACCCAAAGAAATATCACAGTAGTATTCACTAATATCAATGAGAAATGATTTCGATTTTTGGAAAAATACTTGCCAAGTTAAATACGGTGTCTTAGTGTTTTAGTGCAGTAAAATTTTTCTATATTTTCCGATCACATATACATATCATTGGGTTAATAAGTAGACTTGACATTATTACTAACAATTTCCCTCTAGCTTAACACATGCCTATGGTTATGGATTAGTGAGTGAGAGAGAGAAAATAAGTTGAGAGAATTTATTTATTTACAGCCATATAAAAGTGTTTGTAATATACTCTATTTTTATTTTCATTTCATCAACATACATATGTGAAGCTGTTTATCTTTGGCTTAATAATTTTGGATAAATAAAAATAAAATAAAACATCGATTTTATTATTAAAAGAACATAAAGCTATCCATCTTTGGCTTAAAAATTAGGCCATGTTTTTTAGATAAATAAAAAGAATAAAAAACCATTTTTTATTAGAAGAAAAAAAAAAAAACGAGCATTCCAAAGCCTTTAAAAAAATATACTATGGGACAAAATAAAATACGCCCAGCTAATGACATAGAACATTTTTAACACAAAATATTCCTCGAGTGTTAATCTAAAATAAAATGATAAAGCATCCGCGGCACATGTATTCTTGTCGCAGTCTGATCGACAACTAAATCAAAAAACACAAGAATACATACACATGTACATACGTACGATGAGAGCAACACATTGTTACGCTCTTTGTTTGTGTTCATTTTCCTTCTGTCTTCCTCCCTCTCATCGAGAAATGATTTTTAAAAATATTTTGGTGAGAGCGGGTCGTAATGTTACGACCCGCCATAAAAAATTTTACTTCTACATGATGCGTATTCTTTATATCCATATTCTTTGATTAAACATACACCAAAAGTGTTCTAGACGGCACATGTCCTGCACTCCCATCGCATAGGTCAGTTTACAATAGTGACATACTTCAGAAACTGTATGCATGCATCTGAACTTAATCAGAATATGCATTTGTACTCTACAATATGCATACACTACACCCTCGCCCCAAAAAAAATCGTAGTTTGTTTTGACATATTGTATACTTTCTTGTCTATATGAGAAGTGCATTTTCAAGTGGTATTTTTATTACCATTATGTTAATATAAATTTTGTTTTTGCATATATTAAAAAAATATTGTCTACAATTAGTCATACGTATCATATTGCTTATTATTAAAAATTTTATGCTGATTTATATTTTCAAATTTATATATATTTATGGGATCTTTTTTTTTTGAAAAAATATCTTGTTACATATTTTATTACATTTTATTCTTATTTTTATTTAATCCATACCCCAAATATTAAGGCGTATTTATATGTTTTCAAGCGTTGGCTCGGGATAGAAGTGTACCACAAAATTATGTAATAAACAATATAAAAACAAGTGCAGTGCTCTTATAAAAGACTCTCGATCAAGACAGGATTATATATATATATATATATGTGTATATATATATGGTCATGTTCATCATATTTAACAAATTAAAATATAAACAAATGATGTAAAGTTGTTTAAATTTAAAAGTAAAAGTCAAGAAGTTAAATGAGGAAAGGCTATAACACTTTATGGTCATTTTCTAATAAAGGAAGTTGCAATTGGTCATTTGAATGGTCATAGTTAAGCGTTAAATATTTTTATTATTTATTGCAAACTCAATAAATCTTTAAATCTACTTTGGAATTTTTCCAAAAGTTAATTGATTTTATCCTTCATTATCTTTATAAATTATTATATTTAGAAAAAGCATAAAAATATAAAAATTAATAGTCTCTCCTGATGGAAAAAATATGTTCGCCGGCCAAAGTTAAAAGAATTTGATCCAAGATACACCCGGGCCACTTTAAAGCATGGGGGAGGTTCTATTATGCTTTGGGGTGCTATGTCGTCACGCGGTGTTGGGCCGCTGCAAAAAATTGACGGAAAGATGGACAAATTCCAATATGTAAGAATCCTAAGCGATATAATGATGCCGTATGCTGGCGAGAATATGCCAATAACATGGATATTTCAACAAGTTAATGACCCGAAGCATACGGCTTATCACGTCAAACAATGGTTTTTAAACAATTCAGTCACTGTACTTAATTGGCCTTCATGCAGTCCAGATCTCAACCCGATTAAGCTCAGTAAAAATAAGCAATTTGGATGATCTCTTCGCCGAAACAAAGAAAGCTTGGAAGACAATTGCAACCAGTATATGTGAAAATCTGGTTACTTCGAAGCCTCACAGATGTCAACAATGGTTTTGCTACAAAATATTGATTTTTTTTCTAATAAATACACGTTTTTCATAAAGTTTACGGTGTGTCCTTAATTATATGCACGAATGAAATCAACATTCTTTAAAATATGGCTCACAGCTTTATAAATAATAATTTATTTGACACAATAAGCAGTTATTTTCGTCGTTTTCAGTTTTTGAGTTTAACCTTACGGTTTAACCTTAAGTTTAAAGTTAAGATTAAGTATCAAAAGCATTTGACAAATTTTATTTAAAAAAAAGTTTTTACGTGAGAGAAAGCCGAATAAAATTAAGAAAATATTTTTTTTTCATAAAGATCAATAGTATTCAGCTTTTGTTTGTTTGTTGTTGTTATATACAAAAGCAAATTGTTGTGAAACACTTTGCAAAAGTAGTAAACACAACAAAATAAACCAAATAAACGAAACAAACAAATATTTTTAAATGAGAGAAAGCCAAATAAAAAAGTATTCAAGAGGTGATGACGATTTAAGTGATTTTAAAATATATGAAAATCTAAATAAAACCATTAAAAGAAAACCCAGAAGTATAAGGAGACGACCAAATCATTTTAATTTGTATAACGACACAGAATTTATTAAAAAGTTCCATTTGTCTAAAAAATCAGCGTACAGTGCTATAGAACTAATTGGTCGACATATAAAAAAAATTCTACAAATTGGTAAGTTTAAATAATTATTACAAATGTGAGTGAATAATGTAAGAATTTACCACTTTTTATAACTTTACGAGTATATGCAACTGGCGGCATGCTGATGACAATAGGGGACATAAATGGAATTTCAACATCTTCAGTATCAAAAGCTGCTGCAAATGTAACTCATCGCATGGCGCTTTTAAAGGACCACTTCATAAAATTTCCTATAGTTATTGCAGCTATTGTTTGCACCCATATAAAAAATTTTTCTCCAGGCGGTGACAATGCTGAAATTTAGAGAAATAGAAACGGATTTGCCTATAAACGTTCAGACAAATTGCGTCACAAACTTAAAAATAACAAATATTGTTGTTCGTTGGCCTGGTTCAACACATGTTTCCAATATACTTCGACGTTAAAAAATTTACTCAAAATTCGAAAATGGTGAATTTAGCAATTGAGTAATAGTCACAGATAGTTGAAATCCAAACAAAAAATATGTAATAAACCCGTTATTAAATCCAAAACTTGTCGAAGAAAATTTTTGTAAAACGAGTCACAGGTAAGAACTCGGTCTTGTGTCGAACGCAGTTGTGGAGTCTGGAAAAGACGATTTCCAATACTCTCATTAGGTATTCGTTTAAACATAAAAAAGTCCAAGGTATTATCGTAACAACAGCAGTGCTTCACAATATTTGTTGCCTAAATACTAATAATATCTTTGGGATATTAATTTACCACTGGAATAGCAGAACATTTCCCAATCCTATGCTTAAGTTCTTCTATTTCTAGCTCCAGCTTTATTTTACGAAACTTCGACTCCTCTTCCATTACTCTCATTTCTAACTTCAATTTGTTTACTTTCATACGAGCTACGTCAGCCCAATCTCCATCTCGTGTCGCTTTCCTTTTTACTCCTGAAAGTGCAGAATGTTTGGGGGCTCTGAGCATCTTCGGGGTGTATTTGTCCCATTGTGAATTTTCTTCACGAGAAAGATTCCATAGGTTTTTCATCGGAAATATTTTCAAAATACATCTAACAAACATAAAAATGCAATATGAAAATAAACTTACTACGACAATCATAATCACCTTCATCCAAATCAATTGTGGGTAAAACATTTTCAATTTTTGCACATTGGAAACAAATTTAATTCAAATCCTAAGAACAGTTCTACAATGATACTTACTGTCATCAGCATATATCGATGGTCGCCCTTCAACTTGCTCCATCTGCAGCATTTGTATAATGTCATCATCCGTTGCCGTTGTTTTTGCTTGTGGTTTAGTACCACCACTGGTTTTATACATTTCTTTCTTGTCCAATGCATAATTTTTTGCCGATTTTTTCATGTTTTCGTACTTCATTTTAAGCGTTTTGTACGACCTTAATGAAGTAAACTGGGCATTAAAATCGTCCTGTATTTCAATCCAGCAACGACCTTTTTCTGCCGCAGTTGTCTTATCGGTCTTCTTGCACTCGATTTTATCTTTCTTTTTATTCACTAAATTTACTAAATAATTAATTTCACTTTCCGTAAAATTCGGATCTTTTATTTTCTATAATTAATTTTGCTTTTATTAACGAATAATTTTTATATTTAACGATAATTTCCTTATACACAGATATAAAAAAGCTAATTGTTGCGAAAACAAATTTGACATTTGAAAAAAATGTTGCCATTTTTTGCTATAAGTACGGCAGCTCTACAAGGTTCATCTACAGTTAAACTCTCAAAAAATGAAAACTCAGTTAACTGAAGATTAAATTTAATTGTAGATTAACTTACTCTTGAGTTTAAACTTGCACCCAAAAGATGGCCCTAAGAGTTTAATTAAGTAAGCTTGGACAAATTTTGACAATATCATATAATCATTTGTATTTTTGCTTCAGGCTCACATGTAAGCTTCGTGTCCTTAATTAGTTGCACGTAGCTGTATGTATGTAATATTCTTGCTGCTAAAGTCTCTGAAAATGAAAAAAACACAAGCTCGTTTTATGAACTGGCGAAAGTGTTGACAGCAGCAAAAAATAAGTGTAGTACACTTTTTGCTTTTTTCACATTTTTACTTTTATTTACTAAATATCACATCTTCACTTTTATTTACTAAATACCACATATTTTAATCTATTTTCTAAATTCATTTACAGCCTTTTGAATGACTAGTTTACATTTTGAATTAAGTACGATAACTAACGTTAAAAATCACAATGCAAATGAAAACAGAATGCAACATAAAAAAGAAATAAAATATTTACATTAAAACAACAATACATCTAAACTAGAATAGAACTAGTTTTCAACACTTTTACCTTTTTTTCTTCCAACTCCAATTGTAGGATTTCATTTTATAGCTTTAAGGAAAGAAGGTCCTGCTCATGCTTCTCCAGGGCTAGGGTGTTTTTGGAGAACCAGCAACTCTGTTTTTCCTCCTCTAGGTTCCTTTTTCGTTTCCAGTTGGACCAATCATTGTTTTAATCTATGGAAACATTCCTTTCATAAATCTAAAAAAGGTAAACAGAATACACATGTAGTTTTTGAAAACAAATGGTAATATTTAAACCTACTTTATCACCCTCCACTTGCATCATGTCAATGTTTTCAGTAACGTAGACAAGTATATGTGTGTATGTACTTACATGCGTCGCTGTCAAATTTGTTTTCCAACCCGGTGGCTGAGTTTCCAAGCATGGATGCAATTTTTGCCGACACCATGCTGACATTTGCAGGTCCCTCTACACCACCTGTAAGGTAGGTCTCTAATTTTTGTTTTGACATTTCTTGCTTGGACCTACGTTTGATGGCTTCATACTTTTCTTTTAGAGCCTTCTAGGGAAATTCCTTCTCAATTTTTCGCCGTACCTCTTCTTCTTGTTTCCATACTACGGCATCTGATCTTTTATTTTCTATTACAACTTGGTGTGCCACCACTAAGTCTACCAATAGAACCCATTCCTCCGCTGAATAATTTTTGAATTTTGTGACAGGATATTGGTGTACTCATATTTTTTTTTAACAAAAATCACAACACACTAACAAATAAGAAAGCATGTCGTTGCCACTGCGTTTTTAAATAACTTTTTAAAGTTATCGATATTGGACCGGCATCGCCATATTTTTGAAAAAGTTAACTTTATTTTATCTGTAAGTTGCAATAACGAAAATAAGTTAAAGGTAACTTTACAGTTCCCTTCAGCTAAACCCAACTTTAACGGCAAATAGTAATAATGGCCCTTAGAATGCATAAATTATACCTAAAAATAGGGACTCTATGTTAAAACTTCCGTATATGAACAGGTTTTATTAATGGAAGGATCGTTTGCTAGGGAATTAATGGCTCCCGCAGTCCTTTCTGAACAGTCACTTTCAGCACTATTTCTTTTTGATACCGTATAAAAGAAGCGCTTATCTGTCATGTCATTTTGAATTTATTAAATAACGGTTACTTGTGTACATTACAATTTACATAAAAAAATCTAAAAAAATATCGAAGGCTAAACAAATAAAAAATTATTTTTTTAACGGGATTGGAGAGAATGCAATGTCAAAAAAAGAAAGTTTTGGCTAAAAAGGAAAATATTTAAGTTTTGTTTAACTTTCACTTCATTTTTACATGTTTATTTACTGTTCAAGTCAGGGTTACCAAGAACCAAATTAGGGTAAACTATTTGATGATAAATATTTTTATTGAATTTCTTGATAATATTTATGTTTGAAAAGGACATTAATCAAATCGTTTAAATATTGTTACGTTTTTACCTTTTTAAAAACGTTTAAATATGAGTTCGTTAATTGCAACAAAGTAAAAACAAATATGTCTTTAGTTTTTCTTAAACTCTCTTTATTATTTACACTACTTTTGTGTACCACCGTATAGAACTTAACGATACAACAATAAGAATCTGTTTATTCACTGTACTAGTTCACACAAGTATTCGCTAGATCTTTACAACCACGACTTATTTTGTTCACACGCAACTTCACACAAGGCTGACTAAATTAACTCTCATTACTGCTTGCTTTGTCCAGCCCTTTTATAGTCCGCACGCACGTATGATCAGTATGATGAACGTTCTCGATGTGGAAGGTTCTCGCTCGCGCCTTCTCGAGAGTTCTGCTAGTACATTGTTGTTTGTGTACTTTGCTTATATTGTCCGTTACATATTTGTCGTAGCTGGTTTACTTTATGTTGTTGTTGCTACCTGGTTCGTTGTACACATGTGTGTGTGCAGCTTTACATAATCAACACGTTCGTTGTATTCTTAGTGTTAGTGCGTATTTGTGTCGTGTGTATTGTGTTGGTGTAGCTGGTAGCTTTTGTTTATCGTTTTTATTGTTAAACGATATTAGGTCGTTTCGCTTCGCGTAACACTGCCGCCCACTTAAGCCTGTTCGTCTCGAATAGGCTCATTATCTCCTTTCCCATATTTTGCCAGTCGCTCTATGTGTACGACCTTCATTTTTGCTCGGGGGCTGTTAGCTTTCTGTATCCTGTATACGACATCGTTTAATCGTTTAATTATTTTATACGGTCCATCCCAGCTGGTTTGTAGCTTGGGAGATAATCCCTTCTTCCGCTTTGGGTTGTATAGCAGAACCATTTGTCCCTCATGGAAGCCCTCTGTGTTTGCTGCTCTATCATATCTGGCTTTCATTCTATCACTGACCATTTTTATACGGGTGCGTACAAACTCATGAAGTTCATTCAGGCTTTCTTCTTTTCCAGTGTATGTTTCGTTCCTCTCTGTGGCGGGCTTAACACCAAATTCTAAGTCACCGGGCAGTTTTATCTCAGTCCCAAAGATAACCTTGGCGGGTGATCTAGATGTTGAATCATGGACCGCCGATCGGTACGCCAGTAAAAACCTCGGAATGTGTTCGTCCCAGTCTTTCTGTTGCTCGCTCACTACTTTTCGCAAGTATTCCTCCAGGGTTCGGTTAAATCGCTCTACCATTCCGTCTGACTGTGGGTGAAGAGGCGTCGTTCGAGTCTTCTTAATGCCATATACTTCGCACATTTCCTTGAATACAGCTGACTCAAAATTTCTGCCTTGATCGGAATGTAGTTCTATTGGAACACCGTAGCGGCATACCCAGTTGTTCACAAAAACATTAACTATTGTGTTCGCCTCTTGATTGGGTATGGCATACACTTCCGGCCACTTACTGAAATAGTCCATCACAACGAGAACATATCGGTTTCCGGCATTGCTGACAGGAAAAGGGCCTGCTACGTCCATCGCTATCCGCTCGAAAGGTGCGCCTGAGTTATACTGCTGCATCTGACCTCGACTTCTTCTTGCTGGACCTTTAGCTGCAATACACTGGGTGCAGTTTGCTATCCAATCCGCCACTGCTTGTTGACATCCAACCCAATAAAAACGTTGCTTCAGCCTTTCCAGCGTCTTGGTCACTTCAAGATGTCCTCCGCTGGCTCCATCATGGAACTCCTTTAACACTTCTTTCATTTTGGAGGAAGGCACTACCAATAGGTTGGATGAGGTCTTGCCATCAGCGCTTTCCCAAAGTCCCATAGTGCCCAATATGATTTTGTAAGAGGACCTTCTGCGGATATCTCATTTCTTGTAGGTCGTTTGTCCTCTTCCTTCGCTGCTATTACCTTCGCCAATATTGGGTCACTCCTTTGTGCTTGGGACCAGTCTTCGTTGGCTTCAATCCGCGTTAGCCGGATATCGACGATGGATTCCTTTTTCTCAGCTCTCACGCAATGTTTACACTCCAAATTACAAGGTCGGCGTGAAAGAGCGTCAGCATTTCCATGTTTTATGCCTCTTCGGTGTTCGATCCTGAAGTCGTAAGTCTGGAGGCGTTCAATCCAACGTGCTAACTGTCCTTCAGGGTTCTTGAATTGTAACAGCCATCTCAAGGCGGAGTGATCAGTCCTTAGCAGAAAATTTTGGCCATACAGGTATTTATGGTAATGTTTGATGCACTCCAGCACTGCCAGTAGCTCTCGTCGGGTTACACAATAATTCCGTTCAGGCTTTGACAATGTGCGACTATAGTAGCCTACGACTTTCTCTGTTCCATTGATCACTTGGGAAAGTACACCACCAATACCATACCCGCTAGCATCACTGTCTAAGATGAATTTTTCCCCTGGGACTGGATACGCCAAAACTGGTGCAGCACACAATAGGTCTTTTAGTGCCTGGAACGCCTTCTCCTGTGGCTCACCCCATTGATAGACTTTAGACTTCTTGGTGAGCTCATGTAAACTTGTAGCCACGCTTGCAAAGTTAGGCACAAAGCGTCTGTAGTATGTGCATAGTCCCAAAAAGCTGCGTAGTTCATGAAGATTCTGGGGACGAGGCCAGTCCTTTACTGCTCGTATTTTATCTTCATCGGTGGATATGCTATCTGCTGTGACAAGATGCCCCAAATATTTCACCTGCTTTTGGAAAAATGCACATTTCTTAACGCTTAGTTTTAGTCCAGCCGTTGTTATTCGTTGCAGAACTTCTCCCAGGTTCTTGAGGTGTTCGTCGAAAGTTCTGCCCATCACTATTATGTCGTCGAGATACACCAGGCAAGTCTTCCAATGCAGTCCCTTTAGCACACGTTCCATAAGCCGCTCGAATGTGGCCGGAGCATTACAAAGTCCAAATGGCATAACCTTAAACTGCCATAAGCCGCCGTTCGCACTGAATGCGGTTTTCTCTTTGTCCTTGTCTGCAATCTCCACCTGCCAATACCCGCTTTGTAGATCCAATGTGGAGAACCATTTTGTTCCGGCTAGAGTGTCGAGTGTGTCGTCAATTCTTGGTAGCGGATAACTATCCTTTTTGGTGACATCATTCAGCTTCCTGTAGTCTACGCAGAATCTTGTACTGCCATCTTTCTTCTTTACTAAAACTACAGGTGAGCTCCACGGACCCGATGATGTTTCGATTACACCGCTCTTCCTCATTTCATCGACTAACTCCTTAACCTCATTACGCTTCGCCAGCGGTATGCTTCTGGGTGCCTGCTTTATCGGTCTCGCTTCGCCAGTATCAATTTCGTGTTTGACCATAGCTGTTCTTCCTTGCCTTTTGTTGTTCGTGGCGAAAGCGAAAGCATACCTCTTTAGCAGCTTTTTGGCTTTGGTTTTCTCTGCAGCTGCTAAACCTGCTATCCATTTCTCCACATTTTCACCAAATTCCTTTTGATCCTTGGCTGACATATCGGCAGGTTGCGGCGCTTACTCGCTGTTTATTACCGCCTCTACTGGAACACATTGGCCCACCTCTGAGTTTTTACAGACGACTATTTCATGGCCTGATAGATTTAGCACTCTCACCGGGACTATTCTTTGTTCTGTGGATTTGACGAGGGCCTTTGCTGATATTAAATCCGTCTGTATTTCTGCTGGTTCCACAACCCACAAGCGGTTTTCCACACAGTCTCCATCCATACGCGCCCATATCAGTGATTCACTCTGAGGTGGCAATTTGAGTTGTTCGACCGCAACTATCCTTCTTGCGTGCACTTGATGCTTGTACCCCACGTCTAGAGGTATCTCTACATTTCGCCAACTCATAATCTGTTGCCCCATATTCAAATTGATGCCATAAGCTATCATGAAATCGGCACCAATTATAACCTCGTCCACAATATCGGCAACAATAAAGATGTGACTTACACTAATGTTGGCTATAGTCACCTTCGCCTCTGTTTTTCCGTGGACGGTGGCAGACTCTCCAGTAGCTGTCCGTAGTCTTACATTGCTAAGTGCCTCACATTTTCCCTTCACTACATCTGGTCTGATGATAGACTGCGTCGCCCCGGTGTCTATTGTGAAAGTATGTGGTCTGCCATTTATGTATCCGCACGCCGTAAGATTGTTGTTGTTCTGTTGCATCACTGATATTGAGATTGTGGGGCCCTCGCTTGTGGGAGCCAGCACTTGCCCCTCAGTGCTAGCTCGTTTTAGTTTAACGGAGACTCTTGTGAAGATGGTTGGTAGTTCGCCCGTTTCTTATTTCTTGAGGGTGAGGCGGATCTTGATCTCTTGCGTGGCGCTTTGCAGTTTCTTTGGAAATGACCACTCTTTCCACAATTAAAGCATTTAAGTTTAGTCCTTTGTCCGTTTTCTTCCAAAGCCTGCTTCACCATCTCCTTAACTTTAGTTAAAAGACATTCCTCCTCCTCCACGACTTCCATTTTTCGCACTTTGCTGACTTGAGGTCTAGAAATCGTGCGAGCGGTCTCCTGGGCTAGTGCGAAAGCCACGGTCTCTGCAAATGTTGTCTTCTGTGTGGAGCATACCGCAAGTTTGATGTCATGGTCGCGTATGCCATTAACAAACGCCTCGGTCTTAAAGTTGTCTATCAATGGATGGTTTTCTCCTGGATATGTGAGCTGTACCAATCTCTCGACATCCATTGCAAAGGCTTGAAGCGACTCATTAGGCTTTTGCGCTCGGCACCTTAACTCCATGCGGTACAGTTCTCGTTTATGCTCGTCGCCGAATTTACGCTGTAACGCCACCATTAAGTCGTTGTAGTTGTTTCTATGGCTGGCTGGCATTGTCTCTAGTATCTCGGCTGCTACACCCTTTAACGCCAAAATTAGTTCCAAAGCCTTTTCCTCATCGTCCCATCCGTTCCTGCTGGCTACTGTCTCGAATTGGAATTTGAATACGGATAGGGGTGAGCTACCATCAAAGCAAGGTGTTCTTATCCTGCTGGTACTTTCCGAAACGACTCGCACTGGTTCTGGTCGCTGGCTTTGGAGGTTGTTGATCTTTTCCTCCATCATCACGATTTTTCCGCTGACGGTCCTTTCCAAATTGTCCACTTTAGTGTCAACGGTCTTTTCCAAATTGTCCACTTTCGTGTCAACGGCCTTTTCTAAATGTGACACCCTTTCTTCGACACCAGTGATCCTTTTGCTGACCGACTCATGGATTTCCTGCAGCTTTCCAGATGTTGTTTCCAGCTCCATTTCAATTTTTGACAAAATTGCTGCTTGTAGTCGTTGGTTTTCGGCTCTAGAAGCTTCTTGCACTTCAGCTAACAGTTTTTGATTCTCAGTTCTAGAAGCTTCTTGCACTTCAGCTAGAAGTTTTTGATTTTCGGTTCTAGAAGCTTCTTGCACTTCAGCTAGAAGTTTTTGATTTTCACTTCTAGAAGCTTCGAATAGCTTCTGGTTTGCTACTTGCATTTTCTCCATAATTTGTTCACTATCTTTTCGGGAAGCTTCTTGTTTATCAGCTAATACTTGCATTTTTTCCATCATAGCGGCTAGCAACGAATTTATGTCGACACCGCTAGGCGTTGCAGGGGCCTGTGACTCTCGTTCCTCTTCATCCTCGAACTCGTAGGATTCGATGTCGATGCCCTGAAGCTGAAGTTGTTCCCTTAACCGCCTTTGTAGTTCATTCTTCGTACCCGTTGTTGGCAACTCTAATTTACCCAACTCTCGTTTCAGCCGGTCCACTCTTAATTCCGATAGTTTCATTTTATTTATTTATTTCTTTTTATTTATTTTTACTTTTGAATTTTGCAATCCCACTTCTGACACCAATTGTTACGTTTTTACCTTTTTAAAAACGTTTAAATATGAGTTCGTTAATTGCAACAAAGTAAAAACAAATATGTCTTTAGTTTTTCTTAAACTCTCTTTATTATTTACACTACTTTTGTGTACCACCGTATAGAACTTAACGATACAACAATAAGAATCTGTTTATTCACTGTACTAGTTCACACAAGTATTCGCTAGATCTTTACAACCACGACTTATTTTGTTCACACGCAACTTCACACAAGGCTGACTAAATTAACTCTCATTACTGCTTGCTTTGTCCAGCCCTTTTATAGTCCGCACGCACGTATGATCAGTATGATGAACGTTCTCGATGTGGAAGGTTCTCGCTCGCGCCTTCTCGAGAGTTCTGCTAGTACATTGTTGTTTGTGTACTTTGCTTATATTGTCCGTTACATATTTGTCGTAGCTGGTTTACTTTATGTTGTTGTTGCTACCTGGTTCGTTGTACACATGTGTGTGTGCAGCTTTACATAATCAACACGTTCGTTGTATTCTTAGTGTTAGTGCGTATTTGTGTCGTGTGTATTGTGTTGGTGTAGCTGGTAGCTTTTGTTTATCGTTTTTATTGTTAAACGATATTAGGTCGTTTCGCTTCGCGTAACAATATATTTAAAAAAGACTTATAAAATGTTAAAGTATACATAAAATACATGTATACTAGTATGGAATATATCTATTAGATTGCGGCAATCCATGTAATTTCCTGGGAGACTTGGACTGGTAAATCGGTAACCACCGATATGTAGAGACACCAAGTAATCTTGTCAAAAACCTTATAACAGCTGCTTGTGCCTCATTTCTCCCAGAGAGTGAACAAGATGTATTCGATCACACAAAGCAGAGTGTTTGATTTAGGGCTACCATCGGATTTTGTGCCGAACAATGCAAATTTTCTGAATTATTGCAAGCAAATGAATGTGTTAAGCAGATATTACGCCAGAATTTCATCAACCAATTATCCCGTTGTTATACATTTTCTTATTCTGTAAAAATAAGAATGGAAAGTGAGGTACAAATTTATTTTAGATTCTGATACATCCTAAATTTTTAATTTATTGGTTTGCAGAATTCTGATCTCAACAAATTATAGAATTGTTGCATGCACCACTGCAAACATTGTGCACAGTTACGAATAGACAAACGAAATCATGGAAAATTGTCGTATTAAACCGGCCAACTAAATAGTTATCATGAAGGCGAATTTATTCTATCAGGTGACCACATTTTTACAATAAATACAACAAAAACAGCTGACTTAAGAATAACCGTTGGAGACAAAATGTGAACATTTTTTTATAAAAATGATTTATCGTAAACATTAAATGCAAATATTTGGAAATATTGTTTAAAAAAAGGAAAAAAACTAAATAAAAACATAATTATACCGATTGATGTAAAGCTTGAAAGTACTCAAAAGTGCATTATATTTCGCAACGCGTTTTATATAAACATGACTATGAAAGGCGTACATAACATTGGTAATTTAAGTTTTTAGATAATGAAAAACCTCCGGCTGATACCAAATTAAGAGAACGTCTGTCTGATGCCGTTTTCATACAGGTAACACCATCAGGTGTGTAACCAATGAAGCTATTAATGAATATATACTTAAATTATGTTTGTTCCTTTCAATTACATTTAACATTCAACGCCAATAGACATAACTGAAAACGCACAAGTTCGTATAATGCTTTTGCGAAAATTCTATATAATAAATCTTCGATTCTGCGGTGCTGTTTTCCGCTTCTGAGTTTCAATAAGTAAAAGTACTTACACATTGTGTCTTAGAAATAATGAAGTACATATACATACAAGTAGTTAAATAAACTAATTACTTTTCTTATATATTAAATTAAAGATTCCTTAATCTATTTTAATCAGTACTTGAGATTTTGCTAAATATGGATGTTTACAATATAAAATTTACCAAAAAAATTTAAATTACTGTTAAATCAAAAATGTATCACCTTTTTTTAATTTTCGGTGGTTCTTAAAAGAACTGATTAAAAATAAAAAGTAAGACTTGTGTTGTATGTATGAATTGCTAGAAGGAAAAAATTCCTTTAATATGTAGTTGACAGCAAAGTCTTAGTGCGGCAACATATTTTAGAAATTTTATAATCAAAAGTTTGTATAAAAATGTATAGTTTATATATTTATTGCATTAATTTATTTTTTGTTTTTCACAAAACAAAAGAAAAATAAGGAAAACATTCTGGTGACTCTACCTTTTGGAGCGCAAAAGTGTTGGTACCCCTAAGAAGAAAAGAATATTAATTTAAAATTCAAAGTATAAGGGCCATTATTACAAATTGCCGTTAACTAAAGGGAGGACGTTAACAGGCAGATAAATTGTTTTTCGTTATTATGAGTACCCAATAAGATTGAAGTGAAGATCGTTAAGCTAAAGGGAGGATCATCCTACCTTTAACATTTAAAGGTCACTTTATGTTTAAACTTGCCATATTATATATTATTTTCATTATGGCAACTTCGAATTTAAACAAAATGAGCATATACAACAAAAAAAAAAAAGAAGCCAGCGGTTGCCACTGCGTTAAAAAAATCTTGTATAATTGAGTAGTTTTATCGACATTGCTCCGGCACTGCCATATTTTTGAAAAATTTTATCTGTAAGTTGTAATAACGAAAATAAGTTAAAGGTAACTTCCCAGTTCCCTTTAGCTAAAGGTACCTTTAACTAACCCCAAGTTTAACAACAAGTTGTAATAATGGCCCTAAATGTATTGAAATGTTTTACCTAGTACTTGGTGGGATATCCCTTAAGTTTAAGGACTTTATTTAATCTATTTGTCATTGAAAATACCAGTTTTTTGTGTACTCTGGTGGTATTTGTTGCCAATCAGTAATAATCAAGTTTTTCAGCTGAGTTTTGTTAGTAATTTCATGGCTACGCAACGGTTCATCCAAATGATCCCACAAGGGTTCCAATCGGGGCTTTGTGGAGGAGTATTAAGCCTTTGGGGTGTATTGTTATCAAGCCAAATCTTCACAACACCAGCAGTATGTTTAGGATCTTTGTCCTGTCGGAAGCAGTAATCGCTGCAAATTCCTTTTCATCACTTTCCTTTAGGTTGTTCTTAAGAATATTTAAATACACTATTTTGTCCATTTTGCCTTCAATAATTTCCAAATTGCCCACACCAGCTGCTGCCATACATCCCCACGCCATTATACTACCACCGTCATGCTTTATTGTTTTACGCGTATTCTTTGGATTCAGATCGTCCGTCCGACACGACTCGTCCAAAAAAATCACCTTATCTCAAAAGTCATTTGTTTTATTTTTGTGATCTTTTGCGAAATCTATTCGCTTTTTCCTATTCCTTTCGCTTACGTAGGGCTTTTTGCGTGCTGTGCGAGCATAGTAACCGACTCTATTTATCGCTCTGCGCACGGTATCTGCAGAAACGCTTTTAACTAGCGATTCTTGCAACTCTGCAGAAATCTTTGGAGCACTCTTGAATGGATTATTTATAACCATAGATATAATTATTCTTTCTTCTCTGTCAGTTAACTTTTTGGGGCGCCCAGATCATGGCTTTTTCGAATTCTATTTTCTTTTTTGAAACGATTTATAAAATTTTGAATGGATGAGTCCCTTCTCTTCACTATTACCACAATTTTCGGGGAATGATTTACTTAATTTATAGTTATGAATTACAATACTTCTTTCTTTAATATACAATTCTTTTCCAGCCATTATAATATTTTAATTAATTTTTTTTTTGTACTGCTCCAAATAATAAATACTTTTAGACACGTTTTTAATTTACCGTTATGAATGTACCGATTTTTAACAAAAATTATGGAGTTGGCAATGCTTTTTCGTTAAATATTGCAAGGCGAACTTACACTTTTGCGGTGCCAAAATATGGTGTTACCAGAATGTTTTCCTTATTGTTCTTTTGCTTTGTGAAACGCAAAAAATTTATGTTTTATAATAAAACAGAAATAAACTATAAATTTGTATACAAACTTTTGGCTATAATTTATGAAATTGCTAAAATATATTGCCGTACTAAGGCTTTTGCTGTCTACTGTATATTTTATAAATTCATTTACTTATAACTTACAAAAGGAGAGGTTTATAACTTTATTTTTTATCATCTTAAAGCCCATTTGATTTGCCTTTTGACCTTTCAGGCGCTTGTTCAAATTTCTGATACGGAAATGTATCCTGCTTTCAAAAAACAATTTGTTATTTTCTGGCAACTCAATGAACTCGCTTCTCCCGATCAGGAGCTTGTGGAGGTTACAACAATGCGAAATGCTATTTCTGTTAATATTGTGAAATATACATTCCAATTTCTTAAATTTTGAAACAAATTCGTTTGTCGGATTTTTAAGTATCCTTTTAGCACTTGATCACTGTGATAACCTTTGATCTGGAAGCTTAGTCAAATCAAATAAGTAGTCGGAACCAATGTACTGACTGGTTTTTTTACTTGTTGTTATACTTTTGCTTTTGAATCGTTTTAAGACACACACCCTTTTCTTCTAATGTCAAAGAAAAAACTTTTCATTGATATTATAACAAAGAAACTATTCATTATTAAAGAACCTTTTAAACTGAATAAAAGTCTCCTTTTATTTTGGAAAACCATAACAAATTGGCGACGAGGTAAAACTGAATCATAAGTGCAAATACTAGTGCAAACGCTCGTCATGGATGCTACGCAATTAAATCAGTTTTTGCAGCAACAACAAAGTCTGCTCGTGCAAATGCAGCGAACGATGGAACGCCATGATGAAAATGCAGTACAAAATACAAGAAGTAATACGGTACAAAATAATACTGTAAACGCCGCATTGTTACCAAATTTCGAAACATTCGACATAAGCAAAGAAACCTACAAGAATTATATACAAAGGTTTAAAAATTACTTCGAAATGAAGGGCATTTCCAGCAACAAGGAATATTGTGCAAAACTTTTACTAAACTCCATCGGTGCAAAAAATTTTAACATGGTGGCGGCGTTGGCTTCACCGAAGAAGAATGTGTTGGTGGCACAACACCAATTTCTGTCCAAGTACCAAAAAGAAGGTCAATATAAGTGAATGTGATTTTCTGTCACCATGTGCATGCCGTGCATCAGTGGCCGATCTGTTTTTACGCGCCCAATTTATTAGAGGCATAACCAACAACAATTTGCGAGAACAACTATTACAATCAGAATAGCTTTGGAGGTCGCAAAAGCAGACGCGAGGGAAATTACATTGAAAACATCAGCCACAAGGTTTCAGTTCGCAACCCGATGAAACACAAAAACGAGTTTCATGCAGAAAAATCAGCAAAAGGAAATCTGTGGTCAATTATAAGAAGTAGGGTATAGAAGGGTTGTGCTTGAGATGCGGACGAAATAACCATTTTGCGAAGGAGTCTCGATCAGATAGGAACAAACTCAAATGTACGGGCTGCAACAAACAAGGGCATGTCGTGAAGGTATGTATTTCCACATTACAGAAAAAAATGTCAAATAGCTGGACAACGTCACCAGGACGAAGTTCAACAAATCATGTGCAGAATGTAGAATATGAGGACTGTGGCGTATACAAGGTTGTCAATGTGTATCAAAACAGTTCAGAGTGAAATACAAATACAGAACAGTATTATGCTGAAATAAATATCGAAGGATAAAAATGTGAAATTCGAAGACGATTCTGGCTTAGGATATACATACATTCTTGCCTAGGAGTCAATTTAGGCAACTGAAAATTAATACACCACTACTTCCAGCAAAGATCGTTTTCCGTTCATACACCCAAACAACATTTGTACCAGATGGTAAAATTATAGTGCGTGCAAGATATAATAATGTTGAAATAACCGATGAAATATATATCGTACGTGATTTCTGTTCTGTATTGTTAGGTCGTTCTTGGATCAGACGACTGGGAATTAATTTAAATAATTTAGACATCATTACAACAAATGTTATTAAACAGGTGAGTGCAATTGATGATATTATTAGAGAATTTCCTAAGGTTTTCGAACAGAAAATAGGATGTACCCACCAGAATAAGATTTCCTTGAAATTGCGTGAGAAGGTTTCCCCAAGTTATACCAGGGAGCGAACAATTCCGTACTCATTGACCCAACGCGTTGATAAAGAGTTGGATGAACTGGAAAAATCTGGTATAATTTCCAGGATATAGTGACTGGGGCTCGCCACTGGTCGTTATACGTAAGGCTGATGGGGATGTAAGGCTTTGTTTGGACTACAAAGTAGGAGTGAATGAACGTCTTATGGATTTACACTATCCTATTAGAAAAATTAGTGATATTTTTCATAGTCTACGTGATTCAAATTTTTTTGTAGACTTGATCTTTACAAGGCGTATTTGCATATACCTGTTGATGAAGAGTCTATCTTTTGGTATTAAAACTGCTCCATCAGAATTCAACAGAATCATCGATCAAATTTTACGGGATGTACCAAAAACGGAATCATATTTTGATGACATAATAGTCCATGGATGTACAATGGAAGAGTGCACATACAATTTGAAAGCTTGTTTGAGCTGATTAAGGGAATTCGATCTACACCTTAATAGTGCGAAATGCTCATTTTATCAGGAGAGTATAGAATTTTTAGGTCATGTGGTGGAACATAACAAAATAAAGAAGTCACTTTCGAAGATTTCCGCAATATTAAACATGCCTACCCCTAAGAACGCAAATGATGTAAAACGGTTTTTGGGCATGGTAACATATTATGCGCGTTTTATACCAAACATATCGTCAGTAACTACACCTTTGAGACAACTGTTAAGAAAAGACTCTAGATTTAAATGGACTACCGAGTGTGTAAAATCGTTTGATACCCTAAAAAAGGAATTGGGAAGTGAACGTATTCTAATGCCATACAACCCTGATCTGGAGGTCCAATTAGCATGCGATGCAAGTGTAACGGGTATTGCGGGTATATTGTCGCACATTGTCGACGGTCATGAAAGGTCAATTGCTTATGCATCAAGGGCATTGACGCCACAGCTTGATAGAGAAGCGCTGGCAATAGTTTTTTCCGTAAAACATTTTCATGAGTATTTGTTCGCTCGTCCGTTTAAGCTTATAACTGATAATCAGCCAATCATGAGAATTTTTCACCAAACAGCAAAATTGCCACAGATGACCTATTCACGGTTACAGCGTGACGCCGCGTTTTTGTCGGGATTCAACTACCAGATAGAATGCAAAAAAGGAGTTGGAAATTCTAATGCGGATTGCTTATCACGGGCACCAGATATTTCGATGGCTCCCAAGGAAAGTGCAATGAATCACGAGGTGCACAAGCATAAACCAAATTAGTAATTTAAATATTAATTTTAAATCGCTCAAAGAGAAACCAGTAAAGATAAAGAATTGGTAGAAATTTTATATAAACTGCGCAGCGGTAAAAACAATTTTGAACATGGAATCGAAGCTGAGTATACCATCGACAGCGCTGTATTATTTAGAGGCCAAAGAGTCGTAATTCCTGCAACACTACGACCACACGTCTTACAAGAACTTCATGCAACACATCTTGGTATGACTAAGATGAAGCAACTTGCTCGTCGTTATTTTTATTGGAAGTCGATCGATAAAGATATTGAGAACTTAGTACGATCTTGCCCATCCTGTGCAGTAACTCGAAGCTCCCCGGCTAAAGTGAAAATACATCCATGGGAGGAGCCGGATGAAAACTGGCAACGCATACATGTAACAAGTGATATCGGCGACACCCTGTTTAAGTAGAGTAGATAGAGAAATAAGAAAGAAATACAGTGAAAGAGAGAGAAAAGGAGTAGTAGGATATCAGTAGAAAAGAAAAGGTTGAGAGTTAGTCAGTTGAAAGAAAGATAAGATTCAAGTTGCGTTTTTTAAGTCGGAAAAGTGTAATTTTTGGAAGTAAAGTTGAAAAGTGTATTTTTAGAAGTTAAAAGGTGTAATTTTTAGAAGTTTTGAAAAATAACAATTGAAGAATAAAAGTTTAAAACAAACCATTTTGAAATTAGGTTTAAATAAAAAAAAACTCATTTACTTATTTTTTTATAATATGAATTAAATTAATTTTAATATTTAAATAAACTACTGCTGTATTTAAATAAAACATCATTAAATCGAATCTTTTATTTAAATACGATAACCAACCTTAGTTACATTTGGGGGCTCAACCCATAAAGCCAAATTTAAAACTTCAAAATCATTATTTAAAAAAAAAATCAAGTGGAATATTCTTGTATAATTAAAACAAGTTGAATAAAATTTTAAAGCAAAAAAAATATATATATAAAGGAATAAATAACTGTCGCCGAACTGTAAATTCATTTTTTTCCTCTTTTCTAAAATAAATCTATAAAAAAAAAGGAAAAAGAAAGACTAATAAATAGAAATATAAAGAATAAGAAAATAAAGAGCAGTAGCAAACCAAAAAGCAAAATATGAAATATACTTTTACATAGACAAGTGACAACAACAACGTGCAAATGTCCGTTATAACAAGATCAAAAGTAAAAGTAGATAAAACAGACAGTATTAAAGAACAAATAGAAATTCAAAAAGCAAAAAGTGAGTCAAATTTACAGAGTATAACAGATTGTAACAGAGAAATAAGTGAAGATAAATTCGAAACTGTAAACAATAATCAAAACAAAATAGAAAAAGCTCAACCAAAAATGGCAACGGAAAATGATTTGAGTGAATTAATAAAAATGCTAACGTTAAAAATAAACGAAGATAAAATCAAATCAAATAATATTATAACAGTTGACACTTTTGCCAAAATTATAAGTGATTTTGATGGAAAAAACATACCAGTGAAAAAGTGGTTTCAAATATTTGAAGAAAATACAGAAGCGTATGAATTAAATATCAAGCAAATGTATGTTCATGCGAGGAACAAAATTACGGGCGCGGCTAAAGCATTTATAGAGACCGAAAGTATATCTGATTATGAACAATTGAAAGAAAAATTAATTAGTGAATTTGATCGAAAATACGATAGTTTTGAAATACATAAAATGCTGTCGGGAACAAAAAAGAAACATACAGAATCGTTTTATGAATATGTTTTGAATGTGAAAAGAATTGCAAATTTGGCAGATATCGAGGAATGCGCGACAATCCGGTATATAGTCGACGGTGTAAATATTACAGACAATTTTAAAGTTAATTTATACAGCGCAAAAACATTTAAAGAGTTACGTGAGCAATATGAAATTTACGAGCACATTATGCAACGCGAAAGAGGACAATATAATAAGAATAAAACTAGCTCAGTAAACAAATTCGTGGGAGACAAGCAAAATCGTTGTTTTAATTGCGGATCGAAATTTCATAAAAAAAGTGAGTGCAAAGCTGCTCCGAAATGTTTTAAATGCAATAATTACGGTCATATTTCTAAAGATTGTGACTATGGTAAACCGTTCGACAAAGCCGAAAAGACAATAAACTCAGTTTTCGATCAAAAACGATTTAAAACAGTGTTTTTTATCAATAAAAAAATCGAATGCTTGGTGGACACCGGCGCGGACGTGTCGCTTATGCAAGTAAGTGTATACAATAAACTATTTAATTGTTGGAAATTATTACCATGTGGCTCGGTATTACGCGGACTTGGTAACACAAAAACAATACCGGTCGGGTTGATTAAAGGTGAAATAAGCGTTGATAACATAAAAACAACTCATGAATTTCTGGTTGTTGAAGACATAAATATAAAATGTGAAGCTATACTCGGTTACGATTTTATAAGCAAAGTTGAGTTACATTTGGACAAAAACGGTTACACGTTTAAAAGTAAAGAAGAAGTAGAAAAAGAAATAGTTGTTTACAATATTGATGAAGTCGACGTTGATTTTAATTATAAAGATGCGGTTGAAACATTAATAAAAAATTATGTTGCTGATCCAGCGAGTCAGAGTTTTTTAAACAATAAAGAAATTATGCCTATAACTATGAAAATTATACCCAACGAGAATATGAAACCATTCCGTCACTCTCCATCAAGACTAGCAATGCAAGAAGAAGACGCTCTCAATAAACAAGTTGAAGAATGGTTAAAGAGTGGTGTAGTAAGAAGGTCAACGTCTGATATGGCCAGCAGAGTTGTAGTGGTAAGGAAAAAATGTGGGGACTTCCGTATTTGTATCGATTTCAGACAATTAAACAAAATGGTTTTAAGAGATTGCTTCCCAGTACCAATAGTGGATGATGTGCTTCAAAAATTAAAAAAAGCCAAGTTTTTTACGGTGATGGACTTACGCAACGGATTTTTTCATGTGCCTATTGATGAGGCAAGCAAAAAGTTCACTGCATTTGTAACTAAGCGAGGTCTTTTTGAGTTCAACAGAGCGCCATTTGGCTTCTGCAATTCGCCAGCCTGCTTCGTAAGATATGTGAATCATATTTTCCAAGATTTAAAAAATAACGACATAATGGAGCTCTATGTTGATGATATAATTATATACGATGAAACTGCAGAGGGTTGTCTGAAAAAGTTGGAATATGTTTTACAAGTATCGTCAGAATATGGTCTTGATTTTAATTGGAGAAAATGTTGTTTTATGAAAAATAAAATTGAATTTTTGGGTCATGTGGTGCAAAACGGTACACTATCGCCAGGGCCGACAAAATGTAAAGCTGTTGAGAATTTCCCATTGCCAAAAAACATAAAAGATATACAAGCTTTCCTAGGTCTCACTGGTTATTTTAGGAAGTTTGTGAAGGGGTATGCTCAGATTGTTCAACCACTAACTGACTTACTAAGAAAGAACGCTAGTTTTACAATTGGTGACAAAGAGATTCAGGCCATAGAAAAAATCAAACACATGTTAACTAACGAACCTGTACTTGGGTTGTATGACAGAGATGTCGAAACAGAAGTACACACAGATGCCTCGAAAAATGGTTTTGGCGCTACAATTTTGCAAAAACATGACGACAATTTCCACCCGATTTTGTACTGGAGTAAGAAAGCAACGCCGCAAGAAAGCAGATTACACAGCTACATTTTAGAAGTGAAAGCAGCGTACTTGGTGTTTAAAAAATTTCGCCATTTACTGTTGGGTATAAACTTTACATTGGTAACGGATTGCGCAGCTTTCAGGCAAACAGTTGAAAAGAAAGACGTACCTCGAGATGTGGCGCAGTGGATCATGTATTTGCAAGATTTTTCATATACTGTTGTGCATAAACCGGCAAATCGAATGCGGCATGTAGACTGTTTAATTAGATTCCCTGTTGACGTCTACACAATACACACAGAGTTAACAGCTAGATTACGAAAACTACAACAGAATGATGAGCACGTGAAAGCAGTGACAGCAGCACTTGAGCTAGGTAGCTATGGCGATTATAAATTAAGAGGTGGCCTTGTTTATAAATATGTTGACGGAAACGATCTTCTACTAGTGCCGAAATCAATGGAGGGCGAAATAATACGCAGTGCGCATGAAACTGGGTATTTTGCAGCCGAAAAAACAATGCATGCGATTAAACAACGGTATTACATTCCTCACCTCCAAAAAAAAGTCGAACAGTGTATCAACAATTGCGTAAAGTGTATAATATATAACAAGAAGCTGGGTAAAAAAGAAGGATATCTACAATTAATCGACAAGGGAGATACGCCATTGTGCACAATCCATATTGATCATCTGGGGCCACTGGATGTCACTGCCAAACGATATAAGTATATATTAGCGATGATCGATGGTTTTAGTAAGTTTGTATGGCTCTTTCCTTTCCTCTTTCCCGAACTACAAATGCCGATGAAGTGATTAAGAATTTGAAGGTGTGGTCGGAGACTTTTGGGTACCCAAGTAGAATCATAAGCGACAGAGGTTCAGCGTTCACTTCAGTTATGTTTAATGATTTTTGTCGAGAAGCAAATGTTGAGCACGTGGTAACAACAACTGGTGTGCCACGTGGAAACGGCCAAGTAGAGCGACTTAACAGAACAATTTTGTCGATTATCAGCAAAGTTTCATCACATGAATCATCTAAGTGGTTTAAGTATGTAGGACAGGTGCAGCAGACAATTAATTCTTGCGTTCATAGTACGACGAAATCAACACCATTTGAAGTCCTATTCGGCAAAAAAATTAAAATGAATATCGACGATACCCTGCTAGAGACGTTACAAGAAGAATTAGTTGACCGCTTTGATGAAAATAGACAGCAGCTACGCCAGGACGCAAAACTTCAGATTGCAAAAGCACAAGAACGTCAGAAAAATAACTATGATAAAAATCGCAAAGATTTGGTTATATATAAAGTTGGCGATCTCATTGCGATCAAAAGAACACAGTTTGTTGCTGGAAAAAAACTATCTAGTGAATATTTAGGCCCATACGAAGTGACTAAAGTGAAACGCAATGGACGTTACGACGTGGTAAAGGCAGCAGATTTTGAAGGTCCCAAAACAACATCCACCAGTTGTGACTTTATTAAACCATGGCAACAAGTTGAAGATCACACAGCATCATCTGAGGCAGATGATATTTTTCAGGATGGCCGAATGTAACAAGTGATATCGGCGACACCCTGTTTAAGTAGAGTAGATAGAGAAATAAGAAAGAAATACAGTGAAAGAGAGAGAAAAGGAGTAGTAGGATATCAGTAGAAAAGAAAAGGTTGAGAGTTAGTCAGTTGAAAGAAAGATAAGATTCAAGTTGCGTTTTTTAAGTCGGAAAAGTGTAATTTTTGGAAGTAAAGTTGAAAAGTGTATTTTTAGAAGTTAAAAGGTGTAATTTTTAGAAGTTTTGAAAAATAACAATTGAAAAATAAAAGTTTAAAACAAACATTTTGAAATTAGGTTTAAATAAAAAAAAACTCATTTACTTATTTTTTTATAATATGAATTAAATTAATTTTAATATTTAAATAAACTACTGCTGTATTTAAATAAAACATCATTAAATCGAATCTTTTATTTAAATACGATAACCAACCTTAATTACATACATGTATGTTATGCAGGTCCATTATCCAAGGATAATATTTTTTGGTGGTAGTAGACGCAAAGTCAAAGTGGGAATTTGTAAATCTGCACCAACATCGTTTTCAACAATGCAGATTTTGCAAAATATTTTTTCAAGGAATGGATTTCTGAACGTAATGGTTTCCGATAACGCGACGATTTTCACAAGCCTGGAATTTAGAACGTTCTGCAAAAATAGTGGAATTTTTCAAAAATTCATTGCTCCAGGGCAGCCTGCTACTAACCGGTTATACGAGGGGAACGTTCAAACCTTGAAACACAAACTAACCACAATGGAGAATGAAGCACTGTCGATTCAGGAGAAAGTTCAGGAGATACTTTTCAGATATCGAGCCACACCTTTAATAAATAACAGAACACCCTCAGGACAATATTTAGGCAAGCAGATTCGTATAAGGCTCGACGCTCTCAAACCTGTCAAATTCAACAAAACTAAATTTCCCACTAGTATGGCAAGACAATTAGTTGAGGGGGAGAGGGTACAGGCCCGTTACTATACGAACAACAAGACAATTTGGAAACTTGGTACAATCACTAAAAAGCTTGGCAATCTACACTATATTGTAACGCTAGATGACGGCTTCGTATTTAAAAGACATATCAATCAGCTTCATTCCACTGAAGTGCAAAATCCGGTTGCAGATGTTACTCACGATGAACATCGTGCTAGTATTAATGAGCAGCACAATAATAATGAACCGAATATAGGAGACTTACTAGAGATAACCTCTAACACGACTGATACAAATGCACAACAACCTTCTATACCAAATCAACAATCCACATCTACAAGAAGCATACAACCTTCTATACCAGACCAACCATCTACGTCTACGAGAAGCACACAACCTTCTACATCCAATTAAAAATCTACATCAACATATATGGCAAGTGCGCAACCATCGACTGCAAATCAACCAATTCCATCCATCTCTAGAAGAAACGCGTCAGCGGCTTCAAACCAACTATTACCACAACAGGCAACAAGAGTATCAACACAAAAAAGTAAAACTCCCAAGCGTTTGGCGGATTATATGATAGAGTTTGATTAGAATGTTATATATTTAGATTATATGTACTTTAGAATTATAATTTTTGTAATAAGGGTGAGAGAATTGTGATAACCTTTAATCTGGAAGCTTAGTCAAATCAAATAAGTAGTCGGAATCAATGTACTGACTGGCTTTATACTTGTTATACTTTTGCTTTTGAATCATTTTGAGACACACACCCTTTTCTTCAAATGTCAAAGAAAAAAACTTTTCATTGATATTATAACAAAGAAACTATTCATTATTATAGAACCTTTTAAACTGAATAAAGGTCTTCTTTTATTTTGGAAAACCATAACAATCACATTCGTATTCTACACGATTTAGCTTTCGAATGATATAGCCAGCTATGTATTCTAAAACATCCTAGATCTGATTCTTCTTTGTCTTACTTATCTCTACCATGCCTTCATTGCCAATGGAAAGCCAATTTGTGGGCTCGTCTTTCGCGATTCCCTTGCCAGTAAGGTATTTGCTATTTCGTGCTGAAATTTTAAAAATATACATACATAATTCGGATTATAAAAAATTATAAACATTATCTACTGATAAACATATCTAGGGTGTATTTCTGAAGTCTGTACTAGAAACTTTAAGGAGAAAGGTGATCATTCAACCCATCTTTACTTCGTATGGCATCGAAAAATTCTCAAGCATATCTTGGTTCAGGCGTTTGGTAACTAAATAGGTCATACTGTACTTTTCGACTTACTTGTAAAGCATTTTTGTATTTTTTATTATTATCTGGTTCTGAAAATATTCCAAAGATTTCTTCTGAGGAATTATTGGGCTCAACATTGACTGTGTTATACGAGCCAATTTATCCCTTTGTCGTTCATATGAAATTCCATAGGGTTCCTACACAAAATGAAAACATTCAATATCTACAAATGTTATAAAAAAAATTACCTTTCCAGGATATGTGAAGGTACTCAATTTAGAGTTGAGAATTTCGAAACAGTCATTAGCTAACTGAATAAATTCTGCAGACTCCATGGGTTCATATATGTTCATTCCAAGGGAGTAGCACCGTCTAATAGCATTGGCTGTGGTATTAGAAAATATCTAAGCAGCTAATTTTGCCTTCCTAAAAGTATAAATTCATACATTTTTTATCTATAAAAATTTTTCAGTCATACCTTCACCTTAAACAGAATTATGTTCTTCATTTAACTTAAAACTAATGGACATATTCGACATCGATGTTAGTCCAAGTAAATAAGTAATTGTATGATTAATCTGCTATCGAAATAATGGTTACGGATTAACTAACAAATTGGGTGCGTCGAAAAATGTAAAAATTTTTTCGTCTAGCTTAGTTTGGCTCGAAAACTATTATAAATAAAAAAATATATGTACATATTAAAGTACGTAATTTTAAATTTAATATTAATTTTTTTAACATTATTTTATTGGTTAGTAATAATATAATAATAAAAGAAATTAATGAATGAATGTGTTAAATAATGTAAAGGAACTAAGTTCATGCAAATTAACTTAATGAAAATAAACGCAAGCATAGGCACTTATACACGGAACTTAAAGACAAATTTTTATTTACCGATCTGAAGGAGATTATGATTCCATTATGCTGTGGTGGTGTAGTTGGTGTGGTGTAATTGGTATGGTGTAAATATTTAACTTTCCTGGAGTTGAATCAAGCTCTCACAACAACTTGCGATTTGTTGGACTCACACCATTGCAACGACTGAAAAACCTGCAGTGCTCAGCTTTGAAATTAAATTGTATGCTATTTCTTTTGCAGTTATACATATGTTATTTCCACGTCTTTTTTAATTCTCATACCTGTCGCATGCCGCACGAATTCTATCGAAGTGGATAGAATCCCTTTCTCATATAAATGGTTGTATGCTCTCTGTCCAGATGCAAGTAAGCAAATAGCATTGGATACATCTATCTCCAATGCACAATACCTGGAGACATCAATTTTCTGACCTGGGTGTCAGTAAAAATTTTCCGCATGGAATCTACGCCCAAGTTGGCTTAGGCGAGCTGACATTTCAGCTCCTTATTTTACAATTTCTTAATTTTATTACGGTACTATTTAACATCTGCATAAGAAATTTGTGAACTAAGCATTAAATACAATAAATACAAAAGGTAGAAAAAATAGCTTAAATGATAACAATAGAATTTTTAAGATGTTATTAAATATACTACTTACTCGTTTTGAGTCTATTGTTCTTGTAATAGGCCAGCATTTGTATTTTACAGATCCATTGGAATTTATATTTAATAATCTTTTCAGAGAATATATGATTTCTTATGAACTTACTCTGTAGCTTGTGGGTATTCCAAGAAAGGTTGGTCGAGGGGGTTACTAGTTGCACTATTTATTAATGGTTCATACGCGTTAAGTAGCCTGTGTTGTATATACTTAAATATTATTATATGTTTAAATTATTTATAAATACCCTGCCAACACTTTATTCTGCATTATATGTTCAACATTTGGCATTAATAAAAAACACCGACCAACAGTTATAACCTGCGTCCGGGAAAAGTGTTCAATACACAGGCGGGAGTTAGGTTTAAAAGCCATTTCGCACATGGCACTCCATTTCTGCTTGCTTTTATCGCACTTTGATACGCAAAAAAAATTCAGAAAAGTTGGAGAGGTGCCTCATATAGTCGATGCATGAATCTATGATGCGGGGTAGAGAAGGCATAGTGGTAACAAAAATTCATTTCTGTTGTTCATGTTATGCTTTATTATATTTCTTTCTTTCAAATCAACTGAAAATAATTAAATAAAAATAAGGACTAAAATTGAAAAAATCATGCAACAAAAAAATTATCGTATGAACGCAAAGCTTTTTTGGAAGTTGCATCACCGGTTCCAAAGAAAAGTACAGCTGTACCTCCAGTTATTAAATTTTGTTCGTGTTTGTGGTTTTACGCTGAAGGTGGGCACCAAAAAGGTGTGGGGAGCGACTATCATGCCGCGATAGGACAATCAACATTCAGCGAGGTGCTTGCAGAATTTCTGAACGTCATGGAAATCCAAATGTGTAAAACATGGATTTGTTATCCATCTCAAGCACAGAAGTATCACCGCTCAACATTTTTTTTTTAGAAATTTTGGTACACTAGGAGTTTTTGGATGCGTAGATGGCACACATGTTTACACATTAGCTCCAAAGCAAGCAAAACATCTCTACTACGATCGAAAGGGACGATTTAGTCTAAACGCAACACTTGTAAGTAGGCAGATAAATTTAAATATAAAAAGAAACTAAATTGTAATTGTAGATATGTGACCACGAAATGAAGATCAGATTTATTGACGCTAAACATCCTGGATGCTGTCATGATTCCTTTGTTTGGAATATGAGCAAATTTAGAAGTGCGTTAGAGAAAGAATACTTAGAAACTGGATTGAACATGTGGCTGCTAGGTAGGAATATACATATTTATTTTTATACATACAATATGATAATACAATTTATTCCTTCTTTTCATTATGAGATGCAGGGTATCCACTAGAACCTTGGCTTTTGACTCCTTACAGAGGTTCAGTTTTTGAGCCTCATCAAGAAAAATTTAATGAAATACATAGTAAATGCAGAAATATTATAGAAAGAACAAATGGAGTTCATAAAAATAAGTGGAGATGTCTGCTTGGGTCTAGAGAACTGTACTATGCTCCAAGCAAAGCGATTAAATAAAAATGTATGTGCGGCTTTGCGCAATATATGTATCTACTACAGATGCGGATCAACAAGTGAAATCCTGCCGGAAGAAAAATACTTCAATTACGAAACCGATGCAAACGTAACCAACAACGTGTATCTTTCGGCAGCACAACTAATTCGTGATAGAATAGCAAACTTTTTATGCTAATTTTTTAAATTTTATTTACGGTTTATTTAATTCACTTGTTAAAAAGAATATATGGACATACCTGTATATACTTTGTATATGTATAAAACAAAATTAAAAAAATTAACTTAATGGATAAACTTAAACTTGAGGGAATTAGCTGTAATTTAATTTCCTCAATTTCAATATTTTTTTTTCTAATTTGCTCTCCACTTCCTCTTTCCTATATTGCTCCATGACTGAGTTATTACGTTCAATTTCTTTAATTTTCTTGTTTTCATTGTCATTAATTTTTTCCAGAGAACGACACATTCTTTTCATCATTGCTTTTGTTTCAGCTTTTTCTTCCATAACTATCTCTATGAGCTCGCATATTTTGTTGCACAAATTTTCTTGAATTTTTATTTCCTTTTCCACAAGTTGAGTAGTATTCACCTTGCTAGGAACATCATCCAAGCATTCAGGCACAACTTTTCTACCAAATGCATCATCCCATTTTCGTTTACGGCTGGAAGAAGTACTAGGAAGGATATCATTGTTAAGTTGTTCATTTTTATTGTTTTGGACATCCAAATCAACAGCGAACTCATTTTCAAGTTGCATTGATGCAGGTAATCCGAATGCACTCGCATTTTGAACCCCTTTAACAGATTCCTTCATTTATACTATTTCATATATAGCCTCTTTAGTAGGATTTAGTTTTTTAAATTTTACAAGATCCCCCTCCCGTACCATCTCTTTTCTTCACGTTTTCTGCATCCGTTTTGCGAACATATCGCTTTTGATCATTCCATACCTAAAAAAATTAATTTAAAACATTTTATTAAGTCAGTAAGTAATGTGTATGTACTAAAATATTACCTTTTTCCATTCCGTTATACTTTTTTACTGGTGGTCCTGCGCTGTTTAGCTCTAAATTAATTTTCTTCCAAAAAGCCGCTACATCTTCTTTTGATTCGTTGCTGTAACCACCAGCTATGGAGGGATTTTCCCGCATTCTTTGCAATAAAATCTCAATTTGCTTTTTATTAGTTGAATTGCTCCTGGAAATTTAAATTTGTACTTAATTATTATTAAAACCAAAGATTTCCAATACAATTTACATTTCCCTTTTTTACTATTCGCCTCTAAAAATCAAAGTGAACATAATCTGAGGAAATTATTCACAATAGGGGCAATTTTTTCGAAGTTGCCATATATTCGGGTGAAGAAAATTCATGATACAAATTTTGTGAACAGTGAACAAAATTCTGGCGAAATTTTTTTCACGATAAGGGTGAATGTTTTGCGAATCAAATGTGTTAGAAGCAACAGATATACAGATTGAAAACTGGCGGTTAAAGTAGAAAAACTAAATGTAAATAAACATTTATTTTGTGTTAAAAAAGTGAAAATTTGGAATATTTTTTAATTTCTTCAATGAAAAGTTTAAAGATTTTTAAATATTAGTCGTACATTCGTACACAATGAATATAGTTTATTGTGCAAGAGGTAAGTAAGAAGCTGATTATTACAAGATCAAAAAAGACATATTCCTCATAAAAAATTTTTCTTGCAGAAATTTGTGTTTATTAATTTCTAGAATTAAAAATTTGGTAATATTTTCATTAATCGAACTCTTAGTATTACGTTGTCAGAACTGCAATGAATAAAAAATATAAACGAGTTCCGAAATGTGCTAAACTAAATTGAGTATGAGCCAAATTACACTTCGGGTAAATGGTTTTGAAAACAAAAACCTACCGATGATCTACACATAAAAACGTTTGCTTAAAATTAGGTTCTTTGATCCGACCATTGAAATATTTTATAATGAAATAAATTCTAATTCGAACGTATAGATTTAAAACATCCTCGTGTTTTACTTTGGAACAACAAAGAAAGGGGCGTTCTTGGAGAAGTTCGTCTAAAAGTATTTGACAAAGACCTTGTCGATGGCAATTTTTGTTGAACAAATCTATAAATTTACTCTCCAATGCTTTATAATAATCTACAAAGCCCTGAGGAGGTTTAACTAGGTGATAATTATGGAACTGTTTGCCATATGTGAAGGAATAATCATTTGGGATAATTTTTTTATAAGAGTATCCTGACATATAGACGAATGCGTTGTTTTGACGGATCAGCATTTCTTCGCTGCCCAAATGTTTATCGCGTAACTCAATATCAGTTATAGAGGGGCAAGGGTTTGGTAGAGAATGGAACTCATCCCATTGCGTATGATCTTTATCGTTAGTATACGCTAGGTCTACAATTGAAAAATCTAAGATTTTAACAACTGAGGAAACATTTTCGCAGTTTCCATTTACATAGTGTAACTTCCAGCGTTTTTGAAAAGAACTTGAAATGTTTCGGGGAGTTACACTTATATCATCACCTGAACCTTTACGTATTTGTCCAAGAAAGTGTTCTAAGTGCCCTGGGTCAACCTGCGAGTCTTAAGTCCCTGAAAACCTACTTGATGAAGGTATGTTCAAAGACTTTTTAAGATGGAAATGTTTATCAACCATCCTGAAATAAATTAAACATTTTCGTTATGCCATTCCCTTTCAAATCTGTAATGTTTACTGTCTGTAAATGTTTCTTGGCTACTTTTAAGAAGTGTAATTGTTTTTGGGAACATACGAAAACCGTGCTTTCTCCACAGCTCTTAAAAATATCGAATAAGTTATTAAAAAACTCTAAGTATTCAGCTGTATTAAGGAATGTTAGGACTTATGTTCTACCTAATTTCCCTGACTTATGCAAAGTTCGCATACCGGCTACTACAGCCTGACTTAAAACTTGAGCTGCTAAGTTAACTCTCATCCATTGGAAATTATTGAGATAATTGCGGTCCTCACTTAGCTTAGGACCACATTTAAGGGTATTAGAATATACATTATAAAAATGAATACAATCTGCCCAGGACACAAGTTTATTGTTGAAATAAACTTTTTCTTTAACAAGCAGATAATTTCATGCATAAAATAAATTCGTTTGTCGCTAACTAGAAAATAGGGACATTCTAAAGTTACCCCAACGATTTTTGAGAAGCTGACAAAATTGCCACCTTAGTCGCAACTGGCAAGGTTTTAAGCCTGTTGCTTGTAATTTTGAAATTGCCTCGAATATATAAGTTTTTATTGTTAAGCCATTACAATTTCCATAAACAAAGAAGTATGAAATAGTTTGCAACCAACTTTGGCCTCCTACCCACTTGCTATAATGACCATTACACTTGTCGCTAAGCTACGAGAACGATTTTCGTCCCCAAAGTCCTGTAAGCCTATAATTTTGTCTTTGAACCTATCGTAGTCAAGAAAAGTTTTTAGAGATATTTTGTCGCAGGAGACACAAATCTGTCTTCGTCAATAAATTTCAGCGCTCACTTTAAGTGCCTCAAAAATTTCCGTTTAAATTTCCGGGATCTTTTGGCGAGTCCTTTACGAAGATTTGTAAAGTTCTAATTTCGGGCCAATTTAACATTGGACGTAAATATCTATACATTAAGGAAGAAAGGACAAGCACATCTAGATAAATCAATTTCAATCCAACGCTGTAACGTCGTTGTTTCGGATCACGCATATAATTAGTCAAACTATTTTCTAAACAGACCGAGAGCGTTTTACTAATTTTTGAAGAAATATCATTTTTCTTCTTTAATTCCAATTCCAAGTTTTCAGCCTTTGTCTTGTATTTTTTTACTTCCCTTGATAACCTGGCATTAGCAACCTTCAACCTACCTTTTTTCTAACAAAAATTGGCTACGATAATGGTCCAAGACTACTTTTAATGTCCTAACGTCTGAGTTTGAGGAGGGGTCTCTCTAAAACTACATGGTATTTCGTTGTCCATGGTTACGTCCTCTTGATTTCAGTACATTTGTAAAAACTTGGAATTGTTTTCTCTTTAGGCAATTCAGTTAGTTGATCACATTTCGGAACAGCATAGTTGGAAACACGATTTCCAAACATTTATTCCGGAGAAAAATGCTGACTACACGCGTACAAGCGCTTCGCTGATGACTTCACATTTAAAATACAAAGCCATTCAGCACGTCTAAAAAGGAACAAAAAATAAAGAACGAAAAGCTGCTGTAATAAAAAACACATAAAGAGCCATAGTGAAAAAAGATCAAATTCTAAGCAAAAAAATACCAAAGTTAGTTAATATATCAAAAACTTGAATTTTTTCGGAAAAAAATTTTATTGACCCAATTTTACAAAAATTTCATTTTCATCCCTGATTTGTTATTGAATCAACATATTCATATACAAAATAAATAGCATCTAACCAAAAGCTACAACATCACACATACACTTCTTTAAGTAAATCCAACATAAAAGCAAAATACAGTAAACAAATGTGTCTTTATTCGTACCGTATACTACATACTTAAACTGCCATATCACTGGAATGCCTTCACCAATCTTCCTCGGGTAAACGGCCATCGTTAGGCAGGGACAACTCGTACAACGCCTAGAGAAGTCCAAAATTCAACATTCTACGTAAACTATATTACTTATATAATTTTTGCTACAAAAGGACTGTTTTTATTCACATTTTTTCTACAAAAACTAAAAATCAAACATTTACTGAACCATAACTCCCAAAAACCTTCACCGATTTTCATTAAATAAACAAAACCTTAAAGCTTTTCTCGATATCTAAAACTCATAGAAAAACTTTTCCATAAAACTTAAAAATTAACGATTTTATACCCTGAGAGAAATTTCTACATGCATATATAATAATAAAAAATTAACAAACTGTAGCTAAAAATTACAATCAAAATTAGTCTACTTTATTTACAATTGGTTTCCACCAAAGATTTCCTCTTCCTCTTTATTTTATTATTATATACATATATATCATTATATTATAATAAATTACTTATATATCTGTGGCAATAAATGATAATAGCGTAAGTTGACATAAGTGTTTTTCATTTTATTACATATTCTTATTCTCTTCTTCAAGATCTATAGCTCAGTTAAATTTAATGTATAAAATGTCATTATTAATAAAACTATACGAATTTATATTTTAACTTAAACCTTAGTAAGTAATTAATAATTTTAGACAAAACTCTTAATATCTCTAAACTCAAAATTTCAACTTAAGCTATTATTATTTAATTCCACAGATATAATTGTTGTTGATAAGATTAAATTTAAATAGAACTAGCCATAGTACAAATGAGTTAAAAAAACTCACCTATGTCCAATTCCAAACTCCATAGAAGCAAAACAAAAATTTAAAATTAAATTTCAAATTTTTGATATGGTCGTATAATGGAGAAATAAATATTTGGCTCATTTAATAAAAGTTGACACTTGTAGAATATATGATAATTACAACGATATACAACCGTCTGTGAGGGAAATCAGCCTTAAGAACTGGAAGCCAGTATTGTGTTTTGTTAGAAAACACAAGTTTTACGTCACAAATAAAACACACTTTTAATATTATAAATTAAAAAGGTAAATTTAACAATTTACTACCGTTTGTGAGGGAAACCAGCCTTAATAACCGGAGGTCTGTTTTGTATTTTATAACAAAGCTTTCCCTCACAAATAAAAATAAACGCACATTTAATGTAAATAATAATACATAAGATATTTTAAATAATAATAATTTATAATATATAGCACTTACCTCTCAGCATTCTCCGGAAACCGATGTAGGTTTGAGCCTGGTAGACAGCCCACGATGCATTTTCTGCTCCTGAAAAAATTTATTAAGTTATTTTATAAAATAAATATGAATATATATTTATAAATACTCACATTTTTCCTATGTGCTTCTTGTTACAATGGTTGACGTGGAACTGCCCGACACAAATACTTCTTTGGTAACAATTGTACACAATTTCTATTAAAATAAAAAAGATTTATTTTTATTATTTCACTTATTTTATTATTAATCACTATCTTATATTTAACGTTTTAAACTGTTTATAAAAAACTTACCTTGCAATTTAACCACTACCGACAACTTTGCCAATTATATCACTTGTACGTTGCTCGGTGACTTGTACCACAAAATACAACTTGTACGTAAAAGGCACTTGTATTTCTTTTATTGTTTATTTATATTTATTTTATTATTCTTTCCTTATTTTTCTTCAAAATTTCTCAACAATTTTTCACAATTGTTTTTATTGTATTTCGTGGTTTTTATAATGCGCACCAATAATAAAATGTTAACAATCAAACTCTAGTTTCCATTCTGTGTATCTTGAGATCAATATATGAGATTGTAGTATCAGAATCAAAAGCAAAAGTAGATGTTGAATTGATATTTTATTTTGCCGCATAGTTCCAACCGCCGGCAGATTTCTTCGTAAAAGCTTTTGACCAAGATTGTGTGACGAAACTAAGTTATCCATAGAAACATTTCACCCTCCTTGTTTCTTTTATAGCTTCCAGGATGCAGGTATCGCCACACATAGGTTTTTCTTGAATTTACAAGCAGCCAAAATTTACATCGATCATGAAATCCAAGAAGAAGTTGCTCATCTACAGTAACACAATCATTTGGATTATATTTACAAAGTTGAAAGTGTTTCAGACCATTTTTCAAAGAGGTTCATAATAAGCGCAAATTTGTCATCACTTCTTTGATCACGTGTGATTATCACATCATCAAACCGAATGATATTGTGTGTATGTAAAAACATTCTCCCAAATATAATTGACTGAAATATTGGCCTCCCATAACTCCTGTCAAACAAAGTTAAATTTTTGAATATATTGGGCAAAAAATTAATCTTTTTCGGCCAGCAGTATTACTGCCAAATAAGCGCGAAATAAAATAAATTGTCGTCAATTTCAATGTGATCAGAATCATTGGAATGCTTTCCATATTTGTCTGAGTTATCAATTTACTATTTTCATTAAATGTGGCGAGAAAAGTAGTAAAGCCGAAAGTCCATACCATCCGTTTCATATGCTTTGCGTTACATGCGATTCTTGCTTTCTTTACCGTTTTTATTGCAAGTTGCAATGCGTTTTATGTGACTGGTTTTTGTTTTGATCAGCTGTTGTGGTAAACAGCGAACAAGAACATTTTTTGGAAAAATAGAAAATCAAATTGTAATTTTAAAAGAATTTATGGCATTATTTACAAATTTATGAGGTTACATATGTGATATTTTGTGCTGTTAAGGCCTATGAAAATCCTAAAAAGAACACAAGACGAGTGTTTTCAGTTAATTTATCCTCCATTTTTCTTGTATACAAATTAATGAATATATAAATATATAATATAAAAATAGATGGCAGACATTCAGTACATAAAAACAATCATATATACATATGTATAAACAATCATCATATACATACATATTTTGTTCATGAAAGAAACTGTTTTTAATGTATTTTCCTCTTAAATTAGTAATAAACTTTATTATGAAATATGTTTTTATTAATATTTTTGTAATGCAAAAATAAAAATGCGAGAATAGTAATGCACTATTTAAAAATATTTATAGAAACCACTCACAACAGTATATAATTTGGCATGCCAAGTTTAAAAAACTGCTGACATTTTCCAACACTGCATTAGTCGAATAGAAAAGTAGAAAGTAAACCTACTTTCTATGCGTATATGCATTCTATGCCTTTTCTTTTGTAACGCAAGGCCGCATGAAACGGATGGTATGGACTTTCGTCTTAAGAAAAACTTAGGAATACTTATTTTCGCGGATTGATGCAAATCTTGTTATGCTTAAAAATAATAATGTGAGTTCTACAATATTTCAATAAACAATCATTTAATTTTGATAATTTTTTTCTTCTCATCTTACCAACGGTGTAGCACGGATCGTCATGTATGTTGCTGTCAATACTTTCTCCGGAATCTGAAGACGAGCTTATATTTTCCTCTTCTTCAGAGTTTACAGCGCTAGAAACTTTAAAATCAGAAATATTTTTCATCAAATTCAAAACCGGGGATAAGGCATTATTTGTAGTACAAAATTATGTACATACATATGTAAATGTAAAAAACTTCTCTGTTGTCAAATAACACAAAAAAGTTTTAAAACATTTGAACATTATAAATTTTTTGAATTTTTCACGGCCTGTTTAAAATTTTCCTTTTTTATTTCGTTTAAAATAACGGCTTATACAGTGGTAACAAATTAAGCAAAAGGTAGAGATATTTCAGAGTAATTTATTTATTACATTTAATTAAATATTTATTTAAGTTTAATAAATATATAAATAATGAAACAACTCGATTGCTAGGTATTATTAAAGTAATGTCAGAAATGTTAAAATAATTTTGAAATTTAAAGGCGTTTGAAAAAGATTAGTAAACCCGTTATATATATATATATATATGTCAGATGTCAAATGTTTGCCACAATTTTGTTTTCCCTTGTTTGACTGAAACAACTATAATTTTGTTTTGTGGTCACACTACGCACATTTATTTTCCCATTTTTGTTTCATCAAAAAGCGGCAAACAAAATAATGAGCAAACATGTTTGCCATATGGTCACACCTAAAAAATATTTGCCACAAAACACATGTTTGAGAGAAAATAAATGAATATTTTTTCGTTTTGTGTTGCGGAGCTTCTGTGAAAATTTGCGAAGAAAAAAAAGAAAGACGGATAGGGGTTCGAAAATGGGTTCAGGCTAGAAAGAAGGATGCAGAGAAAAATTTTGTTTTTAATCACAATAAAACCCTAGCAGAACATAACTAGTCAAATGACCGTAAAGTGTGACGTATAAACTAGTCACAACTTCCCATCAAGTTATTAAGGGCAATGTGAAAAACTTGACGTAAACATTCGTGTACATGTGATTTTGCCTCTCTTTCTAACATATGAATTCTTTCGACTGTAAAATATATATCTAACCTGCTCACTCTTTCACTATTTGAAGGCACAAATGACTAGTTACAGTTGACTGGTTATAGTTGACTATAGTTCTTAAAAAATTTACACTTAATATTTTAATTTGTAATTTAGAATTTAAGTTAAATTGTATCCAACCAGTTTGAATTGAGAATAAAGAGAAAAAATAATAATAATACATGTATACAGTATCACAATTACAGGGATGTGACCAACCTTTCCTATTCAGGGATCTCAACCTTGTTTTTTATTTTTTGTTTCCTAAGGTACCGCAACTGTTTGCACCTGTTGTGGCTTTTGTCCACTGCCTTCCTCAGACTATTTTCAAAGTCAGGATTCTGAAAAACATCTAAAAATTAAAAAATAATTAAATGTATGATTATATATGTATGTATATTATATAAAAAATAAATACATATCTATGAGGAATTTGACGAAGAGTCTAAGCTTGATGAGGGCGTGCTTCTCACATCGACCATCCCAATTATAGCCCTCCATCAAGCTATCTTTAAATAATGAGCGGTAATCGTCCCAACGTCTTAGGACACCTTTTAATTTAAACAAGTACGTTGTCTAGAAATTAACTTTGTATTATAAAACGTGTTAACAATTTAATTTAATTACTTACCATTGCTTGCGCGAATTCGGGGGTTTCCAGTTTCCTTTCAATTTCCTCGACTTCGGCAGTGGACTTCAGGGGAAATGAAGCGGCCACTGCGTCCAACGCTTCAGTTGGTTTTCCCCTGTGATGCGGCTGGCGGATCCCTCAATTTTTTTAATTGATATTTTAGCCTCAAAAAGCGATTTGGCTTGCGCCAACATTTCGGGCTTGACCACCAACTGGAAAATAGGCTTATTATAGTTAATATATTAGGGGGATACTACAAGATACTTACATTTTCTTTCATCGTCTCAAGCTTACTTTCTATTGCCTGTTGGTTTCCGGCAATAGCAACCTGGTTTTGACGCAGGACGGCCTGCGCATCCATAACCGATTTGGTCTTAAAAGATACACTATGTAAAAAATACTATAAAATAATTGATTTGTTTACTTACGCATTCCTCCATTTTACTTAATTTCCCCGTCATTAGATTCATTTGCTCCTGCATCTTCTTCAGGAGATCTAAAACTGAGCTAAGCGTTATTACAAATTATTTTCAGGAAGAAATATAATAAAATTTACCTTCATTTGTTCCTTCCCTTGGCTGAACATTTCCAATTGCATACGTCTTCTGGGAAATCGGTAGTTGTTCTAAATGGTAAAAATTATGATAATGTTAATAATAATGTTAGACGCTGTATATCTTTATTCTTACCATTGCCTTCTATATATTCAAATAGATTCTCCGAATTCATGTAAAGACAGAAAAATATAATGTATGATTATTTTCTTTTATTTTAACAATTATTAAAAATTATATTTTATCCATAAAATGAATAATTACGACGAAAACTCATGAAAAAGATGGTGTAAAAGGGGTATCAGAAGAAACTTTCTATCGTGGGGAATACAAAAATATTTCAAATCTATATCTTCTCTCTTAATTTCTATTGTGAAATTGTCTAATTCACTTGCTACAACTATGCCTAAATCACTATACGACTTAAAAGGTTTTTCAAAAAAGTTTTCAGTTTTTTTGAAAATTCTGCACTTATATTTTACACCCTCAGATGATATTTTCGTATCTATAATCTTTATGGGACCTAACGTTCTGCTGAAACAAAAGCTATCTTTGTCTTTTTTATGATTTATTATAAAATCTCCTAATTTAGAAGCACTGATAAAACTTGATTTAATTTGCTGCCTTTCTTCTATCCTAAGGTATATCTGCTGCAAAATTTTGTTTGGCTTTTTAACTATCTTTTTTATATACTGCATATAATTTTCAAATTTATATGCTGAAAATGTATCTAAAGGACCGTACTGTAAAACGCAATCAACTAGATGGAGCAGTCCATGAACATTAAAACTAACTAATTCCTCACCATATAGTCTGCCAAAGTAATTTACGAAATCTTCTAATACTTTTTGAGAAGTATCTGCCTGACCTACATAGTTTATTTCACTAGATAGAAATCTTACACTACTATGCAATAATAAGAAATGATAATATTGGTCACTACTGACACAGCCCTTGAGCAGAAATATACCTGTATAAAGCAGAAATTGCCTAAATTCTGTCGACTTCCAAATTTTTATTTCGTCTATACTCCTAGGGACACGACAAAATTCTGAAGGGACATTATTCTTAATAAAATTCATTCTGTCATTAATTTTTTTGGCATTAGTTTTATTAATTAAAATTTTAAGCACTTTCTTAGTAACTCCTAAATCAACTAAATGCATAGTACCTAATGGAAACTGAGAAACCATTCCAAATCCTGTCTCTTCTAAAATACTTCTTTTTATTTTAAATTCTTCTAAGTGATGGGAAGGGTGACACCTGTCCTGAAATGTAACATCAGTTCTTAAGGGACCTATTTTCTTAGAAAAACATAACCTTCTTTCCCTATATGTATACCTTCCTGACAACATTTAAAGCTATCTATCCCCTAAATAATTAAATGGTACTGATTGAAAATATTTCTGAATGCCTAAATATATAAATTCTCCATCTGGAATGGTGGAAATCTGAATCTCCTTCCTATTTGTGCTCATGAGAGTTTTCGCTGACAAAGGCAAATCCTCAACTCCTACCCTGTTTAAAGTGTGAAGTAAGTCTTCTAAAGCTGTGTGGGATATATTATTCCTAAGAACCCATGACTTAATTTCTTCACGTTTCGTTGCACTACCTATATTTGGCCTAAAATTAATATTTTCTCCTGTATGTACCCTACCAGTCTCTACGCTAGCAGATGATTCACTATCTATGCTAATAGTTGATTCGGTGTCGTCTCTAAGAATTGCCTCAGAACCTACACTAACACTTTATAAAACATCTCTACACTCTTCTATTACTCCTATTCTACTGGCACCTGCTCCTACATTATTTATCATTTTAATAGGTATCCTTTTTACACCACCTTCATTCACGATTTAAGTCGCACACTTTTTTAAAATATTCTACACTTTGTTCAAACTTCTTTTTTTTCCCCGAGAAAGACAGTTTTGAACATTTCTTCTTTTCATTTTTATTATTTTAATTTTATAAAAAAAACCCTTAAAAATTATTTTCCTGCCGATTCTATTTTAAAACTTGAAGCAATGAAAATGAAGCAAATAAATTATTTTAAAAATATTTTATTGTAAACATATATATAAATATACAATTTTAAAACTATTGTTAATCGCAATTCTTTATAATTAAAATTTTGTTACTTATCTTATTCACACTTCACTTTACTTTCCCTTTTTTTTAAATTGAGAAATTACTTTTTAGTTTGTTTTGTTTGTTTTTATTTTATTTTTAAAAAATTGTGGTTTATAAGTACTTTTTTATCAACACCAAGAACACAATTAAAATTTTCGCCTTAAGACGCTATAAACTTTTGTTTTTGAAGCCTACTATGATTAAATTTTTCGAATTAATGTCTAATTTGAAATTTTTTATAGGAATTTTTGAGAAAGGTTTTTATTTCACTGAAAACAAAATGAACTATGCTTGTGTAAAAGGAAAATTGGAATTATGTTGCTGCGTTAATTTGAAATTCTCCGTATTGTCGTACCGTCCACTTCAAAAGTTCCATTCATAACACTGTACTTTGAATATTTTAACCCGTTATTTTCAGGAACAAAATTTGTCGGGATAATTTGGAGAAAAAATCAAAATCATTGCAATAAAAATTTAAAATTTTCTATTACAAAAACAAGACCTCTTTATTTTTATGTACTGAAGAGTTAGGTCGTTTCAGAAATATTTTTCTTTAATGAGATTAAAAAAATAACCATTTTACTGAAAAAATCATTACAACCCCTGAATAGCTTTGATCTAGAAAGGTATAGCAATTGATATATGCATTAACGTGTATTTAAATTTCACACTCTGAATAAATCTCTATATATGCAGGCACCCAAATATTTATACGTATATAATGAATACATCTACAACGAACAAAAACTTTCCATAAAATAAATTATTTATTTTATTCAAATTTGATTTCATACATTTTTTTTCGATTTTAGTGATGTTTAAGCTTTGCTAGTTGGCAACACAGCCTTAAACAGCTGTTATTTGCCCCTGTTTGACCTTACGTAAAATATGTAAGAGCAAACAAATATTTGCCCAAAAATCACGAAAATATTTGACAAAACATTTAAAATATTTTTGTTTGACGGCAAATAATTTTATTTGCCGAAATCAACGTTTTTTTTTTTGTTTGCCACTCAAAATTATTTTGTGGCCAGTAAACCCGTTGGTGTTTGAAAATTAATCAAGGCATTTTTGTAAATTTTTTTCTCCGCGTATTCACGAAGAGAAGAAACAAATACGCGAAAAATATCGTTACTTAGGTAGTATGAGTGAAGGCCAATGATCTACAATAAAACTTCCTTAAACATTCCTACACACACCTCCTTTTGGGTTAGAAATAACATCTATTCCAATGGTACCGGCTCTTAATTTTTCAATATGTACCTTTTTACACCACATTCACGTTTTATTTTGCACGATCGCTATACATGTGATTCAGTATCACTTTTTTCTTTCTTAAAACACTTAAGAATTGTACTGCTTTGCATGTGTTCCATGTAAGTTCAATTTACTCTCATAAGTAAAGAGTACCTTTGTAGGCAGGTAAATTAAACCAAATACTGATCTTTCGTCTGACGATACTCAGGCTATTTTCAAACACGTGGGGATGTTGGTACTGGCGGGGGACGTGTTTCCATATAGACAATAAAATGGATTCATTCCAATATTTGGACATTATAAAACAAAATATGAAGCAAAGTGTAGATAAATTAAATATATTGGACACATTTATGCATTGTTTTAATGTTTTGTAATTGTCTATAAATCCGCATCAAAAAATTTTTTTTGAAATATATCCATTGAAGTAGAAAATTCAATAAGATAATATATTTATAATAATATATTAAGATTAGAAGATAAGAAAAGTTCAATGAGATCGAGTTTTATACGTGTTTTATAAACTTGTAAATTACATGAGTACGTTAACATATAACCAAAAAAAAAAAGAAATAATACATTTGCATAAAAGAATTCATTCGTACTTTTTAGTTTCTAATACAAAAAAAAAATAAATAAATTCATTAATAAGAATTGCATCGAAAAAGTTTTTGTACTTTAAAATTTGCATTTATACCTAAGGCTTCGAGTTAAAAACGAACTCCAATCTTTACGTTTTCTTTTTGTCACTCTATCTTTAGCATGTACAAAATGCTTTTGAAGAATAACATTCATGTCTTTATCTGTGCTTTCATATTTAAGATGACAAATATCTGAAACAAAATATTTTCTTTTTTAAATATTTATATTAAAAAATATGGACTTACTTTTAATTGTTGTTATTAGAAAGCACTTTTCGGCACTAGGTTTAGAGCTGGTCCCCTTCCAGCTGCACAATTTGGCTAATTCATCCGAATAAACTCCAAGAAAGAAATTGTGGCGATCCTTCGCCGCTGGTTTCTGCAATAAATTCTTTCTGTTAAATATAATAAGTTATAAAGAAATGACATACTTAGTTAATAAGATAGTTGGTTATTTAATTAGTTAGGTAGTTAGTTTGTAAGTTAATTAGTTAGCAATTAGCTTGTTTGTTACTTTGTTTTGCCATTTTCTATACTCACAAATGTTTGAGTTTTTCCTCATTCTCCTGCACTAAGGCATCAAAGTTATTTAAATCATTTATATCATTAGACGGAAGTTTGTTGGGTGTCATTAAGTTTGCCTATTATTAAGCTTTCACCATGGTGCTTTCGAGCTTCCAGTTTTACTGCAACAACTTCTGTTATTTTTAACAAATTCCGGCTATTTCCTTCCTTCAGCCGAAAGTCCATACCATCCGTTTCATGCCGCCTTGCGTTACACGCATATACCGAAAAAGTAGAATTAGTGTAGTTGATTGTTACAAGTTACAGAAGAAAAAGCATAAAATGCATAGAATGCATCAAGTAGGTTTACTTTCTACTTTTCTATGCGAGTAATGCAGTGTTGGAAAATGTCAGCATTTTTTTAAACTGCATGCCAAATTATGTACTATTGTAAATAGTTTCTATAAATATGTTTAAATAGTGCATTACTATTTTCGCATTTTTCTTTTTGCATTACAAAAATATTAATAAAAACATATTTCATAACAAAGTTTATTACTAATTTAAGAGGAAAATACATTTTTTAACACATTTCTTTCATGAACAAAATATGTATGTATATGATGATTGTTTATAAGTATGTATATATGATTGTTTTTATGTACTGAATGCCTGTCATCTATTTTGAATTTATTAATTTGTAAACAAGAAAAATGGAGGATAAATTAACTGAAAACACTCGTCTTGTGTTCTTTTGAGTATTTTCGTAGGCCTTAACAGCACAAAATATCAGATATGTAAACTCATAATGCCATAAATTCTTTTAAAATTACAATTTGATTTTCTTTTTTTCCAAAAAATGTTCTTGTTCGCTTGTTTGCTGTTTACCACAACAGCTGATCAAAACAAAAAACCAGTCGCATAAAACGCATTGTGTGTAACTTGCAATAAAAACGGCATAGAAAGCAAGAATCGTATGTAAAGCAAGGCGCATGAAACGGATGGTATGGACTTTCGGCTATTATCTCCTTTACTTCTTTTTCTTAAATCCATAATTTCATTTTTTAAGGAACTATTTCATTACGCAAATCCGTAATTAAATTCACAACGCTTTCCGATTGGAAGACGTAAACATTTGGAACTGTAAATAAGGTCTGAGTAAAGATCAAAACTAATATTTATCAATGTTTTACTTACATGTTGTAATATTGTTTGACGCGTATTGAAAGTCTTCTGACACCAAGAGGTTATTTGTTTTCATTGCTTATTATTGGTGTAAAACAGTAGATGTTGTCTGAAGAATTACGCAAACATATAATTTTTTGAATTGATTGGATGCAAAAAAAGAGACGTCATATTGCTAATTTCTTTGGCAACAAAACGTAAAACATTTTCCTCTTGATTAATTTATCCTGAATTAGGCAAAAGTTGTCAGGTTCTCGTAAGGAAAAAAGAACAATCCGTTAACAGTTACGTTTAAAATTTTGCCGTTTTTGTATTTCTTTAAATATGGTTGATTTAGTTCTTCCTTTTCCAAGTAAAAGCTGTTTTCTACCTGCCTTTTGTAAATTTGAGCTGCAACGTTTTGCCCCTTGCTTATTTTGCATTTTATATTTCGTAAATAATTCTCAAACTTGAAAGCGCTTATATCGTGAAAATTGTACGTTAAAAAGCTGGATTCGTGCAATGATGGAATTTCATTAACCAATGATTTTAATAACTTTTCAGAACAGTTGTTGTTTTTCATGCAGTCATTTAAATCTAATAAAATTCTTAAAGCCAAGGATATTTTTAAGAAGTGGTTACATCTTTCTGTACTTAAAATATTTTTTAATATAAAAGGACCTGTATAAATCTGGAATTGCCTTAGCTCTGTAGTCTTCCATCTTTCAAGATCTTATAAGCTGCCAGGCTTTCTTTGAAACTCCTTTGTTATATTATTTGAATTAAGACACAGCTTTTTTGAAATTATTCCACATTTCCTGACACTTCGCCTTTTTTCTTTACCCAGGCATTTAATAACGTTGGCAATACGCCTAAACATACAACGTGCATATAATCTAGAGAGCACTGTACAACAATATCTGTTTAGTTCTTCTAATGGTGAAGTTAACTGCTTCAAATGATGTTCGGGTTGAGAACGATGCTTGACTATTTGTCCTTCCTGTGTACAGCGAGTACAGGAATAGTAGCCAATATGCCCCTTAGTTCCTTAAACAAAGGAGTCTGCTGGGGCATCAATAACAAAACAACGCACTTTAATATTAAAAAACTTATCAGCAAAAACCAATCCTTCTTGCATCAGAGCATTAAGTTCTATTATAAATTCCTTTAAAAAATCATTTGCGCTTTTGGGTTTTTGTAATTCCTTCAAACACGCCAATAAGGAACACAGCTTGATCCAACAACACTTCCTAAAATCGGACAAGCTTGTTTAGGTTGCTTTTAAATAGCGGCAGGCTGTCAATCCCAAAATCACAAACAATATCCAACAATTTCCACTCGTTTCTTACCAAAAAATCGGTTCATCCGTTTTGTAAATGGTAATGTATAATGTTCCTTCACCAACCTTTCTCCCAACAATTGAAATATATGTTTTTAAAAGTGTCCTAGCGTCTTGGAGCTTTTATATTGCATGTAAGCAACAATAATAATAGTTCATTAATTGCAACAAATCTTACTTGAAATTGAATTGCATACTTAGCTAGTTCTTCACACAAATTAAATTCATTTTGTTCACTTTTACTTTCATCACTTGAATTATAAAAACTGACACTCTTAATGAACATTGACTTAAATCTTCATGTTCTTGACTGTTTTCTTCAATATGATTCTTTGTACTTTTTTCAGTCTTATGTTTTTTGGCCGAAATTAAATTTTCAGCCTCTTTTCTTGCTAATCTTTTTATTTGCCAATCTTTTTGTTTGTTTAGCTGATATTGCCTTTTTCATTTAAATTTATTAACAATATCTTACTTTATTTATTTTTAACCTTTAACTTAATAGGAGATTTTAAACAAATTTCTTTAAAAAAAAGAAATATTTTCAATTAAAAAAAATTAATTGTACTTTATTTCATAGCCATCTTTTACATAAATGAAAATTTATACAGAGAGGGTGTAAAATTTGCCACCACATATCAAGTTAAATGTTAACATTCTTATGCAAAAAACCTTATTATGACCTTAAAATGAACATTAGTTAACGACTTTTAGCTTAAGAATCCATTATTAAAAAAGTATATGCAAAAACAGTATTTTAACTAATATCCATTTTAATGTTTTTTTTTATTTGATGCTGGCAATACCATTATTTTATTCTGTCAAATTTTCCTAACTGTTGTGTATGAACGATTATTAGTTCATTTGGTATTCGTGTCTAAATTTTTTTTGTTTTTATACAAAATAATTGTTTTTATTAACATAAAAATGGGGTTGCATTTGTTTATTTAATAAAAACATTGTAGAAATAAAATAAAATAACCAATGTAATTAAAATATTATATTTTGATTAAAGAAAGTATTAGAGTACCGGTTTCTTTAAATATGTTTTGATAATTTAGACATCACTAAACTATTTTGTAAACAAAATTTATATTTTTGACAAAAAGAATAATTTGCACATATACGTCTAAATGTAGATTGCACAAGGCCACGGAGATCACCAGCATCATCCTAAATCTAAAAATGTAATCTTAAATCTATACTTTCCTTGTTATTCAGTTTACATACTTCCCTACGTTCCCAACAACGCAATGCTACTAACACCTGCAGCTCAGGGGAAGTTCCATTTCCTCTTCGATCAACTTCTATATCTGATCGTATTAGACTTACAATTTTTTAACCGTTTCTTTATTGAAACGGTACTTGGATTTAAATTCTACATCTGGAACCTTTATAGTTTCTTTTGAAATTCAAAATTAATATATTTGTATACAAATTTTGAAGTCGCCGTAGTCTAGTTGGTAATGTGTAGGCTTATTACACATAAAGCCAGGGTTCGAGCCCCAGGCCAGACATCAAGACAAAATACAAAAAGTATTTCTTCGACGACTTCCTCTCAGCAGATTTCTGGCAAAAACTCTGAGAGTAAATAAAATGGCTATGAAAAAGGTTCTCACAAATCTGTCGTTCGGAGTCGACTTTAAACTGTGTGTCCCACCACTCATGTATAAAAATTAACACACACAATATAAGTGGTGTGAGAAACTAGGACGTTGTACAATGGGTCAATTCGATCTCCGGGTACTGTACTTGTCTTAATTGACAAGTACACGTCCTCTAACCTAACCTAACCTATCAAAATATTTTCCAATTCTAATAAACTTACCAATTCTCCGGATTAAATTGAGTGTATCCATTGTTTTTTAATTTTTTTTAAATTAGAATATTTTTCACAAAATGTCAAAAATTGTAATAAAATATGACATATGACTTTAATGTAGGTTTAAAGTGGGGTTGAACCATTGTTAAATTTCTTAGATTTAAAAATGGTTTACTACAGATGTTTTAAGCTAATTATCGTTTTTGGATATACTTTTATCGAATTTAGCTTAACAACGGTTAGTAAGCATGTTGTAAGTTTTTTTTTGCATAAGATTAATGTATTCACACGTTTTAATTTTTTTTACAACTATACGATCTTTACACTTCAATGTACCGTTTTTAAATTAACATAAACTGAATTTGTTGACATTTAATAAAAAATATGCAAAAATGTTCCATTATACTTGAAAAAAAAAATAGATAACAAGCAGTGTTTAATCATCCATTTGCGCAAAAGATGATCATAAAATACGTAATTACAATCACTTTTCAAACATCTGCATGATTTGTTTTCGATTAAGCGTTTTTCAATCTTCAGTATAAGTGGAATATAATAATAAATAACGAAAATAATAGTCACATTTTAAACGTCTGGATGATTAATTTCCGATCGGTATACAATTTTTTATTTTACTTTAAATCGAACTCATTTTAGTCATTGGCGCGAATCATTTTTGAGTCCTTTTTAATCGTGTAACTGTCTAAGTTTTTGATAACCAAAAGTACTCTAAAAAGACTCAGCAAGGTGATTTTTCTAAAAACAATATTCCAAACTTTACCAGGGTATATATATTTTTAATTTTAGCTTTTTTATCGACTTTTACGCATGAGTAGGCTGGAAATTATTAAAAAAAAATTAAAAAATGACCTGATTTTTTTCCGAATTTCACTATATATAGGACGTTTAATGTGTGTGAATTTTTTATTTCTTTCTTCAGCGTATAAAAAAGAGGCGGGTAAACGTTTTTCTGAAATAATAGCTGAAATTGCATTTAGTTTTTATGCTATTTCCAGATACCGTTTTATTTATGTAAGTTGTGGCAGTCATGGAAGATGCTATGATTCACAGATATTTGAGGGTTCCAATAATTAAATCAATGTAATCATCTAACTAATTTTAAAAAAATGTCCCAGTATTAATAATTGGCGATTCCGCATTCTGCATAAGTGAAAAATTAATGAAACCGTATCCTTTCAGCGTATTGCCAAGTCCCTAACAAAAGTATTTTAATTATGCCCTCTCAAAATGTCGTAGAGTGGTGGAAAACGCTTTTGGACAACTGAAAGCCCAATTTAGGCGCATTGGGAAAGGCATCGATAATGCCATAAGAAATGCCGACGTTGTCATCTTATCTGGCGTTGTACTCTACAATTTTTTCAACGAAAATGACTTTATTAATGAAAAATGGTTAGAAACTGTGCAAACTGTTTAATTAAATCGATAATATCCAGACTATACTGTATTGCTTACGGACTATAGCAGTGAAGATTTCAACCCTGAAGTAATAAGACAAGCAATTTCAAGATATGTGTGTAAGTATTAAGTGTGTATATTTTTTATTGAAACCACTAAAGCTTCCCACATATGTGTACGACTTTTAATACTTACGTGGGCTGGACAACTTGCCAACTTGAAGTTTCAAAATAAAAGTAACCTTTAGTTCCTTCAGACATAAAGAAAGGTGCTGTAAATACTTTAAGAAAATCGGTCCAACCGCTTAGTCGCATATAGACTTGAAACAAATATACAGTCAAACACTTTAACATATATAAATATCGATAAAAAATAATGTTTATTTTTTAATCTTTAATAAATTAATTAATCTTCATAAATTAAATATACTAAGTAAATGAGATCAAAATAACAAGTAACTTAATACACACTTTTGATCCGGTACGAAAATATAAATCTATAAATTCAATTCACATAAAACGAAAACAGAATCTTAATTTTTAATGCTGGTGTATTCCAGCAGAGCAAAATAAAATAAAAACTTAAGGTCTCTTCAAAAATTCTATAAGTGCCTTCTGCACACCGGCTTCCTTATCCACATAATTTTTTAAAATATTCTTCTATTTGAATAATTTTTAAAAAAATCTTCCAAAATTTGTTGTTTTTCTTGTAGCAGCGGTCGACGATGGCGTAGTAATGGATAGTGGTGATGGCGCTACACTTGGTGGTGATATTGACATCGGAGATGATGTCAATGGCGAAAATGGCAATGGTGAGGGTGACGGGGATGGAGGCGTAGGTTGTAATGGTGATACGTCTTTCAGTGGTGTTTGGGATGAGATAGAAGTATTTATATCTTAAAAAAATAAATTTCATTACACATTAGTAAGATTATATACGTTTTTTTCTTACTATTTACACTATCAACCACAAGTCCTTCGGAGTTGTAGGTTTTAGAAGGGGCTAACAACGATTCTACTTCCTTGTAGAGGTCGCAATCCGAGGGTGAACCACCAGTTGTTCCAATTATCTGTTTTTCATTTCTTAAAAAAAAAATTAGTTTTATATTTGATTTCAAATTCTAAATATAAATAATAATGTCACCACACAAACTATTTTAGGGATCTAGATTGATTCCATTTCCAATGTTTGCCCAGAATAAATACTTACCGATACCGTGCGGTTATGTTATGCATCTTCGTTTTGAGTACTGGTACCGTGTATTTATAACCTTGGAGTTCAAGTTTCGCCACCATTTCTAACATTATATGATTATTCTTCATTCTTTCAGCCCATACCTCTAATAAGGCCCTCTCGCTACCCTGGTCCCACTTGCTTACACTTTTTTTCTAATAATGAAAATAATAATTAAATGATATTTGCTTATTAATGCTACAATTTTATATATTTACTTACCTCTTTTATCCATTGCCAAATTACAAATTTAAAATTCGCACCAAACAAACAAAATAAAGAAACCATGTAAACAGAAGAAAAAAAACAAGGCGAAATAAATAAATGTCAAACTGTCGTGGAAACGGGTTAATTGGCAGTGACCGAATTAAGTAATTCAACTGTCCGTGAGAACACGGTTTAACAGTATTCATTTTTCGTCGTTCATTCTGTTTCTATTATATTCTATTTATTTAATACAAATTTTATATTTTTTTAAATCACATTTTTTGGGATTGTGTAAAATAGCACACGAAAATAATTTAATTGGTACCACACACAATGTTAATATTTTGGTTAACTATAATTTTCTTGAAGGAGATATTTTAAAATTTTGTTGTCAAGCTGTAAAAGTTTATATCAGCTAGAGCGACAATGCTGTTTTCAACGTCAATTCAAAATTCTTTATTTTTTTACAAATTGTAAGAAAAAATTTCACAAAAAATCAAAAAAGTTTCCTTCAAAAAATTTGCTGCAAAATTTTACGTTTTTCATCGGTCAGTACTTTCAACTTGGTTGCCAAAGATCTCCAAATGAAATTGGCGCACGACTACTGGAGCGATTGTTATGATACAGTAAGACCCCGCTTAATGCGGAGGATACCTTCCAATAAGTTCCAGTACTAAATGAAACAGCGTTCGTACTGCGATTGCGAGTTCGGAAAATACAGTAGCAATCTTTATTCTGGACAGATTAACAAAAGAGTGTCAGTATACACCGTCGAATATAGTGCACCGCTTTTGGTTAGTGCATAACCGTTTCATTTGCACACACACACAGTGTACGATTTAGTGGAATCCCAATACTACCGCGTAATACAGAAACGGTAGGCGCGGTCTTACTGTAATTTTAAGTCAGAATTTTATTATTTATATTTATTAATTTTTTCAGCATTTAAACCAGGGTTTACCAAAAATTTTTTGGTTGAGTATTAGTGAGTAAGAGAGAGAAAATAAGTTGAGAGAATTTAAAAGTAGAAAAGTGTTAGTAATATACGCTATTTTTATTTTCATTTCATCAACATACATATGTAAAGCTATCTATATTTGGCTTAATAATTTTAGAAAAATAAAATAAAAATCCATTTTTTATTTAAAGAACATAAAGCTATCCATTTATGGCTTAAAAATTAGGTCATGTTTTTCAGATAAATAAAAATAAAAAGAATAAAAAACCCATTTTTTATTAAAGGCAAAAAATGAAATACGCTCAGCTGATGACATACACCATTTTTAATATACAATATTTTTTGAGTGTTATTCTGAAATCAAATGATAAAGCATCCGCCGCACATGTGTTCTTGTCCCAGTCTGATCGACAACTAAATCAAAGAACACAAGAATGCGTGTGAGTTCTCTCTGCACAAACAAACAAAACTTGATACAAGGCGAATTGATTATAAGGTGACAGTGCCTCGGCAACAAATACAACAAGGCAAAAACAACATGCATTTTGTTTTTGTGAAGCTCCCGCACGTTTGTCAAAATCAGCTGTCATTTGTAAATAAAAATTTGTAAAAAATATCAACAAAAATATACATTTGTTGCAAAGAAAATTAAATTTTAAGTAAAAACACTAAATAATTCTTGAAAAATATAAAAAAATAAGAATTACGTATGTATACATAAATTGAAACAAATAACTGTTTGAGATATGTACATATTTGGCTTTCAGTGGAGTAATTTTGGCCGTCAAGTAGATTCAGCCAAATATCATTGGTCCCTGATGTTCTTCATATTTTATATATCCTGATGAGAGATTCCATTCCGCCACATCACATATGTACATTATTCCGGAATGTATACGGAATTTCATTCACGAATTTCAGACAAAGCTGAAACACATGTTGAAGGGAAACAAATTCATCGTCACCATTTCATATACATTTTAGTGCCATGAATTTCACTCTTTCAATGTAAAACAATTTTACTTATGTTTTTAACAAATTCAAATATTTTGGCCTAATCATTGCATCAAAAAGTGACTTTATTTGTAAACACCCAGCAAAAAATAATGTGCGAAAGAAGTTGAAATTTCGATGATAAACGGGTTCTTCTTATGTGAAACATATGGGTATGGGCCAGAAAAACAGTTCGTAATTCAATGAGCTTTTAATAGCAATGAAAATTCAATGACTGAGTTTTACAGTGAGTACAATATTCATTAAAATGACGGAACTTAGATTCTTGTATATATTCTTTTGCAACTAACTGTTCCCGGACTGTTACTCTTCCACAAAATCATGTGGCAATTTCAAACAAAATGGATTGGTCTTAAATACGGTCTAAAACGAGTACAGGCTTCTTACTGCGTTCTAGAACTAGTTGAGAAGATATTTCAGGTTATTGTTCATATAATGATAGAGTGAAAGCGCGATCTAAAATAAAAAAGTTAAAATGATTAATTAATTCTGGTGTGCAGACTTCCGCACCACCATTGAGGGACTTCACATGGCGCGTTGTCATTTATTTTTAATGGCTGACATCCCCAGTAGGCATACACCATTTTATTCATAAATTTTATTACTTTAATACAAAGATTTTTTGGAAATACATTAGATATGAAAAAGGCAGTAAATGTGCTAATGAAAAGGTAATTATAATAAGTAATAATAATAATGATAAAAATAATAATGATAATAATGAGTAAATAAATAAATACAATAATTTAGCTTACAACTTAATTTTGAGCATTTTTTTACTTACGCAACTCTGCTTGGACTTCTGTATTTTCAGCCGATGATTCAAATTCCGAACCCGAAAATGAATCCTGCATTTGAAGAAAAATCTTTTTACATGCTCAAGAAGATCAATCGACCTACTTTTCTCGACCAGGCGCTTATTGAGGTTCCGACAGTGAGCAATTTATTTTATGGAATATTAATTCCATTTTTTAACTTGGCTTAGAAATGTACTCGATGGTTTCTTCAAAGAACCCATGTAGACGAATTGGAATGACATTGTTCCTTTTCCAGGTTCAACTTCTTTATCATATACCCTGCAATATATTCCAGGGCATCCTCATGCAGAAAACCAATGTCATCCAAATCCGTCTTATATAGGCCACCAATCTGATCCTCCTCATATAAATTAGGTTGATCTTCAATATCAAGTACATCCGTCAATTCCGCAGAACCTTCAGTAACACGATTTCCAGATGTGATGGCATTTGGGCCATTAAGCCATTCCGTCTTGTCGTCTTTTACGTTACCTTTTCCGCTTAGGTGTTCAGTGTTTTTTGCTGAAAATAGAAATATTTATAAAAAAAGTAAAATAAAAGTATATATTTTTTATGAAGACATACCCAATATGTATTTGCGTAGTCTATATTTAACATCCTTTGGTGTAGGGTGATCATTCAACCCACCTTTGCTTCGTATAGCACCAAAGAAATTTTCCAAGTTATCCTGGTTTAGGCGGCTCGTTAGTATGTAAGACATGTCGTACTTCTTTACATACTCGTGAAGCATGTCTAAGGATTTGTTTGAAATAAGAATCCCTTTCTGGAATTGTTCTATAGGTCTTTTACCGGGAATTATCGGGATTGACATAATTTCATTCATTCGATCTATTGTTTCTCTTTGCTTGTCTAAAGCAATGCCGTATGGTTCCTTAAGATATACTGTTTATTAAAAACATAAAAAATTTATGAACAAAAATGAACTTACCTTCCCAGGATAACCATAAGTGCCCATTTTGGAGTTATGGATATCAAACCAATCGTTGGTTAATTTAATAAATTCTGCAGTCTCAATTGGCTTGTATATATCAAATCCAAGCACATTGTAACGCTTTATGGCACTGGCGGTGGTATTTGAAAAAAGTTGTGTAGCTAATTTAACTTTTTGTCTTCCTGCACCTTTTACGGAAAGATATTCGTCGCTCAGTTTATACGTAATCGAGGCATCCGACTTTTTTGTTTCTCTTAATAAATCCGCAATGGTTCGTGAGCTTAAATACTCTTCGTTAATTATTAAACCTGTATCCACGTAGTGGTTTCGAACAAGCTTAATTAAATGGGGTGCATCTGCAAAAGCGAATATCTTATCGTCCTCGACAATAGGGTTAGGAAACCACGGTTTTTCTAAGTTAGTGAAGAAAATTATAAAGTAATTAGTAAATAATGTAACATATTTAAACTTAATCTAAAGAAGTCTTAGTGTACCTTAAAATCTAAGATTTTTTTTTTTACGGATATATTTTAACCAAAACGTATCTTACTACGAAACTTAGAATCTAATATAAAAAGGATTTTTTATTGAATAATATTATTTCGACTTAAAAATTACTTTAATATTAAATCTTAATTGTTAATTACCAAAAAAAATATATACTCTGCGATGTCATAACTATTCAACCTTGTTCATACGTGTGGTGTGATGTATAAAAACTTACCTATAGATACACCTAAATCGTTCCATAACTTACGATTGGTTGGTCCTAAATCGCACACCACCGCCAAAACTGCAAATCCTGCCTTGTGGAGCTCAATAATTATGCTATTTAATATCTCTTTGGTCATTTTGCAGTCGTAACTAAAAAATACAGGCTGCTTCCATGACTTCTTCAATCCTCGAGCCATGACGACTTGAACGTAGTTAGCTGGCTCTCTCACAACGTCACCAGCTGCATCATACTCGTATGTCTCCATAACATTCATTTCGATCGACGTATGCAATATTCCTTCCTCGATATTGACTTTTCGGCACCAACGCTGTAAGGTAGTTTCGTGGGGTAAAGGATATCCCTTTTTATACATATGTCGATATGCCCTTGGACCAGATGCATGTAGACATATAGTACTTGAGATGTCTTCCCATCTCCACTGTATTGGTCCAGGAGACATAATTTTCCGAATCTGACCTTCTGTAAATATTTTTCGCATGCCCTCTATTGCCAAATTTGCTTGTTCTAATTTTAACTTTAGGTCCTTATTTTCAGATTCTAATATCCGAATTTTTTCTAAATATTTTGACGCTTCTGATGCGAAAATTATAGGGCTATAAGTACATACATATTTACAAATGTTAATTACATTTTAATTGGGTAGATTTGCTTACTCTGTCTGGGATTCCTGAGTTGTATTAGGAACACTTTCTTTTTCATATGAAACAAATGTTGTACAAAAGTCTGTGGACAGTATGTTCTGACATTCTAATAAAGGCGATGAAGTCATCGCTTACAGCAGTTTTCGATACATGCTCATACCTGTTTAAAAAGCTTGACAAATTACTTGACTGCTGATGTGAATATGGTTCTCAATTATATATTAACTTACCCAGAATTTTCGTCATTTGGTTTCAAATGTTGTATGGAAGGCACTGCATTAGGCATTAAATATAATTTACTACCTGTAGTAATTATATATTGTGGAAGAAAGTGGTCAATGCAAATGTGAGAGTTTGCAAAAAAATGCTTTTGGCAGAGCTCGCTCCACTTAATTCGCATATGTTCATCTTTTGGAACTTTAAAAAAAGTGCTCTTTCCCAATTCCTTCTTTTTTACAAATTGCACACCAACGCATTTTAGCCACAAATTTGTTACGAATTTACACAACTTTTAATATTTAATATTTTTTTAAAAAACTTTTCTATAATTTGCACTGTTTAATTTCACCAATAAGGATTTCTTAGTTTTGAAAAGATTTTTCTGTAATTTGCGATTTTTTTTATTTTTTGTAACGAATTTTAAATTCCATTCAATTTACTGACAGTTAAGAAATGTAAACAAATTTTGACAAACGTGCGGTTGCGGCGAATTACAGCGCAAAAGTCAGCTGTGCTTGTGCTGTCACCTTATTAGTTGCATCATGACTGGATAATTGCTGTTAAATAACATTTAAACCAAGGCGAATTCATAGTAGGTGACCTTATCTCTACAAGTACAACAATGCAAAAACAACAGGCATTTTGTTTTTGTAAAATCTTCTTCGATTGTCAGAAACAGCTGACTGAAGAATGACAATAGGAAGAAAAATGGTAAAAAAAATTTATAATTTTTATAATTTGATTGATTCTTTTAATTCTTTGAAAGGATGACGTGGTTAGACAAGTTTTAGAAGAGATAAAGGCAATATTTGAAGAAAATTGTGCACAGGCGTAAGTAAACTGATGTTAAAATATCAAATGATTGATATATGAAATAAATTAATGTGTTTAGAGCAAATTATTCAGCTTCTATAGATCGTACTTTATGGCCTCTATTGAATTTTCGTCACGCAGCTTTGCAAAGGAGTAAAAGATGTCTTCTTACATATTTGCACCAAAGACTACAACGTATTAAAGCATTGAGTTAGAAATTTGGGCCTATTGTTCCCGATGATATAAAAGTAAACCTGTTGTTATGTTGAGTATCATAGATGCCCTTAGCCGATTTCTATATACTGAAATTATGGAATGTGATGAAGAAACTAATGAATCCGCCATATATATTAATTTATATAAAACTTTAAAATTCAATACGATAAATACCAGCCGCAGAGATTAAAAGCACAAACCATGAAAACAGAATACTTTGTTGCCACTGAAGTTTTTGGTATGGATCGTTACGTCTTAAAAGAGTACCATGAATCTCAAAATCTTAATGAAACACAGAGCCTTTAATTATAGACTAAATAGAGTACGTTTATGTGGTAAAATGGCATTTGATTTGTTATTTTATCGTTTTAAAATTTTTGAAAGTTTCGAACAAATTGATAAGATCACGGTTAGACTGGTTATTAAAGCGTGTTGTATGCTACATAATTATTTAACACAGTCTTTGGATCAACCTTTTAGCCACGACGACAATGGCAATAACATTGATGCATCGCCGAAAATGTGTATACCTTTGGCAATGCAGTTTTTTGAAAAGCATGAAGATTGTTCGCAAATAAGTGAAAATATTGGCAATTATTGCGTTAAGGAAGGTGATATACCACCTGTTCATCTTTTGTTTTCATTATAGTGTGTTTTCATTATAGTAGTCCATATTGTCCCATTGCGTGAACGTGTTAAAACAAAAATGTATTTCTTTTTAAATTTTTTTTAAATTAAAATTTGAGACGTCTTTTTATGTATGTATTGCTAGAAGGGAACAAATTACGTTAATATATATATTATAAATTTATTTTCATACTTACAAAAGTAGAGATTTATATATAACTGCGTTGCTTTGCCATTTGACCCTTCAGGCGCTTATTTAAATTACGAATACGAAAATGAATCCTACTTTTAAAGGACAATTTTTTAACTTTGTCCGGCAACTCAATTACTTAGCTTCTCTCGATCAGGAGCTTGTGAAGGTTACGACAATGGGAAATATTATTACCGTTAATATGGTAAAATATATGCTCTAGTTTCTTTAATTTCGTAACAAATTCGATTGTCGGCTTTTTTAAGTAACCTATTGACACCTGACCAATCCACGGATATGAATCTTGATGACATTGGTATTCTACAAGACTTAGCTTTCGAATCACGTAGCCAGCTATGTATCCTAAAGCATCCTCTTGTAGAATACCAATGTCATTTAGATCCGAATCGTCTAGGTTGTTATCTCTTCTATTTGTTCTGGCTCTGTATTGTCGTCATTGAGTACGGCTCCGCTGTCTGGCATAGTGCTGGTATCTAAAATACTGCCTTCGTTGTCAATGGAAAGCCAATCTATACGTTCTTCCTCCACGTTCCCCTTCCCTTGCCACTAAGGTATTTGGTATTTCGTGCTGTAATTTTAAAAATACATATACATAATTTGGAATATAAAAAATTATAAACATTATCTACCTACAAACTTACCTAGGATATGTTTCCGAAGTCGATATTTGAATTCTTGAGGAGAATGATGATCATTCAGCCCACCTTTACTCCGTATGGCTCCAAAAAAATTCTCAAGAACATCCTGGTTAAGTCTGTATGTCAGTATGTACGTCATGTCGTATTTTTCAACGTATTTATGAAGCATGTTGGTCATTAGTATACCTATCTGGAAATATTCTAATGATTTTTTCTGCGGAATTATTGGGATCGACATTGACTTTGTCATACGAGCCAATGTATCCCTTTGCCGCTCGTGTGAAATTCCGTAGGGTTCCTACACAAAATGAAATGAAATATATTCTCCATCTACAAATATTGTACAAAAAATTGCCTTTCCAGGATATGTGAAGATATTCAGTTTAGAGTTGAGAACATCGAACCAGTCATTAACTAATTGAATAAATTCTGCAGACTCTATGGGTTTATAAATATCCATTCCTAGGGAATATCACCGTCTAATGGCATTGGCTGTATTCGAAAATAGCTGAGCAGCTAATTTCACTTTTTGCCTTACTAAAATTACAAAGTTTTTAATGTACACCTAATTCTGTTTTTACACGGTTTTGATATAACACGGTTTGAAAATAAAATATTTTTAATTTTTGTTACACGATTTTATTCCATTTAGCACGATTTAAAATTTTCTGTGCTTAAATTTTTTTGTCAAATTTAATTTTTGCAAAGTATGTTCATATCACAAATTTAAGGGAATTCCCTTTTTGCGCGACAAGCAAATTTACTGGTCAAAGCAAATGTAAATGGCACAAATTTAGGGGAATTCCCTTTTGTGAATACAAACACAAAGGTCAGAGCAATTGAAATGTGTTAATATTTTGTGTTTGGTAAAGAAATTTTTTATTGGCAAATTTGTTTTTCTATCGTTACATTAAATTTAACGCATTAAGATGAAAGGTAAGCCAAAAAATATTTTATATTTATTAAGTTATTTATATTTTTAATTTTGGTAAATATTTTATGAATCCCTAAAAGAAAAAGTCCTTGTTTTTCACTAATTTTAATAGGTTTTAGAGATTAGGAACCAATCACCTATTTTTGCATACGATCAGTGTCTTTTTTTACACGGTTTTTTTACACGATTTTTTCTGGAACCAATCTACCGTGTAAAAACAGAATTAGGTATATTCATATATTTTGTATCAATAAAAAATCTTCAAAATTACCTGCCTCTTTAACGGAAATTTGTTCTTCACTTAATTTAAAAGTTATTGACATATCCGATGTTGATGTTAGTCCAAGTAAATCGGAGATTGTACGAGGACTAATAATGGTGTTATTAAAGATTAATTCGCTATCCAAATAATAGTTACGGATTAACTTTAACAAATGCGGCGCGTCAAAAAAAAGTAAACACTTTTTCCTTCATGTTAGTTGGGCTCGAAAACCATGGTTTATCTTCCGAAAAATAATGTATATATAACAAATTAGTTTCATTTTATTTTAATTGTTAGTAATAATATGAATGAGAGAAAGTAATGAATGATGTGTTAAATAATGTAAAGGAACTAATTTGAAATAATGAACGTAAACGCAAACAAAGACACCCGTACAAAAAGCTTAAAAATGAATTCTTATTAACAAAATTGTATTTACCGATCTGAAGGAGCTAATAATTCCTTTATGCTGTGGTAGACCACATACCGATGTCCTCAGCGTAGCCAAGAAGATCCCCAGTAACGAAATAATTATGTAGTGTTGTATTAGTGTAGTGTAATTGATATGGTGTAAATATTTAACTTACCTGTAGTTGCACAAAGCTCTCTCAACAACTTCGGATTACTGGGGCCCATATCACATACCATTGCAACAACAGGGAAACCTGCAGTGCTGAGCTTAGAAATTAGACTGTATATTATATCTTTCGATATTTTGCAGTCAAAATCATAATATACAGGCTGCTTTCATGACTTTTTTAACCCTCGAGCCATAACTACCTGGCTTTCTGACAATGTCAGCAGGGGAGTCATACTCGTAGGTTTCCTCTACCTTCATTTCATCGAAGGCCAACACACAAATTTTATCACTCAGCGGCATATCAGTCGTATGCCGCATGAATTCAATTGATGTGGATAGAATCCCTTCGTGCAAATTGACTCTTCCATACCAGCGTTGCAACGTTTTGAAATGAGGTAGAGGAATGCCTTTTTGGTATAAATGCCGGTATGCTCTTGGTCCAGATGCATGCAAGCAGATGGCACTGGATATGTCGCTCCACTTCCAAAGCACATTACCTGGACCCATTAATTTCCTGATCTGGCCATCCGTAAAAATTTTCCGCATGGAATCTACAATCGAGTTGGCTTGGGCGAGTTGACACGATAATATTACGATAATACGTAACATCATCATAAGAAATTGAAGAACTAGGCAATAAATACAAAAAATAAAATAAATTGTAGGCGGGTGCCCTGGTAGTCTAGTGGGTAGTGTGTTAGACTATTAGCGTGAGGGTCGTGGGTTCGATTCCCACCAGAGACTCTGGTCTGTGACACAACACCGAGTACATAGTCAAGTTACTTCGCTCGTATATTATTAGGATATAATTTGTAATTGTATTGTAATTTATAAATAAATAAATAAAATAAATAGTAAAAACAACTTAAATATTAACAATAATAGAAATTTTATGATGTTAATAAATAGACTTACTCGGTTTGAGTCTGCTGTTCTTGGAGTAGGCCAAGATTCTTATCTCTTCTATTTCCATAGGAAGCCTGTTTAATTATTTATATTTATTAATATATTTAGAGAACATATAATTTCATATAAACTTACTCTGCAGCTTCTGGGTTTTCCTGGAAAAGCTTGTCGAGGGGGGTCCTATCGGCATATATTTTGCTCCGATAAAAGATATACAAGTGCCTGTTACTTACAAGTGATATAAGTGGCAAAGTTGTCATAAAATTGCAAGGTAAGCTTTTTTTAAACAATTTAAAACATTAAATACAATTTCAATCTTATTGAGACTTTCAAGAAAGATTACATACGGAAAATTAACAGATAACACTAAATGATAAAAAATTTAAAACTATAGAGTATTGTTTTAATAAACATTAACGACATTATAATCACGAATAACGCCACAAGCTTAATTGAACATATAAGTACAAGATTTTAAATCAAACGATAAACATGTAAATTATATTATATATTATTATATATAAAACTATATATATATACTATACATAAAAACAAAATATAATAGAAAAATATTAGCCTCTATTCGATCCCGGATATGAATGTCTATAAAACTGTGGTAAACGGTATTCATTTGCACTTATTAAGTCCTCAATATCCTCATGTGTAATTCATATCGGCGATAAATAAATACTGTCCGACCAATTAAATTCAGATTGAACCCGAACATTTGTCATCAATCGGTTCTCATGGTATCCAAAACGATCCATATATTTCCTCAGTAAGGATAATGCGTACAAAGAAAAGGGTTTCACCACGGCCTTTCCATAAATAGTTGAATTTGACAATTTTTTCACAAAGTTTGCATAATTTGCATTAACACAGAGTCTCAGACAGCTTCGTTTCAAAATATCTAGCTCCCTCATTACTGTTGGGGAAACAGAGAACCATATGGGAAATCCATAAAGCATTGTAGAACGGATACACACCTTGTAAATTATAAGTTTGCACCTTTGGCTCCAATGTGGATTTACCAATAATTTCGAAAACATGCCCTTAATACGAATGCCCTTATCCCTGGCAATTCTGCCATGTTGATGTGTTTATTTTGATGCCTCCAATCTAGGTAAAAATCATTAAAGAATGAAAGGTGTTTTTTCGTTAATTCCATCGCCTTCTCAGGGTCTATGTCGTGTGCTCAAACGAAAGAATCATCCGCATATAATATACTTTTCGATCCATTGAATATATGTGGAAAATCATAAATTAGGATACTATACAATAGTGGGGCCAATATTGCACCCTGAGGGACACCGCAATAAATATTCCCTATGTCCGATCTTGTGTCGTTAATCTCTACAAAAAATTTTCTATTTTCGAAATAGTTTTTAAGCAATTTAACGATAAAAACATATGTACATGCATACATAATTGGTCATTACAATCCTTCAGTCAGGATTACGACCACTTATGTTGTGTGGGTTAATTTTATACTTGAGTGATGGGACCTACATTTTAAAGTCGACTCCGAACGACAGATTTTTGAGAAACTTTTAATGGCAATTTTATTTACTCTCAGAGTTTTTGCCAGAAATCTGCTGAGGAAGTGGCCGAAGAAATTCTTTTTGTATTGTGTTTTGATGTGTGGCCTGGGGCTCGAACCCTGGCTTTACGTTTAATAAGCCAACACAGTACCTACTAGACTACGGCAACTTCTAACGATAAAAACATTGCAACGTAATTGAATGAGCTTATAAAGAATACCGAAATGGTACGACCGGTCAAAAGCTTTCTCGATATCTAACGAGACTGTTACAGTGCATCGCTTATTTCTCAAATTGACGATAACATCGTTATGTAAGAAAGTCAGTGCATCTATCGATGAATGTCCAGGCTTAAAACCGAATTGGTAAATGGGAGGTACACTCAAATTCAACATGTTGGACAACATTGATATTAGACGCGCATTATTTATATCATTTGGCTTCTTAACAAGGGATGTTGGGGAAATACCCATTATTCAAACAGTTATTAAAAATAACTACTAAAAATTCTATTACTGAAGGTGGTAAAGTTTTTAATATAAAGTTAGATAAATTGTCCGAACAGAGAATTTTTTTAGAGTTAAGATTTTTTACGCAATCATTAACTTCAGAAACATTTGTGAAATTAATACTATCTGTGTGTGCAATGCGTTGGAGGCTACCTTAAAATCTCCACTGGTCCGAGGACAACTACTAAGGTAGGCGTAAACGGTGCATGAAACATCCTCAATATTCAGTCTATCGGGAGCAGAAAGTCCATAGACGTCTGAAAAATGTCTTCTAAAATGTTCAACCTTATCAATGTCTTCATGGTAAATATTATCACCAACCTGAAGTTTCTCAAAGCCTTTAGACCTTCTGCAACCGACAAACTTAAAAACCTCCTTAAATGCCCTAGGGTCCGGTTTGATATTGTGCACTCTTCTGTCGACTTCCGTAGCTTGTTGTAATTCTACTTGTTCTTTGATTATTGTGTTAAGCAGCTGAATTTGACAACACAACAATCTGTATTCATCTGAAGTTCTTTTACCGTTTGTATGAAATAATTTCTTAAAATCTTTATGCCAACCGTATGTTAACTTAAATAGTTTCCGAATATTCTCTGGTACAATAAATATCTTGTTCTTCATTTCTATTTTCCTTGTATTCATAGTTATTTCAGAATTAATACTATCCTTAAATAGCGGAATATTAGCATCAACCTCATCATTATCCAAATTCCTATCCGAAGGAATGCAAATGCCTAACATGTTAAAATGAAGACTTTCCCGGAATTCCTCCCAATTAGTTTATTCAAAACATATAAAAAATTTTGCAGGGGATAAAACTAGATTAAACTCAGGGAATTTAAAATTCAATTTTGATCTGAAAATGATGAAAGTCTGTTTAGATAAAAATTCGTATGTATCGTATCTATTAAATTTGTCGTTAGTTAAATCTGATCTAAATATGATGAGGCTCCCAGATAAATTCAACCAGTCATGGAAACACTGACCGTTTAGAGAGACAAATTAGTGGGTACATAAATACTACCCAATAAAAATCGCTTGATTTCACCATTGAACGACAAGTTAATTACTATGAAACAATTTGGAAATTTTAAATCTGGTTTATAAATGGGAGTAAATTCTATATATTTCTTTATAAGTATTGCGATACCTTGACTAGAAGTGTCCCTGATAGGATTATAGTTCTCGAAGGAGACTCTTGAATTGACACGTTTCCTGAACAAAGCAAATATCCACTTTATTATAATTTAAAATTTTAATTGATTCGACCAAAGATCTTACATTAAAAGTTACAAATATTAAATTATTTCGGGACATAATTAATTAGTACCTCTTTTAATAAAACCCCATATTCCCGCTTGGGCACCTCTAGTGGCGTGGTTCTATATGTCTTAATAAAATTTATAATTTTCGTTTAATAGGTTTATAGCCTTTGGCTTATTAAAATATTCACCGAGCTTAATAAATTCTTCTATCAACGACTGTGTATTACCTTGATAATTATTAGCCTTATTATGGAACAGGCTGGCCAACGAAGTTTTTTCGTTGACTGGCTGACTGTTTAAAATAGCATTATTAAGATTGTGTCTAATCTCATCCTTTCGCGCTTTGGCCTTAGCCAATAATTCTTTTTCCCTCTTGATGTATATTTCGTAAGAGGGGCAACCCCTATAACTCGCAACGTGCCCAACTTCAACACAAACTGGGAACATTTCCCTTTTATTAATGGTGCAGACGACCGGATCGTGATCCAAATCACATTTTACGCACCTAAATTTTGTATTACAGTTGCGGGCTGTGTCCCCACGATTGACACCTAAAACAATTTCCCTCTTCTTTGACTTGGATGTTTCCCAAGTTATAGACTGGTTTAATACGAATTTAATTAATTATTTAAAATTTTTACCACTCACTAGGGTAACCACAAATAAGCCAGTATCGTGCTTATTCTTAGCCGAATATTGTGTAAGTAATTTATTCACTTTTTCGATTGTGTGTGGACTTTCAATATCAAGAGCAGTTTTAATGTCTGACACATCAGCCATATGGTACAAACCCCTAATTATTACCGAAACTTTTCTTAACTCTGGTGGTGTAAATGAGTATGAATGAATATTTTGAGACCGAAGCAACTCCATCATTTCTAAATGTACTTTAAAGTCATTAAAGTAGAGTTTGCTTTTATTTTTAGAAGAGTTCATAATTTTAAAAACCACCTTGGAGGATAACTTATTCAATTGTTCAACAAGTGTTTTCACGGTCACATTATGTAAAATAATTGGAGGACAAAATTTGCTCCTTACCGGTTTACCACAGTTTTTACCAATATTTTTATTTACATCTGGGGTCGCCATTTTGCTTGTCGAAGCACTTTCGTTAACTTCAATGTTGTTTCGTCCAAATAGCTCAAAACGGCTGTGTGAAATGGTTGTGGAACCAAGATTGGAAACATCTACATTTGACTTCAGTGCATCGCCAGTCGACTGTCCCGATCTGCAATTATCCTGGGCCTTTTCGATGTGACCAGTTGGAAAGGTAATTCCGTGTTGGATGCAATTTCCATATTATCGGCAAATTTATGTGCGGAAATTCCAGTCTGTGACATAAAATCTCCAACCTTGTCACTAACAAGAAACCTGTCCCTGTCCGGAGTTCACTTCTCAGTATTTGGAATCATGTCAACTGTATCATTCAGTGCAATATCCATCGATATGGAGAATAACTAATACTCCACAAAAATTCTATGTGAGAAATATTATATTTCCCAATACTTTTAATTCAATTTAAAAATATAAAAAAACGTGTTATTCTCAATCCCCAGAGTTGCCCACCCTCTAATCATATTAAATACAAGTGAGTGATTAATAATTAAAGTGCAAAAATAAGTTAAAGAATAAAAAACATATCTGTTTTATTTTAATAGAAATTGTTTACAATACACCAAAGTATTTGTGTCGGGCAGCTCTATATCAACAATTATAACCAGAGCACACAGGGAAAGTGTGAGTATTTGCAAATATATTTATTTTATAAAATAATTTAATAAGTTTTTTTACAGGAACTGAAAATGCATCATAGGCTGTCTACCAGGCCCAAACCTACATCGGTTTCCGGAGAATGCTGCTAGGTAAGTGCTATATAATATAAATTATTATTATTTAAAACATTTTATGTGGGGGAACATTTTTTGTATTTTATTACTTTATTTTGCATTAAAAGTGCGTTTATTTTTATTTGTGAGGGAAGCCTTTGTTATAAAATGGAAAACCGGTTCTTAAGACTGTATATCGGTATTAAGGTTGTATATCGCTTGTTTATCTTTTTAATTTGTAATGTTAAAAGTGCGTTTGTTCTTAAGGCTGGTTTCCCTCACAAACGGTTTTATATCGTTTTCATTATACTACATATATATTTTACAAGTCTCAACTTGGATTAAATGGGCGAAATATTTATTTCTCTATTATTCGAGCTTATCAAAAATTTAATTTTAAGTTTTTGTTTTGCTTCTATGGAGTTTGGAATTGGACATAGGTGAGTTATTTTTGAACTCATTTGTACTATGGCCAATTCCATTTAAATTTAATCTTATATATATTTAAGTACTATATTGTAATATAATGTATATATTGTAATATATGTATATAATGATAATAAAATAAAGTTGACTAATTTTGGTTTTCATTTTTAGCTACATTTTGATAATTTTTAAGTTTTATGGAAAACGTGGATCTGTGAGTTTTAGATCTCGAGAAATACTTTTAGTTTATTTAATGAAAATCGGCAAAGGCGTTTGGAAGTTATGGCCCAGTAAACGTTTGATTTTTAGTTTTGGTACACAAAATGTGGATAAAAACAGTCTTTTTGCAGAAGAAAGTACATAACAAAACATTTTTTCGTGAAAAATGCAAGTAGTATATTATTAACTAAGTTTAGTAGTTTTTTGCTTAGAATTTGATCTTTTTGTTCCTTTTTAGACGTGCTGAATGGGTTCCTATTTTAAATGTCATCAGTGAAGTGCTAGTACGCGTATAGTCTGCATTTTGCCCGGGAGTACATTTCTGGAAATCGTGTTCCAAATGAATTGTCTAGAGAGAAAACAATTCCAAGTTTTAACAACTTAGTTTAGAAATTTGATGTAGACAAAGGTAGTGAAATCAAGATAGGGAATCAGGGCGACAAGATTTTAGAGCACGTAACCATGGACAGTGTCAGGGTCAATTTTGTATCAAAAACAAACTCGGCCGTTAGGACATTAAAAGCCTTGAACCATTATCGTAGACAATATTTGTTAAAAAAAAGATTAAAAAGCAAGTTAAAGGTTATCTAGAGAAGTAGAAAAATACAAAACAAAAGTTGAAAACTTGGAATTGGAGTTAAAGAAGAAAAATGAAAAAAATTAAAATTACTAAAAATTAGTAAACCGTTCTCGGTTTATTTAGAAAATGGATTGAGTAATTACACCCGTGAACCGAAACAACGATGTTGCTGTATCGGACTAAAAGTGATTTCCTTTTTCCTTTCTAGTGGTTTAACAAGGAAAACTAATATTTTCGAGGCAATTTCAAAATTACAAGCAATAGGCTTAAAACCTTGCCAGTTCGCTTGCGACCAAGGTGGTAATTTTGTCAACTTTTCAAAAATCGTTGGGGTAACTTTAGAATTTATTTTGTGCATGAAAATATCTGCTTGTTAAAGAAAATAAAGTTTATTTCAACAATAAACTTGTGACCTGGGCAGATGTTATCCATTTCTATAATGTAGATTCTAACACCCTCAAATGTGGTCCTAAGCTAAATGAGGACCGCAATTATCCCAATAATTTCCAAAGGATCAGAATTAACTTAGCAGCTCCAGTTTTAAGTCAGGCTGTAGTAGCCGGAATGCGAACTTTCCATAAGTCAGGGAAATGAGGTAGAACAAAAGTCCTAACATTCCTTAATACAGCTGAATACATAGAATTTTTAAATAACTTATTTGATATTTTTAATAGCCGCGGAGAAAGAACGGTTTGCGTATGTTCCCATGTACGGACAATAAAAGTTGCAGATTTAAAAAGGAATACAGGATGGTTGACGAACATTTCTTCCTTAAAAAGTCTTTGAACATACCTTCATCAAGTAGGTTTTCCGGGACTTAAAATAAGTCGGACCATTATAACACTTTTCTTTTGCAAATACGTAAAGGTTCAGGTAATGTTCTAAGTATAACTCTCCGAAATTTTTCAAGCTCTTTTCAAAAGCTCTAGGTGTTACACTATGTAAATCGAAACTGTGAAAATGTTTCCTCAGTTGATAATATCTTAGATTTTTTAATTGTAGACCTAGCGTATACTTACGATAAAGACCATACGAAATGAGATGAGTTCAATTCTCTACCAAGCCCTTGCCCCTCCATAATTGATAATAAGTTACGCAAACAACATTTCATCAGCCAAGAAATGTTGGACCTCCAAAACAACGCATTTGTTTATATTTCAGGATATTTTTATAACAAATTATCCCAAATACGCATATGTGAAGTTCCGAGGGCCTATTTTAACGATAAAGACTCTATAACAGACGATTATTCCTTCACATATAGCAAACAATTCCATAATAGACACCTAGTTAAACCGCGTCAGGGCTTTGGAAATTATTATAAAGCATTGATGAGGAAATTTATAGATTTGTTGAACAAAAATTGCCATCGACATGGTCTTCGTCAAATACTTTTAGACGAACTTCTCCAAGAACGCCCCTTTGTTGTTCCAAAGTAAAACATGAGGCTGTTTCACATCTATAGGATGGAATTTATTTTATTAAAAGTATTTCAATGGTAGTATTAAGAACCCAATTTTAAGGAAAAGTCATCGATAGATTTTTAAAATTTATTAAATATAGAACCACTTACCCGAAGCGTAATTAATCTCATATCAATTTTAGTTCACAAATTTCGAATTTTGTATATATTTTTTATTTATTATACTATTAAGGACGTAGTGTTACTAACACCAAAATTTAAATGAATTATTAATTTTTAATTATTTTTTATTTTGCACTTACACCTACGTGCATTAAACATTACTAAATAATTACTACCATTACATTTCACTCTCAATTCAATTACAACACCATTTTTCACTTCATTATCATTATATTCATGAATGTATGCATAAAATCATCAGACAATAATTCGCCACAAACATACACTCACATACATAAATATGTATGTATATATTTCTGGCTAAATATTTTCTTTTTGTTTAAAACAATTTTGTCAATTTTCATAGCACCCATTATAAAAATTGTTGTATTTATATATCCTTATGTCCATTGTTCTTTATTTATCAAATCTTAGTTTTTGTAAGACTGTAAGATGAACGTCTGAATGCTATCGATAATTTTGATGGAAATAATATCGTTTGTATTTAAGTAATTGAGCGTTTTTATATAAATTATCGAACATCTGAAATCTCTAGTCTAGCACAAAGAGGGTACAATTATTCAATGAAGACTGCATACATCTTCGGCGTTTAGAAATAATCAGTGCAGCGAAAGTAAAATGTTCTCCACGTTTCCTGACTGAAGACCACCAGCGTGATGAAGATCCACATCCTACTCGAGGTAATGCTGTAGTTAACAGAAAATTATGGACCAGAAAAGGACGATATATAATCATAATTTCAAAAAGTCTTTAGTGCTGTTCCTATTATTGTGATTTGTTTCTTTTTATAGATAAAAACTAAGTCCATGGTTACATTGGTTTGGTATGTGCTGATAAAATTCAGAAATGTGATACATGGGAAAAACACATACGCAATATGGTAAGTCTTATAAAATAATGTTATAATTATGGTACCAATTTCTGTTTATTTTTTAGGTGCCAGACACTAAAGGCTCGACTCGTTTGGATCATGAAATAATTTGTCTCCTTTTCATATTAAAGGCTCTTCTTAGGGCATTAAATTCATAACGAATTGTCCATATTTGTTTAAAGTAAAGTAGCTATTGATAGTTTCATAGAACGGGAACGTCGCTCAGCATTGTGCAGTAAGTGTTGTATAATAATTATGTCATTAAATTTTGTTTATTGATTAGAGCCAAAGTCTTGTCTTGTTTGGACTGCACCAACATAAACACCAATCTTAAAATTAAAGGTGCTGCTTGTTCACTGTTACCTTCTAAATTGGCGATGTAATCCTGTCACCAAATACATCAGCACCGAATTCGGCTTAACTACATCAAAGGCCCTTCTTAGGGCCAAAAAGATTTAAAAAGATATTTCTTTTTCTTCACAACTTGCAGTATTTGTTGATTTAATTTTTTATTATTTATGTATTTTACTAATCTAAAATTTATATTAAATTAATTATATAACTGTTTGAAAAAGATTTATTGACTTACAAGAGTTATTGCTACCATCTGTTCTTTGTCAATTCTTTGTCTCTGTTTCTTTAATTCACGACCCATTAAAGCCAGTAATAAATTTAATGCATTACTACACATTCTTGTGTGTTTAAAGAATTTTTTTCATCCAGTTCTTTCATTTTTATAAAAACTTTTTTGTTCTAGCCTGATGGTATATAATCCCAATTAATATGGCGAACACTCTAACTCCAGTTTTTATTTTTTATAATAGACTCAAACCCATAAAAATAACTCCTAAATATTTTAAATTTGCTGGACAGGTTCTGCCACTGTTACATTTCTAAACGATGCCATTTTCTTCGGACTGTTACGACTCCTTTTGTCATCAATTAGTATTTTCCAGCGCGCTTTCAGAATACCAATTGTTCTTTCTATAACGCATCGCGCCTTTGAATGTATATCACTAAAACAAGCTTCCACAGAGCCTTCGGGTGGGTTTCTATATGGTGTAATACACCAAGGCTCAAGAGGATAACCTGAGTCACCTGAAATTTATAAAAAAAAATATTTAAAAGTAGTACAGTAAATTACCGATTTATTTCACCTAGAAGCCAAAAATTGTTCGTTCTGTTGTTAAATAGTTCTTCCAAATGACTTCTTTCCTCCGAATTTTTCCAAATGAACGAATCGTGTGCTGCTCCTCCGTATTTGGAATTAATTGCCAATATTTTATACTCATGGTCACATATCTACATATAAATTTATCATATTGCAAGATTTAATAAAAATATGCTCATTACTGGATTGTCTCTGCAAACCAAAATGTGTGCCATCTACACAACCTATTACTGTAAATAGTCATTTTAAACACTAATTCAACATATTAAAAAATTCCACTATTACAAACCTCCTGGAGTCTTATATTTTGTTGTGAATGCGTTCATACATTGATATGAGTTTTGAGGTTCGAATTTAATAAGTTCCGGGTAGAGTTTATCCTCCAATTCTTTTATGCAGTTGTTTACATATTTGCACACTGTGGTCTGGCACATGCCTACCAGATAGTCATTTCCAACAATGTAGTGGAAACTTCCGCCAGCTAAAAGCGAAAGAGTAGCTGAAAGTAACTGAAAGCTTCCTTCGTCAATCTAAATCGTTTTCGAAACCTAGAAGTATGGATTTTTACAAGAAATATTCTTAAAAGTAATTTATTTCTTTCATACGCATTATCGGACAATGATAAAGGATCACTTTTACTTCTCATTATTCTTCTGGGACGCATGACATGGCCTTCGTCTTCTTCATCAGATGAAGATAAATGAAATAAAAACAAAGGATCCATTTTGCTAGAAGACAAAATCAATTTATATAAAAAATATTTAAGTTTTTAAAAATTTTACTTTTTTGCTTACCATTATTTATTATTTACATTTGTTTACAAATGTACTAATCATACCCTACAAGAAATTAATGACCGAAACTAACACATACAAAACTTACTTACTACTACACATGTAGTTTTTATTTGACTTTTTATGCTTCAGAGTGGTATTTGTTAATACATCATTGCTGGCTGTCAAATGACCGGTAAATTTATTAATTTGAAAAATTTAATCATAGTAGGCTTCAAAAACAAAAGTTTATAGCGTCTTAAGGCGAAAATTTTAATTGTGTTCTTGGTGTTGATAGAAGTAAAAAGTAAAAAAAGTACTTATAAGACACAATTTTTTAAAAATAAAATAAAAACAAAAACAAAAAAAACACAAAAAAGTAATTTTTAAATTTAAAAAAAAAGAGAAAGTAAAGTGAAGTGTAAATAAGATAAGTAACAAAATTTTAATTATAAGTGCGATTAACAATAGTTTTAAGATTGTATATTTATATATGTTTACAATAAAATATTTTTTAAATAATTAATTTGCTTCATTTTCATTCTGCTTCAAATTTTAAAATAGAATAGTTAGGAAAATAATTTTTAAGTGTTTTTTTTATAAAATTAAAATAATAAAAATGAAAAGAAGAAATGTTCAAAACTGTCTTTCTCGGGAAAAAAAGAAGTTTGAACAAAGTGTAAAATATTTCAAAAAAGTGTGCGACTTAAATCGTGAAAGTGAAGGTGGTTAAAAAGGATACCTATTAAAATGATAAATAATGTGGGAGCACGTGCCAGTGGAATAGGAGTAATAGAAGAGTGTAGAGATGTTTTAGAAACTGTTAGTGCAAGTACTGAGGCAATTCTTAGTGACGACACCGAATCAACTATTAGCATAGATAGTGAATCATCTGCTAGCGTAGAGACTGGTAGGGTACATACAGGAGAAAATATTAATTTTAGGCCAAATGTAGGTAGTGCAACGAAACGTGAAGAAATTAAGTCATGGGTTCTTAGGAATAATATATCCCACACAGCTTTAGAAGACTTACTTCACACTTTAAACAGGGTAGGAGTTGAGGATTTGCCTTTGTCAGCGAAAATTCTTATGAGCACAAATAGGAAGGAGATTCAGATTTCCACCATTCCAGATGGAGAATTTATATATTTAGGCATTCAGAAATATTTCCAATCAGTACCATTTAATTATTTAGGGGATAGAGAGGAAGTTTTAATTGATATTGGGATTAATGGCTTAAAACTTTTTAAAAGTTCAAATAGAGTTTTGTGGCCCATTTTAGGCGCAATTGTAGGGTTTAATAATAACGCCAGTCCTTTCATGATAGCATGTTTTTCAGGTTTTAAAAAGCCACAAAATTTAGATAGATTTGTGGCAGATTTCTGTGCCGAAGTAATGGTACTGAAACAAACTGGTATTAGATTAGGCAATAGTCAAAAGTTTATACGGTTTAACATTCGATTATTTATCTGTGATTCTCCAGCTAGGGCGTTTGTTGCAGGTGTAGTGTCTCATAATAGCAAAAGTGGTTGCTCTAAATGTTGTCAGGAAGGTATATATAGGGAAAGAAGAGTATGTTTTTCAAAGAAAATAGGTCCCTTAAGAACTAATGTTACATTTCAGGACAGGTGTCACCCTACCCATCACTTAGAAGAATTTAAAATAAAAAGAAGTATTTTAGAAGAGACAGGATTTGGAATGGTTTCTCAGTTTCCCTTAGATACTATGCATTTAGTTGATTTAGGAGTTACTAAGAAATTGCTTAAACTTTTAATTAATAAAAATAATGCCAAAAAAATTAATGAAAGAATGAATTTTATTAAGAATAATGTCCCTTCAGAATTTTGTCGTGTCCCTAGGAGTATAGACGAAATAAAAATTTGGAAGTCGACAGAATTTAGGCAATTTCTGCTTTATACAGGTATATTTCTGCTCAAGGACTGCATCAGTAGTGACCAATATTATCATTTCTTATTATTGCATAGTAGTATAAGATTTCTATCTAGTGAAATAAACTATGTAGGGCAGGCAGATACTTCTCAAAACGTATTAGAAGATTTCGTAAATTACTTTGGCAGACTATATGGTGAGGAATTAGTTAGTTTTAATGTTCATGGACTGCTCCATCTAGTTGATTGCGTTTTACAGTACGGTCCTTTAGATACATTTTCAGCATATAAATTTGAAAATTATATGCAGTATATAAAAAAGATAGTTAAAAAGCCTAACAAAATTTTGCAGCAGATATACCTTAGGATAGAAGAAAGGCAGCAAATTAAATCAAGTTTTACCAGTGCCCCTAAATTAGGAGATTTTATAATAAATCATAAAAAAGACAAAGATAGTTTTTGTTTCAGCAGAAAGTTAGGTCCCATAAAGATTATAGATACGAAAATATCATCTGAGGGTGTAAAATATAAGTGCAGAATTTTCAAAAAAACTGAAAACTTTTTTGAAAAACCTTTTAAGTCGTATAGTGATTTAGGCATAGTTGTAGCAAGTGAATTAGACAATTTCACAATAGAAATTAAGAGAGAAGATATAGATTTGAAATATTTTTGTATTCCCCACGATAGAAAATTTCTTCTGATACCCCTTTTACACCATCTTTTTCATGAGTTTTCGTCGTAATTATTCATTTTATTGATAAAATATAATTTTTAATAATTGTTAAAATAAAAGCAAATAATCATACATTATATTTTTCTGTCTTTACATGAATTCGGAGAATCTATTTGAATATATAGAAGAAGACAATGGTAAGAATAAAGATATACAGCGTCTAACATTATTATTAACATTTTCATAATTTTTACCATTTAGAACAAATGAAGGTAAATTTTATTATATTTCTTCCTGAAAATAATTTGTAATAACACTTATTTCAGTTTTAGATCTCCTGAAGAAAATGCAGGAGCAAATAAATCTAATGACGGGGAAATTAAGTACAATGGAGGAATGCGTAAGTAAACATAAATCAATTCTTTTATAGTAGTTTTGGCCGTCCTGAGCCAAAACCAGGTTGCGATTGCCGGAAACCAACAGGCAATAGCAAGTAAGCTTGAGACGATGGAAGAAAATGTAAGTATCTTGTAGTATGCCCCTAATATATTAACTATAATAATCCTACTTTCCAGATGGTGGTCAAGCCCGAAATGTTGGCGCAAGCCAAATCGCTTTTTGAGGCAAAAATCTCAATTAAAAAAATTGAGGGATCCGTCAGCCGCATCACAGGGGAAAAACCAACTCAAGCGTTGGACGCAGTGGCCGCTTCCTTTCCCCTGAAGTCCACTGCCGAAGTCGATGAAATTGAAAGGCAACTCGAAACCCCCGAATTCGCGCAAGCAATGGTAAGTAATTAAATTCAATTGTTAACACGTTTTATAAAACAATTTTTATTTTCTAGACAACGTACTTGTTTAAACTAAAGGGAGTGTCCGAAGACGTTGGGACGATTACCCGCTCATTATTTAAAGATAGCTCGATGGAGGGCTATAATTGGGACGGTCGTTGTGAGAAGCATGCCCTCATCAAGCTAAGGCTCTTCGACAAATGCCTCAGAGGTATGTATTTATTTTTTATATAATATACATATATAATCATACAGTTAATTATTTTTTAATTTTTAGATGTTTTTCAGAATTGCGACTTCGAAAAAAGTCTGAGGAAGGCAGTGGAAAAAAGCCATAACAGGTGCAAGCAGTTGCGGTACCTTCGGAAGCAAAAATAAAAACCAAGGTTGAGATCCCTCAATAGGAAAGGTTGGTCACATCCCTGTAATTGTGATACTGTATATATGTATTATTATTATTATTATTATTATTAGTATTATTATTAATATTATTATTATTTCTTTTCTTTTCTTTGCATTCTATTATTTTATTAGTATTAGTATTATTATTATTATTATTATTATTAGTAATATTACTAATTATAAATTATAAAATAAATTATATTTTTTTATAATAAAAATGTATCAAAAACCAATTTTCTTTTTTCCTATTTTTCAACAATTTTATGAGTCAACTAGTCACCTGTGACTAGTCAACTAGTCACCTGTGACTAGTTAACTATTCTTGACTATAGTCAAGTGTAACCAGTTAACTAGTCAACTGTGACTATTCAACTATTCTTGACTATAGTCAAGTGTAACCAGTTAACTAGTCAACTGTGACTAGTCAACTATACTTGACTATAGTCAAGTGTAACCAGTTAACTAGTCAACTGTGACTAGTCAACTATACTTGACTATAGTCAAGTGTTACCAGTTAACTAGTCAACTGTGACTAGTCAACTATACTTGACTATAGTCAAGTGTAACCAGTTAACTAGTCATTTGTGACTTCAAATAGCGCAAGAGTGAGCAGGTTAGATATATGTTTTACAGTCGAAAGAATTCATATGTTAGAAAGAGAGGCAAAATCACATGTACACGAATGTTTACGTCAAGTTTTTCACATTGCCCTTAATAACTTGATGGGAAGTTGTGACTAGTTTAGACGTCACATTTTACGGTCAAATAACTAGTAATTTTACTAGTTATGTTCTGGTAGGGTACGTTACCACTTTCATATTGCTTTGGGTCGTGCCTTTTCTTATTCATTCTCTGATTTCTCTTATCTTGATCATTTTTTATTCTTTTTCCGATATCATGGAGCAGCTTATTTTGGAAGTTTAAAACATTTTGATAGTTTATTCTTTGTCCTCTATTGAAGAAAACATCGCACGGTATAACTTCTGTTACAGAATGAATGGTGTTATTGTAACGATCAACCGCAATGTAAACCATGTCCTTAGTATTTGTGTTTCTAACTTCTTTCTGCAAGCACCTAAAAATTTCTATGTTAGTAGAGTGCAGTCTTTCGATTTGGCCATTTACTTCGCTTCTCTAAGATGGTGTTTTGTATATTTGTACTCCAAAACTTCTGATGCAGTTGGAGACCAGGGGGCTTAAGAATCCTTTTTCGTTGTCTGTAAGAATGATTTTAGGAACAATGAAGTAATGCAATCATTTCGCAATTTTGTGCCTTAAATGCACTGCTGATTTGTTTTTAATGGAAAAGATCTTGGCAAATTTTGAAAATTTGTCAACACAACTCAAAAATTGGATTTCGAATATATACAAATGAAGGATTTCACAGGGGTACTTAGGCATAGGGGTATCCTTGATTTTTGGATTAAATGGATGTCTATCATATTTGTTCAACCGACATGTTTCGCAAGCCTTAGTGTATTCTTTTATTCTGATTGTTATTCGAGGGAAATAATAACTTTCTAAAATTTGCTGCTTATTTTCGACAGGATTTCTGTGAGCTCTTTTATGCGTTGTTTCTACTATATTGCATATCCTATCTTCATTGGCAACATCTTCAACCAACCGCTGAGTAATTCTTATTTTGTAATACAGGAAATGCTCGCAATAAACTTCCTGTATCGATTACGGCTTCTAATTCTTTAAAGGTATCATCACCGATGATCCCATCAAATGACTCTAACCCCTGTAGCACATAAAAGGTTAATACAGTATTGTTTCCAACATACGAAAAAAATTGTCCTTCTACTTTTTCTGTGACCATAATTTCTCCCCCAGCAGATTGGACGGGAAATGGTTTAGACAATTTTATTGAATTTTTTGAAAGGGAAGGGTTTACAAAGTTTTTATTCGCGCCGGTATCAAACAGAAATTTTAATTTTAATCCATCGTTACCAAAGTACTCTATGTAAGGTACGCTGAATAGGCTTGGTCCATAAAATTTACATTATGTTCACCCCTTCTCCTGGGTTCATAGTTGTAGCTCCTAGGTCCGATGTTGAACATTCGCTGGTCCTTCGGGCGGAAGTTATCTGATTCATATTTCCGCTTAAAGGACTTAACATTTCGGGGTCGATTCATATAATTAACCTGACGCGTTTGTACGGACGAATCAACATCCATCTTCTCAACAGGCGGTGAACGATTCCATGGTTTAGCTCCGAATCGATTGTTTCTGTCTTCAAACATATTTGACCTTTTTGGTGGCAACCTCGGAGGGACTGGTTCTTTGATTCATTACGTTAGTTGGCACAGTTACAGAATTTCCCATATTTGAGTGGTGAATAGGATAATTCCTATAGTTAAGGTTTTTTATCTCCAGGCACACCGTGTACGCTTCCGGCAAACTCTTTGGCTTCTGCACAATTATCATTCGAGAAAGGTCTGCATTCAATCCTCTAATAAAAACATCTAATGCCCTATTTCTATAAGTCTCCATTAATGCGTTTGTCGGCTCTTTTGAATAAGTTTCAGTTTTTAATTTATTGATTATTAATGAAAATTGGTGGTTGACCTTTGCGTAAAACTCATCTAGTTTGGAGTTCCCTTGCGTCAATTGTCCGAGTTGATGTTCTAGCGTTCTAATGTCCCTCTTGTCCGCGTAATGAAGCGACAAAGATATTGTATGAAATTAACGCACTGTTCGCACTACCCTTAATTTTTTCACGAATACTTTTTAAAATCGCTCTAAATATTGGTTTCCCACGCACAATTTTATAATTACTTAGGGTGCCCTCGACGGTATGTATCCAAGATACATACTGGGAAGGATCTCCCTCGAAAACTTGATCTTCCTTTACAGAGTCAGGAAGTCTATTTATCTCCTTTAAGTCGTCCTCCGAAGTAGGAGCACGTAAAGGAGTAGACTGAGAGATCGCGGGTTGAACGTTCAACCCTTCTAAAGCACGGACACGGTTATCCGCCTTTCTTAATTCATTCATCAGGGCTCCTACCGAGCCTGACAATTCAGTAACAGATTGGGTCAAAGAATCCATCTCAAAAAATATTATTAAAAAGTATTTAAACTCACCACTTGGTAAAGCTGTTAATTTGTTGGTTTTTAGTTTCCTTTGGATATTTATTTTGATCTTGTATATATGGTTTCACTGTTGTCACTTACAGCAATAGCATTACTCTAAAACAAAAAAAACACTTCGTGAGAATTTTCATTTAAACATTTTTTTCAGAAATTGTTTCGTATTTAAATAAATTTTTAAAATTAACTTTTTATCTTATATTTTTTATTTTAAGCATTTCATTCCCCTTATTCTGGTTGTCGTCGTCGACGCAAGACAACGTCGACTTGCGTCGACAATTTAAAATAGGTATTCTGTAAGTCAATACTGAGTCGATATTGTGTTGTGTCGACTCTGATTTTGTCAACGTCATTTTTGGTAACGACTTTAAGTGATTTGAAAAAAAAAAATGGAAAAATTAAAAATTACAAATTCAACACAATTTCAAAAATTAGTGGAGGAATTGGAAAAGAATCCTTCTCTTGCAGTGGATTTCGCAGAGGCACTGTTCCTAGTAATTTTAAAGAACAGTGGGAAGACATTGCGAACATATTAAATTCTCTTGGACCTCCGATAAGATCTGGAGATGGTTGGCAAAAGGTAAGGAAATAAATAGTTTAAAAAAAATTATATTTGTAAATTAATACATAGGTTTGGCGAGACTTGAAATTTAAAGTGAAGAAGAAAATGGTCGCCAACAAAGCTGTGAGTCATGCAACGGGAGGAGGAATATTTAGCAGTTGAGTTTTAGCTCATTGGAGGAAGCTGTTGCAAATCTGCTGCAATTTAGAAAACAATTGCACTCTGAGGGAGATGTTCTGGGACCTAATGAATTAATGGAGTCTGAAGAACAAATAGACGAAATTGTGCCCCCTATAGAAGTCAATGAAGATTTGATGTCCACCACTATCCCAGTTCCACCTTTATGACCTTTGGTGGAGAACAACAGTGTTAGGGATAAGTGTTAAGCAAAAAAAAAAATCAGAATTGTTTTAGCCAAGGCGAACTGCTACTTCAACACAGTACAGAGCAGGCGAAACTTTTAAATAACATCTCGCCAAAAACAGTTGCTGGAAGTTGAGGCAAAAAAAGTCAAATTATTGGAGGAACGGAATAAAATTGACAGGGAAAGGAATAAACGAGAAGAAGAAATACATGCAAGCGAATTAAAAATTAAAAGCCTTAAAGTGCTAATTAAAGAAAAGGAACTTGAACTACTTAATAAACGTCTGGATCAGTAATACATTTCAAAATTTTTATTTTATTTATTCTTATTTTAGTTAAACTGTTTTTTTTTTAATTTAGTATGTAGTATTAAATAAATGAATATGTAAATGAATGAATGAATAAAACAGTGCGTTAAAATTATAGAAAACTTTGTTTTATTTGGTTTCTTATTTCAGATGATTCATTACTGTCACTGATATTTGCGTCGTATACTTCACTTTCCGTTTGAGAAATTTCGGCAGTGTTTATATCGTCATTGGTTAAATTGAAGCCATATTCTATGCATATGTTGTGCAGTGCAGCGCAAACATTAACAATTTTTGTGGCTTTTATTGGCTTATAATGAAGCTGGCGTGCTCCAAGAAGACAGCGAAATCGGTTTTTAAGAAGCCAATTGTTCTCTACTATGTTTCTGGCTCTGGCATGCTTTTTATTAAAAACAGCCTCAGCACTTCCCTCAGAAGCAGATCGATATGGCGTCATCAGATACGGTTCTAAGGTATAACCTGCGTCACCTGTTAAAAAATTTTTAAATTATTAGACAAGACTAAAATACATAGATAATAGTATTATACCTAAAAGCCATGAGTTACGTTCACCAGCAGTATACCTTTCTTGTAACATTCTCTTAGCGCGACTAATGTTCCATATCAAAGAATCGAGAGCGGAGCCAGCATATCGTACATCTAAAAACCGTATCCGCATTTTGTGATCACAAATCTATTTCTAAATTAAGTCAGATTACAAAATATAATAAAATGTTTAACAAACTTACAACCATGACATTTAAACTAAAAACTCCTTTGCGATTGAAATACAAATGCTGCTCATCTTTCTTTGGGGCAATAATTTTGATATGTGTACCATCGACACAACCAATAATACCAGGAAAACCAGTTTTTTCGAAAAATGCAAATTTTGCTTTGTTGAAAAAACAACATCTGTCATTTCAAATATAACCCACTGCCGACAAAATGTCGTTCCCAAGTCATCCAGTGTTTCCGACAAAATTTTGAAAAATATTGGAATCGTTACCAACACCTAGTTGGTATGACCCTTGTGCCAAAAATCGTAACGTCGCTGCCAACTTGGTTGTCTTGGAAATGAAAGTAGACCTTACTCCGCTTTTCAAATTTGGTGATATTGCTTCTAAGACATAATTAAAAACAGTCTTATTTAATCTAAAATAGCTTTCAAACCTTTCAAAGAAATAAATTATAGGTTAATACAATCATTAAAGTAATACACTGAAATTGTTTCTTACTTGCTGTCCGGTAGGTTGAATATATTACATTTCTGTCTTAGAAGCTTGCGTTCAAATATAAGATTTTGTTTTTTGTGTTTTCGTCACCACTTGAGTTTGAATTTATTTCACAAACAAAAAAAATTTTTAATTTTTATTAATTTTTTAAAATAACAATCAAACCAAACAGCTGATTAAAATATTTAAAGATGTGTATTTGATTTGTTGCCATAATCGATAAATAGTCAATATCGTCGTCGTTTTCTTATAGAATGATAAATTGCTGCCGGCGTTGAAACGAAGTGACATTGTCTCAAAAACGACGACGACAACCAGAATAAGGGTGATTATTTCATTTTTTTCATTTCACTTTTATTTATTTTCATATATGCTTCGATCCTTGATTTTCTCAATTTCGCAAATTTTACAAATTTCAACTTTTTTCATAAATTTTGAATTAATTTTTTATATTTTGTGCAAAAAATCTTTGCTTTTTGTATCATAAATTTTCATTTCCAACATATCTTATTTAAAAATATTAATTTTTCAATATTTTGTATTTAAAGGAATTCTCACTTTATTTTTTTTTTTTTTGGAAATTTAAACCACATTCCTTATGAATATGGCGGCGGTACCAAATTGGTATTTTACTTTACTTTCATGGTTAAGGAAGCGTCGTTATTCTTTTTTAGTTGGCAGCAGATCAACTGCATTCAACCTACTAAGGCACAACTGGCTTCACAACAATATTTTCCTTACGTGTGAATGCAGGAAGTTTCCTAGTGCAACTATCACACAGGATAAATATTGCTAACCAATAATTTTGAATAATTCTGACAAGGAGTTGAACCTTGGCGACTCTTAATGAGTACATCCTCTATATTTCGTCAGAATTATTGTTACCTGGATGATTTTTTATTTTATTATATTTGTCCGTGTGATCCCATTCACAGGAACTTATAAACAGTTATAGTTTCTTGTTTTTTAAATTATTGAAGGATTATTGCAGGGTCCCGTAGGAATCGCAGAACATCACTTTGTTATTTAGTTATAATGTTCTGGAGGATTCCGTAGGAATCGCAGAACTTAATATTTATTCATCCAAGTCAGGATTTTAGGATCCCGCATTTTTAAAGCGGTTCCCTGCTCGGGCGCCAGTTAAAGCGTTTCCCAAAGGGAACGATAGAAAATTAAAGTTGGGGCCAACCCTTGGTCTTTGTTATAAATGAAAAAATATTGTTACCTTTATTTCCCGTGTCCAAAAACAATTAATTTCTCACAAACTATTTGTTGTGTATTCTTCACCAGTTCTTCACTACACTATGCAGCGTCAGCATATCCAAGTTTAAGTTCAATGATTGTTGTGTCAGCATGTTGGATAAATGGTATGTCACACAATGGGTATACCGTGTTAACTTGTATATATATAATTTTTAAAAACATTAACAAAGTACAAGTATTAAAACTAAATCTAATCTAAACTAATTTAAAATTTTTTTTCGGATATTTATTTCTAGCGCCAGCTTTATTTTACGAAGCTTCGACTCTTCTTCAATTACTCTCATTTCTAACATCAATATTTTAATTTCATACGAGCTACATCAGCCCAAACATCTCGTGTCTCTTTCCTTTTTACTCCTGAAAGTGCAGAATGTTTGGGGGCTCTGAACATCTTCGGAGTATACTTGCCCCATTTTGAATTGTCTTCACATAAAGAAGATTTCATAGGTTTTTCATCTGAAATGTTTTCAAAATACATATAACAAACAACAAAAAATATAATATGAAAATCAACTTACTACGACAATCATTTACCCTTTTTTATTATCAGGCCTGTCAAAATCAGCGATGTATTGATCCATGTCCAGGAATACGTGGCCGTTTTGCGCTTTGCGATGTGGTAAACCACAGTCCGTTCTATACTTGTATTCAAGACTATACAGGAAATCCATTTGTTCAGTGCCAAAGAATGTGTAAGTTTGATAGGATTACAATTGCTTCGAATCCTTAACATTCACCATGTGGTCCGAATTGCATTTGTAACTATATAGGGACAACACCTTCATGTACTTGCTTACCAGAGTATACAGGACAACCACCTAATTGCCGCCCTGTATGCGTTACAAACTCTGAATTTCCCTCGCAACAAACTAGTATTAATCAGAGATGTAAGGATCTCTGCTCAGGACTTTGTGGCCAAAGTGCAGTTTGTCGTGTTAATAGCCACACTCCAATGTATTATTGTGAGTCTGGCTATACTGATTAATTTGGCAATCCTTATGAAGGATGTCGACCGGAATGTTTGATTCCGACTGCCCGTCGAACAGGACATGTGTTAATGAGAAATGTAAAGGCCCATGTCCTGGTACCTGTGGGCAGAATGCCGAATGTTTTGTTAGAAATCACGTCGACAAAATCAGAGTCGACACAACACAATATCGACTTCGTATTGACTTACAGAATACCAAATGTATGTCGACAGACATCGATAACTGTCAATAACGACAAACAGAATAAGTGTGATTATCACCTTCATCCAAATCAATTGTGGGTAAAACATTTTCAATTTCTGCAAATTGGAAACAAATTTAATTCAAATACTATGAACAGTTCTATAATGATACTTACTGTCATCATCATCCGTTGCCGTTGTTTTTGCTTATGGTTTCGTACCAACACCCGTTTTAAACATCTATTTCTTGTCTAATGCATAATTTTTTTACCGATTTCTTCATGTTGTCGTACTTTACTTTAAGAGTCTTGTACGACCTGAATGTTGCAAACTGGGCGTTGATATCGTTCTGGATTTCAATACAGCAACGATTTTTTTCTACCCAAGTTGTTTTATCTGTCTTCCTGCATTCGATTATGTCTTTCTTTTTATTTACTGAGTTCACTAAATAATTAATTTCACTTTCCGTTAAATTCAAGGCTCTTTTATTTTCGATTGTTATATTTTAATTTATTGACGAACAATTTTATTTTTGTAACGATTTTAATAATATTTTTTTTTTACATACAGATATACAAAAGCTAATTATTGTGAAAACAAATTTAACACTTGAAAAAAATGTTGCCATTATTGCTTATATATATGTATGGCAGCCCTACAAGGTTTAAACTCCCACTCAGAAAATGAAAATTAAGTTAACGAAAGATTAGATTTAACTGGAGATTAACTTAATCTCGTGTTTAAACTCGCACACAAAAAATGCCCCTTAATCGTTAAAACGATTTTAAATTTTAGGTTTGTCAGTCTTATAAAAAATTTAAAATTTATAAATATAAAATTTTTAAAGAATTTTCATGCACACTTTGATTTTGTTCGGCTTATTAACAGCAGGCATTTATTGGATTCCTATTGCCACAGTTTCGTATTTTGAACGCTATCTCTATCTTCCCCGCAAACGAAGTCGATTTGCTTATAAAATGCATTCCATCACGACGAAAGTTATGCAAACAAACCATTAAATTTACTACTTTTTTTTGCTGTCAGTTATCGGTTTTCTGTAAATTTGAAATAATCCGGAAATAATTTTCTACGCCTCTTATGGCCTTGGATATGTACCTGTGGGGGTGAGCAGGGAGAGAATAAAATGAAATATTTGGCGAGAGTTGGGGTAAATAAAATACAAAATGTATTAATTTCAAATAATTAAATTATTATTTATTTGTACACAAAACGTACCTTCGGGTTGGGGGGTGGATCGAGTAATGATCTCTTTTCGTTTATAGTATATATTATAATTCACAATAAAGTCATATTAATCCTGTGATGGTTTATACACTTAAAATAAACTTATATCTAAACTAGGGTGACCAGCGTGAACAACCCGCGCCTCTTGCAACATTGCAACAAGAGGACCGAGAAATTACCTGGCCAGATTTCAAAAAATTACAATTCAGGGTATATTTATATTTATAGATTAATATTACAATATTATTTGCACACAAAAGTAGAATAATTCTGATATAATAAAATAAATATAGTTTTAGCTGGCACTGAACATGAGAGCCTGATTGTGGGTTGCGCTCTTCTTTGCGTTCGGAATGAGTGGTTTCCTTCTTGTTGCCAGCTTTTTCCGAGATGTTTGTCACTTAGGCGTTTGACAATTAGCCTACGGGAATCTGGAATTAAACGACAAACACGCAACATGGGAAAAAACAAGAAAACGAATTAGTTTTGCTCTTAATTAGACAGCAGCACGAGCTTCTCAATTGCCGATATTAGAACACCAATGGCAGTTCGAATTTCGGCCACTTGCACTTCGAATCAGGGACAAAATAAAACCGTTTGATTCGACTAAATTTTCGATTTTTATGGGATTAATTGTCATGACGAATGACAACATGATCGACAACAACAAAATTTCTTTAATGAGTTTTCTGACGAATAGGGTATCAACATTATGTAGATTCCACGTGATTCCAAATGTCAGTGCCTACCTGGTCCACGATGAACGATACTCGATTTGCCGCAAAAGTTGGCCAATGGCACGGGGGTTTTTGAAGCCAGGACAGAACAATAGTCGATTCTGTCCCACAAAGGCTTCCGATCTGGTAAGATTCAGCTTCTTACGAAGTGAAAATACCATTTTTTGCCAATAGAGTTGCATCGCAGAGCTCCAAATGGGGTAAAGTTTACACTTCTATAGGCACAATTTACTTTGGCAGCGAGTAGGTGGGTGACAAATTCACCAAACGGGGTTAGGACTCTACTATACAAGATGGCAACACATGCTTTCTCTAAAGCATCACAAATTGCATGAAGTACTTCACGCTGAGGGTCAAAATTAGCCCAACGGGGGATGTTAATCCTGTCGATGTACGAATAATCACCGACAAACTCAAGTCATCTGTTAAACGTCATGGGTTTCAAACATTTGTCACAATCGGGGGTAAAATAGCTTTGGCTATTTGAGACAAGACAGAACTCTTTGACTATAGAGAAATAGGTCGTTGTAGCTAGCTGGAAGCAAAATGTTTCAATGCTTGCATTCCAACATAAACCCAGAGTTTTAGCGGTGTTGGTGTCTGACAATTTCAAAAATTAGGAAACTAGTGGATATTCGGATAGCTCAAAAAAAAAAGAATGATGTGACTTAAAAAACGGCATGATGGGGTAAATAGTAATTTTGGGCTAGAAGGAATATAAAAGAGATTCATGGTCGGCGTGTGGTCTAGGGAAGGGCATTCCCCAATAATTTCCTTCTATTAGGTTTTAATCTCGGGGCTCTGTAGCAATCAGATCTGACATTTCGAGCAAATGCACCTTTATAAAATGAACCAAGACTCAAGTTCATAGGGAATTTGGATTTAAATAGAAACAAGTTTGACTGACGTATTTTGCCAGTCACAATCCAACCGAAAACGGTTCGTTGGGCGATGAGAGGGTTTTTGAGGTCTTTACGAACTCCAGAAAGCATTATTCGGGAGTATACATCTCCACCCAATAGCAAATCCATGTGGGTATATTTAAAATCTGATACCGGGAGATCAGGTGTACGAGTATCAAAATCATCATACGAGCATGTGAGTAATTGACCAGTAAGTTCCTCAACAACATACGCTTCCGTGGTCAATTAAAACTTCAAATTAATGGGAGACCGTAATGGAACAATACAAACTTTTCCAGAGTTTGCTACCACTGCGCCATTAAGGCCCACAACAGTGGCAGCAGGTGCCGAATAGGTTGGAAGATCTAGCTTCCGTTGCAACTTCCGAGAGATGAAAGTAGCTTGAGACGCTGGGTCTATCAGAGCTCTCGCAGAGAAAATGGCATTATCTAATTCTATATTTACTTGGGCAGTTCCTAACAGAACTGTTGAAGACGGGGTGGACTATAGTCGGGTAGCGAAGTACTGAAAAGGTTGAGCAGCAGCGGATGTAGATGGGCCATTATCCACTTCATTTCGCTTATGTGCAGGAGAAGGCCGAGGGATCTCTGGAGAACTAGGTGGGATAGAAGAGTCAGCGGGGTTAGTTCCAGTTCTCGGTTCCTCCCGGGGGGAAGATTCGATACGATGAAGTAACGAATGATGTTTTTGTTTGCAAATATAGCAATTTGAACTCTGGCATCTCTTGAACCCATGCGAGGCTGCCAAACAATTTGTGCAGCATTTATGCTTCCTAACGGTTGCCAAACGAGCGCTAACCGTCATTCTTAAAAACTCCGAACATAAACGAATGGGATGATTCTCACTGCAAATTGGACATTTTCTTTAAGGTAAATTAGGGACAACAGTGTCACTAGTCCTGAATTTTCGGGGGCTATGAGAAATGCCTTGGCTATCATTTCGAACTGCAGATTGGGTAAAATTATGGCTGCCGATGATGCCCGAAACTGATTCCAGAGTTCGATATCTGGCAGTCAGGAATTCATCCATTTTCCTCCACTTGGGTAGGTCTGAGCAAGGCCCTTGAGATTGCTCCCAAAGACTTAGGGTGTGTTCGGGGAGTTTAGTGGAGCAAATGTACACACAAATTATGTCCCACTTTTTAGTTTCTATACCCAACAACGACAAATTCGTAATACAATCATTAATTGTTCGTTGCCATCTTTTAATGGAAGGGCCAGATTGCTTGGATTTGGAAGGGAGGTTGAAAATAGTTTTTAATTGAGAATTGACCAAAACGCGTTTATTCTCATACCTATCCACCAGGTTCTGCCGCGCCATGTCGAAACCATCATTCGTCATGGGGCAAGTTCGAATAATGTCCCTCGCCTCACCTTCCGTTTTTTGCAAAAGATAATACATCCTTTGGATGTTACTAATGTGAGGGTTGGTTCCATAAATGGCCGAAAACATATCTCGAAATGTTGGCCAAGACGCATAGTCGCCAGAAAAGATTGGGGTGTCACATGGGGGAAGGTGGATAGGGACAGTATTAGCAACAGGGTACGCGGCCTTACTCTTAAGGCTATCAATTAATCCGTCAATAAATGAAGCGGATTGAAAATACAAGGTATATCTCGACATATATTTGGCTTTCGCGTCTTTTGTCGAGACTTTGGTGTCATCGGCATTTTCCAACAAGTCTTCGTAACTGTCACGAAAGACTTCCCACAAACGGGTCAACTTCTGCCGATGAATACCTAGAGAGTGAACCGAATGTTTCTCTCGCGGAATAGCCTGAATGAAGCTTTCCAAATCGCTTAAGCGGTTATAATTTCTATTTAAATTCCTTAATGCGGCCATTTTACTAATATTCGGGCGTTTCTAATTAATATATCGGGAGAAAAATTCAAATAGGGTTCGAAAATTTAAATTAATTAGTTTAAAAAAGTTAAAAAAGGCCAAAGTAAACTAAACTAAAGAGTAGAGTTTATCGAAGAAAATTTAAAGTTCAAAACAACTAAATAAAAATTTCACTTTTAATTCCAAAAAAAAAATTAAAGAAATCTTCGAGATAAAACTTTTGAAGGGTACAAATAACTTCCAAATAAAATTCCGAAAGTGTAGAGATCAATCAAAAAAATTAAATATAATTTAAACAAATAAAATTATTTTATATTGTAATGAAAAAATTTCTTTTAAAAAAAGTAATTGAATAATTGATTTAAAGAAAAAGTATACACATATATTTTTTAATTAAATCGAATCAAAATCAAAACAATATCTAAAGAAATAAATCAAAACTACAAAATAATTCGTTCATTATATTGGTGTAAGAATATAAGATATTCGAAAAAAATAATAGCGGCCACCTTACACTGTGACAACTTTCCAGCTGTTTATAAAGCAAGGACACAACAACAACAACACATAAGATCAATATTACTCTGTGTAGTTTGTGTATGTTTTTTCTTTGTTCGTTTGTATTACTTGCTTTTTGTTTTCCTTATATTCTTACACTTCACTTCACGCTGTATATTCAAACACAATTTGCACCAATTAAATTATACACCAAGAAAAGAAAATACAATTTACATACCTTGAGTAAATTATTTAATTTAAAATTATTTTGTGTAGTTAATGTTACTGTGTGTGGTTTTCCAACAAAAATAACCATCCAAAAATAACGATCCTTGAGACAATCTACAAATAGAGTCTCGCAAATATTTTATTTTATTTAGGGGATGATCCGGCTCGATTGGACCAAAATGTGGGGTGAGCAGGGAGAGAATAAAATAAAATATTTAGCGAGAATTGGGGTAAATAAAATACAAAATGTATTAATTTCAAATAATTAAATTATTATTTATTTGTACACAAAACGTACCTTCGGGTTGGGGGTGGATCGTGTAATGATCTCTTTTCGTTTATATATATTATAATTCACAATAAATTCATATTAATCGGTGTGTTCAGACGTGTTTTATGTACGAGAAATTTGAGTAGTATTTCTCGAATGCTTCATTATAGTGCGAAAAGCGTGAAATTCTGTTTTGTATTTTCACAGAAATTATTTTCTTAGCTTTTGTTTATTTCATGTAAATAAAAGGCAGACTCGTGGTTTTTCGAAAATATAGCGGATTTTCTTCAGCGCGGTATTGCTGAATCTATTCAGCACAGACTACCGTTAGTGGTGAGTGTGTGTTTAGTGATTCGGTTTGTGACTTGGTTATGTAATTGGACTATTGGTTGCGTTTCTCGGATAGGATTGTGGTTTTCAGTTTAGAAATTGGTTTATGCGGCTTGCGAGTGGTGGGTTTTTTATATATTTTGTTATAGTTTTTGGTTGACGGTGGTATGATGTCAACCGTTATTGTGAAGAAGGCGAAAGAAGGGCGTGGGTCGGGTATGCTGTCTGACAGGGCGGTGAACTCACCCTCTGGTTGTGCAGGTTGTGTAGACATCGCCATGACCAGCGCGTGGTTGGAGATGTATTTTGCACCGACATTGGACGAAGGCGATACACGTTTTAAGCTGGGTTAGCGGAAAAGAATGCTGATGGGCCATATTCGAAGAACAAGCACGATATTCGGAAAATGAGGAAGGCAGCCATTGGTAGGAGCACGTCTATGAAAGGCGAGAAGAGCAGGAATTTTAATTCTGTCGCACGAAGGCCAGCACCAACAATCTGTGAAAATGTTGCTCATGTACCACTTATAAATTAGACTTGATCCACTTATTAGAATGCCTTGGGATACCTATGACTGAGAGAATGAATTTTCTGGTGCATATTGATCAAATTAGGGAGAAGCTGCCTAAGGTGATAGGAGATATCAGGTGTGTTCTTAAGAATGACTGGGGCTCCAGCAGGCGTGTCGTATTTCTCGCTTGTGCAACGTATGGTGTATCAGTGTGATACGGAACGGTCATGACCGGTGTTAGTAGACGAAAGGCTCTGAGCTGCCAGATAATTATTCTCCTGGCATGTGCAGCAGTTTGCAACACGGTTTTAACGGACACTCTACAGGTATTGGTAAATGTAGCAACCCTTGACTTGGTAGTAATACGGCGATGAATTGCTTTCAAGATTAAGAAGGGACTACCACTTCTAGTACATGATTGGGTTTTTGCTGATGATCTGGTGAATAGGTATGCTAGGAGTATTATTTCCTTTCTCATCGATAAGTAGAAATTACGTTAGACTAGCAGTGACAAGGGTAGGGTAATGTATGAATTCATACTGCAACGCCCCGACATTGTCTTTAGCCTAAGTTTGTGATTTTTATTGACGGGACCGGTCTCGCTCAATGCATTCTTGCGCAAGTAAGGCCTTTCTAAGACAGAGGACCGTGGGTTTACTTTGGAATTTGAGGACTGATGGAATGTACTTAGAGCTTTAAAAGCGACGGATATCATCGAAACGGGGAATATGGTGGACTTTTTTTAGGAATCGGTCTAAGCAAAGACTTGACGAGTTCGTAAGTATTTAGTAAAAGGAGAATGAAGGTGGGTTATACTTTCAGCACAGTCCGTCATGGGTTGGCGATATAAGTAGGTGGTCCATGTTGTCCACTTTTGAGCCCTCATCGTTTGTATGTTTGATAGTGCATCACTTCTCTGTTCGTGTCACAAGTCTCGAACCATTTGTGGTTCAGGTGGTAGCAAACTGGAGTGCGAAGTCTGACCGGAGGCTTACTTCTGGTACAACGGGTGTCGGGAGGCTTACATACTTGTCTCTGCCCGGTAATAGTGACACCTCCTTGTAGAAGCAACGTGGTGGTTGTGGTTTATACCCAAATTGCGAGAAGAGCTCAAGCTCGTTGTGGCGTTACACTTTCGAGCATTTTCACAAAGAAGTTTACATAGTCTCCGACCCCTAACCAACAGGGAATTCCTTCCAAATGCAAGGCTTCGAATTGGTACTAGCGTATGGCGATTCAATGCATATGTGGTTGCATTATCGGACAAAATTTGTTTTTACTGAGAGCATTGTACAGCACGTTTCACTCATTTCGAAAAAATTTTCCGGAAAATCAATTGCAGAATGTTCAATTTTGTGCGCCAACGTCATAGCAAAATTGTGTAAAGAAAACTCACACGTGTTCTTGTAGTCTTTCATTTAGTCGTCACTTGGGATGCGAAGAATAGACATGCGTGTGGGGTGTGTTTCGATTTTAATGTGCTTTGAGAAAAACATTTTGAATATGGAAGCAATTCGTTTTTTTTGTCATGTTAATAAAAACTTAAAATATAAAACGTAGGAAGTATGGTGGCTTATTAGACGTGAGGTCACGGTCCAAACCCCGGGTCTGACATCTTGAACAAAATGAGATGTAAAAAAAATATTTCTTCAGAGACTTGTTCTCAGCAGATTTCTTCCAAAAATTTGAAAGTAAATAATATTCCTATGAAAAGAAGTCGTTCGAAGTCAACTTTAACCTGTAGGTCCGTCTGACTCTTCGCTGTACTTTCGGCGTGAACGGTAGTGTTTTCTATACGTGATTTTTCCGGAGTATTTTCAGTGCGGTTATTTTGATATAGAAAACGTAAAATTCGGTTGAATATTGGATCCGATTTTTTTGCGTAAGGTTCTTAATTATTTGCTTATAACAAAAGTTTGTATATTAAATAAAAGAAGAAATTCCTCAGCGCTTGATTGCTGACATAGTACTGTTAGTGGTATAAGTTGTGTGATTATTGGTTTCGCTATGGTTGTGTGAATCGGATAGGATAGTGGTGTATGGTGCTGGTTGAGAATGAGCGGCTTAAGGGGCGTCGACTGTTAAGCCTGCGCCTGCCCCTGCGGTCCCTGCTGTTGTTCCCGTTTGTGAACACTTTTAAGAAGAGCGTTCGCCTGGTTAGTAGCCCCTGGAAGACCGGCAACGGTGGTCAAACCAACGGTTCTTGAGGGCAGTGATAAGGCGATGGACTTCTTGTGTACGTTAAGTAGTTTAGTTTTATGGTGCTGCCACAGGAGGCTTTTCCCGTGTGCTACTGGTGCTTTGGTTTTGACCACCGTATTCGGGATTGCCGCATGAGCGAGGATGTCTGCAGGGTTTGTGGGCTGGGTGGACATATGTCCTCACAGTGCCAAAAACTGCCGCAATGCCATAATTGGTCTTCCCTGCCGGCCATTTGCTGCTGTCGTCATCGTGCCCGACATATGTGGCTATGGATGCCAGGGCGAACGCTAGGCATTAGGAATGTTGAACCTCCTAATGTAACTCTCAAGATGTTGTTATTATTATCCAAGACATGTAACCGTAAATATTAGTATATTAAACAAAAATGCGTAACGTATGAATTAATAATGGTTAGGGTAGTATATACCATTCAAACATAAAATTAACTTAAAAAGTTACACGCAGGATGGTCTTCCCTTTAGTTTAACCCTTATTGTGTAGTTATAAGAAGGAAAAACAAATTATCAACCCGTTAAAATCTTGCCATAAGTTAAAGACAAGTTGTAATAATATCCATAAATATTTAAAACCTTTATTTTTATTAATACCGCTGATTTTCAAAGTGTTAACGATCAACGCCTTAAAACAATTTATTCGCGAAATTAAGCCCTTATGACAATGTTACTATCATAAGGTATAAATGTTGCAGATTTACCCGAGTTAGAAAATTTAAAAAAAAGTATGTAAAATAGGAATGTTTCTGCTGACAAATATTAGAAGCAGTACATTCAGATAAAGTTACTTCTTAACAATAACAATCTTTAATAACAAAAATAACAAAAAATTAAATACACCCGAGTAACTATCTAGTCTAAGTAGTTCAGCTAGTTGAATGGAACACAAAAATACTTTTTTATTTTTCTCGGAACCTCCAAAATTAAAGGAAGTATTTTTAAGTTCTACTCAACTTAGACTATTTAGTTACTCGGTTGTATTTTCACTGTCGCACCGTGTAAAGTTCAGAAAAATTCATGTACATATGAACACATAAATTTAAACATTTATGATAAATAGACACGAGTGTACTTTTCAAACTTTTTGTTTTATGCTCACTTTTCGCAAATGAGCAGCTAAGAATTGTTATCATTTTAAGCATTAATAAATGAAAACATTTATTTTTTTTATTTTGGTACATATTCGCGAATCTGAATTGTGAGAAGTAAGAAATTTAAAATGTACAAATATGAGAGGCCTTCTCATCGCTCTCATTAAAGTTCATACTCATTAATGTAGTTGTTTTTTTTATCATATGTGTTCGGACTTTTTGTAGTTTGTTTTTTATTTTCATATGTGCGTTGTTTGTTTTATTTGCTACTTTACAAAAATGAGTGAAAATGAAAATTTTTCATTTTATTTTTTTCACAAACAAAAGATGTTTTCTCATTCTTTTGCATTCAATATGTATGTATGTAGAAAAATATTTTGATTTTTTAGTTGTTAGGCACAACTTGTGCCTATGTTTTTGTCATAACGGTTTACTTTAACAATTTCGCTATCCAATGAGTCATATATGACACACATGAGCGTATTGTAATACGATCACATGTGACTCATTTCTTTATACAATTTATGTGATGTTCTGTAATACAGGCTATTTCACGTGCCTGCCTGTTTGCATGGAAAACACAAACAAAAAAACCCATAATAAAAATGCACAAAATTTTTGTTTTTCCAGCCTGTGCACATATTTTGTTCTTGCATGCAAAAACCCGAACACTCTCAACATTGCAAAATAAAACTTTATGCTCTTTCATTTGTGATTTTTACAAAAATTTTATTTCTCAAAAATGTGCAAGTGCATGAAAAAATATTTTTCTTGTTCTCTCAATTTTGAACGAAAATAAAAAACATTACTACGGCGTCTAAGACGCCTTTTGCACGTTGAAATTTGTTTCGAAACAAATTTCAAAACTCTTGAGTTTGATGGAGAGAGGGGAAAAACGAGCGGGGTGATTTCACAATTTCATGTACTCGCAAAACTTGCTTTGTTCTTTATTCGTATATACACAGAGTTGTATTTGATTTCACATTTTCTTTTATTTTTTGTTTCGCATAGTGAAGTTAACATGCTGACTGCCGCGGAAATTTTCAAAAAACTGGCCAAAAATGACAATTTGATTTTTTACAGTATATTACTTAAAAAACTCTATTTTTAGATCGTAGGTATCATCAAAAATAAAAATTATATTTTTTTAGGAGAAAAAGTGGTTTAATGAGTACGAGATAACTCGTAGATTGCGTTCCGTTCTAGGGAGCCAACTATGAATTATCTCGTAGTGGGCAGTCAACGTATTAATATAAATTTTCCTTATTTAAAAAAAGATTACTTTTTGTTTATTTTGTATTTGAAATCAAAACATTTGCAAAAGAAAATTTTTAGTACCAAACAATTTATTAAAAAAATGAAAAAATAAAAATCCAAAAGAATATAATTTAATTTTTTAATTTATAAAAATCAATAAATAAGGTAAATATATTAAAAAATAATAATACATACATAAATATATGTATAATATATTATAATATTATAAAAAATATATAATATTCATATAATATTCATTTTTAAAGAATTGTCTGGCGTTGTTTGAACCTAAATCACAATGCCAAATAAAGTTGTAACTGTCAAAAACAGCAGAATGACGCGATAAAAGAAAACAAAATTTGTGAAATTAATTTTTTACGTGCAAAAGCGAAAGAAATTTTAAAAGAAAATGCAAAAAAGTTTTTGAAACTTGTTTCGAAACAAATTTCAACGTGCAAAAGGCGTCATAGTATATATTATAATTCACAATAAATTCATATTAATCCAGGGATGGTTTATACACTTAAACTAAACTTAAATCTAAACTTAAAAGTAGGGTGGCCAGCGTGGACAGTACCAATGGACAATATCCTGGTCAGGGGGAATATTTTCAATACAACAATCGGGTTAAGGGTGTAGCAAAGGTTTTCGTAGCGTAAAGGCTTCATCAGCAAATAATGTATAATTTACAGATTTTTGTGCTGTTTGGGCCAGGAAATTTCATATCATCGGTACTCTGAAAAATAGCTGTCCCAAACCTGAAGTTTTTAAAGATGACATCATCGTCCAATGTCAACATGTACAAATTTATAATTCTCATCAGATCGGCAATGAGTGCAATAACGTGGATATGTTTATTATTAAAAATAAGGGAATTGTGATACGGCAGTGCCTGCAATGAAACCTTTAATATTTCGAAAAATGTCTTCAGATAAATAAATACCTGTCTTACTACACATTTGGTAGTCAGTCCAGAGACCATAGTCCCCAATCGGCTTCAAACCATATATCTACGAAAAGAACAGTCGTTAATATATGTTTTATATTTACATTATGTACCTTAATGTTGGAGACAACTCGTCCGCTGGAGTAATTTCATCTTATTTCTGAAGAGAAATGTCCACATTATCCAAGTGTATTGTTGGATCCAATGTATGGCTGGTATTTGTCATAACATTTTTTCGCCGTAATTCTTTTAAGTTTTTGTACACATACATACATATGTATCTATCCATTGTTAAAAAAATTAAAATCAAATTTATAACCTGGAAAATAATCAGCAAATCATAATCTCAATCGTTATCGTGTAATCTTGTAAAACAAATAAATTTTGTGTACACATGACAGCTTTGATTTTCCAAACGAATATCTTTTATGTCGGTGACTTGTTCTAAAGAATATGCTCAGAAAAAAATGTCCAGCGAAATGTCACTCAATTCCTTCATACAAATTAGCTCACAAATATATGTATGTATAAGCATTTTGTTTCAATGGACCAGACTCCAGTTTCTCTTGTTTTTTTTCCAATTTGCAACTGTTTTTGATCCACTTTTTTCATTTTGCTGCGCGCTTTCGGTGTGTTCAGACGTGTTTTATGTACGAGAAATTTGAGTAGTATTTCTCGAATGCTTCATTATAGTGTGAAAAGCGTGAAATTCTGTTTTGTATTTTCACAGAAATTATTTTGTTAGCTTTTGTTTAATTCATGCAAATAAAAGGCGGACGCGTGGTTTTTCGAAAATATAGCGGATTTTCTTCAGCGCGGTATTGCTGAATCTATTCAGCACAGATTACCGTTAGTGGTGAGTGTGTGTTTAGTGATTCGGTTTGTGACTTGGTTATGTAATTGGACTATTGGTTGCGTTTCTCGGATAGGATTGTGGTTTTCAGTTTAGAAATTGGTTTATGCGGCTTGCGAGTGGTGGGTTTTTGTTTTTTTTATATATTTTGTTATAGTTTTTGGTTGACGGTGGTGTGATGTCAACCGTTATTGTGAAGAAGGCGAAAGAAAGGCGTGGGTCGGGTATGCTGTCCGACAGGGCGGTGAGCTCACCCTCTGGTTGTGCAGGTTGTGTAGACATCGCCATGACCAGCGCGTGTTTGGAGATGGATTTTGCACCGACATTGGACGAAGGCGATAAACGTTTTAAGCTGGGTTAGCGGAAAAGAATGCTGATGGGCCATATTCGAAGAACAAGCACGATATTCGGAAAATGAGGAAGGCAGCCATAGGTAGGAGCACGTCTATGAAAGGCGAGAAGAGCAGGAATTTTGATTCTGTCGCACGAAGGCCAACACCAACAATCTGTGAAAATGTTACTCAAGTACCAGTTATAAATTAGACTTGCTCCACTTATTAGAATGCCTTGGGATACCTATGACAGAGAGAATGAATTTTCTGGTGCATATTGAACAAATTAGGGAGAAGCTGCCTAAGGTGATAGGAGGTATCAGGTGTGTTCTTAAGAATGACTGGGGCTCCAGCATGCGTGCCATATTTCTCGCTTGTGCAACGTATGGTGTATCAGTGTGATACGGAACGGTCATGACCGGTGTTGGTAGACGTAAGGCTCTGAACTGCCAGAGAATTATTCTCCTGGCATGTGCAGCAGTTTATAACACGGCACGGCAACCCTTGACTTGGTAATATACGGCGATGAATTGCTTTCAAGATTAAGAAGGGACTACCACTTCTAGTACATGATTGGGTTTTTGCTGATGATCTGGTGAATAGGTATGCTAGGAGTATTATTTCCCTTCTCATCGATAAGTAGAAATTACGTTAGACTAGCATTGACAAGGGTAGGGTAATGTATGAATTCATACTGCAACGCCCCGACATTGTCTTTAGCCTAAGTTTGTGATTTTTATTGACGGGACCGGTCTCGCTCAATGCATTCTTGCGCAAGTAAGGCCTTTCTAAGACAGAGGACCGTGGGTTTACTTTGGAATTTGAGGACTGGTGGCATGTACTTAGAGATTTAAAAGCGACGGATATCATCGAAATCGGGAATATGGTGGACTTTTTTAGGGATCGGACTAAGCAAAGACTTGACGAGTTCGTAAGTATTTAGTATTTAAAAAGAGGAGAATGATGGTGGGTTAAACTTTCAGCACCGTCCGTCATGGGTTGCCGATATAGGTAGGTGGTCCATGTTGTCCGCTTTTGAGCCCTCATCGTTTGTATGTTTGATAGTGCATCACTTCTCTGTTTGTGTCACAAGTCTCGAACCATTTGTGGTTCAAGTGGTAGCCAACTGAAGTCAACGAAGTCTGACCGGAGGCTTACTTCTGGTACCACGGGTTTCGGGAGGCTTACATACTTGTCTCTGCCCGGTAAAAGTGACACCTCCTTGTAGAAGCAACGTGGTGGTTGTTCTTTATACCCAAATTGCGAGAAGAGCGCAAGTTCGGTGTGGCGTTACACTTTCGAGCATTTTCACAAAGAAGTTTACATAGTCTCCGACCCCTAACCAACAGGGAATTCCTTCCAAATGCAAGGCTTCGAATTGGTACTAGCGTATGGCGATTCAATGCATATGTGGTTGCATTATCGGAGAAGATTTGTTTTTACTGAGAGCATTGTACAGCACGTTTCACTCATTTCGAAAAAATTTTCCGGAAAATCAATTGCAGGATGTTCAATTTTGTGCGCCAAAGCCATAGCACAATTGTGTAAAGATAACTCACACGTATATTCTTGTAGTCTTTCATTTAGTCGTCACTTGGGATGCGAAGAATAGACATGCGTGTGGGGTGTGTTTCGATTTTAATGTGCTTTGAGAAAAACATTTTGAATATGGAAGCAATTTGTTTTTTTTTGTCATGTTAATCAAAATCAAAAAGGGAGTATGGTGGCTTATTAGACGTGATGTCACGGTCCAAACCCCGGGTCTGACATCTTGAACAAAATGAGATGTAAAAAAAATATTTCTTCAGAGACTTGTTCTCAGCAGATTTCTTCCAAAAATTTGAAAGTAAATAATATTCCTATGAAAAGAAGTCGTTCGAAGTCAACTTTAACCTGTAGGTCCGTCTGACTCTTCGCTGTACTTTCGGCGTGAACGGTAGTGTTTTCTATACGTGATTTTTCCGGAGTATTTTCAGTGCGGTTATTTTGATATAGAAAACGTAAAATTCGGTTGAATATTGGATCCGATTTTTTTGCGTAAGGTTCTTAATTATTTGCTTATAACAAAAGTTTGTATATTAAATAAAAGAAGAAATTCCTCAGCGCTTGATTGCTGACATAGTACTGTTAGTGGTATAAGTTGTGTGATTATTGGTTTCGCTATGGTTGTGTGAATCGGATAGGATAGTGGTGTATGGTGCTGGTTGAGAATGAGCGGCTTAAGGGGCGTCGACTGTTAAGCCTGCGCCTGCCCCTGCGGTCCCTGCTGTTGTTCCCGTTTGTGAACACTTTTAAGAAGAGCGTTCGCCTAGTTAGTAGCCCCTGGAAGACCGGCAACGGTGGTCAAACCAACGGTTCTTGAGGGCAGTGATAAGGCGATGGACTTCTTGTGTACGTTAAATAGTTTAGTTTTATGGTGCTGCCACAGAAGGCTTTTCCCGTGTGCTACTGGTGCTTTTGTTTTAACCACCGCATTCGGGATTGCCGCATGAGCGAGGATGTCTGCAGGGTTTGTGGGCTGGGTGAACATATGTCCTCACAGTGCCAAAAACTGCCGCAATTCCATAATTGGGCTTCTCTGTCGGCCATTTGCTGCTGTCCTCATCGTGCCCAACATAAGTGGCTATGGTTTCCAGGACGAACGCTAGGCATTAGGAATGTTGAACCTCCTAATGTAACTCTCAAGATGTTATTATTATCCGAGACATGTAACCTTAAATATTAGTACATAGTACAGACAAAAATGCATAACGTATGAATTAATAATGGTTAGTTTGGTTTTACCTTATTGTGTAGTTATATGAAGAAAAAACAAATTATCAACCCGTTAAAATCTTGCCTTAAGTTAAAGACAAGTTGTAATAATATCCATAAATATTTAAAACCTTTGTTTTTATTAATACCGCTGATTTTCAAAGTGTTAAAGGGCAACGCCTTAAAACAATTTATTCGCGAAATTAAGCCCTCATGAAATAATGATGGCTTCCAATCTTCTATTTGGATTTGGCTAAATACCATTTAAACAATGTTACTATCGTAAGGTATAAATGTTGCAGATTCACCCGATTTAGAAAATTGTAAAAAAGTATGTAAAATAGGAATGTTTCTGCTGACAAATATTAGAAGCAGTACATTCAGATAAAGTTACTTCTTCACAATAACAATCTTTAATAACAAAAAATTAAATACACCCGAGTAACTACCTAGTCTAAGTAGTTCAGTTATTTGAATGGAACACAAAAATACTTTTTTATTTTTCTCGAACCCTCCAAAATAAAAGAAGTATTTTTAAGTTCTACTCAACTTAGGCTATTTAGTCGCACCGTGTAATTTATGAAAATGAACAGGGTTCAGAAAAATGCATGTACATATGAACACATAAATTTAAACATTTATGATAAATAGACACGAGTGTACTTTTCAAACTTTTTGTTTTATGCTCACATTTCGCAAATGAGCAGCTAAGAATTGTTTTCGTTTTTAGCATTCATAAATGAAAACATTTATTTTTTTATTTTGGTACATATTCGCGAATATGAATTGTGAGAGGTAAGAAATGTAAAATGTACAAATATGAGAGGCCTTCTCATCGCTCTCATTAAAGTACATACTCATTAATGTAGTTGTTTTTTTTATCATATGTGTTCGGACTTTTTGTAGTTTGTTTTTTATTTTCATATATGCGTTGTTTGTTTTATTTGCTACTTTACAAAAATGAGTGAAAATGAAAATTTTTCATTTTAATTTTTTCACAAACAAAAGATGTTTTCTCATTCTTTTGCATTCAATATGTATGTATGTATGTATGTAGAAAAATATTTTGATTTTTTAGTTGTTAGGCACAACTTGTGCCTATGTTTTTGTCATAACGGTTTACTTTAACAACTTCGCTATCCAATGAGTCATATATGACACACATGAGCGTATTGTAATACGATCATGGGTCACACAAACAAAAAAAAACCATCATAAAAATGCACAAAATTTTTGTTTTTCCAGCCTGTGCACATATTTTGTTCTTGCATGCAAAAACCCTAACACTCTCAACATTGCAAAATAAAACTTTATGCTCTTTTATTTGTGAGATTTTTACAAAAATTTTATTTCTCAAAAATGTGCAAGTGCATGAAAAAATTGTTTGTCTTATTCTCTCAATTTTGAACGAAAATAAAAAACATTACTACGTTACCTTTATTTTTGTTTGTTTTTGTTCACGAATGGAAGATAACAAAACAAAATTCTCTTTCTTTTTCATGAGCGTGAGTGATAAGTGAGTGAATATTTGGTACCCTGAAAATCAGCGAAATTAAAGAGTATGAAAAAAGGGCAATAAATATAAAAGTGGACAGCACAAATTTAGGTACCCTAATTTATGTAAACAATTTTGTCAATTTGGATAAACATTTTTAAAATAATTGAAGATTTTTATATTTATTTTATAAAAAAACAAAAAAAAAAAAATTATTAATCTATTCAACAAAACAAAGGAACAATAAGGAAAACTTCCCGATTACTATACTTTTGCGCTGCAAAAATGTGGATTCCCCTAAGAAGAAAAGAGAGTAAATTTAAAGACCCAAAATGTTATACGTAATATTTAGTACGATATCCTTAAAGGGCAAAAACTCTATTTAACCTATTTGGTATTGAATATATAAATTTTTTTGCTTGTGTTTTCTATTGATATTTGCTGCCACTTACTCATTAGCAAGTATTTCAGTTCACTTTTGTTTGAGTTTTAGCGACTAAGAAGCGTTTTTCCAAATGATCTGCTAAATACTTGAAGTCATACCGGGACTTTGTGGAAGAGAACATTACAGCGGCAATGTGCAAAGGATTGTTGCCCTGTTGGTAGTGTTAGTCATTACGAATTCATAATTTGTTAGCATTTAGTTAAACTTGCTCTTTAGAATGTTTAAATACACTGTCTTATTCATAGTTTCCTTAATAAATTCCAAACCTTTCTACATGCCTAGACAGCATTGTACTACCACTACCATGCTTAACCGTTCTTTCCGATTGACCTCCTCATTGTTTTGTTATCACACTAAAGTACATATATCCGAGCCAACAACGACTGAAGAAATCATCTTTTTTCAAAACACATTTGACTTGCTTCCCTATATCAGCATTATATTTAGGGTCATCATTTTGCTGAAAGTTAGGTTGTTGCAATAAATTCTCGTATAATGCAATACGCTCCTAAACTATCACCAAGCTTCACAGTGGTACTCAAATTCTCTTTATAGAAAGCAATAGTCCTTCTTTCAATACGAAAAATTACCTTTTCCCAGAACTCTCTTGGGTTCTGTATTAACTTTTTGGCAAACGGTATTCTCTTTTGTCTTTTAAAGTCTGCAATATTTCGATTTCTTTGTGCTGCACCGCCATGGTAATTTGTATTTGAATTTTTGCGAAAAATGTCGTCGTAATCTTCTAGGTAATGTGTTAGCTTATCAAAAGAAAGAAATTGATTTAAAACCACTATTTGATAATGAAAAATAACATAAGAATTTGAATTTAAATAAAATTGTAGAAAATACACGTTTAACTTCGCAACAGTTTGCAGATTATCTGTACTTTTTATGTACGTAAACTTTTTCTACGCCTAGATTAAGATTTCTAGATTAAGACATTTTAATATGTATATTCGAACAATTTTGGGAACAAAGCAACATGTGAAGATGTGCCCATCTAAGCTTGAAAACTCCCTAAATACGTCAGTTTCGAGTTTCTTCTCACATTTTCTGTCGCCTTCAGCTTTCTCCGCAAAGTCTTCAACATGCTTTTCAATGCTTTCTATTTCCTTCTTATTTCATTCAGTTTTATTTTTAATTTCCTGCGCAACGTCTACAAGTTCCTTGTTTGGCCCTATCATTTTACCGCTTCTTTTATGTCAACTTTATTGACTTCCCTTATGACAACAAGCGTCGACGCAAAGCCCAACTTACTAACCACAGAGTGCCTGGTGCAAATTTTTTTCCTTCTATTCTTCGAAGATATTGACATAAATATCGATATCTACCTGTTAATCTCATCTTTCTTCTACGGACTGTTCGTAAATATAGTTTAGCTAGTCCTCTTTTTGAGGTGGACCACTTAAAGGTCTTGAAATTTCAATTTATTTCATGTATTGCAATCCTGACAGCAATCCTTATGTTTGTAAGATTCGAAAAATGCAATTTAAATAAAAGAATTTGTTTACTTTTAATAGTTATTGGTTTCTTTATTTAAATGAATACTTACTTACTTTCTTAATTGGTCATTACAACTCTTTAGTCACGATTACAATATCGTTTCTCATGCCATTCATGTTTTGTGTTAATTTTATCAATGAGTGTCGCAAAGCTACAGTTAAAGTCGACTCCGAACGACAGCTCTGAGAAACTGTTCATGCCAAAGTTATTTACTCTCAGAACCGCTGAGAGGAAGTCGCTTTAGAAATATATTTTCATACTTCGTTTTGTTCTAGATGTCTGTGCTGAGATTTAAACTACGGCCTCACTTGTTCTAAGCCAGCACACTTTAACTGATAACACTGCACTTTCAATTTTATTTACATCCTTATTAACAAAAATCAAACTTTCGATGTTCAATACCACTGTGTTTAACATGCACTTTTTAATGCAACTCTCAGTTACACCCCTTATTCATTTTCAAAGTTTACTTCGACAAATGATTGATATTTTGTTGTTACGTATACAACCATCGGTAAAGGACGAACGAAAAACAAATTAACTTTGCGAGTACAACAAAGTATGAAATGGTTTGGTTATGGTTTTTCCTTCTCTAATATGAACTTAAACTGTGAACGTGTAAAAGACGTCTCAACACTTGGGCAATTCACACGACTTTGTATCGTGTATGTTGTATTGAATACATTTGTTTGTTTGTGAACGCACAATGCTATGCTGTATTGTGTATCACGTGGCATTCACACAATTTGATAGCACGAAACCAATACAACTTTTAAAAACATATGTGGTCAAACAAGCCGTTGTATCGTTGTATTCATTGTATTGTTGGAAGAACATACAACAGTGTATGACTGTAGTTGATATTTTTCATATAAAAATCCGATACACTTATACACATTTTTTCCATATGTTTTTAAAAAGTTGTGTTGGTTTCGGGCTATCAAATTGTTTGAATGCCATGAGATACACAATACAGCATAGCATTGAGCGTTCACAAACAAACAAATGCATTCAATACAACATACACGATACAAAGCCATGTGAATTGCCCAATGGAAAAAATGTGTATAAGTGTATCGGATTTTTATATAAAAAATATCAACAACAATCATACACTGTTGTATGTTCTTCCAACAATACAATGAATACAATGATACAACGGCTTGAGTTTTTTAGATTGACACTTGAGCGCGGAGCACTTATTAGTACAGCTTTTATTAAGTCATTGTAATCCAGTAAGTAGTGTGTTAACTTATTATACGAGGGTCTGTGGATCAACCTACATACTTACACATCTATCTTGTGGCAATTTGCTCTCAGCAGTCTTTTGCCAAAAACTTTTGGAGTAAAATAATGTTGCCATAATAAGTTTCTCAAAGCTGTCGTTCGGAGTCGACATTAATGCACTGACATAAACACGTTCATAAGTATAAGCATAAGCATATTCGTATAAACAGGCGTCGGTGCGGCCAGTTGTTATGTGCAAATCAATTTAATTTGATTTGATTATGTCTAAAGTACAACAATAAAACTTCATGATACATACTTATGTATGTTTTTAAGATTCATCTCTTAGCGAAAAAAAATTGAATTTTCAAGAATTGAATTGCAGCATTAATTACTGATATGAGCATCACTTGTAAAATGGATCACACTTTATTCAAATTCATAGTTTGATTAAATATATCATCCTTCGTATACCCTACAAGAAATAAATGACCAAAACTAACACATACAAAACTTACTTTTTTATTTGACTTTTTATGCTTCAGAGTTGTATTTGTTAATACATCAAAACACATCATTGTTGGCTGTCAAATGACCGGTAAATTTATTAATTCGAAAAATTTAATCATAGTAGCCTTCAAAAACAAAAATTTATAGCGTCTTAAGACGAAAATTTTAATTGTGTTCTTGGTGTTAAAAAAAAAAGTACGTGCAAACCACAATTTTTCAAATAAAAATAAATAAAAAACAAATTTGAATTTAAAATATAAAAAAAGTAATTTTTTAAGTTAAAGAGTGAAAGTAAAGTGTGTATAACTAAGTTAAGTACCAAAATTTTAATTATAAATAATATAGAAGTGCGGTTATTACTAGTTTCAAAATTATATATTTATATTATTATATTTTTACAATAAAATATTTTTAAAATAATTTATTTTCTTTAATTTTTAAAATAAATTCGGTAGGAAAATCAATTTTAAGTGTTTTTTTTATAAAAGCTAGAATGAAAAGAAGAAATTTTCAAAACAGCCTTTCTCGAGAAAAAAGGAAGTTTGATGTAAATGTAGAACATTTTAGGAAAATGCGTGACTTAAAACGTGAAAGTGAAGGTGGTGGTATAAAAAGGGTAAAGTTATTAAAAAGTTAGGAGCAGGTGCCAGTGGAATATGAGTAGGAGAAGTGGAGTGTAGGGATGTTTTAGAAAGTGCTAGTGTAGGTACTGAGGCAATTCTTAGCGACGACCACGAATCAGCTATTAGCATAGATAATGAATCATATGCTACCGTAGAAACTGGTAGGGTACATACAGGAGAAAATATTAACTTTAGGCCAAATATAGATAGTACAACAAAACGTGAGGAAATTAAGTCGTGGGTTCTTGGGAATAATATATCCCACACATCTTTAGAAGACTTACTTCACACTTTAAGCATAGTAGGAGTTGAAGATTTCCTTTTGTCAGCGAAAACTCTTTTGAGCACAAATAGGAAGGAGATTCAGATTTCCAACATTCCAGATGGAGAATTTATATATTTAGGCATTCAGAAATATTTTCAATCAGTACCATTTAATTATTTAGGAGATAGAGAGGAAGTTTTAATTGATATTGGGATTAATGGCTTAAAACTTTTTAAAAGTTTTAATAGAGTTTTGTGGCCCATTTTAGGCGCAATTGTAGGGTTTAAATAACGCCAGTCATTTCATGATAGCATGTTTTTCTGGTTTTAAAAATCCACAAAATTTATATAGATTTGTGGCAGATTTCTGTGCAGAAGTAATGGTACTGAAACAAACTGGTATTAGATTAGGCGATAGTCAAAAGTTTTTACGATTTTATATTCGATTATTTATCTGTGATTCTCCAGCTAGGGCGTTTGTTGCAGGTGTAGTGTCTCATAATAGCAAAAGTGGTTCGAAATGTTGCAATAACCGATAATAACCACTAAATGCAGTGCAATTTTTAAATTAATTTTTTAACAAAAAAGCAATTTAATTAACATAAAATAATTAATTCATTTATTAGACAAAAAAGTTAGAATAAAAGGTCAGCCGTTAATTGTAGTTCATTGATTTTATATTTAAAATGATCTACGAATGGATCAACACTTTCTGGTTTATTTGAAAGCCTTTCCCCACATATTTTTAGCCTGCGTATACCATGGCGTCGTTTAAAGTTTTTCATTTATCCATTACTAGTATTAAAGTGTCCAGGCTTTTCCTTTATTTTATTATGAAAGTACTGGGCCTTCGATTTTAAAACCTCCTCAGAAGTTGATTTTTTTGATTTAAAAACCATTTAAACGCTTTTGCCATTTTTTGATATTCTGCAGACTTGAGGGTTGATCGATTTCCTGGTCCAGATTCAGTGTTTCTCACACATTTTTGAATAGAAACTTAATTTTTTTTAAATCCTACTAACTGTAGATTTATTAACTTTGTAATCAATACAAATTTTCTTTACAGTTTCACCGTGTTTTAATTTGTTTAAAATTTCTAACTTCTGTTTTATTGTCAATTTAACAATTTTTTCACTACTCCCATATTTAACTTATAAAATGATGTTCACTATACTGAAATAAATCTTAAATATAATCAAAGAAACAGAGACAAAACAAAAAAAATAACTGTAAATAAACAGTCAAAATTTTTTGTGAGGCCAGTGTCGTCGTGAAAGGGTTTTTGGGTGCCTATGATTTGTCAAATAATTTTAAATTACGCTACTGATTGAAAAACTATGAGAATAAAAATAAATTGAAACAGAATAACTGCCAAATAATGTAACATTTGCAGAATAAAAAATAAAGTTGCACTTATCGCGAACTATTTTTTGAAAAAATTTGTTGTTATAAAGACTGTAATGTTATAAAGTAGGCTGTTGCGCAAATCGGTCAGTTGCAATAATAGGTAGTTGCGCAAATCGAGCCCGCACTGTAGTGGTATGAATAAAGATATACAGCGTCTAACATTATTATTAATATTTTTTTTCATAATATTTACCCTTTAGAACAACTACCGATTTCCCAGAAGACCTATGCAATTGGAAATGTTCAGCCAAGTGAAGGAACAAATGAAGGTAAATTTAATTATATTTCTTCCTGAATATAATTTGTAATAACACTTAGCTCAGTTTTAGATCACCTGAAGAAGATGCAGGAGCAAATGCATCAACTGACGGGGAAATTGAATAAAATGGAGGAATGCGTAAGTAAACATCAACCAACTCTTTTATAGTATTTTTTTACATAGTGTATCTTTTAAGATCAAATCGGTTTTGGAGACGCAGGTCGTCCTGAATCATAACAAGTTGCTATTGTCGGAAACCAACAGGCAATAGGCGATGGAAGAAAATGTAAGTATCTTGTAGTATTCCCCTAATATGTTAACTATTACAAGACTATTTTCCAGATGGTGGTCAACCCCGAAATGTTGGCGCAAGCCAAAACACTTTTCGAAGCGAAACCAAATGAAGTGATGGACGAAGTGGCTGCTTCCTTTCCCCTGAAATTGAAAAGAAGTTAGAAACCCTCGAATTTGCGCAAGCAATGCTAAGTAATTAAATTCAATAGTTAACACTTTTTATAAAACAATTTTTAATTTCTAGACAATGTATTTGTTCAAATTAAAGGGAGTGTCCGAAGAGGTTATGTATATGATATACATATATATATAATCATACATTTAATTATTTTTTTAATTTTTAGATGTTTTTCAGAACCCTGGCTTTGAAAAAAGTCTGAGGAAAGCAGTGGACAAAAGTCATCGCAGGTGCCAACAATTGTGGTACCTTCAAAAACAAAAATAAATCCTTTGTAAGGTTGGGATTCCTCAATAAGAAAGGTTGGTCTCATCCCTTTAATTGTTATACTGTATATATGTATATTTATTATTATTACTATAAGATTTATATAATTTCTATTTGTATTTTTATTGTTCTTACTTTTGTTTATTCTTTTTTGTTCTTACTTTTTTGATATTACTGAATTATTGTGTGTTACTGTTACTTTTTTTTTATTATTTTTTGTTTTGTTTTATATGTTTTTATTTATTTATTTTTAATTATAAAATAAATTATATTTTTTATAATAAAGATATATCAAAACAAAAACATTTTTCTTTTGCAAGGGGGTATATCAATTTATTCATCAAGTTTGACTAGTCAACAGAGACCTTTTTCCAACACTTTTGATGTGTCAACTTTATGTGGTATATGCATCAAGTTTAACTAGTCAAAAGTGCCCGATAATATATCCACTGTGGTTTAAAAACAGCGAAAGAGTGAGCAGGTTAGATATAATATTAGAAAGATAAATTAATAATATTTTGCTACCTATATTTGGTTAAGAATTTTGATTTACATATTATATAGATCAACATAAATGTAATTCACTAAAGTAAAGCTCAGCTTCACAAAAAAAATCTCAGTATTTGGTGGGAAATCCTTTATTTTGAATCACAGTAGCACATCTCCTGGGTAAACTTTCGACTAATGTTGCTTTGGAATCGCTTACCAATCTTTTTGGATTTCTTCCCACAAATAGTTTAAATTTTTTGGTTTTACTACTCGTACATGTTCCTCAACATCATTCCATATGTTCTCAATTGAATTGAGGTCAGGGGATTGAGCTGGCCACTTTAAAACAGTGATATTGTTTTCCTCTAAGCAACTCTTCACTAGACGTGAGGTGTGCTTAGGGTCATTATCATGCATAAATTTCCTTATTAGGGGCATGTCGAATGGTAGCATAGTGTCTATTAGAATGTTTTTGTAAACGTGCTGGTCCATTTTAGTATTAATGTTGTAAATGGGAGCTACAGCATGCCAGGGAAATGTTTCCCACACCATCACATTTCTACCACCATGTTTGGCCGTTTTTAGGGTGTACTTTGGGTGATGCTCCAGGTTTGGAGGGCGCCATACGTACTGCTTTCCATCAGAACCGAAGCGGCAAAACTTCGGCTCGTCGCTACAAAGTATATTTTTCCAAAATATCATCGGTTTGTTGAGATGTTCTCTCGAAAATGCTAGTCGGGATTTGATATTTTTTTGACACAAGTGGTTTACGTTGTGCAATACACCCACTCACGTTTTTCTCATTTAGTCGTCTTCTTATTGCGCTAGACGATATATCAATACCAAAATCCAATGCAATTTTATTTTACTTGAGCTCGTGAAAGGATTATTAGCAGCTACTTTAGGGTGTAGTTTCTCGGGCTCTAGGTTGCTGTTTAACAGTTGTAAATCTTGCATCTACAACATTTAAGAATTTTATCATATATCTCCATTACTGTTTTTCCATTAAAATTTTAGTTGTTGGATCAGTTTTCGCTCGGTATCGGAATTCCAAGTACCTCTGGCCATTTACAATTAAATATTTCCATGTATTCCAACATAAAATAAAGGGTGTTTTATACAGAGGTATAGAACTTTAACTTGGCATTACTTTTCGAGGTGGCGACCGATTTAACAGCTGTCAAGTGATTTATTCTCAGTTTGGTTTGGCAATTCATCATGAATAGACTCACGCCTGAACAACGCTTGCAAATAGTGCAATTTTATTTCGAAAATAATGGTTCTGTGCGGAAAACGTATCGCGCACTACGTCCATTTTATCGTCAACAAAATCGTCCATCAGAGCAGTTAATTCGATTAACCATGGAACGTTTTCGCACCAAGTTTACTCTTATTGATAACTCGCATCCCCAGAGACGCTGTATGGTGCGTACAGAAAAAGCTATTGCTGCTGTAGAGCGTAGCATTGAAGAAGACCCGAATGAGTCCATCCGCCATCGAGCACAAGAATTGGATCTGTGTCCATTCACTTTATGGCAGATTTTGCGGAAGGATCTTGGTTTGCGTGCTTACAAAATCCAACTCGTGCAAGATTTGAAGCCAAACGATCATCAAGTAAGGCGTAGCTTCGTCGAATGGGCCCAAAATGAGATTACCGTTGTTCCCGATTTTCATAAGCGAATTTTGTTTAGCGATGAAGCGCACTTCTGGTTGAATGGCTACGTCAACAAACAAAATTGCCGCATTTGGAGTGAAGGTAATCCTCAAGTGTATGTGAAAACACATCCAGAAAAACTGACTGTTTGGTGCGCTTTATGGGCTGGTGGAATCATTGGTCCGTACTTTTTCAAAAACGATGGTGGCCAGAACGTTACAGTTAATGGTGATCGGTATAGAGCCATGATTACTAACTTTTTCATTCCTGAATTGAATAACCATGATGTCCAGGAGATGTGGTTTCAACAAGACGGCGCAACATGTCACACAGCTCGTGCCACAATAGATTTATTGAAAGACACGTTTGGTGACCGCCTAATTTCACGTTTTGGACCTGTGAATTGGCCTCCAAGATCTTGTGATTTAACACCGCTAGACTACTTTCTGTGGGGCTATGTAAAGTCATTGGTCTATGCGGTAAAGCCACAAACGCTTGACCATTTGGAAGACAACATTCGCCGTATTATTGCCGATATACGGCCACAAATGTTGGAAAAAGTCATCGAAAATTTGACGTCCAGATTGGACTACATCCGCGCCAGCCGTGGCGGTCATATGCCAGAAATCATATTTAAAATGTAATGCCACAAGATTATCTTTCGGATAAACAAAATTCATGTCAATCGAATAATCCATCGTTGTTTTATTGCTACTTAAAGTTCTATACCTCTATAAAAAACACCCTTTATAAGATTTATATAATTTCTATTTGTATTTTTTTGTTCTTACTTTTTGATATTACTGAATTATTGTGTGTTACTGTTACTTTTTTTTATTATTTTTTGTTTTGTTTTATGTTTTTATTTATTTATTTTTAATTATAAAATAAATTATATTTTTTATAATAAAGATATATCAAAACAAAAACATTTTTCTTTTGCAAGGGGGTATATCATTTTATTCATCAAGTTTGACTAGTCAACAGTGACCTTTTTTCAACACTTCTGATGTGTCAACTTTATCTGGTATATGCATCAAGTTTGACTAGTCAAAAGTGCCCGATAATATATCCACTGTGGTTTAAAAACAGCGAAAGAGTGAGCAGGTTAGATATAATATTAGGAAGATAAATTAATAATATTTTGCAACCTATATTTGGTTAAGAATTTTGATTTACATATTATATAGATCAACATAAATTTAATTCACTAAAGTAAAGCTCAGCTTCACAAAAAAAATCCCAGTATTTGGTGGGAAATCCTTTATTTTGAATCACAGTAGCACATCTCCTGGGTAAACTTTCGACTAATGCCGTACAATGTTGCTTTGGAATCGCATACCAATCTTTTTGGATTTCTTCCCACAAATAGTTTAAATTTTTTAGTTTTACTACTCGTACATGTTCCTCAACATCATTCCATAAGTTCTCAATTGAATTGAGGTCCGGGGTTTGAGCTGGCCACTTTAAATTTTTTGATATTGTTTTCCTCTAAGCAACTCTTCACTAGACGTGAGGTGTGCTTAGGGTCATTATCATGCATAAATTTCCTTATTAGGGGCATGTTGTCGAATGGTAGCATAGTGTCTTAGAATGTTTTTGTAAACGTGCTGGTCCATTTTAGAATAAATGTTGTAAATGGGAGCTACAGCATGCCAGGGAAATGTTGCCCACACCATCACATTTCTACCACCATGTTTGGCCGTTTTTAGGGTGTACTTTGGGCGATGGTCTAGGTTTGGAGGGCGCCATATGTACTGCTTTCCATCAGAACAGAAGCGGCAAAACTTTGACTCGTCGCTACAAAGTATATTTTTCCAAAATATCATCGGTTTATTGAAATGTTCTCTCGAAAATGCTAGTCGGGATTTGATATTTTTTTTTTGACACAAGTGGTTTACGTTGTGCAATACACCCACTCAAGTTTTTCTCATTTAGTCGTCTTCTTATTGCGCTAGACGATATATCAATACCAAAATCCAATGCAATTTTATTTTTTATTTTACTTGAGCTCGTGAAAGGATTATTACTAGCTAGTTTCTCGGGCTCTAGGTTGCTGTGTAACAGCGCGTTGTAAATCTTACATCTAGAACATTTAAGAATAATAAGAGATATATGATACTCCATTACTGTTTTTCCATCAAATTTTAGTTGTTGGATCAGTTTTCGCTCGGCATCGGAATTCCAAGTACCTCTGGCCATTTACAATTAAATATTTCCATGAATTCCAACATCAAATAAATTAAAACATTCGTTGCTCACCGTTTATCTTCAAAAAATCACTTAAAAACCAGATATTTCTGAAATGTCTTAAATTCGTGTCCAGTTTCAAATGAACGTTTTTACAATAACATGATCAAAAAGCAAAAAAATGTAAAAAGAAAGAAAATAAAATAATGGTACTTTTTCTTAGTACTTCAGGGTACACAGAAGAATAAAGAATATCAATTTTGATATTACAGGATTGTAAATATTATCACAACTAAGTCAGTCATATGTCGTGTCTTAAATTCGTGGCCACCACTACATGTTTTACAGTCGAAAGAATTCATATGTTAGAAAGAGAAGCAAAATCACACGTACACGAATGATAACATCAAGTTTTTCACATTGGCCTTAATAACTTGATGGGAACTTGTGATGTGTTTACACATCACACTTGCAGGTCAAATGGCTAGTCATTTGACTAGTCATGTTCTGTTAGGGTATATTTATATCATATACCAGTCTAACCACTATTAATTTTATTTATTTAAATTTGATATACTAATATTCTAAGTTCCATATTTTGGAAAATAATATCGACAACGCCTTAAGAGTTACATTTCCTAAAAGGTAATTTTATAATCTTTAATTCTATATAAAATAAGTTTTACATATTTGGATAAATTAATTGAATACACAAACTGAAACAAAATTTCATTGTTCTTAAATCAAAATTATCTGACCACAATAATTTAACAGGGTGTACAAACTCCTGCCAAATAATTATAAAAATTAAATTAGAATTAAATGAGTGCTTTTTATAACGGTACATTTCGTTTATTTGTAATTTAGCAAAAGTACCACAAAAGTTAACTTCAGAATGAAATTATACACTGCACGAGTTAATAGCGGTCAAACAATTTTTTATGAAAATAATGAACTTTTGTTTCAAGACGTGTTTTCAAAATATTTACTCCAATATGTACGAGTATATTTTTGTATTTCTTTTTATTTTATTATTTATTATTTAAAGATTATAGAACTACCTTTCAGAAACAGTAACTCTTAAGGCGCAGTCATTGTTATTCCCTAAAATAAGTTATTTTGAATGTTGATTTACGAAAATACAGTTGATGTTTATTTGTTTTCTAATATTTCATTAATTTTATTGCAACGGTACACTCTCATTTATTTCTAATTTAATTTTGTGGTCAGATAATTTTTGTCAAAAAACAATGAAATTTTGCTTCAGTTTGTGTATTCAATAAATTCATCCAAATATGTAAAACTTATTTTAAATAGAATTAAAGATTATAAAATTACCTTTCCAAAAATATAAGGTGCTGTCATCATTATTAAGACGCTATGGAACTTGTATATTGGTGTATAAAACAAAAATGTGTGGTGTACGATTTAATAGTGGTTAGGGTACTATATCTATATTTAATGGTAATCTCCGTTCTCCTTACGTTAACTTAAGGAAATCCATTACAATTAAAATTACATTTCAAGTGATTTATACGTTTGAAAGTCCAAGTTAACAACATCGGCTGTGATTAGATTTTGTACAGAGTAAAAGTATTTGTTATAAGAAATATGTCGAAATATCTTACGGAAGAAGAAATCCGACTTTCGATGGATAAAAGTGATATTAATGATCAGGAACTTTTTACAATATCGGATGGCGAAGAAAATTAAATAATTGAAAATGCTTCATCTGATACTGTATCGACTATTAAAGATGCCACTGATCTTGGCAAGTGTATTTTCCTAATAGTTTTGGGAACTAAGTTAAATTAAATAAATTATAAATTAACGGTAGGGCACTTTAAACTTGTTAAACACATTTTTTTTGTTACATTGCACCTACTGAAACCAAATCAATTATTAAAAAAAATTTCAGTATGGTTTTTCGCAGAATAATTTCTTTCATCGGGAGTAAGCGTGTTCCTCTGACTAAATTCCGGAAGGGCGACAATTAGTCCAGTGCAGCTTGGACCACAGCTCCTCAACCAACTCAGACGTCTAACGCTATTGAAGATTGGGAATTGCTCCCAAGAAATGCTCGTAAACCCATTACAGCCGACGAAATGGAATATATAAATAATGGTAGTCCTGCATTAGTTTGCTTTTATTATTTATATTTAGAAATAATTTTTTAAATTTTATTTTATAAGAAATCTTGTAATTTAGGAAATAACATAAAATATATAGAACAGATAATTTCATCAACTCCTTATATATGTAAAATAAATCAAAAAATAACATCAAAAAAGTCTCCGTACAGTTAATTTTTTTACATAAAGAATCCTTCCTTAACATACATACATAATTGGTCATTACAACCCTTCAGTCAGGATTAAGACCTAGTTTCTCACACCACTTATGTTGTGTGTGTTAATTTTGTACATGAGTGGTGGGACCTACAGTTTAAAGTCGATCCCGAACGACAGATTTTTGAGAAACTTTTCATGGCAATTTTATTTACTCTCAGAGTTTTTGCCAGAAATCTGCTGAGGAGTCGCCGAAGAAATACTTTTTGTACTTTGTTTTGATGTCTGGCCTGGGGCTCGAACCCTGACTTTACGTCTAATAAGCCAACACACTACCTTCTAGACTACGACGACTTCGAATCCTTCCTTAATCTCTTCACGCCCTTGGCCACATATGTGGACGTTTAATTTTTGATAATTATAACTATAATAACGAAAAAAAAATTATTCTTCGGCAGTCTATTTTATTGGATTATATCAAGAAGCTGTTAATATTTGAAAAAAATAATATCAGATATATTTAATATAATAAGTTTTACCATAACCACTTAAAAAATCTAAAAACTGGACTAAAGTTAATCCTGGAATTAGACTGGACGGTATAGGTCATTATCCTAAATTCAAGGAACTGAAAAATTCCCCTTGGTGTCACGACAAAAATTGTGTAAGTCGAACTCGCTACATTTGTGCGAATTGTGAGGAATATATAGTGGACGAAATTTTAATAGTCGCAATAACAGATTTAATAATACTTTTATGTAGTTGGTTCACCTTGTTTCCAATTTACCAATATTTACCAATATTCAGTAGTTGGTAACTAGGAAATATTTTTGTAGACATTGTTGTTGAAACTTCCTCTCGATATAATAATAGTGGGACTTTTACTCGAAAAAATACCAAATAAAGAGCGAAATTTAAATAGGCACAAGTACATTTATTTAATTTTTACAGTTACAAAATGCAGATTTTTTGTAAAAAAAAACATGTGCTTTTTCGTGTTTGCATCATTGAGTATCAGTATCAGTCCATATCGAGAATTCTTAGGCGCAATGGGTAGAGGAAAACATGTAACACAAGAGAAGAGATCTTTAACAAGAGTTTTAAATGAAGAAGGCTATTCAAAAAGGGAAGTAGGTAGAAGAATTGGGAGATCAGAGCATCTAGTTCGTACGTGTTTGCAAAAAACTACAAAAAATAATAAATTTTTTTTTTCATATATTATTTATTGAATCCTTCCTTTCGGAATTTACAATAAGTATTCAAATCTTAACCTAAAATAATACAATAATAAAAGTTGTTATTGCCACTGCAACGTACAACTAAAAGTGCTCATCAAAAGTAAATCTATCTGATCAGATCATTTGTTTGAACCCTTTTGAGACGTCTGTGAACCTCGAATACAAGTAAGTCTTTTACAAGACGGTTGGGATGTTGTGTAATCCTAGAGATGTAATTGACACTTGCTATTTTTATTTCCTCTCGAACTAAGGGCACCTTCAGATCTTTGTGGATGTTACTGTTTCTCATATACCAAGGAGCACCTGTTATTATTCTAAGAAGTCTAGATTGCCGCCTTTGAAGCTTCTCTACATTGGATGGTGAGGCTGTTCCCCACAGTTGGATACCATAAAGCCAAATAGGTTTCAATACTGACTTATACAAAAGCAGTTTTAGTTCTAAATCAAGAGTTGACTTAGGTCCAATAAGCCAGCAAAGCTGTGCTGTTCTGAGTTTGATCTGGGTAATTTTGGCAGCTATATGGTGAGCCCAGGTAAGGCGACGGTCGAGATGGATGCCCAGATATTTTACACTACTATGTTCTGGTACTGTCACACCATTAATCTTGATGGGCGGACAATTTCCCCTTCTCAATGTAAACGTGATGTGCATGCGTTTAGAAACATTGACTTTTATCTTCCATTTCAGCATCCAATTTTCCAAATCACTAACATGAGATTGAAGTCTTTGTGTAGCAACTGTAGAATCTCTATGAATACTTAAAAACGCCGTATCATCCGCAAAAGTAGACGTGTGAGTCACTAAACTTATAGGCATATCTGCAGTGAACAATAAGTAAAGGAACGGCCCTAGAATACTTCATTGTGGTACGCCAGCAGATATCTTTTTGCGGGAAGAGGTGACATCTTTTGATTTTATTTGGAAATATCTATCCCATAAGTAACTTATTAGCATGCTATGCACATTCTTTGGTAAAAACTGCGTGATCTTAAAAAGAAGTCCTTCGTGCCAGACCTTATCGAAGGCTTGAGATATATCAATAAATAGCGCAGAGCAATACTGCTTGTTCTCAAAAGCATGTCTAATTAAATTGGTAATTCTGTGCACTTGCTGAATCGTGCTATGTTTTCGCCTAAAACCAAACTGATGGTCGGGAACTATGGCGTTGGCATCAATATGCGGTATTAAACTATTAAGCAGCGTTTTTCGAACATCTTAGAAAGTAAACTTATTGGACGATATGATGATACTTGCGTGCTGTCCTTGCCTGGTTTAGGTATCATCACTAAATCAGATAATTTCCAAGATGCAGGAAAGTAGCCTATTCGCAACATAGAGTTGTCTCAGTTATTTTGTCACAACCAGATGATTTGTTCGGTTTTAGGCTCTGGATGACGACAATCACTGCAGACAGCCGGAACTTGATCGGCCAACTAACCACATCGTCGATTGTAACTGGGGCAATACTAGAAACAGAATTGTTTGGTGTAAAAACATTATCTAAGTAGTTGGCAAAAGCGTCCACTTTCTGTCCTGCGCTTTTTGTCCAATCACCGTGCTGTAGTTGTAAAGGGGATTCATGCAATGTAGGTCTCCTCATTTTTCTTACTGCCTTCCATAAACTGTAGTCCGAGTCTTTTGCAAGTATTTCTGCAGGTTCAACTCTTTGTCCTTCTGCAAAGCGTCATGCAGAAGTCTTTGGCACTGATTAAGTTGAGACTTTAGACCTGGAGAACGATATTCTTGCCATTGGCGTCTTAAATACCTTTTTTTGGCGTAACAGTGCTACTATGTTATTAGAGCAGGAAAATTTTCGTTTTCTTACCAAAGGGGTAGAGGATGTAGATACCCTAGCAGCTTCAGTTAAGATGTTAGTAAACTGGCGGACGCCGGATTCAATTTCCAGTTCACACTTCAAAGAAATATTTGATGGCAGATGCGAGCTTACGAACATTTTGTATATCCGCCAATTTGTCCTCGTCTGAAGATAATTTTGCTCCAGTTGGTTTGTATCAGCCACAAATGTTAGGATGGTTGGTGGGTGATCAGAAGACAGATCCAATGACGGGTGCATACGAAGATTTTCACGTCTAATATTTCTTACTACGGCAAAATCTATTACATCCGGAATTTTGTTTAGATCAGCTGGCCAATAAGTAGGATGACCAGCAGACAAGGCATCCATTCTGTTCGAAGATACTGCGTCCAATAGCTGTCTTCATCTCGGAGTAATGAGACGTGATCCCCAGAATGTGTGTTTTGCATTATAATCACCTGCTGCAATAAATTTCGGACTCAGCGTGTTGAAGTAATCGAGGAATTGATCTTTGCAAATGTTGTGTCTTGGGGGACAATAAAGTGTTGATATTGTAACACCAATGGAGGGTAAATTGATTGATGTTGCTTGAATGTAATCTTGGGTGAATTCTGGCAATGGAAAGTGCCTAATGTCCTTGTGAACAAGAATAGCTGACCCTCCGCATGCCCTACCACTAGGGTGTTTTGCGTCGTTTTTATGATGGCTTAATCCGTTCGCGTTCCAAAAGCACATCTTGAGGGTGTTCATGACTTATTTACTAAAATCTGCATAAGCATATTTCGGTTTTGCAGCAGCTACTGCAACATGTTCTGCATGTTAGCCATAAAATTACTCATTGTTTGGATTAGAGTATCAATTGAATTTTATGAATTCGAATGTGCAGTTGGAATGCCTTCTTTTAGGGCGTCAGCATATGAAAAAGCATCTGAAAATTGACTCGTGGTTTGCGCAGCATATTTGGAGTTTGCCTGTTGGGAAATGATGGGCTGAGGTAAACTTGGGAAGTTTGATTCACGGTACTGATTATATATAGGTCTTTTAACCACCGCTTTATTTTTGAGTTCCAAGTATACTTTGCATCCTCGATAATTAGCCGTGTGGTTTTCACCGCAGTTACTGCATTTTTTTACAGCTAACTTCACCTGACGCATACTGTCGGTAATTTGCAGAAAGATTTTGTGTGCCCAAATTCTTGGCAATTTTGACACTGAGGGGGGCCTTTACGTTTAGAAAGATACCGTAATCCATATATAGGATGATTGTCACCTTTTTTCCTTATATTGTTCGAGTTAAATTCTATTTCGACTCTAAAAAGCGGTTGTGAAATTTCATTTTTATTTAAAATATTATGGATTGATTTGACTTCATACCCTTCAGATTGAAGGGCATTCTTAATATCGCTAATAGGTACAGTACTGTCAATGCCTTTAATGATTACATTTAAACCCTTTGCACTTTTGAGTTGATAAGTATAGTAGTTTTTTTTCAGTATCGAACTTGTTCACAATTGTTCTAAAAATCTTTTCATCTTTGGCTTGGATTTTGGTTTCCTGAATATTACCCTTTCGTAGAGAAACAACGTAAAAATTGTCTTTGCCAACAAGCTGTGTCAACTTGGTTACCAAGGCATTGGTAGTGGGCTCTCGTAGGTACAGTGGTGGGGGTTTGAAGTTCCTTCTCTTTTTCTGCTAGAATTGCAAAACGGTTTGCGTTGTCAGAGGTATTTTTTGCCTGTTTTGGATGCGGTTTCAACGTTATTGTGATATAACGGTCAATACCTGTGAGGACTTTTCACTGCTCTCAGTCTTCGCTGCACTTTTTTTAATTGTCATAGTTTCCTTATTTACGTCCGGTGGTTGCAAAATACCTCCAATGTTCTTGTGATTACCCAAAAGAGGGGTATGGGGTAGGTTCGTATTTGGCCCAACACACTTATTTAAATTTTGACCACTCGCACTATTGCTGATTTTTTTTTCACTTGTTGGGTCGCTAACGTAGCGTACCCGATTTGCAGGCTTCGCTGTCAAATAACGTGAGTCATCAATTTTTTATTTATATTACCTGTTTCACATTCTCTCACATTTCACTCAATCTGCGTTCATTAGCACTTGCACTTGGCTCACTCATTAATTAGGTTAACGGCCTTTATATTTTTTTTACTTATTTGATTGTTGTCTGTCTTTATGCAGTTTTCTTTTTTTTAAACTTTATTAAGTTTAAGTTGTTTTGTTTTTTATTATTCTTCAAATTGTCCAGAAATTAGGCGTACCTGTATCCTAATTTTATCATCTGACTGTAACATTAAATGGAAAAAATCAGCCAAAATCCCACCGTTATCATGCTCTCATAATCGCGGAGATTGCATTTGGAGAAAAATTATTTTTTCCGACGAAAAAAAAAAAAATTCAATTTGGATTGCCCGGATGGACACAGTCGTTATTGGCATGATTAGCAAAAACCGAACGCACCCAGAATGAGCAGAAAGTTTGGCGGAGGTACTGTAATAGTATGGGGCCGTTTCAGTTACTATGGCAAGCTTCAGTTGTGTTTCATTTCTCCTAAAATGAGCTCCGAAACCTACGTGGAAATGTTAGAAGATGTTTTAGTAAATTATCTAGAAGATAATTTGGATAAAACCATGACTTTTCAGCAGGATAACGCTAGCATCCACGTCTCGAAATTCTCAAAAGCATTCTTTTCATCGGCTTTAATCCCAATTCTAGACTGGCCTGCTAGAAGTGCGGACTTGAATCCGATAGAAAATCTTTGGGGAATCATGTCAAGAGATGTTTATAGCAACAGAAAGCAATACAACACAGTGAGTGAACTGAAAACGGCAATTCTCCAGTCCTGGCTAAATATTGAACTTAGAATATTAAAAAATCTAGTAGAATCAATGCCCAGTCGTATATTTGGTATTATACAAAATAGAGGAGGGATTACTAAATATTAATCAGTTATTAATTTATTTTTTACTCTAAATATAATTAATAATTTTTATATTGTTTAATTGCGTCTAATTTAAATTTCGCATACATTTTACTTTGTTTTCCTATTATATTTTAATTTATCGTTGTTTTTATAATTTAAACATATATTAATTTAAGTTTGAAAAATGTTATTAATTTTCCAAAAAAAGAAAAAAAAATAAAGTTCTTTTGATATGAATAATACACCGAAATATTAAATGCGACAATTTTAATTTCGCACACTGTATATGCCTGATATGCTTGGAATGTATGAAATAATTTCACACATAAATTACCATTAACGCTCAGTGGCCACAAATGTGGACGTTATTCCTTTTTGTGAATTTTCATTGTTTTTTTGTTTTCTGAATTCCTATTTAAATAAAATTAAAGAATTTAAAAAGAAAACAAAATTTAATCATTTCTTGTCACCATAAAAAAAATCGTCCCTGAAAAGGTTAAACCTATCTTAAACTCTGATATATTGTTGGTCCTCCTTTATTGGCAATTACAGCATTTAATCTGCTTTTCATGGAACGGACAAGTTTAGTTGTGGTTCTAGGGTCTATTTTTTCCATTCCTCCTTGATAACAGCTTTCAGTTGGTCTTTATTTGTTATATTGTGCTGACGGATCTTTTTTTCCAAGTGGTCCCATAAATACGCAATCGGATTGAGATCTGGTGACTGAGCAGGGTGATTTAATTGCTTTGGGACATTACAGAAGAGCCACTCTTTTACTACGCCAGAGGTGTGTTTGGGGTCGTTGTCTTGCTGGAAGAATACAAATGTCCCAAACCCAATTTTTCTGCACTTTGTTTTACATTTTCTTTTAAAATATTTCAATAAAAACGAGATTGCCCACACCACAAGAAGCCATACATCCCCATACCATTTCGTTACCTCCACCATGCTTTACTGTTGGGGTCAAATTCTATGGGTCCATTTCAGTTTTTGGTTTTCTCCATACCATTCTTCTTCCATCTGACCCAAAAATATTAAATTTACTCTCATCGCTGATAATAACTCGATCCCAAAATAAAAACTTTTTATCAATATGTTGAATGGCGTAATCAAAGTCTCTTTTTCATATTGGCTTTTCGAATATAATGCTTCCTACGGCTAACCCGGCCATTGCATCCATTTCTTTTAAGTATATTTCTTACCGTCTGAGGGTCTACACTGTAGACTCTACAGTTATTCCATCACTAGCTTTTATGTTTCCTGCAATAACAGGAGCACTTATCTTGGGATCATTTTCACGGTTCGTATAATTCTCCTCTCCAGGTGTTGGTCTATTTTCCTTGGGCGGCCTGTTCTTGGTTTGTTTGCCGTTGTTCCTGTTTTATTAAATTGTTGAATGATGTACTGAATAGATGAACGTGGTCTTTTGACTTTTTCCAGAACTTTTAAGGTCAATTACAATTTTTTTTAGTATCTATTGAAATTTGCTTATTTCTATACTCCATATTTTTTAAGTTTATTTTATTAACACTTTATTTTGGATAAAACACTTTTGTGGTAATGAATGTTTTTTAGCCCATAAAAAGATCTTGAAACAAATATTGTACGGAGACTTTTTGATGTAAAAATACAGTGTTGCCATGTAAAGGCCATTATTACATTATCATTCAGTATTATCCTAAGAGTAAATTAAAAAGATCACTTAATAGAGGTTTTAGTTTTAATGATTGAAAATGTTAACTCAACCAAGAACAAACCATCTGTAGGGAGACTTAATTGATTCAGTGTAAATATATACATACATACATGTAAATAATTACATACAAATATAGTGTAGTGCCTGTGAAAAAAAAAAACAAAATTAGATTTAAGACTACAGGAATATAACGTAGAAGGAGAAGACGGCAAGGTCAGAGTGGCGAAGCACGCAACGCGCACCGGTATATATAAGTGCCCTATTCACAAACTGGCCTCACACCCATTCGATTGAAGACTTAGTCTTTCAATGTTGGCCCATTTCAAAATTTATTTTTCTATTTTTTTATATTTTTTTTTTTATTTTGTATTTTTGATTCCTGATTTTCTTGTTTTTTCCAATTTTTTTATGTACTTCTTGTTAGTATTTTTCTATTTTGTTTGATTCACCACACTAACTTTCTGAACACCAATTTCTTTTTAATTTCAGTTACTTTATTGTCTGTTAACACGTTGACATAAATGACGTCTATAGACGTCATGTATGAGTGCACGTAAATGCAAAGGATGTCTATAACCGTCGAATAAATTTAGAGTTATAAAACAAAAATTTAGTTGTAATTCAGTTTGATTTCGATTTCTACCAATTCACTCAATAATATTCTAAAAGGATAATATTTTACTTATATTTCTTCATTTATTTTTAGATTCATGATTTTGTTGCTATCAGAATGCATGTAGATTTTAACGACGTGTATAGCCGTCAATACATTTTTCATTATGTTTAGCGTCTCTTTCAGTCTGACTTAATTTGAGTCAATGTAAGTGTTTGTTTTTGGTTTTATTGGGAATTATAACTGTAAGTTTTTATCAATGATATGTTCAGTTTTTATATACTTTGCTTTAAATAATTTCCAAAAAGCATATTCGCCTGAAAAGAACATTTCGCTTGATGAATCTATGTTAATATTTAGAGGCCGATTAAATTTTCGGCAATATATAAAAGGAAAAAAAGCCAAATATGGAATTAAATTATATGAATTGAACACTAGTGATGGCTACGTTTTAAATTTGGAAATATACCAAGGAAAACAAGAATTAGAAAACACGTCATCGAAAACAAATAATAACTATTTAAATAAAGGACATAACTTATATATGGATAATTTTGACAACAGTGTTGAACTATCTAAGCAGCTATTGCTTCTTAAAACTCATTCAACAGGAACTCTTCGTGCTAATAGGAAAGGTAACCCCAAAGTTGTTACGTCCAAAAAATTAGAAAAAGGTGAGTATATTTGGCGCAGACAGGGTCAGATTTATGTGTCTAATTGGAGAGATAAGGGTGAAGTAGTCTCTATAAATACACATCATCACCCAACTATGATTGCTACTACAAATAAACATAAAAAAATCAAAATGAAACCAAATCACATAGCGGATTACAATTGAAATATGTCAGGAATAGATAGATGCGATCAGATAATCTCATATTATTCTTCACCAAGAAAGAGCATTCTTTGGTACAAAAAAGTAATTTTCCATGTATTAGATCTGTTTTTGGAATTCATATTACCTGTATAAAAAATTCCACAAAAATTTAAAGTTCCTTGAGTTTCGGGAGTCTCTTATTAGATCGCTAATACGGTTACCCAAAGACATTTTTAGATTTTATTTTTTTTTTTAACAAAATGGTATTTGAAATAAATTATCAAATACCCACAAATTTCACTTCAAACAATTTATAAATAAAATACGCAAATTTTAGTATTTTCTCAATTTTTTTTAAAATTTAAATTGTCCCTGCGCCAAAATGTAGTTTTCTAATAGTTTTTGGAATTAAGTTAAATTAAATAAGCTATAAATTAACGGTAGGGCACTTTAAACTTGTGATCGCGAGACCAAAATATTTACGAGTTAAAATAGCTTCATCGATCGACTTTTCTTTTGCAACTGAATTTCTTTATTTTTTTAAATATTTTCTTAATTCTAGATTTGCATATACCTTATCATAACTGTATACTTCTATTCAGCAACTCCGTTGTTTATCTGTTTGCCTATTCACTACATTCTAAATGGTTACTGAACTTAAAATGAATAGTGTTTTCACACTGAGTGGTTTTGACGCAAAAGTTGGTTTTAACGTTAAAACCATAAATAAAACCTGGTTTTACCATACAAAATTATTGTGTTAAAACCATCTTAAAACCTTTTTTGAATTGGTTTTAAATAGGTTTTATGAAATACAACCTTGTTTTCGATGTACTACAGCTGATAAAAAAAAAAAGGCAAAACAAATGTAAAAATACAGAAAGCCGGTTGTGTAAAAATGTAAAATTTTAAATAATGAATGCTGCAATAACAATAAATAAAAATATAATAATAATATTAATAATATTATTTCTCAATTTTTCGTATTTTTTATTTTTCTTAAACAAAAAAACCGCTGTTGCACTGTCACAAATGTATGAATGTTAAAACAGGATTTAAGAATCAGCTGATTATGGTTTTAATGCTAAAATCAGGTTATAACTTTTGGTGTGAAAATACTATAACTTAACGTTAGGGTTGTTTAATATTACTTATTATACGAAATTCATTATTAATTCATTACAAAAATTCATTATTATTAAAAATAAAAATATAAAAAATAGAAAAATAAATATTGAAATGATCCAACAGCAAGGATGTAACATCGTAGTTTGCTATTCCAGAGCCTAGAAAACGTGATAAACTAATTGAAGTTTCCTTATGTTCACTTAAGCCTTATTTGAATAATACATTTGTAAAATTTACTAATTTAAAAAAAAAATATACATACAATAATAGATATTGCTGAGTTTTGGTGCTACTATGACAAACAGAAATGAAAAAATTATTTGATGACAAAAGTACTCAGACCATTCGAAGACAAAAATATAAATTGACACTCATAGTTTATATTTTTTGAAATTATAAACAATAACCTCAAAAATATTATGCCCTGGCGAAAAATTGCACATTTTTTAAAGTAATTAAAGCTTGTGCCTATTTAGATTAGCTCTGACTTTGAACTACATGATTTCAATATTTTTTCCACTGTAACGTAATAACGTAATAGACGAAAATAAAAAAACGTTTTTCTTTAAAAAAAGATTGCTTTCGTTTTGTGTCAACTATTTTTCTTCCAGTTTTACTTTCAAAGTCTTTACGTAGCATACTTAGAAAAATCACTTGGAAGTATTTTAAATCGACATGCCGAGCTGCTCCCAGCCGTATATGTGTTTACAACTTCAGATAGGAAAACGATATACTGTAACAGTTTATAATTTCTCTTACAAATACTACTAAATAGTTGGCAATGCGAGTATGTCTCTTAAGGCGGGTTCACCCACAAGTTTCTGAAACATTTTTGGTTCGGAGAATTTTCTTGCTTACTGAGAGTTTTCCGCAACATGATTCACTCATTTCAGAAACTTTGTTCGTAAAAACAGTGCTGCCACATTTTAATTAAAAATGACGTAAATACATATGTGCATAAACTTAAGAAAGTTAATTATATTTGTGTCAAAATCGAGAAATAAAAAAATGAATATTTATGACAAAAAATAAACAGTATTTGTGGTGAATTATTTGGTAAGAATAAAAACATCTTGTTCTGCGATGGATAAAATGGATATAAATCATTTGCTACTCTTGTTCACCATTGAAGTGACCAAAGTAAAATTGCTTGCAAAATATATTTATGAAAAAAGAAAATCAAAGATAAACAGGAGGACGGGTGTAAGACCACTTTTGAAACAAAGAGAAGCCAAAGGGTATTTTCACTCACTATTTCCGAAATGCGTTTCAATTACGTAGATTCATTTATAAATTTTCATCGCATGGACCCTGGGTCTTTCGATGAACTTCTGCAAATATTTGTGTATTGTATAAATTTCATATGGTGTGGCAACCTTTTCTAAAATGGTTCGGACCAAATTTAAAATTAATTTAATTCACACTGAGAGTTGTTCGCACAAAATAATTTCTCTCGCTCTCTGAGAGAAACGTCAAACTCCATATAAAAAAAATTTTGTGCGAACCAAAAATGTTTCAGAAACCTGTGGGTGAACCAGGCCTTACATATAAACGAAATATAAAAGTGACCGCAATAGCAGAACGTATTATGGTCTGAGACTCACTTCGCAAAACTTCAGAAGCATTCGATTAAAGTCGTTGGCAAACACATGCAGACTTTCAATATGATTCATTTAACTACTGTATTGCAATGGGTGTGATAGCTCCTTCTCCTTCTTTATGTCCTTTTTTTCTTTTTCTTTTAGCAGAAATTGTTTTTGTATTTTCTGGATCATTTGTTGCCATGTTGTATTTCAAATACATTTTTCAAAATTATGACAAAGTACATGTTTAAATTGCTTTACTTAAACTGTTGGTGACGTTTTTGGAATTATTGTTTACCCTTAAAATTGCTTACATTTCTTTTATTTAATTTTTGTATTTTTATATTGCAATATATAGACATGTTTGTCCATACATATGTGTATGTATATGTATGTTTATAAATCCGTATGTAAGTTCAAATAAATATAATATTTTATATGGTAAGTACGTATTTATTGTAAATGTTTATAGGTTTTTTTTTCTTAAAATGAAAATTGCAAATGAAGAAATATATTTTCATTTCTAATTGTCAGAGTAGAAGAATTCTTATGTAAGTTTCAGGTTTTGCTTAAGAAATAAAACGGACCTTTTGTATCCAATAGTCCCCCTTTTAATGGTATTCGTTAAAGAATATTTATTTATGGTGGATTCGATGCTTGCAAGTCAAATCAAACAAAATAATTACTTCTGATTGTCTTTATATTTAAATAACGCTTCTAAGTTTTTATTTACCCCTTAGAGTACGGGGTGGTGGGCCCTAGATCCCCCAATCTTAGTTTTTCTTTAATAACTTTGCAAATAAAATTTTCTGTCTATATCCCTTAAGGTAATCTAATTTTATTTCGAATACTATATAAAAACTTATAAGTGACATTTAAATATCAACGTGTTTTTTGTTTTTCGTTCGGGGTACCCAACTTATCCCACGACTTACTTTACGTCACAAATTTTCGTTGTTTCTTAGGACCAAAAATGGAAAACTATATAAGCCCATATAAATAACAGTGAAGAGGATCCTAATGATATAGAATTAGATTGCGACAGTTACAATTCTTATTATATAGGTAGTAATTATGTAAGTGAATATAATGAAACCGAAGACGAGATTAAAGAAGAAGAAGAACAAGCAGAAGATATTCTATTAGATCTTGGGAAAATCTAAATCTGAACTAAATATGAAAGAGCATTTGCAAAACGAAGCTAAAACCAGACCAAGTTTAAGACACACCTTGTCGACTTGTGGTGTTGCAGTACAAATTGAAAAAAAATTGTGAAAATTTTACAACAAGAGATGGAAGAAAACGTGGCCGTTACTTCCAGTGTCCTAGGAATAGAGATAAAAAGCCGAAAGTGAAATGTTTTACATGCTCTAACTTTGTTTGCAATGAACATAGAACAGAAGAAAAGAAAATCGTTTGTCAAAAACATGTTATCGATTCTAGTTAACCTGAATAAAGATTTAAGTGAAAACGATGGACTGGGGGATAATGCAGGCAATTATTATATTTATTCACATTATTATTACATTTATATTTATTATGTATTCCTTAATAATAATTGTAACATGAAATGTTTTTAAATTAATACGTTTTGATATGATAATTAAAAATAAACACTGAAAACTAATAAAATAATAATTTTTACTTTCAAAATAATATTTTTAGTTCTTTTAAGCTAACATATAAACAACAAAAGCCAATTTTACTTTGGGGGACCTTATTGATCCCACTCCGTACTTTATGTATCGGGCTTCGTACTCTAAGGGTTAAATATCACACTTAACGTCACGATCTTTCTATGAAATTGTTGTTATAGGATTTGATTTGATCTTTGTTTTGTTTCCTTTTCCTAAGTATTTGTTTGCGTAGATTTTGTTCACCGTATGATGTGTTTATATTGTAGTTGTCTGTTTGCTTATTTTTTTATTACTTTTAGTCTCGTAATAATATAGCACTGATCTCAATAGTTATAGGATAATGCATATCATTTATTATGAACTGCGTGAACGACGCGCGTGATCAAGTTAAATGCAAAGATTGTTAATCTTGACTTGATCACAATCAATAGACACAAAGAATCAATTTAGTCTCTGTAGAGATATACTTATATATGTATTATATTATATATTATTACTACCTGTAACCTACGCGTGTTGCTGCGCCACCAACTAAAATAAATTTTATGGAAAAACATTACACAAATTCCCAATTAATTTTGAATCATTTAATTTATTTTGTTTCCCGTTGTCCTGATGATTCAGATAAACAGGCCTGAATAGTACGCATTCGATCAGTTTCTAATCTCACTTCTCGTTGTTCAAGTGGTTCAGGCGAACGGGTCTCAGCGGTATATACTCGAAGATTTTCCAGTCTCCCAATTGCTTGTCATTCATTTTGAATAATTATCTGTGACGCCATCCATCGGAAATTAATAGCACCAACCTCCGTCGGCTCATGCGCAACAACTTTGTTAAAGAATGCAAAGTTTACGATTTAATTAATTTTGAGTAATTTTCGGTTTCACCTCCTGTCAAAAATTGGTCATACCAACTTAGAAACCTTCGTCGGCTCATGCGCAAAAACTTTTCTAAAGATCATAACATGATCAAATACATAGTTTACGATTCTATAAGGTACATACAAACAAACATTCATTTCTATATATATAGACTATGGGAGGTGACACGCCCACTATAGCCAATCTGCCAATTTTGTTCATATATACGTCAAAGTCGTCCATACAAAATTTGAGGACTCTAGCTGTTGCAGTTTATGAGATATGCGACATTAAATACTTACTGGGTATATGGGCGTGGCACCTCGCCTACTTGAAATTTAAAATAAAAAGTAGCCTATAGTTCCTTCCAGACATACAGGAAGGTACTGGTAGATTTCAAGAAAGTCGGTCCAGCCGTTTAGCCGTCTATAGACTTCAAACAAGCAAGCAAACCCACAAACAAATAAACACACATTCATTTTTATATATAAGATGTGCTTGATTGTACAGAATATACTTGATCTGATTTAGTATTTGTTCACACACGAGCAGCGACTCATAGACAATAGTCTTGTAGAGTGTTTGTTCATAAGAGTTGTTTTTCATATGGACACACACCTGCCTGACCATCTTTAATTGAATAATATTCAATATTGTGAGATCTCTTGAATTTTATTTTATCAATTTTAGTGTGTGATGATTAACTAGAGTTATTCCATCTGCTAATACAGTCAACCCTCTTATAACGCGGTGAGTGCGTACCGCGTTGTATGGAAACCGCGCGAATAGAAACTCGAGTTTAAGCGTACAGACCAGGCTAATTCGTAGCGTGTTCTATGGAAACTCGAAATTAGTACAAATCACATCATTCGTACCGCGTTATATGGAGGCCAATAAATACAAAAGACAAGACAAATTATTTTTATTGAATTAAACAGTTCATATAAAGATTGATAAGAAAAATGAAACAAAAGCTAAACCAAAAGACTGTTTTTCAACAAAAATAAGAAAAATGTATGTAAAATTTTGTAATTTTTCAACATTCATCCTCACTGCCAGATATGGGCAAAATGTCTTCCTCAGTTGGTAAATCTTCACATTGGTTTTCGATTGTAGCTTTTTTTCCAACTCCACTAAAACCCCTCTATAGGGAGCTAAGCAATTTCGTAACTCTCCTTTAAACTTTGTGCTACGCAAGAAAACTTTGAAATAACATTTTATTACCATCTTAAAGGTTTCCACTGCCGGGATAAAACAGTTATAAAACCAATCCTTAAATAAATCTTAAGTCATCCAAGCTTTCTTATTAGACCGCCAGAATACAGGCAATTGGGTCTTAGTAATGTTCTTCATTGCACGGGGCGTTAAAGAACGATTTATTATCATTGGTTTTATCATCAGGCTCCCTGACAGATGGCTGCATACATGAAGGGTGAGACGTTCTTTTCAAAGTTTAAACCCCTGAGTACGCCTTTGATTTTTCATAATGAAGGTCCTAGATGGTAGTTTTTAAAATATAATGCCGTCTCATCAGCATTAAAAATCTGATCAGATGAATAACTTCCTTCATTGATAATTCTAGCAGAAGGAACTTATGGGATGTTGTTGAACGGAAACCGCGCTGTAAGAGTACCTCATTATATGGGCGTTGTCGCAATTTCAGCTCCGCGTTCTGAGAGTACCGCGTTATAGGAGAGTTGACTGTACAAGGTACAAATGTGTTTATCCCATGCCGCTGCGTTTGTTTTTCTTAATTTATCCACAAAACTGTAATTTGAATAACTATCCAACCCCCGCTAATTTTTTAATTAAGGAGGACGAAATCTTTATGTTGTGCATGGGGGCAATATTAACATCTTTTTTCATAGCAACATACATACATACATACAGTGGTTTGAGATTTGTGGCTTTTATGTTTTTCTACTTCAACGCTGACGCAATACAAATAATTTCCACTGCTACGATCTCTAAAGACATTTATTATTTACACACACACACACACAAGATGATGATTACAGACAAAAGTAGGGAACGCCGCAAACAGATTGGAAAACAACAATGTATGCGTTACATTCATTTCACCTACTCGCCCAAGCACAGGGAAACACAGTGTTGAATTAAGAAACAATCATAATATGGCAGTCACATTAGGCACTCACAATAATGATGGTTGGTGCGGCAGAGGACGACGCAATACGAGTGAAGAGTCAAAACTTGCAACAAACGTTAACATACATAAATCATGGACTGACGCGGGTGCATTGTATTAATTAGATCTGTGAATGGAAAATGTTGAACAAAAAAAACGTAACAGACGACGTCAATGGTGTTGCTCTGTAATAACCATAATCGCTGCACAATAGTAGCGATACGGCTGCAGTAACTGCGATATTTAGTGTCATTAATGCTGCATGCTTTTGTAGACGTCTCTTTAAAAATGTTTTCATTAAACACTATGCCTGGGAAGTCAATGAACAATATTCCACTTTGTGCTACAAATGTTAAATAAATTGAGCGTGGTGGACACAACTGATCGCTTGTTGGAATAAATTTTTCCGAAAAGTTTTATTTTAAAATCTTTCATTAAAATTACTTTAATGTAGTCCTTTACAACCAGTGCTGTCACTATATTTACAAAAATTTCTACTAAAAGTCAATTAAATTGCAGCATTCGATTCGATTTTTATTGTCTATGTTATGTTCTAACGGGGACTCGTAATTAGAATTTAGTTTCGATTGCACGAGTTTTTCCGATAATGGAACTCGATACCTTGCAAATCTAGTTTTTTAATAAAGTGTTGTAAAGGACGAAAAAAAGACTTAATCAACACTAGAAACACTTATTGGATAATCGAATATAATGGTTTATAATTCGATCGGTCCAATGATAGATCCTGTTTAGAGATATGCTCCCTATGACGTAGTGTATTGAAAGCGGTTGTAATGAAAATAATGTATTTCCCCAGCTATTGCATTTAACGCAACTGGATTTTGGGGGTAATAACTACGCATTAATTTAATCAACAATTTGCTACCATTCGGTTCATTCCACTGTTTTATGTTGCCTCCATCTCTTCTGTTCGGCTTTTGTTTATTGTCTTTTGTAGCATAGAATCGCTAATTTGCTACTGTAAACAATGACGCCTGTCAGTTGCAATTCGAAGTGCAAAATGCGAGAAATTATTTTAACGGTTTAAGCAACAAACATGTTGCACGTTATACACACATATTTATAAAAATACATACATTCCAAAGGCAGCAACGACAATGACACAACTACAATACAATATAAATAGAATACAAATAAATAAATAAAACAAAAGCAACAGCAACAACAACAACAACAATTATGGCTATACACAATAGAAATAATATACACAAGTCGAGTAAAAGTGGGAAGGAAGCATTAGCAAAAAACAAAAAAAAAATGGAAAAATGAAAAATAAAAATACAACAGTAGAGAGACAACAATAACAAAAATATAAATGAATGCGCGAATTAAATCGAAATAACGCTAAGAGCGCTTCTACAAATAATACCAACAATAATAACAATAATAATAAAAAAAAATTAAAAACAAAATGGAAAAATAATAACAAAGTCGACTAGTTTTCCTGTTCGCTGTATCTGATGCAATCAATGTCTGTCCAAGCAGAGAGTTTAATTTTTTTCATTCTGTTTTCATACAAATTAATAATGTATTGAAGGAGCTTAAATTTGTTCAGATCAAAAAAATAAAATAAATAGGAATGGGTGCCTTGGTAGTCTGGTGTGTAGTGTGCTAGACCAGCACTAGTGTGAGGGTTGTGGGTTCGATTCCCACCAGATACTCTGGTCTGTGACACTAGCTACTCCGCTCGTATATAATTAGCATATAATTTGTAATTGTATTGTAATTAATAAATAAATAAATAATAAATAGGATTGATATTTACAAATCCTTTACGGACTCATATAGCCTGAAACTGGACTGTAAACTCTTATTGTATAATTCATTTCTGTAAACAATATTTTGTTTTGATTCTTTCATACAGTTGTAGAATTCTGTCTCGGTTCTACACATGCTACCAAAAAAAATCAAAAACACCAATAGCGTGCAGGTACAATCGAAAGATTATCTTGAATGGGTCGATTGAAAACCTATTAGAATTAAAGATAAACTATGCTTATTGCTTATTTAAATATAAAACTTGTGAACTTATGTCTTATCCCAGAAGGAGTAGTGAACTTTATACCGCTAAATTCATTTCATTCGTTTTCAATACAAAAAGTTGGGATTATTTTAATTGAAAGTAATTGAATCGAAATTGTATCGATTCCGAAGGGATCAGACTTTATTATCGCCATACACTAAAGCGGATGGTGTTGCAATATTTTCGTTTTATTTCTGCTTATTTTCCACTTTGATGGTATTGATATTGTCATGCCATTTTTAATTTCTGTTTCATATCGTTTAATGTTTGCAGAATTATTCACATTATTATTAGCCTTGTTCGCAATACTTTCTGTACTGATCAGTTGCTCCAATTTGATCTCTTGTAATACTTCCTATGGAACAATATTTTTAATTTTACCCAATCGTATGCTCGTTTTGTACTTTTGCCATTAAATACAATGGAGATCTTCTGAAAGGAAACTAGCAATTTCGTTATTAAACAGCTCTATGCAATCATTGCGTGGCAGTCACTTTACACTTTATTTTCCTCCGTTCAGATTAGATTTAGGCGACTTCGAGGCTGTCGACCCGGGAACAATTATACAGGCAACTGACCTGTGAAAGAATATAGGACGTTTCTGTACTGTCTCAAGAATGCGTTTAGATTCTCTCGCGTTGTGCACATCGCCTTTAGTTTATTTTCTATCGACTGAATATTTTGCTCCGCTTGCCGTTCGTTGTAGGGTTGTATGGTGCGGTATATTTATTATATTGCATACCCGTCTTTCCCCCTTAGTTATTGTATTCAGTCCAAGAATCGAAGAATCAATGATTAATGGTACTCCGTATGTTGCAAATACTTTATCTAACAATGTAATCGTTGCAGCCTCAATATAACCCATTCCGTAGACAAGATTTCAGCGATGTTATATTCCGCACACAATAGCATCAATACATCTGTTAAACGAATAAAAAATGTCGATGATGTTTCACAAGCACTTTGTTTTATTGAAAGACCCGATAGTTTGAACTCTTAACAATTTGAAACTGACAATGTGGAAGAATAATAGAAAAAACAATTCAGTACAATTCTAAATATTACCAGCGGTATTCTTTTTCCCAAAAATTAAATTCTCATATTCTAAACAATCATGGATGAGAGAAGGAATTTGTTTTGCTTCGTTTTTTATTTTTGACCAAAAATATGCCATATTTTTGAGAAATTTTAAACAAAGTTTTTGATTACTAACAAATGCATTTATAATGTATTGTTACGTTTTTAAAAATATGAGTTCGTAGATTGCAAATAAAATGAAAATAAATTTGTGTTTAGTTTTAAATCAATTCTTTATTGTTCATGCAATTCCATTTGCAACCTTTCACGACTTGGTTCAAACAACAACAATTTACTGAATTCTTTCTGATTCATCGCCTGCTTTGTCTTGCCTTTTATATCGCTGGGTAAACAGTCTGATGAATGCTCTTGAAGGAGAATGACTTTGCCTTCGCGAAATCTCTATAAATGTAAACATGTTGTCTACGTTATTGTTGTTTGTGTATTTTGTTTACGTTTGCCCTTGCAGAGTTGTTATCGCTTGTTTGTTTACTTAGTTTATCCCCTTTTTTATACACTGATGTTATTGCTATATTTTGGCTTATTCGTTTATCATGTAAACAAGTCCATTGTTTTGTTTTTATAGCTTTTGTTTATCATTTTAATAACACCATTTCCATTTTCGTAACAGTATAAATAAACTATAAAACAATTTATAAATTTAAAAACTAATATATTTCATTACTTACATGTACTATATTAAAAAAACGACTTAATTCTTTTCAAGTACACTTGATCACATGTTTTATACAATGGTCTACGGTGTTTTCAATTTTCTCTTTGACTTCTCTGAGCTTTGGATTGTTTCTTTATTACTGCCACGAGCACTGCTTTTATCTAGCAAATCCAGCAATGAATGTTTAACACTTTTAAATCCATTTTCCATTTGAAGAAGAACACGACCCGAACTTGTTGTCTACACTCTTTACATACTCCTTCATATGCATTAAATTGGATACTCTTTTCGTTTGCAGAAAACTCTCCATATTTGGATCCTAACCAGTTGCTTCTGAAGATTTTAAATTTTATGCCAATTTACTTCTAAGCAGTGAAAACTGAGTTTCTTAATATTTTTCATACTGCAATGAAGGCAATTTGTTTGTAGTGACCTAGAAGTACTAATAAGTTGTGACATTTATCAAATGCTTCTTGAAACTTATTAAATATACTTAAATTTTTTAGTACAACTCCCCACGAGTTGTTTGTAGAACTTATCCCCAAAATTTTGTCATAACATTATCTTTTTAATGATATTTGTAACACCTATTACCTCTCAAGGAAGGGATTTCCATTTCGAAGTTCATTCCGAATAGGAGAGTTGAAAATAGCTAAAAATTTCCAGAGAATTATTTTTCATAATTGATGTGACTATTTATGATTATGAAGATACACACAGTCTAAGGCATGTTTTCAAAGTATTAATATTTACGTAATAACAACATACATATACAATGTTTTAAATTTAGCAAAAGGTTTGTTTATCGTATATTTAACGATTGCAATTAAAATAAAAGAAATTTTTTTACTACTTTTTCCAATAAATCTGCCGTATGGCGTTGGTGGTAAATATTGGCTTCCCATGACTCAAGAGTTGCTACTTGATAAACATAAAGCAATGACTCAACATATCCCTATAAAATGAAATCTAGAAACGTTTAATCGCACGAACGTGGCTCCTAGTGAACAAGAGGCAATTTTGGAAAAAACAATTGTCACAAAGGGGATGCATATAAAGTTTATATTATAAACGTATATTTTTAAAAGGGAATTTAAAGTATGAAGTACAGTTTTTTCGTGCTTATAAGCGGGGAATACTTAAAAACCGGAATGCATATGAATATCGAAATAGTTTCAGTACATTTAGAAACAAAAATCATTATTGCATAAGTTTCACTGCCACTAAGAGGGGAATTATGTTCGGGGTGCTTAAATCCGTGGAATAATTTATTTACTTTCAGCAGAAAACACTGCACTATCAGTTTGATTCAAAATACATATAAAAATCCAACTTTTCGGTGTTCAGTACCACTGATCTTAACGCGCACTCTTTAATGCACCTCTCGGTTATTAATCACAAACTCGAGATTTTCTGACTGACTGACTATTCACGACTCACTGGCAGCATTGTTTGTCAGTCTATTTATACCAGTGGTGCCCAAAATTCAAATTTCCTATCACATGTGATAGGCAAAGAAAATTAAGCTTACTTGTGGCCAGCGTTACCGTTGAGCGACTAAAGTCGCAATTTGACACATTTTCAGCGACCCCGCCACTTTTTGTGCCCCTTACTAAAATGAACTAAATCTGACACTTTTCAAGATTTTTGACCCTTTTTTCCCCTTTTTTAGAAAAAGTAAACCTGATATATTTATTTAAGAATTAAAAATATTAGAAACCAAAATGAATGATATATCATATGAAAATATCTTTAAAATTACAAATCCAGAAGAATTTGGGCAATTTAATTTTTTATTTAATTTAAAAAATAGGCTTAATAATTATTTGTATCATAATTTATATGAATTTGTTACTTACGTATTTACTCTGCCACATAGTAGTGCGTCGGCATAAAGAATTTTTTCGAAACTAACATTAATGAAAAATAAGTTATCGAATAGGTTAAAAGTGGACACATGGACCTGGAAAAATTGGGTGCCTGACGGAGAACTTATAAAAAATTACAGAAGTAATTAATCAAAAAAAATAATTTAATCGAATGTAAATATACTAATATAACTGTGAAATATATATTAAAACTCATTTTGTAAAATATATAAACCAAAACAAGCATGGAAAATTAAGTAATATAGTCCTTTTTGACATTGAGAAATATCGCTGCATCATAATTTCTAAGTATTTCATAGAACTACGAATAAATTACACAGACTAGTTTATAAACTTGTAAATAGATTAATCAATATAGAGTAGATTTATAGGTTATTTAATACACCAGTTCAAAGACTAATAGACTAGTTCATAGACTATTTAAAAAACTGGTCTATTTAATAGACCAGTCCACATATATGTATAGTAGTCTATAGAGTAGTAAATATATTATACTAGTATATGATATACTATATTGACTAGTCTATTGACTTCTGTGGTCTTTTAAATAGCATTTGAACTAGTTTTTTAATTAGACCATTAATTAATAAACTGTATTAGTCAATGGTTTATTCGATCGCCTATTTTATAGACTACTACTAGTCTATGGACTGGTGTATCAAATAACTTATAAACTATTATATTGATTAGTCTATTGAATAATCTATAAACTAGTTTGTGTAATTTGATTATTTTTGTTGTTTTGTTTTGAAAAAAAATCTAAATTTCAGAATTTTTATTTTCCATACCTGAACAATAAAGTTATAAATGTGCCTTCCATTATGATATATTTTTTCATAAAATTGTGATATATTTTGACATATAAATAAATAACATAATATAAAATGTAAAACTATATATTTAACTTATTACAAAATGTTTCTATTTACTTCTAAAATGAACCGTTGCAACAAAATTAGTATTTATGTTTAACTTTTTGATCTCAGTTTGTTTAATACAAAAATTCCAAATACTATGTACTCTAAGTCTTATCATATTAATAATTTGAAATGTAATTAGTAATTGTGTATAATTTTGAATTGTATTTTTATTTTAAAATATATATTATATTTTTTGTTATTTTTTTTTAATTTGTTACAAAATACGCAATTTTGTATAATTTTTTATTTATCTTTAATGAACTGTTTTTTAGTTATAATAATAGTTTTGTTTTGTGTTTTGTATTATTATATAGGGGGTTAGCAAAAAAAAGTTTTATTTAATGGAATTTTTATAAATTTAAAAATGCTTTTTTTATTTTTGAAGTTTAAATGTCCTAACGTTCATAAATTTGAATGAAATTCAATCAAGAAATAAAACAGAACAAATAATTTTAAAAAAATTAGAATTTTTGTTTAGGCTTATTAATTTTTGGCTAAAAATTTATTTCTATTATAAAAATTGGGAAAATTATTAAAAAATAAACGTATTATATGTTGACTAATGTACATTACAAAATCCAATAAAAATTAATTTTTTATCTATATTAGTTCATTTTCTTTTCTTTTAAAAATTTTGCCCCTTTTTATTGCCAAAATACCCTTTATGTGCGACTTTTTTTCAAAAATCCCCTTTTTGTGCGACTTCTTCAAAATTTCCAACGGTAACGCTGCTTGTGTGGTTTCTTATAATGATCGTGTGTTTGTTGCTTTGTTTGTTGTTTTGTGTTGAACTCAGAGAACAAAAACAATTCAGTTGATGTCACAGGCATATATATATTATATTGTGGTTGATGTTTAGCACTTGATGAAGTAAAATTTCGCTACGCAACTTTTTTGAATGATTTTTTGTTTTTTGCAAATACACGCAGCAAAATGTTTGATGAAAATTGGGAATATGATTTCTTTTTTATAGAGAATATGGATGGTAATGCACAATGTATTGTGTGTTATCGCTATTTATGTCGTAAATTTTTTTTTTATAAAAAGACCTTACGAGGCTAGCCATGCATACATACATACATACATCAATATATTCATCAATACATACATACATACACACATACATCAATATATTCATCAATACATACATACATATGTACATACATACAACAATATATTCATCAATACATACAGACACACATACATCAAAATATTCATCAATGCATACATACATATGTACACACATACATCAAAATATTCATCAATGCATACATACATATGTACATACATACATCAACATATTCATCAATACATACATGCAAACACACATCAATATATTCATCAATACATACATACATACATCACAATATTCATCAATACATATATACATACATCACAATATTCATCAATACATATATACATACATACATAAGTTCATTATGTAATAACATACACGCAACACAATAAACCAATTTTTTATTTTCCCAGTGTACGATTCTCAAAAATTAAGTTGAATTTTGTTCTCCGCTGCTTTACCAACACAACCAAAACTATGATAGTATGTGTTTGAGCACCACTGATTTAATCCATTCATGTAATGTTTAAAGAAAAATGGATGTACAAATAAGCAAATGATTCTAAACAGGCAGCCCTTTAGCTGACCGGTTCAAAACCACAAAATTTGAAAAAAGTTTGTGTTCAGAACTGTATTGTGTTTTCAAATCACTTTCACAAAAACTAATTTCCATAACATGCCTGTTTAAGACGATTAAAATTATGACGGATATTTCTGTTGATGGTTCCTTCGCTGTCAATGATCTATGAGTATAAACTGTGTTAGTATTAAACTTGGCGATGATATTTAACTATAATTATAGAATAGCTATTAGAGAGTAAAAGCAGTGCCGGTCACGTATATCATTGAGCTTCTGATAGATGAATATGCTGAGAAGCTCACAATTTCCAACACAATTACTACCATTTATTATCATTTTTTCTTTATGCTTTTGAAAACAGCTCTCACATTTTTTCCGTTGCCTTTGATAGTTTTTGTTAAACTAACTGCTCTACATAACAATAATCATCAAACACTCGTTTTTCGTTTAAAACACATGGGCCCAAAATTTTTTGCAATAATTATGATGTCAATTTCAATTGTATTATAATAAATAAATTATATCATTTGCAGCTAATTTCAAAATAACCTAATTTCAGCTAATACTATGTTCAGATATGCACTTTTATTGAGTCAATATTCAGTTTATTGAGTATAGTATTTTAAGTGTTCAAACATAATAATATACACAGTTCAGCTGTTTATTCAATATTCATTTGACGGCTGGTTGTTTCAACATTGTTTTTTTATCGTTGTTGGCATTTAAGTTGTCAAATATCAATAGAAAGTGTTCGGATAATTGTAATATGCGCACTGAACATACTTATGACAGAGCCGCATTTTAAGTTTTATTCAATATGTTAACCACTTGCGTATTTATTACGCATTAATTAATTGAAACTTTATATGAAATATTGAGCTCAACTGCAATTTACGCAGTAAAGGTGCATATCTGAACACCGTATAACACGCACATATTCAGCTGGCAACCATCCAATATAATTTAATCGATTTGATGAACCTTTCTGACGTAGAAACTCAATTGGACATTATTTGTTTTAGCAGTTCCTCTGCCACCCAGTATTTTATAAATTTTAAACGAAGGAACATACTTCCCCAGACTTGAATACAATGTATTGTAATGAAGGTAGAATCATGATTGTTTTCGTAGAATTGATTTATAATCCATCCATTCTTCTGCCACGATTCATATATTGTGTGTACGGCGTCCTTCATTAGTTCACTAATCGTCTTCAGATGATTGACCTTGATTATCATTGAGACGTCGTTTACGTGCACAGCAATCTTTTGGTTATGGACTCTAATAAGGAAGGTAGTACGTACTCCACCTAAAAAGACCCAAATCGACTATTAGTTCAACTTTTAGCCAAAGCTACTCCTCTCTTTGAGAGTGATATTTTAATGTCAGATAGTTCGCACTGTCAATGCACCTTTAATGTCCATAATTGGCCTGAGAGGTATCTGCAATATATAAGTATGTACCTTTGCCGCTAAATCCGTTACACTGGGTTACACGAGGTCGTCTAAACATTCTTAACATATTGCAGTCAATTGAATACTTTAACGAAGTGAGCTGTTTAAATGGAATTCAAAATTTATGGACAAAAAGTCAAATTCGCCAATTCATAATTGAGTCAGTTTGTACCGCTAACGATTGACCTTTTTATGGACGTGAGTCTAGTAAGTTGTCAAAAGTGTGTGTGTGTATGTGTGTCTAGCCTAGTACAGCATATGTATTGCATGAATGTGTAGAATCAAGTATAACAGAGTGTGACGGAAATAAAGTTGAAATTGAGAGGAAAAAAAAGGAAAACAGAAATAAAAAACAAAGCAAATCAACAAGAAAAATAACAATCGAAACGATTTATAAAAGTTTTTTAAGTGGAATTGTTGCTGCTTCTGCTACTGCTGGCGTTTTTCTCTGTTCATCTCGTTTTTTCGTGTTTTTTGTTTGTTTTTGTTTTTGTTTTTTTAATTCGATTAAATCTGACCGTACATATAGGAAAAGTGATGTTTGAATAGGATTCGTTGTGTCATGACATACGCACGCATTTCTATTTTAATCGCTTTTATAGAGTTACACACTTACAAATACACACAAATGTATGGTAACACATACACAAATATACATGTAAACAAAACAAAAAATTTACATTCATAAAAACATACAAACACGTATAACGTATGGCGACAATTGGTAAGTGATATGCAAACATCCGTTGAAATGAAAATTGACAATTTGTTTAAGCAATTTTCCGGCTGAGCGGTTTATTTTTTTTTATTACAAAAATGCCCAGTCTTTATCGGTTTGTCTATGCCTATACCGTACATATATATGTACATACATACATATCGACAAATGTGTTTAGTATGTGTAAGAGTAGCTGCAAGTGTGTGTGTGCGGGTAGATAATACTAAAAATCGCATGATTTTACTTTTTTTTTGCATTCGTTCCGTTTTTTTTTTTTGCAACTTTTTTGTACCCAGTTATTTAACTCAATTCAGTCAGTATGAACATTTTTTATTTTCTCTTTGACCTTTTTTTTAATTTTTTTATTTTTTATTTTTGGCCTCTAACTGTTGTTGTAGTTTTGTTGTTCAGTGGCCCATTTGCTAGTTTGGATTTTGTCGCGTATGCGGATTTTTGACAAAGCGAAAAATTATTACTGCAAATTGGCTGCATATGCAATTTTCCATATTGTTGCTGATGTTTTTGCGCTGGCAAATTACTTTTATGCCGAGCTATGTATGTATTGTATACGAAATACAAGGTGGCCTTATCAATAGCAGAATTTAAGACTTCTAAATTCAAAAATTTCTCATAAATCAAAAATGAATAAAAATGTTTAAAGAATCAATGTTAAGATTGCAATAATTTAAAACTACAATCAGTTTCTAAATATTTGAAATCGTTAAACACTACTTTCTAATGTCTACAGGAGAATAATGATAGGAAAATAATCCATTCAAGATCCTCATCATCAATCTTATATTTCTTTTGGAATGTAGTCGGCCAGGCCATCTCTGTCAACGGCAAGCACAATAGGTTGGTGATTGCCAACTTATTTCTGTCTGAATTGGATGAACGTGACACCAATGATATGGTTTCAACAGGATGACACCGTGTATCATACAGCTCATGAGGCGATTTCATGTAGGTGGAGAAGGGTTTCCTAATTTCCATGTGTATACGAATAAGCCACACACCAAAACGGTCCTCAAAACCAACATAACCCATATCAGCGCTCAAATTCAGTCTGATTTTTGTGCCAGAGTCTTAGAAAATTGGATATTTAGTATGCGCTCCATTAAGAGAACCCGTGACTAGCATTTGAACGTTTTATTGATGCCATTTTATTTAAACGTATAAAAAATTTCGATAATATATGAGTGATATTTTATATTTGAGAGTGATATTATATATTAGATATTTGTTTTATTTAAATTTAAAGATAGCTAGCGCTTAATAAAGATCCGACGAATTGACAACGCGTCTGAATAATACGTTTATCATTTTCTATTATGATTGCACTCGGTATATAAATAATATTTGAAAATATTCCTAAATTAGTGTCTAGAAATAGATTTTTTTTATAGTGGGCGTATGTTGATCAACGGTTGTGAAATTTAAATTCAACGTTTACAAATAATTTTTTAAATCGCTTCAGTAAAGGTGATGGAGAGTTTCTTTTACCGAATCGTAGCCATTATTCACCGATACGTTTAAGACTGGACTCTTTGATTCAGGGCAGTAATACCCACCATTTTCACCTTTATAAGATAAGAATAGCGTTCGAAGTTATTTCGTTTTTAAACATGGTGCGCAATCAGCTTCAATAACATTTTGATCTTTATTGGTATCAATCAGACAAATGAGACACTTGGCATCTTCATCCTATCACACAGAAAATGCCAATGAAATTTAATATTCGTGCTGGTTTTTTCATTGACGTTATTATCCTTAAGCTTTTTTATTCAAGCATTTCTGATTCAATCCACTTGTGAACCGTTGACCTATTAAATGATTTTTTTACTATTCTGCTACGATAGAATGCTTTAAAGATTTGAATTACTTTTAGATCGATTGGATGTAAGGATAATTTTGATTACAAATCTGGTCACCTCATTTTTACGAATGAATATACAGAGACTGGATATACAGAGATTAATATGGATTTGATTTTTCAAAATATATTGCTTGTTTTCGAAACGTTATGGAGCTTTAAAATGATTTGTTTTTGTGTTTGTTCAGAAATGTGTTTTTTTTTGGTTAGAAATTAAAACAAACGCATCTACTGCGATGCTATATAACGTTCACCATATTTAAGTGTCCGCAGCACAATAATCGAAATTATTATTGATGTAAAGCAACAGATTACTAAGGACTAACTAAAATGGATAAATGCCACAAAGGACTGTCAAGGACACTAAATTCAATCATATGTACATACATACATACATAATTAGTCATTAAAACCCTTCAGTCAGGATTACGACCTAGTTTCCCACACCACTTATGTTGTGTGTGTTAATTTTATAAATGAGTGGCGGGACCTACAGTTTAAAGTCGACTCCGAACGACAGATTTTTGAGAAACTTTTTTCATGGCATTTTTATTTATTCTCAGAGTTTTTGCCAGAAATCTGCTGAGAGAAAGTCGCCGAAGAAATACTTTTTGTATTTTGTTTTGATGTCTGGCCTGGGGCTCGAACCCTGGCTTTACGTCTAATAAGCCAACACACTACCTACTAGACCACGGCGACTTCTCAATCATATATACTCAACATTTATTTCGTACTAATCTAAATTAAATAGTACTGACTGAATATAATAATACTGACTGAATACATTTCCACCATAAATGTCTACTTAAAAGTACATCGAACTTAAATTAGAAATATCCAACATGTGGCTTTTTTACTTTAACCGCCTGTCTAATGATTGCGATGACCAAATTCTTACAAAATTCTAAAAAAATTTTGTAAAAACACTCTTACAGGATATAGATTCATTCCCTATAAGACATGGATAGGGAATGTTATAAGAACGTCTGTATTGTATGCGAATACTACTTAAACTCGACGCAAATAACTAAGGTCCGTGAAGATGAACACAGTTTTTGTTTATTGTTTATCATGTAGAGTTTGGCGCAGGTTAAATGGATGCCACAAGTGAATGTGATCCTGATTTAATTGGTATTATCTGAGGTGATACCACCAACTTTAAACACAAAAACAATTGTCACTAAAAGCTCTTAGTTGAGCATACACCCTTCCCTTTAAATTTTAAAAATTATTTAATTATTGCAATTTTATTATTGTATTTGTAATATAATTATTAGGAGCTAAGTAACTTGGAATTTATACTCAGTGTAATCTAATAGACCAGAGTGTCTGCTGGAAATCTAAACCACGACCCTCTTACCTAATGTAGTCATATAGCCCACTACTCGGAAACATTCAAGACATTTTCGAAAATATACTTCGTCACAAAACTTTACTTACACTATACAGTTTTAACCCTTTAAACAGTTAATTTTGTTTCAAACAATTTTTAAAAGACCTTTTCGAATCATTCCCAGAGAAAAAAGAATCCAATAGATTCGTTAAATAATAATTAAAAAGTTATTGTCTTTTTAAGACGTGTATAGTCGACATTATGCGAAAATATTCGTTTTATTTAAATTGTATTGATATATCTCAATTCATTTCACTAAACGATATAAAACTAAAAAGATAAGAATTATAAAACTCGATGATTATAAAACGATGACGTTAACAAATGTGTATGTAAGGAGTATTTATCAAAATTATTTTTCCATTTTTATAAACTTATAATAGATTGCATCAAAAACAACTTTAAGGCATCAAGAACAACAGTTTTTGGTTATTTCCGAATAAAATTGTTCTTTTTCTTCCTTCAAAATTGTTTAAAGTTGAGGCTTTGTCTTAGATATACTCAAAGATGTTCTTTTACATATAAACTTGACGACTGTGGGACATATACATATAAACTTTGCTTAAGTTGAGATCAGGGTCGTTGTTGTCTCTAATTATAAAAGTATCTTTCAGGTTTCATTTTTCACAACGGTGCATAAACTAAAGACCTTAATAAACACGAATAACCATAATTGCATCAATAAATTTTAATCCTCCGCCTCTACACCATTAAAGAACCATGTAGTTTTGTATTGTAAGGCCCTTGCGCTTGTATCATTTCCAAAAAGATTGTAATTTTAACCTTCATCCCTAAAAATAAGACTTTCCCAGAAATTCGAATTATTGAGCTGTACTCAACAGTATAGTTATACCGTTTTGAATGGTTTTTTCTTAAAGCCAGATTTTCCAAAATCTTTTCTAAACTCCTCTCTTAATTCTATGTTAATTACTTTTCTTCGGATTCAGTTTAACTTTCCTTACAATTTTGCGATTTAATCTGTCATCAGGCTTTACTGGACGTTCCGATAGCTGCAAAGTGTCTTGGTTTTATGTTGCAGGTTTTAAAGAGTTTACAGTTCTTCCAACATTTGCCATAGAATTCTCTGAATGGAGCAAGTTTTGTGTACAATGTATTAATTTATTCAGATTCGAATACATCACACTTTGAAGGCAAGTTAAAAACTATGAATGTGTATTCCTTAAAATATTTGTTCGATTTGATTGAATCAATTGATTTAAATTCTAAATAAACGTTTTTTTTTTTTTTTTTTGTAGAAAACCTCCTTTAGAACGTATATTTATTTATTTATTTTTTAATTAGAATACGATTACAGATTATAATATAATTATTACGAGCTGAGTAACGTATAGTGTAACAGACTACAGTCTCTGGTCTACCACACTACCCAATAGACTACCAGCGTACCCATTATAAATTATAAGAAATCTATGTGTTTAGAAATGAATTTCTATTTTCTATCACGGCTTTCTTTTTGGTTATATATGAACAATCGATATCAATATCTATAGTTCAGTAAGTTTTGAAAGTCATCATGAACCCTAGATCAACGCTTCTAAACTGTGGAAATTTGCTTCGGTACTTCATAAAGCACGTCATCCATTTTAAGGTCAACAAAATCCCTCACTAGGCCGATTAACAAAGCAGGAAATAAACATAATGAAATGTGCACACCTTAGAGAAAACTCCTACTGTAACACGAAGTCTTGGCAGCGAATGTGAGTTGGTTGAGGTCTTATATTTGATAGCCTTTGTCCTTCGACTACAAGGAACTTTGTACGTAAGGATCTTGTCTATAAAATACATTTCGTGCAGTAATTAAAGCTGAATTACCGTCGTTTGCATCGCATGGATCATTTGAATTTTTTTTTTTTATCAAAGAATTGTTTTTACTGATGAATCATATTTCTGGTAGAACGACTACGTCATATTGATATTGATATTGATATTTGGTGCAAAGATAACATTGAACACATCATCGGTCGTTATTTCTTGAATAAATGCTGATAGAATTTCCAAAAATTAATCGGCAAACCATCAACGGATCCAGTTTCTTTAAATTTTCCAGCCATCCGCTTGATGGCACGATTTGTCGGAGTATTTTCTCTACCAAATTTTGCTTTAAATTTCTTAATTACATCTTTAAAACTTTTGCCATTTTCAAATGTATCTGGAAATAAAAATTGCAAGTAGGAAAAAAATTACAGCAAAATTCAAGTGATTCATCGATGTTGGATACCCGAAATTATCTATCTTGTAGTCTAGTAGGTAATGTGTTGGCTTATGAGACGTGAGGCCACGGTTGAAACCCCAGATCACACATCTCTAAAAAAAACGATAATAGAAAAATATTTCTTCGGCGATTACCTTGAAAAAGTTTCTTTAAAATCCGTCGTAAGGAGTCTACATGCGAGTCTAATTGTTGATGATTCATGTATACGGATGTACCACACACTTCTTTTCATCAAGCAATTAAATGACTTTGTTTCGCGATGATGAATTATCTAACTTTTATCACTCAGGTATGTCCGTAGTAACTTTACGGCTGCCAAAGAAAAATTCAACGGTTTTTGCAAAAAATCTGTTAAAGTTTTTTGAATGATAAAGAATCACCAGAAGAGTCACCATATTTGAAGCCAGATTGTCTGTCTGTGGTAACGACAAGTTGACATATAAGTGTCTACTAATTTACATATTGACTATACGCTCAAAAGCTTTAGGCTAATGTGGTAGTATTACAATTGACCTGCCAACTTTGGACAGGTTTTGCTATAGGAATTATAGGAAATTAAAGTTCAGTTTAAATTATCATTCCTTGTAAAATTTTTTGAAGAGTGTTTATCGCTTTATTTCTTTTCAAACGACGACAAGGTATTCGAATTTGAAGCCTCTAAGCCCTTAAATAAATTCAAATACAAAGAGTGACGAAAGTTCTCCTCCACTCTTTTTTTTTTTTTTTGATGAATTTATTCTTGATTGGATTTGTTATTTTGAAAATTGAAAATAAAGCTTATTGTGTTTGGTTCAAAGCATTATTTTCTTCGTTTATTTTTAATTTTAGTCAAATGTCAAGTCAAAGTGCAACCATTGAAGGGTTGATTAAATTTCAGACTTTAAATGTAGCCAGAGTTAAGGTCAACCTTAATTATCTTTAATAAGGTTCATCAGTCACTCTTCATGACCGTATTATCCCTTTGGAAACATTTTTGGCGTACACATTCGCACAAATGGACACAAAATGTATGGAAAAGCAGGTGGTGCTTCTCTTTTGATTTTATTTTTTTCAATTTTTATTTTTGACAAATAAACGTATGTATGTATGTACGTATGGACATATGTACATATGTACGTATATATTTTCCTTTCTTTTTTACTGCCGTCGCATTCTCTATTACAATATATTTTCTACATACATATCTTGTGTATGCTTTTTGCGTGTGTGTGTGTGTGTGTGTGTGTGAGGAAAGTGTGTGTGTTTTCACTTAAATGGTCAATATCTTTGTGGTCCATGAATAAAAGAACAATTTTCATATGTGTTGTTGCCACTTATTATTGTCACTCTGCTGACACACAAACTTTTCTTTTTCCTGTTAAACATGCATGAAACATTTATTCCAGTTGAGCATATCAGCCATGCGTTACGACACAATATTACGTTTACGGTATTTTAAATATTTCATATAAACCAGCTTGCCCAAAGGACTGACCGACTGTCTGACCAACAGACAAACCATTCACCCAACCATCCAGAAACAACCCAACAATCGACCAGCTAAACTGTCCTTTTATCATTATCATATACTACGTCATCATTCTCGTCCGGAGTATATTTGCTTCACTAGTTCTCACCCGACACGAGCCATAACATACGGCAATATTTACTTGTGCTGCCAGACTATTTGTTTATATTCCCAAATAAATTCCAATTACCAACATCTTGCACAAATTAAGAATTTTTAATTCAATCGAATCGATTCGTAATTGATCTTTAATTTTTTGGAATAAATAGCATTTTCGTCGAAATGATTTTTAGGAAACATCAGTGCTAGTTGCATTGAGCCTGTTTCCCTTAAAATGATAATGGCAACCTCGAGTGGGGTATCAAAATATTTTTATCCTGTTGACAGCTGTTGTATGGCGATTTTTATGCCAATTTTAACACTACTATTGAAAAAATTAAAACACATACATACATATACACACGTCCATACATATCAACAGAAACATTCTGCTTCTTATTCACATTATTCACCGAATGATAAATACGAATGTGTTCGAAGGACAACAGAACAGGATTTTGATAAAAAAAAAACCCATCCACACACACACACACACAACAAAAGCAACAAATAAAATGAAATATGAAATTACTCTACGAAAAGTGCCATTCAAACACACATTTATATACATACATACATGCACATATGTATGCACATATTTATGAATATGTATTCGATTTTGACACCAACATATAAATATTTCATTGATATTCTCCTCATACGACTAAATAATAATAAACTAGATTGTATGTACAGCTATTATTATTATTCTTATTCTCTTTTTATTCTGTTTTTTTCTTTTTCTTTTTTATTTTGAACATGTAGCACCACCCCCCCCCGCCCACTCGACCCTCCAATTACCCACTTTTATCGGTAAAGTGTAAAAATTCTATGCTATAGGTGTGTACATTTGCATGAATATAAACATTTTCATTCATTTCACTCCTGGTAAAATATGCACAAATTTTTTTTTCTATAACCTGTTATCATAGGTAAGTAATTCAATATGTCTCTTAAATAGAAATCTCGTTGCAAAAAACTTGGACAATAAATTTAAAAATTATTATTTCAATGGAAACGAATTTTTCACCAACAAAATTATTTGACTTTGGTAGGAGCAGATAGTTATGAATCGGTGCTAGGAATAGACTATCAGTTTGAGGCATCACCTTCTTTCAATTCCCCTCTGATTGGAAAGCATAGGTTAAACTTAGGCATTCTACCACAGAGTACTACCTCCTAGCAAAATCGTTAACCAGTACATTGTGAAACCTTCTTTTCCATCGACAATCGCACCTTTCACTATCCCCTTTGCTTTTTTACCGTATTCTGGACATTGTGACGTACAAGCCAATGTCCGAAAGAATCGGAAGTATATGAGATTAACTCGGCTGATGGAGAGATCGAAACTATCGGATTCTTTTAAGTGCTATTTGTAGTAAAAATATTAGAACTTTAGCGAAAGGGAAAGAATAAGAATAAATATAAGCGGTGTTAATGTCCGACGATCCACACTTCCCACCCTTGATGACATAAACGGGATTGTTTGAATGGTGGGAATTTATCAACAAAGTGCGCTATATTATTATACCTAAGCGTTCTGTAATCTAGGTTTAGGTTAGAGGACGTGTACTTGCCAATTGAAGACAAGTACAGTACCCGAACGTCCAGTTGACCCATTGTACAACGTCCTAAAGGGGAGTGGATAATAGGGGAGATAGGAAAAAAGGAGAGAAAGTAGTAAAGAGAAAATAAGGAAGCGGAGGAATTACACAGACTTCTGTAATCTAACATTGCAAGGTATTCCTAATTGGTTTTTAAATTAAAATAAATTTGTTCAATAGCAAATAGAAAATTTTTGGTTTTGTGGAACATTGAAAATCAATAAAATTATTAAAAGCGATAAAAGAACTCCTTGATACTAAAAGGAAAGTGTTTTTTTTTTAAAATATATATATTTTTTAGGTTAAGTGAGAAACCATATCCATCGTGAAGTGGCCGTAGTCTAGTAGGTAGTGTATTGACTTATTAGACGTGAGGGCATGGTTCGAACCCCAGGTCAGACATCTCAATCAAACCGAAGTACGATAAATATTTCTTCAGCGACTTTTTCTCAGCAGATTTCTGGCAATAACTCTGAGAATAAATGAAAATTGCCATGAAAAGTTTCCAAAAAAAATCTGTCGTTCGGAGTCGATTTTAAACTGTAGATCCTGCCACTTCTGGATGAAATTAACACATACACAACATATGAGAAGCTAGGCCGTAATCCTGACTGAATGGTTGTAATAACCAATTATGTTATGAGAAACTATCTTTAAATATTGGCTCTTTTTTCATAGTACACCCGAAAAAAGAATTAAAGACGGCCTTCACTTACCCCCATTATATACAGTCCACAGTCAGCAGGTGGTAATTAACTTTTTAATTTAAGATTTTTTAATAAGTCTTACAATTATTTTTGCAACATTTTTGAATTCTATTTTAATAAAAACGATTAACGATTGATGCAACACAAATTTTATTTCAATAAAACGAACAAAATAACTGAAAAACTGATTTAAATTATTCGTTTTTTTTGATATTTTTACAACATTTATGTATAAAAAACAAACAAAACTATTTTGTGATAATAAGTTAAATGTTAATGAATTAGTATTAAGCGCAAACAGCAAGTTAAAGCATAAAAAATAAAACATTAAGTAAAAAAACTCTTATAATTCAAAACATAACATAAATAAATAAGGATTGGTATTCCAAATATTCAGTTACCAAATCATTTTTATTAACAAATAAAACCTTATCAACAGTTTTCGACTTTAAGAAACTTCTTCGGTCTGAAATTATGGTTCAACCTTTGCTGAACATTATTTCAGATTCTGTGAAAGTAACAGGTATACATAAATACTCTAAAATACTGGATTTAACCAGCGACATATCTGTATTCTATACTGTAAAGAAAGAATTTAATTTTTTTAAGGGGCGTTAATTACTCTTGCCTTCCAATATTGCAGTGAATTACTGTTTATTGGAATATTCTCTAAATATTGTCTCATAAGTATTATGGTGCGTTGGCTTATTAGACGTGAGGTCGTGGTTTAACCCCTGGCTCCGACATCTCAAACAAAACGAAATATGAAAAAATATTTCTTCGACGACTTCCTCTCAGTCCTTTGGCAAAAACTGTATAAAAAGTTTCTCAAAAATTCTGTATTTCGGTGTCGACTTTAAACTGTAGGTCTCGCGACTCATGTATAAAATTCATTAACACAATAAAGGGTTGTAATGACCAATGAAGTAAGTAAGAAAGTAAGACACTATGACGTCTACTTGAGGCGTTCTTACTTTGTTGGCAATTTTGTTCCAACACACCTTAAAAGTGACGGCTGCGGTGTAGAATTTAATCTAGCATTGGAAGTTGACGGTTCTGTATTATGTACATATTATTACGTCGACTTATGAAACTCAATTAATTTTTAAAGAAATATTCCAAATTTTTGCGTTATTTGTTGATTGGAATCCTTCTTATTCAAAATGTTGCCAATCTAGCTGCTGTCCGTTTTTGACATGAAAAAGTTATTTTTACACTTTTTCAGTTAGAAAAGTACAAACCTGTTGTCCTTCTAATGTTTTTAAATTGGCCTTTACTTCATTTAGAGATTGGTAAAGACCACACGTGATTAGAGATATTGTGACGGCCGTGTTCGACGAAGTTTGGTTTGTTGCTGTGTTATATCGTATCAGTAGGTCATTCAAGTCTCTAAGCATTGCGATATCATTTGCTGTTAGAGGTGGAGGTGTCTTTGAAGTTGCTAACAGTACACTTGAAACATAGGCATCCTGTCAACCATTTTTAAAGCGCTACTTCGTCGCCTGAGTACGTCTTGAAGCAATCGTGCTGCTTTTAAAATACGCCACATATCGATTAAATTACTTTTATACTGCCTTGCTCTAAACCGTCTTGCACTACAAGAATCAGTACGAGTACAAAGCAACAAATCGCACGATTTGATCACAGAGCTAGCATTATCGGTGACTATTGATGTTACATTCGTCATCACACACCACTTGTCTAATACTACAGGTAATGATTTTGCAATGTTTTTTGCAGTTGCTGTTAAAAGTTTCTTCGTCGCTAGAATAGTAGACCACTAGACAAATTGTTTTATTATAAAGCGAGAAGTAGCTGTAAGACACCGCATTTGCGCGCGAGGTCCAACAGTCTGTCGTAATCGTACAACACTCTGTTTCATCCAAAATTGATTTTGGTTTTGATGCTGTTGAAATAAATATAATAAATAATGTTGAAAATAAAATAAATAAAAAAAACAAAAAAAAAAAAAATTCTAGCGTCACCTGTGACTTGTAAAGAGAAAGAAAGCAACCGATACTTTGCTGCAGCCGACGACGGACTTTGTTTTTATTTGCACATACAGGTCTAGATACCCCAATATATTTTAGTAATTTCATGATTTTTAAGCAATAATATGCAAAAATAATTGTGTTTTGTTATCTTTTTTTCGAGTGCCCTGGCACACTACACTAATAAGTAGTGTGCTAGACTATTATCGTGAGGGTCATGGGTTCGATTCCCACCAGAGATTCTGGTCTGTTACATTACACCGAACATAAGATCTAGGCTACGCAGTTCGTAATAAATAAATAAAATTTTACCGCAAAAAAGAACTTAAAGTAAATTTAAGATTCAAATGCCCAATATATTAAAATGTTGTCCCTTATATTTAGTAAGATATCCCTTAAGGTCAAGCATTCCAATTAACCTATTTGAAACTGAATGCATCAGTTTTTTTTGTGTTTTCTGTTGTGTCTTTCCATCCATTTACTAATTAGCAAGCTTTTCATATAACTTTTGTTTGAGGTCTAGCGATTACGTAACCGTTCTTCTCCAAAATACCCTCTTGGACTCATATCGGGACTCCTGTGATTTGGTAGTCAAAAAATGGCCTTTTCTATGCAAAAAGTTTAGAAGATTTTTCCGCCAAGGAACATCGGGTTGTTCAAAAACATTTCGAAAACAAAAACAATTTAAATGTTCATCGTAGCAGGGACACTTTGGTGGGTTAGGCTCTTTGGATTGTTTTTTGACATTTTTGTATAAAAATTAAAAGAAAATTTTTAAACAAAATTTTTGTATCGCTTTATTATCAACACAAATTGAGCTTTCAAAACAATTTTGCTTTACTTGAATCCGGTATGCAGTTTTTGAAATACACCCAAACCTTTTTTTACACGGTAGATACGTTCCAGTGGATATCGTGTAAAAAAAAACGCGTAAAAAAAGACAAATATTATGTATGTATGTAAGTGTATAAACAAACTGAAAAGATATACATAGGATTGATGCAGCAGCCTACATATGCCTATAAAATCGAATAACTTTATAAAAATGCACAGATTTAGTTCAATAGTAGACAAAGTTTTTATTTTATTTCATTTTATGATAATAAAAAAATAAAGAAAAAAACTTCAAAATTCTCTTCCATTTATAAAAATAAAATTAGTTATCAAACTCTTAAGACAATTAGGAACGGAATTATTTTCAATAAAAAAATATTTTTATTTTATTCAGAGTCTGTTTCTGATAGCAAGCGCATTCTCTTTTGCTGGGGTGGCTCAATATCAGTCTCGTCAGTAGAAATACTTATTCCTTCTACATCTTCAGAAGCTGCTTCTGGTGCTGGTTTATTTCTTTTAACAGCAAATTCTGTTATAGTGCGTTGTGATCCAACTTGGAAAAGCTCTTTACGGAGCTCTCTGTATCTAGCCATACATGTTTGTAGATCTGATTGAAATTTCACAGCTCTTTCAATTATGTATCACATGTCAAAAAGTGTTCTGCCAACTTATTTACCATTTGAAGGTCGTCAAGTATCAACTTGGCAGTTATTGGATAAAAAACCGTGTTATTTCAAATTCGCGTAAAAAACCGTGTAAAAACAGGTTTGGGTGTATTGTGTAAATAAACTGCGCTTGCTTCTGAAGATTTTAAATTTTTGGCCGATACGTTCTTTCTGGTCTCACCAAAATTAAAAACTGCGTTTCTCAATAGTTTTCATACTGCAAGGGAGTAATTTCGTTAGTATCATCTAGATGTAAAAATTAATTTATGAAATTTTTACTGAAAATTATTAAATTATGCGCACATTTAGCACAAATTCCTTTGAGTTGTTTGGGAAAATTATTCCCAAAAATTTGTCATCACATTCTTCGTTTAATGATGTTTGTAATACCTACTATTTTTCCAGGGAAGAAATTTCCATTTCGAAGTACATTCAGAATAGGAGAGTTGAGTATAGGGAAAAAATTGCCTTGAAAATTTAGTAATATCAATAAGATACAAATGGAAGAACCCAAACCATATCCCCCTTATGCGTCTATCATTCTTGAGGTTAATTACTCATGCTTTTTATGTATTCCATGAAATTCATTTGACTTTCAGCCGGCAATGGTAATCTAGATCTTACAAAACCTAAAATTTAGAGGTAGGTAAGGTGCACCAACAATGTTAGTATTGTTGCACAAGGTGGATGTTAAGATAGTTCTCTGTGGGTGTCGAATAAATTAACTTTCTCAGCATTTATTATCGCTCAAAGTGACTCAAATTTAATATTTTAAGTGATTCCTCGTCTCAAGACTTTCGCAATGTTTTGTAATAGATGTTGTTTAAAACTGATTTAATACATTATTCAAGACAGATCTTCAAAATATAGTATATCGAAACGCAAGTGAAGAAATTTACCACTAGACATTGAGTAATATATGGCAGAAATAATGGATTCACTCGTCCACTAAATTCTTATAGCGGTGTAACTATGACACCCCATTACGATTGCTTAGCCGTAGAATCTTATTGGATCTACTGGAATGCATCGTGTTTCTTGTTCGCATTTAAGGAAAATAGTATATTTCACTTATTGGAATTCCTTTACTTGGAAATGTTCAACTTTTCTTTATAGTTCATCTGTTCGGTATTTTTGACCTTGCAAATGCTGATTGATGTTTGATAATAATAACTTCATCATTTATTTTACGGGAAATATTTTAGCCACCTAATCTAACCTTCATTAAAAACATCATCACCACCATTGAAATCGTTTAAGAAGTTTGAAGTCGCCGTAGTCTAGTAGGTAGTGTGTTGGCTTATTAGACGTAACGCCAGGGTTCGGGCCCCAGGCCAGACATCAAAACAAAATACAAAAAGTATTTCTTCGGTGACTTTCTCTCAGAAGATTTCTGGCAAAAACTCTGAGAATAAATAAAAATTGCCATGAAAAGTTACTCAAAAATCTGTCATTCGGAGTCGACTTTAAACTGTAGGTCCCGCCACTCATGTATAAAATTAACACACACTACATGAGTGGTGTGAGAAACTAGGTCGTAATCCTGACTGAAGGGTTGTAATGACCAATTATGTATGTATGTTAAACATCAACCGTACTATGAAAGGTACGTAATGAAAGGTATTGTAGCCTGATTCTATAAATCTCCTGTCTGAATTTTCTAGACCATTTTACTCTGAGTAAAGCAGAGGTAAAATTTTCTCAAAATGATTTAATGAGATGCGGATGCACGTTATTGAAAACACAATTAACCTGGAGCTGAATTAAATGTTTGCTTGTTGACTAATTTTATTGAAAGTACTTTGCTGTCATTGATCGACCTATGGATTGAATGTTAAAGTTGAATTAAACTCTGAACTCTCTGAAATTAAAACTTACAGTGCCAAAATTATTGATCAATAGCTTTATATAAATTTAGTACTCAAAACCTAAATCCAAGAAGCAATTACCCATTTATTTTACTGACAACAGGACAGTAGAGTTAAAAACAGTAGGTCTAGTAGGTAGTGTGTTGTCTTATTAGACGTGAGGCCTCGGTTCAAACCTCAGGTCAGTCAATTCCAACAAAACAAAATATGAAATAATATTTCTTCGGGGACTTCCTCTCAGCAGATTTCTGGGAAATATCGGTTGTAATGACCAATTATGTATGTATGTATGTACGTAGAGTTAAACACTAATTTAAATCAAAGCTCATTTGATCGCTTATGCTGCGAGGAGCAATGACCCACAGCTAGCTAACAAATCCTGGTTACCCAGTCTTGACAATTAGCAACAGTGCTTCGCAAATTAAGCAACACTCTCTTTGGTTAAAAATATTATAACCACTCTACTCCATTTATTCTCAATAATTATTTCCTGAGGAATAAATTTTCACCCGATTATAGTTTTTATTATTTTTTTTTATTTATTTAATCCATTCAAATCCATATTTACGAGTATAAATGTAAAGTATTTTGTAAATTATAAATCAATGATACGCAAAAAGGACTCAATTACGTTATACCGCATACCATAGTTAATATGCCTAAGTGGATTAAAATCAATACTGATGTGATTTAAAGAAATTTAAACCAAATATTAAAAAAAAACAAACAAATTTCGAAAAATAGTTGGTGTGTGTGTGTGTGCACGTAAAATAAAATGCATGTAAAATGTTTGTTTTGACTGGGGTTGCATTTTCAGTGATAGACAGCTAAAAACATGAAAATATACATACATATATATACCTACATATTATATTATATTATAGTATTATATATGTATATATATATATACATATATAGTAGTATATAGTATTTGCTATGATACCAATTAAGAGTTATTGAAAATATTATAGTTTATCACACTTTAAAAGACAAAGAATCATAAATAAATGAAATAAAGTGTGTCAGTCTTTAATATAATTGTAAATTCATTTTTTAAAAACTAATTATCGTTAAATTTATTATTGTATTTGTATTAAATAATAATAATATTAATTAAACATGTACACTGTCTCGTATAATTGTCCGTTCACCAAGCATGCGAAGATTTTTTTAACAATATTTCCAAAATTGCTTACCAGATTCAAATAAAGTGAAATTGGTGCTGATAATTTTGACTTTAAACTGTAGGTCCCGCTACTCATGTACAAAATTATCACACACAACATGAGTGGTGTTGAGAAGCTAGGCCGTAATCCTAACTGAAGGATTGTAATGGCCAATTATGTATGTTTATATATAATTTAGTATATAATTTGTTATATGTACTTTAGTACCTGATACAGTTTATTATATATCTTAATTTAAAACTTCGTTTCCGGGCTTTTGCTAGTAACAATTAAAGAATGTAAACGTTGGAATATCTTAACCAGTGTTCAATATATTCGAGTAACTACATAGTTAGTGTAATTTGTATATTAAGTTCAAGTTAAGTTTTTTCTAAGAATTATCGGAAGAGTTGACAATTTCGCTTTTGGATGACTAGCAAAAGTCAGCTAATATTTTTACACAACTACTACAGTCGCCGTGGTGTAGTAGGTAGTGTGTTGGCTTACTATTCGTAAAGCCCGGGTTCGTATCCCGGGTCAGACATCAAAAATGAAATATGAAAAAAAAATATTTCTTCGGCGACTCCCTCTCAGCAGATTTCTGGCAAAAACTCTGAGAGTAAAATAAACTGCCATGAAAAAGTTTCTCAAAATTCTGTCGTTCGGAGTCGACGTTAAACCGTAGGTCCCGCCACTCACGTATAAAATTAACGCACACAACATGAGTGGTGTGAGAAGCTAGGCCGTAATCCTGACTGAAGGGTTGTAATGGCCAATTATGTATGTATGTATGTACATAAAATAATAATATTTGCGAATTCTGCTAGTCGCTCCAACGTTAAATAACAAATTTTTTTGTAAACAACCACGGAAATTTGAAAAATAATCGTACATAAAAAATATGACACGACTGTTATACTTATTAAATAATAACTACGCTAGTTTTTCTCCGATTTTATCAAACGAAGTGTCAATTTCTTCACAAGAGATTAAATAAAGTTAAAGATATTTATGGTTTGTGAGTAATAAAGTTATATGTCTTGAAAAGTGAAGCAATTTGTTTGAGAAATGTTTCCGGCAAGCGCACTTATTTTGTAGTCCCTCAAAATAAATGTTTAAAACTTTTTAAATGGCGTTGAAATGCCTTTTAAAGATAAGCTTAAATATCTCGGTATTTATGTCAATAAGGTTTACATATTCAATGATCATGGCAAAGTTATGTTTGATAAAGCTTATAAATTCAAAAGTTGTTTTTGTACAATTATATGTCATAAATCCTTACCCACCAAGACAAAATTATTAATCAATAAAACTTGCTTAAGGGCAATGCTGCTTTAAGGGTTTTCAATTGTGTTTTTCATTTCCCCATGTAAAATATTTGAGATATAAATTTTACGCCGACGTGTGTATTGGCAAAAGTTTTGTTTCCAGAAGTAAAAGATATGTTATTTATAAAGAATCAAATTAATTTAATTGGCAAATTTGTTAAAACACTAATAACACCATGCGACAGTGAAAATACACCCGAGTAACTACATAGTCTAAGTTATTCACTAGGTTGAGTAGAACCCAAAAATACTTATTTTTTGTTTGTTTGTTTATTTGACAAAAAACGGTTTTTATGATATTTTCACACAAAATTATTGATTACCGATATATGTTTGAAACTATTTTAAAAATCCAACGTTTTTTAGAAAGGGGAGATATTAGCCTTTAAAACGGTATTCATAAACATTTTATTCAAACTTATATGTTATGAGATTTGATGGGATAAACTTGGAAAATATTACTTTTTTCTTATATTTTCAAGTTCGACCATTCTTAATTGCAAAATAACTGTGGAATAACTTCAGCACAGAGCTGTTAAGAAAGCTCAAATCAAATGCTCTAGATGAAAGACAGCGAAGAAAAAATGAAAGCAGGACGCGAATATATAAACACTTAGACCATCAAAGAGGTATACAATACGTCAATTCTAACTTAAACATAAAGACGATATCCTGGATTTTTAAAGCGCACTGTGGACTAATTGAATTAAACGGCAACAAATTTAGTGATGCCAATATGAACGAATGCGAAAGGTTAAATCATTTCATTAGTATATGTCCAGCACTAAAGGAGTTTAAAATGGCGAATTTCGGAAAGTTAAGGCTCAGGGAAGAGGAAATTATTTACATTCTGGATGGATCGAAGAAAATTATTAGATTTAAGATTTACATTAGTATTATTTGCGTATAGTTGTAAACATGTCGATTGTTTAATTTTTTTAAATTCATTTTTTCTTTATTTAAACCTATAAACCTGAATTCTAAAAACATGTATACAATTATTTATAATAAAGGAAAATTTCTAATTCTAAAAATTCTAACAGCAAACATGTGGAAAGACATTTGGCTCGATTATGGATGACAACTGAATCTTAGTTGCGCTGACTGCTGCCAAAAATGAGTTATAGATGTCAACTGGCGACCAACATAAAAAAGTTCAGTTGCATAAAAAGACATTTTCGCCTGCTATTTATTTTTTGTAGACATCTGTAACACATCTTGTGTTCTTTTTTTACATACGTTGCAGTTTCTCTAATTGCTTAGGAGCTATAAGATGGGAAACACGCCGTGATACAGGTATTTAAATATCTGTAGTAATTTTAAGTATTAATTAAGGTTTCATAGCAAGCACTTTCAATTCCCTTACTTCTGCCTATAAACACACAACGATGCCATGTTATCTACTGGTCTAAAGAACTTATTTATTTTGTTACTGACGAAGGCTTTTCGCTACGTTTTTATCTCGTAATTATTCCGTCTTACCATAACATTTTCAAATCTAGAGCAAACATATAATTACCAGCAAAGAAGCTGTGATAACATCTTTCTTCTGTATCGAATTTCACAAGTCAACTTTGTTGACGGGGAAGACATGCAATGGTGATCTTACAATTAGCACACCCATCCACCAAAAGGTTTGTGTTAAATATCGTGTTCCTTAAAGGATTATTTATAATTAATAAGTAAGTAAATGGTAACATCAACAAAAATTTTCTGATAAACTAGGTAAAGATTCTTTCTTTACATCTAAGTGTCGCAAAATTATATTATATTTTAAAATAAAATACATTTCCGAAATTGCCAGTACTAGCGGCAGACATCAAAAAATTGCCCAATAATACTGTCGTATCGAAAGTATCACAGAACACGTTCATTAGAAGAAAGTCCCGACTAAAAAACACTGCTAGTATCGCATATCGACTAATAATTACTTATGCGAAGAATAATTCCTTCACAATGTCGACAGAAATGTAAAAACTCGTTATGGAGGAATACAACATATTAATTTTGACAAAACCGGTCCGTCGCAGACTAAAGGCAACAAACTTTATGAGGTATGTAGCGCAACACAAACCTATGGTAACAGAAAATAATCTTGAGGAACGTCTCTCATTCCTAAAATATAAAGAAACAAGTTAACATTATTTCAGAAAACCATTTTTAAGAGTGGTGTATCTAAATTCAATCGATTTGACTTTAATTGGAAGGACAATGTGTGGCGTCCATAGCAACAAGATTTAAAGCCTCGCTATACTTTGAAGGCAATTAAACCTAAAGAAGTTGTATAATGGAAGGCCTAGCTTCCACATGTCAATAGTGTGGGTTCGATTATAAAGAAAGGTTCCTTGATAGGTGCCAACATATAACACAACATATTGAATATATTCACTTTATTTCATTCGCTTGTGACTCGTAAGTAAAATGAATTTTTACGCACGATAATGATGATGATGACAACACACTGCATAATTGGATAAAGTAGAGGACCATAGTTGACATTATATAATGGCCAGCATATAGCTCTGATTCCAATTCATGGATCGATCTTGAGACATAAGTTGAACAAAAAAACTAATAAGTCTTCAAGACCTGTGGAAACCGATTCGAGGCATGAAATGACCTGCTATATGCAAGATATCAGAGACTTCTTGAAACTGAGATCAAAGTATTAAAACTCAATTGTTGATTTTGTGTGCTCATTACGTGACCAAGTCATTTTTTGCTTTTATCAATAAATTAAAGTGTCATTTATTGTTAAATTCCTACATTGAAGTTCTCTTTACTCTAGACATCGCTAATAAAATATTTATCTGCCACAACTTAAGGTAGCTGTCTTAAACTGGGACTGTAGCGAATAAAGGCCTGCGGTCAATGTTGGAAATGTTTATAAGGACTGCTTTATTAATTTAATTTCATTTCATTTTCTTTATTATTATAAGTCGCCGGAATTTAGTAGTAGACATCTCGAACAAAACGATATATAAAAAATATTTCTTTCGGTGACGTTCTTTCAGCAGTCTTTTGGCAAAAACTTTTTGCGTTAAATAAAAATTGCCAGGAAAAGTTTTTCAAAAATCTGTCGTTCGAAATTTTAAATCGTCTCACCAATGCATGGACAAATAATGCACACAACATGAGTAGTATGAGAAGCTATTCTGACTGCAGAGTTGTAATAACCCAAAATAACTGTAAATACAAAAGTATAAAAACTAATAATATAATACATTTTCAGTAATTTAAATTTTAATATTGGAATGAATGGCTAATTATTTGTAAAACTAGTGGACATCGCCTAAGTATATGTATACTCAGAAAAGTTCTTGGCATATCGAATCCGATATCTCACACCAGGTAGCCTGAATTAATTCCCAAAGCTTATCATAATTTGTGTGGAAACTTTCCTATGACAGTTATTTTTACTATATTCCACAAATTGCCGAATGTATTTAGATTTGAAGAAAATGCAGGGTAATGTAATACATTGATATTGTTATGCTGTTATCTTCTAACCATTTCTTAATGCGCTAAGCAGTATATTATTATCAATATATTATTACATTATCCTACTGGAACATGCATCAAAGTGTCATATTTCCATTCGACATAATGTAGCATGAAATTTAGAATTTCTAAATTCGTTATACACGATATTCTGACGTAACGCCCTTATATGAAAGTGACCGCCAAACAGTAAAGCAGTCTAATGTAAGAACCGTACATGAAATAAATGCAATTTTTATTTAAAACAATCTGCGGTATTTTATGGAATATCAAAGATATGGGAATATATTAGCAGTGTATGAGCACTTTTATCATTTGCTCCAAAATTATTGGTGTCCAGAACAAATGAAAAGGCGAACGGTTTTTAAACATTTAAACGCTTTCGCTTGTAGCATCTGAATTGAGAAAAAAAAAACTAAAACCTTGCGAATTAAGAAATATAATGAAGAACGTTTGGAAAACATCCGCCTTATCTATATTTGTGATTGTTATCCTCGCATAGGAACACGTAAAGTGACTAAAGCGGGCTGCTCTCTCTTATGTGTTTTGTTAGTCTGTGTAATTCCTCTGCTTTCTTATTCTCCTATTCCTACATCCTCTCGTTTTTTCCTATCTCCCCTATTATCCTCTCCCCTTTAGGACGTTGTCAACTGGACATCCGATACTGTACTTGTCTCAATTGCCAAGTACACGTTCCCTAACATAAGCCTAAAGCGAGTAAATAATCTAAGATGTTTTAAGAGACATTAAAATATTTGAACATGATTCCTTAGCTCACAGCTGGCACGATTTAATCAAAAGATGAAAACTGGTTCAATCGATTTTCATATTTCTCACAGTATTTTCGTTGCAAAACCTAACATCATTAATCACAACGGTAATCAACTAACCGGATCAGAAAAATCAAAGCGACCGTAGATACACCACAAATAGAAATCAAGTATCACAATATATTTTTATTTATTTTTAACATTTTGTTGAGTATGTTCAAATAAAGCTACAAAAATCACATGCGGAATGAGAGTGGGACTACTCGAAAAAATTTAAGCAACGAAAAAGATATGCATGCACTTCATTTCCAATTGTCTGCCTTGCAAACCAGAATTTAAATTTTTTTCATTTTAAAATAAATTACACTTGCCTTATAAACTTGTTGTAAAAAGCGGCAATCATGCGGAAGAAAGCTATCCTAGATAAATTTAAAGCAGCTCGAAAAATTTTATTTGATTCACAGAATCAAAGTGATTCCCAAAATAATAATATTGTTACGAAAATGGAAACGGTGTACATCGTTTAACAGTAAAATGAGCAAAAGCTACACAAACAAATACAACGAACTTGTTACATGTAAACCAACGACATCAATATGAAAGAAAAAGGAATAGATAAGTAAGCGAGAACGCAACAACAAGCAATGTAGACAAAACATACTGATTTCGTAGGCATATAAAAAGGCAAGACAAAGCAGGTAACGAGCAGTAAGAATTCAGTCAGTCTTGGGTGAAGACGAGTTGCGTGTGAACAGAATAGTCGTGGTTTGAAGATCGTCGTTGTAAAGCTCTACCGAGCACAAAATATCCAGGATGGAAACAAGAGTTTGACAGTTAACCTTCCATGGACAAAGAGACAGCAAATATTACCAAAAACTATTTCTGCCTCTCTCTGATTGCAACTCTGTTTTGTTTATTTTTTTTTAGTTTTCGGGTTTTATATCAGCGAGAGTTAATAAAAAATTTAATTTTTGTCTAAAACTATGAACAAATAATAAAAACAACTAATAACAATTTTAATTTTGAACTTTTTCTTTCAAGAAATTAAAAAATATTGGCAACTTTCAGCAAGAAAAATTTTTTATGAGCAGTACGTCTTATTTTGATCTTGTAATATTTAGCTTCTTAATTATCTCTTGCAGACGAAACTATATTCATTGTGACCGAAAATCACACACATTTCGATTAATAATTAAATATTTAAGAATCTTTAAACTTTTCATTGAAGAAATTAAAAAATATTCCAAATTATCCTTTTTAACACAAAATAAATGTTTATTTGTATTTAGTTTTTCTACTTTAACCGCCAGTTTTCACTCTGTATATCTATTGCTTCTAACCAAAGAAAATAAAGTATAAAAAATGTGCATTTAGGGCCATTATTACAATTTGTCGTTAAACTTGGGTTTAGTTAAAGCAAAGAAAATAAAGTATAAAGAATGTGCATTTTAACATATTTTGGAATATTTTTCAAAAATATTTCATGACGCGGGGGGAAAGATAGAAGGGAAGGATACAGAAACCAAGAGCGTAACAATGCGTTATTCTCATCGTGCGTATTTGTTGTTTGACCACTTTTTTATTTATTTTTCTGGTGTTAAAAACAGACGTCGGCACCAATGTCCCTCAGGGGAAGAACATCTTCGGCTTTTTACACACATAGGACACGAACATCAAGAATGTTCGTTAAAAAGAGCGTAAAAATCTTGTCAGTTTTTAAAGAAGGTTCATGTCGCTTTTTTCAGACTTCAAATATACACCCAAAGAAATATTGCAGGAGAAATGATTTCGATTTTTGGAAGAATACTTGCCAAGTTAAATACGGTGTCTTTAGGGATTTAGTGCAGTACAATTTTTCTATATTTTCCGATCACATATACATATCATTGGGTTAATAAGTAGACATGAAATTATTACTAACAATTTTCCTATAGGTTAACATGCCTGTGGTTATGGATTAGTGAGTGAGAGAGAGAAAAGAAGTTGAGAGAATTTATTTAATTACAGCCATATAAAAGTGGTAGTAATATACTCTATTTTTATTTTCATTTCATCAACATACATATGTTAAGCTGTCTATCTTTGGCTTAATAATTTTGGATAAATAAAAATAAAATAAAAACTCGATTTTATTATTAAAAGAACATAAAGCTATCCACCTTTAGCTTAAAAATTAGGCCATGTTTTTTAGATAAATAAAAATTAAAAGAATAAAAAACTATTTTTTATTAAAAGAAAAAAAACGAGCATCCCAAAGCATTTAAAATATATACTATGGGACAAAATAAAAAATAAAATACGCCCAGCTAATGACATAGAAAATTTTTAACACAAAATATTCTTCGAGTGTTATTCTGAAATAAAATGATAAAGCATCCACAGCACATGTATTCTTGTCACAGTCTGATCGACAACTAAATCAAAAAACAAAAGAATACATACACATGTATATACGTACGATGAGAGCAACACATTGTTACGCTCTTTGTTTGTTTTCATTTTCCTTCTGTCTTCCTCTCCCCTCACCCAGAAATAATTCTTAAAAATACTTTGGTGAGAGCGGGTCGTAATGTTACAATCCGCCATAAGAAATTTTACTTCTACATAATGCGTATTCTTTATATCCATATTCTTTGTTCTAATGCTTTGGTTACCCAAGCGTAAGAATCGTAAAATCGTAACGTACGGACCTTTAAAACGTTTGTGTAGTTATAGAAACGTTCAAAACGGGACATATGTCAACGAAGAATGTAAATAAAAACGAAACAGAACACAAAGCAACACACAAACAAACATAACACAATGCAAAGAAATTGGTATACAGACTCATCATCAGTGTTGCCGTTCTTATAAAAATAACTTTTGTTTTGTTTGTTAAAATTAATTACTTAGTAAGACTATAATATTGTTTTCTTATTTTTTGTTTCATTTTTCTCAATTATAATGTAAATTTGAAAAAAAATAAAATAAAAAAACTGCGAATTTAATTTTGATCATATTTTTACTTATTTGGTGATTTTTTCACAAATGTTGGTTACAATATTTTTTTTCGTGGCAACACTGCTCTCTCTAATGTTCTCTCTCTTATGTGCAAATGTCATGTAAAAACGTGGTAGAATTCTGTTTCATACAGATCGTTCCGTTTTGCTAACGAGAGAAAACGTTTGGGTAAGCGTTTGCATTGTTCTCCATATGCTAAAAAGAGAACGTTTTCTACGGTACGTTACGTTACGTGTGGGTAACTCCAGCATAACACATTTGATTCGCAAAACATTAAAATATTTTTTCTCCCTCTACGAGGTAGGTTAAGGTGCTGCTTTGAGCATTTTTAAACGTCCAAAGTTTCGATTCTGTGTATTTTGTGCTACCGAGCCCTTGTTAGTGTGTACGCGAACAGAAGAATAACGAATAAAGCAAATTATTGTTGGATTCATCAAGTTGTAAACGGTAGCACACTAAAGTAGTGCGAACAATAAAGAGTTTAATTGAAACTAAACACATATTTGTTTTTATTTTGTTTGCAATCAACGAAGTCATATTTTATTATTATTTTTAAAAAGGTAAAAACGTAACAATATTTTACCATTGTCTTGGTGACATCTTTCTGAACAATAGCCGAACTCAAATTAAAAATTACAAAATATTAATTGTAAATTAATTTAAGTGACCCAATTACCATAAAATATGATTTGATTGTAGCCCTTTTTTTATAAAAATTGTGTATAAGTTATAGAAGAAATAATTCTTGTTAATAAATACTTTTTAATAAATTTAATATAAATTGTAGACGTTGGTCTTAAACGAATTGAAACGAATTGAATAAAGACAAACTGCAACGTGTGCACAAAAATAAGTTCAGTTCACAATGGGGCAATTCACACAAGCCCTTGTATCGTTGTATGGCGTGTATTGTTGGACGAAAATACAACAGTGTATGCTTGTTGTTGATAATTTTTGTATAAAAATCCGATACAGTTATACTCGTACACAATTTCTTCATATGTTTTTAAAAGTTGTATTGGTTTCGTGTTATCAGTTTATGTAAATGCCAGGAATCAAGAAGAAGAATTAAAATACAAAATGTTTTCTATGCGACTTGAGTCAACAATTAACATTTCAAAAAAATATTTTTCGCACAGATAATTATTTAATTTACCATTTTCCGCAATATTTTTCATTTTGCTGCTTGAAAATTATTAATAATGTTATTCTTCTTCTTATCGGTTTTTGACGTTTGGAATACGAAATACACAATACAACATAACATTGAGCGTTCACAAACTAAAAGTGTATTCAATACAATATACACGATACAAAGTCGTGTGAATTGCCCGAATATTATTTGTGTTAACTTGTATAATATGATCGCTGTAAAATATATTTTTTCTAGAAATTTAAATATTTTAGTAGATATATGTACATACATACATATATCCAATAAAATATGTAGTTAAATTTGACAAAAATTACTAAAAGCGTATTCATCAATCATTTTGAGAAACAACGAGCAGTCAGTACAAACTTAATTTAGTTCTTTTGGATATTTCCACTACATGTTCTATTTTGACAAAAATGCTTAAAGAAAACTGCATTGTCCTTTGCTGCTTAAAATCTTTTTAAGATTATAAAGAAACAGAAATAATAAATAAAAAACAAATAAAATGACTGTAAAGAAGGACACTTCTTTTATTATTTTTTTACACACATGTTCGATATTTGTATTAAAAAATCTCCAAAATAATTTAAATCTGGGTAAACATAATCGTTAAAGAATAAATAAATAGAGTTCGAAAGCAGTATACCAACAGCATTCGCAGAGACATTATAGAACACTTACCAACACCATTGCAGCTGTTTTTGTGGCCTTATATGGGGAAAGAAAGCTCCCACATTCCAAATTGATTGATTGGTAAAAAAAAGAAGTACCAGAGTACTCATTGTAGATATCGTACAGGTACTGTGAACTACAAAGTCATTTGTTTTTAAAACTAACAAGTTAACGCGTATTAGGACGTATTAGTTTCGTAGTAAATATCTTAAGAACTCTTATAAACACTTTTCAAAAATATTCCATTTGTTGAGTAGAAGACGTTCTCATTTGTTGAGTAGAAGACGTTCTCTTTATATAATCGCGTGTATTTCAGACAATTGGGATTCTATTTAGCAGAATTGGGCTTTTTAATAGCTAACATTAAATAATATTAGTCAGCCTAGCAGTAAATAAAATCGAAAAACGTTGTTACACCCAGTTTCATCGTATGTATCAATGTCCAAAAAATCAAGTAACTGACGGTTAAATCTAATCAGATAGAGTATGGAAAAAACAAAAATCATTCCAAATACATGCAAGCACTTCTCTTGTTCCATTGTTCGAAAGATAAAGGCAATTAGAAAAATGTTCTGGGAAACAAAAAGTGTTTATTATTCCCATCGATATCTTCAGTTATATTTCTTTACTTTTACGTTTCTGATATACTATAATACATATTGTTTCGCAAGTGAAAGGAAACTAACACCAAGCCAAACAGAACGCAACGAACACATCATATGCTACATAGAATTACACGAACAAATACGAAGAAATTTACGAGATAGAAACCAAACAAATATCGAAAATCAAAACAACAATCGTGAAGCGACCGGACATGAAATAAGACAGTGGTGCTCAAACACATACTATCATAGTTTTGGTTGTGTTGGTAAAGCAGCGGAGAACAAAATTCAACTTAATTTTTGAGAATCGTACACTGGGAAAATAAAAAAAAATAAAAAATTGGTTTATTGTGTTGCGTGTATGTTATTACATAATGAACTTATGTATGTATGTATATATGTATTGATAAATATATTGATGTATGTATGTATGTATTGATGAATATATTGATGTGTGTTTGCATGTATGTATTGATGAATATATTGATGTATGTATGTACATATGTATGTATGCATTGATGAATATTTCGATGTATGTGTGTACATATGTATGTATGCATTGATGAATATTTTGATGTATGTGTGTCTGTATGTATTGATGAATATATTGATGTATGTGTGTATGTATGTATGTATTGATGAATATATTGATGTATGTATGTATGTATGCATGGCTAGCCTCGTAATGTCTTTTTATAAAAAAAAAAGATTTACGACATAAATAGCGATAACACACAATACATTGTGCATTACCATCCATATTCTCTATAAAAAAGAAATCATATTCCCAATTTTCATCAAACATATTGCTGCGTGTATTTGCAAAAAACAAAAAATCATTCAAAAAAGTTGCGTAGCGAAATCTTACTTCATCAAGTGCTAAACATCAACTGAATTGTTTTTGTTCTCTGAGTTCAACACAAAACAACAAACAAAGCAACAAACACACGATTATTATAATAAACCACACATGTAAGCTTATAGTGTAGGTGTGTCAATGCAGCGTCGGCAGAATTTTCTTTGCCTATCACATGTGATAGGAAATTTGGATTTTGAGCACCACTGCTTTAAAGTAATGAAAGAGGCGTGATTCAAAGTAGAACTTTACTGGATTTGTCATTTATCGCGATCTCAAAGATAAATTAGGTAACATCTGACACAAGTATGATGATGAGTAAATGCATTACTCGGCTCAAATATAAAAAACATCAACGCATATTACGCGAACTTTACTGAAAGAACGGGTCGTTGAGAAAATAATTTAAATCTACACGATACAGACGAAATACAATCCTACTGGGTATGTTGAAATCATAAATACGGTCAACTTTTCTAGTTAGTTAGCGCAACAAGAGTCGTCGTTATCGAATGGCTTGAACAGTCAACTTATCTCACACCTACAGAGCACGCTAGACCTAAGTCTATAAAAATTTCACGTTCTTGAGGTAAAGCCGTTATTCTATCACGGTACAACATCTAGGTTTTTTGAGCGAAAAACTGATCCAATTAAGTTTTGCAGGCCTCTACAGAATTGTTCCATTCTGCAGAAACCAATAAAATGACAATCGAGGTAATCACCTTGTAGCAATGTGTAGGTTTGTACGACAGGCTATACTGACGGACTGCAATGTTCTCTGAGGAGCTGAGGTACAGCCAAGAATTATCTTCAGAATTGGATTAAAATATTACGCGACCTGGTTTAAGAATCGTGAAAACTGCTCAGAATAAAAGTATATAATGGCGTACTGACTCTATCGTGGTATAATGAAAAACTAAATTAGAAAAAAAGGTTCAGAGCACAGCCAAACGCCAGAAGAAGACTGCTGCTTACTACTGGGGTGAGATGCTCATGCACACATTACCTTTTGGTAATACATTAATAATAAAAGCGAGAACAGCTTCCGTGAGAGAGGGGAACCTCTGCCGGAAGAAAGGAATATTTTAGCTACACAAATAGTGAATTGTAAAACAAAGAACTTCTACTGCGAACTTATAGGAAGTGCTGATGATAGTAGCAGGCATCTAGATTGACCAAAGTTTGAATGAGTGCTACTGCATCCTAAGCAACACCCACTAGGGCGGGCAGATCTAATGCTGATATTTTCTGTCCTCGAATTTAGAGGAGTGTTAAAGTTATATCTAATTGGCTTTGATTTGGGATTATCTGACGTTAACTCGAAAATATTATGCGCCCAAAGAACAATGTCAGTCTCTGTTTGTTCGCATGGGAAGTTTCGGTAATGCACCGACAGATAAGCTTTCGGAGAGGTAATAGATCTGATAGATAGGAAAGGTAGCGGCAGAACCTTCCAAATGTTTGGAATAGTACACTTCGTTGGAAAGAAAAATGGAGGGCGATGGACACTCTTCTCAAACTAAATATGTTTGATACAATATAAACTTTTGTAGCGTTGTCAAGCATCAAACTATGCAAAGCTAATCAGCAGAAAATCTGTGCAGAGTTAATGTAACTTTTTTTGAAGAGGGCTTTTAGTGGAAAGTTTCACTTGTTAAAATGATATCTAAACCTAGGGAATATCATACGAAAGCAGAGCCGTATAGGCCTATAATTTCATTACTAACAGTGTTGAAACTTTTTGAAAACTTGCAAATACTAGCTACGAAGAGGTTGTATTTGAATCATTAATTTGGCTTACTATTGAACAAGTAAAAAGAAATCCGTGTGAATAGAAGAAGTACTGATTTTCTTTTGCTATTAACGTTTTGTAAGCGTTTGGCACGAAGAGCTGGTAAATAATATGAAAATAAATTTTCCTAAAAATATTGTGGAGAAATTAAAAAGTTATATTGCCGGTCGAATTTGGAGTTTATCTAGGTAACTTTTTGAGTCAGAGTAGACAGGGTAGCATATTGGAACGGTATTGTATTTGATATTTAATTCGGACATGCCTTTGAGCAGACATACACACACTTCTTTCAACCTTTGCTGATTAAAGTGCTTTTAGTATCATAAATGAGAAGTCATATACTATGTTCAAATATGCACTTTTATTGAGTCAAGATTCGATTTATTGAGTACAATATTTTAAGTGTTCAGGCATAGCAATATATGCAGTTCAGCTGCTTATTCAGTATTCAGTTGACAGCTGGTAAACAAAACAGGTGGTTGTTTCAACAAGAACATTGTTTTTGTTTTGTTTTGCTTTTTTTTTGTTGTCGTTGTTGTCAAATATCAACAGAAAGTGTTCGGATAACTGTAATATGCTCAGTAAACACACTTAAGACAGAGCCGCATTTTAAGTTTTACTCAATATTATAACAATTTTCGTATTTATTGCGCAATAATTAATTGAAACTTTATATGTAATATTGAGTTCAATAATGGCGTTTATTGCGTTTATTGAATATTATATACAGAAATAAAATTAGCAGAAATTATGTGTAAGATGTTCGAAATTAATTTGGTAACTTCTGCAAACTTCTACGGTCAAATTCGTTTGTAAAACCAATATGTTGTTATGCAATACCATTGTGGGGAGCTGTCTCTGCTTCTCATTATCGATAATATTCAAAAACATCAGAACAATGTATTACGTATTGCTACAGCTGTACCGTAGCCAATAGGAAATATTCATATGGACCTCAATCTAATTTTCATTTTACTTTCTAATTGTTCTTTCTTCGTTTATATAACGTGAATTTCTGCTTTGTATTATTTTCCAATTGAATTTCATGTTCTATAACGATAATAAGTGTATTTAATAAACACTTTTGGTTTTCCGTATTCGTTTTTATTATTTCTTCACTTGTTATTAATAACACCGTCCTACGTCGGCGGAGATTTACCTTTTTTGCTTTCTTTAATGCACAACATTTGTGTGTTTGGATGTTTCGCCGTTTCTGTGTCCTGGAATTGGTACACCTTTAAGGCTTTAAAAACTGTAACTACTTATTCTTGGTCGCACTTTTTGCGACTGATTGCAAATTGCCTTTTACCGCGTGATCAGTTTTGGGAGAAATTAATTTTAGACAACTTTCATGTCTCATAATACGCCACCAATTTTTGCTATTGCGAAGCTATTGGACAATTGTTTCATTCCTTTCAACACCGGATTGCAATGATTGGTCATTTTTGCATGCTACTGATAGCATATCCAACGTCTGTAGCTTTGTTATCTCCGTTATTACTGAAACGAAAAAAACTTGCAATTAACCTCGTCTTCGTATTGCTTGGATACCACTTATGATTTTTAATTCTACTTTTCCGGCAGTTTTTCGCCAGCAGTTAAGTAATATTAGCGATCAACGTTTTCTCGTATGTCATCGTTATGAACTATTTTGTCAGTCAGGTTTTCCATTCAATTCCTTCTTCAATCTATTCATCTCTTGGTTGCAGCACGTGATCCTCATTCTTGTTCTTCTGATTTTGTTGACGTTTTCTTTAATATTGAGATTTATCTTTTTCTGCGACATAATTGCAACTTGAAATATTTATCGTCCTTTGCATAACTTTAATGGTTGAATTTTTAACTAAATGCCGTATACATGAATAACATGGTTCGACAGTGAAGTCTAAGTTATTCACTAGGTTGAGTAGAACTCAAAAATAGATATTTTATTTTTCTTGAACCCTCCAAACTTGTTTTATTTGACAAAAATGGTTTTTTGATCTTTTCACACAAAATTACTAATTACCCAAATATGTTTGAAACTATATAAAGAATCCAAAGTTTTTTAGAAAGGGGATATTAGTTTTTAAAATGGTATACATAAACATTTTGTTCAAACTTATATGTTTTGAATTTTGATGGGGTAAACTTTTTTTCTTATTTTTTCAAGTTTAGCCATCGTTAATTACAAAATTTAATTAAAAACTATAAAATAAGTGATGTCATTCTGAAAGTGCATTACCTTGTGAAGAGATTGACACTTTGTTCGATGAAATCGGACAAAAATTTCCGTAGTTATAGTTTAAATGGTATAACAGTCGTCTTATATTTTTTATATATGTAATCTTATCAAATGAACTTTCATCTCAGTTTCAGTTGAGACATTGAAAGATGTGCTTGTTTTTGTCAAAATATCAGCTGCTACGTTTTCAATAAATTTTTAAGTGATACAACTTTATAAATTTCCGTGAAAATTACCTCAAAACGCAAGAAGTTCTGGGAAAATAACCCAAAATTTAAAAAATCTTAATCTGGTAATAGATTCCAAGTTCTTTCCGACTTGGAGGATGATGACAACTCGAGCATTGATAATGAAGAACAAAGGGGAGTTGATGTAAAAGTGCCCCCAATTATTGTAGATAGCTGCCACAAATTAAGAGCAGTAATGAAACTTCTGGGAAAATGTTGTAAATACAAAAAAATGTCTATTGGAACAAAGATAATTCCAAATACATTGTCTGAGTACGAAGACGTTATTAAAAATCTAAAATTGGAGAAAATGCAGTTTTTTACACACCCAGTAAAAGATAGTAAAAACTTTAAACTTATGCTTTTTGGTCTACCCAAGATTGATGTAAATTCTATTAAAGACGAATTTAAATTTAACTTTAACATCGAGCTGGAAAATATTAAAGAAGTTCTAATTCAATAGAGAACAAATTTCTAAACGTGAGGTAGTTAAAATAAAGTATATTTATGATGTCGTAGTTCAGTGGAGAAACCCAATACGTAGATCAAGAGGCCCTATCCAATGCTCGAAATGCACAATGTATGGTCATTGGTCAGCTAATTGCTTTAGATGCGGTGGAAGTCATGATTACGCGAACTGTCAACTAAATAAAGTTCCTACAAACGGGCCGGTAATCTATAAATGTTTTAACTGCATAAAAAGGAATTTGAAAAACGTGAATCATCGTCACTGTCCCTCAAGCAAGGAATACATTGAGATTCGAACAAAAGCCACTAGCAGTAGACGTCCTAACAAATTTGTGCTGCCCATAAATATTAACTACTCACCAATGGAAGAAGAATGCTTTAAAGTAAATGGTGAAAGTAAAACAGGTAATTCTGCAAAAGTTTCTTAAGCTACAGTAGCTGGTACAAGTCGTTACGCCGACGAGAGAAACGACATATCCAACCAACAAATATTAGAAATTTATTTCGAAGCAATTGATGCTTTAGAAAAATGTAAAAATAAGTATGACAAATTGAGAGTACTTGGAAATATGCTCCGTCATGTCATATAATCAGTCAATAAGTTGCCTTAAAGTTATGCATTGGAATGCCCAAGGTATAACAAATTCTGCGTTTATAGTAGAATTAGAGCATTTTCTAAATGAACAGCAAATAGATCTTATATTTATTAATGAAACATTTTTAAATATATGCCACAATTTAAAAATTGGAAATTACAAAATCTATAGACAGGATCGAGTAACACATGGTGGGGGTGTTGTAATTGGCGTAAAAATGTCTATTCTACATGAACGAATCTCAAAATACCCAACTGCGGTATTACAAAATGTTTCAGTGTTGATCAAAATAAACAAAAGACCACTTAGATTTACTTCAGCGTATTGCCCAAAATACACAACAAGCTTTATTATTGATCTGGATTAAATCACACAAACCACTCATATAAATGAATTCTTTATTTTTGGCGATTTTAATGCCCACTATTTGCTAAATTCCCAATACTATATATTACCCAGATTCATTTACTAGATTTAGCCAAAACTCAATAGCCAGACAGCCATCTGTTGTAGATATTTTACTTACTAATTCAATTCTGCAAATTTCACAAATTAACACTTTTCCAAACATGCTGAAGTCGGACATGATCCAATAGTATGCAAAATATTTGGTACTATTAGAGAAAATATAGTGGAAATCTCTCTTTATAGCAAAGCAAACTGGGGTATAATAAGAAAATTTATTGACGATGAGATAGTTAACAATAACTTAAATACAACAATAATAACAGAAACAAACATCGAAGCCGTTTTATCAAAAATTACCTGTATACTTCAAGAATCTACCAATCTAATTCCCAAAGGTAAAAAACTGAATTGGCAAAGAAAACTTTCCAGACTTAGCCTGTATTTAATAGGTCAAAGAAATAAATACCGGAGGAAACTACAAAGAATTAATACAACATCTGAAAGAAACACAATACTGTGTATCCTAAAACAGCTGACTTTGTTTATAAATTATCATGTCAAAGAGTACAAAAACAACAACTGGTATCAATTTCTAAGAAGTCTGCCAAATAACAATAAAAAGTTTTGGAAATTAAGTAAAGCAATAAAAGGTAAACAAAAAACGCTAGAAAGTTTAACAATAGATGGCGCTGATGTACACAACACTTATCAAAAAGCTAATATACATAATTGCTGATGTTTTTGAAAAAGTTCATAACACTACTAGCAATATTACATCGTCTATTGATCTTAAGGTTCAAAAGTACAATGACTGGCTACACAAACAAACTGTATCGAATAGTGTACCGGCATACGCAACATGCCTAGATGAAGTAAAACTTTTTATCAAAAAACTAAAAAACGCTCCTTGACGGAGTAAGTGCCATGTTATTAAAAAAGTCATCGAAAATTGGACGTCCAGATTGGACTACATCCGCGCCAGCCGTGGCGGTCATATGCCATAAATGTAATGCTACAAGATTATCTTTCGGATAAATAAAATTCATGTCAATCGAATAATCCATCGTTGTTTTATTGCAACTTAAAGTTCTATACCTCTATAAAAAATACCCTTTATTACATAATGTATATTAGACCAATATTGACCTATGGATGCCAAATATGGTCAACTAAATGTGCGAAAACCTATTTACAGAAACTGCAAATAATTCAAAACAAGAACTTAAAGATCTTATATAATTTACCTCGAAGATTTCCACAGCTCGTCTACATAGAAATTATAACGAAGACTTGATTGCAACGGTATTGGATAAACTAACACAAAGATTCGAAGATCGTAACAGATATTCAAACTATGCTTTAATAAGAAATTTGCATGTTTAGCTCTTTTCTATTTTCATCTTTGGAGATAACAAAAGGTGTAAAATAAAAATTTCTTGTATTTTCTGTTTTTAGAAATAAGGTTTTTTTTACTATCTTTTTGCCTTAAGTTGTAAATACTTGTATTATAAATGTTCATACAGTGTGCGAAATTAAAATAGTCGCATTTAATATTTCGATGTATTATTCATATCAAAAGAACTTTATTTTTTTTCGCCTAATTAATAACATATTTCTAACGTAAATTAATATATATGTTTAAATTATAAAAACAACGATAAATTAAAATATAATAGGAAAAAAGTAAAATGTATGCGAAATTAAATTAGACGCAATTAAAACAATATAAGAATTACAAATTCCATTAAGAGTAAAAAATAAATTAATAACTGATTAATATTTAGTAATCCCTCCTCTATTTTGTATAACACCAAATATACGACTGGGCATTGATTCTACTAGATTTTTTAATATTCTAAGCTCAATATTTAGCAATATTTAGCCAGGACTGGAGAATTGCCGTTTTGAGTTCACTCACTGTGTTGTATTGCTTTCCGTTGCTATAAGCATCTCTTGACATGATCGCCCAAAGATTTTCTATCGGATTCAAGTCCGCACTTCTAGCAGGCCAGTCTAGAATTGGGTTTGAAACCGATGAAAAGAATGCTTTTGAGAATTTCGAGACGTGGATGCTAGCGTTATCCTGCTGAAAAGTCATGTCTTTATCCAAATTATCTTCTAGATAATTTACTAAAACATCTTCCAACATTTCCATGTAGGTTTCGGAGTTCATTTTAGTAGAAATGAAATACAACTGAAGCTTCTCATAGTAACTGAAACCGCCCCATACCATTACAGTACCTCCGCCAAAGTTTCTGCTCATTCTGGGTGAGTTCGGTTTTTGCAAATCATGCCAATAATGACTGTGTCCATCCGGGCCATCCAAATTGAATTTTTTTTCGTCGGAGAAAATAATGTTTCTCCATTCCTCTATCCATGACATGGTATATTTGGCAAATTCCAATCTCCGCGATTTATGACAGCATGATAACGGTGGCATTTTGGCTGATTTTTTCCATTTAATGTTACAGTCAGATGATAAAATTTGTTGAACTCGACGTTTTCCTACAGGTACGCCTAATTTCTGGACGATTTGGGAAGAATAAAGCTTATTTTTAGTGGCCTCTTGTTTAAGTTGACCAATTTGGCGTTTGCTTAGTTTTGTGTTTCTCTTATTTCTTTTTGCTGATTTGTTATTTTTTGTAGTTTTTTGCAAACACGTACGAACTAGATGCTCTGATCGTCCAATTCTTCTACCTACTTCCCTTTTTGAATAGCCTTCTTCATTTAAAATTCTTATTAAAGATCGCTCCTCTTGTGTTACGTGTTTTCCTCTACCCATTGCGCCTAAGAATTCTCGATATGGGCTGATACTGATACTCAATGATGCAAACACGAAAAAGCACATGTTTTTTTTTTTTACAAAAAATCTGCATTTTGTAACTGTAAAAATTAAATAAAAGTATTTGTGCCTATTTAAATTTCGCTCTTTATTTGGTATATTTTTGAGTAAAAGTCCCACTATTATTATATCGAGAGGAAATTCCAACAACAATGTATACAAAAATATTTCCTAGTTACCAACTACTGAATATTGGGAAATATTGGTAAATTGGAAACAAGGTGAACCAACTACATAAAAGTATTATTAAATCTGTTATTGCGACTATTAAAATTTCGTCCACTATATCATAATTTTTAACTCAATTATTTTTACTTGTTGCAATACTTTTAGTAGTATCCCATAAGTTGTAAATATATTAAGATTTTTTTATGTTTTAAAGCTGTTTGTAATGATAGTATATAAATATATCAAAAAAAATGAACTTTCATCTCATGTTGTGTGTGTTAATTTTATACATGAGTGGCGGGACATACAATTTAAAGTGACTCGGAACAACTGATTTTTGAGAAACTTTTCATTGCAATTTTATTTACTCTCAGAGTTTTTGCCGGAAAACTGCTGAGAAGAAGTCGCCAAAGGAATATTTCTTCATATTTTCGTTTTGATGTCTGACCTGGGGTTTGAACCAAGGCTTTACGTCTAATAAGCCAACACACTGCCTACTAGACTACAACGACATCTGTAAATGCCGTATGGGCATTCTTTCGTGAATGTTCCTATTTTTTGTTGTCAAAGTTATTACTGAAAGTGGTTAATTGTTATAATCATGTCTGTTCTATAAATCGGCTCGTTTTGAAAAATTAGATATTTTTTAAACAGAATAAATTGCTACTTGGTGTTTTGCAAATCTCTCGTTTTGGTATAATTCGAAATTAACTACGCATTTTAGTTTAAACTTCAAAATCAGCTGTTGATTGAAAAATAAATATATTTTCAATGGAAAAGGCTCTAAAAACATAAAAAAGTATTTAAAATGCCTGGAGCGTTTATGTTAAGTTATATAAATTGTATTAAAAACAGAAAAAAAAATATGCCAATTAAATATACAAAGAAGGCAATTGATGGATGCATCTAATCCTATGAGTGTCACAAATGAGAGGTATGGACATACAGTAGAAATGCAAATTGTCCAGATTTAAGTTAGTTTTCCTTTTTTAGATTCGTTGAACTTTACCGCGTTAATAATGATATTGGACAGTATTGGTCACTTAATACAAGAAGGATTTAGTCCTGCGAAAATTCAGCTCGCAGCAACTCTTCGTTTTTTAGCTGTTGGTTCATTTCAAGGTGCTCTTGGAAATGAAACACATCTTAGTCTTGGGCGTAGTACGATTTCAAAAGTGTTGTGGAAAACAATTGAAGCTTTGGAAAACAATTTGTGTCCATTATGGGTTAATTTTGAACTCACTAGAGATGAAATCAAAGAATCCAAATTATATATTTGGATTGTCCGGCGTTATTGGTTGCGTCGATGCAAATATTTGCAAATAATTTTGTATTTTGTATTTTTCGAAGATAAACAAAACTGTGGTAATTTTACAGAAATTTTGTGATTTACGTAATTATTTATTTTTAAATTTTCTTCAACTAAAATTAAACTTTATTTATGTCTCAAATAAACTAAAAATATATTGTTTACTGTTGTTTTAGAGAGATATGTGTTGTGATACCTTTAAACTTCCCTCAAAAAAGTGTTTTTATTTACACAACTTATTTTTTTTAGTACTTGGAACGAAAATATGAAGAAATTTTGGAATGTTTTTTAAATTAATTTATTTTTAATTTAAATATTTGGAAGTGTGTGCATTTTGACAAAAATTAATAAATAAAAAAGACTTCAATTTTTATATGCAAACTTATTTTTTCAAGTTTTTAAGGAGTTTATTAGAATAATAGTACATTCGTCTTACTTTAGACAGGGTCTGTTTACTCGGTTTCAAAACGGGACAAATTATGTGAGTTCGGTTTAGAGAAAACCAAAAAATGTTTATTCGTTTTTAAACGAGAAATTTACTTGGATTCGGTTTACAGAACAGATATGAATGTAATTGGAATTGCCGCATTGGTGCAATATCAACTCATATCTCTCATGAATGATGAGTGTTCGAACGCAGGATTGATTCTAGGCAGAAAAGAATAACGCAAGCCGTAGTCATATACTGTGTCTACCCTGTAGTTTCGAGGTTTGGTTGACTCTTAGGCATCCATCTCATATTTTGTGTGCAAGTTAAATACTAATTTTAAATGGGAAAATGAAAAAACTTTCAATTCTGAAATATTTGTGGATTCCAATTCCAGGTATCCCATCGAGGAAAACAAATAGTAGTAGGAAGGAGCCAGGTCTGATGAGCACGGCGGGTGGTACAGCAGCCTTCAGTTTAATGCATTGCTTTGTGTACAGATACAAGGTCACGTAGCTTACCGTGTCTTATGACCCATTCTGATCGTTTTTCGATAAATTTACTATTCAAATTGATCAGTTGTTGTCGGTAGTGATCTGTATTAAAGGTTTTACTATATTTTAGGGGCTCGTGATACATAGCACCACCAGACATATAGTATTGTCTTTCTGTCGAATCGATCTGGTTTTGTAGCCGAAGTTGATATTTGCTTCGGAATCCATGATTTTTTCCGTTTAGGATCCTGAAAATAAATTAATTTTTTATTGCCAATAACAATTCGATCCAGCACTGACCTACTATCGTGTCTCTCAAGAAAAATTTCACAAGTGGTTTTCGGTTTTCCATCAATTCAAGTGGCACCCATTTTCCAGCTTTCCCACAGCTTCTAAACGTTGTTGTGGAACATTTAACAATTCTGTCATTTGTTTCTTACCCAAAGTGTTACCTTCATCCAATATTATTTGCAATTCGGCGACTTCCATCTTAATTGGTGGTCTTCCACGTTCTTCATTTCTCACTTCAAAATCGTAATCTCTGAACAGTTAAACTACTTCCTGCATGTTACTTCTGATAGAGCAAAATCTCAATATACTGCGACAAGCATTCGATTCTCTTTATCACTTTTCTTCAAATGAAAACAAAAAATTAATGTTTTCCGGAAATCATCATTTTCTGGTGCAAAAATTCCCCATGAAAAAATCTGATGTTTGTTCACTGTTAAATTTAAAATTTAAAATTCAAAATTTAAGAATGAAATAAAACCAAAACGGTTTGAATTTTTCCTAAATTTATTTTTTTGTTGTAAAATACAATTGTTCCGGTCAGAAATGGAATATCTTTGCGTTCATATGGCTGCCGCGGCTGGGCTCTCACTACCTCATTCGATCAAACCAATTGCCGAGCACTTTTTCGAGTTTAAGTGAATGTATCTCGGCAGTGGCATCACGATCTCTGGTTTGTTTGTTTTCTTTAACGGCGCCCCACAGAAAATAGTCCCACAGTGTCAAATCACCATTTCGGCTAGTTAAACGGCCATCAAACTTTTGACGCAATAAATCGATTGTGGCATGAGATGTGTGGCAAGTTACACAAGTCAATACCATAAAGAGCGGGTACAAAAAAAAAATCATGGTGCGGTAGGTGTCTCTTTTTAATCGTAATAGTTGCGCCGTCCTCATTTTTAAAGAAATATGGGCCAATGATGCCTTCGCTTCACAAGCCGCATTAAAAAGTCACTTGTTATGGCTGCATTGGCTTCTGTAAGACCAAGTGTGGTTCTTTTTGAGCCCCAAATAAGGCAATTTTGCTTATTAAAATACCCACTAAAATTAAAATGAGTTTCATCCGCAAAGATGAGATTTTTTTTTTGGCAAAATCGACATAATCGTGCAGTTTCTCGTTGGACTAATGCACATAAAGAGTGTTTTTTATAGAGGCATATAACTTTAAGTTGGCATTACTTTTCAAGATGGCGACCAATTTAACAGCTGTCAAGTGATTTATTCTCAGTTTGGTTTGGCAATTCGTCATGAATAGACTCACGCCTGAACAACGCTTGCAAATAGTGCAATTCTATTTCGAAAATAATGGTTCTGTGCGAAAAACGTATCGCGCACTACGTCCATTTTATCGTCGACAAAATCGTCCATCAGAGCAGTTAATTCGATTAACCATGGAACGTTTTCGCAGCACGTTTACTCTTATTGATAACTCGCATCCCCAGAGACGCTGTACGGTGCGTACAGAAGAAGCTATTGCTGCTGTAGAGCGTAGCATTGAGGAAGACCCGAATGAGTCCATCCGCCATCGAGCACAGGAATTGGATCTGTGTCCATCCACTTTATTTAAGATTTTGCGGAAGGATCTTTTGTTTGCGTGCTTACAAAATCCAACTCGTGCAAGATTTGAAGCCAAACGATCATCAAGTAAGGCGAATGGGCCCAAAACGAGATTACCGTTGTTCCCGATTTTCATAAGCGAATTTTGTTTAGCGATGAAGCGCACTTCTGGTTGAATGGCTACGTCAACAAACAAAACTGCTGCATTTGGAGTGAAGGTAATCCTCAAGTGTATGTGGAAACACCGTTACATCCAGAAAAACTGACTGTTTGGTGCGCTTTATGGGCTGGTTGAATCATTGGTCCGTACTTTTTCAAAAACGACGGTGGCCAGAACGTTACAGTCGTGATTACTAACTTTTTCATTCCTGAATTGAATAACCATGATGTCCAGGAGATGTGGTTTCAACAAGACGGCGCAACATGTCACACAGCTCGTGCCACAATAGATTTATTGAAAGACACGTTTGGTGACCCCCTAATTTCACGTTTTGGACCTGTGAATTGTCCTTCAAGATCTTGTGATTTAACACCGCTAGACTACTTTCTGTGGGGCTATGTAAAGTCTTTGGTCTATGCGGTAAAGCCACAAACGCTTGACCATTTGGAAGACAACATTCGCCGTATTATTGCCGATATACGGCCACAAATGTTGGAAAAAGTCATCGAAAATTGGACGTCCAGATTGGACTACATCCGCGCCAACCGTGGCGGTCATATGTCAGAAATCATATTTAAAATGTAATGCCACAAGATTGTGTTTCGGATAAATAAAATTCATGTCAATCGAATAATCCATCGTTGTTTTTTTGCAACTTAAAGTTCTATACATCTATACAAAACACCCTTTACATATAGTAGAACTGCAATTTGTCCAGATGTAAGTTATTTTTCCTTTTTAGATTCGTTTACCGCGTTAATAAGGAAGCCTTTGTAATGATATTGGACAGTATTGGTCACTTAATACAAGAAGGATTTAGTCCTGCGAAAATTCAGCTCGCAGCAACTCTTCGTTTTTAGCTGTTGGTTCATTTCAAGGTGCTCTTGGCGTAGTACGATTTCAAAAGTGTTGTGGAAAACAATTGAAGCTTTGGAAAACAATTTGTGTCCATTACGGATTAATTTTGAACTCACTAGAGATGAAATCAGAGAATCCAAATTATATATTTGGATTGCCCGGCGTTATAGGTTGCGTCGATGCAAATATTTGCAAATAATTTTGTATTTATTTTATTATGTTACAAAAATACTGCATATGAACGAGAAAAACTTTGACAGATAAATTTCCACAAGTAGTGGTGACTCAGTGGTTTTCGAAGATAAACAAAACTGTGATCGCCATATTAAAAATATGTAGTAATTTTACAGAAATTTTGTGATTTTCGTAATTATTTATTTTTAAATTTTTTTTCAACTAAAATTAAACTTTATTGCCAATTATGTCTCATATAAACTAAAAATATATTGTTTACTGTTGTTTTAGAGAGATTTGTGTTGTGATACCTTTAAACTTCCCTCAAACTCAACTCATTTTTTTAGTACTGGGAACGAGAATATGAAGAAATTTTGGAATGTTTTTTAAATTAATTTATTTTTAATTTAAATATTTGGAAGTGTGTGCATTTTGACAAAAATTAATAAATAAAAAAGACCTCAATTTTTATATGCAAACTTATTTTTTCAAGTTTTTAAAGAATTTATTAGAATAATAGTACATTCGTTTTTGCTTTAGACAGGGTTTGTTTACTCGGTTTCAAAACGGGAAAAATTATGTGAATTCGGTTTAGAGAAAACCAAAAAATGTTTATTCGTTTTTAAACGAGAAATTTACTTGGATTCGGTTTACAGAACAGATATGAATGTAATTGGAATTGCCGCATTGGTGCAATATCAACTCATATCTCACATGGATGGTGAGTGTTCGAACGCAGAATTGATTCTAGGCAGAAAAGAATAACGCAAGCCGTAGTCATATACTGTGTCTACCCTGTAGTTTCGAGGTTTGGTTGACTCTTAGGCATCCATCTCATATTTTTTGTGCAAGTTAAACACTAATTTTAAATGGGAAAATGAAAAAACTTTCTATTCTGAAAAATTTGTGGATTTCAATTCCAGGTATCCCGTCGATAAAAACAAATAGTAGAAGGAATGAGCCAAGTCTGATGAGTGCCGCGGCAGGGACAGCAGCCTTCAGTTTAATGCATTGCTTTGTGTACAAGGTACAAGGTCACGTAGCTGTCTTATGACCCATTCTGATCGTTTTTCGATAAATTTGCTATTCAAATTGATCACTTGTTGTCGGTAGTGATCTGTATTAAAGGTTTTACTATATTTTAGGGGCTCCTGATACATAGCACCACCAGACATATAGTATTGTCTTTCTGTCGAATCGATCTGGTTTTGTAGCCGAAGTTGATATTTGCTTCGGAATCCACGATTAGGATCCTGAAAATAAATTCATTTTTTATTGCCAATAACAATTCGATGCAGCACTGACCTTCTATCGTGTCTCTCAAGAAAAATTCCACAAGTGGTTTTAGGTTTTCCATCAATTCAAACTGCACCCACTTTCCAGACTTTATGATCTTTCCCACAGCTTCTAAACGGTCAGAAATTGTTTGTTGTGGAACATTTAACAATTATGCCATTTGTTTCTTACCCAAAGTGTTACCTTCATCCAATATTATTTGCAATTCGGCGACTTCCATCTTTATTGGTGGTCTTCCACGTTCTTCATTTCTCATATCAAAATCTCTGAATAGTCGAAACCATTTCCTGCATATTACTTCTCATAGACTAAGATCTCAATATGCTACGACAAACATTCGATGAGGCTCTTTGATACTTTTCCTCAAATAAAAACAAAAAATGAATGCTTTCCGCAAATCATCATTTTTGGGTGCAAAATTTCCCATTTTTAACAAAATTTAAAAGTAAAAACGGTATAGAAAATTTGCCAAATTAATTAAAATAATTAATTAATTAAAAAAAAATACAATTGTTTCGATTAGAAGGGGAATATTATTTCGTTCTGATGGCTGCCGCGGCTGGGCTCACAGAACCTCACTCGATCGAACCAATTGCTGTGCACTTTTTCGAGTTTAAATGAGTATATCTCCTCAATGGCATCACGAATATTGGCCTTCGAATGCTTTTTGTTTGTTTCTGGTTTGTTGGCATTACACTTTTCTTTAACGGCGCCCCACAGAAAATAGTCCTACGGTCTGAAATCGCAGCTTCTTAGCGGCCAATTGACATCACCATTTCGGCTAATTAAACGGCCTTCAAACGTTTGACGCAATAAATTGATTGTGGCATGAGATGTATGGCACGCTGCACCTTCCTTTTGAAACCAAACATCGTTCACATAAATAGCATGGTGCGGTAGGTATCTCCTTTGACCGTAAAATATGGGCCAATGATGTCTTCACTTCACAAGCCGCATCAAACAGTCACTTGTTATGGGTGTATTGGCTTCTGTAAGACCACGTGTGGTTCTTTTTGATCCTCAAATACGGCAATTTTGCTTATTAAAATACCCACTAAAATGAAAATGAGTTTCAACCGAAAAGGTGAGATTTTTTTTTTTGGCAAAATCGACATAATCGTGCAGTCTCTCCTTGGACCAATGCATATACAATACAATACAACATAAGTATTGCCAGATTCGAAATAACCGATGGTTCAAATTTAAACCGATAGATGGTCCCCCCGATATATGACAGGAGTCACGCCAACACAAAAAAGAAGAAAAAATTAAGGCTCGCTGACGATGACTTCACTTACTTCTTACTACTGCGAAAAATTCTTGACGGAGAGAAACTTCTTTTCCACTGGTCTTCCTTAAAGTATGTGTAATGCAGGGAATTGTCTTACTATATAATATCATCTGAATCAGAGGTCAGCAATGAGTATTCAAAACGATGAGTAGATTCGAATCATACTTATAATTTCTGATACTTATACGCATTCATACTTATTTTAATATTATACTCATACTACTTATATTCAAAGTTTGAAATACTCATGGTACTCATACTTAACAATACGCATGATGTTATTGATTTCGACTCTCTATGACTCATCGTATACACGAATCACAAAATAAGTATAATTCGCATACGAACACTACATAAGCTGGAGGTCCACACCACGCATTCTACGCGTTTTCGCATTCTACGCGGCTGTCAAAAAAGTAGAATTAATGTATTTATTTGGTGCAAGTTACACGCACAAAAGCGTAGGATGCCATGACGCATAGAACGCGAAAAGTAAATCTACTTTCTACTTTTGTAAGCATCACAAGCGGCGCGCGTACTAAACAGCTGATTTTGACAGGTTGTTTTTGTTTTAATTTGTTTAAATCAAAACAAACATTGGCGCGTAAAAAGCGTTGCATGTAACTTGAAGCGTAGAATGCGAAGAAGGTATGAAATGCTCGCAAGGCTTTGACGCGAAAACGCGTGGTGTGGACCTCCAGCTATACTCACAAGAAGGTTGTGTGTCTGCTCTGCTTGCTGTCTTTGTCTTTTTTGTTTATGTGTCTTTCTTCTTTGTTTGTAAATGCAACAACAACTACGACTGTTAATTTTGACGAATGATTCGAATCACTCGAATCATTTATAAGTATTATAAGTATTTTTCTAAATTTATGAATCTGAATGAGTAGGCGTATGAATCAAACATATTTCGAATGTTATGAGTTTGATGTCAACGTTGTACTCATACTCATTGCAACTTGTACTTATAAATCAATGTTGTACTGAGTATGAATGAATCAGAGTAGTTGGATTTCAATACTGTTGACTCACTCATACTCAAAATTGCATGATTGCTCATGAGTAGCGGAGAACGATTCATTGCTGATCTCTGATCTGAATGAGAATTTAAAATATACTTACCATACGTTTTGTAAAGAAATTCAGTAATGTATGTATGTATGTACTCGTATGTATGTACCATACAATAATATAACATATTTTCTTTTGATTTTTCATTTTTATTCTTTATTGTTAAATAATTAATGTTAGTGGTTTATTAAACGTTTAATTATATAAATTTGTTATTAATTATATATATTTTGTTCATTATAATTACGTACGATATTATCATTGTTTGCATATTTTAAATTTATTGTCCTGTATTTCATTACGAGTTAACGTTAAACGTGTGTTTATGTGTATCTGATCTCTTTTTTTCTTCTTTTTTAATAATTTTTTTGTTTTTGTTTTTTTTCTCGTTTTTGTATTCGATTTTATTTTTCGCATTTTTTGTGTTTGTTTTTTTTTGTTATTTAAATTTTTAATTATTTTTTTTAATTATTTTTTTTTATTGTTGTATTAGTTTATCAATTCGATTTTAATTTAAAGAGTTTTTTATTTGCTTATTATCTACTTTATATCCTATGATTTTGTTGTTGTTTTTTTTATAAAATGTTTTAAATATTATTATGAATGTACATAATTTATTATTATTATTATGAATTTCTATTTATTTTTGTTTTTGTTTGTTTATTTTTTTTGAATTTCTACATGTATTGATATTTGTATTTGTATATGTATGTATGTTTTTTGTGTGTTTTATCTGTGGCGGTGTGTAAGTGTATATGTTTTTATGATCCGTAAATGTATTTACTTTTGACATTATCATCGTTATTTATTTACGAATAATTTTTACTTTTCATTTTTACCGTTTCATTTGTAATCGTTTATAATTGTTATAAAAAAAATAAAGTTTTTTTTTTAATAATAATAATAATACAATATAAAAATTAAATTCAAATAACAATTTTTATTGTTATTAATTCATTTATTTACTTATTTACGTTGTCCTTATATTTTTTTTGTTATTTTTATTATTTTTTTTTGTTGCTTGTTTGGTGTTAGGATTATTATTTAATTTTATGTAATCGTTATCAGTGTAATTAAATGAACTTTGTTGTTGTATACAAAATATTATAAACTAATAATAAAAACTAAAATATATTATATATATACTGTATATTTACATGTACATATATGTGTAAGCACGTAATATGTTATCAATTTACATATTCACATACACATAATGTTATGTAATATATGTATGTACCAATAATGTACGAAAGGTTTCACATACAAAATAGTCAATAAAAAGTGCAAAAAAAAATAAAATAAAAATCAGACTTTTTTTCTAAATTAAATATTAAATGTTTGCATTCATATGTATGTATGTGTGTGGTGTGCACTGGATATGGCTTTTTCGAAAATACGATATGATTTGTAAAGTTTAATAAGAGTGAACGACTGTGAATATTCATTTGGATTCGACAAAACTCATACACACATAGACTCTTGTGTACTTTGTAAATAATAAACAAACATCATTAAATTTATCTTCTTTTTTTTGTACATAAGTTAGCTAATTATGCAATTATTGAATTATTATTTGATAAGATATTTATGACCACCATTAACAATATTTAGTAGGGTCCAGTTCATAAAAGCTGAAAACAGGTTCATTAACCTTTTTTAAGCAATGTTCCATAAAATTGAATTCGTAAACAATTGCATGCCACTACAACTCTTTGTAATAAAATGAAATTCTTAATTTCATGACATTTTAATTTTCAATTTTTTTGTAATAAAAAAATAATAAACAGTTGTTATAAAAATAAAAATATTTGTTATCTCCTCTCATTTTATTTTTCCAAAGTCAATTAAAAATCAATATGAACTGTTAGTGACGTGTAAAAAATTCAAATGAATAAAATGAAACTCTTTTTAGCTTTCATCAAAATGTAACGACACATACCATAAATGAAATCAGAATTTATTTAATCCATTCTATTGAAATATGCAAAGTTTTCTTAAAGAATTTCTTGTCATTTTAAAGGAAGTTCTACTCCATTCTATTGAAGAAAAATAAAAAACCCCTGAAAAAGTGCCATTCAAATGGTGGTTAAATGCGTTTAAACCAATTTTTCTGGGGTCTTTAAAAATATGCGTATGTAGCTTAGCATTGGTCTGATGATTTGAGATGAAGATCAAGTTAAAAATAACTCTTTAATTAATAAAATAAAATAATAAAAGCAATATATGAATTCATTCCAATGAGTCATTAGCCTTATACGGGCAATTCGCACAAGCCCCTTGTATCATTGTATTCATTGTATTGTTGGACGAATATACAACAGTGTATGCTTGTTGTTGATAATTTTCACATAACACACTTAAACACATTTTTTTCATATGTTTTTGGAAGTTGTATTGATTTCGTGCTATCAGTTCATGTAAATGCCAGTAATCAAGAAGAAGGATAAAAATACAAAACATTTTCTATGTAACTTGAGTCAACAACTAACATTTCAAAATTATAATTGTGTGCACAGATAATTAATTCAGTTACTTTTTTCCGTAATATTTTTCATTTTGTTGCTTGAAAATGAAATTATTAATAATGTTATTCTTTTTCTTATCGTTTTTTTTTTGACATTTGGAATACGAAATAAACAATACAGCATAGCATTGAACGTTCACAAACAAAAAGTGTATTCAATACAACATACACGACACAAAGTCGTGTGAATTGGCCAATAATGTTAAAGTTGATATGTAGTATGAGTAATTTCAAATGGCAAGCTGATTATAGTTTATCATACGCACTGTTATTAAACACAAAATGGGATCTGTAACTACAGCATACTTTAAGGATGCAATAAAGAGTTTTTATGAATGAGGCCGTTAATGATTAGAGATTTCCTCTTTAGAACTAAGCCAATATGCTGTAAAATACGCAAAGGAATTTGTTTTTAATATTTGTTTGATGAGTTAAAAAATCTGATATTAATTTGATATTCAAGCGTTTTAAAATCTTCGTTTGCAATTTTATTTAAAATTGTCTTTTATTACGACTGTGTAGTCATAATTAAACGACACTTTTATCCTTTGATTCCCGGTCTTTAGTGTTATCTCGTACATAATTGTCCATTACAACCTTTCAGTTTGGCTTACGGCCTAGTTTCTCACACCACTCATGTTGTGTGTTTTAATTTTATACATGAGCGGCGGGACCACTCAAGTCGACTCCGAACGACAGATTTTTGAAAAACTTTTCATGGAAATTTTATTTAACACGCAGAGTTTTTGCCAGAAATCTACTGAGAGGAAGTAGCCGAAGAAATACTTTTTGTATTTTGTTTTGATGTCTGCCCTGGGGCTCTAACCTGGCTTTACGTCTAATAAGCCAACACACTACCTACTAGACTATGGCGACTTCGCAACTGCACAAGTTGCAATGTACAAATATTATATGTAGCGGGGGATTAATTATATTCTCAATAACTCCGTGGCATAATAAGGCTTTTCAGGTCACATTAACTTTTCATGATGTAGGGTTGAAGATAGCAAACACGAAATATGGAGGTAAATGACATTCAACTGACTTATATTGTTCTATTGTTACTTTTGATTGCAGTTTTTTAATTCTCATGAAATCTTACACACATAACATAATTGGTTATTACAACCCTTCAGTCAGGATTACGACCTAGTTTCTCACACCACTTATGTTGTGTGTGTTAATTTTTTATACATGAGTGGCGGAACCTACAGCTTAAAGTCGACTCTGAACGACAGATTTCTGAGAAACTTTTCACGGCAATTTTATTTACTCTCAGAGTTTTTGCCAGAAATATGCTGAGAGGAAGTCGTCGAAGAAATACTTTTTGTATTTTATTTTGATGTCTGGCCTGGGGCTCGAATCCTGGCTTTTCGTCTAATAAGCCAACACACTACCGACTTCATGAATTCTTATAGATTTAAATAAATATATACATGTAGATATACATACATATATAATGTATAAGTACATATGTAAAGTAAGTAGTTATGCGCATATTATCATTAAATGTGATTTGTTTCGAATGAGTTGTAATAATTTTAATTAAAGTATTTGTGTAACTGACACGATGTTATGATACTTTAATTTTAAATACGTATTCAATTCGAAAATTAATTTTTTGTTTATTGATTGTATCACGGAAAATAACCACTTATTGGGTGAATCTGTTTAGTATGTATTAACAAAATCTTGAAATAGGCTTGGAAAACCAATTTCATACCCTAGATACGGCGAAGAAATTGTCTTTCCTACAGAGTGGAATTATCATTATCACTACACACTAAATAGGCAGAGTATTCTCTCGAAAGAAATGTTTGATTGAATTAGAAAAACTGCGTTACTATCGCTACCAAAAATATTTAAAAGAAGACGTTGTTTTTAGAAAATGGCTAATAGAACTGCTACCCTTCTAAGGGCTTGCTACGGTAGACACGGTTAGCTTGAGCAATTTAATTGCAACTCATATGAAGTAAAGAAATGACAATAAAACGGATGGAATGAATGGATGGATGTTATATTTTCAAAATTATTTTGAAATGGCGGTGAATCAACCGCTGATGACTGAAATTATCGGAAAAATGAATTTTATTTAGAATGTTCCTTTTTCCCCTTTGAAATGTTTTCCATGATCCTTAAATAAATTTATGGAATTTACAATGAAATATCAAAACAAACAAAAAAAGTTTATTTTTCCATTCAATAAATTTTACCATTAAGTATGGTATACATACATGCACACATGCACACGCATACAATATATGTATATATGTATGTACATACATATTTATAGTATTTATAATAGACGAAAACAATACACTGTAGTTTGTAGTATTGAGGAGAATATTTAAATTTCATTTAAAGTTAAATCACACAAAATAACAACAACAAAAACAACAACATCAATAGCAAAAAAAAAACCATCAACATCAACAAAGAGTAACAAGAACAACAAATAATTGTTTTAGATTTTATTTAATAACCAGCATTTTATTTGCATTGTCTTTTGGCTTTTCTGTATCGGTTTTTATTTTTCCATTAATTTCATTATTATTGTTGTTGTTGTTGTACCGTTGTTGTTCTTGTTGCAATTGCAAATCGATGCTGATATTTTAGAATCCAATGATTATGGGAAGCTATACCGTTGTAATTTACACTCTACTGAAATTTAATTTTTATTGTGTTGTTGCTGTTGTTGTTGTTGTGTGTGTGTGTGCGAGGATGAGTATGTTGGTATGCATGTATTTATCGGTCTGCACACAAAATAGAAACATGATATTAATTGACCAGAGAATATTTATTACAACCGCAATATTTCCAGCACCACCAGTAAGAAGTGCAAATACAAATGCTACGAATTTTCCTTACGACTGCATCTACTATTGTTGTCATTATTATTGCTCTACCATATACAGTTAGAACAGTTAGATATGCACACAACGTACAGTATTGCGCACAACATGATAACGAAAGGAAAATTTCATTTTTTTAGAAATTGTTTGTTAGCAGCTCAAACAGAAATTAAATTTTGATTACAAAGGTTGTAAATGCTTTAAATTTATGTTTTAAATGCTGAGTAATTTCTTAAATTATATTCCATTTCGTGCTTTAAACAGTATTATCTGCATCCACAGATGTTTAATAAATTCTCATTACAATGTCACGAAGCAATTATTGTAAAATATAAAAATTCATTGAAATATTTTAGATGAACATATCAAACAATTTTTGCACATCACTGTTATGTTTGCATGCATTTGTATGATAAGTGCATGTGTATGTGCAAATATGCAAATGGAAATCGTATTAAACAAAAAGTAGTTTTTGTAAAAATATGCAAATACCATACATTTATGGGTGAAAGTACGAAGTAGATGTAATACTACATGGATAAATTTGAATTTTCTAAAACATTGCAGCATCCTTTACGAAAAAAGTAATGTTTATAAATAAATACATACATATGTACATACATATACAGAGAACTCGCGATAACGTGAAATAATTTTTACCAAGGCAGTTCACATTTTCGAGTTTGTTCACGTTATCGAGTACCTAAATTTAAAACAAAAAATGACCCGATTTAACGTGAAAAATTATATTTTAAAAATTAAAAATGCCAAACACTATCTTAATTAAATTTTTTTATCAATTAGTCAAGAACTCAGTAACCTAAATCCAAAAATTAAATTTTCAGTTTCAAATTTGTCAATTGAAATCCACCTCTTTAACAAAACATTGATGAAACCAGCCATAAAAAATGTTACATGTCATCCATACTGACTTGGAGAATTTGTAATTCACTGGACAAGTAAAGTTTTTGAAACTTTGAGGATTTTTAGATTTTCCAAATATCAGTAGATTAATTTTGTGAGTCCACGACGCATTCGAACAGCCCATGAAAGTTAATCGTTTTTTCTCCATCGTTGCACCTGGAGCACTTTTCTCCAATGATGACACATATGTTTTATCTGGCAACTACTTCAAATATAGCGCGCATCCATCAGCATTATAAAGCTGATCTTCACAAAGAGAGAGCTCTTCCATTTTTACTTTTAACTTTTACTTAAATGGGTCAACAAGTTGCAGCTGCGCAGAAAGCTTTTCTCTGGAAATTTTAAGAAGGTGAACAGCAAAGCTTTGCTTAAATTTCTGAAGCCATCCGTCACTGGCGTTAAAACCACAATCATTCTCTTTAATTTGATCGTGAGTTTATGTTATGTTATAATACTCTGTGGAAAAATAAATTTGTTCACGTTTCTGAGACATTCACACTTTCGATTGTTCACGTTTTCGCGAGTTCACTGAGTAAGTACTTATGTATTTAAGTTTTGCTATTTTTAAGTGAATTCTATAAATTAAAAATTAAAGTAACTTAATTATTTTCATTTATTATTTATTTATTATTGATTATATTCTAATTATTACTAGCTGGGTGACTACAATACACTCGATATAGTGTAACAGAAAAGAATTTTAACAGACCAATAAGAACCGTTTCCTCGTTAAGGTCTTAGTTATAGATTTCGAATAGAAAATACATGATGCCTTCTGAATGAATCAAATAAATTTGTTCAATTTTTTTTATTAAAAATTGAAATTTTTGGAGGCAAAGCTAATGAGAAAGTAATAGAAAAATTGTTACTTTTTGCGAATTTTAAAATATTTTTCTAGTTTTTACCACTTTAATATGATTTGTTTCAGTTGAAAGTAATATATTTACAATGATGTATTAACAACTGAAACAAATCAACCGGAGTTCTGCTTCTTAGATACGGTATGACACATATCGACTGCCTTCCAAAATGTTAGTTGCTTTGTGTTTGAACAAAGGATTGTGTTTCATAATGCCGCTGTACAAAATATGTACAGTGTATTCTATTTCAAAACGTCATCAATGTGTATTTTTAACGCAGTCAAAAAGTAAGCAGGCATCGGATTTATAGTTGATGCATTGTTTGGTTACTTTGCATATCTACATTGTTTATATAAAGTAGTAGAATTGCATACAAACTTTGTATTGATACATTTTGGAAGGCAGCCATCGTATGCGTATGGAAAATAAATTACACTTGACACTTGAAATAATAACTTTATTGCATCATAGCACACTCCAAAATATATTATAAGTGTGTAAGTGTTAAATACATTATTTATATACCTTCACAAGAATTATCTCCATTTTATATATACATTCCCTTTTGGCAAGACGATGGTTTGAAGTTAATTAATCTGTTTAACAACTCTATCAAAATGGAAACGTTTTTAAACTTTTAACATACGATTTAACCGATTTCCGTAATACAATATGAATATGAATACCGTTTTGACCGACTACATCCGACATAACTCAAAAGCATTCATCTGTGTACATTGACTGATCGAATGCTGTTATCATCTCCAACATTTGATATCTTTATATCGTCAGCTTATTGTTAAAAATAAATTTTCTATACTCTGCAGCCCAAGTTGACTTGCAAATTTATCTGTGATAGTAGCTACCTTCTACCAACACTATCAATTCAATTGTAATTCTAATTAGTTGGCAGCTGCTCAATAGGATAACAATAATGCTTTTATTTCATCAAAATTGTATCCGATGTTGTAGTTTCACGATAACAAAAACAAAAACAAAAAAAATCGAAAAGGAAAACATTTTTTTCAAGCCATCTCTGTTAAATATTGTGTTTGTTTTGTAATGTTGTTTGCTTTTTTGGGTTCATGTTGCATTGTACAAATTATTGCAGCCAATTTGCATGAGTAAGTATTGCTGTTTTAGATGTTACTTCTGTTAAAGTTGTTCATGTTGCAGCATTGTAACGATATTTGAGAGGAGGAATCCTACATACTCTATAAACATAATCTGGTACGTATTGTTTTGCATGTATATTTATATGCATTTTCTGTATGTATGGTCGTATATTCCGCATGTTCAATTATAATAACGGTTTGTTCAACGATATAAGATCATTTATGTAAGAAATCTGTCAACACCAGATAAATGATTTTATCCAATATATGTATGTTACCTTGTAAAGGCCTATGTTAACTTGAAAGGATGTGGCAGTAAAGTCAGTTGGATTCACATACTCACGCTCTTAGACAACGAAAATAAAAAACTAGATATAGGGAATTGGGAGATATTTTATTCAGTGTTGCTAAGAGGAAGGGTGTAGAGTGTCTTTGTGTCAAAGAGATATTTGTTGAACAGGGTAGAGGGACGCAGACTGGAACGCAAACAATTCGCAACGCAATAATAAGATTATACATGTGCCTAAACGCAATTCCTCGAGGGTATTTTATGAACAAGAAATTTCTATCCAGCCATCATTCAGGCTAAAACGCAAACAGATAAAAACGATTAACAAATTATTTGCTTTTGACGGGATCGTCACCGGTGTAATTTCAATAGACATAGCAAGGGGCGCAATAAAAGAACTTAACACCATTAAAGGCTTTATTACCCAAATTTCGTTCTTCCCTTAAACTACGGAGGAGACAGGCTCGTTGGCAGATAAGAGACTCAGATGTAGGCAACACGATCAATAATAACAACAACAATAACGATCAGTTGTAACAATACTACATGAGGTTCGTTTGGTTCTTAAATACCAAAGATGCATGCATTGACACTGGATCCTGCACTGACACTGGGTAGACCAATTACAGGTTGAGCGATCGTTCACAAACTGCTCAGAGATTTTCAAAAATATGGTAGCCTACCGCGGTACCATGTAATACTTCTTAGAAGAAAAATGTTAACCAACTGAACTGGAAACGTTCAAGGAGCTCAACGTGAACCTGTGTAAACAGAAGATCTATTTACTTTCAAGGACTGCAGTTAGACCATATGCTGCAGTAGTACAGTGACATATTAGATAGGAAGTGCAACATTAGAAAGGTTCAAAGAATGTTCTGTCTGGGGTGAAGTATCGAGATAATGACAACGTTGACTAAGGCATTCGAAACGATGCTATCTGTTTAGGCAATAGAAATAGGAGTGTGGTAGTGTGATATGGAGTGACTTTTACGGCATTTCATCTTCAAACTATGAGAGAGTGGCTTTAAACCATTAAATCAAGCATATCTACGACCAATTGAATCTCTCTGATGCCTAAATGACAATCCTGGTCAAATAAGGAAATTGAGCTAGATTGGGTATTAATATTGGAGAGCCACAAACGAGACTATAATTCCATTTATCTAACTATAATACAGTTAATCAAGAGAGTATCAGTGTATGTAGAGCCTGTGGAAAGGCGATTGATGTGCGTGGCACTTTATAATCTGAGAAGTGAGGTTTAAAGAGGAGTATATTGGAAAAAATTGAGTCAAAGTGTATTCGATACACAGAGTAGGGTGGTAGTACACAACAGCAGACTGCCGTAATGGTGTATACTGATAAAGCATTTGACTGTCTGTTTAGATGAATATTTCCTCACTTCAACGTATCTACCAGAGTATGATTTAAAGAAAATTTCTTCATATCCAAATCAAAAGGGATTTTTTGAACAGTTTTGTTCTGAAATGAATATCAGCCACCGCCGTATAGATATTGTTAACCTATATCAATGAAATCGCTTTTAAGTAAACAATTTTCGATTTTTAATATTTCAATTCGATTAAATTGTCAACTGAAAACTTAGTCTGTTTAATAAGAGAAAAATGAATTAAAACACCCTGTTCCTGGAATCCTTCGTAATGTAATTACCGCTTAAAGAACTGTATCCGATGATGATGAAAGTAATGTTAAAAGTGTTATGCAATTAAATTTTAAGGACTTACTTAATATGTAGTTTATTATGTATGGTATAACAGTTAGATGCGTATAATTTTTGTATATTCTTGTAGTTTTGACATATTAAATTTCATCGTATTTAAAAGCAATCGGAAATGGTATTCAATATTGCCTGTGATTCTCTACATTATTTCCTTTTTCCCAGTAAATAATATGATCTTCCCATATGTATGGTAAGTAGTTCGAACAAATCATTCGCATACACCACTTTAATCGTAAAGGGCTTACTGTAATGATGTACCTTTTTATTCCGCCAACATTTGTGTTACGAAATTCTATTGGAAACAATGTAGGCTTAACGCACATTTTATTGTGCGGTTCTCTCATTGAGGCATAATCCATTATTAATCATTGATTTTTAATATTTTCAAAGCCACATGCTGGCAGTTGTTTACGATTTTCAACGCACTGAATATACACGCACTCATATACAATACAATTCATTTATGCATGCTATTACACGATTTCTATCTGAAATGTCCAAATGTACAACCAACTGGAGATACATACATTCGAGATTTCGATAAAAAAACAAAAAAAACAAAAAAAAAAGAAGAAGCAAACTCTGTGTCTGCAGTGAAATATTTGTAAAAATTATTTATTCCATACATTAAATTGTAATTGTTTTAAATGTACCCACATATCAAAACAGCAAAAACAATTGCAAAAAGAAAAAAAAAATTAAAATACATACATACATGCGTATGTATTGTACATATGTCAGTGCAAGTATTCATTTGTTCGTGTACAAAAAGTACATCTAAAAATATATTCGTACATATCACACATGTATACATACAAAGATAATATTTGCATATCGTTGCCTAAAACTCAGACAGCCTTCGAAATTCACATTCACATTCGTTTTGTTTTACATACATATTCTAGCCAATTATACGGAGTTACTGTGAATGATTGCAAACTCCTTCAACCTAAAGTTGTAATTAATTGTTGCTCGTTCTGTTGCAAAAATTTATATACTTTGTAATGTTAATTAAGGCGTTAAGCATTTGCGCTGGCGATATGCTAGCCACCGGTACAAAGCGAAAGAGTGTAAATGTATTTACTCATGTGAACAGTTTTGTGAGAGAAAGTGTGTGTACGTGTGTGAGTGTGTGTTTAGCTGTGTATCAACATGTGGACATGGAAAATACATTCATTTTTATTATTTAAAAATTTCGGTTTTTTTTTTCGTTTTTGTTTTTGTATTTCGAATAAATTATTTGCTTTTGTTTGTTTTGTTGTTTTTCAATTCTTTTTAATTGTTCGTATCTGTTGGAGTCTGTATGATGTTGCTGTTACAATGCTTTCGTATCTGTAGCCATATCAGTTGTTGCTGCTACTGTTCCCGACACAATTTCGTTGTTGACGACCAACTTAAGTAGACGCTGTGTATCGGTACATAATTGCGCATTTAAGTCTCCACATTCATGTGTGTGCGAGTGTTGATATCAATATTTACTTTTATTGTTGCTCATGCTAAATTGCATTGTGTGTGTGTGTAAATTTCTGTGTGTCTGTGTGTGAGTGTACATATATTAAAAAAATACGTGTCATTCAATTTCTACCCCCTTTCATTAGATATCACTCCGCACTAAACTATCACTTATAACCGTTATCTCACCCATTAATAGCTGGTGTTTTTTCGCCAGCCACTATGAAAACGCCATTCCTACTCAGAAATCGCTAAAATAGCAGAAAACAAAAACAAACAAAAAATTGCAAGCATTTTACACATGCAGGTTGCCATAATATAGTCGCTGATTGCATGAAATTTGATACTTCAGATAATTCAGAACCACTGGAATACCTAAGATTATGGGCTTCTGTCGAATATGAAATTCTTAATTCGCCGAAAATAATATATCATACGCGATCTTTAAAAGTTGCTCCCAATACTTGAGTTTTTCGCGTCTTATCATTAAGTCAACAACAGTCATCTGTGAGTTGAGTTCAGTTATTTTCTGTGTGACTAAGGTTTTTGAAAAGAAAGTGAAAAAGTGGATTTCATCTAGGAATGTCAAAAATCCCTGAAGTAGGATACAACTTTGGTTATACATACATATGTATCCTTATCATCATCACTATATTCCATTATTCTCTGGTTAAAGAGCAAACGGTCTCAATAAGGAATTTCCTCCGGACTGTGTCGACAGCTGTTCTTATTGCTTTGTCCCATCGAAGTCTCGCAACAGTCAATTTGCTGTTGCTAATCATTCGAGAGCCTTTAGGTTGTATTTTTAATATATTTTCTATTCATGCAATCTTTTTTCTCAAGATGTGGTATTGGATTGGTCTTTAGTTTGTCCAAAACATCTCAAAATTACAAGGCCAACTAAATGTTTAAACCAAAATCCCGATTATACTTTTTAAAGGCTTTTGGTACAGTCAATTCGGCTTTAGAATTGCTATATCATCCTAAGTTATCGAGATATCCTGCCCTAAAGTGCATAAAGTGGAGTCGCCGTAGTCTGTAGGTAGTGTGTTGACAAGACCACGGTTTAAACCCAGGTCAGACATCAAAACGAAATATGAAAAAAATATTTCTTCGGCGACTTCCTCTCAGCAGATTTCCGGCAAAAACTCTGAGAGTAAATATAAAATTGCCATGAAAAGTTTCTCAAAAATCTGTAGTTCCGAATCGGGGTCCTGCCACTAATGTATAAAATTAACACACACAACATGAGTGGTGTGAGAAGCTAGGCCGTAATCCTGACTGAAGTGTTGTAAAGGGAATACGGTTCTTGGATGTATTCGAGTGGATATTATGTTGGAAATAATTTTTTTTTGTTTTTGAAAATCTTAATTTTACCATTCAATAAGTTATTTTTAATTTTTAGGATACGTTGTTTGTCTCCAAGATATCGGCGAACTGCCATGTTACACATATTTTTTAAGGTGTCTAGAAAAGTAAGTAGATATCCTGTAAACATTGGACTTTATTGATGCATAACTTAGTTGTGATTGTACAACCTACATATTCGAATAATTAGAGTTGCTTTATGGCATGGTTACACCCAATACATGTTCACAAATTATATTATTCTGAGGTCATATCAGATGGAGCAGTAGCTATAGATTGACAAACTTGATAAATGGAACTGAAGCGAAGGAGTAAAATATCATTAGTATAAAGAGTGATATACCATTAGTATAGCATGCTAATTACCAAGTATTAGTTGTTTTACAATTTGTGTGCTATTAAAAAATTGGAAGCTTTTTATAACATCAGTCATAAAAACAATAATATAATTTCAACGTACTACTTCTTATTTTTCGTTCCTATAAAAATTCTCATCAGTTAGCCCCTTTAATTTGAATATCTGAAGATTGAAAACTTGAAAAAATACCCACAAATTATGGATATAAGCTGTTTAAATTGAAATATGGCGATATATGTGATTTGTGGCCAATTTTTAATCTAAAATAAATCATTATGTTCTACAGAGCCCAACTATAAAGTTAAAAAATTTAATATAAGAAGAGACTGCTCTTATCGGGTTAGATTGCCTATTTTTAGATAATTTGAATTGAACTTTGATTATATTAACTAAGTTTGTATATACTTCGTTTACATCAGAGCAGATAATTTTAATTAATTTATAATGAAGAGCTGCGAGTCTCCAGTTGTGAATATTTTGTTGTTGTTATTTTAAAATTAATTGAGTGTTTTCAGACGTATTCCTAGTAATCTTTGGACCCAATTTACAATAATTTAAATCTAAAATACTTCCATAAAATTAAATTCAATCTATCCGATGTATGATGTGTAGGTTTAATTCTCATGTAACGCCTACTGGTATAATGCCTTCATAGTTCGAAAGGTATAAAAGCCTCAAGCGGTTTTAGTAATCGTTTGATTTAATATGAATTGTAATTGGTCTTTCATATCAGATTCTAGCATTAGGATATAAAATAAAATACTACAGTAATAAAAATTATAATGAAAGGAATGTACATAACCTAATTGGTCATTACAACCCTTCAGTCAGGATTACGACCTAGTTTCTCACACCACTTATGTTGTGTGTGTTAATTTTATACATGAGTTGTGGGACGTACAGTTTAAAGTCGACTCTGAACGACAAATTTTTGAGAAACTTTTTATTTACTCTGAGAGTTTTTCCCAGAAATCTGCAGAGAAGAAGTCGCCGAAGAAATACTTTTTGTATTTTGTTTTAATGTCTGGCCTGGGGCTCGAACCCTAGCTTTACGTCTAATAAGTCAACACACTACCTACTAGACTACGGCGACTTCAATGTCTAGGAATGTATCCGAATATAATAATCAAATTAGTATACGAGTTTAAATGTGTTGCTACTTGCTATGGTAGCTTACACTCAATAAGATAAGTCAGCTTCAGATATAATTTCAATTACTTATGGTCCATTTATTTCAACTAAAATTCGTAAACATAATACATGTTTTATAATTTACTTTTCAGATTAGGAGTTAAAAGTTCATACATTTTAAATTTCAATATCCTCTGAGGCTACTTGTAATTAAAAATTTTAAAAATTTTTACAATTTCTTTGAGTTTTATGGTTATTGGGCAACACTGTTTTAAAAAAATGAAAAAATGACAATAGAAAGAGTAGAATTGTACAAAACAGAAGCATTTTTTGTAGCAGCATTTTGTTTTGTTGTTGAGGTATTCATTTGTAAATTGTTGCAATTAATTTCACTGACTGATAATCCTCTGGCAAAATTATGCTGAATATTAATAATGAAATGTCCACATGCGAATATGCAATAGCATATACATACATACATTTATAGTACTCATACACATAATTATGAATTGCTGGAATACATTCATACATACATAAAAAAGATATGAACAGAAAGTTCGAAGATGAAATTTTATAAACATTCTAATGTTTTGTGAAATTGTGTCCAATTACTCCAAATTTAAATTTAATTTTTGGAAAAACTCGACTCTTAGCTCATTTTTATATGAATTTTGAAACAATTCTATCTCATTATGCATGGTACTCATAATATATTTTTATAATTGATAGATATTTATTGGTCCTTTTGTTGAAAGGCGTCTACTGACTTGATTATACATGATTTTTGGGAAGTTGTTTCATATTTTAGATTCTTACTTAAAACTACGTAAAGAATAAATCAAAAATACTTCAAAGCGATGATATACATATAGATCCGTATGTAGATTATGAGCACATCTTTAGGCAGATTTTAGTGTGAAACAGAATACGTCCTCAACTTCTAAGGTGCCAGTTACCCGAACGTAACGTTACGTACCGTAGCGAACGTTCTCTTTTTAGTATACGGAGAACAATGTAAACGCTTACCGTAACGTTCTCTCGCGTTAGCAAAACGTTACGATCTGCATAAAACGGAATGCTCTCACGTTCTTACGTGACATTTGAACATAAGTGATGGTGCTATTGTATGTAGAGTTGCATTGCGGCACAAATGTTTTCTTTGGTACTTTCATGATTATTTATATGTATAAAACTTTGAAATTGTTACATGTGTATAATTAAATTTTAAATTTTCAATTAAAATAATAATAAAAAAAATATATTTTATAAGAAATAAATACGTATTGTTATTATTTATTTGTGCACACAATAGTATATTACACAATAGAGTATTTTTTATTATTACTATTCTAGCTAGAGGTATTGTTTTGCAGTTTAATAAAAAAACAAAGAAATTACTTTGAATAGAACAATATTCGACCGTACTTATATCTAAATTCCATAAATATTGACTCAGATTAAGCCAACAATGTGATATCCATAATATAATATGTCCTGTTTTAAACGTTTCTATAACTACACAAATGTTCTTAGGGCAATGTACGATACGTTTTTACGTTCCCTACGCTTGAGTAACCAGCCGTTAACTTTTTGTTTACAAAATACATAAAATTCAGTGAAAGTACGTCAGCACCACATACACATTGTGTGAGCACAATTGAGAGAGTAAGAAAAAACGAAGTCGAAATAAATTTATTCTGTCTCGCGACTGCTTTTTCCGATGAATTTTACCTCATTTTGTTTGGAAAAAATCGTCAAACTCTAATTCTATTTCATTCATAATTAACTAATAACAATGCATATACACTCAGCCACAAAAGTATACATACGGATAATAAATTTCAGAAATTTTTTAACCAATCGTTTTTCGTTGAAAATCTTTATAATTGCCTGACATCTTTCTCCGATTTTAAGACGGTCTTTTGAATTGGTTCAGAAATTTGTGAAATTTGTTAATCGGATGTATACTTTTGTGCGTATGTGCAGGGCCACAATTCAGTTAAATTTCAGAAATTTTTTAACCAATGCAAAAGACCGTCTTAAAATCGAGGAAACTATAAAGATTTTCAACGAAAACGGATTGGTTAAAAAATTTCGTATGTATACTTTAGTAACTTGACAAGTTTTTATCCTGATTACGAGCTCTAGGGAATATTAGACAAGAACTGAGAGACCATACCTAGTTTCGCAAACGCTGTACCATCTTGGCATTTCGCAAATTTTGTAAGACCAAATGGTTTAACAAAGTCTCTTTAAATGATAAGATGACGTCCCCAAATCTCGTCGAAATTTTGTTGTATTTCAGTAATGTTTTACGATATTGGAATCAATAAGATCTGCGATGATCTTAAGTATTATAATATTCGACTCTAAATTACATTCTTGATTGTCAAGGGTAAACTGAGCCGCACTTCCTACATATTTTGAATTATAGGTAGTGTTTTAGACAATTTACATGAAGGTTGTGGGTTCTTTTACACTACACCGACCATAAGATCTACGTTAGTTGGGTTGTAATAATTACAATATAATTTATTATTGTATTATAAATAAGAAGGAGAAAACTGTTATTTTTTATGTCCGGCCCTATACAGTCACACAGATAATTATACGTACACTCCCCCCCCCCCCCCCCGCAATAAAATTATTTTTTTAAAAAGTAACGCACTTCTAATCTAAAATTTCTTAACTTTAGCGTCTGTAACGACACATTTAATTAAATAAAAAAAAAAAAAAGATTTCCAAAATCTATGAATTTGTGACTACAGTTTGCTTAAAATTAATATGGCACCACAGAAAATTATACGTACGACGTATATTTCGTAAATAATTTCTCTAAGGGTAGCCCGGTATATAAAAGGTATTGTGAATAAAAATCCTAGGACTACAGCCGTAGAAATACGAAATATCTCGGAAAGTGATCACAATGTTATTGTGCATTCCGAAACAGTTCGAAGTGTTTTGAGAAAAGAACGCCACGATTGAAATTCGCTCAATAATATATGGACAAGTCAACTGATTTTTGGGCGAATGTAATATTTAGTGATGAGAACAAATATAATATGTTCGGCTGTGACGGAAAACAAAAAATTTGGCGCAAAAATCAGTTGACTTGTCCATAAATTATCATTTAAAAAACAACTGATTTTTAGGGGGGTACGTATAATTATCTTTGTGACTGTATATTGTTACGAAAATGGAAATGGTGTTTTGCTTTTAAAATTGTAAACAAAAGCTACAAAAACAAAAACAATGAACTTGTTTACATGATAAACAAGTAAACAAAAATACTACGGTTATCATATTTCAAACGTTTTTAAAACGTAAAAACCTAACAATATTCTCTTAAAACACTGAAGTGAACTTGTACACTCATTCATTTATAAGAGAGCGATTATAAAATTTTTTGTTTGTAATGAAATCCTTCTAAATTCGGCAGAATTTCTAAATTCTGTCTGTCCAAGACAGAGTTCATTGAAAATAATTCAATAAATACTGAAGCTTTTTCATGACAATTATTTTATTCTCAGAGCCTTTGCTAGATGGGTGGCAGAGAAAAGGCCTCCAAAAGAAATATTTACTTTTCAGTTATTGCTGAGGTCATATGTTTCAAGCTTCCGTCTAGTAAGTCAACATATTATTCCGTAGACTACGCTGAACATGTATGTATGTACGTCTAGTTTAATTGGTTGTTTACCATGCGCATAAAGAAAGTTTATGTTGTTACCGTGCTAACATATAAAAAAAAAATATTTCAGCCTTCTCGAATGCTCGAGTTCTCAACTAAATTAAATACAGTTTGAAGTAGTTTGTAAAATATACATTCATTGGAACACTCAAATGTTTACCTAACGAAAATTAGTTCATTAGTTTAAACGTTTAGTACTCAAACGTTTCCGATTGCTTTGCAAGCTTTTACTGTAAAAAAAGGGAATTCACCATACATGGAGACACTTAAAGTGCAATTGCATGCCAACAGTACATGCATGCATACGTTTAAATTTAAAATGTATGTATGTATGTATATGTGCTAATTATTCGGTCGTATTTGTTAAATGTTAGTTTTATTCGATCATTTGTTTATGAATTCAATTTCTATTCACTCAAATGTATACATACTTCATGCAACATTTTAAGAGAAAGTGTAAGTATAGAGAGTAAGTATATATGTACATATATAACAATATATGAGTGTGTGTGTGAGAGGGAGAGTTTTTCGCTCAGTTTTGTGTTGATAAAATTAAAATTTAAAATAAAAGAAAAAAAATGATTAGTGAAAGAGAATAATATTATAATAAAGGATTTTATTCTAAAACACAAGCAAACAGAATATTTGAATTTAAATGCATTAAAAGAACAAAATGAAAAACACACACACATATATACAAAAAAGTACAATCATGGTTACAAATGGATTTAAATACATATACAGACTATTTTTATTAGGTGTGCATATGGGGGTGGCGCGTAAATTTTATTGATTCGTTGTTTTTCATTTATTGTCCATTTTATTTAATTTATTCCTGTTCTTTAGTTTAAACTTTAATTCGTGTTCGAAAAATTAAATTCCATTAAATTTGTTTTTCCATTATTGAATTTGCTAATAATAACAAAAACAAAAAAAAAATAACTTGGAACAAATATTTAAGGACTTAAAATAAATTTAGAATACATACACAAGTACGTATGTATCACATATGTATGTATGTATACTCAAATGTATGTATGTGCCAATTAAAGTGGTAAACTAATTGCATACTGTTCTGGATAATTTTTTACATTAAAGTGACACTTATGGAAATTAAAATTCTTTACTGATCTTGATTTCGCCTAGAGCACTTATGCTTATAATGCTTATTTCTGTTATTTGCATACGTAGAAGCTTTGATTGCAAGCGTTTATTAACTGCAAGAAATAGACAAATATTGAAAAATCGAGAGTGCCGAAAGTAGTTAAGACTGTGACTGACTATCAGATAAAGTCGTTCGACCTGCCAAAAATTACATGTCCGTTCAAAAAGTATGGTAGTGAGTACCAAAAAGTGTAAATTTGTGACAGATTTTGTTAACAAGTCTGTCTGATTTCATAATTTTTTGAAAGATTTATTTGGAGCAGCTGTACTGAAAGGTTTCTAGTCATTTGATTATCTTATTGTATTGTATTTGTTTATTGTAAAATAATATAATTTTGCTGAACTTTAGAAAAATTAACTTGAAGGAATATATAGTAAATGAAAATGGCGCCAATTTACATTAGAAAAAAATATGTTTTTCATCTGTTTTGTATGTTTTGGTGCCACAACACACATTTTGTTTCGATTTTCTTAAAGCAGGACAAAAGTCCATCAGATATTTTTTGACATAATCGCACAGCTTTGTTGGATAGTCAGTCACGGCCTTTAGGGGCAGTGGTGTAAATAAAATGTTTATGGTAGTGACAATAAATGGGCCAGAAATCAAATCCAAACCATTAAAAAACATTCATTACATTAAATTGGCATAAACTCTCGCCTACTTAGAAATAGAATTGCAATATGAAATACATAAACAAATAAAAGGAGATCAACGCGTGCATCCGTGATATTTTGGATATTTCTAATACATTATTGCGTAAATCGCAATAAACGCCATTATTGAGTTCAATATTTTATATAAAGTTTCAATTAATTATTGGGCAATAAATACGCAAATTATTATAATATTGAGTAAAACTTAAAATGCAGCACTGTCATAAGTGTGTTTAGTACGCATATTACAATTAACCGAACATTTTCTGTTGATATTTGACTAACAAAAAAAAGCAAAACAAAAAAAAAACGACAAAACAAAAAAACAAAATTAAAACAATGTTGTTTTGTTTACCAGCTGTCAAATGAATATTGAATAAGTAGCTGAACTTCGTATATTATTATGCCTGAACACTTCAAATATTGTACTCAATTAACCGAATATTGAGTCAATGAAAGTGCATACCTGAACATAGTATAATAATATCACTTCGTTCGCTGACTACAGTTTAAATGAAGAATCGGTTACTATAATCTCTAATAATTTTCAGGAATTCAATATTGAAATATTTTGGTTTATTCTATATTTTGCAACTAGTCTTTATAAAAATTAAGCTTGAAATGTTTTTTTAATTTTAAAATTAAATCATTATGTTATTATTATAAATTAAATGTTAGTTACTTAAAACTGGTTGCAGTAAAAACAAAAATAAAAAAAATACAACTCTTGACTGAAAAAGTTTTGCAATCCAGTACTGTTGATCAGTTATAATTTTAATTTCCATAGTTGCATCGCATTAATTAAATCATTTAAGGTTAAATAAAATTTTTTTGCTTTTTGTAAATCATAAAAACAATAATAAAAACTTATATATATGTTTGTATGTATGTATGTATATACAATATAAATGACAATCTTAAGTCTATATATTTTTAGTGACACTCTTTTACGTCATTACTGTATCGGAAGACATAATTTATTAATTTTATTATAACTTTTTGTTTTTTTTCTTTCTTTCTTTCTTTCTTTCTTTCCTTCTTTCTTATTCCTTTCTTATTTCGAATAATTATTATTATTATTATTATTGTTATGATTAATTTGTTTAGTTTTGTTTCGTTTTGTTAAAACAATAAAACAATTAAATTACAAATGATTTGTTGTAATGTACATAAATTTAATTCTATTCTAGTTATTCATATTTTTACAAGCAATGAATAGAGTACGTACATATTTATGTATGTATGCATTTCTATGAACGTATAATAATAATCATAATAATAATAATATGCATGAATGAATATATGTATGTATGTATGTATAGTACAATATATTATTTTTTATTTTTTTTATTTTCAATTTATTAATTTATGTATTCATTTATTTATTTTCTTATATGTATATGTATGTATATTCGAATTTATTTAATATTATTTATCTTTTTAGCATTAATTTACAATATAAATAACATTTCATATTTGATAGTTTTTCATTTAAACTTTAAAATTTTTTTCAATACAATAATTCCATAGTCATTCCATTCAAATGTTGTTTGGGTAATATTGGCTTTTTTGTTTTTCTGTTTTTCTGTTGTTTTTTCTGTTTTCGGGTTAGTGTATGTGAAGCGAAAAATATAATTGAAGTAATCATTCGATTTAAAAGCAGTGAATTCATTTCGTTCTTGTTCTTGTTTTCCTTATTCATGTACATGTATGTATGTATGTATGTATGGTATGTATGCGAGTTGGCAGATTTAAATTTTTTATTTTACCTTTCATTAAGTAATTAATTGTTTATTGTTTATATCATTGAAATTAACCACCAGAAGAGACGAACTAAATTTACAAAGATTCGATTATAAAATATTAAAACAACTTGTCATTACAATAATCATGAGTTTTGATAACATCATTATCGCTGTTAATATAGGAATTAAAAAATATAAGTCTTGTCGAAAACAATGTGAAACTGTAGCATTGTATTGTATGTATACATACATACATATGTGTGGTATATCAACTGTCCTAAAAGGGAATTGCAAATTGTATTAATTTTTGCTTTATTTGAATACAAATTTTCAATAAAACTTCACCAGTAGGTTGTTGCAAAGTTGGTCGATTAATTATTTCTGTCGTAGCCAATAGTGCAATTGAGGTCCAAGAAATACTGAATGTAGAATATAATCTAAATATTGGCGCCAAAACCGCAACAAAAGCTAAAAAGCCATTGTTAAATAAAAAAAATCGTAAAAAACGTTTGCAGTTCGGAAAAATTTTGAAAAATTCACTGATGAAAATTTGGCATGCGTAACATGGTGGAAAGAAACAAAATTTTAATACAATTGTGTCAGATGGAAGACAGTTGAAATGGATGAATAGAAGTGTTGAAGTACAAGAGTGAAGTATTTCCCAGAAGTTAAAATTTATTGCTGGATCATTGATGGATTGGGCTTGCTCTCGCGGAGTTGTTGATTCTTAGAATCAGAGGCAAGACTCCCATCCAACTTTAGACATTTTTTGCCTAGAATAGGGACAGAATGACATCTTTATTTAAGACAACAATCCTAAAAAGATAGCAAAAGTAACCAAAAGCTAGCTTGTAGAAAATGGCTTTCAGCTTTTGTATTGCCCAACCTAGTCACCGGATTTGAACTCAAAAGAATACCTTTCGTCCATATTAAAGCGAAAAATGTATGCTCCGAAAGATCACCTAACAACGTGGATGAGTTTTGACAGCATGTGCGCGGTGGACACACCAAATATTGTTTCGATTTTCTTAAAGCAGGACAGAAGTCCATCAGCTATTTTTTGATGTAATCACACAACTTTGTAGGATAGACAGTCACGGCCTTTAGGGGCAGTGGTGTAAATAAAATGTTTATGGTAATAACAATAAATGGGCCAGAAATCAAACTCAAGCCACTGTATTTACGCTTTTAATACAGATTTTTTAAATTTATTTATTATTTTTGTTGACATTTTTTAATTAAGTTCGAATAATAAAAATAAGAAAAAAGGTTTAAATCTTTTTGCATAATTTGTCAATGTTAATAACTTTCTGAACAATTTCGTTCCTTACTGTATATACAAAAAATGAGCCTATATTCGTCAATACAGGCATTGGAAAGATATTCTGGCGAAGGTTGTTGTCTATTGAAACATTGTATAATTTCCTTTGTATAATTTCCATATATCTCCACTACTGTGGTGGTGTGTTTATTCCACATAGCATGTATGAATTTCACACTTGAAATCTTTTACATTCTTCTTAGGAGAAATACGAATATATGTATATAATATGTATAATAAATATATATGATATAATAACACTTGTAACGGGATCATAATAGATAGGACATGGAATACAAGGGTATAAATCCCTTGATATCATATGAATGCGATGGTATAACCGCAGCAATGCTTCGCAACAAAGTTCGGTATTCAGACGGAATGTAACAACTTTGAAGAGAGAGACTATTTTATGGGTTGCGGTTGAGTCGGAGAATGATAGTGGTGGTATCCCGTCCAAGATTGAAATATTCGGAACTCATGGGAAAACTCAGGGGAAATCTAAGCCATCCAAATGTGTTCTTTATTCAACTAAGACAGGAAGCCCAAAGGACGATATAATGTAATATTATCTGACAGTCAGACAGACAGAGTACTCTTCGAAATGTCTGCTGGATTACAGGACATTTCAGAATTTACTGCCCATTGGCAGGATCTAAGGTTATGGGTAGGAGATCATTCACGCGACTTATAGGGCCAAGGCCTATGAAATGTGAACAGATAGTTGGAAGGATATGTTCGGTAAAAGAGAAAATGAAGTGAGACGAAGACTCTTGCAGACAATTTAAGCTTTTGTTAGATAATTACAATGAGACTGAAGTCATACATCATAATATCTAGTAGTAGTCCAAGGGCATTAAACGGTCTTTTTACCGGACACTGTCGACTCAATGAATAGTTGCTCAAAATAGTAGGGGTTACCTCAAAATCAATGCGTGTTCTGTGATAAGGAAAACGGAACATCTGAACACATATTTGAAACCTATGTAGGTAAGAATCTTGAAATGTATCTGTTCAATAGGATAGGACGAAATACTTTAAGGATATTAGATTGAGAACAGTACAATACAAAGCATAGTCGTAATACACTGCGGCACAGTGTAGTATTTTGCATATAAGCATACGTTAGACATGCCAGTCATTCTGTCTAATTGATGAAACCTCCACGAATAGTCTCGGTACCTGCAAGATTAAAGTTTGAAAATTGATAATTTGCCAAAAAATTTCTGATTAATCAATCAATTTTGTGGGTCTGTAGGTAAATTTCGAAAAACAGTTTTGTTTCAAATAAAATATTTTGAAGCGGACAAGAAATATGAAAAATTTAATCCACAATTTATACCATGTCGTTACTCGGGTTTATCGAATTTTTTGTTTTTTGTTGCATAGTGAAAATAAAGTGCTTGCTGCTTGGCTGAAGCAATTTTGTTGCATAGCACTTGGTGCCTCGAATGTTTTTGTAGCATAAGTACTTGCTTTTTTCCAATTTAAAAAATTAAAAACTTTGTAAAAATTTAAATTACAAAAATAATTGAATTTGTTATTTAAATTTTTTTATACAGTTTTTATAATTATTTCAAATGATATAAACAATTGCTTTCCTTTAATGAAAAGAAGAAAAACTGATATCGTTTCTGATTTTTTAATTTGATTTGGTTTGATAATTATCAGATAGTTTTTCTTTCAAGTTCTAATAGTCGAATTAACTTATAACACGGTGCGACAGTCAAAATATACCCAGCTAATGACGTAGCGTAAGTTGTGAGTTTTGTTGAGAACTCAAAAATATTTTTTTATATTTCTCGAACCCTCCAAACTTGTTTTATTTGACAAAAACGGTATTTTTGATCTTTTCACACAAAATTGTTGATTACCCAAACATTTTTCAACATATTTTCAAAATCCAGTTTTTTTTGAAAAGGGGACAGATGAGCCTTTAAAATGGTGTTTAGGTATGCCATGGTTCAAACTTACATGTTATGAGTTTTGATCGGATAAACTTGGAAAATATGATTTTTTCAGATTTTTTCAAGTTTGACCATTCTTAATTGCCAAATTTAATTAAAAATTATAAAATAAGTGATGATATACCGAAAGTGCATTATATTGTGAAGGGATTGACACATTGTTTGATAAAATCGGATTCAAATTATCGTAGTTACTATTTAAATTGTATAACAGTCATGTTGTATTTTTTATATATGTATGTCACCTTATCAAATGAACTTTCAGTTCAAAAAGTTTGATGAATCAAACATTGGCCGCTCAAAAGTGAAATTGACACATTTTGCGGTAAGCAATCAAGATCCATCAAAATTTTTGAACTGAAAGTTCATTTGATAAAATTGCATTTGAAAAAATATATACAGCTATGGACATTATATTAGCACAAAATTCATTTATAATTTGATTATGTTTTTTTTTCTTATTTTCTTTTGGTCTTCACTGTTGCTGTTGTTGGTCTGGCTGTTATTTAACAAAAAATTTTACGGTTATCATTCAAATTTTTTGTTTTGATTGCTTATTTTGTATCAGTCGCGAAATTCAAGCTATTGTCAGAAAGTCAAAGAAAGATCCTTTCATGTTGTTACGTTATATTGCAAACGAAATTAACTCCCAATTTGGGTTTGGCAGACGTCTTAATGAAGCAAAGCTGTTTGGACTGTCTAGCCGAAAGAAGCCGTTTTATATCAAAAAAAAAATATAGTCAAGCGTTTAACTTTTGCTCGCACCTACAAGGATAAAGACCTCTCATTTTGGAAAAAAAAATACTTTGGAGTGATGAAACAAAGATAAATCGTTTGTGACCGGATGGTAGAGTCTTTGTTCATCGGCCAAAATTTCAGACTGTTTTTGTAAATAGACTTAAAATACTATAAAAAATATGATTGTTTTCATGACAAGATTTTGTGCTAATTTAATGTCCATAGCTGTATATGAAAAACATAACTCGACTGTTAGACTCTTTAAATAATAACTACGGTAATTTTTGTCCGATTTGTTCAAACAAAGTGTCAAGCTCTTCACAATATAATGCACTTACAGAATGTCATCACTTATTAATTTGTCATCATATTTTTTAATTAAAGTTTGCTACTAATAACGTATAAACTTGAAAAAATATGAAAAATATTCGCATTTTGAAAAAATATGAAAAATATTCGCATTTTGTCAAGTTTACCTCATCAAAACTCATAGCATATTAAGTCAAATAATATACAGTATCGGACAAAACCTAAGCACCCCCTCAGTACATTTTTTTAAAATGATTATTTTTTTTAAGAAAACAAAGTTATTAATGTTTTATTTTGTATTTTTTTATTTATTTATATCCTTATTATTGAAAAACACAAACTTAAGGAATTCAGAATTCAATAAAAAAAAGCAATTTCACCTGAAATAATTAATAATTTAACATCCTCTATGCCTAAAAGATGTGCGTGTGTCATCCAGAATAAAGGATTCGCAAAGAAATATTAATTTCAATAGTTTTTATCTGTACCCTAAATTGGGGGTGGTTTGTCCGGTTATATTTTCGACTTAAAATGTATTTTGAATCATAAATTTTTTTTATTGAATTCTGAATTCCTTAAGTTTGTGTTTTTCAATAATAAGGATATAAATAAATAAAAAAATACAAAATAAAACATTAATAACTTTGTTTTCTTAAAAAAATAATCATTTTAAAAAAATGTACTGAGGGGGTGCTTAGGTTTTGTCCGATACTGTACATATATATGTATATCCTTTTAAAGACCCATCCCTCTTCTTTTTAATAAGGTTTAAATTTTGGACATTGGTTCAAAAATGTTTGTGTAATTAATAAATTTGTGGGCAAAGTCCAAAAAAACAGTTTTTGTCAAATAAAATAAGTCTGGAGGGTTCAAGAAGTATAAAAAAAATATTTTTGAATTCTACTCAACAAACACTATGTCATTAGCTGGTTGTATTTTTTTTTTGATTTTGTCGCATAGTGTAATGAATGTAATAAAATTGCGATTTGACTTAAAAAATCTCTTGTAGGTCATCGTGTAAAATATATTTAAGAAAATGACTTAAGAAATCGAGGAATCTGCTTTCAATTTCACATAGCATCACATTGTTGCGACATTACTTTTGTTTTTGTTTTTTTTGTTTTCAATAAAATACAAAATATATATGTACGTTGTATGTATGTATATATGTAAACAAATAACTCATATGTGTACATACTTATGTATGTATGTATTTCGTTTTAACTCATATTTCATGTTATTTGCATACATTGTTGTTTTCGGAATAATACAGAAAATATTAAAAACTAAAACAATTCGGAATAATAATTTTTGTTTAAAAATGTACAATTAAATACAAAGGAATTAATATTCAATATATGAATAATAAATAATTTTTCACAATATACACACACGCACACCCACACATACTTGCACATATGAGTTATTATTTATATGTGTATGTGTGTTTGCATGTATTTGTGAATATGTAAATAAATAGAATATTGTTGATATAATGTTCTACTTTATTTCGTTTGTTTTTTTAATTTACAAAAGTTACAAATATATTATCATTATCATTATTATTATTATTATGATTTCTTTTTGTTTGTTGTTGTTGCTTTTATTGTTTATTTTGTCTATAATTATTTGACTTTGTATGTGTGTTTGTGTTGGTATTTGAGTTTATAATTTGTTCACAAAATATACCAGCAATTATTAATTATTATTCGTATTTTTTTTGTGATTTTGGTAGAATATATTTTCGGATATGTGTGTGTACGTAGTAGTATGTAGGTCATATGTAAAAGAGTGTGTATGTATGTATGTATGTATTTGATATGTTCTAAATGTTAGTTTTTCAAATTAAAAAATAATTCTCAGTTAAATAAAATCAAAACCGTTTGGCTAAAGTGATAACAGTTTTAAAATGGTTTTTAATGCTAAAACGCTCAAGAGCTCGCAATATTACGTTATTCGAGGAAAGAAAATCCTATTACATTTGCAATTGAAAAAGAATTTAAATGTTATTAAATCGACCAAATCACCTAATTGTCCCTCAACTGGAGCCTCCGAAATCAACATACTTAAGTAACTCGATGAAAAAAATCAAATCAGTCATTTGGTGTTTCGAACTCAAATTAAACGGAATACCAAATTATGCATATCCAGCTCCATCGAAATGTCTGTTTTGCTCTATGGTTGCGAAATTTGGAAGATCCATGAAGAGAATTTAGGCATTCATAAACGCATGCCTCATGAAATACGCAGTTAACGGCAGACATTATAGGTTAGGTTAGTTTAGAGGACGTGTACTTGCCAATTAAGACAAGTACAGTACCCGGAAGTTGTATTGACCCATTGTACAATGTCCTAGTTTCTCACACCACTTATGTTGAGTGTGTTAATTTTATATATGAGTGGTGGGACATACAGTTTAAAGTCGACTCCGAACGACAGATTTTTGAGAAACTTTTTTCATGGCATTTTTATTTACTCTCAGAGTTTTTGCCAGAAATCTGCTGAGAGGAAGTCGCCAAAGAAATACTTTTTGTATTTTGTTTTGATGTCTGGCCTGGGGCTCGAACCCTGGCTTTACGTCTAATAAGCCAACACACTACCTACTAGACTACGGCGACTTCAGACATTATAGAATGAATTAAAAATGTTCGCGCTGAGCAGATATGATTGAAAATCTGAGAGATAATAAAAATTCTTAATTCTTGTAACATTTTAGAAGGAAAACCTATTATAAACCTCCACAAGCAATCTCCAAAGACCAATTAGAAGAAATCCAAAAAGTTATTTAAATCGATATTTCTAGTGTTTCGAGTTTTGTTATTTTATAAAACTTTCCTCAATTTGCGATGATTTTCATTTTTCTTTGCAACTTTTTTCGGTATAAAATGTGATTCGTGATATGTGTCAATACAAAAAAGGATTCGTAAGACTTTTTTACTACAAATATACTAACAAACAACGTTTGCAAATTATAGAGTTTTACTATGTGAAGAGCAGCTATTGGCAGTTCAAGAACCCTCAACAGGCCCGAAGGGATGCCAGTATCGCTGCACTGTACATTTTAATAAGAGATTAACATCGAAACCTAGTTTAAGGAAGTAATTTACCATGTAATTATTGCTTTCTTTCTGAGGGCCAAGATGTAAGATATTAATAAGTGAGGTTTTCAGACGTCATATTGTCAGTTGCCAGGTCTAAAAATGAGGCGAAACACAAGTTACAGAATGGACTAGAAAATGGTGCATAAAACTAAAAAGTTTCAAGTCAACACATGTTGACTTTACAAATAAAACAATTTTAGGTGGCCCTATATTTATAGACATCGTACAGGTACCGAATGCAAATACAGTAAAATATCTTGGTTTGATACGGAGTTACGTTGGAAGGAGCATGTTCAAATTAAAATTGTGGAACTACAACTGAAATGGAAGAACCTAAACCAGTGAATTCTAACTTCTATTGGAAATAAATTGTTGGTATATAATCAAATATTAAAAGCTATATGGACTTAATATGGAGCATAATTGTGGGGATGCACAAGCGAGAGAATATAACTATTACCAAAGAAAATAAAGTATATAGAATGTGCATTTTAAAATATTTTGGAATATTTTTCAAAAATATTTCAGGACGCGGGGGGAAAGATAGAAGGGAATGATACAGAAACCAAGAGCGTAACAATGCTTTGTTGTCATCGTGCGTTTTTGTTGTTTGACCACTTTTTATTTATTTTTCTGGTGTTAAAAACAGACGTCGCCACCAATGTCCCTCAGGGGAAGAACATCTTCGGCTTTTTACACACATACACATGTACATATGCACGATGAGAGCAACACATTGTTACGCTCTTTGTTTGTGTTCATTTTCCTTCTGTCTTCCTCCCTCTCATAAAGAAATGATTTTTAAAAATATTTTGGTGAGAGCGGGTCGTAATGTTATGACCCGCCATAAGAAATTTTACTTCTTGCTATTACACAACGTTTTCAAAACAAAATACTCAAATGCAAAATACTCAGATGCAGCGTGATTTACATCGTGATCTTGGTGTAAATACAATAAGAAAAGAGATCAAAAACATGGTTCAGCTCAGACACGAGTTGAGGACAGTGAATACAAGAATGCCGCTGCCTTCATTGTTATGCTGGATTCACCCATCGTTTCGGAACAAAATTGTTATATGTAGTTTGATGTTTCTCTTTTTGAGAGAGAGAGCGAAAGAGAGTAAGCTTACTTCGGAACAATTTCAGCTCGAATTGGTTTAATTTTTAAGTAAGGTTGAACTGAGCTGCCACATCATATTATATGTATGTATGTATGTATGTTTATTCATTTTTTTTTCACTAACATTTGTTTTAATCTACAATTTCTTTGTAACACAATAAAAAATATGATCACACTCAAGCCAAGAAAACAAACGAATTGCAATCATCTGCTACTGTGCTGCCTAATTCTAAAACTAACACGCATCGTTTAACCTCAAAAAACTGAACAAAATGCTTGTTCCGAAACAATAGATGAATTCAGCTTTATGGACAAAAATTACGGACATCATGTTAATGAATTTCAGAATGGGAGGCACTGATGAAGAATTTAGCGATTAAAGCAAAAAAGTGGAAGAGTGGATAAAAAATCCACAGGCAATATCACTGGCGTTGTCTTATGGGCATGAGCTGTCACAAAGGGAGCCTTTTTAATACGCAGATATATTGAAAGAAAACAGATCAGACGAAACAACATGTATATCATCTGTATATACATAGCAAACAAGCCATTCTTGCGCACCCTTAATTGATGTTTTTTTTGGCTAAAGCCATAAATATTTTCTTCAGCTTCTGTGTACTTGAGGAAAAGCACTCATGTATTGTTGGTTTAAAAAGAAGTACTCCTTCAGGAACTGTAGAAGAAATATAGGAGAATAGGGGAACCATAAGAGAGTTCAGCGTTGGCTAAGAAAATGCTAAGATTGCTGGGTAAAGGTGAAGTATGTTGTATATGGTGAAGAAAAGATTTTTAGGTTCGTCAGACAGAAGCACAAAGTCTAGGTCAAACAATTATACCAAGTAATGGGACCCTACCTAATGATCTAAGAAGATTGAGAGAATTTGCAATGATCCTGAGTTCATCATGAAGTATTGTCATGTGTAGCTTAGTAATTCATTTATAATAACTTTTACTGAACAAATATTAAACGAATCGATTAATTTAATCGATAACATTTCGATTTTTTAAACGATTAAGTAATTTTTGTAAAAAGAAGCTTCTCTGTTGTAAGGTATTTTTGATTATTTAAAACTAGATTAAAGAGAGAGAGCTAGCTTTGTGTAGGACAATAATTACATGTATATGTTTTAATAACCAGAATATCTTCTGTTTTAAAAATGTATTTCAGGGGCGATATATGTATGTACTCATGTATGTATACATAGCGAAACGAATGTTTATATAATTTAATACAGAATGAATTTACGTTTATTTTTTTTTTTTTGTTTTTTTATTGGTTACAATAAGTTTGTTGACTTTAAAGTTTCCGAATCCTAACCCTAATTTAATCCACAAAAAAATTGAAACAACAAAAAACACACAAAATGAATAATAAATAAATAAAATGCATAAAACTAGAGGGAATGCAATTAATTCATGAAAAGGACAATAAGTGCTGGCGGCAAAGGCAAAGGCAATGATAAATTGAACATGAATGCTGCCACGCCAAGACGATGTGACACAGTTACTAAAGAAATTGAATACGTGAAATGAAAAGTGAACCAAAAAAAAAAAAAAAAGAAAAGAAGAAAATCCACTAACACTGCACACATCTCTTCCGCCATTCGCAATTTCATTCAATCTACAGATTTTTATCATTGCTTTGCTTTCTGCCATCATGAGAATGAAAATACGTCTGGACAAAGTGGAAGAGGAAAAACGAAACCAACCAACAGACAAGAAACCAGCGATTTTTCGGGAAATTTAAAACTGACAATACTTCTGTGTGGTGGTCGGCTTCTCTTGTTGTTTTTTTTTTGTTTTTCTATTGTTTCGTTTCGTTTCGTTGTTTGTGCTGCCACTGAGAGTGTGAGTGTGTGGATGAATGGCGTATATTTAATAGTTGGCAAGGAGTTGGTCATAATATGCTTTTAGTCGGGTTTGTTTTTGTGTTTATGATCTAAACGGATGAGCAAGTTGTGAACGTTTTACTTTACTACGTACCCAAGTTGTTGCATTAAACGATGGAAATAGCAACAGTAGCAATGGGAACCGAAACACCGAAATCCTCTAGTCATTGCCATAACAATATCAATATCAACAGCAGAAACAGACACAGAATCAGCAAAAACAACAACAGCATAAGCATGATATAAGATAATAGAGTAACAAAACAAAACAAAAAAAAAACATAAAAAAGAATAAGAAAGTTGAGAGAATTTTTGAAATGTGAAAGATGCGTATGTTTGATATTTTAAATATTCTTTCAGAGGGAACACCCAACAACAATATCATGAAATGATACTGTGAACATTGCTGAAGAGGGGGAAACAAAAGGAAAGAGTTGAGTATCGGGTTATCGTTTGAAAAAAAAAAGAAACGAAATTTTTCTATTTTTTTAATGAAAATTTGTAGTCGTATACGAATGTATGTATTTGTTTACATTCATATGTACATGAGTATTTTTGTGTGCGAGTGTTACAGGGAATTTTGTAAATTTAACATTTATTTTTGAGTTTCTTTATTCTTTCCATGACGTTTTCATCTTCAAAAATTTTCGTCTTCTCTTTCTTTCTCTCTCTCTCTCTCTCTCTCTTTCACTGTTTCTTTCACGCTCCTCAACTCCTTTCGTTTCTTCAATATTTCTTTGTTATTTGATAGAATGAAAATTCGTTTCGTTATTGTATTATTGTTGTAACGTTTTTATTTTTTTAACGTTTTGGTACGTGTGTGTGTGTGTGTCTGAGTGTGTTTGTATGTGTTTATTTGTGCGATTTTATTTAGCCTTTGTAAGGAATAAGGACACTGACTCCACTCACCATATTCTTTTCTCCTAGAATCCCTTTTAAATTTTTTTGTTTGTTTTTGATTGTTTTTTCTTATTTTGTTTTGTTTGTTTTTCTTTTTTTTTCTTTTTTGTTTTCTTTATACATTTAACAACAATAACAACAGCAATAAAATGCAACAGCAAAGAAAAATAGTTTCATTTTCCACTTCCATTTCCATTTTATTTTCGTTTCTGTCTTTAACACCGACCAACGCTTTGTGGTTAGTTAGTTCGCTCGTAATGCTACGTAGAAGACGAAAAATGCCACGATTATATTCGCCTCATTTGGAAGCCTTTTAAGGCAACCCACATATCCCGTTCGTTGGGTCCCACTATGTGTCGTTGTAATAACCCCCGTCGTACGTAACGTTGGCATGGCTTGTGATGTTTTGTATGTTTTTTCGTATCCATTTCGTGCGGGCAGCTGAGTATGGACTGTAATGATAAATAAAAATGAGTATCAACAGCAACAATATTAAAGAAAATAACTTTTGATTCAAATAATAAATTGTTTCGTACGCAATGTGATCCGCACACCAAATCGTTAATGATATGATAAAATTTATTTGTAGCTTAAATTTCAAATTGAAAAAAATTTATAATTTCATTACATATTCAATACATAAAGTAGAGATTATTTTGCTTTTCTTTTTGCACTATCATACATGCACGGGTTTTGTGACTGTTTAACAGTTATTCGGTAATAAGATTCAGAAACTATTTAATTTTCTGCCATCTAATCAGGTAATATTTTATTTCACCACAGCGATGGTGGTAAATATTCGAATTCATGTATTGGCGATGGTGTTGTTCAAAATTCCCATGTTTGAAGAGTTTAATTTTAAGTAATAAGACGACCACTATTGTTTTAGTCACAAATTTATGACGAATTAGCCACAAGATCTTTTTCTATTTTCAATATCTCATCAATGTTTTGTACAACAATATTGTAAGACAGTGTATTGGGTGGTCTTGTTGGCTTAGTAAACAAGAGCTTAAAGTTCAAAATTCAGGAAAAAACTTTATTTTTTATTTTCAACAAATGGGAATAAATTCAGAATTTAATAAAAAGAGTAAAAAAATGGTTTTCTTTTATATTTTTCATCATATTTATTGATTTTTTTCTTAACTAAATTGATTCCTAAAGTACTCATTAATACTATAACGCAACATGCTAAATAAGTCCCCACTTTCTACTCTTGCTCTAAGGTACTAAAATGCTATACTTAATGCTAAAAGGGGATTTACACTGTGCTTATTGGCAAAAGTGAATCAAATTAAATCGCAATCTTCGTGCTGTGAAGAGACCAATAAACACGGTGTATAATTCTTAGTTCTCTCTTAGGACGGCATAGCATGCCAGCTGAAATATTGCTGTTTGAAGGTCATTTTCCTACTGTTGTGATAGTTTACTATATCGTAACCATATCGTAACAAACAACTGAATGAAAGAATTCGCATTTGCTACATTACTTTTGCCATGTATTCATTCATCATCAATTTCTTTTGATATTGCTACGTTCACATTTTCTGTTGATTGTTGATTGTCTATTAGGTACCTCTGTTCTACGGGCCGGTGATTGGCTTTAGATAAAAGGAAACATCAAATACTCTTTGAGAGGATTATGAGAATCGACGCGATCAAGATAACACGTCCCCTTAGGATTACATCATCTAAAATATCCTTCATACATACATACGTACGTCATTACAACCCTTCAGTCGGGATTACGACGTAGTTTCTCACACCACTTATGTTGTGTGTGTTAATTTTATGCATCAGTGGTGGGACCTACAGTTTAAAGTCGACTCCGAACGACAGATTTCTGAGAAACTTTTCATGGCAATTTTATTTACTCTCAGAGTTTTTGCCAGAAATCTGCTGAGAGGCAGTCCGCAAAGAAATATTTTTTCAGACTTTCGTTTTGATGTCTGATCTTCACTATCCTTAACTGCCTACCACCAGACATGTTAGGGAAAGAAGTGGTAATGAGACTGAGCACCATAAGAGCGTAGAAGTACTGAAGCTAGTCAAGTCAAAATTTTGGGTATGGTTGGTACGAATAAAACTATCGGCAATGCGATACCTGAATCTGTTTTCGCTCGTGGTTTCATAATGAAGATACCGGAGAGATCATTTAATGGTTACTGTTTACATACCCACGAAACGTCATTTACATTTTCACTAATGGATCCAGATTTCGTAACAATGTCAGATGACCATTCTTTTTAAGAACATCTGAATCTCAGATCGTCTTTTTTCAGATTATTGTGGTGCTGAAAATATCGGCCATTAGAACCACACAGAATGTGTGCACCATATCGAAGATTTTCAAAAAAAGCCGGGTGTTTCTGACAGAGATGGCGTGATATTCGTCGGCTACCCTCCTCATCTGAGTTTTTGGACGCGCAGACATCTAAGGTAACAACAAAGCCTACGCATTTGCAAAGGATGGTATAAACATGGTAAAGATGACGTTCCTCTACAGAGAGACAACTAAACGGTCTCACAAAAAATTTATTCTTTGGCAAATGTAAGCTGCGATAATTTGTAGAGATACCACACAGATCTGACCTGGCACGGATACGTAGAATAGAATTTGAATTAAACCTATAAGGAATCCATCTGCGGAAGCATATAGAAGTTGTAAAGTGACACTGGCATCTGGGTGTACAAGCCTAGAGACGGAGTATATCTCTTAACAACTTTTGCAAAAGCTGCAACGACGAGGAAGCAGAGACGACAACGGAACATCTTCTACTCCATTGTCCTGCGTTTAGAAACCCGATAAGAAAAATAATTTTTTAATACTTAGAATTTAATGGCAAAACATGTCTAGCCAAAGGCAATTTCAGAAAAATTCATACCTTCATATGAGTCTCGGGATGGTTGAGAGATACCAACCAGTGGCTGTAATTATATGACGGAATAGGTAATATCGGTGATATAACGCAACATTATAGGTCTTAAGGAAGCTATACCTATTGAGATGCATGCCTGTCTAATCTACATCCTCATCAAATCGAAAAATAGTATTTTTTTTAATAAATTTGATTATTACAGACCAAGCGTTTAATTTCTAATTAAACAGGTATTGAACGAATTACATGGTAAGCACCAGAGATGAGCAATAAATCGTTTTTTCGATACTTATAAGCACTCATGACATTTTGGATATGAGTGAGTCAATAATTCGTACTCACTACAACATTTATTTATAAGTACAGACATGAGTACAACGTTGATATCAGACTCAGTGAGATTCGTAACTTTAGAAAAATACTTATAAATGATTCGAGTGACTAGAATCATTCCTCAGTCTTAGTTGTTGTTGTATTTACAAAAAAAGAAAAAGACACATAAGCAAAAAACGACAGAGCAGCAAGCAGAACAAACACACAACCTTCTAGTGAATACTTTAGTGTATGTAGTCGAATCATACTTATTTTGAGATACTATATGTTGAGTATAGGATAGTCAAAAACAACAACATTATGAGTATTGTTAGGTAAGTGTTTGATGAGTACTTCAAACGTTGAATATGAGTAGTATGAGTATGATATTAAAATAAGTATGAATGCGTATAAGTATCAGAAATTATGAGTATGATTCGATTCTACTCATCTTTTTGAATATTCATTGCTGATCTCTGGTACGCACAGTCTAAGTGCACTCGGTATACCAATCCAAGGTAAAAAAGTTAAAGTTTTATGAGGTTTGACAATAAAATAGTAAACGTTGTTGGTGTTGCTACGACATCACACAAAAAATCGTCAAAATATTTAGACATAAATCGTTCATACCGTGAGGATATGAGTGGAATACAACTCAAGTTTCAATTGCTTGGTTAGAAAAACGCTTTTTCAAAGCAAATATGATCGAAATAGTTTTTCTATAATTTTCATGAAAGGAACATTTTTGAGTTTAGAATCGTTTTCCAAAATGTATTTTTATTTCAAAATTAATTTTTTTCGTTATTGCTATTATTTACTAGCTTACGTAATTGGTAACCACAACTCATTAGTCAGGCTTACAATATGTTATATGATTTCCAATATGTGATATGATTTCCATGAGTTATGTTATGGTTATCCATGAGTGGCGGGGCCTACAGTTTAAAGTCGACCTCAAACGACAGATTTTTGAGAAACTTTTCATGGCAATTTTGTATACTCTCCTAGCTTTTCCGATAACATTGCTAAGGGAAAATCGTAAATGAAACATTTTTCATATTTAATTTTGTTTGAAATGGATTTTGAACTACGTGCTTTCGTCTAATTAGACAACACACTTAACAAATGGTATCATTCTCAATTTTTATGACTGGGAAGCTAGATTTTTAAAGTTTTGATTTAAAGGAATATCATGCATGTATATAAAATTTTTGAAAAGGTAATAACTGTATGCATCTCATGCGAAAAAAGTAATCGTGGAGAGCAAAAAGTTGAGCTTTGCTGCTCATGTATCTGTTTAAATTTTTATTTTAAATATGTTTTTGTTATTATTTTTTTATAAAAAGTAATTCCATAATTAAGCAATGGTAAGAAGCGTTTTAAGTTTTTAAGCAGAACTTAGAATTTTATTTAGTTTTTAACAATCTGACTGAACTCAACAATTTTTATTTTAAACAAAATACGACGAAGACAACACCAGCCACAAATGTTTTTTATTTTTAAAAATATGTGGCCAATGTGTTTCGCATCCCAATTTACGAAGAACCGAAATTAAATGAGTGCTATTCGAATCGATTCACTTTGTTGACAAAGTACTAAAAATGGAGTTGGTAATGCAGTTTTAAATAATACTTGCGTAATGGCGTAGCATTGACATTTCTCGTAGACTTAACACTTTGCCGTTCAGTTCATCAGTTGTTAGAACGAGGAAATACAGACAATATTTTATCTTAACAGTACTATTCATACGTAAAGAGACCGCCTTGCAGAAGTCGTTCTTGTCACTTGTGTGGGTGTAATCTTGGTCTACCACACAGTGTTGAAATTTACAACTTTGACCATTGGCTTCAATGCCAGTTTGTCTTACGAAATAATTATAAACTTTATACAAAATTTCTCCAAATCAATCTGTCATTAATATGTTTTCCAAATAATCTTATTCGAATTCATTGAGTTTCGAAAGTTATTTTCAGTCGATCGATAGCAAAACAGATATTACTAACCAAAATTTTTTACTGTACTTCACCACACACAGAGTTGATGGTAATGCATAAAGATTTATGAAATTACATACATACGTTTTGTATACTAGTTTTTAAGGATTTCTTTTTTTATGTTTCATTTAAACCCCAATTTTTTGCTTGAATTATTTCCCGCAAAACTCATATTGGATGTCATATGTGCGAAAAGCAATTTTTTTTTTGGAATTTAACAATCTTTGCAGAAGAATAATTGTAAATGGGTTAAAGGACACATACATACATTACTTTGTGGATTTGATTATGTACATGTGGGGTTCCCTATTTTATTACTTTTTCATTTTACACCAGTAATGATTGTTGTGGTAAATCAGAAAATGTCAAGTAAATGCGAAATTCTCAAATACAACGACAAATATAAAGTGCTCGGGGAATGTGTCCAACTTACTAAGGATATGTTAAACAAAATTTTCATATACCATTTGCTATTATATTTGCTCTTGGATTTTATTAGCAAAGTCTGTAATGAAATGTTTAAATTGCATTTTTTGCATTTTTATTTAAATTTCTTTTTTTATTATTATTTTCAAAACTTTCGATTAAAAGTAAAAAAATGTAGATTAAAAATGTTAATCGTAGCAATACAAACTTGAAAATAAAATTAACAAAAAATACGGCTTCACTGCGTTCGAATTTCTTTTTAATTTTAGTTTGTTTCAGGTCAAGGCATAATGATATTATGGTAACGGTAGCAAAGAAGCTCTTCAAAAGCCTACAATACTAATTTTATGGAAAATATTCAAATATTTATTTTAGTCATTTAATAATTCTTTTTGAAGTAAATATAATTACGTTGTTTTCTTTTTATAATTAAAACTTTAGATTAGAAAAGGGAAATTTTAATATTTATTTCGCTTAGAGAAGTCTAGTAGGTAGATGAGAGCATCTCCAATAGAACGAAATATTTTTTCTATTCCTTCCTTTTAGCAGTCTTCTAGTAAAAACTCAGAAAGTAAAATAAAATTGCAATGAACATTTTATCCTGAATAAAGTGTTGTAGTGACCCATTAAGTAAGAAACTTTATTTATGATAATTGTTTAAGTTTTAGAAAAAAAATTTTTCTTTGTTTATTTTTACTCTGCATATCATTGTACTTCGGTGTGATAAGAGTAAACACTATACTACACTCCATTTTTAAGATGAATATTTTGTAGAACTGTGTACTTGTTTAAGTTTAAGCTTAATAATACAAGAAATATTGCACTTTGCAACATTATTTGCTCACAAAGTTAAGAGTGTTGAGATGTCTGTAACGTCTCAATCGCCTCTTAAATAAATCCACAACTGATGCAATGAAAATGATTTCATCCTTTAATTTTTTAACAATTTTAATAGAAATAGCCCCTTCATTGCTTTAATTATTTTTAAAATTTTTTACAATTATTTTCGCTCACACACTCGATAAATACCAAAGACCAAACGTCTAATAGTGTTTTCACACCAAAATTTAAAACCTGATTTTAGCATTAAAACCATAAACAGCTGATTTTGCGTTCACACTGCAGGTTTTATTAAAATTGGTTTTAAATTCATGACATTTATGACTGCGAGAAAAAAATTTTATGAGCAATATGCCTTATTTCATCTTGATATATTTAGCTTCTGACTTACCTTTCGCACAAGAAGCTATATTCATTGTGACCAGAAACAACACACATTTCGATTAATAATTAAATATTTACAAATTTTTAAAATTTTCATTGAAGAAATTAAAAATATTCCAAATTTTTCTTTTTTTTTTAAACAAAATAAATGATTATTTACATTTATTTATTTATTTACATTTGTTTTTGTTTTTATCAGCTGTTTTCAGGTTTTCAGAGCTGGTAGCTCTGATTTAGTACATTTAGTACATCAAAACAAGGTTGTATTTCATAAAACCAACTTAAAACCAATTCAAAAAAGGTTTTATTTTGGTTTTAACACAATAATTTTGTATGGTAAAATCAGGTTTTATTTTTGGTTTTAACGTTAAAACCAACTTTTGCGTTAAAACCACTCGGTGTGAAAACACTATTACATACATATACATACATAATTGGTCATTACAAGCCTTCAGTCACGAATACGACCCTGCTTGTGAGTTAATTTTATACATGAGTGGCGGGACCTACAGTTTAAGGTCGACTGCGAATGAAAGATTTTTGAGAAGCTTTTTTTTTTGCAATTTTAATTACTCTGTATATATACTAAGGGCTCTGTTATTAAACTTTCTTATAGTCTACCTGACCACTGCAGTGTTTACAAGCAGAGATCATTCAGTGGCAGGTTTCTCCATGGAAATTTGTTGCTTTACTCGAGCAGCCTGGCTGGGACTAAGTCTCAAACGAACGTAGTTTCACCGACCGTCTTTGTTCACGAATGCCACTGTCGCTTTGTTAAGCCTTCCGAAATTCTCGGCATTCCGGCAAATGACTTCTACAGGGGATATGGGCTTGAAGAGGAGAAAGAGACTATGTCTGTGACCTGCTCTTGTCATAACAAGAAGACGATTTTTGATCTCCTACTTTCTGACATACTTAATCGGGCTCTCTAACATAAATATCGCTGCAATAGCAAGATTTATTTTAGACTCGAGATAATTTTCTGTAGGAAATGTTTGCCTCCTGGGTAGAATTGATTGTGAACTTAATTAGCATAAATACTGGCTTAAGTGGGACCTCTTCCCCTAAAGGCTAATGCTAAGAATTTTAAAAGGCTTGACCTACAGTCAAGGAAATTTGAATGAAAAATACTACTGTCACCTGCAAAAGAGTAGATAAAATTGGAACTTGAGGAAAGTAGATCATTAATGAAAATTAGAAATGGAGTTAGAATTGAAGCAAGATATTGCGGTGCCTCTAAATTTAGCCTTCACTCTATACAACCGTATAGTGTGCATCTTTAGAAAGCTCAAAATAAATCAAGAGAAGTCACTATCGACTCCAAAAGCAATCAGTTTCAATAAAAGTTCATCGTGCTACCCTCTGTCAAATCATTAAAAAACAAAAAAATTATTTTGCTTCTAATAATTCAGATATTCATTCACTTAATACATTCATATTTGGTCATCATTGTCATTTTTCTGTAAACAAAATGTAAACAATAACTCAAAAACAATTTCAATATTTTTTTTTTATTTTTTTTTTGCCTATAATATACGTATATTTTATATCACCGGATTTTATTTGTATTATTCTCACAAATGTATTGTAGATCAGGTACAGAAAATTGTGGACACAGCCTGTTTGTAGCTTTTAGAATATGAAATATTTGAAAGAAATAATGTTGTCACATTTGGTTTGCGATTTACTCGTTCGTAATCACAAACAATTACAAACACACAAACATTCATATGGATGTGGGACACTTGGCGGTTGCTTATTACTTTGACTGTATGACATACATTAAACGTTGCCACCATCACCATCAACACCGCCGCCACCACCACCACCACCACGGCCAGCAACGTCACACGAATATTTTGGTCCCATGGCAAAAGGAACAAAACATTTATTGTTTAATAAAAATAGAAAAAGAAAAATAACACGTATACACTCGTACACATAGCACACACACACACAACCGCATACATACATATACTTTTACAATTACATTAAGTGTGGTATAGGAATAGAATTCAAGTATTATGGTAAGAGACGACTTCTTAAGAAGTTGAGTAAATAGTACATTTCAGCAAACAGACACATATACACACGCAAACAATTTTATATCCATTAAAATGAACACTCATGGATGAATGTGAATGGGAATGTGAATGGAGATGTGTGTGTGTGTGTGTATGGTAGCTGTTGCAATGGTTCTTTTGCGATTTACTGCATGCTTGAATTGTTTAATTTGTCTTAAATGTTTGTGTAAGAGTGTATTTGGGGGTATGTGTGTGTGGTATGTATGGGTATGTGTGATTTTCTTAAAGAATTTATTCAGTCGTAACTTACCTTCCGCTCCGTTAGACAAGCCATTTGCGACATTGATGCCGTTACCATTTCCCACAACAATACCATTGATGATGTTGACTCCTTGTGCACTGTTGCCACTTAGAATTTCGTTTTCCTGCATTTGATTGGTAAAATGCGTTTCTTTGGCTCTCACCACCTCGTTCAGGCCTTTGTTCACATTTGACGATTGCTTGCGACGAGGCTTTTGTGTTGTATGCACGTACGGTGTTGGTGTTGTGGTTGGCTTTGGTGGCAACCGAAGCTCTGCAACAAATTGAGGCAATTATCGCAATTTAATATACAAGCTTTAAATGGTAAAACACAAAAATAGACGACAAAGAAACCATAAACGAAACCAAAAACGAAACAAAAGAACGATAATGTATGTGTATGTATGTCGAACGTCAATAACTTCAAAAAAAAAAAAAAAAAACACAAAATTTCTTTGGAAAGAACAGAAGTGACCAAAACAGTATCAGGTCGTTGAGCTAATTTTAATTTTATTTGTAACCTGATTTAATACACAAAATTATTACATGAAATATGATTTGTGTATGTGTCTCAATTGTACACAGATTTATTTGAAATGTCAACGGATTTTAATAAACCTGCCACCCACCAGTTAACCCAGCATTACGCACATACATACATACATACACCAATACACCAGCCAGCTTGCCAAGAATTGTTCGCTGGAATGTAATCCGTACAAGTCAATAAAATCAAAGACGTTAAATGTTCGATTGAATTGATTTTTATTGCGCTTATATTGAGGACGAGCCAACAAAGCAAAGACATTTTTCTTCTACATACCGATACTTGCTCAACCGTTCTAATGGCAATAATAATGGAAACGTTAAAAACTTATTACGAGCTTGGTGTGGTATGGTATCGTATTGGGATTTTCTACGACAACATTAACCAAATAGCGCCAATATTTCTTCGAATTGATTATGTTGTTTTTGTTGCTCTTGTTTTTTTTTTTTTTTAAAGACTCATTTCTAAATGACAACCTACTGCGCACAGTGTAACGATGTTCACGTATAAAAATCAATTTTAAATTTAAAAATAAGAGTAAATTTTAAAAATATATTCTTTAATTGAATTGTAAACAATTATATATATAAATATGTATTAAGATTAACATACATACATATGTATATATTCCATATTTGTATATATTTCTATAAAAAACGATTACACTGGCCAAGTTGAAATTTCTAGAATAGAAATCAGACAAATGCTTACATTAACTTAACAAATGTTGCATTACTTATGTATGTATAAAAAATAAATTTAATAACGCTTATCTCAATACAGCCCCTAAAACTGTTGGCTTCTATGCAAAAATGTGCAAGCCTTTGACAATATCGACTGAGCTTCATCAAGCGCGTGCGAAGGAAATTTTGACTTTTGAAAGATTCTTATTTTTCCTGTTTTTCAAAAATGAAAATTTTTTGCTTTATGGTGCGCGTATCCAAAACAAATCTACACAAACAAGTCCAGAACAGAATCGAAATGTTTTATTTGGTCGGATTTATGTTTCTTAATTTGTTTTTTCACTTTGATTTTTCCATGTCTTAATAATGATTAAAAGCATTTAGTTTAATAGGCTAGACGAGAAATATTCTGCAAATCAGCATCACTTGCAGTGAAAATAAATGAAGCTTTTCCATAGCGGGGTACTGCTTTCACAGGTTTTTTGAACTATTTTTCAGAAAATCTTTATATTATCGGCTATGTGGAATCCAATGTGCCGCACTGTGATGTGTTGTAGTTTCGCACTATAAAAGAGTCAGATTTGTTTGTGGTTTTACATTTTAACAGAATTTGATCTTTGAAGGTTTCCACGCTTGTAGTTTATAATTGCTTGCAATTATCGTTTATTCGAAATATATTTCAAAACTCCTGTCATGTACAACGTTTAAAAATAACTTTCTTGCGAATGTTAGCAAAATCTCAAACGTTGGAACAAAGGAGCTTCAATTGGAATTGTTTTCTTGAAATATCAGACACTGTAGTGCTTGATTGATTGATTAAATGCTCCTCATAGGCATAGAATGTTTAAGTTTTGAATATACCATAACGAAGAATAACGTTGGCCAGGCCGTTGGTCAACAGCGAGCACTATAGGTCGATGATTTGGCCTGAATTGAGTGATATATACATATACACCAATGACTTGTGGTTTCAAGAGAACGGCTCTACGCAGCAGAAACGATTTAGGAGCATAGTAATCTCACATAGAGGAGATGAGAATCGACTACCGAGTTTTTGCGATTTAACTATGTTAGATTTATATTTGTGGGGTTTCCTTAAGTACAGGTCCATGTGAATAATAATGTTAATCAAAGATAACATTACCCTTGCAATTGGGCATTTCGAATGCGCTTCATTTATATTCCATACATAATGGTATCAATAGGTCTTTCAAACGAATTAAAAAAAAATTTCGTTGACATCGCACACTCACTTTATTTTATTTACCATAAATTTTCAGATAGGACCTGCGAAATGTGAGATAACTTTTGATGACTTACATATTTTTGTAACATTGGCGAAATTGTGAATGAAATATTTCACAGAAATAAATTCTGTGCTGTTTTCAAACACTGTAAATTGAATTTCACTCGGCTTGGCTTAGACTAAAATTTAAATTTTGTTGTTTCATTTCATTCATTTAACGAAAGCATACTAAGAGTAGTATGTAGAGGGGTATCTACATGAATAGGTATGTATGTATGGTATAAATGCGATTACTGCAGCTCGAAGCTGCGCAGCTATTGATGCTGCGTACGAGTATGGTTAGTGTAATTCATGTGATTTCTTATTCAACTTGGCATTTTGTGGCAATAACTTTGGCCCTGCACATCTGTGATAAAAAGATATTATTGACTTGTGTCTACGAATGGGTTCGACACAAACCAAATTGAGACGGTTTGAATGGAACAAAATAACACATACCATACACATTCTCTCTCTATCTCGACATACATACATTCATGTAATTTTAAACCAATACTCACTTATACATACATGTAGTACATGCAAACATACATACATACCCATTTACCATATACTACTATTCGTTCGTTTGATTTTCGAAATACCAATTGATTTATCGTACATGATTAGAATGGATGGATGACACTAGCTATTCGTATCTAATACTAGTGACTCGTATCTGGCAAAGGAGTTCTTTCTTTAGTTCGTAACTTTACACAATTCGTACGTCCATTTCTACGTCTAACTCGTCTTCCTTCATCGCAGTATTCAGGGAACAATTTTAGGATCAATTCAATACTTTACGTTTGTAACACACAAAAAAAAAAAAAAAACAAAAAAAAGATGCCAAAAAAGCAAGAAAAACAAAATCCAACAGAATTTTGAGCGTCTATTGTGCGATATTGCTACAATGGATTCGTAAGTGTTTGTGTTTTTGGTTTCTTTGCTGTATACACACACACACACATACACACCACACAGCGTACATATATAGTAGCAGTAGTATGTAGATGAAAACGTTTTACGTTTTACATTTTATAGTGAGAGTATTGGTAAATTGAGGGAGTATATAGGAGTTATAAACGTACCTTGTAGTCGTATTCTAGCCTCACTCTTGCCTAAAGCATTCACACTGGAGCAGCTGTAAGCACCAAAGTCCGCTTTAGTCAGATGACGTATTGTCAGATTAAGATGCCAAGTGTACATGTTAATCATGCTCTCGGATATATTGTACTTGTTGCCATTGTGTAGCTTAAGGTTTCCTTTGGATTGTAACGACACAGACGGCAGACGGTGATAATGACAAAGGCGCGGGCAATGGCAATGATATAGCAGCAGCAGCAGCATCAGCATCAACATAGAAATATAAGATACAATAAAATCAACTAAAGTTTAATAATATAAATAAAAGAGTATATAAGTCAGTAGGAACATTGTACGTACATACACACTATACCATACCATACCATACTATATAATATGTATGTATGTACGGTTTTGTCTGTATTTTAATTTTTGTTGTTTTTTCTTTTTTCATGAACAACTAACAACAATAATAATAATAAAATAGCATAAAATCAAATAAAATTCTCATACAGAGATAAAAGACGAATTGAGCTTACATTTAAGGGTATCCCGATATAATTATGCTACACCATGCAGTTGCACTCATATAATTGCACTTTAAAAACTGTGATATTCTTCGAATATGACTCCCTATCCCAATCCGATCTTTGCTCGTAATATAAAAAAAAACTTAGCTAAAAGTGATGCAAATCTATTCAACTTCTCTACTTTAATTTCGCCACCGTAAACCTATTTGAAATTGCTTTATTCGCGAACGAAGTTGTCTGAATTGGCCGTACAAAATAATATTAGGATATATAAACTTTGTGTGTATACTATATGGTATTCGGTACATTTGTGTTCGAGAACGTTTTAATATCATTTTTTTGTAAACTTATCTCTAGAGTTTGGACTAGTGTATGTGATAAGAAAAGGCGTATAATTTTTTAATCTAATTTCTAAAAAATCGAACGTAAGTTACTTTCCGATTTTATAAGACTGCCAGTAAGTTTAACGTTTATTAATACTATTTTACACCTGTAACCTATGTTGTATCGATACAGCATAACTTGTACACTATGTATCTTCTATAGGGAAAATCATCTTTAGCAATGAGACCTCTTTCTATGTAAAAAAACAAAATTACCGAATATTGGATGATACCACATCTCCATGTGAGATCCAAGAAAAAGTCAATATTTGATATGCATTTTGGGCTGAAGACGTCATCGTTCGACTTTGGCCAGGACATCACTGTCAACGACAAGTACAATAGATCGAAGTGTACCGACTTATTTTAGCCTAAACTGCACGATAGAAACACCAAAGACATGTAGTTTCAATAGAATGGCGCTACGTGCCACATAGCTCATGCCGCACTAGACATTCTGCTCGAGTGATTTCAGGCATTGTCATCTCAGTTGGAATTGCATGAGAACTGACTATCGAGGACAATGAGAATAAGCCAAAAACCACAACGATCCCTTAAAATAAACTTAACCCTTGCCATCGGTCAAAATTTGTATGATTTTTGCGCTAGTCATGGAAAATTAGACATTTAGCATGCGCTCCAACCAGTGAAGACGCGGCTGATACTTTAACGGTGTTATATTCTACACATAATGGCATAAATGATACTTTAAAACGCATACAAAATTTCGATGGTATCTCAGAACGCTTAAATGAAAACCCAATACATACAGGTATTACTTGACAATTGTAACGGCATGGCTAAATCCTTTCTTATACATTAAGGGCAATTATTACAACTTTTACTAAACACAGGATTTTAACGGGTAGATAATTTATTTTTCATTATTATAGGCACACAATAAGATATAAGTTAGCGTTAGTGACTGGCTAAAGGCAAGATCATCCTACCTGTTGTATTTAAAGTTAAGTTTATGTTTCCATTTGCCATGTATATATTATATTATTATTAATATGGCAACTTCAAATATGACCAAAATTTACATAGCAAAAAAGAGAATACGTCGTTGTCACTACGTCTTTAGCGATTTTGTTTAACTTAGCAAAAAGTAACTATGTTGCTCCGGAACTGCTGGCATTGTTTTTTAAAGTTTATTGTATTTTACAAGTAACTTGTAAGTTAAAGGTGACTTTAATGTTCACTTTAGCTAAAGTTACCTTTTACTAAACCACACTTTAACGGCAAGTTGTAATAAAGGGCCTCAGGCCCGTTAAAATAATAAAAATCAAATAAAGTTTGAGATCTTATAATCATTTACGATCACATGACAAAGTTGAATCACTTCTGATGAGTATTATATAAACAACATCGTCTTTTGGGAAGGAGAGTTTCGTGCAGACTATCGGAATATGAAAATTGGATTTTAAATTGTTTTTTTTTTTTCAAACAATCTTATGCACTCATATTAGTAATGATCCACATTCACGCGATAGAATTCAGATTATTTAAACTTATTTAACATTATTTAAGATTGAAGTTTGTTTGTTAATGAATTATTTTAAATACCCTTCACCACTACATATCACACCAATTAGAATTCTTGTAACTTCAAAAAGAGAAATATTTTTAATGACGGAAATCAGTTTCAATTTTAATTTTCTTAGCGATATCTTCGATTTTCTCTCGAACTTATTATTTATTATAAGACTTCGGTCAGGAATACGATCTACTCACATCACTGATGTCGTGTGTGTTAATTTTATACATGAGTGGTGGGACCTACATTTTAAAGTCGACTCCGAACGGCAGATTTTTGAGAAACTTTTTCATTTTATTTACTTTCAGAGTTTTTGCCAGAAATCTGCTGAGAGGGAGTCGCCGAAGAAATATTTTTTCATATTTTCGTTTTGGTGACTAATCTAGGGTTTGAATCGTGACCTCATGTTTAATAAGCCTGCCTACCTACCCACTATATTACGGCGACTTCAATTACGAATATTATGAATACCAAAAGAGAAGATAAGAATAACAAATAAAAAGAAAATTGACGAGCATGATCAAGCCTGTACGCATTTAAAATTTCGTTTTTCATCTCTACTAGAACTCAGAAAAATGCCGTGTTAACCTGGCTAACAGTTATTCAGTATTTAAGTTTTCAATATTTTGTTGTTTTTTGTTATGTATGAATACATACATAAAAACATTTAAAATATTGTAAAGATATCGCTGCAATGTCTACGATAATATGGACCACTATGGCCAAATGTAGCATAATATTCTATTCTACTCTTGTTTTAATTGTGAGTGGGTGTGTGTGTGTTTTTGTTTTGTACTTACCCTCATTGCGATACCATCCGTTCAACGGTTTTGGGTAGACTTCTACGATGCATTCTAAAGTAACTTCTCGCTCGACTGGGGCACCCACTAACTGATTTACGGCCTTGATGGATGGCGGAACTGTGTAGTGGTTTAAGAAGCACATGAAGCGTGTGAGAAAGTATACAAACAGACGAATTTAAAGAATGAAAAGGAATAAGAAGAATAAAATTAAAGAGTAAATAAACAAAATTAAACCCGAAATTCATACAATCACATACACTCATACAAACGTACACACACAAAGACAAAGCAGATATGTATATTAGTTTATATGTATATATTTATGTATATACACATATGTACGAATGTATATGTATGTATATATGTATATAAACAGTAAATGTAGAGTAGAAGAGAAGAGCATAACAAATTGCTGGATTAAGTGCAATGTAAAATGTCTATTTTTATTCCCTTTTTTTTATGTTTTTCTGTTTGTGTTTTTGTGTTTCTCTTTGTATTTCCCATTTAATTGTATTTCATTCATTTTCGTTTGTGTCCCCGAAAGAATTTGTTAAATTTAAAACATCATTTAATTTTATGCTCGCATGTACCATAACATTTTCAAATGTTATCATTTCGTAGCAAAAAAAAAAAATTATCAAGAAAAACAAGAAACCACTGCATGAAATTCGTTATTTTTTTTAAAGACTCATCCAATACAGTTTGTTATTAAAATGCAAAAAAAAAAAGAAAAACACAAACGAAGATTACTAATATAAAAGGGTGCTAGGAAATATGTACGTATGCATGAACATATGTACTTGGGTGGGTCAATAAGTCAGTGACTTTTTGAATGTTCTACATCTTGCTTCTCAGACGACAAAGTTCTTTGCGAAATTAACTCAGATCATAGCTGAGGCGATAAATATGATATTTAACCATTCACCATCGATGGGAGTGATGTATTTAAGGAGAGGAAGTATGGGGAGTGAGTAAATGCCTTTGTTATAAGAGATTTCATTTACAAAGCAAGGTGAAGAAGACTGATTGTATATTAAATGATAATCTATCATAAACTGCAATTAAGCAATATTAAAAATTATCCATGACTGTGGTCTATATACACTGAGCGCCAAAAGTGAGTAAACACCACTGAAATAATTCATTTTCTTAGGATAACGAGAAAAGTAAATGAGAATAGTCGAATAAATTTCCAAAACAAAAACGTTTATTTATTACTTATAAAATGTTAATACAAAAACAACAATTCATGATAAAGGAACTTTTTTATATTTAAGAACAAAACTGTTTTATACTTAAGAACAAAAGTGTTGACTCACTTATGGCGCTCAATGTATGTACATAATTCTTTAAACTGATAATAACATTAATGCAAATTAACTTATGCATAATCCCCATTGCAATGTGCATTTGATTTGTTGTTAATTAATTAACGGTGAAGCAATATGATTTAAAATATATTAAAATTTGCATCTTGACGTTCACTTCATAACGATACATCTGGTGCACAAGTTACATCTGGTGTACAAGTTATCCCCCTTTAAAATGTACAATTGAATTGACGTTAACGCACTAAATCAAACTGCATTTATATCGATTTTACTCTTTTAATATGTCAATATCAACGAGAATCAAACAGCTGTTGATAAATTTTTTGTTTAAAATTAATTTAATCTTCTTTAGCAATAAAGAAAGAAAAAATTTTGAATGAAATAATAAAAGTCGATACGAGGTACATGTCAAAATAAGAAATTTGACGTAAAAATATAATATTTGTTATCGCATGACATACATTTCCACAAAAAATAAGAATTGAAATTTATCTTGAATACATATTTACAAAATGTAGAGACTGTCTACTGTTAGAATAAAATTTTATTTCAAACTAAGGAGTATTTAATCGAACTTATCGCAGTCGTTTGTCTGCACTTTGTAATGCATGTGCTTAATAGTATGATGACAAAAATCGTCAAAATGGAGAGAAATCGTCAATTCTGACAATAGTGTACGATATTATAAAACTTTATCTTATTCCAGCTTAACTGTATGGATGTGATTCGATTAGCAAAAAAAATCTTATATTTTATAACAACATTATTACATATTTCTCATGATACTGAGCTTGAATTTGATTTTGAATGAACAATAAATAAACAAATAAAAACATGCCTGTAATCACTTAAATCGATCAATGGATATGTTATAAAACTAGAGGACAAGAAAGCAGCGCCTTTAGTGATGTAAGTTCACTTTGATGTGGGTAAAGTAAGCTTCGGAGTAAATTCGTAAATTGTAGTTGTAGGTTTTTAGTGAAAACCATAAAAAATGATCTGGGTTATTATTTTTAAATAATTTTATGGTCGGCTCACTGAATCCGTCGCACGTTAAACTTTGACTTTCCAAACTCACGCAAAGTTGAAATGCATTTTTTATGGCGTTTGTTTCATTCGATACTTCTCTGCAGCTCATAAATTTTTGCAACTTGCGTTTAATATTTTGAAAGCTACCAGCTGGTTTGTTTTGGTTTTGTCTTTAGATTGTTTGTAGTATGCAATACACGTCAAAGTACCGATTGTAACAACCTGTCACGCTTTTACATATTGTTACATGAAAATGTTATCTTACGGATTCAATATCGTCCTTTAGTCGTCCTAACTCCATGTAGTTCATTTATCACAATCATTCGACCTGGATGACAATATCCTCATTTTAATATATATTCAGCCACCGTATCGGCTCACTCAGTGCTCCCGCTTTCACCAACCTTTTTAACTTTATATCTATCATGTCTCATACCCCAATATATTTTCTTAGATTGCCACTTCAAACACGATCCAAATTGAGCTCATTTCATCACCACCAAGCCATTTAGATTACATATTTAATAAAGCGCTAATTATCTTTAAATAAAACATGAAATATCTTTGAAATTTTTTTGTTCAATTGAAAGTCCTATTGATAACATTATGTTTGGAATACAATATCGTTCAAAAGTCCGCCATTGTATTTCTGTGTGGAGCACATCCGAAATGTTAACCATGATTCTGGTTCATAAATCAGGCTGAATTTGACCAATGGCTGTGGTTTGTGGCGTATTCACATATACCAGCAACTTAAGAAAACCTCACAAGAAAAAGTCTAACGGGATAAAATAGGACCATCTTGGTGGTCAGTTGATTTTACCACGTAGCGCCTTTTAGTTGTCCAGATCATCCAATTCAACCTAAAAGGAGACATATAGTGCTAGCCGTTGATACTGATGGCCTGGCCAACGTCCTACTCAAAAAAATAAGGACCGATTGCGCCGCCATTCAAAAATCTTCACAAACCAATGACTTGGCTCTGATTTGTATTGGTATAGTTGCATATTTGACAATTTTGTTTACACAGGTATCCAGAAAACTTCTCGATGAAGATTAGCATCAGTCAGCAACTGCTACAGACTTCTTTTAGCAAACAGACGTCATTGTCTATGGTCATTTACCACCAATTTCTTGGTCAGTTGAATTTTGTGCGTGTGCAAGCGTAAGCCACGAATCGTAAAATGTGCGAAGCTATGGATGACCCGTTATTTATCTAACACTTCTATAACAAATTCTGAAACAAAATTCGTATGTCTTTATCAGTTCTCATTTCACATCCACATTGCTGAAATTTATCCACTAGTTTGTACCAATTTCAGGATTTTCTACACACATTTTTAATAACAAAGTTGCTACTACTGCTACCTGACCGTTTCTCTGAGGAACACCCCTTCCCATAAGATGTTGACGGTGCAGACAAAACTTCTGAATAAAATGCTTTTTGAATTTCCGAAATTTGAATTTTTGAATTTATGAATGATTTCTTCCACTCCATGGATTCTGGTTGGATATAACCATATATATTAGAATATGATTATAAGTCTTCTTGGTTTCTTCCATGGGTCCGACGTGATCAGCACGATATGTTTTTAATGATTCAATTTATCGATAATAATGGAGTCCATGATTTAGATTCTTGTAAACAAAGTCATATTTCATACAAAAGTCTACTGTCTAGGATTTTTCCAATAGCGTTAAGCCAAGTGTCCTGCAAAATTCACTCTTTATTCCGATGTTTTATGTTATCGTCGGAGGCAACTTTGTACCTTTCTTATTGTGGAGATAAGTATGTATGTTCTATGATAAAACTAAATTATTGTGGGAACGTAGTCTACCTAGAGAGTCATGAGAAACTCTTTGCAATCCGTCAATCTTTATACTTTGTATTACTAGATACTCTCTTTACTTTTTCAAAGTCTCGATTAACGCCGACACTTCAATTTCAGATGAATGATATCTTTTGGGTCTTATAGCCTTATAGACATTTATCTTGAGCAAATTGCAGCACAATCTTTTCTTAGCTGCGACATTAGAACGATTGGTGATATTTATTTAGAAGTACTCAATTGTATAATACTCTCATGAAAACAATCCTTAGCGTGTTGTTCAACACCTTTATGCTCAAAATATAGACGAGGTGATCATCCTCGTAATAAGCTTCTAGGACCATAGTCTTTAACCAACCTCCTAATTTCACCTACTATTTTCCTTGGTAAATGAAACAAAACATTTCGAAATCATCCACGGAATCTGTCCTACGCCTGAAAGTTGCACCATTTGAAGTCAATAGTCAAATATTAGTTTGAGTTAAAGTCTCATTACCAACTACAGCCTTATACAGAAATTTCTTAGATATAGAAAATCAGACGTCCCTATTGAATTATCATAAATTCACTAACTCACGAATATTGGTCATCACAACTTTACAAAGATATTCAACCTAATTATTGAATTAACACGATTAAGCTTTTAAATACCTGCTACCACAGATTTGTGACTTCGTACCGCTTTGCCGCCATTTCCAACCGTACATGACTTTTCATCAGTTTCCCATTCGATTTGGCCCTTAGTAGTGAATCGTCGTCATTTCTAAGATGATCACGTAGTTCGTCTAGTTCCTTATACACTTAGTTGTCCTAACTCAATAGAATTATTAATTCGGGTAGGGCTGCTCTCTAACCCCACATGGTGACAATAAAATCAAAAGAAGTTATTTCCGATAAAAGAAAACTGCAATTATCTGCTACGAATATTTATTGCTCAAAGTTTTCTGTCGGCTTAAAATAAAAAAAAAACAAAGAAAAAACTCTCAATCACTTTGTTTTCTGCAAAATTTTATCGCAAATCGGATTCCATCAACGGCAGCAATTTGAATTCATCCTTTACGACTCGTTTAATGCTAAACACGACAAGTGGGAATCCAGTCAAAAACAAAAGCACAACAACAACAACAACAACAACAATTTATTATTGTCAAGTGTTTGCAGCAATTAAATTGTGTTTCATTGCTGATTATTTATGATATCGAATGTGTTTTTGTCAGTGCGTTGTGTGGCATATCTTTTGCACAACACAGTTAAAACTGATAAATCATTTTCATATTTGATGATAACAACAACAACAACAACAAAAAAACCGTTTAAAATTCGCATAATCTAAAGAAAAAAAATATATACATATACATACATACATCCATACACACATGCCCTATAACCATTTATATTGTATGTAATGAAGAAGATTTCAAATAATATTACGTTACACCGATACACATACATATACAGACTCCTTTCTAAACCCCTGTATCGATTTTGATGAAATTGTCTCAGGTTATTAGGCCATCTTTGTATCATTTAGAGCGTTCAATTGCTATGACATGAAATACATTTCATTGTTTATTTAAAAAAAAACTGTTTTATGAAGAACTTTAAAATATTCTGGATATTCTTGTGGTTTAATTAAGCAGCTTAGAATAGGGATAGAAAAAAAACTTCACACAAACAGAGCAAATACGTTGTGCCGTTTATTTAAAGAATTGTAACAAGTTCCGCATAAAATATTAGAAAGCTAACTGTGTTAGCTTAAGTCCGCCAGGTAGGAGAGGGCTATTCGAATCACCATTAGGGCAATCCCCATTTGGTCTAATGCTTATTATTAATTGTCACACACCACTGTACTAGCAACAGCATTAATTCAGAGCTTATCTCAGCAGCGAATATGCGTCAATGTAAGCTCCTGTCATTCTGCTTTCTGTTTCGCCTTTTATTAGGTTTGATGTTTTATTCTATAAATATTACAACAATAAAATAATGAAATTTCAATTGCAAGGGCGTAGTGCACTCTTAGTAAAATAACCAAATTTTTGGGCCAAAACTATAATTCAGTTTTTTTTGTTTTTGCTTAAGACATATTTGTAAAGAATTTCTTTACTGTTACCAATTTGTTGTAAAACATAAATGAAATAAATTCAATGCAATTAATCATCGACTAACCAAGGAGTTGTTTGACATTTCACAACCCACCAATTGAATATATGTATTATTAACAGTATCAGGAGATATTATTTGAACCACATTACATCTTGGGATGGACATCCCCTTCATCACATTTTAAACATATGCGATTATGCTTAACGCATTTGGGTAGTAAAAAAAAAACAAAAAAAATTACAAAATAAGAAGAATGATTAACAATGCGGAAACCCATAGTAAGACATACCTTACGCGGCTAATATACATATGTATGTATTATCACTAGTGTGAAGCGCTTATAACGTCGCGAATACAGATGGTTTGAGCCCATTGCTTGGTAGGCTACAAGAGTAGATAGATATTGAAACTCAAAACTTTCATTTGAGTACATTACCAAATCATCTCAATTACATCGACAAGAAAATATTTTACGGCCTAAGGATAACAAAGCCCAACAAACTGCTGTAATAGACGGTATTAATCCGTAAATGCTCAGTGCTGACTCAAAAATTTGTGGCTGGATTCTCCACCCTCTAATACACTCAGCTACAAAAGTATACATACGGTTAACAAATTTTAGAAATTTTTTAACCAATCCGTTTTCGTTGAAAATCTTTATAGTTGTCTGACAACTTTCCTCGATTTTAAGACGGTCTTTTGCATTGGTTCAGAAATTTGTGAAATTTATTAATCGGATGTATACTTTTGTGGGCCTGTGCAGGGCCACAATTCAGTTCAATTTCAGAAATTTTTTAACCAATGCAAAAGATCGTCTTAAAATCGAAGAAACTATAAAGATTTTCAACGAAAACGGATTGGTTAAAAAATTTCTAAAATTTGTTAACCGTATGTATACTTTAGTAACTGTGTGTATATCTAGGAGAATGATTTCTTTCCGACTGATTGGTAAAGTAAAGTAATTTGGGAAAGCAACTCGAAAAAGGCGCGTACTAAACGTACTAAAACAACTAAAGTGACATCTATGCGGAAACATTTTAGGCCAAGTAACATATTAATAGATATTAAAGTTCGACTTGTGAAAGGATTCTTAAGGATTAAGGAACATAAACTGCTGAACGACCGTCAAATAGGAAAATTAATAAAATACTTTAGAGCAAAAGCGACAATGTTCGAACTCTATAAGGGGGTGATAAATGTTGATCATAACATCACATCATACAATCTAAATAATCACGTAAAAAATGAAACAACAACAATAGAGAATCTAGTGCCAAACTGGCAATCAAAACCGCTACATGGAAGGAATTCAAACATGATTACCCAACACTACGTTCATACTGCGACCAATAACAATTGACTCATTCATTGCAATATCATGCTTAATGATAGTTGCTGCAAGTACGGTGACCTCCCGGAAACCATCTCTCATCTGACTAACAGTTGTACAAAATTACTCCAAAGTTATGGCACGCAAAGACAGCAATAGACCAGACAAACCAGACGTCGGCAAACGAATGAAAACAATCCATATACTCAATTCGGCGTTACCATATGACAATAACATTCAAAAGACAATTGGCATGAGGAACGAAAAATACTTGGCTCAATATCTCTATGACAGATAGAATCTGATCCGAACGAAAATACTGCCCATAGTAATATGCTCTTTGAGAACAATACGTATGGAATCAATGATATCAATAAAAAGGTTAAACCTTAATCTGAAAATATGTTCGAAAATCCAAAAATTAATTCTGATGAAGGCAATAACGATTATGAGGGCGACTGTATCATAATAAAATTACGGATTATACCGTAAAAAATTAGCGCAACATTTGCTCCGAAACCTGATGCAAGAATTGCAGCATATGCTGATAATGTGGAATTATTTAATAATAATAATTATAAATAACAATTTACACAATCAAAATATTCTAAAAAGTCATGAGTGCTTTATGGCGTTAGCCATTCTGTGGACTGTAATAGCTCCAGGAATAATAGCTTTCACAAGAATGTTAGCTAACTTGTTATCTTCTTTGTATTCGTGACCTCAAACCTACATGACGATCTCCTCCATAGAAATGCATCTCTGATACCGAATTTACTTTTGCCAGTTTAATGGATTGGAAAATTCTATACCATTGGGTTGATCGTGTACCAGCCAATCGATTATAGACTGCACCACCTATTATCCGGTGCGGACTTGATATCTCATATTATTTAAAACGCACGCCTGTTAGCCAACCTCGGAAAAGATAACCCTATTTAAATACCCACACGTTGAACTGGGGGGGAAACATTCCAGGTGACACCACCCTGATGACATCGTCAGGCTGCCACGTAAACTGAGGATTCAAAACTTTTCGCATGATATTTAAAAATTCAAATTCTATTAATTTCTTAAAGTTTCAAAGTTTTAATTTTGCATTTTAAGCATTTGCAAACGGCGTGCAACCTTATGGCATTATAAAGATTCGTTTAGTATTGCACGCCAGATCGAGTAAACAAAATATATGTTCCTGTTGTTCCTACAAAGAACGCTGACGCCTTCACTTTACACCAACACTTTCTATTGATATTTTCCTCGACATCGATTTGTCTTCTCCATTTATGAACTGAGCGCCCCTTTATTCTGTTTCTATGGCGATTACAATCTATGGCGATTTAAGAGATGCTGTTGTCTTGTCTTTTAAGAGAATGATCGATCCAACGCCACTTTCTTTCCGCATTTCTGTACGAATTTGCGAAGACATCTATTAGGAAATGTTTGAAATTTCTGCACGTCACGAATGGCAGTCTTCGTAGTCTCGTAACCGTTCAGAAGAGTTGATTTTATATTGCAATTTTTGTATACAAAGATTAAGATGATGATTTCCTAATAGGTTTCAGGCGTCCAAGTATGCGACATGCCTTCAGTAATTGATTGTTAATATTCTCACCCGATTCCCTGTTCCTAGATGTCCTCTATTTGTTTTGCACTAATTGTTTGTAAATGAATCCTGTGAAATAGCGCCATTTTACAGATAGTTTCACAATAACACGTAGGCTATTTCTGTGGTCCATTGAGTACTAGCGGGGTTTAAAACCACCCTATACCCGCCCTGTCGGAGATTCTGTTTGCAATTTTATGGTCTATGCAGTATTAATAACGCATACAAAGAAATTCCACTCCAATTAATTGGATTACCAAATATTAAAATTCCATAAAAAATATTGAAACTTAATTTAATAAAAAAATTTTGCAGATGAATTCCTTGTTTAAAGAACACTGTGTTTAAAAATATTTCTTTACTTTTTTGTTGTGTCTTTAACTTACAATTCACATGGACATCAAATCGTTTGCTTACTGAAGGCGGAACACCATTGGAGGCGATACACAAATATCCACCCATGTCGGTGCGATGAACATTTCCCAGCATTAGCTTCTCGCCTTCAACACTTTTCACAACTGAAAATAAAAACAGAAATCAATTATTGAAATACCATTGTGGTATGAGATACAGCAATTTTATATTCGAAAATACAAGTGAAAATCTAAAAGTTGAATGGAATTATTGTAGAGTAAGGGAGGCATTATCCTTTAAATTGATTAAAAGAACTGAATAAACCGTTAACATTTACTCAACATAAGACATTCCATTACAATTTAATTTTTGGGATTTGGTTGTATTTTTTTATTTAGTTTTTCTTTTGTGCTTAACTGGTCAACTCTTTAGTCGGGATCACAACCTAGTTTATAACACCATGACATGTGTGTTAATTTATGTCCACGAGCGGCAAGATTTTCATTTTAAAGTTCACTGTGGGCTATAGATTTGAGAAATATTTCATGGCAATTTTATTTATTCTCAGCGTTATTGCCAGAAGACGGCTGAGAGGAAGTCATGCTTCAGTTTTTTCGAGGTATCTGAGCTGGGTTTCCAACCCTGGTTCTACCAGACCACAAAAACTTCTTAGCTTTTAGTCTTTTTAAATTAAAGTTAACTTTTCTAGATTTTTCTGTAGTATTCATGTTCGAAATTTCGAAATTAATTAAAATAAGGAGGCAGTTGAGAAAAACTTGTTGAGCATTTGCCCATTGCTTATAAAATCATTTACGATTTCCTACAATTTGGAATTTGAAGGCTCTGCACTAAACAGACAAACTTGCCTAAGCTTGAAGTATTCTACAAGAAAAGTCTGATGTAATCAATTAAGAAAGAAAAAAATACAGTCTATTTACTGGTCAAGTCTGCTAAATGAAACCTCTATAGTGTGTTGGCTTATTAGACTTAAGTACACGGTTCAAACCTCAGATCAGACATCAAAACGAAATATGAAAAAATATTTCTTCGGCGATTTCCTCTCAGCAGATTTCTGGCAAAAACTCCGAGAGTAAATAAAATTGACATGAAAAGTTTCTCAAAAATCTGTCGTTCGGAGTCGACTTTAAACTGTAGGTCCCGCCACTCTTGTATACAATTAACACACACAAAATGAGTGGTTGAGAAGCTAGACCGTAATCCTGACTGAAGGGTTGTAATGACCAATTATGCAACATAGTGTTGCCACATCGGTAAAAGTTAAAATTCACAAATATTATGCAGTTTTTTTTTGTTAATAAAGGTCTTACAATGCAGAAGTACACTCATACCGATTAAATATTATTTCTAGTTCAACAACACAATATTATTGCTTGCAAAGAAGTGCAGATGACAATAAAGAGAGTAAATAAGGTTTTGAGTCACAATATGAAAGTTAGCGAAATAGCTAGATCCTATTAAGGAAGCAAGTCCTATCACAAATGTGTTCAATCAGTTCAGGTAATGGTGGGAACACTTTGGAATTATTCTCAACGTATATCGAGACACTACAGGATAACGCAATACACAACGTATTAGAACAGACCCATCAACCAATCGGAAAATTAGAGAACTTAATGAAGTAATTTTTCTACAGAATTTTCGGGTGTCCTGGTAGTCTAGAGGGTAGTTAGCTAGACTGTTAGCGGAGGGTCGTGGGTTCTATTCCCACCAGAGACTCTGGTGTGTGACACTACACCGAGCGTATATAATTAGAATATAATTTGTAATTGTATTGTAATTAATAAATAAATAAATACAGAATATTTAAAGCGAATTCGAATTTATTCGTTTTGTTCAAACAAATCTGAAATACAGAAAAATATTCATATGACTGATGAAGGGACACATGTTTCTTATATGTATTCATGAAGGTAATACTTGAAAAATCATCACACGTGGACTTTAGGAGGAGAAGATCTTGTATCGATCAAATTACCACCCTTGGAATTACAAGTGACTATGAGTAAACATATTTGGGCAGAATTGGATGAAAGTTAACTCGCTAGCATTGCAAGTGCGGTGTGCTTTCTCTAGAGTTCCTTAGTCTCTGCGAGAAAATAAGAAATAAACGAAAAATATTTGTAAACCGGTACTGGGATAGGACGCTTAACATACAGTGGGCTTTAAAAGAAACTGTACATTGAAAAATATACATTAATAAATTACCGTTATTTTGATTTAAAAATTGTTGCATTGCCAGTTTTTAAAATTGAAAGAAAAAAAATTACAAATAATTTTCAAATATCCTTAAGTGGTAAAAATTGAGTTTGGTGATTGTTAGAATTTTATTCATAGTGTACAGTTTCTTTTGACGCTCACTATATGCATATTTTCCAAAACTTAAGTAAACCTTCTGTAAGGTAGTAACGCGAACATGAAGACTTTCTGGCTAGTCTTGGTAAAATCTTTAAGAAAATCGGACACCTAAGGTAAATAGAGCACATGCCGGGATGGCCCATGTCTTGCATAAAGACGATGAATTAAATGTTATTAATCAACAGGGTACTACTCGTATACACAAAAGTAGTATGTTTACTTTTGCACATGTTGTGTGTTTTCAATGTTGAATTGTTTCCTATTGAACCTTACTTGGTAATTACGAGTGGCATGTCAAAATATTTGTTTATTTCGTGTAAATGTGCTCTCAAGTCAATACGCTGTGGTATTTTATTTTTAAATGATAAATATTTTGTTCGACCCCTACAGGATTGTATCCTGTGTTGAAAAGAATGTGAAAACATCGACTGGCAATGCGTTAATTTACTACAGAGAATGAAAATATTAATATTGGTTGTGTGTAGGCTTATGGACACATTTTTGAGAACATTCGCCTACTAACGAAAGGAAAGATAAAAATGTGCAAAATATTTACACCAATGGCACTGCTACTGACATTGGCACTGGTATTGGCACTGGTTGTTTCCTTTTCAATAAAGAAATGAAATGAAATGAAATGTGCGGTAAATATGAGAAGGATATGGAAAATGGATTATTTTTATAACGGTATGTACAAACCCTGTCTTTCTCTGGATTCTGTTCGTAAGATGATATCCTTTGCTCCCTCCCGTTTCCATTGTACTGTTGGCATAGGTACTCCTGTTGCACTGCAAATAAGTGTTATGGTGCCTCCTTCATTGGTTATGCTCTCTTCAAGATTCTGATCTGGATGATATAATATATCAGGCGGCACAACAACATCCAAGTAGCCAGACTGAAAACAATAACAAAAATAAAAAGTATTTGTATTAAAATACAACAGCATACAATTGCACTTTTTTTAAACTTGTTTTAATACACAAAAAGATAGGAGGGATAGTGTAGTGGCAAAGGGCTAAATATAAACACCAAGAAATCAAAGCAATTCCCATAGAAAAATAACGCTAATAAGAAAGTAGGTTTCAATAATGAGTAACCGTGTTACACTAACTGATGGCACACCTATTAATATCGGACCTGCTACTGTAAACCTACCACCTATTTATCTCGATCAAAAGAAATAATTAACAAAACTGCAACAACCTAAGGCAACATTAAGCACATACATACATACATAATTGGTCAATACAAACCTTTAATCAGGAGTACGATCTAACTTTTCACACCGCTTATATTGTATGTGTTAATTTTATACATGAGTGGCGGGACTTAGAGTCGATTCCGAACGACAGATTATTTTATGAGAAACTTTCCATGCCAATTTTATTTGGTGTCAGAGTTTTTGCCAGAAATCTGCTGAGAGGAAGTCACCGAAGAAATATTTTTCATATTTTCCTTCTTATGCATGGCCTTGGGTTTGAACCGTGGCCTCACGTCTAATAAGCCAACGCACTAACTACTAGACTACGGCGACTTCATTAAGCATACCAAAAGATCACCATAATCATCAAATAATATATGATCAATTCCTGAGGTAGACCCGAATGTTCTTAACAGTGACAGAGAAAATCAAAAATTGACTCATAAGCTCAAAGCCTGTATCATAGTGTTGTGGTACACCATAACAGAATAACAAGGCATATGTTGCGGAACAACAAAGTAAATTTTAAATATGGGAACATCTCAAAGATGGAAACATTAGATCTAGCTGTCATTATATCTAACGATCATTTAACATCATATGCACGTGAGAATATCATTTCTTCTAATCGCTCGCAGAATCGCAGAATATCGAAAGTGACAACGTGTAGGTGTCCAGATCTTTTAATTCACTCCAAAAAAAGTTGGTAATCATGGACCTATAGCGCTCGCAGTTTGTTTGTTGTATTGTTTGTACCCATTAATCCTCAACGCTTAAAAAGGCTAGTTGTCATAACCGTTATATATAGCGGTTTAGTTTAACGGATGCAAACCCAAGCCACGATGCAAAATTTGCTGCCGAACTTCTGAAAGACACTAAATCGATTGCCTAGTATTCTCCTACACAGTCTCACGGCTATCGGCGACGTTTGCTTGATGTTTCATTTCGACGACGTACGATGTTATTCGATTAAATTCAGTAGACCCAGTAGAATCGTATTTATCCATAACATTTGAATACTCCTTTCGGTAGGACGATCATGGCGATCATAAAATTAAACAGTCCGGAAGACGTTGCTCAGACATAAGATTCTTCGTTTTTAGTACATTAGACGCTTGTTTACTGTAAGGAATTACAAATTATTAGACACGTCTTTGTAATGAAGTATCTTCGACTAATATGCGGGATACTGAAACAATAGAAAAGTAGAAAGTGGAGGTGGATCGGCCAGACGAAAATACCCAAGAACTGGCTTCAAGTGAAGTAAAAAGTCTCAAGAAAACGAGGTGAACCAAAAAACACACGGAAGCCCCCTATGCTACGGGAACTAGTGTAATATAAGAAAAACACTTTTTAATTATATTTTACGAACAGCCGCTTGTGCGACTGTTCATTTCTACTTTAGTTTTATTAATGATCTTCTTAAATCTAACTGTAGGCTAAATTCTTAATTCTAGCACACTATGTATGTATTTGGTGGGAATATGCTGAGACAGAATAATACATGCTGTCACAACATTTATGCAGTGTGGACAATATCAACAAGAATGTGTTGATATGCATACAAAGGATATGACAACTTCGACTAGTCAAACACACAACACTAGGACAGTCAATTTTATATGGATACAATGTATATACTATAATATATGCGTCTAGCCATATGGTCAATAAGAATTGTTTTAATCCAGTTGTGCCACTTTCTTCTATTACACAAGATCTCTATCGGATTTAGACCTGCAGATAGTTTTCTTACAGATTTCTTAGTGGACCCTGCAGTATATTTACGGTTGTTACAGTTTTATTCGACATAATGTAATCCGTTATTTTCTAAATGCCTTTGTACACAAAAATGATACCTGTAAGTTAAACGAGCGTGTATGCATCAAAAAAAGGAAGACGTCTACGCATGTCGATGGTTACAAATAGAAAGTCCCCTTTATTCATCTTCTATTAGGTTTTATAGGATTGTACTTAATAGCAGTATATAATAAAGTTGTATAAAATATTATTTAATATTTAATAGAGATGACACTACATACCCACAAAATCAAGGCCATGAGAATAAGCATGGGATATGCAAACAAGTTTACATTGCAAAAAGAAGAAATCGAAGACATCGATTCGTTTTGCTATATGCATGATAACAACATCTGGAAGCTGTGAGAGACGGTTCTCGAATCGTATTGATAAATATTATTTGAATTAACTTGCAATACAAACATATTCAAAAGTTGTGACATGTCAGGTGACAAATATCAATAAGAATCATCATTGTGTTCTCAGAACAACGCAAGTTTTTAGCTTTTATTACACAATGATCGGGTCATAAAACCCGATCGAAACTGAGATCTGAGAATGAAGATGGATTAAATATAATTTGAAATGACCGCCGTTCTTCATAATCGGAAACACAGTTTAATGGATCCTTTAAAGAAGTCACACAGTAAGTATTTAACAGATTTATCAGTCTCCACTTTCATGCGTCGCAGTTATAGCAACAGCAGGTTACAGTTCTGTTGCATGTGTAATTTTTAAATATTTTGTAAGGCAGGGTGCTTAGGGTTATAAAAATGAAAAAAAGTGTAGGAGCGCTATGCATGTCTCTGTATGACCATTTTCTGGTTCACAGATAAGATTGGGTATACAGGACACTATGGTGAAATGATTATTAAAACTACTTCCTGGAAGAAAGATCTACCAAAAGCTAGGGAACTCACACACTGCCAGAGAAATAGGGGTACTTTCCTCCTCTTATGGAAACTTGTGATGAACGAGCTACTAGTGATGTTGAAAAATGTCGGATGTGGTGCTATTGCTTATGTGGTTCTTATAATTTAGGCCAGATTCATGGACTCTATGCAACTGGGTCCGAGGAGTGTGCACCTCATCGCGGATTGAGTATTAACCTGGAGAAAACCTAGATGGCACTTTTTGTTTAAAAATACAAGTTGCCTACAAGGATGCGGTGCATTTTCTGGGGCTCGTTCTGGACAAAAAGCTGTCTTGCAAATCGAACATCATTAACGAACTGAAAAAGGCCTCCATTATCCTCTACGCTTGGAACAAAACGTTAAAGAAAAATCGGACCTGGGACATAGGAGGACTCACAATATCTACAAACCTGAGGTCAGACCTATTAAGACCCACGGATGCCTTGTAGAATTGCTCGACAGGATAACTAATAACCTTATTATTGGTGCCTTGCTTACTACTCCAACTCGCTTGACCGCTATAGTTAGAGCGCGACAAAGATGAGCAGCCGTCGCTGGGCGACTGAGCAATGAAGTGAGCCGGATACTGGCTACGCAATAATCCTGAGATAATTTGGAACGACACTACTTCTCAATAGGATTCAGGACGTATATAAAGAAGACTAGAAAAATGGTGTGGCGCTCTTTGAAAAGGACTCCGTAGACCTTTTCACCGGCGGTCCAAAATTGAACGGGACCATTTGCAGTAAAAGTGAAAACTAGAAATTCTTAGCAAAAATTTAAAAAAGGAAATCAATTTTTCCGTTTTCATCAGTGAAAACATATTTGAAACATTTTGAGAGGGAAATGAGTGCAATTATCGTTTTTTGTTTTTTTTTTACGTGGTTAAACTCGTTTGAGTTAAACATAAGGATACAACGCAGCGTTTTTAACTTCATACTTTAATACTGTTGCCCTTTAAAGTCCGTTTAAATAAAAAAAAATATCTTTTTTCTACATTCAAAGCCCGTTTAAGTTACCATATGATGTTGACAGCTGGAAACAAAAATTAAAGGGGAAAGTTTGGATTCATTGTTAGAATTTTTTCTTTTTTTGTTTTCCACTTTATTATTTGCTTAATAGCAAGTTTTTCTTTTTGCATTTTATTTTTCTTTAAATTCTTACATTTATTTTCGATAAATTTTATTTAATTTTTAAATTAAAAAATAAAACTGTTTTTGAGTGTTTCGTATTTTTATTAAAATTTATTTTAAATTCAGCTTAAATTTGAATGCAAATTTACTGAATGAATGAATATTGTAAAATTGTATGTAAAGTGTAATACTGCTGCGGAATTGTTTCTCCAGACATTTGTTTGTACTATATGTAGGCGTACAAACTTCCTTTGGGACACTTTTCTAAAGACAAAACTTCATTCCCTTTAATGTACTGAAGAAAACATGATATTTTTTTGATAAAGTGTTGGTGGAGACGTTGTAGAGGCGGAACCGTTAGCCAGACATTACATATGTAAATGCGATAAAATGTCGTTGCATACATATTCTTTAAGTGTTATATGTTGTATCGCGTTACAATTTAAATTTAAATTTTAATCAATAATTTGATTTTGAAATTAAATTTTAAATAATATTATAAGAAGTTTTCTACTTTTTTTATTGCGATTGTTCGATTCATTTGATAACAAATACAGGTCACTTGTATTTTACGTACATAGTACAAACAAAGCAAAATTATAGCATAAGGAAATCATAAAGGTTGTTTTTTATAGAGGTATAGCACTTTAAGTTGGCATTACTTTTAAAGATGGCGACCGATTTAACAGCTCTCAAGTGATTTATTCTCAGTTTGGTTTGGCAATTCATCATGAATAGACTCACGCCTGAACAACGCTTGCAAATAGTGCAATTTTATTTCGAAAATACGTACGTTCTGTACGGAAAACGTATCGCGCACTACGTCCATTTTATCGTCGACAAAATCGTCCATCAGAGCAGTTAATTCGATTAACCATGGAACGTTTTCGCACCACGTTTACTCTTATTGATAACTCGCATCCCCAGTGACCGCCTAATTTCACGTTTTGGACCTGTGAATTGGCCTCCAACATCTTGTGATTTAACACCGCTAGACTACTTTCTGTGGGGCTATGTAAAGTCATTGGTCTATGCGGTAAAGCCACAAACGCTTGACCATTTGGAAGACAACATTCGCCGTATTATTGCCGATATACGGCCACAAATGTTGGAAAAAGTCATCGAAAATTGGACGTCCAGATTGGACTACATCCGCGCCAGCCGTGGCGGTCATATGCCAGAAATCATATTTAAAATGTAATGCCACAAGATTATCTTTCGGATAAATAAAATTCATGTCAATCGAATTATCCATCGTTGTTTTATTGCAACTTGAAGTTCTATACCTCTATAAAAAACACCCTTTATAAAGTAAAAGTTTAAAGTTTATCCACCATGTTGCTGAAATTAACTGATTTACTTATCAAAACTTGAAGGTATTTTTAAAATTTTATATTTTTTGCCTTTGAGTAGAAATAATGGTCCTCGCTTATCTACATTTTCCGTACTTTTGGCAACCACCCGCAAGCTACTATGTCAATGTTTAAAAACCGTATGAAATTCTTTTGACACATAAAATTGAAAACATTATCCTATTTTGATATCCTGGCAAGTCTTATAATATTATTTACAATTGCCTTAACAGTTAATATTTTGTTTTTTCCACTTTTCTTGGGGTACATGTTCTTTAAAAAAATTCTCATCACCATTCAGCATTATCTTGATTTTTCGACTGCAGCATGATATTCGTCGGTAAAAATAACGCATCCAGTGTTATTTCCAAGATGTTTTATAAATTCTTGAATGGTAGATATCTTCTCTCTACTTTGATAGTTTGTTTCTAATTTTGATTTTTAATTTTCATTCAGAACAATGTCTTTGAACATCTATTGCTCATCATTTTATACTACCACCACTATTTTATTTATTTATTTGATCAACACAATACAAAAAGAATAAATCTGATATTATAGTATTGATTAGTAATTGTTATTAACATTAATATTTGATTCATTTATTTTAAATAATTTAACAAATTTAGCAAAAAATTTAATTTAAAACGAAAAGAAACTTCAAAAAGAATATGACATTTATAATACCACTAAGGAAAAAAAAAACATTTTCAAAATTAGAGAAGATTAACTAAGCAAAGTGCTTTGAAATGGTTTGCAATCGTTTATCGTTATCGTTTGTATTTGAGCGGGAAGTTGGCGCCAGAGACGAATGGAGTGTATAAAAAACTGTTGAGTGATGGCCTTGTTATATTTTATAGAATTTATCCTGTTTCCTCTATTCGATCTAGAAAATATTAATCTCTCATGTAGATAAGGTGGCTGTCGATTATATATTATTTTGTGTAGAAGCAGTAGAGCCCGGCGATTCATGAATTGTCAAATGTGACATTATAAATAAGGCGGGAGAAATGCGATATACTCATATTTCTCTTACTACCAAAAAATATATCGTGCTATAGCGTTGTAAGTTACGTTAAGTCTTCATCTACTAACAGGATTGCAGCTAGCAAACAGCTCATATCCTTACGTAAGAGTTGGTAATAAATATGTCTTCGCTAATAGCATTCTGATATAAGTTGGTGTAAAATACTGTGACATCCAGAGATTTTGAAGCAAAAAACTTTTGTGTTTCCACAGTTCATTTTGACGTGATCCGACCAATTTAGTTCCCTATTCAGAGTTACTCGGATCTCGGTGGCGGTATCAATGGCACACGGCAGCACTAAGCTGTCTTTTATAAATTAAAATTACGTTAAAAGTAATCCATCCATACAGTAAAAGCCCGACAAGAGATATTTCCAATGTTTTTATTGGCAATTTTGCTAATAAATTTCCTTTTAGTTTTTCAAAAATGTTTACTTAATGCCATACAAAACAGAAGAAGATACATTTTTTTATATTATTTTTCATTTACTATTTTACTATAACTGACTGGCATTTCCAACATCTTGTAGATAGCAATATCATTTTGTTTTGATTCAGTGATATTATTGTTTGCTTTACAAAATTTTAGCTGACTCTTTAGCCGTAATATGTGTTTTCCCTTAAGTTTTAATATGAATTCGGGATTGCTAAAACGATTTTTAAGCCAATCGCCTTTTTTGCATATACCATCGAATTGAACATTTAGGAAGACCTCTTTAGATTTATTGGTGCACTGCAATTTAAAGTAATCAAATTTCCGCAGCACTGTTCTTCTTTCGAGAGGACCTTCTACTTCGTTTAAAAATTCAAAAATTGTATCTTTATCGTAAGTACATCGCGCACTAATATTTTTAACCCTAAATAGTATAAAAAAGTCAAACACATCACTATTGTTCAAATTGTTTTTCCATTTTAGACGACCGTTAGTATCTTTATATAAACAGTTTAAAGAAGCTTTACAAATTTGATACATTATTCAACGATTTTTAAAATAAAATGCAAACGAAAAAAATAAATAAATAAAAAACCAAGACCGTTTTAGTTGACTTTCAGTTAATGACAACTTTGGAATATAATATATTTTATTGATTAATTGAAAGTCATAGCATAACATAGGGTGCCGGCTAGAATATTTACAGCCGTACAGTGCGTTGGCCCATAGAAAGGACAATTTTTAAAGGTTTTGCAAGAATTTTATGAAAAAGGATATATGGCAGGACCCATAGTCCTCGCTTTGATTTTATTAAAAATTTACACACATATTGGTAGTATTTTTACATACATTTTTGTGGAAAATATGAAGATTTTAGTTTAAAGGACATATGGGAGGTGGGCGTGTCCTTGAGCCGATACTTTTGAAAATCCAAATTTTCCTTAATTAAGAGCGTTCACGACAGTACACCAAATTTCAAAACCCTATTTTTCATTCCTTCTATTTCTGTCCCTTCGTTTTAAGGGATCAATGCACTATGTGCCGTCTTATCACGATAGTAAATGAAATATAAGTTTATTTACTTAACCCATGGAGAGAAGTTTTGTTTCCCAATGTGAAAACAGTGTCTATAGTCTTAATTACTGGCGTATAATTCATTTCAGTAGCATACATTTCAGTGTTTTACAATATGCACTCTATTTTTAAAATTAATTAATAAAATTTGCCGAAAACAGGTTTTAGTGTTTTTTAAACGGCACAAATTGAGCTGAATATTTTGGCTTAAAAGTCAGCATAGTTGTTGATGACTATAATGTGTAAAATTCTGCGAAGTTGGTTAAAGATTACATTCCTACTTCAAAAGTTATATGTGAATGAAGGTGAACAAAGGACATTTTTTAATTTTTTCGCATTTTTTTTAACATTTTCCACATTTTTTTGTAAACGAAAAGTGCAATTTCGCAAAATTTTAAATTTTGAAGTCGTTAACAACTGTGTTGAATGGCAAGACATAATATTCAGCCCAATTTGTGCCGCGTTAAATGTTAGCAGTAGTATTTTCTTACTTTCAAGTTTTGTTGTTGTAATTTTTTTCTCTCAGTGTATTATTACAACAATACCAGAAAATGGAAGGTTAATAGCTAAACTAACTATCCAATAAAAAAAAATATTGATTTTGTAGCTGTTAACATAAATAATGCGTTAAATTCACCAAAAATTAAAAAGCCCAAGATTGAAAGGCAACCCTATATTTCCGTTCTCGGGCAAGTGAGGGACAATCTAATTAGCAATTACGGTAGCTGACTCTACCCCTGAAGCATTAAAAATAATTCGGCATTCATAGCTTGAAAATGAAAAAGTAAATTTTTTTTTGGCATATTGCTAACTATATTTTCCTTCAAATCAATTTTTTAAAATTCAACAGAAGAAAAAATACAATACAATACAATAAAAAGATGAGTAGAAACTTTTGTATACTCTGTATACTGCTCTAAATAAAACAACTCTGATCGCACAGAAATTGTTATTTTATGAAATTTTTAAAAAAATTATAAAATCGGACAGACTTGTCCACAAAATCTGTCACATAAAGTTATGTTTAGTAAAAGCTAATTTTAGCTAAATTGAACTTTAAAGTTACCTTTAACTTCCTTTCGACATTACAGCCTTCTGATCAAATATAATTATCTTTTTTAAAAATATGGCTGTGCCGGAGCAATATTAATAACTTTTGCCGAATTAAAGAAGTTTGTTAGAAACACATTGGCAACGATGTGCTTTCGGTTTTTGTTATGTTTATGCATTAAATTTTTTAAATAATCCGTTTTCGTTGAAAATCTTTTATAGTTTCCTTTTGCATTGGTTAAAAAATTTCTGAAATTGAACTGAATTGTGGCCCTGCACAGGCCCACAAAGGTATGCATCCGATTTACAAATTTCACAAATTTCTGAACCAATGCAAAATCGAAGAAAGATGTCAGACAATTACAAAGATTTTCAACGAAAACGGATTAGTTAAAAAAAATTCTGAAATTTGTTATCCGTATGTATACTTTTGTGACCCTTACACTTTTTAGCACTTACTATCATGCTTTTTGCACACCCCATGTAATTTTTGACAGGTCGAACGACTAAATTTGATAGTCAGTTACTGCCTTCACTGAACAATTCACAACCAATTGGCAATACTGACCTTCTTTCTACTTATTCTACATTTATGTCTGGCTACTATTGATTGTGGTATGTTGTATATGCAGTTTTGTTTGTGGATAAATATATCAGATCTTTTTCTTGATATTCTAAATTCCACTTTGTTCGCTATAAAATCAAAATTTTGGGTGTTTCAACTAAAATGTTTAAGTATTTCTGCTGACCGTAAGCAGTTTTAGAGACGAGCACAAACATGGCCAATATAAAAACTTGATTGTTCTATAAATCGCTTTGTAGAGAGCACAAAGTGGACAAATCAAGTGTATTTCAACCAATTTATTCTGCGAGATGTCCAATATAGTATGTTGTTGCAAGACTGTTTGTTCGAATATTTCAAAAAGACTCTTACAATTCAAAAAAGAGCTGAGGGAACTAGCAAAAACAAAATTGACTAGCACAGCAAGAGATCGTTTCTATGGACTGGAAATCTGTGGAAAAGAAATAAGTCGAAAATGGAATAGAGGAAAAGATTATTATAATATAAGAGTTTTTAAATAATGAAATACTTTTTTTATTTACCAAAAATATGAATACAAGATTTTTTTTGTCGAATTATAACAAAATAATCTGTACCGTAGCATTCTCTCGAATGAGTTCAAACAACTCTCCTAACAATATAAATGGTTCCTATTGCCAAAATTTGGGCATTTCGTTAAAATTACTTCTGAATGGACAAAAAAATAATAGCAGAAGATTGTCAATGAATTTGAAAAATATAATAACATTAACATTCTTCGTCGGGCAGTCGCCAAGTAAGGACGTATTTAATTTTCTTTATTTGTCAAGAGCTCGTGTGTGATTTCTTTAAAGTTTTTTAAAATATAAAAAAAACAAAGTTTTCTTTGACTTTATTATTATTATTTTTTTTGCATTAAATTTCTTTAATTTTCTTTTCCAATAAATAAATTTTTGAATTAATTAAAATCGAGTGTTTGCAAAATTAATGGGGTTTATCCCCCGGACTATAACCGGTTTCGGGAGCTTTCGTCTTCGTCCGGCAAAATCAAACAAAACAAAAGTAAGCGACCTCGTGCAGAAGAATTTATAGCTCTTCCAGAAACTAGACAACATCAATTAAATCGTCCACGTTTTTTGGTTGCCAGTACCATTCAAACCGATAAAAATATAGAAGTACTTCCATTGGCGTCTCACAATGTCTTTCAAGTGGAAAGAGGATTAGACCACATATCACGAGACCGCGTTGAAGTTAAGGAAATGCGTAGTGGTGACTTATTAATTAAGGTACCTGATAACAAAACAGCAGAAAAATTCCTAAAGGCTAAATACATTGACTGTATCCCTGTAAAATTCTCTCTACATAAGACTCTACAGTACAAGGCAGAATTTTTTCGAGAAATATCAAGGAAATCTCCCAAGAAGAACTACAACTACAACTACAAGAGCAAAAAGTCATTGAAGTGAGAAAAATAATGAAAAATGAAAACAATCGGATAGTCCCAACAGGTGCAGCAATAATCACCTTCGACCTCATTTACCGACCAGAATTTTTGAAACTTGGCTGGGAAAGAGTTCCTGTTTCGGAATACGTTCCCAACCCCATGAGGTGCATTAACTGCCAAAGACTGGGCCATACTAAGAAGTGGTGTAGAAACATCCAACTTTGTCGTAATGGTGGTAAAAGTGAAATACACGAAGTATGCAATGGCAGATATTGTATAAACTGCCAAAATGAAAGCCATCCTTCTCACGATCGAGAGTGTCCAACATTCTGGAAACATAAGTCAGTTAATTATTTAAAACTAACTAGAAGATGCACAGCACGAGAGGCTTGGAAAATTTTTAATGAGAATCCTACTCTTAACACCTTTACACCAACTTCAAAAAATAGCAAACAAAAACTTACTTACGCAAACATTTTAAACGCCGACTCTACTACACACAAGAATAATACCGCACCTACAACGAATGTGCAGAACATAATCGTTCCTACGAAATATAAAACTCTAACTTCAAACCAAACTAATACCACTCACTCCTCTCTTTCTAAAAAAACAGACGTCAACAAAGCAAAGCAGCAAAATCAAATAAATAATTCAGAGCCCAGAGCGGAAATTCAAAATGAAATAACAGATACAACAATTAAATCAACTCAAAACGATTACTCAAAAACAACTAAAACAATCAACAACAAATATCCAAATGCAGAAGCTCCAATTAACACAATTCATTCAGCAATTTCAAATTCTTACTTCGAAGTAACTTCTCTTAACAAGACTACAAAAACAACAGGATTTAATACTATACAAAATAATTCGGCAAAAAATGACTTTCTTCAAGATGATATATTTTTTAGTGAAGATGAAAGTTTTAGTAATTATCTACCGATTCCCGAGATTCCCAGTCACTGAATAAATGATCACTCAAGATATTAACACAGATTTAACGCTAAATTCTTCAACGGAAAACGACTCCCTACACGAAGCTCAAAATAAATCACCTTGTTCCCAAATGTATGAAAATTTTCCTCAATTAAATGTACTCATAACACCTAAAACATTAAGAAACACCATGAAACAGGTCCCTAGGGACAATAACTAGTAAGATAAAATGGCACTAAATCTTAACATTTCTATTCTCCAGTGGAATTTACAGGGTTTCATTAACAATAAATTTGTTCTAGAACTCATGGTTTCTAGACAGAAACCAAATATAATAGTACTTCAGGAAACTCACATTATAAATAAATATCTTCATTTACTGCACCTTCCAGGCTTTCAAGTTTTTCAGCATAATAAAGATGACTACGACTATGCCAAAGCAAGTAAAGCTATTCTAGTCAAAAATAATTTGAACGTTTCACAACATATAAAATCCAGAAATAGTCTTCTCTTCCAAACGATTGTGATTAAGGCCAACACAAACCTTTATATAACTAATATTTATAGAGAAAGTAATATAAATATTTCTAACTTGCTGCTTAATGAAATACTAATAAATGGAAATTCCCACCATATAATATTGGGGGACTTAAACTCCCAGAATATTTTATGGGGTTCTGCCTCTAACACACCAAATGGCAGAAAGTTTGAAGAACTTGCCAATAATAATAGCCTGGTAATTTTAAACGATGGTTCCCCTACTCTACTTAACACCAGAAATACACTGACTGCTGTAGACGTCACAATGACTTCCACAATTATTGCTCCATATCTCAAATGGAGCTGCCTACCAATACCGAATGCTGTCGATCATTTCCCAATTAAAATTACAAATTCTTTCGAAGTTGTAACAAGAAAATTCTCGCCTCGTTTTAAAGAAAACAATGCTGACTGGTCTCTTTTTCGAAAGAAAGCAGATCTAGCGTTAAACCATTTTGAATTATATTCAAACATAAATAAGGAAGCAGCACAATTGAAACGTATAATCAGAAAAGCAGCAAATGAATCCATTCCCCTCAGCCAAAAACCCAAAATTAAAAATAGTCCAATTTGGTTCAATTCGGAAATATCAAAACTGATTAGCCAGAAACATGAAGCGTGGAAAATTTTTAAAAGAATTCGCAACAATCGTAATATAATTAGATATAGAAGCATTTGCGCAAAAATTAAAAGAGAGTGTAAAACAGCAAAAAGAAACACCTGGGAAAATTTTCTGAACTCTCTTAATCCCTTAATGGAAGTTCGAAGGCTTTGGAGCAAGGTAAATAATATGAGAGCTAATAAAGTCACAAGTTTTCCAACGATTTATGTCAACCAAAACAGTATAAATCATCCGTCTGAAATTGCTGATTGTTTTGCCTGTTTTTGGTCATCACTAAGTTCCGATGAAGCTTTTGACTCTAACGTCATAAGAACTAAGAACAATTTAAATTTTGACACTATTCAACACATGCGTCAAAAGTATGAAATTATGAACCAAAGCATTCTTCTTTCGGAACTGGAGGAGCCGCTGAAATCATTAAAGGGATCCACCCCATCGCGTGATAAAATCATTTATGCTATGGTAAAAAATGCTCCTGAAAATCTTAATATTCGCCTTTGTGAACTTTACAACAACATTTTAACATCTGGTGTCTACCCGCATGATTGGAAGAGCGCAATTTTAACGCCTATACCGAAACCTGGTAAAAACCCGAATAGTCTTGAAGGCTACCGTCCTATATCACTACTGCCAGTCTTATCAAAAAGGCGTACACACTATTTGCCATCAACTCGAAGAGAGGTTGCGTCAAAATCTTAAAAATGGTAAACATACTCTAATTCTTTCCGAGGACATTGAAAAGGCATTTGATCGGGTCATATCAACATTTATAATAATTGAGTTAAGAGAATGGGGTATCCCAGTACAAATTTTGAAACTTTTAAAATCTTTTCTTAACAATTGCAGAATTGCCGTGAAGGTCGAAGGATATTTTTCTTCAAATTATAATTTAGACAACGGAATTCCCGAAGGCTCTCCTCTATCTGTAGTCTTATTTACCGTATATGTCAATTCTCTGGCAAAGGCTCTTGAGGACTCACCTGGAATTGACTATATTGGCATCTACGCGGACAATTTATTTGCAATGTCTTCCGGAAACCCGGAAACAGTCGTTTCAAATTTAAACTATTTGGATACCACAGTCCACCAATGGGCTAATTGCAGGGGCGCTGTAGTTCCTGTAGAAAAAGCTGAACTCTTACACATTTGCAAAAAACGAGCATGTCCTAATAATATTTGTAACATTAGAAACGTGGGAATTAGAGTCACCGACCGAATGAGAATATTGGGTCTATTTTTTACCAGAAACCTTCTGTGGAACAATCATGTAAATCAGTTGATAAACAAACTTACAAAAATCAACAACCTTCTTAAGCTTATTTGTTGTCGCAAAAAGGGACCCCACATAGAAACAGCACTCAATATCTGTCGGGCCTTAACAATGGGAACAATTTTACAAGTAACCACCATCTACGGCTAGACCTCAAGGAAAAACATCATAAGGGTAAACACTTCTATTAACACCTGCTTTAGAACAGCATCTGGTCTTCTTCGCACCACTCTCTTGGAAAAGTTGAGAAATGAAGCAAAGTTTTCAGATTTTGAGCAAATATTGGAGAACGCAGCTATAAATATGGCATCCAGATCGATTACATCGCATCTGATGGTTTACATGAATCATTTTGGAAAATTTCAGTCCTATACCTGACCGCACATTATCTGCAATTAGTAATATAATTTCAATCTTGAGAAAATTTAATATCTCGTTACCGGAAAAACCAGTCTTACCAATTGAGTGGAAAAATTCAGTCAAAATAGATGACAGTTTACGCTGTCTTGCTAAAAATAGTACGGATCACATTTGCTTCAGAAAAATGTTCCGTCAAAAAGTGACCACTTTCTCCTCGGATAACATTTATTACACCGATGGATCATTCCAAGTTGGATTAACATCTTATTCTATAGTCAAGCAAATTCAAGAATCACAATTTGAAATCGTGAGGGATGCTAGACTTCCAGATTACTCAGGAATTTTTACTGCAGAAATAGCCGCAATAAAAGCAGCAATCTCCCTATCTGTAGTACAGGGAGGGAAAACATTAATCTGCTCAGATAACCTAAGTGCAATTAGAGCTTTAATTAAAAATCACAATGGGATTTATGACGACATGTTGCATTTACAGGACGACAAACTCCATATATTGTTACTATGGATACCCTCTCACACTGGCATACAGGGAAATGAATGTGCAGACTAAGCAGCTAATAAGGCATTAGAATTGCACCATATAACTGAAATTCCATGTTTCCAAAAGACTATAAGAAATCCTCATAAAATTATGAGAAGGCGGGAAAATGAAGCAACTAGTAGACTACTAAAATATAACAGGAACTTATCACGCTCAAACTGCATTATGCTTGCCCGCTTAAGGGTGGGAAAATGCATATTTAACTCCAAACATTACTTTGAGAAGACTGATCCTCCTACATGCTCTAACTGCGATGAATTACTCACTGTACCTCATATTCTTATTATCTGTCCTATTTCGAAGATGGATGCATCACTGGAGGAGATACTTGACTGTAGAAGAACTGACTATATTTAAAGAATATTCAAATGTTTGTGGAAGCACAATATAGTTGATGTTTAGATTTCATATTTTAGTTTTCTTACATAAAATACCATATTTCAAGTTCATTTTAGTTGCTAACCATTAAATTTTTAAATTATTTTTTATTCTTATCTAATAACATTAAATTCATTTCTGTAGATAACACTAATGTTTACTTCGCTGAATATTCCAGTAAAAGTTTTTCTAACTAGATATATGTAAATATGTTTATATATAATTGTAGCCAACTCCTGTTGCATATAACAAGTTAATATTAGACGAGCGCTTATGGTCTGGTTACCCGCGCCTTAAACTTACATGTATTTTATAAATTTATTTATAAGGTATATTGAAATAAATAAATAAAAAAAAAATTAATAACATTAAGAACATTTTCTGTATCTACCAGCGGAAATGAGAGTCATAGTTAAAATCGTGATACGTAGACACTGAACACGGTGAAGGTGATCGAATAAATCAGGATTTCGCAGTAAAAAATGTCTTAATGATGAACGAGCTGTGGTACTCCATACAGCTCATTTGTCGAGTATAACTGGACATTTAATTTAATAAATCTTTATACAACATGAGATGCCTAGTTTGAGGTGCAAATCAATTGATTATGCGAAGAATGAATTTAAGCTTCTCCGTTATTAGTTGAGAGCGGTAATTTTTACGGGATTGATGAATGCGGTAATTCTAAAGGAGACTTACATATTTCGAAAAAATGCAGCAGCTGTGATTATAATCATACCGAAAATTATGCACTCTTTTTTTAAACGGTCCATGATACAGAATACTTTCTCAGCTCTAAACCAGACTGCTAATACAAATTTTATCTAATAACTTCTATTCACATATTGTTATTTACGCAGAAATATACTGCACAATCGTGGACACATTCGCCTAAAAAAAATTCTGCAGATCTTATAATACTCATATAAGAGGCTATGAGAACTGAATCTTAACTTTGTGTTGATCTAGCATAAGTAATTATTTATTTTTTTCTTTTTTTTTAGATGCATGGTTTGATGAGTTATGATACAGGAATTTTTAACTTGTTGTCTTTAATTATTTTAAAGGAGGCAGCATCACTGCATAACGAACAGTTGATTACTTCTTTATCAATGATAAGACTAAAATGTTCTGTTCACGTTTGTAACAGATACATTGTAAGCATTGCGTTTGAAAAACCTATATTTTATGCATTTTATCACCACTAAGCCGTTCATTACAAAGTACAAATTAGCCTCAGTGGCCCTTAAAATAATCATTTCCATTTAACACGCATGTACATATGTATATGTATGTTAATTTTTATATTCCCTCAATTCGCTATTAATGACGTAGAATTCTTAGATTTTGCGATACCAATACAAATTCTCCAAATTATTATGTTAGAAAAGGGTATATTAGTCTTTATCTAAACTGTACCGATAATTACCGATATTCGAACTTATTTTTTGAGTTTTTTGGTGTTATTTGTTTCTGTAGTACATGTTTAAAGTTTTTTTTTGCCTCAGAAAAAAAACGTAATTTAAAGTTTTGTTTTCATCTCTTAAATAAATTTTAATTGACTCAAATCGATCTCGTATTTTTGTATTATTGTGTGCGGAAAATTGTATGAAAGCGAATTTTTTTTATTATTTAACTTGTTTTATTTAATATACGAGTAAATACAATTCAATTAGTGATTTTGAAATTCTATAAAATTTATTAAGTTATGCTCTACTATTCAGCGTAATAAAACGAGATTATAAAATGAGTAATAATTTCTATATACATACACACAAATTTTTTTTTTCATATACTCGTATGTACTTTCCTTTAGCATTAGAAATAATATAAATTATAGCAACAATTGTAATTATTTAGATTTTATCGATTTTTTACGAAAACAATTCCGATACACTTTTGTTTATTTACACACATACATAATTGATCATTACAACCCTTTAGTCAGGATTACGATTTAGTTTCTCACGCCACTTATGTTGTGTGAGTTAATATTTTTATATGAGTGGCAGGACCTACAGATTAAAGTCGACTCCGAACGATATATTTTTTGTGAAACCTTTCATGGCAATTTTATTTCTCTCAGAGTTTTTGCCAGAAATCTGCCGAGAGGAAGTCGCCGAAGATATATTCTTTCATATCTCGTTTAGTTGGAGTTGCCTGACCTGGGGTTTGAACCGAGGTCTTACGTCTAATAAGCCAACACACAACCTACTAGACCACGTCGCCTTCGCAATCCTGACTAAAGGGTTGTAATGATCAATTCTGTTGACTTATGTTCCAATCAATTGTATTCAAAACTTTCTTGAATAAGGGAATGACAACTAATTTGTGCATCTATTACGATAAAGTTAACTTTTTCAAGCTCAAAACTATTTGTTTGACACTATGAAAGTATAGTGCTTTAATGTTTTACAAATTGGGCGCAAATAACAAGAAATAATAAAAGAATTTTCTTATGATTTTTTGTTTCAATGTTTACATATATGTATAGTATATATCCTACATTAATTACAAGTGGTGGTAAATTCGTATACATACCGTTTAAGATTAACAAACTTAATTTCAACAGATGCATAAACAATTACGAAAGCTGAACTTATTTCTGGTGTTGAACAGGTATAAACTGTTTTTATTTTAGTTTTAAGATTTAAATAATTATCCTCAGTTCAATTATTAAAGACTTGATGAAAAAAATGAACGATTTTTTTTAATTCATAGAATTATTTCATTACTTTTGTGTTTCTTGTAAATGCAAGTAAATTAACATTCGAACCCAAATTCCGACAAAAGAATTACAATAAGATTTCCTTTTTAGTTATTTTCCTTTCCTTCTTTTGAATAAGATGAAAAAGAAAAACGAAATGATAGACAATAATCAACATACATCAAAGTATTAATTGAAAATGTAAACAATTGATGTAAATCTATATGAATATATACCGTATGCTTATTACTTCCACAAGAGACGCATGGACGGTAGATATACACATATGTACATACGTTTTGCAATTAAGCTCTTATGGTTTATATAACCCATTCCGATTTTATATATTTTCAAATACAATTTGTTGTATTTTTTTAAATATCCACCATACCATCGCTTAGTTCTGAACATCTGTATTTCTTTGTATAGCAAAAAGAATGGATTACGGTAGACTTAAAAAAAAAATACTTTCTAATTATCAAAAACTTGTCTTTTGTTTAAATTTCGGATGAAATTTATGTTCATGAGCCGTTTAAGATATCTATCACTGACCCTGTCTCTCTAAGGGGTAGTTATTTCAGGTAAAAGTGATGGCCACTAATCATAAGATGGTATGGCTCATGAGTAAGAAATCTTTGATTTCAAACTTTCTATCCTCTCTGAGTGAAAGTTGGACTATTGGAACGCTTCTGTCAATCTATCCATTCTAAGACCATAACGTTGTCATTAAACATGTAGAGACACTTCGTTTGCCAATTAAAGTCATTTGCAGATCGATACCTAACATCAAATCATCACTTGATCCATTATACATTCTCAGGCTGTCAGATTGTCGGATTAATTATAAGAGAATCGTGCCTTAATACAAAGCCGCAATGATGATTATTAGATGTCGGCACAAAGAGAACATGATAAAAATGTGAGTGTATTTGTGAGAGGTATGTGTTAACCCAGAGCAAAATTTTTAGTAATATTTTCAAGTCTACTTATTAACCCAATAATATGTACGAGTATATGTATGTGAGCGGAAAAAAAAAACAAATTTTACTGCTCCCTAAAGATACCGTATTTAACTTGGCAAGTATTCTTCCAAAAATCGAAATCATTTCTCATTGATATTAGTGAATCCTAGTAGTGAATATTAGTGAATCGCCGTAGTCTAGTAGGTAGTGTGTTGGCTTATTAGACGTAGAGGCTAGGGTTCGAGCCCCAGGCCAGACATCAAAACAAAATACAAAAAGTATTTCTTCGGCGACTTCCTCTCAGCATATTTCTGGAAAAAATTCTGAGAGTAATTAAAATATCCATGAAAAAGTTTCTCAAAAATCTGCCGTTTGGAGTCGATTTTAAACTGTAGGTCCCACCACTCATGTATAAAATTAACACACACAACATAAGTGGTGTGAGAAACGAGGTCGTAATCCTGTCTGAAGGGTTGTAATCAGCGTTGCCGTTTTGGTCCAATTGGCCCAAAATTGGTAGTTTTTATTTAAAAATGCTTTTGCGATTGGTAGTTTGGTTGGTTTGTTCAAAATTTAATTTATTTTTTGTTAGGAAAATACAATTAATATCTGTAAAATTTAACGTTGGGAGTATTATTTATTTTTAGGTCTAAAAACGTCCCATTCAAGATTATTGTTCCGTAAAGCCCCATAAAATTTTAGGCATTTGTTCAACAAGATGGCTTACATTAGAAGGTGTAATTTCTAGAATCATCGAACAATGGGATAGTCTAAGACTTTATTTTATTTTATTTCATGTTCATTAGAAGTAAATGGCATTCGATCAGCAGAATAGCAAATTCAATGGGAACCAAAATTAAAACCTATTTCCTATTGTTATCCTATATTTTACCAATAATAAACGCGTTAAATAAAGAATTTCAATCAGAAAGCTCTAGACTTCCATACATTTATACGAATATTAAATCAAATTTTCTATTAATTATGAGTAATTTTTTAAATAAAAGCGAATCCCTTGACGTTAATTTTCTTGACAGAAATAACCATGTAGATATAAATAAAGTTTTTGTAGGTACAAAAGCAGAAGTATTTTTGGAAAATAATTTAGATCAGGAAGATATAGTGGAAAATAAATCAAATATTCTACAATTTTATATGGAATATTTAAACCAAATTAAAATAAGATTTGACTTTGGAAGAGAAGATGTAAAATTACTACAAATAATAACACCCACAAATGTTCTTTCCAAAGAAAAATAAATATATTGCCCTTGATACTGAAATTTAAGAATTTAGTGGATTGTGATCCAGATAAAATCGTAATGCAATAGAACTTACTTCGACTAAGTGATATATCCCTAGATATAACACTTGGCATACATGCATTTTGGCGCAATGTATGCACATTTAAAAATGGTTTAAATGATTTTTTTATAGTGATTTATGTAATATTATTTTTAATTTTCTTTCTATGTTGAAGTTCTGCAGCTACAGAACAAAAATTTTCACAATTAAGTTTAATAAAAACAAAACTAAGAAATAAGTTATATAAAAGCACAATAAACAACAATGATATGTAAAGAAGTTACATTCAAGTCTGAACCGCATTATGTGTGGTCTGCAAAAAAGATCTCAATGATACCTGAATATTATAAATATAATTTTTGTTATATAATATACTATATTTAGTATATTAAATATTTTTAAACAAATTATTTATGTTAATTTTATGTTAAAGATGAATTTTTTATGTTTTTAGCTTTATTTTATACACTATGTTTATGTTAATTTATTTTTATATTTTTTAAATGAATTGTTTTGTTTTTTTAATCACATTAAATGTGATATACATATATGAAATTTTTTTCTTAATTTTAGCAATAAAACGTTGATTTCATACTGAATAATCTATAATTATTTAAATCCAAATTTTGGTAGGACTGGAATACTTTTGGTAGGTTTTGGAAAGAATATTGGTAGGGAAAAATTTTTCTTTGTGGCAACGCTGGTTGTAATGACCAATTATGTACGTATGTATGTATTAGTGAATACTACTGTAATATTTCTTTGGGTGTATAATTGAAGTCTAAAAAAAGCGACATGAACCTTCTTCTTTAAAAGCTGAAAAGCAACTGAATGCATTTTTACGCTCTTTTTTAACGAACATTATTGACGCTCGTGTCCTATGTGTGCCAATAATTTTTTTGTAAAAACTTTTTATTTCTGGGAAAAAAACTTTTACAAAAGTATCAACATTTTTAAAGGAAACACCGGAGAACGGTGTCCTCTATTGGTGTTTCTTTGCTACTTATGCCCGGGACGAATAAAATACACAAAATTTTATATAAAAATATAAATATTTCGTGTTATTGTTGAATTTATTGAAATTTTGAATTTTTCGAAAAAACTTGTTTTGTTAGAAAACAATTTAAATGAAAACTTTTTCGCATCTCAAAAAACTTGGAAAAAAATGGAAAACTTGGCAAATGGCAACGCTGTATGTGTGTAAAAAACCGAAGATGTTCTCCCCTGGGAGACATTGGTGCCGATGTCCGATGATTATCGACTATCGTGACTTGTCAGTTACCTCATTCTTTCATGTACTATAGTGACGCAGCTAGCATTGATTCCACTTACGTTACGGTATTTATTTTATTTTATAAAAATGGATTAACTGCTCTTTCTTTTTCAAAATTTAATTTTGTGGACGGACATCAATCTACTGGAAATATTTGCTGATATTTTCCGTAGGGTTTTAAACAATACACAGACTTTTGTTTATAAAAATTAATTTAAAAATATAATTATATAATTTTAAAAATTAAATAATTTTTTTTAAATTAACTTGTTCTGAAATAAATTTTTGTTATATGAAATATATTCAGATCTAGAAATTCCACATGTAGATCGACAAGCAACAACAATTTGGGTTGCGTAAAAATATTCTTTCATTTGTTTAAAAAAAGGAATTAGAATCGATTTAAAATAAATTTATCAGTCTGATGGGAAAAAAATTCAATAAAAAGAGGTCTTAAGGCAATGTCTTAATTCTGTGTTAACGAAATAAAACAGAATAACTGGTGGCAGTTGCGTTCACGGCCTTTATACTAGTAGATTAGCACACTAGCCATTAATCAGCCAGGGCACCCGAGCTCCTGCAATACCTTCTTAATGAGTTTCGTTTTACGTTATTAAGAAAGTATTTTAATAACTTCGTTCTTTTAATTTGCAAAATAATTAAACTGTCTGTCATCTGTAACCTATACTTGGAATATTAATCCCATATTGTTAAACGTAATTTAATTTAATTTTGAAATAAAACAGTTTCACGATTTGAAATCAAACAAAAAAATAAAAAGAAATCCTTCGAACCAAAAGGTTAGTGTCATCCACTGTAAATATACGAATATATGGGGTGTGTGCCTGTATACGTTTGTAGTAAGTAGATGATTTCAATATGGATTTAGAGACATACACTCATATGTATGTATGTTTATGGTAAATGCATCATAGAAAATGATTCTTCTTTATCCATTGACCAAAACTAAACAAAACAAAACAAAACAGAGCAAAACAAAACATATGGTTATTTGTAGAAAACATTATCATTGAAAATGATGTTGTTTCAGAAAGGATTTTCTCAAAATCACCCCAGTAGTGTAGCATACAAAATTCTTTATTGTATATACATATGTACATATGTATGCATATGTACTATTGTAATATGAGTACGTTTGTATATTTCGATTTTATTTTCTTGTAGTCGTCTCTGTAGTATTTGTTTTTCTATTCTGCCTAATCTTTTCTTGTAATCAAAATATTTTTTGTTTTCTTTCGTGTATTTAACTCTGTACCTCTGTACATGTGCTTATGTATGTATGTATGTATTTGTGTAGATTATTTACTATATAATCCTATATGGTCAGATACATTTGTAACGCCACACACACACACACACATATATGGTACATTTTGGGGGTAAATAAACGAGCATTTGTTAAAACTTTAAATCCCCAATTACTCGAAATGTGTTTATTATTTTGTACTTATTCGAGATTTTGGATTTCTTTGTTCATAACCATTCTTTAGCTCCTATTGTTGGCTCATTATCCATTATTCTTGCTTGCATAGGAGACTGTTAACTGAGGAGTAAAGCAACAAAAACGAAAACGAAAAATAAAGAAACACAGAAATTCCTAAGAAAGAAAGAAAGCGAGAGACTCTGTGTGTAATAAAAATCTATACGAGTAAATATCATGACATTCGTATTTTTGTGTATGGATTAGAAATAAGTGCCATCAATATGTAGCGGGCAGCAGAACAGAATTCGTACAGCCGTAACACCACATTGACATGATGAAACACAAAAGAAAAAAACTGACTTTCATGGATACTGGGGGGCATGACCCCATAAGGAAGAAAAAAATCTAAATTACTTGGATTTTTTGTAGAATTTGTTGTTTGTATGACTTTAGAATCGTAAATAAACTTAAATGCAAAAAAAACAAAAAACAACACCAACTAAAAAAAAACTGTAAAATGAATACACACATTTGTACACTCTACTCTCTCAGTGGAAAGGTATTTAAAAGAGTGAGAGCGGTCAACATGTCTACAGTTGTGTTAGGATTTCACAATGTATACGTTTATGTGTGCACGTTCCGGTGTAAGTGATAGAAAGCGGAAGGACATGGCTATTTGAAAGTGTTGGACACACATTCTTTTATAAACTCGCATACAGGCATATACACTTGTGTATATGTATATGTGTATATACACATATCTGTCTCATTCATAGCTGGTGTAATGGAAAATTTATAAACAAGCTTAAAAGGATTGAATGAAAACCGAGACAGAACAGACTAAATGGCCAGGTGGTGGCTTAGTATCACTATTTATGTGAATGTCTGTAATTTCACATGTACTCAAACAAATGCACACATATTCCATTATATATCGGGTGTTTTAATAGGGTCGTCCGAATTTTAATAGTTCATAACAGTCATCACTATATCTGTTGAATTAGTTGTCATTTATTCAGTCTGTTTTGCCAAATCACCATGGACGGGTGTAGCATTCAATAATACGTTCAAATAATGAAATTTTTTTTATCAATACGGGTGTTCTGTCGGCCCTTAATTTTCATGGAAAAATCATATTCAGGGATGATTGATGATTCAAAACTTTTTAGGTCTGGATGATGTAGACACCATGGGGTTACAACGCACGTAGGGTACTCTGCACCAGCGATTTAAGCGCACGGTCATCTCACATGGAGTTCACCTAGATTCAAATACATTCCACCCAGAGAAGCCTTAAAATATTCCATAATATCACACACTGGGGACTGAGCCGGCCATTCTAATACCTCAATTTTCTTAGAAGAAAGAATAAAACGAATGGTATCATCAGACCCATTTGTTACTTCAACAAAGATAAAACAGGACTTGGTCCCCAGTCAGTCCCCAGACCTAAATCCCATTGAACATCTTTGGGGCGATGTAAAAAAAGATGTTTTTAAAGATAACCCGGGAAATGTAAAGCAGTTGTGGGCGTCAGTGAGGTCAGCTATTCCTATCGAGAGGTGCAGATTTTTAGTTGACTCAATGCCTCGGCGTTGCGCAGGCAACTAATCTAACAAAATAACATAAAAAGTAATCACTTGTGACAACATTTTTTTGCAGATACGTTTTCTAATGCTACTACTATTTTTTGCACGCCAAATATTTTGAGTTTTTAATAATTTAGCATCGTTTTCTTTGGAAAATTAATATTTGCCTTGAAGTTTTTTTATTTTTCAATAGTTTAGACTGGTGGTAATAAAATGTAATAACAAACTTTTTTTAACTTGAATAAAAATTAATTTTTTTAATTAACTAAAATATTTTTAATACAGCGGTACTATTATATTTCACACAGCTATACTTCCTTTTATTAATGATAGGAAGCGCTTAGTGTAAGACCTGATGTATATATATAGGTATTGCATAGGAGTGTGTGTGTTTGTGTGAATGTGGGTTATTAAGGGTTTTGTGGGAATGGTCTGATAAGCACTTACCTGACTCTTCATGGGGTCTGTATTCACTTGGCACATGTAACTACCCGAATCATTTAGCTGTACATGGGATATGTGAAGTTTCCAGGTGTTGTGACCATTGTGTGTCACTGATAATCTTGGATTTAGAGACACCATATGGGTGTGAATGCCGAGTATTGCTTTAGAATCGGATTTAATCCAGGCAACCTAAAAATATATGTGAATAGACAAAACAAACAATCAAATGAATATAAACTTATATACATACATACATATGCACATATTTCTATATATACATACATACAAGCGTACATAAATAATTTAGTTAATCACATATACAGGCAGACAGACAGACACTTTTATGAACACTTAGATTTGCATGTATGTATGTACTCTTGTGCAGTAGTAGTAGTAGTAGTAGTAATAAAACCTCTTCTTAAAGCATATTTATTCATATTATATGAGGGTAATACTTACTTAGATCTTTAACCACATATTGTTTACGTGCGTACATGCATACATATGCAGGCATATTACAGTTCGTGGTCCATTATAAGTGTGTAGGTGTGTATACATATGTGAAATAATGTTCTTGCAATGAAATTACATATTAAATAGGCCGTCTGCCTTAATGCAGAATAAATTATTCTAAATTCGACTTAACAATGCACTTCACTTTCTTTCAATAGATATTTTTTGAAAAATCAATCAATCAATTAAAACATAAATTTGCGCATTAGGACACGGATAGCTGTTGAATATTTGTAAAAAAAAAATTCCTTCTCGTACACAAAATTCAGTGAAATTTTGAGCAAAGAAAATCTAACTTCCGTGACAAAAAAGAATTAAAAAAAAATTAATGTGGAAAGAAAGCTAAATGATTCTGTTCCTAACCTCAAATTTAATAAAATGAATTGAAAATTTTAAAGAAAACCAACGAATGTTTTTATAATTACGTTTTAAAAATATGACCTTTTGAAATGAGTTTTGTTTAACGCATACGAATGCCGTTCAGATTGATAACATTTTACTAATTTTGGAGTAACGTCAATATTCCATCAGGACATAACTTCTGTATTCTCTAAGCAAAAAAACTGATTCATTGTGTTTTGTGGGACCCTACAAAAATTAAATCTGCAGATATTTGAATAACTGGGGGCTATATGATGGGTGGTGCAACAAAATTTTCCAGTTCTCCCATTTTTTCAGTTTCATTTAAGACACTATGTGGGCTGGTGTTTTCATAGTGAAACATGGTCAGCATAATTCTTATTAATTAATTAAAAAAGAGATCAGCATGGGTTGTTTGATCAAATTTCATAGTGTCAATCCTGGTTTTTAGTTATTATTTATTATACTGGCAGAAACAAATTCAACCACCGTATCAATTCCGCGGTTGGCAACTGTCAATCAAGGCCATCAGAAGAAAGACCTTGACATCTTTCCTCGATTTTAAGACGGTCTTTTTGCATTGGTTCAGAAATTTGTGAAATTTGTTAATCGTATGTATACTTTTGTGACCCTGCACAGGCCTTCACAGCCCACAAAAGTTAACAAATTTCAAAAATTTTTTAACCAATGCAAAATACCGTCTTGAAATCGAGGAAAGTTGTCAGACAATTGTAAAGATTTGCAACGAAAACAGATTAGTTAAAAAATTTCTGAAATATATTATCCGTATGTATACTTTTGTGACTGAGTGTAATTGGTCACAATGCGAGCGATACCATCATGTTTCAAAATAATTGGATATTGTTTATCACCGCAGCGCTTATCAGAAGATGTAAAGAAAGGCTGGAATAGAATCGAGTCAATTCGTCTCGCTAATGTTTCACAATGGCCGAGCTCTATTGCCAGGATTCCCGCCATATCCTCCGATCCTGAAAATGTTACCAAAATCAAGTCAGCAATCCGCTGCTGCCGACACAGAACCATAGAGTTGCCAAGTTTACTGAACTTGCAGAAAGCGCAAGAAAGATCCGACTGTTGCTCCGAAAATCACCGGAAAGCTCTAAAACACGTTGCGATGACGTAAACTAAACTTGTGTTTTTTTTACTTTTGAGTTAGAATATCCTGATTAATTAGGGTAATGGAATAAATCTCATGTCATATTTGAATTTCAAGCTCGCGGGGTTAAAAATCTTGCCGGCCTATATTGTTATTTTAAGTTCTTAAGCTCTTAAAAAATCTTAAAAAACCCAATACTATGAAAGCTGCGTTAGGAGTGAGACAAGTGAAACATGAGAGCAGATAACTTGAATATGTTTTGTTAGAATCTAATTCCCTTTAAGGGAAAAATGTAGAAACCTTTTAAGTTTAAGATCCATTGTAGATATTTAAGAAAATGTTGAGACTTACAATTGTATGGTGCTACCCTTTTACTTACTTTATATTGTCCCAAATTGTTGACTACACACGTGAACGATACATCTCGACCCTGAGGTACTGTTATATTAGGAAGTAGTGACAGAAATTCAGGTTCCGGTTCATCCAGCTGATTATGGCCTAAAGAAACAAACAAATTTACAGAGAACGTTAAGCAAACATGTGACAAAAATTTTAATCCAAACTAAAAAAACATTAAAATGTATATTCTTGTTGATGCTTAATGCAAATGTACACAATGTACAGTATGTCAAGAAAATGTTGTTACATTGTAAAAATCTTTAAAATTTTGAGTTTTCTTTTTCCCGATTTCATTAAAAAAAATTTTTGTTTTATTTATATTAAGAAAATACAATAAAATCTAAAGAATAATAATTATATATTTAAATATAATAAAATTTAAATAAAAATAACATTAAAAGCGAAAATAAAAACTTTATAAAAAGCTTGAGATTTTATTGTCCAGCAAGTGGTTTGATAGTGTTATACTATGTTCAGATATGTACTTTTATTGAGTCAATATTCGGTTTATTGAGTACAATATTTTATGTGTTCAAACATAATAATATACCCAGTTCAGCTGCTTATTCAATATTCATTTGGCAGCTGGTAAACAAAACAGCTGGTTGTTTCAACAACATTGTTTTTATTTTGTTTTGTTGTTTTTTTTGTTTTGTTTATCGTTGTTGTCAAATATCAACAGAAAGCGTTTGCATAATTGTAACATGCGCTCTGAACATACTTATGACAGTGCAGCATTTTAAGTTTTACTCAATATTACAACAATTTGCGTATTTATTGCGCAATAATTAATTGAAACTTTATATGAAATATTGAGCTCAATAATGGCGTTTATTGTGATTTACGTAATAAAAGTGCGTATCTGAACACGGTATTAAATATATACTGTCTCAAACAATCGCCCGTGCAACAAAAACACGGAGACTATTTTCGTAATATTTCAATATTTTATTAAAGTAAAATTGCTGTAAAACTTCTATTGGTGACTATGGCAAATATATATAAAATTTTTTTATAATTTTTAATTTAGTTTTCATAAAAATATCACAAAAAACAATTCACAACGCGAACAAAAAAATTATCCATCCATCAATGGACATTTTCGTAGATTCTTTCAAAATTTGTTTTTAGTAACGGGTTTAATGAAAGTACAGATCACGTGTGAGATTTGTCACACTATTCCAAAATTCTGCAAACATAAGTGCTTTATTCTGTTTAAATATGCAGTTTATTACGTTCATCACAAAACTTTCATTTAAAATATTTACTTACTTATTTAATTGGTCATTACAACCATTCACTCAGGGATTACGACCTAGCTTCGCTGACCACACATGTTGTGTGCATTAATTTTATACATGAGTGGCGGGACCTACAGTTTTAATTCGAATCCAGACAACAGATTTTTTGATGGAAAATTCTTTTACTCTCAGAGTTTTTACCATAGTGGAAGTCGCCAAAGAAATATTAGTTTTTCAATATTTCCTTTTGGTGGAGATGTCTGAGCCAGGGTTTGAACCACGGCCTCACGTCTAATAAGTCAACACATTACCTACTAGACTGCGGCGACTTCTTTGAAATATTTAAATAATGAAATTTTTGTCTAATAATATTTTTACTAACATATGATATTCGTAGAGGTGATCTAACGTAGTTTTATATTCGTGTCCGATTTAAAAGGCTTCTTACATAGAAAATAGGCCCTACATGTACTTATAATCTGAAATTTTATGAAGATTCGTGCATTTATTGAAACGTATTCATAAATTCGAATATTTTTCCATCAGTATGTGGTTTAACAATCAACTCTTTGACGTTTTTAATTTTATGCCCAACTATGAATACCATAGAATTCTTAGATTTTGCAAAAACTAAACAAATTCTATACAATTGTCTCTGCATGAGCTATACGGACAATTATTTGAGTTTAATCATTGAGTTTTTTTGTTTTTGTAGTATAAGTTAATCATTTTTGTTGTCTCAGCTATTTGTAGATTTTTTCTTCTCTGGAAAAAACCTTTGGTGGATCCAAATCGAGCTGGTATTTTTTGAAATACATTTTCAATAGTGTGATGTACGGATAATTGCTTGAGTCAGTGTATAACAAAATATTGGAAAGGAAGGTATTAAAATTTACAACCGGTGACAGATGGAATATATTGTTACGAAAATGGAAATGGTGTTACATCGCTTAGCATAAAAATTATAAACAAAAGCTACAAAAACAAAAACAATGGACTTGTTTACCCGATCAATAAATAAACAAAAATATAGCAACAACATCAGTATAAAAAAAGGGATAAACAAATAAATAAACAGGCAACAACAACACTGCAAGGAGAAACATAAACAAAATACACAAACAACAATAACGTAAACAACATGTTTACATTTATAGAGATTTCGAGAAGGCGAAGTCATTCTCCTTCAAGAGCATTCACTGAGACTGTTTGCCCTGCTGTATAAAATGCAAGATAAAGCAGGCAAGCAGTCAGTAAAAATTCGGTCAGTCTTGTGTGAAAACACGTTGTGTGTGAAGAGAATAATTTTGGTTTGAAGATCTCCGTTATAAAGATCTATTGAACAATTCTTATTGTTTACGCTAAAGAGTGAAAAGAAGAATAACCAATAAAGCAATTGTTGTTGTTTACATCAAGTTGTGAACAGTGGCACAAAGAATTGTACGAACAATATAGAAATTTAATTAAAACTGAACATAAATTTATTTTTATGTTTATTTGTAAAATCAAACGTTTTTAAAAGGTAAAAACGTAACAATATTATCCATCTTAAATGAGTAACAAAAGTTTTAGCTCATTCCTCCTGTATCTCAGTTTTTAATTCCGTATGATTTTTCATATATGGCAGGTTCTTAAATTTTCAGTTGAAGCAGAACGAATTTTGTCACAATTGTAAAGAACTCTGGTTTTCATCCAATCTGCTCCACATTCATGGTTTTTCAATAAAAAAAAATCTTCTATTCCTTTACTGAAATCCATAATGTTGTGATTATGTTTGTGAATTTCTCCAAAAGAAGATTTTAGGAATGTTAAAACATTTTCTTTGCAGACTGTATGTATGTGTATTTAAATTTTAAAAGATGGAAAAACAAAAAAGGACGTACACATTTGCATACAGAAATAGATGCACAGAAATGTAAAACCAGCAACTAAAACAATGTGATGAGCTTGACATTTAATTTTTTTAAAATGGTATTCAGAACAAATAAGTTTTATACATATGGTCACCAACGTAGACTAGTCAGTAATGATTTGGCTTCCTAAATGAGATCTCAGCTGTGACCTCTAAAAAATTAAAAAAACAATTTCTTTCGACGAATCGCTATCGTAACTATTTTCCATGAAAAAGCTACTCAATACTGTTATTCGAAGGTTACATCCCCTATGGATAAAATTAACGCACAAGGGTTCTGCAAGAAGCTGGACTGTAATCCTGCTTGTTGTGTTGCAACAGACTATAATGTATGTGTGTATTTCAAACTTATTTTTAATCAATTAATGGTCAACGCGGCAATTCTTGGAACGAGGGCTGTTTCAACCCAATGATTTAGCACGCTCTTATCATAAAATTGTTGATTGAATCCCAGGATCTGACATTTGTGATTAGTCCATATTCTTTTGATATTTTCCAATTCTGAAGCATCTGGACATAGCATGTAAAGGTTCTTCTTCCATAGATATTGTAGTTGTTGTAACAACGTTGAATTTGTTGCATTTTAAAAGATAAAATGGTATATTAGTACTGTTAATAATTAACTTTAGTATTGTGTTATTATTTGTTGTAAGTTGCAGGAAGTTTGCTGCCACGATCGGTTTTGTTCTAAGACCTAAAAATATCAGTTTCGTACAACTCTCTGGACTACTGAAAATGTGCGGCATTGGGCTAGAGAGTTTGGAATTATTCTCGCCCTCAGAATCTCGACAGAAGTTGAGAGAGAATCGCTCTTTTCCGTTTACGAAGTTTATTTTTTCATCTGCATTCACGTGTGATATAGTACGGGCTGCTTTCCTTAGTCATCGTCTTTGATAAGACACTAATCGATCCTCGAGACATCGCCTGTATACTTTTAAAAAACTAATTACGAAATATATTTTTAAGGTTCCATTTTGACGACGTGATCACATTTTTATTTGTTATGTGTTCACTTCTGTGTTACTTGAATAATTTCGTATTTATTTATGGCCTTTGGGAAGGCGGAGAAGATGGACAGAGTTGGATCTTTAGGTTAGAGAAAGTGTACTTGCCAATTAAGATAAATACAGTACCCGGAGGTCAAGTTGAGCCATTGTATAAACATCCTAGAGGGAAGAGGATAATAGGAGGATAGGGGAAAAGGAGAGGAAGTAGGATAGGGAGAATGAGGAATTACATAGACTAACAAACATACAAGAGAGCGCGACTACACTATTGAAGCTCTAGCACTTTCCAACCAGCTGAAACTAATAAAGAATTTATGGAGAGCCTTGATGTCGGCTCTCGACACAGAATTCAAGTGCTCAAAGAAGCCCCTGCCAAGGGTTTTCAACCTCAACAGAGGAGGTGTTCGATAGTCTCCAACTATTCCTCATCGCAACATATCATGCAACAGTCCGACTGGGATCTGTTCCAGATGAGGTGAATCTTTGTTGACGTTCTTTTCTTATTCGCTACTTTTGTGTTTTCCTTTTCTACTGGATATTTGAAGTTCTTTAAATTTGTTTGTGCGTCCTACATTTTCATCAATTGTTACCTTACTCTGGAATGTAATTAAATATCACCTGCCGTTTATTTTAAGTTTTACCGTTTAGTTATGTTTAATTCTATTTATTCCTCCAGGAGTCTTAATGGAACCATGGCTTGTATCGCCATTGCCCTTATTTGAGTTGATCGCATTTCTGGCTTCCACTATTTAATACCCACACATTTGAATCACCTCCCATGATAATTTATATTCCATCTATTTGTGTTCACGTGTCCATGTTCCCGATCCTTTACTTGATGAGTATTTCTCATAGAGTGATGCCCGCACTGTTTTTGTGATACATAAGCTCTGCTATAATTCTCATATTCACCATATAGTGATCATATAGTGTGCAGGCATCTTTCTAGAAGCTAGTATCCTATAGCTTCTGTCAAATTTCATGAATTCATCTCTTCTCTTAAATATTATGCACGTTTGAATTCGATTATTAACAGAATAGTATGGGGTGAGCCATTCGGTTTAAATTTGAACCATTGGCTATTTCGAATCTGGCAACACCTGTGTCATTACAAACATAATAACGCACTCGAAAAAGTGCGCGAAAATTTGTCAGATCGAATGAGGTACTGTGAGGCCAGCAGAGCCAGTCAAATGAATGAAGTAATCTTCCATTTCTAACAGGAACAATTGTACTTCACAACAAAAAAATTAATTTGGCAAAATTTTTTGTTTTATTGCATTTTTAAATTTAAACTTTTACATGTCCCACCCTATGGTATGAATAAATCCAATGATCTTGAAATGGGTAAAAGTGGAGAACTCTGAGAAATGTTTAATTTTAAAATAAGATTTTCATTTCGGAATGCCATTTGTAAAGGGTGCTTTTTATAGAGGTATAGAAGTTTAAGTTGGCATTACTTTTCAAGATGGCGACCGATTTAACAGCTGTCAAGTGATTTATTCTCAATTTGGTTTGGCAATTCATCATGAATAGACTCACGCCTGAACAACGCTTGCAAATAGTGCAATTTTATTTCGAAAATAATGGTCCTGTGCGGAAAACGTATCGCGCACTACGTCCATTTTATCGTCGACAAAATCGTCCATCAGAGCAGTTAATTCGATTAACCATGGAACGTTTTCGCACCACGTTTACTCTTATTGATAACTCGCATCCCCAGAGACGCTGTACGGTGCGTACAGAAGAAGCTATTGCTGCTGTAGAGCGTAGCATTGAGGAAGACCCGAATGAGTCCATCCGCCATCGAGCACAGGAATTGGATCTGTGTCCATCCACTTTATGGAAGATTTTGCGGAAGGATCTTGGTTTGCGTGCTTACAAAATCCAACTCGTGCAAGATTTGATGCCAAACGATCATCAAGTAAGGCGTAGATTCGTCGAATGGGCCCAAAACGAGATTACCGTTGTTCCCGATTTTCATAAGCGAATTTTGTTTAGCGATGAAGCGCACTTCTGGTTGAATGGCTACGTCAACAAACAAAACTGCCGCATTTGGAGTGAAGGTAATCCTCAAGTGTATGTGGAAACACCGTTACATTCAGAAAAACTGACTGTTTGGTGCGCTTTATGGGCTGGTGGAATCATTGGTCCGTACTTTTTCAAAAACGATGGTGGCCAGAACGTTACAGTCAATGGTGATCGGTATAGAGCCATGCTTACTAACTTTTTCATTCCTGAATTGAATAACCATGATGTCCAGGGGATGTGGTTTCAACAAGACGACGCAACATGTCACACAGCTCGTGCCACAATAGATTTATTGAAAGACACGTTTGGTGACCGCCTAATTTCACGTTTTGGACCTGTGAATTGGCCTCCAAGATCTTGTGATTTAACACCGCTAGACTACTTTCTGTGGGGCTATGTAAAGTCATTGGTCTATGCGGTAAAGTCACAAACGCTTGACCATTTGAAAGACAACATTCGCCGTATTATTGCCGATATACGGCCACAAATGTTGGAAAAAGTCATCGAAAATTGGACGTCCAGATTGGACTACATCCGCGCCAGCCGTGGCGGTCATATGTCAGAAATCATATTTAAAATGTAATGTCACAAGATTATCTTTCGGATAAATAAAATTCATGTCAATCGAATAATCAATCGTTGTTTTATTGCAACTTAAAGTTCTATACCTCTATAAAAAACACCCTTTATGTATAAATTAAAAGCTAATTTTGACTTTAAAACGAAAAATTTCAGAAATTTCATATAAATTGATGGTATTTCATCAATTTCTATGATATCGCACATGGCTTTACATCAATTGAAATGCCGTAGAACTGCTGAAGGGTGCTTAGAATTAAAAGGTAGAAATATGCTGTTGTTAAATGGACACCCACACACACACAGTTTTACATTAGAATTCAGTGAATAGAAAAACTCTCGGGTAAAAACTACTAAACAAGTAACATTAACGGGACAAACGCTTACCAAACACGAAAATACTGCAAAAAAACACACACACATTCAAGTTAAATATTAACATTAAAAAATAAAAAAAATAAAAATAAAAAAAAACTGGAATAAAAATAATTATTGTCTCAAAGCGCAGTCAGTACTCGCACATTTGCATTAAGGAGTACAGGTGCACACAAAAATGGACAAACAGTTAAATAGAGACATCATATATACATACATACCTTGGGCGTATGCCTGATTACTGTTTCTGCTACTGTCACCGTCACCGAAACCCATCAGTAAAAGTATGAAGCCCAGTAATACGCTTATGCAGCATTTAACTCGTTCCATTGCTCCAGTCAACACGTAAAAAAAAGGCGCTCGCGTTTGTTGAATTCACTAGAGCGCACTGTTAAATTAGTAGGTGTCGGGCGGTAAATGAGCACTTTAATGTCTGTTCCCAAGTTATATTGTTCTATGTACAGGCAGTGGTGGCGTATACTTTAGTTATCTGTGAACGGTAGTATGAGTGCTTCAAGACATTGAGATAAATTCTTAATGTGGCTGCTTCCGGTAGTGTCAGTAGTGTAGGTTAATTTGAGTGTTGCTAACGTAACTTCATCCATAGAGAAAATTAAGCACCACTATAGAACGTGAGTATAAGTTGGAATACGTTGCGATGTCGGCATAACAACCATTTTTACTTGCCGTTGGTACCAGAAGACAAAATGATATCTGAGGAATAGTTGGAAAGGTAAACAATGTGTAAGAATTCTTTTTTTTTACTCTTTCTTGTGTACATACATTTTTTATTTTTGAACAAGTAAAACTACAGTGACTCCCAACAACAGTTGATTAAAGTGTTATATTTTTATAATTATGCTGATTAAGAATGTTTATTTTTTTTGAAAAATATCTGACTTTTCTCTTTGGAAACAACCCAATACCAATTAAGAATTTCCTCCAAATTTTAAAGTATTTTCAATATTGCGTGAATTAATGCCCCATGTTCTTTGGTTCCATAACATTTTTATTTTTTTTATGACACCAGTTTACTTTTAGCTAATTTTCGATATGAATCCAAGAAACGCACTCTGTACTCTTGTTTTCTTATGTATTTGCTTGCGGAATACAGTGAACCATTCGATGTGTATATTTTTAGTTGCTATTTGTGTGTATTGTTTACTTATTTTCGTTTATTTTATTTTTGTCTGCTTAACAATACATATCTTATAGTGTTATTTAATAAAATACTTTAAGTACTGATGGTCATAAATCCATGTGAAGGACGGCGAGAGAAGATTTAAGAAACGCAACATATTTCTTAAGTTTTCAAACTCTACTTCAATAATTGCTTGTTCATACGCAAAGTACAGTTCTTGTTATCGACTAAACCAATGCATAAAATGATTTAAACGGTGTTATATAACTCGTTTGTTCGAAAGGATTTCAGATTAAGTTATCGAATATTGTTTGAATTTAAAAAAATAAAATTATTTTTGTTGGAAAATTGTGTAGCATAAGTTGAAGCGAAATTTTTAGTTAAAAAAATCATATTTCTTTAACTTTGAATTACGTAGTTTTCAGTCTATCAAAATCTTCAGAAATCAAAATCACAGTCTATTTAATGTAAATCTCTAAATCATCTTGTTTTAAGGCAGGAAATTATTAAGTGCTTTATAACTGGGACATAAATACCAGAGATCAGCAATGAGTATTCAAAAAGATGAGTATAATCGAATCATAAAATTTCTGATACTTATACGCATTCATACTTATTTTAATATCATACTCATACTGCTCATATTCAATGTTCGAAGTACTCATCGTACTCATACTTAATAATACGCTGTTGATTTCGACTCTTCATGAGTCAACATTTACAGGTTAGGTTAGCTCTGAGTGGTAGCTCTGATTTCACAAAGCTCACTTCTGCACGCATAGCGGCCCGTTTTGATGCCACGGGTGAACGCAGTCCCTGTACTGACCAAGTTCCACCAAAATCAGGGAAGAGGAAGAAGTTGGTCAACGCAAGGGCTGCACATCAAAAGCACGACTACCCCATACTGGAAAACCAGCCAGAAAGTTTGTTGAACGAAGCTATATCCTTGATATCAATAGATGATAGTTCCGTCAAGCTGACAAGAAATGGATAGCCAAATAGCCCATATCTACACCTAGCAAGACCCGGGCACTGATAAAGAAAGTGGATAACAGTCTCCTCTTCCTCAGCGGATCTGCATCCATGGCAGAAATCGTTAAATGTGTCTACCCATAACGCAATGACCTGTAAGCACAGCCACTGTGGTTGAGATGATGTCACGACCAAGACCAAGTAATTGGTTGGTACGACTTCTATCCATCAAGGGCCAGGTGAGTCTAGCTGTGGAGCAGGACTCCTCATTGACCCAGGATAGGTTGGCGTCCCGAGAGGATTTCCGCGCAATGTCCACTTTACCGAGGCAAGTAGCATACCCAGTTCAATTGAAGAGGATTCCGGAAGGAGTGCACCAGCTCTGGCGAGCTTGTCGGCCCTACAGTTCCCCGGAATGTTACTGTGCCCGGGGACCCACACCAGTGAGACACTGGTGAAACGCCCAGAAAGAAGGCAACATTTACAAGAATCACAAAATAAGTATAATTCGCGTACGAACACTACAATACGCACTAGAAGGTTGTGTATTTACTCTGCTTGCTTGTCTCTTTGTCTTTTTTCTTTTTTTGTGAATGCAACAACAACTAAGTCTGTAAATTTTGATGAACGATTCGAGTCACTCGAATCAGTTATAAGTATTTTACTAAAATTATGAATCTAAATGTGTAGGCTTATGAATCGAACATATTTCGAATGCTATGAGTTCGACGTCAACGTTGTACTCATACTCATTGTACTTATACTTGTTGGAAAACTGAAATTTTTAAATAACTGACAGAGTACTTTTTCGGATCAAATGGTACTTTTGTAAAAAACACTTACATACATACATGTTGGTCATTATAACCCTTCAATCAGAATTGATTTTGTGTGTGTTAATTTCATATATGAGTGGCGGGACCTACAGTCTAAAGTCGACTCCAAACGAGAGATTTTTGAGAAACTTTATCATGGCAATTTTATTTACTCTCAGAGTTTTTCCCAGAAGGAAGTCGCCGGAGAAATATTTTTCATATTTCTTTTTGATGGAGATGTATAACCTGGGGTTTGAACTCATAGAATTACGTTGAACATGCTGCCAATGCATTAATAGTTGAGAACTGCAAGACATAAAAAATGTAATAATAAAAAAGTACTGAAAGCGTCGCTGGGCTACGGCGGTATTTTTGGAATGAAAATGTACAGAAAAGAGTAGTAAAGTACTGAATTTTTCAACATTGTTGTTGACTCATTTCAAAATTTCATTAGTGCTGATGCGTAGCGAAAAAATAATTCATTGCTGATCTCTGATAAATACTATGAGCATTAGTATGGGCCATAAAAGTAGCACCAGTCTTAAATTTTCAGTTCAAATAAGGTAATAGATTTTCTGGGTAGTTTTTCTAGATTATGGTGTAGCTTTTTTAAAAAATATTGTTTTATTTTAACAACTTTGTCTAACACTGACATAACGATTAAAAGTTGATTGTAACTTAAAAGAAGGTTTATATTTTATTTATATCGCAGAGAATTGTTGCTGAAATACTCAAAAGATTTCATTTATTAAGATCTTTATGTCAGAAGAACATACATTTGATACAGGCGTACAACTGTGGTGTAATTTATCAGTCGTGGCTTCTTCTACACTAACATTTGAGTTTTAATTATAAAGACAAAAGCACATAACAATGAATTTCTGTTTTAAAATCCCAAAAATATTTCAAATATTCCCGAAAATTATCTGTTTTCCACAATAAAATGGCCATATTTTTTCAATCGCGTTGGAAAAAAGTAAATTCCCATTTTGTGAAAAAAACCCCTGATCTGGCAATACTAGTCACTACAGTGAATAAATGAGATGAGTACATTCGGAGCAGGTACTGCGTGAAAATAAACGATTAGTGCCAACAGACTACATCATCGCCAATTTTTACTTAAATATCGTATAAGCAACTTTAAAATGTGATAACATTTTCATTTGGCAATTCAGGCTTATTCTGTAGGTTAATTAAGGAACTTAATTTTGAAACGCATATACACAATATCTATTATTATACAGATCATTTATAAGAGTCCAGCCTGATGTCATGGACGTGGTAAACTTCCTACCACTCAGTTGAATGAATGAATAAATGTTAGCGAATACTGTCTTGATTAGAATACCGGTGTAGTGCTTTTTCTTCTCAGCCAAGGGTAAACTGGTTCAAGGATATTCTCTTTATTTGTCATAATTTTGTTCATCACACACGTTCAGTTTTAATTTAATACCGAATAATAGATCGGTGCCTGTTTTACTGGCAATATGTGTACATATCGTTTGGATCACAATTTAATTTGTAATACAGCAATTTATAAAAAAAGGTTGGAGTAGTATTCTAGTCTATTCATTTTAATATACACCACCGTGTGTTTGTAGATGCTAACCTCTGGGTCTTCTATAGCAGAATGAACTTTTATCCCTTTTTTGCTATCAATGACGCCTTGCTGTGTAATGCAATCAAGATGTGCTCTTCTGTCAGCTACCTTTAGACAGTCTCTGATTTAATTTGATATTACTGCACACCTTCTGCACATAAGGTTATTATATAGAAGTCTGATGCCCTTTTTCTGTTCTCGAATTTAAAGAAGTGTTAGGTAAGCTTTGGAGTTAGAGCAATAACTTGGGTTTGCCATATAAACATTCGTTTATTTTTCTTGTTTAATCTAGAAACAACAAATTGGTGTCAGAAATAAAATTAATCGATATACTAAAGAGTCAAATCTCTTTAAACCTTTTTTTAATATTATAGCTTATTTTCAAAACATTTGAAACTTGTCTATGACATATTTCAACAAATAAAATAAAAAATTAAAAGTATTTTATGAGTTAAAAGTACAAAAATATTAATTTTTGATAATGTATGTATAATTCACTAATAATTTGCTAGAGAAATTCTCCTCATCAAATTATCATTTACAACTTCTTTTCTCTTTTTCTTTCTATAAATATAAGAAATTCATAAAAATTGTGACTTCACTGTAAAATAATTTATTTGACATTTTGTAATCAAAACAAACTCAAACAGCTGTGCGTTAGTTAACTTCGAAGAGAGAAACACGTTTTGTGTTAGACAAACTCAAAAAGCTAGAGTTAACTAAGTTCGAGGAGGGAAAAAGGGCATAAGCACGCCAACAGAAATTTTAAATTCTGCTTTTACGAAAATTCCGAATTCCAATTCAATATCTTGTCGCAATGAGGTTTGCTGGTGATTTTAATGTTGATGTACTACTAAAAATCCTCAAGCTCGGAAATTACATCTGCCTAATTTTTACCTTGGCGACTTGTTACCAGTTACATTAACTTTCCGTTTTTGTATACGAAAAGAAACTTTGTTTAGGTATCAGAAATAAAATCGCAGACTTACTATGTTTTTGTCTTTAATAGGGCCAATCAAACGATGTAAAATTATTTTAAAGCAAACAAAACTCCATTAAAAATTAATTTAAGTAACGGTACAAACGAATGTTTTTTTATTTAATTTTTTTTTTTTTTTTTTTTTTTATTTATTTATTTATTTATAGTAAATTCAATACAACAAGAACAAGTCTTATTTTAAAGTATTGGTTAGGTAAATGTCATATAGGTTTTTTTGAAATAATAATTATAATTATAATATAAAATTGGAAATTTAAAGTTAATTTCAGTAAAATAATAAATTTAAGAATTTTTAGTCGCAAAAATATTTCTTCGGCGACTTCTTCTCAGCAGATTTCTGGCGAAAGCTCTGAGAATAAACAAAATTGCCATGAAAAGTTGTGCAAAAAAATCTGTCGTTTGGACTTAAAAATGTAGGTTCCTCCACTCATGTATAAAATTAACACACACAACATCAGTGGTGTGCGAAGCTAGATCGTAATCCTGACTGAAGGGTTGTAATGACAAATTATGTATATAAAAAGTGACATACATTAAGAGTCTTCAGCTAAAACGTGAACATAGCTCTTTTAAAAATCTCTCTAAAATAAGAAATCCAAAACTGACCCTCTATCATTGATTAATGTTGATTGGTCTGATTCACTCTCTAGATAGTTAATGTGTTAATTAACTGATTGGTCATCAATTGCCTACTTATCTTAATACTCAAGTTATTGTATAATTTGAAGATTCTAAACCGACCATCCTCATGTCATATTGACAGTTAGGTCAACTAATGAAAATAGTTACCTCAGTCAATTCTGATCATTGCAGATGGTCGTTTGTATTCTTAACGACCACTAGCCTATGTTTTATGTTTTGGCACAGAATCAATAGCATCATTAAATGAGAATCGAAATCGTATCATAGGTAATCGTCACCGCCAACAGTCAATCTGGTACCTGACTTAGTTAAGGAGAATAAGAATACGATTTAAAAAATCGAACGTCTTCAACTAACATATACTCGGTAAATCTGCACTTACAAGTTTTACTTATTTCATTTAGAAATATATTTCAATCACGCTTTAGCATGACCCTCTTTTCCATTGCATTGTTATAGATATCACCCTCCCAATACCGCTATTTGTAGAGATCACGCTTCCACCCATATTAGAACAAAAATGATGGGTGAGGGACACAAGAGTTTTAGACGGAAAATATGTGATGAAATCGACCACTTTATTTTCATGCAATATTACAGGAACATATAAACTTCAACAAGAGTTCATAATATTCATTAAAGTAATTAATTTCTAAGATCTTGTGAATGTGATGTAAACATTGTATGATAATTAACTGATTGATAATGATTAGCCATGAATACTCCATTACTCTGATTTTATTTAATTTTAATTTAAACAAATATAAATGAGTTACACATAATGGAAATCCGGTACGTTTTAAATTTTTATGACGTTTATTAACATTTTCTTAAGAGGTTAATGCACACCCTGATCTTGACCGAAAAAGAAAACTTAGGAAAATAGCATTAAAATTTCGGACTTTTTTCAGTTTTTGTAGTGTTTTTCTGTTTATTTTCCTTACTTAATTCATTTGTCCAGTGAATGAAACATTTGTGTATACCTTTTTAAAAGAAAAATAAAATTTCAACATTTTAATTCGCTTTTATTTCACCACTCCATATTTAAATAAAATAAAATACGCATTTTGACTTAAAGGTGTTCAAGTTGTCTGTATTAGAATTTATTTATTCGTCGAAATTAATACAATTTTTGAACATCAGCCCATCATTCTTTAGTTTTAAAATATGACAATATTTCAGCGTAAATAAAATACGTCTGTATGGTTCAAAAGTATAAATAGAAGAGAGAGTTTATTATAATTATTAATACATATATAACATAACATAACATTTAGGAACACTTTAAATACATGAAATCTTTATTTGAATCGATAGTACGGTCCATATAATTTAATGTTTGAAGATTATTTCATGAAAATGTTGACCGCTAATGGGCCTCAAATGCTCCATCCGCTTAGTCCAATTTTGGCATACTCTTTTTAACATTTCGGCCGGTATCTCACGAATAAATGCTTCAATGTTGTCTTCCAATGCGTCAATTGAAGCGGGCTTGTCTGTAAAATAGTCTAAAGGCGTTAAATCGCACGATCCGGTCCCGAACGTGAAATAAAATGTTCATCGAACTCGCCTCTCAATAAGTCCATTGTTACGCGTGCTGTGTGGCATGTGGTATCGTCTTGTTGAAACCGCATGTCATGCAAGTCAAGCTCTTGCATTTTGGGTAAACAAAAGTTGGATATCATCTCACGGTAGCGCTCACCATTCACAGTTACGTTACGATTCGCAGCATCTTTGAAGAAGTACGGTCCAATGATGCCACCAGCCCATAAACCGCACCAAACTGTGACTTTTTCTGGATGCATTGATAGCTTTTGTAATGCTTCTGGCTGATCTTCACTCCAAAATCGACAATTCTGCTTATTTACGTATCCATTGAGCCAAAAATGTAGGTTTAAAGTAGGGTTGAACCATTGTTAAATTTCTTAGATTTATCAATGGTTTACTACAGGTGTTTTAAGCTAATTATCGTTTTTGGATATACTTTTATCGAATTTAGCTTAACAACGGTTAGTAAGCATGTTGAAAGTTTTTTTGCATAGGACTGTAAAGCTTTGACATGGCCAGTACATACTTTGAATTAACAAGATTGATGAAAACATCTGGAAAAATAGTAATCGAAGATTCTTATTTTTTTCTTGAAGAATTTCTATAGAAATAACATTTCATTAAGGGCAGTTAATATTCCAGAAGTTACGATTTTACAATCAATCTAGTGTTTTCATTCGTTGTTCTACATAATCTGCCTTCTCAGTGGCATTTTGTGCTTGGCATAGCTAATTAAAGTTAAATTATGTTTGAATCCAGACAATTGGACAAACACCAGATGAGCCAAATCGCCACCGTGATTAATTAATTTACTTATGTATGTTACTTCGTTTAAGATGTTGCTTAGTAAATTGTTTTTGCTAGTTAGCGGTTGATTTCTACGACTCTGATCCATTAGTCTAAATACTGTTGTACCGGAAAGAATTCCATTTGTATTCTATTGTTTCCTACAAAACTGAACGACATTGTTTAACAGTTGAACTTTCTGTATCGTATCGTGCAACAAGAAATTGGTCGCGAGCAATTCCCAATATTTCTGTATTAATTCTACAATGATTTTTAACTACTCAGAATGCTATGTAGTGGGAAGCTTCCTATAAAACTCACACTAAATTTCTATGAATATTTTTGAATGTTTTATGTATACAATAGCCTGACAGACGTCATTTCCTGGGTAGGCTAAATAAGCAAAATAAACATAAAATGTATTGCGTTTCCGATGTTATATCGTATATATGTATGTACGTGTACGTGGCATTTAATAATTAATCTCTAATTTAATTGAAATTCAAACGAAAAATCCTCTTTCAATTACCCTTGAATTTATAAATTCGATTGCAAAAAAAAAAAAAAATTAAAAGGTTTTCGAAACAAGTAACAGTTTCCATAACAACGGATTAAATTTAATTCTAAAATTATGTACGTATGTATATGCGTACCATACAATTATATCCATGCAACAAAATGCTAAATACACAAAAAAAAAAAAATAAAAAAAAAAAAATTCAAAACAAGTCTCCTTTTTTGTTTGGTTGGAAACAAATTTTTCTGTAAAACAAATGCGGTTCTTTTGTATTTTGGTGAATAAACGATTGTGGCTTTTACTCACAAAATTCTAATCACAAATACTAAGAGCTTTAAAACATGCCCATGCTATCGTATACATATGTACGTACATACATACATACATGCATATGTATGTACTCACATATCATTTAACTTAACTGGTGGCAAAAATGGTATCATATGAAATTATTCAATTTGAAGATATCCTGATATTATCTACATACATGCATATGTATGTATCTAAACATTAATAGTAGTATTATAGTAGTAGTAGTGTAATATGTGTAGGTATGTTTATACATATATACATATATGTACATACATACATACACATTTATGAAAATATGAAATTTTAAAAAAAGTGAGCATCATTTCGAAAAGTTTTTGAGTTTACATACATACATACATTCATTCATTCATTTATTCATTTACACTGGTTTTATTTCATTTATTTATTAAAGTTCTATTCAAATTGTGTATTTCATATGAAAATGTGCATTCAAAATCACATTAGAAAGTTTTGTCAGTCTGTCTGTATCTGAAGAGAATAAGAAAATATGTACTTGACTGATGATATTTTGTATTTTTTTATTTTTATTTTTTGTACGACCTTACCCAGTTGACAATTATGTTGAATAATTTCTAAATAAAACTAAACACAGGAACATATACTATATACATACATACAAAATTGGTCATTACAACCCTTCAGTCAGAATTACGACCTAGCTAAAAATATGCAGTGGTGAATTAAAAGTGAATTAAAACGTCGAAATTTTATTTTTCTTTTAAAATCATTCTTTTAATGACAAATGAATTACGTGAGGACTCTTTCACATGAAAATAAACAGAAGTACACAACAAAACAGAATAAATTCCGAAATGTTAATATAGTTTCCGTAAATTTTCTTTTCTGTCAAGCGTTATGGTAAGATCAGGGTGTACATCAACTTCTTAAGAAAAAGTTCACAAATTTCAGAAAAATTTAAAGTGTAACGAATTTTGGTATGATAAAATTCATTTATATTTGTTTAGTATTCAGTGGTAATCATTATTAATCAGTTAATTATCACACAATGTTTACATCACATTTAAAAGATCTTAAAAATTAATTACTTTAATGAATATTATGAAAGTCAACAGGTTTCTGTAATATTGTATGAAAATAAAGTGATCGATTTAATCACATATTTTCCGTCTAAATTTCTATTGTTCCCCATACGAAATTTTTTCCTAAAATGGGTTAAGTCGAGATCTCCACAAATGGCGGTATTGGGAGAGTGATTTCTATAACACTGCAATGGAAAAGAGGGTCAAGCTAAAGTGTGATTGAAATGTATTTCTAAATGAAATAAGTAAAACTTGTACGTTGTATATGTACGTTGGAGATGTTCGATTTTTTAAATCGTATTCTTATTCTCCTTAACTAAGTCAGTTGGCGGTGACGATTACCTACGACATGATTACTATTCTCATTTAAAGTTGCTGTTGATTCTGTGCTAAAACATAAAACATAGGCTTGAGGTCGTTAGTCATACACGAGATCATCTGCAATGATCAGCATTTACTGAGGTAACATTTTAATTACTTGACCTGACTGTCAATATGACAATGATGGTGGTCACCATTGAATTCAAATTATACAATAGCTTCAGTATTAGGATAAGTAGGAAAATGATGACCAATCAGTTCATTAACACATTAACTATATAGAGACTGAATCAGAATAATCAACATTAATTAATGGTAGAGGGACAGTTTTGGATCCCTTACTCTAGATAGATTTTTAGTCCTTAATGTGCTATGTACACTTTTTAGCTGAAGCTTCTTAATGTACAGAATTCAGAATGTCGCTTGTATTTTTATATACATACATACATAATTGGTCATGACAACGATTAAAATCTAGCTTCTCACACCACTTGTGTTGTGTGTGTTAATTTCACACCTGAGTGGCGTGATCTACAGTTTAGAGTCGACTCCGAACGACAGATTTCTGAGAAACTTCTCACGCCAATTTTTTTTTTACTCTCAGAGTTTTTGCCACAAAACACTGAAAATTCCCATCTTTATTTTGAAAATCATAAAAGGTTTTTAAAAATTTTTATGGCATTTGAAACTTTGATAAATACATGAATACACTGACTCAAATAATTGTTCGTACACTATGCTATTGAAAATATATTACAACTCGATTTGAGTCAACTAAAATTTTTTTCAAAAAGTTTACATTCATTGCAAATACAAATTAAATAAAAAAAAACTCAAGAAATAAGTTCAAATAATTGTTCGTACAGCTTAGTTAAAGACCTTTGCAAATGTAACGATTTTATTGAATTTGTATTGTTTTTGCAAAACCTAAGAATTCTGCGTCATTAATAGTTATTCACGTCAATGGAACATAAAAATTAACATCAAATAACGAAACAAACACTAAAAAACAATCAATTCGTGTGACGTTAAGGAGTCAGTGTTAGATTCAAGTGTTAAACTTCATAATGATGGTAAAATTGCATAATGATGGTTAAAAAGATTATCAGTTCAGGCAATACAGGAAGAAGTCAAGTAAATAAGATGGATGGTGGATGCCTCTTAGGAAAGTAAAATCAAATAGGCAGGTTGATTAAAAGAAACCAAAACCAATTATTCGTAATTTTGAACGTTATTTAATGCGCAAATCTTACGAAATGTTCTTTTTTTAAAAGCGAATGTAAGACATGTTTTCCACGTAAGAATTCTTTTTCTTTTGGACATGGCTATAAAACTACGTATAGGTTATGCCCCAAAATATATTAAAAAATAAAATGGCTTCTGATAAATTATTATATTTACGGGCAAGAGTAAATTTAACATTTTTGGAACAGATGGACGGAACAGACGATTGTTGTGGCGGAACGAAAATACCGCCTTACAATTAAAGTACTTAAAAGAAACCGTGGTGGCATGAGGTGCATTGACCACTGTGAATGCCTCAAATCTTATATTTTTTTAAATAAAAACTACATTATTTGAATATTTTAAAACAAAATTTTTAAATGGGTGGCCAAGTAATATCATTTTCGATTCCGAAGATCCGATTCATCCAAGATTGTGAAAAAATAATTTGTATAGAATGTAAAATAAATAATACCTAACCAATCCAGACTACAGATTTAAACACAATAAAACACCTGTAAAGTATTTTAGAAAACAAAAATTTTAAAGCACACAACAACTAATAAGTATATGCCACAAAGATACCATAGCAGTAAAAAATCTGGCTCTTTCTATTAAAAATCTTTCAGAAAAGGATATTGAATCCGTTATTAAAAATGAATTTCGAATAAATCAATTTTAATGCCCATTGCTGTATGGATATTTTTTAAGTTATCATTTTGAACTATTTTTTGGAGTAATTTTTATAAAAAATAATTAAAACTTTTAAAGCAAACTTTTTGTGTCTAATTAGTCTAAGCACAAATTGAATTTTTAAAACGATTTTATTTTATTCAGATCGGGTGCAGGGGCAATTGTTTTGGACTATAAGTCTACTATATACATACATACATATATTCAGCTTAGAAATAAATACAGTAGTGGGTAAAGCATATGCTACTAAGGTAGTATTCCAATTCTTCAATTACATCTTTCTTCGTGGGTTGGTTTTAATACTTCACTTTTGGTTCATTTATAATTTTTTTATTACTTTTTTGTAATAACAACATGACTACTTTTCTATTTAACAACATAAAAGCTATTGTTTGAATAAGGACGTATGAGTTTCTCTGTTCAAAACATGTTCGTTCCTACATACTTCAGTCAGGATTAAGACCTAGTTACTTACACCACTTATGTTGTGTGTGTTAATTTCATACGTGAGTGGCGGGACCTACAGTTTAAAGTGGATTCCGAAAGACAGTTTTTTGGAGAAGCTTTTTCAGGGCAATTTTTATTTACTTTCATAGTTTTTACAGAAATCTGCTCAGTCGCCGGAGAAGTATATTTCATATTTCGTTTTGTTGGAGATGTCCGACCTGGGGTTTGAACCGTGGCGTCACGTCTAATAAGTCAACACTCTACCTACTAGACTACGACTACTAATTGTAATTTTTTAAAACATTTCCACATTCAGGTGTTTAAGAAATAATATATTTTTTTTAAAAGAGTTACACATGATAATACAATTTCGAATTAAATATAAGAATTATTTGCGACTACCGTAGAAAACTTGCACTAAAATATTATAACCCAGACCCATCAATTTATCGAATATTCAATAAGAGAAATATCCATGCGATTCGTAAAGGAAGAAGACTTTCAACAGTATGTGGATACACAAAATATTTTATCGTGAAATAAACCAAATATTGTAAATCTTTTCCTAGAGAAGTAATAGAATAAATTTCCATTGATACCACCATTTCACCAATAAAAAAAGTGTTTTCAGGAATACGGTACCAAAAGCTATGAGAATGATAAAGACATTTTTGTATTCAAAAAACAGAACAATTCGGCTTAACTTCATCCGAGTACAAGTAGTGGATCTTCGAAAATCAGATGGAAGAGTGGGTAAATTTGCATACAAATTACAGTGCGATCTTTAGTAGTTTAAGAAAAATTGTTTCAAGTTTTAAAATTTCCTAAAGACTTGTTAAAAAGAAAATAATAGTTTTTGTACTTACTTATTTATTAAATACAATGCAATTACAAATTATATTCTAATTAATATATACACGAGCTGAGTAACTTTGACCATATGCTCGGTGTAGAGTCTCTGGTGGGAATCGAACCCACGACCCTCACGCTAATAGTCTAGAACACTACCCACAGAGCACCCAGTTTTTGTACTTAAAAACATCTTTTATTCAATTACATTGGAAATCAGTTCATCCAGCTTCTGATTTCATATTTTAAAATGCGTTCAAATAAATTTTCTTTCAACCGATTATATTCAATTAGAGAACAATGTCTACAACATATTCATAAAATTTTAAGGAAACATTGACATTAAAAACTATGCTTATCGACGTATTTTTACTCAAAATATATTCAACAAAATTCTGTACTTAAAATAAGGAGTGCTGTTGAAAAAATTTGGGTATACACTTAAATATAAATTATAAATAAATAAAAATATATTTAAACCAAAAAGTATCAACGGAAAAAAGTAAACAATTTCTTTCATATGAAATTGTATTTCACGAAGCCACAGGTAAGACCAGTTTTCAAAGGGTAAGACTATAGCAGTATTTAAAATTTTATTTAATTTTTTTATTTAAAATATTAAAATTCGAACATTTTTATTTGAAAAAAAAATAGTGGAGATTCATATTTCTTAATTCGATGTAAATTTTTTGTATCAAAATTCGTTTACTTTAAATAATACAACATTGGTTAACTACTATGTATGATGCCTTGCTTCTTGTATATATGTATGTACATATGTATGACTTTAATATTCAAATGCAATGCAAGGAAATGCGTAAATGTTTAAATAAATTGTAATTATTTACATGTATATCTGTTTCCTAATTTAAAAACTATGTACTCGTATCTGCTATAGTTTTCTATTTTAAGGTGAACTTGTTATGTGCAACACATGTAGGCATTTGTAATTAATTAGTGTTATTAAAATATCAAAACAGTGTTTAAAATTTATTCTGAATTTGTAATTCTCATTATCACTTATTTTATAAAACAAATTACAGAAATTAATTTGTTAACAATATTTCAATTCTTTCGTTGTAGATTTTTTGTTGTACTTCCGATATTTTACGTACCAGACATTGGAAAAAGTTTTAGAAATTTAATGTTTACATGCGTAATTCTTTGATTTTTTCTTGATGTTTGATTTTCCTTATCAATTCACAAATTATAGGATTGTGTAATTTTATTCTTTCGCATGGAGTATCTGCTCTAAGATATTCTCATTATCATTTATTTTGTAAACAAAATTACAGACATTAATCTGTTAACAATGTTTCTATTTTATGTTTGTAAGTTTTATGTTCCACTTCCGATATTTTACGTACCAAACATTGGAAAAAGTTTTAGAAATTTAATGTTTACATGCGTAATTCTTTGATTTTTTCTTGATATTTGATTTTCCTTATCAACTCACAAATTGGGAATGGGATATTATTCTTTCTCATGGAGTATCTGCTGTATTGTTTCTATACATTCACTAAGATATTCAAATTTACAAATGGATTACATTCTCATGGTATTTTAAAAACAAACCGATTGTATCTTCCTGAAAATGTTGGTTATATTGGTCAAGGATTAAAAAGGAACAGGAAACGTAATTTAAAATTTCCGTAAATAGATGTTTTAATATTTATTTTTAATAATTATAAAGGCCGTTAAACAATAAAAATGTATTTTAACACAGATGCATACACACATATTCCATGCTTTAGTTATTTAGTGACCTAATTTTAATTCATTTAAAATTATTATTTTTATGGAAAAATTTTCTATTTATTTTCAATTTTTCAGTTTTAAATAATTTTTTAATTGGTTTGGATACAATGTACATACATACCATTTTAGATATAAAAATTAATATAAAATAAATATAATAATATTATACACACAAAATTGATTTGAATTTGTTTCAAATTCATAAAATCATATGATAAATAAAATAGACACTAAATTTCTTTTTCTTAATTTCAATTTAATTTCAATATAGTTGATGACCTCATAGAGCTCATATATGCGGAAAATATCGCCATTTGGTACTGAACCATCGTATGTATCACCTGTGGCCAGGAGTAATTCAACAATCGTAGGCTGACATCATTTTCGATAATAATGGTAAAGCCAATGTAACTAAATTCATTGACAACGTCGAAGATATAGTTGTTGACAGCAACTTGGATTCGTTAAGCCGCACATCCCCTAATTCGCCGTTATATCAGTACCAGACCCATCATGCCATACGCCTGTTCTATAGCACTAAGGTAGCGGTAATATGTCGCTTTTTACACCCATTGATGTAGTTGTTGTCGACGTTACAAAGCATTTGAACACTTTTGTTGCAAATAGTGTCAATGCGGTCGACTTTCGCCTTCCTTAGAAAAATCTTTATGATGAAGTGTTAATGAGATTGCATCACGACAGTCGCCATATCTGAAATATCACAAACGCTGGGAACTACTCAATGCATAGTTCGCAGACAGGGATACCAAGCTTCGAACGAACCATTTGACCACACAAATGTTTTTATACTTAGTTTTACAGAAAATAGAAAATATAGAAATAGAGAGAAAATATTTGTTCTCAGCAGGATTTAGTTTAATTTTATATTTTTCCGGACAAACGTGAACGTTAAAGTCCAACAGAACCAAATAGGCCGATCTGTGTCGTCAGTTTAAATCACTACCACATGAGATGACCATATCCTCAAATTTAATTTATCTAATATAGCAGCTGTATGGCACATACGTAGCTTCGTCCTGTTGAGACAACATGTTTTTGGTGCTCTGATTATTTAATTCAGGCAAATATATTTGATAAACACCTACCTATAGTGCTCGCCGTGGACAGTGGTGGCCTAACATATGACAGTCCAAAATCCATACCAAGCAGTAATTTTGCATTGGATTCTCTTGGATCTTATGTGGATTGTTGTTGAAATGGACTTGCTTTAAGCATTGTATAACTAAGGTGGGCGAATTTCGGGCCTGTAGTCTTGTTTTATTTATTTTATTTATTTATTTGTTCAAAACAATACAGCAAAACTAAATCTTATATTACAGTATTGCTTAGCAATTTTTACTAACATTTATTCAGAAACATTTATTTTAACTTAATTAACATAATTTAACAAAAAAATCAATATAAAAAAATAAAAGATACTTAAAATTTAAGAAAAAAAGGAAATTTAAATAAAGAAAGGGGGAAAAAAACATTACAGCACAATATTACAACAGTATTAAAAAATAAAAAGAATATCACAATTATAATAAAACTAAGGAGAAACAAATTTACAAAAATTAGAGAACATTAAGTAAAGTGTTCGAAAATGGCAGTTTTGAAATGCTTTGCATTGCTGATCATTTGTATTTGAGGGGGAAGTTGGTTCCAGAGACGAATGGAGTGAATAAAAAAATGTTGTTGAGAGATGGCCTTGTTATATTTCATAGAGTTTATCCTGTTCCCTCTATTCGATCTAGAAAATATTAATCTCTCATACAAATAAGGTGGCTGTCGACTATATATAAGTTTGTGTAGAAATAGCAAAATCCGGCAATTCAACAAACTGTCAAATGTGACATTACAAATTAGTCGGGCGAAATGTGATATGCTCATATTTCTCCTGATGCCAAAAATGTATCGTGCTATAGCATTGTAAGCTACGTTAAGTCTCCGTCTGCTAACTGCATCGCAGCTAGCAAACAGCTCACAACCGTACATGAGAGTGTGTAGTAAATATGTCTTCGCTAATAGCATTCGAATATTAGTTGGTGTAAAATATTGTGACATCCAGGGATTTCGAAGCATCGCAAAAGTTTTTCCACAGTTCATTTTTACGTGATCCGACCAATTTAGTTCTCTATTCAGAGTTACGCCGAGACTTTTAGCCGTTCTCACAAATCCTATATTCGATCCATTAATTCGAATTGGTGGTAAATTCCAGATAAAATTTTCAGGTGCTCCAATCAGTAACGCCATTGATTTGTTGGGATTTATGCTTAGACCATTTGCAGATGCCCATAAATAAATTTGACTCAAATCCTGATTTATCAAACGGATGCAGTTGGTAGCATCACTACCAGTACAACCCATGTATAGCTGCACGTCATCAGCGCATACATGTGTATTTGGCAATGTTTTATCTGCAACGGTAGGTCATTAGCATAAATCGAGTACAACAATGGGTCAAGTATAGAGCCCTGTGGCACACCCCTTGGCATTGAATAGCTCCTGGATATAACTGAGTTATGGCTAACGCTTTCACTTCTGTCGCCTAGATAGGAGGAGATCAGTTTCAGTGCTGTTGAGGAAAAATTGCACATTTATTTCAGTTTAAGTTTCAATATGGAATGATGTACAGTGTCAAATGCCTTACAATGATCCAGTAGTAGAAGAAATGACATAGTGTGCCGTTTATCAATCTGGCACCTAATTTCCTCGGTTACATCAACCAACGCACTAAGACAGCTGTGCCGTGGTCGAAATCCGGATTGCCTTTTTGTCAATAACGAGTTAGTAGACAGATAACTACTAATTTGCAAATAAACTAATTTTTCAAAGACCTTCGATAAATAAGGCAATATAGCAATAGGCCGAAAACTTTTATCCTGTTTTAAAATTGGTATGATCTTAGCATGTTTCCATACAGAAGGGTACGTAGAGGTGGTGATAATTGTATTGAAGAAATAAGTGAAGTAAACAAGTGTATATGGGGGCGTTAGTCTAATAAATTTTGGATGCATACCATCATAGCCAATAGCATTAGATCTAACGTCAATAAATGACCTCAATACCTCCTCCTGCCTAAAGTGCATGAAATCGAATTCATGCGTTTGCCGTTGATTTAGTCTAATGCCATCATAAAAATTCATGTCCACAGGTGGCAATGGTATATTTGCAAATTGGCGGTTTACCTGATCTACGTCAATTTCCTGGGGATCATCACTGACACGATTTACCAAACCCAAAGTATGAATTTCCCTCCACTTTTTCCGTGAGTCAATACAAGTTCGAAAATGATTGCCATAAAACATTGATTTGGATCTCCTATTCTTCGCATTAACGGCAGCCCTTGCAGCTTTAAAAGTTTCGTAAAGTACAGAAGTCCTAAAGCGTTTCCACCTGGCATATTCACGATTCCGAATGTCAATCAGATCCTTAATATCAGAAGTGAACTATGGTCTATCAGTTCTAAGAAATTTCGTTCTTACACGAATATGCTTTTCATAGAGATATTTCAAGCCATTGTCAAAATAGTTTATTTGTTCATCACCAGAACAATTAAAAACCACTTGACTCCAATTTAAGGAATATAGGTCAACAGCAAGGGAATTATAATCTATATTCTTGAAGTCTCTGTACTCAAACGTTTGAGTTTTTCGGGATTTCTTGATCCGATAATCGTATGATATGAGTAACATATCATGGCGCGAAAACATAGATGCAGATAGTTGATCAAAATTTAGCAAATGAGAGATTTTATTAATAAAACAAAGATCTAGAAGAGTACTCGAAATGGACGGAAAATGAGTCGGATTTCTACCATTGACTAAGCTAAAACCAATAGTGCTCATATCTTCTAACAAACTATTATCCTCTAAAATATTAGCATTAAAATCACCTGTCAAGATAATATGGTCATACCCAAGAGTATGCGAACTAAGCATTTCCAACATTAGCTCCATATTTATATGTCTGTTAGGCCTATATATAGTACCAAGCAGTAGCTTTTCATCATTATTAAAAATTTCCACCAAAATGTACTCAATATTGCCGCCATCATTCCTACTCTTCTCTCTACACGTAATGCCTGTTCTGGTGTACACCGCAACTAGCGCAACTAGTTGTCCTATCGGATCGAAAGAGACGATATCCCTTCAAATTATACATATTACTATCCACATTCGTGAAAAACCACGTCTCCGATACGCAGATAATGTCAATTCCAGAATTTTCAAAAAGAAGACGAAATTCATCCATTTTATTATTCAAACTTTGAGCGTTAATATGGCAAATCTTAAGTCCGGAGTCAGTTTTCGAAAGAATTTTCAACATGATATCAAGATTTTCTCTAGAACCAGCCCTCATATTATCACAAGTCACCATAGTTATATAGAATAATTAGTTCAACAATGCAAATGTAGAATAGTCGCCCGAAATGCACTATAAAAGTTACAGAAAATAATGATAGAATAATAATAAAAATAAATACTAATAAATAGCCCATAATTATGAATATAGATAGATATGCGAATATTAATTTAGATAGAAAATAGATTTTATGATAAATTAATTGTTCGAAAATTAATATAAATTTCCTTACGAAAATAATTTGATTGTTAATGAATACTGTTTTACCGCATGCAACAGTTATATAGAAGGCTTGACACACCATTGTAGTTAAAAATTGTAAATTTTGTTGTCTTCAGTACCTTCACTCTTCGGCAATTGGTCCCGATTTAGAAGAGCTTTGTAATTTATAAGTATTTGTACGAAGTTGTATTGATTTTTCGATGTTAATTTTAAGACCTACGCCCTACATTTTTCGAAAGTATAGTGTTGACGTTTATATGATAGAAATATAAACATGATCTGCATCTTTTAAATCCTGCCTGTTGTTTACGTATGCCAGGTGTCATGCAGTTCAGATTTATTTGAGCAAACCAAATAATGTCACGCTAGCCTCTACAATACGCCAAAACCCGCTTTTTTGGCAACGTAACAATTTCGTTATCTTTTCATATTTTTTCAATTCTCCTTTCGTCTTGTGCAACCCTTGTGCTATGCTGTAAAATATTTGCCATACTTAATCCGATCGGTCGGAGAACTGGCATGTTCTGCAGATTTATTGTTTTTGAGGTCTCTGAGAATTTGATGTACTGCCTCGTCCGATGGCTAAGCGGAAAGTATTTGGTTATTGAAGTTACATCGCATATTCGCCGAAAAACGGAAGTGTCATCATTTGACAGTGAATTTTTTTTCTCTGAAAAATATTTATCATCTGGAATCTTGGTTTTTAAAAAGCAAATAAAATTGACATGAAAAGGTTTCTTAAAAACCTGACGTTCGAAGTCGACATTAAACTGTAGATTACGCCACTCAGGGTTTAATTTAACACATAATATGTAAAGGGGTGTAATGAAAGTAAATAAAATTATCATATGTTTCCAGTATTTGTCCGCTATCGATATTGGCATCTCTTCGAGTAGTAATGTCATCCAGTGAATCAATCTGGTACTACCGATGGACAATCAATAATTATTGTTGCATCCAGAATCGAGTCTGTGGACACACATTATCGATTTGAGGCCTTCAATATCAGAAAGCGCACTTTATGTTATTATCCATTCCGATAACGCTGTACATTGAAGCAGTGTTTTTTCTGCCTTAGCTAACGAGTATTAATAAAAAATGATAGTCCAATGCTATGCGGAGAGAAATGTTTACCATTTATATAATTTCCTTCTCAGAATGTCAGGTTTGTTATTGCCAAACTCTCTGCACACTTTCACTCTCATGGTCTTTCAAAGAGCATCTTTACATTACATATAGCAATTTGTATCCGTCTTCTATAATTCTCCTGAATAAGTTGAAGCAGTGACTGCATAATCTCATCATAATCTCATCTCTTAATGAGATTCAGGAAATCCGTTCCGAATAAAGAAGTCTGCAAAAATTGACACCTCTGGCTCCAAGTGAAATTTATTCGGAAATGATCGGAATAGCCAGTGGTGTTGTCGAGCCGGTACTTCCTTTTTGGACAGGAACTCGTTCCGGAACTAAAGATGATTTCTGATAACGAGCATTGGTTGACGTTTTGAAAAAAAAAAAAAAATAAAAAGAATTGCTGATTTTTTTTTCTAATTTTTGACGAATTTTTATATGTATTTTTATAAACAAGGGTTTGAACCGAACCCGAACCGGAACAAAAACCGGAACGAACCGGCTTGTTTTTCCGAACCGTGAACAGGAGTCCGGAACGCGTTCCGGTAAAAAAAAATTAGCACAACACCACTGGGAATAGCCCAGCCTAAAAGGCTACTGAAGTCGCCGTAGTCTAGTAGGTAGTGTGTTGGCTTATCAGACGTAAAGCCAGGGTTCGAACCCCAGGCCAGACATCAAAACAAAATACAAAAAGTATTTCTTCGGCGACTTCCTCTCAGCAGATTTCTGGAAAAACTCTGATAGTAAATAAAATTGCCATGAAAAGTTTCTCAAAAATCTGTCGTTCGGAGTCGACTTTAAACTGTAGGTCCCACCACGCATGTATAAAATTAACACACACAACATCGTAATCCTGACTGGAGAGATGTAATGATGTATGTTATGTAGAAGGCTATGGAATCACTGTATTGTTTCTCAAGCGGAGGTGTCGGCAAAACAGATTGCGGCGAGAATTATTGGCAATGGAAACATTCCCAAGTGGAACATTACCGTATTTTTTAATTTTCAGGCGAGTATCAAAATTCAGTGCTCGAATTCGAACGTGATGACCTCCAAGGCGGTATTGCAGATATATATATCAGCAAAATAATGGTAGCGATATGATCCCATCTTTATGGGGTACCATGTACATTTCCATTTCAGTTAACTGTAGACTAGTTAAACTGACCAGACGAGGCACAACTATTGAACTATCGGATGAATTCTCGACATTGGTCTTGGACACCTTGTTAATAATTTAGAAGCTGCAAAGTTGAGGAAGCGGAGCCCAGTCTCCTCCGCTTCCTCAATCAATCCCATCACTATCATAGGAAAAAAGGCATCATAAGCTTCAAGTGGTTCCGGGACTAGGGGATAGCGAAAACTGTGGTACCAGAATGAGCCCTATGTGGTCTAAGACTGTTCATCCTATTTTCTGAAATAATTAGACATCTCTACCTACCTACCTACCATAACTAAAAGATATTTGCAGAGGTTTCAGTATCAGAAAGCGGTTTGCATGTATGTGTTAATGGCTCATAGTGTAATGAGACCAGTAAGCATCCTGACACGTGAGAACGAATTTCGTTTAAAAGCAAAGATTGCGTTAAAAAGCAAAGAGCCTAACATTTATGTACAATAACTGTGTAGCGGACCTTGTACTTATCGACTCAGAATAACGATTGTGATTTAGGATACCAAGAATTAAAATTATTAAATTATTAAAGGAGCTCTAGTTAAACAATACGTGGTTTTTAAAGAACTTTGCATAGAAATTAATTGGGAATTTATAGTTTGAGTTGAAGTTTTTCTTTGAATCTGTTTAGTGGGTTTAAAAAACTTCCTCTTTTCTATTTTACTTATATATGACATGCATGTATGTATGTATGTATGTATGTATGGGAAAGTTTTACTCATATCGTTATGTATGTATGTATATGTATGTATGTATGTATGTATGGTATGTAAAAGCATCGTAACTATGGAGATTGAATGACGAAATGGTTGAATCAATGTATGGCTGAATGGTTGAATGAATAACTTTGCGAATGTATGGCATGACTGTGTGACTGACTGTATAAATGAGATAAAAATGTGTTTGTGCAAAGGATATGCATACAAAGGACGTATAATATGATTGACATACAAGTTGTCGAGTACTGCGGATTCGAAATAGCAGATGTCTTGCGACAAATAATCGCATTTATGTGTGTATCGTATGCTTATTGTATGAACAAAAAACAAAAGGAAAGCAAAACAACAAAATTGTCTCATTTTACAACAGAAATACTTCTTTCACTCGACACTATCGCAAATACAAAAACATGTACAAATCAAAATCACAATCACAATAAAAACAAAAAGAAAAAACATAAAAACGGAATCATACCGAAAGGGACGGAAGCAGACAAAATAAAGGCAATAGTGGACGTGGATTCATTTGATTTATATTTTCATCATTTTGATTTTTCTACAGTGACAAATAAAAATTCGTACACTATTCAATACTATTTGAAACATTTTAACTGTATTTTATTTCTTCATTGTATGAACACTTAAAACTGTGTATAAAAAAATTTTTTAATTAAAAAAAATCAATAAAAATTAAAATGTTATTAAAATTTATCAGAATTTAATTCTTATACGAATTGACTTAAAAAGATGAACTATTTATAACAGTTAATTATAATTAATTAGTTAAATGGCTTTTGAGGCTTGGTTAATTGAGGCTTGAACCACAGACTCTAGTCTAATTAACCAACATACCACTAATTGGACTATGGCTACTTCTCTTTAGTTTAATACACAATGGGGCAAAGTATGAGAATATAACAAAATTCTTCTCTTAAAGTGTAATTCTTTTAAGATACGGTCTTGTGCCGGTATATTTATTTAAAAAGTTTTTTGTGTCCAAGTACAAAAAGATTTAATTTGTTTAAAATCCTGTTTTATATTAAATCTGAAATAGACTTACTTTTAATTACGATAACGTAACGTCAAATTGTAGCAACTTAATAATGTAGTTTTGGTGATCAGAAAAACAAACAATACGACTCGACTATAATATGGTTATGGAAGACCTGTTGATATGAGTCAATCTAATGATTTTTTTGTTTCTTCCCATAGAGTAAACCTTGTTGCTTAAAATGCAACAACACACGGTATGTTTACCATATAAGTTGAAGAGTATAAAGTAAATAAAACTAAAGAATGAGTAATATAGCCGCAGCACAAACTTCTCTAATATCAAAAATTTTGGACACAGTAATGAGGAATTTCCTTAATCGCGACACCAAATTCATTTCAGCCTTATCTTTAGAAATTTGAAAACTCAAACTAAAAGTAGTTAATGGCGGATTAAAGGGTTTGAGTTTGTTTCTCTTTCCACTACATGTTATAATTTAACTGGCAATTGTTTTTTTCTTCAAAAATAAATAAATGATGACACAGAAGTACAGGGTAAAGATTAATATATATTTCTGGGGCCTCATTTTCGAATGTTTCTAATACAGAAATTAAATCAGGATGGACATCAAAATCGATGCCATCTTTACTCTCTCCATGGCCACAATCAACATAACTCATATCGGAAGAAAATAATCCTCTTTGCTTAGTGTTGGCAACAAACATTATTTGCCAACATAAACGGCGAAAAGTGTTAAATGTGTTTTAAAACAACATTCCACAACAAAGTTAAAAAAACATACCTCACCGATTGATCAAGTTAACACACGAAATACAATTTCTCATTGGATACATATTGACAGTCAACAAAGAAATGTCAAAACAGTTTTACAGTGGTAGTTGTTCAATCAGCATGTAAACTATGGAATACAATGCGAAATTATGACAAACATTCGTTTTATAATAATAATTTTGATGGTATGTTGTGTACGTTTATAAGTCTTCCGAAAGAGGCATTATCATGTCATGTTAATGAAAAGTACTGTGTTCAGACTGCCACTATAGCACCCCAAAGTGGCAGCACTCCAGTTTAATGTCGTTAGTTTCGACTTAGAATATATGTACGTTTTTTGTTGAATCCTTTTCAATACTTAAGTGGCATTTAAAATAATTTTTTGGAAGATTTATGTGTGTCCAAGTATACGATCTTTTTTAAGAGCTTCCTCTCTTTAAATTTGAATAAAACAAAGTGTTTGTGAGATATCATTGAAATTTTTATTTGTTTGAAAGACCTATTGCTGTCATGTGTGGAATATAACATCGTTTAAATGTCCGTTCTTTGAGTGGCGCTTAATTAAGACTGAATTTAACAGATGGCTTGGGGAATGCTGTGTTTTATTCGCATGTAATTGTGATTTATTCGCACGATCTCTGTAAGATGACCATCAAATCGCTCGTTCAGAAAATCCAATGTGGCAGTAGCTGTGTGGAATTTAGCGCCGTTTTTTTTTGAAACCACACATCGTTGTTGTCAAGATTATCCAATCAGCTGTCATAAGTCGGAAGTCCAAGCTGGCAGACCCTATATAGTGAATTCTTAAAAACGAAAAGACTATTTTCTTCACATCACCTGTAGAGATCATAACACTCTACAAATGTTTGACTCTTCAAAATTGCTCACCCACAACAATAAGTGCAAGTACGATAAACACTTTCTATTGTTAGGGAGGGGGTACTGATATAAAAATAGATTTTTTTTTATTAATTTTTTCCCTTTTTAGTTGTTTGTTGTTGGTGCATATCTCAAATGTACGTCAACGCGGCAAGGCAGTCGAGAAATATAGAAATTTTTTCTTTTTTGTCAAACTATCTGCATACGTATGTGCATCTATTTGTACAGATACATATGTATGTATATATAAAGGCATAGAGAATGAATTAGTGCTTGTGAGAGAGGGTGTGTATGTATGTATGTATGTACGTATGTAGAAAGTTAACAGAATGCATTATTATTTTTTGGCCAATGTTGTCGATGATGATATGAAATGTTAAAAAAGGAGCGAAAAAGGAAACACTCGTACCATATGGATATGGATGGGAACCCATGTGGCGATTATTGCCTCAATTTTTGTATGCAGACACATACATACAAAGAAGTATAGATAAATAATACACATACATACATACGTCTACATAAATTGTGTATATAAGTGTATGCAACATTTATGAATGTTTGTGCTTTTTGCAACAATTTTTTTAGTGCTGACAATGCGATTTCCGAAACGGAAGACAACATGGGAGGTGAAAGTGGGAAACTGAGAGACTAACAGACGTCTCACATATGCACAATACCCATATATTTCTGTTACAGGGAAATCATTTTTCCCTTCACATTTTTTTTTATTTTATTTTAAACTTTTTTGTCTAGCTATTGTTTCCGCTGAATGTGTGCAATTCTGTTTAATAGATCTTGTCGTGGAACGTACCGCACGAGTGCGATGCCTCGTTGCAGTAGTTCCCTTTCAATCCAGTATATTTATGAACCGTATGGTTTAACGTAGTTTTTAGCAGTGGCAAGCAGCTCATGCGTGTTGGCCATTCTTTACATTAGTGCAAAAGGGTTTTGGCATGTTGCCAATAAATTGATTTGTCGCACAAATCCAAAAAAAATAAAAAAAACAGAAAAAAAACGTAAAACATAACCAACCTACTTGCGGAAGCCACAAAACTAAAATCGTTTATAGTAGTGTTCGGAAAAAGTGTCAAAAAAGGGAAAAAGTGGGATTTTTTTCTTCATATTCCAGACACGGTTCAAAGGAGTTCCCACTCGAGTCAAGGTTTTTATCAAGAGAGTGGTAAACTGCTGACGAACTACTAATACACATCCATACGTATATGTATGTATGTATGTATGTTCATCTAAGGCAAATTCATACAAACACAATTAGATGTATAAATATCGTATTATACAAACATATTTTCCTCTACATACGGTATAGCATGTACTTATGTATGTATGGTTGTGTGAATTGAAGTGCATTTCGCTTGTTCGTGGGCGTTTGGGTGTTCAGTTTAGTTATGAACCCATTGTAATAATGCTTGTGAATGAAGTTCTAAATCTTTTAAAAATCGCTTCTTTTTATAACTTCGCAAATTTTTTTTTATTTTCTTTTTATTTTTCTGTTCAATCGTCTTACAATTGATCCTGACGTATTTGAAGATGTGCTCACATATTTATCTCAGTGTATGTGTGTGTGGGTGTCGAGCATAGAACATAAATAAAATTTCATATTGGATAGACTAGTTTTTGTCCCATTATTTCCGTAACTGCTCGTTCGATTTAATGTTATTTTCCACTATAAGTTCCTTACATGTTGCAAAAAAAAAAATATGAATGTATGTCATGTGAGAGTGAAAGATGTTTGTAGTATTATGTTCTACATTATATTCTCATATGAGCATACAATCATACATTTATATTGGTATTACGTCTAAAATCCATTAAATTGAACATTTATTGTGTGTTTTACTATTTCTTCTTCGATTTTATTTCTATCAAGCTTACAAAAATGAAAAGAGAAAAAAATGGATTCGTCTTATAAAAGGTCTTGTAATAATCTGTGCATTGTTTTAATAAGTGATACCGCCGTATAATAAAAACTTTATACATTTTCAAGTACTTATTCATTCACTTTCGTCTAAATGGCAGTACATTTAAGATATTTATGGTTTAAAAATCGAAATCTTTTCTATCTAATGGCTGTAGTTGGGCTCATTCAATTACTTAATTAAGCGGTTTATCAATAACATAGATTTCTTGATTTTTGACAACCCTAGAGTACTTAAAATCAATTTCAACAATCAATCTCTCCAAAAAATTACTTTGAATATGAATCGTATTTTGTAATTTTGGAAAATACTGTTACGAAAATGGAAATGATGTTATTGAAATGATAAACAAAAGCTACAAAAACAAAACAATGGACTTGTTTACATGATCAACAATAAACAAAAATATAGCAACAACATCAGTATAAAAAAGGGATAAACAAGTAAACAAACAAGCAACAACAACACTGCAAGGACAAACGTAAAAAAAATAAAAAAACAACAACAATAACGTAAACAACATGTTTACATTTATAGAGATTTCGCGAAGGCAAAGTCGTTCTCCTTCAAGGCAAGACAAAGCAAGCAACGGATCAGAAAGAATTCAGTCAGTCTTGTGTGAAGAAAATAATTGTGGTTTGAAAAACTCCGTGTGTAAAGATCTAACGATCTAACGCGTAAGAGTGTAAAGAAGAATAGCAAATAACGCAAATTGTTGTTGCTTAAATCAACTTGCCAAAGGTGCCACACAGAATTGTGCGAACAATAAAGAATTGATTTAAAACTAAAAACAAATTTATTTTTATTTTATTTTTATTTTATTTGCATTCTACGAACTCATATTTGAAAAGTTTTTTAAAATGGTAAAAACGTAACAATACTTTATTTTAAAATTTATTTATTTGTTGACTTCCTATTGTTGTAAGCCGGCTGGCAGAAAGTACAACGGCGAACATGCCTTCTGTGGATCCAGGCTTATTAGGCCGAAAGTTCGCAAGATGAATCAATTTTTTTATTGACCTACGGTTGGACGGATTATTTTAGGCATTATTGATTTTAGAGTGCCCAGAGACAGAATGTAAGTTAAGTTTCCAGTTGCAATTCGACCACTGTTCTTATGATCTTAAACCCTAATAATGTTGTAGCACAAAGCCTAGATATGAATTGAGAACTCCAGAAAATTACAGCTAATTCTAAGGCTGGGTTTAATGGATTTAACTCTGTAGATATGGAAAGGCTAGTTTCCACAGAAAGAAAAGCTTATAGGGAGCTTCAACAGTGTAGATCTCCACAAATTATACAATATTTTGTCATGCTCCTACAAACCTTAGGCGGACCATTTGAGACATCATTTTGTAAAGGCACCGGTGGTAACGTGGTAACCGGGAAAGGTAACCTGTATATTGACCACTTGACAATCGTTTTCACAACGAAGTTATGAAATGAAATGAGCAATTCTTAGCCTTGATTTTGTTGAGGAACCATATCATAAAACGTTATGAATCTTGAATGATTTATGAAACTATTATTGACCGGGTTAATCCGAACAAATCTTCAGGTATACATAAGGACTGTAATAGTAATTTGAACAATTCTTTGTAATAAAATTGTATGCCTTGGATATTGCTTTCAAGAGCCAATAGCGTATTACCAAGAACTAACCTACTGTTATTATTAAACGGATCATCAATTTTACCTCGAAATTCACACTTATGCATGAGAGACTTTCATCGGAATACATAAAAAGCCCCATGTAACATTTCGACACTTACAGGTTCACATCATCCAGCTGGAAAAATGGTTAAGTCTATGGAGAGTAAAGTTTAATTAAGAAAAATGTATTCACAGTTTCGTTACGAATGGAAATATCTGCAACAATTCGGATGAATATACCAGTACTGGCTCAATAATCGTATTTCAAGATATTTTTGACTTTGAAATTCTACATAAAAGTGAAGTGAGCATAAATAAAGTTAAATCCTTATGAAATACTTTGTATTATTGGCTAAAACGGCTTACGTCATAATTTGAGACCAATATTATCTTATGGTATATGGTTATGGGGAATTTCATTTTCATTGGAAAACAGTTTCAAGAGTTCAAATCATTCAAATAATAAATCAAAAGAAAAGGAAAATCTAGAATTATTGATTGATTGTTTCAGGATAAGAAGAAAGCTTTGGCAACGAAAGGACACAATTAAACGAATTGATAAGGCTTTTTAACATTGAGGGTTATAACAGAAGATGATGATAAAACCAAAGCAAATGTTTGGTCAAAATCATTTCTGATTTAAATGGTATCTCGATAGCAGGGGATCCGTGGTTCGATAATTTCGATAAAATGCTGTTGTGTACGTGCTACAAACGAAATGAGTGGAGCAGAGAAAATATTTTTCTTTATGATTTGCTCCTCTAAAGGAAGTTTAAACAAGTCGCATAGCAGTGCAGAAATACACATACAAATATCGGCTCGGAAAAAGTTGGAAAATCAATTGGAATATATTTTGCATATAAGAAAACTAGCTGCAGTAGATTAGATTTGAAATATTTCGGCGATACGACACGAAGTGGGCATTTGGTGGCAAAAAATCAATTTCATGATAATGATGGTGTTCTATAGAGAAGAGTTTGACTAAAAGAAATTCACACATATTTTTACCATAAAGTAATATTCTGTTTTAGAAAAAAATTATTCAAGTCAACCAAACTGTTGTTAAAGGAAAAATGATGAAAATTTTCATGAGACTTAGTAGCTTGTATGTGAAAGTAATTTCCACTGATAACATTTTAGTTCAATTCCTTTAATTTAAAAAAAAATTGTTTACATTGTAGTCGAGGTTTTTAATAAAATCCTTAGAGATAAAGTAATAATTTGGGCACAATTTTAAAGAAAAATTTTGATAATAAGGCTTGTGATTTGGTATTCTCTTTGTACTCCTTGTAGCTTATAATATGCCTTTTAAAAAGTGGTCTGCAATCGAAGCATAAAATAGAATTTTGAAACAAAAAAACAAGCATCGAATTTAGACGACAAAAACTATAACTGCTACTTCATGCCTGTCATTGTCCATATAATACTAATAAATTGAAAGGAAAAAAATTTCTTATGCTCTCCGAAGAACACCAATGATTTCCGAAAAATGTAACGGAAGTTTAATAAATTCGGATGTTTAGAAAGTTTTCTTGCATCATCTGATCCGCATAAAAGCATAGAATAAGAAGTCAACAGATAGGTGATGAAGTCAAAGATATGTTAGTTGATGAATAAAATGTTTGGTTATTTTGCACAAATTTTGTTTAAACATATTTGCGTATTTTTTGTACAGGTGGGAGATTTTTATGCCTCTATTAACACCATTCATTAATTTTTTTCTTTTTAAACACTGTATGAAGATAGGCTACGTATACCATAAAAGCTAAGTTCAAATATTCCTTGCCCAGCAAAATCATTTAGACAGCGTCGGAAGCAATAAATTTTAACGAGTTAATAAATAGTGAAGCTCTACATAAACAAACAAATATAAGACGTTATTAAAAAAAGTTTTTGTTTTCATTGGGGATCAGATGATCATAAAAGACAAAATTTTAAACTCATAAAAAATACTTCACATATAACATGAAACTTATTTCTAGAAATTGAAAATAGAAATTACTAGTAAGATGCCATTCGTTCTTATGACTTTATAAGAAAATTTAAGTTTCTGTTGGATGGTACCGTGTATCAAATATCAAAATTATATACAACATGATAACGCTTTTTGAGTGTATAATATAACAACAGATTAATTGGACGATCCACCGAAGAACCAGAGCAGTCAGTTATAGAGAAGTGTCCGGTTGTTATGAAAATTTTACCTGATGGGGTAATAAGATGTCTACGCCATACGCCATCCAGATTGCCAAACAAGCTGTACGTAAACAAGTTGAGGAGTGTTTAGTGAAAGGTATTATCAGAAAATCAATCGCATCGGTAGGTTGTAGAATTGTAGGGGTTAAAAAATATATGATTAAAAGTCTTTATTGGCTTCCGTCAGTTTGATATTATGATAATAATAAAGGGTCCGCCAAATACCGTTTTTTTTGAAAATGCTTTCAAAAAAAACTACTGAATATTTTCTCAAATTTCCTTTTTTATTTGAAAGTACAATCGGTTAATAATGGAAAATAATTTCATTCAAATGGCTGCCTCGGCTGGCCATGCAGTAGCCTACACCAGAAGATGCCGATTTTGACAAAAAAAATTATCTTTTCAGATGAAGCCCATTTTGATCTTGGCGGGTATGTAAACAAGCAAAATTGTCGCATTTGGGGCACAGAAAACCCGCACACATACATTGAAAAGCCGACGCACCCAAAACGAGTCACTGTTTGGTGCGGATTTTGGTCCAGAGACATAATTGGGCAATTTTTCTTCGAAAATGAGCAAGGAGTGGCCGTTACAGTCAATGGCTGACGAATTTTTGTCCACAAAAATTGAAGAGAAGGATATCGGCAACATTTGGTTTCAACAGGACGGCGCTACCTGCTACACAGCCTAAGCTACACTCGATGTTTTGCACCCTGTTTTTGAAGATCGCATTATCAGCCGCAGAGCTGATGTCGTTTGGCCACCTCGGAGCTGCGATTTGGCACCGTTGGACTATTATTTGTGGGGTGCCGTCAAAGATAAGTGTTACGCCGACAAACCAGAGACAATTGACGCTTTAAAGTACAATATTCCTGAAGCCATTGGTGAAATACAGCTGCACACAATCGATAATGTGTTTAAAAATTTGACCGATCGTGTAGGCTACTGCATGGCTAGCCGAGGCAACCATTTAAATGAAATTATTTTCCATTATTAACCGGAAGGATTGTATGTACTTTTAAATAAAAAAAGAAATTTGAGAAAATATTCAGTAGTTTTTTTTTAAAGCATTTTCAAAAAAAAGTTATTTGGCGGACTCTTTATAATACTGAGGGACTGTTTCTTAGTTCCATTGATGAGGTATGCGAAAAACTTTGACATTTTCTACTATTATCGACCTTGAGTTTTTTCACGTTCCCATAGAGGAGTAAAGTACGCAGCACTTGCAACAAACGAGGGCCATTAGTATTTAATATAGCGCAATTAGATTTTTACAAATCTCCCGCAAATTAGACAAGATACGTAACCCATGTCTTCCATTCTCTTATTAATAAAACTATAATGGAGCTGTATATGAATGAAGTCTATCTAAATTGAAAATAGTATTGGTTTGGGGTCAACATGTTTGTTTTTTAATCAAAAATTTATTTGATCAGAATTGACTGAAAGCGATGGAAAAACTTTCTGAGCTGAGAAATGTTAGAGACATTCAGAACTTTTTGAAAATTTGTCAAAGGCTATGCTCATATTGCTCGTCTGCTTACTATTTTACTTAAAAAAGATATGAAACTTATAATTGGTGAAGAAGAATTAAAAGCGATTACCAAATTAAAAGTGGTATTGACTAAATAACCAGTACTTAATATCTACGATAAATCGGTCGTAGCGGAATGGTGTGTAGATGGTTTTAAATATACTTTTTTGGTGCACTGCTGCACCTGTTTATTCTTTAAATTTATTAACCCTGGACGGTTACTGCTCGTCGAATCGACGAAGCTCATTTACTCTTTAACATATAACTCTTTTATGTTTGACCAAATTTCGCTCTTTTTTCAACCAAGTAAGGTTAAAGTGTTCGTCGATTCAACGAAGAGTAATCTTAATGTACAAAAATGAAGTGTAACCGTCCAGGGTTAAAACTAATTTAATAAAACTAAAAAAAATTGCTAAATAAATTTTAAAACATTATTTTGTGACGTTTTCATTTTAATATAAATAAATAAACAATGACCAGAAAAAACTTTTATATTTTCCACCTCAAATTAATTTTTTGAACAAAAAAATTGTCCTTTCAAGAAATTCTGTAGTCAAATTAAAGCTGGAAAAAAATTGTACAGAAAAGAAGTGCTTGTAGTAACTGCAAAAAATTAACAAATATATCACTTATGATGAACTTTATCTTCTTTTACAACCAGAAGTCTTGTCAGAAGTCTTCGGTTCATGTTTCTTTGAGAGCGATGTTGGTTAGGCCATTACATGATTTGGACACCAATGACAAAAGGTTTCAACATTAATGTGATAAATTTTTAAACTCAATGTTTATAACATATAACAATTTTTGTAAGGGTACTTTCCCTGAATTTGTTATTTGAACTCAATAAAACTAACAAAAATTCTAAAATGTAAATTTTTTAAAAGTGGAATCGTTGAATAAGAATACAAATGCGATATATTTTTTCAAGAATATATTCGACATTACGCGAAATATTTTCGGTTCACTGTAACGAGTATACTCGACATAAACAGTTAAAGGATTCCAAAACAATCTTAAACATTACATTGCATTTTGTTAACATTTTGTTTTATAAAGTTAATAGGTTTGTATACTGAACAAAGCATGTATCTGTTACACCTATATAGTATTGTCCAAAAGCAGTATTTTTTTTTCGATTACCATTTTAAAACGACTTATTCATCTGAACTTGTACGAAATAAGCTTTAGTTATGTAATCAACAAACTAAAGGACTAATTAGTATCCAAATCGGTATGGAGTACCACTGACTGACTCATTATTTATTTTAAGTCGTTTACACGCCAAATTTATTAAAAAGAATTCGGATAGAAGTTAGTTATTGGAAAAATTTACAAATATAGTGCTGCGGTATGAGAATTGGTACCAGAAGTTTTGAAATATTATCTAAAGATCGAAAGAGCGGATCATAAGATCGAAAGATGAAGAGCCGATCACCCATGATGAAATTGGAAGTGTCATCTCTATGGTGAGGAAATACTATTATTTTAAAGAAATTCAAATTCTGTTGAAGGAATTAACAGAAAAAGCTGCTAAGGTACGGTGTGATAAAAGAACTGGAATCGAATGTTCAGGTGTGTAAAAGGGGCAACAAGCTATGGAACAAGCTAATGAACACTAATGAGGATTATAGTTGGAGTTGCAAGGCGGAAAATCCTATCAAAACGTGATGACCCACAAACTTCACCTGAAATATTATCAAATAACTGTAAATAGTATAAAAACTATTACAAATTAATTGTAAACAAATTTCTTTACAAATTAATTATTCTTTCATAACGCAGTCATTTTAACTACATATACATAAGTACTAAGTTTCGGTCTTATTATCCAAATCAAATGTTTATTTTTTTATTTTTGCTAATTCATATTAGAAACAAAACTTCAATTTAACGCTGAATAAACAAATTAAAAAAGTTAAAAAAGCCGTAGTCTAGTAGGTAGAGTGTTGGCTTATTAGACGTAAAGCCAGAGTTCGAGCCCCAGGCCAAACATTAAAACAAAATACAAAAAGTATTTCTTCGGCGACTTCCTCTCAGCAGATTTCTGGCAAAAACTCTGAGAATAAATAAAATAGCCATGAAAAGTTTCTCAAAAATTTGTCGTTCGGAGTCGGTCCTACCACTCATGTATAAAATTAACACAAACAACATAAGTGGTGTGAGAAACTAGGTCGTAATCCTGACTGAAGGGTTGTAATGACTAATTATGTATGCGTGTAAAAAAAATTTATCTTTCTTCAAGTCAAGTATTACTTGGAATATTTCTGAATTCTGCTTTTGCATGTTGAAATTCTTATGTTTTGTTTTTTCTAATTTTCGAATTTACCAATGTGATAAAATGGACAAACGTATGACTCTGTTTCGCTGTCTTTGAATATTTCTATGTAAAGAGCAGAAGAAGTTCACCATAACAGTAGAGCTTAACAGAATATTGTTTTAAAGGTTGAACTTACAGAAGAAGTTTACAATCCAGGTAAATGGTTCAGTATCGACCATTTCGCCGATAACGAAACAAAGTTGTCAAGCCTAATGCCAAAAGTGTGGTTGATGGACTATAGTTGGTTATTTACTTGAATGATTAATGGGCGTGTTGTTATAGATCTTATTTTCATTATAATGTTTTTGAACCATAATTTATTAGTGCTCTTCATTACTGACAGCAGAGGTATCATACCGCAAAGCATTCTCTGGTACGCAGTCTATGGCCTGTTCTGGAATCCAAAATTAAATGTTCCTGGCATAGTAGCACTTGTTAGCTTACTGTAGAAAATATCAACAGCATAGTAAACATTTTCGGTATTACATTTAACCATTGACGTCAACAACATGTGATATTTACTGAAGATATGAATGAGGGATAAGAAATTATTGCGAAAACATTGATGTTAAAGAGATTGAAAGTTTAAATTTTTATTCTTAAAACTATTGGTGTTTTTAAAGGAGAAAATAAAAGAAAGTAATCAACGAGTTCTCCCGTTTGACAATCAAATATGCTTTCTTTAAGAGACATTGTATTATTAAATTTTAAGTTTTGTTATCATCAATGATGATGATGACTTGCTCATTGTCTTTCGATCATGAGCCGCTTCTATACTTTACATTAAGTTTTCCCTTTTTCTCCAAGTTTTTTGAGATGCGTTTTCATTAAATTTGTTTTCTAACAAATCAAGTTTTTTCTACAAAATTCAATTTAAATTTTTTTCAATAAATTCAATGACAATAACAGAAAGTATTTACGTTTTTAAATAAAATATTGTGAATTTTATTAGTGTCGGGCAAAAGTAGCAAAGAAACACTAACAGAGGGCATCGGGTTCTGGTGTTTCCTTTAAACATTTTGGTACTTTTGTTTTTTTTTTAAATGGTTTTTTTTTCTCAGAAATAAAAAATTTTTAAAAAAATTACTGTTAACGCTGCATCGATTATCCATTATTTGTTTCTATCTTTTTCTGTATTCTTGATGAAGAATCTAGGCTGCTTAATAGCAAATTTACTTCTTTAGGATATTTTTGAAGATCTCCTTGTAGTCGTTGGGTGCACCCTTCCTCTGCTCAGGGCTTCATAAGAGGAGCTTTACCAAGGATATGACTAATACATCCAAATTTTCTTTAACATCACCAAAGGTATTTATTGTTATTGATAGTACATGGCCAGAAAATTTGAGGTATCCTACGCAAACACCACTTTACAAAAATCTGTTATTTATTTTATTTGTTTCCGCCGCAACAAATCAGTTTTCACATCCATGAAGTGATTTGGAAAGTACATACGCTTTGAATATATTCAAGAAAGGCGAAAATGCACCTTTAGTTAACCCCTAATTTGAGCTTTAATGTCCCTAGAGGTGTTATCATTTTCAGTTCTTATGATGTCGGAGTACTAAGACTCCGCCAATTAATTCATGTTTAAGTGAAAAAACCAAAGTTTATTTGGTGTTTTTTTTTGTGACTGATCTTAATTAACTCAAGAGAAAGGTTATCTAACTTTTATTTTATTAGTTAATGGGTTATATTTCATTTATCATCCTTTAATTTAGGGTTGAGTGAATCTCACACTATTCTCATAGAATTTTTTTATATTAACTACAGCATTCAGTAGCATCGAAAAGAGAGGTGGAAAAGTAAGCAGCCCTGTCCAATATCTGACATACTATACAAAGCTACAGATATCTTCCCCATGGAGTTAAAGTTTTTGTAGCTACTGTAGACATTATCTCACGTGAAATGTAATATAAGTTCGTTTTCTTTCTCACCACTTTCTTAACACATGTTCCTCTATTTTGTCTTTTGGCAGAATGCACTGTGTACAAGTTATTAAAATATAAAATCTTAAACTCCACCTATATATGTTATATATGTACATATTTATTATAAAATCTGTGAAAACTATATTTCGGCAATAGCGTTTAGTCAGTGAATGTTAGTTTAGACAGTACTGCTGAAAATGTCACAGTAGACCAAAGCAACGGTTTGAAAGAGATTCAGTTGGGACCTATCACTGAAAATGGAGCTAAAAATTTATGAATATCTATGAATAGTAAATTAATATGTAGTGCTCATATAGAGAGCACATTAGAAAAGGCCAGACATGCAATAATGATATGCAAAATGCTTGCAGGAAAATCCTGATAATGCAATCCAGAAATTATGCACTGCATGTATAACATGATGGTCAATGGAGCAATTAATAATAATAATTCGAAAACAGATCAAATAGAGTTGGACAAAATTCGAAGACTGCCACATGCTGATATAAAAGGGGCTATGAGAACCTCTACTACAACACTCTGTTTGATTTAAGTTCAATGCGCATGGTAGTGAAGACCAAGCTTTAAAGACTATGGTGAATTTAAAGGGAGACAAGACTAGCATGAAATTCATTACAATGTTTCCTGACCTAAAGAAACGAATGACAGCCCCCTCTTTAACTGTCGACTTGACAGAAGCAGTAAACCATTTAACTTTGCTTTGCAACGCAACTTAGTAACAAAAATAATGAAGTAATCGGGAAGCTACGTGCTCTCTTTAAAGGGGGGCTATTTTGTGGTATACAGATGGGTCAAAATGGGATCTTGAGATTAAAAAGCAGACGAGCTTGCGTGGAGTGTAGCTGTTAATGGGACTAGAAACTTTTGGTGGAGTTGTAGCACATGTTCGGAAAGCTATGTTCAACGAAAGGGAAGAATGAATGGGTTCAAGACTATCAAAACTTTTGTTGTGAAATTGCAAAAAGAGGTGATCTGAGTTATCATCCTTGAAATAACTTGAGGTATTTAAACTGGTCACTGTAGATTCAGAATGGGGTTTTCTCGAGCCCAAAATGTTTAACGGTGACGTTGAGAATGAATCATCAGAGTACATCTTTGGAGCCCATGATGCATTAATACATCCAAAAAGGAAACATCTTGTTGTATACCAGAAGGTGTGCATAGAATTTGCATTGTTCACATCGATCAGCAAACTGAAGTTTGTCAGGGCAATAGGCTTGGACATTAGACATTATAGAGATACCATACATACAGTAATAGTATGGTCGCTCATCTCCAACACAATAAATTAATCGTATATTTTCTGTACTGAAGCGATCCTGCGTAGTTATTTTCCATATAACATTCATGTAATGATTGGTTAATTGCGATACTCATGTACATTTATTACACGGTGCGACAGTGAAAATAAACCCGTGAAACTACTTAGAATGTCGCCACTTATATTTTTTAATTAAATTTTGCAATTAAGAATGGCCAAACTTGGAAAAATAAGAAATAAATAATATTTTCCAAGTTTACCACATCAAATCTCATAACATATAAGTTTGAACAAAATGTTTATGCATACCGTTTTAAAGGGTAATCTCTCCCTGTTCTAAAAAACTTTAGCATTTTAAAATAGGTTCAAAGATATTCGGGTAATCAATAATTTCGTGTAAAAATATCATAAAAACAGTTTTTGTCAAAAAAAAACAAGCTTGGAGGGTTCGAGAAATATAAAAAAAGTATTTTTGAGTTCTACTCAACCTAGTGAACTTAGGCTATGCAGTTACTCGGGTGTATTTTCACTGTAGTACCATGTAGTGCATTGGAATGACATTACATACATACATACATAATTGGTCATTACAACCTTTTATTCAGGATTATGACCTAGTTCCTCACACCACTGATGTTGTGTGTATTAACTTTATATACGAGTGGCGGGACCTACAGTTTAAAGTCGATTCCGAACGACAGATTTTTGAGAAGCTTTTCATGGCAATTTTATTTACCCTCAGAGTTTTTGCCAGAAATCTGCTGAGAGGAAGTCGCCGAAGAAATAACACACTACCTATTAGACTACGGCGACTTGCAATGACATTATTTTCCACAAAAGTGTCCAGTTGTTTGCATACCCTTACGACATTAACATCATTGGACGAACAAAGCCAAACATCACGTTACTTCTGCCTTTAGCGCTATTGAACAGAAAATGAGGGCAAAGCGAAGTATATGCTGTTGACAAGTTGGAACGTGCTTCGTATCGGATATCAGATTACGGCCGATAACTATACTTTCGATTTTGTCAGTGAATTTATATATCTTGGCTCCGACTTTTCCATCAAAAATGATGTCAGTCAGGGTGGTGATCAGTGATTTAAATTTTTATTTTAAAAGTAAACCTTGTTTTATAATTATAGCTCTACCATAAGAAGTTTGATTCTTATTATTCGAATAATGAAATTTCATGTTTCTTTATTTATAAATTTATTATTTTATTATTTTATTTTATAAAAGTCGGTCTGCATATTATTTATCTACTTGATGTCGTACATATTATTGTATATGTGTATGTATGTTTGGTACATATGCATGCATATACATGCGTACACTAATATAATATTTCTTTGTTTTTGATATTATCTTACTACGTACATACATACATATTTCGTAAATACTTTGCAGGTAATCACAACATTAACAAGAATTTTTATTTACACAAGAGACTCCACTTAAAGACATAAAATGTTCTATTTGTTGACTACTTACTGAAAATTCACAATCGGATCTGATGACTGTAAATAGAGACGCACTTCTCCACAACCAGATCCACACACTCGTACATAAATACAACTGCAAACAGACTTATGTATAGTATGTATGCAAGTACATACATACATACATATGTTGTATGGTAAGTAGAATGTTTTAACTAAGAATTCTTTTGTTTCTTAAGTCTTCCTTCCATCCACTAACGTATTGTTTATTTGTATTTCTTCTTCTTCTTCTATTCGTACATTTATTTTCATTCTCCTTTTTGATATTGTATTATAACTCTGTTTGTATTGCAAAGAGGAATGGATGGATGGATGGATGGATGCTGGTAATAAGTAAGTAAATATGTAAATGAATATTTCACAAGATTTTACTCATAATTTCCTTGACTGCATTGTTGTTGGCAATTGTGCATTTTCAGAAAAAGTGCTTTGAGCAGATTCTGGGGCTTTTGTTAAAATAAATCTTTTTCGTAACTAAGAATTTTGTATGAGTGTTCGTAGACAGCAAATATCTTTTTTTTGAATCTTTTCAGTCAGGCTTTGTGAAAATGCAGAAAAACACCGTCGAGTAAATTTTTTGTTTTTGTTATTTTTCTTTTTTTTCTCTTTTTTTTGTTTATTTTCAGTGCATTTACATGCAAATATAATCTAAATGACTTAAGACCAGTACCTTGAGCTCAGTCGGCTTTATGCAAAGCTACAACTTCTGTTTTTTTTTTTTTTTTTTTTTTTTTGTAAATCACTGACTCGAATATTCACTTAATTGTTGTGTCATTTAAATATGTAAGTGTCCATATATTGTTAATCTTCAGTAATTAGCGATTTTGTTGACAAATAAATTTTAAATTCAATTAATGAAACAAATGCAGAGAAATTGATAAATTTTTAAGAAAGATTAACTCTAAAAAGGTAAAGAAGATTTGCGGCACATCAAACTTTCTACTGAAAAGCATTTTAAAAATTTTATAGTTTTTGTAAGTTTTCAATACATCAACCAAGGCATTGTTTACCATACTTAACTGGCTACCACTAGGCATGTTGGTGAAAGATATGGATGCACACGCGGCAAAGAGACTGAACGCCTTAAGGACTTGGAAGTTCAGAAGCTAGGTTTCAATATACCTATCCACTACACAATCTAAACCTTGTTTTGCGATGCAGATAACTTATAGATACTTTTATGACAACGATTTACATCTCCCCGGAAACGTCATTCAGATTTTCACTGATGGATTCAGATCATGCAGCAAAGTCGGATGTGGAATCTTTAAAAAAAATAGAAAACTAAGCATTAGATCGCCCCTTTCACTACCAGATTATTGTAGTACATTTCAGGCTGATATAAGAGCTATTAAAATTGCTGCCGTGCACATTCGGTACCAGAATATATCGTATTGTGATATACGCCTATTGAGTTAAGTGCGCAGTAGTTCCCTAGAAATTGTGTACACCACATCTAAGATTGTCCAGGAATGCTGAGTGTCTCTGGTGAAGACACCGAGATGTTCGGTGGTTACCCTCATTTGGGTTCCTGTACACGGGGATATCGAAGGTAACAACAAGGCCGACGCACTTGCTATTGCTGTCACCACAGAAAGTTCAAATAAATTCCTACATGAGATTGGCGCTTCTGTACAGAGTGATGAACAAATGGTCTCACAAAAACTCCATTCACCGGCAAAGGTAAGATGTGATAATGAACTCACTTGTAGAGGCAGCAGACATATCTGTCCCGACATGGATATATGTAAAACAGAATTTGTATTGAACCTGCCAAGATTCCATCTATGGAATATCTGTAACTACGAGGAAGAAGAGCAGACTTGGGAACCTAACAAGTAGAATTCTTGGACACCTAAATTTTAGCGATTAGAGAAAAATTCACACCTTCATAAGACTAACGGAATGGTTGAGATATGCTAACCAGGAGCAACAATTGTATTATTGAATACGTAATATTGATATTACGACGTGAACTTATAGGACCTAAGTAAGCTTTCCCCATTGAAGCGGCTGACAGTTTAACCTTACCTGACATAAGTTTGCAATATCTGATTACTTTTTTTTTAAACAATGTTAGATGCTTTATATTCCTAGCTGCCAGATAAATAACGCATCAAAACGTCAAATATTAGAAAAAATCGCTAAAATCGTCAAAGATATTCATTGAAATCGTAAAAAAATCGTCAGAAGCTACCATCTCTTATTTTCATTTCTGATATTTTTTTTTCCAAAAATGGAGATTTAAGGCATATACAATCTATCCCAGTGTTGTCAGAAGCTCTTGATGTTCTGGCCATGAAAATTCAGTCTGATGTTCGCTAGAACCAACACATTTTTTTGTACCTTGGCTTCTTAAAACGGTGCAAGATATATTTCAATTCATCTGATCTTCTTCCTATTTACACCACTTATATAACTCTCATGTCTGGGCCGATGGCTTAACGTCTATTTTAAGACTTCTTGATCGCGTCGAGAGTCCGAAGGTTCTCGTTAATGACGATGACACCATTGATTCATTAGAACGTCATTGCAATGTGGCTTGTGTTTCACTGTTCTATCGCCACTACAACGGATATTACTCGAGCGAAATAAGGAAATCTTTTCCCAAGAATCATGTATTCCTACGTAACTCTCGTCTTCTTCGTTTGTGGTGGATTGGCCAGTGGGTCGCACACTGCATTACAGACAAAATTTGTTCTTTAGTCGGACTATTCGTATGTGGAACTCCCTTATCGAAGAGGCGTCTTCTCCCACTTATGGGAAAAAACGTTTCAAGCCTAGTGTCTACAAACACTACTTCCTCTTTCCTCCTTCCAATAACATATTTTCCTAGTTCCAAACAATTCACTGCATGAGTAGGAGGCATCACCCGAGTGTTGGTCGTACCAAAAAAAAAATGGTCCTTCTTATTGTAATTTTAGAAGCTACACTGTCGGACAAAATAAAGTGCGGTTTGAAATATTTTTTGTTTTTTGATTAAAGCATATGTTTATTGCTTTCAAACGTTTATAAATTATAGTTTCATTTTTAATTCGGTTAATATTTTATCTAAAAAGTATCTTAACATTGAATTCTTTCTTTATATTTTCTATTTATAATAGAAACTGTATGGCACATAAGGAATTTCAAGTGACAAAATAAAGTAACACTTCACTAGAAAATATTATAAATAATTAAATAACTTCAAAATTTAGTACGAAGTTGCTCCTCCTTTGTTATTTATGACTTCTCTTAATCATTTCGGCATACTTAGCGCAAGGTTCTTCAAAGTACTTGTAGGAATTGCCCTCCATTCACTTTGCATGGGGTCGTTGTCTTTTTGAAAGATAAACTCCCCCAGGCCCATTTCCTCCTCACTGCTGTAAAGATTTTCTTCCAAAATATTTACATAGCATGAGGCTGCCTCCACCATGTTTTCCAGTATGGATAAGGTTTTTCGATTTAAGCCTTTGTGTTGGTTCACAGCACACTCTTTTCCGAGTTTCATTTTTGTAGTATCACAGGTATTCTTAATTAATTTAAAAATATAATACTTTACTCCTTGTTATTACCAAACTAAAAACATAAATCTTAAAGAGGCTTTTAAAGTACAAAAGTAAAGAATATGATGTAAATTTTTTAATTTCTAAAAATCGTCAAAATAAGGCTATAAATCGGCACATCGTCAATATGATATTTTTGAACGATAAATCGTCAAATCTTGCAGCTACGCTTACATTACTTAGTAATTGTTATTATTCCAAAGTCACAAAAAAATTTTACAAAACAAGGAATCTGTTGTGTAGTCCCTCAAAATTATTTAATGAAGAATGATGACAAAATTATTATGAATCTATTGGCCACAATTATATAAATTGTTCTACAATCCAAACTCAAATATTGATGGAAAAGTGATGAACTGCAGAATGAGAGCACTTGCTACGGATCGACGATTTTTTTCTTTACTCCATTTGTACTTATCGGTTTTAATTCATATTCAAGCATAAGATCTCGTTGTTGATGTAAACAAAGTAATTAAAGAAAAGATTTTCCTACGGCAGGTATGAGTAGTTTTAAAAGATGGATGTAAAAAATGTACAACATGCCACAACGAAGATAAAAGCATATTTTATAGCATATGGTATGTAAAGGGTGTTTTTTATAGAGGTATAGAACTTTAAGTTGCAATAAAACAACGATGGATTATTCGATTAACATGAATTTTATTTATCCGAAAGATAATCTTGTGGCATTACATTTTAAATATGATTTCTGGCATATGACCGCCACGGCTGGCGCGGATCCAATGAGCGTCCAATTTTCGATGACTTTTTCCAACATTTGTGGCCGTATATCGGCAATAATACGGCGAATGTTGTCTTCCAAATGGTCAAGCGTTTGTGGCTTTACCGCATAGACCAATGACTTTACATAGCCCCACAGAAAGTAGTCTAGCGGTGTTAAATCACAAGATCTTGGAGGCCAATTTACAGGTCCAAAACGTGAAATTAGGCGGTCACCAAACGTGTCTTTCAATAAATCTATTGTGGCACGAGCTGTGTGACATGTTGCGCCGTCTTGTTGAAACCACATCTCCTGGACATCATGGTTATTCAATTCAGGAATGAAAATGTTAGTAATCATGGCTCTATACCGATCACCATTGACTGTAACGTTCGGCAGTTTTGTTTGTTGACGTAGCCATTCAACCAGAAGTGCGCTTCATCGCTAAACAAAATTCGCTTATGAAAATCGGGAACAACGGTAATCTCGTTTTGGGCCTTTCGACGAATCTACGCCTTACTTGATGATCGTTTGGCTTCAAATCTTGCACGAGTTGGATTTTGTAAGCACGCAAACCAAGATCCTTCCGCAAAATCTTCCATAAAGTGGATGGACACAGATCCAATTCCTGTGCTCGATGGCGGATGGACTCATTCGGGTCTTCCTCAATGCTACGCTCTACAGCAGCAATAGCTTCTTCTGTACGCACCGTACAGCGTCTCTGGGGATGCGAGTTATCAATAAGAGTAAACTTGGTGCGAAAACGTTCCATGGTTAATCGAATTAACTGCTCTGATGGACGATTTTGTCGACGATAAAATGGACGTAGTGCGCGATACGTTTTCCGCACAGAACCATTATTTTCGAAATAAAATTGCACTATTTGCAAGCGTTGTTCAGGCTATTCGTGATGAATTGCCAAACCAAACTGAGAATAAATCACTTGACAGCTGTTAAATCGGTCGCCACCTTGAAAAGTAATGCCAACTTAAAGTTCTATACCTCTATAAAAAAACACCCTTTATATATTTTATATATGTATTTATTAACGGGTATAACACAACAAGATCTATAACTTAATTTAAAAAAAAATTAACCATTTCTTTAGCACACACTAAATATGACAAGATAAAGAATAAAATATTTAAAAACAAATTAAAAAGTTAACAAAAGTTATAAGTTGTAAATCATATGAAACGAAAAATAAAGAGGGACTTAAACTATTCAGAATTTAATGGAAAAGAGAGTTTTATGTGTCTGTAGAAATTGAAATAATTGCTACAAATGATAGTGCTTTAGAAATTTTGTAGTCGAAATTAAAGAAACTGGTTTAATCACTGTCAAAGTGCTTAAAAATTCACCAAATCAAATGTTAGTAAAACTCACTTTCTTAATGAATGCATGTATGTATTGACTTCAAACATATTCCAAAGTGTTGGAATTTTTCTGAAATAAAATTGATTCCTAAACCAGATAAAAGTCCTGACGTAGCCTCCTCATGCGATTGCCGTAATTGGAAAACTATTTGACAAGTTTCTGCGGACGACTAAAGAGAATTATTGAACATATGCAATCAATACTTTCACATCAAATTGCACAAAGTGTGTCAGAACAATGTTCCCGTATCAATTTATTCAATTATTGGAATCCTATAGACAGGTATCTATGACTGAATCAAAATCAAGAATGCTGAAATACGCAACGAACTAAAATGGGTGTACCTCAAGAAGCCTTATTAGTCTATTGTATTGTATTGCAAATTGTATTGTGGTTCAAACCCTCGAATAAAACGAAATATAAAAAATATTTCCCCGGCGACTTCCTCTCAGCAGATTTCTGGCAAAAACCCTGAGAGCAAATAAAATTGCCATGAAAAGTTTCACAAGAAATATGTCGTTCGGGTCCGCTTTAAATTGTCGGTTTCGCTACTCATGGATAAAATTAAAACACACACCACGGGCCGTGTAAGCAACTATGTCGTAATTCGGAATGAAGGGTTGTAATGACTAAGTTCGTACTATAAATACCACAATATAGTATTATGAATAACGTCCGTTTACGTCCCATTTACAAATAAGAAAATAATCTACCAACCGATAAAAAAAATACTCCATTGAAGTTCTATAAAGAAGTACTGAAAAATTACGCTAAAGGACTAGACTTGAATGCAAAGCGCATGTTGCAATAAAAGCGAGCGAATTTAGCATAAAAATTATAAAACTTAAATGGTTAATAAGAGAGATCCAATAAGCCATAACCTAATATATGATATTATTCAGGTACGTAAGACCTTTATAGAGATTTAAACTCTTACTTACTCTTACTCTTAAGAATTTTAAAACATAATCTGGTTGCCAAGAAGTTAATATTTTATGTAAAAAGATAATGCACATAAATTGCAGTAGATTCCTAAAGCTCATTCGGTTAATCCGGTATAAAAGCTGAGATATTGATCCATGTAGTCCTATGTTATAGATACAACCTATAGTCTGTTAAACCCTAAGTCTGTTAAAACCACTTTAAGAGCAATTCGCAAATATCTCTCAACCATAAAAAAGGAAATAAAAGGTAAGTTACTTCTAGTAAAGTGGGTACAGTAGAACCAAGTTAAGTTGGTCCATTCGCAAGTAAGACCTTAAACACTCAGAAATCGATATAACACTCTAAACAAAGAAACAAAAATATGCAAAGACAGTTTTACCATAATATTTTGTAAAAATATGGTAAACAATTCAGGTCACAATAATTTTTATGATCTTTTTCACAAACTTCTTTCGCTCTCAATTATTTAAATTATCACAGTTTCGCTCATAAACTGTCATTCATTTAATCAGTTGGATTAAAAAATTCAACATGTTCCGCCATTCAACACTTCAAATTAGAACGTTAATCCTTGAATAGAAAAAAATCCATGAATAGAAAATGCCAAAGGGAAATTGCAAAAATCGTTAATAAAGTATGAACAACAAATGAAAAAATCACGTAAATTGAGATCGTAAATGAAAACTGAGTAAGATGATGAAACATAAAGAAAGGAGGATTGTCAACCAAATCAAGATCAAGTGTCCCGAATTTGAGTATTTACATCTTTTAACACCTATTTTTTAATGCTTTGTTTACTTATCGTTTAAATAAATTAAACTAAGTGACTGAGACTTAAACTTTTAAATTTAATATACAATAATACTTGATATAGCAGGCGCACACTACTCAGGATACTACTGCACATATGAATACATACCTCCAATTGACTGAGTAAGAGTACAGTATAATCTCAATAATCCGGACAATTAATAACCATGTCGTGTCCGAAATATCGAAAAGTCCGAATTTCCGAAACAAAAGAAAAAATTTAGAAAATACATGCTAACTTATATTTAAATTAATATACCAGTAGATTGAAATCATTTTAATAAAATATTTTCATTATTTGCTGCACAAATAGTCAGAAGTTTATTTTCATTTTGCCTTTTGTACTCAATATCTCTGAGGCTTAAATGTTTTAAAATATCCCCAGCAGGAACTTCCTCTCCTTCGCAATATTTTATACAAATATTAAGGGCAGATATGGCGAAGAGAATGCTGTATTTTTGGAACAATATTGCAACATTCTTCATTAAATGATTCAACCTCATCGTTTTCATCAGTCTCATCGTCAGTGGATTCAATTTCATCATTCAGCCATTCAGTAACCTCATTAGAATTATAAATATCAGGCGCTAAGTTGACAAGTAAATCAACTAGTTCGGTGGAATCGCTGCGTCTTAGCCTTGACAGAGGCATTTCATCATCTGAGTCCCATTCTTCATCATACAAAATTTTAATGAAACATTTTTTAAGGATATTTGCATCAATTCTATTCCAAGCATTGGCAATTAAAAAGGCGACGTTTTTCATTAAAAAAGTTTTAAAATTCGAATGGCATTTTGATCCATTGACTGCATGAGTACTGTATAGTTAGGTGGAAAAAACTTAACGCATATTTCGTTATTTAAATCTACTAATGACTTTGGATGACATTTTGCGTTATCTACTAGTAAAAGCGCTCTATTTGACGAATTATTTTCTTTGAAATATCTTTTTACTTGCTTTTGTTTTTGTGCAAAATCCTATTGCTAAGTACTGTCCGAATTATTGAGGTAGAAAAAATTGATGGTGTCCAGATTACAGAGTCTACTGTTGTAATAAAATAAGTGTCCGCATTACCGCGTTGTCCGGATTTGCAGGTGTCCGGAATATCGAAACTATACTGTATTTGTTGGCCTCTGATAAATCCCGTGCTCAAGAAGAAGCTCGTTTTATTGTCAAATTCAATTGACCTTAATTGGACAGAAAGCTTACCAATCAAATACTTAAATTAAAGTGTCGACAACTCATTCTCATTGCGTATTACATATGCATGTTAAATACTTGTTGAGAAGAAAGAGAGCAATGTAGATTTCTGCAATTTCTGTAATAAATTTCCTAATGTACAATATTTCTGGCTCGGAGCTGTTAACAGAATTATCGTCACTTGATATATGTAGGATCCACGTCGCCATACTCTGATAGATAGTATGTTTGATTTATTAGAGAAGACCCCTTAGTTTAAACACTGGCTGAGGCACCTCGAACATTCGAACTATGAAAAATATTTCTTTCCGCCGTCTTCCTGGTAAAATCTTTGAGAATAAAGCCATATTGTTATGGAATATATTTCACATCTGCCGTTCTCAGTCGAACTTTAAACTCATTGATAAAATGGTGTGAGAAGCTTGTTTGTAGTCCTGCTTAAATAATTGTAATGACCAATTAAATTAAGTAAGACGGGGCACTAAAATCATTAAAATTTCAGGCTAGTTTTCAGTTTGTTTCCAAGTAAATCATATTTTAAATGCGAATGCCTGATAGTGATTATCAACACCGATTAATCAGAATTTGTTAGTTAGTTTTGGGCTATCGATATAAAATCATTTCGTCTTGGTCTACCATAAATGCTGAGAAATTATTAACTCTTTAATTGTTTATGACGAGTATACACGTCAGACTAAAATTAATTTTTTTTGCATAATGTCGAATATGCTCGTCTTGAAGAAAAAAAACCGCGTTAGAATTATTATTCAACTAATTTACTGGAATTTTTCGCGCTGAGAATAGTCAAATATATGTATTTAAAAAAATAGATATTTTAGAACATTTGTTAGTTTGGCAACAACATAGCTTGCATTAAGCTGAATAAACAAAGTATCGTTACAAAATACTTTTACTAGCTGAAACATTTTAGTCCCTTTATATCGAGTATACTCGCCTATGGTAGAAGATAATTAAGCAGGATGGAAAAATGTTTTTTTTTTGAATTAAAATTAAACAGTTAAAGGGTTAATGAAATTCTTCTTGTTTTCGCATTTTTAAAAGTTAATGCATTTTTAGTTTTAATAATGAAATTGTTTTTTTTGTTTTCGGTTTTGTTCTCGTAAAAAATGCTTACCATACCATACAATATAATCGTTATCATTATTTTCATATTTGTTTCGAATTTTCGAAACAACTTAACTTTGATCACGTTTTTCCACTAACCACATAATAAAGGTAAAATTTTATGTACAATATGCACTGTTTGGTTCCATAAAAAGGAGCCATTAGAGCTAAGAATGTTGTGAATTCAGTCGATGCAATGACATTATTAACATTGAAAATGCTTTAATGTTTCCTTGTATTCATGTATGAACATATTTTCGTTTGGTATTCAAGAATAATAACCGTATGAAAAGCAACTTTACCACCACACATACATACATACATGCATGCATATACGAGTATGCATACCAAGTTTAGGAAGATTGTATGTGTGTACACCGATGAATATTTAGTAAATGTGGTATGTTTGTATGTGTGTGTGTGTGCATACTGTTAACAGTATATGAATTTACAATGAATGTATGTACGTACATACGTACGTCCATAATACAATACTTTTGCCATCACAGATAGTTGCAACACAAACAAAAGTACATGCAATACATACATGCCAAACGCTTTTGCTTTGGTCTGTACCAACTGAACGGAACGTCATCACTAAGCTATTTAGTTTAGTTTTTTTTTCTACTGATTCCAACTGTAGTTTTGATTTTTTTTGTTTTCTGATACTCTTAGAAATTAAAAGGTTGCTATTAGTAAAGGTGACAACTTTCGCACATCTGGAGAGATTGTGGAATACGTCTGCAAACAAATTTGGAGTAGTTTTTGACGCAGAGTTGATAATATTCTGAAATTTCTATTTGTTTGGCGATTCATTTAGGGACTCTTGAAGCTGTTCAGAGCTTATGACAATGAACATCTGAACATCCACGAAATTCAGACTTGGGAATTCCTCTTTAGCATTATTCTTGTGTTATTTTTGGAATTAATATGAACAAATTATGAATTTAATTTATTGTAAATAGTATGGGCTTCTAGTTGGTTAAGCTTCAGAGATATGTATGTTTTCTTGTGCATGTTCCGCACTTACTGTAAATAATAACGCATGTGTAGGGCAAGGGGATTTAAAATATGGTCTTTATTTTAAATAAAGAAAGAATTTCTCTACCCATGTTTCGAGTAGTACTGGAAGCAACTTACATCAAGAAAAAAAATTAAGCACACACCCTATTTACGCCCTGTGCCATAACTGTCAGACTGGAAGCTGCCTGTGGTTTTGCGATAAACTCAAAAGTGATACAACACTGAAGAAATGCAGTGGATAGGAATAGTGAAGTTAAACACACTGATCATGTTGAGAATGTATACCAACGAACTTAGCAACCAATTAACTCTTTTACGGGAAGTTGTCATGAGTGAGATGAAGAAATGTTTAGAAGAAAGCCAGCAAGTCAGAAATGATAAGTTGGATAAAAATTAGAAAGAAGGAATCAAGCATCCATACGGCAGTAGAAGTAGTATTTGTAGCTGATAGACAAATCAAAGGGAAGCACAAAGAAGGATATAAAAAGGAACCTAACGACCGACACACTGACAAGATTTCACAAGACTGATAAAAGGAAGAAAAAAAGGGGGTAGGAAAAAAAGGATCTTAATTGTAAACGAAAACTAAACAATGTGGTAACCTGCACGAGTATAGGTAGGACTTGTGTCATGTAATCTGTTGTCATTATAGTTCAGTTCAATGACGCGATGTACGGGAATATTTAAGAACGATGTTGCAATCATTTCATTGAAATATGGAACCGGAAGTCGCAGTAGTCTAGTAGGTAGTGTGTTGGCTTATTTGACGTAAAGCCAGGGTTCGAGCAACAGGCCAGACATTAAAACAAAATACAAAAAGTATTTCTTCGGCGACTTCCTCTCAGCAGATTTCTGGCAAAAACTCTGAGAATAAATAAAATAGCCATGAAAAGTTTCTCAAAATTTTGTCGTTCGGAGTCGGTCCCACCACTCATGTATAAAATTAACACACACAACATAAGTGGTGTGAGAAACTAGGTCTGAAGTGTTGTTGTGACCAATTATGTATATATGGAACCGGAAGAATTTTCAACAAAGTTAACCTTAAAAAACCATCTCATCAATTATTGCATGAAACAATCACCAGATTCTGCCGACTGTAATGAAATTCTCTGAACGACATAATAGAGGACAACAATCCATGGTATTTCACAGGATAAACCAGATCGTAGACGAATTTAAGAACTGGCTGGATCCTTTGAACAAAGAATGGCTCCAGCACGATACTTTAAATCAAATTTCAATAATAAACGAATATGTACCTTATGAGAGCTTGTCTGCTTGCCAAGAGTAAAATTGTAGATAGAAATGCCATCGACAAAGATCAGTAGAATCATTTACGAAATAAAAACGCTTCCTTATGAAAACGTAATCGAGACCGTTTAGTATGGAACACCGTCAATTTACGTGAATGGATTTGAGCTTTTGTAAATAATAAAAATACCAGCTTGATTTGACTCAAATAAAATTTTTTAAGAGATAATTTCTCCTCGAAGAGATCGAACGAGAATGAAAGACTCTTCTTTGGTAAGGAAAATCGAATGGATAGCTTGATTAACAAAAGTCAATGCTGTAAAAAAAAACAACAGTGCGGATTTATGAGAACATTTTACTGCTTATTAGCGGAAGAAAGGTGAGTTTTTCACATAAGACAAGGATATGAAACTACATTTAGATTGTGCAACAAAATATTGTTACGCAAATCGAAACGACCTAATATCGTTTAACAACAAAAACGATAAACAAAAGCCACACGATACAAATACACACTAACACTAACAATAAAATGAACGTGTTGATTATCTAAAGCTGCACACACACATATGTACGACGAACCTGGTTGCGCCTGGTACCAACGGCAACATAAGCAATGTACACAAACAACAATGTATTAACGATAGAGTGCTCGAGAAGGCGATATCACGAACCTTCCACTTCAAGAATGTTCGTTAGACTGGTTGTGTCGGACTATAAAAGGGCTGGACAAAGCAGGCAGCAGTCAGTTACAATTCAGTCAGCCTTGTGTGAAGACGCGTTGCGGTTTGAACGTACAAGTGGTATTGCTTGCAAAAAGGTTGTAAGCAGCGAAGATCTAACGTACAGTTGTTTGTGTTAACGCGAACAGAAGTGTGAAATAGAATAGTGTATAAGCAAATTTTTGTTGTATCTTTAAGTTGTATACGGTGGCACACAAAAGTACTGTAAAGAATAAAGAGAGTTTAAAAGAAAATAAACGCATATTTGTTTTTACTTGGTTTGCAATTAACGAACTCATATTTAAACGTTTTTAAAAAAGTAAAAACGTAATAATATATTAATAAGTCATGTGACTTGTGATAAAATAGCGACATAGAAAGGAGGAAAGAGGGAGTTGTGATTGTAGGCATTAGATTTTATATTATAAATCACAGAAAAGAGCTGTGCAGGAAGGTAATTCCACATACGGATACATCGGCTAAAAAACGAATTCTGTCTGTAATGCAGTGTGTGATCCACTTGTTAATCAACCACTAACGGATGTGCTCTGCGAGAAGTTGGGGAAATATGGCCGGGGGATCAACTACGCGTCTTCCTCAGGGATCAAATCCTATATAGCACTAGGTCATGCGCAATAGTAGTAGACAATTAGCTTCTGGCCAATGTCGGAGAACATCAACCTCAACAATGAAACCCATCCCCTTCTCAAATCCCGGTACAACCTTCTACGGATTCGGCAAAGCATACTTATAATATAGAAAGCTGATAGGGATGTCAAACCTAAGACCATCCAGGATGTGGCGGTTGCAGAGGACTCATCCATTAAAGATATGCATCGCACTGATTCTCGGACTTGCACTGGGAGTTTGCGACCATGTGGTCGAAACATCTGAATGAAAGTCTCCTGCCCGCCGGAGAAAAGGAATTAATTAAATTAAATAACTAAAGTCTCTCTAGGTGAGGTTTATATGGCAAGGAAAGGTAAACAGGGGCACACAACACGGTGGTCTTCTCTCACCCTTGCTTTGGAATATCGTAGTAAAGGACCTGTTAGAAGATCTGCAACGACGTAGCTTTGAGATCTGCGGTTAGGCTGATGATCTGGCCACTATGGTATCCGCACACTCTTTCATCGAGATGTAACGAGGCACTAAAGTTTATAACAGCTTAATCCTCGCAAAACGGAATAAATGCTTTTTACCAGGCGGTATAAGATACCTATTTTTAACTTACCGATCTTTAATGGGGTTAAACAGTCCTTATTCAAGAGGGTTAAGTATTTGGGAGCAATTCTTGATCTCTGCAAGACCTGGGATCTCAGACCAACTATCACATACTGGTTACATCGAGTAAAACCAACCTTACTTCATCTGGGAGGACATGGAACTTTCTGAGTGAACATTCGACTTTCGAATTCCGACTAGGGACCTCTGGACAGAGGATCCGTAGTTTCCCGATGACACCCTTGAAATCTACACTGATGGCCTAAAGATGTAAATTGTGTTGCTAACGAGCTGAAGGCGGCTACATTATAAAAGAGAAACTAATCTTAATCGGTTGTTCTGTTTCTTTACAATTGTCCCTTATGGACGGTATTTTTCTTTGAGAATTATTTGTTTGATTTTTTAATTCAAGTATTATTTCTCTATTAAAGCCTAGCAAAATATTCGTAAATGTACTAAAAATTTCTTAATTTCGCTTGTATGTGTAAATAGAATTTTCTTCGAGTGTACATTTCCACAGAATTTCTAACAAAAAAAAGGAAAAACGTTGCTTAACATTTTCATATCAACCGTAAAAAGTGGTTTTTGATGTACCATATCCACATGTACATATGTACGTATGTATGTATGTGTTTAATTTTTACTTTTGTTTCATTTGTTTTTTAACTCTTTTTTTATTGTTCTTCTATAGTGGCACTTTACCAAGTATCTTTCGTAAATTCATAAATGAATGTTTAAACATAAAAAAAAACAAAAAATTTTATGAAAAAAAGAAATATGTACGTGTACGAATGTAGTGCAATAGCATATTACCGTCAAGGCTCTCACATAATCGTGAATCAGTTAAAAGAGCAGGAGAAAAAATGTATTCCAAATGAAATGAAATTAAATAACATGGTGAATAATTTTAAACATGTTCATACAAATACTACAAATAACAACGATGGAAATAATTTCAGTTTTTCTTTTTAACAAAAAAAAAGATACAAGCTTTCACAAGCACAAAGACACTTACCAACCAACACAATTCAACTTCCGTTTTGTTATGTAATAATATTATTTCTTCTTCTTCCTTTTTTTTAATTTTAATTTATACCAACAGACAAATACCCATATAAATACATACGTACATACGTACATACTTGTACATATATATGTACGAGTATGTACATGTGTTTATGACAAAAATTTTAAAATCCCAGCAAAAGTTTGGACACCACGGCGATCCTTCATTTTAATTTATACAAAACGGTAAACACCGAGATATTCTTGGCGCTTTTAATTTAAAGACCAGTACCCACCAAATATTTTTTTATTTTTCAAATGCTGCCTGTGTGGTGAAAAAAAGATTAAAATTTAAAATTCTTATGATCGCATGTTGTAAGGGTGACCAGATAAATAAAAAAATTAAGAGAGGAAGTAAAGTCAGTTTAGTAAATGCGATTAATAAATTTAAAATAGAAATCATTTTATTATAAAGTATTTGGAGATATGAAATGGTATGTATGAAATCGGCGTAGCCTAGATGGCTTATTAAACGGGAACCCGTGGTTCAAGCCCTGGCGCCGACATGTTGTACAAAACGAAATTTAAAAAATATTTCTTCTGGCAAATCTCTGGGAGTACAAAAAAATTACCATGAAAAGTTTCTCAAATCTGTTGTTCGGAATTGAACTTTAAACTCGTGCATTAAATTAACACCCACGACATGACCGGTGTGAGAAGCTAGACTGTAATCCTGACTAAATGTTTGCAATGACCAATTAAGTAATCAAGTTATGCTTCCTTCAAATTTAATGTTTGAACATTTTAAACCAAATTCGGTGAAATTTAATTTGTGTCAGTTGAAATGCCCCTCAAACGGATATGTTTTCAAAACCCATAAAATCATAACGCAGAACTTGATTTATTTAAACAAATTGACAAACTGATAATTAAAAGTATGTATGCATCCTATAGTAAAACTCAATCAGTTGCTATATTTACACTTATTATTACTGATGAGATAACGAAAAAGCAGAGTCAGAATTTGAATACAACAAAGCCCGTGATATCAACACGTTTTCTCAGACCTGGTATTGAAACGTGTCTTTAGTTATCTTTTTGATACTGCTAACGAGTATCATTATGATGCTACACAAACGCCATTATGCATAAGAATATTTCGTACTCGCATAGTATTCTGAAGGTGCATGAGTATTTTCCTTTTTTGAGAGCAACACTTAGGAGATGACCCCTATTTATGTATTGCATTATGTTGAAATACCGGACAAATGGAGAGGGCGAGTGTATTGTACCACAAATTTATTTCTTTTAATATCGTTGTTGTCTGTTTTTGTTTATTTAATATTGTTCTTTTTTTTGGGAATTATAGACAATCAATTATCGATCGCAAACATCCAGAGTCTCTGGTGAGATTCGAACCTACGCCATTGACTCTTGTAGTTTAGTACTCTAGCAACTAAACCATCTGCATACAGTAGTTTTCAAAATATTTGCATTTTTAAGCAGTATTGTAGCTCTTCAGTTACTTACAAATTGTCATGAATACAGTACGTCTCGATTTAATCGAAGCAGGGAATTTCAAATTGCTAATACGTACTATAAAGTAGAAGATTTTCAGTCTTAAACTTGGTCATCAATATGTTTCTCAGGTAATTACAAATCTTATATAAAAGAAAGCTTTCAGTGTCATCATCGATGTTTCTTCTCTTATCCTATTATTAGCATTTCTAATAAAATAGGAATAAATATGATATAAAATCGCTTCTGTAACAGAAATAGAATAGAAAGAGAAGAAATTCTTTCCATATAATTTAAGACTAGAATTTCCTGTTATCTTCTCCTTCTCAATTTCCTCTTCATAACCTATGCTTTGACAATGGTATCGGTGAATTGTCTCTATAAGTCTCGATATCTGAAGTGTTCTCTTCTATACAAGAAGAATCTCTAAGTTTACAAGTGGTTGATCATCCAAGTTAAAATAATCAACAAACTTCTGTACCAGGTAATTCTACTATGCGCGCCAAGTTTAAAGTTTCTTTGTTTACATCGCTACAATTTCCGCCACAGGTACCTCACAAAACTTGTTTTTGAAACAGAAACAACTTAGAATAGTTCAAGTTTTCTTGTTAATCGTGTAAAAGTTAAGCGTTTTTAATAGCTGTTGAAGTTTTTGACCTTAAAATCTCCAACAACATTACTCCCAGGTTCTTTTTTTTTTTTTGAAATCTTTGACGTCTCAACTTCTGATATAATTTTCATTTAGGTTACCCGTTTCTACTATAATCCCGTCTAATCGACAGTAAAAACTGAGTGGAATTAATTGTTTTCATTTTTTGAAAACTTTTAGTTTCTTTGCTCTGCACTTGCAGATACTTCCGCATCTACTATGTTTTTAAAGTTGTACTTTTCCTTTTTTCTTTATCCGCTCTCCACTGGTATTAAAACAATACTCGGCTAGGCTAATCAATTGAAGCGACCATTTTTTTCGTTCTGAAAACTCATAACTGTCGAGCAGATACTATGCGTAGATGCGTTATTAAACGATCTTTCCTTTAACCATTCCATTAGAGTCACGAAAATCACATCTCCTCATAGCTGGTTATTATCGTAAAAGTTATCGTTGGGTTGTCAACACACTTCAAACTCTTATGCGAACACTTTTTATTATTTTTCATTTGTGTGCTTCTACTATAAAATGGTGTTGGTGCAAGTACATGGTAGTAGTAGCAGTAGTATGTGTGGATAATAATTGCAACATTGTTTTATATTTCGTTATGTATGCCAGTCAGTAATGGCGTTTGTTGCATTGCATACAAATACACACACAAATAGAAATAGCAAAAATGGCGGGGTACGATAGAAGGGTTAGAAACTGAATGTTTATTATTTCTGCATAAAATTCTTAATGAGAATTTTCGAAATTGTTTCCACATTATGAAAAAGCGAAATTTAATTGAACCGAACATTGTTTTTTATTATAATTTTCTTTTTTTTACTGTTCTTTATTATTTTCTTTTTTTTAATGTTTTATTATAATTGTTGCACATCCTTGTGTGCACATTGCTTTTTACAGTCTCACAATCATACCAACCCAACATTCATGCATAAACGAATACTTATACACTTCTCTCTACTAATTTCCATTTTACCCAGTAAACCTAAATACTACATATATTCTTGAAACTGGTTAAAGATATTCTTAAAGAAATGGAAGTATATATTAATAATTCACAAAAAAAAAGAAGAATACCTAAAGAATTAAGAATTTTTTTACCACAATTGTTATAAAAACTAATATTTGACTTTTTTCAAAATTTTAATCAGTTGCAGTAGAACTAATTTTCGTAAATCAAATTATAGTAAATTAAATAATTCCATACAACTCAATTCACATAGCATGAAATTACCGAGTTGTTCAATAGCTAAATACGAAGGACATTTATGTCAGTTTTAAAGATAATTTCACATTTATTTCAATATTTGCTGCATTCAAGCGAAATTACGTATAATTTTACAATTAAGAATAACATAAACATAAACGAATACAATAAACAATGAAGAATGCGTTATTGTCTTTAGATTTTATGTTGATCACCTCGCCAAAGTAAATAAAGGGACTTCAATTAATTCATCTACGAGTCAAGGAAACTCGCCTTTGGAATGTCCCTCGAGTATTGAATTTAAGCTTGTGTGCACGAAAATGTTTCTTTGGTTAACAGTCCTATTGTTTTTCAAACATTAACAATTATTTATCCTCAATTGTACAAATTTTTACATTATCGTAATTGTTTACATTGGTTAAAGTCATTATGTTTCTTTGTTTAGTTCAGTTTCCACATGGTCATGCCAAAATCTTGGATATACTTGTTAACTACACGATATCTGAATCTGTTTTCGATCCCGGTTTTGCGACGCAGATATCATATAAATCGCTATCAGATTATTGTAGTAATTTTCCGTCGTGCGAATTCGGTATCAAAGTATGTCGTATGGTGATGAACGCATATTTACAGACAATAATGCGGCCCTTAGATCCCTCGAGAATGTGGACACCACATGTTAAGATTGTTTAAGAATGACGGTTTTCTCTGGAGTAGATAGTGTGACATTCGACGGTCACCTTCATTTAGATTTTCGGGCTCGGAGACACCGAACGTAATAACAAGGCCGACGCACTTGCTAAAGCTGGTGCCATGGAAAATTCACATGAATTCCAACATGAAATTGGTGTTTCTCTGCAGAGAGGCAAACAAAAACCCGATTCATTGGCAAAAGTAAGATGGCACAACCCACCACCTGGCAGATCTGACCAGACACGGATGTATGTAGAACAGAATTTGTAGAATCCATCTAAGGAACCCGGATGACAGGCCACTGGCTTCTGGGTGTTCACGTCAGGAGACTGGCAATACCTAATAACGACTTATGCACATCTTCTCTCCAGCGTTTATTAACCTAAAGAGAAGAATTTTTGGACACTTAGAACTTAGTGACAAAAACTAGCCAAATGCGATTTGAGAGGAGATGCCAGCCAGGCGCTATAATTATGTGATGGATATTACAACGGGACGTTATAGGTCCCAAGTGTGACCATTAAGGCGGCCCCATTTAACCTAACTTAGCACATGTCATGTTTGATTATTTGATCATTCCTTTTACATGTAAACAATTTTTCTTGATGATTGCTTATTGGTTAGTTTGATAAACAAATTTATTTTAAATTATTGACAAAACTTATAAAAACTTGTGCCAATTTTACGAATGTTACAATTGTACACAATGGCTACTAATTCGAAGGCGTTTATGAGAATAATATTCCGAAGTTTTATTTCATATCCTTGATATTCTTCTCAAGAAATGTTTGTATAATAATGTTTGCCGGGTAGCCTTTTGTAACTACTTGTACGATATTCCATGGTAAGAATATAAAATACATACATACATATGTATGTACATACAGTTTGTATATTTTTTTTACGAACCAAATATATATGTCTGTATGTATTTATGTATGAAGTATATCATGTTGTATAGAAAAATGTGAATTTCACATAAATGTATACGTACGTGATATTAAATGAAGCATAAACTCTTGCATACTTCCAGATGCAGTGCATATACTGGTGCACAGTCAAAGTCAACTTCTTGGTAGTGGTTTTCTAGTATTGTCTTATCCAAATTAAACACATCCAAACCCACGTACACACACATACACATATAGACATATATATGTATGTGTATTTAAATAATTTTGTTCATTTATAGCAAAATATTTGGTGCAGTCATTATTATTGTTATTATTGTAGTTGTCGTTTTTGCTGTTGCTACTGCTGTTGCTGCTACTTCTCCTAGAGTTGTATTCATTCGTCGTAAACTTGAAATTTCCTTTGGAATTTTGATATTCTGCTAATTCAAAGTCAAAATGCCACAAGTTTTAGTACATTTTCAGTTTATTAAAAGCATTGTCTAAACGAACTTTTCGAATGTGCAACGATTCCAAATTATGTATGCCAGAGCAGTGGGTGTTGGTTACATCCACATTAAAGCCATTTTGAAGATGGTGCGAGTAAACAAATATTTTTTTCTTTTGATTTTTTTTTTCTCAACTTATTTAACTGTCCATTATAATAACACGCTTTGCCTTGCTCGACTGCAAAAAAATTTAAAAATTTTGATGTTAATGGTGGGAAATAATGAACGAACGTCAAATATTTGACTTCTGCAGCAATTGTAGGAGAAGCAACAATAATTAAGGAATGTTGCACTAGTGGACACTGACATTATGTGTGTATGTATATGGGCTAAATATTAATTTTTTTTTAAATAAAATTTTATTGCTCTCTGCTTTGTTTTTAAATTCGTATGCATTACCAAAGATGCGAACATACATACATATGTAGGTTAAAATATGGGGTTCAGTAAAAAGTAATCCACTATTGCCCAATAGATAAAAGCCAGTTATAGGTCCATGTTTACACGACAAGTTCACAGATAAACACTTGCCAAGAGAAAATGCTTCTTATTGAAATTTTCTCGTTAATAAAGGGTTTAAGAGCAGTGCCACTGAATATCGGAAAGATGTTTATGGTATTGATTTTCTAAAAGAAAATCACGTGGCGTCTTAATACCAAAAATTAAATGCCCTTCATGAGATCATTTGTCGAAAATGTCGACAAAATAAAAAAAAGTTCAACAACGTATACAAAGAGTTTGGAAATAATAGATCCTTCCTGATTTTACAAGAACAAAACTCGCATATCTATTATTCAACTGTGATTAGCTAGTGAGACACAACAAAACGAACCCATCTATGAAGCATCTGTAAATTCAGCAAGACAGTATCAAATTAAATCGAATCTCATTTCGCAGCTTTTGTTGATAGTGTCAAGAAAAGATTTATCATGAGGCCGTACCTAACATTTATACCTTGTGCAGGAAGCAAAGGAATTGTAATCAAGACATGTCTGATAAGCTTGACACTTATGCAGACTCATGCTAGTCCAAGCATAACACAAAGTGATTACTACTTTGACCTACATTCTGGTTATTCTGGCAATGGTAAACAAAGTCTTCAATTATTTTCGATATGATTTCATCAAAGTTTAGAATAGAGTTGTATAGACGAAAAACCTATTGCCACTTGTAACCCTGGATATTCATATATGCACACTATATTATACATACTGTTACGAAAATTGATAAATCTAGATACTGGTATTTTGCTTTTACATGGTTTAATATTAAAATTATAAACAAAAGCTGAAAAAACAAAAAAAAACTTGTTAACAAATTATCGCACTGCGTAATATAAAAACAGACACCAACATAAGAATATGATAACCAAGTAAACACAAATATACCAACAAACACTACAAGAAAAAATGTAAAAAAGTACACGAACAACAGCAATGAAACAACGATGTTTACATTTATAGAGGTCTTCAGAAGACGCTGCATTCGCCTTCAAGAACATTCATCAGACTGTTTACGTTGCCATATAAAAGGCAAGACAAAACAGGCAACTGAGTTAGTAAAAGTTCAGTCAGTCTTGTGTGCAGGCGCGGTATGTTTGAAGAGAGTTCGATTGTCGAACAGTTGACTAGTAATTGTTATTGTTTATCCAAAAGAGTGCAAAGAAAGCAATTGTTGTTGTTTACATCAAGTTGTGACAGTAGCACACAAAATTTTGCGAACAATAAAGAATTTAATTAAAACTAAACACAAATTTATTTTTATTTCATTAGCAATCTACCAGCTGATATTTTAAACGTTTTCCAAAGCTATTGTACAGTATTGTACTGATAACTAATCTTTTTCATAACATTTAGCTTCAATAAATATTCAATGACATCGTTTCCATTTGCAGGTTTCGTTTTTGCATTAGAATTTTGCGGTTTAATTTTTTGCACCAGCCCCTGAGTTATAATCATAAATTTATTTATTATAATATTATTTTTTTTAAATTCATCAATTTAATATACAAGTCTTTAGTTTTCCAAAATTATTTAAAAAAATAATTTTGTGATGAAACGATACACATTTGAGTACCTCAGAATTCTAAAATATTTTTCCGATAAAATTAATTGTCCTTAGTTTGAAAATTAATGATTTTGAATCTTCGCAGCGTCGATTGTGGGTTTCGTCAAAAATCACCATATCCAAACATGTCTACATGTAACCTAAGTCAAACAATCGGTTAAAATACAGTGAACTCGCGATAAGGTGAACTAGTTTTTACCAAGGCAGTTCACATTTTCGAGTTTGTTCACGTTATCGAGTACCTGAATTTAAAACAAAAAATGACCCGATTTAATATGAAAAATTATATTTTAATAAGTAAAAATTATCAATTAGTCAAGAACCTAACCTAAAGCCAAAAATTAAGTTTCCAGTTTCAAATTTGTCAATTGAACCCCACCTCTTTAACAAAAAATGTTACATGTCATCCATACTGACTTGGAGAATTTGTAATTCACTGGACAAGTAAAGTTTTTGAAACTTTGTGGGTTTTTAGATTTTCCAAATACCAGTAGATTAAGTTTTTGAGTCCCCGACGCATTCGAACAGCCCTTGAAAGTTAATCGTTTTTTCTCTATCCTTGCACCTGGAGCACTTTTCTCCAATGATGACACATATGTTTTATCTGGCAACTACTTCAAATATATGTAGCTCGCATCCATCAGCATTATAAAGCTGATCTTCACAAAGAAAGAGTTTTTCCATTCTTGCTTTTAACTTTTCCTTAAATGGGTCAACAAGTTGCGGCTGCGCAGAAAGCTTTTCTCTGGAAATTTTAAGAAGGTGAACAGCAAACCTTTGATTAAATTTCTGAAGCCATCCGTCACTGGCGTTAAAACCACAATCATTTTCTTTAATTTGACCGTGAATTTCTAAATCTTTGGCTTTTAACATCAGTCCACTTACCGGCATTTTTTGTTTCGCATGTGAAGGAACCACTTATTAAGACTTTTTCCATTCCTGAAAATTCAGATGCACGTAATGTTTTACGCTTTCCAGTGCCGTAAAGTGTATTATTTACACGATTATTAATTTCCCGTTTTTTCTTTTCGTTTTTCTTGCCAAGCCACTAACACTATAACCCTTTTGCAATAACTCAGGGATATTCACTTTATCTTTTAAAGTTACCACTTTAGGCAACAAAGAGGTCAAACCATACATAAACGAGTACAATGAAAAAGAAGTTCAAGCATAAGTAAACAAACAAATAAACTGTAGTTCGGGAATTTCCCAATTTTAAAACAGATTAACAAAATAAAAAAGTGTTCTCGTTTTAGAGCTTTCAGATTTTGTTCACGTTTTAGAATACTCTGTGGAAAAATAAATTTGTTCACGTTTCTGAGACGTTCACACTTTCGAGTGTTCACGTTTTCGCGAGTTCACTGTAGGTTCAAAATAACAACAAAGAATAGGTGGTTAAATAGATAGAGCATTAATATCCACTTTTTCAAGACGTGCTTCTCCATTTACGCAAAAAGGGGAGTGGAATAAAGTCCAACGCTAGCATATGGCATAGACTTATATGATCAACAAACAATTTACTCTCCGATGAGAGTTTTTTTTTATCTTTTGGTAGTAAGTTATTAAGTAATGTATGTTCTCTGCTAAGTTCAAGAACACAATCACCGAAGGATAAACTTGGTTTATCTGAATACAGATTGAATCTGCACAAAGCTATGAGTTAGATTAAGATCACTAAGAGTTTTTAAAAAATTTCTCAAAAGCGCTCCCGAAAACGAGTAACGAGTTTAAACTCTACAGACTAAGGAGATTAGTGTTTAGATGAACTTCTTGCAAAGTGACATCGTACAACCAGGAATAGATTTGATAATGCAATTTAATGTAATTTAATCAGCAGTGGGTGCTGGTTTGCTTTTTCGTGACTTTACAGTTGCTCTTCGTGGTTATTTTGAAATTTGTCTACGGCGAATCAAAGTACGATGTATATTTATTCAATAACAAGCAATTTATTTATTAAAGGGTTATCTATTTAGCGGCTTTAAAACATTGGTCTTCTCTCATGTTACCCACGTAACGAGGTTCTTCGGGTAATTGTTTATTTTCTTGGTGAATATTTTAACCAGGGTTAGTCGAAGAAAAAAGAAAATCAATCGTTTTGCTAATCTTTTATAAAACGACTTTAAATTTAAAAATCGTTTTACATTTGCTTTTAGAATTCGCAGAAATCTATTTTTATTTTATTTTACTATCAAAAACTTAATTGGGCAATTCACACGACTTTGTATCGTGTATGTTGTATTGAATACATTTGTTTGTTTGTGAACGCTCAATGCTATGCTGTACTGTGTATCTCGTGGCATTCAAACAATTTGATAGCCCGAAACCAACACAACTTTTTAAAAACATATGAAAACATATACAAATTTATTTTATTCACACAATTTGATAGCACGAAACCAATACAACTTTTAAAAACATATGGAAGAAATGTGAATAAGTGTATCGGATTTTTATATGAAAAATTTCAACAACAATCATTCACTGTTGTATGTTCTTCCAACAATACAATGAATACAACGATACAACGGCTTGTGTGAATTGACCAAATATATTGCACTAAAATACTACGACAAAATCTCTCTTAAGAAAATCCACATACTTTGTTTCCGTCTTGCCAAACGGCAATAGTAGTTACAACAATAAACACACGAGTGAAACAAAGACTTCATTTAGTTTCAAATGAGCAGGAGAGCAGGAGGAAAGAGAGTGAAATTTATTAGTTGCTACAGTGTGAAGTGTAGTTATGAAGCCACATAAACTTATGCAAGTTTATTCTTAAGTAAAAATATATGTATATTTTAACAGTGATATTTAATTATTATGTGGAATGTTGAGTGGGAAACTCTTTTTATTTGTATTGAATACATTTAACACTATTTCTACCAAAGGTGTCACCTTTTAAAATTTTAACTTGAAATTTCTTTCAAAGTTTAATAATTTTTTCTCAGTTAATGTGTTGACTTTTCGTATAATAATTGTTAAATTTATTTAGCGTTATCACTTTCCTCCAGCTCATCCTGGATCAGTATAAGCGTACATGATATACCTATTTCTACCATAAGGTGTCTTTTGACGCCTTTACGATATTTCTTACAGCAAGAAATAAAAAATATAAAGAAACTAAACATACATACATTTGGACTGAACTATAATTTGTTTTTGGTTTTTTCCTCTTCGTATTTTTATACCAAGCCATGGAAATTCTGTGAAATTGTGAAATTCTTCTGTTCAGCAAGTTTTCGAAATTGCCAGAAATTTTCGATACACTGAATTCTCCGTTATAATTTTTATATCCATTGTTGTTTGGGAACAATAGGAATATGAATAGGACATGTTTTAATAATTATTTCCATAATTATTTGAATCCAAACGCAAAGGTGTCAAAAGATACCTTTTGGTTGAAATAGGTATACACAAAATGGTGGTAGAATTTGTGTTAAAGATGCTGAATGTGTTGTATGTATGCACAGTTAGTCGCACATCATTTATTTCATCTATTTGTGAAGACTAAGGCCCGTTTTCTCTATGTGTCGACAAACTGCCAGTTACTAAATGTCGAAATAAATTTATTAGACCAATAAACTGTCCGTTAACAATTTTGGTTTTCTAAATATACCGACAAAAACATTATTTTCATTTGGCAATACCTCTCAAAATTGTTTGTGAAAGTTGGGAACCCTGTCTTCAAGTGACAAGTTATTAACATAAATCAGCTGTTTTCCAATAGTAAAAAAATAACACAAAATAAAATCAAGAAAACAAATATTTTAAAAAATAAATATTAGGTCTGGCATGATAAACTCTTTCAACATTTACTTGGAATTCATGATCTTCGAGTTCATCCTCCATCAAATTAATGTTTATTTTTTAAAACATTTTTTAAATCTATTTTTTTTTTTCAAAAACTCAAGGTATTGGCACATAAGATATATGAACAGCAGTCAGCTGATTGAATTTATCTGTACAACAAATAAATAACCGGCAGATGACGGCTGGTTAGCTTTGCGACAAAATAGAAGCAAATAAGACATTCAGAAAACCAAATTTCTTTAATCTGCAGTTTTTCGTTGGCAAAAAAGATAATCGCCTAATACTTTAAAACGGCTTGGCGAGATTTTCAGGACCATCATTAAAACATGTCCTTAAAGTTGTAAAAAGGTAAAAGGTAACTGTAGCTAAAGTGAAATTTAAAGTCACCTGTAACTATTTTTCGTTATTGTACTTGTACTTGTATGTATACTTGTAAAGTAGAGTTAACTTTTTTAATAATATGACAGGCCGGAGCTATATCGACAGTTTTTAGCAAATTAAACAATTTCTTTAAAACGCAGCGGCAACGACGTGCCTTTTTTGTTATATTTATTCGTTTTATTTATATTTGAAGTTGCCGTATTGAAAATGATATATGTACAGTCAAAGAAAAAAGTCTACATACACCATGTAGATTTTTTCCTGCCAAATTTTCTATTTTTTCCCAATAATTTCTACGTTATATTTTTTCAAATTAGCGTTTTCTTCAACAATTCTTAATTTCAAATGCCTTTCTCAACGCTCTAACATATTTTGCAATTTGGAAAAACCACTATATGTGGAGTTTTTACTTTGACTGTATATATTTATATGGCAAGTTCAAACATACACTTAACAAATAGTAGTAATGCGCCTTAATTGTCATTTATTTAGTGAGGGTACCCTTTTTGGCGTATTATTTCAGTACATCTTTGTGGCATTGAGTTGATTAAATTGCGACACTCCTCAGGACTAATGTTATTCCATTCTGCCTGGATAAGCTGCCAAAGTGCTTTTTTGCTGCTAGGTTTTTTGGCTGCAACTGCTCGTTTTACGATCCTCCAAAGATTTTCAATAGGGTTCAGATCGGGATTTTGAACTGGGCAATCAAGGACCCTTATTTTTTCCTCTGCAAACCAAGCTTTAACTACCCGAGAAGTATGCTTCGGATTGTTATCATGCTGAAATATCCACGCTAGTGGTAATTCGTCATCATAACCTTTAATCAAATTGTTCTGTAGAATGTTTTTATACATTTCCCCATTCATTTTCCCATCGATTTTTATCAGTGGACCAACGCCGGATGAGGTAAAACAACCCCAAACCATTACTGACGAACCGCCTTACTTTACGGTTTTTTTGGTGTACTTTTGGGTATAATTGTGTATTGATAGGACGTCTTGCATAGGGTCTGCCACCGTATCCAAAGATATTAAACATGGACTCATCACTTCATACAATTAATTTCTAAAATTTTTCGAACATTTAATTTTGCACTGAGAAAAATATATTACATGAATAACTTAATTGTTTGTGTATATAAAGATAGCGCTCGATATTCGCGACCAATTAAAAACAAGTCCTGTAGCTAAAACTTAATTTTCACGCTCAGTAAAGTAATCACTAAATTGTTGCAGAAATGGATCAACAAGGTGAGGCTTCGAAGACAATGTTTCGCCAGTGATTTTTGGAAATCTAATTCCAAATTGATGCTCAAAGTTCTTAAGGCTCCATAAATTTTAGAATACAAATTATTGCTCTTTAATCGTAAAATATGCATGAGTGTATTGTTTTTGTAATTTTAAAAACCACTTATAAACCAAATTCTTAAATTTTAGGGTACTCAGCATTCTTTAAGTTGCAACGTTCGACCTGAACCAATTTCTGTTATGCGAACGAAATTTTTTAATTAATTTTCTTGCCTTATAATGCGGTAATGGAATATCCATTTTTCACCTTTTTTTATAATCAATAATTTCCGAGTAATCGATGCCTGTAAAGTATGTTGAACATTTCAGATGTTGAAATTTGTGTACACAATAAATGACACAAGTAAACTAATAAAATTAAACAACAAACTCATCTAAATGTATGTATGTTGCTTGTAATTATTACGAATATACATATGTTCATACGAGAAGATATTTGTATTAAAATTAAAAAAAATAAAATAAATTACAATCGCGAAAATCAAAACTTGTTTATTAAAATCCGTCATAATTATAGAAGCTGCAAAATTAAAAATTAATTTGTATGTACTGATTTACGTACATATAATATCATTAAAACGTATGTACATACATATTTATAAAGGGTCAGGGAAATATGAAGGAATTAAAGTATTTTCAAATACATATTCTCAAAACCGTAATGCCATTATGAATCCATATTAAATTTTTCGAAATAATTTTTTCTGTTTTAATTTCCTCTTCGAATGTTTAGATTTGCGTTTTGAAAGAAATTATATTTTTTATCTTAGCGTTATTCGAATCTAGAATAAAATATATGTACATATATATGTATGTACATATTTACATGTCACATAAACATACATGAGTACACGTTTGCCTGTACTAATGGTTTCTTTGAAACTACATACTAAAAAAGGAACCTTAAACCAATGTTCCCATATCTACACAGAAAATACATGTCAAAAAATTTTTGATGGAAGCTGCTTAAAAATCGCTAGATTTCTAGCTAACTGCTAAAAACTATTTCTTCCTGCATTGACATTTAAAAACGGTAGATTTAGTTTGAAAACCTCTAAATTGGCAACAGTGCAATTTACGAACACGAATTGTTTGACAGAAGAAAAGTGCATAAAATAACTAAAAGTTTGTACAAAAATGGTGAATATAACATGACTACTTTTCGTGCAGAATCAATCTACGTGCACAGGAAGTGCGCCTATCTTACGGCACATTATGACATATCCTGCGTTTGCGTAACAAACAAAGTTTACTGACGATTTTCAACGTTTTAGATATGCTGACTGGGTGCTATAGCAACACGTCTTCAATGTTGGTTTTCAAAAACAACTGTTTTCCGCATGAAGCTCATTTCTCAAATAGTCTTTACGCCAATAAGCAAAATCGCCGTTCAGAGCACCTAGAAATGATTGTCTCATCAATGTTTACTAATCGATTCAAAACCTTGGCATTGTTGAGATAAAGCTGTGTCAAAATCTCTATTGAAATATTTATGTTTCAAAAACAAAATTTTAGGTCAATATATAGAACATTTGCAAGCAATATCTGTTGGCTTTCACCCCTTAAGATCAATCAAAAACCTGATATAACATTGGAGATAAATTTTTTTTAAAATTGCAAGAATCATCGATGTAGAACATACGGTTGCTCAGCTATACTAATGCAGTCAATAGCATCAAGCAACGAAATTCTGCATTCAAAGATATCATCAGAATCTTGTTATCCTGCCTATTAGTTCTTGAATTACATGCTATTGAATATCCCCCGGATATAATAATTCCGCGCTTATTAGCACTGAAATTTAGGCAATCTTGATTTTTGCTTTAAAATGTACTGAAAATATTTCGATATACATATGCTTCCGGCTTTTAAGAATTCTCCGTTTATAAATTTTAAAAATTGTACTCCATACTTTAAATTTACTTTAAAAAAAAATTGTTCATATGCACCCGTTTCGTGACAACTTTCTTTCCGAAATTGATTCTTTTTTTTTAGCTTCCTTGTTCAAGCGTTTAAACGTTTCTGGATCTCTTGAACCATTGGAAGCCAATATGAACAATTAACGCCATTTTATTTGAGGCAGATGCTGTGCTCTATAACAGATAATTGATTCCTGATAGAAAACCCACAATCCAACAGTGTTTGGTTTTCGTAATTCGTAAAGCTCTTCTTCTACTAATCCAACCTAATGCAGGTCTCGGACGTGTCAACTGTCTGATTCTCTGCCTAGTTAATGCTATGATATGACTCTTAACTATGTCTATAAAAACTGCTGCGGATCCACCTCCTTCACCAATTTCTTCACAGTGATCCTGAAATGACACGGTGGCCCAGCAGATTGCAACTTTGTTCAAGGTGATCAAAACACTCTCCGACCAGCCGGCATTCCATCGAATACGAAGCTATTGACAACTGTAAGAAAAATAGAATTCTATCAGCTTGAATGACACGCGCTTATTTGCTCTCAGGAGCTGGATTTCGATATAAGAATTACCGTCTTATAAGCTCTGTCCTACAATCATTTTTGAACGTGCTTATATCCGTGGAATGCTGTACCTACAAATCTCTTGAAATCAAATCACAGAACACAGTTTCCGGAGATTTTGATCCAATACTTGCAATGGTATTGGACGTCAAATTGAGAAGGTAATTGATCTGGTAGTCTATTGGATAGCGTATTAAACTATTATATGTTACAATATCTGGTCTGTTGCATTAAACCGACCATAGGGTAATGTAACTCAGTTTGCGATAATCTATCATAATTTGTAGTTCAATTGTATTCTATACGACAGAGTATCCAACTATTTGCCAAAAAATTCCTTAATGTTATTGGCTTTGGAGTAATTAAAGTATGCCGTTTGTTAGTCTTTTGACTAAGCCCATATTGGAAACAAGATAATTTTTTATGCGGAAGTTGAACATAAAAGCTCTAAAATAGCAAGGAATCTGTCTATCAACATAAAATTTGACTTCTCGTATTTCAAAAAATTTTGTTTTGAATGAATCTTAAAAGATTAATTTCAGAACAATTTACGATATTCCACCGTTAGCTTGGCAAGAAATGATTTTGAGAAATTTTATTTATTTGTTGGCCACATAGAAAGTGCATCTACAAGAAATTTATGCAGCTGATTTGCTATTTGCTGTTGCCATGTCTACTGTACCAGCAATAATCACCTGTATTGACCAAATAAAATCTTCTTGGGATTGATAGAATTAGGACTCTTCTTTTAATTCCTACTGATATTTACCGAGTTAAGTCTTACTCCCAAGGGTGAATCAACAAAATATTTTGACGTTCATCTTGATTGATGTTCAAATTGAAACTTCACATAGGGGCAAATTAATGCAAATTAAATTGAAAATATTTAGAACTCTTTGCTACAATTCTGTAGAAGGTCTGGTTTGACCGCATAAGTTTAATTACTCTTTTATACACTTCGTCAATAAAGTCTGCGTTCACTTAATGTATTTTTAGAAAATGTAAAAAAACCCACATTAAGTATTAAATTTAAATCAAAATAAATAAACCATAAAATTAATTCTTTTTTAAACTTTTTATATAAAATTTACTGCGAATGTGCCAACAAGCGCAACACCATATTAAGTACCGCATAAATTCTGGTGAAGTATTACGACTCTTACAGGACAATATCTGTGGTCCCAAGCATTAACAGGCTAAGTCGACTTAGGTCAATTTTAGTTATGTATGCTATCATATTCAACTGACAAAACTTTATACTTACTTAAGTCTCCATTTCTCTTATGATGTTTTATAAAAAGTTATTAAAAAAACAATTTGACTTAGGCAGTAATGAAGCTCCTTTACATTTGTAATAAGCGCTTCAACTGAACAAATGGAATTCGTTATCGTTTTTGATCTTAGGTTTGCTGTAAAAATATGTTTAATTTTGAAATCAATTTTTACAGAAACATTTCTGTATATAAAAAGTGAATTTTATCGAAATTAAATTCTTGGACTTGGGCTGTTATTGCTTGGGCCCACAGACAAATACTTTTTAAGGACAATTTACACAATAAGGTTTACGTATTAAAGTCAGTGTGTAAATATTACAGAACCCCGTTCTTATTTTAAAAACGAGAGCAAAAGTCTTACAACAGATTTTTCTACGTTTACACGATGAGTAAAACACGAAAACAAAGTAAAATTAATGTATCCATGATCAAATGAGGTGCGTTGGTGTTCAACAAATTTCAAAAAATGTTCTCTATTTTCTATAAATTCTGTACAATTTCTTTACATATTGAGTTCTTAAGGTACGTTTGGCACTCTTCTATATGAATATTTGACTTGTCGTGTGACCGCCCGAATATCTCAATATTATCACTTGAAATATCTTAATTGCCGTCTTTTATAAATGCTAAGTTAGATCAAATGAAGCTAAAAGTGGGACAAATTCAGTGGATAATTAGTAGAAACGCTGTAATAACTATGATTGATATTCAGCCGATCTGGAGGTATGACATCCAGCGTTATGGTGTTCGACCACGATATCGAAAATAAAATAAAATCCAACGGATGATAACAGCCGCCCCCTAAAATATTAAAAATGCCAACGTAGCTCAATAACTTTTACTATGGCGGCCCTTTTGAATTGGATACCATTAAATTATAATATGATATCAAGAAGCATAACATGATTGTAGCAGTCGTACAGTTTATATTTTACATGTATTTCTTGTAGAAGATTAATTTGTTATGCACGTCAATTAAAGATAATACCGTATATACTTATATTTTCACCACTGGCCTGATATGTAAAAATAATAAAAATTATTCAAGATTAACATTTTGATTACCTTAATCATAGTTATTCTTTCTGTTTAAAAACATAAGATCACTCATGTTCGAGATTTCATTTTGAATACAAACTAAACTAGAAATTTATATAAGAATTTATCATGTTTATTAACACTTGCATACCAAAGAATATACGCCCTAGTGGATAATGCCGACGTAAATATTGATCTACATAACTGGGTACTCACACTTCAAAAATTGTCTTTTAAAATGTCTACTGTTTTTGGTGTATTTGAATAAATTAATACTATGTGTAGATATGCACTTCTACTGAGTCAATAATCGGTTAATTGACTACAATATCTTAAGTGTTCAGACATAATAAAATACGCAGTTCAGCCGTTTACTCAATATTCATTTGAAAGCTGGTAAACAAAACAGCTGGTTGTTTCAACAACATTGTTATTTTTTGTTTTTTTTTTTGTTTTTTTTCGTTGTTTGCTTTTGTATTTTTCTTTGTCGTTGTTGACATCTGAGTTGTCAAATTATTAATTGATACTTATGATATGAAATATTGAGCTCAATAATGGTGTTTATTGCGGTTTACGCAATATAGGTGCATATTTGAACACCGTATTGCGAATAATGTCCCACAAAAAATAAAAATAGTAACGAATGAACATCACTTCATAACCTTTGGTTTTTTTTTATTACCTTCATTTAAATTTCGTATACCTACTACACCTGCTAAGATACAAAAAATTTGTCAAAAAGAAGTGAAAAATACTTTTGAAGAGCGCATCTGTGTGTGAAAGACTCTTTACAGATGCTACATAAGTGCATGCACTTATAGAGCTTGAAATTGCATAAAAACTGTGAAAATCGTCTTAATATTTAAATCGCTTTAATTGCCCATCAATTGACATTTCCGCAGTATTTTTTCGTTTATTTTTATTTTTTTTAATTATTTGGCTTCCATTATCCACCCTTTTGTTTTTTAATAAAGAATTTTGCAATTTGTTAAGGCTGTGAAAAGAATAAATTTAAAAAAAAAAAAAAAAAAAAAAAACTCGAACAAAAAAAAGAAGATAAAACCTGAACATACAAGAATCTTGAACCTCAAGCGTTGAAAGAACCACAAACATACTGGTGGTAAGGAATATGTTCGTTTGTTTATCGTTGCGTACTTTTTCTTATAATCCCTTGCAACAACATCAGCAGAAGTGTAAAATTAAAGAGCAGATAAAGGGCAACAATTTACATGTTTTTCGCCGATTTGTTTTTTTTATTTTGTTTGTTTGTTCGTTTTTATTGTTGCACAGTTTTCATTTGGTGGAACGTATGAATGATTTAATTCTTTAGCCGCGAAAAGTACCACTTTTATATGTTCTTTCACATTACAAACCAACAAACATGCACAAATACAACAACGACTACGACTGCGACTGACTGAATGGTCTGTCGGGTGTTTGGTTGGATGGATGATTCCACTGATATATCCAGTATACGTACGTACGTAGGTATGTATGTGTGACTATCTTTGCCAGTATTTATCGGGATGTGTAGATGTGTGAGTCCATATTAAAGGTAAAGAGAACAAAAAAAAAGAACGAAAAAAAACATTCGAAAAAGTAGAAGTAAAGGATGCTCGGCTCTGTTCTACTCTGCAAACGAATTCACAATTCATAGATTTTTGCTCTTTTCTTGCCTTTAAGTTTTTATTGTTTGTTGTTCGGTTATGTTTGGTGTTTTTTAAATGTGTGTGTGTGCAACGATAATGACGATGGCAATGGCAATGCTGACTGTAGGTAGGACGGCAGAGGATGATGGGAATGTTGATAGTGATGGTGATGACGATGATGGTGATGGTGATGATGATGATGATGATGATGATGATGATAACGAACGAATTTACATTTGTACATTTAATTAATGTAGGTTTGAGTGGCTGTGTTGGATTAACATCAACATCAGTTCGTAAATTGTGCGGTATTATTCTACAAACAATTGCAAAATTCCATGGGCATGACCCCGGGAGTTTTTTCTCACCACAAACATACAGTATTAAAATGAATGAATTGAAAACGTGCACACATGTAGAAAATTACATACACTCATACGCTCATATAGCCATAAATGGATATTCATTTTCAGTATTTGTATTAAATCTACACATCCACGAAAATATGTACAATCTACCATTATAACAACTGAGCTCAATGTGTTTGGGTTGAATCGACTGGCTAATAGCACCATACCATACACATGCATATGCACACACACACACATACACAATTATGGTATGTATTTAGTTATGGGTAGGGAGCTAAATATTCATTCAGCCAATATCCTAGCCATTCAACATTTCTTCAACAATCCAAATAAGTAAGTAAGCATTCTACCCACTAACCAGTCATCTATTCAGGCTGGTTATCCGACTGCCTGGTTAACTGGCGGATCGTTGGTGATAAAGAAGCGCAGATAGAAATGAATGCCCACTAGTTGTTAAAAGGGAAGGCGAGCAGCCACTATTTAAACCGGCAAACAAGCAAATATTCATCCCTTTTTCAATTCCATGGATATTAATGTATATTTTATCTACGTTTAGGTGAATATTTTTCTCTTTTTTTTCGGTTTTTATCGTCCTGCTGCCCGTTTAGCTTTTGGTGTCATGCTTTTTCTATACGTTTTTACGTTCGGTTTTATTTTATTTTTTTTTGTTTGTTTTTTTTTTTAAATGCAAATAGCAAAAGTAGCAGCAATAATTGCAATTGTTTTACCACACATACCAACATTAGTGGATCATGTTTTATATGGATTCGGCAATATGAATGTGTGCATATGTGTGTATATATTTAATCATGCATGCAAATGTTAAATTGTACATGGGTATGTGTGAAACAGTATGTGAATGAATGTGATTTTTTGTTTAATTTCTTGATTTTTTACGCAACGTCACGTACTTGTTACCAATCAACCAGTGAATCCATCAGCATCATGTACTCTTCAGTCTTTAACATTTCAACACGGCATTTAAATGCAATTTTAGCAATTAGCTTAACAAAGATTACAGAAGACTTTCGATTTTTTAAGATTTTTTAACAAGTTTTAGCGATTGCCGCATACCTACAAATGACTAAGAAGTGTTTAAAATTTTAAATGGTTTATACTCCATTCGAGTATTAATGTCACTGTGATCCTTAAACTGCCATGATTTTTATTTAAAGAAATCCTCAGGAAAAATCCGCTCACAATTAGAGTGTTTGTATGCAGTTTTTCCAAATATAAGTTTAAACGTTAGAGAAATAAGTTTATTAATCAGAAACCAACATCATAAAAAGTATGCCTCCACCTGAAATTGTTGGTCACCCAAAATGTAATTCTTAGAATTTATAAACCTAATCAAAGTGTCCACAGCATACATAAAACAGGAGGGTGCTCAAATTACTTGACAAATAAAACGACAAACAGTAGACAAAACACAACATCGATTCCTGCTGTTGCTATCACCAAACATAGTGAAAATACGTTGTGTAAACTTAAAATAAACAAAGTCAGTCGGCTGAAGTTTACTAAAAACAAGTTACAAAAAACGATGATAAGGACTTTTAAAAAAACAAACTTTTGATAAAACAAACTTAAATACGTTTGAATATGATTGCATCCCAAACATTTGATGAAACAATTTCTCCGAGTGAGAAAACTTTGATGAAACTTGGATAAGAAACAATTCAGTAGTGAATATGCACGGCTTAAAAACAGGTCTTGCTAAAGATTGTACCGGAATGTCTACAGAAACTACATGTAGCTGTACAATATACTTAAAGAAAATTATTTTCTGGAAAACAAAAATATTTTAAAACCGAAAAACTAATTCCAGTTATTATGTTCGATTATTTCTTTTTTCAAGAGTCTTAAGAGTTATTATTAGCAATGTTTTATTATTTCCTTCCAAATATGGTACAAAAAATATTCAATCTTATCTAATAGTACTGGATATATGAGAAGGTATATAAAAGGCATATTGTACCAGTATGAAGTGAGCGTCACGATACAAACGTCTTCATACGGAACATTTATTGTTAACGAGCTCTAATTTCCTTTGTGTTGACGATGACATCTGTCAAACATATTCAGTACACATCAAACAAATCATGGAATAAACAGCACAATATTTTTTCATCGTGTTAAAGATGGCGAATTTTCTACCAGAAAATGATGTTTTGCAGAAAGAATTAATTTTTTGTTTTCATCTGAAAAAAGTGCTAATGAGTATGGTGATCATGCTCTTTCAGAAGCAACATGCAAAAGACAGTTATAAGGATTCAGAGATAACGATTCTGATATGAGATAGTGTAAGATGGTGTAAGACCACCAAAATGGTTTGAATACAATGAATTGCATCTTGTTGAAGCTACATCTGTCAAATTAGTTATCATTTGTTCAGTCTGTTTTATTGAATCACAATGGACGTGCAAATAGTGAACTTGTTTTATCAAAATGAGTATTCTGTTCCGAAAAAGTACTGTTTTCTTCTCCAGTTTTACTATCGAAAAATTCGTCCTACAGAGAGCATTATTCGCAAAAAAAAACAGTGTCCACTGGTTAACTATCGATCAACACTTTAAGTCTACAAAAAGCAAGATTTGCTCAAAACATCACCTCTGACCTTGAGAGTGCATAGGATAATCTGAAGTCGATTTCGAGTCGTTTACAAGAACTAGGCCTTTTTCAGACCATAACATGACGAACTTTGAGTGGTGACTTGGTCCTGTACCAGTACGAAATTTAACTGATCCATCAACAACGACGTGTGTGGGTTCTGGAGGAGTTGGCGACTGACCGTAAACTTTTTTGAAAAATCATCTTCGGCGATGAGGCTAATTAGCGGATTAATGGTTACGTGTCCAATTTATGACGATACCAATCCACAGAGAGTCAGTAGAGTCCAGTGCATCCCAAGATAAATTATGGGCTGGCGGAGAACGTTGCCCAGCCCATAACTCTCAAATGCCGATGATTACCAATATATGTATATTTGCATTAGTGAGTTTAGGGAAGGCTACTGAAACGCTTCTGCTTTGAAAAACATAAATTATGTTTTGCGAAATGCAAGTAATTCAATGGAGTTACCCGGCATAATACAAGCGGTGTTTTAGTACGACCGTGATTTCATTAAATTAATTAATTCTTTGTACGTTACGTTTACACATTACACGTTATATAAACAAGCCATTATTTTACACAAACTGAATTAATTTCTTCAGTAAGATATAATTATATGTATATACACTGATATGAAAAATTATAACCCCACCAAAATGACAGGTAGATATTTGATGAGAAAGTAAGTAAAATGAGAAAATGTGTGAAAAGTAACTGTAATTATTTTCAGTTTTATATCACAGAAATAAATTGCACTGTGATTTATATTTTTTTAAATTAAAAATATCAACGTGTGATAAAATATAAGGAAAATAATAATATAATAATACAGTTGTACTAATTGAGGTTCTAATTTGCTCTAGATTAACTAATATTTTGTAGGGATTCGGGTGTTGCTTAAAGCTAATAGACACCATCGAAGCATAGGTTCATCAAGATGTTGCCACTACCAATTCGGTACATCATACCACGCAGTCTAAATTAATTTATAATTTAATTTTTGTTTTTACTACATATCGATATTTCTCAAGTTCTCGGCCGGATTTAGATCTGAAGACAATCAGGGTCGGTATAATACACTGATATCATTATCTTCGAAACCCTCCTTGGTGTACTTTGCAGCATATTATCCTTTTGGAACAAGCATTTTTGTTGTATATTTTTATTTGTCATAATGTAGCACGAAATTTTGAAGGATCCGTTACTTTTTAAATGCCTTGAACATGATATTGTGATCGTAGTAAAAAAAATGTCCTCCAAACAACAATATTACCGATGATGTTGTTTACATATATAAATATGCTTATCATATACATACACATATTCATACATATGTATTTATTCTTTTTTTTGTATTACAATTGCTTCAATCCCTTTTGGCACAAGTGAATCAAGTGGCAGAGTTTTTATTGTATTTCATCGATATTTTTTTTTTGTTTTTGTTTCAATAATCTTTTTATTGTTAACGGACACTGTCGACGATCGTGTTGTGCATTCAATCATTTTGTTTCAGTGCAACAATATTTTGATTGCAAATAAATCACACAAATTGCGGTTTGTTGTTTCAGTAATTTTACATGTTTTATATCGTCTCGTGATTTTTCATGGCACAAATGCTTCACACAGTTGTCGTTTTCGACAAGCAGAGCAAGACAGATGTTAAACGAATAAATTGTTGATTGAATTTATTTGGCTGTTGTTTTCGGTATTTTTTACGCAACTGTTGCTAAAAGACCAATTATTTTCATTGATTGCGAATTTAAATGAATGAAACGAATATAAATTATTTTAAACATTTTCATTAGGGCGACAGCTATGGAAGAATTTAATAATATGTATTAGGAAACAAAAATACCATATCATAGCCAAGCATTAAAAACTTTAAAGTGTTATTATATGAGTTGTTTGAATTTTATATTAATAAAAAAAATTTTAATAAAATTCGCGTTATGTTATCCATTACTTTAGAGTTTTGAGAAATGCGCAACACAATCCTCAGACTCAATCAAGAGAAAGCTGTATCCATATGCTAACAGAGCTGCCCCTTATAGCCATGCGGATACTGCTTTACATTTTTTTATGACTTTTTTATTTTATTGATAATTTTATTTGATGCCTCAATTAACACCAATATTAAATGCATACATGTACATATATAGGTATATTAAGGACTTTAGAAAGACAAAAGTCCATAACACTATTGAACTAAAAGCCAAAGAAGGGCATTCCTTTTTATTGACACTTCATATAAGGTGTTCAGATGTGCGCCTTTATTGCGTAAATCGCAATAAACGCAATTATTGAGCTCAATATTTCATATAAAGTTTAAATTAAAAATTGCGCAATAAATACGCAAATTGTTATAATATTGAGTAAAACTTAAGATGCAGCACTGTCATAAGTGTTTTTAGTGAGCATATTACAATTAACCGAACACTTTTTGTTGATATTTGGCAATTCAAACGTCAACAACGACAAACAAAAAAAAAACAACAATGTTGAAACAACCAGCTGTTTTGTTTACCAGATGTCAAATGAATATTGAATAAACAGCTGCTCACTTAAAATATTGTACTCAATTATACGAATATTGACTCAATAAAAGTGCATATCTGAACGTAGTATTAAGCATTTAACAAAGTTGTCACCAAGTACTTATTCATGAGTTAAAACTAAATTTCTTTAATAATATTGCATAGCTGTATAAAATTATGTTATCTGCTGAAATAGTGCAGTTTATGATCGACAAGTTCAAGATCAAATTTTTCAATCAGAGAATTCTTACTTAAAATATCATCTCAACATTCATTTTGAAGGATGTCTAATGCGTAAATGTCATATGTGGCAGGAGGAAACATTAACTCTTGCAGTAATATTGACTAATTGGTAGAAACTCATCCTTCGAGTTGGATTGCAAACTTTTATTGTACAATTCGCTCTTAAAACCAATGCGGAGTTATTCTATACAATTATGCGCAACTGCTTCGTCTTGTCCGTGATAATTTTTTTCTGTGGAGACCTACACTCATGAGATATCTTCTATTCATGCAGTTCATTGTGTTAGAGTAACAAAAAGATAGTTTGTAGGAGAAAGAAAGAGACGTAGTGTGCAACAAAATTATTCTAGAGATATTACTTTCTTATTATTGACCAGTGTAAAGCCTTCGGCACTTTATTTTTCTCGATAATTAACTGGAAATAATTGCATTTCCTTTTTCTATTGCGTGTTAATCAAATATTATGTCAACAATCACAAAACAAGCTAGACTCCTGGTCATAGCTGCCAGATTTGACGATTTTGAGCTCAAAAAATATCATATTGACGATTTGACGATTTATGCCCTTATTTTGACGATTTTTAAAAATTAAAAATTTACATCATATACTTTACTTTAGTACATTAAAAGCCACTTTAAACTTTGTATTCACTTTGCAATTGTTACTATTGGAAATTTATGTTAGTAAAAACAAGGAGTAAACTATTATATTTTTAAGTTACATTCGAATACATGTGATGACTTTTCTGTATTTTATTCCTTTTTAATCCCTTAAAAGCCAAAAAATTACAACTCCTAAATAACCTGGTAGTTGAGAATTATTTATCACTTGTCGTTACAGACAAATTTAACAATTCGAGTATAGCTTCTATATTACCATCTTAAGAACAAAGGCAAGAGAAGAAGGAAAGAGAGAACAGTATTTATGGATACTAGGCTTGTATATTTATATACCATAAGTAACAGGAAAGACCTCTGCAGGAATTGCGTTCAACATACGGATAGTGCGACTAAAAAACGTATTTTTACTGTAATGTAGTGTGCGATCTACTGGCCAATCGACCACATATGGATGTGCTGGCTGAGAAAGACGAGCGTTACGTAGGAATATATGATTTTCGGGAAAAAGTCCCCTTATTTCGTTCGAGCAAAATCCTTTTATAGTAGCGACAGAACAGTGAAACACAAACCACATTGCAACGATGCTCCAATGATTCAATGGAGTTGGAGTCATTAACGAGTTACTACGGCCTCTCGTGTACACGATCGAGAAACCGCAAAATAGACGTTGAGATCAAGTCATATATGAGAGTTGTATTCTATTTTTTGTCGGTTATAAACGGTGTAAATAGTAAGATCAGATAGTAAGATCTTAAGAAGGAACTGAAAAATGTGTCAGCATTACACTGAATTTTCATGCTCAGAATGTCAAGAGCCCCTGACTCCTTAATATTTACACCATACATAGATTAAGATGCTGCAAAATTATTGCTGCGCTTATGTGTCAATAAACAACACTGGGATAGATTGTTTAAACATTAAAAATGAAAATTATATAAAATTTCTCCGTTTTTGGAAAAAAATTAAGAAATGAAAATGAGGGACGCCAGCTTTTAATTTCTAACAAATTTTTTTTAAAGGTTTAATTTTGAACTCAGATATGTACATATATTGACTTTACATGTTTTACTACAATAGAAATAATTTTGGTTTTTAGAAACTTTTAATTTATTTATTTATTTTCTCTGACGATTTTTTGACGATTTTAAGAAATGTCTTTGACGATTTTTTCTCAAATATTTGACGATTTGGTGCCTCATTTATCTGGCAGCTATGCTCCTGGTGAGAATCGAACTCACGGCCTCGGCCTTTGAAGTTTAGCACACTGCCATCGGGTCGCCCTAAATTTATTCTTAGAGTTTATAGGTATCTAAATAATTTTTGGTATTGAATATAAAAAGAAATAAATCATGGGAAAATAATGAATTAAAATTACCTTTTAAATGGTAAGAATTTATCTGACAAATGGTAACATTTGAGCTATCACGCTTAATTTTTATTTCAAAATGATCAATTACAGAATCACAAATAAAATTTCATTTTTTTGCAGCGGAATATATTTTCGATTTAAATTTAGGGTGTTAAATTTTCTAAAATATTTCATACGACCATAACTGCCAGATTTGACGATTTTTTGGTTCAAAAATGTCATCTTGACGATGTGACGGTATGTGTCCTTATTTCGTCGATTTTTATAAATTCAATACTTACATCATTTTCTTACTTTAGTACTTCGAGTGACATACAAAACTTTACAGTTATTGCTTTTGAAAATATAAATTAGCAATACCAAGGAGTAAAGGAGATAGTTATATTATTTTTTTAAGTTTTTTTTTGCAAACACCTGCGATGGTTCATTCTGTATTTTATACTTTTTCATCTATTAAAAGCCAAAAATTTTCAACTGCTAAATAAACTAAAAAAGCTCGTCATAGTAAACTAATATAAAAAAGTGGCCATTAGTGATATTTTTTTGCACAATAAATATAAATAATTTAATTAAAAATAATGGAAAAATCTTACCAAGATGTCAACATGAGCAGTTCTGTAAGTATAATATTAAAATAGAAGTATTTTATCAGAACTCTTTAAATAAGTTTTTAACAACTAAAATGAAATTGAACAGAACAACAGAAAGAAAGGGAAAATTCGAGATAAGTGGATGGAAAACCCTGAAATAAAAACATAGGTCGAAAAAAGGAATAATACAATGTTCTGTATCATTTGCAATGCTAACCTGAAATTATCATCAGGAAAATCGGATTTAATAGCCCATATGGAATTTAAAAAAACATCGAGATGCTGCTTAAGCAATTAATCTAAAACTGATGGGCATTACCCACCAAAGAATAGCTATACTAAGGATTGTGAGATAAGATTGTCTCTATTCGTTGTTGAACATAAATTGCCGTTTGATGTTGCAGACCATTTGGGAAAGCTATGTGAGAATTTCATTTTGTGCGGATGAATCTACAGATTTATCGAATACTAAAGGTGGGATCAAACGATTGTCGCACCATGCACCAATTTTATACAATTTTTATTGTACTGATACTGACAATAAAGAAATTGTCCCAATCAAATTCTCTGCAGTCAGATGATTGCCTTATCGTACATAAAGTTGGTTGTCGTAAACTGACGAAAAACGGCTTAGTGGCAATAATTGCCGCATTCCAGTCACATGATTGTTCTAGTATATGGCAACAGCTGTTGTTGAGAAACAGATGTTGCGCTAGATTTGTTTTATTTACAAAAATATAGAAAATTTTAATATAGTCGAGGAAAAATGAGTTGTTTATTGAAAAAAGAAAAAAAAAATTGCGTCGGCTTTAATTATTGTGTGTGCACTTGAAGACAAAAAAAAATGAAAAAAAGAAAAAAGAAATCTGAAAAGAAGTATGTATATGGGTCAGAGAGTAGCTCGCAAAAAGAAAAACTGATGGCGCATATAAAAGAACATTAATGGAGTTTCGAGAAATAGAAAACCAAAACTTTTTGTTCAACAATCTTTTAAGGATAATGATGAAACAACATTTAAGGAATTATTGCATCTAGTGTCACCATATATCGCAAAACAGGACACAAATATGCGTAAGGCATACATACATACATAATTGGTCATTACAACCCTTCAGTCAGGATTACGACCTAGTTTCTCACACCACTTATGTTGTGTGTGTTAATTTTATACATGAGTGGCGGGACCTACAGTTTAAAGTCGACTCCGAACGACAGATTTTTGAGAAACTTTTCATGGCAATTTTATTTACTCTCAGAGTTTTTGCCAGAAATCTGCTGAGAGGAAGTCACCGAAGAAATACTTTTTGTATTTTATTTGATGTCTGGCCTGGGACTCGAACCCTGGCTTTTCGTCTAATAAGCCAACACACTACCTACTAGACCACGGCGACCTACTTCACGGCGTAAGGCAATTGCAGCAAAAGAACGCTTACCTGTAACTCTCCGATTTCTGGCTTCTGGAGATAGCTACAAAAGTCTTTCGGTCTTATTCCGTATAGCCCCTAACACCATATCATTCTTTGGACCAAGTGTTTATGACGCAATTTATAAAGCATTGAAAGGTTCAGATTTAAAAAGAATGGAACAAAGTAGCATTTAAATTTAACAAACTGTCGAATTTTCCAAATTGCATCTTTTTTATAGGCACAGGAGTTTGTTTCCTGAGAGAGGGTGCAGTAAACCAATTCACTGTTCGTGCCATAAAATTCTATGCAGTCATCCAACTCCATAATAAAAACTTATTTTACTTGGGAAAATAAATGCTGCTACAAAAAATATTTGATTAAAAAATATTATTGGGCGTATTGTCGTCTTTAATTGCCGCACTAGAACACAATAAATATTGGCGTCTTTTTAACGTTTTTATTTGTTCATGGTTGCCTATCAAGCCTTCACACGATTGTCGCACCAGGGTTGCATTTGATTGGGCAAAATAAGAACAATATTGTTTTGGTTTGACATATGAGCCAATAAGTTGTGAAATCACACGATTGACGTATAAAATATACCAATAATTGTTGTATTGCGTCAATCGTGTGATCCCACCTTAAGACTTTGTGTTTAGTTGTTCGCCAATGTATTGATTTTGAAATTAAAGATTTATTTTATGGATTGCTTACCGTCGATCATTGCGACGCTTATAGAGAATAATGTTAATTACAAAGATAATATGATAGGTGTTGCTGCAGATGTAGCGGCGGTAATAACGGGTAAAAATAAATCTGTGACTTGTTAATTTTTTCGTTGAATGCAAATACTTTGTGTAAAACACTCGTATTTTAAGTTATTTTTATAATTAAAACGTTGAAAAGACTTAATTTTTTTAATGTTTGTTATGTTTAATTTTTTAACTAAAATGTGTACATTCAATTAACTTTTTATGTTTTCTGACGATTGGAATGAACCTTTTCGACGATATTTTAAAAATATTTGAGGATTTGATGCCTTACTCACCTGGCAGCTATGCATGTGACATGTAATTCAAAATTCTTAAAAAAATATACCGTCAATGATTTTCCAAACGTATCATCAAATTTTATCTCTACAGTGACTTTTTCACTTGAACAATTACATTGGAAAACAAAACGAAAAGCCCAATATTTAGTAAAATTGTATGAAAAGTATACGAAATCTTGTTGTAAAACCAATGTTTCGTAGATTTAAAATGTTTACAATTCGCCATTGAAGCCATTATTTCAATAGTTTTGCTTTTTTAGTTTTTTACGTCATAGTAATTACCTTGTAGTTAATGAGTAACTTTTCAATTTTCATTTTTATGTACGAATGTATTTAATTCACTTTTATTTTAATATAGAAGTGCATTAGTTGCTTTTAAGTTTTTATTTAAAAATTTCAAATGTGACATTTTTGTGTAAAATTTTTTCCACTTATTCGTTTTGGTTCGTTCCTCTATGCCATATTTGTCCTTTTTGGGAGAAGAGATACATTTTGAAAGGAAATAAAAGAAACTTATCGTGGCATTTGTCTATTTCAATGTCTGGCTATCCAGAACGATTGTGTAAACAATTAATGTCACACTAACCTACATATAGAAACAAACAATTCCAAATTTATATTCATAGTATGGAAATAAATGACAGAGTTTTCTTTGTGTATGTGGGAACAAACAAACATATGGCATACTCAAGAAGCGTCCTTCAAATAATTCCTCAAACGACTTAATGAAAAAAGTTCAACTGAAACCAAAATTGAATTCCTATTTACATGATGTCTCTCTTAGCAATGATGATGATGATCGAAAATTCTAAATGAATTTTAAAGTTTGTTCTGTTAAACAACTTAACATTGTGTTTACTGAGTGCATAATATGTATAGTTATACAACACAATATTTCATTCGATAGTAATTCTCTTTAAAATTTAATTATTACATTAGAATTAGTATAGTTAGTTATGTATGCATTTATATTACGTTTTCTTTTCTTCTTTCTGAGGGTATCTAAGGTCAGAAACAATTTTTTATTTTTCACAACTATGCCGGTTTGCTGCCAATTTGGCAGAACCCGATTGGCATAAGAAACTAATTAAGCCAAAAATATGTTGAAAATTGATAATCTATCATGTCTTTTAAATGCGGTGTCATTTGGTTCGTTTTATCAATTTTTCTTCGTTTTTTTATTATCTCAAAAATCTTTAAAATTAATTTCTTTCATTTATTCACGAATGAAAATTAATTTTTAGATAAAATTCAACAAAAAAAAAAACTAAAAACTGTATTTCGTTATAAAATTTTTTTGTTCAAATATTCCCACATCATATCACAATTGTGCAGAGAATATCCGTACATACATCATAAAGGGATTAAATGCGCAGTACGTATTCCATATCTAACGTATTCCATATCTAACTTAGCCTAATCTATTCAGACATACATTTATACTATTTCATTTCCATATAAAGCTCCTGGTATTAACAAGATAATCAACAAAATGATTCGGAGTTAAAATGATTTTATTTCAATTTATTTATTTCAGAGCTATTACTCGTCCTCGGTGCTATCTACCTCAGTGGAAAGTTTCACTTATTTCACTAGTAAGCCTTCTACCTAATTTGTCAGAATTATTCGAGATTATAAATGGAAATAACATTTTTATTAAATGTTAGCGGTTGTATCCCAGGCCATCAATTTGGGAAGGAATTTGGGAAAAAACCCTTGAGGGGTTTACAGATATTTCGAAAGCCTTTGATAAGGTGAGTCATAAAGATCTAAACTGAAATATTTAGATGAGAGAAAATTTGTGATCAGAGAAGAAAATTTTTTAAGCTCCCGACATCGAATCAATGCCGGTGTTCTCCAAGGTAGTATTTTGGGTCCTGTTCTTGTATCTGATTCACACTTCTGACATGCCAACAAGTTCGTATATTCGTCATTTCACATATGCTGATGACACTGCCTTTTTAAGTTTACATGAAAGTCAGTCCATTGATTGTCATGCAGTATTTACATACAAGACCTAATATTTCTATTGAAAAAAGTTTAAAAAAGTGGAGAATTAAAATAAATCAGGGAAAAGTACACACACATAACGTTTACTTTATGTAGAGAATCTCGTTCTGCTCACCGAGCTAAAGACCAAATTATATCGCAGCATATATGTACATGTGAAATATTCAGGCATTCATCTTGATCGACACTTAACGTAGAAATATCCCACAGAGGCAAAACTGATACAAATAAAATTAAGAACCACTCAAATCAATTGGCAGAACTAGCACTCTAGGTTTGGACTGCAAGTTTCTCCTTTATAATTCTCTATTAAAACAGATTAGGTGCTATAGAATTCAGTGATGGGGTACTAGTTATCGCTTCCAATTTTGGATAGAATTCAATGATCACAAAATAAAATTCTACGTATGATAACCTCTGCTCCGTGGTATATCAAGAATTCAAATTTACACAAGGACCTTGACGTACCGTTGGTTAAAATGAAAATCACGAGACAGTATTACAAGACGCTCATCTAGCATTTAAACTCACTAATATCTGGCATCCAAACTAAAAGTGGATATACTCGACTTAGGAGAAGCAACACTTCCGCTCTTATCCAAACGCAGGAATAATAAATACTACCTAAGGATTAAATTTGTTTAATTGTATTTAGTTTTAAAACTTTAATACTTATTATCAGTTTATAAGCCAACGAAGATTCAATAAAAAAATGCCAAAAAAAACTATGTAAGTAAGCTCAGCTCCTTTATACTTATTTAAAGTAATTAAATGGCATATTTTATTCCTTCCTTTCATAACGAATACCTAACTACAATAATGATGGCAGTCAATGTTAAGCAACATTAAATCTCTTGCTATGACGTTCATCACCACTAAATCCTGCAAAAAAAAACTGATTCCAGAAGCCAAGAGCGCTAAAGTGGTCATGCTGATTACCTGTGATGTCAACTCTCATCATATCATATGGGACAGTGAGGACTTAAATGAGCAGTGCGAGTCACTCTTTGAGTTTATTATCTCTAACGATATATAACGTGGTTATCATGCCCACTTTTGTGACAGAGAATAGAGTTAATGGTTGGAATGTACATACATTCCAAAGTTTAAAAATTATTACGTAATTCAAAGTAAGCGATTAATTTTGCTTTTTCTTTTTTTCGATAAAAATTATTTTCGACTTTCGAAATTTCTAATCTTTTGTAGTTCCAGATGGTAAATGTCGTGGTCGTTATTTTCATACTACAAACAATTTCAGATTTTATCTTTATAATCTGGTGAGGGATCAACAAAAAAAAAAGAAAATACTTCAAAAGGTTCATATAAATGGAATTTTCGTATTCATTCGTTATTTGAAAAAATAAAAAAAATTTGATTTGAAGATATTTGCATTTGCATTTATTTTTATTTTTATTTTTATTTTTATTTTCTTTTTGTTAAAAATATTTTGTAGCTGTAGTGGCGGTGCAATTATTTAACATCAGAATATTAAAGTTCACACTGATTTGTGTGAAAACATTTTGAAACAAAAAAAACTAAAAAAATGTTCATGAAATTCCAACTCTGTCCTGAATGTAGAAACATGCATCAAAAGGAAACATCAAGTCATACATGTAGACATGTACCAACAGTGTTTAGGTTGTTCATGACCAAGGGTATCCCCGTAAATTGAATTGAAGGAAAAGTCGAATAGCCAGCATAAATAATTATTTCTTATGCTTAAATATTCAATAGATTTTTGGTTAAAAATTAAAAAAAAAACACACAAAATATATAAATATAAGACTTATGGTGAAAAGGTTTTGGCTTTTGGATTTAGGCAAAGAATAAAAAAATGGTTTTGGGGAAACTCTAACTCTAAACATGTGTAAATTTTTTCTCTTTGAACGTTTTGTCTATTCAACAAAAAAAAAAAACAAAAACAAAAAAGCCAAGAACAAAAACTCGGTGTTAGTTTTAAATTGTTGCTATTTCTAGAAGTTTTTCGTATATTGAAATATTTTATTTTTTATATCTTGTTTTTCCTATTTTTTCTTTTTTTGTTTTTTAATATTTTTTTCTTCATATTCGAAGAATTTCGTCCCAGTTGTACAGTCGACAAAAATATTTCGATTTTTCTTTAAATGAGACTTTCCCGGAAAAGGATAAAAATTGTTGTCCATCAAATTTTTTTACATTTCCACTTTGATTTAAAATATGTTTTTAATATTTTGAAATTTATTAATTTAAATCCAAATCTCATAAGTCCTTCAATATTCATATTTTCCATTATAGGTTTTGCGTATACATATGTATGTATATAATGACAAGCAAATTTGAAGGAATATTACTTTCTACTATTTCCTGTCTTTGTTTGTTTCTACATAATAATTTGAAGAAATTAGACCATATTTACGTATGTTGGATACGCTTTACACAGGATCCATCAAATTATTTGGCCAATTCACACGACTTTGTGTCATGTATGTTGTATTGAATAGACTTGGTTGTTTTTGAACGATCAATGCTATGCTGTATTGTGTATGTCGTATTCTTCTTCATAATTTTTTTCATTCACACAATTTGATAGCACGAAACCAACGCAACTTATTAAAAACATATGAAAACATATACAAATTTTTTTCATTCACACAATTTGATAGCACGAAACCAACGCAACTTATTAAAAACATATGGAAAAAATGTGTATAAGTGTATCGGAGTTTTACATGAAAATTATCAACAACAAGCATACACTGTTGTATAGTCGTCCAACAATACAATGAATATAACAATACAACGGCTTGTGTGAATTGACCAATTCTTTTTCTCTGTTGTGCGAATTAAACACGTATGATAACCGGATTATGTACCAATTTATGGTATTTAAACCGAAATAGAAATAATCAAAAACTGTATTAAATCTACATAAGTATGTGCTACTGTAGTAAAGTTAGGTTAAGTTGAAGTGGTAGCTTTGATACCAAAAGCTCACTTGGGCACTTATTCCTTTAAGCTGAAAACCATTCTGAAAGTTTTATATCCCTGACATCATGAATGAAACCTCTGTTAAGCTAATAAGGAATGGAGAGCCAAGTAGCCTAAATTGGCAAAGAAAATGGATAATACCTTTCTTCTCTTCAGCAGACCCACTACCTCGTTCGATGGGAGCTTCAGTGTTTCCGCATATCACCCAAAACGCAATGACCTGTGGGCATGGTCACTGTGATCGATCAAGTTTGAGTAGTTGATTGTTACGTCTCCAATCCACCATGAGTCTGGCAGTTGAGCAAGATTCCTCATTTGTCCAGAATAGGTTGGCGCCTCGAAAGAATTATTGCCCAATTACCAATTTAATAGAGTTGGGTGACATACCCAATTCGATTGGCGAGAGTTCCGGAAGGAGTGTGAGTAGCAAGCTCATCAGCCCTACAATTGCCTGGAATGTCCCTGTACCCGAGGCCCCAGACAAGCGAGACGTGAATCATTCAATGAGAACGTCGAGACAACGGCGACACTCACTGAAGAGTTCGGACTTGGCCGTCATGCTAAAAGAAGATCTAATTGCAGATTAGCTAGCAGAAAAGATCGAGATACAGGTGAAAGGATCACCGTTGATGAGGATCAAATGAGCTGCTTGGTGAATGGCTGACACCTCTGCCTGAAACACACTACAGTGATCCGGTAATCGGTGGGACGATTTTCCCTGAAAAGACACTGCTACCAACCAATCATCGAGTTTGGAGCCGTCAGTGTATATATTCATGGATTTTGGAAAGATGATCTTGTTAGAATTCCCTGCTCGGAATTAAATAATACACGCTTAGTTTTGTGTCAAACTTTATTCGGTACTATTTCACGGATATGAAATATTTGCTTGTATTGATGCTTATAACGCAGTAATAAGATATTTTATGAACTGCTCGTATCAAAAACCACTTTTAATAACTTAACTCAAACTTGAAATACCTTAGGTAACTGAATGCGCTTTAAACATAAACGTTCACTTTTTTACTATCGTAGTAAATATTTAACAAAACATTTAGTTGCTCCCTTATTTCGTATACATACCTACTCGTACATGCTACGTATGTACATATTGTATTTGCTTTTTTCCTCGTTGTTATTTTTATTTTCGCAGACTACGTATTTCATATTCAACTTGGCCTCAAGCATTAGTTACAGTTTTTTTTTGTATCTCTGGGAAAACACAGTCATATTCAGTTGAATTTATATACTTCAGGCTAAAATTTACACAGAATATACAATGAAGGCAACTAAAATAGATAAATGTATTCTATGGTACATGAATTCTCATAATTTTTGAAGATATGAGGATATATGTAGAATGTTCATATGTTATGCCCATGTGCAGCAGATCTGAATGCCATTTGAAACAATTAATTTAAAGTAAGATTTTTAATTATGAACTCATTGGGTTGTTGTATCGCAGAAAATAATCATTTACGCTGCCGTTTCGTTAATTAGCATTCAAGCATTTAAATAAATACACAATGAAATCTACAATTTAGTAAGTATTTACTGTTCCATGTTATGATTGGCTTTGCGATTGTAATTCTGAAACTGTATTCTTTAACCCAAAAAGAACATTTTAATATCAAAAATATGGCAAGTAAAGATGAATTGAAGTCGCCGTCGTCTAATAGGTAGATGTGTGGCCATGACTTAACCGCTGCTCAGACATCTCGAACAAACCGAAATATTAAAAAATATATCTCCGACGACTTTCTCTCAGCAAATTTCTGGCTAAAACTCTGGCATTCGAGGTTGTCACTCGAGTACAAAATGTGCTCACATAACACTGGTGGTGTGAGAAACTAGGTTGAAATCCTGAATAAAGGATAATGACCAATTAATTAAGTAAGTAAATGCGGATTGACATGACGTCTAACATTTTATACGCAAAACTTTATAATTTTGGTTTAATTTTGTTTTTTTCTTTCTTAATATACGAAAATAGGGTGTGTATTAGAGATGAGCGATCCGGTGGTTTTTGAAGAATGTTGTTCTCAGTGAACGTGATTTGTTAATCACTGTTCTTTAAAACAGTGATTGTGATCACAGTATTACAAAAGAAAACAATAATGACAATAACGTATTTTATTAAGTCGTAAGAAAGAGACAACTAGATACATACTACGAAAAGACTATTAAACAAAATCAAAGTGGTGTCATCAATGTTATTATTTTTAATGTAATTTTTTTTTATATGAAGTTTGACAATTAAGTTTCACAGAAAGTTCATGTATAAAAGACAAAAGTAAATAATCAGCATCATCTAACAGTAATTCTGCCTCGCTCAAAATAAAATGAAATAAATTTGAGAGAACGACATTATTAGTAACAGTTATTTGGCAATTTCAATCACTGTAGTTACCAGTGAATTATCAATCACCGTGATTAAATCACAATTTTGAAAATATCGCTCATCTCTAGTGTGCATAAACCGTATTATATGTTAGCGATGAGAGCGAGTGTTAAATTTAATTATTATCACAGTTAAAAACCAAAACGTTTTATATAAATAAATTGAATTAATTTATTATGTAATGTAACACTAATTATAATGTAATGGAATGTAATTCAATAATAAAACTTAACCTCAATAAATTTCTATGATATTAAAATTAATATCTGTTACAGACTTTCACCGGCAGCTAAATACAATTGTAGCTTTATTTATTATTCAAATGTAAAGCAAAATAATAAATAAAATAAAATCTAATCACTTCTAATCTTACTACAATTTAGGCTCATTTCTTAAAAACATATTGTAAAGAAATCAAACAATTTTGTTAAAAATAAAATGGAATAAATTCGATGAAATATTTACTACTTTAATTAATTCTCTATATTTCTCTTCCGATAGTTATTTTAGAAGAGAACTGGAAACTAAGTATACCATATACACTTCAGCAATCAAAAGATATCTTCTGGATTTTGCCTTCTTTTCAAAAGATGTTAACAAACAATGTAGAAATCACCTTAGTCTAGTATGTATTAGAGAGCCTGTGGTTCAACACCCAGTCCAGGCATCTCCAAACACAACAAATATACAAAAATATTGAGAGTTAATGAAATTGCCATGAAAAGTTTATAAAATTTGTCGTTTAGGGTCATCTGAATACCGCGAACACACACAACATGGGTGGTGTGAGAAGCCAGATTGTAATCCTGACAAGAGGGTTTTAAGGACCATTTAAGGAAGTAAGTAAGTAAACAAACAGCAGCAGTTTGTTTCACTTGAGTGCTACAGTCTACGAATGTTTCTATTGCAAAATTTACAAAACGAATTCTTCTACACAGTCCCACAAAAATTTTCTAATTAAAGTAAGTATTTTTGTTAGTCAAAAATTGAATAGAAATTCTTGGGTAAGACACACATAGGCCATATAAGACCAATTTTGATACCACAATTGTCCAATTTCTCTGATGAAAAACCCATGATTATAACCAATATATGAAAAAGTAGTCCTACGTTTATCGATTTATAGCTGGATAATCTCGTATTCGATTTACGAAACAACATTGCATGGAAGGGTTTTCTCTAGCTGATGGTTTTTATGGAAATTGTGCAACATGTGCACACTTTTGTGATGGTGATAGTTTTTTCCATGTAAAATGTTTGAATTCCTTTACATTTTTCATATGAGAAATACATTTCATCAGTAGATTCCTGCGTGGTGAATGTTCAATGACAAAAGAGAAAGATTTCCATGGAAATTGCAATTGATTTGATGGTGCATTGATTTTCTTAGCTGGAGACTTCAGACAAAAATCAACAATAAAAATATATATATTATATATATATAATATTATATATATATATATATATATATATATATATGTATATATATTATATTTTTTTTAAATTAATTTTTTTTTTTTTTTCAAAATGGGCCGTTTTTTTTTTCAAAATGGGACGTTTTTTTCTCAAAATAAAGCTTAAACAATCTTCTTTAAGGCCTTTATAATCGCTTAATGGGATGCGAGTGGGATATCTATCAAAAAAATTATTTTTTAACTCAAGAATAAAATTTTTCAATATTTGGCATAAAAACGTACTACATAAATGATCTTAAAAAATATTTATTTGAGAGAATATTTATTTATATATCAGAAAAACGCTCTCCAAGTAATAGAGAAGATGTAATTGAAGTTAGACTACCAAGTTGAGACATATTTGATATATGGAGAATTTCGTGTCAAGTGACCCAATTTTTAAAATCGATGTCTTCCGATGATGGATGATATATGCACCAAGGTTAGTACTATTGGATAGTAGGCCAGACACAAATTTTCAGCTCTATCAGTCAAGAACTGCCGGAGTTAGAGTCGACTTTAAACTGTAGGTCCCACCACTCATGTATGGGGAGTGGGTATGTAACTACAAGGCAACGCTACTGATTGGCTTCAACATGGCGAAGCCCGGGGCTATCCTTTCAAGTACATGCCAAGCAGCTCACAGCCTCCGTATCTTAGATCAGGCGCTCCCCGGGTACTGGTACTCAGCATCCGCTGGGTACTTGCTAATGTGAGAAGGCAAGATTGGCGATTCGGCAATTCGATCTGGACTATGTATGGAAAATCGATTTTGAAGATGACGCAAGTGGGCTGACGTTTGTTGCATTCTGTTACCTGAGTACACCGAATGAAAACCGGTCGAAATGGCTTTCAGGCTAATGTTGCAGACGCCTCCGTTCCCTTAAATCCGTGGCAGGGCTATAAGTACGTTCGATTATCGTCGCCATTTAGTTGGTGATGCAGGTTTAGATGAGATGACTCCTAATTAGTGTCCGACCTGGCTCTGAACGCAGACTCCCATGAAGATATGCGTCAACCCTCGCGAGGACCTCACTGATCACCATAGGCACCCTCGGGGTCTTTAAGGGACAACTGCATAGTCGATATGAGATAGCGGCTTGAAGATGGAACCCGAAAGAAAAAATGAATAAGAAAATATTAGAAGTGGAAGAAATGATGCAGGGTGAGGTTGCCTTTCTGAGCAGTCCGAAAATCAGGCGATCACCGGTGAAAAAATCCCAGACAACGGCGAACTCTCAGAGCACATCTGCGAGGAGCACTGGGCTAGAGAAGGGTGGCACGACACCAAAATCTGCGCTGGAGGGTGCGCAATCGCATGTACCACAACCAGTGCATGGTGGAACAGGAGAACCGCCTTTGGGGCACAGTTCCCCTAGACAAGAGTTCATATGTAAGATGAGAAACTCAGAGGAGGAGACCTTTACTAAGTGCCAAAGCGTTATCCGCAGGATAAGAGCGGCAATGGCGAGAGCAAGGAACATCAGCATGGATGTTCAGAGCGGAGTATCAGAATTAGAGGAACTCATCGATATAATGAAGAGCTACAGGGAAAACTGGAAGGCTGCAGAAATGGAAAAGGAAGCGAGTAGGGCTCTTGAGATTAACAGGAATAACAGGAACGACGATGTCTCCACACCTGTTAGTTCCCTCAATAAGAGAGGCGCCTCAAGCCCCGCGGATACCCGCCCGGAAAATAGGCCGAGAGGAAAACCGACGGTCACGGCACAGCTCAAGGATACAGTGAACGAGGAATGGAAAATAGTGAAGAGCAAGAAAACGGCAAGGAAGGAGAAAAAGGAGCGACAAAAAATTGTGAAAGAACGTCCAGAGGCTGTAATCATCCACCCAACCGAGGGGCGCAGCTACGCTGACGTTCTGAGGAACATACGGAGCAAAATAAAACCAGAGGAATCGGAGATAGCGATACGAGCCGTCCGGAAGACGAAAACAGGTGCTATTCTCATTGAAATGGGTAAAGGAGGCAAAAGAGACGAGTTCAGGGAGAACCTAAAGAGCGTCCTAAATCAAGAGGCAACCGTAAAGGACCTTGTACCTACGGTCACTTTAGAAATTCGAGACCTGGATGCCCTCACAACCACTGAGGAAGTTTTGGCAGCGGTACAAAGAGAAGCGGGCGAAATGAATCCGGATATATCCGTTCGTATAACCGGGGCGAACAGCCGGGAGCAGAAAAGAGCCTTTGTAACAACCTCTGCAGGGTGTGCGAATGCGCTTCTGAAACTACAGAGGATCAAAATAGGCTGGACACGCTGTAGAATAACCATCAGGGAAGAACCGACACGCTGTTTCCGATGCTTCGGAATAGGTCACAAACGGTGGGAGTGTGGTGGACCAGACAGGTCAGACCTATGTATGAAATGTGGAGAAAAGGGGCATAAGAGAAAGGAATGCCGAAACAAAATGAAATGTTGTATTTGCTCTGCCGGGTCGGGAAGATCTCTGGATCACCTCCCGGGATCGCGGGGTTGTGAGAGGACCTTACGGAAGGCAGCATGAAGATATTGCAGCTAAATATGCATAGAGGGAGGGTGGCTTTTTCTTTGCTATCGCAGATAGTCAGGGAGCAGGAAGTTGACGTAGCTGTTATAAGCGAACAGTATGCAGCTAAATAGCGGATTCTGGCTGGGTGATGAAACATCTACAGCGGCTATATGGATAACGGATAACCAGGGCCCCCGACCGAGAAGATCTGGTAGGGGGATTGTTTCACCTGGATACAGTTTGACGATATTACTCTAATGAGTTGTTATCTGACTCCCAATGATGACGTGGGAACCTTTGAGGAGAAATTGGCCAGAATCGAGGATACAATAACGCAGATTGGCGGCAACCTCATAATGGCAGGCGACTTTAACTCCAGAGCTGTAGAGTGGGGAATGCGGAATACCAACCCAAGAGGCAGACGAATTGTGGAGATGGCAGCTCGAACCGGCCTGATCTTCGCGAATTTGGGGAACGTATCTACCTTTAGACGACCGGGATGCGAGGGCACTATCCCTGATATAACTATGGTCTCGGAGAGCATATGTCACAGAGTCAGGGACTGGAAGGTATTGGAAATATATACGGGTAGTGATCATCAGTACATATCGTACACCTTTGCTTCGAGAAATAGAGGAGAGGAGAACAATTACACTCCGAACAGTAGAGGATTGGATGCACGAAAATTGGATAAAAACCGGCTGATCTTGGAGGTTGACAGATTGTGTGGCAGTATTGAGCTCTCGGACGACGCGAGGACGAGAGTAGAACAAACTATGAAGATAATAGGACGCGGGTGTAGGAAGGCAATGCCCTTGTTGAGACCCCCGAATAGCAGGAGGAAGGCTGTGTACTGGTGGGACGAAAATATTGCAGCACTCAGGCGAGAGTGTCTACGACTACGACGGAGGTACACTAGAGCTAGACCCAACGGACCGGCCGTTGACGAAATGCGATTATACAAAGAGGCAAAGAAATCTCTGAAGGAGGCGATATCGCGCAAGAAAAAACAGGCGTTCCAGGAACTACGCGATGACATAAACCTAAACCCTTACGGATTAGGATACAAAATTGTAATGGACAAACTGAACAGGAGGAAACCAGTAGGAATTATGGACGAACGAGTTATGAGAAATATAGTGGATACACTATTCCCTACTCATGAATCGAGGATCGAACAACGGCAGAATACACTCGGTATAGAATTCTTACCATTTACCGAAGAGGAGCTGAAAATAGCTGCAGCCGGACTAAAACCCGGCAAGGCACCGGGGCCCGATGGCATCCCGCCTGAGGTAGTGCGGGAAATTGCCGATCAAAGACCGCAACTCTTACTGGGAATGTACAACGCGTGCCTAAGAGAATGTATTTTCCCCGAAATATGGAAGAAACAGCGATTGGTGTTAATAAGCAAGGGAAAGGGCGACCCGGAGCACCCATCCGCGTACAGGCCACTGTGCATGCTGGATACGTCAGGAAAGCTGCTCGAGAGGCTTTTGAAGCCACGGCTTACCGCTGCTATTGAGGATAAAGGAGGACTGTCTGCCCGGCAATATGGTTTTCGACCCGGTCGGTCAACAATTGGCGCTTTGAGAGAGGTGACTGAAGCAGCAATGGTCACACAGCGTGGGAGTCACTTTAAGAGGCCTGTGGTACTGCTTGCCACTTTGGACGTCAAAAACGCGTTTAACAGCCTTAGATGGAGCGATGTACTGGATGCTTTGGAGAACAATTTCTCTGTGCCACATTACATTCTGGCCATGATAAGTAGTTATTTGAGTAACAGGCAGCTGGTGTATAGCACAAGCTCGGGATCAAGAGTGAAACAAGTAACATCTGGAGCGGCACAAGGATCTATCCCCGGCCCCGACCTGTGGAACGTTAGCTATGATGGAATTCTGAGGGAGGATATGCCGGACGGAACTTTCTTGGTTGGATACGCAGACGATATCGCAGCTGTTATCACGGCCAGGAACACGGAAGAGGCACAACGAAAATTGAGACGCGTTATGCTAAGGACAAAAGCATGGTTGGATTCCCACGGCCTAGACCTGGCCATGCATAAAACGGAATTGCTGCTAATCACTGGTCGTCGTATCCCCTTGCATGTGGACATGAGCATTGGAAACGAGACAATTAGGACCGAGAGCTCGGTGAAATACCTAGGAATAAGGCTGGACCCCAGACTGACATTCTCGTATCAGATTCAGTACTCGGCTAACAAAGCCCAGAAGATCGTAAGACAGCTCAGCAGATTAATGGCGAATATTGGAGGACCACTACCGGCGAGACGGAGACTCCTGATGGATGTTGGAAACAGCATTATGCTTTATGGGAGCGAAATTTGGGCCGAAACACTAGATGTTAAGAAGAGGGCAAACTCACTTGTATCGGTACAGAGAACGGCTGCATTGCGTGTCGCGTCGGCGTACCGTACAGTGTCCGCTCCGGCCGTACTGGTGATGGTGCTGGCGGCAGAGCGGATGGAGATTTATAAGGCGAAATCGGCTGGAAATCATATAACCGGTTACATCAGGGAAAACACCATTTCAAAATGGCAACAACGATGGAACGAGGAGGATAGAGGAAGATGGACCGCGAGACTTATCCCGGACATAAAGCCATGGATCGGTCAGAAATTTGGAGAGATAAACTACTACGTTACACAGATGCTATCGGGTCACGGATATTTTAGGAAATATCTGCACAGAATGGGCAAGGCCGCCTCCCCTTATTGCCTGTACGAGGAAGGGGAGGTAATTGATGACGCAGAGCACACTGTTTTCGAGTGTGCACGCTGGCAGAGCTATCGCTCTGTACTGACGTCAATAGTCGGAACGATCACAGCCGCTAATATTGTCGGCGTTATGACTGCGAGTAGTGAAAATTGGACCTCCGTAGAGAATTACATAGAGCGCATTCTGAGACGGAAGAAGATAGATCTTGAAGCTGCAGAACGAGTAAGCATGTCGGCATAGGTGATACTGTCACACGTGCCGGGCGTAACCGAGACGATGCTCTAGACGAAAGGAATAGTGGAGACGCTTAGATGACTCCTCAACTTTCGATTCGCAATCCGGACGCGGATATGAACATGAAGGGGCCAAAGGGCCAAAAGGACTCCACTCCGAAGTAATACCACCGTAGTTCCGGAGTGGGTACAAACAAGTCCACAGGAGACGAGGGGGGGATTTAGTGGGTGAGGGCCCCACACACGGAGGATGTGACGACTTCCTCTATGGTGCGGTTAGGTACATTTGCCCCTCCTCGGCGAAAAAAAAAAAAAAAAAAAAAAAACCACTCATGTATAAAATTAACACATACAACATAAGTGGTGTGAGAAACTAGGACGTTGTACAATGGGTCAATTCGACCTCCGGGTACTGTACTTGTCTTAATTGACAAGTACATGTCCTCTAACCTAACCTAGCTATTTCTTCAATCTTTCCAAAAATAATATTTTTAAATTTTAAAAAAATTTTTTAATTTTTTTTAAATAATTTTTTTTTTAATTTTTTTGCTCAAAAGAAAGCTTATACAATTTCCTTTAAGGCCTTTATAATCGCTTAATGGGATGCGAGTGGGATATCTATCAAAAAAATTATTTTTTAACTCAAGAATAAGATTTTTCAATATTTGGCATAAAAACGTACTACCTAAATGCTCTTAAAAAGTATTTATTTGCATTCTAAGGACATTCGTAAATTAGTTTTTTATAAACAGCGTGAAAATTTGGACGTGAGTTATTTACTAATTACTTACATAATTAATCTTCACAATGGCTTCCGCTTCCAAAAAGGAAATGTTGACTTCTTTTTGTTGTAATCCCTTAAACAAAAAGAAGCATAGATCATCAGATATGCGAAATATTTCCGAAAACTTATTGAAAAAATTCCCAACGCTTTCAAAACGTTTGCTAATTTGTGAATCGTGCAGGAAAATGATGGGAAAGTTGGACACATTACCGGTTATTCCAGATGAGGACAGGAGATGATGGTTGTTCTAACTTTTCAGTAGAACCTATAAGATCTAATAATGAGTGCCAAAATCAACAAAAAGTTGTTACATAATTACACATAGTCAATTTAAGACAATCACGGTAGTCGTGCAAATGTTCTGAGGAATCATCTGTCAAATACTTTAAGTTAATTTCGTTCAACATGACTTTAAAACTTTCATGGTAAATGCAAACGCAAATCGGAAGACATCGATTTTAAAAATTGGGTCACTTGACACGAAATTGTCCATATATATTATTATATAATAAAATATATGTATATATATATATGTATACATATATATATTTATCAATATAATTATATTATATATACATATTATTAATTATAATTTAAAAAGAAATGCTTATAAAAAAGCTTGACTCTCAGGTACATTTTTTTTGGCAGTCGGAGCGTTAAATACCTAAACATTTGGTATTACGTATCGTCTAAAAGCATGATCAATTGTGTACCACCGATGGCATTCTAGTGCGGGCCACCGGTGGCGGCACGCGCTGGCGTGGACGTGTTAATGATTTGTTTATACTATTTATATTTTTTAAATTCCGATTCCATTGTCTGAAAAAGTTTAGAACTCCATAAAATAATCCTTTTGCATATTTAGTCGCCGTAGTCTAGTAGGTGGTGTGTTGGCTTATTAGACGTAAAGCCAGAGTTCAAATCCCAGGTCAGACCTTAAACCGAAATATGAAAGTATTAATTTGGCGACTTTCTCTCAGCAGATTTCTGGCAAAAACTCAGAGGGTAAATAAAAAATTGCCATGAAAAGTTTCTCAAAAATCTCTCTTCCAAGGTCGACTTTAGGTCCCACAACTCTTGTATAAAAATAAACGCACCCAACATAAGTGGTGCGAGAAGCTAGGTCATAATCCTGACTGAAAATTTGTAATGACCAATTATGTATGTATGATTTATGTATGTAGCTGATCGTTTAAAATTTATTTAATTTGAAAATTTGGAAATTGAGTTACATTTTGAGAATTTGTGGATTAAGAAATTCCAAATAAAATTTATAAAAATTGTAAATAATGAAGATCTGTATGTGTACTGGATGTCATATCTAACAAATTATATATTTTGTTTGTTCTAGAGTATACGAACTTGGAATAAAAGTTCCTAACACATTTCTAAAAGTCGATATGTTATTAACACTTAATAACATAAAGGACGAGAAATAGTCTTAATGTTACTCTGCAATAAATTTCAAATGTAAATTTCAGCAATAAATTTCAAAATAGTAGTTGGAATCTCATTTTACGCCTTATGAGAACTGGAAGTTCGATTTTAAATTTATTGCAGTCGTTGTGTTCTTTTGTGAATGTAACATTTTAAAATTATAATAGAAATTAAAACGTTTCTAGTTTCATAGCAACTAAATGAAAATGCGCTTATTTTTATTTAGAAATTGGAAAACTTGCTTCGAATCACATGACAAAAGAAAGCGAATACTTTATGTTCCTCGTAAATCTTTTCACAGGAAGAAAACTGTCATTGTGATCGTATACTCCTTCGTGCTGAAAGAGTCTTTGCAACAAAACTTCCATAACTCTAATATTAATTAGAAGATTAGGAGAAAAGCAACTGACTGTTATAAATTTATTTTACGTAGTAAATTTATTTTCATCTTATAATAAACAACTTATATTAACAAGTTAATATTCACTTACATTATCATTGCATTCACAGTGCCTAGCATCGATTTAGTCCATATTCTATAATATCACTGACTATGCTGAAATAATAACACTAATAACAACGTAAGAAATTAATTAACTTGATGTTTGATCCGACAGGAATGTGGAAATCAAAGCAACGACTAATTCAAGTATAAACTTCGTTAGTAAAGCTATATTAGTTTTTCAACCTGCACGTAGTGACTAGAGTGACTTGGCAAATATAGGTACATAAACAATAACACCAAAAATGACCAGATCGATGCTGAAATGTATCCCAAACCGAATTGTTAATCACGTCACAAGAGTTTATAAGTGAGATCGCAGTTACAATTTGGAAAGACATTGAAAAGTGGCAAATGATATAAGCACGTGATATTCAAATACTAACAGCACTAATTATGAAAAAAATTCTGTGGAAACATGTCGACATTGGTTAACATGTCTTAACTAACGTTAAGCGACAGTAACATATACATTTTCTAATAATAAATGGCCAGACTGACAATATCTTCCCACACTTACACTTTCGCTTATTACATCAAATTTTTAGTAAACTAACACCCTACGCAAACGGATAAGTAATTGTCCATCGTCAATAAGGGTATTTACCAAATAATTATTAATTGCAGAGATATCCCGCTGCATATCATGACTAACAAACGATTACTTGTACTTTAAATAAAAGAATCTTCAACACGAACTCTCCTACACGAACTAAAGAGAAATTAGAACACTTGTATTATGAATTATGAAGTTCTGATATACATTGATAGACTAGTCATATAAAATTAATCCATTGCAGATGTTGACTCATTTTACTAACTAAGAAGAACAGCAGAAAAAACTGGATGGCCTAAAATAGAAATAAATAAAGTCTAGCAGGCAATCCTCACACGTATCACATGAACCGAAAGACAGCATTTTAACTTTAATTGGCAAATAATATCACCATTGGTACTCACAGAGTGGCGATCAGTAAAAACTGTCACATATACTTATGTGTACAGAAGCAACCAATTTCACTTGCTTCTAAATTACATCCAAGATGACTTCAAACTAAATCTCATACATAAGATCGTATAATCGTATGCATTTTAAACCATTTGGACTCAAATATAAACTGTAAGGAAATTAAAAATACAGAAACTTTATTTCAGTAATGATAAGAGAAGCATATTAAACATTTTACAAATAAAATATATTTTTTTATTCTTCATTCTGAATAAAATGTTGTGTCCTTAAATGGAGCCAATGGGTTCATGTGGGAGATTTCCCAAGTTATCGTTTTTCGATGCATAGTCTTTTGGTGCATTTCTTACATTGCCAACGAGCTTTACTGTGGCCTACAGCACACCGTAGTTAAGTCACCAGCTTTTATGGGATATTTTATACTTTTTTAAATTCAGGTCTGATGAAAATTTGTGTCGCCTTCTATCACCTTTTCGACCTCAAATAATTTATGCATATGCTTCGGGGAAAAGCAGATGATCCGTATTTTCATCAGAAGTTAAAGATATACAGCCGTCAATCATTGTTACTACGTAAGTAAATATCGAGTGGGCCATCATCGGTTTAAGCTTTAGCCATCGGTTATTTCGAAACAAAATTCAGTATATATGAACATAATGAATCGATTTACGCTTAAGTAACATTGGGAGTTATTTCCAAAACAAAGACAATTGGTCGGATATTGCACGAAAATGCCGTACAAAATATGGTCGCACAGAAGGACCAACTGTGCCCGGTATGCGCAAGCTTATTGCTAAAGTTCATGAAACTGGTTTCATTGCTGATGCAGAAACCCGTGAGAGTTCTGGTACATTGCGTACACCTGAAAATATTGAAGCTGTGGCTGAGGGTGTGCGAGAGAATCCATCAACATCAACTTGTCTCGTTTCCAAGAATTTAACATTTCACGCACCAGTTTACATCGAAATTTGCGAAAACATCGAAAAAGTTCAATTGGTTCAAAAGTTGAAGCCGCATGCCCATCCGCTTCGTTAGACGCCAACGAGAAACTCCACGATGATGTCGATTTTGCAAAAAAAAATATTTTGGATGAAGCTCGTTTTCATCTTAGTGGGTACACTAATAAGCAAAATTGCGTTTTTGGGCCCAGAAAACCCAATGCCAATGAGTGTGACTGTTTGGTGCGGCTTATGGAGCGCAGGCGTCATTGGTCCATATTTCTTTGAAAATGAGCAACCATTACGGTCAAAGGAGACAACTATCGCACAATGATAACCGATTTTTGTACCCGCTCTTAATAATATTGATATGAACAATGTTTGGTTTCAACGGGATAGTGAAACTTGCCACACATCTCACGCCACAATTGATTTATTTGGTCAAACGTTTATGAAATATCACAATTGAGTATTTGAATGCCAACATTCGTGATGCCATTGGCGAGATACAGTAGTCGCCGTAGTCTAGAAATGAAGGTAGAAATGAGGTCTCTGTTCAAACCCCAGGTCAGACGTCAAAACGAAAATATGAAAAAATATTTTTTCGGCGAATTCCTATCAGCAGGTTTCTGCAAAAGTTCCGAAAGTAAATAAAATTGCCACGAAAAGTTTCTCCAAAAATCTATCATTCGGCGCCGACTTTAAACTGTAGATCCCACCACTCATGTATAAAATTAGCATACACAACATCAGAGTCGTAATGACCAATTATGTATGTATGTATTGTCGAGATACGACCCCATACACTCGAAATAGTTCACGAAAATTGGTGCAATCGAATAAGATACTGTGAGGCCAGTACCAGCCATATGAGTAAAATAAGCTTCCCTTTCTAACCGGAACAATTATACTTCACAACAAAAAATAAAATTGGCAAAAAACAAACCGTTATTATTTGTCATTTTAATATTTAAAATCTTAAATGGCCACTCTTTATAACCAACCACCATTTTTTGTTTCGTATACACTGCAACAGTAGTTGTAGTTCTAGAAGACGAAAGGCATGTTCACGTCGTTCTTTTGTCTATGCAGCTGCGATTTTTCTAGCTGGTTTACCACATTAAGCGTTGATCGGCACTTGCAGTCATCCAATTTTTGACTCAAACAGTACTGGTTTTCATCTCGTTAAATGCTTGACTGGATGACGTCCGAAATATTTTATCATCGATTCATTTATTTAAAGACATTCGTGAATATGCCCCATTGACGGTAATTCTTGACAAGCAAAAAATTCAAATATTGTTAGCAGAAAAATACTGCTGACGTTAGCAAAAAATAAACAAATTACTGACCATTGAACCCAATTGGGAACACTACTCTAAAATATTTGATATTTCAGTAAGATCTTGAAAAAGATTGAAGAAAAATTTGCGTTGCTTATGCCTTAAAGCGTTCTTTTTAATCGAATCAATTTAAGTTACTCAATTTAATAATTTTATTCGTTTCACTGTAAACTTTTATATTTCATTTTTAAGCTCGAGTCCACTAAAGTGTCAAAGTACAGTTATTAGTGTACATGTACATCACTTTTCAAATGAGGACGGCTAACTTAAATGTGTTTACATAATTTTTGAACTCACAGGAGGAACTTTACTTTGTTAATTATTCGAAAAATTACTTAACGTTTGAAACATTTGATGCAGATATTTGCAAAAGTAAAATTATTTTAAAAGAAATATTTTATAAACCAAAAAATACAAAATCATTATTCTTCAGATCATAACTCTTCAGATTTTATTGTCGGGATTTTCAAATTCAAATGAGCATTTGAATGAATAAAAAGCCGTACCCTGAAAAAATGACATTTAAATGACAGGGCAAATGAAGAGAGTATACGAGTATATTAAAGCGATAATGGATGATATTAGTTAGTTAATAAGCAAATAAATACACTGTAAATAAATTCTAATGCTCTATAAATCTATATGTACAATATTATAAAACAAAGTTCATGAGTATGTGCCTCTATCAATATCGACATACATACATATGTAGGTACAGTGAAAACTAAAAGATTACATTAAAAAAATAATACAAACCGTGTGAATGGTTTATACGTATATAAAACTTTTCTAAGTGAATAAACGACAAATTTCTTAAAGAAAACAATTTTTAAACTGTTTCAGTAAAATATTAGAGAAATTTCATTCTTTTCCATTAAAAACCACATAAAAAATTCACCAGGTTTACCAGTACGAAGGGATCGTCAAGATACAAATGTCGCCATAGGGAACATTTATTGTGAACGATATTTAACCCTTTCATGCCCGATGTTGCCTAAAGGCAACATTGTAAATTTTTGTTCATAAATTCCGTAATTTTTAATTTTTTTTAAAAGATTTTTTTTGCAAGCAAGTTTGGTTAAAAATGTGTAAAACCAGAATACGTAGGACTCTAAATTTAATATCACTTCATATATAGGCGATGACTAACAAACACATGTCCTTAAAAAAATTTTAGCTCTGGCCCAAAAAATTCGGGCATGAAAGGGTTAGTTTTTTGTTTGTTTTGTTTTAGCGATGACATCTGTCAAACATATTCAGTATTCATCAAAACAATGAATAAACAACAATATATTTTTTCATCGTGTTGAAGACAGAAAATTATGATTTTTTATTTTCATTCGAAGAAAAGTGGTGAAGGTCCGTATCGAATGCTTGTCGAGGCATATGGTGTGCACACTCTCTCAGAATCAACATACACAAAATGGTTTCGATGGTTCAGACATAACGATTTTGATGTGAGTAATGAAGAACGTGGAAGACTACCGAAATGGTGTGAAGACAACGAATTGCAATTGGAAGAAGATGACACTTTGAGTCAACAGATGGCAGAAAAGTTAAATATTGCACGTTAGACAATTTTCGACTGTTTAAAAACTATGGGAAGATCCAAAAGTTAGGAATAGAATGACAGGAAACCAGAAGAATCGCTTGTGAAATTTTGCTTCAAAGACACGATAGAAAAAGTGGATTTATTTTCAGAATCCCAAATGGAAAAATTATTGGTTTAATCCGAAACAACCATCAACTTTGGCTGCAAAACCAGATTCATTCGGGGGAGGCTATGCTATATGTCTGAATAGACCAGAAGGGTGTGGTGTACCATGAAACCTAAAACATAGTGAAACCGTTAATATATTAATACAGTGAAACCGAAAACAAAAGATCAATTTGAATCATGCATTGATCAAAAAACCTTAAAATGGGTCACAGATCATGGTAAGACAGTTTTGCAACATGACATTTCACCCATACACCAAGTAAAACCAGTTAAGAATACAATCTAAGCATTAAGATTAGAGCTGCTACCTCATTTGCCATATCCATCAGAATTGGCACCTCCCGACTACTACTTTTCTTTCGCATCGGCTCAGCAGCACTTCGATTCGTATGAGGAAGTCGAAAATTGAGTGACTAACTGGATTGCTTCGAAAGACAAACAATTTTATTGTTGTGGAACTCAAAATTTGCCTGAAAGATGGAAAAAAATTTGTAGACAGCAATGGTGAATTTGATCAAAATTATTTTTACTACCCAATTAAAAATTGTATTATTTTCACAAAAAAACTTATTTCATATCGGTACACCCGGTATGTCTCCTATAATAACTGCGGCAATTGTTATCCGATTTTATCAGACGAGGATTTAATTTGCAATTAAGAATGATCAAACTTTACACGATCAAAATTCATAACATATTATTGCGAACAATATATTTATGATCATCATTCAAACAAACAAAAATTAACAATCGGTTTAAATTGAGAAACTTTTCATGGCAATTTTATTTACTCTCAGAGTTTTTGCCAGAAATCTGCTGAGAGGAAGTCGCCGAAGAAATATTTTTTCATAAAACCTTCAGTTGGAGATGCCTCACCTGGAGTTTGAACCGAGGCCTCACGTCTAATAAGCCAACACACTACCTACTAGACCGCGGCGACTTCATACAGATGCCAAAACAAGATCTTACTTGTGATAACAGAAACTCTGTGGTACGTCAAAGATTCGAACATATACCATATTTGGATTCCAACGCATCAGTGGTCAAACTGAGAATACAATATATTTCGGAAAGTACTTGAATATCTAAGATCGCAATTTATTGGAAGACCGTGCAGACTCAATGCAATTAAATACTGGCCCAACCTGGACTATGGACAAACTGCTATTTTGGTCAGACATAGACACAAACTGATCTACGGATTATATGATACCTTATAACTTTCATATGTTCTATGATTTTAGAATTTCAACTCAGGACTTCTAGTCTAAAGGTATGGAGGTACCCAATGGAATTTTTGAGGTTTTTTGACGGCTCAAATATGCATGGCTTTTGGCATCGAACTTTATTAAGGACTGTCTGACCACTGCAGAGTATTTCAGGCCATTTTGGAAGCGACGCAATGCTTATTGGTGTTTGTTTTCCCTGAAAATCTCCTTATTTACTCCGACAGCCAGTCTAGGCTTGATCATGATTTCTTGGTGAAATTTAGAATAATTCAAAGGGAACTCTTCTATCGGTTCTGGGACATAGGGATATAGTTGGAAATGGCACTGCTAACAAGTCGGCACAGGCCGATACAAAGCTCACAATCTCTGGCATAATACAGGTCATTGGTATGCGGCTCTATCTCGTTAGTCGCAAGACTTTGCACGACGTGCAATATTTCTAGACTCTTCAGGATACGTATGGATGGACCGATAGACCACAATAACGATTCTCACGTTCCAATTTCCTTTTGGTTGGCATGCCGAATGACATGGCATTCTACCAAATGACTTCTACACGAGCTGTAACTCTGTAGAAGAGGAAGAGACTGTCTTTCAATTCATGAGACTATGTCCCGTTATGTAATGTAATGTTACTACATGTCAGAAGTTTCCAACCTCTTAGTTTCTGACATACTTGTTCGAGCTGCCGAATATAAATATCTCTGCAATGGCAAGATTTATTGTGGGCTCTGAATGGTCTGCTCTTGGGAATGTTTGATCTCGGGGTTGAATGTTGAATGTGGTGGGTCTAAATAGTGGTCTAAGTGAGACCAAACTTAACCTATACCAAGATTAAAAAGTTGAAATTAAAAGATGAGGAATGTGTTACAGGTCTAAGGGCTATTATTACAACTTGCCGTTAAATAAAGGGAGAATTTTACGGGGCAGATAAATTGTTTCTCATTATTATAAACGGACAATAAGGTAGAAGTGAGCGTTAAGCCAAAGGGAAGATCATCCTACTGGTAACTTTTAAAGTTAAGTTTATGCCTGAACTTGCTATTTTCATATACGAATATGTTATTTTCAATACGGCAACTACAAATATAAACAAAGTGAGCGAATACAACAAAAAAACGAAGCCCGTCGTTGCCACTGCGTTTAAAAAAAGCTTGTTTAATTTATTTTATCTGTAAGTAGTAATAACGAAAATAAGTTAAAGGTAACTTTACAGTTCCCTTTAGCTAAAGGTACCTTTACCAAGTTTAACGGCAAGTTGTAATAATGGCCCTAAGAGATATAATTACGACTAGATAAAAAGCATTACAAAAAGTAAGCCTAACGTAATAATTAATTGACATTAGTCATCAATAAATGAAAGTTTTTTCATTAAAACTATACGTTTGGTTATTAAAAATCCGACTCAAATTAAAAAAAAGAAAAACCGTACATCTTATTTTGAATGCCACTGTAGTGATAACACAAATACATTTGTTTGAACATGTGTAGGTACTTAATAGAAGTAATATGTAGCCAATATTTGTACGACTGTATAGTATTTGTGTGTGAGTGTGTATATGTGTGTGGCGTCTGTTTGAATATGCATTTGTGTTTACGTATGAAATGTTACTGTTTACATTTGTATTGAACAGTTGACAGCTTTTAAGACTCATATTGAGAACCATAATATTGGTTTTGAAATCTAAGCACATTTGACACGAGTTAATGGAGCATCCAAGTATGACATTTACTGTGAAAACATTCATGTTAAACACAAAATATTCTCGGCATTTCTCTATTCGCCATGATATTTACGTGTATGCTTGAATGTGAATGTATGTATGTGTACAAATGTATACGTGTATAATATGTACACAAATATACACACTTCATATATACAATACTTATGTGTAAATCCATAATATTACGGAATATAAAACACAATAATATTTTATGTGTGTTCAAAATACATTTTACATGAAGGATATACGATTGACTGAGTAAATAAATAAACGAATGAACGAATGAATGAATGAGTGAGTGAGTATGACAAATACATCAAATAAATATTTATTATAAACAAATAAATTAACAAACATTGCAATATCTGTTCATACAATTTACACTTGCATATACACACACACACAAACAAATTAATCCTTATATGAATAAGTATTTTTTTTTTTTGATTATGTATGTTGCTAAAAGATTTATATTTACGCAAATACATACATATATATTTATATACATACATACATACATATACGTGTATGTATGTCTGTATATAGGAACATTTGTAGCATCTGGCATTTTTATTTAGGGAGGTAGGCAAGTGGTCAAACAGTAGGGATTTAAATGCAATTAAAAATTTTTTTTCTGCCTTCCTTTGCCATGTTTGCTCTTCCAAACGGATTAAAATAATTTCACGTTTGTCTTTCACTTTATAACACCTGAACTTTAAGAACAACAAAATACCTCAAGTTTGTTTTTACTTTTTTTTTTGTTTTTTAATGTTCAAAGAATTTATAACATCGTTAAGGTGAGAATATCTCACCTATTGGCTGGACAATAATTCAAAAAATTTAATGATTTTGAAATTTACTGCATGCCAATGCATTATTACGAGTCAATTATGAATTACATCTGCATTTGAATTTGAGAATCAAAACATTTCGGACTTATAAACTTTGAAATTCTTTTAATTCTTGTGTGAAAACGAAAAACGCGCATACCTTTGTGGAAGTGATTCTCAAATTATTTACTTGTTACCTGCTTCTACTGTTCTTTTTCGCTACTTTCTACTTCGTTTCTGGAACAAAGTAAGGGCTTCCCGTTAAAGTTGGGCTTAGTTAAAGGTAACTTTAGCTAAAGTGAACTTTAAAGTCACCTTTAACCTTTTTGTTATTACAACCTAATGATAAAATAATGTAAACTTTTTCAAAAATATGGCAGTGGCGGAGCAATGTCGATAACACTACTCAATTAAACAACCTTTTTTTAAACGCTGTGGCAACGACGGGCTTCACTTTTTGTTGTATTTGCTCATTTTGTTTATATTTGAAGTTGTCATATTGAAAATAATATATAATACGGCAAGTACAAACATAAACTTAACTTTAAAAGTTAACAGTAGGATGATCCTCCCTTTAGCCTAACACTCACTTCTACCTTATAGTCCACTTATAATAATGAAGAACCATTTATCTGCCCGTTAAAATCCTCCATTTAGTTAACGGCAAGTTATACTCATGGCCCCAAGTGTCCTTAGACACATTTGTGGTTTTTGAAGCCTTTATCCTTCCAAATATTTTTGGAACTTAATTATGTATTTACGACCTCGTCAAATCTAGCCTTTTTTCAACTCAACCACGTAATGCCTTTAGCTGGCTTTTAGTTTTTATTAATCATACAATGTATTTCGATCATATTTGTTCGAAGGATATGCAAATATAGTATATTGTACGGCGAAGATAAAAACTTTACTTATAGTATGCCTTCTTATTTTGATATTTTTATTGGATAAGAAATTTAAAAAAATTGTTCATCAGTCTTATTCGTACATAACATAATTGGTCATTGCAACCCTTCAGTCAGGATTACGACCTAGTTTCTCACATCACTTATGTGTTGTAGAAGTTGCCGTAGTCTAATAGGTAGTGTGTTGGCTTATAAGATGTGAGGCCACGATTCAAACCCCAGATCAGACATCTCCAATAAAAAAATATATAAACATTTCTTCCGTGACTTCCTCTCAGCAGATTTCTCAAAAATCTGCCTTATTGATATCAATACAGACTAGATTTTATATAAAACGAACTCACAAACTTAGTAAAAAAACGGCTACAAAAATACACTCCACAACGATTTTTTTACATTAAAAGTTAAAAAAATAGAATAATTTGTATTGTGTGGAACCAAATTCGCCATCATATATAATGTTTTAGAAATTCGTTGTGTTATATTTTATCATTAATTTTTCAAAAACTTTCCATATATGAAGCATTAGTGCCCCAATCACTGGCTGATCATATAATATAAGAACCAGTTCTGAACGACATAAACAACATGGTAAGATGAAAGTCATTGTCTTGCTCAGAAAGTGCATTGGTATCTTAAACCCAACCAGGCAATCGATTTGATCAAATGTGGTTTAATTTTAATTACGTTCGACTATGATCTAATCAGTACATGAAACATTTTAATTCAAGTAAAATTTAGGCGAAGTTTAAAATCTTTTCAGAAGTAATTGGTTTTTGCGAGCTGGTTTGCAGTCCATAGAAGTCCATTAATTTGAATATTTTTACTACTCACCTAATAAATTATTTAATAAGTCTTCAGGATTATTTTGCTCACCAGTCGCATAAAAATAAATCATAAATTAATTCACTATTTGATAACGGCAGTAAAATTGATACGTATGTATGTACATATTTTAAACTATTTAGAAATTAAGAAACTAAATTCTATTCGTAAATGACTTGATGGTTGCCGTAGTCTAGTCAGTATCGTGATGACTTGCTAGACGAGAATTACCAGTTCAAGCTTCAATTCCAATATCTTGGAAATGAAAAAAAATCTGCGTCCTTCGACAATCTCTCTTAGGAGTATTGCAGATCTCCAAGTAAGTCATTAAATTGTAGGTCCCTCCTCTTATGAATAAAATTACCAAAAACAGCATTTGTGGTATAAGACAGATGGACATGGCTACATAGAAATCGTGAATAATGGGTTGTAATGGCATTGTGTATGTAGTAAAATTGTTTAAATATTATTTCTTAAGGCCATTATAACAACTTGCCGTTAAAATTGGATTTAGTTAAAGGTAACTTTACCTAATGTTAACTATAAAGTCTCCTTTTACTTTTGTTTTTTATTACAACTTACTGAAAAAATAAAGTTCACTTTTTTAATCCTTTGCACTCGGCACCGTTTCGGACGTTACCTACCAGAAACTCGACGCCACTTTTTAACAAAAACGAAACGATATATTATACGGTATAATTTTAGAACCAAGGAATTGTAATGAAATTTGTTTTTAATGAATTTCTGGACATTGAAGAACACATACATATTTACAAAAAATCATATCAAAAATTTTTTCTATGCCTACAATTTGCTCAACGGATCAGAGAAGTGTACAGTCCGTCGTGAAAGCAATTCTCACGTTCCTTTTCGACGTGTATAACGGACGATTTATTTATCATACATCTTGATAATTTTATCACATTTCGATCAATTTTTTGGTGTCATTTTAACAGAAAACTACAGGAGAACACGTGTTTCTTAAAAAATTGCGGTGGAATAATTTCATTGTCCGTAATCGCTAACATACTATCATGTCCCCTCAGAAGGGACAACCGAGTGATATGCTAGACTTACGTTATCCCCTCAGAGGGAACAGCCGAGTGCAAAGGTTAAAAATATGGCCGTGCCGGAGAAATATTTTTAGCTTTTGTCAAATTAAACAAGTTTTTTTAAAACGCAGTGGCCACGACGAGTCTCTTTTTTCTTATGTTTGCCCATCTTGTTTATATTTTGAGTTGCCATAGTTAACTTTATTTTATCTGTAAGTTGTAATAACGAAAATAAGTTAAAGTTCCCTTTAGCTAAAGGTACCTTTAACTAAACCCAAGTTAAACGGCAAGTTATGGCCTTAGGTATTACAACCTTAAAGTGTCTTATAGGAAGTGTAGTACAAAGATTTTGCACTGATGAACACTGTGATTTTTTTATGTTCTTCAGGGAAATCAACTGTTGGTCTTTAAAAGCATCGTTTTTGTGACCATAGGATACCTAAAAATACTTCCTTAGTTCGACTCATACTTGAATCTGAATCCAATATACCATCATAAACGCTAAGAGACAATGTGGAGCAATGTGTAGTGATGTGGATATTGAGTTTCTACTTGGTAACATGAACTTTTGCGTTTCAACAACACAAACTTGTAATTTTCAAGGAACGTATCTAAAAGACTTCAGATCAGTTTGTGCTTTCAGAGAGCCCTTTCGCAGTATATGGCAAATGTGTGGAAATTTTAATAATTACCAATAATTTTAATAATTTCTGACAGTAATTATTTTGTAAAATAAGGAAAGTATTTTACATTTTAATACTCAATTTAATATTGCATTATTGTTGTATCTCTTTAGTCTGCAAGAGTTTGTTGTCTGTCCGTAGGTCTAAATAAATAAAGAAGGAAGAACTTAAAGGCCTTACATTCGCATTAACCCTTTAAGTGCTTAAGTTTGCTTCGAAAAACTTTTCGTGCCTGCTTCATTATTTTTAAGCGAAGACGAGTATACTCGACATAAGCTGTTGAATGGTTAAAAATAAAAGAGAACTGCAAATATTCAATATTCGAAAAGCATATCGTTAGTCTAATTCGCAAATGTGTTAAGTCCCTTTTTTCAAATTTTGCAGGAGACACAAAAAACACAGGAGTTTTTCAGTTTTTAAAATTTGTAAACTTTTTAAACGCAATTATTTTTACAAAATAGCTCTGTTTAAATGACCTAGATTAAAAATTAAGAATAAAGGAGTTAGCACGTGCATTTAATTTTTTTTTCGTAGTTTTGTGGACTTAGAGTTTTTGCAAACCACAAAATTACAACAACTTTAAACTACATAATGAAATTTTTTGTTGTCGTAAAATATGTATTTTGTATAGTGTTAACGTTTTCCAATAAAATCTCCATTTTTGGAAAAAAGTGGACTTAACGTCTTTGCGAATTATACTAATGATATGCGTTTTTTAAAGTTTCTTTAAAGTTAGTGGGGACGGTTCTAAATTTCTATTTGAAAGTCAAAAATTGTTAAAAATTAAGAAATGAATGTGGCGTAATTGAGCGAAGATGTCTTTAGCACCGATGATATTGTCTAAGTAGTACGATTTTGGCGTACAGTAAAGCTCGAACCAAATAAACGCTTTATTTTAAAGTAAAACCATAAGAAATATGAGGTTAAGTGAGGTTAGCGGGTAGTTTACCATTCACAGGCAAGTTCTCTCGGTGGCCATATCGCCCATCGTATTACCCACAGTGAGGTAAGCACCCTTGTCATGATCCGTTAGTAGTGGGTTTGAACCACCCCAAGCTCCGTATGAAAACGGCCAGTTCCTTTAGTGAAACGGTCGCCACCATACCCATAACGTTCTGTCGTCCAAAATCAAATTACGTCTGTCATGAAGTGCAGGTCTCTCAAGTAATTTATTTAACATTATTCTAGACGTTTTCTTTTTTTTTTTTTTGTTTATAAAAAGAAGTGTAAATTATGTATATGAAATGAAGTGATAATAGAGCACATCTAAAATTCGGTTTAATCGAATAGAAATTTTATTTGAGAATAAATTCAATATTCGTGCGCAAGTATATTAATTCAAACCAGTATGCAAATGCACAACTGCATACAAAATATAAATGCTCCCCCCTTTCCTTTCCACATACTCGACATACATACATATATGTATATGCCATATAAATAAACATCTATTTAACAATTCAGATCCATATTTAAGGAATGATGAATGCGTTTTCATTGCTATAATCCTACAAGCCTCCAATGGGCATTACGAGACAGCATTTGTTGCTTGTTGCAATAATTAACAAAAACAACGAAATTGGCTGCCTGACTGGCTGGTTGGCTGTAAATGCCGTCCTTTTAAAATAATAATAAAAACACAGACACTCTCATTCATAATGAATAAAAAAATGAAATAAAATAAAATAAATACGGAAGAAAAAAAAATAACTGAAAACAGTAAAAAAATATTAAAAACCAATTAATCATAATGCGTTCGCAAGAATTTTTTTCCGGTTTTATTTTTTTTTTATATTTTTTTCGGTCAAGTTAATATTGATTGAAATCCATCGCGATGGGAAACCATTCAACAATGGTTTTTATGGCGAATTTATTTTAATTTATTTGCTTTAATTGGGGGAACAGAGCGTTTCAAAAATTTGAGTGTTTTGTGTCATCATGTAGAATTCCAATCATAATTTCAAACAAATTATTTTTTGTTGACATAATTTTAAATATTATTTGAAATGCATTTGTTGATTAACTAGTCTGATTGTGCCCTGAAATATCAGCAGCTTGTATTACACATTTGATGAAACAAAACTTAAATGAAGTCGAACAAAAAATGTACGAATTTTGAAAAAAAAAACATCTTAATTTACAGTGTATGATAGCATGTAAACATGGGTGAAATTTTTTAAATTGAACCATAAAGTTTATGTGTCGAGATTGAAATCATCGAAGTGAATAAAATTAAATTCGATTACTATTGATTAATCAAGAAGTATTGATCAATCTAATACATGCATACATACATACATACATATATACATACATAATTGACCATTACAACCCTTCAGTCCGGAATACGATCCAGCTTCTCACACCACTTATATGTGTGTTTGTGTTAATTTTATACATGATTGGCGGGACCTCTAGTTTAAAGTCGATTCCGAACGACAGAATTTTGGGAAACTTTTCATGGTTAATTTATTTACTCTTAGGGCCATTATTACAACTTGTCGTTAAACTTGGTTTTAGTTAAAGGTACCTTTAGCTAAAGGGAACTTACAACTTACAGATACAATTTTTCAGAAATATGGCAGTGCCGGAGCAATGTCGATAAAACTGCTCAATTATACAAGTTTTTTTAACGCATTGGCAACCGCGGGCTTTATTTTTTGTTGTATATGCTCATTTTGTTTAAATTTGAGGTTGCCATAATGAAAATAATATATAATATGGCAAGTTCAAACATAAAGTGACCTTTAAATGTTAAAGGTAGGATGATCGTCCCTTTAGCTTACCGATCACTTATATCTTATTGGGTATTCATAATAACGAAAAACAATTTATCTGCCCGTTAAAATCCTCCCTTTAGTTAACGGCAAGTTGTAATAATGGCCCTTAGAGTTCTTGCCAGAAATCTGCTGAGAGGAAGACTCTGAAGAAATAATTTTTCATATTTCGTTTTGTTGGAGATGTCTGGCCTGGGATTTGAACTGAGGCTTCGTGTCTAATAAATCAACGCACTACCTACTAGACTGCATTGGAATTTAGCTCAAAGGCCGTATTTCAAATTGTTAAAGTCCAAATTTTGCAAATAATTTTTGTGAATTCCGTTGACAGAACTGCGTATTTTATTATATATTTCTTATGTATTTTTGGTTTCTGAAAACATTAGTTTTTATTGTTTATCAGAGCTCTGGAATCTGGAAACAAGCTGTACAATGTCGCTTTAATTAATGATAAGAATGCCAGACAAACTGAATACAGCTGATGTGAAGTGTGATCGGTTTTACTTTTCTCTTAACAGTTGATCTATGCTATTTAAGATATGGCAGATAACATTTTGAATAAAGTTTTATAGGGTTTACTGGAAACTTTTGTCCAGTTTTACGTACTTTTTTTAATATGAAGAGTTAGCCTACACTTGCATATTGAGAATGAAACAACACTGTATGTAGTTGGCAGTATATTCCGATACATTTCATCAGTATCTGTATAGCGTTCGAGTTCGTGTTCTTAATAACCATTTAAAATTGTATAATAAAGTTGTAAATATTTACGGCCATTATTACAATTTGCCGTTAACTAAAGGGAGGATTTCAACGGGTAGATAAATTGTTTTTCATTATTACAAGTGGACGATAAGGTAGAAGTAAGCGTTAAGCTAAAGGGAAGATCATCCAACTGGTAACTTTTGAAGTTAAGTTTATGCCTGAACTTGCTATATTATATGTTATTTTCAATACGGCAACTTCGAATGTAAATAAAGTGAGCAAATACAACAAAAAAAGAAGCTCGTCGTTGTCACTGGGTTTAAATTAGTGGTGCTCAAACACACACTATCATAGTTTTGGTTGTGTTGGTAAAGCAGTGAAGAACAAAATTCATTTTAATTTTTGAGAATCGTACACTGGGAAAGTAAAAAAAAAGAAAAAAAATTGTTTTATCGTGTTGAGTGTATGTTATTACATAATGAACTTATGTATGTATGTATGTATGTATATAGATGTATTGATGAATATATTGATGTATGTGTGTATGCATGTATGTATTGATGAATATATTGATTCATGTATGTATTTATGTATGTATTGATGAATATATTGATGTATGTACGTATGTATGTATTGATGAATATATTGAGGTATGTATGTATGCCTCGTAGTGACTTTTTATAAAAAAAAGAATGACGACATAAAGTGCGATAATACACAATACATTGTGCATTACAATCTATATTTTCTATAAACAAGAAATCATATTCACAATTTTCATCAAACATTTTGCTGCGTGTATTTGCAAAAAACAAAAAATCATTCAAAAAAGTTGCGTAGCGAAGTCTTGCTTCATCAAGTGCTAAACATCAACTGTTCTCTGAGTTCAAAACAAAACAACAAACAAAGCAACAAACACACGATCATTATAAGAAACCACATTATAGGTGTATCAACGCAGCGGCATGCCGCGGCAGCAGAATTTTCTTTGCCTATCACATGTGATAGGAAATATAGATTTTGAGCGTCACTGGTTTAAATAAAACTTGTTTAATTTGAGCAGTGTTATCGACATTGCTCCGCCACTGCCATATGTTTGAAAAAGTTAACTTTATTTTATCTGTAAGTTGTAATAACGAAAATAAGTTAATGTTAACTTTACAGTTACCTTTAGCTAAAGGTACCTTGAACTAAACTCAAGTTTAACGGCAAGCTGTAATAATGGCCCTTAATATGGCAAAGTGTACATAACTCTTTTTAAATGCTATTTTATATTCTGAATTAAAAGTGCTTAATACTAGAGAGTAACGAACTTCCCTTGAATTTTAGATTTTTTTTAAAAACATACGTTTTTACGAAAACTACAATTTGATGAGAAATAGTGTTTAGCTGAAATTAATACATTCATAAGATTGATTCAGGGAACTAAATTTAATGTCGTGTTCCTGGCTAAGTAGTAAATCTCAAACCGTCGTTTATTTGCCGAGCGTGAATAAAGTCCTAAAAACAGAAAGAAGAACAGATAACCAAACAGGGAAGCTTTAAAAGTTAACAAAATGAGGAACGAGCTAATGATTTTACCAGCACATTTGCAGCGACTCCTTTGCTCTTTACAGAAAGACAAGAATTTTAAAGGGTTAAAGTGTTCGTCGATTCAACAAAGAAATGTACAAAAATGAAGAGTAAAAGTCCAGGATTAATTAACAACATTCGTGCTGTGTGTGCAAGATGCACAGTTTGGGCATCAGGGGCAAGGCAGCTGCAATTTCAACTATTGAAGATAGCATTACAGCTGCCGTTGGTAAGATGTTTGCCGAAATGCTGCAAAAAGTTTGCCATTATTGACCCACATGGGTGGACAAACTAGAGCACGGCACCGGACAACATTTAAATGAAATGATCTTTAAAATTCAGTAGAAGGCATGTGAAAAATATACATTTTCAATTTTTTTTTAAGTTTAAAACCCAAAATCACCTGTTACACATCCATCTTACAACTATTCTGCTACGTTTTTTAGATAATGATAACCAGAACACAATTTTCTTTGTGTTGTTTTGTATAAAAGGCTTTCTGTTCGAATGTATATAATTTTTTATAAATTTCGATAAACTTTTATTTTTAATCCAGTAAAAGAAAATGATTTTCAATACGAAAATTTTGAATTGATTTTTGTTTTTTTTTGTGAATACTTTTCAAAATATGCTCATAATTCCGCCACTAAATCTTCAAATGTATGGTATGAGAGAAGAATGTGCAGATTGATGACTATTTATAAAAATGTACATACAAGTGTACATATAGTAAACACATACATATGTTGTAGTTTAGGATAAGCACTATAAAGGGGTTAATGGAAAATGGTTGTATATACATACATATACTTGGTTGTTTCACTCATTGTATTAAATTAAAAACAAATAAAAATTGTAAGAAAAAGAAAAAAATAATAAAAAGTAAACTTCTCGAAATGAAATGCATTTTATGCTGTTTCACTTGAATACCAAAGTGTAAACTTTGTCTATTTTCTTCAATTTTTATTTTCTTTCAGTTTTCTTTTCGGTTTTTTTTTGGAAATTTTCCATACATTTATGTTCTTGTCGAACTTGAGCAGACATTCTTTTGCAACTTCTTGTAGCGTATGTTGTTGTTATTGTTGTTGCTGTTGTTGGTGTTGTATTCGTATTCGAATTTCCTTTCTCCATTCTTCTTGTTGCAAACTTTTAACTGAAAAATTTGTTGTATTTTTTTTGCCTCCGTTTCATTTTTGGGATTTTTTTTATGAAAACTCAGTTAAATTTGTTTGCAAGAAATGGAAAAAAAGCGTTTGGAATGAATTACGATTTATGCAAAGTTTTTTTTTTTTTTGCTTTTTTTGATAAATTCATTTTGGGTTATTGACGTGGTGTACTGATGTTAGAACGGAAAAAAAAATATTATTTGTCATTTTGAAATTGGATTTATAGAAACATATGTATGTACGTATGCACGCTAAAGAAAATTATAGTTTTGAATAGAAGTTTTCACTACAATACACACGATTAATGCAATCTTCCATACATATTATGAAAATTATATGTATGTGAGTGTAAAAATTCGTTGTATAAATAATTATAGCACCCCTTAGCACAATTAATTCACCACACCAAGCATTTCTGTTAGATGTATGTATGTACCATATACTAAATTCTATATTTTCAAAATAATAATTACAGCGCCTAAAGAGTTACGCTGTCTCTTTTTCAAGTTCCTAGCCATTTTTTGACTTCCGAGCTTTGTCAATTGATAAAGGCAATCTTTTTAATGCTACATCTGTCAAATTAGTTGCCATATATTGAGTCTGTTTTGCAAAATCACAATGGACGGGTATAGCATTTAACAATACGTGCAAATAGTAAAATTATTTTATAGAAATTGGTATTGTGCTCGGGAATCGTACCGCGATCATAACAATCGTCCAACCGAGAAGGCAAAGCGGTGGACGCGAGTCCACTTATTCAGTAACCGATTGACTAATACAGTGGAGGAAAAGCAAAATCTGTGTACGTAAATAAACAAAATTGTCAAAATTGGGACGACACCAATATATATTGGAGCATCTCGACACCAACGACCTGTGATTTCAATAGAAGGGCACTACGATTCTAACAGCCCAAGGCACTCTGGATATTGTGCACGAGCTCAAATCGAATGTAACGAAATATCATGTCGTGGTGATGTGAACTGGCCACTGACATCAAGTGATTTTACTCCGTTAGACACTTTCTTAAGTCGCACGTGTATGCGAATAAGCCTCAAACTACAGCGGCCATCATTGCCAACATAACACATGCCATCAGAGAAATACAACCTGATTTGTGCGTCAGATTAAAGGAAAATTAGACATTTCGGATGCGTTTTCCAGCAAAGCCGTGGCGGATATTTAAACGGTACACAATGGCATCAATGGAGTATTCAAACGAATAAAAAATTGTGACAATAGTTAATACACACTTTGTTGTATTTAAATTGACAGATAGGCCGTCTTGAGCACTTTCTCGATTTAAAAGAACTCTCACATTGAAACAAAATTGTTAGATAAACTTCATTAAGAATTCAGATATACAAAATCATATATAAATACCGTTTGACATCTACTACGGTCACATGATCATCTATTAAAAATTGTCTGGGAATTATTTATTTTATTCGGATTATTTTGGTTTTGGGTATGTTCATGGACAACCTAGCTATCACAGTTTACTGTTGAATGTTGTTATGTACATATTTATATATATTCTTGGCGTAAGTTTTAAATTTATACGTGTTGGTTGCAAAAAAAGACCCGTATTTACTTTCTTTTGAAATCGCCGTGATCTAGTAGGTAATGTGTGTTGGCTTATTAGACGTGAGGCCTCGGTTCTAACACCAGATCAGGCACCACCAACTGAACGAAATATGAAATAATATTTCTTCGGCGACTTCCTCTCAGCGGATTTCTGACAAAAACTCTGAGAGCAAATAAAATTGCCATGAAAAGTTTCCCAAAAATCTGTCGTTCGGAGTCGACTTTAAACTGTAAGTTCCGCCGCTCATGTATAAAAATTAACGCACACAACATAAGTGGTGTGAGAAGCTAGGCCTTAATCCTGACTAAAGGGTTGTAATGACCAATTACACGGTGCGACAGTCAATATACACCCAGCTAATGACATGGATACTCAATAAATTTCTGCGTAAAGTCCAAAAAAAAAACAGTTTTTGTCAAATAAAACAAGTTTGGAGGGTTCAAGAAATATAAAAAAATATTTTTGAATTCTACAAAACAAAACTCACAACTTCCACTGTGTCATTAGCTGAGTGTATTCCATTTTTTTTAATTTGTCGCATAGTGTTACGTATGCATTTACTTTCTTTTATGTATGAAAAATGTTTAGACATTTCCATTACAAGGAGTACATTTTGCCTCATGCAAAGTACATCCTATGAAGAAATGGTTGAGAATAAAATCTGTATGGACATGTAAAAGTGGAGGGTAAAAGAAAATCTTCCAAGATAATTCTTCTTCTATAAGAGATTTAAAATTCGATCGTTTTCTGATTTACAAACATAGTCCAAAACGATATTCATTATTTGAGTCTCTGTATAAGTGGAGAATTCTTAAAAATTTGTTGAATCAAATGTGATTACACATATGCTGTGTTTCTGTGTACGGCTGCCTTCCAAAATGTTTCAATACAAAGTTTGTATGCAGGTCTACTACTGTATATAAACAATGTAGATATGCAAAGTAACCCAACAATGCATCAACTATAAATGCGACGCCTGATTGCTTTTTGACTGCGTTAAAAATACACATTGACGACGTTTTGAAATAGAATACATTGTACATATTTAGTACAGCGGCATTATGAAACACGATACTTTGTTCAAACACAAAGCAGGTAACATTTTGAAAGGCAGCCTACCTTTACACTATAAATATTATAATGACATAGTGTAGATTGTGAGTTTTGTTGAGCAGAACTCAAAAAAATATATTTTTTTATATTTCTCGAACCCTCCAAACTTGTTTTATTTGACGAAATTGTTCTTTGGACTTGACACAGAAATTTATTGATTACACAAACATTTCTGAACCAATGTCACAAATTTTATACGACCTAATATTCTATGAGGTTTGATGAGATAAACTTTATAAATGCGAATTTATTTCATATTTTTTCAAGTTTGTCCATTCATAGTATCAAACTTTTATTAAAAAATATAAAATAATTGGGGAAATTCTTAAATTCTTAATGATTAAACCACAACTATCCTTTAAATTTTATAAATAATTAACAGGTGGTTCCTAAACCATTTGGGGATGATATAGTTTTTCCAGTCTTCCCGATGGCATCTCTGCAACTGAAGTGTTGTCTTCTAGGGTAGAAATTATAACTAGCTCTGGCCTGTACACGAGAAATTTCAGAAGTTCCCGTAAAAAAAGCGAGTTGGGCACAACTTGGCGGCTAATGGGATGCTCTAAAACGTGAGATTAATTACTCACCAAACTTTCCTTTAATAAATAGTTTCGCTCTGTTCCCATTCTTGAAGAAGGACTGAGTCGCCGGCCCACAAACAACATCAAACAGTAAATACGTCGGCTCTTGAGCTAATTGGGGGCTACTTTTCTCATCAAATACGTGAATTTGTTGTTGTTGACGTTTCGATTGAGCTAAAATTGAGATATTTGGTGAAGATAAGAACTGTAAACGCGGAAGAGGTAATGTAATGATCTCAGGAATAAAATTAAATGGTACAATCAACTAACTGCTTTACGTAAACGGTTTGCAAAATATCAAGATTCGATATGCACAAGAGAATGGCTAATTGTAACCTACACATTCACATGATAAAAATCACATGGGAAATCTGTGGGAAATTGTAGGTAAAAAATGGAAAATGCGTTGAATTGAATTCCTGAGAAGGTATTAAATAATCGTTAAGCCACTATGGCAAATGATATTTTATTGAATATATTTTGCTTGAGTATGTGTGCTATAGGTTTGTGGTACGTGTGTATGGCAAACAAGATAATTTTTATTGTTAATAAGCACTGTTATAAATGAAGAAATTTATTAAAAGATCGGAATTTTAAAAATAGAATTTATAAAATGTTTAGAAAAGATAACAACCTAGCTTCTGACACCAAGGATGTTGTGTGTGTTAATTTTATCTTTGAATGGCGGGACCGACTGCAAGAGATTTACAAACTTTTCATGGCAAACTTACACTGGCGAGCAGAAATGGATACATAATATTAAAAAGAAATATAAACTTTACTAAACTTTACTTTACTTTATTTATTAAAATAAAAAACAATCAATATGTTAAACATTTATTTAGACTATCCTCTAATTAAAACAAAAACTACTCAGTAATATTATTTCCTTTTAAATATAAAATACAGCTTAAATATTATTTAGTAGCATTTATCCAATTTTGCTCATTACGTTTTAAATGAAAAATTCAGTATTTTGTCCATGATCCCTTATTCTTTATTACTGTTTTAACGCGTTTTGGTAAGCTTTCTACCAGTTTTTTGATGGTTTCGCTGTTTATACTTTGCCACTGTGCCTCAATTCTTAGCCACAATTCGTTAAGGTTATTTGGAGGGTTTTCATACTGTGCCAATTTTCGTTTTACAATTGCCCACAAATTCTCGATCGGATTTAAATCCGGACTTTGTGCTGGCCATTTCAACGTCTGAAATTTTTTATTTACAATTTCTTACTTACTGCAATAAATACAAAAAATATTGGATTTAAAATATTTTGTTAATATTATGTATCCATTTTTGCTCGCCAGCGTATTTACAATCAGAATTTTTGCCGGAAGACTGCTGGGAGGAAGTCACAGAAAAAATATTTTTTGTATTTGGTTTTGTTTCAGATATCTGAGCTAGGGAGCCTGGGGCTCTCCTCTAATAATCCAACACACTATCTACATGAGCAAGGCGACATCACTAAAACCTCTATGAAGAGTTTTATTCGCAAGAATAATTAGATAAAGCTAATGTAATAAAAATATATACATATAAAAATAATAAATATTGTATCTTCTATAATAAATATAATTTAAACAAAAAATATTAAAATTATTTACAGTAAAATCTGACTAAAATATCAGTTTCTTCATATAAAAACTTACGTAAATTCATGCCGTTAGTGCTGCACTATCGAATTGAAAAAAAAATTTTAAAAACCGGTTTTTATTTTATACAATACGACTAATTGTTGTCGCTCTGGATTAAATTGTATTGTATTGTAAATTGTAAATCGTATGGTAATACTAATAGGGTAAGAGTGATTGTGCTGTTTCAAAAGGTTATTACGATATTTAATTTCAATAATGAATTAATAATAAATTACTGACATTAAAATATTGTGAGAAAAACTTTTAAAATAAATGAAGTTAATGCCTTTGTTAGCTAATGGTAGATATACATATTACAAAACATTGTACGTGTTTTGAACCAATATAACTTGGATTGCTATTTACGTATTTTTTCCATAGTTTTATGGACATTTTATCTTATTAAATACGACAATTGATGTCATAAATTAAAAGATCGAATAACTTTAGTGTTTTACAAAATTCATTTAAAGTCATTGTATGGTTGTTATTCAAAAATCCAAAGTGTATGATACACTTTTGCCGTGTACTTTTAAACAGATTTAAAGCGTTTTCATATAATTGCCTTCGGTTGCAGGATTAAATTAAGTGTACAAAAGGAAACCGATTTGGGGTTAATTTATTATACATTTCGGAAGTGAAGAAAAAATACTCTTTTCACAGTAAAAACAAACTTGAAATTCTGGTGAAACATAAAACAAAATAAGTTCAAATGAAAACCTTAAAAGTGGAAAAAAATATCACAAAAAATAAACAAATACATACATATATATAGATATGTATATGGGTATTTATATATGTACAATATGTAAGAAAAAAATGTGAAGAAAAATGTAGAGAATAAATAGAAAACGACAAAAGTTTTCTTTTGCATTATTAATGTTTTTCAAAAAAAAAAATGAAAAAAAAAATCTACAAAATAATAAATACGAGTAAAAAAAACTTTTAAACATTTAAACCAATTTAAAACTATTATTGGTCTGGTAAAAAAAAAACAACAACAACATTCACACACAAATGTTCTACGCAGAGTAATATTAGTTGTAGTGCAGCAAAAAAATTAATGGGATGTGCATGGAAGAAGAAGCAGTGGAAACGATGCGAATAATGATGGTGGTGGAGAAAGTAATGACAATAAAAACAATTCCAACAAATTTCGCAAACAAGACGAAACAGAAACTTTTCGGGAAACTCCTTTCCCATTTATCTACATACATACATATATCTACTACGACTATCTGAATATTCAGTTTGTTTTTGTTTTTGTTTTTCTTTTTGTTTTACTTTGTTTTGTTTTGTTTTGCTATGTTTTTACTCATTTGTGATTTTGTTAAGTCCGTAATGCCAAAATGAATGAGTTTTAGTATCCAGTTTTTTTCTACTCTAAAGTCGAGAAAAATACACATACATACACACATACATACATAAATGCATTTTAGATAAAAACGTGATTTGACCCACTTTACGCATGCATGGAGCATCGCAAAGAAATGTTGCATTTGCAAGGTGAATATTTGGATGGTGAATATAATAAGCATCTACAACTCCCCCTAAACTATAGTGCAAAAGGAAAAGCAAAAAAACAACAGAAATTAAATCTTATCGTACATTTATAACGCAGTTTCCCAAATATTTACCATTCCACCATCAAAACACTTGAGTTTAATACGTCTGATTGTAAATGTTAAACACTTCATTTGAGTTGAGTTTTTAAAAATTAATTTGGATCCAGTAAAGAGAGATACTTTAGAAATTTAAAAGTAAAAGAGAGGAAAAATACTTTAAACTATTAAAAATTGAAGCAATATTTTAAAATAATTTGTATTTAAAGGTTGATTGGGCTTTTTAGTCTAAAGATTTTCATGCAAAGAATTATATTTTATTATCAAAATTCATGCTGCTAGAGAAATGTGCTTGATAGATGAAGTGTTTGATTCGTTCTGTAGGACCCCGACATCAGTAGAAGAACAATAAAGATCGCAACGTTATAGTAGTCCATCGAGCTACGTACACTGACTACTGGTTTCCTTTTCTATTGTTTTTGTTGGTTTCAAAAAGACGGTGCCACATGTTGCACAACATTCCAGGGTGGTGAGCAATGAATCTCACATTTTTGAGCAGTCCAAAATCTTGTCATTTGAACCTCTAGCCATAATTCCAGCCATTGACAACAATATTACAACTGCGATTCGTTGTCTGAAATGTTGGAAAAAGTATGCCTAATTTTAGATCACGACGCACCATCTATGGCGTAGGCACAGGAAACATTGACAAGTGATAACATTTAAAAAGTACTTGGTTGGTAAGCGGTTAAAAAATCATACAATATACGAAAAAAACTGAAATTTCAAAAAGTGAAACTGTCGAATCATTCACCATTTATTGTCTATTTTGAGTATTTATTTTACTAGGTTTCGATTGGAGATAAGCAAGTACAAGTAATAGATTTTTAAAATTGTGCTGAAAAGATATTTTCCCCTTTAAAATCAGTTGTTAACAAAATCTAAAGGAGAATAAGACCATAATTTTCGCGCTGTTAAATATCATTGTACAACAGGGTTTTATTGTTCATTATATTCTCTTCATTAAAGGTGCTTGCAGCTTCAAGTATTCGAGTTTTAATATACGCTGAAAAAAGTTTCACATAACTCTGCAGAGCATAGAGTTCTTCAGAATTCTGTACTCAGTGTATACGTGAAGAATAAGTAACAGTTTTTGCCACACTGTGAAAAATGGAGAATAATTTCATTAATTGCACTTTTTCTGAATTTTTTAGATATTCTTTCTAAATTTCCTCACAGATTCAGATACAATAATATGGATATGACTAAAAAGATAAACAAGGAAAATAAATAAAAAAAAACTCTAAAAAATTACTTGCAAATAATTTAAATGATCAATTATTTGAAGTGAATTTTGTGTCAAACTTATAAGTACAAATCGACGCCTCCGTTCTATAACATTCTAAGTCGAAAAAGTGTGTTTTGAGTTATGAACTCTCAAAGTTTTCACGCAACATACGACTATATGGGTATTCGAAGTAGATTTTTCGCTATAACTTCGCAACGGATCGGCGCATCTTAACCAAAAATGCAAGAACATTAAAAACGTTCTAAGTACACTTAGAACGTTATAGAATGGAGGCGTCGAAATAGTTAAACCCTTAACTTTTTGATATTCAGTTCATTGCTACACATTTTTCACTAAGTCATGCCTGACCAATGTTTTATTGCAAGTGAGAGAATTCAATATGAAATTTCGAACTGCAATGCAAAATATGTACGTTCTGTGTAGAACAATTTTTAATAGGTAATCTATGGCATTGTGTTTAAAACTTCTTTCATGAAGTATTTTTGAAACAAGCCACTTGATCATACATCAAACTACCCCATTAGATATGTATTTTTGATTGTAAAAGCAGTTGGTTTAATATGACATTGATTTTGACTACTTATCGGAATAACTTATCGGAAAACGTTACCGTCAGATTAATGTAAAGGACAAAGGTAATAATATATCAGTGATTTTAAATGGATACTATGTCTTTATATATGTATGTATATTTGTATGTATGTATAACTTAGCTAGAAACTCTATATAAATATATGCATATAATATATTTCTTATACGATATTTCATCTTTAAGAATAAATTCGTATACAATAGAATTAAGTTTTCCTAACAACAATAGAATTGAAATTGTTTGATTAAAAATTGCCAATGAGAACAAATTTAAATTCTGAAGTTTTAGTTAAGTTTTTTTAAATTTCAATTCGAATTCTTAATTAGATTTATCCCAGTTTTAATAGTAAACTTATGAAATTTAAGTTAATTATGAGGACATACAGTAAAGAAAACCACTCCACAGAGAGTATAAGATTTTGAAGTTGAAGAAACTGTTGGAAAAAAATATTAAAATCAATATTAAGAATAATTATTGAAAACCTAACAAGACCATAAAAAAATTTTTATAAAAATTTTAGAGCGTCTGGAGAGAAAAAAAGATTGAAGACTAAAGATTAAAAAATAAGTCGATCTATATTTGTGTCAGATGCAAGAATAGCTTGCATAGTTATTTCGCGTGATTCAAGCAAACATTTCAAAGCGTTTAAAAACAGCAGGTAAAGAACAAGAACAAGTAAATTCGATGCCACATGAACCGAAGACGAGAGAAGTTGAAAAATAAGATTTTATTTTTACATCAAACATCACCAGTGAGATTATAAATGGATTCATTACGACAAATCCAGGCGCATACATACATATGTATGTGAAGCGCGGGCAACGTCCAAGTAGAATATCCATAGCGCCAAGGTAAAGCTCTGTATTTGGTGGAATCAAATGAGTGTGATTCACTATGAGCTGCTGAGACCGGGCCAAACTATCACTGGAAATGTATTCAGAAAATAATTATTTTCGTTTGAAGTGAGCTTTGAAATTATTATCGATGTAGTGATTATGTATATAGTGACCATTTAACACACAACATTGTAGTTCCGAAATAAAATAGAATAAATTACCGTTAGTTTTTCTGATTTAATTTATCTTAGAAGCAATAGGATTGTTTAATTACAAAAGCGGCTAAAAATATCGTGGTACAACTCCAAAGTTTAAATAAATCTTATGGCAACATCGTAAAAGCTGTAAAAGTCGCTCTACTGTACTGCGCACAATTATATGCAGTAAGAAAATCACCAAAAGTATGACAATCAAGGCACAATCTGAAAGATGCAAGAAACTTTCTATGCGAGATTTAAGATCAAAAAGTAGCCAAGTAGATGTGGAAAATTGTGAAAAGATTACTGTGACGTTAAACACTATAATTAATGTTTTGCGTAACACTGATTTTAAATGCAAACAAGCCACTTATCTCAGAAAAAAAACTTCAATTTAAATTTATTACAGCTTATTTGAATAAGAAAATTAATTTTTAGAAAATCTGTATTTAATGATCAAATTTAGAAATAATGGCCAAACCGAATCGAAGTTATGGAGAAAATCAAATACCGAACTTCAAGCCAAAAATGCTTTTGGGGGCTATGGCTTCGCTTGGGGTGGATAGGCTGATTGTCGCCAAGAATAATATCGCTAACAATATTTAGAAGCATATTATCGGATATAAATGGATTTTTCAGCAACACAATCATCCCAAGCACATAGTTTGAAACAGGTTTTTTTTTTATTATGCGCCCAGACATTATAATACTTCTCCCCAGCAACCGGAACTTAACTCAATCGAGCACACTTGGAATGGTTCGACTGTTTCTAATTGTTTGGCATTAAAAAAAAGCACACAGTGAAAATGAATAAAGGTATGTAGATTTTTTCTCTTGACTGTATGCAAAAAAAAAAAATTTTTTTTTAAGATTTTTTTTTAATCCAATTGAACTTAAAATTATTGCATCAATTATTATCATTATTGTTATTATTATTTTGCATGACTTGAATGGGACTTTTCATTAAGCGGTTTGAGTATCACTGTTATTTATACAGTTTATTTGGTTTTAATTTATTTTTTAAAATTATTTTTCTTCTTTTCTGAAAGTTATTTTGGTACTTACCCTTAATTACCCAACAAAACGTATTTAATTTGTACAATACATATGCGTGTACTCTTGTTTATTGATATGTATGTAGCTGTTGTATTATTGAAATCGTTGTAGTATTAGCGATAGTAGACGAGGTCACTTTTTTATATTTCTGTTACACATACATACACATGTATTCTACACTAGTAGAGACAACATTAACAATATTAGCCACAGATAAAGATGTAGTATTGTGTGCGAGATTATATCCATATTTACCATGTACTTCTGTAATTATTATTTTCTACTGGCGCTTCATATTATTCTTAGTTTTTATGATTCAAAAATATTTTCTTTTTTTTTATCTCTCAACGCTTATTTAAACTGTTTTACGTCTTGTGTACTAGGGTGTAAATATGCTGTTGATTTCACTATTTTTACTCACACATACCATGTTTACTCAGCGGTAAAATGATTATTAAAAGGCCTTTCAAAAGGCAGTTTTTGGGTCTGTTTTTAAATCTTTTGCTATGTCTATTATAAACAATGGCTTGAGGAAAATGAGCAATTCTGATGTCTTTACATTGTAAAGACGCATTTGTTGCAACGTGGTTTTAAAATCTAAAGAACAGTTTCCTTTCATTAGAAGAAGGCCATAATATATTAAGACCAGAAACTATTTCGGATAAAGTCTTTAGGCGAGGCAAACATTAAAAGGCCCTTTGGCTTTTACCGCTAAGTATGTACATTTATACATGGTGTTTATTGTGCTAATTAATGGTGAAATATTCAACATATATATTTGCGTATGTATGCATGTGCAAACAAAAACAAATAAACTTTAATATGGGAGTAAAACAAAAAAAAAATATAAATTAAGGAGAAACAGTGGCAGAAAAACAAGGATCGAAAGAAAGACAGCGGTAAGGAGTAGAAATTTATGGAATATGTTTTAGTTAAAGTCAGAGAAAGGGATGTGGAATGAAAAATTCTTAACTTCACTACAGTTCGTTGGAACGCAGGCTGGCTGGCTGACTGACTGGCTTGATAATGTGCAGCAAGCACGTTTTACATTTGAGTTATATTTTCGTAGTATTTTTGTTTTTTTTTATTTTTTTTTTATATGCTACTGCTGTTAACGACAACGACTTTTGCAATTTTTCTTTCCGTTTCCGGTTGTTAGGTTTGTTTTATTTTACTTTTCACTTGTTTATCTTTCTACGTTGACTGCTGTAATGCGTAGCTGCTGTTATCTCATTTACAACAACAAAAACAAAATATTAAAACACAAAGAAACCAACTGAAAAATATTAAAAATAATGAAAATATCACAACAAAAAAAACTAAAAAAACAAAAATTTTTCGAAATAGAAAACAAGAAAGAAATATTATAAGCGAAAAAACTTGCACAATTGTTTATAACAGAACATGGTGACTTCTTTTGGTGATATTATTTTCCATTTTGTAATCTTTTTTCTTTTTATTTTTACGGTTTGTTTTCTAATTTTAGAATTGCTTTTTCTTCTCTTCTCCTCATTTTCTTTCTTTTTTCTTTCTTTTTGTTTCATTCAACATATAGAAAAATAATTGAAGGACACTGCACAAACTATCTTGTTTTGTGTAATTTTGTCTGTCTCCTGCAGTTTTTGTGCTTTTAATAGACAGTAAAATGAATCTGTAAATGTGTATGTACATATATATTCGTACACACACTCGTGCTGTCACATGTAGTACATTTGAGTTGTGATAAAAATATAAACGAATCGCATTTGCACCAAGCAAATGCAATGATAAACGGGGAGAAGGAGAGAAAATATACTAATGCGACTGAAAATCTGTAGACGCTACACAGTGTAATATTCAATTATAAGCGGCGAATAGCAAAATGCAAAAGTGCTTGAGCAACAACTCATGCCAACAACAACAAACGATTACAAAAGCAACACATGCTAGAATTCAAAAGCAACCAGCTGCTGCTGAACCAACACAGTCATTCAGCATTCCACAAAAAAAACCCCAATAAATGTAGCAGTCAGAACAAAAGCACATGAAACACACACACACACACACACATACAATCGCATCCATATACATGCATAGTTTCAATAGAAAGATGAGAAATAACGGGTAAAAGTGGAAAATCACCATGAAATAAGATGAAATCAAATGTATTCCAGTGAAAGGTTTTTGGCCAAAAAGTGTTTGACAATTTTGCAGTTGAAGTTCTTGTCTTGATGCTTTATGGTCTTTTTGTGTAAAGATTGTCTTTGAACCACATACACAAACTTACTTACTTACTCATACTAGGATTGTGTGTGTGCGAAAGTGTGTTCTAATTGTTGCAAATGCATGTAGAAGTGGGCAAGAATGCAAATGTAAGTTGTTTTCCTTTATTTTTTTGGTTTTGTTTCTACGTTTGGTGGAAGAAGTATTGGCAAAATGATGCTCATGACGAAAATTGATGCAAAAGGGTTACCAGAACAAAAAAATGCTGTCAAGCAAACAACCGCTACGCGTTTCCGCATCCGTCAAGTTAAATAACACACACACACATACATATGTATGTATATATGCATACAAACTCCCAGAGAAAACAAAATGCGCGCTTTTAAAAACAAATTGATGCCTTTTCAGCTTGTATTTGTGTGTGTGGTTGTATGGTAAGCGTTTGTGTGTGTGTAAATGTTTTATTTATTCATTTCAAATAGAATTTTTCTTTCTGCTGCGCTCTGTTACTGAGGATTAATTGTTTTTCATTATTCATGCGACCGGTAATTTTTCAAAAGCTTTTTAAACACATAAACGAACGAGTGAATATTAGACAGGCATCAAAGGAGAGATGACTTTGACACCAAACGTTTAACAAAAAAAACCCCCCGTTTTTGCTTTAGCGTGTGGCTATAAACAAACAACAACAACATTAAAAAGAAATATTATTAAGAGAACTGAAATAAATAAATAAATAAATAAAAATAATGTTTAAAAGACACAAAAGAAAATGGGTTGCTCTGTGTGTGTGTGTTGAGTTCACTCTTAACTCGTTTGTGTGCTTTCGAGTTTAAATTAAGTTTTATTGCATTAAGTTTTACACATACACATACACAAATACATACACCAGGAACATACACTTGATTTTGTTGTTGTTTGTTCTTATTCCGCTTAAGATTTAATTTTTTAAAACATTTTATTTAAAAAAAAATACACGAAAAGAGTTTCAATGTCGATTCAAATTGATTTAAATTTGTATGTAAAAAACGTGTTTTAAATTAAAAAAAGGACTCTATTTCTAATTAAATTTTATTATTGTCGTTATTTTCTGTGTTTTTTGGATGGTTTTGGTTATTTTTTTTTGTTTGTTTATTTTGTTTTTGTTTTTGTTGTTTTTATTTTTATTTTGTGCTTATATTATATATTTTTTATTTTATTATTTTATCCGTCTCTCTTATGTATGTATGTTTATTTATTTAGTTGGCGTTTAGTTTGTTTATTTATTAAAATTTCTTTTATTATCCGTTATTTGTTTGACGTTTTAACTGTTACTTATAAGAGTCCTATTGTTACTGAAAACAATTGCAAAAATAAACGCACATCCTTGTACGTTCTTGTTCCCTATAGCTTCGTTAGCTGACTAAACGCTCGTGTTAATGGCTTCATCAATCGGTATATCCCGATTAAGTAGCGCTTCATTCGTTGTCCGAGTACGAAGTTAGAGTTTGCAGCCAAATGCACTTCACCCATTGGTGGGTTGAGTACAACCCCACCATAAGAGAATCACTGTTTCAAAGAACATTAGCATTTGGATCATGAGTATTAGCTTAACATCCACCACGTGGTGTTTGTTTGACCTGCAGTAATGGAAATACGCTCTTAGTTTGTGGGTTTTACTTTTCTCTCCTTCTCTCTCTCGTGTTGTCTCTGCTACTGCTGACGTATTGGTGAAAAAACTCGTATATCTCTTTCTCCAATGTTGGTGCATAATTCAAACAATTGTATTTTACATTGACTACGCATGTCCTTCATTTATGTTGTTTATAACGTCCTGTCTACTACATGCTGACTATTGTTTATTCAGTTGTCTATGAAAGCTGAAGCGATAAGGTCACATCATGCAAAAATCTGTTCAAATTTTCTGCTGAAAAATCCGAAAACATATAGAAAATGCACAAATGAAAAGTGTTTGTTGTTTTTTTTATTTTGATTCACTGTTTGGATTTGAGCGGATGGCAAGAGAACAAAGTGTCTGTTCAAAGATGAAACTGTCAATTTATATCGCGAAGATGATGTCTTATCCGCTGACCTTGTAATTGAAAATAGTGGTAATAAAAAATGAGAGAATTAAGTTAGTTAAGATATGCTTTGTCTTGTTATTGTATAATGTTGAATGATCACCCCTCTTAATATGTTCTTTCTTACTGCTGAGTGCAGTAACAGAATTTTTTAAACATTAGAAATCTGATCATGTACTGATTTCACATCAAATATATTGTCGTCAAGTAGGATAACGGCGACTAGTCTGGTGACTCTGTCAAGGAGAAATCGATATTCCACAGTAGTGGTGAGAAAACGCAACTTGGGGATATGCCTTCATTCATTTCCCCTGTCATATGGACCTCACCTAGAGAAGCGTAACAGGTTCATTAACATTGCGCATGTTAAGGGCCCAGTGCAGGCGTTTTGAGCACTACTAGAAAGGATAAGAATGTGGTTAGGTCTTTTCTCTAGGCCCAGAATTCTTATAATGCCGGTTATTTAAAACTTTTGAATGAAATAATGGCCCACCGAAGTGTGTCTACAGTAAATGTAAGGATGCCTGCAAATGATGAGAAACATGACTACGTTCCAATTATCTCGAAAATGGTTATCAAGGAGTACTCTTGGAGTCTCCCCATTCGATATAGCCCAAGTGTTACTACCCCACTCTCTCTCTCTCTCTCTCTCTCTCTCATTTAATCTTTGTCAGAAGGCCGCGCAGTCTGCCAGCTTCATTGGATTTTTCAATTGCATGGTTCCGCACTTGAATTTAGCCCTGTCCCTTCGGACCATCTCTCTGCAGGTTTGTCAGTAGTCATTTTGTAGGTGTTTGTCAGACTGTCCATCGCTTTTTCCAGACTAGCTATGTCCGGCAAGTCTCCTAATCAAGCAGAAAATATTGACTTTTAAACGTCCCAGTCAGCATCCCGACTATTGCTATAAAGTTGGGTTGTCTTCGCTTGGACACCATTACAGACATACAGTGGTGGCCTTATAATTAGAAACGATGTTTCTGGAACAGAGTTCTCTGAAGTGACGAATCTAAGTTTAATTTGTCCCCGTCTGATGGAAAAACGTATGTAAGACGTCCAAACAAAGCCTTTGATCCCAGGTACACAGTGAAAACTGTAAAACAAATTAACAAACATACATGTTTCTAATTACAAGGCCACCACTGTAAGTCTTGTGTGCGTGATCTCATATAGAGCAGTCGTTGGAGTTCCTCCAATCCGTTAAGTGTTGGCTATGAGAGTCTCTGACTAGAGTAATGTCAAAAACCTTCCTACGTACCGAATTAAGGAACCAGGGTTCGTCACCTATATTCAAGATTGACAATTCTCCATTTACGGAGTAGAGCGTTGGCATCGACACCAATTAATACAAGACTCTTCTTCGTTTGGCCAAGACCGACCGCCTTAGACAGTGGAGAGGTGGTGGTGAGTTCTCGTACGACATATATTAGGGGAAGATCTATAAAGGCCTGCTACCAGGGCATCAACATTTCAACATTGCCAAAATAAATAAAAAGAATGTTGGTCCTCACAGACCATTAAATTAATCTGGTTCTAATACTCTCCCTCCCTGTGTGATGAATACGTGCGGACCGACTACGGTTAGCTGCATTTATATTTTTGTATGACGTAAGAAGTACCATTCAGGGGCCGATTTAACGGTGTCCGAGAATTTTTGCAGTCCTATTCAGGTATCTTTCCGCCGCGGCATTATGACCATTTCAATTTTACCTTATCATTCACAGTGAGTTAATCGGGTGAAATTGCCTTCATTTTAGACAGAATCCGTGAGCAGTTTTTCATGTCCTACAGCGCTCGTAGTTCTTGCCCGACTGAAGTTATAGCACCAGTAGCAGCAGTTTATATTGCCTTGATTTATTTTGCCACTTGCACAGCTCTGTGAAGTTGAGGCTTTTAGGGAAAGGGTGGCAGTACTTCCCTCCATGGAAGGTTCCGCTTGGAGGTTGGGCTTTTTATTTAGTTGAGATACCTTCCCTTTAGGGTTTTATACCGATTTGGTGACAAAGAGCTCTGGGCTTTTTGTCCCATGGAATTTATTTTTGTGTAATTTTGTTGGTTTTGTGGTCAGAGACCATTCAAGCCCCACGAGTGTAGGGGAAAGGAGTTTCTACCATGTCATAGCTCCCGTTAACTTGGCAAGGACAACAGTCTTCACCGATGTAGCCAATTATTGATGAAGTTCCGTTAACAACTATTCTGAAGGGGGTTTCCAACCGCGATCTAAATCCCTATACCGTTGTTTACTTTGGCCATCATCACGTAAAGGTCTTCAGAAAGGAAAACATCCTCCCACGTTGGATACCTCCAGATGGTTGATCATGTGAAAGATTCTCAGGGACGCTACTGTAGCACGTTAACGGCGGCCGCCACTCTGAGACAGTAAGTTATCTTATGCGGTTGTCCGTAAGGATCGTCTGAAACTTTGCCTTATGAGTCTGCAGCTGATCGCCAAGTTGCTTTCTACGGTTGCTTTCTTTTCCACGTGGCAATTTACTTAAATTTCTAGAAGATCAGTTGAAAATGAAGCGCATATTGGTGAAATTGGAGTTTAATGTGACGCAAACAAGCTTCATTCATTAAGGCTTTAATGAATACGGCAAAGGTGAGGTGGATGTTCCTTAGTGGAACAAAAACCTTGGCGAACTGCGTCTTAAGGCTACAACTTTATTAAGTAGATTTCAGAGAACGGGAGATTTAGCTCTCAATAAAATAGCCTTAAAAAGTTTAATAGGGAGTTGAGAAGGAACAAAAGGGCTGCATGAGAGAAATACTGCAGTGTAGCTTTTGATATTCCGAGCACAAGAAGACTAAAAAGCGAGCTTTTCACAGTCTCTTCATTTGATACATAAAACATGTACTTGTTGGGATATTTGCAAGTAAACGGCTACAAAACATATCGACGCCTGCATTCTATAACGTTCTAAGTGTACCTAAAACATTTTTAATGTTCTTGCATTTTTAAATTCTACGTTCTCTAATTTAAATACTGTCAAAATTTGGTTAAGATGCACCGATCCGTTCCGAAGTTATAGGGAAAAAATCTATTTAGAATACACATATAGTCGTATATCGCATGAAAACTTTGAGAGCTTATAACTCAAAACACACTTTTTCTACTTAGAATGTTATAGAACGGAGGCGTCGATATTGCCTCCAGTCTCTTTTTACTATACACTATGTAAGCCTATTCTGCTGTTGGGACATACATACATACATATGTGCCAATAAAACGGCCTGTGGTTCGCATTTATTCCAAAGGCGGAGAAGGACCCGTAACAATTGTCTAAATCATACATCCCTGTTTTTAATTGAATACTCAAAAAAACCAAAAAATAAATATTAAAAAAAAGTAGAAATCATGATGAGTTTTTATTAATTTTTTTTATTTAAACATTTTTCTGAGGCCCTTTTCGTGCGGAATCATTAAAGTTTCGATTGTTTTGTTAGCACCAAATAAATAAATTGTTTTAATACTTTTTCCTTTTTAGAATATTTTAATTTAAATTTAGTACTAATTTTAATTAAAATACATAAATGTTAATAACAGTGCGTATTAATAAACTGCTCAAATATTTTGCCAATTTCTTAAGAAGGTTTTTAAACATTCGCTCTATTAGAACACATATGTAAATGAATTTTTGAAAAAGTTTCCATTATTTTGTGAAGCACTGTATATCTTACCAGTACTGTTAAATTACTTAATATTCCTAACTGATGTTACTAATACTATAGAGTCCTTAAAAAAACACCATCGAGGTGGCGTAATTTTTTCAGTTTAAATTTTTCGTTTTTAACCTTTTCAGAAACGTTTCAATATGAGTTCGTTGATTGCAAACAAAATAAAAATAAATTTGTGTTTAGTTTCAATTAATCTTTATTGTTCGTACTTCGTTGTGTGCCACCGTTTACAACTTGACGAATACAACAATAATTGCTTGCTCGCTATTCTTCTTTGCTTACAACGCAGAACTTTTCAACGGCTATCTTCAAACCAAGACTGTTTTCTTCACACGCAACGTATCTTCACACAAGACTGACCGAATTCTTAAAATTCGTTGCCTGCTTTGTCTTGCCTTTTTATGTGCCCACGTAGTCTTATGAAGGTTATTGAAGTCGAACGTTCGGGGTTTCGCCTTCTCGAGAACTCTATCGCGACTTCATTGTTGTTTGTGTACTCTATTCACATTGCGTGTTGTTGCGTTCCCGCCTACTTGTCTATCCCAGTAAAAATTCAGTACTTTGGTACCTTTTTTTAGTACTTTTGCATTTCAAAAGTACCGCAGTACCCTCGAGACGTTTTTAGCGCATTAGCAACATGTTCAACGTAATGCTAAAGGTAGAATTAGGCTTTAGCCCCGGTTAGCCAAACGTCCACGGAATGTACATTCGTTTTTAGAACACGAAAAGCAATGAAAACGCTTGCCGAACCGTAATGTAATTACGGTAAGCATTTTCATATGCTATAAACGAACATATGTTACATTACTACGTTCCATCGAGGTTTGACTAAACGGGGCTTTTACGTTTTATTGCGTTCCGAATCAGCTGCTCTTGTATTGTATGTGAAGGACAGGAATAAGTCATTAATTTTTTTGTTCGACTACCTTTTGAGAGTAAATAAAGTTGCCATGATAAAGTTTCTCAAAAATCTGTCGTTCGGAGTCGACTTTAAACAGTAGGTCGCGCCACTTATGTATAAAGTTAACACACACAACACAGCAGTGTTAGAAGTTAGGTCATAATCCTGACTGAAGTGTTATAATGACCAATTATGTATGTATGTATTTTTTTTTACAAAAGTACCATTTGGTGCAAGAAACTACTCTTTCAGTTATAGTTCAGTACCATTTCCAAATTTCAGTTTTGCAACACTTCTTTCATACTGAAGTTGTTGGTTTACTTGTAACAAGTTTGTTGTATTTGTTTGTGTAGCTTTTGCTCATTTTAATGTTAAACGATGTACATCGTTTCCATTTTCGTAGCAATAGTTTTATTCTCTAGCGTATGTATATGCTTATATCTTTCTAGTACTTAAATCGAATACCATGTTCACACAATTCATTTTTCGCTCTCTCACTCGTATTTAGGATCTCATTATTCATATCAACATTATTGAAATAACATGTTTTTTATATAAAATTTTGAGACCTAATCATGTTGTTTCATTTTGAAATTATTTACGAAACACGAAAAATTTACTGTCTTCTCTAACTTTTATTGTAGCTTATAGCCAGATTGCCTAATCAATGTAGTTGCCAAAGGAAAACAAAATATGCAGGAAAATATTTGTAAATAAAAACGGAATTTTTGGAAATTGGAGATAAAAGAATTGAAAAAACTCTATAATTATATTTTAGTCCTTTAATTTTAATTTTAATTTTAATTTAATTAAAGCTAATGATAAAAAAAATCGCGCCAACATTTAATTATTTGTGTTCATCAAAAGGAATTTTCAAAACGAAACACCAATTCGGTATACGAAGCAAGTGTTGCATATTGTCATGTTAACATAGTTTAAGTTAACGTATTCATATTAAATAATTTATTAACCCATTAAACGCCAAAATGTAACCAGAAATGGTAACATTTATTTTTCCATTGTTAGGAACTTAAATAAAAATAAAAATTAAATAATTGCCAAAATATAAACGCAGCTCTCTTTCCATTTTATCAATAGAATTTTTTTTTATCAAACCTGTATTCATATCACGCATGATCTTCTTTTTGCATTTTCTTTGTTCTTTTTATTCCAATTTTTCGTATGGTACCATAGTACAACATTCTTCTCATCTGAGTTCCACTAAGAGATTATAGCTCGTAAAAAATTATCGAGAAATACTTAAAGTTCGTCTGGTTTAGTGTCCATCTTCTAATGTAATTTTTTAACAGCATTTGGTCCTAAGAGGTTTATGGAATCTTCATCGGATAATTTAGGATACCTAGACAATATCAATATGCCAATAAACATTTCCAATTCGGTAGGGTCTAGCCGGTTTCTACGGCTGTAAATAAATATATTCTCTTAACTTATTTTCTCTCTCGTACTCATTAATACATAACCAAAAAAATTTTGGTAAACCCTGTTTTACATCGTTTAACATTAAAATTATAAACAAAAGCTACAGAAACAGAAACCATGAACTTGTTTACAAATTATTGGACTGCGTAATATTGCAACAAACACCAGCATAAAAAATGATAAACAAGTAAACCAAAATACAACAACAAACACTACAAAAATAAATGTAAACAAAATACACAAACACCAATAACACAAAAACAACAATGATTACATTTAGATCTCGAAAAGGCCACGAACATTCGTCTTCAAGAATATTCGTCAGACTGTTTACGTTGCCATATAGAAGGCAATACAAAGCAGCCAATTGAGTCAGTCAAAGTTCAGCCAGTCTTATCTAAAGACGCGGTGCGTTTAAAGAGAGTAATCGTGGTTTGACGATCTCCGTTACAAAGATCTGTCGAACAATTGCCTAGTAATTGTTTATTGCAAATGCAAAGCAATTGTTGTTGTTACATCAAGTTGTGAATAGTGGCACACAGAATTGTGCGAAGAATAAATAATTTTAATTAAAACTAAACTCAAACCCATTTTTATTTTAATTGCAACCTACGAGCTCATATTTTAAAAGTTTTTAAAAGGTAAAAACGTAACAATAATAAGGAAGTATACAAATTTAATGCAAACAAAATATGTATATACGGGTTGTTCTTACATGATCAGACGAACCCTCTTTTGCCTAGTAACACCTGTGACCTCCACGAGATTTTTTTAATTTCTGAATACTTCTAGACCTTCTTACATACGTTTTCATCAATGCTTTCCTTAGCTTCAATTGTGAGCTCTCAGATGTCATCATAAAGTCTTAAAAAATTCTTATTAAAAAATTTCAAGTTGATTAAAGAAGTTTAATGGCAATTATGTCCGTAAAATATAGCTGATAATTTATATGTTTCATCGCGTGCCTTTTGAGGCGTTCGCTTGGCGTCTTCCTTTGGGATGGCCTTGTAGGTGGCTATGAGAATAACCCAAGCGTTTTTGTAATGCAAAGACATTAAGTCCCTTCCCTTTCTTCCCTTTTTTATGTTAAAATGTGGCCACAACTATGCACCAATAAGTTGTGAATGGTCCAAGTCAGGCTTTTATTTGATTAGAAAGTTCAAAGTTTTCCATGAAACTCCTCTGTATTTTATTGATATACTTCTACGACACCATTTGCAAAAAAAAAATGTCGTTTTGTTTTTATTATTTAATTGTTCTTTATATGGATCCATACATAAATTGCTCATATGACTTCTGAAAATACATTCAAAAAGTTCAATGAGAAATTTTCCTGTTGAGCCTATTTCATAGGGCAATACACATCTGAAGATCAAAGGATGGAGTAAGTTTATCTAGTTTATTTAAGAGAAAATTGTTCATTCTTATTCAATAATAAAAAGCTTCTACTCATATGCTTTATGTTCTGAAAGACTAACAAACAAAGGAATAACGTAGCACAAGTTGAAATTTTCTTATGTGGAAAAAAAAAGAGAAATTCTAACGAACATAAATGGATGGCATTTTATGCCGCTGGAGGAGGTTGAGGCAATAGAAGAACTGCACGTGGATGTTCTTGTGAATGTTGGCAAAACTGTAAAAGGAGTATGACGAGAAATAATTTAAATAACAAAATACCATTCATCAACTGTAACAATTTTACAGCTCTCCACAAGAAGGTATCCTAGTTATTTTACTTGCAATAACGGTAAAGTAAATATTTCATTAAAAATTTCTTTTGCTTTTGGGTACTTTTAACTCATCGCCATCCTTTCATATACAATAGTTGCAGTGATAGAAGCAAAAGTATTCGTAAGACCATCATCATCATCGTTGTCATTAAGCTTAAGGCTAAATTATCTAACAATAAATGAATGTAATTATACGTGCTTTGTTTTCCATCCAGCAAAAATTGGCAAAGCAAAATTATTATAGAAGAACCATTCTTTTTTTTATTAATTTTTAAATAAAATAAAATTTCGTATCTCAAACACCTGTCTCTTAAAATCCATGATCAAATCACAAGTTGGGTTTAGTTAAAGGTAACTTCAGCTAAAGTGAACTTTAAAGTCACCATTAACTTCTTTTTGTTATTACAACCTAAAAATAAATTAAACTTTTTCAAAAATATTAAAGTGCCGGAGCAATGTCGATAACACTGCTCAATTAAACACAGTGGTAACGACGGCCTTCTTCTTTTTTTTGTTGCGTTTGTTCTTTTTGTTCCTTTTTGTTTATATTTGAAGTTGCCATATTGGAATCAATATATAATATGGCAAGTTCAGACATAAACTTAACTTTAATAGTTAAAGGGAGTATGATCTTTCCATTAGCTTAATGCTAACTTTTACCTTATTGTCCATCAAATCCATGAAAATCAAATTATCTGCTCGTTAAAATCCTTCTTTTAGTAAACGGCAAATTGTAATAATGACCCTAAGTGTATTAGTCCATTAGCTTATCAATCTTGTTTCAACCATATCGTCCAGACTGTTGTATTTGTTATGTTAGCATGATCTGGATCAAAAGAGCCTTGGTTACCAGCAGTATGAATACATTAGAATTATCATCTTTATAACAAAACTTAATAAAAATTCTGAAGATCACCACTTTTCAACAAGATATCAGGGCTGTACAAAAATGTTGAACAACATCCAATCCACGGAAAAGTTATTGCATATCCTTGTGGATAAATTTTACGAAAAAAGATGGCAAACTTCGACCATAAATCGTCTATAAGAGGAAATCAATTCAAACCTTTCAAAACCTTGTAAGTTCATGACAAACATATTATTTTCGGTTATAGCAGTAAGTATTGGTCCACAAAATACAAGCTTTTAGAAATTCTGTAATGTTTTTATTTAATTTTTAATAAAACTGCGTTTAAACGAATGTCCTCGAATTTTTCCATTTTTATGTAACACGTAAAATCAACATAAAATATATTTAAGGTTGATTTAATTCTTTTAAAAAAATTAAAATAATAAAAATTCTAATTTAAATTACGTGTTCACCTGAGTATTGTAGTACTGCACGTACCTTGCTGTTGCCAACGAGATAGGCCTCTCCGTAAAACAAGAGTCCAATATCCAATTAAACCGATGTAATTGGAATATTGGTACCCTGTAACATGCCGGAGATTATTAGCTCCGTACGGGCCCTGGCCAGTTCATTAACAATGCAATTTTGAACGATAGCCCTGTGTCCCAGAACACATATATGAGTTACCTGAAATTATTCTGAGAAATTTTCTCCATTAATGGATGTAATGTCCCAAGCAAATTATTTAAAAAATAAGTTCGGAAGTGTTGACACAAATACAATTTTTTTCATCATTTATTAATCACTTAGTCTTAAATTTTATGTCGAAGTGACTACTCGACCAACAGCAACAGCATGTGGGTGACTCGAGTGGTCAACAAACAAGTCACCTTTCTCGTAAACTCACATGAATAATTAATCCCTGGCGTAAAATCACATTGTTCTGTCATACTTGGCGGAAACAGAGATTTTTTAATGGCAAAAAAGCAATTTTTTGACAATGAATTTTCGAAAAAATTTAATGGCTAAAGAAAATCCATATTATTTTTTAACAAAAAATAATCGTAGTCGCCCTAGTCTAGTAGGTAGTGTGTTGGGTTCAAACTCCAGATCAGACATCTCCAATAAAACGAAATATGAAAAAATATTGCTTCGGCGACTTTCTATCAGCAGATTTCTGCCAAAAATTCTGATAGTAATTAAAATTGCCATCGAATCGATTTTAAGGTCTCGCCACTCATGTTAAAATTAACACACAACATGAGTGGTGTCACAAGCTAGATCGTAATCCTGACTGAAGGGTTGTAATGACCAATTACGTGTGTATGTAATATTTTGTCTTCGAAAAAAATCTATCGAAATTACTTAAACAGTGTTAAATGAAAACTGATGAAAATTATTATGGAACTCAGTAGCTTCTGTGTGAAAGATATTTCCACTGATAACATTTAAGGGACGTTCTAATTGAAAAATATCACCTTCTTATTAATTTAAGAGGAATTTATTTAGAGTGTTTATGCAGTTTAGTAGATACAAGCGATTTAAGATGGCCATAAAAAAATTTGAATTTTCAGTTTTCCATGAAAAAATATTTTACTGTTATTTTCCTTGACATTTTGAATTGAATCCTTACCGTCAAATGTGATCGGATGTGAGTCCCTTACAGCATTTGAAAAATATGCTGAGCATACCAATCAATGGCTTCAAGGCGACTACATTTTAAACACTTGATGTTTCCTCTGTTGGCACCGATTTTTGAGTCTGACCCGTGTTGCTTTTCACACTATCAGCATATGATATATGGCTGATATATTGGCTTGAGACCTGAATATGATGAACAACATAAATTGTGACAGTATTCTGAGCCAGACGAATAAGTGGACTGGACAACCTCTCACGTTATATATAAAATGTTTTTATTTTACAGTCAGAAACTGATGTTTACTCTAAACTGAAGAAGTGGAATGTTCTCTCGGTTTATTGCATTGAAAAACTTTCATCCATTTTCCCTTTTTAATTGCTAAGTTTACAAGGTTATTACGCTTTTTCGAATTCTTTAAATACTTTGTGGTATTCGTTGTGTTGCATTTTAGTTTCTTCTATATTTCAGCGTTTAATGGTAGCAGTTTTTGTACAGTATTATTGGCTTTATCCTAGAACAAGGATGCGTTTTTACCTTCACAATATTTTAGAGTTCGAAGCAATTCTCGTTGACTTTGGGATTCATTCTCGTATAAGCACTGTAATTTAGTTGTTCATACCCAACTGGTCTTTACGGTTTTGAGACCCAAACCTCAGATGAGCTTATCAGCCGCGATTCAAAGTCTTCTTCAAAAATGTTATTTGTGCCTTGCTCTACTAGAAGCACTTAATACTGCAATAGTTTCTGTTGTAGTTAGAATCAGTCAAGTGTTTATTGTTACTGCATGGAAAATTTAATTAAGCATTTGCGGTTACTGGACACGCTCCCATTGTTAGGGATATTATCGGAAATCATTCACTGTATAGTTGTTTTTAAAATTTTTTTTTTTATAATTTTTACCTCATTTTCTTGTATTCGAATTGTTTATTATTTATAATATTTTTTATTTATAAGCAATTTAAGCCTTAAGCCGAATATTTCTCATACTAAATCTTGTCATTTAACATGCTGCGATTGTTTGTTCATTTATTTCGTAGAAATTAAATTTATTTTCACATTACTTTCGCTTTCGCGATTGTCGTCAGTTCAACGCCATTTTAAAATATGATTTCTATGCCATCAGTAGTTTGAATATTTTGCTCTTTTGCAAATAGTTTGATAAATTAGAGGCAATTTACTTTGCTACACACAAAAATAAATCAACTAAACCCCATTAGCAGTTGGTAGTGTGCACGAATACATTTTAATTAATAGAGCAAATATTTGTGGCAGCGTGTACCCAAGTTACAGATTCTCCCCAAATTGAAATCTTGTCTTCCCAGCATAGTACTTTGGTGCTGCCAAAAACGCTTTTACTTTTCAACTCGTTTTAGTTGTCTGTGGTGTTTTTGTTGTTTTTTTTTGTTATCCTTGAGATGAGAGAAGCAATTAAATTTGGATTACGAAATAACAATCGTTAGGATTAAAGACTTTAAGCGCGTTGACTATAATGGAAAAATAAAAGCCAACAGAGGGGAAAGCAAACGGAATTCAATGTTTTTTTTTCTTTCGCTTTCGCTTAGAATGCTTATAAATCCTAAAGATTTTGTCTAAAAAAGATTTGTACACATAAAAAGAGAATTAATACAATACTCAAGGAATTTGATGAGATTGATTAACGCTACACCACCCAAAATAAATTGAGTGTAATTATGAAAAGCATGGCATAAAAAGGATTTAATTTAATTTTGAAACACATATTTAATGATAAAAAGAAGCGACCTCTTGTAGTACTGTTGTTGGTTTCTATTAGGAATTCGACTTAAAACTGAACACTTTGTTAAATTTAAAGTACTTAACTGATGATATTTGATTTTTAATTCAATATGGGGCTTGATAACCTAAAGGAATGAATAAAATTGTATGCTTATCGTAGCAATTTGATTCTTAACCTTTGCCAACAGTTTTGTATCCAACTTATATGGAGTTTTGTTTTTCTAATTTCTCGAGTATTTTTCTTTAATCTGCATCTATAAAAATAATTTTATGCGCATTTCTGACTCTACACATCATTCGATTCTCACTTACGATCAAATGTCGATTATTTAAATGTGACAAGTTTCTGCTTTTCTAATTGGCCATTACATCCCTTTAGCCAGAATTACAACCTAGTTCCTCACAGCACCCATGTTGTGTGTGTTATTTATAATATGTAGGTTAACGTTGTCTCCGGACGATAGGTTCGAGAAACTTTTCGTTGCAATTTTATTTACTCTTAGGGCCGTTTTTTGAATGCAAGTTTAAACTCGAGATTAAGTTAATCTCCAGTTAAACTCCGTTTTCAGTTTTTGAATTCACTTAATCTCGAGTTTAAACTTACGGTTAAGTAGTTAATCTCGAGTTTAAACCAGCAACGTTGGTGGTTTAAACTCGAGATTAACTATGACAAGTAGTTGACAAATTTTTTTTTTAAAAAAACTTTTAAGTGAGGGGAAGCCGAATAAGACAAATATTTAAGTGACTATGAACTATATAAAACACAAATTGACAATAGGCAGTCTTAATTTATTTATTATTTTAAGAAAATAATTTTTTTACATAAAGATCAATAGTATTCAGCTTTTGTTTGTTTGTTTTTGTTATATACAAAAGCTAATTGTTGTGAAATAATTTGCAAAAAGTAGTAAAAACAACAATATAAACGAAGAAAATGTTGCCATTTTTGCTTATAAGTACGGCAGCTCTACAAAGTTAATCTCCAGTTAAATTCGCATTGAAAAAATGAAAACTGAGTTAACTGGAGATTAACTTTAACTGGAGATTAACTTAATCTCGAGTTTAAACTTGCATTCAAAAAACGGCCCTTAGAGTTTTTGCAGAAAGACTTTTGAGAGGAAGTTGCCGAAAGAAATGTAATTTTTTTCATTTCAATGGTTCTCGTTTACGTCTGAAATCTATACTACGGTGACTTCATTGTTTATGGAGTTTATTTCTTACAGACAGTTAATAAAAATTAACAAAAAGTAAGGAATTTAAAATTAAAAGTAACTTTAGTATACGGCGTACATACATTTGGTTCCATTGTAAATTAATTTGTTTTTTTTTACATCATTGAAGTATTTGTGATTTGTTTAAGAATATGAAATTTCTTAAATTCCTATACGGAAGATATTTGTAGGCCAACCTTTTTAGGATTTGAACCAAACTAATTCAAGTCGGTTTACCCACATCCTACGGTTACTTTCTTCATGTATATTCGGGTCATTTATATCTTTGTTCCTGTTATATCTCCTTTCTTGGGATGGGTTCTATCTAACGATATTTAAATGTTCGGTTTCGACTTTCAAAATAATTCTTACACAATTCAAATGACCCTTCTACGATCGGAAATAGTCTACATATATGGCGCAACATATTCTCACCGGGAACTTTGTTATTCTTTATATTTTTGATAGCTTTTTCTCGCTTAAGCGCTTCAAGTTACTGTTTCTTCCTACAGAAGCGTATAGTTGGTATTCCTAATATTGCCGTTAATAGCATATCGGAATATCGGAATATAAATCGGTTAATACATATCCGAATATAGTATATTTAAAAGAGTTCTTTTTTGCGCCACCACTATACTACTCCAGGAATGTCCATGATATAGCACAATTTGTGCAGAAAGTACTCCACTTAGGTAGCGACAAATACGTACATGTGGCGGGTGCTTTTTTCTTTTCAATTGCACAGAAAGAAATGAAAAATATTATGTAATAAACTCTTTTAATTTTAGAATTAAAATCAAAAACTTTTAGTTAAATCCCAGTATTTATTGTTTGTAATGTTCATAAACATTTATTAAATAATGAAATTTATTTAAAATCTATTCAACACATGCTATGTTTTACTAAACTGTAAATGAAGTCCGACGAAATCTAAATTTGTCAACTTTTCTCAACGTGCAGTTCTTGCTCTCTTACCAACACAAACATAATCTTTTTTTGACATGTTTACAAACATACATACCTAATTGGCAAATACAACTCTTCAGTCGGGATTACGGACTAGCTTCTCACACCAGTTATGTTGTGTGCGTTAATTTTTATACATGAGCGGCAGGACCTACAGTTTAAAGTCGACTCCGAACGACAGATTTTTGAGAAACTTTTCATTGCATTTTTTTTACTCTCAGAGTTTTTACCAGAAATCTGCTGAGAGGAAGTCGCCGAAGAAATATTTTTTTCATATTTTCGGTTTGATGTCTGACCTGGGGTTTGAACCGTGGCCTTACGTATAAGAAGCCAACGCACTATCTACTAGACTACGGCGACTTCGCAGGCAGCATGTGTTTAAACTGCTATAATAGTTCTTGAGTTTCAGCCTTTTGTATGGAATGATACAAAACGGCCACGAGACTATTGACAAAGTCGCGGCAGACACCAACCGAAAAAACAACTTCAAAAAAGATAGAAATGCTAGTAATCGGAGATTACAAACTAAGTTCCGTGGATGTATTCTGAGTTTCTCTAGTGAGATAATTTGACCAGGGCTCACTTTTTTCTAGTTCTACGTTTAAATAAGTAGTTAAGAATGCTAGAGTTGGATTATAATACAGCCTTAGCAGTTTGGGTTGATGATGCAGTTACAGTTGTTTTCCTTTATTTTCTACTAAACTCCAGGTTTGGAATTTTATGATTCGGCACAAGTTCGACGTATTCTTAAAGTAAAGCGTGGGCCATTAAAAAGTTTAAATTTAAAAATGCAATAAAACTCAAATGGTTTGAAGTTTCGCCAAATTAATTTTTTTTTATTGTGAAGCATAATTGTTCGGGTTAGAAATAGAAGATTATTTCATTCATATGACTGCCGCGACTGGCCTCACAGTACCTGATTCGATCGAAGCAATTTTCGTGCACTTTTTCTAGTTAGTTGGCGTAACACTTTTCTTTAACGGCTCCCCACTGAACATAGTCCAACGGTGTCAAATCGCAACTTCTTGGCGACGAATTGACATTACCATTTTGGCTAATTAAACGGCAATCAAATGTTTGACGCAATAAATCGATTGTGGCATGAGAAGTGTGGCAAGTTGCACCTTCCTGTTGAAACCAAACATCGTTCACATAAATGCCATAAAGAGGGGTTACAAAAAAATCGGTTATCATGGTGTAATATTGACCGTAATTGTCGCGCCGTACTCACTTTCAAAGAAATATGTGTAATTACAGTCAGTCGTAATGGATGCATTGGCTTCTGTAAGACCACGTGTGGGTTTTGATTATTAACGAAATTATTGAAAATGAGCTTCTTCCGCAGTTTCTCGTTGGCTCAATAAATCCCAACATAGCTGAATCGTAAATAGGTTCATTACGTTTAGTGGAGATAATAGACCGAATTTTGTGACAGAATAGAATAACATAAGTATTGCCAGATTAGAAATAACCAATGGTTCAAATTTAAACTGATAAATGGTGTACTCTATAGTACTAATCATATCCTAAACAGCGGTTGTGGAATTGCTTCCGTTTTGAAAGCATGCATAACGGTATTCATATTAAAGATCAAGTGAGTTTCGTAATTTTCATTGTTTTACTTTTTCTTGGTCTAAAATATGAAAGAAATGTTTTCTTTCCTTGGCAATAGTATCTGCATGTAACAATAGAGAAAAAGATTGTCTTTCGGAATACACTCTCTTTCGAAAGTAGCAAAAATTCTAATATTTCAGATTTCCCAATTTACAAATGATAAATTAAGACTTGGATGTACTACGATATTTCTATGAAAACCTCACAATACTCTTAGATACAATCGCACAAACGGAGATAATTATTTATCGATTCTTCATGCTTGTCGTAGGATCCTTTACAAATTTATTGCGACAAATTAATGAGAACATGAGAACGTTTGTGTATACTTACAGTGATATTTCAATTGTCCGGGTGTAAGTAAAAGTATTGTTTTTAATTTTAAGCAAAATGTGCTTAAAATGAATTTTACAAAAGGAGTATAATAAATAACAGTAAATAAAAATATTGAAAATTATTCTTTCTTGTTTTTTAACAGTTACAAACAGATACGAGTACGGTATTAAATAATACGACGTTGGCTGTAGAGCTGACAGTCTTATTGACAATATTTAAAAATATAAGTTTTCTTTCTTTATAAGTAATATAAAAATATAAGTTTTCTTTTTTCTTTGAAGTCGCCGTGGTGTAGTAGGTAGTGTGTTGGCTTACTATTCGTAAAGCCCGGGTTCGTATCCCAGGTCAGACATCAAAAATGAAATATGAAAAAAAAAAATATTTCTTCGGCGACTTCCTCTCAGCAGATTTCTGGCAAAAACTCTGAGAGTAAAATAAACTGCTGTTAACTACGTGGACTGTATGTAAAAGTGTGAAATAAAGAAAAGTACCGTCTGTGTCTTTATACAATTGGAAAAATAGGCCACTAAAAAGAAAGCAAAATTAGCAAGATTCCAATGCACAAAAAAAAAAAACCAAACCAATAGCAATTTCCTTTTTTATATAAAATTATTATACAATTTCTTTTATTTATTTGGTTTTCTTACAAACGATTTTAAAATTCACTGCCACTATTTAATTATTACTTTTAATTTATTAGTTTACAATGAAAATGGCTGAATGCCGTCAATGCAAAATTAATTATTAAAGTTTCTGGAGCTCTAAATTTCTCCAGGCGATCAAAAGCGAAAAAACTTAATTAATCAACAAAAAAAATATTTAATGCCAAAAACAACAACAATATTAAAATATAAAAAAAGCTTAATTATACACTGCAGCGCCCTCTGTTGCTAATTTGCCATCATTTAAACAATCCTGTTTATGTCACCAAGGATGGGAAGTTTGGACCGTCAGACATAAACAACTGCCATGAAAAAGTTTCTCAAAAATTCTGTCGTTCGGAGTCGACGTTAAACTGTAGGTCCCGCCACTCACGTATAAAATTAACGCACACAACATGAGAGGTGTGAGAAGCTAGGCCGTAATCCTGACTGAAGGGTTGTAATGGCCAATTATGTATGTGTATGTATGTAAGTTTTCTTTCTTCATTAACTCAGAACAATTCGTATTTATGGTATACTGAATAATATTTCTTTCATTCTTTTCTTTTTTGTAGTTCACCATATACATTTGTACGTGTACATAATTAGTATTTGTATAAGGAGTATTCTACTGTAAATGAATGAACGAATGATTATTTCGGTATGATTATACAGTCACAAACAATTAAAGAGCATTTCATAACTGTAAATATTTAAAAAAACATGAGGAAGACATATTGAATTTGTGTGAAGTTTATTCTAAATTGGTTGCCATTTGGGAAAGTTTCAGGGTTCTTGTATTCATTGAACTAATAATTGTAGCCTGAAGGATAGGATATTGGCCCGTATCAATTGTTTAATAATTTTAGATTAATTCGGAATAATTCTTATTACACAGTTCTGCTAAATATATGCATTACGGTAGATTACATGAGGAGCTGGCCAACAAACCCAGTTATGTACACAGTAAAATACTTTTTTCATTTTATCTTCTGGATCTTCAAGTACACAACTACTGGATGTCAGTCCGGAAATATTTTCTTCTAAAACCAGTGTATTCTTATTTTAAAGTAATAACAAAAACTGACTTCTCAAACAAAACCCGAAATTTGTTTTTAACAGTTGAGCAAGTCCTACGACTTGTTTTGAAACGAAACAGTACTTGTCCAATGAAATTTGCCGAATTATTGTTTCTGCTGGGCATGCAATGGTGTCCACTTAAATTTGTAACATCCAAGACATGTCTATTTAAAAAACTGAAATTAAAAAAAAATTTTCCAATATCAAAAAATAAGAGAGAAAATCAATCCTACGTTCAACTTTAGATAAAGTTTTCTGTGATAAGAAAGAAAAATTCTAGCTAGTCACTATTTAAGCAGGTCAGCGTCTCCTAAAAAAAAACAATTAACGGGACATGTCTGGTTTATTGAAATGTACATCTCAGATCGTATATGAATTGTAAATTAAATACTAAGAGTTTACACTGACAACGTTGCGTATGTCTGTTATTTGATTTAAACTGCCAAAAGACATGAAAATAATTCGAGTTAATCGAGAACAGGTATTTCAATTAAAACGGCAAACATGTTTCAGTTTTCTTATTTTGCAAAGAGTGATTATGAAACAAACCATGATTAAGAACGTGTTCGTTTTTGTTAAAATAATTTCACATCATCGAGGTTCCTTTCTGATGACAGTCGGACAAATTGCCCATAATTATTCTCAGTTTGCAAATCAGCGTATATTTGGCCACTTTTATTCGCTATATAACTGTGGTGATTCTTATGAAACTTGGTACGTTTCAGGAAGGAGGTAATTATAAAGGGTGAGCCATTTAAAAGTTTAAATGTAAAAATGCAGTAAAACAAAAACAGTTCGAAATTTCAACAATTTTATTTATTTTTTTTTTGTTGTTAAGTACAATTGTTTCGGTTAGAAATGAAATATTATTTCATTCACAGTACTTCATTCGATCGAACCAATTTTCGTGCACATTTTAGAGTGTATGGGGTCGTATCTCGGCAATGGCATTACGACTGTTGGCCTTCAAATGCTCAATTGTCTCTGGTTTATCGGTATAACACTTTTCTTTAACGGCGCCACACAGAAAATAGTCAAACGGTGTCAAATCCCAGCTTCTTGACAGCCGATTGATATAATCGCCATTAAATGTTTGATTAAATAAATCTATTGTGGCATGAGATGTGTTTTTTTTTTTTTTTTTTTTTTTGTCTTGAGCCGGAGGTGGGAATCTTCAAAAGACACTTTTGTTCCAACAAAAGAGTGCACGATTCACCATCACTGGTGCCTACGTACTAAACCCACCCCCTACACACTTCAACCACTCTCCCTCCGCGGGACTGCCGTAAGGTATTACTTCGCGGAGAGCTGGTTAGCTTGAAAGCTTTATCTCGTTAATTCAAATTTCGCCTCTGTTCCTCCAGTCTTCGGAGTACTATCAAAACATCAGCCATTCTCTGGCTATATTGACTCCATAGAATCCTACGATTCAACAGCTCTTCCATTAGCCGGTTTGGTCCTAAACTCGTTTCCCCGGGCCATCTAAATCTGGGACAGCATATTAGAATATGCTCCGCATCTTCTTCCTCATCTACACAGTTTGGGCATATAGGGGAAGTGTCATGACCAAATCTGTGCAGGTACTTCCTGAAGCACCCATGACCAGTTAGGAACTGAGTCACGTAGTAGTTCAGCTCGCAATGTTTGTTATTCATCCAAAGGGTTACATCAGGGATAAGGCGAAATGTCCATCTTCCCTTTAAACTGCTTTCCCATCGTGACTGCCATTTGTGCATGGAAGTCCTTCGTTCTTCCGCTTTTATAGCTGCTATTCGTCCCGGGTGCTCGAGACGGCGAAGGTATATCCTCCTCATCTCATCCGCCAATATGTCTATTGGTATTGTCTTTGCCAACACCAATACCGCTTCATCAGACACTGTCCTGAAGCCACTTATCCGTCTAATCGCGCTTAGACGATACACCGAGGACAGTATCCTCCTTGTCGTCCCCACGGAGAGTGCCTCCGACCATATTGGGCAAGCATACAGCATTATCGACGTTATTACCGCCGAAATTATCCTCCTTTTGAATGGACCTGGTCCTCCAATATTTGGCATCATCCTCGCCAGTGCTCCCTGTGTTACAGATGCTTTTTCGCCGATGTATTTCACGTGCTCCTTGAAGTTCAACCTGTCGTCGATAATCACGCCCAGGTATTTTATCGCCCTCTTCGATTCGATCCTTGTGCCTCCAACGGTCACTTCCATCTTCTCCACTATCTTCCGACCGCTTATCAAGACGGCCTCCGTTTTATGTGCAGCAAGTGTCAAACCTGCCTCATCCAGCCATGCTCCAACATTTCGAATCGCTGTGTTCGTTTTCTCCTCTATTTCTCCTACCGTTTTAGCTACCGAGACTATGGCAATGTCATCTGCAAAGCCCACAATTGTAGTCCCGCTTGGCAATCGCAGTCGAAGTACTCCATCGTACATAATGTTCCATAGTAGTGGCCCAAGTACGGAGCCCTGCGGGACTCCCGACGTCACTACGTATTCCTGCTCTCCTTCATCCGTTAGGTATATTAGCTTCCTGTCCTGAAAGTAATTATTCAGAATCTCCATTAAGTATGGCGGCGTAGCCATGTTAAAGAGGGCTCTCATAATACGCCCCCAATTCGCCGAGTTGAACGCGTTTTTAACGTCAAGTGTGACAACCGCGCAGTATTCCTTAGTGCCAAATCTCCATCTTTCGCCCTCTATTGCATCTCTTGCAATGTCGACCACCCTCCTTATCGCGTCAACAGTGGACCGTCCTTTCCTAAATCCGTATTGCAGGTCCGAGAGAGCTCCTCCTGCCTCAGCACATGTTAGTAGTCGATTGTATATTATCCTCTCCAGTATTTTTCCCATCGTGTCAAGTAGGCAGATGGGCCGATACGACGATGGTTCCCCTGGCGGTTTACCAGGTTTTGGAATGAGAACCAATTTCTGCTGCTTCCACCTACGTGGAAAAACACCCTCGACGAAGCATTTGTGGAACACCTTGGCGAACGTATCCGGTCTGAGCCGGATAGCCGCCTTAAGTGCCCTATTCGGGATTCCATCTGGCCCCGGTGTTTTCCTATCTCCTATTCTAGTGCATGCTGCGAGTACCTCCTCTCCTGTTACCTCGGGTATGGTATGAATGGCCTCCGGCTCCCTACTTATAAAAGTGTAGGGCTGGCCACGTGGGAATAATGTACCAATGATCTCCCGTAGCAAAACTGGACAACCTAGTTTAGGCTGTTCTCGAGCACCGATTCTCTTGCAGACGACTCTGTACGCCGTCCCAAAAGGATTGATGTCAGCTTCCTGGCATATCCGCTGAAAGGATAGTTTCTTGCTCCTTTTAATGGCTCTTCTAAGTTGACGCCTTAGATCCTCATATGAAGCCCGTTCGACTTCCCATGTCGGTCTTCCTCTCGTGCGCTGGGCCCGTCTTCTCGCCCCAAAGCACGCCGACCGCAGTCTTCGAATCTCGTCATTCCACCAGTAGCAGGGGGAACGTCCCCTACACACAGTTCTCCTAGGCATAGCAGCATCACATGCAGTGTTGAGCATTTCGTATACGCCGCTCACTAATTCCTCGACCGTGCTGCCAGTCGTATGAAAAGACGACAACATCAATCTATACATCTCCTCGTCAAAGCGGGAGTCCTTCCATTTAGGTCCCGTAAACTTCGGCAATCCGTTTCCTCTCGTGTTGCGCCCAGTAACCGTCATCACGATTGCCTGATGGTCACTATTCGTGAAGTCCTCAGTTAGCCTCCATGCGGTCCGCGAAACAAGGCCATCGCTCACGAACGACAAATCTATTATCGAGCTTGAACCAGCTCTCCTAAATGTGCTTCCTCTTCCGTCATTCATCAGCGCCACAGGAAGGGAAGCGAATGTTTCCAAGAGGCAGCGACCCCTGGCGTTAGTATATCTACTACCCCATTCGATCGCCCAAGCGTTAAAATCTCCTCCAATAATAACGGGGGTGTTCAGGCGCACGTGTGACGCCAGCCTCTCCAACATATGTTGGAACTCATCCATTGACCACCTCGGGGGGGCGTAACAGCTGTAGACGAAAACTCCCTTTATCTTGGCCATAACAAAACCAATGTCCCGCGCATAGGTTTGCTGGAAGGGTAATGAACCACAAGTCCATATAGCCGCAGTACTAGATCCGTCCGTGATCCAAGTACTATTCATCGGTACTCTATAAGGTTCGCTTATGATTGCGACATCGATATTCTCCTCCTTTACTCTCTGGACCAATAGGTCCTGGGCTGCTTCGCAATGATTCAGATTAATTTGTATTAACTTCATCTCCTAGATCGCGATTTAAGAGCGCTTTGAAACTGAGGACACTTCCTGCTCCCCGCGATATGTTTGGCGAACTTTGGGTTGTCCACTTTGCAGAACATGCAGAGTGGTTCCCGTTCGCAATTCCCAGCAATGTGACCGTCCTGTCCACACTTGCGGCATGTTCCCGAGCGGTCAACTTTACTCTTGCACAGGCGGGCTATATGTCCAAACTGCAAGCATCGGAAGCATTTCGTCGGAATGTTCCTCTCGCGAATCCTGCATATGACCCAGCCGATCCTAATTCTACCTTCCTTCAGGAGAATAGCTGCACCTTCTGCACTAAGGCTCACTGTGGCCGTTTGTGTCCCACCGTATGCCCTCCTGAGACCAACTATGTCGGCTTCAGCGAAGCCCTCAAGACCTGGAATGTTCTGTATTGCGTTATATACATCTCCCTTCTCCGTGATCTCATCAATGTCCTTTATCTCAATTGTCTTCCTCTCCTTTAGAGCGCGGACAGTCGCGCACTCCCCTAGGAGCTCTCCAATGGCTCCTCTGAAGTCCTCCGTTCGCTCGCCGTTCTTGCCGAGCTGAAGTAGTAGCTCCCCTTTGACGGTTCTCCGAATTTTCGTCACGTTTTCACCTAATTTACAGAGCTTAGGGTCCGTTTTAACCCTCCTCAAAATGTCAGCATACGATGTGTCATCCCTCGTTGCTATCGTTATCGCATCAGGCTTTGTTTTCCTCTCCTGAGGTTTCTTTTCCTTCTTTTTCTTTTTAGTGACTTTTTGCCACCCTGGGTCTCCAGTCGATTCCTGAGCGTTTACCTGCTGACTCAGAGTCGTCTCAGTAGTCCTCCTAACCAAAGCTTTCGGTGCAGGATTTGGAGTTCTCCTCTTTGCTTCGGGAGTCTCAACAGTTTCCTCCTGTCTCCTCTTGCCCTCCTGATTTCTCATCCAGGGCGAAGTTTGAGTTGCAGAACTGCTGCAACTCTTCTCATCAGTTGACTGCCCCCTCAATTCACCTGCGTACAGGTCGTATAGGGTCTTAATAGAGTCGATTGCATCTCTCATCGGCTGGTGGATTGATCTCCTCTTTCCATCCTCCATCATATCAACTAAGCTCCTAATTTGGTCTCCGAGTTGACCAAAAAAAACCGCTGGTCGATGCCGTCGGGTTGCTTCGCCTCGGTTCCGACCCCGATGCCACCAATCCTGAAGATTCTCCATTCACTGGGGATCTCGGAGTCCTCGTACTCTGGCCGAATGGGTTAATTTCCCGATTCCGCACAGGAGATCGGCATGAGATGTGTGGAATGAGATGTGTGGAAACACCATCTTGTTGAAACCAACCATCGTTCACAACAATACGATGAAGAGCGGATACAAAAAAATTTGTTATCATGGTGCGAAAGGTGTCTACATTGACTGTTATGGTTGCGCTGTCCTCATTTTCAAGGAAATATGGGTCAATGGTGGCTCCGCTCCATAAGGCGCACCAAACAGTCAGTCAGTCGTATTAGGCGCATTGGTTTCTGCAAGACTACGCGTGGATTTTCTAAGCCCCAAATACACACACAACATGGGTAATGTGAGAAGCTAGAATGTTATCCTGGCAAAACATTTGTAATGACTAATTAAGTAAGTTGCAATAATTTTTGTTTTTTATTTCGGATCTTAATGAAATGACACGCCTTTACGAAGAAGATTTGCGGTGGGGCATATCAATAACATCAGAGACTGCTCTTGTAAGATTTTGTAAAAAAAAATGTGTTTTTGTTTAATTTTTACAAATTATATCTGATTATTACGAGCTAAGTAACTTAGACCTTATGCCCGATATAATTAAAAAAGACCGGAGTTTCTGGTGGTAATAAAGCCCCCGAACCTCACGCTAATTGTCTAGCACTCTACCCAGTAAATTCCAGGGCACTCTTAATTGTTATTACATCATAAACAATAATAATATCAACAAGTGGTTTATTTAGAACAATTTGTTCACCACTTCTTTGAATTTCCATTCCAGAAGCTCCGTGGCTGTTGGTTAGTGATTGAGTTGTGTCCACAATTTGTTGTTGGAACTAACTCTTACAGATCTGCAGAATTCTTTTGAGATATGGATTTACAAAAACTTGTATCTTCAGTATGATCCTCGATGCCGCATTCCATGTTTCGCAACAATAAAATAATGTTTACTTTATATTGCAGTTAAAAATGTTAAGCTTAACCCATTATGAAACTGAGATTGAAATCCAAGTTACGAATACGATTACTAATGTCTTGACCTGTTTCAGCCAACATACAAAGAGTTGCAACCGTGACGGAGAAATTATACGCCAGAGGGCGAGTAGCATCCGTATGAACCAGATCTTTTGAACATCGCTGTAAGCCCCACATTATCGCTTTGCCGTCTTGACCCATGGCCTTATGCATACTTCAGTCTAGTGCTATGCTAAATTAAAGTGGCGAAATAAAACTTTGCACAACCATCAGTTTCTACTGTTATTTTTCTGCTGAAAGGCCTCCTCCCATGCTATATTTGGCAGTTGACGATTCGAAAGACAGCTTTCATCACACTGATTGGAAAAACAAACCTTACTTTTTAAATATTTTTTTATGCTTTTGCAACATATTCTTTTTTGTATTTTTTGTGTTTATACACTGAACGAAAATTTGTTTCAAATGAATTAGATACGAAAATCAAATCATAATTCATTATATTCCGTTCTCTTCTCAACAAATTCTAGCTCTGGCAAGAACCAGATTTAACAATTTTCTGATAATTTTTATTGCTGCCAGATTTTTAACGCCCCAGATGCCTAATGGATGGTGCGCTGGTCTGCGAGATTAGAGAATTCCCACCAAACACACGTTTCTTTGAATTAAAAATGATACAATTGGTCAATTCACACAAGCCGTTGTATCGCTGTTTTCATTGTATAGTTGGACGACTATACAACAGTGTATGCTTGTTGTTGATAATTTTCATGAAAAAATCCGATACACTTATACACATTTTTTTCATATGTTTTCTAAAGTTGTATTGGTTTCGTGCTATCAAATTGTTTGAATGCCAAAAATTATGAAGAAAAATACGACATACATAATACATCATAGCATTGAGCGTTCGCAAACAACCAAGTGTATTCAATACAACATACACGATACAAAGTCATGTGAATTGGCCAATTGAAATGGAAAAAAGTTAAATGTCCGATTTTTGTGTATGTGGTTTTTTTTATGGTAAATAATACATTATATATTATTTAAGTATTTAAGAAGGAAAAGGAAAGTTAAGTGTTACAGTAGGTGTTACTCGGGACCGGAAGCATTGCGGATAATCGATTTTCCCGGTTAATTGAGGATCAATCAATTGGCTAGTTTTTTTTTCATAGATATTTTTATTAGTTAATAAATGAATATGTACATATTAATATAAAAACTAAATAATTCAAGGATTTTATATACATACATGTTTCAAAAATATAAAAAAACCGCACTTCTCAAATTTCTAAATCAAACTAAACAGGTTTACATGCATGCTTCTGACTCATCGTATACTAAAGAAGGAATTCCCTTTTTCGCTTGTTTGTCCAAAATAATAGAAAAATTTAAGTCGATCCAAAATAAAATATTTCGATGCAAACAATTTTCTTTTTCCATCCCGGTAGATGAAAGTGAAAAGATTGAAGTTACTCATTTTGATATTTGTGCTGCCTTTGAAGAAGAAGTAGACTGAAGATTGTATTATGAACTGATGGCAAGCATTGACAGCTACAAACATGGCGATCCGATGTTAATCTCCAACGATGGCACTACTTGGAGCTGCGAACCGTTGGTGGTTTGGGAAGAGCAAATAATATCAATTTATTTATTAATTACAATACAATTACAAATTATATTTTAATTATATACGTGCAGAGTAACTTGACCATATGCTCGGTGTAGCGTCACAAACCAGAGTCTCTGGAGGGTATCGAACCCACGACTCTCACGCTAATAGTCTACCACACTACCCACTGTACTACCAGGACACGCATAATATCAATTTGTTCGCAGATTTGTAACAGTCGTTTTTTGAACGTAACAAGCAACCAGTCACGTAAATATTATTCGAGAGTCATTTTACTGCTTTTCTGCTACTTATCTCATGTTACGAACATTTGAAACAGAAGGACAATATTTCGGTCAACTATCTGTCTGAGACAACGGAACCTTTTTTAAAAATGCGTTAAAGCTATTTCACCTTTTTATAATCCCAACGATATAATTGCTGAGATTGAATTGGCAGATTTCGTGTGTAGCATGGGGAACCCTGTATCCGGGAAACCAAAGAGGAATCAAAGAGAGGGCATTGTTGTTGAAATTGTCGATGTAGGAAAGGGGTATAATATTAAAAAGTGAAACTTTTTTACTTCACATAACCTTGACCAAAAACTTTTTTAAAGAAATATAACAATGGTTGGTATCATCAGGTTTCAGGCAGCCCTCAATTCAAGGCGCAAATGCCAATAAGGTGTTCCCTCTAAAAAATTTAAAACTTATAAATCCCCGAAAAGTAGGTATTATAACTCAAATTGGTAAGTATCAGCTGACATCAGTTTTAGTTTGTATGCAAAGTGTTGCAGTTGTTATGTGCGAGTCTATAGTCACATTATTTAACACCTTTTTTGCTACAACACACTTTAAATTGCATTCAAATTATGCTTTGCAACATGAGTTCAGAAAATCGGCCATGATCGGCAATTCTATGATAATCAGGATAATAGGATTTCTGATTTATCAGTAATAATATTTCCCAGTGTACCCATACTACGTTTCTGATGGGATTTAAAAACTGTGTTCATTGTGCGTGAAAATTAAACGATTTATTTGTCCAACACTGTTTGAACCTACCATATACATATGTATGTATGTATGTATGTATGTACGTATGTAAGTCAACGAAGATATTGTTATTTCAATTGTTTTCATTCATTAAGATGACTATTGTATTATGCTATTAGTGGTAAAATATACACATACAGAAACACATTCACATACACATCCACATACACATGTACTCAAAAACATGAATAAATAAACAAACATAGACAAAATATACAGGAACATTCACAGAAATACACACACATACGATATTGTGTACGTACAAAAAGGAGTACATGTTAAACATAACAAAACGAATTTAATAACGCACACGTTTACACACTTGAATATAAAATACGTTGATACCCTTAAGTGGATATGGTTGGAGAAAAAGAAAAAACACACTCACACAGAGTATCAAGCACTTAACCCTCATGCCTTTTTGACTTTCCTTGATTCAACTTGAATCCACTCAACTTTTAAAATGTTCGTCATCTTGATGTTGATAGAGATGATGATGGTGATGATTTTATAGATGAAGTAAAAAGGCACAAGAAATGATATTTATTGTTTGTTATACTCGTAGAAGAAGAAGAAAAAACAAATACAAATACAAATACAAATAAAAAAAAATAAACCAAACAATAACAACAACAAGAAAAACAACAGCAACAGCAACAATACGATATACAAAGTAATAATTCAACATAAAGTGATAAAAGCAAAAAAAATAAGAAAAAAAAAACCTAAAAAACATATCCATAAACACATGCATGTCCAAATGTGTTTATGAGTTTGTATGGTACATCCTGTATTTTGCAGGGGAAATAAAATAAACCGTGTAAATTAGATGTTATGTTAACAAAGTACGTGACACTAAATTATGATTATGTTTTGAATTGAGTCCATTTCTCTTATTGCTCCTTTTGTATCTATGTATGTATGTATGTATGTATGTATGTATTTACGTAATACATACATATAAAATATCGCGTATAATATGGCAAAAGTTATCATGGGTTTGCGGGCATTTGCGCGGCCGAATATGAGAGTCTCATACAAGCAAGACCGAGTTTAAGTAAGTCAGTAAGTAGAAAACAAACATATTCCAATTACCCATATGGGTTCACTTTTGTGGCATTTCTTTCGTTTGTGGTTTTTTTTTAATTTTCTTTGGGTTTTTTTTTATTATGGTATATCCCATCCACTAAATATAATTTTATATTGTTTACGAGTTGTAGCCAAAGTTTTTAATTCAGTGTTTCAAAAAGACCAGCAAAAAAGTAAAAAAAAAAAAGAGAACCCAAACAAGACAAGAAACAAAATGATACTAATCATAAAGTATTTCTGTTTTTCTTGGCTTTTATTTTATTTTCTCCTCTGACATAAAAAAAGCGCCATAATGATGGTATACAATCTAACAACTTCCATTTCTCCATTTCACTTAAATCTCTACGACAAACTGAACTTAAAGTATATTTTCAATTTCAATTTTCAACTTTTTTTTTCGTTTGGTTTTGTTTTTTTTTTCTTAATATGGATAAGAAAATAAGTTCAGCTGGTTGTTACAAAGATTCAATTTAACTACAGAGAAAGAAAAAAATAAACGAATGAAATGAATGCATTGCGTGTGAGTGAGTGAGTGAGTGAGTGAGTTAAGATGAGCGTTTGAATGTATACAAATAAAAACATAATTTAATTTTATGGGGACTAAAAGTTTTATTTCTTAGTCAAGAAAATAAAAATATAAGAAAAGAAACTAAAAAAGAAAAACCACCATTTATATGGATTTCATAAATTCTCTTTTGCTTTGGTCGATCGAATCAACTGAATGAAGTTTTTCATTAGAATTTATTGAAACTCACATACTCGTCGTGCTCATGAAAAAAAGTTCAGAGTTTTCTGATTAAAATCTTGAACTATACGTGTATATCCAATCTATTCAAATAACGTTCGTTTTGCACAAACAGTCAAACACACAACAGAACGATACGCAAGGGTTTTAATTTATCTTCTTCAAGAAACGATTTTTAAATTTCATTGTTTGCCTTTTTATTTCACATCAGTAAATCTCCATAATACCCAATACTATTTTAAAAATGTGAATCGAAACAATGCAAGCCATTTATTTGCGAAACATTACTTTCCGGAAGATCATAGCTAATCCACATAACTCTTAAAAGCTTCCATAATTTTCGCTACTTTTATCAACATTTCGGCTGATACCTCCCGCACCGATACATACACACATAATTGGTCATTACAACCCTACAGTCAGGATTACGACCTAGTTTCTCACACCACTTATGTTGTGTGTGTTAATTTTATACATGAGTGGTGGGACCTACAGTTTTAAAGTCGACTCCGAACGACAGATTTTTGAGAAACTTTTCATGGCAATTTTATTTACTCTCAGAGTTTTTGCCAGAAATCTGCTGAGAGGAAATCTCCGAAGAAATACTTTTTGTATTTTGTTTTGATGTCTGGCCTGTGGCTCGAACCCTGGCTTTACGTCTAATAAGCCAACACACTACCTACTAGGCTACGGCGACGTTCGCACCGATGCCAGTTTTAATATTGTCATGATAAACACACCAATGGAAACACAAGCCTTTCAACAGATTCACAGTATCAGGTACCGTGTAATATGTGCTACCGTCTTGTTAAAACAGAATATCAAGTGATTAAAAATCGTACTATGCTCCATTGATTTGTATATTGCGACTTTCATAGTTCCTGAAGATGTACTTTTCAATCACAACGCCATCAGTCATCAGTATATCTTTCTGTGTGCATTGGCAACTTTTTAACTGCCTTTAGCTATTCCTCACATAAAATTTAGCAATACTGTACGTTGGAGTAACCATTGTTCTAAAAATGGGCCTCTACGCTTACCATAAATTTTTCAAAAAAAAATGTTTCGTACACAAGAAAAATTTTAATGTCAAATGGTAAAATGCCAAACTACTCTGGGCATTTATACTGAAAAATTTACACTGACAAACTTAATCATTTTTATGTTGTATTTTTTAAGCCATTCTTTAGTAACAACTAAGTATTGAAAAACATTTTGAAAGTAAAAAAGAAAGTTTTTTTTATTATAAAGAAGGTTACAATTCATAAATAATTTTCTTATTCTTTACTATAGTATTTCTTTTAACATTGCAATTCAATTGCAATATTTTCCTTTCAAATTTTGTCGACAAAAACAAATATTTCCCACTAACCGCTCATTAATTTCAATCTCTCTTTATATTTCCTTCATCCACTCATTTATTAATAAACGTCTATTGTTTCTCAATTAAAATACTGATGAGAAGCGAATTTCTGTTATTATTGTTGCTAGGTTTTACACAGTCAATACCGAGATATTGTCGAAATATTGACCGTATACGTCGAATTGATATGTATTCACTACAATAAGAAAACAAAACAAACAGACAACAACAAAACACATACATACATCGTACGGTATGCAGAATTATACAAACTACTGCAATAATATTATGTACGGGAATATATAGTAAGGGAGCAAAACAAAGGTCAAAAATTCAATATCAAATTGTAAATTTAAACTGCCCGTTAAAATCCTTCCTTTAGTTAACGGCAAGTTGTAATAATGGCTCTAAGACTTTTAAAATATAAACAAATAAATTTCTTACGAACTATTTAAATGTGAAATCAAAAAATAAAACGAATTGAAGTGCAAGTTCTCCTCGAACGAGGTACAAGTATATGCAATTCTTCTTGATAGTACACAAAATACCGACTGAATTTTTATAACTCGTGTTTAATATTAGTGATTATACCAACAAATATCAAATATATCCAGGACTTAATTTTATTGAAATAAGCTAAAACGAGAAAGAACCACAAAATCACCTCCGTTCATAAAATGAGTAGAGATCAAAATTCTTACTTACACACAAAATTGGCTATTACAACCCTTTTAGTGACGATTGCAATCTCTCTTAAATTTATCCATGATTTGAGAGACTTTTCATGGCAATTTTATTTACTCTCAGAGCCTTTCATATCTAGTTTTGTGCGAGATATCTGACCTGGACTTTGATCCAAGGGGTCCCATCTAATAAGCCAACACATTACCTATTAGACTTGGCCAAAGATTCTACTTATCTAAAATGGCGTTTATTACTCTCAGATGAAGTCGTTGAAACCACCAAAAATTTATCTCAAGAAGAAAAATACATTCTTCACTATTAAAATAATAAAAATTTCTCGTCTTATCGAAAAATATTGAATTTTTTTAATGAATTCGAAGAAAATAAGAAAAACCGGTACACCCTTCAGTTGTAAAGTGCTAAAGTCCAGTCACCTAGAAGAGTTCAGAGCTGAATGAACTGTGCTCAATTATGCGCTTTATTTAGTATTTTGTATAAAATTTCTTAGCAATAATATTAATTAATAAAAAAGGATTAATTAATTAAATTTATCGTTCATTTTACTTTTAATAGAAAGAACCATAGGTTAGCTGCAACTTGAATTTTTTAACGTACTCCTCGCTGGAGAATATACATAAATTTGCAATGCAAAAATTATAAAAACAGAATGTTTCAATGTTTTGAAGTTGAACTTCGTAAAGACTTAATGAGTTTAATTTCATTTAAAAAATATCGAAAAGTAAATCTCAATTTATTTTTTATCTTGTGAACTTTAATCAAGGTTTTCATATGTTTTTACTACGAATCTACACATTTCTTAAGTACAAAAATCACTTTACCCGGGAAACAATCGAAAGCCGATTTACGATGTTGAGTCAGAGATAAAATTGCTTGTTCATTGGCTTATGTTTACTGTTTTCTTTTATTTGGTTTACGTTACCAACCATCCAATGCATTCCATACAATTAGCAAAAGAAGGTTTGAAGAGCTTTTGTCTACCAATCCAAATAATACCTTTTACTTCTGCTATAATATGTGGTTGCTTATGTGGCGGAGGTACACAATTGTACAGTCAAGGAGAAATTATTATAGGCAAGGCGATGTAAAAGCGACCAACAGTATTACACAATGAAGATTATTTTTTTACATGCAACACTTTTAGGAGTTTTGAAACAAGCATAACACGCTTAATAACTGTTTCTGTAAGACGAACGATTTGAGATGAACATGGAATATTTTGAGTTATTTTCATACAAGCAGACGTTCATCTGAAATCGTTGTTCTGACAGAAGCTTTAGGAGGGTTAATTACTTTTGAAGAGTAGTTATGAGGTCAGATTGCGACAATTGAACAACACTATTGAAAGTCAGGCGAGTCTTTAAAGGTTAGATCGTAATTGGTATGGGACTCTCGGTGGAAGCTGAATTGGTTAGGTAGAGAAAATTACCATATCCTGCGCTCCACGCTATTGATCAGACGTTTTGTGGAATTGGATCGGAAGGGAAGGAAAGAAAGGGAGTTAAAATTTCTTCCTAAATCAACGCGTGTGAGGCACTCAAAACTTTTGTTGGGTAATTACAATAAGAGAAGATCTAAGTTAAGCCTCAAACCATCCAGGTAACCGGTCTTTTGACGGGGCACTGTAGACTCAGAATACGCTTATTAAAAATGGGGGTTGTCTCGAGTCGAACATGTAGAATGTGTGACGATGGAAATGCATTCCAGGAGGAAACAGCTGGATTCATATCAGCTGCAGTACAAGAAATTGGCCTTTTTGCCTTCTGTCGTATTCTGAAATTTGTCAAGACAAACTTGGAGAAGACTTTGTAGGAATTCCCTATATAGTTTGATAGAAGCACAATAGGTCGTATGGTCGAATTTAGAAACCTTAGATTTTTTATGAGCTCAAAGGTAGTATGACTCCACTTAATGGGACAACGTTAGATGCCTTCAATTATAGCTGTCCGAAAAAATAAAGTAAAAAAGGTCGCGGTCTGGCAGAACAATAATCTTTCTCCACTTAGAACCGAATTTTGTAGGCTCGGGAATAGAGCAAAATATAACGGGGATTGGCAGAAATATAAGGCAAAACTTATAGAATGTAACAAGGAAATAAGAAGAGCTAAGCTGGATAGCTTTAGGAACTTCTGGTAGGATATAAAATCTCTACCGGAGATAGCAAGAGTATGCAACACTGTTGTAAAAAATGAATGAATATGAATATGAAAGCTAAACACATAGGGTGGAACTCCTGTTAAGAACACACTTCCCAGGAAGTGGTGAGAATAGCAGGCAGCTAAACTATAAGTCAGTATATTTTTTTAATGTAAACAAACAGGTTGCAGTGTACATAAATCCAAGAGAAAGGATACAATGAGCTTTGAGGACCCTTTTACCGTTAATGACTTTGATTTCCTCCCTATTATCAAGAAATTATAGCCTATAACTATTGCCATAACCTATAAATCCGTAGTAGTTTAACTCTTTGATATATACCACTAGCTTGTTGAAGGGCGAGGGTGGGAAAAATAATACTACACACCTAAAGATCTTCAAACCACCACCAAATGGTGTGAAACACTTAAGAAATGATTTCACTGCATCTATTGCAGCAACATAGCTGCCAGATTTGACGATTTATCGTCATTTTGATGATTTTGTGGTCCAAAAATATCATATTGACGATATGACGATTTATACCCTTATTTTGAAGATTTTTAGATATGAAAAATTTACATCATATTCTTTACTTTTGTACTTTAAAAGCCTCTTTAAGGTTTGTATTTGCTTTGCAATTGTTACTTTTGCAAATTTAGGTTAGTAATAACAAGGAGTAAAGCATTATACTCGTATTTTTAAATTATTTACGAACACATGTGATGACACTACATAAAATGCTAAATAACTTTAAAAAGAAATGATAAAATATTTAAGTTCTGGAAATACCCTAACATTACCCAGCAAATAATAGCAATACCAAGAATTCTAAAATAAAATTGGCACTTTTCGTAGTTGAGCACAATTTACCATTTGCCGTTGCAGGCCATTTTTAAAGATTTGAATAAAGCTTCTAATATTACCATAGGAAGAACAAAGGCAAGTGCCATCAATTTTTTTTCCTACGACCAACACTCAGGGGATGGTCCCTACTCATGCTGTGCATTGTGCAGGAACTAGGAAAATATGTTGGAAGAGAGTTACATATGCGAATAGTCCAACATAAGAACGAATTTTTTCTGTCTAGCCGTCTGCGATCCACTGGGCAATGGAGCACAAACGGAGGTGCTCGCTGAAAAAGATGGGTGTTAGGTAGGAATAGAATGGGAAGATGTCTCCTTATTTTGCTTGAGTGCGTTGTAGTAGCGATAGAACAGTGAACACAAGCCACATTGCAATGATGCTTAAATGGATCAATGGAGTTGGATACCCTATCGTCATTAACGAGAACCTTTGCTCTCTCCTGTACGCGGTTGAGAAGTCTCAAACTAGAAGTTGAGGCACGGGGCCATTCATGAGAGCTGTTTACGAATCTTGGCACGATATAAGTGGTGTATATAGGAAGAAGATCAGATGAATTGAAATATTTCTTGCACCGTCTTAGGAAGCCAAGGCACTAAATAATGTGTCGGTTCTAGCCAACATCCCACTGAATTTTCATGCCCAGAACGACAAGGGCTTCTGATTCCGTAATTTGCACACCACCCGTTAATACAGGTGATGCAATATCATTGCTGAGCTTATGTGTCAATAAACAACACTGGTATAGATTGTTTAAATGTAACCGTTAAACAATTTTTTCCTGAAAATGACATAAAACTTCTCGACTTGTGGAAAAAAAATATCAGAAATGAAAATGAAAATAATTTTATTTTATAAAACCTTTCAATTTATTTACTTATTTTTTCTGATGATTTTTTTCTTATATTTGACGATTTGATGCTTTATTTATCTGGCAGCTATGGGCAGCATTCTTATGAGGTAGTAAGATCTTCTGAAAGAACTCTTATAGATTTAATATGAACCATTTAGTAGCCCTTGAATGTGATGGGCATTTTATGCATTTCTTTACACAAAGGTTGCATTTGATAGTACTTATCTCTAGGTCGCAAATAGGACGTTAAATAGAAAAGGGGTTTAAACCAATAATATGCAGATAGATGGCAGAGATCCTAAAAACAATTCAGTTTGCTAAAACTATTCGAGCCTAAATGAATATGGAGAGGAAGTAATCTTAACAGCTAAAGGAAAATTTGAAAAAACTCTGGGCCTGCGAGTAGAGCAATTAAAAATAAAATGTTTGAACGAGAAAGTGGTTTATAAAACCAAAAGAAATTAGTTTTTAAACTTATTATTATTTATTGTACACAAATATACTTTCGGGTTTGGGGGTTGAAAGCATAATTCAATTATTTTCGTTTTATTTTTATGACAATTAATAATTGAAAACACTTTATAGGGGAAAAAAACATCTCTAAAAAGAGTGCGTATAAAGTACTTAACAGCAGATATTTTTCAATATTAAAAAAAGAAAAAATTAATTGACCTATGAAGTCGCCGTAGTCTAGTAGATAGTGTATTCGGTTATTAGACGAAAGCTAGCGATTGGAATTACTACAAAAGCATTTCGAACAAGACGAAGTATGAAAAAAATATTTCTTTCGCCGACTTTTTCTCAACAGTCTTTTAGCAAAAGTAAAATGGCCAGGACATAGTGGATAAAAGTAACATATACAACATGGATGGAGTGAGAAGCTAGATTGTAATCCAATACGATATTTAATCAAGTACTTTCAAATTTAACTGCTTGTTCTTGCTTCTCATTAACAACTCTTAAAATCCCAATTACACGTACACATATGTATGTGAACCATACTTTTCTACCACTTCCAATAAAAATTAAAAACAATGTAATTGTGTTTCTATTTATTTATACGAGAAAAGAGATAAAAAGTATATGAAAACAAATGTGCAAAACCATTTGGTTCATGTTCAGATTTTAAGAAAACATATGAGTTCGAAACATTTCGACACAATTTTTATTTGATCATATAATATCGGCTTTTATGAATATAATTATCGGAAAATCTACAAGTATTGCAAAATAGATCAGAATCCCAAATCAGAATACAAATGTTTTGTTTATTTATTCAAATGCCAGAGTACAATAAACTGCAACGCAATGAGTCAATGAGAATGAATTGTAGTGACTATATTAGATATCTTTGGTTAACCCAACTCGACTTAATTTAGGACCAGTCTTTAATATAGATTTAGTAGTTGCAAAGATATTTTCCTATAAATTTTACATTATAGCTGGTAATTTCAATAACGACATCTTTTCGATTTCCAAAAATTATTAAAAACATCCCGGAGTAATTTAATGGAATTAAAATTGGTATGTAATCTCCATTGTAATAATATCTGATTTTTTTTATTAATGATCATTAAACTTGTATGTAAATCCATATAATTTATGATATGTACGAATGCGATTAATTTTGTGTATTTAAAATAATTAATTTGATATTTGTGCTGAAGTTCACTGAAGTTAGTTTACTTCAGCCTTTTTGAATTGTATTGTATTCTACGGTTGTGGCAACGTCTCTACATTTCTCGATGCGTCTTTTAGTATTAAAGTACTTGCATACTTACATATGTAATACAATATACACATACGCACATACGTAGTGAACGATAGAAAATATTTAATCTGGATTATGTTTCAATTCCTTCATAATGTGTTTTTCTTCTTATTTGTTGTTTCGTTCAGAACAATTATAAAAATAATCGGAAAGGTTTTTTTTGCAAAATTAAAACACTATATCAGGTCTTCCATTAAGAGTTTTCTATCGTTAAAGGTAAAATGGTATATCATCAGAATTTTTATTCGTTTGAAAGATCTATTGATAACATTATGTATGGAATATAACATCATTTAAATGTCCGCCATGGCTCTTTCGGGTGAAACGCATCTGAAGTGTACCACTTTCCATAACTCTGGCACATAATACAGATTGAATTATAGCGATATGTTGGCTTTGAGGACTGCTATGGCATATTTGTATACACTAGCGGTTTAGAAACACCCCAAAGATGAAGTCACCTCCACCTGGAATGACCTCATATCACGTGAAGAATGTCAAATGTGATGCCAGATATGTGGCAAGCATTGGCGTCCAGTTGAAGCCATATGTTGATAGATCATCAAATTCAAGCCAAAAGAAGTTGATAATCATTGAATTTAGTGCTCGCCGTTGACAGTGATAACTTGGCCAACGTCGTTCTCAAAGGAATATGGACCATGCATTGGACACTCTTGCATCTCATCGGCATCGATTCGACAATTTTGTTTATTTACGTTTCCCATTAGTCCAGATATGGATCCCACCGCTGAAGATGGTAAATGAAATTTATTATTTCCACGTGTTATTGAAAGCTACATCCATCTATGGTGGTTTGACAAAACAGCCTGAATTACTAGTTTTACGAAGTCACCGTAGTCTAGTAGGTAGTGCTTATTAGACGTAATGCTTATTAGTGCTCGGTTTAAACCCCTGGTCAGACGTTTCCAACAAAACGAAATATGAAAAAATATTTCTTCGCCCACTTCCTCTCAGCAGATTTCTGACAAAAACTCTGAGAGTAAAAAAAATTGCCATGAAAAGTGTCTTAAAAATCTATCGTTCGGAGTCGACTTTGAACTGTAGGTCCCGCCATTCATGTATAAAATGAAAACACACGACATGAGTGGTGTGAGAAGCTAGGCTGTAATCCTGACTGAAGCGTTGTAATGGCCAATTATGTACGTATGTAATTTTACAGAATGGCGTTATCATCTCTAAAATTTGGGAAGCCCCTGTTGAAAAACCTGAAGTAGATATGTTTGTACACTCTATAAATTTTAGGCGAATGCGTATCAAATGAAATAAGGTGTGATGAGAATACGAAGATGAAATAATTTTGAATTCTTAAAGAAAAGAGCTTAGAAAAGTAAGGCAATCTTAATTATTTGCCTCAGATTTCTTTATTTTGTAAAGATTCTATAGATACGAAAGGAAACGTATATACTTGCTCTTGCGAAATCTTTAGTTTTTATTATAAGAATGGAAACAAGAATTATTATCACTATTCTTTAATAGTGTCTGGGTATCAAGATGATTGTCGCATTGACATGAAAGAGTTTTGTCACCGGCGTATTAAGACAATAAAAGCTTTCATTACTTGTTTAAAGCATTTGTATGATAAAGGGTGCATCACGGCGATTATATTAAATTGTTACAAATAAAATATTCCATTTTTATATGAAACAGTGACAAAAACAGTGCAAAGTTTCTCAAATCAGTCGTTCGGAGATATGTTTAAGTGCTGTAATCGCTGTCAAATGTTGTTCGGGACGAAGATTTATTGGTAATTTTGTATCATATGCCGAGCCAATCGTCTTAAATTTTTCAAATGGCATTATGTCCCAACACCAATTGACTGAAAACAACTTCAGACAAGTCCCCGCAGTGTAGTAGGTAGTGAGTTGGCATATTAGACGAGAACCCGTAGTTCGAACCGTAGCTCAGACATCTCAAACGAAACGAAATATGAAAAAATATTGCAATTAAGTAAGTCACGCCTGAGAATTACGAGTTTGGTAACAGATTTTAATTATTTCTATATCAATCCAACCTCAGATTAAACTAATTTTATCAAAGAGACATAAAACACTCTTATCAGAGAAACTTTTTTATTTAAAAAGTTTTATAAATCAAATACAAATCAGTAATTATATTCGTGTTGTTATGGCCGTACCAAACGTTTGTGGTACAGACGGTAGTAACTGGTATAGTGTACCAAATATGAAATCATTACGCTAAAATACAGTTGAACACTTCAATAGAGTCTAGAAGTTTCCCACAGCATACAATGAATTTGTCTTAAGAATTGTGTCTGCATGAGTGTATGTATGTTTGTTTGTATGGGTATTGTATTCATTATCTTGCCTACTTTGTCGCTAAGATATTTCCAAAAATCTTTAAGTGTTTGATAGAATAAATGTGTGTGAGTGTTTGCGCACAAGTTGTAAGTACAAGTAAATCTTCTTAAGGCATTTGATGGCAGTGAATATAAAGATGATGCTGTTGTTGCTGATGTTGTCGTTTGCAAAAATTTGTACATGTTTAATAAGAAGACGCAAAAGCAAAAGTTAATAAAGAAGCTAACAATAGCTACACAATGATAATTCAATCGCATTAAATAATAAAGCTCAAAAAACACTTTCAGATTAACTGAAGTGATTGTATGGAATTAGCTGAAATCGCAAAGATTAGTAAGCATTGCTAAGAAAAACAAAGTATTTAGAGAAAATAAACCATCCATCCATCCATTCATCCATATTTAGACAACCAGCCAGCTATACAAACAACCAACGCATCGCACCATTCGATTTACAAACAACCGACGCACCATTCGATTTACAAACAACCAAGTAAAGTAAAACAAACAGAAAAAATAACGTTATCCAGTAAATATTTCATACTCACACGCATACTTCCATATACATACATACATACATACGTATACAGAACAAATGTACCTACAAACACACTTCCATACTCATTTAGTATTAAATGTCGCCGATGGATAAAATCGCTTTTACTACGTTCCAACAATAGAAACAATGTTTAACTTATTGTAAAAATTGTTGTTATTGTTGTTATTGCCACATTATTCCATTGTTGAACAATTTATAAATAAATATAAATTGTTGTTGTTGTTGCTGTTGTTGTTGTTGTTGTCTCCATTGTAATTCGTATCCTTTCATTTGGTTAAAACACTTTGGAGGAGTATGGGTGCGAGTACTCATAGAAAGACTATGAACTGTGTGTGTGTGTGTGCGAGTGAGTGTGTCTGTGCGTAGGAATGGTTTAATGTTTAACTTAAGATTTTGGATTGTTTTTAATTCCTATTAATACCACTTCGCTTTTATTATATTCGCATTGGTTCGGTCTTATATTTTGGAACACAAATTATTGTTCATCATCAGGATTATTTTTTTTCTACATTCTTTCTTCTTCATTTTTTCTTTGTAATTTTCCAAGTATACTAAGCCCATCATATTCGGTTCATATAATTTAATGCATTAAGAATTTATTCTTACTCTGTTTTACTGTCACTTGAGTGAGGAGGAGTATTCCCTTAAGAAGCAGCCCTCCAGCGGATGTCATATAAAGGTGCCTAATTGAACATCCTCTTTACGCGTATGTGGTAGTTTTTTTTTTAAATATTTTAAGCCAACGCTTTCAATTAACAGCAATTAGTAGTAAGATTTTAAGTTCCTCGTTTGTTTCAATTACTGAAATTAACAGAAACTAGGTTAAAAAGTTAATGCTTCAAATTTTTTAAAATGAAACTTTCACTTTGAGATACGGTGATCATGGAACTCGTATTTACGCCATTATTTTCTTGAAGATTATTTTCCGTGCCACTTACATCACTACTTTTTGAAGTCGCCGTAGTCTAGTAGGTAGTGTGTTGGCTTATTAGACGCAAAAGCCTGGGTTCGAGCCCCAGGCATCAAAGAAAAGACAAAAATACAAAAAGTATTTTTTCGGCGACTGCCTCTCAGTAGATTTCTGGCAAAAACTCTGAGAGTAAATAAAAATTGCCATGAGAAGTTTCTCAATAAATAAAAATCTGTCGTTCGGAGTCGACTTTAAACTGTAGGTCCCACCACTCATGTATAAAAAATTAACACACACAACATAAGTGGTGTGAGAAACTAGGACGTTGTACAATGGGTCAATTCGACCTCCGGGTACTGTACTTGTCTTAATTGACAAGTACACGTCCTCTAACCTAACCTAACCTAACCTACATCACTAGCTTAACATTCAAATACCGAATGGTGTCGCTGAACATCTAAAACTTGGAAAGATCAATATGGTAAGAGACTGGTCTTCTTCTGGACAAGTCCACTGTATCAAAGTCTTAATTTCCATAGCGAAATCTTAGAGTCTCGTCCAGTTTATGCATTCGCCATTTTATTTAAATTTTGTTAGATCCACTTCGTATTCACCATAAAAGTTAGTTGAAACGTCTTGTTTAACTCGTTGCAATTATTCTTGTAGCTCTCGACCACCGTGCCTTGAACTCCATTTGTTTTCCATTTTAAGGCCAAAATGACTTTCAGAGCCTTGTCCTTGCAGTCCTATCCGTTTTTGCCGACCTCTGGAATTTAAATAGAGATGTATTGTGATGAAGCAATATATTCTTATTCCATTGGATGTCACAGATATAGCGTGCACTTTGCCGACATTGAAGACTATTATTTTTGACAAAATATTACTTAATTTGCTGTCAACTGTTTCCTCTAGTACAGAGAATTTTTCAATTACATCGGCCTCAACAGTTTTTCTCAGAAAAACAAAAAACAGAACGATCCAATTACATCAGTTTCAAATTTCCTGACTCTCTCATCAACGCTTTCAACTTTCTCTTTCGCCGCCATTTGAAATTTATCCACTACCATATCGAAAGCTGCTGCTATGGTAACTCTATTCTCCTTTTTTTGTCGATGGCTTATTAGGCAAAAGGCCACGGTTCAAACCCCAGGTCAAAAATCAAAACGAAAATATGAAAAAGCATTTCTTCGGCGACTTCCTCTCAGCAGATTTCTGGCAAAAACTCTGAGAGTAAATAAAATTGCCATGAAAAGTTTCTCAAAAATCTGTCGTTCGGTGTCGACTTTAAACTGTAGGTCCCGCCACTCATGTATAAGATGAATGCACACAACATAAGTGGTGTGAGACGCGAGTCCATAATCCTGACTGAAGGCTTGTATTGACCAACTATGTATGTATGTATGTATTCATAAAAGTACTGTGTCCGTAACTATTAACATTATCTTTCGATTTTGGAAAAGTTAAGTTAATACAAGTATTGAATTTTAATATAAGTAACATGAGGACATTAATTAGGAGTATTGATGGAATAATTAGAATTAGAATTTTCCTTCTTAAAATTGTAAACTTTTGCATTAATTTTCTTATCCAAAGGAAGTTTGCAAGTTTGCACTTTCAAGACTCAATATTTTTTGGAGGTTACTTAGGTTTAATTTCAATAACATTATACAGAAATGTGGTATACAACCGGTTTTTCTTGGAGTTGTAAAAGTGGAACTAAATTCATTTTGCTTTCAAAATTTTATTACAATGTTCGTATTTTTCATTGTTTGGAGGAAAAACTTTAATACCGATAGACCCTTAGTAAACCGATGACTCCTTTTCATCGTCACAGAATCTACATGTTGGGCTCAAAAAAGCCCCCATTCTGGAAAAGCCTTCTCTGAGACTACAGTCCCGGTTACTTCTGATTATTCCTGCCTAGTATAATGAATAACTCATATTTTCTGTTATTGTAGTTTTCCGACGTTTCGAATTCCTTAGACAGACTTGGAGTCTTTTTCTCTCCTTATCTTCCCATTTCAATGAATATAACTTTCTAAGCTACACTACACAGAAGGATTTTGGTTCATCGCAAGGTCATCCTCTTACTTACTTAATTATTCATTACAACCCTTCAGTCAGTATTACGACCCAGCTTCTTATATCCATGTGTGGCAACTTTATTTAGTCATAGAGACTTTGCCAAAAAACTAATGAGAGGAAGTCGCTGAAGAAATTTTTTCATATTTACTTTTATTCGAGATGTCTGGGCTGGGATTTGAACTACGATCTCACGTCTAATAAGCCAACACACTACGTAATAGACTACTTCGACATTTGTTTAATTATTGCCAAGAATTGCCGTGTGACCTAGGACACAGCAGAGGGTAAACTTATTTACCTAACTAGTCCCGAGTGCTCGAATGACGACCCGGTTTTAGGCGGTATTGCTATGTCCTGCCTTTGGTATTTTTTATCCAAGTTCAATTAAGCATATCTTCCAATAACATTGACTTCCGTTTGGAAGATACCCGTGACTTTCCCCTTGGGTTCAAAATATTTCATTCTGGTATCAAAACCTCCTGCCTTTCTTCCATGATCCGGATTTGCCCACCTGTATACCACAAAATAATTCTTTTTAAAAGAGTACGTAGTAAGTTAAGTAAGCTTAGTTAGAAGCTGTCAGCCATTCGATTGGTTAGATCACGAAACCCTCTCAAGACTTTCGTATTGGAATTTTTTCCCAACAACTTAACCATAGTCCCAAAGCTTTGGTGCTCACCACCATGTGCAACGGACTTAAATCCAGCAGAGCTTCCAACGGCGCTGTAGGACACATGCTAAACTCTGTATCTTGTCCTACCCATACAATTCCGTTTATAAACATCCTTTATTTCTATAAAAGTTATACTTATTTCAACTACAACACAAGGAAATTTGTGCTGTGTGACTTGGGATATGATATAATCTATTGTCTGAGGTTTATGATAAGTTTACATAGTCATGAATTTTTGTTATGAGTTGATTTTCCTCAACCGCCATTTTTTATTTAATTTATTATATTATTAAGTGTAAACTAACTGTCACGTGTTAAAGTTCGATAAAAGCAAAGTTGAAAGAAATCAAAAACGTTATTACACCGTTAAAAAACTGCTATCGAATTTTCTGCCACAATTATTAAGAAGGGTCGCCGTTATCTTTTTATAACAAAGATCATCCCATTTAAATGCGATCTCTCACGATCCGATAGAAGGTGATGAAAAATTTTTCTCTGAGGTATGCAACCGGTACAGTTAATCATGTAGGGGAAATACATTGGTGTGGAGATGTTTTTTCGGGACATGGGATAGGACCAATTCAACGCGTTACTGATACAATGATAACCACAATCTACTGAGACGTCCAAAACTTCTGTACGCTGAATGGAAAACACCGCTTTCGTGGACATTCCAGCACGATAATAACCCTAAACACACTGCTAAGGTTGTTGTTCCTCCTGGTTGGAAGAACATCAAATGAATGCTATGTCCTCGCCACCGCAATCTCCCGACCACACCACGATGGATGATTGCAAAACATAACATCGTATTCCGAAGAACTTTTTGCTGAATTAGAAAAGCAGTGCAATTCCAAACGATTACATTGAAAACAAAAGCAACGGAAAAATGGCACAAAATATTAAAGATTTAATAACGTTTAGAACGTTGATTGCAAACAAAATAAATTGGTGTTTAGATTCAATTAAATTCTTTATTGTTTTCACTACTTTTGTGTGCCACTATTTACAACTTGACGAATACAACAATAATTGCTTGTTCGCTATTCTTTGCTTACAACGCAGATCTTTTTAACGGCGATCTTCAAACCACGAATGTTCTCTTCACACGCAACTCGTCTTTATACAAGACTGACTGAATTCTTACAACTCATTGCTTGCTTTGTCTTGCCTTTTTATATGCCCACGTTATCAGTCTGATGAAGGTTCTGGAATTAGAACGTTCGGGGTTTTGCCTCTTTGAGAACTCTATCGCAACTTCATTGTTGTTTGTGCATTTTGTTTACGATGCTTGTTGTTGCGTTCTCGCTTACTTGTCTATCCCCTTTTCTTTCATACAAATGTTGTTGATTTACTTGTAACAAGTTCGTTGTATTTTTTTGTGTAGCTTTTGCTCATTTTAATGTTAAATGATTTAATGTTAAATGATGTTTCCATTTTCGTAACAATATGTATTTTCGTTTATTAAATATATGTATGTAATGTAACGCAAGGCGCATGAAACCGATGGTATGGACTTTCGCTTTCTATGGAAGACTGTAATTTGTCAATTACTGAAGGAGATTAACAAGAGCAATGAAGTTTATAGGTCGTTCAGGATTATAAGAGAAATTATGGCCATTTTGTTAAACAAAATAATGACATAATTATAACGTTTGATGTTATTAATACGTTCTCATCCATAATTGGACACATTTATTATTTAAAGCAACACACATACATAAGTATTTATTTACATTAAAATGCGATAATTTTTTTATTTAATTTTTTTGCGATTTTTTCTAAAGATTTGGATTAATTTTATTAATTAGGGGTAGTGTGCTAGACTATTAGTGTGAGAGTGATGGCTTCGATTCCCACCAGAGTTTTTGTCTGTTAGCCTATACCGAGTCTATGTTTTAAATTATTCAGCTCATGAAATATATTTGATCTTGAAGTGAACAGACTTGTTTATGTTTGACCTCCAGCAAAAGTGTGCTTGATGCCTTATTTTTTCTTTAATTTTTTTCGTTACCAACAAAATAAAATAAAGGAATGTAAATAGTTTTTGTGAAGTGCCATTAACTATGTGTTTTTGAATTTAATACCTCCTAATACAGACAATCATAAAATTAATTCTATTCTAATTCTAACTTTAAACTTTCTACAACAAATAAAAACATAAAATAAAATAATCCTACAGTGAACAATAACAATTCTGTAGTTATCAAATTTAAAAAAAACGCATAGCAACAGTTTAAGTGAAAATAATCTAAGTGAAATAATTACAATTTACAATAACAAATATCTTATTCAACGGACAATCATATTCTTAACTTTTGGGTGACTCATGTACACAAAATTGAAAATAACAGCAAACGAACTGCAACAAATAGACAACTTAGTAACAAAATTATCTTTGATGCACTTTTTGCAATATATCCTTTCCCAATAAACAACACAGTATCTTTAATTTTTAGTGTCGGTGTTTTTCTCACGACTACACAGTAACATTATACAATATATAATAAAACAAAAACAAAACATAAACAAAAGTAAACAGATCACGAATAACCAATTAATCACTAGTTTCATAAGTGCTGCCAAGTTATCGCAAGTTTTATCACAAGTATCGGCAGTTAAATTTAAAAATCTTAATTTTAATATCACTTATATTCAATGTATAACCTAAGGAAGGATAAGAAAATAAATAAAAGTAACACACGCAAACCTAAATCAAAGACAATAACCTACAAAAACACTACATTCATGCCTAATGTCGAAAATTCGGAAGTTATCGCATCAACCTCAGGTGGATTGCCAAACACACCTGTCAACAAACGTATTTCGGACATACAACAAAGTTCTTTACGACCATCAATACTCGACTCACCTTTTAAACTACTAAATTGTATGGATAAAAGGTTTCACAAATTCACCGAACAGATTGTGAAAACTATTGATCAAAAATTCAGAGAATTTAAAGAAGACCTCGTAAAAGACCTGCGCGAAAAATACAATGTCCTCGATAATAAACTGCAGGAAATAAGTGAGAGGGTAACTATTCTGGAAAATAGATCGGGTGAAATTGAAAGTATGCGCGTGGAAATACGGGATCTAAAAACAAAACTGCTTCAACAAGAGAACTATCCTGTTTCAACCGAACTCAGGATAAATGAAATTCCGTTTACTGAAGAGAAAAATCTGCCGGATATTTTCCATAAAATTTGTAACACCATAGGCACACCCATACCTGACTTAAAATCGATATACCGCTTGAGGAACCACAATAACAAGCATAACGTGACCTCGAAAGATGCCGTAATAATAGTAAAACTTTGATCGTTGGCTAACTACAGGAAACAGCATAAGGGTTTTACTTTCCGGCTCAGGGACATCGGCTACAACTCGGATGTAAAATTTTATGTAAACGGGAACCTCACTCAGAACAACTTTAGAATCCTGCGTGCTGCAATTCGCTTAAAAAATAAAAAACTTTTGTCTTCAGCATTTACTATGCGGGGTTGCGTATATATTAGAAAACAAGTTAACGAAGACCCAATTCTGGTGAAGGACATTGGTAGCCTGAACCAGTTATTTTCTGGGCTTGATAGTTAACTACTCAACTAGTTTCCTGATAATGATGAACCTGATGATGTACAACTTTAATATATTGTTCAACTTTAATTCAATTTTTATTTTCCTCTTTATTTGTATGTATAACTCCTGTTTTATTTTGCGCTTATTTATCGTAATTACAGCAATTTACTTAGGTTTTGATTGCATTGCCACAACTTATGTACAATTTGATGAACTCTAGCATTTCTTATTCCAGAGACTGTGTGTACAGCATGATTAGAGTTTTAGCCAAACAAAGAACTGGTCTCAACATTGTTCATATAAATGCACAGAGTCTGAACAATAAAATTGATGAATTTAGGCATTTATTCGTAGCAGCAGAAATCGACATTATTTGCGTTTCCGAAACGTGGTTTCCTCTGGATGTTCAGGATTCAGTTTACAGTCTCCAGGGCTTTAAGCTTTTCCGGTCAGACAGGAAAATCGTTGTTAACGATACGGCAACGAGGCCAAAAGGTGGCGGAGTTGCAATTTATGTTCGAAACGGTATTCCGTGTAAAGTAAGATTAATGACTGAAATTGGTAGTCAAATTGAATATTTATTTCTTGATATTTCATCCACACATAAGAAGAAGGTTTTATTAGGCTGTGTTTATAGACCGAATTCCAATATAAATTTTGATCTTTTCATTTCTATTCTTGAGGAAATTTCCATTCAATATGACTACATTATTATTATAGCTGACTTTAATAATAATATTTTACTAGATAATACGTTAACTGCTTCAATGTTGTCTCTCCATCTTAATCCTGTGAATGTGTCCTTACCAACTCACTTCCATTCTACTTCCAGTAGTCTAATTGATCTTGTATTTGTTAATGACATGACTAAGGTACTTTTATATGATCAAATCTCAGCCGCTTGCTTTTCCAATCATGATCTTCTTTTCTTAACTTATAATCTGCCTATGAGTCCTGTGGACAGGTATATCACATACCGTGATTTTAAAAGTATCGATTTTGCAGTTTTGAATAGTAGTGTTGATAATGTCTGTTGGAACCAAATCTACTCACTGGATAATGTAAATGACCAGGTGGCACTAATTCAGGAAAATGTTCGTCTGCTATACGGCAGTTGTGTTCCTGTCAGAACTAAACTTGTTAGAGCCAAACACCAACCGTGGTTTAATGCTGAAATTAAAGCTTTAATTTATGAACGCGACATTTCCTACAGGCGATGGAAGAGGTTCAGAACGGACGATCTGAAAGCCATCCATAGGTCAGCTCGTAGTGAGGTAACCAAACGCATTAAGATTGCGAAAACATTGTTTTACGTCGGAAAGTTCGCTTCCGCATTGGATAATAAGGCTAAATGGAAAGTAATCCGTGATATTGGTGTTGGACAAAAGTGTCATAATACTTCTGCTGATGTCGATGTAAACGCTCTCAATGATAAATTTGTTAATATCAGTGTTCCGACCCCTGATAGTGACATATATAATGACCTTTGTTTTTTTCCGCTTGAAAATCCCTTTAGTTTTCGTTGTGTTAATCAGTTTGAGGTTTTGGAATGTATCGAATGCGGTTGGTTCTGATGACTTAGATCCTCTGTTTTTGAAAGCTTTGTCACCTAGACTTTTGCCGTATTTGACTCATTTATTCAGTACAGTTTTAACTATGTCGTCCTTTCCTGATGAATGGAAACAGTCGAAAACCATTCCCATTCCTAAATCCAACAACGAATTCAGGCCAACTGCCATTCTTCCATTCCTGTCTAAAGTAATGGAAAATCTCATGGCTAAACAAATAAATAGTTATCTCGTGAGTAATAACTTCATATCTGATAAGCAGTCGGGATTTATGAAAGCTAGGAGCTGCACTACTGCTTTAGTCAATGTGGTTGATGATCTTAGGTTGGAACTAGATGAAAATTACATAGCGTTTTTAGTTCTTTTGGATCACACCAAGGCTTTTGATACGGTTGACCACAAAATATTATTGAAGAAGCTACGGACCCTCTTTCATTTTTCTAACTCAGCTTGTAATCTCATACGTTCTTATCTTGTGAACAGATCACAACGAGTTTATCTAAACGGCAAGATCTCGAATTCGCTAAGCGTTGGAAGAGGTATTCCTCAGGGATCAATATTAGGGCCTCTCTTGTTCTGTATATACATTAACGACCTGCCTGATGTTTTGGATAATTGTAGCGTGCATATGTACGCTGATGACGTTCAGCTCTATAGAAGCACGCGTATAGAGGATATCCAACTATGTATAGACACCATCAACTGTGATTTACGCAAAATTGACAACTGGGCTAGGTCCAATGGACTTTGTATAAATCCCTCTAAATCTAAATGTTTATTACTCTCCAGGACTAAGAGAGCATTTGTTGTGCCGGATATTATTATCAGGGGGAATAAAAATGATTTTTTTGAATCAGCATCCAATCTGGGTGTTATCTTTAATGGTAAGCTAACGTGGTCTAACCACATTAACGTCATCGTTGGTAAAGTTTATGGTATGCTTAGAAACTTGTGGGCTGTTATAGATTCGACTCCCTTTGCCATACGTATGCAACTGGCTAAAACGTATTTGATTCCTGTCCTTTTATACGGATCTGAAATTTTCGCGAACTGTGATACTGATGATAAGCGGAAACTCAACCTGGCTTATAATAATATAGCCAGATATGTTTTTAATAGGGGACGTCGAGACCATATATCACAATTTTCATACCAGATATTCGGAGTTAATTTTGATAATCTATTGAATATAAAATGCCTTATTCTCCTCCATAAGATTATTACTCTAAAACAGCCAATATACTTATTTAGTAGGATTACATTTGCTAGATCCAACCGCGGTATGAAGATTATCCAACACAAACATAGGACTCTTTTGTCACAACGCCAGTTTTTTATATACACCATCAGTCTTTGGAATACTTTACCTAATTATATTCAGAATATAGGCAATGCAGTTAAGTTCAAAAAGGAGTTATACAATCTGTTCAAGTAGTTTTTAGCATATCTAAATTTTTTTTGTAAATATTTTTCTCTCTATTTCTATTAATGATTGTTTTTAATTTTTCATTTTTTTAATTAATATATCTTTAAATTTCATTGTATCTTAGTATATGTATATATTTTTACTTTGTTTGTATATTTCTTTATATTTGTATATATTGTTCTTTGTAGTTTTCCTAATTTATTTTTTACACATATTCATTTTTTATCCTTTTTTATATCGATTGCTATATCCCGTTATTTTAACACGTTCTTATTCATTTTTATTTCTACATTATTTCAAACATTTCATTACATTTATAATCAATGATTTGTTATTATTTTGTTTCTTTGATGTACTCCCATAGCACTTTCATTTATAAGATTATTATATTGTTGTGCTATGACTAATAACAAATAAATAAATAAAATAATAATTATAATATAATTTGTAATTGTATTATAAGTAATTAATAAATAAATAAAATTTTATTTATTATTACAGGGTGCGACAATGATAGTACAAATTCGAATGTTTCTAATTTTTTGTCATATACACCCATACTTCGCTTTGCGTTGTTTCGTTTAACGTTTTTTCTAAGTTGCGTCGCTACTGAATAAGTACTAATTTTCACTATGCGTCGTTAGATTCTCGAAGTTGCGTTGTTTTGGGTTCGTTTTTAATTTTTTTTTTAATTTCCTTTTTTTAAAGATGGCACAACTTTTGTTTCTTACAAAATTTGAGAATTCGCTTTTTAACTGAAAATAATACAGTTTTATTTTCACCTTGTTTTGCTAATTTTAGAGTTCAGTTTGAATTAATGTGTTATAAATTAAGAGAATTTTTTGTTTTGTTTTAATTGAATTTGTTTTTTTATTTTTATTTTTATTTTTTGTATGTATGTAAGTTAAAGCGTTTCCCAAAGGGAACGCTAAAAAATTAAAGTTGGGGCCAACCCTTGGCCCTTGTTATAAAATGAAAAAACAATTAATTTAAGACAAACTATTTGTTGCGTATTCCTCACAAGTTCTTCAATCCAATATCAAAATAAATTATTACATTTTAAATACATAAAAGAAAGGTAACTATGATTTATAATTTCTGAATTTTAACAAGTATAATTGGAACAAGTACATACACTACACTTTTTCAACTTAAATTAGTCTTACTAAGCAATTAATAGAATAACTTCATAAATAATTGGAAATGCTGATAATGCAAGTATATCATATTTGTTGTATGTACGCAGACAAAAAATCTGCTTGCAGCGTCAGCATATACAAGTTTAAGTTCAATGATCGTTGTGTCAGCATGTTGGATAAATGGGTAGAGCGCGTTAACTTGTATGTAATAAAATTCTTTATTATTTTTGTTTTTTAAATGTTTACTTTGTTCAATTTTCTTCTGAAAAGGTAGTATTTTCGAACTTTCGATCTTTACATGGTTTGCTATAGAAAATCATAATTCGCTTTGCGTCGTTTTTTTTTTTTTTGAACGTAATCACGACGTAAAGTTAGGTATGGTAGATACTGGTATATACTCTCTTATGAGAGTATAAAAAAAAATATTGAAAAGTTTATAACTGTAGTGCGTTGGTCACACTTATCCACTGTTGTGTGTTGGTTATGTTTGTGCTACTTAAAAATGCATTTGATACATACCCCAATAATATAAACAAAACTGTCAATGACCAACAAATTATGACGGCAAGAGGTATCAAATTTCATTATAAAAATTTTCAGTATGTAATAATTACAAAGTAGCAAAATGCTGACCACGAACACTCTAAGTTAAGTAAAATCTAAATTAGGTCATAAGTATTAATATGTAAAGAAATTAGACTTAAGAAATTAATATAAATAGCTGTAAATTGATTGGTAAAATTAGAATAAAAATACTGATCAAACGGCTTCATAGCTGAAAAAGATTTAATTTTTATTCTCACCCAAACTGCGGCTTATTAGCCATAACCAAGCGGCGTGCTTGCCTTAATAATAAGCAAACCAGGACAGACATATGTACATAAAACTGACCGACAATTAAAATACAAACACATACATTACATTCATTACATAACTAATAATTTTTCTTACACCATATTGGATAAAATTTATTTTTCGAATTAAAAGTCGACATTCATCAGAAATCGTTTGTCGAACAAAAACCGGGCGTAATTTTTTTATGTAATTTTTAGTTAATATGTAGTCACCAGCTTAGGGGAATTGATTGTTTACACTTTAACGCAATAGAACAAGAGATTTGAAAAATGTTGTTTAATTGCATTTTTTAAGGGTTTCATATTTTTAACATTTATTTCATACGATGTATTATAAATTTTTAAATTATATATCTACTAGCTGTACCCTGCGCGCGTTGCTGCACCACCAACTAAAATAAATTTGAAGGAAAGACATTACACAAATATCCAATTAATTTTGAATCATTTTATTGATTCAAAGTTTCGGTCGATATTAATGCTGCGGCTCTACGTCGCTGACTCTGAATTCGAATAATACGTTGATCCGGCATCTCAGCAGCTCTAGATTTGATGCTCGTACCCTCTCTCCTTCTAGGCGTACATCGCGTTGATCCGGCTGCTCATCAGTACGTGATCTTGATGATTAGGATCGTTTTCTTCTAAGACGTGCATCACGTTGATCAGGTATCTCAGCAGCTCTAGATGTTGATGCTCGTATCCTCTCTCCTTCTACACGTGCATCATGTTGATCAGGTGTCTCAGCAGCTACTGCTCTTTGCGATCGTATTATTTCCCTTTCTAAACTTTCATCACGTAGAACCGGTGTCTCAGCAGCTCTAGATGTGGAGGCTCTAGACCTTTTAACACTCAGACGACCATCACGTTTTTCGGGAGTTTCGTCAGCCCTTTGTGATTGTAAATTAACTGCATTTTTGGTGCGTTTAGAAAGCGAAGAATTTTTAGCTGGTATTTTTTTGGTTTTTAATTTATCATCGTTTTATTATCGTTTAGAATCTGGGATTCAAATGATTTGCGAAAAAGATCTATAGGTGTATCAATTTCAGTGTTAAATTTCTAAACCTGTTATAATGTTTTTAAATTTTGTAAAACGTTTATTTGTCGCAGATTAGAAGACTGCAATTAAAATCAAAGAAATTATTTATTTCTGGTTGTTTCTCGTTTCTTTATTTGAATAAATCAATTAATTATTGAATTAATACTTTAGCTGATATGTAACAATGCGCCATAAATTTTTCTACTAACCTTTTTAACAGAAATCAAACATTTCGGTGTTCAATACCACTGTGCTTAACCGGCACATTATAATAAAACTCTCACGTATCTACACTGACTGAGAACTCACGGCTGCATATCAGCATTATTCTTTACTCCATTTAGTTGTTGTTATTTAATTTTTGATTTTATTCTCGTAAAATTACTACATATCTGTTTACCGTATGATGTGTGTACTTTGTTGTTGTCTGTTTGTCTTCTTTGCTTATTTTTATTTACCATGTTTTTAGCCTCGTAACAATATTATTTTCAATTTTATAATTAAACATTTAAATAAATTCTATAATGTCAGGTAGTTAGAATAACAAAACTATCCACAGGATAAAAATATATCCGTGCACAATATAAATGTTTGTGCTATTTCCAAGAAAATATTCTCTTGATAATACAAAATAGTTTATTCAAGTTGATTTAATAGGGATATTTTATTAATCGACTGAGGTGGAAACTATTAAATATTAGGTTGATATCATTCGCAATTGTAGAAGACTTAGTAGGATTAGGTTTAGGAAGCAATGAAAACTCCAAAGACTCTCAGTTTCATATCTTTAAATTCGTGATAAATTTATGCCGAATGTAAAATAATAAATTGCAGATGTCAAGCTAGCTTCTTAACGAAAATGTGGTCATAATTTGAAAATGTAAATCAGAAATTCTATTCAATTCAGCGAAAGTGCTCTAGTAATTTCAAACACTTCATTATTATCCATGAGTTAAATATTATGAACGTTAGGTTAGGTTAGAGGACGTGTGCTTGTCAATTAAGACAAGTACAGTACCCGGAGGTCGAATTGACCCATTGTACAACGTCCTAGTTTCTCACACCACTTATGTTGTGTGTGTTAATTTTATACATGAGTGGTGGGACTCGACTCCGAACGCCAGATTTTTATTTATTAAGAAACTTTTCATGGCAATTTTTTTTTTATTTACTCTCAGAGTTTTTGTCAGAAATCTACTGAGAGGAAGTCGCCGAAAAAATAATTTTTGTATTTTGTCTTTGATGCCTGGCCTGGTACTCGAACCCAGGCTTTTGCGTCTAATAAGCCAACACACTACCTACTAGACTACGGCGACTTCATGAAAGTTAGATTGGTAGCTATTTTAAGACTTATTAGGGTGTGTACCTGTATGAGAGCAACGCGGCAGAATAAATTGTTTATATATAAATTGTATCCTATTTTACCGAAGCATACTCAAGTATGGGCATCAGTAAAAATGTAAAAAGACGTTTAGATATATAAGGATCACAAAATTCTTTTGCCCAATGCACTGCAAGATCCATAAATGAGACCACAATTTGGATACATTGTATACTTACTAAAGTTCATTGTCTTACATTTCTTTAGGATCAGCTTCAAAACGAGTCGAAATCAGATTGCAGATGGGTCGATATATATACTTAATGTTTGAAATAACATCGAAAACAACAGTGGACCGAGATGGCATCCATGAGCAATAACATATTCAACTTCAAAGTATTTCAATCTCCTTACGCTTTGCTTGCGATGATTTAAACCAATTTAAAAAGTTTTTAGAGAATCTAATAGCGTCCAGTTTTAGTAAGAGCAAATCGTGTTTCACATTGCCAAACAACTTACTAAAGTCTGTATAAAGTTTGGAGACCATTGTAAAATCCTAAGCATATATACATAATTGGTCAGTACAACCCACACACTTATTATCCGACCTACAGATTTTTGAGCAACTATCCATGACAATTTTATTTACTCTCAGAGTTTTTGCCAAAAATCTGTTGAGAGGCAGTCGTAAAAGAAATATTTTTTTTCATACTTCATTTTGTTGGAGATGTCTGACCTGGGAAAATCGTAAGCATATTTACCGTAATTGCAATAGATTTATGGTTGTTGATCTTTCATCATGTAATTATGAAAAAAATGCTATCTTATCAATTAAGAAAAGTCATATGCTAACAATTTTTCAAACGACTTTAGTAATTTTTAATTTCCACCAATGGAGTGCTTTCATATAAACAGCTGAAGGTTACTTCATAAAATTTTTGGACGACATGGTCGAAATTCCAGCTATCTTCATTGGCAGTTGAAAGTTCGAACGCTACTAGTTTCAGGATGTTAAAGATACGGTGTGGTAATTTATAATGTTGTGTGATGACGATCCTTAGGAGTACATACTGACAAAGAAAATGTTTGCAAATAACGGGTGATTTTTTAGCTATTATCTTTTTGGTAACACTGGTTTAAACAGCTCACGCACATTTCGTGTTTTGTTTCACTGTCAAACATGTGTAACCATGAATCGTCTTACAAACGAACAACGCTTGCAAATCATTGAATTTTATTATCAAAATGCGTGCTCTGTTAAGAAAGTTCATCGCGCGCTTCTACCATTTTATGGTCAGTTTAATCGACCCACTGAAGCGGCTATTCGGGCTATTGTAACTAAATTTCGCATCAAATTGACATTGTTGGACATTAAACCACCAAACACGCTTACGTAGAGTGCGAACTGAAGAAAATATCGCAGCTGTATCGGCCAGTGTTAATGATGACCATTAATTATCGTCGCCGTTCGCAGCAATTGGGCCTCTGTTACTCAACAACGTGGAAAATTTTGCGGAAGGATTTAGGTGTGAAGCCTTTCAAAATACAGCTGGTGCAAGAATTGAAGCCGAACGAATTGTCGATTTTGGAGTGAAGATCAGCCAAAAGAATTACAAAAGCTACCAATGCATCCAGAAAAAGTCACAGTTTGGTGCGGTTTATGGGCTGGTGGCATCATTGGACCGTACTTCTTCAAAGATGCTGCGAATTGTAACGTAACTGTGAATAGTGAGCGCTACCGTGAGATGATATCCAACTTTTTTTGCCCAAAATGCAAGAGCTTGACTTGCATGACATGTGGTTTCAACAAGACGGTGCCACATGCCACACAGCACGCGTAACAATGGACTTATTGAGAGGCGACCGGTCAATTGGCCGCCTAGATCGTGCGATTTAACGCCTTTAGACTATTTTTTGTGGGGCTATGTTAAAGGTCATGTCTATACAGACAAACCCGCTTCAATTGACGCTTTGGAAGACAACATTGAAGCATTTATTCGTGAGATTCCGGCCGAAATGTTGGAAAGAATATGCCAAAATTGGACTAAGTGTCCATCCGTTTGAGGCGCAGTCGCGGTCAACATTTGCATGAAATAATCTTCAAACATTAAATTATATGGACCGTACTATCGATTTAAATAAAGATTTCATGCATTTTTCTGAATTTAATGTGTTTTTTTTTGAAAAATTTTCCTATAGCTCTTAAAAAATCATCCATTACAACCAATAACATTTTATTTGAAACTGAAGAGGTTATTTATTTGCAAAACATTCTCAACCCTAAATGATGTAGAAAAATCTGTTTTAATCAAGGAAATACAGGAGGTTGTTGGTATAATAACACTTTAGCATCGGGCTAATTTCGACTAAAAACTTTCCTATAAATCAGCATATCTTCTTGTTACCCTTTGTGGTGTAGATTTTGAAACTTTTTCACTAGCCGAACATATTTTCGAATGCAGGGCGCATTCAATATTAGTGAATTTAGCCGGATTGTATTTGCATATAGGAATTTTATATACCTTCACTATTAGTAGACAAATGACAATTGTGACACTAAAATCCAGAGATACGGGATCAAGAACCGTACTGGAATGTAAAGAGACGATTAAGAATTACTCCAGGTATGAAACGATACACATTATATTGTACGCAATCGTCATTGATTGGTAATAAGAAAGCGAATGTTCTGGCTAAAAGAGCTAGAATACTACATAGCATAAGCTTGGATAACAAAATATCTTTATTTGCTTACAAACCAAGCAGAGAAAATGGACGGACACGTCTCATCGCACAGTGGTCCCAATGACGAATTTAGCGCGAATAAAGTCATAACTCTTGTTTAAAAGCACTTAGAGCAGGGATGGGAAATTGATCTTAACAAATTGTATTAACTATCACAAAAAATTTTACTTTTTTCAGCCCGATTGTACTAAATTCACTTTTTTTCTTTTTTAAACTTTTTTATTAAAAATTAAATAAATATATAAATGAGAATTCATTTTATATATATTTATTTACACTGCGGTTCATCAGGATAGAACCAGCATATTTTAAATTAAAAAAACTGTATAAATTGCAAATACAGATAGAATAAAAAATTTTGTTTTGCAGAAAAATAGTTAATACTGTAAATGATAATTTGAACATAAAAAATAGTATAAAAATGAATTATAACGGTACTTTTTCACACTCTTTGTAGTCAAGTATTAAATTTTTCATTTATTTTTTGGTTCAACAGAATAGAACCACGTGCATTTTTAACTTAAATCAGTAGACGGTTGTAATAAAGCTTTATAAAAACCAAATAAAATTAAAATCACAGTTTGTGACTGCAGTTAGCTAAATCAATATGGGAAGAAAGAGTTCTTTAAATTCGTCGGAAATGGTAAAAATTGATGTTTACCATTCTGAAAATTATTCTTATCGCGAAATCGGTAGAAAAATCGGACAGTCATAATGTGGTAATGAATTACATAAAGCATCGTGAAGCATATAATAAAAATTACAAAGGAGGTACTTAGACAGATCTAACGCCACAGGACAAGCAAAAATTCTTCGAATTGCCTTAAATTCAGCCCATTATACCTCTAAAATTAAGCATTTAGCAGGAGTTAAAGCAAGTAAATCTACAGTTCGTCGCGCTATTTTAAGCAGTGACATTTACAAGTCCGAAAACTAAAGAAAAAACCTCAATTGAATGCAATCCGTCAACAACAGCGCCCTCAGTTTGCCAAAGATCATATGGCATGGGATGTTCAATTACATAGGGGGCGTTATGCTGTGATGGCGGCTCAGAAAATAAAAGTTATAGCCATCCAAATTAAATTTTTTTATCAGAAAAAAATTACTTTTCGCCAATCGTTATCGCTTAATTGTCTTTGAACATCCCATGCCATATGATCTTTGGCAAACTGAGGGCGCCAATAGGAATATGGTTTTCATTGATATTGATTTTTAATATATCATTTTCATCTAATGCATCTTTTTGTATAAAATTGCGAGCTATTTGACTGAACAAAAATTTTAAGCGGTCTAAAAGTTAGCATCGAGTGGCAATATGAAAATGAAAGAAAAACAAAAAATTATACAGTGATGAGACAGAATATTTGAATAATGTAATAAAATAGGGAACATTTTTAAATAGTGCTAAATAAGTCATTGAGGTGCTGTGGTGGTTTTGACTTCCAAATAGTGCTAAAAAAAAGTACAATTGTACCAACTTTTCATCCCTGACTTAGAGGGATAAAAATTTCTACGAATAACTGATTTGGTACGGTGCGAGCTCACGTCAAAAATGAGTGGATTCGATTAAGGGGGCGTGGCACTTTTCATATAAAACAAGTTGGCATAATGACTGCGTTAATTTGTATATTTAAATATTTTCACTGAGAGCATAACGAGCTTGCCATTTTTTTAAATCAAGTTTATATGCAATATGCAAAATACATTCAAATATCCTTATCCAAGCAGGTAAAGTCGATAGATCGTACTCGTAAAATTTTGTTTATGTCATTCATTGCACTAGGTGGTGCTCCACAAATTCCACATCTCTGTGGCGACAAATTTGCGATTGTTGCAGAACTTTACCATCGATCATTGTCAAAAAGAAACGATGGTTTACATGTAATACGTTTTCGTTAACCTGAATTAAAGTTGGAGAATTTGCATCTATTTGCGTTTGTATAATATCAATTTCTTGAGTAATCAATGATTTAGTTTCTTTTTTAAATGTAATTTTAATTGGCCTGCAAAAGCGTGTAGATGAATGCCTTGGGTTTTGCCATATAACTTTATCATCATTTTTTAACTCCAGAGGAACTAAACACACTGCAAACAAATGCTGATCCGTTTGTGTATCATGATCACTGAACGTCTGCTTGTATGTTGAGTGACCACAGCTTCCATCACATCCCCATTTATATGTCAACATTAGTGATGAACAAGTAAATTCTTCCAACCTTTCCCTTTGTAGCTTTACTAGCCTATTTGTCGTATGATCAACTAAGCTTTGCAAATTTTCTTCGGCAGATATTTCTGAAATTTTTATACCATTGCTTCGATAGCATTCTTTTTTGGCAACCAAAAGGTTTTTATAAGAGTGGTATACAATATCCGCATTGCGTTTTTGGCACCCGTACGCATAGGAACTTTTTGAGTATTTTCCGTCAATATACATCGCTAGCGCTTCTTCACTGCTATAAGGTATTGGTTCTTTAGATGGCGTGCTTAAGAACGTTTTTATTTTAAATGGCCTTTTTGGATAATTATCTATAGTTCTAAGAACGTCTGAAGCAGTCCTTTTGCCTGATTTATAAAGGCTACTTGAAGCAGCAAATGTTAGCTCTTCAGGGGAACAAGAGTTTACAAGATGATTTGTTTTAGATTGTTTAGATCTTTCTCCTATTTCGAAAAACGGTTTAGAAGGTCGTCCGTATTTTGACGTTTACGGTCCGTCAATGGTATTTTCGTCCGAGTTTTCCTTACTATGAAGAACGAAATATTCATTCAACAAGCTTTTAAATGAAGACTCGAACACACTCTTTGTTGGCTGTACCATGGACCATTTTTTCGACAATCGTGTGATGAAATTTCTACCTGCTTGCTTTAAGTTTTTTGTATAGCTATCATTTTCATAATTTTTTATACCCATTTTCATAAAAATGTAATATATAACAGCATTAAATTTTTTTTCTTGCACCTTTTCAAAGAACCAAACACTAAACAATTCCCTTTTGGTGATAGACACCGCAACTAAATGATTTGATATGAAAGCTTTCAGGCAGAAATCGGCAGGTAATTTTTTTACCATTTAACTGGCCACATATCATAGATGATAACAATATAAAACATTTTGCTAAATCGGGTTAAATTCACAGTTAAAACTCTAACACAAGCTATAATGCAATTAAAATTGCACAATTAACGAATACATCTCAGTTTTCACGTATTTTTTACTGAATGAAACGCAAAATCGCCGGCATATTAGGAATTATAAAAATACATACCCCAATTGTATAAATAAAATCCCCAAATAATAAGGAATATACTATACTTTCGCTTTATTTGACAAGATCTCCAAACCAAACTAAAATATTGTCTAGTCTGTTATTAAAAAAAAAATTAAATCTATTGTTTGTGTTTAAAACGGTACTGTAGTATTAATATTGCTGATATAATAAACATTTTTATACCGTTATGTAGGCTGAAGACTTGCCATTACAAAACCAAACAAAAAATTCACATATGTACGATTCGACAAAACGGCTTTTTTCGGGCTAAACTCATCATTGGGACCACCGTGCATCGCCTATAGTGATACAGTTGAAAGGATTACAAACATACTCTGTTGCGATCCCGAGTAGGGGAAATCCATTTTAAGGCTAAATACGTGTGATTTGAGTACGATAACGAACGTACTTACAGCACACTCCGCCTTACATATACACTTGAATCGTGTTTCAGTGGAAGAAAACGGTGCGCTGAAATCATAGAAGTGATGAATGTGCCATTGTCAAGTTTTCGTAAGCTCGATATGCCAATATTTTGGGGATGCCAATATACCCATACATAACTCGTCTGAGGAGTGGACTGGAAAAAGTTAAAAACACGATACAGACTTTCTCTATAATGCTTAGGATTATGCCGATAGGCATGAAATATCCTAGATTTGTTTCCTCTCCTCCAACCTTACTACCTGTCCGGATTTTAGGTTTTAAATGTTGATTTCCCTTTTTAAGAACTTATATCTTCATATCCAATAATCATCATATGTCCAATAATGGTTAAATTTTTAACGAAAAATTTTGTTTCCCGTTTCGATTTTTTTTAAATCCCCTAAAACTACTAAGTAAGCAGCTGAATTTAATAATCGAAGAATGTTAAACGTAATCTATTAAGACAACCAGATAAAGTCATAAAAAAATTTAATCACAGGGTGCCCTACTAGTTAGTGGGTAGTGTGCTAGGGTTATGGGTTCGATTCTCACCAGAGACTGTGGTCTGTGACACTACACCGAGCATATGCTCAAAGTTACTCCGCTCGTATATAATTAAATATAATTAGTAGTTGTATTGTAATTAATATTGTAATAAATAAATAAATAATTTAATCAAAAATCATGTTTGGCAATTTATTGTTATTTTTTTTTTGCAAATGTAAAGCAATACAACTGCAATTAATTTTTTTAAACATTGAAATATTGTATCTTAAAACCTTTTTAAATTGTTAAAAATAAAACCAACATGAAAAATATGTTATTTATTAACGTAAACTATACAAATGCGAAATAATCCAAAACCAAACAATAATAGTCTGGAAAAATAAAAATTGTGTCACCTATGTTGCTTACCTTAGCTGACGATTGCGGACTTGTATCATAAACACAGCGTCAGTATATAAACATTGTTCAATACTTTTGTAATCCTTTTCGTAGCAATAATTCTTATTATGATCGGGCATCAATTTCTCTATAAAAATATGAAAAAAAACTCTACAAAAATATTTAAAATCCAAAAAAAATTTTGTGGTTTTGTGAAAGCCACAGTTTACTCAGTTTTTAAATATTTGTATGTTTGATTGTTGTGGTGCTACTATAATCGTCTAATTTAAATAGCACTGTTAGGGGAAGTATTTAAGCGGATTCATTGGACACGATACCTAAAAACAACAGTGTGTGGTATGGTACATTCATTTCGAATAAAGAAGGTTAAAATGCGACAATTTGTTGGGATGGATTTTACGCAATGATTTACCCTCTAAGCTTTACAATGTTCATCAATGCTTGAATCAAAATAAACTTAAACAATTACACCAAAATAAAGAAACTCTTTCTAGAGCAGAGCTGCTGCTATTTGGTTCTCATGTGGATTTATTTGACTCCTGGAAAGTTATTTATTGAGCTCGCAAATAGAAAATTAGTAAATCTTAAAAATTAATGTGTCTGTTTATTAATGATCTACATTTGGAGTACATTTCGGGGTGGTTAACCAAAACGGACGTGGTCCAACCAAAACCCGTGATGTCAATTTTAAATAAAACAAAAGGTTTTTAAGAGAATTTATGTGTGAAACAAAATATGTCACGGCTTCGGTAGCATGAGCAATATTTTCAGTGGCGAATATGCCAGATGAGATTATCCTTTAGCTCTTGAATTGTTCTTGGGTTATTGACGGTAACGATGTCAAATTACATGATCGTAACGGCCAAGAAATATCGCTACGACTTGCGATAACACAGTCATTGAATTTCTCGTGCAAATGAGCACTTGCTTCGTTGGCTGTGTGGCAAATAGCACCATCCTGTTGAGACCACATATCGTCCAAGTCCATATCTTCAATTTCTGGCCACAAAATGTTCGTCATAATCTCGCGATAGCGATGACGCCACTACAGACCCGGTTTGCTGATATTTCCGCACAATTCTACTATTGTGGACATATTTAGCCGAATATTCTGATCCCGAAGTACATGAGATGTCTTTTGATTTAAACGCCAATTTTTGTAAAGACTTCATCAATCTTAAAGCGTACCCCTTCATGGTTGAATTTGTCAAGCACTGAATCAAAGATGTTGCAATTTAATTTGGGTAAAGAAATCGACATTTAGGTGTGACTCAAAATTAACATCGTGCATTATGTTTGGGCCATCCTTTATATTTTAGGAGTGAATTGCAAAATAGAAGTGTACAATGTAACTTCAGTTGTGGGTATCTGCGAATTTAGCTAATGAATTTCAAAAACTTTTAACCCTTTGCAGCTGAACGGCGCCATCTGATTCTTTACGCTAACTTGAACAGCGCCTGAAGCGCATTTACTATTAATGATAATATTGTATCATAAATAGAGCACGTATTATAAATATTTTCTTAGGTGTGAGACTAGTCGGGCATATATCAGATCGTGTACACTTAGATTCTGCAGTCTGAACACTATAGCGTTTCTGGCAAAATCTTAGCCAATAATGAATAAAACCGATGTTTGCATACATACGAGAACATACATAATTGGTCATTACAACGCTTCAGTCAGAATTACGTCCTAACTTCTCACACCACTTACGTTGTGTGTGTTAATTTTATTTGTGTGTGATGGGACCTACAGTTTAAAGTCGATTCCGAACGACAGGTTTTTAAGAAACTTTTTCGTGGCAATTTTTTACTAATCTGCTGACGTTTGATGATTAAAAGTTTTTAGTAAACTAATGTCGAGTGGCTGAATACCCTTACTAAAAGATGGTTCGGGTACAAAGGGTTAACTTGATTAGATTTAATTTTGTCTTCATCTGAAATTTTCAAATCAAACACCAAGCAATGTAAATGTCAAAATAATTTAGGTGGGAATATTGCGACACACCTTGATTATTTATTTCAACTGTCGCGTGATTCCCCCATTTTTTTTGTACCTTTAACCATTTCTCACTTTATGGGAGTTTGCATGCGTGCAAAGAGAAGTATTGTCATCAGCAAAGTCAGATAAACTAAATATAAAACGGGTCAAGAGTAGGACTTACGAAATCTCTATCATTAAGAACGAACTTGTGACTGATAATGCAAGGCTTATTGAAAGGGGAATTATTGAAAGAGTTTATGTTTCGTTTTTTAATCGAAATTAATAGTCTTTAATACAACTGCTTACATTTAATGTTATTATAAAAAAAAAATTTCAAATAGTTTGCTCCGTCTTGGTTTAAAAGAGCCCGTTTTTGCTTGGTCCTTAAGACTTAAGTATCAATTTGACTACAACAACATTCCATTCTTAAGGGTACGTGATAATGCCATGTTAGGACTATACGTGGCATTTCTATAAGTATTTCTTGCTGATATTATAATTCCAGGAACTTTGTTTGAATGGACTTGGAGCATAGATCTTCGAAGAGCCAGTCAAATTTGCGGAGAAAACGTTTTTTAAGTGGTCATCGTACTGATTTACTTTCTTGGAATTATGTATCTTAAATTTCAACTAATTAACATAATTGTTCATTCTTATGCTTGCGATGGGGGTTAGTAGGAAATTGGTTCAATGACAAATCGATTTAAACATCAACTTTAAGCCAATCTGTAAAAATATTTTTGGTAGCTTTAAAATCTGTGGCTTCTGGAATCTTTTGTCTTTACCGCTCGATCCATTTTGGATATTGTATCATATAATACGTGGTGAAACCTGTTGCCATTCCCAGAGGGTATGTTTGGTGGCTGTCAGAAAACACGGCCTTAGAATTTATAGAAGCTTCTATATTGGTTTTTGGAAATCAAAAAAACTAAGAGGCAAGAACACTTTCAGGTCAGGTAGGGCACATTACTCGTAGCTTACGTCAATTTAGTTTCGAGATGACTATAAGCACTGACTTTATTTAGCGGCATCCGTTTTTTCTTTTTCACGCCGTACTATGTGGCATTTTGCCTGAAAACCTGGCCAAAATTAATAGAAGTGTTTTATGAGTTAATGGCTGGAATTTTTTGATAGTGTTAGTGATAATTAGGCCCAAGGATGAACCTAACTGATTTTGTTTGAAATCGGTCCGTGATTTCGCCTAGCCCCCATACAAATTCCCCTCGAAATTGCACTTATTTACACATAATTATGGTAATTATGCAACAATCATGATAAAATTTAGCATGGATCAGTACTGTGTAGTAAGAAATCATGTTGTAAAGTTTGGTGAAAATCGGATCACATTTGACCCTGGTCCCCATATAAAGTCCCCTTTAGAAATTCACGTTTGCGCTTATAAATGGTTTAAAAACATCGGTATCGTGATGAAATTAGGTATGAAAATGTATTTTGTAAATCTAAATCATATTACCAAATTTTGTTATGGTCGGTCCATAATTGCCCCTTGGCCCAAAATAGGGCCCCTTAAGAAAATATGTTTAGCAATTATAATTGGCTTAAAAATTTTATTACCTCGATGAAATTCGACATGAACATGTTTATTATGAATGTGAATCATTTACGACCACATTTTATTATGATCGGATCATAAGTGCCCCTAGGTACCACATACGGTCCATTAAGAAAATCAAACATACATCTCATATTGTTAGAATAGTCGATATACATACATATGTATGTAATTAAGTTTTTAAACTTCTATGATAATTAATATTTATTCATAATATTTATTTTACATTATTTAATACTTAATTTAAAAAAAGTGAAACTAACTACAATCGTTAAAATCGTTATCATTTTCATCATCAATGTCACGAAGGAGTAATTTAATAATATCTGAATTCCTTATAAAAGGGTCACTGCTTAAAAGTAACCTATTCAGGACATCTCGATTGGTATCGCTTCTACTGAATCAATATAGTTTTATTTCTCATTCCATTGAGAAATAAGGCCATATTTTTCAAAATAAAGTAAAATTTTCAAAAAATCGCCGAAAATAATGGCGCAAATTTGCGCAAACTTTTTTTTTTGTTCCTGAATATAGAGAGTTCATATTTTCTTGTGGTATATAACATTAAACTACTAAAAACTACTTTCACCTTTAAAATCCTTATCTTTTTTTTGGGTAGGTTAAAAAAATGTGAAATTTTTATTATTTTTAAATTTTGAACGAATAATTTTAACATTAATATATGAGATATATATATAAAAAAAAACTGAAAGTAGCAGTTGCTCATACCTTTCAAATGAAAAAAAAAAACAATATAAAACCTTTGTTCGTTTAACCGCAAAAAAATTTTATATAAAACTATTAAAATTTCAAAGAAAACACCAAAAACGCATTTAATTTTCTTCACTTTCCTGACTTTGACATCGTCTCAAATCTACAAATCTCAACTTAAAGTCGTGTAAATTCACTATATAATGCACTATGTATACTCAGTTTCTTAAATTTCTTTAAATTCATTTTTGCCTTTTTGGCCAGCTTTTCAGGGTAAATGCCACATATGCCGTCAGCATACATTACCCACTGTCTTCAGCTAGTTCTACTATTTAGACAAACTGGATCATTGAGTCTTTAACAAAGAAGTACAGTCAACCCTCCTATAACGCGGTGAGTGCGTACCGCGTTGTATGGAAACCGCGCTATAAGAAACCCGGATTTAACCATACAAACCAGGCTAAATCGTAGCGCGTTGTATGGAAACCGTCTATCGCGTTGTATGGAAACCGCTCTGTAAGAAACTCGGATTTAACCATACAAACCAGGATAATTTGCAGCGCGTTCTATGGAAACCGTCTACCGCGTTGTATGGAAACCGCGCTATAAGAAACTCGGAATTAGTACAAATCACATCATTCGTACCGCGTTATATGGAGATCAAGACAAGATAAATTATAAATTATTTTTATTGAATTAAAGAGTTCATATAAGGATTGGTAAAAAAAATTAAACAAAATTAAACTGAAAGACTGTTTTCCAACAAAAATAAGAAAGACTTTTGTAAAATTATATAATTTTGGAACATTCATCCTCATTGTCAGATATGAGTTGCAGGAAATTTTTTGGAAAGACTTGGTCACCAACAAAACTTATGTACTGTGAAAGAGCTCTGATATGACTGAAACCGATGTCGTAGACGGCTATGAGATAAGCTGGCATGTTTATATAAACATGTTGTTTGTATATCTCGGCTGTGCTTTTGCGTCTAATATAAAGCTGATATTAAACCCTCTTACAATATCTAGTTACTAGAGTTATTCATAGGCTGTGCGGAAGGAATTTATGGGATGTTGTTGAACGGAAACCGCGCTTTAAGAGTAACGCGTTATAGGAGGGCTGCCGCAGTTTCAGCTCCGCATTATATGGAAACCGCGTTCTGAGAGTACCGCGTTAAAAGAGGGTTGACTGTATACTGGTAATCCTCTGTAATTGTCGGTGTGATTACCATATACTTACTTTATTTTTCGTATTTTTTTCACACAAAAAATATACGCCGGGAAGTTTACAGTACGTCTTAGAGTGACCACACTCCTGGCAGTTAAGACATTGAATGAGACGTTAATGGTGTTCTTCTATAGTTCTAACTCCACACGGAATATAGATTGTGAAATATTTTCACGATTTTTTACACACGAAATACTTTTAGTTTTAAAATCTCGTTGAACAAGTCCAGGTTATACCAATCCGGGATCTTCGCTAACATAAATGCCTTTAACAACGATTTGTAAGCCTCAAATCGTCTGTTCTTGTATAATAATATTTCAGTCTAAACACATACATATATTCGTACAAACAATATGCATTGGAAACTGAGCATTATGTATCATTGCATTTTACGATTTTGTTTAAATTATTCTGAAACGTTAAAGTTAAATCTCAATTAGAATAATGTCGTTATTATGTATGATTTCATTGAAAATTAATAAGAAGATAAATTGTAAAAATTTTTTTTGTTTGTGTTTCATATTAAATTGCATGATCCGAAATACTGCAACACTTTGCCTGTGAAGCATATTTAAGTTAGAAATTATAGACTTACATACCTATAAAGTGCAGTTTTAAATATTCTTCTGCAGACATAAACAATAATGCCGCTCACACATGCAGTCATCTTTATAAAAGCCATTTAAATAAATTCAATTGTAAGGAGAAAAATTAAAAAAAGGAGGAAAAAAAGAGAAACAAATAAACCATAAAATAAATAATTTCACTTTGAAACTTGGTAAACTTACCGTGTTGCATACACAGAGACATAACAACAACAACAAAAAAATATACTTTCAGCACAAAAAGAACCTGCATCAATCGTACTCATTCGCCATCCTTCTTGCCCCAGGCTATGGCAGTAAGTTGAAGCGAAGTCGTCGTGAATGAATAGGTCTTCTGTGTGTCTGTTTATTGCAAACATTTACAGAGAGTGGAATAATTCGCTTTGAGATTTCATAAAAACAAAAATAAAAAACAACAACGAATGACGAAAATGAAAAAATAAAACAACAACAACAGCAACAACAATAATGGAAGGCACAGCAACAACAACAGAAAAGAAAGAGAAACGAACAAAATATATACGATACGGAGCACATTTCTTTAGAATTTATGGACAATTATATACAGAAGTTCCTCCTCATACATCCAGCAACGAAAAACAAACGGACACGACGACGAAATGGCAACGGAAAACGTTAAAATGAAATTGTCGTAAGTTTAAAAGTGACTCATTAAATGTATTTTTTAATGGATCTTACAGTTACTAAACTTTTGGCGAAAATTAAAATTTTATTTTCACCAAAAATAAAATAAAAAAAAAACAACGAAAGCAAAAACAAAAATAAAAACGGGTGATACACCATTTCTCCAACATTTTCAACATTCAACATTCAACATTTACACTCATACATACTCACATACATACTAACGTACATATATTCAAGAACACACATACATATACCGCCTCTCAACAATTTCATTCCGTCAAATTTATGCGAAAATAAACAATGAAGCGAAACTGTTTCGGCAATTATACAATCGTACACAATAACAATTGCCGAAAACTTTTGATATTTTTAATGAAAAATAATTAAAACAAATTTAATAACGATTAAGTAACACTCATAAACTAGAAAAACTTTGTAAATATAGCGTGTGTAACAATATGTACAGCAATACAGTATGGAAGAAGAAATATTTTTAAACGAAAGGCACGGGAACACTTACATGTACATTGTACAACGAACGATACATTCGAATGAGTCGGCAGTGAAAGGGTCGATGTGGGGGTGGGGGGTTACAATTTTCAAAAGTTATAAAATGAAATTCATATCGAATATTTTCTTCGTCGGTCATTATTATTAGAATTCCTTCGTATTGAATTCAAATTGCCACTTAATTCCGGCATGAAACAATGAACAATCAACTGGAATTCGTTCGAAGTAATTGCTTGTATTTTAAATTCAAGTTATTTGACTTCAAGTTATTTTAAATTGTAGTCCAAAGAAATGTCAAATAAAAATTAATTCCATTCGATTAAAATTCCTTACAGTTTAAATATTTAGTTTTTAAAAATTATGCGATAATGGCACATATTTTCTGCTACTGTAGGCCCAGTTGTGTGGAACAAAGTGTCATACAAAATGCTTGAAATGTATTACATTCTACAGCAACGGTCCGGATTTTGTATATACCACAATCTGACTTTTCGTACGTAACGTAACGTACGTTATTGGTCATTGCAACCATTCAGAGTCATGATTATGACCTAGTTTCTCACACCACTTATGTTATGTGTGTTAATTTGATGCAAGAGTGGCGAAACCTACAGCTTAAAGTCGACTCCGAACGTCAGATTTTTGAGAAACTTTTCATGGCAATTTCATTTACTCTCAGAGTTTTTGCCAGAAATCTGCTGAGAGGTCACAGAAAAAATGTTTTTTTTCAGACTTTTTCTTGACTTTTTTTTTATTGCATAAATTTAGCATAGGCATTGAATAGCTTAGCATTGATTTCTCCTTTGGTGTCGATGTAGGGTGTTATTTGGCTGTCAAGATAGGTAAAATTGTCCACTTTTTCAGTAACCTCACCGCCATTGAGCAGATCATATCGTCTTACTCACATTAATACGTGACTGATATTATTCCGGTCATGTCTCAATTTCGTTTATTTTTCTTGAAATATAAACCAGTTTAGTAGGTGATACTGATTAACTACGCATCCAAAAAGAATCTCACGAAACAACTTAGTCCTGCTGGACCACATTTTGCAGTTAAAGGCAAAGGTTGGAAAATTGTCAGAAAGATAAATTCAGCAAGCTCGTAGTACATCCAAGTTCTCTAGTTAGCACCATTTTAGACTTTCATGCCGACATTTGCCTAAAACTTAGGGATGCTTTAGCTCCCATCTTCATATAAAAAATGGCTACTCTTCTAAACTGAAAGTAAAGATTTACAACAAACAATGTAATATCAGACTGAATGGTTGGGACTTCCGACAGGGACTTCCGAACTTTGACAGTTGATTGTGCTGTAGCCATCTAACGGAAAACGGCATTTATCAAATTAGTTGTCATTTATTCAGTCTGTGTTACCAAGGCAACGTTGACAGACAAAGCATTAAATAAGACGTTCACATATTAATTGTTCCAGTAAAACAATCGCCAAAATCGTGCTATCGAGAAAACTCCTCACAATGTGATACATAAATTTGAGTTCATTGACCTGACCTTGAAAATGTGTAAATGCATCCAAGGCAGTTGATTTCGCGTTGCTCACAAGAACTTGACCTTTCACAGACTACAATTTTGCGTCGTAAATTGAGTCAGCACCAGTACAAAAATCATTGGCCTGGAGCAGTTGGCAACTGATGCTTCGGTACGTGAAAGAAAACAAAATTGTCGGATTTGGGACAATACCAATCCACATAAGATAATTGAGCATCATCGTCAGTGACCCGCATGTCTGTCGGAATTAATTACTTTTTTAACTTGTATTTTGTGTTTAAGCATTTCAAGTTGAAAGTTGTCAAGATTACACTTCTTCTTCACTTCCAAATTGTGGATAAAAGAAATATTTAAAAAAAATAATTTGTTCATCATTATTGCCACAAACATAAAATTTGTGGAACTCACAGTGATTATTGCACCCTATACACAATATTTGTCGCCTGTTTAAAGTTTTTTAACTGTAATGCAGAGTTTACGCTCCAGCTATTGCATGTGTATATAACTTATTACCAGATATTATATAATTAATTAGGATATTTTGGACGTAATATAAATGAAGTTTTATATCCTAATATGTATAAAATGCTTCTTACATGGAAAGAAGTGTTTCTTTAATTCGTTCAAAAGCAGGAAATTCGGTAAGATTTTGTGCGTTTCCATAAAACGTTTTCATAAATTCAGATGTTTTGTTTTCCATTTTTAAGAGAATTGTTTTTTTGTAATCAAGCTGCTTTGTTGAGATGTGTGCGCTAATATTCGAAAACAAGAATCAATAAATTCTGAGTAAATTAGCCAGATTGTGTTCATATAAAAGGATTTAAATATCTCCACTAATAGTCAAATGACAATTAAGGCCGAACGTTGGACAGTCCTGGAACGTAAAAAGGCGATTAACCCTTACTCCAAGTAAGGTACAATGGTACCTAGTCATCAAGAAGTGATCAGGAATGAAGGAGTGAATATTCTGGCTTATAGAGCTATAGTACTGAATGCCATATGCTTGGAAAGCACAACGACTCTTATTACATTGAAGACCAAAATGAGAAACTAGCCGAAAACATCACGTCGGCTATTGAGTCGCAATGGCATAATAGACAAGTTGCAAAGATATTCAGAATTGATGCTGATGGAAGTATATTACAACTGAACTGAGTTGATTTCAGTACACTGATGATCATCCTTACGAGGCACTCCGCCTTACATGCGCACATAAACTCGATAAGTGCTGTAGGTAATAATCAGTACTTGACTGGAACACTTAAAGTGTTATAATTAAGCTTTTAAGACATTCGAAATACCAGTATTTAAGGGAAGGTACTACACCAGAATATTTCGTCTTAGAGGTCCGGGCTGAAAGAATCTGAACCTGAAGACGTATGTGTCCACAACAAACATTATGGTTTAGGTGTATGGCGATATGCATGAGACTCTTGATTACCCTCTTCTCTTCCAACCTGTTGGGGTGAACGGGGAAGCGAATAAAATAAAATATTTTATCGAGGAGAATAAAAACAAATCGATTAGTGATTTCTATGTAAAATTTATATTTTCAAGGACACTCAAAACGTACCTTACAATTCGGGGGTGGATTTGATAATAATCTCTTTTCGGGTTTATAATAAAACAATTTACAATTAATTTGTAAATATGCACAGTTGTAAAATAACTTAAGGCTAAACTTAAAATTAGGGTGGCCAGCGTGAACATAACCCATTTACCAACAGGATTGTAGGTTTTAAACATTAGGTTTCGTTTCTAAGGCAATCACACCTTTAATTAAGAATGTCACGTCCAAAAGTGGTCAAATTATTAACTCTTTCAGTTATAAATATATGATCAAATAATGTCAAATTAAACTATTTCCTATCAAAATTTATGTGTTTGTTTCTAAATAATGTCAAACCATATTTAAAGTTCAAATACGTAGAACTTATTATAAATCTACTTTGTATTCAATAATGTGATATACATACATACGTGCTTAAAAGTTTTGCAACAGGGTTTTTCACAGAGAGAACAAGCATGAGAACATCAGCAAACTAACCAGGATGCTCTAACAGATCTACAAAAGTGTATGAAATATTTAAAGTGGGTTTAATGAGCATAATTTTGCTAATCAAACTCGGAATAGGTATAATAATAGGTATAATAGGCGTGACATGTGGAACCGTCCAATTCTATCACTTTAGGAAAAGAGAAGGCAATACATATCTCATGATACCTGCTCCCCTAATTGTAATCTGCGGTTAAATCAGACTGACCTTTGCATTAAATTCATTAAATTCTGAGAATGTAATTCTTCGGTAAGAAAGGATTTCTCACACATCAAACATTTTTATGATAAATTTTGTTGACTCGAATGTTTGTTAGTCTATTCAAAGTGAAATGGCAAACCCTACTCAGCATTTTTTCGCCGTAGCTTAGCATTACCAAATGGATTATCATTTTTTTGATACTAAATAAATTTATATTGAAAAAACCAGCATAAAATCCATTCATTTTATTTGATAACTTGTTGGCAAAAAAACTTGGATAATCTAGTTGTATTGAGTTGTTTCTCTCAACGGCAAAAATAAAAATTTCCAATCAGGCCTTAACACGAATCACCAATCGATGTACAGTGGATCTCAGTAAAATTGGCCCACTTGCCACTAGCCATTTAAATGTAGAAAATAATTGGTCGTTACAACCCTTCAGTCAGGATTACGAACTAGTTTCTCACACCACTTATGTTGTGTGTGTTAATTTTATACATGAGTGGTGGGACCTATAGTTTAAAGTCGACTCCGAACGACAGATTTTTGAGAAACTTTTCATAGGAATTTTTATTTACTCTCAGAGTTTTTGCCAGAAATCTGCTGAGAGAAAGACGCCGAAGTAATACTTTTTGTATTTTATTTTGATGTCTGGCCTGGGGCTCGAACCCCTGCTTTTCGTCTAATAAGCCAACATGCTACCTACTAGACCACGGCGACGAATATATATGTAGAAAGAAAATTTAAAAAAGATGTAAAAAATTTAGTTTAAGTTTAGAGTTCAGTCAATTAGAAAAAAATTTGGTGTAATTTTGAAAAAAGCACAGGTGAGCATACAAATTTAAATATTTGTACGTGAAAGAAATCATAAGAAAAATGAAAATGTTTTGTTGGATAGCCTTCTTGGTAAATGACATTTTTAAGATGATTGAGGGCTTTAAAAGAGGTATTTCAGTTCGGTTTGGTTCGAAATAGTTCCTTTTCTTATCTAAATTTCCAGTTTTTGCTAAAAAATTTCGATCGTGATCAAATCTTGTGATTGAGGTTGAGTTTTGATAACTCGTGGACAAGTGTTCAACGGCAATTTCTCAAGAGAGCCATATGTATGTATGCTCAGGATTATTTTCCTGAAACAAATCAAATGTGAGCTTTATGCCAAGCATTTTATATGAAATCGACTTTTAAGTTTTTTATTATTTATTTATTTATTAATTGCAATATAATTACAAATTATATTCTAATTATATACGAGCGGAGTGACTTGACCATATGATCGGTGTAGTGTCACAGGCCAGAGTCTCTGGTGGGAATCGAACCCACGACCCTCACGCTGATAGTCTAGCACACTACCCACTAGACTGCCAGGGCATTAAGTTTTTAAAATCCTGTATTTTGTCCAAATTTCTTTCAACAAAATTTACAGACACCACCAACTGAATAACATGTTTGGCAGTAGGACGCAAATGCCTCGGACTAATCTCTTGGTCGCCCTAAGCTATAAAACTAAGCAGAAGTAAGACCCCTTAAACGGATATCTCCCTATAGCGGACAAAACTAGTTTGATGGTCGTTGTCCGTCTATAGAGGGTTTCATTGTATTTGCATACGTCTGTGAAAAAGGCAATCTTCAAAAAATTATTTTTCCGAACTTCGGAAGAAGAAAGCTTTTGTCGAATCTTTTTATTTCTTTTTGATTGGATTTACACATGCGATGCTGTCAATTAAAAACCATTCTTCGCAGAATTTGTCGCATTGTTTCGGCAATATAGCTTATGTGAAAATGTTTTACAGCCGTTTCTTACAATTTTGGGAGGCTAATTCATAACTCGACGTTCATTTTTCACACTCTACATTATTTTTTCTACTGTTGTTCATTCTTTATTGATGATTTATGCAACTTCGCATAGATTTTTTCTATTCTTATGGCGTTTACAGGTTAACTTTTGAAATGTAGTATGAAATGTTGAAATTTTGAACTGAACAACTGATTAAATGAGCGTAATAGTGTCTTCACACCAAAAATTAAAACCTGATTTTAGCATTAAAACCATAATAAGCTGATTTTGCGTTCACAAAATAAAAAATATGAAAAATTAAGAAATATTATTAATATTAATATTATACCAGCTGTTTATTATTGTTGTTGCAGCATTTCTATGTTGGTAGCTCTGATTTAGTACATCGAAAACAAGGTTGTACTTTATAAAACCTACTTAAAACCAATTCAAAAAAGTTTTAAGATGGTTTTAACACAATAATTTTGTATGGTAAAACCAGGTTTTATTTATGGTTTTAACGTTAAAGCCAACTTTTGTGTTAAAATCACTCAATGTGAAAACACTATAAGTGTGTGAATAAATAACAGAAATCTAAAAAAGTATCTGAAAAAAGATGCCTTATTTTTTATAGTAGCTCTCGGAGGACCATTTTTGTTGTGACTTGGATTTTTTACCATCTTTTTCAAAATACCAAAAAATTGTTTACTGTAACACCGACGTTACATATCTTTGTTTATTTAAGGTTTAAATATAATAATCTAACCTATTAAACCTTAATCTTTAGAATTTATTATCCACTTCTGAGATTTTTATGCATTTAAGGTCGCACTTGCAAGTTGACCAATATCACTGGGATCCACTTTTTATATTTTGACATTCATTTGAATATGTTCATTGAGGTAATACTGACTTAATTCACCACACACATTCCATAGAAGTATTTTTTTCTTTTGTTAGAAAAGTTATCCTTCTAAGTCTGACCTAATTGTGCTAACGGTTGTTTGGGACGAGACACAAATTAATAAAGACTTTGGAAAAATAATTCATGTTTTTACAGCACCTAATAGACATACTTGGGTAGTTGTCTGTACGAGTGTATGTAAATACATTAATTATAATGACAAACAAATTTCAAACAAAAACTAAAAAAATTTTTACAACAATTTTTAAACACATTCGTTCGTTTTAAAGTCAAATTCTAACTGACGTAGAGAGAAAGCATTTATTAGAATATTTTAGAAAAGAGTCTTGAAGTATTTAATTAAATACGGATTAATTCTAAGGACAAAATAAAGTTATTTTGGAAAAATATGTATGATGTCTTTATATACACATATATGAACGAGTGTACTGTATATATTTAAGTTCTTTATTTAATTTTTTTCAATACACCATACACTCATGGTATATGAAGAGAGAGAATAGGATTTTGTGATTAAGAACAAAAAGCAAATGTCTCCAAGGATATAGAAAAAAAGAAGAAAATGTATGTTAGCAATGCATGTACACAAACAAATATTGAAGAAGTTGCTGTTTATCAGCTTCTCAAAAATAATGTTCACTTATAAAGCAGATCCTAGAAGTGATTATACGAGTATAATCGCTGGTATTTCGAAATATTGACTCAATGAACATAAAGATACAGAAAGATATATTCGAATAATTAATATAAAACATTTTAAAATTCTTTAAATGGAAACTTAATTAACCCTTTATCTGTTTAATTTTGGTTAAAAAACTTTTTCTGCCTACTTAATTATATTTCAGTGAAGACGAGTATACTCGACATAAACAAAGCAAAATGTTTCTGCCTGTAAAAGTAGTCAATTGTGACTAAAAATCAAACGTTGCGTGTTGGTTTTTAAGAAAATATAAAATTTTATTGTTATGGTACTTCCTCAGAATTTGATATTTCAGTTTAATACAAAGTATTGGCCAAGCTACTGAGTGTCCTAAAGGATAATTTTTAAAAAAACCATTATTGATCGTTTCTCATTGAACAAAATTCCAGTAGATTAATTAAATAATTATACGAATGCAATTATTGTCCTTCAAGACGAGTACACGAGAAACAGCTACAGGATTGGATATTATATAGTACAGTAAATACATTTGTTTTTGAGCTTAAACTGAAGGTCTCGATTTTATTTTGCAATGATTATTTAATTTATTTCGTATTTATTTTATGTCACAGGCAATACATTTTCTAATCATATCATCTATATTAACGACAGTTTGGACTTTAAGAGTGAAGCGTACATATTGAAACTATTTTTGGATTTTTGTAAAGTTGTCAAGTGTCGCCTGAAACCGAGAACTTACGTTTACACTGTGAATGCACAAAAGTTTGCTGACAGTTGTTTCATAGTAGTTTGTCACAGGTTATGGATTTAGTATCGAAATAACTTATGCAACAAGAAAGCATCAGAAGGAATGGAAATCTGTAATAGATATGTGTCGAAATATTTCTTCATAACAATTCAAATTATTTCATAATAATTTGTTATTATTAAAAACAATACGCCAGTGTTTCATATGCAATCAAATTTAATAATACTAGCACGCAAATGTTAATAATTTAAATTTTTTGCTTTTAATAGTAGTAGAACGATCCAAAGGATATTAATTAAAAACAAATAACAATACATTGTATTAAGCATGTTGTTTTTTACACAACGACAACAGCCTTTTAAATATCTGTTTTTTTTTTGTTCATCCAATGGATATCGTCAGTAAAAAAGGAATATTTCGTGTTTGTTTTGTGTTCAAAATTGTAATAAAAGTTTCTTTATTTCCAGATAAAAGAATAAAAAAAAAAATTTTGGTGTTTGAAAAGGAGATACATTTTGCAAAGATACTTAAATTACAAATCACATACGTATGTATGCATGTATATATGGTACGTATATATGTACGACGAAAAAAAGAGAAGAAATGTGTCCATAAAAAGTATTACTGACTCAAAGAAATGTGTCATACGTAATGGATGGTATTAAGTAGAAAATAACGTAATTCTGTATTTAATCAAACAAAATTTAATTAAATCCTTTAATTTTAAATACTTTTGTTGAATAATAAGTCGACTGGATTGTTTCTTGCTTTAAGGGTTGTGACAGGTTGATAAGTTGAAGGAAAAGATCAGATAGGCTTGTTGTGCGCTCACCAACTATATCAACCTCTGAAACGAGTTATGTCTAGCATTGTGTTATCACCAAAAATACCTTGGTCTCAAGCTTACGACATTGTCATTGCTTTGACATCCATTCTGCATGATCTGCATTCATTAGGCGGAGAGTCTCTTAAAAACCATCTTCAGATACTCAAGTAACCTTTGCTTACTTTTAATATATCCAAGACTATCTGCTCATCAGGATCAACCAAAAGTATTTTTACAGCATTTAACAGACTCTGTCATGAGTTTAGTATCAGAGGACAATTTCTCCACTATGAAATTCAATTTTATACCGCATTTCAAAGAGTTTTGAACACGCTAACTTGGATCATCGAACCAGTTTACTATAATTTTTGTTCTACAGCCTTCGAGACGTTTCATCATCACCTATGAAATATTTAATTAAAGAACGCCATGTAATTTATACGCAGTATATTACTTCTGATGACAGGACACATTTTTTGAGATTTCCATATAATTTTCATAGACACTACTCGTTGTTTTCCGAATTCCTTAAACTATTTTTCTACTTGCCACAGAAAGTATACTTAGTATACTCGTATAACCTTGTTTTTCTTCCATAATGTGCGATATACACTTTTAACTATGGTAGTTCAAATTATATTAGAGGACGACCATAAGTTGGATGCATCGAAACTATTATGGTATTTATATTAAAAACCTTTATAGCCTAACGCTGCCATTCTTTAATAACTGAAGGTGTAAATATGTAAACAATTTTACGAATTTAAGCAAAAAATTGTAAATAAATTATGTTTTTTATATTTATGCTAAATAGATCTTTATAGCTATAAGCATAGGAGCGTATAGCAAAATTCGGGGAAGATCTGTTGAAAATCGGTTGCCACTACTACCCTTCCGTTAACATCAGAACCCTTTCCACATTATTTTGTTGAAGAATGTGTCTTTCCATTAAAAGATCAATTTAATGATGCAATACCGAAGCGTTAACACTACAAAAACTGAACGTTGAGTTACAGCAAATGCGTTTGGGATTTTAATGGACAGATGGGGAGTTCTTAGAACAAAAACGGAATTATATCCAAAATTTGCAAAAAAAATCGTCCGTGCACGTTGGGTGCAATCCAGTATAAAACGTTAAATAACACGGTGCGACAGTCAAAATGCACCCAACTAATGACATAGTGAAGGATGTGAGTTTTGTTGAGTAGAACTCAAAAATATTTTTTTATATTTCTCGAACCTTCCAAACTTGTTTTATTTCACAAAAATTGTGTTTTCGATCTTTTCACACAAAATTATTGACTACCCAATTATTTTTTAACCTAAAGTTCTTTGATAAGGGGACAGATGAGCCTTTAAAATGGTATGTGTTATGAGTTTTGTTCGGGTAAACTTAGAAAATATGATTTGTTTCTTAATTTTTCAAGTTTAGCTATTCTTAATTACAAAATTTAATTAAAAAATATAAAATAAGTGATGATGTTCTGAAAGTGCATTATCTTGTGAAGAGATTGACACTTCGTTTGATCAAATAGGACAAAAATTACCGTAGTTATTATTTAAATAGTATAACAATTGTATTATATTTTTTATATGTCATCTTATCAAATGAACTTTCAGTTCAAAATTTTTCAACATTTTGACAGATCTTGATTGTTTACATCAAAATGTATCAATTTCACGTTTGTACGACTACCAGAAGTCAGCTAATATTTGAGTTTTTTGCAAATATTATTATTTCACTTCGCGCAAACATTGGCAAACTTCTAATGGTCGCTCAAATGTGAAATTGACACAATTTCCGATAAACAATCAAAATCCATCAAAAATTCTGAAAGTTTTGAACTCCGATTTGATCAAACGAAGTGTCAATCTCTTCACAAGATAATGCACTTTCAGAATGTCATCACTTATTTCATATTTTTTAATTAAAGTTTGCTACTATGAACGGACTAACTTGAAAAATATGTAAAAAATTCACATTTGTCAAGCTTACCTCATCAAACCTCATAGAATATTAAGTCAAATAATATATATATGTATATCGTTTTAAAGGCCCATTCCTCTCCTTTCTAATAAGGTTAAAATTTTGGACATCGGTTCGGAAATGTTTGTGTAATCAATAAATTTGTGCGTAAAGTCGAAAAAAACAGTTTTTGTCAAATAAAACAAGTTTAGAGGGTTCAAGAAATATAAAAAAAATATTTTTGGGTTCTACTCAACAAAACTCACAACTTACACTATGCCATTAGCTGGGTATATTGGTTTTTTTTTTTTTTTGGTCGTATAGGTCGAATTTACAAATAGCATATTGCCATAAAAGTAATGACAATATGTAGGAAGTAAAGATTTGAAGTTTAGAAAACGCGCATATCATTTCTTGTATTGATTGAGCAAAGCCACTTTCTTTATGAGAATCGCATTCTTTAGAATAAAATTCATACATATATTTGTGTGTGTGTTTTAAAATCCACTAGAAATATAATTTACTTGTATATTTACGTCGGTAGGGTGACTCAAATTTTGGAACACCTTCTAACCAATTTTTGAAAGAATTTAGACGTTCCTTGTATTATTTTTTTACTATTTTACTCACAGGTATCAAAGTGTTTTTGTGTTTCGAACGCATTTGGGTACCATTCAAATCCCTGGAATCAATAATTTTTTCTTTACACCCAGCCTTGACAGTAACATTTGCTGACCAACCTGAACACGAGCAGTATTATTTATTAAATAACTTAAGATGAATTATCGACGTAAATACATTTTCTATCTTTCAGATCCGATTTCCTTGCATATATTTTCTGAAAAAATGTTGCAAAAAAACTTTACTTTCATCACAATATATACTTTGATGAACATCCTTATTTTAATTCTCTTTGCATTCTCTCACATAATTTTGCCTTCGAGAAATCTTTTCCCATTCATTCTTTTTTCTTTGCGTGATTGTTTGGTTTTATGTTTACTTTCATTATAATTAGTTTCCATTTTACTTATTTTTTTCCATATTTTTTTTCCATATTTCCACAATACCACCCAGTACACTCGTTAATATTAAGCGATAGAAAAAACCCAAATTGAAAAAAAAGAAAGTCAACTTATTGTAATTGTAATTGCATTTTATGTATGTATATATGTAGTTCTAATAAATAAAACAAAAAACTATTGGCGTAAAGTTTTTTGGTATTTTCTTTATTTCGAATTACTTTTATCTTAAAATTAAACACGAATCCTTAAAAACCACAAAATAAATGTTACAGGACCACTTTTAGCTGAATTTCAATTTGACCTTACATTACGATTTTAATGCAACGCTGCATCACTTCTGCCTGCGTGCTTTTTGTCATTCTTGGAATGGCGAAGCAGATCATCGTGCTTACTCCACTTATTTCCCCAATTAATTCTTAACAATGAGCTTATCTTTGAAGTCGCCTTAGTCTAGTAGGCAGTGTGTTGGCTTATTAGACGTAAAGCCAGGGTTCGAGCCCCAGGCCAGACATCAAAGCAAAATACAAAAAGTATTTCTTCGGCGACTTCTTCTCAGCAGATTTCTGGCAAAAACTCTGAGAGGAGATAAAAATTGCCATGAAGAGTTTCTCAAAAATCTATCGTTCGGAGTCGACTTTAAACTGTAGGTCACCCCACTTATGTATAAAATTAACACCCACAACATAAGTGGTGTGAAAAACTAGGTCGTAATCCTGGCCATGGCCAATTATGTATGTATGTATGTATCAAATTTGCGAATAAATATTTTATACTTAATTTTATCAAGACTATCTTATACGTTAGCTACAATATTTCTGCTTTCCTTTCCAAACGAAAAGTTTAAAGCTTTTTCAATGAGTACAGCATTCTTGAAAAATTTGTTCTTATAAATGCAACTCGCTATGGACTCAGAGTTTTCACCATATAATAACAACTTTAACTGGTCATATGATCAGTCGGTTTTGAATAAATTTAAATTTATATCAAATTGGAATAAAAAGTATTCAAATAAACGTAACGACGTTGTTACAAAAAAAATATCATTGTTTTCCTAGAAACGACAAAACAAGCAAAATGGCTTTACATTTGCAAAAGTAGCAGAAAATAGCTGAAACCGGTTTAAATGGCAAAAAAGCAAAGAAGCTATTTTGTCTTTTCTGCTGATTGCCTTACAATTACGCTGTTAAATTATGAAATGAAATTTGAAGAAATAATTTTGATATTCTGTTGTTCTAAGTTGTAGTCGCCGTAGTCTAGTAGGTAGTGTTTTGACATATTAGACATGCGGAATCGGTTCAAATCCCAGGTCAGATATCTCCAACAAAAACGAATATATAAAAAAATATTTCTTCAGCGACTTCCGCTCAGCAGATTTCTGACAAAAACTGTGAGAGTAAATAAAATTGACATGAAAAGTTTCTAAAAAATCTGTCGTTTGGAGACAATTTTGAGCTGTAGGTCTCGACACTCATGTATAAAATTAACTCATAGCTGTGGGGAGCTAGGCCGTAATACTGACTCAATGGTTGTAATGACTGAAATAAATAATTACTTATACGTACATACTTAAATTTTCTAAGTTAATTTGATTTATGGCTATGATGCTTAAAAATCAATTTTAAATGCAAATGAAAACTAAAATTAGAAGAAAAAACATGCAAAAAACTTTAGTGTAAATGCAAAAGTTTTAGGAAGTTGCATCAAAAGTGAATTGAGAAAAAATGTGGTTGTAAAGTCAGCGTGTAAATTGTGTGTTACATGTGTTGTCTAATTGTGAGACGGCAATATTATTCATTCCAACTGCCACGTGAGGTTTTACTAGCTTCTTGCAGAAGTTATGTGGATTAGGTAGAAGAAAAAATATCATTATCTGTCATAACTCTTGTTCTTATTTTATATTTGTGTTTTACAAAATCATATCTCAGTTGATATATCTGATTAGTCTTATAAAATTTGTTGTTATTAAAAATTAAAAGATAAATTCAAAAATCACATTTTAAACACTGCAACTTCATCACCCAATCAGTTACACCCAGACCACGCATTGCGTCGTTTCGTTTTGAATTTTTTCGAAGTTCCATCGCTGCTGAATTAGTACTAATTTTCACTGTGCTTTGCTAGATTCTCGAAGTTGCGTTGTTTTGGATTCGAGTTTTTAATTTTTTTTTTTTAAATTTCCCTTTTTTTCTAAAATATGGCACAACTTTTGTTTCTAATTGCCACATGCTATCTAACTGAAAATAATACAATACAATAATATTTTCACCTTGTTTTTTAATTTTAGAGTTTAGTTTCAATTAGTGTGTTATAAATAAAGTGAATTTGTTTTTTTTTTTTATTTTTTGTATGTATGTAATAAAATTTTATAATTTTGAAATGAGGTAAATGTATATAACTAATGCCGGCATGTACCAGTAGTCGGCAGTTTTTCTAAAAATATGCAAATAAATAAGAAAAACGACCATTATTTATTAAATTTAAACCTGGTTTTGGTAGAAGAAATAGTTTTTTTTTTTGTTATTAAATGAGTAAATTTGTTTCGGATGAATAATTTTGCCAATTTTTGTCCTCATTCAGTGATGATTTTTCAACAAGTGCAGTAGTGCCAGTTTTTTAAAAAAAATTTTAGTTTAGGTGCATCCTTAAACAAGTGAGTATTTATATTAAATTAAGTGTTTTTGAAGAAAGTAAGTGATTTTAATGAAAGAAAATAGTTAAAATATTAAATTAAGAGTGAAAAATTAAGGAAATTAATATTTTTTTATAATTTCTATTGCTGCCGACATTAGGAACAAAAAATTATATGATTTCCCATTTCCGGCAGGGGGTGCCGACTACTGGAAATTGAGTTTTTTCTTAGATTAAGCTCAAATTTTATAAAATGGTTTAAAAATCATCGCTCTTGCTATTTCTTAAAATAAATGATTAAAAGCTTGATTTACCCAGTAGTTGGCATAGTTTATATTGAATACACAGAGACCTGCCGAGAATAGGACACAAGTTCAGTTTCAGGAAATATAAATTCATTAATATGTCCATCAACGGAAAAAGGCTCATACACCAATACTCCCAAGAGTCCCTAAAATGTGCTTTAATGGAAGTAAGTAATGGCACATCTACAATATTGGGTGCAAGCAAAAATTATGGCGTCCCGCGTTCCACCATACTGGACAGAATCCATGGCCGTGTTTCTGATGATGCCAGAAAAATGGGTCCACAAACAGTCTTGACTGAATCAGAAGAGGAACGTCTTGAGAAATGGTGCAAAGACCTAGCTTGACAGTTCAAGTGATAATAGTAGATGATCGAAGACCCACACCGTTTCTAAATGGTCGCCCAGGAAGAAAGTGGTATATGGGATTTTTGAAGCGACATCCCCGTCTAAGCCTTAGAGAAGCGGAATTAAGGAAGTAAAAGACTAGCAGTGATAACGGAGGAGTACATTAAAAAATGGTTTAATGAATTAAAAACCTGCCTGACCGAGCAAAAAGGTTTTGACATTTTGAATGATCCATCGCGAATATTTAACGGAGATGAAACCAGCTTTAGTTTATGCCCTAAAACTGGAAAAGTCCTGGCCCCAAAAGGATATAGAAATGTGTACAGTATCCAAAATGGAAATGAAAAGGAAACAATAACAGTGCTGCTGGTTTTCTCAGCAAATGGTCAGATAGCGGCCCCAATGCACTGTGGTCCAAAACCCCAATCTAGCCGGACAAAAGTCATTTTTTAAAATATTTAAAAAGTAATTTTTTTGTATGGTAATATGTTGACAAGTGTCTAAAGTACATAACGGCATATTTTTTTTCTATAACAAGTTAGTTTTTATGTTGTCGTCATCTATATATATGTAGCTTTTTAATGTTTAAAAAATTAGCTGCCGAATTTTGCCCAAACGATTTTTATTTCATTTAGAGTTTAACATGTCCATTACAAGAAAAGAGCTGTAATGAAAAACAAACTAACTGAGAAAACTGATGCTGTTGTTAAACACGTTGTCGCTAAGATTGATATTAAGAATGATGAAACGGATAGCTATTACAGAAAAGTAAGGCAATCTGCTCGAATGTTTGTATGCAAGGCTCACGAAAAAGGCTCACATTCGAAGATAAAAATAAATATTGGTTAGAAGGGTATTTTAATATTCCACCTAAATTTTCTTCATCTCGTGTTGAAGGATGCTTGGACGGACCTTCAACCTCCAATTATGGAATTTTTATGTAAAACTGAGAGAACAAAGCGTAGAAATGTTGCTCCTTTATTAGAGACTTGGTTGGCAGACGAACTGACTTTTGCTGCTGGAACAAGTCTTTATAAGTCCGGAAAACGAAGTGCTGCAAGCATAGTCAAAACTATAGATTCTTCTTCCTCTAAAGCATTAGAAATAAAAAATGAGCTTTTCTCCTCCACAACCAATCCCTTACACAAATGAGGAGGCGTTAGCTTTGTATGTCGATAGTGGATATACAAGACACACGTATAGTCTATTACGTGCAGGTGCCAAAAATCATAACGCTGATATTATAATATACATATATAGAGACTAGCTATACCCAGCGAGCTTTGCTACTCTCATTACAATATAAATAAAATTAGCTGTTCCCAGATATTCAAGTTTAAGTATCCATGTGATATGGAAGGTGCTACGCCTACTATTGCTAGTTCGCCTATTGTTACATGATTTGGGAATTTTGACTGTTATAGTTTTCCCAGATATACGAATTTTAGTATTTTATTTATATGGGAGATAACACGTTAACTGTAGCTAGTTCAACCATTTTTCTCACAAACGTTTATGTGGATATCAGAGTTGTCCGTGCTGAATTCGAAGATTCTAGCTGTTGCAGTTTCCATGATAAAAGACTTTTAATACTTAATTCTTAACATACAGAAATACGGTGTGAAAATTTTAGGAAAATCGGTTCAGTCGTTTTGTCGTCTTTATGCTTCAAGCAGACCCCCAAAAAAACAAATTTACATACATACACACACTCATACACACACATATACATTTGATTTTTTCTCTCTAATTGTTTATATTGATGAAATCTATAAACGTACCAAGTTTCATATCGGTACGGCTTTGCAAAAGCGAGTTATAACTTTTGTCCGCCTAGATTGAGCATTTGGACCACTGTGCAATGCGACCACCTAAAGATGTAGTAAATAGTTTGCCGGAAAATTGGTTTTTAGGCAAATTTGAAACGGGATGGATGATTAGTGAGACCTTCTTTGAATACATCGCCAACGATAGTCGATAGTGGGCTTAATGAGCACAATGTTCAGCGGCCAATTTTGTTGTTTGTGGGTGGTCATATATCCCACATGACATCAGAACTAAGCAAGTTTTGCGAAGAGTACGGCATTATTTTGTATGCCTTTCCTCCTAACACCACCCATATTATGCAGCCTGCGGATGTTAGCGTGTTTAAACCGCTTAAAACAGAATGGAAGAAAACCGTAAGGGAGTGGCAGTTAAAGCCTGAAAATAATAACAAAGTAGTTTCAAAGTCTTCGTTTTGCCCACTACTTAATATGGCCCTTTCTAATATAGATTTGGTAGACACACTTAAAAATGCGTTTAGAAAATGTGGTTTATACTCTCTAAATCCTGAAAACCTTAACTACACCAAATGTGTTCAAAACCATTCGGAAACATTGGCCATTAAGCACAATTAAATTGATTACTTATTTAATTTACTTAATTACAATTAATTTTAAAGTTTTTTTAATAGATCTCATAATTAAACATTGAATAAGTAACTTTTATTTTATTTTAAATAAAAATAATTTGAATTTCTATATGACGTTATCTCTTCTTTAACAAAAATTTTAATGCCGACTATTGGATAATTTTTTGCCGAAGTTAGGAACACATGTGCCGAGCACTGGAAAAATCGATGATTTAATCAAAATATAGAAATTACTTATAATTTGCCATTTTAATGTTCAAAGTTGGTAAATGGATCTAAAACTAAACTAATCACAGAATTGTAATAACTAAACAACAGTACTTTCCCATTTCTAATCAGACCAGTTTGAAAAAGAGAAAAAAATAAAACTACCGACTACTGGTACATTTACTCGTTTACTTTGTTCTTTAAAAAATAGTATTTTCGTAACCATTGAACCGATCTTTATATGGTTTTCTATAGAAAATCATAACTCAATTCATTTTGTGTCGTGTTTTTTTGGAACGTAATCACGACGCAAAGTGAGGTATGGGTGTATTAGTGAAGTATGTATAGAAAGAACTTGCCGTAAAAAATTCGAAACAAAATTGTATATCAAGTATTAAAAACGATGCCGATAGAACTTTTTAGTTCGCCACAGATTTTTTTTTGTATATACATTAAGTTATACGAGTAAAAAAAATGAAATTTTTTCAATAATATTGAATGTATGTGATATCAAAAGCAGAATAACTGCAGTCTTTGTGTGGCTGTTTTCATCGTTTAACAAATCGTAGACGAAATTGTTCCTGTCTGCAGCCCATAGAGTTTGTAATTTTATTAAATTCATCAGGTACCAGGTTAATACAGAAATCATAGATGATGACAAATGACAATGGCAAGTGTGAATTGTGACACAATACAACAACAATTGCCAGACATTTATAACTTGAATTGGCCTGTACGTCCAAAGAATACAATTTTCTATAATCACGCACACAAACATTTGTACATTACGAAGGAGCAGAACCAGAACAAGATGAAATTAACTCGTACACAGACCCACAGACACATACATAACTAAAGAGTAAGAGTTTGAATTTCTTTATGTATTGTAGCAGAACCTGTTTAATGCATATTTATGGTATTGGAGTGTATTTGGAAACAACAATAACAAGCAAAAAAGATTAAAGGAGCAAGCACAAGGGCCCATAGAGGAAATCAATGAAAATGAAGTTGAACTCAATTAGTAGTTTACACATGCCATGTAAGATACGCATACATCTACACGCAGGTCTCGATACGAATCATCAATTTTCTTCTCATGTTACTTGTGATTGTGTCTGAATAAACAGACAAACTATTTGACTTACGAATTTGACAACAAACATAAACATTCCATCCCATATACTCACTCGTACGTACATATCCTATGATAGTTTTAGAAGTTCATGATTTTTTTTTTGTGCATGTTTGGTGTTATTTTGTTTTCTCCCATAGTTTTTGTTTTCTTCAGTTTTAGCTTTTGTATATGTATATATGTATGTATGCATGTATGTCTGGCATGAGAGCAAATTGTAAATACTTGTCAAATTGTTTCTCTTGCTTTTATTTTTGTTGTCCTGTTCCTCTGTTTTACATAAAAGTGCATTGTTTTCTACAAAATTCCTTAACAACAGTCGTAACAACACAAACACAGACACATTCTAATAATAACAAAAAAATAAAAAATTAAGAATAAAAAAATAAAATAAAATAATTTCAAAATTTTTTTCAACTGCAGCATCTTTTGATTCGTTTTTATTTCTTATAAATTCTTTTTCATTTATTTTTATTTGATTTAAAACAAATACAAGCAAAATATGTATGTAACAACAATAAGACTCGCAAAATGTATGTAAATGTCGGTTTTTTTGTTTTTTTTGTGAATTATCAAATGTTATCACAGTGTTTCGAATAAAAAAAATTTTTTATTATCTTCTGATATATGTAAGTTCAAAAATGAAGAACGAAAAATAGTTTAAAAGAATCTTTAGCAAAAAAAGGTTAGAAAACTTGCGAATAACAAAAAAAAAAAATAACCAAACAATTTGTTGCATTAAACTGCTTATAGTAGATACCATAATGCACCTGACCACGTTATCACTTTTAAAACCATTAGCAATACACAATTTGATAATTACAAAGGCGATAATGGTTAAACAACAGCTCTTATTCAAACCATGTATCAGGACGTTATTATTGCATTAGAAAAAAATTATTTACGATGAATTAAACAATATTTAAATCGATCTGAAAAACATGAAAACAAAAACGAGAAACAGTATAAAAGAAAACATAGATGATAGTGCCTCTACCGACAGTGGAAAATGCTTGGAAAACCCTATTCACGGAGTGCACAACTGAAGATGATAGTGTTGACAATTCTAACGATATTGACCAGGAAATTATATACTTGGCCTACTCAATATAATGTTCGCGTACAAAAGATTCTAGAAAGAAGGCTCCTCTTCAAATTAATATGGTAGAAACTTACCGACATAATTTACAATTCCCATTGGCAAGCTGTCTAAAGTTTTTAACTGTATAAGTCATACTACGAAAATTCTTGGAGAAATGGTTGTGGATGAGGTAAAAATTTGTTCGGTAAAGAGAACAGTAACCTCTAGTCTTCGATAGTACCGAGATTTAACGACAAGACAAAAATATCATTAGAAAAGAGAGCGAATTTTTTAATCCTACTTTACTTGAAATGCCTATTAGAAACGAAATATGGTAAGAAGTGTATCTCTTTTTATATATAATATTCATGTCTTGTTTTTTCCGTAATATTCTGTATAGATACCTATAAATATAATTTTTAATTAATTTTTATTTATTTATTTTTTTAAATTTTTCCATTCATTAATTAATTTTATTAGAAATAAAATATGTAATAGTACATGTGAACAATTTTAAATTCGATAAACGTGCATACGGAACCAGTTACTGATTTTAAACCTTTGAATATTGGTCAATAGTATGCCAATTATTGGACATTAACATTCATTTACATCGTGCTTGATATCCATTGATAAGATAATGTAGACAATTAACGTACAATATGTTGGATTATTACGTAATAGAAATTTACCAAATAGGAAATTACATATTTGCAGTTATCTGTTAGCTTTAATAGATTTGTTAAAAAGTATTTTCTAAATATATTTGAATTGCTTTATTTTTTTATTAAACTATTTCGCCCTATTTTTGCTTTTAAATTGTAAAACAAAGAAATGATTGCCAATATCTTATGAATCCTAGCATTAATTGTTGAATTATCTAGTAGATTAGATCTCAAAATGTATACAGGTTGTTCCAGACTTTCGACTTTTCGCACTTACGACCATTTTTCTTCCAATTTTTTTCATAGAAAATAGTTAAAGAAGACAAATATGTAATTGCGGGGAATCCCTAACATATATGAGAAAAATTAAAAAAAAAACAAAGTAAAAAATTCAATTTACATATTCCATTACAAATATTTCATTACAAATAATACATTACATTAGCTAAGTCGGAATTTTTTTAAGTGAATAATTTTATATCATCCCAAAAATGGCTGGAACTGACCCTCAAAGTTAGTAATATAGTATCTAATTTTTTCTTAAATTTTTTTATATGAAATTCGATTTACGACTTAATCGGCTTACGACCGATGACCAGGAACCTATCTCGGCCGTAAGTCGGTATAAAATTAAAGAATATTGTAAATAACGGATGATTACGAAATGAATGCGAATTCTATCGTGCTTTGAAGAAAAATAAATTCGAAATTTATTTAAAAAAAAGTAAATGTACGAGTTTATAATTTGAAGTTTTTGATCTGATTACGGTGTTAAAAATAAAAATCTCTTTGGCCGATCAATTGCCAAAAAAAATTTGGGGAAATTAGGAATAGGCAGCATGGATGTTGCTAAGCAACCAGATATTCATCATCAAATAATTATCAATAATTTAAAGGTAGGTGAATAAGCAGAGAAGCCACATAAATTATTGGAACGAAATTCCAAATGTAATTGATTTTCTGCTCAAACAGAATGAAATCGAACCATTTCTTAAGGGAGTGATAATTTATGATGAAAAGTGTATAATTTACGACAATAAATTGGGAAAAATATCACGGACTAAAGTTTTTCAACAGTAGCACTACAAATCCATGATTGACACTAAACGTGGTTATACTAATATACCAATATTTGGCCACCTGACTCTGACACTGTCTCAAAGTTTGGGGCAGTGGTGGAAAAAATTGAAATATTGAGGTAGATGACTTTGTTCTTTTCCGATTTAGTGAAATATATGCTAGTTAAACATTCCACCTCTCGACAGACATACATAAGTATATATACATATATATACCATAAACCATAACAGAAACTTCTCTTCTATGCCACATAAAAGTTTTGTCTCTCGATCGGTGCAAATTAAATTTGCTTTCATCATTACTATTAGAATAGAACTACAAAGTATATTACGAGCTGAGTAACTTCGACCAGAGTAATAGATGTAGAGTAACAGACCAAAGGTTCTGGTGGGACACATTCATGATCCTCACACTAATAAACTATTTACTAGACTATCAGGGCACTAAAACTAAATAACTGGTGATTTTTTAGCTATTATCTTCTTGGCATCACTGGTTTAAACAGCTCACGCACGTTTCGTATTTTTTTTTCTCTACAAACGAACAACGCTTACAAATCATTGAATTTTATTATCAAAATGCGTGCTCTGTTCAGAAAGTTCATCGCGCGCTTCTTTCATTTTATGGTCAGTATAATCGACCCACTGAAGCGGCTATTCGGGCTATTGTGACTAAATTTTGCACCAAATTTACATTGTTGGACATTAAACCACCAACACGCTTACGTAGAGTGCGAACTGAAGAAAATATCGCAGCTGTATCGGCCAGTATTAATGATGACCATCAATTATCGATTCGTCGCCGTTCGCAGCAATTGGGCCTCTGTTACTCAACAACATGGAAATTTTTAGGTGTGAAGCCTTCCAAAATACAGCTGGTGCAAGAATTGAAGCCGAACGACCTACCGCAACGCAGAATTTTTGGTGAATGGGCACTTGGAAAGTTGGCCTAAGATCCACTTTTTTATCGAAAAATTGTGTTCAGCGACGAAGAACATTTTTGGCTCAATGGATACGTAAATAAGCAGAATTGTCGATTTTGGAGTGAAGATCAGCAAAAGCTACCAATTCATCCAGAAAAAGTCACAGCTTGGTGCGGTTTATGCCCTGGTGGCATCATTGGACCGTACTTCTTCAAAGATGCTGCGAATCGTAACATAACTGTGAATGGTGAGCGCTACCGTGAGATGATATCCAACTTTTTTTGCCCAAAATGCAAGAGCTTGACTTGCATGACATGTGGTGTCAACAAGCATGCATTTTTCTGAATTTTATGTGTTTTTTTGAAAAAATTTCCTATAGCTCTTAAAATATCACCCATTATTAAATCCATAAATTCTATAAATATTGATATGCGATATTTTATGATGACTCATTGTAAGAACAGAATACAATCGAAGAATTCCAAGAACAGAATGTCGACAAAATGCTGCTGTGAGATAGATCTAGTTCATCAGTTAGAACACATAGGGTCCATCATGGTACCAAAGTGTTCCGATACACTCTAATCCCGAATCCACTCGGAATGCTATTCATCTATATAGTAGGCACCTGGGTACCTTTTTCCCATATACAACCCCGCCCACAGATTAAGCAATTTCATCGTGTACCAGTTTTGGTCAGACTTTTCGCGCCGTTCTGCCCGTATCCGGCATTGATGGACGTAAAAACTCGCAGGTCTTTAGAGGAGTGGAGGTTTCATCTAAAAGTTCGGTGGTGCCACATTTGGATAGTTCATCCGTTTTTTAATATTCATAGGCAAAAAATATCAATGCTAACTCAACGCGAGAGTCGCTGTGGTCTAGTAGGTAGTGTGTTGGCTTATTAGACGTGAGGCCTCGGTTCAAACTCCGGGTCAGGCATCTCCTACTGAACGAAATACGAAAAAATATTTCTACGACGACTTCATCTCAGCAGATTTCTGGCGAAAATGCTGAGAGTAAATAAAATTGCCATGAAAAGTTTCTCAAAATCTGTCGTTCGGAGACGACTTTAAACTGTAGGTCCCGCCACTCATGCATAAAATTAACACACACAACATGAGTGGTGTGAGAAACTAGGTCGTAATCCTGACTAGAGGGTTGTAATGACCAATTATGTATGTATGCAACTCAACGCGAAAACCAATTAATTATCGAGTTTTTTGCATAAGAAACTTGGCATTAGAAATGCAAATTACCAGCAGGTTTTGAAGAGTTTTCTTTCATATTCTTCTTGTGAAAAGAATTGGCTTCAGGTCGAATTTTTTTATTTCTTATTATTGATCCCAACTTAATCGAAATCAAAATTCTGCGCTAATTGGAAAAAAACAGTCCATAACACGCAACGAACGAATCGAGCGTTGAGTATATCTTTCTAAAAAATTTAGATACAGTTTCGATCAAACCGGTCTGATCAAGTCTTGCTTTAAATGTCAATCCTAACAATAAAAAATTTTTTTTAATTATTTTCTGTATAAGAGTGCCTTTTCTTAACCCAGCTGGTAAGGAAACCATAAATTTTGTTTACAAATTTCAAACAACTTATCGTTATAAATATAATTCTGCACTAGAAATGCTTTTGAAAAAATATATTTTGATTTGAAAGGTAAAATGAAGACAAATAGCTCAGTTCTATAAAAAAAGTCTTAAAAATAAAAGTAAGAAGTATTAAGAGATTGAATCGTTTGTTACATATACACTAGTGGACTTAAGTAAATACGTTAAATTAAATGTTTTTTCAATTTGGTATGTATTGATTTCATGCTAAAAAAAAAACTAAAAAAATGTATGGCATTAAACTAGAGCCTATTTCTTGAGGAAAAAATGCTTTAATACACTACAATATATCTAAAAAATAATTAAATAAAAGGAACCTCTTTATTGGCCTTTTCTAATAATACTGCATTCCAGCAGATAGGAAACGATTTACTTCTCGGTTGCAGTCGTCGGTTGTGCAGTTGTTATGTGCTTATCAAAAATTATTTCGAGCCTTCATATTCTTTTCTGATAGAGTAAGTTCATTGTACGATCACTTATCGTTTTGTTCAAAGCTTTGGTATCGATTTTTGGTGTTCTGACATTTCTGGTAATCATATTTCACCCCACCAAGTGCACATCTCCATTCGTAAGAAATCTAGGCCCACCACAGCCAGTGCCACATTTCCTCGTTTTATTAAAAGGCTAATTGTTCTAAGGCAGCCGTTTAGATTTTTTACTATACTTCGACAAGATTCAGTGTGTTTGATATTTTGTCTAAAATTCGATTGCGATCGGAATACGGTGTAACTTAATTTTTTTTACAAAATCATTCCGATTTTCATTTTACATTAAACTTATGTTCGTTCTATTTGTGTATTTGCTGTTTAGAGAAGAGAGTAGTGCGTCGCATCGTTTTGTCTTTCTAGCAATTCTGTGTAATTTTATGTTTTGTTGCATTTGATTTGCTTGTATTGTCTTCTTATAGACGATTCTTACAAAGAAAAAATTAAAGAAAAACGAAAGAAAGTTGAAAGAGGAACGCATAGAGAGAAAAGCAAAAAGGGAAAGAGAAAAAAGAAAGCATTTCCTTACTTACTTACTTACATATACACAAGATGATGTTCATGAACAAATTCCATTAGACTAAATTAAATGGAAATATAATTTGTATTGTTTTTAAAACTTTTCCAACTTAGAAGGGTAAACACAATTCAACTCAATTTGTGTCTGTTGCGACAGCATCTTTACAACATAAATGTAGTGCACTTTGTTGTTTAAGAAGTACTTTTAAAAGAAACAATAAAAGTGTACTACAACCATCTCTACTACTGCAGTAGTAGTTGGTTGTACTAAAACTACCACTACAACTATTATAGGCAATAATAAAACTACTACTACTACACACTAATGTACGATGTACTCGTACAGTAAACTCTTGCTACGTATTTTATAAATGCTTCAAGTTGCAACAGATCTTAAGACGTTCTTGTTATAAAAATACAAACAAACACACGGTCTACCAAAGAGCCCACTGCAAGTCATATACTATAGAATAGAACAGCTTCTTCAACGTAATAAAATGTGTTGAACATCAACAATTGCACTCGTCCTACTGCAGCAGCTTAAATTGCGATACATTACATTACAGATACAAATAAGTTATACGATAGCACTTCAAACAGACAACGAGGAGGCAGCAGCAAGATGCTGCTGCAACATGCCTAAAACATGTGCCCATAGAAATACCTACTAACTCCATTAAGTTCTTAAATCTTTTACTTCAGGAGAGTCGTTCGTAGACGTAGAATTGTGTATATCGTTGCCGCAATAAAACTGTACTAAACTTGCTGTGTGCAGCAGTGCTTACAGTGGTGTGGTAGTAGTCCTACTTTCGAATAACCCATTCGGATGTTCGGTTTGCATTGTGAATACTTAGTTGTGTTCGTTCACATCTACTGCTATCTGTTACAAAAAGTTACAACGCGATGCCATTGAAAGGCTATAAAAAAACAACTTCAACTGTAATAATAGTTAAAACAACAACAACAACAATAATAACAAAAATACGTACTAGACAACAACAGTAAAGAAAAGTGTTTATTGAATGAAAAGTTTTGTCTGGATGCCTGTCTGTTAGCCGATCAGCTCTCTTTATTTGGTCAATTGTAATGTTCAGTTCAGTTGTGCAAAGAGAAAGTACCCACAATATACCATCAGTGTTACCATACAGTTTTTTTTATAGTACAACGTTTTATTTAAGAAACAAAAAAAACTTAATTTTGCTATAATAAACTTTCTTATACACAAATGTACTCATTTTCTAATTAACAATTAATTTACGACATAAAGAGTATGTTAAATTTTTAAATTAAAAAAGAACTATTTCTTTCCAATAAAGTGGGAGAAAAGGAAAAAGTTTGGAAACCGATACTAATTGTGGCGTGATATTACCTGCAGCGAAAAGATCAAAATCAATGTGCTCAAGAACAGTGTCGGCACAATGGTCCAGAATACAACACGCATTACACAAAGCTAGTGCAACATGTATGGATTGATTTGCTTAGAATAGAGTTGATTTAATTTAATATGTTGGGTTTCCTGGTTGAGTGAGAGTTGTGGGTTCGATACCCGCTAGAGACTCTGGTCCGAGCACAAGGTCGAATTTACTCAGCTCGTAAAGAAATAAATAATTTGTAATTATATTGTAATTAATTAATAAATAAATAAAATTAATTTGTTATTGAAATTATGACTCAGAAAATCTTGGGGGTATCATGATTATGTCATCTTACCGTTTTCTGAGTATGATAATAACGACGGAATCTCTTGCCGACTTTTTAACGAGTGGCGGGCGTGTAATGGAGGAAACAAAATGTTCAGTTGCATCAGAAATATCAATCAACTTACAACTCTTTACGACTTGTCGGAAAGTTATCACGTCCGTTTCCATCAGTCTAGACGAAATGATAACAAATAACGAGCAATATAGGCGCTTTTCTGCCGTATTGTTCTTTTATGGAGCTTAAATTCTTTTCCACCCATTACCCTGCAAATATACAGTAATCCTTCGATTTACGTCGCCTCGAATAACGTTGTTTCGATTTACGTCGTCAAATTTTTTGTTCCCTCTAACTTCAATTTGCGTCGTCATTCGATAAATCGAGGGATTACTGTATCTTTTTTATGTTCCTTGTTAAAAACATACTACTTTGTAGTATGAGCAATACGAAATTCGATTTACGTCGTTTCGATTTACGTCGCCTTTTTTGGAACCAACTGCGACGTAAATCGAGGGATTACTGTATAGTATACTTTGTCCTACCGATTTCTATAACCAATTCAATTTTGAATTTTTTTTTTTAATTGTATGTTCTTCTCTCACAGTGATTTATAGTCGTTATTTTTGCATATCTTTAGCTATAATTTAATACAGAATTCATTAAGAGTGAATTAAATATGAGATTACTCTTGGTGTAGCAGGTCATAGTCACTGGTAGGGATCGAACTGACATCTTTCACGATGTCACTATTCTAAATGAGAACCCGATTAATAACGTCTGCATTATATTTTCCACTATGTTCAGTGGTGTGGCCGCTATTGGTATGGCATGTGCGCATATTGTTGCCATAAACTCTGTCTTCCTTTTTTAGTCCGTTTCGATGGGCTAATATAACATTAAATCAGTTACGCTAAATTTATTTATAGCTTGTCTTCGACTGTAGTCTCTTCACCTTTAATAACAGATCTACCAAATCTATTACAGTAGAAGCAGCAGAACCATTCTACTTTGTTTAGAATGGTGGCATTGATTGCAGTACCCATATGAATAGTATATATTGCAGAAATCATGCCATCAATGAATTGAATGGTACCGCGATGCTTAGTCTGGATATTATTAATATTTTCGAAGATATTCTCATAATCATAATTGTTTTGGGGCGGCATGGTCTTCTGACTCATCAGCAATCGTTGTAAGCAATTCAGTTAAAACTATTTGCTAATGAATTTTTCTTATAGGAAAAGAGTAGACTTTGGCAAAAATTTAAAGCACTGCCAGTAATAACAGTAAAAAACTAACTGTTAATTAATAATTATATTTTCTATTGAATTACGCTTTCGTACTTAATATTTATAAAAACCATCAATATTATAACTAAATTTGGGTTTTGTTCCTAATATTGGGGACTTTGAGTCTCACTAGGCATCGTCGGAACTGCACAAAAGATAAAGACAGTGTCTCTTTTTTGTGGAGTACATATACATACATAATTGGCCGTTACAACCATTCAGTCAGGATTACGGGCTAGCTTCTCACACCACTCATATTGTGTGTGCTAATTTGTTTATACATTAGTGGCGGGGCCTATTTACTATCAGAGTTTTTGCCAGAAATCTGCTGAGAAGAAGTCGCGGAAGAAATATTTTTTCATACATATTTCTTTTCTGATGTCTGACCTGGGGTTTGAACCTTGTCCTTTCGTCTAATAAGCCAATACTAATAGACTACGGCGACTTGAAGAGTACATATATCAATTAAAAAAAATACAATCAGTCTATTCCGCCAGTAATTTATTTCTTACATTATTCTTTCCGCTCTGATCAGTTCCACGCGTTTTTAAACAATATAAGCTATGTTTCAATTATGATAGAATAAAGAGACTTGTCTTCACAAATCTAGGTGAGACATACAACTTTAGAAAGTAGTATTATTACGAACAAACTTTAGAAATTTAATTGTTAATGTTATTAATTAATTAATTTAATGTTAAAATATAATTAGATAGGGACAGATACGTGAGAGTGCTCCATAGAAAATGAAGCCAAAAATTGTCGTGAATACTGCATGCTATAACGCTGAATGAAAAAATAAGTGCCTGGGAACCACATCTGACCGAAGCCTTTGTTTTAATTTTAGCTACCAAAGTATGCAGACAATGGTAATTGGTAACCGACGAACTGCTTGAGAATCTTCTTTAGAATGCAAACGGCGTCTGTGTAAAAATGAATGAAATTTTTCAAATTTTTTCAGAAAAGTGAAATGAAATAGTGCAAGTATCAGTGACGCGCTTACGTCAAAATTATGTGCAAAAAACATTGAAGCCAAAATTTTGTATTTACATCGTTCAAAGGTGTTTGATTCCTGCCGTTGATAATCTCCACACATTTCTTATACAAAATGTGTTACATGCAAAAATATGGCAAATACTTATAAGTATACTGCGACTGTGAACTCCAGAGAATATAGAGCTCAAATAGGTTGCTTATGCGCCATCCCGTTGGTTATTTCAAAACGAATAATTTTAGGAGAATGACAACATCAGATAAACATGCTTATGTAATGCACGAAACTGTTAAAAGAACTCCTAGAATTTGGAAAAATATTATTTTTACAAAATATTTGGAAGGCATTAATGATAAACCAGCGCAACTGGGAATCTTAAAAGGGTTGTTGTATTCAAGCCTTCTTTGTGAAACTCCAGACTTGGTTAGACAATAAGTAACGATACAATGCTGAGTAAGAGATTATGTTGACTATTTACAATCGTTTTTACCGCAATTTTCTGACTGGTCTGTCAACTGTAACTGTTATTATTTATGCTCCGCTAAATTTCATTAAACAGCCCAGGTTCGAATTTCATTGAAATTGAAAAAAAACGTTTATCACGGTTTTCGAATTTCAAATTAAATCAATCCACCTAAGAAGCCTCTACACGACCTGAAACAGGAAAAAAGATAATATCACAAGAAGGTTGCGCCACCTAGTGGAAAAAGAGGTAGGAATCAACAATCAGCAAGATTCGCCAGCACTACGCCAAATACTCGGAGGACGTTGTTTCTAAGCCCCATTATCATAGGATTTGCTTCAGCAGACCAATCACCTGCTTAGCTGGAACAAAAAAAATAGGTGAAAGGAAACAAATTCATTCAAACTCTTGGAATTGATCAATTCAGTCACAAGTTGCTTCTAGAAATTCCCGTAAAATTAAAAGTACGCTAATAGCAAATCCAAGAAGATGTATTCCAGACCATCAATTTAGCATTAGAGTTAGACATCAGAGCTCCAAGGAACCACTCAGTTTGCTGGAATACATAAGACTATCATTCTTAGAGAAGAAATATTGCTCAGTGTCTCTCAAGCATTCGGCGAATTCTTACACGGAAGTCTGGTTTATAAATTATATGGGGCTGTTGTGTTACAGTGCTAATGACACTCCTTTTCTTTGAATATATATATGAGCCTTTGGGAAACGTCTTTGTATATTTAAGAAAGATTTTTTAGTTGGAGGAATGGTTAAAGCTCTGAAAAATTAAAGTAAATGTATAAAAATAAGTTCAAATAACATTCGTACTATGGCAGAATACCTGCCTAACGCACTTTTAAGTTGTGGCTCTACTTTCACAAAAAAAATATTTTAGCGTTCACATTGACAGAAAATTGCATAAATGGTGGATTAAAATTAGTTCAAATCTATTTAAAAGTCTTAAAAAGTCTAATTGGATAAACTTTCAACGAAGGGTAAGTAAGGTTAGTAAGTGGCTGTCCACTCAAAAAGTTTGGATAGATTCACATAGGCCACTTTAGGTCCATTGTGATACCGCTGTTCATAATTTTTTCCAGTTTTTGAACAATTCAGAGCAGCTGATCAACAGCCTTATACTACCAATATATATTATTGATAGTTCACTTAAATTGTTCATATAATAGACACCAAAGTACTTTTTATCCTCTAATATAGTGGGTTAAGAACAGTTTCCTCCTCTTCCTCATCTCTGCATCTTCTGTAGAAGTCATTTGATGGTCAAGACCGATGTGCCAGTTCATCTGCATACACCCGGAATATCATTATGCCATAAACATAATGATATGAGCGTCATATCAATTGGCCATTTCGTTGAGATGTTCGGTATTTATTACCTCAGAACACATTTCCTTGACAGTCGAATGGCTATCAGAGATATTTGAGTAGTAATCGTGTTTTTTTTTTTTTTTTGTAATATGTTTCTCATTTTTTGATCAAATTGTAAAATATTTTGTTTTAAACCTTTGTGAATAATATTAGTAATACGAATAAATTAAAAAATGTTTTTGTTTTAAGACTAAAAACAACTGTTTTTAATGAAATCGGGATATCGGCTTGCCGCAATACATCCTTCCAGGCGCCTCTGCTTCTTGCGCGCCTACGCCAGTTGGTCACACCAATCGATGACAAGGCTTCCTCGATTTATTCCTTCCAACGGACACAAGGTCGTCCTCTTCGCCGACTTCCGCAGATCCCCGCATAATACCCGTCTCGCCGGAGCATCCTCCTCCATTCGAACGACATGGCCGAGCCAGCGCAGCCGCTGAATGTTAATACGCTGCGCAACGTTTATGTCGTTGAGGAGCTCATACAGCTCACTGTTGGATCGGATGCGGAAATCATCGCCAACTTTTACTGGACCGAAGATCTTACGCAGTACTTTTCTCTCCAATACTCTCAAGGCTATAACATATACTTTGTTTTGCTCTCATTTACTGCCAAACCCATCTTAGCAGACTCCCGTTCAATAGCACTAAAGGCAGCAATAACATCTCGCTTGATACGTCCTATGATGTCAATGTCGTCAGCGTACGCAAGCAACTGGACACTTTTTTGGAAAATAGTGCCATTACGATGCACTCCCGCCTTTCGCAGAACACTCTCCATGACGAAGTTGAAGAGGTCGCATGATAAGGGGTCGCCTTGTATGAAACCTTGCACGGTACCAAAAGTTTCGGAGCTACAGGAATCGCTCAACGTCATTCTGCATAGCCTTATCAGCTTCGCAGGCATACCGAGCTCAGACATTGCGGCAAAAACACGATCCCTTATTTGGCTATCGAAGGCTGCCTTATAGTCGACAAAAAGATGGTGTGTGTCGACTTATTTTTCTTTTCCAGGATTTGGCGTAGTGTGAAGATCTGGTCGATGGGGGACTTGCCAGGCCTGAAGCCGCACTGATAAGGTCCAATCAGTGTTTTGACGAGTGGCTTCTGTCGTTCACACTATAGGCCTGTAAGAACCTTATATGCGATAGGGAGAAGGCTTATACCCCTGTAGTTGGCGCATATCGTAGGGTCTGCCTTTTTCAGGACAGAACAGAGGGCACTGAGGTTCCAATCGTTGGGCATACTTTCCTCTAGCCATATTTTGTAAATAAGCTGGTGCATGCGCCCTACCAACTCATTACATCAGGTCTTAAACAATTCAGCGGGGAGGCCAACAAAACCTGCCGCTTTATTGTTTTTAAGACGCATAATTGCGACTTTGACCTCTTCATGGCTAGGCGGCGGAATCTCCACGCCGTCATCATCGATCGGGTTCGGAACATCATCTCTACAGGCGGTATTGGTTTCGTCATCTCCTCGTAGCAGAGTAGAGAAGTGTTTCCCCCACAACCTCAGCACCACCTGCGAATCTGTTACCAAGTTTCCATTCTCATCTTTGCAGGAAGACGCTCCGGCCTTATAACCCTCGGTTAGACTCTTAACCTTTTGATAGAATTTTTGAGCGTCATTCCTACATCTATACACTATAAAACTTTATCGAATTTTTTTTCAATTATTATTGAAATCCACGAGAACACTTGGGAGACCTTCCTTCAGTTTGTCGTCGAATATTGCCGTTTGGATGTGTAAATGAAGAATGAACAATTTTGTTATCACTCCCGATGTTTTTTAAATTCCAAAAACAACTGTCAGTGATTGTTGGTCGTAACTTTAACTACAACAATATCAACAATTCTTCTACAAAAGATTGAATCACAGCCAGGCATAAAGGGAGGTGGAATGACTATTTCATCAAGTGTCGTTTGGTCATCCGCATACATTCTTTTGAAGCATTCATTGCGTGCCCAGACTTCATTCACCAAATATATGTGTATATGTATGTATGTACTCGTATTGTGAGTATATGGAAAAAACACTTCCTACAAGTCCTTTTGTATTCAAAGAAAACTTTCTATTACGGAAAATTTAACAATTAAAAGATGAAACTTTTCAAACTAACAACAAACTTGTTACAAATTTTTCGTTGTTGCTTTAAAAATTTTTTTATTTAATTTATTTATATATTTTTAGTTTTTGTTGTTGTTGTTCTTGTTGTATTGTTTGAAATTGTCACAAGAAACAAAACAAAAAATACAAAAAAAAAGAAGAAAAGATTAACAACATGGTAATGATTTCTATTCCTTTGACAAAGAAGCCAAAAGAATTGCCATGAAATGCAAAAACTTTTTCTATTTGTTCTTCAAGTGCAAATATTTCTTCCAACGGAGTGTGAGAAAGATAAAGATATGTCGTAGAACTAAAAGAAGGAGATAGTGATGAGGAGTAGAAGGAAGAAAACATAGACCAGCCGTTTACAATAGTCAAAAAACAATTTGAAAATCTTTTGATTGGTGAAAGTAAGAAGGCCTTTTTGTAATTAAATGAAATTTTTATCAAAAAAAAAAGAAAATTAAGACCAAATATTTTGGCTGAAAAAAAAAGAAAAAATGTTTATAAAGTATGCAAAATAATATGAAGCCTTACACACATGTTCATACACCTTGTCTTCAATCTTATGCAGCCACGTACAAAGGAATAATCGTTTATAATCGACCTTAAGATCCTTGGGGCAAACAATTTCTTTGCATATTTTAGCAATTTGCAACATGTGTAGTTATTGTTGTTGTTGTTGTTGTTTTCATTGTTGTTGTAGTTATTTGTTGATGCTGTTTGCGGATTGCGGATGTAATAAGTATTTATATGCCAAAAAAAAAAATAAGAAAAAAATAGAACAAAAAAATCTTTTTAAAAAGCCTTCACAAAGGCACAATAATAAAAAGACGCCAAATATAGACTTCAAGTACTTGTACCATGTAGAAGTAAGAAGACAAAAAACAAAAACATTTTTATTGAATTGGCAAGGATGTGCATCACTTGATAATTGTTTCCTTTATTGCAGTCAGTTGTAGCATATCAATTGGTGGATATTTAAAACGTTGTCTTAAAATTTTTTTCTTTTTTTTAAATTTAAAATTAAAATTTTCTATTTACATTGTAGCTAGTTAAGTACATACTTGTGTACACAATTCTTTTCCAATAATGGGGAATGCAGGACGTAGGGGGTCCCTTTGTACTTTCGATACGATCGGAAGCTATGGTTTTCAGTTTTTTGTTTATTTTCTGTTCTTAGTCATTAAGGTTTAAATTTCAAATTAAATTATCAGAAATTATCACGATTTTCATATTCGATACAATTTAAAAGCATGCATAATTTTCACGTTGCTTTTTCGTGTAAATAAATAATAATAATGTTATAATATATTTAAAGTAGGACGATTATACTCGCCTTGGCAGTGAGGGATACCCTGTCAAAGACGAGTATACTCGTCTTTGGCAGCGAATGGGTTAAACAATTTTATAGTTTCCATGTAACGTGAATACACAACGTCACACAAGAAATCTGTTGGAGCTTTATATTCAGAAAATAAATATTTCCATGGAAACCAAATCTTATTTGATGGCGCTTTGATATTGTTCGCTGGAGAGGTCATACAAACACCACCTGTTATATTAAAATCAACAGCAAATAAATTCGTGTTTAAAACTATAAAAGCTTTTAAGATATGTGCGTTGAAATATTAAGACTCATATATGCGTGATTTTTATTGGTAACATTGATGGTAACATGCCAAACAGACATAATACCAACGAGCAGATCGACACGGTCGTTCAAGTGATAAAGTAAAGCAAGTAACACTATTCTGTCACATGTTTTAATAAAATCTGGTATACAAGATTAATTCATAAAATTTAAAACTCACCTGCCATTCAAAGTAAGAAAGATTAGGGACACGTAACACAATTCAATTGAAATGTGGAATAATTTACAAAACATCTGACATGCATATTCTTAAAAATAAAAATATAGTAACTATTCGAGATGATACAAATGTTTCAAATTTTAAAATCAAGAGAGTTTTTCGTATATTACATTAAAATTATTTAAGTGCAATATAAAAATATAAAAATACATCCGCTGACTAAATAAAAGAGCGTAAGAGTACGTGTTGAACTGAGGACTGAATTTATGGGGAGAGCAGAATGGAGAAAACCGTCTTCAAATGCTGATCTCAATTTCAGAACACTTTTTCCTTTTTTTTTCTTATTTTCCGGTCAATTTAAACCACTTCACCAAGTACATACATACATACATACGTAATTGGTCAGGGCTCGAACCCTGGCTTCAAGTCTAATAAGCCAACACACTAGACTATGGCAAGTAGAGTTCGAAAACTTTTTATTAAGGTCTTTTTTCGTAATTTTGACTTTATATTCACAATATTTATCCCAAAAATTAAATTTTAAAAGACAATGATTTTTTAATAGCAATTAACCAAATTAGACTAAATTTTAAGCTCAGATTGTACAAGCAAGAGGCCAAAATTCAATTGAATTGCAGTACAATGTTAAAAAAACGAGAGCTTAAATTAATATCATAGCGCCCTCTGTTGGTTATTTGTCATCATTTAAACAATCGTGTTTATGTCACGAGGGATGGGAAGTGTCGATCGTTGAATGTAAACAATACGTGTAGACTCCTTCTGGACAATTGTGTCATGGCGTGGGCATCGTTAGTGTAGATTATTAATATATATATGTTCCTCTTACTCCTCTAGGGAGCATAGGGCCGCAACAAGTTGGTTCCAATAAACCCGATCGTCAGCGCAGTGTTTCACTTCGTTCCACTGTAAATGTAGTTTGGATAATTCGATTGTGATTTGGCGTTTCCAGGTGTGTGATGGTCGTCCGATGCGCTTGCTTCCCTGGGGTCTCCAAAATAACTGTTAGTTTACTATTAAGAAAGTAAACAGCCCTTAACTATGGCAGCTAAAGTCCATCAGAAAAATGTTTTGGGTTTGTATATCTGAAATACTAACATCTGACAGGGTTTATACGTGAACACTTTTTTATTTATTTCAAAAACTTTGCTGACGACAAAGTTTTTCTCAGCATTCTTAGAAATCTGACATCTGTTTTGCGATGACTACAAAATAATTGATAGTATTTGCCATCTCCATTTAACAATAACAAACTGCGACCAAATAAATTTTGATTTCCACGAAAACTCTTCGTTTTTCGATCCGAAGATTTCTTCTGTGCCATTGTGCTTTAAACACGAACGAACTTATTGATAAAATGAGCATCTCGTAAGAAATATGTAAAGAGTTTATATAAAGTGAACACATAACATACAGTGGTGGACTTATAATTAGAAACGACTTAGCAACATGTATGTTTGTTAATTTGTTTTACAGTTTTCACTGTGTACCTGGGATCAAAGGCTTGTTTGGAGGACGCCTTACATACGTTTTTCCATCAAACGGGGACAAATTAAACTTAGAGTCGTCAATCCAGAAAACTCTGTTCCAGAAACATCGTTTCTAATTATATGGCCACCACTGTATATCCGTATTCATTTTGCGATATTTCGGATAAAAAATAAAAACCCTTCTAACGCATGTATTGTATCGTAAAACGGTTGAGGGGCTCTAAATTTATAAACTAATGAACACAAGATAGATTATTTTTATTTTTCTAGATTTTCTTTTTTTTTCACATTTCGCATAACGTAATGATAACGGTGTAGTATAAAATAATCTTGCTTTGTACCTGTGGGGCACAATGCAATGAAGAGCTACAGAGTAGAAATATTCAATAATTTTTTATATACGATATACGACCATAACTGAAGAAATTTTCATTTAATTTTACTGTTTCCTAATTTTAACTGTTTGTGTAATAAACACAACTTTTAATACAAACGCATTTAATGTGACTTTCATTTAAAGAAATAAAATTCAACTCACAACCCTTGAGCAAAAATAAATGAAAAGACGAAGGAAATAATAAAATTTTCTGTTTTTTATTAGTATTATTATCGGAAAATTACATTTGCACATACCATAAGAGCAGCAAAATACGAATGTATGTATGCATGTACATATGGTTTACAGTCTATTCATTCGTATACTTTTCCATCACATTTAATATTTCTTATTATGGTACCGTAATATGGTATTTGGCTGCCTGTAAATAATTCGTTTCGAGGTGTACATACATATGTGGATAAGAATTTTCAAAAAGCCATTTTTACGTCGTATTTTTTGTATTACAAATCAAATTCTCAAAAGGGAAACTTAATTATCAACATACAATAAATGCTTGTATACATGGCATATGCAATTTAGAGGTATCGGATGTATTAACCAAGCGTAGAAAAATAAATATATCTGCTGAATGAAAAATCTTATGGGTGCTGTATAGTATACTTTAAATTAATTAGAATGTAATTACAGTCGCCATAGTCTAGTAGGTAGTGTATTGGCTTATTAGACCTATGGCCACGGTTCAAAATTATTTCTTCGGCAATTTCCTCTCAGCAGTTTTCTGGCAAAAAGTCTGAGAGTAAATAAAATTGCCATGAAAAGTTTCTCAAAAATCTGTCGTTCGGAGTCGACTTTATACTGTAGGTCCCGCCACTCATGTATAAAATTAACGTACACAATATAAGTGGTGTACACTAATACTGACTAGAGGGTTGTAATGATCAATTATATATGTATGTATGTAAAATGTAATCTTTTGAACTTAGGACAATCGTTCATAGGGTCATAGTTCTTAATCAAATTATCTCGGGAATTCAAGTAATACCGTTTGCACAATTATCTGCAAGTATTTGAAGGACTCAAGCACATTTTCGGATTTATATAAACTGCCTCCATTAGCAATTAAAATGATTGACAACAATTGATTGTTTGGGTTGTTGCCAATTAAAACGTTACTCGCTTCTTAAATTGATACCTATACTTTCCTAAATTACATAGTGTACGAGTATATGTATTGGAATCCTCACATATTTATATGCAATAAAGATTCTTAGACGCTTATATGTTCTTACAGTGTTGGTTGCTTTCATATCTTCAAAGAAGTCACCCACAAGTCTATCACATATTGATGGAGGATTTCTATCGTCAGGGTCAGTTGGGAGAGTAGAGTTACACCCAATTAGTTTTAATATTGCTCTACAGAGCTTTAGGTGTATTTTCTGTAGTCGCTATTGAAACTCTGAGGAAGTTAGTTCGAAAATCAGTCAATTCATCTCCTGAGTTTTAGAAATTTGAAAAATTTGTTTTTGTTTTGTTTCTGTTTGAATATTAAAATTCCTCGAATTACTCTATTGCCGACTTGTATAGCAGCGCTGAATGCTCACCTGTACAACATATTAATTATTAAAATGCATGTACAGGTCTTCTGATAAGACAAGGACAGCAGAAAGTTGAAATTCCGGCATAGCAAATATAACCGACCACACTATATACACACATAGGAATGATACGAACGATGAGGCCAAATTCCCAAATGTTGTAAAATGCCAAAAAGAAATTTCTAGGCAAATTCAATACATGGAAAATTTTAACAATTTACGAGCTGTTTAAAGGAACATCCAAACACAATAACAATTTATTCTTTCTTTCTTTATTATTCTTCAGGACCATTAAAATCGCAAACGAATTCACAGTGTTTACTAGCGCATTATGGTGGCAAGTGAAACTTGACTCCATTTGAGTACCAAAAAGAAGAACTTGGTGGAAGACAATAGTATTGAAGACTTTTACTGGAGATTAAATACTTATCATACTTATGAAACGAAATCTTCCTTGACTTTTAACAGCAAGCAAACCAATGATTTCTCACAAGTCTCCAGTTTTTTAATCCATAATATCACTTTTAATGTTCCTCAACGTCCGTCACGTCATTTTTCCCCATTATCAATACAATTTTTTAGACCAACTACGCTGGTGCTGATCCAATAAGGAGAATGTGTAAAGAATTTAATAAATTGTATATGCTATTAGATTTTTCTGCATCAAATAATGTTATAAAAAATAATGTAATTATATATTTAAATTCATAGTTTTTTAAAATTGATATTTTGTAACTTTACTAAATTGCCTGTAAGGGATATTTCCATAGGCAAATAAAATAAATAAAAATAAAAAAGTCTTGTCTCTCTATTTTAAGCTGAAAATCTAAAACATATCCCCACAACCATGATCAAAGTGAAACTTTGAGCAATCACAGAAGCAACATTTTAGTCGCATTTTATCTTCATTTTTCATATTTTCTAAACACCGGTCAACCAATCTAGCGATTTTCTAAACATAGAATGCAAAATAATATGAACCCTCTCGTACATATACGCGTACATACTTATGTACTCTGCAATGCAAAATTTGTTCTGGCAAATCATATAAATCGCAAAAATAAGTAGTTCTGGAATTGATTCTACGGTACAAATTTCGTTTTGAAGTTTCGAAGAAGTTAAAAAGTACAGGAGCTGCTTGGATCAGTTATGATCAACCGTGTCAAAGGCCTTAGAATAATCAGAAAGGATCAACAGGTTTCATTTCCCTTTATTTAGTTCACGTTGTATATTTTCGGATACTTTCAATAACGCAGAAACATTGTTATGATTAGTACTCAAACCTGGTTATTTATCAAACAAATTATTATCACTGATATAAGATGACATTTGAACATAAAACGTTTTCTCAAATTTTTTAGACAAGTAACACCATATTGGCCCAATATCCAAATTAGTTTTCGGTGTAAATAATATTTTTGCACATTTCCATTTCGACGGAAAAGTGCTGGACATTAATAAGACATCAGTAAGTGTGTTATATGTGGGAAAAGATCGAGCAATAAAACTGGGTCAATATTTCTCCTAATTGCTTCATCAGAACTCAAAAAAGTAATTGAAAAAGCCTAGCCTGTAAAGGATTCATACGTTCATGTGTCAGCCCTTAAATCATAGTCCTTTAAACGTATGCCGTGGTCGTTGTTAGAAGCTTGTATTCTAATTTTCATTGGATAATATTTTTATGTATTGGCTTCCAAGCCCTACGTACAACCCAAATTTAAAGTCAAGGGTATTGGACTGCGCTGCATGCATTATTTAATATCTAGCCGGTGCTAATATGCAATCGAGGAAGACTTACGAGGAGTCTGCGGGTCAACTTGAATACAGCAAGGAAAGGATCGTTCTCGAGATAGCCTTGTTCGCATACATATATCCCATCCCATATGCGGAGCAAAATTTACCATTAAGGCGCCATGTTTATGCACAACAATAACCCAAAGCATACTTTACGCCTTGAAAAAACTTAAATGTTTTAAAGTGACCAGCTGAATCCGCTGATCTCAATCCAATTGAAAAGTTGTGGACTGAAGTTGAAAATAGTGTGGAAGGTAAAAATCCCAAACAAACTGATGATGATGGCTTCGATCTCTTTGTCGCCACTTAGTCCAAATTTTGCCAAACCGATGTCCAAATGCTATGAAAAATAAAAGTTCGCCCACGACATATCGGTGGTAAAAACAAAAAATCAATTTTTATTTTGCAATGTATTAGTATTAATTTACTTACATTTTAAATTTATTATTAGTTGTCACCAACACAATTGCTAACGAAGAATTTTCGAATGTTTACTGAGCTTTTTATGCTCGTTTTCGTAATACAGAGTAACAAAATTTTTTGTTCGTACGAAAAAAAAGAAAACATTGGTATCATTTTCGAAAAATTTCCGTACTTTCGTACTACAGAGTAGAAGTTGTTCGAATACTTACATTTTAATTTTCGTATCGAGTTACAGACTAACACCCCGGGTCAGGTATTTCAGAAACCAAATTTGTACGAACGTTAAAACGTAGTTATCTTCTCTAATAAAAGTAAAATGCAAACTGAAATGCTTTTCGAACGCTTTAATTAGTTAAAAATCTATAACTATATTTTTATAATTTAAAATACAAATAAACACTACCTACATAATGTAATAGTAAAATAGTGTTTATTTTTATTTTAAATTATAAAAGTTAATGGAATAAATTATAATTTGGGTTTTTAAAATATGTGAAGTACAGACAAACAACATGTAAACATGTAAATTCTGTTTATAATTTTCAGTTTTGGTGGTTTTTAATATTGACATGTTGTTAACACTGCTAAACAGATGTCACGTAAAAATGTAAGAAAATTCTATTTTTTACAGATTCTTACGTTCCGGTTACGTTACATTACATTTCTATAACCATTCGTATTGCTTTATACATAACAAAAACGATCAGCTGTTTCTTACTGTTGCGGTTACATTCCGTTACGGTAGCATAACTAGGGCTTTAGGGTGAGATTTTTCAACGTATTTATTCCTCATAATATATTTAATAGATTAAAATGTGTAAGTAACCTCTAAAAAGGAATTTTTTTTTATACTGCTTTCAACTAATTCTCCTTATATACCAATTTTTTAACACTTATTTTTGGCAACATATCTACTATAGCGTAAGAATTGTGATAGATACGAGTGTACACTGATGTTTTTATGTATTGAGTCAGTTTTCTCAATTTGCATTTACACTTGATTATTTAAACTCACAGGCGCGGTATACTAGTTAAATCCAAAGATTGCGTACTTTTATGCAGTCAAATAATTTTAAGGAAATTTGTATGACGAGTCACTCCGGTTTATGAAAGAGATTTTTATGGAAACTATCTGTATTTCGTTATATAGAAACGTTTAGCATAATTCCTATAAATATGTCACTAAAAGAGCCAACCAATTCTATTGAATGCATATTTATGATTATGATAATATTTCATGCACCGCTACAAAGTCTTCATTATGGCCTTCATTGATAACCAGACGTCGGCACAAAGAGAACATGATAAAAATGTGAGTGTATTTGTGAAAGGCATGTGTTAACCCAGAGTAAAATTGTTAGTATTATTTTCATGTCTACTTATTAACCCAATAATATGTATATGTGAGCGGAAAATATAGAAAAATTGTACTGCGCTAAATCCCTAAAGACACCGTATTTTACTTGGCAATTATTTTTCCCAAAATCGAAAACATTTCTCATTGATATTAGTGAATTCTACTGTGATGTTTCTATGGGTGTATAATTGGAGTCGGAAAAGAAAGCGACATGAACCTTCTTCTTTAGAAGCTGCAATGTTCCCAATTTAGCCATTTTCTCGTCAAATCTAGCGATTTTTAAATCCAATTTGCAGGAAAATATATGATTTAGCTATTAGCTATAAATCTACCGATTTTTATGTTGCTATAAAGTAACACTCAAATAAAGGTTTTTAAAGAAAAGAAAAATATAAACAAACAACGCGAATTCTTTCTACTGTATTTTTGTGACAAGTGTTTAAGGGAATGAAAATTAAAGTGAATGAAAATATAAAATTAAGTTGTAAGCTTTTAATAATATTGTCAAAAACTATAACAACTTAAGGAATGGGGCCTAAATATATCCAAAAACTTCGCCGTTAATGGCTAAATCACGAAAAATTTAAAACTAATGTTTAGATCATTTTTCAGATACGGATTAAAACTGAACAACAAATGTTGCTACAATTATGAAGGCCCGAAATCAGTGTTACACAAAATTGGAACAAATTCCACGTATGAAAATACAAATGCTGAAGATTTGCTTACAATATTCAATTAATTTAGTTTTTAATTAAAACTGTTAATTAATATTATCTTTTTATTGTTGTTATTATGTACATACAAATATGTTTCCTGAATTTTTAAATATATTGCGAGTATTTTTTCAGAATTAAGCGATAAATAGTTGTCTTTTTTACATAATATTATATTTCCCAAAAAATTAGCTATGTTTTAAGTAAATTTTCTTAAAAACTTTTTAAAATTTATTGTTTTAGCGATTTATATATAAATTTTTAAATTTTTTTAAAATTTAGCTATTTTCTAGCTATTTTTTAGTCGACTTTAGCGATATTTTTTGGGAAAAAGTTGGCAACAGTGAGAAGCTGACAAGCAACTGAATGCATTTTTATGCTCTTTTTAACGAACATTGTTAATGTTCGTGTCTATGTGTGTAAAAAGCCCCTGGGGGACATTGGTGCCGACGTCTGTTGATAACCTATGTACATATGTATATGAAGCTGAAGTACCATACTTTATATCTTAGTTATATTTAAAGAATAATTTTAATAGCGAACCTCTTACTTTTCTTGGGTAAAAGTTTAGATATTGAACTTTCTTTTCGTGTTGCACTGTTGCTACAATGTCCTATCGGAAATTGCTTTAGTACAACTAAACACACTAAGGGCCATTATTACAACTTGCCGTTAACTAAAGGGAGCATTTTAACCGGCAGATAAATTGTATTTCGTTATTATGAGTACCCAATAAGATAGAAGTGATCGTTAAGCTAAAAGGAGGATCATCCTACCTTTAACATTTAAAGGTTACTTTATAGTTGAACTTGCCATATTATATATTATTTTCATTATGGCAACTTCAAATTTAAACAAAATGAACATATACAAGAAATAATGAAGCCCGCTGTTGCCACTGCGTTAAAAAAGACTCTAATAATTAAGCAGTTTTATCGACATTGCTCCGGCACTGCCATATTTTTCAAAAATGTTATCTGTAAGTTGTAATAACGAAAATAAATTAAAGGTAACTTTACAGTTTCCTTTAGCTAAAGGTGTCTTTAACTAAACCCAAGTTTAACGACAAGTTGTAATAATGGCCCTAAGTTCGTAATCTTATATCACAAATATGGGAAATTGAATATGAGCTTAAGCATCAATATGAGAGTTGAACAAAAAAGTTAAGGAAAGTGAGGTAAGAGTTAAAATTTTAAAGCAAAACAAGTTTCGACTGATAATAATAGACATCCGTGCAAATACCTCAAAAAAGAATGTGAATGAAAGGCTGTATGACTCACTGATATGAAATGTGAAAGAATAATAAGAATGTTGTATTATTTAAAAGACAGTTTTTGCAGTAATTTTTTTAACATTAAAAACCATAATCATGTACACAAACATATGTACCTACAGTGCTTAACAAAACAATGGAAACTTTTTCCCCCCAATATCTTTAAACAATTTTATGAATCTTAGAACAACTTTGTATAAAAATTTAAAGTGTTAACCGCATATTTATTTTATTAATTTAATTCATCGAACAATTTTTTGATATGTTAAAACATTTATTTTTTTTTAAATTTATTAATTGCGTAATAACAACATACTTTGCTAACATTTGATTTCAATAACCAAAAATGTAACATAAAAGCACATTTTCTGCAAATCCTACTCTTCTTTATCGCTGAGTATAATTTGTGTCTCCCACGAACGTTTTGCTTGAGGTCTTGCAAAGTCAAAATCGACGTTGGATCCACTGCTGGCTTCGAATACCCTTGCCTTGCTTATGTATTCCCTTAATTATTCATTACAACCTTTTAATCAGTATTACAATCGAGCTGCTCACACCATTCATGTTGTGTGAGTTAATTTTATCTGTGAGTTAATGTCGACTCCGACTGACAGGTTTAAGAAAATTTTCATAGGAATTTTATTTCACTCTCAGAGTTTTTGCCAGAAGACGGCTGAAAAGAAGGTGCTGAAGAAACACTTTTTTATTTCATTTTGTTCGAGCTAGGGGTTGATCCACAGACTCTGGTCTAATAAGGCAACACACTACCTAGTAGACTACTACGATTCCACTCTTTCTTTGACAACTTTGAGGTCTGTATTTCTGCTCTATTGTTAAGAAAATCGTTGTCTAAAATATTGTTTTCCTACTGATTTCCCATGTTTAAAACTTACCTGATACTTTTTAGTAAAACAATTCTACATACAGTGTGCCATAAAAATGAGTACACAAACTTTCTGCTTAGAGGATGAAAATTATATTTAGAAAATTAATATCACAATGGTAAGTACGAAGTGCTCTTAACTAAACTTTTGAATATTTGGTGGGGTATTCATTTGTTTTTAAAATTTTGTTAAAATTTTGTATGCATTGAATCCATAAAATTTTCAGTTACTAAAGCAGAAATTTTAAATTATTCTTCCCTGATAAAGTTTTTAGACCAGTTTTCGTATATGATTTCGTACATGGTTGAGATGAGATCACTGAGGTGGCGGTTTTATTCGTTTTGCTTGCCACAACAACCATTTTATGACTTTAATAGCATTATGTTTCGGATTGCCATCATGTTGAAATATAAACCTAAGACAAACCTAACTGCAAAGCACTTTCTTTAAAAACGGCATTTTACCTATCACGGATTCAATCAAGATCGAATGGCCTTCCATTTTTCGTTGAGGTTATGTGGAGTGTTCACCTATTTGAAAATGAATGTGGTTATCGATATGCGCGGGTTTATTGGTCAATGATTAGTTTTTTCTTATACTTCGGCCATGGACATCCGGCATTATTTAGCCTGCGAAGAATTGATTTTGAATGACAAGATTTCCCCTTTCAATATCTGAATGAAATTCTTGGCAGAAAAAGATTATGGCACAAGGTGGATAATTATTGTAAACAACCTCAAAATTCTTCTTTCATCTTTTGTAACAGTGACCTGTTCTGTCCGCTTATTGCCATGGTTATAAAGACTACATTCAAAAACTATGATAATGATAAATGAAAATAAAAAACGTGTATTAATTTTTGTGATAAACTGTAAATGTTTGCGTTTAGAAAATTGCGGGAAAAGCGTTTTTTAGATATCAGAAATGTTTCAATACAATTTTAAAAATTATAAGAAAATTTTTGTAAAAATTGCGTTATAGGGAGTAAGAGTACCGCTTTATGGGATAGTTTCCGAATTTTAAAAATCGTGCCAACTGCACGGAACAGCATTAAAGAATAATATGTAGTATGTTCTAACCTGTATCTTTATGTGTGTTGTTGGCTTTGTCATGCGGTAAATTTTCAAAAAATAAAAAAAAAATAACTCGTATATAACCATAAAAAACACATCAATTCATTCATTTATATTCGCGTGTTGCGAAAATCTATATTTTTAACACAATAAAAATATTTTAGCTTCGCTTTGTCCAAATCCGTGTTTTCACTGCAACATTGGCTGTGTTTGCAAATGTGTTTGTAAGTGATTATATTCTCTCTCGCATAAGTGTTGAGCTTTCCAAATACAAAAGTACACAGAATAACAAAAAAAACACAGAAAAGAAGGAAATAAAAGACATTTTTTTCTATTTTTCTTATTTGAAATGTAACAACCGTATGAACGCCTGTCAATGTTTACAAAAATATTTACTTGTGTTATTTCTTTCCTTTCTTTATTTTGTTGTTATTGTAGTTAAAGTCGATTTTGTTGCTACTAAACCCAACTGAATTTAAAGTGTGTCGGAGTACAGCAAAAATACACTCGAAAATATGATACGTACATATGTATAAACCAATCGTGGTGTTTAAGATTTACCCTCTCATTGACTGTTTTGGTTTATTAGAAATTTGTTATAGTGCATGGACGTCATTCTTTTCAAAAATTATGGAACAGCATGTAAGTATTTCTCTCCTTATTTCATTGCTGCAATTATTAACTGAACCCTCCATGCCATGCTCCAGCTGGGTAAAATATACTATCAAGTAAACTTTCAGAGTTTAACTGACATATTCCAATACCACTCAGCATTTCAGAGCATTTTTATATAAGACTCTGATTATTTTCAGATCCTTGCTTTAATCTGTGGCGTATCCTGATCTTATGTTTATACGAGTTCTTAACCTACTAAGCAGCAGCTGCAAAAAATTTATTTTGGCGTCTTTGAATTCTTACACATTAGAAGTCGAATTAGCCATTGTTTAGTATGTAGTGTGTTGGCTTAAGGACGTGGCTCAAACCCCAGCTGAGTCATTAACAAAATGAAATAAAAAAATATTTTTTCGTCGACTTCCTCTCAACAGTGTTTTGGCCAAAAAAAAAAAAACAAACAAAAAAAATCTGTCTTGCGGCACCACCACACATGGATAAAATTAACAAACACAACGTGGGTGTTGTGAGAAGCTAGATCGTAATCCTGATTAATGGCCAGTTAAGTAAATAGGAATCGAATTCCGTGAAACAATAAGCAGAAGTTCGCAGTTTTTATATTTTTTTTGTGTAATTTTCTGAGTGTAATTTTTTAAATTCTATCCAGTACAAGTTGAGACCAAAATATTTTTCAATATACAAGACTCTCACGTACAGTGCCCTTCCAAAGTGGAATATATCCACTGTAGGAACAACGTTTTTATTCTCAAGATTATTTTATATTAGTTACATTGAGTTTAGATGATCATGTTTGACACATTTATTGGTGGATGGCGAATATATTTATGATTGACGGGGTGTTACGTATTGCCAGCACAAATATACTCGTGTGATACTTTTAATGTTTTACAAAGTAAAACTTGTATTGTTTTCACTTGTTATTTTAATTATTGAAATTATTAATTAATTAAATTAATTGTTATCCTTTTACGCTCAAAACAAAAGTGACAATGAAAAACTTAATTCAATTGAGGCTTGTAAAGGATATGAAATTTTCAAAAAGGCCTTTCTAAATAGTGTACGAACACTATTACTGAGCACAGTAGTTTGATTTACAATCAGCCAAAAATACTTACACACACATACACATACGCAGCCACACTCAAACTGACTTATATGGAAACACACACACAGCTATGTATATGGTTAGTTTGCTGCTCACACAACAAGTACTCGTACCGTTCGCTACTCTCATGCTCAAGTTTTGAAACCACATTTTAAGATGGAAATAAAATTAAGATGAATATGTCGGATTGGGATTATTATTTTCTTATGACAGGGAAGGATAAAGGAAATGTGTTTAAATTTTATTAACTTGAGCGTGGTTCGCCTGAAATGATGTTATTGTGTGATACTGAATCACATACATACATATATACATGTATTCAAGTATGTTTGCTTGTTTGAGTGTATGTGCATATGTATGCTTAAATGTATCCATTTAACAGTGTGTACACAACATGCGTACATACATATACACACATATAGTTCAGTTGTTTGTGTAGTTATAAGGAACAGACAGACAGTAGAATTTTCATCTCCACTACCTCCACACAGTGTTATTATATTTATAAACGCATTTGTATCGAAGTATGTTGCGTTTAAACGGATAAACAGGAAATTGAAATGTGGTTTTTATATTTCCTTCGAAGACAGTTTGAATTATAATGCCGAAAAGAAAACGAAAAAAAGAGAGAAAAATACAGAAAAAACTTGAAAGAATTTTCATGCCCTCACAACATTTACGCTTATCCATTCACATAATAATGTACATATGCATGTGTGTGTGAGGTATAACTAAATAAAAACGGTGAAATGGACTCATACTGATTTTTAACGGAGTTTTTTCTTTTCTTTCCTTTTCAAAGAGATTATATCTGTGAAATTAGTATTTTCAGTGTCATAAAGAGATAAACAGAGCTTTTGTGTTCAATTCAAAGAACACATCGCACAACACGTATAGACATGTGACAGCTTTTCATTTAAATCTTACACGAGTTCTTTTCGAGGATTTGGCACTCTAATGGTTTTCATGCGTATTAATATTTTACCTATATGTACATACATACATATTATACATATGTATATACGTATGCATAGCTGAATTTATAAATTTATAAAAAGTCGATATCAAGCGAGGAAATACCGAAAATCATTATTGGCCTTATACAAGTTAATTATTAATAACACGTACACATTTTAAAAACACAAATCAATAAATATTTATTCATTAACATAACTGTCGTATTTTATATAAGTAGAAGGAAATAAATATCACATACAAATTAAAATATCACAGTATTCATACATACATATGTACATGTATACCACATATTTTCGGTTCTGTAACATACATATGTATATATGTTTAGTACTTACGTTGATGACCTAATAACAATCTCCATTAGAATTGTTTAGAAATTGCCATTTCAAAAATCGAATGACTTAAAGCCTAAGTGACATTGAAATCAATGTCTCTGTAGTCAGGTGTAAAATTTCTTTCAACACATGACTTAGTCGCAGCAGTCTAGTACGCAGTAACAGGTAGTTCTAGTCTCGACTTTGACATGTCGAATGAAAGGAGACGCATAAATAAGTTTCTGATAAACACTGTGAGAGTAATTAAAATAGTCATGAGAAGTTTTTCAAATCTGTTGCTAAGAGTCGAATTTAAGCTGTATCTGCCCCACTGATGACATAACATGAGTCTTGTAGAAGTAAGGTGGTAATGCTGACCAAAGAGTTATAATGTCTAATTAAGTAAGTAAATACATAACTTAGTCTGATTTAAAAATAAAAGAATATACAATCAACTTCGCACATGGAGAGTTGCGTGACTTGAACCGTTTTTGTGCTGGGAAATTCAGTCATTTCCACCTTCAGAACCCTGCAGGTGATTATAAATTAAATTCCAACACATTTTTATACATGCATTATATTTAAATAAACACTTTCGCATTGGGAAACGAGCTTTCACGTTTATAAAAAAAATTTCATAAACATCAGGAAATGAGAAATTTTTACATCGGAAAACAAAGATCTCTTCTATCGTCATTGTCAAGCAAATAATTTGAGTAGATTATATAAAATTTAACAACTTTTGTACAATTGAGATTTTTTAGAGAGGAAGACTAGCATTTAGTACCTACAATCAGGCTAAGTAGGTGTAGGTTGGCGGCGATCCGACCAACCAAGAATCTCATACCTATCTATTCTTGCATATTTAATTGATATGTTCGTTATTGTACTCAAATCGTCTTATTAAGTCCTCAAATACTAAGAGTTTTTCCTTAATTGGAATAAACCCCAGAGTTTCTTTGTAAAATTTTCTTCAATATGAAAGGCATTGGGCTATATTTACCAAAATATTTGTTTCCTTATTTCCAATTACTACTTGATGACTAGATATTTATATAAATCGTACAGTTCCAGTTCAGAGCACGGAGTAATCGTTAATCGCCTTTTTACATTACATCCCGTATCTTATTCTCTTATTAACTAAATTGTAATTTCACTACCTGTGAAGAATTTTAAATCCCTATACGAGTATGTCATCACAATCTGACTAAGGAATGAAATATGGATGGCGCGCTATACGCAAAAATAAGTCCGGTTAATTAAACAATCTCGAAGTCAACATCGCAAACAGAAAAATATCACAAGAAAATATTCCAATTTATACGAAAGTTTGAAAGAAAGTATCCCGATGCGAATGTATTAAAATATTGAGGAAAATATTTAATAAATCAGTTATATCGCTGTTATGTAGTCGTATATCTGTGAAGACGCAGTAGTCTAGTAGATAGGCTTATTAAACGTGAGGCCACGGTTTAAACCCCAGATCAGACATCTCCAACAAAACGCAAAACTCTGAGAGTAAATAAAATTGCCATGAAAAAGTATCTGAAAAACCCGTCGTTCATAGTCGACGTTAGACTGTGGTTCCCACCACTTATGGACAAAATTAGCACACACAACGGGAGTGGTGTGAGATACTGGGTAGAAATCCTGACTAAAGAGTTGTAATGACCAATTACCATAAGTACGTTAAGTAAGACTGATGCCATATAATATTTTTTTTGACCCGTTCTATATTAATTTTATATATCGGATGTACTAGTAAGTGTTTACACTCAGCTAATAACATTTTCTGAAGGCACTGCTTTCTTTACATATCGACGCTTCCATTCTATAACGTTCTAAGTGTGCTTACAACGTTTTTAATGTTCTTGCATTTTTAAACTCTACGTTCTCTAACTTAAATACTGTCAAAATTTGGTTGGTTTGGTACTTAGAATACACATATAGTCGTATGTCGCGTGAAAACTTTGAGAGCTCATAACTCAAAACACACTTTTTCGACTTAGAATGTTATAGAACGGAGGCGTCGATATATAAAAATCCATACCAATCATCTCAGTAGTTGCAAGATCATATATCTCTGGTGGTTACACTAAATATTTGTTCGCATAACTTTGATGCTACGACTCAATAACCGCATACATAATATCGAATATATGATAGACATCTGACTTGAAAATATCACTAAAAAAGAAACAGGTGTTGCAAATAATTGTTACTCATCTGATATTTTTCGCATATATTGCTCCTGTTTACAGTTATGATGTACTGTCTCAGGTCCACACATGGAAAAACAAAATGAATAGTTTGACCAAAGTGAGATCTCAACGAGACAATAATAAAAATGTTAATTTTATTCGCGGCATCCTTAAATTTTAGTTGCGAAGAAATGTAAATTTCTATAATTAATGCATTTGTATTATTAATTGTAATTATTTTTAATATAATTTTTTTGATTTGATCGTTTATTATTACTGAAAAATTAGTTAGCGTAGCGTTTCTTTTGATTTATCCTTTTTTCTTATAAAACAAGACAAAAAAAATTACTCTTACTGACAGTGCCAGATAGTAAGTGTCATGCAAATATACAATATAAGAAACCTTCTTCTTAGAAGGGAACGAGAATTTGTAAGATACGTATCGTATGTATCAGACATAGCCTATGTAAGTATATAAACCAATATTCAATTAAATGGCTTACGTCATATTGACAGAAGCAAACTTTATTTATCTAACGCACTTCAATCAGACGATTTGTTGGGCTTTCCTCAAACTATATGGGGTTAACATCAATTTTCCAATCTTGTTGGCCTAACAAACCTGGCAATGCTACTCAGTGTCAGTGAGATTAACTGTCTTCCTAAGACTGGAGTTGACGTTTGAAATTTATTAACATCATAGTGGTTCCTAGTAGGTGTTATATAGCGTTTTGCTTTCCTCACTAGGGTATCTACATTCATACATATTAACTTACTGTTATTCATATCCCGACCAAGACTACTCTTCTCAGACAGTTTCTGGATAGTCGGGTGCAAGACTCAAATTTCTTTCCATAAAAATGGCACAGCTCACGTTTAGGTTATCTTTGCCTCGAGGAGAGCCTTCGCCTCTCTCTATTACTTTCACCAAATTTAAATTACAATCACAACAAGAAACTCCTGTTTATATTCCAATTATTGCAAGCAGAGTGACTAAGACTTCGGTGTGAAGCAACTGACCAAAGACTTTACAGGGGATCGCATTTAGAATCCTCAAACGGACAGTCTCGCATAGTACTGTGAACACTAATATTCTGGTATCAGAAAAAGTTTAGTTCGTTTATCATGTTGTTGCGTAGTCTAGTAGAAGGTAGTACGTTGGCGTATTAGACGTTAAGTCACGGTTTAAGCACCAGGTCAGGCATCTCCAAAAAAACGAAATATGAAAAAATATTTTTTCGCCAACTTTCCTTTCAGTAAATTTCTGGCAAAAACTCTGAAAATAAATAAAATTGCCAGGAAAATTTACTCAAAAATTTGTCGTTCCGAGTCGACTTTAAACTCTAGGTTCTAGGACTCATTGATAAAATTAACACACACAACATAAGTGGTGTGGGAAACTAGGACATAATCCCGACTGAAGGGTTATAATGACTAGTTAAGTATGTATGTTTGTCACTATTTTTCTCTCATAAGTTCCATTTCCTAATTTAAAGCACTATAATTGCCAGGGCAGCATTATATGATAGTTGCACATTTCCTGTACGTTGTTTATGGTGACCAGCGGATCTATTTATCGTTGCTTAGAAACAACGCCCTCTGTGAACATGTATTGAGTGCAGTAGTGAAGACCTTTTACTGATTAAATACTGTTCTTTTTAACATGTTCCCAAATAAAATTTTCATTGTAAACAGAGACACCTTTAAATTTCTAAGGACTACAAAGTCTGTCCTAACATTTATTTAAATCAACTGCTTTTTGCTTCACCCTAATATCAGATAAAACACTTTCAAACTTTAAGTACAAGATTTCTGTCTGGAATAGAAAATTTTAAACCGAAATGCACCTCATGCAGCCCAACTAAATGCAATCGAATGCATTTAAATCGCTCACAACCTGTTAATATGTTGAGATCATCATTCGTATTAAAATGTGTGTGTGTGTTTTGTTTAATCAGTGCAAATCACATTTTTATTGCCTTTAATTTTAAAAATAGTTGTCTTAGTCCAAGGCTTTTAATGTCTTATATTCTCTGGTACAATTTAGTTCGGAGAATCTCTATGGTATTCGCACGTAACTGAATTTATTTTTAAGACAACTACAAGGACAAACTGTTGTAACTTTCAATTAGACATTTGCCAACTTTTAATCCTTTTAGTTGAAAAAGAAAATACAAAAAAAAACGAAGAAGAAACAAGACATAACCAAAGCAAAATAAAACAAACTGTAAGCATAAGCAAAAGCAAGAGAGAAGATGAAGATGAACGTCGTTTTGGAAGACAAAAAACAACAAAAAAAAAACGAAAAATAAACAGGAAACATTCTGGTTGGTATTGTTTGGCTTATTGCCAAACGTAATCAAAGTTAAGAAACATGTGGATGAAAATCTTTATGCAGTCGTAAGCAATTAAGGTGTAAATTTCCTATTTATTCAATTAGGTTTTGCAAACAACGACAACAACAACAGCAATAAGGAAAAACATTTTGTTTAGATGGGTATGTGTTTTATGTATCATGTGGTACGTGGTACGTGCACATCAAACAACAAGTCTATCGACATGCCGACAAGCAACAAGTTGTTCTTAAATTGTCAATATCAAAACCAATTCAATTGATGGCTCAATATTCAACTCAACTCTACTGTACTCTACTCTACTCTACTCTATTCTACTCTACAGAATTTTAGTGCATTATATTGGCTCTCAAGTTATTTGTAGTATTTTGTAGTTCTTGTTCTGTTCGGTTTTGTTCTGTTTTGTTTTATTATTTAACATGAATGAAGAAGTTAAGATACTAATTATGTTTTCATTACATTTGTTTCGTGACAACAAAACCCAGCAAAGCAAAGCAAAGACGACGACAATAACTTTATTTAAGAGAATAAAATTATAAGAAAAAATAAATATTTAAATTTCAATTAAACCATGATGTTCTTGTAAATTACACTTCATTAAGTAGTAGTAGTAGTAGTAGTAGTAGTAGTAGATAGAAGCTACAGAGCAATACACAAATATGTATGTATTTATAGGCGTTTGTTTGTTTGTTCGTACGTTCGTTCATTTGCTCTGCCATGAACAATGAACTTGTAGTACGTACATACATATGTACATACGTATCTGTAGGTCTGTGTGCCGACGCTTTGAATGTACTACTGTACTGTGTATTCGAACTTGTTGAATAAGCAAATGAATAAGAGATTTAACATGAACGAACAACGACGACAGTCCTTTTCCATTCATTCTTCATTTATCCTTTCTTTTCTGCCCTGTTCTTTACTTTTCGTTTTTTGTTTTTTGTGGGTTTATTTTATTTTTTTTGTATTCTTTAATGCCAAGACAAACTGTAGGAAGAAGTGTAGACATTAAGTTTAATGGGAGGAGAGAGAGGATGGGAAGGTGCGAATAATGTAGCATGAAATATGAAAATGTATGCCTCCTGGCATATTAACATAAAACTGTCTGCAGGGTGGCAAGAGTGATAATGTTAAGTGAGAATGATAATGATGACGACGATGACGATGACGATGACTGTGACGACGACGACGACGATGGTGCTGGTAGATTTGGTTAATTGTCGCCTTCACACTAAAAATGTCCCTAATTAACATTTTTAAGTGCTTTGCATAATGAATCCATATACAAACACGCATACCCTCACACATTCACGCTCACAAACACACGCACACAATTAGACATTTACAAGTTTTATAATAATGTTGCCAGTTTGAATTTTATGAACTGAAACTACAAGTGCGAATATTTTTGTAAAGTGCTTAATGTTCTTTATTATTCAATACACAGACATACTATATTATATATATATATAGCACATACATACATACACACACACACACACACATATAGATAGATGTATGAATGTAGTTTTCTTTTTTAATAATATTTTTATCCTTTCTACGCCTCTCCATAAGTACATAAGATTCGAAATTATTTAAATATGCATTACGATAGTAGTCGACAAATCCAACAGGCTAAATAATTATTTACAATTTTAAGTGCAAGGACAAGCCCTAAAAAACACGTTCACCCAAACTATGGTTTTTTCAATTTTTTAAAATAAACCATATTCCCAGAATCATAACACGACGTATTAAACGGCGTCAAGGGCCATTATGAACGTTGTTTGTGCGCTTCGCAAATGGCTGGAGGGTACAATCACACTTTCGTAAATCATTACTTTTGGGGGTTTTATGTGATTGGAATGGCATTACAATGGAATCCATGTAAATTATGCCACCAAGAAGCATTGAGAAAAAGGAACGAAAAACAAAAATTAAATAAAGACCATTAAGGGGTTTTTATCTACGTTTCTACGGAACCCAGCCACTAATTAGGAAATAACACATTATGAATTAGAAGTAATTTTTTGTTTTTTCAAATACTCTTTCATTGCTTCCAGGCGGAATTTCCGTTTTTAGCACAATTATCACAAGGCCATCCGTTCCACAGATCAACGTATATGATGGTAACGAAATGCTTCACAAGAGTTTTTAATTATCATTTTATAAATATTTTAAAGTTGAAAATACTGAAAAATAACAATTGTTTGCATCTTAAGAATACATTAATACATCATTTAAAAATTATTTTAAAATACTTATACTCAAATACTAAATACCTTTGGTCTCTAAAACAAGCCAACAGAAAAAGAAAGTTAAGTAAGAAATGTGGATTTAAATTTGCTCTTTTAAGTATTATGTTAAATTCATTATGAACACGGTGTGAAAGTCGAAATACTCCCGACTTATAAAATAGTGTAGGTTGTGAGTACTGTTAAGTTTGACGAAAACCGTATTTTTGATATTTTCACACAAAATCATTGATTACTTAAATATTTTTTAGCCCTTTTTCAAAATCCAAGTTTTTTTTAAAAGAGGAGAGATGAGTATTTAAAACAGTGTACATAAACCTTTTGTTCAAACTCATGTGTTATAAAATTTGATGGGGTAAACTTGGAAAATATTATTTTTTTTCTTATATTCTCAAGCTTAGCCATTTTTAATTGCAAAATTTAATTAAAAAATATGAAATAACTGGCGATATTCTAAAAGTGCATCCTTTTGTGAAGGGACTGACACTTTGTTTGACAAAATCAGAAAAAAATTATTATTAAAAAATTATAAGTCATGTTATATTTTATATATATGCCATCTTATCAAATGTACTTTAAATTAAAACTTTTCAACATTTTTCATGGATCTTGATTGTTTACCTCAAAATGTATCAATTTTACGTTTGACCGACTACCAGAAATCGGCTAAAATTTTGTCTTTTTTGCAAATATTATTATTTCGCTTGTCGCAAACATTGACCAACTTCTGGTGGTCGTTCAAATGTGAAATTCACACATTTCCCGATAAACAATCAAGACCCATCAAAAATTCTGAAAATTTTTCAACTGAAAATTCATTCGAAAGAATATATATTATATGAAAAATATACGACTGTTATAATCTTTAAATAATAACTTTAAATAATAACTTTAAGAATGTTATCACTTATTTTATATTTTTTAATTACTACTATGAATGGACAAACTTGATAAATTATGAAAAAAAATCGCATTTGCCAAGTTTACCTCATCAAACTTCATAGAATATTAAGTCGAATAATATACAGTAGCGAGCAAAAAAATGCACCGCTAAGCCGATTGATCTTTATGTACGCCTCTTTCAAAAAAACAGTACGGAAATTAAATACTTCCTTTTTATTTTTATGCTCCACAAACTTAGTTAACAAATGCAGGTTACAATATCAACATTTTTCTATCCACTTATTGTTATTTTAACATTTAAGAAAAAAAATGAAAAATTTCAGCGAACAAAAAAATGCAACGCAGTGAATTATTAGTGAAAGTAGATAAAATTATTTATACAAAATTTTCGTTAATAATTTTTACAATATTTATTAACCATTAGAAACAGTTATCAACTGATAGCAAGGTAGCCATTATTAAGGCTCTGGAAGAGTGTAAAAACATGTGAGAAATTGAGAAAATATTCGGCGTAAACAAATCAAATTTGTGCCGAATTGGTCTAAATTTCTTTTATATAAAAATGAATGTGTGTTTATTTGTTTGTGGGTGTGTTTGAAGTTTATAAACGGCTAAACGGCTGGACCGATTTTCTTGAAATTTTAACAGTACCTTCCTGTATGTCTGAAAGGAACTATAGGCTACTTTTTATTTTAAAATTTCAAGTAGGCGAGGTGCCACGCCCACATATATCATATATCATAAACTGCAACAGCTAAAGTCCTCTAATTTTGTATGGATGACTTTGACTTATATATGAGCAAAATGGACGGATTGGCTATAGTGGACTTGTCACCTCCCATAGTCTATATATATAAAAATGAATGTTTGTTTGTATGTACCTTATGGAATCGTAAACTATGCATTTGATCATGTTATGATCTTTAGCAAAGTTATTGCGCATGAGCCGGGGAAGGTTTCTAAGTTGGTATGACTAATTTCGCATTCGAGCATTACGAGCCTCAAAATCAGATGAGCATTGAGACTGGAAAATCTTCGAGTATATACCGCTGAGACCCGTTCGCTTGAACCAATTGAACAACGAGAAGTGAGGTTAGAAACTGATCGAATGCGTACTCAGGCCCGTTCATTTGAATCATCAGAACAACGGGAAACAAAATCAATAAAATGATTCAAGATTAATTGGACATTTGTGTAATATCTATCCATCAAATTTATTTTAGTTGGTGGCGCAGCAACATGAGTAGGGTACAGCTAGTATACATATACTTCCATCATTATCATAACAATCGTAACGATTTAAAATGTATAGATTTATACCCTCTTTCTGTAAGACGAATACTTTCAGACGTATAACTGTTTGTATGGAAACCGATAAAAATTAATGTTTGTATGCTTGAAATACAAATGAACACTTCACACGGTAGTATCACATAACTACTGTTTTGGAGGCTTATTGTAAATGACTCGATATGACTGAATAGTATTTATATAAAGTGACATTATTTCTATAATAATATAAAAGCAACATTCATCTTTTTTTGTAGAAGAATTTTTCTGTCAATAAAAAAAAATCCATTGAAATTAAATAAATTTGATTTACTAAAAACTCATATCATTTTACGAAAAAGATTCTCAAAACATATTGTTACGTTTCTACCTTTTTAAAAACGTTTAAATATGAGTTCGTTAATTGTAAACCAAGTAAAAACAAATATGTGTCTATTTTCTCTTAAACTCTCTTTATTCTTTACACTACTTTTGTGTGCCACCGTATACAACTTAACGATACAACAACAATTTGCTTGTACACTACTCTGTTTCACACTTCTGTCCGCATTAACACTAACAACTGTTCGTTAGATCTTCTCTGCTTACAACCTTTTTGCAAGCAATACCACTTGTACGTTCAAACCGCAACGCGTCTTCACACAAGGCTGACTGAATTATAACTGTCTGCTGCCTGCTTTGTCCAGCCCTTTTATAGTCCGACACAACCAGTCTAACGAACATTCTTGAAGTAGAAGGTTCGTGATCTCGCCTTCTCGAGAGCTCTATTGCTAATACATTGTTGTTTGTGTACTTTGCTTATATTGTCTATCCCTTTTTGTCACATACATGTTGTTGTTGGTACCAGGTTCGTCGTACATATGTGTGTGTGCAGCTTTAGATAATCAGCACGTTCGTTGTATTCTTAGTGTCAGTGTGTATTTGGATCTGTGGTTTTTGTTTATCGTTTTTGTTGTTAAACGATATTAGGTCGTTTCGATTTGCGTAACAATATATTCTTAAATTATACAGTAAGTGGGGCATGCACACATTTCAAAAAAAGCTGTTTTCATCAAGTTGGTGGTATAATTTAGACCATTTTGTTGATTTTATTGTAGCAGTGGTATACGCTTATTTACTTATCATAATTGGTCATTACGACCCAGCTGCTCACACCGCATGGGTGTTGTTCATTTTATCCATTCATAGCAATTTTATTACTCTCAGAGTTTGTTCTAGAAGGCTGCTGTTGAGGGCCGTTGAAACTAAGTAAATTGTTACCAGATGTAATTGTTTATAGAACCCACCCCTCACGCTAATAAACTAGGACACTACCCACTAGAATACCAAATAATCCATGTAGATATCAGACGTACGCATGGATTACAACTCTCTGACATACATTTTCTTTTAGGAGATTACAAGTTTTCTGGATGTATAAACGGGAATGATGCATTACATGACACAAAAATAAATGTCGCATTTCTAAAACAATCAGATTTTAAACGGATTATAAATTTTTACGTTTTCTAAGCTGAGATACAGAAACCATAGCAGAAAAAAATGAAATATTCCCGTTTTCAAGATTTTTTGAAAATATTTGCAATAATTATAGAGAGCATTATCAGATACCGCAGAAGTGCTGACTATTTCCACGTTAGTCACTGATTGTTAACTTTAATGTTTAGTTATGATTATTAATGTTTAAAGTCTCGGTAGAACCGGTTCAGAATGCCTGTGAATCAGCTAACATGATTGAACAAGGAAAGACAATGTAGTCGTTCCCTAGAAGCCTAACACTTCCCACAGTCCAAAACCGGAAACGAAAGTCATAAACCAAGTACTGACAATAAGCATTGATCTACTCGCGAATGATGTAGCGTTCTTAACTGGTGGTCATGAGCATATCGTTTCAGGAAAAACAAGTAAAAATGCTCTCATTAAAGTAGACGATAAGTTTAAAGACTGTCGAATAAAGAGTACTGCAATGGAGATCATGAGTTGTGAATATAAAATGGCATTACACGCTCAAAGTGCTCACCAAAAGGATGTTTCTTTCATGGGGCGGTGCTAAGGTGGAACGGCTGAGGATGAAATAAATCGCACGCGTATTATTTCAAAGGATGTAAAGCAAGTGCACCTCAATTCGCATACTCAGCGTACCCAGAACAGGGTACGGCAGTGCAGATTAGTAGGAGGTGTTCAATATAACAGAGGATCCATATGGTACTTTTCTTGTGTTGGTTGTAGATCAAGTCTCTATGCGAAGGAAGTAGGGTACGGCTTCATATGTATCTAAAAACGTATTCTTTAAAATTGGTAAGACATCTATCATGAGCTCAGCTGAACATCCTGGCCCATCTGAAAACGAATCTGGAGCCTTTTATCAAGGGACTTCCATTCAACTGCCAAAATCGGAGGAGGAGGTGGTTACCACGAAGATCGACTACTGAAGGACTAATGATCGATTTCATCCAGATCAATGGCCACAAAAGTGAGACGGCAACTAATACATATGTACGTCACTACAACCCTTCAGTCAGGATTACGATATAGCTTCACACCACTTATGGTGTGTGCGTCAACCCATTCGCTGCCAAGGACGAGTATACCCGTCTTTGACAGGGTATCCCGCACTGCCAAGACGAGTATACTCGTCCTACTTTAAATATATTATAACATGCAGGCTTTTGAATTAGCAAATTTGTTTTTGCCACAAACATAATATAAATATGTAAAAAACTTGAAAAATACTACAAATAATTTTTTTTACAAAAATAATACTTTATTCTTCACGCAAAAATCAACTTCATCGTGTATTTATAACAAAATTTTATAGCGTCTTTGGTTTTCTGCTTGTAAATGATTATGTATGATAATATATGTGCTCTTTGGTAAACAATAACACTCAAAATATAAATGTCAGTGTTAATGACTTCATATAATTTAGGCTTGGCAGCGACAGTCGACTCCGAACGACAGATTTTTTTTTTGAGAAACATTTCATGTCAATTTCATTTACTCTCAGAGTTTTTGCCAGAAATCTGCCGAGAGGAATTCGCCGAAGAAATATATTTTCATATTTCGTTTTGATGTCTGACCTGGGATTTGAAACGTGGGCGTACGTCTAATAAATCAACACACTAGACTATAGGGACATGGCGGCAACTAATGCTCTGTTGAATAAAATAAACAAAGGTACTATACATATCACCTTAATCCCAGAATTCTGGACTAACCGAAACAGGGTTGCTGTAATCATTTGCATTACAAACTATTTTATGGAAATTTTTAAATTTTTTATTTCACTGCAAAATTAATAATAAAGTACATAATGTGCTAATTACATGTCCAAATATGTTTTTTTATCTTTTCAAGCAAAAGGAAGTTAATTTTAACAATTGTTATTACATATTTATTTATTAGGTCTTATTAATTACAGTCAATAAGTAATTTTAAACAGCATGTGAGAAAAAAATTAATTCTTTTAAAAATAAAATATTCAACACAAATGACCTTCCCAATATGATTAATATTGCCAATATCTTGATGTATGCTAATGATGTAAAAGTTTTTCTTTCCTTTAATAATTTCATCGAGCATATTTATCTTCAAGTCGCCGTGGTCTAGTAGGTAGTGTGTTGGCTTATTAGACGAAAAGCCAGGGTTCGAGCCCCAGGCCAGACATCAAAATAAAATACAAAAATATTTCTTCGGCGACTTCCTCTCAGCAGATTTCTGGCAAAAACTCTGAGAGTAAGTAAAATTGCCATGAAAAGTTTCTCAAAAATTTGTCGTTCGGAGTCGACTTTAAACTGTAGGTCCCACCACTCATGTATACAAATTAACGCACACAACATAAGTGGTGTGAGAAACTAGGTCGTAATCTTGACAGAAGGGTTGTAATGACCAATTATGTATGTATGTATATTTATCTTCAAAGTGATCTCAATAATTTCTTTTTGTGGTGCGAGTACAACATGATGGAGCTGAATATTAAAAAATGCAAATGTATACGGTTCTCAAGAAATAATTTTATTGCGGTTAATTACTTGCTTGGAGGTCATCAACTGGAAATAGTGGACACTTTTATTGATCGTGGAATCCTATTAGACACAAAATTAACCTTTAATGATCATATCACTTTGACTGTAAATAAGGCTTCATAAAACGTTGGGCAAAGGAATTTACTGATCCATTTATTGCTAAATAGTTGTACGTATCGCTTGTCAGACCAATTTTGGAGTATGGATCCATCGTATGGGATTCTCACTATAATGTTTACAGCGAACACATCGAATCTGTTCAGAAACAATTTCTACTCTTCTGCTTGCATGGCCTTGGATGGAATTACTTGGATATGCCTTCATATACTAGCAGACTGGCTTTAATAAAACTGCCTACCCTTAAGAGTCGTCGGACAATGTTAAATATATCCTTCATGGTTAACCTGATCAATGGTAATATTTGCTGTGAATTTCTGTTAAGATCTGTTAAATTCAATGTTCCTCGTCGTAATTTCCGCTGTTATAATCGTATTTATATTCAATTCTGCAGAACTAATTATGCTGTTGGTGATCCGTTAACTAGAATTTACCGTCAATTTAATTATTTGTCAGACTTTGTTGATTTTTCTTTAAATATTGCGTTATAAAACGGAACATTTTGATTTTCTCAATTCAAAACTTTTCAAATTTTTATTGTAACTATTACTTGTATTTTTGAAGAAACTGATTGTTATATTATTTAATTTTATTCGATTTGTATTATTAGTCAGTAAGGAATTTGTCCATTGACTTATAGTGTTTTCACACCGAGTGGTTTTAACGCAATAGTTGGTTTTAACGTTAAAACCAAAAATAAAACCTGTTTTTAGCATACAAAATTATTGTGTTAAAACCAAAATAAAACCTTTTTTGAATTGGTTTTAAGTAGGTTTTATGAAATACAACCTTGTTTTGATGTACTAAATGTACTAAATCAGAGCTACCAGCTCTGAAATCTTGAAACAGCTGATAAAAACAAAACAAAAATAAAAACAACTGTAAATAAATAAATAAATGTAAATAATCATTTATTTTGTATTAAAAAAGGGAAAATTTGGAATATTTTTAATTTCTTCAATGAAAATTTTAAAAATTTGTAAATATTTAATTATTAATCGAAATGTGTGTAGTTTCTGGTCACAATGAATATAGTTTCTTATGCAAAAGGTAAGTCAGAAGCTAAATATTACAAGATAGAATAAGGCATATTGCTCATAAAATTTTTTTCTCGCAGTCACAAATTTCATGAATTTAAAACCAATTTTAAACGCAAAAACAGCTGATTATGGTTTTAATGCTAAAATCAGGTTTTAAATTTTGGTGTGAAAACACTATTAAATAAATAAATAAAAAAAATAAATAATTCTTTTTTTTGAATGGGTGTGCTAATTATAAGACCACCACTGTACAGTTACTCAAAAAACTGCCTCATTGTTTAGCGTAAGTTAACAAAAATAAATACTACAACAAAACTATAGTCTATTCGCTTATTTAACTTTTTCAATTCAACATGTTTGGTGTAATATATGTATACCATTAATTAGGCAATGGGGACGGTTTATTGAGTCTATTTATTATGGCTTACTGTCTACTAAATTGTTACATATGTATGTATTTAGCGTCTAGACCATTTTGCGTTCTTCGCGCAAGTATCCAACATTTTTCCAATTTCCTAGGAGTGTGGAGGACATCTCCTTTGAGAAGTTTATAGAGGTTTATGATGTCGTTAATATCGGACCAAAAACATATAATAGCGTTCATAGGGTAACGTAATATTTAAAAAACTTTTCTGTAGTATATTTGTAGGTCACATATTGCCAGATTATTAAGATTTTTACCAGACCAGACCAAATAGATTTTGCACACAAATTATATTTTTTTGCAAGTCAACACAAGAGGTATTGTGCTACCCTTGAGGATATTTCATTTTCATATCTTTTATCATTTTTATCATAAGAATTTTCTTTTCTTCACATGTTACAGAAAGATATTTGTACTTGAATTTCCAAATTTTATTAAGATGTACTTACTACACATAATTTTTTATAGGCGATAAAGAGTTGTATTTTGTTATGCATATGTGCGGTCATAAATACAAATTCTAATAATGGCGTTGTAATAAAGATGCTAATACTAGACTGCACCCTTTGTTTTATTTTCCTAAAACATTCAAATTGCGAATGATGTTTTACTGTAGACATTTGTTGTGTGTACTAAACAAATTAGTTTTTCAGGAACAATTTTCTTTAAATTCTTTTCTTTAAGAAAATTTATGATTGCGGTAAAATTCATAAATAATTTATAAATTGAATTAAGCACAGATTAATTGTATCTCGAATTGAACTAAAACTTTAACCCTTATTCATACATAGCTTGGATCAATTTAACCCTATTTTGGTTTTCAAATTCGAAATTAATTTAACATTTAAATGACTGAGGTTTGATAACGCTGAAGATAGAGAAGAAAGTTAAACTTGCCATATAAGGCAAGTGGAATAATCAGTTCAGCCATTTTTGTAATCTTCATGGAAATGTCCCATTTCGAAGCAGCTTTTGCCAAAATATTCCTACAAAGCCTGCAAGATACGGTATAAAAAATTGTATAATTTGAGACGTTACAACAAAATATAAGTGAAACATGTAAGTATATGCTGGCAGAGTAAAAAATACTCTACAAGTACGTCCTTCTATTAAGTTCCCTTTACCATTCTGCCAGATAATACGCCATTATGGAAGAACAAATGTTGGAGTTAATGTACTTGACCAATTAGTAGTGAATTACACAATCAATGGCAGATTTGCAGCTTTGGTCTGTTGTTTTGTTTTCGAATTTGACAGATATGTCAGCTGATAATTCATATCTTATATGAATTGAAATGAATTCAGCTTGAAACTACAATTAAAATCTCATAAAAGCTGTACAAACGTAACTCGATCATCTAATTCGCCATGTAAGTGTCATGTCCTCATGTTTTTCCTAATAGATGGAATTTTTTATTTTTATGTTGTTCGCCAAGAAAAGAGCATTAAAACTTAGCTAAAATAATGAATTTTTATAACAACTTCAATAAATAACCAAACTAAAGTAAAAAGATATCATTTTATATTCAATAGCTCGTTTTGGGCCTATATGGAACATAGGATCATCAACAAAATTTATATTCGAAGTTATGCCCGAATAAATGAAACACTGAATGATTTCGTCGTTGAAGATAAATCTCTTTCTGTCATCAACTGTCCGCATAAAAAAGAAAAAATAATTAGTCAAGATTGAAGCGGAGAATAGGGAGAATGAGCTAACTCACCTTTTTCTATGATAAACGTAAGCTAATAACGCTGTTTACTTAAAATTCGACAGCGGTTATATGAGAAATAACAGTTTACAGGTACAGTTTTGCCTTTCAGTTAAGAGGCGAAAAATTAAAAAGTTGCCTACCTATAGATACATGCTCTTATCATTTGCATTTTGTTTTAATATTCGAAAATATTTAAAATTAATTAAATAAATTTTATTTTGTCGTCACAAATTAACTCCAAGTTGCGTTGAGTTCTTAAACTCCTCGTTTTGGCTGTATACTTACAATAAATAAATCATAAGGTCTTATAAACTATACTTTACTTACGTTATGCATGCATGCAGCACAAAACGTCTATTTAGAACACAAAATTATTGTTAAAATCTTGTTTGAAATTATAAACAAAGAGAAATTAAAAAAAAAACATTGCAATATTAATTATCTCATATGTTTAAAAGTGTACAAAGCTTTCGTAGTTTAGCACGTGCTTTCTCCGTTCCGCTCAATGTCTTCAGTTGGAATAAATATTTAATCACGGAATACCAGCTTTGCAATTACAATCTAAATCGGGTCTTGCATTACACGCTTTCTATTTTTAAATTTAAATAAAACAAAGTCTGTGTAAGATGGTATTGAAATTTTTAATTCGATTGAAAGATCTGTTGATGCCATTCTGTGTGTAAGGGCCTGTTCGTAAATGCATCACAGCTCCGCATGTTATGTGTACAACGTTCGAAAATGCAAACATTGGCAACACTGCAGCTGTCATCATCTGTTCGTAAATACATCTCTGAAGTATATTAGGCGCAAATAAAATCAGAAAAACTAATCATAAAAATGTCTGATGCAATGAATGAGTATTGAGTATAAATTTTATTTTTATTAATTTCTTTTTATTTAATGTTTTTTTTTATTTTTTAGATTCGAAGGTGACGAAAATATTTGCAAGCTATTGGTCGGGACTCGATAGGATATGGAGGCGGAATTTATTGCTGGAAGGAAGAAAATATCTTTGCTTTGGGGTACTAACACAAATTAAAGAAATTTATCCAGATTTTAATCAATCTAAAGAGCAGAGAGCAGGAAATTTTTAAATTAAGAACCACTTACAAAAGAATAAAGGCCAGAAATAAAGAGTCTGGAAGAAATGCCACCACTTGGACATTTTTGGAAAACTTTGATGAATTTGTATGGCACCAGACATTCGATTGATCCTCCAGAATTCAATTTAATAACTTCATTGGTTGAAAGCGTAGATGAGAATAGTTCTCAGCCTTGTGACGACCCACAAGAAGATTCCCCTGATCCAAAAAAGAAAAAGCTTGGATGTAATGATGAACTTCTGGAATATCTAATTATATCTATTATTTCTTCTTCAGCAACAGCTGATTAGCAGTGGCAGCGCAAAATAATCGTATTTTGCAGATCTGTGATGCATTTACGAACAGGCCCTAATATAAAATTGTTCGAATGTTAGAGTGCCAAATCCCAAGAAAAATTTTCATGACATTGGTGCATAAATCATGGCATAGATTACATGGACTTTGAGTATCACTGTAGTTTGTGACTTATTCTAAAACACTAGACCTAAGAAACCTTAAAAGAAAGAGTCACAGTGGGCCAGTCCTTAAATCTGTGTGGCAGAATTTCCAATGCGATATGTGTTGTGTGACAAATAGTGCCGTCCTGTTGAAACAACATGTCGTTTGTGTCCCGATTGTCATTACTGATAATAACGGCCTGGCCAAAGTGATGTCAAAATATGGACCGGCGTCATCGGACCATAAGGCGGCGTTCCCAAAATCCACACCAATCAGTGATTTTTTCTGGATGTTTTGGATGCTATTAGATCTCATGTGGAGTGGTATCGTGCTTGCAGAAATGAGCCTAATCGCTGAAGATGATTTTTTCGATGAAAATTAATTTGGTCTGGGATAGCTTGCAATTCAGGTATGGGAGTTGTGGTCTGCGAAAGGACTAGTTCTTTTAATCGATGCGAAATCGATTACCTCGTTTTCTCTTGCATACTCTCACAGACACTGGCGATGTTTTCTTTCCCATCGCTGACGTATAACTGTCGATCGTTTACTCAACCAGTGGAATTGAATTTATCCACTACATTTTGATGATCATAAATTGGGCGAATTCCGTTTGCCCAACAGAACACTTTAATATAAAAAAATTTAATTGTTATAAATCACTATTAATTTGACAGATGTGGATTCGAAAAGATCGCAGTTATTGTCCATTTCAAAAGACCCGATATTAAAGAGGCTGATGAAATAATTAAATTTGTTTACATACTAAGTAGGAAAACCAAACGAAACGAAACGTTGAAACGTCTTTAAAAACGGAAATTATTTTCGAAAATCTGCGTATAAAATTCCAAAACTAATTCAAAAAATACAATTATGATTACTCCGAAGTGTTTATTCTGATTTGAATAATGAATTTTGAATTTCGTAAATACTTAGAAGTCGCCATATTCTAGCAAGTAGTGTGACAAGACAAGACGTCTGATTTTCACAACTTGAACAAAAACTCGGTAGAGTAAAATAAAATTCCCAAGAAAAAGTCCCTACAATGGTGGATTAAATTGATATACACAACGAGAGTGGTGTGAGAAGCTAGATCGTAATCCTGCCTAAAGAGTTGTAATGACCAATTAAGTAAGCCAAGTAAGTGTATGAATACTTCAAGAAATGATTGTAAATTTTTATTGCGTTCAATTGCAATCGTTTGAAATTGGAAATTTAGAATGAAAATCTTTTGCTCGAATGTTGACTGTCATAGAAGAAGAGAAAAGAACGCAATGTACTGGCTATCTCGTTCGCTATCGCTCAGCAGCCAAAGTATTAATAAATTCAAAATTGTTGTAGGCAATATGGTACTATTTTTGAGGAAAGACAATATAAGGGAGAACCCAATAAAATTGTGCGAACATAAATCTCTCAATGAAATGAATTCTTTTAATCTAAAACTACGTAATATCTTAAACAAGTAAATAATTTAGAATTAAATGTTTTTTTTTAGCAACGACGACGATAAAAACATTTCCAAAAAAAAATTAAAAAACTTTTAATAAAATTATTGATTGTACCACGTATTTATAAAACTATGTAAATAAGATACAGTTTATTGAAGTAGAATAAAAATTTTTTACTTGGTAGTACTACTACCATATTGGGCAATATTTGAAAAACCAACCTAAGAATTAACAATCTACTGTACTTGAAGAATTCAAATTGTATTCCTAATTGTTGAATTGTAATGCAAAAAAAAAGAAAAAAAACTTAAGTTTGTTAAATAAAATATACGGGAAACATGTACGACTTGGAATAGGCAATAAGTAAATTGTATGTAGGTATCTACAGACATGATTTGTAGTACTGCAACACATTTACGCTATTAAGGACACAGAACAGATACCGTATTGGCCATCTCAATACAACTGTAAAAATTATTACATATTATTTGTACAAAGGAATGTCTTGTATGGTATAGCTGGCGATGCTTGTGTATGAATTTTTGAAAGTCAGTGGTCACATAAGGATACAATACTCTTGCTTTACTTTTATGGTACACAACACATTCGTAATTTGCATAACTTTTCGCCTTGGATATGTACAAATGAAATGGTAGATGTAAAGAGGGTGGATGGCTATAAAACAATATTAACAGAAGTAATCATTGTTTTGCAAATCGGCAGATACTGTACTACTATGCATGGTTTCGTCGATGTGTGCCTTGAAAGATATAAAGTATCATTGTGATGTTTGCCATACCAAAAATTAAAACAATTTGTTCTGATGTTCTTTCTTTTTTTTTTTTTTTGTATAAATTTTGCCAGCCTAGCACTTGTATGCGAAGGGAACCCTTTCGTCTCCAATGAGTACTGTTTACACTTGAGCATCGTATGGTTTGTTTTTAATACATTGGCTATGTACTCATAAACCTACACAAATATCAACACAAGTTTACATATTGTAAAGCTGTTTCTGACGCACTGGCTAGATTTAGAATTTTTTTTTTCCATTTAACACAGAAAGTCAACTGATCATCTGTTCTCTGGAACGCCTTTCTAATGTTGTTTCGATATAAATTAATCATTAAAGGACGGACTGCAAGAGTTGCAGCCTAAAATGTGAATTCTTGTGAAGTACCGCATTTGCATAAATTGTGTGATAAATTTTTGAAGCACATTGGCTGGCATGTGAGACTTTAAAGGAAAGAAAACTCGTGTGTTTCATTAACTCTGTAACCAATTGCGTACAAATTACTTGGGTCGTTTTATTTTCAATATATTGAAAAATCAATGCAATTATTGAACATATCTTACATAAAAGAAACGTAATTTTTTATTCCTTACAATTCTCCTAAGAATTATTCGGTAAAAATGGATTTTAGGCCGTCAGTGAGAGAAAACATAGAGGTATGTCTGACAGAATAATTATTCTGTTTTACGTTTTAACGCATCGCGTTCGGTTCAAGAAATATTTTTTTATTAGCAATTCGAACGTTACGACCGGGTTACGGGATATGTCATGTTCATGTTCATGTTTACATATTTTTTTTCCAAGTCAACCGCCAATTTCTGCGACCTACATGGCTAGGGAGCATCGTCAATTTTTTAGGTAAAAAATTAGCGACTGAATTTCGACAGTCTCAGACTGTAGAAATGATCAACCGTTCTATAAACAGTACGGAATTATATAAAGAGTTTTATTATTGTGGATTTTGGAGTGTCAAATTTTAAATGGCCAAAGAAGTTAACATTATAGATATGTCGTCAACTGCGACCTGTTCAATAAATTCAAATATTATAATTCTTTTTATAAAGAAAAAAAAAAGATATTCTACTTCTTATGATGAAATTATGAACGTCGGAAGAATAATCAATGGGTACATTCATCAATATAGAACAAAGTATTTCAAACCAGAGATCAGCAATCAGTATTAAAAAAGATGAGTTGAATCGAATCATACTCATAATTTCTGATACTTATACGCATTCATACTTAACAATACGCATGATGTTATTGATTTCGACTCTCCATGACTCATCGTATACACGAATCACAAAATAAGTATGATTCGCGTACGAACACTACATACTCATAAGAAGGTTGTGTGTTTGCTCTACTTGCTGTCTGTGGCTTTTTTGTTTATAGTATGCCGTTCTTCTTTCTTTGTAAATGCAACCACAACTAAGACTAAAGTTTGACGAATGATTCGAATGAGTTTGATGTCAACGTTGTACTCATACTGATGGCAACTTATTAATCAACGTTGTAGTGAGTACGAATGAATCAGAGTAGTTAAATTTAAATATTGTTGACTCACTTACTTATATTTAAAATTTCATGAGTGCTTATGAGTAGCGAAAAAACGATTCATTGCTGATCTCTGGTCCAAATAGAGCCTCAGGTAATTTTGAACAGTATATACAGAAATCCTTCGATTTATGTCGCGATTTATATTTCTCATACATATATAAAGAAGTTTTCTTTAATAAAGATAAGTTGAGCTCTTTGTGAATATCTTGATATTATGTAAGACTAGAATTTAGTGCTGCCTTTACGGACTTATCCTTATCCTTCAATTTTAATTAATTTAAAAATTGCATTTCAGGCAATAAATGGTTTCAGACAGCTTTGCCAATGAAATCTGTGAATTGTTTCTGCGAGTCTTGATAGCTCAAGCTTCTTTGTCTTTACAAAAGGTGCTCCACGTTAGTAAGTGTTTCATTAACTAAATTAAAATAATCAGCAAAATCAGATTCAAGTTTTTTCAGAATTTATCATTATCGACGCAGATAGCTTCTCCCAACTTGATTTTATTGCTGGCGTTGCTGGCATTATTGGCCTTTAAGATCTGTTGTATTACGATTATCGCTCATATTGTTCAAATTGGCGCAGTAGCCCAAATCAATATCGATTACATGAAGTTCTTTTTGTTACAAAATACTTGTTTAACATTATTTCTCAGTTTCGTGACAATAGTTATTTTTGAAACATTCGTAAAATAACTTGAAAATGTTTCAAACGTTGGGTTAAACGTCTAAACGCCACTCATAGCTCACTGCAAAGGCTAAATCTTAAAATCTCCCGCGACATTTCAACCAAGCAATATCGTAAGTACATATTTTGACATTTATAATACGTTCAAGTCGACATTAAAATCTTGCCACCCTCATGAATTATTTGGTTAAATTTTTTGGGATAACTTAGCGTCCGCTATCTGTACTTATAGATTTTTTCATACAACTATATGTTATGAAGTTAAGCTTTTCTTTTTAGTCCATATTATACTAGAGTTGCAACATTAATAACGATAGTAAATGGATGTCATCGACAGATTTGCTATAAAAAATGCAAGACATCGATAAACATTTAAAAATCGAAGTAAGAATGAACAAAAAATTTCACGACCTAAATTGAAACGACGTATGTAAGTCGAGTGATTACTGTATATCCTATTGCTTACCAAGCATGCTTCTGAAACATTCCAAAATGTACGATGTATGAGCAAGCGTGGAACGCACAGAGTTCGTAATCTTTTTATATCTAAGCTTCAATTAATTGTAAGAAACAGCTCAGTATCTATCTTTTCGCTGTTTTTTGTACTTCGCTGCAAACTTTTGATTGCACTTGATCTGTGACATTATTTTTAATATGCTCATAAAATGAACATTTTGTTCCGCATTTTTCTATAATAAAATATAAAGATGATTAAAACATATTTTGAAAAAATTTTTAAAAAATATTTGCTAATTAATAAAAAAAATTTAAAAATAGAGTATGCTTACTGCGGATCATAATAAGAGCAGAGAAAGGTGCTTCGCCCTTTGTGTATGCACCGTATTTCAAACGCACAAGCAAATAGCGCACAATGTGCAAAATAAAAAAGTATGCAAATACCCAGTCTGACGTAGAACTAATTAAATGTAACCAACAGAAATATAACCAACTTCAAGCCGCTCTATCGATAGCGATTGACAACGGACTATTCATTTTCTTGACAAATCTTATCCTTTTTTATGGTAAGAAAAAGATCACGAATAAAACTGTAATATCACGGGAACTGGTTCTAAAGGAAAAGGTCCGAATGTTAGAATTTATATACAATTTAAAGCACCAAGAGTGTGTTAATAGCTACTATAACGGTAGTTCGTTTAACAAATCCAAATTTTCTAAAACAGTTGCATGTGTCTAGGTGGCATTCTGTAAATTTTTCAGTATCTTAAAAAACAACGCGATCATGTTTAATTAGAGTGGAAATAAGACAACACTTTAGAACAACGCTTTGCTCGTGATTTGCAGGTGTCTGTATCAGTGCTTGTTTGCGTTGTCATACCTGACCATGAGATATCGAGAGATATCACGACTAACTTTCTTTGTTTAAAAGGGAAGTAAAGGAAAATACGCAAATCTACCATAAAACGATTGGCCTATGGATTGACAAAAAGTTTCAGACGTTATTGATTTTGCTATGAGGCTGACTTTAAGTTGAGATTTCGCTGGATTTATCATGTGATCATTCGTATATCATTCTTATGATTTCAATCATGTTGTACCATCAATGAAAATTATGAGGATGAGGATTAATTGGTTAAAACTTCAAACAATACAACAGCTCTTATTGCACAAATAATAATCTATTAACTCCAGGCGATGTGAACATCTTTATCTCCAATTTTGATAAAGATTAGAAGAAGGTCTTCAAGTGTGCAATTGCATTCATCCTCAGACTGAATTTAAAAGAATTTAATTTATACATGCGAAAAAGAAAAGAAGAGTAATGCAGATTATCTTAATGCGAAATATTTCTCAAAAAATGTACGTAACACATCTGAGAACATCTAGAATTTCAAGCGACATCATCTCTAACCAAATACCCGCAAGGTCTTGGTTTTACACTCGAGTCCAATTGTTTACAAGGGCGTGGTATCAGGAAGCTTAAACAACTTGTCATATTCCAGCCATCTATATGACGGCAACCGGTATACAATTTGTTTACCACCTGGGAACTATATTCAATGAGTTCATGGTCCTTTTGTTACTGTTCCGGCACTAATCATATATTATTGTCAGAATAGAGAAATTATTTCTGGACTCAATTAGAAAAAAGCTTCTGGTGTAGATATAGTAAGTGATAAAATGCTCATTGAATTACCCCGCATAGAAATTACGAATATTGTCTTGATTTTTAATGTTATTTTACTACCATTATAATATCCTCAAGAAAGGAAAGCAGTTAAAAAGTTGATTTTTTTTTTAAATACACACACTCTCAACCAGAGCTTCGATACTTTCTGGTGTACACACTGTACAAGTATGCTCACGGCTTGGCGCATAACAATGAAAGCATTTTCGTCCTTCTCTGCGACCAAATTTTGTACGACATTTCCGACCAATTGTGTTTGTTTTGGAAATAAATTGCCATTAATCCCAACGTTGCTTAAGCGTAAATCGATTCATTACCTCCAGTGGAGATAACGTACTGAATTTTGTGAAAGAATAGAATTTCATAAGTAACCGAAAAAACCGATGGTTCAAATTTAAACCGATAGTTGGCCCACCCGATATACTAAGTGGCAATGGATCACTCTTTGTAGCAACAATAACAATTTTTAATGTTACATTAAGGTGGGTTAAGACCAAGGTTTACCATTTCATAGCACAGTTGTGTAGAGAGAACTCACACGCATTCTTGTGTTCTTTGATTTAGTTGTCGATCAGACTGCGACAAGAACATATGTGCGGCAAATGCTTTATCATTTTATTTCAGAATAACACTCAAAAAATAGTTTATGTTAGAAATGTTCTACGTCATTAGCTTGGCGTATTTAATATTTTTTTATTTTGTCGCATTGTATAATTTTTTTTAATGTTTTGGAATGGTTTTTTTATTAAAAGAAAAAAAGGGTTTTTTATTTTTTTATTTTCATTTATCTAAAAAAACATGGCCTAATTTTTAAGCCAAAGATGGATAGCTTTATGTTCTTTTAATAAAAAATGGATTTTTTATTTTATTTTTATTTTTCTGAAATTATTAAGCCAAAGATCGATAGCTTTACATATGTATGTTGATGAAATGAAAATCAAAATAGCGTATATTACTAACACTTTTCAATGGCTGTAAATAAATAAATTCTCTCAACTTATTTTCTGTCTCTCACTCACTAATCCATAACCAAAATTTTTTTGGTAAACCCAGGCTAAGACCCACACATAAGCTCAGATTTAAGTTTAATATTGATCATAGTTTTGAAACCGACTTTTATGTAGGTACCACTGAGTTAAAACAAAAAACTTCAATTAACTAAAAGCTATTTTCTTTTTATTTTAATGTTGACAAAATCTTGTGGTTTCTTTACTACTCTCACATTCTCTATTAGACTGGTCTCAGTTTTTATGAAATATTTTTGTTTTTTATTCTTAACTAGCTAAAACCCGGTGTGCTTCGCTAAATTAATTTAATAAATTAACTGCATTTTTGGTGCATTTAGAAAGGCAAGGCTTTTTAATTTATCACAATATGATCACTCACAAAATAAATGTTTAACTCGTTTAGAATCTAGGATTCAAATGATTTGCGAAAAAGATTGTAAGTACTACTTAAGTACTTCCTTTCAATGATTATTAGGCAAATATACCATAACAGGTCAAATTTTTTATTTTCAAGATAAAAAATTTTGTGCGGTGACCATAAATGACCTGACCATAAAGGTTTGGTCTGTATTATATAACCACAGGTAACAATTGGTTCTTTAAAAAATTATGTACGCTGTAGGTAGTTAATAAACTAAGGCAGTATAGTGTCATCAATGGTCTGTGTCAACTGTTAATGGTACCTAAGCTACACACGTCCCTCTATGCGTATTTTTACAAACATATAATAAAACAGGTATTGTAATGAACAGGCAAAACACATGAGTTTAGCTGCAATATATTATCAGATATATGATATTTAGTATTTACTTTCTGTCTAAGAATTCATATAAATATAGAGTCCATTTATTTCCCTAACCCGAAATATTCATATGTGTGTCAAAGTGGTTCATGCTAGATTTTAGCTCTAATAGTTTTCCATGTACATTGTTAGTCCGGCAATTTTTTTCACAAATCATTCATATGGATTTCAGTGTTGCCCGTGTACAATTTGGTGATTTTATTTATAATGATTTCCCAGATATAAGAAGTTTTAAATTTAATTCATGCGGGAAGTACGCCCCCTTTTCCTAGTCAGCCCATTTTTGTCTAAAATATTCATATTGATACTAAAGTGGATTCGACAAAATTTTAGGACTCTTATTGTTATATTTACTTATATATACTAATTTAATATTTTTTATATATATGTTTTATTCATATATACGTCAAAGTCGTCCATACAAAATTTGAGGACTCTAGCTGTTGCAGTTTATGAGATATGTGACATTAAATACTTTCTCGGTATGTTGGCGTGGCACCTCGCCTAATAGAAATTTTAAAATAAAAAGTTATAATTCCTTCCAGACATACAGGAAGGTACTGTTAAAATTTTAAGAAAATCGGTCCAGCCGTTTAGCCGTGAATAGACTTCAAACAAACAAACCCACAAAGAAATAAACACACATTCACTTTTATATACAGTAGGACCTTGATTATCCGTGATGGTTGAGACCGGAAGCATTCCGGATAATCGATTTTCCCGGTTAATTGAGCACCAATTTTGTCTAGTTTTTAATAGATATTTTTATTAGTTAACAAATGAATATGTACATTTTTATATTTTTAATACATACATGTTTCAAAAATAATAAAAAAACCGAACTTCTCAAATTTCTAAATTAAACTAAACAGGTTTACATGTATGCTTCTGACTCATCGTATACTAAAGAGGGAATTCCCCTTTTTCGCTTGCTTGTCTAAAATAGTAGAAAAAAATTTTTGCTTATAATCACGGATAATAGAGGTAATCACGGTTAAACGATGCAGAAAAATTTAAGTCGATCCAAAATAAAATAAAGTCGATGCAAACAATTTTCTTTTTTCATCCCGGATAATTGATGTTGACGGATAATCAAGGTCCTACTGTATATATGTAGATGTATTTCAATTACTGTCGTGTATAAAATATTATATACAGCTGACGGGTGACGTATACGTAATATCTTGTTGGACAATAACACCTATACTTTTCTTATTTATTTTATTTAATTTTATTTTATTTGCCTATTTTAACATAAAAAGTAGCCTATAACTCCTTCCAGACATACAGGAAGATACTGTGAAAATTTCAAAAAAATCGGTTCAGCCGTTTAGTCGCCTATAAAGTTCAAATATACAAACATACAAACAAACACACATTAATTTTTATATATGTATATAGAGATGTGCGCTGTCTACAGTATGAGGTATGTCATAAACGCTATGTACATTTTTTAGCCCGATCCGACGCACATTGGGGTTTTTGATTCCTAAAATGGGAATTAATTGGAAAATGAAATTCTTAAGTACCAAATATTTTTTTATATGAGCATTCTGCATTACTTTCTTAAAAAAATGCGTCTCTAGCAAGTATCGTTACATTACTACGTCTTTTTGAAGTGTGAGTTATTTGATATTTTTTATCTTTCGCGAAAAAACTAAATTTTCAGTGTTTTCAAAATTAGTTCTCGGAAAATTTTTAAGTAAAAATATTAAAAAAATATGGAGCCTTCAACAACAGATGATTGAGATTACATTTGCTTCGTTGTATTTTAAGTTTATATAGTTCTGCTATTTTTAAAAAAAATTTTTGTGAAGGTCTATAAATCTGCAAATTTTGTAGCATATATGGAAAAATAGTGGTGAGTTAAGCACAGTAAAGCAAAAAATATTTTCGTTTCTTAAACCTAAGATACCTTGTGAAATAATAGAAAAAAATTTTTTTGCACATTCTTGCACCTGATTAAAAAAAATGAAAATATATTTTTGCACCTATATAATGTCTATTTATTAAATTTTTTATATAAAATTATAAGACTATATTTATTCAATCATAGGTACAAACGTGAATACAATTTTTATTTCTCGAAGAGAACTTTATGAAATAATTTCAAATTCTGGATTTGAAACCGTTACTGAAAAAATTGCATTTCTTACACGTTTATTGCCAAGCAATAAAAAAATATTGAAGTTTTTAACGATGCATGGAAAAATTTTATTTCCCAATTGAAGAATCGCTGGAATGCATCTTGTAGAGTTTCTGAGATCGAAAGTTGATTTCGAGGAATGCAGTGAAAGAAGCAAAAACAAAAAGACAAATGAGTTGAGGAAAGAAAATTCCTCATCTTTGCTGGCTCGGACCAGAAGTAATAAACTACTATTTAATACCAAGAGGGCAGTTAACTGAGTAAGTGCAAGAAGCCCGAAACAAAGACTTCAAAATGAAATGAAAACTTGTTTGATACTCAAAATGATTTATTCTAATTTGTATCAACATTTTTATTTCAATTCTAATTTTATCTGGTTGGTAGATAATCTTTGAGAGTAGGATTATAAAATTTTGTCAGAACATGTATTTTGATGCAGTACATCAGAATCATTCAAAAACACAATTTTGATTTTTTTGGTTGTTGGCCCTTATGCATTTCAGGTCACGATTTTTTTATTATGGATTTATTTTCTTTAAGCTAAATAAACCAAAAAAAGTTAAAAAAGCAACCAGTAAAGCTCCCACGATTTAATTCCCATTTTAGGCATCAAAAACCCCATTGTGCGACGGTGTATTGTGGGCAGCGTTGCCAGTAATTTGTTTTTAAAAACTTTTTATTTCTGGGGAAAAAAACTTTTTTTTTACAAAAAAAACTTGTTTTCTACAAAAAAAACTTGTTTTCTACAAAAGTATCAACATTTTTAAAGGAAACACTGGAGACCGGTGCCCTCTATTGGTGTTTTTTTGCTACTTTTGCCTGAGACTAATAAAATACACAATTTCTTGTTTAAAAATGTAAATATTTCGTGTTATTGTTGAATTTATTGAAATTTTTAATTTTTCGAAGAAACTTAGCAAATGGCAACGTTGGCAAGCAGTAACTTTTCACAGTTTGATCTATTCGCGTGAATCTACTTATACGGATATTGTATAAAATCGCTTTGCGGTTCCCCATAAATGATGTTTTGTGACCGAGTTCGGAAGAAAATTTGAAGAATTTGCCTCAAGCATTTGTTGTGAGGTGTTTGTCTGCAACAGTACAAGAGAATAGATTTCGCTGTTAAACTAAAGATTCCCAATTTTTCGCAGAACATATTCTGACTGTCGCCGTAGCCTAGTAGGTATTGTGTTGGCTTATTGGAAGTAAAGCCAAGGTTCAAAACCCAGGCCAGACATCTAAACAAAGTACAAAAAGTATTTCTTCGGCGACTTCCTCTCAGCAGATTTCTGGCAAAAACTCTGAGATTTAATTAAAATTGCCATGAAAATTTTCTCAAAAATATCTGTCGTTCGGAGTCAACTTTAAACACTCATATATAAAATTAAAGCACACATTATAAGTGGTGTGAGAAACTAGGTCGTAATCCCGACTGGACCGTTGTAATGACCTATTATATTCTGACTATAAGAAATTTTATAAATTGAATTCAACAGCTTCTTTCTCGATCTCACAATTTTACAAAGTTTTAAGGCTATTTAGATAAAGTCTATGTTCTAATAGCTAACTTTAGTTTACAGGCAACGTTTTTATATTGAATTTGTTCAATTGTAAGAAGTTATTGATTTTTGTTGAGAACTCTGGTTTAGTTTCGTATCTAAAAATATTTTATAAACAGAGATTGTTTCATAGTGTCACTAATATAGCGGTTTTTGTGTATATTTTATAAATGCGTAGTCACAAACGTGTTAAATATTTATTACTTAAAGAAAAGAATTTGTTTTTTAACCGTATAAAATTAGCGCAATAGATCTAAGAAATTAAATTTAGATATCTTATACGCAAACTAATAATTATAACGATTAGATTGGGAAACACTGGCAAAATATTTTAACATTGTCAATATTGGTTTATCTCTTGTCTCAACACTGAAAGTAATGAAAGAAACGTAAAGAAAGTAGAAAAAATGATAAGAAAAGACACGGACAGAGTACATAAGGACTTACAGGAGAATTAGGATAATAAAATTACAACATCTGATACTTTGTCCAAACAAATGATTTCATTGTTTACTCTGTGTTTTATTGCCGTTTTTATTCTTAAGCCTTAATATGGATTATTGTGGTTGAATTTTAATGTGACAAAAAAGTAAGAAGAAGAAAATCCATCTTTTCGAATATTCTGTTCTGTTTTGTGGACTTTTGAAATTAAAAAAAATTGTAACAAAATAATTATAAGAAAAATATACAAATATTAAAGCATTGCTCGTTAACTACATATTAATTATTTTTTTATTGTTAAGGACGAGGCAAATGGACCAATTAGAGACTTACCAATATTGATACACCTGTCTGCCTTAAGAATTTCCATCATAATTTTATCAATTTACAATATTTTTTAAATTACTAGAACCAATATTCCATAAAAATGTCCCTCAGACAGAAACAAATCTCCAGGACACAAAGTCCTACCTTCAAAGTGAGTTATCGATTTTACATCCAGACAATTATGTCAAAGTTATTGGTCCTTAAAAAAACAATCAAACCTCAAGGATATTACCGCCTTTGGCTTTCTTGCCTCAAAATACCAAAATTCAAGTGTGCAGACAAACCGTCCAACCGCTGTCTTTTATATAAGTATACTACCACCGAAATCAGGCGTCCTTATCTAAGTTAATGTATATTTATTTAAATTGAGTTCCTTTAAATTTACTTCGCACTTTTCATAATAAGAATCCAGACGCAAGTAAGTAAGTTTTCGAAATATTGTGAAAATTGTCTTCGCCTGCTTGGTGAACGGAGACTTATTTGAGCCAGTGTATATCGAATCCGGTATTTCGTACAACACAGCCTGTATTTATTCCCAAAGCTTATCTCAATTTATGGGACATTTTCTTCTGATTCCTTTTTTCTTTAGTATATACCACAAGCTCTCATCTGGATTTGAATTTGAAGTTAGTGCAGGTAAGTATAATACTGTTACGTTTTTATCCTTTTAAAAACGTTTAAAATATAACTTCGTAGATTGTAAATAAAATAAAAATAAATTTGTGTTTAGTTTTAGATAAATTCTTTATTGTTCGCACAATTCCGTGTGCGCTGTTCACAACTTGATGTAAACAACATCAGTTTCTCTGTTTGTTATTCTTGTTTACACTCTTTTGCGTAAACAGTAACAATTGTTCGGCATTTTTTTATAAGTGAGGTCGTCAAACCACGATTATGCTCTTTATACGGAATGCGGCTTCTACTGACTACGTTGCTTGCTTTGTCTTGCCTTTGTATGCCAACGTAAACAGTCTGATGAATGATCTTGAGTCAAATGTACGTGGCTTCGCCTGCTCGAGATCTCCATCATTGTTTCATTGTTGTTTGTGTATTTTGTTTATATTGTTTATTGTTGCATTTTTGTTTACTTGTATATCCCTTCCCTACACTGATATTGTTGGTATATTTTTGTTTACTTGTTTATCATGTAAACAAGTTCATTTTTTTTTTGTTTTTGTAGCTTTTGTTTATCATTTTAATGTTAAACGATGTAACACCATTTTCGTAACAATGCATTGATGCTTCGATCCATTTCTTAGTACACCTTTCTATGCACGTATCGAATGTAGACTGATATTTCGGAGGATTACAACATAATCCGTTACTTTCTATACGCCGTGTATGCGGTATGCAACCTAACACCATAGTAGGAAATATTACCGTTACCGTGTTTTGCCGTGTTGAGTGCAGTTACTGATTTTCTCATTTTATTTACTTTCTCATCAGATCTCTATTTGTTCATATTATTTTCCACATCACTAAAGATATTAAGGGCCATTATTACAACTTGCCGTTAACTAAAGTGAGGATGTTAACGGGCAGATAAATTGTTTTTCGTTATTATGAGTACCCAATAAGATAGAAGTGATCGTTAAACTAAAGGGAGGATCATCCTATCTTTAACATTTAAAGGTCACTTTATGTTTGAACTTGCCATATTATTTATTATTTTCAATATGGCACCTTCAAATTTAAACAAAATGAGCATATACAACAAAAAAAAACGAAGCGGTTGCCACTGCGATAAAAAAAAACTTGTATAATTGAGTAGTTTTATCGAAATTGCCTCGGCACTGCTATATTTTTGAAAATTTTTATCTGTAAGTTGTAATAGCGAAAATAAGTTAAAGGTAACTTTACAGTTCCCGTTAGCTAAAGGTACTTTTAACTAAACCCAAGTTTAACAACAAGTTGTAATAATGGCCCTAAATCATGTAACGAAGTGTTAAATATGAACAATTATAGTTTTTATGTATTTAGCTGTGATATTATTTAACAAAAACTTCAACGCAAATGAAAACAAAAATTATGGTGTTAATCTAATACTCTACTGAAAATTGAAGTAAAAGCTTACATGTAAGGTAAAGCATGATATGTCATAGCAAATCATACAATGGTCCTATGTATGGTATTTCACTTGTTTAGAGCATTTAAATGTTACAGTGGTTTTCAACGAAAACCACTTAGAAATTTAAATCGAAATAAATATTAGCGACGAGTTTAATTTACACGATTTAAAAAATAAGTAAAAATACATGTGCATGGTTTAGAGAACATGGATTATAATTTTTAAATTTTTTATGAAAATTAAAAACTTTCGCTATAGAGAATACAACATGGAGAGCAAAGTTTTTTGTTAGGTTATTAGTTGACATATCCTCCTGATATTTTTCTAAAAAAGAGTTAATGTCATCAAAAAAATGGTTATTTAGCACTTGTTTAAGTGATTTAAATAATTATTAACCGAGTTTGAGTCATGTTATGAATAATAAAAATAATTTTAATATTCACATAATATCTGCATTTCATATTTGAAAATGCAAACAAGTTCACCACATTCATACATATGTGTGTATGTACGCTTAAAATATCTGTGAACGTGTATGTATGTATGTATGTATGTTTTAATGAGTAATAGATAATAAATATAACCGAATCCAATATTCGAACTTTAAAGAATAATAGTCTTGAAGGTAAAACTGCTATTCAGAAACTTACAGAAACTATTTGAAACCAATTTCAACCTAATTTTTAAGCCAAAGTTATGGAAAGTTGGGTATTTCGGATGCCATAAACCCAGAGAAGACGTTTCGGATATTTGAAGAATAATATATTCCATACATAATGGTATCAATAGATCTTTCAAATAAATAAACAATTTCGATGATATCTCACACACAGTTTGTTTTATATGAATTTAAAGATAGTAAGCGCTTAATGACAGACCCTATACAATGAATGTCAGACTTGCGCATTGTTTGAACATTCACTTTTATTCTTCACAGATTAAATTATTTTTCAATATTGAACTTGTTTTCTCATAAGTATCGCTTCATGAGTATTGTCATGTTTGCGGCGTGTGAATGAATGTGAAATTTGCAGAAATTCGGCAAATAATATAACTTTCCAATAGGTTTAGAATTTTAAATTGAGAGCAACTATTGCTAAAAAAATTTATAGACTACGTTTGAACCTCGCCGGGTGTAGGTATTATTTTAACCAGTGAAAGCTTCCATAGGGTTGGGCAATACTGAATTCTAAAATTACTTTAAGAATCTTGTTGCTAACTTCGATCAATGTCATCAGACTTTTTCGGTTTGCAGCGGCAATTGTGTTATAGGTAATAGTCGTTATAGCGTAAATTCATTTACTATTTTTTATTGATTTGTTTTTACTTATTTAAATAAATAGCGTGTTTGAAATCATCATTAACCCTGGACGGTTACTCTTCATTTTTGTAAATTAAGGTTACTCTTCGTTGAATCGACGAACACTTTAACCCTAATTGGTTACTGTTCGTCGACGCAGTTCATTTACTCTTTATCATATAATTCTTTTATGTTTGAGCAAATTTCACTCTTTTTATCAACAATTTTGCTTGATAACGAAAGCTTGTAGTGAGTAAACGTACCCTGGCAACCCTTTTTTTTGATCCTGGATGGTAATTTTTGTACAGTAAGGGGACTCTACGTTGAATCGATGAACAAAAAAATATTTTTTTCGTCTACTGACTGCAAGCTTTCATTATCAACAAACGTTGTTGAAAAAAGAGCGAAATTTGGTCAAACATAAAAGAGTTATATGATGAAGAGTAAATGAGCGTCGTCGATTCGACCAACAGTAACCGTCCAGGGTTAAATTTTGAAATAGAAGAATCTATATCCCCTGGTGTTCTCAACTAAATATTTTCCGAGCAGCGGGCCTTGATGTGTCACAATTAACACATTTACTTATCCTTGTATGTATTTGTGATGGATATGAGAAACTCATGAGAATTTCTAGACGTATTTTTGATTAGTCTAAAGTTAAAAACTAAAACTAAACTAAAACTAAGTTAGTTGCTCTTTTCGATATATCATCAAAATTCATTCTAGTTATTCTATAAAATAGCCCTCGATATCTGGTTGATTTCCAAAAGGAATATTTGGAGTTGTAATCGCCTGCTACCATACATATTTGATTAAAAATCAATACTATTTCTATACAATCGTAAATCTGTGAGTGAACCAGCGTTTTTAAATTTTTTTTTACCGAAGTCCTTAATGCAAATGTAAGTTGCTTGTCAATAGTTTTCAAACATACCACACAAATAAACGGCGTTTAAGTTTTGGCTTAATAAGAATAGCGGATACTTCACATGCTATACACCAAAGGTTCTTGTGATAATATAATATGTAACAAGACATTTTAAATCTCAGATTTCAGTGACGTGACCTTTAAAAAAAAATCGAAAGTTTTTGGCCACTCACTGAATCTGAATGAATAATCATAGTGGCGTTACAATGGGCCTAAATATAGAACAACCACGTATCAAATTTTGAGAAAAAATTTATTGCGTATCATTTAATAATTTGCTTAAAATAAGAATTCGTTATCAGTTACATTAAATCATAAAAACTTTTAAACCAAAGCATTTTTAACGTTTACACACCCAAAAATTAAATGAGATCGTCCAGTTCACACATCGCACATCCCTGATATATGTTTTTAAAATTGATTATCCATGTTGACAAAACTAACTGGTAAGCAATGTTTTTCTCTTTTAATATTAATATTGTTCATAAATCCTTATAATTGTATATATGTACATACACACAGTTACTAAATTATACATACGGTTAAAAATTTCAGAAATTTTTGTACATCAGGCCCACAAAAGTTAACAAATTTCAGAAATTTTTTAACCAAAACCGTCTTAAAATCGAGGAAAGTTGTCAGACAATTACAAAGATTTTCAGCGAAAACGGATTAGTTAAAAAATGTCTGAAATTTGTTATCCGTATGTATACTTTTGTGGCTGAGTGTACATATGTACATTGTAATTTCGTTAATTACTTATTTGTTTGAATATTATTGTTATTCTACTACTGAAAATATTTCTTATTTTATACTATGTATAGTTGGACAACAAATAAATTAATTTGAATAACATTTAAAAAAAAATTTATAATCCGAGTACCTATCTAATACGATACCGAATACTCGTTCAAACTCTAGCGGGTATTATTGAAATGTTTCGCTGCAAACATAGAAACTAAAGGACACATATCATATACATATGTATGTATGCTCGTACATATAAATACTCGTATAAATACAAGCATAGATAAATATTTAATAGTTTGTTTAAATATTTAACAGATGCGGGCCATAAACAATAAAATAAATTCCAATAAATCACGTTTTGCTAAAAATCTGTACTGAGAGAGGCAAAAATAAAAATTGGAAAAAAGAAAACAGAAAACAGAACAGCATTAGAATAGAAACATGAAAATCGAAGTGAACATTTATTTTGTAAACTTTCAATTGTAATCGAATTTAAGCGGCAAATTGATTTACTATTTAGTGACATTCAGTGTCACTATATCGATAAACAAACACAGAGGCTAACATATAAACACACACACACATACACATACACATTCAAATAATAGTGAATGTGTATTGATAGACAGTAAAAATGTGTTTGTTTAAAGCAAATTCTATTTATGCCATAAATTACCACCGTTATCTGGATTTATCGATGGAAAATCATTCACTTGATTGAGTCTCAATTTTATTCAATTCTTTATTACAATTCCTTATACTCTTTTCTTACTCATCTGTGTTCGTAGCAGTGTCTCTCAATGTTTTTGGGTGTGAATGTATTTGTGTTGCTCTTTTTTTTTGCATTTTTTTCTTGTTTTTTTTTGGCTTACCAATCTCACTATAAAAACAGTTGCCAACAGTGTTGCCATACTGTTCAAATTTGGTTACAATTGGGCGTTTATCGTCATTTTAACAATTATCATTAGAGTGATGAAGTTGTAATGAGGTAGGTACTACAAATTCATAGTAAAGTTTCGATTTTTAAGATTACTCTGTACAGGCCACAGTGCTGTTTTTAGCTTACCTAAAATTTAAAAATAATGATAGTAGATAGCATTTATAAATAAAACCATAGACTTTAATATTGTTTATAAATGTTAAGTACCAACATTGATTTGATGAAAGTTAATCGCTATTCTAAATACATAGGACTATTTCCACTCTCAATAACTGTTTGGGACACACATTTTACAACAGCCTATTTTGTCTGGAATAGAGATTCTCACAAGCTATTGCTTCACCAACCTATCAGAGAATTTCACTACAAGCGTGACCCACTACAGTGCACACCATAAGTCTAGGTGACCTATTTCATGTAAACAATTTTATGTTTTTATGTTTGTTTTACTAATTTATTTCTATTTTATAATAAAACAAAAGAAAATTAAGAAAAATAAAAAGAATAAGGAAAGCTTTTAAAAGAAAAGACAGTAAAGTTAAAATACTAAGTACTAATGTATTAAAATGTTATAAAATTTTAGTAGGATATCACTTAAAGTTAAGTACCGCCATACCTCACCACACTGGTTACATTCCAAAAGAATACGACGCAAATTGAAACGACACAAAGTGAATTAGGATTTTCTATAGCAAACCATGTAAAGATCGAAGATAGGTCCCAGGCTTACGAAAATACTACTTTTTAAAAATAAAATTGAACAAAGTAAACATTTAAAAAAACCAAAAAATAACATAAAATTTTATTACATACATACATACAAAAAACAAGATAAAAACAAATTCACTTAATTTATAATATACTGATTGAAACTGAACTCTAAAATTAGAAACATACATACATAATTGGTCATTACAAACCCTTCAGTCTGGATTACGACCTAGTTTCCCACACCACTTACACATGAGTGGTGGGACCTACAGTTTAAAGTCAACTCCGAACGACAGGTTTTTGAGCACTTTTATTGGCAATTTTATTTATTCTCAGAATTTTTTGGCAGAAATCTGCTGAGAGGAAGTCGCCGAAGAAATACTTTTTGTATTTTGTTTAGTTGGAGATGACCTAGGGTTTAAACAGCGACACAACTTCGAAAAACGCAAAATGAAACGACGCAAAGCGAAGTATGGGTATAGTCTATTTAAACTATTTGGTTTTCTGTTGATCTTTGCTGTCATTGAAAATTTTCAGTTGAGTTTTCTTTAAGATTTAGAGACTATGCAACCGTTTTTCGAAATAGTCTCACAAATTTTCGGTTGAAGTCATATCGCGACTTCATGGAATAGTATCAAGTTTGTCCAGTATTTGGCAGGCAAATTACATATTCACAGGTAAGTAGTAAGTAACTAAGTGGAAGTAATAGTCATAACGAACTTCTAAAGCTAGATTCACCCATGTTATTCTGACAACTTTTTTTTATCTGCAGGAGAACAACTCCCAGGACGATTTGGTGTAATTTTACATGTTGTCCGGAAGAACTTGCACAGAGCTGCCAGTTGATTATATTTTTCTAACAAAATTGAATTGATTTGCCCATATAAATCATGTAAAATCATAAAAATTATTCTCAAATCATTATACCACCGTACTTAACAATTTCATCCACGTTCATTGAATTGAGCTCCTCATTTTTCTTCCACATTGATTTTTGGATATATTGCATATACCATCTGATATGCATATGTGTACATACAATATAATTGTCAGTATCTATATATTTGGTTCAATCGGTTATCAGTTTTAACAGTTAATCCGTTCCGTTAATGCTTTCACTTGATATTTTATGGAGACTACATTAAAAGATTTTTAAGTGAAATATTTTTCTTATAATTTCATATTTATTTCGGTGATGTATCTATTAAACTCACCATAACGCTTATCCAAATACGTTATAATTAAGAATATTAAATTTAATTTTATATGTATACGGTATAGGTATATGTAACAGAAAGAAAAATTAATTTTGAATCGTCATAAGCAAGTTCCACAATGAAACTTCTGTCATAAATGGTTTGATTCAATAATATGTTATGTTTGATTTGAAGATTCAGATTTCGGTTTATTTAAACCAGTTCAAAGTCACTAAATCTTTTTATCTTTTAGTTTTTAAACTATCATAACTATTTCTTTTAACAGCTAACAGACTTCCGTTTCACACAATTATATTATATATTTTTTAAATTGGCAAACCTAACTTGGTCCATCATCCCTTTAAATTGTAACAATTTGTCGCAGTTAATGTCATGGCGTTCCAGTCCTTTTGACGCTTTAGGTCTTGACAAATATTACTTCCAGCAATATAAATAAAAAAATAAATGTTAGATTGCATGCTAAAAATCCTCGATTTCATCACACTGGAATTATTTCTTTTATCTTTGCGTTCTTTATTAGGCACATTTCTGCCAAGATCTGCTACGCATGGTTTAATTAAAATTTTGTCAATTGTATTCAGCTTTATTCAATTATAAGTAGTATTTTAGTTTTCTATCGGCTGAAAGTTTGATGGTTTAGGGTTATTTTTAGCATTTAGCTTGTTCCGGAGGCGCCTCAGTTCTTTGCGGGCATTACTTTGAGGGATTCTGTACAGTACAAATTGACTAAAACGAATGGTTGTTAAAAATTGTTTCTAATTTTTTGAACTAATAAAGGCCAATTTACACCATCAGGCTTTACGTATGTCACAAAGAAAATATCACAGAATTCATTGGTATTTTAAAAATGAGAATAAATGTCTTATGACTGATAAGATGTGATAAAATGATAGCAGCACTGATATAATGAACGAATGCAAAAATTTCAAAAAACTAAATGAGCCGTGCGCATGTAAAATTTCAATCTCGAAGTCGTATTAACTTTACACGAAACTATCCGTCGCATTTTAAACTTTGACTTTCCAACGAACAACAGACATGAAACATATGTTTTCTAATGTTGTTTATTATATTCCGTAGTTCACCCATAAGGCAACACGTGAAGATGAGCAATATTTGACTTCCGTAGAGTCAAAAAAGAGTTTTGCTGGCAAATTCAATAAACATACGTTAAAGTACTTATTGATGTCATTCTATATGAGTAACGTAGTATTTTTACACATCATTTTTTTAACTTTTGAAGCTATGCTCCATACAGAAAAACCTAGTCTATTAGCATTTTTATACATGTGATTACATTACATACATACATAATCGATCACTACAACCCTCCAGTCAGAATTACGACCTAGCTTCTCACACTACATATGTTGTGTGCAATAATATTAGACATGAGTGACAGGACCTTCAGTTTAAAGTCGATTCCGAACGACAGATTTTTGAGACACTTTTAATGGCAGTTTTATTTATTCTCACAATTTTTGTCAGAAATCTGCTGAGAAGAAGACGCTGAAGAAATATTTTTTCATATTTCGTTTAGTTGGAGATGACCTAGGGTTCAAAACGAGGCCTCACGTCTAATAAGCCAACACATTACCTACTAGATTTCGGCGACTTTAATGTGATTATGAAATAAAATTGAACTTATAAAATAAAATAAAAAACAACAAAAATACACGCTGAAGAAATATTTCAAGTTTTAAAAAATCTGAATAACTTTTTTTGCACTCCCATTGGAAATATGTATGTTGACACAGTAGTTTAGTTTTGAAACATGAATATCAGCGTCTACTTCGTTAATATTAATTATGCACGGAGTGTTATTTAGTATTTTGTTTCATAACTTTTATTTTTTCATTGAAAACTGTAGGGGTGGCAACTTCAGACAAAAATTCCAAATCGTAAACTAACACACACTCTTATGAACTCATTCATAACATACTATTGGGTTGTCTATTTGTCTAACGGGAGTGAAATATAATCTGAATCTCTTCTTCTCTTTGAATCCGGCATTAAAGCACATGTTTGTCCATATGTATGGATATGCATGTATACATGAATGTTTGAATGCGTGAGAGTGTGGTTGTGTTAAGAGTAGTCAGTCAACAGACCCTCTATTAGAAAGTTAAATTTATACTGTGTTGAAAATGACATTGCTATTTTAGTGTTGACACTTCTGTGCAATCACAATTCAATACAAAGACAGTCTGTTCATATGGGTAACAATGAGTGAAAGTAGTACGTACGGTATTTATTATACAGTGTCGGAAAAAATTATAAGAAATGCTGAAATAAAAAAAATTAAATTTTTTTTTTAGAAAATATTGTCAGTAGAAACAGCGGAAAATCTTACTTATCAAATTATTATTTGTTATTATAATATTTAAACGTTGTCATAGTTGAGTTTATTTGTAAAACTAATAAACAAAAATAGCTCAAATCATTAATTATATGTTAACCCTGCGCGTGTTGCTGCGCCACCAACTAAAATAAATTTGAAGGAAAGACATTACACAAATGTCCAATTAATTTTGAATCATTTTATTGATTTTGTTTCCCGTTGTCCTGATGATTCAGATTAACGGGCCTGAGGAGTACGCATTCGATCAGTTTCTAATCTCACTTCCCGTTGTTCAAGTGGTTCAAGCGAACGGGTCTCAGCTGCATATACTCGAAGATTTTCCAGTCTCAATTTCCATTCTGAGGCTCGTAATGCTCTTTTCTTCCGTGATTGAGGTGTAGGTCGACTAATTGCTTGCCATTCATTTTGAATAATTTTCAGTGACGCCATCCATCGGAAATTAATCGACCCAACCTCCGTCGACTCATGCGCAACAACTTTGCTAAAGAATGCGGAGTTTACGATTTTTTTTACGGATTTTAATTAATTTTCAATGGTGCAACCTATCGGATATTAGTCATACCAACTTAGAAACCTTCGTCGGCTCATGCGCAACAACTTTGCTAAAGATCATAACATCATCAAATGCATAGTTTACGATTCCATAAGGTACATGCAAACAAACATTCATTTTTATTTAGGTATGAGGGCGTGGCAGCTCACCTACTTGAAATTTTAAAATAAAAAGTAGCCTATAGTTCCTTTCAGACATACATGAAGGTACTGTTAAAATTTCAAGAAAATCGGACCAGCCGTTTAGCCGTCTATTGACTTCAAATAAACAAACAAGCCCACAAACAAATAAACACACATTCATTTTAATATATAAGAGAATAAAAAATTCTAAATAACTGGTCTCTATAGTTACATATTTAGGTATCAAATTGAACAAATTTGTTATGCTCTAATTGAAAAGGAAATTGTTTTGAAATTCAATAGAAAAGTTTTTCATCAAATCCACAAAGGACTAAAATACCAATCGGTGTTGTTATAAGTTTGATTTGTATTAAATTTCGTTGATAAAAACAATACATACCATTTATTTATAACCTGACAATTTAAAAAATCTTTTTGACCGTTAATTAGAAGTCCCACGATTGAAATAGGCATAAAGGAGATGGATTCTATTCATTGGGTAGAAAGCATACAATACTAGTACTGAGCTAATGAAATACTATTAAATTGTTATACATATCTTGCAACATCTGAAGCTAAATAAGAAAATATGGTAATCGCTTGTTCTTAGACCAAATTATAGAAAAATCGCAAATACATGAGGAAGACAGTCGTTCATGGCCCATGCTATTCAGAATATTTTACATTGTATTTCAAAAACTATCAGCTCCATATGAGCCAACCAAAGGTTTTTTCAAGAGAAGGAAAAAAGCTAACAACAACAGAATTTATGAACATGTAGTACAAAAGCAAATAAAACCAAAAAACTCAAGAAATAAGCACCAACATTTGTCCATTCAGATTAAATAGACAAAAACGTAATCCTCCAATTTTTTTAATTTTGCAATGATTTCGCAAAATCTAAGAATTCTACGTTGTTAATAACAATTCGGTGGGATGGAATATAAAAATTAACATCATAGGAGTGAAAATAACAAAAACAAACAAATAATTCTTAAAAGTTTACAGGAATTTTCTGAAAATGTTAGACGAAGATCATCAGTTTAGTACGTGACAGAAAAGTAAAACAACATTTCGAGAGGAATTGAACGATGTTTCCGTCGGTTGTAAAATGCAAAGGAAAACGTTCTATTAAAGGCAAAAATTTTAGTGGATTTTTTGCTGATTAGCGAATGTATGGCATGTTTTCCACATAAGATGCCTTTTTATAGATTTGAACGTAAAGCGAAAACAGTGCTTGTCTGAATTTGAAGGATATACAAATACATTTAGGGGCTTAAACAATGTGTTGTAGTTAAAGAAATTAAAAGCAATAGGGGAATAAAGTTCAAAGGCGACTGCGAGTACGTCAAATCTTATGCCGGGGTATTGTAATGGGGAAAATGCATCATTTAAATATTTTAAAAGCAAATTTTATTGTGACAGCAATTTTATTGAGGCATACAATGCAATTCTAGATTATGAAAGAATGATTTCTACGCAATTTGTTGAGCAAGTATCAGAAGTCGGCTAATATTTCCGTTTTTCGCAAATATTATTATTTCGCTTTGCGCAAACATTAGCCGACTTCCAGTAGTCGCTCAAACGTTAAAATGACAAATTTTTCGATAAACAATTAAGATCCATCAAAAATGTTGAAATTTTTTAATTTAAAGTTCATTTGATAAGATGACATACATACATAAAATATAACACAACTGTTATACTCTTCAAATAATAACTGCGGTTATTGTTGTGCAATTTATCAAACGAAGTTTCAATCTCTTCACAAGAGAACAAAGAATGCCACCCCTTATTTTATATTTTTTAATTAAAGTTTATTTCTATGTATGGACAAAATATGAAAAAACGCATTTGCCAAGTTTACTTTATCAATCCTCATAGCATATTAAGTCCAATAATATACATACGAATGTTTATCGTTTTAAAGTTCCATCCTTCCCCTTTCAATAATCAATAAATTTGAGCGTAGATTCCAAAAAAAAAAAAATTTGTCAAAGAAAACAAGTTTGGAGGTTTCGAAAAATATAAAAAAAATATTGTTGAGTTTTACTCAACAAAAATCATAACTCTACACTGTGTCATGACCTACCTGGGTGGATTTTATTATTTTATTTTGTCGCATAGTGTCATTAATTAAGCAAAAATTAATTTTTGAAAACAATTTCACTTTTTTTCAAATCTGTTAAGTAGTTTCTAAAATATTATGAAAATGGCATCCGGTCGCTTGGTGTACGGACAATTGCTTGAGACAAAGTGTGCAAAACTAATGACATTCACATCCCAGGAATTATATGAGCACTTAATGGTAATAGTAGTAATAATGGTAATAAGTAGTTTTGAACAATCAAATCACAATCAGTTGTTCTTATTATTTTTTCAACATTGTATATGAATGGTACATACATACATGGATATCTATTTATATACACATACATAGATGTAGATAAACAAGTACCATAAATAAATACAATAAATATGTCATTGAATTTAAGCCAATTGAGTCTACATTTTTTTGACAGTGTGCCGTAAATACACAGTGACAGTGACACCTCTACGCTTAAATAAACACATACTCAGCACGTTAGATAATAAATTATTTATTTACTCTTTATGTGGAAACAAAAAAAATGTAACAAATTCTTCCTCTTTATTTTTAGAGATTCGTTAATTCGTCAAAATAAGTTTCGCAAATAAATAGAAATTTCCCTCCATCAAACAGAGGTCATTTCGAATTAACGAATACACACTAAGTCACAAAAGTCTACATATGCCAGTATGTATCTCATGTTTTTCATTTATTATTTATTTATTTTTATTTATTTATTTATTTATTTATTTATTATAATTAACATAACACAACAAGATTTTAATCTTATAAGTTATAGTGCTATGCTTAGGATCAATAAGATATAATACATAAAAAAATAATAAAAATTATGAAATATAAGAAATTAATTAAAATATTAAAATATTAAAATTGAGTAGAAATATAATTTAATTGATTTAATTATTTTAGGAAAACTAACAATACTACAGAAATAAAAAGAAAATAAAAAAGTTAAAAAAGATAGAGAATTCTAAAGATATAAAAAAGAAATATTTACAAAAATTGGTATAGAAAAGTAAGGATAAATATTTAACCGATATAATAAACATGCTAAGAACGTAACAAACTTTTCATTAAGAGAACAATTTAAATAACTTCTTTTTGAACGCGTTTGCATTGCCTAACTTTTGGATGTAGTTTGGTAGGGAATTCCAGAGACTAGTGGTGTGTATAAAGAACTGTCGCTGTGACAGAAGAGTCCTGTAACGTTGTTGAATAATCTTCATGCCTCGGCATGACCTAGCAAACTTAATACTGTCTACTAAATATTCCGGCTGTCCCGTATTAATAATTTTATGGAATAGAATGAGGCATTTAATTTTCAGAAGATTATCAAATTTCACACTAAATATCTGATACGCAAAATGAGAAATATGATCCCGGCGACCTTTAAGAAATACGTATCTTGCTATATTGTTGTATGCCAAGTTTAATTTCCGGTTGTCATTACTATCGCAGTTTGCAAAAATTTCGCACCCATACAATAGCACAGGAATCAAATAAGTTTTAGCAAGTTGCATACGAATTGCAAAAGGAGTTGAATCAATGACCGCCCATAAATTCCGTAGCATGCTGTAAATTCTGCCAACAACGACACTTATATGGCCAGACCACCATAATCTGTCATTAAATACAATACCCAGATTAGTAGCAGACTTGACATAGTCAATTTTATTTCCCCTGATATTCAATCCAGGTATGGCAAACGAAACATTGGTCTTCGAAAGCATTAAACATTTGGACTTTGAGGGATTAATACACAGTCCATTCGCCGAAGCCCAACGGTCAATCCTATCCAAATCACGGTTAACAGAATGTAAACAAGAATCAATATTCTCCTTACGAGTACTGGCATAAATCTGCACATCATCAGCATACATATGAACACGGCAGTCAACCAAAACATCCGGTAGATCATTAATATACATACAGAACAACAGTGGCCCCAGTATTGATCCCTGGGGAACACCTCTACAAATATTAAGCGAATCAGAAATCTTCCCATTTAAGTGAACCCTCTGACATCTGTCTAACAAATAAGAAAAAATTAGACTAGCGGCAGAATTAGAAAAATTAAACAGCTTCCGGAGCTTATTCAATAAAATTTTATGATTGACTGTATCGAAAGCCTTTGTGTGATCGAGAAGAACTAAAAACGCTACATTATTTACATCCAGCTCCAACCTGAGATCCTCAACTACATTTAATAGAGCGGTAGTACAACTCCTACCTTTCATGAAACCTGACTGACTGATTGTTAAATAATTATGACCTTCCAGATAACCATTGATCTGTCTGGCTATAATGTCTTCCATTACCTTCGACAAAAAAGGAAGAATGGCAATTGGCCTAAACTCATTGTTTGACTTGGGAATGGGAAGGATCTTGGCAAGTTTCCATTCATTAGGAACAGTAGACTTAGTCAGCACTGTATTAAATAAGTGGGTATAATATGGCAAAAGTCTAGGTGTCAAAACTTTCAAAAACACAGGATCTATATCATCGGAACCAATTGCGTTCGATTTTACCGCTAAAATACATTCCAAAACTTCGGACTGATCCACGCAACGAAAACTAAAGGAGTATTGTGGAGGGACACAACAAAGGTCATCATACATATCACCAATTGCCGTTGGAACACTTGAATGTACAAACTGGTCATTAAGTTTATTCACATCTACATCAAAATCAGTTCTAGGACATTTTCCACCAATTCCTATTTCACGAATCACATTCCATTTGGATTTATTGTCCATCGCATTACAAAACCTTCTACCATAATACAACGTTTTCGCAATTCTTATTTGCCTAGTAACCTCTGACCGTGCGGATTTATGAAGAGCTTTCAAGTCATCAGTTCTGTATTTCTTCCACCGCCTGTAGGCACTATCCCTCTTCTCAATTAGTGCTTTTATCTCAGTAGTAAACCATGGATTCTGCTTGGGTTTGATAAGCTTGGTTTTGACAGGAACGCATCTGTCATAAAGCTGACGAACATTCTCCTGAATAAATGACAATTGGTCATTAGCATTAACCAGTGTATAGACCTGATCCCAATATATATTATCCAACTCAGTATCCAACGTTACATAATCAATATTCTTAATGTCACGATAAGTGATATATCTATCAACAGCACAAGTTACAGCCATATTATAACTCAGAAAGAGAAGATCATGGTTAGAGAAACCAGAAGCAGAAATTTGGTCATATAACAGAACCCTTTCATTATGATTCACAAATACCAGGTCAGTTAGGCTACTGGACGTTGAATGGAAGTGTGTAGGTGTCGAAACATTAACAGGATTCAGATGAAGCGATTGCATTGGTCCAATTAGCGGATTATCAAATCAAATTATTATTTGTTTACTGTTTAATTTTTAAAACAGGTAAAATAAGAGCAGTGATTAAACGCTGCTTTATTACTGTGTGCAAAAAAGTTTAAAAGTTTCTTGGTAAACTGCTTTAAAAAACACTTTAATATGCAACTACGAAGGCAGAAATTACTATAAGCTTTTGGAAGCTAATAATTACACTATGCGACAAAATACAAAAAATTAAATACACCACAGTAACTGTTCAGTTAGTTGAGTAGAATTCAAAAATACTATTTTTATTTTTCTCGAACCCTCCAAACATGTTTCATTTGACAAAAACGGTTTTTTTATTTACTTTACGCATAAATTCACTGATTATACAAACATTTCTGAACTGATGTCCAAAATTTAAACCTTATTAGAAAGGAGAGAGATGGGCCTTTAAAACGATAAACATATATGGGCAATTTCGTGTCAAGTGACCCAATTTTTCGAAAATCGATGTCTTCCGATTTGGACGACCAAGGTTAGTACTATTGGATAGTAGGCCAGACACAAATTTTCAGCTCTGTCAGTCAAGAACTGCCGGAGTTAGGGGGGGGGGGGTCAAAGTTAGATATTTTGGTCATACAGGGTTTTTTAAAATGTGTGTAACTTTTCACCTATTGGTCCTAGCAAAAATTTTCCAAAACATATTAGATAGCTATTTCTTCAATATTTCCATAAATAATTTTTTTAATTTTTTTAAATTTTTTTAATTATTTTTTTTAAATTTTTTTCAAAATGGGCCTTTTATTGCTCAAAAGAAAGCGTCTACAATATCCTTTAAGGCCTTTATAATCGCTTAATGGGATGCGAGTGGGATATCTATCAAAAAAATTATTTTTTAACTCAAGAATAAGATTTTTCAATATTATTTCAATATTTTATTTATTACTTATAATACTAAATAATAATAATAATAAAAAATTTAATAAAATTAATATATAAATTTTGAAATAGCCAATCTTTCGTCCTTCTTATTTCATCCAAATCGGAAGACATCGATTTTAAAAATTGGGTCACATGACACGAAATTGCTACATGAATCGAAACGACCTAATATCGTTTAACAATAAAAACGATAAACAAAAACTACCAGCTACACCAACACCATACACACGATAGAAATACACACTAATACTAAGAATACAATGAACGTGTTGATTATCTAAAGCTGCACACACACATATATACAACGAACCTGGTTACACCTGGTACCAACAACATGAAATGAAAACCAGGTACGACAAATATGTGAGAAAAAGGGATAGACAACATAAGCAAAGTACACAAACAACAATGTATTAGCAATAGAGATTTCGAGAAGGCGAGAACACGAACCTTCCACTTCAAGAATGTTCGTTAGACTGGTTGTGTCGGACTATAAAAGGGCTGGACAAAGCAGGCAGCAGTTAGTAAGAATTCAGTCAGTCTTGTGTGAAGACGCGTTGCGGTTTGAACGTACAAGTGGTATTGCTTGAAAAAATGTTGTAAGCAGAGAAGATCTAACGAACAGTTGTTAGTGTTAACGCGGACAGAAGTGTGAAATAGTATAGTGTACAAGCAAATTGTTGTTGTATCGCTAAGTTGTAAACAGTGGCACAAACGTAGTGTGAATAATAAAGAGAGTTTAAGAAAAACTAAACACATATTTTTTTTACTTGGTTTGCAATTAACGAACTCATATTTAAACGTTTTTAAAAGGGTAAGAACGTAACAAATTTACTTTTAGTTCAAAACTTTTCAAAATTTTTGAGGCATCTTGATTTTTTATTGCAAAATGTGTCAATTTCACGTTTGAGCGACCACCAGAAGTTAGCGAATGTTTGCGCGACGCGAAAAAAATAATATTTGCAAAAAACACAAGTATTCGCCGATTTCTGGTAGTCGTACAAACTTGAAATTGAAATATTTTATGACAAACAATCAAGATCATTCAAAACTTTTGAAAATTTTTGAACTGAAAGTTCATTTCATAAGATGACATATAAAAAAAATATATCACGATTGTTATACTATTTAAATAATAACTACGGTAATTTTTGTCCAATTTGATCAAACGAAGTGTTAGTCTCTTCACAAGATAATGCACTTTCAGAATGACATCACTTGTTTTATATTTTTTAATTAAATTTTGCATTTAAGAACAGCTAAACTTGAAACAAATCATATTTTCCAAGTTTACCCGATCAAAACTCTTAAAGTGTAAGTTTGAGCCATGCATTTATGTACATCATTTTAAAGGGTCATCTATACTCTTTTCCGAAAACTTTGGATTTAGAAAATAGGTTAAAAAATATTTGGATAATCAATAATTTTGTGTGAAAAGATAAAAAAAAACGTTTTTGTGTAATAAAACAAGTTTGGAGGGTTCGAAAAAATAAAAATGTATTTTTGAACTCTACTCAACCTAGTAAATAACTTAGACTATGTAGCTACTCGGGTATATTTTCACTGTCGCATCGTGTTATTATAATAATGGTGTGTGTGCTCTGATAGTCTGGTGGGTAGTTTGCTAGACTATTGGCGTGAGGTTAGTGTGTTTGATTCCACCAGGAACTCTGGTCTACTACACTACACCGAGTATAAGATCGATGTTACTAAGCTCGTAATAATTGTAATATAATTTGTAATTCCAATCAAATAGTGAAATAAATAAAATAAAATTGTTTAAAATTTGTTACTTTCATCTTGAGATACATTTCGTGCAGATTTTCATTAATATTAACAAAATTTATAATGAAATAGAAAAGTGAAAGATTTCTGGAATTCTAAAGCAAATGTTGGTGAAATTGAAAGTTTATCAAAGCCTAACTAATCTAGTTTTATAATCCATGTCACTCAAAAAAATTGTCTAAACTTAAGGCAGACGTTATTTATTAATTTTTGTGGTTTTTCTAAAACATTTTTAATTGTTAACAATTAGCGGCGTCATGGTGTAGTGATCAAAACAGCTTATCAACAAATCGAAAAGTCCAGGTTCGAATCTCAATAGTGTTAAAAAGAATTCTTAATGTTTTTCGATTTTCAGCATTAAATGTCTTCACCCTTCACCAACTGGAAATTAAAACAAATAACATCACAGAAAAGTCGGGCAGTGCCTCCTCCACTTAGTGAGAAAAAGAAGATACTAATCCAACAGTCAAAAAGATCCTACCACTACACCAAATACTCGGAGGATGTTGCTTCTAGACAACGATCAATTCATTATCCTAGGACTTACTACAGCAGATCAACCATTTGCTTAGCTGGAACAACAAAACAATTATTAGAGAGCCATATACTCCCAAGAGGTGTACTGGTACAAAAAAAAGACAGACAATCAGAAAAAACCATACATTATAAGCGTTTTACCCCTGTGATTGTAAAACTAATAGAATAAGAAAATAATTAGATGGGTTTAAATGATAGAAAGTGTTATGCTTGCTCACGCATTTTATAATAAAGGGTGTTTTTTATAGAGGTATAGGACTTTAAGTTGGCATTACTTTTCAAGATGGCGACCGATTTAACAGCTGTCAAGTGATTTATTCTCAGTTTGGTTTGGCAACTCACCACGAATAGACTCACGCCTGAACAACGATTGCAAATAGTGCAACTTTATTTCGAAAATAATGGTTCTGTGCGGAAAACGTATCGCGCACTACGTCCATTTTATCGTCGACAAAATCGTCCATCAGAGCAGTTAATTCGATTAACCATGGAACGTTTTCGCACCACGTTTACTCTTATTGATAACTCGCATCCCCAGAGACGCTGTACGGTGCGTACAGAAGAAGCTATTGCTGCTGTGGAGCGTAGCATTGAGGAAGACCCGAATGAGTCCATCTGCCATGGAGCACAGGAATTGGATCTGTGTCCATCCACTTTATGGAAGATTTTGCGGAAGGATCTTGGTTTGCGTGCTTACAAAATCCAACTCGTGCAAGAATTGAAGCCAAACGATCATCAAGTAAGGCGTAGATTCGTCGAATGGGCCCAAAACGAGATTACCGTTGTTCCCGATTTTCATAAGCGAATTTTGTTTAGCGATGAAGCGCACTTCTGGTTGAATGGCTACGCATTTGGAGTGATGGTAATCCTCAAGTGTATGTGGAAACACCGTTACATCCAGAAAAACTGACTGTTTGGTGCGCTTTATGGGCTGGTGAAATCATTGGTCCGTACTTTTTCAAAAACGATGGTGGCCAGAACGTTACAGTCAATGGTGATCGGTATAGAGCCATGATTACTAAGTTTTTCATTCCTGAATTGAATAACCATGATGTCCAGGAGATGTGGTTTCAACAAGACGGCGCAACATGTCACACAGCTCGTGCCACAATAGATTTATTGAAAGACACGTTTGCTGACCGCCTAATTTCACATTTTGGACCTGTGAATTGGCCTCCAAGATCTTGTGATTTAACACCGCTAGACTACTTTCTGTGGGGCTATGTAAAGTCATTGGTCTATGCGGTAAAGCCACAAACGCTTGACCATTTGGAAGACAACATTCGCCGTATTATTGCCGATATACGGCCACAAATGTTGGAAAAAGTCATCGAAAATTGGACGTCCAGATTGGACTACATCCGCGCCAGCCGTGGCAGTCATATGACAGAAATCATATTTAAAATGTAATGCCACAAGATTATCTTTCGGATAAATAAAATTCATGTCAATCGAATAATCCATCGTTGTTTTATTGCAACTTAAAGTTCTATACCTCTATAAAAAACAGCCTTTATTTTGAGATGTTTATTAATTTACAACGTACTAAATTGTGTTTTCCCTGAAATGAGCGGTTATGTGACTTCCAGCCGTTTTTGCCCTATAAATCTCCATCCGCACGCTATCACCACTATGGCTGGAGCGGATACCGTACGATATGCCGACGCGATACGCAATGCAGCCGTTCTCTGTACCGATACCAGTGCTTTTGTCCACTTCTTAATATCCAGTGTTTCTGCCCAAATTTCGCTCCCATAAAGCATAATGCTGTTTCCAACCTCCATCAGGAGTCTCTGTCTCGCCGGTAGCGGGCCTCAAATGTTCGCCCAATGTGTAATGGTTATTATACTGATTTCCTCAGAGCCTAAAATGCTTAAGGAAGATTTGTTGATAAAAAAATAGGGACACATAGATCAGTAAAAGCTGCGAAAATGTTCTAAAATACTATACCATATTTTCTTTAGTGAAATAAATTGTGATATTTCAATTTAAATTAATTTAATTATTATATATCTTAATGTTACATCAAAAGAAAGTTTAACCGTAGTTCGATCCTTAAAAAATTGGGATTTCCCTCCTTTGGGATGTTTTTGTCCCACATATAAATTCTATGGCAAACTATTTCTTTTTCTTGACATATTTTTTAATTACAATAAAAAATTCATTTTAATAAAGTTTCTTACTCAAAATAGGTATATTTAGAACATATTATGTAAAGACTTTAAATAAATTTGTACCAATCCTTAGATTTTAAAAATAATTTTATTTAACATCTTTTATTTTATTTAACTTTGAATTTTATTATGAATCTCAACTAACTCTAATTGAATTATTGAGATTCGGCGTTTTAAGTTAAAACAAAAAACAATATCTTGGAATACTAACAACAGAAAATGAAATCGAACCGTCAAAATGATTAGTCCAGAGGATAGACATCTTCTCCATCTTTTCAACTGTAAAAGAATCTAAAACACGTAAGCAGAGTCTTTTCGTTCGGACATAGGCGGTGTAAAAAGCAAGGATGTCAGGCAAATTAAACATTACCCAAGAGACTTAAGGAAGTGAGTCGGTCCTCTTCTGATCCATACGTGTCCAACAGAGTCAAGCAATATTGAATGTAACTTCTTGCTGATAACGAGATTGAGCCTTCCTGAAAAACGAAAATATTTAATTCAATTGAGACAATCGGAAAAAATGTCGCATACTGCAATCTCTTTAGCGACCTTGACCAGCTCATCAGCAATGCGATTTCCAATGATATCTCTATGACGCGTAAACCGTATAAGGGCTACTTTTGAATGACACCAAATTACACCAAGAAATCGTCGACGTCCTTAGCCAAGGACGGACGTTGTAAATAGGTTCATTAGGGACTTAAACCCAATCATAACTAGAGCCAGACAAAGCTAGGATAAAGCGGTTTGATTTATAGATCGATTGAGTTTTTTAATAATTTTGGAAGAGTATCCCTTTCTTGTCCTCCATTTATATCGAAGGGAAAGAAGCATTTGTTTTTAAAATAAACAGATGGAAAAATTGTTACTCGTTACCTCAAGTCATTTTACTATTTTTGAGGGAACTAATGCCAAATTTTATATCATAAAATAGATTTTTAAATTACTTTTAAATTAAAAAATTAACTGCAACATAGGCCAATGTATGCAATTGAACTATATAAGAAGAAAAATGTGATCTACAGAAATACAGCAGAAGAATGCACAAGATCCATTAAATAAAATCATAACGCAGTGGAAAAAATGTTCTCTTTTTATAATATTTTAAATATTATCCGTGAGCAGGCCGAGAAAAATTTGTAGTACAAGGAAGGGAAGCAAGATGTGTAGGACTTCATTTATAGAAAATAATATATTTGACCTGATTTTAATGAAATCTTTTGTTGAATGTGACTCCCTCAAAAATTAGACTCCTCCCCCCACCAAAAAAAAAAGCGAAATTACTAAGAACTAGACGTAAAACCTGAAATATTTTATTTAGCTGAAACCCTAGGATGTCCCATAAAGCAAAAGCGTTGAACGTATTATAGAATCTATAGTTGACTTAACATAAACATTGATTCCAAAATAATTAAACAAATCTAAGACAAGCGTGCCTAAGGGAACCAAAAACATTCATCGGAGATATTATTAGAGGAAACAATAAGGAAAAAAAACATTTTCACAGTTCTTTCACAGTACTGGTTAAAAAAAAATCTGATTGATTTTCTCTCCAATAACCTTTAATGAAAATTGAAAAAATAGTAAATATATATCAATGTACAAATATGTATGTACATGTATATTGTAATTCCTTAATATGCGTCGAGATTGATTCCAAGAAATGGCAACGTTAATGAATACGAAGTTGATCGAATTTCAAAAAGTTTTTAAATCAGAGTTAGGTGATCTTTTCAAATATCGGAAATAAAATCCCCTTCTGTTATAAAAATAATTTGTTCACTTCGTACGATTCTTGGTAATTTTTAACGTCTGAACTTATTGTTATTTTTATCAATTCAGTTCCTTCCTCATTCCTACCAATTCCTTAGAAATTTTTATAATTTTACTCTTGAATTCAAGGGCTTCTAACTGCTTTGCCGATGAAATTTGTGAATTTACGATGTTGATTTGAAAATTTGTTCCTAAAAATGTTCTATCCTTTTATACGTAAATCAAATTAAAAAAATAACGAATTAGAAGATCTTAAAAGAGGTTTAGTAGATAAAACTTTTGAAGCTGTATTAAATATATTGGCATAAATAAGATAAACAAACCACTAATAAAAACCAACCAAAAAAATAATAAAAAAGATTTTTGATTCTTTGAAGGGACCGGTAAAACAAAAACAGAAATATTAACATATAATTTGAATTATTTAACTTCTGTTGGAAACAAGAGAGTGTTTTCCCGCTAATGAATTAAGAAACTGAATAATGAATAATAATAAAAACTTATTTACTTCATAAATCTTTAGTTGAGATTTTTTTGTAATTATTTTATTCTCAATTTAATTCATTACAATAGTTGGCCTCAACGCCTAAAGACATTAATGAGGCAAGTTGACTAAAAATTTTAAACTAAGTTTTATAAATACACATACAGTGGTGGCCACGAATTTAAGACACGACATTTGACTTATATATTTGTTATAATTTTTACATCTTATAAAAAAAAATTTAGGTCCATGATATTTTTCTTAAGATATTTAATATTAGAAAGAAATATTAATAATATTTTGCTACCTATATTTGGTTAAGAATTTTTATTTACATATTATACACATCAAGACAAAATGCTAGTCGGGATTTGATATTTTTTTGACACAAGTGGTTTACGTTGTGCAATACACCCACGCAAGTTTTTCTCATTTAGACATCTTCTTATTGCCCTAGACGAAATATCAATAACAAAATCCAATACAATTTTATTTTTTATTTTACTTGAGCTCGTGAAAGTATTATTAGCAGCTACTTTAGGGTGTAGTTTTTCGGGCTCTAGGTTGCTGTTTGACATTTTTGGTGGTACCATGTTGCTTGATGTGTTCCAGCGCGTTGTAAATCTTGCATCTAGAACATTTAAGCAGCTTGGATATCTCCATTATTATTTTTCCATCAAATTTTAGTTGTTGGATCAGTTTTCGCTCGGCATCGGTATTCCAAGTACCTCTGGCCATTTATAATTAAATATTTCTATGTATTCTAACATAAAATAAAATAAAACATCGTTGCTCAACGTTTAGCTTCAAAAAACACAAAAAAAATCACTTAAAAACCAGATATTTCTGAAATGTCTTAAATTCGTGGCCAATTTCAAATAAACGTTTATACAATAATATGATCAAAAAGCAACAAAATGTAAAAAGAAACAAAATAAAATAATGGTACTTTTTCTTAATATTACAGGGTACATAGAAGAATAAAGAATATCAAATTTGATAATACAGGATTGTAAATATTATCACAACTAAGTCAATCATATGTCGTGTCTTAAGTTCGTGGCCACCACTGTATGTATTTACATATATAAATATTTACATAATAATTTTTAATTTTACAGCAAAAGCTCATCCCTGTGCTCTAAGATATGTTCTTTCAGTAACTTTTTAAATATAGATATTCTGTTTTCATTTTTAAGATTTTGTGGCAATTTATTATACTCACGGCTACCCATAAACTCTACACTTTGTTTAGTTGCTTCCAATCTACACCGGCTTATTCTTACATTTCCATTATTTCTTGTATTGTACATATCTTGATTTGTTGTAAATGAAATAGTGTGATGGCCAATATTATTCAAACACTTGAATACATATAATGAAAGCTGCATTTGGTAAATACCATGTCTTGGTAAAATAGTTTGACATACATACATATGTCTGTAAACATTGTTATAGTTGGATATAATATTGATAAATTGTAGAATACCTTTAAAGCTTTATTCTGAATGCGCTCTAACGATTTTAATTCCGTAGTTATTTTATATCAATGGCTAAATAAATAAAATAACAGTGGATTAAAGCATAAAAAAGTATGAGTGTTATTGTCTAACAAAATATTACGTATACGTCACCCGTCACCTGTATGTAATATTTTATACTCGACAGTAATTGAAATACATCTACATATATATATTTATATGTGGGTATGTGGGCGTGGCTCCTCGCCTACTTGAAATTTTAAAAAGTAGCCTATAGTTCCTTCCAGACATACAGGAAGGTACTGTTAAAATTTCAAGAAAATCGGTCCAGCCGTTTAGCAGTCTATAGACTTCAAATAAACAAACCCACAAACAAATAAACACACATTTATTTTTATATACATATATTTATATATACAATTTTAAGAGTAAATTCCTGTATGTCTGGAAGGAACTATAGGATACTTTTTAAAATTTCAAGTAGAATTTAATGTCGCATATCTCATAAACTGCAACAGCTATTTCCTCAAATTGTTTATGGACAACTTTGACATCTATATGAACAAAATGGGCAGACTTGCTGTAATGGGCGTGTCACCTCCTATAAAAATATTAAATTAATATATCTTAGGAAATATAGCAGTTAGAGTCCTAAAATTTTGTCGAATCGACTTTAGTATCAATATGAATATTTTAGATGAAAATGGGCTCACTACGAAAAGGGGGCGTGGTACTTCCCATATACATTAAATTTAAAATTTCTTATCTCTGGGAAATCATCAAATTGTACACGGGCAACACTGAAATCCATATGAATAATTTGTGAAAAAAATTGCCGCACTAGCAATAAGAGCGAGACCCTCCCATATAGTAAATCTTCTTATATATAAAAATGAATGTGTGTTGATTTGTTTGTGGGTTTGTTTGAAGTCTATAGACGGCTAAACGGCTGGACCGATTTTCTTGAAATTTTAACAGTACCTTCCTGTATGTCTGGAAGGAACTATAGGCTACTTTATATTTTAAAATTTCAAGTAGGTGAGCTGCCACGCCCACATACCCATATAAAAATGAATGTTTGTTTGTATGTACTAGAATCGTAAACTGTGCATTTGATCATATTATGATCTTTAGCAAAGTTGTTGCGCATGAGAAGGGGAAGATTTCTAAGTTGGTATGACTAATTTCCGGCACTTAAAATCAATTAAATCGTAAACTGTGCATTTGATTATATTATGATCTTTAGCAAAGTTGTTGCGCATGAGTCGACGCAGGTTGGGGCGATTAATTTCCGATGGATGGCGTCACTGAAGATTATTCAAAATGAATGACAAGCAATTGGTCGACCTACACCTCAAGCACGGATGAAAAGAGCATTACGAGCCTCAGAATCAGACGAGCATTGAGACTGGAAAATCTTCGAGTATATGCAGCTGAGAAATGACATTTGATTGTATAAAATTCTTTTGAAGATGTTGTTAATTACTGGTAATATAGCAACAGGTCTGTATTTTTCGACCACAGAAGCGTTATTTTTCTTAGGAAGTGGAGTTACTTTATGAATTTTCAAAATATTTGGATATGTTCCAGTACTAATCATATTATTTAAAATTTGTACAAGAAAGGGAGTTGCTTCATCCGCACAAACTAACAATAATTTCGTTGGAATATTATCGTGGCCACAGCCTTTATTTAATTTTAAAATGATATTTTGTACTTCATCTTGCATAGTATGTTCAAAGCTAAATCTCGTACTGCTTTGATTTAAAGTTCACAAAGAATTAAAATGATCATTTTGTGAGTAATTAATTTCTGATATTAAATTTAATATTGAATCGATAAAATAATTGTTCAACGTTTCAGCTTTTTCTAAGTCATTAACTATTGCTTTTCTATTAATACCTTTTCCGAAGTTCTCCCAAAAGACTCACTTATAAATTTCCAACTCTTTTTTTTCTTTAACACTTTCTAATTTGTTTTTGATGCATTCTCTTAGAGCTTTTTTGATTACATTGCTAACACCTTTCAATCAATCCTTGATATCTGTAATATCGAATCTCTTTTTTCTCAGCCTTAACAGTTTTTTTTTATAAGTTATTAATTTTTGCAAATTGCCATTAATCGAAGGAGCTATTTGTGTTTTATTGTTAATTTTTAGGATTTTAACATTTATTGAATTTTTAACAGCATTATCGAAACAATCAATTAAAGCAGCTGTGTCTGTAGAAGGGTCACTTGTCTCATGTATTTGAGGTAATTCAAATTACAACCTAACTTCTCACAATATTCATGTTTTGAGTGGCGGGATCTACAGTTTAATGTCAAATCCGAACTATAAATTTGAGAAACTTTCATGGAAAATTTATTCACTCTCTTCAAAGCCTTTGTGACAAGACTTCGAACCAGAATTCGAACAGAATTCCTACTTGACTGCTTCTGTTATCTATTCTTTAATTATGAGTAAATTTTTGTATTAAAAGGACAGAATTGATTTATGCATATTTTTTCTTTAAATTTCTTAAATTTCCCTGAAAATCACGGGGAAAAAACTACTTGAAATCCTTATTTTTTCTATAGTTGTTAAATAGCATAAGACTACATCGATTTTAGAAGTAAATTGTATAGCAGAAGTTTGCGGGTTAAAGTCAATTAACCCATATATATCGAAAAGTATCACTTTGATTTGAGAAAGTCTTGCTATTGTCGCGCATTACCCACAAGATTTAAACTCGTCAGCACTAGCTGACATTCACTTTTGCTTATAAACACTAGCACATGAATGCATAAGGCGATACTAATTCCGATATACATACATACATACGTACTGAGGAAAAAAAAATTTAGTGATCAACTCTGCTTTAGAGGTCTGGATATGCGATGCATATGCATGAGGAGAGTTTTCAAAAGTACAAGTGTAAGAGTATATGTATAATTGAATTGTTATTCGATGTTTTTGTTAACCATGAGTAGGGTTTTGGACAGACTTGTATTTTCTTCAGGTTGGCATTAGAATTAAGTTTGAATTTCATTTACCGAGAATTACCGCTATTTATTCCTTTCAGACAATAACATAATGAGTGGGTAAGAGTATGCATGCAAAAGTTGTGACTTTATTATCCACTTATTCAAGACTTACTCCTCCATTCATATTGTTGCGAAAATGGAAATGATGTTTCGCTTTGTTTAAATTGTAAAATTGTTTAAATTGTAAACAAAAGCTACAAAAACAAAAACAATGAACTTGTTTACGTGATAAATAAGTAAACGAGAATATACCAACAAAAACCAGTATAAAAAAAGGGATAAACAAGTAAACAAAAATTGCAACAACAACACTGCAAGAATAAACGTAAACAAAATACACAAACAACAACAACGTAACCAACATGTTTACATTTATAGAGATTTCGAGAAGGCGAAGTTATTCGCCTTCAAGAGCATTCATCAGACTGTTTACCCTGCGATATAAAAAGCAACACAAAGTAGGCAACGGAGTCAGTAAAAATTCAGTCAGTCTTGTGTAAAAATGCGTTGCGTGTGAAGAGAATAATTGCGGTTTGTAGATCTCCGTTATAAAGATCTGCCAAATAAGTGGTAGTGTTTACGCAAAAGAGTGCAAAGAAGAATAACAACCAAAGAAATTGTTGTTGTTTACATCAAGTTGTGAAGAGTGGTACACAGAATTGTGTGAACAATAAAGAACACACAAATATATTTTCATTTTATTTGTAATCTACGAATTCATATTTTAAACATTTTTAAAAGGGTAAAACCGTAACAATATATGTATGTACATAATAATATCACCGACAACCAGAAATTGAACTTGATAATGCGAAACGTGCGCTCGTTATGGCAAGTTTGGATTTAAATGGCAACATTCTACGTGTTCCACGTGCTTTCGTACTATATAGTATACTTGTAATGTAATGTTTATTTAAATACGTTAAATAATAATAAATAACTGCTTAACTTTTGAAGCTTTTGGGTCTCATTATTAACTTTTCTAAACTCGAGGTACACATATGATTTTCGTTCTTTTCTACCACATCCATAAAAAATTTAATACAAATTATGAATGAAAGATATAAAAAAGGTACGCAACCAATTGGTTCATGTTCAGGTCTTAAGAGATCATGTGCGATAAATGCAAATCAAACTCTAATGAAAGAAATATATTGGGCAAGTTTTGTCGACGACTGTATATAGAGAGTGTATCTTACATATGTTTTAATTATCAGGCCGTTGGAAAATATTTCATTTATTTATTAACTTATTCGTTCATTCAGTACCAACCATTTAAGCAACATTGTGAAGTTATAACCATAAGTTGTTTCTTTTTTAAATTTTACTTACTTTTACCAGGTTCGGTTGATTTTGTTTGTAAGCCAAAGAAAACATAATTTAAATCTTTTTCTTTTTTATTGTACTTCATATTATATATTTTATGTTTTATTGTTGTTGCTGCCATAACACTAACACTAACACTCATGCTTCAAAGATTTGCCATGAATGTGATAAATATTTTCTAGCTCTCGTTCTCGTTCTCTTTCCTGTACAACGTGTTCATTTTCATTTTCATTTTTGTTTTATTAGTAATTTTTCATTGGAGATAACTTTAAAATTTTCGTAGATAATAAATATTTGTACAGAATCTGTACACAAGTGTCTGTCTAAGAAAATTATACACATACATATATTTCTATAAATACATTTGTGTATTTTACATGCTGCTAGTTTGAAAGAATTTACATCAAAAACATTTCACAAGAATTTTTTCCTACAAAATTCTATTTATCAAAAATTATTATTATATTTTAAATAATTTTTAACAACTTGTTAGATACGCCTAAAACATGTCTAACCTCCATCACTCCCATCATCATTATCATCATCATCGTCATCATCATCACTATGTACATAATAATGATCATCATTTGTTTTAACTTGGGGTCTTCTTTTGATTCTGCTCTTTTCTTCTTCTGCTGTTCATCAGGCCTGTGTGAACAGTAGGTAATGGGGACCATAAGAACGAAACGGTAAAACAATACCACAAGTGAAATTCCATTGGAGTAGATTTAAAATACAATATAATAAAAGAATTACAAAAGCAAAAACAAAAACAAGACAGAAAAAAAAGGAGAAAAATGCAAAATGATGGAGGAAATTTTGTTTATATAAAATTCCAAATGTTTTTCTACTCTCTTTACTATTATTTTACCCAGTTCCAGTATTTTTTTTGTTGTTTTTGTTTTTGTTTTTATTTGCTTCATGCCATATTTTTTTTTTCTATAACGTTAAACCAGTTTTTAACATTGTATGCATGTGTGTGTTTGTTTGGGAGCGAGTGAATATGTTGTGAGAGAGTGTGTGTGGGAGAAGTGCTTTGGGTACTATGGTTCAGCTCTGTTTCAGAAAAAGAGTATTTTTACCTTGAGTGAAGAGTAGAATATTTGGCATTCCATTCCTTTGTAGATTTTAAATATTTTTGTTGTTTTGTTAAAAAATGGAAATCATTCAAGTGTATGTGTGTGTGTGCCTTTCTTTCAACTCTTTTTACTTCACGTGCATGTGTGTGAGTGTGAGTGTTTCTGAGGGGACGAATTTTTTTATGAGTTTTAAAAATGTTACTGTTAAGTATGCACGTTTGTAATGTAATGTAATGTATGTGTGTACACTGTACACATGTGTATGTGCTCTATATTTCATATAAAATTTTGTCACTGCATATTTACCTGTTAGAAAATATTTTGGTTTGTAATTTCTATTTCAACAGATGCGTATCCTACTTCCTCTTATGCTGATATAGAGTTCCGGGAAATCGGTGTCTGGTCAAATTAAAACTATCAGTCTAGTATAGCAGCACTTTTAAATGATTCGATTGTAGCATGATTTTACAGTTGTCAATACTAGCACAACATTTCATATGCATAACCAAAAGAATATCCAATTGCATATGAGCAGCGACCACTTGACTCAATGTTATTGACCGTCGCGCACATGCGACGATCATTTGACACTTTGTTGTCAGGCCGCTGACTGCATTGGTTTGCATATAATATGTAGTATGTGTGTTGTTGTTGTATGGCATTGCTGGTGATCGTGTGTGTCTCTCTTTACACTTCACCGTGGGAATTATTGTGGATAATAGGCGCGTGTCATATAACATCCACTTGTCCCATAATTATTACACACACAAACAAATATAATATAGTTAAACATATAATAAACACACAAACATATGTTATAGTATTAAGTCAATACAAAATTGTATTAGAATTAAGGGTTTGATTTGGAATTGTCAAATCAGCCAAAATTTAGTATAAAAGAAGGGACATTTTCCCTCAAGAATTCAATCAATAAAATTTAACCAAATAGTGCGGTTCAGCTTCACTTAGTTAAAACTATTGATCTTTTTATTTGATAATGCTCCTTGAGTGCACTTTATTAAATAAATAAATAAATACGTTACACGATCTACTCAAGTGAATTTTCCTTTTCTTAACATATGCTTGCTTAGGTTTTTAGGCAACTTAGGTTTATGTATGGCAACTCTAAAAATAAATTTGTATAAAATCATAAAGAAAATGGGAAAATTTCAAAGCAGTGTTTATTGAAATATATAAAGGGCGGTAATGTATTCGAAATGTTATATCAGCATGCAAATTGGTTGCCAAATATTGTATAAAAAAGTTGTTTTTATATTCAAATGATTGAAATAATAGAACAAGAGAATATTGTTTAATTTTTTTCGATATCCCAATGGCTTGGACGACGATAAAAATCCATTGCCAAGTATAGATTTCCATGACATCTGTCATCATTTAAATTACTTATTATCCTCCAATTTAGGTTAAATCAATTCAATAGAAAGATGATTACTGTATGTTTCGACTTTTGTCGCTGTGATGATCCTCCACCGAAACATGAATCAACCAGTTTAATTCCTTTGCTGACAAAACGAACGCAGTTAGTTTGAGTCATCAGACAAAGCTCTAAAGCTTATTTGTTGTAAATGATGAAAAAACCTTTTCAACTGCGTGGCATATTGAATTGAGCAACAGAATTACAAAAAATTTTATTTAATTCACTTCACTTAACCTATCAGCCATTTTCGGGAGTGTGTAGGACACCCCCTTTTTTTGATCTTGAATTTGAATTAGGGACTTGGTCTGTATTATAATCAGTAGGTTTCCTGAAATAGCGATCCATCCATGCCTATTATATCTTTCTGATATACATATTTCCGTAAGACCTTTAGTAGACAATTATTCATAAGCCTCTGAATTGGAAGTTATGTTTTGATGCATGCTTCATGAGCTTATGATACTCATATTTATTTTCCTGCCGAAATATTTCCGCATCAGAATCAAATCAATACAGTTTATTTTTATATAGAAAAGAACAATTTCGGTTGTCGACTTACTCCATTGAGCGACTGTTGTGTTTCAACGGGATACTAGTTATGTAGACGTAGAGTCTAATCAGTTCTAATCTAATCACTTCCTACCAAATCTACTCTTGATAATTCTAATGAAAAAAATCAACTCAAACTGATATATAAAATTCGATGTTAAATTAAAACATGTTAACACAAGTAGATTTGAACCAAAACAAGACCGTCTAATGGTAAGTTTTTTGAATATAAACGACTTAAACCAAATAATAAGTAGCGCATTTTGTTCAATAACATAAAATAATCTTACCAGACAATTGTAAAATGTATAGTATTGAGAGGAAATTAACCTTTCAGATGTTAATAGAACTCATGGTTTAATCGATTTTGAAGTTGGGAAAAATATAATACATGATGACAAATCTTTGCGTCCGTCACTAGATCATTCATCATAATACTCTTCTATAATTATTATGCTATTTGATTTGAGACTGAACGGTAAATTTATTGAAAGAGTGAAAAAACCAAATAAATACAAGCAATAAATCAGTACACTTACGTGACAAAAATATTGTTATACTGATGTATTAAGGTATAATTTAGTAATAACTTCCACGAATTCCAGCTGCAAATATGAAAATACTAAGCACAGCGAAAAATAATTTCAGAAAAAATGGCGGTGGTGCCGTTCCCAACATATAAGAACAACAATAAAAAATGTATCTTTTGATCGCCGTGTGATCTTTGAAGTCGCCGTGGTCTAGTAGGTAGTGTGCTGGCTTATTAGAAGTGAAGCCTCGGTTCAAACTCCAGGTCAGGTATCGCCAACTAAACGAAATTTAAAAAATATTTCTTCGTCGACCTGCTTTCAGCAAAAGAGTAAACAAAATTGCCATGAAAAGTTTCTCATAAATCTTTCGTTCGGAGTCGACTTTAAACTGCAGGGCCCGCCACTCCTGTATACAAATTAACACACACAACATAAGTGGTGTGAGGAAGTTGGTCGTAATCCTGACTAAAGGGTTGTAATGACCAATTATGTATGTATGTATCCTTCGATAAAGTATGACTCGGTGGACTTTTATACAAAATATATAAAATATTTCAGTTATTTATCACCTTTTGTACAATGGGTCAATCTCACCTCCGGGTACTGTACCTGTCTTGACTAACAGGTACACGTCCTCTAACCTAACCTATCAACTTTTGGTAAATACTTCTACTATGGCCACTACTGCTTTCACACATACGTTCACTCGCGATCCCTCTACATATTATTAGGGAATTAAAGAAATTGTTCAAATAATAGTGGATTACAGTTAATACGACCAGTGAAGACATGTAACGTTTACACGTCGCACTATGTGGCATTTACCCTGAAAAGCTGGCCAAAAAGGCAAAAATGAATTTAAAGAAATTTAAGAAACAAAATTCTGCATTATATACTGAATTTTCACGACTTTAGGTTGAGATTTGTAGACTTGAGACGATGTCAAAGTCAGGAAAGTGAAGAAAATTTAATGCGTTTTTAGTGTGTTTTTTTTTTTTTGAAATTTTAATAGGTTTATATGATATTTTTGTGGCTAAACGAATAGAGGTTTTATATTGATTTTTTTTTTTATTTGAAAGGTATGAGCAACTGCTACTTTTAGTTTTTTTATATATATCTCATATATTAATGTTAAAATTATTCGTTCAAAATTTAAAAATAATAAAAATTTTACATTTTGTTACCCTTCCTAAAAAAAAGATAAGGATTTTAAAGGTGAAAGTAGTCTTTAGTAGTTTAATGTTATATACCACAAGAAAATATGAACTCTCAACAAAGCGATACCAATCGAGATGTCCTGAATAGGTTACTTTTAAGCAGTGACCCTTTTATAAGCTGCAGTATACAAAAATTGCGAAAGAATTCAGATATTATTAAATTGCTCCTTCATGACATTGATGATGAAAATGATAACGATTTTAACGATTGTATTTAGTTTCACTTTTTAAGTATTTTTAAGTTAAGTATTAAATAATGTAAAATAAATATTATAAATAAATATTAATTATCATAGAAGTTCAAAAACTTAATTACATATGTATGTATATCGACTATTATAACAATATGAAATGTATGTTTGATTTTCTTAATGGACTGTATGTGGTACCTAGGGGCACTTATGATCCGATCATAATAAAATGTGATCATAAATGATTCACATTCATATTAAACATGTCCATATCGAATTTCATCGAGGTAATAAAATTTTTAAGCCAATTATAATTGCTAAACATATTTTCTTAAGGGGCCTTTTTTTGGACCAAGGGGTAATTATTGACCGACCATAACAAAATTTGGTAATATGATTTAGATTTACAAAATACACGTTCATACCGAATTCCATCACGATACCGATGTTTTTAAGCCATTTATAAGCGCAAACGTGAATTTCAAAAGGGGACTTTATATGGGGACTAGGGTCAAATGTTATCCGATTTTCACCAAACATTACACCATGATTTCTTAGTACACAGAACTGATCCATGCTAAATTTTATCATGATTGTTGCATAATTACCATAATTATGTGTAAATAAGTGCAATTTCGAGGGGAATTTGTATGGGGGCTAGGCGAAATCACGGACCGATTTGAACCAATATTAGTTGGGTTCATCCTTGGGCCTAATTATAACTAACACTATCAAAAAATTCCAGCCATTAACTCATAAAACACTTATATTAATTTTGGCCAGGTTTTCAGGCAATGCGACGGATGGACAGACATATGTTTCTTAAATTAGGATCCTAATTGAAACAATTGCCTCCACAAAATTTTTATTATTTTCTCTAGTCATTTAATGGCCGACACCTTGGCCGTCCGACCCTTTTGGCACTCTGCATCATGCTCTCCTGGGAGTACAGTGGTTATAGACGCAAATTGTGAGCGATTCATCTGCATCTTTGAGACCGAATTTTGACTGATATTAACTCCTCATTACAGTATTAAGATTCCACACCAAACAAATAAATAAAAACTCACGTCTAAATTGAATGTTAGTAATTTCGTAGCCTTGGATAATGCTACCGCTTTCTATAGTTTACTCAATTGACTAAATCTGCTTTGGATTTGTTAATTCGCCTGTCAAAGTAACTGATCATCAGTGTCGCCAGGCTTTAACATGACAGCTAAATCGCATTACAAAATAAGCTAAGAATATAAAAATGTTAGGATAAAAAATTAACCTAAACTGCTTTTCTGTTCTTCAAGAAAATATTTTCTTTAGTTGAATACGATATAAATTAAATGAGAATGTATGATGATTTGTTCAATATTAAACTCTTTATTAAGGTAAAAAATGAGATCTTCAAATATTAAATTAAATTATTATATTTATTAATAATATAGGTTTGGGGTTAGTAAATGAGGTTATGCCCACCCACTTTACGTCATCTTCTGCTACGCTACTTGATCTTTTCTTTGTTGACAATTGTTCTTGTGTGTTACTATATGACCAACTTTCTGCACCGGCTTGCTCCAGACATGATCTTATTTTCCTGTCTTATGACTTCAAAATATCTTCGAAGTAGAAGAAAATAACTTTGCGGGATTTTAGAAATATTGACACTCTATCATTGGAGAATGAATTAATGTGCATACCCTGGAACCGGGTTTTCTATATGCCAAATGTTGACGATCAGGTGAATTTTTTACACGGCAATATTCAGAGTTTGTATGACAAATATGTACAGATAAGGACGAAAAGAATGCGTGCCAACGAGAATCCATGGTTCTCGGATGAGATAAAGGAACTGATTAGTAGCAGGAACAGAGCCTACGAACGCTGGAAGAGATACCGAAAATTTATAGGAATTATAGAAGAAAGGTGAACTACGAAATTAGGTCCGCTAAGTTTAGATATTATGGGGATAAATTTAAATCCGCTATGTCGTCCCGGTGTAAATGGAGAGAAATTAGAAATATGGGTGTCTTGTATAATAATGATAATAATACTAGTCATGATGTAGATGTAGACAAATTGAATTTGAATTCTCGAATATCCCTATACCTAAATAGAATATCAGTTACTATAACTATAGCCTTACGGAACCAAGTTTTTCTTTTGACCTGAATGGCAATGGCTTTAAATTTTCGAACGTCAACCTTGGGGACGTGTGTAGAGCGTTTAGGGGCATCAAATCAAATTAAATTGGCTACGATGAAATGCACCCGATGTGCCTGAAAATTATACTGGACTACATTATTGTGTATATAACACATTTATTTAATACTATTCTGACGACATCAGAATTTCCTTCAATGTGGAAGCACGGGAAAATTATCCCCTTACCCAAACCTGATGGAAAGTACAGACCAATTGCGATTCCACCATAGTTGTCTAAGGCTTTCGAACGTTTGGTTCATGGGCAAATTGGCAAACATTTGTACGACAATTCTTTACTGAATAACAGACAGTCTGGTTTCAGACCCAAACACAGCTGCGTTACGACATTAGTAGATGTTGTAGAGGAGTTGAACATGGTGTCTATTGTGGTACTTCTAGATCACTCAAAGGCTTTTGATACTGTTGATCATGACATTCTTTGTCACAAGTTGATGGAATTTATAAATTTTTTTTAAATTTTCAACATCAGCAGTAAGACTTTTACGTACATACCTGTATAAGAGAAGTCAGACACTGCACTATGGCGATGCAAAATCATTTAGCAGTCTGGTCTGGAGAGGTGTACCACAGGGTTCAATTCTCGGACCACTGCTTTACATAATGTATTCTAATGACCTACCTTCTCGTATAACTCACTGTGGAATTCAAATGTATGCCGATGATGTCCAACTCTACGTTAGCTGTTGTAGAACTGACATCGACAATTGTATATTGAAACTGAACCAGGACCTTGACAGTATATTTAAATGGGCCACTGCGAATGGTCTTTGCTTGAACGCTAGTGAGTCTAAAGCTATTATAATTGGAAAAATTGGCGTTTTGCCGAACTTACTGCCACCATTAGTCGTTGGGCACTCGCCCATAGAATTAGTACAATATGCCAAGAACTTGGGTATTACTTTTAATGGTCAACTCTCCTGGACTGACCATGTTAATATGATTTGTGCGAAGACGAATGCTATGCTGAAAAATCTCTGCACGACTCAGTCCTTTACGCCTTTTAATATACGTATGCTCTTGGGGAAGACATACCTGATTCCAACCCTCTTATAAGGATGTGAGCTTCTTGCGGGTTTGGAGTCTGTCAGCAGGAATAAACTTAACGTGACTTTTAATAACATTGCAAGATATATTTTTGGATGCACTAGATATAGTAGTATATCGTATTTTGCCTACAAAATCTATGACATGACACTAGAAAAGCTCTTAAAATATCGTATGCTAATTTTTCTATACAAGATTGTTTATTCAGGGGAACCGAATTATCTATTTACTAGACCACAATTTTCCAGAACTAACAGGGGCTATAGGATAAACGCCGTAAGGCTCCAAAAACAGGTGTCTGAAAGGCACTTTTATGTTAATGCAATTCGTTCACGGAACCAACTTCCGCCAGAAATACAATTGAAAAGCAATGTAATGCAATTTAAAACTGCAATTTTAACACACTTTTGTCTTTAAGATTTACCATTTAATTCAATTCAATTTAAGGCTAACTTAAATTTAATTAATACAATTTCTGCTTTCTTTGTGAAATTTACATACATATATATATAACTATTACTTTAATCATAAAATTATATAAACAGTACTATTAAATAAGATTAAATGCTTGTTGTACTGAAGTTAATCAATAAATAAAATAAATAATATCAGTTGATTCATCAGTAATGAGGCTATAATGACTTCCTTGAAAGAATTTGTTTTGCTGTGGTGCCAAAAGAGATTTAATTATTGCTGTTCATTTTGTTCGGCCTAAAGACATACCTACAGCTGCTTTGCTCTCATTACAAATATTTTTTTTAATTTTTTTGCATTTTTATTAAATGATCTACAGATCAAATCCAAGTATATACCGCTAATAATAAGAACTAATTGGTTTATAGATAATAGACTTTCGAATTAGCTTATTCAAGCAAATGAAAAATAAGTAGGGTGCAAAAACTATAATTGCACATTAAAATCGAATTTTAATTCAAATTTTAGACTTATGGGAAATTCAGTTAACATTTGGCAGACTCTATACATACATCCATAATTGATCATTACATCCCTCCATTAAAGGCCGTGACTGACTACTCTACAAAACTGTGCGATTATGTCAAAAAATTCTGAAGGATTTCTGTCCTACTTTAAGAAAATTGAAATAATATGTGTGCTTTGTTGCCACACTGTTATACAAAACAGACGCAAACACATACTTTTTCCAATGTAAATTGACACCATTTGCATTTACCAGATGTTCCTTAAATTTAATTTTTTTTTTTTGAAGTTCAGCAAAATTAGATTACATTATTAATATATTATTATACAAATTGATAAACAAATGACTGGCAACTTTCTTTGCAGCTGCTCAAAATTAAACAACTCTGATCGCACAGAAAATATTATTTTATGAAAATTTGGAAAAAAAATGATATCGGACAGGCTTGTCAAGCATCTGTCACATAATTTCACTTTTTAGTAATAACTATCATACTTTTTGCACAGACATGAAATTTTTGGCTAGGCGAACGACTAGTGACCGATAGTCAGTCACAGCCTTAAGAATTATGATGTAGCTTCCCACACCACTTAAGTTGTGTGTGTCAATTTTAGTAGCGGGACCTACAGTTTAAAGTCGACTCCGGACGACAGATTTTTGAGAAACTTTTCATGGCAATTTTATTTGCTCTCAGAGTTTTTGCCAGAAATCTGCTGAGAGGAAGTCGCTAAATAAATATTTTTCGTATTTCGGTTTGTTGGAGATGTCTGACCTGGGGTTTGAACCGGGGCCTCATGTCTAATAAGCCAACACACTACCCACTAGACTGCGGCGTCTTAACGCTATTGTTGTAAGCAAAATTTGAACTTTTTATTCAGAAACAATAATACAATATACATATTTTTGTAGTTATTTTGAGATATTGGGAATTCAGAAAAAAGTTAATACAACATTGTAATGAGGTAATATTACACTTTATGTAATAGTTTTTCAGTTAATTCTGTTAATTTTGACTGATACTGTGAGTTCACAATGAACAAAATATTAAATTGTAATTATAAATTTATTATTTATTTATAATTTATAAAGCGAATTGTCCCAAAACTAAAATATCATAAAGATTATTTGTTTTAAATTCAAGAAAATATTTTATTTCCGCCTAAATTTCCAAAAATTTCGCAATGAATCGATGTTGATAACATTCATAATAATTAATACGTCAGAATGCATTTTTTTCCAAGAGTTCAGAAAATCGTTTTTTATTTGATATACATATGAGAGCTCAATATCCTTCAAAACCAAAAAAAGAATTATATTTAGTACAGTGTTGGACAAAACTAAAGCACGTATGCATGTATGCCAGTGAAACGTATAATAATACGAAAAAGTTTGTACATAACAATCACAATTTTTTTAATCCCTGATTTAGGACCATTTCGACTCAACAAGATCTATTGATTCTCAATCATACAGAAGCACAAGTAACTTTTATGCGATAATTCACATAAAAATAGAAAAACCAGGGTTGAATCCGTTAAAGGGAATATTAACTGATCTACCGTCTAGTGATAAACTGGGATTTTTCCCTTGTGAATTAAAATTTTATCCTTTCAGAGATTAAAGGGAAACAGTTGAGACAAAATTGTAAACAATTCACTGGCATTGTTTGAGGCTTCTAATTCAGAATTTAAAGGCAAATCATGTGTAAGTTGTCGGGTGAATTGCAATTTAATGGACTCACTCAGGGGTTATGTTTCTCACAAACAAAATTTAAGGCAATAACAAATCGTCTATTTTACATCAACCTGGATTTGTTGTTTCAAAAATTCTTGTAAATGGTGGCGATTATCGTGTCGCATTTCCCACAAACGGATTTTGCTCTCCCGCTTTTAAGAGCATATTGCAATGGCCCCGTTGTACTTTTCAGTATTCTTTCTTGCGAACTTGTTAAAGAAGTTCGCGATAATTTGGTTTTGCGAAGTTTTGTAGATTGGTTATTAGTTTTTTGAAATTTCAAAATACTTTCGAGACTAAGCTTACACTTTGTTGGCAAACCGTCTAAAAAATTAACATTGAAAATGTATGAAGTCATTTAGAAGTAAACTTTTCAATAATTGGAAAAGGGACAGTAATGAACGAGAATTCATTGGAAACGACATTGCCGGTTTTTGCATAACAGCTGATGCACTTCATATGACCTTGACTATTATTTGCTTAAACAGTTTTGTAGATCCTTTGTAAAGAGCAAAGTCATAGTATAACTTTGTCTTCCATGGATATGGCTACGCCTCATCTTATCATCCTTTTCTGCATCGCTTATATCCGACGTTTCTTCTAATTGCTTCAATATTTCCTCCTCATTAAGTAGACGAATGAAATGGCCATCGTTTACAATTTTCAAAAACTATGTAAACAAAGTAACCTTGCCCAATATATTGTTACGCTTTTACTCTAAAATACATTAAAAATTGTACATTAAAATATGAGTGCGTATATTTGCAGTCTTGCAAATAAAAATAAATTTGTGTTTAGATAAATTCTTCATTGTTCGCACAATTCCGTGTGCCACTGTTCGCAACTTGATTTAAGCAACAACAATTTGCTTTATTTGTTATACTTCTTTACACTCTTCCGCGTACACACTAACAATTGTTCGTTACATCTTTACAACGGAGATCTTCAAACCACTATTATTCTATTTACGCGTAACGCGTCTTCACACAAGACTGACTGAATTTTTACTAATCCCGTTGCCTTTTTTATCGCTGGGTAAACAGTCTGATGAATTCTCTTGAAGGAGAATGGCTTTGCCTTTGCGAAATCTCTATAAATGTAAACATGTTGTTTACGTTATTGTTGTTTGTGTATTTTGTTTACGTTTTTCCTTGCAGTGTTGTTGTTGCCTGTTTGCTTACTTATTTATCCCTTTTTTAGATTGATGTTGTTGCAATATTTTTGTTTATTCGTTGATCATGTAAACAAGTCCATTGTTTTTTGTTATTGTAGCTTTTGTTTATTATTTTAATGTTGAACGATAACACCATTTTCGTAACAATGTGGAGGAGGACTAAAATAAGTATGGCAACTACATATAATAAAATCAATTGTAAGTAATATATGTATGTATAAAATAGCTAAAACCATATTCAACTAATACCCCTACACATTTTTTTAGAACTTAAAATATCACTTTTAATCAAGGGTGGACTATTAGTATAACCGTAAACGATAACAAATTTTCAAAAGTAACTTAATTTAGCAAAAGACGAGACAAATTAATAAGATGTTAACCACATATTTCCGTATAATTAGCGTTAACGCTAACGAGAGAAAAAGTCGAACGTCTAATATATTGAACCAAATGTCTAAAAGAGTTAATATAAAGGATTCCGATGAAATAAAGTTAGTGCAAACTCCAAGAAGACAGCAATTTACTTCAAGATACATTAAAGGCACTGTATAACGCAGTGGAGGATGTTTTTCTACGTGTGGCATAGAATAAATGGAACAATGGCGATGGAACATTAATTAGCAATGTGAACACTATAACAACCCTAAATAGATAAAAGGTTTATTGAAAATAAAGTCAAGGTGTTGCAGTTGCCGGCACAGTCATCTGATCTCAATCATATGACAAGATCAAAGGAAAAGTGCGGTAAGATTGTCGAACTTTACCAGTAGGTGAAAAATATTCGGAATAAAATTATTGCTAAACTATTATATTTTAAACGAAGAATTTTATTTTATTTTAATTAAAATATTTAAAGATCTTAACAGAATTAAAATTTTTATACAAATTTTTAAAACTATAGAGCAAAATTGTGTTGTATTTTTTTAAGAGTGAAATTATTTTAATCGACACTGTATAACCTTAACCTACATTTAAATACCGTTATATTAATGAATGATTTTTTTGTTATAATGTCTATAGATGTTCTCTTAGATTTTGTATGTTTTGATATATTTGCAATCGTTGGGTTTTACCACTCAAATTAGAAAATGAACACAAGTACACTGAGAAAATAAAATAAGTCGTCTTATTTAAAAATCTCAATACACCATGAATATTTCAATATACAATTAAAGTGCGGACAATATCTAATAAAGTAAAGAGTACGCAGCCGCTATAAAATTATTCGACATTGATTCAAAACATTCATTCAAGTATGGTTCAAGGTACCCTGATTTATGAAAAAAATTATGAATTTTAAGCGAAAAATTTGTATAAAAAATTAAAATATAAAATAAATTAATCAAAATAAAACCAAATATTATTAATGTATTGAACAAAACAAAAGACAAATAGGGAAAACTTGTTGGTGACTCTATACAATAGTGAAGGTACCATCTAGAAGATCTCAGGGTAAATTTAAAATTCAAACACCAAATGTATTAAAAAGTTATACTTCATATTTAGTAGGATATCCCTTAAGGTTAAGCAATCATTTTAACCTATTTGGCTCTAAATATACCAGTTTTTTTGTGTGATTCATTTTAAGTTATTTTTAAGATTTAGCGATTACTCCATCGCTTTTTCCTAAATTTACACTCGAGCTCCTATTCGGACTTTATGAAAGATTATTAAGCCTACCATTACGAAAATTAATACCCCAGTTCAGACATCTTGAAAAAAACGATTTATGAAAAATATATCTTCGGCGGCTTCCTCTCAGCGGGTCCTCTGTTAAGAATTCTGAGAGAAAATAAAAAGTTTTTCAAAAATCTGTCGTCCGGAGTCGACTTAAAACTGTAGATCCCACCATTCATGGATAAAATGTACACAACATGGATGGTGTAAAAAGCTAGGTTGTTATTGTAACTATAGGCTTGTAATGACTAATAAGGTAAATATGTAATATAAGCTGAGAATAAGTGCAATTACTTATCAGCAATTTTCTTATTTTATCCACTTTCTCATCAAAAAGGTTCTAGAATTTGCCAGACCGAAACTAAATGAAGTGGAAATAGGCCGTATGATATCGTTTCCAGTCACAAGTAACAGAAAATCAACATATATTTATATACACGCTGTTGTAGTATACATTATGAGGATGGATGATTGAAGTGAAAGGATTGATTGGTGCTGTCCATTAAAATGTGTTGTTATAAAAAAATATTGTTTAGAGATCAGGTAGTAACATATTCATCAGCATATACTTATAACAAATAAGTTTATTTTTCTGTTATTACTTGTAGTACATCTCATATGTTGTTGGTGCAAACTCCAATTAATTGTCTTATTATTAGCACGTCTATATTATATATAGATATATAATTTTAAGTTCCATTTTTTTTTGCATCGTACATAAACGATAAACAATTTTTCCATGGACATTGCTAAGTATTAATAACCTGTATAATTTATAACTGTTTGTATTTATTATATTTCAAAAACGCATAAGTTTTACTATGAAGTGCCTGCTCTTAGACATTTTACCTTAAAAATTAATTATATGCCGTTTTTAAGGGCCTGTTAACCAGATGGCAAATGAATATAGAAATAGAAAATTGTACTTCCTTCAGTTATCGTTTCTTTTGAATGATGATTAAAGTGTCAAAGTGTACATTCCAATATCTTGCATCAACCTTGTTAGGAATTTAGCAATTTGATAGAAGTGCTTTTTTGTAAAACCTTTTTCCAATTTGTGTTTATATTGCAGTTGCATACATACATATATTTTATGGAATTTATTTTCATATTTAACTATGTATTCTGTTAGAATTAGTGTTTTTCATTTCCCGGACTTATTCATTTCCCGGGAAACCGGGATTGATTTTGAAATTTCCCGGGATCCCGGGAATTCCCGCCTAGAAAATACTTTACTTTGTTAATTCTTTATTTTAAATTCTTATTAAAGAGATCAAAAACATAAAAAAATAACAATAGAAACATATAGAAGGTACAGTTCTTTAAAAAAATAAATAATTTAATGTATTTTAAAAATTAGTTAAACATGAAACATAAAAAACTATATATCTATTAACATGTTTATTTAATACTTCTGAAATGAGTTTTTAGAAAACTCTCTCGCTTTCAACATATGTTGGCTGAATAGTTAACAAGGCCTTTAAAAGATTTTTTATGTTTTCCGTTTGCTTACCAGATTCTCCAAAAATTTTAAGTCTGTTTTTATCGAACCGGTAAGTACATTAGTGTTTGATGTAGATATTTCACTAATGTTATTTATTGCATCGTTTAAAATGTCCTCAAAATTTTTATCTTCTAAAATATCATTATTGTTGCTTTCTTTTTTTCTAATTCTACTATATTTTTTTCAGTAAAAAAAGTAAAAAATTTTGAAGTAAAAATTTGTTCTGCATATAAAATAATTGAGTGTTTTGAAGCATTCGGAAAAAATTTATTATTTTTATTAAAAATTTCAGGATCTTTCAAGTATTTGGTCAAGGTATACAATTTTATACCTCTTCTTTCTCGAAATCGGTATATAAGAGATTCAAACATTGTCTTTCCTAGTGAAGTATTAATTGAAGAAATTTGTTGGCATAAAGTATTCACTATCACATCAGCTGTTATAATATTAACTTCTCGCCGACATAAAGCTTCCACAGCTAATTTTATTGGGTTTAAAACGTCCAAAAGGTTCTGCAAATTATTTATTTTGGATTCTATCCATAGATCACCCATTTCCAAATCAATGAGGCTTTTCTTTATTGCATTTTTGTAAGTAAAATTTTTTCGATCATTGGAACTAGAGAATTCCATCTGGTTACTATATTCAATACAAGGCAGATTTCCTTATTATATTCGGCCAATACATATTTTTGTAACACAATTTTTTGCTGGACTCTTTCTAAACAATTTAATAACACGACGAGTTTGTTCTAATACCAATTTGTAATTAGTATTGATAAATGATAAATGTTGCCAAATAGTAAACATTTTTCATTCACAATAATTCCCGGGAATCCCGAACAAATTTCCCGGGATTTAGGGATTGAAAAATTTGCGGAATTCCCGGGAATTCCCGACCCGGGAAAAACACTGATTTGTGAGCATAGGGGGCACCTTAATGATTTGGAATGTTCTATCAGTCTTGGGGCCAATATTACAACTTGCCGTTAAAGTTGGGTTGATTTAAAGGTAACTTTAGCTAAAGTGAACTTTAAAGTCACCTTTAACTTCTTTTCGTTATTACAACCTAATGATAAACTAAAGTTAACTTTTCCAAAAATATGGCAGTGACGGAGAAATGTTGATATCAATTAAACAAGTTTTTTTAACGCAGTGGCAACAAGGGGTTTTTTTTGTTCTCTTTGCTCACTTTGTTTATATTTGAAGTTGCCATAATTAAAATAATATATAATATGGCAAGTTCAAACATAAACTTAACTTTAAAAGTTGCCGGTAGGATGATCTTCCCTTTAGCTTAACGATCACTTCTACCTTATTGTCCGCTTATAATAACGAAAAACAATTCGTCTGGCCGTTAAAATCCTCCTTTTAGTTAACGGCAAGTTGTAATAATAGCCCTTAGTAGTGTATACTCTTGATAGCATATTATGAATTTATGAATGGAAATTTAAGTTTAATTATCTTGAACATAAATAAGACTAGCAATCCACACGGTGCTGAATGTATTTTCCATGTCGAGTATTCATTTTATGCAACGCTTTGGCAGTGGAGCGTTTATATATAAATCCAAATTCTTTATCGGCTTCAATATTATTTTCTTTCTTAAATACATTGCTACTTCAAATATTTTCCATGCGACATAAGTTCAATGAACACACACTTATTTTGCGATATTTTTTGATCAATATAAGGGGAATAGTCTTGAAAACAATACGTGAAATACTGTCAATAAGTGATGGTATTCGATTTTTGATACTTGAAAAACTTTATGCTAAAGTTGTTTTAGAATATGGAATATTCATTTCGTTTCGAGGAAGCATTCTTGATTTCTGGCAATATTTTCATTACATGTTTTCATTAACATAAATTAATTCGAAAGCAGTGTATATTATAATTGTAAAGGTAGTTATTTCTTTAAGTGTATTTTACCTGTTTGCTGAAACCGATTAAAATATTTTAGTCTCGTATTTCTTATGCTTCTTCAATTCAACATGGAACAATTGATTAATCTGGTAAAATCGTTGCAAAACTTTATCAGTGTTTTAACTTTTAGTTCTTAAAACATTCATTGCCGCCTATGTACCTGCCTGCACTCTCTCTCGTGTAGTCAGTAAATGACATTGAACTTTAATCTTCGATTTTAGTTGAAATTAAAAATCAAAACAACAACAGAAAAAAATTCAAAACAATAAAATCTATTCCCCAAAATGCAAAGTGAGTGGAACACAGCACTTAACTTTCTACCTCTACTAGTGCAGGCACCCAAAGGCTTTCAATTAAGCATGGTTTATGAATTATTTTCATGTTCTCCAATACATTCTAGACCGGAAAAAATACAAATATGTATGTAAACATGTATGTATATATGGTACATACATATATTGTACCTTCGTGCAAACACCCGTTGAACTGTAAGCCTGCTTGAAAACTATATTCCTTGCATATCAACCCACAATATTTGCATGTATTCGTGGCTTTCACTCGTATACCATATTGAAATATTCATTTGTGTTTACAGATGCCAGTGTATGCCGTAGTATACCATAAGCTCAGAACCATAATGTGTATTTATAGGATTGCTCGATTTTTTTCCCCAAGTTTTAAAATCTTCCACTTGCCTAGTCAAAGTCATATGAAAAAATGCGAATATTTTGTGGTTCGCAATTATTTTGTTTTAGCATTTCTTGTTGTTGCTGTTGTTGCTGTATTTTTGCTCAAGTAAGATTAATTAAACTTGAAAAAAAGGAATTTAAATGTTTCCACAGAACAATTTCCCCAGGGATTAATTGTCTTAAAACGGCACCATCACATTTATTATGTCTGGATACATCAGTTGTGTGTTGTTGTGTACAATTATTGAATGTTTAAATTCTTGTTTGAAAATAAAACACAAGAAATTTTCATTCTTTAAACTTTGATATTTAGGATGATAAAAATGAAATTAATTTCTACCATTAGAAGAGCTGCATATGTATAAGAATTTGCATCACCAAAGACGAAATGCAAACTGAAAAGTTGTGATAATTCTCCAAAATTACTTTTCTAATTACCGTATTACACACCAAAAATTTTAATTAATTTAATTCCGATGTGTTTCGGAATTGAATATGCAGTGACAGCCAAAAGAAACAAAACAAAAACTTAAAAACATAAAACATTAAAAGTTTTACGACATTTCACTGGATTAATTACAACCATGATTTACTACTCGGAACTTACGATATGACTGTGGTAGAGCAGGGAATATATTACACTTACCGTGATATGCATAGCTTGGCATTTGATCTTTAGCATCGACTATTGGAGAACTTAACTGGCAACGATGTATTTTCAGATCAGATGTATTTTCTTAAGAATACCATAGTTTTTTATTTGACCCACATGTCCCCTTAAAAACCTAATGTGTTAATCAGGACCTATGTAGAACCCTGGTTCCCTACTAGAATTTGTACCGATACTAAAAGGAAAACAGTAGCACGCATGGCCGATGGAGGATATATCGTATTTCCGAGGTATCTGCAAATCAGCAAATTCTTCTCGACAATTAAGGGCAGATCACTTCCTATTCTCCGTTTCCTACTTCCTCTCCTTTTTCTTATCCCCTCTATTATCCTTCCATCTTAAGGAGGTCAATTTGACCTCCGAGTACTGTACTTGTCATATTTGACAAATACACGTCCTCTAACCTAAACCTAAGAGCAGATCAAAATCGAGGTAAATTTGAAAAATAGGAATAGCACAAGAATACAATGCAATACTTCTTGCGAGATAGCTATTAATGTTGATGATTTAATCATAAATTATTGAATATTTGTATCCCTAAAGAAACTTAGAATCTATAAGCGGATTTGTGTTCGGCTGCAATTGAAAATAAATTTAGTTTTCATTATGTTAGCCAATATAAGATTGAGAACAGTTTCTTAGCTGTCAAATTTATGGCTATATGTGTTGATGGGTTAGGTTAGGTTGAAGTGCTAGCTTTGATTACCAAACCTTATTTAAGCACGCATAGCCATTTATGACTCTACAGTTCAGCGCAGATTCTGTAGTTATCGATTTCTATCAAATCCATCGAAAAAGTCAGTCATCAAAGGGGCTGCACATAAAAAGCACTATGCTCGAAAACAATTTGTAATAAATCGCTATTTTCTTTGAGTTATTTTGACCGGAATATCACCATCTTATCACGCGTACATAGCTCTCAGAAAATCTGTTTTTCCTAAAGGATGAAACTATTGAAAATTTACCCCATTCGGAGCTTAAAAGGTGAAATCTAATACTGACTGGTGAGTTGTATCCATTTTTGGTTCTTCTGGATCATAGTAAAGCATTTGGCACAGTTGATCACACAGTTGAGATACTTGGAAAACTTTTGCGTAACTATCTGACTAGACAACCTCAAACAGTTGTATTGAATGGTAATTATTCGGCAACCCAAAGCTTGAAAAAGGATGGATCACATAGGTCAATACTCGGGTACATCAATGATTTACCTAAAATGATACAGCATTAAAGTGGCATAGCAAACGACATCAATCTCTGTCCGCATCTTGTAAGAATATTAAGTGAACTACGAATGATGAACCAAATCAATTCAACAAAATTAAAGCTCATTTTTTACTTACTACAATGATCTAACTCCTGATAATAATATCGTGATAATGATGAAATTTTTAGTCACTGCAAAAATTTGGGAATTGTGTTTAATAATAAGTTTTCATGGTCGAATGATATGTATGTATATATCGAGTGTAGTTGGTAGAGTTTATAGAATACTGAGAAATCTTCTACCTGTTCATTTCTATGGCTGTGGGATTCTTGCGAAATGCTCCAGCTGAGATTTTAACGTAGGTCCACGTAAGTCAATTTCGCTGTTTTCATATCAGATTAACCAAATGAGTTATTATAATCCACGGAAATGTCGGCTTGAGACTGTAGATCCCGTCACTAAAGTATAAAATTAACACACACAGAAGTTCAAAAGTCGCCGTAGGTAGCGTGTTGACTTATTAGACGTAAAGCCAGTGTTCGGGTCCCAAGCCAGACATCAAGACAAAATACAAAAAGTATTTCTTCGGCGACTTCCTCTCAGCAGATTTCTGGTAAAAAAAACTCTGAGAGTGAATAAAATTGCCAGGAAAAAAGTTTCTCCAAAAATTTGTCGTTCGGAGTCGACTTTAAACTGTAGGTCCCACCACTCATGTATAAAATTAACACATACAAAATAAGTGGTGTGAGAAACTAGGACGTTGTACAATGGGTCATTTCGACCTCCAGGTACAGTACTTGTCTTAATTGACAAGTACACGTCCTCTAACCTAACCTAACCTAACCTTACACACACAACGTAAGCGGTGTGAGAAGTTAAGTCGTAATCCTGACTTGTGTATTGTATTGTCCAATTATGTTTGTATTTACTTTAAATAAGATCTGATTTTTGTGATGCTATTCTCATAATAAATAAATAAACGTTAACTTAGTTAAACTTTTTTTAATTATGTTTCATCTTTAATTAATTAAATAATTAAGCATTCTTGAAATTAATTTAAGCAAGCAGAGTTAACTAAATAATCATTTGATTTCAATACCTGTTTAATAGCAAAACTATTGTTTTCAATTATATGTCAACATCCCTTTCACTTTGAATCAAGTTTATTGATCCCTAATTGCACTAAATAGTCCCTCTGGGCTGACCTTATTCTGACCTCAATTAATAATACTTTCTCTTTAGCATACTTTCACTTTAGGATTAAGATTATGGGATTGTGCAACAAATTTTTACAATCTTTAAATCGTGCTTGGTGCCGCTATCATGTTCAAATATTCAGGATGATTGAATTTTAATGCAATGAAAATAATAACACAAGCGATCTTATATAAAGCTTGATTCACCCATGTCGTTCGGACCCAAGCCCACACCATTAAATGATGGCTAACATGGTTAACAGTGCAACGGTAGGTCTAACTGACTCATTTAGTATTAATTAAACATAATTCGTAATTGTATTCTAATTAACAAATAAATATATTAATAAAATTTATATAAGTTTTAGGGTCTGAAACCTAGTCATGTCGAATGTTTAAGGAATCTCGATATGTAGGAAAGACCAGCATTTCCTCAAACACTTTTTCTTTACTTTCTGTATATTGTTTCAATAGCGTTCTGTTTTCTCTAGAAGGCAGCCATACCGGATACCTAGTTTCTCAGTTTTGTTTAAACACCAGCAGTTTTTCAACGATTTTTGGTATTGATTTTGGTATCATTTCAACCAGTACAACATTAATAATACAAAATACTCATCTTGGTTATATGCCCAGCACTACGAGAATCGCGTTACTGACTCAATCCATACCAGAAGCTTTCTTAGAATTGAGCTCAGAAGTGGCAAATAAAATAGGTTGTGGCATTAAACAAACAGAGGCTACTTATGCGATAGTCAAAGCTAAAAAATGTTGAATGTTGATGTTCATTCAACATCAGCCCCATTTCTGTATGAATAGGTACGTGAGCTTTCAATATAACCCAAAAAAGTTACTGTTTACCGTGAATTTGGTGCTAGCTGCATCATCATCTAAGGTACAATTCATGGCTGTTGCAGTTCAATCTTGGCGGTGTTGTTAAATTAGTTTGTTGACTACATTCCACAATTTTCAAGGAATAAAGTTCCCCGCGATGGCATAAAAGTCAGAATTTTGCGTACGCTTACTACGAATGCAAGGGAAAAAGGAGAGTGAGAGAGAAAGCGAAAGACACCCTGTGTTGCAGAACTGGTTAAGCCCACTTCACACGGTATTACTTTACGTACGTAAAGTCTAATGAAAAAGTAAAATGAAATTCCATCCGTATGACAAAAAAGAGAATAAAAGCCGTATGATTTATATTTTTTGCGTTTACATTATCGGTATAAGACAATAACAAAGTAAAATGAAAACAGCTGTTACACTTTTTTTCTATGTGTTTACATAAAAATACATCCCTGATTTAATGCGACTTGCTTGTTTTTTGAATCATTTCAAAAAATGAAGCGAGCCATACGACTGTCAAACTTTTCTTTCGTATTTTCTCTCAATGTGTGATGGGACCGCGTAAAGTAGGCTTTAATGATCTTTGGCATTTGCCTGTATTTTCACTTTATAATTAATAGGACAATAAGAGTAAAGAGTGCAGAATCATAAATTTTTTAGCACAGTTTGCTGTCCGTCATCTAGGATTTAAAGTTTTGAGTACCACTTGATACAAAAGTACTTTGGTATTTAATCCTATGTTATATCTATCGAATCCAGGAACTGCGACATAGGTATGTATTCAGTGTTATAAGCATTGTTCAAATTATTTGTGGGGAGATAGCTGAGTTCAAATAAAGCATCTCTCCGTTCTGAAGGAGTTTCAAATTTTTTTTATTATTCTTAATTTAAGAGTTTTCTACTCGAATAGTTAGTTTAATATTCACTGAATAACTTTTAAGAATTTATTGCAATTGAATATTCTTATTTCTTTTATTCTATTCTTCGACTTTAAAAAAAAATCTAATTTTATATTTTCCAATTTTGTGACGTCTTGTTCAAAGGTTTAAAAAGTGTAATCTATGCATAAAATCATGTACCTATGTGTACATACTTATATTGTATAATTTTTATCTAAGGCCTCAGACATTGACTTGTAGCTCTAACGTGAGTATGTAAGTATATTAGGGTGAGTATTGCGATCACCGAGCTACCAGATACGAAATGGAATTTGACAATTGCCGGTTTAATATGAAAGGGGCCGCAAATATTGCCAAAAAGTATTTCTGCCCTTGTCTCTCTGTTTTGTTTATTTATGTTTTTTTAGATTTCGGGGTGGGTTTTTTATATTGGCACGAGTTAATAAGAAATAAATAAATGAAACTATTAATAAATAATGAAAACAACTAATAACAATAACAATTTTTAATTTTTCATTTCATGAAATTAAAAAATATTGGCAACTTTCAGCAAGAAAAAATTTTTATGAGCACGTACGTCTTATTTTGATCTTGTAATATTTAGCTTCTTAATTACCTCTTGCACAAGAAACTATATTCATTGTTACCCAAAATCACTCACATTTTGATTAATAATTAAATATTTAAGAATCTTTAAACTTTTCATCGAATAAATTAAAAAATATTCCAAATTTTCCCCTTTTTAACACAAAATAAATGTTTGTTTACATTTAACTATTTTACTTTATCCACCAGTTTTCACCCTGTATATCTGTTGCTTCTAACACATTTGATTCGCAAAAATTAAAACATTTTTTTTCTTCTTTTTAATTAAACTGGCAATGCTGCTGTTTTGAGCGTTTTTCAAATGTCATAATTATCGTCTCTGGTTGTTCTCTGATTACGATGTTGGGAACATGTTCCTTCCAACATTTCCTCTTCTCCACCGAAATTTCGGAAAACCATAATGTTACAGATGGTCAATCTAATTTTCATATAAATTTCACAATCAAATTTGTGCAAATTTTTTATCAAATTATTGAGTAAGTTTCTAATATTTGCTCAACTTATTCAGATATGTTCGGATATTACTACTCAAAAATTGAAGGACATTGAGTAAAACTAACAACAAAGGAAATGTTTAAATTACAATAATTTTTATTCTTACCACACATTGTACATTTACCAATTCCAAATAAATATTTTTGCAGAAACTTATTTATTAATAAAAGAAAGTTTATTGTTTTTATATTGAAATTATTCTCATAACCGCAATAAGTGTTTTGTATAATAGCCTGGTGCGACCCTATGCTCCCTAGAGGAGTAAGAGGAACATATACACATATATAAATGCCTGGTCAGATTTCTAGTTATATCATATGTTCACTAGAGCTTTCCCCAATGCTTGCTTGTTAATGTTGAAATGGCCGTAATATGTATAGCAGGTAGTGTGTTGGCTTGACAGATGCGAGCCCGTGAATCAAATTCCCTGTCATACATCTCGAACAAAACGAAATATAAAAAAATATTTCATACGCAACTTCCTCTCTTTCAGTCTTTTGATAAAAGATCTGAGAGCAGATAAAATTGCAATGAGAGCTTCTCAAAAACTGTAAAGGCGGAACCTTTCGTGGATAAAAGTATAACAGAACAGAAATAGAAAATCAATGGGTTATACCATTGTGAAGCGGAGCAGAGTGATTGTTACTGTTCTTATAGTTACTTTCCTTGTGCCAAGTTTTCCATTCAATCAATTGATCCGAAACTGAGTGGAGACCTCTAAAAAATTAAGTGATGTTACAGTTACAAGCTTATGTAAAGATGAGGCATTTGCAATCTGACAATCTATATAAAGTCGATTATCAATTGTCAACTTTACACTCTTGAAGCCAAACTAATGGTTATTAAGTAATTTGCTTGCACTACGATACAAACCACCGTAATACCGTGTTCAGACAGGCATTTTTCTTAAGTCAATATTCGTTTATTTGTGAACAATATTTTATGTGTTCAGACAGAGAGTATTATCAATATTTTTTGACAGCTGGTAAACAAAACAGCTGATTGTTTCAACAACATTGCTTTTAATTTAATCGTGAAAATTAGTTAGAAAATTATTTCTGAAAAAATGAAAAACAACTCAACGTTGGAAAAGGCCTTGCTAGTAGTATGTAACAGGAACGCTGAGCTGATGCGGTTAGTAGGAGCAACTTTTGATTCCAAAGTGGCTTCTCTCAGAAAGATGAGGAACAAGAATTTGATAATTCTGAAAAGTTTGCAGAAAAAAAGCTTTTGCTTATGGCAATGTTAGAGGAAAATGAGACTCAAAGGTCTTTATGGAAATTGGTAAGTAAAATATAAACAATATTAATCAAATCAATTACTACATTTAAAATTTTCAGAACCGCCCATCGACATTTTGGGAACTCAATTGCCACTGCAACGACGATCAGTTTTTTAGGATGCATTTTCGAATGACCCGTAGCAGTTTTGACGTCCTCTGTGGTTTGAGTAAGGAAGATACAAATTGGCGAAAAGCGATAACATTAGAAAAGCGCGTAGCCGTTGCTTTGTTTACACTCAGTTTTTCCGGTGAATACAGAGTGGTTTCTGGGCTTTTTGGTGTTGGCAAATCAACTGTGTGTACAATTTTAATTGAATTTTGTGAGGAAGTGTGGCAGGTATTGTCCAACAGTTATATAAAGAAATTGCCTCCAACACAAGAACTCTTAAGCGAATGCGTTTACGGATTCCAAAGGCTTGGTTTTCCACAATGTCTAGGGGCCATTGGTAAATTTGAAATTTTTGACCATTTTATATGCATACATAAATAAAAGAATGCTCTAATGACAAGCAATTGCAATTTATATTTACAGATGGATGCCATATAGAAGTTAAACCAAACCAAAACGATGCCACTGACTACTACAACTATAAGGGATGGTATTTTATGGTACTTTTGGCGCTTGTGTATTACAGGTACAAAATATGAAATTTTTTGTTTGTCAAATATGTAATGATATATATAATGATAATATATGTAATGATATATAAACAGGTACCGTTTTTTATATATAAACATTGGGGCTCCTGGACGTTGTAATGATTCCCAAATTTATAATACGTCACTGTTAAAGAAAGTACTGGAGAACTCCGACGTGTTGAAATCCAATACGAAAGAAATAGGTGATATTCAAATGCCAGTTTGCATTTTGGGAGACCCCGCCTTTAGGTTCTCTACCAATTTAATGAAGCCGTACCCCTTTTCATTGGCTTTATCAGTTGCACAAAAGTTGTTCAACTATCGAAGTGTAGAAGAGTGGTAGAGAACGCATTTGGTCACCTTAAAGCACGCTTTCGCCGTATTGGTAAAGGCATAGACAATCGAATAGGGAACGCGCCGATATTGTTCGAGCCTGCTGCGTTTTGCACAATTTCTTAAATGAAAGAAACGACAACATAAATCAGTTGTGGCTTGAAAGCGTGATTGATTTTACAACAAATCGGGAGAGACCAACTTATAGCACCACGATTGGTGATAGCGAATCAACCGCTGAAACTATAAGACAAACCTTATGTTCTTATTTCAGTAAGTACAAAACCTTTTATTTTTTTTTTTAATTTTTATTTTTTTTTTATTTAAATATGAAACTAATGCATCAGCAATTTTTTTGTTTTCTTCCGCTATACTACCTATAATTTCTATTTTTTTTTCTTTCTAAATCAATTAAAACTTGTTTATTTTGTTGACTTTTTCCCAATAACTTTTCCATTTCGTTTGAAATATTTCCTAAATTTTCAGCAACCATCTCTCTTAAATGAATTTTTCTTCTTTTTCTTGCAGGTTCGGATGTGGAGGGTGAAGGGGCAGTAGAACACAGGACCAGCGGCGATGATGATGCAGACATCGGTGTACCTGGCGATGGAGCTGATGTTGTTGTAGCACTTGATGTTGCTACCAGTGATGAATCCGGAACATCTGTATAAATAAAAAATTTGTAATTAATAAACAAAAACAATAAAATAAAAAAGTAAAAACAAAACATACCATCAATGCTTTCCAATGTCAGCTCATTGTACATATTCACTTTACAGGCTCCAATCACTTGATGTACAATTTCGTAATGGCACCATGTCGAAGGTGACCCACCAGAAATTCCAACCATCGCCTTCTCCTTCCTATAAAATTGGGGTTTTAAACATGTTTTATGTATATTTATAAGTTATATTTATTACCTGTACCGCTGGGTGAAATTTTGAATTTTCACCTGCACATCCCTTGGAATGCATATGTGTCCCTGCTGGCTGAGCTCCTCCGCCATCTCCGCATATATGTGGCCATTTTTCCTGTGACCACGGAGCGCACCCAGTTTTGTTGGCCACATATCTATCAGGGCTTCGCTAACATCGCTCCAGCACATCCTGCTCTTGTTTTTTTCTTTTAAAATATAATTTGTTTTTTACCTTCCACTTGATCCGCCATTTTTTGATTTATTTGTTTGTCGTTGTTGACATTGAGTTGTCAAATATCAATTGAAAGTGTTCGGAAAATTGAAATATGGTCACTGAACGTACTTATGACAGTGTTGTATTTAAAATTTTTGTCAATTTTGAAACAATTTGAATTTTTATTGAGCAATAATTAATTCAAATTTTATATTAAATATTGATGTCAATAATGGCATTTATTTCTAATTACTCAATAAAAGTGCCTGTCTGAACACGGTATAACCGATTTGCCACGATTCTGTCAAGAACTTTGGATATACAGGGATTGACAGATATGGGACGGTGAGACATAATCAATGATTTATCTGAACCTGGTTAAAGGATAGTTAAATTACGCTAGGGCCCCTTAAAAATATCATTGAAATGTTTTAATAATATTTTCTTCACGTTTGAAAGAAGCATTTTAAGCATTGGATAAGAAACTCTGTCTACAAAAGGTGTTTTGCCATTAAGTTTATTAGGAACCGGCTCAAGTTCAATACAGGATATATCTCTACCAACTTGGCAGAAATGATCCAAATTTGTAAGTTAGAATTAAGATTATCATCTCGAATTATTTAACCAACACCGAGTAAATTCAAGTGCGATTTCCAAACTATGCTTTCAAGAATTAATAAGTGAAGCAACACAGTAAATATGATGAGAGGACCTGATCTAGTAAAAGATTTTATAATGTTCACAATTTCCCCTACTGGTGTTGTGGGTTTGATTGATGACATTAAAACAAATAAAGATGATCTTTTGAAAATTTTAATTTGTCTTTTATAAATGGAATTACAAGCGATCTATTAATTTAGGAGGTTAGTCTGATTCTTATGCCTTAAATTTATGCCATGTACTGTTCTTCAACGATTGTTTGTACATTTTATTCCACAATGGAGCCACACATTTTTAAGTTCGATGGCACTGTGGGTTAGATTCGTTAGCAGATTGTAAAATTATCTTGGAAACGTTTTTGCTTTCCGTATTAACATTAGTGCTAACAGGAAGAGTCATTTTTTAAGCAGCTATCACGAATCACGCATCACCTGTCCTAAACTTAGGTATAAAATTGTCCAGTTTTCTCGAAGTTCAAAAGAAGATTATAGAATGGCAAAGCGATCAGTACCACAAAGGTCACTCTCAGTTTTCAAAAGACCAATTGGTGCAATGTTAGCGTGATAAAATAAGAGTACGTTCCATTGGTGGAGTGGTGACCTATTATTTATTATTCAGTCAGGTATTTAAATAAAATATTTCCACTACTGTTACAAGAAGGGGAACCCCAACAAGTGTGGTAGCTATTGAAATTCCCCAAGATAAGTCCTGGGAAGTTAATGTCATTGGGCAGACTATTAAGATAGATGGAGGGGTTGTATGTATTAGTAATAAAAATCTTTTGGTACACGATAAAGAAGAGCAAAGGGAATCAAAATCATTTGTAATATTGATCTGCATACGTTCTATTGAATTGTGAATCGAAATGGCAACACCGCCTATCTGGTATTAGAAGTGTTCAAGCTACAAAACTTATAATTAATAGGGATAGGAATTGAAGAATTGCAGTAGTTGTGCTTATGCTTTGCTGCTGCTGACGGTATTATGATTAATTCGCATGCTTGCTGTGTTTCGTTTATTGTGCTTATGGCATCAGAGACGACCTGTAAAAAAAAGTTCTTCAAGCACAATTTTTGAAAACCTCACAATCAAATCATTCTTCTTTTAAAAAGTAAGAATTACGAGAATATTAAGGTTCTTAACATATGAACAGTCGAAGTTATTATAGTTATCATCGTTCTCAAATTAACATTCCCAAATTAAATTCCAACTTTATTCAATCAAATCTACAATTTTATGGGCTGCCCCAATATTTATATTTTTCTAAATGCCTCATGTGGCACAAATGCTTCTTAAATCATCAATACGAGTTTGTTCATGTTTATTTAAATGTATTTTATGGTATATTATGTGTGAATGACTGCCTATATCCACACATACGTACATACATAAATACTATTTAAGTTTTTCATAATTCAAAAACTTAAACACCTGTAGTTAGTCGATTATTAACTGAACTATTTTGAAATTCCGAGCACGTTTTATTGTTTCATTCATTCATTTTTTTTTTTTGTTCATAGTCTGCCAAAGTTTCCATGTGTTTTTTGTGGATATGACAAACAATAAAATAAAAATTTTTTAGAAAACTTAAAAGTAATCACCAATAAGAGCTTAATATTAATACCTTGTCTTTTCATTTTTCTTTTCTTTTTCATTTTTTGCAAATTTTTAGTTTGAAGTGCAAAGATTGTCACGCTGTGGGAAAATGCTAAAGTCCTGTCAAGCTAACAACAATTATGGTGACAAAGCATTTTGACGGTAAAGTTTATATGCGTGACAAATATTTTAAAACAACTCAATTTATTACAAAAACAAACTTCCGACTTGGAGACAAACCAAACCCACACACCCAAAAGAGTATTAAGTATGTACGTTTGAAGGTGTTTGTGTTGTCCAGTGCATTATCATAGGTGATGAAATTATAATGAAAATAAATTTTAAATTCTCAAAAGTCACTGTTGATTCATAATTCAGGGTTGACAGATCGTTTCACATAAAAAATGATTTTTCGTTCAACGATACTTTAGACGATTTATACTTTAGTGTAAGCATTTAAGCGTAAATTTAAATATATTTTAAGGTAAATGATATGTCGTATGTGATGAGTTTCGGCTAAACTCAGTCATACTACATTATTATGTTTTAATTTTTTAATTCGAATTTTCCTTAAAGATATTTTCACTTTAATTTTCAATTTCATCTACTCTTTAGCAGATAACAGCAATATTTGTCATTCACTTTTGATATGCAGTAGACCAAGTCCATTGGACAGTACACAAAGCCCTCCGGAAAGCCACAGTTGATTCTACCTTAAATAATATGTTAACTCTAACTGAGGAAATAGTAATAATTGCTATTGCAAATAGTAATATTGCTATTGTCATTATATTTGTTCTCCTGGCAAACTTCAGAATGCTATTCGAACTCCCTCCCTATTAAACAACAAAAAACCAAGTATATATGAATTGCATTAACACTGTACAGGTTCGAAAGGTGTTCTAGTGATTAATTCCTCTCGGTCCTATTCTGAAATAAGTCTTTTATGAGTCCACAAGCATACAGCTTGTTTCAAACCCGTTTAACTTTATAAAAGTGTCAGCCACAATTCATCTTTCCTTTCGCCGATTATGCTCTCCCAAACCCCTCTAGCTTCATAAGCGGTGTAAAAGCTACTCCTGAAAACTGATATGATCATTGCCGCGAATTTCTACGTGATCTGGAATTTAGCAGTGGTGACCCCGTTTCACCCGTCTAGCTTTCCATACTAATTTCAAGTTAACCTCTCAGGAGCTGAGTGCTCAGTTGACGGAAACTTTAACTTGAAAGAAACACGCAAGTAGTACCGAACAACACCCCTTCTCCACCACTATATGCCTTTGACCTATCTTCCGGGCTCTGGTCCTCGCTACAATATGCAGCGGCGTCCCCGGCGTCTTATATGACAGGTTCTCATTGGCACATCGAAAGACATATACGAGATACATATTCGGTCATTACAACCTTTCAATTAGGCTTACGACCTAGCTTCTTGCACCATTTAGGTTAGGTTAGGTTACCCGGGTTTCCCCCACCTGGGTAACAATCTTGTCGCGATGTGGGGGTTTAAGTGTACTTCGATTTACTCTGTGACCCAGTGTGAGTTGGAGTGCAGGACTAAATGTTACCCTAACATCGTAAGAGGACTGTCTTCGAACTGTCTCTGTTGTGATCTCTTCGACTTGTCCGATCACGTATATTCTTGTGTACCCCTAATCCGGAGTGTTAAGCGACCTGTGCTTATCGGATGGTTTGCAGTCGGGGTGTAATCTGTTTGTATTATAACGGAGCCTCACTGATTTTCTCCCAAGTCCTTGTCATGCGACCTCTTTTCCCCCTCACTCGTGGGACGTATATGAACACACTCAAACAAGACAAAAACCCGAACAAAACTTACAATGACGAACTGGAAATGGAAATTGGACTTGACGCGTCCCATTTCATTGCGCGAATCCAGGCGAGCATTGCTGACAACAACAATGAGATCGTCAGGAACTTCGCCCCAGAGGGTATGAGGATTACGACGTTGGAGGAGTCCTTTAGTGAGGTGACTGCCTTGGCGGTCCCCACTTCGACTGAAGATATGTGCGTGGAGTCAGACTCTGTCTCCCCACTATCGGATGAAGTCGGTGACGATACGGTCATCGAAAGGCTCCCCTTCACTCGTATCCAGATTGCTACTGGGGGCAATGAGGTGGCGACTTCACCCTTACGGAACCCACTTGTTAGACAGGATGCCTCGAACCCAATAGTACAATCAGACACTGATTCGGACTGCGTGGGAAAGGGCATCTCATCTTACAAGGGCGCTAAAACTGGGCAGAAACGTTCCGCGTTGTATAAAGAGAGAAATTCATATCGCAGGGCTTGCACTGTCTTGTCGTACCAAAACTTATTGGAAAGCAGAATGGTGGATTAAACACCAGCTCGTGGGTAGTTGTCAACTCCCTGACTGGTGATGGTAAGAAAGGCTGCGATCTTCGGATCGCTATCGATCAGACTTCGCTTCACTGACTAGTGGCAAGGGGTGGTGTAGTGTTGTCTGGGTTGACACACCTAAAATTCTGTCATCCGGACATAGGTGGTGCCAGGAACCCAGAGGAGGCTAAAAGATTAATCTGCATCACTGCGAAGCCGTCCCACACAACCTGCTAACCACCCTGCGCCGCCTTGAAGTTGACATCCCTCTTATCCAAGAAGCTTGGATCCTTAGGGATAGGGTTCTGGGTTTGAGCGATCCTGATTATAGGTTACTTGTTCCTAGAACAAGCGAAAAGGTAAGAACCTGTATTATAGCTAGGGGTAATTTGGACTTGTTAATCACTCCTTCCTTTTGTACAGGTGACGTAACAACTGTGGCGTACAGAGATGACCGTGGGATCGATTTGATACTGTCATCCGTGTATATGCCGTATGAGTCTGCATCTCAAAAAAATCAATTATTTGAAGATATATTCAATAAAATTAATTCTGTACTCGTGATGTTCAGTAATAAAGTAAAAACTACAAACAATTATAAAAAACGTATATATTCGATGTTCAAAAGAATTGTAAGTACAAACTCCTATTAAAAATTTTCTTGAAATTTATTTCCACGAAACGGGACTGTAATTAAAAAAACAATTTTCTTTTTTATAAAACACATATTTTGTCATTATTTTATAAAATAAAAGAAAAATACAATACATAAATGCATATGTATTTTATAAAAAAGAAAAATAATTGTTAAGAGTTATAAATAATAAACTTTTGAGAATATTTCTGAAAGATCAATTTAAAATTCAATTGCTTATTCTCAAACATAACCGAGTTCAATCCCTATTTGGGATTTTTGTGTGATTTTTTCTTTTTTTAGTTTTTTCTAGTTTTACTTTAAATATGTTAAATCTAATGAGTCTATTTGCCAGATAGTTATTAAGCCTGAAATGTTGGCGCAGGCCAAATATCTAATCGAGACGAGGGTGGCCGTAACAAAATTAAATGATGGTTGCAGTGGCCGCTTTTTTCCCCTGAAGTCGAGCAAACATTGGAAATCACATAATTTGCGTAGGCGATGGTAAGTAATTAAATTTAATTACATATTAACACCTTTTTATAAAATAATTTATAATTTCTAGATAAAATTCTTCAAAAGTTGAAGGAAGTGTTGGAAAACGTGGGCCTCTCCATATTTATTGACGATCTGATGAAGGACTACAATTGGGATGTAAGATGCGAGAAGCATGAACTCATCAAGCTAAAGTTGTTCGACAAACTCCTCAGAGGTATGTATTTATTTTTATATAATATATAAAATGTAATCATTTAATTTTGTTTTCAAATTCTACCAGCGAGATTATGACAAAAATGAATCCTTTCCAAGGGGGTCTAGGCTTCCTCAATTGAATAATAATGGTAGTGTACACATATTTCTTATTATTATTATTATTATTAAGGAATTATTTATATTTAAGTTATTTTTATCTTAGTTTTTGTATTACTTCTTTTATAATAATATAATTATTTCTCTGGTGAATTATTTAATTTAAAACCTATGTATTATATTATGTCTATTTTTTCATTTAATTATTATGTTTTAAATGGTTCGTTTATTAAAAAACAAATTGTACTTTTCTTTTAAATTTTAATAATAAAAATATATTCTGAATATAACAAAGAACATTTTTTTCTTGTAAAGTGAAAACAGTTCACCTATTACTTGTTTTTTCACCTATTACTTGTTTTTTTCCACCTATTATTAATTTCGATCCGTATAATTTTAAACACGTCCGCACACTTCGAGAGTATACGACAAACTGAATGAAGTTGATTTGGAATTCAATACAAGGAACTAAATATTTATTAAAAGCAGTTCAAATTTCAGGTTAGAATGAAAATGGGCCAGTATATTTTAATTATAGAAATTAATTATTTTATTTTGTTGTAATTTGAATATTTTGTTAGAAACCCTTCTTGAGTGATTACCGATTTTAAACGATTAGAAAGGGATTCCACTAACTTTTTTGTATAAGTTTGTGAAATTTTTCTCTATTCCTCTTGTAAAGCCGCTTTAAGGCCGTTCACATTAGATATTTGATGTTTTCGCACTTCTAGCTTATGCTACAAATTTTTGATTATATTCAAGTCTGATGACTGTGAGGGCAACCTTTCTTTGACTACCATAGAGGTATGTTTCGCGTCATTGTCGTGGTAGATATGGAAAGTGTCCTTTTTTCCCAATTTGTCTGCATTCTGCTTCAGGTTATTTTTTCCAACCACAAAGTGCAAATTTGCGACTCCAGCCCCAGAATATGCACCATAACGTGACCACCATCATGTTTTACTGTGGACCGCAAGTGCTTGGGATTTGACATCTTGTTGGGCTTTCTCCACACATTAAACCTGGCGTCCGGTCCAAAAATATTACATTTTGATTCATCTACGAACAATACGTGTTGCCAAAATGAAAAATCTTTCACCAAATAGTTGCGGTCGAAATCCAGTCTTTGTTGTTTATTCTCGGGACTCAAGAAAGGTCTTTTTCGGACAATTATTCCATTCAACCCATTCCCATTCCTGAGAACTTTTGGTACTGTTCTTCATTATAACGAATATTTAGATGTTCTTCAACCATGTCTCTTAATTTGGGAGCACTAACCTTGGATTATTCCTATATTTATGAAGTATCCTGTAAAAATATTTATTTTTATTAAAATTTTGTTTATTATTTAATTTTATATAAGCGCACCAGAAGAGCACTGTAAAATAATTTTGAACAATATTATTTAACAAAGTGCAGCAGAAGCGCACTATTTGGTTAAATTTTATTGATTGAATTGTTGAGGGAAAATGTATCAATTGATCGTCGCATGTGCGCATTACTATCACACTGCAGCGACGGTTAATAACATTGAGTGAAGTGGTCGCTGCTCATATGCAATTGGATATTCTTTTGTTTATGCATATGAATTGTTGTGTTGGTATTGTCCTACAATCCAATGTTCGTCTCGTTTAGAAAAGTTTTTGGGGCTGATTTATTATTTACTAGCGATTAGTTTTCCATCAGTAAGGGCATTATTACAACTTGCCGTTAACTAAAGGGAGCATTTTAACGGTCAGATAAATTGTTTTTCGTTATTATGAGTACCCAATATGATAAAAGTGATCGTTATGTTAAAGGGAGGATCATCCTACCTTTAACATTTAAAGGTCACTTTATGTTTGAACTTGCCATATTATATATTATTTTCATTATGGCAACTCCAAAGTGAGCAAATACAACATAAAAACGAAGGCCGCGGTTGCCACTGCGTTAAAAAAAATTGTATAATTGAGCAGTTTGACGCCTTTTGCACGTTGAAATTTGTTTCGAAACAAATTTCAAAACTCTTGAGTTTGTCGGAGAGAGGGGAAAAACGAGCGGGGGTGATTTCACAATTTCATGTACTCGCAAAACTTGCTTTGTTCTTTATTCGTATATACACAGAGTTGTATTTGATTTCACATTTTCTTTTATTTTTGGTTTCGCATAGTGAAGTTAACATGCTGACTGCCGCGGCAATTTTCAAAAAACTGGCCAAAAATGACAATTTGATTTTTTTTACATTATATTACTTAAAAAACTCTATTTTTAGATCGTGGATATCATCAAAAATAAAAATTATGTTTTTTTTAGGAGAAAAAGTGGTTTAATGAGTACGAGATAACTCGTAGATTGCGTTCCGTTCTAGGGAGCCAACTATGAATTATCTCGTAGTGGGCAGTCATTACTTTTTGTTTATTTTGTGTTTGAAATCAAAACATTTGCAAAAGAAATTTTTTAGTACCAAACAATTAATTGTAAAAATGAAAAAATAAAAATCAAAAAGAATATAATTTAATTTTTTAATTTATAAAAATCAATAAATAAGGTAAATATATTAAAAAATAATAATACATTCATAAATATATGTATAATATATTATAATATTATAAAAAAAATATAATATTCATATAATGTTCATTTTTAAAGAATTGTCTGGCGTTGTTTGAACCTAAATCACAATGCCAAATAAAGTTATAACTGTCAAAAACAGCAGAATGGCGCGATAAAAGAAAACAAAATTTGTGAAATTAATTTTTTACGTGCAAAAGCGAAAGAAATTTTAAAAGAAAATCCAAAAAAGTTTTTGAAACTTGTTTCGAAACAAATTTCAACGTGCAAAAGGCGTCTTTTCTCGACATTGCTCCAGCACTGCCATATTTTTGAAAAATTTTATCTGTAAGTTGTAATAACGAAAATAAGTTAAAGATCCCTTTAGCTAAAGGTACCTTTAACTAAACCCAAGTTTAACGGCAAGTTGTAGTAATGGCCCTAAACCTTTTTATAATATTTTTTACCGTTCCTCGGGCTAATTTGATCATTGTTCCAGTTGCCGCTGCCCTTTTCCATCTTTGAAGTGGTCAATTGTCAGTTTTCTTACATCAATTGTTGTACGGCTACTCATTTTCTTAAAGTCGTGGTAAATATGATTTATAAAGTTCTCTCAATGCGATCAGAAGTAAAAACAAAATGAAATTAAAAGGAAGTAATATTATTTTAATTCAACTTGGAATTTACCGTTATATGATTAAGCTTTTCCAAATGGTCCATTTTCATTGTGAGATCAAAAATTGACATTTCCTTTTAATTTTTATACATTTTTGTTGCAATTATGACTAAAACATTGGGATCAATTTCAACAAGGCCATATAAAGAAACAATATACCTGTAAACTTGAGCCAGAACAAAACGCCTACATAAGGGTGTAACAAGCTTGCATCGATTGCGACATAGTTTTCTCCGCATTTTATTACACACTCAATTCTAAGTGGGAAAAACAACGTAAAATCATTTCTGGTGTTAACGATACGCCCTCTTGCGTACGTTCTTGTTGCTGGACTCAAATTGATGACATTTTCCTTCCGCTATGTTCTAGAACGGTCGAGAATGGCTTGGGGAATCCATGCAATACCGTCTTTTGACACAAATAGTGGCCCCACTATTCCAACCGCAGATGAGACTCGAATTGCTTCGGCATTTTCTTTTTTTTCAATTGGCCGAATTCAATACTAGTTTTAGCACTTAAAATATTGTTACGTTTTTACCTTTTTAAAAACGTTTAAATATGAGTTCGTTAATTGCAAACAAAGTAAAAACAAATATGTCTAGTTTTTCTTAAACTCTCTTTATTATTCACACTACGTTTGTGCCACTGTTTACAACTTAACGATACAACAACAATTTGCTTGTACACTACTCTGTTTCACACTTCTGTCCGCGTTAACACTAATAACTGTTCGTTAGATCTTTTCTGCTCACAACCTTTTTGTAAGCAATATCACTTGTATGTTCAAACCGCAACGCGTCTTCTCACAAGGCTGACTGAATTATAACTGACTGACTGCAGATCTTGTTGCCCTTTTATATACGCACGCACGTAATCAGTATGATGAACGTTCTCTATGTGGAGGTTCTCGCTCTCGCCTTCTCGAGAACTCTATTGCTAATACATTGTTGTTTGTGTACCTTGCTTACGTTGTCCATCCCCTTTTTTTGTTCATGCATGTTGTTGTTGGTACCAGACGCAACCAGGTTCGTTGTACATATGTGAGTGTGCAGCTTTAGATAATCAGCACGTTCATTAGTGTGTATTTGTGTCGTGTGTATTGTGTTGGTGTAGCTGGTGGCTTTTGTTTATCGTTTTTATTTATTAGGTCGTTTCGATTTATGTAACAATATTTTCCAACACTTCGTAGATGTAATATTTCCGTTTCACAGGACACTGACTAAAATCTTCATTCATTGTTTGACCGGTGAAGAACCTTTTTATATTTTGTAACACCAAAACAATTTTTTAAACAAATGCTAATGCGAACGTTAATTTTTATATGTATGTGAGAAAAATAAAACACGAGCGTAAAAAACGTAACATCGCATAATAAATAAGTACCGGATTATCAAAACATATTTCTAAATCAATTAATGCATTTTCTGTTTGTATAGAAAAAAAAGTTTCAAGAAAATCAATTTAAAACTTTTTTTTTTAATTTATAAGTAAACATCATTTTATGTGATGAGATTTTCTAGGATGAGATGACGATTAATTCTCCAAAGCTTTAACCATTTCTGCGGCTAGAAAATAACTTGCTCCAGACATCGACAGGGTTTATGAGACTTATCGTGATCTTAACACCTCGGCACATTTTAATACAACTCTCGATTAGTTATTCAAAGTTTAACTCTCAAATTATGGCTGACTGGTTGCATCGCGTTTTGTTTCATTTGTACTGTCTTATTTTATGTACAATTTCATAATCTTTCTGTTAAGTATTGTTATTGTAGTTTTGATGTTTGTTTTATTCTCTTCATATATTCCCATATTGTTTGTATAGTACTTGTATAATGCGTCGTACGCGTTGGTATTCTTGGCTTGATTTTTTAGGTTACTTCTGTCAGCGTAGCAATATTCAGCATAAGATGGGTCTCAAAATGTTACCCTAAGCACACCATTTGCTACTTTCCAACTGGAAAGCACTCACAAAGCAACCTTCATTAAAGGCAATATAGTTTTATATTTCTTTAATCTATTACAGCCCACTCTTACTCAAGTATAACGCTAGTTTGCCATCTGAAGGTTTATCAAGTTAGACCCAGTGTTGGAGGTCAAATGACAACAAAAAAATTAAGCCATCATTTCATCAAAATGTGCCATCCTCAGCACAATGAATAAATGTGATGTTGTTTGTTGACAGATTCGATGTATTCTGAATATGTTTATCATACTACTAACACAAAAAACAAAAAATTATGGCACGTTCCCGAAGGAGACATTTGTACCTTGACACTCACTTCATACCGACACACAAGGTGTATCTGTAGCAAATATTTAATTGGCATTCGAATAATTCACGGGAAAAATTAAAATGCTAATTTTTTTTCTTCTAGGATCAAATTACAACTCTTAATATATTAAAGTTCTTTGAGTGATGCTATTTAAAATATTCAAAAATATTTCATTTTGCTTTTGTTTTATTTTTTTCTTCTTCTTCTGTGTCCTTAAAACATCTCAAGTTAAATCGTTTGTAATCACTACCTATTAGATGGGACAAAAAATATTTTTATCATGTTGCCGTTGGCGCAAATAACGTCCTCTTTATGAGAAAATAATTTCACTTTAGAAATATTTTTTTTTTTGTTTTTTGCCACAACTTAATCAATTATGAATCAAATTTTAAAACAATTAAGCCTAAAGACAAACAATTCTGTTTCTTTATGGTTGCTTTTTGTGGTTTCGAAAACCAATCAATTTAACTCGTAACAAGTGGCAAAAGAAACTCTTCATACGTTCCTATAGACACATACACATGCACTTGCTAATAAACACTCCCTGAAGTATGCTTTCCCAGTAAACACTCAGCGTTCAAATTTAGAGGGAAGTGTATTGGTAAACATAATTTAATACAGCATAATAAGTATGCTGTTATCCAAAAAGTTAATTGTTTATTTAAGACATCGCAACGTCATGGTATTTCCTGAAATCCTAATAAATTTAAAAATACATAACAACAAAAATAATAATAATGTAAAGTGAAGAAGATAAGACCATTTAAACAAATTCGGTGCTTAAAAATCATTTCTACTCAAATTCTTGAGAATATTATAAATTAAGTCAAAATGTTTTCTGGGTTATTTCATAAAACTAGCACAACTACAATTGCCAATGTAGTTAAAACCATAAATTAGCAATTTATGAATCATACACGCTCTCTCTCTCTCTCTCTCTCTCTCTCTATCTCTCTCTTGAATGGAACGGTGAGTACAAATTGATTTTTCATTCTCTGTGTGTGACATGACCAACCTCCCATATCATTTATTTTCATATTAAATTTCATTAAGAAAATTGTGTTTTATTTTCCATCTTCCATTATTTCTTTTCAACAAGAAGTCCATTAAATGTATAAATATTATTATTTTCTTCTTGCTGTAGTTGTAGCTGTAGTTGTTGTTGTTTTCTATTTTACAAACTTCTTTCTTTCTTTTTCTTCCTTTGCTTCTCTTAAATGTTGCCCAGCAAAAGGATATTGTGTATTATTATTATTATTATTATTGTAAGTATATAAACTAATACAATATATGATACATGTATGTATGTACACATGTACCATACATGCATGCATGCATGCAGTGTTTATGTGTACGTATGTATGTGTGTATACGCTTTTATAGTTCTTAATATGTTTGTAAATAAACATATAAATTCCTATAGGTTATGGTGTACATTCATACGTACAATATTTCATATACGTACATACATACATACATACGTATACGTTCGTATAGTTATTATAACTATAAAAATATTATTTTGCAATCAATAAAATGTCAATTTGTTATAATGCCAATAGCAATGATGTTTTTACTCAGTTGTCTGTAACTGTTTACAGTGTGACACACGATCCTATTCACATAAAGTGCCTGTACGAGAGAGAGAGCACAATATTTGTAAGTAAAAATTGACTTTTGTTAAAAGGTATGTTAAATGAAAAATTGTTTGACTTTTCGGTTGAGTGCATAAAACACTGATTGTTTACTCAATAAAATGTATAGAAATAAAAAAAACAAAAATATACCCAATATATCTTTTAATATTCCAATTTTTGTTTGTTTATTTGTCAGTTAAGTATAAACAAATGTATCAGAGTGTACGAAAGCATACATAAAGGAGTGTGTGACTTTAACTGATAACTGATGGTTGCCTTAAAAATTTCATGCATATGATAACACTCCTCACAACGTTTTATGGTAAATAGGTCATTGGATAGAAGTATAGACCATATGATATCCAGATGTATGTATGACAGATGTCATATACATACGCTCTGAGGAAATATACGTCGAAAATGAGATAATAAGAGTCCACCGAACTCTTAATAAAACTTGTGATGCGTGCATCTACAGCCAAGGATACGCAAATGATATAATATTTCTGGCCCAAGGAAAATTTTAAGAGACTCTCTTCAAAGGTCTTGAGATTATAAGTCATGCGTAACACTGGGTCTGAGGATAAATGGAGGGAGACAATATCACAGAAAATGGAGATAAAATATTTAGAAACATTTGTGGATTAACATGAAGGGCTCACATGGATATCGTAATGCAACGTGAAAAGCACTGTTGGATTTCAACCCGCTTCTCGTGTAGTGAAGACCAAAGCTTTGGAAACTACTATGAGGTTAATGAATTGATTGGCTGACTGGTACCCTGGTCGAAACCAGTAGACTCTATGATTTTGGTAATTGCTTAGCAACGTGACCTAGTAACAAAAATTAATACGGTAATCTGGAAGCTGCATACTCTTTTAAAGTAGGACTATTTTATGATATACAGATAAGGAAAGAACGGATCTTGGAATACGAGTTTGAGTTTTGGTTCCAGAATGATATATTCAAGTCCTGGAGGAATCTCGCGGGTATCTTCCAAATGGAAGTTTAAGTCATCGAAAGATGTACTCAATTCAACTTGGATAGAAGGTACACAATTTAGGTTATAGCAATGCTATCAAACAATCAGGCTGCCAAGCGAGCACGGCTTTGAGGTTAAATCGAAAATAATACGGGACTATCTAGGTAAGCAAAATAAATTTATCCTCTGCTGTGTCTTAGGTTATGTGGAAATTTTCGGCGATGGGCAGACTCACGAGCTTGCTAGGAGAAGTGGTTCCTCACAGTTAATAAGGCCAGAATTCTTCTGTAGATTAAAAAGGTAAGCTCAACAAAGGCAAGATAAAGATAGCCAAAGACCCTTCTTAAGCAAAGTGGGTTAGGTTATGTTAGAGGACGTGTACTTATCAATTAAGACAAGTACAGTACACGGAGGTCGAATTGACCCATTGTACAACGTCCTAGCTTCACACAACACCACTTATGTTGTGTGTGTTAATTGTATACATGAGTGGTGGGGCCTACAGCTTAAAGTCGACCCCGAACGAAAGATTTTTGAGAAACTTTTTCATGGCAATTTTATTTACTCTCAGAGTTTTTGCCAGCAATCTGCTGAGAGGAATTCGCCGAAGAAACACTTTTTGTATTTTGTCTTGATGTCTGGCCTGAGGCTCGAACCCTGGCTTTTCGTCTAATAAGCCAACACACTACCTACTAGACTATGGCGACTTTAAGCAAGGGTTTGAGGCAATCAAAACTTTTGTTGGGAAAATGCAATAAGAGGAGATCTGAGTCATACATAATATTATTAAAGTATAATCTAAGGTCAGAGTACAGTTATTCAGAATTGGGTTGTCTTAAGCCCAACTTTTAGACTCTGTAACAATGAGAAAGAATCATCGGCATATATTTTTGAAACCCGTACGACATTAGATGCAACCCAGCAGGAAACATCTGTGTACATAGCACCGAGCAGCCCCCTGATCTTTATGAGGCCAATATGCTTGGAGGAGACATTCTAATCTAATCTAAGGTCAGAGTACACGTATTCAGAATTGGGTTGTCTTAAGCCCAACGTTTAGACTCTGTAACAATAATAATAATACAGATTACATTGTGCAGATTTCATTGCCACCTGAATTTTTTAATATGCGCCTGTTCGATGGTTCATCTGGAGTTTATACTGGTTGTCAAATAAGTACAAATTCTGCTTTCTTTACTTTTGTATATGAAAAAACCTCGAGACGTGACATTTATTTGACTGAAACATATATTTGGCCTGAAAACTTCAGTTCCTGGGTGAGTTGAATTATTTGTGGATGCAGGCTCAAGCCACGATAACTTGAGCCTTGAAAGGCCGAATTCAATTGGTTTCTGCTGCCAACTCACACGTAAAAAATCCGAAAAATCTTACGATTCGCTGGCGTACGCTTGTCGCATCCTTCGTGAGTAATAACTTAACAACAGAACACATATCAACACACGGGTACTTCAGACATTTGCTCTCAGTTCAGTAGTTAATTGACGATAATCAACGAAGACCTTAATCATAAGGATGATACGGGCATCTGCTATATTCGTAGAGATATGTAAGGGAAATTTCCATTAGTTAGGGAAGCTGCACTAACATTGAGCTGACCTTACTGGTCATTACAATCTTTTAGTCAGTATTACAATCTAGCTTCTCCCACCATCCGTAGTGTGTATGATAATTTTACCCATGAGTGGCGGAACCTACAGTTTAAGACGACTGCGAACAATAGGTATTAGGATTTGAGAAACTTTTCATTGTAATTTTATTTATTCACAGTATATTTTTCAAAAGACTGCTTGGGGGAACTTGCCCAAATATATTATTTTTCATATTTCGCTTTGATCGAGTTGCTTGAGTTGGATTTGGAACCACTGGTTCTCGTCTAATAAGGCAACACGCTAGCTACTAGGCTACGGAGACTACCATATAAGTACATTTTTGTTTACAGTATTTTCCGTTTGTAAACACCCCGGATATAATAATTCCACGCTTAGTAGCAGTGAAACTTATGCAATCTTGATTTTTGCTTCAAAATGTACTCAAACTATATCGATATTCGCACCCCGCTTTTAAGCATTCCCAGCTTATAAAAATTGTATTTCACACATTAAATTTAATTTAAAATATATAATTTATATGCACCCACTCAAAAGTATTTTTAATGACAAAAAAATTATTCAGCGGCGTTAAAATTTGATACGACAACACTTGACTTAAATAATCGATGTAATCGATTTTTGTGCATCTTTGAGTGCAGTATACCAAAAAATGAGCTTTTCATTAAAAACGATGTTCACATGCAACAATAAATATAATAATATGTGAAAAAGACAGTTCGGCTATAAAAAGTAAGTCTGTAAACCTAAATAGAAAATACAACAGGTGTAGAGCTTCATCGGAAACTGATCGTGCTGTCTGTCACCTTCTGGTTTAATCAAATACGTCCATTGGCAATATTGTTCTCCAGAAACCTGAACAACTTACTATAAAAATGAATAAGCAGCTCTCTCCTAGCGCAGGGTGGGTATGGCGGTGGCAAAAAGAGGATTAAATTTAAAAAAGTTCCATGGAGAGACAGGTTCTGCTAATGCTAAAAGTGCTTATTTTTTTGGAATTATTACCTGATTTGATTAAAAACTATAGCACTAACGACATATTTAATGCCGATGAAAGTGGATTGTTGCTTAAAGATATGCAAGCTTCTACATTATCAAGTGCTAATGATAATTCCAAAGGCTTTAGATTACCAAAGGAGAGGCCCGTGGTTTGTTTCCTTTTCAATGCGTCTGGCACTTATAAAGTGTTTGCAACCGCGTTATTTAAATTTCGTTCAATACATTTCACAGAAACAAGCATGAGTCAAAATATTTGGTGCTCAATACTCTAAATTTTTGATTTCTGGTACTTCTACTCGAAAGAGTTCGATACCGTTGATCATTCTTTGTTACAATTTGGAAAATACTTTTAAATTTTCAACATCAACAGTAAAACTATTACGTACATAACTGTATAAGAGAAGTCAGACCGTACACTATGGTTATGTAAAATCATTTAGCAGACCAGTATGAAGAGGTGAACCACAGGGTTCAATTCTCGGCCCTCTGTTGTACATAATGTACTCAAATGACCTAACTTCTCGTATTACTTACAGCGAAATTCAAATGTATGCCGTTGACGTCCAACTCGTTTAGCTGTTTTAAAACTAACATCGATAATTGTATATTATAACTGAACCAGGACCTTGACAATATATTTAAATAGACAAAAGCTCTTTGCTTAAACGCTATAAATCAAAGGCTATAATAATTGGAAAAATTGGCCTTTTGCCAAACCTATTACTACCATTAGTCGCTGGGGAGTCACCCATAGAATTAGTAAAATGTGCCAAACCCTTATGTATTATTTTTAATAGTCAACTTTACTGGACTAACCATGCCAATACAATTTGTGCTAAGACGTATGCTATGCTGAGGAATCTCTGTAGGATTCAATACTTTACGCCTTTTAATATACGTATGCTCTTGGCGAATACATACCTAATTCCTACCCTCTTGTATGGATGTGAGCTCTCTGCGGGTTTGGACTCTTTTAGCAAAAATAACCTTAACGTAACTTATAATAACATAGCAAGAGAAATATTTGAACGCAGTAGTATCTCGCATTTTTCCTACAAAATCTACAATATGTCACTGGAAAACTTTTTGAAATATCGTATGCTGATTTCCTTACATAATATCTATCTAAAGGAACAAATTCTCTAGAACTAACAGAGGCTACAGGATAAACGCCATAAGGTATCGGAAACAGGTGTCTGAAAGGCACATTTTTATTATGCTATTCGTTCGTGGAACCAACTTCCGACAGAAATTCAATTGAAAAGCAAATTAATGCATTTTAAGACAGTAATTTCAACACACTTTTCTTTTCTATAGAAGTCTCCATTTGCACATACATACATAATTGGTCATTACAACCCTTCAGTCAGGATTACGACCTAGTTTCTCACACCACTTATGTTGTGTGTATTAATTTTATACATGAGCGGCGGGACCTACAGTTTAAAGTCGACAGAGTTTTTGAAAGAAATCTGCTGAGAGGAAGTCGCCGAAGAAATATTTTATTCATATTTTGTTTTGATGTCTGGCCTGGTGCTCGTACCCTGGCTTTACGTCTAATAAGCCAACACAATACCTACACAGAGGGAAATCTGCCTAATAAAATCAAGAAGATTTTCTCTACGAAACGTTTTTGGAGTGAGGGGTATTACAGCAGAAAGAAACGAAGATTTTTTTCGTAGAGATTTCTTATTATTTTTGTGTGATAAATCTTTTTAATTTTTTCAAGACGCAAAACACATACATTTAAGAAGAAAACTTGTTATTTACCATATTTTTTAATCCGTCATTTTTGCCACAAAAAATTCAATCCATAGAGAAAAACTTATTGATTCCATTGTGTTTTCTTCTAAATTGTATAAAACAAGAATTTCTTATTAATTTCATTGGGCTACTTAATCAATTTTTTCAAAAAGGTTTTTCTTATAGATTTAATTAGGCTACTTAATAATTTTTTTAAGGAGTATTCCTTATTGATTTCATTAGGTTTCTATTTGATCATGTGTAATTTATCTTATTAATGTTTTAATAAGAATATCTTCTTGATTATATTAGCTGGCTTGTTAAAAAAGTGAACAAGTGGCCAGTAAAGAAGTGGAAAAAAGTAATAAAAATATTCCTTCTTAAAAAAACAAAGTAAACTTAAATAAAAAATTGAATTGTTTTAATTTAAAAAAAAAAGTGTTATAAAAAACAAATAAAATTTTGAGTAATGACCCAATTTTTAAATCCTGGGAGCTCCGTGATGAAACGTGCAACATTCTTTTAAGTTTTGGAATTACATCAAGAAACATATTAAAAAAAATAGAAATCGAAGACGTTGAAAATTTATTCAAAAAGGTGGACCAAAAATATACTGGGGACTTGATTAAATTCAAAGCAGGACTAAGGGAATGGAGAAGAAATATTTTTCGTGCAAAATTATTATTAATAAATCTAAGTAAATATATCAATAAAAAATCTATAATAATATCAAGCAAAATCAATGAGTATTATTTATAAAAATAAAGGGATAGTCTTATAAAATTAAGAAGAAAATCTTTTGAAAAAAACAAAAACAAAAAGAGGACCTAATAAAGTCAAGAAGAAAACCTTTTTGAAAAAACAAAGAGAAAACTTAATAAAATTAAGGAGAAAACCTTTTTAAAAAAATCAAGAATACTGTCTAGTAAAATCCCTAAGTTTTCTTCTTGATTTTTTCAAAAAGAATTTCCTTATAAAAATAATAAGAATCTCTTCTTGAAAAAAAACCATAGAGAAATCTTATAAACTTTGTTCTAATTTACTATGTATTTATTAGGTTCAGTTTTCTCTGTGTACTAGACTACGGCGACTTAAATTTAATTAATATAATGTTTTCTTCTTTATGAAACTTACATATACATACATATATAATTAACTTAATCAATATAACATTGTATGTATAAACAGATTAAATGCTTATTGGACTGGATTTAACCAATAAATAAATAATAATAAATAAAAAGCATACAAAAAAGTGAAATGTTATTCTACTTGTAGATAAAGCCGTTTCCTTGACGGTCTTTAGCATTGGTTAAAAAATTTCTGAAATTGAACTGAATTGTAGCCCTGCACAGGCCCACAAAGGTATGCATCCGATTTACAAATTTCACAAATTTCTGAACCAAAGCAAAAGACCGTCTTAAAATCGAAGAAAGATGTCAAACAATTATAAATATTTTCAACGAAAACGGATTGGTTAACAAATTTCAGAAATTTGTTAACTTTTGTACACTAAAGTGTACATCAGGCCCACAAAACTTAACAAATTTAAGAAATTTTTTAACCAAGACCGTCTTATAATCGAGGAAAGTTGTCAGACAATTACAAAGATTTTCAACGAAAACGGATTAGTTAAAAAAATTTCTGAAATTTGCTATCCGTATATATACTTCTGTGGCTATGTGTATTTTGTAATAGGTGAATGGTCAGATGAAAAATTCAGTGGAGCCTCAATTTGAGTACCATCTTTGATGATTCTAAATTTCTCGTATTAAACAACATAAATCCTATAATTTTAACAAACCGAGATCAATAGAAGGCACTGTAGTGGACGGCCAAGAGGAAATTTCACGAAGTTGCAATATACGCAACAATATCCAAAGGGAGAACAAAATTCTTTCAGCTTGTAAAGTTTTCGCTATAATTCATGCTAAAGGTGGATATTTCGTAAAATTAGAATTTTTTCTTTAAATGTAAAATGTTTTGTTTTCGATTAATTATATATATTATATATATATATATAATTATTTCGCCTATTAATGTTTAAATTTACTATCTTCATCAAATATGTTTTAAATAAGTATTGCTTATTAACCTTTAAAACTGTTAATAAAATTATTAAATTTTCACTTTTTATGCATACAACTCTATACATATATTTTTTAAATTCTATAAATTATATCATATATTCACCATAGCATTACTGCTGTGAAATAGAATGTTCCAGAAAATTTATATTTTAGTATGAATACGAGTTTTCAATAAAAATTGATTCAGTAGCTGATAAGATTTTCTAAAAGCAACACGTATTTTCAATTTAATTGTCACCACAAATTCAAAATTTATTGGACACCTATTATTAATTAATTTATAATTTTATCGAATTACGTTATCTTAATATTCTTTTAAAAATATGTGTTCTTGGATTTTAATGAAAAATTTCTCTTTACTTTATGAATAATTTGTTCTGTTTTGCGGACTTCTTTTGTTATTTTACTATTTGTGAAAGGACGTCAATATTTCACCAGGCAGAAAATACCATTATTATACATACTAATGTATAAAAATTTTGTGGTGACCGATTTGCGAAACAGATGATCTTAAAATATAACCCTTTGAAATATTCTGTAATATTTAGTGGAACATTTCAGTGGATTATTGAAGATAACTATAGCCCATTCTAATTCAAAAATATCCTTGAATCTCATTTTAAAATTGTTTATCAAGTTACTTCAGTCAGGATTACGACCTAGTTTCTCACACCACTTATGTTGTGTGTGTTAATTTTATACATGAGTGGCGGGACCTACAGTTTAAAGTCGACTCCGAACGACAGATTTTTTGAGAAACTTTTCATGGCAAAGTTACTAATTTCAGTACTAAATAATTGAAGTTTTGTTGGATTTGGGTGCAAAATGTACATCTGTAAGAAATGTAAAATCCAACAGAAATTCTATTGAAGTTAAAGCATTTAAAATGTCAGCATCATTTTCATTACCCTGAGTATGTAAAAGTAAAAGCGTCTCAAGAGATTTACCACGACTTAGCTTAGTTGTGCCAAAAATCGTAACGCCGCCGTCAACTTGGTTGTCTTGGAAATGAAAGTAGATATTACACCACCTTTCAAATTTGGTGTTTTTGTTCTAAAACATAGTTAAAAGCAGTCTTATTTAATCTAAAATAGCTTTCAAACCTTTCAAAGAAATAAATTATAGGTTAATACAATCATTAAAGTAATACACTAAAATTGTTTCTTACTTGATGTCCGGTAGGTTGAATATATTACATTTCTGCCTCAGTAGCTTGCGTTTAAATATAAGATTTTGTTTTTTCGTCACCACTTGAGTTTGAACCCTACCGGAACAATGACGGTCAAATGACTAGTCACTGTTTCGCTGTTTTTAAATCACAGATTTTATAAATAGCACTTATTATCGGTTACAGTTGTCTAGTCGAAGGTGACGGGTGTATGTCATAGTTGACTCGGCAAACTTGATTAATAAATTGATATACCCCCTTATAAAAGAAAAATGTTATTTGTTTTGATATATTTTTATAATATTGAAAAAAATATAACTTATTTTATAATAAAAAATAAATAAAACATATAAAACAATAAAATACAAAATAATAATAATACATAATAGAAAAATAAATAATAGTAACAAAATAATTCAATAGGAAGTAAACAAAATATATATGAATCTTATATAATAGTAAGAACAGTAGTAATAATAATACTAATAATAATAGTAATAAATATACATTTATACAACATCACAATTACAGGGATTTGACCAACCTTTTCTATTGAGGGATTCGTTTTTTAGGTACCGTAATTGTTTGGACCTGTGATGGCTTTTGTCCACTGCCTTCCTCAGCCTTTTTTCAAAGCCAGGCTACTGAATAACATCTAAAAATTAAAAAATAATTAAATGTATGATTATATATGTATATCATATAAAAAATAAATACATACTTCTGAGGAATTTGTCGAATGGTCTAAGCTTGATGAGGGCATGCTTCTCACACCTAACATCCCAATTATACCCCTCCATCAAGCTGTCTTTAAATAAGGAGCGAGTAACCGACACAACATCTTCGGATACTCCCTTTAATTTGTGCAGGTATGTTGCCTAGAAATTAAAAATTGTTCTGTAAAAAGTGTTAATAATTGAATTTAATTACTTACCATTGCTTGCGTAAAACGGACACTGCGTCCATCACTTCATTGGGTTTCTCCCCTGTGATACGGCTTACAGATCCCTTTATTTTTTATCACGACTTTTGCCTCGGAAAGTGATTAGGCTTGCGCCAACATTTCGGGCTTGAGCACCATCTGGAAAATAGGCTTATTATAGTTAATATATTAAGGGGATGATACTACAAGATACTTACATTTTCTTCCATCGCCTCAAGCTTACTTGCTATTGCCTGTTGGTTTCCGACAATACACAATGTAAAAAATACTATAAAAGAGTTGATTGATGTTTACTTACGCATTCCTCCATTTTATTCGATTTCCCCGTCAGTTGATGCATTTGCTCCTGCGTCTTATTCAGGACATCTAAAACTGAGCTAAGTGTTATTACAAATTATTTTGAAGAAGAAATATAATTAAATTTACCTTCATTTGTTTCTTCCCTCTGCTGAACATTTCCAATGAATTACAACATTTGGGAAATCGGTAATTCTTGTTCTAAAGAGTAAAAATTATGAAAATATTAATAATAATCTTAGACGTTGTATATCTTTATTCTTACGGCTGTCTTCTTCAAAGAATTTGAATATATTCTCACAATTCATGTAATGACAGAAAAATATAATGTTTATTAATAATTAAAAATATATTAGCAATAAAATGAATCAATTACGACGAAAACTCATGAAAAGGATGGTGCAACAGGGGTATAATAAGAAACTTTTTATCGTGGGGAATACAAAAATATTTGAATTCCCTAAATGACTTAAAAGGTTTTTCAAAAAAGTTTCTCGTTTTTTGAAAACTTTGCACATATATTTTATGTTCTCAGATGATATTTTCGTATCTATAATTTTTATGGGAAGTAACTTTCTGTTAAAACAAAAGCTATCTTTGTCTTTTTTATAATTTATGATAAAATATCCTCACTTAGAAACACTTATATTACATATTATTTTCAAATTTATAAGCTGGAAATTTATCCAAAGGGCCGTATAGTAAAACGCATTCAACTAAATGTAGCAGTCCATGAACATTGAAACTAACTAATTCTTCACCATATACTTTGCCAAAGTAATTTACGAATTCTACTACTCTTTGAGAGGTATCTGCCTGCCCTACATACATATGTATGTAGTTTATTTCACTAGATAGAAATCTTATACTACTATGGAATAATAAGAAATGACAATATGGGTCACTACTGGCACAATGCTTGAGCAGAAATATACCTGTATAAAGCAAAAATTGCATAAATTCTGTCGAGTTCCAATTTTTATTTCGACTATAGCCCTAAGGACGTGGCATAATTCGGAAGGAACATTATTCTTAATAAAATTCATTCTGTCATTAATTTTTTTTGGCATTGCTTTTATTAATTAAAATTTTAAGCAATTTCTTAGTAACTCCTAAATCAAATAAATGCATACATAGTACCTAAGGGAAACTAAGAAACCATTCCAAAACCTAATTCTTCTAAAATACCTTTTTATTTTAAATTCTTCTTCTAAATGAACAGGGTGACACCTGTCTTGAAATGTTACATCAGTTCTTAAGGCACCTATTTTCTTGGAAAAACATACCCTTCCCTATATATACCTTCCTGACAACATTTAAAGCAACCACTTTCGCTATTATGAGACACTACACCTGTAAAAAACGCCCTAGCTGGAGAATCATCGATAAATATTCGAATGTTAAATCGCAAAAACTTTTGACTATTGCCTAATAGGCCATTTACACTATAGCGAAATCTAGTACTTATGAGATTTCGAGCCAAATCTAGTTGACTTTAACTAGATTTCCCATACAAAACAAAATCTACTTATTTAGTAGATTTCGGCAAAATCTACTCAAAATCTATTAAAAATAGAAATACAATCTGTGTGTTTTGCCAAATAATACTTAAAAATACAAGGCTGAGCAGGAAAAAAATGGCATTTCAATTTATTTAAAATAGGTTCTTGTCCTTACTGCTTCTTGAATTCCTACTTTCAATTGTTTTATTGAGAATTTATTTTTATTAGTTATTTTGTTTCAATCAAAAATGTTCTTAATCATGTCAAAATGTGTCTATAAGGCACATATGGGAACGCTAACTATTACTTCTATTGTTGGTGAACAACAAAATAAAATATAATAATGAGTTATAATGAGGTATAATGAGTTACGAAAAGTTCTGGAACCCATTATATGCCGTAGACTTCTAAAATTAAATAAAAATAATTTGTCCAATGTTCGGTCCATACAACACGAGGAATAATTCTCAAACCAGCCAAGGCAGACAGATATGCGACGTAGATGTTATATGTTCCCACCGAAGATATGCAGAATGTGTAAGCAGTCTTGCAGTATTTACCACAAAAATACTTGCAACGAGCATTGTTCAAAAGTCCTAGTTTGCTTAAAATGCGAAAATAAATAAATAATATTTCATTTATGTAACTGAGAAGAAAAATTTAATAAAATAAAAATAAGTCAACAAAATTAATACGTACGTAAATTCTTTGTATGTGTCTCTGAGACACATTTTGACTGGATTTGTAAAATTTTTTCCTGACTTGATTAGGGTTAAACTAAAATATTATTATTTTCTTTTAAATATCAGTCAGCTGTTTTTGTTATTAAAATGAAATCTTGCTACTGTCGAATAAATCCAGTGTAAACGATGTAGATTTTGAGCAAGATTTGAAATCTAATCTACTAGATTTCGCTGTAGTGTAAATGGCCTATTATCTTATACCAGTTTGTTTCAGTACCATTACTTCTGTACATAAATCTATCTAAATTTTGTGGCTTCTTAAAACCTGAAATGCATGCTATCATTAGAAAGTGTTAAGCCTTCCAATATCAAGTAATCTTCTCACGCTTTGTTGCAATACCTATATTTGGGCTAAAGTTAATATTTGCTCTTGTATGTACCGCACCAGTCTACGCTAGCAGATGATTCAGTATCTATGCTAAGATTTGATTCGGTGTCGTCGCTAACCATTGCCTCAGTATCTCCACTAGCACTTCCTAAAACATCCCTATACTCCACTTTTTTTCGAACATCCCCAGCCTCACACTAACCCACCCTCACCCGACCACGGAGGGCTCGTTCCCTTTACGTAGAGACACGTACACACTATAGTCCGGACTGTAGCGGGTAAGGGAAAAGTAATGGCAACGAGAATATAAATCAGCTACAGAACTTAATCACAAGCTGAATAAAGTAACAATAAACATGAACTACCTATGACAAGAACGATAATACATTTTTATATAATAATTTACAAATTAATGCCAGCATATAAGCTACGTTTTATATTACAAACACTACAATTAAAATCAATAAAATCATAATATAAGTTAAAATCATTACATAATCTACGAAAAGGAAAATTACATCCATAGTTCGTTCTATAAAAATCTAAAGAAAGAGGACGATAATGCCGTGAAAATCTTGATGGAACACTGAAATTCAGGTTACAAAGCAAAAACTCAGAATCGATATCACCTTTACCCAGACTAAAAACAAAACAAACCCCTAAAACAGCATTTCTACGTTCTAAAGTTGGAAGTTTTAACAAACCTAATCTAGCCTCATATGACGGAAACCCATTGGCACAATCCCATCCTAAGCCACGTAAACAGAATATGTATGATAATGCTTCTACACAGACTCTATTGAATCACTATGACAACGATAGTATGGATTCTAAATAATAGACGCATACTCCAAAATAGGTCTAACAAGTGAAATGTATAGCAGTCCTGTTATTTAAGGTTCAATGAATTCCCTAGCCCATCTTTTCACAAAACCAATAACAGCCCGAGCTTTGCCAATCATCATACTAATATGATCAATAAAAGACAATTTCATATCCAATAATACTCCCAAATTAAGAAATATAGTCACAGTTTCCAAGGGGCAAGAATTAATCACATAAGTGGACGAAATTACGCCCCCGCGAGAGAAAACCATGCATTTACATTTTTTCAAGTTAAGATCCATTAAATTAATTCTGCACCAAGTTACAAACAAATCAATATTTCGCTGGAGAACAGCCTGACCATGATCATTATCAAAAGTATAAAATAATTTAACGTCGTCAGCATACATCAGAATATTACAATCAGAAATAGCACAAGGAATGTCATTAAGAAACAATAAAAACAGTAAAGTAACATAAACAGTCTTAGACAATACATTCCTAAACAATACCCTTTGAGTCCTAAGGGAGAGGTAGGAGCCTAGCCAACGATGAATAATATCAGGAATACCGATTAATGAAAGTTTAAGAAGCAAAATTCTAAATCAAAAGCTTTACTGAAATCAGTATAAATTACATCAGTCCGAGCTCTGGCAAGAAAACCCCTGAAAACATGTGTAGTAAATTAAAGAAGATTAGTGACAGTCGACCTACCTTTTAAAAAACTATGCTGGAAAGGGGATATTAAAGACCTCGTATTGAAAAAGATATAATTCGTCACCAGTTTCTCCATCAACTTGGGAATAGCACTGAGTTTGGCAATACCACTGTAATTGGAAATATTGGATTTATTACCCGACTTATGCAAAGGAATTATAAACGAACTCTTCCAAATAGATGGAAAATGACCAGCCCTCAGAAGCCAATTGAATATAAAGATCAAAGGACCACTCAAAACAGCGTACTTTCTTAAAATACAGGCCGGTACCCCGTCATGGCCCGGCAAGTATGTAAGTTTTAGTCCAGACAAAGACTCAAGAATAGACTCCTCATCAAATGAATATATATTAGAAAAAGAGACACTTCCCCCTGAATAAGGACACGGAAAGCCGCTACTCAGATCAGGGCCCGAGTCCAACTGCCTATAAGTAGACTAAAAAAAGTCAGCAAACATATTCGAAATATCAAAGTTAACTAGAGGATGATACACCCCCATAAAACATTTCAGTGGGAAATAAAGATGATTACGAACGATGTCGTAAAACGACTTAGGATCGCTAGCGAAGTTCGACTTGTCTCTAATCATATATTCCTCATAACAGTAATGATTCATTCTACGATAATCCGCACGCGCCCTAGAGTAAAGAGGATAATCAATATCAGTACCTGATCTAACAAACTTTTTAAATAACCTCGATTTTTCTATTCCTATTCCACTGGCACCTGCTCCTAATTTTTTAATCATTTTACATTTGTACCCTTTTTACATCACCTTCACTTCACTTTTTAAATCGCACACTTTCCTAAAATGTCTTATATTTTGGTTTAACTTCCTTTTTTCTATCGAAAGGCAGTTTTGAAAATTCCTTCTTTTCATTTTAGCTTTATTTTATATACATATGGGGAATTTCGTGTCAAGTGAACCAATATTTAAAATCGATGTCTTCCGATTTGGATGAAATTTGCACCAAGGTTAGTACTATTGGATAGTAGGGTAGACACAAATGGTCACCTTGGCCTTGTGTTTTGGGTCATTATCTTGCTCAAATACCATGTCGCCTGGTTCACAACCAAAAATTTCCAGACTAGGCAGATATGAGTCCCTTAAAATGTCTATATAATACTCTGCTTTCATGATACCTTTTATTTGCCTAAGTATTCCTAATTTTTCACCCTGAAAACAACCCCATATCATGAGGGATCCTCCTTCATATTTTAATGTGTTTTGTATATTATTTTATGTAATGCCTGTTTTTGTGTCATACCACGACCAAATGCGATCATCGGAACATAATCTATTTATTTTTGTTTCGTCAGACCATGTTACAAGTTTCCACTGCTCAGGAGTCAAATTGACATGATCTTTTGCAAACTTTAAACGATGAGCCCTTTGTTTTCCTGATAAAAGTGGCTTCTTAATTTTGGTTTTAGCCTTTATACCGCACTTCTTGAGGCATCTACGTATAGTTTGATTGGATACATTTATTTGAAGGGACTCCCTAATATTCTTATTGGCCTGTACAGCGTTATCAACAGCTCCTGATAAAACAAGATGTCTCACCAATCTCTTCGTGTGGCAATTTAATTTTTGTTTTCGACCACCTTTATTTTTTTTTTTTTTTGTGAAAACTCCAAGTTTTTTTTAGAGGTTGGGTACAAATCTAATAGAAATACTATATTTTTCAGCAATTTCGCGTACTGATTTGCCATTTAAAATTTCATTTTCAATTATTTTTTTAATTTCTGCTGAAATTATTTTAGGCATAATTTTATCTACAAAAATAGTTTATTAAACACCCAAACAGAAATGACTTTTAGTTACCTTTTAATATTTTATTATTATAAATTAATATAATATATTTTTTTATTCACTTAAAATGATATACTGCCGGCAAAAACACGCTAATATTAATAAGTTACAAAAGTGTTCACAAAAACTTAATCAAAAAAACATAAATAACGGTACCATATCAGTGTTGTATTTGTTACAGCTGGTAAATATAATTTATTAGGTCCATAGCTAATATAAAAATATGCAACTCAAAAATTAATCATTCATAAGAAAGAACAGTTGTGAAAGTCACTGTATATAATTACGTTACGATAGGTAGTATCGTTTAACATTAAAAATGATAAACAAAAGCTCCACTAACACATACATCAAACTTGTTATAAGTAAACCAACAACAACATCAGTATGAGAAAAGGAGATAGACAACTAAACGAAAGCAAAAACAAACAACGTAAGCAAACTACACAAACAACAATGCAGTCGCGATAGAATTCACGAGGTGAAAACATGAACCTTCTGCTTCAAGAATGTTCATCAGACTGATTTTGTGGATATATAAAAAGGCAAAACAATGCAGACAACGAGTAGTAGTAATAATACAGTTAGTCTTGTGTGAAGACGTACGAACAAGTGTTGTGCTTACGCAAAGGGTGTGAGCAGAGGAGTAAATTGCTGTTGTATCGTTAAGTTGTATACGGTGGCACACAAAAGTAGTGCGAACAATAAAGAGTTTAATTGAAACAAAACACATATTTATTTTTACTTTGTTTGCAATCAACGAACTCATATTCTAAACGTTTTTAAAAAGGTAAACACGTAACAATAATATAAATTTTTAATATTAAAAATAAGAATAAGCGCACTTCTTTATTATTGTTTATAACTGAAATTTTAAAGTTTTGGTACTTATCTTTATTATAACACTTCACTTTCATTTTTTAACTTATAAAATTACTTTTTTTTTTTAATTTTTTATATTTAAATTTGTTTCGTTTGATTTTAATTTAAAAGATTTTAGTTTGCACGTCTTTTTTTTAACACAAAGAACACAATTAAAATTTTCGTCTTAAGACGCTATAAATTTTTTTAAAAGCCTACTATGATTTGAAATTTATAAATTTATCGGTCATTTGATAGTCAACCTTGATGTGTTTTTGAATTACAACTCTGAAGCATAAAAAGTTAAATAAAAATTACATGTGTAGTAGTAAGTGTTGCATGTGTTAGTTTCGGTCATTCATTTCTTGTAGGGTAATATATTTCACAAACAAAAAACATGTTTAAGCTGATAAAATATTTAGCGAAGTGTATTTGATTTCTTGAAATAAACGATAAATAATCAAGGTCGCCGTCATCTTCTTACAAAATGATAAATTGCTATCGGCGTTGAAATAAAGTGACATTGTCTCAAACATAACGGCGACATTAACTCGGACAACTGGAATAAGGGTGAATATCAGTTTTTTCCTACAAAGTGACAGTAAATTTAGAGCAATGTCGGTTATATTGTAATATTTATGTGACTACTTCTGTACTTACAGAGTTATAATTACACAGTAATCCAAAATTCCATATTTTTCTGAATTAGTATTCAAAAATTATTTTTATATACACTAGAGTATCTAGACATTTAATAATTTGGATTATTTGCATTATTGAAATGTTTTACAAAGAAAACATTTGGTTTTCATACTATCCGTTTAATACTATAAATTGGTATTGAATCCTTAAACAATATCAATTGTGTAATTCGTATTCCAAATGTCAAAAACCGATAAGAAGAAGAACACCAGTATTCATATATTAATTTTCAAGCAACAAAATGAAAAATATTACCGAAAAAAGTAAATTAATTAATTATCTGTGAGAAAAATATAATTTTGATATGTCAGTTCTTGGCTCAAGTTACATAGAAAATATTTTGTATTTTTATTCTTCTTGATTACTGGCATTTATATAAACTGATAGCACGAAACCAAGACAACTTTTTAAAACATTAAAAAAAATGTGTATAAGTTTATCAGATTTTTATATGAAACTTATCAACAACAAGCATACACTATTGTATATTCGTCCAACACTACGCGGAATACAACGATGCAATGGCTTTTGTAAATTGCCCAATTATTCATCTACTTTTGCTGTATCACTTTTTATTAAATTTAATACTTGGATATTTTTATCAAAAGTAGAAAGAACCATGTCGTTCACATCTGGTAAAAAGTTTCTCAAAAATCTTTCACCTGGAGCCGACTTTAAACCGTAGGTCCCGTCACTCATGTGTAAAATTAACGCACACAACGTAAGAGAGTGTAAGAAACTAGGTCTTAGTCCTTACTGATGGGTTGTAATGACCAATTATGTATGTAAATTCGTATATTTCTTTACGAACTCAAATCGTGTTTTATAAATTAATGTATTAAAGAAAATTATTGTTACCTCTGAAGTACCGCACGTCAGTCGCCTAGGGCCTCTATTGTTGTGGTATTTATAAATGGTATGCCTGAATCATTTAAATATTGTAAGACACTGCTCCATCATACTGATGTCAAAATATGTTTGAGTTTAGAACATGAGTTAAATTATATTCAACTTCAAAAAGAACTGGATAACTTTTATGAATGGTGTACTCATAACTTAATGAAACTATACTTATAAAAATACAAACGTATGCGCTTCTCAAGGGGAAGAGATAATCCTCATTTTTATACACTTAACGGTTGTAAGTTGGAGCTGGTCCATACATTTTCGGACTTGGGCATTTTATTGGATTCAAATCTGAGTTTTAACCAGCATATTTCATTTCCCGTAAATAAAGCCCATGGAGTTTCATCATTTATAAAACGATGGGCAAAATAATTCAAGGACTCGTTCATTATTAAAACGTTACATATGTATGTCGCTTGTGCGACCAATTTTAGAATATGGATCCGTCCTAAAAGGTACACATTGTTCACATCGAAGCCGTAGAAAAACAGTTCCCTCTTACTCAACAAGGTTAGGTTAGGTCGGAGTGGTAGCTCTGATATCAAAAAGTTCACTTGAGCAAGCATAGCGGCCTGTTGTGATGCCACAGGTGAACGCAGTCTCTGCACTGACCAAACCAGGGAGAGGAAGAAGTTGGTCAGCGCAAGGGCAGCGCTCAACAAGGTTAACTGAGATGAATTTGACAATCCTAGAAAGTCGTAGAAAGATGTTTAATATTTCATTTCTTATGAATCTTATTAACGGAAATATGTCATCTGAGATTTTGTTGAATGAACTCTGTTTCCACATTCTTCAGCGGTCATTACGATCCTGTAGCTTGATCCACATCACCACTTGTAGAACAAACTACATCATGAAAGATACACGGAGAAGATATGCTTCTGCTTCACTTTATTGATTTTTCATCAAATTTGCATTTTATAAAACGCAATATTATTATGGACTTTTATAGGTAAGTTTTGTACTGTATTTTGTTTATAACAAAATTCTTATTCCTTAAGTAGTCTGTAAGGAATTTTTCCGTAGACTTAAATAAAATATATTAAAAAACGTTTTTTTTTTAACCGGAACAAATCCACCGTGTAATAGTGGTGTACTGAGAATTTAGTTTTTTATAGTGATTTATTATGGTATAGAATTTCATTGAATGTCAATTTAAAATTGTCATGCAAATGTTTTCTATTGTTATTTAAAAATTGCAGGCGTATATCATAATCTTGTATGGTGTGTGTCGATGAATTTACTTACTTGCGTAGGAATTGTCTTAAACATAAATAAAAAAAACAAAGTGGAATATGAACACGATTTTTAATTTATAATTCATTTTTATTATTCAATCATGCAATATTAAATTCAATACTCATACAAACTTAACAAATTTATCGACTCTTTGAGGCTCATAGCATATGTACATATGTAAATACAAGTACAATATGAGTAAATATGAGCAGTTCGTAATTGTAAATATTTAAAAGCGATTTGCAATATTGTTTCATTTATTATTTGCCAGAAGTGTGTGTATTTCAGCCATTTTGTTCGTTCATCCAAAATAATTGTAATCTGAATACAATAAACCTCAACAAATAGAGGAATGAATGAACTTACTTTCTATCTATCATTACTGCACAACTCAAATAAGTTTTAAATAAAACACATCCATACCGTAGCTTCACTTACACATGCACTTTAAGGTCTTTTTGTATTCGACGGAAATCATGGTATCCAAGCAAACAATATTCTGACTTAAAAAAGTAATAACATTTTCAATAACTATAATAACTATATACGGTAATTAAGTGTTAAGCGGTTGAGTGTACAGAGGCGTCTGGAAGGTAGTACCTAGGGGGACTAAGACCCGACAAACTGACTCTTAATGCCTACGAAATAAGTAATTTAAAACTTATTTTTTTGACAGAAAATTTAGGTCTTTTTAAACTGGTTTACGGTGCGCATCATATAGTTACCTGGTGCAGATTACAAAGAAGAAGCAAATTATCTAGCTAAAATAGTTGGAGGTAAACTTAGAGATTCTAAACTACTTTGTGACACTGAAAACCTAAATTTAAGAGTGAAATTAAATTTAGTGCCGCACACTATGGAACAGTGGCACTATAGGCAAAATTATTGGTGGACTCTGAGTTGATCCAGATATAGTCAAGACCGTTCGCTTACGTAAATAAGTATAAACCGAACCCATTATCGTGGGTGTCCTGAAATGCCGTAGGAACAACGAACTTAGGGCATGGAGAGTACATCAAAACGATGAAATATTTCCTATATCATTGAATTTTTTACTCTTAGAGTTTTTGCCAGAAATCTGCTGAGAGGAAGTCGCCGATGAAATATTTTTTTTTTCATATTTAGTTTTGATGTCGGGCTTTACGTCTAATAAGCCAACACACTACCTACTAGACTACGGTGACTCCAAAATCGGAATCAATTAAATTAATTTCAAGTTATTTGTAGACCTTATGGCAATGTGTGACAAGAATGCTGCATCAAATCGGAACGCATTAAAAACAATTTGAAGTTACAGTATTTCCCGGATATAAACAACCCCGCTTATGAACGCAAAAATGGTGTTACTCTAAATATACTTTAAAAGGAATTTTTTTATATGCACCGGTTCAAAAATATTTTTAATGGCAATAAAATAATCGAATTTTGTGCAATATGTAAATCCAAGATGCGCAATGTAAAGTTAACCTCATAAAATGCATATTCTTTCTTTTATTGAGTCAATATTCAGTTTATTGAGTACAATATTTTAAGTGTTCAGGCATAATAATATACGCAGTTCAGCTGCTTATTCAATATTCATTTGACAGCTGGTAAATAAAACAGCTGGTTGTTTCAACAACATTAATTGTAATATGCTCACTGAACATACTTATGACAGTGCTGCATTTTAAGTTTTACTCAATATTATAACAATTTGCGTATTTATTGCGCAATAATTAATTGAATCTTCATATGAAATATTGAGCTCAATAATGGCGTTAATTGCGATTTACGCAATAAAGGTTTATATCTGAACACCGTGTAAAAAAGTGAAATAAATTGTACATGAAAGTATTAAAACAACTAAAAAGAAAGTATGAAAATATTTGCTGGGATTTACAACAGCGTCTATTCTATGCCTTCATATGCTAGTTTATAAAAAGTAAAATATAACCAACCATTGAAATTCTAACACACAAGGCCTTTTTGGAATTTTGCATTTGACTTTCGATGTACGATGTTTTTTTTCTTCTTTTTTGAATTCATTTATTCCCCTTTTGAATTTGCGGATTATTTGACGATTGTACTTTATTTATTGTTCCTAAATATCAACAGTAACAAAATGTGTGCTTCTTTGATGCTTCTGTAGCCTGGCTTACTGCCTGTAGGCAACTGATATCAACTAATCTTTTGTCAGACGAAAAGTTGTGACTTTTTTTCCACAACGACTTTAAAACCAAAACGATTTCTTGAAGTAATTTTGTTTTGAAGTTGAACAATTAAACTTGCCATATGCTCAATAATCACATAAAGACAAATTTAAATTATTTAATTAAAACTATATGTATGTACATAAAAAACTAACAACAAACATTTCATTAATAAATAATTATAGTTTCTTATCATATATCATCAACAATAGAACGCAATTATTGAAGAATAAAAATTAAAACTTTTTAAATATTTTACGTTATTTCAGTTTTCTAAATTCTAAGAATTGCAAAAATAGTTTTTAACCCTTTACGGGTTGTACGCGCTAATAAGCTTTCTAGGTTATAAAACTTTTAAATATATTCCATTCAAGTGACCCACATGTACAAACCAGACTTGAAGTCTTTAAATTCAATTTCGAAAATTTACTTTTTGATGCACCACTGATATTTGGCTACTGAAATATGTAGTATGTGTGAGTGGAAGGTAAGACAAGAATTAATTATTTTTTGGTTACAAAAAATTACATGCAACATGCTCTTATTACTGGAAAGGATTTACCGCCTTTATGTAACCAGGCCTCTAACTGAAGTGTCTACAAGTTTGTTTAATAGTGTAGGTGACTTTAAAACTTAATTGATAACAGAAAGCCTATCTTTAAATGATGGTTTTCATGGATCTGAGACGTTACATATTGAGACAGTAATATTGTTTAAGCGTATTGAAAGAGTACTTACGTATTGAAAGAGTACTTAATAGCCTCATAAATTGAGATTAGAGCTGTTCGATGTTAATCGATGCATAGTAAACATCGATGTTTTGATTTCGATACATCGTTAAAATGTCGATGTATCGTATCATACGATGTTAATCGATACATCGATATTTTTTATTCGATGTATCGAAAAGCTAAATTTTAAATTTACGCAACAGGCAGTTTTGTTTAAGTAGCAGATTGCAACTCATTTAAAGTAGTGACAATGTTTTTAAACAAAAACCCTTTAAGAATGACTTAATTTGTTTTAAAATCGCTTGATGTAACAACACAGTAAAAAATATACGTTATATTCATAAACCATTATCGAAGCAACAGCGCTTGCAGAAAAAAATCAAAAGTATATTTGTATAGCGAACAAAATTTTCTTTTTTGTGGTATTAATCAGCAATGTAAGTTCTTTTTGTGTGTTTGATGTTAACAGCAATAATAATGTTAACAGCAAAAGAAATTATAATAAGAGATATGGCGGACGAAAAGTCTGGGGATAGCGACTCCAATATTTCAGACAAGCCGATAGACGAATTTAGGCTATGGAATGATCACCACAAATTAGTTCATAGAAATTGGAAAACAAATAGGACTGAAAGGAACATTTCTGATGAACTCTCAGTTTATTTGCGAAGTCCGGTAAGTTTGTTTGTACAATATAGCATACAAATATTTAACAATGTTTGCCAGTTCCGTGCCATCTGAAAGACTTTTCGCAAAGACTTCATTAGTGTTGTCCCAAAAAAGAAGCAGTTTGCAGGCAGAGAGGGTGAACAAAATATTGTTTTTGCAAAGCTTAAATAAAAAGTATTGGGACATTTAGTAAAATAAATTTCCTAATCTTTGAACAATTTTAAATTCTACTTTTATTTTATATTATATTAATTTGACATTCGTCCACAAATTCATTTATAAACATTTTAGTTCAATCAGAATTTATATTTCTTTTACATGTAATAACATAATAATACTAACCCCTAATTTTGTAAATCACGTCACCAAAGTGATATTTATATAGATAGCAAAAACAATATTTCAAATTTTGTATATATATATAAAAATTTTGTTTTTTCTATCCATATAAATATAACCTGATGTCATGTTTTACACAATTAGGACCTTAATAATCTAATAACACTGAATTTAATGAAAAAATTCTTCATAAAATAAACAATTCTTATATTCAATATGTTAAAATAATTCGACTTTTATTCAATTAATTTTGTTAAGTTCCAGTTAGAATAAATACGATGCATCGCAAACATCGATGTTCTTTTTAATTGATGCATCGAATAACATCGATGTTAATTAATGATGAATCGAATGGCAAAAAACATCGATGTTTTTTTTACATGAACAGCTCTAATTGAGATTCAAACTGTTCGTACAACAAAATCGTCCCACAAGCACAGTGTTGCCAATTTTTTTTTTTAAATTTCCCGTCAAATTGGGCTTTAAAATTCGCCAGAAATCGCTAAATTAAATTTTTTCAAAACTGCCAGAAACCCGTCAAATAAATAGTTTGAAAATTTTAAATTAACGTTAAATAAAATAAAGTGTAAATAATTACACATATTTGTTATTGAATTGTTTTTTCAATTATGTTTAATGATTTACAAACAAAATTAGGTATTTTCAAAAATATAGTGCCAGTCTTCTGCATTTTGTTTATAAGTGGTCATTGTACCTTCTCTGTGGATACTACGGTTTCATGTTTTTGGGTTTCTCCGTGATTAATTAAATCGCTCAACTTTCGGGATAAGGCACATTTGCGATCCTTGCAAAAATTTTTTTGTTAGCCATCCTTTTAGTTTATAATGGTCCAGCCATTCGTTTCGAAACTTTTGTGGATACTGAGGTGTCATAACTTTTTAAAGAGAAAATTCAATTTAAATGTACATTTTAAAATTATATTCATATAATTTATGTTGTAATAATTTTATCTTATTTTGCATGTACTTAATTTTTGATATTTTTGCTTTTTTCTGCCTTCTTATTTTAAATGCAACACTATAAGCTTCACCTTCATTTGAAATAGAATTCAACTTTACGTTTTCGATATTTGCTTTGCACTTTTTCTGCTAACCGTTATTCGGCTCTCGAATACAAGTACATGGTTGCATTTTAATAAATTAAATTCAACCTTGAAAGAAACGCTAAAAACGCTAAAGCGCTGTAAAAACCTCCAGATTTCACGCTAACCGCTAAAAAGCAATTTTTCCCGTAATTGGCATTGCAAAAACGTCAGATTTGACGGGGAAAACGTCAAATTGGCAACAATGCTCAAGCATCTAATTTTGTAGCTTTGTAGCCAACATTTGTATTCGGAAGGTGGTACAAAAAAGTAAACAGTACAAAATGCAATACACCTTTAAAAATGTTTTTGTTTTAATGTTTGGTATTCGGGAGCCGTAAAGGGTTAAGCAACAAATATCATACTAACTTTCGTAAAACTATACTATACTATAACATCTCTTTATTATTACTTGAAAAATTTTGATGGAAATTGAAAAAAAAAATTGTGAAAAAGTGCCGAATAAGTGTGCGAAAGAATTTAAATTTTATTTATATATGTTCGTTCACCTAAAAACTTTAAAGAGATTAAGAAGGTGTCCCCGTTTATTTTTACCCCTTACAAAATCAAGTATTCCAAAATTAATTTTCAATTATTTTCAAAAGAGTTTCAAATTTTACATTCATCTACATAAGTACTGAACAATTAAATACTTTTGCGTTTCAGGCGATTATAATACCTTCTGGTGATTTCGATCTGCAACTCTCAGAGGCCGAGCGCTATTTAATACAATATCAAAAATATAGTCATTATATATACATGCAATTCTAAATGTTATGGACTTTGGATATTATGTGAAGAGATTGGTTCAAAGTGGAAGTATCATTGGATTTGTCTTGAAACAACCTATCTGGTATGATTACAATTTACAACACATTCCGAAAATATGAGAGAAAGAAAATGTGTCTATTAGCAAAGCTTTAAAAATATATCCGCATAATTGCACACAAAATATACCACAGAGAACAGAGGTTATACATACTTTTATTTTAAATTTTAGTAGGAACCTTAAGCATGCTGCTTCCTTTGCAACTTCAATACAGCCATATATTGATTACCCTAAACTATTCTCAGCAGATGTAAAAGGGATAGTTTCAGAAATAGGAATTTGAAGACAGTGGTACCAGCAGAGATCCCCTCAACAAAAACTTCGGAATGCACTAAATGGCTCGAAGAAAGTTTAGAATCTCCATAAACTGCATCTCTCACAAGTTATTTCAAAGGATTGGATTCTACACCTGAATCAAATTAATCACTGATCTGTTATGCTCAAGCCTTCTTTGATAATTTCCTCTGGCCACTTATAATTAGTTTACACAAAGGTATATATCAAGGATCGTGTCATACCTTCTTCATGAGCTGCTTTGCAGCAGATAATTTATATTTTTTTCAAAATGTTCAAAATGTAATATAATGTCTGATGAGATCCCTAAACCAAAAGAGACACATTCCTTCTGAAACTCCAGCTTTTAGTAACATTTTAAAACCCCAACTCACTGGAAGGTACTGTTTCAGATTGTGGCAATTTTATTAAATTTTTTGCTTGACAATGCTCTCGTTTTCCTCCTGATCTATTTTAGTGCACTTTTTCAGTCGATCAAGTAACGGTAGTTGATCTACGCTTCAGCTATTAGGCATTATCATTTCTACAATTTTCTCTTATCAGCTGTAGGATAATTTGAAATGCGAAATCCAAGCTATTCGTAAATCTTGAATAACATCATAGAGGAACTCGTTGAAATAATTTATTGGCTCTCGGACTTCTCGACAAAACATACCACCAACAGTTTTTAAAACCTTTGGGAACAATATTTTCTGTTTACCCATAAACTTTTTCATCAGTATGTACTAAGGATGCCTAATAGGATTGATTTTTAAGAGTCCCGGAATTCGTAATATTTCTGGTACGAACCGCGGATTATCCCGAAATAAAGAAAGATGAGTATCTAAGTCGTCAGATCATTAGCAGATTTTATTGGAGTTTTACATGCTATGATGGTAGCGTTGAACTCTTTAACAATGGATGTTGGGTCCTCGTTCAATTCCTCATCTGATATGCTCTCATCGATATCGAGGCCAGCCGAGGCAGCCATTTAAATGAAATTATTTTCCATTATTAACCGGAAGGATTGTACTTTCAAATAAAAAAAGAAATTTGAGAAAATATTCAGTAGATTTTTTTAAAACATTTTCAAAAAAAATTTTTTTGCGGACCCTTTAGTACCTATGAATATACAATTCCGATAATATCGGGACTCGGGATTTCTCGATTGGCATCCCAAGTACATGCATCATCTGTAACAATTCTGAAAATTAAATTTTTATCAACATTTCCCCCTCTCTACTCCTTACATTCACGTGATTCCGCTAGATTTTATATAACTAAAATCTAATAATACTTACCTGATCAACCGGTTCTTCAATAACTGTTTCCAAAATCTTCTTCACCTACATCACCATCAGAATTAGTTTATTTCTTTGATTTTTCAATTGTCTGAAACCATTTCCATTAACGGACGTAAAAAAGAAGACAAAAATTATTGTTACTTTTTGATTAGGAAAACTTGAAACTGAACCACTTGGCTCGGCGTCTAAATATCTTTTGCGAGCTCTGGTGCTTACACGATTATTCTTTTTTAGTTTAAATTCACGTTTCTATTTGTTTTTTGCAAATATTTAGCGATGCTTTTTTTTTATAAAATTGTAAAAAATGATTAAAAACTTTTCATGAATTTACCCTAATTCTAATTTTGTCATTACACTTCGTTATCTCAGTGTTTCCCATTTTTATAATAATATTTATGCCTTTTTATGGGTTCGTTACAAGATTCAAAATTCACCGAACCAAAATGAATGAATTTTGTAGATTTAAGAGCGTTTGACGATCGAACCGCAAATAAGACGCCTTTTGCGCGTTGAAATTAGTTTCGAAACAAATTTCAAAACTCTTGAGTTTCTAGGAGAGAGGGGAAAAACGAGCGAGGGTGATTTCACAATTTCATGTACTCGCAAACTTGCTTTGTTCTTTATTCGTATATACACAGAGTTGTATTTGATTTCACATTTTATTTTACATTTTCTTTTATTTTTGGTTTCGCATAGTGAAGTTTAGATAAAGTTCCGTTATTTAAAATAATATTATTTTTTGTGTGTTTTGTGTATATAATTAAATAAGTAATTAAAAATGTGAAAAGATTAAAATATAAAGAATAAATTTATTATTATTATTATTTATTCATATAAATCAAGGAATATAATTAATTTAAATAAGGTAAATATATTAAAAAATATATTAAAATATAATAACATATATAATAGCACAATGGTATACAAATGACAAAAAGAGCAAATTGAAGAACTCATCGTTTTAATTGAGGAGTTTCCATGCATTTATAATATAAAGTCAAGAGAGTATTTAGACAGGACAAAAAAACCGATGCCTTTCTGAATATTACAGATAAACTACATCAAAAAGATCAGGCCATTACATTAGAATAGGTGAAAAGAAAATGGAGAAATTTACGGGTCCAATACACTAACGAACTTCGTGCAATTTCAAACTCAAAAAAAGTGGGTGTTCCGCTGATGACTTATACCTGCGTAAGCTGTGGTGTTTCAGCAGCTAAATTTCCTCAAAACACGCACGGAAATGCGACTGGGCACTAATATTAGAGCTATGTTTGAAAATATTAATATTTAAATAATTGATTAATTTTCAAGTTTGTTTATTTTTTTAAAGTTTGGGATTGATGATGGCACGCCACGAACATCAAACGCCAGTGGCACAGATATTATAGAGGTATGTTTGAAAATATTTATATTCAAATAATAAATAAATTTTCAAATTTGTTTAATTTTTCAAGTTTGGGATTGATGATGGCACGCCATGTACATCGGCAGCTAGTGGCACTAAAATTATAACAGGGTCCAAAAGAAGAAACTGTATTTTATTTATTGTGAGAAATTTATATAATCACAAAAATATTTAAATATTGTATTTATATTTCGTAGTAAACCCTTACAGACCTTCGGAACGAGTTACAACATTTTAAATCCGCTATAAAGGAGAAAAAAGGCAAACCGTATGCATGGCTGGGAGCGCTTGTTGTTGCTGAAAAGCAGCGCATTAGGCCGGAAGACCAGCCCGAAGCTGCCTGGCAAGTGCAATGCCTAATGAGAAGGCTGACGGCGCAATCACAGAGAAAGCGAACTGAATCTGATAGCAACCGAAAAGATATTTTAAAAAATCCATGGAAGGAATTTTTGGTGAGGATGATTTTGAGTGAGTAGGATTTTATTTCAATATTATTTTTTATTTTCATTTTAATACATTTTTATTTATGTAGGTAATAATTTATTTTCGTTTAAATATTTTTTATTTGTACTTTTGTATAACTTATTGTTTTCTTTTTGCATGTAATTTATTTTCAAAGTATTTTTTGCAATTTATAATTTTTGTTCATGTGAACTGTACCTGCTTTTGTTTTAAAAAATAAAATAAATAGACATTTAATAGTAATTTAATATTACATAGAAATTATTGGGGAAAAAGGTAAAAATTAACTTCTGACTTTTTCTTAGACTGTGAATCACTTCACTATTCTATGCTCAATAACGTCGACCTTTCATTGTTCCTAAAAAATTTAATTAATTAAATGGTATTTAAATTACATAAAATTAATTATCTTAACATCTACTCTGCAAATAAGTTATATATTACAGCCAATCCAATTTACACTGGTTGTTAAAACATTCAGTGAATTGCTGCCTAACAACTTCCGCACACCCTTTTCGTGGATTGTATGTGTTGTCTGAATGACCATTATTACTTGGTTGAGAAGAATTTGGTATATTATTTGAATAAGCGCTAACATACGTATTATCAGTATTCAATAAAAAATTATGTAAAACACAGCACGTAAATGTTATCGTTTCCAAGTCTGAACGTTTAAGTTAATAGGCGATAAAAAAACTCTAAAACGGTTCGCAAGAATGCCAAAAGAATGCTCGACAACATGTCTTGCTCGAGACAGTCTTGCATTAAAGATTTGCTTGTCTTTTACATTGGTATGGTATGGGTAGGGCTTCATTAAATAGCATTGCAGTGGGAATGCATCATCGCCAACTATGACATACGGAATATACCTGCCATTTCCTACTATACTTTTTTGTGGTACATCCTTCTCCGCTTCAAAATTTTTTTAATTACTCTCAAGGAATACACCAGCATCGTTACACCTTCCATTACAGCCAATATCCACATAAATAAATTTACAATTGGCGTCCACTAGAGCCATCAGTATTATGCTATTGCCTTCTTTATAGTTGTGGTAAAACGCACCGACTTTTCGTGGTGGCCGAAAATTTATATGCTTACCATCTAAAGCACCTATACAATTTGGAAATTGCCACTTTACAGCAAATTCTTTAGCAATTGTTTCCCATTCTGTTGAGCTGCTAGGAAACTAATTTTAAGAAAAAATAAAAACGTTCACTCATGCATACATATATGAATATTATATTTTCGGTGAACAATACCTTTAAATATATTCCGATCAATTTTTTCGTAATACTGAGGCAAACTTCAGGAACTATGGAAGATATCAAGGAAACAGACACTCGTGTTTGATAATCTAAGTTAATAAAAGATATACCTAAAATATTATATTTAAATTTTATTAAAATTATAAAAACGTGATTTTAAATTATAGTTACTTACCAGAAGCAAGAAAACGCAATGTTAATGCCAATTTTTCAGCAGGAGTAATAGCATCTCTCATTACAGTATCGGCACGCACTATATCTTTTCCTATTAAATTTAATATGTATTTAAATTGTTCTTTAGTCATCCTTAAATAATTTTTATAAGATGCTTCGTCGCTCAAAAGTAATTCATTTTCTAAAAACGTAAAAGAGCCTCGGTTCTTACGGCACTTCCTCCAAGGTTTCATCCATTGTTTTTTATTTTTGTTGGGACTACGAAGATATGTAGCCCTCTCACACAAATTTGTCAGACCTTAAAATATATATTTTATTAAAAAAAATATACATTACACACATTATACACTACAAACCAAGAAGTATTTCCTCTTTGTTACTATCATCAGAATCCAATTCCATAGCTTCTTTAATACATTCAAATATATCTTTTAATATATTTTCTTTTTCCGTGGTCATTGTTGAAGCGTTGTCTTGTGTTTGAACCTAGATATAAGATGCCAAGTAAAGTAACAACAGTCAACAGCACTGAATATATACAGAATGGAAACGTGATTTTGATAATTAATGTGATGTTTTTATAACACAGACTATTTCACTTGCCTGCCTGTTTCCATGAACAACAAAAACACTCATTTTTGTTGGCAACTTTCAGTAAGAAACATTTTTTATGAGCAGTACGTCTTATTTTGATCTTGTAATATTTAGTTTCTTAATTACCTTTTGCACAAGAAACTATATTCATTGTGACCGAAAATCACCCACACTTCGATTAATAATAAAATATTTAAGAATCTTCATTGAAGAAATAAACAAATATTCCAAATTTTCCCTTTTTTAACACAAAATTAATGTTTGTTTATACTTAATTTTTCTACTTTATCCGCCAGTTTTCACTTTGTATATCTGTTGCTTCAAAACGTCAAAATTATCATATCTGCCAACAGAACTGTCAACTGTGAACGACGCGATAAAAGAAAACAAAATCTGTAAAATTAATTTTTTACGTGCAAAAGGCGTCGAAGAGACCGAACTTCGAATTTTGCCATCCGTGTTAATATGGTACAACTTCGTAAACCAATAGTCAGTCACTCGTGTAAATTTCATTCTGAAAACTATCCGTTAGTAAAAATAATAAAAACTAGAAGGACTATGACCGATAATATGCAATGTTGCCTACAAGCAACATTTAGCACAAAAGCGCTAATAATATTGCGAATCTATTGGTGAATATTTGAGTGCACCCTTGCCGATTGATTGTGTGCTACGGGGTAGTACTTCAATTCGTTATTAATTAAATAAGCTGGAGTTGAGCAGTTATACTCATACTTTAACGTATGTTGACGATACTGCTTTCATATGCACGCATAAGTATCTCCACGTAGAATTTCATAACCCACAGGAACAAATTGCCGTGAAATACCTGATAAGGTTTCAAATTTTTTGGCTTACGACATTCTGGTCTGTAGCGGAAGAACACTGCAACTCCTATCTCCAAAGGAAGATGTACAAAAAACTGAATTTATTTGGGGTGTAAATAATTTTATTTCTTTGCAAAGATTTGCGAATTTTTATTTCACTACAACATTAAAGGTACAAAACAAAAAATAATCAACATAGCAGAAGTTTTTATAGGCACTGCTTAATTCTTTTTTAAACGAATGCAACGCAACTAATTTATGACAAGACAGAAACGTAACGCAAAAGTAGGCCTTAACTCACACAACTTCATTCTTCAGAATTTATCTGATATACGATATTTGTTTGTTCGTTTCGAGAAAAATTATTATCAAATAAAATAAAAAAAAAAAAAAATTCCTTTCATAAAACATTTTTTTTAATTATGTTACTATTGCATTACAACTGCTTTAAATATAATTTTTTAATTTTACAATTATAATTTAAAAAATAATTAACTTTAACATACTGCCAAAGAACTCGACTCAACTCACAAACAAGTTGAAGGACCCTGCAATAGGAATAAGAAAGATTATGTTTAAAATTACAACAAATTACAATTCACAATATATCATAAACTATCTACCAGATTTAAATAAACTAAAATTATTTTAAAAGTTCCAGTCTTACTTATAATAATTAGATAAAAAAATTCATAAAAAAAGTTTCATTTATTTTTTGTATAAAAAATTATTCATTTTTTAATAACGAATTTGATGTTCTTTGGCGGCAAAAACCAAAAACACTTCTAAACGATTTTTGAGGGAAAAGGCCGGATTTTGTGATTTCTATCCTAATAATCCAAACAACTACTGTTATCTTTGACTCTCACTCTTTGCTGTGCATTCGGTGCGAACGGTAGTGTTTTTCTATTCGTGATTTTTCCGGTGAGTTTTCAGTGTGATAAAAGAGTTTTTAAAAAGTGCGGGTTATATTAATCGATAGAGTTTTTCAGTGCGATTATTTTGACATATAAATCGTGAAATTCGGTGAAGTAATTCATTAGAATTTTTAGTGTAAAGTTTTCTATTTATTTGCATATTAATTTGCATTTAACAAAAAGCTTAACACAGGTTTGTGTGTCTGTTCATAAACAAACGAAATTCTTCAGCGCTGAATTTGCTGACAGTTTACTGTTAGTAATAAGTAGCGCGGTGAGTGACTCGGATTGTATTGGTGCAGTGTTTTGCTAAAATTGTTACCGACAAATTATCGACATTTGGTGTTGTGGTAATAGTGTGTACAGTACGGTGGTGTCTTGGCTATTGTCGTTTTATCGACTTTTATCGACGTTGCCGTTGCTAAGGTTGTTGGCGTTTGTGAGTTTTTGCTTAGTTTTAAATTCACTGCTTATTCACTTTATTATTGATTTTATTTTGTTGACGACTTGGCTAGGGTTTTTGGTACTGCTTGTTTACTTATTGGTTTTGACGTTAATTTTGTTAATTGCTTTATATTATATATATTATATATATTATATATATATATAAGATTTATTAGTTCTTGGTCGTTGTGGTAATACCAGTACCATATCATGCCGCCAGAACGTCGGCGTAAGAAGGTTCAGGGTGACGCGTCGGACCTCACTGACGCGCAGACTGACGCCACCATGGGACCGCCGTCAACTTCGGTGCCTCGCGTAAGGCACACTGAAAGCGAGCTTTCAAGTTCGGAAGCCGACGGTGATGAAGGTAAGCGATTCAAGCCGGGAACGCCGCTTGCGACCCGTGCTGCTGCTCCCGCTGCTGCTGCTGCCGCTGCTCCGGGTTCGCCCGGAAGTAGGGAGAGTCGTTCTAGGCGACGAGTTCTCGGAGCCTCGACATCTACTGCTGGTCCTGTGGGTGAGGAGATAACAGTCGCGAAGATGCGTGAGGTGACGGACGCTTTTTATGATGTAGTTTTCGGAGCAGGTCTTTCTTCTGATGTTACCAGGAGGGTTGTGGAGCAGGCTGGCAAATATGAGGAGCTGGTCATGAAGCTCCTGGTTGAGAATGAGCGATTAAAAGGGAGACTGGATGTTCTTCAGTCGCCGGTTTGTTCCTCGGGGGTTGTTTCGCGGGCGACGGCTATTAAGCCTACGCCTGTTTCTGCGGTCCCTGTTGCTGGCCCCGTTTCTTCGGCGGTTTCTGTCCCGAAGCCGGTGGAAACGTGGTCAGTTGTTGTGCGTGGGAAAGGAGGTGCAACGTCGAAGGAAGTTGTATATAAGGTCGTCGAGCAGGTCGGACCTACTCTTGGGGTCAGGGTCCACGATGTCAGGCCTCTACGCAGTGGCGGAGCTGTCATCCGCACTCCTTCTGTGGTAGAGAGGCAGAAGATCGCTGACAACAAGAAGTTTGAAGAAGTTGGCCTGGAAGTATCGGTTAGAGACAAGTTGGGCCCCAGGGTAGTAGTGCGCGGTGTCCATTCGGAGATTACTCCGGATGAATTCATGACCGAGCTGTTCGAAATGAACCTAAAAGGAAAGATGACTGCTGATAACTTCAAGAAAAGTGTTCGCTTGGTTAGTAGTCCTTGGAAGGCCGGCAACGGTGGTCAAATCAACGTGGTCTTAGAGGGTAGTGAAAAGGCGATGGACCTCTTACTATCAGTTGGGCGCGCTTATATAAAGTGGTTCAGTTTTATGGTGCGCCCCCAGGAGGCCATACCGGTGTGTTACCGCTGCCTTGGTTTTGACCACCGTGTTCGGGATTGCCGCATGAGGGAGGATGTCTGCAGGGTGTGCGGGCTAGGTGGACATATGTCCTCACAGTGCCAAAATTTGCCGCGATGCCGTAATTGTGCATTCAAGGGCCTCCCTGCAGACCATTTGATGCTTTCGTCATCATGCCCGACATATGCGGCTATGGTTGCCAGGGCGAACGCTAGGCATTAAGAATGTTGCACCTCCTGCAACTAAATTGTCAGAGGTCGTTTGGTGTTATGTGTGAGTTGGGGCAGGCTATGTGTCAATTGGACGCTAGCCTGGCGCTGGTTCAGGAACCATATACTCGCGATGGTTGTGTTAGGGGAATTCCGGGGGGTATGAGCGTATTTACGGACGAATTGGGGAAGGCCGCGATAATAGTAAGGGACAGTAACATAGACTGCACCGTACTTAGTAGTAGCCAATGGGGGGTTTGCATTCTTGCAGAGGGGCGGTTTGGGAAGATGTACCTGGCTAGCATCTACTGTAGGTTTGGCGACCCCTTGGAACCCTATCTAGGGTATATGGATACGGTGCTACTCGCTACGAGTAGTTTTCCGGTTATCCTCGGCCTTGACGCAAATGCATCTTCTCGTATGTGGTTCAGCAAGATGTCCAGACATTCTTCTGGCCATCAGAACCATATCCGAGGCGAGATGCTAAGTGCATGGATGCTGTCCAAAGAGGTGAATGTCCTCAACGAGCCGAGCGAGTTATATACCTTCGATGGGCCAAGTGGCGTCAGTGACATTGACGTGACGGCTGCAAGTGGGGCAGCAATGACTGCTTTCGACTATAGGTGGAGGGTGTGTGACGATTGGGGGATAAGTGATCATAATCTTATTAAGATTACGATAACTTATCAACGACGAACTGGGGAGACTGTGGGCGTTAAACGATGGCACATTCGCGACGCTAACTGAGACCATTATCGGAATTGTGTTAGGGAGGCATTGTCATCGGTGCCACTTGATGACTTTAGGCTACTAACTATTGACGACCAGGTTGCTAAGATAGAAGAGCTGGTTGGCCAAGTAAATGATGCGCAACTAGGTCGAGTTCGTAGAACTAGGCTTAAGAGGGTAAAATGGTGGACCCGTGAGCTGGAGATGATGCGGCGGCATGTTCGACGCCTGCGGAAGTATTTCCAAAGGGGGAGGCGTGCCAATGTTGAAGACCTAGCTCAGCGCAAAGCAGACTATCTTCGCAGCCTTAAGACGTACAAGGACAAACTTGTGACAGTCAAGGAGGACGAATGGAGGAGTTTCGTACGGGACAATAGAGATGACCCCTGGTACGGTATACGAGCCTTCAGGTTGGCAACACCTCGTTGTCTTCTTGGAGAGACTGTACGAACGCTTTGTTGGGGGTTTTCTTCCCTTGGGTGGAGTCAATCGGTTATTCTCCTCCTCCGGTGGAAATAATTGATCCTCCTAACTGGGAAAGAGCGGACATTGAAGACTGTTTTTGTAAGGTTAAGAGTAGGAAGTCGCCGGGTATGGACGGTTTGACTGGAGAGATGTGTAAAAACATCTGGAAGGCCATTCCGGAATACCTAGAAACGATCTTTGGGAATTGTATCCAGCAGGGCTATTTCCCTATTTCGGCATGGAAATCAGCTCGCGTTGTGGTGCTCCTGAAGTCGCCTGATAGAGTGAGGAGTAATCCTCGCTCTTATCGGGACATCAGTCTCTTACCGGTATTTGGAAAAGTACTGGAAAGAATCATGGTGTACAGGCTTAAGGAATGCTACAGCGTTGGCCTTTCATGTTACCAGTTTGGTTTTAGGGAAGGCAAGTGCGTAGAAGACGCTTGGCTACATGTTAAGGGAGCGGTTGAGCAGTCTAGCTCACAGTATGTGCTTGGTCTTTTCATTGACTTCAAGGGCGCCTTTGATTTTCTCTTATGGGATAGTGTCCTTCAAAGGTTGTCTGAGATTGGCTGTCGCGAGATGAACGTATGGCGTAGCTATTTCAGGGAAGAAAAGCCTGTGTTGTTGGATCCAATGACACGGTCTGGATGGAGGTTGTTCGGGGCTGTCCGCAGGGCTCCATCTGTGGTCCATTTATTTGGAACCTCATGATGGACACCCTGTTGCGGCGACTCGGGCTGACATTCAAGCTGTGTGCGTATGCGGATGACCTACTCATCCTTATCGAAGGCCAGTCTCGCGCTGAGCTAGAAAGAAGGGATGATGAGGCTATCCGTATTGTCTGTGATTGGGGTACACAAGTTGGTGTAGATGTTGCGACCGATAAGACGGTGATGATGCTACTCAAGGGTAGATTATCACACGGGCGACACCCAAGTATTAGAGTTGGTAAAAACTGCATTAGGTATGTGACTGAGGTCTGGTATCTTGGAATAGCTATGGGGGAGCGCATGCGCTTCCATGTTCATCTCGATCGCATAAGAGAAAAACTTACGGCAGTCGTTGGGAAGGTCAGGCGCATTTTGAGCAATGATTGGGGCCTCAGCAGGCGTGCCGTTCGTGCCATATACGATGGACTGTTCGTTGCTTGCGCAGCGTATGGTGCATCTGTTTGGTGTGATGCGGTGATGACTGTTGTTGGCAGACGTAAGATTCTTACTTGTCAAAGAATTGCTCTCTTGGCGTGTATCCCGGTATGACGTACAGTATCATTGCAGGTCCTCGCTGGTGCAGCACCACTTGATCTGGAGGTAATAAGTCGCAGTATTGCTTTTAAGATCAAGAAGGGACTGCCGCTTCTTGTACATGATTGGATTTCTTACTCTGATCTTGCAAGTGGGAGCGTTAGGATTAAGTCACTCCTACAGGAGTGTCTTGATATTAGGTGGCAGACAAGATGGACGAACAGTGACAAGGGTAGGGTGACTTATCATTTTATATCTAACGTGACGTTTGTACGGGAACACCCCGATTTTTGCTTCGGCTTACATCTGGGGTTCATACTTACGGGACATGGCACCTTCAATGCTTTGTTGCATGCTAGGTGCCTGACCGATACAGCTGACTGTCGGTGTGGGATGGGACCTGATGACTGGAAGCATGTACTGACAACATGCTCAGACTATAATGACATTAGAGATTTAGATAGTATGGGTATTACCTATACTCGGGGGGTGTGGGATTTCAGTAGGGCCTTAGAAGGACAATTGGGAGGTTAGGCGTTTTCGCCAATGAAGTGTTTAGGAGAAGAACAGGACGTTAGTGGAGGTTTTCCCCTTCACTTCACACGCCAGTGGTTTCCTGATCTTGCCGCTTTTTGTGCCCTTTGTCCAGTGTTATTGTCGCCGTAGATAGTTTTTCCTCTGGTAGTTGGTTGCCGTTTCCTTTTGTTTGCTGATTAGTTTTATTTCTGGTGCTTCTCTAAAGCTGGGACGTTATCTAATAGTCCCGAACTGTTTGGAGTTCAACTGGTAGCAGACTGGACTGCGAAGCTCGGCCGGAGGTTTAATTCTGGTACCACGGGTGTCGGGAGCCCCAGAGACTCGTCTCTGCCCGGCAATGGTGCGGCCTCCTTGTGGGAGCAACGTGGTGGCTGTGGTTTAAAACCCAAATCGCGGGAAGAGCGTAAGCTCGGTGTGGCGTTGCACTCTCAACCATTGGAGAAGTGGAGTTTAGATAGTCTCCCACCCCTAACCAAGAGGGAAGTCTTGTCCAAATGCAAGGCTTCGAATTGGTACTCACGTATGGTGGTGTGATGATGCATTGTGCAGGGTTGCATCATTGTGCGTGGGGGCGCTGGTAGACGCATTGTTTCCACCCGTGCTTAGAGCACCGTGGGGTAAGCCATCACGGCGATACTCACGTAAAACCATGGACTAATGTTATCTTTGACATTCGTTGTGGACATTCAGTGTGATCGGTTCTGGTTTTTGCAATACGGAATATTACGGTGTGTTTAAAGCGAATTTTTAGTGGTATCGTGAGTGATTATTTTATTAGTTTATTAATCATCTAATAGAACTTTTTCGGGCGAGTGTTTTGGTGTAGAAAACATTAAATTCGCTTAGTGTTTTAATTTATTTATTTATTATTTGAGAAAATTTAATATTTTCATAAAATAATAAAAGAGAATAGAGAAAAAGGATTCGTTTTGATTACTCTGAATATATATTGTGTATTGGTATGTAATGATAAAGAGAAAAGACTCGTTTGTGCTGTGCTAATAATAGAAACATTTTGCTGTTCTATTAATAGAACTTGTGGTGAGGTTGGTAATTTCTTCCAACTTTGTGGTGGATTGTGTGTATTCTATACGGTTTGAGGCTTGGCCAGGGATGAGTGTAAATGTTACGTTATTTTTGAACTTTTATTATCAACTTACCGACTTGCCTGTGTTAAGTGTGAACATATATATCTGTTTTTACGTCGTTGATCAACGTTATGCCGCCAGGACCTCGGCGCAGGAAGAGCAAGGGTGACGCGTCGGACCTCTCTGAGGTGCAGACCGACGACATATCCGGTGCCACGCGTTAGGCACACGGAGAGCGAGCTATCGAGCTCGGAATTTGAGGCCGATGAGGGGAAGCGGTACAAGCCGGGAACGCCGCCTGTGACCCGTGTTACTGCCGCCGTTGTTGCTGACGCTGCTGCCTTTGCTGTAGGCGGAAATGCTGGTTCAGCAGCTAGCTCTGCTAGCATAGCTGTTGCTGCTCCCGTTGCCGCCCCGTAAGTTAGGGAGAGCAGACTGCGGATGAAGGTGGATCCAGAAAATGGCGTCGTCGATGAGCTTAATGCCGTCACGACGAGCCTCCTGGAGGAGGTCATGGTCGACGGTGTCTCCGCTGTTTTGGGCAAGAGTGTGTTGTCACACTCGGGTCATTACGAGTCCCTCGTATTGCGGTTGTTGACCGAAAATGAACGTCTCTGAGGAAGACTAGACGTCTACGAGTCTGATGCGGTTGCCTGTGGTGGTGGATCAGCGGCTGTCCTATGGACGCCTGCGGCACCACCCGCTCCAGCGACAACCCGACGTAGCCTGGGGCAGTTTCCTGCCCTACCTGCTGCATCGGTAGCAGCCCCGAAGCCCGTAGAGACCTGGTTGGTTGTCGTCAAGGGCGTGACGTCCAAGGAGGTCGTAGAGAAGGTGGGCCCACTTTGGGGGTCCGTGTGCATGAAGTTCGGCCAACACGCGATGGCGGTGCGGTCATCCGGACCCCGTCAGTCGCTGAGAGGGAAAAGGTAGCTACCAATGCGAAGTTTGGAGAGGTAGGTTTGGAGGTGTCCGTAAAGGACAAGCTCGGTCCGAAGGTGGTCGTACAGCGGGTGCATCCGGAGATGACTCCGGACGTATTTATGGAGGAGCTCTATTCGTGGAACTTCATGAATAGGATGACTCCCGAGGTTTACCGGAAGAGCGTCCGTCTGGTGACTGGTCCATGGAAGCCCACTGGCAACCCTGTGAACGTCGTGCTGGAAGGTAGCGATGAGGCCATGCAGCTCTTGCTGGACAATGGCAGGTGCTATATTAAATGGTTTAGCTTTTTGGTGCGCCAGCACGACGCCGTTCCTAACTGCTACAGGTACCTGGGCTTCGACAATATGGTCAGGGAGTGCAGGATGAAAGAGAAAGTGTGCCGGTTCTGTGGACAGGCCGGGCACAGAGCTTCTCGCTGCACTAACGAGATTTACTGCCGAAACTGCTCGCATAAGAAACTCCCAGCAGGACATCTCATGATGCCCTCAGTGTGCCCAGTATACAGCGCTATAGCCGCCAGGGCGAATGCACGCCACTAATATGGATCGGCAACTGAAGATACTTCAGCTGAACTGCCAGCGTTCATATGCCGTGAATTGAGAACTCGGGCGGGCGATACGCGCCATGGGAGCAACTTTTGCTCTTGTACAGGAGCCGTATACGTCGGGTGGCCTCATTAGAGGGTTGCCGGGCGGTATGCGAGTATATACCGACTGCGGGGGAAACTCTGCAATAATAGTTAATGATAAGGTCCTGGCGGGTTACTCTGTATTGCGATGCGAAAAGGAAATTGTGCGTAATCGAACAATTGGTACTTTATTGCGCTTTCGTATTTTGCTTACGCATCTAATTTTTTCCCTTGCGCAAATCTGGCATCACCGCACTCTAATACGAAAGCGCATGTCAAAATTGTTCGTTAAGCTCAAATATCTTGCGCTAACAAAATATCAAATGCAAAGGAAACGCATCATGTAAGTAAGCACAAATAAATTTTTATATTTATACATACATACATACATAATTGGCCATTACAACCCTTCAGTCAGGATTACGGCCTAGCTTCTCACACCACTCATGTTGTGTGCGTTAATTTTATACGTGAGTGGCGGGACCTACAGTTTAACGTCGACTCCGAACGACAGAATTTTGAGAAACTTTTTCATGGCAGTTTATTTTACTCTCAGAGTTTTTGCCAGAAATCTGCTGAGAGGAAGTCGCCGAAGAAATATTTTTTTTTTTCATATTTCATTTTTGATGTCTGACCTGGGATACGAACCCGGGCTTTACGAATAGTAAGCCAACACACTACCTACTACACCACGGCGACTTATATTTATATCTCCATTATTATTTTTTAAGGGAAAAGCCAAAAAAGTTGCAGACTCAGCCACGCCAGTTTGAAATTTTAGTTTATTTCATGGTGGAACACAGCGATTTGGCCAAGGGACAGTTGCAATGCGGAAATGACAAACAACGCGCCAACAGTTTGTGGATGAAACTGGTGGACGACCTTAATGCTAATGGGCCTCCTATAAGGGACATAGCTGGTTGGAAAAAAGTAAGATATTATATTTTTTATACAAAATGTAAAACTAACATAGTATAAATGTACATATGGCTTTACAATTAGGTTTGGTCAGACCTAAAAACCCACACGAAAGCTAAGATGAGCAGAAATAAAATAAGTATTTCCAGCAAGGGTGGTGGTGTCTCGCAGTATTGTCCGCTTTCCTCTATGGAGGAACAGATAATAAGTCTTCTTCATATGGAAGAAGCCGTCAATGGGCTGGCAACATCAACTTGCTTTGGCGTAAGTAGCAAAGCAATTCAAGATGTTTCAGCAAACAAGGAGCCTGCAGAAGAAGTTTTATTATCTCCGCAAAATGAATCAGCACACGTTGCCAAACGTAGCTCTTTGGATGATAGTTCTCAGGCAGCCAAACGTACACGACTATCTCACCAAAACGACCGTGATAATCTACTAAAAACACAAGTAGAAAACCAAGGAATTTTCCACAAACAATCCACCAAACTATTGGGCGATGTTCAGAATACCTTAAAGGAATTAGTAAGATACTCTAAGAAAAATTTAGAATTAGAGGGAAAAAGATTAGCATTTTCCAAAGAAAAATTTAATTTAAGAAAGAGTATAAGCTCTAAAAACAAAAAATGCAATAGAAAAGCTGCGATTAAAAAAGAAAATTTTAGAGCTTGAAATAGGAAAAAATTTGTGATATTTTTACTGTATAGATATTTAAGTTTTGTTATTTTTCGTCAGAAAAAAGTTAATTTTTTAATAATATAAATGAAATATTTAGTTTAATAATTTTTGAGATCTCAATATGTTTTTATTTTTGTTAATGTAAGTAATATTCAAGTTTTATAATAGAAGTTTTTTATTTAAGTGTTTTTTATTAAAAGTACAATGAACTGAATTCCTTATATATTCGTTTTTATAAAAAGTTATTTTAATAAAACTTATGTTCTTTAAATCAAATTGTCTCTAATATTATTTCTTATTTCTTTAGCAATAGTGGTTTGGTCACCGGTGTTCGTACTGCTATCAACAGACATGCCAATTTGATTTAAACTTCCTGTTTCAGCTATCTCGTGTATTGGCAGTTGTACACTAAAATTATCACAAATATTATGCAAGGCACAGAAAACGTTCATTATTTGAGTCACTCTCTTGCTAACAGGCACCGAAATCTGCCTTTTAAAACACCAAAGACCCTCTCTATTATTGGCCTTCCTTTGCAAAACTGTTTATTGTACAATGCCTCGCGTGAGTCTTCCGCTGGCTATCTGTATGGGGTAAGCAGCCATGGTTCTAGGGGATAACCCGAATCACCTTTTAAAAGATTTAAATATTAAAAAAAATCTATTAGAATTATTTTAAGTTAATTACCAATCAGCCAAAAGCCTCTTTCAAAAACGTTTCAAAACGTTCTTTTAAATGTTGCTTTGCATTAGAAAGGGTCCAAATATGTGAGTCTTGGCTTGCACCGCCGTGTCGGCAATCAATAAATCTTATCATAATTTTGTGATCACATATCTAAAAATTTAACATGAAGTAAGATTTAATATTCCAAATGCGTACATACCAAAAACTCACCACCATAGCATTCATACTGTGCTTTAGTTTTCTGTAAAAGTATAGGTGCTCATTCTTGGCCGGTCGAATCATTTGTATATGAGTGCCATCCACTGCTCCAATCACCCCAGGAATGTCACATGCATGAAAAAATCCTCTTTTAATTTCTTTTTCCTCTTCCGCAGTTACCTCAAATTTTATGTGCTTGGGGCACAGTATACGTTCAATCGCCACGCAGACTTCTTTTAAACAACGGGACATAGACTGCTGCGATAAGCCTAAAAGTTGGTCTTGGCCAATTTGGTGTTGATATCCACCTTGCCCAAGCAATTTCAAAGTAGCCGCCACTTTTATTGCTAATTGCTGTGGATCTCTTTGGAACGATGAGATCGTGTTGTATAGTGTTCAACACATACATAAACGCATCTTTATTTAGTCTAAAGTTTTGTATAAAGCTATAAAAATGGAAAATATGAAAAGATTTTGAACATGAACCCTATTCCTATTTTCTTACCTGTTGTCATTTAGGGAGAGTATATCGGATCTATCTCTCAAAATTCTCCTCGTGACACGTTCAACATTTCCATCTGCCTCCTCATACCATAAAGCCACCGAATCCATCACAATTTATTTTATTTATTTATTTATTAAACCTCAACACTAAAAGTTTATATAGGATTAATAATAATCTTAATTATAATTTGTCACACACAATTTATTTTATATTATTTTATTTTTAACAAAAAATCACGTCCTGCTCCAATAATTTGTTTTAAATGTTTTCGTTTGCAAGTTTCGACATTTCGTTTTGTTATTCTTCGTTATTGGGAATTTTGTGGTGCCAGTGTTGCTTCTTTTTCAACTAATTTTGCGAAAGTATATGCGTAAGCGATACAGAGTACCAAATTGTGCTCTTAACGCATTTAACTCACACATCGAACTTGCTTTCGCATCGCAATACAGAGTAACCCCCCTGGACTGTACCATTGTTAGTAGGAGTCAGTGGGGGTTTGCCTCTCAGTAGAGGGATATTTTGGGAGGATACTATTAGTAAGTATCTATTGTAGGTTTGGGGGTCTCTTGATCCTTATCTTGTGTATATGGATTCGGTGGTACTCCTTGCGAGTAGCTTTCCTGTAATCCTAGGTCTCTATACAAATGCATGCTCTTCAATGTGGTTCTCGAAAATGGGTAGGAATGCTCCTGCTCATGAGAACTATCGGCGAGGAGTTATGCTCAGCGAGTGGATGGTCACAAAGCGCCTCGTTGTTCTCAATGAGGCTAGTGACTAGTATATAACTTTTGATGGCCCTAGAGGTGTTAGCGACATTGACGTGACAGCTGCGAGTGGGGTAGCGAGTACTGCTTTTGATTTTAGGTGGAGGGTGTGTGACAACTGGGGCGTTAGTGATCACAATCTCATTGAGATTTTCGTGAACTCTCGCAGGCGAACGTGGGGATCGGATCCTGTACGCAGGTTGCGGGATCGAGACGCGAACTGGAACAATTACACGGAATTTGTTAGGCACCAGGCTTCGATTATGCCGTTTGATGACTAGGACACTTACGATTCGTGACCAAGTGGAACAAATAGATCGGTGAATGTGTTCGGCAAATGATTCTCTGCTCGGTAGACATCGTAAGACTAAACCTGGCAGGGTCATTTGGTGGAAAGGATAATGGTGTATCGACTAAGGAAGTGTTACAGCGAGGGCCCTTCTGAGTTTCAGTTTGGTTTTAGGGAAGGTAGGAGTGTAAAGGATGCTTGGCTGCACGTCAATAGTAGTGTTGGTGACTCATCTGCCAAATATGTGCTAGGACTTTTTATTGATTTTAAGGGTGCGTTCGACTATCGCTCTTGGAATAGAGTTCTTTTGAGAGTAGAAGAAATAGGTTGTAGGGAACTAGAACTTTGGAGGAGTTATTTCCGGGACAGGAAAGCTTGCGTTGTAGGTGCCAGCGACACGGTTTGGAGGGATGTCGTACGTGGTTGTACGCAGGGTTCCATTTGTGGTCCATTTATTTGGAACCTAATGATGGATCCTCTGCTGAGGATACTTGCGCGTTATTTTAAGGTGTGTGAATATGCGGATGACCTGCTTATCCTCGTCGAGGCTCAGTCTCGTGCTGAACTTGAGATGAGGGGAGAGCAGGCCATGTGTGATGTAAGTGAGTGGGACGCCTGCACGTCTAAGTGGCGATGGACAAATCTGAGATGATGTTGCTCAAGGGCGGATTATCTCGGGGTCGCGCTCCACTCATTCGATCTGGCAACGCTAGTCTCCGATATGCGACTCAGGTCAAATATCTGGGAATAACGGTTGGTGAGAGAATGAACTTTTTGGTTCATCTTCCTCTCGTCAAAAGCAAGATTACTGCCGTAGTATGTAAAATTAAACGCATCCTTAGAAGTGACTGGGGCCTAAGCAGGCGTAATGTTCATGTCATATATGGAGGTCTTTTCGTTGCCTGTGCAGCGTTTGGTGCTCCCGTATGGTTCGAAACGGCTATATCTGTTGTTGGCAGATACAAGGTCTTGTCAGTTCATATTGTAGCTATGTTAGCGTGTATGCCGTTTTGACGGTAGCTTTACAGGTCTTGCTAGGTGTAGCACCCCTTGACTTGGAGGTGATACGGCGTACTATCACCTTCAAAATCACGAAGGGACTACCACTTTTAGATCATGATTGGCTTTCTGCTTCTGACTTGGTGAATTTGGAGAATAGGGAAATAAAGACACTCTTAGATGAGTGCCTTGTTTCAAGATGGCGAACCCGATGGACTAACGCAGACGTCCGAACTTTGGCTTCGGCTTAAATCTGGGTTTTTTACTTACGGGACATGGCTCACTTAATGCATTTTTGCATAAAAGAGGTCTGTCCGACTCTCCGGAATGCGGATGTGGGAGGGACCTGAAACTGTCGAACACATTATTACAATGTGTTCATACTATGATGGCATTAGGTGCTTAGAATAGGGAATAGCCCATAATGGAGCGGGTTGGGATTTTAGTAGGGCTTTACTGGACAGCCGGACTTTAGGGAAGTTGGGCGATTTTGCCCGTGGAGTATTTGTTAGGAGAAATAGGAGGTATAGCGGAGGCAACCCCGAAATGTGATCACCCACGTGGTGTACTCCGTGTCGTGTGCCCCTTTTCTCTTATTGCCGCTTTCGTTAGGCATGCGATCGTTGATAGTTTTGAATCGATTGCTGCTGGTTCTTTTGCTCCGCTTCGCCGTTTCTGTTGCTGCTGCTGCTGTTTATGTGCGGGCAAAATTTGCCCCTCCCCTTGTTGTCCGTCATTGCCGTCACCGCCGCTGCCAAGCCTGCTGCGTTGTTGTGTGTTCTCCTGTTACGTTCGTTTTGTCCATTCCCGGGGCCACACCATTTGGCCAAAGCCTCGTCCGTGAGGACGCTTTTCAATGTTAATACTGTAAATGTTGTCCTTTATGTCGATGTATGTTTACTGTGTCGCTGTGGGCCACCAGTCCTGAACTGTTTGGAGTTCAACTGGTAGTAATCGATTTGATTATGAGGTCTGACCGGAGGCTTAATTCTGGTACCACGGGAGCCAAGAGCCCCTGGAACCTCGTTCCAGCATAGCTGTTGGTGTGGCCCCTTTTGGGAGCATCGTGGTGGCTGTGGTTTGGGCCCAAATCTCGGGAAGAGTCTAGTCAGTAGGCTCGAAGTGGAGTTGCATTTACAACCGGGTGCCGCGACCCAAAGATCGGAAGGAGTTTTAGATAGGCTCCGCTCCTAACCAAGGGGAAAATCATGTCCAAATACATGGTTTCGAATTGGTACTCAGGTGTAGCAGTCTGCTACATTTGGGGGCGTTGGTAGACGCATTGTATTTCACCCTGTGCGAAGAGCACGGCGGGATTAGATCCACGCGGACAGGTACCCACGTAAAACTCATCGTCGTTGTTATCTTTGGCACTCATTCGGCTGTGTACTTTTGGCGTGAACGGTTGTGTTTATCAATTCGGGATCTTTCGAAAGTTTTTACCACAAAATACACAGAATTGAAACCTTTGACGTTTAAAAACGCTCAAAGCAGCACCTTAACCTACCTCGTAGAGGGAGCAAAAAAATATTTTAATGTTTTGCGAATTAAATGTGTTAGAAGCAACAGATATACAGAGTGAAAACTGGCGGTTAAAGTAGAAAAACTAAATGTAAACAAACATTTATTTTGTGTTAAAAAAGGGATAATTTGGAATATTTTTTAATTTCTTCAATGAAAAGTTTAAAGATTCTTAAATATTTAATTATTAATCGAAATGTGAGTGATTTTCGGTCCAATGAATATAGTTTCTTGCGCAAAAGGTAATTAAGAAGTTAAATATTACAAGATCAAAATAAGACGTACGTGCTCATAAAAAAATGTTTCTTGCTGAAAGTTGCCAATATTTTTTAATTTCTTGAAAGAAAAAGTTAAAATTGTTATTGTTATTAGTTGTTTTCATTATTTATTAATAGTGTCACACAAAAATTAAATTATTTTTATTAACTCTCGCCAATATAAAAAACCCACCCCGAAAACTAAAAAAACAAATAGACAAAACAGAGTTGCAATCAGAGAGACAGAAATACTTTTTGGTAATATTTGCTGTCTCTTTCACCATGGACGGTTAATTGTCAAACTCTTGTTTCCATCACCAACAGTCTGTTGGGGGTGGTCGACGGTGAGGTCGAGTCCTCCATTACGCGGTTGGTGATGGAGCACGCCGGGCATTACGAGGAGGTGCTCATGACGCTCTTTGCCGGGAACGAGCGTCTCCGCGGTAGACTCGAAGTCTACAGTGCAAGATCGGTATCGTCTATCGCGTGGAGTTCTATGGCTGCTCCTGTGGCCCCTGTCACTACGCCCGTGACTGCTTCGGTGTGCGGTCCGGTGGTTTTGCCTAAGCCGGTGGAGACGTGGGCTGTGGTGGTTAAGGGTAAGAGTAGGGGCAGGGAGGCCTCCAAGGAGGTTGGTCCGACCCTTGGCGTTCGAGTCCATGAGGTGCGGCCAACCCGGCACGGTGGCGCGGAGAGTCGTCGATTGGTAAATTTAAGGAGATCGGGCTCGAGGTATCCGTTGAGGATAAAATGGGCCCACGTGTGGTGGTCCAGAAGGTTCACCCGGAGTTCCCGATTGAGGAATTCGTGACGGATCTCTATGAGATGAACTTATAGCATCGTATGATGCGCGAGGCGTTTAACCAAAGTGTGGTCCATGGAAGCCGGACGCAAGGCCTGTCAACGTTGTCTTAGAGGGCATCAATAGGGTCACATCGACCCTATGGGGTTGGACCATCGTGTTAAGGACTGCCGTTATAAGGAGGAGGTGTGTTGTCAGCATCCTTAGGAATAACTGGGACCTCAGCAGACGTGCCGTACGCACAATATACGGTGAATGTATGGTGCATCAGTGTGGTACGAGACGGTCATGCCTGACGTTGGTCGACATAAGGCTCTGACGTGTCGGAGGATTATTCTCCTGGCTAGTGTGCCAGTTTGCAGGACAGTTTCGACGGGCGCTCTTCAGATATTGGTAAGCGTGGCACCCCTTGACGTGGAAATAACACGTCGAGGTATTGTTTTCAAGATCAAGAAGGGACTACCACTTCTAGCCCATGATTGTGTTTCTGCTAATGCTCTGGCAAATAGAGAGGTTAGGAGTTTAATTTTCCTTCTCGTCTCGGCGAGATTAGTGGAAATCACGTTGGACGAACAGTAATAATGGCAGGTTGACGTATGAATTCATACCTGACGTGACTTTCGTACTGTAACGCCCCGACTTTGACTTTAGCTTAAGTCTGGGATTCTTAGTGATGGGACATGGCTCGCTTAATGCATTCTTGCATAAGAGGGGCCTCAGTGAGACAGAGGACTGTGGGTGTGGGTTGGGACCTGAAGACTAGTGGCATGTACTGACAACATGTCAGCTCTACAAAGACCTTAGAGTTTTAGAAGCGACAACCCGGAGGCTTAATTCTGGTACCATGGGTGACGGGAGCTCTAAAGACTTGTCTCTGGCCGACAACGGTGAGGCCCTCTTGTGGGAGCAACGTGGTGGCTATGGTTTATGGTATGGTGTGGCGTTATACTCTTAATCATAGTCAAAAAGGAGTTTCTATAGTCTACGACTCCTAACCAAGAGGGAAGTCATGTCCAAATGCATGACTTGGAATTGTTACACACGTATGTTTATGCATATCATGTGGTAGTTGGTAGATGCGTTGTTTCCACCCGTTCTTTGATTATGCCGTCTTGGCGAAACTCACGTAAAACGTGTACTGTCAAGTCTTGTTTTCTAAAACATGCCATAAATGTTTTGCTTTGCTATTGTGTATAAATTTGTAGCTTGAATTGATGGGGTATTACTGTTCGAACATTGTATACAAATTATTCTTACATAATCTTCAATGAGTGATTCGGATCATTATTGTGAAAAAGTTCAAAAAGGTACTTTTTAATATTAAACTAATGGATTTTTATATTATTATTTCCTATGCGATTTGAATTTATATTTATACAAATCCAAGAATGTTAAGATATGAAAAAATAAGAAACTGATAAAAACCCCATACTTCTAGAATTTAAAAGTTCATTTAGTTCTATTTCTGTCCTACTTAATACGCACAGTTTCACTAAGAATTATAATTATATTAAGCCAATTCGCATTTTAATCTCAAATATGAAATCTTTTCCTAAAGACAAGATCTATAATTTTATTTAATAACAATTCTAAATATATCTCTTAATCAAAGTTCATATCATTAAATTCTGGTTATCTTACCGCAGAAAGGATGCACTAATTAAAAATATTTAAGGTAACCCTATATTGAAAGTCCTACAAGAAGTTGTGGAGTCCATTAAAAGTTGTCATTAGCAAAAGCACGAACATCATGCGTTTTAACTATTTTACATATAGATGTCACTGTAAATATGCAAGACATGCAACCAGACCTATGAAATTCACCGTTTGAATCATTAAGATGTAAACACAGACGACAGACAGTAGCTCGGCAGTTCGAGAGAAAATACTGATGAGTGCTTTTTCTGCCATAATGTCTGCTGCTAAAATTTTTTGAAAGCAGAGCAGAAAAACATCTGATAAAAATCCAAAACAATAAACTTATTTTACTATTCTCAATAGTAGTATTTGGTTTACTAAATTTCATTTAGTCAATCAAAAAACAAACAACAATAACAATATGATTTAATAGTATCCTGAATGACTTTACAGGTTTATCTCATGCAAAAATAAAGTCGAAAAATAAATTTATTTTGAGAATTACATACATTTACAACTGGTCATTACAACCCTTTAGTCAGGATTACGACCTACAGTTTAAAGTCGACTCTAAACGACAGATTTTTGAGAAACTTTTTGTTGCAATTTTATTTACTCTCAGAATTTTTGCAGGAATCTGATGCGAAGCAGTCACCGAAGAAATATTTTTTCCTATTTCGTTTTCTTCGAGATGTCTGTCCTGGAGTTTGAACCGTTGGCTCGCGTCTAATAAGCCAACACACTACCTACTAGACTACGGCAACTAGTTTGAGAACTATTAACATTTTATAAGAATTTACTATTCACACTTTCCTAATAACACGGTGCGACAGTGAAAATACACCCGAGTAATTCTATAGTCTAAGTTATTCACTAGGTTGAGTAGAACTAATACAGGGTTCGTCAAAAATTTTTTGGTTATGTGTTAGTGAGTAAGAGAGAGAAAATAAGTTGAGAGAATTTATTTATTTACAGCCATAGGAAAGTGTTAGTAATATACGCTATTTTTATTTTCATTTCATCAGCATACATAAGTAAAGCTATATAACTTTGGCTTAATAATTTTAGATAAATAAAAATAAAATAAAAAAATCCATTTTTTATTAAAAGAACATAAAGCTATCCATCTTTGGCTTAAAAATTAGGCCATGTTTTTTAGATAAATAAAAATTTTTTATTAAAAGAAAAAAGCGAACATTCCAAAGCATTTATAAAATTATACTATGCGACAAAATAAAAAAACTTAAATAACAGAACATTTTTAACATAAAATATTTTTTGAGTGTTATGCTGAAATAAAATGATAAAGCATCCGCTGCACATGTGTTCTTGTCGCAGTCTGATCGACAACTAAATGAAAAAACACAAGAATGCGTGTGAGTTCTCTTTGCACAACTGTGCTATGAAATGGTAAACTATGAACTAATAATACTTTTTATTATTTTTCTCGAACCCTCCAAACTTGTTTTATTTGACAAAAATAGTTTTTTGATATTTTCACACAAAATTATCGTTTACCCAATTAGTCTTTTAGAAAGGGGAGAGATTAGCCTTTAAAATGGTACACATAAACATTTTTTTCAAACTTATATGTTATGAGTTTTGATGGGGTAAACATGGGAAATATTGTTTTTTTCTTATTTTTTCAAGTTTGGCCATTCTCAATGGCAAAATTTAATTATAAAATATGAAATAAGTGGTAACATTCTGAAAGTGCATTATCTTGTGAAGAGATTGTCACTTCGTTTGATAAAATTTGATAAAACTTACCGTAATTATTATTTAAATTTATTATTACATTTGCTCCTCTCGTTCCAGACCAGCAATGAAAGAAGGAGCCCAGAGATTCTTCTTTTACAACTTAAAGTTTCTCCCACTGAAGTAATGCAGCTAAATATGGTTTACACTCTTCAGAACTCTTTTGAAATTAGAGAACTAGTTTGCCGTTGGGCAATAAATTGCTTTGATAAATTGATTTCTGCTAGCTGAGATTATGATTTCAAAAATACTACACTACATGCTGTCATAACAGATGAACGTGGAGAGGTAACCAAAGTAATTCGCTGAAATTTCTGCCGTATAAAAGGCCACACTGTCGATAAAAGTATTGAGAAGAAAATACATGGTGAACAGAATTCTCCAGATTACCTGCAACAAGTAACGGAGACGATAGGGAAACCCGTGTTTTCCTGCTATGGATTTGGTGAACCTGCGGTTCACAGGTCAAACTGTTCCAACTGCATTAGGAGTTCAGTGCTGTTTACTGCTAATGGAGATTCTATGGCAGCAACTATAATTAAAGTTTACGGTCTGAAAGGTGAGGGTGTATGTGGAGCGAACACCAGTGTCACGAGTCAGTAACTGAAAACGAATACTTGACGCCAACAATTGCGTGTTCAGATTATCGACGATTTGTGATATTATTGTCAGCATCAGTTGTCATAAAGCGCGGTAATGCAACGGGGAATACAACTCTTCCGGATTACGATTTCATTGGCAAGTATTGTTCGCAACTGTTATTTTGAAGATGAACACACACGGAAATGAATTTTTGCTGTAAATTTGACGTAGAGAAGTTTTTTTTTATGATTTATTATTTATTACTACTATTAGAGAATTCATTACATATATTATTAAAAGAATTGTTTACATAATTCAGAGTTACTTAATATGTATCTGCTAAGCCTTTGGCTTGTCAGCAGCATAAAAGAAATTGTTTACTTCAATGTGTTTAATTCAAATTCATTAAATTTTACATGTAACAAGTTCATTGTGAACTTATAAAATAATTTTTCAAAAGTTTGTTCCTTTTTAATTTATGGGTTTCATTAATAATATGCACCGGTATTTTATTAAAAATTGTTGGTAAGGTAACGCTAAGCTCATTTCTGCCATATTCATTAAAAAATTGCTTGATTTTGTATCTTCCTTGTGCTCGGCGTCTTGTGTTATACTCATGATCAATAACCTTTAGAAATCTGTTGTCCGTGTAAAAATCATTAATTATTGTGAAATAATATATGCTTTTGATGTTTAAGACATTAAGCTTCGATGCAAGATTTAAGTTCCTGTGATTCGGATTTACAATTTGTTGCGTTCTGTTGTCTGCGTTGTTGTTCTCATTGTAGAGCTGCGTTTCACTGTTGTTTTGTGCTGCATATGCAGTGATATCGTTTATTTCATTATCGTGTGTTATATTCATTGGTATTCTGTTCGTTGTAGAATTTATTGTTGTATTTGTTGTGATGTTAGTTGTTGTGTTAGTTATAATTTCTATTGTTCTTGTTATGTTGTTGTTGGTTATTATTAGTGATGTGTTTGCTGGCACTGAGATGTTGGCTATGTTAGATGACGTATTGCTGTAAATTAAAGTTAAAGATACGGATTCACCATGTAGAAGGGGGATAAATGTCGCAATTTATAAAATTTGTCGAGGCGACTAATCCAGAGTTACCGTTACCTATGACGCCAAAGACAGGAGAAAATAATTCTACGTTATCGTAGAGGATAACTTTATTCATTACCAGTAATCGATTATTATGTCTCTTTTTGGGGCACAATTTGGAAGTGGAAAGTACTGTAACTGTGACAGATTAATATTATAATCTGGATAACTATTCTCCAACTACATCCAGCGAATTTTTAAGGGACCAATGACAAAGAAAACATCCAGCAACTTAAATGCTACTCTTCCATACCCAGATAAAACTCAAAAAACCACTGCAACTCCAGATGACTCATTATCTCATACTATTATTCTCATTTAATCTCAGAATAGGTAATGGTCTGACTGATGATCAGTGGTCACTCGCTGTGTACTTTCGGTGTGAATGGTAGTGTTTTCCTATACGAGATCTTTCAGAAGTTTTCACGGTGTGTATATCGAGTGTTTAGTAGTGAAAACGAAAATATTTTTTAGTGGCTTTATTTTAATTTATAAAGCTTTAAATCCTGTAGGTTATTACCACAGTTTCATATGATATGCTTTTGCATGTAACAAAAGTTGAACACACACATGCTTTGTGTTAAAAATAAAAGCAGAAATTCTTCAGCGCTTAATTGAGGAGAATATTACCGTAGTGGTAAGTTGGTTTGTATGTTAAGTGCGGAATTGATAATTGGTGGTGTGCCTCGAGTAGGGTTGTGGTGTTTATCTCTCTCGATTGGTTTCGGTGTGGTTAGTGAATTTGTTGTTGACTCGGCTACGTTTTTTGGAAATTGATTGGTGAATACAGTTTGGACATTATTTTTGAAATCAATCTAATTATTGATTAATACAATTAATCTAGCGAGAATAATAATAATAAAAAACAGTCTTATAATTCTTTATTCACATTAAAATCATAATAAAATGTTCTAAAATTTTTGAAAGATTAAAAAGAAGGGAAGCTACCGAAAGGGGCATTTGTGTCACATTGCTAATTAAAAAAAACATATGATTTATTTTGTTTAAAAGTTTTTTATATACATTAGAATCACAATAATAATAATTAAACAAATTTTATTTTTATGCATAAATTTATAATTTTAATATTTATGGAAGTATCAAAAAGGAGAATTCGTAGCACTTGGTCACTCAAAATATTATTTATTTATTTTGTTTAAATTTTTTGTGTGTACAATAGAATCGTAACAAGAAGTATTTACTTCTTAAAAAAATTATTTGTTTATCATTATTTTAATCATAAATTAAAGAAAAATCATAATATAAAAGTTAAATGCTGCCACAATGACGCCACCATAGACCTACAAACAGATGAGATGTTCCCACCTTCTGCTGTTGAGATGGCGCTTACGGTAGATGAGGGCGGAAAAAGCTTTAAACCTGGGTTGCTTAAGAAGAGAACAGAAGTCGTCTCGGTAACATCTCTGAGTCGGTAACGGAAGGTCTGCGTGGTGACCGGTTGTAGTTGTTCGACGGTGAAGGTAACATTTTGTTAGGGGTGCTCTTTGACGGTGAGGTAGATTCGTCGGTTGCTACTATTGGTAATAAGGGAGAAGATCAATAATAAACGACGAAAAATTTAGCGTTCCAAAAATTTTGCGGCCAAAAATTTAACCTTATCAACAATAACCATCATTTTATATGCCACTCCCAGTGGCAAAATGAGGCAGAGGATAAACTTCCACAAAGCAAAAACAATCACAAACAGATTTTTGCCAAAAATCGCAATTTAGAGCGCAACTTATTATTTTACAACCATTTTGTGAATATCAAACCATATAAGAAACAATAGTTCAAAATGGTAATAGGCAGCAACAAACAAAAAAGGAAAATAGTAATAGGTGACAAAAGCAAAAATGCATTTTGATCTCTCAATTTTTAATGTATTCACAGAAAATTGTTTAGATAATGTTGAATGGAATGCTGACCATCATACCATATATGATGCCGATTCACTTGAAATGGTAAAGCTGATCTCTTTTACTCAAAATTTGCTTAATTCCCCACTGGTTACGTTTCATTGATCAAAATGAATTTGATATATTTGATCGAATTTATTTTGAAGGAAAAACTTGTGATTTCCATTGGTCGATTTTTCCCTAGAAACATGATCGAATTTATTTAGACTAATTGAAGAAATATCTCTTACAAATTCATATGGTTCCAATACGCAATAATCAATAGAGTCTTCAGAGTTTGAAACTCTTTAAACCCTAATCTCGGGATGTAATATTTCTTCAAATTTGGATTAGATTTTCGACTATAAGAGTTGTGGAGAGCAGTATCGAAGAGCACTCAAAAATAATTTATGAAATTATCGTAGCATTCTTTTAGTATATTGTCAACATATAGTAGCACTCTGGTGGTATGTTGTTAACACTGAGAGAGTGAAATTGCCTTTTTGAATAAAACCCGAGTGAATAAATATAAAATATACTGTTGATTTAGAAAACCTTTTGAAGATGTCGAGTGTTTCATTTATTTCCTGGTTGATTTAAAATTGACAGAAAATTCTACTACTATATATTAAAACGTATACATAAAAGCAACACATTAAATTGTGATTTCAGGAGACACATTGAATGTGAAATAATTGTCCATTTAATTGGAGCATAGTGTTAGCCGGCGGACAATGTTGCCAATTTAGCACTTTTGGTGCTAGATTTAGCACTTTTTAAACTCGTTTAGCACCAAAAAAAGTAATAGCCCATTTACACTACAGCGAAATCTAATAGATTAGATTTCAAATCTTGCTCAAAACCTAGATCGTTTACACTGGATTTATTTGACAGTAGCAAGATTTCATTTTAATAACAAAAACAGCTGACTGAAATTTAAAAGAAAATAATAATATTTTAGTTTAACCCTAATCAAGTCAGGAAGATTTTTTACAAATCCAGTCAAAATGTGTGTCAGAGGCACATACAAAGAATTTACGTATTAATTTTGTTAACTTATTTTTATTTTATTCAATTTTTTCTCCTCAGTTACATAAATGAAATATTATTTTTTTATTTTCGCATTTTAAGCAAACTAGAACTTTAGGACAATGCTCGTTGCAAGTATTTTTGTGGTAAATACTGCAAGACTGCTTACACGTTCTGCATATCTTCGGTGGGCACATATAACATCTACGTCGCATATCTGTCTGCCTTGGCTGGTTTGAGAATTCATCCTCGTGTTGTATGGACCGAACATTGGATAAATTATTTTTATTTAATTTTAGAAGTCTACGGCAAATAATGGGTGCCAGAACTTTTCGTAATTCATTATACCTCATTATAACTCATTATTATATTTTATTTTGTTGTTCACCAACAATAGAAGTAATAGTTAGCGTTCCCATATGTGCCTCATAGACACATTTTGACATGATTAAGAACATTTTTGATTGAAACAAAATAAAAAGAAACTAATTTATTACTTGAAATTTGTAAATTCTAAATAAAACAATTGAAAGTAGGAATTTAAGACGCAGTAAGAACTAGAACCTATATTTAAGGAAGTTACAACATGACCAAGTGAAATATGTGTCGGAGAGGCACATGTTGACTTGATTGGGGTTAAATTGAAATTACATTTTTTTCCTGCTCAGCGTTGTATTTTTAAGTACTATTTGGCAAAACACATAGTTGCATTTCTATTTTTACTAGATTTTGAGTAGATTTTGCCGAAATCTACTAAATAAGTAGATTTTGTTTTGTATGGGAAATCTAGTTAAAATCAACTAGATTTGGCTCGAAATCTCGTAAGTACTACATTTCGCTGTAGTGTAAATGGGCTATGTTCAAACTAGGTTTGAACACAACAAAATTCCATCGATAACAATATAATAATAAGCGACAACAATACTCTTTCCATCCATCTAAAGCAGTGATGCTCAAAATCCAAATTTCCTATCACATGTGATAGGCAACGAAAATTCTGCTGACGCTGCGTTGACACACCTACACTATAAGCTTACTTGTGTGGTTTCTTATAATGATCGTGTGTTTGTTGCTTTGTTTGTTGTTTTGTGTTGAACTCAGAGATCAAAATCAATTCAGTTGATGTTTAGCACTTGATGAAGCAAGATTTCGCTACACAACTTTTTTGAATGATTTTTTGTTTTTTGCAAATACACGCAGCAAAATGTTTGATGGAAATTGGGAATATGATTTCTTTTTTATAGAGAATATGGATGGTAATGCACAATGTATTGTGTGTTATCGCACTTTATGTTGTAATCCTTTTTTTTATAAAAAGGCAACATTAAAGGGAATACATACATATATGCATCAATATATTCATCAATACATACATACATACACACACATTAATATATACATACACACATACATCAATATATTCATCAATGCATAGATACATACATAAATATATTCATCAATACATACATACATACATTAATATATTCATCAATACATACATACATACATACATAAGTTCTATATGTAATAACATGAACGCAACACAATAAACCAATTTTTTCAATTTTCAAATTTTCCAATTCCATTACACAAAAGGAATGTCTCCACTATTTACAGTAAGGCAAATTGTCTATGAAGTTTGGTGGGAAATAAAATTAGAAAAAGAAATCACTTATCATCTTGCGCTTATATCATCAACAACTCTTCAGCTTATACCTTTATATTGTCATCGAACCTTTATTTTTTAAAAATAACTCTATCAAATAAAAATCAAGTGTGTTAATTAAAAAGAAACTAAAAAAAAGTAATTTGTGAATTTGCCTAAAATTGATATAACAATCAAATTTGTGAATAGTGCTGAAAAGTTATATAAAATTAACCAAATCATATTGGTTTATATAAATAATATTTTATAAATTTATACATTTAATGTAATTGGAAAAAAATCTAAAATTAATTACTACCCATACTTACGAATTCAACTCGTTATTTATACCTAAATTATATTTACCTAAAAATATACTTACCTGAATTACCTACATTAAATTATACTTACCTGCATTGCCTACATTGAATTATACTTATCTGAATTATATACATTAAATTGTGCTTACCTGAATAATCTCTGTTTAAATTAATTAAATTTAATTTTTAATAAAATATATTGTGATAAAGTGAATTTTCCTAATAAATCCACATTTGTAAAAACCACAAAGGATCTCTCACAACTGGAAAAAATACAATGAGCTGGAAAAAAAGGTAAGAATCTCTTTCTCTCTCAATTCTCCAAAAAGAAATTGAAATAATTGTATTTCTTTCTTTCTCTCTCCCACAATACGCATCCCAACGATTGTAATTACTTACGAGTAATTACAATACACATCTCCTAAAGATCTCTTTTTTTAAAGAGATTCAAGGGAGATTTATAAACAAATTAACAACCAATAATCTAGCACCTATCACTTTTTTTTTAGCATTTTTAAATTTTTTTCTAGCATTTTTTACAATTTTTGGTATTTTAATAATTTTACAACAAAATTATTTTTAACATTTTATTCTATTAAAATCGCTAACTAACAACACTGAATTATGTACTAAAAAATACAACTGTGTGAATTATTAGTGTTTATATTAATGACAACAATTTAAATAGCTGACAATTACTTACGCACACACATCTCATGCAAACAAACAAAAAAAAAGAAAATAAAGCAATTGAATTTGGGTATTAAATAAACGAAAGTCAAACAAAAAAATAATAATAAAATTATGTTTTTTAAAGTGCTAAATAACATGAACAAAATATATACTCTAAAATTCCGTAAGGAATGGCTGAGTAATGAAAAATTTAAGGATTGGATAAGAGTCTGAAGATTCTGGAAAAACACGCATAAACAAAAAAACATGAAAATGCCATTGGGTATATCACAAAAAATAAGCCCATTCCTTTTAAACCCATAAGCTTTAATCTTCAAAAGCAGGAAGCTGTATAGCTCAATTAAGCCAGCCAATTAAGACAGTTGACCACTTAGGTGAACTTTGTAAAGTGTGACTGCGCATCAAGAAAGCTCCACCGTACAAAATGCAGCAAAATAATAAAATATGTTCTCGGCCCACATTTTAATGAAGAACTTTCCAATGACGTCGGTAATAGTTACTACAGTATTTTAATCGACGAGTCAACAGATACAAAAACTTTAGGTAAGTTTCTTTAATACTTAAATAGTTTAAAACTATATATTTCCATTTCTTTTTCAAGGGTTGGCAATAATTTACTTTAACCAAAAAAGAAATATAATTATTTCTACATTTTTAAATATCGAAGAAATTTCTAATGGAACTGCCGAGAGCATAGTTATTTCTTTAAAAGATACCCTAAAAAATTTAAATTAAATATCAATAAATTGGTCGGCATTGGTACGGATAATGCCAATGTAATGATTGGTAAAAATAAAAGCGTCTACGGGGCACTAAAAAAAGATGTTCCTGATTTGGTTCTTGTGAAATGCGTATGCCACTCACTACAGCTTGCTGTAAATCAGTCGTTAAAATACTTTTTACCTACAAATTTGGAATTTATTGTTTATGAAACATTCAATTGGTTTTCAAAAAGCTCTAATCGTCTACGATCTTATAAAACTTTGTACGAGAATTTGAATGGAAAGGTATGTTTTATATTATTTACGACTTTAGTTTTAAACCTATTTTATTTTAAGGAGCCGTTATCTATCTGTAGAAATTGCGGTTGTGAGAATATTGTGCCAATGGGATGAACTAAAGTTACATTTTGAAATGGCAAATATCAATGAAAAATGCCACAAAACTAAAATCTTATACGAAATGTATAGAGACGAAGTAATTCATCTATATTTACTTTTTTGAAACCAATTCTACATGAAATACAAACTGTTAACAAAGTCTTTCAAAGCAATGAAATTGACCCAACTCGTCTTTTAAAAGAAAAACCTCTATTAATTAACTTTCTTAAAAAAACATTTTGGATGACGAAAATATAGATGTATTATACGACGATTTCGAAAATAAAGTTTTGTACACTTGTAGTCTTGGCCATGAATTTGAAATTCAGGTGGAAAAATTGAAAAACACAAATAAAATTCGCAACAATAAAGTACAAGAAATAATTGCATTAATTTCGTTGTTGGATTAATAAACCAATCAAAGCAAAGGTAGGATAATACTATAAGTAATATAAACTAATCCCTTCTTTATTTAAGATTACCAGATAATATAAAAGTTTTACAAAACATAGATTTTTTTTGGTACAAAACGTTTTAAGTTCCCAAAAAGGTGATATTTTACCAATTTTAAAATTATTTTGTATAAGCGAGGAAGACATTGGAAAAATAATTGATCAATATTCCAACATTCAATATATAAAATGGATTAATAAAAACAACACAGTATCATTCTAGTGAGAGGTAAAAGCATATAGAGATGCCGGAGATTCGAGGAGATTGCCATTTTTGTTTTAAAACTTCTCAGTCTTCCATGGTCTAATGCAGACGTAGAACGTGTGTTCAGTCAAATGAACATAGAAACAAATATAAGAAATCAATTACATCTACAGACAGTAAATTATGTTTAAGCAATTAGATATAACTTTAATGTTAAATTTTTATTTCTTAATTTTATTATATAATAACATTTTAGATACGGATTAAAAGGAAGCGAAAAGTGCTGTTACCAATATGAAGTCCCAACGAGTTATCTGAAATTAATTGGATCTGGGCCCTATTCCACGAAACAACTTATCAACTTTTCACTTATCAAATTTTTCGACAATTTGCAAAACTTTATGTTCTTCAGAACCATAAAATTTGATAAGTGATAAGTTAAAACTGATAAGTATAATTTGCAAAGTCTTTGCAATTTTTTTATTCTCTTTGCAATTTCTGTTCCATGTACGTTCTCTTTTGCAAAGTGCAAAGCTAAAATTGAAAAGTGTAAATTAAAAGTGTTCCACAAAAACTGTAAATTCTATTTTTGCAAAGCAAATTTCGATAAGTTTATCAAAAATTTGCAAGGTAAACGATCTCTTTGCAAATTCATATTGTTATAACTAGTGAAACTTTCAAAATGTTAAGACGTGAGTTTTTGATCGACGATCGTGAAGAAGTTGTTATAAGAAGAAATTATAGAGACAGAATTAATTTATCGGGACTACAAAACTTTAATTTTAAAGAGTGCTTTAGGTTAAATCAAATCCAAGTTGATTTTATTTTAAGTAAAATTAAAGAAAATTTAGAGCATAAAACACAACGCAGTCATGCGTTATCTGCTGAAAATCGACTGCTACTGTGCCTGCATTGGCTTGGAAATGGAAACCATTTCCGGATGCTGTTGTTTTGGGTGATAGTAGTAACGGATTAAAAAATTTGTTGATACCACCATTACGCCGAAATCCTGATAACCCTGCTGAAGAGGCTTTCAACCGTTGCCACAAAAAACACGGCGCGTAATTTAGAATAGTTTTGGCATTCTTAAATAAAGATTTCCGTGTCTAAATTACCTGCGACTAAGGGCTGAGTTTGCATTAGAGGTAGTTATTGTAGTATTGTTATTGTCTTACACAATATTGCCTGTAGCATTGGAAGAAGTAGTGAAAACTTGCCATCCACTGACGGTGAAATCGATGAATTAGATCTAGAAAATGCTGAAGAAGGGAACGATACCCTTATTAATATGGATCATGCGAGAGGAATGGAAAGGCTTACTTCTATCCTTCAATACTTCTCCTAATGCTATCTATTATAGCATTGCTTTGGAATAAAATTGGTTTTTTACCTACGAAATTTTCTACTGCAAAATCGTTGTTTCTTTTGGGATTTTTTGAGGTTTTAAATTAAGTTCTCAGAGAATTAATAATATAAGAAGAAACAATATAAAATTTACTTAAGGTATGATCACATTAGGAAAATATTTGACGAACTATTTTTTTTTTAAAGAAAAAATTAAAGGCTAGAAGAAAAATGTTTCTATAAATTATTGGTTACGCTTTTTTTGGGAAAAATTGTTATGTGATCATATCTTTTTTGTTTATTAAAAAATAAAAAACAATCCATAAATAACACTAAGTAGGAAAATAGTAAAAAAAAATAAAAATAAATAAAATTAGTAAGGCATAAAAAAACTTAATACTCCTCAATTTGCAAATTGTTTGCGGTCATTGCCGTTACAATTTCCCGAGTTATATCGGAAGCTGGTAGTTGGAGCTCTCTCTCCAATTTCAGGCATTGAAGTTTCCTGTAGTAAATTTCAACCTGCATAAGCTCCAGGCGACATTTCTTCTCATTATCCAAAGTTTCACTTAGAAACTTAGTAGAGCTGTTTCTCTTCCTTGGGTTTGGAGGTGGGTGGGAAAGTGTTGCCTCTGTCGTCGATATTATGGAATCACGATCTGCTGATGGTAGATTTTCTGAATTTCCATAGCTTTCAGGCAAGTTCAGTCCATCTACTTACAGCTGAATCTGATTTCAGAATAACAAGGATGGCCAAGTCAACTTCATCCATAAGGCTGACCTTACCGCCTGCGGACCCAGTTTTTCGGGCGTTATCTCTTTTATTCTGCAAATTAAAAAATCGATTATTTCAGACATAACAATGTTACATTGCGATCGTATGTAGATATGTATGTATTTAAAAAAAATTATTTGAGCTTAAAATTTATACCCCAATTCACAAGCCATTTTTAAATACATTTGTTTTGTTTTCAAAATTTTAAATTGAAAAATATTTTTGATTTACAACATAAAACTTTATGACGGCGTTTGTGAATTGGGCAATTATCATAATTATTATAAAATTATAAACAATAATGTTTTAAGTTTTCTTATACAGCAAAAACAAAGCAAGAGTAACACATTGAAACCGTTACGTTCAAAATTTAAGAATGAAATATAAACAATTTTTTTTGCCATTGTTGTTGGATTATGACGATAATTTGTGTTGTTGTCGTATACAAGATTCTTGTTTATTATTAGAATTGCACAATATTACAATTAATAAAAATTCGAACAAAAACATATGATGTAAATATAAATATTTGCTATGTGTAGACAATAAATTATTTTACTTACCAATGTCCGACTCTACCAGAGTCCAAACAAACTGTCCCTCGCATAGGTCCATGTTTTTTGGGCCGACGCCAGTTGCATTGATTGGGCTTTTTTCAAAACTTCCTCCCAGGCAGCCTGTTTATCTAATTTATTAACCTTCAAAACGTAATGTAAATTTGAGTATTTTCTAAATAGTTACAATAATTTTATTCAAAATAGTAGCGTAGCATATTTTTATATATAAGTAAAATATAATTATTATTATACCGATTACTTTTCAATTGTACGTCACTAGCATGTGTGACTTTGTTTAAATGCAACCCTATAGATATTTTAATATAACGCTGCAATAGAGGAATACTGTTTCGTTGAATTTGAAACTGAATTTGAAATAGCAGCGCTGGCTGCGATTGATATTAGGAAAACGCCCATATTGAAAAGGGTATAAAAGCAGTGCACTAAACGAAATTAGTCCTTTATATTGTTGCAGTATTCTGGTAATAAAGGAAATCGTTATATTACTTTATTGTTTTGAAAACTAGCAAATAAAATATTCCTTTTTTCTTTAATAAAGTGTAGCAATGCAGGTTTTTTTCCATTTGTATCTTGCGGCTCATTTTGAAAATTAATCTTTAACGCAAAGTGAAAAGTGATAACACGCAAATGCAAAGTAAGTTAAATCAAAGAATATGGATATAAAGAATACGCATCATGTAGAAGTAAAATTTCTTATGGCGGGTCGTAATGCATACGATGCAGAAATTATCGCCACATTTTATGTAATTCAGACCGTGTTAATAAGGTTGAAAAGGTTGAGCCGTTGGCAAAAATAAAGGACATAACCATCAAGATAGCAATAAATTCCACTGTGAAATCGATTCAGCAACTTTTACGGCGAACACCAATAGCGCTTGAGGGAAAGTTAGAGGAGAGAATAAAAGAGGCACTGACACAAGATATTATAGAACCAGAGTCTGGACCAAGTTCATTGATTTCGCCAATTGTTCCCGTCTTCAAGGAAAACGGAAAAACATTAACTTTTGAAACGTTTATCACAAAACTACGAGCCAAATTATTCTCCAAATTAGACCTAAAATGCGCGATCATGACCATTTTGAGTCAAGCCAACATAATACCACATTTATAACCCATAAAGGACTGTTTCGTTACAAGAGGCTGATGTTTGGAATTAGCTCAGCTCTTGAATTTTTCAGCAGATAATGGAGGAGCTTTTATAACCCTGTAGTAATGCTTTAAATTGCATAGACGATATCATAATTTTTTGTAATACAGAAAAAGAACACAATGAGGCTGTGGAACAAGTCTTAGAAATTTTTGAAAAGAACAATGCCTTGCTTAATGACGACAAAAGTGTATGGCGTGTTACAAAATTGAAATTCTTAGGGGACGTGCTGTCTGATAATGAAATATCTCCTAATATGGACAAAATTCAAACAATTTCGAGCTCCGCAAACAAAAGAGGAGATACGAAGTTTTATAGGTCTAGTAAGTAAATTCATTCCAGATATGGGGGATATCATGGAGCCGCTTAGATGCTTATTAAAGGTAAATTGCAAATTTATACGGGGTAAAGAGTAACAAAAATCGTTTGACAAACTAAAGAGTTTATTAACTGATATACCAAACTTAGCTTATTTCAATCCACGAAATCGAACACGCGTTATAGCGCATGCTAGCCCAAGTTGCTTTAGGGGCCGTTCTAAAACAATTTGAATTTAATGACAATCCACATATAATATCTTTCACTAGTAAAAGCTTATCAGACGTCGAAAAAAGGTATTACCAAACCGAAAAAGAGAGTTTGACACTTGTTTGGGCTGTAGAAAGATTTTATTACTATTTGCTGGGACTAGAGTTTGAGTTAGTAACGGACCACAAACCACTTGAAGTCATAGTTAAACCAACTTCAAAGCCACCAGCGAGAATAGAGAGATGGCTTTCAAGGTTACAATCTTTTAAAGTTATTTATCGATATGGAAAGGAGAATACCGCAGGCTCTATTTCTCGACTCTGCAAAATTAAAAGTAGAAATTCATACGACGAAAACGGGGAACACAACATTTTACATATTGTGATACATTACAACCAGCGTCCCTTAGTATTTGTAAAATTTCGGAAAAAAGTGCACAAGATAAGGAAATCATTGACGCAGTGGAATATATTTAAAGTGACTATAGGCCGCAAATGTTTATATTGGTAATATATTGGCGAGAGGGACTCGGATTATTATACCAAAGATGCTGCGAACTAAGGTGTTGGAAGTGGCTCACGAGGGACACCCAGAAGAATCGGCTACGAAGCGAAGAGTGAGATTAAAAGTGTTTTGGCTACTCATAGACAGAGAGATAGAACCAAATAATCCAGCTTCTATGAAGAGACATCCATTCACGAATGGACCGTGGCAGTATGTCGTCACGGACCTATTTGGTCCTCTACCAAATAATGATTATGTATTCTTTCTAATTGACTATTATAGTGTTTTCACACCAAAATTTAAAACTTAATTTTATCATTAAAACCAATATCAGCTGATTTTGCGTTCACACTGCAAGTTTTCTTAAATCTGGTTTTAAATTCATGACATTTATAACTGCGCAACAGCTGTTTTTGTTTTGTTTTTGCCTTTTTTGTTTATTTATGTTTTGTAAGTTTTCGGGGTGGGTTTTTATTATTTTATTTTGATAGAAGTTGATGATATTTTGGTAGAATAATAAAATAATTTTGAAAGGAGATGAACCATTTTATTACGGAAACGTAATTCATAACTATTGTATTTGGTCACACCTATCATCGATCGTCAATAACTTAGTATTTAACCAATTTAGAGGTATACATATTCACAAATTCCTGAAACAAAAAGTTATCAGTATATATTTTATTATATTTTCCTTTTTACTTACCTTTTGCACTTTTCTCATTGTGAAGGGAAATTGCTTATAAATAGTTCGATTAATAATGAAAAACTTACCGAAACTTACTAAATTAAAATCAGCAGCTTAAATTCCCACTGGCTATTGCAGGACACAGGCATGTTTAACAGGTGCAACGTCGAAGAAGGTGGTCAGTAAAGACGTCGAGCAGGTCGAACCTACTCTTTGGGTCAGGGTCCACGACGTGAGGCCTCTGCGCAACGATAAGTTGGTCTTAAGGGTAAAGGTGCGTGGTGTCCATGCGGATATTTGTCCGGATGAATTTTTGTCCGAGCTCTTCGAGATGAACTTGAAGGCAAAGACGCCTGCGGACAGTTTTAAGAAGACCGTTCGCCTGGTTAGTATCCCCTGGAAGGCCGGCAACGGTGATCAAATCAACGTTGTTCTTGAGGGCAGTGAGAAGACAATGGAATGTTTGTTGTCGGTTGGGCGCATATACATTAAGTGGTCAGCTTCATGGCGCGGCCCCAGGAGGCCTTACCAATGTACTACCGCTGCCTCGGTTTTGACCACCATATTAGGGATGAGGGAGGATGTGTGCAGGCTGTGTGGACATATGTCATGGCAGTGCCAGAACCTGCCGTGATGCCACAATTGTACATTTAAGGGCCTTTCTGCAGACCATGCTGTCGTCATATTGTCCGACATATGCGGCTATGGTTACCAGGCACTAGGCATTAGAAATGTTGCACCTCCTGCAACTTAATTTTCAGAGGTCGTTTGGTGTTGTGTGTGAGTTGTGGCAGGCTATGTGTCAATTTGACGCTGGACTGACGTTGAATCATGAGCTTTATTGCATTCTTGCAGAAGGGCGGTTTGGTAAGATGTACCAGGCTAGCATCTAATGTAGGTTTGGCGACCCCATGGAACCCTATCTAGGGTATATGGATACGGTGCTACTCGCTACGAGTAGTTTTTCGATTATATTCGGCCTAGACGCAAATGCATCTTCTTGTATGTGGTTCAGCAAGATGTCCAAACATTCGTCTGGCTATCAGAACCACATACGAGGCGAGATGCTAAGTGCATGGATGCTGTCCAAAGAGGTGAACATCTTCAACGAGCCTAGTGAGCTATATACCTTCTATGGAACCAAATGGCTTCAGTGACATTGACGTGACGGCTGCAAATGGAGCATCTGACTTCTTTTTACTATAGGTAGAGGGTGTGTAACGATTGGGAAATAAGTGATCATAATCTTATTAAGATTACGATTACTTATCAAAGACTAACTGGGGAGACTGTGGGCGTTTAACGATGGCACAAGCGGGACGCTAAGTGGGACCACTATCAGAATTGATTTAGAAAGGTGTTGTCATCGGTGCTAATTGATGAAATTAGGCTACTAACATCAGGATGCTAAGATAGATGAGCTAGTTAACGAAGTAAATAATGCACACCTATGTCGAGTTCCTGGAACTATGATTAAGAGGGTCAAATGGTTAACCTGTGAAGGATCAAGGACAATATTGTGACTGTCAAAAGGAACGAATGGAGGAGCTTTGTACAATACGTCCTATTACTATCAACGCTCACATAATTTTCGAACCGCAGTATATAATTTCGGTACGTCTCCTGAGCCGGTTCCCAAGCTTCGAAATTAGGAACGAACGCCGTGTTTAGAATGTTGGTGTTACCTTGCACTGCTCATGAAAATGATCCAACCGAAATCTCGGATATTTGTACAATAAGTCCTAATGTCCTATATTAAGTTGACAAAAGAAGAATGAAAAAATAATAATGAAAAATTCCCGGCACACTAAGAATTATAACACTAACCTTTCTACGTTTTTCATACCCAATATGTCCGGAATCAACTATCCATTCTAGTGCACAACAACAATCTACTGGTTTTTTGTTGGCGAATTTGTTATTTGTGGAGTTCTATAGCAGACTTACTAACAACTAAATTATGTGGCTCATAGCCCAAATCTTCTGTTGTAGCTGAAATAATGCCCAGAAATACTACATACATATATTTTTAATACAAACAGTTTTCCAATTATAAACTCTTATGAGCCTCGACTGTACCTCCCCTATTTAATTCGGATTCTGCTTCCTCTCGGTGAAAAAAATTGTATTCAGTGTCTGTGTCTTCTTGTAGTGGCTCATCGCAATTATTCCAAAAAATGTAATTAAATTAGATATACACGATAAGATATCTGCTGTGATCTAATTTGATTAAAGGTACATAATGTGATAAATAAGAGTTTCAACAAAAATTTGAATCGGATTAAATTAATATGAAGAAAATTTCCTGTAAAATAAGGTTTGAGTTATGTCCCCAGAATGGTGAATGTATGGTTTCGTTTGTAAAATGCAAGGAATACGAATTTTAGTGAAAAATCTTTGTTTTTTTCAAATTTAACATTAATGAGGCATGTGTTTGCATTATATAGTTGGGCTGAAAATTTGTCAATCGCCTGAAAGATCTCTAAAAAAATGTTATCATATACCTGTTTGCTGTACACAAAATACACAATATTTTATTTAAAAACGTAAATATTTCGCGTTTTGTTCAAAAAACCTTGTTTTGATAGAAAACAAATTTAAATAAAACTTTTTTACATCTCAAAAAGCGTGGAAAAAAATGGGAAACTTGGCAAATGGCAACGCTGTTTTAGTGTTTTTTTTTGTAAATGCCCAACAATTATGACAATTTTGTTGAATGATTCGAGTCACTCCAATCAATTATAAGTATTTTACTACAGTTATGAATCTAAGGGCCATTATTACAACTTCTCGTTATACTTGGGGTTAGTTAAAGATACCTTTAGCTAAAGGGAACTGGAGGCTTACATTTAACTTATTTTCGTTATTACAACTTACAGATAAAATTTTTCAAAAATATGGCAGTGCCGGAGCAATCTCGATAAAACTGCTCAATTACACAAGTTCTTTTAATGCAGTGGCAACCGCGGGCTTAGTTTTTTGTTGTATATGCTCATTTTGTTTAAATTTGAAGTTGCCATAACTAAAATAATATATAATATGGCAAGTTCAACTATAAAGTAACCTTTAGATGTTAAAGGTAGGCTGATCCTCCCTTTAGCTTAACGATCACTTCTATCTTATTGGGTACTAATAATAACGAAAAACATTTTATCTGCCCGTTAAAATCCTCCCTTTAGTTAACGGCAAGTTGTAATAATGACCCTAAATGAGTAGGCTTATGAATCAAACATTCGAATCGTATGAGTTTGATGTCAACGTTGTACTCATACTTATTGCAATCTCTACTTATAAATCAACGTTGTAGCATGAATGATTCAGAGTAATTAATATTGTCGACTTACTTATATTGAAAATACTTTTGGTCACTAAATACAAATTTATTTTAAAAAAATATTACAACTAATATACACAATTATGGATTAGGGAAACACCTACGATACTGGTGAAATTTCAAGTAGATTTATAACAATTTATTAAAAAATAAACAATTCTTCGAAGCTAATAATTTTATAGCTTTCATGTTTTATTGTATATGAATATACTTTTTTAGTTGAATTTAATATTTTTTGTATACAAACATTTTCGGTAGTCAGAATCATATTTTCGATAAGTTCTATGCAACTGAGAAATGTCGCCATACATAACACCAATTTAATGCAAATATTCGCAATTTGTTTATTAAACACACTGTTTTAAGTGAGGGACTATTCTGTAGTATACAGAGTTTTGGACGTGGAGCAGGTGTTAGGACGAGTTAAATACGTGGAGCAGGTGAGTCCTAGAGTGTAATATTAAGAGTTTCTTTCAAGTCAATTTGGAGAGAAAGTCCATAAGACGTGCAATAGCAATGCGATCTGCCAGTCAGCCTGCCATTCGATTACTCTGATTGGTTCGAGATTAGAATGGAAAACTACTCAGATGAACAGGGGAAATATGTTCATGTGGAAATCCTGCGCCTATAAGGCGAGAATTTTTTTGTGGAACTAAAGGTGGCCTTTGTTGTGTAATTACAATTTGAGGAAATTTGAGTCATCCAAAAGTAGCCTGAGGATAGCAACAAGCCATTTGAACGGGCTTTGAAGACTGAAAGATCACTTTTTGTAGAATAGTGATAGAATCAAGCCCATCATATAGACTCTATAGTAAGGAGAATTTATCACCAGAACACTTACTTCGAACCTGCTCGGCGTTAATACATTTCAAGACAAGACACGTTATACTTACTGATTGCGACCAGCATCATGATGTTTGGCGCGGCAACAAGATTGGAAGGCATATTATAAGGATACCAAATATATTTTGTTACAATGGAATCAATTTATAATTAATCGTTTTGTAATTGATGTTTTATTTCAATGTCCATTACTCTGGAGCAGCAACTATAAAATAATTTATTCTGTTTTATCAAACTCTGTTAACAGGAAGCAGAGACTTAAAAGAATTAAATAATCCAAGTAGTAAATTTTATTATTAATGAGGTTAAATTATTATTCAGTTATTTAATTTTTTTAATATTTTTTGTAAATCTTTATTTGTTTTTGTTATTGTTGGTTTTTTTTTTTTGTTTAATTTCGCTTTAGCACATACAAATACATACAATAGTAAATAATTGATTAAATTAATTGTTTTAAAATCTAGATTTCTTATCAAATAACAACATTTCGTCTTTTTTTGTTTTGGTTTTTTTGTTTTTGGTATTCATATGTATTGTATATAAAAAAAGGATACAAATGCATAATTGAACGTGCTTCGCTGTTATCCTTCTAATGTCGATTTCTTTTCTGTGTTTTAATCGATTAATTTTAAGAAGAAGTCTTTGCTTAAATAATTAATTGTATTGTTTTATGATTCGTTTTTGATTGATCGTGTAGAGTTTAGATAAGAGCAGTTACAATATAATTGAGATTTAATTTTTAATAGAACCCTTTGACATTGAAAATAATTGTTGTTGTAGTTGTTGGAAAATAATACAATTAAAATTGACACATTTTTGGAGAATTGATATTTTGTTTCTTATGCCTTCTATTGAAATGTTTCAATTACAATAGAAAGTTTACAATGATATTTTAATTTTTTTTTAATTTGTTGTTTTTTTTTTTGTTAAATTTAATTTAATAATATTACATAGAGAATAATGTTTTGTAATTATTACAGATTTTGTTTCTTTTCTTTTGTAGTAAAAACAAAATTCATTATTATTGACACAAGTTGCAATCCGTATAATTGAATTACGAGTAATGATGACGACCTTAATGATACTAATTTTCTAAATTTAATTAAATTTTAATTTCTTTATAGTTTTTCTGTTGTTTTTGTTTTTTAATTAACTTCTTTATTTCTCTTCACGAATTAATTGTAACGTTGTGGTAATTGAATTAACGAACAAATAACGCATTTGATTGATCATTTAACATTCATTTCATTTAAATTGCATTCACTTTTTTTTGTTTTTTTTTTTTGGTAATTAAATTTAATTATTTTGTATATCATGTTTTCTTTTTTTGTGTATATATTTTATCCTATTTGTTTATTTCTAATATCATTTAATTAATCTATATTTACAAAACAAATATCAAAAAACATAAATTAATTCTTTTATTTATAATATATAATTAATACAACAAAAAAAATCAATAAACAGTTCATTAAGTTGTTGTTGTTGGCATTTTCCCTTATTTATGTTTCATCAGTCAAGAAGGGAATAATAATTGCCTTGATTAATTGATATTTTTTTTATTATGAATTCTTATTTCATTATTTAAATTAAATTAATTGAGATTGTTTTCTTGAATGTTTCTTTTTTCTTTTTAACTTCACTTGTATCTTGTTGTATCGAACTCTCTAAATAGTTTATTTTTAATTGAGTATTTTTGTATATTTCATTAAATGCAATTGTTTTTATTTAATTTTTTTTTCTTTTTAGCTGTCTTCATTGTCTTATTCATTTTTTTGTTTATTTTTCTTTGAAATTCAATTAAAACTAAATTTCGATGTTTTCTTTTATTTTAAAAAAATGTAAAAACAAATTGTTTCAAATTTATTTTAGAGGAGCGGATATGATGTACGCTTAATTAAATGTTCATTTTAATAAGAAATAAACGCTTTTCGATATGTTGATAATAAAGAGAGAGAGAGAGAGAGGGAAAACAAATGCAAATTGATTGATTGGTCATGTAATTCCTTAATTGGTAATACTTGATGCAGACAAAGTCTAAGCCTTATTCATCGATGATATGTTATCACAAAATGCCGAAGGAGGACTCAGATTTTTCTCATTGATAATGTGATGATATTCTTCGGGTACATGAGCTGTTGTCGACAATTGATTTTTGTTTTTGAATTTCGTTGGATATAAATGTCCTGCCATTGTTGAACCAATGGCTAGGGTGTCAGCGTTGCTAAGAGTCTCCATGGCACGATAGTCAAAAAATGTTGACATGTTATCGTTCGGTATGCCTAAAAGATGAAGGGGTTCAATACTGTGTGGTAAATGGTGGCGATAATTGTCGTGACCATCACCGATCACTCCGGTTTTAGCATCGCCACCAAGTAGTTTGCCTTTTCGTCTGGGTGTAATGGTAAGGAAATCGCCATAACTCTTGTTATGGCATGCTAGAGATGCTGCAGAGCTAAGAGGAGTTTTGGCTTGTCCCACTAGTCGTTCATGCTGCTGTGCTGAAAGTTGGATTCCGGTAGCAGCGACAGGTGCGGCTGCCTGATTGCCGGCCTGTTTTAGAATTTCAACATAGAAGCCCGACTGGACAATATGCGGGGAGGGGAGGCCGTTAGAAGTGCATTGGAACTCACCGGCGAGGCTGTTCCCACTGTTGGAACTATTATCGGCATTTTTTGATCGCCCTTTGCTGGATATACTGCCGGACATATTTGAATGGTTGGCTGAATTTTTGGCACACTCGTCTGAAGCTTGTCGCTCATGCTGTTTGGGTGACTGCATTTTGTTACTTGATTGCTGCTGCTGTTGCTGTTTACGCTGCTTGGGTGGCGGGTCAAAGAGCCGGTAGTCGAGCGGCACCGCGTCCATGCTGCTATATTATTTAACATCGATGATAGTTTTAAGAGTTTACAAATTTGTATAAAAATTTAAAAAGTCAACAATCGATAAAATGATGCGTATTTTTAATAACTTGGATATATTGGACTTAAATATACGTACATACATATGTATATTAATATAATAATAATCTATATGTATGTATGATATATAGAATGTAATTAAAGTTTTAACTTAAGGTATATGGATAACAAGACATGCAACTTTAATTCACAGATTAAACTAACATTTACAGGCAATACATTCCAAGTAAAACGAAATATAAAAACTACGAATACGATCTTTAGGTACCATACGAGTATATGTACACATGTAATTTGGTAGTTAATAATAAAGGCAAAACAAGGATTATATAGATGCACTAGTGACCAAAGTGACTAAAGCAACCATATCAATCTAGTAAAAATACTATTCCGAGAATTTTGAATTTAAATCAAAACAACTTTCAAATTTTTTCAAAGTTAAAAATTTTGTTTTATATAATTTTATTATTTTTTCATAAATTAATAGGACCCGAAAGAGAATATCTTGAAAGAGATATCTTTACAAAATCTCAGGTTTGTTTTTACCAGATTGGTATGGAAATGTTTAAATATTAAGTCAGTTGATTTGGTGTGTATCACTAGTTCATATTATTGTGTAAATGTTGATAGGCCCCTAATTAGAATTTTTAGAAGTCGAATTCTTAGGTATAAGAAATATCGGTTTTATGGAGAATTTCACATAATTTCTTGTTGTTCGAATATGGGGCAACTTTTGAAAAAACTGTATTTACTACTCCACGATAAAATTTTAAAATTTTAGTTCGATTTTCATTAAAACCTGCATTTAATAAAAATATGTTTGAAGTCGCCGTGGTCTAGTAGGTAGTGTGTTGGCTTATTAGACGAAGAGCCAGGGTTCGAGCCCCAGGCCAGACATCAAAATAAAATACAAAAAGTATTTCTTCGGCGACTTCCTCTCAGCAGATTTCTGGCAAAAACTCTGAGAGTAAATAAAATTGCCATGAAAAGTTTCTCAAAAATCTGTCGTTCGGAGTCGACTTTAAACTGTAGGTCCCACCACTCATGCATAAAATTAACACACACAACATAAGTGGTGTGAGAAACTAGGTCGTAATCCTAACTGAAGGGTTGTAATGACCAATTATGTATGTATGTATGTATGTTCTGATGAAACAAATTCTAATATCTGCTCTGTTCTTTCTGACTTCACATTCAGACGTAAACGAACTTTTAGAATTTCTTGTCGCGTCATTGTATTCAAACAAACATTTTCATCCGTCTTTTTTTATTTGATGACAAAACTTCGTCGTGGACAAAACAAATGCTCCTTTTTTCTTACTAAATATCAATTTAAAGACACATAGGGCCGTTAAAGTTGGGTTTAGTAAAAGGTAAATTTAGCTAATGTGAACTTTAGAGAAACTTAATTTAAATAATTGAAATATTCCAATAAGTGAAAAATTTAAAAAAAGGGTAACATGTCATATTTCCTAATAAAAGTTGAAATTTTATCAAATTAGAATTATTATTGCGTGTTGCCAGTGCTGCCAAGGTTAAAAATGTTGTCTGTTTTGAGATGCAAATTATTAAACAATTTTTTTTTAGTTTTTAATACAAATTTTGAGGTTCTGAATGAATAAGAAAATTCTTTGTTTTCATTTTGAAATTTTTTCCCTAAATAAATACAAAAATGTAATATAGTTTATTTAGACAGCATTCAAATGGCACCACGATGCTAAAGGAGGTTTATTTAATTAACTAGAATTTTTAGAAATTGAATTCTTAGGTATAAGAAATATCGGTTTTATACAGAATTTCGAATAATTTCTTGTTATTCGAATTTGGTACAACTGAGAAAAAGACTAAACTTACTACCCCACGATAAAATTTTAAATTTGAGTTCGATTTTCATTAAAACTTGCATTTAATAAAAATATATTCTGATGAAAACAGTTTCTATTATCCCCTCTGTTCTGACTTCACATTCAGAAAGAAAACGAAGTTTAGGAATTTTTTGGTGCGTTACTGCAGTCATTGGTTTTATTTGATAAAAAAAAAACTTTGTCATGGGTAAAACAAATGCTCTTTTTTCCTATTAAATATCAATTTAAATACACTTCGGGTCATTATTACAACTTGTCGTTAAAGTTGAGTTTAGTAAAAGAAAACTTTATCTAAAGTGAACTTTAAAGTCACCTTTAACTTAAATACTTGGAATATTCCAAAAAAATTTCCATCGCATAATAATAGTTGACAGATATCAGTAACTTTAAACATATTTTTCATATTTCCTATTAAAAGTTGAAATTTTATCAAATTAAAATTATTTTTGTTTCTCAAAAACCAGTGATGCCAAGGGCGGTCTAGGACACGGGTAGAATGGCACGTAAAAGCTGACCAAGGCTGGATGAAGGGCGCACAATGGGCCTGCTTAAACTCCAAAGGGCAAAGGGCGCGCTGAGTGTGGTTGTCGGGGTCATTACGGGGCATTGCAGTTTAAATCGCTTCATCAGGACCTCCGAGTGGTTTCGAGACTAGGGGATAGCGGAAAACTGCGGTAACACAATGGGCCCTATGCAGCCTAAGTGTGTCCATCCGATACTCTTGGACGAACAGACAGTTCTACCTACCTACCTATGAACATATGATTTATGACCGATTCACATAGAATCCGAGTTGAATTTAACCCGCAGTGTTGAAATAGCTGTTCTGTTATGTGTCTTTCTTTTCAAACAGTACTTCTTTATTAAGGTATGTAACTTTTATATTTTTGTCCTACGATAATTACCTTGAAAGCTATCAGCTATCAATTTATGTTTTGGGAACACCAAATTTCAACTTTGATGCAAAACGTTTTAAAAAGGGAACATGAGACATTTGTTTTCACATCTTCTTTCAAAATTGGAATTGTGTAAGTTAGGGCCTTTCTACATAAGAACATCGCGGAGAAACATTAAAAATTATGTTCGTTAAAGGTGGAAGAATGGCTAAAAAATAGAAAAACACACGAACATACTAATATAGAAGTTAATAACATAATTGTTTATCGCGCAGTAATAAATATTGAAACTCAAAACTTTGTCTTTTGTATTGTAACTGAATTTTAAAAGGAAAACTCTATTCCTTAACATAATAAAATAAAACTTAAAAAAAACAACTATCATATTAAAATATATATTTAACTTAGATACAAACAAATATTAAAAATAATATATGTATTTCAACAAGAAGTTCTCTAAACACAAAATATTTAAATTTAATGGCTTTACCCCTTTGCCCAACACACTACCTATTAGACTACGGCGACTTCTATAAATGTATGTATGCCTGCAACATTGCCCGCAAACCTGTTTGCTCTGGCAAAATTCTTGTTTCTATGAGACCTCTGTAAACCTCTTAGTAAACACCAATAAAACTACTGTTTTTTTAATTTACGATGATCACATACATATAATGAGTATATGCTGGTTTCTACCTTTGAGTTACTTCTCAAAAGTCTGATTCACTCGTCTGGCTTGAGTGTTAGACTCTCTCTATCTTTTCTGTCGCCGGGTATGCCCTTATAAACCGTTCTTCCTACCCAACAGAAAGATTCTGGTCTGGTTTTATTGCATTTATGGGTTGATTATGTATTGCATGCTGTATTTGCATACATAAATTTCTTATTTTAAAAACATTCATGTACTATATCTAAGATGAATGGCATCTGATAGTATGCGTATGTAAATAAGTACACATTTACGGTTAATTTGTGTTTTCAGGAATACATTTGAATTATTTTAAGGTTTAAAAAACAATATTTAGTCTGAAATTATCGTAATAGGGGTAAAATTAGGCAATTATTTCATAAGAAATTTCACCAAAGAAATGGACATCTATCTGTGCTTCCAAGCAATATCATCCTTAGTCGAAAATGATACTTTTTATATACAGAAATAAGTATTTCTGAAAAAATTCAGAAAGTGCATTAGAAAAGCTTCAAAACTTAAACTTAAACTAAATGAAGGTCCCATCTGCTTAAGAGAGGCGCTTATTATAAATGGGGCTTCATTACGACTTAGGTCAACACGTTTTTAATAATCACTTTTTAAATTATATTATGAACTCAAATTGACTTAGGGCCATTATTACAACTTGCCGTTAACTAAAGGGAGTATTTTAACGGGCAGATAAATTGTTTTTCGTTATTATGAGTACCCAATAAGTTAGAAGTGATCGTTAAGCTAAAAGGAGGATCATCCTATCTTTAACATTTAAAGGTTACTTTATGTTTAAACTTGCCATATTATATATTATTTTCATTATAGCAACTTCAAATTTAAACAAAATGAGCATATGCAACAAAAAACGAAGCCCGCGGTTGCCACTGCGTTAAAAAAACCTGTAATTGAGCAGTTTTATCGACACTGCTCCGGCACTGCTGTATTTTTTAAAAATTTTATCTGTAAGTTGTAATAACGAAAATAAGTCAAGGATAACTTTACAGTTCCCTTTAGCTAAAGGTACCTTTAACTAAACCCAAGTTTAACGGCAAGTTGTAATAATGGCCCTTAGACTGTTATTGCACAGGACTACAGATGTATGTACGCTTGGAAGAAACTTGCCAGATACATAATAACCCCCATTGGACGGGTATAGCATTTAACAGAACGTTATTGCTTTATATCGAGAGGAATATGCGCAGCGGCCGAACGTCGTGAAACGCAACATCTGGCAAAAACGTTACCACTGTTTGTGACAGTGCGGAGGAGAATTTTATTACCTGCTAGTGTTGTCGAATGGTGAATAAATGACAACTAGTTTAACAGATGTAGCTTTAACAAGATGACCGCTATTAATTGGCAAAATTCTGAAGTTCCGTTATTAATTGGAGAAATTTCAATTGAGCAATTATCATAATTTCAGAACTCGAACGTAATTTTTATTAAACATTATTTTAACTTCAGGGACCAAATCGCCGCATTCGAAATCGAGTACTTTATTATCGAAGTGTGGTTAACGTGTGTCTCGGTAATCGTTATCGTAACGTATCTACCCGTAGTTGTACTCGATTGGTAACCGGTCATCGAAAACAAACAATTTAAGAAATAATACAAATTTAGATATTCAATAAAAGTACTCAGTTCTCTAGTATATGTAAGTCAAACTATGTATGTAGATTGAACAACATTGACATTCAAATGAAAATAAATAAAAAATTTCCAAAAAAAAAAATAATTAAAAACAGATTATATTGGTATGTGGTAGATAGAAATGAGATATTAAAAAAAGAAAAAAGTATGGTATTGTCGTAATGATAACGAACTAACTAATAATGGTCGCTTGCCTATTGGATAAGGAGCTCTTGTGATATCCTACACTATCACTACTACCACTGCCTCCGCTGCCAGATGACTTCAATATGATCAAAGCACTGGGACTACTGCGGTTATTATTGGCGATTTTCTGTTGATGTGATGGCTGTGGTTGAGTGGTGGTAATGGCCGCAAGGGTTTCATGCTTGGAAGACGATGCAAAACGATATGAGGGTGATGGTGATGGCGGTCGGGGCGGTTGCTGGTTGTGTGCAATTGTGGTCTCGGACATAGGTTGTTGGATTAAATGTACAAATTGATGTGGAGGTTTGGGTTGAATGCGGATTTTTGGTTTAGTAACCTTCTCGGAAGAGGAGTGTGTTGGGTTTTGGTTAGTAGTGCATGCAGGGGTAGTTGATTGGGAGTAATTGGTTAGAATTTTAGTGGGTTTAATAATTCGGAAAAAGGATTTTGTGGACTTAAACGATGGTCTTTTGGGATTTTTGGCAGTAATTTCGTTTGCCGACTCTGATGCGGCTCCATTAGAAGTGTGTAAGCTCTCGTTCGTGGAATCTTTCTGATGGTTCAGTAAAATGTTTTCTAAATATTGGGAGTTAATTTAAATAATATATTGGGTTAGGCAAGGCTAGTAGTAGTACAAGTGTGAAGTATTAGTGGAAATGACTGTAAACAAAGTCAGTAAATGCGATGCAATGCAAGTGGTGTTAGTGGCGTGATTATGGAATAAGTTTCGCAAAACAGGTGTCATTAGGACAATTTTTAACTGATTATTGTATGTGGAATGATACGGGTTAGGTTTACATTGCAGGTTAGTTATGAATATTGTTAACGAGGTTTGATGATTGTACAGTTTAAATAAATAAAATAGGTACTAACTTACTATGAAGTTGAGGCCTGCTAAATACCGACAGGCGTTCTTTATTACTGCTACCGGTGCGTGGACTGTGGCCATGGACTTAAAAAAAATAAGTTTTCCTAAGACGATTTTTTTTAGTTTTAATCATAATACTTACTGTTATATCCAGAATTATCTAATTGACTGGAAGCATCGGTGCGTGTACTTCGATTGTCTTCTCTAATACGTTCACCACTTAGATCACTGTCGCTGTTTAAACTGTCATATTCTTCGGATTCGGATTTTATCGCTTTGGAACGGCGCTTGTGTCTCTTCTCAGTATTTGTATGACTGCATTCTCCACCACCCATTGAAATGTTACCACTACCCGACACAGATCGCTTCACCTTCAGACCAGAACTGGATAGCGTATTGTCGTCACCGCTTCGGGGATCGTACATGGGCTGCATGCCCTTACGGTTGAGTGGTATATTGGCCGATTGGTTTTCGTGTTCTGGTAAATGGAATGTAGCGTAAGGATATATATCTTCAGAGTATTCAGGTATGCGCTCAAGTGCAACAACCGAATCTCCCGGTGATTGCTGACACGATTTGCGCATCGTACCATAATATTGCTCACGGTGTTGTAGGTCCTTTCCCTCGCTGCCAGGCGGCCTCAATGTGTCCACATTGCGTGAAAAAATATGCCGAGGATCTGAAAAACATTGTTTTACAACAGTCGCAAATAAATCTCTAAGTCAGCGCCTAACTTACAGTTTTTGAAACAAATACAGGCTCCGACCAGAGCCAAAATTGTACCAAAAATAGAAGTTATAATCACAGCTATTAAATGGGCATCCCGAAATAAGGAATTCATTTCTGGCAAATCACTCTGATCCAGTTCCCCTGGCATTCCACTAAATCGCAATGTTTCAAAAGTATACTCTTTGACGCTAGATCCAGCGTTATTGTGTGCCGTCACGCGCAAATTATACAATGTACCAGCTTCCAAATCACCAATTGTATACCGAGTCTAAGTAAAATAATTGAAAGGTTATAGCAAACATTTTAAGAAAATATAAAACTCAACGGGCACTACTTGAAAAATAAATGTCCTTTAAGATAATGAAATTTCAAAAATGGAAAAGGAGACATTTATCTTTCACTCTTTACTAATAAAACCATTTCTATGGATTGCCAAAGGAAATTATGAAGCCGCTTGATGTACGAATGCGAATGAAACTATTAATTTATAGTATGATGTTCAGCTACTAAGATATTGTATGGGATGGACGGTATGTTGAAATGAGGAGAACTTACATGAGACTCAATGCGGCTGGACACAATTATCCAGTCACTTGCGATACCATAACGTTTGAATTCAATGCTGAAATATTGAATGGGACATCCACCATCCTGCCATGAAGATAATTCTATGAGAGCTGAGGTGATATTCGCTCGTATAAGGTTATGTTTACTAGGAGGATTTGGTTTATTTCCTGAATGTATTAGAAGACAAAAACACCATTCAATTAGAATATTCATTATATTTTTGAAATGAAAAACTCACCTTGAGTTTTGGCAATTTCTATAGAGCTAGTAGCACTCGTGCCAATTTTATTAAACGTTACAATGGTGAATTGGTAACTTGTGCCACATTGGAGATCTTCTAATAGGTGTGAATTAATACGTCTGTCCAATTGAATTTCTTCCCAATCACCAAACTCCTTGCGATAGGTCAAAGTAAATCCTCTTAAAGGAGCTCCACCAATATCATCGACTCTCCATTGCAATGAAACGGAATTCGCCGTTGTTCCTATCACGGAGATAACTGGTGCTGATGGAGGTACTATTAAGACAGTTTTTTTTTAATAAGAAATGGGGAGAAAAAATTATTCTTATTTATGAAATGAGTACCTTGAACAAATAGCTGATAAACAATGTGATCAGAACCAATAGCGTTTCGTACTACACAGGAATAATTGCCTTCGTGAGATCGTTGTATACTTCTTAGTGTTAAGGTGTTATCGTTGCTCACTTCAAGACGGAAGTGTTTCTTTGAACGAGCATTGAGTACTTTCCATTCGGCATTTGGTTTTGGAGTTCCTACATATAAGCAGGGTAACTTCATATCCACTCTCCAGCTTACGCTCAGCGTTTGACTGAAAGATATGATGGCTGCAGGTACAGATGAGCTGGGAATAAGTTTAATAACGGGAGTACTAGGCCCTTGACCAACTCTTGTAGAGGCTGTAACCCAAGCTTCGTATGTTTCTCTGGTCGATAAATCCTTTGCTTCAAAATGACGATTCTGAGCAGGCAAGACTTCTTTCAATATCTTCAGTTCTTGGCCTTTGTCTAGTATTCTTATATAAACGTTATATTTAGTCACAATGCCATTGGGTCTTCGGGGCGGTAACCAACTAATAATAACCGAAGTCTCAGAATTTACAACCGACTTGACACGTTCCGGTGCATCAGGTACGGCTTCCTCGGTAGTACATGATACAGTTGAGCTGACCACGCCTTCACCAGCTCTTGTAAACGCCATTACTTGAACACTGTAATTCGTAAACGGCTGTAAACCATGTAGAACTGTGCTAAGAGCAGAAGTTATTTTTGTTTCCCTGGCACCATACTCGGAATCAAAATTTCCTGGCTCATAAAGTACTTTATAGCCTTGAATGACACCATGATGATTCTCTTTCGGTGGAGACTGCCAAGAAATTTGAATGTTTTGTGCAGTTAGGGCAATACAAGTTACGCCTTGCGGCGGTGCTGATGGAGCATCCTCCAAAGTATGGCCTAAAGCTACTTCACTTGGTGGTCCATCACCTTTGACATTAAAAGCTGATACCGTTACCGCATACTGGGTGTACTTCTCTAAACCAGTTAAACGGAAGTCATTAAGACCTTCGCCTCCCAGGCTGCTAACTTTAGTGAAGTTTTGAAAATTATCAGTTGAGCCGTGCTTTTGATATGCAATTGTATAGCCCAGAAGTTCTCCATTCCAAGTATCACGTTCAGGCGGTCGCCAAGTGATAAGAAGTTGTTGGGGTCCCAAAGGTTCAGCAGAAACATCTTGAGGCCTGCCACTTGGCGCTTCGGCATCTGTTTGAACGAGGAGTATATCGCTAGGGGCACTGGTGCCCAAATGATTTTCAGCATACAAACGGAAATGATAAGCTTGTGCTGGACGCAATGAACCAATCTGAGCTGTAGTTTTATCCCCAGGCAACAACTTTTGATTATTGCCTTCATGCCATACATCTGACAAATAAACAACTTTTTATTAACTACACTACAAGAGAACTTTAAGGACTTACCTCCGGCTTTCTTGTATTGCAATATATAATTTGAAATGGGCTGAGAATCACGATTATTACCGCCTAACAGTATGCTGTCCTGATCGTTCGGTGACCAAGCCAAACTTACAGAGCGACTGCTTAAATCAGTTGCATGTAAATTTACTGGAAAATTTGGAGGTTCCTGCACTTGCAAGCGTATACCTGCCCGATCATGACCATATGAATTGCTGGCTATACACGTATATTCACCACGATCGCTGAGTATCGTTTGTAGTATGGTCAATTCGGAAACAATGCCACGACTCAGAGGAGAATCCTTAATGTGATAGCGTACGTCAAATGAAGGATCAATGCGATTGGCTTTCGCACGCCATGATATATCTAAAGGTTGATCGCCATCAGCTTCGCAACGCAGTGTTACTCGGTCACCTCTCCTAACCGTTACCTGTTTCTTGGACACCGTTACGGTAGGACCAACTTCAAGAGTTATATTAAGTTTATATTCTTATTACTTCGATAGAAATTCAATGTTACCAACTCACCGTGCACCGTTAGCTTAATGAGTTGACTTAGTCCTGCCCCAATGCCATTATTGGCTTGACACAAATAACTGCCCTCGTGTTCACGACCTACCTTTGGTATAATTAATGAACCATTATTATGTGTTTCAATAACTGATTTAGAGTTGCCGTTTGGTATGCCATAACTTAATTCACGATATTCTCCAGAATCTCCTAAAGATGATTTCATTACATATGATCAATGATTGGAAACCTAAACATTTCTCCCAAAACTCACCAATTGATTGTTTCCATTGCACTGTTGGAACGGGAAAACCATCCGCCTGGCATCGTATCACAACCGGGTTGCCTAATATAGCATCCTGATCGCCCGGTTTAATAATCCAACGTGGTGGAACTGTTACACACAATTTGTTCTCAATATTAATACAGACAGAAATTATTCAAACTTTAATGTTCTATATACTGGTGGTGGTGCTCATATTAATTAATTACATGCATTTTATAAATGTTGATAAATATTTTATTTCATAATCAAATTTACTTTCATTGAATAACTTTTCTAATTCCGACTTACCAGTTAAACTAAAAGAATTACAATTTTTATATCGTTTAGTAACAATAATAATAATAATTATGATAATAATAATAATGATATAAAAATCATAATGTTTAATTAAACTAAACCCAGGTTGAGAGAGAGTGAGAGAGATAGTTAGTGTTGAAGTTCAGAGTTGGAGGATACAGAAATCAAATCATAAACCAAAATTATAACACAAAAATTAAATCTGATTAATACGTTAATAAGAGACAATTGAAATGAAAATATGAGACACAGATAATATGTACTGCATTACAAAGTGCTCTTCTAGATGTTTGCAATTTTCAGTGATTCAATACGGTGCTCTGTGTTCGGGTGCTCGATCCGTGCTTTGTGCTTTTTATTTTGCATTCTCTATTTATTTTCTTTTCTTTCTTTTGCTGCCATTATTTAGTACTCTCCGATAAAAACTCCATTGCAAGTTCTGGAATGTATTACTCCATACGTGTTAATGCATTTTTTTTTCAACTTTGTACACAGATGAACTATAATATGAATGAACATACTTCCCAAAATTAAAGAGTTTTATAATAAAAAAAAATACTTTAAAATTTCACTTTCCGCTCATTTGGGTACTCTTTTGTTAGTTTCGCAAAACAGCTCTCATAAGTTGAAATTAAATTTTATACTGGAGAGTGAAGAAAAAGATTTACACCAAAATCAATAGTTTTGTTAAAACAATTTGTTCTGAAAAACACACGGCCTTCTTCCTACGCATGACCTCGTTTTAATTAAATTTAGTATTAATTGAAAGGCTCAACTCTACTGTTTTTTTCATCATCACACATAAGACATTCATTGCGTTCTGTATTTTAGTATCTTACCTGTTAAATCATAAAGATAGTAGATTGCTAATGCTAATTGCAATAACTAGAGCAACGTCTAAAATTCCTATACACTTAATAAAATAAATCACTTGACTTATTATTTTAAACGATATTTAGAAAAAAGTCAATATCCTCTTGAAATTTTGATACAACTTTGCTTTCTACATGGAAACATGTATTTTATTGATTCCATCACAAGAATTATAAGCATATTTCCTGATAGAAAGAATAAAAAATAAAATAAATGAAATTGCTTCACTCTTTTAAAATTTGTATTTTTTTTATAGAATCAAATTATTGAATTTAATATCACGATATAAATTTTTAATAAAAACTTCAATAACTAAATGTACATATTAAAGAATCTTTTAGAATGTTTTGTACAATAAAATGTTTTTCTTCAAGTTTGATCAAGAATGGTAGAATGCAAATAATCCATCAAATAAATTATAAAACATTCAGCGTACATATCACAAACTTCATTGTGATTCATTGTATATAAAATACGAATTTAGTAACACACTTAAAAAAGTCGTTAAGCCTTCAAATAACTTTTTATCATAAAATTTTAAAAAATTTCATTTAACCTGAATATGGTAAAAATAAGACATTCCTGGGTTATTTTATTTGTAATTTTAATGAGAACCGAAACCCTTAAAAACATGGTACACTTTCAAGCTGTTAATTTTTAAGGTGCATAAATAAATACTCCATTTCAAGCATATAATACAGTAAAGCGAAGAACATGTCAAATGTCTACATTTAAATTCAATTTTACTATATACATATCATAGTCGGCGACATGTATGATTCAGTTCTATTTCTGAATATCTGTTTTCAAGAAATTCATCCGTAGTCCGTAGACTTTAAAGTATATTTGGCAAAGGTACTGGCGCTAGCACGTGATTATGAAATATATTGCTACACCATGTCTTTGGCTAGATGCAATCTGTTTTCAATTAATCCAAATTTATCCCAAATGTGTTACTGGACATAGCATTACCCAACATTGAGTGCCCCGTTGTCTTGTTCGTAGTGTGCTAAACTGCAAGTGTTGAGGTCTAGGATTCAATTCCCACCAGAGACCCTGGATGTTTTGTGATTGTATGATCATTAATATTATAGAAAAATAAAGTGAGAATTATTACAACGGAATTCTTAAGAAAAAAGTGACTAAGCTTTTACAATGTTCATTAAATAAACAATAGTTCAAAATAAAAGAATTTGTCGCATTTCTTTTCCCTTACAAACTATATTTCTGTCATCTCATGAATGTTGGTCTTAAAAAAAAGTAGAGTTAGCACTCGTCGGTTATTTTCTTGTACGGTTGCGAGGTTCAGAGTAAACTATTTGCCAATCACATTAGTCTGTGTTATTTGAGCGTGCTGTACCAGATATATAAATTTTTTTATTTTTTTGTACGACTGAAGTACACGTTTTGAATAAACTCGGCATCCATATTATCATATCGTCATTATTTCCAACCTTATCATCCCATTCTCTTTTTTAGGTGGCTGTTTGACTTTAATCTTTGTATTCTATCGGAGTAAAAAACTCAGCTGAAGTAAATTGTACTACAAAGTTTTTCTCCATTTCTTCCTTTTCAACATTTTTAAGAACATCCGGAGCTAATGTATCAATATAGATCTCGGTAACCAATTTTTCTCATGCAGTCATGATAATATTTCTAAGTTCCAGTGTTATTACGTTGACTGGATCATATTCACGGTACCCACAATGTACAAAAAAGTTATATTTGACCATCGATCGACATGTTGAAAAAGGAGGAAGTCGACTTTATCATCTCCATCTTCACAGAGATTGAAATTAATCTCATTGAGAATATCCGCAATCTGTTGATCTAAGAACAACTACATTAACGAACATTTATATTTACTTGAGGTACACATACTCATATGTTTATACACCAAAATATAAAATTACTTTTTGAATTTATGAAAAAATAACATAAATTTATAACCAAAAATTCAAGTATAAAAAATTTACTAATGAAGCGAAGTTTATTTAAGATAATTTATATCCATTTCAGGATACAAAAAAGACCCCAAACTATCAGTACATGGTAAAAGTAAATATAACATAAGGTTCACATATGTATGTATTCTTAGGCTCTTAAAAGGTTAATTTCTATTAATACTGGATAACTGAGAATTTAACACACGTGTGCAAAAAAAAAAAAAATAAAAATTTGTTCATAAGGGACAAAGCTTAATATTTGCTATTTTTTAACTGAGTCTACTGTTCACCATCGCTTAGCAACGCTCCTTTGGCGTTGTCTCTTGACAAAAAACCCAAAAAATTTTTGTATTTAACAAATGTTGCTTTACTTATCACTCCATAGGTAAACCTTTAGATTTGAGATCCTGTGATTAAGCTGGCCTATTATTATTATCGATATTGTTTTATCCCATGTGAATAAAATGCGGTTTTGATCCTTAACACACATAAAACTCCATATGATTTAATCTTTTTTCCTAAAACTCCGCAGACTAATAAAATTCGAAATTTCAAGTTCTTTTTTATAGGGAACGAGTATATTCGTCTTTTAACTGACACGCAATTTTTTTCTCACGAAAAATGCTCACCAAAATTGCTTGGAACTTAATTGAAATTACTCAATACATACAATTTCTTATTCATGATATAAGAAGCATAAAAGAGGTGAACAAAATTAAAACGAATCAGATTGAAAGTTTTAACATTTATGGACAAATTAATTATTTTTCTTTCAAATTCTTTCTTTCTTTTTAATTGCGGAATCTGAATACATAATTAGAATTACAATATTTTCTTTAGAATAAAAAATTTTTAATATTTCAAATAAGTAACAAAATAACTGGAAATTGAAATTTCCATCAATATACAGAAAAATATTGGTTTATTGACTTTTAAGCCTATAAGTTTTAACAATCCATCAATAGGAAAACAGACTTTCGCTGTGCCTTTTTCACGAATGTGAACAAATTTGATCCGAGTGCATGTCTATCTGTATACATATGAAATGTGTCCTTCTTTATATGGAATATGCAAATGCATTACAGAACGTTAAGAGCAATACATTCCACGTCTTCTTTTACAACTTGTGCTATAACAGTGAGAATTAGTCGAGTGCCACACATTTAGTGAATATTATAGTTTTTTTTGCTCTTTGATGTGCTAGATTGTACAATTTACCCGATACTGAAAGCATTGCCACGTATTCAACAGATCCAGCCCGATTTGTAACACGGCACGTGTAGTTACCATTGTGGCGCGATGTGACATTGTGGATCGAGAGAATGCTAGAAAAGGGCGCATATTCATTGATAGTCAACGAAGGATCTGGTGATTTAAATGGACTATTTCCAGGTCCGCTGTTCATTTCACGTTGGAAATTTTCATCATCCAAGTTGCTAAGATTACTACCAGTCTGTATTGGAACATCATCCTTTAGCCAAGTTATATTAAATGGCTGATCGCCTTGACTACTCGAGCACATAAGTTGTGTTCGCATACCTTCGGTTATTTCGTCTTCAAAACTAAAGGGTGAAATACGCGGCGGAACTAAAGAAAGTTTAAGAGAGATATTTATGTAGAAATTAATATTATAGATTGAAAATAAAAATAAAAATTTGAACTGAATACAGTTGAGATGAGTATCTTAGGGCATTAGGTAGGTAGGTAGTATGTAGTTAGGAAACGATAGAAGAAAATTCAAATTAAAACTCGTCATCTTACTACTTTCGTAAAATGAAAAAAAAAACAAATCATAGAATAAAAATCATAATTGTAGTGCTTATAACTTATAACCTTAAGCAAATCCATGCACTTATATGGTAAATATAAATCGTAATACATATTTAGACTCATGCGACGTAAATTTCTGTAAATCTATATATTATAATATGTATGTATGCTTCAAACTACATTTATAGCGGTATATATGTATATATAAATGTAGCATTTAATAAATACAAGTTAATGCATGCATTCATCAGTCATATACCATTAACTCTTAGCTGTGCAGAGTGCGATACAGTTGCGGCATCGTTTTGGACGCGACATGTGTAGGTGCCGCTCTGAGCCCGCGTCACACTTGTTATGCTGAGGGCACTGGTGAAATCATCATTTTGGCGAATTGTCACTACGCCGCCGCCTCCTTCACCACCGCTACTACCATCATCATTCGTGTAAGATATGGTACCATGGGCATTGGCATGAGCATAGTTGATCGAAGTCGGATGTGAGCCGGAGCCCGATGCAGCAACGTCACCGGTACCACTAATCCCACCGCTAACACTGCCGCTGTTGCGTGCACTATGCGTAGACTGCATCGCTGCAGTCCCCGCCGTCTGTAGGGGTTTTCCATCCTTGAGCCAGGTGAATGTGAGCGGTAGATCACCGGTGCCAATGACACATTGAATGCTTGTACGATCGCCGACATTCAGATCGCGGGCGAATGAAAATGGTGTAATCTTGGGCGGAACTAAAATTTTATATATATTTTTGACATTTCTACTGTTTCTTTCATTTGTATTTCTTTTTTTTTTTCTTAATTCTTAAATTATTTTGACTCTTACACAAGATAAACAACTACTTCTTCTTGTTCAATATTTCATAATTTTATACGTCTTTGGAATATATCGTACAAAAAACAATTACGAATATCCAATGACATTTAAGATGTGAGATGTCAATAGATATTCTCGCCTATTTTTAGTATTTTGAACATCATTTGATAAAAATCTCTAAGTTTGTAATTGAAAATAAAGTTGAACCATTTGCAAATGGAAACGATTAAAATAAAATTCCGATATTAGTTACATTGTTTTGGAATTGTTTCGTATAAATTTCAAATAAATTTCAATTCTTTGAGAATGAAACGATATACTTTCCACCATAACGAATGTGGCGAGGAGCGTCGAATATATCAGTGATTGTATGTGACAAGCGTTCGTCCAGGCATGTACTTTGTTTATGTTGATCTCAAATCAAATCAAATAATCTTTTGATTTTCAATAAAATTCTAAAAACTAAACTCTAAATATCTCATATTTTGGAAAAGGTTAATTTGGGATATTATTCATTTAATCCTTAAAGTCTAATACTGAAGGTAGTATAAATTATTACGAAGTAATATTTAGAAAAACCTCAAATCAAGTTAAAGTTAAGTCTTGTATCATTTACGAAACATATAGCATATATACAGTGAGCATCAAATGAAAATAAACACTTCTCTTTATTTGAAAAATGTGTGGATTATATTCATAAAAGCAGTGAAATATAACAAAAAACAGTACTTCGTTTCGTTTCATTGTAATACAGATTAAAATTCATTTCATAAAAATCGAGCAACATTGTTTCCTTAGATGTTACTACAATTGTTAATAAAATGTACATTTTTGTCAAATAAAATGGGGTGTTTACTTTCATTTGGCGATCACTGTATATACCATATGTATACACGTATACCTTTTCTTAAGCGTTTCCCATCTTTAAATAAAATAAAGTGTGTGTGAGATATCAACGATATTTTTTTATACATTTAAAAGACTTCCTGATTTTCAGCACGGCTTCTCTGGATGAATGTATTCGAAATGTCAAATTTTCGATGACATATGTATATCCACTGAATTTGACCGATGATATGGGATGGGTTGGCTTTGAGAACCGCCGTAGCTTATTCGCATTCAACTGCGTCTTAAGAAAATCCCATTAGAAATGATCTAACAGAGTAAATCGTATAATCTCATTGGCCACTTCCACGTCGTCTCCACGTAAAAGGATCATGCCCTCAAGTCGTTTACTAATAATATCCAACATAGCATGTGCTTTAAACACCTATTCATTAACCTATTGAAACCGAAAGACGGTGGTCTCCAGACCATCCAATTCATGCAACAAATAGTTGGGAAGTGATGACCTGGACAATGTCGAATATGAAATTGAATTGATTCCGTCAGTTCTAAATCCACACCAAACAGTGACTGTTTTGGAATACGTTGAATATATTTGAATCTTTCATGGAGGAATCGGCTGAAAATGATTTGATGAGTTTGTTAATAAAACTTCTTTTGTTTTGTTTATAACTTTTGAAACAAATCCTTGGCTAATAAATGTTTCAACTAATTTTGCTTTCTTTGTCTTTGTCTTCCCAAACCGTCATTTTTCTTCTAAAAATATTCAATGTTTGCAATTTAGGTTTTACTTAGAAAGACCTCTTTAACAAAGTCTCTGCTCAGTTCCGTAAATTTTTGCAATTTCGATCAAATAAACGTATGTATGTATGTAAACAATTTATCAAGTCGAAATCATATATATTTCGTAGGTGAGTTTGAAACTGTGCGTGCGTAAACTCATTCATATTTCAATAAACTAACCGCACACAGATGATTTGTTGCATTTAGCCAACCGCAAAGTACATGTTAATATTTGTCAGAGTGGACGACCGCATGGCACATAAACAACAATGCCCCATAATGAGGATTTACGCGTATTCGAATTAATATGATAACCAAACAAACATACAACTGTGGCGGGCGCTGCACCTCGCGCCGCGTTCAAATGCAAAGTGCAATTTATTTTATAAATAGAATAGAAAAAATCAAAAATGAAAAATTAAAAACACAAATTCTTTTCATTACGAAAAGATGGATGTTACATTAAAAATTTCAAAAATAATAAACAAACACAATCCATTTCAGGATATAAAAAAAAAGATGAATTATTTTAGAAAAAATTTTTATTCAATAAAAATATAATAAACAAGTCAAATTTATTGTATGTATAAAAATATTTGTGCATTTTTATTTTCTTTTAAGAAACAGGTGCTGAGACAATAAAACATATTGTGGTAGATTAAGAAAAAAAAACGAGACAATATTTATTTTTTGCATATTTTTTTATATTTTTATTTTCATTTTTGTGCAGCAAATGTCGTGCAAAATTTGATGGATCATCACATCATTCATACGTATTGTAAACAAGTCAAAGTAAAAATGGAATACAAACAGAAAACAAAATAAAATAAATAAAATAAAAAAATTAAATAAATAATAAAGAATACTTGTGTTCAATAATGACAAAAAGGAAACATCCAAAAAAGGAAATGCCATCACACACACACAGTACGTTTTACAGATCCATACCTATCATACACATGTAAGTACGGCATGTGTATGTGTTGTGCGTATGTACAATATCATTTATGCATATTACGTATATATACGAATATCAGGATGTGCAATATGTATAATTGTATGTGCATGTGCACTTATCGATAACAGAAAAAAAACAAGCCAAATATTGTTCATAAAAGAAATGGAAACAGTAAAATATAAAATATGTACCAAAAAAAAACAGAAAAAACAAAAAAGGAAAAGCCAAATTAAGAATGATATACAAAAAGAATACAAATACAAACACAAAAACAAAAAGAAAAAACAATGTGTACTCATTGACCAAAAAATAAAAGCAAAAATATGACACAATTTCCAAAAGATTGGAAACAAATCAATAAATTAAAATCTTTTTGTTTATTTTCTTTCAGTTCTCTGTTGCCATTTCATAAATAAAATTCATTGAGTTCTTTATGCATCATTTCATCATTTTTGTGTATTATGGCTTCTGTATATGTAGATGTGTATGGTTGTACGTATGTTTTTATGGAGCTTTTAAGCTGTGTCAGTCAACAAATTTAAAATAACATTCTTTCAATACATTTAACACGTGTGCATGCGAGTGTGCCAATAGTGTAGGTAATTTATTTTTATATGTATGTGTGTACTTTCAATTAATATTAGAGCCAAATTACAAATGAAAAATGTAAATAAGTTTAAATGTTAAATATTTAATTAACATTGTTAACACAATTTTATTTTAAAAAACTGTCGTCAATAAATTTCAATTGATGACATATTTTTCATGGGTGTAAACTGTATTACAGGATTAGAGAGGGTGCCGATACTACAGGCGTGTTCAAGCCCCGGTAAAAAATATCAGAGAACAGTAAAACATTTACTTCTTCGCCACAATTTATTTACTAAAAGGTTTACCATTTCGATTTCAAATTAATTACGATTTCCAATATTTTTAAATTGTTTGCATGAAGAAAATGTTTCTCGAATATAAAAGAGAATTAAATTAATGAATGTATAAATTTACCACACGCGACATGGGTAGTGTGAGAAGCTAGGTTTTAATCCTGATTGAAGGGTTGTAATGATCAAATTATGTATCTATGTATGCATACTAATGAATATTTTATAGGCAGTTTGCACAAAAAATATTGAGCAGACACATTTCCTTATAAAACTCATACCACTCATTGTACACATGGCTGAAAAATTTGGTTAATTTGGTTAAAGTTTTCCGGCTAAGTGAAGACAGAATATTCGTTGAAACATAATTTTCCTTTAGAAATAGCTGAGCATTGTGTTTAATTACTAAAAGTTACACTACAGACGGAAAGGATGTATAATACCCGTGCATAACTTAAATCAATTATCATTTCCTGCTATTAGTTTTGATAAAACTTTTATATTTTACCTTAAACGTCTACTGCAAGAATATATGAAAAGTTACAATAAAGGAACAAAACTATGTACAACCTTTGTCCTGAAGTCCGTCCCTTGCCATATTGAAAAGAAGAAGAATTTTTATTTCGATAAAATTAATATTCATTTTCTGGCATTTTAAATTGGAATCTAAAGTAATAGTAAAAACTTGTTATGCGGAAAACAGATGTGATCCTATTGTGAACTTTCGACCCAAAAAACCCAAATCATTTATTTGTTAACAAAAAAGTTCACATAAAAATTTATGTATCATGTATGTATGTTTGGTTGGTTGATTGTACTGACAAAAATAAAAAAAATATTTGTTTTTATGTCTGTTTGTCTACAAAATGTATACATCGACTTTAAAAGAGAGCAATTTTAAAATCCAGATATTTAAACATATTCAATCATTACATAAAGAAAACCGTTTTTAAATTACAGCGTTGTGTTCATTTTGATGCTACAACCAAGCGACCAATAATGGTATTGGCAGTGAATTCGGTTGTGATAAGCCTTCCAGAGATTTCAGCAGGAAAAAATTATCCTTATTTTAAGCGCAATTATATCGGTCTCATAAAGAGATTTTAGCGAAAGATGTCCAAAATCAGTATGGAAAGTAATCAAAATCGTATTTGTATTGCGAAAAAAAAAACGAAATCTGTTTACTACTTCATGATTTATTTTAAGGATAATTACAATAATTACATGTTGCTGGCATGTACATTGAGGTTAAGTAATTCAGTCTACTTTATTATTCATTCATTTCATCGCTTCTTTAAGATAGATAGTGTTGTAGTGATAGTTTGACCACTACATCGATAGATATCGAAACAAAATGTTTCTTTTTTATTCGCTATGCGAAGGCAGTTTCTAATATCAGGATGATGTCTTGGGCCGCGGTAATGTTTGAGTTTTTAATAACATCCGGGACCATTCTCTATATTATCTTGCAGAAATGTTTCCAGATTGAAATGCAATTTTTGTTATGGCCGAATTAAATCAGTTGAGTTAGCCGTTACTATATAACATAACATTTAATTGTCCTACTCAAATGAAATCATTCTTTTAGATTCTTGCAAAAAGAATTAAAAGGAAAAACCTAATAATTTTATATATTTTTGTTTACAGATGTGTTTGCACAGCCTTTATTGTACATATAAAAAGAACTGAATATAGACGAACATATATGTATATTGTATACATACATATATACTCGTGTATGTGTACGTATGTATACATATGTATGTATTTACTTTTATACATATATCGTGTAAGCATTAAACAATATGTATACATGAAAATGTATATCTATGGACAAGCATACATCAATTTAATGCATTTCTATTACACTGTTGGCAAATTGATTTAGTTTTCCTTTAATTTTGTTTAACCATTATTTGAGATCATCATTCAGAGTACCATATATTGGAAAGGTATAGTAAATCAATATCCCATACATCACAGCAATGCGCTGACCATAAAAAATTCATAATTTAATAGAATGATTACAAAAACAAATAAGAATATGTATTTACATTATCAATTACATTGAAATAACAATTTCGACAAAGTAGTCGCGTTCCTTCAGTTTTCTACGTTTTTTTTTAAAGTCGTTGGGGAACGCCATAAAAATATTAGTTATCGCAAATTTTAAGGTTTAAAGGCATATAAATTGAAACTTTTAATTTAATTGGTCATTACAACCTTTTAATCATGATTACAACCTAGCTGCTCACACCACCTAGTGTGTGTATCTGGATTTAATCTATGAGTAGCGAAACCTTCGGAATGACAGATTTGAGAATTTGGAAAGCTTTTTATGGCAATTATATTTACTCTCAGATGTTTTTCCCGAGTATTGCTGCGAGGAAGTGTCCAAAAGAAAATTTGTTTTCATATTTCGTTTTGTTCGAGATGTCTGAGCTAGGGTTTGAACCATGAACCCATGTTAATTAACCAACGCACAGCGACGACTTAAATGGATTGAAATAGTGGCATATACAGTGGACAGAAAAAGTCTTAGTACGGCAATACATTTTATCAATTTCATGAATTTTAGCCGATAGTTTGTATACAAATTTATAGTTTACTCGTATATATTTATTTTATTAATTTATTTCTGTTTTATTATAAAACAAAAGATTTTTTAACAATTTTATAAAACAAGGGCAAAATAAGGAAAAGTTTCAGATGACTCCATATGTACCCCCAAGGAGAACCCTGAGTAAATTTAAAATTCAAAGGCCTAATATATGAAAATGTTATCCCTTGTTATAAGTTTAACATCCATTAAAGTCAACCACTCCATTTAATCCATTTGGAATTGAATATACAAGTTCTGTTTAGTGTTTTCTGGTGGCAACATGAGCAAGTTCTTCGGTTGACTTTTGTTTGAGGTTTAGCGATTACGTAACCGTTCTTTCAAATGATCTCCTAAATACGCTCTGGAAGTCATATCGGGACTTTGTGCAAGATTATTAAGCCTGTGGGGACTTTTTTGTCAAAATATATTGCCGTGCTAAGACTTTTACTGTCCACTGTTGTTTGCTATTTGAATTTTTAAATTGCGGGCGTTTACAGCAATTGGGCCTAACTGAAAACTAATTTAAAAGATGTGTGTATTTCAGCAAAAAAGTTCTTAAGATTAAGTGTACAGTACGGATATCATTTCTACTTGTCTATGAACTATAAATTTCCAGTAACAGAACTTGTTAATTTGCATTTGATGATTTGGTATTTGTAACCAAGAATACATACGATTTTTTTCAAATTCCTTTCGTTAGACTTGGAGATTTGCTTAAAAAAAATGGTCGACAGAGATCGTGAATGAAATTATATCCTTGAACTCCTCACTTAAGGTCTTGTTTAATTAGTATTAATACAGTTGTTGATGTTATCAACAACATAAGAGATTCCAATCATGGCATATTGTGAATACATTTTCTTATTTAGGTAACGTCTTTACTGCCAAAAGGTGAGCAGATGAAGACTTTATAGACAGAAATATTAAAAGTGCATTAAGTACTCAGATATCACGAAAAATATCGATGTCCACATTTACTACAAGTAACGAAAGATTCAATGTCATAACATTGGCAGGTCTCCAGGTCAGGCTACTTCAGGGTAGCCATTTTGGACCGCTTCTGTTTTCATTGTTTATTAACGACTTACCTGATACGAATCACTATTCCAATATCCTAATGTACGCTGATGACGTAAAAATTTGCTTACGTTATCGCCAAAGTTCCGATCAGAAACTTCTCCAAAATGACCTAAATTCGTTTCATTTATGGTGTAATTTAAATCTAATGCAGCTTAATCTCAAAAAATATAAATATATGAGATTTGTAAGAAAGAATCCGATTCCTGCAAACTATGATTTTGGTGGATACGAGCTTGAGCTTGTAGATAACTTCCTGGATCTAGGAGTTCTACTTGATCCCAAACTAAATTTTATTCCGCACGTAACTATGACAGTAAATAAAGCTAGAAGCGTACTTGGTTTTATAAAACGGTGGGCAAAGGAATTTAACGATCCTTATGTTACTAAATCGCTCTACACATCTCTTGAAAGGCCTATACTCGAGTATGGATCCATAATACGGGATCTTCTATATAAAAAATATTCCGACGTCATCGAATCTGTACAAAAGCAATTTCTGATGTTTTGTCTCCGAGGACTGAATTTTAATCCCACAAGTTCACCTTCTTATTCTGCCAGACTAGCATTAATTAAACTTCTAACATTTAAAAGCCGTAGAACTATGTTAAATATCTTGTTCATATTCAATGTAATTACTGGTGATATAGGCTCCAGTTTTTTAATCCATAATATCACGTTTCATGTTCCTCAACGTCCGTCACGTCATTTTTCCCCATTATCAATAAAAAATTTTAGATCCAACTACGCTGGTGCTGATCCAATAAGGAGAATGTGTAAAGAATTTAATAAATTGTATATGCTAATAGATTTTTCATCATCGAATAATGTTATAAAAAATAATGTAATAAACATGAAACGCAGCCAACAAGGAATTGCAAGATTTGTAAGCTTTTATGCATTGCTGCTGGTGAAAACCCGTGTGAAACGTTTGGATGAAATCCAAAGCGATTTGGCCCAACCTCTACATGGCGGGTTATTAAATCTTGTCAAAATTAAATGGAAAGCATTTCTTAAGGACAATGCAAACGGATTAGTATGATTTACTTTGGATCAGTCAGTTAGTGTTTTGATTTTTAAAAATCTTTTTAATTTTACAGTAGAAACGTGTTAGTCGTAGGATTATTACAATATAATCTTTACAATGCTATTATTAATTAATAAAAGGAATCAATTTTCCCACAGTACAATGAAGTAGAATCTGCCTCAACTTAAATGACCAGGAGTGTTTAGGCAATAAAATTTGTTGGCTTGAATTTGAAGTTGTGTGAAATAAAAATTTGGCATCAACTACTACTACAGTACAGTTCACATTTGGAGTCACATAGAAAACCACAAACTCGCACACACACGTTTTAATAACAAAACCTAAAGATGGCTATGCATGTCTGCATGTATGTATGTATGTAGTTGAAAAATGAATTTATCTGTCATAGAGTGTATGTGTGTGTATGTTCCATAAAATTAATGTTTACAAAACAAACAAACAAACAACTAAAAAAAGAAAATAAAACGAATAAAAAAATGAAATTTAATTTAATTTTTATTTTTGTTGATGATTTTTTTTAATACAAGAACGTGCTGTATTTCTTTTTAATTGGTGTTGTTTTATTTTCTACAATATTTGTAGAGCAAAAGAATAAGTATTTTTGTTTTTTATTTCGATTTAAAAGTATAAACAAACCAAAAAAAATGGGGGAATTAAAAACGTACACATATGCAGAAAAGAATAGATAAAAAAATAGATATGTATGTAGATTTTTTATATAAAATATCAATATATTGTAAACACGTTTGTATACACAGGGTGTCCACGATAGAAAGTGTACAGTTATTTAGATTATTGTAGGATCTGTGGAACTAGTAATGTAACTGAGTTTTCCATTTTGGTGTCAAAAATAAAAATTATCAAAGTACAATTTCGATAATGCCAGTAGTAAAAAAAGCCATTAATAAATATAGTTTGATCGATAACTTGTTATCATTTAAAGGTAACTTTTTAACGACTATTTCCTGTAAACCCGCGTTTTTTTTTTGGTGAAAAAAGGCGAACAAACAGAAGCGCTCAAATAAAAAGTTTTCTTTAAGGGATCAAAATATTCCTCATAAATAGAAATAAGTGGTATACAATTTGTTTCAGATCCGAAATTCAGAAGCTTAAGCCGAATCATTTCGGCTTAACAACAACATTTTTTCTCTGCTTTTGACAAAAGCTAAGCTAAGTTTTGCTTTCTTTAGTCAATCCACTTATCTATTTTCTAATTTTGACTAAGAGTTTGAGCCTTCTCTTGCGCTTTCGCTTTAGAAATGAAAATATTTTTCTTTTAATTTTCCGTGCTTTTAAAATTTTTTTAATCTTTCTAACGCAGGCAAATATTGAAACAAAACACAAACAAGTTTATTTTATTTATTCTGGGTACGTAGCAGCATTCTCAAGATGTGTTTGAAAGTTTTATAATCGTAAATATTTTAAAATTGTCTACACTTGGCAGAACTGCAGATACTGGTGTATAACGAATCCGAAATGAAAGCATTAGAATTCTCATCATTTACCTTAAGGAAGCATGTTATCTGCAGAGAAACATTGTAGATTCCTATCGAGCCGTCATTAAGTTATTTTACTACTTAGTTAAGGGACTATCGCCATCACAAGGGTCTGTTGCATTTGAGCAATATTATGGATATCTGCGAAATAATTTCTTTCGCTAAAATTTTTACTGACCCGTAAAACATAAACTTTGTTTTGTGACACCCTATTTATGCGATATTAATATGTATACATGTATTGCGATGCTCGTATTTCACTTTGTGTGATGATTTTTCATCGTTTAACACAATTTAATTCCATTCTATTCTATTCAGTTTTGCTATTGTTGTACTTTTTTTGTGAAATATTTTCGAAATGTTTCCTCTCCTTCTAATTTCATGGATATTTTGTCCCATTGTATATAATTTAAAAAGTTTATTTTTCATTAAAATTTAAATTATTGCCTTTGTAGGAATTTGCGAATATAAATATTTACGAATGTATGTATGATCTACATATGTAGAGATATATGTAGGTATGTATGATTGTGTTTGAGTGAGTGCTGACGATTTTAATACAAACTATAGTGCATCCATTTGTACCCCAATTGGTATTTGTTCAATTCTTTTTTCTTTTTTTTTTGTGTAGTTTTAGGTGCTTCTGTAATTTATTTTTTATTTTTTTCTATTTTATTTTCAAAACAGTACAAATATTGCAAAATTTCAACAAATACTCAAATATCAGAAATAAATATTTGAAATTGATTAAATTTGCTCCATCAATTTAAACGCATACGAACCTATAAAACCTTAAATTTGAATATAAGAATCCAACAAAAAATAGATACAAGGCACTAGATTGACGTTACGAAGAGGAATGGAACCAAAAATATTTTGTTTTATTTTTTTAAATTAAAAAAAGTCTGAAACGCTATCTTCTCGTACGTTTAAACAGGTAAAACTTAATATATTGTCGACTACACGATACTTGAACCAGCTTTCGATTCTGTTTATTCAACACAGATACCGGATATATCCTCTTACGATAATGGTTTACGACTTCACTCAAGTTGTCACTGGTGGATCCAAGTCACGCGACAAAGTCGGACGTGAATCTTTTCAGAAAAACTGAAACTTGTACAGCCACGCGGATTACTTTTCGCATATTTACTGACAGTAAAGCAGCCATTAAATCCCTAAAGATTGTGTACACCACATGTAGGAGAGTGCAAAAATTAGGCGTATCTCTGGAGGAGATAGCGAGAAGTTCGATGGTTATTCATATTTATGTTCCTGGACTTGGGGACATGGACAAACTTACACTTTAGCATCACGAAAAATTCAAATAAATTCCTATACGAGATTAGCGTTCCTCTGAAAATAGGCAAACAAATACTCTCCCAAAACTTCTTTTTTGACAAACGTAAGATCGGATAATGAATGACATCAGACAGATCTGTCCAGACATCAGATATACATATATAAGATTCCATCTAAGGAACCTCATAACAGTGATATTGGGGTACTCATAACGATTTCTGCAGATGCTGCAACGACGAGGAAGAATTCTTGGATACCCAAAATTTAATGACAAAACATGTCTAGCCAAAGACGATTTGAGAAAAATTCACACCTTTATAAGACTCGCAGGTTAGTTGTGAGATGCCAACCAGGAGTCATAATTATATGACGGAATAGGTAATATCTGCATTACAACGGGATCTTATAGAACCCAAGTAACCCTATTGAGGTGGCTGCCAGTTTAAGCTAATCTAATTATGTGAGAGTACTGTGCTTTATTAAGTATCTCTGATGATAAAACGTCACTACGTTACTACGTAACTACACTGTGGCACTACAAGCTTATTTATAAATAAATGTATTTTTAATTAATAAATGTTGGAATTTGTTTAATCTCATTTCTTCATACCAATTTTTTCTTTAATACTATGAATATCAATAAAAAAATTTAACGCCTTGTTGATTGGATTTTTGACGATCAGGTGTTGACCCATAAGGCAAAGTTGTAAATGATATTTATGGACAACCGTATAAGAAGAAGTTATCGACAACTGCATAAATCACCCGGGTATTATACCTGGGGAACTATAGGAAACCTCTGATATGATGATTCCCTGCCTGTAAAGGAACTTCTATGCCTGTCTTAAATACATATATGAACCTGCTAAGTGGAGAGACGAAGGTCGTTTTCATTCTTTAAGGCTGGGAGACTATCGACATCCACTGCGAATGATGGTGGACAACATTGAGAACGCTCTGCCATACGAATTTTACTCACTGGCAGTTTCCATTCATGTGGATTTTCAACTATGCTTTTAACCAAAAGCATAATTAATGTCTCTCTAGGGAAGTGAACTGAGACACGCCACAGGGTAGTGGTCTTTTACCCTTATTGTGGAATGTCGTAGTAGAAGAACAGTTAGAGGAACTGTTAGAGAAACCACAACGACATGGTTTTAAGGTCTATGGTTATGCGAACGATCTGATCATTTTGGTATCAGGTTTCGATCCGCATACTCTCTCTCTGAGATGTAACCAGGCTCTAAAGCATGTAACTGAATGCTGCTCATTCTGTGGTTTAAGTGTCAAGCCTCGCAAAATAGAATTGAGTTCTTTTACCAGGCGATATATGGCACATATTTTTAACTCACCGATCTTAAATGGGATTCAACTTTCCTTGCACAAGAGAGTTAATATAGGGGGGTCATTCTTGATCCCAAACTCTCATGGAAGGATAACATTATTAAAAGGGTTAGGAGAGCGACAATAGCGCTATACACCTGAAAATGGCCCGAAGTCGAAATCTGGGATCTCTACTAACCGTCACATATTGTCTCTATCAGACCGTAGTGGAGCCAACCTTGTTCTACAGGGTTAATGTTGGTAGACGTTGCAAACCAAAGTCCCTGTTGACAGAGAGACAGAGTACGCAGTCAGTGATTACTAGTGCGCGATGAAGGAACAATTGAACTTTACGCTGATGGCTCAAAGATGAGTGAGGGGGGGGCTGTAGTATTTTTTATTAAGGGTCCTCGAATTAAACTTTTTATAGGCTGCCTGACCATTAAAGTGTCTTCTAAGCAAAGGTCATGACAACTTTGAAGGCGGCGCAATGCTTGTTGAGTGACAAGATTTCACTGAAAATCTATCTTGCTCGGATGGCTAGAGCACAATAAGTCCCTAACGAACGTAACTTCAACGTCCGTCTTTACCGAAGATTTCTCAGAGAAATTTGGAATCATCCAAAGGTAGCTCGTATATGGGTTTCAAATAATTTGGATACTGTTCAATCATTTTACGGGAAGGCTCGATCTCGTTGACAATAGGAAGGTATGTGCAATATTGCCAGACTTTGCTGTACCTTGCTAGAAAATAGCGTCATCTGGACGAATTAGACGTTGATGGCAAGTAGAACAAACCAAAAACGAAATGCAGATAGTAATCACCAACGAAAGGGGTATACTTAGTATCTTTTCGAGGTACCTTTTAATGAAGCAAGACATACGGCAAATAAGAGACGAATATAGCTATTGAGCAGTAGTCTATCTAACATATCACAATTTGATGAACTGTTTTCTAATTGTAGCCGCCGTAGGTAGTGTGTCTGCTTATTAGACGTAAGGCAACGGTTCAAATCCCAGGTCAGACATCGGAGTATTCTGACAAAATTTTCTGCCATGCCATGAAGAGTTTCTCAAAAATCTGTCGTTCGGAGTCGACTTTAAACTGTAGGTCCTACCACTCATGTATAAAATTAACGCACACAACATAAGTGGTGTGAGAAGCTAGGCCGTAATTCCGACTGAAGGGTTGTAATGACCAATTATGTATGTATCTTATGTATATTTTCTAATCATTTATTAAAAATAAAAATCATTATTAATTCATCAAAAATACATAAAAAACACAGCCATAGTTTCAAATTGTCTGTTTTAAATAAAAAATATTCCTCTTCCTTTCTGTATTTATAACAGAATAAATATTTTAAACTTTCAAAAAAAGTTAATCACTCATCATCATTTTGAGATTTTGAGATTTATTGAAATTGTTGCATCATAAAATTTTGCAATATTTGTATTATTTTGCCTCTTAAACGTAATAAAAACAAAAATATTGTACTTATGGTAACTAAAAATTGCAAAAACAGAAAAAATTCGTTTCAACAGAAAATAAAAAGAAAAATTAAAATGAAAAAAAAAATAAACATTGAAAATAGTGAAGGTCTACTTACCAAGGACCTTAACTTCGACCGAACGTTGTGAGGTAAAATTGTGTTTGTTGCGGGCTATGCAGGTATATGTGCCCTGGTCAGCAGTGCGCTGTACATTTTCAATCAATAACGTGCCATTTTGAACACGCTGTCATATGTTGGTTGGGAGTTTAACGCCATCTGAAAGATGAAAATTAATGCATGAATGCTTGGCTGAGTTTTGTTTTTGGTTAATTTTCATAATGGAGATGCTAACAAAAAGAGCAAAATCTACAGAAAACTTTCAACTTTAAATTGATTTATGAAATGTGTACACAATCTCTTGTATGCATTTGTGAGATCTGCATGTTGTGTATGTTTAAATATTACCTTTTTCAATGATAACACTATCGATGGGGTATCCTGCTACTGGACATTTAAGGAAGAAGGATTTTCCAGCAACAGCAGATAATTTCGGCATTGGTCTAACATACGGCATACCTAAACGCCGGAGGGGAGGAAAAAGTTTAAAACTAAAAATGTTAACTTTTTATCCGTTATTTTATTATAATTTTTTTTTGCAATTTTTTTTGTTGTAATTTTATAATTTTTTATTTTAAGTGTTAAAGTTTTGTCATAAATTTTCAATGAAACATCATACCATAAATATTCAGTCGAGCAGTATGTGATGCTTCACCAGCGCGAGAAATTGCTTTGCATTCATAATCTCCACCATCTTCCGACTTGACAGCTGATATATTAACATGACTGATAACGTCACCGAACATTGTTACATATTGTCCAATCATAAGTCGGTCGTTCTGAAACAATAAGAAAAACAAAATCGAGATTTTCTTTACACATACATACTACATATATTTTACAGCATTACGTCGATTAAATGACTAAAATTGAATGAATATGGTATGAATACTTTTCAGAGTATATTTTTTATTTGTCTCTTTAACACAATTTATTTCACCTCACGCCGTCATCAGCATTTCGTATGTCATTTCATCAATCCAAGCATTGTATGCAATCCCTTTCGGGACAATTAACCTTTTTTCAGGAATAAAAAATAAATAAATAAAAACAGAATTACAGAATAAGAATGCGAGTAGCTGGGTGAGTCCGTCTTACCGATAAATTTCGCGTAGTTTTTTTCACAGAGTCGTCAAACACAAGCCATTTTTTTATTATAAGACCAACACTCAGGAGATGACTTCTACTCATACAGTACATTGTGTTGGAGAACAGAAAGATAGAGGGTGTTTTTTATAGAGGTATAGAACTTTAAGTTGCAATAAAACAACGATGGATTATTCGATTGACATGAATTTTATTTATCCGAAAGATAATCTTGTGGCATTACATTTTAAATATGATTTCTGGCATATGACCGCCACGGCTGGCGCGGATGTAGGCCAATCTGGACGTCCAATTTTCGATGATTTTTTCCAACATTTGTGGCCGTATATCGGCAATAATACGGCGAATGTTGTCTTCCAAATGGTCAAGCGTTTGTGGCTTGACCGCATAGACCAATGACTTTACATAGCCCCACAGAAAGTAGTCTAGCGGTGTCAAATCACAAGATCTTGGAGGCCAATTCACAGGTCAAAAACGTGAAATTAGGCGGTCACCAAACGTGTCTTTCAATAAATCTATTGTGGCACGTTGTTGCGCCGTCTTGTTGAAACCACATCTCCTGGACATCATGGTTATTCAATTCAGGAATGAAAAAGTTAGTAATCATGGCTCTATACCGATCACCATTGACTGTAACGTTCTGGCCACCATCGTTTTTGAAAAAGTACGGACCAATGATTCCACCAGCCCATAAAGCGCACCAAACAGTCAGTTTTTCTGGATGTAACGGTGTTTCCACATACACTTGAGGATTACGTAGCCATTCAACCAGAAGTGCGCTTCATCGCTAAACAAAATTCGCTTATGAAAATCGGGAACAACGGTAATCTCGTTTTGGGCCCATTCGACGAATCTACGCCTTACTTGATGATTGTTTGGCTTCAAATCTTGCACGAGTTGGATTTTGTAAGCACGCAAACCAAGATTCTTCCGCAAAATCTTCCATAAAGTGGATGGACACAGATCCAATTACTGTGCTCCATGGCGGTTGGACTCATTCGGGTCTTCCTCAATGCTACGATCTACAGCAGCAATAGCTTCTTCTGTACGCACCGTACATCGTCTCTGGGGATGCGAGTTATCAATAAGAGTAAACGTGGTGCGAAAACGTTCCATGGTTAATCGAACTAACTGCTCTGATGGACGATTTTGTCGACGATAAAATGGACGTAGTGCGCGATGCGTTTTCCGCACAGAACCATTATTTTCGAAATAAAATTGCACTATTTGCAAGCGTTATTCAGGCGTGCGTCTATTCATGATGAATTGCCAAACCAAACTGAAAATAAATCACTTGACAGCTATTAAATCGGTCGCCATCTTGAAAAGTAATGCCAACTTAAAGTTCTATACCTCTATAAAAAAAACCCTTTAGAAGAAAGGAAAGTAGGCAGTGTGCGACAAATTTAATTTTTTAAACATTGGTTTCTTTTTTTAATGATAATGATTTTCACGAGAATTGCTTTATAATTCTCACTTTCTTTTTCTATTACGGTTTATCATGTATAATTAACAGCACTCAGGGTCTGTGGTGGGAATCGAGCATATGGCCTCGGCATTTGAAGTTTAGCACACTACCAACCAAGACCATCGAGGCTTCCAATTATTATTATTGGCTCAGACGTTGAAAACATAATAGGAAAACAACTTGCCAGGGCTTTATTAACGCCTCTACCTTTTTCAATTTTTGAACCAATAAGTGAAGGTAAAATTTATATTTCCAAAGAAAAAATATTCTTTAACAAAAAATCCGAGTAAAAATATGAACATTTGTGACAGAATAACGTATACCCTGTAAGTTGAAAATAAAATGTTTTCCTTAATTTCGCTCTTCTGTATTGACGCTAATTTTTTATTATTTCAACTATTCACCATCGACATGGCTGAGTATCATTCCAAGTCATGTCTACAAGGTGGTTTTTCAATTGAATATTCAACAAAATCTTCTAGATTGTAGTCGTTGATAGACTACAGATAACATTCGTGTGGATCCTATGCGCCAAACTTCTGTTTTAAAGAATTTTCATATAAAATCCGTTTACATAATGGTCTTAATAGACTTATCTTTAATACAAAAAATCTATAGCAAATTTCTTAATCACGAATACATACAGATTTATTAACATTTAAGAGAAATCATCAGAAGAAAACCTGACGCCAGCTTAGAGCCAGAGGCGGTGTAAGCTGGTTTAATTAAGCAAGACTTTAGAGTTAAAATAAGTCAGAAATGAATTCCACAATGCCTACTTCATGTAGAAAATTGAAAAAATTAGTCAGTTAGTAACTGTTACAGTAAAAATACCCTCCAGAGAAAAATTTTACAAACGATCAGATCTGGCGCAATGCCTAAACCCTCAAGAATATAGCTGGCAACCGGTGAATATAGCGGCTAGGTATTCCGGGTTGATACTCCTAGAAGTTACATCTTGTTTGATACAATTTCTAGAATGAGTTTTAATGGCTTTTCGAAAGAACCATAAATATACTGGCTCAGTTGTATGCTGAAAATTCTGAATGTGACAGATTTTGAAGGAAAGAGTCGACAATTTTTCAAAAGTTCCTGATGGCTAAATAGTGCGAATATTAAATACTATTTTTTCATTTATCGATGTTTTAGCCCGACACGACGGCCAGGTATGTGGTATTAAAAGTGGATTATTTGTTTTTCATTCCGCTTAGCTTAAGATAATGGTTTCATTAGCAAAACGTATAATCTCCTAAGACGCGTCTCAATACATATGGGAACAAATTAGTGGTTAAATCTTTGGAGTATGTGTGAATATGAACTTCACGTGTTCATGCTACGAAAGAAAATATGCATTCAAATAAATAACCAAATTAAGCCTCATCACCTGCACATATTCCAAATATCATGATATAAACCTTCATAGACATTTATCTTGGAAACTAACTTCGTATACTCCTATGTATGTATATGACATGTATGTATATGAAATGTATATCGAAAAATCTCAAAGATTACCGTCGACACACTCGTCTAAAAAAGAGAGACACTGCACCTCTGATTTTCATACAAGGTTGGTAATTATTTCCAAATATCGGTTTTTTTCTAAACTATTGCTCAAGTTTAAATCATAATATGATAAAAAAATCAGTGAAACGGGATTTCGTCTTTAACTCTTTGAAAGCTGATTCCCAGGTACTCTCAATATAGTCGTATCAGTTACCCCCCCAAAAAAAAAAAAAAAACAAAGGGACACAAGGTCTTTATGGTATGAATTCCTCTGAGTTAATCAAGATCACCCTATGCGACAAGCGGCTCTGTCCTGTAGGACCCACATGCCAGTCAGATTAATGTCAGATAAATTATAATCATGTTTCTATACCGTTAGCCATTAACAATACAATTTTGTCCATCATTGTTTTTGAAGACACTTGTATTAGTGACTCCGCCATCAAAGTGCCCCATAGAGGGATGTAATGTTTTATGAGGTATTATTTAAATGTTTTAGGGAGTGTGTTCCATTTGTAAATAGTCGTTAGGAGCGTTCTGGTCCTCCGTGGAATTCGGCTAGACTGTCAAGGTTGAGGAACAGAAAATCAAGATTATTTAAGAAGTTTGTTAGATCAGGTACTGATATTGATTATGCTCTTTACTCTAGGGCGCGTGCGGATTATCGTAGAATGAATCATTACTGTTATGAGGAATATATGATTAGGGTCAGGTCGAACTTCGCTAGCGATCCTAAGTCGTTTTATGACTTCGTTCGAGCTAAACGTAAATCATCTTTGTTTCCCACTGAGATGTTTTATGGGGACGTATCGTCCTCTAATTACCTTGATATTTCTAATATGTTTGCTGACTTTTTTCAGTCTAGGCTGGTCAGGCTGTTCTTCAGCGAAATATTGATTTGCTTGTAACTTGGTGTAGAATTAATTTAATGGATCTTAACTTGAAGAAATGTAAATGCATGGTTTTCTCTCGCGGGGGCGTAATTTCGTCCACTTATGTGATTAATTCTTGCCCTTTGGAAACTGTGACTACATTTCTTGATTTGGGAGTATTATTGGATATGAAATTGTCTTTTATTGATCATATTAGTATGATGATTGGCAAGGCTCGGGCTGTTCTTGGTTTTGTGAAAAGATGGGCTAGGGAATTCATTGATCCTTATATAACGAGACTGCTATACATTTCACTTGTTAGACTTATTTTGGAGTATGCGTCTATTATTTGGAATCCATACTATCGTTGTCATAGTGATTCAATAGAGTCTGTGCAGAAGCAGTTTTTATTATTCTGTTTACGTGGCTTAGGATGGGATTATGCCAATGGGTTTCCGTCATATGAGGCTAGATTAGGTTTGATAAAACTTCCAACTTTGGAACGTAGAAGGACTGTTTTAGGGATTTGTTTTGTTTTTAATCTAATTAAAGGTGATATCGATTCTGAGTTTTTGCTTTATAACCTGAATTTCAGTATTCCAGCAAGATTTTTACGACACTATCGTCCTCTTTCTTTAGATTTTTATAGAACGAACTATGGATGTAATTTTCCTTTTCGTAGATTATGTAACGATTTTAACATATATTATGATTTTATTGATTTTAATAGTAGTGTTTGTAATATAAAACGTAGCTTATATGCTGACATAAATTTGTAAATTATTATATAAAAATGTATTATCGTTCTTGTTATACGTAGTTCATGTTTATTGTAACTTTATTCAGCTTGTGATTAATTTCTGTAGCTGTTTTATGAAAAAAAAATAATGCGACAATCCTTAGGTACGTACTCGACCAAAAATTACAAACGGTTAAGTACGCCCTAAAATGGGCGAACAGAATTATTACTTTTATAAAAAATTTCATCATTACTCTGGTATAAGTCTATCCGTAATGAAATATCAAACCAAATATTTAGACACGAATAGCAAAATCTATATCAGGAGTGAAATTTTTTTTTTTTAAACTAACATAGAAAAACAAACTAAAATTTTATAAATATTGCATTTAAATGTTGTGAAATACTAATACCGCCATTAACTAGGCATCATCTCAAAGACAATTCCCTCATAAAAGCCGATTATCGGAGAGAAATGTCTTCATGGCCCCATCAGTTCCATCATAATACTGACTGCTGGCAAGTGGACAAAGTATGACGCCTTTAATAAGGGCATTAGGAATGACCCCGGTAATTATGTTATACCTCAAAATGGATATGACTTGACGACATGAACCACCAATGGCAGTATTCTGACACTTTAATAAACGGTATCTGAAGCTGGCTGATAACAGGCTAGAATTTTTTGAAGCCGAACCGCTTAAGGAAACACAAAATTTAATTCCAATTAGCATATGTGCCTTTAAAAAACTATTACAAAATCTTTTATTGCAAATGTTATAAATGCTAATATTATTGCGTATTTTTTTATTCAACGAAATAGTTTTTGTTGTTGTAAAACATATTTCTTTGACAGTGTCAATGACAGTAACTAAAATAAAGAAAAAATAAAATTAATTTCATACCAATAATGTCCAGTTCCGGCTGTGTGTGGTTGCTCCTTTCACTTCAAAAACAGAAATTACGACCAACACATATTTTATATATGCATTCATAGAAATGCATAAATATGTATATACATACATATAATATTTCAATTTAAATTTATATTTACGGGCTAATAAACTATGTTTATTATTCTTATAAAAATTAAGGCAGTGCGCGTCAATTTAAATATGTACGACACTTACTTTGGCGCATAAACTGTCACATGATAAATGTGACAGATGGTTACAAAAAGAGAAATTATAGTATACAATATAAGGTTTCACCATATTTAGTATTTTTACCCTTCGATTCTTTATTATTTACTATTTCGCCCAATTAAAGCATTTCTAAGTAATTCTAAAGGGACAAGAAGTTTACAAACTTAAAATAGTTCACATACGTTCTTATAATAATTCAAAATATTCTGCATGAATATGAATTTTTGTGAACTATTTCAACTGATTTGTTTTTTTTGATTACATTAATAGAATCTTAATTTCTCTAATTGTGTACTAAGCTCCGCTCTGAATTTTCTTTCGTAGCAAATCTTAAAACCAGATACAAGATTTAGGTTAGCTTAGGTAAGGCGCCGAATCCCCCTTGAAGCTAGAGTTTACACTTAGAGCAAACCAAGGCCAATCCAAAATAAATCTTGGTATTGCTTTGCAATTATATTATCACAGTATCCATATAAGAGTTATCTTTGAATAATCCGAATTAAAATTTTGTTTTCAAACTGGTAGATCCGGCGAATATACATTTTGAAAAGAAGTGAATATTTTTAGTTGCTATTTCCATTCGAATGCGACTGAAATAAGAAAGTTGATGGTGTATGACAGAGAAACATCATCGGAAATCCGGTTATACCATTTGGCTATTTTGTATTGTGAATTGAGTCTAATGTAGTCGTAATGCAGTTTTACATGTTGACAACCATATGCTGAATTTACCCATGTTGGCCGGACAACATTTTTATACATAGCTTGATAACTCTCGATAGCGAACAACACTCAGCTCGATTTGTCTGGACGTTTAGTACGTTTATTAGTAGAGACAATAAACTTCTTTTCAAAAAGTCATAAATAAATGTCATAAATTTCAAAAAAAGAAAAAAAACAAAACAAATTTAATTCGAAAAATACATTTTAAAAAATAAGTAACCATTTCCAGGTATGTTTAAATTTAAAGCTACTAATACTGAAGGAAGAATACCATTTTAGTACACAGCCGACATACAGAATTTCTTTTCTTAGCTTTGATTAATTAGAAACACCAATACAAAGAAAGGCTGGCCAGAAACTTTAATGAAAAACGTTCACGTCTATCAGAGTGAGGTTTATGGGTTCGATCTCCACACCAAGCATAATATCATCTGTAATTGTATTGGAATAAAACAAATACAACAATACTCTGTTAAATTATGGATGAGAAAAAAGTTCTTTCTCAAATTGGGTGGAGCCCTAATACATGAAGCATAATACATCTCTAATATACGGTTGTACATGTATGTACTTGTATGGTATGTTTGTATTCTTTTTTTATTCATTCATTTCATGTCTATTTTGATTACGAAATGGATCACATATGTATGTATGTACGTACATACAACTGTATATAGAATTTGGAATTTGGTCAAATCTTTATGCAATTGCGTCCTATTTTTGAAGTTGTATTTCTATTTTATGGCTGTTGTTGGTGTTGTTGTTGTTACTTGCCAGAGCACTATGTATTGTAGTTTTTGGTCCTGCCAGTTTTATGTTGAAAATTAAAATTGATTGCAATTCTCTTTGCCTAGGCTGATGGTTGCTGGTTTTATTTTTCATTCTTTTTTTCTGTTGTTTTTTTCATTTTTTTTACATTTTTTTCTTTTTTGCTACATTTTATAACGAAGCATTTTTAGTTTTTTTTTCTGTTTTGTTTTCTGTTGCAGAAATACTACAAATAGTTAGACGATGTGTATGAGTTTTTGTGCAAAATGAATGTGTTTTATAGGCTGTGTATGGTGGGAAGAAACGGGTAGCATGTATACTTACATTAGGCAGGGCAAAACCATCCAGTTGCCAAACTATTTTCGGTGTTGGATTACCGGTTGCACTGCATTTTAATGAAACTGAAGGACCGGGTTGCATTGTCTGCTCAATGAATTTGTATATGAGTTGTGGTGCCACTTCTATATATTCGAGAGGGAAGATACACAAAATAAATACAAACGCACTTCCATCAAATATTATAAAAACAATATTAGAGTGTGAGAGCATGTGAGACTGAGAGTTTTATTGGATACTGGCCATTACTCACCTCCTAATCTTAGTTCGGCTGTGGCTTGTACGGATTCCAAATCATTTTTTACCATGCACTGGTACATACCCTTATCTTCTTTTGTAATTGAAGTGATACGCATATGTTCCTTCGATAGTAAACGTACCCTTGCTCCCGCTCTCAATGGGTGGCCATCCTTTAACCAGGAGATACTTTGTTTAGGGAACCCCGAAATGCTGCAAATCTACAATTCAAATTAATTCCGGTTAGAACAGAGAAGAGGCATATCAACTTGCTGCTGCTGCGTTAGTATGGTATGTCTAACTTAGTATGTATATGTACTCAACATATATATGTATGTATATGAGTAATTTTTTTTTTCATTTTTGCAAAAATTCTAATTTTTCTATTTTTAGGTTTTTCTGCCATACACACTATCTCACATACAGCAACGTATGGCTTTGTACTCGTATATTCGCCTTTTCTCTACACTCTCTCTCTCTCTCTCTCTTTCATCTACATTCTGACAAATATTGCTCATGGATACGTGTGGGGGTGTGTGGGTGAGTGTGTGTAATGGAAATGTGAAAATTTTTCGTAATTTTCTTTTCATCCGTTACATACATACGTACCAAATCTGCAATTTTTCCTAAATTGACTGTTTGCACAGTGGGTTGTATGGCAGCTGTCAGCGGTGAGGTAACCGACATTTGCACTTCAAGTGTTTCACTACCCTCTGAATTTGTGGCTGTGCAATAGAAGGCGCCATTATCCGTATTGTCCACTGCGGTGATAATCAGCGTTCCATCCTTAATTTTAGCCCGTCCGGTTGCCAACAAATGCTGCATGGATTCCTCATTTTTTGGTCGTTTAGTATGCCAGCTAAATTTAAATTGCAAAATATTAACAAACAAAAAAAAAAAAAAAGAAATATAAAGAAGGAAAAAAATTAAAGTAATCAGAAAAATGAAATTCCAACAATTACAACATTCGTCTTTAGAAATATTCAAATATACATATACTGACAGTGTACGACGGCTTACACTAGCACATGTAGATATACATATGTATATACATAAGTACATAAGCATTTATATAGTTTCTTTGAAGTACTCTAGTATATCTCTGCAATAAATACTCGAATTTTTAAACGATAACGCCTCTTCGTATTTTGTAAGAATTTCACTCTGAACGTTGGATATAGAGTTTGGGGTTTGGGAATTCCCGTTTGGGAATTCCTGGTATTTCCCGGGAAAATTTTGTCGGGAAATACGGAAAATTTTAAATTAACGATTTTTAAATTTTCAAATTATTCAAATTATTCCTCCACGCCGTGAATCATTGAAAATTACAAGTTTCTTAGAAACTGAAACACTGCCGGCACAAGTTTCAAAATTGGCAGCCTTAGACAGCCTATCAATACGTACGATAAGAAGAAGCTCATTCATCCGAGATAGTTTTTCTAGACTGAATATGCCATTACCAAAAAATGAAACCGATGTAAAAAATATAATTTTGAAATATTACAAAAATGTAGCAGAATTTATAAAAGAAATTTAAAAAAATGGAAGATTTTCGTTAGTATTAGATGAATATACAAACGTCTCACAACGAAGATTTCTAAATATACGTTTACACGGTAATGGATCATTTTACATTTTGGGATTAGTACCTATAACAGGAAGCTGTAACGCAGATGATATACGAATGTTGGTGGAAAAACGTCTAGAAGATTTCAATTTGTGTTTTGAAAGTCACATTGTAACAACTATATCGGAGTGACCCAATGTGATGAAACGGTTTGTCGCAGATAGTCCAGTAGAAGGCATTTTTTGCTGGAATCATGTCATTCATTTGGCCTTATTAGAAGTTATTTACATTAAAAAATCAAGTTGTACTTATTCTGAAAGTGATTCTGATTATAGTGATGATGGGGTAGAAATGGAAATGTATGATATTGTTGGTATGTTTATTATTTGAACCTTTTTCAAATTACAAAGTCATCAAAAATTAATAAAACCAATTTTGAGTTTTATATACAAGGATAAAAGTAATTACCTAGACTAGTAAATATTTAGTCAGTAAACTAGTTCATAAAAAGGTCAATAGACTAGTGAGTAGATTACTCTGTTGACTAGTCAATAGGCTGGTCTATAGACTGGTCTGTAGACTGGTCTGTAGACTGGTCTGTAGACTAGTAAATAGACTGGTCTGTAGACTAGTCTACAGAAAGTTGGAAAACGCCATTAATGGGGCTAAAAAAAGACAAGCAATCTGAAATTAAAAATATACAACTTATTTAAAAGAAAGCTAGCTTTATTTGAAGTTAGTACAAACAGAACCATAAATTTAGACATACTTTTTAATGCATTGTTAACGCTAAAGCTCACTTCTGTAGAAAGCGAACGAGTTTTTCGGTAGCTGGTAAATTTTCAACAAATTTACGAAATAGAATGTCTGATGATGCACTAATAATTTTTGGAAACTTAGTTTAATTTTAATCTTAGTTTTTAATTTTTAAATAATATTTTAATTAATTCTTAATAATAACTTATCTCAAAATGTTATCATTAATCTGTTTGTTTTTATTTATACAGAATGAACTTAAATGTATTGTTTTCTTTTTTGTTAATAAAATAACATTTTAATAAAAATCTTAAGCATTTTACTAGTATTGTGATTTTTGAAAAAGTCCGGGAATTCCCAAACTCTAGTTGGATATCAAAAGTTTAGTTTTATTGCTTTAATTGCTTTAAACTTTAAGAATTTCTTTTGTAATAAATTCATTGTTACATAAGTCGCATGACATGTCTCACGGACTTATTAAAACTACCAGCTAGTGGTATCCCCATCACTAAAAATCGGTAAAAAAAAACAGAAACACAAAAAACAACGAAATTGACATATGCCTAGTGCATGCCTAGCATCAGCACATTCTACAAAGTAAACTCATTAGGTATGCGACTAGGATCTATACTCCCGATACCAAACATCACGAGCAATTTTTGTTTCTTCGATTGCGTTCCGCTATATTGGATGCCAAAATTATAATTCACACTCAAAAACCAATTGTAAAAAAAAAAAAAAATGTGATCACTATTGTGACATTCTGAATTCAAATATAATAGAATAGAATAGAAGAGTAGAAATAATCGTGATCAAATCACAGTGAGCCGTATTGGCGGATATGGTTTTGAGCTACCTCAAGCAAAGTGTGGGAAAAGTGTTGGGAACATGGACATAAAATCCTTTTTACAGAGCTATATGTATAGCGCAGTTATTTTCTAAACTTTAACAGTTTCTGTACAATTTGTACCTCTTTGAGATTAATAGACCCGTGCTAAATTATAGTTATTAAACAAAACTTTTCATAAAAAAACGTCTATTTTATCCCGATAAATTTTTACGGAATAAAAAATAATAGTTTTTGGAATTTTTTTCCGTGTATTCGTTTAAGCTAAATATTTCTCTACTTCGGTATACAAAAAATTTAATGAAAAATAAATCGGAAGAATATAGGCTTAAAATACAGTAGAAAATGTATTTTTTCATATCATTAAGAGAATCATTACATTTATTATGGAATTTTATTGACTTCTGAATTGTATTTTAATTTCTATAAACAATGATAAGGAGTCGTTTAAATTTAATTTATTTTCTTGTAATTTCATCAACATTTTCAACAATTATTATAAAGGCTATCACAACGGCTTGGCGACCACTTTAGCTAAGTGAATTAAGATAAATATTCTTATTGATTTCGGCTTTTAGATTCCAATTTTTATCAGTTTGAAATAAAACTGTATATCAAGCAAAATGATACGAAGTAATCAAATAAAAATAGAAGAAAAAAAAATAAATAAAAATGAGGGAAGTTTTAAAAACGTATCAAGCGTTTGAGGTTAAATGTTATAAAAAGTGTTTTTCAATTATTTTTACCCTCTAGTATAACATCTTCCTTTTTTTCTGTGTTCTTGTATTTTTACTGCAAATTTGTTATTATTTTAAAAGCTGCGCGTCAATGCAAATTGTTTTCGAACCACATACTCTACATACATATTTTCTTTAATAGTTTCCTTTAGCAGTGGCTTTATGTTATGTGCGGGAGCGTAGCACTTGCATAAATATCAATTAATTTCCTTTTACGACAGAGTTAGTGGTTCTTTCCTGATGGTTGGTTTCTCGATTTTCCGCCTTTTATATCTCATTTGTTTTATGTTCATTGAATGTATTTTCTTTATTTCTTCTTCTATTTACTTCAATTCACTTTAATGCTTGAAATGAAGATGAAAAACAATCGATTTAAAAGCCCTATTCGAACAAACAACGTTATTGCCAGCTGTTTTAAATAAACATGTATGCTTTAAGTCTTCTATCAATATTTTCTCAATCTTTATAGTTTTGTAAGTGTTTATCTATACATACATACATATGTACATATGTACACATACACGTACTATATGTCGAGTTTATCTGTGACTGGTGTTCAACTCCAAGTCTAAGTAATTAAAAATTATTCAATTCAATTTTCTAAAAGTTTAAAATTATTTCGATTGCAATGAATAAAAGAAAATATGTTTGTAGCATACTCCGTACTTGATTTTGATTCGATTTATTAAAGACACTTCTTATTGATGAATTTACAGAAATTGTGTAAACTCTTGATTAAATTTTTGAATTCATTTCTGAGGGATTTTCACACAGTTTACAGTAGTTATTCAAATTTTTGGTTGCTAAGGTTCAGTTCATTTTCATAGTAGAACCGAATATTTAAAACTCACTGCTGACCGATTCACAAATAGTGTGTATATACGATTCTTATATTCGTCGTAACAAGGCTGGAGTATTAAAGTTTAAATCCTCAATACTAATAAATAAATAAATAGAAATGTAAAGAAAGCATTGAAGACAAATATTTGCTAATAGCAATACTCGGCAGTGCTTCAAAATACGGTGGTTTATCTTTAATTAGGGGATTTTTTCCTAATCCCCAGGGGATTTATCTGGGTGTAATAATTTATCCAACTGGCAATTTTTGTGGATTAAAAACTATTAAACATCATTGGTTTTCAATGCCTTAACTAGTGACATTATTGAAATTATATTGTGAGCATATAAACAAGCCTAAAGATGTGATTTATTATTTGAAGCGAACTTTTGTTTAAAATAAAAATTACTTAATTTCATTTCATTTGCAATAAATTTTTTGTGTTAATTTTTTACATGAATGGTGGGGACTAGAGTTTAAAGTTGACTCCGAACGACAGATTTTTGAGAAACTTATCAATTTTATTTACTCTCAGAGTTTTTACCAGAAATCTCCTGAGAGGAAGTCGCCGAAGAATTATTTTTTCATATTTCGTTTGGTTGGAGATGTCTGACCTGATGTTCGAACCGTGGCCTCACGTCGAATAAGCCAACACACTACCTGCTAGACTACGACGACTTCACTAATTTACTAATTTAACTTTATTTTGGCACAAGGCTTTTTCGTATAAAGCTGATAGTGCCTTAAAACCATTACAACAGCTCACAGAATTATTTTTGATAATGTTTTCTGTACTAACATGAAACGCTTAAATCGAACGTATATTGCAATAATCAATGTAATTGCTACCAAAGTACAGAATGCAATATAAATTATTAAAAGCTACTATGAGAATAAGGGCATTCTAGAAAGAACTCAATTTAGGGTCATTATTACAACTTCCCGTTAAAGTTGGGTTTAGTTAAAGGTAACTTTAGCTATAGTGAAATTTGAAGTCACTTAACTTCTTTTCGTTGTTACAACCTAATGATAAAATAAAGTTAACTTTATCAAAAATATGGCAGTATCGGAGCAATGTCGATAATACTGCTCAATTAAACAAGTTTTATTTTTAACGCAGTGGCAACGACTGACTTCGTTTTTTGTTGTATATGCTCATTTTGTTTATGTTTGAACTTGCCATATTATATATCATTTTTATTATTTTAAATTAATTAATTTAAATTAAATTAAAAAAATTAATAAATATTATAATTTTAAATAATATATAATATGGCAAAAAAGTAAAAAAGTTACCGGTAGGATGATCCTCCCTTTATCTTCCACCAAATTGTCCCTAAGGGCCATTATTACAACTTGCCGTTAACTAAAGGAAGGATTTTAATGGGCAGATAAATTATTTTTCGTTATTATGAGTACCCAATAAGATAGAAGTGATCTTTAAGCTAAAGGGAGGATAATCCTACCTTTAACATTTAAAGGTCACTTTATAGTTGAACTTGCCATATTATATATTATTTTCATTATGCCAACTTCAAATTTAAACAAAATGAGCATATACAACAAAAAACGAAGCCCGCGGTTGCCACTGCGTTAAAAAAAACCTTGTATAATTGAGCAGTTTTATCGACATTGCTCCGGCATTGCCATATTTTTGAAAATTTTTATCTATAAGTTGTAATAACGAAAATAAGTTAAAGGTAACTTTACAGTTCCCTTTAGCTAAAGGTATCTTTAACTAAACCCAACTTTAACGGCAAGTTGTAATAATGGCCCTTAGGGTGATAAATTTAATTCACCCCTGTAAACCGTATGCTGTCTAATTCAAACAACATATACAACCAATTCGTATTAAACGAAGGACCAGGAAATCTTAATGCTGAAGTATTTGAAATGATAGATTTTAATTAGTAACTTTCTTATACTTGGGCAAATATGAATATACATATACATTTATGTACCCATGTATATAAGACACACTTATGTTGAAGTTAATCGAGGTTCACAATTAAAATTCAATTTCTTTAAAGAACAACCAACGACTTTAAAGAACAACAACAACAACGGATCTGTTAAAAGAAATGCATTTTATCAGACGACAAGCAAATTTAGAGTACTTGAAAATTACTAAATTTTGTTTCTTTTTCCCTTTAATTCTCTTTTATAATTTAGTTCTCACGTAATCATGTACATACATAGTTTTCTGCTTTGAAAATACTGCTAAAAATGCAAATTTTCCAAGTCTACCCGATTAAAACTCATAGCATTTAAATTTGAACGATATTTTCAGGTGTGTCGTTTTAAAAACTTTGAATTTTTAAAATCGATTCAAAAATATATGGGCAATAAATAATTTTGTGCTAAAAGTCCAAAAATAAAATAAGTTTATTTGACTAAAACCGTTTTTTGGACTTTTAGCACAAAATTATTTCAAGAAATACTAAAAAAATTAATTTTTGAGTTTTATACAACTAAATGTACAACTTAGAGGTTACTCAGGTGTTTATTAAATTTTCTATTTTTTGTCGCATAACGTTATATTTTTGGTTCAGATAAATTTTATAAATCATTATATATGGATACACCTATAATTCATGTTAATCACTGCAACTGAGTTTAAAGCTAAGGAAATAGAAGATTAAACCTGGACATATAAAATACTAATATAATACAACAAAAAAGCATCACTTTAAAGTTTTCTATTGAACAGCACCAGATATAAGCCCATAAAGCAAAATTTGATTCTTTAAAAAGTTAGAAAACTTAAGAATTTATATTATTTTCTAAGTACTCCTAAGTCCTTTCCTTGAATTAGATACACTTTACATATGTATATATTGTACTGTAAGTATCAATTTATTTAAAAGTAAGAAAATTTAAGACAAAGAATATAATCGACATTTTGGCACGAGCCACTTTTAATCTTAAACAATGTGATGAAATTTAGAACATTTGAAATGGAAATGTTTACCATACAATGTAAGTGTCTCATTTTACCTCCCTTGGAAACGGCTTCACGCATACTACATACCATACATTTAAATATAAAGGGAAGACCCTTAAGACAACCCGCTTACCCAAAAAAAATTCCGGTACAATAAAATTGTTTTCTTGAATATGGTACAGACAATCAACTTCATACATACATACATACATATAAATGACTGTATGTGTGGATGCCTTCCACATGACCAAATAATAGGAATTTGTTTGTTTTTTATTTTCTCTCTTGATTATTGTTGTTTTTTCATTTCTCTCTCTTCTGTTTTTTTTTTCGGTATTTTCATTATCCTACGAACACCCAGAGTTGTTTTTATGATGGAATTTTATTGAAGTTTTCTTTTTTTATTTAAATTTTTCTATTGGTTTTTATGCTTTCATTCTCTTTTCCCTTTTTTATTTGCTGCTGTTTTATTGTTCTTACGAAGGATCTTAATACATTCAAAAAGTTGATTTGTGTGAGTGAGTGTATGTGAATGATGCTGCTGTAAAATCGTATCAATGTGTGTGAATGTAAATTTTCTCTTTTATGTTCCAATTTATAGTTTCGGGTTACGAACCCCGGGAAGTATAAATGTTGTGAATTGTCTTGATGTCTTTCGTTTCGAAATTTTCTTTGGCTAAAAGTGACATCGAACACAGGTTTTAAATTTTTTTTTTATATTTCTGTTTAATATGAAAATATATATACACATACATTTGTATATGTACATATGTATGTATGAATACATACTTGAGTGTATACCCTGTGAACCAAAGAGCCAAAGAAAAGTACACCTCCATTATTACAAAGAAAGTAAAAGGCATACTTTCCGATTCCGATAATGAACTAGAATTCTAACCGTTATTAAATTAAGTTGAATGGTAAGCAAAAATAACAATTATAACTCTTAGGGCCATTATTACAACTTGCCGTTAAACTTGGGTTTAGTTAAAGGTACCTTTAGCTAAAGGGAACTGTAAAGTTACCTTTAACTTATTTTCGTTATTACAACTCACATATAAAATAAAGTTAACTTTTTCGAAAATGTGGCAGTGGCGGAGCAATGTCGATAACACTGCTCAAATTAAACAAGTTTTATTTAAACGCAGTGCCAACGACTGGCTTCTTTGTTTGTTGCATTTGCTCATTTTGTTTATATTTAAAATTGCCGTATTGAAAATAATATATAATATGGCAAGTTCAAACATAAACTTAACTTTAAAAGTTACCAGTAGTATGATCTTCCCTTTAGCTTAACGCTCACTTCTACCTTATCGTCCACTTATAATAATGAAAAACAATTTATCTGCCCGTTAAAATCCTCCCTTTAGTTAGCTGCTTGTTGTAATAATGGCCCTTAATGGGAGATAAAATCAAATAAGAAAAATATACTCAAAATGTATTCGTTCCCTAAAATAGATACAGGAAAATTATTACCGGAAAAATCAAGAAAATAATTGAATACATTTTCATTTTAGACCACGACCACTATAGTAACATAATTATTAACAAATCTTAGGAAGTGCTTGACGTCGTTATCTTGCTAAAAACACCAGAAACATTAGCAGAAGGTATCATGACATCTTCTGACGCCATATACATACATATATAAAATATAAAATAAATGTTTAAATGTGATTAAAAATGATTTTAAATATATTGAAATTTCTGCTAATTTATGCTTAAGATCTTTAAATATAAAGGTCTCACGTTGGCTAAAATAGCTTCTTCCAAATAAGACCAACACTACTATAAAACTAGTGGGACATTTTTTTCGATGTGATTCAAACTGATGTAAAATGTTTGCGGGGCAAATGTACTCGTACATAGGAACGTATTAAAATGTACATGTGTGCAAACGTTTAGTTCTTTTACACAAACTGTATATTTTACTCTGAATGCTCAAGTGTATGTCGAGTAGAGGACGTTCATTGTGTGTGTTTTAGGTGCTATCCACCCTCTTTAGCATAAAATAGTTGCTGATGTCGTTTATTTTTGAACCGTCATTTGTTTGTTTTAAATGTGTGTAGCTTGTATGACTCCACTACATTTCAACATATACACACGCACACACATACATATAAAATATCACAATATTTATGGCCTGTGCTTCAAATTGTTTGTGCTTATTTTTCAAGGAGCCATCGTTCCGCATAATTATTTTTAAGCTTCAACTTTAAACGGTATGCCAGGCAACACATTTAATGATAGAAAACGATGCTTACACCATGAAACAACTACGTATGTATATACGTATGTATATACATAAGTAGATATATAGATGTACTATGTACAAGCATATGTACGTAGAATAAATGAAGGTTGGCATTTAGGGTACACGATTGTATTTCAGCATGCATTTGTTTGTTTAAAGCTCTAAAATTGAATGTATTTGTTTGAGTTTCAAAATTTAAGTAGAGCCATAAGGTAAACATTTCTATTTTTGTCATCATTAATCTTTCTGATTTTAAATTTACAACCAGCCACTTGCATACAATAACATGACTACATGAGTTACCGACCTCTATAAAAGAATATTTTTTAAAAAAGATTCCACAGAATAATTAACAAGAAAAATAACAAACATTTCAATTGTAATTAACAAAATTTTTATATTTTTAGTTTCGTTAGAAACGTATCAACCGTAATTGCTGCTTAACACTACCAAGGGTGCTGAATAAACAACAATTTTATCCAATTATCCATAGCGATCAATTTTATCCAATGTTGCATGTACAATGTGTAGTAGTGTGTAGTGGGTAGTGGGTAGTGTGTTGGTTATTAGACGTAAAGCCAGAGTTTGAGCCCCAGGCTAGACATCAAAACTAAATACAAAAAGTATTTCTTCGGCGACTTTCTCTCAGCAGATTTCTGGCAAAAACTCTAAGAGTAAATAAAATTGCCATGAAAAGTTTCTCAAAAATCTGTCGTTGGGAGTCGACTTTAAACGGTAGGTCCCACCACTCATGTATAAAATTAGCACACACAACATAACTGGTGTGAGGAACTAGGTCGTAATCCTGACTGAGGGGTTCTAATGATCAATTATGTATGTATGTATTAATTTTTTGTTTTCATTAAAAGAAAAGTACTGGAGGGTTGCATCGAATGCTTATATGATAATCAAGCAATATTCAGAAGATGGCTTCGACAGTTCAGAAATAACCGTGGATGACAACCAAAAAAATTTAAAAACGCCGAAATGCAAGCAGGAGTGAATGAAGATGACACTTTGAGTCAGAAACAAATGGTAGAAATATTTAATATTGAACAACAAACAATTTCGGATCGTTCCGAAAAATGGAACGACATGAATGCCACATGAATTAAACCACAGGCAGATGTAAAACTGAAGAGGCACTTCTGAATTTTGCTTCAAAGCCACGATAGCAAATCAGTATTGCATCGAATTGTTACTGGCGTTGAAAAATGGATTTATTTTCAGAGTCCTAAACAGAAAATATCATGAATTAATCCGGGAAAAATTTGGCTGCTCGGTTCGTCTGGAAGACAATGCCGTGGGTCTGATTTGACCAGTCGCGTGTGATGTACCACAAGCTCCTAAAACCTGGTGAAATCTGTAATAAAGATCACTACGTAAATGATAAATTGTCAGGGTATTTATTAATATTGATACGTTTTTAGTATTTGCAAATTATTTATTTTTCGTGCATTAGATCGTTATTTATAAAAAAATTCTTTATTAATTGAAATAAAAACAAATTTTTGTAGATAACACTGCGCTTTCAACTCTATTTACGACCCTTTCCTAACAAAGATCAAACATCCAGTGTTCAAAACCACTGTGCGTATCTTTTATTACAATTCTTAATCTTCTACTACCGACTCACGACTCCTTATTGACTGACAACATTTATGTTTATATTTACTTCATTATTTTTATGTCTAGCAACTTTGAGAACCTTCTTAAAGTGTTTTTGTTTTATTTTTGGTTCTTTTTCTCGTACAATCACGTGTTGTTGTTTGTGTAATTCTATATACCGTACGATGTGTTTTTTTGTGTTGTTGTTTGCTGTTAAGTATAGTTTGTTTTGATTATCGTAACGATTTCTATTTGGGCATTGTTTCATTGTTACCATCAATTTAAACTAATTTCTCCTATAAAATCCATGTACATATTTAAGGACATAGCACGATGTTTTGGTAAAATCTCCTGATATCTCGCATAACAGTAAGCAACGAAAACAATGTGTAAATTAGACTGCATTTTATATCCATTGTGTCAATTAGGTTCTGGTTTCCATAGCATTCATTATTGGGCAAAGATAATAACATAAAATAAAAAGGAACCTGAAAAAGTTTTCATTACAAATTCAAAGCTATTTACATTTTTATTGCTCAGTGCGATTAAGTGACGTCCATCCGAAATATTTTTCGATCTAATTTTGCAATAAAATCTCGAGGCTTATGAATTTTTTACTTTTTCGTTCCAAGAATATGTTTTTTTTTTTTGCAATGAGTTCTACAATTAATAGCCACACTGGCAAGAGGAAACGTTATTAAATGTGTCTGATGTTATAATTCTTGTGATATTAAATTGTTATTGCCTATACATATCCAACTCCAAACCCTGACATTTTAATTACTTTCGCATCTATCTGTCTGGTGCACTTGCACACTTACAGATAAAAAAAGTGAATTTTTCATATTTTTCCATGCAGACATATGCAAGCTCTGTCGTTTCGTTAATAAATTTTAAAACGAAGGAAAAGGCTTAAGAGAGAAAAAAGAAAAAATAATTAAAAAAAAGAACATGGAAAGCACATATGTACGTTCTAACAAAAAATGGACTTAAAAAGGAAAGGAAAATTCATGAGAGATATTGCATTGTATATATGAATATATGTATGTATGTATGGTATGTACATAGATGTACTCACCGATATACAGGCTTGGGATTTGCATATGCTACACATGGTACCACAACTGGATCGCCCATTCGTGCTGTGATGCTGACGACTTTTTCATTCATTATTGGTGGCACCAATTCTCGCATTTCTTTATGGAATTAAAATTAAAAGAGAAAAAAATTGAAAACACCACAGAAGCAGAAAGTTAAACGAGATGAAAAAGTAAAAAGAGAACAGAATGAGAATAAATCAGAAAATAATTAAGTTTAGGTTGACATGTATTGGTTTAGGCTCCAATAACTTAAGGACAACGTAAACAAGGCTGCAGCTAGAAAGCAACAAATTCTTACCGGTCAATTGAATTTTACCCACATTACTGCTCACAACCGAGTCTTGAGTCAATTTGTGATGTGTACGACAGCGATAAATTTTAAGTGCATCCGTGCGTGTAATGTTGTACACCAGCAATTCTCCGGTCGGTAGCATATGATTTTTACCATCTTCATGTTATTTTTTTTTTTTTGATATTTTTTTGTTTTTGTTACAGATGAATTTTTCCAAATTAAAAAAAAAACAGAAATAAGAATAAAAAGAAAGAGGAGGGAAAAAATGAAATAATTTCATTAAAGTCACTGAAATGAGTTTCGGTTGTACTACCGTACTACTCATGCTACAAAATGAACATCTTACCTCCCTCCAGTGATGGATAGATATTAAAGTTTGGTTCCTGCAGCCATGATGTTACTGTTACATACTCTTTAACAAAGGATGGAATATTACATTTGATTAAGACGTTACTGCCAATAAAGCCTCCAGGATTTTGTACTTCTGGTTCATATCGTTGGTTGACAACTTTTAGAAATTAAATGTGACGTTTGAAAATAACAAATTTTTATTTAATAAAAAAAGGGATTTTTTGTACCTGCTTTCACCACCACATCACGTGACACAATGGAACCAACAGCATTTGTTGCTACGCACCTATACACCGACCAATGGACATCTTGTCGAAATTCATCAGCCTCAAATGGTGGAAAATATAATGAACCATTTGCTAGGATATGTCGGACCTTTAAAGAAAATTAATAAAATGAAGGACGATAAAATTATTTTTAAATAAATACAAGGCGAAGAAATAAAACAACAACTTGTCTATTGGAGGTCAGCTAATGATTGCCTCTACTTTTAACAGCTAGCAGTGATTTGAAGGAAATACTACAGATTTAAGCTGAATAGCAAAATTAAAAGTTTAGTTTTATTTGTACATATAAATTCTATTGATTTGAAAAGTTTAAATTAAGAATGATGAATTCAACTTGGGTACCCATTTAAATGTCATACAAATGACTGAGAAAGGATTTGAAGAATCATCTGAACAACAGATGACTACAAGAAAAGATATGTTTCATGAATATGGTCAAATTCTTTTAAGTGAAACAAAAGGTTGTATTCCGATGGGAGCTAAAATGAGATTTCGAACGCATATGGAAAATATTCCATGAAAATCGTTTTGCCATAAAGGTCTGAAATAAAATCGTTCCAAGAATATATGAATAGATGATGTACCGGAGTAACCAATAGAAAACCTGGTAAATTTATTTTTCAAAATATGCGAGAAGATCAACATCAACCAAAAATTTAATCTGCTTTCGTATAAGAATCAGGGAAATATACGGGGAGACAGTAACAGGTCTAAACTAGATCTTCCTATTGTTGTAAAACTCATTGACCTTACGAAAAAAGTTCATTCTAAGTTATAAATTGTGTCTAAAATATAATAGTTCCGTACCCCTGCTGGTAAGAAAGACCCGAATAACCAAATTTTCCTTCAGGATCGTCGTTGAAAGAAATCTGGTTGTAGAAAGTTATATAAAGTACGGATTATTCATATTCTTCGTAATATTGACCCTTTGCACTCGGCTGTCCCCTCTGAGTGGGCAACGTAAGTCTAGCATATTACTTGTTAGCGATTACGGACAATGAAATTATTCCACCACAATTTTTTAAGGAACACGTGCGCTCCAGTAGTTTGCTGTTACGATAATAAAGAAATCCGATAACCGAGAGAGGAAATCAGTTCGTATTGAAGCGTCGAATAGAAAAGATCTCTGCAGTAATAAGACAGTGTTGTGTTTTCGTAATTTACCGTTAGTTATTCCCAAAGTATTTTTTTACCCGTATCGTAAAAAAACCTAAATTTTACGTAAACCAAAATTTTCATCAAAAAGAAAAAATTGTGTATAGAAAAAATAATATTACACTTTTTGCGTGGAGGGATAAGAGAACTGTCACAATGCTAAGTAATCATAACAACTTTTTTGTATTTTTTTGTAAATATGTGTTCTTCAATGTCCACAAATTCATATAAAACAAATTGCGTTACAATTCCCTATTTGGTTCTAAAATTATACTGTATAATATCACGTTTCCAGGATGTACGTTTTCGTTAAAAAGTGGCGTCGAGTGCTGGTAGGTAACGTCCGAAACGGTGCCAAGTGTAAAGGATTAATTTTAGATTTACTGTCAGTATTTATATTAGCGCGTGCAAATTTTTCTCAATTAGTTTTGTATTCGAAAGTGTTATGCATTGCTTCTCTAATTCTTATTTTAATTTCTCATCCCGACGATCGGTTGAATTCTGCAATAATCTAAATGAATACATATTTTGCGCGTAAATTATGGGTCTCACTATATGAAGAGTTTCTGACCACAGTCTTAACAATTTGACGAACGATTTTCGCTATTTATTTGAGGGGTCTGGATAGCATATATTATGTGTATCTAGCAAACTTGGTTTTAATACCATATAACCGATATTGCTCATAAGCTAAATGATGTTATGGCTGTTGTGGGTTCTCTCATGGTAGCGATGTGATGTATTAGGTTATCTATAACGAATAAACTTGTGGTATATACAACATTCTGAGAATCGTGGCAGCAATTTAAAGCGGCATACTTGTTTCTTGAGATATTTAGTTATGAGGAGAACTGTTTATAGACGTAACAGGAATGTGAATATAGAGACAACGTATCAGCTATCACTGATGTTTATTCTGATGTAGTTTTCAATAACGACTTTAATTCAAATATTTTATTTCGATAGACGATTAATGTAGCATGTTACCATATAATTAACCCCTTCCGGTATGATTTAATAATGAAAAACTGTGCATGAAATAATCATTTAATTTTTATTAAAAAAAAACTTGATCTTCTTACTCTGTACTACTCTTATCCATTTGGTCAATTCACACAAGCCGTTGTATCATTGTATTCATTGTATTGTTGGAAGAACATACAACAGTGTATGATTGTTGTTGATATTTTTCATATAAAAATCCGATACACTTATACACATTTTTTCCATATGTTTTTAAAAGTTGTATTGATTTTGTGTTATCAAATTTTGTGATTGAAAAAAATGTGTATATGTTTTGATATGTTTTTAAAAAGTTGTGTTGGTTTCGGGCTATCAAATTGTTTGAATTCCACGAGATACACAATACAGCTTAGTATTGAGCGTTCACAAACAAACAAATTTATTCAATACAACATACACGATACAAAGTTGTGTGAATTGCCCACATATGTTTTTAAAAGTTGTATTGTTTCGTGCTATCAAATTGTATGAATGAAAAAATGTGTATATGTTTTCATATGTTTTTAAAAAGTTGTGTTGGTTTCGGGCTATCAAATTCTTTGAATGCCATGAGATACACAATACAGCATAGCATTGAGTGTTCACAAACAAACAAATGTATACAATACAACATACACGATACAAAGTATTTATTATACAACACGTTTTTCTTTTAGCAAAAATATGTATCGACTGATGTTCATACCAACTGTTTACAAGAATGAAATTTTACAGACTAACAACAATTTCGCCGCGACTTGTACCAAGAAATTCTAACGGTAAACAATATGTGATAGTGATATGTGATATTTCCGCAAGTAACAAAAATGTTGCCAAATTCAGTACACAAGAAATTTTGAAACTAAATTACTTATCATATTGAAGAACCGTTGACGAGCTAGACTCGTCATAATAACGGAAAGGGTTAAATGTCTGCGTCCCATTTCTCACACTATGATCAAATTAATACGACTAGAGAACGTCTTAAAAAAGCAGAAGAATAAACTATCGTGGCTTTAAAATCTTAAGTCTTATACCTCGGGAGAATGGCATGGCTAAGCATTAGCCAGCGGGCGTCCATTTTACTTTATTTAAATATTGTAATTGCATTGTTAAATATTTATACGAGAAGAACGTTCACTCCGACGCGTACGTAATTAATGAGAGAAGCAACGCGACTGTTCCAAATATATAATTTAATTTAATATAAAAAATTCAAGTGTTTTTATTTACAATTCTCTGAGAGGCAGTACCATCAAATTAGTTGCCTAAAATGAGCACGCTTTTTGATGAAAACAATTTTATTATTTGCATGTGCATGTAAGCGCTCCGTATTGAAAAATCATCGTCAGCGATGAGGCTCAATTCTAGCTGAATTTGTACGTAAACAAACAAAATTTTATAAATTGGGCAAGACAATAAGCTTCATGAGATCCAAGAGCATCCCGAAAAAATCATTGTTTGGTATGGATTTTCTTTGAGAACTACGTTGGCCAATGAGCTCAATGAGTACCAACTTCTTTAGTCTTCAAGTGGGTGACCTGACCACACAGCTCATGTCACATTGGACATTTTGCAGGAGCGATTTGAGATGATGATCATCTTACGTGGAGTTAGTGAGGACTGGTTACCGATATCATGCGATTTACCCTGTTAGGCTATTTCTTATGGGATCTTCTTAAGCTGCAGGTGTAGGCGAATAAGCAACAAACCAATGCGGGTCTTAGAGTCAATATAACCAATGTCAGCAGTTAATTTTTTTTTAATTTTCGGATTGAGTATTCCTATACCGCAAAATCTACTGAAAAATGTGCTCTTAAAATGAAAGATAATCATATTGATAGCATTAACCAGTATATATTTTTCCAATCCTCGAATAGGCCTCTAGAAAATGTATTCTTTACATTGATATGCATAATGGAATTTACCTTAAAATAATTGTTAAAAACTGAAAAGTATTTCATAAAACGGCCCATATTTTTATGAGTTTAGTGTTTAGAGTTTTTTTTGTTTTCGTTAAATAATAGTTTTTTGTTTTGTTTTTAATTTTTTGTTATCACAGAAAATTTGAATCATCGTTTTAAATCGTTTTTTTTATTTCCGTACGTGATTGAGTAAAAATGTCAAATGGGACTGCATGTCTATAACGAAAAATAAAATTTCAAAAACTTAATTGAATAAACAAAAGTTTATTTTTTTTATCTTTATTCATCCATGTAAAACAAAGTTTTGAAAAATATTTGCTTTTAACATTTGGAATATGATACAAAAAGATTTTGTTAACAGACAACGTTTTTATTCTTTTAAGATCCAAAAGTAATCGAATGTTATCGTCCTAATTCAATGTAAAAATGCTGAGATTATAATTGCGTTGATTTGCTTTAATATTTCATTAATTTAATTACATTTAAAGAGCTTCACACTCTAAATGTTTGAATTCAAAAAAGTTTTCCCATTTCAGAAGACCCATCAAATTGTCACAAGAAGTGGATTTATTTTTAAAATGTAGCGTTTTTGCACAAGTCTTGGAATAAAAAAAATATGTTGGACTAGTGTATTATTTGCTCCTTTAAGGAATGTAGCATAGTTGTGGACCACATATATACATACCATACATAATTGGCCATTACAACCCTTCAGCTTCTCACACCACTTATGTTGTGTGTGTTAATTTTATACATTTGTGGTGGGACCTACAGTTTAAAGTCGACACCAAACGACAGACTTTTGCGAAACTTTTTCATGGCAGGTTTATTTACTCTCAGAATTTTTTCCAGAAATCTGCTGAAAGGAAGTCGCCGAAGAAATATTTTTTTTTTCATTTTTTTTCGTTTTGATGTTTGACCTGGGGTTTGAACCTTGGCCTTACGTCTAATAAGCCAACACGCCACTTACTAGACTACGGCGACTTACATACATACATACATATATACCATATACACTAATGTTGTAAAAACACTCGGCCTATTTTATCGAATCATCATCAATAAAACATTAAAGTTTTTATTCGTACAAACACAAAATTCCTTGCGTAATCGATCCATAAATGTTGTCAAACATTTTGTAAATACATTCTGAAAAACAGTTCAGGTGGTTTTAGGTAAGAAACGGGGTTGTGCAGGTAAAATCGTGTCAACGGGAAAGAATCTATTGTATAATGACGCTGAAAGTTCTGTTAGATTTTAGCCCTTGGTAGTCAGGTTCAGACCCTTAGCACCTATGATTAGGTTAATAGGAGGCAATCTAAAGTAGAATTCATCAGGGTGCATCATCATCTGAAAAATCGAAAAACTGAACCATTATAACCCTAGATAGTACCAGTAAATTGATTTTGAGAAATGCTTCGTAACGAGAATGTATGTAATAAGAGTGAAAGGAATAATTTGTTTCTACACACTCCTTTATGAGAAGACCTATTCTATGGTTTACAAACACATATTGTGATCTAGAAGCGGGAACGCAGAGGGGACGCAGTAATACTAACTGAGAGTTAGGTCGCCATAAGAACTCTTAGCTGAGATTGTCTCGTTATTAGAATGTAATGTTAAATCAGCAATACAAGGCTGGTCTGGGACATATATGATTAAGCAATTATGAAGAGGCCAAAATCTTCCCATAGATTATTAAGAGGACATATGTTCGACAAAAGCAAAGGTTTGACTTTTCTCAAGTCAAACGGGTTTGAAACAATTTGAGCTTTGTTGAATAATTGCAACGTGAAGTAATTTGAGTTATGCGTCATACCATCGAGAAGTAGCCTTTGGTTAATAACTTCCATTTTACCAATAACACTTGTCTTAGAACAGGAGCAGGACACAGACTTGGAATCTGTGCTGCCTTAATGCATCTCAGAAAGAAACACATGGGTGTCTATCAAGTAATATGCTAGAAGTTATACGAACAGCATTTTAAAGTTTGCAAAGGCAGCAGGTTTGCGGGAGAAGCGTAGACGACTAGATGACGGCGCCTGTTGTACGATATTAAGCCTTAGGTCAGTATCTCAAGACTTACTGCATTGCAGCATTTAAAGGAAATTTAAGTTTTCTTACTACAAGGTTACCATCCTTATGAACACGCTGATTAACACTTTTTACATTTTCTATCGTTCTGGATTACTTTTGTTCTTTCAAAATATCTGATTAATCTTCAAATCATTACAGTGGTGTAAATTTATAATAATACAGTATCTCCTACAGCCTACTGAAAAGCATTCCACTGCAAGTACAACAATCTGTTTGTAAATAAGTAAAGATACAAAAGAATACCTCAAAAGAAGTCGCCGTAGTCTAGTAGGTAGTGTGTTGGTTGGTTGGACGCGAAGCAATGGTTCAAACCCCAAGTCAGAGATTTCGAACGAAACGAAATACAAAAAAATATTGTCATGATGAGTTTTTTAAAAATCTGTTATTAGAAGTTGACTGTAAACGGTAGGTTTGGAAATTACCGCACACAACGTGGGTGGTGTGAGAAGCTAGGTCGTTATCCTGTCTAAAGGGTTATAAAGACCAATTAAGTAAGTAAATGTGTACGAGTATATCATTGCATTTGTACAAGTATGTTATAATGAAGTAAATTAAGATTTTTTTGCTTGTGAGTTTACAGATAATAATTTGTCTTACCTTTGATATGGATGTGATTGGATTATTCTCCTTATCCAACCACTCAACATTAGGTGGAGGATTACCGTGTGCTATACAATCAGCAATATTGCCGGCAGTGTTGGTAAATTCAATACGACTTGGCGGTTCATGTGAAAAGTTAGGTCCCTGGGTGTCAAAGTAATTGGAAGCATCTACAATATAAAAAATATAAAATACAAATATACGCATAAACAAAGCATCTAAAATTTAACTTTAAGTTTTAATATAGAAATTCATTAAAATATGTACATATGCCCACCATACTCACATGCGCATTATAATACATTTTATAAAAATTTAAATGATTTTACAAATTTGAATACTACGCTTTGGTGAGACTTGATATAAATCTAAAATAAAATTTATAAATAATTTATCACTAATATTTAATTAAAATTTAAAATTAAAAATGAATCGTCTAGAAGAAATAAAAATTTAAGTTGACATTATTTGCAGAAAGTTCTAGAATCAAGAATCTTTATTTTCTTTGTAAACTTGAAAATAAAAGACTTGAAAAATTGAATCAACTGTTCAGATCGAAACTATTAAGCCCACCTCCACCTTTAACTTTAAGTGGAATTTACTGTGGAAGAGGCATGCAATGCTAAAGAAAAAAAAAACAACAAAAAAAATTTAAATCCTATGCACTCCATATTACTAACATCCGTCCGTTAATATCCTGACAGATATACAATACGCATATCAAATTTATTCATGTAGCAACGTGTATGTGTGTGTATACGTTACAATATTTCAAAAGATATTTAGAAATCGTATGTATGTTGTCTGTTTCATATGCCAGATAAAAGAAAATTTTCTCTCGCTTTCATTTTGTTTTTCGTTACGAGCAGTTTGGTTATGTAAAATGTGTTTCCTAAAAGGAGGACAAGAAAGCAATAACTTGATGCCATTAAAGCCGTATGCACATATTTACCATACATATATCGCTACCTTAATATGTGAAGGCTTTAATTCACCTATTTTGTTCATATTCATATACGACTGATTAATAAATTGAATGATTTTGAAAAGTAAAAATTTGCAACTTTTTACAAATTTTTAAATTTGCTCTTCTGAAGAAGGAATAAAACAAATTATTTTGAATACTTTATATTCAGGTAACCAAATACAATGTTTTTCATATTTATGAATATTAATTTCATCAAGATCTTCTTCTACAGGAATCATGGGAGTTATGCATGTTCAGACGTTAATCCAAAAGGAGAAAGTTAAAGTGAAGAAATAAAAAAAAAATCAATAAATATGAAATATATGCTGGTAGACACAAACAAATATTTGGTCAATTCACACAAGCCGTTGTATCGTTGTATTCATTGTATTGTTGAACGACTATACAACAGTGTATGGTTGTTGTTGATAATTTTCAGGAAAAGATCCGATACACTTATACACATTTTTTTCATTTGTTTTTAAAAGTTGTATTAGTTTCGTGCTATCAAATTGTGTGAATGAAAAAAATTTGTATATGTTCTCATTTGTTTTTAATAAGTTGTGTTGGTTTCGTGCTATCAAATTGTTTGAATGCCAAAAACTATGAAGAAGAATATTACATACACAATACAGCATAGCATTGAGCGTTCACAAACAACTAAGTGTATTCAATACAACATACACGATACAAAGTTGTGTGAATTGGCCAATTATTTCATTAAAAAATGAGTATTGAGAGCAACTTAAATTTGGGGTGAAGGCGATTTTTAAATATATTTAACATATAGTTTATCTTTCCCAATAGCATTTCTTTCACAAACCACCGATTGAGTTTCGTAAAGTTTCAATTCACCGTCGTTCTCAACAATTGAACATTTCGGAGACATCATTAAGACGAATTTTGCATAAAGACCTTGGTATGATGCCATACAAAGTCCAATTGGTTCAGGAGTTGAAGCCAATTGACCATCCAATGCGTTTTCGCTTCGCTAAGTGGGCCTGCAATCGACTTATATCAGATGTCGAATTTGGCAAAAAAAAATAAATCATCTTTTCAGATGAAGCTCAATTTGATCTTGGCGGGTATGTAAAAGCAAGCAAAATTGTCACATTTGGGGAACAGAAAATCCGCACGCATACATTGAAAATAAAAAATAACTACTTGGAATTCTACCCTACTTTTAAAGCTTTGGAATTTCATTAACAACTCTTTAAACCCGAGGTACACATATGACTACCATTCTTTTCTATCACTTCCAATATGTTAGGTTAGGTTGAGGTGGTAGCTTTGATTATCAAAGCACACTTGAGCACGTGCAGCGATCCGTTGCGATGCATCAGGTAAACACAGTCCCTGTACTGACCAAATTCCATCAAACTTTTCGAAGAAGTTAGTCAGCTCAGGGGCTGTACATCAATTCCAATAAAAATTACGTATAAAATAGCACATCAATGTTTTATTCTTAACACAAAAGTTATGAAAACCAATTGTTGCAAGTTCAGATTTTAAGAGATTAAGTATAAGAAATATTTTTTACAAACAGTAAATTAGTGAAGACTCTTCAATAATAATGATAAAATAAATAAATATTAAATAATTTTTATTATACGTACGTAATTCAAATTAAATTATCGGAATAATTCACTTCAGGTTCGAAGATTTTGTTTCGAAGGTTCTTAAAAATCAAGTTAATACAACCTGATTTTGGAGAAAATTTGCGCAAGTCTATCTCTTTCTTTCCTGCAGCAGTCCTGTGTTCTATGATTGAAGCATAATGGATTGAAGCATACTAACTGTTAAATGGCATAAAATTACCGAATAAAAAGAAGCCCTGAATAGTATTTATTACAAAGACCTGAATATGATAATCATCATTAGGATTAATAAAACCTTTTATTTCTATTTGCTTTATTTGTTGCAATTTTTTACATTTTACTAATGTATTGTTTTTAATTTTAATTTAAATTTGCACAAATTATTTTAAAAACGAAAAGGGAATAAAACTGATTTAGAGAGGTGATAAAATAGTTGTACGAGTTGTATATAAAACATAATGATATAGTTTTTATGTAGAGTAGAGTAAGATATTCTTTAAACCTACAATTGATTAGCAAATAATCATTTTGAATTTAAAAACATATCAAGCTGTTATAAGTATAGTACAATCCCTCATTGTACCTTAACCTCTAAGTACTACAGGAAAAAAAATAAAATAAATGTCGATACTTTTGAATGATTTTCAAAAATATCAATAACGTGGAGCTAATTTCTGTTAGAAAAATATTCTATACCTTTTCAAGAACCTTTAATATCTATTAAAGTACCATTTTGAAAAAGATTTTGTACACACTACATCAATTTTTGAATTCCAACCCGTTAGTAGAAAATTATTGTTTTTTTTTTTTTGAATTTAGTCTAGAAATAGGATATTAATGATTAATAATATTATAATAAAATAAAAACAAAATAAATTATTGTTAATTTATGTTAGGCGAAGGCAAATACATCGTCGTAGTCTATTAGATAGTGTGTCGGCTTATTAGACATGAGGCCACGTTTCAAACCCCAGGCCAGAATCTGCGCCAAAACGAAATATGAAAAAATATTTCTTCGGCGACCACCTCCCAGCAGATTTCTGCAAAAACTGTGAGAGCAAATAAAATTGCCATGAAAAGTTTCTCAGAAAATCTGTCGTTCGGAGTCGATTTTAAACTGTAGGTCCCGCCACTCACGTATAAAATTAACACACACAACATGAGTGGTGTGAGAAGCTAGGCCGTAATCCTGACGAAAAGGTTGTAATGACCAATTATGTATGTATGTACATATGTATGAGGGCATACACGAAGGCTTTCCCGATAGCTCTCACATAAGGGATGCTTGTTCTAAACTTAATTTTCGCCTAAATTGTTCTGCCCTTAAAATACTATCACCGTTAAAGACTCCACTACATTTGACATGTATTATTTATTCATTCCTTCCGACATTTGTTTAGAATCACTTGTAGTTTTGCTAATATCAACATGGTTACTTTCCACTTTCCGCATTCATGAAGAATAAAATATTTTATTACAACAATAAACACTTATCAATGAACATAACCTTAACAATTTAATAAAAAAATAGAAAAACAATGTATGATTTCATCAAAGCCTAATTAGATTGTATGTATACTTATAAATTTCATAAACCTCTAAATCGGAAACTCTGGCAACTGTAAAACAATTTCAATGGTTCATGGTAGTTAGGGGGATGGGTGACATCTAAAGCATTGACGGCTGAAGTATACCCTTGAGAAATATTTAAAACATCTACTTTCTGCAACATTTACGACAAAGAGGCAAACAGGAAATTGCAAGGAACTCGAGTGTAACCCACCGTCATCATTCTCGTCTTCACCATTGTTTTTGTCGTTACAAAGATGAGTTATGAAAAGCAGTACATACATGAGTATGTATAGTACATATGCATTTTACATTCTTTTTTGTTTAAATTCTCTCCTTTCTGTCGTTGTAACTGCAATTACCCAACAAACAGGATGAATTCTTTTCTTCTTTTTGAAAAAGGTTCTGATATAAATGGGAACAATTTAATCACTTCATAATTAGTGTAAATTTTGTATAAGTGGAATATATTACTTGTTAACAGAAGTTTTATTTCAATAAAAAATAAAAAAAGAATACAGACATGGCAGCAAATTCAGCAATCCATTAACAAGTCTCTTTTCTACAGCACATTATAGGTAATTTGAGTCATTTTTTGCACTTTTTTGTTGGTGTTCGATAAAGAACACAACAAAGCTAAGAACGACATGCTTTGATTTTGTAAAAATAATTGACGATTGCTTAGCAGGTGATCAAAATAATTGTTTCTAGGTAAAGTGTTCATCATAGTATTTAAGAGAAAGTTTTGTTTAAAAAAATGTTTTTGTGATGATAAAAATCCTTCTTCTGACATAACCTTTAATTCAAAAACCCCTGTATACCGATTTTCATGTACATGTGGAGAACTTTTTAAATTTATGTTTCCATATTGGCTCCGTCATTTTGAATTTAAGAAATTTGATGTCAGATTCGAAATCAGTAACCACAAAGTCTTCCTCATTCAGTGATTTCTTATAGTTTTGGCCCGAAAATGTTGTAACTTTACCTATAGCGGAACGTAACAATTTTGAATTTAAACTTCGTTTAAAAGTTTTACTGGGATGCTGTTTATTTGTGATTTGTATGTGTTCAAATGTATTGTATTGTATATGAATGTAACCGATATATGTATAAAGCGTATAAGCAAGGATATTTTAGAGTACATATGTATATACGAGGGTAGGCCCAATAAGTTTTACAGTTTCTACACGCAATGATTCTATTCTATTCTTGCCTCATTTGTTCTATTCTCCGAATTTAGTTCGTGGTTTGTAAAGCTGAAGAAATCGCTCGTAGAAAACGTATTTGATGAAATCACCTCGCAACCAATTTTATTTTGGTTACCCCAAGGAATCCTCATAAAAAATGTTTTTTTCTTATTATTAACTTCTATTTTAAAAACCGCAAACTTATTGATCCGCCCTCTTATGAATATATATGTATAGGTTTATCATATATGTATGTGCACATGAAAAATGGAAGAAAAGAAAATAATAAAAATGTATTTTTCTTTTTTTCCTCTTTTATTTTGATGAAAAAAAGGATAGGCTTGATGGATGCTAGCATGTATGTACTATACGTGTATTTCTGAATAATTATAAGAAAATCAGACTAGAAAAGAAATTAAAAAAATTATTTTTTCACAGTAGTAAGGCATTGCGAATATTTTTTGAAAATTGTCTGAATTTTTGTAACACAAGATTTGTATTAAATTATTTCAAATGAAAACTTTTAATTTCAGCTATATGCGAGGAGAAAAAAGGGAAGAGAAAAATAATTTCAGACTAATTAAATTGAAAATTTTTATTTAAACATAACCATGTAACTCTATTGTGGAAGGAATACTAATATTTCAAAAAAAAAAATTACAGCACGTAAAAAGTAAAACAAACATAGATACATACATGTTAGTATAAATTAAAATTGTTAAATATTTATTCCTATATATTTGGGTGTAAACATAAGAAGATACTTACAATGAAGCAGAATAAAAAGTATTTCTTTTATAATGTCAAATACTTATTACATATAGTCGTCTCCATTCTATAACGTTCTATGTGTACTTATAATGTTTTTAATGTTCTTGCTCTCTCACTTAAATACTGTCAAAATTTGGTTAAGATGCGCCGATCCGTTCCGAAGTTATACGGAAAAATCTTCTTAGAATACACATATGGTCGTATGTCGCGTAAAAACTTTGAGAATGTTATAGAACGGAGGCGTCGATATATCAGGACAAAAACTGTATGGAATATGGTATAGCAGCACAGGATCGTACTGTAAGCTATCTTCTGTCTGCGTTATTTTTGTTCAGTTACACAGTTATAGATAGAGTAATTGTCTTTAAATATTTTCCCCGAGCACCGATCATTACCTAACATTTTAAAATCCAATTCAGCATAAAATTCACAGCCTTCAATTAATCATTACCTCCAATCCAAGCCATCTAGACACCTCAATAGGGACACAAATATAATCCGTAAATAGCACTACAAATACTTTGGGCAGTAAGATGCACGATTAAAATACAGTCGATACTATAGTCTATGATATAGGCTGCAGTTAATTAAGAAGCCAACATAAAAATTAACTTGAAAACCTTCTCATAAAAATTAAATTGACGTCATGCTTAGCAATAATTCTTCGGAGGTTCGGTCATAATTATAAGGACGCTACTAAAACGTGTACAAACGTAAGGGTAGAAATATTTGCCTCAAGGATTTCCAACAAAGTTTAGTAATTTTATTAATATATCGCCCACCTAGGTATTCTCTGTCGCTGGAAAGCAGTATATTAGCTTTTTTCATTCAATAAACGCTCGTTTTATTGCCACTAAGCTGTAAATTAAAACTTTACATTATTCTTTCCGTACATTCTGATTGATAAGCAAAAATTTCAACTCGTAATCGACTTTGCAGTAGTAAAGTACATTCCAAGGGAAATAATTCAACCAGAGACCTATTAAGATCTGTTTTAGAAACATATGCTTACAATTGTAACATTGTGGAAATATATCGTGATCCCGACTGATTGCTTTCGACAAGCAGGATATGCTATTAAGTTACCAAAACAAATTCAGTACAACAGAGTTTATTCCGACGATATTAAAAGTCTCGTGTAGGAAAAAATGTCTGTACAAAACATTTTCAAAAGTTGTTGGAATCACGGAATATTTCAGTACTTGGGAACTACTTATAACATTAGGGCATACAACTAAAAATCTTAAGATCTCATCGTCTCGTCATTCCAATTAAAATTAGAAATGACATAGTGGCGAAAAAAGGAGTCCATTTGTTAAACATGTGAAAAATATTTTCACTCCGAATAAGCATTCATTTACCAACTGTTATTACTAATACTTCAACTCATAAAAATAAAGTAGCACAATATTGAAAATCAGATTAAAATCCTAAACAAAATCTCACTTTAGCTATTATATTCACAAACTAGACAAGTTTGCTATAACCATAATACCGAAGCAATATAAGGTGGATTTTTATCATACTGGCCAATAAGTCTTCTACATAAAACGGTGTTTAGATATGCACCATTATTGAGCTCAATATTTCATATAAAGTTTCCATTAATAATTGCGCAATAAATACGAAAATTGTTATAATATTGAGTAAAACTTAAAATGCAGCACTGTCATAAGTATGTTTAGTGAGCATATTACAATTAACCGAACACTTTTTGTAGATATTTGACAACTCAAATGTCAACAACGACAAACAAAAAGAAACAAAACAAAATAAAAACAATGTAGTTGAAATAACCAGCTGTTTTGTTTACCAGCTGTCAAATGAATATTGAATAAGCAGCTGAACTGCATATATTATTATGTCTGAACACTTAAAATATTGTACTCAATAAACCGAATATTGACTCAATAAATTGATATGCCGAAATTATTTTGAAAACTTCTTCCTTATTGGTTATTACAACCCTTTAGTCAGCATGACGACCTAATTCCCCACACCACCCATGTTGTGTGTGTTAATTTTTTATATATGAGTGGCGGGACCGACAGTTTAAAGTTGGCTCCAAATGACAGATTTGTTGAAAGAATTTTTTCCAAAACACTGCCGAGAGGAGGTTGCCGAAGAAATATTTTTTCGTTTCAACCAAAAACACTACAAAACAGATATTAGCGTCTTTTATTTTCTTCTTAAATTAAATGAATGCAGTTTTATTAAAAATTACGATATACATATCTAAGAAGAGTGATTAGAAGAGCCTCTGAAGAAAAAAGTATTGTTCCGTACTGACAAGGAATAAAATTCCTTCTGCAGAAATAATTGGAAAAATGTAGAACTAAGGTAAATAAAATAAGGTGGATGCATGTAACTTTTCCCTTGGTCATGATTACAACTTAGTTTCTCGCAACACTCACGAATTCATGGCAATTATATTTACTCTCAAATTTCCTCCCGAAGACTCTTGAGAGGAAGTCGCCGAAGAAATATTTTATCATATTTCGTTTTGTTATAGATGTTAGATCTGGGGTACGAGATGGATAGGCCGGGGTTTAAACCACGGTCTCACGTCTAATAAACCAACACACTAGCCTTTACACTACGGCGAATTAAAAAATACTTAACAGTTTAATTGAAAAACAAAGCAAAAACTTTTTAAATTTGTTCTTTGTTTTAGCCCACTGTTTCGATATGTTTTATTTTCACAATTTATTCTTTTAAATTTTATCAGTATGACTTAAAAAGATAATGTGGTGGTATGGTTTGCATGCCACAAATTTTAATCATGGAAATATTTTAAATCCTCTTCATCCCTATCGTTTGAATTTCTTCTAAAGCCTTTTAGAGATATTCCCAACCTTTGTGTATCAAAAGGCAGTGTTATAAAGGCTATCAGGTTCTTAAGATGGAATCTTGTAAGGTTTAATTAAATTTAGTTCTACATAGACCCATAGCTGGGTACATTTGTCTAGACTCAATACAATGTCTAAAAGCTTGTCTTTTCTTTGCAAATGGGTAAAGATAGTCTGAGATTATTAATTTACCCCTTCGCAGAGGACTGCCAATCTTACGTACGTATTATTTGCTGTGCTAGACTTTGGAAGTGGACCAGCCTCGCTGTTACAGTGTCTAGAAACTCTCGTCAGGTTAACTTTTGAATACCTTTGTCTACGGCATTCGGGGATTATCGTAGATTAGATCTTTGTGGAGCTCTAATGTAAATATGCATATACCTCTACTCAATATACTTTGATAGTGGTTTGACACAACTCAATAATGCTACTGTAATTGGGTAGTGCTAAGGACAATCACAGGTTCCAGCACTCTGTTAAGATACCTGGAAAACGTTCTTTAAGAAGGGTTAACTCTTGCCGTAGTGAGATCTACCCGGTATTTCCGAATCGACAGTCAGTCGATATATTCTGATCAACTAAGCCTAAGATTTAGGCATCACCGTACCCGCTATAATGTGATGCTCATTTACATTCGCTGCCTTTGCAGTCACTTGTTTTGCCAAAATCTCTGATATGGCTACCACCAGGAATGTAAATATTGCCTCAGATCATTTAGTTCTGTGAGCTTCTATTATCATAATCGCCACCATCTTCCCAATACACTCAAACTTGCAGTTTCATTGATTAAAGTTGGTTTGATTACAAAGTTGATCAGCCAGAGAACTGTTTTGGGGATGATACTTCTGTCCTGTACAGTCTACTGTCTTCAGACAGCTCTAAGGAGCAGTTGTCGAATCATTACTTCTTGATTATATATTGCTATTACAGGTTTGATTCTCTGCAAGTATTTAAAATCTTCAATTGTAAGCTGGACACACATCTGTGAGTTCAAATGAGTTGCTAAACATCGTAGACATCGTTCGTACTGTTATTTAATTATTTGCGAGCTAAGTAACTTCATATGCTCGGTGAAGTGTAACAGATCAGAATCTCTTTGGGAATAGAACCCACGAAACTCACGCTAATGGTCTAGCATACTACCCACTAGACTACCAAGGCACCCCGTATGAATATATAATTCAAAGCATCAGGCATTAAGGAGTATATATAACGTTAATAAAACTTATCGAAATATTTTGAATAAGTTTCGTAAAGTAGTTACTTCCTCGTGATTGATTTATGCTTAAACAAATACTTATTTCTGTAGCGCGGAGTGTTAACATTCATTTCATTTACAGTGTCGTTGACGTTGATGACAAAATTGCACAGCCCTTCAAGACTTGAGTGGATTATACTTGTTTGCAAAACGTTTGTGGGTTGTAAGAGTAAGATTTGTAAGAAAAAAATTTATTCGCTTTCATGGGTATTTAAATACATTTCAACATACCATATACGAATACAGGGTATGTACGATATTAAAACGATGGCTGATCCACTCACACTCTCTAGGCTGTTCTGTCTCGAGTGTAGAACAAACATTTACACGAATTCTCTCTCCTTTGCATTTGTACATGCATATTAAACATCTTGTGTTTACATTGTATCGTATCTGATACGAATTTTCCATTTAAGATTTGCATCATCATTAATTTTGCTTACAAATCATGATGATAAGACGCAACCTTTTTTTTATTTTGGTTTCTTTTTAATATTTTATCTCGAAGTAATCAAGGCAAACAATTTGCATCCTTGATAAATGAAAGAAGCGATTGCAGCCGTATGCAATGAAAGCGATGTTGATGAAGTTTGTGAACGGGTGGTGGGTTGGTTGGTTATATGTACGTTGAAAAAAATAATGAATATGAGTTAAAATAAAAATTTATAAAATTATGTTAAATTGCTTATTGCACAAGCAATTAAATCATCTAAATCATCTATCGTACTTAAGAAATCAAATAAAAATGTAAGAAAAATAAAACACACAGATGTAGCATATACATACACCATGTAATCGTATATGGATAGTATATGACTGTAACTGAAGAGATTTGCTACTAATTTTTTTTTTCATTTGTATTCTATATTTATATATGTAAGGGCATATGATTAAGTAGTATATTTAGATCAAAAACAATTACATTAGAATTATTTAAAATGTTTATGAAATATTAAATGAAATTACCTGTCAGACCAACTATTAACACTACACCGCTTAATAGAAGGAAGTGCTGCATTATGTACATGTAAAGTTTTGTGATTGACGATGACGACTGATGATGGTGTCTCACTGTTACGTTATCTTCCATATGAAGCTTCTTCGAATTTTGATTTCCGTTACTATTGTATTGTCTCTGTGGCTCATTGTTATTTACTTTAGTCCACATGCTCTGAATCAATTCAATACTCATGTGTACTAATCGTCTAATTTGTCAGACAAGCATATTTTCTCCTTTTAACTGCAGTTTATTCTAAAAGTAAGCCAAAAAGAAAAAAGAAGCGTTAAGGACTTAATGTTATTTAAACAATAATAAAAATAAAACAATAATATTAAAAATTATTATATTAAAAAGAATTATACTTGAAAATATATTTAATAACAGCAACGTGTATTTTATTATCGGTTAATGTAACATAAAAATTAATATCTTATGCGGGTATTACATTATCGATCATCATCTGCATGCATGACCTGATGAGAGAGAGTGTTTTGCTATTACACTATTCAGGCAAGTTTGTCAAACATTAGTATGCAAGCAAACACTGAACAGTGAAGTTCTCATTAAAAATGCTTTACGATTTGAATGATCTTTTCAAAAAGAGTAAAACATCAAACATTTTTCATCAGGTCGGGTTTGCAAACACGAATTATTACACGAGATGGTTGGTTTGCCAACACGTCGTGCCTGCAGGCGAAGGTCGCTAAGTAAAAGACGCTTAATACTATGTTCAGATATGCACTTTTCTTGAGACAATATTGGGTTTATTGAGTACAATATTTTTAGTGTTCAGGCATAATAATATTCGCAGTTCAGCTGCTTATTCAATATTAATTTGAGAACTGGTAAACAAAACAGCTGGTTGTTTCAACAACATTGTTTTTATTTTGTTTCTTTGTTTGTTGATTTTTACATACCTACATAATTGGCCATTACAACCCTTCAGTCCGGATTACGACCTAGCTTCTCACACCACACATGTTGTGTGTTAATTTTATACATCAGTGGTGGGCCCTACAGTTTTAAAGTCGACTCCGAACGACAGATTATTGAGAAACTTTTCATGGCAATTTTATTTACTCTCAGAGTTTTTGCCAGAAATCTGCTGAGAGGAAGTCGCCGAAGAAATACTTTTTGTATTTTGTTTTGATGTTTGGCCTGGGGCTCGAACCCTGACTTTACGTCTAATAAGCCAACATACTACCCACTAGACTATGACGACATCAACGTTTTGTTTTAAAATGCCCAAATGTTAGAATGAATCCATTTTACTGTCTATATAATGAACATACCCTGTTCCAGCACTGGAAACACATCCACCCACCAGTAATGGCAATGTCCCATGCTTGAAAATATCTTGAGTATTGAGTACGCCAAACGTACTGCTTTGTGTACCCAGTATCAGCACAGTAGAGCAGTTGACACAAGGACTTAGGAGAGAATTGAACAACATAACCCCGGAATTTTATGTCCATTTTGTGCAGGTGATGCTTTTACGTTTAGAAGCAGTAAGAAAGGCAAAATGTTTTGGTTCCAAGTGTTAAAACAGTGCCTTTTATTTGAGTGTCCAATTATGCGTTTGACATGAAATTCGTAAAAATTTTTTTTTACTTTTTTGTTTTAAAAATATTTTTATCACTTTGACTGCAGCGGCAATTTTCAGAAAACTGGCCAAAAATGACAATTTGATTTTTTCACATTATATTACTAAAAACTCTATTTTTAGATCATAGGCATCATCAAAAAGCAGAAATTACGGTTTTTTTATGGGAGAAATTGGTTTAGTGAGTACGAGATAATTCGTAGTTGGCTTCCTAGAAGGGAACGCAGTCTACGAGCTCTTAGACAGTCAATGTAGTCGGCAGTCAACGTGTCAAATAAAAATTGCTAATGCAATATTTCCATTGAAGTGGAAAAAACAGCGTTTGAATAATTTAATACCAAATGTCCGATTATACGTTTGAGACACTGTATGAATGTCAAGTTAAAATTGAAAATTATCTGATAGTTTATAGAAATTTATTTAACTACGGCAAGCACAAAATATCTAACAAAAATTCAAACAAATAATAATAACAAATGAGAAGAAAAATAAAAATTAATAAAAGTTGTTTTAATACATACAAAATACATATCGATGTTTGAGCTTATGCAAAATTATTAAATAATAACTGTTTTAAAACTAACACAAAGTTGTTGAGTTCGAGGGAAAGGATTCCAAGGACGAGCTGCACACACAGAAGACTGTCTTTCAGAAACAAGACTACGATAACTAGGATTATACTTTTCCTTCCTCTATGAGATCTTGCAAATCTCACCCTCTTATATACAGATTGGGGTGTAAACTTTTGGAGATTTTATGAAAAAGTAAATAAAATAGGAAAATTGATGATAATATTTTAAATATTTATATTTTATTATAATTATTTTTATTAGCGTTATCTTATTATATGACATTATTAATATTATTATTTTATTGTTGTTATAATTTAAAAATTTATGTCATTAAAAAATTGTAAACAAATTCATGTCCTATTGTAACTTTATAAAGTCGTATTGTCCTTACTGTATAGAACACCGAGTAAAATAAATAAATAAAAAATTGTTTGAGATATTAACAATAATATATAAAAAATTAATATAATGTCATTCAATGTTGCTTGGAAATATTTTTCTTTAATTCTGAATTAACTGTGGAAAAAACAATTTTATTATTGCAAATACCCAATCCGGATTTCATACAACAAATATACATATAAAGGGTGTTTTTTAAGTTGCAATAAAACAACGATGGATTATTCGATTGTGGCATTACATTTTAAATATGATTTCTGGCATATGACCGCCACGGCTGGCGCGGATGTAGTCCAATCTGGACGTCCAATTTTCGATGACTTTTTCCAACATTTGTGGCCGTATATCGGCAATAATACGGCGAATGTTGCCTTCCAAATGGTCAAGCGTTTGTGGCTTTACCGCATAGACCAATGACTTTACATAGGCCCACAGAAAGTAGTCTAGCGGTGTTAAATCACAAGATCTTGGAAGCCAATTCACAGGTCCAAAACGTGAAATTAGGCGGTCACCAAACGTGTCTTTCAATAAATCTATTGTGGCACGAGCTGTGTGACATGTTGCGCCGTCTTGTTGAAACCACATCTCCTGGACATCATGGTTATTCAATTCAGGAATGAAAAAGTTAGTAATCATGGGTCTATACCGATCACCATTGACTGTAACGTTCTGGCCAGCATCGTTTTTGAAAAAGTACGACCAATGATTCCACCAGCCCATAAAGCGCACCAAACAGTCAGTTTTTCTGGATGTAACGGTGTTTCCACATACACTTGAGGATTACCTTCACTCCAAATGCGGCAGTTTTGTTTGTTGACGTAGCCATTCAACCAGAAGTGCGCTTCATCGCTAAACAAAATTCGCTTATGAAAATCGGGAACAACGGTAATCTCGTTTTGGGCCCATTCGACGAATCTACGCCTTACTTTATGATCGTTTGGCTTCAAATCTTACACGAGTTGGATTTTGTAAGCACGCAAACCAAGATCCTTCCTCAAAATCTTCCATAAAGTGGATGGACACAGATCCAATTCCTGTGCTCGATGGCGGATGGACTCATTCGGGTCTTCCTCAATTCTACGCTCTACAACAGCAATAGCTTCTTCTGTACGCACCGTACAGCGTCTCTGGGGATGCGAGTTATCAATAAGAGTAAACGTGGTGCGAAAACGTTCCATGGTTAATCGAATTAACTGCTCTGATGGACGATTTTGTCGACGATAAAATGGACGTAGTGCGCGATACGTTTTCCGCACAGAACCATTACATGTTGATTTTTGAAAATATAGGGAATATAAGAAGCACATTTTTTAGCAAAAATCCCATAATGAATATTATTTTCTATTATTTTATAGGAACTCTGCTTCGTTTAAAAGAAAATCCTGTTTACTGCAAAACCGCTTAAATGAACGAGATTTTGTTTGCAAAAACATATTTTTATATGAAGAGAACTCTGTTTAATTGCAAATATTTTACATTTACCGGCGACAACAAACTTAATTAAGAGTATCCTTTTTATGTATGAACGATATTTGAATTTATAAAATGAATTTGAATTAAAATATGGCATATACATATGTGTATCAGTTTGTTTTATTTTGGTAGCCACAATATTTTAAAAAACATCAATTCGCTTAATTGAAATGGTTATGCACTTATCCGAAATTCGCTTAAGTGAAAATTCCGTTTAATTGCAAAGAATGTGCCGTTCTTTTTATAATGTGCCAATTAACCGAACTCGACTGTGTATATGAAAACTGATACGAAACCTAAAAAAGTTATTCAATGAAAACTATAATAACACCGCAATGAAACTAGTATTTGTCATAGGCCGTTTACACTACAGCGAAATCTAGTACTTATGAGATTTCGAGCCAAATCTAGTTGATTTTAACTAGATTTCCCATACAAAACAAAATCTACTTATTTAGTAGATTTCGGCAAAATCTACTCAAAATCTAGTAAAAATAGAAATGCAACTATGTGTTTTGCCAAATAGTACTTAAAAATACAACGCTGAGCAGGAAAAAAATGACATTTCAATTTAACCCTAATCAAGTCAACATGTGCCTCTCCGACACATATTTCACTTGGTCATGTTGTAACTTCCTTAAATATAGGTTCTAGTTCTTACTGCTTCTTGAATTCCTACTTTCAGTTGTTTTATTTAGAATTTACAAATTTCAAGTAAAAAATTAATTTCTTTTTATTTTGTTTCAATCCAACATGTTCTTAATCATGTCAAAATGTGTCTATGAGGCACATATGAGAACGCTAACTATTACTTCTGTTGTTGGTGAACAACAAAATAAAATATAATAATGAGGTATAATGAGTTACGAAGAGTTCTGGCACCCATTATTTGCCGTAGTCTTCTAAAATTAAATAAAAATAATTTGTCCATTGTTCGGTCCATACAACACGAGGATAAATTCTCAAACCAGCCAAGGCAGACAGATATGCGACGTAGATGTTATATGTGCCCACCGAAGATATGCAGAATGTGTAAGCAGTCTTGCAGTATTTACCACAAAAATACTTGCAACGAGCATTGTTCAAAAGCTCTAGTTTGCTTAAAATGCGAAAATAAATAAATAATATTTCATTTATGTAACTGAGAAGAAAAAATTTAATAAAATAAAAATAAGTTAACAAAATTAATACCTAAATTCTTTGTATGTGCCTCTGAGACACATTTTGACTGGATTTGTAAAAAAATTTCCTGGCTTGATTAGGGTTAAACTAAAATATTATTATACATACATACATACATACATAATTGGCCATTACAACCCTTCAGTCAGGATTACGGCCTAGCTTCTCACACCACTCATGTTGTGTGCGTTAATTTTATACGTGAGTGGCGGGACCTACAGTTTAACGTCGACTCCGAACGACAGAATTTTGAGAAACTTTTTCATGGCAGTTTATTTTACTCTCAGAGTTTTTGGCAGAAATCTGCTGAGAGGAAGTCGCCGAAGAAATATTTTTTTTTTTCATGTTTCATTTTTGATGTCTGACCTGAGATACGAACCCGGACTTTACGAATAGTAAGCCAACACACTACCTACTACACCACGGCGACTTCATATTATTATTATTTTCTTTTAAATATCAGTCAGCTGTTTTTGTTATTAAAATGAAATCTTGCTACTGTCAAATAAATCCAGTGTAAACGATATAGATTTTGAGCAAGATTTGAAATCTAATCTACTAGATTTCGCTGTAGTGTAAATGGCCTATAATACATTTTTCAAATACTTTTGATAAGTTAGACAGTGTTGCCACTGAGCTATAATCATTATTAGATTTAGAAAAAATTTCCATTCCATTTGTAACTGAATAAACCTTTTTTTTAATTTTTGAATATAAACTCATATTCAATTTTTTTAATACCTTCCTTCGTTTCAAAATTATATAAGCTTAGCTTATTTTTAAAGGTGCTGGTTGAAATAATAAGTTGTAAGTCACTGTATATCGCAACATCTCTAGAATGGCTTCTTCTGTCTTACCGATATTGATTAAATTTGCTTACATTAAAAAGGAGCTAAGAACGATGGAATCAAACCATGCTTTAACAATGTGTACACCAGAGTTTTTGAACAGGAAATGGATTCTTTGAAATAAAATAAAATATTTTACAGCAGTAATGTATAGTATTGTACATACTTACATACATAAATATAAATTATATTACAAATTATTATGCGAGTTATTATTACTACTTCTGGACATTTGTGTATTGTTTCAATGCATGTATAGGGTACATTGGAGTAGTAAACCTTAATTTTATTTATTACAACCATAATGTTTCTGCTAAAAGCAAAACAATGTTTTTGGGGAAAAAGGCCAAGACCGTGTTGAATGAATGTTACAAAAACTCCAAACATTTTTATTAATATGCTATTGTAAGTTCATTCATCAGTGTAAATCAGTATGAAAAAGTAAGTAAAATATGTATGTATGAACATACATATGTACGTACATTCAAACAATAATTCATATATTTTTATGTAGCACTCGTATACAGGTAAGTTATAAAATACAACAAAAAAAATTGTTATACGAGATATTAAAATTAATGTGTATTTAAACAGAACTTACAAGGTATGTACATTATATGTAGGAAAAAATGAAATGATACAGTAGAGTTTGATTTAAGAAGAATCAGTTGTTTAAAAAATTTTCGTTTGACCAGGCTCTTCAAACTTCAAGGTGAATAAGGCAACTGAAATATTCTTGTATTGAAATGTTATTGAGATATTTTTGTTGTAGTAATTAAACGAAATAATACTATCTACGTTAGTGATTTACTTTCAAGTCATTTTGAAAGAGCAGTCATATAAAGGCACTGTCCTCGTAAACTACAGATTAATTATGTTTCCATCGAGTAACTCTTTGAAACTTACATTCTAAAATAAGTAAAATCTCGGGACTTGACCGTTTTATTTTTCTATCAAAACAAAGGTAGGAATGCTTTTCAGGATGCTAAAAAAGTTTCTAAGGTTTGTAGTGACGATACTGTAACTAGAAAAACAGCAAAATAGCAAAATAGGTGGTAATTCAATCATGTATTTGTACTTCACTCTGGTCAATTAAAAAATTTATGAAATTGTGGTAGAAATTGAAAAATCCCACTACATAAGCATTGTGGACATTGCAGAACTATGTACGTACATAACTATGTAGGTATTGAAAACCAAACATTTAAAGTCAGCGGGATATCCAAACAAACTTAATGCATCGTTGCCACATGTAGTGAACAGTGAAAACTTTAATTGTCGTATTTTCATCTGCTATTCTCTGCTTAACAGTAACTAATAGAGTTTAATAGTGGTGGACATTAAAAAAAACGTCGATTTTTTTTCTATAAAATGCAGCAAAGAACCATCGACAAAAGACGTCGACACATCGATAGAATTTTGTACAAAAATAGAGGTCAAAACAGGTTGTACACATTGATGCGTACTGGCACTCGTGTACTGTGTCCAGACGATTTGTTGTACATACCTAAACCTATAAGGGATATCCCAATAATGTCCCCGCAATTCTGTTGACCGGGCTTATTTCAGGATGCTGTTCGACGTCAGTAAGTATAACTCCCGGCATATTATTTGATAAACACCTCGATGATTCTTTTTGAAATAAATTATCGGTTACAAGAATATGTTTTTGATATTCGTGTTTTTGACTTGAAAAATATGTCCGCTTCTTTTCATCTTACCTTTGTACTAGAATACCATTTCAAACACCTCTTTCTACTCAACAGTAAAACTCCGGCCGTTCTAACAACTAATTCTGCGAATTCCTTCCCCTGTAAGGCCTTGACACATCTGTATACAATAAAAACATTCCTCTCTCTCTCTCTTCTCACATATTGTTGTTGCGAGCTTTTACCAAAATCATGGCCTAGTGACTGGTTAAGCAGGTAACAGTCAGCTATTAAATTATTCAGTACAGGGCTCCCTGATAAATATCGTTTTAGACTTGTGTCCAATTAACGCAACCGAAGACTGCACGACTCTGATCTCCACTACCATATACACTGAATTGTAATCTAATAGTGCCATCAAAGCTAACTAACGTAAAACCAGTAATTTTTATTGGAAATAAATGCTTTGTTAAGGTATAGAAAGAACGTGACATTCAAAGAATTGTTCATCGAAACCTGTTTTTTCCCCATCTCTATGACAATTTATACATGTACTAATGTATGAGTGAAGTGTATTAGAATGAGAGGGTTCGGCATCGATCGATACAAAACGCAATTAGTAGGAGCAAGGTCTGAGCTATACAGTGAGTGAGATAAAACTTCCCATCCACTGTAGCCGAGTGTTGTCGTGATAGAAAATACGCCTCGTTTTTGGGCGTTTTTCTGTCAATATTGAGTTTTGAAGCATTAATTGTTGTCTGCACACGTCTCCAGTGATAGGCTGGATTGGTTTTTGCAGAACATAATTGGTGTTGCCGTAGTGAAATAATTTTTCGTCTCCAGTGATAATTCGATACAAAAATGATTTCATTTTCATTTTTCATGATTTCGATCAAACAGCATTTCAGACATGCAAAATGAGTTCAATGTCTCTCGATTTCAATTTATATGGTACCCAATTTCCTTGCTTTTGAAGAGATGCTGGTGCTTTTAAACGCTTTAAAATGGCAGCATGAGTTACGTCTAAGCTCTTGCATATTTTCAATTTATGTCATTCCATCTCTATTAGCTCTCGGAGGCTCTTTGTTTTTTATGTCATCATCACTATCTTGAACCACACATGGTTTATGCGATGCATGGTTGATAGACCGTGCTCTACGGTCCACAAGAATACGTATGGCATTTTTCGTTGAACAAAAGTGGCTCAACAAAATTTCCTTTCAATTTTGTTTTTTTTTTTGTAGTTTAAAATATTTTCAATCGCGAATGTTTGTATGCAAACAAACCAAATACTGTTGACTGATTTTGAAAACTCAAGAATGAATATCAATTTCAAATTACATGAATAATAATGAATATAAAACAACCCATAAGCATCTCACGTAAATGATTAGTTTTTAAGGTACTAAAAAATTAGTTGATATCGATTATATGCTCTGCTGATATTTATGGACTTGCATTGAACCACAGATACTAAAAATTTTACATTTCCATTTTATGATGTTTATTAAAATATTTTTATATTTTCCAATAAAAACGTTCAACCGTTTTATTTCCTTTTCAATAAAAAATTTTTAAGAAGCTAAAGAAATTGCGGTTATGTTCAAACGATAGAAAATTTACGGGAAAATTGAAAAATAAAACAAAAACTACCATTAAACGTTCATTTTCATCTCGCACACTTTTTCCTATCATATGCTCAATAGAAATATCAAATAAAAAAAGAACGGGAAGCAATTTATGTTGTTCAACAGTCAATTAACAAAAATTTAGAGTTTAAGTTAAATTTTTTTACCACTAATATGAAGAAAATAAAAATAATATAAAAGTGTTTCAAAATAAAATCAATCGCATGTGGAGAAATTTTTATATTTTCGGCATATAAGTTTGTCCCACCAAACGCCAGATATTTGCATAAAGCATTAACGTTCATTGTGAAATGGACTGAGAATAGAACCGTGTGACACTTCTTTTAAGACATTTAAAAGGCGTGTAAACTAATCTTTGATAAAAAAATGAATATTTAGCTTGACTCTATACGAAGGGCTTTATGGTCCACCATATTAAATGCTTTATAATGATCCCGACGAATAAAAAAATGCAATATCGTCTTGATCAATGTAACAACGTATTTCCTCGGACGCGTTTACTAAAGCAGTTGTACAAACAAGTTTTGGGCGGACGCCTTTCAGTAAGAGAACCGTTCTCATTTACAAAAGTATACATCCGTTCGAAAATCATTATTAGATTTAGAATTGGGTATGCTTCTTAAAAATTGTTCAGCTGCTTTGGATATAAGCTTTGAGTTATTAAAGAGTATTCCAAGAAAGGAAGGACAATTTGGAATGAATTTTTTCAATGCAACTAAAGTAAACATCTGCCTGATTAACACATTCAAAATTAAATAAATTAGAACACATAGAACATATGTAGTGTAGAACATACATAATTGGTCATAACAACCCTTCAGCCAGGATTATGGAGCAAGTTTCTTACACCACTTTTCTTGTATGTGTTTATTTTATACATGAGTTTCGGGACCTACAGCTTAAAATCGACACCGAACGACAGATTTTTGAGAAACTTTTCATGGCAATTTTATTTACTCTCAGAGTTTTTTTGTCGTCGCCGTAGTCTAGTAGGTAGTGTGTTGGCTTATTAGACGTAAAGCCAGGGTTCGAGCCCCACGCCAGACATCAAAACAAAATACAAAAAGTATTTCTTCGGCGACTTCCTCTCAGCAGATTTCTGGCAAAAACTCTGAGAGTAAATACAAATTGTCATGAAAAGTTTCTCAAAAATCTGTCGTTCGGTGTCGATTTTAAGCTGTAGGTCCCGCCACTCAAGCATAAAATTAACACACGCACAATATAAGTGGTGTGAGAAACTAGGTCGTAATCCTGACTGAAGGGTTGTAATGACCAATTAGGTGTGTATGTATGTATGTTTTTGCCAGAAATCTTCTGAGAGGAAGTCACCAAAGAAATATTTTCATATTTTCGTTTTAATGTCTGATCATGATCATGACTGGGTTAATTAAATTAGCCAATGTTATAAACCTCTTATTGAGTTCATCAGTTTTAAATCCCCTACAACGATTGAAAATATAATTTTTTTTGTTATGCGTTGTTTATGTCTTCATTAAACCATGGTTATCGTTTATATTTCTTTATGGCCGTACGGAACCAAAAATTTTTAAAAATGTTCAGATCATCTTCAAGGAAAGTTAATTGACTTTCAACTGGCGGCATTAAGTAAAGCGAATTAGAAAAGTATTCGCATTTCATGATAAAACTTATCGTAGTTTTTAATTTCATAAATGGGAGAATTGGTATATAATTCGAATGGGAGACAAAATAGCCATTATCGCCCTAACCAATTTCTTGACAAGACAGAATCAAATTAATTTCCAAAATGTATAAACAATCTGATTTATTCATATATATTCCTCACAAAAGGCAAGGTCACCCACTTCATTGGTGTGAATTGAACTCGAAACCATTACATATCCAAATCTGTTTGATGTTACACTTTTCAAGTCTTCTTCCACCTTCTTTCACATGGACGTCTATCACTATATGAAGCCAGAAAAATTGTACGTAAAATGTTAAGAACAGCATTTTTCTTACCAAAAAAAAAAAACTAATTCATTGCATTCAAACTTAATAATAACAGAGTCAAACAATTTTGAGTGCACGAAAGTTTGCAAAACCGGTTTTTTCTGATTTGTAATCTACGCCGCATTGCCCGTAATCATATCCCCTATCAGTCATTGCATTCTTTTATAAACTGTTCTGTGTTGTGAAATATGTTACTGAAATTGTTCCACATTTTTGTGTTCGCCGTTACATGTGTGTGTGTTTAATTTTATGACTTTTTTTCACATCCGGTGTTTCATAATAATGAGTTACACAAGCAAAATAAAGATGAGCACGACTGAATATAAATTTATTTCATTTCATTTCAATTACATACTGTGTGTACACATATTCAGGAATTTGAATGGAAATAAAAATTTGAATTTATTGCAAAAAGCGCAATTTAAAAAGAGAAAAATTACATTATATGCGCATATTAAGGGACGAATTTATTTTTAAGAACATACTGACATTAAAATTTAACAAAATTCATTCAAAATTAAACATAAGCAGAGGTTTGGCCGGACAGTACATTAATACAATTTTTATAACTCTTTTCACAAACATTTCCAATATTTTGAGTTGGTGATTAAAAACAAATTTGTGCCATCATCCGCATACTAAATTTTGAATTACGTCACGAACATACATATGTACTATGTTTATATACACTCAGCCACGGATAACAAATTTCAGAAATTTTTTTAACTAATCCGTTGTCGTTGAAAATCTTTTGTAATTGTCTGACAATTTTCCTCGATTTTAAGACGGTCTTTTGCATTGGTTCAGAAATTTGCGAAATTTGTAAATCGGATGCATACCTTTGTGGGCCTGTGCAGGGCCACAATGCAGTTCAATTTCAGAAATTTTTTAACCAATGCAAAAGACCGGCTTAGCATCAAGGAAACTATAAAGATGGATTAGTTAAAAAATTTCTGAAATTTTTTAACCGTACGTATAATTTAGTAACTGTGTGTATGTTTTATTACAATGATTTAAAAGATAAAATTACAATAACAGTACATTAAGAACGCGAAAGATAGAAGTAAATGAAATTATCTCGAAGTTGACAGACAAAAAGGCAATGAAGTTCTAAAAATACAGCAAAGGGTAACGTTGAATTATACTTAAATTGAATAAAAACAAAAAAAAAAAAAAAAAACGAAAGAAAAATAGAAAAACAAAGTCATCTGATAGCAGTCAAAGTGCTCGACAAAACTCAAAAAATGCATTAACGGAGAAGTTCCGAATGAAATAAAAATCGTATATTCACTGTTGCCAACTCTATAAATAGAAAATAGAAATGGGGATATTTAAGTGATAAGCCTGGTGAAGAATTCCATCAAGAAATATTGGAAAAATGTTGCTCAGTTGAAAAACGCATACACGGAAAACAAAAAACGCAAGTATTAGTCGAATTCTGTTTTTCGATAAAGAACCAAGATCCAGCAAACATTAAGAAAATATTGAAAATTAAGGTTCACAGATTCAATAAAGATGTACAAGAAATATGACACGACTTTATACTCTTTATGTGAAAACGCATTCAATCAAACGAAGCCACTTTAAAAATATCAGCAATTATTCTATAAATTCATTCTATAAAATTTAATTAATTTTTGCAATTAAGAATGGTCAAACTTGAAAAAATAAGAAATAAAAACAAACTTTACAAACTTTACCCGATTTGAACATTATGTTTACGTATATCGTTTTAAAGGGTTATCTCTCCCCCTTGCTTTGGATTTTGAATATCAGTTAAAAAATAATTGAGTAATAAAAAATATTTTTGATTTCTACTTAACTCACACCATGTCGTTACTTGTGGCTTTTTATCTCCGTCTATTATAACTTTTTAATAAAGTAGAGGCAACTGTATTTTAATTTGATTTTTCTGCACCGCATACCAACTTACAAGCCCAAACAAAACACAATTCGCCACAGTGCTTAACAACAGATTTTTTTCTTATTTTGTCTGCCACGCTGTTTATGAGAAGGTTTCGTTCTGGAACTCGGGCACCGCTTTTTAAAACATTTTCTATAAATTTTTAAATTGTTTTCTTGTTTTTGAGGATGTCTGGAGTAAGTGTGCCGTAAATGCGGCATTTTCTCAAAGGTTTTTTTTGATCATTCGGAATTTTAAATTTTTTTTATTTTTTTTATTTAGCCGATTGCCATCAATAAGTTTTCCTCAAAGAACAGTTTTCTTCCCCTTTTTGTCCAGGGTTCTACTCTCGGTCTACTTTTTTTTTAACACTATACATTAAAGATTTAATCTAATATCTGTCATTTAATAGAGTAAACTTATATGCCGATGGTGTACAAATTTATATAAGCACAGGAAGAAGCAAGATAAACGAATGTTTGTCCAGACTATATTATTGTAATATTCTAAATAAAAAAGAACGCTAGTGTGCATTTTACATTCCAATAAAAAATTAACAGAGATGTCCCTATTTTGTAATCAGTAATTATGCATAAAAAAATTCATCCTGTGACATATTATAAGGAAACAAGAGGATCAGATGGATTGAAGTATTTATTGTACCATCTGAAGATATGAGGGCACTAAAATGGTGGACATTTGACAATTTTCTTGGCTTGTGGAAACCTCTCCTTTTTTGAATATTGGAGATACGTTATTAACTGTTTTGAAACTTATAGCTCCAGTTTTTAAATTGATTAACTTATTTATTTTAGAAGAGTTTATAGTCTTTACTTATATGGATGAAGTCATCGTAGTCTAGTAGGTTGGCTTATTAGACGTGTAGCTACGGTTCAAACCGTAGGTCAGACATCTCGAACAAAACGAAATACGAAAAAATATTTCTTCGGCGACTTTCTCTCAGTCAGATTTCTGGCAAAAACTCAGAGAGTAAATAAAATTGCCATGAAAAGCTTTTCAAAAATCTGTCGTGCCGACTTTAAACTGTTGGTCCCGCCACTCATATAAAATTAGCACACACAATATAAGTGGTGCGAGAAGCTAGGTCGTAATCCTGACTGAAGGGTTGTAATGACCAATTATGTATGTACATATATATGTTATTGAATTTTAATATTGGTTCTCATATGGAATAAATCGCTTGTTTATGGAAGAGATGAGTATTTATTATAAAACTTGGTCTATTTATTACAATCTGAGTAAAGTAGAATTAAACCCACAACCCTTAGGCCAATAGCCTAGCACACTATCCACTGAACTATCAGGGTATCCAGAAAAGGAGAACTGTTTTAAAAACAGTGCTTTTCAGGTCGAATAAAAAGTCCCGATTAATTCTCTACTCTGGAAATTAATTAAGACCTTTTTTTAAAACAAAACTTTTCAAAAGAATTTATGTTTCAGTAGTACAACGAGGCAGTTCACAACAATTCCAACACTTTTTATACCAAAAAATATTTAAGTAATGGGTTGGACAGCATGTTCTTCAGATTTTAATCGAATGGCAAATATATAAGAAATACTTTCTATGGATGTTTTCGCCGAAAACCACCAATTTGATGACATGCCTTCACTAAACTCTTAAAATTGTAATCAATAGTACGAAAAATAGAATATTTATTTAGTTTTGTTTCTTTAAAAGGAAAATAAATAAATTTATCTTTTAACTATGACAGATTATGTAACAAAAATTTCACAACAACAATAATTAAGTATATAACTGTAATATTTCTTACAAGTGAATATGAAAAGATAACACAATTTTCGCAAGGAATTTATTCGAATAAAGTAATGCTTTGAGAAATATCTAAAAAAGTGGGAGTGACTTCAGGAATGTGGAACGCACTTTTTACATATATTTTCACTCTTTTCACTCCACTTTGTTTCCATTAAATCATTTATTTCGGTCTTACAACAGAGACTTCCGAAATTCGATAGTTGGTAACGATCGTCTTGTTAAACATTCAATACCATGCGTGAAAAACAAAAATGCTTTCATAAAAAAATAGTCTTCACCGAAAAGGCCCATTTCTATATGAAAGGGTACGTGAGCAAAATTTAGGACGATACCAATTTACATGGGATTTAAAAGCATTCAATATATCCCGAAAAAATCTCACAGTTCGATGATTATCAGCTTCTTTTGACTTGAATTGGCAATCTGAAAACAACGACGTATGGGCAGAACGGTGTCACATAATTTATGCCAAATTGAATATTTAGACTTTCGACATTTTGTGATGTTTTCATAAGTTGCAGATGTATGTGAATAAATTGAAAATCCAAGTGGCCCGCAAAGCCAACTAGATCGTGTTGGCCAAATTGGGTGCGTTTTACCCAAAGAAGTCCTGATGGATATTTGAACAATTTTATATTCTGCACATAATGGTGTTATTAGGTCTTTCAAATGAATCGTTGATATCTCAGATACACACTATTTTATTTAAATTTAAAGATTGAATGCGCTTAATGAAACACTTGTCATTTACGATATCAAAAATTGTTAAAATTTTTGTTTTGAATGTTTTAACAATAAATGGTAGGTGAAGGAAAGAAGTAAAGAGGAAAGAATATAATCTGACGACTTTAGTCTTCGCTAATTGACACTTAAAAATGTTTCCTTTTTTTTCGTTGCCTTTTTCTTTTCAACCTTTAAATGCATAGGGTTGTGTGGGGGGTATTGTTTTCATATTCTATTTTCATTTTCATTTTCAACTTACCTTTGTTATCCATACAGTATTATTCTAATCCCTTTTTATTTTGCGATTATTCTCTACTTTTAGCCTTTTTTTGAACTGATGCTTTAATATAAGCTGTTGTAATTATTATTATTTTTATTGTTGTTGCTTTTTGTTTGTTATTTGTTTTTGTTTACTTGTTTTTCTCTATACAAGTTGAGTGGCAGCATTATTGTTGTTTTTATTACAATATCCTTGAAAAGTTAAAAAAAAACAAAAAAATAAAAAAGAGGACACAATACAGCAAGTGAGAAGAAGAAGAAAATAACTTTAACATTAACACGAACTACACAACTACAAATACAGCTACAATAATAATAATAATAATACGATATAACGAATAACGAAGTGCGAGATTGTATATAAATAGAGTAAAGCTTAATTACACGAAATGTATGTCATTACCACTAAGCACGTGCTCGCTCCTTATTTTATTTTTTTATTTTACACTTTCACATTCATTCACACCATGGCTATAAGGTACGTAGTATTAGTATAAATATTTTATATTAATGCGTACACACACTCATACACACAAACATATATAAATTATTACACGGTATACTATATTATTGTATTATACACACATTATACACACACACATATTTCGATAAGGCTCTGTATTCCAACGCCGGCATTTGGATCTCTTTTTAATTTTGTTTTGTTTTGTTTGATATTTTTTTAATTTAAATGCGTTGCTTGTTAGTTTTATTTTTTGGTTTTTATATCCTTATTTTAGGAAAACTATATTTTAATATTTTTGTAATGACAAATAGAAAAAACTTAATAAGCTCTTTAAGCAATGACGATATGACAATCATACACAAGTACTCATCTGCATATTTAACTCATTCAATTGTGATAATATCAAACGACACAATTAACACACAGTAAAAATATTTTCATTTTGTATTCACTTGTTTTTTTTTTTTTTTTTTTTTTTTTTTTTTTTGTATATTTCAATCCGTTAACAAAATGTTCTGAATATATCCTCAATTTAACTCAAGTTTACTGAATAAAGAAACTTTTATTTACAAGGCACAGAGAGAGAGAGAGCACATGAAATATTTACTCTCTTTATTAGTTTTGTAAAGTATGGCCTCCCACATAAGTACTCTCACAAATACGAAGTCCTTAATCTCTTTTTGGTCGATGTTATGCGCATAAAGTTTTTCGGAGAGTTATACCGTTATATTGTACTCGTTTTGTAAGCAGTTAGAAAATTAACAATTGCTACAAGAACAATGGACATTTACAACATTTACAACGATTTACTTTGGAACAGTGTGTACCGAGAGAGTAGTTTTAATAATAATTTCACGTACTAAATATACTTGTTACTATTTCGAATACCTTTTATCATTAGCGGCATAATGTTGAAAATATATACTTCAACGATCAAATAAGGATTATAATGTAGCAACTTTTACGTTACATATGTAAATAACTTAAAAAGTGATTACAATTATAGTGGAACGATGCTTGACTTAAATAATTTAATAATAAGTTTTAAATTCGAATATTTTTAATATTTTTTAAATACAAATGCTTCTCTTTTTTTGTAGGAATGGAAAAATATTCTCTCTCGTCAACACTGTACTCTTAAACATTCTACCTATGTATGCATATGCATTCACAGACCATACATGTGTAGGTGTGTATATTGTCACATAAACGATTATTAATGTGCATTTGTTTGTTTAAGTTTGTCGGTAAATATCGATAAATGCTGGTGGCCAATTTAATAGCACAAGAGTCGAATACTGATTGTCGGCCTGATGGCATTTGTTATTGTAATCATTAATTATGCGTAACATGTGACAAAATTACGTTGCTTTATATTATATTGCACACACCGATACACACTCACATACAATTGTACTTCCATATGGTTATGGTTGTATACAAAACACAGACGTCAACGACCAACTGACCGAATTATGTCAGAAACACAAACAATTCATGAATAAAAATGAGGATGCTGCTCATTTGCGTGATGACACTTTACGACAGTCAACATAATGGTACTTTAGCGATTTATTGTCATATGAAATGAATGAAATGCTTTTTAATTTGTAATTATTTCGTTTCCTTTTCTTTGTGCTAAATTTCTTTTTTTATATTTTTTTTAATTCACTATGAAAATAATTTTAAATTTAATTATATTATGTAACATTTTTAACATTCAAACACTTTTATTTAAAAAAAAAACTTACTTTTTTTGTATTTAATAATTTTTATAATTCGTATGAATAAATTTGATTACTGACAACATTTGTTGACAAATCGGTATTATTTCTCACACGTTTCTATTTATTTTTAGCAAATTAAAATATCATTTCTGTTTAAACAACTGCAATCATCCAAATTTTTTTTTTTATATTTACCGAAAATGTAAATCTTCCACAATTTTTGTGATTTAAATTCAAATGACAGACATATCACTAGTTAGTTGCCCAATCAATCAATCAATCACTCATGTTAAAATCGAATTTCTTTTTCTCTTTTTTTTTTCTTCGTTTAAATTTTAAAATTTCAACATTTTTATGTGATTTTGGCAAACTCTTCTTGTACACATGGACTACAATGGTTAGAGTGAGAGTGGGATGTGTGGAGAGAGAATGGAAGAAACAAATGTACACAAAGTAAATATTTTTGTTGTTTTGTTAATGCTCCTCTTTCCTTTTGTTTTTGTTTTTTTGTTTATTTCTTATGAAATTGATGTAAGTTTTTGTGAAGCGAATTTTAAACCGTCCGTAATGGTGAAGCTGCTATGACTGAGGATACGAAAAGGATTTTCATTTCAATACAGTCAAAGCATGTTAAAGCTTTCGCCACTCTTTGGCCAAAAGAGAGCTAAAGGAGCATATGAGTAACAAACTGGTGAATTTCCCTTTTCTATAGGTAATATGGTGAATTTTTGATGGTGAAATGATACGTTATAGCAGATTTTTAAATTTTCTTCATTTGTCTGCCTTTGATAAGGAAAAATTTAAAAAGTGCCATCATAGCTGTCATAACAATATTTTAAATAAAACATATAAGTATAAGTGGATGCGCATACTTAATAATATTTGTGCTGGCACCGGTAAACACAAAGTGGTAATGTCGTCAACAGTTGTGATAAGATCCCATTGGAGAATCTAAAGAACAAGCCATGGAATATAATGTTTGCTGCTGGTAATTCTTTGGCGCTTTCCTGTCACATGTTTGTTTGTTTCAGTGTTTGTTTAAATATGCAGATAATAAGATATATAAACATATTTTGAGATTGGTTTTGTTCACTTAGCGTGAAGAAAATATAATTCGCGGTAACAAATGCGTACATTCCTCTGAACTTACTTAGTTTAAAGAAGGTTTCGTAAGAAAAAAAACTTAATGCCATAACTGCGCATCAGTGAAATCAATTTTGTAGACTTATAGCGTAAATTTTTTGACAAGTTTACAATTAATTATTAATTTTTAAAACAACATAAGCCAAGTTTATGACTTTTGCTGATATTCCATATAATATTTGTTAGACTTTAAAAGTTAAATATAAGATTTTTTGTCCATAAAATATGTGTTAAACTTTCCACCTGATTAGCGCCAAAAACATATATGAAAGTAACAACTGTCATTTTAAAAAAGCAGATCAAATACAAAACCAAGTACAGTATAATTTCGATATTCCGAACACCTGCAAATCCGGTAATGCGGACACTCATTTTATTACTACATTAGCCTCTGTAATCCGGATACTATCAATTTTTTCTACCTCAGTAATTCGGACAGTACTTACTCCTATTGCTTTTGCACAGGCGATGGAGGAGCGCTTGTATAACTGGTTTATTAACAAAAGGCATCATAATGCACCAATTACGTCAGGAATCATTCAAGAAAAAGCTAAACTTTTATCTACAGAAATTTATGGACCAAATGTTGAATTTAAAGCAAGTAATGGCTGGTATGACAATTTTCGATCTCGATATGGAATCAAATTTCAGGGGAAACGCTTTCCAACGATCGTTCCACAGTCCAACCCTTTATTGAAGTTCTCCATGCAAAGATGGTGGAGATGAGCATAACATTTTTCCCAACTTTACAATGCTGATGAGACTACACTTTTTTGGAGAAAGCTACCGGATAAAACACTTGCGCTACATAGAGAAAAGTCTGCACCGGGGCGTAAAAGAAAGAGTAACACTTCTAGTATGCTGTAATGCAACTGGTGAAGATAAAATCAAGTTATTGATGATTGGAAAAGCCAAAAATGCTAGAGTTTTTAAAAACGCAAACTTACCTGTTGAATATGCATGCAGCAAAAATGCTTGGATGACCGAAATAATTTTTAAAAGTTGGTTTGAAAACTCTTTTGTTAAGCAAGTAAAAAGATATCTCAAAGAAAATAATTTATCAAATAGAACTTTTTTACTAGTAGATAACGCAACATGTCATCCAAAGTCATTGGTAGATTTAAATAACGAAATATGCGTTATGTTTTTCCACCTAACTGTACAGCACTCATGCAGCCAATGGATCAAAATGTCATTCGAATTTTAAAACTAAACTATCATAAAAGTTTTTTGGTCGCTATTTTGTCAAGTTCAGAAAATCTAATAGATGCTCTTAAAACTTTTTCATTGAAAAAAAGTCGCCTTTTTAATTGCCAACGATTGGAATAAAATTGATGCAAATATCCTTAAAAAATGTTTTAATAAAATTTTGTATGATGAAGTATGGGGCTCAGATGATGAAATACCTCTGCCAAGGCTGAGACGCAGCGATTCCACCGATTTGTCAACTTAGCACCTGATATTTATTTATAATTCTAATGAGGTTACCGAATGGTTGAATGATGAAATTGAAACCACTGACGATGAGACTGATGAAAATGATGAGGTTAAATCATTTAATGATGAATGTTGCAATAATGTTCCAAAAATACAGCATTCTGAATCCATATCTGCCCTTAATATTTGTATAAAATATTGCGAAGAACAGGAACTTCCTGCTGGGGATATTTTAAAGCTTTTAAGCCTCAGAGATATTGCGTACAAAAAACAAAATGAAACTAAACTTCGTGAGGTGAAAATGTCTGACTATTTGTGCAGCAAATAACGAAAATATTTTATTAAAATGAATTTCATCTACTGGTATATTAATTTGAATGTAAACATTTCAATTTAAAGTGAATGGCTTGTAAATAAATATAAGTTAGCATGTATTTTCTAAATTTTTTCTTTTGTTTCGGACACCATATGATTTTTAATTGTCCGGATTATCGAGATTATACTGTAAAAGCAAATTCAACTATTCTTCTATTTATTCATCGTGGATGGAAGTTAGGCTGTTGAAGTCACATCTGTCAAATTAGTTGTCACTTATTCAGTCTGTTTTTCGATATTATTATGGACGGTGATTCAACAACGCTAGCAAAGAAATACAATTGCTTTGTAAAATGCGCACATTTTACGACCGTCATAGTCGGCCTACCGAGAAAACTATTCGCAATAAGTTCGAGGCCAGTGATTCAGTAAAAATCGACCGTATGTCGACGAATTTTTCCGTTGAATCCGAACGCTATCCATGGAAGTATGCAATAAAATCCGATGCAGTCGATTTTGCCTCGCTCACAAGAACTTGGGCTTTGACAGACCACAACCACGGCCTGTGTTCGCTGAATGGAATCAGGAGCATTATCCAGCTGACTCTAATTTTTATCGTAACATCATCTTTAACAATGAGGCCCATTTCTAGAACGGAGAGTGAGTTCAAATGAAATTAAGGAGTGTCAAATATTTTGCAAAAAAGTGCTTGCCGGCGTCATATTCTTTGAGAAATATCACTGACAACGGGAGCACTATAGGTCAATGATAACCAACTTCTTTTGGGCTGAATTAGATAATATGGACACTAGGGTGGCCCTTAAAATTAAAAGTCAGATTTTCTCCAGTCTCACCCTCCACTTTGGTGAATATTTGCAAACAAATGAAAAAAATACAAGTTTCAGATCAATCGGTTGGGATTAAGACCTGCCGTAAGATCGATGAAATTTAGGGGAAACCATAAAATTTAAGTTTCATGACTTATAAATTCAAAAATATTAATTTGATTGAAAAATGTTGTAAGAGGAAGATGTTTCCTGTAAAGTTTTAAACATTTTTTACCTTGACAAAATTTTTCTAATTCCCACCGTTGAGTAAATTAATTGGAAAGAAATAAATAATCCATGATTTTATAAGCATATACCTCATTCAAATATTTTTTTAAATTTTTATATTTTAGTTAAAAATATGTTTAGACAATGTATATACATGTACTTAATTTACTTACTTGCTTAACTGGCCATTGACAACAAGATTAACGGATTTTGGCCTGATTCCTCCCGGATTTCCTTGATTATATCGAAAGTATAGTTATCGGCCGTAATCTGAGATCCAATACGCCGCATATCCCTACTTGTCGATAACATATATTTCGTTTTGTCCTCATTTATATACATGTGAATAATTATATTAAATTAAATGTTTAAAGGGTATTAAATAATTCGTTATTTAGACAACCAGAACACCTTTGTCTATAATCTTGTACAGCTTGTAAAATATACTGTTGCTGATGCTCATATTTCGTAAGAATCGAATTGTAATCCTCTGTCAACTTAACGCCTCTTTTCGCTGCGTCATTGATAACATTTAATAGACAAACAATATTCCGCATTTTCGGGATTAAGATACCATAAATGGTTTAGTAATTCTTTTAGAGCACCCTTGTCAAGGATTTTAAAATTGTATATTTGCTCTAGTAACATGAAATCATTATACATACATACATACATAATTGTTCGTTACAACCTTGAGTCAGGATTACGACCTAGTTTCTCACACCACTTATGTTGTGTGCGTTAATTTTATACATGAGTGGCGGGACCTACAGCTTAAAGTCGATTCCGAACGACAGAGGAAGTCGCCGAAGAAATACTTTTTGTATTTTGTTTTGATGTCTGACCTGGGGGAAATCATTATAGGGCGCCATAATTGCAGAACTAGACGAAAACCAAGCTTCTATATATTTAGTTCTTATAAAGATACATATTTGGTGAACAGCACCAGGTGAAGTAATTATTCATTTTTGCTTCTCACATTCACGCTTCTCAGAATTATTTCATGTTTATGATGTCCACATGGTAGCCATAAGAACGGTTTAAGAAAAAAATTTTCCATGATAGTACACGTTCCATTTATTTATCAAAAGCCATAGAGTTTATGTTGCCCTGAAGGCCACATTCTTGAATGGCATTACACACAGCTGATGCCTGTTCTCATCCAGTTCCACTTTCCAAAGCAGGAACATGGAGCAATTTTTCAATGTACCCGCAAGATATAATAATTGGAAGCCTAGGCACATTTTCATTTACAGTTAACTCTGGTATTACTTTGCCGTCCCAATGTAAACACATAACATTAAAGGTACAGTGCACTCTCGCTAATGTGAACTAATTAAAACTGGCGTTGTTTACTTTTCCGAATTGTTCACATTTCCGAATACCGAAAATTTTAAAACAGAATTATACCATCTTTTAAACAACAATCATTATTTATGAATTTTGTACTAACGCATACATATACAGTCATACAGATAATTATACGTACATAAAAAAATCATTTTTTTAAAAAGTAATGAACTTCTAATCTAAAATTTCTTTATATTAGCGTCTGTAACGACACATTTACTTAAATAATGAAAAAAGATTCCCAAAATCTATGAATTTGTGACTGCAGTTTGCTTAAAACTAATACGGCACCACAGAAAATTATACGTACGACGTATATTTCGCATAAAATTTCTCCAAGGATAGCCCGGTATATAAAAGGTATTGTGGATAAAAGTCCTAGGACTACAGCCGTAGAAATAAATACCTCGGAAAGTGATCACAATGTTATTGTGTATTCCGAAAGAGTTCGAAGTGTTTTGAGAAACAACGGTTTCCGCAGCCGAGTACCGAGAAAAAAGTCACGATTGGAATTCGCCCAATAATATATGGACAAGTCAACTGATTTTTGGGCGAATGTAATATTTAGTGATGAGAACAAATATAATTTGTTCGGCTGTGACGGAAAACAAAAATTATGGGCAAAAATCAGTCGACTTGTCCATATATTATCATGTAAAAAAAATGATTTTAAGGGGGTACACCTAAAACGGGGATTCCCGCATCTAATAAACACAGAATTTTAACGTTCAAATTAATAAAAAAATCTGTTCAAATTATAGGGCTTTTTATATTTGTTCATCTTTTAGAGTAGTCAATGAAGCAAAAAAAATGTTCACATTAAGCGGTGTTCATATAATGCGGTGTTCACATTAGCGCGCGAGTTATGTAATTTAAATTACAAACAATTTATTTTAATTTCTTCAAAACAAAATTGTCTTTATTCTTTAAGAGTTCTTATAAGACTAACTTAAATATAACAAAATATAAAAACAAAAACATAAAAATTGAAGATATTTTTAGAATATAAATCACCAGATTTAACGGTATCTTTATGGAGTGATTTTGAGATGGTACATTATAACAGTGATGATAAGTACTATTACATTATCATAACTACTCCCCCACAAAGATAAGAAACTCTCCAGAGTTTATTGAAATATAGAAAAAAAACTTGGTTATAATTGTTCTTAAATATTTAGAAATTAAAAGTTTGAATTATAATTATAATGATTTTTTTTTTTTTTTTACTATTTTAAGATAGCTACTTATATGTGTACTCGTACATGTTTTTAATTAAATAATTCAATATTTTTCATTAACTCTAAATAATAATCCAAAAATTCAAAATATTATTATTATATTAAATGTTATTATTTACACAATTATTTCAAGATATTCTTAAATATTATTCATATTTATAACACCATTATACTTCGTTTCTCTTTTTATATTCGAGCTATGTACATTTTGTAATTCACTTATGCCTTAATGACTGGTAATTTTTTATATATCCCTTATCTCTTTTTTCAGTATATTCTTCTCTATTACTGTTTCTTTTACCTATATATTGATTTTTATTTTCAATTATTATTTCATAAATTTTGTTTTTATTACAATACCCTTGTTCAACTTTAATCGGTTTTTCTCCCAATACTGAATGATAACTATTGTTGTAATACTCAATTGATTTACTCATCTTATCTTTTATTCCCAGTAATGGCTCCTCAATAGTTAAAATTCTAATTTTCTCACAGAGAGTATTATGAAACCTCTCAATATCGGAGTTGCCTGTATGACTATTTGCTTTCACCAAATGTAATTCTATATTTTCATTCCTTAAATATTCCTTAATATTGACACTTTTAAACTCATTGTCCGTAATTAGTTTACCGAACTGACCTTTTAAAGACTTGTATAATCTTAACTTTTCGATTATAGTCTGGTTGGTTCTATCTTCTAAATAAAAGGCTGTTGCAAATTTTGAAAATTTATCTAAAAACGTTCGAAAGTTGAATTTGGAATTTGTATAAATATCCATATGAATTATCTGGTTAATATCATTTGGAGTTTCACTTAATTTGAATTTTGGCCTTATAGGATTACGATCAAATTTTGATCGATTACAAGTATCACAATTATCTACGTACTTTTGTATTAAGGTTTTAAGGTTTGGATAATATATGATTCTTTTTAGACCTTCATAGTTCTTACTGATACCAGTATGTCCTGTTTCATTTCTGTGATAATTGTGTATTTGTTTATATGTTTCGTCTTCAGAGGTCATATCCATGGCATTATAGGAACATCTTACAAATTTAATTGAGCTATTGCCATCAAATAAATCGATAATTTTCTGTTGTAAAATATTGTATTTATTATCACTAAGTTCCGTAAAAATTCCAATTTTTCCTTTCTCTAAATTTCGCAACAATATACTTTCAAGGTCATTCTCTAAATCGGATGAACTAATGTAGATTTTTCTATTTCCGTGAACATTCATAACCTCTCTTGTTTTATTATCAGTTAAAATCAGCTGCGTTTTAAACCTGTTTACGACTGTATCCAAAATCGGTATATGATTTTGACTTTCCTCCAGTTGAGAATGAATGGTTGCACATACATACATACATAATTGGCCATTACAACCCTTCAGTCAGGATTACGGCCTAGCTTCTCACTGAATGGTTGCACAGTCATCAATATTATTGTATAGAGAGGAAGATGGGGAAGTATTTAAAACATTAATATCACCAGAATTATTATTAATTCTGCTGAGAAAATCGGCAATCTGATTGTCTTTTCCCTTCAAATAATTAACAGTTAGATTAAAGTCGCTTAGTTTTATAATCCATCTATAAAGACTAGGGTTTAATTCCTTACATTGTGACTTTACAAACAACCATCTTAAAGGTTGATGGTCGGAAAGGATTTCGAATTTAACTCCGTACAAATAAGGCCTAAAATAGTTAGTAGCCCAAACAATCGCTAGCAGCTCTTTCTCTGTTGCAGAGTAATTCCTTTCGTGGTCATTTAAAGTGCGGCTTGCAAAACAAATAGGATGACCGTTTTGTTGCAAAACAGCACCAAGAGCATTTAAACTTGCATCAGTTACTAGTTGGAAAGTTTTTGTAAAGTCAGGAAATTTAAGCACAGGGGGTTCGGTTATTATCTTTTTTAATTTTTCGAAGGAATTAATAAAATTGGGGTCATTAGTGTCTAATTTGGCATCTTTTTTTAAATACTTAACCATAGGGTATGCAACTTTAGCATAATCCCTTATAAATTTTCGATAATATCCTGTGGCACCTAAAAATGATTTGATTGCCTTAACAGTATTAGGAAGCTTAAGCTTCAGGATCGAATCAACCGTCGAAGGATTAGGCTTAACACCCTGAGAAGTCAAAATATGTCCTAAATATAAAGTTTCTTTTGAGAAAAATTTACATTTATTAATTTGTATTTTAAGATTTGCTTCTCTTAACTTTTTAAACACTTTTCTAATATTAACAAGATGTTCTTGAAAACTTGCTGAAAATATCAGAATGTCGTCTAAATAAACAACACATATCTTGTTAATATGTTCACGAAGCACCGAGTTAATCAGCCTTTGAAAAGTTGCTGGTGCGTTCTTTAAGCCAAAAGGCATTCGATTAAACTCGTAGTGACCGTATGGCGTAGAAAAGGCTGTTTTCGACCTGTCTTCTTCTTTCACAAGAATTTGGTGAAAACCCTTTGCCAAATCGATAGTGGAAAAGTATTGTGCTCGACCTAATTTATCTAATATATTATCTATATTAGGAATAGGGAATTTGTCGTCTATTGTGATATTATTTAATTTCCGATAGTCTATAACTATCCTCCATTTCTTTTCACCAGAATTGTCCATTTTTTTTGGTACGATCCATAAAGGACTATTATATGGCGAATTACTGTCCCTTATAATACCCTGTTTTAACATAAGGTCAATTTGTTTACAAATTTCCTTCTCATGTACACGTGGATACCTATACATTTTCATATACACCGGACGGTCATTAGCTGTTTTGATCTCATGTTGAATGACATTAGTAAAATCTAAATTCTGTTCATCCCAATATATTAGATCACTATTAGAAACTAAAATATTATCTAATGCTAACTTTTCCTCATTATTTAATCCATCAAACAAATTATCTAATACCTTTTTATTTATAATTTCTAACTGAAATATCTCATCCGGATCGTAAGGACAATATTTTATAAATTTTATTGTACATCCATTTATTTCTAAAGTTTCATTTTCCATGTTCACAATCGCCCCTAATGGTTTCAAAATATTTTGACCTAATATTGCATCAAACTGTTTTCTCTCAAACTTTGCTAACTTCCACGACATTGTTGCATTTTCCTGAAATTCTAAAGGTAATTTTGTAATTATTTCTTCCTTAACACTTACTTTACCATTCAAAGATGAGAAATAAATTGGTGTTTTTAATCGCAATCTTTCGTATTGAGGTAATTTATTAAGACCTAAAACGGAAGTTGTTGCGACAGTATCAATAAGTGTGTTAATTTTTTCATTACCAAACGTAAGTTTTACTATTGGTAGTGATTTATGTGGCCCGCCATGTGAAAATTTATTTGTTCTTCACTAATAGAATTATCATCAACTTCTTCAATATGATCAACTTCCATGTTAGAACTATTATTTCTTGAATGATATGTTCGTTGAGAATTACCAGTATTATAACTTGTACTTGGGCCATTACGTCTTTCCACATTATACGAGTTATTTTGGCTATAAGAACCATTTCTGTTATACTGTGAATTAGAAAATGTACATCTAGAATTTCTATTAGCAGAATTATTATTTTCATTTGAATTTCTCTTATTACTTTTATTAAATTTTTCTGACGAAGTACCATGGTCATTAGTATTTTTATAAAACTTTACATTCTTTTGATTGTTATTAACTCTTATTAAACCTTCTAACGTAAGTAGGTTATAAGCATCTCTAATTTTATTAATATTTCTATTAATAACTACTGAAGCTAAATTTACATCAATATTATTTATAAAGGTTTTTAAAATTATCTTTTCTGCATGTTCTGGACTAAATTCTACAGGTTTATTATTATCATATTCATATTTCTCATTTATTTTACATAGAATACTTACTAATTTATTATAATAATTTTCAATATTAAAATTTCTTGCCTCAAAAGCCTCTTGGTACAATTGATGATATGACTCCTTTACTCCAAAGTTGCATATAAGTGCTTCCTTCACATCTCCCCAGGTTGGATTTGGCCCCAAAGTTCGCATCACATGAAGAGCTTCACCTTGTAGCTTATTTAATATCACTCTTTGATAAATATATTTTTTCACGTCATCATTAGAGTCCACAAGAGCAAAAACACTTTCCACTTCTCTTAAAAATGATGTAAGAGCGTAAGAGTCATCACCACGATACTCATGAATTCTCTGAGCATCTTTTAAAATATCGTTCATCGATAACTGCCAACTCGACTGCATGATTATTTTTTTTTGTTATTTCAAACAATTGAAATCTATTTGTTATTGGTTTTGAAGGTGACCTTGATTTTTAATTATAGTTTAGTAAAGCAGTTCTTTCTTTATCACTTTCTTTTAATGTTTTTCAGTTGTCACACTTTAATATATTTGTTTTTGTTAATTAAAAAAACAGGTTTTGCTTTAGGGTTTTTAAATTTTTAGTAATAGCACCAAAATGCACAAATTGGTTTCACAAAATTTTTAAGTTTTTAGTCGATATTGTTCACAATTTTATTTTATGTAGAATGTTTTTCACAATATTTTATATTTTTTAATTTTAAATAACTAAAGTTATTATTTAATTCATTTAAATGCAAATTTCGGTTCGTTTTAAGACTGCGCCAGTTATGTAATTTAAATTACAAACAATTTATTTTAATTTCTTCAAAACAAAATTGTCTTTATTCTTTAAGAGTTCTTATAAGACTAACTTAAATATAACAAAATATAAAAACAAAAACATAAAAATTGAAGATATTTTTAGAATATAAATCACCAGATTTAACGGTATCTTTATGGAGTGATTTTGAGATGGTACATTATAACAGTGATGATAAGTACTATTACATTATCATAACTCGCGTGCACTGTACTTACATATATCAAAGTTTTTTTCAATTCTAACATATGATTGTGTCGTATTTTTTCTCGGGCTGCTCGAATAGAATTTTATTAATTTATATAATTTTGAGCGTTAAGCTCTAATGCCTCAATAACTGCAATGATAATATGTATGTATATACAGCTTTTCAGTTACTTATCATGGACGCATATAAAGCAAGGGCTACAAATTAGCATAGAAATAAACCGTGGACATTTATATATTTTTTAAAATATTGCCTTTATTTTGTTAAATATAGGATTAAGAAAAAAGTCGTCAAGGGGAAAAATGTTTGAAACTTTACAGGAAACATCTTCCTCTTACAACATTTTTCAATAAAATTAATATTTTTGAAGTTATAAGTCATGAAAATTAAATTTTATGGTTTCCCCTAAATTTCATCGATCTTGCGATTCTTACGTCTCAACTCCAACCGATTGATCTGAAATTTTGACAATATCGCTATTTTGCCAATATTCACCAAACTGGGGGGGTGAGACTTGAAAAATGTCCCAAAAAAAAATATTCCATATAGCTGAGGGTCACCCTAATGTACACATGTATATTGACTTTATATGTTTTACTACAAAAGAAATTTTTTTTTTTATTATTGAATCTTTCCTAAAGAAATTTACAATAGTTTTCAAATCTTAAAGCTAGTTTTAAAGGTTAATAGTTAGCACCAGCGTGTTAACTATATATTGTATTTAAATCTTATAATAATACTACATTAAAAGTTAGGGTCAGTGCAGCCGTTGAGCGAGGCTCAATGTGTCACTTCATTTTAACCTCTGATGGCCGTCGAATTGAAGCAGGTCCCTTGCCAATGCGTTGGGGTGAATCGTTAGTTACCGACGTATTTTATGGCGAATTTTTTAATTTCTTCCTGAATTGTAGGAATGTTGAGACCTCTATGGATATTGTCGTTACGAATGGAGCACAGACAATTTGTCGTAAAAGCCTGGACTGTCTTCTTTGTAATTTCAAAACGTTAGACGCGCAAGCACTGCCCCAAAGCGGAATGCCTTAGGTCCATATAGGCTTTATAATGCATTTGTCTAGTCTAGTGTTGAATTAGGACCAATAGTCCAGTGCATTTGAGCGGATTTCAGCTTAATGGCCGCTAATTTGGCCTCGATGTGGCGGGACCATGTTAGACGCCGGTCTAAGTAGACTCCCAGGTATTTGAAGTGATTTTCAACAGGGACATCAATATTATTTATTTACATGAGTTACACTTGGATGGATTCACCTTTATTCTCCACTTTTCAAACCATTTTTCCAAATCGTATATGCGCGACTGCAATTGTTTTGAAGCTACCTTCGGGTCCTTGTTGACGCTTATAAATGCAGTGTCGTCTGCATATGTTGATGTGTATGTGTTAGGATTTGTGGGCATGTCTGATTTATAAATTAAATATAGAATAGGGCCTACTATGCTTCCCTGGGGGATACCTGCAGAGATCTTTTTTGTTGTAGAGATTTCGTTCTTCAATTTCACCTTAAAAGTTCTATCAGTTAAATAGCTTTTAAGAAGTTTGTGTGTATTCTCGGGGAGCAGTCGTGTTATTTTGCTGAGTAGACCATCATGCCAAACCTTATCAAATGCTTGTGAGATGTCAATAAAAAGAGCTGAACAATATTGCTTCTTTTCAAATGCCGATCTAATTATAGTGACGATCCTATGAACCTGCTCAATGGTACCGTGATTAGCTCGAAATCTAAACTGATGTTCGGGGATAATTTGCCGTTCGTCAAGGAACGTGGCTAGGCTTTGGAGAAGAATTTTTTCGAACACTTTTGATAATATTGATAGCAAGCTAATAGGTCTATATGATGTGATTTGACTTTTCCCGGCTTGGGAATCATAATAATTGTAGATATCCTCCAAGATAGTGGAAAGTAGCCAATTCTTAGTATTGCGTTAAATATGAATAGTACAATTCTTATAGCAATAGTGAGTAGGTTGATTTACATTGATCCTGTAACACCATCGGGCCCTGCCGACTTTTTTACGTCAAGGTTTTTAAAAGCGGCATGTACGTGAGAAAGCCGGAGGTGCGGTAACAGTGTTACTTATGTTTGGTGGGCAGATATGAGCATTAATGTCGTGTGGTTTGAAGACATTCTCCAGGTGGTTTGCAAAAACATTAACTTTTTCGCTAGACGTCTTTGCCCAAGTGTGGTTCTCCAATCTTAGTGGTGATTCTAGGGTGATAGGACATCTCATATGCCTCACCGCTCTCCAGAGACTATAATTTGTGTCTTTTGTTGGGTCCAGATTCTGGAGGTAACTAGCAAGTCTAGATTTTTGTGTATGCATCAGGTTACTCCGCAGTAGGGCAATGCATCTGTTCAGTTGCGCTTTTAGAATAGGAGAGCGACTATTTTGCCACTGCCTTCTAAGTTTTCTTTTTTCTCCAACGAGATTTAGGATTTCTGTACTAGACTGATAACATTTATTTTTTAAAGCACGCTTCGCAGGCGTTGCCACTTTCGCTGCCGAAACCATGGTTTCAGTGAGATAACTTACAACTGACTGAATGTTTTCTGCGTTTCTCAGAGGAATATTCCGAGAGAGGTGAGAACTTACGTACATTTTATATTTCAACCAGTTTGTGTTTTTGTTTGGGTATAAATGCAACTGTTCACGGTGTACAAAGAAATTGTTTTGCAGGGTGAGAATTGTAGATGAGTGATCACATGCGTATTCGCTGCGTTTAAAGTTTTTAACAACAGCAAAATCAATCAAGTCTGGCGACTTGTTGAAGTCCGTTGGCCAGTAAGTCGGTGTTCCACAAGAGGCAACATCGAGCTTCTTTGCAATTATTGTATTGTACAGCTGTCTTCCTCTAGGGCTAATGAGTCTTGACCCCCAAAAGTTATGTTTAGCATTATAGTCGCCGGCTGCAATAAATTTCTGGCCAAGCGAAACAAAGAACGTCTGAAACTTGTCGACTTCAATTTTGTGTCTAGAAGGACAGTAAACTGAAGAAATTGTTATTTTAAAGTCCGTTAGATTTATGGTTGTGGCCTGAATAAAATCTTCTTTAAATTCTGGCATTGGAGAATGCCTCTCATTTTTCCTAACAATAATGGCACTGCTACCGCATGCCCTTCCACAGTTTTTATTTGTGAAGTGTGTTTCTGAGACCATAAGTATGTCGATCCCTTCTGTGTGCAAAAATTGTTCTACTTCGAGTTTATGTTGGGATAGCCCGTTAGCGTTCCAGAAGCAAATCCTCAACTGGCTCATTTTTTACTAAGCAATACTTGCAGAAGCATGTTCTGGGTTTTCATCATCTCCTGGAACATACTCTGCATATTAGCAATGAAATTATTCATTGTATGGATTAGGTTTTCGATTGAGGTCAAGTTGCTATTAACCTGGGGGCCATCTTTTAGCACATTTGCGAGCGATTTTTTTTGTTCCATTAAAACATTTTTCCTACCACTATAATGTGGCATTTGTACATATGTCCTCAATGCTTCAGCATAGGAAACGTTTAGTTTGTTTAAAGTCACATTACTAGGTTGAGTACTAGCAGCAGAACCAGCGTAGAGGGGTGGAGTAGTATGTTTTTGTACCTTCTGGGGCACTTTTTTCATACAAATTTGGGATTATGCATAGCTGGGAGTTATGAATTGAATTGTGAAATGAATTGTGTGCGATGGGTCTATATGTTTGTAACATGTATAATATGTGTGCGTGTGTGTGTGTGTGTGTGTGTGTGTTAAAATTAGGGATTATGCATAGCTGGGAGTTATGAATTGAATTATTGTGTGCGATCCGGCTATAGGTTTGTAACATGTATTATGAAAAGTGTACGGGCATAAGATCAATAAGAATATTTTTTAATGTAAACAAATAAACAATTTTGGATGTGGTTTCGTTTAATTAATTTTTTTTGTTAGTGTGATACATTTGTGTTTTGTTTTTCTTGTAGACAAATATGGGATATCACATGTTTGTTACAAACAATAGCAGCGCTTTGTTATAAGCTACACAACAACAAACAGCGTGACTCCTTACGATTTCTTATCCTTAAGCATAAGATCAATAAAAATATTTTTTAATGTAAACAAATTTTAAAACGCTTGACTCATATTACAGTTTTTAATGTTAAGTATGAAAAATTTTGGATGTGGTTTCGCTTAATTAATTTTTTTTGTTATTGTGATATATTTCCGTTATGTGTGTGTGTGTGTGTGTTTTTCTTGTGAACAAATGTGGGATAACGACACATAAACAATAGCAGCGCTTTGTTATAAATAATAACAGCGTGACTCCTTATCATTTCTTACTCTTCAGCATAAGATCAATAATAATATTATATTTTTAATGTAAACAAATTTTAAAACGCTGACTCAAGAATTATGCAGCTGTGTGCACGTTTACATCGTATACCTAAATATAAACATGATTGTGCATATTCATTTTATTTGTGTTAATATGAGTATATATGAGTATATGTACTTAGAACAGCTCTTGTCTTTACAAGATCTTCTAATATTTTAGTATGGTAATTTTTAGACATTGTGCTAATTGTTTCATATTAATTTTGATCTGCTTCGTATCTGCTCACGATCTACTTCGTATCTGCTCACGATCTACTTGGTATCTGGTCACGATCTGCTTCGTATCTGCTCACGATCTGCTCAGGATCTGCTTTGTATCTGCTCACGATCTGATTTACACCTGATCATGATCTGCTTGATGTCTTATGTCTATATCTTTTGAATTTGGGTACGCTGTATCGTGCTTTCTACAAGCAGCATCCCATAAATTTATTCCTTTGTCTCCTCTTGCTAATCGTTTTTGAACTTTTGTATCAGGTCCACAAAACTGATAACCAGGTAGATGTAATTCAACAAGTAATTTGTTTAAGTTGTTTACAAAACCTCTTACAATCTTACACTAATTAGGTTTATTTTTTTTTTTTTTTTTTTGTTTTGACTGTAGTTTATAACCATTGTTTTCGTTACTTTCATACCTCTTCGTATGAAACACTATTCTAGCAAGCTATACAATCTGTACTAGCTATACTAGCAAGCTGTACTAGCTATACTAGTAAGCTATACAATTTATACTAGCTATACTAGCAAGCTGTACTAGCTATATTAGCTATACTAGCAAGCTGTACTAGCTATACTAGCAAGCTATACAATTTATACTAGCTATACTAGCAAGCTGTACTAGCTGTACTAGCAAGCTGTACAATCTATACTAGCTATACTAGCAAGCTGTACTAGCTATACTAGCAAGCTGTACTAGCTATACTAGCAAGCTGTACTAGTTATACTAGCAAGCTGTACTAGCTATACTAGCAAGCTATACAATCTATACTAGCTATACTAGCAAGCTGTACTAGCTATACTAGCAAGCTGTACTAGCTATACTAGCAACCTGTACTAGCAAGCTATACAATCTATACTAGCTATACTAGCAAGCTGTACTAGCTATACTAGCAAGCTGTACTAGCTATACTAGCAATCTGTACTAGCTGTACTAGCTATACTAGCAAACTGTACTAGCTATACTAGCAAGCTGTACTAGCTATACTAGCAAGCTGTACTAGCTATACTAGCAAGCTGTACTAGCTATACTAGCAAGCTGTACTAGCTATACTAGCAAGCTGTACTAGCTGTACTATCAAGCTGTACTAGCTATACTAGCAATCTGTACTAGCTATACTAGCAAGCTACACAATCTATACTAGCAAGCTGTACTAGCTATACTAGCAAGCTGTACTAGCTATACTAGCAAGCTACACAATCTATACTAGCAAGCTGTACTAGCTGTACTAGCAAGCTGTACTAGCTATACTAGCAATCTGTACTAGCTATACTAGCAAGCTGTACTAGCTATACTAGCAAGCTGTACTAGCTATACTAGCAAGCTGTACTAGCTTTACTAGCAAGCTGTACTAGCTATACTAGCAAGCTGTAATATGCACAGAGGGAAGGTGGCTTTTTCTTTGCTATCGCAAATAGTCAGGGAGCAGGAAGTTGACGTAGCTGTTATAAGCGAACAGTATGCATCTAAAAATAGCGGATTCTGGCTGGGTGATGAAACATCTACAGCAGCTATATGGATAACGGATAACCAGGGCCCCCGACCGAGAAGATCTGGTAGGGGGGATTGTTTCACCTGGATACAGTTTGAAGAGATTACTCTAATGAGTTGTTATTTGACTCCCAATGATGACGTGGGAACCTTTGAGGAGAAATTGGCCAGAATCGAGGATGCAATGGTGCAGATTGGCGGCAACTTCATAGTTGCAGGCGATTTTAACTCCAGAGCGGTAGAGTGGGGAATGCAGAATACCAACCCAAGAGGCAGGCGAATTGTAGAGATGGCAGCTCGAACCGGCCTGGTCTTCGCGAATGAGGGGAGCGTAGCTACCTTTAGACGACCAGGCTGCGAGGGCACCATCCCTGATATAACTATGGTCTCGGAGAGCATGTATCACAGAGTCAAGGAGTGGAGGGTCTTGGAAATATATACGGGCAGTGATCACCAGTACATATCGTACACCTTTGCTCCAAGGAATAAACTTGAGAAGGACAATCACACCACGAATAATCGAATCTGGGATTCACGGAAATTAAATGCGAATCGGCTACTCTTGGAAGTGGATAGACTGTGTAGCAGAGTTGAACTCTCGGACGATGCGAGGACAAGAGTGGAACAAACCATGGAGATAATAAGACGCGGATGTAAAAAGGCAATGCCCTTGCGAAAACTTCCGAATAGCAGAAGGAAGGCAGTGTACTGGTGGGACGACAATATCGCAGCACTCAGGCGAGAGTGCCTACGACTACGACGGAGGTACACTAGAGCCAGACCCGATGGACCAGCTGCTGACGAAATGCGGGCATATAAGGAGGCAAAGAAGACTCTGAAGAAGGCTATATCGCGAAAGAAAAATCAGGCATTTCAGGAACTACGCGACGACGTAAACGTAAACCCTTACGGACTTGGATACAAAATTGTAATGGACAAACTAAACAGAAGGAAACCAATGGAAATTATGGACGAGCGAGTAATGAGAAATATAGTGGATACACTATTCCCTACTCATGAACCGGCGAACGAACGACGACGGAATACGCGCAATACAGAACCTTTGCCATTTTCCGCGGAGGAGCTGAAAGCAGCTGCAGTCGGATTGAAACCCGGTAAGGCACCGGGGCCCGATGGCATCCCGCCTGAGGTAATGCGGGAGATTGCCAATCAGAGACCGCAATTCCTACTGGGAATGTACAACGCGTGCCTGAGAGAGTGTATTTTCCCCGAAATATGGAAGAGACAACGGCTAGTCTTGATAAATAAGGGAAAGGGCGATCCAGATGACCCATCCGCGTACAGGCCACTGTGCATGCTGGATACGGCGGGAAAGCTGCTCGAGAGGCTTTTGAAGCCTCGGCTTGCTGCCGCGATTGAGAATAGTGGCGGACTGTCTGCTAGACAATATGGATTTCGACCCGGTCGGTCTACAATTGGTGCCTTGAGAGAGGTGACTGAAGCGGCCAGGGTAACACAACGAGGGAGCAAATCTTCGAGGCCTGTGGTACTGCTTGCGACTCTGGACGTTAAAAATGCGTTCAACAGCCTTAGATGGAGCGACGTATTAAATGCTTTGGAGTACAATTTCTCGGTGCCACACTACATCTTGGCCATGATAAGTAGTTATCTGAGTAGCAGACAGCTGGTGTATAACACAAGCTCGGGCCCAAGGGTGAAACATATAACATCAGGAGCGGCACAGGGATCTATACTCGGCCCCGACCTATGGAACGCCAACTACGATGGAATTCTGAAAGAGGATATGCCAGAGGGAACTTTTTTGGTTGGATACGCAGATGATATTGCAGCTGTTATCACGGCCAGGAACACGGAAGAGGCACAACGAAAACTGAGACGTGTCATGCTGAGAACGAAAACATGGCTGGATGCCCACGGCCTGGATCTGGCCATGCACAAAACGGAATTACTGCTGATCACTGGTCGTCATATCCCCTTGCAAGTGGACATGAGTATAGGAGACGGAGTAATTAGGACCAAGAGCTCGGTGAAATACCTGGGAATAAGGCTGGATCCCAGACTAACATTTTCACATCAGATCCAGTACTCGGCTAACAAGGCCCAGAGGATCGTTGGACAGCTCAGTAGATTAATGGCGAACATTGGAGGCCCGCTACCGGCGAGACGGAGACTCCTGATGGAGGTTGGAAACAGCATTATGCTTTATGGGAGCGAAATTTGGGCCGAAACACTGAATGTTAAGAAGCGGACAAACGCACTGGTAGCGGTACAGAGAACGGCTGCTTTGCGTATCGCGTCGGCATATCGTACGGTATCCGCTCCAGCCGTAGTGGTGATAGCGTGTATTATCCCTGTGGATCTGCTGGCAGCGGAGCGGATGGAGATCTATAAGGCGAAATCGGCTGGGAGTCACATAACCGCTCATTTCAGGGAAAACACCATTTCAAAATGGCAACAACGATGGAACGAAGAAGATAGAGGAAGATGGACGGCGAGACTTATTCCAGACATAAGGCCATGGATTGGTCGGAAATTTGGAGAGGTAAATTACTACGTTACACAGATGTTATCGGGTCACGGATATTTTAGGAAATATCTGCACAGAATGTTAAAGACCGCCTCACCTTACTGTCTCTACGAGGAAGGTGAGATAATTGATGACGCAGAGCACACCGTTTTCGAGTGTGCACGCTGGCAGAGCTATCGCTCGGCACTGACGTCGATAGTTGGGACGATCACGCCCGGTAACATTGTCGGGGTTATGATCGCGAGTAGAGAAAACTGGACCTCAGTGGCGAATTACGTGGAGAGGATTCTAAAACTGAAGAAGAGGGATCTTGAGGCTGCAGAACATGTGGGCACGCCGGAATAGATGAAACTGGCACACGTGTCAATCGAAATTCGAAGTAAAGATCTGGAGGAAAGGAATAGTGGAGACGCTTAGATGTCTCTTCAACTTTCAACACGCAATCCGGACGCGGATATGAACATGCAGGGGCCAAAGAGCCAAAGGGACTCCACTCCGAAGTAATACCACCGTAGTTCCGGAGTGGGCACAACAAGTCCATGAGACGAGGGGGGGATTTAGTGGGTGAGGGCCCCACACACGGAGGATGTGACGACTTCCTCTATGGTGCGGTTAGGTACATTTGCCCCTCCTCGGCGTGAAAAAAAAAAAAAAAAAAAAAAAAAAAAAAAAAAAAAAAAAAAATACTAGCAAGCTGTACTAGCTATACTAGCAATCTGTACTAGCTGTACTAGCTATACTAGCAAACTGTACTAGCTATACTAGCAAGCTGTACTAGCTATACTAGCAAGCTGTACTAGCTATACTAGCAAGCTGTACTAGCTATACTAGCAAGCTGTACTAGCTGTACTATCAAGCTGTACTAGCTATACTAGCAATCTGTACTAGCTATACTAGCAAGCTACACAATCTATACTAGCAAGCTGTACTAGCTATACTAGCAAGCTGTACTAGCTATACTAGCAAGCTACACAATCTATACTAGCAAGCTGTACTAGCTGTACTAGCAAGCTATACAATCTATACTAGCTATACTAGCAAGCTGTACTAGCTATACTAGCAAGCTGTACTAGCTATACTAGCAAGCTGTACTAGCTGTACTATCAAGCTGTACTAGCTATACTAGCAATCTGTACTAGCTATACTAGCAAGCTACACAATCTATACTAGCAAGCTGTACTAGCTATACTAGCAAGCTGTACTAGCTATACTAGCAAGCTACACAATCTATACTAGCAAGCTGTACTAGCTGTACTAGCAAGCTATACAATCTATACTAGCTATACTAGCAAGCTGTACTAGCTATACTAGCAAGCTGTACTAGCTATACTAGCAAGCTGTACTAGCTATACTAGCAAGCTGTACTAGCTATACTAGCAAGCTGTACTAGCTATACTAGCAAGCTGTACTAGCTATACTAGCAATCTGTACTAGCTGTACTAGCTATACTAGCAAACTGTACTAGCTATACTAGCAAGCTGTACTAGCTATACTAGCAAGCTGTACTAGCTGTACTATCAAGCTGTACTAGCTATACTAGCAATCTGTACTAGCTATACTAGCAAGCTACACAATCTATACTAGCAAGCTGTACTAGCTATACTAGCAAGCTGTACTAGCTATACTAGCAAGCTACACAATCTATACTAGCAAGCTGTACTAGCTGTACTAGCAAGCTATACAATCTATACTAGCAAGCTGTACTAGCTATACTAGCAAGCTGTACTAGCTGTACTAGCAAGCTATACAATCTATACTAGCAAGCTGTACTAGCTGTACTAGCAAGCTGTACTAGCTATACTAGCAAGCTACACAATCTATACTAGCAAGCTGTACTAGCTATACTAGCAAGCTACACAATCTATACTAGCAAGCTGTACTAGCTATACTAGCAAGCTGTACTAGCTATACTAGCAAGCTACACAATCTATACTAGCAAGCTGTACTAGCTGTACTAGCAAGCTACACAATCTATACTAGCAAGCTGTACTAGCTATACTAGCAAGCTGTACTAGCTATACTAGCAAGCTACACAATCTATACTAGCAAGCTGTACTAGCTGTACTAGCAAGCTATACAATCTATACTAGCAAGCTGTACTAGCTATACTAGCAAGCTGTACTAGCTGTACTAGCAAGCTATACAATCTATACTAGCTATACTAGCAAGCTGTACTAGCTATACTAGCAAGCTGTACTAGCTATACTAGCAAGCTGTACTAGCTGTACTATCAAGCTGTACTAGCTATACTAGCAATCTGTACTAGCTATACTAGCAAGCTACACAATCTATACTAGCAAGCTGTACTAGCTATACTAGCAAGCTGTACTAGCTATACTAGCAAGCTACACAATCTATACTAGCAAGCTGTACTAGCTGTACTAGCAAGCTATACAATCTATACTAGCTATACTAGCAAGCTGTACTAGCTATACTAGCAAGCTGTACTAGCTATACTAGCAAGCTGTACTAGCTATACTAGCAAGCTGTACTAGCTATACTAGCAAGCTGTACTAGCTATACTAGCAAGCTGTACTAGCTATACTAGCAATCTGTACTAGCTGTACTAGCTATACTAGCAAGCTGTACTAGCTATACTAGCAAGCTGTACTAGCTATACTAGCAAGCTGTACTAGCTGTACTATCAAGCTGTACTAGCTATACTAGCAATCTGTACTAGCTATACTAGCAAGCTACACAATCTATACTAGCAAGCTGTACTAGCTATACTAGCAAGCTGTACTAGCTATACTAGCAAGCTACACAATCTATACTAGCAAGCTGTACTAGCTGTACTAGCAAGCTATACAATCTATACTAGCAAGCTGTACTAGCTATACTAGCAAGCTGTACTAGCTATACTAGCAAGCTGTACTAGCTATACTAGCAAGCTGTACTAGCTATACTAGCAAGCTGTACTAGCTATACTAGCAAGCTGTACTAGCTATACTAGCAATCTGTACTAGCTGTACTAGCTATACTAGCAAACTGTACTAGCTATACTAGCAAGCTGTACTAGCTGTACTATCAAGCTGTACTAGCTATACTAGCAATCTGTACTAGCTATACTAGCAAGCTACACAATCTATACTAGCAAGCTGTACTAGCTATACTAGCAAGCTGTACTAGCTATACTAGCAAGCTGTACTAGCTATACTAGCAATCTGTACTAGCTGTACTAGCTATACTAGCAAACTGTACTAGCTATACTAGCAAGCTGTACTAGCTATACTAGCAAGCTGTACTAGCTATACTAGCAAGCTGTACTAGCTATACTAGCAAGCTGTACTAGCTATACTAGCAATCTGTACTAGCTGTACTAGCTATACTAGCAAGCTGTACTAGCTATACTAGCAAGCTGTACTAGCTATACTAGCAAGCTGTACTAGCTATACTAGCAAGCTGTACTAGCTATACTAGCAAGCTGTACTAGCTATACTAGCAAGCTGTACTAGCTATACTAGCAATCTGTACTAGCTGTACTAGCTATACTAGCAAACTGTACTAGCTATACTAGCAAGCTGTACTAGCTATACTAGCAAGCTGTACTAGCTATACTAGCAAGCTGTACTAGCTATACTAGCAAGCTGTACTAGCTGTACTAGCAAGCTGTACTAGCTGTACTATCAAGCTGTACTAGCTATACTAGCAATCTGTACTAGCTATACTAGCAAGCTACACAATCTATACTAGCAAGCTGTACTAGCTATACTAGCAAGCTGTACTAGCTATACTAGCAAGCTACACAATCTATACTAGCAAGCTGTACTAGCTGTACTAGCAAGCTGTACTAGCTATACTAGCAATCTTGCTATACTAGCAAGCTACACAATCTATACTAGCAAGCTGTACTAGCTGTACTAGCAAGCTATACTAGCTATACTAGCAAGCTGTACTAGCTATACTAACAAGCTACACAATCTATACTAGCAAGCTGTACTAGCTGTACTAGCAAGCTGTACTAGCTATACTAGCAATCTGTACTAGCTATACTAGCAAGCTACACAATCTATACTAGCAAGCTACACAATCTATACTAGCAAGCTACACAATCTATACTAGCAAGCTGTACTAGCTATACTAGCAAGCTGTACTAGCTATACTAGCAAGCTGTACTAGCTGTACTAGCAAGCTGTACTAGCTATACTAGCAAGCTACACAATCTATACTAGCAAGCTGTACTAGCTATACTAGCAAGCTGTACTAGCTATACTAGCAAGCTGTACTAGTTATACTAGCAATCTGTACTAGCTATACTAGCAAGCTACACAATCTATACTAGCAAGCTGTACTAGCTATACTAGCAAGCTGTACTAGCTATACTAGCAAGCTGTACTAGCTGTACTAGCAAGCTGTACTAGCTGTACTAGCAAGCTGTACTAGCTATACTAGCATTCTGTACTAGCTATACTAGCAAGCTGTAGTAGCTATACTAGCAAGCTACACATTCTATACTAGCAAGCTGTACTAGCTATGCTAGCTATACTAGCAAACTGTACTAGCTATACTAGCAATCTGTACTAGCTGTACTAGCTATACTAGCAAACTGTACTAGCTATACTAGCAAGCTGTACTAGCTATACTAGCAAGCTGTACTAGCTATACTAGCAAGCTGTACTAGCTATACTAGCAAGCTGTACTAGCTATACTAGCAATCTGTACTAGCTGTACTAGCTATACTAGCAAGCTGTACTAGCTATACTAGCAAGCTGTACTAGCTATACTAGCAAGCTGTACTAGCTGTACTATCAAGCTGTACTAGCTATACTAGCAATCTGTACTAGCTATACTAGCAAGCTACACAATCTATACTAGCAAGCTGTACTAGCTATACTAGCAAGCTGTACTAGCTATACTAGCAAGCTACACAATCTATACTAGCAAGCTGTACTAGCTGTACTAGCAAGCTATACAATCTATACTAGCTATACTAGCAAGCTGTACTAGCTATACTAGCAAGCTGTACTAGCTATACTAGCAAGCTGTACTAGCTATACTAGCAAGCTGTACTAGCTATACTAGCAAGCTATACTAGCTATACTAGCAAGCTGTACTAGCTATACTAGCAAGCTACACATTCTATACTAGCAAGCTGTACTAGCTGTACTAGCAAGCTGTACTAGCTATACTAGCAATCTGTACTAGCTATACTAGCAAGCTACGCAATCTATACTAGCAAGCTGTACTAGCTGTACTAGCAAGCTGTACTAGCTATACTAGCAAGCTACACAATCTATACTAGCAAGCTGTACTAGCTATACTAGCAATCTGTACTAGCTATACTAGCAAGCTAGTACAGCTTGCTAGTATAGATTGCGTAGCTTGCTAGTATAGCTAGTACAGCTTGCTAGTATAGCTAGTACAGCCTGCTAGTATAGCTAGTATAGCTTGCTAGTACAGCTAGTACAGCTTGCTAGTATAGAATGTGTAGCTTGCTAGTATAGCTACTACAGCTTGCTAGTATAGCTAGTACAGATTACTAGTATAGCTAGTACAGAATGCTAGTATAGCTAGTACAGCTTGCTAGTACAGCTAGTACAGCTTGCTAGTACAGCTAGTACAGCTTGCTAGTATAGCTAGTACAGCTTGCTAGTATAGCTGGTATAGCTAGTACAGCTTGCTAGTATAGCTAGTACAGCTTGCTAGTATAGATTGTGTAGCTTGCTAGTATAGCTAGTACAGATTGCTAGTATAGCTAGTACAGCTTGCTAGTACAGCTAGTACAGCTTGCTAGTATAGATTGTGTAGCTTGCTAGTATAGCTAGTACAGATTGCTAGTATAGCTAGTACAGCTTGCTAGTATAGATTGTGTAGCTTGCTAGTATAGCTAGTACAGATTGCTAGTATAGCTAGTACAGCTTGCTAGTACAGCTTGCTAGTATAGATTGTGTAGCTTGCTAGTATAGCTAGTACAGATTGCTAGTATAGCTAGTACAGCTTGCTAGTATAGATTGTGTAGCTTGCTAGTATAGCTAGTACAGATTGCTAGTATAGCTAGTACAGCTTGCTAGTATAGCTAGTATAGCTTGCTAGTACAGCTAGTACAGCTTGCTAGTATAGATTGTGTAGCTTGCTAGTATAGCTAGTACAGTTTGCTAGTATAGCTAGCATAGCTAGTACAGCTTGCTAGTATAGAATGTGTAGCTTGCTAGTATAGCTACTACAGCTTGCTAGTATAGCTAGTACAGAATGCTAGTATAGCTAGTACAGCTTGCTAGTACAGCTAGTACAGCTTGCTAGTACAGCTAGTACAGCTTGCTAGTATAGCTAGTACAGCTTGCTAGTATAGCTAGTACAGCTTGCTAGTATAGATTGTGTAGCTTGCTAGTATAGCTAGTACAGATTGCTAGTATAACTAGTACAGCTTGCTAGTACAGCTAGTACAGCTTGCTAGTACAGCTAGTACAGCTTGCTAGTATAGCTAGTACAGCTTGCTAGTATAGCTAGTACAGCTTGCTAGTATAGATTGTGTAGCTTGCTAGTATAGCTAGTACAGCTTGCTAGTATAGCTTGCTAGTACAGCTAGTACAGCTTGCTAGTATAGATTGTGTAGCTTGCTAGTATAGCTAGTACAGATTGCTAGTATAGCTAGTACAGCTTGCTAGTACAGCTAGTACAGCTTGCTAGTATAGATTGTGTAGCTTGCTAGTATAGCTAGTACAGATTGCTAGTATAGCTAGTACAGCTTGCTAGTATAGATTGTGTAGCTTGCTAGTATAGCTAGTACAGATTGCTAGTATAGCTAGTACAGCTTGCTAGTACAGCTAGTACAGCTTGCTAGTATAGAATGTGTAGCTTGCTAGTATAGCTAGTACAGTTTGCTAGTATAGCTAGCATAGCTAGTACAGCTTGCTAGTATAGAATGTGTAGCTTGCTAGTATAGCTACTACAGCTTGCTAGTATAGCTAGTACAGAATGCTAGCATAGCTAGTACAGCTTGCTAGTACAGCTAGTACAGCTTGCTAGTACAGCTAGTACAGCTTGCTAATATAGCTAGTACAGCTTGCTAGTATAGCTAGTACAGCTTGCTAGTATAGATTGCGTAGCTGGCTAGTATAGCTAGTACAGATTGCTAGTATAACTAGTACAGCTTGCTAGTACAGCTAGTACAGCTTGCTAGTACAGCTAGTACAGCTTGCTAGTATAGCTAGTACAGCTTGCTAGTATAGCTAGTACAGCTTGCTAGTATAGATTGTGTAGCTTGCTAGTATAGATTGTGTAGCTTGCTAGTATAGATTGTGTAGCTTGCTAGTATAGCTAGTACAGATTGCTAGTATAGCTAGTACAGCTTGCTAGTACAGCTAGTACAGCTTGCTAGTATAGATTGTGTAGCTTGTTAGTATAGCTAGTACAGCTTGCTAGTATAGCTAGTATAGCTTGCTAGTACAGCTAGTACAGCTTGCTAGTATAGATTGTGTAGCTTGCTAGTATAGCAAGATTGCTAGTATAGCTAGTACAGCTTGCTAGTATAGATTGTGTAGCTTGCTAGTATAGCTAGTACAGATTGCTAGTATAGCTAGTACAGCTTGATAGTACAGCTAGTACAGCTTGCTAGTATAGCTAGTACAGCTTGCTAGTATAGCTAGTACAGCTTGCTAGTATAGCTAGTACAGCTTGCTAGTATAGCTAGTACAGCTTGCTAGTATAGCTAGTACAGTTTGCTAGTATAGCTAGTACAGCTAGTACAGATTGCTAGTATAGCTAGTACAGCTTGCTAGTATAGCTAGTACAGCTTGCTAGTATAGCTAGTACAGCTTGCTAGTATAGCTAGTACAGCTTGCTAGTATAGCTAGTACAGCTTGCTAGTATAGCTAGTACAGCTTGCTAGTATAGCTAGTATAGATTGTATAGCTTGCTAGTACAGCTAGTACAGCTTGCTAGTATAGATTGTGTAGCTTGCTAGTATAGCTAGTACAGCTTGCTAGTATAGCTAGTACAGCTTGCTAGTATAGATTGTGTAGCTTGCTAGTATAGCTAGTACAGATTGCTAGTACAGCTAGTACAGCTAGTACAGCTTGATAGTACAGCTAGTACAGCTTGCTAGTATAGCTAGTACAGCTTGCTAGTATAGCTAGTACAGCTTGCTAGTATAGCTAGTACAGCTAGTACAGATTGCTAGTATAGCTAGTACAGCTTGCTAGTATAGCTAGTACAGCTTGCTAGTATAGCTAGTACAGCTTGCTAGTATAGCTAGTACAGCTTGCTAGTATAGCTAGTACAGTTTGCTAGTATAGCTAGTACAGCTAGTACAGATTGCTAGTACAGCTAGTACAGCTAGTACAGCTTGATAGTACAGCTAGTACAGCTTGCTAGTATAGCTAGTACAGCTTGCTAGTATAGCTAGTACAGCTTGCTAGTATAGCTAGTACAGCTTGCTAATATAGCTAGTACAGCTTGCTAGTATAGCTAGTATAGATTGTATAGCTTGCTAGTACAGCTAGTACAGCTTGCTAGTATAGATTGTGTAGCTTGCTAGTATAGCTAGTACAGCTTGCTAGTATAGCTAGTACAGCTTGCTAGTATAGATTGTGTAGCTTGCTAGTATAGCTAGTACAGATTGCTAGTATAGCTAGTACAGCTTGATAGTACAGCTAGTACAGCTTGCTAGTATAGCTAGTACAGCTTGCTAGTATAGCTAGTACAGCTTGCTAGTATAGCTAGTATAGATTGTATAGCTTGCTAGTACAGCTAGTACAGCTAGTACAGCTTGCTAGTATAGATTGTGTAGCTTGCTAGTATAGCTAGTACAGCTTGCTAGTATAGCTAGTACAGCTTGCTAGTATAGATTGTGTAGCTTGCTAGTATAGCTAGTACAGATTGCTAGTATAGCTAGTACAGCTTGATAGTACAGCTAGTACAGCTTGCTAGTATAGCTAGTACAGCTTGCTAGTATAGCTAGTACAGCTTGCTAGTATAGCTAGTACAGTTTGCTAGTATAGCTAGTACAGCTAGTACAGATTGCTAGTATAGCTAGTACAGCTTGCTAGTATAGCTAGTACAGCTTGCTAGTATAGCTAGTACAGCTTGCTAGTACAGCTAGTACAGCTTGCTAGTATAGCTAGTACAGCTTGCTAGTACAGCTAGTACAGCTTGCTAGTATAGCTAGTACAGCTTGCTAGTATAGCTAGTACAGCTTGCTAGTATAGCTAGTACAGCTTGCTAGTATAGCTAGTATAGATTGTATAGCTTGCTAGTACAGGTTGCTAGTATAGCTAGTACAGCTTGCTAGTATAGATTCTGTAGCTTGCTAGTATAGCTAGTACAGATTGCTAGTATAGCTAGTACAGCTTGATAGTACAGCTAGTACAGCTTGCTAGTATAGCTAGTACAGCTTGCTAGTATAGCTAGTACAGCTTGCTAGTATAGCTAGTACAGCTTGCTAGTACAGCTAGTACAGCTTGCTAGTATAGCTAGTACAGCTTGCTAGTATAGCTAGTACAGCTTGCTAGTATAGCTAGTACAGCTTGCTAGTATAGCTAGTATAGATTGTATAGCTTGCTAGTACAGGTTGCTAGTATAGCTAGTACAGCTTGCTAGTATAGCTAGTACAGCTTGCTAGTATAGCTAGTATAGATTGTATAGCTTGCTAGTACAGGTTGCTAGTATAGCTAGTACAGATTGCTAGTATAGCTAGTACAGCTTGATAGTACAGCTAGTACAGCTTGCTAGTATAGCTAGTACAGCTTGCTAGTACAGCTAGTACAGCTTGCTAGTATAGCTAGTACAGCTTGCTAGTACAGCTAGTACAGCTTGCTAGTATAGCTAGTACAGCTTGCTAGTATAGCTAGTACAGCTTGCTAGTATAGCTAGTACAGCTTGCTAGTATAGCTAGTATAGATTGTATAGCTTGCTAGTACAGGTTGCTAGTATAGCTAGTACAGCTTGCTAGTATAGATTGTGTAGCTTGCTAGTATAGCTAGTACAGATTGCTAGTATAGCTAGTACAGCTTGATAGTACAGCTAGTACAGCTTGCTAGTATAGCTAGTACAGCTTGCTAGTATAGCTAGTACAGCTTGCTAGTATAGCTAGTACAGTTTGCTAGTATAGCTAGTACAGCTAGTACAGATTGCTAGTATAGCTAGTACAGCTTGCTAGTATAGCTAGTACAGCTTGCTAGTATAGCTAGTACAGCTTGCTAGTACAGCTAGTACAGCTTGCTAGTATAGCTAGTACAGATTGCTAGTATAGCTAGTACAGCTTGATAGTACAGCTAGTACAGCTTGCTAGTATAGCTAGTACAGCTTGCTAGTATAGCTAGTACAGCTTGCTAGTATAGCTAGTACAGTTTGCTAGTATAGCTAGTACAGCTAGTACAGATTGCTAGTATAGCTAGTACAGCTTGCTAGTATAGCTAGTACAGCTTGCTAGTATAGCTAGTACAGCTTGCTAGTATAGCTAGTACAGCTTGCTAGTATAGCTAGTACAGCTTGCTAGTACAGCTAGTACAGCTTGCTAGTATAGCTAGTACAGATTGCTAGTATAGCTAGTACAGCTTGCTAGTACAGCTAGTACAGCTTGCTAGTATAGATTGTGTAGCTTGCTAGTATAGCTAGTACAGCTTGCTAGTATAGCTAGTACAGCTTGCTAGTATAGATTGTGTAGCTTGCTAGTATAGCTAGTACAGATTGCTAGTATAGCTAGTACAGCTTGATAGTACAGCTAGTACAGCTTGCTAGTATAGCTAGTACAGCTTGCTAGTATAGCTAGTACAGCTTGCTAGTATAGCTAGTACAGCTTGCTAGTATAGCTAGTACAGCTTGCTAGTATAGCTAGTACAGTTTGCTAGTATAGCTAGTACAGCTTGCTAGTATAGCTAGTACAGATTGCTAGTATAGCTAGTACAGCTTGCTAGTATAGCTAGTACAGCTTGCTAGTATAGCTAGTACAGCTTGCTAGTATAGCTAGTACAGCTTGCTAGTATAGCTAGTACAGCTTGCTAATATAGCTAGTACAGCTTGCTAGTATAGCTAGTATAGATTGTATAGCTTGCTAGTACAGCTAGTACAGCTTGCTAGTATAGATTGTGTAGCTTGCTAGTATAGCTAGTACAGCTTGCTAGTATAGCTAGTACAGCTTGCTAGTATAGATTGTGTAGCTTGCTAGTATAGCTAGTACAGATTGCTAGTATAGCTAGTACAGCTTGATAGTACAGCTAGTACAGCTTGCTAGTATAGCTAGTACAGCTTGCTAGTATAGCTAGTACAGCTTGCTAGTATAGCTAGTATAGATTGTATAGCTTGCTAGTACAGCTAGTACAGCTAGTACAGCTTGCTAGTATAGATTGTGTAGCTTGCTAGTATAGCTAGTACAGCTTGCTAGTATAGCTAGTACAGCTTGCTAGTATAGATTGTGTAGCTTGCTAGTATAGCTAGTACAGATTGCTAGTATAGCTAGTACAGCTTGATAGTACAGCTAGTACAGCTTGCTAGTATAGCTAGTACAGCTTGCTAGTATAGCTAGTACAGCTTGCTAGTACAGCTAGTACAGCTTGCTAGTATAGCTAGTACAGCTTGCTAGTATAGCTAGTACAGCTTGCTAGTATAGCTAGTACAGATTGCTAGTATAGCTAGTACAGCTTGCTAGTACAGCTAGTACAGCTTGCTAGTATAGATTGTGTAGCTTGCTAGTATAGCTAGTACAGCTTGCTAGTATAGCTAGTACAGCTTGCTAGTATAGATTGTGTAGCTTGCTAGTATAGCTAGTACAGATTGCTAGTATAGCTAGTACAGCTTGATAGTACAGCTAGTACAGCTTGCTAGTATAGCTAGTACAGCTTGCTAGTATAGCTAGTACAGCTTGCTAGTATAGCTAGTACAGCTTGCTAGTATAGCTAGTACAGCTTGCTAGTATAGCTAGTACAGTTTGCTAGTATAGCTAGTACAGCTAGTACAGATTGCTAGTATAGCTAGTACAGCTTGCTAGTATAGCTAGTACAGCTTGCTAGTATAGCTAGTATAGATTGTATAGCTTGCTAGTACAGGTTGCTAGTATAGCTAGTACAGCTTGCTAGTATAGCTAGTACAGCTTGCTAGTATAGCTAGTATAGATTGTATAGCTTGCTAGTATAGCTAGTACAGCTTGCTAGTATAACTAGTACAGCTTGCTAGTATAGCTAGTACAGCTTGCTAGTATAGCTAGTACAGCTTGCTAGTATAGCTAGTATAGATTGTATAGCTTGCTAGTATAGCTAGTACAGATTGCTAGTATAGCTAGTACAGCTTGCTAGTACAGCTAGTACAGCTTGCTAGTATAGCTAGTATAAATTGTATAGCTTGCTAGTATAGCTAGTACAGCTTGCTAGTATAGCTAATATAGCTAGTACAGCTTGCTAGTATAGCTAGTATAAATTGTATAGCTTACTAGTATAGCTAGTACAGCTTGCTAGTATAGCTAGTACAGATTGTATAGCTTGCTAGAATAGTGTTTCATACGAAGAGGTATGAAAGTAACGAAAACAATGGTTATAAACTACAGTCAAAACAAAAAAAAAAAAAAAAAAATAAACCTAATTAGTGTAAGATTGTAAGAGGTTTTGTAAACAACTTAAACAAATTACTTGTTGAATTACATCTACCTGGTTATCAGTTTTGTGGACCTGATACAAAAGTTCAAAAACGATTAGCAAGAGGAGACAAAGGAATAAATTTATGGGATGCTGCTTGTAGAAAGCACGATACAGCGTACCCAAATTCAAAAGATATAGACATAAGACATCAAGCAGATCATGATCAGGTGTAAATCAGATCGTGAGCAGATACAAAGCAGATCCTGAGCAGATCGTGAGCAGATACGAAGCAGATCGTGACCAGATACCAAGTAGATCGTGAGCAGATACGAAGTAGATCGTGAGCAGATACGAAGCAGATCAAAATTAATATGAAACAATTAGCACAATGTCTAAAAATTACCATACTAAAATATTAGAAGATCTTGTAAAGACAAGAGCTGTTCTAAGTACATATACTCATATATACTCATATTAACACAAATAAAATGAATATGCACAATCATGTTTATATTTAGGTATACGATGTAAACGTGCACACAGCTGCATAATTCTTGAGTCAGCGTTTTAAAATTTGTTTACATTAAAAATATAATATTATTATTGATCTTATGCTGAAGAGTAAGAAATGATAAGGAGTCACGCTGTTATTATTTATAACAAAGCGCTGCTATTGTTTATGTGTCGTTATCCCACATTTGTTCACAAGAAAAACACACACACACACACACATAACGGAAATATATCACAATAACAAAAAAAATTAATTAAGCGAAACCACATCCAAAATTTTTCATACTTAACATTAAAAACTGTAATATGAGTCAAGCGTTTTAAAATTTGTTTACATTAAAAAATATTTTTATTGATCTTATGCTTAAGGATAAGAAATCGTAAGGAGTCACGCTGTTTGTTGTTGTGTAGCTTATAACAAAGCGCTGCTATTGTTTGTAACAAACATGTGATATCCCATATTTGTCTACAAGAAAAACAAAACACAAATGTATCACACTAACAAAAAAAATTAATTAAACGAAACCACATCCAAAATTGTTTATTTGTTTACATTAAAAAATATTCTTATTGATCTTATGCCCGTACACTTTTCATAATACATGTTACAAACCTATAGCCGGATCGCACACAATAATTCAATTCATAACTCCCAGCTATGCATAATCCCTAATTTTAACACACACACACACACACACACACACGCACACATATTATACATGTTACAAACATATAGACCCATCGCACACAATTCATTTCACAATTCAATTCATAACTCCCAGCTATGCATAATCCCAAATTTGTATGAAAAAAGTGCCCCAGAAGGTACAAAAACATACTACTGGGTGGAAATTCAGATTTGTGATAATTTTCATGTGCGGGATTACGTACTACTTTTGATTTGATGTCGTGCGTATATACTATACAGCCCCTGTAGTTTGCGGTATGGTTTTCCCCACAATTACTGTATTTCTTGATTTTGGTGTTATTTTTGGCGTGGGAGCATTCACGAGTACTATGAGCATCCCCGCAAATTACGCAAACTGCTGGTAGCTTACAATAAGCTTTTGTGTGCCCGAATTCCTGACAATTAGTGCACTGTACCGGACCTTTTCGTTTTAGTGGGTCATCGACGGTAATTCTTCTGTTGAGAAGATATCGCAAGTCTTATTTTTGTTTAAAATATTGTGCACCGACCGTACACCATACCCTTCTTCTTCTAGCGCGCTTTTAATATCATCAATAGGCACAGGGCTATCTATGTCCTTTATTACAACTATCAGGCCTTTGGCGTTTTTCAGCTGGTACGTGTAATAGCTCTTCTTTTCACTATCGAGGCGACTGGCAATTAGGCGATAATTTTTTTCAGTGTACGTTTGGATCTTCGTATCCTGGATTAGACCCCTACGTATCGAAACGACATGAAAATGTTCTTTGCCTACAAATTGAGACAACACATTCACTATTGTGTTCGATGTTTGTTCGCGCAAGTAAATTGGGGATGGTTTTTGTTCCCTTGTAGTAGTTTCATTGCATTCTTCTTCTGTAGAAGCAAGGATGGAAAATCTGTTGACATTCTCAAGTGCTTCACTCTGTACTGTTTTGTATTGCTTAGCCATCCTCTCCTGTTGAGAGTTTTTGGGGCTAGCTTTACGTTTAGATATAGTACCATACCTATCCATACCTGTTCGCGCTCGAGTTTGTACTAATATTGGTGTTGTTGTTGCACAAAAGAAATAATTTTGGTTTTTAAAAACTTTAAACTATTCATCTATTTTTTCTGCCGATTTTAATAAACGTCTTTGACGATTTTAACGATTTTTTCTCAAATATTTGACGATTTGGTGCCTCATTTATCTGGCAGATATTGTACTCGACCGATTTAAGGGCATGGTCATCTCACATGAAGGTGATGTGAAGCTGCCACCGAGATTTAGCGATTTGACAATTTTGTGGGGGTTTGCTAAGTTGCCGGTGTATGCGAATAGGCCGCAAACCATTCATACCATTCATACAATCAAAACCAACATAACTATGCCAACTGTCAACTTCAGTATTCAGCGTCATAGAAAATTGCACATAACGCTTGCGCTCCACTAATTGAAGACGTGGAGGACAGTTGGACGATGTTATGTCCAAACATAGTGGCATCAATAGGTCTTTCAATTGCATAAACAATTTATACTCTTTGTGGAAGAGCTACCAGTAACAATTTTACACCTCTGGAGCAAGTTTTTCTCTTCCTCCGTGAACTCATCGACAGATTTACCTCCTAATCGTTATATTTGTCGGATATCAGTCGGAAAGACTGATGATAAAGGCCGTTTTGGAAGGTTGTCTGTGCCTCAACTAGGGAAATAGACGCTTATAGACAGGACGCTTATAGTTTTTATAGTTTATCTACATATGTATGTAGATGATTTGTCTTGTTATTTGGTTCTTCAGTATAAAAAAATTCGTGAATTGAATTTTCTCTTTAAAGGGATGAAAAAACGAAAAATGCTTAAATTTCGTTAAATTTGTATTCGAAATTCGTATTGTGTTACGAATGTGTTTCGAACTAAAAATTGTATTTATCGACGAAAAATCAATGAAAAATATTGTACTTCGTCCTAATGATTACTGACTTTCATTTGCCTCGGACGAAGGAATTGAACTTGATGGAACTTAGGTTTCAACAAAACTGTGGTGCAAAATACTAAGAACTCATTAAGAATCGAGTTTGGTGCGCAATTAATCTTACTTTTTGGAGTATTGAAATATTTTTTTGTGCGAATACTCAGTCTCTCAGGAACAAACGACCTATAATTCGAGCCTTGGAAGACAACATTACAGTTTCCGCCGGTGATATAACAGTCGAATTGTTGGGTATAGTATACTGGATTTAGTCTATCGGTCAATGTGTTGCCTTATTAGACGAGAGCTCGTGATTCAACCCCTGGCTTAAACATCTCGAAAACGAAATATGAAATAATATTTCTTTCGGTGACTACCTTTGACAAAAAGTTTGAGAGTTAAATAAAATTGTCATACAAAATTTCTCAAATCTGTCGTTTGGAGTTGACATTAAACAGTTGGTCCCATCGCTCATTGATAAAATTAACACACATAACATGAGTGGTGTGGGTATCCAGCTGGTAATCATGACTAAAGGATTGTAATAACCGGATAGGATACTTACGACGGAGAGGAGAGCTACGTTTTCATGAAATAATATAAAAATAATATGCAGGTATTCATTTAAAAAAATATTTCACTGACTTTTCTCTTGTTTTTTTAGAATTAGACGTAACGACTTATTCCAGAATTTGAAATGATATAAAATTGCCGTGTCTACGTATAGAAAAAATTTAATTATTTTTGCCCTCATTTCTAGTTGTTATTTGATATCGTAGTGCGCATCAGTTAAATTTCATTAAATTATTACACTTCGAATCATACCTTCACATGCAAGTAAAGAAAGTAAATTTCACAATCTTTTGTTTCTGCCTTTTATTCGATTCTTAGATTTCTTTTTAATGAAAATTCAAATACAAAAGCTGTTTGATGGTTGCCAATATGTAAATTATATTTTTATTTAAATACAATCCTCATCTATTCTACTATACCTTTAACAAACTCATCTAATCAATGCCAATAAAAGAATAGTCGGTTGTAGTGCTTCTGACATTCAATGGTTATATATCTCTGTTAATATTCTTTTGGGAAGTTTTCCTTTACTATTCGACTAAATGATGTTGTAATGGAGAAAGGTCCCAAAGGAAATGGATCCATTGCCTAAGTTTTATACAAAATTTCACATTTGCAAGTAATTCTGTAAAGGAGTTTAGCAAAAGGATAACTCCCTTCCAGCATACATCATATACACATCAACATGTAAATTAAAGTATACATACATACATATTTATACGTATTTGTGAATTAGAAAAACAAACAACTTGCATGTAAAAACACATAAGAGACGTTGAAACCAAACACAGCATTTCCTTTTGTTTCATGATAATGTACAACAGGATTCCTTTACATCCTTTGAATTTTGTAAATGTTATTGTAATGAAAAATATGTTTCTTTTTTAATTTAAATTCAAACTTAAAATACAAGAATTTAATTTAAATAATGTTTAAAATACATCATATTAAGCAAAAAAAAATTTGCTCAATGTATTCAAATTGATTTGCCAATCATAGTCTTTATTGGCTCTCTAATATTTTTGCAATTAATTTAAAGCATCCTGTAAAATAATTGTATTTGGAAATATCCGCTGACCATTAAGCACTGCTGCGTTCTCTGAAGTTTCTTAAAATTATAAGAAAGCTTTTCTTTTTTCCGTTTATGCGGATATTAGGTCCTCTAAGAACTACATCAGCTAAAGTACTTTTTCTATCCTTAACTGGCTACCACCATGTTGGCGAAAAAAATGGCTGCTAACGCGAAAAGTATAAAAACTGTGATTATGCAAACCTCTTGGATATATTTGCTATGAATATACAGATCCTTTGTACGATAACTGAACTGAACAACGGACTATATCATCCAAATATGCACTGAACGGTCAAAATCACGTGACAAAGTTGGATGGATCTTTTCAGAACCACTGAATCTTAGATTGTCGCTTGCACTACCTAATTACTGTAGTCATAACAGTATACCGAAAATGTGGCTATATCACAACAAATCATGCGTTAAACATGACCCGATTACATCTTAAGAACGCCAGGGCAGTTATAACAAGAACTGGCTTCGCTTGCTCATGCCGGTAGCTGTAAAGACGAGGAAAAAAGAGACCACAGAACGTATTGTCTGTCATTGCCGGGGGTTCGGGAACTTAAGGAGAAGGAAATTTTGATAAAAATGTCCGTATATCTGAGAGATATACAGTAAAGGTATTTTTATTGTTACGACGACATTTTATAGGACCCAAGTAAGCTGTGCCCTTTGAGGCGGCTGCCTATTCAACCTAACCTAACTTCTATAAATCTTTTGAAATATTAATAAATCATCAACTCGTGAAACACTACTCACCCATTTTAATAGATGTAGACAATAAGAATTTTATTCACTAGGAATTTAAAATTTCCGAAGTCGCGAAAATTGTTTCTCTAACGCGTCGCCATTACCAATTAAAAAGTAATTGAGTCATAATTGCAGAGTCACACTATAAGAAAAATCAAAATTATATTATTGTGGCACAGATAAATAAAAATCATTAGACAGACTAAAATACATTATTAGCAAACCCACCTGTTTTAAATGACGTTAATAAAGATGTAAATCTGCAAGTAGATTCTAGTTCCTTTTTCAGGATGATCAACCAGTGGCGTATGCTTCCAAATCACGTACTGAGACACATTCAAGATATTCGCAATTAGAAAAAGAAAAAAATTAATGTGAAAAATTCCACCAATGTACATATTTACGGAAAAGAAATTATTGTAGAATCAGACCGTGAGTCACAAGAATCAATAATTAATAATCCGCTTCTTTTATCGCCTACAAGACTGCAGAAGATTAGATTGAGTTTGTCAACGTGTAACCCAAAGGTAATTTATAAACCCGGTTTAGAAATCTACCTGGCCAATGTATTAAGTCGAGATTATATCAATAACCCCAACATAGAGATAAGCAACGAAAACTTACATATACAAACAATATTAACTTTTTCTCTTTGAGAGAAAAATGTATTCCATCGATTAAATCAAATATTAGTGGATAGAGACCAAGTCTGGTAAAAAGGACGGGTGGGGTAGCAGTACCCAGCGTAATGCATTAATTGTGTTCTAAACTGATTTTGCTTTGTGTCATTCTTGTTGTCATGTACTATTCTGCTTCTTTTTCGATCAATGAATAGTACCAATGAATTATTTGTTGGCGGTAACGATTTGTAGTAAGCAAGTCCATCAAATTTTAGAAGATCGTGACCTTTCTGGTCTAACAGACACACATTTCTACCGAATCGATCTGGTTTTGAACCCGAAGTTGATGGTTTCCCCGTGTTTATTTTCCGTTTAGTACTCTAAAAATAAATCATTTTTCATCGCCAGTATTAATGCGTTGCAATAGTAATATTCTATCGTGTCTCTGAAACAATATAGCATAATGGCATTATTAGAGAATATTTTTGCACCTCAATTAGCAGGTATTAATCTTGCTAACATGTGGTTCCAACAAAACAGAGTCACATGCCACACGGCGCACTTCTCAAACTGACTTATTTACTTCAAGAAACTATTGATGAAAGAGTACTTTCATGTGATTGTCCAAGATCATGCGAATTAAGTCCAATAGTGCAATTGACTATTTTCATTGGGTTTATATAGACACTTGTATATAAATGATATAAGCTTGTGCCTCTGAAGAGAAACACTTGATACAACTTAATCTAAACACACATAATTTTATTCGAATTGTCTATGTCTCCTTTTGGAAATAAGCCTCTGCTTTCATATTTACGTTAATCTTTTTTGTAAATAAATAAAATAATTAAAATGAATTCTATTACTGACAACTTGTAAGTACCACCAGCAGTAACTTATATACTACTAACATAGGTTGACCCTGTTAAAAGTGTAATTTTGATATCCTCATAACTTTTGTCTAACGATGTTTTAGTCTTATGGGACCGTTTTCATGAAGGACATTTATTATATAAAGGATGTTTTTTATAGAGGTATAGAACTTTAAGTTGGCATTACTTTTCAAGATGGCGACCGATTTAACAGCTGTCAAGTGATTTATTCTCAGTTTGGTTTGGCAATTCATCATGAATAGACTCACGCCTAAACTACAATATATATACAGTAACGAAACGCGATTTGACAGCGCATAGGCCAAACGTGAAAGGGACAGTAAATATTACCAAAAAGTATTTCTGTCCTTCTCTGATTGTAACTCTGTTTTGTTTATTTATGTTTTTTTAGTTTTCGGGGTGGGTTTTTTATATTGGCGAGAGTTAATAAAAATTTTAATTTTTGTCTAAAACTATTAATAAATAATAAAAACAACTAATAACAATAACAATTTTTAACTTTCTCTTTCAAGAAATTAAAAAATATTGGCAACTCTCAGCAACAAAATTTTTTTATGAGCAGTACGTCTTATTTTGATCTTGTAATATTTAGCTTCTTAATTACCTCTTGCACATGAAACTATATTCATTGTGACCCAAAATCACTCACATTTCGATTAATATTTAAATATTTAAGAATCTTTAAACTTTTCATTGAAGAAAGTAAAAAATATTCCAAATTTTCCCTTTTTTAACACAAAATAAATGTTTATTTACATTTATTTTTTTTGCTTTATTCACCAGTGTTCACTCTGTATATCTGTTGCTTCTAACACATTCGATTCGCAAACCATTATAACATTTTTTTCTCCCTCTAAATTTACCTATGCTTTTATGTTATGAAGGTTTTTCATCTGTCAAAGCTTTCGTATCTGTATAGCCTGTGGCCTAAACAACGCTTGCAAATAGGGCCCAAAACGAGATTACCGTTTCAATAAGACGGCGCAACATGTCACACAGCTCGTGCCACAATAGATTTATTGAAAGACACGTTTGGTGACCGCCTAATTTCACGTTTTGGACCTGTGAATTGGCCTCCAGGATCTTGTGATTTAACACCGCTAGACTACTTTCTGTGGGGCTATGTAAAGTCATTGGTCTATGCGGTAAAGCCACAAACGCTTGACCATTTGGAAGACAACATTCGCCGTATTATTGCCGATATACGGCCACAAATGTTGGAAAAAGTCATCGAAAATTGGACGTCCAGATTGGACTACAACCGCGCCAGCCGTGGCGGTAATATGCCAGAAATCATATTTAAAATGTAATGCCACAATCGAATAATCCATCGTTGTTTTATTGCAACTTAAAGTTCTATACCTCTATAAAAAACACCCTTTACAACATATCAGGCAGTGAATACGACATTAAATATAAATCATCTCCATAATTCAGATTGTTGAGACGCTGATTCATTTAGCAATATATACTGATCGGAGCTTCGGGATTAGTTTTATATCTTACCGCGTCCAAGAAGAGTTAAAATAAAAGTGATGATAATTCACAACCTTGCCCATATTTCATTGTTAATACAAAAACTATCACTTTGGTACGTTGCATTTATTTAATACTATTCTAACGACATTAAAATTTTCTTCAATTGCGATACCCAATACCAATTGCGATACTCTCATACTTGTCGAAACCTTTTTCACATATAGTCCGTGAGCAAATCAGTGAACACTTGTGGATGTTGTAGAGAAATTACGATCAAAAAAGGAGCAAAATATGGTGTCTTTGCTGTTACTTCTAGATCACACAAAAGTATTCGATACTGTTGATCATGACATACTTTTTCACAAGTTAAAAAATACTTTTCATCATCAGCAGTAAAACTATTACGTACATACCTGGATAAGAGAAGTCAGATAGTTCATCATGGCAATGTAAAATCATTTAGCTGCTCGGTATGAAGAGAAGTACCACTGTGGTTCAATTTTCGGCCCACTGCTGTACATAGTGTACTCAAATTACCTACCTTCTCGTAATACTCACTGCGGAATGCAAAAGTATACCGATTAAGTTCAATTCTACATTAGCTGCTTTAAAACTGACATCAACAATTGTGCTTACATATATTGAAAGTGAAACGGGGTCTTAACAATATTTTTATTCAACCACAAATAAATCAAAGGCAATCCAAATTGGATAAATCAACCTTTTGCTAAGCCTGCTGACATCATTAGTCATTGGTGGCTCACTCATTGAATTAGTACAATATGCTAAGAACTTATGTATTTTAGATTTTTCTATTTCCTTTTTATATATTTTCTTTTTTGTAAAAACGAACTTTTTTTGTACGTTCGATCATTAAGAATTCATAATGGTTGATTAAGACTTATCTCACCATGATCGTATTTTTTACCCTACTTTCGCATCAAGTGAAATTGTTTCCGCTGCTAATAAGCACACAGCAAGAAAACATCGAGTTTTTTTATTAAACGACTGTTATTTAAACCTTTCTGTGAAACGATCTCTCTATTCGTAAATGTCATTTCCATATTTTGTGGTGAAGGTAGAAACGAATAATTAAAAAAAAATACGTTCGAACACAGTTTGTAGTAAGGGCAGGTATAGAGAGCAGGTAGGAGTGTCTAAAGCAGGTCAATTGACCTGCGAGCATTGTTCCATGAGTTATAGGTCTCCCTAATCCTATCGGTTGCTATTTACCCGAGAAAGATAGATGGATGCTGTCCTGATAAATAAATGAAAAACTCAATGAAGACAAATTCATAGTTCCAAAAGTTGGCCCCGGAATTGACAGCTTGCAGTAATCACCTGCAATACCAGTTTGGCAACGGACAACCCAACTCGTATTGGGTTGCTATGAATAACAGACGCATTAAAAAGTTTTTTTCAAATAATTTCTGTACTCTGTACTGGAAACACTGCAATACAAAAGCTAAATATCCAAATTGACCAATTTATATGTGTGTAATCATTACTAAATTTCGTTTCTATAATTTTTTAACGCCTATTTTTAATATCATGTAAAATGACTGCATACTCTTTCCAATAGTCGATGTTGGAAACATTCCAAAATACATAAAATTGTTCATAAAAGTAAAGTAAAATGAAAATGTAACTTGAATAACTTTGCATAACTCATAAAATATTTAAACTTAATTAATTCTCATAAAGAATTTTAAGAATTTCTCACAAATATTATTTTTCGTTAAAGCATTGAACAACGAATTTAGAATGCTCGGAAGCATATTTAAATAAAAAAATTGAAATTTTTTTAAAATTTTAATAATTTTTTATAGAAGTATTTGGAAATGAATTCATTGCGTCAATAGAAAACAAGAAATTAAAATATTTATTCTGATTAAATATTTGACTAAACCACTTCGATAAGTCTGTTTACATATATAATGAAACAGAAATATTATATGAAATTTATTATTTTTTAACGTATCAATAAGTAACAATATTCACAATATTAGTGATTGCCGATTTAACATTTTATTTACATAATTGGCCACTACATCCCCTTAGCCAAGATTACAACCTAGCTTCTCACACAACTCGAGTTTGAACCGATTAATAATAGCAATAAATTTGACTTTTGTAGTTACAGTTATATACGGTTCTCCAACAGGTTCTTCCGGCCTTTGGCAATTAATAATGGCCGTCTTGTGAAGTCTATCAAACTGCTTGCCCTTTACAACGTCTGTTTTTCCAAATCACCATGGATAGCAAGTACTTGTGCTTCTTGAATGGTCTCTAGAACAGTTTGCAACTGGAACTAATTTTCATCGAAAAATCATCTTCAGCAATGATGTCCATTTCTGGATGAAAAGGTACGTGAACATGAGCGATTTGAATGCATGGACATTTCACGTGATGGTGATATAAAATGAACACCGAGACCGTATAGTTTGACCCCGCTACACGTTTACTTTTGTGGTTTTCTTCAGTCACAAGTGTATGCGAGTAAGCCAAAATTCAGACTGATTCTTGCGACAGAGTCATGGAAAGTTGAACATTTCCAATGCACTCTACCCGGAGAAGCCGTGGCGTATACTTGAGCGATGTTATGTGCCACACTTAATGGCATCAAACAAAAAACAGCGTTCGATGATATCTCTTTGTTATCGAGGATAACTTCCTTTTATTTGAATTTACAGCTAGAAAGTGTTTACAAAAGACCCTGTATAGATATGTTGTGTAGGGATGAGAGCTATAGTTGTACAGGATGTTACGAAACAAGGGATTTGGGCGAAATTTCATTAAGAAGTTCTTCTAAGAAAATTTAAAAGTACCACGATGCAGCTGTAATAATACGAAACATTTTGTTTTCGTATCTTTGACTTCTTTCTATGTGTGAAGCCGATGTCATTGCCCATAATGTTACTGCTTAGCACAACAGTGATTTTATGAGTAGATTACACAGCGGAAGTTCGCTGTCTAATTTCAAATGAATTTCTACAAATAAACTCTATCACGCAATCTGAATATTATGTTTACAATATAACAAAATATAAATAATATATAATATTTAGAAAGAAAACGGAAAAAATGTTAGTAGATTACCAACACTTCTAGGAACGCGTATTATAATTTTTACATTTTTGTATACCTTTGGAAATTTATATAAAATACTGAAATTTAATTGCTTTATATTGTTACGTTTTTACCTTTTTAAAAACGTTTAAATATAAGTTCGTTAATTGCAACCAAAGTAAAAACAAATGCGTCTTTAGTTTTTCTTAACTGTCTTTATCCTTTACACTACTTTTGTGTGCCACCGTATAGAACTTAACGATACAACAATAATAATCTGCTTATTCACTTTATTAGTTCACACAAGTATTCATTGGATATTTACAACCACGACTTATTTTATTCACACGCAACTTCACACAAGGCTGACTGAATTAACTCTGACTGCTGCTTGCTTTGTCCAGCCCTTTTATAGTCCGCACGCACGTATGATCAGTATGATGAACGTTCACGATGTGGAAAGTTCTCGCTCGCGCCTTCTCGAGAACTCTATTGCTAGTACATTGTTGTTTGTGTACTTTGCTTATGTTGTCCGTTACATATTTGTCGTAGCTGGTTTACTTTATGTTGTTGTTGCTACCTGGTTCGTTGTACACGTGTGTGTGTGCAGCTTTAGATAATCAACACGTTCGTTGTATTCTTAGTGTTAGTGCGTATTTGTGTCGTGTGTATTGTGTTGGTGTAGCTGGTAGCTTTTGTTTATCGTTTGTATTGTTAAACGATATTAGGTCGTTTCGCTTTGCGTAACACTGCCGCCCACTTAAGCCTGTTCGTCCCGAATAGGCTCATTGTCTCTACTGCCATATTTTGCCAGTCGCACTTTATATACGACCTTCATTTTTGTCCGTGGGCTGCCAGCTTTCTGTATTCTGTACACGACATCGTTTAACCGTTTAATTACTTTATACGGTCCATCCCAGCTACTTTGCGACTTGGGGAATAATCCTTTCTTCCGCGTTGGGTTGTAGAATAGTACCAGTTGTCCTTCATGGAAACACTCAGTGTTTGCTGCACGATCATACCTGGCTTTCATTTCATTACTGACCATAGCTCTAAACTCCAAAGGTGCGCCCGAGTTATACTGTTGCAGCTGACCTTGACTTCTTTTTACTGGACCTTTAGATGCAATACATTGGGTACAGTTTGCTATCCAATCCGCTACTGCTTGCTGACATCCAACCCAATAAAAACGTCGTTTTAGCCTTTCCAACGTCTTTGTCACTCCCAGATGTCCTCCGCCAGCTCCATTATGGGACTCCTTTAGCACTTCTTTCGTCTTGGAGGAAGGCACTACCAATAGGTTGGATAAGGTCTTGCCATCAGCGCTTTCCCAACGTCGATATAAGCATCCGTTTTTCAACCGTAAACTGTCCCATAGTGCCCAATACGCTTTTGTAAGAGGACCTTCTCCGGATATCTCATTGCTGGTAGGTCGTTTATCCTCTTCCTTAGCTGCTTTTATCTTCGCCAATATCGGGTCACTCTTTTGTGCTTCGGACCAGTCTTCATTGGCTTCGATCTGCATTCGCCGGACATCAACGGTGGATTCCTTCTTCTCAGCCTTTACATAATGATTACGCTCCAAATTACGATATCGGCTTGATAGAGCATCAGCCTTGCCGTGTTTTATGACTCTTCGTTTTGTTAATGGCGATGGTTCGGAATCAGCTCTGATCTTCTTGCGTCCTCTTTTAACTTTTATAACTTCAGTCTTTTCTGCAGTTGTGTAAGTGTCCGAGGACTTTTCGATTTGCATATTAGCCTCTATTCTCGGTACTTTGGACACAGGATGATCCTCGATATTTTCAGGCTTTCCGCGCCTTCTCTTGGAACTACTCGTTTCAGCGTAGTGTTCATCAGTAGCCTTAGGCGTAGCAATGGCACGTCGTCTTGTTGGTGAGACCAGTCTTGATCTTTTCCGTGGCGCTTTACAGTTTCTTTGGAAATGGCCGCTCCTTCCACAGTTGAAGCATTTAGGTTTAGCCCTTCGTCCGTTTTCTTCTAAAGCTTGCTTCACCATCTCCTTAACTTTAGTTAAAAGCCATTCATCTTCCTCCACGACTTCCATTCTTCGCACTTTGCTTCAACTTTGTTTGTGTTCATTGCCAAATTTACGCTGCAACGCCACCATTAAGTCGTTGTAGTTGTATCTGCTGCTGGCTGACATGGTTTCTAGAATCTCGGCTGCGACACCTTTTAACGCCAGAATTAGTTCTAGAGTCTTCTCTCCATCGTTCCATCCGTTTCTGCTGGCTACTGTCTCAAATTGGAATTTGAATACGGATAGGGGTGAGCTACCATCAAAGGAAGGTGGTTTTATCCTGCTAGTACTTTCTGATACTACTCGCAATGGTTCCGGTCGCTGGCTTTGGAGGTTGTTGATCTTCTCCTCCATTATGACTAGTTTTCCGTCAACGGACTTTTCCATGTCTGACACCTTCTCTTCGACACTGGTAATTCTTTTGCTGACTGACTTATGTATTTCGTGCAGCTTCTCTGTGGTCGCTTCAAGTTTATTCTCGATTTTTGACAAAAAAATTTGTTCTCTATGCTCCATTTGTTCCATAATTGCTGATTGCATTCTTTCCATTCTTCTTTCACTATCTTGTCGCGACACAGCCAGAAGTTTCTGATTTTCGGCTCTAGAAGCTTCTCGTACATCAGCAAATAGCTTCTGATTCTCCGCTCTAGAAGCTTCTTGTGCATCCGTTAATACTAGCATCTTTTCCATCATAGCGGCTAGCAATGAATTTATGTCGTTCGTTGTATTTATTGTGTTGGTGTAGCTGGTAGCTCTTGTTTATCGTTTTTACTGTTAAACGATATTAGGTCGTTTCGCTTTGCGTAACAATATATACAATCATGCTGTCTTATTATATTGTTGAAGTATATACTGCTCTTAATACCTATAATTTGGATCAGTTATTTGCATCATATATGATGATATTAACGCTAGTTTAAAGGTAAAAATGTTAAGGGGTGTTCTCTCACTTTTGTTGTTATACAGATCCTGTTTGATATTGTTCAAGGCTGATTGTTAGCTTGAATTAGAGTAGTCTATAATTAACCTAAATTTATATGGTGTATCAAGGCAGGGAAATGTTGATAGTAGCTGCCGCTTATTACTGTGGAATTTAAAATTTCTTCCAAAAGAAGCTGTTATTCCTCTTTGTATAAGAAATTAAGACCAGTAGCTTCTCATAATCAATAACACATAATATCCCTAATATAGGTTATATATGTGAAAGCTTTCATTTTTTAAATATTTGTTATAAGCACAGATCCATTGTTGTGAGTACAGCATCTTACAAAATTCAAGCCTTTTTATGCATCGTTTCAATTTATTTCTGTTTAATTGACATTGTTTTCGTACTCTTCCTGCCCTATTACTGTTGTTTCACTAGCGCATACGGTTCGAAGTGTTGTTGGGGTATACGTGCGATTGTCATAGAAATTGGAGATGCATCTTGATTTATGTGGTCCATACATCATGTCTTCTTTGCAGTGAGTGCTGTGATATTCTACACGAACTTCTCCGAGAACACACCGACCGAGGTAAGTAAATTGACCGTGCCCTGGAGATACAAAATTGTCACCAACATGGTCTTGTGATCCGGAGATAAACCAAAACTTCAAATTTTTCAAGTTGCAGCTTCATTTTATTACTTTTGCTATAAAAGTGCTAAATTGGCTATCTAGACTACTTCTATGATAGTAAGTGAAGTTTTTGTTGAGAATATAATATGTTTCAAAATTTTAAATATTCTTAAACGTAAAATTCAGAAAAATAAACATATTTTAAAACAAAACCTGAGTGTATATTATTCTGTGTTTATCGAGCCTGATGCTACAAATTATTGGCTTCCGATATCTGTTAGATCATTTTCTATTTCTATTTTCATTTCATTGATCCAGGTTTTCTTTCAATGCTCAAGTCTTCCTTATACTGTTTCATGGCTTTGTTGAACCAGGCAAAAGTTTTGGCTGAAATAGCATGTATAAGTTTTTTCTGAAACAGTCCTTAATTTAGATTTTTAGACGTTACTTACAAAGTAAAAAAATATATTTAAATCATATACAAAAGTCTATTTGAAGTGTTATATTCCAAGTGCGAAATAAAAAATGAGTGATTTAACAGATTTTGATAGTGATGATTCTATAAAAGATCCAGATTTTACTTTTGAAGAAAGTCTTCCAAGTTGTGGACAAAATGATTTAAATGAAACTCTAAGTGGATCCCAATATTTCCAGAAAATAATGCCACTAACATGTAATTAATAAATATTACTGATACTGATTTTTTTCAGTAAATCAGTAAATTTTTACTGATTACTGAAAAAAAATTCAGTAAGCCAGTAAATTTTTACTGAATACTGATTTTTTTTCAGTAATCAGTAAAATTTTACTGGTAATGCAATCTAAATTCCATTACCAGTACACATTTACTGAATAATGAAAAGCTTAATGCATTAGTATTATAATGCAGTATGCCCATGTATGATCCCCGTATTCACTAGCCTTTACCCAAAATTTATCTGACTCCTCCAACAATTGTATAAAACTTCCCCCCTGCGATACAGAGGTATTTCAAAGAAGTTATGAACAATCGTGATATGTTCCCAGCGGTTTACATAAGTCACTCCAAACTAACCGCCATAACAAAACTTTACCATCTCCGTAACAAAACGAGAGGAGAAGCAGTTGCCACAGTCAAAAGATATCCGCTTTCTCATGATAATTTTGAAATAGCATGGAATGCTCTGAAAACCGGGTACGAAAATAAACGTGTATTAGTGGACAACCAAATAAAAATACTTTTCGATATTCCACCAGCCAGAATAGTCAGTCAATTAGGAGAATCCAATCTTCCATAAATGACTTTTTGGCAACTCTTAAAACTCTTGGAGATGTGGAAAGCTGGAAATCCATAAGATTAATATAAACTAAATGACCTGATTTTACCCTTTCTTTATGGGAACAGTCTCTTAAATCATCACATGAACTACCAAAGTGGTCGCAAATGTCTCAATTTCTGATAGACAGGTGCGAAGCTGTGGAGAGTCTCACAAGCACCAAAACTTCGAAAGATGACTTTTGTTTAAACAGAAAACCATAATCAAATATACACACATATTCCTCTCAGGAACACTTGCATATAACTTAATCTCCGAATATATCCGAAATTTTGAGTTTTCAAACATGTCACCGCAAGGTTCTCAGAACTCTCATTATAAAGGTAGCAGCAATTCCCCGAACTCTACAAATCAAAACAATCATAATAAAACTCAAACTGAACACATTGTATCAAGTCAAGTACAGGCTAGTTACTCTACAAGTAATAAAAATATTCTATTGCGAACTGCTCTAATGCAAATACAATCCAGATCCAGGTTCTCAACGAACATTCTTAACAGAAAGAATTGGCAACCGAATTCAACTTCCCTATCAAACAGCTTTTTTTGAAGTTTTCGGTATTGGCGGACAAAAGCAATTGGCAAACAAAGAATGCGAATTGATATTATACGTAAGAAGATATAATTTAAGAGTACCCATTAAGGCAATAGTCTTGCCAAAAGTCACTAAACAACTTCCTTCTTGTACTTTTGAAATCCCTAGCTGATTCTACCTTCAATAAATCATCCCAAATACATCTAATTTTGGGCAATGGTTATGAATATTCCGTAAATGTTGAAGCCGTTAAGAAAAAGATCTGCGGTCGCACCTCGGCATATAACACCACCTTCGAATACGTGCTAAGTGGCCCTATGAAAACCCCAACAATTCTAGCTTTTACAACCTAAGTTGGTTCTTCAAATATATCAGATCTTAATAAAGCCTTGAGAAAGTTTTGGGAACAAGAAGAAATTCCCTCAACACGCTAGTGTTCAACTGAGGGCGAAATTTGTGAAAGGTTCTGTACTCAAACTACAACATGTTATGAGAATGGTAGATATATCGTACGATTATTTTTCAAGAAAGAATATCGCAAAAAAATCTTTCTAGGAACGTCTAAATTTGGTGATTTGGCCCAATATTTCAGAATGGAAAAAACATTACCCAAAGATCCCGAACTTCACGCTGAATTTAATACTGATTTAAACGAATATCTGACTGAAGAAACTTCCGGTCATGAAATTGTAGCTCAGGGCAAATACAACTCGTTTTATTTACCGAACCATGCTGTAGTACTTCCAGACCATAAAACTACACAGGTACGAGTTGTATTTAATTTAACAAAGTCTAATTTTTCTCTCAACGATGTTTTGCACACAGGCCCTACTCAACCCTACTCCACTGACTTGATAACTACAATTCCAAATTGGCGAAACTACAAATTTGTATTCAATGGCGATATACAGCAAATGTATAGTCAGATTGTCGTACATCCCGAAGATAGATCTGAACAAAAGATTCTATTTCAACCTCAACAGAATGAATAAATTAGTACCAGTTAAAAACGGAAAACTTTGGCTTAAATTGCGCTTCTTATCGCGTAATACGCACCCTTCTTCAACTGTCAAATGATTCTCAGTCTCCCACGATTGGAACTCAATGGAGCCGTTTTATTGGCAAATCTTGTCCACTATGTTCTAACATCCTTGAATTTCTCTAACTCGGAAATATATTTATGGACTGACTCATCAATAGTTCTATGTTGGCTATCAAATCCCCCTTTTTCTTGGGAGACCTATGTAGCTAACAGAATTGCTCAAATTCATCGCTTAATTCCAGATGCTAAATGACACCATGTGCCAACACACGATAATCAAGCAAATCTTGGAACTCATTGCATGGACCACCATGGTTAAACAAACTCTCATCTGAGTAGTCCAAACTAAACCCGTTGAAAATACCCCAAATCTTTAATGAGGTTCAGACACTGCACACATAAGTTCGGAATGATGACATTTTAACTAAATTCTCGTCATACAATTTCATTTAATTTAGGCTGATTACACTATGTCAGAAAACCTATTATTCAGAGCAATATAAATCCTTGTCTGAAAATCAAGACATATCTAAAAAAAGTGCTCTCCAAATGGCACCATTACCCCGAGAGAGATATATTCTTTTACCTCCATTTCAAGTCACAGGTATTGACTTTGCTGTTTAGAACTACGCTCTGACCTGTCTTCGTTAGCATTCCAAACCGCATTCTCTCGTTTCATTGGGAGGCGTGGACTACCCCAAAGGGTAATTACTGACAATGGTCGCAATAGTAGCGCACTCTAACGCGAATTTAATATGTATGTAAAAACAGCAGCCCAGGATATAGCTCAGAAATACATAAAATATGGCTTTGAATTCAATTTTATTACCCCTCATTTTATGCAAAAGCTTAAAATTTCATTTTGATTGCTTGTGCTCAAAAATTTACCTTTGAATATAATAAATAAATAAATTTGAATTCTCGCCCATTATCTATTTTATCCTAAGACCCATCAGGTTTAGCAGCATTAACTCCCGGTCACTTCGTAAGAGGAGCCCCTCTAATGGCTTTCTCAGATCAGAATTGGCAAGCAATGTCTCTAATTAACAGATGGGAAAAGCTGCAAGCACTTCATCACCAATTCGCAATTCGGCGGACAGAAGATTATTTAAAGACACTCCAGAAGCGATATAAAAGGAGATTCTCAATTGCTAATATATGTAGATGTAGGTGATCTCGTAATTGTAATGAATGATTTACAACCCCCTAGGAATGGCGATTGGAAAGGATTGAAAATACATACCCAGAACCGGATAGGAATGTGCGTACAGCAGATATTCGCACATCGTCTGGTATTATCACAAAACCTTCCATTTCTAAATGATGAAAATTCTAATTAAAAATAAAATGATGAAAATTCTAATTAAAAATAAATTCTAAACCACCTTCAAATTCTCAATAGAATTCGCTTTTTTTAATATTTTCTATTATGACTCAATTTCTTACTAATTTCAGCTTGAAAAATGTATAATTTCTCTCTTAAAACTTATCGCAGATTTATAACCACGCGCCGGAACCACAAAATCAATTATAATAGACGTCATGTAGGCATAGGTCGTTACACAAGATCCGGACGAAATCTGCCGGAATGAGTGAAATATTGAGGTTCTGCCGCCAGTTCCTTAAAATGTCTTGTCAATAAAAGGCAGGAAATAGTCGATAGGCATCGGTATGCCATGACTTGCGATCCTGCACTTCCTTGGATATGTGTAAAAGGTGCTACAAGTTCCACCATATCTTACTCCGTCCAACTCCTGAAAGGGCAAAAAGAAATAAAAGGGTTCATAAGAGAGAATCAACGACAGAAACACTACCATCCACTTTGTCCGCCACGCCAGATGCCAAAATCATTGTCGAAGCCATTAAGTATTGGGTACAAGTACTTTGCACTACACCTCCAGGTCGTTTTGTGTTCAACCCCAAGGCCGGCGCTATGTTCAAACAAAGAAAATAAGGTATAAAGAATGTGCATTTTAACATATTTTGGAAAATTTTTCAAAAATATTTCATGACGCGGGGGGAAAGATAGAAGGGAAGGATACAGAAACCAAGAGCGTAACAATGCGTTGTTCTCATCGTGTGTTTTTGTTGTTTGACCACTTTTTATTTATTTTTTTGGTGTTAAAAACAGACGTCGGCACCAATGTCCCTCAGGGAAGAACATCTTCGGCTTTCTACACACAAAGGACACGAACATCAAGAATGTTCGTTAAAAAGAGCGTAAAAATTTTGTCAGCTTTTAATAGGCCATTTACACTACAGCGAAATGTAGTACTTATGAGATTTCGAGCCAAATCTAGTTGATTTTAACTAGATTTCCCATACAAAACAAAATCTACGTATTCAGTAGATTTCGGCAAAATCTACTCAAAATCTAGTAAAAATAGGAATGCAACTATGTGTTTTGCCAAATAGTACTTAAAAATACAACGCTGAGCAGGAAAAAAAATTACATTTCAATTTAACCCTAATCAAGTCAACATGTGCCTCTCCGACACATATTTCACTTGGTCATGTTGTAACTTCCTTAAATATAGATTCTAGTTCTTACAGCTTCTTGAATTCCTACTTTCAATTGTTTTATTTAGAATTTACAAATTTCAAGTAATAAATTAATTTCTTTTTATTTTTTATTTTGTTTCAATCAAAAATGTTCTTACTCATTTCAAAATCTGTCTATGAGGCTCATATGGGAACGCTAACTATTGCTTCTATTGTTGGTGAACAACAAAATTAAATATAATAATGAGTTATAATGATTTACGAAGAGTTCTGGTACCCATTATTTGCCGTAGCCTTCTAAAACTAAATGTAAATAAATAGGATGAATTTTCAAACCAGCCAAGGCAGACAGATATGCGACGTAGATGTTATATGTGCCCACTGAAGATATGCAGAATGTGTAAGCAGTCTTGCAGTAAAATGCGAAAATAAATAAATAATATTTCATTTATGTAACTGAGAAGAAAAATTTAATAAAATAAAAATAAGTCAACAAAATTAATACGTAAATTCTTTGTATGTGCCTCTGAGACACATTTTGACTGGATTTGTAAAAAAAAAAAATCCTGGCTTGATTAGGGTTAAACTAAAATATTATTATTTTCTTTTAAATTTCAGTCAGCTGTTTTTGTTATTAAAATGAAATCTTGCTACTGTCAAATAAATCCAATGTAAACGATGTAGATTTTGAGCAAGATTTGAAATCTAATCTACTAGATTTCGCTGTAGTGTAAATGGCCCATAAAGAAGAAGGTTCATGTAGTTTTTTCAGACTTCAATGATACACCCAAAGATATATCACAGTAGTATTCACTAATATCAATGAGAAATGATTTCGATTTTTGGAAGAATACTTGCCAAGTTAAATACGGTGTCTTTAGGGATTTAGTGCAGTACAATTTTTCTATATTTTCCGATCACATATACATATCATTGGGTTCATAAGTAGACTTGAAATTATTACTAACAATTTTCCTCTAGGTTAACACATGCCTGTGGTTATGGATTAATGAGTGAGAGAGAGAAAATAAGTTGAGAGAATTTATTTATTTACAGCCATATAAAAGTGTTAGTAATATACTCCATTTTTATTTTCATTTCATCAAATACATATGTAAAGCTGTCTATCTTTGGCTTAAGCCTACTTCACACGGTAATACTTTACGTACGTAAAGTCTAATGAAAAAGTAAAATGAAATTCCATCCGTATGACAAAAAAGAGAATAAAAGTCGTATGATTTATATTTTTTGCGTTTACATGATCGGTATAAGACAATAACAAAGTAAAATGAAAACAGATGTTACACTTTTTTTCTATGTGTTTACATAAAAATACATCCCTGATCTAATGCGACTTGCTTGTTTTTTGAATCATTTCAAAAAATGAAGAGAGGCATACGACTGTTAAACTTTTCATCCGTATTTTCTCTCAATGTGTGATGGTTTCATTACATAGTACGTTTAGACGATCACATCCGTACTCTTCTACACAAAATTTTGGCAGATCATATTACTTGTGAGACCGTGTAAAGTAGGCTTTAATAATTTTGGATAAATAAAAATAAAATAAAACATAGATTTTATTATTAAAAGAACATAAAGCTATCCATCTTTGGTTTAAAAATTAGGCCATGTTTTTTAGATAAATAAAAATAGAGAATAAAAAAACCATTTTTATTAAAAGAAAAAAAAAACGAGCATTCCAAAGCATTTAAAAAAAATTATACTATGGGACAAAATAAAAAATAAAATACGCCCAGCTAATGACATAGAACTTTTTAAACACAAAATATTGTTTGAGTGTTATTCTGAAATAAAATGATAAAGCATTCGCAGCACATGTATTTTTGTCGCAGTCTGATCGACAACTAAATCAAAAAACACAAGAATACATACACATGTACATACGTACGATGAGAGCAACACATTGTTACGCTCTTTGTTTTTTTTCATTTTCCTTCTGTCTTCCTCCCCCCTCATCCAGAAATGATTTTTAAAAAGATTTTGGTGAGAGCGGGTTGTAATGTTACGACCCGTCATAAGAAATTTTACTTCTACATGATGCGTATTCTTTATATCCATATTCTTTGGTTCAAACTATGTTTGAGCACTAAAAGTATTTAATAAAAAATGTTGTTTTTATCTAATAATTTTTATATTTAATATCATATGTACATATGTAAGTAGGTTATAATTATATAATTGTGTACAAAAACCCTGAATTCATCGAATAAAAGCAAAACAATGCTCGGTCGCAAACAAAAATTAGCTTTGTGTTATTTATTCTTGGTCTATAATACGCTGCTCGTAAAGCTGATACCTACTCATTTCTGAAAAAGTACTTCGTGGATTGACGTCATTACTATTCCATATACTATATATTACTGATCACTGTTATTGTTGAGAGAAAAAATTGATAACGCAAGACGTTTTAAGTCTTTAAATGTTAAAATTTCTGATGGCGACTCCCTACACTTTGCTGCAGCTTTATTAGCAATCCAGATAAGATGCAATCTTTATATCATAGTAGTATATTTCGTGCGGTAATTGTAATATTTAAGTAAACAAGATATTGTAATATAAATGTGTAGTTCTTTATCAGTTATGATACAAAAATTTTATTCGTATTCATTTTCATATGAACACATGTATTATATTTCTGATAGGTTGCAGTCGATAGCTTGTAGCCTTGGATGTGTTTATAACAGCAGATTTATTTTTGCTAAGTGGTCCAAGGGAGCTATATTTGGGGCATGAATTTATTTAGTATTCCAATAGCTGCTGAATTTTTACCACCTTATGTCGGTAGCATTTAGGGACAATTTCTGAAAGATTGCCGATGTTGTATAAGTAGCCATAGTTTTATTATAAATAACCAAGCAAACATACAAACAAACCAATACAATTAATATACATACACATGAATGGTATGTAAATGAATGCAGAAATTTATTTCAGATTTTTCGTTTTTTAACGTTTTTTGTAAGAGAAAAGAAACATATGGAATGCAAAAGAAAATACGAGATGACAGCATGTTACCATCACCATTAATGGTTACAAACCCCATAAAAGCTTTTCACATATCTTCGGTAGTAGAAATGTACACTGTTTTTTGCTAGAAATGCTGTTCCTTGAATGAAACTAAAAGTCATATTAGAAGATGACAACGCATTAAATATTTAGGGTGGCCGATATGAAACTTGAAATATAAATAAAATAGAAAAATAAATAAACTTTAACAGAATTACTTTTAATAAAGTTAACTGCCACTAAAATTTGAACTGTCCAAAGAGCAGTAAATGAAGAGGGATAACCCATTTCTGCGTATGGATTCGGTTACCCTCTTGTGTTGGAGTGTGTATAAATTATTTTGGGCCCATATTTCTCATTTTTGACTGATGTGTCTTCTGTAATATCCAACACATGCGTCTACATCTACTATATTTGTGCTTATATACTACTAAAAACATATAACTGTGTATATGTGTGCTGTAGTTGTGTTTTTAAAGGATGCTTTCAGTGATATTTCATCTTGTATGCCACATAAATTCGTATATTTTTGCATTCTCAGAGGATTGTGCAAATGTGTCTGCTTTCGTTATGAGCTCATATGCATAGTTGGAATGTTTTTGTGTTGATACTATGCATCGCCACTGTATGGCATTTCGGAATAAATTTCTTTCCGTTCGGTACAACATTCCTAAAACATTAGATAGAGTGGAGTGTGGTTTTGGTGCATCACCCATGAGAAAATTAATTTTTAGAACGTAGTTATATAGGAGTATTCACAACCAACTACACAAATTAAGTCTATTCACATTTATTTTTGCCCCTACAAATACCAAGTCATATTGTTAACGTCATATGCAATAAGTTTTGTGTTCTTTAACACTAAACCTACTGACATAGTATATATACCTATTTCTACCGATGGCGGTCAAATGGCCGCTTTGGGTAATTCCCTCTTATTCGCCCGAACAGTTCATACTAAGGTAGTTCTTTTTGATAAAAGATGTGCTCTTAAAAAATTATCGGTGGTCCGCACCCTATAAATGGTTCAGTGAGTTTGAGAACAACAAATTCAGTCAGTGGTATTGCTGATGGCCTCGTCTCATCTTTTCTAAATACGGAAATCCAATCACAATATCTTTACTTTCAAAGTCCGATGCCAACTAGAACTTGATTCCGAACTTATCGTGTTTATTGGACATATATTGTGTAAATCGGCATCTTTTTTTTGCAAATAGCTGTTCATCAACAGTTATATCTGCAACGAATAAATCGCATAATTTCGGTGAAACGATTTCTGTTTATTGTTCGTGAAAAAATGCAGGACCCCATTACTTGTTCCATAAATTGGAAACGTTCAGGTTTCTTGTTTCATATGCACCATGTGCATATAAAACTGCAATGGAAGTATCTAACTCTTCTAAAGTTATACTCGGATCCTAAACCTCGACGTGCTTCTGATCCTGTGTACATTGTTATATGATGCACAATTCCCTGGTCAAGTATCAACGAAAATGCACTCCTTACTTTGCCCTTCATAGTGTTGCGTTTCGCATATCCCGTTTTCCCTGAGATTTCTCTTGTATGAAGCGGAGATCTTCCAGGTCCAGAACCTTGGTGAATTTTTTGCCAAACAGTTCCATCAACTGAAGTTTCAATACTCTAATCGTTTCCTTCGCACTCATCTTCGGAACTTGAGAACAATCTCATTCTTTTTCGTCCCCTACGCGTGTTCAGAATGTTCTCTTCCTCATTATCCGTGTCGAATAGCCCAAAGTCAGTGTCTGATGGATCATATATACTATCCTCACTCCCAGAATGTTCTTCTTCATCAACTTCAGAGCCAATAATCTAATTTGAATAATCGATATTTTGCCTCACCTCGTAAGTTACCAGCAGTCGCTCTGTACCCAACATAAAACAACTGTAAGCAAATGGCGTTTTCCTAGAACACAATCGGATGTTGTTTTTGTGTGAGAGAGATTTTGAGATTTCAATCCAGATAACTTCATAAAATTTCATATATATTCTAGCGGTCAAAAGACCGCTCAGGGTTGACAACGGTAGAGTACATATTATTATCAGAAAAACGAAAGAAGAGGAGAAATATATATTGAATAATTAAACAGCTATATATTATAGAAAAAGTCGTGCAGTAAGGTCAAGAAAAATAAAAATCTAGAAGTTAACAACTTTGATTAAAGTCTCAAAAGCGGTCATTTGATCGCTCTGGTAGATTAGTGTTAAAGCAGTTTTAATTTTTCTTTTTAATTGCACTTTGTTGTTCCAGCTGGTAGAGTTTTTCATCTCGCCATAATTTATTTTAAACTTGGTCTTCCTTAAAAATAGAACAGAATTCGGGATTTAGCAATTCCCGAATCTCGGGATTTCTTAAAAATTGTGCCGGAATTTGCAGAACTGTATATTAATGTACTCGTATATACTTTATGAAGTAAGAAAAAAAATAGATTGCGGCTTTGTTTTTTATTTAGCATTACGTGAACAATCATCCTGCCAGAGCCTGGTTTTCATGATCGACCAAAGATTTTCAATCGGACTGAGATCGGGACTGCATAAGTATAGCAATTGAAAATTTTGTTTCCCAATCTATTCCTTTACAATTTTTAATGTGTGCTTCGGATCACCATCCTGTTGAAAAACAATTCATTTTTCGGGATAAGTACATTTGTCCGTAAAATTTTGAAGATAGATTTGTAAAATCTGTAGATAGTCCTTTTCGCATGACACAATCTACTAAATGCAGAGGGCCAACATCCCACCATGTAAAGCATCCCCAAACCATTATATTTCCGTCACCATGTTTAACAGTTTGGTGTCTTTGAACACGTTCCCCAGGTCTACGTCAGCAGTACTGCTTTCCATCTGACTGAAAACGGTTAAATTTGGCCTCATCAGACCAGATAACACGTTTCCAATCATCAATGGTCCAATTCCTGTGCTCCCTCGCATATTTCAAGCGCGCTTTAACATTCTTATCGGACAATGCAGTTTCTTTTTTTAACGATTGTAATATATCCGATGTCATGGAGCGCTGTTCTAGCAGTCCAATCGCTTACATATTTCGTTAATTTCCAGAGAAGCACCCTATGGTGTTAGCAGCTTGTTTTTTCTCATTTCCGACATCATTAGTCGAGCATCAGAGTCCGTTAATAATCTGACTTGCGATTTGGGTTCCACATTTCGTGTCTTCTGAGCTGCAATCACCACCGATTGAATAATACCAAGCTTCTTGAAAATGCTACTTGAAGAACAGCCTTTCTGGGTCAGGCACACTATTTTCAATTTCTGTTTAGACTTTTTTGTTGCTTTTTGTTTTGTTTTTTATGTTATGATTCGTGATTTAAACTATTGATTTTAACTAAATTGAATTGACAGTATTGATAATGTATTATTAGGGTTTTTATTTCCAATACTTTTTCTATTTCTAGGATATAATATATCTACATAATATACTGTGCAGACAGTTTTTTAAATAAAATATTAATAAATAATTAAAACAACTTTAAAATAAAAATTAACAACAATAACAATATATTTCTTTTTAAAAATAATTGACGTCTTGACAAGTTCTCTTATATCTACCGTCAGCTGTACTATAACAACAAATATTCAAAAATCGTCAAACTTTGAAATAACACCATGGATTAACAATAATCTTCAAGGGCTAATTTTATATAAATATAAATTATTAAAGAAAAGGCGTATATCAAAAAATGTAGAAAGATATTATGCTGATTAGAACAGAATAAGCAAAGTGATAAAATTATACGGAAAATTTAAGTAGAATTGGAAATGATACTAAAACATTTTGAAAATTTTTAAATAATATACTTGGTAGAACGAAAAAAAAGTGTCAAACTTAATGATACGCACGGTGAAAATATTTTAGATGATCAGACAAAGCAGTCGTAAAAGAACTCAAACAAAATATTGTTACGAAAATGGAAGCGGTGTACCATCGTTTAACATTAAAACGAAAAACAAAAGCCACACAAATACATACAACGAACTTGTTACAAACAAACCAACAACGTCAGTATTAAAGAAAAGGGGATAGGCAAGTAAGCGAACGCAACAACAAGCAATGAAAACAAAATACACAAACAACAATGAAGTCGCGATAGCAACCTCGAGAAAGCGAAAACTCGAACGTCCCACTTCAAGAACGTTTCGTCATGTTTGCGTGGGCATATGAAAAAGCAAGACAAAGCAGACAATGAGTAGCACAATGTACACAGTGGCGACACAGGATTTTGACAGTTAACCGTAGAGAAGAAAGAAAGGAATAGCAAATTTTACCAAAAAGTATTTCTGTCCCTTTCTGATTGTCTGTCTGTTTTGCTTATTTTTGTTCTTTTAAGTTTTTGGGGTGGGTTTTTTATATTGGCGAGAGTTAATAAAAACATGTAATTTTTGTGTAAAACTATTAATAAATAATAAAAACAACTAATAACAATAACAATTTTTAACTTCTTCTATCAAGAAGTTAAAAAATATTGGCAACTTTCAGCAAGAAAAAAATTTTTATGGTCTTATTTTGATCTTGTAATATTTAGCTTCTTAATTATCTCTTGCACAAGAAACTATATTCATTGTGACCGAAAATCACACACATTTCGATTAATATTTAAATATTTAAGAATCTTTAAACTTTTCATTGAAGAAATTAAAAAATATTCTAAATTTTCCCTTTTTTAACACAAAATAAATGTTCGTTTACATTTAATTTTTCTACTTTATCCGCCAGTTTTCACCCTGTATATCTGTTGCTTCTAACACATTTTCTTCGCAAAACTTTTAACATTTTCTTTCTCCCTCCAAGAAAAAGGTTAGGGTAGCTGATTTTGGTGTTTTTCAAACGTCACAATTGTCATCACTGGTTACATTGTGATGAGTAGTAAGAATTCAGTCTGTCTTGGGTGAAGACGCGTTGCTTGTGAAGAGAACAATCGTGGTTAGAAGATCTGCGTTGTAAGCAAAGAATAATAGCGAACAAGCAATTATTGTTGTGTACGACAAGTTATAAAGAGTGGCACACAAAAATAGTACGAACAATAAAGAATTTTATGGAAACTAAACACCGATTTATTTTTATTTTGCTTGCAATCAACGAACTTAAAAAGGTAAAAACGTAACAATATTAATACTTTGCCAAATGATTCAATTAACTTTTTGGGGACGCTTAATGTTTCATGTCATCGTTTCATCTTAAATGAGATAAATAAAAGTAAGTAAGTAACATTATTTTCAATTTTGAGGTTTTGACAATGCATCTATAAAATTTGTGAAAGAGTGTCTTACAATACTTTTACCTGCATATACTAGTTGACATATTTAATAAAATAGTATTCATTCCAAAAACAGTCTCTGCGTCCACTGTATACAAATACAGACCCATTGCTATTCTATCAACAAAAGATAAAATTTTTAAAAAAATGCTATATGATAAGCTTTTGATATATTTAGAGGGGATTAATATATTACATAAATATCAATTTGGTTTCACAAAAGATGTTAGTACTCAAGATGCTGTCTTAAACTTGGTAAGATATACTTGTAAAGGTTTAGATGATGGATTCAGTGGAGTTGCTGCAATATTCTTTGATTTTTCTAAGGCATTTGATCTTGTGGACCATGAAATAATGTTACAAAAGTTAAAATATTATGGTCTTCCAGTTCGTGAGCATATATTATTTAAAAATTATTTCATTAACAGGAGACAGTTTGTAAAAATTAATCAGTTCAAAAGTTTTATTGGTACTGTCGAATACGGTGATCCACATGGAAATGGCTTAGGCAATGGCCTATTTCAATTTATTCAAATGACCTAAAAAATTTAGATCTAACGGGTCAATTATTTATATTTGTTAATGACATTTGCTTGTTTTATCCATTTAATTTCGATTTAGTTTTGAAAACACAAATTGAAAGAGATGATGCTTTATTAATGTAATTTGCTGGCTTGAATAGTTTATTAATAAATTCTGAAAAGACTAAGTTAGTTAGATTTAGTCCTCGTGCATTAAATTCAGATAACAATTTTGTATACGTTGATGACAACGCCATTTATGAGTCAAATTCAGTCAAATACCAAGAGATTACGTTACAAAGTAACTGATGTTGGTATTGTCACATTAATAATATTAAAACCAAATAGCCCCAGCCATTGGTATCTTATAAAAATTTAATAAATATCGTAAAAATAATATACTTATTACAATATTTAACATTAGATTGTTACTATAATTGTACATCAGTTGCATCTAACATGCCTTTAAGGCGCTGAGGCCAAATAAATTCTATGTAAAATATTTATTATTGTAAAATTATCTGAAATAAAAAATTTACGGTTTCATCCACAAGTTCCGCATAAATACATTTCTTTTTTAATCGTTGAGCCTTTTGAGTTTGCGCTACAAGTTAATACTATGTTCAGACAGGCACTTTTATTGAGTCAATATTCGTTTATTTGAGTACAATATTTTAAGTGTTCGACACATAATATACGCAATATTTATTTGACATTTTTTAAAAAAATGAAAACAATCAACGTTGGAAAAGGTCTTAGTAGTGTTTAACGGAAACGCCGAACTGTTGCGGTTGGTAGGAACAGCTTTTGATTCCAAAATGGCTTCTCTCAGAAGGACGAGGAAGAAGAATTTGATAAATCACGCAAAATTAGCAGAAAATAAAGCTTTTGCTTATGGACTTATGGCAATTTTAGAGGAAAACGAAACTCAAAGGCCTTTATGGAAATTTGTAAGTAAAATATGAACAATATTAATCAAATCCATAAATACATTTCCAATTTTTAGAACCGTCCATCGACATTTTGGGAACTCAATTGCCAATTCAACGACTATCAGTTTTTTAAAACGCATTTCCGAATGGCCCGTAGCCGTTTTGACGTACTCTGTGGTTTGTTAGGGAATTTCGGTAAGGATGCCACAAATTGGCAAAAAGCTAGCTATCGTTTTGTTTACACTCAGTTCATCCGGGGAATACAGAGTAGCTTCTGAGCTTTTTGGTGTTGGAAAATCCGATGTGTGCACAATTTTGATTGAATTTTGTGAGGAAGTGTGGCAGGTGTTGTCCAAAAGTTATATAAAGAAATTGCCTCCAATTGCAACGCAAGAACTTATAAATGAATGCGTTGACGGATTCCAAAGGCTTGGTTTCCCACAACGTCTAGGGGCCATTGGTAAGTTTAAAATTTTTGACATTTCGTACCACTTTATATGCATACATCAATAAAAGAATCCTCAAATGACAAGTAATTGAAATTTATATTTACAGATGGGTGTGCCATATCGAAGTTAAACCAAACCAAAGCGATGCCACTGACTACTACAACTTTAAGGGATGGTATTCTATGGTACTTTTGACGCTTGTGGATTACAGGTACAAAATATGCAATTTTTTTGCTTGTCAAATATTTAATGATTTATATTAAATTATTAAATAAGGTACTGGAAAACTCCGACGTATTGAAATCCAGTACGAAACAAATAGGTGATATTCTAATGCCAGTTTGCATTTTGGGAGACTCCGCCTTTAGATTCTCTAGCAATTTAATGAAACCGTAGCCGTCTTCATTGGCTTTGTCAGGTGAAAAAAAGTTGTTGAACTATAAACTATCGAAGTGCAGAAGAGTGGTAGAGAACGCTTTTGGTCACCTTAAAGCACGTTTTCGCCGTATTGGTAAAGGCGAGTAGGGAAGGCGCCGAATATTGTTGGAGCCTGCTGCGTTTTGCACAATTTCTTAAATGAAAGGAATGACAGCATAAATCTGTTGTGGCTTGAAAGCAGGAAAGATTTTACAACAAATCGGGAGAGCCCAACTTATAATACTACAATTGGTGATAGCGAACCAACCGCTGAAGCAATAAGACAAACCTTAGGTTCTTATTTTAGTAAGTAGAAAAACAACATTTAATGTTTTAAAATTTTTATTTTATTTTTTATTTAAATTAGAAATTTAAGCACTGTTTATTTTTTTGCTTTCTTCCGCAATACTGTCCAAAATTTCGACCTATTTTTTCTAATTCATTTGAAACATTGTTAAAGTTTTCCATAATTATTTCCTTAAAATTAAATTTTGGTTTTTTTCTTGCAGCCAATGATGAATTCGAAACATCTGCATTAATAAAAAAATAAATAATTAATAACACAAGTTAAAACAATAATTTTTAATAAAAAGTAAAAAAAACATACCGTCAATGCTTTCCAATCTCAGCTCAGTAAAAAGATTTGCCTTACAGACGCCAATAATTTGGCACCACGTGGAAGGTGACCCACCAGAAATTCCCATTGCCGCCTTCTCCTTCCTGAAAAATTGTGATTTTAAAACAAGTTTTATGTACATTTATATGTTACTGGTATTTACATATAAATGTACATAAAACTTGTTTTATTTTTTTCACCCTCTGGGTGAAATTTTGTAATTTCACCTGTATATCCCTTGGGCTTGGGATTGTCCCTGCCGACTGAACTCCTCCGCCATCTCTGCAAATATGTGGCTATTTTTCCGGTGTTCACGGAGCGCACCCAGTTTGGTTGGCCACAGGGCTGCTTCGCTCGCGTCAGTCCAGCCCATTCTGCTTTTCTTGTATTTTTACCAGATAGAATGATGAATTGCCTACATTTTTACATTTTTATGTCATTATTTATTAAATGAACTAAATTATTGCGACATTTCGTTAAAAAATTAAAAAAAATATTTGATATTTAGTTGGAAGTCGCTTCTGTTCCATAACTGTTTGCAGTCGTTTAGGCATAGAATTCACCAACTTATGTGTGAGACCTGGCCCGATATTTTGCTATTATTCAATTAGGACCGGCTTTAATCGTTCTAGATTGTTATTGGCAGCTTTTTCTGTCGTCTGTCAACCTCTTGTCGTCAATGCTCTATCGGGCTGAGGTCGGGTGATTGTGGCGGATGTGGTGTGCACGTGCATAACATTGTACGCAAGCTACATACGTGGAATATGAGCTAAATGTTTTGGGTTATTGTCATATTAAAAGGTGAATGAAGGTGGAACTGCATCATTTTTTCTTTAAGGCTATTCAAATACATACTTATATTTGTCCATTATTTTCGTAGTGAAAACTAGTTCAGCAACCCCTGCAGTGGACATACACCCCCACACAATTCCCCTTCACCACTACGTTTTACTGTGGAAGCAAGGTTTTGTTTTTCAAGCTCTGTGTTAGGCAGTCTCCACACCAATAGACAGCCATCAGAGCGAAAAATATTAAAGTTGCTTTCATCAGGGAATTGCACTTGGTCTCAAGTTCAGGCGGCTTATATAAGTAGTCTTTATCATATTCTAAACGTTTCTTTTGATTCACTGATAAAACAAAAGGATTACGTCTAGCAACACGAGAATTGTAATAATTAGCCTTGTGGAGCACTCTTCTGACCATTATGGGACGGACATCTTTCCCAATCTCTTCCATAATCTCTGCAGCGATCTGCAATGAGGTTATTTTTGGATACACCTTTACCTTTTTTATTATCTGTTTATATTGACTGGTACTTAGAGTTCCAGGGCGACCTGAATGTTTAACACCTTTAGCTTTTGAGGCTCCTTTTATACTCCGAATGCTATAACGAGTTCTTTCCATCATTTCCCTAGTCTCAGCATATGATTTCCCTTGATTGAAAATTTTAAATAATGAAACGAAAACTGTTTATACAAGAAAAAAGTAAAATTGTTGGAAAGATATTGGAATTTTAAAAATTTGGTTAACTGGACCAATAATTTTGTTCGGCCAAATTGGCTACTTTTTGTTAATTTTTATTTTTAATGGACATTTTATAAAAAAATATTGGAGTGAATTTAATAGAAATTTGTAGACAATTCATCATTCTATTATGCCAATATAATTTTTAATGACAAATCATTTTTATAATACCATTAAAACAGTTTTGAAGCTTACTATGCTTGTATGCCAATAGTTTAGTTTCATATGTAATAGAAGCGCATTTTGATGGGTTGTGAATAATATTATTATCTGTTTAAAAAAAATTCAATTTCTATCTGTCTATCTGTCGGCATCAGCCGTTAATAGATTTGCGTTTGGTTACTTTGGGTCTCCACCGCCAATTGAGTTGGTTGTAAAACTTGTGACATTTCTTCTGAAAAGGTATATTTTTTTCTATTCAAATGTTACTCAATACGGACCTTTTATTGACTTATTTAAAAGAAGAAAATGTTCAATCTTAGCATTGATTTCATTCATCATTTCAATCATCGCACAGTTAGGTTTTTGATACCAAAAGTGGGAATTAATTCGAGGTAACTTTCCCTGTTTCTAATTTTAACTTTTTTCAGTTAAATTCACTTTAAGAAGTAAAACTAATCAATTTTTTAATATTATTTAGTACAAATTTTATTTATTTTCCATTAGTTTATTAAAAAAATTGCAATGTTTCCAAAAAAAAAATAAAAAGAATAATATTTATTCTCACATTTTCCTTATCGGATTCTTTATCATCATCATCATCAATTATTACTATCATCATTATCACTATAATTAGTATAGGTATCATTATCATTATTATTAACATCTTTTTCGCCATCGAGATTTGATTCAAATCTTATCAATTGAATTGCTTCCATAGGAAAATTATGGGTTTTTCTCTTTAAATTTTCTCATATTCGATATTACTGGATCTGAAGTACCTAATAGCCTTTTAAATATATCTTCATTTGAATGTTCTCCAGAACATTTTCGCGAAAAATGCTCCCTAAAATTTTTCAAATCTTTGTTTCGAGCTAATTGTGCTTCTTCCGACAACTTCCCAATTGGTAGTAAAGCGTGATTTATTATTTCTGGTCCATGGATTAAAAATTAATGAATACTTGGGGACATATAATACCAGGAATACAGTTGTACAAAATATTTTGCGGTATCAAGAGCGAAATCTCGAAAGGCATTAGTGTTTACTTGAAATCCACTAGAAACGGTAACAATAATTAAATGCAGTTGTCTTCAATCCAATTTTGTAATTTGCGTTGAAATGTCCGCATTTTGAAAGAAGCGCCGAACTGTGTTGCCGTTATTCGAATTTTCAAAGCCAGGTTTCGGATGATCAATAATACGACCAGTTTTATTTTTGAACTCCTCTGGAACACGTGCCCTATTCTTTGCAACAACTTTTTTTCGATATTCGATCTAGCTAGCCATTTCTTTATTGGAAGCTTATATGCCAAATGGAGCAGGCATTCATAAAATCTGATCCATCCATGCAGAATCGACAAACCGAACTCCAAATTTTCTCTTTTTACTTGCAAAGAAATCATTCTGTCAATATTATTAAATTCTTTGGAAGTAGCACCACGTAAAAAGCATTTTTGTGTGCTAGTAGTTTCTGTGAGTGCATTACATATTTTCCCATCAATCATGGATAGTACCAACTTATGATTGACTTTCAAGCGTTTTTCTCCATAAGAAATGACAGACTCTTTAAGATTTTTCATTTCCTGATCCACTCTATCTTTTTTCATTCTTAGCATCAATCGTTTCTTTTATAAATTCCACTTTCAGTTGCCTCCAATATCTAGAAGATGCTGGACGAGGATTTGGCCATATGATTATGCCGTTGCACAATAATTTTATTGGCACGATTGATGTAATAAAAATTCTCGTCGAGAAATAAAAATCGTATTCGAGAATGCGCCTATGATTAAATAAATTTTTACATGTAGGTGCAACATCATATTTAAATTTTATTTATTAAAATGTGCAAAAAAGTGCAGACAAATTTTTCATAAATATTTTTTTATATTTTAGAAAAACAAAAGGTTTTTTCTTAATTTGGCTTTATTCACAACTATTTATCGATATATTTCCCGAAATTTAATTAAAAATAATTTCACAAAATACACATAAAAACCAAAAATTTAAATTAATGTAACTAACCTGAGGTTGAAGGTTCCGTTAAAATATTTTTAATTATCTCTTAATCACCGAAAAGTAATTTTTAAGACACCAAAAGTTAAAATTTATATTTCACGCGAGGAGATCGACAAATAATTCAAACTTTAAAATTATATTGTGACATAACGGTAGTTGTCAAAAACAAAATTTTTACTCCAGTGATGTCGAATGTTGTGTACTTTTACCGACTAAAAAATTTATTTGGTTCTCCTAAATTTAATTTTGCAATTAATTCCCATTTTTGGTATCAAAAACCCAACTGTGCATCGATTGAATTCCAGTTTTTTTTTTTTTTTTTTTTTTTTTATATAAAATCTACTACGGCTTAATGTATGGCAAGATTTAGACAGAAAAACTTCAACCAAATTATCTTTCTTCATAACATTCTAACCATCCGTAATTATAGTAGCCATAGCTCTTCTCAAACATGAAATTATACTCTTTTAACCGAATTTCCATTAGAAATCTTAATTCGACACCTCCAATGAAAACCTTCTCTAACAACGAAGAAAATGCTTGTAGCTGGAACATTTTCTGTAAAATAATTATCGTTAGTCTAATTCGTAAATGTGTTAAGTCCCTTTTTTTCAAATTTTACAGGAGACACAAAAAACAGTAGCTTTCATAGTTTTTAAAAATTTTAAACTTTTTAAACGCAATTATTTTGACTTTCTTTAAAGGACCTAGATCAAAAATTAATAATAATTAATAAATAATATTCGTGGAGTTAGTTTTTTGTGGACTTAGCGTTTTTGCAAACCACAAAATTATAACAACTTTAAACTACATAATCACATTTTTTGTTGTTGTAAAATATGTATTTTGTATACTGTTACCGTTATGCATTAAAATCTGAATTTTGGAAAAAAGTGGACTTAGCGTCTTTGCGCATTATACTAACGTTATATTTTTTATAAGAACGTTGTTCTCAGTGAACGTGATTTGTTAATCACTGTTCTTTAAAACAGTGATTGTGATCACAGTATTCCAAAAGAAAACAATAATGACAATAACGTATTTTATTAAGTCGTAATAAAGAGACAACTAGATACATACTACGAAAAGACTATTAAACAAAATCAAAGTGGTGTCATCAATGTTATTATTTTTAATGTAATTTTTTTTTATATGGAGTTTTACAATTAAGTTTCACAGAAAGTTCATGTATAAAAGACAAAAGTAAATAATCAGCATCATCTAATAGTAATTCTGCCTCGCTCAAAATAAAATGAAATAAATTTGAGTATGTAACAATTTTGAAAGAACGACATTATTAGTAACTGTTATTTGGCAATTTCAATCACTGTGGTTTGTTCTCTCCTAATTTTGGAAAGAACTGTTTGATGCTGTAGCATATTAGATTAACTATTTTCAACTTTTCAAATACTTCGTCCTGTTTTATTTTATTTGGTTTTATCAATTTGTGTCAATATTTGTTGTGCTAAATGAAAGATTTTTCTACTTTATTGAACCAATTGAAGTATGATTGATATGTACTAGTATTAAAGTATTGTTCACATAAAATCCAATGTCATAAATTAATCAGGATGTAATAAAGTGTAGTTGATTATTCAGAAATCATTTTGTTGGATATAACACACTGAGATAAAAAAGCAATAGCATTAAAGGCTCCATCTATAATTGAGAAAAAACTCAACTCAAAAGTTCTCGATAGGCAGAAGTGTTGTTTGGCAACAATTTTCAGAAAAGAAAAATTTTTGTCTAAATATCACTCTTTTAATATTTCTAAAATTATTATAATTCTTCAATCGATCAAACGATAAATGGAGATTTTGGTTGAATAACGTACAGTGGCTCAAATTATAATCTGACACAAGGTTTGAGATTACTCAAATGCCGATTTTTCCACTTCAGTGGAAATATTTCAAAAAAAATTTGGAATAGAAGTAGCGACACTCACCTATGCTTAAAAATAGCCTGAGTACTGTTAGCCAAAAACTCAGTATTTGACTTACTCCAAACGTACTGCTTTCCATCTGTTCCATGTGGCTTACATTTACTCCCATAAGTAAAGAATACCTATGTAGACACTATGCACTACAAGGATGTCGATAACAGGATGACTAATTCATTTGAATTGCAGTGCTGCTCAGCCAATAAATCGAAAAAAAAATAGTAGTCTTAAAGGCCAGCCTTTGTATCCTAAAACGGTTTTGCTTTGCCTAATTACCTTGCCGTGTTTTGTGGCACAGTCGGCGTTTTCAAACTTTATGTTTATCTTCCACGCTCTTCATTTATCAATCGTCTCATCTTCTGCATGTTGACTCTGATAGAACGTGACCATTATGCGCCTTGACAAAAATTTAAAACATAATACTTTCCCCATATCATAATTTTCTGTTTCAAAATTCGCCATCATTAACTCGATGAAAAAAATACAATGATGTTTGTTCACTGATTTCATTAAATATGTATGATAGATGTCATCGCCAACATGAAAAAATTAAGGTTCATTCAAAATATTGCTCTCTATGGAGACATTTATTATAGGAGGAGTTAACCTCTATAGTACAGAATGCACTTTAAGAATGATATTTTTTTAAATAAAATTTTGCGAAAAATAAGACCAAGACGCACTTTCTCTAAATTTACCCGATCAAAACTTATAACATATTGAAGACATTTCAGAGAGCACATCCGTACAGTGGTAGTAAGTCAGTGAATCGCTCAACACTTTACAAACAGAATTTGCTCTTAGCTGAACTATCCGTATGTTGGATCTGACTTCTTTCAGATGTGTGTGTGCTGTTCTTTTAAACCTCAAAACAATTGGTCGCATGCTATTGAAAATATATTAAAAACCAGGTCAATTTGACACAACTAATCTCTTTTTTCAAGAGATATACCAGGTGTACTGGTATAAAATAACCGCCTTTTTTGTGAAAATAAAAAACGAATTTTATATGGAAGAGTATTCCAAGTATTGGCCATTGCTGGCTACACGTTATTTCCGTATTTCAGGCAATTTGGGGATTCCACGCCAATAAACTCCTTGTCTTTTGAAGCAGCCAATTAGTCACCCAATTTCTCAAATTTTGTTGTGCAATATCACAACAAAATCATCAATCATCATCAATATGTCATTTTCATAAATATTGTTTGAAATTCGGAATTTTCAAACTTATTTGGTGATCTTCCACGTTCTGAACCGTCGATACCATCCTCTGCATGTTGCTTCTAACAGCGCATGATCACTATATTCCTCAACAAGCATTCAATGCAACTCTCCAACACTTTTCTTTAAATGAAAATTCGAAGACTTATGTATGCTATTAACACATTCGACGCACTTGGCTCTGCGCAGCATCCTATCAAAGATAAAATACATGTCTATGAAAGTGATAATTTTAAAGGCAATGCGTAAACAAGCGTCGGCGAGGAAAAGGCTTCACTAAACATGTAAAATGGTTGAAATAGAGGTTTTTAAAATACGATGCATACAATATAACAACATTGATGGAACATCTTGGAATGAGTTTATAGTATTAGGTTAGGTTAGGCTAGCGGGTAGCTAGGTCCAGTTAACCCTCTTGTCATGACATGTTAATGGTGTGTTTGAATCACATAGAAAAAAATAGGGCCCATTTTGAAAACAAATTAAAAAAAAAAATGAATTTAAAAAAAATATAAAAATTTTTTTTTAAAAATTAAAAAAAAAAAATTTGGAAAGATTTAAGAAATAGCTATCTAATATTTTTGCTAGGAACAATAGGTGAAAAGTTACACACATTTTAAAAAAACCCTGTATGACCAAAATGTCCAACTTTGGCCCCCTCTAATTCCGACAGTTCTTGACTGATAGAGCTGAAAATTTGTGTTTGGCCTACTATCCAATAGTACTAACCTTGGTCATACAAATCGGAAGACATCGATTTTTAAAATTGGGTCACTTGACACGAAATTCCCCATATATAAAAAACATATGAAATTTTACATACATATACATATATTGAAGTCGTAGTAGACTACTAGGTATTGTGTTGGCTTATTAGACGTAAGACACGGGTTCAAACCGCAGGTCAGACATCAAAACAAAAGTATGAAAAAATATTTCTTCGATGCCTTCACCTCAGCCATGAAATGAATAATGGGGTTCCGTGTTAAGCGATACCTGACAAAGTTTGATATAAATAAAGAGAAGTGAATACCAATCCCAAAAGCATAGTCCATAATTTGAATAAAACCTTCTTCTGCGTATATTTTTGCCAATCACGGATACACAAATACTAAATAATCTGGGACAACCATCCACATGGATTCGGTATTAAGATAATGCTGTGTTGGTAGGTTTAGTGAGGTGTAGTGTATCTCGAACTCTATACTCACGTCAAAATATGAAAAACGCTTCCGTTCTGTTAGACCGATGTTCGCAGAGGCTATAAAAATTATGTGCATTAGTATAAAAAATTTTGATTAAACCGTATATACTTTTAGAAATGTATGATTTTAAAAATATAAATTAAAATTTTAGAGAAAATAACTTTTTATTTACGACTAATAGTTTTTCATTTCAGTTTTTGTAAAATCAGATTAAATTAATGAGAGATCCTCCAACATCAAACTTATTTGCTTTTCGTTATGTTGTAATCTTCAAACAAAACCTTAAAGTAATTTGTAAATGCTATGAAACTGTCACAAAACTAATGAAAAAAAGCGATTCGATAAGCGTTCAAAATTAAACTTACGCAAAACTGATACACCAACACTCACGTCGGTAGTCAGACAAATTATTGGTAATGCGCATTCACGTCTTGGTTTAGTTCACTCGGTAGTCGATTGTGTCACATAGAGTTGCAAGTGTTGGTTTCACAAACATTGAAACCACATTAAATTGAAATTTTTTTAGAATAATAATATTACAGTACGCTCAGGCTCTTCGAAAAGATAAGAAAAAATTAAACAACGTGAGCATAGGAAGGTTAAAACCTATTGAACAGTTACTACAGATAACTACATGGAAGAACAACTAGAATGGGCCCCAAAATTAGATAATCTAATTTTGTAACACGACAATGCACCTGTACACAAAGTAAGACTGATTCAAGATAAAAACCAAATAATAGGTTGGGAGGTGTTATCCCACCCGCTGTATTCACCAGACTTGCCTCCTTCCGTCTATTATTCGTTTTCATCAATGAAACACGCATTGGCTGATCAGCATTTCAATTCATAAGGGGAGGTGGAAAATTGGGTGACTAATTGGTTTGCTTCAAAAGACGATCAGTTTTATTGGCGTAAAATTTACAATTGTCTAATTGTCTCAAAAGATGGCTAAAATGTGTAGCCAGCAATGAATAACACTTTGAAGAAATTGTTTTTTACTTTCCCATTTAAAATTTCATACGGGTAAATCTGGCATGTTTTTAATTCTCCAACTAATTATTTACCATGTTTTATGCTCTCAATTAACTAAGTCTTACACTCTTACATACCATGCAGCTATCTAACTCACGATTGTATTTTCGAAGAACAAATTATATTTATCAAACGTCAGAAGTCCTTTACACGGCTACACATGAACCTGAGAGTCTATAATTATGGAGAAATTAAATCATACATAATACATACATACATACGATATATACATAATATATCGCATATGCATTGTATCGTAATATTTGTTACTGATTACTGTCATATTTGTAAATGCTTGAGTATAACCAAGGTATCAAAAGTTACTTTTAAGACTTCAACTTTACTCAAAGTGAAAACTGCAATGCATTGTATAAAATGAAATAGGAAAACTCAATCTAATAAGACAATACAATTTCTACTTACTGTTGAAAGAAGAAATACGGTGACATTAAAAAAATAGTTAAATACTTAGAAAAAAAATTCTATTGCTTATACAAAGGGAAGCAGACTCCGGCTGCTAGAATCGTGTATCTGTAAGATAAAATCAAAATTTGAAATTAAATGTGTGTCTATTAAAGATGCAAACTGAAGATTGCAATTTTAACCCTCTACACAAGTACCATATCCACTAACAACACATTATGGTCATGAAAGAAATCTGTTTTCTTTTGTTTATTCATACGCTAAAATGTTTTTTTTCTGTTTTTCTTAAAGGACTTCAACAAGTTTTAATACTTAAACCCATACATGGAAACGTGCAAACACACAAACACTCATACTCACTTTCAACATCGTTTTTGAATAATTTCTGAAAGAGAACCTCAATAAAGCAAAACATAAAACAAGTCCTTTTTCAACGCTCCAAAAAAATAATGAATTTTATACTGGCTGTCGTTAGATTATATGCACTCTATTAAAATCCATATATGACAAGATTGTTAAATAAATATTAAAAAAAATAAATTAATTTGCAAAAAAAAAAATTAAAAGTAATAAAAAATATCTTGATTTAATCGTATTAGAAACATTATTTTGAGAGTCCGACTGACGTCAAAAGTTTTTATTTGTATTTTTTGGATCCACTTTATAGCCGGGTTTTACGCATCTGAATTTTAATCAAAACAATGAGATCGAACAATGATTATTTACTTACTAAATAGCTATTAACAACCCCTTTATCAGATTTCGGCTTCCGATTTATTTAACAGATCCTTCCAGGCGCCACTGATTCTTGCGTGTCTTCGCTATTTAGTCACACTAATCGATGACAGGATTTCCTCTATTTGGTTCGTTATCTAAGCCGACTTCCGTTAATACCCGCATCAAATATGCGCCTCGCCGGAGCATCGTAATCGGGGATCCGATATCCGCCGCATTTTCCTACTCGTCAACATCATATACACCTAATTCTGTTTTTACACGGTAGATTGGTTCCAGAAAAAACCGTGTAAAAAAAACCGTGTAAAAAAAGACACTGATCGTATGCAAAAATTGGTGATTGGTTCCTAATCTCTAAAACCTATTAAAATTAGTGAAAAACAAGGATTTTTTAAGAAGTTTTGTATTTGACATTTTCTTTTAGGGATTCATAAAATATTTAACAAAATTAAAAATATAAATAACTAAATAAATATAAAATATTTTTGGCTTGCCTTTTATCTTAATGCGTTAAATTTAATGTAACGATAGAAAAACAAATTTGTCAATAAGAAATTTCTTTACCAAACACAAAATATTAACACATTTCAATTGCTCTGACTTTTGTGCTTGTATGTACAAAAAGGGAATTCCCCTAAATTTGTGCCATTTACATTTGCTTTGACCAGTAAATTTGCTTGTACGCGCAAAAAGGGAATTCCCTTAAATTTGTGATATGAACATACTTTGCAAAAATTAAATTTGACAAAAAAAAATTAACCACAAAAAATTTTAAATCGTGCTAAATGGAATAAAATCGTGTAAAAAAAATTAAAAATATTTTATTTTCAAACCGTGTTATATCAAAACCGTGTAAAAAAAGACTGTGTAAAAACAGAATTAGGTGTACTTCGTTTAGGCCTCATTTACTACCAGACCCATTTTAAAAACTCCTGTTCAATAGCGCTCAACGCTAGCCTGTAACTTCTCACTTGGTACGCGTTATGATGTCAATATCGACATCGTACACAAGAAACTGGAAACTTATGTGTCTCATTGTTGGCCACTAGTTGAATTGTACCTCAGAATGACATTATTATATAAAGACTATAGTAATTTAAACGTCATGACTAGAGTCAAATGTGATCCGATTTTCACCAAACTTTACAACATGATTTCTTAGTACACAGAACTGATCCATGCTGTTGTCATGATTGTTTCATAATTACCATAGTTATGTGTAAATAAGTGCAATGACGATGGGAGTTTGTATGGGGGCTAGGCGAAATCACGGACCGATTTGAACCAAAATCAGTTGGGTTCATCCTTGGGCCTAATTATCACTAACAGTATCAAAAAATACAAGCCATTAACTCATAAAACATTTAATTTTTATTAATTTTGGCCACGTTTTCAGGATAAATGCCACATAGTGCGTCAATTCAAATTGATATTTTTAGAAGACCACAACAAAGATATCTAAAAATTAAATTTTAAATTAATTTTTTTGGAAAATTAGAATTTCAATTTGATAACAACGAATATTAAAGTCTAAAATATATAAAAAAGTGATTGAAATCTACATAAAGCTGCTGAGTTGAGTTATGTAACAATGTTCAATGGCTGTTGGCTTCACTCGTATCGACTTTTCAACGAACTTCTCTTATATAACATCATATAGGTCCCCGGTTGAATGAAAATCAAAATATTTACGAAACAATTTTTGAGATTACAATCAAGCTGTACACCTAATCGCAATTGTCTACTAATGGCTGAATAATATCTCTACATACTTATGTATTTATATATAGTCATTATAACCCTTCATTCAGGATTACGACCACCACTGTGTATAAATTCTATACATTAATGGCGGAACTTACAGTTTAAAGTCGACACCGAACGACGATTTCTTGAGAAACTTTTCATGGCAATTTTACTTACTCTCAGAGTTTTTGCCAGAAATCTGCTGGAAGAAAGTCGCAGAAGAAATATTTTTTCGTATTTCGTTTCGTTAGAGATGTGCGACTTGGGGTTTAATTCGAGGCCTCAGGTTAATAAGCCTACACACTACATACGGCGGGATGCAATAAAAATCGTAAAACATTAAAAATGACAATAAATTATGTTAAACAAATCTCAGTAAGTGTTAAAGCAAAAAAATCAGACGAAAATATAATTCATATTACTAACATCCGTCCATGAACAGTCATAGGGTTGCCAAAATGGCTAATTGACAAATCGCAAATGTGGTGACAGTAGGTTTGCTTAGTTGTTGTATAAATTAATGTTGAAATAAATGTGAGACTTTTTACCAAATTTTATGAAATTGGGTACATTGGTTGATACATACATACACATATACTTACATACATAATTGGTCATTACAAAAGTTTTAGTCAGTATTACTACCTAGCTTCTCACACCACTTATGTTGTTTGCGTAAATTTTATACATGAGTGGTGGGATCTACAATTTAAAGTCGACTCCGGAGTACAGAAATTTTGAGAAACATTCACGACAATTTTAGTTACTCTCAGAGTTTTTGCCAGAAATCAACTGAGAAAGTGTAGTCGAAGAAATATTTCTTATTTCGTTTCGTTCAAGGTTCGAGCCATGGTATCACGTCTAATAAGTTAACACACTACCTATTGGACAACGGCGACTCTAGTAAAATATTACTTTTGTATTATCGCGGATATTAAAATTCATCAATAGTTAATACGGATGCTCTTAGGTACAGTTAAGACATTTCTACATTAAACTATCCGAAGGTGTGTATCGTAACAAGGTTTGTAATATGATGATAATAAGAAAAAAATTAAGTGTATAATACTGTTACGTTTTTACCTTTTTAAAAACGTTTAAATATGAATTCGTTAATTGCAAACCAAGTAAAAACAAATATGTGTTTATTTTCTCTTAAACTCTCTTTATTCTTTACACTACTTGTGTGTGCCACCGCATCCAACTTAACGATACAACAATAATTTGCTTGTACACTATTCTATTTCACACTTCTGTCCGCGTTAACACTAACAACTGTTCGTTAGATCTTCTCTGCTTACAACCTTTTTGCAAGCAATACCAATTGTACGTTTAAACCGCAACGCGTCTTCACACAAGGCTGACTGAATTATAACTGACTGCTGCCTGCTTTGTCCAGCCCTTTTATAGTCACGCAATCAGTATGATGAACGTTCTCGATGTGGAAGGTTCTTGTTCTCGCCTTCTCGAGAACTCTATTGCTAGTACATTGTTGTTTGTGTACTTTGCTTATGTTGCCGTCGGTACTAGGCGCAACCAGGTTCGTCATATATTGTGTGTGTGCAGCTTTAGATAACCAACACGTACATTGTATACTTAGTGTTAGTGTGCGTTTGTATCGTGTGTGTTGGTGTAGCTGGTAGCTTTGGTTTATCGTTTTTATTGTTAAACGATATTAGGTCGTTTCGCTTTGGGTAACACTGCCGCCCACTTAAGCCTGTTCGTCCCGAATGAGCTCATTACCTCTTTTCCCATACTTTGCCAGTCGCTCTATGTGTACGACCTTCATTTTTGCTCGGGGGCTGTTAGCTTTCTGTATCCTGTACACGACATCGTTTAACCGCTTTATTATTTTACACGGTCCATCCCAGCTGGTTTATAGCTTGGGAGATAATCCCTTCTTCCGCTTTGGGTTGTATAGTAGAACCATTTGTCCCTCATGTAAGCCCTCCGTGTTTGCCGCACGATCATACCTGCCTTTCATTCTATCACTGACCATTTTTATACGGGTGAAAAAACTCATGAAGTTCATTTAGGTTTTCGTACTTTCCAGTGTATGTGGCATCCCTCTCTGTGCCGGGCTTAACACCAAACTCTAAGTCACCGGGCTTTATCTCAGTCCCAAAGATAACCTTGGCGGGTGATCTAGGTGTTGAATCATGGACCGCGGATCGGTACGCCAGTAAAAACCTCGGAATGTATTCGTCCCAGTCCTTCTGTTGCTTTTCGCAAGTATTCCTCTAGGGTTCGATTAAATCGTTCTACCATTCCGTCTGACTGTGGGTGAAGAGGCGTCGTTCGAGTCTTCTTAATATCGTATACCTCACACATTTCCTGGAATACAGGCGACTCAAAATTTCTGCCTTGATCGGAATGTAGTTCTATTGGAACCCCGTAGCGACATACCCAGTTGTTGACAAAAACAGTTACTATGGTGTTCGCCTCTTGATTGGATATGGCATACACTTCCGGCCACTTGCTGAACTAGTCCAAGATGTCCTCCGCTAGCTCCATTATGGAACTCCTTTAACACTTCTTTCATTTTGGAGGAAGGCACTACCAATAGGTTGGATGAGGTCTTTCCATCAGTCAATGCTGAAGTCGTAAGTCTGGAGGTCCTTCAGGGTTCTTGAATTGTAGCAGCCATCTCAGTGCGGAGTGATCAGTCCTTAGCAGAAAATTTTGGCCATACAGGTACTTATGGTAATGTTCGATGCACTCCAGCACTGCCAGTAGCTGTCGTCGGGTTACACAATAATTCCGTTCAGGTTTTGACAATGTGCGACTATAGTAGCCTATGACTTTCTCTGTTCCATTAACCACTTGCGAAAGTATACCACCAATACCATATCCGCTAGCATCACTGTCTAAGATGAATTTTTCTCCTGGGACTGGATACGCCAAAACTGGTGCAGCGCACAATAGGTCTTTTAGTGTCTGGAACGCCTTTTCTTGTGACTCACCCCATTGATACGCCTTTGATTTCTTTGTGAGCTCATGCATACTTGTACCCACGCTGGCAAAGTTAGGCACAAAGCGTCTGTAGTATGTGCATAGTCCCAAAAAGCTGCGTAGTTCATGAAGATTTTGGCGACGAGGCCAGTCCTTTACTGCTCGTATTTTATCTTCATCCGTGGATATGCCTTCTGCTGTGACAAGATGCCCCAAATATTTCACCTGCTTTTGGAAAAATGCACATTTGTTTACGTTAGTTTTAGTCCAGCCGTTGTTATTCGTTGCAGAACTTCTCCCAGTTTCTTGAGCTGTTCGTCGAAAGTTCTGCCCATCACTATTATGTCGTCCAGATATACCAGGCAAGTCTTCCAATGCAGTCCCTTTAGCACACGTTCCATAAGCCGCTCGAATGTGGCCGGAGCATTACAGAGTCCAAATGGCATAACCTTAAACTGCCATAAGCCGCCGTTCGCACTGAATGCGGTTTTCTCCTGCAATCTCCACCTGCCAATACCCGCTTTATAAATCCAATGTAGAGAACCACTTCGTTCCGGCTAACGTGTCGAGTGTGTCGTCAATTCTTGGTAGCGGGTAACTTCTAGTCACATCATTCAGCTTCCTGTAGTCTACGCAGAATCTTGTACTGCCATCTTTCTTCTTTACTAAGACTACAGGTGATCTCCACGGACCCGATGATGGTTCGATTACACCGCTCTTCCTCATTTCGTCGACTAACTCCTTGACCTCATTACGCTTCGGCAGCGGTATGCTTCTGGGCGCCTGCTTTATCGGTCTCGCTTCGCCAGTATCAATTTCATGTTTGACCATTGCTGTTCTTCCTTGCCTTTTGTTGTTCGTGGCGAAAGCGAAAGCATACCTCTTTAGCAGCTTTTTGGCTTTGTTTTTCTCTGCAGCTGCTAAATCTGTTATCATTTCTCCACATTTTCACCAAATTCCTTTTGATCCTTGGCTGACATATCGGCAGGTTGCGGCGTTTGTTCGCTGTTTATTACCGCCTCTACTGGAACACATTGGCCCACCTCTGAGTTTTTACAGACGATTCTTTCATGGCCTGATAGATTTAGCACTCTCACCGGGACTATTCTCTGTTCTGTGGATTTGACGAGGGCTTTTGCTGATATTAAATCCGTCTGTATTTCCTGGCTGGTTCCACAACCCACAAGCGGTTTTCCACACAATCTCCATCCATACGCGCCCATATCAGTGATTCACTCTGATGTGGCAATTTGAGTTGTTCGACCGCAACTATCCTTCTTGCGTGCACTTGATGCTTGTAGCCCACATCTAGAGGTATCTCTACATTTCGCCAACTCATAATCTGTTGCCCCATATTCAAATTGATGCCATGAGCTATCATAAAATCGGCACCAATGATAACCTCGTCCACAATATCGGCAACAATAAAGATGTGACTTACACTAATGTTGGCTATAGTCACCTTCGCCTCTGTTTTTCCGTGGACGGTGTCAGACTCTCCCGTAGCTGTCCGTAGTCTTACATTGCTAAGTGCCTCACACTTTCCCTTCACTACATCTGACCTGATGATAGACTGCATCGCCCCGGTGTCTATAGTGAAGGTATGTGGTCTGCCATTTATCCGCACGCCGTATGATTGTTGTTGTTCTGTTGCATCACTGATATTGAGATTGTGGGGCCCTCGCTTGTGGGAGCCAGCACTTGCCCCTCAGTGCTAGCTCGTTTTAGTTTAACGGCGACTCTTGTGAAGATGGTTGGTAGTTCGCCCGTTTCTTATTCCTTGATGGTGAGGCGGATCTTGATCTCTTGCGTGGCGCTTTGCAATTTCTCTGGAAATGACCGCCCTTTCCACAATTGAAGCATTTAAGTTTAGCCTTTTGTCCGTTTTCTTCCAAAGCTTGCTTCACCATCTCCTTAACTTTAGTTAAAAGGCATTCATCTTCCTCCACGACTTCCATTCTTTGCACTTTGCTTACTTGTGGTCTAGAAATAGCTCGAGCGGTCTCCTGCGCTAGTGCGAAGGTTGTCTTCTGCGTAGAACATACCGCTAGTTTAATGCAGGGTCGCGTATACCATTCACAAACGCCTCAGTCTTAAAGTTGTCCATCAACGGATGGTTTTCTCCTGGGTATGTGAGCTGCACCAATCTCTCGACCTCCATTGCAAAGGCTTGAAGCGCCTCATTAGGCTTTTGCGCTCGGCACCTTAACTCCATGCGGTACAGTTCTCTTTTATGCTCGTCGCCGAATTTGCGCTGTAACGCCACCATTAAGTCGTTGTAGTTATTTCTACGGCTGGCTGGCATGATGTCTAGTGTCTCGGCTGTAACACCCTTTAACGCCAAAATTAGTTCCAAAGCCTTCTCTCCATCGTCCCATCCGTTTCTGCTGGCTACTGTCTCAAATTGGAATTTGAATACGGATAGGGGTGAGCTACCATCAAAGCAAGGTGTAACAATACCTTTAAATCATTCGCTTTAACATAAGCTGTAAAGGCTTTCGAAATTATGCGAAATATGAAGAAATTGTTTAATTATGATTAAAAATCTGGAATCCCCCAATTAAGAAAATTCAATCCCTATTGGCATTCCTTGTTTATTCACATATTTTTATGTGTGAGTTTTAATATTGTGTGTGCATTCAAAAGGTACTACGAGAATAAACGTTCGCTGCTTCATGTTATAGGACACCTTTTCATATTCTTCTCTTTAATTCTACATCCAATGCAGTTTTGCGGGGTAAAACTTGTGGTTTTAAAGAGGACATTGACGCAACAAATATAAGCAATTGGGGAATATACGAGAATGTACATACATATATAGTATCGTATCGTATCGTATATATGTTATAATAGCAACATAAAAATGTGTCGGCAGAATATAGCGGATACACGTATAGCATTGAGTGTAATGTGTGTAGAAAAATTATTAACACTTAATTCTTACTAATTAGCACAATTATAAGAACATCATTCGGGTAAATTTATAAATTTGAACTTGTACTGTGCATATACTCTGCCAATCACTGCAAATTTACTTTGATATTGTCACGGTATATTTCTAGACCTATTATAAAAGCCATTTAATGTCCGTTAAGGGGTAACAATAAGTAAAATAAAAAGAAATTCTAAAATTCAAATATAAAAAGGTAGGCCGGCTAAAACGACCTGAGATTGATAGAGGACTCATAACAGCGAGTTATCGACTCAATGCCTATGACTGCAATAGAAATAAAGTTAGAAAGATTTGAAGAAAATATTAAAGCTAACATTACGAAGAGGTAGAAAAGGCGGTAGAAGGCTGAAGAATTGCAAGACAATGGCAGAGAAGATAAGCAAGGAATTCAAAGAATTTGGAAAAGAAGCCGATGGCAGGGCAAAGGAAGCAGGAGGTGCTGGAAACGAAGTTGAACGCGTTGGGAGCAATATTGATTATGTTGCGGAGAGAAGAGCGTGACAAAACAACTTTATTGGGGAATTTTCTATCTCAGAGAAAATGCCGAGAGGAAATTCGCTGTCCTCGAAACCATCAAGGACAACCATTGTGCCTAAAGTTGGAGTTGGAATTATTCGATATATGGATTCCCTGTTCCATGTGTAAAATGCCTCGATCTATTTCTAAATTCCTATTTGGCACAGCAACTAGAAGAGACGAAGTGGTGGAACGATTTAATCCGCGAAAAGTGGCAAGTGGTTAACAAGACGATTAAAACAAGCATATCTTGCGGAATACCGGTTATCTATGAACAATTCGCATCTGCCTAGTTTGTATTGTGTAGTAAACTTAAGTGGACTTAAAATTTTGTCTCAAACATAGGCCAATAATATGTAACAGTTTTAAATACGAGGAGCAGCCAACTAATTTCGACAAGTAGCCCTCAACAAAGCAAGAGGCTGTCTTCCGAATTACGTTCCTACAGTGACGCTGCATATAAAGTAGCCAAAAGATTAAATGACGTGCTGTAAGTTTAAGGGCATTATAACCCGATATGTAAAATGAAGTCACATGCGTCGTGGAAGTGGGGATGATATGGGGATGGCAATAACGTGTCTATTCCGGGCGACTATGCTTAAAATGCGATGCTGTTGCGAAGATTAACAAATTAAAAACAAACTAAATAGAAATATGTAAACAAGACACCAACACAGATATAAACCGAATGCACATATCGTAAGGTACACAGAATTACACAAAGGAATGCATTGGAAATCTCGAAAAGGAAACTGAATACAAAAACAATAATTTTGTAAGAGATCGTGAGATAAGACAGAACAAATAGAATGAAGAACGGTACTGTCAGTCAGCCAGTGGCGTGAGATTGTGATTAATTATCTAGAGTCGTATTAAAAAATGCAGTGATACTAAACACCGAAAAGATTGATCTTTGTTAATACCGGTCATGAATAAAATTGTTAGCGTAGTGCTAGCAGCAGAAGTGTGTTGTTAAAAGGATGCATTAAATAAAGAAACAAATAACTACCAAAAGTAATTTATTTTTTATTATAATTGCAATCATCGAATCCACAATATATGCAAAATTTAAAAACGTAGCAATATCATAAGAGTTTGAAGTGTAGACTTCCTAACCCCTCTGAAAATGATCTGTAATATTTATTAGCCTTTTATAAATATCTAAAATAATCATAAACTTTTAATATTTTTTTTTTTTAATGAATGACTTGAATGTTGATTGTCAGTTGTCATCTGTAATGCCATTTTTGTCGATCAAAATGCGTCACATCAACTTTAAAGTTCGCCGGTGAATCCGTGATGGTATGGGATTCTATGGCGGCTAAAAGGGTTGAAATAATCTACCGAATACTTAGTACGATGATTCCTCTATCCTATGTAGACATTTTAAGCACTATTTTACCTATCACTGTAACAACATCCGGGTTATATACGGCAGATATAGAACATCATGTGTATATAGATAAGCTCACAAAAAATGGCTCTATGACAACCACTAGAATGGTATTGATCGCCAGCCCAATCTATCTGACACCTCTGGAGAGTTCTTAAATGAGCTGATGTCTTTACTCCTGGAGACTAGTATGAATTGTGGCCCCTTTTGCTAATAACGTGGTATTGTATTGTACACACTCAAAAACTGTAAAAATGTAGTGGACATTACGCTGCGCCGTGTAGAAACAAGTCCTAGAATTTATGGAGAAAATTAGTCTCAACAAACCGTCTAAAATGACTTCTTACGGTAAATGTTACAACGAATATGTTGAATTGTAGTTTTAAATAAAAGTTGCATTAGCAAATGGACAAAATATCAGAATGTATGAGACCATTGTTTTGTTGTTGTACACATTGTTACGAAAATGGAAACAGTGTACATCGTTTACCATTAAATGAGCAAAAGCTACACAAACAAATACAACGGACTTGTTACAAGTAAACCAACAACATCAGTATGAAAGAAAAGTGGATAGACAAGTAAGCGAGAACGCAACAACAAGCAATGTGAACAAAATACACAAACAATAATGAAGTCGCGATAGAGTTCTCGAGAAGGAGAAACCCCGAACGTTCGAAACTTCATCAGACTGATTACGTGGGCATATAAAAAGGTAAGACAAAGCAGGCAACGAGTAGTATGAATTCAGTCAGTCTTGTGTGAAGACGCCTTGCATGTGAAGAGAACAGTCTTGGTTTGAAGATCTCCGTTGTAAGCAAAGAAGAATAGTTGAAGTTGTAAACAGTGGCACACAAAAATAGTGCGAACAATAAATAATTTAATTGAAACTAAACACCAATTTATTTTTATTTTGTTTGCAATCAACGAACTCATATTTTAAACGTTTTTAAAAAGGTAATAAGTAACAATATATTTATTAACAATAGCTAAACATAGAGACAGTCGTTTGACTGACTGTATATCTAACTGTTAAATAAAATATTAAACTTTTACTTAACATTGTTTCCCCTTAAAAAGCTTTTTGATTTTCAAGACGTTTTTACATAACATTTTTTTTTCGATAGTTGACACCTTTTGTTCTCCAATTTAAATTACTTAAATACCCTTCTTTAAAAACTTTATGTCAAGAAAATTGTTATACACTTAACCGATACAGCAGCCTTGAGAGTATTTGAGAGAAAAGTCTTACATAAGATTTTCGGTTTAGTGCAAATTGGCGATGATTTTCACATCCGATCTATTAATGAGCTGTAGAAGCTCCTCAACGAGTTAATGCGCAGCGCATTAACAACCAGAGGCTGCGCTCAATTCATACATTACAATTTATGCAATAATTTAGTTATAATAGAAAAATATAACAATTTATTACTAATTAGCTGTCACCATCTTCTGAATATACCATTCTGTGAATTTGTATTTACTCCCAGCTGGAGTCATTTTTCGTTGCTTTTATAGACGAAGTAGTCTCATAATGAAAAATTTTGCTAGTGAGATAGGTTGTGTAGAATGCAGTTAAAACATGGACCACTAAAGTATGCCCTTGAGAAATTTCAAAAACCTTAACTTTCTGCAACATTTACGGTAAAGAGGCATCCAGGAAATTGTGAGGAACAAACTCGAGTGTTACCCACCATTATTACCGTCATCGTCATCATCATCATTATCATCATACTTCTTATTTCAAAGATGAGTCATGAATGGTCTCATATACACCACAATCATATCCTTTTATACCATTTACATGTGTGTGTTTGTATTTCCATCATTTCTTCCTCTTTTGTGGTTGTTGTTAGAGTAAGTGGAATGGTTGTTTATTTGTATTATTCTGCGAAGTTCACATATGAGCGCGTATGTACATGTTAATAATTTCCATTGCATACTTTCATGGATGTTTCATATTCAGAAAATATGTGTAAAATACACACCCAAACAATACTTGTGGGTATAAAGTTTTTATGGAAGTGCTTCAGAATTAAGTTATTTTTTGTTTTGTTTTATTTTTCTTCTTGCTGAAATTGAAGAAATTTATGAGTAATTGTTAGAAGAAAACATAGGAAAGAAATTAAAATATTCCTCCTTACAGGGGCGCAACTTAAAACGGCACAACCATTAACATTTGCATGCAGATTTGTTTAAGTATTTTTTAGCGTCTAATAATTGTAAATTTACAGTAACACATACTTTTTGATTTTGAAACTTTTAAATAAATATAGGTTAGATTAAGTTTGACGTGTAGGATAGTGACACAATGATAAACACACTGTGATAGCCGTTTGAGATATGGACAAACTATTTTTCTAACAAAAGTGTATTTGACATCGGTTCTATCTAAGCCAAAGTAAGAGTTCGTCATCATTCGATGATATTAAAGCTGATTACAAAAGCGCTTTCTCGTTGTGTTTTATATTGATAATGTTTTAATTGCCAAATGTGATGAGCGCTACTCCTGATTATGCGCTAATAAAATACGTGACGGTTAATTTATTTTTAGGTTAAAATTGTATGATTGTGTTCAAGATTTGTTCTAGAATGAAAGTTTTCTTTTTAATTATGTTTGACGTTTCTGTTTTAACGGTGCTGCGACTCGATTTGTTCAAACCTAAGTTCGGATACGCATGCTAGGTATTCAAATCCCCGCTCCTCACGATGCTGCACACTGGCAAGGTCTGACCGAGTTCGTTGGATTAAATAGGAGCGCTTTGTGTTACGGAATTTGTCGCATTTTTTATTGTGTCTCTTTATTTATTCCCAATTCTCTTTCGGGGTTACCAAATATGGGGAGTGCTCTTCCTCATTAAGCTATAAAAAAATTACGTGACGGTTAATTTATTTTGACGTTGAAGTTATATTGTAAGTAATAGAAATTCCTTTTTATGAAGAGAGTTCATATACGGATAGTACGGCTAAAGAATAAAATCTGTATGTAAAGTAGTGTGCGATCCACTGCCAAGTCGACCACAGACGGATATACAATGAAAGAAAGACAAGTATTTACTAAGAAAATATGATTCTGGGGAACAAATCCGCTATTCTCCGATGGGTAACCTACCTTTCTGTACGAGGTCGAGATGCCTAAAATAGACTTCGAGTCCGGCCCATACTTCAGAGTTGCATGTGTGTAAATAATAAGAAGATCAGATGAAGTGAAGTATTTCTTGCATCGCCTTAAGAAACCGAAGCATTTGAATACCTTTTGACACTTGCACACAGAAGAGCCAAAATTATTGCTGCGCTTTTGTGTCAATAAACAACATTGGATCTTTAACGCGGTAAAATTAAGTTTATTCATTCGACTCCATTCGGAGATTGGCTGCTGGCCGAATGTGAGAGCGTCATTCATATTAAGTCTTTTCGCCTCAATCTCCAAAATGCACGGCCTACCATTAAAAGAATATGAATGACAAATTTTGTTGTCATCTGCAAAAGAGTAGAATTAGAAGTTAGAAAAAGAAGATCGGTAATGAAACTAAGAAATAGGTAGAACAGAACCTATCCTTAAGTTTAACCTGAACTCATCTGTTCCCATCTATAACAGCCCGTATAATGCGATCCCTGAGAAAGGTCAATGCAAATCGAGAGAAGTAACTACCAAGACCAAAAGCCATAATTTTCGATAGATGGCGTAACATAAACTGTTAAAAGCTTTGAATATATTCAGAGCCACAAGCTCGCTGCCATCAAACGGTCAAATAGACTGTTTCTACCTCTCACCAGTAGAACGGGCCCTATGAAAACCGTGATATCTGTCGCTAATTATGTTGTTTTACTAGATGAAAATGATAGGTGATAGGGTGGAAAATCTTACTATTGGTTGGTAGTTCTCAGGAACCCTTTTGGAGGATTGGCGTTACATCGATATGAGGCACTGAAAAGGTTAGCGAATAGACGAGCGATCGTCGAAAAACACTGCTACAGACGCAGCGCTGAAACACCATACGGCCTAGAAGACTTCTTTATATTCAGAACCATATGAATGCTTTTAACTGCGTAAGCAAGAAAGAATACGCAAATCACTGTTACTGATACCATTTCGAGTTCGGGTAGTAGTTGTTTGCTTTCCTGTAGGTTGGAATTATTTCCCAATATTTCAGTTCAAATGTTAGCTTATCAACGGGGCTAGTGAATATCATTATAAGGGAAGGGAAGTTGCATTATTTTTCTCCCTTTGAATGAATGACCAAAAGCTCTTTGGAAAGCAGAGAGCTTTAGTATGAAGGTGTTGGTCGTAAAAAGCTATCCCCGTCTCAGTACTGCGAAACAGATCAGTTTGCTCACAGTTGTTATTGCGTCAATTTTTTAATGCCTCTTCTATAGATCGGGCAGCAAGTTTGAATGTCTCATTAAACCAAGATTTGTGGCTTGAATTAATCAAAATGTTTTAGTAAAGACTTCTTTCTTCGCATCAACATTTTGATTGAGGGAACAGTTGCCAACCGAAATACCAATAGAAACCATTGAGCTCAGTCCAACGCGCCTTTTCGTACCTGGCGGTGAAACGACACAAAGGTTAGAGAGCGAAGAGGAGGCAAAAATGGTGCAGTTATCCAAGTTACCGAGAAGTGCCATACCTTCAATTCATACTGTGAATTGAGGAAGAAGTCGAGGTTGTTGGTTGTTATCATTCTAAAGTTGATTGGATCGAATATTGAAGCCAGAGGATTTGTGAATATTTAAACAACAATTTTACTGCGCAGGCAACTCTCAAGGATTCTAGATTTGAATCTTAGAAGAAATATTGTTAGTGTATATGTATGTACGAGTATATGTTAAGTTAATATTTATAATCGGAGTAAATATGTGTGCCACTGTTTCGATTCCCACTAGGGACTCTAGATGTTTATTATTCGAATAAATACCCATACCGTGGCACAACCCTTTCGCATAATATATTGATACTCATATTGGACATAAAAGCTAAGTTGCACTAGCTAAGTAAGCACAAATTAATTGGCTACTGCTTTGAAATTCATTCCAAAAAAAAAAAAACTCGAGCTTTAATAAGGTCCTTAATGTGCCAACGGTCAAAGCAGAGATTGAAAAATATTGTGAAAATTACTTGAAAAAGCTGCAACTCTACGCAAATTCTTTGGCTTGAAATATCTTGAACTCTAAAGATCGACGTTACAGTTGTCACTTTCATACAGTTTAACAATTGCATTTAAATTTAAATTCTTATTGTTGCTGAGTATATTCGTGGTGTAAAAAATTAGTTTCCTTTATTAAAGTTAAGATTTGATAACTTATTGTTATGAAGAAAATAAATACTAAAATAAAAAAAATAAATATGTACGTGGTATGTGCGTATGTTTGCCATATTTTTTTTTAATTAAAATTTTTTTATGAAATTGTGGTGTTGTAATCTTTCGTTCGGTAGTTACCTCTGCGCTCTGGTTAAGTACGTTAATGGGAGAGGCATTTTTTACTATATTTTAATAACAATTGTTCTTAATTTGTTTTCTTTTTTTAATTCCCAGAATGCATACGTAATTAAAAGTCAAAACCAAACTACGATTCATTTAATAAAAAACAAAAGTTGTCTCGAATATATTGTTCTCTGGATACCATTGTTGGTCTCATCCATGCTGCGTTTAGGCGACCTGCAGTCATGCAATTAATTCCAGTTGTTGGTTTACTTGGCTTGGTTTGCATATCGTTTTTCTTTTTTTTGCATATTATTTAGAGCTCAATGCGGCCAACCAGATGGATCCAGTTTGCTTTTGATTACTTATTTTTTTATATATCCACACAGGAAAAATTAAATTAAGTTTTATTGTGCACAGTTAAGCAAATATACTTATTAAACAAAACTGAAATCAAGTTTAAACTCAAATGTTAGATGGTCACATTAAGCACTGTGATATACATATATGTACATACAGAAAGAAAAAAATGTAATAACTTAGGGAGATAAAATGCAACTCAATTGCAATTTTACAATGGAAATATTTAAGAAGGGGCAGCAACAATGTATAAAAATTATTGAAAGAAACTGAATAAAAATAAAATGAAAAACAAGCAGAAAAAATAAAAAAGAGTAACACGGAAATGAGATAACAAACCAGACATGTAATGGGAAGTACTTGCTGGTAAAAAGACGAAGACAATAAAGTTCATTACAACTGAAGTTGAATGTCTCCAGCAAAAAATTTCAAATAAAGTATTCAACAATAAGAACAAATATTCAGCAGGTAGAATATGGCAAATAGAACACTAAGATTATAAGTGTCAAGTGAAATCAATATTCCAAAATTGAATTCAAAATAATCAGGGACAGGAAGTATTAAAAAGTATTGAAGAAAAATTTGAAATATTGGTAGAAAAAAGGAAGAGTATGATGTAAAGATGTTCGCAGTCTATAAATTATTTTTGCCGTACAAATATCGGGGGTATTACAAAATATGATACATTGATGTCCTCTATGCATCAAATAATGCTTTGACTCTGATTTCTGAGTAAATACACACATCGCTCCTCTCTTTATAGTGTTTTTTACGGGTGAAACAGGAAACAATAACTGATTTGGTGTTTGTATTACTGGGTGACGTATCAATTGGTTCAATTCAAAATGATTATAGTTTTCCCTTAAGTTTTTCTGAAAAACTTCAGAGACACCAATCCAAAATCTGAAGGATGATGACGGCAGCGGATTGATATTCGAAACAGGCATAAAAATCTGAATGTGCTGACAGTCATAACTAAGATTCGAGTATAAAAGAGGTGCATATATTGCAGCTGTAATTACATACAAAAATTGTATCCTCTTTATGTCTAGTGTTTAAGGTTTGATTACCTGTTGTTTATTCAATTTAAAGTGGAAGGATTAATAAATAAATTGCAATCTTTATATTAAAGAGTTCAGTCAAAGATGTCAGAAAATGAGAGGTCAAAAACCACCGTCTCTTCATGATGATAGCACTGGCACATGAGGTGAAATACAGTCGCCTCCTCTTCAAAAGCACAGCTCTTGCAAAAGTCATTTCACGGAATGCCGAGTCCTTCGGTATGCCTAAAAAAGGACAATGGTTTGTATAAATCGCGGTTGTGCAATGGATGGCCATGGGATTTAGAGACAGAAATGAGTCTGTCGTCTTTTTATCCATAGGTGTCAACCACAGTCTTATCATATTGCATGTATCCTCCATTTTCAACGAGATTGAGCTTCCCTGTAATAGGTGCAGATATCCAAATCAACTGATTTAATTGCTCTGTACCTATGCTCGTCAGCAATGCAATTTGCAATGATATCCTTATGTCCCAGAACTCATCCGAATCAAAATTCAGTCAACTCATAGAAAAAAGATTTTCAGCATATCTGGCATGAAAATACTTTTTGTGTCTGAAAATCAATTTGTTACTTGATGTACATGTAACAATGTGTGTCACTAAATTTAAAAACAAATTAAAATTTTTTGACTTATGAATATGAAAAACGGCCGCACGTTTTATTTCATCAATCTAGTTCTTGTAACAAAATATTGGTTTTTTTTTTTGATTAGAATTGAAATAAGTCAACAACGATAATATGTTCTCTTTTTTCATTCCCAAAATGCAATCAAAAAATGTAAATATGTTTGGAGAGAGTTTTTCGATTCCCTAACTTACACAACCATTTTTAGATAAACAAACTTCATCCACATACGCTCGCAAATACCTCAATGATTTCAATTTGTCACTCATTTACTGAAGTGTACGTAACACATAAATACGAATCTTATGATAAATAGGGAAACGAATTTAGTTTAAAGTTTTTTTTCGATTGTCTTCTGGCAGTACTATTTAAATATTGATATGTTTCAGTTCAGGACTCTAAGATGAAGTATCCAACAATTTACTACAATTGAAATCAAGCCACATTCTCACTGGAAAAGTTTGTGTAGAGGAGCCTTATCCTGTTAAAATTAAAAATTTGAATTTGTACCTGCAATACTTACTTTACTCTGCTGACAAATCGCACTTCCATATATTGAGATTCTTCAGGGTGTTTTAGAAAAACAGAATGCAACTGAATATACAGTCGCAAATCATTACCTTATGATTATGGACGCGAATTATGTTGTTACTTTCCAATACAAAGTTCGACTGCTTAAAAGTTAATTCTGTTTTTAAATCAAAAAATATTGAAAAAATTAATTTCAAATTTAAATAATTTCCTTAATTTTTACTTCCAAGTTTTTCGATGTTTACCTAGCCTTTAGCACATCTTATATTCCGCTTGTTGAGAAATTATTATTGTTTTTTGGAGGAAAGCAGTGGAGATGAATAAAGAGTCGTCGTACTAGCGATATGACTCCAGAAATAGCAAAAACAATAAATAAATTAAAGTTGAAGAAATAAAAACATGATGAAACGAACTCTAAATACATGAGTCCCTTTAGTAGAAGTTCATGCAGTCGAGCATGTTGTTTATATTTTCTGCTTTTGTTGGTTTTGTGTGAAGCTTCAACTGTATATGCTTGCAAACGTATGTGAATAATAACCCACTTGACCAAAAAGTCTTAAATGTAATCATTTTCTCAATGTTTAAAGGTTTCGTTTTAAACTTCTTTAAAATTTAACTAAAGATCTTATATTGGAGACTCTTTGATATATATTGTGATGAACATGATAAATTCCCATTCATTCTTCATGTCTAATTTGTGTTTCAAAAATAAAATTGATATACCTGGTATTTTGCCTTAATGCAATTGAAGTTTAGGAAGGTATAGTTCCGTATTGATTTGATAATTGCAATTAAAAGTAAAAGAACTTGAATATTTTTGATCATTATTTGAATAAATACTTTATTTATATTAATACATATAAATAAAGCCTTTATATATTTAAATAAGAACACACTTCAACTGATAACACGGATCTATAAATTTTATTCCCGATTCTTTTTAACAAAGACCAAACTCTTCAGTGTTATAATACCCACTGAGCTTAACGCGCCTTTTTTACAACTCACTGGCAGGATCGTTCCTTGCTCTATTTATACCGCTTTTAATTTATGCTCGGTAACTTCACGATCTTGCTTTGCAAATGTTGTTGCTGGATTTTTGATCTTTGTTTTATTACTCTCTCGTAAATTCTTACGCATTGGTTTGTGTAATTCTATTTACCGTATGATGTGGGCAATTTGTTGTTGTCTGTTTATCTTGTTTACTTATTTCCGATGAATTTATTTTTACAGGTTCTGTGGTCCTAATCAATAACAGCATAAGCCTACTAAAGTCAATTTGAGTTATATTCTGGTAACAAAACTTTGTATTAACGTCAAATCCCCATTTCTGTTACAATGTTTTTTAAAACGTTAATAATAAAAGTGACTTGTCTTGAAAGTATCATTTTTCACTTAGATTGTTGTTGCTTGTATTTTTTTTTCAATTTCTGAATATATCCTTTAAAAATTTGTCATTTCGTAAGAATTAAAAATATATTTTTGCGTAGAATATTGCAAATTCAACACCAATAGCAGGAAGGAAAAACAACTAACTTTTCTGTCGTTAATCAGCCCTTTTAACAGGTTGAAAACAGTGATTGCTCACAAAAACACACTTATATTTTATATTAAATTCTGGGAGCACTTTTAAAACAATTTATTTTTAATTAAAAAAGTCATTTAAATTAAACAGTTTTACAAATTTATTAGCTTAACTAATTCACTCGATATTCAATTCAAAATTTAAAAAAAAATTATAAATATAACCATTTGCCATGGACATCTATTGACTTCGGCGTAAAAAGAACTCTTAAAATTCAGACGATTATTTCCTAAGTTAAGCTTTAATCGAAAATTTATTTGTCAAACCTTTAGTAATGGAGTAGATGAAAGATTTAATATCTTAAATCAAAGTTTGCACATTGGTGGAGTGCAAAATGAACTTACCGATGTTTTCTATCAAACCCAACTAATTTGAAAAGTGTACTTACTTGTTTAGATCTATATAACGTATTTATAGTAATTACAGAGATTCCACATATTACGCAGAAAGCTTATTGGAATCTCTAGGAATCTAAGTAGTAGTGATCTACGGACGGTTAGCAATGAAAACTTTGAGCCTAAAAAGACGCTGACTTCAGAATACTCCAAGCAAGAATGCACAAGAGTAGCACTGCTGATGCACTCTTTCATCAGACTGTAGTCAAATAAGCAATTGACGCTATTATCGCCAGGTAAATGGCAGCAATATGGATGCTCAGGAATAGGAACTTTCATCTTCATGTAATCTGGTCGGTATTATTTTGGTCGCCGTGGTCTAGTAGGTAGTGTGTTGGCTTATTAGACGAAAAGCCAGGGTTCGAGCCCCAGGCCAGACATCAAAATAAAATACAAAAAGTAGTTCTTCGGCGACTTCCTCTCAGCAGATTACTGGCAAAAACTCTGAGAGTAAATAAAATTGACATGAAAAGTTTCTCAAAAATCTGTCGTTCGGAGTCGACTTTAAACTGTAGGTCCCGCCACTCATGTATAAAATTAACACACATAACATAAGTGGTGTGAGAAACTAGGTCGTAATCCTGACTGAAGGGTTGTAATGACCAATTATGTATGTATGTATGTATTATTTTGGAAGAGCTGCTTTCCAACGTCAAGCTTGGAATACGAGATTGTGGAATAAAAATCAATATAAGACGAATAAATTGAGGACTTTTAATAATTTGAGGTAGTTGGGACAGCTGAGTGGGTCATGTCCTTAGCAAATTTCAGAAATAGACGCATCTTAAATGCAGCATTCAGGTTGCGTCAGGTATCGGAACTTCCAGCATGTACTTTTAAACGATTTTAGCAATGATTTTCTTGCTGGAACTTGATCTGCTAAATAAGTTGTAATATTTTCAGTCTATTGCAAGTGCAAATATTAAAATTATTTTTAAAAATAAGTGTTTGGGACGGCATCAGTCCACATGAGAATCAAAAGCATCCAATGCACTTGAAAATATTAATGTTTGATAATTGCTTTATGTTGACGGCGCCATCGCTCCACATACGTCGATGATTACCAACTTCTTTTGACCTTAATTAAATGATTGAATACAAATGAGATGTGGTTTAACAGGACAGCGCTGCATGTTACATGCTAGTGCCACACTGGATATTCTGCACGACCGATTTGCGAATTGCATGGAGGTGATGTGAACTGGCCGAAGCGATCGTGTGATTTGATCCCTTTAGACTTTTTCTTGTAAGTGTTTTAAGTCTCAGGTGTATGCAAGTGAGCTACAGTAATCCATACCATCAGTAAAATTTTAGATGCGCTCCACACATAATAACATCAATGAATACAGAATTTCTCACACACACTTTATTTAATTTAAATTTAAAGATAGGAAGCGCTTAATGAAAGACCTGTGGCTTTGCTCACTTTAGTATTGGGGATTTTACTGTGTACTCTTTGAGACTAGAAAGTACTTGAGGAAAGTTCTATCGTCGGTACAATGAACAGCCGCACTAAATGTGTGAGACCTATGGGCGAATTAAACCAAATTTTATGAGAAGATTTAGTGATTGCATTTTGATTTCATTGTAAGAGGCGGATCAGAAAAAGTACCACCCATGTGAATAAGATCGGTTTTATGCACCGTTAATAACTATGGCACATCGATGAGAGAACAACAAGATATATCTGATATATTTGGTTATAAATATTGACAATCAAGATCCATCAAATATTTTAAAAATTCTTGAACTGAAAGTTCATTTGAAAGGTGACATACGAGTACATATATAAAAAATATAATACGACTGTTATACTATTTAAATAATTACTACGGTACTTTTTGTTCGATTTTATCAAACAACGTGCCAATCTCTTCACAAGATAATGCACTTTCAAAATGTTACCACTTATTTCATATTTTATAATTAAATTTTGCTATTAAGAATGGCCAAACTTGAAAATATAAATTTTTTTTTTCAAATTTACCCCATCAAAACTCATAACATGTGAGTTTGAACCATATGGTTATGTATACCGTTATAAGACTCACCCATACCTGTTAAATTTCGATTACGATTAGTAATCAATTACATTACTTTTTAAAAAGAATCGTAATGATTATATAATTCTATGAACAATTTTTTCCAATTACTAATTGATTACGATTACCAAAGAATCAAAAAATAATCAGGATTAATGACGATTAGTCTAATAATCAAAAAGAATCAAAAGAAGTTTAAAAAAGAATCAAATTGTTTTAAATAATTCTTTTTGATTATTTTAAAATATACAAAAGTAATCCAAAAGTAATCAAATTTTTTTCAATAATTCTTTTTCATTATTTTCAAATATTTAAAAAGGAGTTCAAAGTAATTATTGAAAATAAATTGATTACTTTTGGATTAGTTTTGATTCCTTTTGATTATTAGACGAATCGCCAGTAATCCTGATTATTTTTTGATTATTTTGTAATCGTAATCAATTATTAACTATTTTAACCAAAAATAATCGTAATTGTAATCATTATTTCACCATTCAAAAAAAAGTAATCAAATTACTAATCATTACGATTACTAATCATTACTTAACAGGTATGGACTCACCTCTCCCCTTTTCAAAAAAGGATTTTGAAAATAGGTTAAAAAATATTTGGTAATCAATAATTTTGTGTGAAAAGCTTAAAAATATCGTTTTTGCCAAATAAAACAAGTTTGGAGGCTTCGAGAAATATAAAAAAATTTTTATTTGAGTTCTACTCAACAAAACTCACAACCTACACTATGTCAATATCTGGGTGTATTTTGACTGTCGCACCGTGTAATTGAAAAAGTTTTTCTAATTTTTAGTGGATTGGCGACATTTGTATTCCAGAATCTAATTTTAAGGCAATGCCCGATTAACCCATTAAGTACATCCTCAAATAGTATTATGGCAGCCATTTGTAGCAACTGTAGCCTTAGTTTAATTGAGACTAACATGATTCATATTAGCATTAAAGAACATACACCTTTCTTATTTTAATAAAAGTATTTTTGCCATTTTCTAATGAATATAAAATATATATCTTCTATCTATATATCGATGGCTTAATATAAAAAATTCATCTCAATTTTTTTTCAAAATAAGGTTTTTTGTTTATTCTGGTAGACAAATGTCAGATGCGCTAAAATAATAAAAAAAATTTAAATGAGAGACTAAATGTGTTGCTGTTTCTTATTAAAAATTGTATTAAAATTTTGGTTGTATCTAAAATTTTACGAATTTTATTAAGTTTTCTCCTTCTCCTCTAAAGAAACAAAAAATCGAGTTAGGCCTTTTTTATATTAAGCCATCGATATATAAAAATGAATGTTTGTTTGTATGTAATTAATAGAATCGTAAACTAAACATTTGATCATGCTATGATCTTCAGCAAAGTTGTTGCGCATAAGCCGGGGAAGGTTTCTAAGTTGGTATGAACGACAGGTTGCGCCACTGAAAATTACTAAAAATGATTTAAATCGTAAACTGTGCATTTGATCATGTTATGAATTTTAGCAAAGTTGTTATGCATGAGCCGACGAAGGTTTATAATTTGGTATGACCAATTTGATACAGGTGGCGTTATTGAAAATTAATCAAACTGAACTAAATCGTAAACTGTGCATTTGATCATGATATGATCAGTAGTAAAGTTGTTGCGCATAATTCGACGGAGGTTTCTAAGTTGGTGCGATTAATTGCCGATAGATGGCGTCACTAAGATTATTCAAATTGAATTGAATCGTAAACTATGCATTTGATCATGTGTTGATCGAGCAAATACCAGACATTTTAGCATTTATCATTTATGATTTTAATAACATTTACTATAACACATTCCCGTAAAATTTGAAACATTTTAATTTTAGAAAATTTTTATAAATGCTGTTGGGTTCAATTGGATTGAGTACATTGTGAGATTCTAGTAAATTTAACACATTTTTCACGTCGTTCCCGTGCAATCATGCCTTCAAAACGGCAAGCAATTGGTCGACCAACACCTCGAGCACGGAAGAAAAGACCATTACGAGCCTTAGAATCAGACGGGCAACTAGCATTGAGACTGGAAAATCTTCGAGTACATGCCGCTGAGACCCGTTGGCATGAATCACTTGAACAACGAGAAGTGAGATTAGAAACTGATCGAATGCGTACTACTCAGGCCTGTTCGTCTGAATCATCTGGACAACGGGAAACAAAGTCAATAAAATGATTCAAAATTAATTTGATATTTGTGTAATGTCTTTCCTTCAAATTTATTTTAGTCGGTGGCGCAGCAATACCCGCAGGTTACAATACATATAATTAAAAAAAAAATAGGTGAATAAAAATAAAAATTATAAGCATAACCCGCAATGGAAGATGTGTCAGGTTAGATTTAATTTGCAAGCACTTCAATGTGCACAACTTACTTGGGTCTTATAAAGTCCCGTTGTAACACTGACATTACTTCTTCAATTAAATAATTCGATAATTACAACTCGAGGTTAGCATATTTCAGACATCCCGAAAGTTTTTTTGAAGATGGGAATTTTATGGAGATCGCCATTGGCTAGACACGTTATGCAGTTGCTTTTGGTGACACATTGATGAAAATGCTGGTATGCAGCCAGAATTAGACACCACGGACGAACTACTTAAATCGTAGAAGCGGACAACATTAAGATGAAATAATATTTAACAATTAAATCGTAGGCAATCATTTATAACATCATATAAATGTTTCATTTACTTTTGCAAAACTTCCTTTTTTTACAAATCGTTACAAAATAATTTTTATTATTATTTTTCTTTATGCTTAAATGGGGACGCGATAATCCTCTGACAAGTATCAAACGGTTTATAATACCATGTTTCTTGAACTTTTTGAGGAAAGTTTCCTTTTCGATTCTCAACCCTATTGCTTGGTGTAGTATAACATACCAGAGTCTGTGATAAGGATCGAAACCACGACTCTAATATTAGTACGGCATCACACTACTCGTCAGCCTATCAGGGCAGCCCTGAGTCCGAGAAAGTTTAACAATTGATTTGAAATTTAAAACAGTTTTAAATGTTTCTTAACACTTTCTTCAGAATTAAAGATTCCCCGTATGAAGTTTGACGCATTATAGTATAGATTTTGTCACTTTCGAGATAATCCGATGCACTTGTACCAAAAATTTTTTAATGCTAGAAACACTTATTAAAGTCGATTTTGATATAACCTTGGGCTCCTTATTATCTCTGTAGTATTAATTCTGCACAGTATGGTAGGAAGTACGATTGTATCACGTCATATTGTCCTTAATTGATCTAATTTGTAGTAAGGCTTGGTAATCGTACAAAGTACTTAGAAAACCCTGACATTTAACTGTAAATGTGATGATAGTCCGATATATCCACCTTTTCAACATTTTCATCATTTCCCAACCATGTCATCATTGACTGATTTGCGCCATCAGGAGACAGTTTCGGTTTTAGCCCAAAATCTAAAGCAGCAGATCTTGAACACAGTGCAAGATAACATGAGACAAAAATGACTTGATTGTGACCATTCTACGATATTCCTAAAGAAACCTTAATTTTTATGAAACTTATGATTACAATAAACTGAATGGCATACAATTTTGCAAAACTTGAATAAAAAATTTTTGAAGCAAGAGTTGTTTTCTAAGGTCGACCAACTGGGACTTTTGCACGCTATATGACAAAATAATAAATTGCGCGTATGTAGCGAGTTAGAGTGGGACAGAATATTAATATGAGTAACGTTTATATGATGCTCGGTTTCTATGCTCCATGGACTCAAAGAAACAATTGTCACAAAGGAATTGCAATGAGAGTAAACAATAGCTCCGGGGGCACCCAGCTGTAAAAAAAATAATTTTTTAACATTTTAAATGTTCATTTCTATTCCCATTTTTGCGTCGTTGTATATGTTTGAGAGTGTATGCCATGCCTGTGTATACGTCACCGTTTAAACCGCCTGTGTATTTTTATTACAGTGCATCATAAAGTTGTTCATTTGCCTCGCTTTAAATTTAATTAATTTAAAAATTATTTACATACATACTATTGACTTCTTATTTAATGTAAACAAATTTATTTCAAAATTTAGGGTGTAAACTATGGCGGAATCGACAAATAATTTGTTTATTTTTTTAGCACACTGTATATGTACTTTAAAATATATGTTTGGAGTCATAAAAAGCACAACCGTAAAATAATGTTGAAAACAATTGGAATTTTAAATAGTAAAGTATCATACATACAAACCTAAAAACAATTAAACTCGACTGATTTTATTTCAAAATTTTTCTTCTTCTTATACTTGTGTTCCTATTATTAAAAATGTTGAATAAAATTTAATATTTTTAATTTCCTTTTTAGTTTAATTTATCTCAAATATTTGAAAGTAACAGATATCCTGTACGTATTACCTGTTAGGAAAGGATAGAAAAAAAAGTATAAACAACTCAGCAACCTGTAACATGAATGCTTTAGTGTTTTTGATAAACAAATTGCCAAATAATTCTAATTCAGCTACTCAGCTGCCGACTAGAATTAGTGAGCGCCTTTGGGCGACTGTGGGGTAAGATGGATAAAATACTGTTCACGCAAGGATTCTCAAAAAATACTCAAGAATACTTCGCAATTAAATTCGGAACTTCCATTCTAAATAAAGAATTCTGGAAGAATGCTGTAATGCACTTTGCTGTTGGAATCGATTGGAATAACCCAGTGCGTAAGGCTGCCGAATCACGGTAGCGTCTTTCAAGCAGAGGTATTGGTTATACAGACTCCGTCCAACAGCAAAAATTAGACAAAATATTATCATACATAGCCGCCTGGCCATCAAAGCACTAAATTCTAATCTGACTATGAATAACTGTCGGCGATGCCTCACGAAGGTAGCGAAACGATATGATGCGTATTCCAGTCAACAGTAGAGCGGTTAAATTGGAAAGATGTGGCACAACCATCGTACTCTTTATTAAATTCAATAATTTGGGAACCCCTTCAAAAACCTACGGCTTATCACATAATTGAGAATGCAGTAATGGATTCCGTAACGACGGCTGTAGAAACGACGATGAGGAGGACGATGTTCTTCACTTTGCCGGAGAAGGAAAGACACATTGGTGTCGCCAAAGAAATAATTTTTCATATTTCGTTTTCTTTTAGATGTTTGACCTGGGGTTTGAACCATGGTTATACGTTTAATAAGATAACACTACGGCGACTAATTCACTTCAATTGTTTGAATAAAAAAATTAAATATAGAAAATTTTACATTTAACAATATATCTGCATACATACATTTAATTCTTGTAAGCTAAATGTCTTAAAATGAGATTACTTTTACATAAATTTTTTTAATGTCTCAATAATTTATAATTCAAATTATCTACGTTTTGTTACTAATGGTTTTTAATAAAATATATTACATATGTATTTTATTTTTATTTTATTTTGGTCTGCTTTTAAGCATTAAAATGCACAAATGTATATTGATTGTACTTTTGCAGAAGTTCTGTACTTTGAGTCCAATCTTCCAAATCTTCTTCCAATAAATTTAAAGAGGAAAGCATGGAATCACAATTATCTATCTTAATAAAAGACAAACTCGTACAAATTTCCATACAAATATTCTTTAAATATATTTCTACATTTTTCTACTTCATTCCAAAAATTTTCAACATCTAAAGTCATACTTATATGTTCGTAGCTTTTTTCATTGATCTTAGATTCTAATAACTTTAATTCGTTAACAAAATCTTCAGGATAAATAATAAATTCAGCAAACTTTAAAACTAGTTCGGCATAATTTATCTCTTCTTTATTGCGTAAATCGCAAAAAACGCCATTATTGAGCTCAATATTTCATATAAAGTTTCCATTAATTATTGTGCAATAAATACGCAAATTGTTATAATATTGAGTAAAACTTAAAATGCAGCACTGTCATAAGCATGTTTAGTGAGCATATTACAATTAACGGAACACTTTCTGTTTATATTTGACAACTCAATTATCAACAACGACAAACAAAAGAAATGTTGTTGAAACAATTAGCTGTTTTGTGTACCAGCTGTCAAATGAATATTGAATAAGGAGTTGAACTTATTATGCCTGAACACTTAAAATATTGTACTCAATTAACCGAATATTTACTCAATAAAAGTGCATATCTGAAAATAGTATTAGATTTAATATAAAATAGATCTAAATGTTTCAATGTGTTTATTTTGCTATTATTCCCCTTTTAATTTATCATAAATCCAAAATCCATGATATTAAATCCAAAATATTAATTTCATTAAGTTCAGCAATATTTTTCTCAGTTTCGTTACAAATGTATACTTTTAATATTTCTTTAAAATGCAAGCTGTTTTGAAGATCAATCTTTTCTAAGTTTTTGATATTTATGTATCAAAAAGTTTTTATACATTTTTAATAAAATTTCTCTGGCTGAAGAAACTAAATATATAATTTGGAAGGACTCACTTCGAAAACGTTTGTTTAACTTGTTCATCGTTTTAAAAACCCAAAACAAACATTGTAAATAAATTTTATTTGTAAGGGATGTACCTTCTTGAATTTTACTAATTTTTCCTAACAAAGCTGCACAATTTTCTTCAAACTGGGTGCAAGTAAAAAAAGTATAAAAAGAATAGAGAATTGAGTCATTTGAGTCATTTGAAACAAGGGTCATAAAAAGTGCCAAGATGACTAAGAAGGAGTCAAATTGGCACTTTAATGCCACCAACGGTAACGCTGGGCCACATTCCTGAATGCTATTACACACAGCTGATGCCTGTTCTCTTCTACTTCCTCTTTTCAGAGTAAGAATTTGGGAGACTTCCAACTAGTAATAGTACGTGATTCTAATGTAAGCACATGACATTAAAATTACTAATGTTGAAGTTTTATTAACGAATAGAATTATTATTTATTATGTAATTTTGATCGCCAAACTCTATCTAGAAATGGGCACCATCGCTGAAGATCTGATCGTCGGTCCATGCACATTCTGTCTTCGTTTACCTTCAGATCCTGGGTCAGTTCAATTTTGCACAAACACAGGCCCAAGTCACGGCGCAAAATTCGCCAAATTCTAAATTCTCCAAAAACCAACTTTATATAAGAGCCTCGAGATCCACTGTTTCGGATTCTGCACACTCTCACGAATAACGGCAATAAATAATTGGGCTGATCTTGCATTTCATAGACGTACGGGTGCTGTTGGAACGTTTACTTAACAAGTGCACTAGAATTTAACAACCATATTGCTAATAGACCTTTCGATGGGACGATTACGATGATAGTAAAGTAAGCGAAGCATGCGGTACGCTGCCCATTTGTTTGAATAATGTTATAATTTGCACTTGTACGAGATCTGCCTACTGCCACATTATATAAAATGCGTGATAAAGAAAATATCACTGCGTTATATTTCATCAACTCTGCTAATTGACACAGTTACTGCGTATAAACATTAAGGAATTTGGGTGGATCATAATTTTAGTTGGAAACGAAATTGAACAAATCTGGTACAAACTGACTTTGTATCCTCCTTTCGGTATGTTAATTTAAAATACTGATTAACTTAGGCAAGACTAATTCTCACTTGCTGAATAAATTGTAGATACATATATGTCATGGTATAACATTGTAAAACATTTCAAAATCCTCGAAGAAAAATATTTCAAATGTTTAGAAAACTTATCATTTTACTAATAATTCCCAGTATTTACTCAAAGATAGAGCACCAATGCCTGTCTAACACTTGACTGTATATTGAATCTTTAAACAGTTAAGCCTTTCTTATAAACCGCTAGAGCACTTTGAATTAGAGAAACTGTTTTCTCCAGGTCACCTTTAGAAACTAGTGTATTGCATATAAAGTTTTAGTTTACTTTGCTGAACTTTTTAGTGAAATCAACTAGTATTAGGTAAGCACAAGTTGTTCTGCAGTTATCCACAAGCTATTTATGTTTGCCACATACCACCTATGGAGACGAAAACCTAGTCGTTTTTTTAATCATTTCCGATGTCTGTTTATGTACAATTTGGACTATTCATTTCTTTTATTAAGTATCGTTATACCAATCCAGTTAACACATTACCCTTCTAAGGGATCTTCACTACAATACCGACTGTCAATACACTGAGAAAATTTTCTGTATTCAAAATATTGGTAATTAAAGAAGAGATTAATAGGGGTTTAGTCGATGAATTAGCGTTAATAAATTCGGGAGATAATTTATTCTAATACAGTGGCGATGAACGTCGTTTATATGGTAGAGTAGAAATCATGACTGATAGATTTCAGAACAGGGCTCATAAGATTACAGGAGGTATACACATACAAACAAATATATGTAGATTTGCATTGTCGTACGGACGGAAGTATAACATTGTTATACATTTCAATCCTCCAATGAATTAGTAATCATTTGAATATTTTCTTACAACTTCAAATGAAGATGTGAAGTTATTCATTTCTTTTTTTTTTGTCTGTGTATGCAAAACATTTACATGTTAACTACTACATTTTAACTACTTACATAATTAATTGGTCATTACAAGACTTTCGTCAGTATTACAACCTAGCTTCTCATCCCACCCAAGTTGTGTGTATTAATCTTATCCACGAGTGGCTGGACCTACAGTTTTTCATAGACTCAGTTTTGAAGAACTTTTCATGGCAATTTAAATTATACTCAATACAATTACAGACTTGTATAATTGAGCAGTTTTATCGACATTGCTCCGGCACTGCCATATTTTTGAAAAAATTTATCTGTAAGTTGTAATAACGAAAGAAAGTTAAATTAACTTTCCAGTTCCCTTTAGCTAAAGGTACATTTAACTAAACCCAAGTTTAACGGCAAGTTGTAATAATGGTCCTCAGATATTTTTGCCATAGGACTACTTGAGAGTCGGTTGCTGAAAGTTTGATTTTTTCACATTTCAGTTATTTGCGATGTCTGAGCTGGGTTTTGAACTAAGCTAGACTACGGTGACTTCAATTTTGAATAGTTAGTTTTATTCAAGTTTGATTTTTAGAATTCTATTCATTTGCAAACTAGTTGTAACATCGTCTCAAGTATCATAATTATTTAATTTACTGTACTTTCCATTGTTACGGTTTCCTTTTATGGCTCCTCTTTGCCATTACATCACAGTACTATTCCATTTGACGTCAGTCGGTTATACATATCTGTTGTCAGTTGTTTATATTGCGACTTTTTTAAGTATTTTTTGTTTATGTTTCTTTTTCTACATATTATTTCCATTCCTTTTTTCATGATTCCTTTTATTTATGTACCATGGTTGTTGAGAAACAAAACAAAAGAGAAATCAGTTTCGACTGCTGTGTGTGGTTGCGTTACTGCTGATAAATTTATGTATCCTTATCACATACATGGCTTCCTTTGAAATCTGTACGTATTTCGTTGTATGTCTACCTTGTTGAGTTGATGTTTATTTTTTGTAAAAGACAAGTCTTTATTTTATTTCATTCCATATCATTTCCTCTCCTTTTGATTTTATGATTTTCCATTCTAAATTAATAACATTTTGTTCTGGTTCAAGTATGTGTGAATTTTGAAATGTTTCAGAGTTTTATTGCAAAATTCAGTTGCATTTAGGCATTGTTGTTGTTAAGTTTGCTTTAGTAATTTACTGTAATTTAGATAATACTTGTTCTCGTACAACTTGATTTAATAAATTAAATTTGATTATCAGCTGTCACTATATGAGCTGTCACTATGAAGCAAAAATAATAGTTCTGAAATCACATCCATGGGCACTATACACATAGTTTTGAAGTGCACTCAGGCGCAAAAAATATGGATCGCTTACATGTGAGAAGGTCCATAACAAAACGCAATAATTACATTTTTCAAGTTTTTTGATTTTTTTATTGAATCCTATTCTATACATTGAAATCTATACTGCCTTTTTTATAAAGCATTCCAAAACTCAATAATTACACTGTAATTCAATATCAAATATAATGGTTCAGAGCAAAATGCAATAATTACACATCTTTGCCATAAATCGCTACAAGAAATTTTAAAAATGGCTTGTGGCAACTCTTATATAACTGTAAAATTTTAGAAATTTTTGTTTAGTTAATAGCTTCTGCTTTTGCTAAGTAAATTGTGAATAAAGTAATTTAAAAATTCAAACATTTACAAATAAAAAAAAGCAGATGAACGTATTTATGGCAGAAGCAACAGTAGGATGTATAAATGTCGGGAAAAGAAAGTGTGGTCCTGTACACTTTTGAAACTTTTGAAACATACAAAGTTGAAGGAAACGAAAAGTTTATCAGCTATCTTAAACGAGGCAAAAGACCCCCGAAGACGCTTGATAATATTCCTGTTGGTGTTGCAATTAGTTTTGAAAAGAAAAGTTGTTTTAAAACTACTGGAAAAACATTATGGCCAAGGGTGGTCACAAATTTCGGAGTTAGAGTATTATGCACATATTTTCAAATCAGCAAGGAAATAGCAGCAATGATGAAGTCGCTTCAACTTTATGTGACTGTTTGGAGGATGACGTTGAAATGAAAGTATAACATAATAATTTTTTGTATTTTCTTAATAAATTCTATGAATCTGAATTACATAAATTTAATTTAATAAACGTGTTTAATATAAAAATGTTTTCATTTTTCTACGAGTAGTTGCAATTGAAATCAAAATGACATAATACAATCTATTTAAAGCAAAAAGGAATTCCAACCCTAGTTCAGATCAAAACGCGATATTTTCATACAGTTCAAAGCAAAATGAAATAAATACTATGATTCGGACCAAAACGCAATAATTCCAAATTTGTTATCTAAATAACTTTAAAACAAACTGTCAGATAAAATAATTAATTTGTGATTAATATTGTTTTTTGTAGACAATAACACCTCAATAATTGTTTTTAAAAAAATGTTTTGCTACTTACTTAAATTACAATTTTTTATTTATCCAAAAAAAATGTTATGGTGTAATTATTGCGTTTTGTTATGAACCTCCTCATGTAGTCTAGTAGGAAGTGTTGGCTTTTTCGACATGAAACCGAAGTTGAAACCTCAGCCCAGACAGCTCGAAAAACGAAATATGAAAAATATTTGTTCGACGATTTCTTCTCAGCAGATTTCTGGTAAAAACTCGGAGATTAAATGAAATTGCCATGAAAAATTTCTCAAAAAATCTATCGTTCGGAGGCGAGTTTAAATTATAGGTCCCGCACCCTTGGGTAAAATTAATACATGGCTGGTGGTGTGAGAAACTAGGTCGTGTTATTGACCAATTAAGTAAATACAGTCAGGTCTTGTTTTATGTGTATTCAAATTTTGGCGATTAAAAATTAACTAATTTTAGAATTTCAACAGATTTTAAAATTTTAAATGTTGTTTTAATCTTAAGACCTTAAACTTCAGCCCTTAGATCAAGAAATAATTTCCATTTTTAAAAAAATACTACATAAACACACTTTCATTTTAAATAATTTGTTCTAGCAGCATTAGCGATTTCTAAACTGCGACTGCAAACATTAAATTCATGCTGAGAAACTATACGGCCATTTGGTGGTGTTGACATATCGACATCGATTATAAAATTACTGAAATTGGAAAAGATGAATTTGACTCGCTAAACTACTATGATTAATAAGAATTTATAGCTGAAGAACCATTAACCGATAACAACATTATTAATTTAATGGCAAAAATCTGCATAGTGTAGACAGTGATTCTGAGGAAAATGTTGAACACCTTACTTCAAATAAAAAAAAAATTGGTGAAATCCTCAGCGCAAGTAATGATTTGCAAAATCAAATATTTAATATACAGTGCTTGACAAAACAATGGAAACTTTTTCAAAAATGTATTTAATCGGACGAAAATTTAACATGTTTTTTAAAAATCGGCAAAACATTTGTGGAGCTTATTAATATGCACTGTTATTAACGTTTCTGTATATTAAAATTATGTATAATAATGAATTATATAATTCAAAAATTAAAAAAGTTTCCAAAGTTTCCATTGTTTTGTCAACATCAAATATGTGAATAGAATTATTTTTTTTTAATTACTGAATTATATAGTCTTTTTATATATTTTTTAAAATACAGAAATGTTAATAACAGTGCCTATTAATAAAAGGCATTAATATTTTGTTTCCATTGTTTTGTCATGCACTGTATGTAGGTCCATATTCAGAAAGAGCATTAATATTTCAACGCTGACTGACTGATATGTACTCAGAATAACAAGAGTTGCATCAGCATCTTAAAAATTCAAAATTGCAAAGTTTAATGGCACATTACATATTTTGCAAGTAAAGAAACAAAAAAAAAATTATTTTACCATATAATGACGATATACATCATCTAGCGTTGAAAGTGACTTGGCAGCAATTTTAAAGCGATGCGAAAAATATTTCGGGAATTAGGATTAATCATACATACATACATATTTACAGAATTTTATTAAAAAATGATTTTGTTTATGTTTTAAATAATATTTTCTGTAATTAATGAATTAATGGTTGATTATTTTTACACGATTTTTCTTTGATTTTTTAATTCAAATCTGAATTTATGTGGTTCTTCTGGATTTTGGAACCAATCGTTGGTTTTATGCGAATTCAAATTATAAATTTTTTTCTGGAACGCATAAAATGAGTCCAGGTGTGTACTACTGTTACGACTAGATCCAAAACACGTAAATCATATAATTTATTTCGAGAACTTGTAAATTTCCAGAGGGAAAAGAAACAGTAGTCTAAAGAACCCAAAGGTGCATACCGAAAAAATGTTGCCACTTTTGAAGGTGCGGAAAGATAAGAAACAAGTTTTATAGCCTTTAATCAATGTTGATCAGATAATAAAATTGAAAAATTAAGCACTAACAGTGATCGAGAAAACGTGCTATAGCCTTCTAAAGCATCCCCAGCAGGAGTACAGGTACTTCTCCCAAGTGACGTGCCTAATCATTGTATGGAATACGAAAAAGATTTTACGTAATAATTAATATTAGAATTGTGAGAAGCTAAGCTCCGGAGTTTGCAAAAATGTAACGTGTGAATTCTATGAATTTTAGAAGTTTAAAAGTAAATTCAAGACTTATAGCAATCTATAGAATTCGATGTTTTTAATATGCTGGCAGGGTCGCGTCTACCAAACTTTTTTAAATAATATGAACAAATTTTTCAGTGTATTCTTAGGTTATACTATTTTCATCATAGATTTTCAAGTTACTTGATGGTTTGTAAGCTTCTTTTCTAATAAATCGCACAGATACGGAATGGAATTGAGCTCGGTTTAGGATATTATATAGGTTTAGGGACTATATCGTACAAAAGATAAATTAACGACAAAGATTCAATTTTATGCCTCATTAAAATAAAACAGACCCGCTTCTAATGCGACAATATAGTCTTAAACCATCACACTATCACAACCAATTTTCACAATGGTAGACAAATGAGGAAAGCAGACCTAATCAATGCCCTTATTATGCCGTCTGTGGCCATGGAGTTAGTGAATGCTTTAGGAAATTAGTAGTGTTTATGTGGAATATTCCCATGATTGTCGCTGATACTAACTCTAACTAATGACTCAATAAATGCTGTTGGCTCCCATCAATATACTAAACTAACTTTCCATATATAAATAAATAACCTTTAAATATAAGTAATACCAAATATCTATAATAATAAAAAATGAATTTATAATACAATAATAATACTAATACTAGAAGTAGGAACTACCCTAATGTAAAATAATATAATTAATAAAGTAGCGTTAAGGTGAATGAACAAATAATATAGAATACAGGTAGTCCAAGGTTAGATAAAGCAACGGAGTTGCTGAATACATAATACAGTTAGGATTAAATACATAGATTAAGTTAGATTTAAGAAATATGAAATAAATGAATTCAGTTGAACTAGTAAACTAAACGACTTCGGTCTTTTCATTTAAAATTCGAATATTTTGGTCTTATTCGCGAGTGTTTTTTTTAAATTCATGAAGTGTCCAAATTTACAATAAATTATAAATTATTTAATTTAATTAAAGTTCGCCCCTTAAAAATGATTAAGGGAAAAACAAATGCTATATTTTTATTGAAAATGCTACAATTATATTAAAAAGAACTACAAACATTTTCATTACAGAACTGATGATGTATGATATCCTATCAGACTGGCGTATTTAGGGAGCTGCAGGGTACCTTGAGGCTTCCCCTCATCAGTATTAAACCACTGGGCCATAAGCCTCAGCATACAAGTGAATCATTCTAGGTGCATTTGTAACTCTTGAACTGTTTCATGTCCTCTGATAAAGGGACTAGCAAAGTAGTTATACCAACCTTGAGAATACTAGGCTAAGGTATAAAGACTAACAATGTGGGCAAAATATTTCTCTGACAATAAAATAAAAAAATATCATAACATACCCTAACATATTTGTAATTTGTGTTGGTGTTTTAGTGTCTATTTGTAAAATGAGCCACAATATTATTGTTTCTCAAATAGTTTTTCAATACCTGGTGCAATTGCAAATTTTATTTCAAATTTACGGTTTAAAAATCGCTGTCGAAAATGCTGCATTTTTAATTAATTACCAACTTGACCGAGGAAAGTGGCATACCCAAGTCGATTGAAGAGGATCCCGGAGGGAGTGCACCAGCCCCGGTGAGCTCGTCGGCTCTGCAGTTTCCCGGAATATTACTGTGCCCAGAAACCCAGATAAGTGAGATACTGAACAGCCCATGAAGAACGTCGAGACAGCGGCGGCATTCCGTAACGATCCTGGAGTTATTCACAATGCTCGACAGAGATCATTCGGATTCGATTCGGATGAAAGGAGCACCGTTGATGAAGATGCATTGATCAGCCCGGTAGATGGACATTACTTCCGCCAAAAACACGCTGCAATTATCCGGCAGTCGCACATTGAGGGTTTTGATGCCTAAAATGGAAATTAATTAGAAAATTAAATTCTTGAGGACCAAATTATTTTTTTTACATGATCTTAAAAAAATTTATCTCTAGCAAGTACCGTTACATTACTACGTCTTTTTGAAATTTTAGTTTTTTGATCTTTTTTAATCTTTAGTGAAAAACAAACTTTTCAGTGTTTTCAAAATAAGTTTTCGGCAAGTTTTTAAGTTAAAATATTTAAAAAAAAATATGGAGCCTTCAACAACAGGTGACTGAGATTATATTTGCTACGTTGTTTTTTAAGTTTATATAGTTTTGTTATTTTTAAAAATATTTTTGTGAAGGTCTATAAATTTGCAAATTTTGTAGCATATATAGAAAAATAGTTGCGAGTTAAGCAAATTAAAGCATAAAAAATTTTTTTCTTAAACCGAAGTCATCTTGTGAAATAATAGAAAATAATTTTTGCATTTTCTTGGACCTGACTAAAAAAAATTAAAATATATTTGCGCACCTATATAATTTGTATCTATTAATTACCTATTTTTAATGAAAAGCAGTACAATGCAGTAGATGTTTGCATTTATTTTGTGGATCATATTTTAGAACACATACAATGAGCGTCAAAAGTGAGTAAACACCACTGAAATAATTCATTTTCTTAGGATAGCGAGAAAAGTAAATATAGTAAATAAAAGCAAACTTTTTTTATACTTAAGAACATAATAGAAAATTTTAAATTATAGTGGGTGTTGACTCACTTATGGCGCTCACTGTATATGTATGTAAACTTTTATTCTAGAAAGAAATGGGTTCCACTTCAAAATACTTATTTAAAATACAGTGCATCATCGGTTAATCCAACCCTCGGTTATATTAAATTAAATTAATATTAAATTAATAATTATTAAATATTATTCTTTTTTTATTGGTGACTCAGTAAACATGACTTTTTAAAAAAGACCTTGATTAATGTAACTTCGTACCAAAATTGCATTAAACTTTGTATTGAAGCTTCATTTTTATTATTTATTTAAATATTAATTTAGTTTAGTAACTAAGCAGAATCGTCTAAATTTTAATAAAACCAAGTTTATTTTTACAATATCGGTTTTAGGTCATTGCTTTTTAATTAGTTGCGTTAATCAAGATTGCACTGTATAAGAATAAAGCCTAGAGTGCTTTCAATAAATTATTTGTTAATGTACGTTTATGTTTAAATGTAGTTTATTCATTCATTTCATTTCTTTTTTTGACTTCTCTAAATTTTTTGTATAAAATTATAAGACCATATTTATTTAATTATAGGTACAAACGTGAAAACAATTTTTATTTCTCGAAGAGAACTTTATGAAATAGTGGCAAGTTCTCGATTTGAAACCTTTACTGAAAAAATTGCATTTCTTAAAGAAAACTGCTTACACGTTTATTGCCAAGCAATAAAAAATATTAAAATTTTTAACGAAACATTGAAACATTTTATTTCCCAATTTAAGTATCGCTGGAATGCGTCTTATAGAAACTCTTCAGACCAACAAGTACTGGTTCGATTCGTCAATAGGTTTCCCGTTAAGCGAGGTAGATCGAAAGTTGATTTTGAGAATTGCAGAAATATGCAGAAGGGCGTAACAACACTTTTCAAAATTTTACAGGAGAGAAAAAACCAAATAAAATGAAGACTTGTTTGATACTCAAAATGATTTATTATAATTTGTATAACATTTCTGTGTTTATTTCTAATTTTATATGATTGGTAGAGAGAGAGAGTAGGATTACAAAATATTGTCAGAATATATATTTTGAAGCAGTACATCAGAATTAATCAAAAACTTAATTTTGAATTATTTGGTTGTTAGGCCCTTATGCATTTCAGGTTACGATTTTCTTATTTTTTTATTATGGATTTAACTTCTTTAAGCAAAATAAAGCAAAAAAAGTTGAATTAAGCAACCAGGAAAGCTCCTGCGATTTAATTCCCATTTTAGGCATCAAAAACCCCAATGTGAGTCGGAGGGAAATGTTCAGGTCCGCATTACAATGGTTCATAAAAGAACAAACTTTTCAAAAAAAAAGTAAAGTTGAATTCATTAAATAGACTGGTCATTACTTCTACGACAAAATGAATTTAAATTCAGACAAAATGCTGCATATAAAATTGTATCATAACATAGAATACATACAAAATTAGCTTTGGATCTTATTATGGTATGGTATACCATTAACATTTTTGTTAAAATTTTATTAAAAATACCAAAGTTTTTCTATTTTTATAGGGGTCCTCCTTACGGTTTATTTGTTCATCAAAACAGATGCATATGAGTTCATTTTTTACACACACTTTACAGCCCGTTTATGTACAAATGCATATGTACTCTTTAGTGATCATTACAAGGGTACAAATTTAGTTCTTCAAAAAAATTTGAGTTGCATAAGTTTATAACAAAAAAAGCTATTAAAAGCTGCTGCTCCTATAACATGGGCAATGAATGTTCTATTTTAAGTACATGTATACCTACATACGCATAATATAATAAGAAAATAATAGGATAGATATTTCCAAAGAAAACGTCAGCCTTTTTCAGAAAAAAATATAATAAAATTCAAAAATGATTTATTTTTGATCTAAACGCATATACATATTAATTTATTAACTTCTATTTGGCTTCTTTCTTACAATGGTACCCAAATTTAGTACTTGAGAACATAAATTCCACCTCTGGCAAGAACATCTACCAAATAGTGTAAGGCTTATACACATACTCACGGAACATAGAACAATAAAATAAACAGCAAAATAAATTTTTTCTTCCTATCTTTTTTTTCGATTTTGTCTGAAATATAGTTGTATTTGTATGCTTCAAATACCCCAGGGCTTTGCTAAAATACACACATACACTAACTATCACAATCTTGTAAATGTCTAGTACACATACAGTGGTGGCCTTATAATTAGACACGATGTTTCTGGAACAGAGTTCTCTGTAGTGACGAATCTAAGTTTAATTATTTCCAATCTGATGGAAAAACGTATGTAAGACGTCCTCCAAACAAAGCCTGTGATCCCAGGTACACAGTGAAAACTGTAAAACAAGTTGACAAACATTCATGTTGCTAGGTCATTTCTAATTATAAGGCCACCACTGTACGAATATGCATCACATAAACTAGTATACGAACTAAAGAATGCTTGACCAAAACAATACGTTATGCTGGTATGGTATGGTATGAGTATGTACAAGAGTGGGGTTAGTGCACACCAGTTCAATTTGAATGGTCTCCTCCATATTGTTTGTTTTCTTTGGTTTCATTTTAGTATGGTTTTTCACCACAATGAATTCATTCTAAAACTGATGATATAGATTTTCGATTATTTCCGTTTTTGCATACTGAATGTAGTTTTAATTCAATATTTTCGTTATGAATAAAATTTATGAATAAAAATGCACAGTTTTTAAAAATTTTAAATATAATAAACCTCATGGGAAGGAACACTTTTTGATTTCTAGTAAAAACTCTGGAAGTAAATAAAATTGCCATGAAAAGTTTCTCAAAAGTATGCCTGCTAGGAAAAGAATTTAGTGCTCCGTTGCATTAGTAAAAAGTAGACAATTAATCTTTGTGAGGAAATATTCGACGAAGCATTACTGTATAATATTTTGCTCTTATGCCTGAACTGTACCTTTACCTGGCTTCAGACACGTGCTCTTTATGTTATACATACTTCTAAAAGGTACTGATACATTGAGATGAATATGTGCAGTTTATTTGACTTTGTCAAGCTAAATATCGCATCAATAAACATCAATTGTCTTCATTTGCTGCTTTTATTTTGTAATTAAATTGCATATTTGAATAGTTTTTTTCAATGGCCAATGAATTGGAGTCTTAAATTTGTTCGTCTTCTAAGCAATTCATCAGTTGGATTTTTGTTATTTTTGATTGTTTGTATTGCTTGATTGTTTCACAAAGTAATTTCCCGTTTTGGCGTAAAACTTTGTGATACACGGATATTAGTGTTCAAATTGCAAACAGGCATCTTGCGGTTGTATCGTGTTCACAACCAGAAGTAGAACTTAATACTACAGGTCATCTGCTGGGTAATTCGAATCACTTACTGGAATACGTAAATAGGAAGTTTTGATTTAATTGTTAACGTCCGACATTTTCTTCTGGCTTGTATGATGAATGATTTTGTGATTTTTCGAATATTAATCCAAACATAAATCGTGCTAACATGTTACGAATGAATGGTTTCGATAATAGAATAATTGATGGACAAGTGAATTATAATACTAATAACAGAAATTCAATAATAATATAATAATTCTGAAAAACTCAATTGAAAACTTATCAAATCAAATTATAAACTGTCAAAAACAAAATTGATACGCTGTTATCTTTTTTGATGCATTGTGGTTTTGAATGCAGGCACAAGTAATATTATTAAACTTCATTTGAAATCGAATCAGATGGTCCCAGAAGCTTTTGTTGACATCCATTAAGATCTTACTGTTACATCGTATAGAAATGGCTATTATAACGGAAATATGAGCAAATGCTTACATGCCACTTTTATATTCGGAAGGAAAATAAAACCCCCTATAAAAATTTAAGTATGTCGTTCCTCAAAATCAAAACTTAGATTTCTGTCTAACTGGATCTCACTATTTAAAAGCAAAACCCCCTAAAAAAGAAGTAAAATAATACTTATACGCTACAATGGCTATTTAGTCCACGACTGACTCTTCAATTAGAGTAAAGAGTTAGGAATCTAGTAGTAGTCGCCGTGGTCTAGTAGGTAGTGTGTTGACTTATTAGACTTAAAGCCGGGGTTCGTATCTTAGCTCAGACATTAAAACGACAAAATACACAGAATGGAAACTAGAGTTTTACAGTTTACCTTCCATTGAGAAAGTATATTCCAATATTACCAAAAAGTATTTCTGTCCCTGTTTTGTTTATTTATGTTTTTTTAGTTTTCGGGGTAAGTTTTTTATAACGGCGAGAGTTAATTAAAAATGGAAAATTTGTTAATAAATAATAAAAACAACTAATAACAATATAAATTTTTAACTTTTTCTTTCAAGAAATTAAAAAATATTGGCAACTTTCAGCAAGAAAATTTTTTTATGAGCAGTACGTCTTATTTTGATCTTGTAATTACCTCTTGCACAAGAAACTATATTCATTGTGACCGAAAATCACACGCATTTCGATTAATATAAATAATAATATAATAAATATTTAAGAATTTAAACTTTACACTTTTCATTGAAGAAATTAAAAAATATTCCAAATTATCCCTTTTTTAACACAAAATAAATGTTTATTTACATTTAGTTTTTCTACTTTAACCGCCAGTTTTCACTGGCACATTTGATTCGCAAAACATTATATTTTTTTTCTCCCTCTACGAGGAAGGTGATCAAAACGAAATATGAAACAAAAAAATATTTCTTCGCCGACTTTCTCTCAGCAGATTTCTGGCAAAAACTCTGAGAGTAACTAAACCATGAAAAAGTTTCTCAAAAAATCTGTCGTTCGGAGTCGACGTTAAACTGTATCCCACCACTCAGGCTCCTTTACATTCCTTGGAGCTGGAGAATATCTAGGGTGATATTCATTCCCAAGGCTGGGAAACCGTCCCACACTAGGGCGAATGATTATAGACACATAAGTCTGTGTTCCTTTCTTCTGAAGACACTGAAAAGAGTCATTGATGTTCATATTCCCAACATGCGTGCACGAGATGTAAATCAGTGGAGACTGCACTACACTCTCTTATCTCTCGGGTGGAAAAGTCCATGCAAGTTAGGGAATACACTTTGGCCATTTTTTTGGACATTGAGGGCGCATTTAATAACGTCGACCAGGACGACATAGTTAGGGCTCTTGGTTCTCTGAACCTGGGACAGAATCTGGTCAGGTTCATCGAGCTTCTCCTCAAGTCGAGGATAGTAACCTCCACAGTGGGGGCCACAAATTATCAGAGAATGGTTCGTAGAGGCACGCCGCAAGGCGGTGTTCTATCGCCACTTCTCTGGAACCTTGCAGTCAACTCACTCTTGAGGGGGCTGGAACACTCTGGCAATGACGCCATTGCTTACGCTGACGACATTGCCATTGTCGCGTCGGGAATTTGTCCGCAGACACTGTCGGACAAGTTGAACTTGGAGCTGTCAATTGTACTGGACTGGTGTAGGGATTTTGTCTATTAACCCCTCCAAGACCGATACGATTCTTTTCACGAGAAGATATAAAATTCCAACCTTCTCCCTTCCTAGAATATACGGTACCAGACTCACGTTGAGACCCGAGGTTAAATATCAGGGCCTGATCTTTGATCCCAATCTCAGCTGGATGGCGAATGTGGCTGCTAGGGCATGTAAGGCAGCGTGTGCTGCTAACTGCGGTCGGAACCAGATGGGGTCTTCGCCCAAGGATCATGCGTTGGATATATTCTACGGTCATCGAACCCAACCTCTTATAAAGTGTTGCTTTCTGGTGGACTGCTCTGGACAGACAACACAACGTCAGACATCTTGACAAGGTCAAAAGGTCTGCGACCTTTTATATAACTGCCGCTCTGCGCACCACCCCCACGAAAGCCTTGTTCGCAATGCTCAACTGGTTTCCTACTGTGCTTCTCGCTAAGCATGCGGCTAAGTTTGTTGCGACTAGACTTAATGCCCTGTCTCGTTGGCACATTGTACCCAGTGGCCCCCGTGAACATCGACTATCTGCCTGCTGAATATTGTCCCGATAGGGGTTTCCACTTTCTGATTCCGAGTAGGGACGACTGGAAGCCTAATACGGTTGTCCCCCCGGAAGTCCTGGAAATATATATACCGACGGCACTAAACTCGATAATGGGGTTGGAAGCTGTGTCTACTCTGGGAAACTGGACCCGAACATTTCTCTCCGTGTGCCGGACTAGTGCAGCCTGTTTCAGGTGGAGATGACGGCAATTTACCGGGCCGCTCAATGGATCCTCGTCAACGGTGCTCATTTAACTCGCGTCTCGGTCTTTTCTGATAGTCGGGCCGCGATAAGATCTCTATCCGGTTTCGTGAATAACTCTAGGATCGTTAGGGAATGTCGCCGCTGTCTCGACCTTCTTTCTGGGCGCTTCACCAGTGTCTCACTAGTGTGGGTCCCCGGACACAGTAACATTCCGGGAAACTGTAGGGTCTTCTTTCGGGACGCTAACACATCCTGGGTCAATGAGGAGTCCTGCTCCACCGCTAGACTCACCTGGCCCTTGATGGATAGAAGGCGTACAAACCAATTACTTGGTCTTGGTCGTGACGTCATCTCAACCACAGTGGCCGTGCTTACAGGTCATTGCGTTATGGGTAGACACGCGGAGAGAATGAGGCTCCCATTTCACGGCTCCTGCCGTAGATGCAGATCCGCTGAGGAAGAGGAGACTGTTAACCACTTTCTTTGTCAGTGCCCGTCTCTTGCTAGGTGTAGATATAGGTTATTTGTCTCTCCATTTCTTGTCAGCTTGGCGGAGCTATATTGATATCAAGGATATAGCTTCGTTCATCAAACTTTCTGGCTGGTTTTCCAGTGCGGGGTAGTCGTGCTTTTGTTGTGCAGCCCTTCCGCTGACCAACTTCTTCTTTTCCCTGATTTTGGTGGAACTTGATTAGTACAGGGACTGCGTTCACCCGTGGCATCACAACGGGCCGCTATGCGTGCTCAAGTGAGCTTTACGATAACAGAGCTACCACTCCGACCTAACCCAACCACTCAGGTATAAAATTAACGCACACAACATGAATGGTATGAGAAGCTAGGCCTTAATCCTGACTGAAGGGTTGTAATGACCAATTATGTATGTATGTATTCTAATTCTAGTCTAATCTAATTTGAATATTTGGCATTGGTGAATAGCATGCGTAACCATTACAAATAAAATACAGAGAAAACAGTCAATGATCATGCGAAAAAACATCGTAGTATATTTTGGAAATGATGAAAATGTTCAATAAGACCTTAACGAACTCACCGTCATGGAAAAAATTTATGATTTTTGTATAACTATCCTAGCTCTAGAACTGCAAAACATAGAGGGAAATTTATATAATTTGTATAATTTATAAATTTAATTTGACAAAAATTTGGCAACTAATATGCTGGAAATGAATATGTTTATTAAGTACTTGCAGTGGCAATGACTCAAAGAATATCGAACTTATTTAGGTTTTAAAACTTTCCTATATTTTCATACGCTATAACACAATATAAATATAAAATATTACCGGATTTTTATTGTTGAATTTGGTTAATTCGAATCCATAGTTCAACGTTATTTATTAAAACCTTAAATGAATGAATATTTGGGTTTAAAATGAGAATTTAAAGTTACGGTAACTTCAACAATGAAAGCCACATTTAAGTCTCGGAGCCATGATCATGAATTGTTTAATAAACCATGCAACCCAACTGCATATCGTTGAATACATTCCCCTCTCTTTGAAAAATTTTTATTATCCTCTTACACTCGCAGTCATAAAAGTTTATTCATTATTGTCTGCCTGCATATTTCTCGAAACTTTTACTGCCAGTTTATTATTATTTTTTTTGTGTTTCTGTTTTCCAGTAGTAAATAATTGTCGTTGTTGCTGTTGGTGAAAAAAGTCGAACACAAACCATAATTCATTTCAGGGGAAATAAAACTTTTTTCCAGCGTACTATATACATACCCCCTATGATTTTTTTTAGATGGGTAAGTGCTTTGTTACGTACAACCCTGTTGAAATCAGTATTAGTTAATTCTACTTGTTGGCCTTTGTATACGATTATGCACATACATAATTCTATAATTGCGGACTTAGATTTAACCGATAAGATTTTGTTCTTATTTTTAATTTGAAAAATATGTTTTCATCAGTTTTTTCCACCTAATTAACAGAGACGCCGTCAATGTTTACACTTAAATTTACACGTTTAATTCTGAAAAATTGGTACGACTTAATATTTTGTTTAAAAACTTATCAAACGTAGATAGAAAGAAGAGTTTAAAAAGTTGTATTTGGTGTCAACAAAATAAAACCTAAGAGCTTCGAATTTTGAAACGATTGACTTACAGATCGTCGCACAACATTAAAATGTTATTAATTCCAACCATATTTACTTACAACTTAATCTCTTTCAACTCTATTGACATATACATACATACGTCTAGAAGTCAAAAACTATCTTACCTATGCATGGTAGATATTTCAAATAAAATCAGATGAACTTAGTTTACATTTTTATATAAACAAATAAACATCAGAACTTAAAAATAAATAAATTATCAGAACTTAACCGCCGTCATTAACATTTCTTTGAGAATGCCGTTGGCCAGGCCATTATTGTCAACGGCGAGAACTATAAGTCGATGATTACCAACTTCTTTTGGTCTAAATTGGATGATCTAACCAACAACGGAATGTAGTTTCAACAGGAAGGCATTATCGGCCACACATTAAGACTTTTAAAGGAACAAATAAATTTAAATTTAAAAATGGAAAGCGCTTAATGAAAGACCGTATATATGCGTATTACAATGAGTAAATTCCGTTGATTAACAAGCGTATAGCAAATACGTAATTTACGAAAGATTTACAAAAAAATGCCAAAAAATTATGGGTCTAAAAACAAAAATCGTCAGATAAAATTTTTTTAAAAACATCATAATTTTATAATAAACTAGCTGTGCCATGCGCGTGTTGCTGCGCCACCAACAAAAATAAATTTGAAGAAAAGACATTACACAAATATCCAATTAATTTTTAATCATTTTATGGATTTTGTTTCCCGTTGTCCAGATGATAAAGACGAACGGGCCTGAGTAGTACTCATTCGATCAGTTTTTAATTTCACTTGTCGTTGTTCAAGTGATTCATGTGAACGGGTCTCAGCGGCTTGTACTCGAAGATTTTCCAGTCTCAATGTTTCTCGAGGTTCAGGTCCACCAATTGATTGTCGCTTTGGAGGCATGATTGCACTGTAACGACGTGAAGAATGCGTTTACATTTATTAGAATCTCACATATACCCAATCCAATTGAACCCAATAGCATTTTTAAAAATTTTCCAAAATTAAAATGTTTCAAACTTGTGATTGACATATATGTTATGGGAATAAGTTATACTAAATGTTATTAAACTCATAAATGATGAATCCTAAAATATCTGGTATTTGTCCGATCAACACATGGTCAAATACATAGTTTACGATTCAATTAATTTTGAATAATTCTCAGTAGCGCTATCTATCGGAATATATCCTGTCGGATATTGGTCATACAAAATTAGAAACTTTCGCCGGCTCATGCGCAACAACTTTGCTAAAGATCATAATATGATCAAATGCACAGTCTACGATTTAAATAATTTATAGTAATTTTCAGTTGCGCCACCTGTCGGAAATTGGTCGTACCAACTTAGGAACCTTCCCCGGCTCATGCGCAACAACTTTGCTAAAGATCATAAATGATCAATTGCATAGTTTACGATTCTATTAACTACATACAAACAAACAGTCATTTTTATATATATAGATAGATAGATTACAGTTCTATGCAAGGAATAGCACATTTTTCATTGATATTGGGCCTATTTCTGTTCGATTTAGAAAAAATTGCATAAATATCTTACTTTTTATTGTAATTGGATATAAAAAAAAAGCAGAGCAAAACTTTTTAATTAACATTTTATTTCGTAATTCAAACAGAACCTAATCAAATCGTGGTATTCGGATACGAAATTCTGAAGTTACCTCGTCTTGAATTTTTGCAATTAAGTGTCATGAGACATTCGTGAAATATAGTTCAATTCCTGGATGTGAGACGGAATATATGACCGGTGATAGTTCTTCTGCCTTGAAGAACTCACATAATTTTAGTTGTTTACTATTGATATCAACTTTTATGTAACCTTACAACTTGTTTCCTGACTCTTTAACTATTTCTATCTTTCTTATTTTGAAAATCCATTCTAATTGCAGTTGATACGAATGTTGATGATATTTATATTGTGATATAAAATATGAATAATAATCATTTGGTAAATAGAACAGCATTATAAATTTTTTTTTATCAATACTGCTAAAATGATTCGAATATTTTTTTTTTTTTAATTAGGAACAAATTATAAAAAATTTGATTATGGTATTGGCATGAAATAATAAAAGAATATATGCCTTAAATTTGCCCTACAATAGTATGAACAGGAAGCTTTTTATTTGTCACAAACATTTCAAATTCATATATTTATTGCCTTAATTGCCTGCTCATCGCAACATAATCTTATTCAATATTTACAATGCAAGAAACCAATGTTCAACAATAGATCACACTAGAGATGATCGATCCAGTGATTTTTGAAGAACGTTGTTCTCAGTGCACGTGATTTGTTAATCACTGTTCTTTAAAACAGTGACTGTAATCACAGTATTCCAAAAGAAAACAATAATGACAATAACGTATTTTATTAAGTCGTACGAAAGAGACAACTAGATACATACTACGAAAAGACTACTAAACGAAATCAAAGTGGTGTCATCAATGTTATTATTTTTAATGTATTTTTTTTTTATATATTAAGTTTGACAATTAAGTTTCACAGAAAGTTCATGTATAAAAGACAAAAGGAAACAATCAGCATCATCTGATAGTAATTCTGCCTCGTTCAAAATAAAATGAAATACATTTGAGTATGTAACAATTTTGAAAGAACGACATTTTTAGAAACTGTTATTTGGCAATTTCAATCACTGTAGTTACCAGTGAATTATCAATCACCGTGATTAAATCACAGTTTTGAAAATATCGCTCATCTCTAGATCACACATATAAGGACATACTTTCAATACAGGTATTCCCCGACTTACGACAGGGATATGTTCCTTGTCATCGGTAGTAAGTCGAATTTCATATAAAAAAATTTAAGAAAAAAATTACATATTGTACTAATAACTTTGAAGGCCAGTTCCAGCCATTTTCGGGATGATATAAAATTATTCACTTAAAAAATTCTGACTTACCTAATGTAATTTATTATTTGTACTGAAATATCTATGTAAATCGATTTTTTACTTTCTTTTTTTTTAATTTTTCTCATATATTTTAAGTATTCCCCGCAACTACATATTTGTCTTCTTTAAGTATTCTCTATGAAAAAATTGGAAAAAAATGTTCGTTAATGCTAATAGTAGGAAGTCGAACGGTCATAAGCCGGGGACTACGTGTAATTAAATTAAATTATAAATTATTTATATTACAAAATATTAACTTTATTAAAGCCATACAAAACTATTATTATGTATTACTATTACTAAAGACATTGCTCTGGATGTGGTAGACAATTCCTAAAGCCACTCGCAATTTTTAAAATGTCCACAACAAACGCTTTAAACCTAATATTAGATCAGATATTACCTAATGTGTAGTGGAGTAAAATATTGTGCCGACCAAATGCAACGAATCTTACTATAAGTTTGTCTTATTAATACGTTAACATGATTTGTCCATATAAGCCTGTCATTGACAAATATTCTTTTCCTCATTACTATTTACACACTTACCGTGGTCGAATGATGGATGAATTTTATCTCATAAATTATTAAATATCACAATATTTACAGCTAAAGCTTGTTTTGGCCTGCACATTCTACAATGCAAAAGTTGTTTTGACAAACCATTGATTCAAATAAAACTAGATACACAAAGAAGCTCGATGTTTTCAGTGCGATATTAACAATGGAAAATTGAAAAGAGCAAATTTTCATTTGCATTATACCAAAAAAAAATATGTTGTTGATCAAAATGTCACATACAGTCTCGGTCAAAATAACCCAAAAAACCATAGTATTAAACAAATAATTTTTATTCCATATAAAATTGATAAAAAATGTAATAAATTAAATGTATTTCAAATTTTAATCAACAAAATATGTCGTATTAAAAACAGTTATATTTTGTTGCGTAACAGCTACTCTTTAGGACATCTGCATATTTTTTATTGAACAAAATTATTTGTTGTGTCAAAACCAGATTTATACTTTTATTTTACAATTTTCCACAAATTTTCATATTGGACTGAAATGCTGAGGCATTTTGTCGGCTGTCATCCATACTTTACGATTTTTCCGTGATATGAACGGCTTATTTATTATTAGGAAATCTACTGCTCTAGGCACTAAAGTATAAAGATCTTTTTTAAATTCTCGTACAATACATAAGATATATATGAATCGTTTTTACGTTATATAATTGGTCTTACATTCTTACTTTAAATAGATGTTAGTATTATAGTATATTACTATTATAGTACGTTAGGTCGGTTAATTCAGCTTTAAGGTAAGCTGCATACGTATTAATTATAAAAGGGACAGCGGCAGTAAAGCATAACCAAAACAAATAACAAATAAACAGTTGATTAACGTTCTTTCGCGTTGTATTTGATACATATATCGCGTTTTTAAAACCTGTATTTCATGCATGTTATTGTATTGATGGCATTAATCCTCCCATTTCCAGTACAAATCCATTCACTATTAGCACTAATTCTCTCATTGCTGCGAATAGTAGTAGCCTAAATGCAAAGATAAATATTCTAACAAATTTTTTCAAAGAATTGGTTTATATCAAAAATTATTGATATAATGCATGTTCCCTAGATTCGATTGGTAGATACATGAGAATTGCAAATTAAGTGGGATTTCAACGAAAACCACCAATTCAATAACTTGCGTTCACTAAAAAAAAGAGGTATGGGGGAAAATTGGCATAAATACTACTAAAAACTTACTTTGTAGTATAAAAAATAGCATATTTAGTTTTATTTTAACTAAACGTAAGAAAATTAACAAAAAAAATTATTGGAATATTTATTTTCGCTTATTTATACCGAAAATAAATGAAGAGTTCTTATAATTATAAAAAACTGAAATGTGGTTTATGCACCATAAATCACACAACAACAATAATAGAGAGAATACAGTATTTTCCAAAAGTACCTGAGAAAAGAAATAAATCTTCAAAACCTACTCCATTTTAAGAGATATTTGTAAAATAGAATTGACCATATAAGTATGAGATGTGTATACACTCTCGTTTATTTGGATGGAAACCAAGTTTTTCTATTCACAATTGAAGTCCCTAAAGGTTCTTTGATTTCGTTCTCTATTCACGAGATGAATTCTAGCGATGAAAATGATATTTTACCATATGATTAATACATATCAACTAGTGTTGATGGTGACGTGGAACCAATTCCAAAACGAACCCTATAATTATTCAGTCATTAATTTTGGGTTCTTTTTTAAGGTTTTAGAACGAATCATTAATTCTTATATGAAGCTAGAGTAACTACGGTACGTTTTTACCTTTTAAAAACGTTTAAAATAATTATACGCTCGTAGATTGCGAATGAAATAAAAATAAATCTGTGTTTAGTTTTAATTAAAATTCTTCATTATATCGCACAATTCTGTGTGCCACTGTTCACACCTTTATGTAAACAACAACAATTGCTTTGTTTGTTATTTCTTTGTTTACACCCTTTGCATAAACAATAACAATTACTAGACAACTGTTCTTTGTAACGGAGATCTTCAAAACACGATAACTCTCTTCACACAAGACTGACTGAACTTCACTGACGCAGTCGCCTGCTTTGCTTTGCCTTTTATATCGCAAAGTAAACAGTCTGATGAATGTTCTTGATAGCGAACGTTCATGACTTTGGCTTCTCAAAATCTCTATAAATGTAAAATTCCTTGTTTACGTTTATTATTGTAGTGTTGTTGGTATATTTTTGCATTTTTTATGCTCGTGTTTGCTGTTATATTAAGCAGTGCAATAATTTGTAAACAAGTTCATTGTTTTGTTTTTGTAGCTTTGTTTATAATTTTAATGTTAAACGAAGTAAAAGCAAAATACCATTATCTAAATTTTTTTCATTTTCGTAACAATATATATATAACAATATATATATATATATATATATATATATAATAAATGAGCCACATCTTATGTAACCACCAGTTTATCACCAGTTTGTGGTTAGTTGTTGATGTACATTACATCCTCGGCTATGTCCAAGAACACATTCACCGAACTTGGTTTAATTGAATAAAGACTAAATCTACCCAAGCTATGATGAGTTCACCAAAAGAAGAAATAGACCGGGATAATCTAGGCCACCTATTGTGATATGTTGGTCTCGTATATGTAGGTAGTTTGGATTTAAGTGTCCCCATTCGATGTGTAGTTCGCGCTGCTCTACTATGTGCAAAAAATAACTGAAACTTGAAAATGACCATACTTTTATGGGCTTTTCATTAACAACTCCTTGAACGTTTCCATTACTTCCCATTACTATTACATATTACATATTACACATTACATATTTTACTTATAGTACGAATGATATAAAAAGTATAAAAAACCATTTGGTTCGTGTTTTGGTCTTAAGAGAATAAATATTATTCACAACGATTTTTTAGCTTGTCGATAAATAATAATCGATTAAAAACAAATCCATTTAAGTACAATGTTTCTATTTATTATTGAGAAGAAACGAAGGTTTGTTAAAAATTTCAAAAAATTCATTTCAACTTTAAATTAAAGACTATTTCGAAAATTCGTTTGTTGCGATTGTAAATTAAAATACCGTGATTGATTCGCAAGTGACATCAACGTTTATTACAAATAGTACGACAATTTTGCTGGCGTTGTTATCATTATTATCCAATTTGGTAATGGTTAAATAAAAAAGTTGTGAAAAATTTTACTTTTACGACTTTCTTATCATTCCTATTTTGCCATACTTATTCTTCTTCCTCTTTACAATGATACATTTGTATGTTTGTCGTCAGCAATTTTGTGTTGTGACCGACAACTTTAAATGGCAATAATCGCGTTGTGAGTTTCCTGCAAATTATCACGGTGTGCGCAAACAAAAAACGCCTCAAGTGCTTGTCTGCGTTGACCTCATCGCTTCTGCATTTAGTTTTACTTGCAGCTCAGCATGGAGATCAATTTATATTGAGTAGGATTGATTTAGAATACTCACTAGTGCCGTAAGGTAGCGATGTTTGTGTTGGATGATATCTGTGATTTTAAGTAGAAAAATTATAGCAAAAGCACAAATCTATGTTGGAATAACTTCAAATTCTCTGTGTTTGTGAAAAAATATATAAAAGTATTTAGCAAAGCACCTATTTAGTGGCTTTTTCGTTGTCTATTTTTATCATCATAACATTTTTTTACACAATACGCATGCATGTGTATATATACAGTGGCTCACAACTTATTTCATCCAGCACACTTAAAAAATTAAACTCATATACTTTCGAAAAGTAACAAGGTATAAAGAAATTCAATAAGAGCTTATAGAATATATTCAAGAATTAAAACAGCTTTTTTTAGACTGCAAATAGTTTAATTAATTAGAGTTGGGGGTTCTGATTACATTATTTGAGATCCCAAATCTATTAAAATGTTTCATTACATTATCAATTTTTTCTCTATATAAACCAATTGGGAAATTTCATTTACCGTCTTCCTGATTTGTCGAAAATTGAGTATAACTTTCATATCTTCTTTTGAATAATTTCGCCCTTTTCACGAACCTTAGGATTAAATATTGTAATCATTTAAAAAAACAGTAAATTGGATATTAAAAATGCATTGTTAAAGGAACAAAACTAAAAATGTTTTAATTATGCGTCGTCCTCTTGAAAAACAACTCTTTCACCAATTAACGACTTATATTGGAAGAAAATTAAATAGAATAGAAAAGCAAAGAATAAATCAAATGTAATAGAGATCTAACTTATCTTGTATTTTAATTATATGTCGACCACTGTGTACATAAAAATCCTTTTTTTCAGGTTTCACCCATAAGATATTATGGAACACTTAAAAAAATTACAGGCAAAAATATAGAAAGTTTCAAAACAAAATAAAAATTTTGGTAAATTTTAATCGCACATTATGCACTTAAGGGGTATTGTTACAACTTGCCTTTAACTAAAGGGAGGATTTTAACGGGCAGATAAATTGTTTTTTTTATTATTATAAATACACAATAAGGTAAAAGCGAACGTTTAGCTAAAGGGAAGATTATCGTACTTGTAACTTCTAAAATTCAGTTTTATGGCAACTTCAAATTTAAACAAAATTAATAAAGAAAAGCACATCGTTCACACTGCGTTTTTAAAGATCTTTTTTAATTTGGCAGCAGTTATTAATACAGATCCGGCCTTGCCATAGTTTTAAAAACACTTAACATTATTTTATCTGTAAATTGTAATAACGGAAAAAAGTTAAAGGTGACTTTAAAGTTGTCTTGAGCTAAAGTTACATTTTACCAAACCCAGCATAAACTCTCTTTGATAGTTACTCTACTCTAAACTGTGGCATATACTGTGGTGGATAAATGCTTTTATAATAAAGATATAAATAAAAGGATTCTTGTAACCGGCAGTGTTTGCCGTTGGTTATGCTATAACAATTGCCGATCTTATCTTAGTAAGGGCAAAAGGAGATTGCATAATAAAAACCAAGGCAAAGTTGTTGCCGATTTGAGTCTTCATTAGAATCTGATTTATTTGTGGCCAAAGGGTTCTTTTTATACAAAAATTTTCATATATTCCATATTATTCTAACTTACTTTAATTTATATTCTATCTTGCTTAATCCTATCCCATATACATATGTACCTGCTCTAATTTCGACAGTCTCAACTTGAAGAATTGACCAATCATATTGTCTTCAAATTGAGGAATTGAGTGACTTTATCAATGACACTCAATTACCAATATGAGCCCTTTAAACATTCGTCACATTTCATTCAAGTGCAGCTTGATCGATTTTTGTTTATGCTTGTAGTATGTGTCGCATGTGTATGTACGTGTGTGTGTTTAATGTTCTGTACAGTACAGTTAAAGTACAGCAGTGTGTAGTGAAAGAGCACACTACAGTACATAGTGTCTTAAATTTCTGTCGGTCTTTTTAACATCAGGTATTTTTCCCTACTATTACACAAGCTTAAAACAAAATAAAACAAAGACATACATCTGCGGTCTCAAACAATAACACCTTAAGTTAAAATTTTTATTTATTTATTAATTACAATACATTTACAAATTATATCATATTTATTATGAACTGAGAAACTGTAGTGTAGCACACCAGAACCTCTGGTAGGAATCGTACCCACGAAACTCACGCTAATAATCTAGCATGCTACTCACTAGACTACCATTTTAGACTACTATTTTATGTATAGAATTCTTCCTGAAGAAATTGACACAGTGCATCCGAAAAATTTTATTGCGCAAATAAAGCGACTTATACGGGCATGGTTAAAATTATGCTGTTAAATACATACATACATATATCGGTTTATAAAGCTCAGACGATTCACTTTAAGGACTTTATAGTGTTTTCACACCGAGTGGTTTTAATGCAAAAGTTGGTTTTAACGTTAAAACCAAAAATAAAACCTGATTTTACCATACAAAATTATTGTGTTAAAACCAAAATAAAACCTTTTTTGAATTGGTTTTAAGTTGGTTTTATGAAATACAACCTTGTTTTCGATGTACTAAATGTACTAAATCAGAGCTACCAGCTCTGAAAACCTGAAAACAGCTGATAAAAACAAAAACAAATGTAAATAAATAAATAAATGAAATAATCATTTATTTTCTATTAAAAAAGGAAAAATTTGGAATATTTTTAATTTCTTCAATGAAAATTTTAAAAATTTGTAAATATTTAATTATTAATCAAAATGTGTGTTGTTTCTGGTCACAATGAATATAGTGTCTTGTGCGAAAGGTAAGTCAGAAGCTAAATATATCAAGAGGAAATAAGGCATATTGCTCATAAATTTTTTTTCTCGCAGTCATAAATGTCATGAATTTAAAACCAATTTTAATAAAACTTGCAGTGTGAACGCAAAATCAGCTGTTTATGGTTTTAATGCTAAAATCAGGTTTTAAATTTTGGTGTGAAAACACTATTAAATTACTAATTTTACGAAAATATTTGATTTGATATGTGAATTTCAACAGAAATACCTTACTAGCAGCAGTCAATGCCGTTTTTCGTATGTCTATTTGCATGAATTTTATCATCTGACTGTCTTCACACAAGATAGTTTTCCATGAACTTTAAAAATATAATTGCTTAAAATATTTAGAATTCCAAAGAAATTTCTTGCTTGTTTACTTGTTCGCATGCAATTCGATACGGGATGAAAATAGCAACAAGCACAACAAAACTGCCGCAAAAAGAATTTACAAATACGCCACCAAAATCAATATTAATAGAGAATTGCACCCGAAGGCCCTTTACCCTTTGTCTAACCACCATTAGAAACTAAAAAAATATTTTCTGTGGTATATCAGGATCGAAACATTCACAAAGTTGAGCATAAAATTGAATCTGAAGGCATTAAAAAGGAAAGGGATAAAATGAAAGCATATTCTAAAAAACAGACAAAAAATAGTTGGGGAAACGAAACCAAGCCTTTAAAATATTGCTTTACAACATGTCCCAAAGCGCCAGCAACCACTCACCGTTATTACCATCACCATTATTATTTATTCTTGTAGTGTTATTGTTTACATTTATTCTTGTACATTCTGATTGTTGAAGTGATCAGACGTGTCTATGTTTGAGCTCCTGCAAAATTTTTGTGAAGTGCCAGTATCCGTGTTTTTGAAATTTTGATATAAACAGTTTATCTATTTTATATATTTTCTATGCTTACATTTAAATCTCAACATAAAAATAAATCAATTCTACAGTGCACAATAACAATTTGAAATTTATCAAATTGAAAAAAGAACGCATAGCAACAGTATATAGAATATTCTGCAATATTCAAAATTTACAAAAACTAATATACAACGAACAATATTATTCTTATTTTTGATGACTCATCTACAAAATCAGACAACTGCAATTAAAACAACAACAAACTTACACAGTATTTTTAATCCTATTAATCCTAACACCTACATAACAACATTAAAAAAAAGATTAAAGATTAATTCTATATACTAAACAAAACATAAACAATATATAAAACAATTGAAACAACAATTTTGTGTAAAAACAGTTCGCGCCAATGTGATAATATTTAATAAAACAGAAATACAAAACGATAACAATAAACAAAACAAAATTACAAAAGGACAACAATAAATTCAAAACAATAACAATCAATTCACAGTCAGCTGATTTCTCCCAACAAAAAAACATACAAATAAACAAACAATAAAAATTTAAAACAAAACAATACGAAACATATGCAAATTGAATATAAAGAAAAGAAAAGAAATTGAAATAAAGATCAAAACAAAACAAAATCAAATACACAAACAATAACTAAGATCGGAACAGTTTAAACCGTTTTTTTTACACCAATTGAACATAGAAACACCATTAATATCATCACAATCTTAAACTTCCCTCCAGAAATTTCCTGTTATTTTTTTGTTGTTCATTATCTAAATAATAGGAAATATTGATTGTGTTGGTTTTATACTGGCAGTGGTGGCACCAACAAATGAACTCTTTAGTATGTATATCCACTGTAGGCATGTTCTAATTATTTATTTATCTTTGTTTTTCATTTTTAAATTTTTAGATATTTGTATGTACGTTTTAGACTATTGCAGACATCTACATACAATAACGTTTACATATACATAAGTTCATAAGTAACTAATGTAATATCATTCATGAGCTGTAGCTACTATTTAGTAAACAATGTTTATAAATATCTGTCCCAACTATTCTAATCCAACTGTTCAATCACATAAATGGCGTAAAAATATCATCAGTCAACCCAATAGTTAGTTTTAGTTTGAAGGATCAATGTTGAGTTATACTTCTGTCAAAAAATATGTGGAATCTTAAGATGAAACCAGAAAGGGAAAGCTTCCAATGTTACAAAACCAAGCGAGTATTTTTTCGAATGTGTGACAGTATCTCAGCGAAGTCGGGTTACATCTTGGATGAGCTCAGGAATTTTAGGCACTAGCATTCCATCATCATTTTTCGTAGCGGATTCCGTTCACATTCACTGCAATTTCGGTCTCACCTTCAAAAAATTAAGGGCCAACCACGGTGCCACACCAAAATCCGCACTAGACAGGTGCTCGTTGTGGGTGAATTTCATCGATTGCATAAGGATTTTCTGATTCCCAATACCGTAAGTATTTTGTGTTAACTAAACAGTTCAGGTGACTCTTTTTTAAAAAAATTGGCATTAACATACTTTGCCTCTATGCCTATTGAATACATTGCTTGGGCTGCTGAATTGAGCTCCATATTTGGCTGAATTTTGTATAGCTAATGTTGACGAATTGATGTATTCGGGTTTTCTTTTCTTTTTGTATTAGTGTGACCGACTAGTACGCGCAACAATTTTTCTGTCTATAACCGGCCTAGTTTCATAATAATGGGAGTAAACAATGCAATGTGGCAGCTGCTAATTTTGAGAGTTGACTTATTAGCGCAAAAAAATAACACCAAATTTAAAATTTTCGCTATTAACGAGACACCCTTTATTTTTAACTTATAATCAAAAACTGAATGTTAAATTTAAAATATTTAAAAGACTTTTAATTTACTTCTAAATATTTAGACAAATCGAATTATGGATAACAAAGCAGCCAGTATTACAACAAAAATTAATTGTGGTTATTTGTTTTGTACGAACTAATATTAGTCAGACTGTAAATGGCTCATTCGGGTCTTCGTTTGTCTCAACAAATTTATATCCGCCGCCGTAGTTGTCTTTCAGTAAAACATTTTCACTGTTATTACGAAAATAATAAAACAAACAAAGACACGAAAACGTGGATTGCGAACGAGTCAGCCATTCACATGTTCTGCTAGACAGTCAGTCAGTTTGTTCTTGCTTCAGTCAGATTTTTCGTATGTTCTCTTTGATGATGTAAAAGTTTGAAAGTCAAATCAGTTGCCAAGCAACACAGCATGGAAAGAAAAAATGTGTGTGTATTGTATGTAAAACAGGAACAATAGCTATGAAAACATAAAATACATGCATAAATATATGGCATACATGTTTTACAGTGTTTAACGGATATTTTCAATCCGTCTGTTATAACTTTTATGTAGTGAGGCACATTAGAGAAATATATCGATTTCGATATGATACAATATATCGATTTATCACAAAATTTATCGATGTTTTCTCCGCATTAATGAATTCACTATTGTGTAGTAGAGCACTACGATCTGACGAATTATCGTTCTACCCTCAGTCTATATAGGGTAACCTCTCCATCCATATAGGGCGTCTTTCCAATACGTTGTAAAACTTTAGAATCCTGGTCGTTTAACTATTTACTTATTACTTGATAAACACCCAAGTGTTTTTTTCAGAGATATGTTAATCCGTTACAGGTTCCAAGAATGCGTTGTTGGAATTCATTGTCTTCATTATCATCTATTGGGCTTTAATCCATACCAATTCTAAAACAAGTGTTCTTGGAGTCTACGATCCCCTTCAGGCTTTTCCTCTATAGTCTGATACATAATTACCCAATAAAATTTAAATTATCCTACAATGTTCTGGCTTCATCAGAACCGTGAACTATCCTCCAAGAACTCTGCTCTTTCTGTTATTTCCCCCTAATTCTGACATGACCTAAGCCAGCTTTCCATTCTAATTTCGAGTCAACATGATAAAAGCTGAGTGTTCTGATGCTTTTTCGATTTTATTGAACGCATCTTTCGATGCCGTAAACTTTTGCTCGAAATTAACTCGCGAGTTTTCCGATGGCCTCTGAATACTTCACTCTGCAGCCAAATATTTCCGCTTCTATACACCTTAAATAGCAACGATTACATGACGATTGTTTGAAAGAAACTCAAAATTCTTCTACAAAGTATTTGTATATATTTGAATCACCAATTCTTAGGTCATTTTTTGCTTGACATATCATGGCAAAGTGAATGCTATCATTCAGTCATCTGAAGCAAGACCAGATGCGTATCACAACAGGGAACAATAACAATGGTTCTTTAAAGGCACTGGTTGAAGTAAGCTATGAACCACTGTAGTAAACTTTTGTTTGCTTAATAGTTTGTCTGTATGTAAATGTTTTTAAGCGTATGAGTATAGGGATCCAAATGAGAAGCTCCGTAAGGCAGCAGGTATGTTGTGTCATATGGTTTGTGTTCTTGTGGTTTTTTTTTTGTTTTAATGATGTGAGTGTATTTGACATGCTTTTTTTTCTTTTATGACATTCGCAGTTTATATAATCAACGGTATTTTATTAAATATCTTTTAGAAATTTGATGTTTTACACGTTTTATTTTACATTTTTATGCTTTTATTTTGAATATTTTAAAGTTTGAATTACAATTGAACATAAAAGTATATTTACTTGAATGTATATTTACATTGTATTCCATTTTATACAATCAATTTAATACACAATGTTTTGAAGTTATTTTCTCTTTCAGTAAGTTCATTATAACTTGTCATTTTCAAATTATTAATTTAAAAAAAAAGATCTAATTTTGAAAATTATATCTACAGTTTAATAGAGCATAGGCGACAATAGTCATATTATTTAATAAAAATTAACATTTAGCAATTAACGCAAATAGATTAATTAGATAGACGTTTAGAATTTCTTAACTTCTTGAAAGCCGATATTCCAGATATCGGCTTCTTAAAAGAAGTTAAACTAGGCAGAAAACATAAACTATTTTCTGATAAATCAAATAATGGTGACAAAAAACAGAATAAACGTAAAATAAGGTGTTCTAGTAAGAAAGAAATTATAATGTGAAATACATTCAAAATAATCGGGGTTATTATGGATTCTGATTCCTGTCAGATATTTTCTTCCATTCATATTCCTTTCAACTGACAGCTGCCAGAATTTAAATATTCGGCCCTATTCCATTTGGCGTTATCGTTTTAAAAGTCGTTTCTAAGTTGTATTCGTTTTTATCGTCGTTTCGTTACTAAATTGGCATTCTTGAAATACATTGAAACGAAGACGAGAAGTTATCGAAAACAAAAATAATATTGTAAATTTGGTAGCACTGACAATATTTTTCGTTGTTTCTCTTACATTTTTCGGTTTACAATCGGTTTGTTATTTTAAATGTAAAATTGAAGAATGGCTAGTACTGAGTTCTATTTTTCTAGTTCGAGTGATGATGACGAAACAAAAAAGATAAATATACATCGGAAGATTTTACGACAGAACATAAATATCTTTACCATGCCCGATAAAATGTAAGAAATTGAATTTTTATTAAATCATTTTTACATTTGTAAAAATATGTTCATGTGTATATTTTCCTTAAGATTTGTTAACACATTTAGGCTTAATAAGGTTGCATTCCAATACGTCCTGGAACAAATCCGTCCGAAACTAAAAAACAGTATGCGAAAGTCTGCAATTACTCCAACAATAAAACTGGCAACAGCCCTGCGGTTTTTCGCACAAGGGTCGTATCAATTTAGCGTTGGGAATGACTTCAATTTGTCGTTGGTTCAACCCACGGTCAGTAAAATCTTATCCGAAGTTTTGGACGCGATGAGTACTACAATTATTAATAATTGGATAAAATTTGAAATGTCGGAAGATGAAGCAATAGAGTGCAAACGATTTTTTTTATGAACGAACTGGTTTTCCTGGAATCATAGGATGCGTAGACGGAAACCATATAAAAATAATTTGACCGTGCAAAAGTTCTCAAGATTTATACTTTAACAGGAAAGGTTTCTTTAGTTTAAATGCAATAATTGTAGTACCATCAATGAATATAATTAGCAATACTGAATTGTTTTTTAAAGATTATTTTCTTATTAGATTTGTGATCACAAGATGCGTATAATGCACGTAGATGCTAGACATCCAGGCTCCGGCCATGATTCTTTAATTTGGAATACCAGTCGAGTAAGAAGATTTCTAAGAGAAAAGTATGAAGCTGGCGGACGTAATTCATGGATTCTTGGTATGAAATTTTAAATGCATATATAAAAATGAGTTTGACATTTAAGTTTTTAGGAGATGCTGGTTATCCATTAGAACCATTTCTAATGACACTGTACCGTTCAGCTGCTGAACAAATTGCAGAAAGCCGTTACAATATTGTTCACTCAAAAGCCCGTAATATCATAGAGCGAGTCATTGGTGTGCTCAAATCACGATTTAGATGCCTTCTTGGTGCACGTGAACTAAACTATGATCCCCAAAAAGCATTACAAATCGTTAATGCTTGCGCCGCTTTGCACAATATTTGCATTCACTATAATGCTTCTTTTCTCGATTACAATTTAGAATTGTCTTCTGAAGAAATTTTAAATTATAACATAAGCAACGAAACTTATGACAGAGAAGATTGCCCAGAAGCTGCCATAATTAGAGATAGAATTAAAAATACCTTATTGTTATAAGTTTCAAATTTTTATTCAATAATGAAAAGAATAAAATAAAATAAAATAAAAATTATAGTTCATTAAATAAAATACTAAATAAAAAAAATAAAATAAAACTAATGCGAATTTAATTGTTTTTCTAATATTTCAAGTTTTTTCCTCTTTATTGCGGCATCAGGATCCATTAACTCCTCTTCTCTACGAGTTTTTCTCTTAAGTGTTTTTAGGCGTTCTTCTTCTATTTCGAACCTCTTTCTCTGATAGTGAGATATGTCTTTCAGATAAACCTTTATGGATTCCAAATGGCTGCATTGCTCTTGCTGTATTTCGGTTTGCTTCTTCAATAACGCTATCCTTTCCTCTTCAGCGGATTTATTTTTTGACGACGTGCCCCTAATTGAAACGGTCACTTATGTTCATTGCAGCAGGAGCCACTAGTTCAACGTTCACACCACTTCCCGATGTAAAGTTGGGTTTTCCCCTTCCTCATTTAGCAATGCCTCAACTTCTTCGCCGAATCCTCATACTTGTACTTTTGGGTTCACCTGTTTGTCAAATTGTATTATATTTGCCACCGCTTCCTCCAGTGGTGACAAAGGCATTTGCTTATAATTTACTTTAAATTTCATGTCTTTCCACAACTTAGTTTGAATTATATACAGATATACACTGGCGAGCAAAAATGGATACATAATATTAACAAAATATCTTAAATCCAATATTTTTTGTATTAATTGCAGTAAGTAAGAAGTTATAAATAAAAATTTCAGACGTTGAAATGGTCAGCACAAAGTCCGGATTTAAATCCGATCGAGAATTTGTGGGCAACTGTAAAACGAAAATTGGCACAGTATGAAAATCCTCCAAATAACCTTAACGAATTGTGGCTAAGAATTGAGATAGAGTGGCAAAGTATAAACAGCGAAACCATCAAAAAATTGGTAGAAAAATTACCAAAATGCATTAAATCAGTAATAAGGAATAAAGGATTATGGACAAAATACTGAATATTTCATTTGAAACGAAACGAGCAAAATTGGATATATGCTACCAAATAATATTAAAGCTGTATTTTATATTTAAAAGGAAATAATATTACTAAAAAGTTTTTGTTTTAATTAGAGGATACTCTAAATAAATGTTTAACATATGGATTGTTTTTTTTATATTTTAATTAATAAAGTATTTGTACTTTTACTAGTTTATATTTTTTTAATATTATGTATCCATTATTGCTCGCCAGTGTATATTTATTACTAAAATATTTTTATGCTTTATGAGTCAAAATTTAATGGTTTTATTCCCTTCTGAAAACCCCTAGCAAATGTTAGATTTTTTTCCATTTCTGAAACTAAAACTTCAAATTGTTGATTGGTTGTTATTTACATTTTCGCTTTAGTCGTTTTAATTTCGTTGATAATAGTTCTGACGACAGAGAAAAAATGATTCTCTGTCGTTATTTTTTTCGTTTCAAATTGGAGAATACCAATATATTTTCGATAAATGTCGATAACGCCAACAGAAAAGGGCCGATTGTTTTGTTTTATGTTTTTATATTTTAACACTAAACCTACCCTGGCAGATCAAATTAAGTTTTTTATCAGAACCTCTTGAAAATAATATTATCGCGTTGCCATTTGTCTTTACGACTTTTATTAAAAGACACAATGAATGTATGCGTCAAGATGTACCCGCTTGAAAAATTTTTTTAACGAGAAATATATGTAATATGCCCTAACCCCCGCAAGGAGACATTTGATCCAGGCAAAGAAGACCCTGGGTTTTGATTTGTATTACTTGTAATACTAAGCAGCAATATTAGACATTCTTGACGTTAAGAGCCATTATTACAACTTGGATTTAGTTAAAGGTACCTTTAGTTAAAGGGAATAGTAAAGTAAAGGTAACTTATTTTCGCTATTACAACTCTCATATAAAATAAAGTTAACTTTTGTAAAAATATGTCAGTGGTGGAGCAATGTCGATAACACTGCTCAAATTAAACAAGTTTTTTTAAACTCAGTGGCAACGACGGGCTTTTTTTGTTGTATTTGCTCACTTTGTTTATATTTGAAGTTGTCGTATTGAAAATAATATACGTATAATATGGCAAGTTTAAACACAAACTAAACTTTAAAAGTTACAAGTAGGATGATCTTCCCTTTAGCTTAGCGCTCACTTCCACCCTTTCGTCCACTTATAATAATGAAAAACAATTTATCTGCCCGTTAAAATCCTCCCTTTAGCTAACGGCAAGTTGTAATAATGACCCTAAGCGAAATATTTCGCTGTATTGTGCTATATTTGTTTAACTCTACTTCAAGTTCAAGTTTAATGTAATTTTGCGAATCAATAATTTGTATTTCGACATCATTATCCCTAAAATCATTAGAAACTACAGATATGATAGATCGAGTATAATAGAAATATAGTGAAGAAACTATCTGAAAGTGAAGTGGATGACATTGAACAACATAGTGAATCATTTGACCAACGCACTATGTGGCATTTACCCTCAAAAGCTGGCCAAAAAGGCAAAAATGAATTTAAAGAAATTTAAAGAAACTGACTTTGCAGTTCGATAGACAACAAAATTCTGCATTATATAGTGAATTTTCACGACTTTAAGTTGAGATTTGTAGATTTGAGACGATGTCAAAGTCAGGCAAGTGAAGAAAATTAAATGGGTTTTTGGAGTTTTTTTGAAATTTTAATAGTTTTATATGATACTTTTTGTGGCTAAACGAATAGAGGTTTTATATTGATTTTTTTTATTTGAAAGGTATGAGCAACTGCTACTTTCAGTTTTTTTATATATATATATCTCAGATATTAATGTTAAAATTCGTTCAAAATTTAAAAACAATAAAAATTTCACATTTGTTTACCCTACCCAAAAAAAAGATAAGGATTTTAAAGGTGAAAGTAGTTTTTAGTAGTTTAATGTTATATACCACAAGAAAATATGAACTCTCTATATTCCGGATCAAAAAAAAAGTTTGCGCAAATTTGCGCAATTATTTTTGGCGATTTTTTGAAAATTTTACTTTTTTGAAAAGTTAAAAAAATTAGTGTAATAAAGCCATAGGCAATAAAGCCATATGGCGTATGAATTATGCGAGGAAATTCAGTAGAAGCGATACCAATCGAGATTTAAGCAGTGACCCTTTTATAAGCTGCAGTACACAAAAATCGCGAAGGAATAGAAAAGCATTTTCATCAGATACTATTAAATTACTCCTTCCTGACATTGATGATGAAAATGATAATGATTTTAACGATTGTAGTTAGTTTCACTTTTTAAGTTTTTTTAATGTAAAATAAATATGAATAAATATTAATTATCATAGAAGTTCAAAGACTTAATTACATATGTATATCGACTATTATAACAATATGAGATGTATGTTAGATTTTCTTAATGGACCGTATGTGGTACCTAGGGCACTTATGATCCGATTATAATAAAATGTGATCATAAATGATTCACATTCATATTAAACATGTTCATGTCGAATTTCACCCAGATAATAAAATTTTTAAGCCAATTATAATTGCTAAACATAAGGGGCCCTATTTTGGACCAAGGGGCAATTATGGACCGACCATAACAAAATTTGGTAATATTATTTAGATTTACAAAATACACGTTCATACCGAATTTTATCAGGGTGCCGATGTTTTTAAGCCATTTCTAAGCGCAAACGTGAATTTCTAAAGGGAACTTTATATGGGGACCATGGTCAAATGTGATTCGATTTTCATCAAACTTTGCGCCCTGATTTCTTAGTACACAGAACTGATCCATGCTAAATTTAATGATGATTGTTGCATAATTACAATAATTATGTTTATATATTATATTAGTTGAATTTTAATCGCGGTTAGCGTATGTTTTTTTAAACAAACCAAAATACTTAATTTTTTATTTATACATGTTAACTCTAATTATAAAATGAATAAATTGAGAATGTGTAGACATAATGTCTGGCTAAATTAAATAACAGTGCTTTCTTAGGTTGAAAAGAAGTTATTTATGTGGGGTCTTAAAAATATACATAGTCATTAGGACATAGAGATTGGAAGCGTTTTGAGACTAGCCTATCAACAACATTTGATAGTGCTTTTAATCTGGGTATAATAGACAAAAAACGTCTTTTTTTTTGTTACGTGACTATAAACGGGCTTCTATAGAAAATTTATAGTCATTCTGGTCCACTCTATTCCTCAATTTTTGTTTAGACCTTTTTAAAAAAGAGAGTCTATAACAATATAACTCTGTATACACACAGGATTTTGTTTTAAGAGAGGACCGAACCTCCCCGCCCGACTGTTAGCTAGCTCTTCAATGGCTCCCGCAGTCCTCTCTTGACAATTTTTTAAAGTACTGGTTTCATTTGATTCAGTCTTACAACATTTCATTTGTTTGTTGTCATTACAGTTTTCGCCCACATTTTTTCAAGGACTAAGTAGGTACCAAAATAAAAGAGAAACACGATTATCATGTATTAAATTATTTTTTATTTTCTAAAAAATAGTGAAATAAATAAGCACGTACTATATAGAAGGTTAAAGGAGTATAAAGAGAATGAATAAAAAATATATATACAGAGATACATAAAGTATACAAATACAATATAATTAGTACAATCGTTATATACAATACGCAGACTGTACTATGACGGAAAGAACAGTCACACGTACTTGGTGGTAATGACCTAGATTTTGTGCGAACAAGTTTTCTCTGCTTTTGGACAGTATTTCAAGGCTCTCCATCAAATTGTTAGCGTTGCTCATAGTTTCAATAAAGCGTGTTTCAAGTTAAAGGTTTGTTTTTAGAATATTTCAATAAATATTTGGGTTGTTTTTACAAAACAATAATCATAAATGAATGCAACTTTTTTCTACAACCGTGTAGGAATAACTGACGACCACAACTACCCTGATGGATCTGTAATCAGAGTTTCATAAAACCTGAATAATGTAAGTTAATCGGAAAGTTCTAAATCGATTGTATCATTTCTGTTCATTTATCTGAAATTATAGGCGCTGGCAGAGAAAATTAAAATCTGTCTATTGCTCACTGATCTCAACAATTTTTCCTATCTGCATGATAACGCAAGCAATTTTAAGGCAAATAATTGTTTTCTTAACCCCTTAAGTTAGGTGTAGTGGATGTCAGAAAGTTGGTGCTGAGTTTTATCGTTTTTTTCAAAGCACTAGAAACAACTTCTTACAAATTCAAAATAATCTCAGCCATGATCAAATTAATGCGTATGGAAAACTTTTCAATGATTTTAAGACCTTAGATTACAATCACCGACACCTTCTCCAACTCGCCGAAAAAGCCCCAGATTTGTAAATTGAAATTGCGTCTACCTCTACATCTAGCGTTGGGTCAGCAGACAATATCCAAAAAACTCCAAATATTATCGAAAAGGAAGGTTTTATTGATAATTCTAGCTAGTTAGCATAGCAGGTTCAAAAGAAGTATTTCCCATGCCTAAAAATTTAGATAATATACCTGATACTGATCGAAATAAATTGCTCCCCAAACAATCAATAACCTGATCCGGTCGACTCTACCCGTTTAATTAATTTGGATGCTGCATCTCCTGTTCCATCGCCCTTAATTCAAAATGCTTCAGCTATGAATAATCATCCAAAGGAGTTGTGAACTATTCCCCCTAAGAAAACAATATTTGCTACACGGTTTGCAATCGATACGAATGCTGATGATATGAAATTCTATATTCTATCGAAAATCTGAAATTGCAACCCAGATGAAATTCTTATTTTCAAAATAAATGCGAGAAACAGGGCATCATTTAAAATAATTGTTCCTGATAATCTGTTCCAGCAAATCGTTAATCCGGAATTTTGGCCTAAAAATGCTATAGTTCGGGAATTTATCTACAGTGAAAGAAATATTGCTCGTCTTCCTCACATTGGTGATACAAATCAAAAAAACTAATTTCCATTGTTTATCAAAATGATAGAGGTATTAACTCGAAATTATCTCCAATTTATTGCAATAGTTATGGATTTAATTACCATATAATAATATTCACCGAAACTTGGTTAACTAGTAAGATTAATAATACTGGAATTTTTTGCCCTAAATACCAGGTCTTTAGGAAAGATAGAGAAATTTGTGTGCAATACAATACGAAAAAATCTGGAGGCGGTGTATTAATTGTCATATCAAATGAATTCTCATCTTCAGAAGTTAGTCTTAATGAATTTCTGCATATTGAGTTGTTATGCGTATTAGTTAAAATTTATAAACAATCCTTGTTCATTGTTTGCGTGTACATTCCACCTAATTCACCACTCACTGTCTATGAAGATCACTTAAATGCGATTGAAACACTTCTGATTAAAGTAAACACAACGGATCTAGTACTATTAATAGGAGACGTTAATATGTCACACACATCATGGAAGGCTGTTCCAGACTCAAACTATTTAATCCCCATTGGTTCTTCGGAGTCCTCGGCAAATATAATTAACTGTTTACTTGAGAGCTGTCTTTTTCAAATTAATTCCATTCCAAATGATTTTGATAAAATGTTGGATCTTGTGTTTGTTAGTGATTCATCGGAATTCTCAGTTATTCGTCATACGCCTATCTCCAATCCCGAAGAGAAATATCATTCGACGCTTGAAATAAACTTCTTGCATCATCCTTTCCTTCAAACAAATAATTTAACTCAAAAACAGAAAACATTTAATTTCAATTTAACTAACCACAATAAACAGCATCTTCAACTATCTGAAATCGATTGGATAAATGAATTATCTGGCTATGGCAATGATTTGGACCAGTGCATTAAGAAATTTTATCAACTACTTCACAATTGTTTCTTAGCATGTGTGCAAAAAGTTTTACCACATTCTAATCACGGTCCGCCCTGGAATACAAAATATCTTTCAAGATTAAAAAACAAGAAAAATGAATTGTATAAAATTTTTAAAAAGGTTAGATCATTAATAAATTATTCCAAATACTGCTTAATAAGATCTGAATACACCATCGCCAACCAAAGGGCTTATAACATCTACTTAATTAAGGTAAAAAACAAATTCAAGAGTGATCCTAAATCATTATACAAATTTGTTAATTCCAAATGTCGAGCAGCGAATTATCCTTCTGTTATGAAGCTTGGTAGTCATGAATCTTTAGATAATAAGCTTATAAGTGACTTGTTTGCAGAATTTTTTGCTTCTACCTACTCATCATCTACATTTAACGCCAAGAATCAAAATTATATTCCTGAAGTAAAGGCCTTTGATATATCTTTTATTGATCAACGTACTGTTTCCAAATACATACAACAATTGAAATCTTCGCCTGTTGCTGGTCCGGATGGGGTTCCTAGCAGTATTTTAAAACACCATTTTCAATTATTGAGTACTCCATTAACCTACTTATTCGTTAAATCGCTTAAATTGGGTTATTTTCCCTCTTTTTGGAAACAATCATTTACCATTCCACTGTTTAAATCAGGATCTAAAGCTGATATTTAATTATATAGGAATTTCTAAACTCAACATTATACCGAAATTATTTGAAAAACTCCTATGTGCTACACTGTCATTTCAAGCATCGTCTATTTTTTGTCTGCTTCCCAGCATGGATTCTGTAAGTCTCGATCAACAATCACAAATCTTCTTGAATTTACAACTTTGGTAAATGATGGATTTATTGTAGGCAAACATTAAGACATTTGATAAAGTAAATCATAACTTACTCGTTCATAAGCTTAATCAACTTGGTTTTAGTTCATCTTTATTGAATTGGATTAATTCGTATTTAGTAGACAGAAAGCAGTGCGTTAAATTCAGGAATACGCAATCTAACTTTATTGATGTACTGTCAGGCATAACGTAAGGTAGTCATCTTGGGCCGCTCCTATTTACTCTTTTTATAAATGATCTCCCTTCTGTTATCAAAAATTCAAACACATTAATGTATGCAGACGATGTTAAAATATTTTTATCACTTAATAACATTGAAGACCAAGTACTTTTAAATGTTAAAAAATTTAAATATATGTACTTCACTAGATCATCTCCAACCAATGGATTTAACACAATGAATTGTGCCGCTCTTGAACTAGTCAACACTTTTAACGATTTAGGGATAGTTTTCGATTGTAAATTGGACTTCAGAAATCATATTACATCAACTGTTAGCAAAGCTACATGTACCCTGGGATTTATCAAAGGATGGGCTAAAGAGTTTTCTGATCCTTATGTTACTAAGCAATTGTTTACCACACTGGTTAGCTCAATTCTTGAATATGCATCTGTAATAAGGGACCCTTAATACGCTATACACTCTGACATTGAATCAGTTTAAAAACAGTTCTTATTATTTTGTCTTCGTGGTTTAGGGAATGGGTGGGATCCTAATGAAAGGTTACCACCTTACGAAAAACGCCTAGCACTAATTAAATTACCAACTTTAAAAAGCCGTCGTAAAATGATAAATCCTGTCTTTCTTCTGAAGCTGATTAATGCTGTTATCAACTCTCAATTTCTTCTAGAAAAACTTTCCATAAAAGTACCTGTTCGTCCAACAAGATACCATAATTTCTTAAATATAAAATATTACACAGTTAACTATGCGAACTTCGATCCATTTCGTAGAATCTGTAATGATTTTAATAATCTGTATCTTCATATAGATTTTAATATCAGTATGGAATCCATTAAAAAGGATATAATATTACAATTAAACTCATTTAATTAATAATTTCAATGTTGTCTCTTTTTTAACTTATTTTTTTAATTGAAATCATAATAAGAATAATTCTGAACTGATATATAAATTGAATTGAAATATAAAATGTAAGGATTTTCCATAGACTTGAAATAAATAAGTGGTAATGATGGGTGTCACACACTGCGCCAAATTCGACATTGAGGATCTAATGCCCGCCGCTTATTTAAATAATTCAAAAGCCGACACACTACCTACTAGACTACGGCGACTAATTTTGATACATATAATCCTTAAATATTTTGTTTTTGATTTTTGCCCCTCGTACAGAGGCATTAAAACGAATCACTCTGCTGGCGCATATTTCTTCGGAATTACATCGTCTGGCAAAGGATTAAGCAATAAAATTTTGAAACAATATTCACCAATATAGACCGTACACTAATACATTAGCGGAAACATACAATTTTTTAGGTGAAGTTCATTAAATACGTTGAATGTATTGGAAAACATTTCCGGGTGTAACTGTGGCAGGGTAGTGTTTTGAGAACGATCTTATTAGGGTATACAAAATATTGAAGACCCATCATCATAGCGAAAATTGCGATGAATTTCATTTACTTGTGTTATGACAAAAGAATTCAGTTTTTAAATCAAGCATAACGAAATTACAATGCGGCTTGCTTAATTAACGGTTGACTTTTTTGCTTTGAGAACGATTTTTGCAAATGTTTTATTTCAACGTAACAAATAGACTCGCAATCAAACAAAAGGAATACAGCAGTAATAATTACTATACTTAGGTTGAGTAGAAAATAATCGGCACATAAAAAGGGATTAAAATAATATTACAGTCGAGCATAACAAACATACAGCCATCTACTATAAAAATATTTACACAACTTTTCCAAGCATCAATAATAATCAATAAAAATCAATAACAGAGATTCGATTAAAAAGACAATTGTTTTTAGCAGCAACACCCTTTAAAATTTGTTTTATTGCAGACGAAATAGAATCCTAAATTATAATTTATTTATAAATTAAAATAAAAATGTCATTTAAATATTCAGACCACATTAGGACTCTTTCGAGTTGCTTCCATTCGAAAGTCTACACTAAAAAAGATGCGCAAAATTCAACTTTAACAGAAAGTACAAACGACGGGGCAAAGGAATGCCATCAGACAGTCTGTCCGCGCAGAGTTCAATCAGGGCCTATTAGGTTGAATCGAGATTATAATAGAGATTTAAATAAGCTAGGCAGAACTTAAGTAGGCAGATCAGTTTGAGGGTAGGGAAACTCCCAAAACGCTATTAAGAAAAGGACATTTCTGTAAATTAGGACTATGGGTGCGAAAGATTATGCTCAACTACAACTTAAGAGAAGCGGACATTCCTCTAAACTCGAACGGGTTTACGGCAATCTTAACTTTTAATGGATAATTACAAGTCGAAATCGCCGTATTGGCACATAAGACGTGAGGCCCTGGTTCAAACTCCTGCTCAGTCATCTCCAACAATACGAAAAAGCTCTAAGACGAAATAAAATTGCCATGAAAAGTTTCTCAAAAATGTGTCACTCATGGATAAAATTAACACACAAAACATGGATAGTGATCTTGTTGACGGTTATGCTAATTTTTAACTAAGATGTAACGATAGTGAGGCAGTAATATTTACATGAGGATTGTTAAAGATGATGACATGAAAGAAAAAAACGAAAATTTAAAAATTTTAAAAAATAACACCATCAAAATTAGTGATTGACAATAAAGTGATAGGATACTGATTTGAAAGATTGATTTATGTGAAAATAACGATCAAAATACTTTGATTTGAATTTGGGATTGTGAACTAAAGAGTCATAGACGACACTTAACTTTCGTACACCAATTTAGATAGTAAATAACTGTCGAACTTCTAATTAAAAGTTAAAATATTGAGAAAAATTAAGTTGAAGAAACGAAAAACATTTAATATGCATGAAATCTGATGAATTATGGCTATATCCCTGTTTCCCACTTTTGAAATGAACGCCGCCCACCTTCTTTATCAGGTTGATGATATATACTCAAGAGCTAGACAATTTCGGCATATACATACATATGTATTTGTTAGGAATGGCAATAATTCCTCTATACATTTTCCGAAACCTTATACAATAAAAAGGTGCTCAAAGCCCATTTTATCCTCAATCTAGTACCGAAACCTGTCTACTTATGTTAAACTTCTATCTGTAGGCCTTTCTATTGCGATATTTGTATACCACCTGCAAATATATATTATAAATTCCTTATATCCTATTCGATATACTACTTCGATATAACGAACTATGTTATAACGAAAAACTCAATATAACGAATTATTTTCTAAGTCCCTTGAAAAAACCTCTTTACTGCAAAGTTATCCATCCAAAAATACAGAATAGCTATAACGTAGAAATACTGAGCCATAAAACATCTATATAGCGAATAATTTGTACTAAAAAAGCCTTTATTCAACGAATTAATAATAAAGCTAAATCAGTCCCGTCTACGCAAAGCCTCTGTATAGCGAAGTATTTTTTCAAAAGTCTCTATATAACGAAGAGAGAATAAAAAAAATTAAATTTTGAGTAATATTAGTCCCGTTTCAAAAATAACAAAGTCTAAATGGGTTTGCAAGTGCCATTTCAAGGCCTCCATATAGCGAAATACTGATTCAAAAGCCTTTATATAACGAAGTCATATGTAGTAAAGCAAAATAAAATTTTAAGCAAACTCCCGTTACCAAAAATTTTTTAAAAGTGAACACATACGTATTCCGTCACAAAACTAGTCAGTTTTGTTTTGATTCTTGTCAAAGTGCGTTCATTAAAGCGTAAATCAATTTCTATAGGTGAAAAGATTTGTATAATTAATGCCGTTGATCGTGGTGATAAATCTAAGCAAGAAATTGCTAAACAATTTAATATAGTGCAATAGAGATGAGCGATATTTTCAAAACTGTGATTTAATCACGGTGATTGATAATTCACTGGTAACTACAGTGATTGAAATTGCCAAATAACAGTTACTAATAATGTCGTTCTTTCAAAATTGTTACATACTGCAATTTATTTCATTCTATTTTGAGCGAGGCAGAATTACTATTAGATGATGCTGATTATTTACTTTTGTCTTTTATACATGAACTTTCTGTGAGACTTAATTGTCAAACTTAGTATAAAAAAAATTACATTAAAAATAATAACATTGATGACACCACTTTGATTTTGTTTAGTAGTCTCTTCGTAGTATGTATCTAGTTGTCTCTTTCTTACGACCTAATAAAATACGTTATTGTCATTATTGTTTTCTTTTGGAATACTGTGATCACAATCACTGTTTTAAAGTACAGAAGTAAAGTACATCACGTTCACTGAGAACAACGTTCTTCAAAAATCACTGGATCGCTCATCTCTATAGTGCAAGTACTTTTTCTACAATTTTAAAAAATTGAGAGATTATTTGTAACAATAAAAGTTTGAACTGCAAAAGAATGCGGCTTGTTGAATATGAAGACGTTGAGCAATGTGTATCTAAACAATGTCGAATCCTAAACATTCCTATAGGAGGACTTACGATAAAAATCAAGCCGAAGAGTTTGCAGGACTTTTGGGACACAAATATTTTAAGACTAGTAACGGTTGGCTTTATAATTTAAAAAAACGCCATCATATCGGATTTCGAAAAATCAGTGGAGAAAGTTGTTATTTTGTTGTAATTTTTATTTTATTTAGCAGGCGAACGGCAAAAGGAGTCGAATCTATAACTGCCCATAAGTTCCTAAGCATGCCGTGTACTGTGCGCCAGTGTAAGTGATGAAGTTTGTTCTGATTGGAAAAAATTGTTACCAAGTTTGTTAGCAGAATATGAACCACACAATATTTTTAATGCAGAAACTAGAATATTTTTTAAATGCGCTCCAGATCGAACAATGGCGTTCAAATCCGATAAATGTCACGGTGGAAAACACAGTAAAGAAAGACTATATATTCTATTTACTGTTAACATTAAAGGCCCTGAAAAGAGCAAATTACTTGTAATCGGAAAATCGGCTAATGCAAGATGTTTTAAAAACGTAAAAAGTTTATCAGTTGACTAAACTTCTAATAAAACAACTTGGATGACAAGCGATATATGGCTGGATTACTTAAAAAAATTTGACAACGATATGACAAAAGCCAATCGTAAAATCTTATTGTTTGTCGATAACTGCGTGGCACATGAAAATTTTTCATCACTTAAATCCATTAAATTGCAATTTTTACCACCAAACGCAACATCGAAACTACAACCTCTGGATCTGGGAATAATAAGGAATTTTAAGCAATTTTATCGCAAATATGTGGTCAAAATGTTAATCAACGATCTGGAAGAGGGCCGCAAAAGCTTTATAAATGTTCAAAAATTAACAATTTTTAATTGTTTTGCAACTTGTGCCCTGATATTTTAATTACTGAAAATGTTTGCATTCAAGACAGCGATGAATGCTTTATTCTCAAAAACCATTTTAATTTAACAGAACAGTTTGATCATTTTGTGAATTTCGATGACAATATTGCTTCTACTGTGTCCCTCACCGATGATGACATTATTGGTAGGGTCACGAAACAACAAGATAATGGAGAGCAGGATGAAGAGGATACTGAAAAAATCGAAAATATTGTAACAACTAAAGAAGCAAAAATAGTTATCGGAAAACTGCAAACATTTCTGGAGGCACAGGATTCTACACCACTAAGTACATTCAATAGCTTAGCATTCGTCGATAAAATATTGATAATTGTATTCGAAACATTCGTAAACAAACTAAAATAACACAATATTTTAGTATGTAAAATCTAATAAAAAATATAAAAAATTTAAAACCTTAATTTTCTGTTTTATTTTTAAATAAATAGTTTCGAGTAAATAGAATTTAGAGAAAAAGCTATAGTTATAACGAATTTCATTCGTATATCTTCTAATTTCGTTATACCAAGGTTTTACTGATACATATTTATAACGAAAAAGTAGTTATAACGAAGTATTTTGTGATCCCCTTCAGTTTCGTTTTATCGAAATTTGTCTGTATTTAAATATGTTTGTAGAAATGCACTACAAACAGTTTAAATCGAAATATTGTTACAGCAGAAACAAAAAGGCGAAATGGTAAAATACAAACTTGAAAAGCAATTATCAAAATAATAAATTAAAAATGAACAGAAATATAAGCAATTGTTGAGAATTTATATTTTAAAGGAAGTCTATAAAATACAATCTAAAGTCGACAAACATGTTTTTTAAAACATTTTTAAGAGGCTTTCTAAGGGTAATCAATTCTTTAGCACGACATGGTGTAGAAAGACTTCCATGAAAGGGAAGAAAAGACTTTGTCAACTAGAATTGGCACGTATAAAGGGTTATAATAGATATATTCGGATAGGAAAGCTGAATAATTTCTTAGAAAATAGAAGTAAAATTAATTTCGTTGAAATTTTAATGTAAATATTATGGCATACATATGTATTTAACAATAAATAAATGTCAAAGTAATGGATTAGTAAATGGTCCACTTTCAAGTAAGACTTTAAATGTACAAAAAAATCCGGAATCAATATGAATTTCTAAAGAAAATGACGGTTAGATTGTTTTGTTAAACCTTAAATAAACAAATTTTGAAAAATGTGTGAAATTCAGGTCACAATCAATATGGTCCACTGTAAACTACTATGAAAAATAAGGGATCTGTTTCACATTCGTCATTGGTTTGGCTCTTAATTATTTGTTAGTTTAAAATTTCAGCATTTGCAGCTTTACCACACGTCAAATTAAAAAGTTGAACACCATAAGATAGAAATGGTGAAAAGCAAATTGCAGAAAATGTTAATAAAGCATGAACAACAGCAGAGAATAGTGATTTAAAAATGAACTGTGGCTGAGAAATAAGCCAAAAAATATTTCGAAAAGGCTTTTTACGGAACCAGAAGAAAAGAGAATCTATGACTAGAGCAAGCGTTCCAAAATTGTGAGATATGTCGGCAAAACATTAAAATCAATAATGCCGAATTTTCCAAAACTATAATTTTAATGGTAGCTTCGCATCCAAGAATTCATTTTTAAACAAAAGAAATGAAGGGATCCGATCTTCTTTTTGGACAGTTGTTCCGATCAAAGACGAAAGCAAATGTGATAAATTTTGTTGAGTGTATTTGGAGAAAACCAATTCAGAAGATGAACCCGAGGCACTTATGCATTTCCTACTGTCAAACATGATGAACGACACCTAATGGCATTGGGTATTTGTTCAAAACTGCCCTTTGGCAGATTTCAAAGTATTTTATAAATTCTGCTATTAAAAATAAAATAAAATCAAACATTCATTCATTACAAATATAAAGACAGATATGACAACAGCAATCGGCATTCCTTTTTTCTCATAACATTGTGGTTGCAATTAAGACGAACTTGTAATTCGTCAATTTATTAAATGAAATGCAGACAGTCGCTTTGACAATAAAAACAGTCTGTTCATTTGTCTGTTAATTTAAAAAAATATTTTGGACATTCCATTTTCCGTCATTTATTCCCTTTTTTTACAACCAATTGTTTAAATGAGTCATTTTGTTTTGATTTTGTTTGAAGTCTCCTTCTTTATTATTCTTTTATTACGCTGTTCTGTCTATTTGACGTTTATTAACTGCAAGTTTGTCTGAAAATAATCATTGAAAATTAATTTGAAACTAAAATTTTAAACCGGCTCTTGCCAGAGTAAATCAATATGAAGGCGTGTTTATTTTTATCTATATAACGTATTAATTAAAATAATTTAATTATAATTTAAACTTAAAAGTGTGGGAGTGGTAGATACACAAGCATATTTAATAAAGTGTTTATTATTGGAAATTTTTTTAAAAATAAGGAGATCATATTCACTCACATCGCTAATAAAGTAATGAGAAAACTGACAATCACATGCAAATTCTTATTAAATTTTATTCTATAAATACAGAAGAAAATATCTTATATATAAAAATGAATGTCTGTTTATTTGTTTGTGGGTTTGTTTAAAGTCTATAGACGGCTAAACGGCTGAACCGATTTTCTTGAAATGTTCACAGTATCTTCCTGTATGTCTGGAAGGAACTATAGGCTTTAAAATTTCATGTAGGCGAGGTACCACGCCCATATACCCATATAAAAATGTTTGTTTGTATGTACCTTATAGAATCGTAAACTATGCATTTGATCATGTTATGATCTTTAGCAAAGTTGTTGCGCATAAGCCGACGAAGGTTTCTTAGTTGGTATGACTAATTTCCGGCAGGTGGCGCCACTGAAAATTACTTAAAATGAATTAAATCATAAACTGTGCATTCTTTAACAAAGTTGATGCGATTAATTTCCGATGGATGGCGTCAATGAAAATTATTCAAAATGAATGACAAGAAATTGGTCGACCTACACCTCAAGCACGAAAGAAATGAGCACTACGAGCCTCAGCATCAGACGAGCATTGAGGCTGGAAAATTTTCGAGTATATGCCGCTGAGACCCGTTCGCTTGAACCACTTGAACAACAAGAAGTGAGATTAGAAACTGATCGAATGCGTACTACTCAGGCCCATTCATCTGAATCATCAGGGCAACGGGAAACAAAATCAATAAAATGATTCAAAATTAATTGGACATTTGTGTAATGTCTTTCCTTCAAATTTATTTTAACTGATTAAGATTACTTTCCACAGCTTTCAACTTCAAAATAAATTTCCCACACTCTTCTTTTTCCTATCATCATCCAATAAAGAAATTAAATATTTCCGAGCCAAAATAATCGTGCAGTCTCGGAGTCTGGAATTAACAATTATATACACATAAATTACTGAGCTGTGCGAAATATGTGCCACATTACATCAGTAAAAATGCTGTGATAAAGTTACTAATTCTGCGCGATTACGATTCTGTTTCCCAACGACGATTCTGGTCAGCTCGTAATAATTAAAATATAATTTAAATTGTAATAAATAAATAGCTTGAGGTGTAGTAGTACAACTATGAGTTTGATGCGCAATAACATAATGAGTATAATATAACCTGTTGTCTAAAAAAGACAATGTTTTTGCCACTGCAAAATGCATTGATGGCTGAAAATGAAACAAGTATAAAATCATTGGTTATGTGTGGACAAACATTGAAACTACCATCTTATTATGAAAATAAGTGATCACAAATCTTTCGAAATTATTGTTCTTATTAAGAAGAACAGAACAGAGGAGCTAAGTCGAAACGAAATTTATGTATGTATATATACAGTGGATCACAGTGAAATTGATTCACTTACACTACAAAAAAGGTCAAAAATCGATATTAAATTCTAAAGATTTGGCATTAATCGGCTAGATCGATTTGTATAACTCTTAAATAAACAAAAATATGCACATTTTTAAAAAGATGGTAAGAAATTCAGATCACGATGAAAATGGTCCAATGGGAGCTACCATGAAAATTGAGGTCTCTGGTTCACATTCTTCTTTGGATATCAATTACTTATTTACTTATTTGGCTATTACAATCCTTCAGTGAGGATTACGATCCTGCTTTTAACACCACTTATGTTGTGTGTGTTAATTTATCACAAAAGCGGCGGGACCTACAGCTTAAAGTGGACTACGAACGACAAATTCTTTTGAGAGGTTTTCAAATTTTATGTTGTTGGAGATGTCTGACCTGAGGTTTGAACCGTGCCTCACGTCTTTCTTTCTTTTTATAAAAATGGGAAGAGAAGCTTTTTATACAACGTGAAGAATGGAGGATCGTCAGTCATATCAAACTCAATCCAAGATGAAGTGATCGGAAAATGTAAGACATTGTTGCAAAACATTTTAATACAAGCTAGAATGTCAAGGTTAGAGGACATGTACTTGTCAATTAAGACAAGTACAGTTCCCGGAGGTCGAATTGACCCATTGTAGAATGTCAAAGCAATGCGCCGAATTTTCCGAAAAATTGATTTTAATGGCAGCATCGCATGTTAAACAAAAGAAATAAAAAGATTCGTTTGTTTTTTACTCATTGCTGCGTTGGGATTATTTTTCATTTTGGAAGGTTGCCTTGTTTGCAGACGAAAGCAAATGTCATTTTTCAGGTTCAAAATATTTGGAGAAAACCCGGGGCTCTCTGGCATTCTACTGTTAAATATAGTAAAGGACTGTAATTCATTTTGTTGAAGCTAGACAAAATGTAGCATTTGAAAATTCTCAAAAAGAAAACTAAAATAAAATGCCAATACGATTGTGATAAAGCACACAATTGATATGTACCCGAATATTGATCCTCTAAGAATACAACTGAAGTTCTTAAGAAATTACTCTTGAACAATAGTATCGAAGCTTAATACCAACCAGATCACAATCGAAAATTTGTGGCAAAAACTGGAAACCAAACTGAAATGAAAAACTCTCTTTTGCAGAAGCGGAATAAATTAAGCTCCTAATGTCATTCACCACCTACCTATCTAGGTAGCAAAAGTATCGGCACCAGATGTGAGCAGTTAGGAATTTATTGAGGATATAAGGAATAAGAGAGAGATTATTTGAATATTCTAGAGGACATATGCACCTAAAGTTCGAAAGAATTAAGAACTCCAACCCAATCGTGCTAACTGCTAATACTTTTGAATGCTTAATACTTTTGAACAGTTCCGATAACACTCCAAGAAAGAACGGTATTCGCTAAACCTAAAACAAAAGTTAACTGAAAGCCTTGCTCATATGTGAATGGCGGCAAATATGAATTGAACACACAAGAAAAAATTGTACATTTCATGTCAAACAGATTAAATTAAGTGCTCTACACTTTTGCGGTGTTAAAATAAGGAATCACCAGAAAATTTTTCTTGTTTTTCTTTTGGTTTGTGAAAAACATTAAATTTTTTTGCTTTATAATAAAAGAAATAAATTAATAAAATAAATATAAAAAACATCAACTATCCTTACATATTATTGCTTAAAATTCATGAAATTGCTAAAATATATCTTGGTACCTAAATTCTTGCTGTCCGCTGTATAAATGGTTTTAATTTTTTTATGATTTTTTAATGTACAAATGTTTATTCTGACAGGTATTTATTATATAAGACGTAATTTTTTTTATAAAAGTTTTTAATTAATTTTACATTTTTTGTTTACTTATCATTCAAATCAATTAATCTGGCTGAGACCTAAACCTCTAAGTTTAATACAGCTTTCTTAGTTTCGTTTTTTTGTTACATTTCAGTCCTTAATTCCAAATGGACCAGTATCACTGCCATCCACTGTTTGTATAAATTTACGGTGTTCTTGTAAATTTTACCATTTTATTTCATTCCTCTATTTTTGTTTCTTTAATCCAGTTTAATAACTTGGGATTGTAGGATATTTTAAAATCATGATAAAAGTAAAAGGCGCGAAAGCCGCCAAACCACTACAATATTTTACAACATTTATTTAATTTGCCACGTGCTTTTTCTATCAATTTTCTATTGGAACTCTTCCTCTATACACATATATTTATCTACATACATGCATACATGTGGATGTAGAAGAAATGAATTCAAACCAGACAGCCTGAATGAATAATATCTTGAAGCGTAATACCCAATGTGGCGAAGCTGTGTGACACTAAATTCCGTCCTTTCGAAAAAACATGTCGTGAGTGTCTAGATTATCTAATTCGTGCGAAATGTAAAAATAAAATCTTCGGCCTTTAGAGTAACATTGTTTATAATGATGTCCTGACCAATGTCGTTCTCAGAGAAATAGGGACCGATGACGCCGCCATCCGAAAATCCATACCAAATAATTACTTTTTCGGGATATATTAGACGCTGTTGGACCTCTGCTTCTCTTAGTTTCTGTAAAAGCTAAAATTTATTAATTTAATTACTAATTAATTTGCTCACTGAGTTTATGCCAGAAGACCGCCTAGAGAAAATGTAAAAAGAACTATATAAATCTGGGTTGATAAGTGTTAAAAAGGCACCTAATCGATATCTATAGAAGTTATCTCATAGATGTAGGATTCACTACAATCAGCGTTGAAACGCACTCAATAATTTTGGTTGGAAGTATAAAAAAATAGTTTTTGTCAAATAAAACCAGGGGCCAAAACGTCGCTCTCGTGATCGAATGACTTTAGTCGAAATTCTATTACTTGAGATCGCCGCATTCGTTATCGAATAACTTGTATCGAAATTTTAAATTGTGGCATTCGATAACGAGTAACTATCAAATGCCTTCTCTCCAAATGTCATTCGATAGGTTAACAGTTGTCGAAAACATAAATAATTTATTTTTAAAAAACTAAAAACTAATTGAATTTTGATCTTTTTGTACTAAATTATAATATTTATTATTTATATTTAAAATTAAAAATGTATTTATACATATTAAACTTATTTTTAGCAATAAAAAATATATTTGTTTCCTAGGACAAATGTAAACAAAATTAATGGCAAACAAAAGGAATTAATGGCCCAATTTATGATGGACCATCCCAATTTGGCAAAAAATATAATACCAAATTCTGCGCAAGGTAAGACACTTTTAAATAGGTTATGGAATGAACTTACGGACCGTTTGAACTCTTATGGTCCACCAGTGAAAAAGGCGGTAATGTGCCGGAAAGTATGTCAACTTTTTATCATATTTTATAGTCTCAATAAAATTTATTTTTAATTTTTTAGGTTTTTGCAGACCAAAAACATAACGCTAAAAAGAAACTATCCTTCAACAAAGAGTCCAAGAAAAAAACCGGAGGAGGATAATACGAGTAATTGGTGCTATCACCAGCAGAAGAACAAATAATTCAAGCTGCAGGAATTGAAGCTGCTGTTGAAGGCGTCCCTTCTGTTAAATCATTCGGTGCACCAAAAACCGTAAATCTGGCAATTGCCAATGAGGAACAAAGTTTAAGTGCTTTGTTAGAAGACAGTATGGAATATGACAAAGATAATGGTATGGGAACGAGCGGAAATTCTCAAGAATCTGAAAATATGGATAACCAAACGTCAAGAATAAAGAAAGTAAACTCCAAGTCCGAAACTAAATTAAATCTTTTAACATCAAGTCTTTCCAACACCGAAAAATACCATTTTGATTTGTGTTCAAAACTGGAACCTCATAAAACTAAAAGAAAAATCTCTCAAACTTAGAGAAGAAGTGCACTCTGTTAATATGGCAACAAAAAATTTGGATTTTCAAATTAAAAGTATTAAACTTGAATTGCTAAAAAAGAAACAGGCACATTTTATATGATTGCATAATGTATATAAGAAAGTACAAATAATTTTAGTTTGTTTACTATTAATTTTTTATTCTAATATTTAATTTGAAATGAATTCAATTTATGATTTGTTAATACAAAAACTTGTTATGTAGCATAATAATGGAAATCATTTTATTCTTCCCTTAATGTTAATTTTATATGATCCCTTATCTTATTCCCAATTTTTGTTAGGTTGGTTTCATTTTCAAGATCAGAAGTTCGCTGGACAGGTTCTGCCACTGTTACATTTGTGTAACTAGGCACTTTGAAGTTGATACATACGTTATGTAACGCTGCGCATACATTTCCAAACGATTCCATTTTTTTCGCACTGTAACGACTCCTTTTGTCATTAATTAGTATTTTCCAGCGCGCTTTCAGAATACCAATTGTTCTTTCTATAACACATCGCGCCTTTGAATGTATGTCATTAAAACAAGCTTCCATAGAGCCTTCGGGTGGGTTTCTATATGGTGTAATACACCAAGGCTCAAGAGGATACCCTGAGTCGCCTGAAATTTATAAAAAAAAATATTTAAAAGTAGTACAGTAAATTACCGATTTATTTCACCTAGAAGCCAAAAATTGTTCGTTCTGTTGTTGTTAAATTGTTCTTCCAAATGACTTCTTTCCTCCGAATGTTTCCAAATGAACGAATCGTGTGCTGCTCCTCCGTATTTGGAATTAATTGCCAATATTTTATACTCATGGTCACATATCTACATATAAATTTATCATATTGTAAGATTTAATACAAATATGAAAACCTACCACCATAGAGTTAAGGCTATGGAATCCTTTTCTGTTAAAAAACATATGCTCATTACTGAATGGTCCCTGTAAAACAAAATGTGTGCCATCTACACAACCTATTACTGTAAATAGTCATTTTAAACACTAATTCAACATATTACAAAATTCCACTATTACAATCCTCCTGGAATCTTATATTTTGTTGTGAATGCGTTCATACATTGATATGAGTTTTGAGGTTCGAATTTAATAAGTTCTGGGCAGTGTTTACCCTCCAATTCTTTTATGCAATTGTTTACATATTTGCACACCGTGGTCTGGCACATGCCTACCAGATAGTCATTTCCAACAATGTATTGGAAACTTCCGCCAGCTAAAAGGGAAAGTGTAGCTGTAAGTTGGAGTTTTGGTGGCACTGCGGTTGACATGTAAGTTAATAAGGTGATCTGAGACAACACAAAATTGAAAGCTTCTTTCGTCAATCTAAATCGTTTTCGAAACTTAGAAGTATGGATTTTTAGAAGAAATATTCTTAAAAGTAATTTATTTCTTTCAGACACATTATCGGACAATGATAAAGGATCACTTTTGCTTCTCATTATTCTTCTGGTACGCATGACATGGCCTTCGTCTTCTTCATCAGATGAAGATAAATAAAATAAAAACAAAGGATCCATTTTGCTAGAAGACAAAATCAATTTATATAAGAAATATTTAAGTTTTTAAAAATTTTACTTTTTTACTTACCATTATTTATTTTTACATTTGTTTACAAATGTACCAATCATATGTTTGTGTTCTATTACTAAACAAAAAATCTTTTACAATCTTTTTGCAAATTTCGATTCGATAGCTATCGAATGCCGTAATTTGGTTATTCGATACGAAACGAAATTTTACTCGATACGACTGCTCAATCGATCACGAGTGCCGCGATTTGGGCCCAGTTTTAACCTTTTTAGCGGAACATATTTGCTAAAATATCAAAATGTAATGTCAGTTGCTTTAGTTTTGGCCACAAGTTTATATGTATATATGTACGAGTATATATATGTACATACGTATGTTTATTTATTGTGATTTCTAAGTTCGCAATTAAAAATAAAAGAAATTATTTACTATTGATCATATTTGCTAATTTATTTGAACAAATCCTTTAGATATTCAAAAAAAAAAAACAACACAATTTAACTGATAACAATGCACGATTACTTTAATTCACGACCCTTTATAAGCCTTTAACTGCTTATGTCGAGTAAAAAGTAAATTTTTTGCATAAAATCTAGTATACTCGTCTTAAAAAAAAAAACAAATCGCATTCGTATTATTATTCATCGAATTTACTGAATTGTTTTTCACTGATAAAGGTCATATAAAGGTCTTTATTTGTACCGCGTTCTTATTTTTATTGTTATTTTATAACTTCATCATCTGCCTTTAATGTTGTTTGTTGATGTCGCCTGTTTTTATTTTTGTTTTGGTTTCTACTTGTAATTTCCTTCAGAATTTGTTTGTGTAATTTTTGTTTGCTGTAACACCCATAATTTTTATTGTTGTTTGTTTGTTTGTCAATGGCTTCTTTGCTTGTTTTTGTTCGATTTGTTTTTGTCGGCATTTTTATTGTTGTTTGTTTGTCTTATTTACTTGTTTTTGTCTGCGTTCCAAATCTGGGGTTGTTTGGCTTTTTAAGTCTATGAATCATGGCATTTTACTTTCTAATTGCATTGTAGAGTTCCTCCCAGTAATGCGAAAATATGGGCGATAGTTACTTCTCTTGTTGAATGCTGTTCAGCAGAATCAGTTTGCCTTCTTCGAATCGTTTTCATTTCACTGCTCGATCACAACTGGCTTCCATTTTGTCACTGCTTGTCTTAGTTCGGTAACGCGGAAAGTTGTATGGCTTGTTCAACTCTTCTCGTTTTTTTGCACAATGGGGTCGGTCGGGCATTTTTTTCTGGTGAATGTTCCTTAATCACTAGACAAATTTTTTCAGAATGCTCTTCTTGTTAAATTGTGCGTAACTGTTCGGTATCTTTATATGAAAAGCGGGACATGCCAACCAACTCAACGCAATATTTCTGTTGACCATTTACTACCTTCCACAGATTAAATCCGTTTATCACTCTGTACTTTCTAGTTACTGCACCAAATATAAGTTTGGAAATTGATACTACCACCGAAACCATTCCTCCAACTTAGCGCACAGTAGTTCTACTTGTTGCTTCTAAAGGCAATCGTCCTTCTTCTTAGTACCGCAACTTTAATCACCTTCAGTTTTCTCTAAGTTAGAAAACTTTACATCTACGTCTGCCTCAACAGTTTTTCAGCTGCCAGCATTGGCAGTAAATACTCAAATAGTCTGTGACCCAGCAGAGTGTTTATCATATCCATTTAATTTGAATTCCCCAAATGGTAATTGGGGGGGGGACTATATTGAAGTAGTCTATAGTATAGTCTAGTAGGCAGTGTGTTGGCTTATTAGAACTAAAGCCAGGGTTCGAACCCCAGACATCAGTTCAGAATACCAAAAGTATTTCTTCGGCGACTTATTCTCAGCAGTTTTCTGGCAAAAACTCTGAGAGTAAATAAATAAAAATGCCATGAAAAGTATCTCAAAAATCTTTCGTTCGAAGTCGACTTAAAACGGTAGGTCCCGCCACTCATTTTCCAAAAATTTCAGAAATTGTTTAACTAATCCGTTTTCGTTGAAAATCTTTATAGTTTCCTTGATGTTATTGGTTAATTGGTTAAAAAAATTTTGAAATTGAACTGAATTGCGGCTCTGCACAGGCCCACAAAGGTATGCTTCCGATTAACAAATTTCACAAATTTCTGATCCAAAACAAAAGACCGTCTTAAAATCGAAGAAAGATGTCAAACAATTATAAATATTTTCAACGAAATCGGATTGGTTAAAAAATTTCTGAAATTTGTTAACGTTTGTATGCCCTAAGCTTGTTAGCCATTGACAATAAGGTATTACTCGCTTTGAAGACGGCTTTGGCCACCAAACTGGAAGCACCTTTAGAGGACGTCGCTGCTGCGTTTGCAGGAGTTTGCCTTATATAGTGTTTACGTTCAGAGGGTGTGGACGATTTGCGCTCACCATCGAGTTTTAGCTCGCGTTTGGGTTTTTGTGTATTCGTGTTCATTCTCTAATGGTACCCATAATGTTGCTTGCCCATAATGTTTAGTTACCCATTAGTGGTTATCTATGCAAACCGACACATATCCGATACAAATATAAATTGAATCGACTTAAAAATTTTTATTAAGAAACAATAAATTTTTATTAAACGAAAATATTTTATAGACTATTATACATTAAATAATATTATATATATTTGTTACATCTTATTTATAAAAACATTTATGAACAAAAAGAAAAAAACTTAAACTGAAATATTAAAAATGCTGTCCACAAGCCATATTACGCTCTGCAAAACTTTGTCTCTTTTTTCCTTCATCCTAAGCATTTTATTTTCATCGGCGCATTTTGTCATTATTGCATTACGCACCTCCTTCGGGGTTAGGCCTTTCTGCTCCCCCATTAAATGAATGATATCCGCAACTATAATGGGGTCCAATTGGCTTTTCACTGGTTTATTACAATCTACAAATGCAGGCGAAGGCTTACCCGTTAGATTGCAAGCAGCCAAAGTTTCACGGCCAAAGATTTCCACTAGAATTTTTCGTGTTGCATCGGATCCCGTCAGGGACCAGTTGATGGATTCTAAAGTTATTCTATTCACCATAGTGCCATTCGGTCCAATGCAAACCATACCATTTGCATCAGCTTCAAATCTGTTTTCAATTAGCATTTGGGGCGGGTATTCATCACTGGTGGAAGTTGCAATGGATATGTTTTCCATTTGTGGTTGTTCTAATTGGATTTTAGGGTTTTCAAATTCATTTTTCATAATATTTATTTCTTCTTCCGGACTTTTTGAGCAGTGGGGTAGATTGTTCTTCTTATTATATTGCAGTTTTAAATTATTAAAATCATTATAAGGCGCTACCATTCTGTGTTGCTTTTTGTACTCGGGTGATTTGCTTACGTCTTCATTTTGATTATGCGCTTGTGGGATGTCATTTTTGTTGTCGTTCTCTGTTACAAGCATTTTAAAATCTTTTTTATCAACACTTTCGTTATTGTCAATATTTTGGTTTTCTTGTAATTCTTCCTGTTGCTCTATCTTTTCTAAAAATATCAGAAACTGAATTGTAGCATTTACCGTTTTTCTCAAGTTTTCCATTTTAATTCGTTTCACATTCTCCAAGTGTTCTACATATCTTTTCAATTTTTCTATGTCGCTTTTATTTATATTAGATTTTACTTTTGCGCGAGGCTTGTTGTCGACATTCCAAGATATATTCTGAAAGTTGTCTTTCAAATATGCTGCCACGTTGTCGTTTGCTTCCGGTAGATTATCGAATGAAGCGAAATTTTCTGTATCAGTAGTCATCATGTTCTCCATTGCATTTTTAGTGGTATTAAGTTCGAATTTAACATGGCTTGTTAATTGCATTGCGTTGTCAGCTTGTAGTTCTTGACAGGACTCATTTCCACTGTTACAAGATATCATCTGGAAATTTTTATGTAAATATTCTGCCACATTGCAGATAGTTTCCATTTCGTTATCCACCGAAGCTTTATTATTTGTATTGCCAATCGTTGTGTTCTTTACTTAATTTTCATAGTCAGTCATATTAATTTTGGAGTTGAAGAGGTTTGTTAACTGCATTTCGAAGTTTCCGAAATGTTCTTGCCCATTCACGTTCGGCTGTGGGAGTTTTTCCTTTTCCTCTACTATTTCTCTTAGCACCTCTTGAGACATTCCATCTAAACGACGGTTTTCTTGACATAATTCCTTACCGTTATTTGGATTCTCCTCATGTTCTTCGATACAAAAGGTCTCGTTTAGATTTGGAATTTTGTTTTCTTCAGTAGTTACCACATTGCTTTGCTGTTCGTGGGAAAAATCATTTTCATAAGAGGAATTCATACCAATACAAACGCTGGTTCGTCACTAGCATCCTGTTGATTCAGACCACATTTATTTAATTCGGGACATTCGTTAAGGGAATTCAAAAGACGTTTCTTGCGTATGTGCTGTAATTAAAAAAATAAAGAAAAAGTATTAAAAAGAAACTAATCAAAAACATTTTCATCAAACATTGTTATTAAAAAAGAATTAATTTTTCATTTTTATTTCAATAAATTACAACGTTGTACGTGTCTTCTGTTCCTTCACTCATTTAATTTAAATGCATTGGAACTCTACCGTGTAACACCACCCTTGGCTGAGGAACTTGTTTTTCAGCTTGACGGACAATTAAATGGCACCAGAATAACTGAGCAGTGGGGGATATCCATGAGCTAGTCGTCCATAAGACGTTGCATACATCGTGTAACGGATGCAATTAACAATACCATGTTTTACGCAAAAGTAAAGTTTCCGATGACTCAAGTGGAACGACAAGCTGCAAAATTAGGTTTTGCATCAGCAGTATCACCCTTTGTAGCAGGTACTATTGGGGCAATCGCTTCACATATGTCTCGATTTTGGCTCCAAGAAATCATGAGGAGGCTTATGTCAACCATCACGGGTACCATTCTATTAATGTTCAAATGGTAAATCCAAGGTTTTTTGACAAGAGATTCATAATATAATTATTTTTGTTGAAATTGCAGATTTGTGATTCAAATCTAAAAATTTTAAATGTGTATGCCAAATTCCCGGGAGCTCGACACGATTCATACATTTGGAGCTCTTCAGCAGTCAGAAGAGTTGAACGTCTTTTTGGTGTCCTTAAAGGAACTTGGCGATGCTTATCACAGCAAAGAATGCTCCTGTATATTCCCGAATTTGCTGGAAAAATTGTGAACGCATGCGCAGTTTTACATAACCTAAATTTAGATGAACAAAGATTAGAGACTAACAATGAAATCACAGAGCCTGATTCAAGTATTAACATGGTACCCCAAGATACACCATCTTCAATAGCAAAACGTGTCCTAGCCTATCTTGGAATTTTTTTCCTTAAATAGAAACTACAAAATTTAAATCACATAATTAGTAACATTAAACAGTTTTATTATTATAATTTCTTATCAATATAATATTATAACGATGTTTTTCTTCAGTCTTGTATTTAAAATATGTATGTTGCATAAAATGACTTCATACATATGTACATATGTATGTATAAATTACTTACCTCATACAGCAAAATAACTGAAATCGAAAAAAAAATTTAATGTTTTGTTTTGAATTTGTTTTTTAAATTCTCATTACACAGAGTTGCCACTTGATTTTAATTAAAAAAAGACTATCAACAGTCGTTAAAGTGTAGTTTGTGAATCACTTAATCGTTACTGCAAACAACAAATAATGTCGACATTTTTAACGATTGTAGAATCGTTAAAAGTTACTGAATCCCACTACAGGTGGTCATATTTTAATTTTATTTATACTACGTAGTATTGCTATGTTCTATTCTTTTCACTTTATGTTCAGCTTGAATTGAGCAAAACTTTTTATCGGATTCTACTTGGATGTTACCAGCGACTATTCAAAATTTTTTTTCTCTCTTTAAATTCTCATTTATTAATTATTACAACTAGTTATTATAACTAACAAGTAATTTACTTTAAACATTTAAATACATTTAAATTATTATTAAATACAAATTTAAATAAACATAAACTTTAATTTAATATATATTTATGATGATATTACATCATCAAGCCAAAAGAGAGCTTTTAAATAGGTCGGATGGCTTCCTTCTTTTAAAGACTATTCACAGACTCATAATATCTGGTTTATATCATACAGAGTGACCCTCTTTTAAAAAGCTATGTAGCCTGCAAATTTCCTATCACTCAGTCTCTGCGAAATATATCCCAAAATAAAAATGGTCCGGTTTCTGTTAAGTTAAGGCAGTAGCATTTCGAATCGAAAGCGTTGAAGAAAATAAGCAGTCTTGCTTTACTCTAGACATATTTATTTATAAATATATATTTATTTATATATATATATACATAAAAAGCAGTCAACTTAATTTTTAAAACGTTTTTCATTGTTTTCTTTTCAGAATTATTTTATCACTCGTAATAACTCTCTAGAAAATATTATTTCATCCTATTTTGAAGGGGAATTCCTGAGGAACTCAATACTAAAAACTCGCGTCATTATCAAAAGGATTTACTGAAATATAAAACATACTCAAAGAACTTCTTAAAACTGATAACATCGTAATAATAAACTTTTTAAATAAAACCAATTTAAATTGGACGCCATTGCATGCTCTGATAGTGTGGCGGATAATGTGATAGACTACTAGGGTGAGAGGCGTTAGTTCGATACCAACTAGAGACTCTCGCCTGTTACGTTACACCGAGCATATGGTTGAAGTTATATTATGTTCAGACATGCACTTATATTGAATAAATCGTAATAAACCGCATTATTGATCTCAATATTTACACGTCGTCATCAAAAAATGCATAAAGACTCATTAAAACCACTTTTTATGTTTTTTTTACGAGAGAAGAGCCATTTTAGCTGACTATATGTGTGTATATATCAGGAAAATCTATAATTGTTACAGCTCATGACTCATGACATGTCTGATGATAGAATCTTTAGATATTAATCTTGAATTTCATAAACTAAAGCATGCATTAACATTAAATTTTTTCTACATTTTCCCCCCCATATATACGTTTCTCCCTCCTCCTTCTATATTTTGCTCTTTAAACTCTGACTTAATGTTGCCCATATTAACTTAAATGCAACTACAACCATAAGAGTTCATTAAAATATTGAATGATATTTGACCGTATATAATAAGCGTACATGAATAGAGAGAACGATGAGACAATATCTTACTCTCCTAACACAATTTGTAAGAAATGAACATACAAAATGAGAAATGTTTTCATATTCTTTTTCAAGCCTTCTGTATATTTTGTTTTTATTTTGCGCCGTACGACTACCCACTTTGTATTTTCTCTCAATGTCATATGCGCTCATCAGAAGATATTGAGTTAACATGATATTAACCACACTCTTCTAAACAGAACTTTAACATATTGTATGTAAAGTCTTGCCGCTCATCAGAAGATATTGAGTTAACATGATATTAACCACACTCTTCTAAACAGAACTGAATTATTAACTTTGCATACCTGAATTATGTGATGATTTTGTAGCACACGCTATTTCACTTGCTTGTCAAAGAAAATTGAGTGTTTTTGTTTGTGTTTTCCATGCAAACAGGCAAGTAAGTGAAATAGACTGTGTTACAAAAACATCACATTAATATAGAGAGAGATGGTTTTGCAAACACGAAGACTGTTCGTTTAGAACCGAAGATTGCTCGTATTTTCTTTCAATGCCGAATGCTCTCCTAAGTTTACACTATACAATGCGCTCTCTTCTGCCTTAAGTAGTTTCACAATGAACCAGTGGAGTCAACTCGAAAAGTAAAGAATATAACTCGGCTCTCTTTTATACTCTTCATGAAGGAAATGAAGATACTTTAAAATGGTCTAACGGAAGGCACAACAGGTAAACGACGCTTGTTTGTATTCGCTTATGCTCACAAACGAGCGAAGAGTCGTCCTGAGTATAAAATTGCGAATTTAACGGAATAAGTTATCATAACTGTGACAACCGCTGAACTATAAGGTCATCTGTTTAATACTCTTCATCAAAGAGGGCGAAGTATTGACAATTACATTTAACATCTGTCTTGAGTATTGAGTGAGTTACGCCAATTTAGGTATATAAAGCCGAATTCAACAGGGCAGGTTATCACTACCGTGACAATTGCTCAACAAATTAAACGAATAATTATTTCTGAAGGAACAGAAAGCACGCACAACGTTGTAAGTTATTGAAATAAAAATGAAAAATTAATTCTTTTTTAATAACAATGTTTGATGAAAATGTTTTTGATTAGTTTTTTTAATACTTTTTCTTTATTTTGTTAATTCCAGCACATACGCAAGAAACGTCTTTTGAATTCCCTTAACGAATGTCCCGAATTAAATAAATGTGGTCTGAATCAACAGGATGCCAGTTACGAACCAGCGTTTGTATTGGTATCCTTTGATGAAAATCAATTTAAAAAGGGCAATGAAAGTATAAAAGTCCTGGAGCTACATCCAAATAAAGAAATGCATATGAATTCCTCTTATAAAAGTGATTTTCACACGAACAGCAAAGCAATGTGGTAACTATTGAAGAAAACAAAATTCCAAATCTCAACGAGACCTTTTGCATCGAAGAACATGAGGAGAATCCAAATAAAGGTAAGGAATTATGTCAAGAAAACCGTCGTTTAGATGGAATGTCTCAAGAGGTGCTAAGAGCAATAGTCGAGGAAAAGGAAAAACTCCCACAGCCGAACGTGAATGGACAAGAACATTTCGGAAACGTCGAAATGCAGTTAACAAACCTCTTCAACTCCAAAATTAATATGACTGACAATGAAAATGAAGTAAAGAACACAATGATTATCAATACAAATAAAAATGCTTCGGTGGATAATGAACTGGAAACTATCTGCAATGTGGCAGAATATTTACATGAAAATTTCCAGATGATATCTTGCAACAGTGGAAATGAGTCCTGTCAAGAACTACAAGCTGACAACGCAATGCAATTAACAAGCCATGTTAAATTCGAACTTAATACCACTAAAGATGCAATGGAGAACATGATGACTACTGATACAGAAAATTTCGCTTCATTCGATAATCTACCGGAAGCAAACGACAACGTGGCAGCATATTTGAAAGACAACTTTCAGAATATATCTTGGAATGTCGACAACAAGCCTCGCCCAAAAGTAAAATCTAATATAAATAAAAGCGACATAGAAAAATTGAAAAGATATGTAGAACACTTGGAGAATGTGAAACGAATTAAAATGGAAAACTTGAGAAAAACGGTAAATGCTACAATTCAGTTTCTGATATTTTTAGAAAAGATAGAGCAACAGGAAGAATTACAAGAAAACCAAAATATTGACAATAACGAAAGTGTTGATAAAAAAGATTTTAAAATGCTTGTAACAGAGAACGACAACAAAAATGACATCCCACAAGCGCATAATCAAAATGAAGACGTAAGCAAATCACCCGAGTACAAAGAGCAACACAGAATGGTAGCGCCTTATAATGATTTTAATAATTTCGAACTGCAATATAATAAGAAGAACAATCTACCCCACTGCTCAAAAAGTCCGGAAGAAGAAATAAATATTATGAAAAATGAATTTGAAATCCATACAGTCCAATTAGAAAAACCACTAATGGAAAACATATCCATTCTATCTTCCACCAGTGATGAACACCCGCCCCAAATGCAAATTGAAAACAGATTTGAAGCTGATGCAAATGGTATGGTTTGCATTGGACCGAATGGCACTATGGTCAATAGAATAACTTTAGAATCCATCAACTGGTCCCTGACAGGAGCCGCTGTAACACGAAAAATTCTAGTGGAAATCTTTGGCCATGAAACTTTGGCTGCTTGCAATCTAACGGGTAAGCCTTCGCCTGCCTTTGTAGATTGTAATAAACCAGTGAAAAGCCAATTGGACCACATTAAATTTTATTTAATGGGAGAGCAGAAAGGTCTAACCCCGAAGGAGGTGCGTAATGCAGTAAATACAAAATGCGCCGATGAAAATAAAATGCTTAGGATGAAAAAAAAGAGGCAAAGTATTGCAGAGCGAAATATGGCTTGTGGACATAGCTGCCAGATAAATGAGGCACCAAATCGTCAAATATTTGAAAAAAGATCGTCAACATCGTCAAAGACGTTTATTAAAATCGTCAGGAAAAGTAAATAAATAAATTAAAAATTTTTAAAAACCAAAATTATTTCTATTGTAGTTAAACATATAAAGTCAATATATATATGTACCAAAAAAATAAAACATTTAACAGAGAATTTATTGGAAATTAAAAGCTAGCGTCCCTCATCTTCATTTAATATTTTTTTCCAAAAAAATGGAGAAATTTGATATAATTTTCAGGAAAATATTGTTTAAGATTTAAACAATCTATCTCAGCGTTGTTTATTGACACATAAGCGTAGCAATAATATTACATCATCTATATCGATGGGCGGCATAGGTATTAGGGAATCAGAAGCTTTTGATGTTCTGAGCATGAAAATTCAGTGTAATGCTGACACATTTTTCAGTTCCTTTCTTATCATCTGAATGGAATAAAACTCTCGTGTGTGGGTTAGTGCCTCAACGTCTATTTTTTTATTTTTTTATTTTGCGGTTTCTCGACCGTGTACAGGAGAGGCCATAGCATCTCGTTAATGACGGTAGTGTATCCAACTCCATTGAATCATTGGAGCATCGTTGCATAAGGGGACTTTTCCCGAAAATCATATATTCCTACATAACACTCGTCTTTTTTGGCCAGAAAATCCGTATGTGGTCAATTGGCCAGTGGATCGCACACTGCATTACAGTGAAAATAAAAATTTTTAGTCGGACTATCTGTATGTGGAACTCAACTCCTGCAGAGGTCTATCCTGCTACTTATAGTATAAAAATATACAAGCCTAATGGTCATAATTTATTATTATTTTATTAGGTTATTCAGGAGTTGTGATTTTTCAGCTTTTAAGGGATTAAAAAGAAATAAAATATAGAAAAATCATCACAGGTATTCGAAAGTAACTTAAAAATATAATACTTTACTCCTTGTTTTTACTAACTAACATAAATTTACAATAGTAACAATTGCAAAGTAAATACAAAGCTTAAAAGTGGCTTTTAATGTACTAAAGTAAAGAATATGATGTAAGTTTTTAATTTTTAAAATCGTCAAAATAAGGGCATAAATCTGGGAGCTATGATTGTGAGGCCAACCGTGGCAGCCATATAAATGAAATAAAAATTAATTTCCAACCGGAGCAGTTGTAGTTCACAGCAAAACAATAAATTTATCAAAATTTATATTTACTCACATTATGCTCATATTTAATATGTATGTAAAATTCATAATGCAGAGAACATATGTGACGTATGAGTTATATTTAATTCCATTAGTTTCATACATGAAAAAATCGAAGTTTTTTATTGCATACTTTTCAGGGAACTATTCCAGTACATGTAATATGATGCGTATGAGTAATATAGTTCAAATACAATTAAAAAGAAAGTATACCCCATAAATCGTAAAGAATATGACTTAAATTTTTAATTTCTAAACAATCGTCAAAATAAGAGCATAAATCGTCAAATCGTCAATATGATATTTTTGGAGCTCAAAATCGTCAAAATGACGATAAATCGTCAAATCTGGCAGCTATGCTTGTGGACCGTTTTTCTAATTTTTAAGAGTTTAAATTTTTCTTTTTTTTGTGCATAAATGTTTTTATAAATAAGATGTAACAAATATATATAATATTATTTAATGTATAATAGTCTATAAAATATTTTCGTTTAATAAAAATTTATTGTTTCTTAATAAAAATTTTTAAGTCGATTCAATTTATATTTGTATCGGATATGTGTCGGTTTGCATAGATAACCACTAATGGACCACCAATGGGTAACTAAACATTATGGGCAAGCATAGCGGCTTTGCGTGGGTACCATTAGAGAATGAACACGAATACACAAAAACCAAACCCGAGCTACCACACCCTCTGAACGTAAATACTATATAAGGCAAACTCCTGCAAACGCAGCAGCGACGTCCTTCACGTCTAAAGGTGCCTCCAGTTTGGTGGCCAAAGCCGTCTTCAAAGCGAGTAATACCCTCTTGTCAATGGCCAACAAGCTTAGGGCATACAAAAGTTAACAAATTTCAGAAATTTTTTAACCAATCCGTTTTCGTTGAAAATATTTATAATTGTCTGACATCTTTCTTCGACTTTAAGACGGTCTTTTGCATTGGTTCAGAAATTTGTGAAATTTGTAAATCGGATGCATACCTTTGTGGGCCTGTGCAGGGCCACAATTCAGTTCAATTTAAAAAATTTTTTAACCAATGCAAAACACTGTCTTAACATCAAGGAAACTATAAAGATTTTCAACGAAAACGGATTAATTAAAAAATTTCTGAAATTTTTTAACCGTATGTATAATTGAGTAACTGTGTGTAAGTGTTGTTGGTTTGTTGGCCTGTTCGTTGTGAAGTAATAACGCTGAGCACTCTCTATTTTTTTGCAATGTCAATCTATTTTACATTGACAAACTGACACGTACGTACGTAATTGGTCATTACAACCCTTCAGTCAGGATTACGACATAGTTTCTCACAACACTTATGTTGTGTGCGTTAATTTTATGCCTGAGTGGTGGGACCTACAGTTTAAAGTAGACTCCGAACGACATTTTTTTGAGAAACTTTTCATGGCAATTTTTATTTACTCTGAGAGTTTTTGCCAGAAATCTGCTGCGAAGAAGACGCTGAGGAAATACTTTTTGTATTTTGTTTTGATGTCTGGCCTGGGCCTCGAACCCTGGTTTTACATCTAATAAGCCAACACACTACCTACTGAACAACGGCGACTTCAAATCGACACCCTACTATATTTGCCAAGTACTCATGTCACATATAAGATCCTTACGAATGTATTATGTGAACGACTGGTGCCATTCGTCAAAACACTGATTGCAGTTGCAGACCTGGTAAGTCCACCATTCACATTACGGCAAACCCTATTACATCATCACAATGAGACCATTATTTGGTGTTCACTCAAGTAGTGATGTCGTCCAAAATTACTTAAACGGTAGAAAGTGTACACACAGCCGCATAAAGCTTACAGTTTAGAATGAAGAAAATTTAATAATTTAGAACTATGTCTAGAGTAAAGCAAGACTGCTTATTTTCCTCAACACTTTTGATTCGAAATGCTCTCGCCTTAATTAACTGTCCCCTAGACAGAAACCGGACCATTTTGATTGTGGGATATATTTCGCAGAGGCCGAGTGATAGGAATGAATAGTGAAATTTGGAGACTACATAGTCTTTTAAATGTGGGCCATTCTGTAGTATACAGATCAGATATCATGAGTCAATGTGAATGCTCGCAGGTAACTTCCAAGCAGAATCCAATAAAAAGTTTTGCTCAATTGAAGTTGAACATAAAGTATAAAGAATGGAACATAGCAATACTATGTAACAGTTAGGCCGCCATTAGCTTTTATTGGAATTCAATAAAAATATGACCACCTCGGGGAGCTAGGATAGGGATAAACACTCTGATGGGTCGCAGAATACTTAGGAATTTACTGCCATGAGCTGGCAGCTGAACATTTCAGTTAGATGGGAAGAAATGTTTGAAAGTCGGTACTCATTGTAAGGGAATATGAAAAAGGCAAATGTTTTTCTCTGTAAGTTATTGGATAATAACAGGAGATTCTAGTCATGCTTGAGAGTCTCCGGAAATAATCTTAGTTTTGTAATCGCCCTTTAGACAGGGCACTGAAGATTCAAAGTACACTTGTTCAGTCGAGGGATAGTCTCGAAAGCAGTATGAAGATTCTGTGATAAAGAAAATTATTTATTATTTGTAGGAATGGTTTCGTTGGTAGTATCAACTTCGAAACTTTTATTTGGTACGATAACTAGAAAGTACAGACTGGTAAAACGGTTTAATCTGTGGAAGGTAGCAAATGGTCAACAGGAAGGTTGCGTTGGGTTGGTTGGCATATCCCGCTTTTCATATAAAGATACCGAACAGTTACGCACAATTTAACAAGAAGAGCATTTGAAAAAATTTGTCTAGTGATTAAGGAACATTCACAAGAAAAAAAGGCCCGACCGACCCCATTGTGCAAAAAAACGAGAAGACTTGAACAAGCCATACAACTTTCCGCGTTACCGAACTAAGACAAGCAGTGACAAAATGGAAGCCAGTTGTGATCGAGCAGTGAAATGAAAACGATTCGAAGAAGGCAAACTGATTCTGCTGAACAGCATTCAACAAGAGAAGTAACTATCGCCCATATTTTCGCATTACTGGGAGGAACTCTACAATGCAATTAGAAAGTAAAATGCCATGATTCATAGACTTAAAAAGCAAAACAACTCCAGATTTTGAACGCGGACAAAAACAAGTTAATAAGACACAGACAAACAAACAACAAACAAATAGTCAACAAACAATAATAAAAATTATGGGTGTTACAGCAAACAAAAATTACACAAACAAATTCGAAGTCGCCGTGGTGTAGTAGGTAGTGTGTTGGCTTACTATTCGTAAAGCCCGGGTTCGTATCCCAGGTCAGACATCAAAAATGAAATATGAAAAAAAAATATTTCTTCGGCGACTTCCTCTCAGCAGATTTCTGGCAAAAACTCTGAGAGTAAAATAAACTGCCATGAAAAAGTTTCTCAAAATTCTGTCGTTCGGAGTCGACGTTAAACTGTAGGTCCCGCCACTCACGTATAAAATTAACGCACACAACATGAGTGGTGTGAGAAGCTAGGCCGTAATCCTGACTGAAGGGTTGTAATGGCCAATTATGTATGTATGTATGATGAAGTTATAAAATAACAATAAAAATATGAACGTACAAATAAAAGACCTTTATGTGACATTTATCAGTGAAAAACAATTCAGTAAATTCGTTGAATAATAATACGAATGTGATTTATTTTATTTTTTTAAGACGAGTATACTCGACTTTATGCAAAAAAATTACTTTTTACTCGACATAAACAGTTAAAGGCTTATAAAGGGTCGTGAATTAAAGTGACCGTGCATTGTTATCAGTTAAATGGTGTTGTTTTTTTTTTTGAATATCTAAAGGATTTGTTCAAATAAATTAACAAATATGATCAATAGTAAATAATTTCTTTTATTTTTAATTGCGAACTTAGAATTCACAATAAATAACCATACGTATGTACATATATATACTCGTACATATATACATATAAACTGGTGGCCAAAACTAAAGCAACTGACTGAAGTTAAAACTGGATGTTTTTTTGGTTTTTATGTTTACACTTTATTCAGATTAAACGTAAATGCAAAAAAAAAAATACAATAAAGTCGCTTAAAATAATGCTTTTCTTTCAAAATAACGAAATAACTATAAAATTCTAGTGGCCGAAACTAAAGCAACTTTTGTATTTGTGTAACAAAACTTAAAAATTAAATTAATAGTCAATAGCGTAACCCTTATTTTTAATCACGGCAGCACATCTACGGAGTTTTGGATCAATTAGCCTCCCAATTTGTACTTTAGAAATGTTGTTCCATGCGTTCTGGATACGATTAAAAATGATGTGTTTATTTGTCCCCAAAATCCCTTTTTATTTTACGGTCAACGATGATCCAAAGGTTTTCAATAGGGTTAAGGTCTAGCGATTGAACTGGCCACCCGAGAACTACTGATTGACTCAACCATTCCTTAATAAATTTTGAAGAATGTTTTGGGTCATTGTCATGTTAGAAAACCCAAACCAGTGGTATGTTTTACTTTTGCGTACGGCAGCATTACGTTTTCCAACAGATTTTTGTAAACAAATCGATCCATTTTCTCAGTACTTTGGTAAATTGGTCCAACTCTACAGTTGTAGAAGCAGATTTAAATGCTCGGAAACCATAAAAAAACCATTTATTTCCCAGAAAAATCACACAGCCAGGTTAGCTTTTGCAAAGGCCCATATTGGTAGGAGTCCTGCTCAGTGGAGAAACATATTGTGAAGAACTTCACCGTAAGGGGACCAAAAAATGAACGCCTTAAACCGCAATATTGTAAAAGCCAGCTCTTGGCAGTAAATACTCAAATATTCTGTGATCCATCAGAGTGTTTACACTATCCAGTTGATTTAGCTTACCCAGGTGGTCATATTTTTATTGAATTGTAGTAAAAGCTAGTGGCGGTCTAACTGTTACATAATATTGCTATATTGCACTCCTTAAGCTGGATTCACCCATTGTTTCGGAACAAAATGCTTGTTTCGGAACAAATTCAGTTTTTTGAGAGTGTGTTCCGAAACGATTCACCCACTTCGAACAATTGTTCTGTAAAAACAAGGCTATCATATGAAATATTTTTGTAAACGATGCGTGTTAGTCTTACAATTAGACAGCACAGTAGCAGTTGATTGCAGTTCGTTTGTTTTCTTGGCTTGGGTGTGATCATATTTTTTATTGTGTTACAAAGAAACTGTAAGTTAAAACAAATCAGAAATTGTTGAAGTGAAAAAAATGGATAATAATGCATATTATACATACATAAATAGATACATACAAATGTATATAATGTGGCAGCTCAGTTCAACTTTACTTAAAAAATTAAAGCAGCTGGCAGCACAGTTCGATTGTTTCGGAACAAAAATTAAAATTAAACCAATTCGTGCTGAAAATGTTCCGAAGCAAGCTTACTCTCTTTCGCTCTCTCTCTCTCTCTCTCTCAAAAAGAGAAACGTCAAACTACATATAAAAAAAATTGTTTCAGAACAAAAATTTTGTTCCGAAACAATGGGTTAATCCAGCTTTATACTTTATGTTCAGCTTGAATTGAGCAAAACTTTTTACTGGTAGTTACTAGCGAATATTTAAATTGACTCATAATATCTGATCCGTATACTACAGACTAGCCCACATTTAAAAGACTATGTAGCCTCCAAATTTCATTCTCATCACTCAGTCTCTGCGAAATATTTCCCACAATAAAAATGGTCCGGTTTCTGTCCAGGCGACTGTTAAGGCGGTAGCATTTCGAATCGAAAGTGTTGAGGAAAATAAGTAGCCTTGATTTACTCTAGACATACATATGTATATATATATATATATGTTCTCTATACTAACTCTTCAACTTAATTTTCAAAGCCTTTTTCATTGTTTTCTTTCCAGAATTATTTTATCGCTCGTAATAACTCTCTAGAATAATTAATTTCATACTATTTTGAAGAGGAATTCCTGAGGAATTCATTACTAAAAACAACTCTTTCAACTCGCGACATTATCAAAAGGATTTACTGAAATATAAAACATACTCAAAGAACTTCTTAAAACTGATAGCCACTGCATCCTCGTAATAATAAACTCTTTAAATAAAATCAATTTAAATTGGATGCCACTGCATAGTCTGATAGTGTGGTGGATAATGTGATAGACTACTAGCGTGAGAGGCGTTAGGTCGATGCCAACTAGTGACTCTCGCCTGTTACATTTTACCTAGCATATGGGTGAAGTTATACTATATTCAGACATGCACTTATATTGAATAAATCGCAATAAATAGGATTATTGTGCTCAATATTTCATACAAAATTTTTAATTAATTATTGCTCAATAAATTCATAAATTGTTATAATATTGAAAAAACTTGAAATACAGCACTGTCATAAGTACGTTCAGTGAGCATATTACAATTTTTCGAACGCTTTCTATTGATATTTGACACCCAAAAAGAAAAACAACGTTGTAGAAACTACCAGCTGTTTTGTTTACCATTCATCAATTGAATATTGAATAAGCAACTGAACTGCGTATATTATTATGCCTGAACACTTAAAATATTGGTAATCAGTAAAACAAATATTGATTCAATAAAAATGCATGTCTGAACATAGTATTACGCAGCGCGTATATAATTAAATATAATTTCTAATTGTATTGTAATTAATTGATAAATAAATAAAATAAATTGTGCGGAATATCATAATTATGACAATTAGCAAAAATTCAATTTACAGCTTTTGTTGTTAACCTACAAGGGTTTATAAGAGTTCATTCTAATTCACTCTTTATCAATATCTTGTGTTATTTCCGATAAAGAATTCAAACACTTTAAAAGACGTTTGGTAGATCGATTGCTCTACTACTGTTAATTCTTAAATACTGTTCTCTATCATAAAATTTAAATTTCTTATTAATACTTTCTTTTACAATATTTGCATAAGGGAACAATGATGGAAGTCGTCATAGTCGTATATATATGCATATTCTGAACATAAAAGTTCTCTTCAAAATCAATCTGAACTCTAATTATGGGTCAAATAAAGAGCTGCAAGTAAGAGCTGTTGGCAAAATCCCTTTCAATTTGACTTTGTTCTTTCTTGAAAGAAATCCTCATATAGAGAGAGATATTATAGGGTCTTTTTTAAGTGCTTATTATTTTAAGTGCAAATAAAACAAAGACTCGATAAATAACAACAGGCTTTACAGATGTAGCTTCAATGAAATGGCCGTTGTCAATTGCCAAAATTTGAAGGTCTTTGTTAGAAGACAATACAGAACAGAAATATAATGATCTTTTCATATTAAGTTCAATAAAAATAGCCTCACATATCACCAACTAATTGATAAATTGCCATGTCACCAAAATTATGGTGATTTTGAATAACAAAAGAGTTCTAGAATCTTATTATTTGGCAAGAAATCACCGCGTATAACAACACGGTCTTTGTCAGACCAATACTAAAGTGGTCCCCATTATAAAGTAGTCCCCATTTTAAAGTAGTTTCTATACTAAAGTAGATCGAAAATAGTCCTGTAAAAACTATATCCTTAAAATTTCTTATATATGTTATGCATGAAACTAAGCACGATTATTACATTGTTTTGATGAAAATCTTAATTATTTTCAATAAACAATTAGCAGGTACAATTGCATAGCGAAAGTCTTAATTTAAAATAATAAGGGCCTTATCAAGCCGTAGGTATTGTGGGCTACAATATTATAGGATAAGATGAAAATCAAAATATTTATGGTTTTCGCTACCTGCATGGAGCTAAAAACAAAAATATTACGTGGAAATGCTGAAAATAGACAATAAATGTTGTATGTATACTTAAAACAAAACAGGCAGAACTTACACGTCGTCATCAAAAAATGCAAAAAGACTAATTAAAAATACTTTTTATGTTTTTTTACAAGAGAAGCCAAAAACGAAAGTTAAAGCTACAAAATTCGATTTGCCATTTTAGCTGACTATATGTGTGTATATATCAGGAAAATCTATAATTGTTACAGCTCATGACTCATGAAATGCCTGATGATAGAATCTTTAGATATAAATCTTGAATTTCATAAACTAAAGCATGCATTAACATTTCATTCTCCCCATAGTGTGAGATACGTTTCTCCCTCCTCCAGCTATATTTTGCTCTTTAAACTCTGACTTAAAGTTATCCATATCAACTTAACTGCATAACCATATGAGTTCTATAAAATATAGAATGATATTTGAGCGTAGATAATAAGTGTACACGAATAGAGAGAATGATGAGAGAATATCTTACTCTCCTAACACAATTTGTATTCTTTTTCAATCCTTCTGTATATTTTGTTTTAATTTGCGCCGTTTGACTACCTACTTCGTAATTTCTCTCAATCCTCTCATATGCTCTCTTCGGATGATATTGCGTTAACATGATATTAACCACACTCTTCTAAACAGAACTTTAACATATTGCCGTGCAAACCACTCTTTACAAACCTGATTTAATATGTAGAGAGTGAGATGGTTTTGCAAACACGAAAAGGGTTCGTATAGAACCGAAGGTTGTTCGTATTTTCTTTCAATGCCGAATGCTCTCCTAAGTTTACACTATACAATTCGCTCTCTTCTGCGCAAAAAACGGCCTTAAGTAGTTTCACAATGACCGAATGGAGTAAGAGCGTGTCAACTCGAAAAGTAAAAAATATAACTCGGCTCTCTTTTATACTCTTCATGAAGGAGATGAATACCATAGTATTCAAATATTGTACGCTCAGTTATGGCTTACGAGGTACTTTAAAAAGGTCTAACGGAAGGCACAATAGGTAAACGACGCTTGTTTGTATTCGCTTATGCTCACAAACGAGCGAAGAGACAGAGGCAAATTGACAATTATATTTACCACTTGTCCTGAGTATAAAATTGCGAATTTAACAGGATAAGTTATCACAACTTTGTCAACCACTGAAATATAAGGTCATCTGTTTAATACTCTTCATCAAAGAGGGCGAAGTATTGACAATTACATTTATCACCTATCTTGCGTATTGAGTGAGTTACGCCAATTTACGTATATAAACCCGAATTCAACAGGACAGGTTATCACTACCGTGACAAGTGCTCAACAAATGAGCAAGAACATTTCGGAAACGTCGAAATGCAGTTAACAAACCTCTTCAACTCGCAAATTAATATGACTGACGATGAAAATGAAGTAAAGAACACAATTATTATCAATACAAATAAAAATGCTTCGGTGGATAATGAACTGGAAACTATCTGCAATGTGGCAGAATATTTACATGAAAATTTCCAGATGATATCTTGCAACAGTGGAAATGAGTCCTGTCAAGAACTACAAGCTGACAACGCAATGCAATTAACAAGCCATGTTAAATTCGAACTTAATACCACTAAAGATGCAATGGAGAACATGATGACTACCGATACAGAAAATTTAGCTTGATTCGATAATCTACCGGAAGCAAACGACAACGTGGCAGCATATTTAAAAGACAACTTTCAGAATATCTCTTGGAATGTCGACAACAAGCCTCGCCCAAAAGTAAAATCTAATATAAATAAAAGCGACATAGAAAAATTGAAAAGATATGTAGAACACTTGGAGAATGTGAAACGAATTAAAATGGAAAACTTGAGAAAAACGGTAAATGCTACAATTCAGTTTCTGATATTTTTAGAAAAGCTAGAGCAACAGGAAGAATTACAAGAAAACCAAAATATTGACAATAACGAAAGTGTTGATAAAAAAGATTTTAAAATGCTTGTAACAGAAAACGACAACAAAAATGATATCCCACAAGCGCATAATCAAAATCAAAAAAGCAAATCACCCGAGTACAAAAAGCAACACAGAATGGTAGCGCCTTATAATGATTTTAATAATTTCGAACTGCAATATAATAAGAAGAACAATCTACCCCACTGCTCAAAAAGTCCGGAAGAAGAAATAAATATCATGATAAATGCATTTGAAAACTCTAAAATCCAATTAGAACAACCACAAATGGAAAACATATCCATTGCAACTTTCACCAGTGATGAATACCCGCCCCAAATGCAAATTGAAAACAGATTTGAAGCTGATGAAAATGGTATGGTTTGCATTGGACCGAATGGCACTATGGTCAATAGAATAACTTTAGAAACCATCGACTGGTCCCTGACGGGAGCCGCTGTAACACGAAAAATTTTAGTGGAAATCTTTGGCCGTGAAACTTTGGCTGCTTGCAATCTATCGGGTAGGCCTTCGCCTGCCTTTGTAGATTGTAATAAACCAGTGAAAGGCCAATTGGACCCCATTATAATTGCGGACTTAATTCATTTAATGGGGGAGCAGAAAGGCCCAACCCCGAAGGAGGTGCGTAATGCAGTAACTAAAAAATGTGCCGATGAAAATAAAAGGATTAGGATGAGGGAAAAAAGGAGACAAAGACTTGCAGCGCGGGATATGGCTTTGGACCGTAGTTCTAATTTTTCAGTTTAATTTTTTCTTTTTTTTTTGTTCATAAATGTTTTTATAAATAAAATGTATTATATAATAATCTACGAGTTATCCTATTCTAAAGAATATTTTAATTCAATAAATTTTTTTATCTTAATCAAAGCTTTATTAATCGATTCAATACATTTTTATATCTGATGTGTCAGTTTTTCAATGTAAAAGAGATTGACATTGCAAAAAAATATACACATAGCCACAGAAGTATACATACGGATAACAAATTTCAGAAATTTTTTGAACTAATCCTTTTTCGTTGAAAATCTTTGCAATTGTCTGACAACTTTCCTCGATTTTAAGACGGTCTTGGTTAAAAAATTTCTGAAATTTGTTAACTTTTGTGGGCCTGATGTACACTTTTGTGGGCATGCACAGATCCACAAAAGTTAACAAATTTCAGAAATTTTTTAAATAATCCGTTTTTTTTTTTTGAAAATATTTATAATTGCCTGACGTCTTTCTTCGATTTTAAGACGGTCTTTTGCTTTGGTTCAGAAATTTGTGAAATTTGTTAAACGGATGTATACCTTTGTGGGTCTGTGCAGGGCCACAATTCAGTTCAATTTCAGAAATTGTTTAACCAATGCAAAAGACCGTCTTAACATCAAGGAATCTATAAAGATTTTCAACAAAAACGGATTAATTCAAAAATTTCTGAAATTTTTTTAAAATTTTTTTTAAAAATTTCTGAAATTTTTTAACCGTACGTATTTAGTAACTGTGTGTAGAATGCTCAGTGTTATTACTTACAGCACGAACAGACCCACAAACCAACAACATTTATGTCATAGGCGCGTCTACACGCTGTCAACAAATGTCGCTAAGTCGTTAGCTGTTGAGTGATTAAAAAAAAAACGGCAGCAACACTTCCAAATAACTGATCTGAAATTATCAGAAAACTCTGAAAAATTACTTCTTTTTCAGTTGAGTCACTAAAATTTTTAAATTTTTAATCTCTTTTATTATATCGACAGCACCTCTTCATTGTAGCCAACAAGTATAGAAATGATCCCAAATTGGCTACAGCTACATCGGTGGTCTTGTAGTCAAATACTGGTGTAGTCGTGAAAATAACTTTGTCGCCAGTAGCACGCAACTGGATGGCGTAAGATTATTTTCGTGTGGAGACGTAAAGTTTATTGTGTATAGAAAGAGTCAACAACGCAATTACACCCCTGGATGACAACATTACAGATGCCATTGGTAGGTTATATGCCGATATGATAGACAATTATGTAAGAATTGAAGCTTTAGGACTTACGGCGTAAATATTTCATTACTTTTTGCAAACGACTTGGTGTTTCTAATGCTTCCGGAAAGTATCTTGACGATAACTCGTTCCAATATAAGGTAAATAGACACACATTTTTTAGGAAACCACAAAAATGTGCAAGGATGATTTTGGTGGTCAATTGATATCATCATAATGTAAAATTATTCTTTCTGGAAAACTTTAAAAACTGGTAAGTTTGTGTGGCTTGAAACATCGTGACATTAGAAACTACATACAGTCTAGATCATTGCCTTCCATTTCCCGGAACATTTTCCCAAGAAAGAAAAAGACAATAACATTTCAGCGACACATACAGATCATAATGCATGATAAACAACCACTTTTTCAAAAGCAATGGCTTTTTCACAATCAGAAAATTTTAAAGAAATTTTGTTTGAAGAAAATTTTGCTCGAAGATTGGACAATGAATCACTATTAAAACTAACTAAATGGATAGTCCTTTGTTTGTTAATTGGCTAACAATTGATTTACCTATTAGACGTACATCATACATACGGAATTGGTTATTACAGTCAGGATTACGACCTAGCTTCTCACACTACTGTGTTAATTGTATACATGAGTGGCAGGATCTACAGTTTAATGTCGACTTCGGGCGACGAAGGTTTTTTGAGAAACTTTTCATGGCAATTTTATTTTACTTTCAAAGATGTTGCTAAAAATCTGTTGAGAAGAAGTCCCTAAAGAAATAAGAATCTGTTGGCATTTTATTTCGAAGGTAAATAAGTCTTGAATTTCGTCTATGACGCGTGACGCAATACGTCATGTTAAATAAAAAGCATGTTTGATACATATGTGATTACAATCAGCATGCTTTTAATTTATTTTTGCTTTTCTATTTGGGCGTTTCGGTGTGGCATTTTGATACTTTGGACAAAAAAGCAATATTTTGACAATTAATTTTTAAAAATCTAATGATGCTGTTTTTTAAAGAATTGTTTGATTAAGAAAAATATAATTCAGTTTTGCAAAAAGTAAGTATGCCCAAGGATTGCAATCTCAGTGTCGTTCGTCCTGTAGTAAAAAAGGGACACCCAACTATATTTGCCAACTACTCAAGTAGTCCCTAACGTATATAAGGTCCTTACGAATGTATTATGTGAACGACTGGTGCCATTCGTCAAAACACTGATTGCAGTTGCAGACCTGGTAAGACCACCCTTCACATTACGGCAAACCCAATTACATCATCACAATGAGATCATTATTTGGTCTTCACTCAAGTAGTTATGTCAAGCCTTCTTCTACTCCTAGATGGCGAAATGTCGTCCAAAATTACTTAAACGGTAGAAAGTGTACACATAAAGCCGCATAAAGCTTACAGTTTAGAATGAAGAAAATTTAATAATTTAGAACTATGTCTAGAGTAAAGCAAGACTGCTTATTTTACTCAACACTTTCGATTCGAAATGCTCTCGCCTTATCTGCCCCCTAGACAGAAACCGGACCATTTTGAATGTCAGAAATGCTTCCCATACAGACTGAGTAATAAGAATGAATGGAGTGAATGGCTTTATGCTGTGCCTAAAGAGGATAAACCTTACCGCCCAATCGCAACATTGTCATACTTATAGAAAATTTTCGAGAAATTAATTTATTAGCAGATAACCCAATAATTGTATGCAAATAGCGTGCTTTCTGAGAGGCAGTATGGTTTCAGACCTAATCACAGCTGCATTTCTGCGCTCTTTGGTGCTTCAGAGGAGTTGCGATTAAGGGCGGATAACAATGTGACATCATTTTTAGACTTACTCGATCATTCTAAAGCATTTGACACCGTTAATCAGACTATTCTCTGCCAAAAGTTAAAACACATGTGCCATTTTTCGAATGCTGCTGTTATGCTAATCTCGTCGTATTTATGGGATAGAAGTCAATTTGTGTATCATGATGGTAACAAATCAAACAATTTTCAATATCTAGAGGTGTACCGCAGGGCTTGATTCTTGGTCCACTTTTATATTAAATTTATTATCATGATCTCCCATCTAAATTGAAGTACTGCAATGTACAAATGTACGCAGATGATGTTCAGCTATACACTAGGAAACCCCATTATTTGTGCACTAGAATAGTTTTGTCAAGATCCAATAGATCATTGAAAATTAATAGCGTTAGATACCGTAAAAAAATATCTGAGCGACATTTTTACACCAATGCAATCCGTCTCTGGATTGAACTCCCGAACGACATACAGTTACTAAGCAATGGTAAGCATTTCAAGACTGCAATAATTTACATTTTTGAATGAACAATAATGTACGAATGTAATTAATTAATCATAATTTTGTAAATTTTGTTTTAATAATAATTTCTCACATTTTGTTATGCCTATATCCTTAGCAGTACTATTAAATAAGATGATATCTTGTTGTACTGTATTTACGCCTGAATAAAAAAATAAAAAAAATTTAGAGGCTACTTGGCCTTTTAAAAGAGGGCCATTCTGTAGTATGCCTATCAGATATTATGAGTCAATGTGAATGCTCGCTTGTAACTTCCAAGCAGAATCCAATAAAAAGTTTCGTTCAATTGAAGTTAAAAATAACGTATAAAAAATGGAACATGGCAATACAATTTAATAGTTAGGCCACCATTAGCTTTTATTAAAATTCAATAAAAATATGACCACTTGGGTAAACACTCTGCTGGGTCACAGAATATTTGGGTATTTACTGCTAACAGCTGGCAGCTGAAACTTTCAGTTAAACGGAAAGAAACTTTTTAAAGTCTATACTCATTGTAAGGGAAAATAAAGAGAGGCAAACGTTTTTCTTCGTAATTTATTGGATAATAACAGGAGATTTTAGTTATGCTTGAGAGTTTCCGGAAATAATCTGAGTTTACTAATCGGCCTATAGACAGGGCACTATAGGCTCAAAGTACACTTGTTCAGTCGAGGGATCGTCTCGAAAGCAGTATGAAGATTCTGTGATAAAGAAAATTATGTGTCGGAATCCATATTTGTAACCTAGGAGGCATCGCAGAGATTGGGCGTAGTTGAAGAATTTTCCAAACTTAATAAAACTGTTGAGGCAGACGTAAATGTAAAGTTTTCTAGCTTAGAGAAAATTGATGGTGATAAAATTTGCGATACCAAGAAGAAGGACGACTCCTTCAGAATCAACAAGAAGAACTACTTACTGTGCGCTAAGTTGGAGGAATTGTTTCGCTAGTAGTATCGATTTCCAAACTTTTATTTGGTGCAGTAACTATAAAGTACAGATTGGTAAAACGATTTAATCTGTGGAAGGTAGGAAATGATCAACAATAAGGTTGGGACAAGCATACCACGCGATGCATAAATAGATACCGGACAGTTACGCATAATTTAAGAAGAAGATCACCTGACAAATTTATATTTGGCAAAAAGTTGTCTGGTGTTTCACCAGAAAGAAATGCACGACCTCACTTTACAGAAAAACGGAATGACTTGGACAAACCAGGCCATTTTGTGCCTTTACGAAATATGAAGCCAGCTTTGATCGAGCAGTGAAATCGAAACGATTCGAAGGAGGCAAACTGAATCTGCTAGACAGCCTACATTAAGAGAAGGATTTATCGCCCATATTTTCGAATTACTGTGAAGAACTCTACGAAGCAATTAGAAAGAGAAATGCCGTATTCATAGAATTAAAAAGCAAAATAACCTCAGATTTTGAACGCGTACAAAAACAAGTAAATAAGACACCGACAAACAAACAACAATAAAAATTGTGGATAATACAGCAAACATAAATTACACAAACAAATTCTGAAGGTAATTACAAGTAGAAATCAAAACAAAAATTTTAAAAACAGGCAACATCAACAAACAACATTAAAGGAAGATGGTGGGTGATGTTATGAAATAAAAATAATAATAAAAATAAGAATGCGGTACAAATACATTTGTTAAAAGACATTTATATGGCCTCTATCAGTGAAAAAAATTTCAGTACATTCGGTTAATAACAATACGAATGTGATTTGTTTTTCTTTAAGACGAGTATACTCGACTTTATGCGAAACATTTACGTTTTACTCGACATAAACAGTATATATATATTCACTGCTCGATCACAACTGGCTTCCATTTTGTCACTGCTTGTCTTAGTTCGGTAACGCGGAAAGTTGTATGGCTAGTTCAAGTCTTCTCGTTTTTTTGCACAAAAGGGTCGGTCGGGCATTTTTTTCTAGTGAATGTTCCTTAATCACTAGACAAATTTTTGCAGAATGCTCTTCTTGTTAAATTGTGCGTAACTGTTCGGTATCTTTATATGAAAAGCGGGATATGCCAACCAACCCAACGCAACCTTCCTGTTGACAATTTGCTACCTTCCACAGACTAAATGGTTTTACCAGTCTGTACTTTCTAGTTACTCTACCAAATAAAAGTTTCTAAGTTGATACTACCAACGAAACCATTCCTATAACTTAGCGTACAGTAGTTCTTCTTGTTGATTCTGAAGGCAGTCGTCCTTCTGCTTGGTATCGCAAATTTTATCACCGTCACTTGTCTCTAAGCTGGAAAACTTTACATAAATATACTATACTTCAGCCTAAACAGTTTTATTAAATTTGAAGAATTCTATATTCACTGTCTGTGCTGCCTTACAGGTCAGAAGTATGGGTTCCGATAAATAATTTTCTTTATCACAGGATCTTCATACTGCTTTCGAGACGATCCCCCGACTGAACAAGTGTACTTTGAATCTTCAGTGCCCTGTCTAAAGGACGATTACTAAACTCAGATTATTTCCGGAGACTCTCAAGCATGATTAGAATCTCCTGTTATTATCCCATAACATACAGAGAAAAACATTTGCCTTTTTTATATTCCCTTACAATGAGTACAGACTTTCAAACATTTCTTTCCATCTAACTGAAATGTTCAGCTGCCAGCTCTTGGCAGTAAATTCCTAAGTATTCTGCGACCCATCAGAGTGTTTATCCCTATCCTAGCTTCCCGAGGTGGTCATATTTTTATTGAATTCCAATAAAAGTTAATGGCGGCCTAACTGTTACATAGTATTGCAATGTTCCATTCTTTATAATTTATGTTCGACTTCAATTGAGCAAAACTTTTTATTGGATTCTGCTTGGAAGTTACCTGCGAGCATTCACATTGACTCATAATATCTGATCTGTATACTACAGAATGGCCCACATTTAAAAGACTATGTAGTCTCCAAATTTCACTATTCATTCCTATCACTCAGCCTCTGCGAAATATATCCCACAATCAAAATGGTCCGGTTTCTGTCTAGGGGACAGTTAATTAAGGCAAGAGCATTTCGAATCGAAAGTGTTGAGGAAAATAAGCAGTCTTGCTTTTCTCTAGACATAGTTCTAAATTATTAAATTTTCTTCATTCTATACGGTAAGCTTTATGCGGCTGAAATGTGTACACTTTCCACCGTTTAAGTAATTTTGGACGACATTTCGCCATCTAGGAGTAGAAGAAATGAAGACCAAATAATGGTCTCATTGTGATAATGTATAGGGTTCGGCGTAATGTGAATGGTGGACTTACCAGGTCTGCAACTGCAATCAGTGTTTTGACGAATGGCACCAGTCGTTCACATAATACATTCGTAAGGATCTTATATGTGACATGAGTACTTGGCAAATATAGTAGGGTGTCGATTTGAAGTCGCCGTTGTGCAGTAGGTAGTGTGTTGGCTTATTAGATTTAAAGCCAGGGTTCGAGCCCCAGGCCAGACATCAAACAAAATACAAAAAGTATTTTATCAGCGTGTAGACGCGCCTATGACATACACTCAGCCACAAAAGTATACATACGGTTAACAAATTTCAGAAATTCGTTTTCGTTGAAAATATTTATAATTCTCTGACATCTTTTTTCGTTTTTAAGACGGTCTTTTGCATTGGTTCAGAAATTTGTGAAATTTGTAAATTGGATGCTTACCTTTGTGAGCCTGTGCAGGGCCACAATTCAGTTCAATTTAAAAAACATTTTAACCACTGCAAAACACCGTCTTAACATCAAGGAAACTATAAAGATTTTCAACGAAAACGGATTAATTAAAAAATTTCTGAAATTTTTTAACCGTATGTATAATTGAGTAACTGTGTGTGAGTGTTGTTGGTTTGTTGGTCTGTTCGTGGTGAAGTAATAACGCTGAGCATTCTCTATTTTTTTGCAATGTCAATCTATTTTACATTGAAAAACTGACACGTACGTTCGTAATTGGTCATTACAACCCTTCAGTCAGGATTACGACATAGTTTCTCACAACACTTATGTTGTGTGCTTTAATTTTATTAATTTAATTTAATTTGTATTTATTTTAATGGGATAATCAGTGGAATCATTATAAGTTGCATCCGAATAAGTTGTGGAAAAGAAGTTGGCAAATAAATTGCTTATAATGCTGTCATCACTAGATTCAATCTGCTGAAATCCCATAGAAGATGGAAAACCAGTTACTTTTTTCTTTGAATTAACAAATTTAAAAAACGATTTTGGATTACGCTTAAAATTGTATTTCATTGTATTTACATATTTATCGTAACATGATTTATCAAGTATTGTGTATTCCGCCAGGGTAACAGAATATGTTATATAATCCATATAACAACCAGATTGTTTAAACTTTTTATAGTATTTATTCTCCTTATTTTTCACACGAGCCAGTTGTTTATTATTCCATGGATGACCGGATAATTGTCTAGATATTTGCTTTGGAACACAACACAACAGATCAAATCGTTTTACCACTCTGTACTTTCTAGTTACTACGCCAAATAAAAGTTTGGAAATACGAAACCATTCCTCCAACTTAGCGCACAGTAGTTCTTCTTATTGATTCTGAAGGCAGTCGTCATTCTTTTTGGTATCGCAAAATTGTATCACCATCAGTTTTCTCTAAGCTAGAAAACTTTTCATCTACGTCAGCCTCAACGGTTTTATTCAATTCAATTGCGTCCACTATCTGTGCTGCCTTACAGGTTATAAGTATGGGTCCCGATAAATAATTTTCTTTATCACATAATCTTCATATTGCGTTCAAGACGATCTCTCCATTGAACAAGTGTACTTTAAGTCTACAGTGCCCTGTCTAAAGGCCGATTACTAAACTCAGATTATTTTCGGAAACTTTCAAGCATGACAAAAATTTCCTGTTATTATCCTATAAATTACAGAGAAAAATTTCTGCCTCTCTCCATATTCCCTTGCAATGAGTATAGACTTTAAAAATTTCCTCCCGACTGACTGAAAGATTCAGCTGCCAGCTTTTGGCAGTAAATTTCCAAGTATTCTGTGACCCAGCAGAGTGTTTACCGTATCCAGTTGATTTCGCTTCCCCAGGTGGTCATATTTTAATTTTATTTATAGTACGTAGTATTGCTATGTTCTATTCTTTTCACTTTATGTTCAGCTTGAATTGAGCAAAACTTTTTATCGGATTCTACTTGGATGCTACCAGCGACTATTCACATTGACTCATAATATCTGATCCGTATAATACAGAATGGCCCTCTTGGAAAAGGCTATGTGGCCTGCAAATTTCCTATCACTCAGTCTCTGCGAAATATATCCCACAATAAAAATGGTCCGGTTTCAGTCCAGGGGACTGTTAAGGCGGTAGCATTTCGAATCCATAGTGTTGGGGAAACATGTATATATGTATGTATATATATATGTATGTGTATACGAGTATATATGAATATATCTAAAAAGCAGTCAACTTAATTTTCAAACCATTTTTCATTGTTTTCTTTTAGTAATTATTTTATCACTCGTAATAACTGGCTAGAAAATATTATTTCATCCTATTTTGATGAGGAATCCCTGAAGGACTCATTACTAAAAACAACTCTTTCAACTCGCGGGTTTACTGAAATGTAAAACATACTCAAAGAACTTCTTAAAACTGATAAGTAGCTACTGAATGCTCGTAATAATAATCTTTTAAAATAAAATCAATTTAAATTGGATGCCACTGCATGGTCTGATAGTGTGGTGGATAATGTGATAGACTATTAGCGTGAGAGGCCTTAGTTCGATGCCAACTAGAGACTCTCGCCTGTTACATTTTACCGAGCATATGGGTGAAGTTATAATATATCCAGACATGCACTTATATTGAATAAATCGCAATAAACGGCGTTATTGATCTCAATATTTCATACAAAATTTTTAATTAATTATTGCTCAATAAATTCATAAATTGTTATAATATTGATTAAAACTTTAAACACAGCACTGTCATAAGTACGTTCAGTGAGCATATTACAATTTTTCGAACGCTTTCTATTGATATTTGACAACTCAAATATAAACAACGACAAACAAAAAAAAACAATGTTGTTGAAACAACCAGCTGTTTTGTTTACCAGCCGTCAAATGAATATTGAATAAGCAGCTGAACTGCGTATATTATTATCCCTGAACACTTAAAATATTGGTAATCAGTAAACCAAATATTGATTCAATAAAAGTTCATGTCTGAACATAGTATTACGCAGCGCGTATATAATTAAATATAATTTCTAATTTTATTGTAATTAATTGATAAATAAATAAAATAAATTGTGCGGAATATCATAATTATGACAATTAGCAAAAATTCAATTTACAGCTTTTGTTGTTAACCTACAAGGGTTTATAAAAGTTCATTCAAATTCACTCTTTATCAATATCTTGTGTTATTTCCGATAAAGAATTCAAACACTTTAAAAGACGTTTGGTAGACCGATAGCTCTACTACTGTTAATTCTTAAATACTGTTCTCTATCATAAAATTTAAATTTCTTATTAATACTTTCTTTTACAATATTTGCATAAGGGAACAATGATGGAAGTCGTCATAGTCGTATATATATGCATATTCTGAACATGAAAGTTCTCTTCAAAATCAATCTGGACTCTAATTATAGGTCAAATAAAGAGCTGTAAGTAAGAGCTGTTGGTAGAATCCCTTTCAATTTGACTTTGTTCTTCGTTAAATGTTCGACATGAAAGAAATCCTCATATAGAGATATCATAGGGTCTTTTTATGTGATTATTATTTTAAGTGCAAATAAAACAAAGACTCAATAAATAACAACAAATTTGACAAATGTAGCTTCAATGAAATGGCCGTTGTCAATTGCCAAAATTTGAAAGTCCTTGTTAGAAGACAATACAGAACAGAAATATAATGACTAATTGATAAATTGCCATGTCACCAAAATTATGGTGATTTTGAATAACAAAAGAGTTTTAGAATCTTATTAATTGGCAACAAATCACCGCGTATAACAACACGGTCTTTGTCGGACCAATACTAAAGTGGTCCCCATTATAAAGTAGTCCCCATTTTAAAGTAGTTTCTATACTAAAGTAGATCGAAATAGGTACATAATTGCATAGCGAAAGTCTTAATTGAAAATAATAAGGGCCTTATCAAGCCGTAGGTATTGTAGGCTACAATATTATAGGGTAAGACGAAAATCAAAATATTTATGGTTTTCGCTACCTGCATGGAGCTAAAAACAAAAATATTACGTGGAAATGCTGAAAATAGGCAATAAATGTTGTGTGTATACTTAAAACAAAACAGGCAGAACTTACATATCGTCATCAAAAAATGCAAAAAGACTCATTAAAACCACTTTTTATGTTTTTTACAAGAGAAAAGAAAAACGAAAATCGAAAACTACAAAATTCGATTTGCCATTTTAGACGACTATATGTGTGTATATATCAGGAAAATCTATAATTGTTACAGCTCATGACTCATGAAATGCCTGATGATAGAATCTTTAGATATTAATCTTGAATTTCATAAACTAAAGCATGCATTAACATTAAATTTTTTCTACATTTTCCCCCTCCCCATATATACGTTTCTCCCTCCTCCTGCTATATTTTACTCTTTAAACTCAGACTTATAGTTACCCATATCAACTTAAAAGCAACTACAACCATAAGAGTTCATTAAAATATTGAATGATATTTGACCGTATATAATAAGCGTACATGAATAGAGAGAACGATGAGACAATATCTTACTCTCCTAACACAATTTGTAAGAAATGAACATACAAAATGAGAAATGTTTTCATATTCTTTTTCAAGCCTTCTGTATATTTTGTTTTTATTTTGCGCCGTACGACTACCCACTTTGTATTTTCTCTCAATGTCATATGCGCTCATCAGAAGATATTGAGTTAACATGATATTAACCACACTCTCCTAAACAGAACTGAATTATTAACTTTGCATACCTGAATTATGTGATGATTTTGTAGCACACGCTATTTCACTTGCTTGTCAAACAAAATTGAGTGTTTTTGTTTGTGTTTTCCATGCAAACAGGCAAGTGAAATAGACTGTGTTACAAAAACATCACATTAATATAGAGAGAGATGGTTTTGCAAACGCGAAGACTGTTCGTGTTTTCTTTCAATGCCGAATGCTCTCCTAAGTTTACACTATACAATGCGCCCTCTTCTGCGCGAAAAACGGCCTTAAGTAGTTTCACAATGAACCAGTAGAGTCAACTCGAAAAGTCAAAAATATAACTCGGCTCTCTTTTATACTCTTCATGAAGGAGATGAATACCATACGTATTCAAATATTGTACGCTCAGTTATGGCTTACGAGGTACTTTAAAAAGGTCTAACGGAAGGCACAACAGGTAAACGACGCTTGTTTGTATTCGCTTATGCTCACAAACGAGCGAAGAGACAGAGCCAAATTAACAATTATATTTATCACTTGTCCTGAGTATAAAACCGCGAATTTAACAGGATAAGTTATCATAACTGTGACAACCACTGAGCTATAAGGTCATCTGTTTAATACTCTTCATCAAAGAGGGCGAAGTATTGACAATTACATTTAACATCTGTCTTAAGTATTGAGTGAGTTACGCCAATTTACGTATATAAACCGGGCAGGTTATCACTACCGTGACAAGTGCTCAACAAATTAAACGAATAATTATGTCTGAAGGAACAGAAAGCACGCACAACGTTGTAAGTTATTCAAATAAAAAGAAAAATTAATTGATCTTTAATAAAAATATTTGATGAAAATGTTTTTGATTAATTTTTTTAATATTTTTTCTTTATTTTTTTAACTCCAGCACATACGCAAGAAACGTCTTTTGAATTCCCTTAACGAATGTCCCGAATTAAATAAATGTGGTCTGAATCAACAGGATGCCAGTGACGAACCAGCGTTTGTATTGGTATCCTTTGATGAAAATGAAGTAAAGAACACAATGATTGGCAATACAAATAAAAATGTTTCGGTGGATAATAAAATGGAAACTATCTGCAAAGTGGCAGAATATTTACATAAAAATTTCGAGATGATGTCTTGCAACAGTGAAACTGAGTCCTGTCAAGAACTACAAGCTGACAACGCAATGCAATTAACAAGCCATGTTAAATTCGAACTTAATACCACTAAAGATGCAATGGAGAACATGATGACTACCGATACAGAAAATTTCGCTTTATTCGATAATCTATCGGAAGCAACAGACAACGTGGCAGCATATTTAAATGACAACTTTCAGAATATATCTTGGAATGTCGACAACAAGCCTCGCGCAAAAGTAAAATCTAATATAAATAAAAGCGACATAGAAAAATTGAAAAGATATGTAGAACACTTGGAGAATGTGAAACGAATTAAAATGGAAAACTCGAGAAAAACGGTAAATGCTACAATTCAGTTTCTGATATTTTTAGAAAAGCTAGAGCAACAGGAAGAATTACAAGAAAACCAAAATATTAACAAAGACGAAAGTGATGATAAAAAATATTTTAAAATGCTTGTAACAGAGAACGACAACAAAAATGACATCCCACAAGCGCATAGTCAAAATGAAGACGTAAGCAAATCACCCGAGTACAAAGAGCAACACAGAATGGTAGCGCCTTATAATGATTTTAATAATTTCGAACTGCTATATAATAAGAAGAACAATCTACCCCACTGCTCAAAAAGTCTGGAAGAAGAAATAAATATTATGAAAAATGAATTTGAAAACCCTAAAATCCAATTAGAACAACCACAAATAGAAAACATATCCCTACCATCTTCCACCAGTGATGAATACCCGCCCCAAATGCAAATTGAAAACAGATTTGAAGCTGATGCAAATGGTATGGTTTGCATTGGACCGAATGGCACTATTGTCAATAGAATAACTTTAGAATCCATCAACTGGTCCCTGACAGGAGCCGCTGTAACACGAAAAATTCTAGTGGAAATCTTTGGTCGTGAAACTTTGGCTGCTTGCAATCTAACGGGTAAGCCTTCGCCTGCCTTTGTAGATTGTAATAAACCAGTGAAAAGCCAATTGGACCCCATTATAGTTGCGGATATCATTCATTTAATGGGAGAGCAGAAAGGCCTAACCCCGAAGGAGGTGCGTAATGCAATAACCACAAAATGCGCCGATGAAAATAAAATGCTTAGGATGAAGGAAAAAAGAGACAAAGTATTGCAGAGCGAAATATGACTTGAGGACCGCATTTCTAATTTTTCAGTTTAAGTTTTTTTCTTTTTGTTCATTAATGTTTTTATAAATAAGATCTACCAAATGTATGTAATGTTATGTAATATATAATAGTCTATAGAATATTTTCGTTTAATAAAAATTTATTGTTTCTTAATAAAAATTTTTAAGTCGATTCAATTTATATTTGTATCGGATATGTGTCGGTTTGCATAGATAACCACTAATGGGTAACTAAACATTATGGGCAAGCATAGCGGCTTTGTGTGGGTACCATTAGAGAATGAACACGAATACACAAAAACCCAAACGCGAGCTAAAACTCGATGGTGAGCACAAATCGTCCACACCCTATGAACGTAAACACTATATAAGGCGAACTCCTGCGAACGCAACAGCGACGTCCTCCACGTCTAAAGGTGCCTCCAGTTTGGTGGCCAAAGCCGACTTCAAAGCGAGTAATACCCTCTTGTCAATGGCTAACAAGCTTAGGGCATACAAAAGTTAACAAATTTCAGAAATTGTTTAACCAATCCGTTTTCGTTGAAAATATTTACAATTGTTTGACATCTTTCTTCGATTTTAAGACGGTCTTTTGTTTTGGATCAGAAATTTGTGAAATTTGTTAATCGGAAGCATACCTTTGTGGGCCACAATTCAGTTCAATTTCAAAAAATTTTTAACCAATGCAAAAGACCGTCTTAACATCAAGGAAACTGTAAAGATTTTCAACGAAAACGGATTAGTTAAAAAATTTCTGAAATTTTTGAAACATGAGTGATGCCTGATTACTTTTTGACTGCGTTAAAAATACACATTGACGATATTTTGAAATAGAATACATTTGGTCAATTCACACAAGCAAGTATTCATTGTATTGTTGGAAGAACATACAACAGTGTATGATTATTGTTGATATTTTTCATATAAAAATTCGATACACTTATACACATTTTTTCCATATGTTTTTAAAAATTGTATTGGTTTCGTGCGATCAAATTGTGTGAATGAAAAAAATATGTATATGTTTTCATATGTTTTTAAAAAGTAGTGTTGGTTTCGGGCTATCAAATTGTTTAAATGAAACGAGATACACAATACAGCATAGCATTGAGCGTTTACAAACAAACAAATGTATTCAATACAACATACACGATACAAAGTCGTGTGAATTGCCCAATTGTATATATTTTGTACAGCGGCATTATGTAACGTCGATACTTTGTTCAAACACAAAGCAACTAACATTTGGAAGGCAGCCTTTTTGTTATTTTTAATTGCAAACTTAGAATTCACGATAAATAAACATACGTATATAAAGGGTGTTTTTTATAGAGGTATAGAACTTTAAGTTGGCATTACTTTTCAAGATGGCGACCGATTTAACAGCTGTCAAGTGATTTATTCTCAGTTTGGTTTGGCAATTCATCATGAATAGACTCATGCCTGAACAACGCTTGCAAATAGTGCAATTTTATTTCGAAAATAATGGTTCTGTGCGGAAAACGGAAAACGATTTTCATAAGCAAATTTTGTTTAGCGATGAAGCGCACTTCTGGTTGAATGGCTTCGTCAACAAACAAAACTGTCGCATTTGGAGTGAAGGTAATCCTCAAGTGTATGTGGAAACACCGTTACATCCAGAAAAACTGACTGTTTGGTGCGCTTTATGGGCTGGTGGAATCATTGGTCCGTATTTTTTCAAAAACGATGGTGGCCAGAACGTTACAGTCAATGGTGATCGGTATATGAATATGAATATGAATGGTTATATATATGAATAACCATGATGTCCAGGAGATGTGGTTTCAACAAGACGGCGCAACATGTCACACAGCTCGTGCCACAATAGATTTATTGAAAGACACGTTTGGTGACCGCCTAATTTCACGTTTTGGACCTGTGAATTGCCCTCCAAGATCTTGTAATTTAACACCGCTAGACTACTTTCTGTGGGGCTATGTAAAGTCATTGGTCTATGCGGTAAAGCCACAAACGCTTGACCATTTGGAAGACAACATTCGCCGTATTATTGCCGATATACGGCTACAAATGTTGGAAAAAGTCATCGAAAATTGGACGTCCAGATTGGACCACATCCGCGCCAGCCGTGGCGGTCATATGCCAGAAATCATATTTAAAATGTAATGCCACAAGATTATCTTTCGGATAAATAAATTTCATTTCAATCGAATAATCCTTCGTTGTTTTATTGCAACTTAAAGTTCTATACCTCTATAAAAAACACCCTATATAAGTAAAGGGTGGAAATCAATTTTATTTATCCGAAAGATAATCTTGTGGCATTACATTTTAAATATGATTTCTGGCATATGACCGCTATGGCTGGCGCGGATGTAGTCCAATCTGAATGTCCAATTTTCGATGACTTTTTCCAACATTTGTGGCCGTATATCGGCAATAATACGGCGAATGTTGTCTTCCAAATGGTCAAGCGTTTGTGGCTTTACCGCATAGACCAATGACTTTACATAGCCCCACAGAAAGTAGTCTAGCGGTGTTAAATCACAAGATCTTGGAGGCCAATTCACAGGTCCCAAAACGAGAAATTAGGCGGTCACCAAACGTGTCTTTCGATAAATCTATTGTGGCACGAGCTGTGTGACATGTTGCGCCGTCTTGTTGAAACCACATCTCCTGGACATCATGGTTATTCAATTCAGGAATGAAAAAGTTAGTAATCATGGCTCTATACCGATCACCATTGACTGTAACGTTCTGGCCACCATCGTTTTTGAAAAAGTACGGACCAATGATTCCACCAGCCCATACGCACACCAAACAGTCAGTTTTTCTGGATGTAACGGCGTTTCCACATACACTTGAGGATTACCTTCACTCCAAATGCGGCAGTTTTGTTTGTTGACGTAGCCATTCAACCAGAAGTGCGCTTCATCGCTAAACAAAATTCGCTTATGAAAATCGGGAACAACGGTAATCTCGTTTTGGGCCCATTCGACGAATCTACGCCTTACTTGATCATCGTTTGGCTTCAATTCTTGCACGAGTTGGATTTTGTAAGCACGCAAACCAAGATCCTTCCGCAAAATCTTCCATAAAGTGGATGGACACAGATCCAATTCCTGTGCTCGATGGCGGATGGACTCATTCGGGTCTTCCTCAATACTACGCTCTACAGCAGCAATAGCTTCTTCTGTACGCACCGTACAGCGTCTCTGGGGATGCGAGTTATCAATAAGAGTAAACGTGGTGCGAAAACGTTCCATGGTTAATCGAATTAACTGCTCTGATGGACGATTTTGTCGACGATAAAATGGACGTAGTGCGCGATACGTTTTCCGCACAGAACCATTATTTTCGAAATAAAATTGCACTATTTGCAAGCGTTGTTCATGAATTGCCAAATCAAACTGAGTATAAATCACTTGACAGCTGTTAAATCGGTCGCCATCTTGAAAACTAATGCCAACTTAAAGTTCTATACCTCTATAAAAAACACTCTTTATATATATATTCACTGCTCCATCACAACTGGCTTCCATTTTGTCACTGCTTGTCTTAGTTCGATAACGCGGAAAGACGTACGGCTTGTTGAAGATATTCCGTTCTTCTGAACAGTGGTGTTGGGCATCTGTTTCTCGTGAATCACCAGACAACTTGCCAGGTGCTCTTCATGTTAAATTATGGGTAGCTGTCCGGTAATATATTATGAATCGTGGGATACGCTTTATTTATTTATTTATTTTATTTTATTTGCCTATGGAAATATTCCTTGTAGGCAATTTAGTAAAGTTACAAAATATCAATTTTAAAAAACTATGAATTTAAATATATAATTAGATTATTTTTTATAACATTATTTGCACATTCTCCTTATTGGATCAGCACCAGCGTAATTGGATCTAAAAAATTGTATTGATAATGGGGAAAAATGACGTGACGGACGTTGGGGAACATTAAACGTGATATTATGGATTAAGAAAGTGGAGCCTATATCACCAGTAATTACATTGAATATGAACGAGATATTCAACATAGTTCTGCGGCTTTTAAGTGTCGGAAGTTTAATTAATGCTAGTCTGGCAGAATAAGAAGGTAAACTTGTAGGATTAAAATTCAGTCCTCGGAGACAAAACATCAAAAATTGCTTTTGTACAGATTCGATGACGTCGGAATATTTTTTATATAGAGGATCCCATATTATGGAACCATACTCGAGTATAGGCCTTACAAGAGATGTGTAGAGCAATTTAGTAACATAAAGATCGTTAAATTCTTTTGCCCACCGTTTTATAAAACCAAGTACGCTTCTAGCTTTATTTACTGTCATAGTTATGTGCGGAATAAAATTTAGTTTGGGATCCAGTAGAACTCCTAGATCCAGGAAGTTATCTACAAGCTCAAGCTCGTATCCATCAAAAGCATAGTTTGCAGGAATCGCATTCTTTCTTACAAATCTCATGTATTTACATTTTTTGATATTAAGCTGCATTAGATTTATATTGAAGAAGTTTCTGATCGGAACTTTGGCGATAACTCAAGAAAATTTTTACGTCATCAGCGTACATTAGGATATTGGAATAGTGAATCATATCAGGTAAGTCGTTAATAAACAATGAAAACAGAAGCGGTCCACGATGGCTACCCAGAGGTACCCCAGAAAGGACATCAATACTTCTGGAGCAGCAGTTTTTAAAAAGTACGGTTTGTTTTCTGTTCGTTAAACTTTTTATTGGATTCTGCTTGGAAGTTACCTGCGAGCATTCACATTGACTCCTAATATCTGATCTGTATACTACAGAATGGCCCACATTTAAAAGACTATGTAGTTTCCAAATTTCACTATTCGTTCCTATCACTCATCCTCTGCGAAATATATCCCACAATCAAAATGGTCCGGTTTCTGTCTAGGGGACAGTTAATTAAGGCGAGAGCATTTCGAATCAAAAGTGTTGAGGAAAATAAGCAGTCTTGCTTTACTCTAGACATAGTTCTAAATTATTAAATTTTCTTCATTCTAAACTGTAAGCTTTATGCGGCTGTATGTGTACACTTTCTACCGTTTAAGTAATTTTCTACCGTTTAAGACATTTCGCTATCTAGGAGTAGAAGAAGGCTTGACATCACTACTTGAGTGAAGACCAAATAATGGTCTCATTGTGATGATGTAATAGGGTTTGCCGTAATGTGAATGGTGGACTTACCAGGTCTGGAACTGCAATCAGTGTTTTGACGAAGGGTACCAGTCGTTCACATAATACATTCGTAAGGATCTTATATGTGACATGAGTACTTGGCAAATATAGTAAGGTGTCGATTTGAAGTCGCCGTTGTTCAGTAGGTAGTGTGTTGGCTTATTAGATGTAAAGCCAGGGTTCGAGTCCCAGGCCAGACATCAAAACAAGATACAAAAAGTATTCCCTCAGAGTCTTCTTCGCAGCAGTTTTCTGGCAAAAACTCTCAGAGTAAATAAAAATTGCCATGAAAAGTTTCTCAAAAAACTGTCGTTCGGAGTCACTTACAAATAACTGATTTGAAATTATCAGAAAACTCAGAAACTGTACTTCTTTTTCAGTTGAGTCACCAACATTTTTAAATTTGTAATCTCTTTTATTATATTGACAGCACTATCCTCTTCATTGTACCCACCAAGTTCCTAAGTTGGCTACAGCTACATCGGTCGTCTTGTATTTATGTAGTGGTATACCCATGAAAATAAAAGTTTTCATGTGTCACAAGTGTTTATGACTCAGGTTCATTTTGTGATCAGAATATTATACATCAATAAATATAATTCCAGAATTTGTTGCAAATAGCTGTCAAAAATAATTTTAAAGCTGCCAATGCATGCTTGAAAATGTACGGTTTGTGAGCACCATTGTATCGTACATCTTCTATGACGATGAAAATAGCAACTTTACAGCTTTAAGAGCATGTTACTGTGCGAGACACGCCCTTACATAGCTGTATTGAGTAGCCAATTTAGCCGCCAGTAGCACGCAATTTTTGTGTGGATATGTAAAATTTCTTGTGTATGGAACGAGTTAGCAATCATTACACCTCTGGAAGACAACATTACAGATGCCATTGGTAGATTATATCCCGATATGACAGAAAAGTATGTCAGAATTGGAGCTCTAGGACCGATAAAAATTATATATATATATATATATATATGTATATCAAATAAATATTTCCTTACTTTTTGCAAATTTCCTGTATTTCTTTCATATTTCAATCAAGATACACGTTCCAACATAAGCTAATTAGACACGGCTTATAATGAAACAACACAAAAAAGGCAACGATGTTGAATCTCATGATTTTGGGTGCCAATTGATCTAGTCAAATAAGTAAAATTATTCTTTCTGGAAAATACTGATCAGGAGCCAAAACGTCGCTCTCGTGATCGAATGACTTTAGTCGAAATTCTATTACTTGAGATCGCCGCATTCGTTATCGAATAACTTGTATCGAAATTTTAAATTGTGGCATTCGATAACGAGTAACTATCAAATGCCTTCTCTCCAAATGTCATTCGATAGGTTAACAGTTGTCGAAAACATAAATAATTTATTTTTAAAAAACTAAAAACTAATTGAATTTTGATCTTTTTGTACTAAATTATAATATTTATTATTTATATTTAAAATTAAAAATGTATTTATACATATTAAACTTATTTTTAGCAATAAAAAATATATTTGTTTCCTAGGACAAATGTAAACAAAATTAATGGCAAACAAAAGGAATTAATGGCCCAATTTATGATGGACCATCCCAATTTGGCAAAAAATATAATACCAAATTCTGCGCAAGGTAAGACACTTTTAAATAGGTTATGGAATGAACTTACGGACCGTTTGAACTCTTATGGTCCACCAGTGAAAAAGGCGGTAATGTGCCGGAAAGTATGTCAACTTTTTATCATATTTTATAGTCTCAATAAAATTTATTTTTAATTTTTTAGGTTTTTGCAGACCCAAAACATAACGCTAAAAAGAAACTATCCTTCAACAAAGAGTCCAAGAAAAAAACCGGAGGAGGATAATACGAGTAATTGGTGCTATCACCAGCAGAAGAACAAATAATTCAAGCTGCAGGAATTGAAGCTGCTGTTGAAGGCGTCCCTTCTGTTAAATCATTCGGTGCACCAAAAACCGTAAATCTGGCAATTGCCAATGAGGAACAAAGTTTAAGTGCTTTGTTAGAAGACAGTATGGAATATGACAAAGATAATGGTATGGGAACGAGCGGAAATTCTCAAGAATCTGAAAATATGGATAACCAAACGTCAAGAATAAAGAAAGTAAACTCCAAGTCCGAAACTAAATTAAATCTTTTAACATCAAGTCTTTCCAACACTGAAAAATACCATTTTGATTTGTGTTCAAAACTGGAACCTCATAAAACTAAAAGAAAAATCTCTCAAACTTAGAGAAGAAGTGCACTCTGTTAATATGGCAACAAAAAATTTGGATTTTCAAATTAAAACTATTAAACTTGAATTGCTAAAAAAGAAACAGGCACATTTTATATGATTGCATAATGTATATAAGAAAGTACAAATAATTTTAGTTTGTTTACTATTAATTTTTTATTCTAATATTTAATTTGAAATGAATTCAATTTATGATTTGTTAATACAAAAACTTGTTATGTAGCATAATAATGGAAATCATTTTATTCTTCCCTTAATGTTAATTTTATATGATCCCTTATCTTATTCCCAATTTTTGTTAGGTTGGTTTCATTTTCAAGATCAGAAGTTCGCTGGACAGGTTCTGCCACTGTTACATTTGTGTAACTAGGCACTTTGAAGTTGATACATACGTTATGTAACGCTGCGCATACATTTCCAAACGATTCCATTTTTTTCGCACTGTAACGACTCCTTTTGTCATTAATTAGTATTTTCCAGCGCGCTTTCAGAATACCAATTGTTCTTTCTATAACACATCGCGCCTTTGAATGTATGTCATTAAAACAAGCTTCCATAGAGCCTTCGGGTGGGTTTCTATATGGTGTAATACACCAAGGCTCAAGAGGATACCCTGAGTCGCCTGAAATTTATAAAAAAAAAAATATTTAAAAGTAGCACAGTAAATTACCGATTTATTTCACCTAGAAGCCAAAAATTGTTCTTTCTGTTGTTGTTAAATTGTTCTTCCAAATGACTTCTTTCCTCCGAATGTTTCCAAATGAACGAATCGTGTGCTGCTCCTCCGTATTTGGAATTAATTGCCAATATTTTATACTCATGGTCACATATCTACATATAAATTTATCATATTGTAAGATTTAATACAAATATGAAAACCTACCACCATAGAGTTAAGGCTATGGAATCCTTTTCTGTTAAAAACATATGCTCATTACTGAATGGTCCCTGTATACCAAAATGTGTGCCATCTACACAACCTATTACTGTAAATAGTCATTTTAAACACTAATTCAACATATTACAAAATTCCACTATTACAATCCTCCTGGAATCTTATATTTTGTTGTGAATGCGTTCATACATTGATATGAGTTTTGAGGTTCGAATTTAATAAGTTCCGGGCAGTGTTTACCCTCCAATTCTTTTATGCAATTGTTTACATATTTGCACACCGTGGTCTGGCACATGCCTACCAGATAGTCATTTCCAACAATGTATTGGAAACTTCCGCCAGCTAAAAGGGAAAGTGTAGCTGTAAGTTGGAGTTTTGGTGGCACTGCGGTTGACATGTAAGTTAATAAGGTGATCTGAGACAACACAAAATTGAAAGCTTCTTTCGTCAATCTAAATCGTTTTCGAAACTTAGAAGTATGGATTTTTAGAAGAAATATTCTTAAAAGTAATTTATTTCTTTCAGACACATTATCGGACAATGATAAAGGATCACTTTTGCTTCTCATTATTCTTCTGGTACGCATGACATGGCCTTCGTCTTCTTCATCAGATGAAGATAAATAAAATAAAAACAAAGGATCCATTTTGCTAGAAGACAAAATCAATTTATATAAGAAATATTTAAGTTTTTAAAAATTTTACTTTTTTACTTACCATTATTTATTTTTACATTTGTTTACAAATGTACCAATCATATGTTTGTGTTCTATTACTAAACAAAAAATCTTTTACAATCTTTTTGCAAATTTCGATTCGATAGCTATCGAATGCCGTAATTTGGTTATTCGATACGAAACGAAATTTTACTCGATACGAATGCTCATTCGATCACGAGTGCCGCGATTTGGGCCCAGTTCGGAGGGTTCGACGAATATGAAAAGAATTTTTGAGTTCTACTCAACAAAACATACAACTTACATTATGCAGTTACTCGGGTATATTGTCACTATCGCACCGTGTAATTAATAAAAATTAAAGTCAGTAGTTGCACTCACAATAAAATTGCTTTTTTAGGACGCGCAAGTCCTATATCAATGGATTTCACTGTAATTGCTCTTGTTATATAGTATTGCTCTCTGATAAATATTTTGCGCATGGAACTATGAGAGACATTTTAATACGTTCACGTTTAAAGAGCATTATTATTTGAAATAAAAATATGTATTATTTTTTTTAACTCAAAATTGCAACGGTTTTCTTTATTTAGTGGAAATAGAAACAGAAGAGTGAGAAATAAGAGTAAATAAATACCGGCACTAAAATCATAATAAACGTAATGCTTTCCTATTATATATATACATATAGCACTATAATATAATAAAATATATTTATATAAAATAAATGTATACATGTATACATGTATATATGTATAACCTTGTGTATTAGATATGTATAAAATACAATGCTCCAATATACCTACTTCAAATAAACTCAAGCATACAAATAAACTCTCCATAATATTAATACCGAATGAGCCAACACGTGCTTGGAATGGAATTCATTACACTTATTTTAAAATATTGCTTTTGTTGTGATTTAAAATTGATAATATTAAATTAAAAATTAATGCATGACTTACATATATTTTATATAAAATTAATTTATTACATCTAAAAAATATTTTTTAGCCGGCTCATCATACATTTGATAACATATGTATGTAGATATGTTATACTTAAGAAATTACAGTACGCTCTAATTGAAATTTTGTCAAAAAACTTTTCTTGTGGGTTTTTTACATAAGCATGCTGTAAAGGCTACATACGACATGTAGATGTTTACTTATGTAAAAGTTGATATTTTCGGTGTAAAAAAACATGTCGTTTAAGGGTGGCTTAAATAAACAAAAGGGATCGACTCGAACTCAACATGTAGATTCTAGGAGGATGGAAATTAATCATCAAAAAACATTCTTAAATCTTTGAAGCACTAATGTTTTCCATGAGAAGACACCTGAGATAATATCAGGTACTGGACTGAGAATTATCCTCTTGAAGTCTGTCAGCGCAACAGGGTTGAGAGATATATTGTAAAACTTATGAGGAGAGAACCATAGATCCTATTATTACGACAATAATAATAGTAATTAGACAGCGTGAATTTCTCTTAAAAAGAATTGAAGTGTTCTGTCTTTGTTAGTATTTATATTTACTAGACACATAGACAATTATATATATATACATACCTGTAATTTAATATGTATGTACATACTTAGGATTTTATTAAAATTTAGTTTTAAAATCATGGATTGTAAAGAAAGTGAACAAATTGGGGATGAACAATTTGTTTTAAATCTCCTTCAAAGAGAACGAGATGTAGATTATAATTGCTCGCAAACAATTATAATCATTGGGTAATTGGGGAAAAAAAGAGAAAGAGAAATTATATTATTTCACTTTTGAGAATTCTGAGAATTCTGAGAGAATTCTTACCTTTTTTTTTTTTGCTTTGGGTAAAACCCTTTTTTTTCAGGATGGATGTATAGAATATTACTCTTTTAATCCAATTTCTTTTACAGAGGTTTGAGGTAAGTATAAAATTCACTTTTATTTTCCAATTCAATTTTGTTCACAGTATAATTCAGGTAAGTATACATACATATATTTTAATTTATATATTTAATAATTTTAATTTATTATTTTAGCACAATTTGGTTTTTTTCAATTATATTTTTTAACACAAATTTTAATTTCCTTTTGTTACAATATATGGTAAGTATAAAATAATAGTTTTAAGGTAAGTATAATAAATATATATAATTTTCTTTCACTTTATTTTATTTGAATTTTGTTTATTTTATTAATATTCTTTTTTTGTTTTGGGTTTAATTTATTTTAAGAGGTTTGCACAGTTCTAAAAAGGATGAGAAATATGATGTTGTCGATCTTATTATAAGATTTGAAGTAAAGGTATAAGTTAAAGAGTTGTTGATGATATAAGCGCAAGATGATAAGTGAGTTATGATCGTAGGTTGTTTATCTATGAAACTTCTGCTTCTCTAAAGCAACTAAATTAACAGTGTCTTTGGAGACATTCCTTTGGAAATTATGGAAATTTTATGCAAGTATTTGGAGGCATTCCCATGGGAAATTATGGAATTTTTATATGAATGTAATTGACATACTTATGTTATTTAACATAAAAATTATTTCTGTTAAATAATTTATGTGTTCAAACCGAGTTTGAACAGAAAGAAATTCGTTTTTATTTGGTTCTAATATCGCATTCGATATATAAAGACACGAGTATATTTTTCCTGCGGGATATTGTTAGTATTTTCATGCGTAAGTTCCATATGTAACAGATTTCTTAACAATAGTATTAAAGAAAGAAGCATACAAAATTCAAAATAAATTCAAGTTTTTGTTAAATCTAATGTAAGTACATACGTTTAAAAACATTACTTTGTTACGAATTAGCTAGAAAACAGATTTGGATGGTATAATTTTATATAAAATATTGCATAAGTGCTTAAGACATGATAAAATGATAAAATAAATGAAAGAATTTATCAAACGAGTAAAAATTATACAAAGAGCCGTAAAATGCAAAAAAATTATGACATAACTTTTCCTTAACTAGAGTGTCTTCATTATCGAAACCTAAAAAATGTCTTACTCTTACAGTTTTGCGATGAGGTGGTAGTTTATGCATATTGTAGTTCAATGATAGAATCCAAGATTATGACATAATTTTCCTCAAGATGAAACGATTTGTGTCTAGTCGGCATCTTCCTAATCAATCTTTATGGCTATGCACCAGTTTTGGTTCAGGTAAACAAAATTAAATTTATTTTAAAATAAACAGAAAATGGAAAACGGAATTAAAATAAATGAAATTCAAATTAATTGTGCTGCTGCCAAGTTCAACAATTTAATGACACTAACCCTTCGTATGAGTGATATTTGTTAGATTTTATTGCTTATACATTCGTTGCAGTGCTGAATATTTGTATTTGTCTGCATTGAAAACTCTACTTATAAAGAAATTGTTTCAAACATACTCATACTTGAAGAAGAACTTAAGAAGTAAGCAGCAACACTCTAAGCGCAGCTTTCTTTCTACGAAAAAAATGAGAAGGTTTTTAAATTTCGTTACAAAACCCGGTTAGGTCGAATGGCCGACATATGAATTGAAGGCAAATTTTCAAGTAATTGAATTTAATTGCAGTGACAGGATTAATTTTATCCGATAATAAAGAGTAATTTTTGTATCAGTTCATCATCATTCCAGTAATGTTCTCACTGTTCTGGATGAGGATATTCGTGATGAGAAGGGTTCATCAATATTTTTTACTACCCTCAAAAAGGGTTTTCGAGAGATTTTGTTCCACACTAATTGGGAGCGCTTGCATTTAGGTTCAGATTCGACTTAATACTTGTTTTCGCTCTTAAATAATTTACGAAAAACTTAGTTAACTAATACAACACAAGTCTAGGCAACCTTTATACAATCAACATCGGTTTAAAGAATTGTTTAATCGTCAAATTAATTGTTCGTTTTTTTGATAAAAAAAATAGTTTCGCTTTGGTCTCAAAACGGGGAATTTGTTTGTTTTCTGTGTTTCACTGTAAATTTTTTCAATGTCGAAATTATTCACTAAGATTCGCACATATCAACCACAAATCATTGTATTTTGTTATCAAAACTTGTGCTGTGTTTGAAACGTGTTTCGAAGATTTAGGTCCATATTATAATTGTCATAATCTGCCTATCGAACAGGCTATTCATGATTGTGGAACTACATACATAATAAAAAACAAAACAACTTTAGAATAAAAATTAACAACATTTTAGGCATTTATTGTATCATCCAAAGATATGATTTGTACAAATTTTCAATATTTGAGGTAAAGCTTGCACTAGCTTCGCATAATTACATTTCTCTTTTAATCGATAACGTCTTTGAGATTATCTTAAAAGTTAAATTTTCTCATTTAAAGTATCTCCAGAGTTTTATATTTTTTGCGATTAGAGTTGGCTATATAATCATTATTTGAAGCTTATATATCAATTTCACTTTCCACATATTTGTTAAAAAGACGTTCGTAAAGATTTTCTGGATTTGTTATAGCAGCGTAATTTTATTGAGTTACGAATAATCTTATAAAAAAATATTGAATATTTGAAATATTTAATTTCTATTTCTACTTTCATCCATTCTCTGATATAATGAGTCAAATATGTTCTGCCCCAAAAAGAAGCATTTGGTTTAATTTCATGACACAAAGCAATCGCAATAGCATTAGCAATTAATAGATTTGTGGTTACTTAGGGTCACTACTGCCAATTGAGTTGGTTGTAAAACTTGTGGTATGCCTTCAGAGTATTTTCTTTTATTAAAATGTTATTCATTTCTAAGTCAATAAGGACCTTTTGAATCATCGATGGAACTCCATCGATTTGTAATACTTAAAGCAAGACATGTATATTTTTTATGTTGTCCTTTATTTTATAAAATACATCTACTGCGGCTATGTGTATAACATCATTTAGAGAGAAAAAAACTTCAGCCAAGTTGCCTTTCTTACTGCCATTTAAACCATCCGTAACGTTCTTCTCAAATGCTTAATTATACTCTTTTGAGCAAGTTTCCATTCAAAGGTAGGATTGAAAACCAGTGTTGCATCAATTTGTTACTGGCGATAAAAAATGTTATAATACGGGAAAATCATTAAGTTCGACTGCCAAAACAGATCGATTCCACTGAAAGACAATATCTGGTTGGACCAGAAAGATTTGTGTACCACGAGCTCTTAGAATCTGGTGAAATTTTTAGTACAGATCGCTACAATAAATAATCATTTTGAATCCTGTATTTATCGAAAAATGACAAGAATTGTCCTCAAAAGACGGCAAGGTAATTTTGCAACACAACAATGTACTTCGGCAAAAAGCAAAACCGGTTGAGGATACAATCATCTCAACGGTCGTATTCAACAGCCAATAATTTATATTTTTTTTTAATATTTTTTACTTTTCTATTAAATATATGTAAGTCTTTTATTTATAAAAAAATGGTCATATCATACCGATATTTTTATTTATCTAAACTGTAACTAAACAAGAACTACGAGTGAACTCGAAATCTTAGATATTCTTAACAAACTATTGCGGTAAAGATAATGAATTTTGTCATTTTGAGAACAATTTTTTAGTGTATAAATATTTTATATTCTTTTCGTGGTTCATCAATTTAATTTATTTTAAATTTTATGCTAAAGTAGACAAATATCATCCACGTATACTAAATCCTCGAGGCGCCGTGAGAGTCTTCATGTGATTTCTCTTGCCTCTGTACCAAATTCGTCCATATTGCATAGCATTTAGAGCTCTGCATCCTCGTACATACATGTGATGATTCTTATTATATTTTTTCAAATGCTAAGTGGATTGTTTTTTTTTTGTTTTTTAGTTGTACCAAAGATATCAGCAGCAAGCAACTAAACACTTGCCTTTATTCTTTAAAATTAAAATCAAAAACGTTTTTAAAACTGAACACATTTATTATTTTTTTAATTTCTTCAATAATTAATAGACGCGAAAGTTATTTAAAATAAATTAAAGCCATGTTTTGTAGATATTGTAAATGTACTCAGATAATTTCTTATTTAATTCGCTCTTTTTTGGGCTTTCAAATTTTCCAAATACTGGGAACTTTAAGAAATCCTAGCAGAAATTTTCCCTTTTTAACACAAACGTTCAGGAACTTCAATATACTTTCTTAAAAAAACTCCACTTCATTATAATTGTATTTCGATACTGAGGCACAAGCAAAACTGGCTGTGGAAAATGTTAGGTTAGTCATGAACAAACACTTGAGATGATACCGCTTGACGTTATTATTGTTACCTTTTTAGGGTAATTTGTGGAAAACTCACAACACGATAATTGCCATTTAAAATTTCTATTCACAACAACAAAAATTGACGGCAAACGAGAGCATTTTTCGTTATAGAAACGAAAATGATTAAGTGGTGGAGAATAGCAACGAAGTAAGCGTTAAAAACTTTTTCTGTTTTTTTTTCTATTTTATTTTTCTTTGTGTTAAGAAATAAAAAAAAAATAAATAAATAAAAATTTACAACAATATGTTAACGTGACCTTATGCAATGTGAAAATATGTTTTTTGTTTGTTTTTCTATTTACGATCATTGTAAAGGGAAACCAAACTAAATCAACAACTTTTCAAAAATATTAGATTTATCTTTACCGTGCAACAAAGGTATTGCTATTACTTTGAACTAACACAGGCTATAACCCAATGCCATTTAATAACAATTTTTAAATTCTTTTATTCTTGAATATAGTATCGTTGGAAGCGATGACATCTAGGTGGCAGATAGTTGTCAATAAGCTTGGAATTTGTAGTGACCGCCTTTGAATCTTTTACGACACAAAAGTGAAATCGAGAATGAGTCTTTATTCAAAGGTACTGAATTAGTTCTGAATCCTTTATCAGGTTTAGTATAACGATATGGACATGAATATTAATTTTTTGTTTCAAGAATTTCGTGTACTTACATATATAATAAAGTGTTCATCTGTTGGTTAATCACAATATTATAATGTTCTACGTTACAGTGAAAGTCTTGGGGACTCTAATATTCTTAGGCAGATATAGAAATAACGGATCAATAAAATCCCTAATCTGAGCAAAACTGTCATATCTTAATTATCCTTATATAGCACCACTGGTAAACGTTTTTTAACTCTAAGCAAATAAAGGTATACACTAAGGATGTTCTTCTCCTGTAAGCTTCAATGCAATGTAATAGTTTCTAATTAGTTGTACATACATTTTTCAATTAACTATTTGATGAACTAGTTTAGATTACCTTTTAGATAATCTTTTGTTTTTTGTTCGTCCTCTTAATGGGGAAATTAAAATCGATCGCATAATCTTGTATTATCTTTCAGTCGCATATTAAATTGTTGATTTCGGTTTAATATTTTCAGCAACTATCTGCAAAGTTTTACAATACATGTTTAAAATTTTTCTTTTCTCAATTATTTATAGATTCATTTTCTTGAAAAAACTTTAGTTGATTTTAATCATTAGTTTATAACTGCAATATACACTTGACTCGATCGAATTCCTTAGGGTTAGGAAATAAAAAAAGTTTTTAATAACTCATAAATAATACGTGCAATGTAATAATTTTCTTTTCACAAAAGGCAGCATTTAAGTATTAGAAAGAAGTAGTCGAACCTACTAAAGTTCGTTATTCATTAGTATATTTATGGAGATATTTTAGAAAAGTATTTAATAAATGATAACAAAAAAAATGGGTTAATTTACTTGTGGCATATTGATTAAATGTTATTAAAAGAATACTTCTTTCCTTTTTATTTTATTTTTTTTTATTTAACTTTTAAGAGCAAAATATAAGGTCTTTCAGAATCTGATATTAGTCATAGAATTTAAAACAAGAAAAAGAAAACCCTTAAGCAAATTTTAAATTCAGTGACTTCATTTTTAATCTTGTTTAATGAGATTTTATCACAGTTGTTGACAACATTAACACTCCGTATTTATCAGGGGACAATATAAATTTAAAATTCCTTATTTATCTTGCTGTTTGCATGAAACAAAGAGAACGAATTTAAGAGAATGCTACAAAATCCAATTTCTCTATGGAAAATCACAACAATGACTATGACACTGTTAAGTTATTTTCCTTTAAATTTTATCACACGCAAAGCAAACGAAGAGATAATGGCTAATCAACCAAGTAAGTTATAAATCTGATTTCCCCTTTGAATATTCACCTTTAATATAGAACTTTAGAATTCACCACACCATATGCATCCTTCATAATACAAACAGTAATAAAAGCTTTAAAACACTTGAGCTCTTAGAAATAAAAATAATTTCTGTATCGTCAGTTATCCTTGCTTCATCGTCACGGACAGTGCAATGTTCGGTTAACAAAATTCCAAGTCAAATCCAAAATATAATATTAAATTTAAGGGAATAACGAATTCACTTATCAACAATAAATCAATGCTATAAAGATTGTCAGACTTAAATTAAAATATAAACGATGAATTTGCAATTTGAACAGTTAACTTTAAATCGAGGCAAACATTGCATACTTAATCCACCGAAATGAAAACAGGAATAATAAGTTTGTAATCAAAATACAAAATGGCTTTATCATGAACGAATTGATGTTTTTTTATACCTTTTATGGTGTAAATACAATGTCACATTCACATGTTATGTTATTTCTAATGGAAGTGATAGAAAATAATGGTGTACATCTATGTTCAACTGGTCTAAAGAGTTGTTAATGAGAACCAAACCTCCTAACCCATTTACTGTCTATGTCGAGTATAGTCGTCTTAAAATAAACGAATCTACTCGAACCTAAGAAAAGACAAATAAAGGTCTTTTAATAAACCTGCATGTTTCATAATTAATAGACTGTATTAAGCTGAAATAACACTCTTTAGGGAATTACCATTGTAAAATGAATATTTTAAATAAAAAAACATTTCGTAAGCATTTCTCACTTTATTGTGGGTTCACGTATGTAGTTGAGAGAATCTTGTGAATTTTTTATCAACAGGAAAAGTAATTGTACTTAGTGTTTATATGTTTTTCCTTGATTAAAAAAATTGCGAAACAAATACATTTTTAACTATCACTACCAGATAAATTATTATGATAGTGTCGTATATTCTATGACAAGAAAAAGGAAAACTTGTCTTCATCTTCTGGATATTATTTGAATGAATTCTTTATTTTATTTATTTATTTATTTATTACAATACAATTACAAATTATATTTTAATTATATACTAGCGGAGTAACATTGACCATATGCTCGGTGTAGTGTCAGAGACCAGCGGAGGCTCTGGTGGGAATCGAACCCACGAGCCTCACGCAAATAGTCTAGCACACTACCCACTAGACTACCAGGGCACCCGTATGAATTCTTATTTCAAATAAAAACTTAGAAAATATTTACTTTAACTGGATAATATCGAAAAAACTATCGAACTATATTGTGCATTATAACAAATATATGGGAAATTTCGTGTCAAGTGACCCAATTTTTGAAATCGATGTCTTCCGATTTGCTAAATAACGCACGTCCAAACTTTAACACTGTTTATAAAAAACTAATTTCCGAATGTCCTTAGAATGCAAATAAATACTTTTTATTTAGGTAGCACGTTTTTATGCCCAATATTGAAAAATCTTATTCTTGAATTAAAAAATAAGTTTTTTGATAGATATCCCGCTCGCATTCCATTAAGCGATTATAAAGGCCTTAAAGGAAATTTTATAAGCTTTCTTTTGAACAAAAAAAGGCCTGTTTTGAAAAAAAATTAAAAAAAAATTTGTTTAAAAACAAAATAAAAAATTTTTTAAAAATTAAAAAAAATAATTTTTGGAAATATTGAAGAAATAGCTATCTAGTATCCTTTGTAAAATTTTTGCTAAGACCAATAGGTGAAAAGTTACACACATTTTAAAAAACCCTGTATGACCAAAATGTCCAACTTTGACCCCCTCTAACTCCGGCAGTTCTTGACTGATAGAGCTGAAAATTTGTGTCTGGCCTACTATCCAATAGTACTAACCTTGGTGCAAATTCAAAATCATCCAAATCGGAAGACATCGATTTAAAAATTAGGTCACTTGACACGAAATTCCCCATATATCAAATATGTCTCAACTTGGTAGTCTAACTTCAATTGCATCTTTTCTATTACTTGGAGAGCCTTTTTCTGACTTATTACCAAGTACAAAAGCAAAATCTAATTCTATACGCAGATGCTCATACTGTTCCAAAACAAATTTTAGAAAAGAATTCGGATATTAGTGCCTGTAACCTAAGGCATTATGTGCTGTACCTTGCTTAAAAAACTATCATTGCGCTTAATTTAAGTTTTTAGTTTTGTACCTTAGATTTTTAACAACGAATAAAAATACATATTTTCGAAAAAGAAACCAGGGATCATTGCAAGCTGTTATAGGCAGAAACATTTTACTTTTTTATGCCGAGTATACTCGTCTTCCCTGGAAGATAAGAAAGAAGGCAAAAAAAGTTTTTTGAAACAAAATTAAAAAGCTAAAGACGTAGAATTCCCAAACTTGAATATTCAGAACTAGAAATTACTTACGAAGCCGCCGTGGTCTAGTAGGTAGTGTGTTGGCTTATTAGACGAAAAGCCAGGGTTCGAGCCCCAGGCCAGTCATCAAACTAAAAATACAAAAAGTATTTCTTCGGTGACTTCCTCTCAGCAGATTTCTGGCAAAAACTCTGAAAGTAAATAAAATTGCCATGAAAAGTTTCTCAAAAATCTGTCGTTCGGAGTCGACTTTAAACTGTAGGTCCCGTCACTCATGCATAAAATTAACACACACAACATAAGTGGTGTGAGAAACTAGGTCGTAATCCTGACTGAAGGGTTGTAATGACCAATTATGTATGTATGTATGTATGTAGAAATTACATTAGAAACTGTTCGTCTACGAACGCTGGTTAAAATTGGTTGCAATTCACAAAATTTACTCGAGTTAATCAAGCTTTAATAGAGGGTAAAAAGAACGTTTCAAATACTTACCGACATTGATTGATTCAAAGTGAACATATTTATTCAGACTGTTTACCGTTTTTATTAATAATAACTTAAGTGCGTCATTACATATTTAAATTTATTGCATAATGCTTATAAATTTAACAGTCTTTTAGTTTTACCTAAGCTATTAGTAAGCTGAGGAATAAGTCTACAAAAACAATTCTATGTAAACGATTTTCATTAAATAAATACGACTAAGAGAACACAAACTAGAGAGTACTCAAATGCCGGTACATAAAACGTATTGAAACCAACATCCTAACAAATTATATACAATATATATAAACAAAGAAATCATGTACTTATGTGCGTACATACAATGGAGTACAAAAATTATTATACAATATATAACATAAAAAATATTATGGAAAGAGGAGAAAGAAACACGTGTTCAATGATAATGACCTACATTTTGCGTAATTAAATTATGATTTGTTTTTATGCGGCACCTCTCTTCTCTATTTTAAACTGCTAGTGTTTCGGTATTAAAACATCGCCTTTAAAATTCGCGTTTTTTATTTATGTTAGCATTTTTCTTTGGTAAATAAATATTTAACACTCAATTCCGAAATACTGAATAATTGGAGGAAATGTGAATATTTTTTTTTGAGTTTCTTTATTTATAGATTCCAGTTGAGTTGAACAAATTGAATGGCATAAGGATAATGTCGAGTCGGCAATGGCAACAGAAAATTCGTGTCTTAAAAAATATCGTGATATGTACGCAGAGCAAAATGTTATCGTTATCATATATATTTTTTTAAGATATATGTTTTGCAATGCGTTGAGGCTCATATTTGTTAAATATTTATTAAAATTAATTTTATTTTAATGGACTGGATCTTTATAACTTTATAAGCTGCTTTTTAAAAAATACAACTTTGTAATATCTAGTAGATACTATCTACGTATGAGCAATTTAAAATTCGGTTTACGTCGATTAGGGATTATGTTGCAATAGGAGCTTCTTGAAATACACACATGTGTCTGACTTGACCGTTGGTACATCCAGATCTTCATATATATTTTAACCTCTGTTACAAAATCCTTCATAAGATCTTGTTTCGTAATTTTAAATTTTTTGTTAGTGAAGTAGAGACTGTTCCTGGTAACTGTATGCCAAGGTTACATAACATGCCTTTCTACCAATAAGCAAATGTATTGCGATAAGATTCAGCTTAAGTTGTAACAGTTTTGTTTTTGTCTGGAATTTCTAACTGCCTTTCGTCGCTTTTCCAAACAATAATTCTTTGTTTTATATTTTATTCGATTTGTCCTTTATTTACATAGATATACATATACCGATGTAAATATGTATATTTAACTTAATGATTTCGTGTATTGGTTTCTATATTTTAAATTTCATTGAATTAATTTTACTTTGATTTTAAATAAAATTTATTTCAATATTTTTTGTTTTTAATAATCTATTAATTATAATAATTATTATAATATCAGCAAATAATAATGTTAATGAACTTTTACAATAAATAATAATGATATTCCAATACTACTAACAAAAAACTATTATAAACAATAATTTTCAAACTCCGTTGGTTGCTATAAGTGATGACAAGTTCATTTTTCTGTTAGATTTTTCAAATATTTCTGTGGAAAAGTCATACAAAATCTGTCCTTTTCTATGAAAAATGCTTTAGGAGAAGCTATTGCCTCCAAAGAATATAAAACACGTTGTTAAAAATGTTTCAAATAAATCAATTTAAATGTCCATTGCTGTACGGAGAATTTTTTAGATAGCATTTTCTTTTTTTTATAAACAAATCCAACTTTTTTCCAGATACTTGCAGCGTGACGAATAGGGGCATTTACTTTTTATATTTACTACCAGTTTTTAAAAAACTTCTCTTTAAGCATCCTTAGATTTAAGTCCTGGCATCATGGCAAGCTGGCTATTACTTCGTATTATTTTAATTTTTTCAATTTAAAGAGAAATTCTCTTTTCGCGAATAAATTTCTACCACCTTTATTATATGTACGTATGCTTATATATTGTTAGTTCAAAATTATTTCATACAACAATGAACACAAAGTGCATCCATGGTGCTATGGTTCCCTTCTTTTTATAGACATGATGGTGATTGTCTGGAGTTTTAAACTTTAAAGCAAGTATTGTAGAAGTTGCTTGTCTTTTATTCCTATCTAAATGACTGTTGCTGAAGCTACAATAGTATTTCTTCTTGTGTTTTTGTATTAAATTACAGACAATATTAAAAAGTCAAAACCAAACCGCGATTCATTTAAAGTTGTCTGGAACATATTGTTCTCTTGGTACCGTTGCTTGTTCTAAAGGATGGGCACTTGTCTGATATTAACAATAACCAATTGGGAACGTGGTCATGAAGTTATGCAATTAATTTGTTTCCTCCTGTTCAATTTGTCTTTATTTCTCTACTCACTTGCGGCAAGCGACCAACACAATATTTATTTTAATCTGATTGAAGATTTTTTTATATTTCGATGTAATCTTTAGTGTTTTAATTTTATTAAATAAATACGTATAATCTTTGCCAATTAAAGCTTTTCATTTTCTTAGATGGTCAGGTTGTCGAACGCCACTGTACTACAGTAAGCAATTAAAACTTAAAAATGTTTCAAAATTGCAGTAACTTTTGGGATATATGAGCAAATGTAGACAATCTGTTGACATTTTTTAACAACGCAATCTGCTTATGGGATAAAAACATTTAAAATTGTTCTCTTGTTGTTATGCTACTAGCGATATTGTTAAGCTGAGGATAATGAAAGGTTAGGTCAGCGGATAGTTTGTCGTTAACAGGCAAGTTCAACCGGGAGTCATTGACCCACTGTGTTACCCAGTATAAAGTAAAACCCCTTGTCATAATCCGTTGGTGGTGGGCCTGAAATACCCTGAGCTTCGGATGAAAACAGCCAGTTCTGTTAGTGGCACGTTCGCCACCATGTCCATAACTTCAAATGTGCTGTCACGCAAAAGTCGATGACGTCTATTTTGAAAAGCAGGGCACTCACAACAAAGGTGTTGTACCGATTTCATATCTTCCACATCCTGGAAGCTTCTACAATAATCCAGGTGGAGCAGAGAGTGAACCGTTCTCTTGTCGAATTCAAGTACTCCCTTGGTTTTCATACTGTGCTCTGCTGGACACAGCAGTTTTGAAATTCATCAATCAGGTATGTTGGACCACCTAATATTTGTTTAAATTCCAAGTAGCTTTTTCCAATATTGGAAATTATTCTTGTAGGAGCACATATGGTCCTCTCTTTCTCAGACATCTCCCATCCTTTCCACACCAGTTCGTCTGCCTTTACGTTTCCTTATATGCCACAGTGTTCAGATACCAGCGCTTTGATTGCAATCAAACAATTTTAAGCAACAACGGAGTCTAGAATAAATACTAACAATTAACAAAATGAATAATAACTGTTATGACATAACATAGAGTAGACAGCAAAAGTCTTAGTACTCCAATATATTGTAGCAATTTCACTAATTTGAAGGAAAAGATTGTATAAATAATTACAGTCTTATGCAAAAAAACTTACAACATGCTTACTAACCGTTGTTAAGCTTTTTATTCGATAAAAGTATATCCAAAAACGATAATTAGCTTAAAACACCTGTAGTAAACCATTGTTAAATTTCTTAGATTGATTCAACCCTACTTTAAACCTACATTAAAGTCATATGTCATAATTTTATTACAATTTTTGACATTTTGTGAAAAATATTGTAATTTAAAAAAATAAAAAAAATTAAAAAACAAAAAAACAATATGGATACACTCAATTTAATCCGGAGAATTGGTAAGTTTATTAGAATTGGAAAATATTTTGATAGGTTAGGTTAGGTTAGAGGACGTGTACTTGTCAATTAAGAATTGACCCGAGGTCGAATTGACCCATTGTACAACGTCCTAGTTTCTCACACCACTTATGCTGTGTGTGTTAATTTTTATACATGTGTGGTGGGACCTACAGTTTAAAGTCGACTCCGAACGACAGATTTTTGATAGACTTTTTCATGGCAATTTTATTTACTCTCAGAGTTTTTGCCAGAAATCTGCTGAGAGTAAGTCGCCGAAGAAATAATTTTTATATTTTGTCTAATAAGCCTACACACTACCTACTATCTTAATTATGAATTTCAAAAGAAACTATTTACCAAAATTGTAATTGCCCTCGTCAAAGGATTTACAAGTAGCAGATCGACCCTTTCTCCATTCCAGATGTGGAATTTGAATCCAAGTACCGTTTCAATAAAGAAACGGTTAAAAAAATGTAAGTCTAATACGATCAGATATAGAAGTTAATCGAAGAGGATGTGGAACTTCGCCTGAGGTGCAGGTGTTAGTAGCATTGCGTTGTTGGGGACGTAAGGAAGTATGTAAACTGAATAACAAGGAAAGTATAGATTTTTAGATTCATGACGATGCTGGTGATCTCCGTGGCCTTGCACAATCTACATTTAGCCGTATATGTGCAAATTATTCTTTTTGCCAAAAATATAAATTTTGTTTACAAAATAGTTTAGTGATGTCTAAATTATCAAAACAAATTTAAAGAAACCGGTACTCTAATACTTTCTTTAATCAAAATATAATATTTTAATTACATTGGTTGTTTTATTTTATTTGTACAATGTTTTTATTAAATAAACAAATACAACCCCATTTTTATGTTAATAAAAACAATTATTTTGTATAAAAACATAAAAAAATAATATTAGACACGAATACCAAATGAACTAATAATCGTTCATACACAACATTAACCAATTCGTTCCCACTGTACTCGCTTGAGTTCAGAAAATCGACCAATTTTATAGCGCTATATACAGAAAGTTACTGACTTTTTTAAAAAATTCGTTTTTTATAACTTTAATAGAGAATGCAAAGAATTAATAAATAGTAAAAGAAAGTAAAAAAAAGATAACGGTAAGTTATCATTTTTATATTTTGTCATTTTTTGCACTTCTCATCACATGTTGACGTATATCTTTTGTATTTTAAACTAAATGCTGTCGAATTTAAGTAAAAAGTAAAGTAAACAGATTAATTAACTGTAATTTAATAAAAAAAAAATTATTTAAAAAATTTAGAAATGTATGTATATCATTATGTATGATATACATACATATATATTTTCTTTAATAACCTTTCCACAAGGTTCATCTATATTTAAGTTCCTTATGTTTATTTATAATAATTTTATTAATCTTCATTTGTTAGTTTCAATAATTTATGTACGGGTCTGCAAAGAAAATAACAGCAAGAAAGCAAATGGCTGAGCACCGGAAGGAGGTCACAAAAACTGGTGGAGGTTTGCCACCACAAGACATGCCATTGAATAGCAATGACATTATAGTATGGCTGCCAAACGAATTTGTAGTAGACTCCAACGAATTCGACTCAGATGTTATCACTGCCTTCTACTTAAATGGTATATTTATTTAAATATTTGATTATTAAAAATTTTTGATTGTGGAGGATGAAACCCAAATACCACTCGAAAATGAAGAAATAATAGTTGTTGATGGAGAGCACATCAAGGATTTGGAAGTTGAAGATACTGAAGATGAACCTAAATCTTTTTCATAAGTAAAAAAAGTAAATTTTAATTAGTTTTCTTTAAAGTTTTATGTACTATATTGTTTTATGAACTATGTTCTTTTTTATTTAGATTTATTATATTTATTTTATTAATTGATTTCTGTTTTATTATAAAACAAAAAAAATTTAACGTTTTTTACAAAAAAGAAAAATAATGGAAAAGTTTCGGATGACTTCATATTTTTGCACCTCCAAGCAGAACTCGGAGTAAATTTAAAATTCAGAGGCTTGATATATGAAAATGTTAGCCTTTATATTAAGTAGGTCAAGCACTCCAATAACCCATTTGAAATTGAATGTACCAGTTTTGTTTAGTGTTTTCTGTTGATATTTACCGCAGGATACTCATGAGCAAGTTTTTCGGTTGACTTTTGCTTAAGGTTTAGCGCCTACAGAACCGTTCTACCAAATGAACTTCTCTTATACTCTCTTCGGGTCATATCGGGGCTTTGTGTAAGAGTATTAAGCTTGTGGGGACTTTCGTAGGCAAATCATATCATCACATCAGCAGAAATACGATTAAATGCATTGTGACTTTCGAACTTTAGGTCAATTTGTTCTTTAGAGTGTTTAAATACTCACTCTTATTAATTAATTTCTTAATAAATTCTAAATTGCCCACGTCTGGTGGCGATACACATTATAGTACCATCACCATGTTTAACCGTTTGTTAAGATCGAGATCTTCATTTCTGTTTCCACCATATTAAAGTGCACCTGAACGAGGTAAAATTATATAATTTGACTCGTCTAAAGAAAACACATTATTCCAAATCTCATTTGATATGCTTTAGTATGGAGGAAGAAAAAAATGAGCTCAATCCAAAGAACTTGCGTGAAACAATTATGCATGGGTTCGGTAGTATAATACTGAGGGGGTGTGTGTCGGCACCAGGTGTGGACAGTTTGGAATTTATTGAGGAAACAATGAATTAGAGAGAGTTATTAAACATTCTAAAGAACAAATTCACCAAAAGATCAGAAGAATTAAGAATTTTTAATGGTTAGTAGCATGATTTTACGGTCGTCAATACCAGCACAACATTTCATGTGCATACACAAAAGAATATCGAATTGCATATGAGCGGCGACCACTTGACTCAATGTCGCTGACCGTCGCACAGTGGACCAAATGCCCAATCTAGCGCGAAATTGGTCGAGAAATTTTATGTTTTAAAAATAAAATTGTTGTTGATTTTACACCTGTCATGTTCCCAATGAACTTAACGGTAATTTTTATTTTTTGTTTACTACCAAATTAACAACGCTGTATGCTTTCAAACATAAGCACTAATTTGAAATAAAAACTTCTCCAAATTCCGACGAGATGTGTTGATAGTTTCAAGTCTTTTTTCTTATAATTGTGAAAAGGTAATTAATAAATAAATTTATTATTTTTTAACTCTAAGGTATGCTTAAATAACGGTGTATATATATAGTATGTTTGTGTCATGGTTCGCCAGAAAATTGCGATCAAACCTAAGCCTCTTTTGAAGTTATTTTTGAAAAAATTTTGAATTTTATTAAATTTTTTATTACTACTCCCGCTTACTTCTGTCGATATTTTATATATATTAGAAAGAATAGATCCTAAGCTTTAAAATAATAGAAAAATTGGCTGCCACTTTTTGCCCCTTTCTTTTTTATTAGTCGAAATGTCCATATTAAGACGCGAATTATTTAATATTTGGGTAAACAATCACGACAATAAAAATAAATGTGATACCATTATTGAATTTGTAATGGAAAAAATCGGGTTAAGCAAGCAACACAAAAGTGTTGATTATGATAAGGCGAAGCAAGTTGTATATAAATTTGTCCATGATCTTTCCGAGAAATCGAAAAGTGTGAATAGAACTAGGCAAAAATTCGAATCTAAATATGTAAACTGCAATGAAAATCTATATAAGTTCGGAATTTCTGTTTTGCATGCCTGGATAAGGAGTTTGGAGTGCATTTTACACAATTCATACAAGATTGGAATTAAAAAGTGGAGACCTTCTAATCCGGAAGAAAGGGACTACCACCAAAAATTATGTCAGTCTGGAGATCAAGAGTAGGATCACTCTTGCCAACAGGTGCTACTATGGTCGCAATGGGCAATTGAGTAGCAGAGACCTCTCTCGTACGACAAAACTAATACTCTACAAGGCGCTCATAATACCTGAGCTTCTTTATGGCGCAGAGGCATGGACCCTATTAAGCAGCCATGAGAGTGTTCGAGGATAAAGTGCTGCGCAAGATCTTCGGTCCAGTGCAAGTTGGCGATGATTTCCGTATCCGATGCAACAGTGAGCTGTATGAGCTCCTCAACGACATAGACGTTGTACAGCGTTAATATCCAGCGGCTGCGCTGGCTCGGCCATGTCGTTCTAATGAAGGAGGATACTCCAGCGAGACGGGTATTTGATGCGGGGATCTGCGGAAGTCGTCGAAGAGCATGATCTTGTATCCGTTGGGAGGACCGAATCAAGGAAGACCTGTCATCGATTGGTGTGACCAAATGTCGTAGGCGCGTAAGAAGCAGAGGCGTCTGGAAGAATGTGTTGCGGCAGCCCGAAATCCGTTAATCGGGTTGTTAATGGCCAATTAATTAAGTAATAAAAAAACTATAAATGTCTGAGAAAACAAATATTTTGAACACGTTCAATAAAAAATCACACTGCCATCTGATCCAAAAATGTTGAGTGTGCTCTTGTCTGTATATGCAACTATACCAAAAAATTATTGTTAAATAGGAATATATTTGTCTCAAACAAAGCTTTTTGTTTTAATGGGATTTATTTAATTTTGAAATGCATGGTTAAAATTTTTGTCACAGTTATTTATAGATTTTCCATTTCCTGAAGAAACTAAAGTTGTCTAAAATCGCACTGGCATTTTCTGAAATAAAATGAAATACAATTCCAACAGCATGATGTAAGGACAATTGTTTGAGTCAGTGCATGTTAAGAAATATATACATAAATTGCAGTGTATACAACATAGAGTACAAAATAAAGGGGGCAATACCAAAGGGGGCATGCTTTCAGCTCTTATGTGGATCACAACTATTCATAGTTTTTTGATGGTATTAACTGACGAACTGACTTTCTTTAACCAGTTAGCTACCTGGATGATGTGTTACTCCTTCTGATGGATAAGCATCCGAATTAACTATGCAAAAGAGCCAACATGGTCTAAATAAGCTCGAATAAGAACCAAATACGTTTATTTATAAAAAAAGGCGAAAATCGCTCTCCTCCTTGACAAACAGATTAAAGCATCCGACAAGGTGAAATACTTAGTTATAATTATCCTTGATTAGAACGGCAGCTGGATAATAGGTAAGGAACATAACACAGATGCTGGTATATATGTGTGAAAGCCTTTGGATTTAAATATCGCCTCACTCTAAGAATGATACCCTGACTCTACAGAAGCGTAATAAGACCTATTCTAACTTTTGCTTCAGTAGTTTGGTGGACGTCAATGGACATTAGAATAAATTCGAAGGATCAATAAACTTGTTGTTTAGAGATAAGTGATTGAACCGGAGGTCATGCGATTGAGGAATGTAAGATCTGGGTAACTGATAACTTGCTAAACTTGACATATATGTCAACACATCTTTACGGATAGTCAAATGTCAATTAGGATAATATCCAGCGATACGGAATCAATAGCTGGCAGCATTGTATGGTACGCATTATATGGGTACCTAAATATGGAACAATGACGCAATGGAAGATCTGCGAAGAGAATTTAAGACTGAATTTGAGTACTTGGATGAGCTTTCAGCTTTACACACATCTGAAAAGAATAGGCACGGCATTAGGTAAAGACATCGAAACTACGAACTATCGAAGTTTGTACAAAATTCAAACTTACTATACCCAGTATAGTTGGTACTCTACTAACGTACTTTGGACGAGACCACCAACGTTGGTTGGTCTCCTCTCTTTTATTCTACCTGCATACTTAACACATATATATTTACATACATGTCCTAGTCGACAGATAATGTAAACATATTGAAGTAAAAGAAATTTAAAATCTTTTTTTGTTTCCCATAATTTTTTTTTATTTCTTTTATACAGTCGACTCAAATTTCAAATAATTTTCTCTACTTTAAGTGAGAATTTTAATTTTAAAAGTGTCCATCGACTACATAAACTTTTTAAAAGAATTCTTGAAAAGAAAAATTCATGAAAATATCACACGTATCACGTTAAACATGGATATGAAACAAATGAAAATGTTGTTCTTGAAAAATAACATGTTTTTGTATGTATATATGTTGGCTCCAATTTCCCTTATGTATTTTTAAATGCATGCTTGTGCTTTTTTTTTTGTAATTTATTCATACAATACATACATTAATTTTTCGTACATATGCAAATGTATCCATTCCCGTATAGGTACCTTTAGTTCTTATATAGAAGAAAATATTTGTAATTGTGTGGAGAGCTAACAGCATTTTTAAATAAAAAACACACAATTTGAATATTCTCTTAGGGTTTTGTCAAACAGTGAGAGACGATTTCCCTAAAGCCTACTTTACACGGTCCCACAAGTAATATGATCTGTCTAAATTTTGTGTAGAAGAGTACGGATGTGATCGTCTAAACGTACTATGTAATGAAACCATCACACATTGAGAGAAAATACGGATGAAAAGTTTGACAGTCGTATGGCTCTCTTAATTTTTTGAAATGATTCAAAAAAACAAGCAAGTCGCATTAAATCAGGGATGTATTTTTATGTAAACACATAAAAAAAAGTGTAACAGCTGTTTTCATTTTACTTTGTTATTGTCTTATACCGATCATATAAACGCAAAATATATAAATCATACGACATTTATTCTCTTTTTAGTCATACGGATGGAATTTCATTTTGCTTTTTCATTGGACTTTACATACGTAAAGTATTACCGTGTGAAGTGGGCTTAAACAACATTCACAATAAACATTTGCAATGTGTTTTTTAAAGGAATTGTACAATGGGTCAATTCGACCTCCGGGTACTGTACTTGTCTTAATTGACAAGTACACGTCCTCTAACCTTTATAGAGGAAGTGTATTGTGAACATGAAAGTAAATTTGATAATCAAAGAAAAAGAAGAATGAATTCGTTTGATCAACAACCGGATGTTTAGCAGTTGAATATAATAAAACTATTCTTTTCAACCGCTATTACGTTACTTCAATGTTTGATAAGGGTATTTGTAATTGAATTTAAAATATACCATTTTATATTAAAGAGGTGACTTCTCAATAAGTCAAAAGGTACAAAAGTTTGTATCTATTAGCTTTGAAACTCATTTACACGGTCCTCTAGTCGGTAGTGTTGCAATCTGTTAGGGTGTGGTTTTAATTCTTCTCACAGACTGAAATCCATAAATTAAACCTCAAATCGATCTAATCGCCCTATTTGCTTACTGTATGGTACTCAAAAGAAACTAGAACCTTCGAATATTTCAAACTTAGAATAAACGTGTTGAAATTTAAATTATAATTCCATAATCAGACATGAATTCGATTATTGTTACGAAAAAATTTTGTTTTTAACTTTTATACATGATGCCTTTTGTCAAAATATTGCAAAGTGCACTCTTATTGAAGGGAACTGTAAAGTTACCTTTAACTTATTTTCGTTATTACAACTTACAGATAAAATTTTTCAAAAATATGGCAGTGCCGGAGCAATGTCGATAAAACTGCTCAATTAAACAAGTTTTTTTTAACGCAGTGGCAACCGCAGGCTTCGTTTTTTTTATTGTATAAGCTCATTTTGTTTAAATTTGAAGTTGCCAATAATGAAAATCGTATATAATATGGCAACTTCAAACATAAAGTGACCTTTAAATGTTGAAGGTAGGATGATCCTCCCTTTAGCTTAACGATCACTTCTATCTTATTGGGTACTCATAATAATGTAAAACAATTTATCTGCCCGTTAAAATCTTTCCTTTAGTTAACGCAAGTTGTAATAATGGCCCTAAATATGCACACAAAAACACGCAAAATTTGTTATCTCTCTACAGCAAATGTTCGAACTAAAATGGTTTAACATTCAGTACAAACAGAGAAGTGCTGTAGCTGATTTTGTATATGCTGTAGATTCTTAAAACATGCTGACAGCAATTTATCAAAAGGTCTGAGATTTTTCTTACACGTTTCAAATAAGACAAACAGTTTTCATATCCACAGCCTATCCTGGGTCAATGAGGAGTCCTGCTCCACCGCTACCGACCAATTACTTGGTCTTGGTCGTGACATCATCTCAACCACAGTGGCCGTGCTTACAGGTCATTGCGTTATGGGTAGACACGCGGAGAGAATGAGGCTCCCATTTAACGACTTCTGCCGTGGATGCAGATCTGCTGAGGAAGAGGAGACTGTTATCCACTTCCTTTGTCAGTGCCCGTCTCGGGCTAGGTGCAGGAACAGATTATTTGGCTCTCCATTTCTTGTCAGCTTGACGGAGCTATCATCTATTGATATCAAGGATATAGCTTCGTTCATCAAACCTTCTGGCCGGTTTTCCAGTCTAGGGTAGTCGTGCTTTTGATGTGCAACCCTTGCGTTGACCAACTTCTTCCTCTTCCCTGATTTTGGTGGAACTTGGTCAGTACAGGGACAGCGTTCACCCGTGGCCGCTATGCGTGCTCAAGTGAGCTTTTTGATATCAGAGCTACCACTCCGACCTAACCTAACCTAACACATAATATCTTATACACCATACATTAAAAAGAAAAATCATAAATTTTTAGTATACGTTTGCCGTATAAATGTATGTATAAATATTCGGTGTTTTTTATGAGGACGATAATAAATAAGTAAATAAATAAATTTTACGTTGTTTTTAATTATGGAAACCATGTACTCCAGAATGCTTTAAAAAAGTAATGAAAGTGGAACTGTAGGACATTTACGTAACTATTTTACTTTTGGCTGTATTCCTTTTTGGATATCAATTCACCAAATACAAGTATTTTTCGTTCTCCCTGTAAGTACACACACATTTAAAAAATGATACAAATGGAGCGTATACGTAAACTTTTATAACCAAAAAGATAAAAACCAACAAACACAATTTTTTGTTTTATTCAAGTTTTTATGGTTTGCGATGGAAGTTATGTACATGCATACTACCTACATATGTATGTACATATGTAAATTATATACTAGCGGTGTTATGAAATTTTCTTTATTTTTACTTTACTTTCGTCATATTTGTCAATATTATTCATGACTTATTATTGATACATACGTATGTATGCATGCGTAAAATCAAAAATAAAATTAAATAACATAACAGTGAACTCATTTCGCATTTTTCATGATTTCGATTGGGTTTTTTATTATTTCCTCTTCATTTTCAACTACGTTTTATCAAGTTTGTGGTACTACTTTAGAAAGGTAAGGCTTCTGAATCTTCGCACCTGGAGTAGACTTTCCGGAGAGGTGGCATATGTTTTGTCAGATAAGTTTTTCTAGCACAAATCAAACTCATCGGCGCACAGTGAGGTTTTTGATACCAAAAATGGGAATTAATTGCAAAATTCAATTTAGCAAAACCGAATAAATTTTTGTTGTCGATAAAAGTACACAACATTCCACATCACTTGTGCAAAAATTTTGTTTTGGAGAACTACCGTTATGTCACAATATAATTTTAAAGTTTGAATTATTTGTAGTTTTCCTCGCGTGAAATATAAATTTCAACTTTTGGTGTCTTAAAAATTACTTTTGGGTGTTTTCTAGAGTGATAATTAAAAATATTTTAATGGAACCTTCAACCTCAGCTTAGTTAGATTCATTTGTGTTTTTGGTTTTTATGTGCAATTTGTGTTATTATTTTTAATTAATTTTCACGCATAAGCCTATAAATTAGGAGATTTCGGAAAATATGTCGATAAATAGTTGTGAATAAAGCCAAATTAAGAAAAAAATCGTTTGTTTTCTAAAAATATAAACGCTTTTGAAAATATTTATGAAAAATTTGTCTGCACTTTTTGCACATTTTGAAATAAAATTTAAATATATTGTGGCACCTACATATAAATAATTTAAAAAAAATTTTAAAAGCCTTAAAGAGTGTCATTTCTTATGGAGAAAAACGCTTTAAAGTCAATCATAAGTTGGTCCTATCCATGATTGATGGAAAAATATGTTATACACTCACAGAAACTACTAGTACACAAAAATGCTTTTTATATGGTGCTACTTCCAAAGAATTTAATAGTATTGACAAAATCTGGAGTTCGGTTTGCCGATTCTGCATGGATGGATCAGATTAAGCTTCCTATAAATAAACGGCAAGCTAGATCGGATATCGAAAAACAAGTTGTTGCAAAAAATAAAGCACATGTTCAAGAGGAGTTCAAAAATAAAACCGGTCTTATTATTGACCATCCGAAACTCTGCTTTGGAAATTCTGGTGACAGCATCACAGCTTGGCGCTTCTTAAGACAACTTAAGACAACTGCGTTCAATTATGGCTAACGTTTTTAGTGGATTTTAAATAAACACTAATGCCTTTCGAGATTTCGCTCTTGATACCGGAAGGTATTTTGTACAACTGTATCCTTGGTATTATATGTCCCCAACTATCCATAAATGGTTAATACATGGACCAGAAATAATAAACCATACTTTACTACCAATTGGACAGCTGACGGAAGAAGCACAAGAAGCTCGAAACAAAGTTTTCAAAAATTTTAGGGAGCATTTATTAGATACTTCAGATCCAGTAATATCAAATATGAGAAAATATGAAAATATCAAAAAGAGAACAAAACCAAAACCATTCAATTGATAAGATTTGAATCAAATGTCGATGGTGCAGAAGATGCCAATAATAATGATACCTATACTAATTATAGTGATAATGATGATAATAATAATTGATGATGATGATTATAATGAATCGGATAAGGAATAGAAATGTGAGAATAAATATTATTCTTTTTATTTTTTTTTGGAAATTTTGCAGTTTTTTTAAGTAGACTAATGGGAATTAAAATTTGTACTAAATAATATTAAAAAATTTATTAGTTTTACTTCTTAAAGTGAATTTAACTGAAAAAAGTTAAAATTAGAAACAGGGAAAGTTATCTTGAATTAATTCCCACTTTTGGTATCAAAAACCCCAGTGTGCGGCGTTTTAAAGCTGATCTTTTCGTAATTCCTGCTCTTTATTTTTTTTAAATTTAAATGGATCCAGTAATTGCGACTGCTAGCTAATATAGTTTTTTTCTCAGTAGATTTTCAGCAGTCTAATGTCATACTTTTGCTTAAATTTCTGCATTCACCCGTCACTGGCATTAAATCCGCACAATTATTGTTTTTATTCATTTTTATACGGAGATACCCAGAATTTATAAACTAAACCCATATCGAAAATAACATGATAGGGGGTGAATGTAAATAAAAAAATGTCTTCCAAATTTAATTTCAAGTTTACAGTCAATGTAACATCAAAAAGTGTTCATGTTTCTGGATATTCACGTTTTCGTGAGTTCACCGTATTATTAATCAAATGATAATAGTGGGTCGCATATAATCTGAACTGTGTAAAATTAAATTTAATATTTCATTTTGCTGTCCTACGAGTGGTTTTAAGAGCTAATACGAGTATTTGAAAACAAAGGGTTTGAATATCGGAAAAAAGCATAAATAATCTTTAATACATAATATTATCTACTTATTAAAAATTAATAAAAAATATATTGAAATTTGAGTTTTTCTTTCCCCGTAATGTTTTAGTTCTCGGGATGTCTTGGGCGCCTGCGTAGACGCAGAGATCTTATCAAACAGGGCTTTAAAGTAACAGATGTTACTAATATAACAACACGGTTCACTGGACTATGTTTCTTGTTGTACTGGAGCTTATGAGGCGTCTTTTAGTACCCCACTGTATCGATCACTGCATTACCCCATAAACGGCAGTTCAGTATCATAATTCTCAACAGTATGGCCACGCAGTATATGCGGCAATTTCGATGAAACGGATAAACAGTCCTTAAGGTCACAGATCTCAAAGTGCAATAAATATTGTGGCAATCACACAACGAATCATAGAAGTTATTGAATAGTTGTATTGGTTTCGTTCTATCAGTTTATGTAAATGCCAGTAATCAAGAAGAAGAATAAAAATACAAAATATTTTCTACGTAACTGAGTCAATAATTAACATTTTAAAATTATATTATTCTCACAGATGATTAATTAATTTACTTTTTTCCGTAATATTTTTTATTTTGTTGCTTAAAAATCAATGTATGAACACTGATATTCTTCTTCTTATCGATTTTTGATGTTTGGAATACGAAATACACAATACAGCATAACACCGAGCGTTTACAAACAAAAAGTGTAATCAAGTGTATTCGATACGAAGTCGTGTGAATTGGCCAAATATATTGTATTGTATCTGTTGTAGTTGTTATTCTTCTAACAATGGTAAATACTTTAAGAAAAATACTACATATGCGCATACAATGTGGAAGTACATTTGTGAGAGCAAATGAAAGTTTTTAAATTGAAGCAAGAATTAGAAAATTTAACTTTTTATGTGCTTTTATCTGAAAACCAAATATGTTCAATGATTAAGTCAATTAAATATTTGAAGACTCTAATCACTAATGGATTATAAAAATGGTTCAAAGATTATTCGTTGAACAAAATAATGCAATTACAATGTGAATGTGAATATATAAACTTGTACGTATGTATGTACGTATGTAATAATATGAAGTTTCTTGTTTCTTGGTGGTAAAAAATATATATGAAAAGAAAAAAGTACATTTTTTAATTTAATTAATAAACACTGCTTACAACAAACAATAAAATAAAAGCAATTAAAAGGAAAATATATACAAATATGGCTGTATTAAAATCGCTCTATCGCAGGCTTTAATCGCATTTTAGAGAATGTAGTACCGTTTGAATTTTGAAAATTGAAAACAAAAAACTTGAAATTTTTAAAAGTGAATGAAATATTTACTTGGACGATAAAAGAATGTCCGTCACTTACTTGTGAGGTGTAAATGTAGTCCTTGGCTAAGGTATTAATCTCTCTAATTACATCTCTATTGTCGACTTACGTGACCGGAATTGTATCTGATTTAGCCGTGTATATGAAAAAAATGCTAAAATGAAAACCTGAGATTGCTTGTTACTCGCTGCCCAATATGTTCATGGTAACGTAAGCTATGTGGCGCATGGCGCTACTTTGTTCAAACCGTACATCAACTATAATTCTGCCATTTTGAGAAAAATTGAGATTTTCATATTTCTTAAAGAAGTACTACGTATAAATCACGCCAAACTGTGTAGCTTTGTGAGCGTATTAGAACTCTTGAACTACCTTTTGGTTGATCTTCATAAAAAATTCAAAATTGCAAGTTCAGCTCAGTTGCTTACCTTTTTTGGTGAATCCTTTCTTTTACATTGTGGAACTGAATAATAAAATTACCGCCTTTTACAATAATTCCATAATTAAATAAATAACGCAGTAGAAGGTATAGTGTAAGCAATGTCGTATGTACCATCCACAAAAATTATGTATTTGCTGCGAAGCAGTAGATGCTCCTAATGATTACTTATTTAAAACATCTCACATCATTACTTTAAATTATTTTGTTATTAAAGTTGTTATTGTCTTTAGTTTTCATATAAAAGCCGCTGCATTGATACTTCAACTTAACAAATAAAAAAGGCAGGCAATAAACAACATATGCCAGAGCATCAAATACCGTCAGGAAAATACTAAAGGGATTGAATAACTTCAGAAATAATTGATTAGAACGGATTACTCAATGGATAGCAAACAACAGTTGGAAACAAAAACAAAATATTAAAACACTGTTAACACACACACACAAATAAAAATTAGAAGTGTAAACAACTTTTACAACAATTAAAATTTAATTCCATATTTATTAAATTTCAGTTGGAAGGTGGAAAAATTAACACATTCGCATCGCTGGAACTTTCCTAAAAATTTGAGTATTTTCTTGCAATTTTTTACGTGCACCTATGTATGTATGGCTTAACTCTTTTACGCACAAAATAGATACGTTAAAGTTTTGGATAATCTTAATATATTATTTTAAGTATTAAGAAAGAATTAATAAATTAAATACAATCAATTAAATATTTTCAGCATAAATATCCCAACAGAAAGTCTAAATACAGTTCTGTAATTTTTTAATTGCAGTCGCCGTGGTCTAGTAGGTAGTGTGTTGGCTTGTTAGACGAAAAGCCAGGGTTCGAACCCCAGAATCTGTCGTTCGGAGTCGACTTTAAACTGTATAAAATTAACACACACAACATAAGTGGTGTGAGAAACTAGGTCGTAATCCTGACTGAAGGGTTGTAATGACCAATTATGTATGTAATTTTTTAATTTAAAGTTTTTACTAAATTAAAATAAAATCACAATAGAAATTCACCCTGTGAAAAAAAATTGGACACCTAATTTTATTAAAAAAAAAGAATAATAATAATAAGTTTCCACTTGTATATGTAAGTTCTCCTCTTCTCCTAGAGTTGTTAATAATTTGTAGAGATGTTTTAAACCATAGTGCGTCTCACATTTATAAGGTCACAACTATCTTTCAAATATCTCTCATAATATAACTTTAATCGACTAATTTCCATGTACTTTTAAGGAATTCTATATGTATAAATTTTTTTGTTGTTGTGATATTTATGGTATATAATCAGTACTTCAGTGGTGCATAATTATTATATTCAGTATAAAGAAGTGAAAATAAATATTGTGTTCACGCTGGCCACCCTACTTTTAAGTTTAGAATTAAATTTTGTTAAAGTGTATAAACCACCCCTGTACTTACGTTTATAATATTGTGAATTATTAATAATATGACAGAATTGTTGTAACATAAACAAAAAGAGATCATACCCGATCAACCCCCAACCCGAAAGGTACGTTTTGTACTACAATAAATAATAATCAATTATTTTGGAAACTAATACTTTGCATTTTTATTACCCCAACTCTCGCCAAATATTTTATTTTATTCTCTCCCCGTTCACCACCACATATTGTAATAATTTTTTTTGTTAATTTGCTTATATTCAGATAAAATTAAACCAAATTTCATACTACGGATTTAATTTTTAGTAGGATTTTCATCAATTTTACTTCTAAAATCACAAAGCGTCGACCTGTTCAAATCATATGTCGTTGATATCCAGTTCATCGAATGTAGGCCAATATAAGTTGATAACCATTGACCAATAGAGATGGTCCACCACAGCAATGATCTGGCTTACGCTGGCAGCCCAAAATCCCCACCAAGCTATGACATTTTCGGTATGCATTGGATCACATATGGATTGGTATCATAGTAAAGGAAATGGCAGACATGGCATTAATCGGTTATGTAAACGATCTGAAATACAACAAGGCTCTAAAGCTTATAAGAAAATGGTGCTCATCGTGCAATGAAAGCGGCAATCATCACAAAGCGGAATTGTTGCTTTTTACCAGGCAATATAGAGTACCTATTTTTAACTTAACAATTCTAAATAAGGTTCAACTTCCCTTACCCCAGAGGGGTCATTCTTTTGCCGTCATTATGCCGTTTAACAATCAACTCTTTGAAGTCAATATGAATTTTTGAGAGTTTTTTACTACTGGCAGATAGTTTGATGTTAGTTTTTATGTTCCATCAAACCTATATCTACAATATATGTACATATGTATGTACATCCTAAAAATCGATATGTTGCTGTCTCAGCTATTTATGGCTTTCATCAACTTTTGAAAAAATTTTGCGTGATTTTTTCAATAGCAAGGTTTAAGGACAATTGTTTTGAGTCGGTGTACGTTGTATGTAATTTTGTTTTTAAAATAATCTTAAAGGTCTAGATGTTGTAATTTTTCTTCGTTTGCATAATTTGCATTTTTTAGGCTTCCAACCTCACGTTTGGTCGCAGCAAAGTGAGCGGGTAAATGTTCTCAGTACATTCTTCGGTATATGGAGCTTTTGATTTTTTCTTAAAAAAAAAACGTGAATATAAAAAACAATATCGAAATTTTATATTTCGGTATGAATTGCAATTCGTACCACCCTTTATAGTTTCTGATATGTATGTATGCTATGTATGTAGAACAAATAAACCGACTTTTAAACAATAAACGTTTGTATGTAGATATAAAAGGAATCATTTGATTGCATTTCTTTTTTGCAAGTTCTATGTTGCCTACATACATATTTCATTCGAGATACACATGATTATACTCCACTACAAGCGCCCAAAGGGCTTTGTTAAAGTATGCAGAAATGGTCTTACGTTTGTGTACTTGATACTCATACATATGCATCGCATATCCATACCTCTAAAGCAAAATTGATTAATGAATTTTTTTGCTTCCACAGTTCATATGTCTGCATCCACAGTACATATATATGTATATCAGAATTATTTTTACTTTATGCATCCATATGCTAGTGTTTATAAACAAAAGTGAAAGTTATGCTAGTGCTGACAAGTTTAAATCTTGTGGGCAATCCTTTCGTATTCAGTAAAGGTCAGTTTAGACTAGAAGAGTTTGCGTACGACATGTGAAGGTTTGGTGTAGAAGATAGCCAATAATATCGTGTAATGTGAGGGAATAACATTGGGACAAAGTACGGCTGTAAATTTGGCAGTCGTACGATTCCTTTCGTTTTTTAAAATTGTTTAAAAAACCTTCACCCTGCATTCGGTTAATGTTGACTATACGTACGTAAACACTTATCATGTAATTTGACTTTAAATCATTTTCTCAAGCAATGTTAATTTTTATTGTTTTATAAGAACTTAAAAGCATAAAATTATCATATCTGTATACTTAACATTCCACAGCTTCCCGCTTAAAGCGAATTTTAGTGTCGTTTTTGAAAGAATATGAATCATAAAATAATGACCAATTCTTGATGGCATGAACATTCACAATATGCGGGTGCAATTTAATAGTATGATATTGTTACGCAAATCGAAACGACCTAATATCGTTTAACAACAAAAACGATAAACAAAAGCCACACGATACAAATACACACGAACACTAAGAATACAATGAACATGTTGATTATCTAAAGCTGCACACACACATATGTACGACGAACCTGGTTGCGCCTGGACCAACAACAACATGCATGTGACAAAAAGGGATAGACAACATAAGCAAAGTACACAAACAACAATGTATTAGCAATAGAGCTCCCGAGAGGGCGAGATCACGAACGTTTCACTTCAAGAATGTTCGTTAGACTGGTTGTGTCGGACTATAAAAGGGCTGGACAAAGCAGGCAGCAGTCAGTAAGGATTCAGTCAGCCTTGTGTGAAGTTGCGTGTGAACAAAACAAGTCGTGGTTGTAAAGCGAATAGTTGTGTGATAAGAACTAGTAAAGTGAATAAACAGATTATTATTGTTGTATCATTAAGTTGTATACGTTGGCACACAAAAGTAGTGTAAAGAATAAAGAGAGTTTAACTGATATTAAACACATATTTGTTTTTACTTTCTTTGCAATTAACGAACTCATATTTAAACGTTTTTAAAAAGGTAAAAACGTAACAATATTATACCCAGCCTAAAAGTGAATAATTTGATTGTAAACGACATTTTAAATTTAATTTTATTTCATTCTGAATTAAAATGGTTAATTTTATGCCAAATGCTAAAATGTTGTAAAAATAATAGACCTGAGTCAGTGTACGTGAATAACGACGTTCATCAATTTTCGTATAATTTCCATAATTTTCTTTTTAAGCAACTCCAGTACAGTCCATCGTTTTCTTATAATTCATTTGCTATTCATTAAGGACATTTTCACCAATGACCAATATGTTCAAATTGAACGTAGTTCTGGACAATTTTGTGGATTCGATTTGCTGCAAACAAAATTAAATTTTTTATTGTTTGGTTGTTTTTCAACTCTTCTTTGCCTTGTACCCCTTAACCAAAAATATATTTTTTTAGAATATTTACTGACTTTTTTCTTTATAATGAGTACTGACGGCTCCTAATTTATGACTCATATGATAGTTGAGACCTGAAAAGTAATTAACGTCAGCCTTACAGTATGTCTCGTCATACAGAACGCTAAGATGATGATGCTAGGTTTAAACCTTACACCACTACTTTCAATAAAGTTTGCTCACTTGTTCTGGATTTTTACTGTAACCTTCAGCCTTATTTCTGGAATGGACAATAATGCGTTTAAGTTTATAGATCTATTTCTATCAGAATTTTAGAATGTCAGAAAATCACTTTTTACCAAAAACGATATACTGAAATTCTCGATAGTAGTAGTATTAAGGTTAAGTTTGATTAAACTGGTCCCGTTGTAGCACCGATATTACCCATTCCGACATATAATTGTATCCTCTTGTCGGAATATCTCAACCACCCAGAGAGTCATATGATGGTGTGAATTTTCCTCAAATCGCTTTTAGCTAGACGCCTTGTCACTAAATTCTGGGTATCTTAAAATTCTTCCCATTGGCCGAACAATAGCAGAGATGATGTTCTGTGTTCTCATCTTCTTCTTCATCGTTGCAGCTTCTACAGAAGTCGTTATCAGATATTCGCAGCTACCTGGCGTGAACACTCAGAGGCTAGTGGGACGTTATTGCTGCTATTAGGTTCCTTAAATGGAATTTGATAGCATCAATGTAAATTCTGTTGAATATATGTATGTATATTCAGGTCGTGCTAGATCTGTCTGGAGTCTGTACAAGAGTGTTCATTATGCCATCTTACCTTTGCGAATGTATAAAGTTTTGGTGACATTATTTGTTTAGTTCAGTTGTTCTCAAAAGATTCCTCCTCTGACTTTGTTGCGTGATCTGAATAGATCAGTGAAAACTTAAATAACGTTTCCTAAAAGGTTCAGGTATCGTGTAGTTATAGGTATATTCAGACCAACCATCTGCACTTGAATACTTTTAATGCGCAAAGTTTCATTTTCGCGCTCGCAGTCACTTGTTTCGTCAACATGTCTTGTGGTAGCCAGGTTATTACACAATGTCTTGGATGAGGTCGCCGTAGTCTAGTAGGTAGTGTGTTGGCTTATTAGACGTAAATCCCGCGTTCAAATCCCAGCTCAGACATCGAAAAGAAAATATTAAAAAAATATTTCTTCGGCGACTTCCTCTCAGCAGACTTCTGGCAAAAAATCTGAGAGTAATCAAAATTGTCATGAAAAGTTTCTCAAAAATCTGTCGTTCGCGGTCGACGCTAACTCACGCCACTCACGTATAAAATTAACACATTTGTATAGACGATATGTGTAGCAGAGCGAAAAACTGCGTTGCAGTTTAAGAACTTTAAAACAACCGTAGAATATGGAGATGGTATTGTGGTGGTGTGAGGTGCAATTGCCACTGTGAGTTTCTCAAATCTAATGTTTGTTGATGTATTCGAAAAGATATTTGTACCATTTTCTGTTCCTTCGCGATAATGATCCGAACCACTCAATCAAGATTGGAGAAGAATAAATTCCATTCAATATTAAAGAAGTAATATCTAACCAACCCAGATCGGAGATTTAAATGCAATAAAGCATATATGAAACATTTTTAAAGACACCAATTTGGCAGCACACAATTATTAATAACCATGGATATAGAAGTCTGGAATATTGATCTTTTCAATGCAGAAATTTTTGCCGCCAAAGTTTATGAAATCCATCATCACTGTACGGACAATTGCTTGAGTTACCTTAACAAATATACAAAACTTTTTAAAAATAATGTTTTGTGTTCGATTATTATGTGCACAAATTAAACGTTAAAAGATTTTATTTTATCCTCCTAAACTCCAGGTACGGATATTTACGTACATTTATATCGAGTGCTGTCACCATGGAGCCAATAATAAGAGCTTTTTGTTTCTCCATAATATTTAGTTTCCATAAATAGCAACAGGATTGTTTTATTTATATACCAAAGGCTTTATGCTCGGGTTTTAAGAGGTTGTAAGTAGTTTTTGAAATATTGTGTAAATGGTTTCCGCCGCCTTGGTATAAATGCTCGCGAGAGTGTATATGTGAGAAATGAATTTTACTACTAAACGCTTTCGTTTTCCTTATATTTCACCTATTATTGGACCGGCAACCCCTATAACGCCTGATTTCTTAATCTTCTTTTTTCTAACTTCCATGGATTTTTAATGTTGTTTGTTATTCTAATCCCGGTTTTTGTTATTGATCCCGGTACTCCATTCTCGTAATTTTCTTGTTGTTTAGCTATTTTCAATATGTTGTTCTTTTTTCTAAAATAAATATTTAGTGTTTATTTAGTATTCGCAACAGTATTTTCAAAAATTTTCAAACCAGATTTTATTGCTTCTAAGATATATTAATAGCAGTCTTATTTAATATAAAGTGGCTTTAAAACCTTTCAATAACAAATGATTGTGTACATTAAAGAAATTTATTTACATGCTTACTGACCTGCTGTCCGATAAGTTTACTATGTTGAATTTCAGCCTTTTTGTTCTAGTATGAAATTTTTTTTTTGTTCGGTGTCTGAATTATTTTCACAAATTAAAAACATTCCTAATTTTTAATCAAAATTATATTTTGCAAAAATAGTAAACGAACTACACATTTATATATATTGTAGTATTTAGAAATGAGTGTCTGATATGTTGGCATAAACGATAAGGAGTCAACTTCATCGTCGTCTGTTAAAGAATTCTAAATTGGGTTTTTGTTATATTGAAGGAAATTGATAGTGACACTAAAATGATTGCGACTTAACTTAACCATGATCATTGGAAATAGAGTGAATACCGTGGAAGGAACTTAATAATTTTCTTTATCTTAAAGTCGTCAGTTATTGAAATTAAATAAAAAGTGTGCATCTATAATTAAAAATATTTCTACATGCTCAAAACAGTGTAACAGAAAGGGCAATCATCTTTCCGATTGTTTTCTTCACGAAACTTGACTTAAATTTTATTTTCTAAACATCGTCTTATTTTTATTTATCCCACCAGCAGAGAATATGTAATGTATTTTCAACATTTTCATTTTTATATCTTTTCATCAAAAAGCTGTATTAAGTAGTGTGCATTTATTTATATGTATGTATATATTTTTTTTCTTTTTTTTGTATCTTCCGTAAATATTTCGAATTCTCTTTTATTGTAGGAGATTGATTGAACCCTGATTTACATTTTTCAGGCCGTAAAATTGTTTTTCAGTTACACTTTCTGTTGTTAACCGTTGACCTTTTTCGAATTGCAAAAGATTCCATTCTCCATTCCACTCAACCCAATAAGGAACCTTTGTGCTCATTGTAACTTTACCCCCAAATACACATTGATAATGTGTGAATATGCTCTCAGATAGTTTTTTCCCACATAGTTTTAAAAAAAATTTAAATGAAACATAATTGTAGTAACAATAAGAAAAATAAGATCTAAAGCAAAATATTTTCTGTATTTTAATAATAATTCTCGATTTTATGTGACTCTCTTAGATTTGTCTCTCAAAAGTCGGGAAATCATAACAAATTTGAACAAAAAATTGTCTTCATATCTTGAATAGCTTCGATACCCTTATTTTAGAAGATTTATCTAGTTTCTTCAAATAGTCATTAACAGCAGACTCTACCCTCTTTTGTTGTTTAAATTCTCAATTACTAATTATTATAAGTAACAAGTAATTTAATTAAAAACAGTTAAATTAATCAGACAAGTAGGCAGTGCTTTGGCTTACTAGCCGTGGGGCCACGGTTCAAACCCCAGGTCAGAAATCTCCAACAAAACAAATTATAAAAAAAATCTTTCCTCTGGTAAAAACTCTGAGAGTAAATAAAATTGCCATGAAAAGCTTCTCAAAAATCTATCGTTCGGAGTCGACTTTGAGTTCCCGCCACTCATGTATAAAATTAACGCTCATAACATAAGTGGTGTGAGAAGCTAGGTTGTAATCCTGCCTGACAGGTTGTAATGATCAATTATATATGTATGTTGTTAGTTTTATAAGTATTGCTTTTAATATATCATCATTTTGTTTAAAATGTTGTCAAACGAAAATCAAAATTTTTTTATCTTTTCTTGATCAAGTTGTACAACTTGTTCAGATGCTGCAAAATATTAAAGGAAATTTACAAGAATTAAAAAGTTTGACGACACAAATCGAAGGGTTAATGAAATCACTTTTTTATAAATTGAATTGAAAATTGAATTGAATTTCTTTACTTAAGTAATTCTATTTCAAATATTCATTTCTACAATACATATACGTATTTTGCTTTTACTATGTGAACATTCTTTTTTTAGCTTGAAATGAAAAAAAAACTTTTAAATAAAAATATTATTAACAGATATTTAAGTTTAGTTTTTTGTTTCCATCTTTGTTGTTTGCTTAACGTGATCTTATTAAAGCTGCTAACTATTAAAATACTTTATATTTATCGGTGCCAACACAAATATTATTTGTATGTATATTGTATTGTATATAAAATAATAATGACAATGAATATGATTGCTCTCGGAAATTATAAGCTTTTCACTTTCTCACAGGCACATAGTGGGAGAAAATTTTGGAATATGCTTTAATATCTAATTCGCCCATTTAAAACTCACCACATGCATATAGGAGAGCGAAATCAACAATTTGCTGGCATACTTAACGTTAGTTGGTGAAAAATGTTAGTCGTTCTTAAAATTAAAATCCCTCTGCATTAGTCATGGCAACTTCGACATCAAGCTAGGTTCTAAAAAGCGCTTCCATCAATTCTAATAAAGAAATTATTGAAACAGAGGAACATAAAGTAATTGTCGTATTTTTCTTCGATTTTTGCTTGTGAAGAAATTTTATTTACCATATATAGAGACACATTTTATCAAGTTGAGAGACGAACAAGCTCTTCATCTTAGGTCCAAGCAAACTCTTGCATCATTAAAGTAAAATAAATAATAGAATTTAAAAATAATGAACGAAATATTTTAGTCAGTCCGCTTACAATAGTTGAAATATAATTTATAATTGCATTGCAATAAAAATATTTTTTAAGTATTAATAATATAATAAATAAAAATTGTATTACGTACAGTAGATACGTTCCTAAGAAATTCGTGTAAATCAAAATCGTGTAAAAAAAATACACGGTTCATATGTAAATTTGGAAATATGTTCCACAACCATAGCTGCCAGATAAATGAGGCACCAAATCGTCAAATAATCGTCAGAAAAAATAAATAAATTAAAAGTTTTTAAAAACCAAAATTATTTATATTTTTGAAAAACATATAAAGTCAATGTATGTACATATCTGAGTTCAAAAATAAGACATTAAAAAATTGTTAGAAATTAAAAGCTAGCGTCCCTCATCTTCATTAATTTTTTTGCAAAAACGGCGAAATTTTATATCATTTTCAAGTAAAAATTGTTTACGGATCTATCCCAGTGTTGTTTATTGACACATAAGCGCAGCAATAATATTGAATCATCTTAATCTATGGGTGGTGAAAATATTAAGTAGTCAAAACCTTTTGACATTCTGAGCATGAAAATTCAGTGTAATGTTGGCTTCAACTGACACATTTTTCAGTTCCTTCAGTTCTTTCTTAAGATCTTATCTGATCTTACTATTTACACCATTTGGAAGCGACCGAGAAGGGAATACGACTCTCATGTATGATTCGGTGCCTCAACGTCTATTTTGAGGTTTCTCGATCGTGTACAGAAGAGGCCGTAGTAGCTCGTTAATGACGGTAGTGTATCTAACTCTTGAATCATTGAGCATCGTTACAATGTGGTTTATGTTTCACTGTTAAAAAGGATTTTGCGCGAAAGAAAGAAAGCAGACTTTTTCCCGAAAAGCATATATTCCTACGTAACGCTCCTCCGTATGTGGTCGATTGGCCAGTGGATCGCACACTGCATTACAGTAAAAGTACTGTTTTTAGTCGGACTATTCGTATGTGGAACTCAATTCCTGCAAAGGTCTTTCGTGTTACTTTTGGTATAAAAATATACAATCCTAGTGTCCATAAACACTGTTCGCTCTTTCCTTCTTCCCATAACATATTTTCATAGTTCCAAACACACTGTCATCCATCTCCTGAGATTTCCAACTACGAGGTTATTTAGGAGTTGTAATTTTTTGGCTTTTAATGGATTAATCATCACAGGTATTCGAACGTAACTTAAAAATATAGTACTTTACTCCTTACTTTATTACTTAAATAAATTTCCGATAGTAACAATTGCCAAGCGTATACTGCTTTTAATGTACTAAAGTAAAGAATATGATGTAAATTTTTAATTTCCAAAAATCGTCAAAATAAGGGCATAAATCGTCAAATCTGGCAACTATGTCCACAACCATAAAAAATCGTGTAAAATGAAAAAAAAATCAAATATTTCCTTAAAAACCGCCCAAAAAAAGTGATAGCAAACTCCATTAATAAAACAAAACAATTCATTTTTATTACAAAAAAATAAATTGTACAGTTTAAATTCAATCCATAAGTATAAAAAATATATATCAAAAAAATTAGGAAACAAAAGTACTCATCGCTAGCTGATAACAATCGTAGACGTTTATTATGGACTGGATTAAAATCACTGTGGTCAGAAGATATCTCTAACGCAACTGTTTGGTTTTGGTCTAATGCAGAATTATCTTCATTACTAGCGACGTCTATAGGTTTTTTTGTTGCTATGGAGTCAGTTAAAAGCAGTTGTTTTTTTATTTCTCCAGTTGTTTACATAATTCTTGATATCCAGCAACACAAGATTTCAGTTTATGTTGCAATTTTAACACACGCTCCATGTCAGGATCATGAGCAAGAAAATGTTATTCCATATTTGTAGCGAATTTATTTGTAGCAATTTATAATCTCAGAACAAATTTCTGACCTTTGCACCACTGAAGCTCCACTTTGAACACAAGCTGCTAAAATGTTATTCCAACAAGCATTTAAGCTTGATTACCGCAACTGTTGGATGCCAAAAGAAACATGTGTAATGCAATCCAAAATATTAAACTTTTTCCATGCTTCCATAACATTCAAAATTTTGTATCCAAAATACAACGTCTGCTTGATGTAATACATTTTAAATGCTGCTATAATACCCTGAATGAATGTTCGGATGTACCAGCACTGGGTGGCTCGGTGCATTATCAACAAGCAAAAGTATTTTGAATTCTAGACCTTTTCTTGTCATATATTTCTGGACTTCAGGAACACAACAGTTATTACACCAATCTGTGAACAAGTTAGCCGTCATCCATGCCTTTTTATTCGCCATAAAATGAACTGGAAGTTGCTTAATGTCTTTACCTTTTAAAGCTCTTGGCATAAGAGACTTGTTGATTAAGAGTGGCTTCAACATTTTATCGCCAGATGCATTACTGCAAAGCAAGAACGTCACCCGATCTTTGGCTGCTTTAAAGCCACCAGCTGTTTTTGTGATTTTGCTGTAAATGTTCCTTTTGGCATTTTCTTCCAAAGCAATGCTGTTTCGTCGGCATTAAATGTTTGATCTGGAGTATATCCGCCCTCTTGAATTATTTTTGTTAGTTCATTCGGATCGTTTTTTGCAGCATTTTCGTCTGCTGATGTCAATTCGCCTTCAATTTTTACGTTGTGAAAAGCGTATCTCTTCAAAAAATCTGTCAGCCATCCATGACTTGCATTGAAAGCAATTTTATTAGAAACGGTTGTATATTCTGCTTTCTCTTTAATCATTTTCGCATCAATAGGAATTTTTTCCTGTAAATCTTCAATCCATAATACCATATGTTTTTCAGTTTTCTCCAAAGTAGGATTTCGACTATAAGAAGTTGTTTTTAACTATGTAAGTGCTGACCCAGAAATCATTGATTGTCGAAAGGAACTCCCTTTTTTTAATTGTTCTTATTGTCGCTACCTTTAAATCAAAAGCTTTGCCAACAGATGTTGGACCTTCGCCACTTCTTAGATTGTCTAGGAATTTTATTTTCGTTTCTAATGAAATTGTTTTTCTCTTTAGAAAATGCTGTTGTTTAGATATTGTATTAAAAGAGCACTGTAAAAACGAAATTAAATAAAATTGGTTTTTGCAATAACAACCTAACACTATGTTACCTTTTGAAAAGTTATTAACGATTGCGATTATATAATTTGAAGCTGTCACCAATTTATAAAAAATATAAACTTAAACATTAACTTTAAGCACTTTGAAATTATATATTGCGTCATCAATAAACTGATATGTTAAATAAAGAGGGTATTTCCCTTAAAGTAAACATGTTGTGTAGTAGAGTTGCCATAAGAATGTTATCCTGTAAGACAATGTAAAATATCATGAAAATATTATGATTTTTTTTAAATTCGTATTAATTTTTTTTTTTTGGAATTCGTGTTAAACCGAAAAAGCGTGTAAAAAAATTAAAATTTTCTTATTAACGAACCGTGTTATTTCAAAATCGTGTAAAAAAAGACCGTGTACAAAAATTTTACTGTATTAGACAGATATTTCATATGTTAAAGGAAAGTAAATAATGACAAATACGTTAAGCTCAACCTTTTCATCCATGTGACAAACAATATTTGTTTTGTTTTAATGTTATTGTCTAAGTGACATCACGCAAATGAGCAATATCCGGCATAATTCGGTCGATCGTCCTTTATTTATTTATTTTTTTCTTTTTTCATAACACCTAATATGTATGACGATATCGATTGTATATCACAACGTAATTTCATCACATGTTCCGCATAATTAATGTGAAAACTACCAGCAGACCGATTGTCAGTATTTGACACACAGTAGGCCATTTAAGTGGTCATTCATCCTTATTACATAACAAAACAAAGAAAATGGATTTCATATACAGTTTGTCAAGAAACTGTTTTGACGTAGCAAGAATCGTTTGATTTTGACTTTCATGTTAATTACACTATGCGACGAAATAAAAAAAATTAAATACACCCAGCTAATGACACAGTGCAGGTTGTGAGTTTTGTTAAGTAGAACTCAAACATATTTTTTTATATATCTTGAACCCTCCAAACTTGTTTTATTTGACAAAAACAGTTTCTTTGGACTTCACGCTAAAATTTATTGATTACACAATCATTTCTGAATCGATGTCCAAAACTTAAACTGTCTTAGAAAGGGGAGGGATGGACTTTTAAAATGGTTTACTTATAGATATTAATCACCTTAACTTCTATGAGGTTTGATGAGGTTAACTTGGAAAATACGGTTTTTTTTCATTTTTATCAATTTGACAATTTCACGGTAAACAATACATCTAAAATTTTGGAAACTTTTAAACTAAAAGTTCATTTGATAAGATGCCATACATACATATATAAACGACTATTACACTATTTAAATAATAACTACGGCATTTTTTGCCCGATTTTATCAAACGAAGTGTCGATCTCTTCACAAGATAATGCACTTTTAGAATACCACCACTTATTTCATATTTTAATTAAATTTTGCAATTAAGAATGGCTAAGCATGAAAATATAAGAAAAATATCACATTTTCCAAGTTTACCCGATCAAAACGCATTACATGTAAGGGCTCATCTCTCGACTTTTCAAAAAAACTTCTGGTTTTGAAAATAGGTCAAAAATATTTTGGTAATCAATAATTTTGTTTGAAGAGATCAAAAAAACCGTTTTTGTCAAATAAAACAAGTTTGGAGGATTCGAGAAATATAAAAAAAATATTTTTGATTTCTAACAAAGAATATGGATACAAAGAATACGCATTATGTAGAAGTAAAATTTCTTATGGCGGGTTGTAACATTACGACCCGCTCTCAGCAAAATCTTTTTTAAAAATCATTTCAAGATGAGGAGGGAGGAAGACAGAAGGAAAATAAACACAAACAAAGAGCGTAACAATGTGTTGCTCTCATCGTACGTATGTACATGTGTATGTATTCTTGTGTTTTTTGATTTAGTTGTCGATCAGACTGCACAAGAACACATGTTTAGCGGATGCTTTATCATTTTATTTCAGAATACCACTCGAAGAATATTTTGTGTTAAAAATGTTGTCATTAGCTGGGCGTATTTCATTCTTTTATTTTGTCTCATAGTATAATTTTTTAAATGCTGTGGAATGCTCGTTTCTTTTTCTTTTAATAAAAAATGTTTTTTTATTCTTTTTATTTAATAAAAAACATGGCCTAATTTTTAAGCCAAAGATGGATAGCTTTATGTTCTTTTAATAATAAAATGGATTTTTTTATTTTATTTTTATTTATCTAAAATTATTAAGCCAAAGATAGACAGCTTTACATATGTATGTTGATGACATGAAAATAAAAATAGAGTATATTACTAACACTTTTATATGGCTGTAATTAAATAAATTCTCTCAACTTATTTTCTCTCTCTCACTCACTAATCCATAACCATAGGCATGTGTTAACCTAGAGGAAAATTGTTAGTAATAATGTCAAGTCTACTTATTAACCCAATGATATGTATATGTGATCAGAAAATATAGAAAAATTGCACTGCACTAAAACACTAAGACACCATATTTAACTTGGCAAGTATTCTTCCAAAAATCGAAATCATTTCTCATTGATATTAGTGAATACTACTGTGATATTTCTTCGGGTGTATCATTGAAGTCAAGAAAAGAAAAATGCGACATGAACCTTCTTCTTTAAAAACTGACAAGATTTTTACGCTCTTTTTAACGAACATTCTTGATGTTCGTGTCCTATGTGTGTAAAAAGTCGAAGATGTTCTTCCCCTGAGGGACATTGGTGCCGGTGTCTATTTTTAACACCAGAATAAGTGATTTCAGAAAAATAAATAAAAAAGTGGTCAAACAACAAAAACGCACGATGAGAACAACGCATTGTTACGCTCTTGCTTTCTGTGTCCTTCCCCTCTATCTTTCCCCCAGCGTCATGAAATATTTTTGAAAAATATTCCAAAATATGTTAAAATGCACATTCTTTATACTTTATTTTCTTTGGTTCTACTCAATAAAACTCACAACCTACAATATGTTATTAGTTGGGTGTATTTTGACTGTCGCACAAAAACTAATTTTTATACATGTGAAGTACTGCCAGGAAGTTCAAACTGTGGGTCAAATGAATGTTTTTGCATAAAGTAGTACATACAGTTACTGGAACTATGCAACTGAAAAAGGACCACAGGGTAATAAATAATATATATATCTAGAAATCAAAATAGACTAATGCTATGAGTCTTACTAAGAGAAGTGAATAAATATACTTGGGTATTCCCAAGAAATTATATAAGGCCTGAAAAAGAAACAAATATTCTTAAAGAAGTGCAAAAGCGATTATCTTTGGCGATAACATATATTTCGAAGTTTGAAAACTGAGGGAATAATGTTATACTTTACTACCTTTTAAAGCATTAGAAAGTCACAATTCATAATTGCCAGGTGTTACATAGGTACATTTACTAGTTCAATCTGTTTTATTGAAACCCTATTAATGAATGTAAAGCAAAACCGCAATGTATGGGGGTTTACTTTGTATTTGTGTAATTCAAATTTCATATTCTACCCAGGCAAAGACCATAAACATAAACACTTTCAGTAAAAACGTTGCCTTTTTACCATTTGGAAAGTTAATAACTTTATCGGCGTCTATGATAAATAACATTGTCAGAAGACATCCGAAAAATCAATCAGGTATAAACAGAGGTACGGGCAAATTGAGGTAAAATTTCAATGGAGTATTTTTTAAGCGCTTCCTATCTTTAAATTTAAATTAAACAAAGTACGTGTATTTATTTAGCACCTTTTATTCGTTTGAAGCACCTACTCTAGGGTTTCTCTCGGTGGAGCGCATATGAAGTGTCAAATTTTGTATGGCTCTAGTGCATAAATCAGACTGAATTTTATCGGTGGCAAAAACGCGGTATTTGGTCGCTAGTTCATATCACCTTAATATGAGATGATCCTGCTCTCAAATTGCTCGTGCAAAATATTCAAAATATCAAGAGCAGTGTGAAGCGCAGCGCTGACATCATCGGCTTTTAATTCCCGTCGTTGACAGTGATTGCCTGGAACTCCCAAAGAAATATGAACCGCCACTAAAATCCACTTCAAACTGTGATCTTTTCGGAATGATTTGGACGGTGTTTGTATCATTCAAAATTCAACAATTTTGTTTGTTCTCGTACCTATTCAGAAATGGGCCTCATTGCGAAGATAATTTTTTCTTGGAAATTAAGATTCATCTGCCAAGTGATCCGGAGCCCCTTCAGCTAATACACGTCGTTGTCTATGGTATTAAGGATGAGGACGAATTACCACCAGCGTGGATATTTCATCATGATAACGACCCGAAGCAAACATCTCGGGTAGTTAAAGCCTGTTTTGCTGAGGAAAAAATACGCGTTCTTGATTGGCCAACTCAAAATCCCGATCTGAACCCTATTGAACATCTTTGGGGGATCGTAAAACGAGCAGTTGCAGTCAAAAAACACAGCAGCAAAAAGCACTTTGGCAGCTTTTCCAGGCATAATGGGATAACATTACTCCTGAGCAGTTTTGCATTTTAATCAACTCAATGCCGCAAAGATGTACTGAAATAATACGCCAAAAAGGGTACCCCACAAAATATTAAAGGTTCTAAATAGTTTGGGAGGAAAATAAAGCAATAAAATTAAATTTTCAATATTTTTTAACGTAACTTAATTATGTGTCCACTTAAATTTTAAGTCTGATATCAACTCCGTACCAAAACATTTTTTATAATGAATAACTATTTAAGTTTTTGTTGTTAATTAATTATTAAGCATATGAAATTAATAAATATTAGTTGTTTTTGTTTCCATTTTTCTTAAATCTTTTTAATTTTTACAAAAATGAAAAATGTTGCAAAGTGACTTAATTGCGTGTCCACAAGTGTAGTTAGCAGTAAACAGTGGCAAATTATGTTTTGAGTTCAAAATGAGTCTCTCTTGGTGTTTCTTTGTTTCTTAGCGGGAACTACTTAAGTTTTCTGCTTGTAAATGATCTCTAAAACAATATTTATTATAGGTATATCCAAAGAACACTGACGATCACTGTTTTCAAGTTTTGAAGTATGTATGTATAGTAAAATAATAATGATAATATTAATAAAGTTTGAAAAGTAATATTGTGGCTGCGAGTTTATTTCAAGTCCCTATTTCTAAAACCATCTCCTTTGAAGTCGTTTGAATAAAAGAAAGTGAGTATGAGTAAATGTCTATAGAATCTACAAGTTCTTGAAATTAATTGCAGTCATTTGCTCATAACTGATAACTAAACTGGTTGCTCCAAATACGCAGTTACGAATAAGATCATTACGCCATCTTCTAATTATTCCTTCTTCTGGATATTGGGGAAATAATAATTAGATTTTACTCGACTATCAATATTAAAATAGATATCGTCGCAGAAATTATTATTTTAAACTGTTGCTTTCATGGATTTGTAGGGTTTCCCAGTTATGTGATAGTGATTAATTTTAATCATCATTTTTTTGGTTGTTTTTGACTCTTCAGGTACCTCAAATTCAAGGTTTTCATAACATTATGAAATATTGTTTTATTGACTTAGATCTTGGCGGTGAAGCTATTACTAGAACTTCAAGCTCAAAATCAATGTTCTTTATGTTTCAAATAATTGTTTATAAATTTTAAGGTTCGACCAATACAGCAATAACAAAATTATATAGCTGTCGACTATTATTTAATTATTAAATTTAACAACATACAGCCAATTGCATCTTCGGTAGATATCTTCTCTAACAAAAAATTTAGTTCTTAGGCTAATCTTAGTTAATATTTAAATATTACTGTTTTTGCTACTGCTTACGAAAGCAATTTAATTAGGGTCATCGACTTTAAAACATGTACATGCATATATGTACACTTGTTAGTTTGAAATTCGAAATTCGTGGTAGTCTAGTAAATATTGTGTTGCCTTTTTGGACGAGAGCCCGTGGTTCCTCTACTCTGAGCTAAATAAGTCGACATTAAACTGTAGGTACCACCACTCAACTAATAATTTAGCACACACACGATATCAATGGCTGGTAGAGATAGGAAGTTTAGTCCAATTTTCCTCAGTAATCTAGGTAGTTCATTTAGTTCAATCGATCACTTGTGGTATTTAGGCTGTGAATAAACTACGTACTTATGTACGTATACATGAGCTGCCATTTCACATCAAGTACTTGCATTTTGTTTTTAGATATAAAGTGAGAGCAAACAAAGAGTCTGTCGATTTGAAATAAGTTTGATACATTTTTATTAAGTAAAATACGTAGTACTTTAAAATTTAATCGCTAAAAATATAACAAATAAAAACAAATTCAGCCTCATTTTTAAAATGTAATAAAGTAAACTTTGGAATTTAAAAATATAAAATGTTAAAATGTTACAATTGTTAAAGTACAATTCATTTATTAAATTAGTGTTACGTTCTTTCTATTAAATATTATCAAAGCCCTGCCCATTTTTTTTAATAAAATTTACGATGTGTATTGCTTACTTGTACTAATAATTTATACACAAATTTTGTAAGTATAATACGTATGCGGACATCGTTGTAATATTTGAATGTGAATGTTTACAGTTTTATACCATTTACCTCAGTATCTGTTTGCCTATGATGAATCAGCATGCAATGCTATTTTAATAAAAATTTATGGAAGGGTTCCAGCAGTAATTTAACACGGCTGTTTATAGTCTTTCATTTTTTTAAACATTGTTTTGCTTTCATAATAAACATTATAATTGTAGTTAATAAAACTTTACTGCGCTGCATATTCGAAGTTACATGCATACACATATACAAAAAAGTATGACATAAGTATAGTACAGAGCCCCAAAAGGGGTATTAATTATAATATTATATGGTGTAGGTTGTAAATTTTTTGTGAAGATTTATTTTGTACACATATTACTTATTTTCTTTCTCAATTTTTTGTTTTTGATAAAATTAAGGAAGGAAAAACTGAAATTTTTCTTTAAATTATGTGAATTGAGTAAATAATTTAATATTTTATTTCACGCTTTTATAGAACAAATTCTCTAAATAAAAATATATATATCAATAGAAAGTTAGGACAATGACTTTTGACTGAATGTGCTAAACACACCACACGCATATTCAAAATTAGTACAGGCAAGCAGTTGAAAACATATCGACTTACCTCCATACCACGATCATGGCTCTTAATGTGACGACAAAATTCAGTGTCACAACAAGTCAAAATACCAGTGTTAACATTTTGACAGAGAACAGTGATAGGGGTATTCAAAAGGTACGTTATTTCAAAGGTATGATCACATGAAATAAACGAGAAGAATCAAGGCCTTTCTGTACACACTAAGTTACAAAACTAAACTAATATGTAATACACGGTGCTATGGAATTGCGATTCAGAAGACAAAATTAGAATGACACTTTGGATCACTTGATTATTCATACATATTATTACGTTGGCCCATGATTTTATCTTTTTATCGGACATTACTCATCTAGGAAGAGTGGTTTAAAAGCAATTGAGAGAATATGATGAGCATTTTCTTTTCATTTGCATTTTATATGGTTAGTTTTTCTCATTTGTTAGAGTAAACTAACCTACGCTATGCCTTGGCCAAAACGGCAACTGAATAGAATAGAATGTAATAATAATAATATTGTAATTATAATAATAATTGACGCTCTTTGCTTCATGAAAGAAGTATATATAAGCTTACGAAGAAAATGGTGTTCCGTAAAAAGTATATTCTTTGATTTCGAACTTCTTTAAAGAGTTTTATAAGTTTCAATAGCTCTTAGCTCTTTATTGCAATAAGATTTAAAAAGCAAAACTGCTTCTGTTGGACAATTTACGAAAATTTTTCCAGGTCGATGTGAAATACACAATTTTATTAATTGAAAAAAGCGTGAGGTTTATCCCTGTGTAAAACGTGAAATTATTATTGAATTGACTTTTATTCTGAATCAGCAGCCTCAAAGTTACTCACAAAAATTTTCAGATTTTTATTTCCAACATTTCACCTTAATGGCCTGAACCGATCTTTATACAAAAACAAAAACGCATCCGCTGTAAAAGGAAAGCATAGTGAAACAGCTTTTGATGATGTTTCTAAATGAATGTTTGGGAGATCAAATGACAAAATTTCTCAGTTGCATAAACAAATAAATTTAAAAATATATGTATGTATTTATGTGTAATAAATTGAAACCTTCTCATTATTTTTATAATTCATAAAAATAAGATTTCATGCAGGACTAACGATATGGTCAAATTGCAAAATTTCCGCTGTAGCATTTTCTATGTGAGACAAAGTCAGTACTTGTGATGGTCTCCCGCTCATATTATAAAAATTTCTTTTATTGCGGGACATTTTTATCTTAAATTTTGCTTTGAAAAAGCACGTTTCCCATATTTTCTGTTATAGCTTTGATAAATGCGTCTTTGGACCAACGTTATATAGCTTCTCGTGTTTACCTGTACGAAAGACCGCACACTTCGATTAGGAAATTTAATATTTTCGTTTTCTTGCAATATTTGGTCAAAGTGCTGTCTTGTTGTAGGTTTTCCCATTTTGAAATATAGAATTAGAAATTATACATTAATTCCTTTTAATATTTCCATATCTTCAATGTAAGTATTTTATTATATTCGTATTTTAAAAATTTTGTTACTTTTTAAATTTTATAGAATTTTTCTTTTACCGCCTTTTGCTCTATAAAGATATTAAAAGCAATTATAATTTTGTAGCTGCCAATATGACTACTGAGGTCCAATTGGCAAGCCATAAGTTTTCTTTGGTTGAACGTATTGAACAAACCAATAATTTTTTGAAAAATTGTGAATTATTGTATGTATGCTGCATGAATTTATATTTACTTTTAAAAGGTATTTATGGTTTTGTACTGATTCCTTTCGAGATCCTCAATGTTATAATATCAGCGATTACCATATAATTTTGTCAAATTTATGAACAACTTTTGATTGGTGACGGTGTAACCAATTGTGCCACTCTAATTCCCCTAAAGTGATTTTGAAAAAAGTATATGTGTTTAATTAACTGTCATTGAATTTTTGACAAAAACTATTGTGTATCAAACATATGCAACATTTGAAATATCATAACTTACTTTCCAAACTTCTTTGATGCACTAATTTCATATAAAATCGTAAAGTTATTCCATGCATTTCATCACTTTTAAGTAAAAAACAATTATTTTATTTTTTAACTCTAGAACCGGCCCTACCTCCCTGCAAGCAGTTCATTAAAATAAGTACCTCTTTTATTATATTTTTAAATGTATAACTGTGCTAAAATATTAAGCGTATATTATATATTTTTTGATTATATTTTTTAGTAAATGAAGTATCTATCTAGCACTTGCTGGAAACCGGATGACAGTAAATTAAGCACATCATACATCATACATACTCCATTTCACGACCTCGGCTCACAGCTTTATATTGCCCACTGTGCGGGCTGTGCATTTAGAAAAACCATAAATTTGGTACGTATGCTGCGTTTCCTTACTAACGGAAATTGAAAAAGTAAACTTATACTGCCACTCCCCATACGCGTAATTTTTGTTTGCAAAATTAAAGCGAAAAAACAAGGGTAAAACACTATGCCAAACCGTAGTGTTCCACATGAACATGAGTGAGACAAAAAAATTTAAAAACCATACAAAAATTACGATTTTGATGGAACAACATTTCTCTGACGTACGTACGTAGTTGGTTATTACAACCCTTCAGTCAGGATTACGACCTAGTTTCTCACACCACTTATGTTGTGTGTGATAATTTTATACATGAGTGGCGGGACCTACAGTTTAAAGTCGACTCCAAACGACATATTTTTGAGAAACTTTTCATGGCAGTTTTATTTACTCTCAGAGTTATTGTCAGGAATCTGCTGCGAATAAGTCGCCGAAGAAATACTTTTTGTATTTTATTTTGATGTCTGGCCAGGGGCTCGAACCCTGGCTTTTCGTCTAATAAGCCAACACACTACCTACTAGATCAGGTCGTTGTTGTCGACCTTTCGCTTACGTTTCACTTTTTAACAAACATCCGTTTATGTATGCACGCATATACGCATTTGGAATAGGATTTTTAAATAGGAACTGTTTCATCTCTTATTATTCATCATTAATTTGCAATTTATGTTTGCAGCATTTGATAAACTGACACTAGAGAGCTACTAAAAAGGTTACATTTTGAAACTTTCAAAGATTCTGTAAATATTTGATGGCAGCCTCTTGGTGTACCATTTTATTTTCAATATTTTTTCCAAATTAAATGAGCAGACAGCACAAATCGAACGGAATCATAAAACTGTTTTGCAATTGGATTTTTTTGCTTTACGTAAAAGAACATACAATTTGATCTATTTTTCCTTTCACAAATGTTTCAAACTCATCCTCAAAATTTTTTTAGTATTTTTACAACAAAAAATCCATTATCTGTATAGTAAATGAGAACTGTACTTCACTTCATCATCAACAACAGCAGCAATTACCCAAATTTCCAATTCTCAATTTCCGAACATATCTGATTCGTCTCCTTAACAAGAAAAAAAAAACAAAAACTACATACAAACAGATTATATACAAGAGCACGCATAAGAAAAGTGTTACTATAGCAGATGCGGAAAGAGGACGTAAGGTAGAATAAGTTTTAGGCTCTTCCTCATACTGTAGGCTTATCATAAAAAATGTTGTCTAATATTTTCAGTTTTGTTCTTTATTTGTTATTTAATTTTGGTTTTGCCATTGTTTAAATACACACATCTTACTATAGAGTTACAAAACCAACATCACCTTGTATCGCATATTGAAGCTGGAAAAGCAAAACGATCAGACGGCAACTACAATTCTGTGGAGACAGAATTGTTACACCACGAGATGGACTTTTGTTTGTTGCGATATTTACGGTGGGCTTGGAAGTTATATTGAGTGGATAACCAATTTACTCACAGAAAATACCAGATGTTAATGACTTTTCGGTGGCCAAACATATGTCCAGAAACTTGTTAAAAAGGTGAAGGATCACATGGTGTGTCTTGGAATCACTCGTCATCTCCAGGTCATTTCTTGAGAGGCCCTCTACTCATTGCTGTTCCAAGAGAAACTAATAATTTCTCTGGAGAACATACCCTTCCACAAACGCTGGGATCGGATTAAAGCCATACAATTTGCTCATCGTTTTAAAAGCGAATATATTACCAAATTGTAGCGGAGAAACGAATGAAAAAAGGGAAAAGAACAACTTGAAGCAGAACGATTTTGTCCTGATTAAAGAAGATCTGTTACCAGCTATGGAGTGATGACGTTACTAAGAATATAAAATTATGCAGATTATCCGTTAAGACTAATACTTCCTGTACTCAAATAAATACTAACTAATAAATTATGGTTATTTTACCTAGAACACGAGCTTAGGGCGTTAAGTCCAGATCATGTCCTAATTGTATTGTGTAGATTTGCTCTGTTTTTCTCTTGACAGCTTATCATGCTTCACAAACGACCCTATAAATTGGATCGCCGATATTATAAGCTATGTATTGTGTTCCAGAATATGTCCATCGCCCAGAGAAGAGCACAAGTTATACAGCATGACAATTGCTTAAATTCGCTCAGACGTATAAACAATAATGATGTGAAACCGAAAACAGGTATCAGAAATGCGGGGCCAAATAACACACAATGCTCTATGAGGATAGCCGAGACCGATCCGTTCCAAAAATGCGCCATCTGCAGAAACCCAACCCAATCCTCAAGATGCACACTATTAAGATCTCTTTACTATTAATCAAACATACGTAGTTAGAAATTATGTAAATTATACAATTTTCTCAGATATTAAAGAAAATAATAAAGTTTAGTTACTTCGTGTACTTACTTCGTTCCTACCGCAGTCTACTACGGCCGTGAGCTGTTTTTTCAAGATATTGTTTTATCAAGATATTGTTTTATTTTTTGCTATAGTGTATTCAACGTTCACATAACAGTATTAATCAGTTTGATATGTATACACGCGGTACATGAGACTGATCTCACATAAGCTTACCAAAATATTAAATAACAGAATATTAAATTGCAGAGTGTATGGATGTATGTATGTATATGTATTCAATGTCATAAAAACAAAAATTGATCCACTCAGATCACTAAAAAATATAGGAACTAGAAAACACCTCTCTTTTAGCACAACATAATCGCAACTTTACATACAAAGTCATTACGATCCCTATTTAACTTTATTATACCTATACATACATATTAAATACATGCTGATGTACATATATTAGTATATATACAATAACATACACACTCAAAGTTCTTATCTGTAAAATTTTCATAATATTTTCTTCTTTTACGTAGTTATCGTTCATTCTCCTTTTATTATATTTAACAAAGTATGTGCTATGTATCTATGTTCGGATATTTCCTCTCTTTCGTATGAAGACCAGCAAACATTTTAACGTCACCTGCTGTGATATGTTGTATGGACCAGACTTGATATCAAAATTGTTTGCACTTTAACATGTATTTCAGAATAATAATTGCTTTGACGGCATACCCCATAGCACACATAACAGAGTTATTGATTTTACTTCATACAATTTGCAATAAAAAATGATTTTTCTATCAGAAATAATTACTCAATTAAAGTGTTATTTTTTTAAGTTTTGGCTTAAAATATGTTTTATTTTTCAATATAATCTTCCAATATTTTACTCCTATAGTCTATCGGCTTTATGATTTTGGAAGGTCTTCAAAATAGACAACACTGACTCCGTGATTTGATCGAAGAGTCTTTACAGAAATAATGTTTTTGGTTTTTTAAACTGATTGATAGGACCCAAATGTGGTGAGTACAGTAGACATCTAAGAAATTCATTCACTTTTGACACAATGCTGTACAGGTGTATTTCATATATTTTTGTAATGCATGTTTCTAGGACACTCACAGTTGATTAATTTAAGATTAATTGAATTATTGATTAATCTAAGAAAAAATCGAATTTCATCAAAATTGCTCACGTCCGTTGTCATTATCATCGTAGATTGTGCACCCTTATAAAAGTACAGTATTTTAATACGTTTTGGCAAGTTGTTTCCGAATAGCAAAAGGAGTTGAATCGATGATAGCCCACAAGTTTTGAAATGTACTATAAATTCTTCCAAAAACGACATTTATGTGGTTAGACTGTTATTTAAGGCAATACCCAGATTTAATGTAGATTTGACAAAGTTAAAATCCTTTAATAATTAATTTAGTTGTAATAAATGTTTTAGTGGTTTTCGAAAGCATTATATATGTATTTAGAAGAATAAATATATAGTTCATTGGCTGTAGTCCACCTATCAATTTTTTTAAATCATTATTGATAGCGTCTATACAAGAATTAATATTTTCTACACGAGTACTAGCACAAAACTTCAAGGCATCAGCATATATATGAACATTAAATTTAGCTAAAATCGCACTTTCTTATCAAACAACTCAAATTCGTCTGTCGGTCAAATGATTCACTATGTTGTTTAATGTTATCCACTTCACTTTCAGATAGTTCCTCTTCACTATATTCCGAATATAATACGGATTTAAAATGTCTAATGAATGTTTCGACATTTTGGGGAAAATAATGTGGGAATAAAAATTTTTGATTCACAAAATTACATTAAACTTGAAATTTTTACTGTATGCTTATTTGGAATAGAGTTAAACTGGCTATTCATCCGTCAGCCAACAACAAATATAGCACATTGCAGCGAAATACTTCAATTAATGTTACAAGTAATACAGTATTACAAGTAATACAAAATCAAAAATACAAATCAAAATGCAGAGTCTTCTTTACTTGGATCAAATGATCATTTGCAACAGTTAGGGCATATTACATATACATATTACGCGTTAAAAAAAATTTACAAGAGAGGAGTACATCTTGACAAAAATGGCACGTGATAAAAACTTAATATGATCTGCCATAACATAAAACAAAACAATATTTTGATTCTGGCAGCTGTCAGCTGAACTGAATATTTATGGAAAAAAATATCTGACAGTAATCACACTCCATAATAACCCCAATTATTATGTACGTATTTCATATCCTATTTTCTTTTTTGCTGGAATAGCTGTTGTGCCTCCACATTTTATGTTTATTCTGTTGTTTTCTAGCCATTATTATATTCACGAAAAAATTATTTATGTTTCCTGTTTACTTTGGTTTCGTTTAAGAAACTGATATCTGAGATATTGTCTTTCAGAAAGTTTGGCAATTCTAAACGTCTATCTAATTAATCAATTTACGTTAATTGCAAAATGTTAAATTTTTTGGAAATATTGTCATCTATACTCTATTAAACTGTGGACATAATTTTCAAAATTAAAACAATTTTTCAAAATTAATTATTTGAATAATGACAAGTTCAATACTGCTTATTTTATTTAATTACAGAAAGAGAAAATAGCTTCAAAACATTGTGTATTAAATTGATTGTATAAAATGGAACACAATATAAATATACATTAAAGTGAATATGCTTTTATGTTCAATTGTAATACAAACTTTAAAATATTCAAAATAAAAGCATAAAAATTTAAAATAAAACGTGTAAAACATCAAATTTCTAAAAGATATTTCATAAAATGCCGTTAATTATGTGAACTGCGAATGTCATAAAAAAAATCAAGTCAAAAACACTCACATCATTAAAACAAAAAAAAAAACCACAAGAAAACAAACCATAACATACCCGCTGCCTTGCGGATCATCTCATTTGGATCTCTATGCTCTATACGCTTAAAAACATTTACATAGACGCCTTTTGCACGTTGAAATTAGTTTCGAAACAAGTTTCAAAAACTTTTTTGCATTTTCTTTTAAAATTTCTTTCGCTTTTGCACGTAAAAAATTAATTTCACAAATTTTGTTTTCTTTTCTCGCGTCATTCTGCTGTTTTTGACAGTTATAACTTTATTTGACATTGTTATTTAGGTTCAAACAACACCAGACAATTCTTTAAAAATGAACATTATATGAATATTATATTTTTATTTATAATATTATAATATATTATACATATATTTATGTATGTATTATTATTTTTTAATATATTTACCTTATTTATTGATTTTTATAAATTAAAAAATTAAATTATATTCTTTTTGATTTTAATTTTTTCATTTTTATAATTAATTTTTGGTACTAAAAATTTTGTTTTGCAAATGTTTTGATTTCAAACACAAAATAAACAAAAAGTAATGTTATTTTAAATAAGGAAAATTTATATTAACACGTTGACTGTCCACTACGAGATAATTCATAGTTGGCTCCCGGAACGCAATCTACGAGTTATGTTGTACTCATTAAACCAATTTTTCTCCTAAAAAAACATAATTTTTATTTTTGATGATAACTACGACCTAAAAATAGAGTTTTTTAATTAATATAACGTAAAAAAATAAAATTGTCATTTTTGGCCAGTTTTTTGAAAATTGCCGCGGCAGTCAGCAGGTTAACTTCACTATGCGAAACAAAAAATAAAAGAAAATGTGAAATCAAATACAACTCTGTGTATATACGAATAAAGAACAAAGCAAGTTTTGCGAGTACATGAAATTGTGAAATCACCCCCGCTCGTTTTTCCTGTTTCGAAACAAATTTCAACGTGCAAAAGGCGTCAAACAGACAAATTATTAAGCAAACAGAATTTTATTACAGTGGCTCATTGCTTACTGCAACAAGTGCCTTTTAAGAATCATTCTTATTGTTCCCTGTTGTGATACGCATCTGGTCTTGCTTCAGATGACTGAATGATAACATTCACTTTGCCGCAATATTATTTCAGGCGTTGCTTTTGCCACGCATGCATTCAACAACAATTTCTACAAATATTGCTATGTTCACAATCGCTAATTTTATTGATTGCTTCTCACATGCTCTCATAATCTTTTTAATTATGCCGTGATATGTCAAGCAAAGAATGATCTAACAATTGGTGATTCAAATATATACAAATACTTTGTAGAAGAATTTTGAGTTTCTTTCAAACAATCGTCATGTAATCGTTGCTATTTAAGGTGTATAGAAGCGGAAATATTTGGCTGCAGAGTGAAGTATTCAGAGGCCATCGGAAAACTCGCGAGTTAATTTTGAGCAAAAGTTTACGGCATCGAAAGATGCGCTCAATAAATTCGAAAAAGCATCAGCACACTCAGCTTTTATCATGTTGACTCGAAATTAGAATGGAAAGCTGCCTTAGGTCATGTCGGAATTCGGGGGAAATAACAGAAAGAGCAGATTTCTTGGAGGATAGTTTCACGGTTCTGATGAAGCCAGAACATTGTAGGATAATTTAAATTTTATTGGGTAATTATGTGTCAGACTATCGAGGAAAAGCCTGAAGGGGATCGTAGACTCCAAGAACACTTGTTTTAGAATGGGTATGGATTAAAGCCCAATAGATGATAATGAAGACAATGAATTCCAACAACGCATTCTTGGAACCTGTAACGGATTAACAAATCTCTGAAGAAAATACTTGGGGTTTACTTGATAAACTTGATAAGTAAATAGTTAAACGACCAGGATTCTAAAGTTTTACAACGTATTGGGAAGACACCCTATATGGATTGAGGGGTTAACCTATATAAACTGAGGGTAGAACGATAATTCGTCAGATCGTAGTGCTCTACTACACAATAGTGAACTCATTAATGCGGAGAAAACATCGATATATTTTGTGATAAATCGATGCTTCCTTGCTATGCATTGCATCGAAAAAATCGGTATATTTTTCTAATGTGCCTCAATACATAAAAGTTATAACAGACGGATTGAAAATATCCGTTAAACACTGTAAAACATTTATGCCGTATATTTATGCATGTATTTTATGTTTTCATAGCTATTGTTCCTGTTTTACATACAATACACACACATTTTTTGGTTCCATGCTGTGTTGCTTGGCAACTGATTTTACTTTCAAACTTTTACATCATCAAAGAGAACATACGAAAAATCTGACTCAAGCAACAACATACTGACTTAGACAGTCAGTCAGGACATGTGACTGGCTGACTCGTTCACAATCCACGTTTCCGTGTTTTTGTTTGTTTTATTATTTTCGTAATAACAATGAAAATGTATGAGCCATTTACAGTCTGACTAATATTAATTCGTACAAAACAATTAATCACAATTAATTTTTGTTGTAATACTGGCTGCTTTGTTATCCATAATTCGATTTGTCTAAATATTTAGAAGTAAATTAAAAGCCTTTAAAATATTTTAAATTTAACATTCAGGTTTTGATTATAAGTTAAAAATAAAGGGTGTGTCGGTAAAAGCGAAAATTTTAAATTTGGTGTTATTTTTTGCGCTAATAAGTTAACTGTCAAAATTAGCAGCTGCCATTTTCGATTGCTTACTCCGATTATTTAAAACCTGGGCCGGTTATGGACAGAAACATTCCTGCGGGTCAACGTACTAGTCGGTCACATTAAAAAAAAGAAACCCGACGAATTTTGGTGTGGCGGCTTGGTTGGGCCTTAATTTCTTGAAGGTGAGACCGAAATTGTAGTGAATGTGAATGACATTCGCTATGGAAAATGATAAAGGATTTCTAGTGGCTAAAATTTTTGAGCTCAAATCGGAAATTTAACCGGCTTCGCTGAGATACAGCCACGCCTTCGATAAAATACTCGTTTGGTATTGTAACTTTTGAATCTTTCCCCTTTCTGGGGGATATCAAGAATCTGGCAGTTCCCTGGTGAGACATCTTAAGATTTCTCATGTTTTTATAACAGCACATTGATCCTTCAAACGAAAACTAACTATGGGGTTGACTGATGATATTTTGAAGCCATTTATGTGATTGAATAGTTGGGACAGATGTTTGTAAACATTGCTTAATAAATCGTACGTATAGCTCAAAAAGAATATTACATTAGTCACCTACGAACTTATATGTAAACGTTATTGTATGTAGATGGCTGCCATATTCTAAACCTTACATACAAATATTAAAAAAAAAGTAAAATAATGGAGTTCATTTGTTAGTGCCACCACTGTCATTATAAAACCAACACAATCAATATTTCGTATTATTTAGATAATGAACAACAAAAAACGGAAGAGGAAATTTGTGGAGGGAAGTTTAAGAAGATGGTGAGTGGTTGTTGGCGCTTTGGGCCATGTTGTAAAACAATATTTAAAAGGCTTGGTTTCGTTTCTCCAACTACTAAGCAAATATTTGTTTTTGCCTGTTTTTTAGAATTTGCTTTCATTTTATCCCTTTCCTTTCCTTTTTAATGCCTTTATATTCAATTTCAAGCTCAACTTTGTGAATATTTCGATTCTGATGTACCATCGAATATATTTTTTAGATTCTAATGGAGGTTAGATAAGAGATAAAAAAGGGCAGTTGGGTGCAATTCTCTATTAATATCGTTTTGGTGGCGTAGTTGTTAATTATTTTTGCGGCAGTTTTGTTGTGCTTGTTGTTATTTTCATTCCGTATCGAATTGCATGCGAATAAGTAAACAAGCAAGAAATATCTTTGAAATTCTAAATATTTTAAGCAATTATATTTTTAAAGTTCATGGAAAACTATCATGTATGAAGACAGTCAGATAATAAAATTCATGGAAATAGACACACGAAAAACGGCATTGACTGTTGCTAGTAACGTATTCCTGTTTAATTTCACATATCAAATCAAATATTTTCGTAAAATTAATAATATAAGGTCCTTAAAGTGAATCGTCTAGATTTTGTAAACCGATATACATACATATGTATTAAACTATTTGATCTTAGGCTTGCCAGTATAAGTTAATTTAATTTCGCAATAAAATTTTTATAATACACAGTCTTAACTTCTTCAGAACGATTTCTATACATAAAAAGTGATTTTTCTCGAAAGTGTCATTTTCAAATTAACGTGCTGGGTGCCCTGGTAGTCTAGTGATTAGCGTTCTAGATTATTAGCGTGAGTTTCGTGGGTACGATTCCTATCAGAGGTTCTGGTCTGTTACACTGCACCGAGCATATGGTCTAAGTTACTCAGTTCATAATAAATAAGATATAATTTGTAAATGTATTGTAATTAATAAATAAATAAAACTTTTAACTTAAGATGGCGAGCAAAAATGGATACATAATATTAACAAAATATTTTAAATCTAATATTTTTTATATTAATTGCAGTAAGTAAGAAATTGTAAATAAAAAATTTCAGACGTTGAAATGGTCACCACAAAGTCCGGATTTAAATCCGATCGAGAATTTGTGGGCAATTGTAAAACAAAAATTGGCACAGTATGAAAACTCTCCAAAGAATCTTAACGAATTGTGGCTAAGAATTGAGGCAGAGTGGCAAAGTATAAACAGCGAAACCATCAAAAAACTGGTAGAAAACTTACCAAAACGCATTAAATCACTAATAAAAAATAAAGGATTATGGACAAAATACTGAAGTTTTCATTTGAAACGAAACGAGCAAAATTGGATAAATGCTACTAAATAATATTAAAGCCGTATTTTATATTTAAAAGGAAATAATATTACTGAAAAGTTTTTGTTTTAATTAGAGGATAGTCTAAATAAATGTTTAACATATGGATTGTTTTTTTTTTTTATTTTAATAAATAAAGTACAAATGTAAAGTTTATATTTTTTTAATATTATGTAGCCATTTTTGCTCGCCAGTGTATGTCTTTATTTTATTTTGCTTTAAGCTTGTGTAACTGTAGGAAAAAATACCCGATATTAAAAATTACAAGCTATAGTTTAGGGTAGAATAACTACCAAAGAAAGTTTTTGTTGGGTTTAGTAAAATGTAACTTTAGCTTAAGTGAACTTTATAGTCACCTTTAACTTTTTTCCGTTATTACAACTTACTTAAAATAAAGTTATTTTTTTTTAAATATGGCATTGCCGGTACTATATCAATAACTGTTGCAAAACAATTAAACAAGTTTATTAAAACCGCAATGGCACTAACGTGCTATATTTTTTTATATTAATTTTGTTTATATTTGAAGTTGCCATATTGAAAATAATATGTAAACTTATATGGCAAATTTAAACATAAACTTAATTTTAAAAGTTAAAGGTAGTATGATCTTCCCTTAAGCTTAACGCTTACTTTTACCTTAGTGTGTATTTATAATAATAAATAACAATTTATCTACTCGTTAAAATCCACCCTTTAGTTAAAGGCAAGTTGTAATAATGCCACTTAACTGCACGATGTGCGATTAAAATTTACAAACATTTTATTTGTTTTGAAACGTTATATTTTTTTGCTTTTAAATCGTTTAGGTGTATCATAATAGCTTGTAGTTGAAAACTGAAATAAATGGTATTTATGTACATAGTGGTGGACATATAATTAAAACATAAGTGTAGTATCTTACTTCTTCGGTTTTTTATATTATTTCTTGATATTTGAACAATATTTTTTCTACTGAAAAGGTAAATTACATCTCTATTACATTTGATTCATACTTTGTTCATCAATTATTCAATTCATCTTACAAAATTCCACATAGTCCTCTGCATTCATTTTATGAGAAATAAAACAGAATGGAGAACGTGCTCTATACCCAAAAGCTACCCAAATCATTAAAGATCCTCCCTGAAAATTACGTGTGATTCTGGTCCGCGTATCACTTCCTTTTTCCCTCCAATAATATTTGAATCCATCAGGTCCATCAAGGTTGAATTTTTCACTGAATATAATACTACGCCACTCCTCTTCCCAAAATTTGTATTTTTCAGCGAAAGCCAATCGGCTGCCTTGGGTCTAGGGGTCAATCGTGGTTTGGGTATCATTTTTTTGGGGAATTACTGCACGATGTTTTCGTTGAATTTGCTGAAGAAAATTATGGAAATAATTTTACTTTTCAGCAAGACAACGCCCCTATACATGTATCCAAAAGGACCAAAGCATTTTTTGAAGAAAAGGATATAACTGTTTTGGACTGGCCACCACTTAGTCCCGATCCAACTCCTGTTGAAAACCTCTGGGAAATTTGCAGTTCCGAAATATACAAGAGTGGGATGACTTATAACTCCTCAAAAGACCTGAAAGAAGCTTTAATAAAAAAATGGGACGAAATTCCCCAAGATGAGTTACAAAAATTAATAAACTCTATGCCACTTCGGTTAAATGAAGTAATTAAAAATCGAGGAAGACGCACGCATTATTAAAATTAATGTCTTATTTAAATATATTTAATTAGCTTTAAGTTTTGAATTTTTTCTTATTTTGTACCATATAAATATTTCCTTTAAGAATTTGAATTAGCTATAAGAAATATTTTATAAAATAAACAAACTCTGAAAATTCTTTACTTCAATTTTTTGTTTCTCTTTAGTAAATATAAAAAATATATAAACTTTTAAATTAGCTTTAAAACCAAAGAGATTTTTAGAAAAAACACATGTACCATATAATTTCTTCCTTGGCTGTACTCCAACAAGGATTTTTGCTTTTTCTGTAAATTTTCTCCTTAAAATCACAGACATCATCCAACACAAACATCGCTACCTTACGGCACTAGTGCGTATTCTAAAACAATCCTACTCAATATAATTTTATCTCCATGCTGAGCCTCAAGTAAAACTAAATGCAGATGCGTTGATGACAACGCAGACAACCAGAATGAACAAACACTTGAGGCGTTTTTTGTTTCCGCACACCGTTATTACATTTTCCGTGATAATGTGCTGGAAACTCACAACGCGATAATTGCCATTTAAAGTTGTCGGCAAAAATAAATAGTTGACAACAAACATACAAATGTTTCATTGTCGAGATGAAGAATGGCAATATATGAACGATTAGGAAACCATAAAAGTTAAATTTTTTCACAACTTCTTATTTAGTATTGGCTAAAAATAAAAAAATTACAATAACAGTACTAATAGTAATAAAAATAATAAAATATATAGAATTTTGCAAACTTATCTCGTTTGGGAACCATTTCTCTATTTGCCTCATGAGATCGCTGTAAAAGGAAAACAAATTGAATCAACACCACTTAACACGTTTCATAACGTTTTTACTACCACTACACAACATTTCAAATTGGATACTAATGGTAACAATAATGACAGTTAAATTGTTAGTTATTTGTAAGAAACGCTGATGTCAATTGCAAATCAATCACGGTATTTTAATTTACAATCACGAGAAAAGTAACTTCAAAATAGTCTTTAATTTAAAATTTTTTAACAAACTTAGAGCCATTATTACAGTTTGTCGATAACAAAAGGGAGGATTTTAATGGGCAGATAAATTATTCTTCATTATTATAAGTGGACAATAAGATTGAGTGAGCGTTAAGCTAAAGGCAGGATCATCCTACCTTTAACTTTTAAAGATAAATTTATGTTTGAACTTGCCATATTATATGCTATTTTCAATATGGCAACTTCAAATATAAACAAAATGAGGAAACATGACAACAAAAAAGAGGCCCTTCGTTGTCACTGCGTTTAAAAAAGCTTGTGTAATTGAGCAGTTTTATCGACATTGCTCCGGCGCTGCCATATTTTTGAAAAAGTTAATTTTTTATCTGTAAGTTGTAATAACGAAAATAAGTTAAGGGTAACTTTCCAGTTCCCTTTAGCTAAAGGTACCTTTAACTAAACCCAAGTTTAACGGCAAGTTGTAATAATGGCCCTTAGGGTTGCTCTCAATAATAAAAGAAACATTGCATTAAAATTTATTCACTTTTAATCGATTAGCAAAATAATCGATGTGAATAATATTTATCTTCTTAAAACATAAACACGAATTAATTGGTTTGTTTTAAGCTTTTTATACCATTCGTTCGCTATAAATATAATAGTCTAGATTCTCTGAGAGAAGCAAACTAGGTTAGAGAAAATGTTCTATAACATAATTTAATTTAAAAATGTGTAAATCCTCTTAAGTCTAAGTGGATAATAATGGATAAAAGAACATTAGACTTTTATATCAATCCTGCAGTTTAATAAATGGATCGAAAATTGATATTGTAAGCGCCGCCAAAAAGCTCAAAATAATCTTCAATTACAGGCTTATATTGGCAAATCATTTTAAAGTATTGATAGGTTAGACTTATAGTTAGATTTGCTGCCTTTGGTCGACGCAATGTTTTAGTCCACTACACATTAGGTAATGTCTGAACTAATACTAGGTTTTAAGCGTTTGTTGTGTACATTTTGCAAATTGCTATACGCACTATGGAATTGTCTAACACATTCACAGTAATGTATTTAACACAACACTAGTAATAGTTATACATAATAATTTATAGTTTAACATAATAGTTTTGTACCTTGTACAACTTTAATAAAGTTAATCTTTTGTATTATAAAGAATTTATAGTTCAATTTAATTGTTGAAGGAATGTATGTCTTTATTGTGTGGTCTATTGTTGAACATTGCTTTCCTGTGTTATAGATATTGAATAAGGTTATGAGGAAATTGAGGAAATAAATAAATGAATTTGATTTGATACGATTGTACAGCAAATTTAAGGAATGATTTCTTTTATTAATTTATGGCAAACATGCACAACATAATTGGTTATTACAACTCTTCAGTCCGGATTACAACCAGCTTCAAATACCACTTATGTTGAGTGTGTTAATTTTATGCGAATTATTTATTCATATGGCCACCACCGTATACACCACGCTTAGGTAAGATAGTTCTTGACTTCTAGAATTATATTTACCAGCAAAGATACCTCAGTAGGGTTTAAAGAGATTAAGTTGTAAGTGAAATCCGATGTATGTTTTATGTTGTGCGAAGATCTAAAAGTAAATCGTTTTGAAAGTCGAAACTCTTAGGTTTTATTTTATTGTAATCAAATTCCCTTTTTTATATTCTTTTTGGATTTCCTCCTTTTTACCTACATTTGATAAGTTTTGAAATAAAATGTTAATTCACACGACTTTTTCAGAATTAGGGCCATTATTACAACTTGCCGTTAAACTTGGATTTGGTTAGAGATACCTTCAGGTAAAGGGTACCGTAAACTTACCTTCAACTAATTTTCGTTATTACAGATAAAATAAAGTTAACTGTTTTCAAAAATATGGCAGTGGCTGAGCAATGTCGATAATACTGTTCAAATTAAACAAGTTTTATTTAAACGCAGTGACAACGACGGGTTTCTTTTTTGTTTATATTTGAAGTTGCCGTATTGAAAATAATATAGAATATGGCAAGTTCAAACATAAACTTAACCTTAAAAGTTACCAGTATGATGATCTTCCCTTTAGCTTAACGCCCACTTCTACCTTGTCGCAAGTTGTAATAATGTCCCTTAAACCTATAAATTTAACAGTGACTTCTGAAAATTGGTATCAAAATAATTCCAATTTAAAATATATTTTTGAAATTAGGAATAAAAGCAATTAAAATGCAAAGAGTTCTTATCGGTTTTTATCGAAATTACAGAATTATGTGTATAATCGTATGGAAAGCCAACAAGTATAATTAATTGGCTGCCATTATGACCACTGATTGCATACATAGTACGCTGGAAACAAGTTGGATTTTTCCTTAAACCAGTTATGGTTTGTTTTGGACTCCTTTTTACTAGCAGCAACAACCACAATTATTTACTGTTTGAAATAAAAATAATAATAAACTGGCAGTAAAAGTTTTGAGAAATATGCAGGCAGACAATAATGAATAAACTTTTATGGATGCGAGTGTGAGAAGACAATAAAAATGTTCCACAAGAGGTGAGAGTATTCAACGTTATGCAGTTTGGTTGCATGATTCATTAAACAATTCATGGTCATGGTTCCGAGACTTACATGTGGCTTTCATTGTTGAAGTTTCCATGACTAAATTTTCATAAATATTAACTTTTCTTTTTGAACCCAAATATTCATTCATTTAACCTTTTAATAAATAACACTGAACCACGGATTCGAATAAATCAATTTTTAGCAAAAAAAAACACCGTAGTATGTTATGTTTTCATTATGTTTTAGCCTTTTCATTAACGAATCTTTTATATGAAAATATGAGAAAGTTTTTGAAACTTAAAGAAGTTCGATATTCTTATTTATGAAAAAGAAGTTACTTAATGAATATATCATATCTAAAATAACAGATCATTTGCAAAAGTTTAATTGTAATTCTTCTCATGAACGTATTTCGTTGTATGTTCAGCAGCTTTCGAGCAAGGATAGTTTAAAAAAATTTGAGGGTCCAAATAGTATTACTTGCTGTTTTACACAACATTACTCTGTACTCTAATTGAAGAGTCAAACGTGGAACAACTTTATACTCTATTTGAAAAGTCAATCGTGGAATAATTAGCCATTGTAGTGTATTTATTTTATTGTATTTTTTTGCCCTTTTGTTTGAATCCACTCTCAGTGCAGGTTAATTTACACATTATTACAACAAATTACCATGTCGGAAAAGGAAATTAACACTTTTTAACAGAGCACGTCGTACCTATATAAACGCTTACCACTTAAAGCGCACTGTATCCATCAAAATTAAACAAAGAGTGTAGCCCCTAGAGTGAATATCGAAATTTTCTTTTTTTATTTGGTTTAAAATAACTAACTTTTTCTGAATTAAAGTTGTATTGTATAAAAAATTGAAATGTATCAGTTTTGATACGAACTAGATCTACGGTCAAACCGTAGATGAGGTTTTAAAAGTTGATAATGAAAACCAAAAGCCTTAAAAATTGCATTTTAAGCAGTGAGGAACCGCGAAGGACTCGTCGAACATTGACTATTAAATCTGAACTTGTTATATAACATAACGCAGTAAGTAACTCGTATGATCTAACACTGTATCTGGTTGTACATTTCGCAGAAGATGACTGTAGTACTCAGTTTTATTTCTTGTTGTGGACGTTATACAACCGCACGATGTCTCTTTGGAAGTTTATCTGAACACATATCCGTATATCTCAAAGTTCTACACAATCAAGCAATACATCTATTTTAGAGAACTAAAAACTTCTGCATCCAACCCATGAATTGTTTAGAAGATGAACAAATTTGAAACTTCAATTCATTGGCTATTGAAAAACAGACAATTAAAATATAAAATTTAATTACAAAATAAAAGTTGGAAATGAAAACAATGACATCTACTCTGATAGTTATTTAAGCTAAATATCGTGAAGGAGTCAAATAAAGTGCCAATATTCAACCCAAGGCGCCAGTACATTTTAGAAGTATGCTTAACAAAAAGTGCACGCAGGATCTCTAGAGATTAAGGGTACAGTTCGGGCATAAGAGCAAAATATTATACGGTAATACTTCGTCAAATATTTCTCATGAATATTAATTGTCTATTTTTTTACTAATGCAACGGAGCACTAAATTCTAATGCCTAGTATGTTCAATTTTTATAATTTTTTTTTCTTATGTTAGTTTGTAAAATATTATGATTTTTATATCTCAACGACGAGAGGGAAAATGTATTCCTTCTCATGAGGTTTATTATATTTAGATTTTTTAAAAATTGTGCAAAATTATTCATAAATTTTATTCATAACGAAAATATTGAATTAAAACTACATTCAGTATGTAAAAACGAAAATAATCGAAAATCAATTTCATCAGTTTCAGAATAAATTCATTGTGGTGAAAAACCAAACTAAAACGAAGCCGTAGAAAACAAACAATATGGAGGAGACCATTCAAATTGCTTGTATTGACCATTCAAGTACTTGTACATACTCATACCATACCATAATTTGCACATTTGTGTACCAGCATATCGACTTCGGCACACAAGACTAGAAGTAGAATTTTTTGGTCAAGCATCCTTTAGTTCGTACACTAGTTTTTGTGATGCATATTCATGTGCGTAGTAGGCATGTACAGGAGTATGTTCGTCTGTAGTGTTTGTGTGTTTTTTTTAGCGAAATCCCCCTAGGGTGTTTGAAGCATACAAATACTACTATATTTCGGACAAAAGAGAATAAAAAAATTTTAAATAAGAAGATAAAATTTTTTTTGTTGTGTATTGTTTGATGTTTCATGAGTATGTGTATAAGCATTACACTATTTGTTAAATATCCTTGCCAGAGATGGAAAGTATGATTTCAAGTACTAAATTTGAGTACATTTCTAAGAAAGAAAACGAAGAAATTTGAGGTTTTTAGAAGTTAATAATATATAATTAATATTTTTTGAATTTTATTACATCTGTTTCCTGATAAATGTTGACGTTGTCTTCTGAATAGCTATCGCATTATTTTCTTTTTATTATTGTATACGTATGTATGTACGCATACACGTACATAAGGTTGCCTATGTTAACAGCTCTTAATGGTAGTTATGTTTTTAAAAGCCCATGCATGAATTAATATTGTACCCTTGTAATCAGCACTACTGAGTACGTATATGCACATATACATATACGTACATATATAGGTATATATATGCATTTGTACATAAACGTACTGTCATGTGTGTGTAGAGAATGAAATCATCTGAAATCATCTGCATTTTGAGGAACAAATAAACTGCAGGGGTCATCCTATAAAAACTTTGGATTTTTTAACAAAATTTTAACATCAATTTTAATTTCAAACGATACATAATAAGAGCCAAAATTAATTTTGTTTGAAATCTTTGTTAAGATAATATTTTCTATGTATTATTTTGTCTGAAGTTAAATTCGTTTTATTTAGAATTCAATTTATTTATTTTTTTATAGTTTGTTCTTTTATTAACCATTATGTAATATTGTTTTGTAAAATGATTCTGACATTTGTTTTTCCAATTTTGGCTCATTGGAATAACATTTTGTTTCCGAATAGACGCCTAGTTTCACACAAGAGTTCATATTTGTAATATGTGTACATTCAACTTATAAATCTAAACAGAAGTACAGACAATATTGTACAATACATGCAAATATTTTAAATATCTGGTATAAAAAGGTTGAGAATTTAACGTCAATTTTATTTTTAAATCCAAATCCAATTTGATTTCAATGTACATTGAATTTCCTGAATGTACTCACATTTTTTCATACCACAAGTAGAATAAGTGTTTTGTTTTAAATTAAATTGTATTTGAAAAATATTGGAATTCATTGAAAAAGTATTACCTTCGTAAGCGGTATTTAAATAGCAAAGTTGATATAAAAGTTTTAAAAAGTTGTTGTTTAAGTTTGCCGATGAAGAACTGTTTGAGAAACAATAACGTTGTGACTCATTTTACGAATACGTACCAAAATCTTAAAACAATTAAATCAATTATAAATACAGGGTATGGTGTGGTATTTTATTTTTATTTTATTGGCAAAGAAATATTTTGCTCACTTTGTTAGGCTTTGTACATTTGCCCAGTATGTGTCAAGGTTGGTACAACTACCTTTATCAGATAATAATAATTTTCTATACGTTTATTTGTACAAATAAATTTGGTTTCCATTTTGATACTTTAGCCATTTAGGGCTAAAGTAACCTAAGTTTTAACATGGATAAGCGTGAAATAAAGTGAAACATTGATTGTTTTATGTTATTGCAAAATATTACAATACATTTTTGCAAATCCGGAGGTTAGCTTCTCACAATTCTAATATTTAAAATTTATTTCAGTATTCCATAAAATCTTTTTGTCATTCAATACAATGATTAGCCACTTCACTTTGAGGATGTACCTGTACTCGTGCCCAGGACCCGTTTGAAAGTTATAGCACGCTTTGTCGATCACGGTTAGTGCTTGATTTTTCAATTGTATTATCTGATCAATATAAGTTAAAGGCAATAAAACTTGTTCGTTATCTTTCCAACAATTCCGCACCTTCATTATTATTGTGTGCTCCTCTGGATTCTTTAGACTTTACAGTTTCTTTATTTTATGACAATTTACAAGTTCTCGAAATAAAGTATACGATTTACATGTGTGCTTTATATCTAGTCATAACAGTACCATACACTCGAGTCTCTTTTATGGGATAGATGCGTCCCAAAATAAAATTGAATAAATTAAATTCGCATAAAACTCTTCCTCTATATAAAAACTAATGATTCGTTCCAATATTCTGAAGAGCAGCATAAAATCAAATTTAAATTAAAAAATCAAAGCAAAAACCTATAAAATTAATCAGAAAATATCGGGTGAGCCATCTATTGCTTTAAATTTAAACCAACGCTGGGATTTATTGGTAATTTATTTCCAAAACAAAGACAATTAATCGGAAATTGAACGAAAATGTAGAACAAAATTTGGTCGCAGAGAAGAACCAAAAGTGCCCGGTATACGCATGCTTATTGCTAAAGGTCGTGAAACTGGTTTCATTGTTGATGCCCTAGACGTCAGCGTACTCGTACAGTGCGTACTCTCGAAAATATCAAGTGACTGTTTATAGCGAAGGTATCATTGGCCAATATTTCTTTTAAAAAGAGGACGACGCAACCATTACGGTCAATGGAGACACTTATCGCACTATGATAACCGTTTTTTGCGAACGATGTTTGGTTTCAACAGGATGGTGCAACTTGCCACACATCCAAGAAGCGGAGATTTGATACCGCCGTTAAATAAAAGTGTTATGCCGATAACCCAGAGACAATTGAGCATTTGAAGGCCGACATTCGTAATGCCATTGGCCCTAGACACTCGAAAAAGTGAACGAAAATTGGTCCAGTCAAATAAAGTACATAAACTGAAACATTTTTTAAGGAAATTGTATAAATACGTGTGTATGTATAATTAATCTGAACCCCTGTAATATTGTTTGAATCGTTTTAAAATCGGTGTCAAGTCACTTTCAACACTAGATACAATCATATATTGTCATTATATGGTAAAATATAATTTTATCACTAGAATTTATCTCGTCACTAGGGGACGAGATCAAAGAATTTTTAAAGACTTCAATAGTTTCTTTTCTTGCATTAAACATTGCGATTTTGAATTTTAAAGTTGCTAATGCAACTCTTGATATTCTGAGTGAATATCAGTCAGTGCGCTTTGAAATATTAATCTTGCCATATTAAAAATTTAATTTTGTAAAGCCGAGAATTTCGCCAGATTTTTTAAAGTGAAGTTAATCAAGAATTTCTTTAATCAGTATCGATATTTCATGTTTAAAAGCAATTGTTCAGAGATTTTTATGCAGTGTTTTTTAAAAGTGCAAATTATTGAAGTTAGTGTTGCAACCTGTACTTTATAATAATATATTGTGCGTTATTTCGAGTAATTTTATTTTATTCTGTATGAGATCAATAAAATACGCGAAAAGATTGTTTTCCGAAAAGAGTTTTTTCCGAAATAATGAGCCAATGGCTTGATAAAGCAATCACAACGTCTTACATCTGATAAAAAGTTAATTAATTATTTACTTTGATAATTAATATAGACTGCAGAGACGATGTGACACTGTTTACTTACTTACTTTATTCATCTTTACAACCCATTAGTCAGGATTACGAATAAAGTATTCCACTAGGTAGTGTGTTGCTTTATTAGGCTCGACCCAGTGGTTTGAACCCCTCTCAGGCATCACGAACAAAATAAAGCATGCAAAAATATCTTTCGATCACTTTCTCTCAGCTGTCTTCTTGCAAAAATTCTGAGAGAAAATAAAATTGCCATGAAAATTTTTCAAAAATCTGTCGGTCGCAGTTGACTTTAAACTGTAGATTACGCCACTCATGGATAATATTGAATTTGTAAGAATTTTTTATTTACGTTCATCCCTATCATGTTATTTACGATATGTTTGATAAAATTTATAAATTGTGGAAATCGCTGCATAAAACTCATCATCTCTGTGTATAAATAAAAATTATAAAAAAATATAGGACCAATTTTAAGTCTTAAATCCGATATACTATAAATGTCTTCAAAAATAACCTAAAGTTTTAACGTTAAAAGAAACATCAGACATTTTAGAGTTATTACGAAAGCTGGTATCTGTTACAAATTTATGGAAGAAGAATGTCGAAGTCGACCATGAAAGCCAAAGCTAAAGCTCTTGAGTTAAATAGAAAAATTAATGACAACAATAATTGTGGATTGAATGCTATTTATCGCTGGCTGTAGCAATTTATTCAAAGGTATGACTTAGATTGTTAAAAATTTATGGGGGAAAACTATCTGCGCAGTCGCAATTAGTGAATGCATTTAAATTAAAATTAAGAGAAAAGACAAACGATCTGGGATTGTGCAACAACCTTACAACGCCGATGAGTATGAGTTGTGCTGGAAAAACTTACCTGACAAAACATATGTCTCCACTACAGAAGAGTCTTCTCCAGGTGCGAATGTCTTACCTTTATGTTCTGCTCAATTTCTGAAGTAGTACCACAAATTGATAAAAAAAAAACCAATCAGAAACGTGAACAAAATCGAAAAGTTGAACACCCTTTGAGTTCGAGTTTCTGCGAGTTCACTGTTGTGGAAAGGAGATATATACCAATCTTAACTATATTTTTACTTGTCGAGAAATCTAAAAATGACAAATATTAATATTATATTATAATATAATTCACTTAATTGATCCAATGTTGTCAACTGAAGTTTTTTTTGTAAAGCTTCATATTGCAACAATAGTATCTAATGGTATCATATAAGTTGTTAAATTTTTAAAAATGGAATAAATACGAGTGTACAATCCAGTTTCAACTAGGATGTCAAAATTGTCGAATTTTGCATGCATTGAATTGAATTTTTTTTTTGTATTGATTATTGTTAATATCAGAAACTTTAATTTACGTTGTATGTTATTTCAAGAGACTAATAGATTGTATAAAAAATAAAACCTATTTCGTTTTAAATAATAAAAGTCTATTTTTATTTTTTAATTACTTAGCTTTTATGCCTAGTCAGTCCTTTCTATCCAGTCTATCAGTCACAAAAGTCATGGTGCGCGTGTGTTGTGAAGAGTTTAGATGTGAATAGCTTTTGTTGCAATCTTAAAGGAAATATACATCAGTATGTTTAATTTTGTTTTCTCTTATATGTTTCGCACAAAGCCATTGTTGTTTTCTGTTTGCTGATGCTAAACGATTTTAAAAGACGTGTCATTTATAAAGTAATATTTTTGGTATTAGGTAATCGATTCGTTTAGATTTTATGAATATTTAATCTTCATTAATATTAATGCGATCTAATTCTGTTCTTTTTCAGTTACTTAAAGTTGTGTGGAAACAAGCATAATTTAAATTTAAAATAGATTTTCAATGCGAACTTAACAAAAACAATGACTAAATGTAACTGAATTTTGTATTAAAACTCGCACAAATAATCTGAAACATATCAAAATTCACACATACTTGAACCAGAACAAAATGTTATTAAATTAGAATGGAAAATTATAAAATAAAAGGAGAGGAAATGATATGGAATGAAATGAAATAAAGACTTGTCTTTTACAAAAAAAAATCGACTTAACAAGGTATACACACAAGGAAATACGTACATATTTCAAAGGAATCCATGTGATAAGGATACATACATTTATCAGCAGTAATGCAAGCACACACAGCAGTTGAAACTGATTTATTTTTGTTTGTTTCTCAACAACCATGGTACATAAATAAAAGGAATCATGAAAAAAAGGAATGGAAATAATATGTAGAAAAAGAAACATAAACAAAAATATATAAAAAAAGGTCGCAACAGATATAACAGGCTGACGTCAAATGGAATAGTACTGTGTTGTAATGACAAAGAGGAGCCACAAAAGGAAAACGTAACAATTGAAAAAATAACACAGAACCAGCAGTAACAGAACGAATAAAAAAGTGTATTTCCTTGATGTCGTTGGTACCGTGTATGATCAATAACGACAATGAGTACCACCATACTTCCATGAAATTCGTGTGGTACAAACGAATGAATGTCAACATAGTTGTGGATTTATTGCAAGATTGACTGACACTTTTACAGAAAACTCAGCAAACAACCAAATTTCTATCGAATATATTGGAGACACATTCGATTTCATGGCTTACTATAATCGACTGAGTTCCTTTTCCTTTATTAGGCGAGAGCCCGTGTTTTAAACCCCAACCAAAGCATATCGTACAAAACAAAATATGAAAAAATATTTCTTTCAACGACCTCCTCTTAAGTAGTCTTCTGGTAAAAATTCAGAGGGTAATTAAAATTGCCATGAAAAGCTCCTCAAATCTGCTTTTCAGAGTGAATGTAAAAGTGTATGTGCCGCTAATCGTCGATAAAATGAACACAAACAACTTTGGTGGTTGCAATCCCGACTAAAGGCTTGAAATGGCCGATTCGAAATCACATCGAGATATAATTATTTTACATAAAATGACAAGAAAAACGAAGGAAAAACTTTAGATCAATATTTGAATTTGTAAGAAAGCACTCAAATGATTGGTACTCAATTGGAGGAATTATAATAGATGACCACATGTGAACGGACATTATAATTTTGTCCATACAACAATACAAATCTATATTTGTTTATACGTGTATATCTTCCGTAATCTTACGATGACTGTTCTGAAATCTAGCAGTCCTGATTTCTACTCTACCATATATAAGGAAAAAAAATATTTTTTGGCACAAAAATGGCTAAAATTACCTACAGTGCATATGGACGACTATCACCGCCACTAAATAATATGGCCGTTGGAATCGGTAAATTATCTCCCGAGTTTATTAACGCTTATTCATCGACTAATTATTCTCTTCTTTAATTATCTCAATTAATCTCTTATTTAATTACCGATTTTTGTATACAGAAAATTGACATACTGAGTTGACAGCCGGTGTTGTAGTGAAGAGTCCAGAGAAGGGAAAATGTGTTAACTGGATTGGTATAACGCTATTTAATACAAGAAATGATACAATAGTCCACATTGTACATAAACGGACATCGGAAATGATTAAAAGAACAGCCAGATTTTCATCTTCATAGATTGTGTATAACTAGTGTACATAGCTTGTGGATACCTATAGAGCAACCTAAAGAATAGTGATTACCTAATACTAGTTGACTTCACTAAAGCGTTCGGCAGAGTAAACCAGAATATTTTATGCAACACACTAATTTCTAAAGGTGACCCGGAGAAAAACTGATTATCAGATCATGTGCGATGGAACCCATTTCTAAAAGGATATGTATGTGAACAAATAAAATTATCGAATTTCGAACGATACCTATCCACATGGGATCCAAGAGCGTCCAATGCATCGCGAAAAGGTTACTGTTTGGTTTGTATTTACGACTAGCGGAGTCCTCGGTACATATTTCTTTGAGAACAAAATTGTTTGGAAATAAATAAATTTTACAAAATTATTGACTTCGTTGAAAACTGGAATAACACTATAATTACCATTCATTTAAGGACGTGATAATCTCACATGGAGGTCATTTGAACTGGCTATTAAGATCTTGTGATTTAACTCGGTTAGACTTTTTATTGTGAGGTTGCCTTAAGTAGCTGGTGTATGAGAACAGGCTGTTGTGGCCGTCAAAACCAGCATAACTTATGCCGTGAGTCAAATTCAGTGTGATTTAGGAAAAATTGAAAAATTAGGCACTTCGGATGCGATCCACCCAGAGAAGCTGTGGCGGATATATGTATGAATAGTGGTCCTAAGCAATAACAGCCTTATACGAAAATTATACTTTCGAGAAAAATCACATTTTATACACTGAAGTGTTTGTTAGAAAATTGAGAAGATTTATACGGGTAAGCGTAATATCAAAAACTATAACAAACATTTGTTTAAAAGAGGCGCTTATTATAAATGTTATGGGGCTTAATTATGACTCAGATCAACATGTTCTTATTCATAATTTTTAAAATAACAGATAAATCGAGATTTCACATAAATATAAAGTTTTATTATTAAAATATTAATAAACATTATTATATATTATTAAAATATTAATAATAGACAAATTCAATTAAGTCGACTTTGGCTGTTATTGCATGGGACCGCAAATATTCCGCGTACGAAGGCATCAATAAATAGGTTATTCATACGAAAAAAACTTCTAAGATATCCCACATACAATTTGTTTTTGAATTAATTTAAAGATAAATGGCGAAAGATCTGTTATTTTCAGGTCAAGATATCTGCGACAGCTATTCACAGTATTGGAATTCAACACATTAGAATTTAGTGCTTTAATAGCTAATACCTACGCCTGAAAGACGCTACAGTGATTCGGCAGTCTTATTAAAATCAATTCCGAGAAACACAGTTCCATTCAATTTGAAGCCATCAGTGAAGATTTGTACAATTTTCGAAGTGCATTACAGAATTCTTCCAGACTTTTTTATTTAGAATTGATGTTCCAAATTTCCTTGCGAAGTCTTATCGCGGTATCGTGTAATCACTATCCCCATAGTCCAAAATTCTTTCGGAATCCTTGATGAGAAGTATTTAATCCATGTCTCCGTACAGTTTTCTAAAGACGCTCAATAATCTTAGTCGGCAGCTGAGTTGCAGGCTTAGAATTATTTGGCAATTTGGTATCAAGAAGCCTAAAGCATTCATGTTACAGGTTATTCACTTGTTTATACTTTTTCCTATTCTTTCTTAACAGGCAATACGAACAGAAGCAATGGCTAGTATTTACGTTGGAAAGTATTTGCAGGTATCTGTTGCTTTCAAATATTTGAGATAAATTAAAATAAAAAGGACACAAGTATAAGAAGAAAATTTTTTAATAAAATCAGTCGAGTTTTATTTGGTTTAATTGTTTTTTTACGTTTGAATGTAAGATACTTTGCTATTTAAAATTCCAATTGTTTTCAACATTATTTTACGGTTGTGCTTTATAGGACTCTAAATAAACCACCTTCATATTCCAAAGTACATATACAGTGAGCTAAAAAAGTAAACAAATTATTTGTCGATTCCGCCATAGTTTACACCCTAAATTTTGAAATAAATTTGTTTACAATAAATGAGAAATAAATAGTATTTACGTAAATAATTTTTAAATTAATTAAAATAAAAGCAAGGTAAATGAATAATTTTATGAAGCACTGTAATAATAAAAACAGTAACACTGGCAGACATAGCATACACTTACGTACAACGACACAAAAATGGGAATAGAAATGAAAATTTAAAATGTTAAAAACAATTATTTTTTTTACAGATGGGTGCCCGCGGAGCCATTGTTTACTCTCATTGCAATTCCTTTGTGACAATTGTTTCTTTGAGTCCATGGAGCATTGAAAACGAGTATCATATAAACGTTGCTCGTATTATATTCTGTCCCACTCTAAGCCGCTACATACGCGCAATTTTTTATTTTGTCATATAGCGTGCCTTAGTCCCAATTGGTCAAGCTTAGATATATATCTTGAACGGTAACAACTTTTATTTTCAAGTTTTAAAAAATTGTATGCCATTCATTTTATTGAAATCAGAAGTTACATCAAAATTATGGTTGCTTTAGTAATTTCAAAGAATGGTTACAAACAAGTGATTATTGTCTCATGCTATCTTGTACTGTGTTCAAGATCTTCTTGTTTAGATCTTGGGTTAAAACCGAAACTGTAGCCTGATGGCTCAAATCAATCAATTACGAGTCTGTTAGGAAATGATGAAAACGATCAAAATGTGAAGATATCGGACTATCATCACATTAACAGTAAAATGCCAGGGTATGGCTAAGTACTTTGTTTGAATACCAGGCCTTACTACAAATCAGTTGAGAATAATATGACCTGATACAATCTTACTTACTACCACCATATTGTGCAGAATTAATACTAAAAAGACAAGAAAGTCCCTAAGGTTATATCAGAAACGACTTTAACAAGTGTTTCCAACATTGAAAAATCGTTACTACAAGTGCATCGGATTACCTTGAAAGTGACAAAATCGCTACCAGAGAGAATCAGAACTCAAACGTGAAATCTTTAATTCTAAAGAAACTGTGAAGATACATTTAAAATAGTTTTAAATTTCATCTGACCTGGGGTTTCTACCATGTCCTCACGTTGAGATTTATCGGAGAATTATCGAGTCCCCCCCGGTATAAACCAATAAGCCTTCTCCATAATATGTCGAACCTTTGTAGTTACTATACATACAGTATATATATCTAAATTAGTACACTTTTCAAATTAATTGGGTTTGATTTGAGATTTTGAATGTTTCAACTACTCCATTACATTAATAAAGGTTCACCAAATAAATATTTTATGGAACCTTAATGTTGACGTCTACAGACGTCCATGGTAAGTGCGTATATTCCTCACTTCTGAATTGAATATCGTCTGAATTCGTCAAAAAAATTGTAAAACTATTTACTTTAAATTTGTTTTTTAATTATATTTAATTTTTTTTAATTATAATTAATAAAAGAAATAATTCTGTTTCTGCGATCACTTACCCTTTTCATCGTTTTAAAGCGACAGGTTAAAGACGCAAAAATTAGTTGTTTTTACTTAGTGGTACTGCTGTTGGATTTACAATACTCTACCCAAAAATATATTTGTAACTCCCACAAATATCCGACAAATTGTTGAAAGACATACTTAGAAATTGAAGAAAATACAAACAACAACAATCTAAGTGGAAAATGATACTTTCATTGCAACTTAGGTCAACATGATATAATAACATAAATAACTTTTTAAATAACATTGTTACAGAAATGGGAATTTTTCATTAATATATAAGTTCTTTATCAGAATATGATAGCATACATAACTTAAATTGACTTAAGTTGACTAAGGCTTGGGGCACAGAATATTGTAATAACAAATTAAGCGGAAATAAGTAAACAAGGCAAACCGACAACAACAAAGGACACACATTATGCGGTAAACAGAATTCGTAAAAATTTACGTGAAGGGAAAAAAATGAAGATTAATAATCCAACAACAACAATTACAACAGTATAAATAGAGCGGAGAACGTTGCTGGCTGGGAGTTGCAATCAGTGAGAAGTCGTGAGTCTATGATTAATAACAGAAAGTTGTATTAAAAAGAGCGCATTAAGCACAATGGTATTTTAACACAGAAATGTTTAGTCTATTAAAGATGATGACTTAGTCTTTGTTTAAAATGATCGGAAATAAATTAATAACACCACCGTGTTATCAGTTAAAGTGTGTTGTTATTTAAATATATAAAGAATTTATTTATATTTGTAAATAAAAATAATGGATTTATTTAAAAATAGGAATAAATAATTATCAAAAATATATCATTTCTTTTGTTTTAATTGCAATTATCAAATCAATAAACCCGCACTATTTTAAGGTTAAATACCAGGCCTTTCGATTGTATTTTTGAAATACAAAATAAACATGGGAATGAATGGGAATTTATCATGTTCATCATAATATATATCAGAGAGCCTCTAATATCACACCTTTAGTTAGATGCTAAAGAAGTTTAAAACGAAACCTTTAAGCATTCAAAAAATTGTTTCATTTAAGACATTTTTGGTCATGTGGGTTATTATTCATATACGTTTGCATATACATACATTTGAAACTTCACACAAAACCAACAAAAGCAGAAAATATAAACAACATACTCGACTGCATGAATTTTTACTAAAGGGACCGTTATGATGTGTACTCTTGTATTTAGAGTTAAATTCTCATTTATTTATTGTTTTTGTTATTTCTGGAGTCATATCGCTAGAACTACGAGTCCTTAGACATCTCCACTGCATTCCTCCAAAAAAAAACAATAATAATTTCCCAACAGGCGGAATAAAAGATGTGCTAAAGGCTGGGTAAACACCCGAAAACTTTGGAGTAAAAATTAAGGAAATAATTTTAAGTTTACATTTATTTTTTCAATATTTATAGATTTAAAAACAAAATTAACTTGTAAGCAGTCGAACTTTGTATTGAAAAGTAACAACATAATTCGCGACCATAACCATAAGGTAATGATTTGAGATTGTATATTCAATTGTTTTCCTTTTTATTAAAACACTATGATTGTGGAGCAAAACCTTAATTAATGGGAGTGCGATTTGTCAAGAGAGCAAATAACTATTGCAAATACAAATTCAAATTTAAGATTATACCAGACTAAACGTTCTGGATACAAACTTTTTTGGTGAGGATGTGGCTTGATTTCAATTGTAGTAAACTGTTGGATACTTCAACTCAGAGTCCGGAACTGAAACATATCAATTTTTAAACAGTACTGCAAGAATACATTAAAAAAATCAATGACAGTTATAAGTAGATTTTCTTCTCAGTCACCGCATTTGGAAATGTCTTTACTTTAGATATGTACGGCGTTTCATATAATGTTGGTTCTATTTGCCTTGTAAAACTCGGAACTTATCATTTTAACTGTAGCACTCTTGATGATAATATTCAAGTCGTAAAATTGCATTCAATATAAAAAGCAGAACATTTCTATAAAATGTTTTTCTATTATTTATTCACTTTCAATGGAAAAACATCGTTTTTATTTTTTTTACATCGTTTTTGTATTAAACATGATATATGATATACAATATGTCTATATGATATACTATGTATTTATGTATACTCGTATACATGTATATATATATATATATGTATATGTATATATTACACAAAATGAAATGGTAATAAAATAATCGATTTTAATCATTTAAATGTTCAAAAACTTTAAACTATAAAATTCTGTTCTCTATTCATCATACTCCGTATGTGTTAAACTTGAGTAAATCAACACCCGCAGTTATTGACAATTTAGTAAATGAGTGACAAATTGAAATCATTGAGGTATTTGCACTAAAATGATTGCGTATGTGGATGATGTTTGTTTATCAAAAAAATGGCTGTGTAAGTTAGGGAATCGAAAATCTCTCTCCAAACATATTTACATTCTTTGATTGCATTTTCCTTCCAAAATAACAATCATGGGGATGGGAATGGGAACAGAAAACATATTCTCGTTGTTGACTTATTCCAATTCTAATCAAAAAAAAAATCAATATTTTGTTGCAAGAACTAAACTGATGAAAAAGAACGTGCGACCGTTATTCATATTCATGAGCTAAAAAACCTTAATTTGTTTTTTAAATTTACTCCCACACATTGTTACATAAGACAGGTAACCAATTGGTTTTCAAACACAAAATTCCTACAAGTCATTGTCCCTTGGTAGGCACACCGAAAGACTCGGCATTCCGTGAAATGGCTTGCAAGTGCTATGCTTCTGAGAATAATAAGGCGACTGTCTGTCACCTCATGTGGCAGTGCTCTTATCATGAAGAGACGAACGTTTTTGAATTCTCATTTTCTGACATCTTTGACTGAACTGTTTAATAACATATACATATGTATAAACATAACATAACATAAAAAAAAATATAAAAATTTATTTATTAAGTCTTCCACTTTAAATTGAGTTAATAACAACTAATCAAATCTTAAGAACTAGACATAAAGAATACAAGATTTTTGTATGTATATTTACGAGGTAATGACAGCAATATACTCGTATGCACCTCTTTTTAATCGAATCTTAGTTTTGACTGTCAGCATAACCAGATTTTTATGTCTGTTTCGAGTATCATGCCGCTGCCGTCACCATTCTTCAGAATTTGTTTTGGTGTCTCTGAAATTTTTCAGAAAAACTTAAGGGACAACTGTAGTCAATCATTTTGAATTGAACCAATTGATTCGCCACTCAGTAATACAAACACCAAATCAGTTATTGTTTCCTGTTTCACCCGTCAAAAACACTATAAAGAGAGGAGCGATGTGTGTATTTACTCAGAGATCAGAGTCAAAGCGACCGTTGCGTTCTCAATTAAAGAAATAAACTTCATCACAGTTTCCCACTGTTGTGAGATGAGGAAAACTAGCTTTTATCAAATCAAACGAGGTTGGAATAATCTAAACTTATTTCGATAATTACTATCGGAAGCGATTTGAGTTATACATCAGACTATCGAAAAGTAGGCTGAGGATTGAAACTGGAATGTTACCGATCGTCGAAGCCTCCAAGAGTTACAAGACCAGACCACAACCTTGGAACCTACTCAGAAGGTAACACATGGGTGTTTATCAAATAATAAGAAAACCGTTATTCAAACAGCATCTAGAAGTTTGCTAAGGCAACAGGAATGCCTTAGACAGCTTTTATAGGTTGAGAGGATAACATATATAGGAGGAGGGGATACCTAATGTAGGTTGAGGACAGTACAATAAATCATCTGGTTGCTTTACGCAAGAATTATTCTGTTTTCTGACCTTTATTTTGTTACAAAAACTAATTGAGGCACAGTTAACATCAATGTACCATATTTTGTGCTAGATCGATTTATGTAAAGCAAAAATAATTTATAGACTGTGAACAACTTTTTTTTCGTAGATTTCTTTTTTCTATCCATATTTCAACTTATTCTTTAATATTTTGCACCTGTTCCTGCACTGGATTACTTTGAATTCAATTTTGAAATATTGATTTCGCTTGACACTTATTGTTCTTATTGTTCTATTTGTCCTATTCTACCTGCTGAATTCGATGCATTTTTTTTGTTGAATACTTTATTTAAAATATTTTGCTACAGACATTCAACTTCAGTTGTAATGAACTTTATTGTCTTCGTCTTTTTACCAGTAAATACTTCCCATTACATGTCTGGTTTGGTATCTCATTTCCGTGTTACTCTTTCTTTCTACTTATTTTCCATTTTATTTTTATTCAGTTTCTTTCAATAATTTTTATACGTTGTTGCTGCTGCCTTCTTAAATATTTCCATTGTAAAATTGCAATTGAGTTGCTTTTTATCTCCCTAAGTTATTACAGTTTTTTCGTTTTGTACGGATATATATGAAAGTTCTTAATGTGACCATCTATCATTTGAGTTTAAACTTGTTTTAATTTTCTTCTAAAATAAATAAAGTCGGACGATTAAGCTGAATTTAATTTTTACTGTGCAAATAAATAAAAAAAAAAATAAGTAATGAAAAGCAAAATGGATCCATCTCGTTGGTCACATTGAGCTCTAAATAATGATGCAAAAAAAAAATAAAAGCGATATGCAAACCAAGCCAAGTAAACCAACGACTGCAATTAATTGCATGACTGCAGGACCCCTAAATGCAGTATGGATGAGACCAACAATGGTATCCAGAGAACAATATGTTTGAGACAACTTTTGTTTTTTATTAAATGAGTCGTGGTTTGGTTTTGACTTTTTAATTACGTATGTATTATGGGAATTAAAAAAAAAAACAAGAACAATTGTTATTAAAATATAGAAAAAATGCCTCTCCCATTAACGTACTTAACCAGAGCGCAGAGGTAACTACCGAACGAAAGACCACAACATCATAATTTCTTCAAAATGTTTAATTTAAAAAAAAATCTTAAGCAAACGTACGTACATATCAGATGCATATTTTTTTATTATTTTCATTTATTGTTATGAAAATAAGTTATAAAATCTTAACTGTAATAGAAAAACGATATTTAACACCAGGATTAAATTCAGCAAATACAATGCTTTAAATTTGAAGGCAATTGATAAACTGTATGAAAATGACAGTTGTAGTGTCCATATTTTAATGTGGAAATTCAAAATGTTTCAAGCCATAGAATTTGGGTGGAGTTGTAATTATCACAATATTTTGCAATCTCTGCTTTGACCGTCGGCACGATAAAGGTCTTATACAATATTTGAGTTCTTAATGAACTTCAGTGCAACTGTAACACGACGCAATACATGGTTTGTTTTGGCATAAATTTCAAAGTAGTAGCCAATTAATTTGTGCTTACTTAGTAACTGCAACTTAGCTTTTATGTAAAATTTTCATATCACGCTTCTATCGAGGTGAATGTTAATATTGTTACGTTTTTACCTTTTTAAAAACGTTTAAATATGAGTTCGTTAATTGCGAACAAAGTAAAAACAAATATGTGTTTAATATCAGTTAAACTCTCTTTATTCTTTACACTACTTTTATGTGCCACCGTATACAACTTAACGATACAACAATAATAATCTATTTTATTCACTTGTTCACACAACTATTCGCTAGATCTTTACAACCACGACTTATTTTGTTCACACGCAACTTCACACAAGGCTGACTGAATTAATACTGACTCCTGCTTGCTTTGTCCAACCCTTTTATAGTCCGCACGCACGTAATCAGTATGATGAACGTTCTCGATGTGGAAGGTTCTCGCTCTCGCCTTCTCGAGAACTCTATTGCTAGTACATTGTTGTTTGTGTGCTTTGCTTATGTTGTCCGTTACATATTTGTCGTAGCTGGTTTACTTTATGTTGTTGTAGGTACTAGCCGCAACCAGGTTCGTCATACATATGTGTGTGTGCAGCTTTAGATAATCAACACGTTCATTGTATTCCTTGTGTTAGTGTCTATTTGTATCGTGTGGCTTTTGTTTATCGTTTTTATTGTTAAACGATATTAGGTCGTTTCGATTTCCGTAACAATATGTTTTATGCGGAAGGGTTGTTCCACTTTATGAGTCTTTATTTGAATCATCCCTGAGGCTCTAGTGGAAATCGAACCGTAGCACACATATTTACTTTGATTATAAATATTTATTAATTTAACGTGTATGTACATACATATATACTAACAATATTTCTTCTGGAATTCAAATCTAGAATCCTTGAGGGTTGCCTGAGCAGTGAAATTGTTGTTTAAATATTCACGAAGGATTCACCATTCGATCCACGCAACTTTAGAATGACAATATATTGAGATTTTCGCAGCGCACAACAATCTCGCATATCATATGTTGAAGGAGACCACATCAATACGCTCGACTTGAAAAGTATGAAGGGAAAGTACTTACACTTCTCGGAAACTGGGATTACTACACCATTCCGCCTCCTCTTCGCTCTCTAAACTTTGTTTCATTTCACCACCACCTACGAAAAGACGTGTTGGACTGAGGTTAATGATTTCTACAGGTATTTCAGTTGGGGAGCAGTTCCCAAGATGTTGGTTCCATGACAAAAATCCCCTACGAAAACCATTTTGATTAAGTCAAGCCACAAATCTTGGTTTAATCGGAAATTCAAAATTGCAGCCCGATCTAGAGAACAGGCATTTAGAAATTGACAAAACAACAACTGTGCGCAAACTGTTCCACACTACTGCGGCGCGAAAAGCTTTTTACGACCAGTATATTCGCGCTAAAGCTCTCTGTTTCACTAGCCCCGTTCATAAGCCAACATTTTAACTGAAATATTGGGAAATAATTTCAAAATACAGGTGTCAGTAAAAGTGATTTGCATAGTCTTTCTTGCTTACGCAATTAAAAGCATTTATATGGTTCTGAATATAAAGAAGGCTTCTAGGCCGTATCGTGTTCCAGGGCTGGGCCTGTAGCAGTGTTCTTCGACGATTGTTCGTCTATTCGCTAACCTTCTCAGTGCCTCATATCGACTTAACGCCAATCCTCAAAAGGTACTGTGCTAATAATCCTGAGGACTACCGACTAATAGTATTATTCTCCGCACTATCCAAGGTTTTCATCTAGTGAAGCAACCTAATTAGCGACTGACAGTACGGTTTTCATAGAGCCCGTTCTACTGGTGAGAGGTAGAACCAGTCTAACTGACTATTTGATGAGAGCAAGGTCGTCTAAGAATTTCCAAAGGTTTTGGTAGTTACTTCTCTCGATTTATAATGAGCTTTCTCAGAGATCGCATTATAAGGGTTGTTATAGCGGGGATTCCATAAGACGAGTTCAGGTTAAACTCATGAATACCGCAAGGTTCTGTCCTGCCTCCAAATCTATTTCTTGCTTTCATTAACGATCTACTAACTTTTAATCCCGTCTATTCTTTTGCAGATGAGAGCAATATTTGTCATTCATATTCTTTTGGAGATTAAGGCGAAAAGGCTTAAAATGAATGACGCTCTCAAATCCAACATGCAGTGAATCTCCGAATGGAGTCGAATGAATCGAGTTGAATTTAATGCGTGAAAGACCCAATGTTGTTCATTGACACACAAGCGCAGCAATAATTTTTCTCATCTATAGTAAATGTCAAAAGAAGCATTTAAGTGCCTCGGTTTCATAAGGCGGTGCAAGAAGTACTTTACTTCATCACATCATCACATATATCCTACCGAGAATGGAATAAAACTCTCATATATGCGACTTAGTTTCGAAATTTTTTTAGAGTTCTCGATCAAACTCTATTGATTAATTGGAGCACCCTAGCAATGTGGCAACGATCCTGTCGCTGCTACAATGGATTTTCTTCTAGAGAGATGAAGGGAAAGGATTTTTTTCCGAGAATCATATATTATTAAATACTCGTCTTTCTCGCATCTCATATCCGTTTGTGGTCTACTTGCCAATGGATCGCACACTGCATTACACACAGAATTCGTTCTTTGGGCGAACTATCCGTATGTGAAACTTCCTGCAAAGAACTTTCCTGCTACTTATCGAAATAAATTAACAGTCACGTACTTTTTTGTCGCTTAATCTACAACAGCGCTCCCCACATTTGGTGACCCCGACAGGGAAATAAAAATAAATAAAGCGACATAATAGAAAACGCGAAAACCTCCGTAACACAAAGCGTTCTTATTTAACATAAAGAACTCAGCCAGACTTTACCAATTGCTACTCCGAACCTCGGATTTCAATTTGAATACCTTGCATGAGCGACCAGAAATAGAAACGTCAAACATAATTAAAAAGAAAATGTTCATTCTAGAACAAGATTTGAAAACCTTTACAATCAAATATCTTAACCTGAAAATAAATTAACAGTCACAGTCACATTGAATGCCGATGATCGTTTACTTTGATTAGATAGTGCCGATCAAACACACTTTTATTAGAAGATTAGTTTGTCGACGTACTAAACGGGTGTCAAAGTGGGTTTATAGTTTAGAGTCAACTGGGAATGGTATTATATTTGTCACTTTCAGAGTCAAGTTTCAAAATCAAAATCTATGTGTTACTGTAAATTTACAATTATTAGACGCAGTAGATTATCTTTTGTTGCTAAAAAAAAATTGTTAGTACCTTAACAAATCTGTATGCAAATGTTAATGGTCGTGTTATAAAAATGTGTCACAATTTTAAAGTTGCGCCCCTGTAAAGGGGAATATTTTAATTTCTTTCCTATGTTTTCTTCTAACAATTGCTCATAAATTTCTTCAATTTCAGCAAAAAGAAAAACAAAACAAGAACTGAATTCCGAAGCACTTCCATAAAACTTTATACCCACAAGGATTGTTTGGTTCCGTATTTTACACATTTTGTCTGAATATGAAACATCCATGAAAGTATGCATTGGGAATTATTAACATGCACATACGCACTCATATGTGAACTTCACAGAACAATACAAATAAATAACCATTCCACTTACTTTAACAACAACCACAAAAGAGGAAGAAATGATGGAAATACAAATACACACACGTAAATGGTATAAAAGGATATGATTGTGTATATGAGACAATTCATAACTCATCTTTGCAATAAGGAGTATGATGATAATGATGATGATGACGATAATAACGGTGGGTAACACTCCAGTTTGTTCCACACAATTTTCTGGATGCCTCTTTACCGTAAATGTTGCAGAAAGTTAAGGTTTTTGAAATTTCTGAAGGGCATGCTTTAGTGGTCCATGTTTTAACTGCATTCTATACAATCTATCTCACCAGGCAAATTTTTTCACTATGGGACTACTTCGTCTATATAAGCAACGAAAAATGACTCCATCTGGGAGTAAATACACATTCACAGAATGTTATATATTTGCAGATAGTGACAGCTAATGAGTAACAAATCGTATTTTCCTTTTCTTTTAATAACTAAAGTATTGTATGAATTTATTTGATGAATGGGTTAAGAATGTATCAAACGGTGCTTTTTAATAAAATAGTTGTTTAAGAATTAGTAAACAAAGTAATTAATTTTAGGAAAAATGGATTCGATGATTGCAATTATAATAAAAAAATACTTTACTTTTGGTCGTTATTTGGTTTTTTATTTAATAAATCTTTTATTTATTTAAATAACAACACTTCTGCGACTAACAACACTACGCTATCAATTTTATTCATGACCAGTATTAACAACGATCAATCTTTTCAGTGTTTAGCATCACTGCATTTTTTAATACAACTCTAGGTAATTAATCACAATTTCACGTCTTATCACTGGCTGACTGACAGCAACGTTCTTCGCTCTACTTGTTCTGTTTTACATATTTCGCGATGTCTTACAAAATTGTTGTTAGATTTTGTTTCCTTCTGGAAATTTCCAATGCATTTCTTTGAGTAATTGTGTGTACCGTACGATGTGTGCATTCGGTTTTTGTCTGTGTTGGTGTCTTGGTTACAAATATCTATGTAGTTTGTTTTTAATTTTTTAATCTTCGTAACAGCATCGCCCTTTAAGCATAGCAGCCCAGAATTGACACTTTATTGCCATCCCCATATCATCCCCACATCCCCGAAGCATGTGACTTCATTTTAAATATCGGTTTATAATGCCCTTAAACTTACATCATATGATTTAATCTTCTGACTACTTTATATGGAGTTTTACAGTAGGTCCGTAATTCGCAAGATAGCTCTTGCGTTGTTGAGGGCTGCTCATCGAAACCAGTTGGAGTTGTTTAGATCATTCGGACTTGACTGTTCCAACACTTAGTTCGGTCGAGTCTTCCTGTTTCTCCTCGTAGTCAAAACTGTCACATATTGTTGGTCTATGTTTAAGACCAAATTTTAAGTCCATCTAAGTCTACTGAGAATACGAACTTGTGAATTGTGCATAGCTGACCGGTATTCCGAAAGGAACTGCGGAATATGCTTGTTTTAATCGTTTTGTGGACCACTTGCCTCTTTTCGTGTATTGTGCCAAATAGAAATTTAGAAACAGATAGAGGCATTCTACTACTGGCACAGGGGATCCATATATCGAATAATTTCAACTTTGAGCACAATGGTTGTCCTTGATGGTTTTCAAGACAGCGAACTTTCTTCTCCGTATTTTCCCTAAAATAGAAAATTGCCCAATATCGTCGTTTCGTCACCCTTTCTGTGACGCTTTTCTCTCCGCAAAGTAATCAATATTGCTTCCACCGCTTTCAACTTTGTTTCCAGCACCTCCTGCTTCCTTTTCCCTGCCATCGGATTTATTTTCTTCTTTGAATTCCTTACTTATCTTCTCTGCCATTGTTGTTTGAAATTTTTCGCTACTACGGCCTTTTCTATCGCTTCCTGCATTACCAACATCGACGGAAAATCTGGTGCAAAGCTCATTTTCCTCAACATCTCCAGATTCGTAGGCATTGATGTCGCTAACTCGTTGTTGGAAGCTCTCTATCAATCTCGTTTGCATTTCAGCTTTTACACCTTTGTACCTGCTATTATAAGTCGTTTTAGTCGGCCTACTTTTGGAACTGGAATTTTGGAATTTCATTTTATTTTACTTATTGTAATCCCTCTACTGAAATTAAATAGCTTTCATAATACGTCTAGAAATATATCACGACCATAATAAAGTAAATTTACTGTGATTATCAAAGTATATATGTATATAAGGATATATACTATATAAATCTATCCGAATTTTGTTTTTATAATTGTGCTAATTAGTAAGATATAATTGTAAATAGTATTTCTACACTCAATGCTATGCATGCATCCGCTATATTCTGTCGACACATTTTTATGTTGCTATCATAACATGGAAATATATACTACGATACTATATATGTACATACTCCTATATACCCCCAATTGCTTATATTTGTTGCGTCAATGGCCTCTTTGAAACCACAAGTTTTACCCCGCAAAATTGCATTGGATGTAGAATTAACTAGAAGAATATGAAAAGCCGTCCTATAACATGAAGCAGCGAACGTTTATCCTCGTAATACCTTCTGAATGCACACACAATACTTTATCTCACATACAAAAATATGTGAAAAAGACAAGGAATGCTAACAGGCAATGAATTTTCTTAATCGGGGGATTCCAGATTTTTAATCATAATTAAACAATTTCTTCATATTTCGCATACCGAAAGCGTTGAAAGCTTTTGTTAAAGCGAATGTTTTAAGAGTAATATTCACTTAATTTTTTTCTTATTATCATCGTATTACTCACCTTCGCATAATTAAATGTAGAAAGATCTTCACAAAACTGAAGAGCATTTACATTAACTATTGACGAATTTTAATATCCACGATAATACAAAAGTAATATTTTACTACAGTTGCTCTAGTCTAGTAGGTAGTGTGTTGGCTTATTAGACGTGAGACCCTGGTCCAAACTTTGAACGAAACGAAATAAGAAAAAACATTTCTTCGATTACACCTTCTCAGCAGATTTCTGACAAAAACACTGAGAGTAAATAAAATGGCCATGAAATGTTTCTCAAAAAAATCTGTCTTTCAGAGACGACTTTAAATTGTAGATCCCAGCACTCATGTATAAAATTAACGCAAACAGCATAAGTGGTGTGAGAAGCTAGGTCATATTCCTGACTGAATATGACCAATTATCTGTGGATGTAATACTTCATTATTTGAATCCAATTTCATGAAATTTAATATAGAGTCTATCATTTACTTCAACATTAATTGTTACAAAGTTTATACAATAACTAGGCAAACCTGATGTCACCGCATTTGCGATTTGTCAATTAGACATTTGGGCAACCCTATGAATATTTATGCGCGGATGTTAGTAATATGAATTGTATTTTCTTCTGAGCTTTGTTCCTTTTACACTTACTGAGATTTGTTTAACGTAATTTGTTGTCATATATAATATTTTCCGATTTTTACTATTCCTTTAAGCGGCCCGCCGTAGTCTAGTAGGTAGTGTGTAGGCTTATTAGACGTGAGGCCTCGGTTTAAACCCCAACCCCCAACCGAAATATTTCTGTTTATCCGTGGACTGTATGGGGGGAAGAAGAACACACACAAAAAAGGCTATTGCTCCAGACACTAAAAAAGAACCAAATTAGAATAGTTCCAACGCAATCAAAACACAAGAGGAACACTTTCCTTTATTATTTCTTCCATAAAAATAAAGCCACTTTCTTGTTCGTTTTTTTTTCCTTTTTTCACAAGTTCTAGTTAAATTTACTTTTTATATTTTTATTTTACTTTTCACAATAATTTTTTTAATTTTATTATTTAGAATTTAACACAAGCACTTAAGGAAAATTATTGCATAAATTTTACAATCTTTAAACAAATTAGTTGCATCCTTGTGGATGTTACAAAGAAGAATAATTAAAAATAATAAACAAAACAAAAATTTAATTCCAAAAACAACACTAATATTAAAATACCAAAAAAAGCTTAATTTTACACTGCAGCGCCATCTGTTGCCAATTTGCTATCGTTTAAACAAACCTGTTTATGTCACCAGGAATGGGAACTATTGATCGTCAGAGATAAGCAATTTCTTTTACGACTTCCTCCCAGTAGATTTCTGGCAAAAACTCTGGGAGTAACTGAAATTGCATATATGTTTATAACACACAGCATAAGTGGTGATCATAATCCTGAAAGAAGGGTTATAATGACTATATATGAATGTATATGTAGAGATATTATGCAGCGATTAGTAAACAATTGCGATTAGGTGTACAGCTTGATTGTAATCTCAAAAATTGTTTCGTAAAAATTTTGATTTTCATTTAACCGAGGACCTATGTATATGATGCTATATAAGAGAAGTTAGTTGAAAAGTCGATACGAGTAAAGCCAACGACCATTAAACATTGTTAGATAACTCATCGCAGCAGCATTATATAGATTTCAATCAATTTATTAAATATTTTAAGCTTTAATATTCGTTCTTATCAAATTGAAATTCTAATTTTCTTAAAAAATGCTTTGTTCCACAAGTAATTGTTTTTAGATATCATTGTTGTGATCTTCTAAAAATGTCAATTTGAATTGACGTTTAAATTACTATAGTCGTTATATAATAATGTCATTCTGAGGTACAATTCAACTAGTGAAAAGTACTTAGCGTACTTAGCGAAAAGTTACAGGTGGATTTAACGCTATTGACCAGGAGTTTTTTAAGATTGGTCTGACAGTAAATGAGGGCTAAACGAAATATATGATGTTGATGAGTAGAAATGTGTGGCGGATATCGGATATCTGATTAGCGCTGCTCCGGCGAGAGGTGTATTTGATGCGGGTATTAACGGAAGTCGGCCTAGAGGACGAACTTGTCTGCGGACCAAATAGAGGATCGATTGGTGTAACCAAACGGCGAAGGCATGCAAGAATCAGTGGCGACCGGAAGTGCAAATAATCTAACGACAGCCGATATAAAATTCATTATTTTTCAGTCATATTTTTATTTTTAGAGCGTTGAGGGAAGAGAACTCGTTTTATGTTTTGCTTTATTTAGGTTCTCTTTCAGAAATGATTGAAGAATGATGTTGAAAGTGAGTATGAGTGTTTGTGTGTTTGCAGATTTCCATGTATGAGTATTAAAACTTGTTGAAGTCCTTTAAGGAAAAACGAAAAAAAATATTTCACTGTATGAATACAAACGATTAAACAAAAGAGAAAACGTTTCTTTCATGACCATAATGTGCTGTTATGATACTTGTCTAGAGGGGTAAAATTGCAAAATCTTCAGTTTGCATCTTTAATAGACACATTTTAATTTCAATTTTTGATTTTATCTGACACGATTCAAGCAGCCGGAGTTTGCTTGCCTTTGTATCCACAATAGAGTTATTTTTTTTTAAGTATTTAAGTATTTTTTTTTAATGTCACCGTACTTCTTCTTTCAACAGTAAGTAGAAATTGTATTCTTTTATTAGATTGAGTTTTCCCATTTCATTCTATTTACATGCATTGCAGTTTTTTTTATTTATTTGATATATTATAAACATAGCACAACAAGATACGGTGCTATATTTATAATCAATAAGATATAAAAAATTAGCATTAAATAAATATAAAAGATTAGAAAAAGATACAAAATTAATATACATAAATATTAAATTTAAATATAAAGAAAAATATAATAATAATAATAATAATAATAATAATAATAATAATAATAATAATAATAATAATAATAATAATAACAATAATAATAATAATAATAATTTAATAGTGTAAAAAACTACGAGCACTGTAGGAATAAATAAAAGAGAATAAATTATAACAAAATAAAAATGGAATTATTTAGAAAAATCAGTTAAAAAAAGTTGTTTAAAAAAGTGGGAATAAGAAATATAATATAGATATGGACCTAAAGATATAAACCTAAAAAATAAATAAAATCACAAAATTTACAAAAATGAGGTTAAAATTTTAGTTATGAAAATAATTTGAATAACTCCTTTTTGAACGCGTTTGCATTGCCCAGATTTCCAAAGACTAATGGTGTGTATAAAAAACTGTCGCTGAGACAGAAGAGTCCTGAATCGTTGCTGTATAATCCCCACACCCCGGTGGGATCTAGCAAACTTAATTCTGTAATATAAATATTTCGGCTGTTACGTGTGAATTCTCTTATGAAGTAGAAGGAGGCATCTAATTTTCAGGAGATTATCAAATTTAATACCAAGAATCTGGTAAGCTAAATGAGAAATGTGATCTCGACGCCCCTTAAGGAAAACATACCTGGCTATGTTATTGTACGCTAGGTTAAGTTTCCGGTTATCATCATAACTGCAGTTTGCGAATATCTCACATCCATACAAAAGTACCGGAATTAAGTACGTTTTAGCAAGTTGCACGCGAATGACGAAAGGAGTTGAATCTACGACAGCCCACAAATTTCGAAGCATGCCATAAATTCTGCCAACAACGACACTTATATGGGTAGGCCACGATAATTTGTCATTAAAGACAATGCCCAGATTAGTAGCCGACCTGACAAATCAATTTTATTTCCCCTGATACTCAATTCAGGTATGACAAATGATCCGTTTGTTCTCGAAAGTGTATACATTTAGACTTAGAAGGATTGTGGCATAAGTCACGATTAATGTAGTCTAAACAGGAATAAATATTCTCCCTTGGAATACATGTATAAAGCTGCACATCGTCAGCATACATATGAACATTACAGTTAACCAAAACATCAGGTAGATCATTTATATACATGCAAAAGCAGAGGCCCAAGTATTGACCTCTGGGGAACACCTCTACTAATATTTAGTGGATCTGAAATGTTGCCATTGTAATGAACCTTCTGAAATCTGTTCGTCAAATAAGAATAAATTAGATTACAGGGAGATTCGAAGAAAAAAAACAGTTTTCGGAACTTTTTTAACAGAACCATGTGATCGACTGTACCAAAAGCCTTAGACTAATCAAGCAGAACTAAAAACGCCACACTATTCCCATCAAATTCCGACCTAAGATCTTCAACTACATTTACCAGAGCGGCAGTAGAACTCCTACCCTTCATGAAGCCCGACTGGCTGACCGTTAAGTAATTGTGACCCCTCAGATATTCATCGATTTGTCTGGCCATGATGTTCTCCAATACCTTGGATAAAAAAGGAAGGATTGCAATTGGTCTGAACTCATAATTAGTTTTGGGAATGGGAAGGATTTTAGCTAGTTTCCAACTTTCAGGAAAAGAAGACTTAGTCAGAACTGTATTGAAGAAGTAAGTATCGTAAGGCAAAAGTTTAGGAGTCAGAGCTTTCAAGAATAAAGGATGCAAATCATCAGATTCAGTTTTCATTTTGAAAAAAGTTGAAGAGAAGAATTAAAAGTAACTTTTGATACATTGACTATACTCAAGCATTTACAAATATGACGGTAACAAACATTACGATACAATGCTTATGCGATGTATACAAGTATGTCTCCATAATTATAGATTCTCAGGCTCAAGTGTGGCAGTGTAAAGGATTTCTAACATTTGAAAAATATAATTCATAACTATTGGATTTATCTCAATGCTGGTAATAAGTATTCGAAAATACAATCGTGAGTTTGGGCGTTGGTATGTAAGAGTTTAAGATTTAGTTAATTGAGAGTATAAAAAATGGTAAATAACTAGTGGGTAAATTAAACATATTCCATGGTGTACCCGTATGATATGGTGAAATTTTAAAGTGGAAAGTAAAACACAATTTCTTCAAAGTATTGGTAATTGCTGGCTACACATTTATTCCACCTTGCAGACAATCTATGAATTCCACGCCGATAAAACTGTTCGTCTGTTGAAAGAAACCAATTTGTCATCCAATTTTCCATTTCCTCGTATGAATTGAAATGCTGTTTAGACATGTCATTGATGAAAACGAATAATAGACGCAATGATCTGTATTAACGATTTCACACTTCAACGAAGAGCTCCATCATTCTCAACAAACTTTAATTTAGTGTAGTTTTTAACAATAATTGATCTGTGGGACCGACGTGAGTATTGGTGTATTAGGTTTGCGTAGGTCATATTTTGAAAACTTATCAAAACTCTATTTTTTTCATTAATTTTTGATATATATGTATGTATGTATTTGCAAATTACTTGCAGGTTTTGTTTAAAGATTAAAATGGACGAAGACCAAATAAGGCTGATGTTGGAAGATCTCGTTTGAATTTGATCTTATTTTACAAAAACTGAAATGAAAACCTATGTCATAAATAAAATATTTATTTTATTTAAAGGTATAAACCGTATTTAAAAAAATTTTTTAAACTGATATACATTATTTTTGTAGCCTCTGCGAACGTCGGTCTCACAGAACAGCATCGAATATACGTGTTTCATATCTTGACGTGAGTATAGGAAGAATAAGAGCTCGAGCACTACATTTTTCTGAACCTACCAAAAACACAGCATTATCTTCCTACCGAATCGATGTGGATGGTTGTTCCAGATTAACCCATGATTTTTTCCAGTTAAGGCTCTGAAAATAAATCCATTTTTCGTTATAAGTAATAATTCAATGCAACACATTACTGGTTTTCTATCATGTCTTGAAGCAAAATTTCACAACTGGTTTTTAGGTTTTTCATTCGTCCATTATTCAATTCATGTGGCGCTCATTTTACAGAGTTTGGTATCTTTTTCATAGGTTTTAAACAGTCAGAATTTGTTCGTATGTATATTGGGTTGGTTTGAAAAAGGAAAAAAGGCTTCTTAACAATAAATTTTGAACGGGCCTGAGTAATACGCATTCGATCAGATTCTAATCTCACTTCTCGTTGTTCAACTGGTTCAAGCGAACGGGTCTCAGCGACATATACTCGAAGATTTTCCAGCCTCAAATCTTGTCTGATTCTGAGGCTCGTAATGCTTTTTTCTTTCGTGCTTGAAGTGTAGGTGCTTGTCATTCATTTTGAATAATTTTCATTGACGCCATCCATCGGAAATTAATCGCACCAACCTCCGTCGACTCATGCGCAACAACTTTGTGAAAGAATGCACAGTTTACGATTTATTTTCTACAAACGCTTGAACTGACAGAAATTTTTCTGAACCACCCAGAACGTGTGATTTAACACAATTTCTTTGGGGTTATGCAAAGTCACTAGGTCGAGAAACCTAGCACCTTCCATTGATATGGAGAATATATAAGGTGGGAAATTTAAAAGTTTTAATTTAAAAATGCAATAAAACAAAAACCGTTTAAAATTTTGCAAAACTTGTTAGAAATGGACTATTTTTTTATTCATATGGCTGCCGGTACTGGCCTAACACTACCTCATTCGATGAATTTTCATATACTTTTTCGAGTGTATGGGGTCGTATCTCTTGAATGGTATCAAGAATTTTCGGCTTCAAATGCTCAATTGTCTCTGGTTTGTCGATAAAACACTTTTCTGTAACGGCGCCCCACAAAATATAGTCCAATGGTGAAAAATCGCAGCTTCTTGGCGCCCACTTCAACTAATTAAACGGTCATCAAACGTTTAACGGAATAAATCGATTGTGAAAAGTTACACCATCCTCTTGAAACCAAACATCGTTCACATCAATACCAAATTTTGTTTATTAACGTATTCACCAAGATGACAATGAGCTTCAACCGAAAAGATGTTTTTTTTTGGTAAAATCTACATCATCGTGCAGTTCCTCGTTGGCTCCAGTTTTCAATAAATCCCAACGTGACTCAAGCCTAAATCGATTCATTATGTTTTGAGAAGATAATATATTGAATTTTGTGACAGAATAAAATGAGATAAGTATTGCCATATAAGAAATAACCGATGGATCAAATTAAAAAATTTGGACTTATGGCGCTGCCAAAAATATTTGAAAATCTTTTCAAGTTCACTGTGCTACATGCTACACGGTTAGCGATACCATGAAGTTCTTGAAAGACGAGTAAGTAAACATTTTTAAAATGCGGAGTAGAACTTAGGCTGCCATACTTCTTTTTGGGAAGACATGAGAAGTGTAGCATGTACGAGTACACATCAGCCACAATTCTAACTGAAAAATAACATTACTGCTGCGTACGTCGTATAATCATTCGGGAATAATCTTTGAAAAGTAAATGTCAAGCATTCAATTTGTCATACAATAATTGCGTTTTTTCTTTTAATGGATACCCTATGAAAAGTCTACGCACAAGAAATTTTTCCTTTTTTTAATAAAAATACAATATTTGGAAATTTTTACATCCCAGATATACTTATACAATACATTCATTATCAATATACACTCAGCCACAAAAGTATACATACGGTTAACAAATTTCAGAAATTTTTTAACCAATCCGTTTTCGTTGAAAATCTCTATAATTGTCTGACATCTTTCTTCGATTTTAAGACGGTCTTTTGCATTGGTTCAGAAATTTGTGAAATTTGTTAATCGGATGTATACTTTTGTGGGCCTGTGCAGGGCCACAATTCAGTTCAATTTCAAAAAATTTTTAACCAATGCAATAGACCGTCTTAAAATCGAGGAAACTAAGTGTTTCAACGAAAACGGATTGGTTAAAAATTTCTGAAATTTGTTAACCGTATGCATACTTTAGTAACTGTGTGTACATGAAAATATGACAAGTTTTCTGTTTTTAGTACGGATTGTTAAATTTGGTAGAATCAATAAAAAAAAAGAAAATTAGATGACAAGAGTTAACAAATAGTTTTTTTAAGGCACGGGTTCAAAACCCAGGTCAGACATCCAAACGAAAGTATGAAAAAATATTTCTTCGGTGACTTCTTCTCAGCAGATTTCTGGCAAAAACTCTAAGAGTAAATAAAATTGCCATGAAAAGTTTCTCAAAAATATGTCGTTCAGAATCGACTTTAAACTGTAGGTCCCGCCGCTTATGTATAAAATTCTGACTGAAGGGTTGTAATGAGTAATTATGTATGTATATATGTAATTTTACACATTTTCTTTATTTATTGTTGTTTTAAAATTTTGAATAGTCTGTTTCAATATTCTTGCATTTTAATTAAGGATTTGTTTACCCGAAAGAAATTATTTGCATCGCCATGTGAATGTCCATACCATTGATTAAAAATTCCCAAAATTTTAATTTTACGGATGACTAAGTTTCGTTCTTGTTTCATTTCCTTTAATATTACCATCATCTTCAAATAACAGAGCAATCGACAGAAAAAATAAAAAAGAACGTAGAAGCGATACGGCATTCCTACTACACCCGAATATCTACCAAGTTGTATATTTAGTTGAGTAGACCTCAACGAATATTCAAAAGTTGTTTTATTTGAAAAAAAAAATATTCTTTTCAAATTTTCCCAAAAATTTATTGAACCGATCAAAAATGTCTTCCATATGTTATGAGTTTTGATCGGGTAAATTTAGAGAAAGTGCATTATTTTTCGCAAAATTTTATTAAAATAAATGTCAAACATATTTAAACAAATATTATTCTTAAAGTGCATTCTCTACTGTAGAGGTTAATTTTTCGTTTAATAAAATTGGAGAAAAAATTGCCGTAGTTCTTATTAAAAGAGAATAATAGTCGTGCCCTATTTTTGTGGTGAAGTGAGCGTCATGATACAAATGTCTACACAGAGAGCAATATTTTGAATGAACCTTAATTTTCTCATGTTGGCGATGACATCTATCAAACATATTTAATGAAATCAGTGAACAAACATCATTGTATTTTTTTCATCGCGTTAATGATGGCGAATTTTGAAACAGAAAATTATGACTTACGGAAAGTATTATGTTTTAAATTATAGTCAAGGCGCATAATGGTCACGCTCTATCTAAGTCAACCTGGAAGATAAACATGAAGTTTGAAAACACCGACTAGGCCACAAGACACGGCAAGGGAATTAGGCAAAGCAAAACCGTTTCAGGAGACAAAGGCTGGCTCTTTCCGACTACTATTTTTTTGCTTCGATTTATTGGATGAGCAGCACTGCAATTCAAACCAATCAGTCATCCTATTAACGACATTCTTTACTAAAAACAGTACGTTTGGCGTTTTTGGCTAACAGAACTCAGGCTATTATCAAGAATACTGGAATGTCGGTTCTGGTATTTCAAATTTGAAAATTTTTCAAATAAGTCCACTGAAGTGGAAAAAACGGCATTTGAATAATCACATACCTTGTGTCCAATTATAGTTTGAGCAACTGTGCATTTTTCAATCAAAATCTCGATTTATCCTTTGATCGATTAACGAATTATAATAATTTTAGAAATATTAAAAGAAAATCTAGTGATATTTTATATAGCTAGATAGATATTTTACCTCAGTGTGATATATCCAACAAAATGATTTCTGTATAACCAACTACATTTTATTAAATTCTTATTAATTTATGCCATTGGATTTTATGTAAACAATGCTTTATTACCAGTATCAATAATACTTCAATTAGTTCTTTCATTTAGCACAGCAAATATTAACACAAATTGATAAAACCGAATAAAATAAGACTGTACGAAATATTTGAAAAGTTGAAAATAGTTTAACTAGTGTACTACAGCATCTAACATTTCATTCTAAGATTAGAAAAAAGCAAACTTTATTTTGCAATTTAATTGCAACTGAATGCATACTAATCCTTAAAATCAAATAAAAAAGTTCAATAGTTTCATACAATTAAACGTGCTTAATTTAAATTTAAATGTTTCATGTTAAAGATTACATTTGGAGAGAAGGATTTTTGTCTTATCGCCTTATTGTGATAAACTATTCTAGTCTAGGTTTAAATTTTTATTTTAATTTCGTTCGCGGAAATATGCATACTGCTGCAAATAGTAGCTCACCTAACAAGAATAGTTTCTAGATTCTGTGTCTTGTCACGAGATGGTGACAAATGACATTCGATATATTGCTATGTTGATTTCTCCAATTGCTCTGTCAAAAGTATTGTAAATAAAAATCTTTCTTGATAACTGGTGCAGCGTATCTGTATGTCTGAATGTAAAAAATACAATTCTTTCATAGAAAATGTTCCAGCTACAAACATTTTCTTCGTAGTTAGAGAAGGTTTGCATTGGAGCTGCTGAATTAAGATTTGTAATGGAACCTCGCTTAAAAGAGTTTAAATTAGTATTTGAGAAGAGCATGGTCCGAATGGATAGTCCGAATGTTATGAAGAAAGATAACTTGGTTGAAGTTCTGTTAAATCTTGCTATACACTAAGCCGTAGTAGATTTTATAAAAACAAAATTTTAATTCAATCGATGATTGAAATCAATGCTTTGATTGAAGATTTTCTTCTTTAAAATATGTCAATAAAAGCTTCTTATTGACTTGGAAATAGAAGAAAATATTCCTTTTTCAGAAGACATACCACAAGTTTTACAACCAACTCAATTGGCGGTGGAGATCCAAAGTAAAAGAAGCACTAATCTATTAAGTGCTGATGCTATTGTTATTGCTTTGTGTTATGAAACTAATTCAAATGCTTTTTTTTGGAACAGAAAATGTTTAACTCTTTACATCAGGAAATAGATGAAAGAAGAGATAGAAATTGAATTTTTTTTAATTAATAAGATACCAACCATCAAAATACGCTCGTGTTACATATGAAACTAAATTATTGGCACTTCAAGAATAGCTTCAAAACTGTTTTAGTGGTGTTATAAAAGTGATTTGTCATTAAAAATATATTGGCAAAATAGAGTGCTGAAATTACAATACAAAATTCAATTAAATTCACCCCAAAATTCACAAAAAGTAGCCAATTTGGCTGAACAAAATTATGGGCCCATTTAAACAAAATTTTAAAATTCTATTCGTTTGTCCAATATTTTTCACACAATTTTATCTTTTTGTTGAATAAATAGTTTTCGTATTTTAAACTGTAAAAGTCAGTTTGACAAAACTTTTAAAATATCTAGAAATTTTGCTAGAAATGGCTAACCAAAAAAAGGAAACAACAGTGTCTTAGCGAAAAATTATTTAAATTTTTCAATCAAGGAAAATCATATGCTGAGACTAGGGAAATGATGGAAAGTACTCGTTATAGCGTTCGGAGTATAAAAGGAGACTCAACAGTTAAAGGTGTTAAACATTCAGGTCGCCCTGGAACTCTAAGTACCAGTCAATATAGGCAGATAATCAAAAATGCAAAGGTGTATCCAAAAATAAATCGCTGCAGGGTTATGGAAGAGATTGGGAAAGATGTTGGTCCCATAACGGTCAGAAAAGTGTTCCACAAGGCTAATTACTATTCTCGTGATGCTAGACGTAATATTTTTCTTTTATCAGTGAATCAAAAGAAACTTTTAGAATTCTCTGATGAGAGCAAGTTTAATATTTTCCGCTCTGATGGCGGTCTAATGGTGTAGAGACAGCCCAATGCAGAGCTTGAAAAACAAAACCTTGCTTCTAGGGTAATTGTGTGGGAGTGTATGTCTGCTGCAGGGGTTGATGAACTAGTATTAATTACGGAAATAATTGACAAATTTCAGTACATATTTGAATATTCTTAAAGAAAAAAGATGCAGGTTCTACCCGCATTCACCTTTCAACATGACAATAACCCAAAACATTCGGCTCATATTCTCCGTATGTAGCTTACGTACAATGTTTCGCATGCACACACCACAATCGCCCAACCTCAGCCTAATAGAGCATTGCCGGCAAGAGGTTAATATACGAGTGGAAAAGCTAGCCCTAATTGAAGAGTAGCAAAATATCGGATCAGATCTCACAAAAAAGTTGATAAATTCTATGCCTAAACGACTGCAAGCAGTTATAGGACAGAAGGGTCTTCCAATTAAATATTAATTTTTTAATTATTTATCAAATAATTTTTTTAATTTTTAATAAAATGTCCTAATGATTTAGTTCACTGAAATCAAGTATTTTTTTATATTTTTTTATATTTAATAAATAATGACATAAAAATGTTAAAATTTATTTGATAGTTTTTTGTAGGCAATTCATCATTCTATCTGGTCAAAATACTTATTTAAAAGTAGTTTTAAATATTCCCTGAAATCGGTCTAAAATGAATTGAAATTCTTGTGCCAATAATTTACCTCGCCTCTGCATGTGGAAAATGAAATTGATATTTAAGTTTCAAATAATGATCATATTTGCCAATTCTAATAGCAACAAAAAACAAAAAAAATTGGTTTGCGACATTGTTTTTTTAATTAGTATTAAGTATTAGAAGTCGCCGTACTCTAGTAGGTAGTGTGTTGGCTTATTACACATAAAACCAGGGTGCAAACCACAGGCCAGACATCAAAACAAAATACAAAAAGTATGTCTTCGGCGACTTCCTCTCAGCAGATTTCTGGCAAAAACCTTAAGTTTCTCAAAAATCTGCCGTTCGGAGTCGACTTTAAACTGTAGATCCCGCCACTCATTTATAAAAATTAAACTAGGTCGTAATCCTTACTGAAGGATTGTAATGGCCAATTGTGTATGCACTTATGTATGAGATGAGAAACTCTGCCAGCTGGAACAACAAAGTGCAATTAAAATGAAAAGGAAATTTAAACTCCTTTAAAAAACACAAAACTTATTACATATGACGTTGACGATAGGAATTGGTATTTGTAGGAGCAAAAATAAATGTGAATAGATTTACGTTCTAAAAATTAATTTTCTCATGGGTGATGCACTAAAACCAAACTCCACTGTATCTAACGTTTTAGGAATGTTGTACCGAACGGAAAGATATTTATTCCCTAATGCCATGCAGGAGCATTGTATATTATCAACATAAAAACATTCCAACTATGCATATGAGCTTATAACGAAAGCAGACACATTTGCACTATCCTCTGAGAATGCAAAGATATACGTATTTACAGCACACACATACACAGTTATATGTTCATAGTAGTATATAAGCACAGATACAGTTGATATAGACGCATCTGTTGGATATTGCAGAAGACACATCAGTCACAAATAAGAGATATGTGCACCAAAATAATTTTTAGACTCCAAAACAAGAGAGTAACCGGATCCATACGCACTAAATGGGTTACCCCTTTCCATTTACTGCTCTTTGGACAGTCCAAATTTTAGTAGCAGCTAACTTTATTAAAATTAATTCTTTTAAAATTTATTTATTTTTCTATTTTATTTTTATTTTAAGTTTTATATGGGCCGCCCTAAATATTTAACACGTTGTCATCTTCTAATATGACTTTTAGTTTCATTCAAGGAACAGCATTTCTACTTCAGTATTGACTGCACAAAGCAGTGTACATTTCTACTACCGAAGATATGTGAAAAAATTTTATTCGGTTTGCAACCATTAATGGTGATGGTAACCACAATGTAACATGGTAACATGCTGTCGTCTCGTATTTGCTTTTGCATTCCATTTGTTTTTTTTTTATTCTTACAAAAAAGAGAAAAATTTGAAATAACTTTCTTCATTCATTTACATACCATTCATGTGTACGTATATTAATTGTATTGGTTTGTTTGTATGTTTGCTTGATTCTTTATAAGAAAGCTATGGGTACTTACAACACATCGACAACCTTTCAGAAATTGTCCCCGAATACTACAAATAAAAAGCAGTAAGAATCCAGCAGCTATTAGAATACGAGGCTAAAATCTAGCGACTGCAACCTATCAAAATATAATGCATGTGTCCATATGAAAATTATTACATAACATGGATGATGAAACACAACTATTAACAACACAAATAAAGCTTTAGTGTCATAACTGATAAAGGACTACACATTTATATTACCAAATGTTGCTTATTTAAATATCTCAAGGGCCGCACGAAATACCCTTCACTGTGATATAAAGATTGCAACTCCTCTTGATTGATAACAAAGCGTAGGGAGTGGCCATCAGAAATTTTCCCGTTTAATGACTTAAAACGTGTGTCGCATCTAATTTTGGTCTCATTACTAGTAGTAATATATTCGCGCAATCGACGAAGTACTTTTTCAGAAATGAGTAGGTATCATCTTTACGACATAAGTAGACCTCAACAGAATATTGTCATTAATTGACTTGAACCAGAGTGTTCGATAGGCTGGGTCTGACACTCTCCCGACCATAGCCGGAACTAGAACGGGGACTTATGTTCGCAGTTGCATCGTTTCAATTTCCCTAATCTTCTAGGACCGAATGGAGCAGCGTATTATAGACCAAGAATAAATAACGCAAAGCTAATTTGTGGTTGCGACCGAGCATTGTTTTGCTTTTATTCGATGAATTCAGAGTTTTTATACACAATTCATGCCGATCTGATATCATGTTGAAACATTTAGCGCTGGTGGTAATTCTTTTTAAATCTCCTTTAAAGTGAGTGATCTTTAATAGATGTGGATCATAATTACTCGTAAGTAATTATAATCGTTAGGTGAAGGAAAAAGAAAGAATTAGGATTATTTCGATTTCTTGAGATATGTCATTTTAAGAGAGAAAATCTTACCTTTTTTCTAGAGATGATGCGAATGTAATAAAACATTTTCCCTTCTTTTCAGGGTTGGTTAGAATCAAATACAATATGCTCTTTATTATGTACAAATTCACATTTGATTTTAATTAAATATAATTCAATGTAATTTTAAGAAAATTTAATATTACAATAAGTACACTTTAGGAAACTATAATTTCGGTAAGCATAATGTAGACAATTGGGTTTAATTCAATTTATTATAACACTGTAGGTAAATATCAATAATTTAATACAACACTTTGGGTAAGTATAATAATTTTTCTTCTTTTGACTTTTATATAGATTTTTAAATGTACATGTTTTATTCAAACCTAGTTTGAACATATTGCAGGCCTTGGGCTTAAACACAAGAAGACCTCTCGCCTGGAGGTGTATTGCAAAGTACTTGTACCAGAGACTTATTGGCTTTGACAATGATTTTGATATCTGGCGTTTCGGACAAAGTCGATGGTAGTGTTTCTGTCGTTGATTCTCTCTTATGAACCCTTTTATTTTTTTCAGCCCTTTCAGGAGTTGAATGGAGTAAGGTATGGTGGAAGTTGTCGCACCTTTTACACATATCCAAAGAAGTGCATGATTGCAAGTCGTGGCCCCTAGCTACGCATTTTTCGCAGTATGCCTATCGACTATTTCCTGCCTTTTATTGACAGACATTTTAAGGAACTGGTGGCAAAACCTTAATATTCCACTCATTTCGGCAAAATTTAATCGGATTTTGTGTAACGATCTATGCCTACATGACGTCTATTAGAATTGATTTTGTGGTTCCGGCGTGTGATTATGAATCTGCGATAAGTCCTAAAAGAGAAATTATAAATTTTTCAAGCTGAAATTAGTAAGAAATTGAGTCATATTTGAAAATATTAAATATTATTATTATGAGAAAAAAGCGAATTCTATTGAGAATTTGAAGGTGGTTTAGAATTTATTTTTATTTAGAATTTTTATATAGTTTAATTATAGGTCTAGTGATAATTCCTGACGATGTGGGAATATCTGTTGTACGCACATTCCTATCCGATTCTGGGTATGTATTTTCAATTACGAGATCTCCTACATGTATATTAGCAACTGAGAACCTACATTTACATCGCTTCTGGAGTGTCTTTAAATAATCTTCTTTCCGCCGAATTGCGAATTGGTGATGAAGTGCTTTCAGCTTTTCCCATCTGTTAATTACAAACATTGCCTGCCAATTCTGTTCTGGGAAAGCCATTAGAGGGGCTCCTTTTACGAAATGACAGTGTAGATAATGGGCGAGAATTCATAATTCCTTCTATGCGAGGTAGAATAGTAGAAAATTCTTCAAAGGTAAAATTTTGATCACCAGCAATTCGCTTCAAGTGAAATTTGAAGCTCTTTACAGCAACTTCCAATAAGCCACTTATGTGTGGATCATGAGGGGGAATAAATTTCCATTCAAAGCCATATATTATGTATTTCTTAGCCAGGGCTGCTGTTTTTACAAACATATTGTTACGTTTTTACCTATTTAAAAACGTTTAAATATGAGTTCGTTAAACAAATATGTCTTTAGTTTTTCTTAAACTCTCTTTATTATTTACAGTACTTTTGTGTGCCACCGTATAGAACTTAACGATACAACAATAATAATCTGTTTATTCACTTTACTAGTTCACACAGTATTCGCTAGATCTTTACAACCACGACTTATTTTGTTCACACGCAACTTTACACAAGGCTGACTGAATTAACTCTGACTGCTGCTTGCTTTGTCCAGCCCTTTTATAGTCCGCACGCACGTATGATCAGTATGATGAACGTTCTCGATGTGGAAGGTTCTCGCTCGCGCCTTCTCGAGAACTCTATTGCTAGTACATTGTTGTTTGTGTACTTTGCTTATGTTGTCCGTTACATACTTATCGTAGCTGGTTTACTTTATGTTGTTGTTGCTACCTGGTTCGTTGTACACATGTGTGTGTGCAGCTTTAGATAATCAACACGTTCGTTGTATTCTTAGGGTTAGTGCGTATTTGTGTCGTGTGTATTGTGTTGGTGTTGCTGGTAGCTTTTGTTTATCGTTTTTTTTTTTTATTGTTAAACGATATTAGGTCGTTTCGATTTATGTAACACTGCCGCCCTCTTAAGCCTGTTCGTCCCGAATAGGCTCATTATCTCTTTTCCCATATTTTGCCAGTCGCTCTTTATGTACGACCTTCATTTTTGTCCGGGGGCTGCCAGCTTTCCGTACCCTGTACACGACATCGTTTAACCGTTTAATTATTTTATACGGTCCATCCCAGCTACTTTGTGACTTTGGGAATAATCCTTTCTTCCGCGTTGGGTTGTAGAATAGCACCAGTTGTCCTTCATGGAAACACTCCGTGTTTGCTGCACGATCATACCTGGCTTTCATTCCATTACTGGATATAGCACTAAGCTCCAAATTGCGCCCGAGTTATACTGTTGCAGCTGACCTTGACTTCTTTTTACTGGACCTTTAGATGCAATACATTGGATACAGTTTGCTATCCAATCCCCTACTGCTTGCTGACATCCAACCCAATAAAAACGTCGTTTTAGCCTTTCCAACGTCTTTGTCACTCCCAGATGTCCTCCGCTAGCTCTATTATGGGACTCCTTTAGTATTTCTTTCGTCTTGGAGGAAGGCACTACTAATAGGTTGGATAAGGTCTTGCCATCAGCGCTTTCCCAACGTCGATATAAGCATCCGTTTATCAACCGTAAACTGTCCCATAGTGCCCAATACGCTTTTGTAAGAGGACCTTCTCCGGATATCTCATTGCTGGTAGGTCGTTTATCCTCTTCCTTAGCTGCTATTATCTTCGCCAGTATCGGGTCACTCTTTTGTGCTTCGGACCAGTCTTCATTGGCTTCGATCTGCATTCGCCGGACATCAACGGTGGATTCCTTCTTCTCAGCCTTTACATAATGATTACGCTCCAAATTACGATATCGGCTTGATAGAGCATCAGCCTTGCCATGTTTTGTGACTCTTCGTTTTGTTAATGGCGATGGTTCGGAATCAGCTCTGATCTTCTTGCGTCCTCTTCTAACTTTTATAACTTCAGTATTTTCTGCAGTTGTGTAAGTGTCCGAGGACTTTTCGATTTGCATATTAACCTCTATTCTCGGTACTTTAGACACAGGACGATCCTCGATATTTTCAGGCTTTCCGCGCCTTTTCTTGGAACTACTCGTTTCAGCGTAGTGTTCATCAGTAGCCTTAGGCGTAGCAATGGCACGTCGTCTTTTTGGTGAGACCAGTCTTGATCTTTTCCGTGGCGCTTTACAGTTTCTTTGGAAATGGCCACCCTTTCCACAGTTGAAGCATTTGGGTTTAGCTTTTTGTCCGTTTTCTCTCAAAGCTTGCTTCACCATCTCCTTAATTTTAGTTAAAAGGCATTCATCTTCCTCCACGATTTCCATTCTTCGCACTTTGCTTACTTGTGGTCTAGAAATAGCTCGCGCGGTCTCCTGGGCGAGTGCGAAGGCCACGGTCTCTGCAAAGGTTGTCTTCTGTGTGGAACATACCGCCAGTTTAATGTCAGGATCTCGTATACCATTGACAAACGTCTCGGTCTTAATGTTGTCTATCAGCGGGTGGTTTTCTCCGGGGTATGTGAGCTGCACTAATCTCTCAACCTCCATTGCAAAGGCTTGTAATGACTCATTTGCCTTTTGCGCCCGGCATCTCAACTCCATGCGGTATAGTTCTCGTTTGTGCTCATCGCCAAATTTACGCTGCAAGGCCACCATTAAGTCGTTGTAGTTGTTCCTGCTGCTGGCTGACATGGTTTCTAGAATCTCAGCTGCGACACCTTTTAACGCCAGAATTAGTTCTACAGCCTTCTCTCCATCGTCCCATCCGTTTCTGCTGGCTACTGTCTCAAATTGGAATTTGAATACGGATAGGGGTGAGCTACCATCAAAGGAAGGTGGTTTTATCCTGCCAGTACTTTCTGATACTACTCGCACTGGTTCCGGTCGCTGGCTTTGGAGGTGGTTGATCTTCTCCTCCATTATGACTAGTTTTCCGTCAACGGACTTTTCCAAGTCTGACACCTTCTCTTCGACACTGGTAATTCTTTTACTGACTGAGTTATGTATTTCGTGCAGCTTCTCTGTGGTCGCTTCAAGTTCATTCTCGATTTTTGACAAAAATTTTTGTTCTCTATGCTCCATTTGTTCCATAATTGCTGATTGCATTCTTTCCATTCTTCTTTCACTATCTTGTCGCGACTCAGCCAAAAGTTTCCGATTTTCGGCTCTAGATGCTTCTTGTACTTCAGCCAGAAGTTTTTGATTTTCGGTTCTAGAAGCTTTTTGCACTTCAGCTAGAAGTTTTTGATTTTCGCTTCTAGAAGCTTCTCGTACATCAGCAAATAGCTTCTGATTCTCCGCTCTAGAAGCTTCTTGTGCATCCGTTAATACTTGCATCTTTTCCATCATAGCGGCTAGCAACGAATTTATGTCGATACCGCTAGGGGTTGCGGTTCTCTCGTTCTTCTTCATCCTCGAACTCGTAGGAATCGATGTCGATGTCCTGAAGCTGCAGATGTTCCCTTAATCGCCTTTGCAGTTCATTTTTCGTGCCCATTGTTGGCAGCTCGAGTTTACCCAACTCCCGTTTAAGCCGTTCCACTTTTAGCTCGCAGAGTTTCATCTTGATTTTGATTTTCTCCTTTTTTTCTTAATTATTTATTTATTTTTACTTTTGGATTTTGCAATCCCACTTCTGACACCAATTATTACGTTTTTACCTTTTTAAAAACGTTTAAATATGAGTTCGTTAATTGCAACCAAAGTAAAAACAAATGAGTCTTTAGTTTTTCTTAACTGTCTTTATTATTTACACTACTTTTGTGTACCACCGTATAGAACTTAACGATACAACAATAATAATCTGCTTATTCACTTTATTAGTTCACACAAGTATTCACTGGATCTTTACAACCACGACTTATTTTATTCCCACGCAACTTCACACAAGGCTGACTGAATTAACTCTGACTGCTGCTTGCTTTGCCCAGCCCTTTTTAGTCCGCACGCACGTATGATCAGTATGATGAACGTTCTCGATGTGGAAGGTTCTCGCTCGTGCCTTCTCGAGAACTCTATTGCTAGTACATTGTTGTTTGTGTACTTTGCTTATGTTGTCCGTTACATATTTGTCGTAGCTGGTTTACTTTATGTTGTTGCTACTATGACGAACCAGGTTCGTCATACATATGTGTGTGTGCAGCTTTAGATAATCAACGCGTTCATTGTATTCCTTGTGTTAGTGTGTATTTGTGTCGTGTGTTTGTGTTGGAGTAGCTGGTAGCTTTTGTTTATAGTTTTTATTGTTAAACGATATTAGGTCTTTTCGCTTTGCGTAACAATATGTTGAACGATTGAATGAACACTTCGATGTCTACTTGCCTTGTGTTTGAACAAAGTATAGTGTTTCATAAAGCCGCTATACAAAATGTTTACAATGTAATCTATTTCAAATCGTCGTCAATGTTTATTTATTTATAGTTGATGCATTGTTTGGTATCTTTGCATATCTACATAATCTATATACCGTAGTAGAACTGCATACAAACTTTGTATTAATACATTTTGACAGTCAGCCATTCATTCTTTTCATTCTTCGATCAAATCACGAAATCAGTATTGCCTATTCTGAAGACCTTCCAGTATCATTAAGCCGATAGATTATAGGAGTGAAATATTGAAAGATTTTATTTAGAAATTAAACATATTTTAAATCAAAAATTAAAAAAATAACACTTTCATTGAGTAATCGTAGCTGACAAACAATTTCTGATAGAAAAATTAATTTTTATTGCAAATTGTATGAAGTAAAATCAAGAACTCTGTTATTTGTGTTATGGGTCAATGTAATGATCATTCTGAAATACTTTTTAAAGTACAAAAAAGTTTGATATCAAGTCTGTTCCATACAACATATCACAGCAGGTGACGTTAAAATGTTTACAGTTCTTTATGCGGAAGAGAGAAAACGTCCAAACATACAGAGCACATAATTTGATAAATATAATAAAAGGAGAATGAACGATAAGAATTGTGGGTGTGTATGTTATTGGCTATGTGGTCAGTGCTCTTGTCCCAATAAAATGTGAACGATATTGTCAGAGGTCGTTATATACATATGTACATTAGGGTGGCCCCGTTTGTATGGAGAAAAAATAAGGTATAGATGTTCCCAATTAAAATGAAAGTTTGATTCATTCTAAGACTACGCTTCTCAATTTTTTCGTCCTGGGGTCAATATTTGATGAGCTGAATCAAAGTGTAAAAAGGTCCTTTTTGAGGTTTTTTGGATTTTTATCATATTTCTTCCAAAGGAACTATATATAAATTTGGTATCATATGAAAGGTCTTTAAGAGGCGCTTTCAATAGGTTATCAGAAATTTAAAAAAAAATTTTGAAAATTCAATAATTTAGAAAATTTCAGACAAAATTTTTTTCATTTTAATTTTTTCATAGAATTTATTTAACTAAATTTCTGGATTATAAAGACTATGTAATTTAACCAAAATGCTTTTTTCCGTTTTTCAAAATTCAATCTAGTTCAATTTTTATTAAAATTTTTAAACATAATTTCTTCTCTATCTGACAACCTCTGTTAACTCAATTCATATATGTAATGGGCATCAAAATAACGCATACAGCTTTCTATTGATGTATAATTTCTTATACTTTTATTTTGTTATACAACGAATATTTCAATTTAAACCAAAACATTTGCGATACATCCCGCTATAATGTAATTTTCTTGTTGTTCCTTAAGAACTATTTATTATATATATTCTTATTGTATTTGTATATTATTTGCTTAATGATAAATATTGGTTAATAGTTGTAACTAAAAAATATAAATTTTATTTTAAAAAATATTTTAATATTAACATAATTTTTTCATATACATTTATTAACAAATGCGTTTACATGAGTTTATTCTGTAGCAATATGAGAAGGTCGATTTTTTCCGATTACTGAAAGCATGAATTGACTGACAAAATGTACAAATCGTTTTGTATTTTGTGAGAATTTTTGAGAAACTTTTCGTGGCAATTGTACTCTCAGAGTTTTGGCAGAAATTTGCTGAGAGGAAGTCACCGAAGAAATTTTTTTTTCATATTTTCGTTTTTGATGTCTGAACCTAGGTTTTGAACCGTGGCCTTACGCCTAATAAGCCAACACACTATCTACTAGACTACGGCGATTTCAGAGGTTGTTGCCTTCGCATATTCCATCCTTCGATTTGAGACCAGTTTCTTTATATTTCAAAAATTTTGGTTGTGGGGTAGGTCAGTAGGGCGCACTTTAAATAAGACAACTTTAGGGGCTTTCTTCTTACCTCATACAGACGAACCAAATATCAAATAAATTTGTTAAGGCTTGGCAGCTCATTTAATTTGGAAACATTTTCATAAGTTTTGAGTTTTATTTTCAAATCAGCTATATTAGGAGCTTGATATAAAACAGATTTATTAAGTTTACCGTCTGTTATACCTTCAATGATATATTTAATGACACTTTCTTTATTTAATCTGACGAACTAATTTCTATAAAACTATGAAGTTATTCAACATATGGGGAATTCTATTGCCGTATACCTTACTCTAAGCTCTTTTATAAACGCGACCTTAAAAGATGGCCAGTTTCGAATTGTGTTTTGTTACCGAAAATATATACTAGCTACACCCGTAAGTAAGTAATATATATATCTGCAGTTCATTCCAGTCTGCCGTAAACTCATAGTCTTCAACCAGGTTGTAATAACTTGTTGTCTTTCGTCCGAGAATTTCGACAAACTGTTCTCCACGTCTCTTAAGGCAAAAGAAACAGAAAAATAGAAATTTCTACCACTACCTATTGCCTAGCAACAGAAGACTTTTCGTCAAATTACAAATTGAAGATACTATACAAAAAAATAATTTAAAAAATGTTAATTACGGTTCTTATAAGAATAATAATAAAGAAAATGAAAATTAGAATGAGGTTTACATATGTATATGAATGAATATTTAAATTAAAATAGAAATATTTCAAATACATATTAATTTCAAATTGTTTGACACTTTTTCTATTCTTTTCAAATTGTTTTTAAACAAAATTTTTGTATTTAGTTATTATAAGCACAAATTGAGCTTATAAAACAATTTTACTTTATTTAAATCTGGTAATCGCCTGCTTGATGTACGGAGACTAATTTGAGGCAGTGTAAGTTTAAGTGTAAAACCTAGTTTAATTTCTTTTGTTACTTGAATATATAATTTTTGAGAATTTTTATTTTTTTTGTTAATTAATATAAAAATTAAATAAAATAACGGGATTTTATAGAAAAGTTTATAGTTTCGCCGTAAGAGAAATTTGAACATTTTCAAATACCTACCTAGTCGCAGTTGGCGTTTTTCTATACCCATTTTCCATTTGTTTCTATGCTGGAACTCTATATTCGCTTTTCCAAAGAAAAGCAAATGATTGTTGTAGGACTTAATGCCGATCCCAGCGTTTCTGTAAGGATATGTTCTCCAGAGGATTTATTAGTCTCTCCTGACACACCATGTGTTCCTTCACCTTTTTAACAAGTTTCTGGACAAATGTTTGGCCACCGAAAACTGATTAACATCTGGTAATTTGTGTCTGTAATTTGGTTATCCACTCAATATAACTTCTAAACCCATCGTAAATGTTATATCAAGCAATTGTCCACCTCTTGGTGTAAAAAATCAGGCTCCACAGAATTGTAGTTGCCGTCTGATGGTTTTGCTTCCAGCTTCAATATACGATACAAGGTGATGTTGGTTTTGTAACTCTATAGTAAGAAGTGTGTATTTAAACAATGGCAAAACCAAAATTAAATGACAAATAAAGAACAAAACTGAAAACATTAGACAACATTTTTTATGATAGGCCCAACCTACAGTATGAGAAATTGTCAAAAACTTATTCTACCTTACGTTCTCGTTCCAAATCTGCTGTAGTAACACTTTTCTTTTGCGTGCTCGTGTATATAATCTGTGTGTATATATTTTTTGTTTTTTTTTCTTGTTAAGGAGACGAATCAGATATGTTCGGTAATTGAGAATTAGAAATGTGGTTAAATTGCTGCTGTTGTTATGAACGTAAATTTTGGTTGTGCCAGTTTCGTGTTTGCAATTGAAATGAAGTACAATTCTCGTTTACTAGACAGATGTTGGATTTTTTGTTGTAGAAATACGAAAACCATTTTTACGATAACGATGAATTTGAAAGAAATGTATCCGTAAGTAACAACTGGAAAAGGAAAAATGGATGAAATTGTATGTTCTTTTAGGTATAGCAAAAAAAATCCAATTACAAAAGAGCTTAATGTTCCCTTTCGATTTGTGCTATCTGCTCATTAAATTTGTAAAAAATATTGAAAATAAAATGGTACACCAACAGGCTTCCATCAACTATTTACAGAATCTTTGAAAGTTTTAAAATGTTACCTTTTTAGTAGCCACTGCACTCTCAGTGATCATCCTTAACCCTATTCTTACTGACAGAAAAATGTAACAAATCTTACTAACATGAGCCTCTAAGGCTCGGATATAAAAACTGGGGGTTTCATCTTACGAAAAAAAAAAAAAACGTTTTAGCATCCTTTTTATACATAACAAACATTTTCACTCCGTACGAAATATATACGGAATTAATGTTTTTAACTCTTATATTCAAACATACGAATAAATTGATTTATAATTTAAATAAAAAGGAATTTCCCAACGTTAAAGTAGGCTGACCAGAGAGATCATCTTTTGCACATAAAAGGATACTTTATGCATGAAAGATAACCATCTTTATAAATAGAAATGCCTTATAAAGATATGATGAAGAACATATTTAATCAAAAACTTTCAAAAAATAAGAACTACTTTATATGTGCCTATGAGGATCGTGTCAGTATTTAACGTAACATTTTTGTATTTCAATCTCTAACAGACGGAAATTTTTAAAAATTCTCAATTTTTTTCAATGAATTTTTTTGTAACTTAGCTGTTAAATAAAAGTAATGAAATATGGTTGCGGTCTGTTAAATATGTCTTTCGTTATATGATTTGATCATCAAAATGAGCATTACAGGCTCGTGTTAGTAAGATAGGGTTAACTTAGTTCATCAAATGCTGCAAACAAAGAAAAATTATTATATCCCCGCATTCATAAACAGATGTTTGGGGAAAAGGGAAACGTAAGAAAAAAGGTTCCTCCATCAAAATTGCAATTTTTGTATGTTGTTAAAGATTTTTATTTAATTCACGCTTATATGGAACACAAACGCTTTAATTTTGGAAACAAAAATTATGTGTATGTGGAGTGGCAATGTGTGAGTTTTCTTTTTTAATTTCCGTTAGTGAGGAAAACACAGCATACGTAACATATTTATGGTTTTTCTAAATTCACACATCTCGCACAGTGGGCAATATAAAAGCAGTCAGCTGAGGTTGTGAAATGGAATTTTTCACAGCCGGTAGAAACAGTATGATGTGCTTAATTTACTGTCATCCGGTTGCCAGCAAATGCTAGACAGATTCTTCTTTAATTGGAAAAAAGTATGAAATTTAAAATTGGAATAGTAAAAGGCATAGTAGTGAAAGAAAGGGAAAAATAAAAGCAAAAAAGATGTAATACACTCTTAATATCATAGCACAGTTATAAATTTAAAAACATAATAAAAGAGTAATTATTTTAATGAACTGATTGCAGGGTGGTAGGGCCGGTTCTAGGGTTAAAAAATAAAATAATTGTATTACTTAAAAGTGATGAAATGTATGGAATAACTTTACGAGTGCAACAAAAAAGATTGGAAAGTAAGTTATGATATTCCAATGTTTTACATACAATATTTTTCAAAATTTTCAAAAATTCATTGACTATTAATTCAATGTCGATTACAGACAGCAATTGGAACTCAGTTGCCATATTGGCAACTACAAAATTATAATTGCTTTTAATATCTTTATAGAGCAAAAACGGTAAAATAAAAATTCTATAAAAATAAATCGAGCCATATTCTCCAAAAATATGTAACAATCAAAATTAGAATTTTACAGGACAAGGTTGTTTTTTAATAAATTCAGTTTTAATGTTTTGTGTGATATATTTAATTTTAATAATTTTGTTTTTGTGGGTTAAATTTTTTTTTGCTGTTGTGTTGGCAAGCGACCAGTAAAAAAATGTGTGGTTTAAACAAAAATTTATTTTAATGAAGTGGCTTCCTGTTCTTGTTTATTGAATTTTTACTTAGTCTTGTAACTTAGTGTATACTGAACAGCCTCAAATTGTTCATGTTTGTTTCATGTGATCATACCTTTGAAATGCCATTCCTTTTGAATTCCGCTGTTCCCTGTCAAAATGTTAACACTGGTATATTGGCTTGTTGTGCCAGTGAATTTAGTCGTTACATTGAGAACGATGATTGTTAATCGGTATGTTTTGAATATGAGTGTGCTGTGTTTAGCACATTTGTTCAAATATTCAGTCAATAATAGTGTTTTCCACTACTTTAATGTACCTACCGGTCCGATAAAAAAGACTTAAAATTTTTTGAAGAATCTGGTAAGCAAACGGAAAACAGAAAAAATAGTTTAGAGGCCTTGTTAACTATTAAGCCAACATCTGTTGAAAGCGAGAGAGTTTTCTCTCTCGCGGGTCAATATGTTACCAAAATTATAAACCGACTTTCATATGAATCAATAAACGCATTGACGGTTTTAGAAACTCATTTTAAAAGCATTCAATAAATATGTTAATAGATATATATGTAGTTTTTTATGTTTTATGTATATATTTTTAACTAGTTTTTAAAATACATACATACATACATAACATAATTGGTCATTACAACCCTTCAGTCAGGATTACGACCTAGTTTCTCACACCACTTATGTTGTGTGTGTTAATTTTATACATGAGTGGCGGGACCTACAGTTTAAAGTCGACTCCGAACGACAGATTTTTGAGAAACTTTTCATGGCAATTTTATTTACTCTCAGAGTTTTTGCCAGAAATCTGCTGAGAGGAAGTCACCGAAGAAATACTTTTTGTATTTTATTTGATGTCTGGCCTTGGGCTCGAACCCTGGCTTTTCGTCTAATAAGCCAACACACTACCTACTAGACCACGGCGACTTCTAAATACATGGAATTATTTTTTTTTTTTTTTAAGAACTGTACCTTTTATATCGTTCTATTCAATAGAATCTATTGTTATTTTGCTTTATGTTCTTGATATCATTAATATGAATTTAAAATAAAAAATACATACTCAACAAAGTAAATATATGATTTTATGTTCTAGGTTTCCCGGGAAATGAGTAAGTCCGGGAAATGAAAAACACTGGTCAATAGTCATTGCCATAACCAAATAGATTTACTTTAATCTAAAAATTTTACCTTTTTATTCCAAAAAAGATAAAATTAAAAGCATAAAGTTTATGTTTTTTCTTCCATAATATTGTAATACATACATAATACATAAATCGAAACGACCTAATATCGTTTAACAATAAAACGATAAACAAAAGCTACCAGCTACACCAACACAATACACACGACACAAATACGCACTAACACTAAGAATACAACGAACGTGTTGATTATCTAAAGCTGCACACACACATGTGTACAACGAACCAGGTAGCAACAACAACATGGAATGAAGTGAACCAGCTACGACAAATATGTAACCTGGCAGCGGCTGGTACATAACATAAGCAAGTACACAAACAACAATGTACTAGCAATAGAGTTCTCGAGAAGGTGCGAGCGAGAACCTTCCACATCGAGAATGTTCATCGTACTGATTGATACGCGTGTGTGCGGACTATAAAAGGGCTAGACAAAGCAAGCAGCAGTCAGAGTTAATTTAGTCAGCCTTGTGTGAAGTTGCGTGTGAACAAAATAAGTCGTGGTTGTAAAGATCTAGCGAATACTTGTGTGAACTAGTACAGTGAATAAACAGATTATTATTGTTGTATCGTTAAGTTCTATACGGTGGTACAAAAGTAGTGTAAATAATAAAGAGAGTTTAAGAAAAACTAAAGACATATTTGTTTTTACTTTGTTGCAATTAACGAACTCATATTTAAACGTTTTTTTTAAAAAGGTAAAAACGTAACAATATTATCAAAAACAAACAATAGAAACAAAAATAAATAAGAAATATGTGTACAAAATAAATCTTCACAAAAAAATTACAAGCTACTATGCCATCCAATATTACAATTTATACCCCTTTTGGGGCTACGTGCCATACTTGTGTCGTACTCCTTTGCATGTAACTTCGAATGTGCAGCATATTAAAGTTTTATTAACTACAATTATAATGTTTATTCTGAAAGCAAAACAATGTTTAAAAAAATGAAAGAATTTTAACAGCCGTGTTAAATTACTTACGGAACCATAGCATTGCTGATTTATCACTGTAGAAATATAATACAGAAGATTTATACGTACGTAAGCAAAGATATAAAGAGGTAAATGGTGTAAAGATTTAAAAATATTACAGCGATGTAGCCGTATTCATATTACACTTACAACATGTGTGAAGTAATTTATTAACATAAATGTCGGATACAATACTTATCTTAAATTTTATTCAAGAGAAGGGGCACTAACTTTATAAATTTCAACAATTGTAACATTTTAAAATTATTGTATTTTTTTAAATTTATACTTTGTTTTATTACATTTTAAAAATGAGGCTGAACTATTTCTCTTGCCTTTCGTAAAAATATAAAAGAATTTTCTTTTTCTTTTCTTACATTTTTAGCGATTAACATTTAAAAGTTAAAAAAGATACTGAACTAATTTTTTAATAAAACATAATATTTTAGTTGATTCTATGATTAATAAATACGAGTACAACATATTTTCTTACATAAATATGTATCAAATTTTTTACAAATCGACAGACTCTTTGTTTGCTATCAGTTTATATCTAAAAACAAAAAACAAGTACTTGATGTGATATTTACGATATCTACAAGACTATACATACATAAGTAGGTAGTTCACAAAACCAAAATTAATCGGCTGAACTAGATGAACTACATAGATTACTGAGGTAAATTCAAGTAAAATTCCAATCTCAACCCACCACTGATATCTTGTGTGCTAATTTGATCCTTGAGTGGTGGCACCTACGGTTTAATGTCCACTTATTTACCCCAGAGTACAAGTTGAGCCACGGACTCTCGTCCAAAAAGGCAACAAAATATTTACTAGACTACGACGAATTTTGAAATAACTAAGAAGTATATATGCATGTACATGTTTTAAAGTCGATGAACCTAATTAAATTGCTTTCGTAAGCAGTAGCAAAAACTTTAGTATTTAAATATTAATGTAGATCAGCCTAAGAACTAAATTTTTTGTTAGAGAAGATATCTACCGAAGATGCAAGTGGCTGTATGTGGTTAAATTTAATATTTAAATAATAATCGAGAGCTTTATAATTTTGCTATTGCCGTATTGGTCGATTCTTAAAATTCTTAAACAATTATTTGAGACGTAAAGAGTTTGAGTTCTAAGTTCTCGTAATAGCTTCACCGCCAAGGTCTTAGTCAATACTACAATAACTCATAAAGTTATGAAAGCGTTGAGGTACCTGAACAATAAAAAAATGCATCGCTATCATATAATAGGGAAACCCAACAAGTTCGTCAAATCAACGATTTAAAAATAATAATTTCTACGACGAAATGTATTTTAATAACGATAGTCGAGTAGGAGCTGGTTATTTTTTCCCTGATATCCAGAAGAAGGTACAATTAGAATATGACGTAATGATATTGTTACATAAATCGAAACGACCTAATATCGTTTAACAATAAAAACGATAAACAAAAGCTACCAGCTACACCAACCCAATACACACGACACAAATACGCACTAACACTAAGAATACAACGAACGTGTTGATTATCTAAAGCTGCACACACACACATGTGTACAACGAACCAGGTAGCAACAACAACATAAAGTAAACCAGCTACGACAAATATGTATCGAACCTGGTAGCGACTGGTACATAACATAAGCGAGTACACAAACAACAATGTACTAGCAATAGAGTTCTCGAGAAGGCGCGTGTGAGAACCTTCCACATCGAGAATGTTCATCGTACTGATTGATACGCGTGTGTGCGGACTATAAAAGGGCTGCACAAAGCAAGCAGCAGGGAGAGTTAATTTAGGCAGCCTTGTGTGAAGTTGCGTGTGAACAAAATAAGTCGTGGTTGTAAAGATCTAGCGAATACTTGTGTGAACTAGTACAGTGAATAAACAGATTATTATTGTTGTATCGTTAAGTTCTATACGGTGGTACAAAAGTAGTGTAAATAATAAAGAGAGTTTAAGAAAAACTAAAGACATATTTGTTTTTACTTTGTTGCAATTAACGAACTCATATTTAAACGTTTTTAAAAAGGTAGAAACGTAACAATATTATTCGTCACTGCGTCACTGCGTAATTTGGAGCTACCAGTTTTGTTATCGTGGATGCGCAAATGAGTGCAGGTAACTTCTAGAACTTACTCTAAACATAGTTTGTAGATGTTATAGACATTTACTCATACTCACTTTCTTTTATTCAAACGACTTCAAAGGAGATGGTTTTAGAAGCAGGGACTTGAAATAAACTCGTGGCCATCATATTCTTCAATCTAAATTTTATTGTTTTATCATAACTATTTATTTTAAAATTTGGAAATAGTGATGTTCAGCATTCATTACACATTCCTATAATAAATATTATTATTAACAGTACCCGTTAAGATCTCTATGAAACAAAGAAATACCAAGAGAGACTCCTTTAAACTCAAAATATTCCTTCAGTAAAATACTTCATATATTAATTTGTCACTGTTTACTGCTAACTATGTGCAATTTGTCAAGGAAATGTTTTGACGTAGTAAAAATCGCTTTGGTTTTGATTTTGGCACCATTTGTTTTATTTTCATCTTATTACCGTTAATAAAATATTTGATTTATGTCTTCACATTTTAACAAACAAAAATAAAAAAGTACAAGCGAAATATATACAAAGTTTACAGCAATTATTTTAATTTATTGCATATTTTGCGTATCCAAGGTATATAAAAGGTCTTCCCACTTTGGCAGTTAATAGTGCTCATGTCGTTGAAGCAAACTAATTATAATTTATTCATTCTGTCAAATTTCCGTTAATATCCATAGACAACAACGTGTGTTAGATGAATCGGCTATGGCCACAAATTCCATCAAAAAATTATCTTCTATCCTTTTGGATGAAGAGGTACGTGAAGAAACAAAATTGTTTAATTTGGAAAGACACCAATCCACATGAGACCTAAGACTGTCCAATGCAGTTCCGAAAATGTCACTGCTTGGCGTGGATTTCGGGGTGGCGACATAATCAGTCCCTACTTCTTTGAGAGTGCCAGACAATCACTGTCTACGACCAGAACTATACGCTGATGATTGCAAGCTGCTTTTAGCCTCCCTGTTACGACAGGACTTAACTATGTATTACATACTGAATATTCTGCACGAGCGATTTCTAATGCGCTCCATAGAGAGAAGCCATAGTATAGCGTAATGCCATCAGTAGGCCGTTCGAACGGAAAAAGTGCTGAATATAAACACGTACGTTGTTTAATTTAAATTTAAAGATAGGAGGCGCTTAAAAAATACTCTTTTAAAATTTTACATTTTAACTTGTTTGATTTTTCGGATATCTTCTGACAGTGTTATTTGTCATACACGCCGATAAAGTTATTAACTTTCTATGTGGTGAAAAAGCAACGTTTTTATCGAAAGTGTTTATGTTTATGGTCTTTTGCTATGTTCGCACGGCAGCAATTTTTCGTAATTCGCTCTGTCATTCGTAATTCAACATTCAATTATGTGCTGAATTAAGTAATTCAACATACAAAATTTTGTGAGCAAATTACCCAAATTGTATGTAATTCAATTTCTATTACCCAGTGAATTACTTAAAAATCAATGTAATCTCTAAATTTTATCGTATTTTTGCCATCACTAGCTGTCAAAGCACAAAAAATATAAGCAAATAAATATTGTAAACAATAAACAATAATGAAATCCAAAAATAATATTTTGAGAAAAGTATTATATAGAAAAAGGATGTTCGCGAAATTATCGGAGGAACCCACTATGTGTGTAGAAAACCTATTGAATCTACAGAAAAAGTATTTTCAGCTTTTGAAGAAGCTGTGTGAACTTTATAATTTAAATATACTAATAAGCCCGAAAAAAAATTTTTATTTACTTTTTTCCATTATTATCACAATTTTACAGCAAATAATTTAGCAATAAAAAGAAGAAGAAAAGAAGAACTGTCAAAAAGAATTACAAAGTTACCGTAACATGGTAATTCAAATAAGTAATTCAAAACAGAGATCGAAGTAATTCGAAGGTTAGTGTGAACATGGCATTTGGCTTGGTAGTATATGCAATTTGAATTACACAAATACAAAATAAACCCCATACATTGAGGTTTTTTTTTACATGCATGCATAGGGTTTCAATAAAATAGATTTGTTTAACTATTGTATGGAATGAAACTGTATAGCACCTGGCAAATATGAATTGTGACTTTTTAATGCTTTGAAAGATTTTCGTCATGCTTTGTTAGTACAGTAAAGTATCATTTTGGCGCCGTCAAAGAAAATCACATTATTCCTTTAGTTTTCAAACTTTGAAATATTGGTTAGCGCCAAAGATAATCGCTTTTGCACTTCTTTAAGAATAGTCGTTTCTTTATCAGGCTTTATGTATGTAGTACTTTATGGAAAAACATTCTCTTGACTCACAATTTGAACTTCCTTGCAGTAGTTCACATGTATAAAAATTAGTTTTTGTGTAAAAACATTTAAGTCACAATAGAGTTCTGAATATTTTACAGTTTTTATTTTCCAAATGATTTACAACAACTATTTATAAAAATGTCAAAAAAAATATAAATAAAATAAAGATTTTGTTAATACACAGAAGATAATAATAATTATCATAAAAGTCAAAATAAAGCGATTCTTGCTATGTCAAAACATTCTCTTGACAAACTGTAAAATAAATTCCTTTTCGTTAGTTAATAAGGATGAATGGCCACTTAAATGCTCTACAGTGCGTCAAATACTAACAATCGGTCTGCTGGTAGTTTTCTTATTAATTATGCGGAACATGTGATGAAATTACTTTGTGATATACAATCACTGTTACAATTCATGTTAAACACTCAATATCAAGACATATTTAGGTGTTATGAAGAAAGAAAAAATAAATAAATAAAGGACGGATCACCGAATTATGTCGGATATTGCTCATTTGCGTGATGACACTTAGGCAATATCATTAAAACAAAACAACCATTGTTTGTCACATGGATGAAAAGGTTGAGCTTAACGTATTTGTCATCATTTACTTTTCTTTAACATTTGAAAATCTCTGTATAATAATACGAAACAACTACATTTTATGTAAATTAACTCTAATGAAAAAAATTATTATTTAATATTTATTTAATTATTATTATTATTAAAATTATTTTTATTGTAATGCAATTATAAATTATATTTCAATTATTGTACGCGGAGTGACTAAAATATTTTATTCATTATTTTTAATTTCTATTATTTGATTCACTTTAATGATGCAAGAATTTGCTTGCTTCGGCTTTAAAATGAAGAGACGAGGCTCTCAACTTGATAAAATGTCTCCTTATATATGGCAAATAAAATTTCTTCACAAATAAATATCGAAGAAAAATACGACAATTACTTTATGTTCCTCTGTTTCAATAATTTCTTTATTAAAATTGATTTACATATTATGGAAGCGCTTTTTAGAACCTTGCGTGATGTCGAAGTTGCCATGACTGATGCCACAGAAGGATTTTAATTTTAAACGTTAAGTATGCCAGAAAATTGTTGATTTCGCTCTCCTACATGTATGTGGTGAGTTTTAAATGGGCGAATCAGATATTATAGCATATTCCAAAAATTTATCCCACTATGTACCTGTGAGAAAGTGAAAAGCTTGAAATTTCCGAGAGCAATCATATTCGTCGTCATTATTATTTTATATACAATACAATATACATACAAATAATATTTGTGTTGATACCTATAAATATAAAGTATTTTAATAGTTTACAGCTTTGATAAGATCGCGTTAAGCCAACAACCAAGAGGGAAACAAAAAATTAAACTTAAATAGTTGTTAATAATATTTTTATTTAAAAGTTTTCTTTTTCATTTCAAGCTAAAAAAATTATGTTTACATAGTAAAAGCAAAATACATACTTATAATAATTGTAGAAATGAATTTTTGAAATAGAAGTAAAGAAATTCAATACCGGTACTACAAATGAACTTTTAAAATTATTTTACAAAACCGGGATTTAACATCATTACAACCCTTCAGTCAGGATTACGACATAGCTTCTCACACCACTTACGTTGTATGCGTTAATTTTATACATGAGTGACGGAACCTACAGTTTAAAGTCGGCTCCAAACAACAGATTTTTGCCAGAAATCTAGGGAGAGGAAATCGCCTAAGAAATATTTTTCCATATTTCATTTTGTTCGAGATGTCTGACCTGGCGTTCGAACCGTGGCCTCACGTCTAATAAACCTACACACTACCTAATAGACTACGGCTGTTGGAAAAATCGTTGACCGAAAAATCGTAGCGTAGGAAGAAAACGATCAACTTTTTATTAAATTGTGTTGTACAACAAATCGCAACGTGTATCGACCGCATCAGGATTAGAATATGGTAAAATTTTTGATTATTTTTAGCATTAAGTTAACTATTATTTGGCAATTCTACTTAACCTGGTTTTGAGTGATGTTTTATTTCAATTTGCAAAAATTGCACAACCATATAAAGGGTGTTTTTTACAGAGGTATAGACCTTTCAGTTGCAATAAAACAACGATGGATTATTCGATTGACATGAATTTTATTTATCCGAAAGATAATCTTGTGGCATTACATTTTAAATATGATTTCTGGCATATGACCGCCACGGCTGTCGCGGATGTAGTCCAATCTGGACGTCCAATTTTCGATGACTTTTTCCAACATTTGTGGCCGTATATCGGCAATAATACGGCGAATGTTGTCTTCCAAATGGTCAAGCGTTTGTGGCTTTACCGCATAGACCAATGACTTTACATAGCCCCACAGAAAGTAGTCTAGCGGTGTTAAATCACAAGATCTTGGAGGCAAATTCACAGGTTCTAAACGTGAAATTAGGCGGTCACCAAACGTGTCTTTCAATAAATCTATTGTGGCACGAGCTGTGTGACATGTTGCGCCGTCTTGTTGAAACCACATTTCATGGACATCATGGTTATTCAATTCAGGAATGAAAAAGTTAGTAATCATGGCTCTATACCGATCACCATTGACTGTAACGTTCTGGCCAACATCGTTTTTGAAAAAGTACGGACCAATGATTCCACCAGCCCATAAAGCGCACCAAACAGTCAGTTTTTCTGATTGTAACGGTGTTTCCATATACACTTGAGGATTACCTTCACTCCAAATGCGGCAGTTTTGTTTGTTGACGTAGCCATTCAACCAGAAGTGCGCTTCACCGCTAAACAAAATTCGCTTATGAAAATCGGGAACAACGGTAATCTCGTTTTGGGCCCATTCGACGAATCTACGCCTTACTTGATGATCGTTTGGCTTCAAATCTTGCACGAGTTGGATTTTGTAAGCACGCAAACCAAGATCCTTCCGCAAAATCTTCCATAAAGTGGATGGACACAGATCCAATTCCTGTACTCGATGGCGGATGGACTCATTCGGGTCTTCCTCAATGCTACGCTCTACAGCAGCAATAGCTTCTTCTGTACGCACCGTACAGCGTCTCTGGGGATGCGAGTTATCAATAAGAGTAAACGTGGTGCGAAAACGTTCCATGGTTAATCGAATTAACTGCTCTGATGGACGATTTTGTCGACGATAAAATTGAGGTAGTGCGCGATACGTTTTCCGCACAGAACCATTATTTTCGAAATAAAATTGCACTTTTGCAAGCATTGTTCAGGCGTGAGTCTATTCATGATGAATTGCCAAACCAAACTGAGAATAAATCACTTGACAGCTGTTAAATCGGTCGCCGTCTTGAAAAGTAATGCCAACTTAAAGTTCTATACCTCTATAAAAAACACCCTTTACAAGCGATGAAATAAGGTACGAGTTGGATAAAAACGCGAGTTTTGAAAAAGACGTTGTATTAATAACTGCAGGTAAGTTATGGCATAGACTTCACTCACAGCAAAACTAATATTATACCATGTAAGCTATCTTTGAATGATATTCCCAAGTTTAGACGACAGATTTTTGACAAACTTTTCATGACAATTTTATTTACTCTGAGTTTTTGCCAGTACACTGTTGAGCGGAAGTCGACGCAGAAATATTTTTTTTATATTTGTTGGATATGTCTGACCTGGGGTTTGAACCGTGGCCTCACGTCTAATAAGGCAACACACTACCTAGTATACTGTTAATTTAACTGATTTTGATTAAATTACTTGTTAGTTCTTATAATTAATAACTGAAATTTTAAGCATCAGAAAAATAGGGTAAATTCTCCTGTTAAAGACTATTTGAAGATACTTGATAACTCCTCCCAAATAAAGGTGTCAAAGCTATTGAAGATATGAAGGCATATTTTCTTTCATATACTCTTTTGAGAGACAAATCTAAGAGAGTCACATAAAATCTAGATGTTGTTAAATAGATACACGTTATATTTGTTTTTTTACAGATACTAAAATACAGAAAAAATTCGTTTTACGAGTACATTTTATTTTTCTTACTTACTAGAATTCTGCTTCATATACATTTTTTAAACTATGTGCGAAAACTCTATCTGAGAGCGTATTCATATCTGTGAATGTGTATTGAGGACTAAAGTCACTATTGTTCGCAAAGGTTCCATGTTGGATTGAGTGGAATGGAGAATGGGATGTGATAGATATATTTGCAATACGAAAAAGGTTAGTTAGCTATGCATATGCAATCAAGTTTTTACAATGATGTGAATCTATTTTTGAAATTTGTTTAATTAATTGCATGTGAGTCATACAAAGCCATCAATCAATTGATTCAAAAACATTTGAATTACAAAAAGAGAAAAATTACTTGGTGTTTGTATGTATATTGGTATTGAGATATTTTAGTAATTAAAAATATTTTTTACATTTTTCTAGTTCTTTTTCACATACAAAGATTTTATAATAGAAAAACCAACTCCATTGGGCAATTAAAATAGGAAAAGTATGTTAATTAAAAATTGGAAGTGAATTGTAAATATGGCGGTTACCTGCTATTCGTATTATTAATCTTGTTTGTGACGCAAGACATTAAATTGAAACATTTTAGCTTGTAATGAACGGATTAATATTGGATAAGATTTGTTGTACAAATTTTTACAACGAAACATATTTGCCAAAGTCTTGGCATCGACTACATGTTACCTAAACCACATGTACATACATGCTTTAATGGCCATTCCAACTCTTAGTAAGGATTTGTGTGAATGTTATTTGTAAGTGGTCCGACACAAATATCAGATGATTTGTCATGATAATTAGCTACTCTTAGTGTTTTTACCAGAAAACGGATGAGATAAATAGAAATATTTTTTTTTAATTTTTCGAGATGTCAGGTTGAAATTTGAGCACCAAGCTCTCTTGCGAACACTATATTCATTACGATATGGCGCTATAGAGAAACAATTATGAATATTTAGATTTAGGATAAGCGGTAGAAATTTTGCAGTTAAATAGTTAATCCATGAATATAGAACAAATTTTCAAATATATGAAGCACTTTCATGCTAAAATTTTAAAAATATTTTTGGCCGCCGCCTGTTCCTATACTGATTTGTAAAACTATTTCATACTATATGTCAAACTGTAACAAACCAGGCTGCTAACCCTAGCATTCCATGTTCGAATCCAGCATTTTCATTTATCGAGGTTTAAATATTTAGAATATATAAGTTATCCATTAAGAAATTCCCCTGATTTCCAGAGAGATCGACTCCAAAAAACGTTATTTAGTACTAAAACAAGGCAAACATAATAATTGGTGAAAATGTCCATAATGAATAGCAAATAAGTATATTGTTGGATCATTTCAACTTTTATACTATTTTTGTATATATTCTTTGAATAATAACAATAATTAATAATAATAATTATGAAATAATAATAATAATCCATTCGCTATAAATTAGTACCGCCCTAATATTAAGTAGATGTAAGGTCAATAAACACATAGCAATAAGTAATTAGAATAAGCAACGGAGTTGCTGAATTGAAGTCAACGGTTAGAATTAAGTAAATACATATTAGGATTAAGAAAATATTATGGAAATAAATGAGTTGAATATTATCATCACACTCGATCGCTCCTTTTATTTCGTGACCAGTTTGGTCTACGCGGTCAGTATTCAAGTGCCCAATTTTTTAAATAATTGAACTATAATTTGCTTGGTTCAATAATTTCTTAAAAACTATTAAGAAAAAACATTTTGGCGCCCGAGCAGGGACTTAAAATAGTAATCGTGTACGTATAACAGACCAAATTCGCGAAAATTTTATAAGTTGTTTAAAATTTAAAGTTCCGAGTGTTAAAAAATTTTATAAATTATTTAAAATTTAAAAAAGTAGTAAAAAAGTGGTAAAATCTTATAAGTTACTTAAGATTTTAAAAACTGCCACAAATTAAAATCAAATACAAAATAAATAAAAAATAACAATATACATAGTTAGTGTTGTGTGAAACATACAGAAAACAAAATAAAATATAAAATAACATATACAAAAATAACATTAAAAATAAATAAGACATACTAAAATACAGTACAGTGAAATAAAATAGAAAAATAATAACAAATAAGCATACAGAAAAATATATAAAAACAAAAAATAACAATACATGCAGTGCCGGACTACATTTTGGCACATTAATGTTGTGGGACCATACAAACATACATACGTAAGTGCAGAGCAGATAGAACAAACAAACAAAAAATAATAAAAAGTAAAATATACAAAAGAAAAAATAGAAATACAGAAAGTGTAACATATATATGTACATATGTACTTACCAACAGTGTAACAAGAATTACAGATACAAAAAGTGCTCATAGTGTAACATAATTCAAGATACACATTACACAGAACTTAAAAATACACTACACAAGCAACAAATAATCCAACAAGTAGCACATCGTTGGACGACTTCAATAATCCTACAATCCAGGACAGGAATTCTGCACAGATGCCCCGTTGTCACTGCATTCTGTGCCGGTCGGAGAAAACTAAGGGGAGTACCTCAGACTCTCAAGAGGTAAAAAAGTGCAAAATATATTTGTGTTTCTTTGTCCTTAAATTTGTAACTTAATCAAATTTAAGAGATTTTTGTAATTAAACCAAAATATTTCTAATCGCTTAAAAAGCAGAACACAAATAATATTTCGCATTTTTTAAAAAATTACTTGAAACATATCGTCTATTTATAATTTTATATATTTATTAAAATTACGTCGATATTGTAAAATTATAAACAAAACCCACCCTTATTTAGTGAAACATTTTGTAACATATTCGCGAGTGTTAGTATTTTGTATTTATTTTGAATTACACTAACAATTCGTATCGTTATTCGTGAGAGAACATTCAGCATAGCATTTGTGTTGTTTTGTTCATCTTCCTTTTTATTTATTTTTCGTAACTTCGTTTCGATCAGTGTTCCGTTTCACGCGTTCCTATACTGCTTGTATATAAGTTACACATTACAGCTGTGTACAGTGGTCACACTAGAACAAAAATCAAAACAAATAATTTCAATAAAAATTGTTCACACAAATTTCGGTCATCGAATTATTATTTCATTGTTATTATTGATAACGCTGTGTGTTCATATTGAAATTTGATTTTTGTTTATTGTTTACAAATCGATTATTAAGCGATTTTACTCGGTAAATTAAAATAATTTTTTTTACCGACGGCTGTGTGTAAGGATTTTTTATTTTTTACTTTCTGAGATCAAGTAAGTTAATCTTGACTCAATTAAAGTCACTGACATTTTGGAATCGGAACTTTCGGGTATTGCGTGTCCGAATAATATCGATAAAATTCTATTGTCCAAAACAAGTAAATACTATTAAATATAGTCCGACCAATAATTTACTTTGGTCAATTTTTAATTTTTGTTTTGAGGAATTTTTTTTAGACAACAATCATAATGACTAGTAGGGGCTCTAAACGCCAAGATTCTCCCTCCAGAGCTGAAAGCTTGGAGAAATTACTCGCGAAAAAAGCGAAGGTCATTAAGAATATCGACAGGATTCGACAATCCATTGTGGAGAAGACTATTTCTTTTAATCCGATGGAGCTCGAATGTCGATTGGATATTTTGAAATCATATATAGACCAAGCAATGAAGCTTCAGTCGGAAGTGGACAATTTGGATCCCGATAATGACGACAGGGCCGAGCTTGAAGATCTTTGTGTGACCACGAAGAGTTTATTCATGAGTCTGTTGGCCAAGAATAGGCAATCGAATGTGCCTGAAACTTCGTTTAGCGTACAGGCTCACCATTCAAGACTCCCAAATATGAAGCTCCCTAAATTCAGTGGTAAATACGCTGATTATAAGAATTTTATGAGCCTATTTGAGAACCTGGTCCACAACGATCCGACTTTGACGGATATTGAGAAATTCAATCACTTGATCTCATGCTTATCCGAATCGGCCTTGGGTACAGTGAAGGCCTTTCAGATCTCCGAAGAGAATTACCCCAAAGCAATGGCAAGCTTGAAAAAAGTTTACGATAACGAATGCTTGATATTTTTCGATAATATTGCAAAACTTTTCGATTTGCCCGAAATCACCAAGCCTTCGGCTGTTGCATTGCGAAGCATGATCGATACTGTTTCTGCCATTTACGATTCGTTATTGTCAATTGGTGATGACAAGAAAATAACTAATGCAATATTAATACATTTAGTGATGTCGAAAGTGGATCCAATCACCAAATCAAAATGGGAAGGACAGCTTGATTTCGAGAAGCTCCCATTGGGGTCGGATTGCGAAGCCGCCTTGAATAGACGTTACCAGCATATCTCTGCTGACGAGTCTTCTAATTCAAGGCCGAGGGTTAATAAACCTAAAAATGAACATTTTAATTTTAAAACCAGTCGAACATCATTAAATTGTACCAAATCGAAACAATCTGCTGACAGATGCCTATTTTGCAAATCGACGCAGCATATGATCAACAACTGCCCTTCCTTTACTGCTGAGCCTATAGTCAAACGATTTGACTTCATCAAATCCGTGCCAGCATGTATTAACTGTCTGAAAAAGGGACACACAGTTGCAAGGTGTCCATCTTCCAAGTGTCGGATATGTAATGGTGCACATAACTCATTACTTCACCGATATAATACAAGTTCTAATAATGCCTCGATAAACTACTCTGAACAGCCTTCGACTTCTCACGCTTCTGTTAACTATTCAGCGTCAGATGAACGCATAATTCTAGCGACGGCTGTGGTAAAAGTAAGAAGTAGTTCTGGCCAACTGATACCAGCCAGAGCTCTGTTGGATTCCGGTTCTCAACCTAATTTAATAACCGAGGAACTAGCGCAACTGCTACGTTTGAAAAAGGAAGGAGGCAGATTGAATTTAAATGGCATTGGTGAAACAAATTCATTATCAAAATCTCGCGTCAATTTGACTGTTACTTCGAGTGTCAACTCTATCCAATTTACATCAAAGTTTTGGGTATTAAAATCAATTACACACTTGCAACCTGATCGTAGGGTTAACATAGCTAGTTTGAGTATCCCGTCAAACGTGGAATTAGCTGACCCTTACTTCTATAAGCCGCAAAAAATTGCTTTGTTAATTGGCGCAGGTCCTTTCTTTGACTTAATGTGTGTTGGCCAAATCAAATTGGGCCCGAGTCTTCCAGTTCTTCAAAAGACTTCTCTTGGTTGGATTGTTACTGGAAGATACAATCATTCAAAGGACTCTTGTAACACTAAAGTATTTCATATAAATACTTCAATTGAAGACGAGAGCAATGTTGATTCAATCGTTCGGAAATTTTGGGAGTTAGAAGAACTTCCAACCGAATCAACTGAAATTTACTCTGAGGAGCATAAGAAATGTGAGAACGAGTTCAAGACGACAGTACGACGTCTTGCGTCGGGACGGTTTGAGGTTTCTTTACCTTTCAAGTCTGATCCTAAATTATTAGGATCTTCGTTTGAAATTGCCAAGCGACGATTTCTCTCTTTGGAACGAAGACTTTCCAAGACTTTCCAAAGAGAGAAATCGTCGCTTGGCAATTTCAAACGAAGATCCTAATAATTTAGGATCAGACTTGAAAGGTAAAGAAACCTCAAACCATATTCAACTAATTTATTTCAAACTTTTCTTAACTCTAACTTATTCTATTTACTTAATCCTAACTGTACTATTCTATTCAGCAACTCCGTTGCCTACTTATTTACTATACTTATAATTTAACGACCTTGTAATTAGGGTGATACTTATTTATATTTTTAAATTCATTTTGTATTTTAATTCAATTATATATTATTATTAAGTATTAGTATTATATTATATATATATATATTATATTATATATTATTCAGTATGTATATATTTATTGGTTGTTATGGCGCAACATTCCGGCCCCATTGAAGGACTGAGCTTCTTCAATCATTTGGAAGTGGAGCCAGTTTGTGGATTGGGCGCTTATAAACGCCGTTGCGCGTTGCGACCTCCGCCACTCTGACCTTGCCGTCTTCTCCTTCTATGACTTTGACGACTCTCCCGGTCAGCCACTGTTGAGGCGGGCAATTGTCCTCGTGGATGATCACGACCTGACCTAGTTTCAGGTTGGGCGATTCGTTGGACCACTTGGGTTTGCCTTGTAGACCCAGGACGTAGTCTCGTGACCAAGCCTGCCAGAACGTCTGCTTGAGACCACAGAGCAGTCGCCAACGCTTCCATAACTTGGGCTCGTTGAGTTTCCCTTCGCCTACGGATTCTAGCGGCAGCGAACGCAGACCCTCTCCTATTATCAGATGAGAACGAGTTCAAGACGACAGTACGACGTCTTGCGTCGGGACGGTTTGAGGTTTCTTTACCTTTCAAGTCTGTTCCTAAATTATTAGGATCTTCGTTTGAAATTGCCAAGCGACGATTTCTCTCTTTGGAACGAAGACTTTCCAAAGATGATACTATGCGGCATATGTATCATGATTTCATGAAGGAGTACTTCAACTTGGGTCACATGTCTCTTTTGGACAAATTCCCTGATACTCCCCACTACTTCATTCCACATCAATGCGTTTTACGCCCTCAGAGTACAACTACCAAACTTCGGGTAGTATTTGACGCTTCATGTAGAACTTCTTCACATGTATCTCTTAACGAACTGTTAATGGTTGGTCCTACAGTTCAAAAAGAACTATATTCTACATTAATCCGTTTTCGATTCCACAGATATGTAATCACTGCAGATATTGAAAAAATGTATCGTCAGGTCATGATTGGTGACAAAGATAGGAATTTTCAATTAATCCTTTGGCGACAGAATCCATCTGATGAATTGAGACATTTTCGGTTGAATACTGTTACTTATGGTACAGCTTCAGCACCATTTTTAGCCATCAGATGTCTGATTCACTTAAGCGATATATACAAAGAGACTTTGCCTATCGGTTCGAAAGTTGTTCGCAGTGATTTCTACGTAGATGACCTACTTACCGGAGCTGAAAGCTATGATGAATTAATTTTAATTCGAAATCAGGTGACTGAAATTTTGGCTTCGGCTGGTTTCAATCTCACCAAATGGTTTTCTAACCATCCTGAATTTTTAAATTCTCTACAGAAAGAGAAACTAATTCATAGCGATTCCGACTCTGCGAAAGCATTGGGCATACATTGGGTTCCGAAGAATGATTTATTTAAATTTCATTTGGAGGATAAGTTTCAGGACTTGAAGGCCACAAAGAGAAACATATTATCGGTGTCTTCTCGATTATTCGATCCTCTCGGACTGTTATGCGCACTTGTTACGAAATCAAAGATCCTGTTGCAAGAGCTTTGGATTCAAAAGCTTGACTGGGATGAATCAATTCCCTTGGGGTTGAATACTTCATGGGAAAACTTCAAAGCTAATTTAATGGAAGTTGATTCAATTAGTATCCCAAGATTCGTCCATACCACATCAACATCGAGAATTCAGATTCATGGATTTTCTGACGCTTCAATTCGAGCATATGGGTGTTGCATATACATTCGAAGCTCCGAGACGGACACGATCGTCTCGAGACTACTTACGGCTAAGTCCAAAGTTGCCCCTCTCAAGTCTAAATCACTTCCTAGACTTGAGCTATGTGCTGCACACCTGCTGGCTAAGTTATGGAATAGAATTAAGCGTATGATGAATTTTAAAATAGATGATGTTTATTTCTGGACGGACTCCGAAATAGTACTGCATTGGATAAAAACGCATCCATCCTCTTTGACGACTTTTGTGTCAAATAGAGTCGCTGAGATTCAGGAGTGGTCGGACCAAGTTTCGTGGCGCCACGTGCCTACTAAGCAGAATCCAGCTGACATTGTGTCAAGAGGATCCGACGTAAAAGATTTGAAAAACTCAATATGGTTTATAGGACCGTCATTTCTTCTAGACGACAGTTCCAAATGGCCTGTTAATGAACATTTTGAATTAACAGAGAACCAGAAGTTATTGGAAACGAGAAATGTGAATGTATTTCTTGCAGTAGAGGGGACTTCTAACTGTCTACTGGAAATGATATCGAAATACTCTTCATATAAGAAGTTACTGCGGGTAACATGTTTCGTACTCAGATTCATTGATAATCTAAAGAAACGAAAATTAAATCAAAGTATCATACCTACTGCAACGGAAATGAAATGGTCATTTTATCGCCTCGTAGAGGTTATCCAGAAATCTAATTTTTCTGAGGAGATTTCTAAATTACAGAAATCTCTGATCTTACCGTCAAATATACAGAGGCTTACACCTTTCATTCATACCTTCACTGAGGAAGGGAGAACATTTTCACTATTAAGGGTAGGTGGGAGATTGCTTAATGCAAATTTGCCATATGATGCAAAATTCCCACTTTTGTTACCGAAGCAAAATGACTTTGTTACTATTTGCGACATCTCCATTTCGAGAATTGCCATGCCGGCACAAAGGCACTCATTGCTCTCGCTAGAGAGAGAATCTGGCTAATCAACGCCAAGGAGGAGTGCAGTAGAATTGTTCGCAAGTGTGTACACTGTTTCCGCTATAAACCAAAACTTATGTCCCAAATAATGGGAAACTTACCCACCAATAGAGTGAGAGCTACCCGACCATTTCTTATCGTCGGCGTTGACTTTTGTGATCCCGTTAATGTCTCATTGAAAATTCGAGGTCGACCACCATTGAAAATGTATATAGCGGTCTTCGTGTGTTTCACATCAAAAGCTGTGCATTTAGAGTTAGTGTCTGATTTATCGACTGATTATTTTCTCTTATCTTTTAAAAGGTTCGCTGCAAGAAGAGGTCTTCCGAGGGAAGTGCTATGCGACAACGCGACGAACTTCGTGGGAGCCAGCAACGTTCTCAAACAGCTGCAGCAAGCATTCGACAGGAGTCGACCCGCCCTCGAATCTTACGCAGCGTCGTCCGGGGTGAAGTTCACCTTCATACCACCTCGGGCGCCGCACTTCGGAGGGCTGTGGGAAGCAGCCGTCAAGCAGGCGAAGTTCCTGTTTCTGGGCGCAGTGGGCAACGCACCGCTGCCTCCAGACCCCAACGACGGAGAAGCTCTAACTCCATCGCATCTGTTAATAGGAGGGGGTCTGCGTTCGCGGCCGCCAGAATTCACTCATTTTGTTATTTTATACTTAACTTCAATTGAAGACTTCCAGTCCTTCAATGGGGCCGGAATGTTGGATCATTTCAACTTTTATACTATTTTTGTATATATTCTTTGAATAATAACAATAATTAATAATAATAATTATGAAATAATAATAATAATAATCAATTCGCTATAAATTAGTACCGCCCTAATATTAAGTAGATGTAAGGTCAATAAACACATAGCAATAAGTAATTAGAATAAGCAACGGAGTTGCTGAATTGAAGTCAACGGTTAGAATTAAGTAAATACATATTAGGATTAAGAAAATATTATGGAAATAAATGAGTTGAATATTATCATCACACTCGATCGCTCCTTTTATTTCGTGACCAGTTTGGTCTACGCGGTCAGTATTCAAGTGCCCAATTTTTTTAATAATTGAACTATAATTTGCTTGGTTCAATAATTTCTTAAAAACTATTAAGAAAAAACATATATTATAAAAAAAACCAAGTCTTCAAAGATTTTCGATGGACTGTACTGGAGTTGCATAAAAAGAAAAATATGGAAATTATACGAAATTATACGCTTACGCTCAGGTCCATTATTTTTACAACATTTTAGGTGTAATTTTTGGCATAAAATTAACCAATCTGATTCAGAACGAAATAAAATTAGATTTTGAAATTTCGTTTACAATCAAATTATTTTTTCTTAGGCTGGGTATCATATCATATTATTTAATTGCAACCACATATCGAGAATGTTCATGCCATCAAGAATTGATCAATATTTTATGATTCATATTCTTTCAGAAACGAAACCAAAATTCGATTTAAACGGGAAGATTTTAAGAATACAGATAGAATAATTTTATGCGTTTATGTTCTTATAAAATAATAAAAATGAACATTTAAAAAAAAGGTTTTATGGCCAATTTACACGATTTACGTACGTATGTTCAACAGACAGGGTGAGGGTTTCTTCAAAAGTTTCAGAAGTCTAAAAGAATCGTGAGACTGCCAAATTTACAGCCATTTTGCCATTTTGTTCTCATCTTATTCCCTCACATTACATACATAATTGGTCATTACAACGCTTCAGTCAGGATTACGACCTAGTTTCTCACACCACTGTATGTTAATTTTATACATGAGTGGTGGGACCAACAGTTTAAAATCGACTCCGAACGACAGATTTTTGAGAAACTTTTCATGGCAATTTTATTTACTCTCAGAGTTTTTGCCAGAAACCTGCTGAGATGAAGTCGCCGAAGAAATGCTTTTTGTATTTTGTTTTGATGTCTGGCGTGGGGCTCGAACGATATTATTGGCTTTCTTCCACAAAAAAACTTCACATGACGTACGAAACTCTTCTAGTCTAAACTGACCTTTACTGAATATGAAAGAATTACCCTATGATATAATCTCATCAGCACTAGCATAACATTCACTTTTGTTTATAAACACTATCATATGGATGCATAAAGTAAAAATAATTCTGTTATACATGCAGATACATGTACTGTGGAAGAAAAAATTCATTAAACAATTTTGTTTTTTTGTTTTGTATCAAGTACACAAGCGTAAGACCATTTTTGTATACTTTAACAAAGTCCTTTGGGCGCTTGCAGTGGAGTCCAAATATGTGTATGGCGAATGGAATATACAATATGTACATACATACATACATACATAATTGGCCATTACAACCCTTCAGTCAGGATTACGGCCTAGCTTCTCACACCACTAATGTTGTGTGCGTTAATTTTATACGTGAGTGGCGGGACCTACAGTTTAACGTCGACTCCGAACGACAGAATTTTGAGAAACTTTTTCATGGCAGTTTATTTTACTCTCAGAGTTTTTGCCAGAAATCTGCTGAGAGGAAGTCGCCGAAGAAATATTTTTTTTTTTTTTTTCATATTTCATTTTTGATGTCTGACCTGGGATACGAACCCGGGCTTTACGAATAGTAAGCCAACACACTACCTACTACACCACGGCGCCTTCTATACAATATGTAGGCAACATAAAACCTGCAAAACAAAAATATAATCTTATTATTCCTTTCATACATATGTAAATGCAAACGTACCTATATGGTTTCTTTGTTCTATACAAGCATAGCTTTTCTGTATATCAGAAACTATAAAGGGTGGTACGATTTCAATGCATTCCGAAATATAAAATTGCCATATTGTTTTTATATTCACGTTTTTTTTAAGAAACAATCAAAGGCTCCATGTACAGAAAAATGTACTGAGGGTATTTACCCGCTCACATTGGTGCGACCCAACGTTATGTTGGAAGCTTAAAAGTAATGCGAATTTACAAAACTCCTTTAAAAAAAGAAGAAACATTACAACGTTTAGACCTTTAAGAATATTTTAAAAACAAAAGTACATACATTGTACACCAACGCAAAACAATTGTCCGTAAACTCTGATATTGAAATAATCACCCAAAATTTTTTCAAAAGATGATGAAAAGCCATAAATAGCTGAGATAGCAACTATTTTGAACAGTTTGAACAGTTACCACAAAAACAAATGGAACAAAAAAAAAAAAAACTCAAGAGACAAATGTACCACCCTCTAGCATAACAATTTTTGAGATGTATATTGTAGTTATTCGGTTTGATGGAACATAAAAGCTAACATCAAACTAACTACCAATAGCAAAAAACCCTCAAAAATTCGCAATGACGTCAAAGGTTTGATTGTTAAACGGCATAATGATGGCAAAAGAATGACCCCTCTTTGATTAGGAAAAAATCGCATAACCAATTAAAACCATGTCTACAATTTCTTTTACTACGATACCAATCCATACGTGATGCAATGCTTTGTGATATTAGAAGTAAAATTGATGAAAATACTACTAAAAATTTTATCCGCAGTATGAAAAATAGCATATTTAGATTAATTTTATCTAAACGTAAGTAAATTAACAAAAAAAAATTATTAGAATATTTTTTTTCACTTCTTTATACTGAATATAATAATTATGCAGCACTGAGGTATTGATTATGCACCATAAATCTCACAACAACAATAAAAAAAATTATACATACAGTATTCCTTAAAAGTACACGGAACTTAGTCGATTAAAGTTATATTTTAAGAGATATTTGAAAAATAGAAGTGACCTTATAAATGTGGGACGCACTATAGTTTTAAACAATGCCGGAATCTCTACAATATATTAACAACTCTAAGAGAACAGCAGAACTTACATACATATATGTATATGTATGTATGTAAGTGGAAACTTATTATTATTCTTTTGTTTTTCTGTAACTATTTAAAAAAAAATTAGGTGTCCAAATTTTTTTCACAAGGTGAATTTCTATTTTGATTTTAATTTAACAAAAACTTTAGCTTAAAAAAATTATAAAACTGCAATGAGATTTAAGCCGAAAATATTTAATTGATTGTATTGAAAATATCTCTTAATACTTGAAAGAATATATAAAGATTATCAAAAACTTTGACGTATCTATTTCGTGCGTAAAATAGTTGTCACAGGTGCACGAAAAAAATTTCAAGAAAATACTGCAATTTTTAGGAAACTTCCAGCGATGCTGAAATTTAATAAATATGAAATTAAATTTTAATTGTAAAAAGCAAAATAAACTGTAATAGAAACAAAAGCTAAAGACTTTGTCTCAATCAAATAAGTTATTCATGAACAATTCCAATGAATATTTCTTTAATTATTAATATCACCTGATAAGAAAAGTTTTTCAATTATAATGTTGGCTCTATTTAAACTATTCGTTATATTCCCAATAAAATAATTACGAAATGGTGTTATCGCTCTCAAGATGCCACCACTTTTAGTGAGTCGGTTGGTGTTTAAAACAATGAAGTTTAATTTTATTGTTGTTTCACCTTTGAGAGTTAATTAAAGCAAAAGGAAGAAAAAAATAGAACAACAATCGACTCTCCAGAGTCTAGTTTATGTTAATCGACTCTTGAAAAAGTTTTTTAACATTCTGTTAAGCTGTTTACACTTCTAGTTTTAATTCGTGTGTTTGTGTTTTAATGTTTTTGTTTTCCATTCAGTAATCCGTTCTAATACGTTTTCATTCAGCAATTATTCAAACCCTTTTTCTGACGATATTTGATGCTCTAGCATAAGTTGTTTATTACCTGCTTTGTTACTTTGTTAAGATGAAGTATCAATGATGCTGCTTTTATGGAAACTAAGGACAATAGCAACTTTAATAACAAAATAATTTAGAGTAACGATGTGAGAAGTTGTAAATAAGTAATCATTAGGAGCGTCTAGTGAATTGCACCAAAAACATTTTTTTGTGGACAGTATCAATGCGCACTATATTATTTACACTATCTTCTACAGCGTTATTTACTTAATTATGGAATTATTGTAAAAGGCGGTAATTTTATTATTCAGTTCCACAATGTAAAAGAAAAGATTCACCAAAAAAGCTATTAATGTTAGACAACACATCGTGAATAGACTATCAACTGAGCTGGACTTGCAATTTTGAATTTGTTTGAAGATCAACCAGAGGTAGTTCAAGAGCTTCTAATGCGCCCAGAAAGCTGCACAGTTTGGCGCGATTTATAAGTAGTACATCTTCAAGAAAGATGAAAATCTCAACTTTGCTCAAAATGGAAGAATTGGAGTTGATGTATATTTTCAACAAAGTATCGCCATGCGCCACATAGTTTTATAAATAAATATTTTATAAATATTATGTCATTTCTTAAATTTTCAAAGTTCAAACAGTTAAAGAATCACACGTTAGAATATTATTTTCTAAATTATGGTCAAAGTCTGCTATAGTGCGATTTTTATACAGGCTTCTCTATATTTTTTTATATTTTTATTCATATTTTCCTTTAATTTGCTTTTTCTTTTCATACATATCTCTGTAGATAAAAGACAATAGACGCGTTATTATTATAAAAGTACATATAAGCAAAGAATATGGATATAAAGAATACGCATCATGTAGAAGTAAAATTTCTTATGGCGGGTCGTAACATTACGACCCGCTCTCACGAAAATATTTTTAAAAATCATTTCTGGGTGAGGGGAGAGGAAGACAGAAGGAAAATGAACACAAACAAAGAGCGTAACAATGTGTTGCTCTCATCGTACGTATGGACATGTGTATGTATTCTTATGTTTTTTGATTTAGTTGTGATCAGACTGCGAAAGAACACATGTTTAGCGAATGCTTTATCATTTTATTTCAGAATAACACTCGAAGAATATTTTGTGTTAAAAATGTCATTAGCTCGGCGTATTTCATTCTTTTATTTTGTCTCATAGTATAATTTTTTTTAAATGCTTTGGAATGCTCGTTTTTTCTTTTAGTAACAAATGGTTTTTTTATTCTTTTTGTTTTTCTAAAAAACATGGCCTAACTTTTAAGCCAAAGCTTTTAAGCTTTATGTTCTTTTAATTATAAAATGGATTTTTTATTTTATCTTTATTTCTGTAAAATTATTAAGCCAAAAATAGACAGCTTTACATACGTATGTTGATGAAATGAAAATAAAAATAGAGTATATTACTAACACTTTTGTATGGCTGTAAATAAATAAATTCTCTCAACTTATTTTCTCTCTCTCACTCACTAATCCATAACCATAGGCATGTGTTAACCTAGAGGACAATTGTTAGTAATAATTTCAAGCCTACTTATTAAACCAATGATATGGATATGTGATCGGAAAATATAGAAAAATTGTACTGCACTAAATTCCTAAAGACACCGTATTTAACTTGTCAAGTATTCTTGCAAAAATCGAAATCATTTCTCATTGATATTAGTGAATACTACTGTGATATTTCTTTGGGTGTATCATTGAAGTCTGAAAAAAGCGACATGAACCTTCTTCTTTAAAAACTGACAAGATTTTTACGCTCTTTTTAACGAACATTCTTGATGTTCGTGTCCTATGTGTGTAAAATGCCGAAGATGTTTTTACCCTGAGGGACATTGGTGCCGACGTCTGTTTTTAACACCAGAAAAATAAATAAAAAAGTGGTCAAACAACAAAAACGCACGATGAGAACAACGCATGATGAGAACAACGCATTGTTACGCTCTTGGTTTCTGTAATCTTCCCTCCTATCTTTCCCCCCGCGTCAAGAAATAGTTTTGAAAAATATTCCAAAATATGTTAAAATGCACATTCTTTATACTTTATTTTCTTTGGTATAAGTCTATACATTCACGTGTGCATTGTAATCGCATAATTTTGTTCAGCGAGTTATGTTGGAAACATATATTTTAATAATATACTAGACTTAAAATATATCATAAACTTAAGCAAAGAATATCTTTCGTTTTCCGTTAAAAGCACATTTTTCAATTCTTACTTCATATCAAAAACTTTCATGTGCTCTCACAAATCCGTTTCCACATTTTATGTGCATGTGTAGTATTTTCTAAGAGTGTTTACAATTGTTACAAGAATAAAAACTCCAACACAAATTGTTATTAACGTACAATATATTGTGTTACTTGCAACACTCACATTTTCGAGACATTGTCGGACAATGTGATAAGATTAAATTTTTCTGTCCAAATTTGGCTGTAATTTTTTTCTTTTTTTATTCCATTTAAGTTTTCCATTTTCCGTTTATATACGCATATGTTGAAATATTCAGTACTTTAGTATTTTTTTCAGTACTTTTCTATTTCAAAAATACCGCGGTACCCCGCGACGCTTACAGTACTATTTTATTATTACATATTTTATGTATTGCGCTTTTCAACTATTAATGGGATGGCAACATATTCAACGTAATGCAAAACGTATAATTAGTCTCTAGCCCCGGTTACCCAAACGTCCTCAGATAATACGTTCTTTTCTAGAATGCGAAAAGCAATAAGAATGCTTACCGAACAGTAATGTAAATTTGGAAAGCTTTTAATTTGCTCCTCATATGCTAAAACCGAACGTATGTTCCATTACGTTCAGTCGACGTTTGACAAAACGGGGTTTTATGAAACACCTGTTTTATTCTGTGTGTGAGGAACACGTATGTATAAGTCGTTATATCCCGCCACTCAATTATAAAATTAACACACACAACGTAAGTGGTGTGAAAAGCTAGGAAATAATGCTGATTGAAGGGTTGTATTTAAAAAGAAAATTCGTGAGAATAAAGTTAATTGCTTCGTCTTCCAAGACCAAAAGTGTACAATTGTAACTCAAATGCTCGAAGTTGTACTTGGCGGATCATGCCTCTATCAGGAAACTAATTTCAACGTCTGCACACAAGCAATTTCAAACAGCAACTCGTCAGATTGTTTATTTTTGTGATTCTCTGACTTGTTATCGAATAACGAGTATTAAATACAGAAGTTTCTACAAATCTCTAATATCTTGAGCGGCCGCCAAGTTATTGGATTCAAATGGAATATTCCAACAATTAGTAACTTTTGAGCGCTCAAAAAATTGTCCAACAAGGGTTTCTATCTAAAATTTCGACGTGGCAACCTAAATCTAGAAGATATAAATTAAGAAGATTTGTTATATGTAAGACACATTTGCGAAGCTCCAGAGATGAGTGGATGAAAAATAATGCGGAGAAGGGTAAGTTGTTTATTGAACACCTAGAAACCATACAGTTACAGGTTACGATTTGCCTCTCACAATAACTCCACTACCGCAAAGTTTTCGAGGATTTCGGCACACTCTGGTCTGCCATTTGAGATATGAGACGTGAGAATTTGTATTAATTATAACTTGAATATTTATCGGAGGGTGGGCAGTTAATTTATTTGAACTTATGCTTCAACCAAACAACAAAGATCATACCAAACAGTCCTAGAAATAGAACAGTGTCAAAACTATTTAGTTAACTACTGATGCCTAACAACGCCATTAACAAATACGAAATGAGGTGTGTCAACTATTTGGCTTCAGACATCACTATCCTCCTAAAACTAATATCATTCCTTTTCATATTCGTTTCTCAAGCATTCAGCAAAGTATGGCATAAACAACGAATAAGTGCGTAAATTGAAATTAAATTTTATTACTATAATTAAGAATCTCTTGAAAAGTTATTTTTATCATCCGAAAGTTTATATTTTATGAAAGTGAAAGTGATTTTGTGGGAACCGCACAACATGCTACATAGCTACAGGAAGAAATTTTGAAGATAGAGAAGTAGTTATGTTGTTTTATGGACATTAAGTGTTAATAGTTTTTTTTGGCGTATTCGAAAAATTTATAGATTCGAAACCAGATCGTACAAATAGTTACAACATACCATACAGATGAATGAAAAAAGCTGATATTTCAACCAAATCCCGTGTTTCGTAATATTATAGAACTATTGTGGCCACATTTAACCAAATTAATGTACACAATTGTATATTGAATATATTCCCGAATACCTCGAATTACACACTGTCACGGACAAAAGGAATAATAAAGGTCATTAATTTTTATGTTCTTATGCAATGATACTTCTTTTAACCCTTTCATGCCCGATGTTGCCTATAGGCAACATTGTACATTTTTGTTCATAAATTCCGTTATTTTTTAATTTTTTTAAAAGATATTTTTTGCAAAAAAGCTTGGTAAAAAACGCGTATTCTACAAAAAAAAAATTAATGACTTATCACTACTGGTTTTCAGTTAATCGGTGTTTGAATTTGCATAGGAACGTGCCAATGCCAAAGTGAAAAAATATAACTTTATTAAACATAAAAAATAACGGTTAATTTTTTAATTTTTTCATAAAAAGTGTGTGAATAATAAAAAAGCAAGTAAGAGAAGAATTATAAGCAAAAAAATTGGAAAATATATTTTTAGTTTTATTCCAATATTTGTTTAAACTCAATGTTGCCTATAGGCAACAGTGGAGCAATAAAAAAATGAATCATTTTGATACTACTTGGAAGGGTAATATCAGTTATGGTAGGGTGAAGAAACCAATTGAATACTGCTCTCAATTTTTTGACGATGAAATAATTCAAAAATATGTGATGAGACAAACAAATATGCAATTCAAAAAGAAATAAAAAAATTTATAGGCATTCTGCCTTATCTTGGTGTTATTACCATTTCAAATTTGCGAATGGCTTGATCACAAAATTTTAAACTATCTGCAGTGTCAGATGCATTATCCAGAAATCGTTTTGAGAAAATAAAGGAAAATTTTCACATAAATGATAACGCTAGGCAGGCCCAGAAAGGACATCCTTCTTGTGACAAATTGTATAAAATACTCCCATTATTGAAAAAAAAAATATTTAATGAAATATCTCAGGAGGAATATCAGAGTGTAGACGAACAAATGATAGCTTATAAAGACCGACATGTTTTAAAGCAGTATGTTCCAAACAAACCTCACAAGTGGGGTTTTAAAATGTTCACCAGATCTGGAATTTCTGGTATAGTATATGACTTTTGCCTTTATGTTGGAGATGGAACATGCAAATCCTTTGGTCTAGGCTTGTCGTCAGATATTGTTTTGTATTTATCTACTAATATTCCACCCAATCAAAACTACCAGCTTTTTTTTGATAATTGGTTCACATCCCTGAGTTTATTGATTTCCTTGAAAGAAAGAGGAATTTTAGCAATTGGTACAATTCGTTCCAATAGATTAAAAAATCTACTCTATGCCATGAAAAGGTTCTTCGTGCAAAAGGAAGAGGAGAGTGATTTCAAATATGAAACGACTTACAATTTAATAGCCTGCAGATGGTATGACAATAAAAGTGTGCAACTCGTATCTAACTATAGGGGTCAAGAGTCGATGAGTGAGTGCAAAAGATGGTGTCGCAAGGAAAAAAAATATGTTAGCATACCACGTCCAGCTATTGTTGAATGCTATAATAAGCATATGGGCGGCGTTGACATTGCTAATATGCTCTTGGAATTATATAAAATTAATCACCGATCCACAAAATGGTATATGCGTATAGTTCATTGGTGCATAAATTCTGCCTTAGGAAATAGTTGGTTACTGTATCGCCGTGAATTAGAAAACGCCTATTGAACTAAGCACATGACACTTTTAAACTTTCAGTTAGATATTGCTATCGAATTATTAAATACTAATGAAATAACTTCAACACTGAAGAGAGGCCGCCCTTCAACTCTGCAGACAACAACTGAAGAAGACTCACAACGATCAGATACATTACCATCAACGTCTACCAAAAGAAAGTACGTAGCTGATCCACCAAAATCCGTACTTTTCGATGACAAAACTCCTTGGATAGAATGGGGGATAAAAAGCCGATGTAGACTGGGCAAAACCGGAATTCCGAGATCAAAATGTACTAAATGCAATGTACATTTGTGCTCAAGTCCGCAAAAAAATTGTTTTCTTTTATTTCACAAGAAATTAGAATAAAAATAAATTAAAAATTAGAAATATATAAAAATAAATCTTTCATTAAAATTTTTCCACTACTGCCCAATGTTGCCTGTAGGCAACATTTTATAACTGTAAAACCAGAACACGTAGGACTCTGAAATTATTATCACTTCATATTTAGGCCATGGCTAACAAACACATTTCCTTAAAAAATTTTAGCTCTGGCCCAAAAAATTCGGGCATGAAAGGGTTAAGTAAATTCGTTCGAAAATAGAAATCTTTCATTTATTAAAATATGCTTTTAGCCAATAAAAGAAAGATGAAACAACAGGTGAAGTCGCCGTGATCTAGTAGGTAGTGTGTTGGCTTATTAGACGAAAAGCCAGGGTTCGAGCCCAAGGCCAGACATCAAAATAAAATACAAAAAGTATTTCTTCGGCGAATTCCTCTCAGCAGATTTCTGGCAAGAACGCTGAGAGTAAATAAAATTGTCATGAAAAGTTTCTCAATAAATAAAAATATGTCGTTCGGAGTCGACTTTAAACTATAGGTCCCGCCACTCATGTAAAAAAATTAACACACACAACATAAGTGGTGTGAGAAACTAGGTCGTAATCCTGACTGAAGGGTTGTAATGACCAATTATATAAGAAACAACAGGTATTGAAAACAATTAATTATATTTTAAATAAATCATATTCTGTCAAGTAGTTGTCCGGTAGATAGTGAGACTTGTGATCGGATTTCAAGTCCTATGTCGGACATCTCGAACAAAATGAAATATAAAAAATAGTTCTTCTACGACTTCCTCTTAGCAATCTTCTGAAAAAAATCTGAGAGTAAATAAAATCGTAGTGAAAAGTGGCAACAAAGTTGATATGAAATCTGTTTGTAACCCTGTTTTCTTGAACTGTTTGCACAAAATTATTACTCAAAGTTTTTTGAACTTTTTTAAATTAGTACTGGGTAGTAAACATCACAGTTCTACAACTTATTTAATATATTTCAATTAGAACTTTTCATAGAAATCCCCGGTGAGTGAAATCCCAAACTTCCGGGAATTTCAAAACGAATCCCGACATTCTGAAAGCCAAAATATTGTGGAGAAAGAAAAACTCAAATTTCAGTACATTTTTTTATTAATTTTTAATAAGTAAAGAATATTAACTTTTAATGATTATTTAGGTTTTTTTGCAATATTCCAACCCCTTATTTTCAAATACATATACATACACTGACTCAAACAATTGCCCGTACACTAAACTATTGAAAATATAAATTAATGTAGTTCGGAAAATATACATATATCCCATGAAAATGAGTTTTTGATTTTTAAAAAGAGCAATATGCATATTACACAAATACAAACACATAAAGGTTAAAACAGAAATAAATTTTATTGAACTAACAAAATTAAAAAAATACTTCAGAAACCAAACTCAAAAAATTATACGTACAGAATAATATTTATACCTTAAAACTAATTAATGTTGTGATATCTTTTGGGTGTGATATCTTTTGGCTTTAATAATCTCTTTTAAACGGTTCTTCATTGATAATAATAATTTACTAGTAATTTCTTGACCAATATTCAGCCATTCCTCGGTAATAACGTTTTTGACCATTTCCTTGCCAGTGATTGTAGGCTGACGGATTTTTTTCTCCAAAACTCCCCATAGATGCTCTATGGGGTTAAGGTCTGGACTCTGAGGATGATCAGAAAGCACTTCATTTACGTTTTCACATAACCATTCACTTACAATTTTGGCCTTATGTTTTGGGTCATTATCGTGAACGAGTCGAAAATCCCCTAGCATTCCTAATTTCGTAGCACTAGCTTCCAAATTTTCTTTTAAAATATTCAAATAATGGTGTTTATCCATTGTAGTTTCAAAAAAAACGAGATTTCCGACACCTCCTGCTGACATGGCACCCCAAACCATCACATTACCACCACCATGTTTTAAAGTTGGCTTTAGATTTTTCAACTCAAGCCTGTCGTCTGATCTGGAGTATGCCAAAAACTATGTTAATAAATCAGAAGACTTCTGGAATACTGTGATATTTACGAACGAAAGTAAGTTTAATATTTTTGGCTCAGACGGCAGGAGATTTGTGTGGCGTAGAGAAAATACAGCTCTTGAGTTGAAAAAGTCGCCGTAGTCTAGTAGGTAGTGTGTTGGTTTATTAGACGTAAAGCCAGGGTTCGAGCCCCAGGCCAGACATCAAAATAAAATACAAAAAGTATTTCTTCGGCGATTTCTGGCAAAAACTCTGAGAGTAAATAAAATTGCCATGAAAAGTTTCTCAAAAATCTGTCGTTCGCAGTCGACTTTAACCTGTAGGTCCCACCCCTCATGCATAAAATTAACACACACAACATAAGTGGTGTTTGAAACTAGGTCGTAATCCTGACTGAAGGGTTGTAATAACCAATTATGTATGAGTTGAAAAATCTAAAGCCAACTTTAAAACATGGTGGTGGTAATGTGATGGTTTGGGGTGCCATGTCAACAGGAGGTGTCGAAAATCTCGTTTTTGTTGAAACTACAATGGATAAACACCATTATTTGAATATTTTAAAAGAAAATTTGGAAACTAGTGCTACGAAATTAGGAATGTTAGGGGATTTTCGATTCGATTTTCGTTCACGATAATGACCCAAAACATAAGGCTAAAATTGTAAGTGAATGGTTATGTGAAAACGTAAAAGAAGTGCTTTCTGATCATCCTCAGAGTCCAGACCTTAACCCCATAGAGCATCTATGGGGCGTTTTGGAGAAAAAAATCCGTCAGCCTACAATCACTGGCAAGGAAATGGTCAAAAACGTTATTACCGAGGAATGGCTGAATATTGGTCAAGAAATTACTAGTAAATTATTATTATCAATGAAGAACCGTTTAAAAGAGATTATTAAAGCCAAAAGATATCACACCCAAAAGATATCACAACATTAATTAGTTTTAAGGTATAAATATTATTCTGTACGTATAATTTTTTGAGTTTGGTTTCTGAAGTATTTTTTTAATTTTGTTAGTTCAATAAAATTTATTTCTGTTTTAACCTTTATGTGTTTGTATTTGTGTAATATGCCTGTTGCACTTTTTAAAAATCAAAAACTCATTTTCATGGGATATATATTTTCCGAACTACATTAAATTATATTTTCAATAGTTTAGTGTACGGGCAATTGTTTGAGTCAGTGTATAATCTCTTAACTGCACTCGTCAGCCAGCGAATGAAAAATTAAATTTAATTCTATACAGTTTAGATCACCGAACACGGTGGTTTAGATTACATACGACCCACTATTATTATTTGCTTGCTAATACGATAAACTGGCGGCAACGTGAATATCCAGAAACGTGAAATATGAGCACTATTTTGTGTTACATTCACTTTCGCAAACGTGAACAAAAGTCGAAAACTCTCAAACGTGAACATAAATTTTCAAGGAATTGTTCTATTTACATTCACCCCTCTCATGTTATTTTCGATATGGATGATTAAGTTTATAACTTTTGGGAATTTTCGCATAAAAATTAATAAAAACAATATTTATGTGGATATAATGTCGGGAATGACTGAATGCAGAAATTTAAGCAGAGGTATGGCAAAATTTATGGAGAAAAACTATTTGTGCAGTCGCAATTACTAAATTAAATTAAAATTGAGAAAAAAAATTAAAGAGCTGGAATTGTGCAAAGACCAGCTTTACCACGCCGACGAGTCTAAGTTGTGATCACAAAACACATGTCTCCCCTGCGGAAAGTCTGCTTCATGTGCGAAAATTCAGAAGCAACACCTTACCTTTGTGCCATTCAATTTCATTCAAAAAACGCGGTAGCATGAACACCCTTTGGAACAATTAATTCACTGTAGTTTTACTTAATTTTATTTATGATTTGATTCGCACATACGCAGCTGTTAAATGCTGATACGCCCCTGCTTAACTTCAGTTATTTTTATTTACTTATTTTACTTTAAATTGTTTTCATATTTAATGTTCTTTATTTCTTGCTTAGCAACAGTTCAATTTATATTTACATACAGGCATACACATATACATACTTACGATCTCCACAATACTGTTCATACATGTAAATGTTCGAAGTTGGAGACTTATGTTCGAAAGTGTCTTCTTACTTAGTAAATAAGTATGAATGCGTGTATGTAAGTATATTACATTAAACAAGATCAATAATAATTATTGCAAGTTTGCTTTACATTTTGAAACATAAATTTAGTTAGTATTAAATTTGCATTATAATAAAGAGGTTCCAATCGGGAACAAATATTTGAAAATTATAGTGCATTTATATTTAAAAAAGTAGCATTTAGCTTGTAAAAAATATTACAGGCTCTAAACAGCATCAATAATAAGACATGAAGAATATTGATAAGTAAGACGAGCGTAAAGTAAAAATAAAGAAAATTTCATAACAAACATTAAAATTTAATAACCTTCCGTTGTCAACGTTGACAGCTAGTGGAACGAAATAGCCATATGTTTTTTTTTTTTCTTGAGCCGGAGGTGGAAATCTTCGGTAGACACTTTTGTTCCAGCAAAAGAGTGCACGATTCACATTCCGGAGTACATGCTTTCCATAATTAAAAACGACGAAAAACGTATTATAGAAACAACATTGTCATAATAAAAAGGAGCCAAATATTTATTTATACATACAGTAAATATATGTACACAAATATCGAAAAATTTATGAATGTTTTTTTGTAATGTATGGTGTATGAAATATTACGTGTTGTTTTATATGAAAATTGTTAGTCGTATTTTAAAAGTGTAAGAAAAATTTGAGACCTTCTGATAAATTCATATTGCCCTGTTCTAGAACAAATACAAAATTGCATCGAACATCAACTACAGCACTTCTCTGCTTGTACTCACAGTTAAGATTTGTTGGAGAGAGATAACTAAACAAATTTCGCATTTTTTGTGTGTTTATTTTATACCTTAGCATTGTTTCTTAAATCAATACCGAAGTTATGATTGACGATGTCAAGATTGAAACAATAGGCAATCTGTATTTCTAAGAAGAATAATTGATACTAATACATATACATATGTATGTATTGTTTCCGATTGAAATATATTTGGTATTAAATATTTAATGTATTAAATTTACGAACATAATTATTTTTCCGAGGTTATTTCTTTGTTTAGCATACCATAAGTTTATGTATATGTTACAGATGTTAAGATTCCACGAAAGTACTTTCTTATTTCGGACCAGGCGGACATTATAAAAAGAGGGTTGTGAGTATAATAGACGGATTTATTAAAGCGCTCTCTAAGTCCAGGCAACAAATGTCAGTAACCATAGAGCTTGAAATACTCTTATCTCTTTCTCTCTTTACTTCTTTCTTTTCTTTCATCAACTTTTTATATTCTTCTTTTGTATCGTTAGAGCGCTCAGAATGACCGGATGGAATTTCAATTTGAGTATTCTATTTGGTATTTCTATTCTCCGTATTCTCTTTTGGGCAAATTAATAAAAACAATTTTTTCCCTACTTTTCCAGGGAGCTTTCTAAAATTTAAACATTTTGAAGGTTTGCTAATAAAGTCATTCGTTCAATATCTTCAAGCGCATTCGTTTAATACAGAAAAATTGTTGGGAATTTATTTAAGTGTAGCAATTTGAAAAGATAACGAACGTTCATCTGCTCGTACATCGTCCCCAATATCGCGACTCCATCAACATTTATCTAACAAATTTATTTTCCATGTGCACATTTTATGTTGGGAGTCGATCAAGTTTATTTTCCAATATTTCATACATAATTGGTCATTACAATCCTTCAGTCAGGAATACAACCTAGCTTCTCTTATGTTGTGTGTGAATTGTATCCATGAGTGGTGGAAATCTGTTGAGATTTTTTTTATTTATTTATTTAGAAGTATCCATAATACTTTAAACGTCTTTAAAATAAAATTATTTTACTAAATAATATTCATTTCATTATTTCTTACAAATTGAACAATATTTGTTTCTGTTTTTATAAATTCAGTTAGCATGTTGAAAAGTTTAAGTCCTTTGAAAAAATATTTTAATTATAAAGGAGCGGAGTAACTTGCCCATATCCTCACAGACCAGAGTCTCTGGTGGGAATCGAACCCACGACCCTCAGGCTAATAGTCTAGCACACTACCCACTAGACCACCAGGGCACCCTCACAACTTTGCTGTGCATACCTATTTGTTTACGGTTTGGATTAAAAGAAGACTAATTGTGTGGCCACCTCTTTAAGATAAAACGATTGTCATTGAGTTGATAAATCTTAAATTCAACTACAACAATTGAATAGAATATTTGCGCTACACTTTACTGATAAACATCCAGTTGTTGATCAAAAACCTCATTCTTCTTTTTCTGATTATCTAATTTAGTTTCATTTTCACAACCCATTTTCTTTATAAAATACATTCACTTTAACTCCACATATGCTTACTCAAATTTACTTTTATGTTGTCTACGTTGCAATCGACACATCTTTTCAATGTGCTAATGAAATAAATTTTTGGTTTTTTCTTCAGACGTCCAATTGGAAATTTTTCTTATGAATGTTATTTGTGGAAATCGTCTCTTGTTGTTTGGCAAACCCCTAATCGAAAAAAACACATATTCAAATTGTGGGTGCTTTATCCAAAAATTATTTTATCAGAATACTAAAACGTAGCTGTATTTGAATTCATACATATATGTTATGTATGAATAAATATATGTATGTATGTATAAATTATAAAAAAGCACATACATACATGTAAAAATACATAAGGGAAATTGGAGCCAACATATATACAAAAACATGTTATTTTTCAAGAACAACATTTTCATTTGTTTCATGTCCATGTTTAACGTGATACGTATGATATTTTCATGAATTTTTCTTTTAAAGAATTCTTTTAAAAAGTTTATGTAGTCGATGCACACTTTTAAAATTAAAATTCTCACTTATAGTAGAAAAAATTAATTGAAATTTGAGTCGAATGTATAAAAAAATTAAAAAAAATTATGGGAAACAAAAAAAATAAAAATTCTTTTACTGTACTATTTTTACATTATCTGTCGACGAGGACATATGTGTTAAGTATGCAGGTAGATCAAAGAAGGCGAGACCAACCAACGTTGGTGGTCTCGGCCCTACCAAGTCCGTCGTCATCAAGTACGTTAGTAGTGCGTTCATCATTAGGGTACCAACCATACTGGGTATAGTAAGTCTGAATTTTGTATAAACTTCTACAGTTCGTAGTTCCGATGTCTTTACCTAATGCCGTGCCTATTCTTTGCAGCTGTATGTAGAGCTAAAAGCTCTCTCAAGTCCTCAAATTCAGTCTTAGCAAAATTAAAAATTTTTAAGTTTTGGAAAGCTTCCTGGAAAGGTACGGAAAAAATGAATACGGAGGCAGATATGTTTGAGAATAGAAAAACCAAATTATCACTGACCCAGGTTATACAATTCCAAAAATCATGTACCTCTGGTTGATAGACCGTAGCTGGGGACAAGTTTAGTTCCTGGTTCTTCCGTACGGAGCACCGGCTTCGTCCTGTGTCCACGTTTCTAGCCTACGGGGCATCTGAATCCGATTTTCTAAGAATGTAGATCTGGTATCAAAGTGATGCAAATATTCGCGTGATAGGCATTCACGTTAAGTGAATATTCCTGTAGTATCCCAATTATTCTATGGTGATACGATTTAATTTATTTGTAACGAAGGCTTTCGTCTTTCTTGTAAATAAACATATTCCGTTCTCATTCGAGTTTGTTGGCTATATTCAGAACGTGTTTCCGTGTGTTTCCTACATAATTGGTTTGTATTCTATATATCAGAAGGATTAAAATATCATCCGCATAGCTGACTTGTAAAAAACCTCCTTAACCGATGAATCATTAAAAAAAACCATGAATTGCGGTCATCCACATAAGAGGTGAAAGCATGACCCCTGAGGTATTCCTCTCTTGTATATTGTCCCCTATGTTGTATGCACTGCTATTTATCTTGAAAAAAATTTGGTTGACATATATGATATTTTTTGAAATACAATAGCTCAGTTCACAATCTTGGGCAAATGGTCTGGCATCATGGCATTTGCAAATGTTGGGTATTTTTTTTACTAAAAAAATACACAGAAATACCCTTGCAACGGTTTGGCAAATATCCCACACTCAAAACCGTAGTTTATATTAGACATACTTAAGCAAATGAACAGCTGATCATAAAAATAAAAACATAGAAAAATAAAGTCACAAAAAAATGGAAACGTACAACATAAAAAAAAACGATTTAAAAGAGAAAAGCCGAATAAAAAATGGACAGAGGACGAAATAAATAAAATTATAAATTATCTTGAAGATATTTGAATGTGTTTTATTTAAATATAAAATGACAACATTTAAGAAAACATTAATGAATATATGACTTGTCTTTTCATTTGAGAAGTTTGCAATAAGTGTTACAAGGTTAAACAAAAAAAAAACCGTTCACAATTAATGGCAAATATTTACAATGGTATAAATTTACCATCTAAATGCCCAAGATTGCGAACTGAGTTAATGTAAAATACTTTCCATAGCATCCGTATGGACAATTTTTTGAGTTAGTGTGCCTGTGTATAAATATGCAAATATAATACAAAATGCAAAAAACAAATGTCATATAACTCGTTGTGTTGTATTTCCAATTTGTTGCTTTGCAAAAACTCATAAGGCTTTTATAAAATACGCAAAATTACTGTCTATTACATACTCACAAGGCGCGCTATTGAACTGAATCTGAAAGTCTTTCAAGAATCAACTGACAAATACTTTCGGAATGAATTTGTTATGGAATTGTGTTAGCTATAGGAATAACAGGATGAAATCTACTATTGCTTATATGTACTCCATCAACACACAACAAGCATAGCAAAAAGAAGAGTGTACACTTCGAACAAAACAATTTTTTTTATACTGACTTTATTGCATCAAAACGGCTTAATTCAAATTTATACTTCAAGAGAGTTCCGACTACCTATATGCGCCAAAATAAAGTGTACACCATAATTTTCTTTCTGTTTTGTGAAAAAGTGAACAGAATTCCATTGTGACATACGGCTAATATACGGCAAACGTACTGATTTATTTTGTCATGTATAAAAGGCATTTTTGGTTTAACCCTTCTGCATCCCTTGGATATGTGCACTTCCTATGATCCTTTGGGTCAATATGACCCAACATTAAAATGTAAACAAAATTTCATATTTAATATAAGAAATTCATTTGTTTTGTTGTTTTTTTTTTTATTAAGTATAATAAACAATAATGATAACTAAAATATATGAGCCCTTCCTGAGGAATTATTAATAAAAAAAATATATACATATAAAATAAAATTAAATTTTAAATTCAGTGTTTTTTTAACAATAAAATAATAATTATATTTTTAATACTAATTTATAACAATCTATGAATTTTTGTGCCAATTTATACACAATGTCACCACGTGTTCTTTGCAAATAAATTCTTTACAAGAATCAGATTTAGTGGAATGTTTATTTGAATTCCTTCCATGTTGACAAAAGAAACACCTCTGTCGTTTATTTGGTAAACTTCTGGACAATAGTGTATTTATATTATTTAGCTTAGAACATTGCGGGGCACTTGTGAGATCATTTTGTTCTTGAATAATTTTGACAAGATTTCTTGCTGATGGTCCATGTTTCTTCGCAAAATATGCCCTTTTATTAGCTGATCTGCAAGTTCTACTAAATAGAGCCTGCGTTTGAAGTTTTTATTGAAATTCCGGGCAGGATTCATATCAGTCCATATGACGCAGGAATTATATGCTGCTACATCTATCATATTTGAAAATAACGCAACAGGCCATCGCTTAGTCATGCGCTTACATGTGTAATTAGCAACTAGTTGGTCAAGCGCATCAACTGCAGCTTTCGTTTGGTTGTGATGATGTATTATTTCAGGTTTTGTTTTTCATCATCTCTTACATCTGCTGAATGATGAAGAGAACTTAAGACGAGAAAGAATTTTTTTTTTTTTTTGGAATATAGGATGCTGTAGTTATATCATTTGAAAACAAAACATCAGAGTGTAATACAAGCTTTTTTCATATCAGGAATTTTTGATGGCAAAAAGTTTTATTTTTACGAACAGTGCCAACTAATGTAATATTCCGAAAAAGAAGTTCAATGGCAAGATTGTATGTAGTAAAGAAATTATCACATGTAATTGTGCATTCCCTTTGGGAGAGGGTCTGATATTGTTAGAACCACTCTCTTAAATAAATGAATGGTAAACTTGTAATATCGTATGTTGGGTCATATTGACCCAAAGGATATTAAATGTGTGTAAATCGTGTTTTGAAATGTGGAGGTGGGAGGAAAAATTTAAATTTTATTGTTTTCTTTTAAAAGCATAGTTTTTGTGCCTGTGTTGGATGAATTAAAGTTTCACGATCATATCTTATAATAAAAGGGCAAAATTTTGTGAGTAAAAAATTCTCACTGGGAATAAATAGTTGCCAAATACAAACTTGTTAGAAAATCATACATTGCCGAAAATAATACTAAAAAATTATAATTATTCATTTCATTGTATCAGCATACAATTGTTATACAATGGATTAAGTAATAAAAAAAACAACTTTTAGGGTTTCTTCTGAGGTAAAATGTAGTAAAAGTAGAAAGCAAGTAAAGTGGGAAATTGCTGATAAACAACAGCATTATTCTCAGTGAATGTATTACGAAAACACATTTCATTTCGGTTTTATTAAATTATTTTCTTATTTTAAAACACAACTTCACTCAAAATCCCATTTTTGATTTCATTTTCAAAATAATTATAGAAAAGAAACAAATAAAATGAAATAATGAATAGTTGTCATTAATTTCGTTAAATGTTAATATTTATTCAAGACTCCGTTGTTACTTAAAACCGTTATACATCGTTTGATCCTGCCATCGAACTTCGGCAGAGAGGCTACAATGGCTGAAGATTAATTAATTTAGATTAATATACGCTGCAAGCGAGGATCTGCTATTTTTCATGGTTAAGAAGGACATGGACGTGGCCCTAATCGAGGATTCCTGGCTCATAAGAGACAGATGTCATGGATATCATCCTTTGGATGTATACAGTGTTTGTCCGATCTATACTCTCCTAGCAGCATTTGTGTGATGGGAAGTCATACAAAGGGGACAAATCTCTGTACGCTGAACGAATTACAGATGCTGTTCCATGTGGACAATCAAACAGTAATGAAAGCGCTGGTACCCCACCTCGTCAAAGGCGTCAGAAGTTGCATAGACTCTGCAGCGGATACGTCGACACAGCCTCTAATATGTTCCGCGTCACTGTGGCGTAGAAGCAAACGAAAAGAAATTGGGAAAAAACCGGGACGATCTTTGTGTGTTGTGCAAAATTTTCTCAAAAACAGAGAAAATTATGGAAAATTATAAAGCACGGGCAGTCCAAAAGTCCTGACTGCCAGTGAAACCCGTCTAGTCTCACGAAAGGCCTCGAATTCCATGAAAAGTGCGGTAACAAACCTTATTAGAGCAAAATTAAAAAAAAATTCCCTGTGTGACTAAGCAGCAAAAGATTAAGCGTAAGGAGTTTGCGAAAAACAACATGGCAACTATGTGGCGTCAGGTAAACATTTTTTAAAAAGGTTACAAAATATTCCATACATTTTTGGGTTTGTAGGTAATTTTTTTGATTAGAAAAAATTTAACCTAGATGAACCAGAAGGTCTCAATTGCTATTGGCGAGATTTATGGAAGAAGCCATTGTTTTTTCAAAATGGAATTTCGGCGTTGGCTGTTCGATGGTTTGGGCTGGCTTTAGCTGACATGGTATCCTGGAACTCTACTTTCTTTCCACTCGAATGAATAGTAAAGAGTACCAGGGCATTCTCTCTGAACGTTCGCTGCCGTCTTTGGCCCAAAATTCTGACAAAGCTTTCACCTTTCAGCAAGATAACGCAACAATTCATGTCAGCAAGTCGTCCAGACAGTGGTTTGAGAAGCACAATATAAAAGTACTTGATTGGAAAGCGAGTTCCCCCGAGTTAAACCCCATGGAAAATTTGTGGGGACCGCTTGTGCGTAATTTTTCGCAAACAACAAACAGTACCGAATAAAAGATGAACTGAAAGTGGCAATCTGCAATAGCTGGCGCGAAATCCGTCCCAATGTTTTGGAAAGTTTAGTAAGTTGGATGCCATCCCAGTGTTGATAAATTCAGTACTTTAGTACTTTTTTCAGTACTTTTTCATTTCAAAAATACCGCAGTACCCCCGCGACGCTTTCAGTACTTGTTTGTTATTATATATTTTATGTATTGCGCTTTTCAACTATCAATGCATTCGCAACGCATTGCAAAAGGTAGAATTAACCTTTAGCCCCGCTTTGGACGTTTGGATAAGCGAAAAGCAATAGAACACTTGCCGAACCGCAATATAATTTCGCTAAGCATTTACATTGCTCTTCATATACTACAAACGAACGTCAACGTTTGAATAAATGGGACTTTTACGTTTTGTTACGTTCAGAATCAGCAGTTTTTTTGCATGTGAGGAACACGTATAAGTCGTTAATTTTTCTGTTCAGTTTCGTACGTGTATTAAATATAAATAAATATGTAGTCTAGTAGATAATGTGCTGGCTTACTAGATGTGAACCCACGGTTCAAATCCCTGTCAGGCATTTCCAGCAAAGAGAAAAATGAAGAAACGTACCTCATTCTGTCAAAAACTCTGAGAGTTATTAAACTGTCCCAAAGGTTTGTTAAAAAATCTGACGTTCGGAGTCGAATTGAAACCGTAGGTACCGCTCCTCATGTATCAATATTAACACATATAAAAAAATGGCGTGAGAAGTTAGATCATAATCTTGATTGAAGGGTTGTAATGATCATTTATGTGTGTATTTCTATATAAAAGTACCATTTGATGCGAAAAAGTACTCTTTCAGTTACAGTTCAGTAACATTTTAAAATTTCAATTTTGCAACACTGTGCCATCCCGTATTTTTAAGACAATAGAAGCGAATGGGAACAGCATAAATTAAAAATAATTGATAATCACTTGGTTTAAATAAAAATTTGGGATAAATGAATCACTGACCTTATCATTTTGGCGTATTATATTTTGCACTTATTTACTTAAACATATATAACATATAAACATAATACAAACATATATAAACATATATAACATATAAACATAATATAACGGTACACCTCTAAGAGCAAAATCGGTTTCTTATTCACTTATTTGAACATAGAATTTTTGGAATAAATTGATCCTACATAACACATAGTTTGGATGAATTGAGCAAATATTGATGTGACCTTATCATTTTGAAGCACACCTTATGGGACAGTGAGTAAACTTGCATTTGAACGGCAAGCTACGTGCTGGCCTAACCTAACCTTCCATTATCCTCAGCTGAACAAGATCATTAGTAAATTAACAACAATAGAACAAATTTAAATATTTTTAACCCATAAGCAAATTGTTATTACTAGAAACAACCTTAAGATGCGGGCTTCTTGGGGACGATTGCTGTAGACTGTCTAATGGTGAAGGTATAGCACTGGCCATTATATAGTCACTCCAAGGAAACGAGTTGTCCTTGGAGTTCGCATCTGATTCTGAGTTTAAATCAAATGTCCACAAACACTACTCCTTCTTTCCACCTTCCTATAACATATTGGCCTAAACCTGCAAAATGCACTGCATGAGTAGGGGCCATCCCCTGAGTGCTGGTTTTATAAAAAAAAAAAAAAAAAAAATAAAAAAATCAACATACTGTCTACATTTACACTGGTTTGCCCTGTGCTCGTATTTCCCAATAAATACTGCAGTTTTGAGAATTTTTTAAGTTTTAATTGCTTTGCTGCAGTGGTATTCAACAACGTGACCAATTACGAAAATGAAAAGCTTTAATTGGTAAAGATTATATGTATTTATTTAATAAAATTAAAAAAACTGTGGAGAACTTCGAAGTATAGAAACCACTTCAGTTAGAATAAAATAAATATTGTGTTGGTCGCATGCCTTAAGTAAGCAGAGAAATAAATACAAACTGAACAGGAGGAAACGAATTAATAGCATAACTTCATGACCACGTTCCCCATTGGTTATTGTTAATACCAGACAAGTGACCATCCTTTAGAACACACAACATGATCAAGAGAACAATATGTTCCACACTACTTTTGTTCTTTATTAAATGAATCGGGGTTTGGTTCTGACTTTTTAATATCGTACATAATTTAATAGAAAAACAAAAGAAAAAAACTATTGTGGCTTCAACAACAGCCGTTCAGATGAGCATACAAAACAGGCAATCTCCACGATACTTGTGTTAAAGTTTAAAACTCCAGACAATCACTATCTTTTTTTTTTTTTTTTTTTTTTTTTTTTTTTTTTTTTCACGCCGAGGAGGGGTAAATGTACCTAACCGCACCATAGAGGAAGTCGTCACATCCTCCGTGTGTGGGGCCCTCACCCACTAAATCCCCCCCTCGTCTCATGGACTTGTTGTGCCCACTCCGGAACTACGGTGGTATTACTTCGGAGTGGAGTCCCTTTGGCTCTTTGGCCCCTGCATGTTCATATCCGCGTCTGGATTGCATGTTGAAAGTTGGAGAGACATCTAAGCGTCTCCACTATTCCTTTCCTCCAGATCCTTGCTTCGAATTTCGATAGACACGTGTGCCAGTTTCATCTATTCCGGCGTGCCCACATGTAATGCAGCCTCAAGATCCCTCTTCTTCAGTTTTAGAATCCTCTCCACGTAATTCGCCACTGAGGTCCAATTTTCTCTACTCGCGATCATAACCCCGACAATGTTACCGGGCGTGATCGTCCCAACTATCGACGTCAGTGCAGAGCGATAGCTCTGCCAGCGTGCACACTCGAAAACGGTGCGCTCTGCTTCATCAATTATCTCCCCTTCCTCGTAAAGACAGTAAGGTGAGGCTGTCTTTCCCATTCTGTGCAGATATTTCCTAAAATATCCGTGACCCGATAACATCTGTGTAACGTAGTAATTTACCTCTCCAAATTTCCGACCAATCCATGGCCTTATGTCTGGAATAAGTCTCGCCGTCCATCTTCCTCTATCTTCTTCGCTCCATCGTTGTTGCCATTTTGAAATGGTGTTTTCCCTGAAATGAGCGGTTATGTGACTCCCAGCCGATTTCGCCTTATAGATTTCCATCCGCTCCGCTGCCAGCAGATCCACAGGAATAATACACGCTATCACCACTACGGCTGGAGCGGATACCGTACGATATGCCGACGCGATACGCAATGCAGCCGTTCTCTGTACCGCTACCAGTGCGTTTGTCCGCTTCTTAACATTCAGTGTTTCAGCCCAAATTTCGCTCCCATAAAGCATAATGCTGTTTCCGACCTCCATCAGGAGTCTCCGTCTCGCCGGTAGCGGGCCTCCAATGTTCGCCATTAATCTACTGAGCTGTCCAACGATCCTCTGGGCCTTGTTAGCCGAGTACTGGATCTGATGTGAAAATGTTAGTCTGGGATCCAGCCTTATTCCCAGGCATTTCACCGACCTCTTGGTCCTAATTACTCCGTCTCCTATACTCATGTCCACCTGCAAGGGGATATGACGACCAGTGATCAGCAGTAATTCCGTTTTGTGCATGGCCAGATCCAGGCCGTGGGCATCCAGCCATGTTTTCGTTCTCAGCATGACACGTCTCAGTTTTCGTTGTGCCTCTTCCGTGTTCCTGGCCGTGATAACAGCTGCAATATCATCTGCGTATCCAACCAAAAAAGTTCCATCTGGCATATGCTCTTTCAGAATTCCATCGTAGTTGACGTTCCATAGGTCGGGGCCGAGTATCGATCCCTGTGCCGCTCCTGATGTTATATGTTTCACCCTTGGGCCCGAGCTTGTGTTATACACCAGCTGTCTGCTACTCAGATAACTACTTATCATGGCCAAGATGTAGTGTGGCACCGAGAAATTGTACTCCAAAGCATTTAATACGTCGCTCCATCTAAGGCTGTTGAACGCATTTTTAACGTCCAGAGTCGCAAGCAGTACCACAGGCCTCGAAGATTTGCTCCCTCGTTGTGTTACCCCGGCCGCTTCAGTCACCTCTCTCAAGGCACCAATTGTAGGCCGACCGGGTCGAAATCCATATTGTCTAGCAGACAGTCCGCCACTATTCTCAATCGCGGCAGCAAGCCTCTCGAGCAGCTTTCCCGCCGTATCCAGCATGCACAGTGGCCTGTACGCGGATGGGTCCTCTGGATCGCCCTTTCCCTTATTTATCAAGACTAGCCGTTGTCTCTTCCATATTTCGGGGAAAATACACTCTCTCAGGCACGCTGAGAGAGTATGGTGTCCGTCGGTTTTCCTCTCGGCCTTTTTTCCGGACGGCTCTCCGGCGGGCTTGAGGCGCCTCTCTTGTTGAGGGAACTAACAGGTGTGGAGACTTCACAGTCATTCCTGTTGTTCTTGGTGATCTCGGGTGCTATACTCACTTCTTTTTCCTTTTCCGCAGTCTTCCAGTTCTCTCTATAGCTCCGCATTATGTCGATGAGCTCCTCTAATTCAGCTACTCCGCTCTGAACTTCCATGCTGATGTTCCTTGCCCTCGTCATTGCCCATCTAATCCTGCGGATAACATTTTGGCTCTTAGTGAGGGTCTCCTCCTCGGAGTTTCTCATCTTACATATAAACTCCTGTCTAGGGGAACTGTGCCTCAAAAGCGGTTCCTGTGTTCCACTATGCGCCGGTTGCGTTTGCGCCCCTTCTTGCACAGATTCCGGTGTCGTGCCATCCTTCTTAGTCCCAGTGTTCTTCGCAGACGCGCTCTGAGAGTTCGTCGTCGTCTGGGATTTCTTCACCGGCGATCGCCTGATTTTCGGGCTGCTCATAAAGGCAACCTCTCCCTGCATCATCTCTTCCACTTCTAGTATTCTTTTATTCATCTTTTCTCTTGGGTTCCATCTTCAAGCCGCTATCTCATATCGGCTATGCAGTTGTCCTTCAAAGACCCCGAGGGTGCCTGTGGTAATCAGTGAGGTCCTCGCGAGGGTTGACGCAATCACTATCTTATGAATGGAAGAGAACCATAACACCATGGAAACACTTTGTGTTCAATTTTGTATAAAATAATTTTGAACTAACAAATTACATGCAGACGAACATATAATAAAGGTAGTAGAAATTTATTCGCGGAAATAATTTTTTTTTTTTAATTTTAGAGATAAAAGTAATGCGAGGTAGTAGCCATCTTGCCATAATGCAAGTATTTAAGTCTAAGGATGCTTAGAGAGAAGTTTTTTAAAAGACTGGTAGTAAATATAAAATGTAAATACCCCTATTCCCCACGTTGCAAGTATCTGAAAAAAGGTTTCATAACCCTTGTACCATGCTGTCAATATAGGACAGCCGTCATTTGTATGCTACTGAATCATCACTTGTGTGTAATATTAACTCACACTTTAAAATATATCGCGACCCAAACATTGCAACATACATATATTGAACTTGTAACAGTGCCCTAAGCGTTTGCAATTGTGACGGTCGACACTTGTACTTCACTACATGCCAACTTAAATGAAAATAATTTCTTCTTCCGTTTACTAGAAAATATTTTTTTATATATAATCCGACCATTTGAATATCCTGGCTCTCACTAGTTTCCTTCAAGCCGTAGATTTTTTTGTATTATTGAAATTATGCTTTTTAACTTCTTCCGAAAACAAGGTAAATTCAACGTAACCTTATCTCAAAGTGAAATTATTTTAATCCCTATCCAAAAAAGGAACTTATTTGTTTAAATTTTTAATAAGTTCCGGCTTCTTTCGTCTAGATTTTTTCTTTCATTAGAGCCTTTGTAATGCTGTCTGATATCGTTTTGAGGGCAGTTCCCCACTTTATATTAAAACCTTTTACCTGGGTTTATTATGTAAAGTTTTGTAAAGTTAGGTGGACGTTTTTGAAACACTAATGCGCCCACAGACTGATGAAAGTGTACGGAACCCTTAGTTGGAGTGATCACCCCATTTCACTCTGTTATATTTTAAAAGTTATTGTTTTATTCAAGGCTTAACCCAATATATTGAAATTAACAATGAAGTGCCTGTCACATGCAGATAGCATCCGTCAGACTCTGGCCTAAATAAATTCTCATGGATAAAATTAAAACACGCAACATGGGTGGTGTGAGAAGCTAGGTTGTAATCCTTACGAAGGGGTTGCATTGTCCTCTTAAGTAAGAACGTAAGTAAAACCGTTAATGTATGCATGTTTACTATGTGGTTTGGACATTTTTCCTTATACTTACCAATACTCGAATATAATATTTTCATACATTTGAAATGATTGTATAGTTATATAGTATATTATATAGTTTTTATTAATTTAGTAATAAATAGAATATATAAAATTAACTTTATAAAAAAAGAAAGCTAAATTTATTTAAATAAATACAGGAACATTTATACATTTGATTCCATTTGGACTCTACACCACAAATTTACCATTTCAGATAAGAGCAGCTATATAGAATCAGAGTCAATGATCAAATTTATCCATAATATCAGCAAATTATCCAATGAATGCAAACTTGCCAAATATAGAAAAATATGTATATTTTTTCCAATATTTTATACAATTGCCTTCTATGCAATACTTTTTATATTCTTTAATAAATAGTATTCCCGTATATATAGAATACATATATTATAAAAACGTCTATACAAAGAAATACCACATTTAAATGAAGTATATTTGTTTTAAAATTTAAAAAGCTCATAATAATTAAATAATAAAATTTTTTTCAACAAATTAATTTTTTTTTTTATAAAAATAAGTTCGGAAAACAATCCAAAATGATTGATGATTGATTTATTCGAAACTCATTTTTAACAATTTGTTTTATCTACTTTGGAAGCAATAGCTTCTCCTAAAGGATTTTTAATAAAAAAAGGACAGATTTTGTGTGATTTTTGCACAGATGATATAAAAGCAAATGAAATATTTAATAGAAAAATGAACTTGACACATTACTTATAGCAAACAACGCAGTTTGAAAATTATTGTTTAGAATTTTTTTTGTTAGTAGTATTGAAATATCATTATTATTTATTGTAAAAGTATTCATAAATATTATCATTTATTGATATTATAATAATTATTGTAATTACATACATAACTGGTCATTACAACCCTTCAGTCAGGATTACGACTTAGTTTCTCACATCACTTATGTTGTGTGTGTTAATTTTATACATGAGTGGTGGGACCTACAGTTTAAAGTCGACTCCGAACGACAGATTCTGAGAAACTTTTCATGGCAAATTTTTTTTTGCACTCAGAGTTTTTGCCAGAAATCTGCTAAGAGGTAGTCACCGAAGAAGTAATAAGCCAACACACTTCCTCCAATGTTCGCCATTAATCTACTGAGCTGTCCAACGATCCTCTGGGCCTTGTTAGCCGAGTACTGGATCTGATGTGAAAATGTTAGTCTGGGATCCAGCCTTATTCCCAGGTATTTCACCGAGCTCTTGGTCCTAATTACTCCGTCTCCTATACTCATGTCCACCTGCAAGGGGATATGACGACCAGTGATCAGCAGTAATTCCGTTTTGTGCATGGCCAGATCCAGGCCGTGGGCATCCAGCCATGTTTTCGTTCTCAGCATGACACGTCTCAGTTTTCGTTGTGCCTCTTCCGTGTTCCTGGCCGTGATAACAGCTGCAATATCATTTTTGAGAAACTTTTCATGGCAATTTTATTTTTGCCAGAAATCTGCTGAGAGGAAGTTGCCGAAGAAATACTTTTTGTATTTTATTTTGATGTCTGGCCTAGGGCTCAAACCCTGGCTTTACGTCTAATAAGCCAACACACTACCTACTAGACTACGGCAACTAAAAATTAAAAAATAGCGACGTAAATTAAAACGACGTAAACCGAATTTTAAATTGCTCATACGTAGATAGTATCTACTAGATACTACAGTCATATTTTTTAAAAATCAGCTTATAGAGTTATAAAGATCCAATACATTAAAATAAAATTAATTTTTATAAATATAAGGAAATTTAAGAAAATAGATAGGTTCGCACTCTAACATTAATCCTAACACTCCGTCATTGGAAATTTCGCTGACAAGTGTGGTCTGCCCCACCAGGATTGCTGCAGAAGCTGCCTTGGTGTAGAGGAAATGAAATCGGTACAACACCTTCTATACTAGTGCCCTGCACTTCAGAACAGTAGTCATCATTATTTGGGTGTCAGAAGATCTGCGCATGTGGCCGGTTTCATCCGAAGCTCGGGGTAGATGAAACGATCATGTTAAAGGGGTTTACCTCACACTGGGTAACAAAATCTGCCATATGGCCACCGAGTGAACTTGCTTGTGAAGGGGAAGCTATTCGTTAATATAAACTATCCTAAGAAAAAAAGAACAGCAATTATACGCCTCAACGCATTGCAAAACATATATGTTAAAAAAAATTTATGATAACTATAACATTTTGCTTTGCGTACATAGGGCAAAAATTTTCTATTGTCTTTGCCGACTCGACATTTTTCCTTATGCCATTCAATTTGTTCAAAAATTTGCCAAAACCCAAATGGAATCTATAAATAAAGAAACCACAAAAATATATTCACATTTCCTCTAATTATTCAATATTTTGGAATTGAGTGATAAATATTTATTTACCAAAGAAAAACGATAACATAAATAAAAAACGCGAATTTTTAAGGCGATGTTTTAATACCGAAACACTAGCTGTTTAAAATAGAGCAGATAGGTGCTGCATGAAAACAAGTCATAACTTAATTACGCAAAATGTAGGTCATTATCATTGAACACGTGTTTCTCTCTCCTCTTTCCATAATATTTTTTATGTTATATACCTATTGTATAATAATTTTTGTACTCCATTGTATGTACGCACATAAGTACATGATTTCTTTGTTTATATATATTGTATATAATTTGTTAGGATGTTGGTTTCAATACGTTTTATGTACCGGCATTTTAGTACTCTCTGGTTTGTGTTCTCTTAGTTGTATTTATTTAATGAAAATCGTTTACATACAATTGTCTTTGTAGACTTTTTCCTCAGCTTACTAATAGATTAGGTGAAACTAAAAGACTGTTAAATTTATAAGTGTATCATTATGCAATAAATTTAAGTATTTAATAACGCACTTAAAGTATTATCAATAAAAACGGTAAACAGCCTGAATAAATATGTTCACTTTGAATCAATCAACATCAGTAAATTTTTAAGGTGTTCTATTTACCCTCTAAATAGATTAACTCGAGTAAATTTTGTGAATTTCAACCTCGAAAACTTTTTATTTTACCAAGAGTACGATTAAAAACTACATTCATTCGATTATTAGTTCAAATAAAGGCCTTCTTACTGTTCTCTCAAATTCAAACGGTATTATATCTCTTATTTTATTTAATGCGCAAGCGTTCTCTCAGAGTGTATTCGGTAGCACACAATAAAGCCTGTTGTGTTCGTTATTTAAAATTATTAATGTTAACCAGCGTTCGTAGACGAACAGTTTCTAAAGTAATTTCTAGTTCCGAATGTTCAAACTTGGGAATTCTACACCTTAGCATAATTGTGCAGAGAGTTTCACACGTACACCTGAGGTCTAACTTTAGCTTTTTAATTTTGTTTCAAAAAACTTTTTCTGCCTTTTTTCTTCTCTTCCAGCGAAGACGAGTATACTCGACATAAATAAAGTAAAATATTTCTGCCTATACTCGTAACAACCTGCAATGGTCCCTGGTTTTTTTTTAGAAAATATGTATTTTTATTCGTTGTTACAAAACTAAAAATTTAAATTAAACGCAATGATAGTTTTTTAAGCAAGGTACATCACATAATGCTTTAGATTTCAGTCACTAATATCTGGTTCTTTTCTAATATTTGTTTTGGAATAGTATGAGCATCTGCGTATAGAATTAGATTCTGATTTTGTACTTGGTAATAAGTCAGAAAAAGTCTCTCCAAGCAATAGAAAAGATGCAATTGAAGCTGGACTACCAAGTTGAGACATATTTGATATATATTTGTGATAATTCACAATATAGTTCGGTAGTTTTTCGATATTATCCAGTTAAAGTAAATATTGTCTAAGTTTTTATTTGAAATAAGAATTCATACAAATAATATCCAGGAGATGAAGAAAAATGTTTCTTTCCTTGCCATAGAATATACGACAATTGACTCCTCACTATCGTAATAATTTATCTGGTAGGGATAATTAACACGTTGACTGCCAACTACGAGTTATCTCGTACTCACTAAACCAATTTCTGCCATAAAAAACAAAATTTTTGCTTTTTGATGATACCTATGATCTTTTTAGTAATATAATGTGAAAAATTCAAATTGTGATTTTTTTCTGAAAATTGCCGTGGCAATCAACGTGTTAAAAAAGTATTTGTTGCGAAGTTTTTTTAATCAAGGAAAAATATACATATAAATATTAAGAACTATTACTTTTTCTGTTAATAAGCACAATAAAGTGAGAAATTCTTAATAAATATTTTTTATTTAAATGACTCATTTTGCAATGGTAATTCCCCAAAAAGTGTTATTTCAGCGTAATACAGTCTATTATTTATTAAACATGCAGCTTTTTAAAAGACCTTTATTTGTCTTTTCTTAAGTTCGAGTAGATTCGTTTTTTTAAGACGACTGTACTCGACATAGACAGTAAATGGGTAAGGCGGTTTGATTCTCATTAACAAATCTTTAGACCTGTTCCACATAGATGTACACCCTTATTCTCTATCACTTCCATTAGAAATAACGTAACATGTGAATGTGACATTTTATTTACACCATAAAAGGCATAAAAAAACATTAATTCATTCATGATCAAGCCATTTTTCTAAGACATTTTGTGTTTTGATTACAAACTTATTATTCTTGTTTTCATTTCGGTGGATTAAATCTGCCACATTTGTCTCGATTTAAGGTTAACTGTTCATATTGCAAATTCAACGTTTACTCATTTTTAATTTTAATTTAAGTTTGACAATATTTATCATATTGATTTATTGTTGTTAAGTGAATTTATTCGTTATTCCCTTAAATTTAATATCATATCTTGGATTTGCCTTTTAGTTTTTGTTAACCGAACATTGAACTGTCCATGACGATGAAGCAATGATAACTGACGATACAGAAATGATTTTTATTCTTAAGAGCTCAAGTGTTTTAAAGCTTTTGTTACTGTTTGTATTACGAAGTATGAATATGGTGGGGTGAATTCTAAAGTTCTGTATTAACGGTGAATATTTAAAAGGGAAATCAGGTTTATACCACATTGGGTTGCTTAGACATTCTCTCTTCGTTTGCTTTGCGTGTAATAAAATTTAGAGGAAAATAACTTAACAGTATCATAGTGGTTATTGTGATTTTCTATAGTGAAATTAGATTTTGTAACATTCTCTTAGATTTGTTCTCTTCTCTTTGTTTGTATGAAACAGCAAAGTAAAGAACTGATTTTAAATTCTTGTTGTCGCTGGCAAATACGGAGTGTTAATGTTATCGCCATCTGTGATAATATCCTACTGAACAGGATTAAAACGGATGTCATTGAATTTAATAATTGCTTAAGGGTTTATTTCTTGGATTAAAATGTATGACTGATACCAAAGAGATGTTGGATTCTAAAAGACCTAATATTTTGCTCTTAAAAATTAAATAAAAAGAAAAGACGTACATATTCTCTTCGTAACATTTAATCAATATGCCATATATATTCTAATACTTAAATGCTGTCATTTTGAAAAGACATTGTACGTATTATTTATGAGGTATTTGAAGCTGTGTTTTATTTCTTTAGAACTCTAAGAAATTTGTTCGAGTCCAGTGTATATTGTATTTATAAACTAATGTAACGATGTGATAAGAATTAATATGAACTTTGTTGAAATCAAAGTTGACATGAACACACATCGTTATAATACCACATTAAGTCATGTTCCAGAGCAAACTGACAAATCCTGTTTAATATATCTAACATTCAGCATCAGAGCTTCGTACTAAATTGATTCTCACACAATCAAGCTGAAAACTAGCCGGGAAATCCAATGGTTGGCAAATGAAGTGGGATATGTTCTCTATGGATGTGTTAACTACTGCATATTTTTTTAGAAAAGTGAATAGGATTTATTATACAGAATAAATATTGACTACAGTATAATTATTTAAAAACAGATCCTAAAATACAATAATAGGTATAATTTATGTTATATTGTCGGTCAACTGTGGTCTACCGGCAGTGGTAGGAAGACAAAGTAGTATTTTTCAAAATGTTGTTGATTTAAATTGGTTTCCATTTACAACGATAAGAAATAGAAAAGTAGGCATCAAAAATATTTTCACATTGAATAAAATTACGTTAATGTAGTATTATTGTACACTTTTTATTTATTTATATAATGAAAACTGTTCTCTTTTGTCGTCAATTTTCATTTTTGGTGCGAACGGTAATTTTAAATGGCAATTATTGCATTGTGAGTTTCCGACAAACTACCCTAAAAAATAACAATAATAACGTAATGTGGTAATGTGTTTGTTCATTCTGGTTATGTGAACTCAAATTTTTTACATCCAGTTTTGTTTGAAAGAAATAAATACAATTATTATGTTGAAGTGGAGGTTTTTTCAAGAGAGTAAATTTGAGATCGTGGGCGTTTGTGTCGATTTTAAAAAGGAAAATTTCTGTTATGATTTCTTAAAATTCTCGGTGTTTGTTGAAATAGCGTAGGAGTCCAAAAAAAAAAGTGATTGCTGCTGTGAGAGAACAAGAAATGAACAGTGAAAAAAGTTGATTACATAAGAAATTATGTAAAACCACTTACAATATCTAAAAAGAGCGGGTTTAATTGATTTTAAATAACTTTCACATTTCACATTGGTCGATACAACCCTTCAGTCAGGATTACGACCTAGCTTCTCAAACCGCTTATATTGTGTGTGTTAATTTTATACATCTTAGCACTGGAAAAAATACATTAAGAATCATCAGAGCTACGAGGATGCAGAGCCCTGAATACTTTGCAATATGGACGAATTATGTACAGAGACAAGAGAAATTACATGGAGACTCTCACGCCACCTCGAGAATTTAGTATACACGGATGATATTTATCTACTTTAGCATAAATTTTCGAATAAATTAAATTGATAAACCTTAGAAGTTGTCGGTTTAAAGAGGATATAAAATATGTATACAGTAAAACTCTTGTTTCCAAAAGAGTTCATCAGCTCTATCGTAATACTTCATTAAGAATATCTAAGATTTAGAGTTCACTCATAGTGATGGTTTAGTTACAGTTTAGAAATATATAGGTATAATTTAAATATTTAAATATGTATATACCAGGTCTACCGGTATGATGTGACCGTTTTTGTTTTTTGTTTTCGTATAAATAAAACACTTATATTATAGGGAAGGTAAAACACATTTTATTTGAATTATTGGCCATTGTTGGCTACACATTGATTGACTTGTAGATTCCACGCCAATAAAACTGTTCGTCTTTTGAAGGAAATCAATTAGTCCGAGTCGCAATAGTTTAATAGGTAGTGTGTTTGCTTATTAGTCGTGAGGCCACGGTTCAAAGCCCAGGTCAGATATTTCGATCAAATCGAAATTTGAAAAATATTTCTTCGGCGACTTCCTCTCAGCAGATTTCTGGCAAAAACTCTGAGAGTAAAATAAAATTGTTTTCATAAAAAAGTTTCTTAAAAATCAGTCGTTCGAAGTCGACTTTAAACTCTAGGTCCCTCTACTTAAGGATAAAATTAACGCGCACAACATAATGGTGTGAGAAACTAGGTCGTAATCCTGACTGAAGGGTTGTAATGTCCAATTATGTATGTATGTATGTATGTAATTCGATGTAATTCAATAGATGATCGAAAAGTTTCGTTTTTTAAATAAGTCAATAAAATGCCCTTATTGACCTGGAAATGTACATTTAAATAAGAGAAAATATTCTTTTTTTTCAGGCGACAAACCACAAGTTTTGCAATCAACTTAATTGGCAGTGGAGGCCCTAAGTAAGCGAAGTACAAATCGTTTAACTGTTGATGTTATTGTGATTGAAATTTAACTTACAAGCAATCGATTAAATAAAAAATGTAATTATGCGAAGCTAGTGGAAAACCGTTATAGACCGATGAGTAAAGGTATTATTCATTATATATATTAGGTTCATATATATTAGGTAGTATTCATGTTGTTAATTAAATTTTTGTAAAATCTTTTAACAGCGATACCACCTATAAATTTAATTTGTGTGGAACAAAATCTATCGAAAACCCTTTTTGCGGGTATTAAAAATATTGATGAACCCTTCTCATCGCGAACATCCTTGTCTAGAACAGTGAGTGCGAATGCTAATAGTATGAATCCAAAACCCATTAATAACGTCTTTACTTACAAAAGTGGCAACACTGCTCAAAAGCCAAAAGCACAGTTGGGAATGGATAGGAAAGTTATACTGCTAAAACCGGAACGAAAGCCAAAAATGTCGCAACGAACTTCCGCATCTAAATCTAATTTATCTTGAACGCATTGATACAAAACTTAGTCTTCATCATCGGACAAAATTAACCCTAGGTCACTGCAATTAATTTCAATTACTTTAAAATTTGCTTTCAATTCATAGGGAATGGCCGACCTAATCAAGTTTTGAAACGAAATTTAAAAACCCTCTCCTTTTTTTCATAGAAAGAGAGCTGCGCTAAAAGTATTTCTGCTGCTTACTTCTAAGTTCTTCTTTCTTTATAAGTAGAGTTTTCAATGCAGAAAAATGAAAATATTCAGCACTGCAACGTATAAGCAATAGAATATAACAAATATCACTCATACGCAAGTGTAGTGTCATTATGTTGTAGAATTTCGCAGCAGCACAATTAATTTGAGTTTCATTTATTTTAATTTCGTTCTCCATTTTCTGTTTATTTTAAATTAAATTTATTTTCGATTCCCTGAACCAAAACTGGTGCATAGCCACAAAGATTGATTAGGTAGAAACCGACTAGACACAAACCATTTCATCTTGAGGAAAATTATGTCCTAATCATTCTATCATTGAACTACGATATCCATAAACTATAATCTCATCGCAAAACTATAGGAGTGAGACATTTTTTAGGTTTCGATAATGTGAAGACTCCAGTTAAGGATAAGTTATGTCATGATTTTTTTGCATGTTAAGGCTCTTTGTATAATTTTTACTCATTTGATTAATTCTTTCATCAATTTTATCTTTTTGTCATGTCTTAAATGCTTGTGCAACATTTTATATAAAATTATGCCATCCAAATCTGTTTTCTATCCAATTCGTAACTAAGTAATGTTTTTAAACGTATGTATGTACATTAGATATAACAAAAACTTGAATTTATTTTGAATTTTGTATGCTTCTTTAATACGATTGATAAGAAGTCTGTTACATATGGAACTTAGATATGCAAATACTAACGATATTCCACAGGTAAAATATACTCGTGTTTTAATATATCGAATGCGATATTAGGACAAAAAAAGCACATTTCTTTGGTTGCAATCCATGATTTTAAAACTAACATTTTATGAAATCCAAAGTATGTATACATAGTTATAAATACCAACAAACACAGAGCAATTGAGTTATTTTTAAGAGAAATCCACGTTGTCTAATTATTATTGTCGTAAACAGGTGACATTATGCTGCGACCTTAGGATCTATTGTTCTACCCACATAAGTTTTACAATATATCTTTCAACCTTGTAGCGCTGACAGAGTTCAATAGGACAATTCTCTGTCCTGTATGTGATATTATCTCAGGTGTCTTCTCCTGGGATACATTAGTGTACCAAAGATTTAAGAATGTTTTTTTATGATTAATTTCCATCCTCCTACAATTTATATGTTGGGTTTGAAACGATTCCTTTTATTTACTTAAGCCACCCTTACACGACATGGTTTTTACACCGAAAATATCAACTTTTACGTAAGTAAACAGCTACATGTCGTACGTAGCCTTTAAAGCAGTGCTTATGTAAAAACCACAAGGAAAATCTTTTGACAAAATTTCAATCAGAGCGTGCTGTAATTTCTTAAGTATAACATATGTTATCAAATGTTGTATGCTATGATTAGCCGGCTAAAAAAATATTTTGTAAATGTAATAAATTAAATTTTTTTATTATATTATAAGTCATGTAATTTTTTAATTTAATGTTATCAATTTTAAATCACAACAAAAGCAATAATTTAAAATAAGTATAACACCACACAAAACATTAAAATAAAACAAGAAATGAATTTCATTTCAAGCACGTGTTAGCTCATTCGGTATTAATATTATGGAGAATTCATTTGTATGCTTGAGTTTATTTATATTGGATATATCGGTGGATTGTATTTTATATATAATACACAAGGTTATATGTATGTATATAATATTTACGTTTGTTATGATTTTAGTGCCGGTATTTATTTACTCTTATTTCTCACCTTTCTGTTTCTATTTCACAATATTTTCACCACTAAATAAAGAAAACAGCAGGAATTTTGAGTTCTAAACAATAATACAGATTTTTATTTCAAATAATAATGCTCTTTAAACGTCAACGTATTAAAATGTCTCTCATAGTTTTATGCCCAAATTATTTCTCAGAGAGGAATACTATATAACAAGAGCCAGTACAGTGAAAGCCGCTGACATAGGACTTGCACGTCCTTAAAAAGATGTTTTATTTTGAATGCAACTTCTGACTTCAATTTTTATTAATTACACGATGCGACAGTGAAAATATACCCGAGTAACAGCGTAGTGCAAGTTGTATGTTTTGTTGAGTAGAACTCAAAAATTTTTTGTTATATGGCTTTCGGCGAAAACACACCTAGAAAATAATCTTCATATATAAAAAATAATAACTCAGTTAGCCAACTGTAACGGAATGTAACTACAACAATAGGAAAGAGCCGATCGATATTGTTATGACTTTATACATAAGACAAACGATTTTATTTACTAGCAGAAAAGAACAGTTTGAAAGGAGATCGCTCAACAAATGAATACATCAGGCAAGTTATACTCCTTAAAAATTACACCAGGCGATAAGTAATTAAAACGTATGATTATGCGGTAATTTTTTTGAAAATATTTGCATTAAGAAGTGGTCATGTCTAAGAGACAGATATTCGAAGGAAAAACGCATGGAGTCTCTTCTTCCTGGCAGGAGGGGAAGGAGTCCCCGTCCTGTTGCTGTTACTATTTCTGGTCCTGTGGAGAGAGAAAATGAGAGAGGTACTGGTCATGAAACTCCTGGTTGGGAACGAGCGGTTAATGGAGCGACTGGAAGTTCTGCAGTCACTAGCTGATATTTCAGCGGTAGTCGTTTGGCCCAACTCATTATTTTACAGCCTTTTTATTAATATTGAACAGGGACCGTAACTGTTATAACTTTTATTGCAAAAGTCAGAAAATAAGAATTATGTTTTGACCTTTCTTTATACGAGCAGAAATAAGAGTTATTTTTTGACTTTTATTTTTTCGCGCAGAAATGAAAGTTATTTTTGTTTTAATTCTTGATGAATTCATAATTTTTATTAAAAAATTCTTTAAAACAATTAAAGTAATTATGTGAAAAAAAATATTAGAATTAAGTTTTGCCCCCAAATTTTCTTCCGATAAATTATATCTTAAATCTCTCAGAATCAGCCTTAACGTCGAAAACGACCGTTCTACACTAGCTTGCGTTGCTGGCACCGAATGCAAAATTAAGGCGAGTTTCCGTAGACTTGGGATAACAAATTTTTTATTCCTCCAGTACTCAATTAGGTCATTGTCAATATCTAATCTTTTTTCTTTATAATTATCAATTTCGTAAAAGGCTTTGCGGATATTTTTCGAAAATTCATAACCGATGTCATCATCATAAGAAGATGAATTTAAAATTTCCCTTTCACGGAATCCACTTCTCAATAACGATGATGAAGAGCTTAGCATGCTGGATTCATCGACAAAAACTTCCTCAGCGGTGTTATTGTTGATTAGTGTTGTAGTGCTTTCTTATAAAAGGTATCTTAATAGTAGGAAGCATAACTTAAGGAATATCCTGCTAAGTCCAACTTATTTATTAATCGTGCTTACCTTGTCAATACATTGCATTTGCAGAAAATTTTTTTTCAAATTCTTCTTTGCAGCTTCTTTCTTTGTGGGCGATAATAAACGCCTAAATCTTGGATCCACAAATAATGCTACATACATTGTGTCATTCTACAACTGGGTTGACTGGCGTGACTCTATATTACCTACAAGTTTTTTAGCATCCTGTGTTAATATTTTTTAGCTTGAAAATTAGTTCCATCCAAAACTTATAAAAATCGCCTAAGAGTAGTTGAGATCTTTGAAGTTTTAGAGTGAGTTCATGTACCGGTTCTAAAACTGACACCAGATTTTCACTTGTTGCCCACTAACTATTTTTTAGGTTTTCAGAAGCTGAAAGATTATTTATGCAAAACTCTTTCAGCCCTAAAAGGCGTTTTAACATATTATAGGTGGAACTCCATCGGGTTACAACATTAAATTGTGGTTTTGGCATATCACAGTTTTGTATTTTATATCTGAAGTGAAAAACGTAGTCATAATCTTAAAATTGCTATTGAAAGGTTATCGAAAAACCATAATTTGTAGGACCCCTTGTAACTGATTTGTAAGTGGTAAAATAAATTTTGTTTGGAAGAATTATTACGAAGTAACGAGGGTCCGAAATTATGGAAACAAATAGTTCGGGTTAGCTTACCGAAATGATGGTGCTCTCAGGACTTTAACTGTATTGCGTGCTCGGATAATATCTGACACGCATTCTCGAAGAAAGTCTTTCACAGAAAGTTGTAGAGTGTGCGCAACGCATTTGAATGATATAACATTTTCAAATCTTATGGAACTAATTATGTTTTCAAAAAAACATCGTTTTGATTTTGATCTCCATCGCCATCTTCATCTTCACTTTCGATTTGCCTTTCTTGTGGTGACAAAAGTTCAATCGCTTTTATTAAATTGCAATCGTTGTTGGTTGTTACAGAATATATTTGTTTTTTGTTTATAGCATAGTTCGTTAACACCTTTTCAATTTCAATTTTTATATATTTTTAAAAAATGGTAATTTTGTTTTTTAAAATAATTTGAGAGTTTATTCCTAAAATTGCTCGATCACTTCAAGCGGCGACAATTTTGAAATGAATTATTTTATTTTTTAATACATTTTTAATTTTGGTTTTTATTTCATCTGGCTTTACCACCACCAATACAATTATATTTCTTGAATTTATGATTGGAATTTGTATGCCATGTAATATAGGACTCAATAACTGTAGACGGAATACTTAAACAATTTATGATCTAAAAAGTACTTTTTTCAATAAAAAAAAATTGCAATTTCTTATTTTTAACCAATATTATTTAAAATTATATTCATAAATTGCATACTTTTCTTCATGGTTATCAACTGACAGAAAAAGTTAATTTAATAAAATGGATAGAAGGCATTATTAAATTCAGCTCATTCTTGTAGTCGCCGTAGTCTTGTGGGTATTGTGTTGGCTTATTAGACGTAAAGCCAGTGTTCGAACCCCAGGCCAGACAACAAAACAAAATACAAAAATAAAATAAATTATATCAATTGAAATAAATTATTTTTAATTTTAGAACAAATAAACAAAATTTCAGTGTCTAATGAGTTTATCTTGCAAAGAAATCCAGCAGTTAAAGGGCTACACCAAGAAATGTTTTGATTATTTAACGAATTAAAGTTTGTAAAGTTCACTTGTTTTTGATATATTTTGTATTTTGTAACATTTCCATCTTTTCGTATTTTACAAATTATTTAACGCGAAGTTTGGTCAGCGTTTGATATTCTACATAAATATTTGGCAATACATCGGATATACACTTATGTTGCCTCTTCACGAAAAATGGGCTTGGGAATATTAAACACAAATCTTTGTGTCATAGGGGTTGAAAAAACAAAAATAACTTTCATTTCTGCTCGAAAAAATAAAAGTCAAAACTTAACTGTTATTTCCACCCGAAAAAATAAAAATCAAAAACTATTTTTTCTAATATATAAAAATTCAGGTTTTTCTAAAGCATCGCATTTTATAAAAATTTGGTCCAAGACAATCAAAGTTGTATACTTGGTTTTATTCTCCGACATTTCCTTTTAATCAAAAATTTAAAAATAATAGTTATTTTCGGTCCCTGATATTAAACTATAAAATATATAAATATAAAAGATATAAAACTATAAACTATGTAAGTTTTACAGTTAACTTGTTAAAAACAAAAGTACAATTACTAATAATTATGAAAACCTAGTTCCCATCATTTTAAATTTAATGGAATTTGATCCGTTTTATATAACTTACTTCTTTTGTTCAAATAAAAAAATTAAGCTTTGTAGGCTATATCTCTGATCCCAAACATTATCCGATCCCAACGGCAACTATTTTGAAATCCTTGATCCGAACCCAGTAGACTTCTGTGACAGAAACTAAATAACTTCAACCAAATAAAGTGCAAATATGATTAAAAATAATAACATATGATAGTGAAATTGTAAGAAGTAGCAAAAAACCAAAAAAAGGAAAATAGTAATAGGCGGTAAAAACAAAGATCAGAATAGTAATAGGTGGCAAAAGCAAAAAGACATAACAGACTACGCCCTTGTTGGAATTCTTCCGGAATAGGATATTACGTCTATCTGCTCCCAAATCATCTGTTTCTCTCTTCACGACTTGGGTGAAAGAAGTCAGAAGAACACTAAACGTTGCAGTAGAAGTTAATATCATTCCCACGGTTCGTAAACCTAAGATCCTAGGGGTTACTTTCGATAAATTACTACACTTCGCCGTACATGCGGCCAACATCAACGCCAAAGTGAGGATGAGAAACAAGGTTCTAAAGGCACTAGCAGGTACTACATGGGGAATGGACAAATAAACTATCATCACCACCTATAAGGCTATTGGACGATCCCTCCTCAATTATGCTGCTCCAATCTGAACCTTGAGTGATACACAATTTCGGGTACTGCAGACGACACAGAATAACGCCTAAGGTATAGCCACAGAATGTATAAAGACGACAAGTGTAGACCACCTTAATGAAGAGTCCCGAATTTTATCAGTGAGTAAACACAATGACCTACTGACGAAACAATACCTCATAGCTTGCTATTTGCCATCCAATCCCAACCATCATATAGTCATGGACGATCCTACTCCTCGCCGCACTAGACATGACTTCACAACCTACAACACCCACCTCATACCTATAATAGTGGACCTACAGACAGTAAGGGAAGCGCAGCGTTCCCTACATCAAACGACAGTCACGACAGCCATGGACGAACTCAGCCACAACAGGGTTATAAATCGGCATCCACCACCAATCTCCGATAATGAAAGGAAGCTACCAAGGGTTGCCAGAACCATCTTGGCCCAGCTAAGATCAGGATGGGCGAATATCCTGAACAGCTATAGGGCAAGGATTATCTCCGGGACCTTGGATTGCTGCCTCTCATGCAAATCAAGCACCATATGATACGGTGCACCTCTTTAGTTGTCCCGCAAAACCGACAACCCTGCGACCCATAAACTTGTGGCTGAACCCAACGACAGCAGCGAACTTCTTAGGACTACCAACCACAACGATGACTACATACATACAGAAGTAATAATACATACTTACATCTCTAACCAATTCCATCTCCACCAAAATAACACAAACATACAATCAAACACATAAACTAACTATCTTGTATCTACAGGGAGATATTTCCGGACACAACAGCAGAACTGTTACAACAACAACAACAGCTGACACAATTAAAAATATTTTTTATACGTGTGTCAAATAAATTCGGAAACACAGCACGTTTAGCCGTTTAAAAGGATATTTTAATGGAAAATATCATCAAATATAAAAAAATTGGAGCATGCCTTTGACCTATTACAATTTATACCCTGTACGTTCACGAGTGCAAAAGATTCAGTAATACTATTCAAATAGCTTTAAATTAATTGATAAAAATTATCTTTTTAATAAATTAAACACCTGGAGAAAATTATAGATACTATGGTAAAATGGGTCCATGGTGAAAACATCACTCTTATGGGAGTTGTAGTGCAAGGTGTACCTAATAAATCCCAGTAAGTGATATATTCCAAACGATTTTAGAATGCGAGTAATCGGGTGTTAACCGGGGAATCAATTGAATAAAAACTAAGAATGCATACAAATTTAAGTGTTTAATCAATTACACCAGATTTCCTTGACCCAGTTAATAAATGGTTCTGGAATTTGAGAAATCGTGGATGAAAAATTCTCCATATTGTTATTTCTTTAATGGTTTTTAAATAAACAAATAAGAAAATTAATAATAAAATAATATAATAAAAAACTCATGTAATTACAAACAGTTATTAGTTTTTAACATTTATTTCATAATCTTTTGTTCGAAATTAAAAATTTAATCAAAATTTATATGCAAGATTGTTAAAGTTTATGAAACAAACTTCTGATTTTTAATGGTCATTAAGCCTCATTCATTAATATGTTTAATTTAAAATATGTATATCAAATATAGATAAGAATCACATAATAAAAATGAACAATTCATTTCATTTTTTAATTCGAATTACTCTTCTAATTTCCGGCAAATTGAATATATGTACACATGTATGCTGCCTTTGCATTCTTTTATTTAAATCAATTTGGTTTCAATATATTTAAACCAGAAAGAAAAATAATGGAGTTCAACTGTTTTAATTCAGAAAAATAATTATTCAACAGTGCTGTATATACCTTCTTCAGTGCTGTATATACCTTCTTCATTGAAACTTTATATTCATTGCTATCTGAATTCGTATTTTGATACGCAGTTACAGCTAATGCAACTTGCACATCCGCATTTTTGTATTTTGAACCAACCAGAATGCGTTGTATCCAAACCCAAAAAAATGTTATTTCGAAAATGTTGATAACATACAGAAGTTCGTTACTTAAGTACTAATTGTAGTAATTGATTAGTAAATTGTATGCTCGTGTAAGTGCAAAATAAAATTTAATTTCAGCTTCATAATTCATGTATATTTCGGTGTTAGTACTATTACGTTGTTAAAAGTACCAGAAATCAAAAATATGTACAAAATTCGAAATGCGCTAAACTAAAATTGGTAGGAGTTAAATTACGCTTCGGGTATATGGTTGAAAAACTGTCAAAAACTTTCCGATGAACTACACATAGAAACTTTTGCTTTAAATTGAGTTCTTTAATCTCTCCATTGAAATATTTTATAATGAAATAAATTCTAATTATAATGTATAGATTTGAAACATCCGCATGTTTTATTCTGAAACAACAAAAAGGGGCGTTCTTTGAGAAGTTCGTCGAAAAGTACTTGACAGAGACCATATCGAAGGTAATTTTTGTTGAACAAATCTATAAATTTACTTTCCAATGCTTTATAATTATCTACCAAGCCCTGTGAAGTTTTAACTAGGCGACTATTGTGGAATTGTTTGCTTCATGTGAAGCATTAATTAAAATAGGTCAGGGGAACTTCATGTGCACTTTGGAAACCTTATTACAAAAACATCCTGAAATATAAACAAAGGCGTTGTTTTGGAGGACCAACATTTCATGGCTGCTGAAGTGTTTTTCGTAAAATGTTTGCGTATTGTCTTTATTGTTAGTATACGCCAGATCTACAATTGAAAAATCTAAGATTTTATCAACTGAGGACACAATTTCGCCATTTCCATTTACAATGTAACCCCCATTTACATAGCCTATACCCCAGCGTGTTCGAAAAATTTCGGGGAGTTATACCTACAGCACTACCTAAACCATTACCAATTTGTCCAAAGACTTTTTAAAGTGCAAATGTTCGTCAACCACTCTGTAATAAATCTAAACATTTTCGTTGCGTCATTCCATTTCAAATCTGTAACTTTTATTTTCCGTAAAAGTTCTAGGGATTCTCTTAAGAAGCGCAATTGTCCTTAGGAAAATTCGAAAAAGCTGATTTCTGCGCGGCTATTAAAAATATGGAATAAGTTATTAAAACCCACTAGGTATTCCGATGTATTAAGGAATGTTAGTGGTTTTTCAACTATCTTAATTCCCTGACTTATGCAAAGGTCGCATACCTAACTTGAGATGTTAAGTTAACTCTTATTCTTTGAACATTATTGGGATAAATGTGGTCCAAACTTAGCTTAAAGCCATATTTAAAGATTTTAGAACCTATATTATAAGAATGGATAACATCTGCCCGGGACACAAGTGTAAGAAAAGGATGTATAATTGAATAGAAAGATTTGGTTTTTTTCTTTCTTAGTTGCGGATAGTGCGAACTCTTTTGCGTTTATTCAATGATTTATTTTTTAGGGAAAATATCTCTTCTTTTATACTAAATTTTAGCTGATTTAGCATTTTTAAATCAACCCCTTAATTCTAATACATTTCTTATATTATTTTTGCGCTAACAATTGTTTGTTTATTTGTATATATACTATTCTTTACTAAATAATATTACATTGGTTTGTGTGTGTAATAATCATGGGACAAGTGGGAGCAATATGACACGCGCCCATTGCCCATATAAAAGTAATAATTCCCACGGTAAAGTGTGAAGAGAGCCACACATGATCACTAGCAATGCAATACAACAACAGCACACATTGTGCATATTATATGCATACCAATACAGCCGGCGCACTATGTGGCATTTTGCCTGAAAACCTGGCCAAAATTAATAGAAGTGTTTTATGAGCTAATGGCTGGAATTTTTTGATAGTGTTAGTAATAATTAGGCCCAAGGATGAACCCAACTGATTTTGGTTCAAATCGGTCCGTGATTTCGCCTAGCTCCCATACAAATTCCCCTCAAAATTGCACTTATTTACACATAATTATAGTAATTATGCAACAATCATGATAAAATTTAGCATGGATCAGTTCTGTGTACCAAGAAATCATGGTGTAATGTTTGGTGAAAATCGGATCACATTTGATCCTGGTCCCCATATAGAGTTCCGTTTAGAAATTCACGTTTGCGCTTATAAATGGCTTAAAAACATCGGTATCGTGATGAAATTCGGTATGAACGTGTATTTTGCAAATCTAAATCATATTACCAAATTTTGTTATGGTCGGTCCATAATTGCTCCTTGGTCCAAAATAGCGTCCCTTAAGAAAATATGTTTAGCAATTATAATTGGCTTAAAAATTTTATTAATTCGATGAAATTCGACATGAACAGCGTTGCCATTTGCCAAGTTTTCCCTTTTTTTCCAAGTTTTTTGAGATGCGAAAAAGTTTTCATTAAAATTGTTTTCTAACAACACAAGTTTTTTAGAAAAATTCAAAATTTCAATAAATTCAACAATAACATGAAATATTTACATTTTTATATAAAATATAAATTTTATTCGTCCCGGGCATAAGTAGCAAAGAAACACCAATAGATGACACCGTTCTCCGGTGTTTCCTTTAAAAATGTTGCTACTTTTGTAGAAAACAAGTTTATTTTGTAAAAAAAAAAAAGTTTTGTTCCCAGAAATAAAATGTTTTTAAAAAAATTACTGGCAACACTGGACATGAACATGTTTAATATGAATGTGAATCATTTATGATCACGTTTTATTATGATCGGATCATAAGTGCCCCTAGGTACCACACACGGTCCATTAAGAAAATCTAACATACATCTCCTATTGTTATAATAGTCGATATACATATGTAATTAAGTTTTTGAAGTTCTATGATAATTAATATTACTTCATAATATTTATTTTTTGCATTATTTAATACTTAACTTAAAAAATACTTAAAAAGTGAAACTAACTTCAATCGTTAAAATCGTTATCATTTTCATCATCAATGTCAGGAAGGAGTAATTTAATAGTAGCTGATGAAAATGCTTTTCTATTCCTTCGCGATTTTTGTGTACTGCAGCTTATAAAAGGGTCACTGCTTAAAAGTAACCTATTCAGGACATCTCGATTGGTATCGCTTCTACTGAATTTCCTCGCATAATTCATACACCATATAGCTTTATTGCCTATGGCTTTATTACACTGCGTCTAATTTTTTTAATTTTTCAAAAAAAAAAGTAAAATTTTCAAAAAATCGCCAAAAATAATTGCGCAAATTTGAGCAAACTTTTCTTTTTGTTCCTGAATGTAGAGAGTTCATATTTTTTTGTGGTATATAACATTAAACTACTAAAAACTACTTTCACCTTTAAAATCTTTATCTTTTTTTGGGTAGGATAAAAAAATGTGAAATTTTTATTATTTTTAAATTTTGAACGAATATTAACAATAATATATGAGATATATATATAAAAAAACTGAAAGTAGCAGTTGCTCATACCTTTCAAATAAAACATTTTTTTATTCACTCCATTCGTCTCTGGAACCAACTTCCCCCTCAAATAAAAATGGTCAGCAATGCAAAGCATTTCAAAACTGCCATTTTCGAGCACTTTACTTAGTTAATGTTCTCTAATTTTTGTAAATTTCTTTCTCCTTAGTCTTATTATAATTGTGATATTCATTTTATTTTTTTAATACTGTTCTAATGTTGTGCTGTAATGTTTTTTCCCCCTTTCTTTACTTAAATTTCCTTTTTTCTTAAATTTTAAGGTTCTTTTATTTTTTTAAATTGATTTTTTCTCAAATTATGTTAATTATAGGCCATTTACACTACAGCGAAATCTAGTACTTATGAGATTTCGAGCCAAATCTAGTTGATTTTAACTAGATTTCCCACACAAAACAAAATCTACTTATTTAGTAGATTTCGGCAAAATCTACTCAAAATCTAGTAAAAATAGAAATGCAACTATGTGTTTTGCCAAATAGTACTTAAAAATACAACGCTGAGCAGGAAAAAAATGACATTTCAATTTAACCCTAAACAAGTCAGCATGTGCCTCTCCGACACATATTTCACTTGGTCATGTTGTAACTTCCTTAAATATAGGTTCTAGTTCTTACTGCTTCCTACTTTCAATTGTTTTATTTAGAATTTACAAATTTCAAGTAATAAATTAATTTCTTTTTATTTTTATTTTGTTTCAATCAAAAATGTTCTTAATCATGTCAAAATGTGTCTATGAGGCACATATGGGAACGCCCCAGGCCAGGCATAAAAAAAAATACAAAAAGTATTTTTTCGGCGACTGCCTCTCCGTAGATTTCTGGCAAAAACTCTGAGAGTAAATAAAAGTTGCCATGAAAAGTTTCTCAATAAATAAAAATCTGTCGTTCGGAGTCGACTTTAAACTGTAGGTCCCACCACTCATGTATAAAATTAACACACACAACATAAGTGGTGTGAGAAACTAGGACGTTGTACAATGAGTCAATTCGACCTCCGGTTACTGTACTTGTCATAATTGACAAGTACACGTCCTCTAACCTAACCTAACCTAACATATGGGAACGCTAACTATTACTTCTATTGTTGGTGAACAACAAAATAAAATATAATAATGAGTTATAATGAGTTACGAAGAGTTCTGGCACCCATTATTTGCCGTAGTCTTCTAAAATTAAATAAAAATAATTTGTCCACACAACACGAGGATGAATTTTCAAACCAGCCAACGCAGGCAGATATGCGACGTAGATGTTATATGTGTCCACCGAAGATATGCAGAATGTGTAAGCAGCCTTGCAGTATTTACCACAAAAATACTTGCAACGAGCATTGTTCAAAAGTTCTAGTTTGCTTAAAATAATAAATAAATATAAATAAATAATATTTCATTTATGTAACTGAGAAGAAAAAAATTAATGAAATAAAAATAAGTCAACAAAATTAATACGTAAATTCTTTGTATGTGCCTCTGAGACATTTTTACTGGATTTGTAAAAATTTTTCTGACTTGATTAGGGTTAAACTAAAATTTTATTATTTTATTTTAAATTTCAGTCAGCTGTTTTTGTTATTTAAATGAAATCTTGCTACTGTCAAATAAATCCAGTGTAAACGATCTAGATTTTGAGCGAGATTTGAAATCTAATCTACTAGATTTCGCTGTAGTGTAAATGGCCTATTAAGTTAAAATAAATGTTTCTGAATAAATGTTAGTAACAATTGCTAAGCAATACTGTAATATAAGATTTATTCTTGTTGTATTGTTTTGAACAAATAAATAAATAAATAAATAAATAAGTAAATAAATAAAAAAACACTTAAAACGTTATTGCATTATTATAGTGTACGATAAAATTATTCCATCTTTTCACATTTAATCGTAAAACTGGTCTCTGATAAAATCTTTCTATACAAATATTATTTATTTAAATTTTATTATGAACTTATCTCGCAAAATACGGAAGCACCAAACAGTGGTAAATTTTTTTAGATAAATGTAAACATTCATTAGAATATGTGGGTGCTTTGTTTGAAGCCTTAAAAAGGACCAACCATAATATAATAGTGAAAACAGTCGGAATTTCAAGCATCAAAAACATCATGCCTGCCGACGTTAAAAAGTATTAAATTCAACGAATTTTTTATAACTTTTTCAGACATTCTGTGCAATATATTGGACACATAAATTCTCCTATTCGAAGTAGTGGCCTCAAATTAAATCGCAGTAAAATTATAAATATAATTTTTTTCACAACTATTTCCATTTGATGTCTGAAAGGGTTAATTTTGTTTTAAAATACTTTCTTTATATTTTACCCACAATATTGATGTTAAATTTTATATATCTTTATTAAATTTTTTCTATTAATTGAAATTATTTTTTAAATAACTAGGGTGTTTTATTTAAAAAATCAAGTGAAGTGAAAGTGCAAAAAAAAAGAAGAAATTGTTTAAACTGAAAAAAAAAAAAATTGGAAAATTATTTAAAAAATACTGCGAATAGAAGTTGTTTTGCGGTTTAATAAAAAAACTATTAAAGCTAAAAAAATAATTTGTACCGACCAACATAGTGGGTAATGATGCTGAACATGAAAACAGTGATACGAATATACAAGTAGTTCCACATTCTAAAATACAAAAAACCGTGATTAACAAATCCTTCAGTAAATTTTAAAGCTTTAGACCAGCCGTGCCCAAACGGTCGATCGCGATCGACTGTCGATCTTTCGATGTTTTTCGGTCGATCTTTCGATGCTTTTATAAAATCTTTCATTAAAGAAATCTAAAGAAAAAAAAGCTAAATAATTTTTAGTATTGAATAATATTTTTTTAACGTTCACAACTGTCTGATATGCAAATCCATAACATCGATAATAAGTTTTCTTTTAGCTCAACATAAAAAGCCTTTTAGTGACGGTGAATTAGTGAAAAAAGCTTTTATAGAAGGTGGCGAAGTTTTATTTGCAAATTTTAATAAGAAGTGGTAAATTATGTCAGCTAATAAGATGTGCAACTTTCGCGCCAATCAGTCACAAGAAGAGTTGAAGCTATGGCAATTAATTTGAATCAAAAACTGAAACAAACAAGACATCGCCGAATGCAAATACTTTTCACTTCAGTTTGACGAATCAACCGACGTAATTGATATTGCCCAATTATGCATTTATGTATATAAGAATGAGTTTCACTGACATGACTTCAAAGGAAGATCTTTTAACAATTCTTCCACTAAAAGGCAATACCCGTGGTGAAGACATTTATTACGAGTTTATAAAATTTGTGGAAAAGTTTCCACTAGCGTTGTACAAACTTGTATGCGTAGCAACAGACGGTGCTACCGCCATGGTGGGCCGGTTAAAACGGTTTTGTGGCTCTTTGTCGAAAAAATGATGATATTCCAGATTTTGTATAGTTTCATTGTGTTATACATCAGCATGCGTTGTGTGCAAAAATGTTGAACTTAAACGAGGTTATGGATATCGCTTTTAAAATAGTTCATTCAGTACGTTCAAGAAGTTTACAGCGACGACTTTTTAAAATTCAGTTAGAAGAAAATGAGTCAGAATATTATGATCTGTTGTTGCACAGAACTACTACCAGAAGTTAAACAATTTTTGGATTCAAGAGGAAAAAGATATGACCAATTGTCGAACGAAAAATGGCTCCATGATTTGGCTTTTTTAAAGATTTTACAAATCACCTGAATATACTTAATCTGGAACTTCAAGGAAAAAACAGAACTATTACTGAATTAGTAAGCTCCATTAATAGCTTCAAATTAAAATTTAAGCTTTTGAAACCGCAGTTGGCAGCAAAAGATTTAAAAAAACTTTAAAAGTTTAAACTCAGTATCAGAAAAGTTCAAATTTAATACAACATTTGATGACTGTATTGCAGAGATTAGAAAAATTGAGAGTGAATTTGAAAATCGTTTTCAAGATATTAAAAAAATAGAGAAAATTTTGCTATTTATGTCATTCCCTTTCGGAAATAGGAATTTTGAAGAAATGTCTGTTAAAATATCTGATTTGTTTGCCATTGACTCTTCAAAAATATAGGATGAAATTATAGCTCTAATTCATATATTTTTATAAAATCAAGAGCGTCTGAAAAGAGTTACTGGTCGTTGCTACAAGAAGAAAAATATCCATGTTTAAGAGACATTGCTCTGCAGTTAACCGCATACATTGGATCTATTATGCGAATCAGCATTTTCTCATATGAAAATAATAAAATCAAAATACGGCAGCACTCTAACAGTTGAACATTTAAAAATGTGTCTGCACTTAGCACTTACCAATAACGTGCCATCGTTCGACCAGCTTGCTGACAACATGCAATGTCACGCATCTACATCTAAATAAAAATTGCAAATTTATTTTAAGTGCCTGTAATATTAATGATTAAATAAAATTTTCTAAAAAATTACATTTATTTTTAGTCGATCTTCATCAAGAAAAGTCTGGCTACGCCTGCTTTAGACAATAACACTTTAACTTAAAGCACCAACTACAGTAGCATATTTAAACAAAACCGTACATAATAGCAAAAATTGGCTATGGCTGGCAATAGATTTTTCTATCTGTCAGGCAATTTTTGTGTTCCTCACTAATAAAACTGTCTTTTGAAGTAAGCCAATTAGTCACCCAATTTTCGAAATCCTCATAGGAATCAAAGTGTTGCTCCAGCACAGCGATTAAAACAAACAGTAGTCGGAGGGAATAATGCTTTGAATATATGTAGGATATCAACCGCAGTCGACCTATGTTGACAGACAAAGGAACGGACGAGATCGACAGGGACAATGACAATGAAACAGACAGAACAAAGAAACAATACAGACAACGGACAGTTTAGTTATCGACTGACAGTTGATGGGAGCACAACAAATTAATATTAAATAAAATTATCTATAAGCAGTAAATAAGTGTGTTTTGTTTAAAGGGAGAATTCCTACATATATTATGAACAAGTTTTGCTTTCTGTGCAGAAGAATTGTCATGTTGCAAATTGATGAGTCATCTCAGGCATCATGCCTGGTTCAAATTGATATTTTGTTGTCGGTAGTGATCAGTATTAACAGTTTAACCAGGTTTTAGGAGCTCGTATACCACACCTTTCTGATAATTTTCCTGCGAATCGATCTGGTTTTCCAGCCGAAGTTCATGGTTGTCCCGGATTAACCCAGCCTTTTTTTATTTAGGATTCTGAAAATTATTCAATTTTTCATCACCAGCAACAATCCGATTCAACACAGTTTTTACATCGTGTCTTTAAACTAGAATTTCACAAGTTGCTTTTCGGTTTTCCACCTGTCCGTCAGACTTTTGAATATTTTTCAGAGCTTTTTACGGTCAGAAATTGTTTGTTGTGCAACATTTAACGGACTGCAAGTAAAAGTTTCTAAAACTCATTTGAGAGGAAGCACTTCTAGAAACGGTGCCCAAGCACAGCATAATACTTACAATGAGATGGCGGCGTTTTAACGGAAATATGATGTAGGACTAGAGCTGTTCGATGTTAATCGATGCATCGTAAACATCGATGTTTTGATTCCATACATCGTTAAAATGTCGATGTATCGTATCACACGATGTTAATCGATACATCGATATTTTTTATTCGATGTATCGAAAAGCTGAATTTTAAATTTACGCATCCGACAGCTTTTGTTTAAGTAGCAGATTACAACTCATTTAAAGTAGTGACAATGTTTTTAAACAAAAACCCTCTAAGAATGACTTAATTTGATTTAAAATCGCTTGATTCTATTTTTTTTTCAAAATGAGCCCTTTTTTTCTCAAAAAAAAGCTTATACAATTTCCTTTAAGGCCTTTATAATCGCTTAATGGGATGCGAGTGGGATATCTATCAAAAAAATTATTTTTTAATTCAAGAATAAGATTTTTCAATATTTGGCTTGAAAACGTACTACCTAAATGATCTTAAAAAAGTTTTTGCATTCTAAGGACATTCGGAAATTAGTTTTTTATAAACAGTGTTAAAGTTTGGACGTGCGTTATTTACAATGGCTTCCGCTTCCAAAAAGGAAATGTTGACTTCTTTTTGTTGTAATCCCTTAGACAAAAAGAAGCACAGATCATCAGATATGCGAAATATTTCCGACAACTTATTAAAAAAATTCCCAACGCTTTCAAAACGTTTGCTAATTTCTGGTTCGTACAGGAAAATGGTGGGAAAGTTGGACACATTACCGGTTATTCCAGATGAGAACAAAATCAATTCTGAAAATGATGACAGTTCTGCAGGAGATGATGGTTGTTCTAACTTTTCAGTAGAACCTATAAGACCTAATAATGAGTGCCAAAATCAACATCACAAGGATACTGTAGAAGTTTTTGAACAAATAAAAAGAAGTACAAAACGTCACATAGTAGATCTAAAAGAATTCAATTTCTTACTCTTGCCCCATCGTCATGGAGTTGTTCAAAAATAATGACCGAGTTTGGAACGTCTCAACGAAAAGCAAGAATTGCTAAAAATTTGGTTGCTGAGCAGGTATTCATACACTTCCAAGCGAGAAGAAGGGAAAAACTTTAGCGCGCGAAACTGAAGCTCTAGTAACTCAATTTTATCATAAAATATTGTAATAATATTGAAAAATCTTATTTTTGATTACAGAATATCTTTTTTTGATAGATATGCCACTCGCATACCATTTGAGCAAAAAAAAAAAAAAAAAGAAAGGCCCATTTTGAAAAAAAAATGTAAAAAAAAATTAATTTAAAAAAAATAAAAAAAAAAATTTTAACAATTAAAAAAATTATTTTTGGAAAGATTGAAGAAATAGCTATCTAATATCCATTGGAAAATTTTTGCTAGGATCAATAGGTGAAAAGTTACACACATTTTAAAAAAACCCTGTATCACCATAATGTCCAACTTTGGCCCCCTCTAACTCCGGCAGTTCTTGACTGATAGAGCTGTCTGGCATACTATCCAATAGTACTAACCTTTGTGCTAAGTTCATCTAAATCGGAAGACATCGATTTTAAAAATTGGGTCACTTGACACGAAATTCCCCATATATTAAAAATTTTGTTTTTTCTATCCATATAAATATAACTTGATGTCATGTTTTACACAATTAGGACTGTAATAATCTAATAACACTGAATTTAATGAAAATATTCCTCATAAAATAAACAATTCTTGTATTCAATATGTTAAAATAATTCGACTTTTATTCAATTAATTTTGTTAAGTTCCAGTTAGAATAAATACGATGCATCGCAAACATCGATGTTTTTTTTAATTGATGCATCGAATAACATCGATGTTAATTAATGATGAATCGAATGGCAAAAATCATCGATGTTTTTTTTACATGAACAGCTCTATGTAGGACAGAAAAGGGATCAACATGGAATACAGGTATTCCTAAGCAGGAATCTTGTGTATATATTGTGTATTTCGTTGTGGAAATAGAGAGGTTGATACGGTTGACCTATTTAGGCAAAGCAACGGAATTCGCGATCCAAAAGTTAAGTTAGCGATGTATTCAGTTTAGAAAATAGGCTTCGTCGAATCCGTAGTGCTCGCGCTAGTACAGAAGACCTGTACTGTACTGTACTGTTAGGTTAGATTATGTTAGAGGACGTGTACTTGTCAATTAAGACAAGTACAGTACCCGGAGTTCGAATTGACCCATTGTACAACGTCCTAGTTTCTCACACCACTTATGTTGTGTGTGTAAATTTTATACATGAGTGGTGGGACCTACAGTTTAAAGTCGACTCCGAACGACAGATTTTTATTTATTGAGAAACTTTTCATGGCAATTTTTATTTACTCTCAGAGTTTTTGCCAGAAATCTACTGAGAGGAAGTCGCCGAAAAAAAACTTTTTGTATTTTGTCTTTGATGCCTGGGCTGGGGCTCGAACCCAGACTTTTGCGTCTAATAAGCCAACACACTACCTACTAGACTACGGCGTCTTCAATACTGTACTGTACTGTACAAAACTGTAAAGCTCCGCGTATAAATTTATTTTAATAAAATTTTATACCGAAGTCAAACTCGCATTGAGATATTTTTCATTCTCGTTGAACTCATTTCATCTACATCCGCGTCTGCATGTGCCTCCACAGGGAGAACAATTTATGTGTGCATATATGTATATTATAAATACAGTGACTTTAACAATTATTCACAAAAGTGACAGAAGCATAAGGCCAGGTTAACAATTAAGTGGATTTCTGAAAACAACATCAAATGTCTGGATTAGGCTGCACAATCGCCGGATCTTAATCCAATAGAAATTTTATGGAATATACTGAAAAATAAAATAAAAATAATAAGAAGTCTAGTTTTACAAAATTTGGAAGAGGTTCGGGTAGCTGTGGAATGAAGAATGGTCAAGAGTTGATGAGTATATTATACAAAATTTAAGCAACAGTGTGCCGAAAAAAGTCTTCAAGAAGTTATTAAAACAAAAGTTGGCCGCATTAAATACCAAAATTTCCTGTTTGAATGTCTAAATTAGGCAGATTAACGTTGCAACACAAAAGTGTTCGCATTATATAAATTTTATTTTATTTCTTTTCTTAAAAACCCTTCTGTCAGGATTACGACCTAGTTTCTCACACCACTTATGTCGTGTGTGTTAATTTTATACGTGAGTGGCAGGACATACAGTTTAAAGTCGACTCCGAAGTCATTGTATATAAATATATTATATATTATGTAGTGAAAGTGTTTTGAATATCATACTGGGTGAGAGAAAGTGGTAGACTTTTTTAATTTTGGAATAATTTTATTTGTCAGCATTTGTCAAAATAGAGGAAAATTGAAATAATTTGGAAAGTTATTCTTACTCGTTTTTTTATTATCATATTACAATAGTCTTTCAGTCACAAAGTATTGAACTAGAAGAAAAATTAAAGGGAAATAAGGCTCATTAAAAATTACAAGAATTTCCTTTACTTAAAGCAAATTTATATACATATGGAATTCAGTTTTGCCCGGAATTAATGTAAGTAATGTTAATGTTTGTGAAGTCGCCGTAGTCTAGTAGGTAGTGTGTTGGCTTATAAGAGGTAAGGCCATGATTCAAACCCCAGGGCGACTTCCTCTCATCAGATTTCTGGCAAAAACTCTGAGAATATATAAAATTCCCATGAAAAGTTTTACAAAAACTCTGTGGTACGGAGTTGACTTTAAGCTTCCGCCATTCATGTATAAAATTAACACACATGAATGAATATTCAATAATTGTACTGAGAGAAAAGTTCAGTAAATTCAATGTTATACTATTTTATTTACAATAAAAATATATATCAGGCGTACCAGTACTGGGAACATTTATTGTAAACTAGCATAAACTTTTTTTCCAGTTAGCGAAGGCATCTGTCAAACATATTCAGTATTCATCAAATCATATTTTTTCATCGTAGATGACAAATTTTGTTACAGGAAATGATGATTTGAGGAAATCATTAATTTTTTCATTTCGTTTAAAAGAGAAACAGAAGATGGTTTCTACTATTCAAAAATACGTCGAAATAGTTTATGTCTGCTACTGACACATTTATTCTGCTATGAAAATTATAAGTTTTAAAATTCTTCAATAAGACAAATGTAAGAAATTTAATATCAAGTCATTAAGCTGGAAAATGAAATCAAAATTGTGCAAAAGAAAATAAAAACAATATTGAATACGCCATTTGAGGTTTTTATAAAGAGAAAACACGTTTTCAGCCTTTGGTAAATCAATTGGTCCTACCATTAGGGGTAGAACTCATGTTCGAGATTCAAATCAGGGTATAAAAAACCAAATCCTAGGTTGCAGAAATTAATATAAAAATTTTTTATTTGTTTTGATTTTTTGTTAGAGCATTTATTAATTTGTAAATAATTTTTTGGATTTGTTTCGTTTATTTGTTTGTTTTTGTTTTGTTGGTTTAATGAATTACAATAATTTTATGTTTCTTTTACATTAAAAATTAAAATAATATTAAAATACTGTTGAACATAAAAAATTTCTCTAGAAATTTCTTTCATGGCCCTAAAGTGGGCCGATTGGTATCGGTTTCTTAATTTTTTTCCACAGGAATGGGATATCACCGTTAGTTATAATGAATTATTTACATTTTCCCTCATTTCATTAGTGAATCTTGCTCTCTAGATAACGTCATTGTAGTTGAAGGTAAGTCTGGAATATCTGATTCCAGATTACGATAATATGGGATTTTATTTATAATTACTCTGGAAAATCTTACTCTATCCTGCAGATATTAAGGGACCTGACTGCAAAAGATTCTACGGATTAGCATCGAATAGAAATGTAGTCAAATTGTATCACACGTAACTCAATATATGATTATACAACTGTGAATATAGGAATATCAATAGAAATTTATATTGAATGTGTGCATTGCTAAAGCAACGAATTCATGAATGTTAAGGAAACACGAATGTTTTCATTCAGTCCTCTGGTATTTATATTGTCACATAAAGCATTTTAATGTGCATTTGTTTGTTTGACACGATCACGCTGGCTCTGTAATTCATAATTGTCGCCGACTGGCGCCTGCAGTTAGTGCTTTTCGCTCAATCGGACGGCAGCTATTATGCATCAATATTCTGAATTTTGCAAATAGAACAGTGCTCAATTAACTAGGGGAGAATTAATAGGAATTTTGCTTATGAAGGGTGTAATTCAAGTCCCAGAAATAAGATTATATTGGTCCAAAAAAAAGACATGTATACGAACGCGCTAATAAGAAAACCATTAAATGGTACCGAAAAGTAGTAATACAATTGATATGCTTTTAACTTCCCTCGTAAAATAAAAACAGAAATAAATGCTTTTAATTAAACTTGATTCTCAAATATTCTTTTTCGGCAGTCGAAGTATTAAAGATCTAAATATTTGATGTTTCGTACCGTCTAATAGCATAATCAAATGCGTACCACCGGTGGTGCACGTCGTCCGATGTAACAGTCTAGTGTGGTCCACTGGTGGTAAACGTCGCCCGATGTGACAGTCTAGTGCGGGCCACAGGTGGTACGCGCCGCCCGATAAGACAGTCTAGTGCTGGCCACCGCATGTAACCATGTGGTTATACATACATATACATAAACGTTAACGCAAAACTGACCGAATTATGTCAGCAACACACACAATTCATTGATAAAAATGAGGATGCCGCTCATTTGTGTGATGACATATTACGACAGCAACGTAATAGAACCTTGGCGAATTATTTATTTCATACAAATGAATGAAATGCTTTTTTGTTTATTGTTATGTATTTTGTTTCTTTATTTATTTATTTTTTTCTAATATACAATGAATATATTTAAAATGCATTTCATTCAATAACATTTTAAAAGCAAGACATTGTTATTTTAAATAATTTGGATTTCATAATTCGTATAAAAAATTTATTATGCACAAATTTATTGACGAATCATTTTGATTTCTCACACATCTGTGTTTAATTGAGATAAATCAGAACTTCATTCCCTTTTTGAAAAATTTTAGGAGTCATTCAATTTGTTTATTTTACGGAAAATTTAAATCTAGCACACTTCCTTGATTTAAATTTTTACGGTAGGCATACAACCAATTAGTCGCTCAATCCAATCAATTTTACTACCTTCTATATCGGAAATTTTAGAATTTCATAATTTTTTTGTGTTTTTGTCAAACTGTTTTTCTACCCATGGACTAAAATGTTTAGAGAGCGAGAGACGTGAAGGAGAATGACCGCAAACAAGTTCACAAAGTTTTTATTTCGTAAATACTCCTTTTATTTGTAACTTTTTGTGAAGGAAGCGTATTTTAAACCGTCCGTAATGGTGAAATGCCTATGACTGAGAACACAAAAATCATTTTCATTTCAATACAGTCACAGAATGTTAAAGCTTTTGCCACTCATGGCTTGGGAGAGCTAAAGGCGCATGTAAGTAACGAAATGTTGAATTTCGTTTTCTATTTGTGATATGGTGAATTTTTGTTGGTGAAATGAAACATTATGGTCTACTTTTAAATCTGAATGACTTTGATAAGTAAAAATTTAGGAAGTGCCATCATGGCTGTCATAAAATTTTTTTAAATAAAACATATAAGTACGCATACACATACATAGATGCACATACTTAATGGTATTTGTGCTGGCACTAGTAAACATAAAGTGTTAATGTCGTCAGCAGTTGTGATAAGATACCATCGGAGAATCTATAGAAGAAACCATGGTATATAATGTTTGCTCCTGGTAATTTTTTGGTCTTTCATTTCACATGTTTCTTTCAATGTTCGTTTAAATATGCTGATAATAAGAAATATAAACAAATTTTGAGATACATAGGTTTTGTATACTAAGCGTCAAGAAAATATAACTTGCGGTAACAAATTCGTACATTTCTCTGAACTTAGTTTAAAAAAAGGTTTCGCGAGAAAAAACTTAATGCCATAACTGCGCATCAGTGAAATCAATTTTGTAGACTCCAATTTATTTTAAGTGACTCTCATAGGTGTAAATTTGTTTACAATTAATTATTTATTTTTAAAACAACATAAGCTAAGTTTATGAATTTTGCTGATATTTCATATAATATTTGTGGGATTTTAGAAGTAAAATTTAAAATTTTTTGTCCATAAAATATGTGTTAAACTATGAAAACGTTCCACCTGTCCAGAGCTAAAAACATATATGAAAGTAAGAACTGTCATTTTAAAAAAGCAGATCAAATACAAAACTAAATAAAAATAAAACTATTCTTCTATTTGTTCATCGTGGATGTAAGTTAGACTGTTGAAGTCACATCTGTCAAATAAATTGGCACTTATTCATTGTCTGTTTTTCAATATTATTATGGAGAATGATTCAACAACACGAGCAAATAATACAATTGCTTTGTAAAATGGGCACATTTTACCACCGTCATAGTAGTCTTGCCTACTATTCGCAATATGGTGAATACATACGAGGCCAGTGATTCAGTAAACGATCGACCGAACCTCGACGAATTGTAAGATCCGTTGTAAACATCGACGCCATCTATGGAAGTGTGCAATAGAATCCGATGCAGTCGATTTTGCCTCGCTCACAAGAATTTGGACTTAGACGGCCTGTGTTCGCTGAGCGGGATCATTATCCAGCTGACTCTAATTTTTAACGAAACATCATCTTTGGCGATGAGGCTCATTTCTAGATGTCAGAGAGTGTAAACAAACAAAATTGTAAAGTTTGAGACGATACTAATTCAAATGAAATTAAGCAGCGTCAAATACAAATGCAAAAAATTGCCTGCCTGAGTCATATTCTTTGAGAAATATCACTGTCAACGGAAGCACTATAGGTCAATGATTACCAACTTCTTTTGCCCTGAATTAGATAATATGGACACCAATGACATTTGTTTTAAACAGTATAGCTCTATGTACCACACAGGTGATGCTGTATTGGATATTCTAACCAACCGATTTTAGAGCATGGTCATCTCACATGAAGGTGATGTGAAGTGGGTACCGAGATCAAGCGATTTGACAATTTTGTGGGGGTTTCCTAAGTTGCAGATGTATGCGAATAGGCCGTAAGCCATTTCGGTCTTCAGAGGCAACATAATTATGCCATCTTCAAATGTAGTATCCAGTATCATAGAAAATTGAACATTACGCATGAGCTTCACTCAGAAAAGACGTGGAGGACATTTGAACGACATTATGTTCTACACATAGTGTAATTAATCGGTTTTTCAATTGCATAAACAATTTGTACTCTTTATGGAAGAGGTACCAGGAATAATTTTACACCACTGGAGCAAGTTTTTCTCCTCCTCCGTGAACTCATCGACAGATTTACCTTCTAATCGCTATATTTGTCAGAAAGACTGATGGTGGAGGCCCTTTTGGATGATTTTCTGTGCCTTAATTAGGGAAATAGACACTAGTTTTGTGCTCAGACACAGTGCCTCGGCCTTTAAAGACTAAAAAATCAAAATTTATGAAAATAACAACAACCATTTCAGACATCAATTCGTTTAGAAGATATTAAACGATTACAGAGGTATTCAATTTCTGTTTTAGTCTCTGTCGGCTTTTGCAAGTTGAAATATCCAAAAATTTTCCCACATCTGTTAGCTTATTTCTGAGGTGGTATTTCGGGTCTCTTTAATCGCTTAGTCTGCCAATGTACAATCATTTGGTATCAGCAATAGTATTGATATCACAGAAAGCGACTTACGGATCAAATTGTGTGTTTCTAACTTCAGATTTGGGTCATTACGTCAATCAGGTGTGCATATCTTATATACCATAGATATTGTCGCTGGCTGCGACGTGAGCCTATAAATTGAGGACAGCGAATTTAACAAGTCCCAAATAAATGCACCACAAATTGTTTAAATTATGTTACATATATTTGAGCAACCGTTTATTTCTAATAAAATATATTAAATTATTACAAATAACTTATAAGTAAATTAAGCGACTTACCGCAGTCTTTATCCCCAACAATCTAAATTTTATAATTAGAGACAGTAGTTACTAAGCCTATAATTTCTGTTTGTTTATTTACTTTTACAACAGTTCATTTCCAAATAAATAAACTGAACGAAACTACTGCAGTAGAATATAGGGACAAAGATTGCGTTTAGTTCGTAAACAAATAAGGACAAAAAGGACTGCAAAACAATATAAAAATACTAACAGACAAATGAACCAAACAACAATGATCATACAATTGGTAAACAAATAAGGACAAAAAGGACTGTAAAAGGACAATAACAAAATCCTAACGGACAAATGAACCAAACAACAATGATCATACAATTGCTAAATAAAAACAATTTCAATGAACATTAAGGTAGCTCATAAACAATATTTAAATTAACAAAATTATTCAAATTATATGAAAATAAACAAACAAATTAATGAATTCATGAGCCATTAGGCGACATTCCCACCCCCGTGGATCGGCAACGATTCACCATCTGAATCAAGAACTGCTAGTTTGGAAACTGGGCGTTTAAGTATTCCACTACTTGTTTGGACATCAGCTCTTCGTATTACACCATCACTGCCAGGGAACACATTTATGACACGACCTCTCTTCCAATCTCGACGGGAAACTGCTGGATCGCAAATTAGTACGAGATCACCGGGAGCCACAGGCTTGGTATATTCACACCATTTGGACCGTCTTGTAAGTGTTGGCAAATATTCCACAATCCATCTTTTCCAGAAATGATCCCTTAGCTGTCGAGCAATTCGCCACTGCTTTTTCAATACCACTGGCTTTGTAATTTCAACACCTTCGGGCGTTTGAGCCGTATTTGCAGAACCCAACAACAAATGAATTGGAGTCAATGGTTCTTCGTCTTCAGGGATGACAGGCAAGTGAGTCATTGGCCGAGAGTTTACGATGTTTTCGGCTACAATTAAAACATAATTAGAGACAGTAGTTACTAAGCCTATAATTTCTGTTTGTTTATTTACTTTTACAACAGTTCATTTCCAAATAAATAAACTGAACGAAACTACTGCAGTAGAATATAGGGACAAAGATTGCGTTTAGTTCGTAAACAAATAAGGACAAAAAGGACTGCAAAACAATATAAAAATACTAACAGACAAATGAACCAAACAACAATGATCATACAATTGGTAAACAAATAAGGACAAAAAGGACTGTAAAAGGACAATAACAAAATCCTAACGGACAAATGAACCAAACAACAATGATCATACAATTGCTAAATAAAAACAATTTCAATGAACATTAAGGTAGCTCATAAACAATATTTAAATTAACAAAATTATTCAAATTATATGAAAATAAACAAACAAATTAATGAATTCATGAGCCATTAGGCGACATTCCCACCCCCGTGGATCGGCAACGATTCACCATCTGAATCAAGAACTGCTAGTTTGGAAACTGGGCGTTTAAGTATTCCACTACTTGTTTGGACATCAGCTCTTCGTATTACACCATCACTGCCAGGGAACACATTTATGACACGACCTCTCTTCCAATCTCGACGGGAAACTGCTGGATCGCAAATTAGTACGAGATCACCGGGAGCCACAGGCTTGGTATATTCACACCATTTGGACCGTCTTGTAAGTGTTGGCAAATATTCCACAATCCATCTTTTCCAGAAATGATCCCTTAGCTGTCGAGCAATTCGCCACTGCTTTTTCAATACCACTGGCTTTGTAATTTCAACACCTTCGGGCGTTTGAGCCGTATTTGCAGAACCCAACAACAAATGAATTGGAGTCAATGGTTCTTCGTCTTCAGGGATGACAGGCAAGTGAGTCATTGGCCGAGAGTTTACGATGTTTTCGGCTACAATTAAAACACTTTGCAATGTGTGCTCTTTTGGAGCAACTTCTTTTAGAGTTACTCTTAAAACCTTTTTAACACATTGAACCATTCGCTCCCATATACCACCTTCTGCAGGATTGTGTGGACAATTAAACTGCCATTCAATGCCCTTTGTGGACAACTCATCTTGAATTTTAACCAGATCAAAAACTTCATCAAATCGCTGGGCTTCCTGGTTAACTCCAACAAAATTTTTTCCGTTGTCGCTTCGAATCTTCAACGGGGTCCCATGACGATTTATAAAATTCCGTATACACAAAATACACGCATCAGTCGAAAGATCATAGACCACTTCTAAATGTACTGCTCTAATTGTGAGACACGTAAACAGTGCAACCCAACGTTTTTCATGACGTCTACCAATAGTCACATTTATTGGGCCAAAATAGTCCACACCAGTATAAGTAAATGGACGGACGTATGGAGTTAGTCTATCTCTTGGAAGTGATCCCATAAAGGGAGTTACTGGAACGGCACGACGAATCTTACAAATGTTGCAATTTGATGCGGTCTTACTCAATAGCTTACGTAGTCGTGGAATCCAGTCCAGAATTGACTTCACGGCTCTAGGGAAACGATCTCTATATTCCATTGCATTTGTTTCCTTTACGTAATGGGCAATACAGGGTGAACAGGCAGCTCCAAACGTCATCACAAGCATTTCATACACTTCCGGTGGACCACTATCATCATCTCGCCACAAGAACCTCTGCGAACACCTGTCTTCCTCAGCAACAACAACTTGATGAAACATTTCCTTTATATCTCCACATACAGCTACGGAACCGACTCTGAAATTTAACAAAACTGATGGCAACGATTTGTACTGCTGAGGGCCTTTCAATAACTTCGAATTCAATGAGACACCTTCCACCTTTGCTGCAGCATCAAACACCAAACGAATTTTCCCTGGCTTATTAGGGTTGACAACACCAAAGTGGGGCAAGTACCACGTTCTCGGATGAAATGTATCGACTTCACTCAATGATAATTTGCTTACATAGTTCTTTTTTAAATATTCACTCATTATTTGTTTATAGGCCGCACCAAAATCAGGATTATTTTTCATTCTTCTTTCCAGTCCAAGAAATCGATTGAGAGCCATAGAATAGCTATCCGGCAGGACTATGTCATCATTACACCATAGTAGTCTGGATTCAAATCTTCCGGCAACCCTCTTCGTCGAATTTCTCAATATCTCACGTGCTCGCAAATCATCCCTTGACTCAATCACCGGTAGAGCTTTAACGCCAAAATTTTCCGTTTCAAAATAACTTGTCACGAAATTATTCAAATTATCCAACTGTGTTGTCAGCAAACAAGTTTGTGTTCCAGGTCGACCTCCTTTCACGTTTCCAAAAACAACCCATCCAAGAGGCGTATTGGCAGCATATGGACCAGCATCTTCCAAAGAGACTATTTCATCAGGCAATCCTAAATGGCAATGGTCTAAACCAATTAGTACCTTTGGAGCCACACATTCATATGAGCTTAAAGGCACACCACGATTCTTTACTAAATCCGCTTTAAAAGTCTGACTAGGCAACTTCAAATTCGAGACACCATACACATTTTTCAAAGCATATTTCCTCTTCTTAAAAACGCCGCTCACGTGAAGTTCCACCACCATAACTGGTTCTTGTACCGATTTACCACCATACCAACTCAAATTCAATTGACTTTGTCGACCTTGTAATCCAAGCTGTCTCACTAAAGAGCTTTCCACCATCGTGACTGAAGAACCTTCATCTAGGAGCGCATAAGTTTCAATAGCACAATTTGGTCCATAAAGAACCATTGGGAGCACTCTGAACAGCAAGTCACTTTTTCACAATCACTGGAAATACAACTTAGCACTGGCTCGACTGTTGGAACACTCTCCGTAGGGGACACATTTTCAGGTCTTTGACTTGGTACGTTAGGCTTAATTTCATGCAATAATTTATTGTGGTTTCTTTGGCACTTTTCCATGGGACACTGCTTACGCCGACGACAATCTTTACTTGAATGGCCACAACTGAGACACGAAAAGCACAACTTCAATCTCTTCACTTCACTCCATCTATTAGGCACACTCAATTCTAAAAATTTCTTACAATCAAAAATTTTATGCGGGCCAACACAATAAAAACATTTTAACTGCCGTTCTGGGCCATCCGAAGCATATAAAACCACTTTTTCTTTTGGATCACTGCTAGACATATAGCTACTTGAACTACTTATTTGCACACTTCTTACTAAATTTGCAACACGCTGGAGCCAGGTACTAAAATCCAAAATAGTCGGCAACTGAGGTAAAGATGAGGCAAACTGGGCCCAATCCAAACGTTTACTCATTGGAAGTTTCTGGACTAACTCCTCCATCAGAGTTGGATTCGACAAATGTTGATGACCATTGGCAGATTCCAAAAATGCTGCTAAATTTCTGACCTTAATGGAATATGGCAACAATTTATCGATCGCGTTTTCAGGTATGGGCTGAACTTCCTTCATCTGTTGCAATTAGCATCGAATAAGCAACTCTGGGCGACCATATTGCAGCTTTAATTGCTCTATAACTGTTGGCACATTATTTTGGTGGATGAGCAATGACTTCACGCACTCTCTGGCTTCACCTTTCAAAGCCTTCTGCAATCTCAAACAATTTTCAAAATTATTGTACGAATATGCGGCTGTCGAATGTTCAAGGGCAGACAAAAACATTGGCCAGTCCTCGGGAGTACCACAAAATTCGGGCAGATCATAAAGTTTGCGTTGTACTGGCATGGGCACTGTAGCAGGGGAAACAAAAAGAGGCTGTGATGTCATCAACTGGTCTGACTGACTAACATAGGAATATGGCGTTGGATTCCGGCGATCAACCATGCCTTCAGGGCCACTGCTAATACTTTGGATGACTGGCACATTTTGTCCAATAACACTCGGCATATTTAAATTTTGATTTGCTCTTAAAGCGCGTTGAGCGTTTGCCAACTGGGCTTGCAGGATATCAATCTGTCGTTGTAGGTTCTCATTATCAGATGTAGCTTGTGGTGGCTGGGTTCTCACATCAGGACCGGGCACTAACGTCGGCAGGCTAAGGGGTTCTTCATTTGCTGAACTAAAAATGTTTTGCGTTGATACAGCAGGTGTCGTTTCACAGGGGGCAGTAATGGAGGCACAAGTTGCGGTTATTGTTGTTCCGGGGGCAACAGAGCTTCCATTTGGTGCCGACGGCATTTGAGAAACATTTGATGAGCTCTCTGTTCCGGCTGGCATGGAACTTTTCGCAGTTTGGCTCGTTGCTGTCTGCAAACGAGAGCTTTTTCTAGCAGGCGACCGTTGCATTATGAATCACAAACGTTTCCAAACGCACAAAAATTCACAAATATTTAACAGCAACACACTCCAAATATTTCAAAAAAAATTTATTTATTCCGGCAGGCTTGGGGCTACACAAATTTTAAATCAAAATTTAATTGCTCCGGCAGCCAAGGAACCACACAAATTTCCACAAAAATTAAAAACACTTTGTTCCGGCAAATATAGAACAACTTCACAATTACTTCAATTTGATCCGGCAGCTTAGAACCACAAATCCAATAAAGGCTTATCTTTGTTCCGGCACCTTGGAACACCTTCGCTCAAGATGCGAAATAAAATTTGTCGCTGGCTGCGACCTGAGCCTATAAATTGAGGACAGCGAATTTAACAAGTCCCAAATAAATGCACCACAAATTGTTTAAATTATGTTACATATATTTGAGCAACCGTTTATTTCTAATAAAAAATATTAAATTATTACAAATAACTTATAAGTAAATTAAGCGACTTACCGCAGTCTTTATCCCCAACAATCTAAATTTTATAATTAGAGACAGTAGTTACTAAGCCTATAATTTCTGTTTGCTTATTTACTTTTACAACAGTTCATTTCCAAATAAATAAACTGAACGAAACTACTGCAGTAGAATATAGGGACAAAGATTGCGTTTAGTTCGTAAACAAATAAGGACAAAAAGGACTGCAAAACAATATAAAAATACTAACAGACAAATGAACCAAACAACAATGATCATACAATTGGTAAACAAATAAGGACAAAAAGGACTGTAAAAGGACAATAACAAAATCCTAACGGACAAATGAACCAAACAACAATGATCATACAATTGCTAAATAAAAACAATTTCAATGAACATTAAGGTAGCTCATAAACAATATTTAAATTAACAAAATTATTCAAATTATATGAAAATAAACAAACAAATTAATGAATTCATGAGCCATTAGGCGACAGATATGTAGCAGATTAATTTTCTTTTTTTGGGTTATTCAGTGTAAATTCTTCAGTATAAAAAAACATTCAAGAATTTATTTTTTTCTCTTTAAAGGCACAAAAGAAAAATGCTTGCAATTCTTTGAATTTTGTGTCAAAAATCGTGTTGTGTTACGAATGTATTTCGAAAAATTATTTTTATCTACGCAGATGAGCCAGAAGCCACTGGACTATGAAAAATATGGTAATTCTTCTTAAAAAACGATATTAATCACAATGTTGCAGTCAATGAAGCAAACCGCTTTACGATGATTACTGACTTTTATTTGCCCTAAATGGGGAATTGAACTCGATGGACTCGAGGTTTCAAGAATACCGTGGTACACGATACTATGAACTCCATAAGAGCTGAGTTTGGTGTGGAATTAATCTCACTTCATGGTGTATTGCAATACTTTTTTGTGCCTTGGAAGGAACATTATAGTTGCCGCTGGTGAGATACCGGCCCAATTATTGGGTATAGTATACTGGATGCAGTCTAGACGAGAGCTCGTAGTTCAACTCCTGGTTCAAACATCTCGAACAAAACGAAATGTTAAAAAAATATTTCTTTCTCTTTAGGCGACATCATCTCAGCTGTGGTCTGGCAAAAACTCTGTGAGTAAAAGAAAGATTCCATCTAATGTTTCGCAATTATGTCGTTCGGACATTAAACATTAAACAGTAGGTCCCAATTAACACACACAACATAAGTGGTGTGAGAAGCTAAGTCGTAATCCTGATTAAAGGATTGTAATAACCAGATGGGACGTCTACAATATTTTCGCAGAGCAATATTTTCATGAAATAATATAAAGACAAATATGGAAGGTTTTCATTTATTGCTCAAAAAAATTTTCACTGACTTTTACAAATTTTCTTTTGTTTTCTTATAACCTTTAAAAAGAAATGAACAACATGTGGAACAAATTTAATTATTTTTGCCCTCAATTTTCGTTATTATTTTTCATATAATGTTTGAATTTTAAATTTGTTTAGGTTGTTTTAAGCCTGTAAAATTGTATTAGACTTTGACGAAACGAATTATTCCAGAATTTGAAATAATATAAAAAATCCCTCTGTCTACTGAAAGTACAAATTAAATTTTTTAAGTCCTCATTTCTAGTTGTTATTTTATATCGTAGTGAACACCAGTTAAATTTGATTAAATTTTTATAATTCGAATCATTTACCTTTTACAAGTAAAGAAAGTAAATTTCACAATCTTTTGTTGCTGCCTTTTGTTCGATTCTTAGATTTCTTTTTTAATGGAAATTCAAATGCAAAAGCTATCTGTCGGTTGCCAATATGTAAATTATATTTTTATTTAAATACAGTTCTCACCTCTTTTCTTTTAGCATACCTTTAACAAACTCATCTTATCAATGCCAATAGAAGCATAGTCGGTTGTTTTGCTTCAAACATCCAATGGTAAATATCTCTGTTAATATTCTTTTAGGAAGGTTTCCTTTACTATTCGACTAAACGATGTTGTAATGGAGAAAGCTCCCAAAGGAAATGGATCCATTGCCTAAGATTTATTCAAAATTTCACATTTGCAAGTAATTCAGTAAAGGAGTTAAGCAAAAGGGAGTTATCCTTATACGTCATATACACATATCAACATATAAATTAATACATACATATTTATACGTATTTGTGAATTAGAAAAACAAACACATGAAACCAAACACATAACAACAGGGAAACTGTTTTTTCGAGAAAAGCATTTCCATTTGTTTCATGATTATGTACAACAGGATTCTTTTACATCCTTTGAAATTTGTAAATGTTATTGTAATGAAAACAATGTTTATATTTTTTTAATTTAAATTCAAAATTTAACTACAAGAATTTAATTTAAATAATGTTTAAAATACATCATATTAAGCAAAAATTTACTCAAAGTATTCAAATTGATTTGCCAATCATAGTCTTTATTGGCCGTCTAATATTTTTGCAATTAATTCTGTATGTAATGCTGTAATGCATCCTGTAAAATAATTGTACGTGGAAGTATGCAAAACCAACTTTTTTTATTAGAAGATACCCATGGTAAATGGATTTAACTTTGATGCTACAAATTCTAAGTTGTTTGTTTTGTAGTTAGACCGGCTCTAATTTGTTATACTCAGTTGTGTAAGTGATTACTGACTGCTATGCTCTCTGAAGTTTCTTAAAAGTATTAGAGAACCTTTCTTTTCTGCGTTTATGGAGATATTAGGTCCTCTAAGATCTACTGAGAATTTTGAAATTTCCGAAGTCGCAAAAATCTTTTTTTAATGCGTCGCCATTCCCAATTAAGAAGTAATTGAGTTACAACAGGAGTTATCCAAAGATGGAAATGTGATGCGTTCTCAGGATCTGCCAGTGTCATTACGAGGACTGTTAAAACAAAAAAAATTACTTTATTTGGACACAGATGAACAAAAATCATTCGAAAAACTAACCCACCTGTTTTAAAATTTTGTGACGTTAATAAAGATGTAAAACTCATAATTCATAGTTGCAAAATTTGGCCCCTAAGTTGCCAGCTTGAAGTAATACGTGCAATACCAGTTTGGCAACGGACAACCCGACACGTATTGTTTTGCCATAAATAGTAGCCACATTGAAGAGTTTTTTTTTAAATAATTTCTGTACTCTGTACTGGAAACACTGCAACACAAAAGCAAAATATGCAAATTGAACAATTTATATGTGTGTAATACTTACTAAATTTCGTTTCTATAATTTTTTAACACCTATTGTATGAAAAGAAAACTATTTTCATTAATATTATGTAAAGCGACTGCATAATGTTATTAACAGTTGATGTTGGAAACATTGCAAAATACATACAATTGTTCATAAAAGTAAAGTAAAATAAAAATGTAACTTGAATAACTTTGCATAACTCATAAAATATTTAAACTTAATTAATTCTCATAAAGAATTTAAAGTATTTCTTACAAATATTTAATGAAAATATTATTTTTCTTTAAAGCACAACAACAACGAACTTAGAATGCTCGAAAGGATATTTAAATAAAAAAGCCAGAACAACAAACAATAATAATTTGAGGTTTTTTTAAATTTTTAATCATTTTTTATGGAATTATTTGGAAATGAATTCATTGCGTCAATAGAAAACAAGAAATTCAAATATTTATTCTAATTAAATATTTGACTAATCCACTTCGATAAGTCCGTGTACATCAGGGATTACCATTTCATAGCACACATGTCAACGGAGGTTTCCACTCAAAAAATATTTTATTTTAAAAAATCCTTTTTTTTAAATTCAAAGTCTTATATATTCTTAAAACACATTTTGATTGTTTTAATAGTCAGGTAAATAATTTAGATGATATGGAAAGCGATCAACTTTTTTATAGACATAAAGCAATATTTTCAAAAATTAAAAGGTTGGTTATTAGTAGGAGAGGAAATTTGATGTTTTCTCAATTTGACTTTATGTTAATATACAGATCCTGTTTGATATTGTTCAAGGTTGATTGCTAACTTGAATTGGACCTAAATTTGTATGGTGTATCAAGGCAGGGAAAGGTTGGTAGTGGTAGCGGCTGCGGCTTTTTACTATAGAATCAAATTTTCTCCAAGAAGAAGCTGTTATTCCTCTTTGTAGGAGAAATCTAGACCAGTAGCTTCTCATAATCAATAACACATGATGGTTATACTTGTGAAAACTTTAATTTCTTAAAAATTTGTTATAAACACGGATACTTTACTTAAGCATAGCATCTTACCAAATTCTATATTTCTGCCACAATAACTCTGCTTTACAATTAATTTTGGGAACAGAATCCGACATTGGCAAATTAGGTAAGTTGGAGACATTTATTGCTACGAAAGAACTAGATGACGGGTGGCATTCAAACTATATTCTGGTACTTTAAAAACCACAAAAATTAAAAAAAAATTCAACACCAAACTGCGTTTAATTGTCCTTTGCAAGAAAATCGTATTTCGAAAATTCCAAAATCAATTTGTATAGCAAAAAATACTATCCATCGATTAATTTACTTATGTATTAAGAATTAAAGGGTTATTACATCACACAAATAATCATAAAGGTAGTTCGAAAGTGATTAACAAACAAGTTATACGTCTCAGTATCATCTGTCTGAGTTACGTAAGAGCCGTCAAAACAAATGGCAAATAAATAAATAAAAAATAGAAAAAAATAAAGTTCCTATCTCGGTATTACCATAATTGTCTACCGATTTCCATTCAGTGTGCACAAAGAAGACTCATCATATGTGTAAAAGGTCTTTTGAGGAACTCTGAAGCGATCCTTTAAAAATATTCCAACAGCGGGGTTGCATCAATGTTTTCCAGGTATGCAGTCACTGACGCATTTTTTAAATGCATTTGTAGTAGGATTTTCAGCCTTTTTATGCATTATTTCAATTTGTTTCTATTTAATTGCCATTGTTTTCGAGCTCATCGAAGTGTTGTTTGGGTAGCTTGATGTTGTCATTGAAATTGGCGATGATGATGGCGATGATAACACAATTTATTCTCAGTAGGGAGTGTTGTGATATTTTTTACACTTCTTCATCACTTTTACAACAACTTATTGGAGACCACATCGACGGAGGTAAGTAAATTTAAAAAAGTTGTTAAATTGTCACCAACATGGGCTTTGTATCACGAGATAAATCGGGAAAGCCTTTATTGAGAGATAGATTTGTTGGAATATTTTTACCACACCATAATCAATAACATCAGGTATCCCGATTCGCCCTGTAGGACTATAAGTTGATTGCCCACTAAAAGCCATCATAACGCTCACTTTGGAAACAGGTTTAAGTAAATTTAGAGCTTTAGCAGTTAATAGGCGCGAACCCCAGTAAGTATGCTTGGCGTTATAGTCACCTCCTTCCAGGAAACGGTGCACAAATGAATCAGAAAATTTTCAGTATTGATTCTTTTCGTTTGATAATGGAATAAAAGAAGTAAACCGAATAAACCCCAAGCCTGAAGAAAGTTTTCGTGAGAAGCATAGTGTTTGTGCCATGAATTAATAAATATTGCATATCCTCGATATGATATACCTCGAGAGCTGACGAAATGCAAAACCCCTGAACTTAAAATCATTCATATTAATGCTGGTAAAAAGTCACAAAATAATGACAACTATGTCAGTGCCGCAGTATTGACGACATAAATCTCTGTGTGATGCAAATTAATAATGGCTTGGCCAAAGTAAATATCTGGGTGTATGCTAATGGACTTTGTATTAATCATTTGAAATCTAAATGTATTTTTCTTTCGAAGCAGAGAAGAAAAATTGATAATGTTAGGATACATATCAAAGGAGATAACATTGGTTTTGTTCAGTCCATTTCTAACTTGGGGATCGCATTCAATGTTAGACTTTCATGGTCAAATCATATTAATTATGTTTTGGGTAAAGTCTTCAACATGTTGCATCATGATTTTACACTTTTTGCTATGCGTTTACCAGACTCCATCTTTTCCATATGGTGAAATGTTTGCAAATTGTGATAGTACTGGCCAACGTAAACTTAAAGTAAACTTCGCGATCATATTTCGATTTATTCGTATCAGATTATGCTTACATCAGTTTTGAGAATTTATTAAAGTGTAAATGTCTTATTTTTTACATAAAATTATCATTAAAGGAGCTCCTCGATGTTAAATGAGTATCTCTTATTAAAATTACATTAATTTGTTCATCCTTTAAGCTGTTGAATGGTTCCCACCACTTTGATATAATTTTTTTAAATTTTGTGACATACTTTATTGTAATGTTATAGAATTGAGAATCAATTAATTGTAGCTTTTAATAGGACCAACATTGGATAAGCACTGATTGTTTGCGTTGTTCCTCTGTCATGCCTTTGCGACTTAATACTCATGTACTGTAACTTTTATATTGGATGAAATTTATATTTTTTAGCTTATTGTCACCTGGTTCTAGTCCTACTTGAAATAGGGATCGAGAGACTGGTTCCCTATACCGGAAATTTATTAAATTATTGCCCTTGTTTTTAATTTCTTCGGGGCTAATGTACTAATCGAGTCTTCTAACAACAATCTGGAAACCTTTACAGGTTTTGAGAAGTAAATGTAATTATTTTTCACCCTTTTAAAGTCCGTTACCATGTAAAAATCTGACTCGTTATTTACGTTTTTTTTTCCACATATGCACCCCCTTTTCACAGGAATTACATGAAAATAATTCTCAACAATTGATCAATTGCCTAACGATTGTATTAAAATTTTGTTCACACAGATATATTGAAGCACTAGATAAGAAAGGAGATTCACCGGCCTACACAAAACTGATTTTGGAAAATTGGGCTACTGACCGAAGCATCTTTTGACCCTTCTAACCCAATGATTTTTGGTTTTGTTTACACTTATATAGAGTGAAATATTGAAATATTTTTTTTTTTTTGAGTAGCTGAATCAGTATTACTCGACGATATGGTCACAATAGTTGTATTCCTAGCAGCTAGCAGCTAGCAGCAGTAAACATCTATTTCATATATTGGAGTTTAAATCGCTTATTCCAGAAGTCACCACATCGTCAAGCACTGTGCGGTTTGTTGTGATTTTTGACCCAGAAAATTATTAAATAGATATACATACTAACACGTGTTAAAAAGCAGATTTCATTGTATTTTTAATTTAAATATTTTAATTTATCCCTTGATGTTATTTGACAATTATGTATGCAAAATTAAAAAATACAATTTTGCTCTTCTTAAAAATTTTCCGCAAAATACTTTCTTCAAATTGTCGGTTTTGTCTAATTCAGACATACCAATATTACGAATTTAATATTTACGGTACGGTAACTCGGATATAAGCATACCAATTCTACCATTCATAACAAAATCGAACATACAAGTATGACGGATAGATATATTGGTTGCATTATTTTGCACTCTACATTTTCACTGTCTTAACCCTATGCATTTTCAAGTTAACATAACTAGCACTATCAGAAATAAAGCCTTGAGCAAGTTCTGGAAACAATAAGAAGTTCCCTCAACACGCTCGTGTTCAACTGAGGACGAAATTTGTGAAAGGTTCTATACTGAAACTACAACACGTCATGAGAATGGTAGATATATGGTACGATTGCCATTCAATAAAGGATATCACGAAAAAATCTTTCTAGGAACGTCTAAATTTGTTGCTTTGGCCCAATATTCCAGAATGGAAAAAAACATTGCCCAAAGAACCCGAACTTCACGTTGAATATAATACTGATTTAAACAAATATTTGGCTTAAGAAACTTCCGGTCATGAAATTATATCTCAGGGCAAATACAACTCGTCTTACTTACCGAACTACGCTGTAGCACGCCCAGACCATAAGACTACACAGGTACGAGTTGTATTTAATTTAACAAAGTCTAATTTTTCTCTCAACGATGTTTTCCACACAGGCCGTACTACGTACTTCTTGATAACTATCATTCTAAATTGGAGAAAATACAAATTTGTATTCAGTGGCGATACACAGAAAATGTATCGTCAGATTCTCGTACATCCCGAAGACCGACCTTATCAGGAGATTCTATGTCAACCCCAACTGAATGAATAAAAGATTAAAAATGGTAACCTTTGACTTAAATTGCTCTAATTATTGTCTAATTATGTATACGCAACCTTCTTCAACTGTCAAATGTTTCTGAATCTGAATATCCAGAAACTCCATCCATTTCACGTAAGGAAAGTTATGTGGCTGACATTCTTTCTGGAGGGTTTTCCTCATCTCAGCTCATACAAGTCTGAAATCTGAGACCACTGCCTGTGAAAACGATCACTTCAAATAACACTGAACTACTCTCCTATATATCAAAGGAAGATCTTTATGACTTAGATTTTCTCCGCAAGCACGACTAAATCTCTTGGTATTAAATGGAATACTCTCACGGACACATTTTCCAACACTTTCGCACTAGTTGAACAAACATCGAATATAACTAAAAGACAAATTCTCTCGTCTGTTGCAAAACATTTCGATCCAGCTAGATGGCTTGCACCTTTAATCATAAGGGAAAAATACTCATGCAACAGCAGTGGTTAGAAGGATTAGAATGGGATGAACATATTTCACCAGAATCCTTCATATATGGAACAATCTCGTTCAGGAACTCTCTCGCATAGAGGAAATTTCAATCCCACGGTGGATCAAATATATGCCTGAAGGTATAATTCAAATTCGTGGATTCGCTGATGGCTCCAAATCAGCGTATTGTGCTACAGTGTATGTTAGGTGTCAGCCTAAAACATCATACATTTTCAAGTTTGTTACTAGCCAAACAAAGTAGCTCCCATTCAAACAGACAGCCTACAACGATTGGAATTTAATGGAGCCGTTTTATTGGCAAATCTTGTCCGCTATGTTCTAACATCCTTGAATTTCTCTAACTCGGAAATACATTTATGGACTGACTCATCAAAAGTTCTAGGTTGGCTATCAAAACCCCCTTCATCTTGGGAGACCTATGTAGCTAACAGAATTGCTCAAATTCATTGCTTAATTCCAGATGCTAAATGGCAACATGTGCCAACACATTATAATCCTGCAAATCTAGGAACTCTCATCTGAGTAGTCTAAACGAAACCCGTTGAAAATACTCCAAATCTCTAATGAGGTTCAGACACTGCACACATAAGTTCGGAATGATGACATTTTAACTAGATCCTCGTCATACAATTTAATATAGGCTGATTACACTATGTCAGAAAACCTATTATTCAGAGGAAAATAAATCCTTGTCTGAAAATCAAGACATATCATAAAAAGTGCTCTCAAAACCCCAAATCCATTCCTTAATGAGAATTCACTTCTTAGAATAAATGGCAGATTATCTCTATCTTCCCTACCATATAATAAATGCTATACCTGGCAAGTCCCGATTTTGCGAGCTTTATCTGAACCATTTACATTATTTCCTATTTCACGCTGAATGTAGTCAAATGTGTCGGATGTACAAACTGAATTCTATATCATTTCTCTCAAACCTAGAGTAAGAAAATACGACATTAAAAAACTTAATAATGGTGCCATTACCCCGAGAGAGATGTATTCTTTCACCTCCATTTCAAGTCACACGTATTGACTTGGCTGGCCCATTTGACCTTAAAATATCAGCCTTACAATATTCAAAGACTACAAAAGCATATGTTAGAGTTTTCGTTTGCTTCAGCTCGACAGCTATCCATTCAGAACTATGCTCAGCATTCCAAACCGCATTCTCTGGTTTCGTTTGGAGGCGTGGACTTCCGCAAAGGGTAGTAACTGACAATGGTCGAAATTTTCTCAGAGCTAGTAGCGTTCTCGAAAGCGAATTTAATATGTTTGTAAAAACAGCAGCCCAGGATATAGATGAGAAATACATAACATATGGATTTGAATGGAAATTTATTTCCCCTCATGCTCCACACATAGGTGGCTTATTGGAAGTTGCCGTAAAAAGGTCCAAATTTCATTTGAAGCGAATTGCTGGTGCTCAAAAATTTACCTTTGAAGAAATTTCTACTATTCCAGCTCGCATAGAAGGAATTATGAATTCTCGCCCATTACCTGCACGGTCATTTCGTATGAAGAGCCCCTCGAATGGCATTCCTAGAACAGAATTGGCAGGCAATGTCTCTAATTAACAGATGGGAAAAGCTGAAAGCACTTCATCACCAATTCGGAATTTGGCGGAAAGAACATTATTTAAAGACACTCCAGAAGCGATATAAATGGAGATTCTCAGTTGCTAATATACATGTAGGAGATCTCTTAATTGGATGCAAATACATACCCAGATCCGTATCGGAATCTGCGTACAGCAGATATTCGCACATCTTCGGGAATTATCACTAGACCTATAGTTAAACTATGTCGCCTTCAAATTCTAAAAGATGAAAATTCTAATTAAAAATAAATTCTAAACCACCTTCAAATTCTCAATAGAATTCGCGTTTTTGTTTTCATAATAATATTTAATATTTTCTAATATGACTCAATTTCTTACTAATTTCAGCTTGAAAAATTTATAATTTCTTTCTTAGAACTTATCGCGGATTTATAATCACACGCCTGAACCACAAAATTAATTCTAATAATGTAGGCATAGGTCGTTACACAAGATCCGGATAAAATCTGCCGGAATGAGTGAAATATTGAGGTTTTGCCGCCAGTAAAAGCAAAACAATGCTCAGTCGCAAACAAAAATTAGCTTTGTGTTATTTATTCTTGGTCTATAATACGCTGCTCGTAAAGCTGATACCTACTCATTTCTGAAAAAGTACTTCGTGGATTGACGTCATTACTATTCCATATACTATATATTACTGATCACTCTTATTGTTGAGAGAAAAAATTGATAACGCAAGACGTTTTAAGTCTTTAAATGTTAAAATTTCTGATGGCCACTCCCTACACTTTTGCTGCAGCTTTATTAGCAATCCAGATAAGATGCAATCTTTATATCATAGTAGTATATTTCGTGCGGCCAATGTAATATTTAAGTAAGCAAGATGTTGTAATATAAATATGTAGTTCTTTATCAGCTATAACACAAAAATTTTACTCATGTTGTTAATAGTTATGTTTTATAATCCACGTTAAGTAATCATTTTCATTATATTTTCGATAGGTTGCAGTCGATAGCTTGTAGCCTTGGATGTGTTTATAACGGCAGATTTATTTTTGCTAAGTGGTCCAAGGGAGCTATATTTGGGGCATGAATTTATTTAGTATTCCAATAGCTGCTGAATTTTTACTACCTTATGTCGGTAGCATATAGGGACAGTTTCTGAAAGATTGCCATTGTTGCATAAGTAGCCATAGTTTTATTATTAAGAACCAATCAAACATACAAACAAATCAATACAAATAATATATATACACATGAATGGTATGTAAATGAATGCAGAAATTTATTTCAGATTTTTCGTTTTTTAACGTTTTTTGTAAGAAAAAAAACAAATGGAATGCAAAAGAAAATACGAGATGACAGCATGTTACCATCACCATTAATGGTTACAAACCCAATAAAAGCTTTTCACATATCTTCGGTAGTAGAAATGTATACTGCTTTTTGCTAGAAATACTGTTCCTTGAATGAAACTAAAAGTCATATTAGAAGATGACAACGCATTAAATATTTAGGGTGGCCGATATGAAACTTGAAATATAAATAAAATAGAAAAATAAATAAACTTTAACAGAATTACTTTTAATAAAGTTAACTGCCACTAAAATTTGAACTGTCCAAAGAGCAGTTAATGGAGAGGGATAATCCATTTCTGCGTATGGATTCGGTTACCCTCTTGTGTTGGAGCGTGTATAAATTATTTTGGGCCCATATTTCTCATTTTTGACTGATGTGTCTTCTGCAATATCCAACACATGCGTCTACATCTACTATATTTTTGCTTATATACTGCTATAAACATGTAACTGTGTATATGTGTGCTGTAATTGTGTTTCTAAAGGATGCATGCAGTGATATTTCATCTTGAATGCCACATAAATTCGTATATTTTTGCATTCTCAGAGAAGTGTGCAAATGTGTCTGCTTTCGTTATGAGCTCATATGCATAGTTGGAATGTTTTTATGTTGATATAATATATGTATTGCCACTGTATGGCATTTCGGAATAAATTTTTTTCCGTTCGGTTCAACATTCCTAAAACGTTAGATACAGTGGAGTGTGGTTTTGATGCATCGCCCATGAGAAAATTAATTTTTAGAACGTAGTTATATGTATATTCACAACCAACTATACAAACTAAATCTATTCGAATGTATTTTTACCCCTACAAATACCAAGACATATCGTCAACGTCATATGTAATAAGTTTTGTGTTCTTTAAAGGAGTTTTAATTTTTTTTTATTGCAATTTGTTGTTTCAGCTTTCAGAGTTTCTCATCTCGCCATAATTTATTTTAAACTTGGTCTTCCTTAAAAATAGAACAGAAACCTTTAATTATCATAAAATGATCACCCGATTTTCGTGATTTGGCAATCCCGAATTCCGGGATTTCTTAAAACTTGTCCCATAATTTTCGGGACTGTAAATTTATGTATGTACTTTACGAAGTAAGAAAACAAGAATTGGTTTGCAGCATTTTTTTTTATTTACTATTACGTGAAATAACAGCAATGCTGTTTTTTAAAGTGTACCATGCAATAATTAAGTGAATATTATGTATCACCCGATACCGAATTGAACGAGAACCCAACTTCCATTGTTAAAAATTTAACCGCTGCTATCGAAGAATACAAAAGTCCAATAAAATCTGTTAATAGAGCTAATGAAGTCACCGTAGTCTAGCATGTAGTGTGTTGGCTTATTATACGAAAAGCCAGGGTTCAAATCCCAGGCCAGACATCAAAATAAAATACAAAAAGTATTTCTTCGGCATCTTCCTCTCAGCAGATTTCTGGCAAAAACTCTGAAAGTAAATAAGATTTCCATGAAAAGTTTCTCAAAAATCTGTCGTTCGGAGTGGACTTTAAACTGTAAGTCCCGCCACTCATGTATAAAATTAACACACAAACATAAGTGGTGTGAGAAACTAGGTCGTAATTCTGACTGAAGGGTTGTAATGACCAATTATGTATGTATGCATTCAGTTATAAATGTACACTGCATAAGTTCAATTTAATTGCAAAATAATGTTTAGTTTAACTATTTTCAACTTTTCAAATATTTCGCCCTATTCTATTTTATTCGGTTTTATCAATTTGTGTCAATATTTGCTGTGCTAAATGAAAGATTGTTCTCCTTTATTGAATTAAATGAAGTATTATTGATATGTACTGGTATTAAAGCATTGTCCATATAAAATCCAATGGCATAAATTAATAAGAATTTAATAAAATGTAGTTGGTTATTCAGAAATCATTTTGTTGGATATATCACACTGAGCTAAAATATCAATCTAGTTATCTAGAATGTCACTAGATTTTCTTTTAATATTTCTAAAATTATTATAATTCTTCAATCGATCAAAGGATAAATCGAGATTTTGGTTGAAAAATTCACAGGGGCTCAAACTATAATTGGACACAAGGTATGAGATTAATCAAATGCCGATTTTCCATTTCAGTGGAAATATTTAAAAACAATTTAAAATAGCAGTTCCGACACTCCCTGTGCTTGAAAATAGCCTGAGTACTGTTAGCCAAAAACTTAGTCGTACTATAATATAGTAAATAATACGTATGTAGACACTATGCAGATAGTCCTTGCCGTGTCATGTGGCCTAGTGGTCTTTTTCAAAGTTGTTGACTATCTTCCAGTTTCTTCATTTCTCACATTAAAATTGTTATCTCTGCGAGCACTTTTCTTCAAAGTACAAAAGCTAAATATAATACTTTCCGCAAAATATTATTTTCTGTTACAAAATTCGCAATCATTAGCACGATGAAATGATAATATTTGTTCACTGCTAAATATGTTTGATAGATAAATATAAATGATCGATAGATAAATAAGAAATATTAAAGAATTAAGACTAGTACACAATATATTTATGCTCCCTATGGAGAAATTTGTGTCTTGACTTTCACTTCATATTAAACAACTATAGCAATTTTTCTCCGATTTTATCAAACGAGTAAAGAATGCACTTTAAGAATGTTAGCACTTGTTATATTTATTTTAAATAAAATTTTGCGAAAAAATAAGGCAAGGAAGCACTTTTCCTAAATTTATCCGATCAAAACTTATAACATATTAGTTCGAAAAATATATGATGTTCGTTGAAGACATTTTTGATCGGTTGAAAAATGTTTGAGTAATCAATAAATTGTTGTGAAAATTTCAATAGAACATTTTTTTTTTATTTATTTATATTAATTAACATAACACAGCAAGATATTAATCTTATAAGTGATAGTGCTAAATGTAGAAGCAATCAGATATAAAACAATAAAATTAACATTAATTAAATATAACGAATTATGTAAAAATAAAAAGATAATATAAATATTAAATAGAATTTCAAATATAAATAAAAATACAGTAATATTGCCGTAAAATTTGGGTTTAGTTAAAAGTAACTTTAGCTAATTTCACTTAACTTATTTTCGCTATTACAACCTAATTAATAATAATATAATATATATTATTATATATAATAAGTTAACTTTATCAAAAATATGGCAATGCCGGAGCAATGTCGATAACACTGCTGAATTAAAACAGTTTTTTTATACATAGTGACAACGACGGGCTTCTTTTTTGTTATATTTCCTTATTTTGTTTATATTTAAAGTTGCCACATTGAAAATAATATATCGTATAGCAAGTTCAAACATTAACTTAACTTTGAAAGTTACAGTTTAGTTAAATGCTCAATTCTGCCTTTTTGTCCACTTATAATAATGAAAAACAATTTATCTGCCCTTCCTGTAGTTAACGGCAAGTTGTAATAATGGCCCTAACAATACTATAGAAATAAATAAAAAAAGTTAAAAGATAAAAAATTATAAAAATAGTAATAACTACAAAAATCGGTCTAAAAAGTGGGAACAAATATTTAACCGATATAAACCTAAAATAAAATCACAAAATTTATAAAAATGGAATTAAAAGACATCTAATAACGTAAAAAAATTATTAAGAGAACAATTTAAATGACTCCTTCTTGAAAGCATTTGCATTGCCTAGATTTTGAATGTAATTTGATAGGGAATTCCGAAGACTTGTTGTGTGTATAAAAAACTGTCGCTGAGGCAGAAGAGTCTTGAATCGTTCACTGAATAATCTTCATACCCCGATTAGATCTAGCAAACTTAATTCGGCAGAATAAAAATTTCGGCAATTTCGAGTAAATTATTTTATGAAATAGAATGAGATATTTAATTTTCAAAAGGTTATCACAATTTACACTAAATATCTGGTAAGCTAATTGAGAAATATGACCACGAACTCTTTAAGAAAGACATATCTTGCTATGTTGTTATATGATAACTTAAGTTTACGGTTATCATCACAATCGCAGTTTTATTTTATTCGAATAAAATATTTTTTCCAATACAACAAGTTTCGTTCAGTTCTACTCGACTAAATACACAACTCGGTAGGTATTCGGGTGTATTTTAACTGTCGCATTATGTTAGCAGTAGGAATGCTTATCGGTTCCACGTTCTTTTTTATATTTATGTCTGCCGATTGCTCTGTTATTTGAGGAAGATGGTGATATTAAAGGAAAGGAAACAAAAACGAAACTTAGTCAACCGTAAAATTAAAATTTTGGTAATTTTTAATCAATGCTTTAGACATTTAAAATGCAAGAATATTGAAGCATAGAATTCAAAATTTTAAATCAAGAATAAAGAAAGAAGAGATGAAAAATTGCATGTTTGATAAATATTGAACATTTGAGCTAACTTGTAGAGATTTTTTTCATTCAAAGCGAATTTATTGCGTAAATTGTAATAGAGGCCATTATTGAGCTCAATATTCAATTTCAATTAATAATTGCGCAATAAATACTCAAATTGTTATAATGTTGAGTACAACTTAAAATGCAGCACTGTCATAAGTGTGTTTAGTGAGCATATTCCAATTAACCAAACATTTTTTGTTGATATTTTACAACTGGAATGTCAACAACGACAAACAAAAAAAAAAAAAAAAAACCAAATAAAAACAAGGTCGTTGACACTACCAGCTGTTTTGTTTACCAGCTGTCAAATGAATATTATTATCAGCGTATAACCAGTATAGAAACGCAATTTTGACGTTGTTGCGCCATAACAACTAATAAATATATAAATAATAATAATATATATATAATAATCTAAATTAATTAACATTAATCCTAATATTATACTTAATAATAATAAATAATTAAATTAAATACATAATGAATTTAAAAATATAAATAAGTATCACCCTAATATAACGTAATGTTAAGGTTCATGACCATATGAATTACAAGGTCGTTAAATTATAAGTAAAGTAAATAAGTAGGCAACGGAGTTGCTGAATAGAATAGTACAGCTAGGATTAAGTAAATAGAATAAGTTAGAGTTAAGAAAAGATTGAAATAAATTAGTTGAATTATAACATCTAACTGACTCGGTTGATTTTTAAATCGAAAGGATTGGTCTTAGTGTCCTTTTATAGTGTTCCAATAAATTTAAAATTATAAATTATTTAATTTTTTATGAACATCCTTAAAAAACATTAAGGATTAACATTTTGGCGCCCGAGCAGGGACATGAAAAAAAAATAAGTGACAAATATAATAAATTTGATAATTTGCTTCAATTTATGCCTATATACATATATAAAAAGACCAAATTTCGCGCGTTTGATAAGTTGTTTCAAATAAATTGTGCGAGAACTAAAAATTTTATAAAGTGCTTAAAATTTAAATTATTAATAAAACAAATAAAAATTAAACATAAAACAACAAAGTGTTATACAATAAAAACCATACAATACATGTAAAACCTAAAAATAACAACAACAATATACATCAGGATTTACCAAAAATTTTTCGCAAGTTGATCCCAAATGAATTCAAACCAAAATTTCACTGTGTAAAATTTAAATTGTTAAAAGAAAAAATACACAAAACAATATATAAAATATTAAACGATAAAATAAACAAAACATACTAAAATACAGTATAGTGAAATAAATAAAATAGAAAAATAATAACAAATAAGCATACAGAAAAATATAAAAAAAACAAAGATAACAATATTCATATATTGATTATTGTTGTGGGAACATACGAACATAAGTACAGCAAAATAGAACAAAAATAAAAAAAAAAATACAAAAAAAAATACAATATAAAAAGAATTAAAGATACAAGTGCAGTGTTGTAAAGAAAAATCTAAATAAAAGATTAATAACAAATTAAATAAGTGAAATCTGTATATAGATAAAAGATTAGCTTACAAGAAATTTAATTTAAAAAAAAAAAATTGTGAAGTGATAAATATCCCTGTAACATAAACACCAACATAATTCAAGATACACATTACACAGAACTTAAAAATACACTACACAAGCAACAAATAATCCAACAAGTAGCACATCGTTGGACGACTTCAATAATCCTACAATCCAGGACAGGAATTCTGCACAGATGCCCCGTTGTCACTGCATTCTGTGCCGGTCGGAGAAAACTAAGGGGATTACTTCAGACTCTCAAGAGGTAAAAAAGTGCAAAATATATTTGTGTTTCTTTGTCCTTAAATTTGTAACTTAATCAAATTTAAGAGATTTTTTGTAATTTAACCAAAATATTTCTAATCGCTTAAAAAGCAGAACACAAATAATATTTCGAATTTTTTAAAATATTTGAAACATCTCGTTTATTTATAATTTTATGTATTTATTAAAATTACGTCGATATTGTAAAATTATAAACAAAACCCACCCTTATTTAGTGAAACATTTTGAAACATATTCGCGAGTGTTAGTATTTTGTATTTATTTCGAATTACACTAACAATTCGTATCGTTATTCGTGAGAGAACATTCAGCATAGCGTTTGTGTTGTTTTGTTCATCTTCCTTTTTATTTATTTTTCGTAAATTCGTTTCGATCAGTGTTCCGTTTCACGCGTTCCTATACTGCGTGTATATAAGTTACACATTACAGCTGTGTACAGTGGTCACACTAGAACAAAAATCAAAACAAATAATTTCAATAAAAATTTTTCACACAAATTTCGATCATCGAATTATTATTTCATTGTTATTATTAATAACGCTGTGTGTTCATATTGAAATTTGATTTTTGTTTATTGTTTACAAATCGATTATTAAGCGATTTTACTCGGTAAATTAAGATAGTTTTTTTTTACCGACGGCTGTGTGTAAAGATTTTCTATTTTTTTACTTTCTGAGATCAAGTAAGTTAATCTTGACTCAATTAAAGTCACTGAAATTTTGGAATCGGAACTTTCGGGTATTGCGTGTCCGAATAATATCGATAAAATTCTATTGTCCAAAACAAGTAAATACTATTAAATATAGTCCGACCAATAATTTACTTTGGTCAATTTTTAATTCTTGTTTTGAGGAATTTTTTTTATACAACAATCATAATGACTAGTAGGGGCTCTAAACGCCAAGATTCTCCCTCCAGAGCTGAAAGCTTGGAGAAATTACTCGCGAAAAAAACGAAGGTCATTAAGAATATCGACAGGATTCGACAGTCCATTGTGGATAAGACCATTTCTTTTAATCCGATGGAGCTCGAATGTCGATTGGATATTTTGAAATCATATATTGGCCAAGCGATGAAGCTTCAGTCGGAAGTGGATAATTTGGATCCCGATAATGACGACAGGGCCGAGCTTGAAGATCTTTGTGTGACCACGAAGAGTTTATTCATGAGTCTGTTGGCCAAGAATAGGCAATCGAATGTGCCTGAAACTTCGTTTAGCGTACAGGCTCACCATTCAAGACTCCCAAATATGAAGCTCCCTAAATTCAGTGGTAAATACGCTGATTATAAGAATTTTATGAGCCTATTATATATATATATAACCTGGTCCAAAACAATCCGACTTTGACGGATATTAAGAAATTCAATCACTTGATCTCATGCTTATCCGAATCGGCCTTGGGTACAGTGAAGGCCTTTCAGATCTCCGAAGAGAATTATCCCAAAGCAATAGCAAGCTTGAAAAAAGTGTACGATAACGAATGCTTGATATTTTTCGATAATATTGCAAAACTTTTTGATTTGCCCGAAATCACCAAGCCTTCGGCTGATGCTTTGCGAAGCATGATCGATACTGTTTCTGCCATTTACGATTCGTTGTTGTCAATTGGTGATGACAAGAAAATAACTAATGCAATATTGATACATTTAGTGATGTCGAAAGTGGATTCAATCATCAAATCAAAATGGGAAGAACAGCTTGATTTCGAGAAGCTCCCATTGTGGTCAGATTGCGAAGCCGCCTTGAATAGACGTTACCAGCATATCTCTGCTGACGAGTCTTCTAATTCAAGGCCGAGGGTTAATAAACCTAAAAATGAACATTTTAATTTTAAAACCAGTCGAACATCATTAAATTGTACCAAATCGAAACAATCTGCTGACAGATGCCTATTTTGCAAATCGACGCAGCATATGATCAACAACTGCCCTTCCTTTACTGCTGAGCCTATAGTCAAACGATTTGACTTCATCAAATCCGTGCCAGCATCTATTAACTGTCTGAAAAAGGGACACATAGTTGCAAGGTGTCCATCTTACAAGTGTCGGATATGTAATGGTGCACATAACTCATTACTTCACCGATATAATACAAGTTCTAATAATGCCTCGATAAACTACTCTGAACAGCCTTCGACTTCTCACGCTTCTGTTAACTATTCAGCGTCAGATGAACGCATAATTCTAACGACGGCTGTGGTAAGAGTAAGAAGTAGTTCTGGCCAACTGATAGCAGCCAGAGCTCTGTTGGATTCCGGTTCTCAACCTAATTTAATAACCGAGGAACTAGCGCAACTGCTACGTTTGAAAAAGGAAGGAGGCATATTGAATTTAAATGGCAAATTCATTATCAAAATCTCGCGTCAATTTGACTGTTACTTCGAGTGTCAACTCTACCCAATTTACATCAAAGTTTTGGGTATTAAAATCAATTACAAACTTGCAACCTGATCGTAGGGTTAACATAGCTAGTTTGAGTATCCCGTCAAACGTGGAATTAGCTGACCCTTACTTCTATAAGCCGCAAAAAATTGATTTGTTAATTGGCGCAGGTCCTTTCTTTGACTTAATGTGTGTTGGCCAAATCAAATTGGGCCCGAGTCTTCCAGTTCTTCAAAAGACTTCTCTTGGTTGGATTGTTTCTGGAAGATACAATCATTCAAAGGACTCTTGTAACACTAAAGTATTTCATATAAATACTTCAATTGAAGACGAGAGCAATGTTGATTCAATCGTCCGGAAATTTTGGGAGTTAGAAGAACTTCCAACCGAATCAACTGAAATTTATTCTGAGGAGCATAAGAAATGTGAGAACGAGTTAAAGACGACAGTACGACGTCTTGCGTCGGGACGGTTTCTTTTCTTTACCTTTCAAGTCTGATCCTAAATTATTAGGATCTTTGAAATTGCCAAGCGACGATTTCTCTCTTTGGAACGAAGACTTTCCAAAGATGATACTATGCGGCAGATGTATCATGATTTCATGAAGGAGTACTTCAACTTGGGTCACATGTCTCTTTTGGACAAATTCCCTGATACTCCCCACTACTTCATTCCACATCAATGCGTTTTGCGCCCTCAGAGTACAACTACCAAACTTCGGGTAGTATTTGACGCTTCATGTAGAACTTCTTCACATGTATCTCTTAACGAACTGTTAATGGTTGGTCCTACAGTTCAAGAAGAACTATATTCTACATTAATCCGTTTTCGATTCCACAAATATGTAATCACTGCAGATATTGAAAAAATGTATCGTCAGGTCATGATTGGTGACAAAGATAGGAATTTTCAATTAATCCTTTGGCGACAGAATCCATCTGATGAATTGAGACATTTTCGGTTGAATACTGTTACTTATGGTACAGCTTCAGCACCATTTTTAGCCATTAGATGTCTGATTCACTTAAGCGATATATACAAAGAGACTTTGCCTATCGGTTCGAAAGTTGTTCGCAGTGATTTCTACGTAGATGACCTACTTACCGGAGCTGAAAGCTATGATGAATTAATTTTAATTCGAAATCAGGTGACTGAAATTTTGGCTTCGGCTGGTTTCAATCTCACCAAATGGTTTTCTAACCATCCTGAATTTTTGAATTCTCTACAGAAAGAGAAACTAATTCATAGCGATTCCGACTCTGCGAAAGCATTGGGCATACATTGGGTTCCGAAGAATGATTTATTTAAATTTCATTTGGAAGATAAGTTTCAGGACTTAAAGGCTACAAAGAGAAACATATTATCGGTGTCTTCTCGATTATTCGATCCTCTCGGACTGTTATGCCCACTTGTTACGAAATCAAAGATCCTGTTGCAAGAGCTTTGGATTCAAAAGCTTGACTGGGATGAATCAATTCCCTTGGGGTTGAATACTTCATGGGAAAACTTCAAAGCTAATTTAATGGAAGTTGATTCAATTAGTATCCCAAGATTCGTCCATACCACATCAACATCGAGAATTCAGATTCATGGATTTTCTGACGCTTCAATTCGAGCATATGGGTGTTGCATATACATTCGGAGCTCCGAGACGGACACGGTCGTCTCGAGACTACTTACGGCTAAGTCCAAAGTTGCCCCTCTCAAGTCTAAATCACTTCCTAGACTTGAGCTATGTGCTGCACACCTGCTGGCTAAGTTATGGAATATATTTAAGCGTATTATGAATTTCGAAATAGATGATGTTTATTTCTGGACGGACTCCGAAATAGTACTGCATTTGTGTCAAATAGAGTCGCTGAGATTCAGGAGTGGTCGGACCAAGTTTCGTGGCGCCACGTGCCTACTAAGCAGAATCCAGCTGACATTGTGTCAAGAGGATCCGATGTAAAAGATTTGAAAAACTCAATATGGTTTATAGGACCGTCGTTTCTTCTAGACGACAGTTCCAAATGGCCTGTTAATGAACATTTTGAATTAACAGAGAACCAGAAGCTATTGGAAACGAGAAAGGTGAATGTATTTCTTGCAGTAGAGGGGACTTCTAACTGTCTACTAGAAATGATATCGAAATACTTTTCATATAAGAAGTTACTGCTGGTAACATGTTTCGTACTCAGATTCATTGATAATCTAAAGAAACGAAAATTAAATCAAAGTATCATACCTACTGCAACGGAAATGAAATGGTCATTTTATCGCCTCGTAGAGGTTACCCAGAAATCTAATTTTTCTGAGGAGATTTCTAAATTACAGAAATCTCTGATCTTACCGTCGAACATACAGAGACTTACACCTTTCATTCATACATTCACTGAGGATGGGAGAACATTTTCACTATTAAGGGTAGGTGGGAGATTGCTTAATGCAAATTTGCCATATGATGCAAAATTCCCACTTTTATTACCGAAGAAAAACGACTTTGTCACACTCTATTTGCGACATCTCAATTTCGAGAATTGCCATGCCGGCACAAATGCACTCATTGCTCTCGCTAGAGAGAGAATCTGGCTAATTAACGCCAAGGAGGAGTGCAGTAGAATTGTTCGCAAGTGTGTACACTGTTTCCGCTATAAACCAAGACTTATGTCCCAAATAATGGGAAACTTACCCACCAATAGAGTGAGAGCTACCCGACCATTTCTTATCGTCGGCGTTGACTTTTGTGGTCCCGTTAATGTCTCATTGGGAATTCGAAGTCGACCACCATTGAAAATGTATATAGCGGTCTTCGTGTGTTTCACATCAAAAGCTGTGCATCTAGAGTTAGTGTCTGATTTATCGACTGATTCTTTTCTCTTATCTTTTAAAAGGTTCGCTGCAAGAAGAGGTCTTCCGAGGGAAGTGCTATGCACCAACGCGACGAACTTCGTGGGAGCCAGCAACGTCCTCAAACAGCTACAGCAAGCATTCGACAGGAGTCGCCCCGCCCTCGAATCTTACGCAGCGCCGTCCGGGGTGAAGTTCACCTTCATACCACCTCGGGCGCCGCACTTCGGAGGGCTGTGGGAAGCAGCCGTCAAGCAGGCGAAGTTCTTGTTTCTGCGCGCAGTGGGCAACACATCGCTGACTCAAGAAGAAATGGAGACGATGCTCGCAGAAACAGAGGCGGTGCTCAACAGTCGGCCCATTGCACCGTTGTCTCCAGACCCCAACGACGGAGAGGCACTAACTCCAGCAAATCTGCTAATAGGAGAGGGTCTGCGTTCGCTGCCGCTCGAATCCGTAGGCGACGAGAAACTCAAAGAACCCAAATTATGGAAGCGTTGGCGATTACTTTGCGGACTCAAGCAGACGTTCTGGCAGGCTTGGTCTCGCGACTACGTTCTGGGTCTACAAGGCAAACCCAAGTGGTCCAACAAATCGCCCAACCTGAAGCTAGGTCAGGTCGTGATCATCCACGAGGACAATTGCCCGCCTCAACAGTGGCTGACCGGGAGAGTCGTCAAGGTCATAGACGGAGAAGACGGCAAGGTCAGAGTGGCGGAGGTCGCAACGCGCAACGGCGTTTATAAGCGCCCAATCCACAAACTGGCTCCACTTCCAAATGATTGAAGAAGCTCAGTCCTTCAATGGGGCCGGAATGTTGCGCCATAACAACTAATAAATATATAAATAATAATAATATATATATAATAATCTAAATTAATTAACATTAATCCTAATATTATACTTAATAATAATAAATAATTAAATTAAATACATAATGAATTTAAAAATATAAATAAGTATCACCCTAATATACCGTAATGTTAAGGTTCATGACCATATGAATTACAAGGTCGTTAAATTATAAGTAAAGTAAATAAGTAGGCAACGGAGTTGCTGAATAGAACAGTACAGCTAGGATTAAGTAAATAGAATAAGTTAGAGTTAAGAAAAGATTGAAATAAATTAGTTGAATTATAACATCTAACTGACTCGGTTGATTTTTAAATCGAAAGATTTGGTCTTAGTGTCCTTTTATAGTGTTCCAATAAATTTAAAATTATAAATTATTTAATTTTTTATGAACATCCTTAAAAAACATTAAGGATTAACAGACGTTTACCAACGAATTATTAAAGGGACAGTAAATATTACCAAAAAGTATTTCTGTCCCTCTCTGATTGTAACTCTGTTTTATTTATTTACGTTTTTTTAGTTTTTGGAGTGTGTTTTTTATATTGCCGAGAGTTAATAAAAAATGTAATTTTTGTGTAAAACTATTAATAAATAATAAAATAACTAATAAAATAACAAATTTTAACTTTTTCTTTTAAGAAATTAAAAAATATTGGCAACTTTCAGCAAAAAAAAATTTTATGAGCAGTACGTCATATTTTGATCTTGATATATTCAGCTTCTTACTTAACTTTTGCACAAGAAGCTATATTCATTGTGACCAAAAACTACACACATTTCGATTAATAATTAAATATTTACTTTTCACTGAAGAAATTAAAATATTTCAAAATTTTCCCTTTTTTAACACAAAATAAATGTTTGTTTACATTTAATTTTTCTGCTTTATCCATCAGTTTTCACTCTGTATATCTGTTGCTTCTAACACATTTGATTCACAAAATGACAACTGAATTGCATTTAAAAGATAAAATATAAAACTTAATACCATACTGTAAATATACATAAAAATTTTGTGCCGTTTAAAACTGGTTTTGAAGATATTGGTCTCTAAGGTACAGATATTAAATTGCTGCTTTAATAAAACTTTGAAATATAATCATCCCTGATATGAATATCAAAGAAAAGTTATTTCAAAGAGCTTTCGATTGACGTATTAAAAATTTGAACCCATTCGTCTATTAAACAAAAGTTATGATCTTTACCTGATTTTTTTACAGTATTGCAATTTTCTTGGAAATTAGTAGGTTAATTTTTTTATTTTTTGTTCCATATAACTTTCTGTAACAAATAACATGTATGAGGCATCTGTTTAAGCCTGTCGATCACTCGGCTCTCAGGATGTAGAAACTGGCGTTACGCATTAAAAATAAAAAAACGTATTCGTGCTAAGTGTATTAAGAATAAAAACACAAATCCAAAATATTAAAATATTTGAAAATGTTATATTTAGAAACACTTTTTATCTTTTTTTTATCAACAAATGTGGAAAATATTTTTGTAAATCGTGAATTTTTAATTTTTTTTTTCATATGTATAAATTAGTTTAGAAAAAATCTTTATTTAACCAATCAACAAATGTATAAAATATTGCCTGTGATGTATTAAACTGAATTTTTTTTATTTATTAATTTATTTTTTTTTTGTTTATTTATTTTATTAATTTATTTATTTTGTTTTTACATGAATAAACTTTTGTTTTCTATTAATATATAAATTTTAAAAAACTGTTTCACTTCGAATAATTAATAGGATAGCTTATTATTGTGAGTTTAAAGCCAACGTGTAAAGAACTGACTTTTCATTCACTGAAATTTAGCTAACTTATAGTCAGTTTAAAAAAAACTAGCTAAAGCTAATTAAAAGTCGTAAGTGTATAGCTAGCTACAAATAGGTTTACTTTAAGTTAACTGCTAAGTAACTAACTTTAAATTAATTTAAAAGTAATGCAGAGTCGGACAATTGACTACTTCCTAGGACATCGCAATGTTAAAATAGTTAGTCATTTCCATATAAAAGTAATCCAAGTGTCAACCACCACTGCTTGAGAAATAGTTGGTTTTAAGTCAGAGCCAGGCAACACTTGCTATTGGTCAGTTGTTGCGAGAGCGAAAAATAAGAAAAGAGAAAAATTTATCCTCTCACATTCACTACAATGCAGGCATGGAAAATTTAAATTATTAAATTTGTAAAATTCGTTTAGACTTCTTTGATTATATCAATTTAAGAAAGCATTTTAGATTAAAATTTGTTTTTTGTTTGGAAATATACATATTTAATAGAAAACTTTCTGGGATATTTATACCGTACTCACAAAATGAATAAAAAACAAACAAAATCGATCAGTCTCGCTCGAGCTTTTATGCAGTGAGGCTTGCTGTGCGCTGTGTTTAATGTAGAATGGGAAAACAATTTCATGTTTCCGAAAACTTTTTTGGCAAACCGGAGTGCCTGATTTGTAAACGGACGATGACACGAATTAAAAAATTTTATGTAGAAAGACATTATTCTACATGTCATAGCGAATATGTAAATATTACAGGTGACGCAAGAAATTGTCTTATTTTAGATTTAAAAAAAAATTTCTTTTAAAAATTTGTTTTAAAAATTTGTTTTAGATTACGAATCTCAAAATAAAGATGATCTTTCGTTAAAAAGGAAAGCTTCATACGACATTGCTGCAGCGCTTGCTAAACGATGCCGTCAGTTCGAGGACGGAGAGTTTTTCAAGGAACTGAGAAATAACGTGTTAGAATGTTTTCGATCAAGAGCTGATGAAATTCGTTAAATAATAACAGATATTCCGTTGTCCTCACGTACTGTGGCTAGAAGAACAATAAAATAATAATAAATTAATAAATTTCGACAATTTTTCTTTTTTATACGATTTTTTTTGAAAAATACTTCTGTTTTTATATGTGCATAGTTTTTATGAAGAGTGAAATATAAGTTGTTTTTGTTTTATTAAATTTGTTTTAATAAATTAGAATAATTTATTTTGAAAAATACTATAATTCTAAAAACGTACACCATACGCTGATGTTAAAAACATTAAGTTTTCCATCCCTGCATTAGCAGATCTTTATGTACAAAAGCAAGAAACATGCGACAACAAAACCTCTTTCAATGAATGCTCAAACGAGACTGAGTGTGTTTTTAATACGTGTGAGTACGTTGTTGTAAATTTAGTAATGGCTGAAAAGCACGCGTGCATAGGAAATGCCGAGCTCTGTTTTAAGTTAATTTAAAGTCAACTCAGTGTGCGACAGGGTAACGACCGAAACTAACACAAACAAAACTTACTTACTACTACACATGTAGTTTTATTTGACTTTTTAAGCTACAGAGTTGTATTTGTTAATATTTATTAATTTCAAAAACTCAATCGTAGTAGGCTTTAAAAACAAAGCTACTCCCACAAAACTTTTGTGAAAAAACTGTGTGAAAAATAGAATAATATAAAATTTGAATTGAAAACTTGAAGCTTGTGGAAAAAATAGAAACAAAATGTGAATTTAATTAAAGTCTGAAGGGAAAAAGGAAAGTGAATCAATTGAATCAACTATACTTGACTATAGTCAAGTGTAACCAGTTAACTAGTCAACTGTGACTAGTCAACTATACTTGACTATAGTCAAGTGTAACCAGTTAACTAGTCAACTGTGACTAGTCAACTATACTTGACTATAGTCAAGTGTAACCAGTTAACTAGTCATTTGTGACTTCAAATAGCGCAAAAGAGAGCAGGTTAGATATGTGTTTTACAGTCGAAATAATTCATATGTTAGAAAGAGAGGCAAACTCACAGAAACTCTCTTTACAAACAGAAAACTCGTCACACTCCATCATATTTATCATGAAGTTATTGTATAAGTATACGTAAGCCATCTGTGATGTAAAAATTTGCATATATGTATTGTATGTTTGTTATCAAAAAATGAAAAATATCTTATGCGTAGAGTCTGAAAAGAAAAATTGCAATAATTGTATGACAATATTATTCCAGAAGGATACAAGAACGAAGGATAAGACGAAGGCAACAGTAGTGTTGTTTTTCTCGTCTAGAATTTTGGCTGATGTGTACCGACACACGATGCACTTCTCATGTCCTCCCAAAAAATAGTTTGGCAGCCAAAGTCCTACTCCACATCTTAAAAACACTTACTTACTCGTCTTTCAATAAGTGTCTTATATCGCGAGCACAGTGTACTTGAAAGAGTTTTCAAGTATTTTTGGCAGTGTCATATGCCACATTTTTTTATTAAATTGGGTGTATTATTGTTTAAGTACATAAAGTACAATAATTGTTCAGCGTGCCCTAGTAGTCTAGTGGGTAGTGTGCTAGACTATTATCGTGAGGGTCGTGGGTTCGATTACAACCAGAGACTCTGGTCTGTGACACTACACCGAGCACATGGTCTCCGTTACTCCGCTCGTATATATGATTTTTTTTCACAATTTTTATTTCCAATCTATCCATTTAAGGATAATAAGTAAATTTGATATAATAAGATAATATTATTTGTTGTCCTCCACTGAGAACAACAATTTACTAATACAATTTGTATACTGATAATATTATAATATAATATAAAAGTTGTTATATGTACAATTCAAAGTTACTAAAATAAATAATTCATAAAAGGTAAATATATACAAGTAATAGAAATAAATAATTAATTAATTTCGGAATGGCAAATCAAAAATGTGATATATTTTTAATCGGTTTACTTCATTGGTGTCATCTAGAAGAGCAATGGCTAATGGATTGTTGTGGTAAATTAATCTTTGTAAATAGTTCTCACTTAGCCTTCTTATTTCGTCAGCAACCTTTGGAATGAATAGATCATTGTGGATTGAAAAATTTGAAACAAACCATGGAGCGTTGACAATAGATCTCAGCGTTTTTGATTGATACCTTTGCAGTATTTCAATATTTGAGTTGCTGGGTGTTCCCCAAAGTTGTATTCCATATGTCCAGGCTGGTCTTAAAATTGTTTTATAAATCATAACCTTGTTCCGCAAATTTAATCGAGATTTTGGACCTATTAGTCAAAATAGGCGTCTTGTTTTTATATTCAAATGTTGCTTTTTTGCTTTTATATGATCCTTCCATGTTAACCTCTTATCAATGTACAATCCTAAATACTTAACACAGTCCTTTTGAGGGATAGGATTATTGCCCATACGTACTACAGGGCAGTTACCCAGTCGTAAGGAAAATGTGACATGTGTGGACTTATCGCTATTGACTTTGATATTCCACTTGTTTAACCAAGCTTCAATTTCATTTAGTTCAGTTTGAAGAATATTTGATGCATTGTTCGGGCAAATATCAGCTGTTAAAATGGCTGTGACATCTGCATAGGTTGCTACTTAGACGTTTTCAATAACCGGAATATCTGAAGTAAAAATTGTATATAGGATTGGTCCAAGCACGCTACCCTGAGGGACTCCTGCTTTGATATCATATATTTGAGAGAATGTCCATTTGACCTTAACAAAGAAACTTCTGTCTGTAAAATATGATTTCAAAAGTAAAGAAAACGGCGTTGGAAGTAATTTCTTCAGTTTGTAGCATAGTCCAATATGCTACACTCTATCAAAAGCCTGCTGTACATCTAAGAACACTCCTGAGCAATATTTTTTGGTTTCCAAAGTATCTCTTATAAATTCGACGATACGATGGCATTGCTCTGGAGTGCCATGTTTGTTCCTGAAACCAAACTGGTGATCAGGAATGATATTAGACTTCTCTAAAACTGGCAATAATCTGTTCATAAATATTCTTTCGAATATTTTGGAGAATAAAGACAGTAAACTTATTGGTCTATAAGATGTTAAATTATTTTCAGGCTTATTCGGTTTATTTACCATTACAATCTCTGCACACTTCCATTGCAAGGGAAAGTAATTTAATCAAAGCATTGAATTATAAATATATGTCAGAAAAAGTATACCTTTTTTGGCAATGCTTGAATCACTTTACCATTTATACTGTCATATCCAGGAGACTTTTTGCAGTTCAGTTTTCTAATTTCTTCCCTGACTTCATTTGGAGATACAGTCCATACAGTCCAGTCCATAGGACAAGCACTATCCAGGAAGTCATTAATTTCGTTAACATAGGGATTTGTATTTACATGAGGTCGAAAGGTGCTTTCTAGATGACGAGCAAACGCTTCTGCCTTACTTTTGTCGGTTTTACACCACACATTATCAATATCTTTTATTGGAACATTTCTTCTCGTAGGTCTTTTTATATATTTTGTAGCGTTCCACAAAGAAAACTCATTATTCTTAATATTATTTGCATTGAGGTTTTCGAGGTAGCTACCAATCTGCTCATTTTTCAAGTTATAAAGTGCAATTTTAAGGTCGTTGGCAGCTTTATTAAAATTTCGTTTATCAAAAGGATTCCTACTATTTTGCCATATTTTCCTAAGCCTTCTCTTATTAATTAAAAGTCTTCTGATTTCAGAAGTTAAAATAATTTGATTGTGGATAGGTTGATTTTCAGTCCTTGGAGATGATAAAAACCCAGCTTCGTGAATTACATTATTAAGATTTTCAACAGCATCATCTACAGTGGCTCCATCGCATAATCGGACAAGCACTAGTCTGATATGTATGTGCTTAAAACTTAAAAAGAAAATATTAAATATATGTTTTTTTTTGCTTTAATTTACACTCTACATTATAGACTTTCAGATTAATAAAAAAAATAACAACATTTTTCATGATAACGGTAATTTTATAAAGAAAAAGAAAATTAACTCAATTTTTTGCGCTCAACGCATAATCGGACAAAGAAGAGCACCATTGCTAAAAATGACGAAAGAGAAGAATTAATACTTTGTGGCATATCCTTTGTTCTCAAGAACGGTCTGTAAACGTTTTGGAATGGATTTTACCGAATTGTAGCATACCTCAGGTTCTGTGGAGTTCCACGTTTCCAGTAAAGCCGCCTTAAGCTGATTCAAAGTTTTAAATTGTTGTTGGTATACTCTTCTAACTAATTCTTCCCAAAGATGTTCAATTACGTTGAGATCTGGGCTCTGTGCAGGGGTTTCTATAAGTTTGGGGCAATTATGGATCAACCAAAGCTTTTCCACACCCGAAGTTTGCTTGTGATCATTGTCCTGGTAAAAAGCAAAATCATTCGCAATGCCTAATTTCTCGGCACTTTGCTTTACATTTTCCTTCAAAATGTTGAGGTAGCCAAATTTGTCCATTTTACCATCAATAAAATGCAAATTGCCCACCCCAGCACTCGACATGCAGGCCCAAACCATAACAGAGCATCCTCCATGCTTAACAGTAGCTTTTGTATTTTGAAGATTGAATTCTGCATTTGGTTTACGCCACACAAACATCTTGCCATCTGATCCATGCAAATTGAATTTGCTCTCGTCAGTGAACAGAACCTTGTAAAGAACAAAAACTATCAGCAAAAATGTATTTTAAGATATCTTTACACCAAATTACCTTATTCCAAACATTTTCTGTTTTAAGCAAATACTCTTTAGTAAATTTTATTCTCTTGTTTTTATTCTTAGGGTTAATAAATGGCTTTTTTCTGGTAACTCTACCATGGTAGTTATATTTGTGCAATGTATTACGAATAGTATTTAAGCCATAGTTTACCATTTCATAGCACAGTTGTGCAAAGAGAACTCACACGCATTCTTGTGTTTTTTCATTTAGTTGTCGATCAGACTGCGACAAGAACACATGTGCGGCGGATGCTTTATCATTTTATTTCAGAATGACACTCAAAAAATATTTTATGTTAAAAATGGGCTATGACATTAGCTGGGCGTTTTTAATTTTTCTTTTATTTTGTCGCATAGTATACTTTTTTTAAATACTTTGGAAAGGTCGCTTTTTTCTTTTAATAAAAAATGGGTTTTTTATTCTTTTTATTTTTATTTATCTAAAAAAACATGGCAATATTTTTAAGCCAAAGATGGATAGCTTTGTGTTCTTTTAATAAAAAATTGATTTTTTATTTTATTTTTATTTATCTAAAATTATTAAGCCAAAGTTATATAACTTTACATATGTATGCTGATGAAATGAAAATAAAAATAGCGTATATTACTAACACTTTTCTATGGCTGTAAATAAATAAATTCTCTCAACTTATTTTCTCTCTCTTACTCACTAACACATAACCAAAAATTTTTTGACGAACCCTGATTTAAGCAAACATCTTTTCCACTGCTGTTTTTTAAAGAAATTTTTAGTCCTTAAAAAGTGCTGGGGTGGGCAATTTGCATTTTATTGATGGTAAAATGGACAAATTTGGCTACCTCAACATTTTGAAGGAAAATGTAAAGCAAAGTGCCGAGAAATTAGGCATTGCGAATGATTTTGCTTTTTACCAGGACAATGATCACAAGCAAACTTCGGGTGTGGAAAAGCTTTGGTTGGTCCATAATTGCCCCAAACTTATAGAAACCCCTGCACAGAGCCCAGATCTCAACGTAATTGAACATCTTTGGGAAGAATTAGTTAGAAGAGTATACCAACAACAATTTAAAACTTTGAATCAGCTTAAGGCGGCTTTACTGGAAACGTGGAACTCCACAGAACCTGAGGTATGCTACAATTCGGTAAAATCCATTCCAAAACGTTTACAGACCGTTCTTGAGAACAAAGGATATGCCACAAAGTATTAATTCTTCTCTTTCGTCATTTTTAGCAATGGTGCTCTTCTTTGTCCGATTATGCGTTGAGCGCAAAAAATTGAGTTAATTTTCTTTTTCTTTATAAAATTACCGTTATCATGAAAAATGTTGTTATTTTTTTTATTAATCTGAAAGTCTATAATGTAGAGTGTAAATTAAAGCAAAAAAAAACATATATTTAATATTTTCTTTTTAAGTTTTAAGCACATACATATCAGACTAGTGCTTGTCCGATTATGCGATGGAGCCACTGTATATCTTGCTGAGATTTCAATGGAATATTTAAATTTATTTTCCTTTCAACGAAAATGCCAAACGACTTCAAGTCAGTTTTATAGTTAATAATTGTATGCCTTATCATATCTGACTGTATTGCAGTATTAAAAGTAACTAAAAGTGGTATATGGTCAGAGCTTAGTTCATCTAAATCTTCAATCTGAAATAGTTGACTAGAAATTCCGAAAATTACAGCAAAGTCTAGAAGATCTGGTATCTTTCTTGGATCTGTGGGCCAATATGTTGGATTTCCCGTTGAGAGAACAGAATAATTGTAGTTCATTATGCACTTGTAGAGTTCGCTACGTTTAGGGTTCACTAATCTCGATCCCCACCATTGATGTTTGGCATTAAAGTCACCTGCCACGAAAAATTTTGGTCCCAATTGGCTAAAAAAGTTATTAAATTCCTGACATTTAACAGAAAATCGTGGTGGAAAGTAAGTAGCACTGAAGGCAATAAAGTTATGATCACATTTGATTCTAATGCATGCAACTTGAAGATATGGTTGTCTCACTTCATCTAAAACTTCATATTTTAATGAAGATTTTATTAAAATTGCTGCTCCAGCATGTGCTCTATCGTCTGGATGGTTCGCTGTTATTAATTCGTATCCTCTTATTTTGAAAAAGGATCTGGTGGTAAAATGTGTCTCAGACACTAACATGATATCAATGAAATGTAATTTAAGAAATAATTCAACTTCCTGTTTGTGGTTAGAAAGCCCGTTAGCATTCCATATTGCAATATTTAAGTTTAATGGCATAATTTTGCGATTAAAAGTGTCATCATGTTTATTAATTTATTTGTTAATTCTATTTGATTCTGTATCAAGTTTTCTAGTCTTTCAAAAGAACTTTGTGGGTTATCTTTAACAACTTCCAAATACGTTACATTGTTTTGGGGTATATTTGAATTCAAAGCTTTATTGCTTAATTTAGGATAATCCTCACTTTTATAATTATAAGTGTAGTTGTAATGTTTATTATTTTTATTCAGTTGAACTCTCTTTTTTAGGAGTTCTTTGTAAACAATACAGCCTTTATAGCTCGCTGGATGGCTTTGTAGACAGTTTACGCATCTCGGTGCAGCATCAGCATCTTTGGTACAATAGGCAGTTAAGTGACCCAGTCCACATTTAACACAATTTACCTGCAATAGCTTTTTGTATGACCAAATTCTTGGCAACGGTGGCATTGTACTAGATCTTCCGTTTTCTTGGGTGGTACTATGTTAACAACTGCATTGCAAAGCGTTTTAGTGTCGTATATATTTTTATTGTTTGTGTCTGGTTCTAAGTCTACGAAGAACATTGGTAGAGAAATTTTTGTAATTCTACTTTTAATATTAACGACATTTCTAACTTTATGTCCCAAAAATTCGATAGCATTTTTATGTCATCGCTTGGTGTTGAAGGATGTAGATTTTTTACAACTACTCTAAACGATCTTTCCTGTTTCAGTTGATACGTGTGAAATTTAATATTTTTGTCTATTAGAAATGTAACTAAAGCTCTATATTTGTCAATATCTTTGACCATAACTCTTATTTGTCCGTCCCTTAATGATTTGTAATTAAACAAAGTGGATGGAATTATTTTATTAAACGTTTTAATCATGGCACTAATGTCTGAAACATTAGGTATAATTATTGGAGGGGCTTTAGGAACATTGTTATTTGCTGTTTTTTCATTATCAATTTCAGCTTCATCATCTTCACTTAAGCTTGGAAATCTATTTGAACTTACCTTACTATCATTGTTGTTGACATTCTTCTGTGTAGCAAAAATTTTATTGCTATTTTGTGATGTAGATGCGTTGTTGTTATTTTCAGTAAGTTCTGAATTTTTTTTAATATTTTGTCTCTTGTTCAAAAACATTTCTGGCGTCTCACTTTGTTTTCGTTTTCTTGTTTTTGACGATGTGACTACCTGCCAGCACAGATCATCATCATCGCTACTATCATTGCTATCAGTATTCATGATAACAATGTAAATTGTTTTTATTCAAAAGAATTTGAATATTCAAATTGTTCTTGTTAATTTTTAACTGTTTTTCTTTTTGAACCTTTTTTTTTAATATATGTTTTCAATTGTTACAAGACAATTGTTTTTATATTTGATATTATATATATATTTTTGTTCGTTTTATTTTTTAAACACTTTCGAGATCGCAGAAATTTTGTACGTTTGCACTAGATCACAGTCAAAACCAGACTGTATATAATTAAAATATAATTTGTAATTGTATTGTAATTAATAAATAAAAAATTATTGTTCATATCACCGAAACGTGTTTTGTTGGGTAGAAAATATAGGTTTAAATATGATTATGGGCGCGCCTGGTGCGTATCCTCTTCGTGTTGACTTCCATAACTTCATTTGTGTCTGGCTTAACGACCTAGTGACTTTATATAACCCACAGAAATCGGATTAAATCACACGTTTCTGTAAGCTAAAGTGTTTGCATGTTGTACTAACTAAATCGAGTTCTTTTAGTATTTACTATTACTTGATTTATGGTTAAGTTTTTTACTTATACTTTGAACTGTAAGTACTCGAATGATTTCGGCAATAGTATGAATATCTAGTTCGATGGTAGAGTAGGTACTTCATATAATTTTAACATCAGGCAATACCAAGCTTTAATTTAAAACAGGGTTTCAAAAGCCCACTATAGTTTCAGCTCACGCATTCGATAGCCACGAACTAATGTGGTGTGTAAGTTGGTAATATTGAGCGTTAACCTGACTCGTAGTGCACTATAAATCTACTATGATTCTCTTCACCTTATCGTGGAAAAATGTGAATTTTCTAACATCCAAAATGGATTATTGAGATCAAATTCATGGTATAAGGCCAGACGCTTCCTTCTAAACGACATAACACTGGATATATACCCAATAATATATTCTCGTCTCTGCAACTCCTGACGAAGTCATCGGTCATATGACCAATATTAACTCTTGCATGAGTGTCCGGTAATGACTGCAACAACGACGCTGAGCATGTTCCTATGGAATTTGAGTCAGACTCACTGCATCCGGAGCAGAATAGAATATCAGATACTACATTGCTAATCTTTTACGTTCGTAATGGTATTCCTAATTGGTAAAATTCTCTGTCTGATAAATTTATCTGTTCTGCAGTTTCCCGGCCAACTACTGAGTAACCGAAAGCTCTCCTAGACGCCGTTATGTGAAACCCCGGTCTCCTGATAAATATCTGACTATCACATAATATGATAATATATTTCCCAGAGATTTTGTCCTCCTTAATAACCACTCGTAATAATCTTTAATTTGTAAGACGCTGGATGGTCTAGGTAGGTTTATTGAGTAAGAAGCTATACCAATCGACTCTGAGAAGATACCTACTCCCATAGATGAATTCAGTCCCAAGCCATTCGGGAAGATCAACTCATTGACGAGATGTATTACACCATTTTTCCATTCCACTTTATTCGGTATCAAGTGACCAATATTTGATTTGAGCTCTTGTCCACTCGTCGTTGATTACTATGGTAAAGCACACAATCCACCAATAATAACGACGCAAAGGAACTTTGTAGTTTAATCGTCTTCCTGAGGAAAATACCAAATCATGCACCTGTAGGTCTAAATCAGTTAGTCCATTGTAAATTAATTAACAATGGTCTGTAGCCCAATGTGCCAACACTTTGAGTATATTTAGTTCAAGAGACGGGTTCATATTCAAAATCACACAAGGAAATGCATTTGATTACTGCACCATGCACCATACAGCCTCAGTGGTCAAAAAAAGTAACGAGAATTACATACTCAAGCCACGACTAACTAACTCTGCCCAAAGAATCCTCAAATCTGATCGTAGACGATTGTGTTATAGTAGATAAATGTCATTAGAATTTCATTCATTATTTGATGGAGGTGAAGAGCAGCCGTTTTGTGGAATTACTACCTTGCCAGTGATTACTGGACTGCTTAGCATCAGACAGATTGTCCTATCAAGAAGTAGTTTCTAATTTTATATTTTCTTAGACACCCAATACATATTTTATTATTGCAGCTTCTCTTTATAATGCGCAAGAAGGCAACTCAGGAGCACTAAATTTCAGTGAGTCTTTCCATTGTCTTCACCAAAAAGGACGGCAGATTAGGAGTGATGTGAAAGTTGTAAGCCATGTCTTTGTTATGCACTTCACTCCGACGAAATTATATGATAGTAAAGAACTCTGGATTTAAGTAAATTTAGCCGTAAAATAAAATGTTTAGCAATCCAATAAACATACGTACATTCACTTTTATATACATACGTATGTATAGAGGCTTTTAGTTTTAAGTTTTTATAGTAAAACTAGCTGTACCCTGTGCGTGTTGCTGTACCACCAACAAAAATAAATTTGAACCAAAGACTTTACAGAAATACTAAATTATTTACTTATTTATTAATTACAATACAATTACAAATTATATCCTAATTATATACGAGCGAACTAACTTGACTATGTGCTTGGTGTAGTGTCACAGACCAGGGTCTCTGGTGGGAATCGAACCCACGACCCTCACGCTAATAGTCTAGCACGCTACCCATTAGACTACCATGGCACCCTAAACTATTAAATTAATTTTGAATCATTTTATGGATTTTGTTTCCCGTTCTCCAAATGATTGAGACGAACGGGCCTGAGTAGCACGCATTCGATCAGTTTCTAACCTCACTTGTCGTTGTTCAAGTGATTCATACGAACGGGTCTCAGCGGCTTGTACTCGAAGATTTTCCGGTCTCCATGGTTCTTGAGGCGTAGGTCGACAAATGAAAAATGTAAAATGTGTAAAATGTAAATTTATTCGAATCTCACAATGTACCCAATCCAATTGAACCTAACAAAATTTTTAAAAAAATTTTATGCACAACAACTTTGCTAAAGTTCATATCATGATCAAATGCACAGTTTACTATTTAATTCATTTTGAGTAATTTTAAGTGGCGCCACCTGTCCTAAATTGGTCATACCATCTTATAAAACTTCGTCGGCTCATGCGCAAATACTTTGCTAAAGATCATAACTTGAGTGAATGCACAGTTTACGATTTAAATCATTTTTAGTAATTTTCAGTGGTGCCACCTGTCGGAAATTGGTCATACCAACTTAGGAACCTTCCCCGGCTCATGCGCAACAACTTTGCTAAAGATCATAACATCATCAAATGCATAGTTTACGATTCTATTAATTAAATACAAACAAACATTCATTTATATATATATAAGTAGATATTTGAAAATAAATTCAAATGTTGAACCCATATATCTCACAAATTTCCTTCATTTGTTTTTTCGTTAATTTCTTTTACGATTTTTCGATTTTTTTTAGTAAAATCCTCACCGAGATGACCGACCATTCATTTGTTTTAATTTTGATTCGTTTGAGTGTTTTTATGGTCCTATGTTTGTCGTGTATAAAGCATATTTATTTATCTTTTTATGTCCTCCACATCGTAATTGTGTATGGATTTTATGTACACTTTATACATCCCAATTATTCGGATGTACATATTATTATATACATATGTACTCGTATATGGACATGTGTACATGTATCCGAAAATTTTGTTTAAACTAAAAATAAAATACATTTTACATTACAAAAAAATTGTTAATAAAGAAAATATCGTGGTGCGTCACAGTAAAAGTACAAGTACCCTTAAGAGCAAAAAAAAAAGTATGAATATAAATATATAATTCATTCAAAATTCCCAATGTATTAAAATGTTATACTCAATATATAGTAGGATATCTCGTTAGATCAGTGGTTATCACAAAGAGAACATAAATAAAATGTGACTGCAGTTGAGGGAAGCATGTTTTTCACAGGAGAAAAATTGTTTGTAATATTTTCAAGTGTACTTATTTATAATAACATGTATATGTAGTGGAAAATATAGTCCCTAAAGACAGCGTACTTAACTTGACAAATAATTTTCCAAAAATCGATATAATTTCTCATTGGTAATAGTGAATCGTACCAAATTATTTCTTTGGGTGTATAATTGAAACCTGAAAAAAGTGACATAAACCTACTTCTTTAGAAGCTGAGAAGGAACTGAATGTATTTATACTCTCTTTTTTACGAACATTGCTGATGGTCGTGACCTATAAAAAACCGAAGATGTTTGGCACCTGAGTGCTATGCGTACCTTCGCGTGGTAGTCAACTTGTCGCAGTACGAAAGCTTAGTTACAATGATCGGGTAGTCGATGAGTACAAACTAAGTAGTGCCAATCCCCCTTCTATTCCCTATATCCTTCACTTTCCCACCTTCCTCTCCAAAACCCAGATGAGCCGTTTTTACAAACGCTAAAATTGTAGTAAGCGTACTTGCGTGAGTAAAAAAGTTTTATATTATTTCCGAACGGAGTATTCAAAACTTTTTGCAAATCGAAGCCGGTGCAAACAAAACTAGAAACATTTTTGATTTTATTTTGATCTCAAAAAATTAGCCTTGGCCTCATCTTTGTCTCTTATATGCGTCCTATACTCATTGGTATTCTGCAAACGATTATTTCCTCTTCATCAAGATGTTTAATATTTTTGCAATTATTGCACTTATCGTTTTTCGGCAAATGAAAACCTATATTAAAATCTTTTTGGAAAACCTGTCTGAAAACCCAATTCGACACAATGCAGTTGCTGAGGTTCTTATCGTTCATATATTGAGTGTTGCTTGTCTTGAAATTCTTGTGGCAAATAAACTTTAGTACTTTTGGCTCTACAATAATGTGACGGAGCAAGTGGAAGTTTTTCAAGATATTGTTTTAGAAGTTTTAAGTTTTGCTCATCTGTTTTATTATGAGGCCGAACCTTAGCTTTTGGCTGAGCATAATTATTTTCCCTTAAAAGCATCATTTAAGAAATATTTGAAGTTACCAGCATGAATTTTTGACAAACTTTAAAAACGATCCCTTTGTGAGTAAAATTATATTCAAAAGAATTGTTTCGTCTACAATCTCTGCCTTTGACAGCAGCTCTCCTTCGTTGAATTTGTTTATGTTTTATACAAGAAAGCAGCCACATTCTTCTTTTTGCTTTTGACATTCCCCAATAATGTTCATTTAAATGTTCACGAGATGAGTCGGAGAGACGACAACATTTATTGTGGCACATCTTATTAAGGTACGGATTAGGTAAAACTATTTTTTCAATGTCTTCCTTTGATTTAACAGCCAGAGGTTTTCTGTAGCCCCATTTTCCGAGACAGTTTTCATTTTCAAATAAGCATGAGTCATCACTCTCACTATCGCTGTATGGCACTAACGACACTTGAGAAACCTGCTTTTTAATAATATTTTTATTAAATAAAACACACAATTTAATATACATCAAACAACCAAAACATCACCACATAATCATAATTACACATTAACAAGATTCACGTCAAATTAAAAAAACATTGACCGCAAATCCTACAAAAGTTTTAAGTCTCCAAAATTATATTTACTTATTCCTTTTTACATCGTCACTTGTTTACTAAAAATGTTTAAAATGCCTAACGGTTAATACCTTTTATTACAAGAAGTAAATTCAAGGCCATTGGAAATATCACTTGTAGAGTTCTATGAATTTCAAACAGGTTTTGTAAGATTTACATAGAAAAAGTCTATTCTTCTTATTTTCTTAAAGTTAAATTAAATGTGAATTTTAAATAAAATAAAAAATAAATATCTTCATGAACATAAAGTAAAATGAAATTATAAAATTAAAATAAATATTTTTAAATAAAATATAAAGCGTCTGTTAACTTGATCACGAGGATCTCTTACACCTTTAAATCATTTGCTTTAACATCAGGTGCAAATGCTTTCGAAATTATGCGAAATATGAAGAAATTTAATAATTATAATAAAAAATCTTGAATACTCCGATTAAGAAAATTCAATCCTTGTTGGCAATCCTTGTTTATTCACATATTTTTATGTGTGAGTTATAATATTGTGTGTGCATTCAAAAGGTATTACGAGAATAAACGTTCGCTGCTTCATGTGTTGTAGGACATCTTTTCATATTCTTCTCTTTAATTCTACATCCAATGCAATTTTGCGTGGTAAAACTTGTGGTTTCAAAGAGGACATTGACGCAACAAATATAAGCAATTGGGGGTATATACGAGTATGCATATATATAGTATCGTAGGATATATTTCAATGTTATGATAGCAACATAAAAATGTGTCGGCAGAATATAGCGGATACACGTATAGCATTGAGTGTGTGTAGAAATATTATTAACAGTTATATCTTACTAATTACCACAATTATAAAAACATCATTCGGGTAAATTTATAAATTTGAACTTGTACAGTGCAGTGCACTCTGCCAATCACTGCAAATTTACTTTGATATTGTCGCGATATATTTCTAGATGAGTTAAAAAGCCATTTAATGTCGGTATTGGGATTGCAATAAGCAAAATAAAATGAAATTCTAAAATTCAAATATAAGAAGGCCGGCTAAAACGAACTGAGATTGGTAGAGGACTCATAACAGCGAGTTATCGACTCAATGCCTATGACTGCAATAGAAATAAAGTTAGAAAGATTTGAAGAAAATATTAAAGCTAACATTACGAATAGGTAGAAAACGCTGTAGAAGGCTGAAGAATTGCAAGACAATGGCAGAGAAGATAAGCAAGGAATTCAAAGAATTTGGAAAAGAAGCCGATGGCTGGGAAAACGAAGTTGAACGCGTTGGGAGCAATATTGATTACGTTGCGGAGAGAAGAGCGTGACAAAACAACATTATTGAGGAATTTTCTATCTCCGAGAAAATACGGAGAAGAAAGTTCGCTGTCTTCAAAACCATCAAGGACAACAATTGTGCTCAAAGTTGAAGTTGGAATTATTCGATATATGGATTCCCTGTTCCAGTTGTAGAATGCCTCTATCTGTTTCTAAATTTCTATTTGGCATATCAACTAGAAGAGACGAAGTGGTGGAACGATTTAAAACGCGAAAAGTGGCAAGTGGCTAACAAGACGATTAAAACAACCATATCTTGTGGAATACCGGTTATCTATGCACAGTTCACAACTGCCTAGTTTGTATTCTGTATTAAACTTAGGTGGACTTAAAATTGTGTCTCAAGCATAGACAAACAATAGGTAACAGTTTTAAATACGAGGAGCAGTCAACGCCAACTGGTTTCGACAAGCAGGCCTCAACAAAGCAAGGGGCTGTCTTCCGAATTACGTTCCTACAGTAACGCTGCATATAAAGTAGTTAAGAGATTAAATGACGTGGTGTAAGTTTAAGGGCATTATAACCCGATATTTAAAATGAAGTAGCATGCGTCGGGGAAGTGGGGATGATATGGGGATGGCAATAACGTGTCTCTTACTGGCGACTATGCTTGAATAAAATCTGTACGTAAAGCAGTGTGCGATCCACTGGCAAGTCGACTACAGATATACGATGCGAGAAAGACAAGTATTTAATAAGAAAATATGATGGGTACCCTACCTTTCTGTACGAGGTCGAGAAACCTAAAATAAATTTTGGGTCTCCGGCCCCCAAATGAGAGTTGTATGTAAATAATAAGAAGATCAGATGAAGTGCATTATTTCTTGCATCGCCTTAAGAAACCGAGGCATTTGCATACTTCTTTCTACGCTTGCTACAGATGAGGCAAAAATATTGCTGCGCTTGGGTGTCAATAAACAACATTGGATCTTTCATTCGTTAAAATCAACTTTATTCATTCCACTCCATTCGGAGATTGGCTGCAGGTCGGATGTGACAGCATCATTCATACTAAGTCTTTTCGCCCCAATCTCCAAAATACACGGCCTATCATTAAAAGAATATGAATGACAAATATTGTTGTCATCTGCAAAAGAGTAGATGGGATTAAAAGTTAGAGAAAGCAGATCGTTAATGAAAGTAAGAAATAGATTTGGAGATAGAACAGAACCTTGTGGTACCCTTGAGTTTAATCTGAATTTATCTAGGGGAATCCCATCTAAATCAACCTGTATAATGCGATCGTAATGCGTAACTACCAGTATCAAAAGCCGTAACCTAGGATAGAAGGCGTAACAGTCTGTAGCTGTAGCAGTTAGCTGTATCAACAGGGATAGTAAATGGACGGTCGTTCATTATAAGGGTAGGGAAGTTGGATTATTCTCTTCCCTTTGAATGAATGACCGAAAGCTCTCTTTGTAAAGCAGAGAGCTTTAGTTCGAAGATACTGGTCGTAAAGGGCTTTTCTCATCTCAGTATTGCGGAACAGATCAATTTGCTCACAGTCGTTGTTTTGTCAGTTTCTGAATGCCTCTTCTCCAGTTCGGGCAGCAAGTTTTAACTTCTAATTAAACCAAAATGGTTTTCGTAGGGATTTTTGTAATGGAATCAACATGTTGATTGAGGGAGCAGTTTCCAACTGAAGTCCAACGCGTCTTTTCGTGGTTGGCGGTGAAACGACGCAAAGGTTAGAGAACGAAGAGGAGGCAAAAATGGTGCATTTAGGCTGCGAAGTGAGGTAGAAGTGATGCCCTTTATAATCAAAGTCAATATGTGTGCCCTTCCGTAAAAAATATATTAACATTCATCTCGATAGATGCGTGATATGAAAATTCTACATAGAAGCCAAGTTACAGTTGCTAAGCAAGCACAAAATAATTGGCTACTAGTTTGAAATTTATGACAAAACAAAATATGTATTGCATCGTGTTACAGTTGCAGTTGATGTTTATTAAAAACTCGAGTTTTAATAAGGTCCTTAACGTGCCAACGGTCAAAGCAGAGATTGTAAAATATTGGGAAAATTACTTTAAAAAGCTACAATTCTACTCCAATTGTTTGGCTTGAAACATCTTGAACTTTAAAGATGGACACTATAGCTGTGTTAGTTTAGCAATTGCATTCAAATTTAAATTCTTATTGTTGCTGAATATATTCCTGATGTAAATTTTTTTTTATGAAGAAAAGAAATGAAAAATAAATATGTATGGTATGTACTTATGTCTGCTTAACATTATTTTTAAATTTAAACAATTTTAGCAAATTATCATGTTGTGACCTTTCATTCGGTAATTATTTTATTTATTTATTTTTTATTTATTTATTTATTATTATTCATACCACAACAAGATAATAATCTTATAAATCAAATAAATATAAATCTTATACATCAAAGAAAGGATATAATAACAAATCATTGATTATATATGTAATGAAATGTTTGAAATAATGTAGAAATAAAAATGAATAAGAACGTGTTCAAATCACGGGAAATAGCAATTGATACAAAAAATAAGGATAAAAAATTAATACACCCAAACCTTTTTTACACGGTAGATACGTTCCAGTGGATACCGTGTAAAAAAAAACGCGTAAAAAAAGACAAATATTATGTATGTATGTAAGTGTATAAACAAACTGAAAAGATATACATAAGATTGATGCAGCAACCTACGTATGCCTATAAAATTGAATAACTTTATAAAAACGCACAGATTTAGTTCAATAGTATACACAGAGTTTTTATTTTATTAAACGATTTTATCTGTATAAAAAGGAGCGAACAAAAAAGAAATGGTAAATTGTTAAAAAAAACCGTGTATTTCAAATTCGCGTAAAAAAAATCGTGTAAAAACAGTTTTGGGTGTATATGTAAAAAATAAATGAGGAAGACTACAAAGAACAGTATATACAAATATAAAGAAATATACAAACAAAGTAAAAATATATACATATACTAAGATACAATGAAATTTAAAGATATATCAATTAAAAAAATGAAAAATTAAAAATAATAATAATAATTAATAGAAATAGAGAGAAAAAAATTACAAAAAAAAATCAAGATATTCTAAAAACTACTTGAACAGATTGTATAACTCCTTTTTGGACTTAACTGCATTGCCTATATTCTGAATATAATTAGGTAAAGTATTCCAAAGATTGATGGTGTATATAAAAAATTGGGGTTGTGACAAAAGAGTCCTATGTCTGCGTTGAATAATTTTCATACCGCGATTGGATCTAGCAAATGTAATCCTACTAAATAAGTATATTGGCTGTTTTAGAGTAATAATCATATGGAGGAGAATAAGGCATTTTATATTTAATAGATTCTCAAAATAAACTCCGAATATCTGGTATGAAAATTGTGATATATGGTCCCGACGTTCCCTAATAAAAACATATCTGGCTATATTATTATAAACCAAGTTGAGTTTGCGCTTATCATCAGTATCACAGTTCGCGAAAATTTCAGATCCGTATAAAAGGACAGGAATCAAATACGCTTTAGCCAGTTGCATACGTATGGCAAAGGGAGTCGCATCTATAACAGCCCACAAGTTCCTAAACTTTACCAACGATGACGTTAATGTGGTTAGACCACGACCATTAAGGATAATACCCAGATTGGATGCTGATTCAACAAAGTCAATTTTATTCCCCCTGATAATAATATCCGGCACAACAAATGCTCTCTTAGTTCTGGAGAGCAATAAACATTTAGATTTAGAGGGATTTATACAAAGTCCATTGGCCCTAGCCAAGTTGTCAATTTTTCGTAAATCACAGTTGATGGTGTCTAGATATAGTTGGATATCCTCTATACGCGTGCTTCTATAGAGCTGAACGTCATCAGCGTACATATGTACGCTACAATTATCCAAAACATCAGGCAGGTCATTAATGTATATACAGAACAAGAGAGGCCCTAATATTGCTCCCTGAGGAATACCTCCTCCAACGCTTAGCGAATTCGAAATCTTGCCGTTTTGATAAACTCGTTGTGATCTGTTCACAAGATAAGAACGTATGAGATTACAAGCTGAGTTAGAAAAATGAAAGAGGGTCTGTAGCTTCTTCAATAATATTTTGTGGTTAACCGCATCAAAAGCCTTGTGGTGATCCAGAAGAACTAAAGACGCTATGTAATTTTCATCTAGTTCCAACCTAAGGTCATCAACTACATTGACTAAAGCAGTAGTGCAGCTCCTAGCTTTCATAAATCCCGACTGCTTATCAGATAGGAAGTTATTACTCACGAGATAACTATTTATTTGTTTAGCTATGAGATTTTCCATAACTTTAGACAGGAATGGAAGAATGGCAATTGGTGTGAATTCGTTGTTGGCTTTAGGAATGGGAATGGTTTTCGACTGTTTCCATTCATCAGGAAAGGACGACATAGTTAAAACTGTATTGAATAAATGAGTCAAATACGGCAATAGTCTAGGTGACAAAGCTTTCAAAAACAGAGGATCTAAGTCATCAGAACCAACCGCATTCGATTTTACGAAGATAATCATTCCAAAACCTTGAGCGGATTAACACAACGAAAACTAAAGGGATTTTCTAGCCGAACAAAACAAAGGTCATCATATATGTTACTGTAAGGGGTAGGAACATTAACACATATTAACAAATTTGTCATTGAGACCGTTTACATTGACATTAGGAGGAGTATTATGACATTTTTGTCCAATACCAATATCGCGGATTACCTTCCATTTAGCTCTATTATCCAATACGGAAGAGAACTTCCTGCCGTAAAACAATGTTTTTTCAATTTTAATGCGTTTGGTAACCTCACTATTAGCGGATTTATGAACGGCTTTCAGATCATCCGTCGATAGGCAATGTCGCGCTTATCAATTAATGCATTACACCACGGTTGGTGTTTGGCTTTAACAAGTTTTGTTTTGACAGGAACACAACTGCCATATAGTAGACGAACATTTTCCTGAAGTAGTGTTACCTGGGCATTTACATTATCCAGTGAGTAGATTTGACCCCAACAGATATCATCAACACTTCTGTTCAAAACTGTAAAATCGATACTTTTAAAATCACGGTATGTAATATACCTGTCCTCAGGACTCGTAGATAGATTATAAGTCAAGAATAGAAGATCATGATTGGAAAAGCAAGAGGCTGAAATTTGATCATATAACCTTATCATAACAATATCGATTACACTATCGATACAAGATCAATTAGACTACTGGAAGTAGAATGGAAGTGAGTTGGCAAGGACTCATTCACAGGATTAAGATGGAGAGACAACATTGAATCAGTTAACGCATTATCTAGTAAGAGGTTGTTACTAAAATTACCAATAATAATAATGAATTGAAATTGCCTCAAGAATAGAAATAAAGGGATCAAAATTTATATTACAATTCTGTCTGTAAACACTACCTAATAAAACCTTTTTATTGGTGGATGCAATATCAAGAAATAAATATTCCAATTTCCGTCAATAATTTTACCTTGCACGGAATACCGTTCCGAACATAAATTGCAACTCCGCCACCTTTTGCCCTGGTCGCTGTATTGTTAACTAAGATCTGCCTGTCTGACCGGAAAAGCCTAAATCCCTGTAGATTCTAAACTGAATCCTGAACATCCAGAGGAAACCAAGTTTCGGAAACGCAATTAATGTCGATTGCTGCTGCTACAAATAAATGCCTAAATTCATCAATTTTATTGTTCAGACTCTGTGTATTTATATGAACAATGGTGAGACCAGTTCTTTGTTTTGCCAAAACTCTAATCATCTTGTACACCCAGTCTCTGGAATAAGGACTGTTAGAGTTCATTAGATTGTACGTAAGTTATGGCAATGAAATCAAAAGCTAAGTAAATTACTATAATTATGATAAATAAGCGCATAAAAAAAGGAGTTATACATACAAATAAGGAAGGAAATAAAAATTAAATTAAAATTGAACATTAAATTAAACTCGCACATCATCAGGTTTATCATTATCAGGAAACTAGTTGAGTAGTTAACTATCAAGCCTAGGAAATAACTGCTCCAGGCACTGTTGCCAGATTTGCGATTTATCGGCATTTTGCCGATTTTTGACTTTAAAAATGACAAAGTGCGATTTGCCGATTTTTGCTATCAAAATGCCGATTTAATTAAAAGTATATATTTGCACCACTGTTTTCATATAATTGTGTCAATATGACTTTGTTAAGAATAGAAAAGAAGAAAACTATTCACTTTTGCTACTCGTGTACAACACTACAAGAAATGAATGACTGAAACTAACATGAAAAATTATTATTACTAACACATTTGCATTTTTTTTTTAGAGAATTGTTTGAAAAAAAATGTTATGAATGTTTTCATCAATAATGACAGTCAAATGAATGGTAAAATGACCGTCACTGTTGTGGTAAAGAGTTGCATTTTCTGCCGTTAAAAATTATTGTTGTTGCCATTGTTAGAAAAATTTGTAAACTGGTAAAGAGCGCATACGCAAGAGTGAAACAACTACATTTTGATTACTAATTTTATTTAAATGGATATTTCCATCACAAATGACAGCCATGTGAGAGGTAAAATGACTGTCACTGTTGTAGTTTGTGTTACAGTGTTGTATTTTATGTCGTTACAAAATAATTATTTCTGCAAAAGTGAAAAGACGAAAGTGAAAATTTTAAAACTAAACAAAAATTAAACTAAATTGAAAGATTAAAGTGAAAAATTAAATTGAAATTAATAAAAAACAAGAAAAAAAATTAAGAAGAAAGAAAACACTTAAAAAAATAAAGATAAAATAAAATTTTTATAAACAAATTTAATTATGGAAAAAAGGCAATTGCAAAAAAATATAAATGCTTTATTCAAAATAATGCAAATAACTCAGTGAAAAAATAAAAATTGAACAAGTGAAGAAAATTAGTGAAAGAATTGTTAAGATTCTAAGCCAGGTTGTAGTGTATCCGCAATTGTCGAAAAAATTGGTAATGTAGATTCAGAGCCAGAGCCATCTGAAATTATAGGAAACAATTATGATTTTCAGGGAAATTCGGATATTAAAGGCAAGTCTGAGGAGATTAAATCGTGGGCTGTTAGGAATAAAATTTCTCAGAATGTTGTGGAGGATTTATTGCATACGCTAAATAGGGTAGGAGTGGAAGATTTGCCATTGTCGGCAGAAACTCTTTTTAGTACAAGTAGGGAAAATATGGAATTTGAATAATAATAGCAAATGGTGAATTTTAATATTTAGGTATTCAGAAATTTTTTATTTCAGATTCTTTTGAATATTTATATGGTAAAGATGAAGTTGTGATTGATTTATGCGTTGACGGTCTTAAACTTTTCAAAAGTTCAAATAGAGTTTTGTGGCCCATTTTAGGAAAAATTGTAGGCTTTGATAGCGTTAATCCTTTCATGATTGGTTGTTTTTCAGGTTTTAAGAAGCCACAGAATTTGGATAGCTTTATGACAGATTTCTGTACAGAAGTAAAGTTGCTTGGAGAACAAGGTTTAAAGGTGGGCCATAGCGAAAAGTTGTTTAGATTTGATGTTCGCTTGTTTATTTGTGAATCTCCAGCTAGGGCTTTTGTTACAGGTGTAATGTCCCACAATAGCAAGAATGGTTGCTCCAAATGTTGTCAGGAAGGGTTACATAAGGAGAGAAGAGTTTGTTTTTCGAAAGAAGTTGGCATTCCAAGAACAGATATGATATTTGAATTTAGATGTAGTCCTCTTCACCATACAGAAGAGTTTAGGGAAAAACGAAGTATATTAGAAGAATCAGGTTTTGAAATGGTTTCTCAAAAAATGAAGGTTAAGTTAAATTTTCTTATTATCAGTGGATTAAATTAATATTTGTTTTTTTATTTAAGACATTTTGAAATATTAAAAAATATTTCATCTCGCCTCGAGAAGATTGAAGAAACTGTAAGTATGCTATTATGATTTATTTTAAATAAAAAATTATTTCTCCTTATTATATATACATATGCATGTTCCGAAATCTAATATTATTATTTTCCTATTTCGTTTAAACAAACAACTATTCTGCAAAACCAGAGCATACTGAGCAATGGTCAAGGCTCAATAGTCACCAACCAACAAGATATTGGCAATAAATTGGAGAAACTAGAGACAAGCGTAAGTATTATTAGCCTTCTTTTTTACCTTGGCCCAGTCCAAGGTGTTGATGGAATGTAGGGTAGCCATCAAAAAGGTAGAAAATTCTGTGTGTCGCATGACTGGTGAAAAGCAGGATAAGCATCTGGACGAAGTAGCCAGCATGCTTCCACTGAAATCAATCGAAGCGGTGGGAGAGGTAGAGCAGAAGTTAGAATCTCCAGAGTTTTGCCAAGCAATGGTAATAAAGTCAAATTATTTCTTTTTTAAAATATTTAATAATCATATTTCTTTACAGATTACATATTTCCATAAATTGAGAGACATATCTGAAGATATCAGCAGTGTCATTCGTGCAGTATTAACGGATGACCTGCTGGAAAAGTACAATTGGGAAGGAAGGTGGTGGAAACAAGCGCTTGCAAAGCTTTCACTATTCCAAAAAGTTCTACGAGGTATGTCCATACTTTTATATATATATATATATATATATATATATAGATATATATATATATAGATAGATATAGATTTATATATATATATAGATATATATATATATATAGATCTTCTGCAAATTTCAGAAGTTTTCAAACTGCAATCGTCCTTAGACTTTGAAAAAAGTAATAGAAAGGATCCACCATAAACTGAAACAAAAAATATTTAAAAAATCAACCTTTATATAATAAATAAAAAAATAAAAACTAATACATTTTATAATAAAAATAATATAAAAATCGAGTTTTATTATAAAAGTTATACCGGTCAGATTTGACAGATATATTCACCAAGTATGACTAGTAAACAGTGACGGATTTATACATCAGTTATTATTTGTTAACAGTGATGGATATATCCATCAAGCCTGATTAGTCAACCCTGACTTACATTTCTATCATCCTTGATTACTAAAAAAAAAGAGTGAGCAGCTAAAATATATGTTTTAAAGTCGATAGAATTCATAAGTGCAAGGGAGATGAAAAATCACATGTACACAAATGTTTCCATCAGTTTTGTCCTTTGCCTTAAGAAACTGATAGAAACTTTGTGCTACGCGATGATGGATATTTCCATCAGTAGTGACAGTCATTTGACTGTCACTGTTCTTGTAGGGAAGTGAGAAAAACAACAATGGTTTACCGTTATTACTTTTTGTGGATTCTACATTGTTGATAATTTTCGTAGTTTTGCTGCTAATGATATCAACCTATGAACACATAAAACAAGATACCAAAAAGAAATAGAGTTTAATTTAAACCTGATAGTGTAAATTATAAAAGAGTAAAAAGTAATTTTTAATAAAACGTTTGAAGAAGGTAAATGTGAAAATGTTAAGATATTTAACAAGTGGTGAGTTATAATAGTTTGTCATTGAAAGGGAACGAAAAATAATAGGTAACATTTTTGTATTTTAGACTAAACTAATGCAGAAGATGCTGAAACATCGGTAAGAAATATAATCACAATATAGATTACAAAAAGAATATGATTCACTCTGCCGCGGATGGTGCTCCCGTAATGACGGGAAAATCGATTTCAGTTGCCCAAATGTTAAAGAAAAAATTCCACATCTTTTCATTATAAAATGTGTTTGCCATTCGTTGGCATTATGTTCTTCATATGCTTGCTTAAAGCTTCCATCAACTGTCGAAACTTTGACTATTTATCAAAAAGTCCCAAACGACTTGGACAATTTAATGATATTCAAAAGTTATTAGAAATAAAACCTTTAAAAATTTTGCATCCGTGTCAAACTCGATGACTTTCACTTGAAGCTATAGTTAATCGTTTGCTAGATCTATTGGAATCTTTAAAAATGTATTTGCATTTGCGGTAAACATAGATAATTCTTAAAATTCTTCCATGCAAATCAAAAGACGATGTTTTTCGTTTGAACACTTTATTACGACTAAAAGAATAAAAAATAACTTAATTCAAGCATAGAAAGAAAAAGAACATTAGAAAGAGAAAGTGAATAAATCTTATAAGAAAAGGAAAAACATATGTGTTGTAAACAAGGTTGTATTCAAAATTCAATATCACAACACTCCTCCTCAACACATTATTTTAAAATAAAAAAGAATGCATTAATTCATAAATTTATAAAGCCCAAAGCTCCTACTAATTTCATATGGCTATTCCTAGATACATTTTTCGTTAAAACATCAGAAATATTAGAGTTACTATTAAAATATTCTAAATCAATTAACCCTTCTACAAAAACATTCCTAATATGGTGATACTTTATATCTATATGTTTACTTCTACTATGATAAATAGGGTTCTTGACCAAATGTAAAGCCCCAAGGTTATCTCCATATATTAGAATCTTCTTTGGACAATGGATTTGCGCTTCACTTAGAATTTTCCTCAAAAATACTACTTCCTTTGCTGCTGATGAAAGCGCCATTTATTCGGCCTCCGTACTACTCAAAGCCACTGTTGCCTGCTTCTTGGATTCCCATGAGAACGCACTGCCAGCGAGGATAAAGACATATCCCGTATATGATTTTCTATTTGTTGCATCACCGCCCCAATCAGCATCGGCGTAGAATACTGGCTGTCTATTCTTCCGATACATTATTTGATAATTCGCACTCTTATTTAAATACTTTAGGAGTCTTCTTGCTGCTGCCATGTGTTCTCTGTGTGGATCTTTGTTCCTCTGGCATAATTTACATACCGAATGTAGTATGTCAGGTCGAGTACAAATCGTCAAATACATAAGGGAACCTATGAGTGACTGATAACTTGCTGCGTCGATCTGCTCACAGTTATCGTTATCAAAAACAACTTGGTATTTGGGCTCCAATGGAGTGGATACTGGACGGCACTCTTCCATTTGGTATTCACGCAGAAGCTCCTTGATATATCCGCTTTGCTGAATTGTAATTTGGCCAGTGACACCATCTCTTTCGATTTCAATGCTAAGGAAATGTTTAGCGGGACCTTTATCCACTACAGAAACTTTTTCTGAAACCTGAGATTTAATTAGATTCATTTTATTTAAATTAGAACAAGCTATAACCAAATCATCGACATATACGGCGATTAAATTGATGTCGCTACCACCTCCCATCCGGTACAGGCATGGTTCACTTTCGCAGGGATGGAAACCAATTTCCTTCAATATTTTATACAACTTCAAATGCCATTGCCGGCCCAATTGATTAATTCCATATAAAGCTTTCTTTAATTTCAGAACTCTGTCTGGGAATCTTTCATCCGCGAACTTTTCAGGCTGCGCCATATATACTTCGTCCGTTAATTCGCTATTTAGGTACGCCGTGGATACATCCATTTGATGTAGATGAAGCTCGTATTCTGCTGCAAGGGCAATTACCATTCTGATAGTTTCATAACACACAACGGGTGAATAAGTCTCCGTATAATTTACACCATAAGTTTGGGCGTAACCCTTAGCAACCAATCTTGCCTTAAAACGTTCGATATGGCCCTCCTTATTCCTCTTCACAGCAAACGCCCATTTACAGCCCACGAGCTTCTGTCCAGGTGGTAAATTTGATAATTCCCAGGTATCATTAACAAGAAGAGCTTTATACTCCTCCTGCATCGCACTTAACCAATAATGAAAGTACTCACCCGATAAGGCCTCGTCCACAGTCACAGGAACTTTTATATTGTCTGCACACATCAAATTTACAGTGTTACGAAATCCAACAAGTTCTGTACCACTCATTACAGCATCAGGATCAGAGTATTCTTCTTCAGCAGAATCGAATTCACTGTCACTTTGATCTTGGACTTCTTCTTGAACAATATTTTCCTCAAGCGGTTCTATTTGCATGCTGAGGATTTCCTTATCTAATTCAGCCAGTTCTGCCGGTTTATTCCCCTTCTCATCACCATCTTCAATAAAGTAAACATCTCGACTAACTATTATCTTTCCCGTAGCCTTTTCAAATAAACGATATCCTTTCGATGTTTCCGAATAACCAACCATGATGTATTATCTTCCCTTTGGACGGAACTTGTGATGATGCGTCTTGTCCAATGCAATGGCCAAGGAACCAAAAATTTTAAGATGTCGGACACTTGGTTTCCTATTGTACCATACTTCATATGGTGTGCAGTGATCCAATGCTTTCGTCGGCGAATGATTTCTCAAATAAGCGGCAGTGTTCACAGCTTCTGCCCACAAAGACTCATCAACCCCAGAATATACTAGCATTGCTCTGGCCATTTCAACTAACGTCCTATTAAAACGTTCAGCTACCCCGTTCTGTTACGGTGTGAGAGGTGCAGTTAGTGTCGCCTAATGCCATTCAATTCTAAAAAATCATCAAAAACCTTATTAACGAACTTCGTACCATTGCCAGATCTAAGCGCCGTCATCTTCTTCCCTGTCTGACATTCAACCATAACTTTAAATTTCCTAAATGTATCAAATGTCTGGCTTTTGTTCTTCAAAAAATAAACAAATACATACCGAGAATGATCATCGATAAATGTCAATATGTAGCGTGCACCACCAGAAGAATTTTTGTTTACCGGACCACAAATGTCCGTATGAATTATTTCCAATAATTCTGTTCCTCTGTTTTCGGAACTAGAGAATGGTTTCGTTGTGCATTTGCTCTTCAAGCAAGTAGTACAATTAATTTCTTTAGGAAATTGTTAATTCAGGCCATTAACTAAATTCCTCCGTGACAGTTCACCTAGGCCAGAAACATTCAAATGACCGTAACGATTGTGCCATTTCATAACCTCATTCACAGTTGACGTCGTCATGAACAATGTGTTTTTCATAGCACATTTCAAAACAAATATCCTACCTTACTTGCATGCAATATTGTCTTTCCTTTTTCATCTATTATCGTGGCTTCTCTGTTGTTAAATTTCACATCGTTTTGTACCGCTACTCTGCCCACAGAAATGAAATAGCACTGCAGACTTGGTACAAACAACACATCGTTTAACAAAATGTTGCATTGACGCCTTTTGCACGTTGAAATTTGTTTCGAAACAAATTTCAACACTCTTGAGTTTGTAGAAGAGAGGGGGAAAACAAGCGGTATTGATTTCACAATTTCATGTACTCGCAAAACTTGCTTTGTTCTTTATTCGTATATACACAGAGTTGTATTTGATTTCACATTTTATTTGACATTTTCTTTTATTTTTGGTTTCGCATAGTGAAGTTTAGATAAAGTTCCGTTACTTAAAATAACATTATTTTTTGCGTGTTTTGTTTGCTTTGTGCTTATAATTAAATAAATAATTAAAAAATATGAAAATATTAAAATCCAAAGTTTAAATTTATTATTATTTATTCATATAAATCGAGGAATCTAATTAATTTAAATAAGGTAAATATATTAAAAAATAATAATATTTAAATATATTATAATATAATAACATATATAATAGCACAATGGTATACAAGTGGCAGAAAGAGCAAATGGAAGAACTCATCTTTTTAATTCAGGAATTTCCATGTATATATAATATAAAGTCGAGAGAGTATTTGGACAGGACAAAAAATCCGATACCTTTCAGAAAATTACAGAAACTCTACATCAAAAAGATCAGGCCATTACATTTGAAGAAGTGAAAAGGAAATGGAGAAATTTACGGGTCCAATACACCAATGAACTTTGCGCAATTTCAAACTCAAAATAAAGTGGGTGTTCTGCTGATGATTTATACCTGCCTAAGCTGTAGTGTTTTGAACAATTAAATTTCCTCAAAACACACACGGAAATGCGACAGGGCACTAATAACATCGAGGTATGTTTTAAAATATTAACATTTAAATAATTGATTAATTTTCAAATTTGTTTAATTTTTCAAGTTTGGGATTGATGATGGCACGCCATGTACATCGGCAGCTAGTGGCACTAAAATCATAAGAGGGTCCAAAAGAAAAAAACTGTAATTTAATTATTATGAGAAATTTATATAATAACAAAAATATTTTAATATTGTGTTTATATTTCGTAGCAAACCGTTATAGACTTTCGGAACGAGTTGCAGCATTTTAAATCCGTTATAAAGGAAAAAAGAACGGAAAACATTTGCATGGCTGGGAGCGCTTGTCGTTTCTGAAATGCAGCGGATTAGGCGGGAAGACCAGCCCGAAGCTGCCTGGCAACTACAATGCCTAATGAGAAGGCTGACGGCGCAATCAGAGATCAACCGAAAATATATTTTAAAAAAATCCATGGAAGGAATTTTTGATGAGGATGATTTTGAGTGAGTATTTGATTTTATTTCAATATTATTTTTTATTTTCATTTTAATACATTTTTATTTATGTAGGTAATAATATATTTTCGTTTATTTATTTTTATTTGTATAACTTATTGTTTTCTTTCTGCATGTAATTTATTTTCAAATTATTTTTATTTTTTTGCAATTTAAACTAAGCTGCTAGGAAACTAATTTTAAGAAAAAATAAAAACGTTACTCATGCATACATATATGAAAATTATATTTTCGGTGTATAACCATAAAAAACTATATGTTAGTGTACAATACCTTTAAATATATTCCGATCATATTTTCGTAATACTGAGGCAAAATTCAAGAACTATGGAAGATATCATGGAAACAGACACTCGTGTTTGATAATCTAAGCTAATAAAAGGTTCACCTAAAATATTATATTTAAATTTTATTAAAATTATAAAAACATGATTTTAAATTATAGTTACTTACCAGTAGCAAGAAAACGCAATGTTAATGCCAATTTTTCAGCAGGAGTAATAGCATCTCTAATTACTGTATCGGCACGTGTTATATCTTTTTCTATTAAATTTAAAATGCATTTAAATTGTTCCTTAGTCATCCTTAAATAATTTTTATAAGATACTTCGTCGCTCAAAAGTAATTCATTTTCTAAAAACGAAACAGAGCCTCGGTCTTCCGCCATTCCGTCCAAGGTTCCATCCTTTTTTTTTTATGTAGCCCTCCCACACAAATTTGTCAGACCTTAAAATATTATATATTTTATTAAAAATAAAATAAAAAATATATATATATACAGACGTGTTCGAAATAATAAGAACATCCAAAGCGAAACACAATTTCGTTTTAAAAAAATTTTTGAGAAAGATTTGAAAATATGGCTTTTTATTATTTTTATTGTACACATCTTTAGCTTTTAAAAAATACTTAAAGTTATGTTTTAACTCATCAAATTTTTTTTATACTGCCAATAATGTTGAACTAAGTCGAAAATCAGGTGTTCGAAAAAATAAGAACAAATCATATTGGTCCCACTTACATTCCTAACATGTAAAAAAAAGTCTAAAGTTTTGTTACAAATATAATTGTTGAGATGCCTTTGATCACTTTTTGTGCAGAATATTGACTTATTTTGGTGAAAAATTCTTCTAAAATGAAAAAAGCAAGCATTGCTCTATCGAACAACGTAAGATAATAAAAAAATTGCTCAGCGAAGGGAAATGTGTGCTTTCATAAGGGAACAGCTTGGAATTTCCAACGTAGCGATAACAAATGCCAGGAACTGGTCACTGAAGATCGAAAGTCGCGGTAAGCGTAGGAAAACTAACAAAAGGCAGGATAATGCGACCACACGGATCGTTAAAAAGCACCCCTCTATAACGTCTTTACAGATAAGAAACGAATTAAACCTCCCAATTGTTACATCGACGATAAGAAAACGTTTTATTGCAGTCAATTTGAAAGTACGAAGTCCTAGAAAAGTACCATTGTTGAAAAAATTACATCTAAAGAACGGACTTCTGTTTGCCAAAAAGTTTATCGATGAGCTTGACACTGTTTGGCGTAATATCTTATGGACCGATGAAAAAAAGTAGTCCAATTCTACCACGGCAAAGATAAATAGTGCGTTAGCCGCCCTCCTAATCAACAATTCAACGACAAGTACACAATAAAAGCTATAAATCATGGCGGTTTCAGGCTCATGCTATGGGGGTGCTTTGGGTAGAACGGCGTTGGATCTCTAGTTCATATCGTTGGGAAGATGGATGCCACCTATTACCTTCAAAATATTTTAGAAGCCGTAATGTTGCCTTACGTTGAAGAGGAAATGCCTTTGCGATGGGTCTTTCAGCAAGACAACGATCTGAAGCATACCTCAAAGAAAGCAAAGCGTTGGTTCGAGGACAATAATATCCATGTTATGGATTGGCTGGCACAATCGCTGGACCTAAATCCAATTGAACATCTTTGGATTGATGTAAAGAAAGGTGTTACAAATGCAAGGCCCAAAAATATGGAGAAACTTTGATTTGTAGCGAAGAATACACGGGAAAATATTCTACTCCACAGATGTCAGACTTTGATAGCTTCTATGAGGTCCAGATGTGAAGAAGTAATCATTAATCGTGGAGGGGCTACTTCATATTAACTACTTACAAACAAATAATACTAATCTGTAAATTTAATAAACGTTAAAACTGAAATTATTACCAATTTTACAATTTGTTCTTATTTTTTCGAACACCTGATTTTCGACTTAGTTCAACATTATTGGCAGTATAAAAAAAATTAGATGAGTTAAAACATAACTTTAAGTATTTTTTAAAAGCTAAAGATGTGTACAATAAAAATAATAAAAAGCCATATTTTCAAATCTTTCTCAAAAATTTTTTTAAAACGAAATTTTGTTTCGCTTTGGATGTTCTTATTATTTCGAACACGTCTGTATATGCACTACAAACCAAGAAGTATTTCCTCTTTGTCACTATCATCAGACTCCAATTCCATAGCTTCTTCAATACATTCAAATATGTCTTTTAATATATTTTCTTTTTCCGTGGTCATTTTTGAAGCGTTGTGTTGTGTTTGAACCTAGATCAAGATGCCAAGTAAAGTAACAACTGTCAACAGCACTGAATATATACAGAATGGGAACGGGATTTTGATAATTAATGTGATGTTTTTATAGCACAGGCTATTTCACTCGCCTGCCTGTTTCCATGGAAAACAAAAACACTCATTTTTGTTGGCAACTTTCAGCATGAAAAATTTTTTATGAGCAGTACGTCTTATTTTAATCTTATTATATTTAGCTTCTTAATTACCTTTTGCACAAGAAACTATATTCATTGTGACTGAAAATCACCCACATTTGGATTAATAATAAAATATTTAAAAATCTATAAAATTTTCATTGAGGAAATAAATAAATATTCCAAATTTTCCCAAATAAATGTTTGTTTACACTTAATTTTTCTGCTTCATCCGCCAGTTTTCACTTTGTATATCTGTTGCTTCAAAAAGTCAAAATTATCATATCTGCCAACACAACTGTCAGCTGTCAGCAGAACGACCTATAAAAGAAAACAAAATTTGTGAAATTAATTTTTTACGTGCAAAAGCGAAAGAAATTTTAAAAGAAAATGCAAAAAATTTTTTGAAACTAGTTTCGAAACTAATTTCTACGTGCAAAAGGCGCCATTCATCAATACAAACTGTACCTCTGCCTTCTGCTATAATTTTACTTTGGCCTGATCTGTTCTGTAGTTTCAAAAAAGTTTCGGTTACAGCATAAATGAGCAGACGCGCCGCTGTCGAAACACCAAAAATCTCTATTCAGCACGTTGTCGTTTTTGGTTGCTGCAAATATTAAGTATGCGTGTTTGTCTCTCTTTTCTTGTACCGTTCTGTTGTTTGTCTCTGTTTTGCCGTTTCTGCATTACGCTGCGTAGTGGCCTCTGCGACCGCATTTAAAACAGTTAAAATTTTGTTTCTGCTTGCTAGGTTGACGACTGTTTTTTCCGTTCTTGTTGGTATTCGCGTTCATACTGTTGCTACTTACATTGTTGTTGTTCTTCTTGTTGTTTAACTGTGACATGAATACTTGTACACCTCCTTCAAGTTGTGTAATTTGTTTACCAGCCTTTCTTCGTTCACCCTCTTCCGTCAATTTCAATTTTAATACACTGAGTTTTGGTAGTTCATCTCTTGTCTCCAAGGCAATGACAAAGTTTTCATATGATTCAGGTAAACTTGCGAAAAGCATTATAGCAAATAACTCATCTTGAAGCTCTATTCCAGTTTCGGCTAGCTTCTCCACAGTTGACGAAAAATTACAAACGTACTGTCGGACTCAGCCTGCTTCACCCATTCTCATATTAAGTTGTTTAAAAAGTGTAACTTTTCTTACCGGTCTATGCACCTCACGCAATGCTTTCCAAGCTGCACTCGCGGATGGGCAATTCTTGATGTATGAAATTTGGATAGGCGTAATGCTTAAAATAATTGTAGATGTTGCCTTTTCATCCCTCTTCGTCCATGCTGCAATTTGATCTGGTACTGTTGGTTTTTCGTCACTAATAGTTGACCACAAATCCTGATGAATCAATACAGCCTTAATTTGCATGCTCCACGAGTCGTAATTCGTTTCATTCAATTTCTCAATGTTGTACATTGAAACACTCATTTTGTTCACTTTAACTCTTGTCTTATCACTTCTCTTTAATTATGTGAAATACTGTAATATTAGAGTTCTGGGCCCAATTCAAAATTCTTTCAGACAAATCAAAAGACGATGTTTTTCGTTTGAACACTTTATTACGACTAAAATACAAAAATGGTTTACACACTAAAAGAATAAAAAATAACTGTTAATTCAGGCATAGAAAGAAAAAGAACATTAGAAAGAGAAAGTGAATAAATCTTATGAGAAAAGGAAAAATATATGTGTTGTAAACAAGGTTGTATTCAAAATTCAATATCACAACAATAATATTGATACTACAAAAATAATTTTAGATAATTTAAATCAGTTCGCTTCGAATTTTATGTCATAGTGGTTGTGTGAAAAAAAAAATTGTTTAGGCTCAAAAAATCAAATTTTTGGGCGAAATCCGTTTAAAAACACAATTAAGTGCATAAGAGTTGCGTGATAATTCTATAACAACAATTTATTAATATGAATTCGAGTGATGAAAGTGATAATGACGAAAGCGATGGTATTTGCCAGCAGGTACCCTCAGCAAATGGAAATAAACAAAGGCTAATCAGCTCACCGTATTTATATGAGCATAAAAATTTCATGCAAGTTAAGAACCAAGTACTTCAAACAACAATAAATTTCAGCTACTTTCTGAAAAAACTGCAGCAGATGATGTTGAAATTATTCATGATGATCAACAAGACAACAAAACACCAAGACCGCCACCTATATACATTTCAGATATCTTGGATATTACTAAAACGATTAAATGTATAAATAAGGAAATAAATGATTTTAATTATAAATCCTTGAGGGACAATAGTGTCAGGTTAATGGTTAGAATTGCAGATTCTTTTATGAAAATTGTTAAATATTTTGAGTTAAAAACATTATTTATCATACCTATCAACTAACACAAGAGCGTTCCTATAGAGTGGTAGTGAAAGGTATTCATCATACAACGCAAGTTAATGATATTAAGGCCGAACTTTTAAAGTCAGGGCATAATGTTAGAAACGTAACTAATGTCAGGAGCCGTATCACCAAGCTGTGGATCTGAACCCCAACCCAAATAATAAAGATATATTTAAAATAAAATCTTTTAATAATGCTATTGTCATGATAGCGGCTCCAAGAAAAACCGATGACTTAGTTCAGTGCCATAGATGTCAGCAATTTGGTCACACTAAATCTTATTGTAAAATACCGTTTAAGTGCGTTAAATGTGGTATGGATCATCCTACCGAAAAATGTTCGAAATCAGTCGAAACGCCACCTAAATGTGTAAATTGTCTACAAAATCATACTGCTAATTATAAAGGGTGCGAAACTTATCAAAAATAGGCTAAACACTACCAATAGACGAAATGAATTCAGAGCCAACAACATACAGCCAATGATACTCATAGCAATCAATATTCCCAGTCAAATACGTTTAACCCAACTAATAATAAATTTACAAACGACTGCGTTACATATGCTCAAGCAGTAATAAACAGTTCTAGTAGTCCTGAAATGAAATTAATGGAAAGATGGGAACATATGATGGACAGAATGTTTGACATGATGACAAATTTAATGGAGAAATTATGCAAATAAACTTAAGAAATTGAAATTTTTCTCAAAGATAATCATCTAGATATCCTCTTACTATCCGAAACTCATTTTACATCTAAAACTTACTTTCACATAAAAGGTTACGATATATTTGTTGCAAACCATCCAGATGATAAAGCACACGCTTGATCTGTCGTTCTTATTAAGTCAAATTTAAAATACGAATCCTTACAAAATATAACTGAGCCTTTTATTCAAGCTTGTGCAATTAAAATTAATTGTAATAATTTCTCTTTGCCTATATATGCTATATATTGTCCTCCTAGGTATAGACTATCCCTTCAGAATTATGAAAATTTATTTAAAAATCTTGGGACGAGATTTATTGTTGCTGGCGATTACAATGCTAAACACCCCTGGTGGGGTTCTAGACTGGCAAATCCTAAAGGCATGGAACTTTAAATATGTATTACAAGAAATGGTTATAAAACTCTGACCACTGGTAGACCTACGTATTGGCCCGCTGACTCCAACGAAATTCCAGATATATTGGACTTATTTGTGTACTCAGGTATTGCTGACAATCTGTTTGACATAAAAGATTCTGATGACCTTAATTCGGATCATACACCCATAATACTAAGTTATAGTACTAATGTGCCGACCATTACTAGAAATAATAAAATACACATAAAACTAATATAAGCATGTTTCAACACTGTATGGATCGCAGACTAGATCTTAATGTATTCATTAAGACTACAGAAGAAATCGATTTGGCAGTAGATACATTTACCAACGCAATACATGATTGTGCTCTACTATCCACTCCTCCGATAACAGCTAATTCATTTGTTGTTTCCACTGAAATAAGAGAATTAATAAGAGAAAGGAGAAGATTACGAAGAATATGGCAACTAAGCTGGAACCCGAGTGACAAATCTAATTTTAACCGATCCTCGAATTATCTTAAAAACGATTAGCGGACTTGAATAATTATAAAACATCTAATTTTCTAAAAAAATCTGGATAACTCTAAAGAAACAGGCTATAGTTTATGGAAGGCGACCAAATATTAAAACATCCAACTAAAAGAAATATACCCATTATTGCTGAAGATGGAAGTTGGTGTAGAAACAGCAAAAGTAAAGCCGATGCATTCTCGCAGTATTTAGAAAAAATCTACAAACCATTCCCATTGACCAACACAGTTGATGAAAGCGTAATTTTAGACTTTTTAGAATCTCCATATCAAATGGATTTGCCTATAAAGCCATATTCACCAAAAGAAGTGCAAAACGCAATTTCCAAACTAGAAAACAGAAAAACCTCTGGCTTTGACAGGATTGTTTCGATAGTTGTTGAAGAAAAGTATTGTATTTTTAACACTAATATTTAATTCAATGTTGCGATTATCGTACTTTCCTTCTAAATGGAAACAGGCGGGAATAATAATGATAAAAAAACCTAACAAACCAGAAAAGCTTATTTCACCTTCTCGAAACTTTTTGAGAAGTTATTTGTATCTCGACTACTTCCAGTTCTGGAGAAACTTAAAATAATTCCTGACCATCAGTTTGGATTTCGCCATAAACATGGAACCCCGGAGCAATGCCATCGAATCATTAAAGTTATCTCTGATTCGTTTGAAAGAAAAATGTTTTGTTCAGGTGTTTTTTTTTTGGACGTGAGACAGGCATTTGACAGAATATGGCACGAAAGGCTATTATACAAACATAAGCATAATCTACCATCTCCATATTACTCTGTTTTAAAGTCCTACCTACAAAATCGCAAGTTTCATGTTAAAGTTGATGATGAACTTTCTATGATTGTCAATATGCACACAGGAGTACCTCAGGGCAGTGTTCTGGGTCCCACATTATACACTGTCTACACTTCGGACATACCATTAGTAGTTAATATTACGTTAGCTACTTATGCAGATGACACTGCAATAATAGCTGGTAATGAAAATCACATCGGAGCATCTGCCATGGTTCAAAGAGAATTAAATATATTACAAGATTGGCTTACTAAGTGGAAAATTGCTATGAATACAGAGAAATCTAATCATGTCTCTTTTACACGTGTACATGTGATTTTGCCTCTCTTTCTAACATATGAATTCTTTCGACTGTAAAACATATATCTAACCTGCTCACTCTTTCACTATTTGAAGTCGCAAATGACTAGTTGACTAGTTATAGTTGACTACAGTCAACGTTGACCAGTTATAGTTGACTATAGGCAACTATAGTTGACTAGTCACAGTTAACTCATAAAATTGTTGAAAAATAGGAAAAAAGAAAATTGTTTTTGATACATTTTTATTATAGAATTATAGAATTTATAATTAGTGAAGTGGCCGTGGTGTAGTAGGTAGTGTGTTGGCTTACTATTCGTAAAGCCCGGGTTCGTATCCCAGGTCAGACATCAAAAATGAAATATGAAAAAAAAAAAAAAATATTTCTTCGGCGACTTCTCTCAGCAGATTTCTGGCAAAAACTCTGAGAGTAAAATAAACTGCCATGAAAAAGTTTCTCAAAATTCTGTCGTTCGGAGTCGACGTTAAACTGTAGGTCCCGCCACTCACGTATAAAATTAACGCACACAACATGAGTGGTGTGAGAAGCTAGGCCGTAATCCTGACTGAAGGGTTGTAATGGCCAATTATGTATGTATGTATGTGTGTATAATTAGTAATAATAGTAATACTAATAATAATAATAAAGCTTCCGTATGGGTTTCATACGTTGATTACAATAGACACGCATAAATACAGCAAAGAAAACGACTAATACGTCGAATATACCCATCGCTGAAATGCTGTGATGATATATAACACAAGAAAGTAGAATAGAAGCAGCCTGAAATTAAAAAAATTAATAATTCAATTGCAACTATTTAAATAAATGATAATTTTTATTTGTCTTTTTTAAATTCTTTTAGATTCTGTTTACTTACCTGGTGCATGGCCAATAGAAAAATGCCTGTCAATGTAGTTATACCACTGGCCTTCAAACTATCATCAGAGCCCATCATGAAGAATATCATACCAGTTGAATCTTATAATATATAATAATAACCCTACGGGGAGCCTGTAACCCCAATAGGGCGCGTCCCCAGGTGGTGGATAGGGGAATGCCTCCCAGATATGGGTGGTAGAAGAAAAATCAAATATCTCCCGCGGACTGACAGGTAAAGTCCAGGCGCAACGGTCTCATATTGAGCGGCTTCCTCGCCAACCTCTGACTCCATGTTAGGAGCGGCTGAATTACGAACTAGAATTGTCTTTGGTAGTTAGACGTTAAAGAAATACCCCTAATATGATTACGAATACGAGAAGAAATACAGAAGACACAAATATGGGATGCCCTGAGGAAGGGCCTCTATCTGCTGGAGCTGATCCTGGCGATAGAGTGATGGCGAGCGATCAGCGCCCAGGACGGCGTACGCGATCTGGGCGGGTTCAACCCGAAACTATCCCGACGATACAAAGAAACCATACAGTACCAGAGGTTTCACCTGCTGCTAGTGCGACCCGTGGAACTCAACCAGGGCTCACTAATGCAGGTCTGCCAAGACGGCGCATAAAATGGACTAATGTCATGAATAGAGATATATTGCGCATTTATTACCGTGTCACTCATTGTGAACGTGACAGAAGCGGTTACGGGCAGAAACTATTTGAAGAATTTCACCTAATATATCCCCAACTTCAAGTAAACGTACAAAGAGTTGCTGACCAGTATAGGACAATTATTAGGAAGAACCTTGTCCCTCCACCTGAAAGAAATGCCACTAAACGTCGAATAAGCAACGAGCTTGAGCTGAGCCCCAACACATCGGGTACGGAGGAGTTACAGGAAGAAACATCAATTGAAAACCCTGCAGACTCGATTAATTCAGCTCCATTTATTGATATAAATACCCGTCCACATCGAAATGATATACAAAATTTCAGCGAAAACCTTGGAATAGAAATGAGGAGAGCAATGACGATATGTGAGGGACCAAACTCAACAACTAGGCCACTTCTTCCCAGAATAAACACCTCTAGAAAAGCTGCGAAGTTAATTGAGGTAATGAACAGGGAAGTAATCCCATCATACCTCTCGGAAGTGAATGACTTAGAAGGTCTCCATCTTCTCATGTATTGTGCTGCAGTTGCAGTAGTTAAAACGCTGAAAATAAAATTTGAGCATAGACCTATCACAGGAAGGAAATTCGAGAAGGTAGTACCACCATGGGAAAAACGGCTACTCCAATCTGTCGAAAAATGACGAAAAGACATAGCAAGAGTGGAAGCGCTTGTCCAAGGTGCAAATACCAGGAAGCTCAACAGAATTGTGGCAAATACTATCAGGCGACACCAAAAACATACCCAAAGGGATCAACCAAATAGTACACCAACCCTGGATACTCTTAAACAGAAACTATCGGTGGCGTCCACAAGGCCGGACAAGTAGAGCAAGGAAGGCTGATAATTCTACGTTCCTTAGGTCTGAGAAAGCCTTTTATAGATCCCTAAAAGGGGGGAAATAGCATTACTTCGTCCAATTATCCCTCAGCTGAGCAGATTTCCTCATTCTGGAGTGAACAACTCTCCACTAGTATCAGTTACAACCCCAATGTACACCGGATCAAATTGGAAGAAACCCGTCTCCAAAACCTTCCAGTTATGGATTTCCACCAGGTTGGGATAACAGAAATGCAAGGAATACTACGTAAGCTGATGAACTGGAAATCACCCGGCCCAGACAAACTTCAGAACTCCTGGTTAAAAAGACTCACCTGTATGCATTGTAAACTAACGCAGATGATAAATAACGCCATTCAACACCCCCAAGAGATGCCTTATTTCCTAACTCAGGGAATAACTTTCTTGTTGGAAAAAGATCCGAGTCGAGACCCTTCTAAATTTCGTCCAATCACCTGCCTGCCAACTTTATACAAACTTATAACATCATGTTTGGCATTACGAATTAGCATGCATTGTGACCAAAATAATATAGTCGCAGAACAACAAAAGGGGTGCAGAAAGGGTTCGATGGGATGTAAGGAACAACTGACCATTGATTCAGTACTGTGTGAACAGGCTTATGGGAAGCAGAGAAACATTTCAATGGCATGCATAGACTACAGATAGGCTTTTGATTCTGTGCCTCATGGGTGGCTTTTAAAGGTGTTGGAAATGTATAAAGTTCAGCCCACAATAGTCACCTTGAGCCACATTATGAAGGATTGGAGAACTAGAGTCTCACTAAGAACACCAAAAGAACAAATAGAGACAACCGAAATTCCAATCAAGCGAGGCATATTCCAAGGTGACTCACTAAGTCCGATATGGTTTGTGCTGTGTCTTAATCCGCTCTCCAATCTCCTTGACTCAAAACGATATGGCTTTGAAATCAAGCATAATGGCGAGAACATCTATAAGTTAAGCCATCTTTTATTTATGGATGATATAAAGCTATATGGTTCTAATCAATACCAACTCACATGCCTACTTAACGTAGTTGAATCGTTCTCCAGGGATATCCGTATGGAATTTGGTATTGACAAATGCAAAACGCTACATGTTATCAGAGGAAAATTGCAGGAAATATCCCACAATCTTCAAGATGGAAGAATGATGGAAACAGTGATGAACGGTGAAACCTATAAATATCTGGGTATGAGGCAAGCTATTCGCATTGAACACGGTCAATTGAAGAAGGAACTGGCCAAAGAATTTACTAAGCGAGTCAGGAGAATCTTAAAGACCAGCCTGAATGCGAGAAATATGGTCAAAGCTATTAACACTTATGCAACAACGGCTCTAAGTTATTCGTTCGGTGTAATAAATTGGAGCAGCACTGACATAGAGGCCCTGCAGCGAAAATGCAGAGTGTTAATGACGAAGGCATGTAAACACCATCCATCAGCAATTGAGAGAACACTGCTACCGAGAAGCATGGATGGAAGCGGTTTAACAGACATTAATAATCAGAGGAAACAGCAGATTGATGGTCTACGGAAATTCTTTGTAGAAAGGGCCGCAACATTTCCCTTACATAGTGCGGTGTGTAGGGTAGACAGCATTACACCTCTTCTCCTCAGTCAGAACCACACTGATGAATTCCCTTCGACGAACCAATCGAAACTGCAGGCATCGATGAGTAAACCCCTCCATGGTAGGCATCCTTACGAAGCTAGCCAGGATCATGTCGACACAAAATCCTTGAACTATTGGCTAGTTGCAGGACGAATGTTGCCTGAGACCGAGGGACTTATGATAGCAATTCAGAATCAAGTAGTAGCAACGAGAAACTATATTAAAACTATAGTGAGGGATGCAACTGTAGTTAATGATTATTGTTGATATGGTTGCAGTTCAAGTGAAACGATACACCATATAACATCAGGGTGTACATATTTAGCAGGGACGTAATATATTGACTGCCACAACGCTGTTGTTAAAATTATACACCAACAACTTGCACTGAAGCACTCCTTGAGTACTGCAGAAGTACCGTATTACAAATATAATCCTGATGCTGTACTGGAAGACACTCGGTACCGACTTTATTGGGATCGTACGATCTTGACCGATAGGAGCAAATAGGCCAGATCTTATGCTGATGGATAAGGAGCAGCGGATGGTATGGCTCATCGATCTTGCTATACCAAACAACAACAACTTGAAAACTAAATACCAGGAAAAAATAAGTAAATACAGTGCGCTGTTTGAGCCTATTAAGCGACAATGGAATATAAACACAGTGAGGATTATACCAGTCTTAATTTCAAGTACAAGCCTGATTCAAAAACCCTTACACAACAGCCTGAAGAAGCTCGCGATGCTGGGACAACTATGGCAGATAATGCAGAAAGCGGTGATAATGGCGATAACACGAATTCTCCGAAAATTTATGGGGAATTGAATTCAATAAATTAAATCAAATCAAAATTAGACATAAGTATTATATGTATTATTAAGATTTGCGCTGTGATTTTTATTAATCTGTGCAGTTTTTTTTAAAAATTCACACTTAATATTTTAATTTGTAATTTAGAATTTAAGTTGAATTGTATCCAATCAGTTTGAATTGAGAATAAAGAGAAAATAATAATAATACTAATAATAATAATAAAGCTTGCGTATGGCTTTCATACGTTGATTACAATAGACACGCATAAATACAGCAAAGAAAACGACTAATACGTCGAATATACCCATCGCTGAAATGCTGTGATGATATATAACACAAGAAAGTAGAATAGCAGCAGCCTGAAATTAAAAAAAAATTAATAATTCAATTGCAACTATTTAAATAAATGATAATTTTTATTTGTCTTTTTTAAATTCTTTTAGATTCTGTTTACTTACCTGCTGCATGGCCAATAGAAAAATGCCTGTCAATGTGGTTATACCACTGGCCTTCAAACTATCATCAGAGCCCACCATGAAGAATATCATACCAGTTGAATCTTATAATCTTATAATATATAATAAATATTACAGAGATACCAGTCAAAATCTTTAAGATTAATAACAAATGCCCCTTGGTTTTCGAAAAACGATAATATACACAATGATTTAAAAATTGTAAAAGTTAAAGATGAAATTAATAGTTTTAGTGAAAGATACCTCAATAGATTAAGTTACCGCACAAATGTGCTAGCAATTAATCTATTAAATGATAGTGAGGAAATACAAAGATTAAAGAGGTTTCATGTACTTGAGCTACCCTTTAGAAAATAGAGAAATGTAAATAAATATGTATATATATATAATTTATATATTAATTTAACAATACAATTTTGTATTTTCGTATATTGAGTTCATTGGAAGTTAATAAATAAGTTATTTTTAATTATTATTTAATTTGCTTATTATTTTAATTTTGTAAAATAGATTGCAAATAAAAATGAATTGAAAAAAATATAATAATAGTAATAATGATAATAATAATACATATATATAGTATCACAATTACAGGGATGTGACCCACTTTTCCTATTGAGGGATCTCAACCTTGTTTTTTAATTTTGTTTCCTAAGGTACCGCAGCTGTTTGCACCTGTTGTGGCTTTTGTCCACTGCCTTCCTCAGACTTTTTTCAAAGTCAGGCTTCTGAAAAACATCTAAAAATTAAAAAATAATTAAATGTATGATTATATATGTATATTATATAAAAAATAAATACGTACCTCTGAGGAATTTGTCGAAGAGTCTAAGCTTGATGAGGGCATGCTTCTCACATCGACCGTCCCAATTACAGCCCTCCATCAAGCTATCTTTAAATAAGGAGCGAGTAATCGTCTTCGGACACCCCCTTTAATTTAAACAAGTATGTTGTCTAGAAATTAAAAATTGGTTTATAAAGTGTTAACAATTTAATTTAATTACTTACCATTGCTTGCGCAAATTCGAGGGTTCTAGCTCCTTTTCAATTTCCTCGACTTCGGCAGTGGATTTCAGGGGAAAGGAAGCGGCCACTGCATCCAACACTTCAGTTGGTTTTTCCCCTGTGATCCCTCAATTTTTTAATTGATATCTTAGCTTCGAAAAGCGATTTGGCTTGCGCCAACATTTCGGGCTTGACCACCATCTGGAAAATAGGCTTATTATAGTTAATATATTAAGGGGATGATACTACAAGATACTTACATTTTCTTCCATCGGCTCAAGCTTACTTGCTATTGCCTGTTGGTTTCCGACAATATACAATGTAAAAAATACTATAAAAGAGTTGATTGATGTTTACTTACGCATTCCTCCATTTTATTCGATTTCCCCGTCAGTTGATGCATTTGCTCCTGCGTCTTATTCAGGACATCTAAAACTGAGCTAAGTGTTATTACAAATTATTTTGAAGAAGAAATATAATTAAATTTACCTTCATTTGTTCCTTCCCTTGGCTGAACATTTCCAATTGCATACAACTTCTGGGAAATCGGTAGTTGTTCTAAAGGTTAAAAATAATGAAAATATTAATAATAATGTTAGACGGTGTATATCTTTATTCTTACCATTGTCTTCTTCTATGTATTCAAATAGATTCTCCGAATTCATGTAAAGACAGAAAAATATAATGTAAATGTTATTATTTGTTTTTATTTTACGAATTATTAAAAAATATATTTTATCAATAAAATGAATAATTACGACGAAAACTCATGAAAAAGATGGTGTAAAAGGGGTATAAGAAGAAACTTTCTATCGTGGGGAATACAAAAATATTTCAAATCTATATCTTCTCGCTTAATTTCTATTGTGGAATTGTCTAATTCGCTTACTACAACTATGCCTAAATCAATATACGACTTAAAAGGTTTTTCAAAAAAGTTTTAATTTTTGATGAAAACAGATGATATTTTTGTATCTATAATCTTTATGGGAACTAACTTTCTACTAAAACAAAAGTTATCTTTGTCTTTTTTATGATTTATTATAAAATCTCCTAATTTAGAAGCACTGGCAAAACCTGATTTAATTTGCTGCCTTTCTTGTAGCCTAAGGCATATCTGCTGCAAACTTTTGTTTGGCTTTTTAACTATCTTTTTTATATACTGCATATAATTTTCAAATTTATAAGCTGAAAATGTATCTAGACGACCGTATTAAACATTAAAACAAACTAATTCCTCACCATATAGTCTGCCAAAGTAATTTACGAAATCTTCTAATACTCTTTGAGAAGAATCTGTCTGCCCTACATAGTTTATTTCACTAATAGAAATCTTATACTACTATGCAATAATAAGAAATGATAATATTGGTCGCTACTGATACAATCCTTGAGCAGAAATATACATGTATCAAGCAAAAATTGCCTAAATTCTGTCGACTTAAAATTTTTTATTTCGCCTATACTCCTAGGCACACGGCAAAATTCTGAAGGGACATTCTTAATAAAATTCATTCTGTCATTAATTTTTTTGGCATTACTTTTATTAATTAAAATTTTAAGCAATTTCTTAGTAACTCCTAAATCAAATAAATGCATAGTATCTAAGGGAAACTGAGAAACCATACCAAATCCTGTCTCTTCTAAAATACTTCTTTTTATTTTAAATTCTTCTATGTGATGGGAAGGGTGACACCTGTCTTGAAATGTGACATCAGTTCTTAATCATCATCTTTCTTGGCAAAACATACCCTTCTTTCCCTATATATACCTTCCTGACAACATTTGCTGTTATGGGATACTACACCTGCAGCAAACGCCCTAGCTGGAGAATCGCAGATAAATAATCGAATTTTCAATCTCAAAAACTTTTGACTATTGCCTAATTGTATACCAGTTTATTTCAGTACCATTACTTCGGCACAGAAATCTGCCATAAATCTATCTAAAATTTGTGGCTTTTTAAAACCTGAAAAACATGCTATCTTGAAAGGACTGGCGTTATTATTAAACCCTACAAATGCGGCTAAAATGGGCCATAAAACTCTATTAGAACTTTTCAAAAATTTTAAGCCATCAATCCCAATATCAATTAAAACGTCCTCTCTATCCCCTAAATAATTAAATGGTACTGATTGAAAATATTTCTGAAACTCCTACCCTGTTTAAAGTGTGAAGTAAGTCTTCTAAAGCGGTGTGGGATATATTATTCCTAAGAACCCATGACTTAATTTCCTCACGTTTTGTTGCACTACCTATATTTGGCCTAAAATTAATATTTTCTCCTGTATGTACCCTACCAGTCACTACGCTAGCATATGATTCACTATCTATGCTAATAGTTGATTCGGTGTCGTCACTAAGAATTACCTCAGTACCTACACTAGCACTTTCTAAAACATCTCTACACTCCTCTATTACTCCTATTCCACTCGCATCTGCTCCTAAATTGTTGATCATTTTAATAGGTATCCTTTTTACACCACCTTCGCTTTCACATTTAAGTCCCACACTTTTTTAAAATATTCTACACTTTGTTCAAACTTCTTTTTTTTTCGAGAAAGACAGTTTTGAACATTTCTTCTTTTCATTTTTATTATTTTAATTTTATAAAAAAAACACTTAAAAATTATTTTCCTGCCGATTCTATTTCAAAATTTGAAGCAGAATGAAAATGAAGCAAATAAATTATTTTAAAAATATTTTATTGTAAACATATAATAATATAAATATACAATTTTAAAACTATTATTAACCGCACTTCTTTATAAACAAAATTTTGTTACTTATCTTGTTATTTACACTTTATCTCTTTTTTAACTTGAAAAATTACTTTTTTATGTTTGCTTTTTTTTAATTTTTAAAAATTGTGGCTTACAAGTACTTTTTTTATCAACACGCCTTTAGACGCTATAAATTTTTGTTTTTGAAGCCTACTGTGATTAAGTTGTTCAAATTAATAAATTTACCGGTTATTTGACAGCCAACAATGATGTATTAACAAATACAACTCTGAAGCATAAACAGTCAAATAAAAACTACATGTGTAGTAGTAAGTAAGGTTTGTATGTGTTAGTTTCGGTCATTAATTTCTTGTAGGGTCATTCGTAATTTGTTTACTTTTGTTTTTGTTTTGTGTAGGATTATCCCTAGCAGAACATTTGACCTGCAAGTGTGACGTAAAAACTAGTCACAAGTTCTCATCAAGTTATTAAGGCCAATGTGAAAAACTTGATGTAAACATTCGTGTAGGTGTGATTTTGCTTCTCTTTATAACATAAGAATTGTTTCGACTGTAAAACATATATCTCACCTGCTCACTCTTTAGATGTTTTTACACCACAGTTGATATATTATCGGACACTTTTGATAGTCAAACTTGATGCATATACCAATCAAAGTTGACACATCAAAAGTGTTGAAAAAATGATGAATATATTGATATACCACCTTGCAAAACAAAAATGTTTTTGTTTTGATATACTTTTATTATAAAATATATAAAACAAAATAAAAATAATAATAAAAAATAAAGTAACAGTAACACAAAATAATTCAGTAATATCAATTTATACATAGACTAAAAAAAATACAAAATAAAAATTATATAAATCTTATAGTAATAATAATAATAAAAATAATAAATAAGGGTCCGCCAAATAACTTTTTTTTTGAAAATGCTTAAAAAAAACTACTGAATATTTTCTCAAATTTCTTTTTTTATTTGAAAGTACAATCCTTCCGGTTAATAATGGAAAATAATTTCATTCAAATGGCTGCCTCGGCTGGCAAAAAAAAATCATCTTTTCAGATAAAGCTCATTTTGATCTTGGCGGGTATGTAAACAAGCAAAATTTTGGGAACAGAAAACCCTCACGCATACATTGAAAAGCCGACGCACCCAAAACGAGTCACTGTTTATTGCGGATTTTTGTCCAGTCTTAATTGGGCAAATTTTCTTCGAAAATGAGCAAGGAGTGGCCGTTACAGTCAATGGCGATCGTTATCGGGCCACATTGAACGAATTTTTGTTCACAAAAATTGAAGAGGAGGATATTGGCAACATTTCGTTTCAACAGGACGGCGCTACGTGCCACACAGCCGAAGCTACACTCGATGTTTTGTGCCTTGTGTTTGAAGATCACATTATCAGCCGCAGAGCTGATGTCGTTTGGCCATCTCGGAGCTGCGATTTGACACCGTTGGACTATAATTTGTGGGGTGCCATCAAAAATAAGTGTTACGCCGACAAGCCAGAGACAATTGACGCTTTAAAGGACAATATTCGTGAAGCCATTGGTGAAATACAGCTGCACACAATCGATAATGTGCTTAAAAATTTAACCGATCGTGTAGGCTACTGCATGGCCAGCCGAGGCAGCCATTTGAATAAAATTGTTTTCCATTATTAACCGGAAGGATTGTACTTTCAAATAAAAAAGAAATTTGAGAAAATATTTAGTAGTTTTTAAGGCATTTTCAAAAAAAAGTTATTTTGCGGACCCTTTATATATATACAGTATCACAATTACGGGGATGTAACCAACCTTTCCTATTGAGGGATCCCAACCTCACAAAGGATTTATTTTTGTTTCTGAAGGTACCGCAATTGTTTGCACCTGCGATAGCTTTTGTCCACTGCCTTCAAAGCCAGGCTTCTGAAAAACATCTAAAAATTAAAAAATAATTAAATGTATGATTATATATGTATGTACACTGAGCGCCATAAGTGAGTCAACACTTTTGTTCTTAAGTCTAAAACAGTTTTGTTCTTAAGTATAAAAAAGTTCCTTTATCATGAATTGTTTTTGTTTTAACATTTTATAAGTAATAAATAAACGTTTTTATTTTTGGAAATTTATTCGACTATTCTTATTTAATTTTCTCGCTATCCTTATAAAATGAATTAATTCAGTGGTGTTTACTCACTTTTGGTGCTCAGTGTATATTATATAAAAAATAAATACATACTTCTGAGGAATTTGTCCAAGAGTCTAAGCTTGATGAGGACATGCTTCTCACATCGACCATACCAATTATAGCCCTCCATCAAGCTATCTTTCAATAAGGAGCGAGTAATCATCCCAACGTCTTCGGACACTCAATTTAATTTAAACAAGTACGTTGTCTAGAAAGTAAAACGTGTTTTATAAAAAGTGTTAACAATTGAACTTAATTACTTACCATTACTTGCGCAAATTCGAGGATTCCTTTTCAATTTCCTCGACTTCGGCAGTGGATTTCAGGGGAAAGGAAACAGCCACTGCGTCCAACACTTCAGTTGGTTTCTCCTCTGTATGCGGCTTACGGATCCCTTAATTTTTTATTGATATTTTCGCCTCGAAAAGTATTTTGGCTTGCGCCAACATTTCGGGCTTGACCACCATCTGGAAAATAGGCTTGTTATAGTTAACATATTAGGGGGATACTACAAGATACTTACATTTTCTTCCATCGCCTCAAGCTTACGTGCTATTGCCTGTTGGTTTCCGAAAATATCAACCTGGTTATGACTCAGGACGGCCTGCGTCTCCATAACCGATTTGATCTTAAAAGACACACTATGTAAAAAATACTATAAGTTGATTGATGTTTACTTACTTACAAATTTTCGGTGAGTTGATGCATTTGCTCCTGCATCTTCTTCAGGAGATCTAAAACTGAGGTAAGTGTTATTACAAATTATTTTCAGGAAGATATATAATTAAATTTACCTGCATTTGTTCCTTCCCTTGGCTGAACATTTCCAATTAACTAGGACTTCTGGAAAATCGGCAATTGTTGTTCTAAAGGGTAAAAATTATGAAAATATTAATAATAATGTTAGACGCTGTATATGTTTATTCTTACCACTGTCTTCTTCAAAGTACTCAAACAGATTCTCGGAATTCATGTAAAGACAGAAAAATATACACCCCTATCGCAAATAACTATTCCCATAAAAAATTCCCAAATTTCCTATTGTGAATCGTTCCCAAAAATTTTTTTTGGGAATGAATTCACAAACATAAAAATATAGCATCGCCAATGTTTATTCCCAAGAATTATTTTGTAAAATTAATTCGCAACGCGTGCCTATGGGAACAAGAAGAGAAAATGTAAGTAATAAATAGTTTTGGTGTTGATTTTTTAAAACTAATTACATTGTTTTATTTAAGGAACGCAAATGTAAATAAGGAGCAAATTAATTAAAATGGTAGCAAAACCTTCCTTCCCTAAATGGTTCCAAATGCAGAAGAAAGAGGATGTAGCAAAATTTTGGAGTGAGTTGAGTATGACGTTGAACAGCCTAGGGCCACCAACTAAATCTATAGCGGAGTGGAAAAAGGTAGGATTATGTGCATAAGTATAGACTTAAAATAAAAGCAATAATATAAAATTTTCACAGGTTTGGATTGATCAGAAACGGTACATCAGAAAAAAACTCATGGAAAACAAAAGCTATCGGAACAAAGCTGGTGGTGGTCCAAACCGTGAGTACATATTTTCTTCTAATGAACAGGACATCATTGATCTATTGTCATTGGAGGAGAGTATTGAAGGCTTGGATGTAGAAGTTTTTAGAACACCGATAAACAACCCCAAAAGAAAAAATACGGACAAAGAAAATGATGCTTCTTTTAGTGTACAAGATGAATGTACAAGTGCTCCTAAAAACAACAATTCACCTCAAAATCTGCCGCCAAAAAAAAACAAGTTGAACCCGGGTTGGATCTTATCGGAAGAATTGGAAACACAAAAGATTTGTGACAAAATTGAAGAGTGCACCAAAATGTGTTATAAACACCATAAAGATTTTGATTATCGCCTAAAAAGATCGGCGAATCTTTGCAGCTGCTGCAAGAGACAAAATAATATTCTAGAAGAGACAAAACGCCACAACCGGAGCAACTTCGTAATTTAGAAATACAGAACAACCTGGAGCTCACAAAGCGTCAAATTGAAATACATGATATTAAATTAAACAAATTAACCAATAATAGTAAAAAAATACTAGTACAAGTTGGAGTGTGATATTTACAGAGAAGACTGTTTTTTTAGATTTAAGTATTCCAAAGAAGACCGGTTTTATTTTGTTTTGTTTGCTTGTGGATGTAATGTGATGAAATAAACATTTTATTTTAAACTATCAAAGTGAACTTGCTATGCTATTACGAATGCGTTCAGCTTCATTCAGACGTGTTCCTTGAATAACTTCATCAACGCTCGTGCGTTTCATATAAAACTGTGTCTACAAGTGGTGAGTCGTACTTATAATATATGCATAAATTATGTCACGCACTGCAAATATTAACAATTTGAGCACTTTTCTTTGGGGAGTAGTGTAACTCTCGTGCCGCAAGCAAACAACGCCATCTGTTTTTAAAAAACTCCGTTGGTCCTTTCCACAATATTACGCGCTCGAGAATGTACTTCGTTAAATTTTGCTTCTGCTGATCCCTCTGCGGCATTTCTATAGGGTACTAGCATCTATGGCTCAGAGTCGTACCCGCCGTCTCCTAAATTATTTTTGTATTAAAAAATAAGTATATGTAATAATTATTATAAAAGCATAACTAACAACCAGAATCGTTTGTATTCCACTATGTATTCTTCCTCCATGGAAGACCTCAGTAAACTTGTGGCCCAAATTGAAGCATCATGAGTAGCTCCACCATGACTGTCTACATAGCGAATTCTCATATTGTTGTCTACCACCTATAATTTCTGTAATGAATTCTAATATATATATTATAAATCTTTCTGTAAGTCTGTTTGTTTGTTAGCCAATCACGCCTGAACGCCTGGACCGATTTTCTTGAAATTTGGGATATAGATCGAGCTGAATAGGGGCCCAATAAAGAAATTGTCTTATGATTGATGATTGCCTTATCGTACATAAAGGTGGTTGTCGTAAATTGACGCAAAACGGCTTAGTGGCAATAATTGCCGCATTCCAGTGACACGATTGTTCTAGTATATGGCAACAGCTGTTGTTGAGAAACAGCTGTTGTGCTAGTTTGTTTTGTTTACAAAAATATAGAAAATTGTAATATATTCGGGGAAAAATGAGTTGTTCATTAAAAAAAAGGAAATTGCGTCGGCTTTAATTATTGTGTGTGCAGTTGAAGACGAAAAACATGAAAAAAGAAATCTTAAAAGAAGTATATGGGTCAGAGAGTGGCTCGCAAAAAGAATAACTGATGGCGCATATAAAAAGCATTAATGGAGTTTCGAGAAATAGAAAACCAAAACTTTTTGTTCAACAATTTTTTAAGGATAATGATGAAACATTTAAGGAATTGCATCTAGTGTGACCATATATAGCAAAACAGGACACATATGCGTAAGGCAATTCCAGCAAAAGCAATTCCTGTAACTCTCCGATTTATGGCTTCTGGAGATATCTACAAAAGTCTATCGGTCTTATTCCGTATAGCCACTAACACCATATCACTATTTTTGTACCAAGTGTTTGTGATGCAATTTATAAAGCATTGAAAGTTTCAGATTTAAAAAGAATGGAACAAAGTAGCATTTAAATTTAACAAACTGTGGAATTTTCCGAATTGCATCTTTTTTATTGGCACAGGAGTTTGTTTCCTGAGAGAGGGTGCAGTAAACCAATTCACTGTTGGTGCCATCAACTCCATAATAAAAACTTATTTTACTTGGGAAAATAAATGCTGCTACAAAAAAATATTTGATTAAAAAATATTATTGGCGCGTATTGTCGTCTTTAATTGCCGCACTAGAACACAATAAATATTGGTGTATTTTTAACGTTTTTATTTGTCCATGCTTGTCTATCAAGCATTCACACGATTGTCGCACCAGGGTTGCATTTGATTGGGTAAAATAAGAACAGTATGGTTTTGGTTTGACATATGAGCCAATAAATTGTGAAATCACACGATTGACGTATAAAATATACCAATAATTGGTGTATTGCGTCAATCGTGTGATCCCACCTTTATAGGCTATATATACTTTCAAAATTTTGACCAAAAGGGGAGAAAAAATTAGGCAAAGGGAGAAAAAATGGGCAAAAGTTAGTACTGTATGCAAAAATGCTGTATTTTATTTGTTTTAAAGGTATTTTTTTACGATTTAGCTTGGTTAAGTTTCCCAAATAGCTATTATGGTGTTCCGTTTATAAAGTTGGACTAACAGGGGTCCATAAAGGGGGAAAGGGGCGAAAAACGGGCAAATTGAGTGCATTTTTATTTAAGACAGAGTATTAAAAAAACTGAGTTGTTTGTTAAACCGGTTTCCGAATATTTTGAAAAATTGCATTTTTTAACAAACCTGTTTCAAAACCGTTTTCGAAACCGATAAACCGGTTTTTTATTTATTGTTATTTTTAATGCAAAAATGACCCAATAATAATTTTTTTTAAATTTAAGGAAAAATTTATACAATAGCGTGTCCCAGGGTCACCTTTTTTGTAGAAATATCTCCCAAACGATGCCTGCACTGATTACGAGAAAAAAATATTTTTTTATAATAGTATTATGGTATTATGTTTTTTTTTAACTTTTCCCGAGAACGTTTTAAAGTTTTGAATTTCAATACAAAACAATTGAAAATCACATTTAAAAATATTTTTTACAATTCTAAATTGATTTTTATAACAAATTGACAAACTACATAACCCGCGCAACGCCGGGTACAATCTGCTAGTTATAAAATATAAAAAGGGAGTTGTTAGACATGTATAGATCATATGCTTACAATCGAAACATTTAGGCTGTTGTAGCCTTTTCTGTTGAAGTATAAATGTTGGTTCTTTGACGGTGCGATGATTCGTACATGTGTGCCGTCTATACAACCCACAACACCTGGAATTTTGTATTTTGTGTAAAACCATTTTACAATCTCTTTCTTTTCCTCAGGAGTCGGCCACACAATCCACTGAGGACATAAAGCTCTTTCAAATGTTATTAATACTTCTTAAATCACTTCGCTGAATGAAAACTGCGCATTAACACATTCAGGAGGTATTTGAACCCTTCTTTGTTCACCCTGTAATATTCCTGGAATCTGTAAAGGACACATGATTTACCGTCAAACATACATATTTTAGTATGTATAATTCTTACTTTATCTCAAGGAGTGATAGTGGATTCGATTCATCTCGAATAGATCTTCGCTGCAACCTTTCCATGGATCGTTTCTCCTCTTCCAGCACCAAAAACGAAGATATACGCTACTCATTTTTTAATATTTGTATTTTTCTTTGAAAAATTCTTGAGAGGTAATTCACAATAAAAGCTTTTATTCCCAATATATTCGCAATACTGATTTTTTGGGATGGGAAAAAAGTTTCCTCCAAAATATCTTATTCCCATAATATTCACGATAAGGGTGATAATGTATGATTATTTGTTTTTATTTTAACAATTATTAAAAAATATATTTTATCAATAAAATGAATAATTACGACGAAAACTCATGAAAAAGATGGTGTAAAAGGGGTATAAGAAGAAACTTTCTATCGTGGGGAATACAAAAATATTTCAAATCTATATCTTCTCGCTTAATTTCTATTGTGGAATTGTCTAATTCGCTTACTACAACTATAGGACTTAAAAGGTTTTTCAAAAAAGTTTTTATTTTTTTGAAAACTTTGCACTTATATTTTACACCCTCAGATGATATTTTTGTATCTATAATCTTTATGGGAGCTAACTTTCTACTAAAACAAAAGTTATCTTTGTCTTTTTTATGATTTATTATAAAATCTCATAATTTAGAAGCACTGGCAAAACCTGATTTAATTTGCTGCCTTTCTTGTAGCCTAAGGCATATCTGCTGCAAACTTTTGTTTGGCTTTTTAACTATCTTTTTTATATACTGCATATAATTTTCAAATTTATAAGCTGAAAATGTATCTAAAGGACCGTATTGTACAACGCAATCAACTAAATGGAGCAGTCCATGAACATTAAAACTAACTAATTCCTCACCATATAGTCTGCCAAAGTAATTTACGAAATCTTCTAATACTCTTTGAGAAGAATCTGCCTGCCCTTCACTAGATAGAAATCTTATACTACTATGCAATAATAAGAAATGATAATATTGGTCACTACTGATACAATCCTTGAGCAGAAATATACATGTATTAAGCAAAAATTGCCTAAATTCTGTCGACTTAAAATTTTTTATTTCGCCTATACTCCTAGGCACACGGCAAAATTCTGAAGGGACATTCTTAATAAAATTCATTCTGTCATTAATTTTTTTGGCATTACTTTTATTAATTAAAATTTTAAGCAATTTCTTAGTAACTCCTAAATCAAATAAATGCATAGTATCTAAGGGAAACTGAGAAACCATACCAAATCCTGTCTCTTCTAAAATACTTCTTTTTATTTTAAATTCTTCTATGTGATGGGAAGGGTGACACCTGTCTTGAAATGTGACATCAGTTCTTAAGGGACCTATTTTCTTGGAAAAACATACCCTTCTTTCCCTATATATACCTTCCTGACAACATTTAGAGCAACCACTTTTGCTATTATGAGACACTACACCTGCAACAAACGCCCTAGCTGGAGAATCGCAGATAAATAATCGAATGTTCAATCGCAAAAACTTTTGACTATTGCCTAATTTTATACCAGTTTGTTTCAGTGCCATTACTTCGGCACAGAAATCTGCCACAAATCTATCTAAAATTTGTGGCTTTTTAAAACCTGAAAAACATGCTATCTTGAAAGGACTGGCATTATTATTAAACCCTACAAATGCGGCTAAAATGGGCCACAAAACTCTATTAGAACTTTTAAAAAGTTTTAAGCCATCAATCCCAATATCAATTAAAACGTCCTCTCTATCCCCTAAATAATTAAATGGTACTGATTGAAAATATTTCTGAAACTCCTACCCTGTTTAAAGTGTGAAGTTAGTCTTCTAAAGCTGTATGGGATATATTATTCCTAAGAACCCATGACTTAATTTCCTCATGTTTCGTTGCACTATCTATATTTGGCCGAAAGTTAATATTTTCTCCTGTATGTACCCTATAAGTCTCTACGCTAGCTGATGACTCACTATCTATTCTAATATTTGATTTGGCGTCGTCACTAAGAATTGCCTCAGTACCTACACTAGCACTTTCCAAAACATCCATGCACTGCTCTTCTACTCCTATTCCACTGGCACCTGCTCCTAATTTGTTACTCATTTTAATAGGTACCCTTTTTACACCACTTTTACTGTCACTATTTAAGTCGCACACTTTTCTAAAATGTTCTACATTTTGTTCAAACTTCTTTTTTTTTCGAGAAAGACCGTTTTGAACTTTTCTTTTCATTTTAGATTTCATAAAAAAAACACTTAAAATTGATTTTCCTGCCGATTTTATTTTAAAAATTAAAGAAAATAAATTATTTTAAAAATATTATATTATAAAAATATAATAATATAAATATATAATGTTATAACTAGTAATAACCGAACTTCTTTATTATTTATAATTAAAATGTTTGTACTTATCTTTGTTATAAACACTTTACTTTCACTCTTTAACTTAAAAATTGCTTTTTTTATTTTTTATATTCAAATTTGTTTTTTATTTTTATTTTAAAAATTGTGGTTTGCACGTACTTTTTTCTGAACAGCAAGAACGCAATTAAAATTTTCTTCTTAAGAGGCTATAAATTTTTGTTTTTGAAGCCTAATATGATTAAATTTTTCAAATTAATAAATTTACCCGTCATTTGACAGAAAACAATGAAGTGTTTTTGATGTATTAACAAATACAACTCTGAATCATTAAAAGTCAAATAAAAATTACATGTGCAGTAGTAAGTATTTTTTTATTACATTCCCGTTAGATTAATAACGGTACACGGACCACCTCCTGTGCCGTGAAGACTTTTGTTGTTTTCCGCTATTTTTTTCTTTAGTCTGCACTTTTGATCTTGTCATACCTAATATATCAACGTATGTACATATGTATATTATTTTAAAATTTTAAATTTATAATTCACATAATACCCTTTTCCAATCCAATCCACTTCTGGCCGGAGGCCCCAAAGCGTTGATTTGTGTAGCGATACTGTTCCATGTTTTTTCTACTGATACTGCTTCCCAACACAGGGCTACCCGTTGCAAGCTGTGGGTAGTGTTCCATTAGTTCAATAAACTTTTGGAACTGGGAGGCTTTCGTTTTCTTTATGTTAAAATTTCATATTTTTTAATTATACTTTTTTCTTTACATAACATATAGTATGTACACTTACTCAATAAAGTCTGCGTTCACCTAATGCATTTTTAGAAAATATATAAAAAGCCACTTTAAATAAAAATTTCTTTATAGATTCTTTTATTTACATCATTTTCTACAAATTACTTAAAAACTTAAACAAAAAAAATTAATTCATTTTTAAACTAAAGTATCATAAGTTAAAATACATAAAAACAATTAAATTTAATATACTTAAATCTTAAATTTAATATTTCGTTGGATATCCACGTTGTTTTATTACTTCATTTAATCTATTTGGCATGGAATTCACCAACTTTTCAGTTTCCTCAGTACTTACTTTTTCCAATTCTTCCCGTATAATATTTCGCAAGGTATCTTTATTGTTAATTACATGCTGGCGAATTTTTTTTTTCTAATAAATCCCACAGATGCTCAATAGGATTGAGATCTGGAGATTGGGGGTGTCTTGGGGCATTATCCAGGAGCCAAAGTTGAACTATCTTCGCAGTGTGCTTTGGGTCGTTATCTTGCTGGAACCAAAATATAGAGTTTTGCCGCAATTTGTTTTAGATTACTTTTTAATTTGTTTAGGTATCCATATTTATTCATGGTGGACTCAATAAATTCAATTTGACCTACCCCGAAGCCGCCATGCATCCCCATACCATAACTCCACCACCACCGTTTTTTACTGTGCCAACCAAATTTTGTTTATCGAGCGCAGTTCCTGGTTTTCGCCACACCATTTGACGACCTTTTATTCCAAATATGCAGAACTTACTTTCGTCTGAAAATAAAACCTGCCTCCAAAAACTCTGATTGCTTATCCATGTAATTGTGGGCAAATTCAATGCGCTTCCGTCTGTTAACAGCAGATATGAATGGCTTTCGCCTTGCAACTCTGCCATGATAGCCAGCTTTTCGTAGAATTTTTCTCGCAGTTTTAGCGCAAATACTCTGTTGGAATGACTGCCTTACATTTTCCACAATTTTCGAAGATGCAATTCGAGGATTTACCTTCACCATATTAATAATTTTGCGGTCTTCCCGTGCTGTTAAAATTTTTGGACGACCCGACCGCGGTTTTGAGGTTAAAACTCCTCTTTCTTTGAAATTGTTTATTACGCCCTGGACAGATGAATATGTTCTCCCAACAGTTTGGCCAATTTTTCGGAAGCTTTTTCCTTCTTTCCACAATTTAATAATTATTTTTCTCTCTGAAACACTAATTTCTTTGCCTTTGTTATCCATTTTTTAAAATTGCTTTCACTTTTAAATAATAATGTGCAAATCAGCTCATTAAAAGATCAATTGGAACACAAAAGAAGAGAAAATGAGCAAAAACAAGAAAAAAATCTTAAAAAATTAACGGTAATGTTAAAACAAAACAAGTGAACGCAGACTTTTTGGTTGCTATACTCAAGTGTTGCCAGGCTCAAGTCTCGTTATTAATAAAGAAAAGAGAACAATCTGGGACTTAATTACCACTTTTTTAACATAAAGGTGTTAGCAATAAGTACGTTAAAAAATATTAGTTATATTTATATTTAGTTATTTTATTGCATTATTTTGTGTCAATGAGAAATTTTTGTGTTGTGAACGCAGACTTTATTGAGTAAGTGTATATACCTACAAATTTTTATTGTTACAATCCATTAATAAAAACAATTCTTTATTTTCACAATATTAAAACAAAATTCCGTACACAACCGCTTTTTTGATTATGTACTTTTGACATTTCTAACAAGTGCAATTCCTATACGAAAACAAAAAAAAAAACACAATTCTTACGTTTCTACTCAAAAAAGTTGCCAGCTGTGTTATATTTATTTATATTTTGAGTCACTTGTGGTATGAAAATAGGCCAATAAGTTCTCAAGCAATTTTGAGTATGAGTGAGTCAACAGTAATGAAATCCAACTACTCTGATTCATTCGTACTCAGTACCACAAAATACACAGAATGGAAACTGAGTTTGACAGTTAACCTTCCATTGAGAAAGGGACAGCAAATATTACCAAAAGGTATTTCTGTCCCTCTCTGATTGTAACTCTGTTTTGTTTATTTATGTTTTTTAGTTTTCGGGGTGGGTTTTTTATATTGGCGAGAGTTAATAAAAAATGCAATTTTTACTAAAACTATTAATAAATAATAAAAACAATTTTTAAATTTTCTTTATTAAATTTTATTGGCAACTTTCAGCAAGAAGAATTTTTTATGAGCAGTACGTCTTATTTTGATCTTATAATATTTAGCTTCTTAATTACCTCTTGCACAAGAAACTATATTCATTGTGACCGAAATTTACCGACATTTCGATTAATATTTAAATATTTAAGAATCTTTAAACTTTTCATTGAAGAAATTAAAAAATATTCCAAATTTTCCCCTTTTTAACACAAAATAAATGTTTGTTTACATTTAATTTTTCTACTTTATCTGCCAGTTTTCACTCTGCTTCTAACACATTTGCCTCGCAAAACTTATAACATTTTTTCTCCCTCTAAATTGGCCTGTCCTTTTATGTTATGAGCGTTTTTCAAATGTCAAAATATCACATATGTAAACTCATAAATTTGTAATTAATGCCATAAATTCTTTAAAAATTACAATTTGATTTTCTATTTTTTCCAAAAATGTTCTTGTTCGCTTGTTTGTTGTTTACCACAACAGCTGCTCAAAACAAAAAACAGTCGCATAAACGCATTGTGTGTAACTTGCAATAAAACCGGCATAGAAAGCAAGATTCGCAAGGCGCATAAAAAGGATGGTATGGACTTTCGGCTTTATAAATGATTCGAATCATTCGTCAAAATTTACAGTCGTAGTTGTTGTTGAATTTACAAAGAAAGAAGAAAGACACGTAAACAAAAAAGAAAAACACAGCAAGCAGAGCAAACACAATCTTCTTGTAGGTATATAGTGTTCGTTTGCGAATCATACTTATTTTGTGATTCGTGTATACGATGAGTCATGGAGAGTCGAAATCAATAACATCATGCGTATTGTTAAGTACGAGTACCATGAGTATTTCAAACTTTGAGTATGAGTAGTATGGGTATAACATTTAAATAAGTATGAATGCGTATAAATATCAAAAATTATATGTATGATTCGAATCTACTCATCGTTTTGAATACTCATTGCTGTCCTCTGGTAGGGATGTTACTATGCGGTTGTTATAAAAAAACACTGACACTGTATATTAAAGATACTGTGTAAGTTGCCTGTTTGTTGTTGCTCGATTGCTGATATTTTCAATTTTGTGGATGAGTCACCAAAAAATAAGAATACGATTGTCCGTTGGATAAGATATTAGTTAGTTAGCTCTACAATTTTTCAAAAAAGTTAGCTCCACAATTTTTCAAAAATGGCCAAAAACGCTATTTTTAGGGGTTTCAACCCTCTTTTTCTCGAAAACCTGACGTTTTTGAACCCAGATTCGTGTTCAGTGCGCAAAACGCCTTCGGAAACACCTGTAGCCACCTTATTTGCAAAACCCATGCAAGGCTGTGTCTTCAATTGTTTGTTATACCTTTACACGTGCCAGTGTCTGTAGGGATACAATAATGATTTTCTAAACCCAATACTCTTAAGTAGCACAGCCACGATCAAACTAAACTGATCAATCTGCCATTTTTGTGATTGTATTGGTAAAACTGTACTCACACGTACAGAAAACCGACCTCACACATACAGACTGAGAAGAGTTTGAAGAATAGTTTTGATTTTCTCTACCTTTTCCGCAGAAAATTGAAGCAAATTTGATGTGTGTGCGGGCAATTACTTCAAATTTCATTTTCTCCAGATTTCGTAGGAGTAACATCTCTTTATTTCGCGGGTGTTTCGAAAGTGTGTAATAAAAAAATGATAATAAAAATAAAAAGTTTGATGTTTTGTTATTTTTTATGTAGTTTTGTTTTTATTTATGAATTGTTCCTTTATTTTTATGAACTTTGTTTTGTTTAATAAAAATTATTTTCTTTATAAACCGAAAAAATTTAGTCCATTAATAATTTGTTTTAATTGCTTTTATATTATACTTTAAAATCTTGTTTATTTCTCCACAGGTTTCTATAACAATGCGACCAATTTCTCGTTCCGAAATAGCGCTGACAAATTTTAAATATGAAAACCAAATTTAAAAGTGTCTCATACATACATATGTGCCCTCATCCATCCGTAAAAAGTTTCGAAAATCATTTGGAGAACTCAATTTGAGTTCATTGAAAAGATTTTCGTGCGTAAATTCATACCCTTTCTTCAACCTCTCTTTCATCCAAAGACGCTTCCCAGTTTCCTTTTTTTGTTCTTTTTTTTAATTGCCTGCGCCTATGAAACAGTTATCTGTCATATTAAAAGAAAAAAACTCGACACTAAAAAAACAAAAACAAAGTAACTCCCAACCAAAAACCCTATGTTCTTTCAGAAAACGTAAAAACCAAAAAAAAAAATATTTAAAAAAAAAGAAAACCATAAAAGATTTTTTTCCGATGAAACCATGTGATGTCTTCTTCTCCACGACATTTTTAAAATGAAATTTGAAGGCTTAAATTTGATGTGTTGCTGTGCTAAGCCAAACAAATATTACCAACATATGCAAAATTTGATCAGTTAAATTTGATCGTGGCCACGGCACTTTAGAAAGTAGAAGATAAAATGAACAATAAATAGAATTTGCAACAAAATTCTACTTTTAAATAATAATAACGTGTAAGGCGTGGATATCTCACATTCTTGAGCTTTTGTAGACTCTCAAAGGAAACAATTTAATTAATCCAGTTGAGTTCTGTTTTAGGGCTCTTAAATTCATTGCAATGTTTGATATCCTATAATATGATATAATACAATGATACAATAATCCAAAAACTGCTTACCAGATTTGAGTAAAGCAAAAATTGTTTAATAAACTCATTTTGTGTTTATAATAACAAAATATGTACACTAGGGTGGTTTTATCTTATAGGGTAAAAAAAATGTCAGAATTTTTTTGGTGGCACCCCCCTAAAATATTTCTTTCTGTCAGATTTTAGTATTGCCAAAGTACTAGGTGGTTCTTGCTTTTATAATTTTGTTTCTTGGTCAGTTGAAAATATTAACAAAGGACATTTTTATTTTAATTAGGTCGCTACCTACTATCACGTAGTCTTTGTTTTAGTTAGTGTCATTCTGTGTCATTTATTCTAGTGAACATTTTTATCATAAAAGCAAGAACCACCTAGCTATGCTCTTCTTTCTTTAATAACAGACTTTGAACCCCTGGACTTCTATACAAAATATAACAATACATTTTTAAACTAGTTTGGTTTTACCTGCTTGGGGTCGCCATTGATACCATATGTGGGTCCAAAATTAACGGTATACCATAGCAAACATATTTAAATGAAATGAGATTCCAAAGTACAAGCATTTCTCCATAATAACCACTAATAAAACAATAAACGCTCTCAAGAGTACCTAGTCACGTTTTTAGGGACATTGGCTCTATTTTTTCGGTTTCAGTACTAGTTGCGTATTTAATTAGAATATAAAATATTATAAACAGTATGACCTTTAATTTGATGTATGACACGGGCAAATAGCAGTAGCCGTTCCAGAGATACGGATCGTCGAAATCACAAAACTGCCAAAAAATCGTGATTTTCAAAACTTTGAGGCCCAAGTGGCACGGGTTAACATATTCCAATTGTGCTCAAACTTTGGCAATTCTAAAATCTGACAGAAAGAAACATTTTAGGGTGGTGCCCCCAAAAAAATCCGACATCAATTTTTTAAAACCACCCTAATGTACACAAATTTTACTTAAAAAGTTAATTTTTATATATAATATATATATAAAAAAACTCAGAAACCAAGTTTTGACGGAACATAAAAGTGAATGTCAAAGAAAATTATTAGCCAACTGTGGATACGAGTTTATTACACGATGTAAAAATATTTTCACAATTTATTCTTTCTTATTTCGAATACTTTGTACAAAAACACAATACACCAAGTGTTTTTGTACAATAATTGCTAGGCAAGTTAAGTTTTGTAAAATTTTTAAGGAAAAAAGCGTCGTCTAACTCTAGACAAAGCCCTCGACAATGTCTTAGGTATGTGCCTTAGCATTAATATGTCTTCCTTATTCGACGAAATTTTGAAGGAGCTGGAGATCAATCCCACATCTATAAAGGCAGTCCCTCAAGTGACTAATCAGTGCTAAAACACCTTGACTGGCATTACGGACGATTTTAATGAATGCAATTATTTTTCAGTTAATAGGGATAACAACTTCAAGAGAAGCGGTGTGTAACAGTTCCACTCCATTTGTGAACATTCACCATATGTGTTTACGGCGTATAAGGAAATATCAAATATTTCTTCCCCAACAGTAGCAGAATAACGTCATTGAAGAAGATACGATAAAAAACAATGAATCAAATCAATCATTAAATTGATTTTATCAATTTACAATGAATATGTTGGAGGATACGAGATGTCTAATGAACAATATTCACTACTTTCTAAATGAAAACAATTTTTATGAAGCTGTACCCATCTGGAGGATGTAGTACGTGAACAATTTAAAATTTTGAACCATTAGTGACCTATTAATTACAACAGCATTCGGTACAATGCTACATATACAGAAATAAACCTGTATTCAATATGTCTGTATGTCGATAACGGATGGAATGTGGATGATATAAATTTACATTATATTTTAAAAAATACGGTCCAAACAATTCTATGTTCACAATAAATCAGCCTATAGGAATGTACAAATAAGGGCAGTGTGCAGAGAAATTGTGAAAATACTCTAATTAGAGGAACAAAAGCCTCATGTAACAAAAAGGGTCTTAAAAAAATTGGATACCTCTTCAACAGGTACCATCCCATCCTGCTACTAGAAAGATTAAGTCTGAACAAATAAGGGCCATTTTTTAAATGCAAGTTTAAACTCGAGATTAAGTTAATCTCCAGTTAAACTTCGTTTTCAGTTTTTGAGTTTACTTAATCTTGAGTTTAATCTTACGGTTAAGCAGTTAATCTCGAATTTAAACCACCAACGTAGCTGGTTTAAACCACCAACTTAGCTAGTTTAAACTCGAGATTAACTATGAAAAGTAGTTGACAACTTTTATTTAAAAAAAGGTTTTAAATGAGGGAAAGCCGAATAAGACAGATATTTCAGTGACTATGATTTATATAAAACACAAATAGACAATCGACAGTCTGAATTTATTTATTATTTTAAGAAAATAATTTTTTTACATAAAGATCAATAGTATTCAGCTTTTGTTTGATTATTTGTGTTATATACAAAAGCGAATTATTGTGAAACACTTTGCAAAAGTAGTAAACACAACAAAATAAACGAAAAAATGTTGCCATTTTTGCTTATAAGTACGGCAGCTCTACAAGGTTAATCTCAATTAAACTCCCACTCAAAAAATTAAAACTCAGTTAACTGAAGATTAAATTTAACTGGAGATTAACTTAATCTCGAGTTTAAACTTGCATTCAAAAAGTGGCCCTCAGAAGTCTAGATAAACAAAATAGATGTTCACATAAGGAGATTTGAAAATTCCAGTGAACAATTTATCCAGGAAATAAGCGGATCTCAAGAAGTTAAAATATCTTTATAAGTATATCTTTAGAGTATATCAATGTGAGAAATTTAAAACTTGAGTAAAAATACTATACTATTGAAAATATAAAAAGCTGTAAAACAGCTTGAAACTGTATAGAAAATTTTGTAGCTCACACAAGTGCAGCTAAAGAAAAATGCGCATTGTTACACGTAGCTGAAATCCTACTGAGTAGCATTAAACCGAGTATATCGAGTAATTTTAATTTACAGATTTACATGCCTGTTTCATAAATAATCCAATTACATGGATCATATACAAACGAGATTGTATTGACGGGTGTTGCACGTTTCTAAATTCGACGGGTTTTAATAGAAAGACTAACATCCACACTATTCAGCATTCTACGTATATGGAAGAAAAAGTAATTGAAATTTAATCTGGGGATTATCCAGTGTATAAAAATGTGGAAACAATAAAATTAAAGGAGCACCAATTTAATGTAAAAGGGATAGCAAATATTACCAAATAGTATTTCTGTCCCTCTCAGATTGTTTGCCTGTTTTGTTTATTTTTCTTTAGTTTTCGGGATGGGTTTTTAACATGGTTTTATTATTGGCGTGATTTAATAAAAAAAATTAACTTTTGTGAATAATTATTAATAAAAAATAAAAGAAAAGGAAGAAGGAATAATATAATTGGAACCAAATAGCGTTGGCATATATATGGCACCAACAAAATTAATACAAGTGTTACTGACTCAAGTGATACGAGTGGTTTTTAGTAGCAAAATTGAAAGGTAAGGGTGTTTTTATTAACAATTTAAAACATTCACTATAAGTAAGTAAATAATAAAGTGAAATAATGAAAACATAATATCTTTTTTAAATTTAATAGAAATTGTGTCTTAATGGTTTCACAAAACACCAAAGAAGAATATGTGTTGTGCAGCACCTTTATTGATACTGCCATTTGTAACAAGAAGCATACAGGGAAAATGTAGGTGTTAATAAATATATTTGTTTTATATAATAATTTATTAATTTTTTTCAGTTGCTGAAAATGCACAATGGGCTGTCCTACCAGGCCCAAACTTACATCTTTTTAACGAAGATTGCTGCGATGTAAGTGCTATGTATTCTAACTTATTATTATTTAAAATGTTTTATATGGGAGGGAAAACTATGTGTATGGCATTATTATTTTATTTTGTATTAAAAGTGCGTTTATTTTTATTTGTAAGGGAAAGCTTTGTTATAAAACACAAAACAGGCCCCCGCTCCTTAAGGCTAGTTCATCAACATGAATTAAGTGGGCCAAATAATTATTTCTCAATTATACGAATTTTTCAAAAATCGTTTTTGTTTGCTTTTATGGAGTTTGGAATTGGACATAGGTTAGTTCTTTTTAAACCCATTTGTACTATGGTTAATTCCATTTAAATTTTATCTCATTAACAACAATAATATTTCTTATATACTTAGAAATTATATATATATACAATAATGAAAGTAATAATACAATTAAGAGGAATAGCTGTAATATTTCTGGTGAAAGGTTTGGTGGAAACCAATTTTGTTTTTAATTTTTATCTACATTTTCTTAATTTTTAAGTTATGTGGAAAACATTTCCTATGTGTTTTAGATCTCGAGAAATGTTGTTAAGTGTCAGTTATATTATGAAAACCGGTGAAGGCGTTTATAAGATATAGCCTAGTCAATATTTTATTTTAGAATTTGCATACAAAATGTAGGTAAAAACCAGTCAGTGTAGGCTCCATTTTGCTTTAGAATACATTTTATGAAATCGTGTTTCCAAATTTTGAGGTTCCGAATTGTGCTCAACTAAATTAGTTGTCTAAAGAGAATAACAACTTTAACAACTTAGTTCAGGAATTTGTAGTAAGCAAAGTGAAATCAAGGTAGGGCAACAGTGCGACAAGATTTTAGAGGACGTAGCCATAGACAGTGAAATATCCTGTAGTTTGAGAGAAACTCCGTCCTATTCAGATTTTTTGGCTATTTTTTGCTTTTGTTTAGAATTTCATCATTTTTTCATTGTGACCTTTTGATCTGTTGGGTATTACAGCAGCTTATCCCTCTTTATTTTTTATTCCTTGTGTTGACGTGCTGAATAGCTTCGTATATTAAATCATTAGTGAGACACTTCAACGCCTGTGGTCTACATTTTGTTCCGGAGTACATTTTTGGAAACAGTTGACTAGTTGAGAATTCAAATCCAAATTTTAACAAAGGCAGTGAAATATCCTGTAGTTTTAAAGAGGCCTCCTTCCATTCAGGGTCAGTTTTCTATCGAAAACCAAACTCGGATGGTAGGACATTTGGACCATTATCGTACACAAAATTTGTTAAAAAAGATTAAAAAGCAAGTGGAACGTTACTAATGTGCCAGGTTATCTAGAGAAATAGAAAAATACAAAACAAATGTTGAAAACTTGGAATTGGAAATAAATGATTTTTCTTCAAAAATTAGTAAACCGCTCACGGTTTGTTGAGATAATGGTTGAATGAACCGAAACAACGAAGTTTCTGTGTCGGACTGAAACTGATTTCCCTAGCCGTACTTATCCTTTCTCCATTAGTGTATAGATATTTACGTCCAATATTAAACTGGCCCGAAATTAGAACTTTTCAACGCTTCGTAAAGGACTGGCCAAAAGCTCCGAGAAACCAAACTTTTGACGCTATAAAGGTGAGAGCGCAGGACTTTGCGGACGAAAACAAATTCGTTAGTGTCTCCTGCTACGAAATGTCTTTAAAAACTTTTCTTACTATGATAGGTTCAAATACAAAATTATAGGCTTACAGGACTTTGTTGATGAAAATCGGTCACGTAATTTAGCGACAACCGAAATGGTCATCATGGCAAGTGGGAGGACAAAGTTGGTCGCAAGCTATTTCTTACTTCTTTGTTTATGGAAATTGTGGTAGTTTAACAATGAAAATATATATTAGAACGTCCCCGGCCTCACACTAACCCACCTTCACCCGACCGCGGAGGGCACGTCCCCATTACGTAGGGACACGTACACAGTACAGTCCGGACTGTAGCGGGTAAGGGAAAAGTAATGGCAACGAGAACATAAATCAGCTACAGAACTTAATCCTAAGCTGAATAAAGTAACAGTAAACAGGAACTACCTATGACAAGAACGAAAATACATTTTTATATAATAATTTACAAATTAATGCCAGCATATAAGCTACGTTTTATATTACAAACCCTACAATTAAAATCATAATATAAATTAAAATCATTACATAATCTACGAAAAGGAAAATTGCATCCATAGATCGTTCTATAAAAATCTGAAGAAAGAGGACGATAGTGCCGTGAAAATCATGCTGGAATACTGAAATTCAGGTTAAAAAGCAAAAACTCAGAATCGATATCACCTTTAACCAGATTAAAAACAAAACAAACCCCTAAAACAGCCCTTCTACGTTCTAAAGTTGGAAGTTTTATCAAACCTAATCCAGCCTCATATGACGGAAACCCATTGGAACAATCCCATCCTAAGCCACGTAAACAGAATAATAAAAACTGCTTCTTCACAGACTCTATTGAATCACTATGACAACGATAGTATGGATTCCAAATAATAGACGCATACTCCAAAATAGGTCTAACAAGTGAAATGTATAGCAGTCTTGTTATATAAGGATCAATGAATTCCCTATCCCATCTTTTCACAAAACCAAGAACAGCCCGAGCCTTGCCAATCATCATACTAATGTGATCAATAAAAGACAACTTCATATCCAATAATACTCCCAAATCAAGAAATGTAGTCACAGTTTCCAAAGGGCAAGAATTAATCACATAAGTGGACGCAATTATGCCCCCGCGATAGAAAACCATGCACTTACATTTTTCCAATTTAAGATCCATTAAATTAATTCTGCACCAAATTACAAACAAATCAATATTTCGCTGAAAAACAGCCTGACCATGATCATCGTCAAAAGTATAAAATAATTTAACGTCGTCAGCATACATCAGAATATTACAATCAGAAATAGCACAAGGAAGATCATTAAGAAACAATAAACACAGTAAAGGACCCAAATGGCTACCCTGCGGATCACCAGAAGTAACATATACAGTCTTAGACAATACATTCCTAAACATTACCCTCTGAGTCCTAAGGAAGAGGTAGGAGTCTAGCCAACGATGAATAATATCAGGAATACCGATTAATGAACGTTTAAGAAGCTTTACTGAAATCAGTATAAATTACATCACTCCAAGCTCCGGCAAGAAAACGCCTGAAAACATGTGTAGTAAATTCAAAAAGATTAGTGACAGTCGCCCTACCTTTTAAAAAACCATGCTGGAAAGGGGATATTAAAGAGCTCGTATTAAAGAACAGATAATCAATCAAGAATATGGTATTGACTACTTGGAAACATTTAGCCCCGTAGCCAAATTTACATCGATAAGCATGATTTTGAGCATAGCCGCATCAGAAAAACTAAAGTTAAAGCAATTTGATATAAAACCACCGTTTACGTCAATCAACCAGAAGGCTACTCTGATAATACGGGCAGAGTATGCAATCTTCTTAAAAGCTTATATGGTTTGAAATTTATTAAAAAAGTATAATCTGGAAGAAAGTAAAGCTGATCATTGTGTATTTATCAGTAAGCGAATAATGATCGCAATATATATATAGATGACGGTTTATTTGCCCCAAAACACGAAGAAGACATTGAAGGGTTTTTATCATTTTTAAAACAAAATTTCAGTGTTAAAGTTTTTGATGCTAAACACTATTTGGGTTTAGAAATTCGACGTTTAAACGACGGTAGTATTCACGTGAATCAACAAAGCTATATTGAGAAATTACTAGTAAGTTTTGATATGGCCGAATCTAATTCCGTGAGTACGCCATGCGATACATCCGTAAATAGTAGTATGTTTTCAGATCAGAGTTCGGAAGTCAAAGACTATCCCTACAGACAAGCAGTCGGCAGTGTAATGTATTTGATGCTGGCAACACGGCCAGATATAAGTTTTGCGATTGGTTATGTTAGTAGGTTTTTGGAAAAACCTTTAAATATTCACGTTAATACTGTAAAGAGAATTTTAAAATATTTAAAAGGCATTAAGGATACGGTTTAACATTTGCAACTGACAATGAGCCTATTTTAAAATGTTTTAGCGATGCTGACTATGCTTTAGACATAGAAACTAGAAGGTCAACAAGCGGTTTTGTAGTATTTCTTGGTCATCTCAACGACAAAAGAGTGTTTCCTTGTCCACCACCGAGTCTGAATTCGTAGCAAGTTGTCATGCAATAAAGGAGGTGATTTGGATTCAGCAACTTATTTCTGAATTGGTACCAGATAAAATCAAAATATGTTTATACATAGACAATCAAAGTGCTATACGTTTAATTAAAAATCCAGAATTTCACAAACGTAGTAAGCACATCAATGTCAAATATCAATTCATAAGACAAAAATATGAAGAAAAAATGTTTGAAATTAATTATATTTCCACTAATCACCAAATTGCTGACATTTTTACTAAACCTTTACCTAAAGACAGATTTTTATTTTTAAGAAATTTAATGAATATTGTTTACAAAAAAAATTTTTAAAAATAGGTTTAACAAAAGTGGGAGTATTGAAATATTTGTTAAAACTTTTATTACCCACTGTTGAATTATCAAATGTACTTGTTTAAATTACTTGCGGAATTTAGAAATTTAAATATCAGTTTTACCTTTGAATTATCTATTTAAAATAAATTTTCTAAATTTTTTCATTACCGTTTGTAAACTCAATAACTGCGTTGAATTCATTAATTATAAACGAAATCTTCCAAATAGATGAAAAATATTTTCGAGGCAATTTCAATATTACAATCAATAGGCTTAAAACCTTGGCAGATCGTTTGCGACCAAGGTGGCCGTTTTGTCAACTTTTCCGAAATAATTGGGGTAACTTTAGAATGTCCCTATTTTTAGCGATAAACGAATTTATTTTATGCATGACATTCCGCATCTTTTAAAAAGCGCCCAAAATTGTCTGTGGCCTGAGCAGATGTTATCAATTTTTATAATGTAGATTCCAATGCAATTAAATGTGCTCCTAAGCTAAGTTTGGACCTTATTTATCGCAATTTCCAAAGGATGAGTTAACTTAGCAGCTCCAATTTTTAAGTCGGACTGTGGTAGCCGGTATGCGAACTTTGCATAAGTCAAGGAAATTAGATAGCTCAAAAGCCCTAACATTTCTTAATACAGCTGAATACTTAGAGTTTTTAATAACTTATTTGATATTTTTAATAGAAGCGCAGAAGGCACGGTTTTCGTATGTTCCCAAATACTTTTACACTTCTTAAGAGAAGCTTCGAAACTTTTACGGACATAAAAAGTTTCAGAATTGAAAGGGAATGGCATAACGAAAATGTTTAAATTTTTAACAGGATGTTTGGCTAACACTTTCGCCTTAAAAAGTCTTTGGAAATGCCTTCATCAAGTAGGTTTTCAGGGACTTAAGACTCTGTGATTAACCCAGGTCGTTTTAGATCACTTTTGGTAGGTTCAGGTAATGCTGTAGGTATAACTACCTGAAATTTTTAAAGCTATTTTCAGAAGCGCTTGGGGATACACTATGTAAATGTCGTAAATAGAAACTGCAAACTTGTTTTCTCAGTTTATAATATCTTAGATTTTCCATTTGTAGGCCTAGCGTATACTTACGACAAAGGCCATACGCACTGGAATGAATTCAATTCTCTACCAAACCCTTGCCCCTCAATAACTGGTGCGAGAAAAGCATTTCAGTATATTTTTATAATAAATAACCGAAAAGGCATTTATGTGAAGTTCTTCTGACCTATTTTAATGATAATGACCCTGTCCCAGATGATTATTGCTTCACATATAGCAAAAAATTCGGTAATGGTCGCCTAGCTAAACCTCTTCAGAGCTTTTTTAAATTATTATGAAATATTGGGTAGTAAAATTATGGATTTTTTCAACAAAAATTGTCATCCACATGCTCTTCGTCAAATACATTTCGGCGAACTTGTCCAAGAATGATCCTTTTGTTGTTCCAGAGTTAAACAAAAGGATATTTTATATCTATACATTAGAATTTATTTCATTATAAAATATTTCAATGGCAGGACTAAAGAAACTAACTTTAAGCAGAGATTTCTTTGTGTATGTTATTGGTAGGTTTTCGACATTTTTTAATTACAAAACCATTAACCCGATGCGTAATTAATATCATACCAATTTTAGTTTAGCACATTTCTACTTTTGTACATATTTTTTATTTATTGCACTTCTAACAACGTAATACTAGTAGCACCAAAATTTACATGAATTATGGATTTGTATTTATATTTTATTTTGCAGTTGCACCTACATGTATACAACATTACTAATCAATTACTACCATTAAGATTCACTTTAACTGCAATTACAATAACATTCTTCATTTCAATATTATATTTACAATTTGCTAAGGAATATATTTGTAAAAATCAAGATTTTTGGAATACTGTAAATTATTATTTAAGGCCAATATTTTTAGCACAAAATACATTAATATACTCCTTATAGATTCTTTTCACTGATGAAATCAAATTCAATCTACAGGGATCAGATGGAAGGAGATTTGTATGGAGAAAACCAAACACTGACTTTGATTCAAAAAATACAAGGGTTCTGTGACGGTTTGGAGCTGCATGTCCAGTGCTGGAGTAGGAAATTTACAATTTATCGATTAAAATGGATAGATTTGTTTACCTACCTCAATATTTTAAAAAATAATTTGATCCGAATCACGGAAAAATGGAGTATAAAGGATAATTTCGCTTTTTACCATGATAATGACCCAAAGTATATCCCAAGTTTTTATGATATGGCTCAATTTATCACTGCCCGAAGTTAGTAAAACCTCCTCAGCAATCTCTCGTTTATTTGTTGGTTTTTTTTTATATTAAATGCACGATGGCAACCCAACTGCATATCTACTTCCTTTTTGTAAAACTTCTACTCCATTTTTTTATAAAATTGAATTTATTCCAATAAAATTCGTCAAACGAGCAGGCGGCTGCTTCTCTTTCTAAAATAAAATAAAAAAAAACTAACAAAGGTTATGGGCCCAGATCCACGCATTTAAAAAAAATAAAAAATTGGAATTTCAAAATTGATTTATTTGGAGATTTATTTTTGAAAAAAAAAAATGAATTCTGTCGCTAGCCTGGAGAAGCTCAACGGTGAAAATTATGCGACGTGGTCTATACAGATAAAAAGCCTGCTGATCACATTGGATTTGTGGGATGCCGTCCAGGGTGTATGTCCGGCAGAGGCTGACAAACAAGCGGCATGGAATGTTATGGACCAGAAGGCCCTCGCAATGATTAATTTAAGTGTGAGGCCAGGCGAGCTGATTCACATTAAGGATTGTACCACAGCAAAGAGTGCATGGGATTCCTACAAGGCAAACACGGCCTGTAGAAAGGTGAATCTATTCAAAAAGCTGGTACGGTTCAGATTTAATCCTGATGAGAAAATATCCACACAAATTGGCAAATTTCGTGGAATCGTAGACGATTTAAAGACAATCGGTATTGCGTTGCATGAGGATTTTGTTGCGGTTTTGTTGTTGTGTGCTTTGCCAGAATAAATGAAGAGTTTTGTTGTTGCTGTTAAAAGCAGAGATGATTTGCCTGGTATAGAGCAGTTAGTTTCGAAAGTTCTAGAAGAAGAGCGACGCCAAGGAGAAAAAAGCAATTTAAATGATGACAAGGTTTTTACAGTAAGCGAGAGGCAAAAACACGAAAGAGTAAACAAAAGCAACAACAAATTTAACAGATAAAATATTCGCAGTGAGAAGGAGAATAAACGCAGTAATATTAAATGCTACAAGTGTGGACAGAAAGCCGAAAGTCCATACCATGCGTTTTGCATTACATGCGTATACCGAAAAAGTAGAATCAGTGTAGTTGATTGTGACAAGTTACAGAAGAAAAAGCATAGATTGCATAGACGCATAGAAAGTAGGATTACTTTCTACTTTTCTATGCGACTAATGCAGTGTTGGTAAATGTCAGCAGTTTTTTAAACTTGGCATGCCAAATTATATACTATAATAAGTTTAAATAGTGCATTACTATTTTCGCATTTTTCTTTTTGCATTACAAAAATATTAATAAAAACATATTTCATAATAAAGTTTATTACTAATTTAAGAGGAAAATACATTAAAATACATATTTAACACATTTCTTTCATGAACAAAATATGTATATGATGATTGTTTATACATATATGTATATATGATTGTTTTTATGTACTGAGTCTGTCATCTATTTTGAATTTATTAATTTGTAAACAAGAAAAATGGAGGATAAATTAAATGAAAACACTAGTCTTGTGTTCTTTTGAGGATTTTCGTAGGCCTTAACAGCACAATACAATGTAATTTTTGTGTAAAACTATTAATAAATAATAAAAACAACCAATAATAATTTTTAATTTTTCCTTTCAAGAAATTAAAAAATATTGGCAACTTTCAGCAAGAAAAATTTTTTATGAGCAGTACGTCTTATTTTGATCTTATAATATAATAAGAAGAAAATAAGAAGCTAAATAGCTTCTTAATTAACTCTTGCTCAAGAAACTATACTCATTGTGACCGAAATTCACCCATATTTCGATTAATATTTAAATATTTAAGAATCTTTAAACTTTTCATTGAAGAAATTAAAAAATATTCCAAATTTTCCCCTTTTTAACACAAAATAAATGTTTGTTTACATTTAATTTTTCTACTTTATCTGCCAGTTTTCACTCTGTTGCTTCTAACACATTTGCCTCGCAAAACTTATAACATTTTTTTCTCCCTCTAAATTGGCCTGACCTTTTATGTTATGAGCGTTTTTCAAATGTCAAAATATCACATATGTAAACTCATAAATTTGTAATTAATGCCATAAATTCTTTAAAAATTACAATTTGATTTTCTATTTTTTCCAAAAATGTTCTTGTTCGCTTGTTTGTTGTTTACCACAACAGCTGCTCAAAACAGTCGCATAAACGCATTGTGTGTAACTTGCAATAAAATCGGCAAGATTCGCACGTAATGCAAGGCGCATGAAAAGGATGGAATGGACTTTCGGCTGAAGGGGCATATTCGCTCTCATTGTAGAGTTGATGGTGGGGAGTCTGTTGAGTCGGTATTGTGTGCAGTGAAAAAACAAATTAACAACAATAAGCAGTGGATTTTGGATAGTGGCGCGTCGTCGCACATGTGCAGTAGCAGAAATTTGTTTTCACGTCTGCAAAAGGAGAAACAAAGAATTGTGTTAGCGTGAGACTGTTGTTGCAGAGGGAGAGGCACGGTGACAATTAAGTCAAAGTATATGAGCATAGAACTCATCAACGTGGTATATGTACCCTGTCTTCACTCGAATTTTTTGTCTGTCAGCAAATTCATAGAGGCTGGTCACACTATTTGTTTTGCAAAGAATAATGCAAATATTAAGAACAAAGGCAACAAAAATATGATGTATGCAGTAAAGGAAAACGGGATATTTGTTGCTAAAGTGGACACCGTGACATCGGCAGAATGTGTGTATGGTGCAGCAACAGAAAATGATTTTATTAAATGGCACTCTAGATTTGGTCATTTAAACAGTAGAGATTTGAGTACACTGTGCAACAAAAATATGGTTAGGGGTATGAAATTGAAGTTGCCTAGAAATTTTGAATGCATTACTTGTGCTGTTGGAAAAATTACTGCAAGACCGTTTGACAACTACTCACAAATTAATTCAAGAGGGGTACTGGAGTTAGTACACACAGATTTGTGTGGGCCATTTAGAGTGAAATCATATGGCGGGGCATTATATATGATGACGTTTACTGATGACTTTTCCCGATATGTATTTACTTATTTTTTGAAGCAAAAATCGGATGCATTTGATGTTTTCATTCAGTTTGTAATGATGGCCGAAAAACAGACTGGCGAAAAATTAATGAAGATAAGGAGCGATAATGGTAAGGAATACTTGAATGCCAAATTTAAATGCTATTTTCAGAGCAATGGAATACTGCATCAGACAACAGTTAGTCACACACCACAGCAGAATGGTATAGCTGAGAGGATAAATAGGACTATTGTGGAGATGGCTCGTTGTATGTTATATGAGTCTGGTCTGCCTCAAAATTTATGGGCAGAAGCCATCAATACTTCAACTTATATTAGAAATAGGAGCCCAACCAAAGTTCTTGGGGAAATGACACCATATGAGAAATGGTACAACAGGAAGCCCTCAGTTGCACATTTTAGAAGATTTGGGTGTGATGCTGTAGTTTTACAGAAAAATGGCAAAATTGGTAAATTAATGCCAAAGGGAGTGAAAATGAAATTGGTTGGCTATGAATCCATGACAAAAGGATATCGTTTATATAATTCCGCAAAGCGCGAGATAGTAAAGGCAAGAGATGTTATCTTTTTTGAAAATTCCTTTGAGAAATTGCAAAATGAACAATATGATGACGAAGAATTTTGTGTTAACATAGTAAGCTCAACAAACGAGAATAGTAATAATAATGAGAATAAAAATAATGATGAACCTCATTCACTAAATGAATCCTTCGAAACGGCCAGTGAAGACAACGATCCAACCGAGAATACAAAGGAAGAGACCAATGAAGGATCCGTACCTGGAGAGAAGGTAAAAAAGGGTCGTGAAAGGCCAAAGCTTATTTCAACGCGACAGTCAGAACGTCTAAGAAAGCAGCAAGCAGTCGCCACCGAAACTCGATAGTAGAAATTCCATCTACATTATCAGAAGCATTAAATTCAGATGAGGCCTCGGAATGGAAAGTTGCCATGGAACGTGAGTATAATTCATTAATTAAGAACAATACTTGGATACTCGTTGAAAGACCTAAATCAAGAAACATTATCGGTTCGAAGTGGGTCTTTGCAATTAAACGCAAACCAGATGGCACTATAGAGAAGTATAAAGCCAGATTGGTGGCTCAGGGAAATACTCAAAAACTCAACGTAGATTACCATGAAACGTTTGCGCCTGTGGTTCGCCATTCTACCATAAGAATTTTATTGGCACTCGCAGTGCAATATAAATTATTACTAAGACATGTAGACGTTGTGTCTGCATATTTGGAAGATGCAATTTTTATGGAACAGCCACCTATATTTAAGGATCCTGTACATTACAACAAGGTATGCAAACTAATTAAGGCTTTATATGGTTTACGTATAGTTTACGGAATAGAAAGGTGTCACTAATTCTTTCGGAGATGGGGTTCCAACGATGTCGAACGGACAATTGTATATATTTTCGACGAAACGACTATTGTATAAGCATAATAGCATTGTATGTAGACGACATGATGATAGCATCTTCAACTGAAGCCGATATGAATCAAATCATCACCAAACTTAATGATCATGTGGAGGCTGAGGATCGCGGATCAATTTCTTTTTATTTAGGCCTTGAGATCGAACGAGAGGGCGATAGGGGACCCATACTTATTCATCAAAGGCAGTATACTTCCGAGTTACTTAAGACATGGGAAATGGTGAACTCTAAACCAGTGTCAACACCTTGGTCGAGTGGAGCTGTATTAGAGAGATGTGATGATATTAACTGTAAAGTAGATCGGCGTGAGTACCAAAGCTTGATTGGTGGTCTGATGTATTTGGCAGTAATATCTAGGCCAGACATTGCCCATGTAGTTTCCAAACTTTCACAATTCAACTCTCACCCTCATGATGAGCATATGCGAGTGGCAAAACATTTATTGAAATATCTTGTTAAACATCCGGACAATGGAATATCTTTTAATGAAGACAAATCCATTCTTTCTTGTTATACAGATGCTGATTGGGGATGTGATACGTGTGACCGAAAATCATATTCGGGTTTTGTAATGTTTCTGGCAGGCGGTGCGGTTTCTTGGGAGTCAAAGAAACAGACAGTAGTGGCTCTAAGCTCAATGGAGTCGGAATATGTGGCCCTTTGCCAAGGAAGTAAGGAAGTTGTTTTTGCAAGAAGCCTTATTGGTGAAATTGGATTTGGGGAACTAATCAGACAGCCGACAGTAGTCTTTTGTGATAATCAGGCAGCAAATTTTTTGGTTAGAAACCCAGCTATCCATAAACGCAGCAAGCATATTGACATAAGATTTCATTATGTCAGGGATAGATTCAACGATGGGTCAATTGATGTCGACTATGTACCATCTGAGGAAAATGCAGCAGATATTTTTACCAAAGTATTGACCAAACAAAAACATGCCAGAGCATGTGAACTTTTGAAAATGTAAACAATAATTTCAATTTTAGAAAAGTTATGTCTTTTAGTATTTTGTATTGTAAATGCATTTGGGTTGAGCCGGCATATGTTGGTTATTTTTTTTTTGTATTAAATGCACGATGGCAACCCAACTGCATATCTACTTTCTCTTTTTAAAACTTCTACTCCATTTTTTTTATAAAATTGAATTCATACCAATAAAATTCGTCAAACGAGCAGGCGGCTGTTTTTCTTTCTAAAATAAAATAAAAAAAACTAACATTACTAAACACAAATTACACAGAGGCGACACGGAATATGACCATTCCCAGTTTAATGTGAAAGGGACAGCAAATATTATCAAAAAGTATATCTGTCCCTCTCTGATTGTCTGTGTGTTTTCGTTTTTATATTTTGTTAGTTTTCGGGTTTAAATTATAAAGAAAATGAAGAAAGAACAATAAAAATACATATATGCCGACACTATTTGGCGCCAATAAAAGAAATACGCGTGCCTTTTACCACAGGGTAACCTTACTTACAAGTGATGCAAGTGGCAGTTATCAGTGATGGTAAAATTGGAAGATACGTTTTTTTATAAACAATTTAAAACATTAAGGACCTTTATTACAACTTGCCATTAAACTTGGGTTTAGTTAAAGATACCTTTAGCTAAAAGGAACTGTAAAGTTTGCTTTAACTTATTTTCGGTATTACAACTTACAGATAAAATAAAGTTAACTTTTTCAAAAATAAGGCAATGTCGATAACGCTGCTCAAATTAAACAAGTTTTATTTAAACGCAGCGGCAACGACGGGCTTCTTTTTTTGTGTGTTATATTTACACATTTTGACAAGTTCAAACATAAACTTAACTTTAAAAGTTACCAGTAGGATGATCTTTCCTTTAGCTTAACGCTCACTTCTACCTTATCGTCCACTTATAATAATGAAAAACAATTTATCTGCCCATTATAATCCTCCCTTTAGTTAACGGCAAGTTGTAATAATGGCCCATAATATAAGAGGGTGATTAATAATTAAAATGCACAAATATGTTAAATAATAAAAACATATCTTTTTTATTTTAATAGATTTTGTGTCCAATTGTAATCAAAATACACCAAAGAATTATTTGGATCGGGCAGTAACAAGAAGCACACAGGGAAAATGTGAGTATTTGCAAATATATTTATTTTATAAAATAATTTAATAAGTTTTTTACAGGAGCAGCAAATGCATCATGGGCTGTCTACTAGGCCTAAACCGACATCGGTTTCCGGAGAATGCTGCGAGGCAAGTTCTATATATTATAAATTATTATTATTTATATTAAAGATGCGTTTATTTTTATTTGTGAGGGAAACCTTTGTCATAAAATGCAAAACAAGGTTCTTAAGGCTGATTTCCTCACAAACGGTTGTATATCGTTAAGTTTACCTTTTTAATCTCTAACATTAAAAGTGCGTTTGTTTTATGTGTGAGAGAAAACTTTTGTTTTCGAACAAAACATAATACTGTCCGTTTCTTAAAGCTCATTTTCCTCACAAGCCGTTGTATTTCGTTTTAATTATATTATATATTCTACAAGTGTCAACTTGGAATAAATGGACCAAATATTTATTTCTCCATTATACGAGCTGATCAAAAATTTGAAATTTAATTTTAAATTTCAAGTTTTTGTTTTGCTTTTATGGAGTTTGGAATTGAACATAGGTGAGTTCGTTTTGAACTCATTTGTACTATTGCTAATTCTAATTAAATTTAATCTTATTAACAACATTTATATATAAGAAATATATTATAATATAATGATATATATGTACAGTGAGTAAACACCACTGAAATAATTCATTTTCTTAGGATAGCGAGAAAAGTAAATATAGTAAATAAAAGTAAATAGTCGAATAAATTTCCAAAAATAGAAACGTTTAAAATGTTAAAACAAAAAACAATTCGTGATAAGGGAACTTTTTTATACTTAAGAACATAATAGAAAATTTAAAATTATAGTGGGTGTTAACTCACTTATGGCGCTCACTGTATATAATAATAATAAAACTAAAAGGAAGTGGTGTAATGTGCTAGTGAAAGCTTTAGTGGAAACCAATTCCAAATAAAGTATACTAATTTTGGTTTTCATTTTTAGCTACATTTTGGTAACTTATATATTTATTATTAGTATGTTGAAATTTTTTCTAAGGGTATGAAATCGTTAATTTTTAAGTTTTATAGAAACCTTTTTCAATGAGTTTTAGATCTCGAGAAATACTTTTAGCGGTCGTGTATTTAACGAAAATCGGTGCAGGTGTTTGGAAATTACGGCATACTAATTTATGTTTTCATGTTTAGCTTCATTTTGTTAATTTTTATGTTTTATGGAAAACTTTTTCCATGAGTTTTAGATCTCGAGAAATGCTTTTAGCTGTCGTGTATTTAATGAAAATCGGTGAAGGTGTTTGAAAGTTACGGCCTAGTAAATGTTTGATTTTTAGTATTTGGAGAAAAAATGTGTATTAAAAGTCTTTTTGTAGCAGAAAGTACATAAGCAACATAGTTTATATAGAAGGTTGGACTTTTCCAGGAGTTGATAATTTTTTTATTATAGCTTTTATTAATTTTGTGTTACAGCAGCTTTTCTCTCTTTATTTTGCTTCCTTTTTTAGACATGCTGAATGGCTTCGAATTTTAAGAGTGAAATCATCAGTGAAGTGTGTAGTCTCCATTTTGCTCCGGAATACATTTTTCGAAATCGTGTTACCAAATTTGCCGTTCCGAATAAATAATCTAGAGAGTACACAATTCCAAGTTTTAACCACTTAGGTCAGAAATTTGAAGTAGACGAGGGTAGTGAAATCAAAATAGGGAATCAAGATGACAATCGACCGTTATCGTTGGCAATATTTGTTAGAAAAAAGATTAAAAAGCAAGTTGTATTTTGCTAATGCCAGGTTATCTAGGGAAGTAGAAAAATACAAGACAAATGCTAAATTGGAGTTAAAGAAGAGAAATGATTTTTCACAAAAATTTGTAAACCGCTCTCGGTGTGTTTAGAAAATGGCTTGAGTAATTATACCCGTGAACCGAAGCAATGACGTTAATGCGTCGGACTGAAACTGATTTCCTTAGACGTATTTTTCCTTTCTCCCTTATGAAATGAAAATCGTTCTCGTAACTTAGCGATAAGCTCAATGGTCATCATGGCACGTGGGATAGGAGGATAAAGTTGGTCGCTATTTCATACTTCTTTGTTTATGGAAATTGTAGGTGTTTGACAATAAAAACATATTTTCGAGGCAATTTCAAAATTACAAGCAATAGGCTTAAAACCTTGCCAGTTCGTTTGCGAAAAAGGTTTAAATTTGGCAACTTTTCAAAAATCGTTGGAATAACTTTAGAATGTCCCTATTTTCTAGTTCGAAACAATCAAAATTATTTTATGTATGACAGTCCGCATCTTTTAAAGAGCGCCCCAAATTGCCTGCTTGCTACCGAAAAGAAAGTTTATTTCAACAATAAACTTGTGTCCTGGGCAGATGTCATCAATTTTTATAATGTATGTTCTAATACCCTTAAATGTGCTCCTAAGCTAAGTTTGGACCACATTTATCCGAATAATTTCCAAAGGATGAGAGTTAACTTAGCAGCTCAAGTTTTAAGTCGGACTGTAGTAGCCGGTATGCGAACTTTGCATAAGTCAAGGAAATTAGATAGCTCAAAAGCCCTAACATTTCTTAATACAGCTGAATACTTACAGTTTTTAATGGCTTATTTCATATTTTTAATAGCCGCGTAGAAAGCACGGTTTTCGTATGTTCCCAAGAACATAAGAGAAGCTTCGAAACTTTTACGGACAATAAAAGTTACAGATTTGAAAGGGAATTTGTTTTTTCTAACAGGATGTTTGGCGAACACTTTCGCCTTAAAAAGTCTTTGAAAATACCTTCATCAAGTAGGTTTTCAGGGACTCGAAATTCGCAGGTTAATCCAGGACCATTTAGAACAGTTCTTTGGACAAACACGTAAAGGTTCAGGAAGTGCTGTGGGTATAACTCCACGAAATTTTTAAGCTCTATTCAAGAGCTCTAGGGTTACACTATGTAAATGTAGTTGTAAATGGAAACTGCGAAAAGGTTTCCTCAGTTGATAATATCTTAGATTTTTCAATTGTGGGCCTAGCATATACTTATGGTAAAGACCATACGCAATGGGATAAGGTCCATTCTCTACCCTGCTCTTGCCCCTCCATAATTACGCGAAAAAAATTCAGTAGCGGAGAAATGTTGGTCCTCCAAAATAACGCATTTGTTTATATTCCAGATCATTTTTTATAATAAATTTTTCAAAATGCACTTATAATAAAACAATTATTGCTTCACATATATATAAACAATTCCACAACAGTTGGCAAGTTAAGTCTACTCAGGACTTTGTAAATAATTATAAAGATTTATAGATTTGTTCAACAAAAATTGCCATTGACATGGTTTTAGCAAACACTTTTTGATGAACTTCTTCAAGAAAGCCCCTTTCTTTGTTGTTTCAGTGTAAAACATGAGAATATTTTAAAGCTATACATTTAAATTAGCCAACACTGATGGCATCCGACCACAGGAGCCTAATGGTGAGCAAGTGTCATTGCAGAAGTTAGTGAGGATCACTTTAGAGGACTGCAATGATATTGTCATTGCTGCCAGACACAGAAGTGACTTCTATCCAGAACGAGGAGGAGCTAGTGTCGATGCATAAGAGCTCACGGATAGGAAGTCAGTACCATTTAATAATATTTTAAATTTTTTCTCATCTTTTTTTATATTGAGCGATTTGTGGAAAATGGATCTCTCGCCCACGAGAAAGCTCAAAATAAAAATATAAGCATGAAGAAAAGGTGGATCGGCAAATTGAAAATTTGAAGCTGCAGAATGAAAATTTTCAATTAAAAAATAAAGCTCTGCAGCTTCAATTATCTCATCAGAAATTTATGAGCCGTAAGGGGGTGTAGACTAGGGATGCCAATCGGGAAATCCCGAACCACAAAATCCCGGGATTTTCGGGATTTCCAAATCCCGAATCCCGGGATTTTTTAAAACTTATCCCGGGAATTTTCGGGATTGTAAATTCATACATATAAACTTTATAAATAAGAAAAAAATTTAGTCTACGGCATTGTTTTTTATTTAATATTACATTAAATAACACTCATGTAGTTTTTCAGGTGTATCATGCAACAATTAAGTGAATATTCTCTATCACTCGACATGGAACTGAATAAGAACCCAACTTCCATTGTTAAAAAGTTAAATGTTGCTCTCGAAGTCCAATAAAATCTTTTAATACAGCTGATGGTTTCGACAATCAACTTTCTAAATAAATAGACTTGATTGAATCACGAGGTGTTAGAGGTTATATTCTGCATAAAGCTATTTTGAAATTACCAAAAAAAGCAGATTACCAAAAATGTTTTTCACCGAAATATGTTTTTGTTTGCATAAAAATTAAGGCAAGAAATATTAGAGTCTTTGATCTTTTTAATAAAATTACTTAAAACAATTAATATAATTAATATATATTTTGGACACTAAATAGTGTTCTTAAAAGGGTATGTATTTGTTTCTTCACTAATGTGTCTATACATATATGTACATACATATATGGAGCACAAATGAATTATTTTTATTTTTGTTACTTTTTATTCTGTTTTTTATTATATAACATGTCTATTGTGATAAAGATCAAAAATTAATAAAATTTTTAATAATGCAATTGTTTTTAGCTCTTTTTATTAAGAGAAAATCCCGAAATCCCGGGATATTTCGGGAAATCCCAGGATATTTCGGGATTATTCGATCCCGAATTGTCCCGAAAAATCCCGGGATTTCGGGATCCGGAATTCGAAATCCCGAATACCGGGATTTTTAAAAATCGATCCCGTTTGGCATCCCTAGTGTAGACCCCTTTATTTTGCTAGTTAAACTTTTCTCTTAATATCATTTGTTTGTTATTATTTATCATTTCCTTTTTGTTATTTATAATTTTTCTCTTTCTTGTTTATTAAAACTTTTGGTTTTGCCAAACTTTTTTATTTTTTCTCTCCAATATTGGAGAAAACAAATTTATCAGGAAAAAAATTGTCCCGTTTTAGCCTGAAACGCTCATTGTGCTCCAATGTGGATTCCAGGAATTCATATTCCAGACGTCGTCTAAATGTTCTTCTTCTTTTCAATGCGATTTCATTATCGCTTTCATCACTTGAATCGTATAAGAGGTACATTTTGCACTCAAAAAAATATGAATAATTGAATATTTTATATGTTTGACTTGTACGTGTGTTTATTTGTTTAAAACATATCATTAGTGGTGTTGCCGCCTTCGATAATTTGTGATAAAGTTTGATTTATTACCTTCACATTTTTAAAAATATAAATAAATAAAAACAAAATAAATAAATAAATGCTAATTAACATTTAAATTGTTTGATTTTGTGTTTATTTGAAGTAAGTTTTATTGTAAAATAGTTAAAATTCAAAAATTAATTCAATTTATCATTCACTTGTAACTTGTACATTTTTTTGAGAGTCTTCGTCGACCCTAAGCTTTTTTTCTACAATTGTACAAGTGTACAAGTGAAAATTTATTTTAGTGAGACATAACGACTTGTAGACTTGTAAATTGTAAAAATCACTTGTAGCCACAAACTTGTAATTGTATTTTTATGAAACACAATTATTTACAAGTTCACAATTTTACACTTGTAATTGTGAACTTGTAGCTTAGTGAAATAGGGCCCTGTTGTTAGTATTGTATTATGATTTGCATTTATATATTATGCTTTTTATATTTCTTTTTTTATAAATTTAAAGAAGAATAAGTAACGGAAATGTTTTCGCTAATTATATTATAATGCTGCATTTAACTGCAGCAGTTTTAATTCATCTAAGCACTGATTAAAGTGCTCAGTCAGAATATTGAGAAAGAATAATGTTTTGCTTTACAATTCAAAATTAATTCTACTTTATTCAAAATTTCTCCGTGGTATTTATACAAATTTCTTTTGGTTATCAATTCATAAGTATAGTTGGTTACTGTTACAAAAATTAGTATTTCTTTTCTTATAATTTAACATGTATTACAAAACAAATTATTTACAAACTTCTTTTATTATTTCATACATGTTTACTGTTAAGTATTCTAAATAATTTATTGTGTCAAGTGTTTTGTTACATTTGTGTGGTCTATTTCTTGTTGCTATTTTCGTGATTGTTTGGCGTTTTAATTTACATTAAAAATCATTTAAATTTTTTAATATTATATTAATGCATATAGTGTACTTCATTATTATAAGTACTCTACAATTGTGTGATTTGCTTCTTTACAGACAAAAACTAAGGCCCTGGTTACATTGGTTTGCAATCTGCTGATAAAATTCGGAAAGGTAAAAACACCAACAATGTGGTAAGTCTTATAAAATAATATGTTATAATTATGGTACTAATTTCCGTTTATTTGTTAGATGCTAGAGATAAAGGCTCGACTGTTTTGGATCATTAAGTGTTTTGTCTCTTTTGCATCAAATGTTTAACTAGTTGTCCACATTTGTTTAAAGTAACATAGTTGTATATTAGTTTCATAGAAAGGGGCCGTCGTTCATTTGGCAGGAAGTGTTGTACAATAATTATGGCATAATTATGTCACTAAATTTCATACCTGTTAAGTAATGTTTATTAATCGGTTTGCTGGCGATTAGTCTAATAACACAGCCCTGCATGGTTTTTGCAAATAAGATGGCTCCAGGTGTTTCCGAAGGCATTCTGCGCGCTGAACACGAATCTGGGTTTTCGAGAAAAATGGAGTTGAAACCCCTAAAAATAGCGTTTTTGGCCATTTTTGAAAAATTGTAGAGCTAAACACTGAAGTACTAGAACCATCGTCACGTCATTGTCAGAAATTGACAATTGATCTTTGCTCTTTAAAATGAGCCCAAAGATAAACTGATTGCATGCACCCTTAAAGTAGGGGGTGCGTTTATGTCAAGGGGTGCAAGAGAAAAAGAAACACATTACGGAGGTCCTTAAAAATTAATCAGATTTACTTGAAAATTGTTACTCAGGGGTTTTTGGGGGCGCTGATTACAGATCTTCATTCAGATTTAAAATAATTAAATGATGGATCCAATTAATTAAAGGAAATTAATTCAAAGTAGAGTAATTTTCAAATTACTGCGTTTCAATGAAGCTGCGTTTTTTAGATTTTCGCTTGTGAGTTTGGAAGGAAAGATCACATTTTAGGCACCAACAGTAATCTGCTAGCATCTTCGTATCACATCTTCCCTGGTACCGTCTTACCTTACTTTAGGAAAGTAATCTAAATGGTTGTAAATGAAATGCACTTTTAAACTCATATTACAACCTAATTTGCGAAATGCTTGAAGCATATTTGTTACCAAAGTTTTGAAATAAGTACTCTTTGTATTTCTCAAAAAACTAAGGACGATATTTTTAAAACCAATCCTAGCTTGTTTTTCAACTGTCATGATGTTTTCAAATTCATTATCCCTCATGAACCGTCTAGTTTGTTGTCCAACAAAAATCCCTTTTATTTTTGCATCACTCAAGTGTACAAATTTAGTGCTAAGATATTTAAAGCATTCTCCATCTTTGTCTAATGCTTTTACAAACTGTTTCATAAGACCTAATTTAATATGGAGTGGAGGCAGAAATATTTTTTCCCTTTCGATCAAGTTTTTGTGTATGACGTTTTTCGAGCCATCTTCCAAATCTTTTCTCGGTTTCAATTTTTTTTCCGTCCAATGATCATTTCTTGCTCTGCTATCCCACTTGTATCAAAAACAAGGGTACTTAGTGAATCCAGATTGCTGATCTAAAAGCAATCCTATAACTTTTAGCTCGCCACAAATCGACCATTGATGTTATATGTTTTGTTATAGATGAAACTTCTGCATATTCTGTACTATTCTTATAATCCGTCAACTTTGGATAAACAGAAGTAGCAATCCCCATTATGTACACGAGGTTCACTCCCAATCATGCGAAAATCGAAAGGCAAATGTTTTCGAATCCCATTTCGCCAGTGATATAATGCACTGTAGCAAGTTTTACAGATTTTATGTGGAACCTATGATTTATCTTGATGTGAAATTTCAATCGAAAAGCCTTTTTTATAAACGCCTTAGACGAATTTTGATATATCATGTCTACCTTTATTAATAGTGTACTTACAGCAAATATAACAGAATCGATTTGAATCGTTACTACATACGAAAGTTCTAGGCATAATTTAAAACAACATGAAAACAAAACTAAAGTTAATGTAATAGCAAAATCTCGATACCTTATCAATTATTTTGTTTTACTCAAAATAGCAAGATTTTATCAAATATTTTCATAACTCAGTCATAAAATAATCGTCTATCGAACCTTTGCAGGTAAATAAGAAACTATAGTTTTGAATTTTTAAAATCTGAACGAAGATCTGTAATCAGCGACCCCAAAAAACCCCCGAATAACAATTCTCTAGTAATTCTGATTAATTTTTATAAACCTCGATTGTATATTTTAAATCTGAATGAAGATTTATTTTATTATTTTGAATTTATTTACTTATTTTATTATTTTATTGAAATGGTAAAAAATTAGTACTGTTTATATACAGAATACAGTTAAATATTAATGTTTTATAACCCTTCACATAACAAAATTCAAGAAAATTCTATCTAAAATTCTAAAATTATTAGTTCATTTAGTGAAACCCTCCATTTTGAATTTTTTAAATTTGAATGATTCTCTGTAATCAGCTACCGCAAAAACCTCCGAGTAACAATTTTCAAGTAAATCTGATTAATTTTTAAGGAACTCCGTAATGTGTTTCTTTTTCTCTTGCACCTCTTGGCGTAAACCCACCCCCTACTTTAAGGGTGCATGCAATCAATTTATCTTTGAGCTCATTTTAAAGAGCAAAGATTAATTGTCAATTTCTGACAATAGCGACGGTTCTACCACGTCAGTGTTTAGCTCTACAATTTTTCAAAAATTGCCAATAACGCTATTTTTAGGGGTTTCAATTCCCTTTTTCTCGAAAACCGCGCAATACGCCTTCGGAAACAGCTGGAGCAAACTTATTTTCACAAAAAAGTCCTAATTTGCAGGGCTGTGTAATCAAAAAGAATCTAAAGGAATCCAATTATTTTATATCATAAATAAATTATTTGCAATAATTACTTTCAATTCTTTTTGAATATTTCAAAATAATCAAAATGAATTATTGAAAATAATTAGATTTTTTTTTGATTATTTTGTAATCGTAATCAATTAGTAATTCGAAAAAATTGTTCATAGAATTATATAATCATTACGATTCTTTTAAAAAAGTAATGTAGTTGATTACTAATCTTAATCTAAATTTAACAGGTATGCTAAATTTTGTTTAATGATTAGATGTCAAAGTCTTGCTATTGGACTGATACAAGATGCACCATAAACATCAACAACTATCGTAATATTTAAACTGCTGTCTGTTGCCTTCTAAATTAGCGAAGCAATTCTGTCACAAAATACACCAGCTCCGAATTCGTCTTTCTCTATGAAATGGTTTCTCAACATCAAAGGCCCTTCTTAGGGCCAAAAAGATTTAAAAAAGGTAGTTTCTTTTTTACACCATTTTGTAACATTTGTTGATTTAATTTTTTATTTTTTTTTGTGTATTTTATCAATTTAGCCCTTAGTAATTTTAATATGTATGTAAGTATTTCAGAGGCCACCAGATCAATCTAATTATCGCAAATTTTGCTTAGACAAAAACATTATTATGAATTAGAGCCAGGAACTTGCAGCTAAATCACAACAAAGCAAAGTCATGGGAGAAATCTGGGCGGGAGCATAATAAAAATTAAGTTTTTCTTAGTTTTCACATTTTGTTGCAGCTACTTTAGCAAAAATGTGCAGCTACTTTGATGAACTTGATCATATTTTCAGTAGCCGCAACTATTGTTGAAGACTGTTTGGACTCCGGAAATGATATATTAGTGAACTCGACCGAAAATATTCACGATGAGGGCACAGCATCTGAATCACAAAAATTTATTTCGTCAACAAGTAGAAAAGGCATATACATATGTATGCCAGAATACTGTATTAGAAATAGTTCATAATGATTGAAAATAAGAAACAAAAAATGAGTTTCGATAAGGATAGAGAAGTGGTGATGAAAAAAAACAAAGCTAAAGGGAAAAGAACTCCAACTAAAAGAAAAATAAATTAATAATCAAACAAACGCAACTCAAAATATTGCAGCTAAATATGGAAGAACGTTGGCTGTGGAAGAGCTTCAACTGTTGTCCATATCATGTATCTCTGATAACTTTTCTTTTTCCGACATGTGCCTACAAATTTTCGTGGAAATTATATATTTTTTTAATTTTTAAATATTTTATTACAAAGTTTTTAATTTAAAAAGCTTATATTATATGTACACATATAAAATTGAATTTTGGTATCAGCTATTGTGCTCTAGTTTGGTGGGAAATAATTATTGTACACAATGTTGTGAACAAATTACGAACAGCGAACGTTGGTAGGTTTACGGTCAGAAGTCAATTACCTGTGAATTACCTCCTCCGCCTCGAGGAGTATAAGGAACAAGGAATTGAATTGTGCTGTCCTATTTTATATATTTTTCTGCATAATGACATTGAGAATGAATATTGGTTTTCAATGACTCACGAGATATTATTTGATCACAATAACCCAATAAAAATAAATTCAGAAACATTTAATCGCGCAAACGCGGGGCCAATTTTGAAAAGAAAGTTGTCAGATGCATATATCGAAATACTAGTTCTAGTGCATTTAGACGAAGAAATCAAAATCATATGTCTCAGTGCTACTAAGCGGAGAATTATTATATCCGTATTGCTTAAATACGGGAATACTGTATTAATAGTTTTTCAGATCAAAATGGAAACAAAAGATCACTTTTGTTTTATGTAATTGGTCTAAAGGATAATTTAGAAAGTCATGACGCTAAAAGTAGAGCACATAAAAAATTTCTCGGTCAAGTGGATTATTTCAAATATTATAATGAAATGGATTTCGTATATCGAAACATTTCGATCTTTTACAAAAATGTCGAGATGCGGTCAAATAGTCCGGGGCTTGCACCAATATTTAGTAAATAATTTATATAAATATGAATAAACTCTATAAGATATTATATTATTAAATTGTTGATAGGTGGAGTTATCGTTTCTACTGTCAGTCGTATAGTTAAAGAAATCATTTGCTTTGGTTTTTTTAATTATATTAAATTTCTATGGAGTGAAAGATAATTGCAGAAAGCATCAACAGAATTTTTTGAAATTGCCAAATTTTCAACAACTATCGGAGCCACCGATCAACATACAAGATTTGGTTGCAAGGTAGCCCGACTTAGCATATTATAAAAATATTTTTAAAAACAGCCGTTTAGAATTCCGTATGGAGAATAGTCACTTTCTAAACGATGTTATTTTAGAGGATTCGTGGTATAAGCAATGCAAATATATGATAACTTCTTTGCTAAATCCAAGTTCAAGACCAGAAAATTCATATAAGGGATTCCAAACTCGTAATCGTAATACAATTGAGAGATGTTTTGGAGTTTGGAAGAGACGAGACACGCAGCTTCTACAGTGTTTGCACTTATCTGTTAAATAAATTGCAACTATAATTAAAAACATTATATTACAGTTTAACTTGTCATTTATTTTAACATCTTTGAAAAAAAAAACAAATTGAATAGAACAATATTCGACAGTGTACTTACATTGGTTGACAAAACAATGGAAACTTTTTCAAATATTCCATATGTGGCCCAAAATTTTAAATAATATCATTTTTATTTATTTTTTTTTTTTTTGTTTTTTTTAATATATCTTTTGTATTCCTTTATTTACTTAAATTATCAAAAAACAAATAACATAATTCATTAAATTCTTAAAAGAGAAGACAAAATTAAAAGTGTTCGGTATTACGGAATTGACAAAACAATGGAAACTTTGGTATTATTTTAACAAACATGGTCTGGATTTTGCAATAATTCAATATTTTGTTGGGTATCCCTTATTTCTTATTACTGCTTCACAGCGCCGCTGCATTCATCCAATTAACGAAATAATAATAATTAATAATATTTTTATAGAAATATAATAATTAATAGAAATATTTTGCCATTAACCGCCTCCGCCAAATGTTCTTTGTTGGTGAAATTTTGGGTCCTTATTTTACGATCTACTATTTCTCATAGATTTTCTATGGGATTGACATCTGGTGATTGGGCAGCCCACTTCAAAACACGTACCTCATTGGATTGTAACCACTCCGTTACAACCCTAGAGGTGTGTTTAGGATCATTGTCGTGTTGCAATCTCCAAAGTAGGGGCATATTTTCCTCAGCGTATGGATAACATCGTTCAATATTTTTCTGTATCCTATGCGTCATGGTTTCCTTTATAATATGAATTGGACCCATGCCTTGCCTTGAAAAGCATCCCCATAACAAAATATTGCCACCGTCAAATTTTACTGTCTTATTTGTGTAATTTGGATCGAATCTCTTTCCCTTTGGTCGTCTTATAAATGTTCTCCCATCACTGTCTCTTAAATTATATTTGGATTCGTCGGAAAAGAGGACAATATTCCATTTCTGTAACGACCAGTTTAAATGTTCTTTGGCAAATTGTAGACGCGCGGAACGGTTCTTTTTAGAAATAAGAGGTTTTTTCACATTACGATAGCAACCAAGACCAGCCTCATTTGCCCTGCGACTAACTGCTCGAGTACTAATTTCCAATTTTAGATTATTGACTACCTCTCGAGGAGCTATTTTTGGGAATTTCTTGAACTTTCTCGCTATGATATTATCTTGTCGGGGAATAGTTTTACAAGGTCTTCCACCTTTATGTCCTGTTTTTACAGAACCGGTCTCACAAATTTTTTTTATAATTTTTTAAACTCTTGATTTATTCATTGAATATTTATCACAGATGCCTTTTTGTTTTAAACCAGCTTTAAAATTGTTAATTATTGAAAAAAGCATTTATGCGAAACAGCTGACTTCGTGCAAATGTATGTATATCAATTTCTTTGCATGGTGTTGCATTCGTGTGTGTTGCTATGTGTTCTGCTTCGTTTTTATTTACATTCTTCGTTGACAGATGTCAAGTTTTTAGCGTTTCTTTAACTACACAAAAATTGTTACGGCAACGTACGTTACGTTTTTACATTTTCTACGCTTGGATAATCAGCGCATTTGTGTGATTATTATTTTCTTCACCCATAGGGTTTAAGTAGGTAAATATTTGTTTTTGCCATATTAATACAAGGACAAGGACGAAATGATCGCAATGAGAATAGGCAGAAATAGATTATATTATATTATTTTCTTAAGGGCTAACATTAGAATAAAATGTTGATTATAAAAAAGTGCTCTCACTCAGCATAAATTGTTGTATATGCGTTAGCTGTACGTTTGTTTGTTAAAATGCATATATAAATCTCGAAAATATGGTTGAAAAGTTGTTTATTTGGACTTAAATACGAAAATTCAGGAACTTCAATTTCAGCCAGAATAAATGAGTTAAAGTTAAATTTTTGTTTAGTGTTGTAAAAAGTTCACAAAATATTTCTTTTTTCCTATAGTTTTCTTGGTGTTTTAGAAAATGATGATAGTATTTATCAAAATTAATAGAATCGTTTTGTTGTTTTTGATGACATTGGGTTCTTCTCCGAACACCATCTTCAAGAACAATATTTGTTTTTCGACTCGAACGATTTTTTATTATAATATTCTTCTCCAAATATTCTCTTTAATGTCTTATTTTTCTTCTACATATATGTACGTAGGGTTATATTCTTCCCGGTATTGAAATGGGAAGTGGCGAAGTCGCCGTGGAGTAGTAGGTAGTGTGTTGGCTTACTATTCGTAAAGCCCGGGTTCGTATCCCAGGTCAGACATCAAAAATGAAATATGAAAAAAAAAATATTTCTTCGGCGACTTCCTCTCAGCAGATTTCTGGCAAAAACTCTGCCATGAAAAAGTTTCTCAAAATTCTGTCGTTCGGAGTCGACGTTAAACTGTAGGTCCCGCCACTCACGTATAAAATTAACGCACACAACATGAGTGGTGTGAGAAGCTAGGCCGTAATCCTGACTGAAGGGTTGTAATGGCCAATCATGTATGTATGTATTGAAATGGGATCCTATTGGGCTCTTTGAACTACGTGTTTTTTCTTTGTTTCCACGTAGTTTCCATTGATATTTGTCCACAGGGGAGCATAAGTTGCACACTTTTTTGAAGAAGTTTGCAAAATCGCATACCTTTGAGATAAAATTGTTTTCTTTAATATTGTGCGTTCAAATAAATTTGTTCATTATTTTTATCACGATGTCTTACATAGTCTTGTTCCTCTATAGTGATAATCTCCTACACCTTAATACTTTAGTTACATCTTCCGTCATATACTTGTTTGCACTTATAGTCAGCATTCTTTTAACCCAATTGAAAAACTTTAGTGTATCGCTGATTGTAATTGCATAATTCATTTGTGTTTTATAAAGTGCAATTGCGTTAGGAATGGTCCAACAGGATTCAATGTCCTTATATGCAATTTTAATTAAGCGAAGCGAACATATATGGATAATAACGAAATTGCACTTTTTCTTTTGCGTTTGCCACAGGCTATAACATGCTGATATATATTCCTCGAGAGAGTGAATTCTTATTTGTTTATTAAACATTCGAATTAATGTACTTACGGAGGCCCAACCAGAATCAACGCAGGTCCTTTTGCATAATGGCCATGAAATTTTATTTTTCTGCGCAGAATACATACAAATAAAGTAAAAACCGTTCTATATTATCTGCATAATGTTATCTTAATAAAGCTTTGGCCACGGAAAGTAATTTTCCACTATCTTTTTCCTCTTTCTTTTCGACTTAGTTTTAAGAGCATACTCCTGTTGCAGTGGACAGTAGACAGTGTTTCTTCCTTAAACAGGTAAATTTCAAGGGGGGTGAATATTTTCTGAATGAATTCGGGAAACGATTTTTCCATTCTCATTTTATAAAGGTCAATGAAAGGATCGTGATCTCTATCCAAACTTCTTAATTGTTCCGAATTTATTTTCCTTGATGTAGAAAGCGAACTTCCTCCATATTGTCAATTAATCTTAAATTCTTCTTTTGTTCCAATAGTCTCATGTTCCGCCAATTTGCTGCCTTCCGTTATTTTATTTCTTGCTTGGCTATCTTTTTGCGGACTACTCAAAGTTAAACGGTGTAGTAAGTGCAAGAATGCTTGAATTCATTCGAAGTACCATAAATTACTGCCTCAATTTCCATTTCTTTAAGGATTAGGGCAAATCGAAATTTACCACAACGTTTTGAATAATATATACATTTTGCATTAAGTTGAAATTTTGTATAATCTTTGTTTTATCTGTGGCTGGTATAATTTAAGGGGCAACTTTGACTGAATTTGATTCTTTGATTGCTTAAAAAAATGCCATACAGATACATAGTTTCGTGTTTTATTTAAATTTATCTGCTTTTTAGAAGAAAAAAGAGCGTCACGAATGTGGTTATTCGTTAAAAAAATTAATTAAAATTAAAAAAATAAAATTAAAAATTCTTTAAAATAATTAAATAACGAACTTTTTATAAATAAGAATACTCAAAAAACATATTTTAAAGATTAAAGTGCATGCAAATCTACAAGTGTTCTGTAAACCAATTTAGAAATACATATACGTAAAATATAGTCAAATTGTAATAAAATTCAAACGGTTTTAATAAAATGTTTGCAGAGCCGACGAGCTCGCCAGAGCAGGTGCACTACTTCCGGCATCCTCTTCAATTAACTTGGGAATGCCACTTACCTCTTTCAAGTTGGTGATCGCGCAGAAATTCTTCCGAGGCGCCAATCTATCCTTCATTATTGAGGAGTCCTGCAGAACCGCTGAGGAAGAGGAGACTGTTATCCACTTTCTTTGTCAGTGCCCATCTCTTGCGAGGTGCAGATATAAGTTATTTGGCTCTCCAACCCTTGTCAGCTTGACGGTGCTATCGTCCATTGATGTCAAGGATGTAGCCTCGTTTATAAAGCTTTCGGGCTGGTTTTCCAGCGTGGGGTAGTCGTGCCTAAAATGTGCAGCCCTTGCGCTGACCAACTTCTCCCTCCCTGGTTCGGAGGAACAGAGACTTCGTTCACCTGTGGCGTCACAACGGGCCGCTATATGCATGCTCAAGTGAGCTTTTGGTATCAAAGGTACCCGCTGACCTAACCTAGCCTAATAAAATGTTTCTTACCATTCTTGCTCTGACTTCCATAAACAGCCATATCTACATGCGTGAACCGGTATCGGGCATCTCATAACGATAAAAGCAAAATGTTTTTTGTACATTTAAAGTATGCAACCACCGAAAATTTTAACAGATCACGTTTAAGGGTTTAACATAAAATTGTAATGGAAAAAATCAGCAAATATAAAAAATTGGAGCATGAAATCAGCGTTCCATTTTATATCCCATACGTACCTGAGTACAAAAGAATAGTAATAAAAATATAATTAAATAAATAATAAAAATTACCTTTAATAATGCATTAAACGTCTGGAGAGAATTATGGGAAATTGGTTCATGGTGGAAACATTACTCTTATGGGAATTGTAGTATAAGGTGTACCTAATAAAACCTAATCGGTGGTATACTCCAAACGATTTTAGAATGCGAGTAATCGGGTATGAAAAATTCACTATGTTAACCGGAGAATTCCATACACCAAATTTCCATGAAGGTAACTGTCGTCAGACCTAGTAAATAAAAGGTTTGGGAATTTGAGAAATTTCTTCATTTTGTGATTTCATCAATGGTTTTTAAATAAAAAAATAAGAAAATTAACAATAAAATAATATAACAAAAAACTCATATAATTTCACACAAAATTTTGTAGAGTTATTATTTTTTAACATTTAAATTTAATCAATATACGTATGCAAGGTTTTTAAAGTTTATGAAGCAAACATCTGATTTTTAATAATTTATTTATTATGATTTATTAATATGTTTAATTTAAAATATATCACTATATATCAATTCATTTTTTAATTCTAATTACTCTTCCAATATTCGGGAAATTGCCTTTGCATTATTTCTTTTTAAATCAATTTGGTTTCAATATATTTTAACTAGAAGTATACGTAACGGAGTTCATCTGCTTTAATTCGGAAAAGCAATTATTTAACAGTGCTGTATAAATATAAATGTCTTCATTGAAACGAATTGGTATCGATTTATTTGCATATTTATAATGGATGTTTTCACACTGAATGGTTTTAAGTAGGCTTTATAAAATACATCCTATTTTCGATGTACTATATCAGAGCTACCAACATTGAAATGCCGAAAACAGCTGAAAGAAAAAAAAAAACAAATATAAAAATACAGAAAGCCGGTTGTGTGAAGTACTTGATTTCCAAGCACTTCACTTTTTATAAATAGATCCACTATTTTAAAGTATTCTTTTACAATATTTGGAATAATTTTTATTTATTGTTCATTTCTTAATTTTTCTTATTTTTCCTCCCTTTAGCTTAACAATCACTTCTATCTTATTGGGTACTCATAATAACGCAAAATAATTTATCTGCCCGTTAAAATCGTCCCTTTAGTTAACGGCAAGTTGAAATAATGGCCCTAAGACTTAAAAATGAACTCAGTTTTGTTCCTCAAACTTTATCAGAAAAAATATGTTGCAAGACTGGTATTTATATAGGACTTAAGGCCATGTCAGATAGAACTTTTGCTTCGCGCTGCGTTACAAATTCGCTTTGACATTTAAGATAAATGTACATGTTTATATGGCACTTGTCACATAAAGTGCATTTAACGCAATGCAAAGCAAAAAGTTGGGCATTTCAGCTGTAGATTGTTCTGTAAATATTTTTGGCATATTTGCGCGCAAATTTTATTTTTTTAATATTTTTCCTTAAATTAAAATTAAACTGCTCCAATGCTTCGTCCATTAGCAGTACAATTATAAGTAAGTCCAATAAATCCTCCAAATCCATTTTTAGTCTTTATTTAAAAACAAAACCACTTTTAAAAGATAAACAAACAAAGCTGGTGTTGTCAAAGTTTTTGTTGTGTCATACACCTTTTGCTTTACGCTTTTCTGTCAAAGTTATAAACGTCACGCAAAGCAACAAAGTTTTATCTACACTTTAGTGTAGAATTTTCTAGTGATAATCCGTTAACAATAAACTTTAAAGGTACAGTCAGATATGTCAAATGTTTGCCACAATTTTGTTTGCCCGAAATATGACTCAAACAACTAAAATTTTGTTTTGTGGTCACACTACGCACATTTATTTTCCCATTTTTGTTTCATCAAATAACGGCAAACAAAAGTTTGGGCAAACATGTTTGTTGAAAAAAATACATATACACATTTTCATCCATAATGGAAGACGAATATTTTCTTGTTTTGTGGTGCGGAGCTTCTGTGATATTCTGCGAAAAAAAAGAAAACCGACGGTGGGTTCGAAGATGGGTTCAGCGCAGAAAAGAAGGATGCACAGAAAAATTATTAAAAGAACTGCGGTTGGAAACCCCTGATTTATATAAAAATTTTCTGCGTATGAATGCAGGGAATTTTGACCATTTGGTAAGTTGCTATACTAAACATTGATCACTAATATATTTGTATTCTTTCACAGCTTCAGTTGGTGGCACCTCTTATACAACGAAAAACAACAAAAAACAACCAATTTCTGCAACTGAACGCCTTGCGGTGACTGCGCTACTTGGAGACTGGTGAAAGCTTCAGATCTCTGCAGTATATGTTTAGAAATCCTTATAATACTATTTCAGGGATTATAACCGAAGTATGTGATGCTATTTATAAAGTTTTACAACCTACTTATTTAAAGGTAACGTAATATACATAGTTTCGTTTCATTTCTATACGCTACAGTATGACATCCTATGCTCTTCTTTATGATAAATTTCAGGTACCATCAGCTGACCAAATTGCATCGGACCACTAGATGGAAAACACATTGTAATGATTGCGCCATCTCACTCTGGAAGCGTTTATTATTACTACAAAGGTATTAAACAACAAATGTACTTTCTTGCAGTTTTTTTTTTTTAGGAACACATAGCATTGTTCTTATGCCCATTTCCGATGTATGTTACAAGTTCTTGTACATTGACGTAGGATCAAATGGAAGAATTTCGGATGGTGGAATTTTTCGAAAATGTGCATTTAATGAGGCCTTGAAGAGAAATAAACTTAATTTACCTCCTCCAAAACCACTTTGCCTGTTTCTTATGTTCTTGTAGCCGATGATGCATTTGCCCTAACTCCAAACATATTAAAACCATTTATCGCACGTAATATGAATGTAATTCAAAGAATTTTTAACTATCGGTTGTCTAGAGCACGAAGGGTAATAGAAAATGCATTTGGAATAATGTCTACCAGGTTTCGTGTAATGCGTACCCCTATAATGCTAGAGCCATCAAAAACAAGACAAATTACTCTTGCGTGCTGTGTATTACACAATTACTTAAAGAGTTCAGTGTACTTCAACTCATATCTTGTTGACCATTATTATGACGATGGCTCCGTTATACAAGGTGAATGGCGCAATAATCAAAACGGCTTATTTCAATATTTTATTTATTACTTATAATACTAAATAACAATAATAATAAAAAATTTAATAAAAAAACATATATTAATATATACTATTACTAAGTTCAACTGCTGATTTCGCTGCTGCTTTCTTTTTTGGCTTTGGAAAGAAATCGAATAGAGTAGATGCAGAAAACTTTTTCAACTGGAGTCTTCCATCGATAAGTGGTATAAAAGCATTGTATTGAGCGGTACCATTAATTGTTATAGCAGCGTCGAATCTACTCTTCAGTGTTTTTAATGTTTCCTCATGATCATCTTTGCTACTAAAAACTATTTCAGTTTCTTTGCAATGGTTCTTTGCCCATCGGAATAAAGCGTTCGCGATCTTGATGAGAGCACTGCAGGATATACCTTGCTGCATTTCTTTTGAGATTTGCTCCTATGCCATCACATGTTCCTTTGCCATGTGCAGTTGGATGAAAATGCCATTCAGCTGGAATTTCAAAATCTTTTTCGTGAGCTATTTTTGTTTTTAAAATGTTGACGAGCTCCATCCGAAACGTATATCTTCTCCACTATAAATTTAGATTTCAGATAATTTAGAATTATCTTCTGGTATTCATAAACTGCAGCGTTATCATGTTTTAAATCATCGGATATGGTTGCCATACTTTTGTGTTCCAGTTTTTCATTTTCTATGGCATCCTGAATAACATATCTATAGTTCTCTGCGAAATCATATGAAATCACGAATTCACCAGACTTCAAATGTGTCTTCAAATCAATCAAAAATGACCATTGCTGTTTGACTAAAAAGTCATGGGTTCTCAAATTTAGCAAACCTTTGCAGATTTCTTCCACAAAATCATCCACATTTAAAATTACTGTTTTTAAGTTACATCTTTCAGTCTGAAGCCAAGATTCAAATTTTATCTCATCAATACATTCTCGATCAAAAGAGTTCATTAAATTCTCCTTAATGAATGTGGTCTCCGGGCAATTTGAACATTCGCCTAAGTGGTATGAAGTTGTTACATAAGTACACATAGTCAATTTAAGGCAATCACTGTAATCGTGCAAATCTTCTGAGGAATCATCTGTCAAATACTTTAAGATGATTTCCTTCAACACGAGTTTAACATTTTCATGGTAAATGCAATGCTTTGGCCTGTTGGGTAAATTTTGTAAAACCAATTTTGACGTCCTTGTGTTCAGATTGAAATGTTGCTTATAACTCATTCAGGTTACAGAGAACCATCCTCTTCTGCATTTGGACTCTCTGGCCATCGATTCGAACAGACACCCAGTCTTTCATTCCTGGCATCAATCGACTCATATCATCTCGCTGATAAAATTGAGTTACTAGAGCTTCAGTTTCACACGCTAAAGTTTTTCCCTTCTTCTCGTTTGGAAGTGTGAATCCCATGCTCAGCAACCAAGTTTTTAGCAATTCTTGCTTTTCGTTGAGAGGTTCCAAACTCTGTCATTATTTTTGAACAACTCCATGACGATGCGGCAAGAGTAAGAAGTTGAATTTTTTCAGATCTACTCTGTGACGTTTTGTACTTCTTTTTATTTGTTTAAAAACTTCTACTGCATCCTTGTGATGTTGATTTTGGCACTCATTATTAGGTCTTATAGGTTCTACTGAAAAGTTAGAACAAAAATCATCTCCTGCAGAACTGTCATCATTTTCAGAATTGATTTTGTTCTCATCTGGAATAACCGGTAATGTGTCCAACTTTCCCATCATCGTTGGGAATTTTTTCAATAAGTTGTCGGAAATATTTCGCATATCTGATGATCTGTGTTTCTTTTTGTTTAAGGGATTACAACAAAAAGAAGTCAACATTTCCTTTTTGGAAGCGGAAGCCATTGTGAAGATTAATTAGTAAATAACGCACGTCCAAACTTTAACACTGTTTATCAAAAACTAATTTCCAAATGTCCTTAGAATGCAAATACTTTTTAAGATCATTTAGGTAGTACGGTTTCATGCCAAATATTGAAAAATCTTATTCTTGAGTTAAAAAATAATTTTTTTGATAGATATCCCACTCGCATCCCATTAAGCGATTATAAAGGCCTTAAAGGAAATTGTATAAGATTTCTTTTGAGAAAAAGAAAAAAAAAATAAAAAAAATAAAATTTTTAATAAATTAAAAAAATTATTTTTGGAAAGATTTTTTTGGAAAATTTTTGCTAGGACCAATATGTGAAAAGTTACACACATTTTAAAAAAACCCTGTATGCCCAAAATGTCCAAATTTGACCCCCTCTAACTCCGGCAGTTCTTGACTGATAGAGCTGAAAATTTGTGTCTGGCCTACTATCCGGTAGTACTAACCTTGGTTCAAATTTCATCGGAAGACATCGATTTTAAAAATTGGGTCACCTGACACGAAATTGCACATATTTTAATTTTAAGTAATTTTGAAATGAATACAATACATACAATAAAAAAATATAATAACGTAAAAACAAATTTTATTTAAAAATTTTCATGACATTCAAGCTGTAGTATCCCTTCCTGTTCAAATACAAATGCTGCAACTCCTTTGCGGGTGCTACAATTCGCACATGCGTTCCATCTATACAACCAATTATTCCTGGGAAACGTGTTCCTGAATAAAAGGTTGTTTTACTTGTATTTTTTTCCTCCTCTGTCATCCTGGTGTTTATCCATTTCTTGCAAAATTTTTTTCAAAGAATTAAAATTTCTTTTAAAATGCAGCAAACAGTGGCACACGACACACCATTATTAAAATCGGTTAGTTGTTGCAGCAAAAACATAAAACCATCTTTATTGATGCGAAATTTTTTTTACAAAACTGAAAGAAATGTTATAAACAATGTTGATTTTTATAATTGAACAATTTTACTTACTCAGTATCTGGTAATTCCAAAGAGTTGGAATTGTCCCGAATTCCTTTCATAATGCGTGCCATTTGCGTTTTCTTGGTACCCTCATCATCATCAAAGAACAACTCAAGATCCGAATACAAACTCGTCACTAAGATCCATTATTTGTATTTAAACCTTTTATTATTTATTTTTAACTGTTCTTTTAAACTTCACTATTGTATATTCTCTATTCACTATGTGCTTAAATTTAATTAACGTAATAATTTTTGTTTTCAATTGACAGTTTTATACACTCAGGGATGTATTTTAAAGGAAAAGTATACTAACATTGAAGAACAACCCTGTGACATACACAACATCTAGATGTTGTGAACCATAACCAAGAAAGTAATAAATGTTGTGTTGTCCCTGTTACAACATAATCGGGGCCCTAGTCTTCGTTTGTGAAACTCAAACCTAGAAGTGTAAAAATAATATTAGTAAAAGCAACAATTACCAAAATGAAGTCTTGGTTTTCTAAATATGATTTTATAAAAACTTACCCAAATTCTATTTTCGTTCCTCTTCAATGCACTGCAGGAAGAACATTGTCAGGCTTTTCCTTACAAACGCGTTAAGCGTTTTAAGTTCGCTCACCAAATAATTTGAAAAATTAAAATACATTGTTTCTATTTTAATTTGCATTGATACTGAAAAACTTATCCGTTGATGTAAAAATAAATTAAAATTTTACGTGAGGACTCAAACTTTAATTATGTGTGAATACAATGAATTAAAAACGATATTAAAAGGCATTACATATATTCCATTATTTTTTAACTTTAGTGTTATTTCAATCGTTTTTTAAAAATTTTGGTAAACAAGTAGACAACACTGCCCAATACAGCTGTATTTGCCTCTGTTTGCCCTTACGAAAAATGTGTAAGAGCAAATAAATATTTGCACAAAAATCATGAAAATATTTGACACAGGGTGGTTTAAAAATTAAAACATTCTTGTTTGTCACGCAAAATTATTTTCTGATCACATTATGGCAGACAAATATTTTACGTTTTGTGTTAAATATTTTTTAGATGTGACCGTACCATAAGTTAGTAAATTACTTTTATGTTCAATAGTCGCTGTAAAATATTCACATTTAAGGTTCATTTCTCAAATTGTTGGTGCTGTTTTACATTATAGCATATATAGAGGTTCAGCAGTTTTTCCATCACAATGAAAGTAAGTTTGTAGTATTTGATTTGTATATTAAAAAAATTTGCTCGCAATCCATTTCTGAATATTTCAATAGGATCTTTCAAATAGATCTTGTAAGTTATTAAGATCTCTAATTTCCAATATAGCTTTTATATATAAGCATACGAAAATTCCACAATTAAAGGCATCTTTTGATAAATTTATTTATAAATTTTTAAAAAATTTTAGTCTCTAACTTCGGTTTTTAATTTGAAGATTTCGAAAAAGTTGTTACAGTCACCTTGAATACAGTTGAAACAGGAGAAAGTTTTATTCTTTGTGTTTATAAGCACCCTGTCGTACACTCAGTTGACTTTAAATTAACTTAAAACCAACTATTTCTCAAGCAGTGGTGGTTGACACTTGGATTACTTTTATATGAAAATGAATGACTATTTTAACATTGCGATGTCCTAGGAAGTAGTCAATTGTCCGACTCTGCATTACTTTTAAATTAATTTAAAGTTAGTTACTTAGCAGTTAACTTAAAGAAAACCTATTTGTAGCTAGCTATAAACTTACTACTTTTAATTAGCTTTAAGCTAGTTTTTTTTTAAACTGACTATAAGTTAGCTAAATTTCAGTGAATGAAAAGTCAGTTATTTACACGTTGGCTTTAAACTCACAATAATAAGCTATCATATTAATTATTCGAAATGAAACAGATTTTTAAAATTTATATTTTAATAGAAAACAAAAGTTTATTCATGTGAAAAGAAAATAAATAAATTAATAAAATAAATAAATAAAAAAAAATAAATTAATAAATAAAAGAAATTCATTTCAATACATCACAAGTAATATTTTGCACATTTGTTGGTAAAAAAGATAAAAAGAGTTTCTAAATATAACATTTTCAAATATTTTAATTTTTTTGATTTGCGTTCTTATTTTTAATGCACTTATCATGAATACAACTTTTTTATTCTTTTTAAGGCGTTACGCAGCTCAGTTTCCACATCCTGAGAGCCGAATGATCGACAGGCATCTGTTTAAAAAATATGTATATAAATTTTTACATGTTTTAAGACTTGGTTGAAACTTATATTTTCAAATTAGCACTTACCTGTTAAGGCGTCATAAAAAGCAGCAAAGTCTTTTAAATGCTTTTTACCATGAACACCATCCAAGTTTATGTCCATACACAAATTTGGTGACATAATTTCCGTAAGCTTTTTTGGCAAGCGGCCCTTTAATATTATTTCACTTCACTTCAAATAAAAACACTTCAAACCTTGCGAATTTATGTATTTTTTAATTTAGTGTATTTTTTTAATTATTTTACGCAAACAATAAATTTTTAACCAAAAATATAAAGCGAACAGATGACACGCGGTTTTGTTTATTAATCAAACGCCTAAGACGTTAGTTATCTATAGCCAACGGCGTTAAGAATTGGAGTGTTTGTATACACTTTGGTTAATGTAAATTTTGCATTGCGTAGTAGTTAGCTTTAAGTTAGTCGATACAAGCAAACTTAAAGTTAATTTTTTTTGTAGTTAGCTACTCATTTGACGGCAGGGCACTAATCTGAAAAGATGTCTGTGTAAACTGTGAATGAAATGTGCTACTTGGTTGGAAAAGTAGTAACAAGTGCTCTTTATAAAAAAATTGTCTTCTGCACATTTCGAATCAAATTCATTGGACTAATAGATATATGTAAATATATCTCTTAAAAGTTGTATAATTCTTGTTTCGAATTGGGACTATTGAACTCTATCAAATCTATTTCTGTAGGAAATGTATTAAAGTCCAACTGATAAAGATTTTCATATTTTAAGAGGAGACATCTTTTATCCTTTAATGATCTCATTAATTCCTTGTACCTTTTTACTTATTTATTATTAATCTTAGCACAAAAAGATACTAACTCACAAATGAAAGTGCTATGGAAGTAATACACAAAAATAAAGTGATAAAAATTATCGATAATAAAACTGAAGAAATATATTATAAAGTGTACAAATAAAAATGAATAAAAACATGTCATAATCATACCTGTTAAGTAATGATTAATAATCGTAATGATTAGTAATTAGATTACTTTTTTTAATTGTGGAATAATGATTACAATTACGATTATTTCTGGTTTGAATAGTAAATGAAATAGTTAACAAAAAAGTTAACATCAAACAATTACACATATTGAAAATTCGCCTTCGTTAACACTAATTTTTCAAACGAAAAATCAGATAATGATTCTCATCTTGGGCTGTTGACGATCCCGGCAAAAGAAAATAGTCGTTTCACTGGAACTGAAGACGTTAGGTACATGTTAAAATATGTATATGCTTGTTTTAGCAAATCATATTTTTCCCAATTCCCATCTGTACTCTATTCATCGTTCAAATAACTAAAGAACTGATGTGTTACAGTGGACTGTCGGTCAGGTTTAATATGTTCTTCTGGAGTAAGATTTGGTAAACTTAGCTTAAGACACAGACTATTCATGTTGTCTTTATACCTAATTACTTTCTCTACTGCGACAATGAGTTCCATCTAGTAACAACGGGCAAAAGTGACACCGATCCAAAGTGCTCTGCAATTATTTCCAAAGACTTTCACCACTTGTACTTTTTCCACAGGCTGTTGCATTTAGCAAATGCCTATAAAAGTTAATAGAATTTGACAAGTATATGACAAATTTATAATACAAAAGGGATTTTAATTACTCTGATATTTTGAATGAACAGTGGCTGATCAGTTTTCAAAATTTTGTTAAAATCGGTTGAAGCAAGCAAATTCAGAGTATGGCTGCAACATCTTTGCTATGTAGGCAACCACATCTCATTATGAAAGACTGGCAGATTATCATCAATGTTATCTTCGAAAATATAATATTCCACTCCGAAATTTGAACCGTTATCCGTACAGTTACAACAATGTTGGAGCTACTTAGGCCAAAACAAGTGTTAATTTCTATTATAATCTGTGCAATGTTTTTCCTAGCAGTCTTTCTTTACAATGACATGTAGACCCTAAAAAGGTTCTATGGTTTGCTGACTGTTTCGGGGGAATTGAGGTAAAATATCAAAAATAAAATATTTTGTTTGAGCCACAAAAAATACACAGAAGTATTAGAAAAATGCAAAGTTAATTATTTCACAAATAAAACGTACCTTTCTGTTTGGGAGTTGATTGAGAGTGAGATCAATTCTTTTCTTTGTTTTCTTTTCTTCTTTACAATCCACATTAACACAGACCAGTTAAATCACAGACCGAATGTTTGCTGTAGTATAAAAAAATTTGGGAGAAGACATATATTTCTTTATATTTTATACCATGAAGTTGTATTTTGCCCTTAAAGTTGGATTCACCCAATTTTGTTACGAAACAATTTTTTTTATGTAGTTTGACGTTTCTCTTTTTGAGAGAGAGCGAAAGAGAGTAATATTGTGGGACAATTTCAGCTCGAATTGGTTTAATTTTAATTTTTGTTCTGAAACAATCGTACTGTGCTGCCAGATATTTTAATTTTTTAGGTAAAATTGAACTGAGCTGCCACATCATACTATATGTGTATTTGTATGTATGTAAGTATAATAAAATAGAGAGCGGTTGTTTAAAATGGATTGAAATGCATGAAATGGATTGATAGCACTGAAGCTTATTTCGGAAATAAAAGACCGGGCAGAGAATGTTTATATGATATGAGTAACAAAAATTACAAAAATAATCATATGAAACAAGGTGTGTGATCAGCAATAGCAACCTCTATTGGAATGGGAAGTAAGTTAAATTTTGTTGATAAGTATCAAAATCGTTCAATAAGTTGTGCTTAATTAATTGTAGGAAGCGAATACCAAGTATTTTGGAAGAGTGTGCGTAGGAGGTACAAAACTGCTAAAAGCAAATACAGTGGAAGTGAGCGTTTGGAGCTTAGAGGCTTCTTAAAAGTATTGGTGACGGAAATGGAATATTTTCAAAAGTTCTGGGAAGATGATTGAAAACCATTTTTTTTTCATAGTATATTCTTAATAATTCATAGTATATTCTTAATATTCTTTAATCATTCAGGCCTAGTGTGACAAATTATGTTGACTCAAGCACAAATAGTTTCCGTGATTTGTTTGATCAAATGGGTGAGGATTCTAAAATCAACGATACGTTGGCAGAATTTGTAGAATATCCGACAGACAGTAGTCAGTCCATATGTTCACCTCCTTCTACGCCAAAGGAAGCCCAAAAACGGAAACGATTGGTTGGCTGACGCAGAAGCAAATTATGAGGAATCGTTAAAAACATTGAATGAATTAGCATCGTCTGTAGTCCAATCCGAAGCTGAAAAAATTGATCTCTTTTTAAGTTTGCAAGAAGAATTTTCAAAGGTACCTGAAAATCAAAAGAGTGCATTAAAATTAATGGCACTTGTAATTGAGCACCAGAGTACTTAATTAGGCATAAAATGAATTTAGTTTTATCTTTTTTGAAATGAATTTATGTCTTTTAACTCTTTTTGAAATGAATTTATTTTTGAATATTAATTTAAATAAAATTTAGTATGTGAGAAACCAAATAAAAAAACAATCAATCGTATTATTTTTATCATGTGTTATGTTTTTATTTAATTTTATAAAATTATATGTAAGTACGTAAAATATACATACCAAAGCAACCAATTTTCCTCCTTTCTTTTAGCAGCTTCTTAACTGCAATCCTCATTTCTAATTTGTTTTTCATATATTTATATATCTTGCAATTAAACGAGCATTCTCCAAATCAATGGCTATTAACAGAAGCACTTTACGTTTATCCAATTATTTTCCACTAAGATTTCTTTTAATTTACAATTTCTTGTAACACAATAAAAAATATGACCACACAAGTCAAGAAAACAAACGAATTGGAATCATCTGCTACTCTGCTGCCTAATTGTAAAGCCGAAAGTCCATACCATCCTTTTCATGCGCATTGCGAATCTTGCTTTCTATGCCGATTTTATTGCAAGTTACACACAATGCGTTTATGCGACTGGTTTTTTTTTTTTGATCAGCTGTTGTGGTAAACAACAAACAAGCGAACAAGAACATTTTTGGAAAAAATAGAAAATCAAATTGTAATTTTAAAAGAATTTATGACATTAATTTCAAATTTATGAGTTTATTTAAATTTATGAGTTTACATTTGAAAAACGCTCATAACATAAAAGGACAGGTCAATTTAGAGGGAGAAAAAAATATTTTAATGTTTTGCGAATCAAATGTGTTAGAAGCAACAGATATACAGAGTGAAAACTGGCAGATAAAGTAAAAAAATTAAATGTAAACAAACATTTATTTTGTGTTAAAAAGGGGAAAATTTGGAATATTTTTTAATTTCGTCAATGAAAAGTTTAAAGATTCTTAAATATTTAAATATTAATCGAAATGTTGGTGAATTTCGGTCACAATGAGTATAGTTTCTTGAGCAAGAGTTAATTAAGCAGCTAAATATAATAAGATCAAAATAAGACGTACTGCTCATAAAAAATTGTTCCTGCTGAAAGTTGCCAAAATTTTTTAATTTCTTGGAAGGAAAAATTAAAAATTGTTATTAGTTGTTTTTATTATTAATAGTTTTACACAAAAATTACATTGTATTGCGCTGTTAAGGCCTACGAAAATCCTCAAAAGAACACAAGACGAGTGTTTTCAGTAAATTTATCCTCCATTTTTCTTGTTTCCAAATTAATAAATTCAAAATAGATGACACTCAGTACATAAAAACAATCATATACATACATATGTATAAACAATCATCATATACATATTTTGTTCATGAAAGAAATTTGTTAAAAAATGTATTTTAATGTATTTTCCTCTTAAATTAGCAATAAACTTTATTATGAAATATGTGTTTATTAATATTTTTATAATACAAATAAAGAAAAATGCGAAAATAGTAATACACTATTTAAACATATTTGTAGAAACCATTCACAATAGTATATAATTTGGCATGCCAAGTTTAAAAAACTGCTGACATTTTCCAACACTGCATTATTCGCACAGAAAAGTAGAAAGTAATCCTACTTTGTATGCGTCTATGCATATTATGCTTTTTCTTCTGTAACTTGTCACAATCAAATACACTGATTCTACTTTTTCGGTATACGCATGTTATGCAAAACGCATGGTATGGACTTTCGGCTTAACACTAACACGCATCGTTTACAAAAATATTTCATATGGTAACCTTGTTTTTACAACACAATTGTTCGAAGTGGGTGAATCGTTTCAGAAAAAAACTCTAAAAAATCGAACAAAATTTGTTCCGAAACAATGGGTGAAACCAACTTAATTTTTTCGACGCTGTTTGTCTGGTCATCAACTTTATATCCGTATGTTGAAACCGATTTACGAAAGATTCCTTATCAAGAATGGAAAGGGGCAATGCTGAGCCGATAATTGCGAGTAGCAGTTTTTCATTAATCACAGGTTGCGCTCTATCACCGTTACGATTACCTGTTTTATAGCTTTTGTACTTTTTAAAAAGTTCAATATGCTTGACTTGCAAATGTTTAATGAATTTTAAGTCACTTCACTGGTTCTTCTTATCACGCGATGGCAAGAAACACACTTAGCACATGTTGTCTTATGTAATCTGCAATAAGTTTTATAAATATAGACTGAACTTGAACTGAGTAGCTAAAAATCTCACTTTTTCTACTTCTGTATAAAATTCGGTTTTAAAAATTGTTTTTTGGAAATTCAAACCAATTTTTTAACAGATAATTCCGATTCAGATTTAATAAAGGTTGATTGATTCTGCTTCTTCAGTGGTAGCAAAAGTCCAAATTTATGTGCTTTTCTGGTATGAACAACTATGTAAAGGGTCCGTCAAATAACCATTTTTTATAAATGCTTTAAAAAAAAACTACTGAATATTTTCTCAAATTTCTTTTTTTATTTGAAACTACAATTAATAATGGAAAATAATTTCATTCAAATGGCTGCCTCGGCTGGCCATGCAGTAGCCTCCACCAGAAGATGCCGATTGTGGCAAAAAAAATCATCTTTTCAGATGAAGCTCGTTTTGATCTTGGCGGATATGTAAACAAGCAAAATTGTTGCATTTGGGGCACAGAAAATCCGCACGCATACATTGAAAAGACGACGCACCCAAAACGAGACTGTTTGGTGCGGATTTTGGTCCAGAGGCATAATTGGGCAAGGAGTGGCCGTTACAGTCAATGGCGATCGTTATCGAGCCATGTTGAATGAATTTTTGGTCACAAAAATTTAAGAGTAGGATATTGGCAACATTTGGTTTCAACAGGACGGCGCTACGTGCCACACAGCCGAAGCTACACTCGATGTTTTACGCCTTGTTTTTGAAGATCGCATTATCAGCCGCAGAGCTGATGTCGTTTGGCCACCTCGGAGCTGCGATTTGACACCGTTGGACTATTATTTGTGGGGTGTCGTCAAAGATAAGTGTTACGCTGACAAGCCAGAGACAATTGACGCTTTAAAGGACAATATTCATGAAACCATTGGTGAAATACAGCTGCACACAATGGATAATGTGCTTAAAAATTGGACCGATCGTGTAGGCTACTGCATGGCCAACCGAAGCAGCCATTTGAATTAAATTATTTTCCATTATTAACCGGAAGGATTGTACTTTCAAATAAAAAAAGTTATTTGACGGACCCTTTAGTAGAGGAGTACCTGCTTTTTTAATTATTCTCTAATTATTTTCCTTCCCACTGCTGACAATTTTGTTGTGTATATTTGTGCAAATATAACATCCTTGTGTAATGTGAAATCTGTCATATTCTTTTAAAAAGTAAAAACATCGCGCATATAATTGCAGTTAAGTAATGAATACTATATTATTAATTTTTTTTAATAGATTCTTTAGTGTGATCTTTCAAGTATGGCACTGCGTCATCAAATTTATTTTTTTTGAAGACAACAAGGCCTAGCTCATATCAGAAAATTTTTAACTTCGTAAATAATAGGAGTAATTGAATTTTCTCGTAAAATTGGAGACTTATTTGATATTTTGATTGATATTATTCAATATTTTTCTACGTATAGTGCGATACGCGTCTATATTATCAGAAATGCAGTTTGAATCATTTGTGTTTGTTGGGTCTAAGTCCGAAGTTGCTGTCTCAGTCTTCGTAGGTGAAAGAACACTGTCTAAGGAATTTCGAAAAATTAAATTATCCGTTTGTTTCGAAAGGTTATAGGGCGAGGATGAGTAAATCGTTAAGTAAAAGTTTTTATGTTAAAAATAAATGGTATTTAGGGTTTTATTTTTATTTATTTGTTTAAAAAACGTTATAAAATACATCTGCAATGAAATTTGTTTTATAATATGTGTATTTAATTCGTTGCATTCGCAAATATACATATATTTCTGTTTATATTCATAAAATAATATTCTTAAGTTCATGTACAATTTTGTTCACAATTACACAGTGCGACACTCAGAAGATAATGTAGTGAGTTTTTAGAAATTACATTTTTTAAATTTGTTTTTTTTTTGACAATTTTATCTGGTTTATTTGATCATTTCATAATTATGATCATAATAATGAAATGAAAAATGATATTGTAATTGAATTCAGTTAATGTTAGCGGTAGTAATTAATTAGCAATGTTGAATACACCTACATGTGCGCAAATTAAAATACGCACCAATACTTTACTTTGCGTAGTAGTTACGTTCCAAAAAACCCGACGTAAAGTGAATTGTGGTTTTCTATTGCCAACCATGTAAAGATCGAAGATTGGTTCCAGGGTTACAAAAATACTACTTTTTAAAAAGAAAATTCACCAAAGTAAACATTTAGAAAACAAAAATAACATAATATGAACAAATGCATAAAAAGAACAAATTTAATTAAAACAAGATAAAAAATTCAATTAAATCAAAATAAAATATTCAATTAATTTATGGAAAACAAAATAAAAATTAATCACTGCCTATTGTCGTAAGTCGGCTTTTTTCACAAAAAATTGGTAGAAGGTTTGCTGAACAGCTTTTTTTTTCAACGTAAAATAAATTTCCTTGTAGCAATTGGTATTCGTAGCTACCGCCTGGAAGATTTTATAACTCCTTCCGCTGTCAGGACCGTTCTTTAAAAAATCCCCATAACTTCTGCAATCAATCACACCGCCTTGGAAATTTGTTTGTTATATTTTGTTGTTCAGAGATTTCTATCGGATGGTCACTGTCATTTTCTTCATTAGCAAATTGCAATTCCAGTTGCAATAGTTCTTCATTAGGCAATTCTTGGTTGTGCGATGTTAGCAATTCTTTTATGTGAGTCTCCTCCAAACCTTCAAAATTACAATCTCTAGCTAAATTAGAAATTTCATGACGAAAAAAAAATTATTACTAACTCAGCAGCGACGCAACTTCGAGAAAACGCAAAACGAAACGACACTACGCGAGGTATTGGTGTAATTAGAAATTCATAATTCATGTAAATTTTGGTGTTCCGTTGCTAGGAGTGCAATAAATAAAAAATATATAAAAAATTCGAAATGTGCTAAACTAGTATTGGTATGAGATATATTACGTTTTCGGTAAATGCCCTGCCGTCAAATGAGTAGCTAACTACAAAAAACACTAACTTTAAGTTTGCTTGTATAGACTAACTTAAAGCTAACTACTACGCAATGCAAAATTTACATTAACTAAAGTGTATACAAACACTCCAATTCTTAACGCCGTTGGATATACAGTTTGTCAAAAAAATCTTTGCACATAGAGAAAAATAAAAAAAACTTCGAAAAATTCATTGATTTCTAATATAAATAACCAACTTTTTCATTTTTTTCAAACAGGATTTTATAAACATATGTTTTGTTAATATAATAAATAAAAAACTTTTATAACAATGAAAATATTCTAATGTTAAATATTAAAAACAAAACCAATTCAATTTTACTGCTGTCAAAAAAATGTTTGCACACTTGACAAAATATTAAGACTTATGCAATTTTTTTAAAATTATAGTGCTAATATTTTGTGTGGCCACCTTGAGCATCAATCACCGATTGCAGACACCTTCTCATGGATTGAATAAGCTTCGGAATGGCATATTCTAACGGTATTTTTTCCACTTCTTCTTAGATGAAATTTATCAATTCGATTTTAATTGTGGGCGATCTTTTTCCTACCTTTTGCTTTAGATGAACCCACAAATTTTCGATAGGGTTAATATCAGGACTTTGGGCAGGAGTATCAATAACTTTGGAGCAGTTGTAAAGTAACCTGAACTTACATAAATAAGATTTATGATTAGAATCATTATATTGATAGTACTTGTAATTAATTTTATTCGGATTAACCTTGTCAATAAAACCAAATTTCTTAATGCTGGCGGTCAGTTCATTTTTCAAAATATTAAAATATACTTCCTTAGTCATTATTTCATCCAAAATCCTGATTACACCAACTCCCTTGCTGGATATACAGCCCCATATCATTACAGACAGTTTTCCAAACTTTACTGTAGGAATAAGATTTTAATTTTCTAGTGCTGTCAGAGGCGTACGCCAAACTCTTTATGGTCCGTCATAATAATAAAGCATTATTTTCGTCTCATCTGAGAAAATAACAGAGTCCCAGTACTCCGGAGGAAGTGAAATGTATTCGGTGGCAAATCTTAATCTCTTTTCGACATTTTGTGCTGACAGCAGGGGTTTTTTCCTAGCCACTCGTGAAGAATATTTGTGTTTTTGAAGAACATTTCTGATGGTTTCTTGGGAAACACGTAACCCAAAGTCTCTTTGCACTTGAAGAGCTAATCATCTCGTACTGGATTGTGGGCTACCATACACGATTCTAATAATTTTTCTTTCTACTCGCTGCGTCACATTTTTTGGCCTGCCTGTAAATCTTTTTAAGTCTAGTCCTCCTTCTTTTTCAGCACGGTTTATAATATTATATACAGTCCTGATGTTCAAGGAGAACATATCGGCGATTTACTTGGCAGATTTGCCTTTGTAGTAGTTGCAATAGACCAATTGTATAATATTTTTTGAAACTCGTATTCCTGGCATTTTTTGTATTCAAATATAAGGACACCTGTTACATAAAAACGATCACTTCATTAATAAAACGTTGTTTACCCCTTTCACATTCCATCTCATTTGTAAAAAAACCCAAAATGCACAACATTTTTGGGAAATAACGGCATTTTTTTTTTTGTCATTTTGACACCTTTTTACACCCTTTATACTGTGTAAAGTTCTTTTATTGTTGTTATTATTGTAATGTGTGTGACTATTAGAAAACTATTGGCGCCTTATGGTCGTAAACAAGTACAGTTGTAGAATGTGTACAAAAATAAAAAAGTATGTAAAGATTTTGTTGTTGGAATTCTCGAATGAAGATCACATTTTACATTTTTTGATCTGTGCAAAGATTTTTTTTACAAACTGTAGATAACTAACGTCTTATAGTGTTTTCACACCGAGTGGTTTTAACGCAAAAGTTGGTTTTAACGTTAAAACCAAAAATAAAACCTGATTTTACCATACAAAATTATTGTGTTAAAACCAAAATAAAACCTTTTTTGAATTGGTTTTAAGTTGGTTTTATGAAATACAACCTTGTGTTGATGTACTAAATGTACTAAATCAGAGCTACCAGCTCTGAAAACCTGATAACAGCTGATAAAAACAAAAACAAATGTAAATAAATAAATAAATATAAATAATCATTTATTTTGTATTAAAAAAGGAAAAATTTGGAATATTTTTAATTTCTTCAATGAAAATTTTAAAAATTTGTAAATATTTAATTATTAATCGAAATGTGTATTGTTTCTGGTCACAATGAATATAGTTTCTTGTGCGAAAGGTAAGTCAGAAGCTAAATATATCAAGATGAAATAAGGCATATTGCTCATAAATTTTTTTTCTCGAAGTCATAAATGTCATGAATTTAAAACCAATTTTAATAAAACCTGCAGTGTGAACGCAAAATCAGCTGTTTATGGTTTTAATGCTAAAATCAGGTTTTAAATTTTGGTGTGAAAACACTATTAGACATTTGATTAATAAACAAAACCGCGTGTCATCGTTTCGCTTTATATTTTTGGTTAAAAATTTATTGTTTGCGTAAAATAATTATAAAAAATACACTAAATTAATAAATAAATTCGAAAGGTTTGAAGTGTTTTTATTTGAAGTGAAGTGAAACAATATTAAAGCGCCGCTTGCCAAAAAAGCTTACGGAAATTATGTCACCAAATTTGTGCATGGACATAAACTTGGATGGTGTTCATGGTAAAAAGCATTTAACAGACTTTGCTGCTTTTTATGACGTCTTAACAGGTAAGTGCTAATTTGAAAATATAAGTTTTAACCAAGTCTTAAAACATGTAAAAATTTATATACATATTTTTTAAACAGATGCCTGTCGATCACTCGGCTCTCAGGATGTGGAAACTGAGCTGCGTAACGCCTTAAAAATAATAAAAAAAAGTTGTATTCATGCTAAGTGCATTAAAAATAAGAACGCAAATCAAAAAAATTAAAATATTTGAAAATGTTATATTTAGAAACTCTTTTTATCTTTTTTTTACCAACAAATGTGCAAAATATTACTTGTGATGTATTGAAATGAATTTCTTTTATTTATTAATTTATTTTTTTTTATTTATTTATTTTATTAATTTATTTATTTTCTTTTTACATGAATAAACTTTTGTTTTCTATTAAAATATAAATTTTAAAAAACTGTTTCATTTCGAATAGTTAATATTATTATTATGAGTTTAAAGTCAACGTGTAAAGAACTGACTTTTCATTCACTGAAATTTAGCTAACTTATAGCCAGTTTAAAAAAAAACTAGCTTAAAGCTAATTAAAAGTAGTAAGTTTATACCTAGCTACAAATAGGTTTACTTTAAGTTAACTGCTAAGTAACTAACTTTAAATTAATTTAAAAGTAATGCAGAGTCGGACAATTGACTACTTCCTAGGATATCGCAATGTTAAAATAGTCAGTCATTTTCATATAAAAGTAATCCAAGTGTCAACCACCACTGCTTGAGAAATAGTTGGTTTTAAGTTAATTTAAAGTCAACTGAGTGTACGACAGGGTGGTTTAAAAACTGTCAATAATCTAGCGATGAGCTACACATAGAAACTTTTGCTTAAAATTGGGTTCCTTAATCTACCATTGAAATAATTTACAATGAAATAAATTATAATTCTTATGTGTAGGTTTTAACCATCCTCATGTTTTGCTCTGAAACAACAGAAAGTTTTATTCTTGGAGAATTTCGTAGAAAGGTATTTACGAAGACCATGTCGACAGCAAGTTTTGTTGAACAAACCTATAAATTTATTATTCATTGCTTTATAATAATCTACAAAGCCTTGAGGAGGTTTAACTAGGTGACTATTGTCGAATTATTTGCTATATCTGAAGCTATAATCGTCTGGGATAGAATGATTATCATTAAAATAAGTCAGCGGAACTACACATAAGTGCATTTTGGATTATTTATAGTAAAAATATCCTGAAGTGTTTGTAGCGAAACTATCATATAAATTACGTAAACGGAAGGTTTGGTAGAGAATGGAACGTATTGTATTTTTTGAAACTATATGCTATATATATATATATGAATTTGTCCAAAGTCTTTTAAATGGTGCTGGGTTAACCAGCGAGTCTTAAATTATTGAAAACCTACTTGTATATATCTAAAGACTTTTAAAGTTGGAAATGCGAAGTTCGCATACCGCCTACTACAATTCGACACAAAACTTAAGCTGCTAAGTTAGCTCTCATTCTCTCAAAATTATTGGCATGAATGTGGTCCAAACTTATCTTAGGAGCGCATTATAGATTATTAGAATCTACATTATAATAATTGATAAAATCTGCCCAGGACACAGGTTTATTGTTTAAATAAACTTTATATCCTTTCGCAAACAGAAAATTTCAGACGCATGTTGAAAGATGCGGCCTGCCATGCATAAAATAAATACGTTTATCACTAACTAGAAAATAGGGACATTCAAAAGTTACCCCAATGATTTTTGAAAAGTTGGCAAAATTGTCGCTTAGGTCGCAAACTAATTTTTAAGGTTTTAATCCTATGGCTTGTAATTTTCAACCTGCCTCGAAATTATATGCTTACATTTTTAAACTCTTACAATTTTCATAAACAAAAAAGTAAGAAATAGCTACGCTAGTCATGATGACCACTGCACTTGTCTCTAAGTTACGAGAACGATTTTATTTCCCAAATTCCTGTAAGCCTATAATTTTATCTTTGAATCCATCATAGTTAAGAAAAGTTTTTAGAGACATTTCGTCGCAAAGTCCTGTCCTCTCACCTTTTGTGTCTCAAAAGTTCCGTTTAAATTCCCCGGAGCTTTTGTCCAGTCTTTTACGAAGCATTTCTAATTTCTGGCCAGTTTAATATTGGACGTAAATACCTATATACTGAGAGAGAAAGGAAAAGTCGGCTAAGGAAATCAGTTTCAATCCGACAAAGTAACGTCCTTGTTTAGGTTTACGCATATAATTATTCAAACCTGTTTCTAAACAAACCAGAGCGCTTCACTAATTTTTGAAGAAAAATCATTTCTCTCCTTTTTTCAACCTTCAACTTGATTTTCAATCTTTTTCGAACAAATACTGCCTACGATAATGGTCCAAGGCCGCTTTTAATGTCATAACGTCCGGGTTTATTTTTCGATTGACCCTAAAAGGAAGGGGATATAGCCTTCAAATAAACGACACCTAATTACTCAAAAATTTCCGATACCCTGAAAGAGATTTCCAAATGCATAAGAACTAAAATGTAGCTAAAAATTCACCAGAAACATTACACCTCTTACTATTAATTGTATTATTATTATCATTATTATATATATGTACATCAATATATTATAATATATTAATTAAATATTGTTTATAAATATATTATTGTTGTTAATGAGAATAAATTAAATGGAAGTAGCCATAGTATAAATGAGTTCAGAAAGAACTCACCTCTGTCCAATTCCAAACTTCAAAAAAGTAAAAGAACATAAAATTAAATTTCAAATTTTTGATAAGTTCTTATACTGGAGGTATATATATCTCTGACATGTTGAGAGAATCCAGGCCTGTTTCGTGTTTTATTAGAAAACACAAAGTTTTCACTCACAAAAAACAAACTCACTTTTAATACTATAAAGTAAAAAGAAAAATTAAACGACACATACAACCGTTTGTAAGGGAAACCAGACAGAACTGGAGGCCTGTTATTGTGTTTTATAACAAAGATAGCATTGCCTCCCAAATAACAATAAACGCACTGTTAATATAAAATAAAATAGCGACATAAAACATTATAAATAATAATAATTTATAATAAATTGCTCTTTGCTCGCAGCCTACTCCGGGAATCGATGTAAGTTTGTGCCTGGTGGAAAGCCCATGATGCGTTTTGGGATCCTGAAAAAATTTAATTAAATTATTTTATAAAATAAACATATTAACACTTACATTTTTCTTATATGCTTCTTGTAACAAATGACAATCACAACTTAGATACTGCCCGATACAAATTCCTCCTTAGTGTTTTTAAAAACCACTAACACACAAGTTCTATTAAATTTAGACTATTATTTCACTTAGTTTTTCACTTTAATTATTATTCATTGACTTATAATTAATATTTTGAATTGTTTATAAAAACAACCCTACTTTCCAATTTTACTTTGCCACTAAAAGTCTTTGCATCACGCTGTAACACTTGTATCATTTTTATTGGCGCCAAATAGTCTCAGCATATATTTGGTGCCAATTTTATTATTAGTTCTTTATTTTATTTTCCATTGAATTCCACTCACCATTGCAACAAGAATTTGTTTTCTTTTGGAAGCAATTATGTGCTCTTTCTTTCGAAGAAATTTATAACTCCGGGAACCAGCTGAATACAAACTGATAGAATTCCCGTCAAAAAAATACGGAAAATTTTAAATTAACGTATTATTGTACATACATAAGGATAATAATCAAAATGTTAAAAAAAGGACTTTAAAAAACGCTACTTTTCAAAAATATGTAAAGGAAGAATTCAATAAAGGGTATCACCTAATCTTAGATGTACGAACTAAGTGGAACAGAAGATATTTCCGTTGCACAAGTATATTAAAGAAAAGCTGGAAAACGCCACTAAAGAGCTAGCTTTATTTGAAGCTAGTACAAACAGAACCAAAAATTTGGACTTACTTTTTAATGCATTGTTAACGCTAAAGCCCACTTCTGTAGAAAGTGAACGTGTTTTTTCTGTAGCTGGTAAATTTTCAACAAATTTACGAAATCGAATGTCTGATGAGTTATTAAATGCACTAATAATTATAAAAAACTCATTTTTTGAAAACTTAGTTCTTCGCAAATTTTTTATATTTTTATTTTTAAATAATATTTTTAATTACTTCTTAATAATAACTGATCTCAAAATGTTATCATTAATCTGTTTGTTTTTGTTTATACAGTATGAATTTAAATGTATTGTTTTCTTTTTTGTTAATAAAATAACATTTTAATAAAAATCTTAAGTATTTTACTAGTATTGTGATTTTTAAAAGATTTCCCGGGAATCCCGAATTTTTCACTCCCGTTTCCCGGGAAATGAAGGGAATTCCCAAACTCTACTTATATATCATGTTTGAATGCATACACTTTGTTCGGAAAATGTTCTAAACAGCGAATTTTTGCCTTCAAAGAATTTAATTGATACTCTAGGGAGGCAGTTTTTTTTTCCAAATTCTACTATTTCATTAAAAATATTCTTGACCCCTAGTTATAAAAAATTTTCAACTGCATTCTGAAAGTGAATTGTTTTTGTAAAAAAAAAATCGCAAGATGTAGCGAACGCAGCTACAAAACATAAGTTTGAATTGGCATAAATCAACAAAAATTTGTCATTTATTTGTAATGTGCACACTAAACACACTTAAGGTAGTGCTATTTGCGCCACAAAGATAAACATATCAAAATGAAATTCTTGGCCAACCAATACAGCATTTAACAAAACGATTATAATAAAATGAACTTACAATAAAACAAAAATTAATTAGGGATATATATTTACATATTAACATACATTGGCTCAAACGCATAGTTGGACACTAGGTATCAGACTATTCAAATGCCGATTTTTCCACTTTAATGGATATATAGTGATTTTAAAAGAATTTATGACATTAATTACATGTTTCTATGAATATACATATATGATATTTTGTACTGCTAAGCACGGAATACACAGAAGGGATACTTTTGACGTTTAAAAAACGCTCAAAGCAGCAGCTTAACCTTCCTCTTGGGGCCATTATTACAACTTGCCGTTAAACTTGGGTTTAGTTAAAGGTACCTTTAGCTAAAGGGAACTGTAAAGTTATCTTTAACTTATTTTCGTTATTACAACTTACATATAAAATATCTGTTTTCGAAAATATGGCAGTACCGGAGCAACGTCGAAAAAACTGCTCAATAAACAAGATTTTTTTTAATGCAGTGGCAACGACGGGTTTCGTTTTTTTGTTGTGTATGCTCATAATATATAATATGGCAAGTTCAAACATAAACTTAACTTTAAAAGTTACCGGCAGGATGATCCTCCCTTTAACTTAACGCTCACTTATTGGGTACTCATAATAATGAAAAACAATTTATCTGCCCGTTAAAATCCTCCCTTTAGCTAGAGGGAGAAAAAAACAGATATACAGAGTGAAAACTGGCGGTTAAAGTAGAAAACCAAATGTAAACAAACATTTATTTTGTGTTAAAAAAGTAAAAATTTGTAAAAAATTTTAATTTCTTCAATGAAAAGTTTAAAGATTCTTAAATATTTAAATATTAATCGAAATGTGGGGAATTTTCGGTCACAACGAGTATAGTTTCTTGAGCAAGAGTTAATTAAGAAGCTAAATATTATAAGATCGAAATATGTACTGCTCATAAAAAATTTTTCTTGCTGAAAGTTGCCAATATTTTTTAATTTCTTGAAAGAAAAAGTTAAAAATTGTTATTGTTATTAGTTTTTTTTTATTAGTTATTAATATTTTTAGACAAAAATTACATTTTTTATTAACTCTCGCCAATGTAAGGAACCCACCCTGAAAACTAAAAAAAAAACATAAATAAACAAAACAGTTACAATCATAGAGGGACAGAAATACTTTTTTGGTAATATTTGCTGTCCCTTTCACAATGCGATGTTAACTGTCAAAATCTCGTTTCTATTCTGTGTATTCGGTGCTGCTAAGGCATACAGATAGCTTCAAAAGAACTCAAGATGAATTTTTTCAATAAGTTTCTGTTCCACAACTCTTGATTACAAATTAATAAATTCAAAAGAGATGACACTCAGTGCATAAAAACAATCGATAACTAGCATACAAATTTTGTTCATGAAAGATATGTGTTCAAAATATGTATATTTGAATGTATTTTATTCTTAACTCAGATATGCCGACCATACTACATGTAGTACACCTGTTCTGTACTTTCTATTTTTTGTAAAGTAATGTCTTATGTGTATTTTTTTGAATCAGAGATTTCAGTTTTGTAAAATTAGCAAAAATCTGAAGATGTCGCGTAATCGGCAAAAAATAGTTATACACCTAATTCTGTTTTTACACGGTCTTTTTTACACGGTTTTGATATAACACGGTTTGAAAATAAAATATTTTTAATTTTTGTTACACGATTTTATTCCATTTAGCACGATTTAAAATTTTTTGTGCTTAAATTTTTTTGTCAAATTTAATTTTTGCAAAGTATGTTCATATCACAAATTTAAGGGAATTCCCTTTTTACGCGTACAAGCAAATTTACTAGTCAAAGCAAATGTAAATGGCACAAATTTAGGGGAATTCCCTTTTATGCATACAAGCACAAAGGTCAGAGCAATTGAAATGTGTTAATATTTTGTGTTTGGTAAAGAAATTTTTTATTGGCAAATTTGTTTTTCTATCGTTACATTAAATTTAACGCATTAAGATGAAAGGTAAGCCAAAAAATATTTTATATTTATTAAGTTATTTATATTTTTAATTTTGTTAAATATTTTATGAATCCCTAAAAGAAAATGTCAAATACAAAACTTCTTAAAAAATCCTTGTTTTTCATTAATTTTAATAGGTTTTAGAGATTAGGAACCAATCACCTATTTTTGCATACGATCAGTGTCTTTTTTACACGGTTTTTTTACACGGTTTTTTCTGGAACCAATCTACCGTGTAAAAACAGAATTATGTGTATATGCATATTTTACTGTTGTATCGTTTTTATGTTTTTTTTAAATTATAATAGATGTAAAAACAAATACGTATCAAAATTATATGTAAAAAAATTATTTGTGATTTTAGTTGATTTATTTGATGATGTACTATACAGTAGTACGTTCTGCATTAAGGTATAAACACATAGACGAAAGACAGAAAGCTGCCAAGTTTAGAATACACACGTTTATATGAAAACGATTATATTGCACGCAGAACAGAAAAAGCCAAGACAACAACCTAAGCAGTTTCTGCCCAAATTAAAGTATTTTCTATTTTTGTGAGCAGCTAAAAGCAAATTATTGATGCCAATACAATATAAAATCATAATAAAAAACAGCTAAAAATACTTATATCACTGAAGAGAAAGAACAATTCTAAAATTAAGAAATAAAAAACAATCCATGTATTCATAATAAATAAAGTAGAATTATAGATTCAATTGTTATATATATCTGAATTCATTTGATAAATGCTTTGCGTGTGCGGTTTTTTCATAAGTGAGTTTCTTTTTGCACATAAAAAAGCTGATAGTGACAACACTGATTTCTATATGAACTTCAATTGTTTTGATATTGTGTCAGTCGGCATACGGCAGAAAAAACAGTTGGCAGAATTTTCTGCCGAACTGTTGTCTGTCGTCTATGTGTATATACCATTAGTGTGTAAAAATGCTGAAAACGAAAACTTTTTTCCAGATTTTTTACATTAAATGAGATAATAAATGTCAGATGAAAATGATGAAGAGTTTTCGCAAAATGTTTACATCTCAGTTGTGCCCACTCAAGGTGCGAACAACTACGTCACAGATGAAGATTCTGGAGAAGAAAATGAAGTGATTTTTGAAAACTTACCTCCCCTATTTTTAAATGCTGAGGTTTTTCGAAATTCTTATTCTACTGAATCGGATAGTGAAAACGACATTCCACTTCGTAATTGCAACAAGCCAAGAAACGTAAATGTATGCCAGTAAAATGGGTAAAGCACGGTCTGGAAGAAACGGAGCCTATTGTTACAGCATGTGAACAGGAAATTTTACCTACGCCTCTTGCATTGTTCAAAAAAAATTTGATGAAGACTTGGTGAAAATTATTACTCAATATTCAAACCAAACAAAATGCAACTGCAAATATAACTCCAGACGAAATCAGGTGCTTTATTGGAATTTTGATACTGAGGGGCTACAATACTGTTTCGAGACGCCGTATGTATTGGAAAAATGATAGGGGTACTCATCATTCTTTTGTGTCAAATACAATGAGATCGATTTGAATTCCTAATAAGAAACCTGCACTTTGTAATTAACACAAAACAGAGAAGATCGCAAAAGTCAGACCACTTCTACAAATGTTAAGCAAGACTTTCCAAAGCAATGCTCCGAAAACTATAGAGCATTCAGTGGACGAGCAGATGGTTCCATATTATGGCAGTCACGGATGTAAGCAATATATTCATGGAAAGGCGATAAGATATGACTATAAATTTTGGGTTGGAGCAAATTATAAAGGCTATATTATTTGGTTCGAGCCGTACCAGAGTGCAGGGACTTTCCCAAATAATATCCTAAAGGAAATGGGACTTGGCCCAACCGTAGTCTTAACATATTGCGACATATTATCACAAAGCCAACCCAACATTGCTCACCATTTATTTTTCGAAAATTTATTTACATCAATAAACTTATTGGCAGAGTTAGAAGAACGACGCGTGAAAGGTACTGGAACAATTCGTCACAATCGGTTTGCTGAAGAAAAAAGATCTGCAGAAAAGAGAGAAAGGGTGGTATGACTATCGTAAGATTTCTACAAACAATATAATTGTATGTTGTTGGAACGACTGCAATGCAGTAAACGTTACCTCAAATGCCCATCCAGTCGAACCAGGCAAAAATATTTCACGTTGGTTTCGAAAAGAGAAAAAGCGTATATATATTCAACAACCACACCTTATTTATGAATATAATCGCTACATGGGTGGCGTTGATCGAGCATATGTACGTATCAGCTTGTACCGTGTGTCTACATACAGATATAATTAGTCATTACAACCCTTCAGTCAGGATTGCGACCTAGTTTCTCACGCCACTTATGTTGTGTGTTTTAATTTGTGGTGGGACCTACAGTTTAAAGTCGACTCCGAACGACAGATTATTTGAGAAACTTCATGGCAATTTTATTTACTCTCAGAGTTTTTGCCAGATATCTGCAAAGAGGAAGTAGCCGGAGAAATTCCTTTTTTGTAGTTTTGTTTTGATGTCTGGCCTGGGGCTCGAACCCTTGCTTTTCGTCTAATAAGCCAACACACTACCTACTAGACCACGGCGACGTACCGTGCATCTATTCGGAGTAAAAAACGCTACTTCCCAATATTCACACACCTAATTGATCTTGCAGTGCACAATGCGAGGCAACTGCATAGACATGGGCCTATAATCATTGCCACAATAAGACCACTACACGCTGTATGAAATGTGATATGCCGCTCCATGTAAAGTATAACGTGGAGTCCACTAAATAATTTTTTTATTCATTTATTTTATCTTAGCTTATATACTATACTAAAATTTCTGATAATAAAAAACTGAATTAAATTACAAGAAAATAATGTATTTTGCTTCTATATGTGCCGAGCGTACTACATGTAGTACAGGCTCAAAATCCAATTTAAAGAAATTTTATTTTATTTTTTCTTCAGTTTTGTAATATACACTGCTTTTCATCAGGATAGAACTAACACATTTTAAAGTAAAAAAACTGTATAAATTGCAAATAAAGATAGAATAAAAAAATTTAGTTTTTCAGAAAAATAGTTGATACTGTAAATGATAATTTAGACACAAAAAATAGTATAAAAATGAATTATAAGGGTACTTTTTCTCTTTCTTTTTAGTCAAGTATAAAATTTTTCATTTATTTTTTGGTTCAACAGAATAGAACCACGTGCATTTTTATTTAAATCAGTAGGCGGTTGTAATAAAGCTTTATAAATACCAAATAAAATTAAAATTACAATTTGTGACTGCAGTTAGCTAAATCAATATGGGAAGAAAGAGTTTTTAAATACGTCGAAAATGACAAACATTTATGTTTACCATTCTGAAAATTATTCTTATCGCGAAATCGGTAGAAAATTCAAACGAAGTCATAATGGTAATGAATTACGTAAAACATCATGAAACATATAATAAAAATTAAAAAGGAGGTACTTAGACAGCTCTAACACCACAGGACAAGCAAAAATTCTTCGAATTGCCTCAAATTCAGCCCATTATACCTCTAAAATTAAGCATTTAGCAGGAGTTAAAGCAAGTACATCAACAGTTCATCGCGCTATTTTAAGCAGTGTACATTTACAACTCCGATAACTAAAGAAAAAACCTCCATTAAATGCAATCCGCCAACAACAGCGCCTTCAGTTTGCCAAAGATCATATGGCATGGGATGTTCAAAGGCAATTAAGCGATAACGATTGGCGAAAAGTAATTTTTTCTGATGAAAAAAATTGAATTTGGATGGCCCCGATGGCTATAACTTTTATTTTCACGATATGCGTAAGGACGAAAAATTTCTGAGCCGGCATCACAGCAGAGGGGGCGTTATGCAATTGAACATCCTATGCCATATGATCTTTGGAAACTGAAGGCGGATTGCAAGTTACACAAAATGCGTTTTATACGACTGGTCATCAGCTGTTGTAAAATTATTATAAGAAAAATAAGAATAGTTGTGAAATTATTACAAGAAAGATAAGACTAGTTGTGAAGAATAAGAATAGTTGTAAAATTATTATAAGAAAAATGGCAAATCTAATTGTGTTTTTAAAATAATTTATGGACTAATGGAATTTACATATTTAATATTTTGTGCTGCCAAGGCATACGAAAACCTTCAAAAGAATGCAGGAAGATTTTGGGTCCGTCTCTTGTATTCGGAACGGAAAGTGAGTGGGTTTTTTGTATCAACATTTCATAAACTAAAAACCCGTGACCATGAGCAGTTTCATATAGCGACGAGAATATCTCCAGACATCTTTGATTGCTTACTCAACATTATAAGGAATCAGCTTGAAAAACTTCAAGTAGAGCTATTCCAGCAGATTGCCGTCTCTTCTTGAGTTTAATGTAAGTTTATAATTGAGTATGTCAATAATGAACAAATCAATAATTTGTTTTCCATACAGCTACTTACATTGGAGACGTGTGACATTATATGGAAATTATTAAGTGCCTTTTACTTATCTTTCCCGAGTACGTATGAATGGAGGCGAATGGCGGAAGATTTCAAGAATATATGGGATTATGCCGAATTGTGTTGGAGCCATCGACAGAAAACACGTAGCCATTACATGCCCACAGCGTTCTGGCTCAAATTATTATAATATAAAGGTATGTTCTTAAATGTATTTTACCAAATAATTTTTAGCTATATTCTTAAAACATAAACACTTTTGGAACATATAGTTTTGTACTGATGGCACTGTGTGGTGCAAATTACACATTTACCGTAGTCGATATAGGTGCTTATGGTAGTTAAAGCGATGGTGGTGTGCTAAACAATTCAACATTTGGAATGTTCTTAAAATTAGAAAACCTTAATTTCCCGGCGGAAACTATATTGCCAAACAGTGACGTGAAGTTCACACATTAGTTAGTTGGCGATGCTGCTTTTTCTCTCAAACCATACCTTATGAGACCATATCTCGGTTTATTATTATGTGAAGAGAAGCAAAATTACAACAAAAGATTGTCTAGAGCACGTAGAACCATAGAAAACGCCTTTAGTATTTTAACAGCTCGACGGAGAATATTGCGTGTGACTTTGAATATGACTCTGCAATCTGCCGAAAAAGTTGTTTACGCTACATTTGTTCTTCACAATTTCTTAAAGATGCACGATGGAACTTATTGTTCACTAGATTTTGTAGACCGAGAGTTCTGTTATAGAAGGATTATGGAGACGAGAAACACAACCATTACGTAGAAATCCCAAACTTTACAACTCGCCTAGGAATGCATTGCAGCAAATGAATATTTTATGTGACTACCTCTTCCTAAATAAAATCCAAAGTTTTTAATATTAAGTGCCATTTTTATTGAATTCAGTCTTTTCATTTCATTTTAATTCAACTTTTTTCTTTAAATACATATACATATGTATAATAACAAAGAAAACATTTGATAACAATAATCACCCTTATTTTAGTTGTCGTCGTCGTCGACTGTTTATAGAAAATTGTAATAAAGCGAAACACTCATCTCTAATATTTAAGTCAGCTGATTCATTTAATGGTTTATTTAAAAAGAAAAAATTTAATTTCTGTGATACGAGCGTTAATTTTTTTTAATGTTTTTTATTTGTGATACAAGTTCAGATTCGAGTGATGAAAATAATAAAGAAAACTTAATTTTGCAAAGAAAACTAATCCGACAAAAGTCCGATATCTTTAAACTTCCAGATAATAAGTGAGTAAAAAATCAAAATCCGATGCTTCCATATTGTTTGTTATGTTTTTTTTTCAAAGGTTTGAGTGCTACTTTCGTCTAAATAAGCGGCCTTTAAAATTTGAAACGTCCGATGCGGAAAAAAATTAATCCAAATTAAATTTTTTTGAAAAAAAAAAAACGGATTTTCCTGCTGTTATTGGTTGTGTGGATGGAACACACATTAAAATTTTGGCACCAAATAAAAATGACCAACATTTATATTTTAACCGTAAAAGATTTTTCAGTTTCAATACTATGGTGGTTCGTATATTAAAATTTTATTGTATTTCATAAACTTAAAAATTTCATTTTAATGTAGATTTGTGATCATAAAATGCGAATACGATTCCTTAATATGGAATTTAAGCCATGCAAAAAGAATATTGCAGGAACGGTATTCAGCAGGTGAACGAAAATCATGGCTTTTAGGTAAAATTTTTATGTCATTATGATCATCATTTAATAATGTTATTTTTGAACTAGGTAATGCAGGATATCCTCTTGAGCCCTATCTAATCACTCCATATCGTTCTACTGTTGAAGGAGGTGCCGAAGCTATTTTTAACACTAAACTTGCAAAAGCAAGAAATATTGTGGAAAGAACAATTGGAGTATTAAAAAATCGGTTTCGATGCCTTCTTGGAGCACGTCAATTGCATTATATGCCTGCCAAAGCAACTAAAATAGCTAATGTTTGTGCTGCTCTTCAGAATGTTTGCATGGAATATGGCTCAGACTTATGAAGATTTAAGAGGCGCTGAAATCAACCAACACATTGATGTAGTTAATGTGCAAATTTCACAAAGTAGTGAGGCATCTGAAATAAGAGAAGAAATAAAACGAAGTTTTTCATAATTCAAATCATTCTTTAATTCATTCTTTTCAAAAGCAAATAAGTATTACAAATGTACTATGTACTGGTAGACATCGAAGCAAGTATAAAATAAATATATTCTATTTTTTATTGAGAAGCTCAAGTTCCTTTTTTAATCATAATTTTGATTGCCCTAATTTCTAATTCACCTTCGTGCAATTTCTCCTCTCTCTTAGCTCTTTCTTCCATAATTTTTAATTTTTTTTCTTCTATTGATAGTAATTTTTTTTTTTTGGTATTTATTTGCATCTCGGAGACTGTATTTCACTGACGACAAAGTGTTGGATATATCAGTCAAAAGTTTTATTTGATTATCGCTGTATTTTTCTAGCAATTCATTGCGTGCATCGGAGTTGTGTTTGGTTTTTGAGATGCAATAAGTTCTTTTCCTTTTAGGAGTACAATATGGTTGCTGATGGTTGGAGCTTGAAAGCATTGAATCTATGATGTTTTGTGGTGTTCCAGGTAACTCTTGGTTAATGGGGGCGTCAATTGTGTCCAAATCAGAGCCTTTAGCTATTCCTTCTTCCAAATAATCTTCTGACACTGGGACCTCAACACTAGCCTGAATTTGAACACCTTGCACAATACCCTCCGGATTAATATGCTTATCAAACTGCAGCAGATTTGCTACATCTACCTCCAAAGGGGTAAGTGCCAACTGTTTAAATCTAGCGCCACCTGTACAACATGTAAGTAAAACATTGATTAATATTAGTTTTGATCTTTACTCAGAAGATCTTATTTACTGTGCAAAACGTGTACGTCCCCCAATCAGAAAGTTTTGCAAATTTAATTATATATATACGCAATGAAATAGTTTCATTAAAAAATTAAGTTAAAGATTAAAAAAGAGGTAAAGGAGCTGAAGGAGGGCAATAACAGTAATTTTTTAAAAATTACAGAAGTCGTTGCAGTTAAGCTGGAAGCTCGAAAACACCACGATGAAGGATTGATAATTGACGAATTGAATGATACACAAAAACTTCCTTTTAATAACAAGCGATCTAAATAATTTCGATTCCTTAGTACAGGAGAATAAGGAAAAACTCAAACAATCTGTGAGTATATAAATTTATAAAATAAAGTATCAAACAAACGAATTGCTAATTCACTAACTAACTAACTACCTAACTAATTAAATAATTAACTAACTATCTTATTAACTAATTATATAAAATTCTTTATAACTTATTACATTTAACAGAAAGAATTTATTGCAAAAACCTGCGGCGAGGCCTCGCCACAATTTCTTAGAGCTGCTGTTCGAAAGGTTTACTCCGATGAGTTAGCCACACTGTTCAGCTGGAAGGGGACCAGCTCTAAGCCTAGTGCCGAAAAGTGTTTTTAATAACAACAATTAAAAGTAAGTTCATATTTTTTTATATAAATTTTTAAAAAGAAAATATAAAAAATATTTTGTTTCAGATATTTGTCATCTTAAATACAAGAGTACTATACGGATATGAATGCTATTCTCCAAAAGAAAATGCAAAGATGATTAGACTAACTCTAAGCCTTATCATTATGAACCTGCTATTATTATTAATTAATTTATTTTTTTATATTAGGAACCTAAAAGTACAAATTAATTATTTTATATAAATGAATTATTATTTTTTGTTATATATATAAAATACTCATGTTATAAAACACTTATAAAAATAGATCTCATTCTCTTATCTTCTAATCTTATTATTATTCTTTAAAAAACTATTTTTAACGAAAAAAAAAATAAATAAATAAACTTTGATGTCTGATGTACATACATCACGAATATAAACTTAATATTCTTAATATTCATACGAACATGATTTTTGAAATCGCGGCAGTATAAACTTAGGACTCAGAATACCGACTAAAAACACTTGAAGAGAGTAAAATACAATTAGAAATACGACTAATAAATGACTCAAATTATTATTATTATGACCGATAAATGACAATTAACCCTTTCATGCCCGATGTTGCCTATAGGCAACATTGTACATTTTTGTTCATAAATTCCGTAATTTTTAATTTTTTTAAAATTATTTTTTTGCAAACAAGCTTGGTTAAAAACGTGTAAAACCAGAATACGTAGGACTCTGAATTTAATATCACTTCATATTTAGGCCATGACTACCAAACACATGTCCTTAAAAAATGTTAGCTCTGGCCCAAAAAATTCGGGCATGAAAGGTGTTTTTCCTTAATGTTTTTTAAGGAATATTAAACTAAATAAATTGTAGTTTAATTATTTAAAAATTGGGCACTTGAATACTGACCGCGAAGACCAAACTGTATACGAATTGAAAAGAACCGATCGAATGTGTTTCTAATTAACAACTAACTTTATTATTTCATTTTTACTTAATCCTAATATATTCTATATACTTAATTCTAACTGTGTAAGTATATTCAGCAACTCCGTTGCTTATATTTGCCTATTTGCTATATGTTCAATGAACTTAACATTAACTTAATATTAGGGAAATTCATATAATATAATTAACATAATTGAATTCATAAATTAAATAAATAATAATATGTAACGATAAATGGAAGAATGTAATGGCCCAATGTTAAAGGACTCCTAAACATACTGATAAATTACTCATAAGACTCGCTTGCGATTAAACAATGACTGAAAGACGACTCGAAAAAGAAGCATAAACGAAGTTAAATACGACTAATAAATGATCAGAAAGCGATTCAAAAATGATCACAAAACTATTCGAAAATTACTCAAAATTATTATAGAAAATAACTCATAAAGGATTTTTTGAGAAGAGTCGCCCGTAGTATAATTTTTTTCCCGACATATGAGTCTTTTATGATCAGATAATGAGCGCATATTCTTAGTCTTCAATCGCGCATAAGAATTAAAAAAGACTCGATTTTGATTAAAATTTTCAAAAAATGCTGGCTGGGTCTAAGATGTTCAGTTAGTTGAGTAGAACTCACACTTTTTGAATTTTCTTGAACCCTCCAAACTTGTTTTATTTGATAAAAACGTTTTTTATCTTTTCACACAAAATTATTGATTACCCAAACATTGTCGAACCTATTTTAAAAAACCAAAGTTTTTTATAAAGTGGAGAGATTAGCCTTTCAAACTGTATACATAAACGTTTTGTTCAAATTTATATGTTATGAGATTTGATGGGGTAAACTTTCTAAGTTTGGCCATTCCTAATTGGATAATTTAATTAAAAACTATAAAACAAGTGGTGATATTTGTACTCTCATTCTCTTGTGAAAGATTGACACTTTGTTTTATAAAATCGGAAAAATTACAGTAGTTATTATGTAAAGAGTATAACAGCTGGGTCATATTTATTATATGTTTTATTATCAAATGAACTTAAAGTTAAAAATTGTTGATGGATCTTAAGTGTTTATTGAAAAATGTGTCCTTTTTCCGTTGAACCAAACACCAGAAATTGACTAATGTTTGCGCAAAGCGAAATAATAATATTTGCGAAAAACGGAAAAGAAAAAATTTTCAGGCAAACAATCAAGGTCATCAAAAATTTTGAAAATTTTTGAAATGTAAGTTCATTTGATGAGACAAGATATATAACCATTATACTCTTTATAGAATAACTCTTCAAATAATAACTACAGTAATTTTTATACAATTTTGTCAAATGAAGTGTCAAACCCTTGACAAGAGAATGTGCAACTGGGAATGGCCAAACATGGAAAAATAAGAAAAAATATTTTTCTAAAAGAACTTTTGATTTTTAAAATAGGTTCAAACATATTTGGGTAATTAATAATTTTGTGTGAAAATATCAAAAAGACCTTTTTTGTCAAATAAAACAAGTTTGGAGGGTTCGAGAAAAATAAAAGAGGTATTTTTGAGTTCTACTCAACCTAGAGAATAACTTAGCCTATGTAGTTACTCGGGTGTATTTTCACTTTCGCACAGTTGAATAGTACTTAAACATGCTAATCCTCACTTTTTTGCCCGTTGTTCATTTAAATAGTTTAAAAAAAAATTTGGCGTTTTCGACAGCTTCCGGTTCCATCTTAGCCAAGATTTCTCGGACCATCCCAAAAAAACCGTCGTGGAGGTCACTCTCAGTCCGAGAAAATCTTTTTTCTGCAATACTCGCCATTTTACCCAAAAACTCATTAAAAGGTTCTATGCCGTTTTCCCGATGCGATCGTTAAATACTGCTGCTTGGAGCTTCAAGGGGGAGGAGTTTGATATGCTCGTAGATGGAGGGTCGTCCAGGAATTCTATTTCAGGGAAAGCCTTTAAATAAAAATATTACAATTATTATTGCTGCGTGTTTTTTTTCTACTAAATCCGCGAGCGAGCTTCCATGACTTAAACTTGTCACTGTCCTGCAATGGAATTATAAACAAGTAAATATAATATGAATATAAAATAAAAAATATAATGTAATATAAAAATAATATAATAAAATATCTCACTTTCGAGGTCTTATATGTTTTCCTAAGAACTCTATTTGGCTTTGGTGTTGCCATTGACCCTCCATTACGTTAAGTACTATGCGGCGACATGTTCGACACCTCAGGAAGTGATTCCAGAGGAACAGGCATGCCAATGTTGTAGACTTGGCTCAACGTAAGTTAGAATATCTACGAAGGCTTAGAACAAGGACAGGATTGTAACTATTAAAAAAGACGAGTGGAGGAGATCTAGGGAAGACCCTTGGGTAAGGTTTGCCCTATCTTCAGGGGAAAGAATAGGCAGACGGACTTGGTCTGCCTTCGTGATGGCGATAATGTATTGTCTTCATGGAGGGAGTGCGTGAACGAACGGTAGTAGGTTTTCTTTCAAAGAGTGGAGACCAGCAGTTATGATCCACATAGAGAGGTATTGGTTGACCCTTCTAACTTGGAAAGAAGTGAGCTTATTTACAGTATTTGCCAGATTAAGAGTAGGAAGTCGGTTTGGATATGAAATGAATATTCTGGCTAATACAGCCAGAGTATTATGTGCCATGCGCTTGGATCACCGAGTAACCAGAGTTGACAATTATGACCATTGAAAAACGCTGAAAACAGCAGCCTTAACCGTTTATTTAGAAGGAGAAAAAAATGCTACAATCATACCTGTTAAGTAATGATTAATAATCATAACTTAAATGACTTTTCTTTGTAATTATCTACGAATTACGTGAACCCGTTCAAGTAGAGACGAATGTTTGTCTCTCTTAATTGTTCAGTGTGCATTTGTACTTTAGAGGAAGGTTCTGGCCTTGTCAGCATTGTATAAGCTATCCCACCAGCAAGCACATCTGTTATCTCATTATGGCGATTTCCTACATTTCACATTTTTAACCGATCTGAGTGAGCACAGCGCGGCATGGCTGTCAGAAAGTATTGGTATGTCCCGCCCTCTGTACTTCCAGTCCAAGCATAAACAACCGCATTTTTTCGATGGTGTAAACTAGAGATCCCCAATGGTATTGACTTTTTGGAATTCCCGGGTTTAAGAAAAACCTATATCTCGTAATAATCCGGAATAAAACTCTAAAATACAGCAATATCACGGGATTTCTGAAATTTCTATTAATTACAAAACAATTGTTTTATTAAAATTTTCATTTACTTAGTGTTTATCATCGTTACATGTGTTAATACATATACTATTTATTATTTATACTTATTGTTTTAAATAATTTTTAGAAAGATCCCAGCATACTACTTGCATAGTCAAGATACACTTGAAAAACTGCATGGGTGCTATTTAACGGAGTTCTAAATAAAATTCAATACCGTAAATTATTTTTTTTTTGGCTATGTAAACTGCGTTTGAAATTACAAAAAAAATTACGAAAATCCTGGGATTTCTAGATTGGCATACGAAATGCAAACCTTAGCATGCAAGCAATTCGAAAGTATCCTCATGTGATCTGAATATTTCACTCTGTGACTGTCCCACTATATGTCCTTGAGCCTTCAAAATGACTCAGTATAATATCTCTTCTTTCAATTCACTGCAACTATCTAGGTAAGGAAGTTGATACCCTATTAATATCCCATTAGACTTGCCTACCGTTCATCTGCCGTAAATACAAATCCGCAATACATTTTTAAAAATGTGTTAACCAGTTAAGTGTAAAAGAGAAATGTCGGCCGCAAAAATTTTTTGTGCGAAATTCAATGTGAAGCGCTATTGCCGCCGCGTATATCCAATACTTTCAATATGGGTAAGGAATGTTTTTTTAGTTTCATTGTTACATGATATTTTTAATTGGTTTTGTCATTATTTTACAAATAAATTTTACTGCACTTAAAATAAAATACCTGCTTTTAGTACATTCATTAAATTTACATACATACATAATTGGTCATTACAACCCTTCAGTCAGGATTACGACCTAGTTTCTCACACCACTTATGTTGTGTGTGTTAATTTTATACATGAGTGGCGGGACATACAGTTTAAAGTCGACTCCGAACGACAGATTTTTGAGAAACTTTTCATGGCAATTTTATTTACTCAGAGTTTTTGCCAGAAATCTGCTGAGAGGAAGTCGCCGAAAAAATACTTTTTGTATTTTATTTTGATGTCTGCCCTGGGGCTCGAACCCTGGCTTTTCGTCTAATAAGCCAACACACTACCTACTAGACCACGGTGAAGTGTTATCGCACTTTATATCGTAATTCTTTGTCATAATTCTAAATCAAAGTAACGAAAAAAAATAAAGATTTATTGTTTATACTATATGTCAGCTGAAGTCGAAAAGGAATAACTGCGTACACATTCTCCTAAATTGTGTCATTCAAACGAAGAAAGTCGACAGGTATACAAGGAACGTCGATAGGAAAACTGATTTTGTCAACAACCATGAATGCGACTAGAATGAATGAAATGAAAGAAATTTAAAACAAAATCAACGCAAGTGTCAGTACAAAGTCTACAGACGACAAAGTCTACAAAACATTGTCAATAGAATGAACTAAACTCAGAGTATGTACGTATGTATGTGGGTGTTACGATTGCAATGGAAACGAGGAGTGATGGCAGCGAGCACTTCTACTAAATTATACAAGAGTGCCTACAAATGCCGAGTCTATTATTCGAGAGTATATTTATTGCAAGAATTACAGACAGTTGTGCAGACGATTCGTCGACGCATCGCAATTGTTGTCTAAAAATCTAATTCTTAACAGTAATTAGAAACAAAAATTGAATTCGTATTTTATATTATAAGAATATTTTATTTTATTTCATTAAAATTTGGTGCTAAAGGGAAGTGAGTACAAGAGTCATCCTGTTTAAAGAACTTTTTTTTTACTAATTGTATCCACATTATTACAGTTTAAAGATAGATTTTTTGAAAAACTTTGCATGACAATTTTATTTACTCTTAGAGTTTTTCCCAGAGGACTGCTGAGAGAAATTCGCCGAAAAAATATTTCTTAATATTTGGTTTGGAAGGATATTTTTAATCTGGGGTTTGGAAAACGGGCTTGAGTCTGATAACTCAACACACTACCCACTAGACTTAGTCTGTCAGGGCTGTTTGCAAAAATTTCGCAGTCATACAACAGGTAAAATGTTCGTTTTTGGGAGTAATGAACGTATGTTGATTAACGTTAAACATTTAACAGCTGAAAAGTTTTTCAGTATTCCAGAAACCCTACCGACTGCAGTTAATATATGATTAGACAATAAAAACTTCTTATTGACTAACAGATTCAATAATATTACCATCTATCTTTATCACGAACACCAACACAAACTTTTGGTTGTACTTTTGGAAGTTTGAAATACCATTCCTTCTTCATTTTTGCCCACATATCATCATCATTTCTGACTAATAATATCAAATAGAATTTTTCAGGACAGTAGGCAATCGGGTTAAGATTTGGAAATTGAGACATCCAATCCTAACATCGTGATTTCACTTTAACTTTGGAGCAATATCCATCAGAAATTCGTACTTCGGTGGCATTTGCTCTTCAGCAAAGGAAAAATTGCTTCTGAAAAATATGAAGGTAGAGATCGGTGTTAATTTTATTTTTTTTTAATCCAATAAATTGAACCGTCTCTAGAAGTCGAGAAACAGCCTAATAATATGAGACTACTATGCTTCACAGTCATGTTTGTTTGCTTTATCAAAATAATTTATCTTGGCTTTATCCAACCAGAGCATGTGAAAAGTAAATTTTTGTGAAGAGCCTGAAAAACTATAGCACACACTCTTCTCTAAATTTTAAAACAAAAGCTCTCTTAATTGAAGTGTAGAGCTTCAACTGTTTTCTTAACTGGGCTTATAAAAAAAAACCCAATTCATAATAAAAACGAATGTTGAATTTACTTTTTACTCAATAGTTTCAACGATTTATCATTGTTTATACACTTACTTTGAATTATATTTTTGTTTTATAAGCATTTATCAATAAAAATAAATTTTAGTCTTTATTGTAAAATACTATATTGGTCAAATTAGTTGTCATTTATTGGCTCTAATCACACGAGAACAATTTCTTGTCGCACAATTTTTGTTCTTTTCAAATCACACGGGATGAATATTAGTTTGCCATGAAATGTATACGTATACACAGCATGTATTAGTTTTGTGCTGGTAATGCGGGGTTGTAGTTGGTTGAAACTTTACGCCTCTCTTGCCTAAAAACTACCATTTTACGCCAGCACAATTGATCTCGTGTGATTAGAGCCATTCAGTCTATTTTGCCAAATCAAGAATTCAACAACACGTTCAAGTAGTAAAATTATTTAATCAACATGAGTATTCAGTTCGGACAACATACCGCGCGAAAAATCATCTTCAGCGATAAAGCCAATTTCTAAAAGAATTGATACGGAAACTAACAAAATTATCGAATTTGGAATTATAGCAATGCATATGAGATCCCACATACATACATAATTGGTCACTACAACCCTTCAGTCAGGCTTACGACCTAGTTTCTCACACCACTTATGTTGTGTGTGTTAATTTTATACGTGAGTGGCAGGACATACAGTTTAAAGTCGACTCCGAATTACAGATTTTTGAGAGACTTTTCATGGCAATTTTATTTACTCTCAGCGTTTTTGCCAGAAATCTGATGAGAGGAAGTCGCCGAAGAAATACTTTTTGTATTTTATTTTGATGTCTGGCCTGGGGCTCGAACCCTGGCTTTTCGCCTAATAAGCCAACACACTACCTACTAGACCACGGCGACTTTCAATTTAATTTACTATGCAGTATAAATAATTTTTATGAACAACACTGTGTTATGAAATATTATTTTATATGAACAGTTGTGGAAGTCATTGTATATAAATATATTATATATTATGTAGTGAAAGTGTTTTGAATATCATACTGGGTGAGAGAAAGTGGTAGACTTTTTTAATTTTGGAATAATTTTATTTGTCAGCATTTGTCAAAATAGAGGAAAATTGAAATAATTTGGTAAGTTATTCTTACTCATTTTTTTATTATCATATTACAATAGTCTTTCAGTCAGAAAGTATTGAATTAGAAGAAAAATTAAAGGGAAATAAGGCTCATTAAAAATTACAAGAAATTCCTTTACTTAAAGCAAATTTATATTCATATGCAATTCAGTTTTGTCCGGAATTAATGTAAGTAATGTTAATGTTTGTGAAGTCGCCATAGTCTAGTAGGTAGTGTGTTGGCTTATAAGAGGTAAGGCCATGATTCAAACCCCAGGGCGACTTCCTCTCATCAGATTTCTGGCAAAAACTCCGAGAATAAATAAAATTCCCATGAAAAGTTTTTCAAAAACTCTGTGGTACGGAGTCGACTTTAAGCTTCCGCCGTTCATGTATAAAATTAACACACATGAATGAATATTCAATAATTGTACTGAGAGAAAAGTTCAGTAAATTCATTGTTATACGATTTTATTTACAATAAAAATATATACCAGTTGTACCGGTACTGGGAACATTTATTGTAAACGAGCACAAACTTATTTCTCTGTTCGCGAAGACATCTGTCAAACATATTCAGTATATATCAAATCATATTTCTTCATCGTAGATGGGAAATTTTGTTCCAGGAAATGATGATTTGAGGAGAGGATTAATTTTTTGTTTTCGTTTAAAAAAAACAGAAGATGGTTTCTAATAGATAACGATATTTATGTTAGGTGAATACGTCGAAATAGTCTAGGTCTGCTACTGACATATTTATTCTGCTATGAAAATTATAAGTTTTAAAATTCTTCAATAAGACAAATGTAAGAAATTTAAAATCAAGTCTTTAAACCGGAAAATGAAACCAAAACTGTGCAAGAGAAAATAAAAAAAAATTGAAAAATTCAATACGCCACTTGAGGTTTTTATAAAGAGAAAACACGATTTCAGCCTTTGATAAATCAATTGGCCTACTATTAGGGCCTATCTATTTGGAATTCAAATTAGGGTGTAAAAAACAAATCCTTGGTTGCAGAAATTATTATAAAAATTTTTAATTGTTTTGATTTCTGTAGAAGTAGAGCATTTATTAATTTATAAATAATTTTTATGGATTTGTTTAGTTTTTTGTTTTTTGCTTTTGTTCTGTTGATTTTATAAATTACAGTAACTTTATGTTTCTTTTACATTAAAAATTAAAATATTATTAAAATACTGTTGAACATAAAAAATTTCTCTAGAAATTTCTTTCATGGCCCTAAAAAGCGCCGATGGTGCGGTAAATTTATTTGGTGGCCCTGAAAAGGACTGATTATTGCTGTAAATTTTATTTATCATATTGTCACATGAATATGATATGCTATCGGTTTCTTAATTTTTTTTCCATTGGAATGGGACATCACCGTTAATTATAAGAAAATTAATTTACATTTTGCCTCATTTCATTAGTGAATACTGCTCTCTTGGTAACGTCATTATGGTTGATGGTAAGTCTAGAATATCTGATTCCAGATTACGATAACATGGGATTATAATTTTCCTTCCTCTAAGTTGTCTGGCAAATCTTACTCTCTCCTGCAGATATTAATGGGCATGACTGCAAAAAATTCTATGGCTTAGCAGAAGAAGATTTTTGAAAGAAACAAGACTTGAAGAAAAATGTAGTCAAATTGTATCACACGTATCTCAATATATGATTATACTACTGTGAATATAGGAATATCAATAGAAATTGATGTTGAATGAATGCATTGCAAAAGCAACGAATATATGAATATTGAGAAAACACGAATGCTTTCATTCAGTTCTCTGGTATGTACATTATCACATAAACGATTATTAATGGGCGTTTGTTTGTTTGTTAAGACGGTAAATATCCATAAATGCAGTTGGCCAGTTTAATAGCACAGGAGACGTATACGTATTGTTGGCCTTATCACATTTGTTATTGTAATAATTGATTATGCGTAACATGCGACAAAATTATGTTGCTTTATATTACAATGCACACTCTTATACACACTCATTTATTCGATTACTCAGTTTCATACAAATATATTTCCATTTGGTTTTATACCTAGACGTCAACGACCAACTGACCGATTTATTTCAGAAACACACACAATTCATGTATAAAAATGAGGATGCTGCTCATTTGCGTGATGACATATTGCGACATATTACGTAATAGAACCTTGGCGAATTATTTATTTCATACAAATGAATGAAATGCTTTTTTGTTTATTGTTATGTATTTCGTTTCTTTACTTATTTTTTTTCTAATTTACAATGAATACATTGAAAATACATTTCATTGTCTAACATTTTTAAATGCAAGACGTTGTTATTTTAAATAATTTGGATTTCATAATGCGTAAACAAAATTTATTATCCACAAATTTATTAACGTATCGTTCTGATTTAACAGACATCTGTATTAATTTTTGTCAAATCAGAGTTTCTTTTTTGAAAAATTGTAGGAGTCATCCAATTTGTTTATTTTACGGAAAATTTAAATCTCCCACACTTCCTTGATTTAAATTTATACGGCCGGCATACCACCAATTCGTTGCTCAATCCAATCAATTTTGCTACCCTTCTGTATTGGAAATTCTAGAATTTCATAGTTTTTATGTGATTTTGTCAAACTGTTTTTCTACCCATGCACTAAAATGCTTAGAGAGCGTGAGACGTGAAGGAGAAAGACCGAAAAAAGTTCACAAAGTTTTTATTTCGTAAATACTCCTTTTATTTGTTATGTCCTGAAGAAATTTATATAACTTTTTGTGAAGAAAGCGAATTATAAACCGTCCGTAATGGTGAAATACCTATGACTGAGAACACAAAAATCATTTTCATTTCAATAAAATCAAATAATGCTAAAGCTTTTGCCGCTCGTGGCTTGTAGAGAGCTAAAGCAGCATGTGAGTAACGAACAGGTGAATTTCTTTTTCTATATGTGATATGGTGAATTTTTGATGGTGAAATGATACGTTATAAGCAAAAATTTAAGATGTGCTGTCCTAGCTGTCATGACAATTTTTTTAATGAAACATATAAGTACGAATACACATATATTGAAGCACATACCCAACAATATTTGTGCAGGTACCGGTAAATATAAAGTGCTAATGTCGTCAACAGTTGTGATAAGACACCATCGGAGAATCTATAGAAGAAACCATGGTGTAAAATGTATGCTCCTGTTAATTTTTTAGTCTTTCATTTCACATGTTTCTTTAAATGTTTAATTAAATATGCAGATAATAAGAACATATTATATTATTTATAAAATAAACATATTTCGAGATAGGTTTTGTACACTAAACGTCAAGTAAACCTAATTATTCCTGTGAACTTAGTTTAAAAAACATTTCGTGAGAAAAAAAAAATAATGCCATAACTGTGCATCTGTGAAATCAATTTTGTAGACTTCACTTTTCTCTCAAAAGTGTGTATTTTGTGACAAGTTTACAAATTATTATTAATTTTTAAAACAATATATGCCAAGTCTATGACATTTGCTGAAATTGCATATAATATTTGTGGCATTTTAAAATTAAATTTAGGACTTTTTTTGTGCAAAAAATATGTGTTAAACAATTAACAATTGCCATTTTAAAAAAGCACCTGTTAGTTACATCAAATTGTTTGACGCTGATTCAACAACACGAGCAAATAATAAACTTGCTTTATAAGAAAGGTTTTCTGTTCGATCAACGTACTGTGCACATTTTATCACCGTCATGTAATCCAATGCAGTCGATTTCCCCTCGGTCACTAGAACCCGGCCTTAGACGATAACAATCCAAATGAAATTCGGGAGCGTCTAATAGATTACAGAAGAGTGATTTCCGGCGTCTTAGGACCATATTTCTTTGAGAAATATTGCTTTCAACGTGGAGCTCTGTAGGTCGATGATTACCAACTTCTTTTGGCTTGCATTGGAGAGTTTTCTTAAATCGCAGGTCTATGCGGATAGGCCGACATAATCATCCCATCTATCAAATTCATTATCCAACGTCATAGAAGAATTAATATTTCCCATGCACTCCGTTCAGAGAAGCCGTGGCGGACATTTAGACAATATTATATTCAACACATGCCAGCATTAATATGTCTTTCAAATGCATAGACAATTTATACTCTTAGCGGAAGAGGTACCAGTAATAATTTTACTGAAGTGAGATTTTCTCTTGCTCCTTGAACTCATCGATAGATTTACCTCCTAATCGTTTAATGTGTTTAAGTCGAAAAGACTGGTGGTAGAGGACCTTTTGGACAGGGTAGTTTTAGTAGGTAGTTTATATGTTGTGTTCAGACATAGCGCTTCGGCCTTTATGTAAACAAAACACCAAAATTTAGGAACAAGTTATGTTCCTGACATTCAGTGGTTAATATTTGTTAATATTCTTTTGGGAAGTTTTCCTTTACTATTCGACTAAATGATGTTGTAATGGAGAAAGGTCCCAAAGGAAATTGATCCATTGCCTAAGTTTTATTCAAAATTTCACATTTGCAAATAATTCTGTAAAGGAATTTAACAAAAGCATAACTCCTTTCCAGCATACATCATATAAACATCAACTTGTAAATTACTGTATACATACATATGTTTATACATATTTGTGAATTACAAAAACAAACAATGTGCATATAAAAACACATAAGAGACGTTGAAATCAAATACAGAATAACACAAAAATATCTTCTTCTTTTTTTGAGAAACACATTTCCATTTGTTTCCTGATCATGTATAACAGGATTCCTTTACATCCTTTGAATTTTGTAGATGTTATTGTAATGAAAATAATGTTTAAAATACAACAAAGAAATTTTACTAAACGTATTCAAATTAATTTGCCAATCATTCTCTGTTTTGGCTCTCCAATATTTTTGCCATTAATTTAAAGCATCCTGTAAAATAATTGTACTTGGTAATATGCGCTGACCATTTAGCAAATCCAAGTTTTTTGTTAGAAGATACGCATGTTAAATAGAATTAACACTGAGGTTAAAAATTCTAATTTGTTTGTTTTGTAGTTAGACAGGCTCTAATTTGTATATACTCAGTTGTATATGTGATTACTGAATACTACGCTAGTATAATTAGAAAACTTCCCTTTTTTCCGTTTCTGAAGATATTAGGACCTCTAAGAACTACATCAGCTAAAGTACTGTTTACTATCCTTAATTGGCTACCACCAGAAATGTTGGCGAAAAAAATGGCTGCTAACGCGAAAAGTATAGGAACTGTGATTAAGCAAAACTCTTGGATATATTTGCTACAAATATACAAATCCATTATACTGTAAGTGAACTGTAGGATTGATGGTAAAGATTTTTAAAAGTTTTTAGGTTTTTAAAAGAGCTCAATTGTAGAGCTCTGTTCTCTTTATTGTATTCAATCCAATTGATTTCGATATGGGAATTATTTCCTCTTTTATATAGTTTTTTAGCTGATCCGACAATTTCGAATCAACTCCCTTAATTCTATATAGTTCTTAACTTTTTACATATGTTTGCTGAAATGTTCTAGTGACCTATATTCTATCAATTAATAATACATGTGTTTGTGTGTATGCAACACGATCCAAGCCTTCAGCCCAACACCAGTAATGCAAACAAAGCATAATTCCCACGCTAGCCAGCGGAGAATACACAACAACAACAACATGCACATAATGTATTGACGACTTGAGCACGCGTCAAAAGCAGCGAGAGTCAATGCCCAGAATTATGTTAATGACACACTCGCTTATGTTATTTGATATTCATTTGTTTATACATGTTGTGCTGTTAATGATCATTAGTTAATAGAAAATTAATTTACATTTTGCCTCATTTCTTTAGTGAATACTGCTCTCTAGGTAACGTCATTATGGTTGATGGTAAGTCTAGAATATCTGATTCCAGATTACGATAACATGTGATTATAATTTTCCTTCCTCTAAGTTGTCTGGCAAATCTTACTCTCTCCTGCAGATATTAATGGGCATGACTGCAAAAAATTCTATGGCTTAGCAGAAGAAGATATTTCAAAGAAACAAGACTTGAAGAAAAATGTAGTCAAATTGTATCACACGTATCTCAATATATGATTATACTACTGTGAATATAGGAATATCAATAGAAATTGATGTTGAATGAATGCATTGCAAAAGCAACGAATATATGAATATTGAGAAAACACGAATGCTTTCATTCAGTTCTCTGGTATGTACATTATCACATAAACGATTATTAATGGGCGTTTGTTTGTTTAAGTTTGCCGGCAAATATCCATAAATGCAGTTGGCCAGTTTAATAGCACAGGAGACGTATACGTATTGTCGGCTTTATAACATTTGTTATTGTAATAATTGATTATGCGTAGCATGCGACAAAATTATGTTGCTTTATATTACAATGCACACTTTTATACATACTTATTTATTCGATTACTCATTCTCATACAAATATATTTCCATATGGTTATATACCTAGACGTCAACGACCAACTGACCGATTTATTTCAGAAACACACATTATTCATGTATATAAATGAGGATGCTGCTCATTTGCGTGATGACATATCACGGCATATTACGTAATAGAACCTTGGCGAATTATTTATTTCATACAAATGAATGAAATGCTTTTTTGTTTATTGTTATGTATTTCGTTTCTTTACTTATTTTTTTTTTCTAATTTACAATGAATACATTGAAAATGCATTTCATTATCTAACATTTTTAAATGCAAGACGTTGTTATTTTAAATAATTTGGATTTCATAATGCGTAAACAAAATTTATTATCCACAAATTTATTAACGTATCGTTCTGATTTAACAGACATCTGTATTAATTTTTGTCAAATCAGAGTTTCTTTTTTGAAAAATTGTAGGAGTCATCCAATTTGTTTATTTTACGGAAAATTTAAATCTGTCACACTTCCTTGATTTAAATTTATACGGCCGGCATACCACCAATTCGTTGCTCAATCGAATCAATTTTGCTACCTTCTATACTGGAAATTTTAGAATTTCATAGTTTTTATGCGATTTTGCCAAACTGTTTTTCTACCCATGCACAAAAATGCTTAGAGAGCGTGAGACGTGAAGGAGAAAGACCGAAAAAAGTTCACAAAGTTTTTATTTCGTAAATACTCCTTTTATTTGTTATGTCCTGAAGAAATTTATATAACTTTTTGTGAAGAAAGCGAATTATAAACCGTCCGTAATGATGAAATACCTATGACTGAGAACACAAAAATCATTTTCATTTCAATACAGTCACAGAATATTAAAGCTTTTGCCGTTCGTGGCCATAGAGGACCTTTTGGACAGGGTAGTTTTAGTAGGTAGTTTATATGTTGTGTTCAGACATAGCGCTTCGGCCTTTATGTACAACAAAACACCAAAATTTAGGAAATAACAAAAGCGTGTCAATTCCATTTCAGACATCTGTTCTTTTAGAAAATTACAAGCGACAAATGCTAAATTTGTATTCAAAATTCGTGTTGTGTTACGAATGTTTTTCGGACGAAAAATTATATTTATCGACGGAGATAAGCCAGAAGTCACTATACCATGGAAAATACAAAATAATACTTCTTCTTGCAAGTCGATGTTAATCCTAATGTTACAGTCAATGAAGCCAACCGCTTTACGATGATTACTTACTTTTATTTGCCCAGAACGGCGGAATTGAACTTGATACACTGATGTTTCAACAAAATTGTGGTACACGCTACTAAGGACCGAGTTTGGTGAATACTTTTTCCCACTTTTTGGAATAGTTTTTATGCGAAAACGTCTCTCACGAAAAACAAGCTATAATACTAGCCTTGGAAGATGACATTACAGTTGACGCTGGTGAAATACCGATAGTAGCCTAGCCTTATTCGATTCGTTGTTCAACCCTTGTCTGGAACAACTCGAACAAAATGAAATATAAAAAAATATTTCTTCGGTGACTCCCTCTCAGCAGATTTCTAGAAAAAATCTGAGAGTAAATAAAATTACCATGAGATGTTCTTAAGAATCTGTCGTTCGTACTCGACATTAAACTGTATGGCCCGCCACTCTATATAAAATTAACACACACAACATAAGTGGTGTGAGAAACTAGGTCCATAATCCTAACTGATGCTGTAATGACCAATTATGTTATGTATGTAATACAAAAATTACATGCAAGGTATTCATTTATTGCTGAAAACATATTTCACTGACTTTTGCAAATTGTATCTTGTTTCTCTAACTTTCAGAAGCAAATAAACAACATGTGGAATGAATTTAATTATTTTTGCCGTCAATTTTAGTTATTATTTTTGGTAAATGTTTACTTATTGAATACGTTTAGGGTCTTTCATTATCTCCAATATAAAAAATAATATTGGATTTGAATCTCAAATGATATAAAAAATCTCCCTGTATACTTATAGAACAAATTTAATTATTTATGCCCTCGTTTCTAGTTGTTATTTTACATCGTAGTGCACACCAGTTAAATTTGATTAAATTTCTACAATTCGAATCATACCTTTACATGCAAAGAATGTAAATTTCACAATCCTCTGTTTCTGCCTTTTATTCGATTCTTAGATTTCTTTTTTAATGAAAATTCAAATACAAAAGCTGTTTGATGGTTGCCAATATGTAAATTATATTTTCATTCAAATACATTCCTCATCTCTTTTCTTTTAGCATACCTTTATTAAACTCATCTTATCAATGCCAATAAAAACTTAGTCTGTAGTTATGTTCCTGACATTCAGTGGTTATATATCTCTGTTAATATTCTTTTGGGAAGTTTTCCTTTACTATTCGACTAAATGATGTTGTAATGGAGAAAGGTCCCAAAGGAAATGGATCCATTGCCTAAGTTTTATTCAAAATTTCACATTTGCAAGTAATTCTGTAAAGGAGTTTAGCAAAAGCATAACTCCTTTCCAGCATACATCATATAAACATCAACTTGTAAATTAATGTATACATACATATATTTATACATATTTGTGAATTACAAAAACAAACAATGTGAATATAAAAACACATAAGAGACGTTGAAATCAAACACAGAATAACACAAAAATATCTTCTTCTTTTTTTGAGAAACACATTTCCATTTATTTCATGATCATGTATAACAGGATTCCTTTACATCCTTTGAATTTTGTAGATGTTATTGTAATGAAAATAATGTTTAAAGTACAACAAAGAAATTTTACTAAACGTATTCAAATTAATTTGCCAATCATACTCTGTTTTGGCTCTCCAATATTTTTGCCATTAATTTAAAGCATCCTGTAAAATAATTGTACTTGGTAATATGCGCTGACCATTTAGCAAATCCAAGTTTTTTGTTAGAAGATACGCATGTTAAATAGAATTAACACTGAGGTTAAAAATTCTAATTTGTTTGTTTTGTACTTAGACAGGCTCTAATTTGTATATAATCAGTTGTATATGTGATTACTGAATACAACGCTCTCTGAAGTAATATTAGAAAACTTTCCTTTTTTCCGTTTATGAAGATATTAGGACCTCTAAGAACTACATCAGCTAAAGTACTGTTTACTATCCTTAATTGGCTACCACCAGAAATGTTGGCGAAACAAATGGCTGCTAACGCGAAAAGTATAGGAACTGTGATTAAGCAAAACTCTTGGATATATTTGCTACAAATATACAAATCCATTATACTGTAAGTGAACTGAACAACGGACTATATCATCCAATATGCACTGAACGGTCAGGATCACGCGACAAAGTTGGATGGTTTCTGGTACTTCTAGATCCTTTAAGGACCACTGAATCTTAGATTGTCGCTTGCACTACCAAATTACTGTAGTAATAGCAGTGTACCGAAAATGTTGTTATATCAGAACAAATCATACGTTAAACAGGACCCGATTCCATCCTAAGAATGTCATGGCAGTTATAACGGGAAATTTGCTTCTGATTGCTCATGCCGGTAGACTGAGAAGCTATAATGACGAGAAGAAGAGACCGCAGAACGTATTCTCTGGCATTGCCCGGTGTTCGGGTACTTAAGGTGAATGTATAGGTAATTTTGGAGTTTCAACCTAACTTAACTTCTATAAATCTTTTGAAATATTAATCAATCATCAAAACGCGAAAGACTACTCACCCATTTTGATCGATTTAAAAAATAAGAATTTTATTCACTGGCCTAAAATATTTGATTATGACTCGAGTGGAAACTGAGAATTTTAAAATTTTCGAAGTCGCAAAAACTCTTTTTCTAACGTGTCGCTATTCTCAATTAGGAAGTAATTGAGTCACAACTGCAGTTATCCAAAGTGGGAAATGTGATCCGTTCTAAGGAGTTGCCAGTGCCATTACGAGCACTATTAGAATAAAAAAATTATTTTATTGGGACACAGATGAACAAAAATCATTTGACAAACTAAAATAGATTATTAGCAAACCCACCTGTTTTAAAATTATATGACGTTAAAACTACAAGTCGATTCTATTTCCTTCTTCAAGATGATCAACCAGTGGCATATGCTTTCAAATCACTTACTGAGACACAGTCAAGATATTCGCAATTAGAAATAGATAAAAATTAATGTGAAAAATTCCACCAATATACATATTTGCGGAAAAGAAATTATTGTAGAATCAGACCATAATCCACAAGAATCAATATTTAATCCTGCAAAAGATTAGATTGAGTTTGTCAACGTGTAACCCAAAGGTAATTTATAAAACTAGTTTAGAAATCTAACTGGCCGATTAGTCGATAAAGGCCAAGTCTGGTAAAAAGGACGGGTGGGATAGCAGCTCCCAGCCTAATATTTTAATTGTATCCAAAACCGATTTTGCTTTGTGCTACTAATAAGCAGACAGAAAGAAAAACTAGAGTTTTTTTTTATTAAATGGCTGTTATTTAAACCTTCTGAAACGATCTCTGCAGTAACTCTGAAATGTAATCTGAACATTTTGTGGTGAAAGAACAATTCAAAAAAAAAAAATAATAATAATAAGTGTGGAGGGCAGGTAGGAGTGTTTAAATCAGGTCAATTGACCTGCGAGCGTTGTTCCATGAAATATAGGTCTCCCTACGTCCTATTGTCGCCGTTTACCCGAGGAAGATTGATGAATGCGTTCCTGATATATAAATGAAAAAATCAATGAAGACAAATGTATAGTTGTAAAAATTGCCAGCTTGAAGTAATCACCTTTAATACCAGGTTGACAACGGACAACGGTTGTTATATATAATAGACACATTAAAAAGTTTTTTTAAATAATTTCTGTATTTGAAACACTGAAACACAAAAGCTAAATATGCAAATTGACCAATTTATATACTCGTATGTGTAATAGTTACTAAATTTCGTTTCTATAATTTTTTAACACATATTACATTAAAAAATGTTTTCATTAATATTATGTAAAATGACTGCATACTTTTTCCAATAGTCTTTATTGGAAACATTCCAAAATACATAAAATAGTCAATAAAAGTAAAGTAAAATAAGAAAGTAACTTGAATAACTTGGCATAACTCATAAAGTATTTAAACTTAATTAATTCTCATAAAGAATTTAAAGTATTTCTTACAAATATTTAATGAAAATATTATTTTTCATTAAAGCATTGAACAACGAACTTAGAATGCTCGGAAGGATATTTAAATAAAAAAAGCCAGAACAACAAGCAATAATAAATTGAGGAAATGTTTTATTTTTAATTGTTAATAGTTTTTTATAGGTCGCGCAATCAATGTTTTGAATTTGTAAAAACAAGCTGTATCTTGCAACCATAAATGGTTTTTCCATTCTAATAGTTATTTATTTAATCTTCAAAATTTATTGAACTGACAATTATTCAAATATTTAATCTAAAGGAATCAGGAACACACAGTATATTATTGATTAAACTATTCGGAATTTTGTTTATCCGTGTAATGCAAAGGCAAATGGTGTCCCTTCTCTTAAAGTAAATAGGGCCTGTTTCATTTAGAATTTTAAATGATAATTTATTTAAATGTGTTTCTCTTTTTTAACCAATGGCACTTATAAGTATTTTTATTTACATATGTACATAACATAATTGGTCATTACAACCTCTCAGTCAGGATTACGACATAGCTCATCACACCATTTATATTGTGTGTGTTAATTTTATAAGTGAGTGGCGGGACATACAGTTTAAGGTCGACTCCCAACGACAGATTTTTGAGAAACTATTCATAGCAATTTTATTTACTCTCAGAGTTTTTGCCAGAAATCTGTTGAGAGGAAGTCGCCAAAAAAACAAATTTTCATATTTCGTTTTGTTAGACTGTTAGACTCACCTTTTTATTTACGCAAGTTTTTAATTCATGCAGTGGCTAGGAATTCTTGTCAATTTGATACGGAAATAAAAAGAAGTATTTTCATAGCGACTAAATACCTTTTTTAATGCGCCGAAAATTTAAGAAGAACTGTCGCTACAGTTCTAACTCAGACAGCTCAATAGCATCCGTCGATATGCGCAGAGTAACATTATATTAGAAAAGAAACACAAAGTTCCTATCTTAGTATTAATATATTTCTCGTCCAATTTACACTCAGTGTGCACACGCACACGAGGTGAGTAAATTGCCCTGTGGATACAATAGTCACCAACATCGTTGCTTGTGATCTGGAGATAAGTCGCGAAAGCCTTCCATGAGAAACAGCTCTGTTGGAATATGTTTCACCACACCATAATTAATACCGATTCGATCTGCAGGCCAATAAATTGGTTGTTTACAAAAAGCTATCATAATGCCTACTTTGGAACCAAGTTTAAATAAGTCTATTATTAACCATTAATGGTGCACAAATGAAGTAAAAAATTATCAGTATTGATTATTTTTGTTTGAAAAAATTTGAGGAGAGTTAAGAAATAAGCCGTAAGAAAATAACAAGTTGCAATTAAAATTTTCAGGGTAGATTGTGGCCAGAAGCACATAATAAATGATGTTTGAGTCGTGAATTAATAAATATTGCTTATCTTCCATATGACACAAAAAAATGCACGCAATTTTCAAAGCCCCTGGACTTAAAATCATTCATACTGATGCTTTTGAGTCACAAAATGCATCAGAATGGCAAAATCTTTATTTTACCAAAGAGAGTTCTCCCATACTATCGGTAGTAAGTCTGAATGAAGACGTAATGTCCTAAATAATAAATTCTTAAAATTTTGGCATAAAAAACAAAGGTAATTGAAAGTGAAAAGCAAAATTTAAAAAAGTTTAAAGCACTTTTTTGAAGTTTAATAACCTTGACTACAATTTAATTCACTTCTAAAACGGAAACTTTTTGGATTCTTCGTAAGTCTATTTTGAATTCTGTAAAAAATATTTATCTTGTATCAAATAAGCAAGCTGTTGCTTTAAGATTCTGAAATTAAACATATCTTGCAAGATTCATTCTGATTTAGTTCTTCAAATAAACTGATTATGATTTTGTTATCACTCACTTCATAATCATTTACCGTTAAATTGTTATGTATCAAAATATGTCCTTATATTAAATATTAATTGTTAAATATATTTATATAACAAAAATAAAAATAAGAAGACATAGAACGTAATCTTAAATCATTTACTTAAACATTTGGTTTGATTACGCTACAGAGTTTGTTGAAATTAAAAACTTTTTTGTAAAAGCCGATATCGGAGGATTGAGAACTTTTATGAGTTTTTACGGAACACTATCTGTATTTCACACGACTTTGGATCGTGTATGTTGTATTGAATACATTTTTGTATGTTGTATTGGTTTGTGAAGGCTCAATGCTATGCTGTATTGTGTATTTCGCATTCCAAACATCATAAAGCGATAAGAAAACAAAGACCAGTATTCATAATTTGATTTTTAAGCAACAAAATGAAAAATATTACTGAAAAAAGTAAATTAATTAATTTTCTGTGCGAACAATATAATTTTGAAATTTTAATTGTTGACTCAAGTTACATACAAAATATTTTGTATTGTTCTTCTTGATTACTGGCATTTACATAAATTGAAAGCATGAAACCAATACCACTTTTAAAAACATGCGAAAAATGTGTACAAGTGCATCGGATTTTTATATGAAAATTATCAACATACATACACATACATAATTAGTCATTACAACCCTTCAGTCAGGATTACGACCTAGTTTCTCATACCACTTATGCTGTGTGTGTTAATTTTATACATAAGTGGCGGGACCTACAGTTTAAAGTCGACTCCGAACGACAAATATTTTAGAAACTTTTCATGGCAATTTTATTTACTCTCAGAGTTTTTGCCAGAAATCTGCTGAGAGGAAGTCGCCGAAGAAATACGTTTTGTATTTTATTTTGATGTCTGGCCTGGGGATCGAACTTACTTACTTACTTAATTGGCCATACCAACCCGTTTATCGGATTTCGGCCTGCCGCAACACATCCTTCCAGGCGCCTCTACTTCGTGCGCGCCTACGCCAGTTGGTCACACCAATCGATGACAGGGCTTCCTCGATTTGGTCCTTCCAACGGATGCAAGGTCGTCCTCTTCGCCGACTTCCGCAGTTTCCCGCATCAAATACCCGTCTTGCCGGAGCATCCTCCTCCATTCGAACGACATGGCCGAGCCAGCGCAGCCGCTGTATATTAATACGCTGTACAACGTCCATGTCGTTGAGGAGCTCATACAGCTCACTGTTGTATCGGATACGGAAATCATCGCCAACTCGCACTGGACCGAAGATCTTGCGCAGTACTTTTCTCTCGAACACTCTCAAGGCCGCTGCATCTGGACTTAATAGGGTCCATGCCTCTGCGCCATAAAGAAGCACGGGTAGGATGAGTGTCTTGTAGAGTGTTAGTTTTGTCGTACGAGAGAGGTCTCTGCTACTCAATTGCCTATTGAGACCATAGTAGCACCTGTTGGCAAGAGTGATCCTGCGCTTGATCTCCAGACTGACATCATTTCTGGTGGTAACGGCGGAGCCAAGATAGATGAATTCCTTGACCGCATCAAAAGTATAGTTATCGGCCGTAATCTGAGAATCAATACGCCGCGCATCTCAACTTGTCGATAACATATACTTTGTTTTGCCCTCATTTACTGCCAGACGCATCTTACTAGACTCCCGTTCAATAGCACTAAAGGCAGCAGTAACATCTCGCTTGGTACGCCCTATGATGTCAATGTCGTCAGCGTACGCAAGCAACTGGACACTTTTTTGAAAAATAGTGCCACTACGATGCACTCCTGCCCTTCGCAGAACACTCTCCATGACGAAGTTGAAGAGGTCGCATGATAAGGGGTCGCCTTGTCTGAAACCTCGCACGGTATCAAAAGGCTCGGAGAGGTCCATTCCTACCTTGACGGAGCTACAGGAATTGCTCAACGTCATTCTGCAAAGCCTTATCAGCTTCGCAGGTATACCGAGCTCAGACATTGCGGCAAAAACACGATCCCTTAATAGGATTCTGTCTTGGTTTTCATTGGATAATTGTTTTTACGTGGTGGGTTCCAAGCCCTACGCACAACCCAAATTTAACGTCCAGGGGATTGGACATTTGCTGCACGCATTAGTTAACATCTAGCGGGTGCTAGAATGCCATCCAGGAGGGGCCACGAGGAGGCTGCGTGTCAACTTGAATACAGCAAGACAAGGATCGTCCTGGTGGTCGCCACGTTGACCACAATCAGAAACTTTACCTTGTTTGCATGCATCCCTCCCTCCCTCTGGGGATCGAACCCTGGCTTTTAATAATAATGTTGGCTAATAAGCCAACACACTACCTACTAGACCATGGCGGCTTCAAAAATTATCAACAATAAGCATAAAAGGGCTTGTGTGAATTGCCAATGGTATCAGATCGGCGTGAATTCTGTGTAAAAACTCTGAATTCATGGAGTAAAAGGAAAACAGTAGATCTCTGTCGCAAAAACAAATTAGTTTTGAATTATTTATATATGTATATTTATAATACGCTGCTAAATTGGACAATAGACCGTTACCATTCGTCTCTAGGAGATTAGGGAAATAAAAGCGATGCAACTGCGAACATATGTTCCCGCTTACATTGACGGTAACAGATCCCTTTCCGATAGCGGTCGGGAGAGTGACAGACCCAGCCTATCGAGCACTCAGGCTCGCGTCAATTAAGGCCAATATTCTGCTGAGGCCTAGCTGTATAGTAAAGCTGATACCTTCTCAATTCTGAGAAGTACTTCGTCGATTGCGCGAATACTATTCTATATACCAACTATATCGCTATTAGTGATGAGACCAAAATTTGAGGCGACACACCTTTTAAGTCGTTATCCGCGAAAATTTCTGAATGTCACTCCCTACTTCTTATTAGCAATCAAGATGAGATGCAATCTTTATATCATAGTAGTGTATTTCGTGCGGTCGTTGGAATATTTAAGCATGCAGCATATGGTAATATAAATATGTAGTTCTTTATCAGTTATGACACTAAAATTGTATATGTATTGTTAATAGTTGTGTTTCACAATCCATGTTAAGTAACAATTTTCATATGGACACATGTATAGTATTTTTGGTAGGTTGCAGTCGATAGCTTGTAGCCTTGTATTCTAATAGCTGATGGATTCTTCTACTTTTTGTCTGTAGTATTCAGGAACAATTTCTAAAAGGTTGCCGCTGTGGTGTAAATAGCCATAGCTTTTTTATAAAGGACCAAGCAAACATACAAACAAATCAGTACAATTAAAAATGAATGCAGAAATTTATTTCAGATTTTTCTTTTTTTAACTTTTTTTGTAAGACTAAAAAAAAGAAACAAATGCTAGGCAAATAAAATACGACACGACTGCATGTTATCATCACCATTAATGGCTGCAAACCCAATAAAAGCTTTTCACATCTCTACGGTAGTAGAAATGTACACTGCTTTGTGCAGTCGATACTTGAATGAAACTAAAAGTCATATTAGAAGATGACAACGCATTAAATATTTAGGGTGGCCCATATAAAATAAAAATAAAATTGAAAAATAAATAATTAGAATTACTTTTAATAAAGTTAGCTGCCACTAAAATTTGGACTGCCCCAAGAGCAGGAAATGGAGAGGGATAACCCATTTCCTGCGTATGGATACGGTTACTCTCTTGTGTTGGAGTGTGTATAAATTATTTTGGGCTCATATCTCTTCTTTTTGACTGACGTGTCTTCTGCAATATCCAACACATGCGTCTATACCAACTATATTTGTGCTTATATACTACTATAAACATATAAATGTGTATACATATGTGTGCTGTATTTGTGTTTCTAAAGGATGCTTGCAGTGATATTTCATCTTGTATGCCATGCCACATAAATTCGTATATTTTTGCATTCTCAGAGGATTGTGCAAATGTGTCTGCTTTCGTTATAAGCTCATATGCATAGTTGGAATGTTTTTATGTTGATACTATGCATTGCCACTGTATGGCATTTCGGAATAAATTTCTTTCCGTTCGGTACAACATTCCTAAAACGTTAGATACAGTGGAGTGTGGTTTTGGTGCATCATCCATGAGAAAATTAATTTTTAGAACGTAGTTATATGTATATTCACAACCAACTACACAAAGTCATATCGTCAATGTCATATGTAATAAGTTTTGTGTTCTTTAAAGGAGTTTTAATTTTTCTTTTTAATTGCAATTAGTTGTTCCAGCTGGTAGAGTTTATCATCTCGCCAGAATTTATTTTAAACTTCGTCTTCTTTAAAAATAGAACTGAAAACTTTAATTATCATAAAATGATCACCGGATTTTCGGGATATCTATAATCCCGGTATTTCTTAAAACTTGTATTTACCAATAAAATCTGTTAATATAGGTAATGATTTAGATATTCAACTTTCTAAAGAAGTAGTTTACTTTGTATCAGGAGTTGGTAGAGGTGAGTGGTTACAACTTCTATATAGCCGTCTTGAAACCATTTGAGTACCCTTTAAGAAGACTATTTTAAAGGGTACAAATTCGTTTTTTCACTAATATATTTATGTATGTATGTATATAGACATAGATGAATTAGTTAAACTTTTATAAATTTAGGTTTTTTTGTTTATTTTTGTTTTGTTTTTTTATGTTACGTCCATGTGATTGTGTGTGTATTTCGGGATTTTTGGATCCCGAATTACCCCGAAAAATCTCGATATTTCTGGATCTGGATTCCAAAGGTACGTTTTCACTTTTTACCTAGAAATGGTTATTTCCTGTGGAATTGTTTAAATCCTTTATTTATTTCAACTAAATTGAATTGACATTATTGATAATGTATTATTAGGGTTTTTATTTCCAGAACTATTTTTTTTCTGGGATACAATATGTATAACCTATTATGTTTGTATGCTATGCAGATAGTTTTATTATTTAATAAAATCTTAATACTTATTCAGTAAAGATATGTATACATATGTAACGTATAATGAATATAGAAAACAACTTTAATATAAAAATTAACAAAAATAATTCAATATTTTTCTTTTTAAAATGTTTTTAAAAACAATTAAGGCGTTTATGGTTTCATCCGATAATAGATTTTTTTATTTTGGTTACGACGGAAGACGGCATCACCAAATTTTCAATATTTGCGGTCATTTTACCACAAGCTTCGCAGAAATACATTTCTTTTTTAATCGTTGAGCTCTTTGAGATTGTATTGTAATGTAACGTAACGTATTTATTTATTTATTTAAAGTGCACTCAAGGAGCACTATCAAATAAAAGACCAATAATTTTAACTAAGTGCAGCTGACCCGCACTATTTTGCTAAATTTTATTGATTGAGTTCTTGAGGGAAAATGTCCCTTCTTTTATACTAAATTTTGGCTGATTTGACAATTCCAAATCAAACCCTTAATTCTAATACAATTTTGTATTGACTTAATACTATAACATATGTTTGTGTGTACATTATATGTTTAACTATATTATATTGGTTTGTGTGTGTAATAATTATGGGACAAGTGGATGTTATATGACACGCGCCTATTATCCACAATAATTCCCACGGTAAAGTGTAAAGAGAGCTACACACGATCACCAGCAATGCCATACAACAACAACACACATACTACATATTATATGCAAACCAATGCAGTCAGCGGCCTGACAACAAAGTGTCAAATGATCGTTGCATGTGCGCGACGGTCAATAACATTAAGTCAAGTGGTCGCTGCTCATATGCAATTGGATATTCTTTTGTTTATGCATATGAAATGTTGTGCCAGTATTGACAACTGTAAAATCATGCTACACCTCCACCCTTTACAAGAATGTTCATATAACTTTTGTTCTATGGACATTCTTTTACACAACACAGTACAATGATTTTACGTCTATTTCAAATTATATTTTATTAGTGAACTTAAAATGTAAAGTATTTATTTAAATGACTAATAATGTTTTACATATTAATCTTAATTTAACGTAATCCAATCTTAATATTATTTCTTATTTAATTTTAATATTTATTTAGTGATAAGTTTACTTATGTAGTTAAAAAAATCTTATCTTAAAGATTATTATTTCACTTTTCTGATCAGTTTAGTGTTATAATTAAAACTTATTTGTTATATAGCTTAAGTCTATTTTTATGAACTACTTGCTTTTTATTATTTTTCTTATCAACTATAGTTACATTATTTCTTAAATCTATATTTTTAATTGTGTATGGACCTTTATATGATTCCTCTAGTTTATGTCCTGTATTATTCCTAAGTAAAACTAAATCTCCTATGTTAAAATTATAATCTAATATATCCTTATCATAGTTATTCTTCTGTTTGATTTTATTTATTTCTAATAAATGTTTTGCTCTCTTAAGTGCAAGTTCTAATCTAAATTTTGCCTCTTTGGCATAATCGTCAATATTGTATAGTGGAGTAACTGTGTCTACCTCATTGAAATCTTTGAAACTGTTTGGTACTTTGCTAAATATCAATTCAAAAGGACAATAATTATGTACAGTTGATGGTGTTGTATTAAAACAATATGTGAAATACCTAATCCATTCATCCCAGTCATCTTTTTCTACAGATATGTAAGAACGTACGTATTCATTAAAAGTTCTGTGACTTCTTTCTATTGTACCTAAGGTCTGGTGATGATGTGCTGTTGATGTTAGTTTCTCGATTTTCAACAAAGTGCACAATTCGTTTAATATAGAATTTTTATATTCTGTACCCATGTCCGAAATGAAGGTCTTCATTGGGCCATAGGTAAGTACAAAATTTTCGAATATCGCTTTTGCGATCGTCTTAGCCGATTTATTTGGTATAGGTATTGTTACCAGGTATTTAGTTAAGTCGCATATTAATGTGATTGCGTACTCATTTCCATGTATTGATCTTGGAAATGGTCCAATTGTGTCTACATACACTGTATCAAACGGTTTGTTAGGTGTTTCTGTTATTATCATCGGGCCTTTAACGTGTTTGGTAGTTTTCGTTATTTGACATTTGTGACATGCTTTTACATATTTGGCTATGTCCTTTGTCATATTTTTCCAGTAGTAGTATCTTTTTATTTTTTCTGCGGTTCTATATATGCCGCAATGACCTCCTTCGATAGGGTCATCATGATATTTCAGCATGACTTCTAGAATTTCCTTAGAATTCTTTATATCAAGTATCTTTATTTCATTTAAAAGCGCTATTTTAATTCTATTTAGTACCTTATTGCCCATATTTCTAAATTCATACTTAGAGACAAATTCGAAAATTTTCTCACTAGGTGCTACTTGTAGTTTATTGATATTTAATTTACTGGCCGCTTTCTCGAGCCTAGAGAAAAATTGTCCTAAGTCAAGTTCCTCTTTAGTAAATATATCATTTATATTTATGCTAGCTAATATTGATTTTCCCTTCTTTATATAGCATTTATTGGGATAAATCTTTAATTTGTAATACTTTCTGACGTCACTATTCTTAATTGGTACATATATTTTGGGCTCATTTAATACATCTGTTTTATTTGCTCTATGCTGATTATTTATCCTACTACTGTCTTTTTGCTTAGTCACTGACCTTGTCGTGACTCTCAACACGCGTGATACTTTTCTATTCATTTCCTTAAAATCTTCTATAGTAACTCGCCATAACGCATCCGCGATATAATTGTCCTTCCTAAAGTATAATATAGCGTTTTGTTGCCCTGTTGCTTTAGTGCAACTATTTACGAATTTATTGGCTGGTTTTTTTTTTTAACATGGTTCATATTTCAATTGCATATTAAAGTAATGAAAACAATTTTTACTTTAAAGCATAGAGGCTAGATTTATATATAAAAAAAAGTTTGGCTTGGTGACGTTCATGTTTAATGTATGTAATTTTAGATTAATAGAACATACATACAAAAAATTAAGCCAACCTTTTAGTCAATTTTTGGCATTGGCTCCATCAAATTCTTCAATCCTATGTTTGTTCTTTATGAATATGAAAGTGGACATGCTGGAGATGTTGTATTCTACGACAACATCCTCGCAGTCATCAATATCGACCCTGATAAAGACAATTCTGTCAGCATAGTCCCTCGAGAGTTCCTCCAACCTGGGGGCCATTACTTTGCAGGGGCCACACCAAGTGGTACAGAAATTGACCAATACCAACCTATCACCAGCATTTTCCAATTGCTGATTGAAATCGGACTTGTTCCTGATAGTATAAACCATATTGTTGCGAGTAGACACAATTTTTTACTGTGACCATACGCTCTAACTTTTACCTCATTAATGCCCTAAATAAATTTACTAATAATTAATGCTTGATTATCTTAATATTTACCTAAAATTATTGTCTATTAAAGTCCAGTATATCCCTAATGTTTCCTTTCTATGTATTATTACAAATTTTTCCTTATTAATAATTTAATGTAAACTAAGTTATGGATAAAAATCTAAATATATGTAAGTATTATTGACAAATCTTATATTAAAAGTCCATGTATATGATTTCTAATTGTAATATTATATTGTTTCACTTGGAAATCATAAATATTGTAGTTAAAAAAAATTTTCGTAGCAAGTTTCGACTTAAATTTTTTTTTTTTTGTGATATTATTTTTGCCTCGAGCGGTTAACGCTTATAGGCCCTGCCAGTGCAACCCCTGAGGAGCACGTTGGTTTAAATAAATTTTTTTTTTTTGTTTGTTTTTGTTCTGCAGCGGCGGTAGAGATTCTGTTCGACCTTAAACCACATGCGGGTTGTCTTCTTCATGTTTTTGTTCTTTTTGGTCCTTGATTCTTGAGGTCCTTGGTGCCTCTTGGCCAGGCGGTACTTCCTTCAACGGATCCTTGGCTGTCCGTCAGGATAAGCAAAATTTATTTTGGGTGCTTTTGAGCACACCAGTTGTTGTTATATTTTTTTTTTCGGGTCCTTGGGTGCTTTAAATTTTAGCACACCAAGGCCCAGGCAGGATTGACCTGCTTTTTGGTGCTTGATAAATTAGCACTCCAGGATTGGCAGGATCACTGTTATATTCTAGGTGCTAATAACTGGAGCACTTCTAGAATAATGGCAGGATCGCCATGTAACGTAACGTATTTATTTATTTATTTAAAGTGCACTCAAGGAGCACTATCAAATAAAAGACCAATAATTTTAACTAAGTGCAGCTGACCCGCACTATTTTGCTAAATTTTATTGATTGAGTTCTTGAGGGAAAATGTCCCTTCTTTTATACTAAATTTTGGCTGATTTGACAATTCCAAATCAAACCCTTAATTCTAATACAATTTTGTATTGACTTAATACTATAACATATGTTTGTGTGTACATTATATGTTTAACTATATTATATTGGTTTGTGTGTGTAATAATTATGGGACAAGTGGATGTTATATGACACGCGCCTATTATCCACAATAATTCCCACGGTAAAGTGTAAAGAGAGCTACACACGATCACCAGCAATGCCATACAACAACAACACACATACTACATATTATATGCAAACCAATGCAGTCAGCGGCCTGACAACAAAGTGTCAAATGATCGTTGCATGTGCGCGACGGTCAATAACATTAAGTCAAGTGGTCGCTGCTCATATGCAATTGGATATTCTTTTGTTTATGCATATGAAATGTTGTGCCAGTATTGACAACTGTAAAATCATGCTACAGTAAGTTAAATTTCCTCATTAAAGTATCCTCAAAAGTTCATTTTTTTTGCAATTAGAATTGGCTAATATCATCATTAATTGAAACCTGAATATCAATTTGATTTTCCACATGCAGAGACGAACTACATTTTTGGCACAGGAATCTCAATTCACTTTAAGACCGATTTAAAAAAATATTTAAAGCTATTTTTAAATAAGTATTTTTACCAAATTGAATGTTGAATTGCCTACAAAAAACAATCAAATTAATTTTAACATTTATATGTCATTATTTATTAACTACAAAAGAACAAAAAAAAATACTTAATTTCAATGAACCGAATTATTGGGACATTTCATTAAAAATTAATAAATATTTGATAAACAATTAAAAAATTAATATTTAGTTGGAGCAACCTTCTTTTCCATAACTGCTTGCAATCGTTTAGACACAGAATTCATAAAATTTTTGTGAGATCTGATACGATATTTTGCTACTCTTAAATTAGGGCCAGCTTTTTCACTCGTATATCAACCTCTTGCCGTCAATGCTCTATCCGGCTGAGGTTCGGCGATTGTGGCGGGTGTGGTGCGTACGTGCGTAACATTATACGCAAGCTATATACGTGGAATATGAGCCAAATATTTTCGGTATTGTCATGTTAAAAGGTGAATGAAGTCGGACCTGCACCTTTTTTTCTTTAAGAATATTCAAATACTGAAATTTCTCCTTTATTACCGTAATGAAAACTAGTTCATCAATCCCTACAGCGGACATATACCCCCACACAATTACCCTCCACCACTATGTTTTACAGTAGAAGCAAGGTTTTGTTTTTCAAGCTCTGTATTGGGCTGTCTCTACACCATTAGACGGCCATCAGAGCGAAAAATTTGCTCTCATCAGAGAATTGCACTGGGTCTCTAAGTGCCGGCGGCTTACATACGTAGTCATTATCATATTCTTAACATATCTTTTGATTCACTGATAAAACAAAAGGATTACGTCTAGCATCACGACAATTGTACTTAGCCTTGTGTAGCACTAATCTGACCGTTATGGGACGAACATCTTTCCCTATCTCCTCCATAATCTCTGCAGCGATCTGAATTGAGGTTATTGATGGATACACCTTTACCTTTTTTATTATCTGTCTATATTGACTGGTACTTAAAGTTCCAGGGCGGCCTGAATGTTTAACACTTTCCTTTTACACTCCGAATGGTATAACGATTTCTTTCCATCATTTTCCCAATCTAAGCATATGATTTCTTTTAATTGAATAATTTACACTGTTGTGTCCTTTCTTTTGTTAGCCATTTTTAGCAAAATTTCTGGATATATTAATATTTTTGTCAAACTGACTTTTACAGTTAAAAATACGAAAATTTTTTTCAAGAAAAAGGTGAAAAATATGTGTGAAAAATATTGGACAGATCAACAGAATTTTAAAAATTTGGTTAAGTGTGCCAATAATTTTGTTCAGCCAATTGCCTACTTTTTGTTAATTTTTATTTTTAATGGAAATTTTATAAAAAAAAATATTGGAGTGAATTTAATTGAAATTTGTAGAAAATTCATCATTCTATTATATCCAATATATTTTTTAATGACAAATCACTTTTATAATACCACTAAAACAGTTTTAAAGCTGACTGTGCTTGAAGTACCAATAATTTAGTTCGTTACTGTATTTGCTAAAAAAAACTTTTGTAAAGATTTTCTTCATATGTTATAGAAGTGTATTTTGATACTTTACGAATAATATTATTACCTGTTTTAAAAAAAATTTGAATCTATGAAGTAATCAATTTCTATCTCTTCTTTCACATATTTCCTGATGTAATGAGTTAAACATTTTCTATCCCAAAAAGAAGAATTTGGTTTAGTTTCATAACACAAAGCAATCACAATAGCATCAGCCGTTAATGGATTTGCATTTGGTTACTTTGGGTCTCCACCACCAATTGAGTTGGTTGTAAAATTTGTGGTCTGTCTCCTGAAAAGGTATATTTTCTTCTATTCAAATGTTACTCATTTCATAGTCAATAAGGACCTTTTATCATAGCATTGATTTCAATCATCGATTGAATTAAAATTTTGTTTTTATTTAATCTACTACGGCTTAGTGTATGGCAAGATTTAACATAAAAAACCTCAACCAAGTTATCTTTCTTCATAACTTTCGGACCATTCATTCGGACCATGCTCTTCTCAAATACTAAATTAAACTCTTTTAAGCAAGGTTCCATTAGAGATCTTAATTCAGCAGCTCCAATGAAAACCGTCTCTAACAATGAAGAAAATGAAACATTTTCTTTGAAAGAATTGTATTTTTTACATTCAGACATACAGATACGCCGCACCAGTTATTAAGAAAAATTTTTATTTACAATACTTTTGACAAAGCAATTGAAGAAATGAACATAGCAATATATCGAATGTCATTTGTCACCACCACGTAACAAAACACAAAACATAGAAACTATTCTTGTTATGTGAGCTTAATCGTGAGACGTAGCCATAATTAGGGGCCTACTATTTGCAGCAATATGCAAAAAAATGCATATGCATATTTCCTCGGACAAGATTTAATCAACCACTTAAACCTAGACTTACGTCAATAAGCTGTTAAGCCAAATAATAGCAGTTATCCAGTATGAGAAGTCTGGAAAAAGCACATTTAATGTGAAATTCGCCTTGCTAAGTACAAAACCAAAGAGATGTTTTATGGATCTCTGTATATTAACTAGGCTACAGAATGAAATAGTTTATGGCAATTTCGATAAGCCGAAAATCCTTGCCTCCAAAATTAATCTCCAACCAATAACTGCATGGAACATTTAAATTTAAATTAAGCACGTTTAATTGTGTGAAATTATTAAACTTTTAATTTTCATTTAATTTTAAGGTTTGGTATGCATTCAGTTATAAGTGTATGTACCCTGCTATAGTTCTGTACAATTTAATTGCAAAATAATGTTTAGTTTAACTATTTTCAACTTTTCAAATATTTCGTCGGTTTATTTTATTTGGTTTTATCAATTTGCGTCAATATTTGCTGTGCTAAATGAAAGATTGTTCTCCTTTATTGAACTAATTGAAGTATAATTGATGCTAATATTAAAGCATTGTTCACATAAAATCCAATGGCATAAATTAATAAGAATGTAATAAAATGTAGTTGGTTATTCAGAAATCATTTTGTTGGATATATCACACTGAGGTACAAAAGCAATAGCATTAAAGGCTTCATCTATAGTTAAGAAAAAAAAACCTGGACTTCCAGCATAAAAGTTATCGATAAACAGCGATGCTATTCGGCAACAATTTAAAAAAATGTCGTTATTAAATATCACTCTTTTCTTAGATTTTCTAAAATTATTATAATTATATACCGACATAACCCTGTGCTTGAAAATAACCTGAGCACTCCATCTCTCCCATGTAGGTTAAATTTACTCTCATAAGTAAAGAATACGTATGTAGATACTATGCCCAGTCGGCGTTTACAAAGTTGTTGATTATCTTCCAGGTTCTTCATTTTTCATATTAAAATCGTTATCTCTGCGTGATTATTATGTGCCTCCAGATCATTTAATGCGACTCGCGAGCTCTTTTCTCCAAAGTACAAAAACTAAATATGAGACGTTTGTTTTGAAAGTGGTTTAAATCCATTTTTAAAAAAATTTAGTTAATGATAAAAATAATCACACTTGAAAAGTAGCTAGTTAACGAAATGTAAAAAAAATTATTTTGAAACTGGTTTAAGTCCATTGAAAGAAATAATTTTGATATGGAATGTGTTGTGTACAAAATTTTCTATCATTTTAAATATCAGGACATTCATTTTTGCCAAATGATAGTGATTTTGGAGTGATAGAAATGGCTTTGAGGAAAAATAATTTAATGTATGTCCACCAGGATTACTATGAAACCATAAAATCATTTCGAAAGGGTAACAAATTTATATTAACTAAAATGAAACGTGAAGATTTTTTTCTACAAAACCTCTGGAAGAAGCAATTCATAAAAGATTAAAAGATAATAGTGGCGAACCTGTAAATTGGCTAGGGACATGTTGGATACAATTTATAAAAAGTGAAAAAAAGTGAACCCTATAAAATGTTTTATAAAGAATCTATGGAAGTGGATACAGAAGATCGTTGAAGACCAAGGAACTTCAACAAAATAAAATTAATACCATTATACAAAAATGTACGTCCCATTTCAACTCCTAAGTATAAAGATATACCATATACGAGTATACCATGCATATTTTAACAACCTCACACATAATCGAAATGAGCAGAAATAATATGGCAGAATCTTTAATATTATCCTTAATAAATGAATTAATATTTATTTTTAAATACATTTTTTTCTAATTACATAAATAAAAATCTGAATCTAAATTGAAAGCTTCCCTTTTAAGGCTATTCATCTACATGAAATATAAAATATTTACAATTTTTATTATTTAATTTCTTTAAAATAATAATTTCAAGAACTTACCTTAAAAACCTAACTATTTAGATTAATCACTAGGTATACCATTCTTTTGGATAATTTGTTCAGTATTATAGTGAAACTAAGTATTTTGTTTGCTAATCAACCACGAGTAATAATTATATTGGAATTATATAAACGTAGTGTAGTAACTTTAGTGAAAAAATTAACTTATAATAATATTAAACAAAGAACACAAAGTGAACTTATTCTTTTTCACAAACAAAAAAGTAATTTTATTAATTTTGAAAGTAGTTTAAGTCCATTTTAAGTTCTGAAACACATCTAACTTTTCTAGTAAAGTTTACAAAACGTATTACGTTACATATTCTAACATGTTTAAGGTCACAAAGCCATAAGAACAATTTAATACCAGTTAACAATATTTTTGAAACAATTCAAACGTAAGCCCTTAAATATCTCAATATATAAAAAAATGATTTAAACCACTTTCAAAATAAACGGCTCATATAATACTTTCCGCAAATCATCAATTTCTGTTACAAAATTCGCAATTATTCATTAGACATGATGATATTTGTTTACTGCTAAATATGTTTGATAGATAAATCTAAATATAAAAGATAGGTAGATAAATAAGAAATATAAAAAAATTAAGACTCCTTCACAATCTATGCTTTCTAAGGAGACATTTGTATCTTGACCCTCACTTCATATCGGCACCTGGTAAAAAATATGGCACGACTTTTATTCTCTTTTATTAAACAACTATGGCTGTTTTTTTCCGCTTTCATCAAACGAAGAATAAATCTCTCTAGTAGAGAATGACATTTAAGAATGTTAGCACTTGTTTGATTTTTTTTTAATAAATTTTTTCGAAAAATTAGACAAGAAATAACTTTTTCTAAATTTAGTCGATCAAAACTTATAACTTATTAGTTCGAACAATATGTGATGTTTGTTGAAGACATTTTTGATCGGTTCAAAAATGTTTGAGTAATCAATAAATTTTTGTGAAATTCAAAAGAACAGTTTTTTTATTTATTTATTTATTTATTTATTTATTTATTTATTTATTTATTTATTTATTTATTTATTATAATTAACATAACACAAGAAAATATTGATCTTATTAGTGATAGCGCTATGTGTAGAAGCAATAAGATATAAAACATTATGAAATTAACATTATTTAAATGTAACAAATTAAGTTAAAATAAAAAGTAAATATAAACTAAGGGCATTATTACAACTTGCCATTAAAGTTGGGTTTATTTAATGGTAACTTCAGCTAAAGTGAACTTTAAAGTCATCTTTAACTTCTTTTCGTTATTACAACCTAATGATAGAATAAAGTTAACTTTTTCAAAAATATGGCAATGCCGGGGCAATGCCTATAACACTGCTCAATTAAACAAGGTTTTTTAAACGCAGTGACAATGATGTACTTTTCTTTTTCCGTATTGAAAATAATATATAATGTGGCAAGTTCAAACATTAACTTAACTTTAAAAGTTACAGGTAGGATGATACTGCCTCTAGCTCAACGCTCAATTATACCTTATTGTCCCGTTAAAATCGTTTCTTTAGTTAACGGCATGTTGTAATAATGGCCCTAACAATACTATAGAAATGAATAAAAAAGTTAAAAGATAAAAAATTATGAATGAAAATAAAAAATAATGATGAAATTATGCTAACTTAAGTTTTCGGTTGTCATCACAACCACAGTTTGAGATGTTTTAATAAAATATATTTTTCGAATATTCTACTCGAATTTTTCTACTCAACTAAATATACAACTCGGTAGATATTCGGATGTATTTTAACTGCTGCATCGTGTTAGTAGTAGGAATGCCGTATCGGTTCACGTTATTTTTTATATTTTTTGTCTGTCGATTGCTCTGTTATTTGAGGAAGATGATGATATTAAAGAAAATGAAACAAAAACGAAACTTAGTCTTCCGTAAAATTAAAATTTTGAGAATTCTTAATCAATGGTATGGACATTTACATGTCGATGCAAATAATTTCTTTCGGATTAACATATCGTTTATGATAGTCTCCTTAATTAAAATAAAAGAATATTGAAGCCTAGAATTCAAAATTTTAAAGCAAAAATAAAGAAAAAAGAGATAAAAAATTGCATGTTTGATAAATATTGAACATTTGAGCTAACTTGTAGAGATATTTTAATATACGTAAACGTCATTCAAAGCGAATTACATTTTATATTGCATTTCCAATATATTTCGCATATAAGTAGATATGGTATATAAAAAACATAATTGATATTATCGGCTAACACTTTACGTCTAATTTTCTAAAAACAGAAAACTCGTCATACTTTAAATCACACATAACTTTTTTATGTTCCTTGTTAAAAACATACTACTTTGTAGTATGAGCAATATGAATTTCGATTTACGTTGTTTCGATTTACGTCGCCTTTTTTTGGAACCAACTGCTACGTAAATCGAGGGATTACTGTATTTATCATGAATGTATTGTATACATAAGCCATCTGAGATGTAAAATTTTTTATATATTTTATGTTTATTAAAGAAAGAAAAAACATCTTATGCGTAGATTCCCTTAATAGAAAAATCGCAATAGTTGTATGACAAAGTAAAAGCTTGACATTGAGTTTTTTAAAATTATTCCCGAAGTATTATACGACGGAGGCTAAGCTTTCGGCTGATGTGTACCCGTACGCGATACACTAAAGTAGTTTGGCAGCCAAATTACTTTCACTTCTTAAAAATATTTACTTACCCGTCTTTCAATAAGTTTATAGTATCGCACAGTGTACTTGAAAAAGTTTTCAAGTATTTTTGGCAGTGTCATATGCCAAATTTTGTTTATTAAATTGGGTGTATTATAGTTTAAGTTATAGTACAATAGAGATACATACATAATTGGCCATAACAACCCTTCAGTCAGGATTACGGCCTAGCTTCTCACACCACTCATGTTGTGTGCGTTAATTTTATACGTGAGTGGCGGGACCTACAGTTTAACGTCGACTCCGAACGACAGTATTTTGAGAAACTTTTTCATGGCAGTTTATTTTACTCTCAGAGTTTTTGCCAGAAATCTGCTGAGAGGAAGTCGCCGAAGAAATATTTTTTTTTATTCATATTTCATTTTTGATGTCTGACCTGGGATACGAACCCGGGCTTTACGAATAGTAAGCCAACACACTACCTACTACACCACGGCGACTTCAGTACAATAGAGATATATAGTATAATTATTGTTCATATCACTGAAACGTGCTTTGTTGGATAGAAAATGTATGTTTGAATATGATTTTGACCACGGTTGGTGCGTACACTCTTCGTGTTGACTTCCATAAGTTCATTTGTCCCCAAAGAAATTGTATTAAATCACAAGTTTCTGTCAGCTCAAATGTTTGCATGTTGTACTAACTGAATCGAGTTCTTTTAGAATTTCACATTACATGACTTATGGTTGAGTTTTTTACTTAGACTTGAACTTAAGTACTCGAATGATTTCGGTAATAGTATGGATTTCTAGTTCGATGGTAGAGTAGATACTTCATATAATTTTAACACCAGCTTTGATTTATAACAGGATTCAAAAGCTCACTATAGGTCACGCATTCGATAGTCACGAACTAAGGTGGTGTGCAAGTTGGTAATATTAAGCGTCAACCTGACTCGTAGTGCACTATAAAACTACCGTGATTCTCTTCACCTTATGTGGATTTTCTAACATCCAAAATGGATTACTGAGATCAAATTCATGGTATAAGACCAAAATCTTCCTTCTAAACGACATAACACTGGCTATCCTCGTCTCTGCAACTCCTGAAGAAGTCATCGGTCATGTGACCAATATTAACTCGTCTTGCATGTTCCTATGGAATTTGGGTCAGGCTTACTGCGTCCGGAGCAGCTAATGTGTCAATAGAATCCGATACTACATTGCTAATCTTTAAGGTTCGTAATGGTATTCCCAATTGGTAAAATTCTCTGTCTGATAAATTTATCTGTTCTGCAGTTTCCCGGCCAACTACTGAGTAACCGAAAGATGATAAATGTCTGGCTATCAGATAATATGATAATATATTTTCCAGAGATTTTGTCCTCCTTAATAACCACTCGTAATTTGTAAGACGCTGGATGGTCCGGTAGGTTTATTGAGTAAGCTATACCTATCGACTCTGAGAAGATACCTACTCCCACAGATGAATTCAGTCCCAAGCCATTCGGGAAAATCAACTCATTGACGAGATGTATTACACCTTTTGTCCATTCCACTTTATTCGGTATCAAGTGACCAATATTTGATTTGAGCTCTTGTCCACTCGTCGCTGATTAGTATGGTAAAGCCCACAATCCACAAATAATAACGACACAAAGAAACTTTGTATCCACCGTGTCTAGTTCAGTTTAATCGTCTTCCTGAGGAAAATACCAAATCATGCACCTGTAGGTCTAGATCAGTCTATCCATTGATTAAGAGGCAGGTTCATATTCAAAAACACCCATGGAAATGAATTTGATTACTGCACCGTGCACCATATAGCGTCAGTGGTCAAAAAAGTAACGAGAATTACATACTCAATCCACGACTAACTAACTCTGCCCAACGAATCCTCAAATCTGATCGTAAACGATTGTGTTATAGCAGACGTATTCAAATGTCATTAGAATTTCAATCATTATTTAGATTAAATAGGATAGACTTAGACAATTGTGTCTCGGTCGGATATAAGTATGTATGTATGTATATATACAGGAGACAGCAAAAGTCTAGAATACCTAGTTCATTTTACCAATTTTGGGCAAGAGTTTATATAAAAAAATTTGAGTTTTTGTATTTATTCCGTTTCCGTTGATTTCCGTTTAAGAAAAAACAAAAAAATTTTTGATAAAGAAAATATTCTGGTGCCTCACAGTAAAATTTCAAGTATCCATAATAGCAAAAAAAAAATATATAAATATTGTTGTAAATATTGTAATGTAATAAAATGTTATACTCAATATATAGTAGGGTATACCTTTAGAGCAGTGATCAGCACAAAGAGAACATTAATAAAATGTGACTGAAGTTGTGGTAAGCATGTTTTTCACAGGAGGAAAATTGTTAGTAATATTTTCAAGTGTACTTATTTACCCAATAACATGTATATGTAGTGGAAAATATTGTCCCTAAAAACAGCGTACTTAACTTGACAAATATTCTTCCAAAGATCGATATCATTTCTCATTGGTATTAGTGAATCCTACCAAATTATTTCTATGGGTGTATAATTCTTTAGAAGCTGAGAAGCAACATAATGCATTTTTACTCTCTTTTTACGAACATTGCTGATGGTCGCGTCCTATAAAAAACCGAAGATGTTAGGTAATAAGATCAGGGAACATGTGATCAATCTTTCATTAGTGTCGGATGTAGATGTGGTCACAAACTGGCGGGTATCAACAAAGTGTTCCTTTTTGGATCACTATCGAATACTCTCCTGCATTTACTTCTCCCGATAAAATCCTTTACTATATATGAATTCTAGGAGGGCGAAGTGGCACAGTTTTAAAATGCTGATCGAACAGCTACCTCTTATTGCTGGGATGGAAATGGTTGATGTCGCACACATTGAAGAATCTGTCCAGAAACTAACAAGGGATCGTACAGCATCGTTGTGGTCGACGAAGCTTAGGCATCTTAAAGCTGTATTATTCAAAATGGAATGTTGAACTGGATTTGGGGTCTATTCCAATAGGTACTGAACGGGTTATACAAATTACCTAACAAGCAGCACGTATGTTGAAAACCAGAAATCTCTTGATCAAATTACCAATTTGGCATAAAAGGAAAGGAAAAGGGCGGATGAACTGACACTAATGGGATCGGAGATATCTAAAGAAGGCTATATATGCGTGCCTACAAGGCTATTTTTCCAAATTAGAAAAAGCAGCATAGAATTCAACAAACCGTAGGTCGTTCAATACACCTGCTGCCCGAATTTCTAAACTGCTGTGTCTGCGGTGGACAGCGGGAAAACCAAGGAACTACTCGAGTTCAACAAGACAACGATCCTAACGGGACAATGCGTAATTGGCAATTTCGCTGACAAGCTCGGTCTGCCAAATCAAGATTACTGCAGAAGCTACCAGGATGTGGAAAAACCGGACTCGGTGTAAGTGCCATATACTTCACAACAGACGTCATCGGTTTTTGGATGACAAAACGTGTAAAGATCTGGGCATGATCGTGAATGTTCCACTAAGGGAACTGGGCAGTTTTAGCCCAAGCTCGTTGTTTAAACACACCATTAAGGCGTCATTAGGATTACTTTGTCCTAGCTACCCGCTAGCCTAACCTAACCTAATACTATAAACTCATTCCAAGATGTTCCATCAATGTTGTTATATTGTATGCAATGTATTTTAAAAACCTCTATTTCAACCATTTTACATGTTTAGTGCAGAGTCAAAAAAAAATTATTCAAAGTGCGCCTTTTCCTCGCCGACGCTTGTTTACGCATTGCCTTTAAAATTATCACTTTCATACACATGTATTCTATCTTTGATAGGATGCTGCGCAGAGCTAAGTGCGTCGAATGTGTTAATAACTTACATACTAAGTCTTCGAATTTTCATTTTTAAGAAAAGCGTTGGATAGTTGCATAGAATTCTTGTTGATGAATATACTGGTCATGCTCTGTTAGAAGCAACATGCAACATGGTATCGACGATTCAGAACGTGGAAGATTATCAATTAAGTTTGAAAATGCCGAATTTCAAACAATATTTATGAAAATGACACTTCGAGTCAGAAACAAATGCCAGAAATGTTAAATGTTGCACAACAAAAATTGAGAAATTTGGTGACTAATTGGCTGCTTAAAAAGACAAGGAGTTTATTGGCGTGGAATCCCCAAATTGCCTGAAATATGAAAATAACGTGTAGCCATCAATGGCCAATACTTGGAATACTCTTCCATATAAAATTCGTTTTTTTATTTTCACAAAAAAGGCGGTTATTTTATATCAGTACAACGAGATTAGTTGAATCAAATTGACCTGGTTGTTTTTTAATATATTTTCAATAGCATGCGGCCAATTGTTTTGTTGTTTAAAAGAACAGCACACACAAATCTGAAAGAAGTCAGATCAACATACGGATAGTTCAGCTAAGAGCAAATTCTGTTTGTAATGTGTTGAGCGATTCACTGACTAACTACCACTGTACGGATGTGCTCTACGTAATTAATAAATATCCTTTCCTGCACGCAGTCGAGATTTGTATTCAATTTCAATTTTTAGATGGATAAAAGTGTTGGAAATCGTAAGAAGATCAGATGGAGTCAAGTATTTCTTAGATGGTCTTAAGAAACCGAAGCACTTGAATGTTTCTTTCGACACTCTTAAAATGTGTAATCTCTAGCGAACATTGCTACGGCTTGTGTGCCAATGAACAACATTGGGTATTTCGCGAAATATCAGTGACTAATACTACTGTCATCTGCTAAAAATAAAATATGATAAGAAGTTAGAGAGAAAAGATCGCTAATGAAAGTAAGAAATAGAGCTGGAGATATATGAGTTTAGCCTGAACTCATCTAATGGGGTTCCGTGTTGAGCGATTCCTGACAATGCTCGATATAAATCGAGAGAAGTGAATACTAATCCCAAAAGCACAGTCCATAATTTGAATAAAACCTTGTTCTACGTATATTTTTGCCAATCACAGATATACAAATATTAACGCAATTTAATTGGACCTCCAGGTGAAAATCTGGAAGGTTAAATGTTACCAGGATTATGCATTCCAGAATCATCTCTACATAAAATAAAAAAATTTAAATTAAAAAATATATATCTTTGACCACGTATACCGGTTTGAAGAGAGCGTCAAGAAACAAATATCTCCATGGGGAAAATTTATTTTTAAGAAGCTTTTTTTACTTTTTTCAAACCAATTCAATATACATACGAACAAATACTGACTGTTTAAAACCTATGAGAAAGATACCAAACTCTGGAAAATGGATGACACATGAATTGAATTATGGACGGATGGTTAAACTAAAAACCAGGTGCGAAATTTTACTTCAAGACACGATAGAAAATCAGGAAAGTATTGCATTGAATTATTACTGCCAATGAAAAATTAATTTATTTTCGGAGTCTTAACTGGAAAAAATCATGGGTTAATCTGGGACAACCATTCATCTACACTCACGTCAAAATATGAAACACGTATATTCGTTTCCGTTCTGTCAGACTGGTGTTCCCAAAGCCTAAAAAAATAAGGTATATTAGTTTAAAAAATTTGTTAAATATGGTTCATACTTTTAGAATCGCATGATTTTGGTAATAAAACTTAAAACTTTACAGAGAACAAATATTTTATTTATGACTATTAGTTTTTCATTTCAGTTTTTGCGAAATAGGATTAAATTCATAAGAGATCTTCCAACATCAGCCTTATTTGGTCTTCGTCCATTTTAATCTTTAAACAAAACCTGCAAGTAATTTGCAAATACATATACATATATCTGCTGTGAAGCTATTAAAAAAACTAATGAAAAAAATAAAGATTTGATAAGTTTACAAAATATAATCTACGCAAACCTGATACACCAATACTCACGTCGGTCCCACAGATCAATTATTGGTAATACGCACGCACGTCTTGGTTTCGCAAACTTTAAAACTACACTAAATTAAAGTTTGTTGAGAATGATTTCATGGCATGCCTGAACAGCATTTGAATTCATACGAGGAAGTGGAAAATTGGATAACTAATTGGTTGTTCCGAAAGACGAACAGTTTTATCGGCGTGGAATCCATAGATTGTCTGCAAGATGGAAAAAATGTGTAGCCAGTTATGACCAATACTTTGAAGAAATTGTTTTTTACTTTCCACTTTAAAATTTGACCATATCATACATATATTCCATGGGTACACCATGGAATATATTTAATTGACTACCACTAGTTATTTACCATTTTTTATGCTCTCAATTAACTAAATCTTAAACTTGTACATACCAGCGCCCAAATGCAGCTATCTAGCTCACGATTGTATTTTCGAATACTTATTACCTGCAATGAGATAAATCTAATAAGAACAAATTATATTTTTCAAACGTCAGAAATCCTTTACACTGATACACTTAACCCTGAGAGTCTATAATTATGGAGAAATTAAAACATACATACTACCATACATCTACCATGCATACATACTTGTACATATCGTATATGCAAAATTTCATATCGTACTGTTACTGATTACTGTTATATTTGTAAATGGTTGATTACAAACGGGGGTATCAAAATTTACTTTTAACTCTTCAACTTTTTTCAAAGTGAAAACTGTAATGCATGTAAATAAAATGAAATGGGAAAACTCAATCTAATAAAATATTACAATTCCCACTTATTGTTGAAAGAAGAAATACGGTGACATTAAAAAAATACTTAAATACTTAGAAATTAAACTCTATGTTGGATACAAAGGGAAGCAGACACCGGCTGCTTGAATCGTATATCTGTAAGATAAAATCAAAAATTTAAATTAAATGTGTGTCTATTAAAGATGCAAACTGAAGATTTTGCAATTTTAACCCTCTAGACAAGTACCATATCCAGTAACAACACATTATGGTCATGAAAGAAATCTTTTTTTCTTTTGTTTATTTGTTTGTATTCATACGCTAAAATGTTTTTTTTTGTTTTTTCTTAAAGGACTTCAACAAGTTTTAATACTCCAACTCATACATGGAAACTTGCAAACACAAACACTCATACTCACTTTCAACATCATTTTGGAATAATTTCTGCAAGAGAACCTCAATAAAGCAAAACATAAAACGAGTCCTTTTTCAACGCTCCAAAAATAAAAATATGACTGAAAAATAATGAATTTTATACCGGCTGTCGTTAGATTATATGCACTCAAATAAAAATCCACATTTGACAAGATTATTAAATAAATATTAAAAATTAATTAATTAATTTGTAAACAAAAAGAAAATTAAAAATTATAAGAAATATATTAATTGAATCGGATTAGAAACATGATTTTGCAAGTCCGACTGACGTTGAGAGATTTTATAGGTATTTTTTAATCCCCTTTATAGTCGGGGTCTGCCAGATTTGAATTTCATTCAAAATGTTGATATCGAACAATACTTAATTACTTACTAAATAGATCATTAAAAAGCGTTTTATCAGCTTTCGGCATCCGACTTATTTAACACATCCTTCCAGGCACCACTGATTCTTGCATGTCTTCTCCATTTGGTCACACCAATCGATGACAGGATTTCCTCTACTTGGTGTTGCCAACGCAGGCGAGTTTCTCATCTATGCTGGTCGGAACAACGTAATAAGGGATCCTATACGCAGCGTATCCCTACTTGTCGACGGCGCATACACGTTTAGCCCTCATTTACTGCCAGACAGTTCTTAATAAACTTCCGTTCAGTAGCGCTAAAGGCACCAAATAATGTATGGGCAACATAAGGCAAAAATCGTAAAATACTAAATATGTATGAGAACAAGTTTCAATTAAACAAATCTCAGTAAGTGTAAAATGGAACAAAAATTCAGAAGAAAATACAATTCATATTACCAACATCCGCTCATGAATATTCATAGGGTTGCCAAAATTCTAATTGACTAATCGCAAATGTGGTGACATTAGATTTTCTTAGTTGTTATGTAAACTTTGTACAAATAAATGTTAAACGTTTTGAGTAATTTTATGAAATTGAGCTCAAACAGGAAAATACTACATACATGCATACTTATGTACATAAATAGTTCGTCATTACAAACGTTTTAGCCTGTGTTACGACACAGCTTTCCACACCACTTACATTGTGTGCGTTAATTTTATACAGTGGTGGGATCTATAATTTAAGGTCGACTCCAAAAGACAGATTTTTTGAGAAACATTTCATGAAAATTTTTATTTGTTGAGAGGAAGTCGGTCACGAAATATTTTCTCATATTTCGGTTTTGCTGGAGATGTCTGATCTGAGGTTTGAACACACTACCTACTAGACTACGGCGACTTTATTTGTATTAACGTGGATATTAAAATTTGTCAGAAGTTAATGTGAATGCTCTGCGGTTTGGTTAAGACCTTTCTACATTTAACTGTACTAAGATATGTATTGTAACAAGGATAGTAATACGATAATAAAGTGAAGTGGATATCACCTTTTGTTTGCGATTTTTTTCCCCAAACCTATTACACTATGAAAAAACATTGACCGCAAATCCTACAAAAGTTTTAAGTCTCTAAAATTATATTTACTTATTCCTTTTTACATCGTCACTTGTTTATTAAAAATGTTTAAAATACTTAGCGGTTAATTCCTTTTATTACAAGAAGTAAATTCAAGGCCATTGGAAATATCAGTTGTAGAGATCTATTTCAAACAGGTTTTGTAAGATTTAGAAAAAGTGTATTGTACCTGAATTTAAAAATTACTACGTAAATGTAAGTAGTAAAGCTTAAACAAAATTTAATGTAAAATCTACTATTTGTACCTGAATTGTAATACCAAATATGTAGTAATATTTAATAAAAAATGTTTTTAATACCAATATTTGAGTTTTTGTATTAGAATATAATTTTTAGCGCTTTTTAGCGCGTTTTGATGTGATGGACGGCGCTTTTTGCTTATAAATAGTTGACAACGCTGATTGGGGGTATATACGAGAATGTACATACATATATAGTATCGTATCGTATCGTATATATTTCCATGTTGTATGATAGCAACATAAAAATGTTTCGGCAGAACATAGCGGATACACGTATAGCACTGAGTGTAGTGTGTGTAGAAATATTATAAACAGTTATGTCTTACTAATTAGCACAATTATAAAAATATCATTCGGGTAAATTTATAAATTTGAACTTATACAGTGCATATACTCTGCCAATCACTGCAAATTTACTTTGATATTGTCACGGTATATTTCTAGACGTATTATAAAAGCCATTTAATGTCCGTTAAGGGGTAACAATAAGTAAAATAAAAAGAAAAAGAGGAGAAAAACGAATTTTGAACTCGCTCAACGGCTGGTAATTTAGATTTGTCATCGATGCTTGCTGCCATAAAGGAAGATAATAATGTCGCTCATGAGAAGTATATTAGCTACAGTAAAAATAAAGTTCAAGATTTGAATAAAATATTAAAGCTAACATTAAAAAGGCGGTAGAAAAGTCTATAGTAGCGAAAAATTTGAAAAGGCAATGGCAGAGGAGGTAAATAAGGAATTCAAAAAAGTTGGAAAAGAAGCCGAAGTCAGGGTGAAGAAAGCACAAGGTGTTGGAAACAAAGTTGAAGGCGTTGAAAACAATATTTAGGACGTTGCGGAGAAAAAGGCGTCGCAGAGAGGGTGACAAAACCACATTATTGGGGAATTTTCTATCTCTGAGAAAAAAACGGTGAAGAAAATTTGGTGTATTCAAAACCATCAAGGACAATCATTGTGCTCAAAGTTGGAGTTGGAATTATTCGATATATGGATTCCCTGTTCCAGTGGTAGAATGCGTCCAACTGTTTCTAAATTTATATTTGGCACAGCAACTAGAACAGACGAAGTCTTGGAACGATTTAATCCGCGAAAATTAGCAAGTGGTCAACAAAACGATTAAAGCATATCCCACAATTCCTTGCGGAATACCGTTCAGCTATGCACAATTCACATCTGCCAAGTTTGTATTCTGCAGTAGACTCAGGTGGAATTAAAATTGGGTCTCAAACATAGACCAACAATAGGTGACAGTTTTGACTACGAGGAGAAACAGGAAGACTCGAACGAACTAAGTGCTGGAGCAGTCAAGTCCGAAGGATCTAAACAACGCCAACTGGTTTCGACGAGCAGCCCTCAATAAAGCAAGGGGCTATCTTGCGAATTACGGACCTACTGTAATGCTAAATATAATGTAGTCAGAAGATTAAAGGACGTGATGTAAGTTTAAGGGCATTATAACCCGATATTTAAAATGAATTCGCATGCGTCGGGGAAGTGCCATTTTATGGGGATGGAAATAAGGTGTCTATTCCGGGCGACTATGCTTAAAGGGCGATTCTGTTGCGAAGATTAAAAAATTAAAAACAAACTAAATAGAAATATGTAAACAAGACACCAACACATACATAAACCGAATGCACACATCGTAAGGTACACAGAATTACACAAAGGAATGCATTGGAAATTTCGAAAAGGAAACTAAATGCAACAACAACAATTTTGTAAGAGATCGTGAGATAAGACACAACAAATAGAGCTAAGAACGGTACTGTCAGTCAGCCAGTGGCAAGGCGTGAGATTGTGATTAATTATCTAGAGTTGTATTAAAAAATGCAGTGATACTAAACACTGAAAAGATTGATCTTTGTTAATACCGGTCATGAATAAAATTGATAGCGTAGTGCTAGCAGCAGAAGTGTGTTGTTAAATAAAGGATGTATTAAATAAGGAAACAAATAACGACGATAAGTAATTTATTTTTTATTATAATTGCAATCATCAAATCCACAATATATGCGAAATTTAAAAACGTAGCAATATGATAAGAGTTTGAAGTGTAGACTTCCTAACACCTCTGAAAATAATCTGTAATATTTATGAGCCTTTTATAAATATCTATAAATAATCATAAACTTTTAATATTTTTTTTTAATGAATGACTTGAATGTTGATTGTCAGTTGTCATCTGTAATGCCATTTTTGGCGATAAAATAAGTCACATCAACTTTAAAGTTTGCCGGTGAATCCGTGATGGTATGGGATTGTATGGCGGCTAAAAGCGTTGAAATAATCTACCGAATACTTAGTACGATGATTGCTCAATCCTATGTAGACATTTTAAGCACTATTTTACCTGTCACTGTAGCAACATCCGGGTTATATACGGCAGATATAGAACATCATGTATATATAGATAAGCTCACAAAAAATGGCTCTATGACAACCACTAGAAAGGTATTGATCGCCAGCCCAATCTATCTGACACCTCTGGAGAGTTCTGAAATGAGCTGATTACCCTTTTGCTAATAACTTGGTATTGTATTGTACACACTCAAAAACTGTAAAAATGTAGTGGACATTACGCCGCGCCGTGTAGAAACAAGTCCTATAATTTATGGAGAAAATTAGTCTCAACAAACCGTCTAAAATGACATTTTACGGTAAATGTTACAACAAATATGTTGAATTGTAGTTTTAAATAAAAGTTGCATTAGCAAATGGACAAAATATCAGAATGTATGAGACCATTGTTTTGTTGTTGTACATATTGTTACGAAAATGGAAACAGTGTACATCGTTTAACATTAAAATGAGCAAAAGCTACACAAACAAATACAACGAACTTGTTATAAGTAAACCAACAACATCAGTATGAAAGAAAAGTGGATAGACAAGTAAGCGAGAACGAAACAACAAGCAATGTGAACAAAATACACAAACAATAATGAAGTCGCGATAGAATTCTCGAGAAGGCGAAACCCCGAACGTTCGAAACTTCATCAGACTGATTACGTGGGCATATAAAAAGCCAAGACAAAGCAGGCGAGTAGTAAGAATTCAGTCAGTCTTGTGTGAAGACGCCTTGCATGTGAAGAGAACAGTCGTGGTTTGAAGACCTCCGTTGAAAAGATCTGCGTTGTAAGCAAAGAAGAATAGCGAACAAGAAATTATTGTTAGATACCTACTTCAAGTTGTAAACAGTGGCACACAAAAATAGTGCGAACAATAAAGAATTTAATTGAAACTAAAAACCCATTTATTTTTATTTTGGTTGCAATCAATGAACTGATATTTTAAACGTGTTTAAAAAGTTAATAAAGTAACAATATATTTATTAAAAATAGCTAAACATTGAGACAGTCGTTTGACTGACTGTATATCTAACTGTTAAATAAAATATTAAACTTTTACTTAACATTGTTTCCCCTTAAAATGTTTTTTAATTTTCAAGACGTTTTTACATAACATTTTTTTTCGATAGTTTTTAAGTTCAATTACTCAAAAATTTATTGCATTTTTCTGAGCTTTGAACCCAAATAAATTACTTAAATACCCTTCTTTAAACACTTTATGTCAAGAAAATTGTGAAACACTTAACCGATACAGCAGCCTTGGGAGTATTTGAAAGAAAAGTCTTACGTAAGATTTTCGGTTTAGTGCAAGTTGGCAATGATTTCAACATCCGATCTATTAATGAGCTGTAGAAGCTCCTCAACGACATGGACGTTGCGCAGCGCATTAACAACCAGAGGCTGCGCTTCATTCATCCATTACAATTTATGCAATAATTTAGTTATAATAGAAAAATATAACAATTTATTACTAATTAGCTGTAACCATCTTCTGATTATACCATTCTGTGAATTTGTATTTACTCCCAGCTGGAGTCATTTTTCGTTGCTTTTATAGACGAAGTAGTCTCATAATGAAAAATTTTGCTAGTGAGATAAGTTGTGTAGAATGCAGTTAAAACATGGACCACTAAAGCATGCCCTTCACAAATTTTAAAAACCTTAACTTTCTGCAACATTTACGGTAAAGAGGCACCCAGGAAATTGTGAGGAACAAACTGGAGTGCTACCCACCGTTATTATCGTCATCATCATCATTATCATCATACTCCTTATTGCAAAGATGAGTTATGAATGGTCTCATATACACAATCATATCCCTTTATACCATTTTTATGTGTGTTTGTATTTCCATCATTTCTTCCTCTTTTGTGGTTGTTGTTAAAGTAAGTGGAATGGTTGTTTATTTGTATTGTTCTGCGAAGTTCACATACATATGAGCGCGTATGTGTATGTTAATAATTCCCATTGCATACCTTCATGGATGTTTCATATTCAGAAAATATGTGTAAAATACACATCCAAACAATCCTTTTGGGTATAAAGTTTTTATGGAAGTACTTCAGAATTCAGTTCTTGTTCTGTTTTTCTTTTTGCTGAAATTGAAGAAATTTATGAGTAATTGTTAGAAGAAAACATAGGAAGGAAATTAAAATATTTCTCCTTACAGTCGCGCAATTAAAAACGGCACAACCATTAACATACATACATACAGATTTGTTTAAGTATTTTTGTTAGCGTCTAATAATTGTAAATTTACGGTAACACATATTTTCTGATTTTGAAACTTTTAAATAAATTTGGGTTAGATTAAGTTTAACGTGTAGGATAGTGATACAATGATACAATGATAACACACTGTCATAGCCGTTTGAGATATAGACAAACTATTCTTCTAACAAAAGTGTATTTTATATCGGTTCTATCTAAGCCAAAGTAAGAGATCGTCATCATTCGATGATATTAAAGCTGATTACTGTGAAACAAAACGCGCTTTCTCGATGTGTTTTATATTGATAATGTTTTAATTGCCAATTGTGATGAGCGCTACTCCTGATTATGCGATAATAAAATGCGTGACGGTTAATTTATTTTCAGGTTAAAATATATGATTGTAGAGGTGCTCAAGATTTGTTCTAGAATGAAAGTTTTCTCTTTAATTATATTTGACGTTTCTGCTTTAACGGTGCTGCGACTCGATTTGTGCAAACCTAAGTTCGGGTGCGCAAGCCGGGTATTCAAATCCGTGCTCCTCACGATGCTGCGCACTGGAAAGTTCTGACCGAGTTCGTTGGATTAAAAAGGAGCGCTTTGTGTTACGGTATTTGTCCTATTTTTTATTGTGTCTCTTTATTTATTTCCAATTCTCCGCTATTCTCCGATGGGTAACCTACCTTTATGTACGAGGTCGAGATGCCTAAAATAGACTTCAAGTCTCGGGCCCATACTTCAGAGTTGCATGTGTGTAAATAATAAAAAGATCAGATGAAGTGAAGTATTTCTTGCATCGCCTTAAGAAACCGAAGCATTTGAATACTTCTTTTGATACTTGCTACAGAAGAGCCAAAATTATTGCTGCGCTTGTGTGTCAATAAACAACATTGGATCTTTAATGCTGTAAAATTAACTTTATTCATTCGACTCCATTCGGAGACTGGCTGCTGGCCGAATGTGAGAGCGTCATTCATATTAAGCCTTTTCGCCTCAATCTCCAAAATGCACGGCCTATCATTAAAAGAATATGAATGACAAATTTTGTTGTCATCTGCAAAAGAGTAGAATTAGAAGTTAGAGAAAGAAGATCGGTAATGAAACAAAGAAATAGGTAGAACAGAACCTTGTGGTATCCTTAAGTTTAACCTGAACTCATCTGTTCCCATCTATAACTGCCCGTATAATGCGATTCCTGAGAAAGCTCAATGCAAATCGAGAGAAGTAACTACCAAGACCAAAAGCCTTAATTTTCGATAGATGGCGTAACATAAACTGTTAAAAGCTTTGGAAATATTCAGAGCCACAAGCTCGCTGCCATCAAACGGTCAAATAGACTGTTTCTACCTCTCACCAGTAGAACGGGCCCTATGAAAACCGTGATATCTGTCGCTAATTAGGTTGTTTTACTAGATGAAAATGATAGGTGATAGGGTGGAAAATCTTACTATTGGTTGGTAGTTCTCAGGAACCCTTTTTGAGGATTGGTGTTACATCGATATGAGGCTCTGAAAAGGTTAGCGAATAGACGAGCGATCGTCGAAAAACACTGCTACAGACGCAGCGCTGAAACACCATACGGCCTAGAAGACTTCTTTATATTCAGAACCATATGAATGCTTTTAACTGCGTAAGCAAGAAAGAATACGCAAATCACTGTTACTGATACCATTTCGAGTTCGGGTAGTAGTTGTTTGCTTTCCTGTAGGTTGGAATTATTTCCCAATATTTCAGTTCAAATGTTAGCTTATCAACGGGGCTAGTGAATATCATTATAAGGGAAGGGAAGTTGCATTATTCTTCTCCCTCAGAGACCTTTAGTACGAAGGTGTTGGTCGTAAAAAGCTATCCCCGTCTCAGTACTGCGAAACAGATCAGTTTGCCCACAGTTGTTATTGCGTCAATTTTTTAACGCCTCTTCTATAAATCGGGCAGCAAGTTTGAATGTCTCATTAAACCAAGAATTGTGGCTTGTCTTAATCAAAATGTTTTAGTAGAGACTTCTTTCTTCGCATTAACATTTTGCTTGAGGGAGCAGTTGCCAACCGAAATACCAATAGAAACCATTGAGCTCAGTCCAACGCGCCTTTTCGTACCTGGCGGTGAAACGACACAAAGGTTAGAGAGCGAAGAGGAGGCAAAAATGGTGCAGTTATCCAAGTTTCCGAGAAGTGCTATACCTTCAATTCATACTGTGAATTGAGGAAGAAGTCGAGGTTGTTGGTTGTTATCATTCTAAAGTTGATTGGATCGAATATTGAAGCCAGAGAAGCCGTGAATATTTAAACAACAATTTCTCTGCGCAGGCAACCCTCAAGGATTCTAGATTTGAATCTTAGAAGAAATATTGTTAGTGTATATGTATGTACGAGTAAATGTTAAGTTAATATTTATAATCGGAGTAAATATGTGTGCCACTGTTTCGATTCCCACTAGGGACTCTAGATGTTTATTATTCGAATACCGTGGCACAACCCTTTCGCATAATATATTGATACTCACCTCGATAGATGCGTGATATGGAAATTGGACATAAAAGCTAAGTTGCACTAGCTAAGTAAGCACAAATTAATTGGCTACTGCTTTGAAATTCATTCCAAAACAAAACGCAATACGTGTTACAGTTGCAAGTCGCCGTGGTCTAGTAGGTGGTGTGTTGGCTTATTAGACGAAAAGCCAGGGTTCGAGCCCCAGGCCAAGACATCAAAATAAAATACAAAAAGTATTTTTTCGGCGATTTCCTCTCAGCAGATTTCTGCAAAAACTCTGAGAGTAAATAAAATTGCCATGAAAAGTTTCTCAAACATCTGTCGTTCGGAATCGACTTTAAACTGTAGGTCCCGCCACTCATGTATAAAATTAACACACACAACATAAGTGGTGTGAGAAGCTAGGTCGTAATCCTGACTGAAGGGTTGTAATGACCAATTATGTATGTATGTATGTTTAATAAGGTCCTTAACGTGCCAACAGTCAAAGCAGAGATTGCAAAATATTGTGAAAATTACTTGAAAAAGCTGCAACTCTACGCAAATTCTTTGGCTGAAATATCTTGAACTTTAAAGATGGACATTACAGTTGTCACTTTCATACAGTTTAACAATTGCATTTAAATTATTGTTGCGGAGTATATTCGTGTTGTATAAAATTAGTTTCCTTTATTAAAGTTAAGATTTGATAACTTATTGTTATGAAGAAAATAAATACTAAAATAAAAAAAATAAATATGTACGTGGTATGTGCGTATGTTTGCCAAATTTTTTTTTTGAATTTAAAATTTTTTTATGAAATTGTGGTGTTGTAATCTTTCGTTCGGTAGTTACCTCTGCGCTCTGGTTAAGTACGTTAATGGGAGAGGCATTTTTTACTATATTTTAATAACAATTGTTCTTAATTTGTTTTCTTTTTTTAATTCCCAGAATGCATACGTAATTAAAAGTCAAAACCAAACTACGATTCATTTAATAAAAAACAAAAGTTGTCTCTAACATATTGTTCTCTGGATACCATTGTTGGTCACATCCATGCTGCGTTTAGGCGTCCTGCAGCAATGCAATTAATTTCAGTTGTTGGTTTACTTGGCTTTGTTTGCACATCGTTTTCCTTTTTTTTAATCATTATTTAGAGCTCAATGTGATCAACCAAATGGATCCATTTTGCTTTTCATTACTTATTTTTTTATTTATTTGCACAGTAAAAATTAAATTCAGCTTAATTGTCCGACTTTATTTATTTTAGAAGAAAATTAAAACAAGTTTAAACTCAAATGATAGATGGTCACATTAAGAACTTTGATATATCCGTACAAAAAGAAAAAGTGTAATAACTTAGGGAGATAAAAAGCAACTCAATTGCAATTTTACAATGGAAATATTTAAGAAGAAGCAGCAGCAATGTATAAAAATTATTGAAAGAAACTGAATAAAAATAAAATGGAAAACAAGTAGAAAAAAGAGTAACACGGAAATGAGATAACAAACCAGACATTTAATGGGAAGTATTTACTGGTAAAAAGACGAAGACAATAAAGTTCATTACAACTGAAGTTGAATGTCTCGAGCAAAATATTTCAAATAAAGTATTCAACAATAAGAAAAAGTATTCAGCAGGTAGAACAGGGCAAATAGAACAATAAGATTATAAGCGTCAAGTGAAATCAATATTCCAAAATTGAATTCAAAAATATTGAAGAAAAATTTGTAATATTGGTAGAAAAATGCAAAGTTGAAGAAAAGATGTCCGTAGACTATAAATCATTTTAGCTGCATTTACGTCGATTTATCACAAAATGTGAGACACAAGACAAGAAACTTAACTTATGAACTTCAACACGTATAGATTATCCTCTCAGCCTATAAAGAGTATCTCCCGCAATCCTGTTGCCTTAGCAAACTTCTGGATGCTGCTCGCATAACGATTTTCTTATTACTTAGTAAGAATTTACTTCTGAGATGTAAACGCCGTTTAGATTCCAAATATGTGGTCTGGTGATTCGGTACCACAGAACCTATTAGAAGTGGACAATAAGATAAAAGTGCGCATTAAAATAAAAGGAAGATCAACCTATCTGGAATTGAAGTTTATGTTTGAATTTGCCATATTATGTCCTATTTTCAATACGGCAACTTCAAATATCAACAAAATGAGCAAACACAACAAAAAAAGAAGGCCGTCGTTGCCACTTCGCTTTTAAAAAAAGCTTGTTTAATTTGGCAAATATTATCGACATTGCTCCGACTGCCATATATTTGAAAAAGTTAACTTTATTTTATCTGTAGGTTGTTGAAAAAAGTTATAGATGACTTTAAAGTTCACTTTAGCTAAAGTTACCTTTGACTAAAACCAAATTTAATAATGGCCATAATATTCCTTCCCATTATGACAATATTGTTACAAAAATGGAAATTGTGTTATCGTTTAATATTAAAATAATAAACAAAAACTACAAAAACAAAGTACTTGTTTACATGATCAAACGAATAAACAAAAATGTAGCAATAACATCAGTATAAAAAGGGGTTAAACAAGTAAACAAGAAGCAACAACAACACTGCAAGGACAGACATAAACAAAATACACAAACAACAATAACGTAAACATTCTCCTTTAAGAGCATTCATCAGACTGTTTACCCAGCGATATAAAAGGCAAAACAAATCAGGCAACGGGATCAAAAAGAATTCACTCAGTCTTGTGTGAAGACACGTTGCGTGTGAAGAGAATAATTGTGGTTTGAAGATCTTTGTTATGAAGATCTATTGAACAATTGTTATTGTGAACGCGGAAGAGTGTAAAGAAGAATAAACATTAAAGCAAATTGTTGTTGCTTAAATCAAGTCGTGAAATGTACAACACGGAATTGTGCGAACAATAAAGAACTGATTTAAAACTAAACAAAAATTTATTTTTATTTTATTTGCAATCTACGAACTCATAATTTAAAGGTTTTTAAAAGGGTAAAAACATAACAATATATAATGATAGCGCACATTGTGAATCCCCTAAGGCTGCCTTCCAATATGTTAGTTGCTTTGTGTTTGAACAAAGTATCGTGTTTCATAATGCCGCTGTACAAAATATATACAATGTATTCTATTTCAAAACATCGTCAATGTGTATTTTTAACGCAGTCAAAAAGCAATCAGACATCGGATTTATAGTTGATGCATTGTTTGGTTACTTTGCATATCTATGTAGTTTATATACAGTAGTAGAACTCCGTGTCTAGTAGGTAGTGTGTTGTCTTATTAGACGAAAAGCCAGGGTTCGAGCCCCAGGCCAGACATCAAAAAACAAAATACAAAGAGTATTTCTTCGGCGACATCCTCTCAGCAGATTTCTGGTAAAAACTCTGAGAGTAAATAAAATTGCCATGAAAAGTTTCTCAAAAATCTGTCGTTCGGAGTCGACTTTAAACTGTAGGTGTGAGAAACTAGGTCGTAATCCTGACTGAAGGGTTGTAATGACCAATTATGTATGTAGAACTGCATACAAACTTTGTATTGATACATTTTGGAAGGCAGCCTATGTATGTATATTTATAAGCATATGCAGAAACGATTATTTAGGAACCTTTTTCGACCCATTTGATCTATACTTGCATATACTGTTGCTTTAATCTAAGATGAATAGGATTGTTGCATTCCACAAGAGACTGCCGAAATACATTCATATATTACAAAATATTCTGTCCTATGTGTTCATTTGCAAATAAATATTTTAACTCTTACTGATGTTTTGCCCAATATGTTGGGCATTGAAATTTTCCTGCTTTTAATACCGTTCTTCAAAGACTATAGCCTATAAACGTATAGGTTAAATTTCTAATTTTTCAATGCTTTTTGTTATATGAAGCCATTTAAAAAAAGCAGACTTCTGGAAAGACAAATCCAGGTAGATGTAAAATGGACCATTTTATTATTAGCAAAAATTTAAGGTTTATCCCTGTGTAAGCCGTAAAACTTTATAAATTATCACATAATTACACTTATAATTACATGTTTTATTATTAAATTACTCTTGTATTAATGAGAAACAGCATCGTTAAATAACTTTGTCCAATATATTGGACATCACTTGGCAGCCAGGTAAGACGACTTACACATAACTTGATTTCAGATTCTGAATCAACAGGTTCAAATTAACTCAAAGTAATATTTTCTGAACTTTTCTCAACTATTTCCATTTAATCTATAAAAAAAGTTAAAAGAGATTTCATATTTTTCTTAAAAACGTAGGAAAGTACAGCTACAACCATGCTTGCCTTTTGGAAATCTACAAGAAACGCATGGTACAACCAGGAATATCGTGTAGTTATCGCAGTGAAAAAACTCTGCAAACCGTAATAACAAGGCGCACACAAGCTGAGGTATTGAAACGAAGTTCGAAAACTTTGCCAAATATTTAGACTGTTTATATCAATTGTAGCGGCGATAAAGATGCCTCTGATTCAATTGTAGGTAACGGTGATGAATGTGACTCACCTAGCCAAAACGAGGTTAGAACGATAATATCCTGACTTAAAAATAATAAAGGAACTAGCGCCGATGCTTTTCCTCCTGAACTATTTAATATGGGAGTTATTTGTTGAAGAACCCATGCCCAATGTTTGTAGTCTCAGTGTACTTTTCCCTGTACATAATTTCTGCCATGTATGACTTTGGTATTCCTGAACAGCTGATAAGGTTTTGCAGAATGACTTTAATTGACCCAAGATACATAGTCAGTCAAAATAGGAAGGGACCATTTACCGAATACTGCTGTACCTGCAGTTCTTGAGAGAAAAATATACGGTGCCGCGGGGTATATGGTGGTGAGTTGGAGACAAGTATATACATGGAATGAATCTTCAACTCTATGAGCTTTATGCTGACATCGACGACATTATAAATATTAAAGTACAGCGTCTACGTTGACTAGGACATTTCATGCGTGTGTAGATAAAGATGCTTCGGCGAAATGATCTTTCGAATATGTACCCAACGGAATGCGCAAAAGAGAATGACCGAGGCTCCGATGTAAAGATCAAATTATTAATTTTTCTATTCATTATTCTATACTATTCTACCAAAATGCCATCAATTTCTACACAACACCATCAATTCACTTTAATCTTACTTGATAATGTTCACACAATTCACACAATTTATTACTTTTCTCAGTTGTCTCACTGCCAAGATGGCAACTGATTTCACTGAACTGCCCACAGTGGCTTGGAGTATCAGATTCTTAAAACAGATCTAAAAATCTCGTTGTGCCAATAGACAAAACTTTCCGTATAATCTTTCGGCATGCCTACTAAAAGAACAGTGGCTTGTAGGAATCGCGATTGTGCGATGAATGACCATGCGATTTAAAAACAGAAAAGCGTTTGTCGTCTTCTTATCCATACGTGTCAAGCAGAGTCTAACAATATTGCGGTACCCTCCTACTGCCAACTAGGTTGAACCTTAACCTCAAATTAAAGTCTTTTGGCTCATGAATATGAATAAATGTCGCACGTTTTATGTCATCAGTTAGTTCTTGTAACAAAATATTGATTTTTTTGATTAGAATTGAAATAAGTCAACACGAGAATATGTTCTCTTTTCTCATTCCAATCCCCATGAATTTCATTTTGGAAGAAAAATGCAATCAAAGAATGTAAATACGTTTGGATAGAGTTTTTCGTTTGGATAGAGTTTTTCGATTCCTAACTTACACAGCCATTTTTTGATAAACAAACTTCATCCACATACGCTCGCATTTTAATGCAAACACCTAAATGATTTCAATTTGTCAGTCATTTACTAAATTGTCAATAACTGCGGGTGTTGATCTACTCAAGTTTAACACATGCGGAGTATGATGAATAGAGAACAGAATTTTATAGTTTAAAGTTTTTGCACATTTAAATGATTAAAATCGATTATTTTATTACCATTTCATTTTGTGAACAATAAACTATTGGAAAATCTTCTGACAATACTGTATACATATACATGTATACGAGTATATACATTGTATACCATATAGACATATTGCATATCATATATCATGTTTAATATAAAAACGATATAAAAATAATTTATTTTTCCAATAATAGAAAAACATTTTATAGAAATGTTCTGCTTTTTATTTTGAATGCAATTTTACGACTTGAATATTACCATCAAGGTTGCTACAGCCAAGATAATTAACCAATGATTATACAAATTCCGAGTTTTACAAAGCAAATAGATTCAACATTATTTGAAACGCTGCACATATCTAAAGTAATGACATTTGCAAATGCGAGCACTGAGAGGGGCATAAAAACATAAATTTTATTGTTAGTGTTTTGCTTGCTTTACATGACATAAAAGAATGTAAAGGTGAAGCAATTAAGATTTTCTGTAGCCACCGTTGGCGTTAATAACAGTTAACAGAAAATCTACTTATAACTGTCATTGATTTTTCGAATGTATTCTGGCAGTACTGTTTCAGTTCTGGATTACGAGATAAAGTATCCAGCAGTTTACTGCAATTGTAATCAAGCCACATTCTCACCAAAAAAGTTTGTATCTAGGACGTTTAATCTGATATAATCTTAAATCTGAATTTGTATCTGCAATAGTTATTTGCTCTCTTGACAAATCGCACTCCCACTAATTGAGCCTTTGCTCCACAATCATGGTGTTTTAATGAAACGGAATACAAATGAATATACATACAATCTCAAATCATTACCTTATGGTTATACTACTTTTCGATACAAAGTTGGACTGCTTAAAAGTTAATTTTGTTTTTAAATCTAAAAATATTAAAAAAATTAATTTCAAATTTAAATAATTTCCTTAATTTTTACTCCCAAGTTTTCTTGTTTACCCAGCCTTTAGTACATCTTGTATTCCGCCTGTTGAGAAATTATTATTGTTGTTTGGAGTAAAGCAGTGGAAATGTATAAAGAGTAGTCGTTCTAGCGCTATGATTCCAGATAACAAAAACAATAAATAAATTAAAGTTGAAGAAATAAAAACATGTTGAAACGAACTCTAAATACATGAGTGCCCCCGTCATAATGGTCCCTTTAGTAAAAGTTCGTGCAGTCGAGTATGTTGTTTATATTTTCTGCTTTTGTTGGTAAATAAAGCTTTTATATATTTAAATAAGAACACACTTCAACTGATAACACGGAGCTATAAATTTTATTCCCGATTCTTTTTAACAAAGATCAAACTCTTCAGGGTTATAATACCACTGAGCTTAACGCGCCTCTTTTACAACTCATTGGCAGGATCGTTCCTTGCTCTATTCATACCACCTTTAATTTATGCTCGGTAACTTTACGATTTTGCTTTGCAAAGGTTGTTGTATTTTCGATCTTTGTTTTATTCTTCTCTGGTAAATTCTTACGCATTGGTTTGTGTAATTCTATTTACTGTATGGTTTGTTGTTGTCTGTTTATCTTGTTTACTTATTTCCGATGAGTTTATTTTTACAGATTCTGTGGTCCTAATCAATAACAGCATAAGCCGACTAAAGTCAATTTGAGTTATATTCTGGTAACAAAACTTTGTATTAATAATAAAAACGTATTGACATAAGTCGGTATGAAGCCTCACTACACTTATATAACAAATGACTTTTCTTGAAAGTATCATTTTCCACTTAGATTGTTGTTGTTTGTATTTTCTTCAATTTCTGAGTATATCTTTTAAATATATGTCATTTCGTAAGAATTAAAAATATATTTTTGAGTAGAGTATTGTTAATTCAACAGCAATAGCAGGAAGGAAAATCAGCTCCTTTAACAGGTTGAAGACAGTGAGTGCTCACAAAAACAGACTTATATTTTATATTAAATTCCGGGAGCACTTTTCAAACAATTTATTTTTAATTAAAAAGTCACTTAAAATAAATAGTTTTACAAATTTATTAGTTTAACTAATTCACGCGATATTCGATTGAAAATATAAAAAAAGAATTATAAATATTAGCATTTGCCATGGACATCTATTGACGTCGACGTAAAAAGAACTCTTAAAATTTAGGCGATTATTTCCTAAGTTAAGCTTCAATCGAAAATTTATTTATTTAGTGATGTAATGGAGTAGTTGAAAGATTTAAAATCTTAAATCAAAGTTTGCACTTTGGTGGAGTGCAAAATGCACTTACCGATGTTTTCTATGAAACCCAACTAATTTGGAAAGTGTACTTGTTTAGATCTATATAACGTATTTATAGTAATTACAGAGATTCCACATATTACTCAGAAAGCTTATTGGACTCTAGGAATCAAAGTAGTAGTGATCAATAGGTGGTTAGCAATGAAAACTTTGAGCCTAAAAAGACGCTGACTTCAGAATACTCCAAGCAAAAATGCACAAGAGTAGCACGGCTGATGCAATATTTTATCAGACAGTAATCGAATAAGCATTTGGCGTTATTATCGCCAGGTAAACGGCAGCAATATGGATGCTTGGGAATAGAAAGCTTTCATCTACATGCAATCTGTCCAGCATTTTTTTGGAAGAGCTGCTTGGAATACGAGATTGAATGGAATATTAATCAATATAACAGTGTTTTCACATCAAAAGTTAAAACCTGATTTTAGCATTAAAATCATAATCAGCTGATTTTGTGTTCACAGTACAAGTTTTCTTAAACCTGGTTTTAAATTCATGACATTTATGACTACGCAACAGCTGTTTTTTTTAAGATTCATTCATTCATTATTTAAAATTTTACATTTTTTACACAACCGGTTTCTGTATTTTTAAATTTGTTTTGTTTTTATCAGCTGTTTTCAACATTTCTATGTTGGTAGCTCTGATTTAGTACATCGAAAACAAGGTTGTATTTCATAAAACCTACTTAAAACCTGTCCAAAAAAGATTTAAAGATGGTTTTAACACAATAATTTTGTACGGTAAAAGCAGGTTTTAAAACCAACTTTTGCGTTAAAACCACTCAGTGTGAAAACACTATAAGACGAAGAAATTAGAGGACTCTTAATAATTGGAGGTAGTTTCAACTTTGGAGCAGCTGAGTGGGTCATGTCCTTAACAAATTTCAAAAATAGATGCATGTTAAGTACTGCGTTCAGGTTGCGTCAAGTATCAGATCTTCCAACATGTACTTTTAAACCATGTCAGTTAGCAACGATCTTGCTGGTACTTCATATGCTAAATAAGTTGTAATATTTTCAGTCTGTTGCAAGTTGCAAATATTGAAATTATTTTTATTTTTGTACTCCCGTTTTACGTTCGCCATAATCATCTCATTTAAAGAGCTATTCAAAATGTGGTGGATAATACAGAGATTACTGGTTTTTAGACTACGACTTTGCATTGTGTATTGAGCTTCAATCCTTCCAAATCAAAGTGCCCCAGGAACTGAAAGTAAATAACTATCGAAAACGACGTCTATTCGCTGTATGTACTCTGAAGCAGTTAGCAATTGACCCTAATATTCATCGAAAAATTTGCAACGATATGACCTAGTTCTACGTACGTGTAGAAACGTGAAGAAACACAATTGTTGAATTTGGGACGGCATCAGTCCACATGAGAACCGAAAGCGTCCAATGCATTCGAAAATGTTACTATTTGGTAATAGCTTTGTGCTGGCGGCGGCATCGCTCCACATACGTCGATGATTACCAACTTCATTTGACCTTAGTTGGATGATTGAATACAAATGAGGTGTGGACAGCGCTGCATGTTACATGCTCGTGCCACACTAGATATTCTGCACGACCGATTTGCGAATTGCATGGAGGTGATGTGAACTGGCCGAAGCGATCGTGTGATTTGATCCCTTTAGACTTTTTCTTGTGAGTGTTTTAAGTCGCAGGTGTATGCAAGTGAGCTACAGTAATCCATACCACTAGTAAAATTTTAGATGAGCTCCACACATAGTAACATCAATGAATACAGAATTTCTCACACACACTTTATTTAATTTAAATTTAAAGATAGGAAGCGCTTAATGGAAGACCTGTGGCTCTACTCACTTTAGTATTGGGGATTTTACTGTGTACTGTTTGAAACTAGAAAGTACTTGAAGAAAGTTTTATCGTAATATGTAATATTTAACAAGTACCTCACATAAATGTATTTTTGAAAAACTTCTGTTTTTTTACAAATCGTTACAAATTATTTTTGTTATTATTCTTTTTGTAATCAAAGAGGATGCGAGAATCCTCTGGCAGGTCTGTAGGGATGTATAATACCAAATAATCAAGTTAATATCAAGTTAGTGGACTTCACTATATCAACGTCATTCCAATTCAAAAAACCAGTTGGTCAAGGAGAGTGTGAAATCGTGATATCAAGCTGACAATACAAAATTGTCATCTTTTCCTTAACAAAGTACGTACTGCATGCCACTTTCTATTTCTTCTGAATACAAGAATGTAAGAATGTATTAAAAAGTCATATTCTAATTATTACGACCTAACTAAATAAGACCTTATTGCTATGCTATTGCAATTTTTTAAGCTACCATTTAATGATAATCTTCAAAATTGTGTAAATTGTTTCCGAAAATCATTAAAAGAAAACGCTGTCTAGATTGCCATCAGTCGGATAGACGCACCGAAGTTTACATCTGCAGCTCAATTATATTTCTGACTAGCGAAAAGACATCTGGTCCAATATGATATATTCAACTTATTTTGAGATCTCACTTATAAGAGGTCTTTCTTTAAACGCTATTGTGTGGTTAATTGCATTGCATATAAACTCCTTGGGTTTCTAACGATGAAGATGGTGTTATAGCATCGCACTACTTGTCCGATTATCAGGGCACCCCGGAATTCGAGAAATTTTAAAAATGTATTTGAAATTTAAAACTCTTTTAAATGTTTCTTAACAGTTACTTCAGAATTAAAGATTCCCCACACGAAGTTTGATGCATTGTAGTATCGATTTTGTCACTTTCAATATAATCCGATGCACTTATACCAAAAATTTTTTAATGCTGGAAACACTTATTAAAGTCGATTTTGATATAACCTTAGGCTCCTTATTATCTCTGTAGTATTAATTCTGCCCAATATGGTAGTAAGTATGATTGTATCACGTCATATTATCCTTAACTGATCTAATTCGCAGTAAGGCTTGGTAATCAAACAAAGTATTTAGAAAACTCCTGACATTTCACTGTAAATATGATGATAGTCCGATATCTCCACCTTTTCAACATTTTCCTCACTTCCTAACCGAGTCATCATTGATTGATTTGCGCCATCAGGAGATGACTTGATTGTGACCATCTGACGATATTCCTAAAGAAACCTTAATTTTTGTGAAACTTCTGATTTTAATAAACTGAATGATATACAAATTTGAAGCACAGATCGTTTTCTAAGGTTGACCAACTGGGATTATGGCAGGCCATATGACAAAATAATAAGTATGTGGGACAGAAAATTAATACGAGTAACGTTTATATGATGCTAGGTTCCATGGACTCTAAGAAACAATTGTCACAAAGGAATTGCAATGAGAGTAAAAAATGGCTCCGGCGGCAACCAGCTGAAAAAAATAATTGTTTTTAACATTTTAAATGTTCATTTCTATTCCCATTTTTACGTCGTTATGTGTGTATGAGAGTGTACGTCGTGTCTGTGTGTACGTCACTGTTTAAAACCGCTTGTGTATTATTATTACAGTGCATCATAAAGTTATTCAGTCACCTCACTTTCAGTTTAATTAATTTATGAATGATTTACGTAACTACCATTTATTTCTCATTTATTTTAAACAAATAAATCTCATAATTAAGGTTGTGAACTATGGCGGCATCGACAAACAAATATAATTTTGTTTTTTTTTAGCTGACTGTATATGTATGTACTTTAAAATATGAGGGTGGTTTGTTTGGAGTCATAAAAATCACAACCGCAAAATAATGTTGAAAACAATTGGAATTTCAAATAGCAAAGTATCATACATACAAACGTAAAAAACAATTAAACTCGACTGATTTTATTTCAAAATTTTTCTTCTTCTTATACTTGTGCTCCTATTATTAAAAATGTTGCATAAAATTTAATATTTTTAATTTCTATTCTATTTTAATTCACCTCAAATATTTGAAAGTAACTGATACCTGCAAATACTTTCCAACATAAATACAAGCCATTTATCCTGTACGTATTACCTGTTAGGAAAGAATAAAAAAAATATAAACAACTCAGCAACCTGTAACATGAATGATTTAGTGTTCTTGATAAAAAAAATTGCCAAATAATTCTAAGTCCGCTACGCAGCTGCCGACTACGATTAGTAAGCATCCTTGGGCGACTGTACGGTAACATGGATCAAATACTGGTCACGCAAGGATTCTGAAATCGCGATAAGACTTCGCAAGGGAATTCGGAAAATACTTTCTAAATAAAGAAGTCTGTAAGCATTCTGAAATACACCTCGTTTATTGTACAAATCTTCACTGATAAGTCCAAATTGAATGGAACTGTGTTTTTCGGAATTGATTTTAATAGGACTGCCGAATCACTGTAGCGTCTTTCAGGCGGAGGTATTCCGGAATATTAGCGTACATATCTTCTTGGCTATTAAAGCACTAAATTCTAATGTAATGAAACATGGGCTCTCGCCTAATAAGCCGCGCTACTAGATTGTGGTAACTTCAATTCTGATTAGTTAGTTTTATTAAAGTTTGATTTCTAAAATTCTATTCAATTGACCTACTAGAGTTGCAAACTGTATGCGTCTGCATTATTAAATTAAAAATTTCTTGAAGTGGGAAGCAGAAATAAAATCATAATGTAGTTCGACAAAGGTACATATAATTAATAAATTGGTTTATATTAACACAAATTGAAGTAATAGATTAGACAGCGTGCGCCTCATATGTCAATCCAACGGAAATATGTGAGTCGTTTTATTTTGGATTACTTTTGTCAAAATCTATCAGTTTAAAGGTGAGCAAATTAATAAAAAAATTTCTTGAAATATTTATTGTTTACGGCTAGTTATGAAACACTGAATAATGAATTATATAACATAAATCACAACAGCAACGATAATAAAGTATGTAAATATAGAATTTCGTAAAAGTACAGGAAAAGGAACTAAGTCGATTATTTAAGCGATGTCCACAAAATATAAATGACGATGCAAGCCATGAGATCTAATGTGTCTCCAATATATTCGATAGAAATTTGGTTGATTGCTGAATTTTCTGTAAAAGTGTCAGCCAATCTTGCAATAAATCCACAACTATGTTGACATTCATTCGTTTGTACCACACAACTGCTATTAATTTTATAGAAGTATCGTGGTACTCATTGTCGTTATTGATCATACACGTTGCGACCAACATCAAGGAAACATAATTTTTTATTCGTTTTGTTACTGCTGGCTCTGTGTTATACTTTCAATTGTTACGTTTTCCTTTTGTGGCTCCTCTTTGCCATTACATCACAGTACTATTCCATTTGACGTCAGGCGGTTATATCTGTTGTCAGTCGTTTATATTGCGACCTTTTTTTACTATTTTTTTGTTTATGTTTCTTTTTCTACATATTATTTCCATTCTTTTTTTCATGATTCCTTTTATTTATGTACCATGGTTGTTGAGAAACAAACAAAAAGAAATCAGTTTCGATTGCTGTGTGTTTGCGTTACTGCTGATCAATGAATGTATCCTTATCACATGGCTTCCTTTGAAATCTCCGAGTATTTCCTTGTATGTATGTATACCTTGTTTTTTTTTTTTATTTATTTTTTTTTTTTTTTTGTAAAGGACAAGTCTTTATTTCATTTCATTCCATATCATTTCCTTTCCTTAGATTTTATAATTTTCCATTCTAAATTAATAACATTTTGTTCTGGTTCAAGTATGTGTGAATTTTGAAATGTTTCAGATTATTTGTGTGAGTTTTAATACAAAATTCAGTTGCATTTAGTCATTGTTTTTGTTAAGTTCGCATTGAAAATCTATTGGAAATTAAATTATGCTTGTTTCCACACAACTTTATGTAACTGAAAAAGAACTCTGCGCAGAAGAGAATGACCGAGGCTCCGATGTAAAGATCAGATTATTAATTTTTCTATTCATTATTCTATCAAAACGCCATCAATTCACTTTAATCTTACTTGATAATGTTCACACAATTTATTACTTTTCTCAGTTGTCTCACTGCCAAGATGGCAACTGATTTCACTGAACTGCCGACAGTGGCTTGGAGTATCAGATCCTTGAAACAGACGTAAAAATCTCGTTGTGCTGATAGTCAAAACTTTCCACATAATCTTTCGGCATGCCTACCAACAGCACAGTGGCTTGTAGGAATCCCGATTGTGCGATGAATGACCATGCGATTTAAAAACAGAAAATAGTTTGTCATCTTCTTATCCATACGTGTCAAGCAGAGTCTAACAATATTGTTGTACCGTCCTACTGCCAACTAGGTTGAACCACCCTGTATCAAGTGTAGATAATATCGCACTAAACTGATTCAATTGGAATACCCTACGCCTGTGCTTTGGCCAGCTCATCAGCAACCACGAATCGAATCCTTATGTTCCGAAATCCATCCGAATCAACAATCGATCAACTCATAAAAAAATTTAATCCACCTACCTCAGTATATCTGGCATGAAAATAATTTCTGTGTTTGAAAATCAATTGGTTACTTGGCTAATGTAACAATGTGTGCGCGTCAATTTAAGAAACAAATTAAAGTCTTTTGGCTCATGAATATGAATAAATGTAGCACGTTTTATTTCATCAGTCTAGTTCTTGCAACAAAATATTGATTTTTTGATTAGAATTGGAATAAGTCAACAACGAGAATATGTTCTCTTTTCTCATTCCCATCTCAATGATTTCCATTTTGGAAGTCAAATGCAACCAAAAAATGTAAATATGTTTAGAGTGCGCATTGTGAATAGAGAACAGAATTTTATAGTTTTAAGTTTTTGCACATTTAAATGATTAAAATCTATTATTTACATACATATATATTGTTACGTTTTTACCTTTTTAAAAACGTTTAAATATGAGTTCGTTAATTGCAAACCAAGTAAAAACAAACATGTGTTTATTTTCTCTTAAACTCTCTTTATTCTTTACACTACTTTTGTGTGCCACCGTACGTATGCCAACTTAACGATACAACAATAATTTGCTTGTACACTATTCTATTTCACACTTCTGTCCACGTTAACACTAACAACTGTTCGTTAGATCTTCTCTGCTTACAACCTTTTTGCAAGCAATACCACTTGTGCGTTCAAACCGCAACGCGTCTTCACACAAGGCTAACTGAATTATAACTGACTGACTGCTTGCCTTGTCTTGCCCTTTTATACACGCACGTAATCAGTATGATGAACGTTCTCGACGTGGAAGGTTCTTGTTCTCGCCTTCTCGAGAATTCTATTGCTAGTACATTATAGTTTGTGTACCTCGCTTAAGTTGTCCATCATTTTTGTCACATACATGTTGTTGTTGGTATCAGGCGCAACCAGGTTCGTTGTACATATGTGTGTGTTCAGCTTTAGATAACCAACACGTTCATTGTATACTTAGTGTTAGTGTGTGTTTGTATCGTGTGGCTTTGTGTTGGTGTAGCTGGTAGCTTTTGTTTATCGTTTTTATTGTTAAACAATATTAGGTCGTTTCGATTTATGTAACACTGCCGCCCACTTAAGCCTGTTCGTCCTGCATAGGCTCATTATCTCTGCTCCCATATTTTGCCAGTCGGTCTTTATGTACGACCTTCATTTTTGTCCGGGGCTGCCAGCTCTCTGTATACTGTAACGACATCGTTTAACCGTTTAATTATTTTATACGGCCCATCCCAGCTACTTTGCGACTTGGGGAATAATCCTTTCTTCCGCGTTGGGTTGTAGAATAGAACCAGTTGGCCTTCATGGAAACACTCCGTGTTTGCTGCATGATCATACCTGGCTTTCATTCCATTACTGACCATCGCTTTTATCTCCAAAGGTGCGCCCGAGTTATACTGTTGCAGCTGACCTCGAGTTCTTCTTACAATACACTGGGTACAGTTTGCTATCCAATCCGCCACTGCTTCCTGACATCCAACCCAATAAAAACGTCGTTTTAGCCTTTCCAGCGTCTTTGTCATTCCCAGATGTCCTCCGCTGTCTCCATTATGGGACTCCTTTAACACTTCTTTGGTCTTGGAGGAAGGCACTACTAATAGGTTGGATAAGGTCTTGCCATCGATATAAGCATCCGTTTATCAACCGTAAACTGTCCCATAGTGCCCAGTATGCTTTTGTAAGAGGACCTTCTGCGGATATCTCATTGCTGGTAGGTCGTTTGTCCTCTTCCTTAGCTGCTATTATCTTCGCCAGTATTGGGTCACTCTTTTGTGCTTCGGACCAGTCTTCATTGGCTTCGATCTGCATTCGCCGAACAACAACGGTGGATTCCTTCTTCTCAGATTTTACATAATGATTACGTTCCAAATTACGAGATCAGCTTGAGAGAGCATTCGCCTTTCCATGTTTTATGCTTCTTTGTTTTGCTAATGGCGATAGTTCCGAGTTATCTTTAATTTTCCTGCGTTCTTTTCTGGCTATTCCAGCTGCCGTCTTTCCTTTTGCCGTATGAGTATCCGGAGACTGTTCGCTTAGAATATTAGCCTCTATTTTCGGTACTTTGGACACAGGATGATCCTCGATATTTCCAGGCTTTCCGCGCCTTCTCTTGGAACTACTCGTTTCAACGTAGTGTTCATCAGTAGCCTTAGGCGTAGCAATGGCACGTCGTCTTGTTGGGGAGAACAGGTTTGATCTTTTCCGTGGCGCTTTACAGTTTCTTTGGAAATGGCCACCCTTTCCACAGTTGAATCATTTAGGTTTAGCCCTTTGTCCGTTTTTTTCCAAAGCTTGCTTAACCATCTCCTTAATTTTAGTTAAAAGCCATTCATCTTTCCCCACTACTTCCATTTTCGCATTTTGTTAACTGGTTTTCTTGAAATTGTGTGAGCCGTCTCTTGGGTTAGTGCGAAGGCCACGGTCTCTGCAAAGGTTGTCTTTTGTGTAGAACATACCGCTAGTTTAATGTCAGGGTCGTGTATACCATTCACAAACGCCTCGGTCTTAATGTTTTCTATCAGCGGGTGGTTTTCTCCGGGGTATGTTAGCTGCACTAATCTTTCGACTTCCATTGCAAAGGCCTGAAGTGACTCATTAGCCTTTTGCGCTCGGCACCTTAACTCCATGCAGTACAGTTCTCGTTTATGCTCGTCGCCGAATTTGCGCTGTAACGCCACCATTAAGTCGTTGTAGTTGTTTCTACGGCATGCTGGCATGGTCTCTAGTATCTCGGCTGCTACAACTTTTAACGCCAAAATTAGTTCCAAAGCCTTTTTTGTCTCGAATTTGAACTTGAATATGGATAGGGGTGAGCTACCATCAAAGTAAGGTGGTTTTATCTTGCCGGTATTTTCGGATACGACTCGCACTGGTTCCGGTCGCTGGCTCTGGAGGCTGTTGATCTTTTCCTCCATCATTACGAGTTTTCCGTCGACGGTCTTTTCCAGATTATCCACTTTCGTGTCAACGATCTTTTCTAACTGTGACGCTCTTTCCTCGACACCAGTCATTCGCTTGCTGACCGACTCATGTATTTCCTGCAGCTACCCTGATGTCGATTCGAGCTCCTTTTCAATTTTTGACAAAACCGCTGCTTGCATTCTTTCCATTCTTTGTTCAATATCTCGTCGCAACTCTGCCAGAAGTTTTTGATTTTCGGCTCTAGAAGCTTCAAATAGCTCTAGGTTTTCGGCTTTAGAAGCTTCAAATAGCTTTAGGTTTTCGGCTCGAGAAGTTTCTCGTACATCAGCAAACAGCTTTTCGTTCGCTTCTTGCATTTTGCGATTTTCGGCTCTAGAAGCTTCTTGTATTTTCTTCCTCTTTGTACTTTTTATAAAAACGATTTAAAAAGTATTTGTTTTTCTTATTATAAACCCCATTTAATGTGAATAAATAATAGAAAAACATTTTATAGAGATGATATGCTTTATAATTTTAATGCAATTTTACGACTTGAATATTACCATCAAGGGTGGAAAGTCGCTCCAGTTAAAATGATAGCTAACCCTGGTAAGGACTAAACAAATTCAGAGTCTTACAAGGCATAATCAATAGATGCGAAATTATTTGAAAAGCTGCTGATATCAAAACTAATTACAATTGCAAATGCGAGCACTACTGATCAAACCCTCAGATTGTTTCAAGTCATAAGAGGGGCATAAAAACCTAAGTGGTATTGTAAAGGTGTTTTGCTAGCTGTATACTACATAAAACCGAATAAAGGGCCCTGGAGACGATCAAATAAAATCATCAACGTCTTATATGTGTGCGTGTTGTCGTTATATACGTATACGTTGTCGGCTTTGATTGACGAAAATCAAAACATTTTGATTTTTTCATTTGACGAATTTTTTTTTTTTGATCGTCTCCAATTCTGATTGACAAGCAATATCTCATTTGCGTCGATATCGTCGTAATGAACACATCATCAATGCGCGGATAAACAAACAAATATTTTTTTATTGCGAATAATGTAATAGTAAATAGTAAACAAAGAAATAGAAATAGAATAGTAAACAAGGAATATATTTTATATTTTGTGTGTATATATGTATTTTGTGTGTGTATATTTTATTTATAGGAGTCGCCGTGGTCTAGTAGGTAGTGTGTTGGTTTATTAGACGAAAAGCCAGGGTTCGAGCCCCAGGCCAGACATCAAATAAAATACAAAAAGTATTTTTTCAGCGACTTCCTCTCAGCAGATTTCTGGCAAAAACTCTGAGAGTAAATAAAATTGCCATGAAAAGTTTCTCAAAAATCTGTCGTTCGGAGTCGACTTTAAACTGTAGGTCCCACCACTCATGTAAAAATTAACACACACAACATAAGTGGTGTGAGAAACTAGGTCGTAATCCTGACTGAAGGGTTGTAATGACCAATTATGTATGTATGTATATTTTATTTATTATATTTTTAAGAAGTTAAATTGTGTTTGGTAAACGTTTTTGCCATCATGTAGAAGTGCAAAAATGAAAAAAATTATGTATATTAGAATTAATTGCAAAATATTAATGTTGCATGTAAAACTGGAAGAAAAAGTAATAGAGAAAATAATATGAAATTGTTCATCCAAAGTTTTTTTTTCTTTTTTTAATATTTTCCTTTTTTTTCTTAATAAAATTGCACAAGATGTTAAAAGCAATAAATAAATCTTCATCCGATGAAGACATTTTGCGAAGCGTACACTACAAAATCAAAATGCAAATGACGATTGACGATTGACGAATTTATTTGAACGTCTCCTTTTAAATTTCAATCACACTACACTCACACTTATGCATTATTTGACGAATTTATTTGATCGTCTCCAGGGGCCTTAAGAAAAGAATTTAAGGGTGCAGCATTTAATATTTTGTGTAGCCACCGTTGGCATTAATAACAGTGGGCAAGGAATCAACATATAATTGTCATTGATTTTCGAATGTCTTCTTTCAGCACTATTTAAATATTGATAGGTTTCAGCAGTTTACTACAATTGAAATAAATTTTAAATTTAATTTTGTACCTGCAATACTTATTTGATCTGCTGACAAATCGCACTCTCATTAGTTGAGGTCTTGCTTCACAATCATGGATTTTTAATAAAAAAGAATACAACTGAACATACAATCCCAAGTCTTTACCTTATGGTTATGCTACTTTCCGATACAAAGTTGGACTGCTTAAAAGTTAATTTTGTTTTTAAATCTAAAAATATTGAAAAAATAAATGTAAATTTTAAATTATTTTCTTAATTTTTACTTCCAAGTTATCTGGTGTTTACCCAACCTTTAGCACATCTTGTATTCCGCCTGTTGAGAAATTATTATTGTTTTTTGCAGGAAAGCAGTGGAGATGTCGAAGGAGTCGTCGTTCTAGCGATATGATTCCAGATAACAAAAACAATAAATAAATTAAAGTTGAAGAAATAAAAACATGTTGAAACGAACTCTAAATACATGAGCATCCATCATAATGGTCCTTTTCGTAAAAGTTCATGCAGTCGAGCATGTTGTTTATATTTTCTGCTTTTGTTGGTTTTTGTGTGAAGTTTCAACTGTATATGCATACAAACGTATATGAATAATAACCCACTTGACCAAAAAGTCTTAAATGTAATCATTTTCCCAATGTTAAAGGCTTCGTATTAAACTTCTTTAAGATCTAACTAAAGGTGTTATATTGGAGACTTGTGATGAACATGATATATTCCCATTCATTCCGATGTCTAATTTGCATTTCAAAGATATAATCGCAAGACGTGGTATTTAGCTCTAATACAGTGTAAGTTTAGGATGGTATATTAACAGTTACATTACATGATTTGATAATTGCGATTAAAACAAAAGAAATGGCATATCCTTGATAATTATTTATTCCTATTTTTAAATAAATCATTTATTTATATTAATAAATATTCTCTATATATTGAATTAACGGCACACTTACACTGATAACACGGCGCTATTAATTTATTCCCGATCATTTTTAACAAAGATTAAACTTTTCTGTGCCTACGGGCCCTTTTTAATACAACTCTCGGTTACTAATCATAGACTCACGACTCATCACTGACTGACAACTCCCAGTCAGCAACGTTCTTCGCTCTATTTATTCCTTTTTTATTTTATATCTTGTAACTTCACTTTCTTTCTATGCAATTGCTGTTGCCGGATTTTTTATCTTTGTTTTATTCCCTTCTCGTAAATTCTTACGTATTTGTTTGTATAATTCTGTTTACTGTATAATGTGTGTACTTTGTTGTTGTCTGTTTGAACCATACCTGTTAAGTAATGATTAGTAATCGTAATGATTAGTAATTTGATTACTTTTTTTTCAATGGTGAAATAATGATTACAATTACGATTATTTTTGGTTAAAATAGTTAATAATTGATTACGATTACAAAATAATCAAAAAGTAATCAGGATTACTGGCGATTAGTCTAATAATCAAAAGGAATCAAAAGTAATCCAAAAGTAATCAATTTATTTTCAATAATTACTTTGAACTCTTTTTGAATATTTGAAAATAATCAAAAAGAATTATTTAAAACAATTTGATTCTTTTTTAAACTTCTTTTGATTCTTTTTGATTATTAGACAAATCGTCAGTAATCCTGATTATTTTTTGATTCTTTGGTAATCGTAATCAATTAGTAATTGGAAAAAATTGTTCATAGAATTATATAATCATTACGATTCTTTTCAAAAAATAATGTAATTGATTACTAATTGTAATCGAAATTTAACAGGTATGGTTTGAACAATATTCTGTAATCACAAGGCAATCTGTAACAATATTTTTTAAAAAGTAGTTAATAAAAACGTGTTGACCTGAGTCATAATGAAGCCCCATTATACATTTAAAAAATGATTTTTCGCAAAAGTAGCATTTTCAAAAGTAGCATTCGATTGTTGCTTGTATTATATATTCATGAATATCTGAGTATATCTTTCAAGAATTTTTCATTTCGTAAGAATTGCAAATATATTTTTTTGGTGGAGATTGGAAATCCAAAAATAATACCATAAAGGACAAACACCTAAATTTTCCGTCTTCTGCGGTGAGTGCGAATAAGCCGCGAACTACAGCGGCCATCAGTAAAATTTCAGATGAGTTTCACACATATTAACATCAATAGGTCTTTCGAATAAATAAAAAATTTCGACGATGTCATACACACACTTTTTTATTTAATTTTAAGGATAGGAAGCTCTTAAAGAAGGCTATTGTAGGTGTTTATAGAATCAGGCAGTATTTTTCATAGCTCTGCTAACTTTAGTATTGAGGATTTTACTGTGCACTTTGCGAGACTGGAAAGTATTTGAGGACTTCACTGGACAGAGGACTTTCATTGACAAATGGAATGATGATATACAACACCAATCTAACAATAAATGAACTTAGAATAGAGCATATAGTGACTTTCTGGCTTGATTACAGCACGTAGCAATGACGTCCTCTAAAGTCACAGGCCAATCACAAGCAAGTTAAGAAATGTTCTATCGTCGATACAATAAACAGCAGCCTTAAATGTGTCACCAGCGTTTAAAACTATAAAAAACCCGAAGTGCTTAGCGAAGAAGGGTCAATTTGGTAAAACCAAATTTTATGAGAGGATTTACTGATAACATGTTGATTTCATTATGAGAGGTGAAGGAGAAACGGTGCACTAATATCATTTTCATTCCAGTACCTAATTTTAAGACAATGCCCGATTAACTTATTAAGTACATCCTTAAATAGTACAACCTTAAATAGTACAACCTTAAATAGTATTTTAGTTGTAATCTTAAGACGATTCATATGAGCATTAACGACCGTACATCTTTCTTATTTTAATAAAAGTATATTTTTCATTATCTAATGAAAAAATTAGTACTTTTATGCATAAATGCTGTATTTTATCTGTTTTATAGGTATTTTTTTACGATTTAGTTTGGTAAGTTTACCAAATAGCTATTGGAGGTGTTCTGTTTCTAAAGTTAAATCAAAAGGGGTCCAAAAAGGGGAAATGGGCCAAAAACGGGCAAATTGAGTGCATAGCCAATCACGCTTGAACGCCTGGATCGATTTTCTTGAAATTTGGAATATTGATCGAGCTTTTGTCGGTGCAGGTTATAGGTAATAAATCTTTTCAAAATTTTGACCCAAAGGGGAAAAATGGGACAAAGGGAGAAAAAATGGGCAAAAATTAGTACTTTTATGCATAAATGCTGTATTTTATCTCTTTTAAAGGTATTTTTTACGATTTAGCTTGGTTAAGTTTCCCAAATAGCTATTGGAGGTGTTCCGTTTCTAAAGTTGAATCAAAAAGGGTCCAAAAAGGGGGAAAAACGGGTAAATTGAGTGCATTTATATTTAGGACTTAGAGTATTCAAAAAACTGGGTTGTTTGTTAAACCGGTTTCCGAATAATTTGAAAAATTGCATTTTTTAAGAAACCGGTTTCGAAACCGATTATTTATTTTTATTATTTATTTTATTTATTATTATTTTTAATGTAAAAATGACCCAATAATAATTTTTTTTAAATTTAAAGAAAAATGTATACAATAGGGTGTCCCATGGCCACATTATTGTAGAAATACCTCCCAAACGATACCTGTTAATGCACTGATTACGAGAAACAAATATTTTTTTGTAATAGTATTATGGTATTATGTTGTTTTTGTTTAACTTTTCACGAGAACGTTTTAAAGTTTGGAATTTCAATACAAAACAATTGAAAATCACATTTAAAAATATTTTTTCCAATCCTAAATTGATTTTTATAAAAAATTGACAAACTACATAACCCGCCCAACGCCGGGTACAATCTGCTAGTAATTCCATAATTACAACTCCAGGCTGGCATATCTCAGACATTTCGAAAGTTCTTTGAAGGTGCGAATGTTATTGAGATCGCCTTTGGCTATGCACGTAGTGCAGTAGATTTTGGTGACATACTGATGAAAATGGCAGAATTACACACCATGGACGAACTACCTAAATCGTAGAAGCGTAAGATGAAGTAATACTTAAGTCGCCATAGTCTGGTTGGTAGTGTATCGGTTTATTAGACGTAAGGCCACGGTACAAACCCCAAGTCAGACATCAAAACAAATATATAAAAAACAGATGTTTCTTTGGCGACTTCCCTCAGCAGATTTCTGGCAAAAACTCTGAAAGTAAATAAAATTGCCATGAAAAGTTTTTCAAAAATCTGTCTTTCAGAGTCGACCACTCATGCATAAAATTAACGCACACAACATAACTGGTGTTTGAAACTAGGTCTTAATACTGACTGAAGCGTTGTAATGACCAATTACGTATGCATGTAATATTTAACAAGTTCCTCACACAAATGGATCATTTTCTTTTGCAAAACTTCTGTTTTTTTACAAATTGTTACAAATTATTTTTATTATTATTTTGTTTATGCTTAAATGAGAACGCGATATTCCACCGGCAAGTTATATATAATACCATATGTCTTAAACTTTTGGAGGAAAGTTTCATCTTAGATTTTAACTGGGTTAATATCAAGTTAGTACACTTCGCTATATCAACGTCATTCCAATTCAACAAACCAGTTACTCAAGGAGGGTTTGAAATCGTGATATCATTCTAACAAGACCAGATTGTCATATTCTCCTAAACAAAGTATTGTATACCACTTTCTATTTCTTGTGAATCCAAGAATGTATTTATTTGTTACAACACAAATATACCCTAAATATAAATAAAAATCATATTCTAATTATTACGAGCAAACTGAATAAGACCTTATTGCTAGGTGTATTATAACAGACCAGAGTTTGTGATAAGAATCTAACCCACGATTCTCATATTAGTATAGCATCGCACTACTCGTCAGATCATCAGGGCACCCCGGAATCCGAAAAATTTTAACAATTGATTTGAAATTTAAAACTGTTTCTGAACAGTTTCTTTAAAAAAAGATTCCTTTTAAGATAATGCAATGCACTTGTACCAAAAATATTTTAATGCTAGAAACACTTACTAAATTCGTTTTAGATATAACCTTGGGCTCCTTATTATCTCTGTAGTATTAATTGTGCACAGTATGGTAGCAAGTATGATTGTATCACGTCATATTATCTTTAACTGATCTAATTTGTAGTAAGGCTTGGTAATCGAACAAGGTACTTAGAAAACCCTGACATTTAACTGTAAATGTGATAATAGTCCGATATCTCCACCTTTTCAACATTTTCATCATTTCACAACCGTGTCATCAATTATTGATTTGCGCCATCAGGAGATAGTTTCGGTTTTAGCCCAAAATCTAAAGGAGCATTTTACGATATTCCTAAGGAAACCTTTATTTTTATGAAACTTATGATTTCAATAAACTGAATGACATATAATTTTGAAAAACTTGAATACAAAATTTGTGTGGCACGAGTTGTTTTCTAAGTCTGACCAACTGGGACTAAAGCACGCAGTATCACAAAATAATAAGTTGCGCGTATTTAGCGTGTTAGAGTGGGACAAAATATGAATAAGAGCAACGTTTATATGATGCTCGGTTTCTATGCTCCATGGACTCAAAGAAACAATTGTCACAAAGGAATTGCAATGAGTGTAAACAATGGCTCCGGGGGCACCCAGCTGTAAAAAAAATAATTGTTTTTAACATTTTAAATGTTCATTTCTATTCCCATTTTTGCGTTGTTGTACGTGTACGTGAGTGTATGCTATTTCTATCAGTATTATTGTTTTTATTATTACAGTGCTTCATAAAATTATTCATTTACCTTGCTTTTATTTTAATTAATTTAAAAATTATTTACGTAAATACTATTTATTTCTCATTTATTGTAAACAAATTTATTTCAAAATTTATGGTGTAAACTATGGTGGAATCGACAAATAATTTGTTTACTTTTTTAGCTCATTATATATGTATGAATATGAGGGTGGTTTATTTAGAGTCCTAAAAAGCACAACCGTAAAATAATGTTGAAAACAATTGGAATTTTAAATAGCAAAGTATCTTACATTCAATCGTAAAAAACAATTAAACTCGACTGATTTTATTACAAAATTTTCTTCTTATACTTGTGTCCCTATTTTTAAGAATGTTGCATAAAATTTAATATTTTTAATTTCCTTTTTATTTTAATTTATCTCAAATATTTGAAAGCAACAGATACCTGCAAATACTTTCCAATGTAAATACTAGCCATTGATCCTGTGCGTATTGCCTGTTAAGAAAGAATAGAAAAAAGTATAAACAACTGAACAACCTATAACATGAATGCTTTAGGCTTCTTGATACCAAATTGCCAAATAATTCTAAGTCTGCAACTCAGCTGCCGACTAAGATTATTGAGCGTCTTTAGAAAACTGTACAGTTACATGGATTAAATACTTCTCATGCAAGGATTCCGAAAGAATTTGGGACTATGGGGATAGTGATTACACGATACTGCGATAAGACTTCGCAAGGAAATTTGGAACATCCATTCTAAATAAAGAAGTCTGGAAGAATACTGTAATGCACTTCGAAAATTGTACAAATCTTCACTGATGGCTTCAAATTGAATGGAACTGTGTTTCTCGGAATTGATTTTAATAAGACTGCCGAATCACTGTAGCGTCTTTCAGTCGTAGGTAAAAAAATAACAGATCTTTCGCTATTTATCTTTAAATTAATTACAGAAACAAATTGTGTGTGGGATATCTTAGAAGTTTTTTTTTTTTCGTATGAATAACCTATTTATTGATGCCTTCGTACGCGGAATATCTGCGGTCCCATGCAATAACAGCCAAAGCCGACTTAATTGAATTTGAGCTATGTATGCTATCATATTTTACTAACAAAACTTTATATTTATGTGAAATCTCGATTTATCTGACAGTGTTATTTTAAAAATTATGAATAAGACCATGTTGACCTGAGTCATAGTTAAGCCCCATGGCATTTATAATAAGCGCCTCTTTTAAACAAATGTTTGTTATACATACATACATAATTGGCCATTACAACCCTTCAGTCAGGATTACGGCCTAGCTTCTCACACCACTCATGTTGTGTGCGTTAATTTTATACGTGAGTGGCGGGACCTACAATTTAACGTCGACTCCGAACGACAGAATTTTTGAGAAACTTTTCATGGCAGGTTTATTTTACTCTCAGAGTTTTTGCCAGAAATCTGCTGAGAGGAAGTCGCCGAAGAAATATTTTTTTTTTTTTTTTTTTTTTTTATATTTCATTTTTGATGTCTGACCTGGGATACGAACCCGGGCTTTACGAATAGTAAGCCAACACACTACCTACTACACCACGACGACTTCTGTTATAGTTTTTGATATTATACCCGTATAAATCTTCTCAATTTTCTAACAACCACTTCTGTATATAAAATGTGATTTTTCTCGAAAGTTTCATTTTCGAATAAGGCTGTTATTGCTTAGGACCACTGTTCATACATATATCCACCACAGCTTCTCTGGTTGGATCGCATCCGAAGAGTCTAATTTTTCAATTTTGCCTAAATCACACTGAATTTGATTCACGGCATAAGTTATGCTGGTTTTGACGGCCACATATAAAACAATTATATCTCGATGTGATTTCGAATTGGCCATTTCAAGCCTTTAGTCGGGATTGCAACCTAGTTTCTCACACCACCAAAGTTGTGTGTGTTCATTTTATCGACGATTAGCGGCACATACACTTTTATATTCACTCTGAAAAGCAGATTTGAGAAGCTTTTCATGGCAATTTTAATTACCCTCTGAATTTTTGCCAGAAGACTACTTAAGAGGAGGTCGTTGAAAGAAATATTTATTTCATATTTTGTTTTGTACGATATGCTTTGGTTGGGGTTTAAAATACGGGCTCTCGCCTAATAAAGGAAAAGGAACTCAGTCGATTATAGAAAGCCATGAGATCTAATGTGTCTCCAATATTCGATAGAAATTTGGTTGTTCGCTGAATTTTCTGTAAAAGTGTCTGTCAATCTTGCAATAAATCCACAACTATGTTGACATTCATTCGTTTGTACCACATGCAATTAATTTCATAGAAGTATGGTGGTACCCACTGTTGTTATTGATCATACACGTTGCGACCGACATCATCGAAATACATTTTTTTATTCGTTCTGTTACCGCCGGCTTTGTGTTGTACTTTCAATTGTTACGGTTTTCTTTTGTGGCTCCTCTTTGCCATTACATCATTGTACTATTAAATTTGACGTCAGCCGGTTATATCTTTAGTCAGTTGTTTATATTGCGACCTTTTTTATTATTTTTTTGTTTATGTTTTTTTTTTAATATCGTTCCCATTCTGTTTTACATGATTCCTTTTATTTATGTACCATTGTTGTTGTGAAACAAACAAAAAGAAATCAGTTTCGACTGCTGTGTGTGCTTGCATTACTGCTAATAAATGTATATATCCTTATCACATGGCTTCCTTTGAAATCTGTACGTATTTCCTTGTATGTATACCTTGTTGAGTTGATATTTTTTTTTGTAAAAGACAGGTCTTTATTTCATTTCATTCCATATCATTTCCTCTCCTTTGATTTTATGATTTTCCATTCTAAATTAATAACATTTTGTTCTGGTTCAAGTATGTGTAAATTTTGAAATCTTTCAGAGTTTTATTACAAGATTCAGTTGCATTTAGGTATTGTTGTTGTTAACTTTGCTTTAATAATTCACTGTAATTTAAATAAGACTTGTTCTCGTACAACTGGATTAAATAAATTCAGACAAATTGTTCATAAGAATGACACCTAATGTCTGCCTTCTGAGATCATTTGAACATAAGATTTACTTCCGTAGCATTTGATTATCAGCTGACACTATGAAGAAAAAATAATAGTTACGGAATCACATCTATGGGCATTATACATATAGTTTATATATATATGTTATATATAGTGCACTCAGGCGCAAAAAATATGGATCGTTTACTAGTAGTCTAGTAGGGAGTGTGTTGGCTTTTTCAACATGAAACCGTAGTTCAAACCCCAGCTCAGACATCTCTAAAAACGAAGTATAAAAAAATATTTCTTAGGGCCATTATTACAACCTGCCCTTAACTAAAGGGGGGATTTTAACGGGCAGATAAATTGTTTTTCGTTATTATGAGTACCCAATAAGATAGAAGTGATCGTTAAGCCAAACGGAAGATAATCCTACCTTTAACATTTAAAGGTCACTTTATGTTTGAACTTGCCATATTATATATTATTTTCATTATGGCAACTTCAAATTTCAACAAAATGCGCATATACAACAAAAAGAAGAAGACCGCGTTTGCCACTGCGTTAAAAAAAACTTGTATAATTGAGCAGTTTTATCGACATTGCTCCGGCACTGCCATATTTTTGAAAAATTGTATCAGTAAGTTGTAATAACGAAAATAAGTTAAATATAACTTTACAGTTCCCTTTAGCTAAAGGTACCTTCAACTAAACCCAAGTTTAACGGCAAGTTGTAATAATGGCCCTAGATGTCTAAATTTCTCTTCTCACACATCATTGTTCCATTAAAATAAAACAGATCCGCTTCTAATGCCACAATACAGTCTTAAATCATCACACTCTCAACATCATTTGTCACATTGTTAGACAAATGAGTAAAGCAGACCTAATCAATGCTCTTAGTAAGCCATCTGTGGCCATGAACTTACTGAATGCCAATGGATAAGGTACAAACTAATGGCTCAATTAATGCTATATTTATATTAAAAATGCTACATTACATTAAACAAAACTACAAACATTTTCGTTACAGAGCTGTTGATGCATGATATCCTATCGGGAGAATTTAAAAAGCCTTGTTCCTTTAAACTTACGGCTTTCCCCTAATCATTATTATACCACTGGGCCACAAGCCTCAACATACAAGTGAGTCATTCTAAGTGCATACGCAGCTCTTGAACTGTTTCTTGTCCTATGATAAAGGTACTATCAAAGTAGTTATACCAAGCTTGAGGCTACTAATATTGACACATACTAGGCTAACAAAGAGATCAAAATATTTCTTTGTGACTATAGCCTACCATAGGCTATATTTATAATTTGTGTAATTGTTTTGGTGTGTATTTGTAAAATGAGTCACAATATTAGTGTTTCTTAAATATTTCTACATCGACAATTTGTGTACAACTCAAACAACCTGCTGCAATTACAAATTTTATTTCTTCTTCTTAAAAACCGCTGATGAAGGTTATGCATTTTCAATGGATTACAATATTTTTCAAATACAACTTAGTTTAAAATCAAAAACCTATTCTAGCTGTGTGATGAAAAAATTCATTTTATATTGGAATCAAATTGGATTTAAAACTAAAATCCAAATTAAATTCACTTCTTTTTACAGAATTTAGTTTAGAATATTTGTATATGCGGTACAATATGTCGCCGTGGTCTAGTAGGTAGTGTGTTGGCTTATTAGACGCAAATCCAGGGTTCGAGCCCCAGGCCAGACATCAAACACAAAATGCAAAAAATATTTCTTCGGTGAGTAAATAAAGTTGCCATAAAAAGTTTCTCAAAAATCTGTCGTTCGGAGTCGACTTTAAACTGTAGGTCCCGCCACTCATGTATAAAATTAACACACAACATAAGTGGTGTGAGAAACTAGGCCGTAATCCTGACTGAAGGGTTGTAATGACCAATTATGTATGTACGAGTATGTACACATCATACGACTATGAATTCTTGTGTGCTAACTATGCGTGTATACGGAAACAAAAAGTTATTCCAACTAGCCAAAATTGGTATTTGCTTTATATTTACTGTGAGAATCATTTTCCCCAAAAATATTTCATTATAATTGTTAATAAAAGAACAAACTTTATATAAAAAAGAAAAAAAGAAAATTCATTAGACTGATCATTATTTCTAAGGCAAAATGAATTTGAATTCAGACAAAATATAACATGAAAACTATTATCTTAACAAAGATTTCAACTAAAATAAGCCTTAGCTCTTAATATGGTATGGTATACCATTAAAATTTTTGTTAAAATTAAAAAATCCAAAGTTTTTCCAATTATATAGGGGTTATCCTTACAGTTTATTTGATCATCAAAATAGATGCAGATGAGTTCATTTTTTACACACACATTACAGCACGCTTATGTACAAATGCATATCGTTAGTATAATTCGCAAAGACGCTAAGTCCACTTCTTTCCAAAATTGAGATTTTAATGCAAAACGATAACAATATAGAAAAAACATATTTTACGACAAAAAAATGTCATTATGTAGTTTAAAGTTGTAATTTTGTGGTTTGCAAAAAGTCCACAAAACTACGAAAAATATTAACAGCACGTGCTAACACCACGAATATTATTTATTAATTATACTTAATTTTTGATCTAGGTCATTTAAAGAGAGCTATTTTGTAAAAATAATTGCGTTTAAAAAGTTTACAAATTTTAAAAACTGAAGAAGCCGCAATGTTTTTGTGTCTCCTATAAAATTTGACTTTGATTGGACTTAGCACATTTGCCAATGAGACTAACGACATGTACTCTTTAGTGATGATTACAAGGGCAAAGATTTAGTTCTTCAAAGAAATTTGAGCTGCATAAGTTTATAACAAAAAAAGCTATTAAGAGCTGCTGTTCCTATAACATGGGCAATGAATGTTCTATTTTAAGTACATGCATGCATACATACGTGTACTATAACAAAAAATAATTGGATTGATATTTCAAAAGAAAACGTCAAAATTCGTCAGAAAACAAATGTAATAAAATTTGTTTAATTATTTAAATTTGTATTTAAATGCGCACACATATACATTTATTAACTTTTAGGGACCATAAATTCTTTGTCATCTTTCTTAGAAATGTACTCAAATTTAGTACTTGAGAACATATATTCCATCTCTGGTAAGAACATCTACTAAATGCGGTAAGGCTTATACACATACTCACGGAACATCAAACAATACATAGAAAAATACATTTTTCTTCTTATTTTTTTTTTTCGATTTTGTCTGAAATATAGTTGTATTTCTATGCTTCAAACACCCCAGGGATTTTGCTAAAACACACACAAATTCCAGCTAGCACACTCTTGTACAAGCATACTACACATATGAATATGCATCACACAAACTAGTATGTGAACTAAAGGATGCTTGACCAAAAAATTCTACTCTCAGCAGTACCCGTATGATTTGTTGGTACATACATGTACCATGGTATGAGTATGTAGAAGTGTGGGGTTAGTTCACCAGTTCAATTTGAATGGAATCCTCCATATCGTTTGCTTTTTTTGGCTTCGTTTTAGTATGGTTTTTCACCACAATGATTTATTCTGAAAATAAAGAAATTGATTTTCGATTATTTCCGTTTTTGCATACTGAACATACCCTGTCGTACCCTCAGTTGGCTTTAAATTAACTTAAAACCAACTATTTCTCAAGAAGTGGTGGTTGACACTTGGATTACTTTTATATGGAAATGACTAACTATTTTAACATTGCGATGTCCTAGGAAGTAGTCAATTGTCCGACTCTGCATTACTTTTAAATTAATTTAAAGTTAGTTACTTAGCAGTTCACTTAAAATAAACCTATTTGTAGCTAGCTATAAACTTACTACTTTTAATTAGCTTTAAGCTAGTTTTTTTTAAACTGACTATAAGTTAGCTAAATTTCAGTGAATGAAAAGTCAGTTCTTTACACGTTGGCTTTAAACTGACAATAATAAGCTATCATATTAATTATTCGAAATGAAACAGATTTTTAAAATTTATATTTTAATAGAAAACAAAAGTTTATTCATTTGAAAAGAAAATAAATAAATTAATAAAATAAATAAATAAAAAAAAATAAATTAATAAATAAAATAAATTCATTTCAATACATCACAAGTAATATTTTGCACATTTGTTGGTAAAAAAAAATAAAAAGAGTTTCTAAATATAACATTTTCAAATATATTAATTTTTTTGATTTGCGTTCTTATTTTTAATGCACTTAGCATGAATACAACGTTTTTTTTTATTATTTTTAAGGCGTTACGCAGCTCAGTTTCCACATCCTGAGAGCCGAGTGATCGACAGGCATCTTAAAAAATATGTATATAAATTTTTACATGTTTTAAGAGTTGGTTAAAACTTATATTTTCAAATTAGCACTTACCTGTTAAGGCGTCATAAAAAGCAGCAAAGTCTTCTAAATGCTTTTTACCATGAACACCATCCAAGTTTATGTCCATACACAAATTTGGTGACATAATTTCCGTAAGCTTTTTTTGGCAAGCGGCCCTTTAATATTATTTCACTTCACTTCAAATAAAAACACTTCAAACCTTGCGAATTTACGTATTTTTTAATTTAGTGTATTTTTTAAATTATTTTACGCAAACAATAAATTTTTAACCAAAAATATAAAGCTAAAAGATTACACGCGGTTTTGTTTATTAATCAAACGTCTAAGACGTTAATTATCTATATCCAACGGCGTTAAGAATTGGAGTGTTTGTATACACTTTGGTTAATGTAAATTTTGCATTGCGTAGTAGTTAGCTTTAAGTTAGTCGATACAAGCAAACTTAAAGTTAATTTTTTTTGTAGTTAGCTACTCATTTGGCGGCAGGGTAGTTTTAATTTTCGTTATGAATAAAAATGCACAATTTTTTAAAAATCTGAATATTATAAACCTCATGAGAAGGAACACTTCTTGAAATATGAAAATCATAATATTTTAAAAAGGAACAAAAAAAATTATAAAAATTGAATATCAATACACGTACTAGGCATTAGAATTTAGTGTTCCGTTGCATTAGAAACAAAATGTAGACAATTATTCTTTATGAGAAATATTTGACGAAGCACTACTGTATAATATTTTGCTCTTATGCCTGAATTGTACCTTTACCTGGGTTCAGATACGTGCTCTTTATGTTATATAGTACATACTTCTAAAAGGTACTAATAGCTTGAGATGAATATCGCTTCAATAAACATCAATAGATATTATTGTTTTCATTTTGTGCTTTTATTTTGTAATTAAACTTTATATTTGAATTTTTTTCAATAGCCAAGTTGGAATCTTAAATTTGTTTGTCTTCTAAACAAACCATCAGTTCATTACACAAGTACTTTAGTTCTCTAAAATAGATGTATTGCTTGGTGGTTTCACAAAGTAATTTCCTGTTTTGGCGTAGAACTTTGTGATACATGGATATTAGTGTTCAGTGAAATTGCAAACAGCATCTTGCGTTTGCATCATGTCCACAACCAGAAGTAGAACTCAATACTACAGGTCACCTGCTGGATAATGCGAATCACTTACTGGAATACGTATGTATATAGGAAGTTTAGATTTAATTGTCAACGTTCGACGTTTTCTTCTCGCTTGTATGAGTAATGATTTTGTAATTTTTCCAATATTAATCCAAACATAAGTCGTGCCTACATGTTAAGATTGAATGCCTTCGATAATAAAATAATTAATGGACAAGTGAATTATAATACTAATAACAGAAATTCAATAATAATATAATAATTCTGAAAAACTCAATTGAAAACTTACCAAATCAAATTATAAACTGTCAAAGACAAAATTGATATGCTGTCAACGTTTTGTGATGCATTGTGGTTTTGAATGCAGTCACAAGTATCATTATATTGAAAAAATTAAACATTATTACAATAAAGAACAATTCATTAATGAAATTGAGTAGACGTTACGAACTAATTACTTTTCTTAATTTGAACAATTCTGATGTAGTTTCGTTGACTGAAAAAAATTTAAACTCAAAACATACGCTAAATGTAAAAATTAAATTAAATTAACTAATGTAAAAATTAAAATTTTGTAAGAAAGGATAGAGTCGGAGCTTGTATAGGAGGTTGAAGCAATTTTAGTAAAGAAAACATTTAATTACAGGACATGCCGAAATCAGAAAGTATGCACTTTTAAGTAACTAGAGACTTGTATTATTAAACTTCATATGACATCGAATCAAGTATTATTTTATACACATGGTCACAGAAACTTTTGTTAACATCCATTAAGATCTCACTATTACATCATAACAACTACAACCACATAACAGCGATGTATAGAAATGGCTATTATAATGGAAATATGAGCAAACGCTTACATGCCACTTTTATATTCCGATGGGACATATAACCCCCTATAAAAAATTCAACTCTGTCGTACCTCATAATGGAATACAAGGAATCAAAACTTAGATTTCTGTCTAACTGGGTCGCACTATTTAAAAGCAAAACGTGCTAAAAAAAGGAAGTAAAATAAAACATACTAGAAATACGCAACAATAGCTAATTATTCCACGATTGACTCTTCAATTAGGGTAAACAGTTAGCAATCCAATTTGAATATTTGGCAGTTGACATTGGTGAAACGCATGCGTAACTATTATAAATAAACTATATGAAGATAATCAATGATCTTGCGAAAAAACATCGTAGTATATTTTGAAAATGATGGATAGGTTCAATAAGACCTTAACGAACTCACCATTATGGAAAAAATTTATGAATTTTTTATAACTATCCTAGCTCTAGAACTGCGGAACATAGAGGGAAATATGATCATCAGAAGAAGAATTTCAATAGTATACTTTATAAATTTATTTTGACTAAAATTTGGCAACTAATATGTTGGTTTAGAAAAGAATATGTTTATTGAGTACTTGCACTAGCAATGAGCCAAAGAGTATTTAAGTTTTAAAACTTTCTTATATTTTCCTATGAAAGATTCATTTATGAAAACGCTAAAGCGGAAGATAAACATTCAATATTAAAAAAATTTTGTTGTTAAAATTGATTAATTCGAATCCATAGTTCAGTGTTATTTATTAAAACCTTCAATGAATGAATATATGGGTTTACTATGAGAATTTAAAGTTATGGTAACTTCAACAATGAAAGCCACATTTAAGTCTCGGAACCATGACCATGAATTCTTTAATAAACCATGCAACCCAACTGCATATCGTTGAACAAATTCCCCTCTAAACCTTTTTTATTGTCCTCGCATCCATAAAAGTTTATTCATTATTGCCTGCCTGCATATTTCTCAAAACTTTTACTGCCAGTTTGTTATCATCTTTTTTTGTGTTTCTGTTCTACAGTAGTAAACAATTGTCATTGTTGCTGCTGGTAAAAAAGAGTCCAAAACAAACCACAATTCGTTTAAGGGGAAATAAAACTTTTTTTCAGCATACTACCTTCCGTAATTTTGGTTAAGATGGGCATGTGCTTTGTTAAGCACAACCCTACTGGAATCAGGGGTCATAACCTCAATATAATTCTACTTGTTGGCCTTAGCATACGATTACGCACATAATTCTGTAATTTCGGACTTAGATTTGACCGATAAGAACTGTTTGAATTTTTGTTGTTTTTATTCTTAATTTGAAAAATATGTTTTCAGCAGTTTTGTCCACCTAATTAACAGAGACACAGTTTATGGTTACAGATAAATTTACGCATTTAATTCTGAAAAATTGCTATGACTTGAGATTTTACTTAAAAACTATTCAAATGTAGGTAAAAAGGAGAAAAATCCAAACTATCTGTACTAAGTAAGGCAGAAACAGAAAATTGTTAATTTTATTATCAAAATTAAAAAATTTATTTTTCACTTCTTAAATCCAAACCTTAAATAGTTTTAAATACAGTTGTCAAATGGACAATTTAATTTATTTATGAAAAAAATATTAATATAATGGTTTTTGGACTGGCTTTACAATTTAAACGTATGCTAGTTTCATTTTTATTGCAATATTTTTTGTTCTTGCTGGGATAACCTTTATTTTTAATAACATTTCTACGTCTGAGATATAGAGGAATAGCAATTTGGGTACACTGCCTTTCATCCTCCTTCCAATATCAGTCCACAAGTTCTCAATTGGATTGCGATCAGTAGATGATGTGTGCATAGTTTTATGGCGTAGTAGCATTGTAAATTGCTTAAGGTTTTTTAACGAACAGCTCCCCACACCATAATGTCCCCGCCATCATTTTTAATTATTTAGATGACATATCTGGAACTAAGATGTTGGTTAGCTGGACGCCATACTTACCGTTTACCATCTGATCGCCATTATCATTCAATTTTTATTCCTCACCCGTTGAAATAGTTTTTCAAAAACACATTTGTATCTTCAAGTTTTAGTTAACAAAATATGGATTTAATTTTTGTCTTTGGATACGAAATGTTTTTGGTGTGCAATGCATTCACGTAAAGGAGCTTTATTAAAACGTCGCTTAATAGTCCAAGATAATACATTAACATAATATGTTGACGCTAATTCAACGTATATCAAAGATTTACAAAAAATGCCAAGAAATTATGGTTCTAAAAAGAGAAACATTCTCGGCGAGTGTCGTCAGATAAAAATTGTTTAAAAACACCATATTTTTATAACGAATTACAGTTCCATGCAAGGAATAGCACATATTTCATTGATGTTGGGCTTATTTCTGCTTGATTTAGAAAATTTTGCATAAAATTATTACTTTTTATTGTAACTGGATGTAAATAAAAGCATTTTATTTCGTATTTCAAACAGAACCTAAAATATTCGAGAATTCGGGTATGAAATTCTGAAGATGCTACTATTACCTCGTCTCGTTTTTGCAATTAAGTGTCATGAAACATTCGTGAAATATAGTTCAATTCCTGGAAGTGAGAGGGAATATACGACCGGTGATAATATTTCTTCGTTGGAGAACTCACATAATTTTAGTTGTTTACTATTGATATCAACTTTTATGTAACCTTACAACATGTTTCCTGACTCTTTAACTATCTCCATATTTTTTATTTTGAAAATCCATTCAATTGTAGTTGATACGAATGTTGACGATATTTAGTTCGAAATATATGAAGTGACATGGCTATGATATATATTTGTGATATAAAATATGATAAATTTTCTTTTAAATTTGGTAAATAGACTTAAACTAGAGCAGCAACATAAATTTTTTTTATCAATACTGCTAAAATGATTTAATTATTATTTTTTTTTTAATTAGTAACAAATCATAAAAAATTAGATTATGGTAAATTATGGTTAAATTTGCTCTGCAATAGTATGAACGGGAAACTTTTTATTTGTCACAAACATTTCAAATTCATATATTTATTTCCTTGCCTGCTCATAATCTTATTCAATATATACAATGCATGAAACCAATGTTCAACAATAGATCACACATATAAGGACATAATTTCAATAATTAAATTAAATTCTAAATTATTTATATTACAAAATATTAACTTTATTAAATCCATACAATGTACAAAACTATTATTATGTATTATTATTACTAAAGATATTGCTCTGGATGTAGTAGACAATTTCAAAAGCGAATCGCAATTTACAAAATGTACACAACAAACGCTTTAAACCTAATATTAGTTCAGATATTACCTAATGTGTAGTGGAGTAAAATATTGTGCCGACCAAATGCAACGAATCTTACTATAAGTTTGTCTTATTAATACGTTAACATGATTTGTCCATATAAGCCTGTGATTGATGATTATTTTGAGGTGGTTGGAAGCATTTGCAAAATCAATTTTCGATTCATTTGTTAACTGCAGTTCTGATATTACTGACAGATATTCTTTTCTCATTATTACCGTGGTCGAATGATGAATTTTATCTCATAAATATTTAAATATCACAATATTTTCAGCTGAAGCTTGTTCTGGACTATTTAAGTTCAACTGAAGTTGGTCTGCGCATTCTACAATGCAAAAGTTGTTTTGACAAACCATTGATGCAAATGAACCTAGATACACAGACAAGCTCGATGTTTTCAGTGCGATATTAACAATGGAAAATTGGAAAGACCAAATTTTCATTTGCATTATAGCAAAAAATTATTTCAAAATAACTCAAATAATTAAAAAAATAATTTTTATTCCATTATTCCATATAATATTGATAAAAAAATTTGAATAAATTATATGTGTTCCAAAATTTAAGCGACAAAATATGTTGTATTAAAAACAATTATATACAGCCACTCTTCAGGACACCTGCACATTTTTTATTGCACAAAATTATTTGTTGTTTTCCACAAATTTTCATATGGACTAAGATGCTGAGAAATTTTGTCGTCTGTGCGAGGTTAGGTTAGGTTAGCGTGGTAGCTTTAATTTACCAAAAAGCTCACTTGAGCACGCATAGCGGCCCGTTGTGATGCCACAGGTGAACGCAGCCTCTGTACTGACCAAGTTCCTCCGATCCAAGGAGGAAGAAGTTGGTCAGCGCAAAAAAGCCCGACTACCCCACGCTGGAAAACCAGCCAGAAACTTTGATAAACGAGGCTATGTCCTTGATATCAATGAACGATAGCTCCGTCAAGCTGACAAGGATCGGAGAGCCAAATAACCTATATCTGCACCCCGCAAGAGATGGGCATTGGCAGAGGAAGTGGATGATAGTCTCCTCCTCCTCGGCGGATCTGCATCCACGGCAGAAGACGTTAAATGGGAGTCGCATACTTTCTGCGTGTCTACCCATAACACAGTGGCCTGTAAGCATGGCTACTGTGATCGAGATGATATTACGCCCAAGTCCATTGATCTAGGACCGGTTGGCATCCCGGGAGCATTTCCGCGCAATAGCCAGAATTGTATCTGTCTTGGTGGGATTAATGGATAATCCAAAAACCCTGCACCAGTCCAGTACAATCGACAACGCCAAGTTCAGTTTATCCGACAGCGTCTGCGGGCATATTCCCGATGCATTAATGGTCTGTGCGAGGTACTTTGCGATTTTTCCGCGATATGAACGGCTTATTTACTATTAGGAAATCTACTGCTCTAGGCACTGAAATATAAAGATCTTTTTTAAATTCTCGTACAATACATAACATATATTTGACACGTTTTTACGTTGTATATTTTCTCTTATATTTTGACGTTAAATTGACGTTACTGTTACATTACGTTACAGTTGGCTAACTGAGCCTTAAGGTAAGCCACATACGCAATAGTTATAATAAGGACAGCGACAGTAAAGCATAAGCAAAACAAATAAACAATCATGGTACTAAAACGTTCATTCGCGAAGAAAGTGGCCGATGAGAGTTCTGTAATTTCTTTTCACCTGTTTGTGTTTAGTTGTTCTGTAATGTACATCCTCGGCTATGTCTAAAAACACATTCACCAAACTTGGTTTAATTGAATACAGACTAAATCTACCCAAACCATGATGAGTTAACCAAAAATATTAGTATTTAGATGAAATAGATCTGGATAATCCAGGCAACCTATTTCGATATGTTGGTATATACCTAGTTTTGATTTAAGCGTCCCCATTCGCGCTGCTGTACTATGTGGGCAAAATAACTGAAACTTGAAAACGACCATACTTTTATGGGCTTTGGTTCTTATTAACAAATCCTTAAACCTTTCCATTACTTCCCAATACTACTAACACAAGAATATTTTACTTATAGTACGAATGATATACAAAGTATAAAAAAATATTTGGTTTCTGTTTAGGTCTTAGGAGGATAAATTATATTCACAACGATTATTTTGCTAGTCGATAAATAATAATCGATTAAAAACAAATCCATTTAAGTACAATGTTTCTATTTATTATTGAGAAGAACCCAAGGTTTGTTAAAAATTTCAAAAAATTCATTTCAACTTTAAAGACTTTCTAAAATTCGTTTGTTGCGATTGTAAATTAAAATACCGTGATTGATTCGCAAGCGACATCAACGGTTATTACAAATAGTATAACAATTTCAATGTCATTATTATCACCATTACTAACCAATTTTTCATGTTGGGTAATGGTAGTAAAAACGTTATGAAACGTACTAAGTGGTGCTGATTTAATTTGGTTCCCATTTGCAGCGATCACATGAAGCAAATAAATAAGTGGTTTTCAAACGAGATAAGTTTACAAAATTCTATGCTTTTTATTATTTTTATTATTTTTATTATAATACTTTTTTTCATATTTAGCCAAAGTTAAATAAAAAAGTTGTTAAAAAATTTTAATTTTACAATTCCTTACCATTCTTATTTGTCAACACTTAGTGTCCTTCATCTCTACAATGATACATTTGTATGTTTTTCGTCAACTATTTTTGGTTACGGCCGACAACTTTAGCAAATTAGCACGGAAAATGTAATAACGATGTGCGGAAATAAAAAACGCCTCAGTTTGTTCTTGACCTCATCGCTTCTACATTTAGTTTTACTTGTGGCTTAGCATGGAGCTAAATTTATATTGAGTGGGTTTGGTTTAGAAGATTCAGTAGTGCCGTAAGGTAGCGAGTTTGTTTTCGATTGCATCTGTGATTTTAAAGAGAAGAATTACAGAAAAAGCACAAATCCTTGTTGGGATAACTTCAAATTCTTAAAATATATTTTGTCTACCAAAATATCACGATTTTCTAATAAATTTTTGTATTTCAAGGCGAAATTAAGGAGCTCAAATGGATAATACAGACTCAAAATGAGATTATAATGGCAGCATTGTCTACTCAAAAAGTAATGACCGAAAACCTTGTTCGGTAGGAAAAAAACAGTGTGGCAATTAAGACGGCTTTTCCAATAAACACCCTCGAGGAGCCGAAAGCACTCAATGATATCATAATAGATGAAAATCAGCAAATTTACGTGAGTTTTTATTCTTCTCTACTTTTATCATTTTCCAAATTTTTGTGCATTTTTACAGACCAATGCCATGAAATTATCTCTGAAAGGGAAACTGCCAAAAACTTTAACGACAATTTTATCTATGCAATTGATTCTTGCTATAAATATTGATGGCACTCATGGCAAAAAGCGCTTGAAGGATTTTGAAAAAGTTTTTGGCGCATTGATGGATGCGATTCGGCCTTTCTGTGATGACCCAGATAAAGAATTACGCAACGCCTTAGCTGTTATTAAAAAACGTCATTTTCATAACGTTTGTGTTGAAAAAAAAAACTTAATAATTTTAGTACTTTATACAAAATTTTCTTTCGGTACAAACTTTTGAATGTATTGTTACGTTTTTACCTTTTTAAAAACGTTTAAATATGAGTTCGTTAATTGCAACCAAAGTAAAAACAAATGCGTCTTTAGTTTTTCTTAACTGTCTTTATTATTTACACTACTTTTGTGTGCCACCGTATAGAACATAACGTTACAACAATAATAATCTGCTTATTCACTTTATTAGTTCACACAAGTATTCACTGGATCTTTACAACCACGACTTATTTTATTCACACGCAACTTCACACAAGGCTGACTGAATTAACTCTGACTGCTGCTTGCTTTGTTCGGCCCTTTTATAGTCCGCACGCACGTATGATCAGTATGATGAACGTTCTCGATGTGGAAGGTTCTCGCTCACGTCTTCTCGAAACTTCTGCTAGTACATTGTTGTTTGTGTACTTTGCTCATGTTGTCCGTTACATATTTGTCGTAGCTGGTTTACTTTATGTTGTTGTTTAGATTATCAACACGTTCGTTGTATTCTTAGTGTTAGTGCGTATTTGTGTCGTGTGTATTGTGTTGGTGTAGCTGATAGCTTTTGTTTATCGTTTTTATTGTTAAACGATATTAGGTCGTTTCGATTTATGTAACACTGCCGCCCACTTAAGCCTGTTCGTCCCGAATAGGCTCATTATCTCCTTTCCCATATTTTGCCAGTCGCTCTATGTGTACGACCTTCATTTTTGTTCGGGGGCTGTTAGCTTTCTGTATCCTGTACACGACATCGTTTAACCGCTTAATTATTTTATATGGTCCATCCCAGCTGGTTTGTAGCTTGGGAGATAATCCCTTCTTCCGCTTTGGGTTGTATAGCAGAACCATTTGTCCCTCATGGAAGCCCTCCGTGTTTGCTGCTCTATCATACCTGGCTTTCATTCTATCACTGACCATTTTTATACGGGTGCGTACAAACTCATGAAGTTCATTCAGGCTTTCTTCTTTTCCAGTGTATGTTTCGTTCCTCTCTGTGGCGGGCTTAACACCAAATTCTAAGTCACCGGGCAGTTTTATCTCAGTCCCAAAGATAACCTTGGCGGGTGATCTGGATGTTGAATCATGGACTGCAGATCGGTACGCCAGTAGAAACCTCGGAATGTGTTCGTCCCAATCCTTTTGTTGCTCGCTCACTACTGTCCGCAAGTATTCCTCCAGGGTTCGGTTAAATCGCTCTACCATTCCGTCTGACTGTGGGTGAAGAGGCGTCGTTCGAGTCTTCTTAATGCCATATACTTCGCACATTTCCTGGAATACAGCCGACTCAAAATTTCTGCCTTGATCGGAATGTAGTTCTATTGGAACCCCGTAGCGGCATACCCAGTTGTTCACAAAAACGTTAACTATTGTGTTCGCCTCTTGATTGGGTATGGCATACACTTCCGGCCACTTGCTGAAATAGTCCATCAAAACGAGAACATATCGGTTTCCGGCATTGCTGACAGGAAAAGGGCCTGCTACGTCCATCGCTATCCGCTCGAAAGGTGCGCCTGAGTTATACTGCTGCATCTGACCTCGACTTCTTCTTGCTGGACCTTTTGCTTCAATACACTGGATGCAGTTTGCTATCCAATCCGCCACTGCTTGTTGACATCCAACCCAATAAAAAACGTTGCTTTAGCCTTTCCAGCATCTTGGTCAATCCAAGATGTCCTCCGCTAGCTCCATTATGGAATTCATTTAATACTTCTTTCATTTTGGAGGAAGGCACTACCAATAGGTTGGATGAGGTCTTGCCATCAGCGCTTTCCCAAAGTCGATATAGACACCCATTTATGATCTTTAAACTGTCCCATAGTGCCCAATATGCTTTTGTAAGAGGACCTTCTGCGGATATCTCATTTCTTGTAGGTCGTTTGTCCTCTTCCTTCGCTGCTATTATCTTCGCCAATATCGGGTCACTCCTTTGTGCTTGGGACCAGTCTTCGTTGCCTTCAATCCGCGTCAGCCGGATATCGACGATGGACTCCTTTTTCTCAGCTTTCACGCAATGTTTACACTCCAAATTACAGGGTCGGCGTGAAAGAGCGTCAGCATTTCCATGTTTTATGCCCCTTCGGTGTTCAATGCTGAAGTCGTAAGTCTGGAGGCGTTCAATCCAACGCGCTAACTGTCCTTCGGGGTTCTTGAATTGTAGCAGCCATCTCAGTGCGGAGTGATCAGTCCTTAGCAGAAAATTTTGGAAAATTTTATTTGATGCACTCCAGAACTGCCAGTAGCTCTCGTCGGGTCACACAATAATTCCGTTCAGGCTTTGACAATGTGCGACTATAGTAGCCTACGACTTTCTCTGTTCCATTGACCACTAGGGAAAGTACACCACCAATACCATATCCGCTAGCATCACTTCCAAAATTAATTTTTCTCCTGGGACTGGATATGCCAAAACTGGTGCAGCACACAATAGGCCTTTTAGTGTCTGGAACGCCTTCTCCTGTGGCTCACCCCATTGATAGACTTTTGACTTCTTGGTGAGCTCATGCAAACTTGCAGCCACGCTGGCAAAGTTAGGCACAAACCGTCTATAGTATGTGCATAGTCCCAAAAAGCTGCGTAGTTCATGAAGATTCTGGGGACGAGGCCAGTCCTTTACTGCTCGTATTTTATCTTCATCGGTGGATATGCCATCTGCTGTGACAAGATGCCCCAAATATTTCACCTGCTTTTGGAAAAATGAACATTTCTTTACGCTTAGTTTTAGTCCAGCCGTTGATATCTGTTGCAGAACTTCTCCCAGGTTCTTGAGGTGTTCGTCGAAAGTTCTGCCCATCACTATTATGTCGTCGAGATACACCAGGCAAGTCTTCCAATGCAGTCCCTTTAGAACACGTTCCATAAGCCGCTCGAATGGCCGGAGCCATAAGCCGCCGTTCGCACTGAATGCGTTTTTCTCTTTGTCCTTGTCTGCAATCTCCACCTGCCAATACCTGCCTTGTAGATCCAATGTGGAGAACCATTTTGTTCCGGCTAGAGTGTCGAGTGTGTCGTCAATTCTTGGTAGCGGGTAACTATCCTTTTTGGTGACATCATTCAGCTTCCTGTAGTCTACGCAGAATCTTGTACTGCCATCTTTCTTTTTTACTAAAACTACAGGTGAGCTCCACGGGCCCGATGATGGTTCGATTACACCGTTCTTCCTCATTTCGTCGACTAACTCCTTGACTTCATTACGCTTCGCCAGCGGTATGCTTCTGGGTGCCTGCTTTATCGGTCTCGCTTCGCCAGTATCAATTTCATGTTTGACCATGGCTGTTCTTCCTTGCCTTTTGCTGTTAGTGGCGAAAGCGAAAGCATACCTCTTTATCAGCTTTTTGGCTTTGGTTTTCTCTGCAGCTGCTAAACCTGCTATCCATTTCTCCACTTTTTCACCAAATTCCTTTTGATCCTTGGCTGACATATCGGCAGGTTGCGGCGTTTGTTCGCTGTTTATTACCGCCTCTACTGGAACACATTGGCCCACCTCTGAGTTTTTACAGACGACTCTTTCATGGCCTGATAGATTTAGCACTCTCACCGGGACTATTCTTTGTTCTGTGGATTTGACGAGGGCCTTTGCTGATATTAAATCCGTCTGTATTTCGGCTGGTTCAACAACCCACAAGCGGGTTTCCACACAATCTCCCTCCATACGCGCCCATATCAGTGATTCACTCTGAGGTGGCAATTTAAGTTCTTCGACCGCAACTATCCTTCTGGCGTGCACTTGGTGCTTGTACCCAACGTCTAGAGGTATCTCTTCATTTCGCCAACTTATAATCTGTTGCCCCATATTCAAATTGATGCCATGAGCTATCATGAAATCGGCACCAATTATAACCTCGTCCACGATATCGGCAACAATAAAGATGTGACTTACACTAATGTTGGCTATAGTCACCTTCGCCTCTGTTTTCCCATGGACGGTGGCAGACTCTCCCGTAGCTGTCCGTAGAATGTAAGAGCTAGGTGCCTCACACTTTCCTTTCACTACATCTGGTCTGATGATAGACTGCGTCGCCCCGGTGTCTATAGTGAAGGTATGTGGTCTGCCATTTATGTATCCGCACGCCGTAAGATTGTTGTTGTTTTGTTGCATCACTGATATTGAAATTGTGGGGCCCTCACTTGTGGGAGCCAGCACTTGCCCCTCAGTGCTAGCTCGTTTTAGTTTAACGGGGACTCTTGTGAAGAAGGTTGGTAGTTCGCCCGTTTCTTATTCCTTGTTGGTGAGGCGGATCTTGATCTCTTGCGTGGCGCTTTGCAGTTTCTTTGGAAATGACCACTCTTTCCACAATTGAAGCATTTAAGTTTAGCCTTTTGTCCGTTTTCTTCCAAAGCTTGCTTCACCATCTCCTTAACCTTGGTTAAAAGGCATTCATCTTCCTCCACTACTTCCATTCTTCGCACTCTGCTCATTTGTGGTCTTGAAATTGCGCGAGCGGTCTCTTGGGCTAGTGCGAAGGCCACGGTCTCGGCAAAGGTTGTCTTCTGCGTAGAGCATACCGCAAGTTTGATGTCATTATGCCATTGACAAACAACAACATAAAGTATACCAGCTACGACAAATTGTAACTTACGTGAGCGAGAACCTTCCACATCGAGAACGTTCATCATACTGATCATACGTGCGTGCGGACTATAAAAGGGCTGGACAAAGCAAGCAGCAGGGAGAGAGTTAATTCAGTCAGCCTTGTGTGAAGTTGCGTGTGAATAAAATAAGTCATGGTTGTAAAGATCCAGTGAATACTTGTGTGAACTAATAAAGTGAATAAGCAGATTATTATTGTTGTATCGTTAAGTTCTATACGGTGGCACACAAAAGTAGTGTAAATAATAAAGACAGTTAAGAAAAACTAAAGACGCATTTGTTTTTACTTTGGTTGCAATTAACGAACTCATATTTAAACGTTTTTAAAAAGGTAAAAACGTAACAATTGGTGTCAGAAGTGGTATTGCAAAATCCAAAAGTAAAAATAAATAAAAAAATAAAAATAAATAAACAATTAAGAGAAAATCAGAATCAAAATGAAACTCTGCGATCTAAAAGTGGAACGGCTCAAAGGGGAGTTGGGTAAACTCGAGCTGTCAACAATGGGCATGAAAAACGAACTGCAAAGGCGATTAAGGGAACATCTGCAGCTTCAGGACATCGACATTGATTCCTACGAGTTCGAGGATGAAGAGGAACGAGAGGTAAAGGCCCCTGTAACCCCTGGCTGTATCGACATAAATTCGTTGCTAGCCGCTGTGATGGAAAAGATGCAAGTATTTACGGATGCACAAGAAGCTTCTAGAGCGGAGAATCAGAAGCTATTTGCTGAAGTACGAGAAGCTTCTAGAAGCGAAAATCAAAAACATCTAGCTGAAGTGCAAGAAGCTTCTAGAACCGAAAATCAAAAACTTCTAGCTAAAGTGCAAGAAACTTCTAGAGCTGAAAATCTCAAAATGCAAGAAGCGAACCAAAAGTTATTTGAAGCTTCTAGAGCCGAAAACCAACGACTGCAAGCAGCAATTATGTCAAAAATTGAAAAGGAGCTCGAAGCGACAACAGGGAAGCTGGAGGAAATACATGAGTCGGTTAGCAAAAGGGTCACTGGTGTCGAGGAAAGGGTGTCACATTTAGAAAAGGCCGTTGACTCGAAAGTGGACAATTTGGAAAAGGCCGTTGACAATAAAGTGGACAATTTGGAAAGGACCGTCGGAGGAAAAATTGTTATGATGGATGAAAAGATCAACAACCTCCAAAGCCAGCGACAGGAACCAGTGCGAGTCGTTTCGGAAAGTACCGGCAGGATAAGAACACCTTGCTTTGATGGTAGCGTATTCAAATTCCAATTTGAGACAGTAGCCAGCAGAAACGGATGGGACGATGGAGGGAAGGCTATCGAACTAATTCTGGCGTTAAAAGGTGTCGCAGCTGAGATTCTAGAAACCATGCCAGCCAGCAGCAGAAACAACTACAACGACTTAATGGTGGCGTTGCAGCGTAAATTTGGCGATGAGCACAAACGGGAACTATACCGCATGGAGTTGAGATGCCGGGCGCAAAAGGCAAATGAGTCATTGCAAGCCTTTGCAATGGAGGTTGAGAGATTAGTGCAGCTCACATACCCAGGAGAAAACCATCCGTTGATAGACAACTTTAAGACCGAGGCGTTTTTAATGGCATACGCGACCCTGACATCAAACTTGCGGTATGTTCCACACAGAAGACAACCTTTGCCTTCGCACTAGCCCAGGAGACCGCTCGCACGATTTCTAGACCACAAGTCAGCAAAGTGCGAAAAATGGAAGTCGTGGAGGAGGAGGAATGCCTTTTAACTAAAGTTAAGGAGATGGTGAAGCAGGCTTTGGAAGAAAACGGACAAAGGACTAAACTTAAATGCTTCAATTGTGGAAAGAGTGGTCATTTCCAAAGAAACTGCAAAGCGCCACGCAAGAGATCAAAATCCGCCTCACCACCAAGGAATAAGAAACGGGCGAACTACCAACCGTCTTCACAAGAGTCCCCGTTAAACTAAAACGAGCTAGCACTGAGGGGCAAGTGCTGGCTCCCACAAGCGAGGGCCCCACAATCTCAATATCAGTGATGCAACAGAACAACAACAATCTTACGGCGTGCGGATATATAAATGGCAGACCACATACTTTCACAATAGACACCGGGGCGACGCAGTCTATCATCAGACCAGATGTAGTGAAAGGAAAGTGTGAGGCACTTAGCTCTTACATTCTACGGACAGCTACGGGAGAGTCTGCCACCGTCCATGGGAAAACAGAGGCGAAGGTGACTATAGCCAACATTAGTGTAAGTCACATCTTTATTGTTGCCGATATCGTGGACGAGGTTATAATTGGTGCCGATTTCATGATAGCTCATGGCATCAATTTGAATATGGGGCAACAGATTATAAGTTGGCGAAATGTAGAGATACCTCTAGACGTTGGGTACAAGCACCAAGTGCACGCCAGAAGGATAGTTGCGGTCGAAGAACTTAAATTGCCACCTCAGAGTGAATCACTGATATGGGCGCGTATGGAGGGAGATTGTGTGGAAACCCGCTTGTGGGTTGTTGAACCAGCCGAAATACAGACGGATTTAATATCAGCAAAGGCCCTCGTCAAATCCACAGAACAAAGAATAGTCCCGGTGAGAGTGCTAAATCTATCAGGCCATGAAAGAGTCGTCTGTAAAAACTCAGAGGTGGGCCAATGTGTTCCAGTAGAGGCGGTAATAAACAGCGAACAAACGCCGCAACCTGCCGATATGTCAGCCAAGGATCAAAAGGAATTTGGTGAAAAAGTGGAGAAATGGATAGCAGGTTTAGCAGCTGCAGAGAAAACCAAAGCCAAAAAGCTGATAAAGAGGTATGCTTTCGCTTTCGCCACTAACAGCAAAAGGCAAGGAAGAACAGCCATGGTCAAACATGAAATTGATACTGGCGAAGCGAGACCGATAAAGCAGGCACCCAGAAGCATACCGCTGGCGAAGCGTAATGAAGTCAAGGAGTTAGTCGACGAAATGAGGAAGAACGGTGTAATCGAACCATCATCGGGCCCGTGGAGCTCACCTGTAGTTTTAGTAAAAAAGAAAGATGGCAGTACAAGATTCTGCGTAGACTACAGGAAGCTGAATGATGTCACCAAAAAGGATAGTTACCCGCTACCAAGAATTGACGACACACTCGACACTCTAGCCGGAACAAAATGGTTCTCCACATTGGATCTACAAGGCAGGTATTGGCAGGTGGAGATTGCAGACAAGGACAAAGAGAAAAACGCATTCAGTGCGAACGGCGGCTTATGGCAGTTTAAGTTTATGCCATTTGGACTCTGTAATGCTCCGGCGACATTCGAGCGGCTTATGGAACGTGTGCTAGAGGTACTGCATTGGAAGACTTGCCTGGTGTATCTCGACGACATAATAGTGATGGGCAGAACTTTCGACGAACACCTCAAGAACCTAGGAGAAGTTCTGCAACGAATAACAACGGCTGGACTAAAACTAAGCGTAAAGAAATGTTCATTTTTCCAAAAGCAGGTGAAATATTTGGGACATCTTGTCACAGCAGATGGCATATCCACCGATGAAGATAAAATACGAGCAGTAAAGGACTGGCCTCGTCCCCAGAATCTTCATGAACTACGCAGCTTTTTGGGACTATGCACATACTACAGACGGTTTGTGCCTAACTTTGCCAGCGTGGCTGCAAGTTTGCATGAGCTCACCAAGAAGTCAAAAGTCTATCAATGGGGTGAGCCACAGGAGAAGGCGTTCCAGACACTAAAAGACCTATTGTGTGCTGCACCAGTTTTGGCGTATCCAGTCCCAGGAGAAAAATTCATCTTAGACAGTGATGCTAGCGGGTATGGTATTGGTGGTGTACTTTCCCAAGTGATCAATGGAACAGAGAAAGTCGTAGGCTACTATAGTCACACATTGTCAAAGCCTGAACGGAATTATTGTGTAACCCGACGAGAGCTACTGGCAGTGCTGGAGTGCATCAAACATTACCATAAATACCTGTATGGCCAAAATTTTCTGCTAAGGACTGATCACTCCGCCTTGAGATGGCTGTTACAATTCAAGAACCCTGAAGGACAGTTAGCACGTTGGATTGAACGCCTCCAGACTTACGACTTCAGGATCGAACACCGAAGAGGCATAAAACATGGAAATGCTGACGCTCTTTCACGCCGACCTTGGAATTTGGAGTGTAAACATTGCGTGAAAGCTGAGAAAAAGGAATCCATCGTCGATATCCGGCTAACGCGGATTGAAGCCAACGAAGACTGGTCCCAAGCAAAAGGAGTAACCCAATATTGGCAAAAATAATAGCAGCTAAGGAAGAGGACAAACGACCGACCAGAAATGAGATATCCGCAGAAGGTCCTCTAACAAAAGCATATTGGGCACCATGGGGCAGTCTGTAGTGTGTTTGACTAGTCTAGATTGCCATACCTTCTGTATGCAATCTAATATCGACACATTCTTGTGTTGTCATCGTCCACACTGCACTATTTGTTGGGACCGCGTGTAAAATGCCGTTTCAGCATTTTAGCACGCACTAAATAAATAAATAAACATTGCAAACAAGCGGAATTGTGACCAATAAATAAATAAAGGTTAATAAACTAAATAATGTGTAATTTCTTTAAATATTATAAGTCTAAGGTTGATAAACGGGTGCTTATATAGACATTGGGAAAGCGCTGACGGCAAAACCGCATCTAACCTTTTAGTAGTGCCTTCCTCCAAAATGAAAGAAGTGTTAAAGAATTTCCATAATGGAGCTAGCGGAGGACATCTTGGAGTGACAAAGACACTGGAAAGGCTAAAACAACGTTTTTATTGGGTTGGATGTCAACAAGCAGTGGCGGATTGGATAGCAAACTGCACCCAGTGTATTGCAGCTAAAGGTCCAGTAAGAAGAACTCGCGGTCAGCTGCAACAATATAACTCAGGCGCAACTTTCGAGCGGATAGCGATGGACGTAGCAGGCACTTTTCCTGTCAGCAATGCCGGAAACCGATATGTTTTCGTTGTGATGGACTACTTCAGCAAGTGGCCGGAAGTGTATGCCATACCCAATCAAGAGGCGAACACAATAGTTAACGTTTTTGTGAACAACTGGGTATGCCGCTACGGGGTTCCAATAGAACTACATTCCGATCAAGGCAGAAATTTTGAGTCGGCTGTATTCCAGGAAATGTGTGAAGTATACGGTATTAGAAAGACTCGAACGACGCCGCTTCACCCACAGTCAGACGGAATGGTAGAGCGATTTAACCGAACCCTGGAGGAATACTTGCGGAAAGTAGTGAGTAAGCAACAGAAGGACTGGGACGAACACATTCCGAGGTTCTTACTTGCGTACCGATCGGCGGTCCATGATTCAACATCTAGATCACCCGCCAAGGTTATCAGTGGGACTGAGATAAAACTGCCCGGTGACTTAGAATTTGGTGTTAAGCCCGCCACAGAGAGGAACGAAACATACACTGGAAAAGAAGAAAGCCTGAATGAACTTCATACAGTTTGTACGCACCCGTATAAAAGTGGTCAGTGATAGCATGAAAGCTAGGTATGATAGAGCAGCAAACACGGAGGGCTTCCATGAGGGACAAATGTCTCTGCTATACAACCCAAAGCGGAAGAAGGGATTATCTCCCAAACTACAAACCAGCTGGGATGGACCGTATAAAATAATTAAGCGGTTAAACGATGTCGTGTACAGGATACAGAAAGCTAACAGCCCCCGAACAAAAATGAAGGTCGTACACATAGAGCGACTAGCAAAATATGGGAAAGGATATAATGAGCCTATTCGGGACGAACAGGCTTAAGTGGGCGGTAGTGTTACGAAAAGCGAAACGACCTAATATCGTTTAACAATAAAAACGATAAACAAAAGCTACCAGCTACACCAACACAATACACACGACACAAATACGCACTAACACTAAGAATACAACGAACGTGTTGATTATCTAAAGCTGCACAACGAACCAGGTAGCAACAACAACATAAAGTAAACCAGCTACGACAAATATGTAACGGACAAGATAAGCAAAGTACACAAACAACAATGTACTAGCAATAGAATTCTCGACACAATGTAACCAGTGATGACAATTGTGACGTTTAAAAAACGCTAAAATCAGCTGCCTTAACCGTTTTCGTGTAGGGAGAAAGAAAATGCTAAAAGTTTTGCGAAGCAAATTTGTTAGAAGCAAGAGTTATACAGGGTGAAAACTTGCGATTAAAGTAGAAAAACTAAATGTAAATAAACATTTATTTTGTGTTAAAAAAGGGATAATTTGGAATATTTTTTAATTTCTTCAATGAAAAGTTTAAAGATTCTTAAATATTTAAATATTAATCGAAATGTGTGTGAATATAGTTTCTCATGCAGGAGGTAATTAAGAAGCTAAATATTACTAGATCAAAATAAGACGTACTGCTCATAAAAAATGTTTCTTGATAAAAGTTGCCAATATTTTTTAATTTCTTGAAAGAAAAAGTTAAAAATTGTTATTGTTATTAGTTGTTTTTATTATTTATTAATAGTTTTACACAAAAATTACATTTTTTATTAACTCTCGCCAATATAAAAAACCCACCCCAAAACCTAAAAAAACATAAATAAACAAACCAGACAGACAATCAGAAAGGGACAGAAATACTTTTTGGTAATATTTGCTGTCCCTTTCTTAGTATACGGTTTGTGCTTGTCAACGATTAGAAACAAAAAGAGAACTTTATTAATCTTCTATGAGCTTTTATAGGATTGTACTTAATAGTAGTATATAATAAAACAGAGTTGTACTTAATAGTAATATATAATAAAGTTACAGAGTTGTACTTAATAGTAATATATAATAGTTACAGAGTTGTACTTAATAGTAATATATAATAGAGTTGTATATAATATTATTTAATATATTTAATAGAGATGGCACTACATCTCCCTTTTTATATAAAAAAAAATTGGTAATAAAAAGGGTGATCAGGCTGTTTGGTTTAAAATTTTTTTCATTACAATTATAAATGTTTGAAAATTTCATATATTAACTAATAATTATTTTCAATTTTATAACATTATTATCCATATTATAGAATGTAATTATAAAAGTATACTAGAGTAATGATAAAGTTCATTATATAAATTTGAATTAAAAGTGTTTCTGTTTTATTCTCATTTTTATTTATGAAAAACAAATTATTATAAATTATTTGTAATACAATTTGATTATTTTAGTATTTTCGAATTCTATTCTTGTGGACAACTTTATTTTTTCCTGTTACTTTATCAATCAGTGTTACATTTGTACCATTAATATTTTTTACGATATAAGGTCCTTCATAAATGTTCTGATGTTTATCATACGGTTCTTTTTGAAGTAAAACATTATCATTTGTTTGTATTGATATTGGTTTTGCAAATTTGTCATAATAATTTTTGTTTCTCGTTTTGTGTTTTTCAATCAATTGTCGTGCTATTATATTAGTTTTCTGTAATCTATGTTTAATTTCTTTACTGTAATTATCCAAATTGTAAATTGGTTCTAAATCTTTATCTTTTTCATTGGACATTACATTTTTACCGAAAACAAGCTCGAAGGGTGTGAATTTAACATCAAAAACTGAGTTAGGTGTTGTGTTGTGATAGAAAGTAAAATATTTAAGGTATGTATCCCAATCAGGCATGTTCTCATTTAAGTAAGCTCTAATGTACTCATTAAACACTCTATGACTACGCTCTACGGTTCCTACCGTTTCGTGATGATAACTAGTGGAAAATTTTAAATCAATCCTCAGATATTTACACAGCTCTAATAAGATTTCATTTTTAAATTCAGTCCCTAAATCAGACTTTATAGTATTCATTTTACCGTATATTAAAATAAAATTTTCGAAAATTGTACTAGCAGATTTATTAGGTATAGGAATAGTTACTAAGTATTTTGACATATCGCACATCAATGTTAAAGCATATTTATTTCCATACGTGGACAATGGTATCAAACGGGCTGACAGGGGTTGGTGTTAAAATTAGTTCCTCAATATTCTTGGGCTTAACCTTGTTCAAAATGCATTTAGGACAATTCCTCACGTATTTTGCAATATCCCTAGTCATTCCCTTCCCATAAAATTTTGTACGAAGTTTAGCATACAATTTTTTCTGACCAAAATGTCCATCAAGAATTGGATCGTTATGATATATCTGCATTAATTTTGTTTTCTCATCCTCCTCACTGATAGTTACTATTGGTTCTATAAGAGCAATCTCTAAAGATTCCAGTATTTCGTTTCCCGAACTCTTAAATTCTTGAATTGAAAAAATAGTAATAAATATGTCATTTTTAGGCCATTCTGCCCTGCTAATTCCTTGATTGTTGGCTTCAATTTCCAGCCTCGAAAGCAAATAATCTAAATTAATTGTTTCGTTAACAAACTCGAAATCAACAGTGAACAGTTTCCTAAATTTCCTAAATATTTTCTTATTTTCGCTGTGTTCTTATCAAAATCATGTGAGAATTTATCATAAATTTTCAGTGTGGAATTCCCTGACTCTGCGTCGGGTCTAATCAGTTCAATACTATCATCTTTAAACTTCCTAGCCATTGCCCTCGTTGTCATTCGCAGTACCCTACTATCTTTTAAATCCGCAATTGTAACTCTTGATAGTGCATCTGCTCCTACATTGTCCTTACCCTTTATATACTCAACAGTAAAGTTGTATTCAGACAATTCTAATCTAATTCGTGTTAATTTAGAAGATGGATCTTTCATATTAAAGAGATATACCAAGGGTCGGTGATCGGATCTTACTGTAAATTCCGTGCCATATACATAGAGTCGAAATTGGGTAATTGCAAGTGAATTGCCAATAGTTCGAGTTCTATAATAGGTTTCTTACGTTCAGATTGAGTAAATGTTTTCGAAGCAAAGTAAATTGGCAAATCTCTATCATCAAAGTTCTGACTTAATATCGCACCACAACCTATCCTGGATGCATCAACTGTGATTAAAAATTTCTTGGAAAAATCTGGGTATTGTAAAATTCTTGGAGAAAGTAAAGCCGCTTTCAAACTTTCAAAGGAATTCTGGCACTCACTCGTCCAATTAAATTGAATATTTTTTCTAGTCATCCTATTCAAGGGTGCCGCCAGTGTGGCAAAATTTTCTATAAAACGCCTGTAATAATTGGCGAAAGCAACAAATCTTCTTACAGCGTCTTTATCTGTCGGAATGGGATAATTCTTCACAACATTGATCTTAGTATCATCCGGCAAGAGTCCTTTTGCCGTACATTTATGGCCAAGAAATGTGACTTCCGGCCGAAAAAATTTACATTTGTAGGGATTTACCTTCAAATTATATTCCCTCAAAATACTAAAAACATCCCTCAAATTCTTCAGATGGTGTTGTTTACTACAGCCAATTATGATTATGTCATCGACATACAGAAAAGCCTTGTTCGGTGCTAAGCCGGAAAATGCAATTGACATCATTCTCGAAAATGAATTAGGCGCTACATTCAAACCAAAGGGTAGAACCTTCCACCGGAACGAACCCTTATCCGTACTAAATGCAGTAATATCTCGCGAAGCTGAATGCAATGGAATCTGATGAAAACCTGAAAATAAATCTATTACCAAATATAAATATTAAATAAATCTATTGTAAAAAATATCGTCTATTCGGGGTAAAGGGAATTTGTCCGCTATAAGTTTCCTATTCACCGCCCGATAATCTACGCACATGCGATAAGATTTCCTATCATCTGGGCTCTTTTTGGGAACTAAAATTAGTGGGCTATTATAGTTTGAGCTACTAGGTTCAATTAAATCGTTTTGCAATAATTTTTCAATTTTCTGACTGTGGGGTAGTCTATAATTTTTCATATATACAGGAGATGAATCTACTAAACGCAATTTTTGTTCATAAAAATTATTAACCGTCATTTTGTCATTCTTCAAGGCAAAAATATCCGAGAATTCTTCGCAGAGTGGTATCTTTAATGTCATCCGGCATCTGATCCTTTAATATCTCCTTTAGTTCAGTCTTACGCTCCTCCTTTTTCGTTACATCATTCAAAGAATATACATGAAAGTTCGACAATCTCTCAGTCCTTATGTTATCATTCCGAATGCATTTGTTCTCATCACTAATATTCACTAATCGCAAAACCGGGCTAGTCGAATCGATTATTCCACGTGCTATGAAAACACCTTTTTCAATCTCCTGACCATCTACAAACATTGGTTCCCTAACGTTATGTAGCCTAAAGGTTCTAAACACCTCACTTCGTGGTGGAACTATACAAGTACAAGTTACAATACAATACAAGTTATCTTCTCCCTGTAAAATTGGTATATTAACACTATTCAGCCTTGTATTCACAGTTAACGTTAAAGTTTCATAATCAATTTTGCACATGTTATCCCTAAGAAAGTCCTTACCTAAAATGCCGTCTGCAGGTATATTAAAATCATCAGCTACGACATGAAAAATTTGAGAAATAAGTTGGTTTGAAAAAATTAGATTGGTACAAATCGTTCTAAAGAAAAAACAGACTCATTTGTCACTCCAGTAATACTAATGACCTCATTTTCATTCAGAATTGTATCAAATGTAAGGCATGAGATTTTTATTAATGAAATATCAGCTTGTGTATCCACAAGAAAAGAACAAGAATGTTTCGCACATGTAGCATTTAATCTAATAAAATCAGCATAATTGAGGTTTAAAGTAAAAATTGATATTCTAGAAGGTTTATTTAATTCCGAGTTGTCTCCCGTTCTAGCATTGCATCCCCCAACTCTATCTGTTGAGGGACTTCTGAGTTTAAAGACCTAACAGAAGCCCTCTGTCTTACATTTCCTGAAAAATTAGCATGATTGTTGTCATTATGATTCATGTTGTTACTATAAAAACGTCGTCGACTATTGTTGTTATTAAAATTCCGATTATTGTTACCAAAAGTGCGATTATCGGTTCTATAACCGTTGCCACGGAAATTCCCATAATTATTCTTTCAGTTAAAGTTTCGATTTCCAAAGTTATTGTTCCTATACGACATGTTAGACCTACCACTGTTCGACCTTATTGCCAACACTTGACGCTCCTTTAACTCATTTGTTTGCTCTACGACCAACTTAGCCAAAACTTCTTTGGGGTCACTAAAATTAGAAGAAGCTAGTATAGACTTTACTAAATCTGTCTTCGCGTTCAAACGGCACATAGTAACCATCTGATCAACCGCCATTTCCTGAGCCTTTGTTTTCGTTATTCCCTCAATTATCAATGATCGCTTAAATGCATCTGCTAACTCATCAGCCTCCCGTGAAAATTCCGAATAATTATTGTTCCTAACAGTAAGGGCCGCCATTTTACCCGCAATAACCTTCGAACTCTCCGGTTTGATTTTCTGTCTTAAAGCTGTCCTTATCTGATCCACGGAGGTTAAGTTATCAGGTAAAGCCTCTCTTGCCCTTGCCTCAATTTTAGATTTCACAAAATTCAAAACTGTTAAATTTAAACTAGGATCGGTCATGTCTTCTAACAGTGTTACCTTATCTAAGAAAGAATCTAATGCCAGAGGATCACTATTATAATTTTCCCTAATAATTGATGCACACATACTAACGTAGGACTTCTGCTCTAGTGTCGCCATTCCGTATTTCAATTTCAAATTATCCGAGCTAAATTCACTATCGGATTCAATTTTCACCACAACACCGGCGTCAATACATGATAACAAATTCACATACGAATCTAAAACACTGTAGCCCAATCTTTCCAAACATTTAAATAATAATGTTCTACAATGAATAATTTTTGATGAAATGTTAGCTTTGTTAGTATTTGTTAAACTTTCTGAATTAAATTCCAAATATTCAAACAATGCGTTATAATTCTGAATTAAAAGTGTTTTATATCCTTCAATTTTATTAATGTTTTTGGTTAACGGCCTATTTTGCAAAATTCTCTTTTTTATATTAATAAAATTCGAAATGAGATTATTAAATTCCTCGCTGTCCGTTTCAGGCATTAAATTTAATTCTGTATTCTGATTTTGAATGATTTTAAAATTTTAATTTTATTTGATTTTGTATTCTTTTCAAAAAAATATATTTTTCGTTTCTCTTATTTAAGATTTTCTATGACAAAAGATTCTCTTTATTTTCCGTTATATCTACGGTTTAGTTATTGTTAAATTGTATTACAAAAAAAAAATATTCTCTTTATATAATTTGTTTCTTTTTATGTTTTTCTATTCTTTCTTCCTTTCTCTTTCTTAACTAATCCATGAATATTACTCTTCATATTTATTAACAACAAAGCTAATAAGAATTTCTCTTTTAAAATTTAGTTAAAAAGAGAAGAGAGAATTTTTTTTGTTCAATAAAAACAGTATAAATAAGGGTTGATCATATTTAATACATTACACTATTGAGAATAATGAACTTTTATTTACGCTTTCTTTATATATATATGTTATTTAACATTATTTTTTTTTAATGTTATTCAAATTCAAAAAAAGTTTTCATTTCTAAATTAAAATTAATTAAGCATGTTAATGCTATATTAAAGCTTATATGAATATGCAAAGTAACAAATGTATAGGAAGGAAATATTAAAAAGTACTAAAGCTTTAATATGTTTAATGTTTATATATAAGAGCAATATAATATACAGTTAATTATATAACATATTATGTATTATATATAATTACTAATGTAAAAAAAAAAATTTCGGTATGTAAGATAAATTTTGTGAAAAATATAAGTCTAAATGTAGTTACTAGGTAAAGGGAAAAAAAATTAATAAATATATAAATGTATATTGTAGTGTTGTTTTTATATATATATAGCAAATTTCCGATATAATCATTGTTTTGTCACCAAGGACAACTTACGAGCTTGAGTGTAACTGTACTTTCGATGGTTGTTGTTTCTGATGCTGTTGTTTTTGATGTTGTTGTTTTTTGATGTTGTTGTGTTTGATGCTGTTGTTTTTGATGTTGTTGTTTTTGATGAATTTCCCGTTGATATTTGTATTCGGCTTCGTATTTGCTGTTTCTTCTTGATATGTGATCTGTGCATTTTTAAGTCCGTTATTTTTCCTTTTTTCTCTTCCAGTATTTGGTTGCTTATTATATGTAAGGGTGTGGCGTTGTTGTTGTTATTGGAAGTAGTTGAAATAGTAAATTATATGTTCGTTTTATTTTTGTATAACTGTTAAATTATTTGTAATTGTTTCATTTGTTAATCTTATATATTCTTTTGTTTGTTCCTTAGCTCATATTTTATTTAATTTAGTATTGTATTTTTATAAGAGTTCAGAATTAATTTTATTGGTTTGTTATTTGTTGGTATATTTTCATTTCTTTTTGTGTTTAAAGAGTGTACTCATTTCATTTTCCTTTTTTAGTATGTTTCTGTCTATCGTTTTTTGGAGGTTATTGTTATGGTTTGGAAGTTATATTGATATTCAAACGGTTTTTTTACATGTTTCTGTCTTACTTATTGTTTTGGAGGTTATGATGATATTCAAACGGGGTTTTTTTTTACAAGTTTTAACGCACTTTCTATTAGTCCTATTGTTTTTTTTAGGTTATGGATGGTTTGATATTCAAACGGTTTTTTTTTCACTTTTAACAATTTTTCTATTTGTTCTATTGTTTTTTTTATGTTATGGATGGTTCCGCTATTCAAAATTATAACATGTTTCTATCTGTATAATTTATTTTGTTCTCTTGTTATATTTATTTTTGCAAAATTCACTTTTTTTATTTTTGTTATTTACGTGCTAAATTTGTCTTTTTTTCTTTTTCCTTTTTTTCATGATCTTTTCTTTCTTTTTTCACTTATAACATGTTATTTACATGCTAAATTTGTCTTTTTTCTTTTTATTTTTTTCATGATCTTTTCTCTGCACCTACTTGGAATGCTTCGAGATTTTTCTAGTCTTCTAACTTCAGTTCTTATATTTTTGTACAGTTATGTTTTTTCCAATCAGACTTTGTCTTCTTTTTCTTTGTTCTATTTTCTTTTGCACAAATTAAGTTTTTTTTTAATCTGACTTTCACTTCTTTCTTTGTTCTATTTCCTTTTGCACAAATTAATTTTTTTCCAATCTGACTTCCACTTCTTTTTCTTTGTTCTTTGGTCTATTTCTTTTTTTTTTTTTTAATTTACAATTTTTCTTTAGCGTAACTTTTTCTTCAATTTTTCACAGCGTTTTATTTATTTTTCCATTTAAAACACTTTATCACGAAAGAAAAGACATCTACGCATGTCAACGATTAGAAACAGAAAGAGAACTTTATTAATCTTCTATGAGATTTTATAGGATTGTACTTAATAGTAGTATATAATAAAACAGAGTTGAACTTAATAGTAATATATAATAAAGTTACAGAGTTGTACTTAATAGTAATATATAATAGTTACAGAGTTGTACTTAATAGTAATATATAATAGAGTTATATAAAATATTATTTAATATATTTAATATTTAATAGAGATGGCACTACAAGCTTAATAAACTAAATTTAATATTGTATACAAATATTATTATTGAGATTGGCTCCTAAAGTTATTATTTCCTGAAAGGAAGATCTTGAAAAAATTACAAGCAAAACAAACAAAGAGTTGATTAATTTTAATCGCACATTATGCACTTAAGGGGCATTATTATAACTTGCCTTTAACTAAAGGGAGGATTTTAACGGGCAGATAAAATGTTTTTTTATTATTATAAATATACAATAAGGTAAAAGTGAGCTTTAAGCTAATAGGGAAGATCCACCGTATTTGTAACTTTTAAAGTTAAGTTTATTTTTGAACTTGTCATATGACAGTATATACATATGACAGAGTATACATATTTTTTCAATATGGCAACTTCAAATATAAACAAAATTAATAAAAAAAAAGGCAGCTCGTCGGTGCCACTGCATTTTTAAAGGACTTGTGAATTGCTCCGACACTGCCATATTTAAAAAAAAAATAACTTTATTTTATCTGTAGGTTGTAAAAACGAAAAAAAGTTAAATATGACTTTAAAGTTCACTTGAGCTGAAGTTACCTTTTACTAAACCCAATATAAACTTTCTTTGGTAGTTATTCTACTCTAAACATATGGCATATACATAAATAAAGTGTCTTCAATTTTTGTCGTTTTTTTTAATAAGCAAGCAATAACATCTTAAGTTAAATTTTTTATTTATTTATTAATTATAATACATTTACAAATTATATCATATTTATTATGAACTTAGACCAAATGCTCGGTGTAGTGCAACAGACCAGAAACTCTGGTAGTAATCGTACACACGAAACTCACGCTAATAGTTTAGCACGCTACTCACTAGACTACCAGGGCACTCAACACGTTAAGTCTAAAATGACACTTTCGACAAAAATCACTTTTTATTTACAGAATTCTTCCTGAAGAAATTGACACAGTGTTTTCGAAAAATTTTATTGCGCAATTAAAGCGACTTATACGGGCAAGGTTAAGATTATGCTGTTAAATATGTACATCGGTTTATAAAATCCAGACAATTCCCTTTAAGGACTTTAAATTACTAATTTTACAAAAATATTTAATTGGATATGTGAATTTAAACAGGAATACATTACTTGCAGTAGTCAATGCCGTTTTTAGTGTGTCAATTTCCATGAATTTTATTATCTGACTGTTTTCACACAAGATAGTTTTCCATGAACTTTAAAAATATAACTGCTTAAAATATTTAGAATTTCAAAGAAATTTCTTGCTTGTTTACTTGTTCGCATGCAATTCGATACGGAATGAAAATAACAACAAGTACAACAAAAACTACTTCAAAAAGAATTAACAACTACGCCACCAAAATCAATATTAATAGAAAATTGCACCCGAAGGCCCTTTACTCTTTGTCTAACCTCCACTAGAAACTAAAAAATATTTTCTGTGGTTCATCAGGATCAATATATTCACATAGCTGAGCATGAAATTGAATCTAAAGACATTAAAAAGGAAAGGAATAAAACGAATGCAAATTTTAAAAAACAGACAAGAATATATATTTGCTTAGTAGTTGGAGAAACGAAACCAAGCCTTTAAAATATTGTGTTACAACATGTCCGAAAGCGGCAACAACCACTCACCATTATTGCCATCACCATTAATATCATCACAATCTTAAACTTCCCTCCACAAATTTCCTCGTCCTTTTTTTTGTTGTTCATTATCTAAATAATACGAAATATTGATTGTGTTAGTTTTATAATGACAGTGGTGGCACTAACAAATGAACTCCATTATTTTACTTTGTTATTCATTTCTAAATTTTTTGATGTTTGTATGTAAGGTTTAGAATATGGCAGCCATCTACATACAATAACGTCTACATATAAGTTCTTAGGTAACTGATGTAATATTCTTTTTGAGCTATACCTACTATTTATTAAACAATGTTTGTAAACATCTGTCCCAACTATTCTAACCTAACAATTCAATCACATAAATGGCTTCAAAATATTATCAGTAAACCCAATAGTTAGTTTTCGTTTGAAGGATCAATGTGCCGTTATGAAAACATGAGGAATCTTAAGATGCCTCACCAGGGAACTGCCAGATTCTTGATATCACCCAGAAAGGGGAAAGATTCAAATGTTACAATACCAAACGAGTATTTTTTCGAAGGTGTGGCTGTATCTCAGCGAAGCCGGTTAAATTTCGGATTTGAGCTCAAAAATTTTAGCCACTAGAATTCCTTTATCATTTTCCATAGCGAATGTCGTTCACATTCACTGCAATTTCGGTCTCACCTTCAGGAAATTAAGGATCAACCAAGCCGCCACACCAAAATCCGTCGGGTTTCTTTTTGTTTTAGTTTGACCGACTAGTACGTTGACGCACAGAAATTTTTCTGTCCATAAAGTTTTTAAATAATCAGAGTAAGCAATCGAAAATGGCAGCTGCTAATTTTGACAGTTAACTTATTAGCGCAAAAAATAACACCAAATTTAAAATTTTCGCTTTGACCGAGAAATCCTTTATTTTTAACTTATAATCAACACCTGAATGTTAACTTTTAAAATATTTTAAAGACTTTTAATTTACTTCTAAATATTTAGACAGACCAAATTATGGATAGCAAAGCAGCCAGTATTACAACAAAAATTAATTGTGATTAATTGTTTTGTACGAATTAATATTAGTCAGACTGTAAATGGTTCATACGGCTCTTCGGTTATCCGCCGCCGTAGTTGTCTTTCAGTAAAACATTTTCACTGTTATTACGAAAATAATAAAACAAACAAAAACACGGAAACGTGGATTGTGAACGAGTCAGCCAGTCACATATCCTGCTAGACAGTCAGTCAGTATAGTATGTTGTTGCTTGAGTCAGATTTTTCGTATGTTCACTTTGATGATGTAAAAGTTTGAAAGTCAAATCAGTTGCGAAGCAACACAGCATGGGATGAAAAAATGTGTGTGTATTGTATGTAAAACAAAAACAATAGCTATGACAACATAAAATACATGCATAAATATATGTATGATACACATACTTTACAGTGTTTAACGTATATTTTTAATCAGTCGGTCATAACTCTTATGTGTTGAGGCACATTAGAAAAATATATCGATTTTTCGATGCAATGCATAGAAAAGAAGCATCGATGATATATCGATTTATCACAAAATATATCGATGTTTTCTCTGCAGCACTGAACTTACTGTTGCGTAGTACAGCACTACGATCTGACGAATTATCATCCTACCCTCAGTCTATATAGGGTAACCCCTCAATCCATATAGGGTGCTTCCCAATACCTTGTAAAACTTTTGAATCCTGTTCGTTTAACTATTTACTTATTACTTGATAAACACCCAAGTGTTTTCTTCGGAGATTTGTTATCCCGGTGCAGGTTCCAAGAATGTGTTGTTGTAATTCATTGTCTTCATTACGGTGTCTCTATTGGTCTTGAATTCATAGTCATTCTAAAACAAGTGTTCTTGGAGTCTACCATCCCCTACAGGCTTTTTCTCTATAGTCTGATACATAATTACCCAATAAAATTTAAATTATCCTACAATGTTCTGCCTTCATCAGAACCGTGAAACTATCCTCCAAGAAATCTGCTCTTTCTGTTATTTCTCTCGAATTCCGATATGACCGAAGCCAGCTTTCCATTCTAATTTCGAGTCAACATAAGAAAAGCTGAGTGTTCTGATGGCGGCATCACTGTCAATTAATATCCCCATGTTCAGTTCTATGTATTGCTTTTTTCAGCGCAACTTTCGATGTCGTTAACTACTGTTCGGAATTAAATCGCGAGTTTCCCCATGGCCTCTGAATACTGCACTCTGCAGCCGAATATTTCCGCTTCTCTACACTTAAAATAGCAACGATAACATGACGATTGGTTGAAAGAAGTGTAAAATTCTTCTCCAATGAATTTGTAGATATTTCCATCACCAATTGTTGGATCATCCTTTGCTGGACATGTTATGCCGAAAAGAGTATGTGAAAGGCAATCAATAAAAATAGCGATTGTGAACATAGCAATATTTGTAGAAATTGTTGTTGAATGAATGCGTGGCAAAAGCAACGACTGCAATAATATTGAGGCAAAGTGAATGCTATCATTCAGTTCTCTGAAGCAAGATCAGATACACATCACAGCAGGGATCAATAAGAATGATTCTTAAAAGGCACTGGTTGAAGTAAGCTATGAGCCACTGTAGTAAAATTTTGTTTGTTTAATAATTTGTGAGCATGTAAATGTTTTTAAACGTACATATGTATATGCAAAGGGATCCAAATGTGCTTCTCCATAAGGCAGCGGGAATGTTGTGTTATATCGCTTGTGTTCTTGTGGTTCCGTTTTTTTTTTATGTTTTAATGATGTGAGTGTATTTGATTTGATTTGTTTCCTTTTATGACATTCACAGTTCATATAATCAACGGCATTTTATTAAATATCTTTCAGAAATTTGGTGTTTTACACGTTTTATTTTACATTTTTATGCTTTTATTTTGAATATTCTAAAGAATTGAATTACAATTGAACATATAAAAATATATTTACTTTAATGTATTTTTATACGTATTCAATTTTATACAATCAATTTAATACACAATGTTTTAAAGTTATTTCCTCCTTCAGTAATTAAATAAAATAAGGAGTAATGAACATGGTAGTATTTAAAATATTAATTTTAAAAAATTGTTTTAATTTTGAAAATTATGTCTACAGTTTAATAGAGTACAGATGACAATAGGCATAACATTATTTCAAAAAAATTGAACATTTTTGAGAAACTTTTCATGGCAATTTTATTTACTCTCAGAGTTTTTGCCAGAAATTTGCTGAGAGGAAGTCGCCGAAGAAATATTTTTTGTATTTTATTTTGATGTCTGGCCTGGGGCTCGAACACTGGCTTTTCGTCTAATAAGCCAACACACTACCTACTTACCTGACTTATAATACGATTGATCATAAACTTCTACTAAAAAGGCTCTAAAAACTGTTTTAATTTGCAAATTCTGCATGTAGTGTTGCTTATTCTATAAGAGATTTCAAATAGTTCGTCTAAATGGCAACATTTCAAATTCGCTAAATGTTAGCAGAGGTGTCCCTTAGGGATCATTATTAGGGCCTAATGATACCAAAAAATTGATAGTGGACTTCAGCTGATGGACTATATATTTATATATGTATTTAACCTTCTAAGTCTGAGTACATAAGTATATAATGCGTTCGAAAACTATACAACATTTGTCACATCTGAATTAAATATTAAAGGACTTTAACTTCGCCAATCAGGGTATCGTCTTTAATAACAGATTATCGTAGTCTAACCAAATAAATGTTGTTTTTGATCAAATTTATAATATGTTGAATGAATGAATGAACACTTCGATGTCTACTTGCCATGTGTTTGAACAAAGTATAGTGTTTCATAAAGCCGCGATACAAAATGTTTACAATGTAATCTATTTCAAATCGTCATCAATGTTTATTTTTAACGCAGTCAAAAAGCAATCAGGCATCGGATTTATAGTTGATGCATTGTTTGGTAACTTTGCATATCTGCATAATGTATATACCGTAGTAGAACTGCATACAAACTTTGTATTAATACATTTTGAAAGTCAGCCATTCATTCTTTTCATTCTTCGATCAAATCACGAAATCAGTATTGTCTATTTTGAAGACCTTCCAGTATCATTAAGCCGATAGACTATAGGAGTGAAATATTGAAAGATTTTATTTAGAAATTACACATATTTTAAACCATAAATTAAAAAATAACACTTTAATTGAATAATCGTAGCTGACAAACAATTTCTGATAGAAAAATTAATTTTTATTGCAAATTGTATGAAGTAAAATCAAGAACTCTGTTATGTGTGTTATGGGTCAATGTAATTATCATTCTGAAATACTTTTTAAAGTACAAAAAAGTTTGATATCAAGTCTGTTCCATACAACATATCACAGCAGGCGACGTTAAAATGTTTACAGTTCTTTATGCGGAAGAGAGAAAACATCCAAACATACAGAGCACTTAATTTGTTAAATATAATAAAAGGAGAATGAACGATAAGAATTTTGAGTGTGTATGTTATTGTCTATGTGGTCAGTACTCTTGTCCTAATAAAATGTGAACGATACTGTCAGAGGTCGTTATATACATATGTACATTAGGGTGGCCCCGTTTGTATGGAGAAAAAATAAGGTATAGATGTTCCCAACTAAAATGAAAGTTTGATTCATTCTAAGACTATGCTTCTCAATTTTTCGTCCTGGGGTCAATATTTGATGAGCTGAATCAAAGGGTAAACAGGTCCTTTTTGAGGTTTTTTGGATTTTTTTCATATTTCTTCCAAAGGAACTATATATAAATTTGGTATCATATGAAAGGTCTTTAAGAGGCGCTGTCAATAGGTTATCTGAAATTTTAAAAAAAAATTTTGAAAATTCAAAAATTTTGAAAATTTCGGACAAAATTTTTTTTATTTTAATTTTTTCATAGAATTTACTTAGCTAAATTTATTGATTATAAAGACCATGTAATTTACCCAAAATATTTTTTTCCGTTTTTCAAAATTCAATCTAGTTCAATTTTTATTAAAATTTTTTAAACATAATTTCTTCTCTATCTGACAACCTCTGTTAACTCAATTCATATATGTAATGGGCATCAAAATAATCCATTGATGTATAATTTCCTATACTTTTATTTTGTTATACAACGAATATTTCAATTTAAACCAAAACATTTGCGATACATCCCGCTAGAATGTAATTTCCTTGTTGTTCCTTAAAAATGTGGTTGTTTATTTTAAGCAGCAAATGAAAAACTGTTTATTACATATATTATTTGCTTAATGATAAATATTGGTTAATAGTTGTAACTAAAAAATATAAATTCATAGAAAATATTTTAATATTAATATAATATTTTTCATATACATTTATTAACAAATGCGTATACATACATGATTTTATTCTGTTAGCAACATGAGAAGGTCGATTTTTTCCGATTACTGAAAGCATGAATTGACTGACAAAATGTACAAATCGTTCTGTATTTTGTGAGATTTTTGAGAAACTTTTCGTGGCAATTGTACTCTCAGAGTTTTTGGGAGAAATTTGCTGAGAGGAAGTCACCGAAGAAATTTTTTTCATATTTTCGTTTTTGATGTCTGAACCTAGGTTTTGAACGGTGGCCTTACGTCTAATAAGCCAACACACTATCTACTAGACTACATCCTTCGATTTGAGACCAGTCTCTTTATATTTAAAAAATTTTGGTTGTGTGGTAGGTCAGTAGGGCGCACTTTAAATAAGACGACTTTAGGTGCTTTCTTCTTACCTCATACAGACGAATCAAACGTCAAATAAATTTGTTAAGGCTTGGCAGCTCATTTAATTTGAAAACATTTTCATAAGTTTTGAGTTTTATTTTCAAATCAGCTATATAAGGAGTTTGATATAAAACAGATTTATTAAGTTTACCGTCTGTTATACCTTCAATGATATATTTAATGACACTTTCTTTATTTAATCTGACGAACTAATTTCTATCAAACTATGAAGAATTCTATTGCCGTATACCTTACTCTAAGCTCCTTAAAAATGGCCTTAAAAGATGGCCAGTTTCGAATTGTGTTATGTCCCCGAAAATATATTCTAGCTACACCCGTAAGTAATTGTAGAACGTAGACATACATACATATATCTGCAGTTCATTCCAGTCTGCCGTAAACTCATAGTCTTCAACTAGGTTGTAATAACTTGTTGACTTTCGTCCGAGAATTTCGAAATTCGAAAAAATTCTCCACGTCTCTTAAGGCAAAAGAAACAGAAAAATATAAATTTCTACCACTACCTATTGCCTAGCAACAGAAGGCTTTTCGTCAAATTACAAATTGAAGATATTATACAAAAAAAAATAATTTAAAAAATGTTAATTACGGTTCTTATAAGAATAATAATAAAGAAAATGAAAATTAGAATGAGGTTTACATATGTACATATATGAATGAATATTTAAATTAAAATAGAAATATTTCAAATACATATTAATTTTAAATTGTTTGACACTTTTTCTATTCTTTTCAAAATTTTTGTATTTAGTCATTATAAGCACAAATTGAGCTTATAAAACAATTTTACTTTATTTAAATCTGGTAATCGCCTGCTTGATGCACGTAGACTAATTTGAGGCGGTGTAATTTTAAGTGTAAAACTTAGTTTAATTTCTTTTGTTACTTGAATACATAATTTTTGAGATTTTTTTTTTTTTTTTTTTGTTAATTAATATAAAAATTAAATAAAATAACGGGATTGTATAGAAAAGTTTATAGTTTCGCTGTAAGAGAAATTTGAACATTTTCAAATACCTACCAAGTCGCTACGCCATAGTTGGCAAGATATCTTTAATCAAGACAAAATCATTCTGCTTTAAGTTTTTCTTTACCCATTTTCCATTTGTTTCTATGCTGGAACTCTATATTCGCTTTTCCAAGGAAAAGCAAATGATTGTTGTAGGACTTAATGCCGATCCCAGCGTTTCTGTAAGGATTTGTTCTCCAGAGGATTTATTAGTCTCTCCTGATACACCATGCGTTCCTTCACCTTTTTAACAAGTTTCTGGACATATGTTTGGCCACCGAAAACCCATTAACATCTGGTAATTTGTGTCAGTAATTTGGTTATCCACTCAATATAACTTCTAAACCCATCGTAAATATTGTATCACATAAGAGTCCATCTCTTGGTGTAAAAATTCCGTCTCCACAGAATTGTAGTTACCGTCTGATGGTTTTGCTTTTCCAGCTTCAATATACGATACAAGGCGATGTTGGTTTTGTAACTTTATAGTAAGATGTGTGTATTTAAACAATGGCAAAACCAAAATTAAATGACAAATAAAGAACAAAACTGAAAATATTAAACAAAATTTTTCATGATAAGCCCAACCTACGTTCTCGTTCCACATCTGCCATAGTAACACTTATGCGTGCTCTTGTATATAATCTGTGTGTATGTATTTTTTGTTTTTTTTTTTCTTGTAAAGGAGACGAATCAGATATGTTCGGAAATTCAGAATTAGAAATGTGGTTAAATTGCTGCTGTTGTTATGAACGTAAATTTTGGTTGTGCCAGTTTCGTGTTTGCAATTGAAATGAAGTACAATTCTCGTTTACTAGACAGATGTTGGATTTTTTGTTGTAGAAATACGAAAACCATTTTTACGATGACGATGAATTTGAAAGAAATGTATCCATAAATAACAATTGGGAAAGGAAAAATGGATGAAATTGTATGTTCTTTTAGGTATAGCAAAAAATCCAATTACAAAAGAGATTAATGTTCCCTTTCGATTTGTGCTATCTGCTCATTTAATTTGGAAAAAATATTGAAAATAAAATGGTACACCAACAGGCTTCCATCAAATATTTACAGAATCTTTGAAAGTTTTAAAATGTTACCTTTTTAGTAGCCACTGCACTCTCAGTGATCATCCTTAACCCTATTCTTACTGACAGAAAAATGTAACAAATCTTACTAACATGAGCCTCTAAGGCTCGTATATAAAAACTGGGGGTTTCATCTTACGAAAAAAAAACGTTTTAGCATCATTTTTATACATAACAAACATTTTCACTCCGTACAAAATATATACGGAATTAATGTTTTTAACTCTTATATTCAAATATACGAATAAATTGATTTATAATTTAAATAAAAAGGAATTTCCCAACGTTAAAGTAAGCTGACCAGAGAGATCATCTTTTGCACATAAAAGGATACTTTGTATATGAAAGATAAGCATCTTTATAAATAGAAATACCTTATAAAGATATGATGAAGCACATATTTAATCAAAAACTTTCAAAAAATATGAACTACATTATATGTGCCTCTGAGGCTCGTCAACGTAACATTTTTGTATTTCAATCTCTTACAGACGGAAATTTTTAAAAATTTCAATTTTTTTCAATGAATTCTTTTGTAACTTAGCTGTTAAATAAAAGTAATGAAATATGGTTGCGGTCTGTTAACCCTTTCATGCCCGATGTTGCTTATAGGCAACATTGTACATTTTTGTTCATAGGTTCCGTAATTTTTAATTTTTTTAAACGATTTTTTTTTTGCAAACAAGCTTGGTTTAAAACGTGTAAAACCAAAATACGTAGGACTCTGAATTTAATATCACTTCATATTTAGGCCATGACTAACAAACACATGTCCTTAAAAAATTTTTAACTCTGGCCCCAAAAATTCGGGCATGAAAGGGTTAAATAGGTCTTTCGTTATATGATTTGATCATCAAAGTGAGCATTACAGGCTCGTGTTAGTAAGATAGGTTTAACTTAGTTCATCAAATGCTGCAAACATAAATTGCAAATTAATAAATTGCATTCATAAACAGAAATTTGGGAAAAAGGGATCCGTAAGAGAAAAGGTTCCTCCATCAAAATTGCAATTTTTGAATGTTTTTAAAGTTTTTTATCTAATTCACGCTCAATTTTGGAAACAAAAATTATGTGCATGTGGAGTGGCAATGTGTAAGATTTGTTTTTTAATTTCCGTTAGTGGGGTAAACACAGCATACGTAACATATTTATGGTTTTTCTAAATTCACACATCTCGCACAGTGGGCAATATAAAATCAGTCAGCTGAGGTTGTGAAATGAAATTTTTCACAGCCAGTAGAAACAGTATGATGTGCTTAATTTACTGTCATCCGGTTGCCAGCAAATGCTAGGCAGATTCTTCTTTAATTGGAAAAAAGTATGAAATTTAAAATCGGAATAATAAAATGCATAGTAGTGTAAGAAAGGGAAAATAAAACCAAAAAAGATGTAATACATGCTTAATATCATAGCACAGTTATAAATTTAAAAACATAATAAAAGAGTAATTATTTTAATGAACTGAACTGGTAGGTCCGGTTCTAGGGTTAAAAAATTAAATAATGTTATTACTTAAAAGTGATGAAATGTATGGAATAACTTTACGAGTGCATCAAAAAAGTTTGGAAAGTAAATTATGATATTCCAATGTTTTACATACAATATTTTTCAAAATTGGAACTCAGTTGCCATATTGGCAACTACAAAATTATAATTGCTTTTAATATCTTTATAGAGCAAAAGACGGTAAAATAAAAATTCTATAAAATTAAATCGAGCCATATTCGCCAAAAAGATGTAACAATCAAAATTAGAATTTTACAGGAGAAGGTTTTTTTTAATAAATTCAGTTTTAATAAAGCTATTCCTTTGAAATTTAGAATGTAAAACATAAAAAATCGTTTAGAGGCCTTGTTAACTATTAAGCCAACATCTGTTGAAAGCGAGAGAGCTTTCTCTCTCGCGGGTCAATATGTTACCAAAATTATAAACCGACTTTCATATGAATCAATAAACGCATTGACGGTTTTAGAAACTCATTTTAAAAGCATTCAATAAATATGTTAATAGATATATAGTTTTTTATGCTTTATGTATGTAGGGATACCAAATCAAACACCATGTAATTCAATTAATTTAATATTCAAAAGATTCATTTATTTATAAGGTTCAAGAAAATTCATTAGTTTATAATTAAATCACAGTGTCTTTAAGCAAAATATATGAGAGCCACCACCGCAATCCAAGTCGTTCTACTTTCGTGTTCGATTTGATACTGATCGCTTTGACAAAAATTTAAAGTTCTGTTGCAAAGTATGATGAGTTCAAAGTGTATGTCATAGTATTGGTGTCCTGTTATGTCACAGTGGGTCAAGTGTACGTCCTACATGTATATATTTTTAACTAGTTTTTAAAATACATGGAATTATTTTTTTTTTTAAAGAACTGTACCTTTTTTTTCTATTCAATAGAATCTATTGTTATTTTGCTTTATGTTTTTGATATCATTAATATGAATTTAAAATAAAAAATACATACTCAACAAAGTAAATATATGATTTTGTTCTAGGTTTCCCGGGAAATGAGTAAGTCCGGGAAATGAAAAACACTGGTCAATAGTCATTGCCATAACCGAATAGATTTACTTTAATCTGAAAATTTTACCTTTTTGTTCTAAAAAAGATAAAATTAAAGGCATAAAGTTTATGTTTATTCTTCCATAATATTATCAAAAACAAACAATAGAAACAAAAATAAATAAGAAATATGTGTACAAAATAAATCTTCACAAAAAATTTACAAGCTACTATGCCATCTAATATTACAATTTATACCCCTTTTGGGGCTACGTGCCATACTTGTGTCGTACTCCTTTGCATGTAACTTCGAATGTGCAGCATATTAAAGTTTTATTAACAACAATTATAATGTTTATTACAAAAGCAAAACAATGTTTAAAAAATGAAAGAATTTTAACAGCCATGTTAAATTACTTACGGAACCATAGCATTGCTGATTCATCACTGTAGATATATAATACAGAAGATTTATATGTACGTAAGCAAAGATATAAAGAGGTAAATGGTGTAATGATTTAAAAATATTACCGTATTCATATTACACTTACAACATGTGTGAAGTAATTTATTAACATAAATGTCGGATACAATACTTATCTTAAATTTTATTCAAGAGAAGGGGCACTAATTTTATAATCTTCAACAATTGTAACATTTTAAAATTATTTTATTTTTTTTTAAATTCTATACTTTGTTTTATTACATTTTAAAAATAAGGCCGAACTACTTTTCTTGCCTTTTGTAAAAATATAAAAGAAAATTCATTTTTCTTTTCTTACATTTTTAGCGATTAACATTTAAAAGTTGATTTGATTATTTTTAAAAATGAAACTGAACTAATTTTTTAATACGACATAATGTTTTAGTTGATTCTATGATTAATAAATACGAGTACAACATATTTTCTTACATAAATATGTATCAAATTTTTTACAAATCGACAGACTCTTTGTTTGCTATCAGTTTATATCTAAAAACAAAAAACAAGTACTTGATGTGATATTTACGATATCTACAAGACTATACATACATAAGTAGGTAGTTCACAAAACCAAAATTAATCGGCTGAACTAGATGAACTACATAGATTACTGAGGTAAATTGAACTAAAATTCCAATCTCAACCCACCACTGATATCTTGTGTGCTAATTTGATCCTTGAGTGGTGGGACCTACGGTTTAATGTCCACTTATTTACCCCAGAGTACAGGTTGAGCCACGGACTCTCGTCCAAAAAGGCAACAAAATATTTACTAGACTACGACGAATTTTGAACTAACTAACAAGTATATGCATGTACATGTTTTAAAGTCGATGAACCTAATTAAATTGCTTTCGTAAGCAGTAGCAAAAACTTTAGTATTTAAATATTAACGTAGATCAGCCTGAGAACTAAATTTTTTGTTAGAGAAGATATCTACCGAAGATGCAAGTGGCTGTATGTGGTTAAATTTAATATTTAAATAATAATCGAGAGCTTTATAATTTTGCTATTGCCGTATTGGTCGAATCTTAAAATTCATAAACAATTATTTGAGACGTAAAGAGTTTGAGTTCTAAGTTCTCGTAATAGCTTCACCGCCAAGGTCTTAGTCAATACTACAATAAGTCACCAAGTTATGAAAGCGTTGAGGTACCTGAACAATAAAAAAAAAATTTATCGCTATCATACAATAGGGGAACCCAACAAGTTCATCAAATCAACGATTTAAAAATAATAATTTCTACGACGAAATGTATTTTAATAACGATAGTCGAGTATGACCTGGTTATTTTTTCCCTGATATCCAGAAGAAGGAACAATTAGAATATGACGTAATGATCTTATTCGTCACTGCGTCACTGCGTAATTTGGAGCTACCAGTTCTGTTATTGTGGATGCGCAAATGACTGCATGTAATTTCTAGAACTTACTCTAAACATAGTTCGTAGATGTTATAGACATTTACTCATACTCACTTTCTTTTATTCAAACGACTTCAAAGGAGACGGTTTCAGAAGCAGGGACTTGAAATAAACTCGTGACCATGTAAAATGTGGTGTACCTCAGGGAAGTGTACTAGGGCCCCTATTATTCAAGATTTTCATTAATGATATTGGAAATATACAGTGCAATGGCAGGTTATTCATGTTTGCTGATGACATTTGCTTGCTTTATCCATACAGACATGTTCGGGTATTGCAGACCCAAGTTGAATATGATGCAGCTATACTTGGGGAATTTATAAGAGTTAATAAACTCATACTTAATACCGATAAAACTAAATTTATAAGATTTAGGCCATGTAATTTACCAAATGATGAAAAGATAGCTGTACACATTGAAGGGAAGTTAATAGAAGAATCAGAGTCGGTTAAGTATTTGGGCATGGTTTTCACCAACAATCTTCGCTGGGATAACCATATTGAATGTATTAATAAAAAGATATCTTCAGGTATTGGAGCTATATACAAATTTAAAAGGAAAATTGGCTTTAGGACGAGGATGATGATTTATAATACTTTGATTCATAGTCACCTTTCTTACCTTCCGATGATATATGGTGTTAAGAATTGTACTGCTCTCAGAACATTGTAATCTGCTCAAAATAAGGCCTTAAAATTAGTTTTTAATTTACCGGTTAGATATCACACGTTGGATCTTTTTTTAGAAATCAGGCGAATAATATTTTACCCATAAGGGGTCTGTACAAACTGCAGCTTTTGAAATTTGTCTTTAAAATAGTTAGGAATCTGGGACACGGTTCCATTCTGCTACAACAAAATATTGAAAGAACACATCGACAAACTAGGCAAAGTCAGTTTCTGACTGTTATAAGATGTCGGCTGGAATTGACGAAACAGCGTATTAGCTTTGCTGGGCCGAGTACATACAACGACCTGCCTATGTTATTAAAGAATATAAAAACATTTGCGGTTTTTAAAAGGGAATTGAAAAGATATTTATTAATGAACATTGAGACACTCCTTATGTAGATTTGTAATATTATTATTTATAGGAAACTGATTTGTACATTTATTGATATATACATACGTATACATTTTTCTTTTTATGTTTTATTTAATATGGGGACATCCTCTATATATGCATGTATACATATGTGTGCATATGCATGCGTGTACATGGATAAGGTATATATGCCTAGGCATTGTATATGTATAAAATAAATGTATATACTTATGTAAATATTATATATTATGAATAATTAATTAAGTTGCCAACATGCCTCTCTAATGCCATCAATTACTGGCGCTGAGGCTATGATTAGTTTAAGATACATATGTATGTTTATTTTTTATAAATAAAAAAAAAAATATTCTCCAATCTAAAATTTATTGTTTTATTATAACTATCAATTTTAAAATTTGGAAATAGTGATGGTCAGCATTCATTACATATTCCTATAATATATATTGTTTTAGAGATCATTTACAGACCCGTTAAACAGTACCCGACTCCTTTAAACTCAAAATATTCCTTCAGTAAAATACTTCATATATTAATTTGTCACTGTTTACTGCTAATTATGTGCAATTTGTCAAGGAAACGTTTTGACGTAGTAAAAATAGATTTGGTTTTGATTTTGGCACCAATTGTTTTATTTTCATCTTATTACCGTTAAAAAATATTTGATTTATGTCTTCACATTTTAACAAACAAAAATAAAAAAGTACAGGCGAAATATATAGAAAGTCTACAGCAATTATTTAAATTTATTGCATGTTTTGCGTATCCATGGAATATAAAAGGTCTTCCCACTTTGACAGTTATTAGTGCTCATGTTGTTGAAGCTACATCTGTCAAACTAATTGTAATTTATTTATTCTGCCAAATTTCCATTAATATCCATAGACAACGACGTGTGTTAGATGAATCGGCTCTGGAACAGTTAACAACTGACCACAAATTCCATCAAAAAATTATCTTCAATCCTTTTGGATGAAGAGGTCCTTGAAGAAACAAAATTGTTTAATTTGGAAAGATACCAATCCACATGAGACCTAAGACTGTCCAATGCGTTCCAAAAATGTCACTGCTAGGCGTGGATTTAGGTGTGGCGACATAATCAGTCCCTACTTCTTTGAGAGTGCCAGACAATCACTGTCTACGACGAGAACTGCACGCTGATGTTTTACACTTCTCTTGACATTTTGAATATTCTGCACGACCGATTTATAATGCGCTCCATAGAGAGAAGCCGTAGTATAGCGTAATGCCATCAGTTGGCCGTTCAAACGAAAAAAGTGCTGAATATAAATACGTACGTTGTTTAATTTAATTTTAAAGATAGGAAGCGCTTAAAAAATACTCTTTTGAAATTTTACTTTTTACCTTTTTTGATTTTTCGGATATCTTCTGACAGTATTATTTGTCATACACGCCGATAAAGTTATTAACTTTCTATGTGGCGAAAAAGCAACGTTTTTACCGAAAGTGTTTATGTTTATGGTCTTTTGCTATGTTCGCACGGCAGCAATTGTTCGTAATTCGCTCTATCATTCGTAATTCAACATTCAATTAAGTGCTGAATTACGGAATTCAATATACAAAATTTTGTGAGCGAATTACCCAAATTGTATGTAATTAAGTTTCTATTACCCTGTGAATTACTTAAAAATCAATGTAATCTCTAAATTTTATCGTATTTTTGCCATCAGTAGCTGTCAAAGCACAAAAAATATAAGCAAATAATTGTTGTAAACAATAAACAGAAATGGAATCCAAAAATAATATTTTGAGAAAAGTATTATTTAGAAGAAGGATTTTCGCGAAATTATCGGAGGAACCCACTATGTATGTAGAAAACCTATTGAATCTACAGAAAAAGTATTTGCAGCTATTGAAGAAGCTGTATGAACTTTATAATTTAAAAATATTAATAAGCCCGAAAAAAAACTTTTTATTTACTTTTTTCCATTATTATCACAATTTTACAGCAAATAATTTAGCAATAAAAAGAAGAAGAAAAGCAGAACTGTCAAAAAGAATTACAAAGTTACCGTAACATGGTAATTCAAGTAAGTAATTCAGAACAGAGAGCGAAGTAATTCGAAGGTTCGTGTGAACATGGCATTTGGCTTGGTAGAATATGAAATTTGAATTACACAAATACAAAATAAACCCCCATACATTGAGGTTTTTTTTTACATTCATTCATAGGGTTTCAATAAAACAGATTTGTTTAACTATTGTATGGAATGAAACTGTATAGCACCTGGCAATTATGAATTGTGACTTTTTAATGCTTTGAAAGATTTTCGTCATGCTTTGTTAGTACAGTAAAGTATCATTTTGGCGCCGTCAAAGAAAATCACATTATTCCCTTAGTTTTTAAAGTTTGACATATAGGTTAGCGCCAAAGATAATCGCATTTGCACTTCTTTAAGAATAGTCGTTTCTTTATCAGGCTTTATGTATGTCGTACTTTATGCAAAAACATTCTCTTGACTCACAATTTGAACTTTCTTACAGTAGTTCACATGTATAAAAATTAGTTTTTGTGTAAAAACATTTTCGTGACAATACAGTTCTGAATATTTTGCAGTTTTTATTTTCCAAATGATTTACAACAACTATTTATAAAACCGCCAAAAAAAATATATAAATAAAATAAAGATTTTGTTAATACACAGAAGATAATAATAATTATCATAAAAGTCAAAATAAAGCGATTCTTGCTGTGTCAAAACATTCTCTTGACAAACTGTAAAAGAAATTCCTTTTCGTTGGTTTGTTGGGTAATAAGTATGAATGGCCACTTGAATGCTCTACAGTGCGTCAAATACTAACAATAGGTCTGTTGATAGTTTTCTCATTAATTATGCGGAACATGTGATGAAATTACTTTGTGATATACAATCACTGTTACAGTTCATGTTAAACACTCAATATAAAGACATATTTAGGTGTTATGAAGAAAGAAAAAATAAATAAATAAAGGACGAATGACCGAATTATGCCTGATATTGCTCATTTGCGTGATGCCACTTAGACAATAACATTAAAACAAAACACCCATTGTTTGTCACATGGATGAAAAGGTTGAGCTTAAGGTATTTGTCATCATTTACTTTCCTTTAACATTTGAAAATCTCTGTATAATAATACGAAACAACTACAATTTATGTAAATTAACTGTAATGAATCTCTCTTTGCAATTAAAAATTATTTTTAATGCAATGCAATTATAAATTATGTTTCAATTATTGTAAGCGGAGTGGCTAAAATATTTTCTTCATTATTTTTATTTCTATTATTTATTTCACTTTAATGATGCAAGAATTTGCTTCGGCTTAAGATAAAGTAGTTGCTCGTTTCTCAACTTGATAAAATGTCTTCCTAAATATGGTCAATAAAATTTCTTCACAAATAAAAATCGAAGAATAATACGACAATTACTTTACGCTCCTCTGTTTCAATAATTTCTTTATTAGAATTGATTTACAGATTATTGAAGCGGGTTTTTAGAACCTTGCGTTATGTCGAAGTTGCCATGACTGATGTCACAGAAGGATTTTAATTTTAAGAACGCCTAACATTTTTCACCAACTAACGTTAAGTATGCCAGCAAATTGTTGATTTCGCTCTCCTATATGCATGTGGTGAGTTTTAAATGGGCGAATGTGCCTGTGAGAAAGTAAAAAGCTTGAAATTGCCAAAAGCAATCATATTCATTGTCATTATTATTTTATATACAATAAACATACATAAAAACACCGATAAATATAAAGTATTTTAATATTTTGCAGCTTTGATATGATCACGTTAAGCAAACAACCAAGAAGTAAAAAAAGATTTTAACGTAAATATTTGTTAATAATATTTATTTTTAATTTTCTTTTTTTATTTCAAACTAAAAAAGTACGCTCAAATGTTAAAAGCAAAATACCTACGTATATGTATTGTAGAAATGAATTTTTGAAATAGAAGTTAAAGAAAGTTAAATACCGATACTACAAATGAACTTTTAAACCTATTTTATAAAAAATGGACCATATTAAGCCTTCGATTTATGTTGTGAAACTTTTTAAATTTTGTAAGTTTCCTTTAATGTTATGCAGCATATACACAAGTTATACTAATTAATCAAGTTGTACAGTTGAATGAAAATAAAAAAAAATTGATTTTCGTTTGACAACATTTCAAACAAAAAAATTAATTAACGTGAAATAATACTGGAAGTATGGAATATTAAAAGCAATCCTCATAAAAATAACAACGTTAATGCAAAAACTTTGAGTATTGATGCTACAAGAATACTTTATAAATACATATGTACACACGTAATTGGTCATTACAATCCTTCAGTCAGGACTACGACCTAGCTTCTCGCACCACTTATGTTGTGTGTAATAATTTTATACATAAGTGACGGAACCTACAGTTTAAAGTCGGCTCCGAACGGCAGATTTTTGTCAGAAATCTAGGGAGAGGAAATAGGCTAAGAAATATTTTTTCATACTTCGTTTTGTTCGAGATGTCTGACCTGGAGTACGAACCGTGGCCTCACGTCTAATAAACGTACACACTACTTAATAGACTACGGCTGTTAGGAAAATCGTAGAGTAGGAAGAAATGTTAATTTTATAAATGTTTGACAATTTTATTTACTCTGAGTTTTTGCCAGAACACTGCTGAGAGGAAATCGCCTCAGAAATATTTTTTTATATTTGTTGGATATGTCAGACCTGGGGTTTGAACCGTGGCCTCACGTCTAATAGACTGTTAATTTTACTGTTTTTAATTAAATTACTTGTTAGTTTAAATAATTAGTAATTGAGAATTTAAACAGCAAAAAAGGGGGTAGAGCTTGCTGTTAATGACTATTTGAAGAAGCTAGATAAATCTTCTCAAATAAGGGTATCGAAGGTATTCAAAATTTGAAGATAATTTTTTGTTCAAATTTGTTATGATTTCCTGACTTTTAAGAGACAAAAAAATCTAAGAGAGTCACATAAAATCCAGATGTTGTTGACCAGATACACACTACACAAAAAGTATTAAAATACAGAAAATATTTTTTATTGTTACTAGAATTATGCTTCATTTAAATTTTTTCAAACACTATATAGGAAAAAACTATCTGAGAGCATAATCATATGTACATTATGAATGTGTATTGGGGACTAAAGTTAAAATGAGCACAAAGGTTCCATTTTGGATTGTGTGGAATGGAGAATGGAATGTGATAGAAACTTTTGCAATAAGAAAAAGGTCAACGGCTAACAACAGCTATTGTAACTGAAAATCAATTTTACGGCCTGAAGAATATGACTCAGGCTTCCATCAATCTCCCACAATAAAAGGGAATTCGAAATATTTACGGAAGATACAACAAAAAGGAAAAAATAATATACATATAAATAAATATATGTACACACACATATATATATTAATTATATGTATGGATACATTCACATACAGCTGTGTTCAAAATAATAGGAGTGCTACCATGTAATATTTTCAAAGTTAAAATTTTTTATTTTACCAATTTGCAAAACATGATATATTTTTATGGTAGTTACAACGAAATGTAAGAAATAAAATACAAAAAAGAATCTGGTAATAACTTTCATATTTACGATGAAATTGATTCATTTCTGTGTTTGCCCCTGAATTCAGTTGATCAAAAAAATAGGAGTATGAGTGTTCTTTTAAAAATAAAAATATAACAGCACATAATTTAAAGAAAAAAGTGAAAAATAAGTACGGGAAAATGTAGTTAAAACTTTTTCTACAGTGATTCATATAAATTTTTGTAATAGTGGGACGAGAAAAGCACTGTACTGAAGAAAAGAGAAAACTAATTATAAATTTTCGATATAAAGGCAAAACTTACAAGGAAACTAAAGAAATCTTAAGTTAGTCCGATCAAATGATCACAAATACATTAAAATATAAAAAAAGCCCGAAGCGCCTGGGCGCAATGCCAAAACATCTACTGTCGATGCCCGCCGAATTGTGCGATACAGCAAAATAAATCCTTCAGCGTCTTCAAATAAAATTCAAAAGGATATGAATCTTGCCGTAAGTTCCTGTAAAGTAACCAAAAATCGAGTTAGGCTTTTTTTATTATAACTTTATATGTATACATACACATAAGTAGGCTACTTAATACAGCTTTTTGATGAAAAGATATAAAAATGAAAATGTTGAAAATACAAAACATATTCCCTGCTGGTAGAATAAATAAAAATAAGCCTATAAAAGGGTTAAAAAATAAAATTAAGAAAAGTTTTTCTGAAGAAAACAATGAAAGTCCTTCTGATCGCCATTTCTCTCGCACTGTTCTGAACATGTGGAAATATTTTTAGTTGCAGATGCATACGTTTTTAAATTAATTTGAATAGCCATCAGTTATTGTAAGATGAAGAAAATTATTAAGTTTGTTCCACGATATTCACTCTGTCTCCAATGGTCAACGTTAAGTTAAGTCGCAATCATTTTAGTGTCACTATCAATTTCCTTCAATATCAAAACGATGAAGTTGACTAATTATGCCAACATCTCAGACACTTATATATAAATACTACAATATATATAAATGTAAATGTGTAGTTCGTTTACTATTTTTGCAAAATATAATTTTGATTACAAATTAGAAATGTTTTTAATTTGTGAAAATAATTCAGATTCCGAACAAAAAAAATGTCGTACTAGAACGAAAAATTCTGAGACTGAAATTCAACATAGTAAACTTATCGGACAGCAGCTCAGTAAGCATTTAAATAATTTTCTTGTGTGTAATTTGTGTAATTTGTATTGAAATGTTTTAAAGCCGCTTTATATTAAGTAAGGCTGCTATGAATATATCTTAGAAGCAATAAAATCTGGTTTGAAAATTTTTGAAAATACTGTTGCGAATACAGAAAAACACTAAATATTTATTTTAGAAAAAAGAAGAACAAAAATAACACGGAAATTACGATTACCCAGAATGAAAATAGCTAAATAACAAGAAAATTACGAGAATAGAGATAACCGGGATCAATAACAAAAACCGGGACTACAATAACAAAAGACATAGAAAATCCATGGAAGATAGAAAAAAGAAGAATAACAAATCAGACGTTTTAGGGGTTGCCGGTCCAATAACAGGTGAAACAAAAGAAAAACGAAAGCTAACATTGCCAGCGCTTAGTAGTAACATTCACGTCTTACATATACACTCTCGCAAACATTTATACATAGGAAACCGTTACACAATATTTCAAAACCTACCTACAAACTCTTAAAGCCCGATCATGAAGCCTTTGTTTTTGGACACTTTTTATATATTTTATATCTTCTAGTATATAAATAAAGCAATCCTGTTGGTATTTATGGAAACCAAATATAATGGAGAATAGAAAAAGCTCTTATTATTGACTCCATGCTGACAGTACTCGATATAAATGTACGTAAATATCTGTACCTGGAGTTTAGGAGGATAAAATAAAATTTTTTAACGTTTAATTTGTGCACATAATAATTGAATACAAAGCATTATTTTAAAAAGTTTTGTATATTTGTTATGGCAACTCAAACAATTGTCCATACAGCAATGACGGACGGGTTGGATAACCTTTGGCGACAAAAACTTCGGCACTATTTTACATAGAAAAACCAATATTACACACTTCTATAACCATGGTTACTAGTGATTGTGTGCTGCCAAATTGTTCACTTCTAAAATGTTCCCCAAAATGCTTCATTGTATCTAAATCTGCGATCTGGGTTGGTTAGATATTACTTCTTTAATATTGTATACAAATTATTCTTCTACAATCTTGATTGAGTGGTTCGGATCACTGTCTCGAAGGAATAGAAAATGATACTACATGGTCATATTTAAAGCGTTCATTTTAATATTTTCTGTTCAAATATTTCAATAAAAGTTAGATTTGCAGCCCTTACAACTCACACCCCCACCAAACTATCTCTATATTCTAAGGTTGTTTTGATGTTTTCAAGCGCACACACAAATCGCCTACCAACTGATCAAATCATCATTTGACTTATTATCATCATTTGACTTATTTGAACATACATATTTTGAGAAATAACTTAAACGTGATTTTCATTTTCCTGATAAAAAAAGTTTCTTACATAGAAAACATGCCTTACATTCTCACATAAGCAGCAAATTCCATATGTTTTGTGCATTTAATAAAACGTTTTCCTGAATTCGAATATTTTTTTCTTTTTGTGCGGCATCCATTCGATTTTGTAGCAAAAATATCATCATTCATTTTTGATCGACCATATATCGAGTTGATCATAAATTTCTAATATTTTTCGATAATTTTCCCGCAAACTTTTGCAATCATATGCAGTTCAACAATCTGCTCTGACATTAATACGAATTTTTCTGTCAGTTTTGTTATTTGTGCTCACTTTGATTATAATTTTTATGTGTCATCAAACCGAATAATTTCAACAATAAGTGTTCGAATTTTAAGTCGAGAATAAAAAAAAATATTATTCCCGGTCAACACCAGGTATAATTTCTGCTTCCGAAGTTCGAAATCATGTTGATCATGCTGATCATGCTCATCGGCATATGCACCCAGAAATTTAGGAGAAATATTGTTAGGATAATTTAGCTTAAACTTATTTATTTATTAAGTCCCAACACTAAAAGGTTATATAGGCTTTTATACAATCCAAAATCTTGTATTCTATCTTAATTATAATTTGTCACAAAGATTTAAATCAAGTTATATAAGTTGATTTCATTTAAAAACCCCTTGACTTTCTCAACACCATGTTCACTTTCCAGGATTTCGATTCCGTTTATTTTGCTCTTAATTCGATGTTGATGAAATAATCTACATTCATTAAATATTTGAGAAACATTCAGATTTTGACCGCAATCACAAAGTGGTGGTGTATTCTTTTCAATAACATGTCTACGAGAGAATAAACAGTGACAGACTCTCAGTCTTGTAAATTTAATCCAATCTTTTCTAGGTAAAATGGGTTTAGGGAACTTAGAGCTTAAACTTATATATCAGTCCTTCGTGTTAAACTCTGAGGCAAGCCAGCGAAACGTCGATAAAAATGAAGCAGCTGAAGAGTTATAATGACCAATTATGTATGGTCATGTTAGGTGTACTACATGATTGAGTTAACAGTATTGTGGAGTTGAAGTTCTTATGCACCCAAATACATTACATACATATGCATGACATTCATTCTAATTTTATTATTTTATATTTTCACCCAAATATAATGCGTAGTTGTTATTTGTAGTATTAATCTTTAACATGCGATTTGTTGTAAAAATTAATAAAACATTTTAAGACTACTTGTGGAACTTGAATACACAACCCAGAACCACTAAAGGCTACTGCAGTAGGCCTGAATTGAGCTGTTAGCTCTAAAAATGTGTACTGGCTATAGAACTATAGTATATAATCAAATTAACTAACTTTTGAGAAAAGGAATTTTCAAATTCGGTTTGAGCGTATATGAGAATGGTGGCTATCATGGTAGCAGGTGCCATTAGGACTACATCATCCAAGGCACTGTTTAATAATCTGGCTACCACCAGGCATATTGGCGAAACAATTGGCGCGATAGTGAGACTGAGCGCATTAAGAGTATGGAAGTACAGAATCTATGGTTATGTCAAGTCGGGTGTATGGCTAATCTGAATGTAGCTATCGACTACATGATATTTGAATATCCTTTCAAAATTTCACAACTGCCAGGCAACGTCATTTAAGTTTTCACTAATGGATCCAGATTGAAGAGGGAATCTTTTCAGAACAACTGCACTAAACAAATAACCAACATGATCTAACCCAACATGGATATATGTAGAACAGGCTTTGAGTCCATCTGAGGAATACCACAGCAATGATAACGAGACATTAGTATCTGATTGTTCACGCCAGAAGATTGGCAATACACCATAACGACTTCTGTAGAAGCAGCACTACGAGGGAGAATATCTTGCGGCGCATAGGAAGAATTCTTTGATAATCAGAACTTTGTGACAAAGCATGTCTATCCAAAGACGGTTGGTAGGGAGATGTCAACCAGAAGCTAAAATTATATGACGGGAACGGTGTTACAAAAGGATTATAGGAACGAATTGAACTGTGCTCATTGAAGCTGCTGTCAGTTTAACCTAAATTTAACTTAATCTTAAGACTACTAATGTCGGTAAGAGTGGTCTTCAGACATTCTAAAATTCTGATTTATAAACTTACATATATGTATACATGCATTATTGGCGATTTAAACTCTTTAGTAAGGATTACGTGTGATTATTATTTGCGAGTGGCCAGACCTATTATCTAAAGACGAATTGAATCCACAAATTTGAGATGATTTTTCATGATAATTAGTTACTCTCAGAAAATTTGAGAGAGAGAATTATTTTATTTTTGAGCTCTCGTGCGGTAATCTAACACTACATATACGAACCAAGTTTAACCTGCTAACCCGAGCAATCTATGTTCGAATCCAGTTTAATATAACCATTTTCATTATGGCTATCTACTTTTAAATATTGTGAGAGTTGAATTTCCTACAAATAATCTATTTAGGAATTCCCCTGATCTCTAGAGAGATCGACTCCAACAAACATTATTTAATTCTAAAACAAGAAAAACAATAATAAGAAGACGGAGTAGATTCTTCATGATAGCCTTCATCTGCAAACACAACCTAACGAGAAGGAGTGTTGTTCTATAACACTATCAAGCAAAAAAAAAAAATTATCATATTCATCTGTTCAAGTTTGCAAAAACGAATTTTGCACTAATAAACGAGATGAAAAGTCGGCCATAAGGTAGTGTTTGCAGGAGAAGTTCGATCGTGTAATAGACGCAAAAGAGAACAGATATTGGTGAAGAAAAAAGGAGAATTTGCATTAAAAAATTTAGAACAAGTGAGTAAACTGAATTGAAAGTATTGGTCTAAAAAGTTTAATAAAAAAACCTAGCAACATCATCTTAGCATGCTGTATAACAAGACATATTGTAAGGCTGACGTTAATTACTTATCAGGTCTGAACTATCATATGAGTCATAAATTAGAAGCCGTCAGAACGGATAAAGAAAAAAGTCAATAAATATCATAAAAAAATATATTTTTGGTTAAGGCCTACAAAGCAAAGAAGAATTGAAAAACAACTTGAGAAAATTTACACAATAAATGTATAGTCAACCTTAACCTAATTTAGGTTGATGGTTTTTTCAAAAAATACGAAGAATCTTACGACTGCCAAATTTCCATCCATATTTTCTCTTAATGTCATTCCCTCTCCTGCAAAAAAATTTGACATGTCGTACGTCTCAGGGATGGAAAAGTTGGTACAATTGTACTTTTTTTAGCACTATTTTGAAGTCAAAAACACCATAGCACCTCAATGACTTATTTAGCACTATTTAAAAATTTTCCCTACTTTATTACATTACTCAATTATTCTTTCTCATCACTTCTCCAAATTTCAAGAATATTTTGGTACGTCATTTTGGCTGTCACGTGAAGAAGTAATTAACAGAATTTTGGAACATTGGCAGCCACTTCAATATTATTTTACACTCAACGATTTTGAAGCTGATTTGCAGAACGGTAGAATTAATTCAATTTTATCCGGACTTTCAAATCCACTTTATAAAATGATATTTTTATTTTTACAATATGTCCTTAAAATTATTAACAATATTAATTTAGAAATGCAATCCGAGGATGCCAGAATGCATATTTTTTAGACCGCTTAAAATTTTTGTTCAGTCAAATAGCTCGCAATTTTATACAAAAGGATGCATTAGATGAAAATGATATATTAAAAATCAATATCAATGAAAACCATATTCCTATTGGCGAAATATATTGTGGAACAGAAATTGATGTATACATATCAATAAATAACACAGTATTATTTTGGAGTTTAAAGAAATAGCAAAAAAAAATGTATTTAAAGTTTTAAAAGCAAAAGTTGATTTAAATAATGAAATGTTACTATAGTTCAATAAATTTACACTAGAAAACGTTGTTTCAGGTAAAACTTTAAGTGTTGTACCGTTTATATTAAAAATGTTTCCCAATGAAATTAAGAATATTGAATCAATAAATAACCAACTTCAGGCGCTTTCGGAATTAGAATCTATTAAAGGTTTAAAAAATGAGAACATTGTACCTTTTGGTCGAAGGTATCAGAAATAAAAAATGAACTAAACCAATTTTCAATGACATTTCAAGAGAACACATATATACATATGTACATAAATATATGTATGTAAAATGAATTGTCATTTATATTTTTATTTAATTTTTAATAAAAAATGTTAAAAAAGAAAAAAGTAAATTTAGTACAATCGGGCTGAAAAAAGTACAATTTTCTGCGAAAGTTGGTACAATCTGCTAAGATCAATTTTCCATCCCTGGTACGTCTTAACTGACCTTTACTAAGTACAAAAGGATTGCCCACAAGATTTCGACTCGTCAGCACTAGAAAAGCATTCACTTTTGTTTATAAACACTAGCACATGGATGCATAAATTAGTAATAATTATGATATACGTGTATCTCGAATGAAATATATAGAGAACCTAAAACTTAAAAATAGACATTCAAATGATTCTTTTCAAATCTATGTACGCACCAATCAGACAGCAGGTCTGTTTATCAGAAACTGAAAAGGGTGTTATGGATTGTAATTCTTACGGAAACATAAAGTTTCGATGTTTTTTAATTTTTAATTATTATTATTAATTTTTTTTAAGTAGGAAGCAAAGAAATTCTCCAGATATTGAAGAATTTACTGAGAGCATCTACCCGCACTCAGATAATAATCAAGTATCGATCTCGGACTACGAAAATAGGTTTGTATAGGTAATGAATTTTGAAATCTACACCGCAAACGGCCGCATATACCGATGCAAATGTGTTCCTTATGTAAAAATAAAATAAAATAAACTATAGTAGAAACAAAGGCTAAAAATTTTATTTTTAATGAAATTAATTATTCATGGTCAATTCCAGTGAATGCTCTATTTATTATTAATATCACTTGCTAAGGAAGGCTTTGCAATTATAATTTTTCGATCTATTTAAACTTTTCATAATAAAATAATTACATAATTACAGCTCTTAAGTTTCTGCCACTTTTAGTGTATCGGTTGGTGTTTAAAACAATTAATCTTAATTTTATTGTTATTTCACCTTTGAGAGTTAATTAAAGCAAAAAGGAGAAAAAAATTATAAAACAACAATAGTAGACTCTCCAGAGTCTAGTTTTTGTTAATCAACTTGAAAGAAAGTTTTTGCCATTCTGTTAAGATGTTTACACTTTCAGTTATTATTTGTGTGTGTGCTAACAGTGTTTTAAAAATTTTGTTTTCAACTGTTGTTTGTTATCCATTCAGTAATGCATTCTAATCCCTCTTTACTCTGTAATTACCCTTTAGCCTTTTTTGATCTGATGCTCTAGCATAAGTTGTTTATTATTGCCTGCCATTTTACTTTGTTAAGTTGAAGTATCATTGCTGCTGCTTTTATATGAAAACTAAAGACAATAACAACGTACGTACAAGTGTACATTCACATGTACATTGTAATTGTATAATATTGTTAAACGAGGAATCTTTAAAGCATACATAACATAATTGGTCAATTGGTCATTACAACCCTTCAGCCAGGATTACGACCTAGCTTCTCACACCACTTATGTTGTGTGTGTAATTTTATACATGAGTCGACCCCGAACGACAGATTTTTGAGAAACTTTTCATAACAATTTTATTTACTTTCAGCGTTTTTGCGGAAGAAATATTTTTTTCATATTTGCGTTTTGATGTCTGAGCTGGGATTTGAACCATGACCTTACGTCTAAAAACCGACACACTACCTACTAGACTATGGAGAATACAGATCTTTGAAACATTTATTTTAATTCATTTGTGATAATATCAAATGACACACGAGATTAGTGTCAATCAATACTAGTCTTCAAATGTTTTAAAGTTTGAACACCTTTGGTTTTCCGATAAAAATACATAAAAAGTTCAGTTTTTTGATTTTTACTTTATTTTAAAAACGTTCATGTGCTGTCACAAATATGTTTCTATATTTAATGCGCATATGTAGTAGTTTTTTAACGCGTTTACAATTACAAATAATAACAACATAATTTGTTATTAACATATGTATGTACAATATATTGTGTTATTTGCTATACTCACTTTTTCGATACATTGTCGGACAATGTGATAATATTAAATATTTTTTGTCCAAATTTGGCTTTAATATTTTTAATTTTTCCTTCGTTTTAAGTTTTCCCTATTCCATTTACATACAAACATAGCATATATAAAAATTAATTCATAAGAATAAATCAATTGCTTAGTCTTCGAAGACCAAGACACAAGAAACATTAAAAGTGTTACTCAAAACTTAAAGCTATACGTGTCGGATCATGTGTCTATCTGGAAACTAATTTTATCCTTATATGACAATAACAAGTCAGATTTATTATTTTAGTGATTCACTGACTTATCTGGCTCGGTATCGAATAACGAGTACTAAATACAGAATTTTTTATAAATCTCTAATATCTCGAGTGGGTAACCAAGTTATTGCGTTCAAATGGAAAATTCTAACAATTCCTAACTTTTAAGTGCTCAGAAAATTGTGCAGGACTGGTTTCTATCAAAAATTTCGACGTGTCCTACTGGCAATTAAAAATTTAGCGGCGCAAATGTTGTGATAAAGTTATTTCCTTTAACTTGGTTTAAGAAATATTGAAATATAGAACGTTGAGGTATAAAAGTCGAATTGTTTATTGAAGTGTATGTATATAAAACTTAAAAGATTGGTTATATTTAAGCCACATTTGTGAAACTCCACAAATAATTGAATGAAAAGTGATTCTGAGAAGAATAACTTGTTTATTAAACATCTAGAAACTGTGCAATAACAGGAACGATTTGCCACTTGCAATACCCCCATTATCACATAGTTTTCAAAGAATTCAGCGCACACTTCTCTGTCTTAATTTAAAGATAATGTCAGCGAAGATATGAGAATTTGTATTTTTTGACAACTTGAATATTTCCCTAAAGGGGGGCGGTTATTTTACTTGAAATTATAATTAAACCTAGCAACCAAACAGTCCTATAAGTATAACACCGTCAAAACTATTTAGAGAACTTCGGATGCCTAAAAACGCCATCAATAAATGCGAAATGAAGTGTTCCGCCTTCAGTCATCACTATTAAACAAACCATCTTCAACTCATCTTACTCCTTTTCATATTCAAACATTCGACAGAGCGTGCCATAAATAAGTAAATTGAAATGAAATTTTGTTCCTTGAAAGTCATTTTTATCATCCGAAAGTTTATATTTTATGGAAGCTTCCTACACACCTACAGGAAGAAATTTTCCTGATAGGGATGTGGATAATTTTATGAAGAATAAGTGTTAATAATTCAAAATATATTCAAATTCGCGTTTGTGGAACCTTTTTCTGGTATGATGGCAAAATTCACAGACGGCGAAACCAGATCGTACGAATAGAATCAGAATCAAAAATAGAAATTCGGAAATATTCAGATGAATACTTTAAAAAGCTGCTATTTCAACCAAATCATGTGTTTTGTAACATTATAGAACTATCGTGGCCACATTTGCCCAAATTAATGTACACACTTGTAATGTTGAATATATTCCGGATTTTTAGTCAGGATATACTTTACAAATTTTATTATTCAATTATTGAATCATTTTAGATAAGTATATAAATAACTAACTTAATATAATGTATAAATTACTGAAATATTCGTCATTAGTTTTTAAATTGTTTGTTAAATTTTTCGGATTTTGAGTCAAGGTGATGGGAAACTTGAACTATTCATTATGATGACGCAAGAATAACTGATGATTCAAATACAAGTTCTTTCATAGTTGCTTGATTTTTGTCCAATTCAATTCAATTGAAGATTACTATGTTCGATATGGTGAATGATTAGTGGTGTATAGAGCCTTATAGTATTCCTTTTGTTCGCCTCCTTGCGCATGCTGCAAAATGAGAAAAGTAATATTTAAAAAAAAAATATAAATATCTGTTGACGCAAATAACATTTGGGGTTTTTGTTTTGAAATAAAATAAACCACGACCATTGTTTTTAATAAATTATATACAAAGCGTGTGTAATATATCATCAATAAATTTTCGTTTGAAAGACTTATTGACATTATGTGTGAAATATAACATCATTCAAATGTCCTCCACGGCTTTTCTGGGTTAAGCGCCTCGGAAATGTCCAATTTTCCGCCTTTCTATTGTATAAATCTAAATTAGACAAATGACATGAGTTACGTTGGCTTCGCTCTAAGCAGATCAAATAGCTCGTGTAAGATATCCAAGAGGCTATTCAGTCAAAACACTTTGTTGTCTCGGGTTAGATTACGGGCCCAGGCGCAAAGTCTGCGTAAGACTGAATTCTCATAATGTTAATTAATATTTATGTTCTTAAGCAATGATCAGGGGTGTTATATTTGACGATTTTATGTCATTTTCACGATTTTTATTGTCAATTTACTAATATGACGATTGACGCTTTTTTCCATACAATTTCTAACATTTTGACGATTTTTTGGCATCACTTACATTATGTAAAAAACACTTTTTTGGCATCACTTACATTTTGTATAAAACCAAAGTCTATTCATAAAGTGCCTACAGATCTTATTGGACAGCAAACATTCACAAAAAACAGTTTTAAGCTATCTTGCTGTCAAAATTTGTATTAATATACTATGCATAAAACAAAATAAGGAATTCTTTGCATTCAAAAACCATTGAAGGAATGTTATTTTCAAAAGATTATTTAAAAAGTAATTCTTCTAATTGTTTTAATGTTAATATTACTAAAAATTTGATGAGTAAACTTTGTTCACATAATTTGTACGAACATTAATTAAAAATATATGTAAATTATTAGTCTGTTCATTTACACACAATGTTTTTAATATTTCTTACTAGTTTTTTAGATTTTCCGTCTAGTAAGATTTTCAAAAGAAAATATTTTATATATTTTTATTGACTTTTTTGTTTTTTTTCCTTTTTTGTTTTATTAAAGACTGCTGAATTAATTGTTCCTTTATGTTAAATATTATTTTTATAAATTAAAAATAGAACTATACTTAAAGAAAAATATATTATTCATGTTTTAAATTATGACGATTTTTTGACGATTTTTCTTAATTTTCGTGACGATTTTGACGATTTTTTCTTTTAATTTTGGCGATTTTAAAAAAAGTCGCCGTGGTGTAGTAGGTAGTGTGTTGGCTTACTATTCGTAAAGCCCGGGTTCGTATCCCAGGTCAGACATCAAAAATGAAATATGAAAAAAAAATATTTCTTCGGCGACTTCCTCTTAGCAGATTTCTGGCAAAAACTCTGAGAGTAAAATAAACTGCCATGAAAAAGTTTCTCAAAATTCTGTCGTTCGGAGTCGACGTTAAACTGTAGGTCCCGCCACTCACGTATAAAATTAACGCACACAACATGAGTGGTGTGAGAAGCTAGGCCGTAATCCTGACTGAAGGGTTGTAATGGCCAATTATGTATGTATGTGATTTAAAAAAAAAACCTAACAGCCCTGGCAATGATATTTCTTTAAAGTAAATTATTTAAAAAACAAGAATTTTCCATTTATTAAAATTTGCTTTTAGCCAATAAAAGGCAGCTTAAACAACAGGTATTGAAAACAATTAATTAAATTTTAAGTAAAGCATATTTTGTAAAATAGTTGTCCGGTAGATAGTGAGATGTGTGATCGGAGTTCAAGTCCTATGTCGGACATCTCGAACAAAACGAAATATAATATAGTTCTTCTGCAATATATTCTTCTTTTACTTTTACATTGTATCATTGACTATCGTGAACGTGAAAAATAGATGAATACTCTCAAACCTTAACCTAAATTTTCAAGGAATTGTTCTATTTACATGCTGAAATTTTATGAAGAAAAACTATCTGCGCAGTCGCAACTACTGGATCCATTTAAATTAAAATTGAGAAAAAAATGAAAGGGCTGGAATTGTGCAAAGACCAGCTTTACCACGCTGATGAGCCTAAGTTTTACTGAGAAAACCTGTGTCTACCCTGCGGAAAGTCTGCTCCATGTGCGAAAATTCAGAAGCAACGCCTTAGCTTCGTGCCACTCAATTTCTAAAGTAGTATCAACAAATTGAAAAGTAATTAAAAGAATAGAGAAAATAATAAAAAAACAATCGGAAACCTGCGAAAAGGCGATAGCATGAACATTCTTTGTTCACGTTCCTGCAAGTTCATTGTATTTTTATTTACATTATTTTTTTTAATATTTACACACATATGTACGTATCGCAGCTTGTTCATACTCAGTAATAAGCTATGAAGAATATGAACAAGTACGACGTAAGTAAAATAAAAATAAAGAAAATTTCGTAACAAAATTTAATCACAAATTTAATAACTTTCCATTGTCAAAGTGGACCTCTAGTGCAACGAAACAGCCATATGTATATATTTACACATGTACATACATAGGTATGTAGTATGTGTGTAGAAGCTATGTTCTATCGCAAAGTTATTAACCATAAAAACTTAAAAAAAAACTGTGTTTGTTTGTTTTTATCTAATTGGTTATACTCGTAAAAGCTTACGTATTGCTCCATTTGTATCTTTTTTGAATGTGTGTGTGCTTCTTACAGGGAGACTGAAAAATACTCGTACTTGGTGAAATTATTTTCAAAAAGGAACACAGCCAAATGCTGGAAGTTGTAAAGGTCATCAAAAAAATTACGTAAATGGCTTACAGTTTCACTTATTTTGTTCATTTTTTTTGTTAATATATTCAGGAGTACATGATTTCAATAATTAAAGACGAAGAAAAATGTATTATGCAAACAACATTGTCTCCATAGAAATTTATGAATTTTTTATGTAATGTATGGCGTATAAAATATTATGTGTAGTTTTATATGAAAACTGTTTGTCTTATTTGAAACGTGTAAGAAAAATCTCAGACCGATAAATTACTGTCACCCTGTTTTAAGAATCTAAAGCAAATATAAAATTGCATCTGTTTGTACTGAAGGTTAAACCATTTTAGTTCGAACAATTGCTGTAGAGAGATAATTAAACAAATTTTGAATTTTTGTATGCTTATTTGATACTTTAGTCAGCTGAAGTATGCCATATTACCCTCACTAAACCTATAGATTTAAAGACTTCAATAAGAGAACATCTTGCGATATTTTGACAAAAGCCCTCATGTGTAAAAGTTGAGAACAAAATTTTTTTCGTAAGGATAATCGAATCCATGTTTGATTATGGAACTAAATTTTATACTTCAACACTTTTATTCTAAGTTTGTAATATTCGAAGATGCTAGTTTCTTTTGAGTAAGCGAATAGGTCGGATAAAATCGATTTTGGGCTTAATTCATGGTTTTCTGCCAATTTTTTCTCTGGGTAGTATTGAAACCACAGCCCACAAATACACTGACAGATTGCAACACTGACTGCCTTATTTTTCAATAATTACTTTCGGTTCTTTTTGAATATATGAAAGTAATCAAAAAGAATTATTGAAAACAATTTGATTACTTTTGATTGTTTTTGATTATTTAGACTAATCGCCAGTAATCCTGATTATTTTTTTGATTATTTTGTAATTGTAATCAATTATTAACTTACTTACTTACTTAATTGGCCATAACAACCCGTTTATCGGATTTCGGCCTGCCGCAACACATCCTTCCAAGCGCCTCTGCTTCGTACGCGCCTACGCCAGTTGGTCACACCAATCGATGACAGGGCTTCCTCGATTTGGTCCTTCCAACGGATGCAAGGTCGTCCTCTTCGCCGACTTCCGCAGATTTCAGCATCAAATACCCGTCTCGCCGGCGCATCCTCCTCCATACGAACCACATGGCCGAGCCAGCGCAGCCGCTGGATATTAATACGCTGTACAACGTCTATGTCGTTGAGGAGCTCATACAGCTCACTATTGTATCGGATACGGAAATCATCGCCAACTCGCACTGGACCGAAGATCTTGCGCAGTACTTTTCTCTCGAACACTCTCAAGGCCGCTGCATCTGTACTTAATAGGGTCCATGCCTCTGCGCCATAAAGAAGCACGGGTAGGATGAGTGTCTTGTAGAGTGTTAATTTTGACGCGCGAGAGAGGTCTCTGCTACTCAATTGCCTATTGAGACCATAGTAGCACCTGTTGGCAAGAGTGATCCTGCGCTTGATCTCCAGACTGACATCATTTCTGGTGGTAACAGCGGCCGTAATTTGAGAATCAATACGCCGCGCATCTCTACTTGTCGATAACATATACTTTGTTTTGCCCTCATTTTCTGCCAGACCCATCTTACTAGACTCCCGTTCAATAGCACTAAAGGCAGCATTAACATCTCGCTTCGTACGCCCTATGATGTCAATGTCGTCAGCGTACGCAAGCAGCTGGACACTTTTTTGAAAAATAGTGCCACTGCGATGCTCTCTTGCCTTTCGCAGAACACTCTCCATGACGAAGTTGAAGAGGTCGCATGATAAGGGGTCGCCTTGCTGAAACCTCGCACGGTATCAAAAGGCTCGGAGAGGTATGGGTACGAATGGTCCTACCTTGACGGAGCTACAGGAATTGCTCAACGTCATTCTTCATAGCCTTATCAGCTTCGCAGGTATACCGAGCTCAGACATTGCGGCAAAAACACGATCCCTTATGGGGCTATCAAAGGCAGCCTTATAGTCGACAAAAAGATGGTGTGTGCCGACTTGTTTCTCGTGGGTCTTTTCCAGGATTTGGCGTAGTGTGAAGATCTGGTCGATGGTGGACTTGCCAGGTCTGAAGCCGCACTTATAAGGTCCAATCAGTGTTTTGACGAGTGGTTTCAGTCGTTCACACAATACGCCTGTAAGAACCTTATATGCGATAGGGAGAAGGCTTATACCCCTATAGTTGGCGCATATAGTAGGGTCTCCCTTTTTCAGGACAGGACAGAGGACCCTGAGGTTCCAATCGTTGGACATACTTTCCTCTAGCCATATTTTGTAAATAAGCTGGTGCATGCGCCCTACCAACTCATTACATCCGGTCTTAAACAATTCAGCGGGGAGGCCATCAGGACCTGCCGCTTTATTGTTTTTAAGACGCGTAATCGCGACTTTGACCTCTTCATGGCTAGGCGGCGGAAAATCCACGCCGTCATCATCGATCGGGTTCGGAACATCATCTCTAAAGGCGGTATTGGTGTCGTCATCGCCTTGTAGCAGAGTAGAGAAGTGTTTCCTCCATAACCTCAGTACTCCCTGCGGATCTGTTACTAAGTTTCCATTTTCGTCCTTTCAGGAAGACCCTCCGGGTTTATAACCTTCGGTTAGACGCTTAACCTTTTGATAGAATTTTCGAGCGTCATTCCTACATCTATACATCTCGACTTCCTCACGCTCACGCCTTTCCTGCTCCCTCTTCTTGCGTCTGAAAAGGCGTCTCTCATCCCTTCTCTTCTCTCTATAGTTCTCGACAATGGCTCGCGTAGCGGCTGACTGCAACGTTTTCTTGTATGCGGCGTTTTTCGCTGTAGTTGCCTCGCGACACTCCTCATTGTACCATTGGTTTCGTTGGGGTGGGCGTTCGAAACCAAGGACTGTTTCCGCAGTAGTGAGCAAGGAGTGGGAGATGTTGGCCCACAATCCGCCAATGTCGTTGAAATTAGATGGGGAACGACGGAGCTTATCCGAGAGTTGAGCGGAGAACGTCTCAACTGTCCTTTGTGATCGCAGCTTCTTAACGTCCAGCTTTCGCAATGCACTAGAGTGCGCAGACCTCGAAGCGCTAATGCGCAATCGAAACTTGGCTGCGACAAGGTAGTGGTCCGAGTCGATGTTTGGACCTCTGAATGTGCGCACATCTAGTACACTGGATACGTGCCTTCCGTCTATCACAATATGATCGATCTGGTTAGATGTTGAGCGATCAGGAGACATCCATGTGGCCTTGTGAATGTCGAGATGTTGAAACTTAGTGCTACATACTACCATGTTACGCGCCGCGGCGAAATCGATCAGCCTCATACCATTGGAGGTAGTGTTTGCGTGGAGGCTGAACTGTCCGACAGTGGGGCCAAAGATACCTTCCCGCCCGACCTTTGCATTAAAATCACCGAGGACGATTTTGGCGTCATGGGCCGGGCACTTATCGTATACGTCCTCGAGTTTAGCATAGAAGGCATCCTTAACCACATCGTCCTTTTCTTCCGTCGGGGCGTGAGCACATATTAGGCTGATGTTGTAAAATTTTGCCTTGATGCGGATTGTGGCTATTTTTTCGTTCACAGGTGTGAACCCAGAGACAAGGTGACGAAGTCTCTTATTAACCACAAATCCGCATCCAAATTCGTGCTTGTTTTCATGGCAGCTGTAGTATACATCGCAAGATGCAAGCCTTTTGCATCCTTGTCCTGTCCATCGCATTTCCTGAATGGCAGTGATGTCAGTCCTACATTTAATGAGGGCATCCGCCAGCTGGGCGGAAGCGCCTACCCTGTAAAGGGTGCGGACGTTCCATGTGCCAATACGTAAATCATAGTCCTTTATACGTTTGCCGTGGTCGTCAACTTTTGAGCGGATCTTTTCATAGGATTCTGTCTTGGTTTTCATTGGATATTTGTTTTTACGTGGTGGGTTCCAAGCCCTACGCACAACCCAAATTTAACGTCCAGGGGATTGGACATTCGCTGCACGCATTAGTTAACATCTAGCGGGTGCTAGAATGCCATCCAGGAGGGGCCACGAGGAGGCTGCGTGTCAACTTGAATACAGCAAGACAAGGATCGTCCTGGTGGTCGCCACATTGACCACAATCAGAAACTTTACCTTGTTTGCATGCATTACTCCCTCCCAATCAATTATTAACTATTAAAACCAAAAATAATCTAATTATTAATCATTACTTAACAGGTGTGGTTTTCGGTGTATATGTAAACTAAAATAAAAATTCTTGGAATTTTAACTTTTATAGAAATTATAATAACTTAGATTGATAATATAAACATATTGACATCGCCAGATTTGAAACCCATTAAGTACGTGTGGGACGGAAGAAAACTCTAAGTAGCCTCGACTTGCTACTGGGCATAAAATTCCGGGGTTATGCTGTTCCATTCTCGCCTTATTCCTTCTTTCATCTGCTCCACTGTAATGCTACTAGATTTATAAAGCTTATGCGGAAATTTTTCCCAAACAAGTTCAATAATGTTGAGATCAGGGGCCTGTGCCAGTGTTTGAAGTAGTTTTGAACAATTATGCACAGTTTCGCAACGTGCTTCGGATCGATGTCCCGGTTGAAATAAATGCGTCTAACATAATTAACTTATCGCCATTTTGCTTCATATTCTGTTGTAAAATGTCCAAATGAAAATACCTTACTCTTGCACTACAAACACATTATAATTATTTATTTATTTATTGGTTAAATCCAGTACAACAAGTATATAATCTTATGTAATAGTACTATTTTTACACTGTTACAATGATAAATTAATTATATGTATATATTTAAGTTTCATAAAAAATTAAATTTAAGTTAGCCTTCCAATTGGAGAATTCTAAAGAAAAGTGTCTTGAAATTGCTGTCTTAAATTGCATTACATTGTTTTTCAATTGAATTTCTGGCGGAAGTTGGTTCCACGAACGAATAGCATTAATAAAAAAGTGCCTTTTAGACACCTGTTTTCGGTACCTTATGACATTTATCCTGTGGCCTCTGTTAGTTCTAGAAAATTGGAGCATGGTATTATGTATTTAGATATTCATTTCAATTTCAATTGAAGTTTTGTATCTAAATAGATATCTAAATAGATAATTTGGTCCATTCTAGTCTTTTAGTTTTTTTATCTTAATAGATAATTTGGTTTCCTTGTGTAGGAAATCCAGCATGCGATATTTCAAAAGGTTTTCAAGTGACATATTGCAGATATTGTAGGAAAAATGCAAGATAATACATTACATACTGTGCCAAAAATATATCTTGCTATGTTATTATAAGTTACACATACTCCACCAGTTCCGACACCCCCCAGGCTTGAAAATAGCCTGAGTATTGTTAAGCAAAAAGTCAGCATTTGGCTTATGCCAAATTTACTGCGTTGCATGTGTTCCATACAGATTACATTTACATTCATATGTAAGAACTACCTGTATAGTGTCTACATAGTACCTACATAGGTACTGTTGAACTGTGGACTGTATGTAAAGGTATGGGTGGTTGCGGCGACTCCTTGGAACCGAAATTGGGCCCAGATGCTTCGAAATAAAGAATAAAAACTAGAAACACTCTCTTTTTTTGTTTTTTTATTCCTGTTGTACACTGTGCTGTGCTGATAACTTTTTCGTTTTCATACTTAACTCTAAACTTATTATTATTATTATACAGGTGGTAGATCTGACGTAAGTGTTGAACGCATAGGTGTAAAGGTCACAAACTGCCGGGTTTTTTTACAAAGTGTCCTTTTTCGGAACACTATCGAATATACTTTAGCATTGACATCTCACAATCATGTCTTTTGCGTTATGGAATCCCAGCAGTGTGAACTAAGACAGTTTTGAAATGCTAATTGGCCAGCTACCTCCCTTTGTGGGAACGGGAACGGTTAATGTCGCATATATTGAAGAACCCGTCCATCAACTTATTGAGGATCTTAGCCGCCCTCGCCAAGAACGCGTGGGGTTATTGGAGCTTAGACATCTTAGGAAAGAAACGAGAAGACTCTTCAGTAGGGCCAAACGGACAGAGGAGGACAGGGACTGGGTTATATTGTATAAGCTAAGTTTCAATTTCTAGAAAAATTCCAATTCCCATACACACAATCAACCAGCAATCAAAGGGCTAGGACCCCACCTCGTCAAATCAGCATACGTCACGACTTACATAGACTCTACACCGTATACATCGACACAACACCCGCCCCCACAGATTTCCGACCACTGTGGCATAGAAGGAAACGTAAAGGCCAACGAACTAGTACGAAAGGGATCGGGCATGTCTAAGAAAGAGACGGTGCAGAGAATATATGAATACTTTTGAAATTGCAAAAAGCAGCATGGAGTACAACAAACTGTAAGTGGTCCAAAATACCTGGTTGCCGAATTTCAAAACTGTTCTATCCAGTAGAAAAACCAAGGAGCGGTTCGCATTATAGCAGGAATTGTAATTAGACACTGCAATTTTGAGGCATTTTTAAGTTTTAATTGCTTTCTATAATACAGTGGTGCTCGACAACGTGACCAACTATTGAAAGGAAAAGCTTTAATTGGTAAAGATTATATGTACGTATTAATTTAATAAAATTAAAAAACGAAAGCGAACATCGAAATATGAAAATTTGTCAATCAGATTAAAATAAATATTGTGTTGGAAGTAGAAAAATTAAACCAAATTCAACAGAAGGAAAGAAATTAATTGCATGACTTCATGACCATGTTCCCCTTTGGTTATTGTTAAGTGTCCATCCCTTTCGACAAACAACAGTATCAATATGTCCCAGACAATAAATCGTGGTTTGATTTCGTCCTTTTAATATTGTATATAATTTAATACAAAAAGGCAAGAAAAAAACTATTGTGGCTTCAACAAAAGCCATTTAGATGGGAATAAAAAACAAGCAACCTCCACGATACTTATGTTAAAGTTTAAAACTCCAGACAAATACTATCATATAAACGGAAGAGAATCATAGCACCACGGAAACACTTTGTGTTCACTGTTGTATAAAATAATTCTGAACTAACAATTTATATGTGTTCGTATGTATGTACATACATATAATACAGGTGATGAAAGTTATTCGCGAAATAAAAATTGTTCGTATAAAACTAACCCGATAATAGTGATTCCGTCACCACCTTTATCAGAGTGATATAAGCTCAACACGAATTTTACAAAGATTTATTGTCCATTTGCGTCTGGTTAACCAATTGGGACGGCTAAAAGACACCGTCCACAAAAAATAAGGACATTCTATTAAAAATATTCCTTACTAAATGGTTGCGATGTCCTATTTAGTAAGAAAGTAAGTACAACAGGTATGCATGCATGTTTACTATGTACTTTGGTAACTTTCCCTTATACTTACCAATACCGTATATTCCATGATCAAATACAACTCTAATATAATATTCTCATATATTTACAATGGTTCTATGATTTTACAATAATTTTTATTAATTTAGTAATAAATAGAATATATAATATTAATTTTGTAAAAAATTAAAACTATATAGTATTTGCTTAGCTCAGTGCTTTTGCTCCATCACATAAATGTTCTGATCCAAATATGGTAATTTTACTCTTGTCTGTAAATATAACTAATTATCAGATATCATTTGTCTTATCAATATATTAAGTGGCATATTAATAAAAAACTAGAAATAAATAACAATTATTCCCCAGTTGGAGATTTTAAATTTTTCGTATCATAACACGCTTTTAAAAAATTTAAAGACTGTATTGGCATAAAAACTACTTATCGTGTAAGGTATATTGCCTTTTAGATATACGTAGCATTCCTAGCTAGCCAGATACAGTTTCATACGCGCAGATAAAATATTTAAATTTAAATCTTTTTTCATGAACTTATTTTAGTTCGTCCATATTTTACGTACAAACTTCCATGTAAACAAATTAAAAGAGAATAAAATATAAAAATGAAGAAAACGAACAAAAAATTATTTAAAAATTCATATCCAGACGCAGAGATTTGGGATATACACACATATAACTCACATGGCTGCACGACGGTCATATGATGCGTTTATTTTTGGTGACAGCAGTTCTTGTATTTATTTATTGAATTTAAATTTAAAAATCTAGAGAAGCGGAATACAAATATCAAAGCAAATGAAATAGCGAAAGAACTGAACAAATAAAAATAAACTAAAATTATATTAAGAAAGTGTATATGGCGACATAAAATGTCAATGGTTTTATGTGTTTCGGAACTACGGGTATTTATTTTTAAATTCAGATAACCATTAAATCATAGTAATTACTTTATGAAATTCTATTCTAATTTGCATAGCTTTTATTCATATAAAAATATCGATATAATAAATACATATATATGTATATTCTATACAATAATAAAATCTTCGAATACATTCTGAAAAAACAATTTATTTTTATAAAAGTATATCAAATAAAAAAAATTTTAAATTAATTAAGAAATTGTATATTAAAGAATAAAAATGTTGTCAAATTGAATTCATGCACATTACTGGTTACAACCAAGATATTTTGTCCTTAACAAAAAATTCTTCAACAATGGTGATAAAATATAGTTCAAACATTTTGTTCATAATTTATGAACTTTTGGTCGATTATTTGGACCCAGGTCCACGATGTCGTAAGAAATTATAGTGGACCGAAAGGTAGTCACTTACTTTCGTTCACATTGCTTTACGTTTCAAACGTAAGACAAGTAAATACTTTAAGTTGCCATATATGAACTTGAAAAATATATCGTTCATATATGAGAAAAAGCGTTTATATGTACACTAATAGCAGAAACTAAAGCAACTGACTAATATTTTGACATTTCTATAGGAATCTGCTAAAAAAAGAATCCTGAGAATTTGAAGATAGCTGTTTGAAATCCTTGAGATCCTATTAATTTATTAAAAACAGAACTATTGAAAAAAATGTTTATGTTCGAAGAAAATTAAATAATTTAAAATTTTGGTGGCAAAAGCTAAAAATTTTTATATTTTCATACATGTCTTCACAAATATTGGAATATTCGATATTTTAAGAAAGAGCACATCATCTGGAAGGCATTAGAAATATTAATTTATTAATTCGGATTTCCAAAATGATTTCCCAAGTTTCTTTTAATTGGAGGAAATATTTTCGTTAATTCGACACCTGATCCCGTTTTATTTTTCCGTCTGCCCACACTCCCACAGATTCTCTGCTGGATTTAAGACAGGCGACTAGGCTGACACTTTAAATATATTAATATGTTGCGTATAATATATTTAAGCAATTCACACAAGGCCTTGTATCGTTGTATTGAGTGTTTTGTTGGACTAATATACAACAGTGTATGCTTGTTTTTGATAATTTTCGTATAAAAATCCGATACAATTATACACATTTTTTCATATGTTTTTAAAAGTTGTATTGGTTTCGTGCTATTAGTTTATGTAAATGCCATTCGCCATAAAGAAGAATAAAAATACAAAATATTTTCTATGTAACTTGAGCCAACAATTATCATTTCTAAATTATATTGATCAAAATATATTGATACAAATGATTAATTATTTAATTTTTTTCCGTAATATTTTTCATTTTGTAGCTTGAAAATGAAATTACGAATACTGGTATTCTTCTTTTTATCGCTTTTAGACGTTTGGTGTACAAAATACACAATACAGCTCGGCATTGAACGTTCGCAAACAAAAAGTGTATTCAATACAACATACACTATACAAAGTCTTGTGAATTGGCCAATTGAACTTAGTGCATACATCGAAGCATGTGACAGTTTCTAAAATATTTATGTATGTAGAGTTAACTGTGTCTAGTTTTAATAATTAAATGCAAATACCACACTATTTAACTCCCAACTACAAGCTTTCGGTTTTCCTCACAATATTTGGAATAGCCAGACTGTAAAATTAAGTTTAAAAACCTGTATAAGTCGTATTATTTCTAATATTATTTGTCTGTAATTTAAGGCTAATACTGCACAAATTGCAAGAGTATTACTTGGAACTTCGTGGTTTCTAATTAAACGCTTGTTCTGTTGTTTAAAGTTAAAATAATTAATTACTGTTTTTAATATTTTATTAGACTTTCTATTTTCTCTCAATGTTGCAATTATCTGCTTAGAATTAAACCTCATTCCTCTACTCGTAAGATCCCATAATTTTTTAACGTACTATATACAGTAACCCCTCCATTTACGACGTGAAACTTATTTTAAATTAATCATACAAACTACAAAATTTCTTTTAAAGGAGCTTAAAAAACTTATATAAATTTAGTCTTATAAAAAAATTCGTATTTATTAATATAATAAAACTTAAGAAAAAAGGACAAATATGCACCTCATCCAATTGCAAAAAAATTAGTTTAAAATTGCACAACGAATTTAAAAAAAATATATGATAACGATAAGATTTTTATTCTGCGTACATATTACGAAACTAGACGTGTCTGTTACTTTTGCCGACTCAACTCTTTCCTCATCCCACTAAATTTTTCTCAGTCAAAGATTTCAGACAGTATTGTCAATTGAATTTATAAATAAAGAAATCACAACAAATATTCATTTTTCCTCCAAATATTCAATATTTTGGAAATGGGTATAAAATATTTATTTAAAAAAAGAAAAGAAAAATTCTGATGCAAATAAAAAACCGTGAACTTTAAAGGCGATGTTTTAATACCGTAACACTAACCTTTTAAAATAGAACAGCGAGATGCTGCACGAAAACAATTCACAATTTAATTACGCAAAATGTAGATCATTATCACTGAACACGTGTTTCTCTCTCTCCTTTTTCCTTAATATTTGTTTATGTTATATATTGTATAATAATTTTTGTACGCACATAAGTACATGTTTCTTTGTTTATATACGAGTATATTGTATAATACTTTGTTAGAATGTTGGTTTGAATACGTTTTATGTACCGGCATTTGAGTAATCTCTAGTTTGTGTTCTCTTAGTCGTATTTATTTAATGAAAATCGTTTACATGCAATTGTTTTCCTCAGTTTCCTCAGTTTAGTGAGGGAGTGAAACTGAAAGACTGACAAATATATAATTATATCATTACGCAATAAATTTAAGTATTAAATAACTGACTTAGTAGTCGCCGTAGTCTAGTATGTTGTGTGTTGGCTTATTAGACGTAAAGCCAGGGTTCGAGCCCCAGGCCAGACATCACCAACAAAACCAATGTGAAAAAATATTTCTTCGGCGACTTCCTCTCAGCAAATTTGTGGCAAAAACTCTGAGAGTAAATAAAAATTGCCATGAAAAGTTTCTCAAAAATCTGTCATTCGGAGTCGAATGAATGTGGTGTGAGAAACTAGGTCGTAATCCTGAATGAAGGGTTGTAATGACCAATTATGTACATATGTAAGTATGTATTAAATATCGGACTTAAGTTATAATCAATGAAAACGATAAACAGCCTGCATAAATATGTTCACTTTAATCAATCAACATCGATAAATTTGTAAAGCGTTCTTTTTGCTTTCTATTAAAGCATGATTACCTTGATTATATTTATGGATTTCAACCTCGAAAAGTTTATGTTTTACCAAGAATACTATTAAAAAATAAATTCATTCGATTATTATTTCAAATAATGTCCTTCTTACTGTTCTCTCAAATGCAAACATTTAATGCGCAAGCACTTTCTCATAGAGTAATCCGGTCGCACACAATAAAGCAAGTTTGTTCTTTATTTAAAGTAATTTCTAGTTCCGAATATTCAAACTTGGGAATTCTACGTCTTAGCATAATTGTGCAGAGAGATTTCACACATATACTCGACGTCTAACTTTAGGTGTTTAATTTTGTTTCAAAAAAACTTTTTGCCTGCTTTATTATCATCTTGCGAAGACGAGTATACTCGACATAAACAGAGTAAAATGTTTCTTTCTCTGAAACTCTGCTATCAAGACGAAAAACCAAACGTTGTTTGCTGATTTTTTTAGAAAATATGTATTTTTATACAATACTACCTTGTATTTCGGCACCAATATATGGATTCTCTTCTAATATTTGTTTTGAAAGTAATTTTGCTTTTGTACTTGGAAATAAATCAGAAAAATGCTCTCTAAGTAACAGTAAAGATGTAAACGAAGCTAGACTACCAAGTTGAGATTTGATGAATTGTCACAATATAGTTCAATAGTGTTTTCGATATTATCCAGTTAAAGTAAATATTGTCTAAGTTTTAATTTGAAATAAGAATTCTTACAAATAATATCCAAGAGATGAAAAAAATTTTCTTTATCTTACCATAGAATATGCGATTCACTATCATAATAATTTATCTGATAGGGATAGTTATAAATGTATTTGTTTCACAATTTTACTACTTAAAGGAAAAATATATATATATTAAGTACAATTTCTTTTCCTGTTAATAAAAAAATTCACATGACTCTCTCAACTACATATGACGTCGCACAAGAAACTGAGAAATACTTTTTTATTTAAAAGACTAATTATGTAATGCTAATTCCCCAGAAAGTGTTATTTCATCTTAATACAGTCTATTATTTATTAAAAGTGAAGATTTTTTTAAATATCCTTATTTGCCTTTTTTTAGATTTCAGCAGATTGGTTTCTTTAAGACGAGTATACTCGACTTAGACAATTAAAGAGTTAAGTCTTCTAGTTCTCATTATCAACTTCTATTAGAAATAAGGTAGCATGTGAATATGATATTCTATTTACACCATAAAAGATATAAAAATTCCATAAAAAATCTGAATTGGTTCATAATCAGAACTTAACTTAGGTTAAGTTAATTTTTTCTATACTCTTTTATGTTTTGATCACAAAGTTATTATTCTTGTTTTCATTTCGGTGAATTAAATATGCAATTGTATTTGCCTGGATTTAAACTTAGCAGCCCATATTGCAAATTCATCGTTTATGCATTTTTAATTTAAGTTTGACAATCTTTATCATATTGATATATAATTGAAAAGTAAATTTATTCCTTGTTCTCTTAAATTTCAAATTATATCTTGGATTTGACTTGGAGTTTTGTTAACCGTATAATAAACTGTCCGTGACGATGAAGCAAGGATGACTGACGATACAAAAATAATTTTTATTTTTAAGAGCTCAAGTGTTTTAAAGCTTTTGTTACTGTTTGTATTAGGAAGGATGCATATGGTGTGGTGAATTCTACACTTCTGTATTAATGGTGAATATTTAAAGGGGAAATCAGATTTATAGCATATCGAGTTGGTTAGCCATTCACTCTTCGCTTGCTTTGCGTGTGATTAAATTTAAAGGAAAATAACTTAACAGCGTCATAGTTGCTATTGTGATTTTCTATAATGAAATTAGATTTTGTAGCATTCTCTTAAATTTGTTCTCTTTGTTTGTATGAAACAGCAAGATAAATAAGGAATTTAAAATTTTTATTGTCCCCTGATAAATACGGAGTGTTAATGTTGTCAACAACTGTGATAAAATCTCATTAAACAAGATTAAAAAGGTTGCCATTGAATTTAATAATTGCTTGAGGGTTTATTTCTTGTTTTAAAATGTATGACTAATACCAAAGAGATGTTAGATTCTGAAAGACCCTATATTTTGCTCTTAAAAATTAAATAAATAAAATAAAATAAAAAGGAAAGAAGTATTTTTTTAATAACATTTAATCAATATGCCACAAGTAAATTAAATCCTAATTTTTTGTTATCATTTATTAAACACTTTTCTAAAATATCTCCATAAATATACTAATGAATAACGAACTTTTCTAATACATAAATTCGTTATTTTTTTCTTTTCTAACTCTGAGAAATTCGATCGAGTCAAGTGTACATATAAACTAATGATTAAAGTCAACTAAAGTTTTTTCAAGAGAATGATGAAAAAAGCTATAAATAATTGAGAAAACAAAAATTTTAAACATGTATGGCAAAACTTTGCAGATAGTTGCTGAAAACATTACACCGAAATCAACAATTTAATATGCGACTGAAAGATAATACAAGAGTATGCGATCGATTTTAATTTCCCCATTAAGAAGGTCGAACAAAAATAAAAGATGCCCTAAAAGGTTATCTAAACTATTTCATCAAATAGTTAATTGAAAAATTTATGTACAACTAAGGAAAAACTGTCATATTGAGTTGAAGCTTACAGGAGAAGAACATCCATAATGTAAACTTTTATTTGCTTAGAGTTAAAAAACTTTTACCAGTTGTGCTATATAAGTATAATTAAGATATACATAAAGTGGTGGCCTTATAATTAGAAACGACTTAGCAACATGTATGTTTGTTAATTTGTTTTACAGTTTTCACTGTGTACCTGGGATCAATTGCTTTGTTTGGAGGATGTCTTACATACGTTTTTCCATTAGAATTAAACTTAGATTCGTCGCTCCAGAGAACTCTGTTCCAGAAACATCGTTTCTAATTATAAGGCCAGCACTGTATGTGTGTGATTGCTGTTGGTGAGAGTTGATTAAATAAGAAATTATCTGAGTCCATTTACAATATCTGCAAAAATGGTGTTACAGTGAACTCGTGACAACGTGAACTAATTTTTACCAAGGCAGTTCAAATTTTCGAGTTTATTCACGTTATCGAGTACCTATTTAATATATAATTTAATATGAAAAATAATATTTTAATAAGTAAAAATGCTAAACACTATTTTAAATAAATTTTTTTTTTATTAATTGGTCAAGAACTCAGTAACCTAAAGCCAAAAATTAAGTTTTCAGTTCCAAATTTGTCAATTGAAATCCACCTCTTTAACAAAACATTGATGAAACCAGTCATAAAAAATGTTACATGTCATCCATACTGACCTGGGGAATTTGTAATTCACTGAACAAGTAAAGTTTTTGAAACTTTGTGAATTTTTAGATTTTCCAAATACCAGTAGATTAAGTTTGTGGGTCCCCGACGCATTTGAACAGTTATGAAAGTTAATCGTTTTTTCTCCATCCTTGCACCTGGAGCACTTTTTTTCAATGATGACACAGTCTGGCAACTGCTTCAAATATAGCCCGCAGTCATTAGCATTATAAAGCTGATTTTCACAAAGAGAGAGTTCTTCCATTTTTGCTTTTACCTTTTCCTTAAATGGGTCAACAAGTTGCGGCTGCGCAGAAAGCTTTTCTCTGGAAATTTTAAGAAGGCGAACAGCAAACCTTTGCTTAAATTTATGACGCCATCCGATCCGTCACTGGCGTTAAAACCACAATAATTTTCTTTAATTTGATCGTGAATTTCTAAAGCTTTGGATTTTAACATCAGTCCACATACCGGCATTTCTTTTTTTTCGCATGTGAAGGTACCACTTATTAAGGCCTTTTCCATTCTTGAAAATTCAGATGCACGTAATGTTTTACGCTTTCCAGTGCCATAAAGTGTATTATTTACACGATTATTAATTTCCCGTTTTTTCTTTTTAATGGAAGAAACAGTTGCGTTTGCAACTCCATATTTTCTTGCCAAGCCACTAACACTATAACCCTTTTGCAATAACTCAAGAATATCCATTTTATCTTTTAAAGTTAACACTTTAGACAACTAACAGGTCAAAGCTTACATAAACGAGTACAATGTATTTCAAAAATTCTATTATTTTAATACGTGTAATAATATTTCTCATAACGCATTATAATACGGAAAATTTTTGCGAACGCCTTTTCAACAAATATGTGGAAAATTAAATTGATATTCAAATTTCAAGTAATGGCGATGTAGCGAACTCTAATAGAAAAATATATACAACTTTTGAGGATACTTTGAATGAAGAAAATTTAACTTACAACACGGTCAATCAAAAAAGAAATGTAATTATGCGAAGCTAGTGGAAAATTGACCGTATGTAGTCTCACCAGCATGAATAGTCAGTACGTTAGGCGGATTATGACGACTATAATATGGACTTAAATTTTCGAAACACATTTCTAACACTGCACAAGATTTGATAATATTCAATTAAATGATTTGTTGTTGTTTGTTTGTTAATCTACATGTGCTGAAATGGCGAATCTTACTGAGTAATTTCGACGTTGAAAACATATACACTGAAAAACAAAATAATAAAAAAATCCCTCTAGAGGGAGATTTTACGGCAAATCTGTTTCTACAGGTAATTAATCTGAAACGTTCAGGGTGAAACACAATTCTTTTTTTTATCAAAAAATTAACATAATTTGAAAAATAAACAATTCTGTATTTTCATACCGATGTTTACTGAATAGAGGTTGCTTAGTATTTGAGTTTTATTGGTTAACTAAGTTTTTCGTAAATTTGTCATTTGATTTTCGATTTTTAGCTTCGTCCATTTATGGATTCGCTGTTTGACTCTCGAAATATGAGGTTGTGTAGTTGAGCGAATAATTAAAACAGAGGTGTAATATATGAAGAAAAAAAATAAATTAATAATAAATATAAAGATCGGTTTAAAAAATTTATTTTTAAAGAACACAATTTAATAAAATGGTGCATGAGTTAAAAAAATATCCCCTAACAACGGGAGTGGAACCAGCAGCTGAGAAAATATTGCAGTCAGAATTCTATAAAAATTATTTAACAGCGAAAGCCAACTATAAGTGTATGGAAAAAAATCCATTCAAAACCCTTTTTGCGTGTAGTAAAAAATATTGATGAACCGTTCTCATCGCGAGCATCCTTGTCTAGTACGGCTCAGTATGAATGCTAATAGTATGAACCAAAAATACAGTAGTAACGTTTTTACTGACAAAAGTGACGACACTACTCAAAAGCCAAAATACAGTTGGAAACGTATAGGAATATTATAGTGCTAAAACCGGGAAGAAACTCAACATTTTCAACACTGGATTCCGCATCTAAATTGCCCCAAAACGATGATGCTAGCAGGCTGAATTGATTCTCTTTTAGCAGATAAAGATGATGAAACCATCTTTAAAAAAAAAGTCGAGTGAACTACCTCCGATTTATCTCAGGAAGAAAACATCGAACGCAGTGATACAAAAATTAGACTCTACCATCGGACAAAATTAATCCTAAGTCACTGCAATTAAACGCGGAAATATAGAGATAAAGTACAACTCAGTGGTGAAAAATAATAAAAATAGGATGGTTATTACAGAAAAAAAATTTCTATACCTACCAGATGAAAATTGCGAAAGACCAAAAAGTTGTGGTGAAAGATTTTGATGTCAGCATGAATCCAGATAATATAAAAACCGTTATTATAAGTTAGGTATTAAAATTAAAAAAATTTGTCAAAATTGAGTAATGGGGAGAGAATTATACAGCCTATCTTTTTTGTGGAACTGGAACTACCTCATGAATGCTTAGAACCCGTTCAATACCTTTACTGCCAGCAGTTAGGTCACACGAAGACTTATAGTCAACTTTCCGTTCTTTGGTGGTTAATCGACGCATTTTTGTAAATCTCGAAATACTTTATTAAATAAACGTTTCTTCTGGTGAAAGTTGACAGTTTGGGTAGACTGTTGGTTTTGAAACCATTGATAAATATATAACGATGAGAAAGGATACACGTTTTAAAATTATAAACAGAATTTGTTTTCCAAGAGATTTCGATTAAATCCGTGCTTTCATAATGCAAACTTTGGAAGCTAAAGTGATTAGGACGAAAACAATAACACTGGGAATTTTCTTTGTCATTATCTGGCGTTTTAAAATCTGCCGCTAAACATTCTTGGGATCCCAGAAATTATTAGTGGAATTTTAGGAATATGAGATGAAACTCGCTTAGCAGATGATAGAATCCGACTGCCGATTGGTTTGAAGCCTTTTTAGATATTTTCAATACTTTAAAAGTTTCATTCAATTCATACAGAGTGGTTGACCTAAAGGAGTTTAAAACATAGTTAAAAAAACTTCTCATATGTTCTCTTAACTTTCAGTTCTTCTTCTAGCTTTTTTCTTCTATTTATTGTACGATAGCTGCGTTTAGAGTATTTTTGCTGCTTACCTCTTCAGTTCTTCTTTAATTAGTACGTTTAACAACAAATCTTTTACAAATGGAACTTAGTTTCGCAAAAACTAATATCCCACAGGAAAAATATGCTCGTGATTTTATACATATATCTAAAACTAAAATTTAATGAAATTGTATGTACATACTTATGTATACTTAATGTCTAATAGACATTCATAGAGCACTTCAATTATTTTTGAGAGAGATCCGCGCTGTCTAATTATTATTATTGTCTGAAGAGGTGTCATTGTACTGCGTCCTTACGGTCTATTGTAATACCCTCATAAGCCCTACAATATCTCTTTCAAGCCAGTTGCGGTGACAAACTTCAAGATGCTGTTGGGTGTCAACAAGGACAATTCTCTGCCCACTAGCTTATATTCTCTCAGGTATCTTCTCCTGGGAAACGTTAGAGCTTTAAAGATTCCAAGAATGCGTTTTGATGATTAATTTCCATCTTCGTAGAATCTACATGTCGGGTTCGAAACGATCCCTTTTGCTTAATTAAGCCACCCTTACACGACATGTTTTTTACACTGCTTTTTTACAGTGCTTATGTAAAAAACCACAAGAAAAGTCTTTTGACAAACTTTCAATCAAAGCGGGCTCTAATTTTTCATGAATGTTATCAAATGTCTATGTCAGGCACAAACCTTCGTTGGCTCTGGATTAAGTGTGCTCTTATTAGTAGGCTGAAAGAAATATTTTCTGTAATGTATTATTTTTTTAATTGTGCATTTCTATTTTCGCATTTTTCTTTTTGCATTACAAAAATATTAATAAAAACATATTTCATAATAAAGTTTATTGCTTATTTAAAATATATTAAAGTACATTAAAATAAATTTTTTAACACATTTCTTTCACCAACAAAATATGTATATGACGATTGTTTATATGTATGGTATATATGATTGTTTTTATGTACTGAGTGTCATCTATTTTGAATTTATTAATTTTTAAACAAGAAAAATGGACGATAAATTAACTGAAAATACTCGTCTTGTGTTCTTTTGAGGATTTTCGTAGGCCTTAACAGCACAAAATATCACATATGTAAACTCATAAATTTGTAATTAAATATTCCATAAATTCTTTTAAAATTACAATTTGATTTTCTCTTTTTCCCAAAGATGTTCTTGTTTGCTTGTTTCTTGTTTACCACAACAGCTGATCAAACCAAAAAAATTAGTCGCATAAAACGCAATGTGTGTAACTTAAACTTAAATAAAAACGGCATAGAATGCAATAATCGCATGTAACGCATGAAATTTAATAAATTAATTATTAATTAATTAATTTTTGTCTAAAACTATTAATAAATAATAAAAACAACTAATAACAATAACAACTTTAACTTTTTCTTTCAAGAAATTAAAAAATATTGGCAACTTTCAACAGGAAAATTTTTTTATGAGCAGTACGTCCTATTTTGATCTTGTAATATTTAGCTTCTTAGTTATCTCTTGCACAAGAAACTATATTCATTGTGACCGAAAATCACACACATTTCGATTAATATTTAATTATTTAAACTTAAACTTTTCATTGAAGAAATTAAAAAATATTCCAAATTATCCCTTTTTTAACACAAAATAAATCTTTATTTACATTTAATTTTTCTACTTTAACCGCCAGTTTTCACTCTGTATATCTGTTGCTTCTATCACATTTGATTCGCAAAACATTAAAATATTTATTTTCTCCCTCTACGAGGTAGGTTAATGTGCTGCTTTGAGCGTTTTTAAACGTCAAAGGTTTCAATTCTGTGTATATTCTGTGGTTCTACGCGACTGCCTGTGGCGACTACATTGTTGGTTGTGTATTTTGTTCACGTTGTTTGTTGTTATTGCTTTAATTGTAACATGTTTGATGCTTTTGTGTGTGTGTAGCTTTTGTTTATTGTTTTCATGTGAAATGATATTAGGTCGTTTCCATTTGCGTAACAATATATATTACTTATACTTATGGCCATTATTACAACTTGTCGTTAAATTTGGGTTTAGTTAAAGGTATCTTTAGCTAAAGGGAACTATAAAGTTACCTTTAACTTATTTTCGTTATTACAACTTACAGATAAAATTTTTCAAAAATATGGCAGTACCGGAGCAATGACGATAAATCTGCTCAATTATACAAGTTTTTTTTTAACGCAGTGGCAACCGCGGGTATCGTTTTTTGTTGCATATGATCATTTTGTTTAACTTTGAAGTTGCCATAATGAAAATAATATATAATATGGCAAGTTCAAACATAAACTGACCTTTAAATATTAAAGGTAGGATGATCCTCCCTTTAGCTTAACGATCACTTCTATCTTATTGGGTACTCATAATAATGGAAAGCAGTTTATCTGCCCGTTAAAATCTTGGCTTTAGTTAACGGCAAGTTGTAATAATGGCCCTCATACGCTGCTGCTGAAAAACCTATTTCGGAATTTAAACTGGTGGGTAAAATGGTTTCAAGATAGCCAACCAACCAACTCCTAGTATAAAAAAATCTATTTCTTTAGAAAGTTAAGCATCTACATTAATCATTAGCTTTATTAACACATTTTAATTGACTTTTACATACTTCAATGGCAGAGTTTAACTTTTTAAAAATGGAAGCAGGGTTCTCGTTTTATTGCTCATATGATATGCTATTATCGATGCAGAGTGATATGGAATACTCACATAGTTATTGTGAGATACACTTGAAAAACTGAGTGGGTGTTATTTTACTTTATAAAATACATATGAAATTTCAATCCCGAAAATCCTGGGATTTCGTAAATGCTGAAATTCCGGGATTTCTCGCTTGGCATACCAAGTGTAAAACTCAGCATGCAAACAATTCGAAAGTTTCCTCATGTGCTCTGAATATTTCACTCTGTGACTGTCCCAAACTGACTTTCCTCCAGCCTTCAAAATGACGCAGTATAATACCTCTTCTTTCACTTCACTGCAACTATCTAGGTGGCCGTTAAGGAAGGATCTATCCGCCATTCGATTTTTATGTGACGTTGGCCCCTTATTAATATCCCATTAGACTTGGCTACTAGACTCACGCCTTAAATACAGCTCCGCAATACATTTTTTAAAATATTGGTTTTTGTCCAAAGTCGTTCAACCATTTAAGTGTAAAAGACAAATGTTGTCTGCAAATATTTTTGTACAAAATTCAATATAAAGGGCTATGTCCGTCGCATATTTAAATGCTTCAAAAGCATTAGTAGCGCATATACTAATTAAATTTTATTTCCAATACTTTCAATATTAGTAGGGAATGTTTTTTTAGTTTCATTGTTACATGATATTTTTAATTGGTTTTGTCATTATTCTATAAATAAATTTTACTGCACTTAAAATAAAATCCGTTTTTATAAATATATTCATTAAAATTGTATACTTTAGTATTATTTTCTGATAACACCCGCATCCAGTTGCATTAAAATGAAAAGGTCTGCACACGCATGATTCTTCGGAATTCAATCGTAAGCGAGAGTTATTAAAAAGTTGTTGGCTTGAAAAGTTTGAATTAGGATACCTCAACTTAACTAAATATACAAATTTAATGTTTTAAAAGTTTTCTCTCTAAATCTTTAAAAACTCGATTTAATTCGATGATATTATGTAGGCTTTATTAATTTCCTGAACCTCTAAAACCAAATTCAACATACATTCATCCACGTATTTCGTGGACAATCTCCAATGCTATCAACACAAAAACAATTTTTACTATACATTAAAATTTTCATCAATTTTTCTTTTAGTTAAAATAGTGACAATTAGGAATTTCGTATATCTAAAAGAATGAACAAAAATTTGAATTCAGATATGAAATTTTTCTTTAAATCATCTGAATGCAGGCATGTTACCTTAAAGCATTGTAAATTGTGTATATACCAAGTCTGAGCGGGACGAACCATTGGTTTTATTATGGGTTCTACGCTCGCGGGATGCAGAGAGGAAATAATAGACTTTTAGGCACCCAGCTGTGTTAAAATGCAAATAATTGTTTTTAGCATTTAAAATGTTCATTTCAATGTCCGTATTTTAGTCGTTCTTTATGTATGTGGGTGAATACCAAGTAATGTAATTATAAATAAACATTTAAAACGTTATTGCATTATTATAGTGCACTATAAAATTATTCCATCTTTTCACATTTAATTGTAAAACTGGTCTCTGATAAAATGTTTCTTCACAAATGTTATTTATTTAAATTTTACTAGGAATTTAACTCACAAACAATGGTATATTTTTTTATTGTTTACTGTTGTCTTTGGATATATAAATGTATCTTTTAAATTTTTAATTCATACATAACATACATAATTGGTCATTACAACCCTTCAGTCAGGATTACGACCAGCGTTGCTATAGAAAATGTTTAAGACCTAGTTTCTCACACCACTTATGTTGTGTGTGTGTTAATTTTATACATGAGTGCTGGGACCTACAGTTTAAAGTCGACTCCGAACGACAGAGTTTTGAGAAACTTTTCATGGCAATTTTATTTACTCCCAGAGCCAGAAATCTGCTGAGAGGAAGTCGCCGAAGAAATACTTTTTGTATTTTATTTTGATGTCTGGCCTGGGGCTCGAACCCTGGCTTTATGTCTAATAAGCCAACACACTACCTACTAGACTACGGCGACGAAGTAAATTTTTTTTAATTTAATTTAATATATTTTTAATTATTTCTGTTAAATTACTCCTTTAAAATATGTTAAGTTATCCAGGGGTTCTGGATAGCTTTGTCCAAAATATTGGACATTATATGGCTTCCAGGTGACAAGAATACACATAACTTTATTCTAAATCAGCAGCCTCAAATTAACTCGCAGTAAAATTATAAGAATTTTTCACAACTATTTCCATTTGTTGTCTGAAAGGGTTAATTTTATTTTAAAATACTTTATACTTTACCGACGATATTGACGTTAAATTTTTTATATCTTTATTCAATTTTTCCTATTAATTAAAATTATTTTTTAGATAATTAGGGTTAGTTTTAAATTAAAAATCAAGTGAAGTGAAAGTGCAAAAAAAATTAAACAAATTGTTTAAACTGAAATAAAAGAAATGGTAAAGTTATTTCAAAAATACTGTGAAAAGAAATTGTTTTGTTGTTTAATAAAAGAACTATTAAAGCTAAAAAAATAATTTGTATCGACCAACATAGTGGGTAATGATGGTGAAAATGAAGACAGTGATACGAATATACAAGTAGTTCCACAGTCTAAAATACAAAGAACCGTTATTAGCAAATCCTCCAGTAAACTACAAGAGTATATTTAAACAAAACCGTACGTAATAGCAAAAATTAGCTATTGCTGTCAATAGGTTTTTCCATCTTTCAGGCAATTTTTGGGTTCCCCACTAATAAAACTGTTCGTCTTTTGACGCAAACCAAGTAGTCGCTTAATTTTCAAAATCCACAGCGATTAAAACAAACAGTAGTCGGAGGGCATAATGCTTTGAATATATTCTGAACAAGTTTTGCTTTCTGTGCAGATGCATTGTCATGTTGCAATTTACCTCTCCGAGTCATGTCAGGCATCATGCCTGGTTCAAATTGATGTTTTGTTGTCGGTAGCGATCAGTATTAACAGTTTAACCAGGTTTTAGGAGCTCGTACACCACACCTTTCTGATCCTATCTTCCTGCCGAATCAATCTGGTTTTCCAGCCGAAGTTGATGGTTCCCGGATTAACCCAGCCTTTATTTCTTTTCTAAAAATTAATAAATTTTTCATTGCCAGTAACAATTCGATTCAACACAGTTTTTTTCATCGCGTCTTCGAAGTAGAATTTCACAAGTGGTTTTTCGGTTTTCCACCTCTCTGTCAGACTTTTGAATTTTGTCCTGCATAACAATTACAATAAGATGGCGGCGTTTTAACGGAAGTTTGATGTAGAACAGAAAAGGGATCAACATCGAATGCAGGTGGCATGCCTAAAGCAGGATCGTGTGAATATATTCAGCATTTCGTTGTGGAAATAGTGAGGTTGATACGGCTGACCTCTTTAGGCAAAGCAACGGAATTCGCTATTCAAAAGTTAAGTTAGCGATGCAGTTTAGAAAATAGGCTTCGTTGAATACGTAGTGCTCGCACTAGTACAGGAGCCCTCTTAAGTAATCCTATGGCCTCAGGCATTCAAAGCGCATAAAAGAAGGTTGAAGTCGAGAAAGAGACGTAAATGCAAAAGTTAAAAACTACGGATCGCGAACAAATTTCCCGGGATTTCGGGATTGAAAAATTTGCGGAATTCCCGTCCCGGGATTCCGGTGAAAAACACTAGTTGTTATAGAAACGTTAAAAACGGGACATATATCAACGAAGAATGTAAATAAAAACAAAACAAAACACAAAGCAACACACAAACGAACACAACACAATGCAAAGAAATTGGTATACAGACATTTGCACTCATCATCAGTGTTGCCGTTTTTGTTTATTTTTTTTTTTTTTTTGTTCAATGTGTAGATTATTCCGGATTTGGTTATTATTTTTCTTATAAAAACAGCTTTCGTTTTTTTTTGTTAAAATGAATTAATTAGTAAGATTATAATTATTTTGTTTTTTTTGTATCTTTTTTTCTCAATTATAATTTAAATTTGAAAACAATAAAATAAAAAAATGAAATTTTAATTTTGGTTATATTTTTTCTTATTTGGTGATTTCCTCACAAATGTTGGTTACAATATTTTTTTTCGTGGCAACACTGCTCATCATCACTCATGTTCAAATGTCACGTAAAAACGTGGGAGAATTCTGTTTTATACAGATCGTTCCGTTTTGCTAACGAGAGAGAACGTTTCGGTAAGCGTTTACATTGTTCTCCATAGGCTAAAAAGAGAACGTTCGCTACGGTACGTTACGTTACGTGTAACTGCAGCTTAAGTATGAGTACAATGAGTATAAATACAACGTTGACATTGAACTCATACCACTCGAAATATGTTTGATTCATATGCCTACTCATTTAGATTCATAACTTTAGAAAAATACTTATAAATGATTCGAGTGATTCCAATCATTCATCGATAAAAATATATGACTTACTCATTATAAAATATACGTTATATGTATGTGATCCTAAAGAAATCCGAGGTTTTTTTTTATTGGAATAAAAAATAATTTTGAATTACTGAAATCCGGTAACAGATGCAATAGCTACAGATTCCCTTGAACTTTTTTGCAGAACTCACACAAATAACATTTCAAAATTTACATATGAATACTTCAACAGAAGTGAAAGGGTATTAATTTAAAATGAAAAATCAAGATTTGTTGCTAATGCTATATGTCAGCTACGCGCACATTATCATATATTATGTCATTCAAACGAAGAAAGTCGACAGGGATATAAACAACATCGATTGGAAAACTGATTTTGTCAACAACCATATATACGACTAGAATGTTTATCTATCCAAATGAAAGAAATTTAAAACAAAGTACGAACATAAAATACAATACCGACCAATGATGATAAATTTAAAAATAAAATCAAAGCAGTTGATAAATAAATGTCAGTGCAAAGTCTACATACGACAAATATTTTAGTACCTTCTATACTATAAAAATAGCAAAATAAATAAAAATAGTACTATAAAAAATAGCAGCCACAAAAGGAAGCCAAACAATAGGAAGCATTGCACAAAGGCATCGTCAATAGAAGGAACTAAACTCAGAGTATTTACGTATGCATGTGGGTGTTACCGTTGGCAATGGAAACGATGAATAATGGCAGTGAGCACTTCAACAAAATCATACAAGAGTGCCTTTAAATGCAATGTATTTATTGCAAGAATGAGTGACAGTTGTGCTGACGTTTTGTCAGACGTATCACAATTGTTGTCTAATAATTCTTAACAGTAATTATAAAAAAATTAAGTTTGTATTTTATACTTTAAAAATATTTTATTTCATTTCATTAAAATTTGGTGCTAAATTATACTAAAAGGGAAGCGAGCATAAGAGTCTCACACTAATACACTACACTACCAGGTCACCCTTTTTAAAGAACTTTCTCTTACTAATTATATCCACATTATTACAGTTTAAAGTCGACTCTGAACGATACATTTTTTGAACAATTTCTAATGGAAATTTTTGTTTACTCTCAGTTTTTCCCAGAGGACTGCTAAGAGAAGTTCGCCGAAAATATATTTCTTAATATTTAGTTTGGAAGGATATTTTTAATCTAGGGTTTGAAAAACGGGCTTCTGTCTTATAAGTCAACACACTACCTACTAGACTACGGTGAGTTTTAGACTTAGGGCCATTATTACAACCTGCCGTTAAACTAGGTTTAGTTAAAGGTACCTTTAGCTAAAGGGAACTGGAAAGTTACCTTTAACTTACTTTCGTTATTACAACTTACAGATAAAATTTTTCAAAAATATGGCAGTTCCGGAGCGATTACTCAATTATACAAGTTTTTTTAACGCAGTGGCAACCGCGGGCTCCGTTTTTTGTTGTTGTTGTATATGCTCAGTTTGTTTAAATTTGAAGTTGCCATAGAGAAGAAAGAAAGTAATATATAATATGGCGAGTTCAAACATAAACTGACCTTTAAATGTTAAAGGTAGGATGATCCTCCCTTTAGCTTAACGGTCACTTCTATCTTATTGGGTACTCATAATAACGAAAAACAATTTATCTGCCCGTTAAAATCCACCCTTTAGTTAACGGCAAGTTGTCAGGGCTGTTTGCAAAAATCTCGAAGTCATACAACAGGTAAAATGTTCGTTTTGTTGATTGGCGTTAAACATTTAACAGCTCAAAAGTTTTTCAGTATTTCACACACCCTACCGACTGCAGTTAATATATGATTAGACATTAAAAACTTCTTATTGACTAACAGATTCAATAATATTACCATCATCATTTATCACGACCACCAAAACAAATTTTTGGTCGTACTTTTGGAAGTTTGAAATACCATTCCTCCTTCATTTTTGCCCACATATTATTCTTTCTGGCTTATAATATCAAATAGAATTGTTCAGCGCTCCTCAGTAGTAGGCGATCGGATTTAGATTCGGAAATGGAGACATCCAATCGAAAACAAAGATTTTATCCTCCTAACATCATGATTTCCCTATAGCTTCGTTGCTTCGGTATGCTTGCCCGGGGGTTTTTGGCTTATATATTTGTCCAGGTTACAGATAATGGGCTTTACACCGAGGGCTACTACAGGGTAAAGATATGGCACAAGGGGATGGGAGTCAATTATGTTTTTGATTTAGCCTTTGTCTATCAAAAAAATATAATGAACAGTTTTGGATAAACTCCAAACTGCCTAAATATAGACATTTTATGTTTGGCAATTATGTTTGCCTATGGGTTGAAGCGAAAATTATTATTCCTAAAAAAACCTCTAAATTGTAATTAAATTTGAGCGTTTTTAAAACGAACCTGTGTTTATTATTTTGCATTCACATATTGAATTGAAAAAGGGAATCCCCAATTATAAAAATAAAAATCCCCAAATTGTATATAAATAGTTATAACATATGAAGATACATACTTAAGTATGTTTTTTGACAGTCTCTATTTGAAATGCACTTGTTTCATTAGTTTGTATAGAAAAGTGAAATAAACAGTGTTTAAGTTTAAAATGAGTGGATTAGCGCGAGATCGTCACTCTTCCTTCGACCAAAGCTAATTGAACAAATTTTACTTTGTGACTTCAATGATGACGACGAAGAATATAATAATACTTGTCAAAAGAAATAATTTTTTGAAATATGTATTCATTTCAATAAAATCTATAAAAACACTTTCGGGCGATTTTTCGTCATCTGATAATTTAAAAGTTTCAATTAACTGATATTTGTCGTACTTTTACACCCATTTTAAATTTTCAGCCACCAATGCATTTTGGAGTGGCAAAAACACGATTTTTATATTTGAAAATAAGACTTTAAAAATAATGACAAATTTATCACAAATTCGCCAACGAATATTTCAATTGGGTTCACATGTCTTTTTTAGGCAACATCATATATTCTACTCATTATTTCATTCCACATCAATACGTTTCGTAACATCGTGTACAACTACTAGAACTCAAGTTATTTATCTAACAAAATTCCAATTATATTATAATTTTATTAGCTGAGTAACGTAAACAGAATGTTGTTTGTTGCTGTGTAGTGCAACAGACCAGAGTGTCTGTTGGGAAGCGAAGCCACTCTTCTAATTTACCATACTACCCACTAGACTATCAGGACACCCAACCTCATGCTGTTCGCAGAGTTGGTAACTTTAATAAGGTATTTTTACTGGTATTATGTGGCAGATTATAATTTACGAAAACAAAATAATTCACAAAGATTACGCACAGTTTTTATGTTACAAACTATTCACCACAAACTATGCAAGTTGAATTCCAATAATATTGAATCTTTTGTCAGAATAGGTTTTATATATAGAAATTTTTTTTGTTCAAGATCCAAGACTGCATGATTATTACGGCAGGGAATATATTTAATTATTTTATTGAGTGATAAGAGGAAGAAGAGTGTGAAAAATTATTGTTGAAAGCTGTGTGAAATAATCTTAATCAAACTGTAAAAATCTTCATATAGATTTTCGTTTCTAGATTATTATTATTATGACAGTAAAAAGAAAAAGTAGTGAATAGTGTGGGACTCAGCCATTCGAACATAGTATCATACTGTCATTCAGCCAAATTTTTTATAACATTCTATATAAAAATTCCACATCAGTTTTAATTTGTCAAGTAATACATCCCAGCATGGAATGTTACTGTGTTTTCCATACGACATTTTTGTTAACGAAGTCTTGTGTACATAAATACGTATATGTTTAGTGAAATATGTAAAACAGAAAGTTAAAGCAGCAGCCAAATAGCATACAATGTATGTATGCACATATATTTGAATTTTGAAGTAAAATTTTTCATGCTTTAAAAGTCTGTCTGCATGTCTCTGTATTTTACTCCGTTTTTAAGGAATAAAATTTAATCGGAATCTGCATGTGGTTGCCTTTGTGTCGTCATTTTATTAGTGACTTAAGTGAATACAATTTCTTTTATTTTTAAAAAATTCCTTCTATTGTCAACATTTTATTAAATACGCTTACGACGCACACAGTTTGAAGTTTAAATTATAATTAAGCATAGAAATTTATTTTTTTGATTTATTAATTACAATACAATTACAAATTATATACTAATTATATACGTGTGGAGTAACTTGACCATATGCTCGGTGTAGTGTCACAGATCAGAGTCTCTGGTGGGAATCGAATCCACGACCCCCACGCTGATAGTCTAGGCCACTACACAGTAGAACACCCGGGCACACAAATTTATTTTAATTAGTACGTTACATAGACAATATTAAAAACACCGTCATATTTATTTACTGTGGTAAATTAAATACAGGTTAAAAGTTTAATTATAGTATTAATATTCTAGCTTAAATTTAATTTCAATTATTATTTTCAGACAAACTTGCTATCAATAAACAATAAAAAGAGAGAAAACGAAATTCGTCCAACAAATTTAACATATCTACGGAGAAACCTTTTGAAATAAAAAATTAAAGTGGAAAAGTAAAATAAGAAAAAACAAATAAAATTAAGCAGGAGACACAACCAGTATTAAGAAGACATCAAACGAATTCAAAACAAAAGGATTCATCTGAAATAAAAGTAAATAAATATGTGATCGGGAATGGAATGGACAAAATGCAGTGCTACAAATGACCAGACTGTTTTTATTGTTAAAGTGACTGGATACGTTTCATTTAATAAATTGTTTCATTGTTTCATTTGATAAATTGACAAAATACAAGTTCGTCCAAACTGCACCCACAAAGTTTCAAGAAAAAAAGGATGACGATTGCTGTTGTCATATCCGTCTTTATAAATTAATGTAGGATTTTATTTTATGTTCTAATTACAGAATGTAGAGAAGGAGTAAGGTAGAAGACATAAAATAAAATTCCTTAATTTTTGCATCATATGAATCACAGTGAAAATTGTCCCATAAAGGATTTAAATGTACAAAAAACAAACCTAAGAATGCTGTACCTAATTTTAAAATTTAGGGCTCAGTCAGTTATTTGGACAATAGGTAACCAAAAAAATGTAAATGCAATTAAGTATTTGGAAAAAGCTACTATTTTTTATAAAAATAGTAATAAACTCAAGCCATTCTGAAAATGATCCATTTAAACTTGCGTACGTGAAATAAATCACAGAGAAAAATGAAAGCGTTTTCCATACTTATTTGAATAAGCCTTCTAAAGCAAGCTTTTTGCGTATTAGAGGCTTAATTTATTCCGGTCGTCCAAAAGGGGCCTTTTTCAGTTGTGTTTCGTTTGAATGTTTTCTTATTTTAATATAAAGTTTTTGCCACAAGTTTTCGATGGTGATCAAATCTTCTAATTGGGGTTGAGTTTTAATAACTCGATAACAATTGTTCAACAGCAATTTTATAAGAATATCAGCCGTATGCTTGGTGTCATTACCTAAGTACAAATCAAATGTATGTTTTATGTCTGGCATTTTGGTATTTTATGTCCGGTACTCTTTAAACATTTTGAATACTATAGTTTCTTTCAAGAAAAGGCATTTGACCGACACCACACCACACCATCAGCATTTACGACGGTAGCCTGTTAAGGTACCTGTTAAGTAATGATTAATAATCGTAATGATTAGTAATTTGATAATTTTTTTTAATGGTGATATAATGATTACAATTACGATTATTTTTGGTTAATATAGTTAATAATGAATTACGATTACAAAAACATCAAAAATAAATCAGGATTACTGGCGATTAGTCTAAATAATCAAAAAGAATCAAAACCAATCAAAAAATATAAACAAATTATTTTCAATGATTATTTTTCATTATTTTCAAATATTCAAATAATTTGATTACTTTTGGATTACTTTTAATTCCTTTTGATTATTAGACTAATCGCCAGTAATCCTGATTTATTTTTGATGTTTTTGTAATCGTAATCAATTAGTAATTCAAAAAACTTCTTCATAGAAGTGTATAATCATTACAATTCTTTTTAAAAAGTAATGTAATTGATTACTAATCGTAATCGAAATTTAACAGGTATGCAACCAAGTAATTGCGAAATTGTATTTACCGTTTCCCCGGTACCATTTTAAACACACTTACCAATAAATTTACAAAAATCAAACGAAATCAGTTATTAAGAACATGTTTTTGAAATAGCAAAACAAAAAATGTTTTAATGTATATACATTTCTTTCACTAAATAATGATTTATTGTGTTAGAAAATTGACTAAAATAGAAAAATAAAAAAGGAATCAAGAGTAAATGAGATGTCATATATAAATATACTTTAATTATGTGCCAGAGGATATTAAGATTGCAATACAATACAAATGCGTTCATGTTCAGCCTTTAAGAAGTCTAGAGGATTGTGTAACTAGAGTTGGAATTGGTTCTTTTTAAAAATGATGCTGATTTAATTTGGTTTCCGATTTTAATCATCACAATTGGAAATATATTTGTCATACATAAATATAGGATACCTACTAAATTCCAAACAATTTTTATCGCCTATTACAATGAAATAAAAATAAAAGCACCACATCGATGAAACGGTTTCTCTTATAATTTTATTTTCATCATTCACTTTCCTCTATTTATGTACGGCACATTTGTTCGTTTGTCGTCAACCTTTTAATGTGTCCGTCAACTTTAAATGGCAATTATTGCGTAATGAGTTTCAAACAAATTATCAGGGAAAATTTAATAAAATGTTATACGGAAGTCAATCTCGCCTTAAGATATTTTCCATTCAAGTTGAACTAATTTCGTCTACATCCGCTTCTGCATGTGCTTCGACACGGAGGACAATGTATGTGTGCATATATTATCTATGTACAGTGGCTTCAAGAATTATTCACAAAAGTGACAGAAGCATAAGGCCAGGTTAACAATTAAATGGGTTTCTGAAAACAACATCAAATGTCTGGATTGGGCTGCACAACCGCCGGCGCGTAATACAATAGAAATTTTTTGGAATATACTGAAAAATAAAATAAAAATAATAAGAAGTCTAGTTCTACAAAATTTGGAAGAGCTTTGGGTAGCTGTAAATGAAGAATGGCCAAGAGTTGATGAGTATATTTTACGAAATTTAAGCAACAGTATGCCAAAAAAAAGGCTTCAACAAGTTATTAAAGCAAAAGTTGGGCGCATTAAATACCAAAATTTTCTGTTTGAAAATCTAAATAAGGCAGATTAACGTTGCAACGCAAAAGTGTTCGCATTATATAAATTTTATTTTATTTCTTTTTTTTTAATTAATTTAATTTACTATGAAGTATAAATAATTTTTATGAACAACATTGTATTATGAAATATTATTTTATATGAACAGCTGTGGAAGTCACTGTATATAAACATATTTAGGATATTTGAATATCATACTGCTTGAGAGAAAGTGGTAGAAAGAGCATAATTTTTTATTTGTGGAATAATTTAATTCGTCAGTATTTGCTAAAATAGAGAAAAAATTAATTACTTTGAAAAGGATTTTTTTTATAATTATGTATTACAATATTCTCTCTACCACAAAGTATTGAGATACACTTACGAAAAACTTAAAGGAAATAAGGCTCATTCAAAATTACAAGAATGTCCTTTATTTAAATCAAATTTATGAACTTCAAATTTGTAGCTGTTGTATTCTAGTCCAGTTATGAATAAATAAAAACATGTTTTTATGAATGTACAGTTGTTGCACTATGAGAAAAGTTAAGTAAATTTAACGTTATACGACTTTATTTACAATAAAAATATATCAGATGTACCGGTATGAAGTGAGCGGCAAGATACAAATATCTCTACAGGGAAGATTTATTATGAACGGGTCTTAATTTTTTTCTGCATTCGCGAAGACATCTGCCAAACATATTAAGCATACATCAAATCATATTTGTCATTAAAGATGGCGAATTTTGTACTAGAAAACGATGATTTGAGAAAAAGTTTGGAGAAGGGGCACCACTTGAATTGAATCAGAATTTTAAATTAAAAAATCATGGATTAATCCGAGGCAACCATAGATTTTGGGTGCAAAAGCAGATCGATCAGGTGGGAAACAATTTTGTGTGTCTGGTAGAACCAGAAAAATTAAGATCGCTACCGACATCAAAAGAATTTGAGCTATGAATGGGCCACAAAGCATGGCAAGGTAATCTTGTAATGTGGCAATGGACTTGCATGCAAAGCATACCGGTTAAGGATCCAAACAAAGCATTAGGCTAGAAGACTTGGCTTCCTCTGATTACTATTTAAATTCATGGATGGAATTCATTGATGGAACAAGCATTGTCTGAACCGCTTACTTTGAATTCTACTAGGGTGACTAATTGGTTTGCTTTAAAACACGCAACGTTTTATTCCCGTGGAGTTCAAAAATTATTTGAAAGACGGAAAAAATGTGTAGACAGGTAATATTTGAATAAAATGTTGTTTACTTTCCCATTAAAAATTGTTTTTTTATTTTCACAAAAAAACACGCTTTTCATATTGATTCCCCTAAGTTGAATTGATGTTAAATACTGTAGTTCACGGATAAATACTTCCCGAATAAATGAGTTTCACTCTTAAGTAGGTCCGAAGCAAAGTATTTTTCCTTGTTCGTTTATTTTATGCAAATATTTCTCGCTTAACTGCAGCCCGCTTTAGTGCCTTACACTCTTAAATGTCTCGGAAATTGGGCTACAAATGTAAATAACTATGGAAACTTTTTGGTTTATTGCACTAAAATATTCTTAATGATTTAGAATTTCCACAGCCTTAGAGCCATCAACTGTTCATTTTAATTATTAAATGCGAGCCCGTGGTTCATGGCCCAGCTCAGACATCTCGAACAAACTAAAATATCAAAAAATATTTCTTTAGCGATTTTTACTGACCAGTTTTTTGTCACTATAATTCGATTTGTAATGCAGACTCAAGGTTTGTAATGACCAATTATATTTGTAAATAATATTTTATGGGGTTGAAGCCGTCACAATATCAATTTATATAAGCTGAAACTAATCTTGTAGGTAAGTATGTATATTAAAATGTTTGCCAGTGGATGTGATTTCAGCACGAAGGAACGGGGAATCGAGAAGTATGCAGAATTATAAATTTATACCATCAATTTATCTGTTTGTGAGACATGCGAAGTGCCATATACAAGCGTAATAATTTAAAACGCAATGCTTGACAAGAAATTGTGAAATTGAAATAAAAAATTTGCGGTGCGCGTATATCTCTAAGAAAAGAAAGGTAGATTAGTCGAAGAAATCTAGGCCTGCTGCAGAAAGGCATTTATTCAACTATGAAAAGTTTCAGTTTTAAGATTCCCCTATAATATGTAGGACAACTGTAAGTAATTTTAAATCACGTAATAAAGCTGGAAAATGAAAGCGAAGTTGTGCAAATGAAAATGAACAACACCATTATGAAAAATGCAGTACGGCAATTGATGCCTTTAGATAGAAGGCAAATCGATCACCAATTAAACAAGAGGAAAATACGTTTATTGCGTTTGGTAAATCAATAAAATAAATAACAAAATAAGAAAATGATAAATTAAAAACAGCCATGAAGAAATTATTTATAAAATTGTTTTATTTGTTTTTATTTTTTGTTAGAAAACTTATTACTTTGTAAATAATTTTTATGGAATTTGTTTTGTTTATTTATTTGCTTTTGTGGTTTAATGAATTACAATAATTTTATGTATTTGTTAAATTAACAATTAAAATATTATTAAAATTATGTTGAACATAAAAAATATCTCTTGAAGTTCTTTTGGTGGCTCTGAAAATAGCCGATTGGCGCGGTAAATTTATTTAGTGGTCCTGAAAAGGACTGATTGTTGCTATAAATTTGTTTATAATATTGTTACATGAACATGATTTGCCAGGTATTTTATGCCATTAGAATAGAAAATCACTGTTAGTAATAAGGAGTTTATTTCCAATTTTTCCTCATATCATTAGCGAATGTTGAACTTGAATAGGTAACGCCGTTGTGGTTGATGGTAAGTCTGGAATATCATATTCCAGATTACGATAACATGGGATTATAATTATAATACATACATACATACATAATTGGCCATTACAACCCTTCAGTCAGGATTACGGCCTAGCTTCTCACACCACTCATGTTGTGTGCGTTAATTTTATACGTGAGTGGCGGGACCTACAGTTTAACGTCGACTCCGAACGACAGATTTTTGAGAAACTTTTCATGGCAAGTTTATTTACTCTCAGAGTTTTTGCCAGAAATCTGCTGAGAGGAAGTCGCCGAAGAAATATTTTTTTTTTCATATTTAATTTTTGATGTCTGACCTGGGATACGAACCCGGGCTTTACGAATAGTAAGCCAACACACTACCTACTACACCACGGCGACTTATAATTATAATTCCTCTGGCAAATCCTACTCTCTCCTGTAGATATTATATATTGCAAAAAATTCTATGACTTAGCAGAAGAACATTTTTGTAAGAAACATCACAAAGGCTCGCAGAAAAATGTAGTCAAATTGCAATTCAATATTTTTTTTTATACAAAACTAACAACTTTCGTTTACTACGCTTTCCCTAATCACAATGAGCAAACAGTTCAAAATCATAAAGTTTAACCGGAATAAAATAGCTTTTAACAAGTTGTTCTTATATGCACGGGTGTGTAATATTAAGTTGGACAAATATATGGTTTACCACTTAGTGTATTAACATGATCCGAACAGGTAAGAGTACTGTTAAAAATTAAGCCAAAGTTCTTGATTTAAAGAAAATTCAGTTGCCATACAACAAATCACAACTGGTAATGTTGTAATGTTTTTCAGACCTACAAACATACATGTTTAGTCGTAAAGCCTCTTAAGGAAGGCTACTGTCAGGTGTTTGCAGGTCTCTACTATATCGTATAATTTGGTGATATAGTCAACAAAGCGTCTACAATTTTTATGTTCACAGTTGTTGTTGAATTTACATGAAGTTTGATAACATTACAGATTCAAATGCCAAAAAAGAATATAAAAAAATTGATTGGATTATTTATTAAAAATATACATATTGTAGGACAAATTTAAAAAAGAACAGAAATATTTAAATAAAAATAGTAATAATGCTTTGATTGTAACCATTTGAGATGGCCGACGAAAATCCTCTACCGAATCCTCCACGTGGGTATCGGCTGGTAATGGTGGTTGCCCGATGGGGTGTCCGCCAGCTAAGGGGGGAGTCCATACTCATTTGATCCTAGGATCGGATGAATTCTGGCTCTCACCATAGGATAGAGGTATCGGCTGGACTAAGGCGTTACACGACCCGTGCCGAGAGTCAGCCTGGCTGGGGGCCCATCAAAAATAGCCCAGTCGCTAACGGAGTATCCTGGATACCAAGCGACCTCCAGGATTAACCAGCCTTACCTGGGCACAGCGGATCCCTGCTCAGGTGGACCATCCCCTTATCCGCAACTCGTGGGACCAAAAATGAAGGAAAATGATAATAATACAGAAAATGGTAATAAAAAGTCCTCTCTGGAGGCCGAGAACGGAACTCGTAAAAATCCGCGTACGGGTGTTAAACCAACGCCCGTCTCAACAAAAGAGGTGAAGGAAGTGGTTAATGCAATGGCAGGCCAAAAACCTGAAACCTCAAAAAATGCGAGATTATTACTAGCCAAAAGCGTTGGCCTTACCAAAACTGAGGTTGCTGCGAAAGCCGGATCCACATTCAGCAAAAGCGGCCTTGGAAGTGTAAAGGTTGACGCGGCACCAAAGAACTTAAAAGATTCTAAACAAAAATACAGGAAGCGATTAAGTGCTAAGCGGGTCCTCAAACGGATTTCAAAGATCCCAGAGGGCAGCAGAACGCCGCGTGATACGCAATCGCTAGCCTGGGCTAAGGAAAAACTGGCCGAATTAGATAAGTTGACAAACAACGAGACGGCTGTGAAAAGACAGCGGTCTGCCGAAAGTGACACACCCGGTGCGAAGAAACAAAGAAGCTCTCACCGCACCAACATAACGTACAGCGATGTACTAAAAGATAGTATCGAGATGGCGGTGGTCGATCGCTCAGACCCAGATGGTAGCATCACACCGTCAAATTGGAGACTAGTTGAGGACGCCCTGGCAGATAATTTCCTAGATGTGATGGAGGAACATCCCGGGCCAGTACCAGTTTACCAAATGTGTGGCTGGCACCAAGGACACGTTAAGCTGGTAATGTGTGCCGATAAGCGAGCTCTGGATCTTTTCTCCATCGCTATATCAAAGATGGGAGAAATCTGGCCGGGCGCCAAGTTAGAGGTGGTGTCGAAGGATGCCATCCCAAGCCGACTGCGAACGCGCTCTTGGATACCATTGAATCCAAAGGAGCCAGAAAAGATCTTAAATATGATCAAAATGTGTAATCCGAAGGTACCAACTCACAATTGGAAAATTGCTAAACTGGAGGAGCGCCATGGATCTCGTTGTGCGACTATTATAGTCAATCAAGAATCCCTGGAGCACCTGGCGAATTCCAATGGTGTCTTGGCCTTCGGATTTGGACACATCATTCTAAAGGTCTACAAAAAAGACAACCGACCCATAGAGTCAGGTGATAGTGCCCCCCCAGACGCAATATCGCAGGACGAACATATGGACGTCACGGATGAGGAAAAGGATAAGGAGGACCTATCGACAACCTCGACACAGATCCATACCCGATCCAGAGCCAGTTCTTTTTCTTCCACTGGATCGGATATGGCATCGGATTTTGGGATGTTGCTTAGGGAATCCGAGCTCCTAGAAGAGGATAAGGAAGAGTTAGACGACCAAGGTCTAGACGAAACAATGGTGGAGGAGTAATCCAGAGAAATCTCCACCACTCTAAAGTGGCTTCCGCCGCACTACTTCTCCGACTGGCGAACAGAGGAGAAGACATAGCCCTAATCCAAGAACCATGGTCCATAGCCAACAAGTTTTGTGGATTAGGGCACAAAAATTATAGGCTGGTCCATGCCAAATGCGTAGGTAGGCCCAGATCCTGTATCCTTATTAAGAACAACTTAATGGCATATTTGCTTCCAAATTTCAGCAATGAAGATCTAACCACAGTAACGGCGGAGATCAATGGTAAACAACACTGGATCTGCTCCAGTTAGATGCCGCATGACCCAAGCAGTCACCCACCACCAGATCCAGTGAAGAGACTGGTTATTGAAGCTAAGTGCGCAAACGTTGGCCTGCTGATCGGCTGTGATGCCAACTCTCATCACACTATATGGGGCAGCACGGACGTCAATGAACGGGGTGAGTCACTTTTTGATTTTATTATCTCTAATAACTTAATGGTTTGTAACACGGGTAATAGGCCCACATTTGTAACAAAGAATAGAAGAGAGGTTTTGGACATAACCCTTACCTCCGGCAATATTTATGATAGCGTCAGAGATTGGAGGGTCTCGGAGGAACACTCCTTTTCTGATCACAGGTTTATTGAATTTTCCCTTGGTAGGGGGAACAGTACTGTAAGGGCGACTAGGAATCCTAGGAACACGAATTGGGATCTTTATGATCGCCTTGTCAGTCTGGGCTTGGACCCACTCACACGCTGTAGAATAGACAGTATTTCTGAACTTGAGGCTACAGTAGCTAAATTCACAAAGGTCATAGCAGGGGCTTTTCACAAAGCATGTCCGGAAAGGGTCAACAGGGGTGTAAGAAAACCACCCTGGTGGGACCGGGATCTAGACATGCTCAGAAAGGAGTCACGGCGACTTTTCAATGTGGTGAGAAAGTCTGGTAATGCAGATCAGTGGAGGGACTATAAAGTGTCTCTTGGAAATTACAAGAGAGTTCTAAGACGGGCTAAGAGGGACTCGTGGAGAAATTTCTGTGACAACATGGAAACTATCAACGAAACTTCTAGGCTAAGGAGAATTCTCTCGACAACATCCTTTATACCTAATGTGCTGCAAAGGGAGGATGGCTCATGGACCAACTCTGAGAAGGAAACTTTGGATCTTCTTGTGGACACCCACTTTCCACCAGGACAGGGTTCGGAATGCGAACAACTGTTTCGGGGAGTGAATCACAGTGGGACTACTGTTCGATCATGTCTGCGGACGCGATAAAATGGGCGATTGACGGATTCAAAACGTTTAAATCTCCGGGACCGGACGGAATATATCCGGCCCTCTTGCAACGTCTGAAAATGGAACACATCGGAATGCTTGGGGCGATGTTTGTGGCCAGTATTCGGATGGGCCATGTACCGTCGGAATGGTGTAAAGTGGGGGTAGTCTTCATACCGAAGGCTGGAAGAAACTCTCATACTACACCCAAAGACTTCAGACCCATAAGTCTATCCTCCTTCTTATTGAAGACCATGGAGAGACTCGTGGATGTGAATCTGCCTCAGACCTTGGATGGAAATCTCCTTTCCAGGGGACAACACGCATACAATAAGGAAAGGTCTGTTGAGACTGCCCTGCATAGCCTGGTGTGCAGAATAGAGAAATCGCTAGCACAGAAGGAATACACTCTGGCTGCTTTCCTGGACATCGAAGGAGCCTTCAATAATGTGGAACTTCGCGCTATATCCGGGGCGCTGGCAAGGCTAGGTGTACAGACAACTATGATGAACTGGATATCTAAGCTACTTTGTTGGAGAACAATCTACCCCGCACTTGGGGGCTCAAAAACGACCAGGTGGAGTACTTTCTCCTCTTTTGTGGAATCTGGTGATGAATGAGCTACTAGTGATACTGGAACAAAATGGATGTGAGGCAATTGCCTATGCGGATGACATTGTTCTTGTGATCTCCGGAAGATTTGTCGACACTATCAGAGATAGGATGCAACTGGCTCTGAGGAGTGTCTGCGGGTGGGCATCTGATCGTGGATTGGGTGTTAACCCGGTGAAAACGGAAGTAGTACTCTTCACGAGAAGGTACAAGCCACCGAGTTTTCGTCCACTGAAACTGAACGGGACGGAACTGAAACTCAAACAGGAGGCACACTTTCTAGGACTCATTCTGGATAGGAAGTTGTCTTGGAAATCGAACATCATTAACAGACTCAAAAAGGATTCCATTGCCCTGTATGCTTGTAACAGAGTGTTGGGGAAAAAATGGGGCCTAGGACCTAGGATGACTCACTGGATCTACACAGCGGTGGTCAGACCTATCTTGACCTACGGATGCCTAGTTTGGTGGGAATCCCTTGAAAAGAAGACTAATTTGAAACTAATACAGCGACCGCAGAGATCTGCCTGTATTATCATCAGTGGTGCCTTGCGCACTACACCTACGTCGGCACTGGAGATAATTTTGGGCCTCCTTCCGCTTGACCTTTTCTGTAGGGGAGTGGCTGCTAAAATAAGTAAACGTTTCTGGGCGACTGGACAGTGGCATGACTCGGATATCGGCCACGCAAGGATCCTGAGGGAAGTTGGAGCTGTCGGGAGCAGTGACTACATGACACCGAGGTACAACTTCACGAGGAGATTCAGGACATTGGTTCCGGAAAACCGGGCCTGGAGGGGTGGTGTGACCCACTTATTAAGAGACTCCGTACAAATCTACACCGACGGTTCTAAGCTGAACGGAGCTGTTGGGAGTGGAATTTTTTCGGAACCGGCTGGTATAGCTCAGTCTATAAGGCTGCCAAACCACTGCAGTGTCTTTCAGGCGGAGGTGGTGGCCATACGGGCTGCGGCGAGTATTATTGGGGACGGAAGGGTCTCCAAGCGGAACGTCACCATACTTTCTGATAGCCAGACGGCTATCAAGGCTCTGAGTTCTAATGTGATGAACTCCAAGACGGTGTACGGCTGTCGCAAATATCTCGACGAGATAGCGGAACGTTATGATGTCCATATCGTATGGGTACCGGGGCACAGTGGTATTCCGGGTAACTGCAGAGCTGATGAACTTGCCAGGCTGGGCACGACCATCGAACTCTCCGAAGAGTTCTCGAATCTGGGCATGCCTATGAGGACCTGCAAGCTCATAATTGATAATGCGATCATCGATTCCGTCAACGACAGGTGGGCGGCCTCGGACACGGGTAGAACGGCTCGTAAAATCTGGCCAATGCTGGATGAGGGGCGCACAATGAGCCTACTTAAACTCCAAAGAGGCGCGCTCAGTGTAGTTGTCGGTGTCATTACGGGACGATCTGGAAGAACTGTCAACGATTGACATTGGCAGCCTGAATCTCTTCATCAGGAGCTCCGAGTGGTTTCGAAACTAGGGGATAACGGATAACTGTGGTAGCACAAAGGGCCCAATGCGGCCTAAGTGAGTCCTACCTACCTAACCATTTGAGATAAAATTTCGAATATTGGAGAATTTGTGGAGTCAGTTGAAGGTTATGTGAGGCCTTTTGAAGATTTTTTGATAATATTGGCGGAAAACTAAAAAAATGGGGCATTTAAACAACAGCATCCAGAATTTTTTTGGAATAACTGCAGGCTATATTAAATGAGTAGTACCGGGAGGTACACCTTTTAGCAACAGTTTTGGTTAAAAAAATTCAAGTGTGCCTTAAAAATGTATTAAACGGGAGTTATTGCCACATGTAAATTAAAACTTTTAGTACATACATACATATTTACGACAATAAGTAAAATTTAGGGCAATGTTTTCTGTAACATATCTCTATTTGTTTCAATTCTATATCATGCTACAGTAATACTGCCTGTGAAACACTGGCAGAAGAATTTCAACAATAACAAAAGGTTTTATGCAATCGAGTTGTAAAAAACGATAAAAATATAAAAAAATAACAATTTCTACTCGCTTTATCTAAATTTTATTCTGTTCCCAACTGTACTAGTGTAGAAATCTACACAGTTAAAAATCAAAAATGTAGACTACAATTATCAACGTATACTAGAAAATCAGTGGTTGTAATGTCTTCATAAGAACCAGCCAGTCCGTAGTTCAAAGGTCAGTAGTGTAGACCACAATTACCGAAATGTACTATTGGATCCCTGGTTCCAGAATTATACCTAGCTACTTAATCATTAGGGGTCTAATATTACTAGGGAATTTTAATAACAAGCACATGTGATACGTCTGTATAAGTCTTACCTGTCGCATAATTCGTCAGTTTACTGTTGACAATGTCAACAATGTTTTAGTCTTGAAAACGACATTTCCTAAACGGAATATAGTAGAGAACGGTTTGAATACTTTATCATGAGCTTTGAATGCATTCAGAAAATGGAGTACATTGTTGCCAACTCTCACAAATTTATTTTAAATTTGAGTTTTTTGAAAACAAATCTGTGGTTCCAAGCAACAACAGCCAAAGTCGAAAATGACATTTTTGAAAAAATCAGAAATAAATGTAATGGAGGTTCATGACAATTTAGGTCAAAATGTTTTTAATAATAAATTAAAAAAATAAAGATATTGATAGAGAAATAGGGATTACACGTAAATAGTTCAGTTAGTAGAGTAGCATGCATGATGCAAAATAATTTAAGTCGACAGAAGTTGTTATTGCTTATGCCCACAGAAATTTGAAAAGCGAATGCAACGATATGAAATCATTTCATTGAATATCTTCTCTTAAAGTCACCTATCATTCCTAAGCGCAATGAATACAGAACTAATGGTATGAATGGTTAGCAGTCCTATTGAACGAAACCAAAAGTTATTATTCAGAGTATTTTATTTATACATATTACAAACACAAAAAAAAATATAAAATTGTATGTTTTTATTAATGTGAGAAATGTTCTGCCATTTAAAAATAGAGTATGGAAAAGACAATCACAAAAGACAAATTGTTGTTGAATGCATTGCAAAGCAACGAATGTATAAATGTTGAGAAAAAACGTTTCAGTTGTCTGGTATTGTCACATAAACAATTTTAATGGGCATGTGTTTGTTTCAGTTTGTCGGTAAATATCGATAAATGCTGTTGGTCATTTTAATAGCACAAGAGACGTATACGTATTTGCAGCCTTATATTATTTGTTATTGTAATAATTAATTGTGCGTAACATGTAACAAAATATTATTTTGCTTTATACTACAATGCATACTTTTATACATACTTATGTATTCGATTACTCATTCTCATACAAATATATTTCCATATTGTTATATAGCTAGACGTCAATGACCAACTGACCGATTTATGTCAGAAACACACACAATTCCTGTATAAAAATGAGGATGCTGCTCATTGACGTGTTTACATATTACGACAGCAACGTAATAGAACCTTGGGGAATTATTTATTTCATACAAATGAATGAAATGCTTTTTTGTTTATTGTGATGTATTTCGTTCCTTTTTTTTATTTATTTATAAATTTTTTTTTTTAATTTACAATAAACATCTTTTAAAATTAATTACATTACATATCTAATATTCTTAAATGCAAGACGCTGATATTTTAAATAATTTCGCTTCAATAATTCGTATAAAAATTTTATTATGCACAATATTTATTGAGGAACCGTTCTGATTTTTCAGACATCTGTATTAACTCTAGCCAAATCAGAATTTCATTTCTTTTTTGAAGAATTTTAGGAGTCATACAATTTGTTTATTTTACGCAAAATGTCAATTTCCCACGCTTTCTTGATTTAAGTTTATACCACCAATTTGTTGCCCAATCCAATCAATTTTACTACCTTCTATATTGGAAATTTTATGTTTTTATGTGATTTTGGCAAACTCTTTTTATCCATGGACTAAAATGTTTAGAGAGCGAGAGACGTGAAAGCGAATGACCGAAAAAAAGTTCACAAAGTTTTTATTTCGTAAATATGTACTACTTTTATTTGTTATGGTCTTAAGAAATTTATGTAACTTTTTGTGAAGGAAGCGTATTTTAATCCATCCGTAATGGTGAAATACCTATGACTGAGAACACAAAAATCGTTTTCATTTCAATTCAGTCACAGAATGTTAAAGCTTTTGCCGCTCGTGGCTTGGAGAAAGAGTTAAAGGAGCATTTGAGTAACGAACTGGTGAATTTTGTTTTCTGTATGTGATATGGTGAATTTTTGATGGTGAAATGAAACGTTATGGTATAGTTTTAAATGTGTATGACTTTGATAAGTAAAAATGTAGGAAGTAGCATCATAGCTGTCATACAAATTTTTTAAATAAAACATATAAGTATACACGTATACACATACATAATAATATTTGTGCTGGCACCGGTAAACATAAAGTGTTAATATCGTCAACAGTTGTGATAAGATCCCATTGAAGAATCTAGAGAAGAAGCCATGGTTTATAATGTATGCTCCTGGCAATTTTTTTACGCTTTCATGTCACATGTTTGTTTCAATTTTTGTTTAAATATGCAGATGATAAGAAGTATAAGCACATTGTGAGATTAGGTTTTGTTTGCTTATCATCAAGAACATATAATTTGCAGTAACAAATACATACATTCCTCTTAAAAATGTTTCGTGAGAAAAAAGTTAATGCCAAAAGTGTGCAATAGTGAAATCAAATTTATAGACATCATTTTATTTCAAAAGTCTATACTTTGTAAACAATGTCAGGCCAGTGTCCAATCATTTAGTATCAGCAATAGTATTGATATTACAGAGCAACTTACCGATCAAAATTCGTGTTTCTAACTTCAGACTATTGGTCAGTGCGTCAATCAGGTGTGCAGATCTTATATACCATACTCATGATTTTTCTTGTTATTTGGTTCTACAGATTCGTGGATTGAATTTTCTCTTTCCCTTTTCAATTTCGTTGAATTTGTATTCGATTTTCGTATTGAAATACTTTTTTGTGCTAATACTCAGTCTCTCAGGAACAAACCAGCTATAATTCGAGCCTTGGAAGACAACATTACAGTTTCAGCTGGTGATATAATGGTCGAATCGTTTGGTATAGTATACTGGACTTAGTCTATCGGGCAATGTGTTGCCTTACTAGAGGAGAGGTCGTGATTCAACCCCTGGATTAAACATCTAGAAAACGAAATATGAAATAATATTTCTTTCCGTGAATACCTTTCAGTAGCCTTTTGATAAAAAGTTTGAGAGGTAAATAAAATTGCCATACAAAATTTTTCAAATCTGTCGTTTAGAGTTGACATTAAACAGTAGATCCCATCGCTCATTTATAAAATTAACACACATAACATGAGTGGTGTGGAAATCCAGCTGGTAATCATGACTAAAGGATTGTAATAACCGGATGGGATACTTAGGACGGAGAGGAGAGCTAAGTTTTCATGAAATAATATAAAAATAATATACAATGTATTCATTTATTGTTCAAAAAAAATATGTCACTGACTTTTCTCTTGTTTTTTTCCGAATTTCAGGAACAAATAAACAGCAAGTGGAACAAATTTAATTATTTTGACCCTCAATTTTCGTATTAATTTTTCGTATAAAATAAAAATTTCGTGGTTTACGCCTGTAAAGTTTTATTAGAATTAGACGTAACGAGTTATTCCATAATCTGAAATGATATAAATGCCCTGTCTACCTGTAGAAAAAATGTAATTATTTTTGCCTTTCTAGTTATTATTTTATATCGTAGTGCGCACCAGTTAAATTTCATTAAATTTTTACACTTCGAATCATACCTTTATATTCAAGTAAAGGAAGTAAATTACACAATCCTTTGTTTCTGCTTATTATTCGATTCTTAGATTTATTTTTTAATGGAAATTCAAATACAAAAGCTGTCTGTCGGTTGCAAATATGTAAATTATATTTTTATTTAAATACAATTCTCATCTCTTTTCTTTTAGCATACCTTTAACAAACTCATCAAACTCAAAAAGAATAGTCGGTTATAGTGCTTCTGACATCCGATAGTAAATATATCTGTTAATATTCTTTTGGGAAGTTTTCCTTTACTATTCGACTAAATGATGTTGTATTGGAAAAAGTCCCAAAGGATATGGAGCCATTGCCTAAGTTTTATTCAAAATTTCACATTTGCAAGTGATTATGTAAAGGAGGTTAGCAAAAGAATAACTTCCTTCCAGCATACATCATACACATACCAACATGTAAATTAATGTATACATTCATATTTATGTATACATATTTGTGAATTACAAAACAAAACAAAAAAAAAAACAACTTGCACATAAAAACACATGAGAGACTTCGAATCCAAACACATAACATTTAAATCGTTTCCATTTGTTTCATGATCATGTATAACATGATTCTTTTTTTTTTAATTTTGTAGATGTTATTGTAATGAAAATAATGTTTTTTTTAATTTAAATTCAAACTTAAACTACAAGAATTTAATTTAAATAATGTTACAAATATATCATATTAAACAAAGAAATTCAAATTTTTTTTGCCAATCAATTAATTTAAAGCATTCTGTAAAATAATTTTATGCGGAAATATTACCTGATCAATTAGCAAATCTATGCATATAAGAAGTCGTGTTGGCTTATTAGACGTAAAGCCAGGGTTCGAGCCCCAGGCCAGACATCAAAACAAAATACAAAAACTATTTCTTAGGCGACTTTCTCTCAGCAGATTTCTGGAAAAACTTTGAGAGTAAATAAAATTGCCATGAAAAGTTTCTCAAAAATCTGTCGTTCAGAGTCGACTTTAAACTGTAGGTCCCGCCACTCATGTATAAAATTAACACACACAACATAAGTAGTGTGAGAAACTAGGTCGTAATCCTGACTGAAGGGTTGTAATGACCAATTATGTATGTATGCATATAAAATGGACTTGGCACTGGTGTTAAAAGTTCTATCTTGCTTGTTTTCTGGGTACTTGAGTATACGGGCTCTAATTTGTTTTACGCAGTTGAATTGAGTGTTTACTAACTGCTACATTCTCTGAATTTTTTCGTTTATGTTACTGAAAATTCGTGTAAGATATTTAGAAAGGAATCATAAAACCCGATTTAAGCATTAAAGTACTGGTTACTAACCTTAATTGGCTACAACCAAACATGTTGCGAAACAAACGGTTGCAAACGTGAAAAGTATAGATACAGTGAATTTGCAAAACTGTTGGATATAAGTATTTGCTTCAAATATACTGGTCCATTATACGATAACTGCACTGAACAACGGACTAAATCATCCAAGTATGCACTGAACGGCACAGATCTAGCGACAAAGTTGGATGTTATATAAAATATATACATATAAAATGTAAACCCTGTTCGTAAATGTTACGTAAATAATGAGATACTTGACTGTGGAAGAAAATTGCTACTTGGAACTGTCTACAGATCTAGTAAAAATTTTGATATTAAACCCCTGATCAACGAATTATCCAATATCGCTCTTATGTATTGTGGTGTTATTTTAACTGGTGACTTTAATTCAAATTATTAATGGACAAAGAATTAATGTTGGACATGATTGCTATAGGGTTGGGAATTATAAACACATTTTACAAATTCTTGCGTTAGGCTACTTGACCTTTTCTTCATTGATAATCGTTCCCGATCAGTTTTTCCAGACATAATAAAATTTTTTGATCTTACGACTTTAAAACGTCTTCGAATGAGAAGAAAATAACTTTGTTAAAAAACATTGCCTTTCTATCTTTTGAAAATGAACTAATTGGTATACCTTCGAACCTGTTTCTTATAACGCCAACCGTTGATGAGCAGATACATCTTTTATTTATTTATTTATTTATTTTATTTATTAATCATAGCACAACAAGATAATAATCTTATAAATGAAAGTGCTATGGGAGGACATCAAATAGGAAAAAGTAATAACAAATCGCTCATTATATGAGTAATGAATTGTTTCAAGTACAGTATAAATAAAAATGAATAAGAATAATAACATGATTTAACCTCAGGAAATAGCAATCGATACAAAAAATTAAGATAAGAAAATGAGTATTTATAAAAAACTAAATTAGGAAAGATACAAATATAGAGAAAAATACAAGCAAGGAAATATATTCATATAATGAGATACAATGAAACTTAAATAATAAATTAGAAAAATGAAAATAATTAATCACTAATAAAAATTAAGAGTAAAAATGTATAAACAATCAAAATATGTTACAAACTACTTAAACAGATTGTATAACTCCTTTTTGAACTTAGTTGCATTGCCTATGTTCTGAATATAATTAGGTAGTGCATTCCAAAGACTGATGGTGTGTATAAAGAACTGTCGTTTCGACAAAAGAGTCCTATGCCTTAATTGGATAATTTTCCTACCGCGGTTGGATCTAGCAAATCTAATCCTGCTAAATAAGTATACTGGCTGTTCCAAAGTAATAATCTTATGGAGGAGAATTAGGCACTTAATATTCAATAGATTATCAAAATGAATACCACATATCTGGTAAGAAAATTGTGATATATGGTCCCGACGTCCCTTAATAAATACATATCTGGCTATATTATTATAAGCCAAGTTGAGTTTCCGCCTATCATCCGCATCACAGTTTGCGAAAATTTCCGATCCATATAAAAGAACAGGAATCAAAAACGTTTTTGCCAGTTGCAGGCGTATAGCAAAAGGAGTCGAATCTATAACAGCCCATAAGTTCCTAAGCATACCATAAACTTTACCAACGATGACATTAATGTGGCTAGACCACGTTAGCCGACCATTAAAGATAACACCCAGATTAGATGCCGATTCAACAAAATCAATTTTATTCCCCCTGATAATAATTTCCGGCACATCAAACGCTCTCTTAGACCTGGAGAGCAATAAACATTTCGATTTAGAGGGATTAATACAAAGTCCATTAGCACTAGCCCAGTTGTCAATTTTCCGTAAATCATCGTTAATCGTATCTACACATAGTCGGATATTATCAATACAAGCGCTCCTATAGAGCTGAACGTCATCAGCGTACATATGTACGCTACAATTATCCAAAACATCAGGCAGGTCGTTAATGTATATACAGAACAAAAGGGGCCCTAAAATTGATCCCTGAGGAATACCTCTTCCAACGTGTACCGAATTCGAGATGTTGCCGTTTAGGTAAACTCGTTGAGATCTGTTAATGAGATAGGAACGTATAAGGCTGCAAGCTGAATTAGAAAAATGAAAGAGGGTCTGTAGCTTTCTCAATAATATTCTGTGATCAACTGTATCAAAAGCCTTAGTGTGATCCAAAAGAACCAAAAACGCTATGTAATTTTCATCCAGCTTCAACCTAAGGTCATCAACTACTTTGACTAAAGCAGTAGTGCAGCTCCTAGCTTTCATAAATCCCGACTGTTTATCAGATAAAAAATTATTACTCGTGAGATAATCGTTCATTTGTCTAGCTATGAGGTTTTCCATAACTTTGGACAGGAACGGAAGAATGGCAATTGGCCTGAATTCATTGTTAGATTTAGGAATTGGGATGATTTTTGACCGTTTCCATTCATCAGGGAAAGAGGACATAGTTAAGACTGAATTGAATACATGAGTAAAATACGGTAAAAGTCTAGGTGACAAAGCTTTTAAAAACAGAGGATCTAAGTCATCAGAACCAATCGCATTCGATTTCACAGAAGATAAGCATTCCAAAACCTCGAGCTGACTAACACAACGAAAACTAAAGGGGTTTTCTAGCGGAACAAAACAAAGGTCATCATATAGGTTACTGTCAGGTGTAGGAACATTAATATTAACAAATTTGTCATTCAGAACGTTTACATCGACATCAGGAGAAGTATTATGGCATTTATGTCCAATACCAATATCGCGGATTACCTTCCATTTAGCTCTATTATCTAATGCGGAAGCGAACTTCCTGCCGTAAAACATTGTTTTTGCAATTTTAATGTGTTTGGTAACCTCGCTACGAGCGGCTTTATGAACGGCTTTCAGATCATCCGTTCTGAACCTCTTCCATCGCCGATAGGCAATGTCGCGCTTATCAATTAATGCTTTAATTTCAGCATTAAACCACGGTTGGTGTTTGGCTTTAACAAGTTTTGTTTTGACAGGAACACAACTGTCATATAGCAGACGCACATTTTCCTGAATTAGTGCCACCTGGTCGTTTACATTACCCAGTGAGTAGATTTGATCCCAACAGATATCATCAACACTTCTGTTCAAAACTGTAAAATCGATACTTTTAAAATCACGGTATGTAGTATACCTGTCCTCATGACTCGTAGACAGATTATAAGTTAAGAAGAGAAGATCATGATTGGAAAAGCAAGAGGCTGAAATTTGATCATATAACAGTACCTTAGTCATATCATTAACAAATACTAGATCGATTAGACTACTGGAAGAAGAATGGAAGTGAGTTGGCAAGGACACATTCACAGGGTTAAGATGGAGAGACAACATTGAATCAGATAGCGCATTATCAATTAAGAGATTATTATTAAAGTCACCAATAATAATAATGTCATCATATTGAATAGAAATTTCCTCAAGAATAGAAATAAAGGGATCAAAGTTTATATTAGAATTCGGTCTATAGACACTACCTAATAAAACCTTCTTCTTATTGGTGGATGAAATATCAAGAAATAGATATTCTATTTGACTACCAATTTCTGTTAATAATTTTACCTTGCACGGAATACCGTTTCGAACATAAATTGCAACTCCGCCACCTTTTGCCCTGGTTGCCATATTGTTAACTAAGATCTTCCTGTCTGACCGGAAAAGCCTAAAGCCCTGTAGATTGTACACCGAATCCTGAACTTCCAGAGGAAACCAAGTTTCGGAAACGCAAATAATATCGATTCCTGCTGCCACAAATAAACGCCTAAATTCATCAATTTTATTGTTCAGACTCTGTGCATTTATATGAACAATGTTGAGACCAGTTCTCTGTTTGGCTAAAACTCTAATCATGTTGTACACACAGTCTCTGGAATAAGGACTGTTAGAGTTCATCAGATTGTACGTAAGTTGTGGCAATGCAATCAAAAGCTAAGTAAATTGCTATAATTAAGATAACTAAGCGCATAATAAAAAAGGAGTTATACATACAGATAAGGAAGGAAATAAAAATTAAATTAAAATTGAACATTAAATTAAAGTTGCACATCATCAGGTTTATCATTATCAGAAAACTAGTTGAGTAGTTAACTATCAAGCCCAGGAAATAACTGATTCAGGATATTTATGTCTTCAATTAGAATTGTGTCTTCGTTACCTTGTTTCCTGATATATACGCAACCCCTCATAGTAAATGCAGAAGACAAAAGTTTTTTCTTTTTTAGACGAGTTGCAGCACGAAGGATGTTAAAGTTGTTTTGAGTCAGGTTCTCGTTTACGAAGAATTTTACATCCGAGTTGTAACCAATGTTCCTTAGCCGGAAAGTAAAACCCTTGTGCTGTTTTCGGAAGTTAGCCAACGATTTCAAAAAGAAATTTTTATCGTACGCAGACCAAAGTTTGACTATTATAACGGCATCTTTCGAGGTCGCGTTGTGTTTATTATTATGGTTTCTCAAGCGGTATATAGATTTTAAGTTAGGTACAGGTGTGTCTATGGTATTACAAATTTTTTTAAAAATCTCCGGTAGATTTTCTTCTTCAGAGAACGGAATTTCATTTATCCTGAGTTCAGTGGAAACAGGATAGTTCTCTTGTTGCCGCAATTTTGTTTTTAGATTATTAATTTCCACTCGCATACTCTCAATTTCCGCCGATCTGTTTTCAAGAATTGCTACCCTCTCACTTATCTCATGCAGTTTGTTATCGAGGATATTGTATTTTTCGCGGAGATCCTTTACGAGGTCTTCTTTAAATTCTCTAAATTTCTGGTCAATAGTGTTCAGGATCTGTTCTGCGAATTTGTCAAACCTTTTGTCCATACAGTTTAGTAGTTTAAAAGGCGAGTCAATTAAAGATGGTCGTAAAGAACTTTGCTGAATTTCCGCTATACGTTTATTGACTGGTGTGTTTTGCATTCCATCCGAGGTTGATGGTATAAATTCCGAGTTTTCGATAATAGGCATGTTTGTTGGGTTTTTGTTGGTTAGTGTCTTAGATTTAGATTTGCGTACGTTGCTTTTATTTATTTTCTTGTCCTTCCTTAGGTTATACATTAAAAATAGTAAGTGAAATCAGAATTTTTAAATTTAACTGTGGATATTTGTAATAAATATATATATATAAGATAGTATTCAAAATTAATATAACAAATATGTTGTAATAAATACTTAAACAGTTAGTAACGTAAAACGATGGTTCTCAAGAGAAATTAAAAATTTGATTAATGATAGAAACGAAATATACGAACGTTTTAAAAGGTAAAGAACTCCGGAACTTAAAGAGATATTTAAAAATTGCAGTTGCAAAGTTAATTATGAAATAAGAGCCGCCAAGTACAAATTCTATGATGACGAATTTTTAACCGCCTTAACATCGGAGAGGAAATGGATTTCTGATCTAAATTACATGGCTTAAATTTTCGAGCAAAACCCAACAACAAATTTCTAAAGATTACTATATTATATACACATATACATATGTATATATGTCATATATATTGCATTTTTTAACACAATTCGAACGACGTGAGATTTTCATACTTAAAACTGATAAAATTACCTACCAATTGCGATACTCCCAGTTTCGACTAAACGTTCGTGAGCAAATCAGTGAACACTTGTATGACAACTCATTACTGACCAATAAACGATCTGGTTTCAGATCCAAACACAGCTGCGCTGCACTTTTAGTGGATGTTGTAGAATAATTACGGTTAAAAATGGAACAAAAAATTGTTGTCTTTTCTGGTACTTCTAGATCGCACAAAATCATTCGATAATGTTGATCCTGACGTTCTTTGTCTCAAGTTGAAAAATGCTTTTCATCATCAGCAGCAAAAGTATTATGTACAATTAAGGGCGAAAGGTTGTTCCATGAGTTATAGGGTCCTCTACGTCCTGACTGTGGCCGTTTACCCAATGAAGATTGATAAATGCGTTCCTGATATATAAATGAAAAAATCAATAAAGAAAAATTCATAGTTGCAAAATTTGGCCCCTGAGTTGCGAGCTTGCAGTAATCACTTTTAATACCAGTTTGGCAACTGAAAACCCAACTCGTATTGGGTTGCTATAAATAATAGACACAATAAAAAGTCTTTTAACTAGTTTCTGTACTGGTATTGGAAGCAATAAAAGCTAAATATTGTAATTGACCAATTCATACATAATAGTCCCTAAATTTAGATTCAATATTTTTTTAACACCTATTGTATAAAAAGAAAACTGCTTTCATTAATATTATGTAAAATGACTACATACTGTTTCCAATAGCCGATGTTGGAAACATTCCAAAATATATAAAATTGTTCATAAAAGTAAAGTAAAATAAAAATGTAACTTGAATAACTTTGCATAACTCATAAAATGTTTAAACTTAATTAATTCTCATAAAGAATTTAAATTATTTCTTACGAATATTTAATGAAAATATTATTTTTCATTAAAGCATTGAACAAGGAACTTAGAAGGATATTTAAATAAAAAAACCAGGACAACAAAGAACAATAAATTGAGGAAATGTTTTATTTTTAATCGTTAATAGTTTTTTTTTATAGGTTTATAGATCATGCAATCAATGTTTCAGTTTTGAATTTGTAAAAATAACTGGCCTTTTGCAAGCTGTATCTTGCAACCATAAATGGTTTTTCAATTCTAACAAACAATTCTAAAAAACAATTCTTTTTTAGCCAGTGGCACTGTTAGGTATTTTTGTTTTCATATGTACATAACATAATTGGTCATTACAATCTTTCAGTCAGTATTACGACATACATAGCTCCTCACACCACTTATGTTGTTTGTGTTAATTTTATACATGAGTGGTGGGACCTACATTTTAAAGTCGACTCCGAACGACAGATTTTTGTGAAACTTTTCATGGCAATTTTATTTACTCTCAGAGTTATTGCCAGAAAGCTGCTGAGAGGAAGCTGCCGAAAAAATATTTTTTTCTTATTTCGTTTTGTTAGAGATGTCTGACCATTTTTATTTAAGCAAGATTTTAAATCATACAGTAGCTATGAATTCTTGCAAATTTGATACGGAAATAAAAAGAAGTATTTTTATAGCAACTCAATACCTTTTTCAATGCGCCGAAAATTAATTCTAAGAAGAACTATCGCTACAGTTCTAACTCAGGCAGCTCAATAGCATCCGTTGATAGGCGCAGAGTATAACTATATTAGAAAAGAAAAACAAAGTTGCTATCTCGGTATTAGTATATTTCTCGTCCAATTTCCACTCAGTGTGCACACGCACACGAGGTGAGTAAATTGCCCTGTGGGTACAATAGTCACCAACATGGTTGCTTGTGATCTGGAGATAAGTCGCGAAAGCCTTCCATGAGAAACAGCTCTGTTGGAATATTTTACACCACACCATAATTAATCCCGATTTGATCTGCAGGCCAATAAATTGTTTGTTTACAAAAAGCTATCATAATGCCTACTTTGGAACCAAGTTTAAATAAGTCTATTATTAATCCTTAAAAAATTATCAGTATTGATTATTTTTGTTTAAAAAAATTGGAGGAGAGTTAAGAAATAAGCCGTAAGAAAATCAACAAGTTGCAATTAAAATTTTCAGGGTAGATTGTGGCCAGAAGCACATAATAAATGATGTTTGAGTCGTGAATTAATAAATATTATATCTTCCATATGACACAAAAAAATGCACGCAATTTTCAAAGCCCCTGGACTTAAAATCATTCATACTGATGCTTTTGAGTCACAAAATGCATCAGAATGGCAAAATCTTTATTTTACCAAAGAGAGTTCTCCCATGCTATCGGTAGTAAGTCTGAATGAAGACGTAATGTCCTAAATAATAAATTCTTAAAATTTTGGCATAAAAAACAAAGGTAATTGAAAGTGAAAAGCAAAATTTAAAAAAGTTTAAAGCACTTTTTTGAAGTTTAATAACCTTGACTACAATTTAATTCACTTCTAAAACGGAAACTTTTTGGATTCTTCGTAAGTCTATTTTGAATTCTGTAAAAAATACACCCAAACCTGTTTTTACACGGTTTTTTTTTACGCGAATTTGAAATAACACGGTTTTTTTTTAACAAATTTACCATTTTTTTGTTCACTCCTTTTTATACGGATAAAATCGTTTAATAAAATAAAAACTCTGTGTATACTATTCAACTAAATCTGTGCGTTTTTATAAAGTTATTCAATTTTATAGGCATATGTAGGCTGCTGCATCAATCCTATGTATATTTTTTCAGTTTGTTTATACACTTACATACATACATAATATTTGACTTTTTTTACGCGTTTTTTTTTACACGGTAACCACTGGAACGTATCTACCGTGTAAAAAAGGTTTAGGTGTATTTATCTTGTATCAAATAAGCAAGCTGTTGCTTTAAGATTCTGAAATTAAACATATCTTGCAAGATTCATTCTGATTTAGTTCTTCAAATAAACTGATTATGATTTTGTTATCACTCACTTCATAATCATTTACCGTTAAATTGTTATGTATCAAAATATGTCGTTATATTAAATATTAATTGTAAAATATGTTTATATAACAAAAATAAAAATAAGAAGAAAACATAGAACGTAATCTTAAATCATTTACTTGAACATTTGGTTTGATTACGCTACAGAGTTTGTTGAAATTAAAAACTTTTTTGTAAAAGCCGATATCGGAGGATTGAGAACTTTTATGAGTTTTTACGGAACACTATCTGTATTTCACACGACTTTGGATCGTGTATGTTGTATTGAATACATTTTTGTATGTTGTATTGGTTTGTGAAGGCTCAATGCTATGCTGTATTGTGTATTTCGCATTCCAAACATCATAACGCGATAAGAAAACAAAGACCAGTATTCATAATTTGATTTTTAAGCAACAATATGAAAAATATTACTGAAAAAAGTAAATTAATTAATTTTCTGTGCGAACAATATAATTTTGAAATTTTAATTGTTGACTCAAGTTACATACAAAATATTTTGTATTGTTCTTCTTGATTACTGGCATTTACATAAATTGAAAGCATGAAACCAATACCACTTTTAAAAACATGCGAAAAATGTGTACAAGTGCATCGGATTTTTATATGAAAATTATCAACATACATACACATACATAATTAGTCATTACAACCCTTCAGTCAGGATTACGACCTAGTTTCTCATACCACTTGTGTTGTGTGTGTTAATTTTATACATAAGTGGCGGGACCTACAGTTTAAAGTCGACTCCGAATGACAAATATTTTAGAAACTTTTCATGGCAATTTTATTTACTCTCAGAGTTTTTGCCAGAAATCTGCTGAGAGGAAATCGCCGAAGAAATAATTTTTGAATTTTATTTTGATGTCTGGCCTGGGGCTCGAACCCTGGCTTTTCGTCTAATAAGCCAACACACTACCTACTAGACCATGGCGGCTTCCAAAATTATCAACAATAAATATAAAAGGGCTTGTGTGAATTGCCAATGGTATCAAATCGGCGTGAATTCTGTGTAAAAACTCTGAATTCATGGAGTAAAAGGAAAACAGTAGATCTCTGTCACAAAAAAAATTAGTTTTGCATTATTTATATATGTATATTTATAATACGCTGCTAAATTAGACAATAGACCGTAACCATTCGTTTCTAGAAGAGTAGGGAAATAAAACCGATGCAACTGCGAACATATGTTGCCGCTTAAATTGACGGTAACAGATCTCTTTTCTATATCGGTCGGGAGAGTGACAGACCCAGCCTATCGAGCACTCAGGCTCGCGTCAATTAAGGCCAATATTCTGCTGAGGCCTAGCTGTATAGTAAAGCTGATGCCTTCTCAATTCTGAGAAGTACTTCGTCGATTGCGCGAATACTATTCTATATACTAACTATATCGCTATTAGTGATGAGACCAAAATTTGAGGCGACACACCTTTTAAGTCGTTATCCGCGAAAATTTCTGAATGTCACTCCCTACTTTTTATTAGCAATCAAGATGAGATGCAATCTTTATATCATAGCAGTGTATTTCGTGCGGTCGTTGTAATATTTAAGCACGCAGCATATGGTAATATAAATATGTAGTTCTTTATTAGTTATGACACTAAAATTGTATATGTATTGTTAATAGTTGTGTTTCACAATCCGTGTTAAGTAACAATTTTCATATGGACACATGTATAGTATTTTTGGTAGGTTGCAGTCGATAGCTTGTAGCCTTGTATTCTATTAGCTGATGGATTCTTATTACTTTTTATCTGTAGTATTCAGGAACAATTTCTAAAAGGTTGCCGCTGTGGTGTAAATAGCCATAGCTTTTTTATAAAGGACCAAGCAAACATACAAACAAATCAGTACAATTAATATACATACACATTAATGGTATGTAAATGAATGCAGAAATTTATTTCAGATTTTTCTTTTTTTAACTTTTTTTGTAAGACTAAAAAAAAGAAACAAATGCTATGCAAATAAAATACGACACGACTGCATGTTATCATCACCATTAATGGTTGCAAACCCAATAAAAGCTTTTCACATCTCTACGGTAGTAGAAATGTACACTGCTTTGTGCAGTCGATACTTGAATGAAACTAAAAGTCATATTAGAAGATGACAACGCATTAAATATTTAGGGTGGCCCATATAAAATAAAAATAAAATTGAAAAATAAATAATTAGAGTTACTTTTAATAAAGTTAGCTGCCACTAAAATTTGGACTGCCCCAAGAGCAGTAAATGGAGAGGGATAACCCATTTCCTGCGTATGGATACGGTTACTCTCTTGTGTTGGAGTGTGTATAAATTATTTTGGGCTCATATCTCTTCTTTTTGACTGATGTGTCTTCTGCAATATCCAACACATGCGTCTATACCAACTATATTTGTGCTTATATACTACTATAAACATATAAATGTGTATACATATGTGTGCTGTATTTGTGTTTCTAAAGGATGCTTGCAGTGATATTTCATCTTGTATGGCATGCCACATAAATTCGTATATTTTTGCATTCTCAGAGGATTGTGCAAATGTGGCTGCTTTCGTTATAAGCTCATATGCATAGTTGGAATGTTTTTATATTGATACTATGCATTGCCACTGTATGGCATTTCGGAATAAATTTCTTTCCATTCGGTACAACATTCCTAAAACGTTAGATACAGTGGAGTGTGGTTTTGGTGCATCATCCATGAGAAAATTAATTTTTAGAACGTAGTTATATGTATATTCACAACCAACTACACAAAGTATGTCTGTTCACATTTTTGCCCCCACAAATACCAAGTCATATCGTCAATGTCATATGTAATAAGTTTTGTGTTCTTTAAAGGAGTTTTAATTTTTCTTTTTAATTACACTTAGTTGTTCCAGCTGGTAGAGTTTATCATCTCGCCAGAATTTATTTTAAACTTCGTCTTCTTTAAAAATAGAACTGAAAACTTTAATTATCATAAAATGATCACCGGATTTTCGGGATATCTATAATCCCGGTATTTCTTAAAACTTGTATTTACCAATAAAATCTGTTAATAGAGCTAATGATTTAGATATTCAACTTTCTATAGAAGTAGTTTACTTTGTATCAGGAGTTGGTAGAGGTGAGTGGTTACAACTTCTATATAGCCGTCTTGAAACCATTTGAGTACCCTTTAAGAAGACTATTTTAAAGGGTACAAATTCGTTTTTTCACTAATATATTTATGTATGCATGTATATAGACATAGATAAATTAGTTAAACTTTTATAAATTTAGGTTTTTTTTGTTTATTTTTGTTTTGTTTTTTTATGTTACGTCCATGTTATTGTGTGTGTATTTCGGGATTTTTGGATCCCGAATTACCCCGAAAAATCTCGATATTTCTGGATCTGGATTCCAAAGGTACGTTTTCACTTTTTACCTAGAAATGGTTATTTCCTGTGGAATTGTTTAAATCCTTTATTTATTTCAACTAAATTGACATTATTGATAATGTATTATTAGGGTTTTTATTTCCAGAACTATTTTTTTTCTGGGATACAATATGTATAACCTATTATGTTAGTATGCTATGCAGATAGTTTTATTATTTAATAAAATCTTAATACTTATTCAGTAAAGATATGTATACATATGTAACGTATAATGAATATAGAAAACAACTTTAATATAAAAATTAACAAAAATAATTCAATATTTTTCTTTTTAAAATGTTTTTAAAAACAATTAAGGCGTTTATGGTTTCATCCGATAATAGATTTTTTTATTTTGGTTACGACGGAAGACGGCATCACCAATTTTCAATATTTGCGGTCATTTTACCACAAGCTTCGCAGAAATACATTTCTTTTTTAATCGTTGAGCTCTTTGAGATTGTATTGTAAGTTAAATTTCCTCATTAAAGTATCCTCAAAAGTTCATTTTTTTTGCAATTAGAATTGGCTAATATCATCATTAATTGAAACCTGAATATCAATTTGATTTTCCACATGCAGAGACGAACTACATTTTTGGCACAAGAATCTCAATTCACTTTAAGACCGATTTAAAAAAATATTTAAAGCTATTTTTAAATAAGTATTTTTACCAAATTGAATGATGAATTGCCTACAAAAAACAATCAAATTAATTTTAACATTTTTATGTCATTGTTTATTAACTACAAAAGAACAAAAAAAAAATACTTAATTTCAATGAACTGAATTATTGGGACATTTCATTAAAAATTAATAAATATTTGATAAACAATTAAAAAATTAATATTTAGTTGGAGCACCCTTCTTTTCCATAACTGCTTGCAATCGTTTAGACACAGAATTCATAAAATTTTTGTGAGATCTGATACGATATTTTGCTACTCTTAAATTAGGGCCAGCTTTTTCACTCGTATATCAACCTCTTGCCGTCAATGCTCTATCCGGCTGAGGTTGGGCGATTGTGGCGGGTGTGGTGCGTACGTGCGTAACATTACACGCAATCTATATACGTGGAATATGAGCCAAATGTTTTGGGTATTGTCATGTTAAAAGGTGAATGAAGGCGGACCTGCACCTTTTTTTCTTTAAGAATATTCAAATACTGAAATTTCTCCTTTATTACCGTAATGAAAACTAGTTCATCAATCCCTACAGCGGACATATACCCCCACACAATTACCCTCCACCACTATGTTTTACAGTAGAAGCAAGGTTTTGTTTTTCAAGCTCTGTATTGGGCTGTCTCTACACCATTAGACGGCCATCAGAGCGAAAAATTTGCTCTCATCAGAGAATTGCACTGGGTCTCTAAGTGCCGGCGGCTTACATACGTAGTCATTATCATATTCTTAACATATCTTTTGATTCACTGATAAAACAAAAGGATTACGTCTAGCATCACGACAATTGTACTTAGCCTTGTGTAGCACAAATCTGACCGTTATGGGACGAACATCTTTCCCAATCTCCTCCATAATCTCTGCAGCGATCTGAATTGAGGTTATTGATGGATACACCTTTACCTTTTTTATTATCTGTCTATATTGACTGGTACTTAAAGTTCCAGGGCGGCCTGAATGTTTAACACTTTCCTTTTACACTCCGAATGGTATAACGATTTCTTTCCATCATTTTCCCAATCTCAGCATATGATTTCTTTTAATTGAATAATTTACACTGTTGTGTCCTTCCTTTTGTTAGACATTTTTAACAAAATTTCTGGATATATTAATATTTTTGTCAAACTGACTTTTACAGTTAAAAATACGAAAAATTTTTTCGAGAAAAAGGTGAAAAATATGTGTGAAAAATATTGGACAGATCAATAGAATTTTAAAAATTTGGTTAAGTGTGCCAATAATTTTGTTCAGCCAATTGCCTACTTTTTGTTAATTTTTATTTTTAATGGAAATTTTATAAAAAAAATATTGGAGTGAATTTAATTGAAATTTGTAGAAAATTCATCATTCTATTATATCCAATATATTTTTTAATGACAAATCACTTTTATAATACCACTAAAACAGTTTTAAAGCTGACTGTGCTTGAAGTACCAATAATTTAGTTCGTTACTGTATTTGCTAAAAAAAACTTTTGTAAAGATTTTCTTCATATGTTATAGAAGTGTATTTTGATACTTTACGAATAATATTATTACCTGTTTTAAAAAAATTTGAATCTATGAAGTAATCAATTTCTATCTCTTCTTTCACATATTTCCTGATGTAATGAGTTAAACATTTTCTATCCCAAAAAGAAGAATTTGGTTTAGTTTCATAACACAAAGCAATCACAATAGCATCAGCCGTTAATGGATTTGCATTTGGTTACTTTGGGTCTCCACCACCAATTGAGTTGGCTGTAAAATTTGTGGTCTGTCTCCTGAAAAGGTATATTTTCTTCTATTCAAATGTTACTCATTTCATAGTCAATAAGGACCTTTTATCATAGCATTGATTTCAATCATCGATTGAATTAAAATTTTGTTTTTATTTAATCTACTACGGCTTAGTGTATGGCAAGATTTAACATAAAAAACCTCAACCAAGTTATCTTTCTTCATAACTTTCGGACCATTCATTCGGACCATGCTCTTCTCAAATACTAAATTAAACTCTTTTAAGCAAGGTTCCATTAGAGATCTTAATTCAGCAGCTCCAATGAAAACCGTCTCTAACAATGAAGAAAATGAAACATTTTCTTTGAAAGAATTGTATTTTTTACATTCAGACATACAGATACGCCGCACCAGTTATTAAGAAAAATTTTTATTTACAATACTTTTGACAAAGCAATTGAAGAAATGAACATAGCAATATATCGAATGTCATTTGTCACCACCACGTAACAAAACACAAAACATAGAAACTATTCTTGTTATGTGAGCTTAATCGTGAGACGTAGCCATAATTAGGGGCCTACTATTTGCAGCAATATGCAAAAAAATGCATATGCATATTTCCTCGGACAAGATTTAATCAACCACTTAAACCTAGACTTACGTCAATAAGCTGTTAAGCCAAATAATAGCAGTTATCCAGTATGAGAAGTCTGGAAAAAGCACATTTAATGTGAAATTCGCCTTGCTAAGTACAAAACCAAAGAGATGTTTTATGGATCTCTGTATATTAACTAGGCTACAGAATGAAATAGTTTATGGCAATTTCGATAAGCCGAAAATCCTTGCCTCCAAAATTAATCTCCAACCAATAACTGCATGGAACATTTAAATTTAAATTAAGCACGTTTAATTGTGTGAAATTATTAAACTTTTAATTTTCATTTAATTTTAAGGTTTGGTATGCATTCAGTTATAAGTGTATGTACCCTGCTATAGTTCTGTACAATTTAATTGCAAAATAATGTTTAGTTTAACTATTTTCAACTTTTCAAATATTTCGTCGGTTTATTTTATTTGGTTTTATCAATTTGCGTCAATATTTGCTGTGCTAAATGAAAGATTGTTCTCCTTTATTGAACTAATTGAAGTATGATTGATGCTAATATTAAAGCATTGTTCACATAAAATCCAATGGCATAAATTAATAAGAATGTAATAAAATGTAGTTGGTTATTCAGAAATCATTTTGTTGGATATATCACACTGAGGTACAAAAGCAATAGCATTAAAGGCTTCATCTATAGTTAAGAAAAAAAAAACCTGGACTTCCAGCATAAAAGTTATCGATAAACAGCGATGCTATTCGGCAACAATTTAAAAAAAAGTCGTTATAAAAATATCACTCTTTTCTTAGATTTTCTAAAATTATTATAATTATATACCGACATAACCCTGTGCTTGAAAATAACCTGAACACTCCATCTCTCCCATGTAGGTTAAATTTACTCTCATAAGTAAAGAATACGTATGTAGATACTATGCCCAGTCGGCGTTTACAAAGTTGTTGATTATCTTCCAGGTTCTTCATTTTTCACATTAAAATCGTTATCTCTGCGTGATTATTGTGTGCCTCCAGATCATTTAATGCGACTCGCGAGCTCTTTTCTCCAAAGTACAAAAACTAAATATGAGACGTTTGTTTTGAAAGTGGTTTAAATCCATTTTTAAAAAAATTTAGTTAATGATAAAAATAATCACACTTGAAAAGTAGCTAGTTAACGAAATGAAAAAAAAAAATTATTTTGAAACTGGTTTAAGTCCATTGAAAGAAATAATTTTGATATGGAATGTGTTGTGTACAAAATTTTCTATCATTTTAAATATCAGGACATTCATTTTTGCCAAATGATAGTGATTTTGGAGTGATAGAAATGGCTTTGAGGAAAAATAATTTAATGTATGTCCACCAGGATTACTATGAAACCATAAAATCATTTCGAAAGGGTAACAAATTTATATTAACTAAAATGAAACGTGAAGATTTTTTTCTACAAAACCTCTGGAAGAAGCAATTCATAAAAGATTAAAAGATAATAGTGGCGAACCTGTAAATTGGCTAAGGACATGTTGGATACAATTTATAAAAAGTGAAAAAAAGTGAACCCTATAAAATGTTTTATAAAGAATCTATGGAAGTGGATACAGAAGATCGTTGAAGACCAAGGAACTTCAACAAAATAAAATTAATACCATTATACAAAAATGTACGTCCCATTTCAACTCCTAAGTATAAAGATATACCATATACGAGTATACCATGAATATTTTAACAACCTCACACATAATCGAAATGAGCAGAAATAATATGGCAGAATCTTTAATATTATCCTTAATAAATGAATTAATATTTATTTTTAAATACATTTTTTTCTAATTACATAAATAAAAATCTGAATCTAAATTGAAAGCTTCCCTTTTAAGGCTATTACATTCATCTACATCAAATATAAAATATTTACAATTTTTATTATTTAATTTCTTTAAAATAATAATTTCAAGAACTTACCTTAAAAACCTAACTATTTAGATGAATCACTAGGTATACCATTCTTTTGGATAATTTGTTCAGTATTATCGTGAAACTAAGTATTTTGTTTGCTAATCAACCACGAGTAATAATTATATTGGAATTATATAAACGTAGTGTAGTAACTTTAGTGAAAAAATTAACTTATAATAATATTAAACAAAGAACACAAAGTGAACTTATTCTTTTTCACAAACAAAAAAGTAATTTTATTAATTTTGAAAGTAGTTTAAGTCCATTTTAAGTTCTGAAACACATCTAACTTTTCTAGTAAAGTTTACAAAACGTATTACGTTACATATTCTAACATGTTTAAGGTCACAAAGCCATAAGAACAATTTAATACCAGTTAACAATATTTTTGAAACAATTCAAACGTAAGCCCTTAAATATCTCAATATATAAAAAAATGATTTAAACCACTTTCAAAATAAACGGCTCATATAATACTTTCCGCAAATCATCATTTTCTGTTACAAAATTCGCAATTATTCATTAGACATGATGATATTTGTTTACTGCTAAATATGTTTGATAGATAAATCTAAATATAAAAGATAGGTAGATAAATAAGAAATATAAAAAAATTAAGACTCCTTCACAATCTATGCTTTCTATGGAGACATTTGTATCTTGACCCTCACTTCATATCGGCACCTGGTAAAAAATATGGCACGACTTTTATTCTCTTTTATTAAACAACTATGGCTGTTTTTTTCCGCTTTCATCAAACGAAGAATAAATCTCTCTAGTAGAGAATGACATTTAAGAATGTTAGCACTTGTTTGATTTTTTTTTAATAAATTTTTTCGAAAAATTAGACAAGAAATAACTTTTTCTAAATTTAGTCGATCAAAACTTATAACTTATTAGTTCGAACAATATGTGATGTTTGTTGAAGACATTTTTGATCGGTTCAAAAATGTTTGAGTAATCAATAAATTTTTGTGAAATTCAAAAGAACAGTTTTTTTTAATTATTTATTTATTTATTTATTTATTATAATTAACATAACACAAGAAAATATTGATCTTATTAGTGATAGCGCTATGTGTAGAAGCAATAAGATATAAAACATTATGAAATTAACATTATTTAAATGTAACAAATTAAGTTAAAATAAAAAGTAAATATAAACTAAGGGCATTATTACAACTTGCCATTAAAGTTGGGTTTAGTTAATGGTAACTTCAGCTAAAGTGAACTTTAAAGTCATCTTTAACTTCTTTTCGTTATTACAACCTAATGATAGAATAAAGTTAACTTTTTCAAAAATATGGCAATGCCGGGGCAATGTCGATAACACTGCTCAATTAAACAAGGTTTTTTAAACGCAGTGGCAATGATGTACTTTTCTTTTTCCGTATTGAAAATAATATATAATGTGGCAAGTTCAAACATTAACTTAACTTTAAAAGTTACAGGTAGGATGATACTGACTCTAGCTCAACGCTCAATTATACCTTAAAAAAAATCGTTTCTTTAGTTAACGGCATGTTGTAATAATGGCCCTAACAATACTATAGAAATGAATAAAAAAGTTAAAAGATAAAAAATTATGAATGAAAATAAAAAATAATGATGAAATTATGCTAACTTAAGTTTTCGGTTGTCATCACAACCACAATTTGAGATGTTTTAATAAAATATATTTTTCGAATATTCTACTCGAATTTTTCTACTCAACTAAATATACAACTCGGTAGATATTCGGATGTATTTTAACTGCTGCATCGTGTTAGTAGTAGGAATGCCGTATCGGTTCACGTTATTTTTTATATTTTTTGTCTGTCGATTGCTCTGTTATTTGAGGAAGATGATGATATTAAAGAAAATGAAACAAAAACGAAACTTAGTCTTCCGTAAAATTAAAATTTTGAGAATTCTTAATCAATGGTATGGACATTTACATGTCGATGCAAATAATTTCTTTCGGATTAACATATCGTTTATGATAGTCTCCTTAATTAAAATAAAAGAATATTGAAGCCTAGAATTCAAAATTTTAAAGCAAAAATAAAGAAAAAAGAGATAAAAAATTGCATGTTTGATAAATGTTGAACATTTGAGCTAACTTGTAGAGATATTTTAATATACGTAAACGTCATTCGAAGCGAATTACATTTTATATTGCATTTCCAATATATTTCGCATATAAGTAGATATGGTATATAAAAAACATAATTGATATTATCTGCTAACACTTTACGTCTAATTTTCTAAAAACAGAAAACTCGTCATACTTTAAATCACACATAACTTTTTTATGTTCCTTGTTAAAAACATACTACTTTGTAGTATGAGCAATATGAATTTCGATTTACGTTGTTTCGATTTACGTCGCCTTTTTTTGGAACCAACTGCTACGTAAATCGAGGGATTACTGTATTTATCATGAATGTATTGTATACATAAGCCATCTGAGATGTAAAATTTTTTATATATTTTATGTTTATTAAAGAAAGAAAAAACATCTTATGTGTAGATTCCCTTAATAGAAAAATCGCAATAGTTGTATGACAAAGTAAAAGCTTGACATTGAGTTTTTTAAAATTATTATTATTAGGCTAAGCTTTCGGCTGATGTGTACCCGTACGCGATACACTAAAGTAGTTTGGCAGCCAAATTACTTTCACTTCTTAAAAATATTTACTTACCCGTCTTTCAATAAGTTTATAGTATCGCACAGTGTACTTGAAAAAGTTTTCAAGTATTTTTGGCAGCGTCATATGCCAAATTTTGTTTATTAAATTGGGTGTATTATTGTTTAAGTTATAGTACAATAGAGATATATAGTATAATTATTGTTCATATCACTGAAACGTGCTTTGTTGGATAGAAAATGTATGTTTGAATATGATTTTGGCCACGGTTGGTGCGTACACTCTTCGTGTTGACTTCCATAAGTTCATTTGTCCCCAAAGAAATTGTATTAAATCACAAGTTTCTGTCAGCTCAAATGTTTGCATGTTGTACTAACTGAATCGAGTTCTTTTAGAATTTCACATTACATGACTTATGGTTGAGTTTTTTACTTAGACTTGAACTTAAGTACTCGAATGATTTCGGTAATAGTATGGATTTCTAGTTCGATGGTAGAGTAGATACTTCATATAATTTTAACACCAGCTTTGATTTATAACAGGATTCAAAAGCTCACTATAGGTCACGCATTCGATAGTCACGAACTAATGTGGTGTGCAAGTTGGTAATATTAAGCGTCAACCTGACTCGTAGTGCACTATAAAACTACCGTGGATTTTCTAACATCCAAAATGGATTACTGAGATCAAATTCATGGTATAAGACCAAAATCTTCCTTCTAAACGACATAACACTGGCTATCCTCGTCTCTGCAACTCCTGAAGAAGTCATCGGTCATGTGACCAATATTAACTATGTTCCTATGGAATTTGGGTCAGGCTTACTGCGTCCGGAGCAGCTAATGTGTCAATAGAATCCGATACTACATTGCTAATCTTTAAGGTTCGTAATGGTATTCCCAATTGGTAAAATTCTCTGTCTGATAAATTTATCTGTTCTGCAGTTTCCCGGCCAACTACTGAGTAACCGAAAGATGATAAATGTCTGGCTATCAGATAATATGATAATATATTTTCCAGAGATTTTGTCCTCCTTAATAACCACTCGTAATTTGTAAGACGCTGGATGGTCCGGTAGGTTTATTGAGTAAGCTATACCTATCGACTCTGAGAAGATACCTACTCCCACAGATGAATTCAGTCCCAAGCCATTCGGGAAAATCAACTCATTGACGAGATGTATTACACCTTTTGTCCATTCCACTTTATTCGGTATCAAGTAACCAATATTTGATTTGAGCTCTTGTCCACTCGTCGCTGATTAGTATGGTAAAGCCCACAATCCACAAATAATAACGACACAAAGAAACTTTGTATCCACCGTGTCTAGTTCAGTTTAATCGTCTTCCTGAGGAAAATACCAAATCATGCACCTGTAGGTCTAGATCAGTCTATCCATTGATTAAGAGGCAGGTTCATATTCAAAAACACCCATGGAAATGAATTTGATTACTGCACCGTGCACCATATAGCGTCAGTGGTCAAAAAAGTAACGAGAATTACATACTCAATCCACGACTAACTAACTCTGCCCAACGAATCCTCAAATCTGATCGTAAACGATTGTGTTATAGCAGACGTATTCAAATGTCATTAGAATTTCAATCATTATTTAGATTAAATAGGATAGACTTAGACAATTGTGTCTCGGTCGGATATAAGTATGTATGTATGTATATATACAGGAGACAGCAAAAGTCTAGAATACCTAGTTCATTTTACCAATTTTGGGCAAGAGTTTATATAAAAAAATTTGAGTTTTTGTATTTATTCCGTTTCCGTTGATTTCCGTTTAAGAAAAAACAAAAAAATTTTTGATAAAGAAAATATTCTGGTGCCTCACAGTAAAATTTCAAGTATCCATAATAGCAAAAAAAAAAAAATATATAAATATTGTTGTAAATATTGTAATGTAATAAAATGTTATACTCAATATATAGTAGGGTATACCTTTAGAGCAGTGATCAGCACAAAGAGAACATGAATAAAATGTGACTGAAGTTGTGGTAAGCATGTTTTTCACAGGAGGAAAATTGTTAGTAATATTTTCAAGTGTACTTATTTACCCAATAACATGTATATGTAGTGGAAAATATTGTCCCTAAAAACAGCGTACTTAACTTGACAAATATTCTTCCAAAGATCGATATCATTTCTCATTGGTATTAGTGAATCCTACCAAATTATTTCTATGGGTGTATAATTCTTTAGAAGCTGAGAAGCAACATAATGCATTTTTACTCTCTTTTTACGAACATTGCTGATGGTCGCGTCCTATAAAAAACCGAAGATGTTAGGTAATAAGATCAGGGAACATGTGATCGATCTTTCATTAGTGTCGGATGTAGATGTGGTCACAAACTGGCGGGTATCAACAAAGTGTTCCTTTTTGGATCACTATCGAATACTCTCCTGCATTTACTTCTCCCGATAAAATCCTTTACTATATATGAATTCTAAAATGCTGATCGAACAGCTACCTCTTATTGCTGGGATGGAAATGGTTGATGTCGCACACATTGAAGAATCTGTCCAGAAACTAACAAGGGATCGTACAGCATCGTTGTGGTCGACGAAGCTTAGGCATCTTAAAGCTGTATTCTTCAAAATGGAATGTTGAACTGGATTTGGGGTCTATTCCAATAGGTACTGAACGGGTTATACAAATTACCTAACAAGCAGCACGTATGTTGAAAACCAGAAATCTCTTGATCAAATTACCAATTTGGCATAAAAGGAAAGGAAAAGGGCGGATGAACTGACACTAATGGGATCGGAGATATCTAAAGAATATACGATGGAGGCTATATATGCGTGCCTACAAGGCTATTTTTCTAAATTAGAAAAAGCAGCATAGAATTCAACAAACCGTAGGTCGTTCAATACACCTGCTGCCCGAATTTCTAAACTGCTGTGTCTGCGGTGGACAGCGGGAAAACCAAGGAACTATTCGAGTTCAACAAGACAACGATCCTAACGGGACAATGCGTAATTGGCAATTTCGCTGACAAGCTCGGTCTGCCAAATCAAGATTACTGCAGAAGCTGCCAGGATGTGGAAAAACCGGACTCGGTGTAAGTGCCATATACTTCACAACAGACGTAATCGGTTTTTGGATGACAAAACGTGTAAAGATCTGGGCATGATCGTGAATGTTCCACTAAGGGAACTGGGCAGTTTTAGCCCAAGCTCGTTGTTTAAACACACCATTAAGGCGTCATGACAAGAGGATTACTTTGTCCTAGCTACCCGCTAGCCTAACCTAACCTAATACTATAAACTCATTCCAAGATGTTCCATCAATGTTGTTATATTGTATGCAATGTATTTTAAAAACCTCTATTTCATCCATTTTACATGTTTAGTGCAGCGTCAAAAAAAAATTATTCAAAGTGCGCCTTTTCCTCGCCGACGCTTGTTTACGCATTGCCTTTAAAATTATCACTTTCATACACATGTATTCTATCTTTGATAGGATGCTGCGCAGAGCTAAGTGCGTCGAATGTGTTAATAACTTACATACTAAGTCTTCGAATTTTCATTTTTAAGAAAAGCGTTGGATAGTTGCATAGAATTCTTGTTGATGAATATACTGATCATGCTCTGTTAGAAGCAACATGCAACATGGTATCGACGATTCAGAACGTGGAAGATTATCAATTAAGTTTGAAAATGCCGAATTTCAAACAATATTTATGAAAATGACACTTCGAGTCAGAAACAAATGCCAGAAATGTTAAATGTTGCACAACAAAAATTGAGAAATTTGGTGACTAATTGGCTGCTTAAAAAGACAAGGAGTTTATTGGCGTGGAATCCCCAAATTGCCTGAAATATGAAAATAACGTGTAGCCATCAATGGCCAATACTTGGAATACTCTTCCATATAAAATTCGTTTTTTTATTTTCACAAAAAAGGCGGTTATTTTATATCAGTACAACGAGATTAGTTAAATCAAATTGACCTGGTTGTTTTTTAATATATTTTCAATAGCATGCGGCCAATTGTTTTGTTGTTTAAAAGAACAGCACACACAAATCTAAAAGAAGTCAGATCAACATACGGATAGTTCAGCTAAGAGCAAATTCTGTTTGTAATGTGTTGAGCGATTCACTGACTAACTACCACTGGACGGATGTGCTCTACGTAATTAATAAATATCCTTTCCTGCACGCAGTCGAGATTTGTATTCAATTTCAATTTTTAGATGGATAAAAGTGTTGGAAATCGTAAGAAGATCAGATGGAGTCAAGTATTTCTTAGATGGCCTTAAGAAACCGAAGCACTTGAATGTTTCTTTCGACACTCTTAAAATGTGTAATCTCTAGCGAACATTGCTACGGCTTGTGTGCCAATGAACAACATTGGGTATTTCGCGAAATATCAGTGACTAATACTACTGTCATCTGCTAAAAATAAAATATGATAAGAAGTTAGAGAGAAAAGATCGCTAATGAAAGTAAGAAATAGAGCTGGAGATATATGAGTTTAGCCTGAACTCATCTAATGGGGTTCCGTGTTGAGCGATTCCTGACAATGCTCGATATAAATCGAGAGAAGTGAATACTAATCCCAAAAGCACAGTCCATAATTTGAATAAAACCTTGTTCTACGTATATTTTTGCCAATCACAGATATACAAATATTAACGCAATTTAATTGGACCTCCAGGTGAAAATCTGGAAGGTTAAATGTTACCAGGATTATGCATTCCAGAATCATCTCTACATAAAATAAAAAAATTTAAATTAAAAAATATATATCTTTGACCACGTATACCGGTTTGAAGAGAGCGTCAAGAAACAAATATCTCCATGGGGAAAATTTATTTTTAAGAAGCTTTTTTTACTTTTTTCAAACCAATTTAATATACATACGAACAAATACTGACTGTTTAAAACCTATGAGAAAGATACCAAACTCTGGAAAATGGATGACACATGAATTGAATTATGGACGGATGGTTAAACTAAAAACCAGGTGCGAAATTTTACTTCAAGACACGATATAAAATCAGGAAAGTATTGCATTGAATTATTACTGCCAATGAAAAATTAATTTATTTTCGGAGTCTTAACTGGAAAAAATCATGGGTTAACCTGGGACAACCATTCATCTACACTCACGTCAAAATATGAAACACGTATATTCGTTTCCGTTCTGTCAGACTGATGTTCCCAAAGCCTAAAAAAATAAGGTATATTAGTTTAAAAAATTTGTTAAATATGGTTCATACTTTTAGAATCGCATGATTTTGGTAATAAAACTTAAAACTTTACAGAGAACAAATATTTTATTTATGACTATTAGTTTTTCATTTCAGTTTTTGCGAAATAGGATTAAATTCATAAGAGATCTTCCAACATCAGCCTTATTTGGTCTTCGTCCATTTTAATCTTTAAACAAAACCTGCAAGTAATTTGCAAATACATATACATATATCTGCTGTGAAGCAGTTCGACTTTAACTGTTGAAGTGAAGAGACGTATAATACAAGTGCACTTAATATTTACCGTTTGTTTTTCCTTTTCTCTCCTCTGTTATTATTATTGATAATAATAGCATGGATAAACCACCAGATATTGGAGGGATATACAAACCTCCAATTGTTATAGACAATAATAAAACTTTAAACTTAACTACTCCTGGGCCAAAGTATTTGGTCATGTCAAGAGTAAAAAGCGATGATAACCTCTCGAAGGTATCACCCTTTTTAATTAAAAAAGTAATTGACTCGATTTGTGAAGGTGAAGTAATTAGTTGCAACAAGTTAAGAAATGGCACAATCTTAATTAAAACTAAAAATGAGTACCAAGCATGCAAATTAGTGAAATTATGTTCACTTTCCGCTTCGATTGAGGTGACTGTTTCTGAACACAACTCGCTCAACTACTCAAAAGGGGTTATATATTGTAACGATCTGCGGGGAATTCCTGAAGAAGAAATTCTGGAAGAATTAAAGGGAAAAAACGTAAGTAAGGTCGAAAAGATAAAACGAAAATCCCCTAACGGTATTTTAGAAGAGACTGGCCTGATAATTCTTACCTTTACCACTACCACCTTGCCAACTGTAATCTCAATCGGTTACGAAAATGTAAGAATCCGCACATATATTCCCCTTCCCCTCCGTTGTAAGAACTGCTTACGTTACGGGCATATAGCTAAATCATGCAAACACGCCAGGTTATGTTTCAATTGTTCAAAAGAATACCATACTTCCGAAGACTCTGAAGAAGTATGCGAATCAACAAGATGTTGCATTAACTGCAAAGAACAAAACGAAGTCTATGACCATGCCACAATCGATAAAAAATGTCCGACTTTTCTCAAAGAAAAAGAAATTCAAGCAATCATTACGCTTGAGAAGGTAAGCAAAAGGAAAGCAGTCAACATATTCAAAGAACGCCATCCCAATATTCATAAATCATATTCCTCAACTCTGAAAACCCAAACCTCTTTAAATGTAGTACCTTCCCATCAAACACTAACAACACAAGTCAAATATAACAATTTTACATACAACAACAACATTGCAAATAAAAATAATAATAACACAAATCAGCTGACATCAGATAAAAACACACCACGTGCTTTAATTGATTACTCCACTGTAATCTCCGATATAGAAATCTCAGACGCTGAATTAAATGATATAGAACTAAGGAGCAGTTCATCTCTCTTAACATCAGATGTACTTCCAAACCAACCGTCAACGAGCAACGCATTTCTATTACCTAAGAATACATCGAAGAAGAATATACAAAATATTAAGAGAAAATTAACAAGCTCACGTAAAAAGAGATAAATAACTTCCCTTAATACTTCACTTAAAAAATGTTACCGATCATAACAATCTTCTTAAATATCATTAATACTCTTTTTTTCTCCATATTACTGAACCTTACATATAGCATATCAATTACAACAAACATTAAATTCTCTAAGTTACACTCTTTTACTAACTCAATATATAATTATGAATTTATAAAAATTACAATTATCACAATCTCTTTATATACACTCTTTATATCAATAAGATTTTTTGATTTATTTCTCTTAAAGTCGCTCTTAGTCGTTACTATAACTAAATCTGAACAAGAAACAGGAAAAATATTAAATATCTCACTTATTTTAAGAGTAATGATATCATATGTCTTGAATAGTGTAAATACATTTCTTTTTAAAATTCTTGTAATTAAATTTAATTTACACTCCACTACATCTTCATATGTACAAAAAGAATTTATTAGTAAGTTTAATTTACATTACCCAAAACAGTATGAGTATACTCTTAATATAAACTATAAATGACTAGTAGAATAATACAATGGAATATGAATGGTTATCTTAACAATTACAATAATCTGCTATTACTAATAAATCAATATTCCCCTCAAATCATTGCCTTACAAGGAACTCATCTTCATTCCCTATCAAACATTCCTATCCCAATTAATTATAATTTTGTATATTCAACAAATTCTTCTACCAACAATTCAATAGAACACAGACTTATTACACTCTTCTTAAGTAAACCTACACAAATTATTTATAATTCGAATATAGACAAATTAGATCCATTTACTCTTACTTGTATATCACTATGCTTAACATCTCTTAAAATTAGTATAAAATTCGAAACTTTTACCTATATTTTAATATATAACAAAATTATTCTCTTTAAAGATAACTTTCCAATATTTACAAACTTAATATTTGCAAATTATATTAAAGAACATATTATAACCAATATATATCAGATAATGTATATGCAATGTTTGGAATCTACTTTTTTAAATATGTATGTCTTATCTTCTTATTACTTTAAACAATGATACTAAAAATTTTGCAATGGAACATTAATGGTTATACTAATAATTACATAGAACTGCAGGAACTGATCAAAGCTCATTCCCCTAACATAATCTGTCTCCAAGAAACCCATATCCACTCCCGCCTCAATATTCCTATTCCTATTAACTATTTTATGTACGATCTTAACACCTCTTCTTCGAGATACGGTGGTGTGGCCATTTTGGTGCATAAGTCCTTGGAACATAAACTGACCTTTACCTCGGATGACTTTGATGTCATCGGCATGGAGATTAAATCGAGGATGAAATTAAATTTATATAATGTGTATTTTTCTCCGACTACGAATTTTGATAGAAGTGTCCTTGAAAGTTTATTCAGTGATTATTCTCCTTCAGTAATTGTTGGTGATTTTAACAGTGCACATATGAGCTGGGGCTCTTCTTCTGATAACCACAGGGGCCGCCTACTGTTCAAATTTTTAAACGAATCCGACCTGATTCTGCTGAATGATGGTTCGCCTACTCATTTAAATACTCATGGAAATTTTTCCCATATTGACTTAAGCTTCTGTTCACCTATTCTGGTTCCTCATGCCTCCTGGGATACCGAGGAGAATCTCTTTGGGAGTGACCACTTTCCGATCATCATCTCACTTTTTTCTGAAACTACAATACATAGGGAAATTAGAAGACCTACATTCAGAACCGATCTAGCAAATTGGGAGAAGTTTCAGGAACTCTGCGCGGCCTTTAATAGATCTAGACCAGTGGTTGATAATATTAATAGGGAAACAGCGAATATTTATAGGATTATACTGCAATCGGCCAATTATTCCATTCCACAGTCACGTGGAAGAGAGAAAAAGGTCCCTTGGTGGAACCAAGAGTTAGGGAGACTGAAGGTAGAAAAGAATAAATTGTGGAGATTGTTTAAGAAAAATATGATACAGGAAAACCTGCTTCTGTATAAAAGAGCTAATGCAAGATACAAGAGAAGCATTAAACTTGCAAAACGGGAATCTATCTTTAACTTAACTTCTGCAATCACACCTAGCACTCCCATTGGAAAAGTATGGACAAACATAAGAAACTTTACAGGATACAGAGCAACACATGGAATCCATTGCATATCGTCATTGGTGGATAGAGCAAAATTGTACACAGATTATAAAGATATAGGCAATGAATTCGGCAAATATTGGTCTGCGAACTCAGAGGATATGAATTTTTCCGTTAACTTTAGGCTTAAGAAACGAAGTCTTATGGATAACCCCCCCATTATTATAACGTGTCCGAAAGCAAGAAAAATGGAATCTAAAATAAATTTTTTGGAATTTAACTCAACTCTAGAGAAATTACGTGGAAAGACTCCAGGAAAGGACAGGATATCATATCTGATGCTGAGAATGTTACCCTACGACTTGAAATTGCGAATTATCAACTTATATAATGCAATCTTTGAAAACTATATCCCACAACAATTTAAGAACAGCGTAGTAGTTCCTATTTTAAAGCCTGGAAAGGACAAGACTATTATAACATCATACCGACCGATTTCTTTGAACTCGTGTCTGGCTAAGGTATTGGACAAGATAGTAGCGAAAAGGTTGTGGTGGTTTGTCATGAGCAATAAACTACTTAGCAACCGCCAATTTGGCTTTAAGAAGGGTAGCTCGACAACTGATGCTCTACTTTTTGTAGACTATCAAATTGCCAACGCTCTCTCACTACGTAAGCATATTACCATTATTTCCTTGGATTTTGAGCGTGCATTTGAGAAGGTAGGCATACATTCAGTGCTGGAACAATTATACCAATGGGGAGTTGGCCCGAATATTATAAAATATGTGAGTAATTTTATGTCCAATAGAAAAATTATAGTACGAATTAACCACCTATACTCCAATTCTTTTCCACTATATAATGGAGTCCCCCAGGGTTCTCCTTTATCTGTTATCATTTTTCTTATAGCATATAATCGACTATGCTCGATTTTATCACTTCACAAGGAAATTGACTTCTGCGCCTACGCTGATGATTTTAACCTCATCATTAAATCTTCTAAAAATAAAAACCTAATACTAGACCTTGACAATGTATTCGCTGATATTACCGAATGGTGTGATACTTCTGGTGCTTCACTATCCACTTCAAAGTGCAAATACTTACACATATGTCGCCTAAGAGACTGTAGCTGTGAAATTAGGTCCACAGTTATCTCCATCTCGAGGGTTGAATGTCTCCGTATTCTGGGTATATTTATGAATAAACGCTATAATTGGAAGGACCACATACTTTATTTACAAACCTCTTTATCACAACGAATGAACATTTTGAAATGTCTGTCTAATCCTAAGTGGAATTCTAACTCAATCGTACTCCTTTCCGTAATGAGAGCACTAATTCTTTCAAAAATCAATTATGGTCTACAATTTTTCGGTTATACTTCCAAATCACAATTAGCTAGAATTGACAGAATTATTAATTCCTGTATAAGAATAGCATTGGGCACTCTACGATCCTCCCCAATTGCGAACATTCGATATGAGGCTAAGATTAGATCCTTGGTCAATCAAAGGGACATGCTTACTACAAGATTATGTCGTATCTTAATTTTCGGTGGTAATGGCCGATTAAGACATATAGCTAAAAAGGTAAGACGTTCCAGGAAAATTCCGAGAGTACCATCTATCCTTTATCGAGTGATACGGAATAGCGATGATCTTAATCTACCTAAGAATATTCCCACACAAATTTGTGAACTTCCACCATGGTCACTGGATCCCTCATCTATTGATTTTACTCTTCAGAAATACCCGAAAACTGATACTTCCCCAACTCAATATAGGAAGATGTTTGCAGAGCTAAGGGAAAGACTTTCTGACCATATATTTATATACACAGATGGTTCGAAATTGAATAACTCTGTTGCATTCAGCATCACGACGGATAACAGTGTCTTAAAAATAGCTAAACTTGATGAATATGGCTCAAACTTCTCAGCTGAGATTATTGCAATATATGAGGCATGTATGTTGGTGAGAGGGATAAGTAGTAGATTTGCTATTTGTACTGACTCTCTTTCGTCACTAAGGTCGGTTCTTAATGTATCTAATACTGGGTTTTATCCATCTTCTATCAGAACGATCTTGATTGAGAAATTTCCCAATCTCAAACTAATTTGGGTTCCTAGTCATTGTGGGATTACAGGAAATGAATTTGCTGATCATTCGGCAAGAAATGCAATAAGACAGGCTTTGTTTTATACGGATAATTTGAACTGGATAGATTTGGCAAGGCAAATCGATGGGCACTACATGAGAATGGATAGAGATGAAACGTTCAATTCTACTTCCTTTTGGTATAAAGCGGTGAACACTGAGAGGATTTCTATTTACGACTATTTGGATGAATATACTAGCAATTTTTACAGGATTGAGAGCATTAAACTACTTCGGCTCAGAGTGGGTCATACCAAGATTTCTCATGGATTTCTGTTCAATGCTAATTTTACCCCCTTTTGCGATTGTTCTGACACGACTCCACCGACTCTTAATCATATTTTATGTGATTGCCCTCTATTGACGAACATAAGACTTTCCATCTATCATAATACTAATCCCCTAACCTCCCTATCCAATCCTACAACTGAAAACACAGCTAAATTAATAAAATTCCTCAAAACTACAAAATTGTTTTACGATATATAAATATTAATTACCTTACTAAACTTATACTTGCTACTCTATTATGTACAATCTTAATTGTAGTTATAAGGTGTATTTAACTTTGTGGAGCTGAAGGCCTGAGATGCTATTGCTCTTAGTATTCTTTATCTTATAATTTTAATTATAAGCTAAATATGTAAATAAATAAATAAATAAATAAATAAAATCTGCTGTGAAGCTATTAAAAAAACTAATGAAAAAATAAAGATTTGATAAGTTTACAAAATATAATCTACGCAAACCTGATACACCAATACTCACGTCGGTCCCACAGATCAATTATTGGTAATACGCACGCACGTCTTGGTTTCGCAAACTTTAAAACTACACTAAATTAAAGTTTGTTGAGAATGATTTCATGGCATGCCTGAACAGCATTTGAATTCATACGAGGAAGTGGAAAATTGGATAACTAATTGGTTGTTCCGAAAGACGAACAGTTTTATCGTCGTGGAATCCATAGATTGTCTGCAAGATGGAAAAAATGTGTAGCCAGTTATGACCAATACTTTGAAGAAATTGTTTTTTACTTTCCACTTTAAAATTTGACCATATCATACATATATTCCATGGGTACACCATGGAATATATTTAATTGACTACCACTAGTTATTTACCATTTTTTATGCTCTCAATTAACTAAATCTTAAACTTGTACATACCAGCGCCCAAATGCAGCTATCTAGCTCACGATTGTATTTTCGAATACTTATTACCTGCAATGAGATAAATCTAATAAGAACAAATTATATTTTTCAAACGTCAGAAATCCTTTACACTGATACACTTAACCCTGAGAGTCTATAATTATGGAGAAATTAAAACATACATACTACCATACATCTACCATGCATACATACTTGTACATATCGTATATGCAAAATTTCATATCGTACTGTTACTGATTACTGTTATATTTGTAAATGGTTGATTACAAACGGGGGTATCAAAATTTACTTTTAACTCTTCAACTTTTTTCAAAGTGAAAACTGTAATGCATGTAAATAAAAAGAAATGGGAAAACTCAATCTAATAAAATATTACAATTCCCACTTATTGTTGAAAGAAGAAATACGGTGACATTAAAAAAATACTTAAATACTTAGAAATTAAACTCTATGTTGGATACAAAGGGAAGCAGACACCGGCTGCTTGAATCGTATATCTGTAAGATAAAATCAAAAATTGAAATTAAATGTGTGTCTATTAAAGATGCAAACTGAAGATTTTGCAATTTCAACCCTCTAGACAAGTACCATATCCAGTAACAACACATTATGGTCATGAAAGAAATCTTTTTTTCTTTTGTTTATTTGTTTGTATTCATACGCTAAAATGTTTTTTTTTTGTTTTTTCTTAAAGGACTTCAACAAGTTTTAATACTTCAACTCATACATGGAAACTTGCAAACACACAAATACTCATACTCACTTTCAACATCATTTTTGAATAATTTCTGCAAGAGAACCTCAATAAAGCAAAACATAAAACGAGTCCTTTTTCAACGCTCCAAAAATAAAAATATGACTGAAAAATAATGAATTTTATACCGGCTGTCGTTAGATATGTGCACTCAAATAAAAATCCGTATTTGACAAGATTATTAAATAAATATTAAAAATAATAAATTCATTTGCAAAGAAAAAAATTTAAAATTATAAAAAATATCTTAATTGAATCGCATTAGAAACATCATTTTACAAGTCCGACTAAGGTCGAAATATTTTATAGGTATTTTTTGAATCCCCTTTATAGCCGGGGTCTGCCAGATTTGAATTTCATTCAAAATGTTGATATCGAACAATACTTATTTACTTACTAAATATCATCATTAAAAACCGTTTTATCAGCTTTCGGCATCCGATTTATTTAACACATACTTCCAGGCGCAACTGATGACAGGATTTTCTCTACTTGGTGCTGCCAACGCAGGCGAGTTTGTCCTCTATGCTGACTTATACTAATCCCTGTATTAAATATCCGTCTTGTCGGAACATCGCAATAAGGGATCTTATACGCCGCGTATCCCTACTTCCCGACGGCGCATACACGTTTATCCCTCATTTACTGCCAGACAATTCTTAATAAACTTCGTTCAATAGCGCTAAAGGTGCCAAATAATGTATGGACAGCATAAGGCAAAAATCGGAAAATACTAAATATGTATGAGAACAAGTTTCAATTAAACAAATCTCAGTAAGTGTAAAAGGAACAAAAATTCAGAAGAAAATACAATTCATGTTACCAACATCCGCTCATGAATATTCATAGGGTTGCCAAAATTCTAATTGACAAATCGTAAATGCGGTGACATTAGATTTTCTTAGTTGTTATGTAAACTTTGTACAAATAAATGTTAAACGTTTTGCGTAATTTTATGAAATTGAGGTCATACAGTAATATTACATACATACATACTTATGTACATAAATAGTTCGTCATTACAAATGTTTTAGCCTGTGTTACGACCCAGCTTTCCACACCACTTACATTGTGTGCGTTAATTTTATACAGTGGTGGGATCTATAATTTAAGGTCGACTCCGAAAGACAGATTTTTTGAGAAACATTTCATGGCAATTTTTATTTACTCTCAGAGTTTTTGCCAGAAATCTGTTGAGAGGAAGTCGGTCACGAAATATTTTCTCATATTTCGGTTTTGCTGGAGATGTCTGATCTGGGGTTTAAACACACTATCTACTAGACTACGGCGACTGTATTTGTATTAACGTGGATATTAAAATTTGTCAAAAGTTAATGTGAATGCTCTTCGGTTTGGTTAAGACCTTTCAACATTTAACTGTGCTAAGATGTATATTGTAACAAGGATAGTAATACGATAATAAAGTGAAGTGGACATCACCTTTTGTTTGCAATTTTTTCCCCAAACCTATTACACTATGAAAAAACATTGACCGCAAATCCTACAAAAGTTTTAAGTCTCCAAAATTATATTTAATTATTCCTTTTTACATCATCATTTGTTTACTAAAAATGTTTAAAATGCCTAACGGTTAATTCCTTTTATTACAAGAAGTAAATTCAAGGCCATTGGAAATATCACTTGTAGAGTTCTATGTATTTCAAACAAGTTTTGTAAGATTTAGAAAAAGTGTATTGTTCGAGTTCAATTTTATCTTCCGCAAGAAAGCGAACTTATTTCCTTAAAGTTAAGTTAAATGTGAATTTTAAATAAAATAAAAAATAAATATCTTCATGAACATGAAGTAAAATGAAATTATAAAATTAAAATAAATATTTTTAAATAAAATATAAAGCGTCCTTTTATTCGATCATGAGGATCTCTTACACCTTTAAATCATTTGCTTTAACATCAGGTGCAAATGCTTTCGAAATTATGCGAAATATGAAGAAATTTAATAATTATGATAAAAAATCTTGAATCCCTCGATTAAGAAAATTCAATCCTTATTGGCAATCCTTGTTTATTCATATATTTTTATGTGTGAGTTGTAATATTGTGTGTGCATTCGAAAGGTATTACGAGAATAAACGTTCGCTGATCTCTGCTCTTCAATTCTACATCCAATGCAATTTTGCGGGGTAAAACTTGTGGTTTTAAAGAGGACATTGACGCAACAAATATAAGCAATTGGGGGTATATACGAGTATGTACATACATATATAGTATCGTAGTATATATTTCCATGTTATGATAGCAACATAAAAATGTGTCGGCAGAATATAGCGGATACACGTATAGCATTGAGTGTAGTGTGTGTAGAAATATTATAAACAGTTATGTCTTACTAATTACCACAATTATAAAAACATCATTCGGGTAAATTTATAAATTTGAACTTGTACAGTGCATATACTCTGCCAATCACTGCAATTTTACTTTGATACCGTCACAGTATATTTCAAGCCGTATTATAAAAGCCATTTAATGTCCGTTAAGGGGTAACAATAAGTAAAATAAAAAGAAATTCCAAAATTCCAGTTTCAAAAAGTAGGCCGGCTAAAACGACCTAAGACTGATAGAGGGCTTCCAACAGCGAGTTATCGACATCAATGTTATGACTTTGGAGATTAGGAGAAAATCGAACTTTGAACTCGCTCAACGGCTGGTAATTTAGATTTGCCGTCGATGCTTGCTGCCACAAAGGAAGAGAATAAGTCGCTCATGAGAAGTATATAAAGGGTGATTTTTTAGCTATTATGTTTTTGGAAAAACTGGTTTAAACAGCTCACGCACGTTTCGTGTTTTGTTTCACTGTCAAACATCTTCAGTTTGGTCTATAATTTAACCATGAATCGTCTTACAAGCGAACAACGCTTGCAAATCATTGAATTTTATTATCAAAATGCGTGCTCTGTTGAGAAAGTTCATCGCGAGCTTCTTCCATTTTATGGTCAGTTTAATCCACCCATTAATTCGCACCAAATTTGCATTGTTGAACATTAAACCACCAACACGCTTATGTAGAGTGCGAAATGAAGAAAATATCGCAGCTGTATCGGCCAGTGTTAATAATGACCATCAATTATCGATTCGTCGCTGTTCGCAGCAAATGGGCCTCTCTTACTCAACAACGTGGAACATTTTGCGGAAAGATTTAAGTGTGAAGCCTTTTAAAATACAGCTGGTGCAAGAATTGAAGCCGAACGACCTACCGCAACACAGAATTTTTGGTGAATGGGCTCTTGGATCGAAAAATTGTGTTCAGGACACAGCACGCGTAACAATGGACTTATTGAGAGGCGAGTTCGGTGAAAATTTTATTTCACGTTCGGGACCGGTCAATTGGCCGCCTAGATTGTGCGATTAAACGCCTTTAGACTATTTTTTGTGTTAAAGCTCATGTCTATACAGACAAGCCCGCTTCAATTGACGCATTGGAAGACAACATTGAAGCATTTATTCGCGAGATACCGGCCGAAATGTTGGAAAGAGTATGCCAAAATTGGACTCAGCGGATGGATCATTTGAGGCGCAGGCTCGGTCAACATTTTCATGAAATAATCTTCAAACATTAAATTATATGAACCCTACTATCGATTCAAATAAAGATTTCATGCATTTTTCTGAATTTTATGTGTTTTTTTTTTTAATTTTCCTATGGCTCTTAAAAACCACCCAGCAGCTATACTGCGGTAAAAATAAAATTAGAAAGATTTGAATAAAATATTAAAGCTAACATTAAAAAGGCGGCAGAAAGTCTATAGTAGCGAAGAATTTGAAAAGGCAATGGCAGAGGAGGTAAATAAGGAATACAAAGAAGTTGGAAAAGAAGCCGAAGTCAGGGTAAAGAAAGCACAAGGTGTTGGAAACAAAGTTGAAGGCGTTGAAAACAATATTGTGGACGTTGCGGAGAGAAAAGCGTCGCAGAGAGGGTGACAAAACAACATTATTGGGGAATTTTCTATCTCAGAGAAAAAACGGAGAAAAAACCATCAAGGACAATCATTGTGCTCAAAGTTGGAGTTGGAATTATTCGATATATGGATTCCCTGTTCCAGTGGTAGAATGCGTCTAACTGTTTCTAAATTTATATTTGGCACATCAACTAGAAGAGACGAAGTGGTGGAACGATTTAATTGGCGAAAAGTGGCAAGTGGTTAACAAGACGATTAAAACAAGCATATCTTGCGGAATACCGGTTATCTATGCACAATTCGCATCTGCCTAGTTTGTATTGTGTAGTGCTAGCAGCAGAAGTGTGTTGTTAAATAAAGGATGTATTAAATAAGGAAACAAATAACGACCAAAATTAATTTATTTTTTATTATAATTACAATCATCAAATCCACAATATATGCAAAATTTAAAAACGTAGCAATATGATACGACTTTGAAGTATAGACTTCCTAACAGCTATGAAAATAATCTGTAATATTTATGAGCCTTTTATAAATATCTAAAATAATCATAAACTTTTAATATTTTTTTTTAATGAATAACTTGAATGTTGTTGTCAGTTGTCATCTGTAATGCCATTTTTGGCGATCAAAATACGTCACATAAACTTTAAAGTTTGCCGGTGAATCCGTGATGGTATGGGATTGTATGGCGACTAAAAGCGTTGAAATAATCTACCGAATACTTAGTACGATCATTGCTCAATCCTATGTAGACATTTTAAGCACTATTTTACCTGTCACTGTAGCAACATCCGGGTTATATACGGCAGATATAGAACATCATGTGTATGTAGATAAGCTGACAACCACTAGAATGGTATTGATCGCCAGCCCAATCTATCTGACACCTCTGGAGAGTTCTTAAATGAGCTGATGTCTATACTCCTGGAGACTAGTATGAATTGTGCACCCTTTTGCTAATAACGTAGTATTGTATTGACTCTCAACTCTAAAACTCAAAAACTGTAAAAATGTGGTGGACATTACGCCGCGCCGTGTAGAAACAAGTCCTAGAATTTATGCAGAAAATTAGTCTCAACAAACCGTCTAAAATAACTTCTTACGGTAAATGTTACAACAAATATGTTGAATTGTATTTTAAATAAAGGTTGCATTAGCAAATGGACAAAATATCAGAATGTATGAGACCATTGTTTTGTTGTTGTACATATTGTTACGAAAATGGAAACAGTGTACATCGTTTAACATTAAATGAGCAAAAGCTACACAAACAAATACAACGAACTTGTTATAAGTAAACCAACAACATCAGTATGAAAGAAAAGTGGATAGAGAAGTAGGCGAGAACGCAACAACAAGCAATGTGAACAAAATACACAAACAATAATGAAGTCGCCCCGAACGTTCGAAACTTCATAAGACTGATTACATGGGAATATAAAATGGCAAGACAAAGCAGGTAACGAGTAGTAAGAATTCAGTCAGTCTTGTGTGAAGACGCCTTGCATGTGAAGAGAACAGTCGTGGTTTGAAGATCTCCGTTGAAAAGATCTGCGTTGTAAGAAAAGAAGAACAAGACATTATTGTTATATAAATACTTCAAGATGTAAATAGTGGCACACAAAAATAGTGCGAACAATAAAGAATTTAATTGAAACTAAACACCAATTTATTTTTATTTTGTTTGCAATCAACGAACGCATACTTTAAAAGTTTTTAAAAAGGTAATAAAGTAACAATATATTCATTAACAATAGCTAAACATTGAGACAATCGTTTGACTGACTGTATATCTAACTGTTATATAAAATATTAAACTTTTACTTAACATTGTTTCACCTTAAAAAGTTTTTTAATTTTTAAGTTATTTTTACATAACATTTTTTTTCGATAGTTGAAACCTTTTGTTTTCCAATTTAAGTTTTTTAAGTTCAATTACTCAAGAATTTATGGAATTTTTCTGAGCTTTGAAACCAAATAAATTACTTATATACCCTTCTTTAAAAACTCTATGTCAAGAAAATTGTTATACACTTAACCGATACAGCAGCCTTGAGAGTATTTAAGAGAAAAGTTTTACGTAAGATTTTCGGTTTAGTGCAAGTTGGCAATTTATTACTAATTAGCTGTCACCATCTTCTGATTATACCATTCTGTGAATATGTATTTACTCCCAGCTGGAGTCATTTTTCGTTGCTTTTATAGACGGAGTAGTCTCATAATGAAAAATTTTGTTAGTGAGATAGGTTGTGTAGAATGCAGTTAAAACATGGACCACTAAAGCATGCCCTTCAGAAATTTCAAAAACCTTAACTTTCTGCAAATCCAGGAAATTGTGAGGAACAAACTGGAGTGTTACCCACCATTATTATCGTCATCGTCATCATCATCATACTCCTTATTGCAAAGATGAGTTATGAGTGGTCTCATATACACAGTCATATCCCTTTTACACCATTTACATGTGTGTTTGTATTTGCATCATTTCTTCCTCTTTTGTGGTTGTTGTTAAAGTAAGTGGAATGGTTGTTTATTTGTATTGTTCTGTGAAGTTCACATATGAGCGCGTATGTGCATGTTAATAATTTCCATTGCATACTTTCATGGATGTTTCATATTCAGAAAATATGTGTAAAATACACAACTAAACAATCCTTGCGGGTATAAAGTTTTTATGGAAGTGCTTCAGAATTCAGTTCTTTTTTGTTTTTCTTTTTGCTGAAATTGTAGAAATTTATGAGTAATTGCTAGAAGAAAACATGGAAAGAAATTAAAATATACCTCCTTACAGGGGCGCAAGTTAAAAGTTGTGACACATTTTTATAGAACAACCATTATTTATTTATTTATTTGTTAATTACAATACAATAACAAATTATATTCTAATTATATACGAGCTGACCAGAGTCTCTGTTGGGAATCGAACCCACGACCTTCACGCTAATAGTCTAGCACACTACCCACTAGACAGACTACCAGGGCACCCACAACCATTAACATTTGCATACAGATTTGTTTAAGAACTAAGTATTTTTGTAGCAACAAAAGTTAATATACTGAGTCTAAGGGCCATTATTACAACTTATCGTTAACTAAAGGCAGAATTTTAACGGGAAGATAAATTGTTTTTCGTTATTATGCGTATCCAATAAGATAGAAGTGATCGTTAAGCTAAAGGGAGGATCGTCCTACCTTTAACATTTAAAGGTCATTTTGTGTTTGGACTTGCCATATTATATATTATTTTCATTATGGCAACTTCAAATTTAAACAAAATGAGCATATACAACAAAAAAACAAGGTCCGCGGTTGCCACTGCTTCAAAAAAAAACTTGTATATTTGAGTAGTTTTATCGACATTGCTTCGGCACTGGAATATTTTTGAAAATTTTTATCTGTAAGTTGTAATAACGAAAATAAGTTAAAGATAACTTTACAGTTCCCTTTAGCTAAAGGTACCTTTAACTAAACCCAAGTTTAACGGCAAGTTGTAATAATGGCCATAATAATTGCAAATTTACAGTAACACATACCTTTTGATTTTGAGACTTTTAAATAAATTTGGGTTAGATTAAGTTTGACGTGTAGGATAGGTACAAAATGATAAAACACTGTGATAGCCGTTTATGATATAGACAAACTATTCTTCTAACAAAAGTTTATTTGACTTCGGTTCTATCTGAACCAAAGTAAGAGTTCGTCAGCATTCGATGACATCAGTACTGATTGCTATCATACAAGACGCACGTTCGCGAAGTATTTTATATTCATGGTGTTTTAATTGCCAATTGTGAGGAGAGCTACACTTGATTAAGCGATAATAAAATACGTGACGGTTAATTTATTTTCAGGTTAAGTTACAACCAAATATCTGAAAATAGGTATTCAAGATTTGTTCTAGAATGAAACTTTTCTTTTTAAGTTTGTTTGACGTTTCTGTTTTAACGGTGCTGCGACTGGATTTGTGCAAGCCTAAGTTCGGATGCGCATGCTAGGTATTCAAATCCGCGCTTCTCACGATGCTGCGCACTGTCAAGGTCTGACCAAAGTTCGTTGGGATAAATAGGAACGCTTTGTACTACCAAATGTTTCGTTTTGTTTTGTGTACCTTTATTTATTTCCAATTCTCTTTCGGGGTCACCAAATATGGGGAATTTGGTAAGAATATATAAGAAAATAATACGTGGCGGTTAATTTATTTTGAGGTTGAAGTTATATTGTAAGTAACAGAAAAGTCCTTTGTTTGGGATTTTTCCCAAACCATTATTTAATTACAAAACCCTAACTGCAAGCCCTACAAATCTCTAAAAAAAAATTGTAATTTTTTATTTTTTTTATTCTCCTTTAATTTTTTATTTGTTACCAAATTCTTTAAGTAAGTGACGTAACAGTTAATTTTTTTACATTGTAATATACATGCACACAAACATGTATGCACATATCATGTAGGTAGAAAATCATACGATTATTGTTTATGATGATCTATTTTTAAATATTTGGCTTGGCAAGTTATAAACAGAATTTTGGAGTCAGTTGTAAAAAAGCCTCCTGTGCATAAAGTTAATTTAAATTAAATTAAAGTTAATTAAAATTAAATAAAGTAATCAAATAATGTGCTGAATTAAATTAAATAAAAACATCAAAACACTTCTACATAAATTTTGGTGCCGAAACCCGGGAATTAACTTTAAATGTGTTAAAGTTTATTCCTTATATATATAGAAAAATAAGACTGCCGTCGAGCTACGGATTTTTTAATACTGCCGTCGAGCTACGGAATTTTTTTGAAAAATTAATACTACCGTCGAGCTACGGACTTTTTTTGAAAACGAATACTGCCGTCGAGCTACGGATATAAAAAACTCTGTTGAATCTGATTACGAGTTTAAATTCACAACAGAATGGAGTCAACTGCTGAGGCAATTGAAGATCAAAATACTGTCCTTAAACATTTTAAACGTTTATCCACAACTTTCGCTTCAAAGCCAAAGGACAAACAGTCCTCGAAGACTTAGAACAAAATTTTCGTGTTTTTAAGGATGGACACGATCAAATTATGAACTTACTACGTGACAAATCTCTTCCGGAGAAAGAAGTGCCGTACATAAGCAATGATGTTTATTATGAATGTTACGACATATATATTTCTTTTAAAACAAGTTTGCTGGATTTAATTTATGAATTTGAATCCCCACAGTCTCCAACAGTTCACGCAAGCACTTTTGCTACAGGCAGTAGGAACGAACCTTTTACTGCTGGTGCTCGACTTCCTAAAATAAATTTGCCAACGTTTTCAGGAGACTATCTGCAGTGGATATCCTACCGAGATACATTTATGTCACTAGTTCATCAAAGTCCATCACTTACGAAAATTCAGAAGTTCTTGTATCTGCAAAGCTCCTGCACAGGAGTACCACTCTCCATTGTTAATGAACACCCAACCGCTGAATCCAGCTACGATTCCGCATGCGAAGCTCTTGAGAAGAGATTTCATAATCCGAGGAAGCTAGTGGATAAAATTCTTCAACGTTTGTTTTCAATACCAGTAACTTCGGGTAATGTACAATCTGTTCAACAATTACTAGATACCACCAGAAGCTGCTTATCTCAACTGAATGCACTTAGCATTGATACAACTACCTGGAATTCAATACTAGTCTACTTGACGTTGCAAAAATTAGATTTGCAAACCCGTAAAGAGTGGGAACTCTCGCTTAAGACAAGCACTTCTATTCCATCTATCCAAGAAATGTTAACGTTTCTAGAAACAACTTTCCGTGCTTTGGAATGCGTTCAAGAAGAAAACCCAAATAAAAGCTTAAGTTCAAAATGTACTGAACATCGTCGTAAGCCAACGAAAATGGTTAGAGCCCATAATGCCGTCTCAACTACACTGGATGAAACTTGCCTCTGCTGCAAAAAACGCCATCCATTATACAAGTGTTTTAAATTTGCTACCTTATCTTCGATGGAGAAGAAAATTATTATCAACGAACACCGGTTGTGTATAAACTGTTTACGATCTGGACATCTACAAGCTGACTGTAAATTATCAACACGCTGTCAACGCTGCGGCGAGCCGCATCATACTGTCATTCATCAAGAATATTATCCTGCAATAACTGCACCGATATCTCAAATGTTTACTCAACCAGTTTCAACGTCAACTCCTACTGTCACGCTGTCAACGTTGCGGCGAGCCGCATCATACTGTCATTCATCAAGAATATTATCCTGCAATAACTGCACCGATATCTCAAATGTTTACTCAACCAGTTTCAACGTCAACTCCTACTGCACCTACTGTAAGTAACCACCATTCAAATACTAATCAAATAGCTCCAGCTTTACTTGCTACGCTGAGGGTAATTAAGAAGATAAATGATATAGAGTATATCGTAAAGGCTCTTGTTGATCAGGGTTCTCAAGCATCCTTCATCTCTCAGGAATTAGCTCAGCTCTTACCAATACCACAACTGAAAACGTATGTCAATATATCTGATATTGGTAGGAACAAATTAAAAACAGTCAAAAAGTCAATTGACCTGCAACTGTCTTCTACGTATGACAAACAATTTGTATTGAAAGTTAAAGGGATCTTATACGCCGCGTATCCCTACTTCCCGACGGCGCATACACGTTTATCCCTCATTTACTGCCAGACAATTCTTAATAAACTTCGTTCAATAGCGCTAAAGGTGCCAAATAATGTATGGACAGCATAAGGCAAAAATCGGAAAATACTAAATATGTATGAGAACAAGTTTCAATTAAACAAATCTCAGTAAGTGTAAAAGGAACAAAAATTCAGAAGAAAATACAATTCATGTTACCAACATCCGCTCATGAATATTCATAGGGTTGCCAAAATTCTAATTGACAAATCGTAAATGCGGTGACATTAGATTTTCTTAGTTGTTATGTAAACTTTGTACAAATAAATGTTAAACGTTTTGCGTAATTTTATGAAATTGAGGTCATACAGTAATATTACATACATACATACTTATGTACATAAATAGTTCGTCATTACAAATGTTTTAGCCTGTGTTACGACCCAGCTTTCCACACCACTTACATTGTGTGCGTTAATTTTATACAGTGGTGGGATCTATAATTTAAGGTCGACTCCGAAAGACAGATTTTTTGAGAAACATTTCATGGCAATTTTTATTTACTCTCAGAGTTTTTGCCAGAAATCTGTTGAGAGGAAGTCGGTCACGAAATATTTTCTCATATTTCGGTTTTGCTGGAGATGTCTGATCTGGGGTTTAAACACACTATCTACTAGACTACGGCGACTGTATTTGTATTAACGTGGATATTAAAATTTGTCAAAAGTTAATGTGAATGCTCTTCGGTTTGGTTAAGACCTTTCAACATTTAACTGTGCTAAGATGTATATTGTAACAAGGATAGTAATACGATAATAAAGTGAAGTGGACATCACCTTTTGTTTGCAATTTTTTCCCCAAACCTATTACACTATGAAAAAACATTGACCGCAAATCCTACAAAAGTTTTAAGTCTCCAAAATTATATTTAATTATTCCTTTTTACATCATCATTTGTTTACTAAAAATGTTTAAAATGCCTAACGGTTAATTCCTTTTATTACAAGAAGTAAATTCAAGGCCATTGGAAATATCACTTGTAGAGTTCTATGTATTTCAAACAAGTTTTGTAAGATTTAGAAAAAGTGTATTGTTCGAGTTCAATTTTATCTTCCGCAAGAAAGCGAACTTATTTCCTTAAAGTTAAGTTAAATGTGAATTTTAAATAAAATAAAAAATAAATATCTTCATGAACATGAAGTAAAATGAAATTATAAAATTAAAATAAATATTTTTAAATAAAATATAAAGCGTCCTTTTATTCGATCATGAGGATCTCTTACACCTTTAAATCATTTGCTTTAACATCAGGTGCAAATGCTTTCGAAATTATGCGAAATATGAAGAAATTTAATAATTATGATAAAAAATCTTGAATCCCTCGATTAAGAAAATTCAATCCTTATTGGCAATCCTTGTTTATTCATATATTTTTATGTGTGAGTTGTAATATTGTGTGTGCATTCGAAAGGTATTACGAGAATAAACGTTCGCTGATCTCTGCTCTTCAATTCTACATCCAATGCAATTTTGCGGGGTAAAACTTGTGGTTTTAAAGAGGACATTGACGCAACAAATATAAGCAATTGGGGGTATATACGAGTATGTACATACATATATAGTATCGTAGTATATATTTCCATGTTATGATAGCAACATAAAAATGTGTCGGCAGAATATAGCGGATACACGTATAGCATTGAGTGTAGTGTGTGTAGAAATATTATAAACAGTTATGTCTTACTAATTACCACAATTATAAAAACATCATTCGGGTAAATTTATAAATTTGAACTTGTACAGTGCATATACTCTGCCAATCACTGCAATTTTACTTTGATACCGTCACAGTATATTTCAAGCCGTATTATAAAAGCCATTTAATGTCCGTTAAGGGGTAACAATAAGTAAAATAAAAAGAAATTCCAAAATTCCAGTTTCAAAAAGTAGGCCGGCTAAAACGACCTAAGACTGATAGAGGGCTTCCAACAGCGAGTTATCGACATCAATGTTATGACTTTGGAGATTAGGAGAAAATCGAACTTTGAACTCGCTCAACGGCTGGTAATTTAGATTTGCCGTCGATGCTTGCTGCCACAAAGGAAGAGAATAAGTCGCTCATGAGAAGTATATAAAGGGTGATTTTTTAGCTATTATGTTTTTGGAAAAACTGGTTTAAACAGCTCACGCACGTTTCGTGTTTTGTTTCACTGTCAAACATCTTCAGTTTGGTCTATAATTTAACCATGAATCGTCTTACAAGCGAACAACGCTTGCAAATCATTGAATTTTATTATCAAAATGCGTGCTCTGTTGAGAAAGTTCATCGCGAGCTTCTTCCATTTTATGGTCAGTTTAATCCACCCATTAATTCGCACCAAATTTGCATTGTTGAACATTAAACCACCAACACGCTTATGTAGAGTGCGAAATGAAGAAAATATCGCAGCTGTATCGGCCAGTGTTAATAATGACCATCAATTATCGATTCGTCGCTGTTCGCAGCAAATGGGCCTCTCTTACTCAACAACGTGGAACATTTTGCGGAAAGATTTAAGTGTGAAGCCTTTTAAAATACAGCTGGTGCAAGAATTGAAGCCGAACGACCTACCGCAACACAGAATTTTTGGTGAATGGGCTCTTGGATCGAAAAATTGTGTTCAGGACACAGCACGCGTAACAATGGACTTATTGAGAGGCGAGTTCGGTGAAAATTTTATTTCACGTTCGGGACCGGTCAATTGGCCGCCTAGATTGTGCGATTAAACGCCTTTAGACTATTTTTTGTGTTAAAGCTCATGTCTATACAGACAAGCCCGCTTCAATTGACGCATTGGAAGACAACATTGAAGCATTTATTCGCGAGATACCGGCCGAAATGTTGGAAAGAGTATGCCAAAATTGGACTCAGCGGATGGATCATTTGAGGCGCAGGCTCGGTCAACATTTTCATGAAATAATCTTCAAACATTAAATTATATGAACCCTACTATCGATTCAAATAAAGATTTCATGCATTTTTCTGAATTTTATGTGTTTTTTTTTTTAATTTTCCTATGGCTCTTAAAAACCACCCAGCAGCTATACTGCGGTAAAAATAAAATTAGAAAGATTTGAATAAAATATTAAAGCTAACATTAAAAAGGCGGCAGAAAGTCTATAGTAGCGAAGAATTTGAAAAGGCAATGGCAGAGGAGGTAAATAAGGAATACAAAGAAGTTGGAAAAGAAGCCGAAGTCAGGGTAAAGAAAGCACAAGGTGTTGGAAACAAAGTTGAAGGCGTTGAAAACAATATTGTGGACGTTGCGGAGAGAAAAGCGTCGCAGAGAGGGTGACAAAACAACATTATTGGGGAATTTTCTATCTCAGAGAAAAAACGGAGAAAAAACCATCAAGGACAATCATTGTGCTCAAAGTTGGAGTTGGAATTATTCGATATATGGATTCCCTGTTCCAGTGGTAGAATGCGTCTAACTGTTTCTAAATTTATATTTGGCACATCAACTAGAAGAGACGAAGTGGTGGAACGATTTAATTGGCGAAAAGTGGCAAGTGGTTAACAAGACGATTAAAACAAGCATATCTTGCGGAATACCGGTTATCTATGCACAATTCGCATCTGCCTAGTTTGTATTGTGTAGTGCTAGCAGCAGAAGTGTGTTGTTAAATAAAGGATGTATTAAATAAGGAAACAAATAACGACCAAAATTAATTTATTTTTTATTATAATTACAATCATCAAATCCACAATATATGCAAAATTTAAAAACGTAGCAATATGATACGACTTTGAAGTATAGACTTCCTAACAGCTATGAAAATAATCTGTAATATTTATGAGCCTTTTATAAATATCTAAAATAATCATAAACTTTTAATATTTTTTTTTAATGAATAACTTGAATGTTGTTGTCAGTTGTCATCTGTAATGCCATTTTTGGCGATCAAAATACGTCACATAAACTTTAAAGTTTGCCGGTGAATCCGTGATGGTATGGGATTGTATGGCGACTAAAAGCGTTGAAATAATCTACCGAATACTTAGTACGATCATTGCTCAATCCTATGTAGACATTTTAAGCACTATTTTACCTGTCACTGTAGCAACATCCGGGTTATATACGGCAGATATAGAACATCATGTGTATGTAGATAAGCTGACAACCACTAGAATGGTATTGATCGCCAGCCCAATCTATCTGACACCTCTGGAGAGTTCTTAAATGAGCTGATGTCTATACTCCTGGAGACTAGTATGAATTGTGCACCCTTTTGCTAATAACGTAGTATTGTATTGACTCTCAACTCTAAAACTCAAAAACTGTAAAAATGTGGTGGACATTACGCCGCGCCGTGTAGAAACAAGTCCTAGAATTTATGCAGAAAATTAGTCTCAACAAACCGTCTAAAATAACTTCTTACGGTAAATGTTACAACAAATATGTTGAATTGTATTTTAAATAAAGGTTGCATTAGCAAATGGACAAAATATCAGAATGTATGAGACCATTGTTTTGTTGTTGTACATATTGTTACGAAAATGGAAACAGTGTACATCGTTTAACATTAAATGAGCAAAAGCTACACAAACAAATACAACGAACTTGTTATAAGTAAACCAACAACATCAGTATGAAAGAAAAGTGGATAGAGAAGTAGGCGAGAACGCAACAACAAGCAATGTGAACAAAATACACAAACAATAATGAAGTCGCCCCGAACGTTCGAAACTTCATAAGACTGATTACATGGGAATATAAAATGGCAAGACAAAGCAGGTAACGAGTAGTAAGAATTCAGTCAGTCTTGTGTGAAGACGCCTTGCATGTGAAGAGAACAGTCGTGGTTTGAAGATCTCCGTTGAAAAGATCTGCGTTGTAAGAAAAGAAGAATAGCGAACAAGACATTATTGTTATATAAATACTTCAAGATGTAAATAGTGGCACACAAAAATAGTGCGAACAATAAAGAATTTAATTGAAACTAAACACCAATTTATTTTTATTTTGTTTGCAATCAACGAACGCATACTTTAAAAGTTTTTAAAAAGGTAATAAAGTAACAATATATTCATTAACAATAGCTAAACATTGAGACAATCGTTTGACTGACTGTATATCTAACTGTTATATAAAATATTAAACTTTTACTTAACATTGTTTCACCTTAAAAAGTTTTTTAATTTTTAAGTTATTTTTACATAACATTTTTTTTCGATAGTTGAAACCTTTTGTTTTCCAATTTAAGTTTTTTAAGTTCAATTACTCAAGAATTTATGGAATTTTTCTGAGCTTTGAAACCAAATAAATTACTTATATACCCTTCTTTAAAAACTCTATGTCAAGAAAATTGTTATACACTTAACCGATACAGCAGCCTTGAGAGTATTTAAGAGAAAAGTTTTACGTAAGATTTTCGGTTTAGTGCAAGTTGGCAATTTATTACTAATTAGCTGTCACCATCTTCTGATTATACCATTCTGTGAATATGTATTTACTCCCAGCTGGAGTCATTTTTCGTTGCTTTTATAGACGGAGTAGTCTCATAATGAAAAATTTTGTTAGTGAGATAGGTTGTGTAGAATGCAGTTAAAACATGGACCACTAAAGCATGCCCTTCAGAAATTTCAAAAACCTTAACTTTCTGCAAATCCAGGAAATTGTGAGGAACAAACTGGAGTGTTACCCACCATTATTATCGTCATCGTCATCATCATCATACTCCTTATTGCAAAGATGAGTTATGAGTGGTCTCATATACACAGTCATATCCCTTTTACACCATTTACATGTGTGTTTGTATTTGCATCATTTCTTCCTCTTTTGTGGTTGTTGTTAAAGTAAGTGGAATGGTTGTTTATTTGTATTGTTCTGTGAAGTTCACATATGAGCGCGTATGTGCATGTTAATAATTTCCATTGCATACTTTCATGGATGTTTCATATTCAGAAAATATGTGTAAAATACACAACTAAACAATCCTTGCGGGTATAAAGTTTTTATGGAAGTGCTTCAGAATTCAGTTCTTTTTTGTTTTTCTTTTTGCTGAAATTGTAGAAATTTATGAGTAATTGCTAGAAGAAAACATGGAAAGAAATTAAAATATACCTCCTTACAGGGGCGCAAGTTAAAAGTTGTGACACATTTTTATAGAACAACCATTATTTATTTATTTATTTGTTAATTACAATACAATAACAAATTATATTCTAATTATATACGAGCTGACCAGAGTCTCTGTTGGGAATCGAACCCACGACCTTCACGCTAATAGTCTAGCACACTACCCACTAGACAGACTACCAGGGCACCCACAACCATTAACATTTGCATACAGATTTGTTTAAGAACTAAGTATTTTTGTAGCAACAAAAGTTAATATACTGAGTCTAAGGGCCATTATTACAACTTATCGTTAACTAAAGGCAGAATTTTAACGGGAAGATAAATTGTTTTTCGTTATTATGCGTATCCAATAAGATAGAAGTGATCGTTAAGCTAAAGGGAGGATCGTCCTACCTTTAACATTTAAAGGTCATTTTGTGTTTGGACTTGCCATATTATATATTATTTTCATTATGGCAACTTCAAATTTAAACAAAATGAGCATATACAACAAAAAAACAAGGTCCGCGGTTGCCACTGCTTCAAAAAAAAACTTGTATATTTGAGTAGTTTTATCGACATTGCTTCGGCACTGGAATATTTTTGAAAATTTTTATCTGTAAGTTGTAATAACGAAAATAAGTTAAAGATAACTTTACAGTTCCCTTTAGCTAAAGGTACCTTTAACTAAACCCAAGTTTAACGGCAAGTTGTAATAATGGCCATAATAATTGCAAATTTACAGTAACACATACCTTTTGATTTTGAGACTTTTAAATAAATTTGGGTTAGATTAAGTTTGACGTGTAGGATAGGTACAAAATGATAAAACACTGTGATAGCCGTTTATGATATAGACAAACTATTCTTCTAACAAAAGTTTATTTGACTTCGGTTCTATCTGAACCAAAGTAAGAGTTCGTCAGCATTCGATGACATCAGTACTGATTGCTATCATACAAGACGCACGTTCGCGAAGTATTTTATATTCATGGTGTTTTAATTGCCAATTGTGAGGAGAGCTACACTTGATTAAGCGATAATAAAATACGTGACGGTTAATTTATTTTCAGGTTAAGTTACAACCAAATATCTGAAAATAGGTATTCAAGATTTGTTCTAGAATGAAACTTTTCTTTTTAAGTTTGTTTGACGTTTCTGTTTTAACGGTGCTGCGACTGGATTTGTGCAAGCCTAAGTTCGGATGCGCATGCTAGGTATTCAAATCCGCGCTTCTCACGATGCTGCGCACTGTCAAGGTCTGACCAAAGTTCGTTGGGATAAATAGGAACGCTTTGTACTACCAAATGTTTCGTTTTGTTTTGTGTACCTTTATTTATTTCCAATTCTCTTTCGGGGTCACCAAATATGGGGAATTTGGTAAGAATATATAAGAAAATAATACGTGGCGGTTAATTTATTTTGAGGTTGAAGTTATATTGTAAGTAACAGAAAAGTCCTTTGTTTGGGATTTTTCCCAAACCATTATTTAATTACAAAACCCTAACTGCAAGCCCTACAAATCTCTAAAAAAAAATTGTAATTTTTTATTTTTTTTATTCTCCTTTAATTTTTTATTTGTTACCAAATTCTTTAAGTAAGTGACGTAACAGTTAATTTTTTTACATTGTAATATACATGCACACAAACATGTATGCACATATCATGTAGGTAGAAAATCATACGATTATTGTTTATGATGATCTATTTTTAAATATTTGGCTTGGCAAGTTATAAACAGAATTTTGGAGTCAGTTGTAAAAAAGCCTCCTGTGCATAAAGTTAATTTAAATTAAATTAAAGTTAATTAAAATTAAATAAAGTAATCAAATAATGTGCTGAATTAAATTAAATAAAAACATCAAAACACTTCTACATAAATTTTGGTGCCGAAACCCGGGAATTAACTTTAAATGTGTTAAAGTTTATTCCTTATATATATAGAAAAATAAGACTGCCGTCGAGCTACGGATTTTTTAATACTGCCGTCGAGCTACGGAATTTTTTTGAAAAATTAATACTACCGTCGAGCTACGGACTTTTTTTGAAAACGAATACTGCCGTCGAGCTACGGATATAAAAAACTCTGTTGAATCTGATTACGAGTTTAAATTCACAACAGAATGGAGTCAACTGCTGAGGCAATTGAAGATCAAAATACTGTCCTTAAACATTTTAAACGTTTATCCACAACTTTCGCTTCAAAGCCAAAGGACAAACAGTCCTCGAAGACTTAGAACAAAATTTTCGTGTTTTTAAGGATGGACACGATCAAATTATGAACTTACTACGTGACAAATCTCTTCCGGAGAAAGAAGTGCCGTACATAAGCAATGATGTTTATTATGAATGTTACGACATATATATTTCTTTTAAAACAAGTTTGCTGGATTTAATTTATGAATTTGAATCCCCACAGTCTCCAACAGTTCACGCAAGCACTTTTGCTACAGGCAGTAGGAACGAACCTTTTACTGCTGGTGCTCGACTTCCTAAAATAAATTTGCCAACGTTTTCAGGAGACTATCTGCAGTGGATATCCTACCGAGATACATTTATGTCACTAGTTCATCAAAGTCCATCACTTACGAAAATTCAGAAGTTCTTGTATCTGCAAAGCTCCTGCACAGGAGTACCACTCTCCATTGTTAATGAACACCCAACCGCTGAATCCAGCTACGATTCCGCATGCGAAGCTCTTGAGAAGAGATTTCATAATCCGAGGAAGCTAGTGGATAAAATTCTTCAACGTTTGTTTTCAATACCAGTAACTTCGGGTAATGTACAATCTGTTCAACAATTACTAGATACCACCAGAAGCTGCTTATCTCAACTGAATGCACTTAGCATTGATACAACTACCTGGAATTCAATACTAGTCTACTTGACGTTGCAAAAATTAGATTTGCAAACCCGTAAAGAGTGGGAACTCTCGCTTAAGACAAGCACTTCTATTCCATCTATCCAAGAAATGTTAACGTTTCTAGAAACAACTTTCCGTGCTTTGGAATGCGTTCAAGAAGAAAATCCAAATAAAAGCTTAAGTTCAAAATGTACTGAACATCGTCGTAAGCCAACGAAAATGGTTAGAGCCCATAATGCCGTCTCAACTACACTGGATGAAACTTGCCTCTGCTGCAAAAAACGCCATCCATTATACAAGTGTTTTAAATTTGCTACCTTATCTTCGATGGAGAAGAAAATTATTATCAACGAACACCGGTTGTGTATAAACTGTTTACGATCTGGACATCTACAAGCTGACTGTAAATTATCAACACGCTGTCAACGCTGCGGCGAGCCGCATCATACTGTCATTCATCAAGAATATTATCCTGCAATAACTGCACCGATATCTCAAATGTTTACTCAACCAGTTTCAACGTCAACTCCTACTGTCACGCTGTCAACGTTGCGGCGAGCCGCATCATACTGTCATTCATCAAGAATATTATCCTGCAATAACTGCACCGATATCTCAAATGTTTACTCAACCAGTTTCAACGTCAACTCCTACTGCACCTACTGTAAGTAACCACCATTCAAATACTAATCAAATAGCTCCAGCTTTACTTGCTACGCTGAGGGTAATTAAGAAGATAAATGATATAGAGTATATCGTAAAGGCTCTTGTTGATCAGGGTTCTCAAGCATCCTTCATCTCTCAGGAATTAGCTCAGCTCTTACCAATACCACAACTGAAAACGTATGTCAATATATCTGATATTGGTAGGAACAAATTAAAAACAGTCAAAAAGTCAATTGACCTGCAACTGTCTTCTACGTATGACAAACAATTTGTATTGAAAGTTAAAGCACTGATTGTACCAGTGGTATCAAAATATGTTCCTCCAAAACTAAATATAAAATCTGTTTCAGATCTCCCACAAATCTATTTAGCTGACACTAATTTCTTGATGTCGGAGAAAATCGACCTCCTACTTGGAAATGATGTATATGGCGATCTGTTATTACCAAATATGAAAAAATTAGAAAATGGATTATTTCTCCAAGAAACTCATTTTGGATACATGGTTTCTGGTGTTCCTAAATCAGCTGATCGAAGTACAACTATTTTTTCAAATTTGTGTTCATTAGACAAACAGTTGCAGCGCTTCTGGGAACAAGAAGAAATACTGTATGAAAGGCCGTTTACACCAGAAGAAAAATTGTGTGAAAAATTCTTTGAGGAAACGCATACGAGAGATGAAAGTGGACGTTTTTTTAAGTTTCATTTACCCTTCAAGAGTCTTATCCATGGTAAACCACTTCCTAATTTTTCCTTCACGGATTTTAGTGCACTAAAGCGTTTGAAGCAGTTAGAAACATCATTTCAAAACAAACCGAGGCTAGCAGAAGAATATAAGAAATTTATAACAGAGTACAAAACTCTTAATCATATGGCCAAACTTGGTGAGTATCCTCATGCGATTCCAAAAACTGCTTATTGCTTTCCCCACCATGGTGTCTTAAAAGAAAGCAGCACAACAACCAAGCTACGAGTTGTTTTTGATGGTAGAAATAAGAGGCCCCCGCAGACCTCTATAAATGAAGAACTGTCAGCCGGTCCTGCACTTCAAAATGATTTGTCAGTAATTATATCGAGTTGGAGAAGGCATAAAATTGACTTTATTGCTGACATAGAAAAAATGTTTATTCAAATCAATGTTTGTAAAGATCACCAAAACTTACAGTGCATTTTATGGAGAGATGATTCGACTAGAAAAATAAATGTTTACACTTTATTAACGGTAACATATGGCACTACATGCGCACCTTACCTGGCAATAAGAGTACTACAACAACTGGCTAAAGACGAAGAAAATTTATTCCCACTTGGAAGTAAAATATTGCTTTCAGACACCTATGTTGATGACGTAATATCTGGGGCAGATAATATGGGGAATGCTTTACAAATACAGCAACAACTTTGCTCTCTTTTGAAATCAGGCGGATTTCACCTTCGAAAATGGAATTCTAATTCTAAACACCTTTTAAATCGTATTCCAGAGGAAGATCGTGAAAAGATTAATTATTTCAACTTGAACCACGAAAATATGGCAAAAGCACTTGGCCTTTATTGGGATATTAACACTGATATTTTTGTTTTAAAATTAATTTTATATTTTCTGAAACGGTAACTAAACGTAGTTTGCTTTCGGATGCTGCCAAATTTGTTGATCCCCTAGGCTGGTTTGCCCCCACGACTATCAAAGCAAAGATTATTTTTCAGCGTTTATGGAAGTTACACTTGGACTGGGATGATGTGTTACCCGAAGATATAAAATTGGAGTGGCTCAACTTCAGAGCAAAATTAAAATATCTGGAGCAAATACATATTCCGAGGTGGTTAGGATACATGTCGAAGAGGTCTTATATTGAGCTACACGGATTTAGCGATGCTTCACATACAGCTTACGCTGCTGTTGTATACGCTAGAGTTGTTACTGAATCTGATGAAATATATGTTAAACTCTTACAATCGAAAACTAAGGTAGTACCGGTGAAAAATGAGACAGTTCCACGTCTCGAGTTAATTGCAGCCACTCTACTAGCAAATTTGATGTCTAAAGTAGAATCAAATAGTAATTTTAACATTAAACACATAACTTACTGGACTGATAGCACAATAGTTCTCTCGTGGCTCAAATCCTCCAACAAGCGATTGGAAGTGTACGTCGCCAATCGAGTGGCAAAAATTCAAACCCTTTCTGATATTAATGATTGGAGATACACACGTTCATCTGATAACCCTGCAGATTGTGCTTCCCGTGGTTTATTTCCAGAAGAACTTAATCATCATGCACTCTGGTGGACTGGCCCACATTGGCTTAAATTTAACGCCGATTCTTGGCCCACATTTCTACACGAAGCAGATATCACAAAATCATTTAAATATTCTGCAAACGAACATCTTTCTACTAACGCTGCCATTCGCACAAATAACGTAAATAATATGGATAAAGAGTATCCTGATATTACACTGAGGTTTTCAAGTTTTTCTAAATTAACAAGAGTGACGGCATATCTTCTGAGATTCATCGATAATTTAAGCTGCAAACATTCCAATAACAGTTTTGAGACCAGTTTTTTGAAAACATGGGAACTAACAAGAGCTAGAAATCGCCTTATTAAAATGACATAAGCTGTTTCATTTCCAGAAGAAATACACTGCTTAAAATCAAATAAAACTAAAACTAAAACTAAAACTAGTAAAATTTTGAAATTAGCGCCATTTCTAGATGGATTAGACATCTTGAGAGTTGGTGGTCGCATATCTCAAGCTGAACTTCCTTTTCACGTAAAACATCCTATTTTATTACCAAAACAAAATCCTCTTGTTTTGCTTATTTTTTCAGAAGCTCATAAAAAAACTTGTCATGGAAGTCTTTCTCTTATGCAGGCATATGTTTCACAGCATTATTGGGTAATTTCAGCGCGTGACTTAGCAAAAAGGGTCCAACGGCAATGCATTGTGTGTTTCAAGTACAAAGCACAAACGTGTCAACAGCAAATGGGAAACTTACCAGCAGTTCGACTCCAGCCAACACGAGCTTTTAAACATAGTGGACTTGACTATGCTGGTCCTATTAACATAAAAGCTTCCGCTTTGAAGACCGCATCAACTTCTAAAGGTTATATCTGTATTTTTGTCTGTATGTGTACTAAAGCAATACATTTAGAGGCAGTAACCAGTTTAAACGTCGACGATTTCTTAGCAGCTTTCCGACGCTTTACAGCGCGAAGAGGCATGTGCACCGACCTATACTCTGATTGCGGTACCAACTTCGTGGGTGCTAACAAGGAACTACAAGTTATATATATTAGCGTACTAAGCTGTCTCTTCCTGAGCATCTGGCAGAAACCTTAGCTAACGAAGGGACACCTCATTTCACCTCATTTTGGAGGGCTTTGGGAGGCCGGAGTAAATTCTACAAAGCACCACTTGCGTCGCATCATGAGAGATCGCTCATTAACTTATGAGGAATTAAGCACCTTATTGGCACAAATAGAAAGTTGCCTTAACTCCCGACTTCTATGTCCATTGTCTACTGATCCTATGGATAACAATGTGCTTACACCATCGCACTTTCTCATAGGCGAACCATCTAACTGCATTCCCGATGATGACTTGCTAGATACCAACATAGATCGTTTAAGCAGATAGAAACTGGTAGAACACCTTAAACAAAACTTCTGGCTGCGATGGACAAACGGATATTTGTGCCGACTTCAAGCTCGGCCAAAGTGGAACGCAGTTAAAGGAAATATTCAGGTTGGCGACATACTTCTACTTTTACATGAAAGAAGTATACCTGGACAGTGGTCACTCGCCAATGTAGAAGAATTACATCCTGGTCTTGATGGTTTGGTAAGAGTAGTTACACTCTATTGTAATGGGCAGATGATAAAGCGTCCTATTTCAAAAATTTGCTTGCTACCGACCAACGATGCCTACCAACCTGATAAATAAGAACATCCGTTCTTCGTGGGGGAGTATGTTTGGGATTTTTCCCAAACCATTATTTAATTACAAAACCCTAACTGCAAACCCTACAAATCTCTAAAAAAAATTGTAATAATTTTCAAATGTTAATAAAAAAAAATTAATATAATGGATAATTTGTGAAGAAATCATCTGAGTTCGATGGTGTCCCTCCTTCTCAAGCGGGTATGTCCACGATGTTGTATGATGTTTCGAGCGAGAGAATTTGGATGTATTTCCAGCTTCTTTAAATATTTGGTCACATATTTTGAGATTTCGCTTTTGACCAGTGGGACGTCAAGGTCTTTATAAATATTGCTGTTTTTAATATACCAAGGAGCGGCAGTTATCATCCACAGGATTTTATTTTGACGGCGTTGTATTTTTTCAATATTAGAAGCAGAAGCCGTAGCCCATAACTGGATACCATAACTCCATATTGGCTTCAATATAGATTTGTAGAGCAAGAGTTTAAAATCGAGGCTAAGAACGGAATTTCTACCGATAAGCCAATTGATTTGGACTGCTTTCAGTTTCATTTGGGTCAGTTTTGCATCGATTTGATATTTCCATGTGAGACGTCTATCCAAGTGAATACCGAGATATTTAACATGAGTATGTTGCGGCACCCTCTGGTTGTTAATACTGATGGGTGGACATGTTTCTTTCCGTAGGGTAAAGGTGATGTGGACGCATTTTTGTTCATTGATTTTAATTCCCCACTGATTAGCCCATATCTCCACCAGGGTAGCATGGTGCTGTAATTGACTGGAGGCATCTTTTGAATTTTTGTGGGTGCAAAGAAAAGCCGTATCATCAGCAAAAGTTGATGTGTGTGTAATACTGCTTGTTGGCATATCTGCGGTGTATATTGTGGTTCTAGTTCCAATCCTTGTGGAACGCCAGCCTTTATAAGTTGAGGGCAACTTAAAAAATCTCCTTCCTTAATTATGAATTTTCGATCGATAACGTATTTTTGGAATAGGTTGAAAAAATTCAATGGTAAAATCTGCTTCAATTTCGATAAATTTAAATTAAAAGAATATGAATGATAAATATTGCTGTCATATGCAAAAGAGTAGATGGGATTAAAAGTTAGAGAAAGCAGATCGTTAATGGAAGTAAGAAACGAATTTGGAGATAGAAGAGAACCTTGTGGTACCCTTGAGTTTAATCTGAACTTATATAGGGGAATCATATCTATAACAACCTATATAATGCGATCCTAATGCGTAACTACCAATATCATAAGTAGTAATCTAGGACAGATGGCGTAACATAAACTGCCAAAAGCTTTGGCAGTCAGCTAAAAGGTTAGCTGTGTCAACAGGGATAGTAAATGAACGGTAGTATTCCTTTAAATGAATCACCGAAAGCTCTTTGGTAGCAACCAAGATTTGTGACTTGACTTAAACAAAATGGTTTTCGTAGGGATTTTTGTGTTGGAATCAACGTCTTGATTGAGGGAGCAGTTTCCAACTGAAATACCTGTAGAAATCATTGAGCTCAGTCCAACGCGTCTTTTCGTAGGTGACGGTAAAACGAAACAAATATTAGAGAACGAATAGGAAGCGGAAATGGTGCAGTTACCTAACTTTCCGGGAAGTGTAAGTACCCTTACTTCAGACTTTTTAGGCTGCGAAGGGTATTGATGTGGTCCTCTTCAGCATATGATATGTGAGGTTATGTGTGCTGTGAATATCTCAATATATTGTCATTCTAAAGTTGCGTGGATCGAATGGTGAAGCCAGAGGAGTCGTGAATATTTAAATCACTATTTCACTGCTCGGGCAACACTCAAGGATTCTAGATTTGAATCTTAGAAGGAATATTGTTAGTATATATTAAAGGTGTGCACAAGACATTAAAAATTGTACAGTATTGTATTTTTCTCATGAGCGAATATTTACTGTAGCTGTAAATATAAATAAGAGTGAAGCATAGATAGAGAACAAAAAAACAACTGCACTCATAAACCATTGTACAACAATACAAAAGAGAGTTGTGTGAAGAGTACAGCAAAAATATTGTACACTTCATAGTGTCACAACGTGCATTTCTTTTTGCAGTAAGTGGGAAAGAAAAAATGCTTTTTTCTTTTTTTTCCAGAATAAAGAAAGAGTATTTATTCAATAGTAGACGTCGGCACCAATAGCCCCGGGGGCCTTCGGCTTTTTACACACATAGGACACGAACATCAACGAATATTAACATAGCAATTTGAAGAGAGATTGTTGTTGGAAGAGTTCATGGCAGAAGCAAAGAATATATAGAAACACTTATGTACGCATATTTTTCAACGTTGACACTACTGAAATTCATTTGACAATACTGAAAATTTAGTTTCAGTAGTGAAATATTCTCTTACAACACAAAGCATATATCCATTACTTCACAGATAAATGAGTGCTGTTGTTTACTTTGAATAAAAGAGAAATACACATTTCAGTGTACTCGTATAATCAAGACCAACAAAAAAGAGAACAATTCAGTATTGCATTTAGTGAAGGGTAACCTAGCAAGATGTCTTGTGCACACGTCTAGTATATATGTATGTAAGTATATGTTAAATTAATAAATATTTATAATCAAAGTAAATATGTGTGCCATGCGTTCGATTTCCACTAGAGTCTCTGGGTGTTTGTGTCTCGAATAAAGACCCATAAAGTGGCACAACCCTTTTAACATAATATATTGATAGATGCGTGATATGGAAATTCGACATAGATACCAAGTTGCAGTTGCTAAGTAAGCACGTAGTCGCCTTAGTCTAGTAGGTAGTGTGTTGGCTTATTATCAAGACAAAATAAAAAAAGTATTTCTTCGGCGACTTATTCTCAGCAGATTCCTGGCAATAAATCTGAGAGTAAATAAAACTGCCATGAAAAGTTTCTCAAAAATATGTCGTTCGGAGTCGACTTTAAACTGTAAGTCCCAGCACTCCTGTATAAAATTAACACATACAACATAAGTGGTTTGAGAAACTAGGTCGTAATCCTCACTGAAGGGTTGTAATGACCAGTTATGTATGTATGTATGTAAGTAAACACACATTAATTGGCTACTACTTTGAAATTTATGCCAAAACAAAACATGTATTGCGTCGTGTTACAGTTGCACTGAGGTTCATTAAAAACTCGAGTATTAATAAGGACCTTAACGTGCCAACGGTCAAAGCAGAGATTGCAAAACGTTTTGAAAATTACTGGAAAAAGCTAAAACTCTGCTCAAATTCTTTGGCTCGAATCATCTTGAACTCAAAAGATGGACGTGACAGCTGTCACTTTCATACAGTTTAGGAATAGCATTCAAATTTAAATTCTTACGTTTGTTGAGTATATTTCTGGTGGAAAAAATTGGGTTTTCTTATTACAGTTAAGTTTTAATAACTTATAGTTATGAAGAAAAGAAATGAAAAATAAATATGTATGTGGTATGTACATACATATGTTTGCCTAAGATAGTTTTTAAATTTAAACACTTTTAGGAAATTATGAAGTTGTTATCTTTCGTTCGGTTAAGTATGTCTCTCCCTCCTTTCAATATTTTAATAACAATTGTTCTTAATTTGTTGTCTCTCTTTTTTAATTCCCAGAATACATACGTAATTAAAAAGTCAAAACCAAACCACGATTCATTTAATAAAAAACAAAAGTTGTCTCGAACATATTGTTCTCTGGATACCATTGTTGGGCGCAAAGGAGGAGTATTTGGAAGTAACCATCCATACTGCATTCAGGCGTCCTGCAGTCATGCAATTAATTCCAGTTGTTGGTTTACTTGGCTTGGTTTGCATATGTTATTCTTTTTTTTTAATCATTATTTAGAGCTCAATGTGACCAACCAAATGGATACATTTTGCTTTTCATTACTTATTTTTTAATTTATTTGCACAGTAAGAATTAAATTTAGTTTTATTGTACATATTTTAGAAAAAAAATTAAGTCGAGTTTAAACTCAAATGATAGATGGTCACATTAAGCACTTTTATATATCACAGACACAGAAAGAAAAAAATGTAATAACTTAGGGAGATAAAAAGCAACTCAATTGCAATTTTACAATGGAAATATTTAAGAAGCAACAGCAATGTATAAAAATTATTGAAAGAAACTGAATAAAAATAAAATGAAAAACAAGTAGAAAAAAGAGTAACACGGAAATGAGATAACAAACCAGACATGTAATGGGAAGTACTTGCTGGTAAAAAGACGAAGACAAAAAATTTCATTACAACTGAAGTTAAATGTCTCCAGCAAAAAATTTCAAATAAAGTATTCAACAATAAGAACAAATATTCAGCAGGTAGAATATGGCAAATAGAACAACAAAATTATAAGTGTCAAGTGAAATCAATATTCTAAAATTGAATTCAAAGTAATCAGGGGCAGGAAGTATTAAAAAGTATTGAAGAAAAATTTGAAATATTGGTAGAAAAAAGGAAGAGTATGATGTAAAGATGTTCGCAGTCTATAAATTATTTTTGCCATACAAACATCGGGGTTATTACAAAATATGGTACATTGATGTCCTCTATGCATCAAATAATTTTTGCAACAAAAGAAAACTCAGAAAACAGAAGGTACTTATTATTGCGTAAGGCATCCAGACGTTTTATTGTACTGTCCTTAACCGATGTAAGTTATTCCCTCAACCTATAAAGGCTGTCTCTCATAATCCTCTTACCCTAGCAAACAGGATAAATATCCATGTATTTCCTTCTGTGAGGTATTAACGCTGCGTAGGTTCCAAGTAAATTGTCTGGTCTAGTGATTCTTGGAAGCTACGATGACCGGTAAAATTCAAGTCACTATGCTCAGGATACTTTTCGATAGTCTGATGCATAACTCAAATCTCTTCCGATTGTAGTTATCCCACAAAGTTTACATTGTTCCAACCTCGTTTGACTTGAGAAGCGCTAAAGCTTCTCCTCACAACAGTGTGAAGCTGTGATGAAGTTTATTTCTTTAATTGAGAACGCAGCGGTCGCTTTGACTCTGATTTCTGAGTAAATACACACATCGCTTCTCCTCCTTTATAGAGTTTTTGTTAAACTGAGTGATGTTAAACTGAGTGATGTATCAATTGGTTCAATTCAAAATGATTATAGTTGTCCCTTAAGTTTTTCTTAAAAACTTCAGAAACACCAATCCAAAATCTAAAAGATGATGAGGGCAGCGGCTTGATACTCGAAACAAACATAAAAATCTGTATGTGCTGACAGTCAAAACTAAGATTCGAGTATAAAAGAGGTGCATATATTGCAGCTGTCATTACATACAAAAATTGTATCCTCTTTATGTCTAGTTTTTTAGATTTGATTACAGTAGTATGTTTATGTATGTTCTGGCTCAATTATTTCATACGAATTTGGGAGCATGCCTACGCTACAGTCGGTAGTTTAAGTTAGTTGATAGGTTTGTAACATATAGATTGGACAGATAGAATGAGTGTGTGTGTGTGTGTGTGTGTGTGTGTGTCATTTTTAAAGTGTGTAGGTTCGTCTCGAGTCTGAGTTCATGATGCCGATGATCCGCGAGTGCGTGATGTAGGATATCGTAAACTCATTTTGTTGACTTGTGCAATGTTATGCTTTTGTTTATTTTATTTTTTAATGTAAACAAATTTTAAAACGCTTGACTCATATTACAGTTTTTAATGTAAACAAATTTTAAAACGCTGACTCAAGAAATATGCAGCTGTGTGCACGTCTACATCGTATACCCAAATAGAAACATGATTATGCATGTTCATTCTATTTGTGTTAATATGAGTATATATGAGTGTGTGCACGTACATAAGATCAAAAAGAACATTTTTTAAAGTAAACAAATACAAAATTTTGAGATGTGGTTATGTTTAATTAATTTTTTTTTTATGATTCAATGCGATATATTTCCGTTATGTGTGGTCCTTTTCTTGTGGACAAATGTGGGATAACGACATATTGTTGCTGTAAACAATAGCAACACTTTGTTATAAATAAAAGCAGCGTGACTCCTTATCGTTTCTTACTCTTAAGGATAAGATCAATAAGAATATTTATTAATGTAAACAAATTTTAAAACGCTTGTCTCATATTACAGTTTTTAATGTAAACAAATACAAAATTTTGGGATGTGGTTGTGTTTAATTAATTTTTTTTTTGTATGATTCAATGCGATATATTTCCGTTATGTGTGGTCCTTTTCTTGTAGTCAAATGTCGGATAACGACACATTGTTGCTGTAAATAATAGCCGCGCGACTCCTTATCATTTCTTACTCTTAAGCATAAGATCAATAAGAATATATATTTTTTTTTTTTTTAATGTAAACAAATTTTAAAACGCTGACTCAAGAATTATGCAGCTGTGTGCATGTTTACATCGTATACCTAAATAGAAACATGATTGTGCATGTTCATTTTATTTGTATTAATGTGAGTGTATATGAGTGTGTGCATGTTTCCTCATTTACATCCCAGAGTATAAATTGAGTTGTTATCAGAATTTAGATGTCATTCTTGTGCCAGAAATTGATAGCAAGTTATATTTTCAAGTGTAAAATTTAAAAAGAAAAAATGTCTGGATTTATTTGTGAAGTTTGTAAAAAAGTATTCACTGTGAACAGGAATTTAAGAAGACATCATAGATTGTATCATGATGGACCATCCACATCATTTAAATGTACACCTTGCAATAAGTATTTCTCAAACCAACTGAATTATCAACAACATATTTTACAACATTCTAAAATTGGAGATGGAGGAGAAACTATTAAGACTGTTAATTGTACGGACTGTAATCAACGTATTTCAAAGACAAATTGGCATCAACATATTAGAACAAATGATCACAAACTTAATTGTGCTAATAAAATCCTGAATGATGTTAATGGTGTTGATATTGATGACGATGAAGTTAAATGTGTTAGATCAGTGTTTAATAATCGCATCATTACATATTTGATTGAAAATAATGTGGAAACGAATTTAATACCTGAGAACTTTTTATCGGGAATTAAATTCAAAGTGGTTAAGTTGTTAAGTGATGTGATTCAGAAACATGATAATATAAAATTCAATCTGGAGATTTTTTGTGAATACATGCTGGTAAAAGAAGAGGAGGATTCATGTTATATTGAAGTAAAATCGCATCAAACTAAAATGGTAATAATTAATCTCTCATCATCAACTGCAGACGATCTCCTCAATATTTACAAAACACAATGTGATATCATTGTTAAAAAAATGAGTGAATTCCAGGAACGTGATAGCGGATGGACGTTAATACAGATATTACGGATAGAAATTAATATAAATAAATATCAGTGTCTAAAAGGTTCGCAGTATATCCCTCTACCAACCCCAATACAAACGAAGCATGCATGCATCAATGTTCAAAATAACGATGAGTATTGTTTCAAGTGGGCTGTTATATCAGCATTGTATCCTGTTAATAAAAATTCTAACAGAACCACATTATATAAAATTAATAACATTAGTGATGATATTATCACGTTGGAAAATGGTATTGCTTTAAATTTTGAATATTTGACTTTTCCGCTACCAACGAATAAAATTAAAGATTTTGAAATGAAAAATCCCGATATTAGCGTGAACGTGTTTGGGTTGAATGACAACAACGAGATAGTCGGACCCTACTATTGCAATATAAAAGAAAAAGCTAAGCACGTTAATTTGTTATTACTAGAAGATGGTGAGAGATTCCATTACGTATGGATTAAAAATATTTCAAGGTAAATCAATAATAATTTTATGTTAAAAAAAGATGATATTAATATAAAATTGTTTCACTTTCCATTTAATTACAGATTAATTAAAAGCCAATTAACTAATCACTGTCGACAAGTTTACATATGTAACACTTGCTTAATACATTTTCATAGTGAAACGGCGCTGATCAAACACAAAGATGAGTGTAACAAAATTGTAACCAGACTACCCTCTATAGATAATAATATCGTAAGTTTTAAAAATTTCAAAAAGCAAATGGATGTACCTTTTGTAGTCTACGCTGATTTTGAGTGTATTCTAGAGACAATTAATATTCAAAATTCAGCTAATGTTAATTCAATACAAAAACATATTCCATTTGCTTATAGTTATTACATCAAATGTTCATTTAACAGTAGTTTAGATAAATTTAACATATACAGTGGTGATGATGCACCAAAACATTTCTTCGTAAATTTAGTTAAAGATTGTAAAGATTTATATGTGAATTATTTAAGTATCGTAAAACCAATGAATACCTTAACACCTTCTCAACAGATTAGACAGAAAGAGGATACAATTTGCCACATTTGTAAAAAAAATTTATCTCCTGTAGATCGAGTAGCCGATCATTGTCACTTAACAGGTGAATATAGAGGACCGGCCCATAACAATTGTAATTTAGAGTATCAAATAGCAAATTTTATTCCTATATTCTTTCATAATCTTTCATCATATGATTGTCATTTGTTCGTAAGAGAACTTTCTTCTATTGAAGGTGATATAAATGTAATTCCCTTAAACAAAGAACTATATGTATCTATATCGAAAAAGATTAATGTAGATGAAAAAAATACTATAGAACTACGTTTTCTAGATTCTTGTCGGTTTATGCCATCAAGTTTGGAAAAACTAGCGGGATATTTATCAGATAATGATCTGTTGACAGTAAACTCAAGTTGTCAAACTCCCAATGAATTTAGTTTAATGAAACGTAAAGGTGTCTTTCCATATGACTATCTAGATTCAGTCAACCGTCTTGAAGAAACAGGACTACCACCCCGATCATGTTTCTTTAATAAACTTACTAATGAGTCGTGTAGCGTAGATGATTATGAACACGCTGAAAAAGTTTGGAATACATTCAAATGTAAGAAACTTTTAGATTATCTTCTATTATATTTAAAAGTTGATGTCCTATTGCTTTGTGATGTATTTGAAAATTTCCGCAAGGTTTGCAAAAACATTTACAATTTAGACCCCTGCCAATATTATACTACACCAGGTTTATCCTGGGATGCAATGTTGAAAACAACTGAAATTGAGTTGGAATTATTGACAGATATCAATATGTACAATTTCGTTATGAAGGGTATTAGGGGAGGTATTGTTCAATGCAGTAAGCGACATGTGACCGCTAATAATAAATACGTTAGTGACTATGATTCAACAAAAGAATCAAATTATCTAATGTATTTAGATGTAAATAATTTATATGGTTATGCAATGTCTCAATATCTCCCCTATAAAAATTTTAAATGGCTTGACAACTGTAACGACTTCAATGTAACTACTATAGAAGAAGATTCAGAATTTGGTTATATTTTAGAAGTGGATTTAGAATATCCAACTGTATTGCACGATCACCATAGTGATTTTCCATTCTGTGCTGAAAATAAGAAAATTGAGAATATGAAACATAGAAAATTAATAACAGACTTAAATGACAAAAAGAATTACATAATACATTATCGCAATCTTCAGCAATGCATTCAACATGGTTTAATTTTGAAGAAAATTCATAGAATTCTGCAATTTAATCAATCGAATTGGTTAAAAAAATATATTGATGTAAATAACCATCATAGAACATTGGCTAAAAACACATTTGAACAAAACTTTTTCAAATTACTCAATAATGCAGTCTATGGTAAGACTATGGAAAATGTGGATAAGAGAAAAGACATCAAAATAGTAATGGGATGGGAAAATAGAAGAAAACGATTAGGAGCCAGATCACTAATTGCGAAACCAAATTTTCATAGTTGTATTGAAATTACTGAAGAAATGGTTGCCGTTGAAATGAGTAGAGTGAAAACGGAATATAATAAACCCATTTATATTGGTTTTTCAGTTCTAGAATTATCAAAATGGAAAATGTATAATTTTCATTACGATTATATGAAACCAAAATATCTTAATAATATTAATCTCTGTTATATGGATACCGATTCATTTATATATGATGTGAAAACAAATGATATGTATGATGATATTAGAAATGATATTCCAACACATTTCGATACATCTGCTTATTCAAAAGACAATCCATATAATTTCCCCTTGATGAATAAAAAAGTATTGGGTATGATAAAAGATGAATGTAATGGAAAAGTTATTAGGGAATTCATTGGTTTGCGAGCTAAAATGTATTCCGTCAAAATAGATAGAGTAGACAAAGAAATTAAAAAAATTAAAGGCGTTAAAAATAGTGTAACATCTAGGCTAAGTATTAATGATTTTAGAAAATGTCTACTAGAGAAAAAGCTGTATCATGATTCTATGTATGTGTTTAGATCTAAGATTCATCAAGTATACACACAATATATAAGTAAATTAACTTTAAGTTATTTAGACGATAAGAGATTTATATGTGAAAATAATGTTGACACATACGCCTGGGGACATTACAAAATAAATTCTCCATCAACATCATCATCATCAAATTTAAATTCATATAGAGAATTTATGCAAGACGATAATGATCAAATGTTTTTAAATTTAAATTCATATGGAGAATTTATGAAAGACGATGATGATGAAATGTTTTTAAATTTAAATATATAGATTAAGTAGTTCATAAGAAATGTAATGTATAAATAATATGAATTAATAAATAAAGAATATATTATATGTATATAAATAAAACAATTTTTTTTATTTCATTTCAATTTATATTTATTGAATAAAAATTTTAAACACAAGTGCCCACAATTAAATGTATTAAATTTTTGTTTTCGTTCATAATTATATTCAATGGGAAATTTTAAGTAGTTGACAATCTCAAGTGGTGGTTGTAAGTCTCCAAAGCTATCAAAATATTCTTTATAGTTGTGGTTTTTATAATATGCTACCCAATGTGTTCCCATACCTTTTGAATCATCTAAATTAACAATGCCGCATTCTTGTTTGAGTGGTTTTTTAGGTAAAGAATCACGCATGAAAACACCCCTAAAGTATTTAAGATGTTTTCCATATTTATTCAAATCCAAATCTGTTAGCGAACGATTGGGTAGGTTATCTAGTAGTTTTTTGGAGCTGGACTATAGTAGAGACCATATCCAGTTTTATATGGTTTGAGATATACCCCTTTACCCATTGCAATTGATTCCATATATCTATTGTGACGGTTAGCTTCCGCTAATTGTTCTTTTCCATTTTTGATAGAATTTACTGCTTTGACAATAGCGGATCCTCCACTTGCTAAACCACCAAGCGCCGACAATGCCGCTAGTACGGGAATAAGTGGAAGAAATCCTCCAATTTTCGGTACAGGTATAACTCTCGGTATTATAATGTCTGCTCGCTTTTTCCCTTTAAAATTTGAATGAATAGTCTTTTGTGCTATTTTAACAGCATCATTTATATCAAGGGGTTTCTGTTCTTTCAATTGTTTCATAGTTTTTCTCACAGTAGCAGTGAATAATTTCTTATTACATTTATTCATATTTCCTTTTCTCGTTCTTTTTGAATTCTTTCTTTTCTTATGCCTCTGCTCCTTCATACCTAATCCAAATTTCACTTTAGCTTTCATAGCGTTTGTCACAAACCACGCGTTCTTTAATATCACTGTCTTTAGATTTAACTCGTTGCCAGGCTTTTTCAGCTAATATTTGATCTGCTTGATGTCTTGTGTCTATATCTTTTGATTGTGAATATGCAATATCGTGCTCTCTACAAGCTGCGTCTAACAAATTTATACCCTTATCTCCTCTTGCTAAACGTTTTTCAAGTTTTGTACCAGGTCCACAAAACTGATAACCAGGCAAATGTAATTCAACAGGTAATTTATTTATTAAGTTGTTTACAAGTCCTCTTCTCATCTTACACTGACTGGGTTTTTGTTTTGACTGTAGATTATAACCCTTTTTTCGTTAGTTTTATACCTCTAGCAAAAAATATCTGAAATCAAGACGATTTCCTATATATACATCAATTTATACGATCACTGTTTCAGTATGTCAGTCAACATGAAGCTAGTTAAACAAACAAAACAAATTATTATAAGAAATATTGATGAATCATCTCAATCAAGAGATAAAACAGTTGTACACAATACATAATTACCGAATTCGATTCGTGCATTGATAGTGGGACCATCGAATTGTGGTAAAACTAATGTGATGATAAGTCTAATTGAAAGTCCTAACGGATTGAGATTTAAAAACATCTATTTATACTCGAAATCATTATATCAACCAAAATATTACTATCTAAGAAAATTAATTAAACCGATAAAAGAAATTAATCTATTTACGTTTTCGGAAAATGAAGAAGTTCTAAGTCCAGCAAAAGCTTATCCACATTCTATAATAATATTCGATGATGTTATTTGTGAGAAACAAAATAGTATAAGAGACTACTTCTGTATGGGAAGACATAAATTTATTGATTGCTTTTACCTGTGTCAAACATATACTAAAATTCCAAAACATCTAATACGTGATAATGCAAATATGATTATAATATTTAAGCAGGATGAAATGAATTTAAAACATATATATAATGATCATGTTATTGGCGATATGACTTTTAAACAATTTGTTGACCTTTGCAGTGAGTGTTGGAAAGATAAATATGGATTTCTTGTTGTAAGCAAGGATGATTTAATAAATAAAGGACGTTATCGAAAAGGATTTGATAGTTTCATAGAACTATGATATGTTATTTGATATTAGATAGCAAGCAGATCGTAACCAGATATAAAGCAGATCGTAACCAGATATAAAGCAGTTCGTTAGCAGATAGCAAGCAGATCATAACCAGATAGCAAGCAGATCGCAACCAGATATAAAGCAGATCGTGAGCAGATAGCAAGCAGATCATAACCAGATTAAATCAAATAAAAAAATTATTATAATGTCTAAAAATGACCATAATAAAATGTTAGAAGATCTTGTGAAGACAAGAGCTGTTCTAAAGGAAAAGTTAAAAAATATTAAACTGAATCAAATAGATAGAGTTAATTTATTAGAAGATACCTTTCAACCAATAACAAAACCACTTAAAAAATCATCGGAAAACTTGAAGATAAACATAAGGATATGTATATAGACAACACTTTTGATGGCGAGGATGATTATGATGATGTAAATGGTGATAATAAAATCATCGCAAAACTTGAACATAAGCATAAGGATGTAGACAACACTATTGATGATGATGATGATTATTATAACGTAAATGGTGTTAGTGACGATTTTCAATATGGAAATAGGTCAACTGATGATAATGATGATGAACAAAACTATAACCCTAATAGACCTGTGTCAAGTACATATATCAAAAAATTGAAAAGAAAACAAAGTTTAAAGCTAACGAAAAACTCTCCATTATTTGAAAATATTCAATTACTTATTAATAATAAGCAATTGGATAAAATTTATGGTTTTAATCAAGATGAAGACGGAAGTTGGAGATATGGCAAGGAAAAATTAATATTTAATAGAGATAATACTATGCGGATAGGAAATATGAAATTGAAAATGACCCCTGGATTATTTGAACTAGTATTTCATACAAAACCTCTCCATTATACTAAAAATGATTTAAAGAAATATAAAGAGATTTTAATTCATACCAATGCACATAGACGTCGTTATGAATCTAAGGAACAAGTGAAAGGAACACGAGCCTTCAAATATAGACGAATAATTAAACATTTATTCAAAACAACAACAAAAATTTCAACAAAAGGCAGTGGAATATTGCTAAAATCACTAGATAATCGGAAATCAAACTATATATATTGGGATGATCCTAATGAATTAGTTGACAGACTACGTTTACTTCTCTCATCGGAAGGTGCTGGTCACAACAATCATCAAAACGAAATAATCTCTATTATCGAAGAACTTAAAGAATCTAACATAATTTATTAGAAGAGTGAAAGAGATGTCTTATATTAATAAATTTGGAGAAAGTTTTAATAAATATAATTATAAAAACAAAAATATTGTAATCAAAAAATATATAACACAAATATATGATGATCTAGTTGATCAAATAAACAATTTAAAAAGTGAGATTGAAAATGTTTATCTAAAGCATGACAATGAAATGAAAGTATTCGAAGATAATATTAATACTTCAATTATACACAATCAAGAAATAATGAGTAATGATGTTAAAAATAAAATTAGCGAACAATCTGTAAAAATTGAGAAAATAAAAGACTATATGGAGAAACTTGAAAAAGCTCTTGATAACTATGTTGAGAAGGCAATAATAGATTCTAAGCAGGAAAACTATAATGGAAATATTGAATACAGAAATAAAATTACAGAGAAATTCAATAAAATTGAAAGTGAAATGAAAGTGTTTAACGAAGCTTTCAAGAAAATTGAAATTGAAGTTTTAAAGAGAATTAATATCTATAATCAAAGGTTAAATCATATTGAAGAATATCTATTCAAAACATTCACTCAAAGGAAAAACTAAAAATCGAATAAAATATACTTACACACACACACACACACATACATACACATATAAATAATATGGATTTGAATGCAGACAAAAGACAAATAGTAGAAGAATTACACAAACAAGCTAGAAAAAATTTCAAAAGAAGACGAGTTGTAGTGAAGGGAATTGATGATTTATGGCAAGCTGATCTAGTAGAAATGAGAAGCTATAAAACATATAATAATGGATATCGTTATCTTCTAACAGTTATAGATACTTTTTCAAAAAAAGCCTGGGCTGTTGCCGTTAAAAATAAAGGTGCACAGAACGTAACGGCTGCTATGAAAAGTGTATTCGATACAGCAAAGCGAAAACCGAAAAACCTGCAAACCGATGATGGTAGAGAGTTCTTTAATAATCAATTCCAACATTTAATGCAATCTCATAAAATTAATCACTATTCAACATATAGTTCTTTGAAAGCATCAATAGTTGAACGATTTAATAGAACATTGAAAGGGATGATGTGGAAAGAGTTTAGCTTTCAAGGAACTTACAAATGGATAAACATATATCAAGAACTAATAGATAAATATAATAATACACTTCATAGAACAATTAAAATGACACCAAATGAAGTGAACTCTTTCAATGAAAAAACTCTTTTGGATACCGTCTACAATAACTTAAAGGTTTTTAGGAGACCTAAGTTTAAAATTGGTGATCATGTTCGTATAAGCAAATATAAACATGTATTTGAAAAAGGATATACACCAAATTGGACTACAGAAATCTTCAAAATCAAAAATATAAGGAATACAAATCCCAATACTTACATTTTAGAAGACTATCGTGGTAGTGAAATTAAAGGTGGATTTTATGAATATGAACTTTTGAAAACAAAATACACTCAAACATATTTAGTTGAAAAAGTATTAAAGAGGAGAGGAAATATGTTGTATGTTAAATGGTTGGGATTTTCATCAACTCACAATTCTTGGATAAATTCAAATAATACTTCAGCAGCGTCATCAATATCATTATAAAAACACTGTAATATTTGAAAATTATTCATTCTCAAGGTATACGTTAAGATGTCCATAACATTAACTCTGAACGGAAATACATCAAAACTAGTTGCTGACTATTTTCCACCCATTGTGCTTGAATCAAATTATGTTTGCGGTCTAATAAGTTTTGATACATATCACTCAATTCCGAATATTGATTATGATAACAATTTGTTTCATATTGGTAACCATATTATAGAAATTCCTGTGGGATCATATGAATTTTCAGACTTAGCTGATTTTCTATTTAGAAAATATAAAAAGTTGAATGTAAAAGGAAAACTTAATGTTCAATCAAATTATAACACACTACAAACCTACATAGAGAGCTCAATTGATACGATATTTTTCGATAAAGAGAGATCAATTGGAACACTACTTGGATTTAGTAAGAGAGTTCTAAAGCCTGGTGAAGAGCATAAATCAGACAAAACAATAGATATTAGAAAAATAAACACTATTTTAATTGAGTGTAATATTGTCAGCGGATCCTATATAAATAACGCTTCTGCTCACACTCTACATCAATTTTCGCTTAACGTGAGTCCTGGCTATAAAATAACAGAAGCACCAGCAAACGTCATTTATTTACCAGTTAATGCTAGATCAATCAACACCATTGTTCTAAAAGTAGCCGATCAGGACGGAAACCTTATTAATTTTCGCGGAGAAAAAATATCTATTAGATTACATTTGAAACCTCTGAAGGAATGATTAATTTTAATAGTAAAAACAATTCCTACAACAACAACAACAATTTATTATCAGTATCGCAATCAAAAACGTTACACCCATCTCCAGCAATAAAAACAGCAACAAGATCTGAAGATTTTAAAAAATTATCACAAATAAAAAAAAATACACAAAAACAGAGGACACAGAATCTCAGTAGACATAATCGTGAATTTCTAAAACAACTTGGTTTCAAACTAAAACAAAAATGAGTATAATTAACATACTACAACAACCAAATTTTGATAATTCAATCATCAAGAAAGAATATCATAGTTATACATCATATCTACAATCATTTAAGAATAACGATGAAATTCGTATATCAATTCAAAACCAAGATTTGTTAGTTCTACCAAGTGAAAGTTTTCTATACATAGAAGGATTTGCAACAAAAGACGATTCTACAGTCTCTCCATCATTAAAACTCTTAAACAACTGTATGTCCTATCTGTTCGATGAAATTCGTTATGAGATAAATGGTGTAGAAATTGATCGTACACGTCATCTGGGTATAACAACGGATATTAAGAACTATATTTCATTAAATCAATTCGAAAGTGATGCATTAGTAAATGCAGGATGGTCACCAATCAATGAATCTGATCTTTCGCTCATTACTGGAGGTTTTAATTTTTGTGTTCCATTAAAAATGTTACTCGGATTTGCAGAAGATTACAATAAGATAATAGTTAATTCCAAACACGAATTAATTCTTCTCCGATCTAAAGATGATTCTCAAGTCTTTAAATCAAATATATCAAGTGAAAAATGTAAACTATCGATTTTAAATATAACATGGAAAGTACCACATGTTCAACTTTCTGATGCCTATAAACTGGAAATGTATAAAACTATCAACAGTCGTCGACTTTTGAACATATCGTTTAGAAGTTGGGATGTGTATTATTACCCCTCTCTTCCCGAAAGCAATACAATATTATGGAATGTTAAGCTTGCTCATGAAAATGAAAGACCTCGATTTCTGTTAATAGCATTTCGAAATAGCTCTAACAAATTTATACATTGTGATCTAACCGACGTTAAAGTTCATCTCAACTCAGAGTCGTATCCCTACGATGATTTAAATCTTAAATTTGATAGAAATCGGTTCGCTCTACTATATCATATGTATTCAAGATTTCAAGAAAGTTATTATTCACGCCCCTCGCAACCCTTACTAAAACGAGATAGTTTTAAGACAATTGCACCAATAATTGTTCTAGATGTAACACATCAAAATGAAGCCGTAAAAACTGGACCTATTGATATACGAATCGAATTGAAGACACAACAAAACATACCACTTAACACGTCTGCATATTGTTTAATTATACATGATAGAATGTTTGAATATGTACCTCTTACAAATGAAGTAAAGAAAATATTGTAAATGTATATGTAACTCTGAATATTTTATATGTCATATAAATAAAAAAGATATAAAAAAAAAAAAATAAAAAATATTCTTTTAATTTCACAATATTACGAAATTTTAAAATTTGCGTAGGTATATAAAGAGTAAATTTGGTTTATTGTCTAACATTACTGTGTGTCCATCTTATCGTACAGAAGAGATTAAAATATAAATATCAACCTTAACATCTACTGTTTTCAGTACGATCCCGAACACGAGAGGGATATAGACACCGGTGCTGAAATAAATAACCCTAAAGACGAGAGGAGTTATTTTTTACGAGCGATTTTAAATCATATAAATAATAAAACCATCAACATAAAATGATTTTAAAGGAGATATACAACTTTTTAAAATCATTTGCACACATAATTTCTGATGCAGATAAAACTAAACTGATCAACATACAAACACAACTGGAGTATGTAGACAACCTGAAAAGAATAAAAAATAGGCATGGTGAACATTTCGAGGATTGCGAATGGTCGAATGAAAACAGCACATGCGGTCCTGACACATGCCCTTGTATGTTTTATAAACATAGACTATATCAAGCTCAAAATGAAGCTAAAAATATAATAAATTTTTATAATCTTACTAAATGTAAAAATTGTGTTTTCAATAAATTGTAATTTTCAATAAATTCAAACGAAGAAATTATATAATAAATGAAGAAAAAAAACTTAACCACATCTGAATTCTTATTTTTAAAAATAATCACCCCATCGCTATAATAAAGAGGTTAATTAAAACAAAATAGTTTTTTCTTATGTGTATTTTATTTCAGTTTTTTTTTTCTTTGTTATTTTGTACAATACAATACATATATCTATGGAACATAATAATAGTTAAATATTCGTTTATACAGATTGAAAAGTTTTTGCGTTATCATATATTTTTCATAAAATGTTTGACATCTGCAAATGTCAAAAGATTCTGAGTAAATTTTTTCACAATAATACAAATGTATGACATTATTAATACATAAAAATGGATAACTTATTTTACTAATATTGTATAGCCTTAGTTCATTGATAATACTTAAAAATAAATCAACATGTTGTTTATCAATTTGATTACTATGTCTATATAATATATCCTCTAACTCAGCTGATGTCACCATTTTTTCCCCTTCTTTAAAAAGTCAATAGCAGGTCGTGTTAGTGCGGGACGATGTACTCTGAACAGAGAGTAATGATTAACTAAACGATATTAACATATTTTTAAAATGGTTTGTAGTTAATGTTTTCAAATGTTTGGAATAGAGTTTTCTTTATTAAGAATTAACTTTACGAAATTTCTAAATAAAATGGTATTTTTTCCAGCACAAATTCGATCACAATTATAGTGATTTTCACAAGTATTTAGATTAGTATTAGATTTATATAAAGTTCTTATATTAGGACAGTTCAGTTCATTTAAATTAATTACACATATTTCTATTTCTCCTTTAAGAAGATCTATTAACCACTTAATTTTATCATTTCCTTTAACATATATGACAGAGTATAGTTGTTCCCTTTTTTTCAAAGTAGTTGCTAAGTAATCTATCACATCTTGTAGTGCAGAGTAACCTTTATTCCAATGTATGCCATGAAAATTGTTAAATAGCCAATTATTGACCTTAATATCCTTATTAGTTAGTTCTGAATGTTTTTCCAGCGTTGAAATGAGAAACGTTCGGATTTCAAAGTCTGATATTGAAACGCAGACTTCTTTTGCATGAAATTTATTACCAATGAAAATTCCTTGCACATCAACAATTATAAATCTATTTTGCTGTTGCGGTTCTTGTTTTATAGATGTTGTCATACCCCTAATAAAACTGGAATAATAACAAATATTGATTTAGAGTTTTATTTTTCTATTTGTATTCTTTATTTAAATTTCATACATTCCAAATTGTAAAGTATAATTAGTAATTCCTTGTTTAATTTTTTTTAAATAAAAATTGCCTTTACAGAGTTCTTCAATTTGATCTCCTGTCATCCTTAAATATTTTTGAGGGAGAAAGACTACATTTTTTTCTAACTCGAGCATTATCCTTTCCCCGAATTTAGTATTCACTCTATTACATTTAATGATTGGATTGATGTCATCTATAGGTATATCCTTTAAACATATTGCTTCCTTCTCGTACTGCTTCAAACTGAGTTTATTAAGACCAGAGACTGTGTTCATTTTTTTAGTTTTTTTTCCTTTTTCACGTTTCTAGAGGAACTGCTGTGTATGTTTTCACTATTATTTTCAGAATACGACTATTGAAAAGTTCCATTTAGAATCCCTATTTATATTAAATATACAGTTGTATAATAATTAAAAATCATAAAAAATGCTCACAATTTATACTGTGGTATGTAAATGAGGAAGCATGCACACACTCATATATACTCATATAAACATAAATAAAATGAACATGCACAATCATGTTTCTATTTAGGTATATGATGTAAACGTACACACAGCTGCATAATTCTTGAGTCAGCGTTTTAAAATTTGTTTACAGTAAAAAAAAAAAAAAATATTCTTATTGATCGTATGCTTAAGAATAAGACGTCATAAGGAGTCGCGCGGTTATTATTTACAGCAACAATATGTCGTTATCCGACATTTGTCTACAAGAAAAAGACCACACATAACGGAAATATATCGCATTGAATCATACAAAAAAAATTAATTAAACACAACCACATCCCAAAATTTTGTATTTGTTTACATTAAAAACTGTAACAAGCGTTTTAAAATTTGTTTACATTAATAAATATTCTTATTGATCTTATCCTTAAGAGTAAGAAACGATAAGGAGTCACGCTGCTTTTATTTATAACAAAGTGTTGCTATTGTTTACAGCAACAATATGTCGTTATCCCACATTTGTCCACAAGAAAAGGACCACACATAACGGAAATATATCGCATTGAATCATAAAAAAAAAATTTATTAAACATAACCACATCTCAAAATTTTGTATTTGTTTACTTTAAAAAATGTTCTTTTTGATCTTATGTACGTGCACACACTCATATATACTCATATTAACACAAATAGAATGAACATGCATAATCATGTTTCTATTTGGGTATACGATGTAGACGTGCACACAGCTGCATATTTCTTGAGTCAGCGTTTTAAAATTTGTTTACATTAAAAACTGTAATATGAGTCAAGCGTTTTAAAATTTGTTTACATTAAAAAATAAAATAAACAAAAGCATAACATTGCACAAGTCAACAAAATGAGTTTACGATATCCTACATCACGCACTCGCGGATCATCGGCATCATGAACTCAGACTCGAGACGAACCTACACACTTTAAAAATGACACACACACACACACACACACACACACACTCATTCTATCCGTCCAATCTATATGTTACAAACCTATCAACTAACTTAAACTACCGACTGTAGCGTAGGCATGCTCCCAAATTCGTATGAAATAATTGAGCCAGAACATACATAAACATACTACTGATTACCTGTTGTTTATTCAATTTAAAGTGGAAGGCTTAATAAATAAATTGCAATCTTTATTTTAAAGAGTTCAGTCAAAGATGTCAGAAAATGAGAGGTCAAAAACCACCGTCTCTTTATGATGATAGCACTAGCACATGAGGTGAAATACAGTCGCCTCCTCCTCAAAAGCACAGCTCTTGCAAAAGCCATTTCACGGAATGCCGAGTCCTTCGGTATGCCTAAAAAAGGACAATGGTTTGTAGAAATCGCGGTTGTGCAATGGATGGCCATGGTATTTAGAGACAGAAATGAGTCTGTCGTCTTTTTATCTATAGGTGTCAACCACAGTCTTATCATATTGCATGTATCCTCCATTGTCAACGAGATTGAGCTTCCCTGTAATAAGTGCAGATATCCAAATCAACTGATTTAATTGCTCTGTACCTATGCTCGTCAGCAATGCAATTTGCAATGAATTCCTTATGTCCCAGAACTCATCCGAATCAAAATTCAATCAACTCATAGAAAAAAGATTTTCAGCATATCTGGCATGAAAATACTTTTTGTGTCTGAAAATCAATTTGTTACTTGATATACAATGTAACAATGTGTGCCACTAAATTTAAAAACAAATTAAAATTTTTTGACTTATGAATATGAAAAACGGCCGCACGTTTTATTTCATCAATCTAGTTCTTGTAACAAAATATTGGTTTTTTTTTTGATTAGAATTGAAATAAGTCAACAACGACAATATGTTCTCTTTTTTCATTCCCATCCCCATGATTTTCAATTTGGAAGGAAAATGCAATCAAAGAATGTAAATATGTTTGGAGAGAGTTTTTCGATTCCCTAACTTACACAACCATTTTTAAATATACAAACTTCATCCACACACACAAGCATTTTAGTGCAAATACCTCAATGATTTCAATTTGTCACTCATTTACTAAAGTCTCAAAATGTATGGATGTTGATTTATTCAAGTTTAACACATACGGAGCAGCGTATGGTGAATACAGAACAAAATTTTATAATTTTAAAGTTTTTGCACATTCAGATGGTTAAAATCTATTATTTTGTGTAACAATAAACTATTGGAATATCTTCTGACAATACTGTATATACATATATTGTTTGTCAAATATACATACATACATACATAAATATACATATAAATTTTATTGTGAAAATGTTGTTTTAGCCCTATACGACGTTAAAACGAATAAGAAAATAATTTTAAGGTTGCTGCAATTAATATTTTATGTAGCCTCCGTTCGCGTTATTAACAGCTCGCAGGGAATCGACTTACAACTGTCATTGATTTTTCGAATATCTTCTGGCAGTACTATTTAAAAATTGATAGGCTTTAGTCCTGGACTCTGAGATGAAGTATCCAGCAATTTACTACAATTGAAATTAAGCCACGTTCCCACTGGAAACGTTTAACCTGGTAAAATTTTAAATTAAAATTTGTACCTGCAATACTTACTTTGCTCTGCTGACAAATCGCACTTCCATATATTGAGATTCTTCTACACAACCAGGGTGTTTTAGAGAAACAGAATGCAACTGAATATACAGTCGCAAATCATTACCTTATGATTATGGAGGCGAATTATGTTGTTAGTTTCCAACACAAAGTTCGACTGCTTAAAAGTTAATTTTGTTTTTAAATCAAAAAATATTGAAAAAATTAATTTCAAATTTAAATAATTTCCTTAATTTTTACTTCCAAGGTTTTCGATGGTTACCTAGCCTTTAGCACATCTTATATTCCGCTTGTTGAGAAATTATTATTGTTTTTAGAGGCAGTGGAGATGAATAAAGAGTCGTCGTACTAGCGATATGACTCCAGAAATAACAAAAACAGTAAATAAATTAAAGTTGAAGAAATAAAAACATGATAAAACGAACTCTAAATACATGAGTACCCCCACCATAATGGTCCTTTTAGTAAAAGTTCATGCAGTCGAGCATGTTGTTTATATTTTCTGCTTTTGTTGGTTTTGTGTGAAGCTTCAACTGTATATGCATACAAACGTATGTGAATAATAACCCACTTGACCAAAAAGTCTTAAATGTAATCATTTTCTCAATGTTTAAAGGTTTCGTTTTAAACTTCTTTAAAATTTAACTAAAGATCTTATATTAGAAACTCTCTGATATATATTGTGATGAACATGATAAATTCCCATTCATTCTTCATGTCTAATTTGTGTTCCAAAAATAAAATCGAAATACCTGGTATTTTGCCTTAATGCAATACAAGTTTAGGAAGGTATAGTTCCGTATTGATTTGATTTTGCAATTAAAAGCAAAAGAACTTGAATATTTTTGATCATTATTTGAATAAATACTTTATTTATATTAATACATATAAATAAAGCTCTTATATATTTAAATAGGAACACACTTCAACTGATAACACGGATCTATAAATTTTATTTCCGATTCTTTTTAACAAGGACCAAACTCTTCAGTGTTATAATACCCCTGAGCTTAACGCGCCTTCACGATCTTGATTTGCAAATGTTGTTGTTGGATTTTTATCTTGGTCTTATTACTCTCTTGTAAATTCTTACGCATTGGTTTGTGTAATTCTATTTACCGTATGATGTGGGCAATTTGTTGTTGTCTGTTTATCTTGTTTACTTATTTTCGATGAGTTTATTTTTACAGGTTCTGTGGTCCTAATCAATAACAGCATAAGCCGACTAAAGTCAATTTGAGTTATATTCTGGTAACAAAACTTTGTATTAACGTCAAATCCCCATTTCTGTTACAATGTTTTTTAAAACGTTAATAATAAAAATGACTTTTCTTGAAAGTATCATTTTTCACTTAGATTGTTGTTGCTTGTATTTTTTTCAATTTCTGAATATATCTTTTAAAAATTTGTCATTTTGTAAGAATTAAAAATATATTTCTGGGTATAATATTCTAAATTCAACAGCAATAGCAGGAAGGAAAAACAACTAACTTTTCTTTCGTTAATCAGCCCTTTTAACAGGTTAAAAACAGCGAGTGCTCACAAAAACACACTTATATTTTATATTAAATTCTGGGAGCACTTTTAAAACAATTTATTTTTAATTAAAAAAGTCATTTAAATTAAATAGTTTTACCAATTTATTAGCTTAACTAATTCACACGATATTCAATTCAAAATATAAAAAAATGATAAATATAAATATTTGCCATGGACATCTATTGACGTCGACGTAAAAAGAACTCTTAAAATTGAGACGATTATTTCCTCAGTTAAGCTTTAATCGAAAATTTATTTGTCAAACCTTTAGTAATGGAGTAGATGAAAGATTTAAAATCTTAAATCAAAGTTTGCACTTTGGTGGAGTGCAAAATGAACTTACCGATGTTTTCTATCAAACCCAACTAATTTGAAAAGTGTACTTGTTTAGATCTATATAACGTATTTATAGTAATTACAGAGATTCCACATATTACGCAGAATGCTTATTGGAATCTCTAGGAATCTAAGTAGTAGTGATCTACGGACGGTTAGCAATGAAAACTTTGAGCCTAAAAAGACGCTGAATACTCCAAGCAAGAATGCACAAGAGTAGCACTGCTGATGCACTCTTTCATCAGACTGTAGTCGAATAAGCAATTGACGCTATTAGCGCCAGGTAAACGGCAGCAATATGGATGCTCAGGAATAGGAACTTTCATCTACATGTAATCTGGTCGGTATTGTTTTGGTCGCCGTGGTCTAGTAGGTAGTGTGTTGGCTTATTAGACGAAAAGCCAGGGTTCGAGCCCCAGGCCAGACATCAAAATAAAATACAAAAAGTATTTCTTCGGCGACTTCCTCTCAGCAGATTACTGGCAAACACTCTGAGATTAAATAAAATTGACATGAAAAGTTTCTCAAAAATCTGTCGTTCGGAGTCGACTTTAAACTGTAGGTCCCGCCACTCATGTATAAAATTAACACACACAACATAAGTGGTGTGAGAAACTAGGTCGTAATCCTGACTGAAGGGTTGTAATGACCAATTATGTATGTATGTATGTATTATTTTGGAAGAGCTGCTTTTCAACATCAAGCTTGGAATACGAGATTGTGGAATAAAAATCAATATAAGACGAATAAATTGAGGACTTTTAATAATTTGAGGTAGTTGGGACAGCTGAGTGGGTCATGTCCTTAACAAATTTCAGAAATAGACGCATGTTAAATACAGCATTCAGGTTGCGTCACGTATCGGATCTTCCAGCATGTACTTTTAAACGATTTTAGGAATGATTTTCTTGCTGGAACTTGATCTGCTAAATAAGTTGTAATATTTTCAGTCTATTGCAAGTGCAAATATTAAAATTATTTTTAAAAATAAGTGTTTGGGACGGCATCAGTCCACATGAGAACCAAAAGCGTCCAATGCACTTGAAAACATACCTGTTAAGTAATGATTAGTAATCGTAATGATTAGTAATTTGATTACTTTTTTTAGAATGCTGAAATAATGATTACAATTACGATTATTTTTGGTTAAAATAGTTAATAATTGATTACGATTACAAAATAATCAAAAAATAATCAGAATTACTGGCGATTAGTCTAATAATCAAAAAGAATCAAAAGTAATCCAAAACTAATCAATTTATTTTCAATAATTACTTTGAATTCTTTTTGAATATTTGAAAAGAATCAAAAAGAATTATTGAAAACAATTTGATTACTTTTGGATTACTTTTGAATATTTGAAAATAATCAAAACGAATTGCTTAAAACAAGTTGATTACTTTTTAGACTACTTTTGATTCTTTTTGATTATTAGACTAATCGCCAGTAATACTGATTATTTTTTGATTCTTGGGTAATCGTAATCAATTAGTAATTCAAAAAAATTGTTCATAGAATTATATAATCATTACGATTCTTTTTAAAAAGTAATGTAATTGATTACTAATCGTAATCGAAATTTAACAGGTATGCTTGAAAATATTAATGTTTGATAATAGCTTTATGTTGGCGGCGCCATCGCTCCACATACGTCGATGATTACCAACTTCTTTTGACCTTAATTAAATGATTGAATACAAATGAGATGTGGTTTAACAGGACAGTGCTGCATGTTACATGCTAGTGCCACACTAGATATTCTGCACGACCGATTTGCGAATTGCATGGAGGTGATGTGAACTGGCCGAAGCGATGGTGTGATTTGATCCCTTTAGACTTTTTCTTGTGAGTGTTTTAAGTATAAGTACAGTAATCCATACCATCAGTAAAATTTTAGATGCGCTCCACACATAATAACATCAATGAATACAGAATTTCTCACACACACATTTAATTTAAATTTAAAGATAGGAAGCGCTTAATGAAAGACCTGTGGCTTTGCTCACTTTAGTATTGGGGATTTTACTGTGTACTCTTTGAGACTAGAAAGTACTTGAGGAAAGTTCTATCGTCGGTACAATGAACAGCCGCACTAAATGTGTGAGACCTATGGGCGTATTAAACCAAATTTTATGAGAATATTTAGTGATTGCATTTTGATTTCATTGTAAGAGGTGGATCAGAAAAAGTACCACCCATGTGAATAAGATAGGTTTTATGCACCGTTAATGACTATGACACATTGATGAGAGAACAACAAGATATATCTGATATATCTTGTTATAAATATTGACAATCAAGATAGACCAAAAATTTTTGAACCGAGAGTCCATTTGATAAGATGACATACATAGAAAATATAACACGACTTTTATACTATTTAAATAATAACTACGGTAATTTTTGTTCGATTTTATCAAACAACGTTCCAATCTCTTCACAAGATAATGTACTTTCAGAATGTCACCATTTATTTCATATTTTATAATTAAATTTTGCAATTAAGAATGGCCAAACATGAAAAAATAAAAAATTATTTTTTTAAAGGTTACCCCGTATACCGTTATAAGGGCTCATCTCTCCCTTTTCAAAAATGGATTTTGAAAATTGGTTAAAAAATATTTGGGTAATCAATAATTTTGTGTGAAAAACTTAAAAATATCGTTTTTGCCAAATAAAACAAGTTTGGAGGCTTCGAGAAATATAAAAAAACTTTTATTTGAGTTCTACTCAACAAAATTCACAACCTACACTATGTCATTAGCTGGGTGTATTTTGACTATCGCACTGTGCAGTTGAAGACATTTTTCTAATTTATAGTGGATTGGCGACATTTGTATTCCAGAATCTAATTTTAAGGCAATGCCCGATTAACCCATTAAGTACATCCTCAAATAGTATTATGGCAACCATTTGTAGCAACTGTAGCCTTAGTTTAATTGAGACTAACATGATTCATATTAGCATTAAAGAACATACACCTTTCTTAGTTTAATAAAAGTATATTTTCTAATGAATATAAAATATATACATATCTTCTATCTATATATCTATATATATAAAAATGAATGTTTGTTTGTATGTAATTAATACAATCGTAAACTGTGTATTTGATCATGTTATGATCTTCAACAAAGTTGTTGCGCATAAGCCGGGGAAGGTTTCTAAGTTGGCATGAACGACAGGTGGCGCCACTGAAAATTACTAAAAATGATTTAAATCGTAAACTGTGCATTTGATCATGTTATGAATTTGAGCAAAGTTGTTATGCATGAGCCGACGAAGGTTTATAATTTGGTATGACCAATTTAAGACAGGTGGCGTCATTGAAAATTAATCAAAATTAACTAAATTGTAAACTGTGCATTTGATCATGATATGATCCGTAGTAAAGTTGTTGCGCATAAGTCGACGGGTTTCTAAGTTGGTGCGATTAATTGCCGATAGATGGCGTCACTAAGATTACTCAAAATGAATTGAATCGTAAACTATACATTTGTTCATGTGTTGATCGGGCAAATACCAGACATTTTAGTATTTATCATTTATGATTTCAATAACATTTACTATAACTCATTCCCGTAAAAACATTTTAATTTTGGAAAATGTTTAAAAATGCTCTTGGGTTCAATTGGATTGAGTACATTGTGAGATTCTAATAAATTTAACACATTTTTCACGTCGTTAACGTGCAATCATGCCTTCAAAACGGAAAGCAATTGATCGGCCTACACCTCGAGCACGGAAGAAAAGACCATTACGACCTTTAGAATCAGACGGGCAACTAGCATTGAGACTGGAAAATCTTCGAGTACATGCCGCTGAGACCCGTTGGCATGAATCACTTGAACAACGAGAAGTGAGATTAGAAACTACTCAGGCCTGTTCGTCTGAATCATCTGGACAACGGGAAACAAAGTCGATAAAATTATTCAAAATTAATTTGATATTTGTGTAATGTCTTTCCTTCAAATTTATTTTAGTCGGTGGTGCAGCAACACGCGCAGTGTACAGCTAGTATAATATAATAATACATATAATTAGAAAAAAATAGGTGAATAAAAATAAAAATTATAAGCATAACCCGCAATGGAAGATGTGTCAGGTTAGATTTAATTTGCAAGCAGTTCAATGTGCACAACTTACTTGGGTCTTATAAAGTCCCGTTGTAACACTGACATTACTTCTTCAATTAAATAATTACAACTCGAGGTTAGCATATTTCAGACATCCAGAAACTTTTTTTGAAGATGGGAATTTTATGGAGATCGCCTTTGGCTAGACACGTTATGCAGTTGCTTTTGGTGACACATTGATGAAAATGCTGGTATGCAGCCAGAATTCGACACCACGGACGAACTACTTAAATCGTAGAAGCGGACAACATTAAGATGAAATAATATTTAACAATTAAATCGTAGGCAATCATTTATAACATCATATAAATGTTTCATTTACTTTTGCAAAACTTCTGTTTTTTTTTACAAATTATTTTTATTATTATTTTGTTTATGCTTAAATGCGGACGCGGTAATTCTCTGGCAAGCCTCTAGGGGAGTATAATACCGTATGTCTTAAACTTTGTAAGATAGTTTCCTCTTAGATTTCAACTGGGTTAATATCAAGTTTGACACTTTACAATATCAACGTCATTTAAATTCACCAAACCAGTTGCCATCATAACTCGAGGACAGAAATCGCTATATCATGCTGACAAGACAAGATTGTCATATTCTCCTCAATAACGTACTACATGCCACTTTCTACTTCTACTGAATCCAAGAATGTATTTATTTGTTACAACACAAATATATCCTAAATATAAATAAAAATCATATTCTAATTATTACGAGCTAACTAAATAAGACCTTATTGCTTGATGTATTACAACAGACCAGAGTTTGTGATAAGAATCAAACCCACGATTCTTATATTAGTATAGCATCGCACTACTCGTCAGATTATCAGGGCACCCCGGAATCTGAGAAATTTTAACAATTGATTTGAAATTTGAAACTTTTTAAATGTTTCTTAACAGTTTCTTTAGAATTAAAAATTCCACGTACGAAGTTTAGTTCATTGTAATACCGATTTGGACACGTTCAAAATAATCCGATGCACTTGCACCAAATTTTTTTTAATGATGGAACCAATTATTAAAGTCGGTTTTGATATAACCTTAGGCTCTTTATTACCTCTGTAGTATTAATTCTGCACAGTATGGTAGCAAGTGTGATTGTATCATGTCATATTATCCTTAATTCATCTAATTTGTAGTAAGGCTTGGTAATCGTACAAAGTACTTAGAAAACCCTGACATTTAACTGTAAATGTGATGATAGTCCGATATATCCACCTTTTCAACATTTTCATCATTTCCCAACCATGTCATCATTGACTGATTTCCGCCATCAGGAGACAGTTTCGGTTTTAGCCCAAAATCTAAAGGAGATCTTGAACACAGTGCAAGATAACATAAGACAAAAATGACTTGATTGTGACCATTCTACGATATTCCTAAAGAAACCTTAATTTTTATGAAACTTATGATTACAATAAACTGAATGGCGTACAATTTTGCAAAACTTGAATAAAAAATTTTTGAAGCAAGAGTTTTTTTTTAAGGTTGACCAACTGGGACTTTTGCACGCTATATGACAAAATAATAGGTTACGCGTATGTAGCGAGTTAGAGTGGCACAGAATATAATACGAGTAACGTTTATATGATGCTCGGTTTCTATGCTCCATGGACTCAAAGAAACAATTGTCACAAAGGAATTGCAATGAGAGTAAACAACGGGGGCACCCAGCTGTAAAAAAATAACTGTTTTTAACATTTTAAATGTTCATTTCTATTCCCATTTTTGCGTTGTTGTGTGTGTATGAGAGTGTACGTCGCGACTGTATGTACGTCACTGTTTAAAACCGCTTGTGTATTATTATTACAGTGCATCATAAAATTATTCATTTACCTCGCGTTTAGTTTAAATAATTTAAATATTATTTACGTGCATACTATTTATTTCTCATTTATTGTAAACAAATTTATTTCAAAATTTAAGTTGTAAACTATGGCGGAATTGACAAATCATTTGTTTAATTTTTTAGCACACTGTATGTGTACTTTAAAATATGAGTGTGGTTTGTTTGAAGTCGTAAAAAGCACAACCGTAAAATAATGTTCAAAACAATTGGAATTTCAAATAGCAAAGTATCATACATACAAACGTAAAAAACAATTAAACTCGACTGATTTTATTTTAAAATTTTTCTTCTTCTTATACTTGTGTTCCTATTATTAAAAATTTTGCATAAAATTTAATATTTTTAATTTCCTTTTTTTATATTTCTTTCAAATATTTGAAAGCAACAGATACCTGCAAATACTTTCCAACATAAATACAAGCCATTTATCCTGTGCATATTACCTGTTAAGAAAGCATAGGAAAAAGGTAGAAGCAACTAAGCAACCTGTAACATGAACGCTTTAGGCTTTTTGATAACAAATTGCCAAAATAATTGTAAGTCAGCAACTCAGCTGCCGACTAGAATTAGTGAGCGTCTTTGGGCGACTGTGTGGTAAAATGGATCAAATACTAATCACGCAAGGATTCTGAAAGGATACTCAAAAAGACTTCGTGATTAAATTCGGAACATCCATTCTAAATAAAGAAGTTTGGAAGAATGCTGTAATGCACTTCGTAATTTGTACCAATCTTCACTAATGGCTCCAAATTGAATGCAACTGTGGGTGTTGGAATCAATTGGAATAATCCAGTGCGTAAGGCCGCCGAATCACGGTAGCGTCTTTCATGCAGAGGTATTAGTTATACATAGCCGCCTGGCCATCAAAGTACTAAATTCTAATTCGACTATGAATAACTGTCGGCGCTGTCTCACGAAGATAGCGAAACGATATGATGCATATTCCAGTTAACTGTAGAGCAGTTGAATTGGAAAGTTGTGGCACAACCATCGTACTCTTTATTAAATTCAATAATTTGGGAACCCCTTCAAAAACCTTACGGCCTACGTCACATAATTGAGAATGCAGTAATGGATTCCGTAACGACGGCTGTAGCAACGACGATGAGGAGGACGATGTTCTTCACTTTGCCGGAGAAGGAAAGACACTTTGGTGCCTTTAGGCAGAAATCTGTTGGGAGAAAGTCGCCGAAGAAATATTTTTTCATATTTCGTTTTCTTTTAGAAATTTGACCTGGGGTTAGAACCAGGCGACTAATTCACTTTAATAGTTTGAATAAAAAAATTAATAATAGAAAATTTTACATTGACAAACATTAGATATCTGCATACATACATTTAATTCTTGTAAGCTAAATGTCTTAAGATGAGATTACTTTTACATAACTTTTTTTAATGTCTCAATAATTTATAATTTAAATTATTTTATTTTTATTTTATTTTAGTCTGCTTTTAAGCATTAAAATGCACAAATGTATATTGATTGTACTTTTGCAGAAATTCAGTACTTTGAGTCCAATCTTCCAAATATTCTTCCAATAAATTTAAAGAGGAAAACATGGAATCACAGGTATTTATCTTAATAAAAGACAAACTCGTAAAAATTTCAATACAAACATTCATTAAATATATTTTTACATTTTCCTATTTCATACCAAAAATTTTCAACATCTAAAGTCATACTTATATGGTCGTAGCTTTTTTCATTGATCTTAGATTCTAATAACTTTAATTCGTTAACAAAATCTTCAGGATAAATAATAAATTCAGCAAACTTTAAAACTAGTTCGGCATAATTTATCTCTTCTTTATTGCGTAAATCGCAAAAAACGCCATTATTGAGCTCAATATTTCATATAAAGTTTCCATTAATTATTGTGCAATAAATACGCAAATTGTTATAATATTGAGTAAAACTTAAAATGCAGCACAGTCATAAGCATGTTTAGTGAGCATATTACAATTAACGGAACACTTTCTGTTTATATTTGACAACTCAATTCTCAACAACGACAAACAAAAGAAATGTTGTTGAAACAATTAGCTGTTTTGTGTACCAGCTGTCAAATGAATATTGAATAAGGAGCTGAACTTATTATGCCTGAACACTTAAAATATTGTACTCAATTAACCGAATATTGACTCAATAAAAGTGCATATCTGAACATAGTATTAGATTTAATATAAAATAGATCTAAATGTTTCAATGTGTTTATTTTGCTATTATTCCCCTTTTAATTTATCATAAATCCAAAATCCATGATATTAAATCCAAAATATTAATTTCATTAAGTTCAGCAATATTTTTCTCAGTTTCGTTACAAATGTATACTTTTAATATTTCTTTAAAATGCAAGCTGTTTTGAAGATCAATCTTTTCTAAGTTTTTGATATTTATGTATCAAAAAGTTTTTATACATTTTTAATAAAATTTCTCTGGCTGAAGAAACTAAATATATAATTTGGAAGGACTCACTTCGAAAACGTTTGTTTAACTTGTTCATCGTTTTAAAAACCCAAAACAAACATTGTAAATAAATTTTATTTGTAAGGGATGTACCTTCTTGAATTTTACTAATTTTTCCTAACAAAGCTGCACAATTTTCTTCAAACTGGGTGCAAGTAAAAAAAGTGTAAAAAGAATAGAGAATTGAGTCATTTGAAACAAGGCTCATAAAAAGTGCCAAGATGACTAAGAAGGAGTCAAATTGGCACTTTAATGCCACCAACGGTAACGCTGGGCCACATTCCTGAATGCTATTACACACAGCTGATGCCTGTTCTCTTCTACTTCCTCTTTTCAGAGTAAGAATTTGGGAGACTTCCAACTAGTAATAGTACGTGATTCTAATGTAAGCACATGACATTAAAATCACTAATGTTGAAGTTTTATTAACGAATAGAATTATTATTTATTATGTAATTTTGATCGCCAAACTCTATCTAGAAATGGGCACCATCGCTGAAGATCTGATCGTCGGTCCATGCACATTCTGTTTTCGTTTACCTTCAGATCCTGGGTCAGTTCAATTTTGCACAAACACAGGCCCAAGTCACGGCGCAAAATTCGCCAAATTCTAAATTCTCCAAAAACCAACTTTATATAAGAGCCTCGAGATCCACTGTTTCGGATTCTGCACACTCTCACGAATAACGGCAATAAATAATTGGGCTGATCTTGCATTTCATAGACGTACGGGTGCTGTTGGAACGTTTACTTAACAAGTGCACTAGAATTTAACAACCATATTGCTAATTGACCTTTCGATGGGACGATTACGATGATAGTAAAGTAAGCGAAGCATGCGGTACGCTGCCCATTTGTTTGAATAATGTTATAATTTGCACTTGTACGAGATCTGCCTACTGCCACATTATATAAAATGCGTGATAAAGAAAATATCACTGCGTTATATTTCATCAACTCTGCTAATTGACACAGTTACTGCGTATAAACATTAAGGAATTTGGGTGGAACATAATTTTAGTTGGAAACGAAACTGAACAAATCTGGTACAAACTGACTTTGTATACTCCTTTCGGTATGTTATTTTAAAATACGATTATCTTAGGCAAGACTAATTCGCACTTGCTGAATAAATTGTAGATACATATATGTCATGGTATAACATTGTAAAACATTTCAAAATCCTCGAAGAAAAATATTTCAAATGTTTAGAAAACTTATCATTTTACTAATAATTCCCAGTATTTACTCAAAGATAGAGCACCAATGCCTGTCTAACACTTGACTGTATATTGAATCTTTAAACAGTTAAGCCTTTCATATAAGCCGCTAGAGCACTTTGAATTAGAGAAACGGTTTTCTCCAGGTCACCTTTAGAAACTAGTGTATTGCATATAAAGTTTTAGTTTACTTTGCTGAACGTTTTAGTGAAATCAACTAGTATTAAGTAAGCACAAGTTGTTCTGCAGTTATCCACAAGCTATTTATGTTCGCCACATACCACCTATGGAGACGAAAACCTAGTCGTTTTTTTAATCATTTCCGATGTCTGTTTATGTACAATTTGGACTATTGTATCATTTCTTTTATTAAGTAGCGTTATACCAATCCAGTTAACACATTACCCCTTCTAAGGGATCTTCACCACAATACCGACTGTCAATACACTGAGAAAATTTTCTGTATCCAAAATATTGGTAATTAAAGAAGAGATTAATAGGGGTTTAGTCGATGAATTAGCGTTAATAAATTCGGGAGATAATTTATTCTAATACAGTGGCGATGAACGTCGTTTATATGGTAGAGTAGAAATCATGACTGATAGATTTCAGAACAGGGCTCATAAGATTACAGGAGGTATACACATACAAACAAATATATGTAGATTTGCATTGTCGTACGGACGGAAGTATAACATTGTTATACATTTCAATCCTCCAATGAATTAGTAATCATTTGAATATTTTCTTACAACTTCAAATGAAGATGTGAAGTTATTCATTTCTTTTTTTTTTGTCTGTGTATGCAAAACATTTACATGTTAACTACTACATTTTAACTACTTACATAATTAATTGGTCATTACAAGACTTTCGTCACTATTACAACCTAGCTTCTCACCCCACCCAAGTTGTGTGTATTAATCTTATCCACGAGTGGCTGGACCTACAGTTTTTCATAGACTCAGTTTTGAAGAACTTTTCATGGCAATTTAAATTATACTCAATACAATTACAGACTTGTATAATTGAGCAGTTTTATCGACATTGCTCCGGCACTGCCATATTTTTGAAAAAATTTATCTGTAAGTTGTAATAACGAAAGAAAGTTAAATTAACTTTCCAGTTCCCTTTAGCTAAAGGTACATTTAACTAAACCCAAGTTTAACGGCAAGTTGTAATAATGGTCCTCAGATATTTTTGCCATAGGACTACTTGAGAGTCGGTTGCTGAAAGTTTGATTTTTTCACATTTCAGTTATTTGCGATGTCTGAGCTGGGTTTTGAACTAAGCTAGACTACGGTGACTTCAATTTTGAATAGTTAGTTTTATTCAAGTTTGATTTTTAGAATTCTATTCATTTGCAAACTAGTTGTAACATCGTCTCAAGTATCATAATTATTTAAGACATTTCCTAGAGCTAAGGCTCTTTGAATTTTCTGCGAGACCAGCCTTGCATATGTAGTAGATATAACCTGTGGGTTCCACGGTGGCGAGAGCTTATTCGATCGTTGAAAGTTTTGATAATTTAGCTGGACAACTCTATAATTGACAACAGTTCCTACTCCAAAAATTGGTTTCTATAAACAAAAATCGAAGTAATGGATTGGCCAGCGTGTGCAAATTAATTAGAAATTTTATTCAAATATTTATTGTTGTTTCTTTAAAACGTAAATAAATAAATTGACCAGATAATTTTAAAATACTGAATAATTGATTATGTAATTGTCTGTAAAACTGTTAGTCAATCTAGCAATAAATCCACAACTATACTGACATTCGTTTGTGTCATACAACTGCAATTAATTTTATAGAAGTATGGTGGTACTCATTGCCGTTATTGATCATACACGTTGCCACCGACATCAAGGAAATTTTTTTATTTATTCTGTTACCGCTGGCTTTGTACTGTACTTTCCATTGTTACGGTTTCCTTTTATGGCTCCTCTTTGCCATTACATCACAGTACTATTCCATTTGACGTCAGTCGGTTATACATATCTGTTGTCAGTTGTTTATATTGCGACTTTTTTAAGTATTTTTTGTTTATGTTTCTTTTTCTACATATTATTTCCATTCCTTTTTTCATGATTCCTTTTATTTATGTACCATGGTTGTTGAGAAACAAAACAAAAGAGAAATCAGTTTCGACTGCTGTGTGTGGTTGCGTTACTGCTGATAAATTTATGTATCCTTATCACATACATGGCTTCCTTTGAAATCTGTACGTATTTCGTTGTATGTCTACCTTGTTGAGTTGATATTTATTTTTTGTAAAATACAAGTCTTTATTTTATTTCATTCCATATCATTTCCTCTCCTTTTGATTTTATGATTTTCCATTCTAAATTAATAACATTTTGTTCTGGTTCAAGTATGTGTGAATTTTGAAATGTTTCAGAGTTTTATTGCAAAATTCAGTTGCATTTAGGCATTGTTGTTGTTAAGTTTGCTTTAGTAATTTACTGTAATTTAGATAATACTTGTTCTCGTACAACTTGATTTAATAAATTAAATTTGATTATCAGCTGTCACTATGAAGCAAAAATAATAGTTCTGAAATCACATCCATGGGCACTATACATATAGTTTTGAAGTGCACTCAGGCGCAAAAAATATGGATCGCTTACATGTGAGAAGGTCCATAACAAAACGCAATAATTACATTTTTCAAGTTTTTTGATTTTTTTATTGAATCCTATTCTATACATTGAAATCTATACTGCCTTTATTATAAAGCATTCCAAAACTCAATAATTACACTGTAATTCAATATCAAATATAATGGTTCAGAGCAAAATGCAATAATTACACATCTTTGCCATAAATCGCTACAAGAAATTTTAAAAATGGCTTGTGGCAACTCTTAGATAACTGTAAAATTTTAGAAATTTTTGTTTAGTTAATAGCTTCTGCGAAGTCGCCGTGGTGTAGTAGGTAGTGTGTTGGCTTACTATTCGTAAAGCCCGGGTTCGTATCCCAGGTCAGACATCAAAAATGAAATATGAAAAAAAATATATTTCTTCGGCGACTTCCTCTCAGCAGATTTCTGGCAAAAACTCTGAGAGTAAAATAAACTGCCATGAAAAAGTTTCTCAAAATTCTGTCGTTCGGAGTCGACGTTAAACTGTAGGTCCCGCCACTCACGTATAAAATTAACGCACACAACATGAGTGGTGTGAGAAGCTAGGCCGTAATCCTGACTGAAGGGTTGTAATGGCCAATTATGTATGTATGTATGTAATAGCTTCTGCTTTTGCTAAGTAAATTGTGAATAAAGTAATTTAAAAATTTAAACATTTATAAATAATGTAGGATGTATAAATGTCGGGAAAAGAAAGTGTGGTCCTGTACACTTTTGAAACTTTTGAAACATACAAAGTTGAAGGAAACGAAAAGTTTATCAGCTATCTTAAACGAGGCAAAAGACCCCCGAAGACGCTTGATAATATTCCTGTTGGTGTTGCAATTAGTTTTGAAAAGAAAAGTTGTTTTAAAACTACTGGAAAAACATTATGGCCAAGGGTGGTCACAAATTTCGGAGTTAGAGTATTATGCACATATTTTCAAATCAGCAAGGAAATAGCAGCAATGATGAAGTCGCTTCAACTTTATGTGACTGTTTGGAGGATGACGTTGAAATGAAAGTATAACATAATAATTTTTTGTATTTTCTTAATAAATTCTATGAATCTGAATTACATAAATTTAATTTAATAAACGTGTTTAATATAAAAATGTTTTCATTTTTCTACAAGTAGTTGCAATTGAAATCAAAATGACATAATACAATCTATTTAAAGCAAAAAGGAATTCCAACCCTAGTTCAGATCAAAACGCGATATTTTCATACAGTTCAAAGCAAAATGAAATAAATACTATGATTCGGACCAAAACGCAATAATTCCAAATTTGTTATCTAAATAACTTTAAAACAAACTGTCAGATAAAATAATTAATTTGTGATTAATATTGTTTTTTGTAGACAATAACACCACAATAATTGTTTTTAAAAAAATGTTTTGCTACTTACTTAAATTAAAATTTTTTATTTATCCAAAAAAATTTTATGGTGTAATTATTGCGTTTTGTTATGGACCTCCTCATGTAGTCTAGTAGGAAGTGTTGGCTTTTTCGACATGAAACCGAAGTTGAAACCTCAGCCCAGACAGCTCGAAAAACGAAATATGAAAAATATTTGTTCGACGATTTCTTCTCAGCAGATTTCTGGTAAAAACTCGGAGATTAAATGAAATTGCCATGAAAAATTTCTCAAAAAATCTATCGTTCGGAGGCGAGTTTAAACTATAGGTCCCGCACACTTGGGTAAAATTAATACATGGCTGGTGGTGTGAGAAACTAGGTCGTGTTATTGACCAATTAAGTAAATACAGTCAGGTCTCGTTTTATGTGTATTCAAATTTTGGCGATTAAAAATTAACTAATTTTAGAATTTCAACAGATTTTAAAATTTTAAATGTTGTTTTAATCTTAAGACCTTAAACTTCAGCCCTTAGATCAAGAAATAATTTCCATTTTAAAAAAAAATACTACATAAACACACTTTCATTTTAAATAATTTGTTCTGGCAGCATTAGCGATTTCCAAACTGCGACTGCAAACATTAAATTCATGCTGAGAAACTATACGGCCATATGGTGGTGGTGACATATCGACATCGATTATAAAATTACTGAAATTGGAAAAGATGAATTTGACTCGCTAAACTACTATGATTAATAAGAATTTATAGCTGAAGAACCATTAACCGATAACAACTTTATTAATTTAATGGCAAAAATCTGCATATTGTAGACAGTGATTCTGAGGAAAATGTTGAACACCTCACTTCAAATAAAAAAAAATTGGTGAAATCCTCAGCGCAAGTAATGATTTGCAAAATCAAATATTTAATATACAGTGCTTGACAAAACAATGGAAACTTTTTCAAAAATGTATTTAATCGGACGAAAATTTAACATGTTTTTTAAAAATCGGCAAAACATTTGTGGAGCTTATTAATATGCACTGTTATTAACGTTTCTGTATATTAAAATTATGTATAAAAATGAATTATATAATTCAAAAATTAAAAAAGTTTCCAAAGTTTCCATTGTTTTGTCAACATCGAATATGTGAATAGAATTATTTTTTTTTTAATTACTGAATTATATAGTCTTTTTATATATTTTTTAAAATACAGAAATGTTAATAACAGTGCCTATTAATAAAAGGCATTAATATTTTGTTTCCATTGTTTTGTCATGCACTGTATGTAGGTCCATATTCAGAAAGAGCATTAATATTTCAACGCTGACTGACTGATATGTACTCAGAATAACAAGAGTTGCATCAGCATCTTAAAAATTCAAAATTGCAAAGTTTAATGGCACATTACATATTTTGCAAGTAAAGAAACAAAAAAAAATTATTTTACCATATAATGACGATATACATCATCTAGCGTTGAAAGTGACTTGGCAGCAATTTTAAAGCGATGCGAAAAATATTTCGGGAATTAGGATTAATCATACATACATACATATTTACAGAATTTTATTAAAAAATGTTTTTGTTTAAGTTTTAAATAATATTTTCTGTAATTAATGAATTAATGGTTGATTATTTTTACACGATTTTGCTTTGATTTTTTAATTCAAATCTGAATTTATGTGGTTCTTCTGGATTTTGGAACCAATCGTTGGTTTTATGCGAATTCAAATTATAAAATTTTTTCTGGAACGCATAAAATGAGTCCAGGTGTGTACTACTGTTACGACTAGATCCAAAACACGTAAATCATATAATTTATTTCGAGAACTTGTAAATTTCCAGAGGGAAAAGAAACAGTAGTCTAAAGAACCCAAAGGTGCATACCGAAAAAATGTTGCCACTTTTGAAGGTGCGGAAAGATAAGAAACAAGTTTTATAGCCTTTAATCAATGTTGATCAGATAATAAAATTGAAAAATTAAGCACTAACAGTGATCGAGAAAACGTGCTATAGCCTTCTAAAGCATCCCCAGCAGGAGTACAGGTACTTCTCCCAAGTGACGTGCCTAATCATTGTATGGAATACGAAAAAGATTTTACGTAATAATTAATATTAGAATTGTGAGAAGCTAAGCTCCGGAGTTTGCAAAAATGTAACGTGTGAATTCTATGAATTTTAGAAGTTTAAAAGTAAATTCAAGACTTATAGCAATCTATAGAATTCGATGTTTTTAATATGCTGGCAGGGTCGCGTCTACCAAACTTTTTTAAATAATATGAACAAATTTTTCAGTGTATTCTTGGGTTATACTATTTTCATCATAGATTTTCAAGTTACTTGATGGTTTGTAAGCTTCTTTTCTAATAAATCGCACAGATACGGAATGGAATTGAGCTCGGTTTAGGATATTATATAGGTTTAGGGACTATATCGTACAAAAGATAAATTAACGACAAAGATTCAATTTTATGCCTCATTAAAATAAAACAGACCCGCTTCTAATGCGACAATACAGTCTTAAACCATCACACTATCACAACCAATTTTCACAATGGTAGACAAATGAGGAAAGCAGACCTAATCAATGCCCTTATTATGCCGTCTGTGGCCATGGAGTTAGTGAATGCTTTAGGAAATTAGTAGTGTTTATGTGGAATATTCCCATGATTGTCGCTGATACTAACTCTAACTAATGACTCAATAAATGCTATATTTTTATTGAAAATGCTACAATTATATTAAAAAGAACTACAAACATTTTCATTACAGAACTGATGATGTATGATATCCTATCAGACTGGCGTATTTAGGGAGCTGCATGATACCTTCAGGCTTCCCCTCATCAGTATTAAACCACTGGGCCATAAGCCTCAGCATACAACTGAATCATTCTAGGTGCATTTGTAACTCTTGAACTGTTTCATGTCCTCTGATAAAGGGACTAGCAAAGTAGTTATACCAACCTTGAGAATACTAGGCTAAGGTATAAAGACTAACAATGTGGGCAAAATATTTCTTTGTCAATAAAATAAAAAAATATCATACTATACCCTAACATATTTGTAATTTGTGTTGGTGTTTTAGCGTCTATTTGTAAAATGAGCCACAATATTATTGTTTCTCAAATAGTATTTCAATACCTGGTGCAATTGCAAATTTTATTTCAAATTTACGATTTAAAAATTGCTGACGAAAATGCTGCATTTTTAATTAATTACCAACTTGACCGAGGAAAGTGGCATACCCAAGTCGATTGAAGAGGATCCCGGAGGGAGTGCACCAGCCCCGGTGAGCTCGTCGGCTCTGCAGTTTCCCGGAATATTACTGTGCCCAGAAACCCAGATAAGTGAGATACTGAACAGCCCATGAAGAACGTCGAGACAGCGGCGGCATTCCGTAACGATCCTGGAGTTATTCACAATGCTCGACAGAGATCATTCGGATTCGATTCGGATGAAAGGAGCACCGTTGATGAAGATTCATTGATCAGCCCGGTAGATGGACATTACTTCCGCCAAAAACACGCTGCAATTATCCGGCAGTCGCACATTGAGGGTTTTGATGCCTAAAATGGAAATTAATTGGAAAATTAAATTCTTGAGGACCAAATTATTTTTTTTTACATGATCTTAAAAAAATTTATCTCTAGCAAGTACCGTTACATTACTACGTCTTTTTGAAATTTTAGTTTTTTGATCTTTTTTAATCTTTAGTGAAAAACAAACTTTTCAGTGTTTTCAAAATAAGTTTTCGGCAAGTTTTTAAGTTAAAATATTTAAAAAAAATATGGAGCCTTCAACAACAGGTGACTGAGATTATATTTGCTACGTTGTTTTTTAAGTTTATATAGTTTTGTTATTTTTAAAAATATTTTTGTGAAGGTCTATAAATTTGCAAATTTTGTAGCATATATAGAAAAATAGTTGCGAGTTAAGCAAATTAAAAAAAAAATTTTTCTTAAACCGAAGTCATCTTGTGAAATAATAGAAAATAATTTTTGCATTTTCTTGGACCTGACTAAAAAAAATTAAAATATATTTGCGCACCTATATAATTTGTATCTAATAATTACCTATTTTTAATGAAAAGCAGTACAATGCAGTAGATGTTTGCATTTATTTTGTGGATCATATTTTAGAACACATACAATGAGCGTCAAAAGTGAGTAAACACCACTGAAATAATTCATTTTCTTAGGATAGCGAGAAAAGTAAATATAGTAAATAAAAGCAAACTTTTTTTATACTTAAGAACATAATAGAAAATTTTAAATTATAGTGGGTGTTGACTCACTTATGGCGCTCACTGTATATGTATGTAAACTTTTATTCTAGAAAGAAATGGGTTCCACTTCAAAATACTTATTTAAAATACAGTGCATCATCGGTTAATCCAACCCTCGGTTATATTAAATTAAATTAATATTAAATTAATAATTATTAAATATTATTCTTTTTTATTGGTGACTCAGTAAACATGACTTTTTAAAAAAAGACCTTGATTAATGTAACTTCGTACCAAAATTGCATTAAACTTTGTATTGAAGCTTCATTTTTATTATTTATTTAAATATTAATTTAGTTTAGTAACTAAGCAGAATCATCTAAATTTTAATAAAACCAAGTTTATTTTTACAATATCGGTTTTAGGTCATTGCTTTTTAATTAGTTGCGTTAATCAAGATTGCACTGTATAAGAATAAAGCCTAGAGTGCTTTCAATAAATTATTTGTTAATGTACGTTTATGTTTAAATGTAGTTTATTCATTCATTTCATTTCTTTTTTTGACTTCTCTAAATTTTTTGTATAAAATTATAAGACCATATTTATTTAATTATAGGTACAAACGTGAAAACAATTTTTATTTCTCGAAGAGAACTTTATGAAATAGTGGCAAGTTCTCGATTTGAAACCTTTACTGAAAAAATTGCATTTCTTAAAGAAAACTGCTTACACGTTTATTGCCAAGCAATAAAAAATATTAAAATTTTTAACGAAACATTGAAACATTTTATTTCCCAATTTAAGTATCGCTGGAATGCGTCTTATAGAAACTCTTCAGACCAACAAGTACTGGTTCGATTCGTCAATAGGTTTCCCGTTAAGCGAGGTAGATCGAAAGTTGATTTCGAGAATTGCAGAAATATGCAGAAGGGCGTAACAACACTTTTCAAAATTTTACAGGAGAGAAAAAACCAAATAAAATGAAGATTTGTTTGATACTCAAAATGATTTATTATAATTTGTATAACATTTCTGTGTTTATTTCTAATTTTATATGATTGGTAGAGAGAGAGAGTAGGATTACAAAATATTGTCAGAACATATATTTTGCAGCAGTACATCAGAATTAATCAAAAACTTAATTTTGAATTATTTGGTTGTTAGGCCCTTATGCATTTCAGGTTACGATTTTCTTATTTTTTTATTATGGATTTAACTTCGTTAAGCAAAATAAAGCAAAAAAAAGTTGAATTAAGGAACCAGGAAAGCTCCTGCGATTTAATTCCCATTTTAGGCATCAAAAACTCCAATGTGAGTCGGAGGGAAATGTTCAGGTCCGCATTACAATGGTTCATAAAAGAACAAACTTTTCAAAAAAAAAGTAAAGTTGAATTCATTAAATAGACTGGTCATTACTTCTACGACAAAATGAATTTAAATTCAGACAAAATGCTGCATATAAAATTGTATCATAACATAGAATACATACAAAATTAGCTTTGGATCTTATTATGGTATGGTATACCATTAACATTTTTGTTAAAATTTTATTAAAAATACCAAAGTTTTTCTATTTTTATAGGGGTCCTCCTTACGGTTTATTTGTTCATCAAAACAGATGCATATGAGTTCATTTTTTACACACACTTTACAGCCCGTTTATGTACAAATGCATATGTACTCTTTAGTGATCATTACAAGGGTACAAATTTAGTTCTTCAAAAAAATTTGAGTTGCATAAGTTTAAAACAAAAAAAGCTATTAAGAGCTGCTGTTCCTATAACACGGGCAATGAATGTTCTATTTTAAGTACATGTATACCTACATACGCATAATATAATAAGAAAATAATAGGATAGATATTTCCAAAGAAAACGTCAGCCTTTTTCAGAAAAAAATATAATAAAATTCAAAAATGATTTATTTTTGATCTAAACGCATATACATATTAATTTATTAACTTCTATTTGGCTTCTTTCTTACAAATGTACCCAAATTAAGTACCTGAGACCATAAATTCCATCTCTGGCAAGAACATCTACCAAATAGTGAACAGAGAACAATACACAGCAAAATAAATTTTTTCATCCTATCTTTTTTCGATTTTGTCTGAAATATTGTTGTATTTGTATGCTTCAAATACCCCAGGGCTTTGCTAAAATACACACATACACTAACTATCACAATCTTGTAAATGTCTAGTACACATACAGTTGTGGCCTTATAATTAGAAACGATGTTCTGGAACAGAGTTCTCTGTAGTGACGAATCTAAGTTTAATTATTCCCAATCTGATGGAAAAACGTGTGTAAGACGTCCTCCAAACAAAGCCTGTGATCCCAGGTACACAGTAAAAATTGTAAAACAGGTTGACAAACATTCATGTTGCTAAGTCGTTTCTAATTATAAGGCCACCACTGTATGAATATGCATCACATAAACTAGTATACGAACTAAAGAATGCTTGACCAAAACAATACGATATGCTGGTACACACATGTGCAAATTATGGTATGGTATGAGTATGTACAAGAGTGGGGTTAGTGCACACCAGTTCAATTTGAATGGTCTCCTCCATATTGTTTGTTTTCTTTGGTTTCATTTTAGTATGGTTTTTCACCACAATGAATTCATTCTAAAACTGATGAAATAGATTTTCGATTATTTCCGTTTTTGCATACTGAATGTAGTTTTAATTCAATATTTTCGTTATGAATAAAATTTATGAATAAAAATGCACAGTTTTTAAAAATTTTAAATATAATAAACCTCATTGGAAGGAATACTTTTTGATTTCTAGTAAAAACTCTGAGTGTAAATAAAATTGCCATGAAAAGTTTCTCAAAAGTATGCCTGCTAGGCATTAGAATTTAGTGCTCCGTTGCATTAGTAAAAATTAGACAATTAATCTTTATGAGGCCTGAACTGTACCTTTACCTGGGTTCAGATACGTGCTCTTTATGTTATACATACTTCTAAAAGGTACTGATACCTTGAGATGAATATGTGCAGTTTATTTGGCTTCGTCAAGCTAAATATCGCATCAATAAACATCAATAGATGGTATTCTTTTCATTTGCTTTATTTTGTAATTTAATTTTATATTTGAATTGTTTTTTTCAATAGCCAATGAATTGGAGTCTTGAATTTGTTCGTCTTCTAAGCAATTCATCAGTTGGATTTTACTTAACTAAAATAGTTGTATTGCTTGATTGTTTCACAAAGTAATTTCCCGTTTTGGCGTAAAACTTTGTGATACACGGATATTAGTGTTCAAATTGCAAACAGGCATCTTGCGGTTGTATCATGTCCACACCCAGAAGTAGAACTCAATACTACAGGTCAGCTGCTGGGTAATTCGAATCACTTACTGGAATACGTAAATAGGAAGTTTTGATTTAATTGTTAACGTCCGACATTTTCTTCTCGCTTGTATGATGAATGATTTTGTGATTTTTCGAATATTAATCCAAACATAAATCGTGCTAACATGTTATGAATGAATGGTTTCGATAATAGAATACTTGATGGACAAGTGAATTATAATACTAATAACAGAAATTCAATAATAATATAATAATTCTGAAAAACTCAATTGAAAACTTATCAAATCAAATTATAAACTGTCAAAGACAAAATTGATACGCTGTTATCTTTTTTGATGCATTGTGGTTTTGAATGCAGGCACAAGTAATATTATTAAACTTCATATGACATCGAATCACATGGTCACAGAAGCTTTTGTTGACATCTAATAACAATAAAAATTTTTAACTTTTTCTTTCAAGAAATTAAAAAATATTGGCAACTTTCAGCAAGAAAAATTTTTTATTAGCAGTATGTCTTATTTTGATTTTGTAATATTTAGCTTCTTAATTGCCTCTTGCACAAGAAACTATATTCATTGTGACCGAAAATCACACACATTTCGATTAATATAAATAATAATATAATAATAATATAATAAATATTTAAGAATCTTTAAACTTTTCATTAAAGAAATTAAAAAATATTCCAAATTATACCTTTTTTAACACAAAATAAATGTTTATTTACATTTAGTTTTTCTACTTTAACCGCCAGTTTTCACTGGCACATTTGATTCGTAAAACATTATAATATTTTTTTTCTCCCTCTACGAGGAAGGTGATCAAAACGAAATATGAAACAAAAAAATATTTCTTCGGCGACTTTCTCTCAGCAGATTTCTGGCAAAAACTCTGAGAGTAAATAAACCATGAAAAAGTTTCTCAAAAAATCTGTCGTTCGGAGTCGACGTTAAACTGTATCCCACCTTTACATTCCTTGGAGCTGGAGAATATCTAGGGTGATCTTCATTCCCAAGGCTGGGAAACCGTCCCACACTAGGGCGAATGATTATAGACACATAAGTCTGTGTTCCTTTCTTCTGAAGACACTGAAAAGAGTCATTGATGTTCATATTCCCAACATGCGTGCACGAGAGGTAAATCAGTGGAGACTGCACTACACTCTCTTATCTCCCGGGTGGAAAAGTCTATGCACGTTAGGGAATACACTTTGGCCATTTTTTTGGACATTGAGGGTGCATTTAATAACGTCGACCAGGACGCCATAGATAGAGCTCTTGGTTCTCTGAACCTGGTACAGAATCTGGTCAGGTTCATCCAGCTTCTCCTCAAGTCGAGGATAGTAACCTCCACAGTGGGGGCCACAAATTGTCAGGGAATGGTTCGTAGAGGCACGCCGCAAGGCGGTGTCCTATCACCACTTCTCTGGAACCTTGCAGCCAACTCACTCTTGAGGGGGCTGGAACACTCTGGCAATGACGCCATTGCTTACGCTGACGACATTGCCATTGCCGCGTCGGGAATTTGTCCGCAGACACTGTCGGACAAGTCGAACTTGGTGCTGTCAATTGTACTGGACTGGTGTAGGGATTTTGGACTGTCTATTAACCCCTCTAAGACCGCTACGATTCTTTTCACGAGGAGATATAAAATTCCAACCTTCTCCCTTCCTAGCATATGCGGTACCAGACTCACGTTGAGTCCCGAGGCTAAATATCAGCTCCTGATCTTTGATCCCAAGCTCAGCTGGAGGGCGAATCTGGCTGCTAGGGAACGTGTGCTGCTTACTGCTGTAGTAGAGCGGTCGGAACCAGATGGAGTCTTCGCCCAAGGATGATGCGTTGGATATATTCTACGGTCATCGAACCCAACCTCTTATAAGGTGTTGCTTTCTGGTGGACTGCTCTGGACAGACAACACAACGTCAGACGTCTTGACAAGGTCAGAAGGTCTGCGACCATTTATATAACTGCCGCTCTGCGCACCACCCCACGAAAGCCTTGTTCGAAATGCTCAACTGGCTTCCTACTGTGCTTCTCGCTAAGCAGGCTGCTAAGTTTGCTGCGACTAGACTTAATGCCCTGTCTCGTTGGCACATTGTACCTTCTGGTCACTCCACTATTCTGGATCCAGTGGCCCCCGTGAACATCGACTATTTCCCTGCTGAATATTGTCTCGACTGGAATCCTAATACGATTGTCCCCCCGACCGACGGCTCTAACTCGATAATGGGGTTGGAAGCTGTGTCTACTCTGGAAACTGGACCTGAACATTTCTCTCCGTGTGCCGGACTACTGCAGACTGTTTCACGTGGAGGTGACGGCAATTTACCGGGCCGCTCAATGGATCCTCGTCAACGGTGCTCCTTTCACTCGCGTCTCGGTCTTTTCTGATAGTCGGGCCGCGATAAGATCTCTATCGGGTTTCGTGAATAACTCTAGGATCGTTAGGGATTGTCGCCGCTGTCTCGATCTTCTTTCTGGGTGCTTCACCAGTGTCTCACTAGTGTGGGTCCCCGGGCACAGTAACATTCCGGGAAACTGTAGGGCCGATGAGCTCGCCAGAGCTGGTGCGCTCTTTCCGGAATACTCTTCGGCAACACATCCTGAGTCAATGAGGAGTCCTGCTCCACCGCTAGACTCACCTGGCCCTTGATGGATAGAAGACGTACCCACCAATTACTTGGTCTTGGTCGTGACGTCATCTCAACCACAGTGGCCGTGCTTACAGGTCATTGCGTTATGGGTAGACACGCGGAGAGAATGAGGCTCCCATTTAACGACTTCTGCCGTGGATGCAGATCGGCTGCGGAAGAGAAGGCTGTTATCCACTTTCTTTGTCAGTGCCCGCCTCTTGCTAGGTGTATATATAGGTTATTTGGCTCTCCATTTCTTGTCAGCTTGACGGAGCTATCATCTATTGATATCAAGGATATAGCTTCGTTCATCAAACTTTCTGGCTGGTTTTCCAGAGTAGGGTAGTCGTGCTTTTGATGTGCAGCCCTTGCGCTGACCAACTTCTTTCTCATACCTGATTTTGGCGGAACTTGGTCAGTACAGGGACTACGTTCACCCGTGGCATCACAACGAGCCGCTATGAGTGCTCAAGTGAGCTTTGTGATATCAGAGCTACCACTCCGACCTAACCTAACCACTCAGGTATAAAATTAACGCACACAACTTGAGTGGTATGAGAAGCTGGGCCGTAATCCTGACTGAAGGGTTGTAATGGCCAATTATGTATGTATGTAGTCTAATTCTAGTCTAATCTAATTTGAATATTTGGCATTGGTGAATAGCATGCGTAACCATTACAAATAAATTACAGAGAAAACAGTCAATGATCATGCGAAAAAACATCGTAGTATATTTTGGAAATGATGAAAATATTCAATAAGACCTTAACGAACTCACCGTCATGGAAAAAATTTATGATTTTTTTATAACTATCCTAGCTCTAGAACTGCGGAACATAGAGGAAAATATGATCATCAGATGAAGAATTACAATAGTATACTTTATATATTTAATTTGACAAAAATTTGGCAACTAATATGCCAGAAATGAATATGTTTATTAAGTACTTGCAGTGGCAATGAGTCAAAGAATATCGAACTTATTTAGGTTTTAAAACTTTCCTATATTTTCATACGCTATAACACAATATAAATATGAAATATTACCGGATTTTTATTGTTGAATTTGGTTAATTCGAATCCATAGTTCAATGTTATTTATTAAAACCTTAAATGAATGAATATTTGGGTTTAAAATGAGAATTTAAAGTTATGATAACTTCAACAATGAAAGCCATATTTAAGTCTCGAAGTCATGATCATGAATTGTTTAGTAAACCATGCAACCCAACTGCATATCGTTGAATACATTCCCCTCTCTTTGAAACATTTTTATTGTCCTCTTACACTCGCAGCCATAAAAGTTCATTCATTATTGTCTGCCTGCATATTTCTCGAAACTTTTACTGCCAGTTTATTATTATTTTTTTTTGTGTTTCTGTTTTCCAGTAGTAAATAATTGTTGTTGTTGCTGCTGGTGAAAAAAGTCAAAAACAAACCATAATTCGTTTAAGGAGAAATAAAACTTTTTCTCCAGCATACTGTATACATAACCCCTATGATTTTAGTTTAGATGGGTAAGTGCTTTGTTACGCACATTCCTATTGGAACCAGTATTAATTAGTTCTACTTGTTGGCCTTTGCATACGATTATGCACATAATTCTGTAATTTCGGACTTAGATTTAACCGATAAGATTTTGTTCTTATTTTTAATTTGAAAAATATTTCATCAGTTTTGTCCACCTAATTAACAGAGACACAGTCTATGGTTACACTTAAATTTACACGTTTAATTCTGAAAAATTGGTACGACTTAATATTTTGTTTAAAAACTTATTAAATGTAGATAGAAAGGAGAGTATAAATAGTTGTATTTGATGTCTACCAAATAAAACCTAAGAGCTTCGAATTTCGAAACGATTGACTTACAGATCGTCGCACAACATGAAAATGTTATTAATTCCATCCATTTTTACTTATAACTTAATCTCTTTCAACTCTATTGACATATACATACGTCTAGAAGTCAAAAACTATCTTACCTACCATGCTTATGCTTACCATATTTCAGATAAAATCAGATTAACTTAGTTTACATTTTTATATAAACAAAAGAAATTGTTTATTTATTGTCCTCTCAGCAGATTTTTGGCAAAATTTCGGAGAGTAAATAAAATCGCCATGAAATTTTTCCCAAAAATCTGTCGTTCGGAGTGGACTTTAAACTGTAGGTCATGCCACCCGTAAATCTGACTGAAGGGTTGTAATGGCCAGTTAGGTTGGGTAGAATGCGTATTTGGATTGGTTTGCTTGTAGAAGATGATCATAAGACGCAACCCATCGCCTTCTTTAGACACTATTCACAGTAATTTTTAGCTAGACACTTGGTCTTGATTTTTTTATATTATGTTTTCTGTGCGCAAATAAATTATCAGAACTTAACCACCGTCATTAACATTTCTTTGAGAATGCCGTTGGCCAGGCCATTATTGTCAACGGCGAGAGCTATAAGTCGATGATTACCAACTTCTTTTGGTCTAAATTGGATGATCTAACCAACAACGAAATTTAGTTTTAACAGGACGGCATTATATGCCACACAGCTCATACCACACATTAATCTATAAGACTTTTAAAGGAATAAAAAATTTTAATTTAAAAATAGAAAGTGCTTAATGAAAGTCCCTATATATGCGTATTATGATGTGTAAATTCCGTTGATTACCAAGCGTATAGCAAATACGTTATTTACGAAAGATTTACAAAAAATGTCAAGAAATTATGGTTCTAAAAAGAAAAACTATCGGCGAGAGTCGTCAGATAAAATTTTTTTAAGAACATCGTTTTTTTATAATAAACTAGCTGTACCCTGCACGTGTTGCTGCGCCACCAACTAAAATAAATTTGAAGGAAAGACATTACACAAATATCAAATTAATTTTGAATCATTTTATGGATTTTGTTTCCCGTTGTCCAGATGATAAAGACGAACGGGCCTGAGTAGTACACATTCGATCAGTTTCTAATCTCACTTGTCGTTGTTCAAGTGATTCATGTGAACGGGTCTCAGCGGCTTGTACTCGAAGATTTTCCAGTCTCAATGCTTCTTGAGGTGCAGGTCCACCAATTGCTTGCCGCTTTGGAGACATGATTGAACGGGAACGACGTGAAAAATGCGTTTACATTTATTAGAATCTCACAATGTACCAATTGATTTTCCAAAATTAAAATGTTTCAAACTTGTGATTGGCATATATGTTATGGGAATAAGTTATACTAAATGTTATTAAAATTATAAATGATGAATCCTAAAATATCTGGTATTTGTCCGATCAACACATGGTCAAATGCATAGTTTACGATTCAATTAAATTTGAATAATTCTCAGTAGCGCTATCTATCGGAAATTAATTGCACTAACTTAGAAACCTCCGTCGACTTATGCGCAACAACTTTGCTAAAGATCATTACATGAATAAATGCAGTTTACGATTTAATTAATTTTTAGTAATTTTCAGTGGCGCCACCTGTCGGATATTGGTCATACCAAATTAGAAACCTTCACCGGCTCATGCGCAACAACTTTGCTAAAGATAATAACATGAATAAATGCACAGTCTACGATTTAAATAATTTTTAGTAATTTTCAGTGGCGCCACCTGTCGGAAATTGTTCGTACCAACTTAGGAACCGATTTACGATGTTACGATTCTATTAATTACATACAAACAAACATTCATTTTTATATATATAGATTACAGTTCTATGCAAGGAATAGCACATTTTTCATTGATGTTGGGCCTATTTCTGCTTGATTTAGAAAAAATTGCATAAATATCTTACTTTTTATTGTAATTGGATATAAATAACTAAAAGCAAAACTTTTTAATTAACATTTTATTTCGTAATTCAAACAGAACCTAATCAAATCGAGGTATTCGGATGCGAAATTCTGAAGTTACCTCGTCTTGAATTTTTGCAATTAAGTGTCATGAGACATTCGTGAAATATAGTTCAATTCCTGGATGTGAGACGGAATATATGACCAGTGATAGTTTTTCTGCCTTGAAGAACTCACATAATTTTAGATGTTTACTGTTGATAGCAACTTTTATGTAACCTTACAACTTGTTTCCTGACTCTTTAACTATTTCTATATTTTCTATTTTGAAAATCCATTCTAATTGTAGTTGATACGAATGTTGATGATATTTATATTGTGATATAAAATATGAATAATTTTCATTTGGTAAATAGAACAGCATTATAAAATTTTTTTATCAATACTGCTAAAATGATTCGATTATTTTTTTTTAAATTAGGAACAAATTATAAAAAAATAGATTATGGTATTGGCATGAAATAATAAAAGAATATATGCCTTAAATTTGCCCTACAATAGTATGAACAGGAAGCTTTTTATTTGTCACAAATATTTCAAATTCATATATTTATTGCCTTAATTGCCTGCTCAACACAACATAATCTTATTCAATATTTACAATGCAATAAACCAATGTTCACATTAGAGATGAGCGATCCAGTGATTTTTGAAGAACGTTGTTCTCAGTGAACGTGATTTCTTAATCACTGTTCTTTAAAACAGTGATTGTGATCACTATATTCCAAAAGAAAACAATAATGACAATAACGTATTTTATTAAGTCGTAAGAAAGAGACAACTAGATACATACTACGAAAAGACTACTAAACAAAATCAAAGTGGTGTCATCAATGTTATTATTTTTAATGTATTTTTTTTTTATATTAAGTTTGACAATTAAGTTTCACAGAAAGTTCATGTATAAAAGACAAAAGTAAATAATCAGCATCATCTAATAGTAATTCTGCCGCACTCAAAATAAAATGAAATAAATTTGAGTATGTAATAATTTTGAAAGAACGACATTATTAGTTGTCACCTAATGGCTCATGAATTCATTAATTTGTTTTGTTTATTTTCATTTAATTTGAATAATTTTTGTTAATTTAAATATTGTTTATGAGCCACCTTAATGTTCATTGAAATTGTTTTTATTTACCACTTGTATGATCATTGTTGTTTGGTTCATTTGTCTGCTAGGATTTTGTTATTGTCCTTTTACAGTCCTTTTTGTCCTTATTTGTTTACCAATTGTATGATCATTGTTGTTTGGTTCATTTGTCTGTTAGTATTTTTTATATTGTTTTGCAGTCCTTTTTGTCCTTATTTGTTTACGAACTAAACGCAATCTTTGTCCTTATATTCTACTGCAGTAGTTTCGTTCAGTTTATTTATTTGGAAATGAACAGTTGTAAAAGTACATAAGCAAACAGAAATTATAGGCTTAGTAACTACTGGCTCTAATTATAAAATTTAGATTGTTGGGGATAAAGACTGCGGTAAGTTGCTTAATTTACTGATAAGTTATTTGTAATAATTTTAATATTTTTTTTTATCAGAAATAAACGGTTGCTCAAATATATGTAACATAGTTTAAACAATTTGTGGTGCATTTATTTGGGACTTGTTAAATTCGCTGTCCTCAACTTATAGGCTCAGGTCGCAGCCAGCGACATTAGTAACTGTTATTTGGCAATTTCAATCACTGTAGTTACCAGTGAATTATCAATCACCGTGATTAAATCACAGTTTTGAAAATATCGCTCATCTCTGGATCACACGTATAAGGACATACTTTCAATACAGGTATTCCCCGACTTACGACCGGGATTTTTTTTTTTTTTTTTTTTTTTTTTTTTCGCCGAGGAGGGGCAAATGTACCTAACCGCACCATAGAGGAAGTCGGCACATCCTCCGTGTGTGGGGCCCTCACCCACTAAATCTCCCCCTCGTCTCCTGTGGACTTGTTTGTACCCACTCCGGAACTACGGTGGTATTACTTCGGAGTGGAGTCCTTTTGGCCCTTTGGCCCCTTCATGTTCATATCCGCGTCCGGATTGCGAATCGAAAGTTGAGGAGTCATCTAAGCGTCTCCACTATTCCTTTCGTCTAGATCATCGTCTCGGTTACGCCCGGCACGTGTGACAGTATCACCTATGCCGACATGCTTACTCGTTCTGCAGCTTCAAGATCTATCTTCTTCCGTCTCAGAATGCGCTCTATGTAATTCACTACGGAGGTCCAATTTTCACTACTCGCAGTCATAACGCCGACAATATTAGCGGCTGTGATCGTTCCGACTATTGACGTCAGTACAGAGCGATAGCTCTGCCAGCGTGCACACTCGAAAACAGTGTGCTCTGCGTCATCAATTACCTCCCCTTCCTCGTACAGGCAGTAAGGGGAGGCGGCCTTGCCCATTCTGTGCAGATATTTCCTAAAATATCCGTGACCCGATAGCATCTGTGTAACGTAGTAGTTTATCTCTCCAGATTTCCGACCGATCCATGGCCTTATGTCCGGGATAAGTCTCGCGGTCCATCTTCCTCTATGCTCCTCGTTCCATCGTTGTTGCCATTTTGAGATGGTGCTTTCCCTGAAGTAACCGGTTATATGATTTCCAGCCGATTTAGCCTTATAAATCTCCATCCGCTCTGCCGCCAGCAGATCCACAGGGATTATACCCGCTATCACCAGTACGGCCGGAGCGGACACTGTACGGTACGCCGACGCGACACGCAATGCAGCCGTTCTCTGTACCGATACGAGTGAGTTTGCCCTCTTCTTGACGTCTAGTGTTTCGGCCCAAATTTCGCTCCCATAAAGCATAATGCTGTTTCCAACATCCATCAGGAGTCTCCGTCTCGCCGGTAGCGGTCCTCCAATGTTCGCCATTAATCTGCTGAGCTGTCCGACGATCTTCTGAGCCTTGTTAGCCGAGTACTGAATCTGATACGAGAATGTCAGTCTGGGGTCCAGCCTTATTCCTAGGTATTTCACCGAGCTCTCGGTCCTAATTGTCTCGTTTCCAATGCTCATGTCCACATGCAAGGGGATACGACGACCAGTGATTAGCAGCAATTCCGTTTTATGCATGGCCAGGTCTAGGCCGTGGGAATCCAACCATGCTTTTGTCCTTAGCATAACGCGTCTCAATTTTCGTTGTGCCTCTTCCGTGTTCCTGGCCGTGATAACAGCTGCGATATCGTCTGCGTATCCAACCAAGAAAGTTCCGTCCGGCATATCCTCCCTCAGAATTCCATCATAGCTAACGTTCCACAGGTCAGGGCCGAGGATAGATCCTTGTGCCGCTCCAGATGTTATTTGTTTCACTCTTGATCCCGAGCTTGTGTTATACACAAGCTGCCTGTTACTCAAATAACTACTTATCATGGCCAGAATGTAATGTGGCACAGAGAAATTGTTCTCCAAAGCATCCAGTACATCGCTCCATCTAAGGCTGTTAAACGCGTTTTTGACGTCCAAGGTGGCAAGCAGTACCACAGGCCTGGTAAAGTGACTCCCACGCTGTGTGACCATAGCTGCTTCAGTCACCTCTCTCAAAGCGCCAATTGTTGACCGACCGGGTCGAAAACCATATTGCCGGGCAGACAGTCCTCCTCTATTCTCAATAGCAGCGGTAAGCCGTGGCTTCAAAAGCCTCTCGAGCAGCTTTCCTGACGTATCCAGCATGCACAGTGGCCTGTACGCGGATGGGTGCTCCGGGTCGCCCTTTCCCTTGCTTATTAAGACCAGTCGTTGTTTCTTCCATATTTCGGGGAAAATACATTCTCTTAGGCACGCGTTGTACATTCCCAGTAAGAGTTGCGGTCTTTGATCGGCAATTTCCCGCACTACTTCAGGCGGGATGCCATCGGGCCCCGGTGCTTTGCCGGGTTTTAGTCCGGCTGCAGCTATTTTTAGCTCCTCTTCGGTAAATGGTAAGAATTCTATACCGAGTGTATTCTGCCGTTGTTCGATCCTCGATTCATGAGTAGGGAATAGTGTATCCACTATATTTCTCATAACTCGTTCGTCCATAATTCCCACTGGTTTCCTCCTGTTCAGTTTGTCCATTACAATTTTGTATCCTAATCCGTAAGGGTTTAGGTTTATGTCATCGCGTAGTTCCTGGAACGCCTGTTTTTTCTTGCGCGATATCGCCTCCTTCAGAGATTTCTTTGCCTCTTTGTATAATCGCATTTCGTCAACGGCCGGTCCGTTGGGTCTAGCTCTAGTGTACCTCCGTCGTAGTCGTAGACACTCTCGCCTGAGTGCTGCAATATTTTCGTCCCACCAGTACACAGCCTTCCTCCTGCTATTCGGGGGTCTCAACAAGGGCATTGCCTTCCTACACCCGCGTCCTATTATCCTCATAGTTTGTTCTACTCTCGTCCTCGCGTCGTCCGAGAGCTCAATGCTGCCACACAATCTGTCAACCTCCAAGATCAGCCGATTTTTATCCAATTTTCGTGCATCCCATCCTCTACTGTTCGGAGTGTAATTGTTCTCCTCTCCTCTATTTCTCGAAGCAAAGGTGTACGATATGTACTGATGATCACTACCCGTATATATTTCCAATACCTTCCAGTCCCTGACTCTGTGACATATGCTCTCCGAGACCATAGTTATATCAGGGATAGTTCCCTCGCATCCCGGTCGTCTAAAGGTAGATACGTTCCCCAAATTCGCGAAGATCAGGCCGGTTCGAGCTGCCATCTCCACAATTCGTCTGCCTCTTGGGTTGGTATTCTGCATTCCCCACTCTACAGCTCTGGAGTTAAAGTCGCCTGCCACTATGAGGTTGCCGCCAATCTGCGTTATTGTATCCTCGATTCTGGCCAATTTCTCCTCAAAGGTTCCCACGTCATCATTGGGAGTCAGATAACAACTCATTAGAGTAATATCGTCAAACTGTATCCAGGTGAAACAATCCCCCCTACCAGATCTTCTCGGTCGGGGGCCCTGGTTATCCGTTATCCATATAGCCGCTGTAGATGTTTCATCACCCAGCCAGAATCCGCTATTTTTAGCTGCATACTGTTCGCTTATGACAGCTACGTCAACTTCCTGCTCCCTGACTATCTGCGATAGCAAAGAAAAAGCCACCCTCCCTCTATGCATATTTAGCTGCAATATCTTCATGCTGCCTTCCGTAAGGTCCTCTCACAACACCGCGATCCCGGGAGGTGATCCAGAGATCTTCCCGACTCGGCAGAGCAAATACAACATTTCATTTCGTTTCGGCATTCTTTTCTCTTATGCCCCTTTTCTCCACATTTCATACATAGGTCTGACCTGTCCGGTCCACCACACTCCCACCGTCTGTGACCTATTCCGAAGCATCGAAAACAGCGTGTCGGTTCTTCCCTGATAGTTATTCTACAGCTTGTCCAGCCTATTTTGATCCTCTGTAGTTTCAGAAGCGCATTCGCACAACCTGCAGAGGTTGTTACGAAGGCTCTTTTCTGCTCACGGCTGTTCGCCCCGGTTATACGGACGGATATATCCGGATTCATTTCGCCCGCTTCTCTTTGTACCGCTGCCAAAACTTCCTCAGTGGTTGTGAGGGCATCCAGGTCCCGAATTTCTAAAGTGACCGTAGGCACAAGGTCCTTTACGGTTGCCTCCTGATTTAGGACGCTCTTTAGGTTCTCCCTGAACTCGTCTCTTTTGCCTCCTTTACCCATTTCAATGAGAATAGCACCTGTTTTCGTCCTCCGGACGGCTCGTATCGCTATCTCCGATTCCTCTGGTTTTATTTTGCTCCGTATGTTCCTCAGAACGTCAGCGTAACTGCGCCCCTCGGTTGGGTGGATGATTACAGCCTCTGGACGTTCTTTCACAATTTTTTGCCGCTCCTTTTTCTCCTTCCTTGCCGTACTTACGACCGGGATAGGTTCCTTGTCATCGGTAGTAAGTCGATTAAGCCGTAAGTCGAATTTCATATAAAAAAATTTAAGAAAAAAATTACATACTGTACTACTAACTTTGAGGGCCAGTTCCAGCCATTTTCGGGATGATATAAAATTATTCACTTAAAAAATTCTGACTTACCTAATGTAATTTATTATTTGTACTGAAATATCTATGTAAATCGTTTTTTTTATTTTCTTTTTTTTAAATTTTTCTCATATATTTTAAGTATTCCCCGCAACTACATATTTGTTTTCTTTAAGTATTCTCTATGAAAAAATTGGAAAAAAATGGTCGTAAGTGCAAATAGTCGTAAGTCGAACGGTCGTAAGTCGGGGACTACCTGTAATTAAATTCAATTATAAATTATTTATATTACAAAATATTAACTTTATTAAAGCCATACAATATACAAAACTATTATTATGTATTACTATTACTAAAGACATTGCTCTGGATGTGATAGACAATTCCTAAAGCCAATCGCAATTTGTAAAATATCCACAACAAACGCTTTAAACCTAATATTAGTTCAGATATTACCTAATGTGTAGTGGAGTAAAATATTGTGTCGACCAAATGCAACGAATCTTACTATAAATTTGTCTTATTAATACGTTAACATGATTTGTCCATATAAGCCTGTCATTGATGATTATTTTGAGATGCTTGGAAGCATTTGAAAAATCAATTTTCGATTCATTTATTAACTGCAGTTCTGATATTAGTGACAAATATTCTTTTCCTCATTATTATTTACACACTTACCGTGGTCGAATGATGGATGAATTTTATCTCATAAATTATTAAACATCACAATATTTAAAGCTAAAGCTTGTTTGGACTATTTAAGTTCAACTGAAGTTGGTCTGCACATTCTACAATCCAAAAGTTGTTTTGACAAACCATTGATTCAAATAAAACTAGATACACAAAGAAGTTCGATGTTTTCAGTGCGATATTAACAATGGAAAATTGGAAAGACCAAATTTTCATTTGCTTTATACCAAAAAAAAAAATATGTTGTTGATCAAAATGTCACATACTGTCTCGGTCAAAATACCCCAAATAACCCTAGTATTAAACAAATAATTTTTATTCCACATAAAATTGATAAACATTTTAATAAATTAAATGTATTTCAAATTTTAATGAACAAAATATATTGTATTAAAAACAGTTATATTTTGTTGCGTAACAGCCACTCTTTAGGACATCTGCATATTTTTGTTGAACAAAATTATTTGTTGTGTCAAAACCAGATTTATACTTTTATTTTACAATTTTCCACAAATTTTCATATTGGACTGAAATGCTGAGGCATTTTGTCGTCTGTCATCCATACTTTACGATTTTTCCGTGATATGAACGGCTTATTTATTATTAGGAAATCTACTGCTCTAAGCACTGAAATATAAAGATCTTTTTTAAATTCTCGTACAATACATAAGATACATATGAATCGTTTTTACGTTATATAATTGCTCTTACATTCTTACGTTAAATAGATGTTACTATTATAGTACATTACTATTATAGTACGTTACGTCGGCTAACAGAGCTTTAAGGTAAGCTGCATACGTATTAATTATAATAGGGACAGCGGCAGTAAAGCATAACCAAAACAAATAACAAATAAACAGTTGATTAACGTTCTTTCGCGTTGTATTTGATACATATATCGCGTTTTGAAAACCTGCATTTCATGCATGTTATTGTATTGATGGCATTAATCCTCCCATTGCCAGTACAAATCTTTTCACTATTAGCACTAATTCTCTCATTGCTGCGATAAATATTCTAACAATTTTTTTCAAAGAATTGGTTTATATCAAAAATTATTGATATAATGCATGTTCCCTAGATTCGATTGGTAGATACATGAGAAATGCTAATTAAGTGGGATTTCAACGAAAACCACCAATTTAATAACTTGCGTTCACTAAAAAAAAGAGGTATGGGGGAAAATTGGCATAAATACTACTAAAAACTTACTTTGTAGTATAAAAAAATAGCATATTTAGTTTTATTGTAACTAAACTTAAGAAAATTAACAAAAAAAATTATTGGAATATTTATTTTCGCTTATTTATACCGAAAATAAATGAAGTGTTCTTATAATTATAAAACACTGAAATGTGGTTTATGCACCATAAATCACACAACAACAAAAATAGAGAGAATACAGTATTTTTCAAAAGTACCTGAGAAAAGAAATAAATCTTCAAAACCTACTCCATTTTAAGAGATATTTGTAAAATAGAATTGACCATATAAATATGAGATGTGTATACACTCTCGTTTATTTGGATGGAAACCAAGTTTTTCTATTCACAATTGAAGTCCCTAAAGGTTCTTTGATTTCGTACTCTATTCACGAGAATTGAATTCTAGCGATGAAAATGATATTTTACCATATGATTAATACATATCAACTAGTGTTGATGGTGACATGGAACCAATTCCAAAACGAACCCTATAATTATTCAGTCATTAATTTTGGGTTATTTTTTTAAGGTTTTAGAACGAATCATTAATTCTTATATGAAGCTAGAGTAACTACGGTACGTTTTTACCTTTTAAAAACGTTTAAAATAATTATAAGGTCGTAGATTGCGAATGAAATAAAAATAAATCTGTGTTTAGTTTTAATTAAAATTCTTTATTATATCGCACAATTCTGTGTGCCACTGTTTACACCTTTATGTAAACAACAACAATTGCTTTGTTTGTTATTTCTTTGTTTACACGTTGCATAAACAATAACAATTACTAGACAACTGTTCTTTGTAACGGAGATCTTCAAAACACGATAACTCTCTTCACACAAGACTGACTGAACTTCACTGACTCAGTCGCCTGCTTTGCTTCAAGGTCCTACTGTATATATTTATATAAATAATAAATGAGCCACAGCTTATGTAACCACCCATTTAACCACGCAGCGTTTGTTGGTATTGCAGTTATTTCGCACTTTATCATCCCATTATCAACTGATTGTTGAACTTACTGTAATTTACTCTCGTAGTGAAAGCGTATAAGAAAGGGCCGATTAGAGTTCTGTCTAAAGTTTATCACCAGTTTGTGGTTAGTTGTTGATGTACATTACATCCTCGGCTATGTCCAAGAACACATTCACCGAACTTGGTTTAATTGAATGCAGACTGAATCTACCCAAGCTATGATGAGTTCACCAAAAGATGAAATAGACCTGGATAATCCAGGCCACCTATTGTGATATGTTGGTCTCGTATATGTAGCTAGTTTGGATTTAAGTGTCCCCATTCGATGTGTAGTTCGCGCTGCTCTACTATGTGCAAAAAATAACTGAAACTTGAAAACGACCATACTTTTATGGGCTTTGGTTTTCATTAACAACTCCTTGAACGTTTCCATTACTTACCATTACTACTACACCAGAATATTTTACTTATAGTACGAATGATGTAAAAAGTATAAAAAAACCAATTGGTTCGTGTTTAGATCTTAAGAGAATAAATATTATTCACAACGATTTTTTAGCTTGTCGATAAATAATAATCGATTAAAAAGAAATCCATTTAAGTACAATGTTTCTATTTATTATTGAGAAGAACCCAAGGTTTGTTAAAAATTTCAAAAAATTCATTTCAACTTTAAATTAAAGACTCTTTCTAAAATTCGTTTGTTGCAATTGTAAATTAAAATACCGTGATTGATTCGTAAGTGACATCAACGTTTATTACAAATAGTACAACAATTTTGCTGTCGTTGTTATCACCATTATTATCCAATTTGGTAATGGTAATTAGTAATTGTTAAATAAAAAAGTTGTGAAAAATTTTACATTTACGACTTCCTTATCATTCCTATTTTGCCATACTTATTCTTCTTCCTCTTTACAATGATACATTTGTATGTTTGTCGTCAGCAATTTTGTGTTGTGACCGACAACTTTAAGTGGCAATTATCGCGTTGTGAGTTTCCAGCAAATTATCACGGCAAATGTAATAACGGTGTGCGCAAACAAAAAACGCCTCAAGTGCTTGTCTGCGTTGACCTCATCGCTTCTGCATTTAGTTTTACTTGTGGCTCAGCATGGAGATACATTTATATTGAGTAGGATTGATTTAGAATACTCACTAGTGCCGTAAGGTAGCGATATGTTGTGTTGGATGATATCTGTGATTTTAAGGAGAAAAATTATAGAAAAAGTACAAATCTATGTTGGAATAACTTCAAATTCTCTGTGTTTGTTGAAATAAATAAAAGTATTTAGCAAAGCATCTGTTTAGTGGCTTTTACGGTGTCTATTTTTATCATCATAACATATTTTTACACAATACGCATGCATGTGTATATATACAGTGGCTCACAGCTTATTTCATCCAGCACCCTTAAAAAATTATTCTCATATAATTTCGAAAAGAAATAAGGTATAAAGAAATTCAATAAGAGCTTGTAGAATATATTCAAGAATTAAAACATCTTTTTTGAGGCTGTAGTTAAACGGAGTTGGGGTTTCTGATTACATTATTTGAGTTCCCAAATAATTTAAAATGTTTTATTACATTATCAATTTTTCTCTATATAAACCAATTAACTGGGAAATTTAATTTACCGTCTTCCTGGTTTATGAAAAATTGAGTATAACTTTCATATCTTCTTTTGAATAATTTGGCACTTTTCACGAACCTTAGGATTAAATTTTGTATACATTTATTCCCATATCATTTAAAAAAACAGTAAATTGGATATTAAAAATGGATTGTTAAAGGAACAAAACTAAAAATGTTTTCATTATGCGTCGTCCACTTGAAAAACAACTCCTTCACCAAATAATGACTTATATTGAAAGAAAATTAAATAGAATAGAAAAGCAAAGAATGAATTAAATAATAATAGAGATCTACCTTATCTTATATTTTAATTATATGTCGACCACTGTGTACATAAATATCCTTTATTTCAGATATTATTTCCTTTATTAAGATATTATGGAACAATTAAAAAAATTACAGGCAAAAATATAGAAAGTTTAAAAACAATAAAAATTTGGTAAATTTGAATCGCACATTATGCACTTAAGGGGCATTGTTACAACTTGCCTTTAACTGAAGGGAGGATTTTAACGGGCAGATAAATTGTTTTTTATTATTATTATAAATTTACAATAAGGTAAAAGCGATCGTTTAGCTAAAAGGAAGATTATCGTACTTGTAACTTCTAAAATTAAGTTTTATGGCAACTTCAAATTTTAACAAAATTAATAAAAAAAAGCACATCGCTTTTAAAGATCTTTTCTAATTTGGCAGCAGCTATTAATACAGATCCGGCCTTGCCATATTTTTAAAAACACTTAACTTTATTTTATCTGTAAATTGTAATAACGGAAAAAAGTTAAAGGTGACTTTAAAGTTCTCTTGAGCTAAAGTTACATTTTACCAAACCCAACATAAACTCTTTTTGATAGTTACTCTACTCTAACCTGTGGCATATACTGTAGTGGATAAATGCTTTTATAAATAAAAGGATTCTTGTAACCGGCAGTGTTTGCCGTTGTTTACGCTATAACAATTGCCGATCTTACCTCAGTAAGGGTAAAAAGAGATTGGATAATAAAAACCAAGGCAAAGTTGTTGCCTATTTGAGTCTTCATTAGAATCTGATTTATTTGTGGCCAAAGGGCTCTTTTTATACAAAAATTTACATATATTCTATATTATTCTAACTTACTTTAATTTACATTCTATCTTACTTAATCCTATTCCATACATGTATGTACTCTAATTTCGACAGTCGCAACTTGAAGAATTGACCAATCATATTGTCTTCAAATTGCGGAATTGAGTGACTTTATCAATGACACTCAATTACCAATATGAGCCCTTTAAACATTCGTCACATTTCATTCAATTGCAGCTTGATTGATTTTTGTTTATGTTCGTAATGTGTGTCGCGTGTGTATGGACGTGTGTGTGTTTAATGTTTTGTACAGTACAGTTAAAGTACAGCAGTGTGTAGAGAAAGAGCACACTACAGTACATAGAGTGTCTTAAATTTCTGTCGGTCTTTTTAGCATCGGGTATTTTTCCCTACTATTAGCCAAGCTTAAAACAAAATAAAACAAAGACATACATCTGCGGTCTCAAGCAATAACATCTTAAATTAAAATTTTTATTTATTTATTAATTACAATACATTTACAAATTATATGAATAATATGATTATTATGAACTGAGAAACTGTAGTGTAGCAGACCAGAACCTCTGGTAGGAATCGTACCCACGAAACTCACGCTAATAATCTAGCACGCTACTCACTGGACTACCATTTTAGACTACTATTTTATGTATAGAATTCTTCCTGAAGAAATTGAGACACTGCATCCGAAAAATTTTATTGCGCAATTAAAGCGACTTATACGGGCATGGTTAAAATTATGCTGTTAAATACATACATACATATATCGGTTTGTAAAGCTCAGACGATTCACTTTAAGGACTTTAAATTATTAATTTTACGAAAATATTTAATTTGATATGTGAATTTCAACAGAAATACCTTACTAGCAGCAGTCAATGCCGTTTTTCGTATGTCTATTTCCATGAATTTTATTATCTGACTGTCTTCACACAAGATAGTTTTCCATGAACTTTAAAAATATAATTGCTTAAAATATTTAGAATTTCAAAGAAATGTTTCTGCTTGTTTACTTGTTCGCATGCAATTCGATACGGGATGAAAATAGCAACAAGCACAACAAAACTGCCGCAAAAAGAATTTACAAATACGCCACCAAAATCAATATTAATAGAGAATTGCACCCGAAGGCCCTTTACCCTTTGTCTAACCTCCATTAGAAACTAAAAAATATTTTCTGTGGTATATCAGGATCAAAACATTCACAAAGTTGAGCATGAAATTGAATCTGAAGGCATCAAAAAGGAAAGGAAAGGGTTAAATTGAAAGCAAATTCTAAAAAACAGACAAAAATAAATATTTGCTCAGTAGTTGGGGAAACGAAACCAAGCCTTTAAGATATTGCTTTACAACATGTCCCAAAGCGCCAGCAACCACTCACCGTTATTACCATCACCATTAATATCATCACAATCTTAAACTTCCCTCCAGAAATTTCCTGTTATTTTTTTGTTGTTCATTATCTAAATAATAGGAAATATTGATTGTGTTGGTTTTATAATGACAGTGGTGGCAACAACAAATATATAAGAACGGTTTAATATGCGTAGCTGATGTAGGCATGTCCTAATTATTTATTTATCTTTGTTTTTCATTTCTAAATTTTTAGATATTTGTATGTACGTTTTAGACTATTGCAGATATCTACATACAATAACGTTAACATATACATAAGTTCATAAGTAACTAATGTAATATCGTTCATGAGCTGTAGCTACTATTTAGTAAACAATGTTTATAAATATCTGTCCCAACTATTCTAATCCAACTGTTCAATCACATCGTAAAAATATCATCAGTCAACCCAATAGTTAGTTTTAGTTTGAAGGATCAATGTTGAGTTATACTTCTGTCAAAAAATATGTGAAATCTTAAGATGAAACCAGAAAGGGGAAGCTTCCAATGTTACAAAACCAAGCGAGTATTTTTTCGAATGTGTGACAGTATCTCACCGAAGTCGGGTTACATCTCGGATTTGAGCTCAGGAATTTTAGGCACTAGCATTCCATCATCATTTTTCGTAGCGAATTCCGTTCACATTCACTGCAATTTCGGTCTCACCTTCAAAAAATTAAGGGCCAACCACGGGCCACACCAAAATCCGCACTAGACAGGTGCTCGTTGTGGGTGAATTTCATCGATTGCATAAGGATTTTCTGATTCCCAATACCGTAAGTATTTTATGTTAACTAAACCGTTCAGGTGGAAAAGTAGTGCATCGAAGAAGATGACTCTTTTTAAAAAAATTGGCATTACCATACTTTGCCTCTTTGCCTATTGAATGAGTTGCTTGGGCTGCTGATTTGAGCTCCATATTTGGCTGAATTTTGTGTAGCTAATGTTGACGAATTGATGTATTCGGGTTTTCTTTTCTTTTTGTATTATTGTGACCGACTAGTACGTTGACGCGCAACAATTTTTCTGTCTATAACCGGCCTAGTTTCATAATAATCGGAGTGAACAATGCAATGTGGCAGCTGCTAATTTTGAGAGTTGACTTACTAGCGCAAAAAAATAACAGCAAATTTAAAATTTTCGCTATTAACAAGACACCCTTTATTTTTAACTTATAATCAAAAACTGAATGTTAATTTTAAAATATTTTAACGACTTTTAATTTACTTCTAAATATTGAGACAAATCGAATTATGGATAACAAAGCAGCCAGTATTACAACAAAAATTAATTGTGGTTATTTGTTTTGTACGAACTAATATTAGTCAGACTGTAAATGGCTCATACGGGTCTTCGTTTGTCTCAACAAATTTATATCCGCCGCCATAGTTGTCTTTCAGTAAAACATTTTCACTGTTATTACGAAAATAATAAAACAAACAAAAACACTGAAACGTGGATTGTGAACGAGTCAGCCAGTCACATGTCCTGCTAGACAGTCAGTACGTTGTTGCTTGAGTCAGATTTTTCGTATGTTCTCTGATGATGTAAAAGTTTGAAAGTCAAATCAGTTGTCAAGCAACACAGCATGGAACGAAAAAATGTGTCTGTATTGTATGTAAAACAGGAACAATAGCTATGAAAACATAAAATACATGCATAAATATATGACATACATGATTTAGAGTGTTTAACGAATGTCTTCGATCACTCTGTTTTAACTCTTATGTAGTGAGGCACATTAGAAAAATATATCGATTTCGATATGATATAATATATCGATTTATCACAAAATATATCGATGTTTTCTCCGCATTAATGAGTTCACTATTGTGTAGTAGAGCACTACGATCTGACGAATTATTGTTCTGCCCTCAGTCTATATAGGATAACCCCTCAATCCATATAGGGTGTCTTCCCAATACCTTGTAAGATTTTGAATCCTGTTCGTTTAACTATTTACTTATTACTTAATAAACGCCCAAGTAGTTTCTTCAGAGATTTGTTAACCCGTTACAGGTTCCAAGAATGTTTTATTGTAATTCATTGTCTTCATTACGGTGTCTCTTTTGGGCTTGAATCTATACTCATTCTAAAACAAGTGTTGTTGAGGTCTACGATCACCTACAGGCTTTTACTCTATAGTCTGATACATAATTACCCAATAAAATTTAAATTATCCTACAATGTTCTCGCTTCATCAGAACCGTGAAACTATCCTATAAGAAATCTGCTCTTTCTATTATTCCCCCGAATTCCGACATGACCGAAGCCAGCTTTCCATTCTAATTTCGTGTCAACATAAGAAAAACTGAGTGTTCTGATGGTGGCATCACTGTCAATTAATATCGCCATGTCCGGTTCTCTGTATTGCTGTTTCGATTTTTTTTACGATGACGTAAATTTTGCTCAGAATTAACTCGCGAGTTTTCCGATGGGCTCTGAATACTTCACTCTGCAGCCAAATATTTCCGCTTCTATACACCTTAAATAGCAACGATTACATGACGATTGTTTGAAAGAAACTCAAAATTCTTCTACAAAGTATTTCTATATATTTGAATCACCAACTGTTGGATCATTCTTTGCTTGACATGTCGCGACATGATTAAAAATAGTATGTGAAAGGCAATCAATAAAAATAGCGAATGTGAACATAGCAATATTTGTAGAAATTGTTGTTGAATGAATGCGTGGCAAAAGCAACGCCTGCAATAATTTTGAGGCAAAGTGAATGCTATCATTCAGTTCTCTGAAGCAAGATCAAATACGTATCACAACAGGGGACAATAAGAATGATTCTTAAAAGGCACTGATTGAAGCAAGCTATGCGCTACTGTAGTAAAATTTTGTTTGCTTAACAGTTTGTCTGTATGTAAATGTTTTTAAGCGTATGAGTATAGGGATCCACATGAGAAGCAGGTAAGTTGTGTCATATGGTTTGTGTTCTTATGGTTTTTTTTTTGTTTTAATGATGTGAGTGTGTTTGACTTGATTTTTTTTTCTTTTATGACATTCGCAGTTTATATAATCAACGGTATTTTATTAAATATTTTTTAGAAATTTGATGTTTTACGCGTTTTAATTTACATTTTTATGCTTTTATCTTGAATATTTTAAAGTTTGAATCACAATTGAACATAAAAGTATATTCACTTTAATGTATATTTATATTGTATTCCATTTTATACAATCAATTTAATACACAATGGTTTGAAGTTATTTTCTCTTTCAGTAATTAAATAAAATGCAAGTTCATTATAACTTGTCATTTTCAAATTATTAATTTTGAAAAAATTATCTAATTTTGAAGATTATACCTACAGTTTAATAGAGCATAGGCGACAATAGTCATATTATTTAAAAAAAAAAATAACATTTAGCAATTAACGCAAATAGATTAATTAGATAGACGTTTAGAATTTCTTAACTTCTTGAAAGCCGATATTCCAGATATCGGCTTCTTAAACGAAGCCAAACTAGGCAGAAAACATAAACTATTTTCTGATAAATCAAATAATGGTGACAAAAAACAGAATAAACGTAAAATGAGCTGTTCTGGTAAGAAAGAAATTATAATGTGAAGTACATTCAAAATAATCGGGGTTATTATGGATTCTGATTGCTGTCAGATATTTTCTTCCATTAATATTCCTTTCAACTGACAGCTGCCAGAATTTAAATATTCGGCCCTAATCCATTTGGCGTTATCGTTTTAAAAGTCGTTTCTAAGTTGTATTCGTTTTTATCGTCGTTTCGTTACTAAATTGGCATTCTTGAAATACATTGAAACGAAGACGAGAAGTTATTGAAAACAAACAAAAATAATATTGTAAATTTGGTGGCATGACAATATTTTTCGTTGTTTCTCTTACAATTTTTAAATCGGTTTGTTATTTTAAATGTAAAATTGAAGAATGGTTAGTACTGAGTTCTATTTTTCTAGTTCGAGTGATGATAACGAAACAAAAAAGATAAATATACATCGGAAGATTTTACGACAGAACATAGATATCTTTACCATGCCCGATTAAATGTAAGAAATTGAATTTTTATTAAATCATTTTTACATTTGTAAAAATATGTTCATGTGTATATTTTCCTTAAGATTTGTCAACAAGGTTAGGTTAGAGGACGTGTACTTGTCAATTAAGACAAGTACAGTACCTGGAGGTCGAATTGACCCATTGTACAACAAAAAAACGACTAAAGCGAAAATGAAAATAACAACCAATCAACAATTTGAAGTTTTAGTTTCAGAAATGGAAAAAAATCTAGCATTTGCTAGGGGTTTTCGGAAGGGAATAAAACCATTAAATTTTGACTCATAAAGCATAAAAATATTTTAGTAATAAATATACACTGGTGAGCAATAATGGATACATAATATTAAAAAATATAAACTTTATATTTGTACTTTATTAATTAAAATATAAAAAAAACAATCCATATGTTAAACATTTATTTAGACTATCCTCTAATTAAAACAAACTTTTCAGTAATATTATTTCCTTTTAAATATAAAATACAGCTTAAATATTATTTGGTAGCATTTATCCAATTTTGCTCGTTTCGTTTCAAATGAAAAATTCAGTATTTTCTCCATAATCCTTTATTCTTTATTACTGATTTAATGCATTTTGTTTTATGTTTTTATATTTTAACACTAAACCTACCATGGCAGATCAAATTAAGTTTTTTATCAGAACCTCTTGATAATAATATTATCTCGTTGCCATTTCTCTTTACGACTTTTATTAAAAGACACAATGAATGTATTCGTCAAGATGTACCCACTTGAAACAATTTTTTACCGAGAAATATATGTAATATGCACTAACTCCCGCAATAAGGCATTTGATCCAGGCAAAGAAGATCCTGGGTTTTGATTTGTATTACTTGTAATACTAAACAGCAATATTAGACATTCTTGACATTAAGAGCCATTATTACAACTTGGATTTAATTAAAGGTACCTTTAGTTAAATGAAATAGTAAAGTAAAGGTAACTTATTTTCGTTATTACAACTCTCAGATAAAATAAAGTGAACTTTTGTAAAAATATGGCAGTGGTGGAGCAATGTCGATAACACTGCTCAAATTAAATAAGTTTTTTAAACTCAGTGGCAACGACGGGCTTTTTTTGTTGTATTTGCTCACTTTGTTTAAATTTGAAGTTGTCGTATTGAAAATAATATACGTATAATATGGCAAGTTTAAACACAAACTAAACTTTAAAAGTTACAAGTAGGATGATCTTCTCTTTTGCTTAAGGCTCACTTCCACCCTTTCGTCCACTTATAATAATGAAAAACAATTTATCTGCCCGTTAAAATCCTCCCTTTCGCTAACGGCAAGTTGTAATAATGACCCTAAGCGAAATATTTCGCTGTATTGTGCTATATTTGTTTAACTCTACTCCAAGATCAAGTTTAATGTAATTTTGCGAATCAAAAATTTGTATTTCGACATCATTATCCCTAAAATGTCAAAACATTCATTAGAAACTACAGATATCATAGATCGAGTATAATAGAAATATAGTGAAGAAACTATCTGAAAGTGAAGTGGATGACATTGAACAACATAGTGAATCATTTGACCGACGCACTATGTGGCATTTACCCTGAAAAGCTGGCCAAAAAGGCAAAAATGAATTTTAAGAAATTTAAAGAAACTTAGTATGCAGTTCGATAGACAACAAAATTCTGCATTATATAGTGAATTTTCACAACTTTAAGTTGAGATTTGTAGATTTGAGACGATCTCAAACTCAGGCAAGTGAAGAAAATTAAATGGGTTTTTGGTGTTATTTTGAAACTTTAATAGGTTTATATGATATTTTTTTGTGGCTAAACGAATAGAGGTTTTATATTGATTTTTTTTTATTTGAAAGGTATGAGCAACTGCTAATTTCAGTTTTTATATATATATATATCTCATATATTATTGTTAATATTCGTTCAAAATTCAAAAATAATAAAAATTTCACATTTTTTTACCCTTCCTAAAAAAAGATAAGGATTTTAAAGGTGAAAGTAGTTTTTAGTAGTTTAATGTTATATACCACAAGAAAATACGAACTCTCTACATTCAGGAACAAAAAAAAAGTTTGCGCAAATTTGCGCAATTTTTTTTTGGCGATTTTGTGAAAATTTTGCTTTTTTTTTGAAAAATAAAAAAAATTAGACGTAGTGTAATAAAGCCATAGGCAATAAAGCCATACGGCGTATGAATTATGCGAGGAAATTCAGTAGAAGCGATACCAATCGAGATGTCCTGAATAGGTTACTTTTAAGCAGTGACCCTTTTATAAGCTGCAGCACACAAAAATCGCGAAGGAATAGAAAAGCATTTTCATCAGATACTATTAAATTACTCCTTCCTGACATTGATGATGAAAATGATAACGATTTTAACGATTGTATTTAGTTTCACTTTTTAAGTATTTTTTTAAGTTAAGTATTAAATAATGTAAAATAAATATTATGAATAAATATTAATTATCATAGAAGTTCAAAAACTTAATTACATATGTATGTATATCGACTATAATAATAATAAAATAATATGAGATGTATGTTTGATTTTCTTAATGGACCGTATGTGATACCTAGGGGCACATATGATCCGATCATAATAAAATGTGATCATAAATGATTCACATTCCTATTAAACATGTTCATGTCGAATTTCATCGAGGTAATAAAATGTTTAAGCCAATTATAATTGTTAAGCATATTTTCTTTAGGGGCCCTATTTTGGACCAAGGGACAATTATGGACCGACCATAACAAAATTTGGTAATATGTTTTAAATTTGCAAAATACACGTTCATACCGCCATTTATAAGCGCAAACTTGAATTTTTAAAGGGAACCTTATATGGGGACCAGGGTCAAATGTGATTCGATTTTCACCAAACTTTACACCATGATTTCTTAGTACACAGAAGTGATCCATGCTAAGTTTAATCATGATTGTTGCATAATTACCATAATTATGTGTATATTATATTAGTTGAATTTTAATCGCGGTTAGCGTATGTTTTGTAAACAAACCAAAATACTTAATTTTTTATTTATACATGTTAACTCTAATTATAAAATGAATAAATTGAGTATGTGTAGACATAATGTCTGGCTAAATTAAATAACAGTGTTTTCTTAGGTTGATAAGAAGTTAGGTGTATATCTATGGGGAGTCCTAAAAATATACATAGTCATTAGGACATAGAGATTGGAAGGGTTTTGAGACTAGCCTGTCAACAACATCTGATTGTGCTTTTAATCTGGGTATAATAGATAAAATACGTCTTTTGTTTTTTTTGTTACGTGACTATAAACGGGCTTCTATAGAAAATTTATAGTCATTCTGGTCCACTCTATTCCTCAATTTTTTTTTAGATCTTTTTAAAAATAGAGAGTCTATAACAAAATAACTCTGTATACAAACAGGATATTGTTTTAAGAGAGGACCGAACCTCCCCGCCCGACTGTTAGCTAGCTCTGCAATGGCTCCCGCAGTCCTCTCTTGACAATTTTTTAAAGTACTGGTTTCGTTTGATTCAGTCTTACAACATTTCATTTGTTTGTGTTCATTACAGTTTTCGCCCACATTTTTTCAAGGACTAAGTAGGTACCAAAATAAAAGAGAAACACGATTACATACATACATAATTGGCCATTACAACCCTTCAGTCAGGATTACGGCCTAGCTTCTCACACCACTCATGTTGTGTGCGTTAATTTTATACGTGAGTGGCGGGACCTACAGTTTAACGTCGACTCCGAACGACAGAATTTTGAGAAACTTTTTCATGGCAGTTTTATTTTACTCTCAGAGTTTTTGCCAGAAATCTGCTAAGAGGAAGTCGCCGAAGAAATATTTTTTTTTTTTTTTTTTCATATTTCATTTTTGATGTCTGACCTGGGATACGAACCCGGGCTTTACGAATAGTAAGCCAACACACTACCTACTACACCACGGCGAAACACGATTATCATGTATTAAATAATTTTTTATTTTCTAAAAAATAGTGAAATAAATAAGCACGTACTATATAGAAGGTTAAAGGAGTATAAAGAGAATGAATAAAAAATATATATACAGAGATACATAAAGTATACAAATACAATATAATTAGTACAAACGTTTTATACAATACGCAGACTGTACTATGACGGAAAGAACAGACACACGTACTTGGTGGTAATGACCTAGATTTTGTTGTTCTCTGCTTTTGGACAGTATTTCAATGCTCTCCATCAAATTGTTAGCGTTGCTCATAGTGTCAATAAAGCATGTTTCAAGTTAAAGGTTTGTTTTTTAGAATATTTCAATAAATATTTGGGTTGTTTTTACAAAACAATAATCATAAATGAATGCAACTTTTTTCTACAACCGTGTAGGAATAACTAACGACCACAACTACCCTGATGGATCTGTAATCAGAGTTTCATAAAACCTGAATAATGTAAGTTAATCGGAAAGTTCTAAATCGATTGTATCATTTCTGTTCATTTATCTGAAATTATAGGCGCTGGCAGAGAAAATTAAAATCTGTCTATTGCTCACTGATCTCAACAATTTTTCCTATCTGCATAATAACGCAAGCACTTTTAAGGCAAATAATTGTTTTCTAACCCCTTAAGTTAACTGTAGTGGATGTCAGAAAGTTGGTGCTGAGTTTTATCGTTTTTTTTCAAAGCACTAGAAACAACTTTTTACAAATTCAAAATAATCTCAGCCATTTAAATGATCAAATTAATGCGTATGGAAAACTTTTCAATGATTTTAAGACCTTAGATTACAATCACCGACACCTTCTCCAACTCGCCGAAAAAGCCCCAGATTTGTAAATAATGAAATTGCGTCTACCTCTACATTTAGCGTTGGGTCAGAAGTCAATATCCAAAAAACTCCAAATATTATCGAAAAGGAAGGTTTTATTGATAATTCTGGCCTAAAAATTTAGATAATATACCTGATACTGATCGAAATAAATTGCTCCCCAAACAATCAATAACCATATTGCCTGATCCGGTCGACTCTACCTTTTTAATTAATTTGGATGCTGCATCTTCTGTTCCATTGCCCTTAATTCAAAATCATCCAAAGGAGTTGCGAACTATTCCCCCTAAGAAAACAATATTTGCTACACGGTTTGTAAATGACACAAATGCTGATGATATGAAATTCTATATTCTATCAAAAATCAGAAATTCTGGGTTGCAATTTCTTATTTTCAAAATAAATGCGAGAAACAGGGCATCATTTAAAATAATTGTTCCTGATAATCTGTTCCAGCAAATTGTTAATCCGGAATTTTGGCCTAAAAATGCTATAGTTCGGGAATTTATCTACAGTGAAAGAAATATTGCTCGTCTTCCTCACGTTGGTGATACAAATCAAAAAAACTAATTTCCATTGTTTATCAAAATGTTAGAGGTATTAACTCGAAATTATCTCCAATTTATTGCAATAGTTATGGATTTAATTACCATATAATAATATTCACCGAAACTTGGTTAACTAGTAAGATTAATAATTCTGAAATTCTTTGGCCTAAATACCAGGTTTTTAGGAAAGATAGAGAAAGTTGTGTGCAATACAATACGAAAAAATCTGGAGGCGGTGTATTAATTGCCATATCAAATGAATTCTCATCTGAAGAAGTTAGTCTTAATGAATTTCTGCATATTGAGTTGTTATGCGTATTAGTTGAAATTTATAAACAATACTTATTCATTGTTTGCGTGTACATTCCACCTTATTCACCACTCACTGTCTATGAAGATCAATTAAATGCGATTGAAACACTTCTGAGTAAAGTAAACACAATGGATCTAGTACTATTAATAGGAGACTTTAATATGTCACACACATCATGGAAGGCTGTTGCAGACTCAAACTATTTAATCCCCATTTATTCTTCGGAGTCCTCGGCAAATATAATTAACTGTTTACTTTAGAGCTGTCTTTTTCAAATTAATTCCATTCCAAATAATTTTGATAAAATGTTGGATCTTGTGTTTGTTAGTGATTCATCGGAATTCTCAATTATTCGTCATACGCCTATCTCCAATCCCGAAGACAAATATCATCCGACGCTTGAAATAAACTTCTTCCATCATCCTTTCCTTCAAACAAATAACATAACTCAAAAACAGAAAACATTTCATTTCAATTTAACTAACCACAACAAACTGCATCTTCAACTATCTGGAATCGCTTGGATAAATGAATTATCTGGCTATGACAATGATTTAGACCAGTGCATTATGAAATTTTATCAACTACTTCACAATTGTTTCTTAGCATGTGTGCTAAAAGTTCTATCACATTCTAATCATGGTCCGCCCTGGAATACAAAATATCTTTCAAGATTAAAAAACAAGAAAAATAAATTGTATACAAATTTTAAAAAGGATAGATCATTAATAAATTATTCCAAATACTGTTAAATAAGATCTGAATACACCATCGCCAACCAAAGGGCTTATAACATCTACTTAATTAAGTTAAAAAAAACAAATTCAAGAGTGATCCTAAATCATTCTACAAATTTGTTAATTTTAAACGTTGAGCAGCGGATTATCCTTCTGTTATGAAGCTTGGTAGTCATGAATCTTTAGATAATAAGGTTATAAGTGACTTGTTTGCAGAATTTTTTGCTTCTACCTATTCATCATCTACATTTAACGCCAAGAATCAAAATTATATTCCTGAAGTAAAGGCCTTTGATATATCTTTTATTGATCAACGTACTGTTTCCAAGTATATACAACAATTGAAATCTTCACATGTTGCTGGTCCGAATGGGGTTCCTAGCAGTATTTTAAAACACCATTTTCAATTATTGAGTACTCCATTAACCTACTTATTCAATAAATCGCTTAAATTGGGTTATTTTCCCTCCTTTTGGAAACAATCATTTACCATTCCACTGTTTAAATCAGGATCCAAAGCTGATATTTCAAATTATAAATTATAGGAAATGCTAAACTCAACATTATACCGAAATTATTTGAAAAACTCCTATGTGATACACTGTCATTTCAAGCATCGTCTATTTTATCTGCTTCCCAGCATGGATTCTGTAAGTCTCGATCAACAATCACAAATCTTCTTGAATTTACAACTTTGGTAAATGATGGATTTATTGTAGGCAAACATTAAGGCATTTGATAAAGTAAATCATAACTTACTCGTTCATAAGCTTAATAAACTTGGTTTTAGTTCATCTTTATTGAATTGGATTAATTCGTATTTAGTAGACAGAAAGCAGTGCGTTAAATTCAGGAATACGCAATCTAACTTTATTGATGTACTGTCAGGCATAACGCAAGGTAGTCATCTTGGGCCGCTCTTATTTACTCTTTTTATAAATGATCTCCCTTCTGTTATCAAAAATTCAAACACATTAAAATCATTTAATAACATTGAAGACCAAGTACTTTTACAAGAGGATATTAACTACTTAATGGAGCTGAATGTTAAAAAATGTAAATATATGTACTTCACTAGATCATCTCCAACCAATGGATTTTACACAATGAATTGTGCCGCTCTTGAACTAGTCAATACCTTTAACGATTTAGGGATAGTTTTCGATTGTAAATTAGACTTCAGAAATCATATTACATCAACTGTTAGCAAAGCTACATGTATCCTGGAATTTATCAAACGATGGGCTAAAGAGTTTTCTGATCCTTATGTTACTAAGCAATCGTTTACCACACTGGTTCACCCAATTCTTGAATATGGATCTGTAATATGGGATCCTCAATACGCTATACACTCTGACAAAATTGAATCAGTTCAAAAACAGTTCTTATTATTTTGTCTTCGTGGTTTAGGGAATGGATGGGATCCTAATGAAAGGTTACCACCTTATGAAAAACGCCTAGCACTAATTAAATTAGCAACTTTAAAAAGCCGTCGTAAAATGATAAATGCTGTCTTTCTTCTGAATGGTGTTATCAACTCTCAATTTCTTCTAGAAAAACTTTCCATAAAAGTACCTGTTCGTCCAACAAGATACCATAATTTCTTTAATATAAAATATTACACAGTTAACTATGCGAACTTCGATCCATTTCGTAGAATCTGTAATGATTTTAATAATCTGTATCTTCATATAGATTTTAATATAAGTATGGAATTCATTGAAAAGGATATAATATTACAATTAAACTCATTTAATTAATAATTTCAATGTTGTCTCTTTTTTAACTTATTTTTTGAATTGAAATCATAATAATAATAATTCTGAATTGATATAAATTGAATTGAAATATAAAATGTAATAGTCTGTAAGGATTTTCCATAGACTTGACATAAATAAATAAATAAATAAATAAATAAATAAATAAGTGGTAATGATGGGTGTCACACGCTAACAATTTCTGCGTCAAATTCGACATTGAAGATCTAATGCCCGCCACCTATTTAAATAATTCAAAAGCCGACACACTACCCACTAGACTACGGCGACTAATTTTGATACATATAATCCTTAAATAACTTGGTTTTGATTTTTGCCCCTCGTACAGAGGCATTAAAACGAATCACTCTGCTTGCGCATATTTCTTCGGAATTACATAATCTGGCAAAGGATTAAGCAATAAAATTTTGAAACAATATTCACCAATATAGACCGTACACTAATACATTAGCGGAAACATACAATTTTTTAGGTGAAGTTCATTAAAAACGTTGAATGTATTGGAAAACATTTCCGGGTGTAACTGTGGCAGGGTAGTGTTTTGAGAACGATCTTATTAGGGTATACAAAATATTGAAGACCCATCATCATAGCGAAAATTGCGATGAATTTCACTGACTTGTGTTATGACAAAAGAATTCAGTTTTTAAATCAAGCATAACAAAATTACAATGCGGTTTGCTTAATTAACGGTTGACTTTTTTGCTTTGAGAACGATTTTTGCAAATTTTTTATTTCAACGTAACAACGTTTGATAAAAAATCAGACAACGCTTACAAAGCATTGCATTTTATTATCAAAATCAGTGCTGTGTGTGAAATACTAAGGCCCCTTCCTGGTTCAATGGGTGAGTCAACAAACAGGGCTGCTAATTTTTTTGTGGCAATACGTGATGTTTTTGTGCACAGGTGCAAACAAGTAAGCCACCTTTTTGGCCGTGATAAGATATTGTTGTTGGTGTTCGCATTGAGATTAAACCTGCCTTAGTTATATATTTACCTTCTTATGCCGCAGCATGTTTAATTCTTTTTATCCACAATAACAAAAAAGGAATACAACAGTAATAATTACTATACTTAGGTTGAGTAGAAAATAATCGGCACATAGGTAGGTAGGTAGGTAGAGGTGGCTGCCCATCCAAGAAAAAAATTTTCTTGGTGATGGACACACTTAGGCCGCATTGGGCCCATTGTGCTACCACAGTCATCCGTTGTCCCCTAGTCTTGAAACCATTCGGAGCTCCTGATGAAGCGATTTAGGCTGCCAATGTCAATCTCTAACAGTTCCTCCAGATCATCCATGTAGTAAGTACCCAAGTACTTCCTTCTCCTTTGGCATAGAGCCGGGCATGTACCCAGCAGGTGAGGGACAGTCTCCTCTTCTTCCTCATCTCTGCAGCTTCTACAGAAGTCGTTAGCAAGCTGTCCAAGTCCAATGCGCCTCGCATGCGTACCCATAATGCAATGCCCCGTAATGACACCGACAACTACACTAGTCGACTCATTGTGCGCCCCTCATCCAGCCTTGGCCTGATTTTACGAGCGGTTGTACCCGTATCCGAGGACGCCCACCTGTCGTTGACGGAATCGACGATCGCATTATCAATTATGAGCTTGCAGGTCCTCATTGGTATGCCCAGATTCGAGAACACAGCGGTGAGCTCGATGGTCGTGCCCCGCCTGGCAAGTTCATCAGCTCTACAGTTGCCCGGAATACCACTGTGTCCCGGTACCCATACGATATGGATGTCATATCATTCCGCTATCTCGTCGAGATATCTGCGACAGCCGTACACCGTCTTGGAGTTCATCACGTTAGAACTCAAAGCCCTGATAGCCGCCTGGCTATCAGAAAGTATGGTAACGTTCCGCTTGGAGACTCTTCCATCCCCAATAATACTCGCCGCAGCCTGTATGGCCACCACCTCCGCCTGAAAGACACTGCAGTGGTCTGGTAGTCTTATAGACTGAGCTATTCCAACCGATTCCGAAAAAATTCCACTGCCAAACGCTCCGTTCAGCTTAGAGCCATCGGTGTAGATTTGTACGGAGTCTCTAAACAGGTGGGTCGCACCGCCCTTCCAGGCCCCGTTATCCGGAACCGATGTCCTGAATCTCTTCGTGAAGTCGTACCTCGGTGTCATGTAGTCACTGCTCCCGACAGCTCCAACTTCCCTCAGGATCCTTGCGTGGCCTATGTCCGAGTCAGTCGCCCAGAGACGTTTACTTATTTTAGCAGCCACTCCCCTACAGAAAAGGTCAAGCGGAAAGAGGCCCAAAATTACCTCCAGTGCCGACGTAGGTGTAGTGCGCAAGGCACCACTAATGATATTACAGGCAGGCGACTCTGCAGTCGCTGTATTAGTTTCGAATTAGTTTTATTTTCAAGGGATTCCCACCAAACTAGGCATCCATAGGTCAAGATAAGTCTGACCACCGCTGTGTAGATCCAGTGTGTCATCCTAGGTCCAAGGCCCCATTTTCTCCCCAACACTCTGTTACAAGCATACAGGGCAATGGAAGCCTTTTTAATTCTGTTGATGATATTCGATTTCCAAGACAGCTTCCTATCCAGAATGAGTCCTAGAAAGTGTGCCTCCTGTTTGAGTTTCAGTTCCGTCCCGTTAAGTTTCAATGGACGAAGTTTCTCGTGAAGAGTACTACTTCTGTTTTCACCGGGTTAACACCCAAACCACGCTCAGATGCCCACACGCAGACCCTCCTCAGAGCCAGTTGCATCCTATCTCTGATAGTGTCGACAAATCTTCCGAAGATCACAAGAACAATGTCATCCGCATAGGCAATTGCCTCACATCCGTTTTGTTCCAGTATCACTACTAGCTCATTCATCACCAGATTCCACAAAAGAGGAGAGAGTACTCCGCCTTGTGGAGTTCCCCTCCCTACAGCCCTGGTTGTCTGTGAGCCCCCAAGTGTGGGGTAGATTGTTCTCCCACAAAGTAACTTAGTTATCCAGTTCACCATAGTGGTTTGTACACCCAGCCTATCCAGCGCCCTGGTTATAGCGCAAAGTTCCACATTATTGAAGGCTCCTTCGATGTCCAGGAAAGTAGCCAGAGTGTATTCCTTCTGTGCCAGCGATTTCTCTATCCTGCACACCAGGCTATGTAGGGCAGTTTAAACAGACCTCCCCTTATTGTATGCGTGTTGTCCCCCGGAAAGGAGATTTCCATCTAAGGTCTGACGCAGATTCACATCCACGAGTCTCTCCATAGTCTTCAATAAGAAGGAGGATAGACTTATGGGTCTGAAGTCCTTGGGTGTAGTATGAGAGTTTCTTCCAACCTTCGGTATGAAGACGGTATATGGCCTATCCGAATACTGGCGACAAACATCGCCCCAAGCATTCCGATGTGTTTCATTCAGACGATGCAAGAGGGCCGGATATATTCCGTCCGGCCCCGGAGATTTAAACGGTCTAAATCCGTCTATCGCCCATTTTATCGCGTCCGCATACATGATCGAGCAGTAGTCCGACTGTGATTCACTCCCCGAGACGGTTTTTCGCGCATCCGAACCCTGTCCCGGTGGAAAGTGGGTATCCACAAGAAGATCCAAAGTTTCCTTCTCAGAGTTGGTCCATGAGCCATCCTCCCTTTGCAGTACGCTAGGTATAAAGGATGTTGTCGAGGGAATTCTCCTCAGTCTAGATGTTCCGTTGATAGTTTCCATGTTGCCACAGAAATTTCTCCACGAGACACTTTCCAAGAGACACTTTATAGTCCATCCACTGATCCGCATTACCGGACTTTCTCGCCACATTGAAAAGTCGCCGTGACTCCTTTCTGAGCATGTCCAGATCCCGGTCCCACCAGGGTGGTTTTCTTCCACCCCTGTTGACCCTTTTCGGACATGCTTTGTCAAAAGCCCCTACTATGACCTTTGTGAATTCAGGTACTGTAGCCTCAAGTCCAGAAATACTGTCTATTCTCAAGCGCGTCAGTGGGTCCAAGCCCAGCCTGACAAGGTGATCGTAAAGATCCCAATTCGTGTTCCTAGGATTTCTAATCGCCCTTACAGTATTGTTCCCCCTACCAAGGGAAAATTCAATAAACCTATGATCAGAAGAGACTCTCCAATCTCTGACACTATCACAAATATTGCCGGAGGTAAGGGTTATGTCCAAAACCTCTCTTCTGTTTTTTGTTATAAATGTGGGCTTATTAATCGTGTTACAAACTAATAGGTTATTAGATATAATAAAATCAAAAAGCGACTCACCCCGTTCGTTGACGTTCGTGCTGCCCCATATAGTGTGATGAGAGTTGGCATCACAGACAATCAGCAGGCCAACGTTAGCGCACTTTGCCTCTGTAACCAGTCTCTTCACTGGATCTGGTGGTGGGTGACTGCTTCGGTCATGCGGCATGTAACTGGAGGAGTTCCAGTGTTGTTTACCATTGATCTCCGCCGTTAGTGTGGTTAGGTCTTCATTGCTGAAATTAGGAAGCAAATATGCCATTAAGTTGTTCTTAATAAGTATACAGGATCTGGGCCTACCTACGCATTTGGCATGGACCAGCCTATAATTTTTGTGCCCTAATCCACAAACCTTGTTGGCTATGGACCATGGTTCTTGGATCAGGGCTATGTCTTCTCCTCTGTTCGCCAGCCGGAGAAGTAGTGCAGCCGATGCTGCCTTAGAGTGATGGAGATTTATTTGGATTACTCGGACCACCACCATCGTAATATCTAGGCCATAATCCTCTTGATCAGCCTCGTCCAGGAGTTCAGATTCCCTTAACAGTATATCAAAGGCAGATGCTATATCCGACCCAGTGGAAGAGAGAGAGCTAACTCTGGACCGGGTATGAATCTGCGTTGAGGATGCTGTAAGGTTATCCTCCTCCTTTTCTCCATTATCTGATGCGCCCATGTGTTCGTCTTGTGGCTTGTCCCCCTGAGGGCGTTGTCACCCGACTCCATGGGGCGATTATCCTTTTTATATACTTTTAGGATAATATGTTCAAATCCAAAGGCCACCACACCATTGGATTTTGCCAGGTGCTCCAGGGATTCCTAATTGACTATGATAGTCGCACAGCGAAATCCATGGCGCTCCTCCAACTTTGCAATTTTCCAATTGTGTGTTGGTAACTTTGGATTGCACATTTTTATTATCCTTAGTACTTTTTCTGGCTCTTTTGGAGTTAAAGGTATCCAAGAGCGTGTTCGGGGTCTGCTAGGTATGACATCCTTGGGCACTACTTCCAGTTTGACGCCCTTCCAGATTTCACCTACCCTCATTATGGCGATGGAGAAGAGATCCAGGGCTCTCTTATCGGCACACGTTACTAACTTCACGTGTCCTTGGTGCCAGCCACACATTTGGTAGACTGGAACTGGTCCCGGATTCTCCTCCATTACTTCTAGAAAGACGTCCGCAAGGCCGTCTGCTACAAGTCTCCAGTTCGACGGTGTAATACTGCCGTCTGGATCTGAGCGATCTACAACCGCCATTTCTATGCTGTCTTTAAGCACCTCACTGTATAAGGTGTTGGTGCGATGCGAGCTGCGTGATTTTTTAGCGCCTGAAGCGTCTCCGTCAGAAGATCGCTGTCTTTTGACAGCCACCTCCGTGGTCGACGTCTTATCTAGTTCTTCGAGCTTTTCCTTGGCCCAGGCCAGTGATTACACTTCGCGCTGCGTGCGGTTATCTATTGGGATCTTGGAGATCCTGTCTAGAACCCGCTTTGCGCTCAATCGCTCCCTGTACCTATGCTTCGATTCTTTTATTTTCTGAGCCGTGTCAACCTTTACATTACCAAGGCCACTATTGCTGGACGAAGGTCCGGCTTTTGGAGCAACCTTGCTTCTGGAAAGGCCGACGCTTTTGGCTTGTTGTGTTTTACTGTTTTTTGAGGTACTAGGTTCTTGGTCTGCCTTAGCATCAACCAAGTCTTTTCCCTCTTCTGTGGAGACGGGCGTCGGCTTAACACCCGTACGCGGATTTTTACGAGTTCGGTTCTCGTCCTCACTAGTGGAGGCGGTTTTCTGATTTTCCTTTATTAATTTATTTTCCATTTCATTATTCATTTTTGGTCCCACGAGTTGCGGATAAGGGGAAGGTCAACCTGAGCAGGGATCCGCTGTGCCCAGGTAAAGCTAGTTAATCCTGGAGGTCGCCCGGTATCCAGGATACTCCGTTAGCGACTGGGATATTTTTGACGGGCCACCAGCTAGGCTGACTATCGGCACGGGTTGTGTAACACCTTAGTCCAGCCCATACCTCTATCCTATGGTGAGAGCCATAATTCATCCGACCCTACGATCAAATGAGTGTGAACTCCTCCCTTGGCTGGTGGACACCCCATCGGCAACCACCATTACCAGCCGACACCCATGTGGAGGGTTTGGTAGAGAATTTTCGTCGGCCAATCGGCACATAGAAAGGGATTAAAATAATATTGCAGTCGAGCATAACAAACATACAGCCATCTACTATAAAAATATTTACACAACTTTTCCAAGCATCAATCATTATAACAGAGATTCGATTAAAAAGACAATTGTTTTTAGCAGCAACACCCTTTAAAATTTGTTTTATTGCAGACGAAAAAGGATTCTAAATTTTAATTTAATTATAAATTAAAATAAAAATGTCATTTAAACATTCAGACCAAATTAGGACTCTTTCGAGTTGCTTCCATTCGAAGGTCTACACGAAAAAAAGATGCGCAAAATTCAACTTTGACACGAAGTACAAACGACGGGGCAAAGGAATGCCATCTGACAGTCAGTCCGCGATGAGTTCAATCAGCCCCTATTAGGTTGAATCGAGATTATAATAGAGATTTAAATAAGCTAGGCAGAACTTAAGGAAATCGCAATAATGAGTAGGCAGATCAGTTTGAGAGTAGGGAAACTCCCAAAACGCTATTGAGAAAAGGACATTTCTGTAAATTAGGACTATGGGTGCGAAAGATTATGCTCAACTACAACTTAAGAGAAGCGGACATTCCTCTCAACTCGAACGGGTTTACGGCAATCTTAACTTTTAATGGATAATTACAAGTCGAAATCGCCGTATTGGCACATAAGACGTGAGGCCCTGGTTCAAACTCCTGCTCAGTCATCTCCAAAAATACGAAATAGCTCTAAGACGAAATAAAATTGCCATGAAAAGTTTCTCAAAAATGTGTCACTCATGGATAAAATTAACACACAAAACATGGATAGTGATCTTGTTGACGGTTATGCCAATTTTGAACTAAGATGTAACGATAGTGAGGCAGTAATATTTACATGAGGATTGTTAAAGATGATGACATGAAAGAAAAAAACGAAAATTTAAAAATTTAAAAAAATAACACCATCAAAATTAGTGATTGACAATAAAGTGATAGGATACTGATTTGAAAGAGTGTGTCTTATGTGAAAATAACGATCAAAATACCGTGATTTGAATTTGGGATTGTGAACTAAAGAGTCATAGACGACACTTAACTTTCGTACACCAATTTAGATAGTAAATAACTGTCGAACTTCTTATTAAAAGTTAAAATATTGAGAAAAGTTAAATTGAAGAAACGAAAAACATTTAAGATGCATGAAATCTGATGAATTATGGCTATATCCCTGTTTCCCACTTTTGGAATGAACTTGGAATGAACGCCGCCCACCTTATTTATCCGGTTGATGATATATGCTCAATTTCGGCATATACATACATATGTATTTGTTAGGAATGACAATAATTCCTCTATACATTTTCCGAAACCTTATACAATAAAAAGGTGCTCAAAGCCCATTTTATCCTCAATCTAGTACCGAAACCTGTCTACTTATGTTAAACTTCTATCTGTAGGCCTTTCTATTTCGATATCTGTATACCACCTGCATTGAGGGAGTTTAAGTTATAAATTCCTTATATTCTATTCGATATACTACTTCGATATAACGAACCTTGTTATAACGAAAAACTCAATATAACGAATTATTTTCTGAGTCCCTTGAAAAAACCTCTTTACTGCAAAGTTTTCCATCCAAAAATACAGAATAGCTATAACGTAGAAATGCTGAGCCATAAAACCTCTATGTAGCGAATAATTCGTACCAAAGCCTTTATTCAACGAATTAATAATAAAGCTAAATCAGTCCCGGCTACGCAAAGCCTCTGTATAGCGAAGTATTCTTTCAAAAGTCTCTATATAACGAAGTGAGAATAAAAAAAATTAAATTTTGAGTAATATTAGTCCCGTTTCAAAAATAACAAAATCTAAATGGGTTTGCATGTGCCATTGCGAAGCCTCCATATAGCGAAATACTGATTCAAAAGCCTTTATATAACGAAGTCATATGTAGTAAAGCAAAATAAAATTTTAAGCAAAGTCCCGTTACCAAATTTTTTTTAAAAGTGAACACATACGTACTCCGTCACAAAACTAATCAGTTTTGTTTTGATTCTTGTCAAAATGAGTTCATAAAAGCTTAAATCAATTTCTATAGGTGAAATGATTTGTATAATTAATGCCGTTGATCGTGGTGACAAATCTAAGCAAGAAATTGCTAAACAATTTAATATAGTGCAACAGAGATGAGCGATATTTTCAAAACTGTGATTTAATCACGGTGATTGATATTTCACTGGTAACTACAGTGATTGAAATTGCCAAATAACAGTTACTAATAATGTCGTTCTTTCAAAATTGTTACATACTCAAATTTATTTCATTTTATTTTGAGCGAGGCAGAATTACTATTAGATGATGCTGATTATTTACTTTTGTCTTTTATACATGAACTTTCTGTAAAACTTAATTGTCAAACTTCATATAAAAAAAAATACATTAAAAATAATAACATTGATGACACCACTTTGATTTTGTTTAGTAGTCTTTTCGTAGTATGTATCTAGTTATCTCTTTCTTACGACTTAATAAAATACGTCATTGCCATTATTGTTTTCTTTTGGAATACTGTGATCACAATCACTGTTTTAAAGAACAGTGATTAACAAATCACGTTCACAGAGAACAACGTTCTTCAAAAATCACTGGATCGCTCATCTCTATAGTGCAAGTACTTTTTCTACAATTTTAAAAAATCGAGAGATTATTTGTAACAATAAAAGTTTGAAGTGCAAAAGAATGTAGCTTGCTAAATATGAAGACGTTGAGCAATGTGTATCTAAATGGTTTAAACAATGTCGAATCCTAAACATTCCTATAGGAGGACTTACGATAAAAATCAAGCCGAAGAGTTTGCAGGACTTTTGGCACACAAATATTTTAAAACTAGTAACGGTTGGCTTCATAATTTAAAAAAAACGCCATCATATTGGATTTCGAAAAATCAGTGGAGAAAGTTGTAATTTGGTTGTAATTTTTATTTTATTTATTATTAATCAAATAACAACAAGATAATAATTTTATAAATGAAAGTACTATGGGAGTATATCAAAAAGGAAAAAGTAATAACAAATCATTGATTACATGAGTAATGAATTGTTTGAAGTACAGTAGAAATAAAAATGAATAAGAACATGTTTTAACCTCAGGAAATAGCAATCGATACAAAAAAATTAGGATAAGAAAATGAGTATATGTAAAAAAATAAATTAGGAAAAATACAAATATAAAGAAAAATACAAACAAAGAAAAATATATACATATAATGAGATACAATGAAACGTAAGTAATAAATTAGAAAAATGATAATTATTAGTCACTAATAGAAATAAAGAGTAAAAATGTATAAAACAATCAATAAACATTAATTAAACAGAATGTATAGCTCCTTTTTGAACTTAGTTACATTGCCTATGTTCTAAATATAATTAGGTAGTGCATTCCAAAGACTGATGGTGTGTATAAAGAACTGTCGTTCCGACAAAAGAGTCCTATGCCTTAATTGGATAATTTTCTTGCCGCGGTTGGATCTAGCAAATCTAATCGTGTTAAATAAGTACATTGGCTGTTTCAAAGTAATAATCTTATGGAGGAGAAAAAGGCATTTAATATTCAATAGATTATCAAAACTAATACCATGTATCTGGTAAGAAAATTGTGATATATGGTCTCGACGTCAATTAATAAGTACATATCTGGCTATGTTATTATAAGCCAAGTTGAGTTTCCGCCCATTATCAGTATCACAGTTTGCGAAAATTTCCGATCCGTTTAAAAGAACAGGAATCAAAATCGTTTTAGCCAATTGCAGGCGTACTGCAAAAGGAGTCGAATCTATAACTGCCCATAAGTTCCTAAGCATGCCGTGTACTGTGCGCCAGTGTAAGTGATGAAGTTTATTCTGATTGGAAAAAATTGTTACCAAGTTTGTTAGCAGAATATGAACCACACAATATTTTTCATGCAGACGAAACTAGAATATTTTTTAAATGCGCTCCAGATCGAACAATGGCGTTCAAATCCGATAAATGTCACGTTGGAAAACACAGTAAAGAAAGACTATCTATTCTATTTTCTGTTAACATTAAAGCCCCTGAAAAGAGCAAATTACTTGTAATCGGAAAATCGGCTAATCCAAGATGATTTAAAAACGTAAAAAGTTTATCAGTTGACTATACTTGTAATAAAAAAAGCTTGGATGACAAGCGATATATGGCTGGATTACTTAAAAAAATTTGACAACGGTATGACAAAAGCCAATCGTAAAATCTTATTGTTTGTCGATAACTGCACGGCACATAAAAATGTTTCATCACTTAAATCCATTAAATTGCAATTTTTACCACCAAACGCAACATCGGAACTACAACCTCTGGATCTGGGAATAATAAGGAATTTTAAGCAATTTTATCGCAAATAGGTGGTCAAAATTTTAATCAACGATCTGGAAGAGGGCCGCAGAAGCTTTATAAATGTTCAAAAACAGTTTGATGTTTTGTGAATTTCGATGACAATATTGCTTCTACTGGGTCCCTCACCATTGATGACATTATTAGTAGTGTCACGAAACAACAAGATAATGGAGAGCAGGATGAAGAGGATACTGAAAAAATCCAAAATATTGTAACAGCTAAAGAAGCAAAAATAGTTATCGGAAAACTGCAAACATTTCTGGAGGCACAGGATTCTACACAACTAAGTACATTCAATAGCTTACCATCCGTCGATAAAATATTGATAATTGTATTCGAAACATTCGTAAACAAACTAAAATAACACAATATTTTACTATGTAAAATCTAATAAAAAATATAAAAAATTTAAATGTTTAATTTTCTGTTTTATTTTTAAATAAATAGTTTCGAGTAAATAGAATTTAGAGAAAAAGCTATAGTTATAACGAATTTCATTCGTATATCTTCTAATTTAGTTATACCAAGGTTTTACTGATACATATTTATAACGAAAAAGTAGCTGTAACGAAGTATTTTGTGATCCCCTTCAGTTTCGTTTTAACGAAGTTTGTCTGTATTTAAATATGTTTGTAGAAATGCACTACAAACAGTTTAAATCGAAATATTGTTACAGCTGAAACAAAAAGGCGAAATGGTAAAATACAAACTTGAAAAGCAATTACCAAAATAATAAATTAAAAAGGAACAGAAATATAAACAATTGTTCAGAAATGTTGTTTCAAATAAAGTCTATAAAGTACAATCTAAAGTCGACACACATGTTTCTTAAAACATTTTTAAGAGACTTTCTAAGGGTAATCAAAGGGAAGAAAAGACTTTGTCAACTAGAATTGGCGCGTATAAAGGGTTATAATAGATATATTCGGATAGGAAAGCTGAATAATTTCTTAGAAAATAGAAGTAAAATAATTTCGTTGAAATTTTAATGTAAATGTTATGGCACACATATCTATTTAACAATAAATAAATATCAAAATAATGTATTAGTAACTGTCTTTTAAAGAGATTAATTATTACAGTGAATCATAGTGAAAATGGTCCACTTTCAAGTAAGACTTTAAATTAACAAAAAAAAATCCGGAATCAATATTAATTTTTGAAGAAAAGGACTTAATCGGTTAGATTGTTTGGTTAAACCTTAAATAAACAAATTTTGCAAAAAATGTTGTGAAATTCAGGTCACAATAAATATGGTCCACTGTAAACTACTATGAAAAATAAGGAATCTGTTTCACATTCTTCTTTGGTTTTAAATTTTTTTATTTTAATACACTAAACTCTTAAACAGTCGTTCTTTTAATTATTTCTTAGTTTCAAAATTCAACATTTGCAGCTTTACCACACCTCAAATTAAAAAGTTGATCCTTCAACACCATATGATAGAAGAGGTGAAAAGCAAATTGCAGAAAACGTTAATAAAGCATGAACAACAGCAGAAAATATCGTTTTAAAAATGAACTTTGGGTGAGAAATAAGCCAAAAAAATATCGAAAAGGCTTTTTACGGAACCTGAAGAAAAAAACCTACGACTAGAGCAAGCGTTCCAAAATTGTGAGCTATATCGGCAAAACATTAAAATCTATAATGCATGCAAGAATTCATTTTTAAACAAAAGAAATGAAGGGATCCGATTTTCTTTTTGGACAATTGTCCCGATCAAAGACGAAAGCAAATATGATATTTTTGGTCGAGTATATTTGGAGAAAACCCAATCAGAAGATGAACCCGAGGCAGTTATGTATATCCTACTGTCAAACATGATGAACGGCACCTAATGGCATTGGGTATTTGTTCAAAACTGCCCTTTGGCAGATTTCAAAGTATTTTATAAATTTTGCTATTAAAAATAAAATAAAATCAAACGTTCATTCATTATAAATATAAAGTCAGATATGGCAACAGCAATCGGCATTCCTTTTTTCTCATAACTTTGTGGTTGCAATTGAGACGAACTTGTATTTCGTCAATTTATTAAATGTAATGCAGACAGACGCTTTGACAATAAAAACAGTCTGTTCATTTGACTGTTAATTTACTAAACATATTTTGGCCATTCCATTTTCCGTCATTTATTCACTTTTTTTGCAACCAATTGTTTAAATGAGTCCTTTTGTTTTGATTTTGTTTGAAGTCTCCTTCTTTATTATTTTTTTATTACGCTGTTCTGTCTATTTGATGTTTATTGACTGCAAGTTTGTCTGAAAATAATCATTGGAAATTAAATTGAAACTAAAATTTTAAACTGGCTCTTGCCAGAGTAAATCAATATGAAGGCGTGTTTATTTTTATCTATATAACGTATTAATTAAAATAATTTAATTATAATTTAAACTTAAAAGTGTGGGAGTGGTAGATACACAAGCATATTTAATAAAATGTTTATTATTGGAAGATTTTTTTAAAAATAAGGAAATCATATTCACTCACATCGCTAATAAAGTAACGAGACCACTTATAATCACATGCAAATTCTTATTAAATTTTATTCTATAATTACAGAAGAAAATATCTTATATATACAAATGAATGTGTGTTTATTTGTTTGTGGGTTTGTTTAAAGTCTATAGACGGCTAAACGGCTGAACCGATTTACTTGAAATTTTCACAGTATCTTCCTGTATGTCTGGAAGGATTTCATGCAGGCGAGGTGCCACGCCCATATACCCATATAAAAATGAATGTTTGTTTGTATGTACGTTATAGAATCGTAAACTATGCATTTGATCATATTATGATCTTCAGCAAAGTTATTGCGCATAAGCCGGGGAAGGTTTCTAATTTGGTATGACTAATTTCCGGCAGGTGGCGACACTGAAAATTACTTAAAATCAATTAAATCGTAAACTGTGCATTCTTTAACAAAGTTGTTGCGCATGAGTCGACAAAGGTTGATGCGATTAATTTCCGATGGATGGCGTCAATGAAAATTATTCAAAATGAATGACAAGCAATTGGTCGACCTACACCTCAAGCACGGAAGAAAAGAGCATTACGAGCCTCAGAATCGGACGAACATTGAGACTGGAAAATCTTCGTGTATATGCCGCTGAGACCCGTTCGCTTGTACCACTTGAACAACAAGAAGTGAGATTAGAAACTGATCGAATGCGTACTACTCAGGCCCTTTCATCTGAATCATCAGGGCAACGGGAAACAAAATCAATAAAATGATTCCAAATTAATTGGACATTGTCTTGACATGTCTTTCCTTCAAATTTATTTTAGTTGGTGGCGCAGCAACACGCGCTGGGTACAGCTAGTACAGATATAAATATATACTTTCCAAGTATGAAAAATTTCATTTCAAATATGTATGCAAATGTACAATATGCATCATTTGCTGTCATAGCTGTTGTTTTACTTGTCTGTTTTACATATTTGACTAAACATGTATGTATTTATGTACAGAAGACTTCATTAACATACATACATAGATGTCGTATGGAAAACAGTAACATTCCATGCTGCGGTGTATTATTTGGCAACCTAAAACTGTTGTCAAATTTATACGACATTAAAACGGATAAATGGTATGAAAAATCTGGCTGAATTACTGTTTAATACTACATGCGAATGTTTGACTGCCATACTATTCAGTATTTTTTTTTACTGTCGTAGGAATGGTTAAAACTACGAAAGAAAATCTATTTGAGGATTTTTACAGACTAATTAAGATTACTTTACACAGCTTTCAACTTCAAAATAAATTTCCCACACTCTTCTTTTTCTTATCATCATCCAACAAAGAAATTAAATATTTCCGAGCCAAAATAATCGTGCAGCTTCGCAATCTAGAATAAACAATTATATACACATAAATTACTGAACTGTGCGAAATATGTGCCACATTACATCAGTAAAAATGCTGTGATAAAGTTACTAATTCTGCGGGATTACGATACTGTTTCCCAACGAAGATTCTGGTCAGCTCGTAATAATTAAAATATAATTTAAATTTTAATAAATAAATAACTTAAGGTGTAGTAGTACAACTATGAGTTGTATAATGAGTATAATATGACCTGTTGTCTAAAAAAGACAATGTTTTTGCCACTGCAAAATGCATTGGTGGCTGAAAATGAAACACATATAAAATCATCGGTTATGTGTGGACAAACATTGAAACTACCATCTTATTATGAAAATAAGTGATCACAAATCTTTCGAAATTATTATTCTTACTAAGAAGAACAGAACAGAGGAGCCAAGTCGAAACGAAATTCATGTATGTATATATGATTACATATACAATGGATAACAGTGAAATTGATTGACTTACACTACAAAAAAAAGTCAAAAATCGATATTGAATTCTAAAGATTTGGCCTTAATCGGCTAGATGGATTTGTGTAACCCTTAAATAAACAAAAATATGCACATTTTTAAAAAGATGGTAAGAAATTCAGATCACGATAAAAATGGTCCAATGGGACCTACTATGAAAATTGAGGTCTCTGGTTCACATTCTTCTTTGGATATCAATTACTTATTTACTTATTTGGCTATTACAATCCTTCAGTGAGGATTACGGTCGCCGTGGTCTAGTAGGTAGTGTGTTGGCTTATTAGACGAAAAGCCAGGGTTCGAGCCCCAGGCCAGACATCAAAATAAAATACAAAAAGTATTTCTTCGGCGACTTCCTCTCAGCAGATTTCTGGCAAAAACTCTGAGAGTAAATAAAATTGCCATGAAAAGTTTCTCAAAAAATCTGTCGTTCGGAGTCGACTTTAAACTGTAGGTCCCGCCACTCATGTATAAAATTAACACACACAACATAAGTGGTGTGAGAAACTAGGCCGTAATCCTGACTGAAGGGTTGTAATGGCCAATTATGTATGTATGAGGATTACGGTCTAGCTTTTAACACCACTTATGTTGTGTGTGTTAATTTATCACAAAAGCGGCGGGACCTACAGCTTAAAGTCGACTACGAACGACAAATTCTATTGAGAGGTTTCCACATTTTATTTTGTTGGAGATGTCTGACTTGAGGTTTGAACCGTGCCTCACGTCTTTCTTTCTTTTTAGAAAAATGGAAAGAGAAGCTTTTTATGCAACCTGAAGAATGGAGGATCGTCAGTCATATCATGATAAATGAAAGTTTTTAAAGGCTGTGGTGCCCAGAAAATGAAAATTAACAACTATTGTTCCAGTACAAAAAGTTGCAAATACTATACTTGCAGAGGAACTTAGGCCTATCAATACCATTACTTGCGATTCTAAACTTGCTGAACTGATTGTGAAGAAACAGTTAACTAAACATATAGAGGAAAATAATATATTAATAGAGGAACAGTCTGGTTTCAGAAGAAACCCCTCATGTGAAACAGCGTTAAATCTGGTACTGTCGGAGTGGAAGAATAGTCTTAATGACAAAATGAATATAGCTGCTACCTTCCTTGATCTGAAGAGAGCATTTGAGACAGTGGATAGAAATGTATTAATGGCGAAGTTGCGGAAGATGGGAATTAGTGACGCTGAGAACAAATGGATGACCAGCTATCTGAGTGATAGATAGCAACAAGTGGTTGTATCTGATACGGTATCGACGAAAATTAATGTAAATATAGGTTTGCCGCAAGGAACAGTGTTGTCACCGCTGCTCTTTATCTTATATATAAATGATATAAAGTCCTGTTTGAAACATACGAAGATTAGATTATTTGCTGATGACGCATTACTGATGATTGCGGATAGGAATCTTGGGAATGCTATGAGAAAGATGCAGGAAGATATTGACAATTTATATATATGGTTATGCGGAAATAAATTAAAATTAAATATTAGTAAAACTAAATTTATGGTATTGACGAGGAATCATGTAAATAGGGATGAATGTGTATTGAAAATAAAGAATGACGCTATTGATAGAGTAAATGTAATTAAATATTTGGGCATAATGATTGATGAATATTTAAGTTTTGATGATCATTAAAGTATATTGCATACAAAATAGCAAAGAAGATTGGAATATTAGCTAGATCAACTAAATTAGTAAATAAGAATTATAGGATTAAAGTTTATAACAGTATAATTGCCCTTCAATACTATTTCTTTTAAACACAACTCAAATACACAAACTTCAAAAGTTGCAAAATAGGGCTATGCGTATTATTTTAAACAAGAATTATCATACAAATATAAGAAGTATGCTAAACGAGCTAAATTGGTTGAGTTTAAAACAAATTATTACTTTTCACACATTAAAATTTATTCATAACATACGATTTGGAAAGTGTCCTTAGTATCTAAATGAGAAATTACAGTGTAATCATGAAATTCATGATTATAATACTAGGAGAAAATATAATTATAGATTACCATTCATGAGAACTACAAGTGATATGAATTGTTTAGAATATAATGGAATGAAAAAGTATAATGAACTACCGAGTAACATAAAGGATTGTGAAAATATGATTTTATTTAAGAAACTCTTAATTGCATATTGTAAAAATAATTAATGTATTGTATATATATGTAGGTTTAAAAAAACCGTAAGAATAAATGAATAAATAAATAAAATAAATAAAATAAATATCAAACACAATCCAAGATAAAGTGATCGGAAAATATAAGACATTGTTGCAAAACATTTTAATACAAGCTAGAATGTCAAGGTTAGAGGACGTGTACTTGTCAATTAAGACAAGTACAGTTCCCGGAGGTCGAATTGACCCATTGTAGAATGTCAAAGCAATGCGCCGAATTTTCCGAAAAATTGATTTAATGGCAGCATCGCATGTTAAACAAAAGAAATAAAAAGATTTGTTTGTTGTTTACTCATTGCTGCGTTGGGATTATTTTTCATTTTGGAAGGTTGCCTTGTTTACAGACGAAAGCAAACGTCATTTTTCAGGTTCAAAATATTTGGAGAAAACCCGAGGCTCTCTGGCTTGTTCATCTGCTGGTGTTCGCAAATTTCATTTTGTTGAAGCTAGAAATGAAAATTCTCAAAAAGAAAACTAAAATAAAATGCCAATACGATTGTGATAAAGCACACAGTTGATATGTACCCGAATATTGATCCTCTAAGAATACATCTGAAGTTCTTAAGAAATTACTCTTGAACAATAGTCCTCGAGTTATCGAAGCTTTATACCAACCAGAAGATTTAATCACAGCCGAAAATTTGTGGCAATAACTGGAAATCAAACTGAAATGATAAACTCTCTTTTGCAGAAGCGAAATAAAGTAAGCTCCTAATGTCATTCACCACCTACCTATCTAGAAAGCAAAAGTGTCGGCACCAGATGTGAGCAGTTAGGAATTTATTGAGGATATAAGGAATAAGAGAGATATTATTTAAATATTCTGGAGAACATTTGCACCTAGAGTTCGAAAGAATTAAGAACTCCAATCCAATCATACTACTGCCAATGTGAAGATATGATTTGTCTTAAAAAGTCCACACAGGCTTAATACTTTTGCACAGTTCCGATATGACTCCAAGAAAGAACGGTATTCGCTAACCCTAAAATAAAAGTTAACTGAAAGCATTGCTCATATGTGAATGGCGGCAATGGCGGGACACACAAGAAAAAATTGTACATTCAATGTCAAATAGATTAAATTAAGTGCTCTACACTTTTGCGGTGTTAAAATAAGGAGTCACCATAAACTTTTTCTAGTTTTTCTTTTGGTTTGTGAAAAACATTAATAATTTTATTTTCCTTTATAATAACATAGAAATAAATTAGTAAAATAAATATAAAGAACATCAATTATTCTTACATGTTATTGCTTAAAATTCATGAAATTGCTGAAATATATCTTAGTAGTATGTTTATGGGGTTTCGGGACCACTTACTCCATACAAAATTTGGTGCATGCATAGCTGTAAAAGAGTAAGAACATTGCAGAATTGTTAAATGAATTGTGTGCGATCGGTCTTTAGGTTTGTAACATGTATTATGAAAAGGTAATGCTTTTTAATGTGTATGTGTGTGTGTGTGTGCTAAAATTTGGGAGAATGCATATCTGGAAAAGAATTAAATCATTATAATTTTCAATTTTTCCCTACAAATTTGGGATCATACCTGCTTATTCTTGTTCATTTTATTTGTATTGCTTTTCAAACGAATGGTTGGACGGACAGAATGAGTTTTGCACGTTTCCTCATCTACATCCCAGAGTACAAGTAGACTGTAATGTGAAAATGTATATACGTATGTACGAATGTTTGGACGGACAGAATGAGTGTGTGCGTAACATGTAATGTGTATGATCGTTTTTTTTTTTTTTAATAGTAAATTCTTGGCACGTATTGCTCATGATCACAGGTAGAAGAAATAGAAATATAAACTAATAAGAAAGGGTAGGTTGGTTGTGCGGTTGTTTTTAATTTGATGAGAAAGAAATGTATAGTTGTGCCTGTGCGTTTTTTTCACGTATAAGTATAAGTAATATCTGTTTTCACATAATTGAATTTACTGATTGATCTACAACACCCCAAAGTATAAATAGACTTGTTTTTAAAGATTTATAATTTTTTAGTTTTACTGTTTTAAATAAATGAAATTATAGAATAAAGGGATTAATTAAAACAAATTAGTTTTTTATTTTTTGAAAATTTTATTACATATTTCTTTTTTTCAGATTTTTACAGATTCGAATTTAAAAATACGTTTATACAGATTAAATAACTTAAGTGTTAACAAATATTGTGTATAGAATGTTTGACATCGACAAATGTTGAAAGATTGTGAATAAGTATTTTCACAATAATACAAACGTATGACATATTAATAAATAAAAATGGATTACTTATTTTACTAATGTTACATATTCTTAGTTCATTTATAAGTTTCATAAATAAATCTATATGTTTTATTAATAGTTCTTCCAATTCAGCTGATGTTACTATTTTTGTTCCCCTTCTTTAAAAATTTAATAGTAGGTTGTGTTAGTGCGGGACGATGTACTCTGAATTATTTCATTTTAATTTATATTTATTGAATAAAAATTTTAAACACAAGTGCCCACAATTAAATGTATTAAATTTTTGTTTTCGTTGATAATTATATTCAATAGGAAATTTTAAGTAGTTGACAATCTCAAGTGGTGGTTGTAAGTTTCCAAAGCTATCAAAGTATTCCTTATAGTTGTGGTTTTTATAATATGCTACCCAATGTGTTCCCATACCATTTGAATCATCTAAATTAACAATGCCGCATTCTTGTTTGAATGGTTTTTCAGGTAAAGAATCACGCATGAAAACACCCTTAAAATGTTTGAGATGTCTTCCATATTTATTCAAATCCAAATCTGTTAATGGACGATTGGGAAGGTTATCTAATAGTTTTTTGGAGCTGGACTATAGTAGAGATCATATCCAGTTTTATATGGTTTGAGGTAGAACCCTTTACCCATTGCAATTGATTCCATATATCTATTATGACGGTTAGCTTCAGCCAATTGTTCTTTTCCATTTTTGATAGCATTTACTGCTTTGACAATAGCGGATCCTCCACTTGCCAAACCACCAAGCGCTGACAATGCTGTTAGTACGGGAATAAGTGGAAGAAATCCTCCAATTTTCGGTACAGGTATAACTCTCGGTATTATAATGTCTGCTCGCTTTTTCCCTTTAAAATTTGAATGAATAGCCTTTTGAGCTATTTTAACAGCATCATTTATATCAAGGGGTTTCTGTTCTTTCAATTGTTTTAAAGTTTTTCTCACAGTAGCTGTGAATAATTTCTTATTACACTTATTCATTTTTCCTTTTCTTTTCTTATGTCTCTGCTCCTTCAAACCTAATCCAAATTTCACTTTAGCTTTCATAGCGTTTGTCACAAACCACGCGTTAGCACGTTCTTTAATATCACTATCTTTAGATTTAACTCGTTGCCAGGCTTTTTCAGCTAATATTTGATCTGCTTGATGTCTTGTGTCTATATCTTTTGATTGTGAATATGCAATATCGTGCTCTCTACAAGCTGCGTCTAATAAATTTATACCCTTATCTCCTCTTGCTAAACGTTTTTCAAGTTTTGTACCAGGTCCACAAAACTGATAACCAGGTAGATGTAATTCAACAGGTACTTTATTTATTAAGTTGTTTACAAATTTTTTGACCCTAGATTATAACAAATTTTTTTTTTCGTTACTTTTATACCTCTTCGCAAAAATAGCTGAAATCAAGACGATCTCCTATATATACAGCAATTTATATGATTTCAGTATGTTAATTTTTTGATATTGATTTTGATCTGCTTTGTATCTGATCACGATCTACTCTACATCTGATCACGATCTGCTTTGTATCTGCTCACGATCTACTTTATTTCTGGTAACGATCTACTTTTTTGGTTTTTGGTTTTGTCTATTTTATTTCAATTTTTTTTTTATTATTTTTTTGTCATTGTCATGTTTTAGATAAACATGTTCTACCTCAATGTTTAAATTGTTTATTTGATCAGCTAGATCATCATATATTTGTGTTATATATTTTTCGATTACAATATTTTTGTTTTTATGGTTATATTTATTAAAACTTTCTCCAAATTTATTAATATAAGACATCTCTTTCACTCTTCTAATAAATTATGTTAGATTCTTTAAGTTCTTCGATAATAGAGATTATTTCGTTTTGATGATTGTTGTGACCAGTACCTTCCGATGAGAGAAGTAAACGTAGTCTGTCAACTAATTCATTAGGATCATCCCAATGTATGTAATTTGATTTCAGATTATTTTGTAATTTTAGCATTAAACCACTGCCTTTTGTTAAAATGTTTGTTGTTGTTTCGAATAAATGTTTAATTATTCGTATATATTTGAAGGCTCGTGTTCCTTTCACTTGTTCATTAGGTTCATAGCGACGTTTATGTGCATTGGTATTAATTAAAATCTCTTTATATTTTTACAAATCATTTTTAGAATAATGGAGAGGTTTTTTATGAAATACTAGTTCAAATAATCCAGGCGTCATTTTCAATTTCATATTCCCTATCTGCATAGTATTATCTCTATTAAATATTAATTTTTCCTTGCCATATCTCCAACTACCGTCTACATCTTGATTAAAACCATAAATTTTATCCAATTGCTTATTATTAATAAGTGTTTGTATATTTTCAAATAATGGAGAGCTTTTCGTCAGCTTTAAACTTTGTTTTCTTTTCAAGTTTTTCATACACGTACTTGATACAGGTCTATTATGGTCATAGTTTTTTTCACCATCATTATCATCAGTTGAAATATTTTCATACTGAAAATCGTTATTATCACCGTTTACATCATCATAATCATCGTCATCATCAATAGTGTTGTCTATATCTTTATGCTTATCTTCAAGTTTTCCGATGATTTCATTATCACCATTTACGTCATAATAATCATCATCATCATCAATAGTGTTGTCTGTATCCGTATGCTTATCTTCGAGTTTTCCAATGATTTCATTATCACCATTTACGTCATAATAATCTTCGTCATCATCTATAGTGTTGTCTACATCCTTATGCTTATATTCAAGTTTTGGGATGTTTTCATTATCATCATTTACATCATCATGATCATCGTCATCATTAATAGTGTTGTCTATATCCTTATATTTATCTTTAAGTTTTCCAATGATTTTTTTAAGTGGTTTGGTTATTGGTTGAAAGGTATCTTCTAATAAATTAACTCTATCTATTTGATTCAGTTTAATATTTTTTAACTTTTTCTTTAGAACAGCCCTTGTCTTTACAAGATCTTCCAACACTTTATTATGCTAATTTTTAGACATTATAATAATTTTTTTTTTTTTTTATTGAATTTGATCTGGTTATGATCTGCTCGCTATCTGATTATGATCTGCTTTGTATCTGATTACGATCTGCTTTATATCTGATCACGAACTGCTTGCTATCTGGTCACGATCTGATTTATACCTGATCACGATCTGCTTGATGGCTTGTGTCTATATCCATTGATTTTGAGTACGCTATATCATGCTTTCTACAATCTACATCCAATAAATTATTCCTTTATTTCCTTTATTCTTGCTATTCGTTTTGAAGTTTTGTATCAGGTCCACAAAACTGATAAACAGGTGGATGTAATTCAACATATAATTTGTTTATTAAGTTGTCTACAAATCTTCTTCCAATCTTACACTGATTAGGTGTTTTTCTTTTGACTGTAGTTTATAACCATTTTTTTCATTACTTTCAAACCTCTTCGCATGAAACACTACACCAGCTATACCTGCTATACCAGCTATATCAGCTATACCAGCTATACTAGCAAGCTGTATAATCTATACCAGCTATACTAGCAAGCTGTATAATCTATACTAGCTATACTAGCAAGCTGTACTAGCTATACTAGCAAGCTGTACTAGCTATACTAGCAAGCTATACAATCTGTACTAGCTATACTAGCAAGCTGTACAATCTGTACTAGCTATACTAGCAAGCTATACAATCTGTACTAGCTATACTAGCAAGCTGTACAATCTGTACTAGCTATACTAGCAAGCTATACAATCTGTACTAGCTATACTAGCAAGCTGTACTAGCTATACTAGCAAGCTGTACTAGCTATACTAGCAAGCTATACAATCTGTACTAGCTATACTAGCAAGCTGTACTAGCTATACTAGCAAGCTGTACAATCTGTACTAGCTATACTAGCAAGCTGTACTAGCTATACTAGCAAGATGTAGTAGCTATATCAGCTATACCTGCTATACCAGCTATATCAGCTATATCAGCTATACCAGCTATATCAGCTATATCAGCTATATCAGCTATATCAGCTATATCAGCTGGTATAACTAGAGATTTTAATTAATACCAATGCACATAAACGTCGCTATGAACCTAATGAACGAGCCTTCAAATATATACGAATAATTAAACATTTATTCGAAACAACAACAAACATTTTAACAAAAGGCAGTGGTTTAATGCTAAAATTACAAAATAATCTGAAATCAAATTACATACATTGGGATGCTCCTAATGAATTAGTTGACAGACTACGTTTACTTCTCTCATCGGAAGGTACTGGTCACAACAATCATCAAAACGAAATAATCTCTATTATCGAAGAACTTAAAGAATCTAACATAATTTATTAGAAGAGTGAAAGAGATGTCTTATATTAATAAATTTGGAGAAAGTTTTAATAAATATAACCATAAAAACAAAAATATTGTAATCGAAAAATATATAACACAAATATATGATGATCTAGCTGATCAAATAAACAATTCAAACATTGAGGTAGAACATGTTTATCTAACACATGACAATGACAAAAAAATAATAAAAAAAAATTGAAATAAAATAGACAAAACCAAAAACCAAAAAAGTAGATCGTTACCAGAAATAAAGTAGATCGTGAGCAGATACAAAGCAGATCGTGATCAGATGTAAAGTAGATCGTGATCAGATACAAAGCAGATCAAAATCAATATCAAAAAATTAACATACTGAAATCATATAAATTGCTGTATATATAGGAGATCGTCTTGATTTCAGCTATTTTTGCGAAGAGGTATAAAAGTAACGAAAAAAAAAAATTTGTTATAATCTAGGGTCAAAAAATTTGTAAACAACTTAATAAATAAAGTACCTGTTGAATTACATCTACCTGGTTATCAGTTTTGTGGACCTGGTACAAAACTTGAAAAACGTTTAGCAAGAGGAGATAAGGGTATAAATTTATTAGACGCAGCTTGTAGAGAGCACGATATTGCATATTCACAATCAAAAGATATAGACACAAGACATCAAGCAGATCAAATATTAGCTGAAAAAGCCTGGCAACGAGTTAAATCTAAAGATAGTGATATTAAAGAACGTGCTAACGCGTGGTTTGTGACAAACGCTATGAAAGCTAAAGTGAAATTTGGATTAGGTTTGAAGGAGCAGAGACATAAGAAAAGAAAAGGAAAAATGAATAAGTGTAATAAGAAATTATTCACAGCTACTGTGAGAAAAACTTTAAAACAATTGAAAGAACAGAAACCCCTTGATATAAATGATGCTGTTAAAATAGTTGAAGTCGCCGTGGTGTAGTAGGTAGTGTGTTGGCTTACTATTCGTAAAGCCCGGGTTCGTATCCCAGGTCAGACATCAAAAATGAAATATGAAAAAAAAAATATTTCTAAGGCGACTTCCTCTCAGCAGATTTCTGGCAAAAACTCTGAGAGTAAAATAAAACTGCCATGAAAAAGTTTCTCAAAATTCTGTCGTTCGGAGTCGACGTTAAACTGTAGGTCCCGCCACTCACGTATAAAATTAACGCACACAACATGAGTGGTGTGAGAAGCTAGGCCGTAATCCTGACTGAAGGGTTGTAATGGCCAATTATGTATGTATGTATGTATGTTAAAATAGCTCAAAAGGCTATTCATTCAAATTTTAAAGGGAAAAAGCGAGCAGACATTATAATACCGAGAGTTATACCTGTACCGAAAATTGGAGGATTTCTTCCACTTATTCCCGTACTAACAGCATTGTCAGCGCTTGGTGGTTTGGCAAGTGGAGGATCCGCTATTGTCAAAGCAGTAAATGCTATCAAAAATGGAAAAGAACAATTGGCTGAAGCTAACCGTCATAATAGATATATGGAATCAATTGCAATGGGTAAAGGGTTCTACCTCAAACCATATAAAACTGGATATGATCTCTACTATAGTCCAGCTCCAAAAAACTATTAGATAACCTTCCCAATCGTCCATTAACAGATTTGGATTTGAATAAATATGGAAGACATCTCAAACATTTTAAGGGTGTTTTCATGCGTGATTCTTTACCTGAAAAACCATTCAAACAAGAATGCGGCATTGTTAATTTAGATGATTCAAATGGTATGGGAACACATTGGGTAGCATATTATAAAAACCACAACTATAAGGAATACTTTGATAGCTTTGGAAACTTACAACCACCACTTGAGATTGTCAACTACTTAAAATTTCCTATTGAATATAATTATCAACGAAAACAAAAATTTAATACATTTAATTGTGGGCACTTGTGTTTAAAATTTTTATTCAATAAATATAAATTAAAATGAAATAATTCAGAGTACATCGTCCCGCACTAACACAACCTACTATTAAATTTTTAAAGAAGGGGAACAAAAATGGTAACATCAGCTGAATTGGAAGAACTATTAATAAAACATATAGATTTATTTATGAAACTTATAAATGAACTAAGAATATGTAACATTAGTAAAATAAGTAATCCATTTTTATTTATTAATATGTCATACGTTTGTATTATTGTGAAAATACTTATTCACAATCTTTCAACATTTGTCGATGTCAAACATTCTATACACAATATTTGTTAACACTTAAGTTATTTAATCTGTATAAACGTATTTTTAAATTCGAATCTGTAAAAATCTGAAAAAAAGAAATATGTAATAAAATTTTCAAAAAATAAAAAACTAATTTGTTTTAATTAATCCCTTTATTCTATAATTTCATTTATTTAAAACAGTAAAACTAAAAAATTCTAAATCTTTAAAAACAAGTCTATTTATACTTTGGGGTGTTGTAGATCAATCAGTAAATTCAATTAGTGAAAACAGATATTACTTATACTTATACGTGAAAAAAACGCACAGGCACAACTATACATTTCTTTCTCATCAAATTAAAAACAACCGCACAACCAACTTATTAGTTTATATTTCTATTTCTTCTACCTGTGATCATGAGCAATACGTGCCAAGAATTTACTATTAAAAAAAAAAAAACGATCATACACATTACATGTTACGCACACACTCATTCTGTCCGTCCAAACATTCGTACATACGTATATACATTTTCACATTACAGTCTACTTGTACTCTGGGATGTAGATGAGGAAACGTGCAGACACTCATTCTGTCCGTCCAACCATTCGTTTGAAAAGCAATACAAATAAAATGAACAAGAATAAGCAGGTATGATCCCAAATTTGTAGGGAAAAATTGAAAATTATAATGATTTAATTCTTTTCCAGATATGCATTCTCCCAAATTTTAACACACACACACACACATACACATTAAAAAGCATTACCTTTTCATAATACATGTTACAAACCTAAAGACCGATCGCACACAATTCATTTAACAATTCTGCAATGTTCTTACTCTTTTACAGCTATGCATGCACCAAATTTTGTATGGAGTAAGTGGTCCCGAAACCCCATAAACATACTACTTATCTTGGTACCTAAATTTTTGCTGTCCACTGTATAAATTCTTACGATTTTTTTATGTACAAAAGTTGATTCTGACAGGTATTTATTATATAAGAGGTAATATTTTTATAAAAGTTTTTAATTAACTTTACATTTTGTGTTTACTTATCGTTCAAATCAATTAATCTGGCTGAGGCCTAAACCTTTAAGTTTAATACAGCTTTCTTAGTTTTGTTTTTTTTTTAAATTTGAGTCGTTAATTCCAAATGGACCAGTATCACTGTCATCCACTGTATGTATAAATTTACGGTATTCTTGTAAATTTTACTATTTTATTTCTTTCCTCAATTTTTTTTTCTTTAATCTAGTTTAAAAACTTGGGATTGTAGGATATTTTAAAATCATGATAAAAGTAAAAGGCTCAAAAGCATCCAAACCACTACATATTTTACAACATTTATTTAATTTGCCACGTGCTTTTTCTATAAATTTTCTGTTGGAACTCTTCCTCTATATACATATACATATTTATCTACATACATAAAGATAAAAGGTACTATAAAGATTAAATTTATATTTGTCGATACAAATTTATTTATAGATTTAAATTTGAAATTGAAATAATATTTATTTGTTTTTTACAAATTATATTTAAAACAATTCTTATTTTTTATTTTTATTTAAAACACAAAATCGAATTGCCTGGTTCGGCTGCCAAATATACAAGTTAACACGCTCTACCCATTGTGTGACATACCATTTATCCAACATGTTGTCACAACGATCATTGAACTTAAAATTGGATATGCTGACGCTGCAAGCAGACTTGTTGTCTGCGTACGTACAACAAATATGATATACTTGCATTATCAGTATTTCCAATTATTTATTAAGTTATTCAGTTAATTACTTTGAAAGACTAATTTAAGTATAAATAGTGTAGTGTATGTACTTGTTCCAATTATACTTGTTAAAATTCAGAAATTATAAATCATAGTTACCTGTGTTTTATGTATTTAAAATATAATAATTTATTTTAATTTTTTCAATGAAGAACTTGTGAAGAATACACAACAAATAGTTTGTCATAAATTAATTGTTTTTCTTCTGCTTTTGGACACAGGAAATAAAGGTAATTAAAACAACAATATTTTTTTCATTTTATAACAAGGACCAAGGGTTGGCCCCAGCTTTAATTTTCTAGCGTTCCCTTTGGGAAACACTTTAACTTACATATAATAATTTTATTGTTTTATTTTTATTCAAAACTATTCTTTTTTTCAAGTGCGATCCCACATACATAAATGCGGATGTAAAAGAATTGAATTCAAGCCAGACAGCCTGAATGAATAATACCTTGAAGCATAATACCCAATGTGGCAGAAGCTGTGTGACACTAAATTCCGTCCTGTCGAAAAAACATGTCGTGAGTGTAGAGATTATCCAATTCGTGCAAAAAGTAAAGGTAAAATCATCATTTATAATGATGTCCTGGCCAATGTCGTCCTCAGAGAAATATGGACCGATGACTATACCAAATAATGACTTTTTCGCGATATATTAGACGCTGTTGGATCTCATATGGATTGGTATCATTTCACATTCGACACTTTTGACTGTTTTCGTATCCATTCCTCTAGAAATTGGCTATATCGCGCGATATGTTGTTCGAACAGAATTCTCATGTTGATAAAACAATTTTATTATTTGAACGTGTTGTTGAATTTTATATCAGTCCATCATGATTTGGCAAAATAGACTGAATAAATGACAACTTATTTGACAGAAGTAGCTATAATATTTTTCATGAAATAGTCACTTGTAATAAAACTGTGGTTATTCACAGGTAAAGGCTCAATTAGCCGACCGTAACGGAATGTAACATAATGTAACAGTAACGTCTACTTAACGTAAAAATGTAAGTGCAATTATACAACGTAAAGATGTGTCATATGTTTTTAAGTAAACAAGCCAAAAAACTAATATTGAATGTCATAAAAATTGCAAAAACTAAAAATTAAAAATAGAGATATCGATTTAGAAGACATGTTTATGGGTTTGAGTTTCTAAATTTGTAAAGACTTTTTATTTAATTGAAGTCGCCGTGGTCTAGTATGTAGTGTGTTGGCATATTAGACGTGAGGCCTCGATGCAAACCCCGGGTCAGGCATCTCCAATAAAATGAAATATGAATAAATATTTCTTCGGCGACTTCCTCCCAGCAGATTTCTGGCAAAAACTCGGAGAGTAAATAAAATTGCCATGGAAAGCTTCTCAAAAATCTGTCGGTCGGAGTCGACTTCAAACTGTAGGTCCCGCCACTCATGTATAAAAATTAGCGCAGACAACGAGTGGTGTGAGAAACTAGGTCGTAATCCTGACTAAAGGGTTATAATCACCAAATTATGTATGTATGTATGTATTTTATTTTAATTTTTTAAACAGATTTTATTTTAATTCGTTTTCATAACTTTTATCGCATTTAATATGGCGCCTTTTCATTTTCCTTAATTCGGCTGTTATCAGCTGTCAATTCTGTGTTATCACGATTTTATATTTAGTTAAAGGTATATATCAAAATTTTTATGTGCTGTTTCTGTAAGATAAACAATTTCAGTTTCACACAAAAAAGGCACTAAATTTTGCTTGTTGTCGAAAACACAAATAAAAACACTCAATTTTGTGTATTAATAGTTTATCTTACAGAAACCGGTCAGGTATTCCGGAAATCGAACTTATACGAATGTTAAAAAGTTTTTTATCTTCTCTTGTAAAGGTAAAACGCAAACGAAAAGACATTCCGAACGCTTGTGGATATTTAATTAGTTAAACAGGGAAAACTATACTTTCATATTTTAAAATAAAAACAAAAACCTACCTATATATAGTAATGTAATACATAGTAAAATAATGTTTATTTTTATTTTAAATTATAAAAGTTAATAATTAATTTAAAGAGAATTCCACATACAGATAAAGATTAATAATTTGATGTTAGCTCCAAAGTATGCACACATCGCCCGTCATTCTGATTACTAAGGTAAGATAAGTCGTAACATAGTAGATTTACTGGAAAGTGTGCCTAAAATGCAATTTAAAGCTTATTTAGTAAAGCATTTCATTTACATTGAAAAGATTTTTGTGCAAATCAATACAATATGATTATATTTTATTTATTAATTAATTTTTCTTTATTATAATTTATTAAAAGTAATTATTATATGATTTGTTTAAGTATTATATAAAGAAAAAATAACTTTAATTATAGTTAAATAGTATTGTGAAAGAAAATTGAAATAATTTGAAAAATTAATATTTTAAAAGAAAATTTAATTTATTGTACTCAGGTTTTATTTATCTAAAAAACATGGCCTAATTTTTAAGACAAAGATGGATAGCTTTATGTTCTTTTAATAATAAAGTCGATGTTTTATTTTATTTTTATTTATCCAATATTATTAAGCCAAAGATAGACAGCTTTACATATGTATGTTGATGAAATGAAAATAAAAATAGAGTATATTACTAACACTTTTATATGGCTGTAAATAAATAACTTCTCTCAACTTATTTTCTCTCTCTCACTCACTAATCCATAACCATAGGCAGCGTTAACCTAGAGGAAAATTGTTAGTAATAATGTCAAGTCTAGTTATTAACCCAATGATATGTATATGTGATCGGAAAATATAGAAAAATTGTACTGCGCTAGGTCCCTAAAGACACCGTATTTAACTTGGCAAGTATTCTTCCAAAAATCGAAATCATTTCTCATTGATATTAGTGAATACTACTGTGATATTTCTTTGGGTGTATCATTGAAGTCTGAAAAAAGCGACATGAACCTTCTTCTTTAAAAACTGACAAACTTTTTACGCTCTTTTTAACGAACATTCTTGATGTTCGTGTCCTATGTGGGTAAAAAGCCGAGGATTTCTTCCCCTGACGGACATTGGTGCCGACGTCTGTTTTTAACACCAGAAAAATAAATAAAAAGTGGTCAAACAACAAAAACGCACGATGAGAACAACGCATTGTTACGCTCTTGGTTTCTGTATAATTCCCTTCTATCTTTCCCCCCGCGTCAAGAAATATTTCTGAAAAATATTCCAAAATATGTTAAAATTCTTTATACTTTATTTTCTTTGGTTCTACTCAACAAAACAAAAAAACTCGCTGTGGCACAGTGTAAATAATAAAAATATAAGTCAGAAGATGTACTCACAATAAAACAGCTTTTTAAGGACGTACAGGTCATATAACAGCAGATTTCACTGTACTTGCTCTTGTTATATGGTCTGAGAATTAATTTGCGCATAGAACTATGAGAGGCAATCTAACACGTTGACATTTAAAGAGCATTATTATTTGAAATATAAATATGTATTATTTTTTTTAACTCAAAATTCCAGCTGTTTTCTTTATTTAGTGGTGAAAATATTTCGATATAGGAACAGAATGGTGAGAAATAAGAATAAATAAATACCGGCACTAAAATCATAACAAACGTAAGCTTAGCATACATATATAACATTTTAAAATAATAAAATACATACATATAGATTATATGAATCATTAAATAAATAAATAATATATACATACATATAATCTTACGTATTATATATAAAATACAATCCTCCGGTATACCTAATATAAATAAGCTTCAGCATATAAATAAGCTCTCCATAATATTAATGTGATTTAAAGTTATTATCATTAAATTAAAAATTAATGTAAGACTTGCCTTATTGCCATTAGAAATACAAAACATAATAAAAAAATTAATTTATTACATCTAAAAAATATTTTATAGCCGGCTAATCACGCACACAACATTTGATGACATATGTATGTTATACTTAAGAAATTACAGCACGCTCTAATTGAAATCATGACAAACCTTTCCTAAACAAGAGTCCCTACATTATCGAAACCTAAAAAAGTCTCACTCCTATAATTTTGCGATCAGGTGGTAGTTTATGGATATCGTAGTTCAATGATAGAATCCAAGATTATGACATAATTTTCCTCAAGATGAAATGGCTTTTGTCTAGTCGGTCTCTCCCTTATCAGTCTTTATGGCTATGGTTCAGGTAATCAAAATTAAATTTAATTTAAAATAAACAGAAAATGGCGAACGGTATTAAATTAAATGAAATTCAATGACACTGACCATGCGTATGAGTGATATTTGTTGGATTATGTTGCTTATACGTTGCAGTGCTGATATTTACATTTTTCTGCATTGAAAGCTCTGCTTAAAAAGAAATTATTTCAAACATACACATACATACTTAAGAAGTAAGCAGCAGAAATACTCTAAGCGCAGCTCTCTTACTATGACAAAAAAAAACGAGAACTTTTTTAAATTTCATTACAAAACTCGGTTAGGTAGGCCATTCCCTTGAATTTAATGTAATTGAAATCAATTGCAGTGACATTGAGTTAATTTTGATAAAGACTAATTTTTGTATCAGTAAGTTCGAGATAAATTAGATTTAGATGCGGAAGCTAGTTTCGACACTTTTGGGTTTCGCCCCGATTTTAGCACTATAATGTTCCTGTCCATTCCCAACTGTAGTTTTGGCTTTTGCGCAGTGTTGTCATTTTTGTCAGTAAAGACTAGACGTGTGCACAAAACATTTTGCTAGCTTACCCTTCACTAAATGCAATACTGAATTGTTCTCTTTTTTGTTGGTCTTGATTATACGAGTACACTAAAATGTGTATTTCTCTTTTATTCAAAGTAAACAACAGCACTTATTTATCTGTGAAGTAAAGGAAATATACTTTGTGTTGTAAGAGCATATTTCACTACTGAAACTAAATTTTGAGTATTGTCAAATGAAATTCAACAGTGTTTACGTTAAAAAATATAAGAAAAGTATTATTAATAATTACAAAAATAGTCTGTTTTGTATGAATTTTTTTGATTTTATTATTTTTATTACTTTTTTATAATTACACTGCTATATTTTTAAGTAATGAAAATAAAATTGCGTTAAAAAACAAAAATATTTCTTCTTTCTCACTGTAAAAAGAAATGCACGTTGTGACACTATGAAGATTACAATATTTTTGTTGTACTCTTCACACAACTCTCTTTTGTATTGTTGTACAATGGTTTATGAGTGCAGTTGTTTTTTTGTTCTCTATCTTTGATTCACTCTTATTTATATTTGCTGCTACAATCAATATTCGCTCATGAGAAAAACACAATACTGTACAATTTTAAGCGTCTTGCGCACACGTTTGGTAAAGACGTTGCTAATGACTTTTGGACCTACACTATTAGCATTCATACTCACTGCTTTAGACAAAGATGTTCGCGATGAGAAGGGCTCAGCAATATTTTTTTTTCGATAGATTTCGTTCCACACAAATTTGGCTCACTTGAAATTTATAGGTGGTATCGTTGATAAGTGATTTTACCAAAACTTAGTTAACTAATACAGCATGAATCTTAAACAACATTTACTCATCGGTTTACAACGGTTTTCCACTAGCTTCGCATAATTACATTTCTTATTTAATCGATGTCTTGTAAGCAGCGTTACCGTTGAGCGACTAAAGTCGCAATTTGACACTTTTTCAGCGACCCCGCCACTTTTTGTGCCCCCTTACTAAAATGAACTAAATCTGACACTTTTCAAGATTTTTGACCCTTTTTTCCCCTTTTTTAGAAAAAGTAAACCTGATATATTTATATAAGAATTAAAAATATTAGAAACCAAAATGAATGATATATCATATGAAAATATCTTTAAAATTACAAATCCAGAAGAATTTGGGCATAAAATTGGTAATTTAAAAAATCGGCTTAATAATTATTTGTATCTTAATTTATATGAATTTGTTACTTACGTATTTACTCTGCCACATAGTAGTGCGTCGGCAGAAAGAATTTTTTCGAAACTAACATTAATGAAAAATAAGTTATAGAATAGGTTAAAAGTGGACACATGGACCTGGAAAATTGGGTGCCTGACGATGAACTTATAAAAAAGTACAGAATTAATTTATCAAAAAAATAATTTAATCGAATGTAAATATACTAATATAACTGTGAAATATATATAAAAACTCATTTTGTAAAATATATAAACCAAAACAATCATGGAAAATTAAGTAATATAGTCCTTTTTGACATTGAGAAATATCGCTGCATCCTAATTTCTAAGTATTTCATAGAACTACGAATAAATTACACAGACTAGTTTATAGACTTGTTAATAGATTAGTCAATATAGAGTAGATTTATAGGTTATTTAATACACCAGTTCAAAGACTAGTAGACTAGTTCATAGACTATTTAAAAAACTAGTTCAAAGGCTATTTAATAGACCAGTCCACATATATGTATAGTAGTCTATAGAGTAGTAAATATATTATACTAGTATATGATATAATATATTGACCATTCTATTGACTTCTGTGGTCTTTTAAATAGCATTTGAAATAGTTTTTTAAATAGGCCATGAATTAATCAACTGTATTAGTCAATGGTTTATTCGATCGACTATTTTATAGACTACTACTAGTCTATGGACTGGTGTATTAAATAACTTATAAACTATTCTATTGATTAGTCTATTGAATAATCTACTACTAATAAAACTAGTTTGTGTAATTTGATTATTTTTGTTGTTTTGTTTTAAAAAAAATCAAAATTTCAGAATTTTTATTTTCCATGCCTGAACAATAAAGTTATAAAAAATGTGCCTTCCATTATGATATATTTTTTCATAAAATTGTGATATATTATGACATATAAATAAATAACATAATATAAAATGTACAACTATATATCATACCTAACTTATTACAAAATGTTTCTATTTACTCCTAAAATGAACCGTTGTAACAAAATTAGTATTTATGTTTAACTTTTTGATCTCAGTTTGTTTAATACAAAAATTTTCCAAATACTATGTACTCTAAGTCTTATCATACATACATACATACATAATTGGTCATTACAACCCTTCAGTCAGGATTACGACCTAGTTTCTCACACCACTTATGTTGTGTGTGTTAATTTTATACATGAGTGGTGGGACCTACAGTTTAAAGTCGACTCCGAACGACAGATTTTTGAGAAACTTTTGATGGTAATTTTATTTTACGCTCAGAGTTTTTGCCAGAAATCTGCTGAGAGGAAGTCGCCGCAGAAATACTTTTTGTATTTTATTTTTATGTCTGGCCTGGGGCTCGAACCCTGGCTTTTCGTCTAATAAGCCAACACACTACCTACTAGACCACGGCGACTTCATCTTATCATATTATTTGAAATGTAATTAGTAATTTTGTATAATTTTGAACTGTTTTTTTATTTTAAAATATATATTATATTTTTTGTTATTTTTTTTTTAATTTGTTACAAAATACGCAATTTTGTATAACTTTTTATTTATCTTTAATGAACTGTTTTTTTAGTTATAATAATAGTTTTGTTTTGTGTTTTGTATTATTATATAGTGGGTTAGCAAGAAAAAGTTTTATTTAATGGAATTTTTATAAATTTAAAAATGCATTTTTTATTTTTGAAGTTTAAATGTCCTAACGTTCATAAATTTGAATGAAATTCAATCAAGAAATAAAACAGAACCAATAATTTTGAAAAAATTAGAATTTTTGTTTAGGCTTATTAATTTTTGGCTAAAAATTTGTTTCTATTATAAAAATTGGGAAAATTATTTAAAAATAAACTTATTATATGTTGGCTAATGTACATTACAAAATCCAATAAAAATTATTTTTTTTATCTATATTAGTTCATTTTCTTTTCTTTTAAAAATGTTGCCCCTTTTTTCTGCCAAAATACCCTTTATGTGCGACTTTTTTTTCAAAAATCCCCTTTTTGTGCGACTTCTTCAAAATTTCCAACGGTAACGCTGCTTGTAAGTTAAATTTCATTCACAATAAACGATAAAACGCAGTTAAACGATTTTTACTTCGCTCACTTAGGGCCTCCACTGCCAATTAAGTTGATTGCAAAACTTATGGTATGTCGTCTGAAAAAAAAAGAATATTTTCTCTTATCCAAATGTTGTCCATTTCTACGTCAATCAGGGCGTTTTATTGACTTATTTAAAAAAGAAACTTTTCAGTCATCGATTGAATTACATCGAATTACATACATACATACATAGTTGGACATTACAACCCTTCAGTCAGGATTACGACATAATTTTATCCATAAGTAGCGGGGCCTACAGTCGACTCCGAACGACTAATTTTTAAGAAACTTTTTTATGACAACACTTTTTTTTACTTTCAGAGTTTTTACCAAAAATCTGCTAAAAGGATATGTGTTTTATTTACACCAAAAAAAAAATAAAAACGGTCACATCATACCAGTAGACCTGGTATATATTGAGGTATTTAAATTATACCCATATATTTCTAAACTGTAACTAAACCATCACTATGAGTGAACTCTAAATCTTAGATATTCTTAATGAACTATTACGATAGAGCTGACGAACTTTTTTGGGAACAAGAGTTTTACTGTATAAATATTTTATATCCTCTTTAAGCCGACAACTTCTAAGGTTGATCAATTTAATTTATTCGAAAATTTATGCTAAAGTAGACAAATATCATCCGTGTATACTAAATTCTCGAGGTGGCGTGAGAGTCTCCATGTAATTTCTCTTGTCTCTGTACATAATTATCCCATATTGCAAAGCATACAGTGTTCTGCATCCTCGTAGCTCTTATGATTCTTAATTTATTTTTTCAAATGCTACGATGTATAAAATTGACACACACAATATAAGCGGTTTGAGAAGCTAGGTCGTAATCCTGACTGAGGGTTGTATTAACCAACTGCATATGTTTGTGAAGGTTATTTAAAATCAAATAAACTCATCCTTTTTAGATATTGTTAGTGGTCTCAGATAATTTCTTATGTAATCAACTTTTTTCACTGCTCATTTCTTGTTCTCTAACAGCAGCATTCACTTTTTTTGTGACTCCTAAGCTATTTCATCAAACACCGAGAATTTTAAGAAATCATAACAGAAATTTTCTTTTTTAAAACCAACACAAACGCCTACGAACTCAAATTTACTTTCTTAAAAAAATCTGCACTTCAATATCATAATTGTATTTATTTCTTTCAAGCAAAACTGGATGTAAAAAATTTGAGTTCACATAATCAGAATGAACAAGCACTTGAGATGATACCGCATGACGTTATTATTGTTATTTTTTTTAGGGTAGTTTGTCGGAAATTCACAACGCAATAATTGCCATTTAAAATTGCCTTTCGCACCAAAAATGAAAATTGACGACAAAAGAGAACAGTCTTCATTATAGAAAAGAAAATGTATAAGTAGTGAAGAATAGGAAAAATGGGAAGAAAAACTGGTTAAGTACTTTTTTCTGTTCCTTTGTATTCTATTTTTCTCTATGTTATGAGGTAAAAAAACTAAATAAATAAATCAAAAGTGTCCAATAATACTATATTAACGTAATTTTATGCAATGTGAAAATAGTTTTGATGCCTACTTTTCTATTTCTTATCGTTGTAAATGGAAACCAACTTAAATCAACAACATTTGAAAAATACTACTTTGTCTTCTGCTGGTAGTTCACAGCTGACCGACAATATTACATAAGTTATTCTTATTATTGTATTTTAGGATCTGTTTTTAAATAATTATGCTGTAGTCAATATTTATTCTGTATAATAATAAGTCTTATTCAAAAGTTTGGGATACTTTACTAAAAAAATATGCAGTAGTTAACATATCCATAGAGAACATATCCAACTTCATTTGCCAACCACTGGATTTCCCGGCTAGTTTTCAGTATGAGAGAATTAATTTAGTACGAAGCTCTGATGCTGAACGTTAGATATATTAAACAGGATTTGTCAGTCTGCTCTGGAACATTGATTAATGTGGTATTATAACAATATGTGTTCATGTCATCTTTGATTTCAACAAAGTACATATTATTTCTTATCCCATCGTTACATTAGTTTATAAATGCAATATACCCTGGACTCGAACGAATTTCTTAGAGTTCTAAAGAAATAAAACACAGCTTTAAATACCTCATAAACCTCTTTTCAAAAAGACAGCATTTCAGTATTAGGAAAAAGTAGTCGAAAATGCATTAGTATATTTATGGCGATATTTTGAAAAAGTATTTAATAAATGATAACAAAAAAAAAATATGATTTACTTGTGACATATTGATTAAATGTTACTAAGAGAATACATCTTTCCTTTTTATTTTATTTTATTTATTTAATTTTTAAGAGCAAAATATAAGGTTTTTCAGAATCCAACATCTCTTTGGTATCAGTCATAGAATTTAAAACAAGAAATACCCCTTAAGCAAATATTAAATTCAATGACATCTGTTTTAATCTTGTTCAATGGGATATTATCACAGATGGTGATAACCTTAACACTCCGTATTTACCAGCGACAACATGAATATAAAATTTCTTATTTATTTTGCTGTTTCATACAAACGAAGAGAACAAATTTAAGAGAATGTTAGAAAATCTAAGTTCACAATAGAAAATCACAGTAACCACTATGACACTGTTAAGTTATTTTCCTGTAAATTTTATTACTCGCAAACCAAACGAAGAGGGAAAGTCTAAGCAACCAAATTTGGTATAAACCTGTTTTCCCTTTGAATTTTCACCATTAATACAGAACTTTACAATTCACCACACCATATGCATCCTTCATAATACAAACAGTAACAAAAACTTTAAAACACTTGAGCTCTTAAAAATACAAATTATTTCTGTATCGTCAGTTATCCTTGCTTCATCGTCACGGACAGTGCAATGTTCGGTTAACAAAATTTCAACCAAATCCAAGATATCATTTGAAATTTAAGAGAACAACGAAAAAATTCACTTATCAACAATAAATCAATGCGATAAAGATTGTCAAACTTAAATTAAAAAAAAGATGGATTTGCAATATGAACAATTAACTCTAAATAGAGGAAAATATTGCATATTTAATCCAATGAAATGTAAACAAGAATAATAAGTTTGTAATCAAAACACAAACTGGCTTAGAAAAATGGCTTGATCATGAATGAATTAATTTTTTTTATACCTTTTATGGTGTAAATATGTACAATGTCACATGCACTTGTTACGTTATTTCTAATGGAAATGATAGAATCAACAGGTCTAAAGAGTTGTTAATGAGAACCAAACCTCCTAACCCATTTACTGTCTATGTCGAGTATAGTCTTCTTAAAGAAACAAATCTACCCGAACCTAAGAAAAGACAAATAAAGGTCTTTTAAAAAACCTGCATGTTTCATAAATAATAGACTGTATTAAGCTGAAATAACACTTTTGGGGGAATTACCATTGCAAAATTAATCTTTTAAATAAAAAAACATTTCGCAAGCATTTCTCAATTTATTGTGGGTTCACATATGTAGTTGAGAGAATCTTGTGAATTTTTTATTAACAGGGAAAGTAATGGACTTAATATTTATATATTTTTCCTGGATTAAAAAAATTGCGAAATAAATACATTTTTAATTATCACTACCAGATAAATTATTATGATAGTGAGAAGTCAATTGTCGTATATTCTATGGCAAGGAAAAGGAAAACTTGTCTACATCTCCTGGACATTATTTGAATGAATTCTTTATTTTATTTATTGATTTATTAATTACAATACGATTACAAATTATATTTTAATTATATACAAGCGGAGTAACAATGACCATATGCTCGGTGTAGTGTCACAAACCAGAGTCTCTGGTGGGAATCAAACCCACGACCCTCACGGCAATAGTCTAGCACACTACCCACTAGACTACCAGGGCACCCGTATGAATTTTTATTTCAAATAAAAACTTAGACAGTATTTACTTTAACTGGATAATATCGAAAAAACTATCGAACTATATTGTGAATTATCACAAATATATATCAAATACGTCCCAACTTGGGAGTCTAGCTTCAATTACATCTTTCCTATTACTTTGAGAGCCTTTTTCTGACTTATAACCAAGTACAGAAGCAAAATCTAATTCTACATGCAGATACTCATACTGTTCCAAAACAAATATTAGAAGAGATTTCAGATATTAATGCCATTATGTGCTATACCTTGCTTAAAAACTATCATTGCGTTTAATTTAAATTTTTAGTTTTGTAGCTTAGATTTTTAACAACGAATAAAAATACATATTTTTTGTTATAGGCAGAAACATTTTATGTCGAGTATACTCGTCTTCGTTGCAAGAAACAAAATTAAAAAGCTGAAGTTGGAACTGAACTGTATGTGTGAAAACTCAATGCACAATTATGCTATGGCGTAGAATTCCCAAGTTTGAATATTCGAAACTAGAAATTACTTTAGAAACTGTTCGTCTACGAAAGCTGGTTAACATTAATAATTTTAAATAACGAACACAAGAGGCTTTATTGTGTGCGAACGAATTACACTCTGAGAAAACGCTTGCGCATTAAATAAAATAAGAGATATAATACCGTTTGTATTTGAGAGAACAGTAAGAAGGTTACTATTTGAAATAATAATCGAATGAAGGTAGTTTTTAATCGTACTCTTGGTAAAATGAAAACTTTTCGAGGAAAGAAAAAAGAACGCTTTAAAAATTTATCAACGTTGATCGATTCAAATTCATGTTTTTTATTTATGTTAGCGTTTTTCTTTGGTAAATAAATATTTAACACTCAATTCCAAAATATTAAATAATTGGAGGAAATTTGATTATTTTTTGTGGTTTTTTTATTTCTGATTCCATTTGGGTTACGCAAATTTTTGAACAAATTGAATAGCATAAGGAAAAATGTCGAGTCGGCAAAGGCAATAGAAAATTCTTGCCTTAAAAATATCGTGATATGTACGCACAGCAAAATGTTATCGTTATCATATATTTTTTTAACATACATATATGTTTTGCAATGCGTTGAGGCGCATATTTGTTGTTCTTTTCTTAGGATAGGTTAGGTTAAAGGGTAGCTTCCCGTTCACAGGCAAGTTCAATTGGTGGCCGTATGTCACATTTTGTTACCCAATGTGAGGTAAGCCCCTTTAACATAATCGTTTCATCTACCCCGAGCTTCGGATGTAACCGGCCACCATGCACAGATCTTCTGTCACCCAAATACCGATGACGACTGTTCTGAAGTGCAGGGCACTCTTATAAAAGGTGTTGTACTCGATTTCATTTCCTCTACACCAAGACAATTTCTGCAGCAATCCTGGTGGGGCAGACCAAGCTTGTCAGCGAAATTTCCCCTGACGGAGTGTTAGGATTACTGTTAGAGTGCGAACCTTTCTATTTTCTTAAATTTTCACATATTTATAAAAATTAATTTTATTTTAATGGACTGGATCTTTATAACTCTATAAGCTGCTTTTTAAAAAATACGACTTTGTAGTATCTACTAGATACTATCTACGTATGAGTAATTTAAAATTCGGTTTACGTCGTTTTAATTTACGTTGCTATTTTTTGAATCCAAGCACTATGTAAATCACAGTGTTACTGTGTACGATAAACATTGCGTGATTTCACAGGTAGAGGAATTAGGTTTAATTCTAAACAGTGAATTGTAACATTGAGAAGAAATAGAAATAAAATAAGTATTTTAACAGAATATTAAAACAGTAATTAATTCTTTTTGTTTTAAATGACAGAACAAGTGTTTTAACGTAAGCAGTTCAATACAAAATTGCGACTCTCTATCTCGTTCTTCTTATATTCGTAAGAACACAAAGGTCAAAATCAGGCAATGGTTAATTCATTCATTAAAAATTGAAACTAAATGGAATATATTAGTTTATTTATCGAATTTTTAAATTCAAACTGAATTACATATTGTTACATAATAATTATGAAAAAGGAGCTGCGTGATCCTCTTTTTAAGCGAATGAGAGCCAGGGAATTAGGTTGAAATAGGAGTTTCTTGAAAAATAACATGTGTCTGACTTGACCGGTGGTACTTCCAGAGCTTCATATATATTTTAACCTCTGTTATAAAATCCTTCATAATATCTTGTTTTCGCAATTTTAAATTTTCTGTTAGTGAAGTGAGAGGCAGTTCCTCTTTAAACTCTTTGTTGTTCACACTACTTTTGTGTGCCAACGTATACAATTTGAAGTATGTAATACGAATAATAACTGCGTTATTCGTTATTCCTCTCTGCTCACACACTTTGCGTAAGCAATAACACTTGTTCGTTAGATCTGTATAGCGGAGATCTTCAAACCACTACTGTTTTCTTCACACGCAGCGCGTCTTCACAGAAGACTGACTGAATTCTTACCACCCGTTGTCTGCTTTGTCTTGCCCTTTTATATGCCCATGCTATCAGTCTAATGAATGTTCTTGAAGTGGAATGTCCAGGGTTTCGCTTTCTCGAGAACTCTATCGCTACTTCATTGTTGTTTGTATACTTTGCTTATGCTGTTTGTTGTTGCTTTATTTCTTACTTGTTTGTCTCCTTTTCTTTCATGTTGTTGTTGGTATATGTAACCAAGTTCGTTGTATATATGTGTATGTGTAGCTTTTGATTATCGTTAATGTTAAACGATGTTTTCATGTGAAATGATATTAGGTCGTTTCCATTTGCGAGTTAATATCACAAAGAAGTGATGATTCAGTAGCATACAAATGACTGCTGTCCTATGTCGACAGCATGGTACAAAGTTTATGAAACCTTTTTCCAGATACTTGCAGCGTGACGAATAGGAGCATTTACATTTTGTGTTTACTACCAGTCTTTTAAAAAACTTCTCTCTAAGCATCCTTAGACTTAAGTAGTCGCATCATGGATACTATCTCGCATTACTTTTATCTCTAAAAATGTAAAAAAAAAAATTGCTTCCGCGAATAAATTTCTACCACTTTTATTATATGTTCGTTTGCATGTAAATTCTTAGTTCAAAATTATTTTATACAAAAGTGAACACAAAGTATTTCCATGGTGTTATGGTTCTCTTCCGTTCATCTAATTGTCTGGAGTTTTAAACTTTAACACAATTATCGTGGAGATTGTATGTTTTTTATGCCCATCTGAATGGCTGTTGTTGAAGCCACAAAAATTTTTTCTCTTGTTTTTGTATTAAATTATGTACAATATTAAAAAGTCAAAACCAAACCACGATTCATTTAATAAAGAATAAAAGTTGTGTGGAACATATTGTTCTCTTTATACTGTTGTGTGTTCTAAAGGATGAGCACTTGTCTGATATTAACAATAACCAATGGGGAACGTGGTCATGAAGTTATGCAATTAATACCTTTCCTCCTGTTCAATTTGTCTTTATTTCTCTACTTACTTATTATTATTATTTTATTCTAACTGAAGTAGTTTCCATATTTCGAAATTCTCCACAGTCTTATAATTTTATGAAATAAATACATATAATCTTTATCGTAATCGTAATTGGTCACGTTGTTGAACACCAACAGACATTCGAACTAATTTATGGGACTTGAATATTATTTTCGACCGACCAGCACTTGGATACTTTTCTAACACATTTGTATTTTGCAACTAAGTGAGAATTTTTACCTCACTAAGTGAGAAATTTTACAGTTCACAAACTGTAAATGGAAGTACACTGCAGAATTTTGAAAACAGTCCGTTAGCCTTTTATACATGACAAAATAAATAAATATTTTTACCTTATAATATTGTCCGTATGTTACAATGGTATTCTGTTCACTTTTTCACAAAACACAAAAAAAAATTATGGTGTACACTTTATTTTGTCGCATGTAGTTATCAGTCGCAGCTCTCTAGAAGTAGAAATTCGATTTAAGCCATTTCTATGCAATAAAGTCAGTGAAAAAAAAACATTGTTTTGTTCGAAGTGTACACTCTTATTTTTCCGATGCTTGTTGTGTGTTGATGAGTACACATAAACCATATTCATACATATATGTATATGCATGTATATTGCATCCTATCATTCCTATATATAACACAATTCCATAACAAATTCATTCCGAACGTATTTGTCAGTTGATTCTTGAAAGACTTGTAGATTCAGTTCAATAGCGCGCCTTGTGAGTATGTGATAGATAGTAATTTTGCGTATTTTATCAAAGTCTTATGAGTTTTTGCAAATCGAAAATAGAACACAGCGCGTTAAATGACATTTGTTTTTTGCATTTTGTATTATATTTGCAAATTTATATATTTTCGAACTACTGCACCCAAATAAAAGTCATCTTCTTCTCAGTAAATGGAAGGGATTTATGAAAAAAATTGTAAGCCATTACAACTTATATCTTAAAGATAAAAGGTCTAAGGAAGCTTTTGAAAATATTACTTATATACTTATACTTATTTGCCTAAATTTTTATTTTATATACATAAATAAATGTATTTTTATAATGAAAAGTAATAAACGTTATATTTTATTTAAAGATATATAAAAACCAAAAATAACTTCTTTTTATTGGGCGTGCTTAATATAAGCAGAAAGTCGATATGATTTTCATGTTATTTCAAAACTGGAATCCTTTTGAATTAACATGAAAATTTATGTTGAAATAATATGTTTGCATCTTATTTCAATATGAAATTCAGAGTTGAAATAAAATGTTATTTAATGTTATTTTAAACATAAGATCATATTGATCCAATCATGTTATCATGTTATCTTAATACTAGTTAATGTTGATTTGAACGATATCTTAAAGTAAATTCAACGTGATCTCACTTTGATCCAACATAAGTTTTTAATTGAAAAATAGTTATTTTTGATTTAAAGTCATGTTGAATTAACATGAAACACCTATGAAGCAAAATCATAGCTGAAAAATGTTGATTTAACCTTGTTTTCGGCGTTTTTACGATGATTTTTTTCCGTGTGTACACAGGCACACTGTCTCAAAAAATTGTCCATACGCCATGCTATTGAAAGTATTTTACATTGTATTTAAAAAAATATCATCTCGTTTTAAGTCAACCAAATTTTTTCAAGATAAATAGCAGTGCATACAACATAGAGGAGAGGAATACCTCAGCGGTCATGCATTCACCTCTCATGTGGATCACCACAATGCATGCTTTTATTTTTTTCTATTCTTTAGTTAAGTAGGGCTTTTACAAGTCAGCTATGCGGATGATGTTTTAATCCTTCCTTCTTTCGCTTAACGCGGATGGCTATCACGCGCAGCATTCGCGAATAATTGCACACCAGACCGACATTTTTAGAAAATCGGATTCAGATGTCCGTAGGAACTTGTTGCTACACGGACACAAGACGAAACCGGTTCTCCGTACAAAAGAAACAGTAACTAAACTATGTCCCCAGCTACGGTCTACTTAGCCACAAGTACATGATTTTTGGGATTGTATAATCTGGGCCAGTGATAATTTGCTAAACTTGACATATATGTATGCATGTATACATCTTTACGGATAGGCAAATGTCAATTAAGATAATATCGAGGGATACGAAATCAAGAGCTGCCGGCATGGTACGGTAGGCATTAGGGATGCCAATCGGGAAATCCCGAAACACAAAAGTTTTTAAAACTTGTCCCGGGAATTTTCGGGATTGTAAATTCATACATATACACTTTATAAAGTAAGAAAAAAATTGAGTCTACGGCATAGTTTTTTTTATTTAATATTACATTGAATAACACTCATGTAGTTTTTGAAGTGTATCATGCAACAATTAAGTGAATATTCTATATAACTCGACATCGAACTGAATAAGAACCCAACTTCCATTGTTAAAAAGTTAAACGTTGCCCTCGAAGTCCAATAAGATCTATTAATACAGCTGATGGTTTAGACAATCAAATTTCTAAAGAAATAGATTTGAATGAATCACGAGTTGTTAGAGGTAAATAGTGATATATATTCTGCATATAAATAGTGTTCTTAAAAGGGTAGGTATTTGTTTCTTCACTAATGTGTTTATACATGATGTATGTGTTTTATTTTTTGTTCTGTTTTGTATTTTATAACATGTGTATTGTGATAAAGATCAAAAATGAATGAAATTTTTAATAAAACAATTGTTTTTGGCTTTTCTTATTAAGAGAAAATCCCGTAATCCCGGCAAATCCCGGGATATTTCGGGATTTTAGGATCCCGAATTGTCCCGAAAAATTTTTAAAAATCAATCCCGTTTGGCATCCCTAGGAGGCATTACATGGGTACCTATATATGGAACAATGACGCAGTGCAATATCTGCGAAGAGAATTGAAAACGATTTAGATTGCAGAATATTATGAATATATTAAAATTGAATTTGAGTGCTTTGATAAGCTTACAGCTTTATATACAGCTGAAAAGAATATATACATACATATATTCCTTCATACAGAACATATATGTATGTTTGAATTCCAATACAGCTACGTTTTAGTATTATGATAAAAGAATTTTTGAATAAAGTACTCACAATTTGAATATGTATTCTTGTTCGATTAGGGTTTTGCCAAACAACAAGAGACGATTTCCACAAACAACATTCACAAAAAACATTTCCAATTGGACGTCTGAAGAAAAAACAAAAATTTATTTCATTAGAAGATTGAAAAGGTGTGTCGATTACAACGTAGACTACGTAAAAGTAAATTTGAATAAACATATCTGAAGTGAATGTATTTTATAAAGGAAGTGTATTGTGAAGATGAAACTAAATTATAAAATCAGAAAAAGGAGAATGAAGTCTGATAGTTTTGAAGCATAGTGGGTAATGTTGTAATCTGTCAATGTGTTTTTGGACTGTGGTTTCAATTCTTCCCAAAGACTAAAATAGCGAAAATCCTTGAATTAAATCTCATCCGCCTCATTAGAAGCGTTCTGAAAGAATGCTTCGGCGCGAAGAGAATTGACTCGTACGATGAAATCGTGTTACAAACAAATCTGTTTTGATGAACTCAACATGTTTTACTGTATGGTGTTCAAAAGATAGTCAGAATAAACGTGTTGATACTTAAATTATAGGTCCATAATCAGACATGGCTTCGATTAGAATAGCACAAAAAATTTTTGTTTCTAACTTTCATACATGTGGCTATTGGCTTTTGTCAAGAAATTGCAAGATGTACTCCTATTGTAGTCATTGAATCAGTAGGGTAACTGAAGGTAATATGGCACAGGTTAGTGTAATGTCGTATACTAATTTTTTTCTTAACTAACAATGTAAGAATAAGGTGAACAATAGAATTAACTTGAGTTATTCTTGGGGCCAGCAGACATTCAGACATCTCCAACAAAAGGAACTATGAAAAAATATTTCATCGATGGCTTCCTCTCAGCAGATTTCCACTACTCATGGATACAATTAACACACAGAACATGAAGGGTTGTAATGACCAATTATGTATGAAATATTGGAAAATAAATTTGATCGACTCCCAACATAAAATGTGCACATGGAAAATAAATTTGTTAGATAAATGTAGAAGGAGCCGCGACATTGGGGACGATGTACGAGCAGATGAACGTACGTTATCTTTTCAAATTGATACACTGAAATAAATTCTCAAAAATTTTGCTGTATTAACAGAATGCACTTGAAGATATTGATCAAATGACTTGATTAGCAAACCTTAAAAATGTTTAAGTTTTAGAAAGCTCCCTGGAAAAGTACGAAAGAATGCTGATATGTTAATTTAATTTGCACTAAAGAGAATACGCAGGCAGGCATGTTTGACAATAGAAATACCAAAAAGAATACTCAAATTGAAATTCTATCTGGAGATCATTCTGAACGCTCTAACAAAAGAAGAAGATAAAAAGGTGATGAAAGAAAAGAAAGAAGTAAAGATAGAAAGAGATAAGAGTATTTCAAGCTCTATGATTACTGACAAATGTTGCATGAACTTAGAGAGCACTCACAACCCTCTTTTTATTATGAATGTTCCGCCTTGTCCGAAATAAGGAAGTGCTTTCGTGGAATCATAACACCTGTAGCATAAACATAAACTTATGGTTTGTTAAATAAAGAAATAACCTCAAAATAACAGATTAAAATAAATATTTCAATCGGAAACAATACATACTTATGGATTAGTATCAATTACTCGCTTCTTAGAGATACTTATTGTCGATGAAACCGAAACGAAAAATTGTTTCAATCATCTAGACATCGTCAATCATAACTTCAGTATTAAGGTAAGAAACAATGCTAAGGTATAAAATAGACACACAAAAATATGCAAAATTTGTTTAGTTATCTCTACAACAAATCATAACTTTCAGTACAAGCAGAGAAGTGCTGTAGTTGATGTTCGATGTAATTTTGTGTTTTTCTAGAACAGAGCGATAGGAATTTATCAGAAGGTCTCAGATTTTTCTTACACTTTTAAAATACGACTAACAATTTTCATATAAAACAACACGTAATATTTCATACACCATACATTACAAAAAATGATATATTTATAGATATCTATGTACATATGTATATTTATTGTATGTATGTATGTATAAATAATTGGCTCCTTTTTATTATGACAATGTTGTTTCCACAATAAATTTTTTGTCGTTTTTAATTATTGAAAGTATGTACTCTGGAATGCCTTGAAAAAACAATGAACAAAATAAGTGGAACTGTAAGCTATTTACGTCATTTTTTTGGTTGCTCGTTTCAACTGTCAGCTTTTGGCTGTGTTCCTTTATGAATATCATTTCACCAAGTACTAGTATTTTTCGTTCTCCCTGCAAAATGATACAAATGGAGCACATACGTAAACTTTTATAACCAATACGACAGTAACAAACACAATAATTTTTTATTACAGTTTTTATGGTTAACTGTAGTCCATTGATGTCAAGGATATACTTTGTTTATCAAATCTTCGGGCTGGTTTTCCAGCGTGGGGTAGTCGTGCTTTAAATGTGCCTGATATCGAAGAACTTGGTGAGTACAGAGACTGCGTTCACCTGTGGCGTCACAACGGGCCACTATGCCTGCTCAAGTGAGCTTTTGGCATCAAGGTTTGCACGCCGACTTAACGTAACCTATTATTAAGTATACATACACCGCGATACATATGTGAGTACGAATTCAAAAAAAAATTATATAAAAATACAGTGAACTCGCAGAGATTTTCTTATGTTTCCGATTGGTTTTTTTTATTATATTCTCTTTTATTTTAATTACGTTTCATCAATTTGTTGATACTACTTCAGGAATTGAGTGCCACAAATCTAAGGCTTTGCTTCTGAATTTTCGCACGTGGAGCAAACTTTCCACAAGTAGACATATGTTTTATCAGCACAACTTAAACTCATCAGCGTGGTAAAGCTGGTCTTTGCACAATCCCAGCTCTTTCATTTTTTCTCAATTTTAATTTAAATGGGTTCATTAATTGCGATTGCGTATATAGTTTTTTTCCGCAAATTTTCAGCTTTTATTAATTTTTATATCGAAAATAACATGATAGGGGTGAATGTAAATAGAACAATTCCTTGAAAATTTATGTTCACGTTTGAGAGCTTTCAACTTTTGTTCACCTTCACGATAGTCAATGTAACATAAAAAAGTGCTCTTATTTCACGTTTCTCGATTAACACGTTGTCGCGAGTGATCTAAACTGTGTAGAGTTAAATTTAATTTTTCATTCGCTGGCTGACGAGTTGAGTTAAGAGCTAATAAAGGGTTGGAATATTGGAAAAAGACATAAATAGTACTTAAAAGGTAATATTCTTTACTTTTTAAAAATTAAAAAAAAATATATTTATATTTGAGTTTTTTTTCTCCACAATATTATAGTTTTCGGAATGTCGGAATTGGTTTTGAAATTCTCGGAATGTTGGAATTCCCATGAAAAGTTTTAGTTGAAATATATTAAATAAGTAGTAGAACTGTGATGTTTACTACTTAGTACTAATTTAAAAAAGTTCAAAAAGCTTTGAGTAATAATTTTGTGTAAAAAGTTAAAGAAACAGTAGACAGGATTACAAACAGCTTCTCATACCAACTTTGTTGCCATTTTTAATTACGATTTTATTCACTCTCAGAGTTTTTTTTTTCAGAAGATTGCTAAGAGGATGTAGCAGAAGAACTATTTTTTATATTTCGTTTTGTTCGAGATGTCCGACATAGGACTTGAACTCCGATTACACGTCTCACTATCTCCCGGACAACTAATTGACAAAATATGCTTTACTTAAAATATAATTAATTGTTTTCAATACCTGTTGTTTAAGCTTTCTTTTATTGGCTAAAAGCAAGTTTTAATAAATGAAAATTTTCTATTTTTGAACTAATTTACTTAAAAGAAATATCAACGCCTCCCTTCTATAACATTCTAAGTCGTAAAAGTGTGTTTTGAATTATGAGCTCTCAAAGATTTCGCGCGACATGCGACTATATGGGTATTCGAAGTAGATTTTTGCCTATAACTTCGGAACGGATTGGCGCATCTTACCAAATTTTGACAGTATTTAAGTTAGAGAACGCAGAATTTAAAAATGCAAGAACATTAAAAACTTTCTAAGTACACTTAGAACGTTATAAAATGGAGGCGTCGATATCATTGCCTAAGAACATAAAAATTAATTAACTTTATTATTCCTTTTGTCCGTGATAGTGTGCAGGGAATTCAAAGCAGTAAATTTCGCGTCGCTTATGAGAATTCAGTCTTGTGTAGACCACAACTTTGCGCCTGGGCCCGCAATCTAACCCGAGACAACAAAGTGTTTTGACTGAATAGCCTCTTGGATATCTTACACGAGCTATTTGATCCAACGTAACTCATGTCATTTGTCTAATTTAGATTTATACAATAGAAAGATGGAAAATTGGACATTTCCGATGGGCTTCACCCAGAAAAGCCGTGGAGGACATTTGAATGAAGTTATATTTCACACATAATGTCAATAAGTCTTTCAAACGAAAATTTATTGATGATATTTTACACACTCTTTGTATATAATTTATTAAAAACAATGACTTTTTGTTTATTTTATTTCAAAACAAAAACCCAAATGTTATTTGCGTCAACAGATATTTATATTTTTTTTTAAATATTACTTTTCTCATTTTGCAGCATGCGCAAGGAGGCGAACAAAAGGAATACTATAAAGCTCTATACACCACTAAACATTCACCATATCGAAAATAGTAATCTTCAATTGAATTGATGTGGACAAAAATCAAGCAACTATGAAAGAACTTGTATTTGAATCATCAGTCATTCTTGCGTCATCATAAAGAATGGTTCAAGTTTCCCATCATCTTGACTCAAAATGCGAAAAATTTAACAAATAACTTAAAAGCTAACGACTAATATTTCAGTACTTTATATATTATATTAAGTTAGTTATTTATATACTCATCTAAAATGATTCAATAATTGAATTATTAAATTTCTAAAGTACAGTGAGCGCCATAAGTGAGTCAACACTTTTGTTCTTAAGTATAAAACAGTTTTGTCTTTAGGTATAAAAAAGTTCCTTTATCATGAATTGTTGTTTTTGTTTTAACATTTTATAAGTAATAAATAAACGTTTTTATTTTTGGAAATTTATTCGACTATCCTCATTTACTTTTCTCGCTATCATAAGAAAATTAATTATTTCAGTGGTGTTTACCGTCTTTTGGAGATCAGTGTATATTCTGGCTAAAAATCTGGAATATATTCAACATTACAAGTGTGTATAATAGTTTGCTTAAATGTGGCCATGATAGCTGTATAATGCTACAGAACACATGATTTGGTTGAAATAGCAGCTTTTTAAAGTATTCATCTGAATGTTTCCGAATTTCTATTTTTGATTCTGGTTCTATTCGTACGATCTGGTTTCGCCGTCTGTGAATTTTGCCAACATACCAGAAAAAGGTTCCACAAACGCGAATTTGAACATATTTTGAATTACTAAGACTTATTCTTCATAAAATTATCCACATCTCTATCAGGAAAATTTCTTCCTGTAGGTGTGTAGGAAGCTTCCATAAAATATAAACTTTCAGATGATAAAAATGACTTTCAAGGAACAAAATTTCATTTCAATTTACTTATTTATGGCACGCTCTGTCGAATGTTTGAATATGAAAAGGAATAAGAAGTTGAAGATGGTTTGTTCAATAGTGATGACTGAAGCAAAATAGGTGGAACACTTCATTTCGCATTTATTGATGGCGTTGTTAGGCATCAGAAGTTCTCTAAACAGTTTTGACGGTGTCATACTTATAGGACTGTTTGGTATGATCTTTGCTAGGTTTAATTATAATTTCAAGTAAAATAACTGTCCCCTTTAGGCAAATATTCAAGTTATCAAAAATACAAATTCTCACGTCTCATATCTTTGCTGACATTATCTTTAAATTAAGGCAGAGAAGTGTGCGCGGAATCCTTTGAAAACTTTGTTGTAATGGGGGTGTTGCAAATTGCAAATCGTTCTTGTTACTGCACAGCTCCTAGATTTTTTATAAACAAGTTACTCTACTCAGAATCCCTTTTCATTCAATTATTTGTAGAGTTTCACAAATGTGGCTTAAATATAACCAGTCTTCTAAGTTTTATATACGTACACTGCAATAAACAATTCGACTTTGGAGTAGATTATAACACAACGTTCTATATTTCAATATTTCTTAAACCAAGTTAAAGGAGATAACCTTATCAGATCATTTGCACCGCTAAATTTTTAGTTGCCAGTAGGACACTACGAAATTTTTGATAGAAGCCCGTGCTGCACAATTTTCTGAGCACTTAATAGTTAGGAACTGTTAGAGTTTTCCATTTGAACGCAATAATTCCAAAATATCCCACTCGAGATATCAGAGATTTATAAAAAATTCTGTATTTTGTACTCGTTATTCGATACCGAGCCAAGTGAGTCACTAAAATAATAAATCTGACTTGTTATTGTCATATAAGGATAAAATTAGTTTCCAGATAGACACATGATCCGACACGTATAGTTTAAGTTTTGAGTAACACTTTTAATGTTTCTTGAGTCTTGGTCTTCGAAGACGATGCAATTGATTTTATTCTTATGAATTAATTTTTATATATGCTATGTTTGTATGTAAATGGAATAGGGAAATCTTAAAAGGAATGAAAAATTAAAAATATTAAACAAAAATTTGGACCAAAAAAATGTAATATTATTACACTGTCCGACAATGTTTCGAAAAATTTAGTATAGCAAATAACACAATATATTGTACATACATATGTATGTTAATAACAATTACTGTTGTTATTCTTTGGAATTGTAAACGCGTTAAAAAACTACTACGCATAAAATATGCAAACATATTTGTGAGAGCACATGAATGTTTTTAAAATAAAGTAAAAATTAAAAAATTGAACTTTTTATGTCCTTTTTATCGGAAAACCAAAGGTGTTCAATACTTAAAATATTTGAAGACTAGTATTGATTGACACTAGACTCGTGTGTCACTTGATATTATCACAAATGAATTAAAATAAATGTTTCAAAGGTCTGTAGTCGCCGTAGTCTAGTAGGTAGTGTGTCGGATTTTTAGATGTAAGGCCACGGTTCAAATCCCAGCTCAGACATCAAAACGAAAATATGAAAATAATATTTCTTCGGCGACTTCCTCTCAGCAGATTTCTGGCAAAAACTCTGAGAGTAAATAAAATTGCTATGAAAAGCTTCTCAAAAATCTGTCGTTTGGAGTCGACTTTTAACAGTATGTTCCGTCACTCATGTATAAAATTAACACACACAACATAAGTGGTGTGAGAAGCTAGGTCGTAATCCTGACTGAAGGGTTGTAATGACCAATTACGTTATGTATGTTTTAAAGATTCCTCGTTTAACAATATTATACAATTACACGTGAATATATAGACTTGTACCTACGTTGTTATTGTCTTTAGTTTTCATATAAAAGCAGCAGCAATGATACTTCAACTTAACAAAGTAAAATGGCAGGCAATAATAAACAACTTATGCCAGAGCATCATATCAAAAAAGGCTAAAGGGTAATTACAGAGTAAAGAGGGATTATAATGGATTACTGAATGGATAACAAACAACAGTTGAAAACAAAACTTTAAAGCACTGTTAACACACACACAAATAAAGACTAGAAGTGTGAACACCTTAACAGAATGGCAAAAACTTTCTTTCAAGTTGATTAACAAAAACTAGACTCTGGAGAGTCTCCTCTTGTTGCTTTATAATTTTTTTCTCCTTTTTGCTTTAATTAACTCTCAATGGTGAAATAACAATAAAATTAAAATTAATTGTTTTATACACCAACCGATACACTAAAAGTGGCAGAAACTTAAGAGCTGTAATGCAATTATGTAATTATTTTATTACGAAAAGTTTAAATGGATCGAAAATTATAATAGCAAAGCTTTCCTTAGCAAGTGATATTAATAATGAATTGAGCATTCATTGGAATTGATCATGAATAGTTAATTTGATTACAAAATAAAATTGTTAGCCTTTGTTTCTATTACAGTTTATTTTATTTTTACATAAGGAACACATTTGCATCGGTATAAAAGGCCGTTTGCGGTGTAGATTTCAAAATTTATTAACTATACAAACCTATTTTCGTAGTCCGAGATCGATACATGATTATTATCTGAGAGCGGGTAGATGCTCTCAGTAAATTCTTCAATATCTGGAGAATTTCATTGCTTCCTACTTAAAAAAAAAATTAAGAAAAAAACATCGAAACTTTATGTTTCTGTAAGAATTACAATTCATACCACCCTTTTCAGTTTCTGATAAACAGACCTGCTATGTCTGATTGGTGCTTACATAGATTCGAAAAGAATCATTTGAATGCATTTTTTTAAGTTTTATGTTCTCTACATATTTCATTCGAGATACATAGGTTTGTACTTCGCCCAAACAACTTTGTTAAAGCATACAAAAATGGTCTGTTATATACTCTTACGCTTGTTTACTTGAATACCCTACTCATGTATATGCATCGCATATCCATACCTCTAAAGCTAAATTGATTATTAAATTTTTATACTTCCACAGTACGAGCATTACAAAAATATGTTTGTATGTACTCGTATATCATAATTATTACTACTTTATGCATCCATGTGCTAGTGTTTATAAACAAAAGTGAATGCTATGCTAGTGCTGACGAGTCGAAATCTTGTAGGCAATCCTTTTGTACTTAGTAAAGGTCAGTTAAGACGTACTCTACGTACGACATGTCCAATTTTTTTTCAAGACAGGGAATGGCATTAAGGGTAAATATGGGTGAAAATTTGGCAGTCGTAAGATTCTTCGTATTTTTTGAAACTGTTGAAAAAACCATCAATCTAAATTAGGTTAAGGTTGACTATACATTTATCGTGTAAATTTTCTCAAGTTGTTTTTCAATTCTTCTCTGCTTTGTAGCCCTTAACCAAAAATATACTTTTTATGATATTTATTGAGTTTTTTTTTATACGTTCTGACGGCTTCTAATTTATGACTCATATAATAGTTCAGACCTGATAAGTAATTAACGTCAGCCTTACAATATGTCTTGTTATACAGCATGCTAAGATGATGATGCTAGGTTTTTTTATTAAACTTTTTAGAAAAATACTTTCAATTCAATTTACTCACTTTTTCTAAAAAATTTCAATGCAAATTCTCCTTTTTTTCTTCACCAATATCTGTACTCTTAAGCGTCTATTACACGATCGAACTTCTCCTGAAAACACTACCTTATGGCCGACTTTTCATCTCGTTTATTAGTGCAAAATTCGTTTTTGCAAACTTGACCAGATGAATATGATAATTTTTTATTTTTTTTGCTTGATAGTGTTATAGAAAAACACTCCCTCTCGTTAGGTTGTGTTTGAAGATGAAGACTGTCATGAAGAATCTACTCCGTCTTCTTATTATTGTTTTTCTTGTTTTAGAATTAAATAATGTTTGTTGGAGTCGATCTCTCTGAAGATCAGGGGAATTCCTAAATAGATTATTTGTAGGAAATTCAACTCTCACAATATTTAAAAGTAGATAGCCCTAATGAAAATGGTTATATTAAACTGGATTCGAACATAGACTGCTCGGGTTAGCAGTCGGGTTTGTTACAATTTGACATACAATATGAAACAATTTTATAAACCAGTATAGACAATTTTTAAAATTTTAGCTTAAAATTGCTTCGTATATGTAGTGTTAGATTACCGCACGAGAGCTCAAAAATAAAATAATTCTCTCTCTCAAATTTTCTGAGAGTAACTAATTATCATGAAAAATCATCTCAAATTTGTGAACTCAATTCGTCGTCAGATAATAGGTCTGGCCACTCACAAATAATAATCACACGTAATCTTTACTAAAGATTTGAAATCGCCAATAGTGCATGTATACATATATGTAAGTTTATAAATCAGAATTTTAGAATGTCTGAAGACCACTCTTACCGACAGTAGTAGTCTTAAGATTAAGTTAAATTTAGGTTAAACTGACAGCAGCTTCAATGAGCACAGTTCAATTCGTTCCTGTAGTCCTTTTATAACACCGTTTCCGTCATATAATTTTAGCTTCTGGTTGACATCTCCCTACCAACCGTCTTTGGATAGACATGCTTTGTCACAAAGTTCTGACTATCAAAGGATTCTTCCTATGCGCGGGAAGATGTTCTCCCTCGTAGTGCTGCTTCTACAGAAGTCGTTATGATGTATTGCCAATCTTCTGGCGTGAACAATCAGCTACTAGTGTCACGTTATCACTGCTGCGAGGTTCCTCAGATAGAATCAAAGCCTGTTCTACATATATCCATGTCGGGTTAGATCATGTTGGTTATTTGTTTAGTGCAGTTGTTCTGAAAAGATTCCCTCTTCAATCTGGATCCATTAGTGAAAACTTAAATGACGTTGCCTGGCAGTTGTGAAATTTTGAAAGCATATTCAAATATCATGTAGTCGATAGCTACATTCAGATCAGCCATACACCCGACTTGACATAACCATAGATTCTGTACTTCCATACTTTTAATGCGCTCAGTCTCACTATCGCGCCAATTGTTTCGCCAATATGCCTGGTGGTAGCCAGATTATTAAACAGTGCCTTGGATGATGTAGTCCTAATGGCACCTGCTACCATGATAGCCACTATTCTCATATACGCTCAAACCGAATTTGAAAATTCCTAAAGTTAATAAATTTTACTATATACTATAGTTCTATAGCCAGTACACATTTTTAGAGCTAACAGCTCAATTCAGGCCTACTGCAGTAGCCTTTAGTGGTTCTGGGTTGTGTATTTAAGTTCCACAAGTAGTCTTAAAATGTTGTATTAATTTGTACAACAAATCGCATGTTAAAGATTAATGCTACAAATAACAACTACGCATTATATTTGGGTGAAAATATAAAACAATAAAATTAGAATAAATGCCATGCATATGTATGTAATGTATTTAGGTGTATAAGAACTTCAACTCCACAATAATTTTAACTCAACCATGTAGTACACCTAACATGACCATACATATTTGGTCATTACAACTCTTCAGCTGCTTCATTTTTATCGACGCACTATGTGGCATTTTGCCTGAAAACCTGGCCAAAATTAATAGAAGTGTTTTATGAGTTAATGGCTGGAATTTTTTGATAGTATTAGTGATTATTACGCCCAAGGATGAACCCTACTGATTTTGGTCAAATCGGTCCGTGATTTCGCCTATCTCCCATACAAATTCCCCTCGAAATTGAACTTATGTACACATAACTATGGTAATTATGCAACAATCATGATAAAATTTAGCATGGATTAGTTCTGTGTACTAAGAAATCATGTTGCAAAGTTTGGTGAAAATCGGATCACATTTGACTCTAGTCCCCATATAAAGTCCCCTTTAGAAATTAACGTTTGGGCTTATAAATGGCTAAAAAACATAGGTGTCGTGATGAAATTCGGTATGAACGTGTATTTTGTACATCTAAATCATATTACCAAATTACCGAACGACGGATTTTTATTTATTGAGAAACTTTTCATGGCAATTTTTATTTACTCTCAGAGTTTTTGCCAGAAATCTACTGAGAGGAAGTCGCCGAAAAAATACTTTTTGTATTTTGTCTTTGATGACTGGCCTGGGGCTCGAACCCAGGCTTTTGCGTCTAATAAGCCAACACACTACCTACTAGACTACGACGGCTTCAAACTTCATAGTATTTATTTTACATTATTTAATACTTAACTTAAAAATACTTAAAAAGGGAAACTAACTACAATCTTTAAAATCGTTATCATTTTCATCATCAATGTGAGGAAGGAGTAATTCAATAGTATCTGATGAAAATGCTTTTCTATTCCTTCGCAATTTTTGTGTACTGCAGCTTATAAAAGGGTCACTGCTTAAAAGTAACCTATTCAGGACATCTCGATTGGTATCGCTTCTACTGAATTTCCTCGCATAATTCGTACGCCATATGGCTTTATTGCCTATGGTTTTATTACACTGCGTCTAATTTTTTTAATTTTTCAACAAAAAGTAAAATTTTCAAAAAATCGCCAAAAATAATTGCGCAAATTTGCGCAATTTTTTCTTTTTGTTTCTGAATGTAGAGAGTTCATATTTTTTTGTGGTATATAACATTAAACTACTAAAAACTACTTTCACCTTTAAAATCCTTATCTTTTTTTTAGGAAGGGTAAAAAAATGTGACATTTTTTATTATTTTTAAATTTTGAAAGAATAATTTTAACATTAATATATGAGATATATATATATATATAAAACTGAAACTAGCAGTTGAGCATACCTTTCAAATAAAAAAAATCAATATAAAACCTCTATTCGTTTAGCCACAAAAAAATATCATATAAAATTGCAAAAATACACCAAAAACGAATTAAATTTTCTTTACTTTCCTGACTTTGACATCGTCTCACATCTACAAATCTCAACTTAAAGTCGTGAAAATTCACTATATAATGCAGAATTTCATTGTCTATCGAACTGCATCCTCAGTTTCTTAAATTTCTTTAAATTCATTTTTGCCTTTTTGGCCAGCTTTTCAAGGTAAATGCCACATAGTGCGACGTTTCGCTGGCTTGCGTCAGAATTTAACACGAAGGACTGATATATAAGTTTAAGCTTTAATATTTTACCTAAGTTCCCTAAACCTATTTTACTTAGAAAAGATTGGATTAAATTTACAAGACTGAGAGTCGGTCAGTGCTTATTCTCTCGTAGACATGTTATTGAAAAGAATACACCACCACTTTGTGATTGCGGTCAAAATCTGAATGTTTCTCACATATTTAATAAATGTAGATTATGTCATCAACATCGAATTAAGAGAAAAATAAACGGAATTGAAATCCTGGAAAGTGAACATGATTTTTAGAAAGTCAAGGGGTTTTTAAAATCAACTTATATAACTTGACTTAAATCTTTGTGACAAATTATAATTAAGATAGAATATAAGTTTTTGGATTGTATAAAAGCCTATATAACCTTTTAGTGTTGGGGCTTAATAAATAAATAAGTTTAAGCTAAATTATCATAACAATATTTCACCCAAAATTTTTGGGTGCATATGCCGATGAGCAGCCACACGCACTTTTCTACCACTGCTGCTGACACTGTTTTTACAAGCACACACGAGAATCCACACGAAACTTCTCGATACCTACATGAACAAATTTTTCAACTAAAAAAGGAAAATAAGGGTTAATGGACAAATACTTGTTCTGGCAACATTACGAAGAGAAACATGCACCTCCGTTCGAATATATAATCAATTAGTGCCTCAAAACTCGCATGAAAAATATCTTGGATTCTTTCTGACAATTATCTAACATGGAAATTCCATTAAATTGACAAATATTCCGAGAAGTATCCGAAAAAGGTCATATTTTACCCAAATCCCTTAGCTCGCAACATCCTAGAGTGCCGTGATCACAATCGTTTCAAAAAGAGATCTGTACATGACGCCGAACTTCGGAAGCAGAACTTATGCCTGGTGTTGACCGGGACTAATATTTTTTTTTTATTCTCGACTTAAAATTTGAACACTTATTGTTTGTTCAGTTCTTTAAAGATACAATAAATAGATAATGAAATTATGAAATTATTCGATTTGATGGCACATAAAACTTATAATAAAAGTGAGTGCAAATAACAAAACTGACAAAAAAATTCATATTGATGTCAGAGCTGATTGTTGAACTGCATATGATTGCAAAAGTTTGCGGGAAAGTTATCTAAAAATATTAGACAATTATGATCGACGCGATGTGTGCTCGAACAAAAATGATTGATGATTTTTTGGCTACGAAATATAATAGATGTAGCACAAAAAGAAAAAAATATTCGAATTCATGAAATCGTTTTATTAAATGCAGAAATCATATGGAATTTTCTGCTTATGTGCGAATGTAAGTCATATTTTCCATGTAAACATCCTTTTATATCGGAAAATTGTATAAAACCACGTTTAAGTTATTTCTCAAAATATGTATGTTAATAAGTCAAATGACTTATAATTGTTATATTTTTGCATACAAGTGTAAATTTAACATTTTTTGATCAGTTGGTAGACGATTTGTGTAGAAAACACTGGGTTGCGTTTGAAAACATCCAAACAACCGTAGAATATGGGGATAGTTTGGTGGGGGCGTGAGTTGCAATGGCCACTGTAAGGGCTTCAAATCTAATGTTTATTGAAATATTTGAACAGAAAATATTAAAATGATAGATATGAATTTGACCATACAGTATCATTTTATATACCGTCGCGATAATGATCCGAATCACTCAATCAAGTATCTAGATGAATAGTTTGTATACAATATTGAAAAAGTAATATCTAACCAACCTAGATCGCAGATTTAAATGCAATAAATCATTTGTGAAACATTTTAAAAGGCAACAATTTGGCAGTATACAATCACTAATAACCATAATTATTGAAGTGTGGAATATTGGGTTTTTCTATGTAAAATAGTGCAGAAGTTTTTGTCGCCAAAGGTTATTAAACCCATCATTACTGAACGGACAATTGTTTGAGTTGCCACAACAAATATACTAAATTTTTTAAAACAAAGTTTTGTGTTCAATTATTATGTGCACAAATTAAACGCTAAACAATTTTATTTTATCCTCCTAAACTCCAGGTACGAATATTTACGTTCATTTATATCGAGTACTGTCACCATGGAGTCCATAATATTTGGTTTCCATAAACAGTAACAGGATTTCTTTACATATGTGTATGTATACATATAAAGTTATAATAACTATATATGGCTGTGTGCATATACGTATATATTTATGTATATGTATAGTATATTATTTTTCCATTTTGTCGTATCTTCCGTAAATATTTCGAGTTCTCTTTTATTGCGGGAGATTGATGGAAGCCTGAATCATATTTTTCTGGCCGTAAAAATAAATTTCAGTTACACTTTCTGTTGTTAGCCTTTTCTGTATTGCAAAAGATTCTACCACATTCCACTCAACCCAACGTGGAACTTTTGCGCACAATAGTGCCGTTAGTTCCCAAATACACATTCATGGATATGTTCTACATGTATGAATATGCACTCAGATAGTTTTTCTCTAAATAAAATTTTAAATTTTTAAATAAGAAAAGTAAGAAATAAACCAAAATATTTTCTGTATTTTAAAATTTGTTAAAAAAGAAAAACAAATGTAACGTGCATCTGTTTAACAAAGTCTGGATTTTAACTGAGTCTCTTAGACTTGTCTCCACAAAGAGTCAAGTAATTATAACAAATTTGGAAAAATTTTCTTCATATGTACTTTCAAAGCTTCGACACCCTTACTTGGGAAAATTTATTCAGTTTCATCAACTAGTCATTAACAGCAGACTCTACTCTCTTTTCTGCCCGCCAGTCATTTATAAAATTAACAGACACAACATAAGTGGTGTGAGAAGCTAGGTTGTAATTCTTACTAAAGCGTTGTAATGGCGAATTATGTATGCTTGTATGTATGTATGTATGCATGTGTGTATGTAAGCAGTTATAAATTATTCTAGTGGCATCAACATTCAAAGTTTTTCATCAACGTTGTTATTAATATTCCATAATTCCGGTATTTTTTTATACTTTTATTAATTTTTTGTTTGAAATGTTGTCAACTTGTGTAGATGCTGCACAATATTACAGAAAACTTAGAAGAATCAAAGAGTTTGACGACATAAATCGAAGGATTAACGTAATCTATTTTTTGTAAAATAATAAAAGTTCAATTGTAGTATCTGTGTTTAACTTTATTTAACTTCCGTTCATATCTATAATCAATGAACATACTTTTTTAACTTGAAATAAAAACGAAAATTTTAAGTAAAAATATTCTTAACAAATATTTACGTTTAATTTTTTTTCACTTCTTGGTTGTCTTACTTAACGTGATCTTAGTTGCAAAGTCGCTGACTATTGAAATAATTTCTGTTAATCGGCGCCAACACAAATATTATTTGTATGTACATTGTATATAAAACAATAATGACGATGAATATGATTTCTCTTGGAAATGTCAAGTTTTTCACTCACAGGCACATAGTGGGAGAAAATTTTGGGATATGCTATAATATCTGATTCGCCCATTTAAAACTCACCACATGCATGTAGGAGAGCGAAATCAACAATTTGCTGGCATACTTAACGTTTGTTGGTGAAAAATGTTAGGCGTTCTTAAAATTAAAATCCTTCTGTGGCATCAGTCATGGCAACTTCGACATCACGCAAGGTTCAAAAAGCGCTTCAGTAATCTGTAAATCAATTCTAATAAAGAAATTATAGAAACAGAGGAATATAAAGTAATTGACGTATTTTTCTTCGCATTTTTGTTTGTGTTGATATTTTATTTACCATGTATATACATGGAAACACTTTCTTCAAATTGAGAGAAGAACCAGCAGTTTCATCTTAAGCCGAAGCAAATTCTTGCATCATTAAAGTAAAATAAATAATAGAAATTAAAAATAATGAATAAAATATTTTAGTCACTCTGCTTACAATAATTGAAATATAATATATAATTCCATTGCAGTAAAAATAATTTTAATTACTAATAACAGAGAGGTTTATTGGTGTTAATCTAAATAAATTGTAGTTCTTTTGTATTATTAGACAGAGATTTTCAAATATTAAAGGAAAGTAAATGATGTCAGATACGTTAAGCTCAACCTTTTCATCCATGTGACAAACAGTGGTTGTTTTGTTATAATGTTATTGTCTAACTGACATCACACAAATGAACAATATCAGGCATAATTCGGTCAATCTTTCTTTTCTTTCTTTTTTCATAACACCTAAATATGTCTTGATATTGAATGTTTAACATGAATTGTAACAGTGATTGTATATCACAACGTAATTTCATCACATGTTCCGCATAATTAATGAGAAAACTACCAGCAGACCGATTGTCAGTATTTGACGCACTCTAGGCCATTCAAATGGCCGTTTATTCCTATTACCCAACAATACAAAGAAAAGGAATTTAATTTACAGTTTGTTAAAAAATGTTTTAACGTACATAGCAAAAATGGTTTGATTTTGTCATTCATGTTAATTACACTATGCGACAAAATAAAAAATATTAAATGCACGCAGCTAATGACATAGTGTAGGTTGTGAGTTTTGTTGAGTACAACTCAAACATATTTTTTTATATTTCTCGAACCCTCCAAAATTGTTTTATTTGACACAAACCGTTTCTTTGGACTTCACGCACAAATTTATTGATTATTGAGGTAAACTTGGCAAATGCGAATTTTTTTCATATATTTTCAAGTTTCTTCATTCATGGTAGCAAACTTTAATTAAAAAATATAAAATAGGTGGCGACTTTCTTAAAGTACATTCTCTTGCGAAGAGTTTCACACTTTGCTTGATAGAATCAAACAAAAATTATCGTAGTTATTATTCAAAGAGTACATAAGAATATATATAGAGTTATATATTGTAAATAAACTTTCAGTTAAAAAATTTTGATGGATCTTGATTGTTTATGGAAAATTTGACAATTTCACGTTTGAGCGAACGCCAGAAGTTGGCCAATGCTTGCGCAAAGCGAAATAATAATATTTGCAATAAACACAATAATAATCAACTTCTGGGAATCACACAAACGTGAAATTGACCATTTTACATCAAAAATTTTGGAAACTTTTTAACTGAAAGTTCATTTGATAAGATGACATACGATGCCTCCGTTCTATAACATTCTAAGTCGAAAAAGTGTGTTTTGATTTATGAGCTCTCAAAGTTTTCACGCGATATACGACCATATGTGTATTCTAAGAAGATTTTTCCCTATAACTTCGGAACGGATCGGCGCATCTTAACCTAATTTTGACAGTATTTAAGTTAGAGAACGTAGAATTTAAAAATGCAAGAACATTAAAAACGTTCTAAGTACACTTAGAACGTTATAGAATGGAGGCGTCGATATATAGACGACTGTTACACTATTTAAATAATAACTACGACAATTTTCTTCTGATTTTAAATATAGGTCAAAAATATTTGAGTAATCAATAATTTTGTGTGAAAAGATCCAAAAACCCGTTTTTGTCAAATAAAACAAGTTTGGAGGATTCGAGATATATATATATATATATATATATATATATATTTGAGATCTACTACAACCTACAGAATGTTATTATTTGGCTGTATTTTGACTATTATTTATATCTGATATGTATGTAGTAACAAAATCTTTATTTTATTTATATTTTTTTGACATTTTTATAAATAGTTTTTGTAAGCCATATTTGGAAATTAGCGGTGAATATGAAAACCATAAATCGTCAGAACTGTTTTGTCACGGAATTTTTTTTAACAAAAACTAATTTTTATACGTGTGAAGTATTGCAAGAAAATTCAAGTTGAGGGTCAAGAGAATGTTTCTGAATATAGTACTACATACAGTTACTAGAACTATGCAACTGAAAAAGGTGCACTAGGTAGTAAACAATATACATATGTATCGAGAAATCAAAATAGACTCTTGCTATGAGTCTTACGAAGAGATGTGAATAAAAACACTTGGGTATTCCCAAAAAGTTTTATTAGGCCTAAAAAGAAACGGCTATTCTTAAAGAAATGCAAAAGCGAACACCTTTGGAGTTAACTTATATTTCGGAGTTCAAAAACTATGTGAATAATATGATTTTCTTTGACGGCGCCAAAATGATAATTTACTATATTGATGAACTTAACAATGCATGACGAAAACCTTTTAAAGCTTTAGAAAGTCACAATTCATAATTGCCATGTGTTATATAGGTACATTCACTAGTTCAATCTTTTTTATTGAAACCCTATGAGCAAAACCTCAGCGTATGGGGGTTTATTTTGTGTTTGTGTAATTAAAATTTCATATTCTACCAAGGCAAAGACCATAAACATAAACACTTTCGGTAAGAACGTTGATTTTTTTTCCCATATGGAAAGTTAATAACTTTATCGGTGTGTATGACAAATAACACTGTCAGAAGGCATCCGAAAAATCATACAAATTAAAAACAGATATACGGCTAAATTGGGATAAAATTTCAATGAAGTATTTTTTAAGCGCTTCCTATCTTTAAATTTAAATTACACAACGTACGTGTATGTATTCATCACTTTTTATTCATTTGAAGGACCTACGCTACTCTACGGTTTCTCTCGATGGAGAGCATAATAAATGTTAAATTTAGCATGATATGTTAAATGTTAAATAGTGCATAAATCAGACTGAATTTTACGGGTGGCAAAAACGCGGTATTTGGTCCCTAGTCACATCACCTTCATGTGAGATAATCTTGCCCTCAAATCGCTCATGCAGAATATTCAAAATGGCAGGAGCAGTGTGAAGCGCAGCGCTGTCATCATTGGCTTTTAATTCTCATCGATGACAGTGATTGCCTGGAACTGCCAAAGAAATATGGACCGATTATGTAGCCACTAAAATCCACATATTCCTATTCGGAATGCGTTGGACGGTCTTGGTATAATTTCAAATCGAACAATTTTGTTTGTTCTCGTATAAAGGGTGATTTGACAGACTGAACAATTTTGAAATTGCTTGACAGATGTAGCTTCAACAAGATTAATTGCCATCTTGTGAATGTGGGGAAGACCCCACGCAAAACATGCATTAAATTTCAATACTTGCTGTAAATTTAAACACTTTTCCTATATGTAACTAGTACTTTTTGACATTTTGTTTGTTAAAATGTGAATACAAAAATAAAATATTTTGTTAACGGTAATAAGATAAATATAAAACAACTTGGTACCGAAATCAAAACCGAATAGATTTTTACTACGTCAAAACATTTTCTTGACAAACTGTACAAAGCTAGCAGTAAACAATGGCAAATTAATATATGAAGTATTTTGCTGAAGGAATGTTTTGAGTTCAAAAGGAGTCTCTCTTGGTGTTTCTTTATTTCATAGGGATCTTAGCGGGAACTATTTGAGTTTTCTTTTTGTTAAAAATCTCTAAAACAATATTTATTATAGGCAATGAATGCCGACGATCAGTATTTCTTAATTTTAAAATACTTAGGGCAATTATTACAACTTGCTGTTAAACTTGGGTTTAGTTAAAGGTACCTTTAGCTAAATGAAACTGTAAAGTTACCTTTAACTTATTTTAGTTATTACAACTTACAGATAAAATTTTTCAAAAATATGACAGTGCCGGAGCAATGTCGATAAAACTGCTCAATTATACAAGCTTTTTTTTAACGCAGTGGCAACCGCGGGCTTCGTTATTTTTGTGGCATATGCTCATTTTGTTTAAATTTGATGTTGCTATAATGAAAATAATATATAATATGGCAAGTTCAAACATAAAGTGACCTTTAAATCTTAAAGGTAGGATGATTCTCCCTTTAGTTTAAAGACCACTTCTATCTTATCGTCCCTTTAGTTAACGGCAAGTTGTAATAATGGCTTAATACAATAGTTATGATAAAATAATAATAATTTAAAATGGAGAATATGGTGACCACGAGTATATTTCAAGTCCCTGCTTCTAAAACCATCTCCTTTGAAGTCGTTTGAATAAAATAAAGTGAGTATGAAATGTCTATAAAATCTACAAACTATGTTTGGAGTAAGTTCTTGAAATTAGCTGCAGTCATTTGCTCATAAATGATAACTAAACTGGTAGCTCCATAATACGCAGTGACGAAAAAGATCATTACGCCATCTTCTAATTGCTCCTTCTTCTGGATATCGAAAAAATAATTAGATTCTACTCGACTATTAATATTAAAATGTTGGGTTTACCAATTATGTGATAGTCATTAACTTTTTTTGTTTTTTTTTACTCTTCAGGTACCTCAAACCTCAACGTTTTTATAACTTTATGAATTATTGTTTTATTGACTTAGATCTTGGCGGTAAAGCCAATGTTCTTTATGTTTCAAATAATTGTTTATACATCTTTAGATTCGACCAATACGGCAATAGCAAAATTATAAAGCTCTTGATCATTATTTAATCATCATCTGTGTAGTAATTAAATTTGGCAACTCTGTGGTAAATAAGTCAACATTAAACTGTAGGTCCCACCCACTACTCAAGTATAAAATTAGCACACACACAACGTCAGTGGTGTGTAGAGAATGGAATTTTAGTTAAATTTACTTCAGTGAATTCGTTCGTCTAGTTCAATCCATCAATTTTGGTTTTGTGAACAAACTACTTATCTACATGAGCTGCCATGACACATCAATTACTTGTTTTCTTTTTGGATATAAACTAACAGCAAACAAAGAGTCAGACGATTTGTAACAAGTTTGATACATATTTGTTTAAAGAAATATGTAGTACTCGTATTTATTAATCATAGAAAAATCTAAAATATTATGTTTTATTAAAAAATAGTTTAGTTTCATTTAAAAAAACAAAAAAACCAACTTTGAAAGTTAGTCGCTAAAAATATAAAAATAAAAACAAATTCAGCCTCATTTTTAAAATATTATAAAATAAACTTCGGAAAAAATAAAATAATTTTAAAATGTTACAATTGTTAAAGTACAATTCATTTATTAAATTAGTGTATTGCTCTTTCTATTAAATATTTTCAAAGCCCTGCCCATTTTTTTTTAATAGAATTTACAATGTGTATTGCTACCTTGTGCTAATAATTTAAAACACACATTAAAACGGACACCGTTGTAATATTTGAATATAAATATTTCGAGTTCTCTTTTATTGCGGGAGATTGATGGAAGCCTGAATCATATTTTTCTGGCCGTAAAAATAAATTTCAGTTACACTTTCTGTTGTTAGCCTTTTCTGTATTGCAAAAGATTCTACCACATTCCACTCAACCCAACGTGGAACTTTTGCGCACAATAGTGCCGTTAGTTCCCAAATACACATTCATGGATATGTTCTACATGTATGAATATGCACTCAGATAGTTTTTCTCTAAATAAAATTTTAAATTTTTAAATAAGAAAAGTAAGAAATAAACCAAAATATTTTCTGTATTTTAAAATTTGTTAAAAAAGAAAAACAAATGTAACGTGCATCTGTTTAACAAAGTCTGGATTTTAACTGAGTCTCTTAGACTTGTCTCCACAAAGAGTCAAGTAATTATAACAAATTTGGAAAAATTTTCTTCATATGTACTTTCAAAGCTTCGACACCCTTACTTGGGAAAATTTATTCAGTTTCATCAACTAGTCATTAACAGCAGACTCTACTCTCTTTTCTGCCCGCCAGTCATTTATAAAATTAACAGACACAACATAAGTGGTGTGAGAAGCTAGGTTGTAATTCTTACTAAAGCGTTGTAATGGCGAATTATGTATGCTTGTATGTATGTATGTATGCATGTGTGTATGTAAGCAGTTATAAATTATTCTAGTGGCATCAACATTCAAAGTTTTTCATCAACGTTGTTATTAATATTCCATAATTCCGGTATTTTTTTATACTTTTATTAATTTTTTGTTTGAAATGTTGTCAACTTGTGTAGATGCTGCACAATATTACAGAAAACTTAGAAGAATCAAAGAGTTTGACGACATAAATCGAAGGATTAACGTAATCTATTTTTTGTAAAATAATAAAAGTTCAATTGTAGTATCTGTGTTTAACTTTATTTAACTTCCGTTCATATCTATAATCAATGAACATACTTTTTTAACTTGAAATAAAAACGAAAATTTTAAGTAAAAATATTCTTAACAAATATTTACGTTTAATTTTTTTTCACTTCTTGGTTGTCTTACTTAACGTGATCTTAGTTGCAAAGTCGCTGACTATTGAAATAATTTCTGTTAATCGGCGCCAACACAAATATTATTTGTATGTACATTGTATATAAAACAATAATGACGATGAATATGATTTCTCTTGGAAATGTCAAGTTTTTCACTCACAGGCACATAGTGGGAGAAAATTTTGGGATATGCTATAATATCTGATTCGCCCATTTAAAACTCACCACATGCATGTAGGAGAGCGAAATCAACAATTTGCTGGCATACTTAACGTTTGTTGGTGAAAAATGTTAGGCGTTCTTAAAATTAAAATCCTTCTGTGGCATCAGTCATGGCAACTTCGACATCACGCAAGGTTCAAAAAGCGCTTCAGTAATCTGTAAATCAATTCTAATAAAGAAATTATAGAAACAGAGGAATATAAAGTAATTGACGTATTTTTCTTCGCATTTTTGTTTGTGTTGATATTTTATTTACCATGTATATACATGGAAACACTTTCTTCAAATTGAGAGAAGAACCAGCAGTTTCATCTTAAGCCGAAGCAAATTCTTGCATCATTAAAGTAAAATAAATAATAGAAATTAAAAATAATGAATAAAATATTTTAGTCACTCTGCTTACAATAATTGAAATATAATATATAATTCCATTGCAGTAAAAATAATTTTAATTACTAATAACAGAGAGGTTTATTGGTGTTAATCTAAATAAATTGTAGTTCTTTTGTATTATTAGACAGAGATTTTCAAATATTAAAGGAAAGTAAATGATGTCAGATACGTTAAGCTCAACCTTTTCATCCATGTGACAAACAGTGGTTGTTTTGTTATAATGTTATTGTCTAACTGACATCACACAAATGAACAATATCAGGCATAATTCGGTCAATCTTTCTTTTCTTTCTTTTTTCATAACACCTAAATATGTCTTGATATTGAATGTTTAACATGAATTGTAACAGTGATTGTATATCACAACGTAATTTCATCACATGTTCCGCATAATTAATGAGAAAACTACCAGCAGACCGATTGTCAGTATTTGACGCACTCTAGGCCATTCAAATGGCCGTTTATTCCTATTACCCAACAATACAAAGAAAAGGAATTTAATTTACAGTTTGTTAAAAAATGTTTTAACGTACATAGCAAAAATGGTTTGATTTTGTCATTCATGTTAATTACACTATGCGACAAAATAAAAAATATTAAATGCACGCAGCTAATGACATAGTGTAGGTTGTGAGTTTTGTTGAGTACAACTCAAACATATTTTTTTATATTTCTCGAACCCTCCAAAATTGTTTTATTTGACACAAACCGTTTCTTTGGACTTCACGCACAAATTTATTGATTATTGAGGTAAACTTGGCAAATGCGAATTTTTTTCATATATTTTCAAGTTTCTTCATTCATGGTAGCAAACTTTAATTAAAAAATATAAAATAGGTGGCGACTTTCTTAAAGTACATTCTCTTGCGAAGAGTTTCACACTTTGCTTGATAGAATCAAACAAAAATTATCGTAGTTATTATTCAAAGAGTACATAAGAATATATATAGAGTTATATATTGTAAATAAACTTTCAGTTAAAAAATTTTGATGGATCTTGATTGTTTATGGAAAATTTGACAATTTCACGTTTGAGCGAACGCCAGAAGTTGGCCAATGCTTGCGCAAAGCGAAATAATAATATTTGCAATAAACACAATAATAATCAACTTCTGGGAATCACACAAACGTGAAATTGACCATTTTACATCAAAAATTTTGGAAACTTTTTAACTGAAAGTTCATTTGATAAGATGACATACGATGCCTCCGTTCTATAACATTCTAAGTCGAAAAAGTGTGTTTTGATTTATGAGCTCTCAAAGTTTTCACGCGATATACGACCATATGTGTATTCTAAGAAGATTTTTCCCTATAACTTCGGAACGGATCGGCGCATCTTAACCTAATTTTGACAGTATTTAAGTTAGAGAACGTAGAATTTAAAAATGCAAGAACATTAAAAACGTTCTAAGTACACTTAGAACGTTATAGAATGGAGGCGTCGATATATAGACGACTGTTACACTATTTAAATAATAACTACGACAATTTTCTTCTGATTTTAAATATAGGTCAAAAATATTTGAGTAATCAATAATTTTGTGTGAAAAGATCCAAAAACCCGTTTTTGTCAAATAAAACAAGTTTGGAGGATTCGAGATATATATATATATATATATATATATATATATTTGAGATCTACTACAACCTACAGAATGTTATTATTTGGCTGTATTTTGACTATTATTTATATCTGATATGTATGTAGTAACAAAATCTTTATTTTATTTATATTTTTTTGACATTTTTATAAATAGTTTTTGTAAGCCATATTTGGAAATTAGCGGTGAATATGAAAACCATAAATCGTCAGAACTGTTTTGTCACGGAATTTTTTTTAACAAAAACTAATTTTTATACGTGTGAAGTATTGCAAGAAAATTCAAGTTGAGGGTCAAGAGAATGTTTCTGAATATAGTACTACATACAGTTACTAGAACTATGCAACTGAAAAAGGTGCACTAGGTAGTAAACAATATACATATGTATCGAGAAATCAAAATAGACTCTTGCTATGAGTCTTACGAAGAGATGTGAATAAAAACACTTGGGTATTCCCAAAAAGTTTTATTAGGCCTAAAAAGAAACGGCTATTCTTAAAGAAATGCAAAAGCGAACACCTTTGGAGTTAACTTATATTTCGGAGTTCAAAAACTATGTGAATAATATGATTTTCTTTGACGGCGCCAAAATGATAATTTACTATATTGATGAACTTAACAATGCATGACGAAAACCTTTTAAAGCTTTAGAAAGTCACAATTCATAATTGCCATGTGTTATATAGGTACATTCACTAGTTCAATCTTTTTTATTGAAACCCTATGAGCAAAACCTCAGCGTATGGGGGTTTATTTTGTGTTTGTGTAATTAAAATTTCATATTCTACCAAGGCAAAGACCATAAACATAAACACTTTCGGTAAGAACGTTGATTTTTTTTCCCATATGGAAAGTTAATAACTTTATCGGTGTGTATGACAAATAACACTGTCAGAAGGCATCCGAAAAATCATACAAATTAAAAACAGATATACGGCTAAATTGGGATAAAATTTCAATGAAGTATTTTTTAAGCGCTTCCTATCTTTAAATTTAAATTACACAACGTACGTGTATGTATTCATCACTTTTTATTCATTTGAAGGACCTACGCTACTCTACGGTTTCTCTCGATGGAGAGCATAATAAATGTTAAATTTAGCATGATATGTTAAATGTTAAATAGTGCATAAATCAGACTGAATTTTACGGGTGGCAAAAACGCGGTATTTGGTCCCTAGTCACATCACCTTCATGTGAGATAATCTTGCCCTCAAATCGCTCATGCAGAATATTCAAAATGGCAGGAGCAGTGTGAAGCGCAGCGCTGTCATCATTGGCTTTTAATTCTCATCGATGATAGTGATTGCCTGGAACTGCCAAAGAAATATGGACCGATTATGTAGCCACTAAAATCCACATATTCCTATTCGGAATGCGTTGGACGGTCTTGGTATAATTTCAAATCGAACAATTTTGTTTGTTCTCGTATAAAGGGTGATTTGACAGACTGAACAATTTTGAAATTGCTTGACAGATGTAGCTTCAACAAGATTAATTGCCATCTTGTGGATGTGGGGAAGACCCCACGCAAAACATGCATTAAATTTCAATACTTGCTGTAAATTTAAACACTTTTCCTATATGTAACTAGTACTTTTTGACATTTTGTTTGTTAAAATGTGAATACAAAAATAAAATATTTTGTTAACGGTAATAAGATAAATATAAAACAACTTGGTACCGAAATCAAAACCGAATAGATTTTTACTACGTCAAAACATTTTCTTGACAAACTGTACAAAGCTAGCAGTAAACAATGGCAAATTAATATATGAAGTATTTTGCTGAAGGAATGTTTTGAGTTCAAAAGGAGTCTCTCTTGGTGTTTCTTTATTTCATAGGGATCTTAGCGGGAACTATTTGAGTTTTCTTTTTGTTAAAAATCTCTAAAACAATATTTATTATAGGCAATGAATGCCGACGATCAGTATTTCTTAATTTTAAAATACTTAGGGCAATTATTACAACTTGCTGTTAAACTTGGGTTTAGTTAAAGGTACCTTTAGCTAAATGAAACTGTAAAGTTACCTTTAACTTATTTTAGTTATTACAACTTACAGATAAAATTTTTCAAAAATATGACAGTGCCGGAGCAATGTCGATAAAACTGCTCAATTATACAAGCTTTTTTTTAACGCAGTGGCAACCGCGGGCTTCGTTATTTTTGTGGCATATGCTCATTTTGTTTAAATTTGATGTTGCTATAATGAAAATAATATATAATATGGCAAGTTCAAACATAAAGTGACCTTTAAATCTTAAAGGTAGGATGATTCTCCCTTTAGTTTAAAGACCACTTCTATCTTATCGTCCCTTTAGTTAACGGCAAGTTGTAATAATGGCTTAATACAATAGTTATGATAAAATAATAATAATTTAAAATGGAGAATATGGTGACCACGAGTATATTTCAAGTCCCTGCTTCTAAAACCATCTCCTTTGAAGTCGTTTGAATAAAATAAAGTGAGTATGAAATGTCTATAAAATCTACAAACTATGTTTGGAGTAAGTTCTTGAAATTAGCTGCAGTCATTTGCTCATAAATGATAACTAAACTGGTAGCTCCATAATACGCAGTGACGAAAAAGATCATTACGCCATCTTCTAATTGCTCCTTCTTCTGGATATCGAAAAAATAATTAGATTCTACTCGACTATTAATATTAAAATGTTGGGTTTACCAATTATGTGATAGTCATTAACTTTTTTTGTTTTTTTTACTCTTCAGGTACCTCAAACCTCAACGTTTTTATAACTTTATGAATTATTGTTTTATTGACTTAGATCTTGGCGGTAAAGCCAATGTTCTTTATGTTTCAAATAATTGTTTATACATCTTTAGATTCGACCAATACGGCAATAGCAAAATTATAAAGCTCTTGATCATTATTTAATCATCATCTGTGTAGTAATTAAATTTGGCAACTCTGTGGTAAATAAGTCAACATTAAACTGTAGGTCCCACCCACTACTCAAGTATAAAATTAGCACACACACAACGTCAGTGGTGTGTAGAGAATGGAATTTTAGTTAAATTTACTTCAGTGAATTCGTTCGTCTAGTTCAATCCATCAATTTTGGTTTTGTGAACAAACTACTTATCTACATGAGCTGCCATGACACATCAATTACTTGTTTTCTTTTTGGATATAAACTAACAGCAAACAAAGAGTCAGACGATTTGTAACAAGTTTGATACATATTTGTTTAAAGAAATATGTAGTACTCGTATTTATTAATCATAGAAAAATCTAAAATATTATGTTTTATTAAAAAATAGTTTAGTTTCATTTAAAAAAACAAAAAAACCAACTTTGAAAGTTAGTCGCTAAAAATATAAAAATAAAAACAAATTCAGCCTCATTTTTAAAATATTATAAAATAAACTTCGGAAAAAATAAAATAATTTTAAAATGTTACAATTGTTAAAGTACAATTCATTTATTAAATTAGTGTATTGCTCTTTCTATTAAATATTTTCAAAGCCCTGCCCATTTTTTTTTAATAGAATTTACAATGTGTATTGCTACCTTGTGCTAATAATTTAAAACACACATTAAAACGGACACCGTTGTAATATTTGAATATTAATGTTTACATTTTTATACCATTTACCTCAGTATCTGTTTGCATACATATGTACATATCTTCTTCATTATATTTTAACAATGATGAATCAGCATGCAATGCTATTTTAATCAAAATTTATGGAATGGTTCCAACAGTAATGTAGCACGACTGTTAAAATTCTTTCATTTTTTTAACATTGTTTTGCTTTCATAATAAACATTATAATTGTAGTTAATAAAACTTTAATATGCTGCACATTCGAAGTTACATGCATACATAGCCCCAAAGGGGTATTAATTATAATATTATATGGTGTAGCTTGTAAATTTTTTGTGAAGATTTATTTTGTACACACATTTCTTATTTTCTTTTTTTATTCTTTGTTTTTGATATTATTAAGGAAGGAAAAACTGAAATTTTTCTTTAAATTATATAAATTCAGTATAGAAATTAAAAGTTTATTTTACGCTTTTTTAGAACAGTAAGTTCAATTTTTCAATTAAAATATATCAATAGAAAGTAAATCATAGTTATGGCAATGACTTTTGACTGAATATTTGAACAAATGAGCTAAACACGGCACACGTATATTCAAAATTAGTATAGACAAGCAGTTGAAAACATACTGACTAACCTCCATACCACGATCATCGTTCTCAATGTAACGACTAAATTCAGTGGCACAACAAGCCAAAAGACCAGTGTTAACATTTTGACAGAGAACAGGGGAATTCAAAAGGAACGGTATTTCAAAGGTATGATCACATGAAATAAACATGAACAATTTGAGGCTGTTCGGTATACACTAAGTTACAAGGCTAAGCTAAAATGTAACACACGATGCTTTGGAATTGCGATTCAGTAGACAAAATTATAATTGCACTTTGGATCCACTTAGTTATGGGGTCACTCGAATATACTTATATGGATATGGAAGATGACATTCACACAAAGCACCACTTTGTATTACATTGTCCCATTATTTTATGGATCACATTTTATCAGACTTTACTCATCTAGAAGTGGATTGAAAGCAATTGTGAAAAAAGTGATGAGCATTTCCTTTTCATTTGCATTTTATATGGTTAGTTTCTCTCATTTGTTAGAGCAAACTGATCTACGCTATGCCTTGGCCAAAACGGCAACTGAATAGAATAAAGTGTAATAATAGACTTCTTTGAATTGACACTCTCTGCTTCATAGAAGAAGTATATAGAAGATTACGAAGAAAATAGTGTTTCGTGAAAAAATATATTCTCTCAATTTTCTCAGATTATCTCGAACTTCTTTAATGAGTTTTATAAGTGTCAACAACAACTCTTAGCTCTCTTTGCAATAAGCTTTCAAAAGCAAGAGTGCGTCTGTTGGACAAGTTTTAAAAATTTTCGGATATGAGTAATCCAGGTCGATGTTAAACACACAATTTTATTACTTGACAAAATTGCGAGGTTTACCCATGTGTAAAACGCGAAAGTATTTTTAAATTACTAAAAAAAAATTTTATGGAATTATATTTATGTTTTTAAATTTTATTTATTTATTTGATATTGCTTGGCAAACTGACAAAAAATTTCAGAATTTTATTTCCAACATTTCACATTAATGGCGAAAAGGTTTATAGTATAAACTTTATACTGAGCCGATCTTTACACAAAAACCGAGACGCATCCGCTTTAAAAGAGACAGCATAAAAAAGCAGCTTTTGATGATGTTGTTGATGCGAAATAATGTTTCTAAATGAATGTTTTCAACATATTATTACAGATTGACGTATAGCAAAATTTCTCAATTTTGCAACTGAAAATGCAAAAATAAATTGAAAAAGATATGTATATTTATGTGTAATAAATTTGGACCTTCTCATTATTTTTAAAATTCATAAAAATAAGATTTCATGCAGGACTAACGATATGCTCAAATTACAAAATTTCTGCTGTAGCATTTTCTATGCGGCGAGACAAAGTCACTACTTATGATGGTCTCCCGCTCATGTTATAAAAATTTATTTTATTTTTTTTTATCTCAAATTTATTTTATCTTAAATTTTGCTTTGAAAAAGCACGTTTTCTCTTTCTCTGTTATAGGTCTGATGAGTGCCTCCTTGGGCCAAGGCTATTTAGCTTCTCGTGTTTACCTTTACGAAAGACCGCATACCTCGATTAGGAAATTTAATATTTTCGTTTTCTTGCAATATTTAGTCAAAGTGCTGCCTTGTTGTAGTTTTTCCCATTTTGAAATATAGAATTCGAAATTATACATTAATTCCTTGTAATATTCCCATACATATTTTCAATGTATGTAAGTATTTTATTATATTTTAAAAATTTTGTTACGGTTTAAATTTTATAGAATTTTTATTTTACCGTCTTTTGTTCTCTAAAGATATTAAAAGCAATTATAATTTTTTAGTTGCCAATATGGCAACTGAGGTCCAATTGTTGTCCGTAATCGAGCCATAAGTTTTCTTTGGTTGAACGTATTGACCAAACCAATGATTTTTTGAATAATTGTGGATTATTGTATGTATGCTGCATGAATTTATATTTACTTTTAAAATTTATTTATGGTATTGTACTGATTCCTTTCGAGATCCTCAATTTTATAATATCAACGATTTCCATAGAATTTTGTCAAATTTATGGACATTTTTCGATAGGGGACGGCGTATCCAATTGTACCACTCTAATTTTATAATTAATGATTTTGAAAAAAATATGTCTTGTTAATTAAATGCCATTTAATTCTTTCCTAATGTCGTTGAAAAAAAAATATTGTATGCCAAATAATAATAATTACTTTCCAAACTTCTTTGCCGTTCTAATTTCATATACACTCATCAATGCATGTCATCACTTTGAAGTATAAAATTATTTTATTTTTTAACCCTAGAAACGGCCCTAACTACCTCACTAAAATAAGTACATATTTTATTATATTTTTAAATTTATAAATGTGCTATAACATTAAGCGTCTATTACTTTTTTTTGGTTATATTTTCCCTTTCTTCTACTGCTATGCTTTTTACAATTTCAATTTTAAATTTCATACTAATTTTCAGTAAACGAACTATCTGTCTAGCATTTGCTGGCAACCGGATGACAGTAAATTAAGCACATCATACTGTTTCTACTGGTTGTGAAAAATTCCATTTCACAACCTCAGCTTACAGCTTTTATATTGCCCACTGTGCGAGATGTATGCATTTAGAAAAACCATAAATTTGGTACATATGTTGTGTTAACGGAAATTAAAAAGAAACTTACACATTGCTACACATAATTTTTGTTTGCAAAATTAGGGAAAACAAACCGTGGTTGTATCGTATGAGCATGAGTGTGACAAAAACCTTAGAAAAAACATTAAAAAATTGAAATTTTGGTGGAAGAACTTTTTTCTTACGTTTTGCCTTTTGGCAAACATTCGTTTATGGATGCATGCATTTCTTTTACCCATTTGGAATAGGATTTTTTAAATATGTATTGTTTCTTTTCTTATTATTTATCATTAAATTGCATTTTATGATTGCAGCATTTGATACCACTGAGAGTCCAGTTGTCGTTACTCGGAAGAAGGCGTTTTTGCAGTGGATACTAAATAGGTAACATTTTAAAATTTTTAAAGTTTGTGTAAATATTTGATGGAAGCCTGTTGGTGTACCATTTTATTTTCAATGAGCAGGCAACACAATTCGAATAAGAACATAAGACTGTTTAGCAATTGGATTCTTCTGCTCTACTTGCCTGATCTATTTTTCCTCTCACAATTGTTGCAAAATGTTTTTAGTATTTTTACATTAAAAAATCTCACATCTGTATAGTAAAATAAAATGTTACTTCATTTCAATTCTAAGCACGAAACTGGCGCAACCAAAAATTACGTTCATAAAATCAGCAGCAATTTGACCACATTTTCAATTCTCAAATTCCGAACATATCTGATTCGTTTCTTTAATAAGAGCAAAACAAAAAAACATACAAACAGATTGTATAAAAGAGCACGCAAAAGAGTTACTACAGCAGATGTGGAACGAGATCGTAAAGACGAATAAAAGTTTTTGACTATTACTCATACTGTAGGTTAGGTTTTATTCATAAAAACTTTGTCTTATTTTTTCAATTTTATTTTTATTAAAATTCGTTTTTGTTGTTTTTCTTTGCTTAATCGTAATACTCACATCAGAGTCAGAAAATTAACATCGCTATGCATCGTACATTGAAACAGAAAATACTTTCAAATTCCATTGAAAAGCTTGAAGGTAGAGATCAGATGGCAACTACAATTCTGTGGAGCCAGATTTTTTACACCAAGAGATGGACTCTTGTTTGATACAATATTTACGATGGGTTTGGAAGTTATATTGAGTGGATAACCAAATTACTGACAGAAATTACCAGATGTTACTGACTTTTCGGCGACCAAACATATGTCCAGAGATATATTGACAAGATGAAGCATCACATGATGTCTTTAGGAATCACTCGCCGACTCCAAGTCATTTTTTAAGAGGCCCTCTACTCATTGCTGTTCCAGGAGAGAATAATAAATCTTTTGGTGAACATATCCTTACAGAAGCGCTGGGATCAGCATTAAGCCAAACAACAATCATTTGCTCTTCTTGGAAAAACGAATATATTATCAAGTTGCAGCATAGAAACAAATGGAAAATGGGTAAAGAACAACTTGAAGCAGAATGATATTGTCATGAGATCTAATGCCAGCTATGGAGTAGCGATTTGGTAGGTATTTGAAAATGTTCAAATTTCTCTTACAGCGAAACTATGAACTTTTCTATACAATCCCGTTATTTTATTTAATTTTTATATTAATTAACAAAAAAAATTAAAAATTCTCGAAAATTATTTATTCAAGTAAAAAAGAAATTAAAGTTTTACTCTTAAAATTACACTGCCTCAAATAAGTCTACGTACGTCAAGCAGGCGATTACCAGATTTAAATAAAGTAAAATTGTTTTATAAGCTCAATTTGTGCTTATAATAACTAAATACAAAAATTTTGTTTAAAAACGATTTGAAAAGAATAGAAAAAGTGTCAAACAATTTGAAATTAATATGTATTTCAAATATTCTTATTTTAATTTAAATATTCATTCATATATCGACGCCTCCGTTCTATAACATTCTAAGTCGAAAAAGAGTGTTTTGACTTATGAGCTCTCAAAGTTTTCACGCCACATACGACTATATGTGTATTCTAAGTAGATTTTTCCCTATAACTTCGGAACGGATCGGCGCATCTTAACCAAATTTTGACAGTATTTAAGTTAGAGAACGTAAAATTTAAAAATGAAAGAACATTAATGTCGATATGTAAACCTCACTCTACTTTTCATTTTCTTTATTATTATTCTTATAAGAACCGTAATTAACATTTTGTAAATTTATTTTGTTTTTAATTTATACATACATACATAATTGGTCAATATAAACCTTCAGTCAGGATTACGACCTAGCTTCTCACACCACTTATGTTGTGTGTGTTAAATTTTATACATGAGTGGCGGGACCTACTGTTTAATGTCGACTCCGAACGACAGATTTTTGAGAAACTTTTAATGGCAATTTTATTTACTTTTATAATATCTGAAATTTGTAATTTGACCAAGAGGCTTCTGTAGATGGTGGTAGAACATTCTAGGCACTTTACTTTTACCTTAAGAGAGGTGGAAGGTGTAACAAACGGTAAACTTAATAAATTTATTTTATATCAAGCTACCAATATAGCTGATTTGAAAGTAAAACACAAAGCCTATGAAAAAGTTTCGAAATTAAATGAGCTGTCAAGCCTTAACAAATTTATGTGATATGAGGTAAGAAGAAAGAACCTAAAGTTTCATCTAATTGTAAGTGCGCCCTACTGCCCTAACACACAACCAAAATGTTTCAAATATAATGAGACCGGTCTCAAATCGAAGGGTAGAATACGCGAAGGCAACAACCTCTGACAGTACCTTTCACATTTTATTAGGACACTGGCACTGGCCTCCTGTTAATATTATCTCAGGGACCAATAAAATTTTAAATGATATGTTATATTATGGTCGATACTGGTAGAGATGTTAGTGGTACACGATATGATTTACTGTTGCAGATGAGAACTTTAAACTTAAGTGCTTAAAAAGGAAGATTATTAGAGTAAGGAATAAACAAATAGATGGAGTTAGAGTTCCAATTAAAGTTTATGAGGAGCGTGAGCATGATATCTATTACTCTGCTATGTATACATGTAGGTAATGGTATACTAGAGTACTTTGACGCGTTTATAAATGAAATTGGCGCGAATTTCTCACTAGAGTCTGCGAAATTAACAAAGAATTTGCTGAAATACTTATTATTTCGGATAACTTTAATGAGGTTGTGAATCACTTTGGATGTGAGGTTCGTAAGGGTATATTTGAATTTGTAAGCCTAACTCATTTCCAGTTAAAATTAGTATTTCAATACTATATACATATAAAACTTTCGCATAACAGCGTTATTCAGTTTGATATGTATACGATACATGAGAATGACCTCGCATAAGTTTACAAAAAACACAGAGTGTATGGATGTGTATGCTATCAACGCCAAAAAAAATGGGTTCACTCAGATCACTAAAAAATATAGGAAGCAGAAAAACACTTTTCTTTCAGCACAATATAATCGCAAGTTTACATGCAAACTCATTCCGATCCCTATTTAACTTTATTATACCTCCACATACATATTAAATACATGCTGATGTAGATAAATTCGTATATAGACAATAAAATACACACTCAAAATTCTTATCGTTCATTCTCATTTTATTATATTTAACAAATTATATGCTTTTTATGTATGTTTGAAAGTTTTCTCTCGTCACCTGCTTTGATATGTTGTATGGAATAGGTATTATATCAAACTTTTTTGTACTTTAAAATGTATTTCAGAATGATTACATTGGCGATATATCGTACCTCAACCAACAACCAACCAACATAACAGAATTATTGATCTTACTTCCTACAATTTGCAATAAAAATTAATTTCTCTATCAGAAATTGTGTGCCAGCTACGATTACTCAATTAAAGTGTTTTTTTAATTTTTGGCTTAAAATATGTTTTATTTTTCAATATAATCTTCCAATATTTCACTCCTATAGTCTACCGGCTTTACACAGAATGATTCTGGAAGGTCTCAAAATAGACAACACTGCCTCCGTGATTTGATCGAAGAGGCTTTTCAAAAAGAATGTTTTTAGAATTTAATAGGACCCAAATGTGGTGAGTTCAGTAGACATCCAATAAATTCATTCAATTTTGTCACAATACTGTACAGGTGTATTTCATGCACATTTGTAATGCGTGTTTCTAGATCACTGGAAGTTGATTCATTTAAGAAAAAAATCTAATTTCATCAAAATTGTTCGTGCCCATTGTCATTACCATTGTAGATTGTGCTCCCTTATGAAAGTACAGAATTTTAATACGTTGTAGCAAGTAGCTTAAGAATCTATAATAGCCCACAAGTTTTAAAATGTACTATAAATTCTTACAAAAACGACATTTATGTGGTTAGACTACGATAACCTGTTATTTAAGACAATAGCCAGACTGGATGTAGATTTGACAAAGTTAAAGTCCTTTAATAATAAATTTAGTTGCAACAAATGTTTTATTGGTTTTCGAAAGCATTATATATGTATTTAGAAGGATAAATTCATAGTTCATTGGCAGCAGTCAACCTATCAATTTTTAAAAATCATTATTGATAGCGTCTATACAAGAATTAATATTTTCTACACGAGTAGTAGCATAAAACTGCATGAACATTAAATTTAGCTAAAATCGTTATATCGTTTATATATTTTTATATATAGAACAAAAGAGGCCCTAATGTTAATCCCTAAGAGACACCTCGGCTAATATTTAGCGAATTTGAAATGTTGCCATTTGGACGAACTATTTGAGATCCGTTATAGAATAAGCAACACTACAGGCAGAATTTGCAAATTACAAGGTTTACGCGGGCGTGAAAGACTAAGCTGCCTTATCGGGCGGCGCATACCACCGTTGGCCCGCACTAGACAGCCTCATGTGGCGGCGGGTACCACTGGTGGCCCGCACTAGACTGCCACATCAGGTGAAGTGTACTACCGGTGGTACGCATTTGATTTTGCTATTGTTCGGTACGTAACGCCAAATATTTAGATCTCTAACACTTCTACTACGGAAAAAGAACACTTGAGATTCAGGCTATATCAAAAGTATTTATTTTTAATAACAATTATAATTACTAACGTTCCTGTTCTATTTTCACGGTAAAAATTAAGAATATTTAGCGAGGATGAGACGAATTCACGAAGAATCGAAAAAAATTTACACAAAACTTTACAACTTTGTCTATGCTGCCTAATAGCTGCCGTCCGATAGAGAGAAAAGCACTAAGTGCAGCCGCCAGTGGGCGACAAGCATGAATTACAGGGCCGGAGTGAACGTCTTAAAGCAGATTTTGGAACCTTTTTACTAGAAGTTTATGATCAATCGTATTAAAAGCCTTGGTCTGTTCTAGAAAAATTAAAAACGTTAATAGTACGTAGAGATTTTAAAACTTTTGGTAAACATGCGGATTTTTAAAGAGCTTTTAGATCTATGAGCATGCTGTTCTAAACACTGCCACCGCTTAAAGGCATTACCGCGCTTATTAATTAGTTGTTTTATTTAAGTTCTAAATCAAGGTTGCTGTTTGAATTTGACAACTTTATTTTTGAAATTTTTCTTTAGGAAGGACAATTGGTTTTTATACTTTCCAGAACATAATTTACATAAATAATCGGTTATCATTACAACCCTTCAGTTGGCATTACCACCTACCTTCTCAAACCACTTATGTTGCGTGTGTTCATTTTTTACATGAGTAGCTGGTCCTACAGTTTGAAGCCGATTCCGAACGATAAACTTTTGCATGGCTATTATTATTTACTCTCAGAGTTTTTACTAGAAATCTGCTGAGAGGCAGTCACCGAAAAAATATTTTTTTATATTTCCTTTATTGTAAATGTCTGACCTGGGGTTTGAACGATGACCTCACGTCTAAGAAGCCAACGCACTATCGACCAGACTACGAAGACTTCAACGATATCCCCGAGACAAAGAGGACATCGCAATAATTCAAAAGAGATTGTAACCGGTAATATTATTACTTTTAGATCGAGAGATCTAAGATCTAAGATTTTAGAAGATTAAAAATTAATTCGTGACGTTGTACGCATTCGAATATAGGCAGATACCATTTTTATTGTACTTTTAGGTTAGGATATTGCGAAAATTTAAAGGTATGGAGCATTCGATGATGGCGTACCAGAAACAGTTAAAAAAATGATCCTAATTTTCCTTTTTGAAATTTTAAAGGTCTGTGAAATAATCGAATTCATCTTAATTACAAACTTAAAGAAAAATTACACACAAACAGTAATACATGTGGTATGTAAATGCATGTAAATGTATAGTATATTCCTAACAGAACCTTAAGCGATATTAATAACTCTTCAAAAGGAAACAATTCGATTAAAGTAGTGTCTTAAGAAATATTTAAAAACTTAAAAATAAATTGTATCACCAGCCGCAATTTCAGTACTCGGTTTTGCACATCACTATTACTTTCTAAACTCGATAATGGTCGTTTTCTTTTGTCCTCTTCGTAAATTCAAAAAATTTTCATCTTCCCTTTTTCGTCAAACAACTCACATTCCTCCGTCGGTCAAATGATTCACTATATTGTTCATTGGTATCCCCTTCACTTTCAAATAGTTTCTCTTAAATATATTTCGATTATATTTGATTTATGGTATCTGTAGATTCTAATGAATGGTTTGACATTTTGGGTATAATAATGTGGAAATACAAATTTTGTGATTTGCAAAATTACATTAAACTTAAAATTTTTACTGTATACTCGTTTAGAGTAGAGTTAAACAAATATAGCACAAGACAGCGAAATATTTCACTTAATGTCAAGAATGTCCAATCCAAAATCCGGGGTCCTCTTTGCCTGGATCAAATGACTGATTGCGGTAGTTAGGGCATATTACATATATTTCTCGGTAAGAAAACAAATTACAAAAGCGGGTACATCTTGATAAATAGATTCGATGAGTCTTTAATTAAAAGACGTAAAGGCAAATGGTAACGTGATAATGTTATTTTCAAGAGAATTCTGATAAAAAAACTTAATTTAATTTCTTATGGTAGGTTTAGTGTTAAAATATAAAACAAAACAATATTTTAATTCTGGCAGCTGAAAGGAATATTAATGGAAGAAAATATTTGACAGCAATCAGAATCCATAACAACCCCGATTAATATGTATGTATGTTTCTATTTCACATCCTATTTTCATTTTTGCAACAATAGCTGTTGGGAATCCACATTTAATGTTAATTCTGTTTATTTCTCACCATTATTAAATTTATCAAAATATAATTTATGTTTCCTGTTTACTTTGGTTTCGTTTAAGAAGCCGATATTGAGATATTGGCTTTGAGAAAGTTAAGTAATTCTAAACGTCTATCTAATTAATCTATTTACGTTAATTGCAAAATGTTCAATTTTTTTAAATAATGTTGTGACTTGACATCTGTACTCTATTAAACTGTAGACATAATTTTGAAAATTAAAACAATTTTTTAAAATTAATTATTTGAATACTGACAAGTTCACTACTCCTTATTTTATTTAATTACTGAAAGAGAAAATAACTCAAAACAATGTGTATTAAATTGATTGTATAAGTTGGAACACAATATAAGTATACATTAAAGTGAATATATTTATATGTTCAATTGTAATTCAAACTTTAAAATATTCAAGATAAACACATAGAAATGTGAAATAAAACGCGAAAAACATAAAATTTCGAAAAGATATTTAATAAAATGATTGATTATATGAACTGCGAATGTCATAAAAGAAAAAAAAATCAAATCAAATACACTCATATCATTAAAACAAAAAAAAAAAACAAACAAAAACAACGGAACCACAAGAACACAACCCATATGACACAACATTCCGCTGCCTTTCGTAGAATCTCATTAGGATCCCTATGCTCATACGTTTAAAAACATTTACATACGAACAAATCATTAAGCATACAAAAGTTTACTACTGTGACTCTTAGCTTACTTCAACCAGTGCCTTTTAAAAATCTTTATTATTGTTCCTCGCTGTGCTGCGTATCTGATCTTTCTTCAGAGAACCGAATGACAGTTCGTTGCCTTAACATTACTGCAGTCATGGCTTTTGCCACGTATGCATTCAAGAACAATTTCTACAAATATTGCTATGTTCGCAATCGCTATTTTTATTGATTGCCTCTCACATAGGTAGGTAGAAGTGGCTGCCTCCTCGATGGAGTCAGGAGCGGACACACTTAGGCCACTCACAGGGCCCATTGTGATACCACAGTTTCACATTCACCCCTATTTCTCTTTCTCCTTTGACCAAGTGCTTGGCATGTGCACAGTAGGTGAGGAATAGTTTCATCCTCTTCCTCATCACCACAGCTTCTGCAGAAATCATTTGCGAGTTGTCCAAGAACAATACGCTCGCATGCGTTCCTATAATACAATGCCCCGTAATAACCCCGATAACAGCGCTGAGCCTGCTTCTTTGGAGTTTAAGCAGAGTCGCCGTGCGCCTCCTATCCAGCCTTGGCAAGATTTTTTTGCGTCGTTCTGCCCTTATCCGAAGCCGCCCACCTACTGTTGACAAGGTCCACGATTGTATTGTTAATTATAAGCCTGCAGGTATCCAAAGCGATCCCCAGTGTAGAGAATTCTTCAGAGTTCGATGGTCGTGCCCCTTCTGGCCAAATCATCCGCTCGGCAATTGCCTCTCACATGCTCTCATAATCTTTTTAATTATGTCGTGACATGTCAGGCAAAGAATACTTTGTAGAAGAATTTTACGTTTCAAACAATCGTCATGTAATCGTCGCTATTTTAGGTGTATAGAAGTGGAAATGTTCGGCTGCAGAGCGAAGTATTTAGAGGCTATCGGGAAACTCGCGAGTTAATTCCGAGCAAAAGTTTACGACATCGAAAAAACAGTACAGAGAACCCGACATGGCGATTTCAATTGACAGTGTTGACTCGAAACTAGAATGGAAAGCTGACTTAGGTCATGTCGGAATTCGGGGGAAATAACAGACGGAGCAGATTTTAGAGAAACTAGTCTCACGGTTCTGATGAAGCCAGAACATCTTAGGATAATTTTAATTTTGTTGGGCTTTGTTTAGGGGATCGTAGACTACCAGAACACTTGTTTTAGAATGGGTATGGATTAAAGTCCAATAGAGACACCGTAACGAAGACAATGAATTACAACAACACATTCTTGGAACCTGTAACGCGTTAACAAATTTCTGAAGAAAACACTTGGGTGTTTATCAAGTAATAAGTAAATAGTTAAATGAACAGGATTCTAAAGTTTTACAACGTATTGGGAAGACACCCTATATGAATTGAGGGGTTACCCTATATAGACTGAGGGAAGAACAATAATTCGTCAGATCGTAGTGCTTTACTACACAACAGTAAGTTCATTGATGCAGAAAAAACATCGATATATTTTGTGATAAATCGATATATCATCGATGCTTCCTTTCTATGCATTGCATCGAAAAATCGATATATTTTTCTAATGTGCTTCAACACATAAGAGTTATAACCGACAGATTGAAAATATGCGTTAAACACTGTAAAGTATGTGTATCATACATATATCTATGCATGTATTTTAAAGTTGTCATAGCTATTGTTCCTGTTTTACATAAAATAGACACACATGTTTTCGTTCCATGCTGTGTGGCTTGGCAACTGATTTGACTTTAAAATTTTTACGTCATCAAAAAGAACATAGGAAATATCTGACAAAAGAAACAACATACTGACTGACTGTCTAGCAGAACATGTTAATGGCTGACTCGTCCACAATTCACGTTTCCGTGTTTTTGTTTCATTATTTTCGTAATAATAGTGGAAATGTTTTACTGAAAGACAACTACGGCGGAGGATATAAATTGGTTGAGATAAACGGAGACCCGTATGAGCCATTTACAGTCTGACTAATATTAATTCGTACAAAACAATCACAATTAATTTTTGTTGTAATACTGGGTGCTTTGTTATCCATAATTCGGGTTGTCTAAATATTTAGAAATAATTAAAAGTCTTTTAAATTTAACATTCAGTTATTGATTTTAAGTTAAAAATAAAGGGTGTGTCGGTAAAAGCGAAAATTTTAAATTTGGTGTTATTTTTTGCGCTAATAAGTCAACTATCAAAATTAGCAGTTGCCATTTTCGATTGCTTACTCCGATTATTTAAAAACTATGTCGGTTATGGACAGAAAAATTCCTGCGCGTCAACGTACTAGTCGGTCACACTAAAACAAAAAGGAATCCGAATATATCAATGCTGTGGTTGAGCCTTAATTTTTTGAAGGTGAGACCGAAATTGCAGTGAATGTGAACGGCATTCGCTACGAAAAATTATAACGGAATTCTAGTGGCTAAAATTTCAGAGCTCTAATCCGAGATTTAACCAGTCTTCGCTGAGAGACAGCCACACCTTCGAAAAAATACTCGTTTCGTATTGTAACATTTGAATCTTCCCCTTTCTGGGGGATATAAAGAATCTGGCAGTCCCCTGGTGAGACATCTTAAGATGCCTCATGTTTTTATAACGGCACATTGATCCTTCAAACGAAAACTAACTATTAAGTTGACTGATAATATTTTGAAGCCATTTATGTGGTTGAACTGTTGGATTAGAATAGTTGGGACCGAGGTTTGTAAACATTGTTTAATAATTAATCGTATGTATAGCTCAAGAGAATATTACATTAGTTACCTACGAACTTATATGTAAACGTTATCGTATGTAGATGTCTGCAATATTCTAAACCTTACATAGAAATATCAAAAAATTTAGAAATGAATAACAAAGTAAAATAATTAAAACATGCCTACAGTAGCTATACATACTAAAGCGTTCTTATTCATTTGTTGGTGCCACCATTGCCATTATACAACCAACACAATCAATATTTCGTATTATTTAGATAATGAACAACAAAAAAAGGAAGGAGAAATTTGTGGAGAGAAGTTTAAGATTGTGATGATAATAATGGTGAGTGGTTGTTTGCACTTTGGGACATGTTGTAAAGCAATATTTTAAAGGCTTGGTTTCGTTTCCCCAACTACTAAGCAAATATTTGTTTTTGTCTGTTTTTTAGGATTTGCTTTTATTTTATTCCTTTCCTTTCCTTTTTAATGCCGTCAGATTTCAATTTCATGCTCAACTTTGTGAATATTTTGATCCTGATGTACCATCGAATATATTTTTTAGTTTCTAATGGAGGTTAGATAAGGGCTAAAGGACCGTTGGATGAAATTTTCTATTAATAATGATTTTGGTGGCGTAGTTGTTAAGTCTTTTTGCTGCAGTTTTTGTTGTACATGTTGTTATTTTCATTCCGTATCGAATTGCCTGCGAACAAGTAAACAAGCAAGAAATTTCTTTGAAATTCTAAATATTTTAAGCAATTATATTTTTAAAGTTCATGGAAAACTATCATGTATGAAGACAGTCAGATAAAAAAATTCATGGAAATAGGCACACGAAAACCGCACTGACTGCTGCTAGTAACGTATTACTGTTGAAATTCACATATCAAATCACATATTTTTGTAAAATTAATAATTTAAAGTCCTTATAGTGAATTGTCTGGATTTTATAACGCGATATATTTAACAGCATAATCTTAACCTTGCCCGCATAAGTCGCTTTAAATGCGCAATAAAATTTTTCGAATGCACTGTCTCAATTTCTTCAGGAAGAATTCTATACATAAAAAGTGATTTTTCTCGAAAGTGTCATTTTCAACTTAACGTGCTGGGTGCCCTGGTAGTCTAGTGAGTAGCGTGCTAGATTATTAGCGTGAGTTTCGTGGGTACGATTCCTACCAGAGGTTCTGGTCTGTTACACTACACCGAGCATATGGTCTAAGTTACTCAGTTCATAATAAATATGATATAATTTATAAATGTATTTTAATTAATAAATAATTAAAATTTTTATCTTTGCTTGAGACCACAGATGTATGTCTTTGATTTATTTAGCTTTAAGCTTATGTATCTGTAGGCAAAAATACCCGATATCAAATAGAACGACAGAAATTTAAGACACTCTATGTATATGTTACAATTTAGGGTAGGATAACTACCAAAGAAAGTTTATGTTGGGTTTAGTAAAATGTAACTTTAGCTCAAGTGAACTTTAAAGTCACCATTAATTTTTTTTTGTTATTATAACCTATCGATAAAATAAAGATAAGTTTTTTGAAAATATGGCAGTGACGGAGCAATATCAATAACTGTTGCCAAATTAAACAAGATCTTTAAAAATGCAGTGTGAACGATGTGTTTTTCTTTTATTAATTTTGTTTATATTTGATGTTGCCATATTAAAAATAATTGTATAGTATATATGGCAAGTTCAAAGATAAACTTAACTTTAAAAGTTACAAGTACGATGATCTTCCCTTTAGTTTAACGCTCACTTTTACCTCATTGTATATTTATAATAATAAAAAAAAAGTATCTGCCCGTTCAAATCCTCCCTTTAGTTAAAGGCAAGTTGTAATAATGCCCCTTAGGTACACAATGTGCGATTAAAATTTACAAAATTTTTATTTGTTTTTATACGATCTATATTTTTGCCTGTAATTTTTTTAAATGTACCATAATATCTTGAGGGTGAAAACAGAAATAAATGATATTTATGTACACAGTGGTGGACATATAATTAAAACATAAATATGGTATCTTATTTTTTCGGTTTTTTATATGAGTTCTTGATATTTGAACAGGACTTTTTTCACTGAAAAGATAAGTTACATCACTGAAAAGATAAGTTACATTGGATTCATACTTTGTTCTTCAATTATTCAATTCAATTATCTTACAAAATAAGTCCTTCTTTGGAGTAAGTGTTGCTTTTCAACTGGACCCATATTTAAAAAGTTTTTAGTTTTGTCATCTAACAATGTATTTTTAATACCTAATTCAGTGTGTTTTAAATGGTATTGGAAATTATTCCTAAGGTATTCCAAAGAAGATATGAAAGTAATACTCAATTTCCGACAAGCGGAAATAAAAAATAACGGTAAATAAAATTTCCCAGTTAATTGGAAAAATTGATAATGTAATGATATATTTTAATACATTTGGCAACTCAAATATTGTAACCAAAACCCCCAAACTTCGTTTAAATACACCCTAAATAAAGCTGTTTTAATTCTTGAATATATTCTATAAACTCTTATTCAATTTTTTTAATACTTTATTTCTTTTCGAAATAATATGAGTATAATTTTTTAACTGTGCTGGACGAAATAAGTTGTGAGCCACTGTACGCATACATATGTATATGTACATATGTATTGTGTAAAAGAAAAATGTTATGCTGATAAAAATAGACAACGTAAAAGTCACTAAACAGGCGCTTTGCTAAATACTTTTATATATTTCACCAAACACTGAGAATTTAAAGTTTTTTCAACAAGGAATTGATCTTTTTCCGTAATTTTTCTCCTTAAAATCACAGACATCATCGAACACAAACATCGCTACCTCGCAGCACTAGTGAATATTCTAAACCAATCCTACTCAATATAAATTTAGCTCCAAATTAAACTAAACGGAGAAGCGAAGAGGTCAATGCAGACAACCAGAATGAACAAACACTTGAGGCGTTTTTTGTTTCCGCACACCGTTATTACATTTTCCGTGATAATTTGCTGGAAACTCACAACGCGATAATTGCCATTTAAAGTTGTCGGCCGCAAAAAGAAATAGTTGACGACAAACATACGAATGTATGGCTAAAGAGATGAAGAAGAGTAAGTGTGGCAAAATAGCAAAGGCAGGGAAAAAGAAAAAGTTAAACATTTCTTTTTATTTGGCGTTGGTTAAAAATGAAAAAAACATACAATCATAATAGTAATAAAAATAATAAAAATTTATAGAATTTTGTAAACTTATCTCGTTTGGAAATCATTTATTTATTTGCTTCATGAGATCGCTGTAAATGGAAACCAAATTAAATCAGCACCACTTAATAGGTTTCATGACGTTTTTAATACCATTACTCAACATTTCAAATTGGATAATAATGGTGATAATAATGACAGTAATATTTTTAGCTATTTGAAATAAACTTTGATGTCACTTGCGAGTCAATCACGGTATTTTAATTTACAATCATTATTAAAAGAATTTTAAAAAGTCTTCAATTTAAAATTGAAATTAATATGTTGAATTTTTTGGCAATCCTAAGGTTTTTCGCAATAATAAAAAGAAACATTGTATTCAAATTGATTTATTTTTAATCAAAGAAATTTATCGATTCGCTAAATAATTTATCCTCTTCAGATATTTCTACTTATTTGATTCTCTGAGAGAAGCAAACTATATGTGTAGTTTAGACAATGGTTGCTATACTACATACCAGCCCACTCACTCCAACTGTTCACTCGAGTGAACAAATACACACAACTCTAACCTTGCCTTCCAATATGACAACATAAACGTCTCTAACAAATAAAAACAATAATCCCCAACACACATCAACATCCACAACACACATCAGCATCCATAACATTCAACAACATCACCAACATAATGTTTAAAACATCTTTTGTTTACATAGATCAGTTGATTATCGATCTCCGAGCAACAAGCAATCCAACAAATTAATATTTTATAAAATATGTGTTTACTCATTTGCTTTATATTCGAAGTTGTCATAATGAAAATAATAAATAATATAATACGGCAAGTTCAAACATAAAATTAACTTTAAAAGTCCCCTCCCTTTATGATCCTCCCTTTATGTTAACGCTCACTTCTCCCTTATTGTTCACTTATAATAATGAAAAATAATTTATCTGCCCGTTAAGATCCTGCCTTTAGTTAACAGCAAGTTGTAATAATAGCTTTTTAATTTGTTACTAATTGCATATTGAATAAAGAAATTACAATCGTTTTTTTAAACTGGGGTTATTTTGACCGACACAGTATGTGCCATTGTGATCAGCAAAATTTTTGAATTTTTAGTATAAAGTAAATGAAAATTTAATTTTCCCAATTTTCCATTTTCAATTCATATTGCGCTCAAACATCCAATTTCTTTGTATATGGGCATTTCCAGAGAAAAGTCCACCATGACTGAAAAACTAAAAGTCAAGGAAAATGTTTTTGAGACCACTATTGTTAGATAAAAATACTTAAATTTTGATAAATTATAGCTATCATAAATTGTCTTTGTCCTCGTTGTTGTTAATCGAACTCCAAAGTTGGTGTTTAATTTTGATATTTTTTTATTTAATTTTTAGTAACATTTTCTCTTAAGTATTAATTTATGCCAAATCGATTATTTAAGTGTGCTCTCATCAGAGAATATTTGTTACTACAATAGCTTGTTTAAAAAGGAAGAATGATATTAAATAAAGATCAGTTAACGGCATATTTTCGATTTCCTTTTTTTCTCAATATTTTACTGTAACGTTCGTCACGAAAAACAGGATTTATTTCTATTCCCCATGCGTTAGTGGCTCAAAGTGTTTAAAATTTTTAATTTTAATCTAGTTTACTGTGCAAAATTTAATTTTGAAGGAAAATTAATTTATATTGAGTTGCGTTATTTTTTATAAAATTTTAAAGTTTGTCACGTCACGTCCCGAAAAAATATTATCATAAGTTCTACCTAATACAATAGGATATATTGCGGCTTAAAATACATATATTACATGTTACATAGATGGAGTCATCAGCAGCTAGTATGGTGGAAAGAGCGCGTCGTTATAGGGAAAGAGTGAAACAAAATCCACTTAAATCCGAAATAAAGCGCAGAAAGGATAAAGATCGAGCCAAAAACTATAGAAGAAAAATTTTAGAATTTGCAAAAAATAAACTATTAGAGAACGTAATTGAAAAAAATCGAATAAGACAACAAAAGTGGCGCGAAAAAAAGAAAGCTGAAATCCAAAAAGCGAAAGAAAATACATCTACTAGCAACTATAATTGTAAGAAAACAATGGGGAAGGCACTGAAAAAGCCGAAAGGGCTTTGCCCCTCAATTCCAAAAAAATAACACAAATTGTAGATCTATTGTATAAAAAATACGGTACTACAATAGAGGAAAAAGAAAAAAGACCATGTTTAATAACAAAAAAAAAAAAAAAACAAATTGGAATAATTAATCATTTTTACGAGCGTGAAGATATAAGTGTTCAAGCTGCAGGACAGAAGGATACCCTTGTAGTTAACGGAGAAGTCATTACTAAACGTTTCATGCTTCTGACAATTTCAGAAGCTTACCAGGTATATAGAGAAGAGTTTAATACTGACTGTTTTGGTAAATCTACATTTTATCAATTTCGCCCAAAACACATCCAATTGTCTAACAAGATGCCACATAACATGTGCGTATGTATGTATCATGCCAATTTTGGGCTTATTTTAAAAGGCTGCACAAAAGTAATAAAATCATTTTCTACTAATTTTCAAAGTTTTTTAAAATCAGCCTGTTGTAACATCGAAAATGAAAATTGTATGACAAATAATTGTAAAAATTGTGTCAAAGATGTAAAAAATGATTTAATACCTTTAAAATATTTTAAAAATTTGGACGAAAACGTTAAATGGCAATATTGGAGAAAAGTTGATGATCGTATTGTACTAACTTACTCAATAGCTCCTTTATCTGAGCTCATTCATGAGCTAGAGGTACAGTTACCCTCTTTCAAGAGACATTTTTTTGTTAAACGTGCCCAACAAAATTATTTTCAACTAAAAAAGAACAATATTAAAGTAGGAGACATGGTATTACAAGTAGATTTTGCGGAGAATTACCGTATAGTCCACCAAAATGAAGTTCAGAGTGCGCACTTTAGTTATCGTCAAGTCACAATTTTTACGTGCGTTGCCTGGTTACCTGATTCCACTAGATCGTTTGCAATAATAAGTGATAAACTTAGCCACAACAAGTTCGACGTTTTTTGTTTTATAACGACACTTGTGCATCAAATAATTAATGAACATGGACAATTTCAAAATATTTACATATTTTCAGACGGAAGTACTTCCCAGTTCAAAAATAAATTTATTGCCCGAAGTTTGCCGGATTTCCTACACAAATTTGGTTGCAAAAACATAGAGTGGAATTATTTGTCAAAGTCTCATGGAAAAGGAGCAGTCGATGGAGTTGGAGCCGTAGTAAAAAGAAAAGTTTGGAGTATTACAAAAACAAAAAATCTGTCGTTGGAAAATGCTTTATCATTTTTTGAATGTGCTAGGGATCATGTTAATGGCGTTCAATTACTTTACATATCCTCAGAGCAAATAGAAAATTTATCTGGACCCTTAATTGAAAGATGGAATGTGAAGTGTTCTAATATAATTGGAATACAAAAAATTCATTTATTTTCGTGTGATGAAAAGTTACAAGTAAGGAAAGCTATAACAGCTTTTTCTTCTCGAATTAACATTTAATTTATTATTTTTTTAGTTTTGTTACAATGTATACACACTGAATTATTTTAATGTTATGCAAATTAATGAATTAAAGTATCTAATAACATTAAAGAAATATTTCATTTATTAAAAAAGGAAAAAAAAATAGTAAGAAATTTTTGACACATCACATCACGTAACGTCACGTCACAAATAAACTGTTGTAAAAAACAAACTAAAAAACTTTTTGTAATTTTGAAAGTTGGAAGGTAATCTAGATATACTTCAAATTCCAATAAAAAAAACAATTATCCAAAAGTTCCGCCTAAATTCGCAGAATTTTACGTTTTAGTAAAAAAGAAAAAAGGAACTTCTATTTTCGTAACATCACGTCACACACGTTAATTGCTTATACCTTAGCGCCATTGAGTTCGATTTTCCCTTCTTGGTACTAAGTATAAAGCCAGTTAAGCTCTATTTAAAAATATAAAAAAAATTTAAAACATGCATTTTTCCTTGTTTTTTATCTCATTAACACGTACGACTGTCACGTTCGTCACTATGGAAATGCCCATATTTAGCTTTTGTGTTGCAGTGTTTCCAATACGAATTGGGTTTGTGGTATTGCTGTGATTACTTCAAGCTGGCAACTCAGCAGTCAAATTTTGCAACTATGAATTTGGCTTTATTGAGTTTTAGAATCTAGAATCTACTTGTAGTTTCGAATCTTTATTAACGTCATATAATTTTAAAATATGTGGGTTAGTTTTTGAAATGATTTTTGTTCATCTGTGTCCGAATAAAAGAATTTTTTTTTGTTCTAATAGTCCTCGATGACACTGGCAGATCCTGAGAACGCATCACATTCCCACTTTGGATAACTCCTGCTGTAACTCAATTACTTCTTAATTGGGAATGGCGACGCATTAAAAAAAGATTTTTTGTCTTCGGAAATTCCAAAATTCTCAGTTTCCACTCGAGACATAATCAAATATTTTGGCCAGTGAATAAAATTCTTATTATTTACATCCATTAAAATTTGTGAGTATTCTTCCACGATTTGATGATTGATTAATATTTTAAAAGATTTATAGGAGTTACGTTAGGTTGAATAGGCAGCCGCCTCAATGGGCAAAGCTTGCTGGGGTCCTATAAAGTCTTGTCGTAACACCAAAATTACATTCGGAGATTATGACAATTTCCTTCTCCTTAAGTTCCCGAACGCCGGGCAATGGCAGAGAATATTTCCTGTGGTCTATTCTTCTTCTTCGACTTTACAACTTCGCAGTCTACAGGCGCGAGCAATCAGAAGCCAGTTTCCCGATTAACTGCCATGACGTTCTTAAGATGGAATCGGGTCATGTTTAACGCATGATTTGTTGTGATATAGCCACATTTTCGGTATACTGTTATGACTGAAGTAATTAGGTAGTGCGAGCCACAATCTAAGATTCTTAGAGGACCTAATATCCCCATAAATGCTGAAAAGAAAAGCTTTCTAAAAGTTTTAAAAACTGTGAGCGTAACAATCAGTAATCACATACGAGTATGCAACTGAGTAGAACAAATTAGAGCCGGTCTAACTACAAAGCAAACAAGTTAGAATTTTTTAGCATCAAACAAACAAAAATCAATTTAACATGCGTATCTTCTAACAAAAAAGTTGAATTTTCATACTTCCAAGTACAATTATTTTACATGATGCTTTATATTAATTGCAAAAATATTAGAGAGCCAATAAAGACTTATTATTGGCAAATCAATTTGAATACATGAGTAATTTTTTTTTGCTTAATATGATGTATTTTAAACATTATTTAAATTAAATTCTTGTAGTTTAAGTTTGAATTTAAATTTAAAAAAATATATAAACACTATTTTCATTACAATAACATTTACAAATTACAAAGGACGTAAAAGAATCCTGTTGTACATGATCATGAAACAAATGGAAATGCTGTTCTCGAAAAAAAAGTTTTTCTGTTGTTATGTGTTTGCTTTCAACGTCTCTTATGTGTTTTTACATGCAAGTTGTTTGTTTTTCTAGTTCACAAATACGTATAAATATGTATGTATGTATACATTAATTTATATGTCGATGTGTATATGACGTATGCTGGAAAGGAGTTATACTTTTGTTAAACTCCTTTACAGAATTGCTTGCAAATGTGAAATTTTGAATAAACCTTTGGCAATGGATCCATTTCCTGTGGGACCTTTCCCCATTACAACATCATTTAGTCGAATAGTAAAGGTAAACTTAACCAGAGATATTTACCATTGGATGTCAGAAGCACTATAACAGACTATGCTTCTATTGGCATTGGTAACATGAGTTTGTTAAAGGTGTGCTAAAAGAAATGAGATGAGGATTGTATTTAAATAAAAATATAATTTACATATTGGCAACCATCAAACAGCTTTTGGATTTGAATTTTCATTAAAAAAATACAGGAAACGAATAAAAAGCAGAAATAAAGGATTGTGAAATTTACTTTCTTTACTTGTATGTAAAGGTATGATTCGGAATGTAAAAATTTAATCAGATTTAACTGGTGTGCACTACGATATAAAATAACTACTAGAAATGAGGACTTAAAAAATTTGTACTGCAAGTAGACAGAGGGATTTTTTTATATCATTTCAAATTCTGGAATAATTCGTTTCGTCAAAGTCTAATAAAATTTTACAGGCTTGAAACGACCTAAACAAATTCAAAATACAAACATTATATGAAAAATAATAACGAAAATTGGGAGTAAAAATAATTAAATTTGTTCCACATGTTGTTCATTTGTTCCTGCAGTTTGGAGAAAATAAGAAAAAATTTGTAAAAGTCAGTGAAATATTTTTTGAGCAATAAAAGAATACCTTCCATATTTTTCTTTATATTATTTCATGAAAATATTGATCTCCGTTATGTCGTAAGCGTCCCATCCGGTTATTATAATCCTTTAATAAGGATTACAACCTAGCTTCTCACACCACTCATGTTGTGTGTGTTAATTGGGACGTACTACTTAATGTTTAATGTCCGAACTCTCAGAGCTTTTGGCAGACGATAGCTGAGAGGAAGTCGTCGAAAGAAATATTTTTTAATATTTCGGTTTGTTCGAGATATTTGAGTGATGGGTTGAACCACGAGCTTTCGTCTAATAATACAACACAAATAAAAATATTATCTCATAAGCGGCAATTGTAATGTTGTCTTCTAAGGCTCGAATTATAGCTATTGAGAGTCTTTGCATATTCTTGCAAAAAGTATTTCCATATTACAGAAAGTGTGATTAATTGCTCACCAAACTAACATTGTGATTAACTTCGGTTTTTAAGAAGGAAATTTAAATTGTTCATGGTACCGTAGCGTCTTGCTGACCTGCGTCGATAAATATAATTATTCGTTCGAAACATATATGATTGATAAACTGACAAAAAGTCTGAAGTTAGAAACACAAAGTTTGATCTGCAAGCAGGTTTCTGTGATATCAATAGTGTTGCTGATACTAAATGATTATAGATTGGGAGACTAAACGATTAAAGAGACCCGAAATACCACCTCAGAAATGGATATTTGAACTTGTAAAAGGCGAAAAGACTAAAACAGATATTTGAATGCCTTTGATGGTATTGACCCGCTTTAGTTTTTTTCATAAATTTTGATTTTTTTTATAGTAAAGCCGAGGCATTGTGTCTGAGCACAAAGTAAAATCTAGCCCTGTCTATAAGCATCTATTTTCCTAGTTGAGTCACAGAAAACCATCCAAAAGGGCCTCCACCATCAGTCTTTCCGACATAAACAAATATAACGATTAGGAGGTAAATCTGTCGATACACGGAGTTCACGGAGGAAGAAAAAAACTTGCTCCAGTGGTGTAAAACTATTACTGGTACCTCTTCCGCAATGAGTATAAAATTGTTTATACAATTGAAAGACATATTGATGCCACTATGTGTGGAACATAACATCGTCCAAATGCCCTCCACGTCTTTTCTGAGTGGAGCGCATGTGATATGTTCAATTTTGTACGACACTGGATAGTGAATTTGACGGATGGCATAGTTATGTTGGTTTTGAAGACCGAAATGGTTTACGGCCTGTTCGCATACACCTTCAACTTTGGAACACCTACAAAATTGTCAAATCGCTTGATCTCGGATCAACTTCATGTGGGATGACATTCCCTAAAATCGGTGGATTAGAATATCCAAGGCAGCATGGTACATAGAGCTATCGTGTTTAAAACAAACGTCGTTGGTGTCCACATTATCTAATTCACGCCAAACGAAGTTGGTAATCATTGAACTATAGTGCTCCAAGTTGACCGTGATATTTCTTAAAGATATATGGATCTATGACGACGACAGTCACTTTTTTACAATGTATTAAACGTTCATAAATTTCAGTTGGAACTCGACAATTTTGTTGATTCAGGTACCCATGCATCCAGAAATGGGCCGAATCGCTGAAGATGGTGTCTCGATGGCAATTAGAGTCAGTTGGGTAATGCTCCTGATCCCATTCAGCGAACACACGCCGTTGTAGTCTATCTATGTTCGGGTTCTAGTGAGCGAAGCAAAATCGACTACATTGGATTCTATTGCACACTTTCATGGATAGCGTATATGTATTCGACATATGTTACAATTCCTCGACGTACGGGTGTTGTTCGATCGTATACTGAACCAGTGGACTCGAATTTATCAACCATACAGCGAATAGTCCTCTCGGTATAACGTTATAACGGTGGTAAAATGTGCACGATACGTCGACGAACAAAAAACCCAGCTTACAAAGCAATTTTATTATTTGCTAGTGTTATTAAATCACCGTCCACGAAGTTTTGGTAAACCAGACTGAATAAATGACAACTCACGAAACATTTTTTTATTTGTTATTGTAAATTATATGTTAATGATGATAAGCGAACAAAACCTATCTCAAAATATGTTTACACTTCTTATTATCTGCAGATTTAAAAAAGCATTGAAACAAAAATGTGAAATGAAAGCGTTAAAAAAATTGCCAGGAGCATACATTATAAAACATGGCTTCTCCTCTAAATTCTTCAATGGGATCTTATCACAACTGTTGACGATATTAACGTTTTATGTTTACCGGTGCCAGCACAAATATTATTATGTATGTGTATATATGTATACTTATAAGTTTTATTTAAAAAAAATTTATGAAAGCTATGATGCTACTTCCTAAATTTTTACTTATCAATGTCATACACATTTAAAAGTATACAATAACGTTTCATTTCACCATCAAAAATTCACCATATCACATATAGAATACGAAATTCACCAGTTCATTACTCACATGTTTCATTAGCTCTCTCCAAATCACGAGTGGCAAAAGCTATAACATTCCTTGACAGTATTGAAATGAAAATGATTTTTGTGTTCTCAATCATAGATATTTCACCATTACGGACGGTTTAAAATACGCTTCCTGCACAAAGGGTTACATAAATTTCCTCAGAACATAACCAACAAAAGGAGTAGTTACGAAATGAAAACTTTGTGAACATTTTTTTGTTCATTCTTCTTCACGTCTCGCGTTTTCTAAACATTTTAGTCCATGGGTAGAAGAAGAATTTGACAAAATCACATAAAACTATGAAATTCTAAAATTTCCAATACAGAAGGTAGCAAAATGGATTGGATTGAGCAACAATATGCCGGTCGTATAAATTTAAATCAAGGAAGTGTGGGATATTTAAATTTGCCGTAAAATAAACAAATTGGATGACTCCTATAATTTTCCAAAAAGAAATTCTAATTTGACAAAATTAATACAGAGGCCTGGGAAGTCAGAACGATGCGTTAATAAATTTGTGGATAATAAATTTTGTTTATGAATTATGAAATCCAAATTATTTAAAATAAAAATGTCTTGCATTTAAAAATGTTAGGAAATAACATGCATTTTAAATATATCCATTGTAAACTGGAAAAAGCAATAAATAAAGAAACGGAATACATCACAATAAACCAAAAAGCATTTGTATGAAATAAATAATTCGCCAAGGTTGTATTATGTTACTGTCGTAATGTGTCATCACGCAAATGAGCAGCATCATCATTTTTATACATGAATTGTGTGTGTGTTTCTGACATAAATCGGTCAGTTGGTCGTTGACGTCTAGGTATATAACCACATGGAAATATATTTGTATGAGAATGAGTAATCAAATAAATAAGTGTGTATACAAGTGTGCATTGTAGTATAAGGCAACATAATGTTGTCGCATGTTACGCATAATTAATTATTACAATAACAAATGTTATAAGGACGACAATAAGTATACGACTCCTGTGCTATTAAACTGGCCAACTGCATTTGTGGATATTTACCGGCAAACTTAAACAAACAAACTCCCATCAATAATCGTTTATGTGATAATGTACATACCAGAGAACTGAATGAAAGCATTCGTGTTTTCTCAATATTCATATATTCGTTGCTTTTGCAATGCATTCATTCAACATCAATTTCTATTGATATTCCTATATACACTGCTGTAGAATCATATGTGATACAATTTAACTATATATTTCTTCTATCATAAAATGTTTTGCAGTCAGGTGCCTTAATATCTACAGGAGAGAGTAAGATTTGCCAGATCTCTTGGAGGAAGGAATATTATAATCCCATGTTATCGTAATCTGGAATCAGATATTCTAGACTTACCATCAGGCGTAATGACGTTACCTAGAGAGCATCACTAGTGAAATGAGGGGAAATGTAAATTAATTTTCTTATAACTAACGGTAATGTCTAATTCTAATAGCAAAAAATTAAGAAGCAGGTAGCAAAACATGTTCATGTAACATTTATATAAATAAAATTTACAGCAGTAATCAGTAGTTTTCAGGGCCACCAAATAAATTTACCGCACCAATCGGTCCTTTTCAGGACCATGAAATAAATTTCTAGAGAGATTTTTCTTATGTTCAACAGTATTTTAATAACATTTTAATTTTTAAGGTAAAAGGAAAGTAAAATTATTGTAATTCATTAAACTGTTTTGTTTGAAATTGTTTGTTTTCTTATTTCTATTAGCAGTTTTTGTCACAAATTTTCGATAGCGATTAAATCTTGAGCTAGGGTTGAGTTTTGATAACAGGAGGACAATTGTTCATCAGCCATTAAAAACTACAGCTGTATGCTTAAGATAATTATCCTGGTAAAAATCAAAAATGTGCTTCATCCAAAGCATTTTAACACTTTATACGTTTTCTTTCAAAATTTCAACAAAATGTAATTTACAGAGATAGCAGAACAAGCACCCATGCCATTACATTACATCTCACAATTTTGGGTGACCTTGATCTGGTTGGCGGTCTTCCTTCATTCACATTACGTTACAAGCATTTCTTTCTCGGCGTTTATTTCGAAAACGGTGAGTAATGTTTCTTACTGTTGGTCAAGCTATATTAACGATTATGGTAATTTCCTTTGACTTTTTCCTATGGTGTTTAAGGATGAACTTTTTAATTTGTAGAGTGGCGGTAAATATTAAAATTTTTTAACTAAATATTTAAGTGTATTAAAATAAATAATTAAGTAAAAACGAATGTTTAACTTACTTACTTACTTAATTGGTCATTACAACCCTTCAGTCAGGATTACGATCTAGTTTCTCACACCACTTATGTTGTGTTTGTTAATTTTATACATGAGTGGTGGGACCTACAGTTTAAAGTCGACTCCGAACGACAGATTTTGGAGAAACTTTTCATGGCAATTTTATTTACTCTCAGAGTTTTTGCCAGAATTCTGCTGAGAAGAAGTCGCCGAAGAAATACTTTTTGTAATTTGGTTTGATGTCTGGCCTGGGACTCGAACCCTGGCTTTACGTCTAATAAGCCAACACACTACCTACTAGACTACGGCGACGAATGTTTAACAGATCTCTTATTTTTCATAGTAGCTCACAGAGCACCATATTTATTGTGACTGAGTGCTTACTAACTTTTTACAAAATATTAAAATATTGTTTACTCTCAAATTGGTACTACATGCTTCTGTTTATTAATCAGACAATTTAAAGAAAATAATCTAATCGATTAAAGCTTCTCCTTTAGATTCCTGAGATTTTTTGTACATTTAAGGTTATTTTTGCAAGTGAACTAATTTTAGTGTGATTCACTGCACGTTTTGGAACCATACTCCACAGAACATTGCGTGCAGGAATGGCTGACTAATAGAGGCCAAATTATTTTGTTATTCCACGTAACAGAATTGTCTGGTACAGAATTTTGCTGATTATTTTACAGACAACCACTTACTTAGAACTATTTTTTGTAAAGAAAAATATTTGATATACGAATATCGGGACATGTAAAGGACGTTTATAGATTATATTTGCAAAGCTTTCTGAAATTTTGACAGCGTAAAAAGTCTGTGAAATTTTTTTAAATTTTTTAAATTTAAATTATTTTCTCATTTAGTGATATATTAGTGGAATATTTCAAATTGGCGTAACCATTTTTATCCTCACTAATATAATAAATTTTTTATACCCACTAAGACAAAAAGTTATCTGGTCATGCAGGCTAAAGCTAAATCTCAGAAACACACACAGAGTGTGTTTGTTCACTGATAAAAAAATTAATAAGAATTTAATAGTTTTTGCAGAAAATGAAACCCTATATTTCTCTAATTCAGATCAAATAGTCGCCGTTTTGCCTTTATAATACTGCAGACATTATGCTTTCCATATAGCACCCTTTACCGTCATATAAGAATATAAGAGTTTATTGTGGAAAATTTTTAACGAACTCGGTGGTAGTATGAATCAAATCAACACTGTATAATAGATGTTTCCCTGTCAGTCCTATACTCTGTATTGATCGCCACAACATGCGTTTTTACTTGTTATTCCTATGGGATAACCTACTTTGTGCATCAGTCCAAGATCCATAATTCACTCAAATTCAGTTTTATTGCGTTAAATATGATAAGATTTAGCGTTTATGACTTGCTATCTAAATGTACTATTTTTTGGGGACATAAACAAGACTGAACTATGTGATGTCCTCTAGTCTGAGCTACTTGTGAGTTCCAGTGTAATGAAGATTACGGCAATGCTTGCTTAATCCATTTTGTTTGCCTTCATTTTCTGTTTCGTTCCTTAAACCATTTAATTGGTTAGAGTGTCAAAAGCGTGTATGTTACGCAAACGGTGATTTATAAAGGACTGGAATTTGGGGGTGCCTCCGTCTGAGATATGATTTTCTATTTTTGTGATAATTGCTAAACCCGCATTTTGGGTGTAGTTTTGCGAATGCTCTTTTTACTTTAGAGAGTCTGACATCGATCTTCTGTAGTCCTATTGTGAGGCACTATATAGCGACCCTACATAAGTAACAGTGCCCCTTCTTCAATAATCTTGCAGTCAAAGAGAAGATTATCTGAGAACTTACTTACATGAATTTGTATGTTTGTTCGGCAGCCGTTTATTTTACTTTCCATAAGGTCCTTTTTTGGCGGAAATCAGTGTAATGTTATCAGCATATTTTAAATCGTTCATCTGTTGCATGTTAATTATAAACCTGCTGACGTTAGCAAAGCAAAATGTATGTAAAAAGAAGTCAAGTGATAATTATTTTTTTTCTTTTTTAACATTTTTACTATTAGTATTTTTTATATAAAAAAATATGCTTTCAAGAAAAAAAAAAAAAATAAAAAATAAAAACAAAAAACCATTTTAAAATCACGTGGTTCAAAACATTTCTTTATTGTAAATATATTTAGCTTAGCTTCTATAGACATTTTCTATTTCTTCTTATATTCTATTCGATACACTAAAATAAACTTTATGTTGCAACTCCTTAAATATGTTTGTAAAAATGCAGTACTTACCAAAATAATAAATTAAAAAAGAACGGCAATATAAACAATTGTTGAGAAATAATCACCCTTATTCTAGTTGTCGTCGTCGTCGTCGTCGTTTTTGGGTCGACATCGTTTTCTATCGTCGTCGACACTGTTTTGGTATTCTGTAACAGTACTGTGTCGACGTCGACTGTTTATCGAAAATTGTAATAACACAAAACACATTATATTTCTGTGTTACGAGCGTTATTTTTTTAAATGTTTTTATTTGTGATACAAGTTCAGATTCGAGTGATGAAAATAATACAGAAAACTTAATTTTGCAAAGAAAACTAATCAGACTGAGTGCTACTTTCGTCTAAATAAGGCGGCCTTTAAGAGTGTTCTTGAAAGAATATCTCCTCATTTAAAAGATGGTATTAAATCATCATTTACTACAAAAACAATAAAATTGGCAACGACTTTAAGATTTCTGGTACAGGGTTCGTACCAGGTTAATGTTGGAAGTGATTTTAATTTGGGTCTGTCACAACCAGACGTTTCTAAAATATTGGCCGAAACTCTGGATGCCTTAGAAATGACAGTTTGTCCACAATGGACAAAATTTGAAATGTCCGATGCGGAAAAAAATGAAGCCAAATTAAATTTTTGGAAAAAACGGATTTTCCTGGTGTTATTGGTTGTGTGGACGGAACACACATTAAAATTTTGGCACCAAATAAAGATGAACAACATTTATATTTTAACCGTAAAGGATTTTTCAGTTTAAATGCTATGGTGGTTCGTATATTAAAATTTTATTGTATTTCATAAACTTAAACACTTCATTTTAATGTAGATTTGTGATCATAAAATGCGAATACGATTTTTGGATGCCCGATATGCAGGATCTGTACATGATTCCTTAATATGGAATCTAAGCCATGCAAAAAGAATATTGCAGGAACGGTATTCAGCAGGTGAACGAAATTCATGGCTTTTAGGTAAAATTTTTATGTCATTATGATTATCATTTAACAATGTTGTTTTTGAACTAGGTGATGCAGGATATCCTATTGAGCAATATCTAATCACTCCATATCGTTCTACTGTTGAAGAAAGTGCTGAAGCTATTTTTAACACTAAACATGCTAAAGCAAGAAATATTGTGGAAAGAACAATTGGAGTATTAAAAAATCGGCTTCGATGCCTTCTTGGAGCACGTCGATTGCATTACATGCTTGCCAAAGCAATTAAAATGGCTAATGGCTGCACTTCACAATGTTTGCATTGAATATGGCTTAGACAATGCCACTTATGAAGATTTAAGAGGTGCTGAAATCAACCAACATATTGATGTAGTTAATGTGCAAATTTCACAAAGTAGTGAGGCATCTGAAATAAGAGAAGAAATAAAACGAAGTTTTTCATAATTCAAATCATTCTTTAATTCATTCTTTTCAAAAGCAAATAAGTATCATAAATGTACTATGTACTGGTAGAGATTGAAATAAGTATAAAATAAGTATATTCTATTTTTTATTGAGAAGTTCAAGCTCCTTTTTTAATCATAATTTTGATTGCCCTAATTTCTAATTCACTTTCGTGCAATTCCTCCTCCCTCAGCTCTTTCTTCCATAATTTTTAATTTTTTTCTTCTATTGATAGTATTTTTCTTTGGTATTTATTTGAATCTCGGAGCCTGTATTTCACTGACGACAAAGTGTTGGATATATCAGTCAAAAGTTTTATTTGATTATCGCTGTGCTTTTCTGGCAATTCACTGCGTGCATCGGAGTTGTGTTTGGTTTTTGAGATGGAACTAGTTCTTTTCCTTTTAGGAGTACAATATGGTTGCTGATGGTTGGAGCTTGAAGGCATTGAATTTATGTTGTTTTGTGATGTCCCAGGTAACTGTGTTTTAAAAAAATTTATTAAAATTAAATTTAACACAGTGTAAATGGTCCGCTTTCAAGTAAGACTTTCAATGCACAAAAAAAAAACTCAGAGATCGATATTAATTTCTAAAGATTGTTTGATTAAGCCTTAAATAAACAAAGATAACAGTAATAAAATTATTGGTATTTTGCAAAAAATGGTGTACAATTGAAGGGTCTAATTCTCGCAGTCATGATCGAAATTGCGTTCGAATAGAAAATAATTTCGATAGCGAGTAAATTTCTGATGATGTTACTCGATACGAAACGAATCGATTTGTTGTGAAACGAGTTAATTATTTCGTTTTACAACACTGACTAAAATGCAAAAATTGCAAACAAAAAACATACAGTTTGTCAAAAAAATCTTTGCACATAGAGAAAAATAAAAAAAAAACTTCGAAAAATTCATTGATTTCTAATATAAATAACCAACTTTTTCGTTTTTTTCAAACAGGATTTTATAAACATATGTTTTGTTAATATAATAAATAAAAAACTTTTATAACAATGAAAATATTCTAATGTAAAATATTAAAAAACAAAAACAATCCAATTTTACTACTGTCAAAAAAATGTTTGCACACTTGACAAAATATTAAGACTTATGCAATTTTTTTAAAATTATAGTGCTAATATTTTGTGTGTCCACCTTGAGCATCAATCACCGATTGTAGACACCTTCTCATGGATTGAATAAGCTTCGGAATGGCATATTCTAATGGTATTTTTTTCATTCTTCTTTGATGAACTTTATCAATTCGTTTTTATCTGTGGGCGATCTTTTTCCTACCTTTTGCTTTAGATGAACCCACAAATTTTCGATAGGGTTAATATCAGGACTTTGGGCAGGAGTATCAATAACTTTGGAGCAGTTGTAAAGTAACCTGGACTTACATAAATAAGATTTATGATTAGAATCATTATATTGATAGTACTTGTAATTAATTTTATTCGGATTAACCGGGTCAATAAAACCAAATTTCTTAATGCTGGCGGTCAGTTCATTTTTCAAAATATTAAGATATACTTCCTTAGTCATTACTTCATCCAAAATCCTGATTACACCAACTCCCTTGCTGGATATACAGCCCCATACCATTACAGACAGTTTTCCAAACTTTACTGTAGGAATAAGATTTTAATTTTCTAGTGCTGTCAGAGGCGTACGCCAAACTCTTTATGGTCCGTCATGATAATAAAGCATTATTTTCGTCTCATCTGAGAAAATAACAGAGTCCCAGTACTCCGGAGGAAGTGAAATGTATTCGGTGGCAAATCTTAATCTCTTTTCGACATTTTGTGCTGACAGCAGGGGTTTTTTCCTAGCCACTCTTGAAGAATATTTGTGTTTTTGAAGAACATTTCTGATGGTTTCTTGGGAAACACGTAACCCAAAGTCTCTTTGCACTTGAAGAGCTAATCATCTCGTACTGGATTTTGGGGTACCATACACGATTCTAATAATTTTTCTTTCTACTCGCTGCGTCACATTTTTTGGCCTGCCTGTAAATCCTTTTAAGTCTAGTCCTCCTTCTTTTTCAGCACGGTTTATACGGTTTATATACAGTCCTGATGTTCAAGGAGAACATATCGGCGATTTACTTGGCAGATTTGCCTTTGTAGTAGTTCAAATAGACCAATTGTATAATATTTTTTGAAACTCGTATTCCTGCCATTTTTTGTATTCAAATATAAGGACACCTGTTACATAAAAAACGATCACTTCATTAATAAAACGTTGTTTACCCCTTTCACATTCCATCTCATTTGTAAAAAACCCAAAATGCACAACATTCTTGGAAAATAACGGCATTTTTTGTAATTTTTTTATTATCTTCATTCAATATGCAACGATTTTTTTGACACACTTTATACTGTGTAAAGTTCTTTTATTGTTGTTATTATTGTAATGTGTGTGACTATTAGAAAACTATTGGCGCCTTATGGTCGTAAACAAGTACAGTTATAGAATGTGTGCAAAAATAAAAAAGTATGTAAAGATTTTGTTGTTGGAATTCTCGAATGAAGATCACATTTTACATTTTTTTGATCTGTGCAAAGATTTTTTGACAAACTGTATGTTTTCTTACAAAAATAAAAGAAATATAATTAATACAAGAAAAAAAGTTTTATTAAAATTGTAATATTTCGTATAATGGATAATATACTATTTTGGTTTTACTTCATTATTAGATGGAGCTGCAGTTGCTTCTGAAGTATCATCTTCAAATTCTATGAAAGAAGACATGGTAGGTTACATTTTGTCTCCTTCATAATCCGATAAACAGCAGGAAGATACGTCAGGAATACTATTTTTTGGTTGGGGTAACATTTTCATTGTCGCAATTCTCTTTTGGGCTGCATTCTGATGTTTTTGAAGACCCAAAAGTTTGGACATTTTTTAGACCCTCAACAGAATTTTAAAGATAACAAGAGTTTGTTAAACTACCTTGCGTCACATTTTTGCATCTTTGATTGGTGGGCCGGAAGCATAGAGCTTGGCTGTGAGCTGTTCCCGTAGCAAAGAGTATTGCCAATCCTGAATCTTTAATTAATTTTTAAAAGTTTTGACCTACAAATACTGCAATTAATTTTTTATTCATAAATTATTATAAATTTGTTACTTACATTTTTTTATATTGTGCTTAACAGCAGAACAACGTTAATTCGAAAGCTTTAGTGCTTACAAGTAAAAACTCGCAAGGTGGCATACGAATGATCACACGTTATCGAATGCCATCATTAGAAATTTCGATACACTTTACTCCCAAAACTAAAAAACTCGCACGTTCGAGTAAAAATTCGTTCGTATACGACTGGCAGAATTAGCCCCCAGGTCACAATAAATATGGTCCACTGTAAACTACTACGAAAAATAAGGGATCTGTTTCACATTCTTCTTTGGTTTTAAATTTTTATTTTAATAAACTAAACTCTTAAACAGTCAATCTTTTAATTATTGCTTAGTTTAAAATTTCAGTATTTGCAGCTTTACCACACGTCAAATTAAAAAGTTGATCCTTGAACACCATAAGATAGAAATGATGAAAAGCAAATTGAAGAAAACGTTTATAAAGCATGAACAACAGCAGAAAATAGTGACTTAAAAATGAAATACGGGTGAGAAATAAACCAAACAATATATCGAAAAGGCTTTTTACGGAACCTGAAGAAAAGAAAACCTATGACTAGAGCAAGCGTTCCAAAATTGTGAGATATGTCGGCAAAACATTAAAATCTATAATGTCGAATTCTCCAAAACTATAATTTTAATGGTAGCTACGCATGCAAGAATTCATTTTTAAACAAAAGAAATGTAGGGATCTGATTTTCTTTTTGGAAAGCTGTCCCGATCGGAGACGAAAGCAAATATGATAAATTTGGTTGAGTATATTTGGAGAAAACTTAATCAGAAGATGAGCCCGAGGCACTTATGTCTTACTGTCAAACATGATGAAATGCATGTAATGGCATTGGGTATTTGTTCAAAACTGCCCTTTGGCAGATTTCAAAGTATTTTATAAATTCTGCTACGGATATGACAACAGCAATCGGCATTCCTTTTTTGTGGTTGCAAGTAAGACGAACTTGTATTTCGTCAATTTATTAAATGAAATGCAGACAGTCGCTTTGACAATAAAAACAGTCTGTTCATTTTTCTGTTAATTTACTAAAAACATTTTGGACATTCCATTTCCCATCATTTATTCACTTTTTTTTTGATTTCGTTTGAAGTCTCCTGCTTTATTTATTTTTTATTTCGCTTTTCCACTTTAATTTTTTATTTTTAAGTTCTCTTTATTTGATGTTTATTGATTGCAAGTTTCTCTGAAAATAATCATTGGAAATTTTAAACCGGCTCTTGCCAGAATAAATCAATATGAAGGCGTTTTTATTTTTATCTATATAACGTATTAATTAAAATAATTTAATTATAATTTAAACTTCAAAGTGTGAGAGTAATAGATACTCAAGCATATTTAATAAAATGTTTATTATTGAGAGATTTTTTTAAAAATAAGGATATCATATTCACTCACATCGCTAATAAAGTAACGAGACCACTGACAATCACAGGCAAATTCCTATTATATTATACATAAATACGGACTAAAATATAGAGATACATACACAGACTTCGGAAAATAAGAAAAATTTCATTTCAAATATGTATGCAAATGTATAGTATGTATCATTCGCTGTCATAGCTGTTGTTTTAATTTTTTATTTTACATATTTGACTAAACATGTATGCATTTATGTACAGAAGACTTCATTAACATACATACATATGTAGATGTCGAATGAAAAACACAGTAACATTCCATGCTGGGATATAATACATGACAACCAAAAACTGATGTCAAATTTATACGACATTAAAACGGATAAATGGTATGAAAAATCTGGCTGGATGACTGTATAATACTGCATGCGAATGTTTTACTCCCATACTATTCAGAACTTTTTTCTTTTTACTGTCGTAGGAATGGTTACAACTTAGAAAGAAAAAATATATGGGAATTTTTATTGATTGAATAAGATTACTTCACACAGCTTTCAACTTTAAAATAAATTTCCCACACTCTTTCTCTTATCATCATCCAATAAAGAAATTAAATATTTCCGAGTCAAAATAATTGTGCAGTCTCGGAAACTGGAATAAACGATTATATACACATAAATTACTGAACTGTGCGAAATATGTGCCAAAAAAATTCCGTGATAATGTTACTAATTCTGTCTGATTACGACAGGGACTCTGGTCAGCTCGTAATAATTAAAATATAATTTGAATTTTAATAAATAACTTGAGGTGTAGTAGTACAAGAGTTTGATGTGCAATGACATAATGAGTATAATATGACCTGTTGTCTAACAAACAGTATGTCTGTTTTTGCCACTGAAAAATGCGTTGGTGGCTGAAAATGAAATATCGGTTATGTGTGGACAAACATTGAAACTACCATCTTATTATGAAAATAAGTGATCACAAATCTTTCGAAATTATTGTTCTTATTAAAAAGAACAGAACAGAGGAGCCAAGCCGCAACGAAATTTATGTATATATATATGATTACATATACAGATCACAGTGAAATTGATTCACTTACACTACAAAAAAGGTCTGAAATCAATATTACATTCTAAAGATTTGGCCTTAATCGGTTAGATCGATTTGTGTAAATTTTAAATAAACAAAATAATGCACATTTTTATAAAGACGGTAAGAAATTCAGATCACGATAAAAAAATGGTCCACTGGGAGCTACTATGAAAAATAAGGGGTCTGTTTCACATTCTTCTTTAGTTTTCAATTATTAACTTACTTATTTGGCTATTAGAACCCTTCAGAGTCCTCGAAGCTCAATACCAACCAGAAGATTTGATCACCATCAAATTTGTGGCAAAAACTGGAAACCAAACTGGAGAAGCGGATTAAATTAAGCTCCTAATGTCATTCACCAAGAAGACTACGTACCAAAATATACACTGGACAGCAAGAGTCTAGGTAGCAAAAGTGTCGGCACCAGATGTAAGCAGTTAGGAATTTATTGAGGATATAAAGAATAAGAGAGATATTATTTAAATATTCTAGAGAATATATGCACCTAGAGTTCGAAAAAAATTAAGAATATATAATATATATCAATCATACTATTGCTAATGTGAAGATGTAATTTGTTTTATAAAGTCCCCACAGGCTTAATACTTTTGAACAGTTCCGATAACACTCCAAGAAAGAACGGTATTCGCTAAACCTAAAACAAAAGTTAACTGAAAGCATTGCTCATATGTGAATGGCGGCAAATATGAATTGAACACACAAGAAAAAATTGTAAATTCCATGTGAATCAGATTAAATTGAGTGCTCTACACTTTTGCGGTGTTAAGATAAGGAGTCATCAGAAACTTTTTCTTGTTTTTCTTTTGGTTTGTGAAAAACATTAAATTTTTTTCTTTATAACAACAGAAATAAATTAATAAAATAAATATAAAAAACATCAACTATACATACATACATACATAATTGGTCATTACAACCCTTCAGTCAGGATTACGACCTAGTTTCTCACACCACTTATGTTGTGTGTGTTAATTTTATACATCAGTGGCGGGACCTACAGTTTAAAGTCGACTCCGAACGACAGATTTTTTGAGAAACTTTTCATGGCAATTTTATTTACTCTCAGAGTTTTTGCCAGAAATATGCTGAGAGGAAGTCGCCGAAGAAATACTTTTTGTATTTTATTTCGATGTCTGGCCTGGGGCTCGAACCCTGGCTTTTCGTCTAATAAGCCAACACACTACCTACTAGACCACGGCGACTACTATCTACATCTACATCAACTATCCTTACATATTATTGCTTAAAATTCATGAAATTGCTAAAATATATCTTGGTACCTAAATTCTTGCTGTCCGCTGTATAAATGGTTTTCATTTTTTTTTATGATTTTTTAATGTACAAAAGTTGATTCTGACAGGTATTTATTATATAAGACGTAATTTTTTTTATAAAAGTTTTTAATTAATTTTACATTTTTTGTTTACTTATCATTCAAATCAATTAATCTGGCTGAGACCTAAACCTTTAAGTTTAATACAGCTTTCTTAGTTTCGTTTTTTTGTTACATTTGAGTCCTTAATTCCAAATGGACCAGTATCACTGCCATCCACTGTTTGTATAAATTTACGGTGTTCTTGTAAATTTTACCATTTTTTTCATTCCTCTATTTTTGTTTCTTTAATCTAGTTTAATAACTTGGGATTTAGGATATTTTAAAATCAAGGTAAAAGTAAAAGGCGCGAAAGCCGCCAAACCACTACAATATTTTACAACATTTATTTAATTTGCCACGTGCTTTTTCTATCAATTTTCTATTGGAACTCTTCCTCTATACACATATATTTATCTACATACATGCATACATGTGGATGTAGAAGAAATGAATTCAAACCAGACAGCCTGAATGAATAATATCTTGAAGCGTAATACCCAATGTGGCGAAGCTGTGTGACACTAAATTCCGTCCTTTCGAAAAAACATGTCGTGAGTGTCTAGATTATCTAATGCGTGCGAAATGTAAAAATAAAATCTTCGGCCTTTAGAGTAACATTGTTTATAATGATGTCCTGACCAATGTCGTTTTCAGAGAAATAGGGACCGATGACGCCGCCATCCGAAAATCCATACCAAATAATTACTTTTTCGGGATATATTAGACGCTGTTGGACCTCTGCTTCTCTTAGTTTCTGTAAAAGCTAAAATTTATTAATTTAATTACTAATTAATTTGCTCACTGAGTTTATGCCAGAAGACCGCCGAGAGAAAATGTAAAAAGAACTATATAAATCTGGGTTGATAAGTGTTAAAAAGACACCTAATCGATATCTATAGAAGTTATCTCATAGATGTAGGATTCACTACAGTCAGCGTTGGAACGCACTCAATAATTTTGGTTGGAAGTATAAAAAAATAGTTTTTGTCAAATAAAACCAGGGGCCAAAACGTCGCTCTCGTGATCGAATGACTTTAGTCGAAATTCTATTACTTGAGATCGCCGCATTCGTTATCGAATAACTTGTATCGAAATTTTAAATTGTGGCATTCGATAACGAGTAACTATCAAATGCCTTCTCTCCAAATGTCATTCGATAGGTTAACAGTTGTCGAAAACATAAATAATTTATTTTTAAAAAACTAGAAACTAATTGAATTTTGATCTTTTTGTACTAAATTATAATATTTATTATTTATATTTAAAATTAAAAATGTATTTATACATATTAAACTTATTTTTAGCAATAAAAAATATATTTGTTTCCTAGGACAAATGTAAACAAAATTAATGGCAAACAAAAGGAATTAATGGCCCAATTTATGATGGACCATCCCAATTTGGCAAAAAATATAATACCAAATTCTGCGCAAGGTAAGACACTTTTAAATAGGTTATGGAATGAACTTACGGACCGTTTGAACTCTTATGGTCCACCAGTGAAAAAGGCGGTAATGTGCCGGAAAGTATGTCAACTTTTTATCATATTTTATAGTCTCAATAAAATTTATTTTTAATTTTTTAGGTTTTTGCAGACCAAAAACATAACGCTAAAAAGAAACTATCCTTCAACAAAGAGTCCAAGAAAAAAACCGGAGGAGGATAATACGAGTAATTGGTGCTATCACCAGCAGAAGAACAAATAATTCAAGCTGCAGGAATTGAAGCCGCTGTTGAAGGCGTCCCTTCTGTTAAATCATTCGGTGCACCAAAAACCGTAAATCTGGCAATTGCCAATGAGGAACAAAGTTTAAGTGCTTTGTTAGAAGACAGTATGGAATATGACAAAGATAATGGTATGGGAACGAGCGGAAATTCTCAAGAATCTGAAAATATGGATAACCAAACGTCAAGAATAAAGAAAGTAAACTCCAAGTCCGAAACTAAATTAAATCTTTTAACATCAAGTCTTTCCAACACCGAAAAATACCATTTTGATTTGTGTTCAAAACTGGAACCTCATAAAACTAAAAGAAAAATCTCTCAAACTTAGAGAAGAAGTGCACTCTGTTAATATGGCAACAAAAAATTTGGATTTTCAAATTAAAAGTATTAAACTTGAATTGCTAAAAAAGAAACAGGCACATTTTATATGATTGCATAATGTATATAAGAAAGTACAAATAATTTTAGTTTGTTTACTATTAATTTTTTATTCTAATATTTAATTTGAAATGAATTCAATTTATGATTTGTTAATACAAAAACTTATTATGTAGCATAATAAAGGAAATCATTTTATTCTTCCCTTAATGTTAATTTTATATGATCCCTTATCTTATTCCCAATTTTTGTTAGGTTGGTTTCATTTTCAAGATCAGAAGTTCGCTGGACAGGTTCTGCCACTGTTACATTTGTGTAACTAGGCACTTTGAAGTTGATACATACGTTATGTAACGCTGCGCATACATTTCCAAACGATTCCATTTTTTTCGCACTGTAACGACTTCTTTTGTCATTAATTAGTATTTTCCAGCGCGCTTTCAGAATACCAATTGTTCTTTCTATAACACATCGCGCCTTTGAATGTATGTCATTAAAACAAGCTTCCATAGAGCCTTCGGGTGGGTTTCTATATGGTGTAATACACCAAGGCTCAAGAGGATACCCTGAGTCGCCTGAAATTTATAAAAAAAAAATATTTAAAAGTAGTACAGTAAATTACCGATTTATTTCACCTAGAAGCCAAAAATTGTTCGTTCTGTTGTTGTTAAATAGTTCTTCCAAATGACTTCTTTCCTCCGAATGTTTCCAAATGAACGAATCGTGTGCTGCTCCTCCGTATTTGGAATTAATTGCCAATATTTTATACTCATGGTCACATATCTACATATAAATTTATCATATTGTAAGATTTAATACAAATATGAAAACCTACCACCATAGAGTTAAGGCTATGGAATCCTTTTCTGTTAAAAAACATATGCTCATTACTGAATGGTCCCTGTAAACCAAAATGTGTGCCATCTACACAACCTATTACTGTAAATAGTCATTTTAAACACTAATTCAACATATTACAAAATTCCACTATTACAATCCTCCTGGAATCTTATATTTTGTTGTGAATGCGTTCATACATTGATATGAGTTTTGAGGTTCGAATTTAATAAGTTCCGTGGTAGTGTTTACCCTCCAATTCTTTTATGCAGTTGTTTACATATTTGCACACCGTGGTCTGGCACATGCCTACCAGATAGTCATTTCCAACAATGTATTGGAAACTTCCGCCAGCTAAAAGGGAAAGTGTAGCTGTAAGTTGGAGTTTTGGTGGCACTGCGGTTGACATGTAAGTTAATAAGGTGATCTGAGACAACACAAAATTGAAAGCTTCTTTCGTCAATCTAAATCGTTTTCGAAACTTAGAAGTATGGATTTTTAGAAGAAATATTCTTAAAAGTATTTTATTTCTTTCAGACACATTATCGGACAATGATAAAGGATCACTTTTGCTTCTCATTATTCTTTTGGTACGCATGACATGGCCTTCGTCTTCTTCATCAGATGAAGATAAATAAAATAAAAACAAAGGATCCATTTTGCTAGAAGACAAAATCAATTTATATAAGAAATATTTAAATTTTTAAAAATTTTACTTTTTTACTTACCATTATTTATTCTTACATTTGTTTACAAATGTACCAATCATATGTTTGTGTTCTATTACTAAACAAAAAATCTTTTACAATCTTTTTGCAAATTTCGATTCGATACCTATCGAATGCCGTAATTTGGTTATTCGATACGAAACGAAATTTTACTCGATACGAATGCTCATTCGATCACGAGTGCCGCGATTTGGGCCCAGTTTTAACCTTTTTAGCGGAACATATTTGCTAAAATATCAAAGTGTAATGTCAGTTGCTTTAGTTTTGGCCACAAGTTTATATGTATATACGTACGAGTATATATATGTACATACGTATGTTTATTTATTGTGAATTCTAAGTTCGCAATTAAAAATAAAAGAAATTATTTACTATTGATCATATTTGTTAATTTATTTGAACAAATCCTTTAGATATTCAAAAAAAAAACAACACCATTTAACTGATAACAATGCACGGTCACTTTAATTCACGACCCTTTATAAGCCTTTAACTGTTTATGTCGAGTAAAAAGTAAATTTTTTGCATAAAGTCGAGTATACTCGTCTTAAAAAAATAAAATAAATCACATTCGTATTATTATTCAACGAATTTACTGAATTGTTTTTCACTGGTAAATGTCACATAAAGGTCTTTTATTTGTACGTTCATATTTTTATTGTTATTTTATAACTTCATCATCTGCCTTTAATGTTGTTTGCTGATGTCGCCTGTTTTTATTTTTGTTTTGGTTTCTACTTGTAATTTCCTTCAGAATTTGTTTGTGTAATTTTTGTTTGCTGTAACACCCATAATTTTTATTGTTGTTTGTTTGTTTGTCAATGGCTTCTTTGCTTGTTTTTGTTCGATTTGTTTTTGTCGGCATTTTTATTGTTGTTTGTTTGTCTTATTTACTTGTTTTTGTCTGCGTTCAAAATCTGGGGTTGTTTTGCTTTTTAAGTCTATGAATCATGGCATTTTACTTTCTAATTGCATTGTAGAGTTCCTCCCAGTAATGCGAAAATATGGGCGATAGTTACTTCTCTTGTAGAATGCTGTTCAGCAGAATCAGTTTGCTTTCTTCGAATCGTTTTCATTTCACTGCTCGATCACAACTGGCTTCCATTTTGTCACTGCTTGTCTTAGTTCGGTAACGCGGAAAGTTGTATGGCTTGTTCAACCCTTCTCGTTTTTTTGAACAATGGGGTCGGTCGGGCATTTTTTTTTGGTGAATGTTCCTTAATCACTAGACAAATTTTTTCAGAATGCTCTTCTTGTTAAATTGTGCGTAACTGTTCGGTAACTTTATATGAAAAGCGGGACATGCCAACCAACTCAACGCAATATTTCTGTTGACCATTTACTACCTTCCACAGATTAAATCCGTTTATCACTCTGTACTTTCTAGTTACTGCACCAAATATAAGTTTGGAAATTGATACTACCACCGACACCATTCCTCCAACTTAGCGCACAGTAGTTCTACTTGTTGCTTCTAAAGGCAATCGTCCTTCTTCTTAGTACCGCAACTTTAATCAACTTCAGTTTTCTCTAAGTTAGAAAACTTTACATCTACGTCTGCCTCAACAGTTTTTCAGCTGCCAGCATTGGCAGTAAATACTCAAATAGTCTGTGACCCAGCAGAGTGTTTATCATATCCATTTAATTTAAATTCCCCAAATGGTAATTGGGGGGGGACTATATTGAAGTAGTCTATAGTATAGTCTAGTAGGCAGTGTGTTGGCTTATTAGAACTAAAGCCAGGGTTCGAACCCCAGACATCAGTTCAGAATACCAAAAGTATTTCTTCGGCGACTTATTCTCAGCAGTTTTCTGGCAAAAACTCTGAGAGTAAATAAATAAAAATGCCATGAAAAGTATCTCAAAAATCTTTCGTTCGAAGTCGACTTAAAACGGTAGGTCCCGCCACTCATTTTCCAAAAATTTCAGAAATTGTTTAACTAATCCGTTTTCGTTGAAAATCTTTATAGTTTCCTTGATGTTATTGGTTAATTGGTTAAAAAAAATTTGAAATTGAACTGAATTGCGGCTCTGCACAGGCCCACAAAGGTATGCATCCGATTTAAAAATTTCACAAATTTCTGATCCAAAACAAAAGACCGTCTTAAAATCGAAGAAAGATGTCAAACAATTATAAATATTTTCAACGAAAACGGATTGGTTAAAAAATTTCTGAAATTTGTTAACGTTTGTATGCCCTAAGCTTGTTCGCCATTGACAATAAGGTATTACTCGCTTTGAAGACGGCTTTGGCCACCAAACTGGAGGCACCTTTAGAGGACGTCGCTGCTGCGTTTGCAGGAGTTTGCCTTATATAGTGTTTACGTTCAGAGGGTGTGGACGATTTGCGCTCACCATCGAGTTTTAGCTCGCGTTTGGGTTTTTGTGTATTCGTGTTCATTCTCTAATGGTACCCATAATGTTGCTTGCCCATAATGTTTAGTTACCCATTAGTGGTTATCTATGCAAACCGACACATATCCGATACAAATATAAATTGAATCGACTTAAAAATTTTTATTAAGAAACAATAAATTTTTATTAAACGAAAATATTTTATAGACTATTATACATTAAATACAATTATATATATTTGTTACATCTTATTTATAAAAACATTTATGAACAAAAAGAAAAAAACTTAAACTGAAATATTAAAAATGCTGTCCACAAGCCATATTACGCTCTGCAAAACTTTGTCTCTTTTTTTCCTTCATCCTAAGCATTTTATTTTCATCGGCGCATTTTGTCATTATTGCATTACGCACCTCCTTCGGGGTTAGGCCTTTCTGCTCCCCCATTAAATGAATGATATCCGCAACTATAATGGGGTCCAATTGGCTTTTCACTGGTTTATTACAATCTACAAAGGCAGGCGAAGGCTTACTCGTTAGATTGCAAGCAGGCAAAGTTTCACGGCCAAAGATTTCCACTAGAATTTTTCGTGTTGCAGCGGATCCCGTCAGGGACCAGTTGATGGATTCTAAAGTTATTCTATTGACCATAGTGCCATTCGGTCCAATGCAAACCATACCATTTGCATCAGCTTCAAATCTGTTTTCAATTTGCATTTGGGGCGGGTGTTCATCACTGGTGGAAGATGGTAGGGATATGTTTTCTATTTGTGGTTGTTCTAATTGGATTTTAGGGTTTTCAAATTCATTTTTCATAATATTTATTTCTTCTTCCGGACTTTTTGAGCAGTGGGGTAGATTGTTCTTCTTATTATATTGCAGTTTTAAATTATTAAAATCATTATAAGGCGCTACCATTCTGTGTTGCTTTTTGTACTCGGGTGATTTGCTTACGTCTTCATTTTGATTACGCGCTTGTGGGATGTCATTTTTGTTGTCGTTCTCTGTTACAAGCATTTTAAAATCTTTTTTATCAACACTTTCATCATTGTCAATATTTTGGTTTTCTTGTAATTCTTCCTGTTGCTGTATCTTATCTAAAAATCTCAGAAACTGAATTGTAGCATTTACCGTTTTTCTCAAGTTTTCCATTTTAATTCGTTTCACATTCTCCAAGTGTTCTACATATCTTTTCAATTTTTCTATGTCGCTTTTATTTATATTAGATTTTACTTTTGGGCGAGGCTTGTTGTCGACATTCCAAGATATATTCTGAAAGTTGTCATTTAAATATGCTGCCACGTTGTCTGTTGCTTCCGATAGATTATCGAATGAAGCGAAATTTTCTGTATCAGTAGTCATCATGTTCTCCATTGCATTTTTAGTGGTATTAAGTTCGAGTTTAACATGGCTTGTTAATTGCATTGCGTTGTCAGCTTGTAGTTCTTGACAGGACTCATTTCCACTGTTACAAGATATCATCTGGAAATTTTTATGTAAATATTCTGCCACATTGCAGATAGTTTCAATTTCATTATCCACCGAAACATTTTTATTTGTATTGCCAATCATTGTGTTCTTTACTTCATTTTCATCGTCAGTCATATTAATTTTGGAGTTGAAGAGGTTTGTTAACTGCATTTCGAAGTTTCCGAAATGTTCTTGCCCATTCGCGTTCGGCTGTGGGAGTTTTTCCTTTTCCTCGACTATTTCTCTTAGCACCTCTTGAGACATTCCATCTAAACAACGGTTTTCTTGACATAATTCCTTACCGTTATTTGGATTCTCCTCATGTTCTTCGATACAAAAGGTCTCGTTGAGATTTAGAATTTTGTTTTCTTCAGTAGTTACCACATTGCTTTGCTGTTCGTGGGAAAAATCATTTTCATAAGAGGAATTCATACCAGTACAAACGCTGATTCGTCACTAGCATCCTGTTGATTCAGGCCACCTTTATTTAATTCGGGATATTCTTTAAGGGAATCTAAAAGACGCTTCTTGCGTATGTGCTGTAATTAAAAAATAAAGAAAAAGTATTAAAAAACTAATCAAAAACATTTTCATCAAACATTGTTATTAAAAAAGAATTAATTTTTCATTTTTATTTCAATAACTTACAACGTTGTACGTGTCTTCTGTTCCTTCACTCATTTAATTTAAATGCTTTGGAATTTCGGAAACTCTACCATTTAACACCATCCTTGGCTGAGGAACTTGTTTTTCAGCTTGACGGACAATTAAATGGCACCAGAATAACTGAGCAGTGGGGGATATCCATGAGCTAGTCGTCCATAAGACGTTGCATACATCGTGTAACGGATGCAATTAACAATACCATGTTTTACGCAAAAGTAAAGTTTCCGATGACTCAAGTGGTATTACAAGCTGCAAAATTAGGTTTTGCATCAGCAGTATCACCCTTTGTAGCAGGTACTATTGGGGCAATCGATTGCACACATGTCTCGATTTTGGCTCCAAGAAATCATGAGGCTTATGTCAACCATCACGGGTACCATTCTATTAATGTTCAAATGGTAAATCCAAGGTTTTTTGACAAGAGATTCATAATATAATTATTTTTGTTGAAATTGCAGATTTGTGATTCAAATCTAAAATTTTTAAATGTGTATGCCAAATTCCCGGGAGCTCGACACGATTCATACATTTGGAGCTCTTCATCAGTCAGAAGAGTTGAACGTCTTTTTGGTGTCCTTAAAGGAACTTGGCGATGCTTATCACAGCAAAGAATGCTCCTGTATATTCCCGAATTTGCTGGAAAAATTGTGAACGCATGCGCAGTTTTACATAACCTAAATTTAGATGAACAAAGATTAGAGACTAACAATGAAATCACAGAGCCTGATTCAAGTATTAACATGGTACCCCAAGATACGCCATCTTCAATAGCAAAACGTGTCCTAGCCTATCTTGGAATTTTTTTTCCCTTAAATAGAAACTACAAGATTTAAATCACATAATTAGTAACATTAAATAGTTTTATTATTATAATTTCTTATCAATATAATATTATAACGATGTTTTTCTTCAGTCTTAAAATATGTATGTTGCATAAAATGACTTCATACATATGTACATATGTATGTATAAATTACTTACCTCATACAGCAAAATAACGGAAATCGAAAAAAAAATTTTATGTTTTGTTTTGAATTTGTTTTTTAACTTCTCATTACACAGAGTTGCCACTTGATTTTAATTAAAAAAGACTTTATCAACAGTCGTTAAAGTGTAGTTTGTGAATCACTTAATCGTTACTGCAAACAACAAATAATGTCGACATTTTTAACGATTGTAGAATCGTTAAAAATTACTGAATCCCACTATAGGTGGTCATATTTTAATTTTATTTATACTACGTAGTATTGCTATGTTCTATTCTTTTCACTTTATGTTCAGCTTGAATTGAGCAAAACTTTTTATCGGATTCTACTTGGATGTTACCAGCGACTATTCAAAATTTTTTTTCTCTCTTTAAATTCTCATTTATTAATTATTACAACTAGTTATTATAACTAACAAGTAATTTACTTTAAACATTTAAATACATTTAAATTATTATTAAATACAAATTTAAATAAACATAAACTTTAATTTAATATATATTTATGATGATATTACATCATCAAGCCAAAAGAGAGCTTTTAAATAGGTCGGATGGCTTCCTTCTTTTAAAGACTATTCACAGACTCATAATATCTGGTCCGTATAATACAGAGTGGCCCTCTTTTAAAAAGCTATGTAGCCTGCAAATTTCCTATCACTCAGTCTCTGCGAAATATATCCCAAAATAAAAATCGGTCGGTTTCTGTTAAGTTAAGGCAGTAGCATTTCGAATCGAAAGCGTTGAGGAAAATAAGCAGTCTTGCTTTACTCTAGACATATTTATTTATTTATATATATTTATAAATATATATTTATTTATATATATATATACATAAAAAGCAGTCAACTTAATTTTTAAAACGTTTTTCATTGTTTTGTTTTCAGAATTCTTTTATCACTCGTATTAACTCTCTAGAAAATATTATTTCATCCTATTTTGAAGAGCAATTCCTGAGGAACTCAATACTAAAAACTCGCGTCATTATCAAAAGGATTTACTGAAATATAAAACATACTCAAAGAACTTCTTAAAACTGATAACATCGTAATAATAAACTTTTTAAATAAAACCAATTTAAATTGGATGCCACTGCATGGTCTGATAGTGTGGCGGATAATGTGATAGACTACTAGGGTGAGAGGCGTTAGTTCGATACCAACTAGAGACTCTCGCCTGTTACGTTACACCGAGCATATGGTTGAAGTTATATTATGTTCAGACATGCACTTATATTGAATAAATCGTAATAAACCGCATTATTGATCTCAATATTTACACGTCGTCATCAAAAAATGCATAAAGACTCATTAAAACCACTTTTTATGTTTTTTTTACGAGAGAATAGCCATTTTAGCTGACTATATGTGTGTATATATCAGGAAAATCTATAATTGTTACAGCTCATGACTCATGACATGCCTGATGATAGAATCTTTAGATATTAATCTTGAATTTCATAAACTAAAGCATGCATTAACATTAAATTTTTTCTACATTTTTCCCCCCATATATACGTTTCTCCCTCCTCCTTCTATATTTTGCTCTTTAAACTCTGACTTAATGTTGCCCATATTAACTTAAATGCAATTACAACCATACAAGTTAAATAAAAGATTGAATGATATTTGACCGTATATATAATAAGCGTACATGAATAGAGAGAACGATGAGACAATATCTTACTCTCCTAACACAAGTTGTAAGAAATGAAAATACAAAATGAAAAATGTTTTCAAATTCTTTTTCAAGCCTTCTGTATATTTTGTTGTTATTTTGCGCCGTACGACTACCCACTTTGTATTTCTCTCAATGTCATATGCGCTCATCAGAAGATATTGAGTTAACATGATATTAACCACACTCTTCTAAACAGAACTTTAATATATTGTATGTAGTCTTGCCGAGTAAAGCACTCTTTACATACCTGACTTATGTGATGATTTTGTAGCACAGGCTATTTCACTTGCTTGTCTGTTTATATTGGAAACACAAACAAAATTGAGTGTTTTTGTTTGTGTTTTCCATGCCAACAGGCAAGCAAGTGAAATAGACTGTGTTACAAAAACATCACATTAATATAGAGAGAGATGGTTTTGCAAACACGAAGACTGTTCGTTTAGAACCGAAGATTGCTCGTATTTTCTTTCAATGCCGAATGCTCTCCTAAGTTTACACTGTACAATGCGCTCTCTTCTGCGCGAAAAACGGCCTTAAGTAGTTTCACAATGAACCAGTGGAGTCAACTCGAAAAGTAAAGAAAATAACTCGGCTCTCTTTTATACTCTTCATGAAGGAAATGAAGGTACTTTAAAATGGTCTAACGGAAGGCACAACAGGTAAACGACGCTTGTTTGTATTCGCTTATGCTCACAAACGAGCGAAGAGTCGTCCTGAGTATAAAACCGCGAATTTAACAGGATAAGTTATCATAACTGTGACAACCGCTGAACTATAAGGTCATCTGTTTAATACTCCTCATCAAAGAGGGCGAAGTATTGACAATTACATTTAACATCTGTCTTAAGTATTGAGTGAGTTACGCCAATTTACGTATATAAACCCGAATTCAACAGGGCAGGTTATCACTACCGTGACAATTGCTCAACAAATTAAACGAATAATTATGTCTGAAGGAACAGAAAGCACGCACAAAGTTGTAAGTTATTGAAATAAAAATGAAAAATTAATTCTTTTTTAATAACAATGTTTGATGAAAATGTTTTTGATTAATTTTTTTAATACTTTTTCTTTATTTTTTTAATTACAGCACATACGCAAGAAACGACTTTTGAATTCCCTTAACGAATGTCCCGAATTAAATAAATGTCGTCTGAATCAACAGGATGCCAGTTACGAACCAGCGTTTGTATTGGTATTCTTTGATGAAAATCAATTTAAAAAGGGCAATGAAAGTATAAAAGTCCTGGAGCTACATCCAAATCAAGAAATGCATATGAATTCCTCTTATAAAAGTGATTTTCATACGAACAGCAAAGCAATGTGGTAACTATTGAAGAAAACAAAATTCCAAATCTCAACGAGACCTTTTGTATCGAAGAACATGAGGAGAATTCAAATAAAGGTAAGGAATTATGTCAAGAAAACCGTCGTTTAGATGGAATGTCTCAAGAGGTGCTAAGAGCAATAGTCGAGGAAAAGGAAAAACTCCCACAGCCGAACGTGAATGGACAAGAACATTTCGGAAACGTCGAAATGCAGTTAACAAACCTCTTCAACTCCAAAATTAATATGACTGACAATGAAAATGAAGTAAAGAACACAATGATTATCAATACAAATAAAAATGCTTCGGTGGATAACGAAATGGAAACTATCTGCAATGTGGCAGAATATTTACATGAAAATTTCCAGATGATATCTTGCAACAGTGGAACTGAGTCCTGTCAAGAACTACAAGCTGACAACGCAATGCAATTAACAAGCCATGTTAAATTCGAACTTAATACCACTAAAGATGCAATGGAGAACATGCTGACTACCGATACAGAAAATTTCGCTTCATTCGATAATCTATCGGAAGCAACAGACAACGTGACAGCATATTTAAATGACAACTTTCAGAATATATCTTGGAATGTCGACAACAAGCCTCGCCCAAAAGTAAAATCTAACATAAATAAAAGCGACATAGAAAAATTGAAAAGATATGTAGAACACTTGGAGAATGTGAAACGAATTAAAATGGAAAACTTGAGAAAAACGGTAAATGCTACAATTCAGTTTCTGAGATTTTTAGAAAAGCTAGAGCAACAGGAAGAATTACAAGAAAACCAAAATATTAACAAAGACAAAAGTGATGATAAAAAAGATTTTAAAATGCTTGTAACAGAGAACGACAACAAAAATGACATTCCACAAGCGCATAATCAAAATGAAGACGTAAGCAAATCACCCGAGTACAAAGAGCAACACAGAATGGTAGCGCCTTATAATGATTTTAATAATTTCGAACTGCAATATAATAAGAAGAACAATCTACCCCACTGCTCAAAAAGTCCGGAAGAAGAAATAAATATCATGATAAATGCATTTGAAAACTCTAAAATCCAATTAGAACAACCACAAATAGAAAACATATCCCTACCATCTTCCACCAGTGATGAATACCCGCCCCAAATGCAAATTGAAAACAGATTTGAAGAGGATGAAAATGGTATGGTTTGCATTGGACCGAATGGCACTATGGTCAATAGAATAACTTTAGAAACCATCGACTGGTCCCTGACGGGAGCCGCTGTAACACGAAAACTTTTAGTGAAAATCTTTGGCCGTGAAACTTTGGCTGCTTGCAATCTATCGGGTAGGCCTTCGCCTGCCTTTGTAGATTGTAATAAACCAGTGAAAGGCCAATTGGACCCCATTATAATTGCGGACTTAATTCATTTAATGGGGGAGCAGAAAGGCCCAACCCCGATGAAAATAAAAGGATTAGGATGAGGGAAAAAAGGAGACAAAGACTTGCAGCGCGGGATATGGCTTGTGGACATAGCTGCCAGATAAATGAGGCACCAAATCGTCAAATATTTGAAAAAAGATCGTCAACATCGTCAAAGACGTTTATTAAAATCGTCAGGAAAAGTAAATAAATAAATTAAAAATTTTTAAAAACCAAAATTATTTCTATTGTAGTTAAACATATAAAGTCAATATATATATGTATCAAAAAAATAAAACATTTAACAGAGAATTTATTGGAAATTAAAAGCTAGCGTCCCTCATCTTCATTTAATATTTTTTTCCAAAAAAATGGAGAAATTTGATATAATTTTCAGGAAAATATTGTTTAAGATTTAAACAATCTATCTCAGCGTTGTTTATTGACACATAAGCGTAGCAATAATATTACATCATCTATATCGATGGGCGGCGTAGGTATTGGGGAATCAGAAGCTTTTGATGTTCTGAGCATGAAAATTCAGTGTAATGCTGACACATTTTTCAGTTCCTTTCTTATCATCTGAATGGAATAAAACTCTCGTGTGTGGGTTAGTGCCTCAACGTCTATTTTTTTATTTTTTTATTTTGCGGTTTCTCGACCGTGTACAGGAGAGGCCATAGCATCTCGTTAATGACGGTAGTGTATCCAACTCCATTGAATCATTGGAGCATCGTTGCATAAGGGGACTTTTCCCGAAAATCATACATTCCTACATAACACTCGTCTTTTTTGGCCAGAAAATCCGTATGTGGTCAATTGGCCAGTGGATCGCATACTGCATTACAGTGAAAATAAAAATTTTTAGTCGGACTATCTGTATGTGGAACTCAACTCCTGTAGAGGTCTATCCTGCTACTTATAGTATAAAAATATATAAGCCTAATGGTAATAATTTATTATTATTTTATTAGGTTATTCAGGAGTTGTGATTTTTCAGCTTTTAAGGGATTAAAAAGGAATAAAATATAGAAAAATCATCACAGGTATTCGAAAGTAACTTAAAAATATAATACTTTACTCCTTGTTTTTACTAACTAACATAAATTTACAATAGTAACAATTGCAAAGTAAATACAAAGCTTAAAAGTGGCTTTTAATGTACTAAAGTAAAGAATATGATGTAAGTTTTTAATTTTTTAAATCGTCAAAATAAGGGCATAAATCTGGGAGCTATGATTGTGAGGCCAACCGTGGCAGCCATATAAATGAAATAAAAATTCATTTCCAACCGGAGCAGTTGTAGTTCACAGCAAAACAATAAATTTATCAAAATTTATATTTACTCACATTATGCTCATATTTAATATGTATGTAAAATTCATAATGCAGAGAACATATGTGACGTATGAGTTATATTTAATTCCATTAGTTTCATACATGAAAAAATCGAAGTTTTTTATTGCATACTTTTCAGGGAACTATTCCAGTACATGTAATATGATGCGTATGAGTAATATAGTTCAAATACAATTAAAAAGAAAGTATACCCCATAAATCGTAAAGAATATGACTTAAATTTTTAATTTCTAAACAATCGTCAAAATAAGAGCATAAATCGTCAAATCGTCAATATGATATTTTTGGAGCTCAAAATCGTCAAAATGACGATAAATCGTCAAATCTGGCAGCTATGCTTGTGGACCGTTTTTCTAATTTTTAAGAGTTTAAATTTTTCTTTTTTTTTGTCCATAAATGTTTTTATAAATAAGATGTAACAAATATATATAATATTATTTAATGTATAATAGTCTATAAAATATTTTCGTTTAATAAAAATTTATTGTTTCTTAATAAAAATTTTTAAGTCGATTCAATTTATATTTGTATCGGATATGTGTCGGTTTGCATAGATAACCACTAATGGACCACTAATGGGTAACTAAACATTATCGGCAAGCATAGCGGCTTTGTGTGGGTACCATTAGAGAATGAACACGAATAAACAAAAACCAAACCCGAGCTACCACACCCTCTGAACGTAAATACTATATAAGGCAAACTCCTGCAAACGCAGCAGCGACGTCCTCCACGTCTAAAGGTGCCTCCAGTTTGGTGGCAAAAGCCGTCTTCAAAGCGAGTAATACCCTCTTGTCAATGGCCAACAAGCTTAGGGCATACAAAAGTTAACAAATTTCAGAAATTTTTTAACCAATCCGTTTTCGTTGAAAATATTTATAATTGTCTGACATCTTTCTTCGACTTTAAGACGGTCTTTTGCATTGGTTCAGAAATTTGTGAAATTTGTAAATCGGATGCATACCTTTGTGGGCCTGTGCAGGGCCACAATTCAGTTCAATTTAAAAAATTTTTTAACCAATGCAAAACACTGTCTTAACATCAAGGAAACTATAAAGATTTTCAACGAAAACGGATTAATTAAAAAATTTCTGAAATTTTTTAACCGTATATATAATTTAGTAACTGTGTGTAAGTGTTGTTGGCTTGTTGGCCTGTTCGTTGTGAAGTAATAACGCTGAGCACTCTCTATTTTTTTGCAATGTCAATCTATTTTGCATTGATAAGCTGACACGTACGTACGTAATTGGTCATTACAACACTTCAGTCAGGATTACGACATAGTTTCTCACAACACTTATGTTGTGTGCGTTAATTTTATGCCTGAGTGGTGGGACCTACAGTTTAAAGTAGACTCCGAACGACAGTTTTTTGAGAAACTTTTCATGGCAATTTTTATTTACTCTGAGAGTTTTTGCCAGAAATCTGCTGCGAAGAAGACGCTGATAAAATACTTTTTGTATTTTGTTTTGATGTCTGGCCTGGGGCTCGAACCCTGGCTTTACATCTAATAAGCCAACACACTACCTACTGAACAACGGCGACTTCAAACAGACACCCTACTATATTTGCAAAGTACTCATGTCACATATAAGATCCTTACGAATGTATTATGTGAACGACTGGTGCCATTCGTCAAAACACTGATTGCAGTTGCAGACCTGGTAAGTCCACCATTCACATTACGGCAAACCCTATTACATCATCACAATGAGACCATTATTTGGTGTTCACTCAAGTAGTGATGTCGTCCAAAATTACTTAAACGGTAGAAAGTGTACACACAGCCGCATAAAGCTTACAGTTTAGAATGAAGAAAATTTAATAATTTAGAACTATGTCTAGAGTAAAGCAAGACTGCTTTATTTCCTCAACACTTTTGATTCGAAATGCTCTCGCCTTAATTAACTGTCCCCTAGACAGAAACCGGACCATTTTGATTGTGGGATATATTTCGCAGAGGCCGAGTGATAGGAATGAATAGTGAAATTTGGAGACTACATAGTCTTTTAAATGTGGGCCATTCTGTAGTATACAGATCAGATATCATGAGTCAATGTGAATGCTCGCAGGTAACTTCCAAGCAGAATCCAATAAAAAGTTTTGCTCAATTGAAGTTGAACATAAAGTATAAAGAATGGAACATAGCAATACTATGTAACAGTTAGGCCGCCATTAGCTTTTATTGGAATTCAATAAAAATATGACCACCTCGGGAGCTAGGATAGGGATAAACACTCTGATGGGTCGCAGAATACTTAGGAATTTACTGCCATGAGCTGGCAGCTGAACATTTCAGTTAGATGGGAAGAAATGTTTGAAAGTCTGTACTCATTGTAAGGGAATATAAAAAAGGCAAATGTTTTTCTCTGTAAGTTATTGGATAATAACAAGAGATTCTAGTCATGCTTGAGAGTCTCCGGAAATAATATGAGTTTTGTAATCGTCCTTTAGACAGGGCACTGAAGATTCAAATTACACTTGTTCAGTCGAGAGATCGTCTCGAAAGCAGTATGAAGATTCTGTGATAAAGAAAATTATTTATTATTTGTAGGAATGGTTTCGTTGGTAGTATCAACTTCGAAACTTTTATTTGGTACAATAACTAGAAAGTACAGACTGGTAAAACGGTTTAATCTGTGGAAGGTAGCAAATGGTCAACAGGAAGGTTGCGTTGGGTTGGTTGGCATATCCCGCTTTTCATATAAAGATACCGAACAGTTACGCACAATTTAACAAGAAGAGCATTCTGAAAAAATTTGTCTAGTGATTAAGGAACATTCACCAGAAAAAAATGATCGACCGACCCCATTGTGCAAAAAAACGAGAAGACTAGAACAAGCCATACAACTTTCCGCGTTACCGAACTAAGACAAGCAGTGACAAAATGGAAGCCAGTTGTGATCGAGCAGTAAAATGAAAACGATTCGAAGAAGGCAAACTGATTCTGCTGAACAGCATTCAACAAGAGAAGGAACTATCGCCCATATTTTCGCATTACTGGGAGGAACTCTACAATGCAATTAGAAAGTAAAATGCCATGATTCATAGACTTAAAAAGCAAAACAACTCCAGATTTTGAACGCGGACAAAAACAAGTTAATAAGACACAGACAAACAAACAACAAACAAATAGTCAACAAACAACAATAAAAATTATGGGTGTTACAGCAAACAAAAATTACACAAACAAATTCTGAAGGAAATTACAAGTAGAAACCAAAACGAAAATAAAAACAGGCGACATCAGCAAACAACATTAAAGGCAGACGATGAAGTTATAAAATAACAATAAAAATAAGAACGCGGTACAAATAAAAGACCTTTATGTGACATTTATCAGTGAAAAACAATTCAGTAAATTCGTTGAATAATAATACGAATGTGATTTATTTTATTTTTTTAAGACGAGTATAGTCGACTTTATGCAAAAAATTTACTTTTTACTCAACATAAACAGTTAAAGGCTTATAAAGGGTCGTGAATTAAAGTGACCGTGCATTGTTATCAGTTAAATTGTGTTGTTTTTTTTTTGAATATCTAAAGGATTTGTTCAAATAAATTAACAAATATGATCAATAGTAAATAATTTCTTTTATTTTTAATTGTGAACTTAGAATTCACAATAAATAAACATACGTATGTACATATATATACTCGTACGTATATACATATAAACTGGTGGCAAAAACTAAAGCAACTGACTGAAGTTAAAACTGGATGTTATTTTGGTTTTTATGTTTACACTTTATTCAGATTAAACGTAAATGCAAAAAAAAAATACAATAAATTCGCTTAAAATAATGCTTTTCTTTCAAAATAACGAAATAACTATAAAATTCTAGTGGCCGAAACTAAAGCAACTTTTGTATTTGTGTAACAAAACTTAAAAATTAAATTAATAGTTAATAGCGTAACCCTTATTTTTAATCACGGCAGCACATCTACGGAGTTTTGGATCAATTAGCCTCCCAATTTGTACTTTAGAAATGTTGTTCCATACGTTCTGGATACGATTAAAAATGATGTGTTTATTTGTCCCCAAAATCCCTTTTTATTTTACGGTCAACGATGATCCAAAGGTTTTCAATAGGGTCTAGCGATTGAACTGGCCACCCGAGAACTACTGATTGACTCAACCATTCCTTAATAAATTTTGAAGAATGTTTTGGGTCATTGTCATGTTAGAAAACCCAAACCAGTGGTATGTTTTACTTTTGCGTACGGCAGCATTACGTTTTCCAACAGATTTTTGTAAACAAATCGATCCATTTTCTCAGTACTTTGGTAAATTGGTCCAACTCTACAGTTGTAGAAGCAGATTTAAATGCTCGGAAACCATAAAAAAACCATTTATTTCCCAGAAAAATCACACAGCCAGGTTAGCTTTTGCAAAGGCCCATATTGGTAGGAGTCCTGCTCAGTGGAGAAACATATTGTGAAGAACTTCACCGTAAGGGGACCAAAAAATGAACGCCTTAAACCGCAATATTGTAAAAGCCAGCTCTTGGCAGTAAATACTCAAATATTCTGTGATCCATCAGAGTGTTTACACTATCCAGTTGATTTAGCTTACCCAGGTGGTCATATTTTTATTGAATTGTAGTAAAAGCTAGTGGCGGTCTAACTGTTACATAATATTGCTATATTGCACTCCTTAAGCTGGATTCACCCATTGTTTCGGAACAAAATGCTTGTTTCGGAACAAATTCAGTTTTTTGAGAGTGTGTTCCGAAACGATTCACCCACTTCGAACAATTGTTCTGTAAAAACAAGGCTATCATATGAAATATTTTTGTAAACGATGCGTGTTAGTCTTACAATTAGACAGAACAGTAGCAGTTGATTGCAGTTCGTTTGTTTTCTTGGCTTGGGTGTGATCATATTTTTTATTGTGTTACAAAGAAACTGTAAGTTAAAACAAATCAGAAATTGTTGAAGTGAAAAAAATGGATAATAATGGATATTATACATACATAAATAGATACATACAAATGTATATAATGTGGCAGCTCAGTTCAACTTTACTTAAAAAATTAAAGCAGCTGGCAGCACAGTTCGATTGTTTCGGAACAAAAATTAAAATTAAACCAATTCGTGCTGAAAATGTTCCGAAGCAAGCTTACTCTCTTTCGCTCTCTCTCTCTCTCTCTCTCTCAAAAAGAGAAACGTCAAACTACATATAAAAAAAATTGTTTCAGAACAAAAATTTTGTTCCGAAACAATGGGTTAATCCAGCTTTATACTTTATGTTCAGCTTGAATTGGGCAAAACTTTTTACTGGTAGTTACTAGCGAATATTTAAATTGACTCATAATATCTGATCCGTATACTACAGACTAGCCCACATTTAAAAGACTATGTAGCCTCCAAATTTCATTCTCATCACTCAGTCTCTGCGAAATATTTCCCACAATAAAAATGGTCCGGTTTCTGTCCAGGCGACTGTTAAGGCGGTAGCATTTCGAATCGAAAGTGTTGAGGAAAATAAGTAGCCTTGATTTACTCTAGACATACATATGTATATATATATATATATGTTCTCTATACTAACTCTTCAACTTAATTTTCAAAGCCTTTTTCATTGTTTTCTTTCCAGAATTATTTTATCGCTCGTAATAACTCTCTAGAATAATTAATTTCATACTATTTTGAAGAGGAATTCCTGAGGAATTCATTACTAAAAACAACTCTTTCAACTCGCGACATTATCAAAAGGATTTACTGAAATATAAAACATACTCAAAGAACTTCTTAAAACTGATAGCCACTGCATCCTCGTAATAATAAACTCTTTAAATAAAATCAATTTAAATTGGATGCCACTGCATGGTCTGATAGTGTGGTGGATAATGTGATAGACTACTAGCGTGAGAGGCGTTAGGTCGATGCCAACTAGTGACTCTCGCCTGTTACATTTTACCTAGCATATGGGTGAAGTTATACTATATTCAGACATGCACTTATATTGAATAAATCGCAATAAACAGCATTATTGTGCTCAATATTTCATACAAAATTTTTAATTAATTATTGCTCAATAAATTCATAAATTGTTATAATATTGAAAAAACTTGAAATACAGCACTGTCATAAGTACGTTCAGTGAGCATATTACAATTTTTCGAACGATTTCTATTGATATTTGACACCCAAGAAGAAAAACAAAGTTTTAGAAACTACCAGCTGTTTTGTTTACCATTCGTCAATTGAATATTTAATAAGCAACTGAACTGCGTATATTATTATGCCTGAACACTTAAAATATTGGTAATCAGTAAAACAAATATTGATTCAATAAAAATGCATGTCTGAACATAGTATTACGCAGCGCGTATATAATTAAATATAATTTCTAATTGTATTGTAATTAATTGATAAATAAATTAAATAAATGGTGCGGAATATCATAATTATGACAATTAGCAAAAATTCAATTTACAGCTTTTGTTGTTAACCTACAAGGGTTTATAAGAGTTCATTCAAATTCACTCTTTATCAATATCTTGTGTTATTTCCGATAAAGAATTCAAACACTTTAAAAGACGTTTGGTAGATCGATTGCTCTACTACTGTTAATTCTTAAATACTGTTCTCTATCATAAAATTTAAATTTCTTATTAATACTTTCTTTTACAATATTTGCATAAGGGAACAATGATGGAAGTCGTCATAGTCGTATATATATGCATATTTTGAACATAAAAGTTCTCTTCAAAATCAATCTGAACTCTAATACTCTAATTATGGGTCAAATAAAGAGCTGCAAGTAAGAGCTGTTGGCAAAATCCCTTTCAATTTGACTTTGTTCTTTCTTGAAAGAAATCCTCATATAGAGAGAGATATTATAGGGTCTTTTTTAAGTGCTTATTATTTTAAGTGCAAATAAAACAAAGACTCGATAAATAACAACAGGCTTTACAGATGTAGCTTCAATGAAATGGCCGTTGTCAATTGCCAAAATTTGAAGGTCTTTGTTAGAAGACAATACAGAACAGAAATATAATGATCTTTTCATATTAAGTTCAATAAAAATAGCCTCAAATATCACCAACTAATTGATAAATTGCCATGTCACCAAAATTATGGTGATTTTGAATAACAAAAGAGTTCTAGAATCTTATTATTTGGCAAGAAATCACCGCGTATAACAACACGGTCTTTGTTAGACCAATACTAAAGTGGTCCCCATTATAAAGTAGTTCCCATTTTAAAGTAGTTTCTATACTAAAGTAGATCGAAAATAGTCCTGTAAAAACTATATCCTTAAAATTTCTTATATATGTTATGCATGAAACTAAGCACGATTATTACATTGTTTTGATGAAAATCTTAATTATTTTCAATAAACAATTAGCAGGTACAATTGCATAGCGAAAGTCTTAATTTAAAATAATAAGGGCCTTATCAAGCCGTAGGTATTGTGGGCTACAATATTATAGGATAAGATGAAAATCAAAATATTTATGGTTTTCGCTACCTGCATGGAGCTAAAAACAAAAATATTACGTGGAAATGCTGAAAATAGACAATAAATGTTGTATGTATACTTAAAACAAAACAGGCAGAACTTACACGTCGTCATCAAAAAATGCAAAAAGACTAATTAAAAATACTTTTTATGTTTTTTACAAGAGAAGCCAAAAACGAAAGTTAAAGCTACAAAATTCGATTTGCCATTTTAGCTGACTATATGTGTGTATATATCAGGAAAATCTATAATTGTTACAGCTCATGACTCATGAAATGCCTGATGATAGAATCTTTAGATATTAATCTTGAATTTCATAAACTAAAGCATGCATTAACATTTCATTCTCCCCATAGTGTGAGATACGTTTCTCCCTCCTCCTGCTATATTTTGCTCTTTAAACTCTGACTTAAAGTTATCCATATCAACTTAATTGCATAACCATATGAGTTCAATAAAATATAGAATGATATTTGAGCGTAGATAATAAGTGTACACGAATAGAGAGAATGATGAGAGAATATCTTACTCTCCTAACACAATTTGTATTCTTTTTCAATCCTTCTGTATATTTTGTTTTAATTTGCGCCGTTTGACTACCTACTTCGTAATTTCTCTCAATCCTCTCATATGCTCTCTTCGGATGATATTGCGTTAACATGATATTAACCACACTCTTCTAAACAGAACTTTAACATATTGCCGTGCAAACCACTCTTTACAAACCTGATTTAATATGTAGAGAGTGAGATGGTTCTGCAAACACGAAAAGGGTTCGTATAGAACCGAAGGTTGTTCGTATTTTCTTTCAATGCCGAATGCTCTCCTAAGTTTACACTGTACAATTCGCTCTCTTCTGCGCAAAAAACGGCCTTAAGTAGTTTCACAATGACCGAATGGAGTAAGAGCGTGTCAACTCGAAAAGTAAAAAATATAACTCGGCTCTCTTTTATACTCTTCATGAAGGAGATGAATACCATAGTATTCAAATATTGTACGCTCAGTTATGGCTTACGAGGTACTTTAAAAAGGTCTAACGGAAGGCACAATAGGTAAACGACGCTTGTTTGTATTCGCTTATGCTCACAAACGAGCGAAGAGACAGAGGCAAATTGACAATTATATTTACCACTTGTCCTGAGTATAAAATTGCGAATTTAACAGGATAAGTTATCACAACTTTGTCAACCACTGAAATATAAGGTCATCAGTTTAATACTCTTCATCAAAGAGGGCGAAGTATTGACAATTACATTTATCACCTATCTTGCGTATTGAGTGAGTTACGCCAATTTACGTATATAAACCCGAATTCAACAGGACAGGTTATCACTACCGTGACAAGTGCTCAACAAATTAAACGAATAATTATGTCTGAAGGAACAGAAAGCACGCACAAAGTTGTAAGTTATTGAAATAAAAATGAAAAATTAATTCTTTTTTAGTAACAATGTTTGATGAAAATGATTTTGATTAATTTTTTTAATACTTTTTCTTTATTTTTTTTAATTACAGCACATACGCAAGAAGCGTCTTTTATATTCCCTTAAAGAATATCCCGAATTAAATAAAGGTGGCCTGAATCAACAGGATGCTAGTGACGTTTGTATTGGTATCATTTGATGAAAATCAATTTAAAAAGGGCAATGAAAGTATAAAAGTCCTGGAGCTACATCCAAATCAAGAAATGCAAATGAATTCTTCTTATGAAAGTGATTTTTCCCACGACCGGCAAAGCAATGTGGTAACTACTGAAGAAAACAAAATTCCAAATCTAAACGAGACCTTTTGTATCGAAGAACATGAGGAGAATTCAAATAAAGGTAAGGAATTATGTCAAGAAAACCGTCGTTTAGATGGAATGTCTCAAGAGGTGCTAAGAGAAATTGTCGAGGAAAAGGAAAAACTCCCACAGCCGAACGTGAATGGACAAGAACATTTCGGAAACGTCGAAATGCAGTTAACAAACCTCTTTAACTCCAAAATTAATATGACTGACAATGAAAATGAAGTAAAGAACACAATGATTATCAATACAAATAAAAATGCTTCGGTGGATAATGAACTGGAAACTATCTGCAATGTGGCAGAATATTTACATGAAAATTTCCAGATGATATCTTGCAACAGTGGAAATGAGTCCTGTCAAGAACTACAAGCTGACAACGCAATGCAATTAACAAGCCATGTTAAATTCGAACTTAATACCACTAAAGATGCAATGGAGAACATGATGACTACCGATACAGAAAATTTCGCTTCATTCGATAATCTATCGGAAGCAACAGACAACGTGACAGCATATTTAAATGACAACTTTCAGAATATATCTTGGAATGTCGACAACAAGCCTCGCGCAAAAGTAAAATCTAACATAAATAAAAGCGACATAGAAAAATTGAAAAGATATGTAGAACACTTGGAGAATGTGAAACGAATTAAAATGGAAAACTTGAGAAAAACGGTAAATGCTACAATTCAGTTTCTGATATTTTTAGAAAAGCTAGAGCAACAGGAAGAATTACAAGAAAACCAAAATATTAACAAAGACGACATAGATGATAAAAAATATTTTAAAATGCTTGTAACAGAGAACGACAACAAAAATGACATCCCACAAGCGCATAATCAAAATGAAGACGTAAGCAAATCACCCGAGTACAAAGAGCAACACAGAATGGTAGCGCCTTATAATGATTTTAATAATTTCGAACTGCAATATAATAAGAAGAACAATCTACCCCACTGCTCAAAAAGTCCGGAAGAAGAAATAAATATTATGAAAAATGAATTTGAAAACCCTAAAATCCAATTAGAACAACCACAAATAGAAAACATATCCCTACCATCTTCCACCAGTGATGAATACCCGCCCCAAATGCAAATTGAAAACAGATTTGAAGCTGATGCAAATGGTATGGTTTGCATTGGACCGAATGGCACTATGGTCAATAGAATAACTTTAGAATCCATCAACTGGTCCCTGACGGGATCCGCTGCAACACGAAAAATTCTAGTGGAAATCTTTGGCCGTGAAACTTTGCCTGCTTGCAATCTAACGAGTAAGCCTTCGCCTGCCTTTGTAGATTGTAATAAACCAGTGAAAAGCCAATTGGACCCCATTATAGTTGCGGATATCATTCATTTAATGGGGGAGCAGAAAGGCCCAACCCCGATGAAAATAAAAGGATTAGGATGAGGGAAAAAAGGAGACAAAGACTTGCAGCGCGGGATATGGCTTGTGGACATAGCTGCCAGATAAATGAGGCACCAAATCGTCAAATATTTGAAAAAAGATCGTCAACATCGTCAAAGACGTTTATTAAAATCGTCAGGAAAAGTAAATAAATAAATTAAAAATTTTTAAAAACCAAAATTATTTCTATTGTAGTTAAACATATAAAGTCAATATATATATGTATCAAAAAAATAAAACATTTAACAGAGAATTTATTGGAAATTAAAAGCTAGCGTCCCTCATCTTCATTTAATATTTTTTTCCAAAAAAATGGAGAAATTTGATATAATTTTCAGGAAAATATTGTTTAAGATTTAAACAATCTATCTCAGCGTTGTTTATTGACACATAAGCGTAGCAATAATATTACATCATCTATATCGATGGGCGGCGTAGGTATTGGGGAATCAGAAGCTTTTGATGTTCTGAGCATGAAAATTCAGTGTAATGCTGACACATTTTTCAGTTCCTTTCTTATCATCTGAATGGAATAAAACTCTCGTGTGTGGGTTAGTGCCTCAACGTCTATTTTTTTATTTTTTTATTTTGCGGTTTCTCGACCGTGTACAGGAGAGGCCATAGCATCTCGTTAATGACGGTAGTGTATCCAACTCCATTGAATCATTGGAGCATCGTTGCATAAGGGGACTTTTCCCGAAAATCATACATTCCTACATAACACTCGTCTTTTTTGGCCAGAAAATCCGTATGTGGTCAATTGGCCAGTGGATCGCACACTGCATTACAGTGAAAATAAAAATTTTTAGTCGGACTATCTGTATGTGGAACTCAACTCCTGCAGAGGTCTATCCTGCTACTTATAGTATAAAAATATATAAGCCTAATGGTAATAATTTATTATTATTTTATTAGGTTATTCAGGAGTTGTGATTTTTCAGCTTTTAAGGGATTAAAAAGGAATAAAATATAGAAAAATCATCACAGGTATTCGAAAGTAACTTAAAAATATAATACTTTACTCCTTGTTTTTACTAACTAACATAAATTTACAATAGTAACAATTGCAAAGTAAATACAAAGCTTAAAAGTGGCTTTTAATGTACTAAAGTAAAGAATATGATGTAAATTTTTAATTTTTTAAATCGTCAAAATAAGGGCATAAATCTGGGAGCTATGATTGTGAGGCCAACCGTGGCAGCCATATAAATGAAATAAAAATTAATTTCCAACCGGAGCAGTTGTAGTTCACAGCAAAACAATAAATTTATCAAAATTTATATTTACTCACATTATGCTCATATTTAATATGTATGTAAAATTCATAATGCAGAGAACATGTGTGACGTATGAGTTATATTTAATTCCATTAGTTTCATACATGAAAAAATCGAAGTTTTTTATTGCATACTTTTCAGGGAACTATTCCAGTACATGTAATATGATGCGTATGAGTAATATAGTTCAAATACAATTAAAAAGAAAGTATACCCCATAAATCGTAAAGAATATGACTTAAATTTTTAATTTCTAAACAATCGTCAAAATAAGAGCATAAATCGTCAAATCGTCAATATGATATTTTTGGAGCTCAAAATCGTCAAAATGACGATAAATCGTCAAAATGACGATAAATCGTCAAATCTGGCAGCTATGCTTGTGGACCGTTTTTCTAATTTTTAAGAGTTTAAATTTTTCTTTTTTTTTGTCCATAAATGTTTTTATAAATAAGATGTAACAAATATATATAATATTATTTAATGTATAATAGTCTATAAAATATTTTCGTTTAATAAAAATTTACTGTTTCTTAATAAAAATTTTTAAGTCGATTCAATTTATATTTGTATCGGATATGTGTCGGTTTGCATAGATAACCACTAATGGACCACTAATGGGTAACTAAACATTATCGGCAAGCATAGCGGCTTTGTGTGGGTACCATTAGAGAATGAACACGAATAAACAAAAACCAAACCCGAGCTACCACACCCTCTAAACGTAAATACTATATAAGGCAAACTCCTGCAAACGCAGCAGCGACGTCCTCCACGTCTAAAGGTGCCTCCAGTTTGGTGGCCAAAGCCGTCTTCAAAGCGAGTAATACCCTCTTGTCAATGGCCAACAAGCTTAGGGCATACAAAAGTTAACAAATTTCAGAAATTTTTTAACCAATCCGTTTTCGTTGAAAATATTTATAATTGTCTGACATCTTTCTTCGACTTTAAGACGGTCTTTTGCATTGGTTCAGAAATTTGTGAAATTTGTAAATCGGATGCATACCTTTGTGGGCCTGTGCAGGGCCACAATTCAGTTCAATTTAAAAAATTTTTTAACCAATGCAAAACACTGTCTTAACATCAAGGAAACTATAAAGATTTTCAACGAAAACGGATTAATTAAAAAATTTCTGAAATTTTTTAACCGTATGTATAATTTAGTAACTGTGTGTAAGTGTTGTTGGCTTGTTGGCCTGTTCGTTGTGAAGTAATAACGCTGAGCACTCTCTATTTTTTTGCAATGTCAATCTATTTTGCATTGATAAGCTGACACGTACGTACGTAATTGGTCATTACAACACTTCAGTCAGGATTACGACATAGTTTCTCACAACACTTATGTTGTGTGCGTTAATTTTATGCCTGAGTGGTGGGACCTACAGTTTAAAGTAGACTCCGAACGACAGTTTTTTGAGAAACTTTTCATGGCAATTTTTATTTACTCTGAGAGTTTTTGCCAGAAATCTGCTGCGAAGAAGACGCTGATAAAATACTTTTTGTATTTTGTTTTGATGTCTGGCCTGGGGCTCGAACCCTGGCTTTACATCTAATAAGCCAACACACTACCTACTGAACAACGGCGACTTCAAACAGACACCCTACTATATTTGCAAAGTACTCATGTCACATATAAGATCCTTACGAATGTATTATGTGAACGACTGGTGCCATTCGTCAAAACACTGATTGCAGTTGCAGACCTGGTAAGTCCACCATTCACATTACGGCAAACCCTATTACATCATCACAATGAGACCATTATTTGGTGTTCACTCAAGTAGTGATGTCGTCCAAAATTACTTAAACGGTAGAAAGTGTACACACAGCCGCATAAAGCTTACAGTTTAGAATGAAGAAAATTTAATAATTTAGAACTATGTCTAGAGTAAAGCAAGACTGCTTATTTTCCTCAACACTTTTGATTCGAAATGCTCTCGCCTTAATTAACTGTCCCCTAGACAGAAACCGGACCATTTTGATTGTGGGATATATTTCACAGAGGCCGTGTGATAGGAATGAATAGTGAAATTTGGAGACTACATAGTCTTTTAAATGTGGGCCATTCTGTAGTATACAGATCAGATATCATGAGTCAATGTGAATGCTCGCAGGTAACTTCCAAGCAGAATCCAATAAAAAGTTTTGCTCAATTGAAGTTGAACATAAAGTATAAAGAATGGAACATAGCAATACTATGTAACAGTTAGGCCGCCATTAGCTTTTATTGGAATTCAATAAAAATATGACCACCTCGGGAGCTAGGATAGGGATAAACACTCTGATGGGTCGTAGAATACTTAGGAATTTACTGCCATGAGCTGGCAGCTGAACATTTCAGTTAGATGGGAAGAAATGTTTCAAAGTCTGTACTCATTGTAAGGGAATATAAAAAAGGCAAATGTTTTTCTCTGTAAGTTATTGGATAATAACAAGAGATTCTAGTCATGCTTGAGAGTCTCCGGAAATAATCTTAGTTTTGTAATCGTTCTTTAGACAGGGCACTGAAGATTCAAAGTACACTTGTTCAGTCGAGGGATCGTCTCGAAAGCAGTATGAAGATTCTGTGATAAAGAAAATTATTTATTATTTGTAGGAATGGTTTCGTTGGTAGTTTTAACTTCGAAACTTTTATTTGGTACGATAACTACAAAGTACAGACTGGTAAAACGGTTTAATCTGTGGAAGGTACCAAATGGTCAACAGGAAGGTTGCGTTGGGTTGGTTGGCATATCCCGCTTTTCATATAAAGATACCGAACAGTTACGCACAATTTAAAAAGAAGAGCATTTGAAAAAATTTGTCTAGTGATTAAGGAACATTCACCAGAAAAAAAGGCCCGGCCGACCCCATTGTGCAAAAAAACGAGAAGACTTGAACAAGCCATACAACTTTCCGCGTCACCGAACTAAGACAAGCAGTGACAAAATGGAAGCCAGTTGTGATCGAGCAGTGAAATGAAAACGATTCGAAGAAGGCAAACTGATTCTGCTGAACAGCATTCAACAAGAGAAGGAACTATCGCCCATATTTTCGCAGTAGTATGTTTATGTATGTTCTAGCTCAATTATTTCATACAAATTTTGGAGCATGCATAGCTGTAAAAGAGTAAGAACATTGTAGAATTGTGAAATGAATTGTGTGCGATCGGTCTTTAGGTTTGTAACATGTATTATGAAAAGGTAATGCTTTTTAATGTGTATATGTGTGTGTGTGTGTGTTAAAATTTGGGAGAATGCATATCTGGAAAAGAATTAAATCATTTTAATTTTTAATTTTTCCCTACAAATTTGGGATCATACCTGCTTATTCTTGTTCATTTTATTTGTATTGCTTTTCAAACGAATGGTTGGACGGACAGAATGAGTGTGTGCACGTTTCCTCATCTACATCCCAGAGTATAAGTAGACTGTGAAAATGTATATACGTATGTATGAATGTTTGGACGGACAGAATGAGTGTGTGCGTAACATGTAATGTTTATGATCGTTTTTTTTTTTTTAATAGTAAATTCTTGGCACGTATTGCTCATGATCACAGGTAGAAGAAATAGAAATATAAACTATTAAGAAAGGGTAGGTTGGTTGTGCGGTTGTTTTTAATTTGATGAGAAAGAAATGTATAGTTGTGCCTGTGGGTTTTTTTTTCACGTATAAGTATAAGTAATATCTGTTTTCACATAATTGAATTTACTGATTGATCTACAACACCCCAGAGTATAAATAGACTTGTTTTTAAGGATTTAGAATTTTTTAGTTTTACTGTTTTAAATAAATGAAATTATAGAATAAAGGGATTAATTAAAACAAATTAGTTTTTATTTTTTGAAAATTTTATTACATATTTCTTTTTTTCAGATTTTTACAGATTCGAATTTAAAAATACGTTTATACAGATTAAATAACTTAAGTGTTAACAAATATTGTGTATAGAATGTTTGACATCGACAAATGTTGAAAGATTGTGAATAAGTATTTTCACAATAATACAAACGTATGACATATTAATACATACAAATGGATTACTTATTTTACTAATGTTACATATTCTTAGTTCATTTATAAGTTTCATATATAAATCTATATGTCTTATTAATAGTTCTTCCAATACAGCTGATGTTACCATTTTTGTTCCCCTTCTTTAAAAATTTAATAGTAGGTTGTGTTAGTGCGGGACGATGTACTCTGAATTATTTCATTTTAATTTATATTTATTGAATAAAAAATTTAAACACAAGTGCCCACAATTAAATGTATTAAATTTTTGTTTTCGTTCATAATTATATTCAATAGGAAATTTTAAGTAGTTGACAATCTCAAGTGGTGGTTGTAAGTTTCCAAAGCTATCAAAGTATTCTTTATAGTTGTGGTTTTTATAATATGCTACCCAATGTGTTCCCATACCATTTGAATCATCTAAATTAACAATGCCGCATTCTTGTTTGAATGGTTTTTCAGGTAAAGAATCACGCATGAAAACACCCCTAAAATGTTTGAGATGTCTTCCATATTTATTCAAATCCAAATCTGTTAATGGGCGATTGGGAAGGTTATCTAATAGTTTTTTTGGAGCTGGACTATAGTAGAGACCATATCCAGTTTTATATAGTCTGAGGTACAACCCTTTACCCATTGCAATTGATTCCATATATCTATTATGACGGTTAGCTTCAGCCAATTGTTCTTTTCCATTTTTGATAGCATTTACTGCTTTGACAATAGCGGATCCTCCACTTGCCAAACCACCAAGCGCTGACAATGCTGTTAGTACGGGAATAAGTGGAAGAAATCCTCCAATTTTCGGTACAGGTATAACTCTCGGTATTATAATGTCTGCTCGCTTTTTCCCTTTAAAATTTGAATGAATAGCCTTTTGAGCTATTTTAACAGCATCATTTATATCAAGGGGTTTCTGTTCTTTCAATTGTTTTAAAGTTTTTCTCACAGTAGCTGTGAATAATTTCTTATTACACTTATTCATTTTTCCTTTTCTTTTCTTATGTCTCTGCTCCTTCAAACCTAATCCAAATTTCACTTTAGCTTTCATAGCGTTTGTCACAAACCACGCGTTAGCACGTTCTTTAATATCACTATCTTTAGATTTAACTCGTTGCCAGGCTTTTTCAGCTAATATTTGATCTGCTTGATGTCTTGTGTCTATATCTTTTGATTGTGAATATGCAATATCGTGCTCTCTACAAGCTGCGTCTAATAAATTTATACCCTTATCTCCTCTTGCTAAACGTTTTTCAAGTTTTGTACCAGGTCCACAAAACTGATAACCAGGTAGATGTAATTCAACAGGTACTTTATTTATTAAGTTGTTTACAAATCCTCTTCTCATCTTACACTGGCTGAGGTTTTGTTTTGACTGTAGATTATAACAAATTTTTTTTCGTTACTTTTATACCTCTTCGCAAAAATAACTGAAATCAAGACGATCTCCTATATATACAGCAATTTATATGATTTCAGTATGTTAATTTTTTGATATTGATTTTGATCTGCTTTGTATCTGATCACGATCTACTTTACATCTGATCACGATCTGCTTTGTATCTGCTCACGATCTATTTTATATCTGATAACGATCTACTTTTTTGGTTTTGTCTATTTTATTTTAATTTTTTTTATTTATTTTTTTTGACATTACCATGTTTTAGGTATACATGTTCTACCTCAATGTCTAAATTGTTTATTTGATCAGCTAGATCATCATGTATTTGTGTTATATGTTTTTCGATTACGATATTTTTGTTTTTATAATTATATCTATTAAAACTTTATCCAAATTTATTAATATAAGACATTTCTTTCACTCTTCTAATAAATTATGGTAGATTCTTTAAGTTCTTCAATAATAGAGATTATTTCGTTTTGATGATTGTTGTAACCAGCACCTTCCGATGAAAGAAGTAAACGTAGTCTGTCAACTAGTTCATTAGGATCATCCCAATGTATATAATTTGATTTCAGATTATTTAGTAATTTTAGCATTAAACCACTGCCTTTTGTTAACATGTTTGTTGTTGTTTCGAATAAATGTTTAATTATTCGTATATATTTGAAGGCTCGTGTTCCTTTCACTTGTTCATTAGGTTCATAGCGACGTTTATGTGCATTGGTATGAATTAAAATCTCTTTATATTTTTACAAATCATTTTTAGAATAATGGAGAGGTTTTTTATGAAATACTAGTTCAAATAATCCAGGCGTCATTTTCAATTTCATATTCCCTATCTGCATAGTATTATCTCTATTAAATATTAATTTTTCCTTGCCATATCTCCAACTACCGTCTACATCTTGATTAAAACCATAAATTTTATCCAATTGCTTATTATTAATAAGTGTTTGTATATTTTCAAATAATGGAGAGCTTTTCGTCAGCTTTAAACTTTGTTTTCTTTTCAAGTTTTTCATACACGTACTTGATACAGGTCTATTATGGTCATAGTTTTTTTCACCATCATTATCATCAGTTGAAATATTTTCATACTGAAAATCGTTATTATCACCGTTTACATCATCATAATCATCGTCATCATCAATAGTGTCGTCTATATCTTTATGCTTATCTTCAAGTTTTCCGATGATTTCATTATCACCATTTACGTCATAATAATCATCATCATCATCAATAGTGTTGTCTGTATCCGTATGCTTATCTTCGAGTTTTCCAATGATTTCATTATCACCATTTACGTCATAATAATCTTCGTCATCATCTATAGTGTTGTCTATATTCTTATGCTTATCTTCAAGTTTTCCAATGATTTCATTATCACCATTTACGTCATAATAATCATCATCATCATCATCAATAGTGTTGTCTATGTCCTTATGCTTATTTTCAAGTTTTCTAATGATTTCATTATCACCATTTACGTCATAATAATCATCATCATCATCAATAGTGTTGTCTATGTCCTTATGCTTATTTTCAAGTTTTCTAATGATTTCATTATCACCATTTACGTCATAATAATCATCATCATCATCAATAGTGTTGTCTATGTCCTTATGCTTATTTTCAAGTTTTCTAATGATTTCATTATCACCATTTACGTCATAATAATAATCATCATCATCAATAGTGTTGTCTATATCCTTATGTTTATCTTTAAGTTTTCCGATGATTTTTTTAAGTGGTTTTGTTATTGGTTGAAAGGTATCTTCTAAAAATTTAACTCTATCTATTTGATTCAGTTTAATATTTTTTAACTTTTCCTTTAAAACAGCCCTTGTCTTTACAAGATCTTCTAATATTTTATTATGACAATTATTAGACATTATAATAATTTTTTTATATTGAGTTTGATCTGCTTTGTATCTGGTTACGATCTGCTTTATACCTGGTCATGAACTGCTTGCTATCTGATCACGATCTGCTTTATATCTGTTTACGATCTAATTTATACCTGTTCACGATCTGCTTGATGACTCGTGTCTATATCCTTTGATTTTGAGTACACTTTATCGTGCTTTCTACAAGCTGCATCCAATAAATTTATTCCTTTATCTCCTCTTGCTATTCGTTTTTGAAGTTTTATATCAGGTTCACAAAACTGATAACCAGGAAGATGCAATTCAACACGTAATTTGTTTATTAAGTTGTTTACAAAACTTTTCCAATCTTTTTTGTTTTTTCTGTACTAGTTATATCAGCTATACAAGCTGTACCAGCTATACCTGCTGTACCAGCTATATAACCTATATCAGCTATATCAGCTGTACTAGCATACTAGCTATATCAGCTATACTAGCTCTATCAGCTATACTAACTATATCAGCTATACTAGCTATATCAGCTATACTAGCTATATCAGCTATACTAGCTATATCAGCTATACTAGCTATATCAGCTGTACTAGTTATACCAGCTGATATAGCTGATATAGCTGATATAGCTGATATAGCTGATATAGCTGGTATAGCTGATATAGCTGATATAGCTGGTATAGCAGGTATAGCTGATATAGCTACTACATCTTGCTAGTATAGCTAGTACAGCTTGCTAGTATAGCTAGTACAGATTGTACAGCTTGCTAGTGTAGCTAGTACAGCTTGCTAGTATAGCTAGTACAGATTGTATAGCTTGCTAGTATAGCTAGTACAGCTTGCTAGTATAGCTAGTACAGCTTGCTAGTATAGCTAGTACAGATTGTATAGCTTGCTAGTATAGCTAGTACAGATTGTATAGCTTGCTAGTATAGCTAGTACAGATTGTACAGCTTGCTAGTATAGCTAGTACAGATTGTATAGCTTGCTAGTATAGCTAGTACAGCTTGCTAGTATAGCTAGTACAGCTTGCTAGTATAGCTAGTATAGATTATACAGCTTACTAGTATAGCTGTTATAGATTATACAGCTTGCTAGTATAGCTGGTATAGCTGATATAGCTGGTATAGCAGGTATAGCTGGTGTAGTGTTTCATGCGAAGAGGTATGAAAGTAATGAAAAAAATGGTTATAAACTACAGTCAAAAGAAAAACACCTAATCAGTGTAAGATTGGAAGAAGATTTGTAGACAACTTAATAAACAAATTATATGTTGAATTACATCCACCTGTTTATCAGTTTTGTGGACCTGATACAAAACTTCAAAACGAATAGCAAGAATAAAGGAAATAAAGGAATAATTTATTGGATGTAGATTGTAGAAAGCATGATATAGCGTACTCAAAATCAATGGATATAGACACAAGCCATCAAGCAGATCGTGATCAGGTATAAATCAGATCGTGACCAGATAGCAAGCAGTTCGTGATCAGATATAAAGCAGATCGTAATCAGATACAAAGCAGATCATAATCAGATAGCGAGCAGATCATAACCAGATCAAATTCAATAAAAAAAAAAAAATTATTATAATGTCTAAAAATTAGCATAATAAAGTGTTGGAAGATCTTGTAAAGACAAGGGCTGTTCTAAAGAAAAAGTTAAAAAATATTAAACTGAATCAAATAGATAGAGTTAATTTATTAGAAGATACCTTTCAACCAATAACCAAACCACTTAAAAAAATCATTGGAAAACTTAAAGATAAATATAAGGATATAGACAACACTATTAATGATGACGATGATCATGATGATGTAAATGATGATAATGAAAACATCCCAAAACTTGAATATAAGCATAAGGATGTAGACAACACTATAGATGATGACGAAGATTATTATGACGTAAATGGTGATAATGAAATCATTGGAAAACTCGAAGATAAGCATACGGATACAGACAACACTATTGATGATGATGATGATTATTATGACGTAAATGGTGATAATGAAATCATCGGAAAACTTGAAGATAAGCATAAAGATATAGACAACACTATTGATGATGACGATGATTATGATGATGTAAACGGTGATAATAACGATTTTCAGTATGAAAATATTTCAACTGATGATAATGATGGTGAAAAAAACTATGACCATAATAGACCTGTATCAAGTACGTGTATGAAAAACTTGAAAAGAAAACAAAGTTTAAAGTTGACGAAAAGCTCTCCATTATTTGAAAATATACAAACACTTATTAATAATAAGCAATTGGATAAAATTTATGGTTTTAATCAAGATGTAGACGGTAGTTGGAGATATGGCAAGGAAAAATTAATATTTAATAGAGATAATACTATGCAGATAGGGAATATGAAATTGAAAATGACGCCTGGATTATTTGAACTAGTATTTCATAAAAAACCTCTCCATTATTCTAAAAATGATTTGTAAAAATATAAAGAGATTTTAATTCATACCAATGCACATAAACGTCGCTATGAACATAATGAACAAGTGAAAGGAACACGAGCCTTCAAATATATACGAATAATTAAACATTTATTCGAAACAACAACAAACATGTTAACAAAAGGCAGTGGTTTAATGCTAAAATTACTAAATAATCTGAAATCAAATTATATACATTGGGATGATCCTAATGAACTAGTTGACAGACTACGTTTACTTCTTTCATCGGAAGGTGCTGGTTACAACAATCATCAAAACGAAATAATCTCTATTATTGAAGAACTTAAAGAATCTACCATAATTTATTAGAAGAGTGAAAGAAATGTCTTATATTAATAAATTTGGATAAAGTTTTAATAGATATAATTATAAAAACAAAAATATCGTAATCGAAAAACATATAACACAAATACATGATGATCTAGCTGATCAAATAAACAATTTAGACATTGAGGTAGAACATGTATACCTAAAACATGGTAATGTCAAAAAAAATAAATAAAAAAAATTAAAATAAAATAGACAAAACCAAAAAAGTAGATCGTTATCAGATATAAAATAGATCGTGAGCAGATACAAAGCAGATCGTGATCAGATGTAAAGTAGATCGTGATCAGATACAAAGCAGATCAAAATCAATATCAAAAAATTAACATACTGAAATCATATAAATTGCTGTATATATAGGAGATCGTCTTGATTTCAGTTATTTTTGCGAAGAGGTATAAAAGTAACGAAAAAAAATTTGTTATAATCTACAGTCAAAACAAAACCTCAGCCAGTGTAAGATGAGAAGAGGATTTGTAAACAACTTAATAAATAAAGTACCTGTTGAATTACATCTACCTGGTTATCAGTTTTGTGGACCTGGTACAAAACTTGAAAAACGTTTAGCAAGAGGAGATAAGGGTATAAATTTATTAGACGCAGCTTGTAGAGAGCACGATATTGCATATTCACAATCAAAAGATATAGACACAAGACATCAAGCAGATCAAATATTAGCTGAAAAAGCCTGGCAACGAGTTAAATCTAAAGATAGTGATATTAAAGAACGTGCTAACGCGTGGTTTGTGACAAACGCTATGAAAGCTAAAGTGAAATTTGGATTAGGTTTGAAGGAGCAGAGACATAAGAAAAGAAAAGGAAAAATGAATAAGTGTAATAAGAAATTATTCACAGCTACTGTGAGAAAAACTTTAAAACAATTGAAAGAACAGAAACCCCTTGATATAAATGATGCTGTTAAAATAGCTCAAAAGGCTATTCATTCAAATTTTAAAGGGAAAAAGCGAGCAGACATTATAATACCGAGAGTTATACCTGTACCGAAAATTGGAGGATTTCTTCCACTTATTCCCGTACTAACAGCATTGTCAGCGCTTGGTGGTTTGGCAAGTGGAGGATCCGCTATTGTCAAAGCAGTAAATGCTATCAAAAATGGAAAAGAACAATTGGCTGAAGCTAACCGTCATAATAGATATATGGAATCAATTGCAATGGGTAAAGGGTTGTACCTCAGACCATATAAAACTGGATATGGTCTCTACTATAGTCCAGCTCCAAAAAAACTATTAGATAACCTTCCCAATCGCCCATTAACAGATTTGGATTTGAATAAATATGGAAGACATCTCAAACATTTTAGGGGTGTTTTCATGCGTGATTCTTTACCTGAAAAACCATTCAAACAAGAATGCGGCATTGTTAATTTAGATGATTCAAATGGTATGGGAACACATTGGGTAGCATATTATAAAAACCACAACTATAAAGAATACTTTGATAGCTTTGGAAACTTACAACCACCACTTGAGATTGTCAACTACTTAAAATTTCCTATTGAATATAATTATCAACGAAAACAAAAATTTAATACATTTAATTGTGGGCACTTGTGTTTAAATTTTTTATTCAATAAATATAAATTAAAATGAAATAATTCAGAGTACATCGTCCCGCACTAACACAACCTACTATTAAATTTTTAAAGAAGGGGAACAAAAATGGTAACATCAGCTGTATTGGAAGAACTATTAATAAGACATATAGATTTATTTATGAAACTTATAAATGAACTAAGAATATGTAACATTAGTAAAATAAGTAATCCATTTGTATGTATTAATATGTCATACGTTTGTATTATTGTGAAAATACTTATTCACAATCTTTCAACATTTGTCGATGTCAAACATTCTATACACAATATTTGTTAACACTTAAGTTATTTAATCTGTATAAACGTATTTTTAAATTCGAATCTGTAAAAATCTGAAAAAAAGAAATATGTAATAAAATTTTCAAAAAATAAAAACTAATTTGTTTTAATTAATCCCTTTATTCTATAATTTCATTTATTTAAAACAGTAAAACTAAAAAATTCTAAATCCTTAAAAACAAGTCTATTTATACTCTGGGGTGTTGTAGATCAATCAGTAAATTCAATTATGTGAAAACAGATATTACTTATACTTATACGTGAAAAAAAAACCCACAGGCACAACTATACATTTCTTTCTCATCAAATTAAAAACAACCGCACAACCAACCTACCCTTTCTTAATAGTTTATATTTCTATTTCTTCTACCTGTGATCATGAGCAATACGTGCCAAGAATTTAATATTAAAAAAAAAACGATCATACACATTACATGTTACGCACACACTCATTCTGTCCGTCCAAACATTCATACATACGTATATACATTTTCACAGTCTACTTATACTCTGGGATGTAGATGAGGAAACGTGCACACACTCATTCTGTCCGTCCAACCATTCGTTTGAAAAGCAATACAAATAAAATGAACAAGAATAAGCAGGTATGATCCCAAATTTGTAGGGAAAAATTAAAAATTAAAATGATTTAATTCTTTTCCAGATATGCATTCTCCCAAATTTTAACACACACACACACACATATACACATTAAAAAGCATTACCTTTTCATAATACATGTTACAAACCTAAAGACCGATCGCACACAATTCATTTCACAATTCTACAATGTTCTTACTCTTTTACAGCTATGCATGCTCCAAAATTTGTATGAAATAATTGAGCTAGAACATACATAAACATACTACTCATATAAACTGGTGGCCAAAACTAAAGCAACTGACTGAAGTTAAAACTGGATGTTTTTTTGGTTTTTATGTTTACACTTTATTCAGATTAAACGTAAATGCAAAAAAAAAAATACAATAAATTCGCTTAAAATAATGCTTTTCTTTCAAAATAACGAAATAACTATAAAATTCTAGTGGCCGAAACTAAAGCAACTTTTGTATTTGTGTAACAAAACTTAAAAATTAAATTAATAGTCAATAGCGTAACCCTTATTTTTAATCACGGCAGCACATCTACGGAGTTTTGGATCAATTAGCCTCCCAATTTGTACTTTAGAAATGTTGTTCCATGCGTTCTGGATACGATTAAAAATGATGTGTTTATTTGTCCCCAAAATCCCTTTTTATTTTACGGTCAACGATGATCCAAAGGTTTTCAATAGGGTTAAGGTCTAGCGATTGAACTGGCCACCCGAGAACTACTGATTGACTCAACCATTCCTTAATAAATTTTGAAGAATGTTTTGGGTCATTGTCATGTTAGAAAACCCAAACCAGTGGTATGTTTTACTTTTGCGTACGGCAGCATTACGTTTTCCAACAGATTTTTGTAAACAAATCGATCCATTTTCTCAGTACTTTGGTAAATTGGTCCAACTCTACAGTTGTAGAAGCAGATTTAAATGCTCGGAAACCATAAAAAAACCATTTATTTCCCAGAAAAATCACACAGCCAGGTTAGCTTTTGCAAAGGCCCATATTGGTAGGAGTCCTGCTCAGTGGAGAAACATATTGTGAAGAACTTCACCGTAAGGGGACCAAAAAATGAACGCCTTAAACCGCAATATTGTAAAAGCCAGCTCTTGGCAGTAAATACTCAAATATTCTGTGATCCATCAGAGTGTTTACACTATCCAGTTGATTTAGCTTACCCAGGTGGTCATATTTTTATTGAATTGTAGTAAAAGCTAGTGGCGGTCTAACTGTTACATAATATTGCTATATTGCACTCCTTAAGCTGGATTCACCCATTGTTTCGGAACAAAATGCTTGTTTCGGAACAAATTCAGTTTTTTGAGAGTGTGTTCCGAAACGATTCACCCACTTCGAACAATTGTTCTGTAAAAACAAGGCTATCATATGAAATATTTTTGTAAACGATGCGTGTTAGTCTTACAATTAGACAGAACAGTAGCAGTTGATTGCAGTTCGTTTGTTTTCTTGGCTTGGGTGTGATCATATTTTTTATTGTGTTACAAAGAAACTGTAAGTTAAAACAAATCAGAAATTGTTGAAGTGAAAAAAATGGATAATAATGGATATTATACATACATAAATAGATACATACAAATGTATATAATGTGGCAGCTCAGTTCAACTTTACTTAAAAAATTAAAGCAGCTGGCAGCACAGTTCGATTGTTTCGGAACAAAAATTAAAATTAAACCAATTCGTGCTGAAAATGTTCCGAAGCAAGCTTACTCTCTTTCGCTCTCTCTCTCTCTCTCTCTCTCAAAAAGAGAAACGTCAAACTACATATAAAAAAAATTGTTTCAGAACAAAAATTTTGTTCCGAAACAATGGGTTAATCCAGCTTTATACTTTATGTTCAGCTTGAATTGAGCAAAACTTTTTACTGGTAGTTACTAGCGAATATTTAAATTGACTCATAATATCTGATCCGTATACTACAGACTAGCCCACATTTAAAAGACTATGTAGCCTCCAAATTTCATTCTCATCACTCAGTCTCTGCGAAATATTTCCCACAATAAAAATGGTCCGGTTTCTGTCCAGGCGACTGTTAAGGCGGTAGCATTTCGAATCGAAAGTGTTGAGGAAAATAAGTAGCCTTGATTTACTCTAGACATACATATGTATATATATATATATATGTTCTCTATACTAACTCTTCAACTTAATTTTCAAAGCCTTTTTCATTGTTTTCTTTCCAGAATTATTTTATCGCTCGTAATAACTCTCTAGAATAATTAATTTCATACTATTTTGAAGAGGAATTCCTGAGGAATTCATTACTAAAAACAACTCTTTCAACTCGCGACATTATCAAAAGGATTTACTGAAATATAAAACATACTCAAAGAACTTCTTAAAACTGATAGCCACTGCATCCTCGTAATAATAAACTCTTTAAATAAAATCAATTTAAATTGGATGCCACTGCATGGTCTGATAGTGTGGTGGATAATGTGATAGACTACTAGCGTGAGAGGCGTTAGGTCGATGCCAACTAGTGACTCTCGCCTGTTACATTTTACCTAGCATATGGGTGAAGTTATACTATATTCAGACATGCACTTATATTGAATAAATCGCAATAAACAGCATTATTGTGCTCAATATTTCATACAAAATTTTTAATTAATTATTGCTCAATAAATTCATAAATTGTTATAATATTGAAAAAACTTGAAATACAGCACTGTCATAAGTACGTTCAGTGAGCATATTACAATTTTTCGAACGATTTCTATTGATATTTGACACCCAAGAAGAAAAACAAAGTTTTAGAAACTACCAGCTGTTTTGTTTACCATTCGTCAATTGAATATTTAATAAGCAACTGAACTGCGTATATTATTATGCCTGAACACTTAAAATATTGGTAATCAGTAAAACAAATATTGATTCAATAAAAATGCATGTCTGAACATAGTATTACGCAGCGCGTATATAATTAAATATAATTTCTAATTGTATTGTAATTAATTGATAAATAAATTAAATAAATGGTGCGGAATATCATAATTATGACAATTAGCAAAAATTCAATTTACAGCTTTTGTTGTTAACCTACAAGGGTTTATAAGAGTTCATTCAAATTCACTCTTTATCAATATCTTGTGTTATTTCCGATAAAGAATTCAAACACTTTAAAAGACGTTTGGTAGATCGATTGCTCTACTACTGTTAATTCTTAAATACTGTTCTCTATCATAAAATTTAAATTTCTTATTAATACTTTCTTTTACAATATTTGCATAAGGGAACAATGATGGAAGTCGTCATAGTCGTATATATATGCATATTTTGAACATAAAAGTTCTCTTCAAAATCAATCTGAACTCTAATACTCTAATTATGGGTCAAATAAAGAGCTGCAAGTAAGAGCTGTTGGCAAAATCCCTTTCAATTTGACTTTGTTCTTTCTTGAAAGAAATCCTCATATAGAGAGAGATATTATAGGGTCTTTTTTAAGTGCTTATTATTTTAAGTGCAAATAAAACAAAGACTCGATAAATAACAACAGGCTTTACAGATGTAGCTTCAATGAAATGGCCGTTGTCAATTGCCAAAATTTGAAGGTCTTTGTTAGAAGACAATACAGAACAGAAATATAATGATCTTTTCATATTAAGTTCAATAAAAATAGCCTCAAATATCACCAACTAATTGATAAATTGCCATGTCACCAAAATTATGGTGATTTTGAATAACAAAAGAGTTCTAGAATCTTATTATTTGGCAAGAAATCACCGCGTATAACAACTCGGTCTTTGTCAGACCAATACTAAAGTGGTCCCCATTATAAAGTAGTCCCCATTTTAAAGTAGTTTCTATACTAAAGTAGATCGAAAATAGTCCTGTAAAAACTATATCCTTAAAATTTCTTATATATGTTATGCATGAAACTAAGCACGATTATTACATTGTTTTGATGAAAATCTTAATTATTTTCAATAAACAATTAGCAGGTACAATTGCATAGCGAAAGTCTTAATTTAAAATAATAAGGGCCTTATCAAGCCGTAGGTATTGTGGGCTACAATATTATAGGATAAGATGAAAATCAAAATATTTATGGTTTTCGCTACCTGCATGGAGCTAAAAATAAAAATATTACGTGGAAATGCTGAAAATAGACAATAAATGTTGTATGTATACTTAAAACAAAACAGGCAGAACTTACACGTCGTCATCAAAAAATGCAAAAAGACTAATTAAAAATACTTTTTATGTTTTTTACAAGAGAAGCCAAAAACGAAAGTTAAAGCTACAAAATTCGATTTGCCATTTTAGCTGACTATATGTGTGTATATATCAGGAAAATCTATAATTGTTACAGCTCATGACTCATGAAATGCCTGATGATAGAATCTTTAGATATTAATCTTGAATTTCATAAACTAAAGCATGCATTAACATTTCATTCTCCCCATAGTGTGAGATACGTTTCTCCCTCCTCCTGCTATATTTTGCTCTTTAAACTCTGACTTAAAGTTATCCATATCAACTTAACTGCATAACCATATGAGTTCAATAAAATATAGAATGATATTTGAGCGTAGATAATAAGTGTACACGAATAGAGAGAATGATGAGAGAATATCTTACTCTCCTAACACAATTTGTATTCTTTTTCAATCCTTCTGTATATTTTGTTTTAATTTGCGCCGTTTGACTACCTACTTCGTAATTTCTCTCAATCCTCTCATATGCTCTCTTCGGATGATATTGCGTTAACATGATATTAACCACACTCTTCTAAACAGAACTTTAACATATTGCCGTGCAAACCACTCTTTACAAACCTGATTTAATATGTAGAGAGTGAGATGGTTTTGCAAACACGAAAAGGGTTCGTATAGAACCGAAGGTTGTTCGTATTTTCTTTCAATGCCGAATGCTCTCCTAAGTTTACACTATACAATTCGCTCTCTTCTGCGCAAACAACGGCCTTAAGTAGTTTCACAATGACCGAATGGAGTAAGAGCGTGTCAACTCGAAAAGTAAAAAATATAACTCGGCTCTCTTTTATACTCTTCATGAAGGAGATGAATACCATAGTATTCAAATATTGTACGCTCAGTTATGGCTTACGAGGTACTTTAAAAAGGTCTAACGGAAGGCACAATAGGTAAACGACGCTTGTTTGTATTCGCTTATGCTCACAAACGAGCGAAGAGACAGAGGCAAATTGACAATTATATTTACCACTTGTCCTGAGTATAAAATTGCGAATTTAACAGGATAAGTTATCACAACTTTGTCAACCACTGAAATATAAGGTCATCTGTTTAATACTCTTCATCAAAGAGGGCGAAGTATTGACAATTACATTTATCACCTATCTTGCGTATTGAGTGAGTTACGCCAATTTACGTATATAAACCCGAATTCAACAGGACAGATTATCACTACCGTGACAAGTGCTCAACAAATTAAACGAATAATTATGTCTGAAGGAACAGAAAGCACGCACAAAGTTGTAAGTTATTGAAATAAAAATGAAAAATTAATTCTTTTTTAGTAACAATGTTTGATGAAAATGATTTTGATTAATTTTTTTAATACTTTTTCTTTATTTTTTTAATTACAGCACATACCAAGAAGCGTCTTTTATATTCCCTTAAAGAATATCCCGAATTAAATAAAGGTGGCCTGAATCAACAGGATGCTAGTGACGTTTGTATTGGTATCATTTGATGAAAATCAATTTAAAAGGGGCAATGAAAGTATAAAAGTCCTGGAGCTACATCCAAATCAAGAAATGCAAATGAATTCCTCTTATGAAAGTGATTTTTCCCACGACCGGCAAAGCAATGTGGTAACTACTGAAGAAAACAAAATTCCAAATCTAAACGAGACCTTTTGTATCGAAGAACATGAGGAGAATTCAAATAAAGGTAAGGAATTATGTCAAGAAAACCGTCGTTTAGATGGAATGTCTCAAGAGGTGCTACTGCCGAACGTGAATGGGCAAGAACATTTCGGAAACGTCGAAATGCAGTTAACAAACCTCTTCAACTCGCAAATTAATATGACTGACGATGAAAATGAAGTAAAGAACACAATGATTATCAATACAAATAAAAATGCTTCGGTGGATAATAAACTGGAAACTATCTGCAATGTGGCAGAATATTTACATAAAAATTTCCAGATGATATCTTGCAACAGTGGAACTGAGTCCTGTCAAGAACTACAAGCTGACAACGCAATGCAATTAACAAGCCATGTTAAATTCGAACTTAATACCACTAAAGATGCAATGGAGAACATGATGACTACCGATACAGAAAATTTAGCTTGATTCGATAATCTACCGGAAGCAAACGACAACGTGGCAGCATATTTAAAAGACAACTTTCAGAATATCTCTTGGAATGTCGACAACAAGCCTCGCCCAAAAGTAAAATCTAATATAAATAAAAGCGACATAGAAAAATTGAAAAGATATGTAGAACACTTGGAGAATGTGAAACGAATTAAAATGGAAAACTTGAGAAAAACGGTAAATGCTACAATTCAGTTTCTGATATTTTTAGAAAAGATAGAGCAACAGGAAGAATTACAAGAAAACCAAAATATTGACAATAACGAAAGTGTTGATAAAAAAGATTTTAAAATGCTTGTAACAGAAAACGACAACAAAAATGATATCCCACAAGCGCATAATCAAAATCAAAAAAGCAAATCACCCGAGTACAAAAAGCAACACAGAATGGTAGCGCCTTATAATGATTTTAATAATTTCGAACTGCAATATAATAAGAAGAACAATCTACCCCACTGCTCAAAAAGTCCGGAAGAAGAAATAAATATCATGATAAATGCATTTGAAAACTCTAAAATCCAATTAGAACAACCACAAATGGAAAACATATCCATTGCAACTTCCACCAGTGATGAATACCCGCCCCAAATGCAAATTGAAAACAGATTTGAAGCAGATGAAAATGGTATGGTTTGCATTCGACCGAATGGCACTATGGTCAATAGAATAACTTTAGAAACCATCGACTGGTCCCTGACGGGAGCCGCTGTAACACGAAAACTTTTAGTGGAAATCTTTGGCCGTGAAACTTTGGCTGCTTGCAATCTATCGGGTAGGCCTTCGCCTGCCTTTGTAGATTGTAATAAACCAGTGAAAGGCCAATTGGACCCCATTATAATTGCGGACTTAATTCATTTAATGGGGGAGCAGAAAGGCCCAACCCCGAAGGAGGTGCGTAATGCAGTAACTAAAAAATGTGCCGATGAAAATAAAAGGATTAGGATGAGGGAAAAAAGGAGACAAAGACTTGCAGCGCGGGATATGGCTTTGGACCGTAGTTCTAATTTTTCAGTTTAATTTTTTCTTTTTTTTTTGTTCATAAATGTTTTTATAAATAAAATTTATTATATAATAATCTACGAGTTATCCTATTCTAAAGAATATTTTAATTCAATAAATTTTTTTATCTTAATCAAAGCTTTATTAATCGATTCAATACATTTTTATATCTGATGTGTCAGTTTTTCAATGTAAAAGAGATTGACATTGCAAAAAAATATACACATAGCCACAGAAGTATACATACGGATAACAAATTTCAGAAATTTTTTGAACTAATCCTTTTTCGTTGAAAATCTTTGCAATTGTCTGACAACTTTCCTCGATTTTAAGACGGTCTTGGTTAAAAAATTTCTGAAATTTGTTAACTTTTGTGGGCCTGATGTACACTTTTGTGGGCATGCACAGGTCCACAAAAGTTAACAAATTTCAGAAATTTTTTAAATAATCCGTTTTTTTTGAAAATATTTATAATTGCCTGACGTCTTTCTTCGATTTTAAGGCGGTCTTTTCTGTGATCATGAGCAATACGTGCCAAGAATTTACTATTAAAAAAAAAACGATCATACACATTACATGTTACGCACACACTCATTCTGTCCGTCCAAACATTCATACATACGTATATACATTTTCACAGTCTACTTATACTCTGGGATGTAGATGAGGAAACGTGCACACACTCATTCTGTCCGTCCAACCATTCGTTTGAAAAGCAATACAAATAAAATGAACAAGAATAAGCAGGTATGATCCCAAATTTGTAGGGAAAAATTAAAAATTAAAATGATTTAATTCTTTTCCAGATATGCATTCTCCCAAATTTTAACACACACACACACACATATACACATTAAAAAGCATTACCTTTTCATAATACATGTTACAAACCTAAAGACCGATCGCACACAATTCATTTCACAATTCTACAATGTTCTTACTCTTTTACAGCTATGCATGCTCCAAAATTTGTATGAAATAATTGAGCTAGAACATACATAAACATACTACTCATATAAACTGGTGGCCAAAACTAAAGCAACTGACTGAAGTTAAAACTGGATGTTTTTTTGGTTTTTATGTTTACACTTTATTCAGATTAAACGTAAATGCAAAAAAAAAAATACAATAAATTCGCTTAAAATAATGCTTTTCTTTCAAAATAACGAAATAACTATAAAATTCTAGTGGCCGAAACTAAAGCAACTTTTGTATTTGTGTAACAAAACTTAAAAATTAAATTAATAGTCAATAGCGTAACCCTTATTTTTAATCACGGCAGCACATCTACGGAGTTTTGGATCAATTAGCCTCCCAATTTGTACTTTAGAAATGTTGTTCCATGCGTTCTGGATACGATTAAAAATGATGTGTTTATTTGTCCCCAAAATCCCTTTTTATTTTACGGTCAACGATGATCCAAAGGTTTTCAATAGGGTTAAGGTCTAGCGATTGAACTGGCCACCCGAGAACTACTGATTGACTCAACCATTCCTTAATAAATTTTGAAGAATGTTTTGGGTCATTGTCATGTTAGAAAACCCAAACCAGTGGTATGTTTTACTTTTGCGTACGGCAGCATTACGTTTTCCAACAGATTTTTGTAAACAAATCGATCCATTTTCTCAGTACTTTGGTAAATTGGTCCAACTCTACAGTTGTAGAAGCAGATTTAAATGCTCGGAAACCATAAAAAAACCATTTATTTCCCAGAAAAATCACACAGCCAGGTTAGCTTTTGCAAAGGCCCATATTGGTAGGAGTCCTGCTCAGTGGAGAAACATATTGTGAAGAACTTCACCGTAAGGGGACCAAAAAATGAACGCCTTAAACCGCAATATTGTAAAAGCCAGCTCTTGGCAGTAAATACTCAAATATTCTGTGATCCATCAGAGTGTTTACACTATCCAGTTGATTTAGCTTACCCAGGTGGTCATATTTTTATTGAATTGTAGTAAAAGCTAGTGGCGGTCTAACTGTTACATAATATTGCTATATTGCACTCCTTAAGCTGGATTCACCCATTGTTTCGGAACAAAATGCTTGTTTCGGAACAAATTCAGTTTTTTGAGAGTGTGTTCCGAAACGATTCACCCACTTCGAACAATTGTTCTGTAAAAACAAGGCTATCATATGAAATATTTTTGTAAACGATGCGTGTTAGTCTTACAATTAGACAGAACAGTAGCAGTTGATTGCAGTTCGTTTGTTTTCTTGGCTTGGGTGTGATCATATTTTTTATTGTGTTACAAAGAAACTGTAAGTTAAAACAAATCAGAAATTGTTGAAGTGAAAAAAATGGATAATAATGGATATTATACATACATAAATAGATACATACAAATGTATATAATGTGGCAGCTCAGTTCAACTTTACTTAAAAAATTAAAGCAGCTGGCAGCACAGTTCGATTGTTTCGGAACAAAAATTAAAATTAAACCAATTCGTGCTGAAAATGTTCCGAAGCAAGCTTACTCTCTTTCGCTCTCTCTCTCTCTCTCTCTCTCTCTCAAAAAGAGAAACGTCAAACTACATATAAAAAATATTGTTTCAGAACAAAAATTTTGTTCCGAAACAATGGGTTAATCCAGCTTTATACTTTATGTTCAGCTTGAATTGAGCAAAACTTTTTACTGGTAGTTACTAGCGAATATTTAAATTGACTCATAATATCTGATCCGTATACTACAGACTAGCCCACATTTAAAAGACTATGTAGCCTCCAAATTTCATTCTCATCACTCAGTCTCTGCGAAATATTTCCCACAATAAAAATGGTCCGGTTTCTGTCCAGGCGACTGTTAAGGCGGTAGCATTTCGAATCGAAAGTGTTGAGGAAAATAAGTAGCCTTGATTTACTCTAGACATACATATGTATATATATATATATATGTTCTCTATACTAACTCTTCAACTTAATTTTCAAAGCCTTTTTCATTGTTTTCTTTCCAGAATTATTTTATCGCTCGTAATAACTCTCTAGAATAATTAATTTCATACTATTTTGAAGAAGAATTCCTGAGGAATTCATTACTAAAAACAACTCTTTCAACTCGCGACATTATCAAAAGGATTTACTGAAATATAAAACATACTCAAAGAACTTCTTAAAACTGATAGCCACTGCATCCTCGTAATAATAAACTCTTTAAATAAAATCAATTTAAATTGGATGCCACTGCATGGTCTGATAGTGTGGTGGATAATGTGATAGACTACTAGCGTGAGAGGCGTTAGGTCGATGCCAACTAGTGACTCTCGCCTGTTACATTTTACCTAGCATATGGGTGAAGTTATACTATATTCAGACATGCACTTATATTGAATAAATCGCAATAAACAGCATTATTGTGCTCAATATTTCATACAAAATTTTTAATTAATTATTGCTCAATAAATTCATAAATTGTTATAATATTGAAAAAACTTGAAATACAGCACTGTCATAAGTACGTTCAGTGAGCATATTACAATTTTTCGAACGATTTCTATTGATATTTGACACCCAAGAAGAAAAACAAAGTTTTAGAAACTACCAGCTGTTTTGTTTACCATTCGTCAATTGAATATTTAATAAGCAACTGAACTGCGTATATTATTATGCCTGAACACTTAAAATATTGGTAATCAGTAAAACAAATATTGATTCAATAAAAATGCATGTCTGAACATAGTATTACGCAGCGCGTATATAATTAAATATAATTTCTAATTGTATTGTAATTAATTGATAAATAAATTAAATAAATGGTGCGGAATATCATAATTATGACAATTAGCAAAAATTCAATTTACAGCTTTTGTTGTTAACCTACAAGGGTTTATAAGAGTTCATTCAAATTCACTCTTTATCAATATCTTGTGTTATTTCCGATAAAGAATTCAAACACTTTAAAAGACGTTTGGTAGATCGATTGCTCTACTACTGTTAATTCTTAAATACTGTTCTCTATCATAAAATTTAAATTTCTTATTAATACTTTCTTTTACAATATTTGCATAAGGGAACAATGATGGAAGTCGTCATAGTCGTATATATATGCATATTTTGAACATAAAAGTTCTCTTCAAAATCAATCTGAACTCTAATACTCTAATTATGGGTCAAATAAAGAGCTGCAAGTAAGAGCTGTTGGCAAAATCCCTTTCAATTTGACTTTGTTCTTTCTTGAAAGAAATCCTCATATAGAGAGAGATATTATAGGGTCTTTTTTAAGTGCTTATTATTTTAAGTGCAAATAAAACAAAGACTCGATAAATAACAACAGGCTTTACAGATGTAGCTTCAATGAAATGGCCGTTGTCAATTGCCAAAATTTGAAGGTCTTTGTTAGAAGACAATACAGAACAGAAATATAATGATCTTTTCATATTAAGTTCAATAAAAATAGCCTCAAATATCACCAACTAATTGATAAATTGCCATGTCACCAAAATTATGGTGATTTTGAATAACAAAAGAGTTCTAGAATCTTATTATTTGGCAAGAAATCACCGCGTATAACAACACGGTCTTTGTCAGACCAATACTAAAGTGGTCCCCATTATAAAGTAGTCCCCATTTTAAAGTAGTTTCTATACTAAAGTAGATCGAAAATAGTCCTGTAAAAACTATATCCTTAAAATTTCTTATATATGTTATGCATGAAACTAAGCACGATTATTACATTGTTTTGATGAAAATCTTAATTATTTTCAATAAACAATTAGCAGGTACAATTGCATAGCGAAAGTCTTAATTTAAAATAATAAGGGCCTTATCAAGCCGTAGGTATTGTGGGCTACAATATTATAGGATAAGATGAAAATCAAAATATTTATGGTTTTCGCTACCTGCATGGACCTAAAAACAAAAATATTACGTGGAAATGCTGAAAATAGACAATAAATGTTGTATGTATACTTAAAACAAAACAGGCAGAACTTACACGTCGTCATCAAAAAATGCAAAAAGACTAATTAAAAATACTTTTTATGTTTTTTACAAGAGAAGCCAAAAACGAAAGTTAAAGCTACAAAATTCGATTTGCCATTTTAGCTGACTATATGTGTGTATATATCAGGAAAATCTATAATTGTTACAGCTCATGACTCATGAAATGCCTGATGATAGAATCTTTAGATATTAATCTTGAATTTCATAAACTAAAGCATGCATTAACATTTCATTCTCCCCATAGTGTGAGATACGTTTCTCCCTCCTCCTGCTATATTTTGCTCTTTAAACTCTGACTTAAAGTTATCCATATCAACTTAACTGCATAACCATATGAGTTCAATAAAATATAGAATGATATTTGAGCGTAGATAATAAGTGTACACGAATAGAGAGAATGATGAGAGAATATCTTACTCTCCTAACACAATTTGTATTCTTTTTCAATCCTTCTGTATATTTTGTTTTAATTTGCGCCGTTTGACTACCTACTTCGTAATTTCTCTCAATCCTCTCATATGCTCTCTTCGGATGATATTGCGTTAACATGATATTAACCACACTCTTCTAAACAGAACTTTAACATATTGCCGTGCAAACCACTCTTTACAAACCTGATTTAATATGTAGAGAGTGAGATGGTTTTGCAAACACGAAAAGGGTTCGTATAGAACCGAAGGTTGTTCGTATTTTCTTTCAATGCCGAATGCTCTCCTAAGTTTACACTATACAATTCGCTCTCTTCTGCGCAAAAAACGGCCTTAAGTAGTTTCACAATGACCGAATGGAGTAAGAGCGTGTCAACTCGAAAAGTAAAAAATATAACTCGGCTCTCTTTTATACTCTTCATGAAGGAGATGAATACCATAGTATTCAAATATTGTACGCTCAGTTATGGCTTACGAGGTACTTTAAAAAGGTCTAACGGAAGGCACAATAGGTAAACGACGCTTGTTTGTATTCGCTTATGCTCACAAACGAGCGAAGAGACAGAGGCAAATTGACAATTATATTTACCACTTGTCCTGAGTATAAAATTGCGAATTTAACAGGATAAGTTATCACAACTTTGTCAACCACTGAAATATAAGGTCATCTGTTTAATACTCTTCATCAAAGAGGGCGAAGTATTGACAATTACATTTATCACCTATCTTGCGTATTGAGTGAGTTACGCCAATTTACGTATATAAACCCGAATTCAACAGGACAGATTATCACTACCGTGACAAGTGCTCAACAAATTAAACGAATAATTGTGTCTGAAGGAACAGAAAGCACGCACAAAGTTGTAAGTTATTGAAATAAAAATGAAAAATTAATTCTTTTTTAGTAACAATGTTTGATGAAAATGATTTTGATTAATTTTTTTAATACTTTTTCTTTATTTTTTTAATTACAGCACATACGCAAGAAGCGTCTTTTATATTCCCTTAAAGAATATCCCGAATTAAATAAAGGTGGCCTGAATCAACAGGATGCTAGTGACGTTTGTATTGGTATCATTTGATGAAAATCAATTTAAAAGGGGCAATGAAAGTATAAAAGTCCTGGAGCTACATCCAAATCAAGAAATGCAAATGAATTCCTCTTATGAAAGTGATTTTTCCCACGACCGGCAAAGCAATGTGGTAACTACTGAAGAAAACAAAATTCCAAATCTAAACGAGACCTTTTGTATCGAAGAACATGAGGAGAATTCAAATAAAGGTAAGGAATTATGTCAAGAAAACCGTCGTTTAGATGGAATGTCTCAAGAGGTGCTACTGCCGAACGTGAATGGGCAAGAACATTTCGGAAACGTCGAAATGCAGTTAACAAACCTCTTCAACTCGCAAATTAATATGACTGACGATGAAAATGAAGTAAAGAACACAATGATTATCAATACAAATAAAAATGCTTCGGTGGATAATGAACTGGAAACTATCTGCAATGTGGCAGAATATTTACATAAAAATTTCCAGATGATATCTTGCAACAGTGGAACTGAGTCCTGTCAAGAACTACAAGCTGACAACGCAATGCAATTAACAAGCCATGTTAAATTCGAACTTAATACCACTAAAGATGCAATGGAGAACATGATGACTACCGATACAGAAAATTTAGCTTGATTCGATAATCTACCGGAAGCAAACGACAACGTGGCAGCATATTTAAAAGACAACTTTCAGAATATCTCTTGGAATGTCGACAACAAGCCTCGCCCAAAAGTAAAATCTAATATAAATAAAAGCGACATAGAAAAATTGAAAAGATATGTAGAACACTTGGAGAATGTGAAACGAATTAAAATGGAAAACTTGAGAAAAACGGTAAATGCTACAATTCAGTTTCTGATATTTTTAGAAAAGATAGAGCAACAGGAAGAATTACAAGAAAACCAAAATATTGACAATAACGAAAGTGTTGATAAAAAAGATTTTAAAATGCTTGTAACAGAAAACGACAACAAAAATGATATCCCACAAGCGCATAATCAAAATCAAAAAAGCAAATCACCCGAGTACAAAAAGCAACACAGAATGGTAGCGCCTTATAATGATTTTAATAATTTCGAACTGCAATATAATAAGAAGAACAATCTACCCCACTGCTCAAAAAGTCCGGAAGAAGAAATAAATATCATGATAAATGCATTTGAAAACTCTAAAATCCAATTAGAACAACCACAAATGGAAAACATATCCATTGCAACTTCCACCAGTGATGAATACCCGCCCCAAATGCAAATTGAAAACAGATTTGAAGCAGATGAAAATGGTATGGTTTGCATTCGACCGAATGGCACTATGGTCAATAGAATAACTTTAGAAACCATCGACTGGTCCCTGACGGGAGCCGCTGTAACACGAAAACTTTTAGTGGAAATCTTTGGCCGTGAAACTTTGGCTGCTTGCAATCTATCGGGTAGGCCTTCGCCTGCCTTTGTAGATTGTAATAAACCAGTGAAAGGCCAATTGGACCCCATTATAATTGCGGACTTAATTCATTTAATGGGGGAGCAGAAAGGCCCAACCCCGAAGGAGGTGCGTAATGCAGTAACTAAAAAATGTGCCGATGAAAATAAAAGGATTAGGATGAGGGAAAAAAGGAGACAAAGACTTGCAGCGCGGGATATGGCTTTGGACCGTAGTTCTAATTTTTCAGTTTAATTTTTTCTTTTTTTTTGTTCATAAATGTTTTTATAAATAAAATGTATTATATAATAATCTACGAGTTATCCTATTCTAAAGAATATTTTAATTCAATAAATTTTTTTATCTTAATCAAAGCTTTATTAATCGATTCAATACATTTTTATATCTGATGTGTCAGTTTTTCAATGTAAAAGAGATTGACATTGCAAAAAAATATACACATAGCCACAGAAGTATACATACGGATAACAAATTTCAGAAATTTTTTGAACTAATCCTTTTTCGTTGAAAATCTTTGCAATTGTCTGACAACTTTCCTCGATTTTAAGACGGTCTTGGTTAAAAAATTTCTGAAATTTGTTAACTTTTGTGGGCCTGATGTACACTTTTGTGGGCATGCACAGGTCCACAAAAGTTAACAAATTTCAGAAATTTTTTAAATAATCCGTTTTTTTTTGAAAATATTTATAATTGCCTGACGTCTTTCTTCGATTTTAAGGCGGTCTTTTCTGTGATCATGAGCAATACGTGCCAAGAATTTACTATTAAAAAAAAAACGATCATACACATTACATGTTACGCACACACTCATTCTGTCCGTCCAAACATTCATACATACGTATATACATTTTCACAGTCTACTTATACTCTGGGATGTAGATGAGGAAACGTGCACACACTCATTCTGTCCGTCCAACCATTCGTTTGAAAAGCAATACAAATAAAATGAACAAGAATAAGCAGGTATGATCCCAAATTTGTAGGGAAAAATTAAAAATTAAAATGATTTAATTCTTTTCCAGATATGCATTCTCCCAAATTTTAACACACACACACACACATATACACATTAAAAAGCATTACCTTTTCATAATACATGTTACAAACCTAAAGACCGATCGCACACAATTCATTTCACAATTCTACAATGTTCTTACTCTTTTACAGCTTTGCATGCTCCAAAATTTGTATGAAATAATTGAGCTAGAACATACATAAACATACTACTCATATAAACTGGTGGCCAAAACTAAAGCAACTAATGAATTAATCCTTTTTCGTTGAAAATCTTTGCAATTGTCTGACAACTTTCCTCGATTTTAAGACGGTCTTGGTTAAAAAATTTCTGAAATTTGTTAACTTTTGTGGGCCTGATGTACACTTTTGTGGGCATGCACAGGTCCACAAAAGTTAACAAATTTCAGAAATTTTTTAAATAATCCGTTTTTTTTTTGAAAATATTTATAATTGCCTGACGTCTTTCTTCGATTTTAAGACGGTCTTTTGCTTTGGTTCAGAAATTTGTGAAATTTGTTAAACGGATGTATACCTTTGTGGGTCTGTGCAGGGCCACAATTCAGTTCAATTTCAGAAATTGTTTAACTAATGCAAAAGACCGTCTTAACATCAAGGAATCTATAAAGATTTTCAACGAAAACGGATTAATTCAAAAATTTCTGAATTTTTTTTAAACTTTTTTTTAAAAATTTGTGAAATTTTTTAACCGTACGTATTTAGTAACTGTGTGTAGAATGCTCAGTGTTATTACTTACAGCACGAACAGACCCACAAACCAACAACATTTATGTCATAGGCGCGTCTACACGCTGTCAACAAATGTCGCTAAGTCGTTAGCTGTTGAGTGATTAAAAAAACGGCAGCAACACTTCCAAATAACTGATCTGAAATTATCAGAAAACTCTGAAAAATTACTTCTTTTTCAGTTGAGTCACTAAAATTTTTAAATTTTTAATCTCTTTTATTATATCGACAGCACTAACCTCTTCATTGTAGCCAACAAGTATAGAAATGATCCCAAATTGGCTACAGCTACATCGGTGGTCTTGTAGTCAAATACTGGTGTAGTCGTGAAAATAACTTTGTCGCCAGTAGCACGGAACTGGATGGCGTAAGATTATTTTCGTGTGGAGACGTAAAGTTTATTGTGTATAGAAAGAGTCAACAACGCAATTACACCCCTGGATGACAACATTACAGATGCCATTGGTAGGTTATATGCCGATATGATAGACAATTATGTAAGAATTGAAGCTTTAGGATGGACTTACGGCGTAAATATTTCATTACTTTTTGCAAACGACTTGGTGTTTCTAATGCTTCCGGAAAGTATCTTGACATAACTCGTTCCAATATAAGGTAAATAGACACACATTTTTTAGGAAACCACAAAAATGTGCAAGGATGATTTTGGTGGTCAATTGATATCATCATAATGTAAAATTATTCTTTCTGGAAAACTTTAAAAACTGGTAAGTTTGTGTGGCTTGAAACATCGTGACATTAGAAACTACATACAGTCTAGATCATTGCCTTCCATTTCCCGGAACATTTTCCCAAGAAAGAAAAAGACAATAACATTTCAGCGACACATACAGATCATAATGCATGATAAACAACCCCTTTTCCAAAAGCAATGGATTTTTCACAATCAGAAAATTTTAAAGAAATTTTGTTTGAAGAAAATTTTGCTCGAAGATTGGACAATGAATCACTATTGAAACTAACTAAATGGATAGTCCTTTGTTTGTTAATTGGCTAACAATTGATTTACCTATTAGACGTACATCATACATACGGAATTGGTTATTACAGTCAGGATTACGACCTAGCTTCTCACACTACTGTGTTAATTGTATACATGAGTGGCAGGATCTACAGTTTAATGTCGACTTCGGGCGACGAAGGTTTTTTGAGAAACTTTTCATGGCAATTTTATTTTACTTTCAAAGATGTTGCTAAAAATCTGTTGAGAAGAAGTCCCTAAAGAAATAAGAATCTGTTGGCATTTTATTTCGAAGGTAAATAAGTCTTGAATTTCGTCTATGACGCGTGACGCAATACGTCATGTTAAATAAAAAGCATGTTTGATACATATGTGATTACAATCAGCATGCTTTTAATTTATTTTTGCTTTTCTATTTGGGCGTTTCGGTGTGGCATTTTGATACTTTGGACAAAAAAGCAATATTTTGACAATTAATTTTTAAAAATCTAATGATGCTGTTTTTTAAAGAATTGTTTGATTAAGAAAAATATAATTCAGTTTTGCAAAAAGTAAGTATGCCCAAGGATTGCAATCTCAGTGTCGTTCGTCCTGTAGTAAAAAAGGGACACCCAACTATATTTGCCAACTACTCAAGTAGTCCCTAACGTATATAAGGTCCTTACGAATGTATTATGTGAACGACTGGTGCCATTCGTCAAAACACTGATTGCAGTTGCAGACCTGGTAAGACCACCCTTCACATTACGGCAAACCCATTACATCATCACAATGAGACCATTATTTGGTCTTCACTCAAGTAGTGATGTCAAGCCTTCTTCTACTCCTAGATGGCGAAATGTCGTCCAAAATTACTTAAACGGTAGAAAGTGTACACATAAAGCCGCATAAAGCTTACAGTTTAGAATGAAGAAAATTTAATAATTTAGAACTATGTCTAGAGTAAAGCAAGACTGCTTATTTTACTCAACACTTTCGATTCGAAATGCTCTCGCCTTATCTGCCCCCTAGACAGAAACCGGACCATTTTGATTGTCAGAAATGCTTCCCATACAGACTGAGTAATAAGAATGAATGGAGTGAATGGCTTTATGCTGTGCCTAAAGAGGATAAAACTTACCGCCCAATCGCAACATTGTCATACTTATAGAAAATTTTCGACAAATTAATTTATTAGCAGATGACCCAATAATTGTATGCAAATAGCGTGCTTTCTGAGAGGCAGTATGGTTTCAGACCTAATCACAGCTGCATTTCTGCGCTCTTTGGTGCTTCAGAGGAGTTGCGATTAAGGGCGGATAACAATGTGACATCATTTTTAGACTTACTCGATCATTCTAAAGCATTTGACACCGTTAATCAGACTATTCTCTGCCAAAAGTTAAAACACATGTGCCATTTTTCGAATGCTGCTGTTATACTAATCTCGTCGTATTTATGGGATAGAAGTCAATTTGTGTATCATGATGGTAACAAATCAAACAATTTTCAATATCTAGAGGTGTACCGCAGGGCTTGATTCTTGGTCCACTTTTATATTAAATTTATTATCATGATCTCCCATCTAAATTCAAGTACTGCAATGTACAAATGTACGCAGATGATGTTCAGCTATACACTAGGAAACCCCATTATTTGTGCAATATCCAATTTTGTCAAGATCCAATAGATCATTGAAAATTAATAGCGTTAGATACCGTAAACAAATATCTGAGCGACATTTTTACACCAATGCAATCCGTCTCTGGATTGAACTCCCGAACGACATACAGTTACTAAGCAATGGTAAGCATTTCAAGACTGCAATAATTTACATTTTTGAATGAACAATAATGTACGAATGTAATTAATTAATCATAATTTTGTAAATTTTGTTTTAATAATAATTTCTCACATTTTGTTATGCCTATATCCTTAGCAGTACTACTAAATAAGATGATATCTTGTTGTACTGTATTTACGCCTGAATAAAAAAATAAAAAAAATTTAGAGGCTACTTGGCCTTTTAAAAGAGGGCCATTCTGTAGTATGCCTATCAGATATTATGAGTCAATGTGAATGCTCGCTTGTAACTTCCAAGCAGAATCCAATAAAAAGTTTCGTTCAATTGAAGTTAAAAATAACGTATAAAGAATGGAACATGGCAATACAATTTAATAGTTAGGCCACCATTAGCTTTTATTAAAATTCAATAAAAATATGACCACTTGGGTAAACACTCTGCTGGGTCACAGAATATTTGGGTATTTACTGCTAACAGCTGGCAGCTGAAACTTTCAGTTAAACGGAAAGAAACTTTTTAAAGTCTATACTCATTGTAAGGAAAAATAAAGAGAGGCAAACGTTTTTCTTTGTAATTTATTGGATAATAACAGGAGATTTTAGTTATGCTTGAGAGTTTCCGGAAATAATCTGAGTTTACAAATCGGCCTATAGACAGGGCACTATAGGCTCAAAGTACACTTGTTCAGTCGAGGGATCGTCTCGAAAGCAGTATGAAGATTCTGTGATAAAGAAAATTATGTGTCGGAATCCATATTTGTAACCTAGGAGGCATCGCAGAGATTGGGCGTAGTTGAAGAATTTTCCAAACTTAATAAAACTGTTGAGGCAGACGTAAATGTAAAGTTTTCTAGCTTAGAGAAAATTGATGGTGATAAAATTTGCGATACCAAGAAGAAGGACGACTCCTTCAGAATCAACAAGAAGAACTACTTACTGTGCGCTAAGTTGGAGGAATTGTTTCGCTAGTAGTATCGATTTCCAAACTTTTATTTGGTGCAGTAACTAGAAAGTACAGATTGGTAAAACGATTTAATCTGTGGAAGGTAGGAAATGATCAACAATAAGGTTGGGACAAGCATACCACGCGATTCATAAATAGATACCGGACAGTTACGCATAATTTAAGAAGAAGATCACCTAACAAATTTATATTTGGCGAAAAGTTGTCTGGTGTTTCACCAGAAAGAAATGCACGACCTCACTTTACAGAAAAACGGAATGACTTGGACAAACCAGGCCATTTTGTGCCTTTACGAAATATGAAGCCAGCTTTGATCGAGCAGTGAAATCGAAACGATTCGAAGGAGGCAAACTGAATCTGCTAGACAGCCTACATTAAGAGAAGGATTTATCGCCCATATTTTCGAATTACTGTGAAGAACTCTACGAAGCAATTAGAAAGAGAAATGCCGTATTCATAGAATTAAAAAGCAAAATAACCTCAGATTTTGAACGCGTACAAAAACAAGTAAATAAGACACCGACAAACAAACAACAATAAAAATTGTGGATAATACAGCAAACATAAATTACACAAACAAATTCCTAAGGTAATTACAAGTAGAAATCAAAACAAAAATTTTAAAAACAGGCAACATCAACAAACAACATTAAAGGAAGACGGTGGGTGATGTTATGAAATAAAAATAATAATAAAAATAAGAATGCGGTACAAATACATTTGTTAAAAGACATTTATATGGCCTCTATCAGTGAAAAAAATTTCAGTACATTCGGTTAATAACAATACGAATGTGATTTGTTTTTCTTTAAGACGAGTATACTCGACTTTATGCGAAACATTTACGTTTTACTCGACATAAACAGTATATATATATTCACTGCTCGATCACAACTGGCTTCCATTTTGTCACTGCTTGTCTTAGTTCGGTAACGCGGAAAGTTGTATGGCTAGTTCAAGTCTTCTCGTTTTTTTGCACAAAAGGGTCGGTCGGGCATTTTTTTCTGGTGAATGTTCCTTAATCACTAGACAAATTTTTGCAGAATGCTCTTCTTGTTAAATTGTGCGTAACTGTTCGGTATATTTATATGAAAAGCGGGATATGCCAACCAACCCAACGCAACCTTCCTGTTGACAATTTGCTACCTTCCACAGATTAAATCGTTTTACCAGTCTGTACTTTCTAGTTACTCTACCAAATAAAAGTTTCTAAGTTGATACTACCAACGAAACCATTCCTATAACTTAGCGTACAGTAGTTCTTCTTGTTGATTCTGAAGGCAGTCGTCCTTCTGCTTGGTATCGCAAATTTTATCACCGTCACTTGTCTCTAAGCTGGAAAACTTTACATAAATATACTATACTTCAGCCTAAACAGTTTTCTTAAATTTGAAGAATTCTATATTCACTGTCTGTGCTGCCTTACAGGTCAGAAGTATGGGTTCCGATAAATAATTTTCTTTATCACAGGATCTTCATACTGCTTTCGAGACGATCCCCCGACTGAACAAGTGTACTTTGAATCTTCAGTGCCCTGTCTAAAGGACGATTACTAAACTCAGATTATTTCCGGAGACTCTCAAGCATGATTAGAATCTCCTGTTATTATCCCATAACATACAGAGAAAAACATTTGCCTTTTTTATATTCCCTTACAATGAGTACAGACTTTCAAACATTTCTTTCCATCTAACTGAAATGTTCAGCTGCCAGCTCTTGGCAGTAAATTCCTAAGTATTCTGCGACCCATCAGAGTGTTTATCCCTATCCTAGCTTCCCGAGGTGGTCATATTTTTATTGAATTCCAATAAAAGTTAATGGCGGCCTAACTGTTACATAGTATTGCAATGTTCCATTCTTTATACTTTATGTTCGACTTCAATTGAGCAAAACTTTTTATTGGATTCTGCTTGGAAGTTACCTGCGAGCATTCACATTGACTCATAATATCTGATCTGTATACTACAGAATGGCCCACATTTAAAAGACTATGTAGTCTCCAAATTTCACTATTCATTCCTATCACTCAGCCTCTGCGAAATATATCCCACAATCAAAATGGTCCGGTTTCTGTCTAGGGGACAGTTAATTAAGGCAAGAGCATTTCGAATCGAAAGTGTTGAGGAAAATAAGCAGTCTTGCTTTTCTCTAGACATAGTTCTAAATTATTAAATTTTCTTCATTCTATACGGTAAGCTTTATGCGGCTGAAATGTGTACACTTTCCACCGTTTAAGTAATTTTGGACGACATTTCGCCATCTAGGAGTAGAAGAAGGCTTAACATCACTACTTGAATGAAGACCAAATAATGGTCTCATTGTGATAATGTATAGGGTTCGGCGTAATGTGAATGGTGGACTTACCAGGTCTGCAACTGCAATCAGTGTTTTGACGAATGGCACCAGTCGTTCACATAATACATTCGTAAGGATCTTATATGTGACATGAGTACTTGGCAAATATAGTAGGGTGTCGATTTGAAGTCGCCGTTGTGCAGTAGGTAGTGTGTTGGCTTATTAGATTTAAAGCCAGGGTTCGAGCCCCAGGCCAGACATCAAACAAAATACAAAAAGTATTTTATCAGCGTGTAGACGCGCCTATGACATACACTCAGCCACAAAAGTATACATACGGTTAACAAATTTCAGAAATTCGTTTTCGTTGAAAATATTTATAATTCTCTGACATCTTTTTTCGTTTTTAAGACGGTCTTTTGCATTGGTTCAGAAATTTGTGAAATTTGTAAATTGGATGCTTACCTTTGTGAGCCTGTGCAGGGCCACAATTCAGTTCAATTTAAAAAACATTTTAACCACTGCAAAACACCGTCTTAACATCAAGGAAACTATAAAGATTTTCAACGAAAACGGATTAATTAAAAAATTTCTGAAATTTTTTAACCGTATGTATAATTTAGTAACTGTGTGTGAGTGTTGTTGGTTTGTTGGTCTGTTCGTGGTGAAGTAATAACGCTGAGCATTCTCTATTTTTTTGCAATGTCAATCTATTTTACATTGAAAAACTGACACGTACGTTCGTAATTGGTCATTACAACCCTTCAGTCAGGATTACGACATAGTTTCTCACAACACTTATGTTGTGTGCGTTAATTTTATTAATTTAATTTAATTTGTATTTATTTTAATGGGATAATCAGTGGAATCATTATAAGTTGCATCCGAATAAGTTGTGGAAAAGAAGTTGGCAAATAAATTGCTTATAATGCTGTCATCACTAGATTCAATCTGCTGAAATCCCATAGAAGATGGAAAACCAGTTACTTTTTTCTTTGAATTAAGAAATTTAAAAAACGATTTTGGATTACGCTTAAAATTGTATTTCATTGTATTTACATATTTATCGTAACATGATTTATCAAGTATTGTGTATTCCGCCAGGGTAACAGAATATCTTATATAATCCATATAACAACCAGATTGTTTAAACAATATATAGTATTTATTCTCCTTATTTTTCACACGAGCCAGTTGTTTATTATTCCATGGATGACCGGATAATTGTCTAGATATTTGCTTTGGAACACAACACAACAGATCAAATCGTTTTACCACTCTGTACTTTCTAGTTACTACGCCAAATAAAAGTTTGGAAATACGAAACCATTCCTCCAACTTAGCGCACAGTAGTTCTTCTTATTGATTCTGAAGACAGTCGTCATTCTTTTTGGTATCGCAAAATTGTATCACCATCAGTTTTCTCTAAGCTAGAAAACTTTTCATCTACGTCAGCCTCAACGGTTTTATTCAATTCAATTGCGTCCACTATCTGTGCTGCCTTACAGGTTATAAGTATGGGTCCCGATAAATAATTTTCTTTATCACATAATCTTCATATTGCGTTCAAGACGATCTCTCCATTGAACAAGTGTACTTTAAGTCTACAGTGCCCTGTCTAAAGGCCGATTACTAAACTCAGATTATTTTCGGAAACTTTCAAGCATGACAAAAATTTCCTGTTATTATCCTATAAATTACAGAGAAAAATTTCTGCCTCTCTCCATATTCCCTTGCAATGAGTATAGACTTTAAAAATTTCCTCCCGTCTGACTGAAAGATTCAGCTGCCAGCTTTTGGCAGTAAATTTCCAAGTATTCTGTGACCCAGCAGAGTGTTTACCGTATCCAGTTGATTTCGCTTCCCCAGGTGGTCATATTTTAATTTTATTTATATTACGTAGTATTGCTATGTTCTATTCTTTTCACTTTATGTTCAGCTTGAATTGAGCAAAACTTTTTATCGGATTCTACTTGGATGCTACCAGCGACTATTCACATTGACTCATAATATCTGATCCGTATAATACAGAATGGCCCTCTTGGAAAAGGCTATGTGGCCTGCAAATTTCCTATCACTCAGTCTCTGCGAAATATGTCCCACAATAAAAATGGTCCGGTTTCTGTCCAGGGGACTGTTAAGGCGGTAGCATTTCGAATCCATAGTGTTGGGGAAACATGTATATATGTATGTATATATATATGTATGTGTATACGAGTATATATGAATATATCTAAAAAGCAGTCAACTTAATTTTCAAACCATTTTTCATTGTTTTCTTTTAGTAATTATTTTATCACTCGTAATAACTGGCTAGAAAATATTATTTCATCCTATTTTGATGAGGAATCCCTGAAGAACTCATTACTAAAAACAATTCTTTCAACTCGCGGGTTTACTGAAATGTAAAACATACTCAAAGAACTTCTTAAAACTGATAAGTAGCTACTGAATGCTCGTAATAATAATCTTTTAAAATAAAATCAATTTAAATTGGATGCCACTGCATGGTCTGATAGTGTGGTGGATAATGTGATAGACTATTAGCGTGAGAGGCCTTAGTTCGATGCCAACTAGAGACTCTCGCCTGTTACATTTTACCGAGCATATGGGTGAAGTTATAATATATCCAGACATGCACTTATATTGAATAAATCGCAATAAACGGCGTTATTGATCTCAATATTTCATACAAAATTTTTAATTAATTATTGCTCAATAAATTCATAAATTGTTATAATATTGATTAAAACTTTAAACACAGCACTGTCATAAGTACGTTCAGTGAGCATATTACAATTTTTCGAACGCTTTCTATTGATATTTGACAACTCAAATATAAACAACGACAAACAAAAAAAAACAATGTTGTTGAAACAACCAGCTGTTTTTTTTACCAGCCGTCAAATGAATATTGAATAAGCAGCTGAACTGCGTATATTATTATCCCTGAACACTTAAAATATTGGTAATCAGTAAACCAAATATTGATTCAATAAAAGTTCATGTCTGAACATAGTATTACGCAGCTCGTATATAATTAAATATTATTTCTAATTTTATTGTAACTAATTAATAAATAAATAAAATAAATTGTGCGGATTATCATAATTATGACAATTAGCAAAAATTCAATTTACAGCTTTTGTTGTCAACCTACAAGGGTTTATAAGAGTTCATTCAAATTCACTCTTTATCAATATCTTGTGTTATTTCCGATAAAGAATTCAAACACTTTAAAAGACGTTTGGTAGATCGATTGCTCTACTACTGTTAATTCTTAAATACTGTTCTCTATCATAAAATTTAAATTTCTTATTAATACTTTCTTTTACAATATTTGCATAAGGGAACAATGATGGAAGTCGTCATAGTCGTATATATATGCATATTCTGAACATGAAAGTTCTCTTCAAAATCAATCTGGACTCTAATTATAGGTCAAATAAAGAGCTGTAAGTAAGAGCTGTTGGTAGAATCCCTTTCAATTTGACTTTGTTCTTCGTTAAATGTTCGACATGAAAGAAATCCTCATATAGAGATATCATAAGGTCTTTTTAAGTGATTATTATTTTAAGTGCAAATAAAACAAAGACTAAATAAATAACAACAAATTTGACAAATGTAGCTTCAATGAAATGGCCGTTGTCAATTGCCAAAATTTGAAAGTCCTTGTTAGAAGACAATACAGAACAGAAATATAATGACTAATTGATAAATTGCCATGTCACCAAAATTATGGTGATTTTGAATAACAAAAGAGTTTTAGAATCTTATTAATTGGCAACAAATCACCGCGTATAACAACACGGTCTTTGTCGGACCAATACTAAAGTGGTCCCCATTATAAAGTAGTCCCCATTTTAAAGTAGTTTCTATACTAAAGTAGATCGAAAATAGGTACATAATTGCATAGCGAAAGTCTTAATTGAAAATAATAAGCGCCTTATCAAGCCGTAGGTATTGTAGGCTACAATATTATAGGGTAAGACGAAAATCAAAATATTTATGGTTTTCGTTACCTGCATGGAGCTAAAAACAAAAATATTACGTGGAATGCTGAAAATAGGCAATAAATGTTGTGTGTATACTTAAAACAAAACAGGCAGAACTTACATATCGTCATCAAAAAATGCAAAAAGACTCATTAAAACCACTTTTTATGTTTTTTACAAGAGAAAAGAAAAACGAAAATCGAAAACTACAAAATTCGATTTGCCATTTTAGACGACTATATGTGTGTATATATCAGGAAAATCTATAATTGTTACAGCTCATGACTCATGAAATGCCTGATGATAGAATCTTTAGATATTAATCTTGAATTTCATAAACTAAAGCATGCATTAACATTTCATTCTCCCCATAGTGTGAGATACGTTTCTCCCTCCTCCTGCTATATTTTACTCTTTAAACTCTGACTTATAGTTACCCATATCAACTTAAAAGCAACTACAACCATAAGAGTTCATTAAAATATTGAATGATATTTGACCGTATATAATAAGCGTACATGAATAGAGAGAACGATGAGACAATATCTTACTCTCCTAACACAATTTGTAAGAAATGAACATACAAAATGAGAAATGTTTTCATATTCTATTTCAAGCCTTCTGTATATTTTGTTTTTATTTTGCGCCGTACGACTACCCACTTTGTATTTTCTCTCAATGTCATATGCGCTCATCAGAAGATATTGAGTTAACATGATATTAACCACACTCTTCTAAACAGAACTTTAACATATTGTATGTAAAGTCTTGCCGCTCATCAGAAGATATTGAGTTAACATGATATTAACCACACTCTTCTAAACAGAACTGAATTATTAACTTTGCATACCTGAATTATGTGATGATTTTGTAGCACATGCTATTTCACTTGCTTGTCAAACAAAATTGAGTGTTTTTGTTTGTGTTTTCCATGCAAACAGGCAAGTGAAATAGACTGTGTTACAAAAACATCACATTAATATAGAGAGAGATGGTTTTGCAAACGCGAAGACTGTTCGTGTTTTCTTTCAATGCCGAATGCTCTCCTAAGTTTACACTATACAATGCGCCCTCTTCTGCGCGAAAAACGGCCTTAAGTAGTTTCACAATGACCGAATGGAGTAAGAGCGTGTCAACTCGAAAAGTCAAAAATATAACTCGGCTCTTTTTTATACTCTTCATGAAGGAGATGAATACCATACGTATTCAAATATTGTACGCTCAGTTATGGCTTACGAGGTACTTTAAAAAGGTCTAACGGAAGGCACAACAGGTAAACGACGCTTGTTTGTATTCGCTTATGCTCACAAACGAGCGAAGAGACAGAGCCAAATTAACAATTATAGTTATCACTTGTCCTGAGTATAAAACCGCGAATTTAACAGGATAAGTTATCATAACTGTGACAACCACTGAGCTATAAGGTCATCTGTTTAATACTCTTCATCAAAGAGGGCGAAGTATTGACAATTACATTTAACATCTGTCTTAAGTATTGAGTGAGTTACGCCAATTTACGTATATAAACCCGAATTCAACAGGGCAGGTTATCACTACCGCGACAATTGCTCAACAAGTTAAACGAATAATTATGTCTGAAGGAACAGAAAGCACGCACAACGTTGTAAGTTATTCAAATAAAAAGAAAAATTAATTGATCTTTAATAACAATGTTTGATGAAAATGTTTTTGATTAATTTTTTTAATATTTTTTCTTTATTTTTTAATTACAGCACATACGCATGAAGCGTCTTTTTGATTCCCTTAACGAATGTCCCAAATTAAATAAATGTGGCCTGAATCAACAGGATGCCAGTGACGAACCAGCGTTTGTATTGGTATCCTTTGATGAAAATGAAGTAAAGAACACAATGATTGGCAATACAAATAAAAATGTTTCGGTGGATAATAAAATGGAAACTATCTGCAAAGTGGCAGAATATTTACATAAAAATTTCGAGATGATATCTTGCAACAGTGGAACTGAGTCCTGTCAAGAACTACAAGCTGACAACGCAATGCAATTAACAAGCCATGTTAAATTCGAACTTAATACCACTAAAGATGCAATGGAGAACATGATGACTACCGATACAGAAAATTTCGCTTTATTCGATAATCTATCGGAAGCAACAGACAACGTGGCAGCATATTTAAATGACAACTTTCAGAATATATCTTGGAATGTCGACAACAAGCCTCGCGCAAAAGTAAAATCTAACATAAATAAAAGCGACATAGAAAAATTGAAAAGATATGTAGAACACTTGGAGAATGTGAAACGAATTAAAATGGAAAACTCGAGAAAAACGGTAAATGCTACAATTCAGTTTCTGATATTTTTAGAAAAGCTAGAGCAACAGGAAGAATTACAAGAAAACCAAAATATTAACAAAGACGAAAGTGATGATAAAAAATATTTTAAAACAGAGAACGACAACAAAAATGACATTCCACAAGCGCATAATCAAAATGAAGACGTAAGCAAATCACCCGAGTACAAAGAGCAACACAGAATGGTAGCACCTTATAATGATTTTAATAATTTCGAACTGCAATATAATAAGAAGAACAATCTACCCCACTGCTCAAAAAGTCTGGAAGAAGAAATAAATATCATGATAAATGCATTTGAAAACTCTAAAATCCAATTAGAACAACCACAAATGGAAAACATATCCATTGCAACTTCCACCAGTGATGAATACCCGCCCCAAATGCAAATTGAAAACAGATTTGAAGCAGATGAAAATGGTATGGTTTGCATTGGACCGAATGGCACTATTGTCAATAGAATAACTTTAGAATCCATCAACTGGTCCCTGACAGGAGCCGCTGTAACACGAAAAATTCTAGTGGAAATCTTTGGTCGTGAAACTTTGGCTGCTTGCAATCTAACGGGTAAGCCTTCGCCTGCCTTTGTAGATTGTAATAAACCAGTGAAAAGCCAATTGGACCCCATTGTAGTTGCGGATATCATTCATTTAATGGGGGAGCAGAAAGGCCTAACCCCGAAGCAGGTGCGTAATGCAATAACCACAAAATGCGCCGATGAAAATAAAATGCTTAGGATGAAGGAAAAAAAGAGACAAAGTATTGCAGAGCGAAATATGACTTGAGGACCGCATTTCTAATTTTTCAGTTTAAGTTTTTTTCTTTTTGTTCATTAATGTTTTTATAAATAAGATGTACCAAATGTATGTAATGTTATGTAATATATAATAGTCTATTGAATATTTTCGTTTAATAAAAATTTATTGTTTCTTAATAAAAATTTTTAAGTCGATTCAATTTATATTTGTATCGGATATGTGTCGGTTTGCATAGATAACCACTAATGGACCACTAATGGGTAACTAAACATTATGGGCAAGCATAGCGGCTTTGTGTGGGTACCATTAGAGAATGAACACGAATACACAAAAACCCAAACGCGAGCTAAAACTCGATGGTGAGCGCAAATCGTCCACACCCTATGAACGTAAACACTATATAAGGCGAACTCCTGCGAACGCAACAGCGACGTCCTCCACGTCTAAAGGTGCCTCCAGTTTGGTGGCCAAAGCCGACTTCAAAGCGAGTAATACCCTCTTGTCAATGGCTAACAAGCTTAGGGCATACAAAAGTTAACAAATTTCAGAAATTGTTTAACCAATCCGTTTTCGTTGAAAATATTTATAATTGTTTGACATCTTTCTTCGATTTTAAGACGGTCTTTTGTTTTGGATCAGAAATTTGTGAAATTTGTTAATCGGAAGCATACCTTTGTGGGCCACAATTCAGTTCAATTTCAAAAAATTTTTAACCAATGCAAAAGACCGTCTTAACATCAAGGAAACTGTAAAGATTTTCAACGAAAACGGATTAGTTAAAAAATTTCTGAAATTTTTGAAACATGAGTGATGCCTGATTACTTTTTGACTGCGTTAAAAATACACATTGACGATATTTTGAAATAGAATACATTTGGTCAATTCACACAAGCAAGTATTCATTGTATTGTTGGAAGAACATACAACAGTGTATGATTATTGTTGATATTTTTCATATAAAAATTCGATACACTTATACACATTTTTTCCATATGTTTTTAAAAATTGTATTGGTTTCGTGCTATCAAATTGTGTGAATGAAAAAAATATGTATATGTTTTCCTATGTTTTTAAAAAGTAGTGTTGGTTTCGGGCTATCAAATTGTTTAAATGAAACGAGATACACAATACAGCATAGCATTGAGCGTTTACAAACAAACAAATGTATTCAATACAACATACACGATACAAAGTCGTGTGAATTGCCCAATTGTATATATTTTGTACAGCGGCATTATGTAACGTCGATACTTTGTTCAAACACAAAGCAACTAACATTTGGAAGGCAGCCTTTTTGTTATTTTTAATTGCAAACTTAGAATTCACGATAAATAAACATACGTATATAAAGGGTGTTTTTTATAGAGGTATAGAACTTTAAGTTGGCATTACTTTTCAAGATGGCGACCGATTTAACAGCTGTCAAGTGATTTATTCTCAGTTTGGTTTGGCAATTCATCATGAATAGACTCATGCCTGAACAACGCTTGCAAATAGTGCAATTTATTTCGAAAATAATGGTTCTGTGCGGAAAACGTATCGCGCACTACGTCCATTTCATCGTCGACAAAATCGTCCATCAGAGCAGTTAATTCGATTAACCATGGAACGTTTTCGCACCACGTTTACTCTTATTGATAACTCGCATCCCCAGGACGCTGTGCTGTGCGTACAGAAGAAGCTATTGCTGCTGTAGAGCATAGCATTGAGGAAGACCCGAATGAGTCCATCCGCCATCGAGCACAGGAATTGGATCTGTGTCCATCCACTTTATGGAAGACTTTGCGGAAGGATCTTGGTTTGCGTGCTTACAAAATCCAACTGGTGCAAGATTTGAAGCCAAACGATCATCAAGTAAGGTGTAGATTCGTCGAATGGGCCCAAAACGAGATTACCGTTGTTCCCGATTTTCATAAGCGAATTTTGTTTAGCGATGTAACGCACTTCTGGTTGAATGGCTACGTCAACAAACAAAACTGCCGCATTTGGAGTGAAGGTAATCCTCAAGTGACTTTATTTATTTATTTATTTTATTTATTTATTTATTTATTTATTTATTATTAGTCATAGCACAACAAGATAATAGTCTTATAAATGAAAGTGCTATGGTAGTACATCAAAGAATGAAAATAATAACAAATCATTGATTATATATGTAATGAAATGTTTGAAATAATGTAGAAATAAAAATGAATAAGAACGTGTTAAAATCACGGGAATAGCAATCGATACAAAAAAGGATAAAAAAATTAATATGTGTAAAAAATAAATTAGGAAAACTACAAAGAACAATATATACAAATATAAAGAAATATACAAACAAAGTAAAAATATATTCATATACTAAGATACAATGAAATTTAAAGATATATTAATTTAAAAAATTAAAAATTAAAAATAATAATCATTAATAGAAATAGAGAGAAAAAAAATTCACAAAAAAAATCAAGATATGCTAAAAACTACTTGAACAGATTGTATAACTCCTTTTTGTACTTAACTGCATTGCCTATAATATGATTATAATTAGGTAAGGTATTCCAAAGACTGATGGTGTATATAAAAAACTGGCGTTGTGACAAAAGAGTCCTATGTCTGTTTTGGATAATTTTCCTACCGCGGTTGGATCTAGAAAATGTAATCCTACTAAATAAGTAGATAAGTGTTTTAGAGTAATAATCTTATGGAGGCGAATAAAGCATTTTATATTTAATAGATTATCAAAATTAACTCCGAATATCTGGTATGAAAATTGTAATATATGGTCTCGACGTCCCCTAATAAAAACATATCTGGCTATATTATTATAAGCAAGGTTGAGATTCCGCTTATCATCCGCATCACAGTTCGCGAAAATTTCAGATCCGTATAAAAGGACAGGAATCAAATACGTTTTAGCCAGTTGCATACGTATGGCAAAGGGAATCGAATCTATAACAGCCCACAAGTTCCTAAGCATACCATAAACTTTTAATGTGGTTAGACCACGTTAGCCGACCATTAAAGATAACACCCAGATTGGATGCTGATTCAACAAAGTCAATTTTATTCCTCCTGATAATAATATCCGGCACAACAAATGCTCTCTTAGTCCTGGAGAGCAATAAACATTTAGATTTAGAGGGATTTATACAAAGCCATTGGCCCTAGCCCAGTTATCAATTTAGTTTATGTGGAAACACCATTACATCCAGAAAAACTGACTGTTTGGTGCGCTTTATGGGCTGGTGGAATCATTGGTCCGTACTTTCTCAAAAACGATGGTGGCCAGAACGTTACAGTCAATGGGGATCGGTATAGAGCCATGATTACTAACTTTTTCATTCCTGAATTGAATGATGTCCAGGAGATGTGGTTTCAACAAGACGGCGCAACATGTCACACAGCTCGTGCCACAATAGATTTATTGAAAGACACGTTTGGTGACCGCCTAATTTCACGTTTTGGACCTGTGAATTGGCCTCCAAGATCTTGTAATTTAACACCGCTAGACTACTTTCTGTGGGGCTATGTAAAGTCATTGGTCTATGCGGTAAAGCCACAAACGCTTGACCATTTGGAAGACAACATTCGCCGTATTATTGCCGATATACGGCTACAAATGTTGGAAAAAGTCATCGAAAATTGGACGTCCAGATTGGACTACATCCGCGCCAGCCGTGGCGGTCATATGCCAGAAATCATATTTAAAATGTAATGCAAGATTATCTTTCGGATAAATAAAATTCATTTCAATCGAATAATCGTTGTTCGTTGTTCGTTGTTTTATTGCAACTTAAAGTTCTATACCTCTATAAAAAACACCCTATATAAGTAAAGGGTGGAAATCAATTTTATTTATCCGAAAGATAATCTTGTGGCATTACATTTTAAATATGATTTCTGGCATATGACCGCTATGGCTGGCGCGGATGTAGTCCAATCTGAATGTCCAATTTTCGATGACTTTTTCCAACATTTGTGGCCGTATATCGGCAATAATACGGAGAATGTTGTCTTCCAAATGGTCAAGCGTTTGTGGCTTTACCGCATAGACCAATGACTTTACATAGCCCCACAGAAAGTAGTCTAGCGGTGTTAAATCACAAGATCTTGGAGGCCAATTCACAGGTCCCAAAACGAGAAATTAGGCGGTCACCAAACGTGTCTTTCGATAAATCTATTGTGGTACGAGCTGTGTGACATGTTGCGCCGTCTTGTTGAAACCACATCTCCTGGACATCATGGTTATTCAATTCAGGAATGAACAATTTAGTAATCATAGCTCTATACCGATCACCATTGACTGTAACGTTCTGGCCACCATCGTTTTTGAAAAAGTACAGACCAATGACTCCACCAGCCCATAAAGCGCACCAAACAGTCAGTTCTTCTGGATGTAACGGTGTTTCCACATACACTTGAGGATTACCTTCACTCCAAATGCGGCAGTTTTGTTTGTTGACGTAGCCATTCAACCAGAAGTGCGCTTTATCGCTAAACAAAATTCGCTTATGAAAATCGGGAACAACGGTAATCTCGTTTTGGGCCCATTCGACGAATCTACGCCTTACTTGATGATCGTTTGGCTTCAAATCTTGCACGCGTTGGATTTTGTAAGCACGCAAACCAAGATCCTTCCGCAAAATCTTCCATAAAGTGGATAGACACAGATCCAATTCCTGTGCTCGATGGCGGATGGACTCATTCGGGTCTTCCTCAATGCTACGCTCTACAGCAGCAATAGCTTCCTCTGTACGCACCGTACAGCGTCTCTGGGGATGCGAGTTATGAATAAGAGTAAACGTGGTGCGAAAACGTTCCATGGTTAATCGAATTAACTGCTCTGATGGACGATTTTGTCGACGATAAAATGGACGTAGTGCGCGATACGTTTTCAGCACAGAACCATTATTTTCGAAATAAAATTGCACTATTTGCAAGCGTTGTTCATGAATTGCCAAATCAAACTGAGAATAAATCACTTCACAGCTGTTAAATCGGTCGCCATCTTGAAAACTAATGCCAACTTAAAGTTCTATACCTCTATAAAAAACACCCTTTATATATATATTCACTGCTCCATCACAACTGGCTTCCATTTTGTCACTGCTTGTCTTAGTTCGATAACGCGGAAAGACGTACGGCTTGTTGAAGATATTCCGTTCTTCTGAACAGTGGTGTTGGGCATCTGTTTCTCGTGAATCACCAGACAACTTGCCAGGTGCTCTTCATGTTAAATTATGGGTAGCTGTCCGGTAATATATTATGAATCGTGGGATACGCTTTATTTATTTATTTATTTTATTTTATTTGCCTATGGAAATATTCCTTGTAGGCAATTTAGTAAATTTACAAAATATCAATTTTAAAAAACTATGAATTTAAATATATAATTAGATTATTTTTTATAACATTATTTGCACATTCTCCTTATTGGATCAGCACCAGCGTAATTGGATCTAAAAAATTGTATTGATAATGGGGAAAAATGACGTGACGGACGTTGGGGAACATTAAACGTGATATTATGGATTAAAAAAGTGGAGCCTATATCACCAGTAATTACATTGAATATGAACGAGATATTTAACATAGTTCTGCGGCTTTTAAGTGTCGGAAGTTTAATTAATGCTAGTCTGGCAGAATAAGAAGGTAAACTTGTAGGATTAAAATTCAGTCCTCGGAGACAAAACATCAAAAATTGCTTTTGTACAGATTCGATGACGAATGTATGTATGTATGGTTCCATATTATGGAACCATACTCGAGTATAGGCCTTACAAGAGATGTGTAGAGCAATTTAGTAACATAAGGATCGTTAAATTCTTTTGCCCACCGTTTTATAAAACCAAGTACGCTTCCAGCTTTATTTACTGTCATAGTTATGTGCGGAATAAAATTTAGTTTGGGATCCAGTAGAACTCCTAGATCCAGGAAGTTATCTACAAGCTCAAGCTCGTATCCATCAAAAGCATAGTTTGCAGGAATCGGATTCTTTCTTACAAATCTCATGTATTTACATTTTTTGATATTAAGCTGCATTAGATTTATATTGAAGAAGTTTCTGATCGGAACTTTGGCGATAACTCAAGAAAATTTTTACGTCATCAGCGTACATTAGGATATTGGAATAGTGAATCATATCAGGTATGTCGTTAATAAACAATGAAAACAGAAGTGGTCCAAGATGGCTACCCAGAGGTACCACAGAAAGGACATCAATACTTCTGGAGCAGCAGTTTTTAAAAAGTACGGTTTGTTTTCTGTTCGTTAAACTTTTTATTGGATTCTGCTTGGAAGTTACCAGCGAGCATTCACAACGACTCCTAATATCTGATCTGTATACTACAGAATGGCCCACATTTAAAAGACTATGTAGTTTCCAAATTTCACTATTCGTTCCTATCACTCATCCTCTGCGAAATATATCCCACAATCAAAATGGTCCGGTTTCTGTCTAGGGGACAGTTAATTAAGGCGAGAGCATTTCGAATCAAAAGTGTTGAGGAAAATAAGCAGTCTTGCTTTACTCTAGACATAGTTCTAAATTATTAAATTTTCTTCATTCTAAACTGTAAGCTTTATGCAGCTGTATGTGTACACTTTCTACCGTTTAAGTAATTTTCTACCGTTTAAGACATTTCGCTATCTAGGAGTAGAAGAAGGCTTGACATCACTACTTGAGTGAAGACCAAATAATGGTCTCATTGTGATGATGTAATAGGGTTTTCCGTAATGTGAATGGTGGACTTACCAGGTCTGGAACTGCAATCAGTGTTTTGACGAAGGGTACCAGTCGTTCACATAATACATTCGTAAGGATCTTATATGTGACATGAGTACTTGGCAAATATAGTAAGGTGTCGATTTGAAGTCGCCGTTGTTCAGTAGGTAGTGTGTTGGCTTATTAGATGTAAAGCCAGGGTTCGAGTCCCAGGCCAGACATCAAAACAAGATACAAAAAGTATTCCCTCAGAGTCTTCTTCGCAGCAGATTTCTGGCAAAAACTCTCAGAGTAAATAAAAATTGCCATGAAAAGTTTCTCAAAAAACTGTCGTTCGGAGTCACTTACAAATAACTGATTTGAAATTATCAGAAAACTCAGAAACTGTACTTCTTTTTCAGTTGAGTCACCAACATTTTTAAATTTTTAATCTCTTTTATTATATTGACAGCACTATCCTCTTCATTGTACCCACCAAGTTCCTAAGTTGGCTACAGCTACATCGGTCGTCTTGTATTTATGTAGTGGTATACCCATGAAAATAAAAGTTTTCATGTGTCACAAGTGTTTATGACTCAGGTTCATTTTGTGATCAGAATATTATACATCAATAAATATAATTCCAGAATTTGTTGCAAATAGCTGTCAAAAATAATTTTAAAGCTGCCAATGCATGCTTGAAAATGTACGGTTTGTGAGCACCATTGTATCGTACATCTTCTATGACGATGAAAATAGCAACTTTACAGCTTTAAGAGCATGTTACTGTGCGAGACACGCCCTTACATAGCTGTATTGAGTAGCCAATTTAGCCGCCAGTAGCACGCAATTTTTGTGTGGATATGTAAAATTTCTTGTGTATGGAACGAGTTAGCAATCATTACACCTCTGGAAGACAACATTACAGATGCCATTGGTAGATTATATCCCGATATGACAGAAAAGTATGTCAGAATTGGAGCTCTAGGACCGATAAAAATTATATATATATATATATATATATGTATATCAAATAAATATTTCCTTACTTTTTGCAAATTTCCTGTATTTCTTTCATATTTCAATCAAGATACACGTTCCAACATAAGCTAATTAGACACGGCTTATAATGAAACAACACAAAAAAGGCAACGATGTTGAATCTCATGATTTTGGGTGCCAATTGATCTAGTCAAATAAGTAAAATTATTCTTTCTGGAAAATACTGATCAGGAGCCAAAACGTCGCTCTCGTGATCGAATGACTTTAGTCGAAATTCTATTACTTGAGATCGCCGCATTCGTTATCGAATAACTTGTATCGAAATTTTAAATTGTGGCATTCGATAACGAGTAACTATCAAATGCCTTCTCTCCAAATGTCATTCGATAGGTTAACAGTTGTCGAAAACATAAATAATTTATTTTTAAAAAACTAAAAACTAATTGAATTTTGATCTTTTTGTACTAAATTATAATATTTATTATTTATATTTAAAATTAAAAATGTATTTATACATATTAAACTTATTTTTAGCAACAAAAAATATATTTGTTTCCTAGGACAAATGTAAACAAAATTAATGGCAAACAAAAGGAATTAATGGCCCAATTTATGATGGACCATCCCAATTTGGCAAAAAATATAATACCAAATTCTGCGCAAGTTAAGACACTTCTAAATAGGTTATGGAATGAACTTACGGACCGTTTGAACTCTTATGGTCCACCAGTGAAAAAGGCGGTAATGTGCCGGAAAGTATGTCAACTTTTTATCATATTTTATAGTCTCAATAAAATTTATTTTTAATTTTTTAGGTTTTTGCAGACCAAAAACATAACGCTAAAAAGAAACTATCCTTCAACAAAGAGTCCAAGAAAAAAACCGGAGGAGGATAATACGAGTAATTGGTGCTATCACCAGCAGAAGAACAAATAATTCAAGCTGCAGGAATTGAAGCCGCTGTTGAAGGCGTCCCTTCTGTTAAATCATTCGGTGCACCAAAAACCGTAAATCTGGCAATTGCCAATGAGGAACAAAGTTTAAGTGCTTTGTTAGAAGACAGTATGGAATATGACAAAGATAATGGTATGGGAACGAGCGGAAATTCTCAAGAATCTGAAAATATGGATAACCAAACGTCAAGAATAAAGAAAGTAAACTCCAAGTCCGAAACTAAATTAAATCTTTTAACATCAAGTCTTTCCAACACCGAAAAATACCATTTTGATTTGTGTTCAAAACTGGAACCTCATAAAACTAAAAGAAAAATCTCTCAAACTTAGAGAAGAAGTGCACTCTGTTAATATGGCAACAAAAAATTTGGATTTTCAAATTAAAAGTATTAAACTTGAATTGCTAAAAAAGAAACAGGCACATTTTATATGATTGCATAATGTATATAAGAAAGTACAAATAATTTTAGTTTGTTTACTATTAATTTTTTATTCTAATATTTAATTTGAAATGAATTCAATTTATGATTTGTTAATACAAAAACTTGTTATGTAGCATAATAAAGGAAATCATTTTATTCTTCCCTTAATGTTAATTTTATATGATCCCTTATCTTATTCCCAATTTTTGTTAGGTTGGTTTCATTTTCAAGATCAGAAGTTCGCTGGACAGGTTCTGCCACTGTTACATTTGTGTAACTAGGCACTTTGAAGTTGATACATACGTTATGTAACGCTGCGCATACATTTCCAAACGATTCCATTTTTTTCGCACTGTAACGACTCCTTTTGTCATTAATTAGTATTTTCCAGCGCGCTTTCAGAATACCAATTGTTCTTTCTATAACACATCGCGCCTTTGAATGTATGTCATTAAAACAAGCTTCCATAGAGCCTTCGGGTGGGTTTCTATATGGTGTAATACACCAAGGCTCAAGAGGATACCCTGAGTCGCCTGAAATTTATAAAAAAAAAATATTTAAAAGTAGTACAGTAAATTACCGATTTATTTCACCTAGAAGCCAAAAATTGTTCGTTCTGTTGTTGTTAAATAGTTCTTCCAAATGACTTCTTTCCTCCGAATGTTTCCAAATGAACGAATCGTGTGCTGCTCCTCCGTATTTGGAATTAATTGCCAATATTTTATACTCATGGTCACATATCTACATATAAATTTATCATATTGTAAGATTTAATACAAATATGAAAACCTACCACCATAGAGTTAAGGCTATGGAATCCTTTTCTGTTAAAAAACATATGCTCATTACTGAATGGTCCCTGTAAACCAAAATGTGTGCCATCTACACAACCTATTACTGTAAATAGTCATTTTAAACACTAATTCAACATATTACAAAATTCCACTATTACAATCCTCCTGGAATCTTATATTTTGTTGTGAATGCGTTCATACATTGATATGAGTTTTGAGGTTCGAATTTAATAAGTTCCGTGGCAGTGTTTACCCTCCAATTCTTTTATGCAGTTGTTTACATATTTGCACACCGTGGTCTGGCACATGCCTACCAGATAGTCATTTCCACCAATGTATTGGAAACTTCCGCCAGCTAAAAGGGAAAGTGTAGCTGTAAGTTGGAGTTTTGGTGGCACTGCGGTTGACATGTAAGTTAATAAGGTGATCTGAGACAACACAAAATTGAAAGCTTCTTTCGTCAATCTAAATCGTTTTCGAAACTTAGAAGTATGGATTTTTAGAAGAAATATTCTTAAAAGTAATTTATTTCTTTCAGACACATTATCGGACAATGATAAAGGATCACTTTTGCTTCTCATTATTCTTTTGGTACGCATGACATGGCCTTCGTCTTCTTCATCAGATGAAGATAAATAAAATAAAAACAAAGGATCCATTTTGCTAGAAGACAAAATCAATTTATATAAGAAATATTTAAATTTTTAAAAATTTTACTTTTTTACTTACCATTATTTATTCTTACATTTGTTTACAAATGTACCAATCATATGTTTGTGTTCTATTACTAAACAAAAAATCTTTTACAATCTTTTTGCAAATTTCGATTCGATAGCTATCGAATGCCGTAATTTGGTTATTCGATACGAAACGAAATTTTACTCGATACGAATGCTCATTCGATCACGAGTGCCGCGATTTGGGCCCAGTTCGGAGGGTTCGACGAATATGAAAAGAATTTTTGAGTTCTACTCAACAAAACATACAACTTACATTATGCAGTTACTCGGGTATATTGTCACTATCGCACCGTGTAATTAATAAAAATTAAAGTCAGTAGTTGCACTCACAATAAAATTGCTTTTTTAAGACGCGCAAGTCCCATATCAATGGATTTCACTGTAATTGCTCTTGTTATATAGTATTGCTCTCTGATAAATATTTTGCGCATGGAACTATGAGAGACATTTTAATACGTTCACGTTTAAAGAGCATTATTATTTGAAATAAAAATATGTACTATTTTTTTTAACTCAAAATTGCAACGGTTTTCTTTATTTAGTGGAAATAGAAACAGAAGAGTGAGAAATAAGAGTAAATAAATACCGGCACTAAAATCATAATAAACGTAATGCTTTCCTATTACAAAAGCATATACATATAGCACTATAATATAATAAAATACATTTATCTAAAATAAATGTATACATGTATATATGTATATATGTATAACCTTGTGTATTATATATGTATAAAATACAATGCTCCAATATACCTACTTCAAATAAACTCAAGCATACAAATAAACTCTCCATAATATTAATACCGAATGAGCCAACACGTGCTTGGAATGGAATTCATTACACTTATTTTAAAATATTGCTTTTGTTGTGATTTAAAATTGATAATATTAAATTAAAAATTAATGCATGACTTACATATATATTATATAAAATTAATTTATTACATCTAAAAAATATTTTTTAGCCGGCTCATCATACATTTGATAACATATGTATGTACATATGTTATACTTAAGAAATTACAGTACGCTCTAATTGAAATTTTGTCAAAAAACTTTTCTTGTGGGTTTTTTACATAAGCATGCTGTAAAGGCTACATACGACATGTAGATGTTTACTTATGTAAAAGTTGATATTTTCGGTGTAAAAAAACATGTCGTTTAAGGGTGGCTTAAATAAACAAAAGGGATCGACTCGAACTCAACATGTAGATTCTAGGAGGATGGAAATTAATCATCAAAAAACATTCTTAAATCTTTGAAGCACTAATGTTTTCCATGAGAAGACACCTGAGATAATATCAGGTACTGGACTGAGAATTATCCCCTTGAAGTCTGTCAGCGCAACAGGGTTGAGAGATATATTGTAAAACTTATGAGGAGAGAACCATAGATCCTATTATTACGACAATAATAATAGTAATTAGACAGCGTGAATTTCTCTTAAAAAGAATTGAAGTGTTCTGTCTTTGTTAGTATTTATATTTACTAGACACATAGACAATTATATATATATACATACCTGTAATTTAATATGTATGTACATACTTAGGATTTTATTAAAATTTAGTTTTAAAATCATGGATTGTAAAGAAAGAAATTCGTTTTTATTTGGTTCTAATATCGCATTCGATATATAAAGACACGAGTATATTTTTCCTGTGGGATATCGTTAGTATTTTCATGCGTAAGTTCCATATGTAACAGATTTCTTAACAATCGTATTAAAGAAAGAAGCATACAAAATTCAAAATAAATTCAAGTTTTTGTTAAATCTAATGTAAGTACATACGTTTAAAAACATTACTTTGTTACGAATTAGCTAGAAAACAGATTTGGATGGTATAATTTTATATAAAATATTGCATAAGTGCTTAAGACATGATAAAATGATAAAATAAATGAAAGAATTTATCAAACGAGTAAAAACTATACAAAGAGCCGTAAAATGCAAAAAAATTATGACATAACTTTTCCTTAACTAGAGTGTCTTCATTATCGAAACCTAAAAAATGTCTTACTCTTACAGTTTTGCGATGGGGTGGTAGTTTATGCATATCGTAGTTCAATGATAGAATCCAAGATTATGACATAATTTTCCTCAAGATGAAACGATTTGTGTCTAGTCGGCATCTTCCTAATCAATCTTTATGGCTATGCACCAGTTTTGGTTCAGGTAAACAAAATTAAATTTATTTTAAAATAAACAGAAAATGGAAAACGGAATTAAAATAAATGAAATTCAAATTAATTGTGCTGCTGCCAAGTTCAACAATTTAATGACACTAACCCTTCGTATGAGTGATATTTGTTAGATTTTATTGCTTATACATTCGTTGCAGTGCTGAATATTTGTATTTGTCTGCAGTGAAAACTCTACTTATAAAGAAATTGTTTCAAACATACTCATACTTGAAGAAGAACTTAAGAAGTAAGCAGCAACACTCTAAGCGCAGCTTTCTTTCTACGAAAAAAATGAGAAGGTTTTTAAATTTCGTTACAAAACCCGGTTAGGTCGAATGGCCGACATATGAATTGAAGGCAAATTTTCAAGTAATTGAATTTAATTGCAGTGACAGGATTAATTTTATCCGATAATAAAGAGTAATTTTTGTATCAGTTCATCATCATTCCAGTAATGTTCTCACTGTTCTGGATGAGGATGTTCGTGATGAGAAGGGTTCATCAATATTTTTTACTACCCTCAAAAAGGGTTTTCGAGAGATTTTGTTCCACACTAATTGGGAGCGCTTGCATTTAGGTTCAGATTCGACTTAATACTTGTTTTCGCTCTTAAATAATTTACGAAAAACTTAGTTAACTAATGCAACACAAGTACTAGGCAACCTTTATACAATCAACATCGGTTTAAAGAATTGTTTAATCGTCAAATTAATTGTTCGTTTTTTTGAAAAAAAAAAAAATAGTATCGCTTTGGTCTCAAAACGGGGAATTTGTTTGTTTTCTGTGTTTCACTGTAAATTTTTTCAATGTCGAAATTATTCACTAAGATTCGCACATATCAACCACAAATCATTGTATTTTGTTATCAAAACTTGTGCTGTGTTTGAAACGTGTTTCGAAGATTTAGGTCCATATTATAATCGTCATAATCTGTCTATCGAACAGGCTATTCATGATAGTGGAACTACATACATAATGAAAAACAACTTTAAAATAAAAATTAACAAAATTTTTTCGATATTTTTCTTTATTCTAAAAAGTTTTGATAAACATTTAAGGCGTTTATTGTATCATCCAATGATATGATTTGTAAAAATTTTCAATATTTGAGGTAAAGTATGCACTAGCTTCGCATAATTACATTTCTCTTTTAATCGATAACGTCTTTGAGATTATCTTAAAAGTTAAATTTTCTCATTAAAAGTATCTCCAGAGTTTTATATCTTTTGCGATTAGAGTTGGCTATATAATCATTATTTGAAGCTTAAATATCAATTTCACTTTCCACATATTTGTTAAAAAGACGTTCGTAAAGATTTTCTGGATTTGTTATAGCAGCGTAATTTTATTGAGTTACGAATAATCTTATAACATGTAATAAAAATATTAAATATTTGAAATATTTAATTTCTACTTCTACTTTCATCCATTCTCTGATATAATGAGCCAAATATGTTCTGCCCCATAAAGAAGCATTTGGTTTAATTTCATGACACAAAGCAATCGCAATAGCATCAGCAATTAATAGATTTGTGGTTACTTAGGGTCACTACTGCCAATTGAGTTGCTTCTAAAACTTGCGGTATGCCTTCATTCTAAGTCAATTCATTTCTAAGTCAATAAGGGCCTTTTGTTGACTTATTTAAAAGAAGAAACTTTTGAATCAGCGATGGAACTCCATCGATTTGTAATACGTAAAGCAAGACATGTATATTTTTTATGTTGTCCTTTATTTTATAAAATACATCTACTGCGGCTATGTGTATAACATCATTTAGACAGAAAAAAACTTCAGCCAAGTTGCCTTTCTTCCTACCATTTAAACCATCCGTAACGTTCTTCTCAAATGCTTAATTATACTCTTCTGAGCGAGTTTCCATTCAAAGGCAGGATTGAAAACCAGTGTTGTATCAATTTGTTACTGGCGATAAAAAATGTTATAATACGGGAAAATCATTAAGTTCGACTTCCAAACCAGATCGATTCCACTGAAAGACAATATCTGGTTGGACCAGAAAGATTTGTGTACCACGAGCTCTTAGAATCTGGTGAAATTTTTACTACAGATCGCTACAATAAATAATCATTTTGAATCCTGTATTTATCGAAAAATGACAAGAATTGTCCTCAAAAGACGGCAAGGTAATTTTGCAACACAACAATGTACTTCGGCAAAAAGCAAAACCGGTTAAGGATACATTCATCCCACCGGTCGTATTCAACAGGCAATAATTTATATTTTTTTTTTAATATTGTTTACTTTTCTATTAAATATATGTAAATCTTTTATTTATAAAAAAAAAATGGTCATATCATACCGATATTTTTATTTATCTAAACTGTAACTAAACAAGAACTACGAGTGAACTCGAAATCTTAGATATTCTTAACAAACTATTGCGGTAAAGATAATGAATTTTGTCATTTTGAGAAAAATTTTTTTTACTGTATAAATATTTTATATTATTTTCGTGGTTCATCAATTTATCAATTTAATTTATTTTAAATTTTATGCTAAAGTAGACAAATATCATCCGCGTATACTAAATCCTCGAGGCGCCGTGAGAGTCTTCATGTGATTTTTCTAGACTCTGTACCTAATTCGTCCATATTGCATAGCATTTAGAGCTCTGCATCTTCGTACATACATGTGATGATTCTTAATATATTTTTTCAAATGCTAAGTGGATTGTTTTTTTTTGTTTTTTATTTGTACGAAAGATAGCAGGAGCAAGCAACTAAACAGTTGCCTTTATTCTTTAAAATTAAAATCAAAAACGTTTTTAAAACTGAACACATTTATTATTTTTTTAATTTCTTCAATAATTAATAGACGCGAAAGTTATTTAAAATAAATTAAAGCCATGTTTTGTAGATATTGTAAATCTACTCAGATAATTTCTTATTTAATTCGCTCTTTTTGGGCTTTCAAATTTTCCAAATACTGGGAACTTTAAGAAATCCTCAGGAACTTCAATATACTTTCTTAAAAAAAACTCCACTTCATTATAATTGTATTTCGATACTGAGGCACAAGCAAAACTGGCTGTAGAAAATGTTAGGTTAGTCATGAACAAACACTTGAGATGATACCGCTTGACGTTATTATTGTTACCTTTTTAGGGTAATTTGTGGAAAACTCACAACACGATAATTGCCATTTAAAATTTCTATTCACAACAACAAAAATTGACGGCAAACGAGAGCATTTTTCGTTATAGAAACGAAAATGATTAAGTGGTGGAGAATAGCAACGAAGTAAGCGTTAAAAACTTTTTCTGTTTTTTTCTATTTTATTTTTCTTTGTGTTAAGAAATAAAAAAAAACTAAAAAATAAAAATTTACAACAATATGTTAACGTAACCTTATGCAATGTGAAAATATTTTTTTTGTTTGTTTTTCTATTTACGATCATTGTAAAGGCAAACCAAACTAAATCAACAACTTTTCAAAAATATTAGATTTATCTTTACCGTGCAACAAAGGTATTGCTATTACTTTGAACTAAAACAGGCTATAACCCCATGCCATTTAATAACAATTTTTAAATTCTTTTATTCTTAAATATAGCATCGTTGGAAGCGATGACATCTAGGTGGCAGATAGTTGTCACAAAACTTGGAATTTGTAGTGACCGCCTTTGAATCTTTTACGACACAAAAGTGAAATCGAGAATGAGTCTTTATTCAAAGGTACTGAATTAGTTCTGAATCCTTCATCAGGTTTAGTATAACGATATGGACATGAATATTAATTTTTTGTTTCAAGAATTTCGTGTACTTACATATATAATAAAGTGTTCATCTGTTGGTTAATCACAATGTTATAATGTTCTACGTTACAGTGAAAGTCTTGGGAACTCTAATATTCTTAGCAGGAATAACGGATCAATAAAATCCCTAATCTGAGCAAAACTGTCATATATTAATTATTCTTATATAGCACCACTGGTAAACGATTTTTAACTCTAAGCAAATAAAGGTATACACTAAGGATGTTCTTCTCCTGTAAGCTTCAATGCAATGTAATAGTTTCTAATTAGTTGTACATAAATTTTTCAATTAACTATTTGATGAACTAGTTTAGATTACCTTTTAGATAATCTTTTGTTTTTTGTTCGACCTCTTAATGGGGAAACTAAAATCGATCGCATACTCTTGTATTATCTTTCAGTCGCATATTAAATTGTTGATTTCGGTTTAATATTTTCAGCAACTATCTGCAAAGTTTTACATAGATAGAATTTACATTCATAGAATTTAAAACAAGAAAAAGAAAACCCTTAAGCAAATTTTAAATTCAATGACTTCCTTTTTAATCTTGTTTAATGAGATTTTATCACAGTTGTTGACAACATTAACACTCCGTATTTATCAGGGGACAATAAAAATTTTAAATTCCTTATTTATCTTGCTGTTTCATACAAACAAAGAGAACGAATTTAAGAGAATGTTACAAAATCCAATTTCTCTATGAAAAATCACAACAATGACTATGACACTGCTAAGTTATTTTCCTTTAAATTTTATCACACGCAAAGCAAACGAAGAGAGAATGGCTAATCAACCAAGTATGTTATAAATCTGATTTCCCCTTTGAATATTCACCTTTAATATAGAACTTTAGAATTCACCACACCATACGCATCCTTCGTAATACAAACAGTAATAAAAGCTTTAAAACACTTGAGCTCTTAAAAATAAAAATAATTTCTGTATCGTCAGTTATTCTTGCTTCATCGTCACGGACAGTGCAATGTTCGGTTAACAAAATTCCAAGTCAAATCCAAAATATAATATTAAATTTAAGGGAATAACGAATTCACTTATCAACAATAAATCACTGCGATAAAGATTGTCAAACTTAAATTAAAATTTTAAAAAATATAAACGATGAATTTGCAATTTGAACAGTTAACTTTAAATCGAGGCAAACATTGCATACTTAATCCACCGAAATGAAAACAAGAATAATAAGTTTGTAATCAAAATACAAAATGGCTTTATCATGAATGAATTGAAGTTTTTTAATACCTTTTATGGTGTAAATACAATGTCACATTCACATGTTATGTTATTTCTAATGGAAGTGATAAAAAATAATGGTGTACATCTATGTTCAACTGGTCTAAAGAGTTGTTAATGAGAACCAAACATCCTAACCCATTTACTGTCTATGTCGAGTATAGTCGTCTTAAAAAAAAAACGAATCTACTCGAACCTAAGAAAAGACAAATAAAGGTCTTTTAATAAACCTGCATGTTTCATAAATAATAGACTGTATTAAGCTGAAATAACACTTTTTAGGGAATTACCACTGCAAAATGAGTATTTGAAATAAAAAAACATTTCGTAAGCATTTCTCACTTTATTGTGGGTTCACGTATGTAGTTGAGAGAATCTTGTGAATTTTTTATCAACAGGAAAAGTAATTGTACTTAATATTTATATATTTTTCCTGGATTAAAAAAATTGCGAAACAAATACATTTTTAATTATCACTACCAGATAAATTATTATGATAGTGAGGAGTCAATTGTCGTATATTCTATGGCAAGGAAAAGGAAAACTTGTCTTCATCTCCTGGATATTATTTGAATGAATTCTTTATTTTATTTATTTATTTATTTATTACAATACAATTACAAATTATATTTTAATTATATACGAGCGGAGTAACATTGACCATATGCTCGGTGTACTGTCAGAGACCAGCGGAGGCTCTGGTGGGAATCGAACCCACGAGCCTCACGCAAATAGCCTAGCACACTACCCAATAGACTACCAGGGCACCCGTATGAATTCTTATTTCAAATAAAAGCTTAGACAATATATACTTTAACTGGATAATATCGAAGAAACTATCGAACTATATTGTGCATTATAACAAATATATGGGGAATTTGGTGTCAAGTGGCCCAATTTTTAAAATCGATGTCTTCCGATTTCCTAAATAACGCACGTCCAAACTTTAACACTGTTTATAAAAAACTAATTTCCGAATGTCCTTAGAATGCAAATAACTACATTTTATTTAGGTAGTACGTTTTTATGCCAAATATTGATAAATCTTATTCTTGAATTAAAAAATAATTTTTTTGATAGATATCCCGCTCGCATCCCATTAAGCGATTATAAAGGCCTTAAAGGAAATTTTATAAGCTTTCTTTTGAGCCAAAAAAAGGCCTGTTTTGAAAAAAAATTTAAAAAAATTTGTTTAAAAACAAAATAAAAAATTTTTTTTTTAATTAAAAAATTTTTTTTGGAAAGATTGAAGAAATAGCTATCTAATATCCTTTGTAAAATTTTTGCTAAGACCAATAGGTGAAAAGTTACACACATTTTAAAAAAACCCTGTATGACCAAAATGTCCAACTTTGACCCCCTCTAACTCCGGCAGTTCTTGACTGATAAGCTGAAAGCTGAAAATTTGTGTCTGGCCTACTATCCAATAGTACTAACCTCGGTGCAAATTTTATCCAAATCGGAAGACATCGATTTTAAAAATTGAATCGCTTGACACGAAATTCCCCATATATCAAATATGTCTCAACTTGGTAGTCTAACTTCAATTACATCTTCTCTATTACTTGGAGAGCCTTTTTCTGATTTATTACCAAGTACAAAAGCAAAATTCTATTAAATTAAATTCTATACGCAGATGCTCATACTGTTCCAAAAGAAATATTAGAAAAGAATTCAGATATTAGTGCCCAAAATCTAAAGCATTATGTGCTGTACCTTGCTTAAAAAACTATCATTGCGCTTAATTTAAGTTTTTAGTTTTGTAACTTAGATTTTTAACAACGAATAAAAATATATATTTTCTAAAAAGAAACCAGGGATCATTGCAAGCTGTTATAGGCAGAAACATTTTACTTTATTTATGTCGAGTATACTCGTCTTCCCTGGAAGATAAGAAAGAAGGCAAAAAAAGTTTTTTGGAACACAATTAAAAAGCTAAAGGCGTAGAATTCCCAAACTTGAATATTCAGAACTAGAAATTGCTTACGAATCCGCCGTGGTCTAGTAGGTAGTGTGTTGGCTTATTAGACGAAAAGCCAGGGTTCGAGCCCCAGGCCAGTCATCAAACTAAAAATACAAAAAGTATTTTTTCGGTGACTTCCTCTCAGCAGATTTCTGGCAAAAACTCTGAAAGTAGTTAAAATTGCCATGAAAAGTTTCTAAAAATCTGTCGTTCGGAGTCGACTTTAAACTGTAGGTCTCGTCACTCATGCATAAAATTAACACACACAACATAAGTGGTGTGAGAAACTAGTTCGTAATCCTGACTGAAGGGTTGTAATGACCAATTATGTATGTATGTATGTATGTAGAAATTACTTTAGAAACTGTTCGTCTACGAACGCTGGTTAAAATTGGTTGCAATTCACAAAATTTACTCGAGTTAATCAAGCTTTAATAGAGGGTAAAAAGAACGTTTCAAATACTTACCGACATTGCACATTGGTTTAAAATTCAGTTTTTTTGGCTAAAATGTAATTTTTTAATTTACGGTTTTTGTAAATTTTTTTAATACAGCATTGTTATCGCAACCGAATTGAAACTTTTGATAGCTCACCAATTAAATAAAGCTCCACAATTTAAAAGTAAAATTAATTCACGTTTATTGTACATTCAATTGAAAAGTAGTATTAATATAAAATAATAATTAAAGGTTAAAAAATATGGCCGTTGTAGCAGAGGTGGTGGCTGTGGTGGTGGCTTCAAAATTTGTATTTCTGTTCGGCTCGAATTTTCGCGAATAACTGCCACTTGCAACACAACAAAATCTTATTTTACATTCACAGTACATTGTTAGTTGAAACATTCTACGGCGCCATGAACTACTGATTGGCGGCAACAAGCATGATACACAACGCTTCAAGTTATCAGAAAATAAATTTTGTTTTTCTAAACCGGTATTTAGCGTTAGTCTACAGAGCGACAAACATAGAACTTTTTACTATTGTTGAATAATCAAGTGCACTAATTTAATTTAAGTAGTTGAATAAATACTGTTTTTGAATAAAATTAAAAAGTTAAAAAAATATTTTTAATGGATAATAAAGTTTATGGTAGTAGTTAGTATTAACTAATTGTAAAACAAAAAGTTAAAAAATAAATAGTCATAGAAATAACGTGTGTTGTTTACATGCATATTCGCGCATTCAATTATTATTTTATTTTTCCATAAATTTGAACTTTTAAAAAATGTCCAACTTTGTCCACTGAAAAAACAAAATTCGAAAATAGCATGTGGTCTTTTGCAACACATTCTAAAGTCTTTTCCTGCAATAACTTTCAATAACTTAAGATATTTGCTTTTTACTAGACTACCTTGGCTTTAGAAATGAAGAGCTCTTCAAAATTTGGCAAAAAACAAATGCTAAAGAAAAGGAAAAGGATAAACTTTTGAACTTCGTTCTAGAAAAAAGCGGAACTGCAAATCCTCCTAAGGATTACTTAAAATATTTAAAAGAAAAAATAAGGATATATTGCGTAAAATTGGATGCAAAGTGGTCAGATTGCTTCAGAAACACTAATGTATTTATGTCTCGAAACATGAAATGGCTAAATTCTGAAGTATTTTTTAAAAAAGTTTTAACTGAAGTACTAAACACCTCTAAATCAGGTCGGTCACGAATGTCTTTTAATGAAATGTCGAATCGTGTCAGAAAGAGAAGAGAAGCAGCAATTATGTCTTCATCCAAAGAAATTACGAGAGATTTATTAATAAATGCAGCGCGTATGTCTGCTTGTAAAAAGGGAGAAAAAGACTTAGCTGTTGTTCTAAAGGAAGCAGTGCAAAGTCCAACACGACCATCGAAAATACGAAAACTGTGCGGGAAAAACTCAAAGGAGCCTGTTGCTCTCTCTAGCGAGGAAGCACTTGCTTTTCTTATCGAAAGCAATTTCTCAAAAACAGTACTGTACTATCCGTATGGAGAACAAACAAGGAAACTGTAATATATTTTCTCCTTACTATAAGGTCTTAGAAGTAAAAAACATGTGCCGACCTAAGAATATATTTGTTAGCGAAACGGTAACCATTACAAATGTTACTACAACACACTGCAAAAAGAATTGTAGAAATGCAGAAAGATGAAATTTCACACAATTTCCAACACAATTTTTAATTAAATTTCACAGAATTGACAAAATATGATATTAATAGTTAATAATAATTCAAATATTAACAAAAAACTATTATATTCTCGCCGTAAATAATTTTGGCCAAAAAAAATCGATCGACCAATGTGCATTGATTAATTCAAAGTGAACATATTTATTCAGACTGTTTACCGTTTTTATTAATAATAACTTAAGTGCGTCATTACATATTTAAATTTATTGCATAATGCTTATAAATTTAACAGTCTTTTAGTTTCACCTAATCTATTAGTAAGCTGAGGAATAAGTCTACACAAACAATTCTATGTAAACTATTTTCATTAAATAAATACGACTAAGAGAACACAAACTAGAGAGTACTCAAATGCCGGTACATAAAACGTATTGAAACCAACATCCTACCAAATTATATACAATATATATAAACAAAAAAATCATGTACTTATGTGCGTACATACAATGGAGTACAAAAATGCTTATACAATACATAACATAAAAAATATTAAGGAAAAAGGAGAGAGAGAAGCGCATGTTCAATGATAATGACCTACATTTTGCGTAATTAAATTATGATTTGTTTTCATGCGGCACCCCTCTGCTCTATTTTAAACTCCTAGTGCTTCGGTATTAAAACATCGCCTTTTAAATTCGCGTTTTTTATTTATGTCAGCATTTTTCTTTGGTAAATAAATATTTAACACTCAAGTAGTATGTTTATGCCGCTTCTCGATCAGTTTCTACATACGAATTTGGGAGCATGCCTACGCTATAGTCGGTAGTTTAAGTTAGTTGATAGGTTTGTAACATGTAGATTGGACGGATAGAATGTGTGTGTATGTGTGTGTATGTGTGTGTGTGTGTGTGTGGTTAGCCATCCTTTGATTGAAATTGAGTAGGTTCGTCTTGCTTTTGCTTATTTAATTTTTTTTTTTTGTATTTGCTGATGGTGAAAAGTGGGACAACGACACACTGTTACAAACAATAGCAGTGCTTTGTTCTAAACAAAACAACAACAAACAGCAAGACTCCTAAAGATTTCTTATTCTTAAGCATAAGTTCAATAAGAATATTTTTTAATGTAAACAAACTTTAAAACGCTTGGCTCATATTACATTTTTTAATGTAAACAAATACAGAATTTTGGATGTGGTTGTGTTTAATTCATTTTTTTTGTAAGAAATATAGTTGTACGTGTTGTTGTTGTTGTGTTTATAATAGCGCTTTGTTTTGAGCAGGATTTCTTTTTTTTCAGATTTTTTTTGTCATGTTTTAAATAAATAAAATTATATAATAAAGAGTTTAATTAAAACAAATTAAATTTTTTTTCTAAGATATGTATATTTTATTTTCAGATTTTGTTACAGTTCACATATTTCTATTTCTCCTTTAAGAAAATCTATTAATCACTTAATTTTATCATTTCCTTTAACATATATGACAGAGTATAGTTGTTCCCTTTTAAATTTTATATATTTAGTTTTTACTGTTTAAAATAAATAAAATTATAAATATAATAAAGAGATTAATTAAAACAAATTAGTTTTTTATTTCATTAAATTTTTTCCTATGATTTTTTTAAGATGATTTTGTTATTGGTTGAAAGGTATCTTCTAATAAATAACTTCAACTATTTGACTCAGTTTAATAATTGTTCACTTGTCCTTTAGAGCAGCCCTTGCCTTTACAAGATCTTCTAACATTTTATTATGATGGTTAGAGGACGTGTACTTATCAATTAGGACAAGTACAGTACCCGGAGGTCGAATTGACCCCTTGTACAACTTTTATTATGATAATTTTTAGACATTATAATAATTTTTGTATTGATTTTGATCTGCTTTATGTCTGGTAACGATCTGATTTGTATCTCGTAACGATCTGATTTGTATCTGCTCACATCTGATTTATACCTTATCATGATCTGCTTCATGTCTTATGTCTATGTATTCTGAATTTGAGTACGCTATATCGTGCTTTCTACAATCTGCATCCACTAAATTTATTCCTTTGCCTCCTTTTGCTAATCGTTTTTGAAGTTTTGTATCAGGTCCGCAGAACTGTTAACCAGTAATTCAACATTTTGAATTTTCAACAATTTGTTTATTATGTTGTTTACAAAACCTTTTCCAATCTTACACTAATTAGGTTCATTTTTTTTTGTTTTGATTGTAGTTTATAACCATTTTGTTTTTCATTAATTTCATACCACTTCGTATGAAACACTGAAACAGTGGCTAGCTATTTATACCAGCTATACTAGCTATATCAGCTATACAAGCTCTATCAGCTATACTAGCTATACCAGCTATGCTAGCTGTACCAGCTATACTAGCTATATAAGCTATACAGGCTGAACTAGCTATATCAGCTATACTAGCTACACCAGCTATACTAGCTATACCAGCTCTATCAGCTATACTAGCTATACCAGCTATACTAGCTATACCAGCTATACTAGCTGTACCAGCTATACTAGCTATATAAGCTATACAAGCTGAACTAGCTATATCAGCTATACTAGCTACACCAGCTATACTAGCTATACCTGCTATACCTCTGTACCAGCCACAGTGATGTGAAAAATAATTTGGACAGTACCCACCCAAACTTACATTATATTTAAAACCGATTAAAAACACGAAAATTCTTTATTGTTTAAACGACTTATTTTTTTTCTTAGACGGTAGAAAAAAGATTAAAAACAAAATTATTGCTATTCCTATAATGTATTTTAATTTTTTTTTGTGATTTTGTATGAATGTATGTATTTATTTGTTAGTTACGATATTTTTGTTTTTATAATTATATCTATTAAAACTTTATCCAAATTTATTAATATAAGACATTTCTTTCACTCTTCTAATAAATTATGGTAGATTCTTTAAGTTCTTCAATAATAGAGATTATTTCGTTTTGATGATTGTTGTAACCAGCACCTTCCGATGAAAGAAGTAAACGTAGTCTGTCAACTAGGTCATTAGGATCATCCCAATGTATATAATTTGATTTCAGATTATTTAGTAATTTTAGCATTAAACCACTGCCTTTTGTTAACATGTTTGTTGTTGTTTCGAATAAATGTTTAATTATTCGTATATATTTGAAGGCTCGTGTTCCTTTCACTTGTTCATTAGGTTCATAGCGACGTTTATGTGCATTGGTATGAATTAAAATCTCTTTATATTTTTTCAAATCATTTTTAGAATAATGAAGAGGTTTTTTATGAAATACTAGTTCAAATAATCCAGGCGTCATTTTCAATTTCATATTTCCTATCCGCATAGTATTATCTCTATTAAATATTAATTTTTCCTTGCCATATATCCAACTTCCGTCTACATCTTGATTAAAACCATAAATTTTATCCAATTGCTTATTATTAATAAGTGATTGAATATTTTCAAATAATGGAGAGTTTTTCGTCAGCTTTAAACTTTGTTTTCTTTTCAAGTTTTTCATACACGTACTTGATACAGGTCTATTATGATCATAGCTTTTTTCATCATCATTGTCATCAGTTGTCATATTTTCATACTGAAAATCGTTATTATCACCATTTACATCATCATAATCATCATCATCATCAATAGTGTTGTCTATGTCCTTATGCTTATCTTCAAGTTTTCCAATGATTTCATTATCACCATTTACGTCATAATAATCATCATCATCATCATCAATAGTGTTGTCTATGTCCTTATGCTTATTTTCAAGTTTTCTAATGATTTCATTATCACCATTTACGTCATAATAATAATCATCATCATCAATAGTGTTGTCTATATCCTTATGTTTATCTTTAAGTTTTCCGATGATTTTTTTAAGTGGTTTTGTTATTGGTTGAAAGGTATCTTCTAAAAAATTAACTCTATCTATTTGATTCAGTTTAATATTTTTTAACTTTTCCTTTAAAACAGCCCTTGTCTTTACAAGATCTTCTAATATTTTATTATGATAATTATTAGACATTATAATAATTTTTTTATATTGAGTTTGATCTGCTTTGTATCTGGTTACGATCTGCTTTATACCTGGTCACGAACTGCTTGCTATCTGATCACGATCTGCTTTATATCTGTTTACGATCTAATTTATACCTGTTCACGATCTGCTTGATGACTCGTGTCTATATCCTTTGATTTTGAGTACACTTTATCGTGCTTTCTACAAGCTGCATCCAATAAATTTATTCCTTTATCTCCTCTTGCTATTCGTTTTTGAAGTTTTATATCAGGTTCACATAACTGATAACCAGGAAGATGCAATTCAACACGTAATTTGTTTATTAAGTTGTCTACAAATCTTCTTCCAATCTTACACTGATTAGGTGTTTTTCTTTTGACTGTAGTTTATAACCATTTTTTTAATTACTTTCATACCTCTTCGAATGAAACACTACACCAGCTATACTAGCAAGCTATACCAGCTATACCAGCTATACCTGCTATACCAGCTATATCAGCTATATCAGCTATACCAGCTATACCTGCTATACCTGCTATACTAGCAAGCTATATAATCTGTACTAGCTATACTAGCAAGCTATACAATCTGTACTAGCTATACTAGCAAGCTGTACTAGCTATACTAGCAAGCTGTACCAGTTATACCTGCTATACCTCTATACCAGCTCTATCAGCTTTATCAGCTGTACTAGCTATACTAGCTATATCAGCTATACAAGCTGTACCAGCTATACCTGCTGTGCCAGCTATATAAGCTATATCAGCTGTACTAGCTATACTATCTATATCAGCTAGTATAGCGAAAACAGGTGCTATTCTCATTGAAATGGGTAAAGGAGGCAAAAGAGACGAGTTCAGGGAGAACCTAAAGAGCGTCCTAAATCAAGAGGCAACCGTAAAGGACCTTGTACCTACGGTCACTTTAGAAATTCGGGACCTGGATGCCCTCACAACCACTGAAGAAGTTTTGGCAGCGGTACAAAGAGAAGCGGGCGAAATGAATCCGGATATATCCGTTCGTATAACCGGGGCGAACAGCCGGGAGCAGAAAAGAGCCTTTGTAACAACCTCTGCAGGTTGTGCGAATGCGCCTCTGAAACTACAGAGGATCAAAATAGGCTGGTAGAATATCTATCAGGGAAGAACCGACACGCTGTTTTCGATGCTTCGGAATAGGTCACAGACGGTGGAAGTGTGGTGGACCGGACAGGTCAGACCTATGTATGAAATGTGGAGAAAAAGGGCATAAGAGAAAAGAATGCCGAAACGAAATGAAATGTTGTATTTGCTCTGCCGGGTCGGGGAGATCTCTGGATCACCTCCCGGGATCGCGGGGTTGTGAGAGGACCTTACGGAAGGCAGCATGAAGATATTGCAGCTAAATATGCATAGAGGGAGGGTGGCTTTTTCTTTGCTATCGCAGATAGTCAGGGAGCAGGAAGTTGACGTAGCTGTTATAAGCGAACAGTATGCAGCTAAAAACAGCGGATTCTGGCTGGGTGATGAAACATCTACAGCGGCTATATGGATAACGGATAACCAGGGCCCCCGACCGAGAAGATCTGGTAGGGGGGATTGTTTCACCTGGATACAGTTTGACGATATTACTCTAATGAGTTGCTATCTGACTCCCAATGATGACGTGGGAACCTTTGAGGAGAAATTGGCCAGAATCGAGGATACAATAACGCAGATTGGCGGCAACCTCATAGTGGCAGGCGACTTTAACTCCAGAGCTGTAGAGTGGGGAATGCGGAATACCAACCCAAGAGGCAGACGAATTGTGGAGATGGCAGCTCGAACCGGTCTGATCTTCGCGAATTTGGGGAACGTATCTACCTTTAGACGACCGGGATGCGAGGGCACTATCCCTGATATAACTATGGTCTCGGAGAGCATATGTCACAGAGTCAGGGACTGGAAGGTATTGGAAATATATACGGGTAGTGATCATCAGTACATATCGTACACCTTTGCTTCGAGAAATAGAGGAGAGGAGAACAATTACACTCCGAACAGTAGAGGATGGAATGCACGAAAATTGGATAAAAATCGGCTGATCTTGGAGGTTGATAGATTGTGTGGCAGTATTGAGCTCTCGGACGACGCGAGGACGAGAGTAGAACAAACTATGAAGATAATAGGACGCGGGTGTAGGAAGGCAATGCCCTTGTTGCGACCCCCGAATAGCAGGAGGAAGGCTGTGTACTGGTGGGACGAAAATATTGCAGCACTCAGGCGAGAGTGTCTACGACTACGACGGAGGTACACAAGAGCTAGACCTAACGGACCGGCCGTTGACGAAATGTGATTATACAAAGAGGCGAAGAAATCTCTGAAGGAGGCGATATCGCGCAAGAAAAACCAGGCGTTCCAGGAACTACGCGATGACATAAACCTAAACCCTTACGGATTAGGATACAAAATTGTAATGGACAAACTGAACAGGAGGAAACCAGTGGGAATTATGGACGAACGAGTGATGAGAAATATAGTGGATACACTATTCCCTACTCATGAATCGAGGATCGAACAAGGGCAGAATACACTCGGTATAGAATTCTTACCATTTACCGAAGAGGAGCTGAAAATAGCTGCAGCCGGACTAAAACCCGGCAAGGCACCGGGGCCCGATGGCATCCCGCCTGAGGTAGTGCGGGAAATTGCCGATCAAAGACCGCAACTCTTACTGGGAATGTACAACGCGTGCCTAAGAGAATGTATTTTCCCCGAAATATGGAAGAAACAACGACTGGTGTTAATAAGCAAGGGAAAGGGCGACCCGGAGCACCCATCTGCGTACAGGCCGCTGTGCATGCTCGATACGTCAGGAAAGCTGCTCGAGAGGCTTTTGAAGCCACGGCTTACCGCTGCTATTGAGGATAGAGGAGGACTGTCTGCCCGGCAATATGGTTTTCGACCCGGTCGGTCAACAATTGGCGCATTGAGAGAGGTGACTGTCAAAAACGCGTTTAACAGCATTAGATGGAGCGATGTACTGGATGCTTTGGAGAACAATTTCTCTGTGCCACATTACATTCTGGCCATGATAAGTAGTTATTTGAGTAACAGGCAGCTGGTGTATAGCACAAGCTCGGGATCAAGAGTGAAACAAGTAACATCTGGAGCGGCACAAGGATCTATCCTCGGCCCCGACCTGTGGAACGTTAGCTATGATGGAATTCTGAGGGAGGATATGCCGGACGGAACTTTCTTGGTTGGATACGCAGACGATATCGCAGCTGTTATCACGGCCAGGAACACGGAAGAGGCACAACGAAAATTGAGACGCGTTATGCTAAGGACAAAAGCATGGTTGGATTTCCACGGCCTAGACCTGGCCATGCATAAAACGGAATTGCTGCTAATCACTGGTCGTCGTATCCCCTTGCATGTGGACATGAGCATTGGAAACGAGACAATTAGGACCGAGAGATCGGTGAAATACCTAGGAATAAGGCTGGACCCCAGACTGACATTCTTGTATCAGATTCAGTACTCGGCTAACAAGGCCCAGAAGATCGTCGGACAGCTCAGCAGATTAATGGCGAATATTGGACGACCGCTACCGGCGAGACGGAGACTCCTGATGGATGTTGGAAACAGCATTATGCTTTATGGGAGCGAAATTTGGGCCGAAACATTAGATGTTAAGAAGAGGGCAAAATCACTTGTATCGGTACAGAGAACGGCTGCATTGCGTGTCGCGTCGGCGTACCGTACAGTGTTCGCCTCGGCCGTACTGGTGATAGCGGGTATAATCCCTGTGGATCTGCTGGCGGCAGAGCGGATGGAGACTTATAAGGCGAAATCGGCTGGAAATCACATAATCGGTTACTTCAGGGAAAACACCATTTCAAAATGGCAACAACGATAGAACGAGGAGGATAGAGGAAGATGGACCGATAGCTAGTATGGATGGATAGCTAGTACAGCTGATATAGCTGATATAGCTTATATAGCTGGTACAGCAGGTATAGCTGGTACAGCTTGTATAGCTGATATAGCTAGTATAGCTAGTACAGCTGATATAGCTGATATAGCTTATATAGCTGGTACAGCAGGCTTAGCTGGTACAGCTTGTATAGCTGATATAGCTAGTATAGCTAGTATATCTGGTATAGCTAGTATAGCTGATATAGCTAGTATAGCTAGTACAGCTGATATAGCTGATTTAGCTTATATAGCTAGTATATCTGGTATAGCTAGTATAGCTGATATATGTAGTATAGCTGATAGAGCTAGTATAGCTGATATAGCTAGTATAGCTGGTACAGCTTGTATAGCTGATATAGCTAGTATAGCTAGTATATCTGATAGAGCTAGTATAGCTGATATAGCTAGTATAGCTAGTACAGCTGATATAGCTGATTTAGCTTATATAGCTAGTATATCTGGTATAGCTAGTATAGCTGATATATGTAGTATAGCTGATAGAGCTAGTATAGCTGATATAGCTAGTATAGCTAGTACAGCTGATATAGCTGATATAGCTTATATCTGGTACAGCAGGTATAGCTGGTAGAGCTTGTATAGCTGATATAGCTAGTATAGCTAGTACAGCTGATATAGCTAGTATAGCTGATAGAGCTGGTATAGAGGTATAGCAGGTATAACTGGTACAGCTTGTATAGCTGATATAGCTAGTATAGCTAGTACAGCTGATATAGCTGATATAGCTAGTATAGCTAGTATAGCTGGTATAGCTAGTATAGCTGATATAGCTAGTATATCTGATAGAGGTAGTATAGCTGATATATGTAGTATAGCTGATAGAGCTAGTATAGCTGATATAGCTAGTATAGCTAGTACAGCTGATATAGCTGATATAGCTTATATAGCTGGTACAGCAGGTATAGCTGGTACAGCTTGTATAGCTGATATAGCTAGTATAGCTAGTACAGCTGATATAGCTGATATAGCTAGTATAGCTGATATAGCTAGTATAGCTAGTACAGCTGATATAGCTGATTTAGCTTATATAGCTAGTATATCTGGTATAGCTAGTATAGCTGATAGAGCTAGTATAGCTGATATAGCTAGTATAGCTAGTACAGCTGATATAGCTGATATAGCTTATATAGCTGGTACAGCAGGTATAGCTGGTACAGCTTGTATAGCTGATATATGTAGTATAGCTGATAGAGCTAGTATAGCTGATATAGCTAGTATAGCTAGTATGCGGGTATGTAACTACAAGGCAACGCTACTGATTGGCTTCAACATGGCGAAGCCCGGGGCTATCCTTGCAAGTACATGCCAAGCAGCTCACAGCTCACGTATCTTAGATCAGGCGCTCCCCGGGTACTGGTACTCAGCATCCGCTGGGTACTTGCTAATGTGAGAAGGCAAGATTGGCGATTCGGCAATTCGACCTGGACTATGTATGGAAAATCGATTTTGAAAATGACGCAAGTGGGCTGACGTTTGTTGCATTCTGTTACCTGAGTACACCGAATGAAAACCGGTCGAAATGGCTTTCAGGCTAATGTTGCAGACGCCTCCGTTCCGTTAAATCCGTGGCAGGGCTTCAAGTACGTTCGATTATAGTCGCCATTTAGTTCGTGATGCAGGTTTAGTTGAGATGACTCCTAATTAGTGTCCGACCTGGCTCTGAACGCAGACTCCCATGAAGATATGCGTCAACCCTCGCGAGGACCTCACTGATCACCATAGGCACCCTCGGGGTCTTTAAGGGACAACTGCATAGTCGATATGAGATAGCGGCTTGAAGATGGAACCCGAAAGAAAAAATGAATAAGAAAATATTAGAAGTGGAAGAAATGATGCAGGGTGAGGTTGCCTTTCTGAGCAGTCCGAAAATCAGGCGATCACCGGTGAAAAAATCCCAGACAACGGCGAACTCTCAGAGCACATCTGCGAGGAGCACTGGGCTAGAGAAGGGTGGCACGACACCAAAATCTGCGCAGGAGGGTGCGCAATCGCATGTACCACAACCAGTGCATGGTGGAACAGGAGAACCGCCTTTGGGGCACAGTTCCCCTAGACAGGAGTTCATATGTAAGATGAGAAACTCAGAGGAGGAGACCTTTACTAAGTGCCAAAGCGTTATCCGCAGGATAAGAGCGGCAATGACGAAAGCAAGGAACATCAGCATGGATGTTCAGAGCGGAGTATCAGAATTAGAGGAACTCATCGATATAATGAAGAGCTACAGGGAAAACTGGAAGGCTGCAGAAATGGAAAAGGAAGCGAGTAGGGCTCTTGAGATTAACAAGAATAACAGGAACGACGATGTCTCCACACCTGTTAGTTCCCTCAATAAGAGAGGCGCCTCAAGCCCCGCGGATACCCGCCCGGAAAAGAGGCCGAGAGGAAAACCGACGGACACGGCACAGCTCAAGGATGGAAAACAGTGAAGAGCAAGAAAACGGCAAGGAAGGAGAAAAAGGAGCGACGAAAAATTGTGAAAGAACGTCCAGAGGCTGTAATCATCCACCCAACCGAGGGGCGCAGCTACGCTGACGTTCTGAGGAACATACGGAACAAAATAAAACCAGAGGAATCGGAGATAGCGATACGAGCCGTCCGGAAAACGAAAACAGGTGGTATTCTCATTGAAATGGGTAAAGGAGGCAAAAGAGACGAGTTCAGGGAGAACCTAAAGAGCGTCCTAAATCAAGAGGCAACCGTAAAGGACCTTGTACCTACGGTCACTTTAGAAATTCGAGACCTGGATGCCCTCACAACCACTGAGGAAGTTTTGGCAGCGGTACAAAGAGAAGCGGGCGAAATGAATCCGGATATATCCGTTCGTATAACCGGGGCGAACAGCCGGGAGCAGAAAAGAGCCTTTGTAACAACCTCTGCAGGGTGTGCGAATGCGCTTCTGGAACTACAGAGGATCAAAATAGGCTGGACAAGCTGTAGAATAACTATCAGGGAAGAACCGACACGCTGTTTTCGATGCTTCGGAATAGGTCACAGACGGTGGGAGTGTGGTGGACCGGACAGGTCAGACCTATGTATGAAATGTGGAGAAAAGGGGCATAAGAGAAAGGAATGCCGAAACAAAATGAAATGTTGTATTTGCTCTGCCGGGTCGGGAAGATCTCTGGATCACCTCCCGGGATCGCGGGGTTGTGAGAGGACCTTACGGAAGGCAGAATGAAGATATTGCAGCTAAATATGCATAGAGGGAGGGTGGCTTTTTCTTTGCTATCGCAGATAGTCAGGGAGCAAGAAGTTGACGTAGCTGTTATAAGCGAACAGTATGCAGCTAAAAACAGCGGATTCTGGCTGGGTGATGAAACATCTACAGCGGCTATATGGATAACGGATAACCAGGGCCCCCGACCGAGAAGATCTGGTAGGGGGGATTGTTTCACCTGGATACAGTTTGACGATATTACTCTAATGAGTTGTTATCTGACTCCCAATGATGACGTGGGAACCTTTGAGGAGAAATTGGCCAGAATCGAGGATACAATAACGCAGATTGGCGGCAACCTCATAGTGGCAGGCGACTTTAACTCCAGAGCTGTAGAGTGGGGAATGCGGAATACCAACCCAAGAGGCAGACGAATTGTGGAGATGGCAGCTCGAACCGGCCTGATCTTCGCGAATTTGGGGAACATATCTACCTTTAGACGACCGGGATGCGAGGGCACTATCCCTGATATAACTATGGTCTCGGAGAGCATATGTCACAGAGTCAGGGACTGGAAGGTATTGGAAATATATACGGGTAGTGATCATCAGTACATATCGTACACCTTTGCTTCGAGAAATAGAAGAGAGGAGAACAATTACACTCCGAACAGTAGAGGATGGGATGCACGAAAATTGGATAAAAACCGGCTGATCTTGGAGGTTGACAGATTGTGTGGCAGTATTGAGCTCTCGGACGACGCGAGGACGAGAGTAGAACAAACTATGAAGATAATAGGACGCGGGTGTAGGAAGGCAATGCCCTTGTTGAGACCCCCGAATAGCAGGAGGAAGGCTGTGTACTGGTGGGACGAAAATATTGCAGCACTCAGGCGAGAGTGTCTACGACTACGACGGAGGTACACTAGAGCTAGACCCAACGGACCGGCCGTTGACGAAATGCGATTATACAAAGAGGCAAAGAAATCTCTGAAGGAGGCGATATCGCGCAAGAAAAAACAGGCGTTCCAGGAACTACGCGATGACATAAACCTAAACCCTTACGGATTAGGATACAAAATTGTAATGGACAAACTGAACAGGAGGAAACCAGTGGGAATTATGGAAGAACGAGTTATGAGAAATATAGTGGATACACTATTCCCTACTCATGAATCGAGGATCGAACAACGGCAGAATACACTCGGTATAGAATTCTTACCATTTACCGAAGAGGAGCTGAAAATAGCTGCAGCCGGACTAAAACCCGGCAAGGCACCGGGGCCCGATGGCATCCCGCCTGAGGTAGTGCGGGAAATTGCCGATCAAAGACCGCAACTCTTACTGGGAATGTACAACGCGTGCCTAAGAGAATGTATTTTCCCCGAAATATGGAAGAAACAACGATTGGTGTTAATAAGCAAGGGAAAGGGCGACCCGGAGCACCCATCCGCGTACAGGCCACTGTGCATGCTGGATACGTCAGGAAAGCTGCTCGAGAGGCTTTTGAAGCCACGGCTCACCGCTGCTATTGAGGATAGAGGAGGACTGTCTGCCCGGCAATATGGTTTTCGACCCGGCCGGTCAGCAATTGGCGCTTTGAGAGAGGTGACTGAAGCAGCAATGGTCACACAGCGAGGGAGTCACTTTAAGAGGCCTGTGGTACTGCTTGCCACTTTGGACGTCAAAAACGCGTTTAACAGCCTTAGATGGAGCGATGTACTGGATGCTTTGGAGAACAATTTCTCTGTGCCACATTACATTCTGGCCATGATAAGTAGTTATTTGAGTAACAGGCAGCTGGTGTATAGCACAAGCTCGGGATCAAGAGTGAAACAAGTAACATCTGGAGCGGCACAAGGATCTATCCTCGGCCCCGACCTGTGGAACGTTAGCTACGATGGAATTCTGAGGGAGGATATGCCGGACGGAACTTTCTTGGTTGGATACGCAGACGATATCGCAGCTGTTATCACGGCCAGGAACACGGAAGAGGCACAACGAAAATTGAGACGCGTTATGCTAAGGACAAAAGCATGGTTGGATTCCCACGGCCTAGACCTGGCCATGCATAAAACGGAATTGCTGCTAATCACTGGTCGTCATATCCCCTTGCATGTGGACATGAGCATTGGAAACGAGACAATTAGGACCGAGAGCTCGGTGAAATACCTAGGAATAAGGCTGGACCCCAGACTGACATTCTCGTATCAGATTCAGTACTCGGCTAACAAAGCCCAGAAGATCGTCGGACAGCTCAGCAGATTAATGGCGAATATTGGAGGACCGCTACCGGCGAGACGGAGATGGATGTTGGAAACAGCATTATGCTTTATGGGAGCGAAATTTGGGCCGAAACACTAGATGTTAAGAAGAGGGCAAACTCACTTGTACCGGTACAGACAACGGCTGCATTGCGTGTCGCGTCGGCGTACCGTACAGTGTCCGCTCCGGCCGTACTGGTGATAGCGGGTATAATCCCTGTGGATCTGCTGGCGGCAGAGCGGATGGAGATTTATAAGGCGAAATCGGCTGGAAATCATATAACCGGTTACTTCAGGGAAAACACCATTTCAAAATGGCAACAACGATGGAACGAGGAGGATAGAGGAAGATGGACCGCGAGACTTATCCCGGACATAAGGCCATGGATTGTATTGTATTGTAAAGTAATGTATTGAAATGTAAATGTAATACCGTTCCATATTCATTTATTGTATCGTATTCTACCGGATGTGTACTATATCAAAGCATATCATATCAAAGTAGAATATGTAAAAATAATGTTGAACCGTTGATGTAAAAGACTACAGTATGCAGTGATTATGCAGGAGGAGGACTGCGGGAGCCATTGAGTTGCTAGCAACAGTCGGGTGGCGGTCCTTTCCTAGCAAAATCGGTCTACAATACAAATTTATTATAGACTCCCTATTTTGTGATGTTGTTTAAGGTGTAAGGTCTGGCATGACTAGATTCTCAATTAAGTCGTTAACTATGCCCCAATCTAGTCATTTTGTAGTTTAACTATGGTTTGGGTTAGTCAAAACTCTCAGAAAAATATCATCACCTCTGTTGTTGTTGAGGGATGTTGCCTCATAACCCACGCCTTCCAAGTTTCCTAGGCAAAAGAAAGTATTTTGTGGAAACCCCAAATTTAGTCCAACGTCTAGTACTATTCTACATCTTCACTGTCAGAAAACACCCCTATTTTAAAACCTCAGTTTAACATTCTATTTAAGATACAAATTTATTAACTTCATTAATTCTAACAATAAGTATAACTATTGTATCTAATCTTAAGCATATTCAAATATAATTCAGAAAAAAGAAAATATATATATATAATTCAATTATAGTAGGAAAAAAAAATGTATATACAGATATACAAAATTAAAGAAATATTTAATTTTATCATTCTTTCAGTTACATGAAATGAATATATAAAAAAATACTATTTTAACAATTAGGCCGAGCCTCAATGGGTTAATATTGTAAATGTAAAAGAAACAAAAACCAAAAGAAATTCAAAAGATACGATCGCCAGCATTATAGGAACATTTTGGAAGTGAAACATAACAATAATAAAAAAAAAGAAATGAAAATAACATAGCAAACATATGTTAATGCACAGTGTGGCAAAAGAAAAATTATGCTAACGATCTAATTGGTTGTGGTTTCTTTTAGCTTTTATTAAGTTAACTTAAAAATTTGAAATTAAAGTTCATTATAGACTTACCAAATCAATCGATTTAATGATGAAGGCCTCCAGCATGATGTCGATGATGTGGTGCTATATTAGTTATATATTCAAAATCTTCTAGCAAATATGTTAAATTCAATAATGATAATTTATAGGTTAATTTATAGGTTAAGTCTTAAATTAATATTAGTCTTCATAATTTTAATACAAAATTATATTATATTATTACATTATTTTCATTTTTATATTATATTTCTTTCCATTTTTAGGTAGTAATTTATGTTCAAATATTTCAGCAGAATTTTATGATAATATATACTTTATATTAACATAATCAAAATTTAGACATTTCTCTTTTAAACTTTAAACTTTTTACTTGTAAAACTCATTATTTAAAATTTTTACATTTCCACATCTAATATTTCTTTTTAAGTTTAATTAACTTATAAAAATATTTATATTTTCATCATAGTTTGATTTAAATTCATAATTTCACAATTTAATTCATGTTAAGATTATTAATGCAACATTTTATCAAGAAGAAGCAAAATTTAGAAATATTTATTAATAATAATTTTCAATAATAATTAAGCATAAGTATTAATATCTACGTATAAAATTCAGCCTTGCTGCCGTGGAGTAACACATTGATAAATCGGGATATTTTATGGTGAAGTGATGCACATGATCTTCAGTTACGGTTCTATTAAAGATGACTTCAGGCTCTTCTGGTCTAGTACCAAACTCCATTTAGGTTAGGATTTTTTTTGGAATTCACAAATTTTTGCTCGCCAATGAAAATTCTTTAACATATTCGTACTGAATATAACAGGTTTTATCTTTCTATTTTCAATTAGTATTTACTATTTTATTCTATTTTCTTTATTTAACTCACAAAAAACTTCACAAATAACAAAAAAAAAAAACGAAACTTTATTTAGCGTCACATTTTAATAAAATGTATTAACTAATCTTTGTGTTCACGATGTGAACACTTTGAAGTTCAAAAGCAAAAGAGATCGAGTAAGAACGCGTGATCACCCACGTTATGTGCTTCTCGATCATTCTATCATATTAATAGGAATAAAGCCGCTTTTTCGAAAATAACTGTAAATATTGACATTTGAAGCTTCCAATTTCGAAATTCCATTATGTGAAAAAAATTACGACCTTGTGAAGTTTCAAAGATTTGCACTATGGCAACCCCAATCTTATTTTCTGTTTTTTCTACTTGGTTCTTTTTCTAAATGGTATTTAGTACATTATAAAGTAAGTGTGGTGAGAAAGATTATATTTATATGTAAATACTTAACCCCTTAGAAACCAATAAAAAAAAAATCAAAGTAACCAATTATTTCCTTGCTTTGTCAGCAGAATGTAGGTTTATGAAAAATGAAATAATTTAGAAATTAAAACGACCATTACAGGATCGGTCGGAAATTTGGAGAGATAAACTACTACGTTACACAGATGCTATCGGGTCACGGATATTTTAGGAAATATCTGCACAGAATGGGCAAGGCCGCCTCCCCTTACTGCCTGTACGAAGAAGGGGAGGTAATTGATGACGCAGAGCACACTGTTTTCGAGTGTGCACGCTGGCAGAGCTATCGCTCTGTACTGACGTCAATAGTCGGAACGATCACAGCCGCTAATATTGCCGGCGTTATGACTGCGAGTAGTGAAAATTAGACCTCCGTAGTGAATTACATAGAGCGCATTCTGAGACGGAAGAAGATAGATCTTGAAGCTGCAGAACGAGTAAGCATGTCGGCATAGGTGATACTGTCACACGTGCCGGGCGTAATCGAGACGATGATCTAGACGAAAGGAATAGTGGAGACGCTTAGATGACTCCTCAACTTTCGATTCGCAATCCGGACGCGGATATGAACATGAAGGGGCCAAAGGGCCAAAAGGACTCCACTCCGAAGTAATACCACCGTAGTTCCGAAATGGGTACAAACAAGTCCACAGGAGACGAGGGGGGGATTTAGTGGGTGAGGGCCCCACACACGGAGGATGTGACGACTTCCTCTATGGTGCGGTTAGGTACATTTGCCCCTCCTCGGCGAAAAAAAAAAAAAATAGCTAGTACAGCTGATATAGCTGATATAGCTAGTATAGCTAGTATAGCTGATATAGCTAGTATAGCTGATATAGCTAGTATAGCTGATATAGCTAGTATAGCTGATAGAGCGAGTATAGCTGATATAGCTTATATAGCTGGTACAGCAGCTATAGCTGGTACAGCTTGTATAGCTGATATATGTAGTATAGCTGATAGAGCTAGTATAGCTGATATAGCTAGTATAGCTAGTACAGCTGATATAGCTTATATAGCTGGTACAGCAGGTATAGCTGGTACAGCTTTTATAGCTAATATAGCTAGTATAGCTAGTACAGCTGATATAGCTGATAGAGCTAGTATAGCTGATATAGCTAGTATAGCTAGTACAGCTGATATAGCTAGTATAGCTGATATAGCTTATATAGCTGGTACAGCAGGTATAGCTGGTACAGCTTGTATAGCTGATATTAGCTAGTATAGCTGATATAGCTAGTATAGCTGATAGAGCTAGTATAGCTGATATAGCTAGTATAGCTAGTACAGCTGATATAGCTAGTATAGCTGATATAGCTAGTATAGCTGATATAGCTAGTATAGCTGATATAGCTAGTATAGCTGATATAGCTAGTATAGCTGATAGAGCTAGTATAGCTGATATAGCTAGTATAGCTAGCACAGCTGATATAGCTGATATAGCTTATATAGCTGGTACAGCAGGTATAGCTGGTACAGCTTGTATAGCTAATATAGCTAGTATAGCTAGTACATCTGATATAGCTGATAGAGCTAGTATAGCTGATATAGCTAGTATAGCTAGTACAGCTGATATAGCTAGTATAGCTGATAGAGCTGGTATAGAGGTATAGCAGGTATAACTGGTACAGCTTGTATAGCTGATATTAGCTAGTATAGCTGATATAGCTAGTATAACTAGTACAGCTGATATAGCTAGTATAGCTGATATAGCTAGTATAGCTGATAGAGCTAGTATAGCTGATATAGCTAGTATAGCTAGTACAGCTGATATAGCTGGTATAGCTGATAGAGCTGGTATAGAGGTATAGCAGGTATAACTGGTACAGCTTGTATAGCTGATATTAGCTAGTATAGCTGATATAGCTAGTATAACTAGTACAGCTGATATAGCTAGTATAGCTGATATAGCTAGTATAGCTGATAGAGCTAGTATAGCTGATATAGCTAGTATAACTAGTACAGCTGATATAGCTAGTATAGCTGATAGAGCTAGTATAGCTGATATAGCTAGTATAGCTAGTATAGCTGATATAGCTAGTATAGCTGATAGAGCTAGTATAGCTGATATAGCTAGTATAGCTAGTATTGCTAGTATAGCTAGTATAGCTAGTATAGCTGATATAGCTAGTATAGCTGATATAGCTAGTATAGCTGATATAGCTAGTATAGCTGATATAGCTAATATAGCTGATATATGTAGTATAGCTGATAGAGCTAGTATAGCTGATATAGCTAGTATAGCTAGTATAGCTGATATAGCTAGTATAGCTGATATAGCTAGTATAGCTGATATAGCTAGTATAGCTAGTACAGCTGATATAGCTGATATAGCTAGTATAGCTAGTACAGCTGATATAGCTGATATAGCTGATATAGCTAGTATAGCTAGTATTGCTAGTATAGCTAGTATAGCTAGTATAGCTGATATAGCTAGTATAGCTGATATAGCTAGTATAGCTGATATAGCTAGTATATCTGATAGAGCTAGTATAGCTGATATATGTAGTATAGCTGATAGAGCTAGTATAGCTGATATAGCTAGTATAGCTAGTACAGCTGATATAGCTTATATAGCTGGTACAGCAGGTATAGCTGGTACAGCTTGTATAGCTGATATATGTAGTATAGCTGATAGAGCTAGTATAGCTGATATAGCTAGTATAGCTAGTATAGCTGGTACAGCTTGTATAGCTAATATAGCTAGTATAGCTAGTACAGCTGATATAGCTGATAGAGCTAGTATAGCTGATATAGCTAGTATAGCTGATAGAGCTGGTATAGAGGTATAGCAGGTATAACTGGTACAGCTTGTATAGCTGATATTAGCTAGTATAGCTGATATAGCTAGTATAACTAGTACAGCTGATATAGCTAGTATAGCTGATATAGCTAGTATAGCTAGTACAGCTGATATAGCTAGTATAGCTGATATAGCTAGTATAGCTAGTATAGCTGATATAGCTAGTATAGCTGATAGAGCTAGTATAGCTGATAGAGCTAGTATAGCTGATAGAGCTAGTATAGCTGATATAGCTAGTATAACTAGTACAGCTGATATAGCTAGTATAGCTGATATAGCTAGTATAGCTAGTATAGCTGATATAGCTAGTATAGCTGATATAGCTAGTATAGCTGATATAGCTAGTATAGCTGATATAGCTAGTATAGCTGATATAGTTAGTATAGCTGATAGAGCTAGTATAGCTGATATAGCTAGTATAGCTAGTACAGCTGATATAGCTGATATAGCGTATATAGCTGGTACAGCAGGTATAGCTGGTACAGCTTGTATAGCTGATATAACTAGTATAGAAAAAACAAAAAAGATTGGAAAAGTTTTGTAAACAACTTAATAAACAAATTACGTGTTGAATTGCATCTTCCTGGTTATCAGTTTTGTGAACCTGATATAAAACTTCAAAAACGAATAGCAAGAGGAGATAAAGGAATAAATTTATTGGATGCAGCTTGTAGAAAGCACGATATAGCGTACTCAAAATCAAAGGATATAGACACGAGTCATCAAGCAGATCGTGAACAGGTATAAATTAGATCGTAAACAGATATAAAGCAGATCGTGATCAGATAGCAAGCAGTTCGTGACCAGGTATAAAGCAGATCGTAACCAGATACAAAGCAGGTCAAACTCAATATAAAAAAATTATTATAATGTCTAATAATTATCATAATAAAATATTAGAAGATCTTGTAAAGACAAGGGCTGTTTTAAAGGAAAAGTTAAAAAATATTAAACTGAATCAAATAGATAGAGTTAATTTTTTAGAAGATACCTTTCAACCAATAACAAAACCACTTAAAAAAATCATCGGAAAACTTAAAGATAAACATAAGGATATAGACAACACTATTGATGATGATGATTATTATTATGACGTAAATGGTGATAATGAAATCATTAGAAAACTTGAAAATAAGCATAAGGATATAGACAACACTATTGATGATGATGATGATTATTATGACGTAAATGGTGATAATGAAATCATTAGAAAACTTGAAAATAAGCATGAGGACATAGACAACACTATTGATGATGATGATGATGATTATTATGACGTAAATGGTGATAATGAAATCATTGGAAAACTTGAAGATAAGCATAAGGACATAGACAACACTATTGATGATGATGATGATTATGATGATGTAAATGGTGATAATAACGATTTTCAGTATGATATGCTGACAATGATGATGAAAAAAGCTATGATCATAATAGACCTGTATCAAGTACGTGTATGAAAAACTTGAAAAGAAAACAAAGTTTAAAGCTGACGAAAAACTCTCCATTATTTGAAAATATTCAATCACTTATTAATAATAAGCAATTGGATAAAATTTATGGTTTTAATCAAGATGTAGACGGAAGTTGGATATATGGCAAGGAAAAATTAATATTTAATAGAGATAATACTATGCGGATAGGAAATATGAAATTGAAAATGACGCCTGGATTATTTGAACTAGTATTTCATAAAAAACCTCTTCATTATTCTAAAAATGATTTGAAAAAATATAAAGAGATTTTAATTCATACCAATGCACATAAACGTCGCTATGAACCTAATGAACAAGTGAAAGGAACACGAGCCTTCAAATATATACGAATAATTAAACATTTATTCGAAACAACAACAAACATGTTAACAAAAGGCAGTGGTTTAATGCTAAAATTACTAAATAATCTGAAATCAAATTATATACATTGGGATGATCCTAATGACCTAGTTGACAGACTACGTTTACTTCTTTCATCGGAAGGTGCTGGTTACAACAATCATCAAAACGAAATAATCTCTATTATTGAAGAACTTAAAGAATCTACCATAATTTATTAGAAGAGTGAAAGAAATGTCTTATATTAATAAATTTGGATAAAGTTTTAATAGATATAATTATAAAAACAAAAATATCGTAACTAACAAATAAATACATACATTCATACAAAATCACAAAAAAAAATTAAAATACATTATAGGAATAGCAATAATTTTGTTTTTAATCTTTTTTCTACCGTCTAAGAAAAAAAATAAGTCGTTTAAACAATAAAGAATTTTCGTGTTTTTAATCGGTTTTAAATATAATGTAAGTTTGGGTGGGTACTGTCCAAATTATTTTTCACATCACTGTGGCTGGTACAGAGGTATAGCAGGTATAGCTAGTATAGCTGGTGTAGCTAGTATAGCTGATATAGCTAGTTCAGCTTGTATAGCTTATATAGCTAGTATAGCTGGTACAGCTAGTATAGCTGGTATAGCTAGTATAGCTGGTATAGCTAGTATAGCTGATAGAGCTGGTATAGCTAGTATAGCTGGTGTAGCTAGTATAGCTGATATAGCTAGTTCAGCCTGTATAGCTTATATAGCTAGTATAGCTGGTACAGCTAGCATAGCTGGTATAGCTAGTATAGCTGATAGAGCTTGTATAGCTGATATAGCTAGTATAGCTGGTATAAATAGCTAGCCACTGTTTCAGTGTTTCATACGAAGTGGTATGAAATTAATGAAAAACAAAATGGTTATAAACTACAATCAAAACAAAAAAAAATGAACCTAATTAGTGTAAGATTGGAAAAGGTTTTGTAAACAACATAATAAACAAATTGTTGAAAATTCAAAATGTTGAATTACTGGTTAACAGTTCTGCGGACCTGATACAAAACTTCAAAAACGATTAGCAAAAGGAGGCAAAGGAATAAATTTAGTGGATGCAGATTGTAGAAAGCACGATATAGCGTACTCAAATTCAGAATACATAGACATAAGACATGAAGCAGATCATGATAAGGTATAAATCAGATGTGAGCAGATACAAATCAGATCGTTACGAGATACAAATCAGATCGTTACCAGACATAAAGCAGATCAAAATCAATACAAAAATTATTATAATGTCTAAAAATTATCATAATAAAAGTTGTACAAGGGGTCAATTCGACCTCCGGGTACTGTACTTGTCCTAATTGATAAGTACACGTCCTCTAACCATCATAATAAAATGTTAGAAGATCTTGTAAAGGCAAGGGCTGCTCTAAAGGACAAGTGAACAATTATTAAACTGAGTCAAATAGTTGAAGTTATTTATTAGAAGATACCTTTCAACCAATAACAAAATCATCTTAAAAAAATCATAGGAAAAAATTTAATGAAATAAAAAACTAATTTGTTTTAATTAATCTCTTTATTATATTTATAATTTTATTTATTTTAAACAGTAAAAACTAAATATATAAAATTTAAAAGGGAACAACTATACTCTGTCATATATGTTAAAGGAAATGATAAAATTAAGTGATTAATAGATTTTCTTAAAGGAGAAATAGAAATATGTGAACTGTAACAAAATCTGAAAATAAAATATACATATCTTAGAAAAAAAATTTAATTTGTTTTAATTAAACTCTTTATTATATAATTTTATTTATTTAAAACATGACAAAAAAAATCTGAAAAAAAAGAAATCCTGCTCAAAACAAAGCGCTATTATAAACACAACAACAACAACACGTACAACTATATTTCTTACAAAAAAATTAATTAAACACAACCACATCCAAAATTCTGTATTTGTTTACATTAAAAAATGTAATATGAGCCAAGCGTTTTAAAGTTTGTTTACATTAAAAAATATTCTTATTGAACTTATGCTTAAGAATAAGAAATCTTTAGGAGTCTTGCTGTTTGTTGTTGTTTTGTTTAGAACAAAGCACTGCTATTGTTTGTAACAGTGTGTCGTTGTCCCACTTTTCACCATCAGCAAATACAAAAAAAAAAATTAAATAAGCAAAAGCAAGACGAACCTACTCAATTTCAATCAAAGGATGGCTAACCACACACACACACACACATACACACACATACACACACATTCTATCCGTCCAATCTACATGTTACAAACCTATCAACTAACTTAAACTACCGACTGTAGCGTAGGCATGCTCCCAAATTCGTATGTAGAAACTGATCGAGAAGCGGCATAAACATACTACTCACTCAATTCCAAAATATTGAATAATTGGAGGAAATGTGAATATTTTTTTTTTTGGGGTTTCTTTATTTATAGATTCCATTTGAGTTGAACAAATTGAATGGCATAAGGATAAATGTCGAGTCGGCAATGGCAACAGAAAATTCTTGTCTTAAAAAATATCGTGATATGTACGCAGAGCAAAATGTTATCGTTATCATATATATTTTTTTTAACATATATGTATTGCAATGCGTTGAGGCTCATATTTGTTAAATATTTATTAAAATTAATTTTATTTTAATGGACTGGATCTTTATAACTTTATAAGCTGCTTTTTAAAAAATACGACTTTGTAGTATCTAGTAGATACTATCTACGTATGAGCAATTTAAAATTCGGTTTACGTCGATTAGGGATTATGTTGCAATAGGAGTTTCATGAAATGTGTCACATGTGTCTGACTTGACCGTTGGTACATCCAGATCTTCATATATATTTTAACCTCTGTTACAAAATCCTTCACAAGATCTTGTTTCGTAATTTTAAATTTTTTGTTAGTGAAGTAGAGGCAGTTCCTGGTAACTGTATGCCAAGGTTACATAATAGTGTTTTCACACCAAAATTTAAAACCTGATTTTAGCAATAAAACCATACACAGCTGATTTTGCGTTCACACTGCAAGTTTTATTAAAATTGGTTTTAAATTCATGACATTTATGACTGCTAGAAAAAAATTTTATGAGCAATATGCCTTATTTTATCTTGATATATTTAGCTTCTGACTTACTTTTCGCACAAGAAGCTATATTCATTGTGACCAGAAACAACACACATTTCGATTAATAATTAAATATTTACAAATTTTTAAAATTTTCATTGAAGAAATTAAAAATATTCCAAATTTTTCCTTTTTTAATACAAAATAAATGATTATTTACATTTATTTATTTATTTATTTATTTACATTTGTTTTTGTTTTTATCAGCTGTTTTCAGGTTTTCAGAGCTGGTAGCTCTGATTTAGTACATTTAGTACATCAAAACAAGGTTGTATTTCATAAAACCAACTTAAAACCAATTCAAAAAAGGTTTTATTTTGGTTTTAACACAATAATTTTGTATGGTAAAATCAGGTTTTATTTTTGGTTTTAACGTTAAAACCAACTTTTGCGTTAAAACCACTCGGTGTGAAAACACTATAACATGACTTTCTACCACCAATAATCAAATGTATTTCGATAAGATTCAGCTTAAGTTGTAGCAGTTTTGCTTATGTCTGGAATTTCTAACTGTCTTTCGTCGCTTTTCCAAACAATAATTCTTTGTTTTATATTTTATTCGATTTGTCCTATATATACATAGATATATACCGATGTAAATATATTTAATTTAATGATTTCGTGTATTGGTTTCTATATTTTAAATTTCATTGAATTAATTTTACTTTGATTTTAAATAAAATTTATTTCAATATTTTTTGTTTTTAATAATCTATTAATTATAATAATTAATATAATATCAGCAAATAATAATGTTAATGAACTTTTACAATAAATAATAATGATATTCCATTACTACTAACAAAAAACAATTATAAACAATAATTTTCAAACTCCGTTGGTTGCTATAAGTGCTGTCAAGTTCATATTTCTGTTTGATTTTTCAAATATTTCTGTGGAAAAATCATACAAAATCTGTTCTTTTCTATGGAAAATGCTTTAGGAGAAGCTATTGCCTCCAAAGAAGATAAAACACGTTGTTAAAAATGGTTTCGAATAAATCAATTTAAATGGCCATTGCTGTACGGAGAATTTTTTGAGATAGCATTTTCTTTTTTTTATAAACAAATCCAACTTTTTTCCAGATACTTGCAGCGTGACGAATAGGGGCATTTATTTTTTACATTTACTACCAATCTTTTAAAAAACTTCTCTTTAAGCATCCTTAGATTTATACCCTGGCATCATGGCAAGCTGGCTATTACCTCGTATTATTTTAATTTTTTCAATTTAAAGAGAAATTATCTTTTCGCGAATAAATTTCTACCACCTTTATTATATGTACGTATGCATATAAATTGTTAGTTCAAAATTATTTCATACAACAATGAACACAAAGTGCATCCATGATGCTATGGTTCCCTTCTGTTTATAGACATGATGGTGATTGTCTGGAGTTTTAAACTTTAAAGCAAGTATTGTAGAGGTTGCTTGTCTTTTATTCCTATCTAAATGACTGTTGCTGAAGCCACAATAGTTTTTCTTCTTTTGTTTTTGTATTAAATTACAGACAATATTAAAAATTCAAAACCAAACCGCGATTAATTTAAAGTTGTCTGGAACATATTGTTCTCTTGGTACCGTTGCTTGTTCTAAAGGATGGGCACTTGTCTGATATTAACAACAATTAATTTGATTCCTCCTGTTCAATTTGTCTTTATTTCTCTACTCACTTGCGGCAAGCGACCAACACAATATTTATTTTAATCTGATTGAAGAGTTTTTTATATTTCGATGTACTCTTTAGTGTTTTAATTTTATTAAATAAATACGTATAATCTTTGCCAATTAAAGCTTTTCATTTTCTTAGATGGTCAGGTTGTCGAACGCCACTGTACTACAGTAAGCAATTAAAACTTAAAAATGTTTCAAAATTGCAGTAACTTTTGGGAAATATGAGCAAATGTAGACAATCTGTTGACATTTTTTAACAACGCAATCTGCTTATGGGATAAAAACATTTAAAATTGTTCTGTTGTTGTTATGCTACTAGCGATATTGTTAAGCTAAGGAAAATGAAAGGTTAGGCCAGCGGATAGTTTGTCGTTAACAGGCAAGTTCACCCGGTGGCCCATTGACCCACTGTGTTACCCAGTATAAGGTAAAACCCCTTGTCATAATCCGTTGGTGGTGGGCCTGAAATACCCTGAGCTTCGGATGAAAACAGCCAGTTCTGTTAGTGGCACGTTCGCCACCATGTCCATAACTTCAAATGTGCTGTCACGCAAAAGCCGATGACGACTATTTTGAAAAGCAGGGCACTCACAACAAAGGTGTTGTACCGATTTCATATCTTCCACATCCTGAAAGCTTCTACAGTAATCCACGTGTAGCAGAGACTGAACCGTTCTCTTGTCAAACTCAAGTACCACCTTGATTTACATACTGTGCTCTGCTGGACACAGCAGTTTTGAAATTCATCAATCAGGTACGTTGGACCACCTACTGTTTGTTTAAATTCCAAGTAGCTTTTTCCAATATTGGAAAGTATTTTTGTAGGAGCACATATGGTCCTCTCTTTCTCAGACATATCCCATCCTTTCCACACCAGTTCGTCTGCCTTTACGCTTCCTTATATGCCACAGTGTTCGGATACGAGCGCTTTGATTGCAATCAAACAATTTTAAGCAACAACGGAGTCTAGAATAAATACTAGCAATTAACAAAATGAATAATAACTGTTATGACATAACATAGAGTAGACAGCAAAAGTCTTAGTACTCCAATATATTGTAGCAATTTCACTAATTTGAAGGAAAAGATTGTTTAAATAATTACAGTCTTATGCAAAAAAAACTTACATGCTTACTAACCGTTGTGAAGCTAAATTTGATAAAAGTATATCCAAAAACGATAATTAGCTTAAAACACCTGTAGTAAACCATTGTTAAATATAAGAAATTTAACAATGGTTCAACCCTACTTTAAACCTACATTAAAGCAAAGAATGTGGATATAAAGAATACGCATCATGTAGAAGTAAAATTTCTTATGGCGGATCGTAACATTACGACCCGCTCTCACCAAAATATTTTTAAAAATCATTTCTTGATGAGAGGGAGGAAGACAGAAGGAAAATGAACACAAACAAAGAGCGTAACAATGTGTTGCTCTCATCGTACGTATGTACATGTGTATGTATTCTTGTGTTTTTGATTTAGTTGTCGATCAGACTGCGACAAGAATACATGTGCTGCGGATGCTTTATCATTTTATTTCAGAATAACACTCGAAGAATATTTTGTGTTAAAAATGTTCTATGTTATTAGCTGGGCGTATTTTATTTTTTATTTTGTCCCATAGTATATTTTTTAAATGCTTTGGAATGCTCGTGTCTTTTAATAAAAAATTGTTTTTTTTTATTCTTTTTATTTTTATTTATCTAAAAAACATGGCCTAATTTTTAAGCCAAAGATGGATAACTTTATGTTCTTTTAATAATAAAATCGATGTTTTATTTTATTTTTATTTATCCAAAATTATTAAGCCAAAGATAGACAGCTTTACATATGTATGTTGATGAAATGAAAATAAAAATAGAGTATATTACTAACACTTTTATATGGCTGTAAATAAATAAATTCTCTCAACTTATTTTCTCTCTCTCACTCACTAATCCATAACCATAGGCAAGTGTTAACCTAGAGGAAAATTGTTGGTAATAATGTCAAGTCTACTTATTAACCCAATGATATGTATATGTGATCGGAAAATATAGAAAAATTGTACTGCACTAAATCCCTAAAGACACCGTATTTAACTTGGCAAGTATTCTTCCAAAAATCGAAATCATTTCTCATTGATATTACTGAATACTACTGTGATATTTCTTTGGGTGTATCACTGAAGTCAAGAAAAGAAAAATGTGACATGAACCTTCTTCTTTAAAAACTGACAAGATTTTTACGCTCTTTTTAACGAACATTCTTGATGTTCGTGTCCTATGTGTGTAAAAAGCCGAAGATGTTCTTCCCCTGAGGGACATTGGTGCCGACGTTTTTAACACCAGAAAAATAAATAAAAAGTGATCAAACAACAAAAACGCACGATGAGCGCATTGTTACGCTCTTGGTTTCTGTATCATTCGCTTCTATCTTTCCCCCCGCGTCAGGAAATATTTTTGAAAAATATTCCTAAATATGTTAAAATGCACATTCTTTATACTTTATTTTCTTTGATTAAGTCATAATTACAATTTTTGACATTTTGTGAAAAATATTCTAATTTAAAAAAAAATAAAAAAAATTAAAAAACAAAAAACAATATGGATACACTCAATTTAATGCGGAGAATTGGTAAGTTTATTAGAATTGGAAAATATTTTGATAGGTTAGGTTAGGTTAGAGGACGTGTACTTGTCAATTAAGACAAGTACAGTACCCGGAGGTCGAATTGACCCATTGTACAACGTCCTAGTTTCTCACACCACTTATGCTGTGTGTGTTAACTTTTATTCATGAGTGGTGGGACCTACAGATTAAAGTCGACTCCGAACGACAGATTTTTGAGAGACTTTTTCATGGCAATTTTATTTACTCTCAGAGTTTTTGCCAGAAATCTGCTAATAAGCCTACACACTACCTACTATCTTAATTATGAATTTCAAAAGAAACTATTTCCCAAAATTGTAATTTCCCTCGTCAAAGGAATTACAAGGAGCGGATCGACCCCTTCTCCATTCCAGATGTGGAATTTAAATCCAAGTACCGTTTCAATAAAGAAACGGTTAAAAAAATTGTAAGTTTAATACGATCAGATATAGAAGTTGATCGAAGAGGATGTGGAACTTCGCCTGAGCTGCAGGTGTTAGTAGCATTGCGTTGTTGAGGACGTAGGGAAGTATGTAAACTGAATAACAAGGAAAGTATAGATTTAAGATTACATTTTTAGATTCATGACGATGCTGGTGATCTCCGTGGCCTTGCACAATCTACATTTAGCCGTATATGTGCAAATTATTCTTTTTGCCAAAAATATAAATTGAGGGTGAAAATAATAGAAAATAAAAACACGGACACTAACACCTGCAGCTCAGGGGAAGTTCCGCATCCTCTTCGATCAACTTCTATATCTGATCGTATTAAACTTACAATTTTTTAACCGTTTCTTAATTGAAACGGTACTTGGATTTAAATTCCACGTCTGGAATGGAGAAGGGGTCGGTCCGTTCCTTGTAAATCCTTTGACGAGGGCAATTACAATTTTGGGTAATAGTTTCTTTTGAAATTCAAAATTAATATATTTGTATCAAAATATTTTCCAATTCTAATAAACTTACCAATTCTCCTGATTAAATTGAGTGTATCCATATTGTTTTTTGTTCTTTTAATTTTTTTATATTTTATTTTTAAAAAATTAGAATATTTTTCACAAAATGTCAAAAATTATGATAAAATTATGACATATGACTTTAATGTAGGTTTAAAATAGGATTGAGGATTGAATACTACAGGTGTTTTAAGCTAATTATCGTTTTTGGATATACTTTTATCGAATTTAGCTTAACAACGGTTAGTAAGCATATTGTAAGTTTTTTTGCATAAGACTGTTTCAGTCTTATGCAGTCTTATGCTCCAATAAAAAGAAAGCCTGGATAGAATTGCAGGAAAGGTAAGTCAACTATGGACGTTGAAAAAATTAACCTATTTATGGATGGACTGTCGTCAATAATGGACCGGTTTGTAGGAAATATATATGTATGTATATCATACATAATGATAATAATAACCTTTCCACAAGGTTCATCTATATTTAAGTTCCTTATGTTTATTTATAATCATTTCATTAATCTTCATTTGTTAGTTTCAATAATTTATGTACGGGTGGGCAAAGAAAATAACAGCAAGAAAGCAAATGGCTGACCACCGGAAGGAGGTCACAAAGACTGGTGGAGGTTTGCCACCACAAGACATGCCATTGAATAGCAATGACATTAGCGTATGGCTGCCAAACGAATTTGTAGTAGACTCCAACGAATTCGACTCAGATGTTATTACTGCCTTCTACTTAAATGGTATATTTATTTAAATATTTGATTATTAAAAATTTTAGTTTGTGGAGGATGAAACCCAAATACCACTCGAAAATGAAGAAACAATAGTTGTTGATGGAGAGCAAATTAAGGATTTGGAAGTTGAAGATACTGAAGATGAACCTAAATCTTTTTCAGAAGTAAAAAAAGTAAATTTTAATTAGTTTTCTTTAAAGTTTTATGTACTATATTGTTTTATGAACTATGTTCTTTTTTATTTAGATTTATATTTATTTTATTAATTGATTTCTGTTTTATTATAAAACAAAAAAGTTTTAACGTTTTTTACAAAAAAGAAAAATAATGGAAAAGTTTCTGATGACTTCATATTATTGCACATCCAAGCAGAACTCGGAGTAAATTTAAAATTCAGAGGCTTGATATATGAAAATGTTAGCCTTTATATTAAGTAGGTCAAGCACTCCAATAACCCATTTGAAATTGAATGTACCAGTTTTGTTTAGTGTTTTCTGTTGATATTTACCGCAGTATACTCATGACCAAGTTTTTCGGTTGACTTTTGCTTAAAGCCGAAAGTCCATACCATCCTTTTCATGCGACTTGCGAATCTTGCTTTCTATGACACACAATGCGTTTATGCGACTGGTTTTTTGTTTTGATCAGCTGTTGTGGTAAACAAGCGAACAAGCACATTTTTGGAAAAAATAGAAAATCAAATTGTAATTTTAAAAGAATTTATGACATTAATTACAAATTTATGAGTTTATTTAAATTTATGAGTTTAGATTTGAAAAACGCTCATAACATAAAAGGACAGGCCAATTTAGAGGGAGAAAAAAATGTTATAAGTTTTGCGAAGCAAATGTGTTAAGCCGAAAGTCCATACCATGCGTTTTGCATAACATGCGTATACCGAAAAAGTAGAATCAGTGTATTTGATTGTGACAAGTTACAGAAGAAAAAGCATAATATGCATAGACGCATACAAAGTAGGATTACTTTCTACTTTTCTATGCGAATAATGCAGTGTTGGAAAATGTCAGCAGTTTTTTAAACTTGGCATGCCAAATTATATACTATTGTGAATGGTTTCTACAAATATGTTTAAATAGTGCATTACTATTTTCGCATTTTTCTTTATTTGTATTATAAAAATATTAATAAACACATATTTCATAATAAAGTTTATTACTAATTTAAGAGGAAAATACATTATAATACATTTTTTAACAAATTTCTTTCATGAACAAAATATGTATATGATGATTGTTTATACATATGTAGGTATATGATTGTTTTTATGTACTGAGTGTCATCTATTTTGAATTTATTAATTTGTAAACAAGGAAAATGGATGAGAAATTTACTGAAAACACTCGTCTTGTGTTCTTTTGAGGATTTTCGTAGGCCTTAACAGCACAATACAATGTAATTTTTGTGTAAAACTATTAATAATAAAAACAACTAATAACAATTTTTAATTTTTCCTTCCAAGAAATTAAAAAATTTTGGCAACTTTCAGCAGGAAAAATTTTTATGAGCAGTACGTCTAATTTTGATCTTATTATATTTACCTTCTTAATTAACTCTTGCTCAAGAAACTATACTCATTGTGACCGAAATTCACCAACATTTCGATTAATATTTAAATATTTAAAAATCTTTAAACTCTTCATTGACGAAATTAAAAAATATTCCAAATTTTCCCCTTTTTAACACAAAATAAATGTTTGTTTACATTTAATTTTTTTACTTTATCTGCCAGTTTTCACTCTGTATATCTGTTGCTTCTAACACATTTGCCTCGCAATACTTATAACATTTTTTTCTCCCTCTAAATTGACCTGTCCTTTTATGTTATGACCATTTTTCAAATGTAAACTCATAAATTTAGATAAACTCATAAATTTGAAATTAATGTCATAAATTCTTTTAAAATTACAATTTGATTTTCTATTTTTTCCAAAAATGTTCTTGTTCGCTTGTTTGTTGTTTACCACAACAGCTGATCAAAACAAAAAACCAGTCGCATAAACGCATTGTGTGTAACTTGCAATAAAATCGGCATAGAAAGCAAGATTCGCAGGGCGCATGAAAAGGATGGTATGGACTTTCGGCTTAAGAATCTGTAAAAAAATTGAATATTCTTACATTTACGTGACATCTGTTTAGCAGTGTTAACAACATGTCAATATTAAAAACCACCAAAACTGAAAATTAAAATTATAAACAGAATTTACATTTTGTACGTATGTTTTGTTTGTCTGTATGTGGAATTATCTTTAAATAAAACTTCACATATTTTAAAAACCCAAATTATAATTTATTTCATTACTAACTTTTATAATTTAAAATAAAAATAAACACTATTTTACTATTACATTATGTAGGTAGTGATTATTTTTATTTTAAATTAGAAAAATATAGTTATCGACTTTTAACTAATTAAAGCGTTCGAAAAGCATTTCAGTTTGCATTTTACTCTTATTAGAAAAGATAACTACGTTTAAACGTTCGTACAAATTTGGTTTCCGAAATACCTGACCTGTTTCTGTAAAATAAACGATTTCACTTGCTTGTCTATTTTTATGGAAAATATAATCAAAAGCACTCAATTTTGTGTTTGTATTCCTCAACACAAACTAAACTGAGTGTTTTTGTTTTAATGAAAGTGAAATTGTTTGGCTTACAGAAACAGTACATAAAACTTCTAATAAGTATCTTTAAATAAATATAAAATCGTAAAAATGTAGTGATTACACTGGTTAACAGCTGAATTAAAGTAAAACAAAAGGCGCCATATTAAAAGTGATAAAAAGAGTGAAAACGAAGTTTTTTAAAATCTGAATTTAATATTAAGTTTGTTTAAGAAAAATAATAATTATAATAAAATAAAAACTCAAACCCAAAAACATGTCTTCTGTATCCATATCTGAATTTTTTTCTTTTAGTTTTTGCAATTTTTATTTCTTTATTTGTTTATTTCTTTTATTGTTTTGTTTACCTAAAAACATATGACTACGTTTTTACATTCTATAAATGTTTTTACATTTTTACGTTCCGTGCACATGAAGCTCTAGTTATGCTACCGGAACGTAATGTAACGCAATGTAACAGTAATGTGCACCGAATGTAAAAATGTAAGAGTCACTAGTATCACTATTTTTAGGTTCATTTCAACGATTTTATATTTATTTAAAGGTACTTATGAAAAGTTTTATGTACTGTTTCTGTAAGCCAAACAATTTCACTTTCACTCAAACAAAAACACTCAATTTAGTTTGTGTTGAGGAAAACAAACACAAAATTTAGTGCTTTTGATTGTATTTTCCATATAAATAGACAAGCAAGTGAAATCGTTTATTTTACAGAAACAAGGGGGTTACTACGTAACTCGATTCGAAAAGTAAAAGTTTTCCAAAAATATTTTTGATAAGTAAATAAAAGCGTATACTGTAAATCGTTCGAAATTTTTCATAGAAAAACCAAAAATAAATTTGACAGCATCTTAAAATATAAAGAAATTTATAAAAAAAATATCAAAAAACAAAAGAAAACCAAATTCATTAAATATATATATGTATGCGCATATACCTATAAATGTATGTATATCTGTAAGCTAATTATTTTTGTGTCCAGACTCTTATCCCTCCTAATTTTCTTCAACTAAATACTGAGTAATTACTGGTGAACATGATTGTGGATTTGAATCAAAGTGTTTAATTTGGCTACCATTTTTATAGTCTGCCCAAACCTAATAAAAGTTAAAATGTTTAATAACTCCGCGGTAGATCGCACTCAAATATTTAGATCTATCTAAGCTTACTTTTTTCCAAACTTTAACATTTCGCTGCGGTAGACCAAGTGAAACCAAATCTGTTCTTAGTTTCTGCCACAAATTATTAGGTTTGTTTCTTGCATCCGGCCTTTTCAGATGTGACTTGGCCAAATCCAGATGCGTAAAATAAAGTCCACAACAGTTTCGTATTGTCTTTCGTTGGTATATACAATTCTTTTTGACTCACTCCATTGAGATTGTTTAAAATATATTATTTTATGTTTATTTGGCAATGTATCTGTATTAATTTAATTACATTTTAAATTTATTATTAGTTGTCACCAACACAATTGCTAACGAAGAATTTTCGAATGTTTACTAAGCTTTTTATGCTCGTTTTCGTAATACAGAGTAACAGAATTTTTTGTTCGTACGAAAAAAAAAGAAAACAATGGGATCACTTTCGAATACTTTTAATTTTAATTTTCGTATTGAGTTACAGAGTAATCCCCAGGTCAGGTATTTCGGAAACCAAATTTGTACGAACGTTTAAACGTAGTTATCTTCTCTAATAAAAATAAAGTGAAATGCTTTTCGAACGCTTTAATTAGTTAAAAATCTATAACAATATTTTTCTAATTTAAAATAAAAATAATCACTACCTACATAATGTAATAGTAAAATAGTGTTTATTTTTATTTTAAATTATAAAAGTTAATAATGAAATAAATTATAATTTGGGTTTTTAAAATATGTGAAGTACAGACAAACATAACATACGTACAAAATGTAAATTCTGTTTATAATTTTAATTTTCAGTTTTGGTGGTTTTTAATATTGACATGTTGTTAACACTGCTAAACAGATGTCAAGTAAAAATGTAAGAAAATTCTATTTTTTACAGATTCTTACGTTCCGGTTACGTTACATTACATTTCTATAACCATTCGTATTGCTTTATACATAACAAAAACGATCAGCTGTTTCTTACTGTTGCGGTTACATTTCGTTACGGTAGCATAACTATGGCTTTACTGTTACATTGCCTTACATTACGTTCCGGTAGCATAACTAGGGCTTTACACTCTTCCGCGTACACAATGACAATTGTTCAATAGATCTTTATAAAGCAGATCTTCAAACCACAATTACTCTCTTCGCACAAGACTGACTGAATTCTTTTTCATCTCGTTGCTCGCTTTGTCTTGCCTTTTATATCGCTGGTTAAATAGTCTGATGAATACTCTCGGGGGAGAATGACTGCCTTCGCGAAATATCTATAAATGCAAACAAGCTGTTTTCATTATTATTGTTTGTGTTTTGTTTTTGGAGCTTTTGTTTATCATTTTTATAACACCATTTCCACTTTCGTATATGTATTTAAAAATTTACGGTTTCAAAAATCACAACAAACCGCACAGTGATTGATGATGTGATGGCTTTCTGGAATGGGCGATTTAAAGCTCCAAAATATGAAATAGATGTTTACTGCTACTAGCTGCTAGGAATACAATTGTTATTATATCTTCAGGTAATACTGAGCTCAGATACTAAAAAAAAATTATTTCAGACTTAAAATAAAGCAAATAGGTATGTAACACCTGATAAGTGTAAGCGATACTAAAAATCATTGGTAATCACATCAACATCAAAAGTGTCAAAAGGTGCTTCGGTCAGTAGCCCGATTTTCCGGAATCAGTTTTGAGTAGGCTGGTGAATCTGCTTTCTCATCTAGTGCTTCAATATATCTGTGTGAACAAAAAATAATACAATTTTTAGGGTGTTGTCAATTGTTGAGAATTATTTCCATGTAATTCCTGTGAAATGGTAGAACAAAAACAAAAAACGTAAATAACTAGTCAGGTTTTTACATGGTAACTTTGAAAAGATACATGAAAAGTTCAAAAATAATTGCATTTACCATCTCAAAACCTGTAAAGATTTCCAGATAGTTCTTAAATTAGCCCCGAAGAAATTAAAAACATGGACAAAAATTTAATAAATTTTCGGTATCGAGAACCAGTCCTTCAATCCCTATTTCAAGTGGGACTAGAACCAGGCAACATGAAGCTGAAAAATATGACGTTCATCCAATATAAAAGTTACAGTACATAAGTATTAAGTCGCAAAGGCACGACAGAGGAACAATTCAAACAATTAGTGCTCATCCAATGTTGGTCCTACTAAAAGCTAATTACAATTAATTGATCCTCAATTCTATAGTATGTGGAGAACTACATACCCCTGAACATTATAATAAAGTATGTCACAAAATTTGAAAAACTGTTATAAAAGTGGTGGGAACCATTCGACAAATTATAGAGGTTATCTTGTTTTCCACAAGTTAAATAACAAATGAACAAATTAGTGTAATCTTAATAAAAGAGACTTATTTAACAAAGAGGAGCTCCTTTAATGATAATTTTATGTAGAAAAATAAGATATTTACTCTTCAATAAATTCTCAAAACTAATGTAAAAATATCTGATACGAATAAATCGAAATATGATCGCGAAGTTTACTTTAAGATTACGTTGGTCAGTACTGTCACTATTTGCAAACATTGTGGAATATGGTACGACTTGGATAATAACATGAGTATAGAAAAAGGTGTAGAATCATGATGCTACATGTTGGAGACTTTACCCACAACAAAATTAATATGTTTTGACCATGCAAGTTTAACATTGAATGCGATCCCCAAGTTAGAGACGGACTGAACAAAATCAATGTTATCTCCTTTAATATGTATACTAACATTATCAGTTTTTCTTCTCTGCTTCGAAAGAAGAATACATTTAGATTTCAAAGGATTAATACAAAGTCCATTATCATACGCCCATATATTTACTTTGGCATTACACAGAGATTTATGTCGACTATACTGCGGCAATGACATAGTTGTCATTATTTTGTGACTTTTTTACGAGCATCAGTATGAATGAATTTAAGTTCAGGGGTTTGGAAAAATGAATGCATTTCGTCAGCTCTCGAGGTATAGTACGTGGAGGATATGCAATATTTGTTAATTCATGGCACAAACACTTGGCCAATTCACACGACTTTGTATCGTGTATATTGTATGTGGGTTTTTTAAAGAAAACCTCTTTTGAAAATGTTGGTTTTTTAAAGAAAACTTTTTTATTTAAAATATTTTGTTTTTTACACATTTAATGATGTTAGAATTTACAAAAATTTATATTGTTTGTCTTTTGTGTCAGTTTGTCGACTAACTCATTTTTTCTATTGTTCATTGTTTTTTATAAGTAGTTGTCATTTTGCTGAGCTACTATGATTATTATTATTGGTAGGCTACTACAATTATTTTTATTGGTATTACAAGTATTATTATTGGAAGGTTGCCCACTTCTCGTCCGTCCTGTCCCCGGCCCACATTCGGCCCTCCTGCATGGTCATTCGACTCGGATGACGGGTTCCACTTTTTCATATATTCAGCTACGGTACTGGTTCTCTTTGCACCCTCACCTTCACCAACCTTTTCAACTTCATATCTATCGTGTTTCATAATTCGAATCACCTTATATGGCCCTAAATATTTCGGTCCCAATTTCAAACCTGGCCCAAATTGAGTTCGTTTAATAGCCACTAATTCATTTTCCTTATACAATGATGAGCGAATTCTCTTCCTATTAGACGTTTTCTTATTTTCTGCCTGAATTTTCGCTATATTTGACCTGGCCGTATTCCGAATTTCATCCCTTTGCTCATCTAATTCTTCTACAGCAAATTCCTCAATCATATTTCGTATGTCTTTCCCTTCGTCTGCTCTCATTTCACATCCTGTAAGAATCTTAAACGGTGAATACTTTGTACTACGTGGAGGAGTATTATTTATACATTGTTGAACCTTATCTACATGCTTTACCAATTTTGGGGATCTTCTGCACATAGTTTCAATAGCAATGTTATTACTATTGTATTAATACGTTCTACCTGACCGTTTCCCCTAGGAACCCCCGTTGTAATAAGAAGGTGTTGAACATTACGCTCCATACAAAACTCATTGAACAAATTTGATTTGAAAGCTGTTCCCCTGTCTGATATAATTCTCTCCGGATTTCCAAAAATCGCCGATTGACGCTGGAGTTTATCAATAACTTCTTCTGCCCCAGTGCTTCTGGTTGCATATAACCAAACAAATTTAGAAAAAGAATCAACTACCGTTTCTTTGTTTCCTCCATAGGGCCGACGTGATCAATATGATATGTTCTTAACGGTCGATCCGACTTATCGATAGTGGTAAGGAGTCCTTCCGGTTTACCTGTCTTAGCTTCTGTTATTATACACTCTATGCAACTACGGACTATTTTGTCAACTTTCGATACGATGTTGGGTATATAAACTTCTCTTTCTAAAAGTTCTCGTGTCTTCCTAGTACCAAAATGACCTTTTCTGTGAGCAATTTAATTTATTTCCTCCTCCATACTTTACGGAATCACCATAAGTTCCCGATCTGGATCCTTATAAACTAGGTCGTGTTTCAAATAAAAATCCTCATAATTTCCATTTTCAAGAATATTTCTAACAGCTTTAACCCAATTGTCCTGCATCTGTGCTTGTTTGAGTCGATACTTTATCGAGTCATCCGACATCAAACATGAAAACCTACTTAAAGCATCAACGTGCCGCATTTTGTTCCCAGATCTATGTTCTATTATAAAATCAAAACTCCTGCAGAAACATGACCCACCTAGACACTCTTAATGGAACGTCCTTCTTCTTTATAGTCATCGCAAAAGCATTACAATCTGTCACTATTTTTATTCTACGTCCCATTAGATATACTTTCCATTTCTTTAATGCTTCGATGATTGCCAAAACTTCGAGTTCGTAGGAATGGTATTTTTGCTGTGCATCGGTAGTCTTACGACACATATACTCCACCGGATGAAATTGTTGGTCGTCTGCGTTCTTCTGAAGCAAAACACCTCCGTAGCCATACATACTTGCATCGGTATGTACTTCTGTAGCAGCATTTGGATTATACAATTTTAGAACGGGTGCATTCATCAAGTTGCCTAAATGATACTATTTGAGCTTCTCCCATTACAAAATCATTATTCTTCCTAAGTAAGTCAGAAAAAGGTCTAGCAATTGTAGCATATCCACTGATGAATCTTCTAAAATACGACGTGAGGCCCAAGAAACGTTGTAGCGCTTTCTTGTCCTTTGGAACTGGAAAATTTCCAACTGCTGATGTCTTCTCTATTGATGGTCTTATCGTCGAATTTTCAACTATATACCCGAGAAAATTAACCCTATTCATTAAAAATTGACACTTCTCCCACTTAATTCGTAAGTTATGTTTTCTAGCTACCTGTAATACTTTCCGCAATTTAACGATTCCCTCCGAAACGTCCACCGATGGGATTATGATATCGTCGACATACACAATTATAGTACCGTCCTGAATCAATTCCCTATATACCGAAAAAATAAACCGAGAAAATATCGCTGGAGAATTAGAAATTCCAAAAGGTACATAATTGAACTCATACTGGCCGTTGTGTGTTACAAATTAAGTAAACTTTTTCGACTGCTCCTCAACAGGTACGTGGAAGAAACCATTCTTTAAGGCAAGTGTGGAATAAATCTTAGCGGATTCTAATTTATGCAACACGTCATAAATCAAAACCATTGGGAAGTTATCTCTCATAATTTTCTCATTTAATTTTCGAAAATCGCAACAAAGTCTCTTTGTGCCGTCCTTCTCAGACACTAGAACGATTGGTGATGCGTATTCAGAAGTACTCGGTCGTATAATGCCCTCATTTAACCAATCTTTAACTTGCTGCTCAACAACACCTTGGTCCTCATAAGATAGACGACGTGGTCGTTGAAATATTAGAATACCATCCGACAATATTATTTTCATACTAATATGAGATGCTTCAAGATTCTCCGGATTATAGTCCCTCGCTAACCTCTCCTGCTGTCTCCTTCGGTAAATGTGACAAGTTTAATGCAACATCATCTTCGATAACAACCGTGGAACAAAATATCTTAAAATTGTCCACTTCATCACGTTGTTCTACTTCAGATTCTTTCCTACGTCTGAAAGTTGCACCATTTGAGGTTAATATCATATCCGTCTGGTCCAAAATGTCATTACCTATTACAGCCTCATATGGAAATTGTTCAGCTATGTAAAATCTAACCTTAAAGTCAAAACCATCTATATTAACGATCCTCTCAAAGTGTCCTAAAGTCACCAATTCACCAACATTGGCCGTTACAAAACTTTCCCTTCCATTACGAATTTCAATGCCCTGTAACTTTTCAAAAATGTCCAACCTAATTAAGGAAATATCACTGCCAGAGTCGATAATCGCAGAAATTCTAAAATTGTCCAATTTAATTTCCTTAAAAACACGATTTGGCTTCAAAATACACGCATTTCGCCCCGCCTTATTACAATTTCCTACAGTACATGATCTGTTTTCGTTTTCCTTCTTGATCTGGTTCGAAGTCCTTATCCTACATTCATACGATTTATGACCTGTTTTTCCACAATTAAAACACTTAAAATTCCCTGATATACAATATTTTGCCAAATGATCATCACCTCCGCAGTTATAGCATTTGCCTTTGGAATAATTATTCGGTTTTGTTTTATCTAACTGTCCTAAATCCGAAGATACTTTGAAGGTTGGCGGCTGTGGAGTGGATCTTCGAATTTTCTCATATATTTCAATTTTGTCCTTCAAATCTTCTACACTCGTAGCTTGATATAAGATGCCCTTACCGAATTTTGAATCGGGAATTCCGTCCGCAAAATATTGAATTAAACTATCGTCATCAAGCTTAACGGGTTTTCCTATTTCCATTAGTGTGTAGAGGTACTCCCGTAAACTTTCACTATTCCTCTTCTTTTGATTTCTCAATATCTGATGTACTTCAATAGCTGCTAGCTTGGTTCCAAATTCCTTAACAAGTGCTTCCCTAAGGGAGTTCCAATTTTTTATCCCACTCCGACTACGAATAAACATACGTGCCGCCCCTTTCAGCAACTGTTTTGCATAGATAAATTTATTGAAAATACTTCAACCTACTGCATCAGCATTATCCTCAAAATCACACAATACCACAAAAACTAGTCAAAGAGCCTTCAATATCTCGTAGCGTGAATATACTTCTTTCAATAACTGGCCCCGGTTCATGCCGTGAAGTGACATCAATATATTCCGAGAATCTGGTGCACTCAGGCCAAAATGTTCCAGAAGTCGATCACGAAGTTCAGTCTTTCGTCCATTTGTAGGTAGTCCTAACTCTGTCAACTTGCCCTTTAGACCGTCAGCTGTCAAATCAAAAATTTCGTTTACGTCCATGATATTTAACAAAATTATTCGTCCAATTATATAAAAAATTCACAAATGTAGCGTAAAATATAAGTAACAATAAATTATATATAAGTACGAGTAATATTTAAAGAATGAAATTAATTTGCACGTAATTAAATTATAATTAAATTATAAGTATTAAATGAATTAAATCCTATATATATATATATATAAATTCAAGAATGTTTTGGCAAAACTAGTATTAATGCAAACAAAAATAATCAAAATGTCCTCGAATGAAATTGGAATTCTAAATCATAAAACAAATTGGATTATTGACATACAAAACAAAATTCAAATTGGATTTTTGGAGTATAAAGCAAAAGTATTTCGATTAGAATTTTAAAATTTAAAACATTCAAATCAAACCAAAATTATGTCATAAAAAAAAATACTTCCAATTAGATTCCCTCATTGGCTATACCAGTGTTGAAAAATTCAGTACTTTGGTACTTTTTTCAGTACTTCTTCATCTCAAAAATACCGCAGTACCCCCGCGACGTTTTCACTTTTTTATTATTTCATATTTTATATTTTACGTTTTTCAACTAATGCGTTAGCAACATTTTCAGCGAGATCCTTAACAAACAATTTGTGATGTGATCATTTCGATAACAGCGTTATGTTTGTTGCAAAAAGGGCGTTGCCGCTGATACAATATCATTCCTAGTGCGTATGTTTAAATCGTTTCATTTTCAATTTTCGCACATATGTAGAGGACAGAAAAGTTGCAAAATTCAGATTATAAAGTGGTGTTTTAAAGTTTGCTACAAAAAAGACGTACTTGATACAAAAATTCTCGTTTTACTTTAAATTTCCCAAAAGTTAAAATATAAGTTAATTTTAAGTCCTAAAAATAATTGATTCGCATTTGACAAGGTAAGTAAAAACTTGCTAATCATTTATATATTTCATACATAACCTAACAATAAAATTTTAGCAACAAAAACCAAACTGCATATTTCCAAATCGCTTCGCTTTAAATTTAACAAAGTTTGCCAAAAATTAAAATATAAAGTCCTGAAAATTATTGATTCCCATTCGACAAAGTAAGTAATGATTTGTTATGCATTTATATATTATAAATAACTTTACAATAAAATTTTAGCAACAAAAACCGAACTGTATATTACCAAATCGCTACGCTTTAAATTTACCAAAGTTTGCCAAAAATTAAATATAAAGTTTTGAAAGTCATGGATTCCCCTTCGACAAGGTAAGTAAATGATTTGTTATTCATTTATACAGTAGCTCTAAGCGAAACTCCTGCAGCTTAAAAAATAAAGGTGTTTATATTTTATTAGTTCATTTTATAAGTAATTTAACGAAACATAAAAACTTCAAGTTAGTATAAAAAAAATTTTTTTTTTAACAAAAACAGAATAATAGTAATTTGTACGTCAAAGTCAAAATCGTAAACCACATTTAAATTAAAGATAATTTCGCAATTGTTCAATATTAATATTTGGTATGCATGCCTTTGTTTTTATCACCATCTTCAATCTATTTGGCATACTGCGAACCAAGTTTTTCGCAAAAACTTGGTTCAATTTTGCCCAATTCGTTCTGAAGAGCTCTTTTCAAATCTCCACAGATTTTCAATTGTGTTTATGCCTGGACTCTGGGCAGGTGTATCCATAACATGTGGACAATTATAAATTAACCAAGATCGCACATTGTAAACCTTATGCTTAGGGTCGTTATCTTGGTAAAAATAAAAGTTTTTACCAAGACAAGGTTTCTGCTTATAAAGTAGGAAACTTTCTTTTAAAATGTTAAGATACATATGCTGATCTATGGTGCCATCGATAAAGTTTAATATACCAGGTCCTGATGCAGAAAATTATCCCTAAACCATTACGACCCACCACCGTACTTAACTGTAGGTTTCATGTTTTTGACAGGCAGCTATTTATTTGATCTTCTCCAACAAAGGGTTTTTCACTTTTGAAGAATGTGGTATTCACGAATGAATCCTTTGATTCAACTTGTTTGATTCAGATGGCAGACCTTTTGAATGGCGAAGAGTTTCAGTGTAAAAATATGTCAGTGTCAAAAAATTATAAAAACTATTAAATTTGAGCAACAAAAAAATATATTGAGCCGCATTTCGGGAAGAATGGAGGGAACATTATCCATGACTAGCAACAGATAGGAAAACTGGTAAAAAAATGTACAATTAGCAACTTTGGATTCGTCGGTGGCTTAAGCCATATACAACGCCATGCAGCCCGAGAGTGTCACATTAAAAAGTTGGAAACTGCAAAGAACACACCAAAAATTAATATATTTATGGAAAACAAACGAAATGCAAGCAGTGATGCAACCAAAAAATTAGAATTAATGTTGTGTGTTTTTGTGGCTGAACACAACCAATCATTTTAAATTTTGGACCATTTGAATAATATCATTATACACGGAATTTCGGACTCACAGACGGTGGAAAAATTTTTTAATTAATCGCCAAAAGGCACAAAATATTATAGCTAATCTAACTGGACACTAAAATACAAAACCCTGTCAACTTTTTGTAATAACAATTATTTTTCAATTATAATTGATGTATATGATTGTAAGGACAGATTTCTCATTTCATTAGACCCTTTGAGTGAATTGTTGAAAAAATATTAGAACTTTTAAGTAAAAGCGAAATCTCTTTAAAAAATTAAATAGCGTATACATTTTGTTCGTAATTCGGTGTATATGCCATATTTTAAACCGTTGCTCTTCCGGTGAATATTTGTGCCTGCCAAAAGATATCGAAAAGTTTATGAAAGAAATAAGTTACTATTTCTGCGATAGCTCAAGTCGAAAGGAAGAATTCATCGGTTTTCAGGAATATTTTGGTGCAGATATTCACTCGATTTTAAGATATTCCCAAACTATGTGACTTTCTAGATTTCTTGAGCATTGGGAACCTCTGACCTGTTATTTTATTTAAATAATTATAAAAGCGGTCATGAAAATGAACGTATCAACTTCATTGGTAGCGAAATCTTAAAATATGAAACAAAAATGTATTTTTTATTTCTGTCATATATTTTAAAATTAATCAACGATATTAACGTTGAAATGCAAACCGAGGAAGCGAGAATGCACATTTTGCTTTCCAGAATGGAATATTTGTTCCTACAAAAAATTATTATTAAAAAATCTACTTTGGATAATATGTCGCTGGAAAATTTAAATGAAAACCATTTACCTGTTAATGACGTGTTTTGTGGAACAAAATTTGACATATTTGTAGAAACAAAAAAAGTTGACAAACAAATCATTTACAAATTCAAAGAAACAGCAACATTATTTTATTTAAAATTTTGAGAAACACTAAAATCTAAATTTTGTTTTGAAAATAAAACATTAAAAATGTTAAATAGTTTTTCTCCAGAAAATGTTATTTCTGGTACAACTAATAGTATAATTCCTCTGCTATTAACGTTATTTCCTAATGAGGAAAAAAATTATGAAAATATTAATTCGCAATTCCGTGCCCTAGCAGATCTTCCAGAAATTAAAAGTTTGAAAACGGAAAATGTTTCAATTTGTTGGAAAAAAAATATCGGAAATTAAGAACGAAATGAATGAACCAATGTTTCCAGACATTTCTCGCATTGCTTTTGTTGTTACCACATTCGTCAGCAGCAGCTGAACGCATATTTTCAACACAAAATGCTGTAAAAACCAAAGAAAGAAACCGTTTAAATGTCGAAACTGTTTCAAGTTTGATTAAAGCTAGAGATTTATTAAGTGCTAATGATAGTTGCTGTTTTAATTATAATATTTCTAATGACCTCATAAAGTAAATTTAATCTTTTTCTTAAAAAATGAATGGAATTGTACTTTTTATTACAAATACTTTTAACTATAAGTAAGAGCTGAGTTCTAATTTATATTTTATATTTTGTTATATTATCTAACGATCTCAATGTAATTTTCTTTATTAAAAAAGAAATGAATTCAAAACTTTAATTTGAGTTAACTGAGTTCTAATATACCTCTTATTTTATTAAATTTAAATTTTTAGTACGAAAATGAATTTAAATGAAAATTATTAGAAAAAATGAATTAAAAACATTAATTTTTATTACAAATACTTTTAACCTTAAGAAAGAACTGAGTTCTAATTTTTTTTCTTTTTTAATAGTTGAAATATGAAATATGTATATAGGATATACTAAACAATTTTGTCTGGAACAATGAAAGCTATAAATATACCTTATTTTCACGTATAACAGAGTTTTTATGCATATGAAATAACTTTATTGTAAATATTGCAATTACTTTAAAAACAGTTTTTGTTCATTTAATTTTTATAAATAAATATTTTTTAACAAAAGTACCATTTACTGCAAAAAAGTACTCTTTTTGTTATAGCTCAGTACCATTTCAAAATTGCAATTTTGCAACACTGGTGAGTGATAATAAAATCTTAATCAATTTCTAAATGAAAATAAATTAAAATTAAACAATAATTTAAAAAAAAAAATATCATCAACAGCTTTCTTATTTGATACAAGAAAAATATTTTCTAAATTGAAACTAGAGCAGCGTTTACCATTTCATAGCACAGTTGTTCAGAGAGAACTCACACGCATTATTGTGTTTGATTTAGTTGTCAGACTGCGACAAGAACACATGTGTTGCGGATGCTTTATCACTTTATTTCAGACTAACACTCAAAAAATATTTTATGTTAAAAATGTTCTATGTCGTTAGCTTGGCGTATTTAATTTTTTTTATTTTCTCGAATAGCATAATTTTTTTTAATGCTTTGTGGAATGTTCGCTTTTTTCTTAATAAAGAATGGGTTTTTTATTCTTTTTACTTTTATGTCAAAGATAGATAGCTTTATGTTCTTTTAATAAAAAACAGATTTTTTATTTTATTTTTACTTATCTAAAATTATTAAGCCAAAGATAGATAGCTTTATGTACTTACATATGTTGATGAAAAGAAAAACTTTTCTATGGCTGTAAATAAATAAATTCTTTCACCTTATTTTCTTTCTCTTGCTAATACATAACCAAAATTTTTTTGGTAAACCTTGAACTAGAGCTACAGAATTCTACTCTTTAATTAATATGACGCAATCAATGTATACAAAGAATTTAAAAATAATACAAGCGAGTGGACTTAAGCATAATCCAAACCATGTTCATTTTAGAATTTAATTAATATAGTCAAAGTTCACAGTTCTGTCTCAGACACGAGTTTCTACTAATAAGTCAATATACTTATGTATGTATTTCAAAAGGTTTAAAATTATTTTTGCTTACTTTGGTGCTATGAGCAATGTCTAATTCTGGAGTCTATTAAGACTTATACATACTAGGCATAAAAAGCCTGCGTACAAAATGCTTTGCCCTCAAAATTTTTCGAAAATAATTGCAATTAATTTAAGGTTCTTATAAATAAAATCACTCTATTACCTCTATGCTAGAATCCGTCATATGTTCGATTATGTTACGAATGATAGAATTATATCCGCGTCACCGTACCGTAAATTTTAAATTCGTGTTATTGGTATGTCTGAATCAGACATAACTGACAATTTGAAGGAAGTCTTTTGCGGAAAATTTTTACGATGAGCATGAAGAGATAAATTAAAATATGCAAGTTAAAAATAAAATCAAATCGGATTTTTAACACGTGTATCTAAAAATTGCTGGGTCAAGATCACAACAAACCGAACAGTGCTTGATGATGGGGAGATTTTCTTGAACAGGCGATATAAATCTCCAATATATTGTTACAAAAATGGAAACGGTGTACCATCGTTTAACATTAAAACGATAAACAAAAGCATATAACAACATCAGTATGAAAGAAAAGGAGACAGACAAGTAAGAAATAAAGCAACCACAAACAACGTAAGCAAAATACACAAACAACAATGAAGTAGGGATAGTGTTCTCGAGAAGGCGAATACACGAACATTATACTTCAAGAACCTTTATCACACTGTTTACGCGAGTATATAAAAAGGCAAGACAAAGCAGGCAACGAGTAGTAAGAATTCATTCAGTCTTGTGTTAAGACGTGTTCCGTGTGAAGAGAACCGTCATGGTTTGGAGATGGCAGTTGAAAAGAGCAAAGAATAATAGCAGACAAGCAATTATTGTTGTATTCGTCAAGTTGTATACGGTGGCACACAAAAGTAGTGCGAACAATAAAGTGTTTAATTGTAACTAAGCACATATTTGTTTTTATTTGGTTTGCAATCGACGAACTCATATTTTAAACGTTTTTAAAAAGGTAAAAACATAACAATATGAAATAGATGTTTACTGCTGCTAGCTGTTATTGTGACCATATCGTCAGGTATTGCTGATTCAGCTGTGTATGTTCAGTATGTAACTCTAGATAAGCGTCAGCGAAACCAAAAATCTTTGGGAATCACATCAAAAGGTGCTACGGTCAGTAGCTCAAATTTCTAAAATCGGTTTTGAATAAGCTGGTGAATCTGCTATTTTATCTAGGGCTCCAATATATCTGTGTGAACAAAAAATAATACAATCGTTAGGGTGTTGATTTTGTCAATTGTTGAGAAATATTTCCATGTAATTTCTGTGAAATAGGGGTGCATAAGTGGAACAAAAACAAAAAACGGAAATAACGAATCAGATTTTTACATGGTAATGGACTTTGAAAAGGTGGAAAATAATTACATTTACCATCTCAAAACCTGTAAAGGTTTCTAGATAGTTGTTAAAAGACTCGATTAGTACATTAGCCCCGAAGAAATAAAAAACAAGGTCAAAAATTTAATTAATTTTCAGTATCGAGAAGGACCAGGCGACATGAAGATGAAAAATATGACGTTCATCCAATATATAAGTTACAGTACATAAGTATTAAGTCGCAAAGGCACGACAGAGGAACAACGCAAACAATCAGTGCTTATCCAATGTTGGTCCTAATAAAAGCTGCAATTAATCGATCGTCAAGTCTGTAGTATGTGGAGGAATACATACCTCTGCACATTATAATAAAGTATGTCACAAAATTTAAAAAAATTATATAAAAGTGGTGGGAACCATACGACAAATTATAGAGGTTGCCTTGTTTTCAACAACTTATAGCATGAACAAACTAATGTAATTTTAACAAGAGAGACTTAATAATAATTTAATTTAATTTTATGTAGAAAAATAAGACATTTACACTTCAATAAATTCTCAAAACTGATGTAAATAAATCTGATACGAATAAATCGTCATATGGTCGCAAAGATATATCGTACAACGCTGTTAATTTTTGCTTTAAGTTTAGGTTGGCCAGTACTGCCACAATTTGCAAAAATTTCACAACCATATAGAGGAGATGGAATATGGTACGACTTGGATAATAACATGCATATAGAAAAAGGCGTAGAATCATGATGCAACATGGTGGAGACTTTACCCACAACAAAATTAATTAATTTGACCATGCGTTGAATCGTTGAATGGGATCCCCAAGTTAGAGACGGACTGAACAAAATCAATGTTATCTCCTTTGATATGTATCCTAACATTATCAATTTATCTTTTCTGCTTCGAAAGAAGAATACATTTAGATTTCGAAGGATTAATACAAAGTCCATTAACATACGCCCAGATAATTACTTTGGCATCACACAGAGATTTATGTCGTTAATACTGCGGCAATGACATAGTTGTCATTATTTTGTGACTTTTTTACGAGCATCAATATGAATGATTTTAAGTTCGGGGGTTTTGAAAAATGAATGCATTTCGTCAGCTCTCGAGGTATAGCATGTGGAGAAGATGCAATATTTATTAATTCATGGCACAAACACTATTTATGCTTTTCACGAAAATTTTCTTCAGGCATGGTGATTTATTCGGTTTACTTATTTTAATCCATTATTAAACGAAAAGAATCAATACTGAAAATTTTCTGAATCATTTTTCCACCGTTTCCTGGATGGTGGTGACTATAACGCCAAGCATACTTACTGGAGACAATCAACTTATAGGTCGAATCGGGATACCTGTTAATATATGGATTACGGTGTGGTGAAAAATATACCAACATATTCATCTCCAATTTCAGTGACAATCTCATGCTACCCAAAGAACACTTCGAGCCATATGCGCTAGTGAAACAACAGTAATAGGGCAAGAAGAGCACGAAAACAATGCCAATTAAACAGAAATAAATTGAAACGACGCATAAAAGGCTTGAATTTGGTAAGATGCTGTACTCACAACAATGGATCTGTGCTTATAACAAGTATTTAAGAAATGAAAGCTTTTACAAATATGGCCTATATTAGGGGCATCATGTATTACATATTGATTATGAGAAGCTACTGGTCTAGATTTTTCCTACAAAGAGGAATAACAGCTTCTTTTTGGAGAAATTTTGATTCTATGGTAATAAGCGGCAGCAACTATCAACGTTTCCCTGCCTTGATACACCATACAAATTTAGGTTAATTATAGATTAGTCCAATTCAAATTGCCAATTAGCCTTGAACAATATTAAAATTCAATATTAAATTTCAATATTTTATATAAATTTGTAATAGTATAAAATATTTATAATGTTTAAAATAGGTCTTTTCAAATATATTCAAATTTTTAAAAACCCTTCCGTATATGTATTTAAAAATTTGCTGGATCAAAGATCACAACAAAGGGCTAATTAGCAGAAACTCATATTTAAAATTGGACTGCGAATGTGGCGTTAAGCAGTAGAATTTTGGAGAATGGCATCTCACATATAAAAAAGTGAAAGGTCCCAAAACAAAATCTTTCGTATTATTACAGCTATATCGTAATTTAAAAATATTCTGAGAAGTACTTGATAATGCTTCTATTTCGCCCAAATTCCTTGGCTCGTAACTTTCTGAACAACTTTTTACCTCTAAATTTAAATAAAACAAAAAATTATCATTAAAATTTTTTTATACGTTTGGTGCCATTATATTTATGTGAACATCGGTCAAGTATACGCCACGGCTTCAGTGGGTAGAGTGCATTTGAAATGTCCAACTTTCCATGGATCTGCCTCAAAAATCAGTCTGAATTGTGGCTTATTCGCATACAATATTGACTTAAGAAAACCACAAAAGAAAAAGTGTAACACGGTCTCAGTGCCCATTTCATATCACCACCACGTAAGATGACCATCCTCTCAAATCGCTCATGTTCATGTAACCTTTAATCCAGAAATATACCTGACCGCTGAAGATGATCTTTCGACGAAAATTAGGGCCAGTTGCAAACTGTTCAAGAGACCATTCAAAAGCACACGTAGTTGTCTATGGCTACCCATAGTGATTTGGAAAAACAGACGGTATAAAGGGCAAGCAATTTGAGAGACTTCACAAGACGCCCATTATTAATTGTCAAAGGTCGGAAGACCCTGTTGGAGAACCCTAAATAACTTTAACTACGAAAGTTAAATTTGTTGCTATTATTTATCGGTTCAAACTTAGGTTGTGTGAGAAGCTAGGTTGTAATCTTGGCTAATGGGATATAGTGGCCAATTATGTAAGTAAAATTTTAAATCGGCAATCAGTAATATTGAAAATATTGTTACTTATTGATACGTTGGAAAATAATAAATTTCATATAATATTTCTGTTTCATTATATATGTAAACAGACTTATTGAAGTGGATTAGTCAAATATTTAATCAGAATAATTATTTTAATTTCTTGTTTTCTATTGACGCAATGAATCTATTTCCATATAATTCTATAAAAAACGACTAAAAAATTAAAAAAAAACGTCAATTTATTATTGCTTGTTGTTCTGGCTTTTTTTATTTGAATATCCTTCCTAGCATTCTATGTTCGTTGTTCAATGCTTTAATGAAAAATAATATTTTCATTAAATATTTGCAAGAAATTCTTTAAATTCTTTATGAGAATTAATTAAGTTTAAACATTTTATGAGTTATGCGAAGTTATTCAAGTTACATTCTTATTTTACTTTAATTTTAGGAACAATTTTATGTATTTTGGAATGTTTCTACCATCAACTGTTAATAACATTATGCAGTCGCTTTACAGAATATTAATGATAAAAGGTGTTAAAAAATATTGCATCGAAATTTAGTGACGATTACGTATGTATTAGTCATTTACAATATTTAGCTTTTTAGCTTATTTTAGCTAAACTTTGTCTGAAACAACTCGAACAAAATGAAATAAAATATTTCTTCGGTGACTCCGAAGTCTGAGATTAAATAAAATTGCCATGAAAACTTTCTCAAAAATCTGTCGTTCGGAGTCGACTTTAAACTGTAGGTCCCACCACTCATGTATACAATTAACACACACAACAAGTGGTGTGAGAAACTAAGTCATAATCCAGAAGGGTTGTAATGACCAATGATGTGTATGTTTACCGGTGCCAGCACAAATATTATTGCTTCTATGTATGTGCATACGTACTTATGTATGCATATGTTTCATTAAAAAAAATTTTCTTATCAAAATCATACAAATGAAGAAAATTTAAAAGTATGCTATAACGTTTTATTTCACCATTAAAAATTCACCATATCACATATAGAGAAAAAAAATCAACTGTTCGCTACTGACATGCTGCTTTAGCTCTCGCCAAGCCACGAGCGGCAAAAGCTTTAGCATTATTTGACTGTATTGAAATAAAAATGATTTTTGTGTCCTCAGTCACAAGTATTTCATCTTTACGGACGGTTTAAAATTCGCTTCACAAAAAGTTTTTATTAACGAAATAAAAACTTTATTCATTCTCTTTCATACCTCTCGCTCTCTAAGCATTGTAGTCCATTTTGTGCAAGACGAATTTGCCAAAATCACATAAAAACTACGAAATTCTAAAATTTTCGAGAAAAACGTGAGTAAAATTGATTGGATTTTAGCACGATTAATTGATGATACAGTATGCCTGTAACCACCTGTAAATCAAGAAAGTGTGGGAATTTAAATTTTGCGTAAAATAAACAAATTGGACGAGTCCTACAATTCCTATTTTGAAATGATTCTGATTTGGCAAAAGTTAATACAGATATCTGAGAAATCAGAACGGATCGTCAATAAATATTGTACATAATAAAAGTTTTATACGAAATATGGAAACGAAATTTTTAAACGAAATTTAAAAGATCAATGTCTTGCTTTTAAAAATATTAGATATGTAATGTAGTTAATTTTAAAAAATGTTTATTGTAAATTACAAAAAAAATCTAAAAATTAATAAATAAATAAAAAAAGAAACGAAGTACCTAATAAAAATTATTCATTTGTTGGAAATAAATAAATCGTGAAGGTTCTGTTACTGACGTACATGAGCAGCAACCTGCTTTTGTCCAGGAATTGTATGAGTTTCTGACATAATTTGGTCAATTGGTCGTTGACGATTATATATAGTATAACCATATTGTATATTTGTATGCGACTATGTAATCGAATAAATGAGTGTGTATAGAAGTGTGCATTATAGTATAAAGCAACATAGTTCTGTCACATGTTACGCATAATTAATTATTAAATAACAAATGTTATAAGGCCGACAATAAGTATACGACTCCTGTGCTATTAAACTGGCCAACAGCATTTATGGATATTTACCGGCAAACTTAAACAAACAAACGCCCATTAATAATCGTTTATGTTATAATGTACATACCAGAGAACTGAATGAAAGCATTCGTGTTTTCTCAACATTCGTGCATTCGTTGCTTTTGCAATGCATTCATTCAACATCAATTTCTACTGATATTCCTATATTCACTGTTGTATAATCATTTATTGAGATACGTGTGATACAATTTGACTACATTTTTCTTCGAGTGATTAAGCTGTTTCCTTCAAAAATCATCTTCTGCTAAGCCATAGAATTTTTTGCAGTAAGTTCCCTTAATATCTACAGAAGAGAGTAAGATTTGCCAGATCTCTTGGAGGAAGGAAAATTATAATCTCACGTTATCGTAATTTGGAATCAGATATTCTAGATTTACCATCAACCATAATGACGTTACCTAGAGAGCAGCATTCACTAACTAACGGTGATGTCCAATTCTAATAGCAAAAAAAAATTAAGAAACAGATAGCAAATCATGTTCATGTTCAACAATATGATAAATAAAATTTATAGCAACAATCAGTCCTTTTCAGGTCCACTAAATAAATTTACCGCACCAATCGGTCCTTTTCAGGACCATGAAATAAATTTCTAGAGAGGTTTTTCTTATGTTCAAGAGTATTTTAATAAAATTTTAATTTTTAAGGTAAAAGAAACGTTAAATTATTGTAATTCATTAAACCAACAACAACCTTTTTATTTCATCTTCGTTTTTTCCCATAATTTTTTGTAATTTCTTGCATTAATCACTACGCTTGCATGTGGCACTTTAATATCGCATAAACATGAGAATTGTTGGCATAAATTTATAATTTTGTATTTTCATTTTGTTCTACAATGACGCGTACTGTCAAACACTTGTAATACACTTACCTAAAAGATTAGTTTAATTTTTTTTATTATTTTATTCCTCTTGTGTACGTTTTTCTCTTGATTCTTTCTTTATTTTGTTTTTGTATACTTAATTGGTCATTCCAATCTTTGCGTCAGAATTACAACCAAGTTCCTCACACCTCCCATGTCGTATATGTTAATTTTATCCATGAGTGGCGGGACAGTTTAAAGACGACAGAAAACTGCTTAGAGGAAGTCGCTGAAGATATATTTTTGATATTTCAGTTTGTTCGAGATGTCTAAGCTGGGGGTTGAACCGTGGCCACATGTCCAATAAGACTACGGTGACTTTAAAAACTAGATTCTAAGTTTTACAAATTTTTCGGCCAAATTTTAACTTTAAATTGTAGTCTTTAACCATCTTAGTTTAACAAACATCTACAATTAATATCAGATAGGTTCTTTAAAACACTTCCTATCTTTAAATTTAAATAAGAACAATGTGTATGTAAGATATTATCAAAATTTTTTATTCGTTTGTCATTATGTTTGGAAAATACATAACATTGTTCAAATGTTCGTCACGGATTCTCTGAATTTAGCGGATCCGAAATGTCAAATTTTCCACGACTCTTGCGCGTTATATCAGAACGAGTTTTACCGATATTTTGGTTTTGAGAATTATTGTGATTTGTGGCCTATTCATAAAATAAAAAAATAATCTAATGGTGGTCAAATCGCATAATCTTGGTGGCCAGTTCACATCAGCTTCACTTGACGTGCATATATGGCACTAAGCGCCGACCTATTGAAAACAGAATACATTGGTGTGCAGATCATCTAATTCAGGTAATGGCCTGACCAGTGTCGTTTTATAAAAACTTTGACCAGCGAAAGATTTCGTATCTTCCCAAATGTGACAATCATGTTTGCTAACGTACCCATTGATACAAACACTGGCCTCATGACGGAATTTCAAAGATTTTTCTATAAAAATTTGGATTTAGTTAGAAACTGCTCAAGAGTCTGTTCAGCGAAAACCATCGTTATATATGGTCGCCCATGGTGATTTAGCAAAACAGACTAAATAAATAACAACTATTTTGACAGATACAGCTTTAACAAGATGACCGCTATCAGTTATCAAAATTGCAAACCCCACACTTTTTTATTATTTTTTAATAATAGTCAGGTAAATTCAGTTTTAAACATAAATTTAAATAAAAAAGTAAAAAAAATAATGCTTTGATTTATGAAAAGTGGAAATATTTATACCGGCTGTTTACGTATCATTTGATAAAATCCCAGGTGGATTAAATACTTTAATATATATTGATCCATTCTTTTCCTGGTTTCATCCACATTTTGGACTGAGGATGTACCAAACAAAAGAGAAACTGTATATAAACGGATTTCATGTTTATTACATTACATACATTACATATTTATTTCTTTCTAAAAAAATGGCAGAATAAATAAGCACGTGCTAAATAGAAGGTTAAAAGAGTATAAAGAAGAAAATGAAAGTAAAACATATATACATAGGTATATAAATACATAAATATAATGAGTACAAATATTATGTACAATACATAAATATGAGGAAAAAGCATACTTGTTAGCAATGACCTTGATTTTGTGTGAACAAGTTTTTTTCTGATTTTGTTCAGTATTTCAATGCTCTCTACCAAATCGTTTTAATACAGAATTTTTCAAGGCTAAGTTTCGTTTTTTAAAATCTTTTAATAGATATTTGAATTATTTTCACAAAAAATGAACTGAACTTTTTCCTGCAATCGTGTAGAAATAACTAATGACCACTCTGGTGGATTTGTGAACAAAGTTTAATAAAATCTGAATATTTTGTAGACATTAAAATAAGTCCAACTCAGGCTGACTAAAATAAGTTAATCGAGTAATTTTGAGTGGATTGTGTGGGTGTAAAATATTGAAACATCTTCCATCTGAAATTATAGGCACTGGCAGAGAAAGCTGTAACGAAAATTTAAATCCAACAATAGCTCACCTATCCCATCTGCATGACATCGCTATGATTTTGGGCCTTCAAAGTGCCATTGTAAGCTGCGTGTTGTTTATGTTGTGTGAATAAGCCTGGCAAAGGAACCATCAAATGGAACCCTCGGTGGTTTTTCATCGAAATAAAATAAAAAGAAGAGTTTCGTGATATTCAGAATGTTATTGCTGACCCAATCCGAAAAATTCCCCTGTATTTGATAAAATTCGTAACGAGATGCCTTGTACAGCCAACAATGGAAGACTTCACTAGTTAAAACGATACCTAAACCTGGCAAAAATCAAATTGAAAAGAAGATTTATATACCTACAAGCTTATAATAACTGACGGCAATTTAAAATGCTAACAGGTACACCCCGAATCACAAATTTATATTTAAAATACAACATAGTCCAAATTGGCGTTTTTCAGTTCTGTTTTGTTTGAAATTGTTTGTTTTCTTATTTCTATTAGCAGTTTTTGTCACAAATTTTCGATAGCGATTAAATCTTGAGCTGGGGTTGAGTTTTTATAACTGGAGGAGCATTTTTCATCAGCCATTAAAAACTACAGCTGTATGCTTAAGATAATTATCCTGGTAAAAATCAAAAATGTGCTTCATCCAAAGCATTTTAACACTTTATACGTTTTCTTTCAAAATTTCAACAAAATGTAATCTACAGACACTAATAACAGAACAAGCACCCATGCCATTACCTGACTTCAAACTGAACCTGTTTGACAGAAGGAGGCAGTTTTCCCGGGGTTATTACGTAATCGGGGTTTCTGCAATTATTCTCAACCAGAAATGTTATTTATTTTTGACCAAAAAAAAACTTTTCGTAACACAGTAATGAGCAAATCTTTTCATTTTTTCTTTTTTTTTGTTTACAAATAGATTCTTGCTTGCGATGTTGCCATTAATTTAATTTTTTGTAGAATTTGGAGTGCTGTTTCGGTATTATACGCTTTATTAAAATATCTCACAATTTTGGGTGACCTTGATCTGGTTGGCAGTCTTCCTTCCTTCACATTACATTATAACAATCCCCTTTCTTTCTCGGCGTTTACTTCGAAAATGTTTCTCACTGTTGTTTCCTTTGACTTTTTCTTATGGTGTTTAAGGATGAACTTTTTAAATTGTAGAGTGGCGGTAAATATTAAAATTTTTTAACTAAATATTTAAGTGTATTAAAATAAATAATTAACTAAAAACGAATGTTTAACAGATCTCTTATTTTTCATAGTAGCTCACAGAGCACCATCTTTATTGTGACTAAGTTCTTACTAACTTTTTACAAAATATTAAAATATTGTTTACTCTTTAATTGATACTACATACTTCTGTTTATTAATAAAACAATTTAAAGAAAATAATCTAATCGATTAAAGCTTTTTCTTAAGATTCCAGAGATTTTTTGTACATTTAAGGTTATTTTTGCAAGTGAGCTAATTTTAGTTTGATTCACTGCACGTTTTGGAACCATACCCTACAGAATATTGCGTGCAGGAATGGCTGACTAATAGAGGCCAAATATTTAAACAAAATGTTTTAACGTTTTTTTATTGTTCCATGTAACAGGATTGTGTTGTAGAGAATTTTGCTGATTATTTTACAGACAACCACTTACTTAGAACTGTTTTTTGTAAGGTCAAATAAATTCGAATATCGGAACATGTAACGGACATTTATAGATTAAACTTGCAAAGATGTCTGAAAAAAATTCTGTGAAAATTTTTGAAAAAATTTAGTAGGATGTAGAATGAGTTGATTCGGATAACAGCCTTAAATAGTTTCAAGATCTATATGTACGAAATAAAAAAATTATCCTTAGTACAGAAAGTGTACCTCTTTTAAAACTAATTTATTGAAAATGCCTGAACAAATCGAAATAAGAAACATCGATGATAGCACAGCTAACTTTTTTGTATAAGTTTTGCAATTCAGCGGCTGTATTTAAATAAATGCCCTTTAAATGCCATTTTAAAAAGATACTACTTTGTAGTACGTATGAGTAATATGGAATTCGATTTGCGTCGTTGCGATTGGTTCCAAAGGGAGGGATTAATCTTGATAGTTTTGAAATGGTAATAATATTAGTCTGAAATACAGTATTGTTCGAAACCTAAGCAACTTTTACCCACTAAGTAATAATAGACTCATATCTTTTCTTTAAATAAATTTATAGAAAATATTTATTTTGTTTACTATTACACAATGTGCCTATAACCTAAAAATAACAACATAAATTAAATTCCATTTCTTTAGATGTTATAAAATCAGAGTGGGAAGCTATACCAACGTCTATTCTATCAAATCTTATCGAATCTATGCCCAACAGATGCGCTGAGGTCGTAAGAAACAAAGGATATCATACCAAATATTAAAAGTTGCTTAGGTTTTGAAAAGCGAATTTTTAGGTTAATTTTGTTTTTATTTTATTATAACTTCCAAAGAACTGGAATTTAATTTATGTTGTTATTTTTAGGTTATAGGCACATTGTGTAATAGTAAACAAAATAAATATTTTCTATAAATTTATTTAAAGAAAAGATATGAGTCTATTATTACTTAGTGGGTAAAAGTTGCTTAGGTTTCGAACAATACTGTATATGTTAAATATTCTTAATCGTTTTACATTTAACTCATCTTTTAAGAGACTTATGGAATATAAAAAATTTAACATAAAAATCCTTAATTCAATAGTTTCATACGTGTATATTGCTTGTCCAGCGATGTTAACTCTTTACTTATATTATTGACACCATTTTTTCACTTATATCGTTTTAAATTTTGTCTGTAATATACTGTCGTCTATCAGTACTTTAATGAGAACATCAGTACCTACAATAATTTGACAACCAGTGTGAGTCACGTCACTCTGTACTTAGCACTAAAGAACAATTAAGTTAATAGAAATTCCTATTTTATCTGAACTCTCTTATTGCCAACGTGTACATCGTGTACATCTATTTCTTGGTGGCTCTGTTGCCAACAGCTTTGTAAAATACCTTCTATTGTTTTAGCTTTCTTTTGTGGCTTGTGTTCGGTGCTGCATCACAGGGCAATGCTATTTGTCATCTGTCGGTTGCCGGTTTTCACTGTCGATATTTTTCTATTTTATCTTCTGCATTTTATATTTATTTTTTTTAATAGAATTTATTTCATTTATGCGGTAAATTTGTAAACATTTTTACTGTTGGTATTCCGGTAAATTTACTTTTATATTCCATACTTTAGTTACTGCTGATGTCTTTCATATCCCTGCCATCTGTCTTCATTTGAATAAGACATTACACAAAATGTGTATGTATTTGGTTTTTATATCCGTCCGAATTCCATTTTAAATCCTTTTTTTAATTTTATGATTTCTCCTTCCACATTAATACTCTATATTTGAACTCAAGTATGTACAGTATGTACAAGTATGTACTATTGCATCTGTATAGTGTAGACGGACAACAGTCTTAATTTGCATTAACTTTAATGTTAATGCACGAAACTAAACTTTATAACGATTTTACCTACTTCAGTATAGGAATACTGACAAGAGAATATTTTGTTAGAAGTTGATAGCTGCGTTGAATAAGCAGATTGAGATGTAGTTAGGCCTCATAATTTGGATAAAAGAAATGTGTAAAAAAAAGTGCTATCCAAAAGTTGTCCATGGGTTTTCTAACGCTTAAATATTTGCGAATGAAGTTTCGGTGAACCTAGGGAAAGGGGAAGGTGTTTTCCCCATAAATTTATGGCGAAAAGTTGTTCCCAATAGGTGTTGTTCTACGGTGTGGAGATTGATTAAGGCGTTCTGGAGTTAATTTTAATGGAATGAGCACGGAACTAATAAGCATCAATTTCGAATTCAAAGGAAAGAGCTATTAAGAGTATGTGTAAATGTTTTAAAAACCTAAGATTTACAGTATGAGAAAATGGTTTCTTTTTTCATAGTTAAATCCTAATAGCCAGGGTTGCAAGGATTAAAAAGAAATTTGTTAAAAATAATCTTCTATTAAGTCTGTAAACACACCCTACTATTATTTTCCAAACATCGGAGATTACTTCAATAAAAACAATTTTAATTTATTTTCTCATTTGGTGACATATTAGTTAGTATTTTAAATTGGCATAATCATTTTTATTCTCAGTAATATTATAAATATTTTACACCCACTAAGGCAAAAAAATTATCTTGTGATGCAGACTAAAGCCAAATCTCAGAAACACACACAGAGTGTGTATGTTCACTGATAAAAACATTAATAATAATTTAATTATTTTTGCAGAAAACGAAACCCAATATTTCTCTAATTCAGATCAAATAGTCGCCGTTTTGTCTTTACAATACTGCAGACATTGTGTTTTCCATATAACACCGTTTACCCTCATTGGAAAAAGCAGCGCGATAGATTTATATATAAGAGTATAAAATTTTATTGTGGACAATTTTTAACGAACTCGGTGTATAAATCAAATCAGCACTAGCATGTATAATAGATGTTTTCCTGTCAGTCCCATACTCTGTGTGGATCGCCACGCCAAGCGTTTTTACTTGTTATTCCTATGGGATAACTTACTTTGTTACGTTAGTCCAAGATCCATAATTCACTCAAATTCAGGTTTAATGAGTAAACTTACTTTCGGTATGAAAAGATTTAGCGTTTATGACTTGCTATCTAAATTTACTAAGTTTGGGGACATAAACAAGATTGAACGATGTCCTCTAGTCTGAGCTACTTCTGAGTTCCAGTGTAATGAAGATTACGGCAACGCTTGCTTAATTCATTTTGTTTGCCTTCATTTTCTGTTTCGTTCCTTAAACCATTTAATTGGTTAGAGTGTCAAAAGCGTGTATGTTACGCAAACGGTGATTTATAAAGGACTGGAATTTGGGAGTGCCTCCGTCTGAGATATGATTTTCTATTTTTGTGATAATTGCTAAACCCCCATTTTGGGTGTAGTTTTGCGAATGCTCTTTTTACTTTAGAGAGTCTGACATCGATCTTCTGTAGTCCTATTGTGAGGCACTATATAGCTACCCTACATAAGTAACAGTGCCCTTCTTCAATAATCTTGCAGTCAAAGAGAAGATTATCTGAGAACTTACTTACATGAATTTGTATGTTTGTTCGGCAGCCGTTTATTTTACTTTCCATAAGGTCCTTTTTGGCGGAAATCAGTGTAATATTATCAGCATATTTTAAATCGTTCATCTGTTACATGTTAATTATAAACCTCTATTTGGTGTTAAGTGCTGACATTAGCAAAGCAAAATGTATGTAAAAAGAAGTCAAGTGATAATTATTTTTTTTTCTTTTTTAACATTTTTACTGTTACTATTTTTTATATGAAAAAATATGCTTTCAAGAAAAAAAAAAACTAAAAAAAAAACCATTTTAAAATCACGTGGTTCAAAACATTTCTTTATTGTAAATATATTGAGCTTAGCTTCTATAGACATTTTCTATTTCTTCTTATATTCTATTCTCATATTCTATTCTATTCTATGTTGCAACTCCTTAAATATGTTTGTAAAAATGCAGTACTTACCAAAATAATAAATTAAAAAAGAACGGCAATATAAACAATTGTTGAGAAATAATCACCCTTATTATAGTTGTCGTAGTCGTCGTCGTTTTTGAGTCGACATCGTTTTCTATCGTCGTCGACACTGTTTTGGTATTCTGTAACAGTACTGTGCCGACGTCGACTGTTTATCGAAAATTGTAATAACACAAAACACATTATGTTTCTGTGATACGAGCGTTATTTTTTTTAAATGTTTTTTATTTGTGATACAAGTTCAGATTCGAGTGATGAAAATAATACAGAAAACTTAATTTTGCAAAGAAAACTAATCAGACTGAGTGCTACTTTCGTCTAAATAAGGCGGCCTTTAAGAGTGTTCTGGAAACAATATCTCCTCATTTAAAAGATGGTATTAAATCATCATTTACTACAAAAACAATAAAATTGGCAACGACTTTAAGATTTCTGGCACAGGTTTCGTACCAGGTTAGTGTTGGAAATGATTTTAATTTGGGTCTGTCACAACCAGCCGTTTTAATTGGCCGAAACTCTGGATGCCTTAGAAATGACAGTTTGTCCACAATGGATAAAATTTGAAATGTCCGATGCGGAAAAAATGAAGTAAAATTAAATTTTTTTGAAGAAACGGATTTTCCTGGTGTTATTGGTTGTGTGGACGGAACACACATTAAAATTTTGGCACCAAATAAAGATGAACAACATTTATATTTTAACCGTAAAGGATTTTTCAGTTTAAATGCTATGGTGGTTCGTATATTAAAATTTTATTGTATTTCATAAACTTAAACACTTCATTTTAACGTAGATTTGTGATCATGAAATGCGAATACGATTTTTGGATGCCCGATATGCAGGATCTGTACATGATTCCTTAATATGGAATCTAAGCCATGCAAAAAGAATATTGCAGAAACGGTATTCAGCAGGTGAACGAAATTCATGGCTTTTAGGTAAAATTTTTATGTCATTATGATTATCATTTAACAGTGTTGTTTTTGAACTAGGTGATGCAGGATATTAGAGTTGTGTAGTTCACGAACGAACTAGTTCAATTGAACTATTCACACAATTGAACTAAGAGAGCCGCTCATAATAATGAGTTATTTTAGCTCCGTAGTTCATTTAGTTCAGTAGTTCCTTTAGCTCAGTAGTTCGTTTAGCTCAGTAGTTCGTTTAGTTCAGTAGTTCTTTCAGCTCAGTAGTTCGTTTAGCTCAGTAGTTCGTATAGTTCTCGTTTCTTAAGTCGAAAGTCCATACCATCCTTTTCATGCGCCTTGCGAATCTTGCTTTCTATGCCTTTTTTATAGCAAGTTACACACAATGCGTTTATGCGACTGGTTTTTTGTTTTGATCAGCTGTTGTGGTAAACAACAAACAAGCGAACAAGAACATTTTTGGAAAAAATAGAAAATCAAATTGTAATTTTAAAAGAATTTGTGACATTAATTTCAAATTTATGAGTTTATTTAAATTTATGAGTTTACATTTGAAAAACGCTCATAACATAAAAGGACAGGTCAATTTAGAGGGAGAAAAAAAATGTTATAAGTTTTGCGAGGCAAATGTGTTAGAAGCAACAGATATACAGAGTGAAAACTGGCAGATAAAGTAAAAAAATTAAATGTAAACAAACATTTATTTTGTGTTAAAAAGGGGAAAATTTGGAATATTTTTTAATTTCGTCAATGAAAAGTTTAAAGATTCTTAAATATTTAAATATTAATCGAAATGTTGGTGAATTTCGGTCACAATGAGTTTAGTTTCTTGAGCAAGACTTAATTAAGAAGCTAAATATTATAAGATCAAAATAAGACGTACTGCTCATAAAAAAATTTTCCTGCTGAAAGTTGCCAAAAATTTTTAATTTCTTGGAAGGAAAAATTAAAAATTGTTATTAGTTGTTTTTATTATTAATAGTTTTACACAAAAATTACATTGTATTGTGCTGTTAAGGCCTACGAAAATCCTCAAAAGAACACAAGACGAGTGTTTTCAGTAAATTTATCCTCCATTTTTCTTGTTTACAAATTAATAAATTCAAAATAGATGACACTCAGTACATAAAAACAATCATATACATACATATGTATAAACAATCATCATATACATACATATTTTGTTCATGAAAGAAATTTGTTAAAAAATGTATTTTAATGTATTTTCCTCTTAAATTAGTAATAAACTTTATTATGAAATATGTGTTTATTAATATTTTTATAAAACAAATAAAGAAAAATGCGAAAATAGTAATGCACTATTTAAATATATTTATAGAAACCATTCACAATAGTATATAATTTGGCATGCCAAGTTTAAAAAACTGCTGACATTTCCCAACACTGCATTATTCGCATAGAAAAGTAGAAAGTAATCCTACTTTGTATGCGTCTATGCATATTATGCTTTTTCTTCTGTAACTTGTCACAATCAAATACACTGATTCTACTTTTTCGGTATACGCATGTTATGCAAAACGCATGGTATGGACTTTCGGCTTTACGTTCCGGATACGTTACATTACATTGCTATAACAATTCATATTACTTTATACATAACAAAAACGATCAGGTGTTTCTTACTGTTGCGGTTACATTCCGTTACGGTAGCATAACTAGGGCTTGAAAGAGAATAACAATTAAAACAAATTGTTGTTGTTGTTTTGAAAGGTTGCACACGGAATTGTGCGAACAATAAAGAATTGATTTAAAACTAAACACAAATTTATCTTTATTTGCAATCCACGAACTCATATTTTTAAAGTTTTTAAAGGGTAAAAACGTAGCAGTATTTTTAACTTACATATTTCAATTTATCCCTTCATGTTATTTGACAATTATGTATGCAGAATTTAAAAATTTCCTACACAATTTTGCTCTTCGTAAAAATTTTCTGCAAAATACTTATTTCAAATTGTCAGTTACGTCTGATTCAGAAATACCAATATTACAAATTCAAAATTTACGGTACGGTATCGCTCATATAAACCTATCAATTCGGCCATTCATAACAAAATCGAACATATGACGGATTCTAGCATAGGGGTGGTAGAGTGATTTTATATATAAGAATCTTGAGATAGAACTGTGAACTTCACCTATATTATTTAAATTCTAAAACGAACATATGACGGATTCTAGCACAGGGGTGATAGAGTGATTTTATATATAAGAATCTTGAGATAGAACTGTGAACTTCACCTATATTATTTAAATTCTAAAACGAACATGGAAATTCGGATTCTACTTAAGTCTACTCGCTTGTAATATTTTTGAATTCTGTGTATTCATTGATTGCGTCATATTTATTAAAGAGTAGAATTCTGTAGCTCTAGTTTTAATGTAGAAAATATTTATCTTGTATCAAATAAGAAAGCTGTTCATGATAAATTTCTTTTCAATTTTTTTTAATTCTTTTTAAATTTTATTTATTTTAATTTGGAAATTGATTAGGATCTTATTATCACTCACTTCATAATTATTTACCGTTAAATTGTTATGTACCAAAATATGCCGTTATATTAAATATTATATTAAAATACGTTTACATAGCAAAAAGAAAAATAAGAAGAAGCTAGAGAACGTAATCTTAAATTACAGTGCACGCGCGCTAATGTGAACACCGCTTAATGTGAACATTTTTTTTTTGCTGCATTCATTGCTACTCTAAAAGAGGAACAAATGTAAAAAGCCCTATAATTTTAACAGATTTTTTTATAATTTGAACGTTAAAATACTGTGTTTATTAGTTGCGGGAATCCCCGTTTTAGGAGTACATATATACAGATACACAGATAATTATACGTACCCCCTTAAAATCATTTTTTTTAATGATAATATATGGACAAGTCAACTGATTTTTGCCCAAATTTTTTGTTTTCCGTCACAGCCGGACGGAAATATTACATTCGCCCAAAACTCAGTTGACTTGTCCATATATTATTAGGCAAATTCCAATCGTGAATTTTTTCTCGGCACTCGGCTGCGGAAACCGTTCTTTCTCAAAACACTTCGAACTGTTTCGGAATGCACAATAACATTGTGATCACTTTCCGAGGTATTTATTTCTACGGCTGTAGTCCTAGGATTTTTATCCACAATACCTTTTATATACCGGGCTATCCTTGGAGAAATTTTATGCGAAATATACGTCGTACGTATAATTTTCTGTGGTGCCATATTGGTTTTAAGCAAACTGCAGTCACAAATTCATAGATTTTGGGAATCTTTTTTTTTATGTAAGTAGATGTGTCGTTACTGATGCTTATGTAAAGAAATTTTAGATTAGAAGTTCATTACTTTTTAAAAAAATGAGTTTTAGGGGGTACGTATAATTATCAGTGTGACTGTATATGTATGCGTTAGTACATCTACTTGCATATTTATTCTTCATTGGATATTTAAATACTGTGAAGAAAGTTTGTAAAGATTAAATTATAAAATGTGTTCTAAAAAAATTCTAAAAAAGGTAAAAAATTCATAAATAATGATTTTTGTTTAAAGGATGGTATAATTCTGTTTTAAAATTTTTGGTATTCGCAAATGTGAACAATTCGCAAAAGTGAACAAAGCCAGTTTTAATTAGTTCACATTAGCGAGCGTGCACTGTACTTACTTAATCATCGAATTTTATTTTACAATGTTCTTTGTTCATATCTTTCCTGTTAGAATTGAGGTTTGGCTGCGTTACAAAGTTTATTGAAATTAAAGACTTCTTATTAAAACCGATATCGCAGCGATGTACTCGTATGTATATCAAGGTATGTATATTGGTTGTATTACATTGCACTCTACATTTTCACTGTCTTAACATTTTCAAGTTATCCATTTTCAAGTTAACATTACTAGCTCTATCAGAAATAAATATTGCAATCTACACCTAATGATAAGAAACTGTTGGCTGAAGGTTAACGCGTTGAAACAGAGCCTTACGCCTTCGACAGAAAATAAGTACATAAAATGTTTGAGAAGGTTATCCAAGTCGGTAGTGTGTCAAATTTTCGGTAAGCATGGAAATGATAGAATGAAAAATTTTAAGACTCCATGTTGAATTTTGAATTGTTTGACAACTCTAGATAAATGTATGATTTTCGCAATGAAGTTAATGGGCAATGGAAATGTTGCGATCCTGTGAAAGATTTTTAAAAGCGGCCTTATCTGGCGGGCATGTGTGATATGCGTCATACTAAAGCGTGTTTGTATATAAAACATACGTTGTCGGCAAAGTTCTTTAAAGTAACCTTGAAGGATGTTTTGTTTACGATAACATATGATATTCTTGTGTGGTGATAACAACAACAATTAAATATCTTATATTGTGTGGTAAATAAGCTGAAGCAATTGCATCATCAATCAACACTTTTTGTATTGTACGATGATCATTGTTGTGGTTACAAACATACTATTACATCCTAGCGAACCAAACTGCTCTCCAAAGGAGAGTTTCTTATTTAATTGTGATCATTTGATCCAATTTTGCAAACTATTCCAAGAAATTTCCACATAGGAATAATCAGAATCAGAATCTGGACGTCAAATTAAAACACTTAGACTCGAAATGGGCAAAACTCGATAGTTCGTATGAGAAAATAATCTTATCTCAGGACAAAACAGTGAATTCAGAATTTAAAGAAGCGGCTACGAAGAGGATAGCTAATAGAAGAATTTAGAAGAAGAATTGCTAATTAAATTCCGCAAACTAGGAACATCCCTGTATTCACTAGCCTTTACCCAAAATATATCTGTATAAACTTCCCCCCTGCGATACACAGGTGTTTCAAAAAAGTTATGAACAATGGCCCTTTTTTCGTGATATGTTCACAGCGGTTTACATAAGTCACTCCAAACTAAATATCGTAACAAAACTTTAACATCTCCGTAACAAAACGAGAGAAGAAGAAGGTGCCATAATCCAAAGATAATTTTGAACTATGCTAATGCTGAAAGCCCGGTACGAAAATAAACAATCCAAACAAAAATATTTTCGATATTCCACCAGCCACTAGCGAGAATAGTGGGTCACTTAGAAGAATCCAATCGTTCGTAAATGACTCTTTGGCAACTCTTAAAACTCTTGGAGTAGATGTGGAAAGTTGGGACCCCATTCTCATAAGATTAATCTAAACTAAATGATCCGATTTCACTCTTTCGTTATGGGAACAGTCTCTTAAATCATCCCACTTTGCAAATATTTCAATTTCTGGTAGACAGGTAGACGAAGCTGTAGAGTGTCTCACCAGCATCAAAACTTCGAAAGATAATTTTATTTAAACAAAGAACTGCAACCAAATATACGCAAATATTCCTCTCAGAAACACTTGTACATAACTTTCAAGGCATGTGGTAAAGCACATAATCTCCGAGTATGTCCGAAATTACGAGTTTTCACTGTAGAACAAATAGTCGATTTTGTATATAAAAACAAATTATGCAATAATTCCTTAGGCTCTTCTCATACAAAAGCAAATTGCAAAAGCAATCACTTGTATTTATTGCAAAAACACATCATTCTCTATTGCATATGACAAAAATTTTAAAAATCCACCGCAAGATTCTCAGAACTCTCATTATAAAGGTAGCATCAATTCCTCGAACTCTACAAATGCCACCCAAAACAATCATAATAAAACTCAAACTGAACACCCTGTATCAAAACAAGTGCAGGCTAATTACTCTAAGAGTAATGAAAATATTATATTGCGAACTCTTCTGATGCAAATTAATATAGAACTCTTCCCCTTTCAAGCTCTTATTGATCCACGTTCTCAACGAACATTCTTAACAGAAAGAATTGGAAACGACTTCAACTCCCCTATCAAATATCTTGTTTTGAAATTGTCGATATTGGCGGACAAAAGCAATTCGCAAACAAAGAATGCGAGTTCGTATTATACGCAAGAATATATCATTTAAGAATACCCATTGAGGCCATAGTTTGCAAAAAGTCACTAAACAACTTTCTTCTTGTACTTTTGAAATCCCTTATACCATCGAACTCGAAAATTAGATGTAGCTGATCCTACCTTCAACAAACAATTCAAGCTTTTGCAACCTCAGTTGTTTCTTCATATATATCAGATCTCAATAATGCCTTCAGAAAGTTTTGGAAACACGCTAATGTTCAACTGAGGACGAATCTTGTGAAAAGTTCTATACTCAAACTACAACACGTCATGACAATGGTAGATATCTCTATATATACGATTGTCATTCAAGGAGGAATATCTCGAAAAAATCTTTCTAGGACCGTCTAAATTTTTTGGTTTGGCCCAATATTCCAGAATGGAAAAAACATTGCCCAAAAATCGCAAACTTCACACTGCTTATAATACTGTTTTAAACGAATATTTGACTGAAGAAACTTCCGATCATGAAATTATATCTCAGGGCAAATACAACTCGTTTTACTTACCGAACCATGCTGTAGTACGCCCGGACCATAAAACTACACAGGTACGAGTTGTATTTAATTTAACAAAGTCTAATTTTTATCTTAACGATGTTTTTCACACAGGCCATACTCTATCAAGTGACTTAACTTTGTATTCAGTAAATTAATTTTATACAGAAAATTAATCGTCATATTCTCGTACATCCCGAAGATAAATCTTAGCAGGAAATTCTATGTCAAACCCCAACAGAATGAATAAAAGATTACCATTTAAAAACGGTAATCTTTGGCTTTAATTGCGCTAATTATCTCGCAGTGCGCACCCTTCTTCAACTGTCAAATGATTCTGAGTCCAAAAGCTTCATCCATTTTACGTAAGTAAATTTATGTGAATCACATTCTTCTGGAGGGTTTTCCTCAACTCAGCTCATACCAGTCTGAAATCAACAGTACTACCTCTGAAAAAGATTACATCCAATAATTCTGAACTGCACTCCCATTTATCACAGGAAGATCTTTATGACTTAGATTTTCTCCGTTTCCGTGAATCAAGCAGGACTAAAACTCTTGTATAAAATGGAATACTCTCACGGACACATTTGCCTACACTTCCGCACCAGTTGAACAAACATCGAAAATATCTAAAAGAAAAATTCTCTCGTCTGTTGCAAAACGTTTCGATCCAGCTGGTTGGCTTGCACCTTTAATCATAATATGAAACAATCTCGTTCATATCTCTCGCATAGAGGAAATTTCAAATCAAATACAGTAATTTTGACTTTTGCACGATATTTTGTGCAGGTAAGTCAAAAAGGCAGTTAACGTTAATGTACTTACCTGGTCATTAATGCTGGTAAGTGCATTTAAGATTGCCCAAAAAAGCAGCTAACAGCAAATAATTTTAATGAATAAAAATAGGGTGTAAAAACAACTAAACAAAGAAGTCGCCGTGGTCTAGTAGGTAGTGTGTTGGCTTATTAGACGAAAAGCCAGGGTTCGAGCCCCAGACCAGACATCAAAACAAAATACAAAAATTATTTCTTCGACGACTTCCTCTCAGCAGATTTCTGGCAAAAACTCTGAGATTAAATAAAAATTGCCATGAAAAAGTTTCTCAAAAATCGGTCGTTCGGAGTCGACTTTAAATTGTAGGTCCCACCACTCATGTATAAAATTAACACACTCAACATATGTGGTGTGAGAAACTAGGTCGTAATCCTGACTGAAGGGTTGTAATGACCAATTATGTATGTATGTAAAAACAACTATGTATTATTGTTATTCAGTTCATTCAACAAAAAGTCGACTTCGACCTTTTTAGACAAAATAGTAAAATAGTCGATTTATATAATCATATACGACTTTTTTAACAAAAAGTCTATTGTTCAAAAGTTGAAATCTATTAGGCAGCTAAAGCTTCCTAAAATATTATGCACTTATCTTAAATGTGCTGGTATGAAGAATGCACTTAAATTAAGAAATTTATATGGGTTTGGTAAAATAAATATACGAAATACAAATTTTTTTATAATTTCTCTCTTAGATCTTATCAATTCTAATAAAATTCATGAGGCATAGGTCGTTACACAATATCCGGATAAAATCTATCGGAATGAGTGAAATATTGTGTTTTTGCCGACAGTTCCTAAAAATGTCTGTCAATAAAAAGCAGGATAGGCATCGGTATTGCAAAAACTGCAGGTGCGACAAGTTCTAGCATACTTTACTCCATCCAGAAAATAAAAGGATTCATAGAAGAGAATCGACGACTTCCATCGACTTTGTCCGCCACGCCAAAAGCCAAAAGCATTGTCGAAGCAATTAAATCTTTGGTACAAGTACTTTCAACTACACCTCCAGGCCAGAGGTCATCTTGTGTTTAAACCGGCGCTATGTTCTAACTAGGTTTGATAAAATATTATTTTTATCTAATAATTTTTATGTTTAATAACATAAGTGGATTATAATCATTCCATTCCCATTTGTTTACATAACTTCCATAAACAAAGGGAATGTCTCCATACTTTACCGTTACTGTTAAATCTACAACAAGAAAAGAACTTTGGTGGAACATAAAATTGCATACAATCTTCACTGATTTTCTTACATTTGTATCAGCAACAATTAATTACCTATTTACAATCTTCAAATCGTGCTTAAACATATTTAATTTACTTTTATTAAAACGAAATAAAATAAAACGTCTACATTTAAAAATCTATATAAAAATCAAAAGAAGAAAAATTATTATACTTACCCAAATAAAGTGTTGTACACTGGGGTCACGTTTTATGCGGATTTTTTTATGCGTTTTTAAATGATTTTTTTTTAGATTTTTTATAGGTTTTAAAATGTTATGATAATTTAAATTTTTTTTTATTTTATTTATTTATTATTATAATGATTGTTTTTCTGATGCAACAAGATCAAATTATCTTATAAATTACAGCACCAGAATCAAATAAGTTACATAATATATTGAAATTATATTAATCAAAAACATTATATTAATCAAAAAAAATAAACAAAAGAATAAATAAGAGGTAATAAACAAAGTCAAATGAAAATTAAAACGATAAATTTATGAATTTTTGTAATAATTCCTTAACAAGCTTTTAAATCGCACTGCGTTGCTAGTAAATTGAATATTTGGGGGGAGATGGTTCCAGAGATAAATGGTATATATATAAAATTGGTGAAAAGAAGCACTCTTTCGGTATTTGAATGTTCGAATATTATTGTTCCTCACAGACGAAGTGAATACCAATTTGTTGTAAAGAGTCAGGTTTTTTTGTTGTTATAATTTTATGTAAAAAAATAAGATTTTTAAACTTCATATAGTCATCGAGGTGCATTCCAAGGACATGTACTAAATACGGAGATATATTAATATTATTAAACGTTATGTTGAGCTTTCGTTTCAAAGTCATATTGCATCCAGCAAAAATCTCAGAGGCATATAAAAGAGAAGCAATTAAATACGTTTTTGCAATCAGCATCCTTATCCTCATGGGCGTAAAGTGTTGAGTCTGCCATAGGGTTCTAATCTTCCCATAAACTATGCCACATGCTTGATTAATGTGATCCGACCATGTCAGCGAGCTATTAAAAGTAACGCCCAAATTTTTGGCTGTATTTACCAATTGAATTTTTGTCCCACTAAGAGAAATATTCAAATTCCCTTTCAATCCCGCCGGAATTTTGCCAATTAATAAAAACTTGGACTTAATAGGATTAAGAAGTAGTCCATTAGCAGATGCCCATTGATAAATTCTATCTAAATCAAAATTTATTTCATTAATAGCAGAATTCATAGTCGTTTTCGAACAACTTAGATAAAGTTGTACGTCATCAGCATACATTTGAATTTTGGAATATCTGATCTGCAAAGGAAGGTCATTTGCATACATGGAGTAAAAAAGTGGGCCAAGTATGAACCCCTGTGGAATACCTCTGCTTGCAAATAAGGGTGAAGAAACAAAACTACCATTGATAACTATCTGTGATCTACCAATTAGATATGAAGATATTAATTTTGTTGCGGTTGGAGAAAATTTAAACATATTGCCAAGCATCAATAGCAGCATTTGATAGTCAACAGTGTCAAATGCCTTGGAGTGATCAAGTAAGACCAAAAATGTTAACTTACTCCTCATCTAAATTACCACGAATATTCTCAACCACCTCAGTTAATGCTGTAGTGCAGCTGTGTTGAGGTCTAAAACCAGACTGACAGTCTGTTAGTAGATTATTGTCGAGTATGTGTTTATAAATTTGTCCATGAAGAATTCTCTCATAAACTTTTGACATGTAGGAAAGGATAGATATTGGCCGGTAGTCACCATCATTTTTAGGCACTGGAATAATTTTCGCCGCCTTCCACTCAATTGGAAAAGTGCTAGTTGTTAAAATCGTGTTGAAAATGTGATTGATATGACGTATTATATAAGGCAGTATAAGTTTTATAAAACGTGGATGGATGTCATCTAGGCCAACAGCATTAGACTTAATTTTTAGAAATCCTTCAATTGTGTCATCCAAACTAAGATGTCGGAAGTGGAAATCATTTATTGTAGATACATTGTTGTTACCGTCATAAAAATTCATATTCACTGGTGGTTGCGGAATATTAGCAAATTTCCTATTAACAGCATTAACATCTAATGTGTCTAATGTGTCTGATTTGGGGTTGGTATTGACAACTCCCATTTCACGAATCTGCCTCCATGTATGCTTAGTATATACAGCATTCTGAAATTTATTACCGTAATATAATAGTTTCTCCCGCCTTATCATCATTACAACTTCTCTTCTCGCCTTGTGATAATCGCAAGAAACTGTTGTGTTTTGTAACGTTTCCATCGACTGAAAAGTAGATCCCGACGTTCAAAAGCCAATTTAATCTCCGATGAAAACCAGGGATTTATTCTTCTATTAGATCTTTTGGTTCTGAGTGGGACGTGTTTATTAAATAACTGATAGATAAGACAATTTAAGTGTTCGACTTGTGCATCAACAGATGGAATATAGAAAATATCCTCCCAGTTAGCAGAAAACGTCGTTCCTAAGTGACGGCATATCAATATTATTGAAGTCCCGATAACAAAATGATTTTTCATGACGTTGTATTCTGAAGTTATATGACAGAAATATAAGGTCATGACTTGAAAAAACTGGTGCTGTTAATTGGTCATAATGAGATATTTTGCAGCTATCCGAGACGAGGAAGAGATCTAATAGAGAGGCATTCGTCCTAGTGAAATGTGTTGACATTGAATTATGAACAGGGTGTAGATTGAGCGAAGTCATTGTTGTACAAAAATTTGAACTTGAATTTGTTAATAAATTGGCATTAAAGTCTCCTGATATTATTATATTGGTATAGGCAACAAAAACTTGTTCTAACTCAGATATAATGGTGTCCAATCTGATATTTTTATTTGGTCTGTAAACACACCCAAGCAGCAATTTTTCACCATTAGATGATAGCTCCACCAATATATACTCAACATCACTATCCGCAGTGAAAGTTCTCAGAAGTTTACACGAAATATTGCTCTTAACATAAATAGCCACTCCACCAGCATTTCCACACCGGTCACATCTAAATAATTTATATCCTCTTAGTTCAACATGTTTGTCGCTGTGGGATTCATTAAACCACGTTTCTGAGATACATACGGCATCCACACCTGAATCTTCAAAAAGATAACGGAATTCATCAATTTTGCAATATAAGCTTTGGGCATTGATTTGGCAAACATTTATACCTAGGTGTTGCTTCGAAAGTATGCGAATAACGTTATAATTACCCTTTCTGGAACCAAGATGGTCAATCGTGAAATTGGACATAAGGAATATTTGATGCAACGCAGTGTAATAAAAACTTGTTAAATATTTTAATTGGACTGGCATGGTTAAACGCAAATTTTAATAAAGAGAAAAAATTATGAAATATCATTATATTATATGAAAGCAATAAAAAATAATACAAATAGGATGAGAAAATGATGAAAGTACGTGCAGTAATACAAGTTAATGTAGTCATAATGCGTTTACTAACGAAAAAGCTTATCTAAGTCTTCAATATATTCCATAAGAACAGGTTCATCGGTGCTCCGCTTTCTCACATAAACCAGCCCTCTAAGCGTATAGGCAGAATGAATTTTACCATCTCTTTTCAATCGCAATGCAGACATCAAAATTTTATAGTTGTGTGGGATTAAGTCTTCATTTATGTAGATAGGTTGATCACTTTGTATTCCCGCATGCCTAAGGGTCAGTTTACTTCGGTTTTCACGTTTATGTCTTGCTATTGATTTAAGCAGGAAATTTTTTGCATAGGGTGATTGTAATTTAACCACAATATCTTCTTCCTTAGGCTTTTGGGGTTTGTTTAATTTATATATTCTCCGCAGTCTGTATATGTTTTTTACTTGTGGAGCAGTAATATTTAAATTTTGGCAGATGTTGTTAAAGCTACAGGAGAGGTCTTCATTTTCAACAAATGGAATACCGCTTATTCTAATACTGTCTGCCACTATGCTATTCTCACTCGCCAGCAATTTCTTTTTGAGCTCACAAATTTCAACCTTCATATTATCAACTTGCTCGCATTTGACTTCTAGGTTTCTGACCTTCTCAGTTATATCACTGATAGCGTTTCTGAAGCTCTGAAACTCAGATTCCACCAAAGAGCGAATCCGCTGTTCACTCTCCGAAGTGAGTGATTTGATATGGTCGAAATGGGTTTTTTCACTTTCTCGTAAGGAATCTTTTATATGTTGGGCAGTAAGAGATTCACTTTCCCTGATGAGAGCCACAAGGAAAGTCTTGTCACCACTGGACAGACGAGGTGCCTTTAAACTATTGTCAGCAGGTGAGACGGGTGCTGAGTCTTTTAGACGTTTACTTGCGCTAAACTGATCTTTTATTTTCGATATATTACGTGTTTCCATTTTGTAGTAGTTTAATTAAATTTTATTTTTTATTGTTTTATATTTTTATAATTCAATTTCTATTTTTTTCTCAGTAGTGTGATTTTTAATTTAACGGACAAATTTATGTTCCACCAATAAAATGAGTTCCACAAAGCTTTATTTTGACAAGAGAATTATTTTATAAACAAATAAAATCTGACTTGCAGTAAATAGATCTATTATTTTTGTTTTGTTTTTATTTAACACTTTTGGCGCGAGAAAAAAAAAAGAATTTAGGTGTTTTGTTATTGTAATTGTTCTGTAATGTTTTGTTATTGTTTCTGTTTATTGTTTATGTTTATTGTTTTGTTTATTGTTTTATTGTTGTCCTTTTGTAATTCTGTTTTGTTTATTGTTTATTGTTGTCGTTTTGTATTTCTGTTTTATTAAATATTATCACATTGGCGCGAACTGTTTTTCCACAAAATTGTTGTTTCAATTGTTTTATATATTGTTTATGTTTTGTTATTGTTTTGTTTAGTATGTATATTGAATTAATCTTTAATATTTTTTAATGTTGCTATGTAGGTGTTAGGATTAATAGGATTAAAAATACTATGTAAGTTTGTTGTTGTTTTAATTGCAGTTGTCTGATTTTGTAGATGAGTCATCAAAAATAAAAATAATATTGTCCGTTGTATATTAGTTTTTGTAAATTTTGAATATTGCAGAATATTCTATATTCTGTTGCTATGCGTTCTTTTTTTTTTCAATTTGATAAATTTCAAATTGTTATTGTGCACTGTAGAATTGACTTATTTTTATGTTGAGATTTAAATGTAAGCATAGAAAATATAGAAAATAGATAAACTGTTTATATTAAAATTTCAAAAACACAGATACTGTCACTTTAAAAAAATTTTTTTTGCAGGAGCTCAAACATAAACACGTCTGATCACTTCAACAATCAATATCAATTTTAGCATCATATTTAAATTAAACCAAGTTTGTACCACTGATATAATCATTATGGTGCATTTTGTTGCAGGACACTGACCAGTGAAATAATTGATTTAGCTCGTCAAATTGGAGGAGATGGATTTGACGCGCTGAAGCAGGATGATGTAGAAGAACTGTTAGCTGACAAGCCCTTAGTTAGTTTAGTCATCGACAATGAGAAAAACATGGATAGTGAAGAGAGTGATTCCAAAGAAACTGTTGTAACATTCAATTCAAAATAAATTGGTGATATCCTCAATAAAGTTAATGAAAAATCTTATTCTTAGTATGGACCCAGATACCGAAAGAGCACTGAAGATTCAACGCGTATACTAATCTATTTTCCGGACATCATGAGTTGCATAGGCAACTTAAAAACTCAAAGTCACGAAGTTTAATAACTGACTACATATCCTGCAATATGAAGTCGCCGTAGTCTAGTAGGTAGTGCGTTCGCTTATTGGACGTAAAGGCAGTGTTCGAGTCCCAGGCCAGACATCAAAACAAAATACAAAAAGTATTTCTTCGGCAACTTCCTCTCAGCAGATTTCTGGCAAAAACTCTGAGAGTAAATAAAATTCCCAAAAAAAGTTTCTCAAAAAGCTGTCGTTCGGAGTCGAATTTAAACTGTAGGTCCCACCACTCATGTATAAAATTAACACACACAACACAAGTGCTGTGAGAAACTAGGTCGTAATCCTGAGTGAAGGGTTGTAATGACCAACTATGTATGTATGTATGTAATTATAATCATTGGGTGAAGGAAAAAGAAAGAATTAGGATTATTTCGATTTCTTGAGATATGTGGTCGGGAGAGTGTTAGACCCAGCCTATCCAACACTCTGGTTCAAGTCAATTAAGCACAATATTCTGTTGAGGTCTACTTATGTCGTAAAGCTGATACTTACTCATTGCTAAAGAAGTACTTCGTCGATTGCGCGAATGGTATGTTATAAATTATATCACTACTAGGAATGAGATCAAAATTTGATGCGGCACACGTTTTTCGCTTTATTAGCAGTCAAGATGAGTTGACTTAAATAAACTTTAATAGAATTACTTTTAAGTTAACTGCCACTAAAATTTGAACTGTCCAAAGAGCAGTAAATGGAGAGGAGTAACCCATTTACTGCGTGTGGATCCGGTTACTCTCTTGTGTTGGAGTGTGTATAAATTATTTTGGTGCACATACCTCTTCTTTTTGATTGATGTGTCTTCTGCAATATCCAACACATGCGTCAACATCTACTGTATTTGTGCTTATATACTACTAACTATAAGCATATAACTCTGTACTGGTATATGTGTGATGTAGTTGTGTTTCAAAAGGATGCTTGCAGTGATATTTCATCTTGTATGCCACATAAATTCGTATATTTTTCCATTCTCAGAGGATTGTGCAAATGTGTCTGCTTTCGTTATAAGCTCATATGCATAGTTGGAATGTTTTTATGTTGATATCATATATGTATTGCCACTGTATGGCAATTCGGGATAAATTTATTTCCGTTCGGTACAACATTCCTAAAACGTTAGATACAGTAGTGTGTGGTTTTGGCGCATCATTCATTAGACAATTAAACAACAATAAACAATTTTTTTCGAAAAATTCAAAATTTCAATAATTTCAACAATAACAGGAAATATTTACATTTTTATATAAAATATTGTGTATTTTATTCGTCCCGGGCATAAGTAGCAAAGAAACACCAATAGAGGACACCGTTCTCCGGTGTTTCGTTTAAAAATGTTGATTCTTTTGTAGAAAACAAATTTTTTTGTAAAAAAAAGTTTTTTTCCCAGAAATAAAAAGTTTTACAAAAAAAATTACTGGCAACACTGCATACACCCCACACATAATTACCGTCTACCACTATGTTTTACTGTAGAAGCAAGGTTTTGTTTTTCATGCTCTGTATTGGGCTGTCTCTAGACCATTAGACGGCCATCAGAGCGAAAAATATTAAACTTACTTTCATCAGAGAATTGCACTTGTTCTCAAAGTTCAGGCAGCTTAGGCAAGTAGGCCTTATCTTATTCTAAACGTTTCTTTTGATCCACTGATAAAACAAAAGGATTACGTCTAGCATCACGACAATTGTAATTAGGCTTGTGTAGCACTCTTCTGAGCGTAATGGCACGAACATCTTTCCTATTCGCTTCCATAATCTCCGCAGCGATCTGAATTGCGGTTGTTTTTCGATACACTTTTACCTTTTTGATTATCTGTCTATATTGACTGGTACTTAAAGTTCCAGGTCGGCCTGAATATTTAACACTTTCAAATGTTGAGTCTCTTTTTATACTTCGAATGGTGTAACGACTTCTTACCATCATCATAAGACACTGTTGTTTCCTTTTTTGGTAGCCATTTTTAACAAAATTGCTAGATATTTTAAAATTTTTGTCAAACTGACCTCTAAAATAAGAAAAAATTGAAAAATATTGAACAGATCAATAGAATGTTAAAAATTTGGTTAAGTGTGCCAATAATTTTGTTCAGTCAAATTGGCTACTTTTTGTTAATTTTTATTTTTAATGGACATTTTATAAAAAAATATTGGGATATAATATATAAAAATAAACTTATCAAATGCGAATTCTTTCATATTTTTCATTTATTTTGTTTTGTCGCATAGTTCATCACTGTATTTGCTAAAAAGCATTTTTAAAGATTTTCTTCATATGTTACAGAAGTGTATTTTGATGCCTTACGAGTAATATTATTACCTGATTTAAAAAAATTTGGATCTATGAATTAATAAATTTCTATCTCTTTTTTCAACTATTTCCTGATGTAATGAGTTTGACAAATCAATTGGAGAAATCAACGTAGCAATAAATCGAATGTCATTTTTCACCACCACGTAACAAAACACAAAATATAGAAATTATTCTTTTTAGGTGAGCTTAATCGTAGAGACGTAGCCGTGACTAGGGGCCTACTATGCTATGCATATGCATATTTTCTCGGATGATATTTCATCAATAACACGTTGCAATAAAATACAATAAAATACACCCAGCTAATGTCGTGCAAACGTTAAATTGACACATTTTGCGATAAACAATCAAGATCCATCAAATATTCTGAAAATGTTTGTACTGAAAGTTCATAAGATGACATACATAAAAAAATATAACACGACTGTTATGCTATTTAAATAATAACTCCGGTAATTTTTGTCCGATTTGATTAAACAGTATGTCAATCTCTTCACAAGCTAATTCACTTTCATAATGTCATCACTTATTTCATATTTTTTATTAAAGTTTGCTGCTATGAGCGGACAAACTTGAAAATATATGAAAAAATTCCCGTTTGTCAAGTTGACATCATCAAAACTCATAGCATATTAAGTTAGATAAAATATATATGTATGTGTATCGTTTTAAATGCCCATCGGTTTACAAATGTTAATGTAATTAATAAATTTGTGCCTAAAGTCCAAAAAAACAGTTTTTGTCGAATATAACAAGTTTGGAGGGTTCAAGAAATATAAAAAAATAATTTTGAGATCTACTCAACAAAACTTACACTATGTTATTAGCTGGGTGTATTTCATTTTTTATTTTATCGCATAGTGTAATTAGAACATAGACTAACGTCAATGAATTGTTAAGCCTAATAATAGCAGTTATCCAGTATGAGAAGTCTGAAAAAAACACATTTAATGTGAAATTCGCCTTGCTAAGTACAAAACCGAATAGAGGTTTTATGGATCCCTGTATATTACTCTAGGCTACAGCCAAGAACACAATAGTTTATCGCAATGGCGAGAAGACAAATATCCTCCAAATTTAATCTTCAACCACTAGCACGTTTAATTGTAGGAAAATATTGAACTTATTTTCATATAATTTTAAGGTTTGATATGCATTCAATTATTAGTGTACACTGCATAAGTTCGGTACAATTAAATTGCAAAATAATGTTTGCTTTTTTCTAATTTTACAATGAAATGTTAGATGCTGTACATTGGTTTAACTATTTTCAAATATTTCGTACAGTTTTATTTTATTTGGTTTTATCAATTTGTGTCAATATTTGCTCTGCTAAATGAAAGATTATTTCCCTTTATTGAACTATTTGAAGTATTATTGATACTGGTAATAAAGCATTGTTCACATAAAATCCAATGGTATAAATTAATAAGAATGTAATAAAATGTATTTAGTTGGCTATTCAGAAATCATTTTGTTGGATATATCACACTGATGTAAAATAGCATTCTAGATAGTTATCTAGAATATCACTAGATCTTCTTTTAATATTTCTAAAATTATTATAATTCGTCAATCGATCAAAGGATAAATTGAGACTTTGGTTGAAAAATGTACAGTAGCTCAAACTATAATTGGACACAAGGTATGAGATTATTCAAATGCCAATTTTTCCACTTCAGTGGAAATATTTCAAAAAAAAAAAATTGAAGTAGGAGTAGCGTCACTTGCTTGTGCTTGAAAATAGCCTGAGTATTGTTAGACAAAAACTCAGTATTTGACTTACGGCAAACGTACTACTTTCCATTTGTTCCATGGGGCTTAAATTTACTCTCATAAGTGAAGAATACCTATGTAGACACTATGCAGGTAGTCCTTACATATGAGAATGTGGTGTATACGGCGGGTGGGGTAGCAGCTCTCTGCCTAATGCAATTTTGCTTTGTAAACTTCCCTTGCAGTGTCTTGTGGCCCAGTCGGCGTTTTCAAACTTGTTGATTATCTTCCAGGTTCTTCATTCCTCACGTAAAAATCGTTATCTTTGCGTGATTATTATGTGCCACGAAAGCATTCAAAGCGACTCGCCAGCACTTTTCTTCAAAGTACAAAAACTAAATATAATACTTTCCTCAAAACATTATTTTCTGTATCAAAATTCGCAATCATTTGCACAGTGAAATGATGATATTTGTTCACTGCCAAATATGTTTGAATGGTAAATATAAATATAAAAAATATATAGATAAATAAGAAATATAAAAAAGACTCGTTCACAATATATCTTGGTAAAAAATATGGTACGACTATTATTCTCTATTCTCTATTATTCTAGTCGCCGTGGTGTAGTAGGTAGTGTGTTGGCTTACTATTCGTAAAGCCCGGGTTCGTATCCCAGGTCAGACATCAAAAATGAAATATGAAAAAAAAAAAAATATTTCTTCGGCGACTTCCTCTCAGCAGATTTCTGGCAAAAACTCTGAGAGTAAAATAAAATTGCCATGAAAAGTTTCTCAAAAATCTGTCGTTCGGAGTCGACGTTAAACTGTAGGTCCCGCCACTCACGTATAAAATTAACGCACACAACATGAGTGGTGTGAGAAGCTAGGCCGTAATCCTGACTGAAGGGTTGTAATGGCCAATTATGTATGTATGTATTATTCTCTTTTAATAACAATTACAGCAGTTTTTCTCCGATTTTATAAAACGAAGAGTTAACCTCTACAGTAGAGAATGCACTTTAAGAATGATATTTTTTTAAATAAAATTTGGCGAAAAATAAGGCAAAGAAGCACTTTCTCTAAATTTACCCGATCAAAACTCATAACATATTGAAGACATTTTTGATCAGTTCAATAAATTTTTGTGAAAAGTTTATTTAATTATTTTTTATTTCAAATACAAAAATTTTTGAGAAAGTTGGCAATATTAAAAGACATGAAGCAAAAGCAAAACCCAGTCAGCCGTAAAACTAAAATTTGCTTAATCAATGGTATGGACATTCACAAGTCGATGCAAATAATTTAATTCGGGTAAACAAATTATTTACGATAGTCTCCTTAATTAAAATGCAAGGATATTGAAACACAGGATTCAAAATTTTAAAACAAGAATAAATAAAGAATATATGTAAAATTACATACATACATACATACATAATTACTCATTACATGCATGAGTGGTGGGACCTACAATTTAAAGTCGATTCCGAACGACAGATTTTTCATGGCTGAGAGGAAGGCATCGAAGAAATATTTTTTCATACTTTCGTCTGACCTGCGGTTTGAACCCGTGCCTTACGTCTAATAAGCCAACACACTACCTAGTAGTCTACTACGACTTCAATATACATATATGATATGTATGTAAAATTTCATATGTTTTTTATATATATAAAAAAAAAACTATTTGTTAAATCTTGTCATCTAATTTTCATTTTTTTTATTAATTCTACCAAATTTAACAATCATACTAAAAACAGAAAACTTGTCATACTTTCATGTATATTTATAATGATTGTATTGTATAAGTAAATCTTAGATGTAAAAATTGTATTTTTATTAAAGAAAATGAGAAATTTCTTGTGCGTAGACTGTTTTTAGGGTATCCATTAAAAGAAAAACGCAATTATTGTATAACAAATTTAATGCTTGACATTGAATTTCTAAGGATTATACCAGAAGTATTATACGACGTAGGCAGCAGTAATGTTGTTTTTCCAGCTAGAATTGTGGCTGATGTGTACTCGTACACGCTACACTTCTCATGTCTTCCCAAACAGAAGTTTGGCAGCCTAAGTTCTGCTCCACATTTTAAAAATATTTACTTACTCGACGTTCAATAACTTCATGGTATCGCAAACCGTGTAGCATGTAGCACAGTGAATCTGGATGCTTCAGAAAATTTTTTGTCAGTTAAAGCGTTTGCAAGTTCTACAAAATAAATCGAGTCCTTTTATAATTTCCTATTACTTGACTTACGGTTTCGTTTTTTATTTAGATTTTGTGCATATTTTGGTAAGAGTATGAATTTCGAGAGAATAAAGAGAGAGAGAATAAAGAGAGAGAGGTAAAAGCAGGTGACTGGTGTCAACTGCTTATCCGATGGTAAAGCAGGTATTTCACATATTTTTAACACCAAACAATATCCAGCTTTGATTTCGGTGCTTAACTACACTATAACAATACCATGATTCTCTTTACCTCATAGTGGAACAATGTGGATTTCCTGACATCCAAAATAGTAGTAAATTTGAGATCAACTTCATGGTAAGGCCACATGGAGTGGACACTTTATTCGGTATTGAGTGACTAATATTCGAATTGTTCCCTTGTGCAGTCGTCGCTGATTAGTACTAGGTTGAAAGAAATTTAAAATACTTTCCAATGTTGGTATAGTACGCTATCCACCGATGATAACGACGCAATAATGTCCTTCTCCTCATTTTGAGTATATTTAGTTTACGAGTTTACAAGTTTTTATTCAAAATAACCCAAGAAAATGAATTGAATTTCTACACCATGCACCATACACCATGCACCACTGAGGCTGGTTAAAAAAGTAACGGGAATTACATACTCAAGCCACGACTTACTAACTCTCCCCAAAGAATCCTTAAATCTGGTCGTAAACGATCGTGCCATAGCCGACGTATTCAAATTCCATTAGAATTTCATTCATTATTTAGATTATTAGGCGAAGAGTAGTCCATTTGTTGAATTCCTGGCTTGCCAGTGATTAGCGAACTGCTTAGCATTGGACAGAAGCCGTTTCTAAATCCATTTTGTCCTAGACATCTGATTTTGTTAGTGCATATGTTATTATTGAAGCTTCCCTTTATAATGTGCAAGAAGTGTGTGTCTTCCCATTGTCTTCACCAAAAAGGGAGGGCAGAGGTTTATAATTGTAAGTTGCATTTCACTCGGATGAACAAGTATGATAGTAAAATACTCTGAAAATTTCAGAACTATCGAGGTTAGTAGCTTTACCCGAAGGCGAAAGTGTTTAGTAATCCAACAAACATACGTACATTCGCTTTTATTTACGTATGCATAGAGGCTTTTAGTTTTAAAATTTTATGGTATAATATGGAGAAAAAATTTGAAAATAAATTCTAATGTTGAACCCATGTATCTCACAATTAATTCTTTTACGATTTTTCGTTTTTGTTTTTTAATAAAATGCTCACCGAGATGACCGACCATTCATTCGTTTTAATTTTTGTTAGTTTGAATGTTTTTATGCTCCTATGTCTGTCGTGTATAAACCATATTTATTTATCTTTTTATGTCCTCCACATCGTATTTGTGTATGGATTTTACACGTGTACACGTATGAGTACACTTTATACATCCCAATTATTCGGATGTACATATTATTATATACATATATTGACATGTGTACTTGTATTCGAAAATTTTGTTTAAACTAAAAATAAAATACAATTTTTTTTTGAAGAGTTAGACAATGTGTCTCGGTAGGATATAAGTATGTATGTACCTATACATATATACAGGAGACTATGAACTAGATACCCTAGTTCATTTTTGCCATTTTAAAAATGTTATGCAAGATATTATATACAAAAATTGGAGTTTATGTATTTGTTTGATTATTTGATTTCCGTTTTATAATAAAACAAAAAAAATTGTTAATAAAGAAAATATCCTGGTGCCTTACAGTAAAAGTACAAGTATCCATAAGAGCAAAAAAATATAAATATAACAAATATAAATATAAATATAAAATTCAAAGGCCCAATGTAATCAAATGTTATACTCAATATATAGTATGGGATCCCTTTAGATCAGTGGTTATCATAAAGAGAACATGAATAAAATGTGACTGCAGTTGAGAGTAGCATGTTTTTCACAGGAGGAAAATTGCTTGTAATATTTTCAAGTGTACTTATTTACCTAATAACATGTATATGTAGTGGAAGTATAGTATAAAGACAGCGTACTTAACTTGACAAATATTCTTCTAAAAATCGATGTTATTTCTCATTGGTATTATTAAATCCTACCAAATAATTTCTTTGGGTGTATAATTCTTTAGAAGCTGAGAAGCAACTGAATGCATTTTTCTCTCCTTTTTACGAACATTGCTGATTTTCGTGTCATATAAAAAACCGAAGATGTTTAGCACCTGAGTGCTATGGGTGCCTATGTTCGGACTAGACATTTCAAGCGGCTTTAACAGTGTCAGACGGATAGTCGGTGAGTAAAAACTAAGTACTACTAGTCCCCCCCTATATCCTCCATTTTGCCCCCTTCCTCCCCAATATGAAAAAAGTCTGTCCCACATTGGAGGGCGTCTTAAACTGCATCTCGCCCCAGTGAGTCGGCAGTTCTAGAAATCTTGCAGTAGGTATAAAATGCCCACGTTCTTTAATAAGATCAGGGAACATGTGACAGATCTTTCATTAGTGTCAGAGGCAGATGTAGCTATGGTCGCAAACTGGCGGGTATCTACAAAGTGTTCCTTTTGCGATCACTATCGAATACTCTTCTGCATTTACTTCTCCCGATAAAATCCTTTGCTATCTATGAATCTTAGGAGGCCGAACTGGGACAGTTTTAAAATCCTGATCGAACAACTATCTCCCATTGCGGAGATGGGAGTGGTTGATGTCGCAGACATTGAAGAATCTGTCCAGAAACTTACAAGGGATCGTACAGCATCGTTGTGGTCGACGAAGCTTAGGCATCTTAAAGCTGCATTCTATGTCGGTGATATAACTATCTTCTCCGATGGCTTCAAAATGGAATGTGGAACTGGTTTTGGGGTCTATTCCGATAGGCACTGAACGGGTTAAACAAATTACGTAACAAGCAGCACGTATGATGAAAACCAGAAATCTCTTGGTCAAATTACCACTGTGGCATAGAAGGAAAGGAAAAAGGCGGACGAATTGCCACTAATGGGATCGGAGATATCTAAAGAATAGACGATAGGCTATACATGCGTCCCTACAAGGCTACTTTTCCAAATTAGAAAAAGCAACATAGAATTCAACAAACCGTAGGTCGTTCAACATACCTGCTGCCCGAATTTCTAAACTGCTGTGTCTGCGGTGGACAGCGAGAAAACCAAGGAACTACTCGAGTTCAACAAGACAACGATCCTAACGGGACAATGCGTAATTGGCAATTTCGCTGACAAGCTTAGTCTGCCAAATCAAGATTACTGCAGAAGCTGTCAGGATGTGGAAAAACCGGACTCGGTGTAAGTGCCCTATACTTCACAACAGACGCCATCGGTTTTTGGTTGACAAAACGTGTAAAGATATGGGCATGTTCGCAAATTTGCCACTGAGCAGTTTCAGCCCAAAATCGTTGTGATTCAAACACACCATTAACATGTCATGACAAGAGGGTTAACTTGACCTAGCTACCCGCTAGCCTAACCTAACGTAATACTATAAACTCATTTCAAGATGTTCCATCAATGTTGTTATATTGTATGCAACGTGTTTTAAAAACCTTTATTTCAACCATTTTACATGTTTAGTGCAGTGTCAAAAAAAAATTATTCAAAGTGAGCGTTTTCCGCGCCGACGCTTGTTTACGCATTGCCTTTAAAATTATCACTTTCAAATACATGTATTCCATCTTTTATAGGATGCTGCGCAGAGACAAGTGCGTCGAATGTGTTAATAAATAAGTCTTCGAATTTTCATTTCAAGAAAAGTGTTGGAGAGTTGCATAGAATTCTTGTTGATGAACATAGTGATCATGCTCTGTTAGAAGCAACATGCAACATGGTATCGGCGATTCAGAACGTGGAAGATCATCAATTAAGTTTGAAAATGCCGAATTTCAAACAATATTTTTGAAAATGACACTTCGGGTCAGAAACAAATGCCAGAAATGTTAAATATTGCACAACAAAAATTGAGAACTTGGGTGAGTAATTGGCTGCTTAAAAGACAAGGAGTTTATTGGCGTGGAATCCCCAAGTTGCCTGAAATATGGAAATAACGTGGCCAATACTTGGAATACTCTTCCATATAAAATTCGTTCTTTATTTTCACAAAATAGGCGGTTATTTCATACCAGTACAACGAGATTAGTTAAATCAAATTGACCTGGTTGTTTTTAATATATTTTCAATAGCATGCGGCTAATTGTTTTGTTGTTTAAAAGAACAGCACACATACATCTGAAAGATGTCAGATCAACATACGGATAGTTCAGCTAAGAGCAAATTCTGTTTGTAATGTGTTGAGCGATTCACTGACTATCTACCACTGTACGGATGTTCTCTACGTAATTAATAAATATCCTTTCCTGCACGCAGTCGAGATTTGTATTCAATTTCAATTTTTAGACAGATAAAAGTGTTGGGAATCGTAAGAAGATCAGATGGAGTCAAGTATTTCTTACATGGTCCTAAGAAACCGAAGCACTTGAATGTTTCTTTCGACACTCTTAAAATGTGTAATGTAATGCGAGTAAGTCATTCATACTAAATCTTTTCACCTCAATTGCCATTAAAGAAATATCAGTGACTAATACAACCGTCATCTGCTAACAATAAAATAGGATTAGAAGTTTGAGAGAAAAGATCGCTAATGAAAGACAGAAATAGAGTTGGAGATAGATGAGTTTAGCCTTTAGCTCTTAATGTTCCAATACTCACATCAAAATATTAAAAAATTTTACTCGCTTGCGTTTTGCCAGACCGATATTTGCAGAGAATACAATAATTATATATATCAGTTTAAAACATTCTAATATATATGGTTAATACTTTTAGAAATGCATTATTTTAGTAAATTAAATAAAAGTTATACAGAAAATAACATTTTTAAAAATATGATACTAGTTTTTCATTTCAGTTTTTGTGAAATAATACTAAATTCATAAGAGATCCTTCAATATCAGCCTTAATTGCTCTTTGTCCATTTTAATCTATACATATATATCTGCTATTAAACTATCAAAAAATTAATGAAGAAAAAAAGAGTTTTTATAAGTTTTCAAAACATAACTTACGCAAATCTGATACGACAACAAATGATCAATTTAAACCATGGAAAAACAACTAAAATGGGAGATAAGATGTTATAATCTAATTTTGAAACACAACAATGCACCTGTACACAAAGTAAGACCGATTCAGGATAAAACCAAATAATAGCCGGGGAGTTGTTATCCCACCCGCCGTATTCACCAGACTTGCCTCCTTCCGTCTATTATTCGTTTTATTGGCATGGCATCCTTAAATTGCCGGAAAGATGGAGATAATTTGTAGCTAGCAATGAATTATACTTTGAACGATTGTATTTTCGAATACTTCTTACCTACAATGAAATAAATCTAATAAGAACAAATTATATTTATCAAACGTCAGAAATCCTTTAAACGGCTACACATGAACCTGAGAGTCTATAATTATGGAGAAATTAAATCATACATAATACATACATACTTGTATGTATATATCGCATATGCATTGTATCGTAATATTTGTTACTGGTTACTGTCATATTTGTAAATGCTTGAGTACATCGAAGGTAGCAAAATTTACTTTTAAGACTTCAACTTTACTCAAAGTGAAAACTGCAATGTATGTATATAAAATGAAATAGGAAAACTCAATCCAATAAAACAATACAATTTCTACTTACTGTTGAAAGAAGAAATACGGTGACATTAAAAAAGTACTTAAATACTTAGAAAAAATAATTCTATTGTTCATACAAAGGGAAGCAGACTCCGGCTGCTTGCATCGTGTATCTGTAAGATAAAATCAAAAATTGAAATTAAATGTGTTTCTATTAAAGATGCAAACTGAAGATTTTGCAATTTTACCCCTCTAGACAAGTATCATATCCACTAACAACACATCATGGTCATGAAAGAAATCTTTTTTTCTTTTGTATTCATACGCTGAAATGTTTTTTTTCTGTTTTTCTTAAAGGACTTCAACAAGTTTTAATACTTAAACCCATACATGGAAACGTGCAAACACACAAACACTCATACTCACTTTCAACATAATTTTTGAATAATTTTTGCAAGACAACCTAAATAAAACAAAACATAAAACGAATCCTTTTTCAATGCTCCAAAAATAAAAGAATAATGACTGAAAAATAATGAATTTTATACCAGCTGCCGTTAGATTTTTTGCACTCAATTAAAAATCCATATTTGATAAGATTATTAAATAAATATTAAAAATAATAAATTAATTCGTAAAAAAAGAAAATTTTTAAGTTATAAAAAATATCTTATTTGAATGGCATTAGAAACGTCATTTAGCAAGAACGACTGACGTCGAGAGTTTTTATGTATATTTTCTGGATCCACTTTATAGCCGGGGTTTTACGCATCTGAATTTTAATCAAAACATTGAGATCGAACAATGATTATTTACTTACTAAATAGCTATTAACAACCCCTTTATCAGATTTCGGCTTCCGATTTATTTAACACATCCTTCCAGGCGCCACTGACTCTTGCATGCCTTCACTATTTAGTCACACCAATCGATGACAGGATTTCCTCTATTTAGTCCGTTCACTAAACCGACTTCCGTTAATACCCGCATCAAATACGCGTCTCGCCGCGTATCCGATATCCGCCGCATATTCCTACTCATTTACTGCCAGACCCATCTTAAAAACTCCTGGTCAATAGCGCTAAACACACCTGTAACTTTTCGCTTGGTACGCGTTATGATGTCAATATCGACATCGTGCACAAGGAACTGGAAACTTTTGTATCTCATTGTTGGTCACTAGTAATTTAAACGTCAATTCAAATTGATATTTTTAGAAGATCACAACAACGATATCTAAAAACTAATTTTTTTTTTTGAAAATTAGAATTTCAATTTGATAAGAACGAATATTAAAGTCTAAAATATATAAAAAAGTGATTGAAATCTACATAATGCTGCTGAGATGGGTTGTGTAACAATGTTCAATGGCTGTTGGCTTCACTCAAATCGACTTTTCAATCAACTTCTCTTATATAGCATCATCTACAGTGGTGGCGTTATAATTAGAAACAATGTTTCTGGAACAGAGTTCTCTGGAGTGACGAATCTAAGTTTAATTTGTCCCAATCTGATGGGAAAACGTATGTAAGATATCCTCCAAACAAAGCCTTTGATCCCAGGTACACAGTGAAAACTGTAAAATAAATTAACAAACATACATGTTGCTAAGTCGTTTCTAATTATAAGGCCACCACTGTAGGTCCTCAGTTGAATGAAAATCAAAATATTTACGAAACAATTTTTCATATTAAAATCATGCTGTACACTAATCACAATTGTATACTAATCGCTGCATAATATCTATACATATGCATATATATGTAATCATTATAGCCCTTCATTCAGTATTACGACCACCACCTATACTGTGCATAAATTTTATACATTAATGGTGGAACTTACAGTATAAAGTCGACACCGAACGACGATTTCTTGAGAAACTTTTCGTTGCAATTTCACTTACTCTCAAATTTTTTGCCAGAAATCTGCTGGAAGGAAGTCGTAGAAGAAATATTTTTTCATATTTCGTTTCGTTAGAGATGTCCGACTTGGGATTTAAACCGAGGCCTCAGGTTAATAAGCCTACACACTACATACTAGACTATGGCGGGACGCAATAAAAATCGTAAAACATTAAATATGACAACAAATTATATTAAAAAAATCTCAGTAAGTGTTAAAGCAAAAAAAAAAATTGAGACGAAAATATAATTCATGTTACTAACATCCGTCCATGAATATTCATAGGGCTAATTTAATTTAATTTGGCTAATTGACAAATCGCAAATGTGGTGACATTAGGTTTTCATAGTTGTTATATAAACTTTATAACAATTAATATTGAAATAAATGTTAGAATTTTTATTAAGTTTGATGAAATTGGGTTCAAATAGTGAAATGATACATACATACATACATAATTGGTCATTACAAAAGTTTTAGTCAGTATTACTACCTCGCTTCTCACACCACTTATGTTATAAATGTTAAATTTTATACATGATTGGTGGGATCTACAAATTAAAGTCGACTCCGGACGACAGATTTTTTGAGAAACATTCACGGCAATTTTATTTACTCTCAGAGTTTTTGACAGAAATCAACTGAGAAGGTGTAGTCGAAGAAATATTTTTTATTCGTTTCGTTCAAGGTTCGAACCATGGTGTCACGTCTAACAAGTCAACACACTACCTACTGGACTACGGCGACTCTAGTAAAATATTAATTTTGTATTATCGCGAATATTAAAATTCGTCAATAGTTAATGTAAATGCTCTTCAATTTGGTGAAGATCTGTCTACATTTAATTATGCGAAGGTGCATATTACCTTTAAATCATTCGCTTTAACATAACCTTTCAACGCTTACGGTATGCGAAATATGAAGAAATTGTTTAATTATGATAAAAAATCTTGAATTTCCGATTAAGAAAATTCAATCCTTGTTGGCAATCCTTGTTTATTCACATATTTTTATGTGTGAGTTTTAATATTGTGTGTGCATTCAAAAGGTATTACGAGAATAAACATTCGCTGCTTCATGTTGTAGGACAGCTTTTCATATTCTTCTCTTCAATACTACATCCAACGCAATTTTACGGGGTAAAACTTGTGGTTTTAAAGAGGACATTGGCGCAACAAATATAAGCAATTGGGGGTATATAGCAGTATGTACATATATAGTATCGTAGTATATATTTCCATGTTATGATAGCAACATAAAAATGTGTCGGCAGAATATAGCGGATACACGTATAGCATTGAGTGTGTGTAGAAATATTATTAACAGTTATATCTTACTAGTTACCACAATTATAAAAACATCATTCGGGTAAATTTATAAATTTTAACTTGTACAGTGCATATACTTTGCCAATCACTGCAATTTTACTTTGATATTGTCGCGATATATTTCTAGATGAGTTATAAAAGCCATTTAATGTCGGTATTGGGATGGCAATAAGCAAAATAAAATGAAATTCTAAAATTCAAATATAAAAAAGTAGGCCGGCTAAAACGATCTGAGATTGATAGAGGACTTACAACAGCGAGTTATCGACTCAATGCCTATGACTGCAATAGAAATAAAGTTAAAAAGATTTGAAGAAAATATTAAAGCTAACATTAAAGAAGACGTAGAAAAGGCTGTAGAAGGCTGAAGAATTTCAAGACAATGGCAGAAAAAGATAAGCAAGGAATTCAAAGAATTTGGAAAAGAAGCCGAGGGCGGGGAAAAGGAAGCAGGAGGTGCTGGAAACGAAGTTGAATGCTTTGGGAGCAATATTGATTACTTTGCGGAGAGAAGAGCGTGAAAAAACAACTATATTGGGGAACTTTCTATCTCAGAGAAAATGCGGAGAAGAAATTCGCTGTCCTCAAAACCATCAAGGACAACCATTGTGCTTAAAGTTGGAGTTGGAATTATTCGATATATGAATTCCCTGTTCCAGTTGTAATATGCCTCTATCTGTTATTAAATTAGAAACTAAACTAGAAGAGACGAAGTGGTGGAACGATTTAATCCGCGAAAAGTGGCAAGTGGTTAACAAAACAATTAAAACATGCATATCTTGCGGAATACCGGTTAACTATGCACAATTCGCATCTACCTAGTTTGTATTCTGCAGTAAACTTAGGTAGACTTAAAATTGTCTCAAACATAGACCAACAATAGGTGACAATTTTGAATACGAGGAGTAGTCAACGCCGAGCAACGAGCAGTCCTCAACAAAGCAAGGGGCTGTCTTCCGAATTACGTACCTACAGTAACGCTGTTTATAAAGTAGTCAAAAAATTAAATGATGTGGTGTAAGTTTAAGGGCATTATAACCCGATATTTAAAAAGAAGCCGCATGCGTCGGGGATAGCAATAACGTGTCTATTCCGGGCGGCTATGCTTAAAGGGCTATGCTGTTACAAAGATTAAAAACGAACTAAACAAGACTCAGACAAAAAACAAATGCACACATTGTACGGTACACAGAATTACAGAAAGAAATGCATTGGAAATTTTGTAAGAGATAGCAGGATAAGACAGAGCAAATTCAGCGAAGAGCGGTGCTCTCTGTCAGAGTTGTATTAAAAAGTGCAGTGATACTAAACACCGAAAAGATTGATAATACTTGTCATGAATAAAATTGATAGCGCACTGCTAGCAACAGAAGTGTTATTATTTAGATAAATAAATGTAATAAATAAAGAAACAAATAACAAAATTACTTTTTATTATAATTGCAATCATCGAATCCATTCTTCCTAATATTGTTTTACTAATACTTAAATAACTATTTTATTCAAAAAAGGACTGTTTGATGCATTCTTATCCCATTCGTCAAAAATAAATTCATACAATACTTTAGCTATTAAAAGAAAAGAAAAAATACAATTTATTACTAATTAGCTGTCACTATCTGCAAATATATAACATTCTGTGAATATGTATTTACTCCCAGATGGAGTCATTTTTCGTTGCTTTTATAGACGAAGTAGTCTCGTAATGAAAAAAATTGCCTGGTGAGATAGGTTGTGTAGAATGCAGTTAAAACATGGATCACTAAAGTATGCCCTTCAGAAATTTCAAAAACCTTAACTTCCTGCAACATTTACGGTAAAGAGGCATCCAGGAAATTGTGAGGAACAAACTGGAGTGTTACCCAGTATTATTATCATCATCGTCATCATCATCATTATCATCATACTCCTTATTGCAAAGATGAGTTATGAATTGTCTCATATATACAGTCATATCACTTTTATATCATTTAAATGTGTGTGTTTGTATTTCCAACTTTTCTTCCTCTTTTGTGGTTGTTGTTAAAGTAAGTGGAATGGTTGTTTATTTGTATTGTTCTGCGAAGTTCACATATGAGCGCGTATGTATGTACATTGTACATGTTAATAATTCCCACACACAACTAAACAATCCTTGCGGGTATAAAGTTTTTATGAAAGTGCTTCAGAATTCAGTTCTTTTTTGTTTTTCTTTTTGCTGAAATTGTAGAAATTTTTGAGTAATTGCTAGAAGAAAACATGGAAAGAAATTAAAATATTCCTCCTTACAGGGGCGCAAGTTAAAAGTTGTGACACATTTTTATAGAACAACCATTATTTATTTATTTATTTATTAATTACAATACAATAACAAATTATATTCTAATTATATAAGAGCTGAGTAACTTTGACCATATGCTCGGTGTAGTGTCGCAGACCAGAGTCTCTGGTAGGAACCGAACACACGACTCTCACGCTAATAGTCTAGCACACTACCCACTAGACTACCAGGGCACCCACAACCATTAACATTTGCAGATTTGTTTAAGAACTAAGTATTTTTTTTTAGCAACAAAATGTAATATACTGAGTCTAAGGGCCATTATTACAACTTGTCGTTAACTAAAGAGAGGGTTTTAACGGGCAGATAAATTGTTTTTCGTTATTATGAGTACCCAATAAGATAGAAGTCATCGTTAAGCTAAAGGGAGGATCATCCTACCTTTAACATTTAAAGGTCATTTTATGTTTGAACTTGCCATATTATATATTATTTTCATTATAGCAGCTTCAAATTTAAACAAAATGAGCATATACAACAAAAAAAAGAAGCCCGCTGTTGCCACTGTGTTAAAAAAAAACTTGTATAATTGAGTAGTTTTATCGCTATTGCTCCGGCACTGCCATATTTTTGAAAAATTTTATCTGTAAGTTGTAATAACGAAAATAAGTTAAAGGTAACTTTACAGTTCTCTTTAGCTAAAGGTACCTTTAACTAAACCCAAGTTTAACGGCAAGTTGTAATAATGGCCATAATAATTGCAAATTTACAGTAACACATACCTTCTGATTTTGAAACTTTTAAATAAATTTGGGTTAGATTAAGTTTGACGAGTACGATAGTGACAAAATGATAAACACACTGTGATAGCCGTTTAAGATATAGACAAACTATTCTTCTAACAAAGGTTTATTTGACTTCGGTTCTATCTGAACCAAAGTAAGATGATATCAAATTCGATGATATCAGTACTGATTGCTATCACACAAGACGCACGTTCCCGAAGTATTTTATATCCATGGTGTTTTATTGCCAATTGTGAGGAGAGCTACACTTGATTATGCGATAATAAAATACGTGACGGTTAATTTATTTTCAGGTTAAGTTACAACCAAATATCCGAAAATAGGTATTCAAGATTTGTTCTAGAATGAAACTTTTCTTTTTAATTGTGTTTGACGTTTCTGTTTTAACGGTGCTGCGACTCGATTTGTGCAAACCTACGTTTGGATGCGAATGCTAGGTATTCAAATCCATGCTCCTCACGATGCTGCGCACTGGCAAGATCTGACCGAGTTCATTGGATTAAATATGAGCGCTTTGTGTTACGGAATTTGTCGTATTTTTTATTGTGTCTCTTTATTTATTTCCAATTCTCTTTCGGGGTTACCAAATATGGGGAGTGCTCTTCCTGATTATGCTATAAAAAAATTACTTGGCGGTTAATTGATTTAATTTATTTTGACGTTGAAGTTATATTGTAAGTAACAGAAAAGTCCTTTTTAGGAAGGGAGTTTCACATACGGATAGCGCGGCTAAAGAATAAATTATGTCTGTTCTGTGTAAAGCAGTGTGCGATCCCCTGGCAAGTCGACCACAGACGGATATACGATGGGAGAAGACAAGTATCTAATAAGAAAAAATGATGGGTACCCTACCTTTCTGCACGAGGTCGAGAAACATAAAATAAATTTAGAGACTCTGGCCCCTATATGAGAGTTGCATGTGATGTAAATAATAAGATCAGATGAAGTGAAATGTTTCTTACATCACCTTAAGAAACCGAGGAATTTTAATTCTTCTTTCCACACTTGCTACAGATGAGGCAAAGTTATTGCTGGGCTTGGGTGTCAATAAACAACATTGGATCTTTCATGCGTTAAAATCAACTTTATTCATTCGACTCCATTTTCGCCTCAATCCCCAAAGCACACGGCCTATCATTAAAAGAATAATATTAATTTTTATTGTATCTTCATTTTTATGAACTAATAATAAATGTTCAAATTTTAAATCTAAAGTTAATAAATATTGATGTCCAGCCAGTGCCAGACAAAAATTCTAATTTTCAAATGTTAATAAAAAAATAATATAATGCATAATTTGTGAAGAAATCATCTGAGTTCGATGGTGTCCCTCCTTCTCAAGCGGGTATGTCCACGATGTTGTATGATGTTTCGAGCGAGAGGATTTGGATGTATTTCCAGCTTCTTTAAATATTTGGTCACATATTTTGAGATTTCGCTTTTACTCAGTGGGACGTCAAGGTCTTTATGAATATTGCTGTTTTTAATATACCAAGGAGCGGCAGTTATCATTCGTAGGATTTTATTTTGACGGCGTTGTATTTTTCAGTATTAGAAGCAGAAGCCGTGCCCCATAACTGGATACCATAACTCCAAATTGGCTTCAATATAGATTTGTAGAGCAAGAGTTTACAATCGAGGCTAAGAACGGAATTTCTACCGATAAGCCAATTGATTTGGACCGCTTTCAGTTTCATTTGGGTCAGTTTTGTATCGATGTGATATTTCCATGTGAGACGTCTATCCAAGTGAATACCGAGATATTTAGAATGAGTATCTTGCCGCACCCTCTGGTTGTTAATACTGATGGGTGGAAATGTTTCTTTCCGTAGGGTAAAGGTGATGTGGACGCATTTTTGTTCATTGATTTTAATTCCCCATTGATTAGCCCATATCTCCACCGGGGTAGCATGGTGCTGTAATTGACTTGAGGCATCTTTTGGATTTTTGTGGGTGCAAAGAAAAGGCGTATCATCAGCAAAAGTTGATGTGTGTGTAATACTGCTTGTTGGCACATCTGCGGTGTATAACAAATATAAAATTGGTCCTAGGATACTGCCTTGTGGAACGCCAGCCTTTATAAGTTGAGGGCAAATTAAAAAATCTTCTTCTTTAATTATGAATTTTCGATCGATAACATATTTGTGGAATAGGTTGAAAAAATTCAATGGTAAAATCTGCTTCAATTTCGCCGCCTACATGCTATATCATCTAAGCAATTGTGCCATCTATGATGTATTAAGGCAGGCGTATTTCGCAATTGCAGAGTCGCACATTAGGCATGGGATTGCAGCATGGGGATGTGCTACCCACTGTAGATTACTACAAAAAACTCAGGATCGACTATTAAAAATTCTAAAAAAAAAATCAACGCTTAAACATAAACAATAATAATTACACTGCGAGTAACATCATCAATAATAATAGCATGGTCAGCAACAACATAGTTAGCAACAACAGCTTCATTAACAACAACAGCAGTATCATCAACAACAATTTTAATAACCATACAAATAACATTATCAATACATTAAATACAACATACACTGTAACAACCATAGGATCAACATTATCGATACCAACAACTTCTTGCACAACATCTACACAAACAACAGCAACAGAATCTACAACAATGACAGTCATAACAGTACCAATAGCAACAATATTAGTACCCACAACTACAACAACAATAACAATATCGCCAATGGATCCAGATACCTCAATAACAACAACAGAATAGTCAACAATACAGTTCAAAATAGTAGCCTAGCAAAGGAGCAGCGTATATTAAATATTAAATCTATTTTTTATACAACATTAGCAACAGAATTCTATAATGATTCAAGGTTTCTCAAAAAGATTGATCATCAGCACAACACGAGGCGAAGAGCGAGAGGTAGATTTAAAACTGGTAGCTTCCATAATAATTACGGCAAAAACACATTAGAAGTAACTCTGCCAAAAATTTTCAATATCTTACCAATAGAACTTTTAAGTATTCAGTACAAACAAAAAAGAAAAAAACCTTTGAAAAACTTTTTCGTAAGCTCGCAAGATTAACTTATGTTATTTCATTTTATTTTGTATAATTTTCACTTTTTTTCCATTTAGTTAGTATTTTATTATTTACTTTTTATTCTATTTATAAATATCACTTTTAGTGGCAAAACCTATTTATTTAATACTTCTGCAGACAAGCTATATTGCTTCGCGGAACTAGTAATTAATAAATAGTAATGAATTAATAATTTTAGTTTCTTTTTTTATTTTATTTTAATTTTGTTATTATTTCGATATTTATTGTTATAATTTTAAATCGTAAACCTAATACAAGTTGTATAAAACATGAAGTAAATAAATAAATAAAATAAAATAAAATAAAATAAAAAAAATAAAAAAAAAATTAATTTAAATTAAAAGAGAAAGTTAAAAGTTAGAGAAAGCAGATCGTTAATGAAAGTAAGAAATAGATTTGGAGATAGAACAGAACTTTGTGGTACCCTTGAGTTTAATCTGAACTTATATAAGGGAATCATATCTATAACAACCTATATAGTGTGATCCTAATGCGTAACCACCAATATCGAAAGTAGTAATCTAGGATAGATGGCTAAAAGGTTAGCTGTGTCAACAGGGATAGTAAATGAACGGTAGTATCCCTTTAAATGAATTACCGAAAGCTCTTTGGGAAGCAAAGAGCTTTAGTTCGAAGATACTAGTCGTAAAGAGCTTTTCGCGTCTCGGTACTGTTGAACAGACCAGCTTGTTTACAGTTGTTGTTTTGTCAATTTCTGAATGCCTCTTCTCCAGATCGGTCAGCAAGTTTAAACTTCTGATTAAACCAAAATTTGTGACTTGACTTAAACAAAATGGTTTTCGTAGGGATTTTTGTGTTGGAATCAACGTCTTGATTGAGGGAGCACTTTCCAACTGAAATACCTGTAGAAATCATTGAGCTCAGTCCAACGCGTCCTTTCGTAGGTGACGGTGAAACGAAACAAAGATTAGAGAACGAAGAGGAAGCATAAATTGTGTAGTTATCTAAGTTTCCTTCACTTTAGACTTTTCAGGCTGTGAAGTGAGAAAGAAGTCGAGGGTATTAATGTGGTCCCCTTCAACATATGATATGGGAGGTTGTTGTGCGCTGCGAATATCTCAATATATTATCATTCTAAACATGCGTGGATCGTATGGTGAAGCCAGAGGAGTTGTGAATATTTAAACAACAATATCACTGCTCGGGAAACCCTCAAGGATTCTAGATTTGAATCCTAGAAGAAATATTGTTAGTGTATATGTATGTACGAGTATATGTTAAGTTAATATTTATAATCGGAGTAAATATGTGTGCCACTGTTTCGATTGCCACTAGGGACTCTAGATGTTTATTATTCGAATAAATACCCATCACGTGGCACAACCCTTTCGCATAATATATTGATACTTACCTCGATAGATGCGTGATATGGAAATTGGACATAAAACCTAAGTTGCAGTTGCTAAGTAAGCACAAATTAATTGGCTACTACTTTGAAATTTATGGCAAAACAAAACATGTATTGCGGCGTGTTACAGTCGCACGGAGGTTCATTAAAAACTCGAGTATTAATAAGGACCTTAACGTGTCAACGGTCAAAGCAGAGATTGCAAAATTTTTTGAAAATTACTGGAAAAAGCTAAAACTCTACTCAAATTCTTTGGCTCGAAACATTTTGAATTACAGCTGTCACTTTCATACAGTTTAGCAATTGCATTTTCTGGTGTAAAAAATTGGGTTTTCTTATTACAGTTAAGTTTTAATAACTTATTGTTATAAAGAAAAGAAATGAAAAATAAATATGTATGTGGTATGTACATATGTTTACCTAAGATAGTCTTTAAATTTAAACACTTTTAGGAAATCATAAAGTTGTGTACTTTCGTTCGGTAGTCACCTCTGCGCTCTGGTTAAGTATGTCTCCCCCTTCTTTCCAATATTTTAATAACAATTTTTGTTAATTTTTTTTTTTTTTTTAATTCCCAGAATGCATATGTAATTAAAAAGTCAAAACCAAACCACGACTCATTTAATAAAAAATAAAAGTTGTCTCGAACATATTGTTCTCTGGATACAATTGTTGATCTCAAAGGATGAGTACTTGGAAGTAACCATCCATACTGCATTCAGGCGTCCTGCAGTTATGCCATTAATTCCAGTTGTTGGTTACTTGGTTTGCATATCGTTTTTTTGCATCATTATTTAGAGCTCAATGTGGTCAACTACATAGAACCATTTTGCCTTTCATTAATAATTTTTTTTATCTATTTACACAGTGAAAATTAAATCAAGTTTTATTGTGCACAGTTAACCAAATATACTTATTAAAAAAATTAAATCAAGTTTAAACTCAAATGATAGATGGTCACATGAAGCACTGTGATATACATATATGTACATACAGAAAGAAAAAAATGTAATAACTTAGGGATTGCAATTTTACAATGGAAATATTTAAGAAGGAGCAGCAGGAATGTATAAAAATTATTGAAAGAAGCTGAAAAAAAATAAAATGGAAAACAAGTAGAAAAAAGATTAACACGGAAATGAGATAACAAACCTGACATGTAATGGGAAGTACTTGCTGGTAAAAAGACGAAGACAATAAAGTTCATTACAACTGAAGTTGAATGTCTAAAGCAAAATATTTTAAATAAAGTATTCAACAATAAGAAAAAATATTCAGCAAGTAGAATAGGACAAATAGAACAATAAGAACAATAAGTGTCAAGTGAAATCAATATTCCAAAATTGAATTCAAAGAAATCAAGGGCAGGAAGTATTACAAAATATTGAGGAATAATTTGAAATATTGGTAGAAAAAAAGAAGAGTATGATGTAAAGATGTTCGAGGTGTATAAATTATTTTTGCCATACAAACATCGGTGTTATTACAAAATATGGTACATTGATGTCCTCTATGCATCAAATAATTTTTGCAACAAAAGAAAACTCAGAAAACAGAATGTACTTATTATTGCGTAAGGCATCCAGACGTTTTATTGTACTGTCCTCAACCTATGTAAGTTATTCCCTCAACCTATAAAGGCTGTCTCTCATAATCCTCTTGCCCTAGCAAACAGGATAAATATCCATGTATTTCCTTCTGAGATGGTCTGGTCTGGTGATTCTTGGAAGCTACGATGACCGGTAAAATTCCAGTCATTATGCTCAACAAAGTTTACATTGTTCCAACCTCGTTTGACCTGAGAAGCGCTAAAGCTTCTCCTCACCTCACAACAGTGTTAATCTGTTGTGAAGTTTATTTCTTTAATTGAAAACGCAGCGGTCGCTTTGACTCTGATTTCTGAGTAAATACACACATCGCTCCTCTTTTTATAGTGTTTTTTACCGGTGAAACAAGAAACAAAACTGATTTGGTGTTTGTATTACTGAGTGACGTATCAATTTGTTTAATTCAAAATGATTACAGTTGTCCCTTAAGTTTTTGTGAAAAATTTCAGAGACACCAAGACAAAACGGCTTGATACTCGAAACAGACATAAAAATCTGTATGTGCTGACAGTCAAAACTAAGATTCGAGTATAAAAGAGGTGCATATATTGCAGCTGTCATTACATACAAAAATTGTATCCTCTTTATGTCTAGTTTTTAAGATTTGATTACCTGTTGTTTATTCAATTTAAAGTGGAAGGCTTAATAAATAAATTGCAATCTTTATATTAAAGAGTTCAGTCAAAGATGTCAGAAAATGAGAGGTCAAAAACCACTGTCTCTTCATGATGATAGCACTGAGGTGAAATACAGTCGCCTCCTCCTCAAAAGCACAGCTCTTACAAAAGCCATTTCACGGAATGCCGAGTCCTTCGGCATGCCTAAAAGAGGACAATGGTTTGTAGAAATCGCGGTTGTGCAATGGATGGCCATGGGATTTAGACACAGAAATGAGTCTGTCGTCTTTTTATCCATAGGCGTCAACCACAGTCTTATCATATTGCATGTATCCTCCATTGTCAACGAGATGAAGCATCCCTGTAATAAGTGCAGATATCCAAATCAACTGATTTAATTGGAATACTTCCGCTCTGTATCTATGCTCGTCAGCAATGCAATTTGCATTGATATCCTTATGTCCCAGAACTCATCCGAATCAAAATTCCGTCAACTAATAGAAAAAAGATTTTCAGCATATCTGGCATGAAAATACTTTTTGTGTCTGAAAATCAATTTGTTACTTGATATACAATGTAACAATGTGTGCCACTAAATTTAAAAACAAATTAAAATTTTTTGGCTCATGAATATGAAAAACGACCGCACGTTTTATTTTATCAGTCTGGTTCTTGCAATTTTTTTGATTAGAATTGGAATAAGTTAACAACGACAATATGTTCTCTTTTTTCATTCCCATCCCCATGATTTTAATTTTGGAAGGAAAATGCAATCAAAGAATGTAAATATGTTTGGAGAGAGTTTTTCGATTCCCTAACTTACACAACCATTTTTAGATAAACAAACTCCATTTACATACACAAGCATTTTAGTGTAAATACCTCAATGATTTCAATTTGTCACTCATTTACTAAAGTCTCAAAATGTATGGATGTTGATTTATTCAAGAGAACAGAATTTTATAATTTTAAAGTTTCTGCACATTCAGATGGTTAAAACCTATTATTTTGTGTAACAATAAATTATTGGAATATCTTCTGACAATACTGTATATACATATATTGTTTGTCAAATATACATACATACATACATACATATGCATATAAATTTTATTGCGAAAATGTTGTTTTAGCTCTATACGACGTTAAAACGAATAAGAAAAGAATTTAAGGCAATTAATATTTTGTGTGCCATTAATATTTTATGTAGCCACCGTTCGCGTTAATAACAGCTCGCAGGGAATCGACTTACAACTGTCATTGATTTTTCGAATGTCTTCTGGCAGTACTATTTAAAAATTGATAGGCTTTAGTCCTGGACTCTGAGATGAAGTATCCAGCAATTTACTACAATTGAAATTAAGCCACGTTCCCACTGGAAACGTTTAACCTGGTAAAATTTTAAATTAATTAACTATAATTAATTAATAATAATTTAATTTAATTACCTGCAATACTTACTTTACTCTGCTGACAAATCGCACTTCCATATATTGACATTCTTCTACACAACCAGGGTGTTTTAGAAAAACAGAATGCAACTGAATATACAGTCGCAAATCATTACCTTATTATTATGGATGCGAATTATGTTGTTAGTTTCCAACACAAATTTCGACTGCTTAAAAGTTAATTTTGTTTTTAAATCTACAAATATTGAAAAATTAATGTCAAATTTAAATAATTTCCTTAATTTTTACTTCCAAGCTTTTTGATGTTTACCCAGTCTTCAGCACATCTAGTAACCCGCCTGTTGAGAAATTATTATTGTTTTTTGGAGGAAAGCATTGGAGATGAATAAAGAGTCGTCATTCTAGCTATGTGGCTCCAGAAAAAACAATAAATAAATGAAAAATTAAAAAATAAAAACACGATGAAACGAACTCTAAATACACGAGTACCCATCATAATGGTCCCTTTAGTAAAAGTTCATGCAGTCTACCATGTTGTTTATATTTTCCGCTTTTGTTGGTTTTGTGTGAAGCTTCAACTGTATGTATATGCATGCAAACGTGTGTGAATAATAACCCACTTGTCCATAAAAGTCTTAAATGTAATCATTTTCTCAACATTTAAAGGTTTCGTGTTAAACTTCTATAACATCTAACTTAAGGTGTTATATTGGAGACTCTCTGATATATGTATATTGTGATGAATGAAATCGTCTAAAGTCATAGGCCAACCGCAAGCAAGTTAAGGAAGGTTCAAACATCAGTATAATAAACAGCAGCCTTAAGTGTGTCACCAGCATTTAAAACTGTGTAAAAAATCGAAGTGCTGAGCGAAGAAGGCTCAATTTGATAAAACCAAATGAGAGGATTTACTGATTACGTTTCGATTTCATTGTGAGAGGTGAAGCAGAAAGAGAACCACCCATGTGGCTAAGATAAGTTAATAACTGTGATACATGGCTTAGGCGGCAAGAAGATATATCTGATATATATTTTTATAAATATTGAAGGGCACCAATTTGGTGCGTAAATGCACTTTAAGAGTGTACCACGTACCATGAAATCTGTTGTTAACACGCAGGATCCATTTGGGCAAGTGAAAGTTTTTCCAATTTGTAGTGCACTAATAACATTTTCATTCTAGTACCTAATTTTAAGACAATGTCCGATCAACCTATTAAGTGCATCCTTAAATAGTACATCCTTAAATAGTACAACCTTAAATCGTATTTTAATTGTAATCTTAAGACGATTCATAAGAGCGTGTTATTTTAATAAAAGTATATTTTTAATGTTTTAATTGGTATTAATTTTTTGTTTGTTTGGTATTTAATTTAGGGTAATGATGAACAAAAATAACAGTTTTAAGTATAAATTACAATGGAAGATATGTCAGGTTAGATTTAATTTGCAAGCACCTCAATATGCACAACTTACTGGGGTCTTATAAAGTATAATAAAGTAAAGTAAAGTAAACTCCCTAATTCGTAGAAGCGGACTACATTAAGATGAAGTAATATTTAAGTCGCCATAGTCTTGTAGGTAGTGTATTGGCTTTTTAGAGGTAAGGCCACGGTATAAACCCCAGGTCAGACATCAAAACGAAATATGAAAAATATTTCTTCGGCGACTATCTCTCAGCAGATTTCTGACTTTCTTCCTCTGAGAGTAAATAAAATTGCCATGAATAGTTTCTGAAAAATTTGTCGTTCGCAGTCGACTTTAAAATGTAGGACTCATGTATAAAAATTAGTGCACACAACATAAGTGGTGTTTGTTAGGTCTTAATCCTGACTGAAGCGTTGTAATGACCTATTATGTATATATATGTAATATTTAACAAGTACGTCACATAAATGTTTCATTTACTTTTGCAAAACTTCTGTTTTTTTACAAATCGTTACAAATTATTTTTGTTATTATATTTTTTATCTTTAAATGGGGACGCAATATTCCACCGGCAAGTCTCAAGAGGTGTATAATACCATATGTCTTAAACTTTTTGAGGAAAGTTTCATCTTAGATTTTAACTGGGTTAATATCAAGTTAGTACACTTCACTATATCAACGTCATTCCAATTCAACAAACTAGTTACTCAAGGAGAGTTTGAAATCGTAATAGCAAGCTGACAATAGAAGATTGTCATATTCTCCTTAACAAATTACAGCATGTCACTTTCTACTTCTTCTGAATCCAAGAATGTATTTATTTGTTACAATACAAATATATCCTAAATATTACAAAAATCATATTCTAATTATTACGAGCTAACTAAATAAGACCTTATATCTAGGTGTAATATAACAGACCAGAGTTTGTGATAAGAATCGAACCCACGATTCTAATATTAGTATAGCATCTCCCTACTCTCGTCAGACTATCGGGGCACGCCGGAATCCGAGAAATTTTAACAATTGATTTGAAATTTAAAACAGTTTTAAATGTTTCTTAACAGTTTCTTCAGAGTTAAAGATACCACGTACGAAGTTTGGTTCATTGTAGTATCGATTTTGACACTTTCAAGGTAGTTCGACGCATTTGTCCAACAAATTTTTTAATGCTGGAAACACATATTGAAGTCGATTTTGATATAACCTTAATGTCTTTATTATTTTTGTAGTATTAATTCTGCACAATATGGTAGTAAGTCTGATTGTATCACGTCATATTATCTTTAACTGATCTAATTTATAGTAAGGCTTGGTAGTCGTACAAAGTACTTAGAAAAGCCTGACATTTAACTGTAAATGTGATGATAGTCCGATATATCCATCTTTTCAACATTTTCATCATTTCCCAACCATATCATCATGATTTGCGCCATCAGGAGAAAGTTTTGGTTTTAGCCCAAAATCTAAAGGAGCAGATCGTGAACACAATGCAAGATGACTTGATTGTGACCATTCTACGATATTCCTAAAGAAACCTTAATTTTTATAAAACTTCTGATTTCAATAAACTGAATGGCTTACAATTTTGCAAAACTTGAATAAAATATTTTTGAAGCAAGAGTTGTTTTCTAAGGTTGACAAACTGGGACTTTTGCACGCTATATGACAAAATAATAAGTTGCGCGTATGTAGCGAGTTAGAGTGGGACAGAATATTAATACGAGTAACGTTTATATGATGCTCGGTTTCTATGCTCCATGGACTCAAAGAAACAATTGTCACAAAGGAATTGCAATGAAAGTAAACAATAGCTCTGGGGGTACCCAGCTGCAAAAAAAAATAATTGTTTTTAACATTTTAAATGTTCATTTCTATTCCCATTTTTGCGTCGTTGTATATGTATGAGAATGTATGCCATGCCTGTGTATACATCACCGTTTAAACCGCCTGTGTATTATTATTACAGTGCATCATAAAGTTGTTCATTTGCCTCGCTTTTAATGTAATTAATTTAAAAATTATTTACAAACATACTATTGACTTCTTATTAATTGTAAACAAATTTATTTTAAAATTTAGGGTGTAAACTATGGCGGAATCGACAAATAATTTGTTTATTTTTTTAGCACACTGTATATGTACTTTAAAATATGAGGGTGGTTTGTTTGGAGTCATAAAAAGCACAACCGTAAAATAATGTTCAAAACAATTGGAATTTCAAATAGTAAAGTATCATACATACAAACGTAAAAAACAATTAAACACGACTGATTTTATTTCAAAAATTTTCTTATTCTTATACTTGTGTTCCTATTTTTAAAAATGTTGCATAAAATTTAATATTTTTAATTTCCCTTTTATTTTAATTGATCTCAAATATTTGAATGCAACAGATACCTGCAAATACTTTCCAACGTATATCCGCCACAGCTTTCCTGGGTGGATCGCATCCGAAATCTCTAATTTTTTAAATTTGCCTAAATCAGACAATGGCATGAGTTATGCTGGTTTTGACAGCCACTGTGGTTTGTATCCTGTTCTCATTCACCAGGTACTTAAGGAAATCTCACAACAAAAAGTCTAACGCGGTTAAATCACAATATCTTAATGAACAGTTCACATGACCACCAAGTGCGATTATTATGCCCTTAAATCGGTCATGCGCAATATCCAATGTGAAACGAGATGATTTGGACTTAGCGCCGTCCTGTTAAAACTACACATTGTTTTAGTCTAGATTACGACGATACCGATCCTTATGGTATCCAAAGCGTCCAATGCATCCCGAAAAGGTCATTGTTTAGTTAGCATTTACAGCTAGTGGAGTCCTTGGTACAAGTTATTCCAATTCAGTTGTAGTGAAAGTCGTCCTTATAGGTAATTTTATCCATTTTTGTGGCAAAAAAAAAATTTTTTTCATTTATATCAAGGCATATTTATTCTATCAGGTGGCCATAAAATTCCAGCTGATGAGTATCGAGTTGTTAAAAAATGTTTTTTTTTCTGTATTTTGTTTCAACTTTATATTCATGTTCAACTCTAGAAATTCTTCTGGATTACTTTCTTAAAACCAATTATATTAAAATTTTTGTAATATCATTAAAAATATTTACTCTTTTAACTCTAAATAAATATATCTTTTAAGCTACAACCAAGATTCACTGTATTTATATTTATTTAAATGAAAGTAATGAATTACCAAAAAAGAATTCGGTTTCTACCATTAGATGCCTAAACTGTGAGAAATAACATTTGCAGCTACCAATTTTCTTGATGGTCATATAAAAGCATGTCCTTTACATAAATCGGTAATGTTGTTAACTGCATGAAATCATTTTTATTTTAAATTTATACGTGCTGCACTATTGTTTAATTTATCATGGATAGATGACATAACAATCATAAGAATTTTCAATATACATTCATATATGTAATTAATAATAATATAATTAATAATAATTATTGTTTACATACATAACATACATAATTGGTGATTACAAGTCAGGATTACGAGCTAGTTTCTCACACCACTTTTATTGTGTGTATTAATTTTATACATGAGTGGCAGGACCTACAGTTTAAAGTCGACTCCGAACGACAGATTTTTGAGTAACTTTTCATGGCAGTTTTTATTTACTCTCAGAGTTTTTGCCAGAAATCTGCTGAGAGGAAGTCACGGAAGAAATATTTTTTTCATATTTTCGTTTTGATGTCTGAACTGGGATTTGAACCCTGGCCTTAGGTCTAATAAGCCGACACACTACCTATTAGACTACGGCGATAATAATTATTTAATTTTGTTTAATTGCTTTAATTAATTTTCTATAGATGTTTGAGGGCCAATTTTTTAACTGGAAGATTACTTCTCAACAAAAACAAAATGCATGTTGTTTTTTGCATTGGTGTAAAATAAAATACGTCAAAATCTATCTGTTTAAAAGGCAGCAAATTAATTAAAAATGTGTATTAAAATATTTTCTTTTATTTCTTTGAAACGAAAATAAATAAATTGACCAGATAATTATGAAGCAATGAATAATGAATTTTAAATTCAACAATAATAAACTATGAAAATATAGTATGGCCTAATAGTACATGAAAATATAATTAACTCTTCAAAAGGTACTCTGTCGAGTACAGTAATATTTTAAGAGATGTTTACAAAATGGATGTGATCCTATAAATGTAAGTCATTAGACGTAATTTTTTTCTCCAATGGGTTCGATAGAAATTTGGATGATTTATGAATTGTCTGTAAAACTGTTAGTCAATCTCGCAATAAATCCACAACTATACTGACATTAATTTGTGTCACACAACTGCAATTAATTTTATAGAAGTATGGTGGTACTCATTGTAGTTATTGATCATACACGTTGTCACCGATATCCAGGAAACATAATTTTTTTATTCGTTCTGTTACCGTTGGCTTTGTATTATACTTTCAATTGTTACGGTTTCCTTTTGTGGCTCCTCTTTGCCATTACATCACAGTACTATTCCATTTGATCTCAGACGGTTATATCTGTTGTCAGTTGTTTATATTGCGACTTTTTTAGTATTTTTTGTTTATGTTTATTTTTCTACATTATTATTTCCATCCTGTTTTTTCATGATTCCTTTTATTTATGTCCCATGGTTGTTGAGAAACAAACAACAGAGAAATCAGTTTCGACTGCTGTATGTGGTTGCGTTACTGCTGATAAATGTATGCATCCTTATCACATACTTCCTTTGAAATCTGTACGTATTTCGTTGTATGTATACCTTGATGAGTTGAGTTTTTTTTTTTTTTGTAAAAGACAAGTCTTTATTTCATTTCATTCCATATCATTTCCTCTCCTTTGATTTTCTGATTTTCCATTCTAAGTGAATAACATTTTGTTCTAGTTCAAGTATGTGTGAATTTTGAAATGTTTCAGAGTTTTATTACAAAATTCAGTTGCATTTAGGCATTGTTGTTGTTAAATTTGCTTTAGTAATTTACTGTAATTTAAATAATAATTGTTCTCGTATAACTTGACTTAACAAATTCAGACAAATTGTTCATATGAATGATACCTAACGTTTGCCTTCTGAGATCATTTGAACATAAGATTTACTTCCGTAGCATTTGATTATCAGCTGACACTATGAAGAAAAAAATAATAGTTCTGAAATCACATCTATGGGCATTATACATATAGTTTATATATATATGTTATATATAGTGCACTCAGGCGCAAAAAATATGGATCGTTTACTACTAGTCTAGTAGGGAGTGTGTTGGCTTTTTCAACATGAAACCGTAGTTCAAACCCCAGCTCAGACATCTCGAAAAACGAAATATGAAAAAATATTTCTTAGGGCCATTATTACAACCTGCCCTTAACTAAAGGGGGGATTTTAACGGGCAGATAAATTGTTTTTCGTTATTATGAGTACCCAATAAGATAGAAGTGATCGTTAAGCTAAACGGAAGATAATCCTACCTTTAACATTTAAAGGTCACTTTATATTTGAAATTGCCATATTATATATTATTTTCATTATGGCAACTTCAAATTTCAACAAAATGCGCACATACAACAAAAAGAAGAAGCCCGCGGTTGCCACTGCGTTAAAAAAACTTGTATAATTGAGCAGTTTTACCGACATTGCTCCCGCACTGCCATATTTTTGAAAAATTGTATCTGTAAGTTGTAATAACGAAAATAAGTTAAATATAACTTTACAGTTCCCTTTAGTTCCCAAGTTTAACGGCAAGTTGTAATAATGGCCCTAAATGTCTAAATTTCTCTTCTCACACATCATTGTTTCATTAAAATAAAACAGATCCGCTTCTAATGCCACAATACAGTCTTAAATCATCACACTCTCACCATTATTTGTCACATTGATAGACAAATGAGTAAAGCAGACCTAATTAATGTTCTTATTATGTCATCTGTGGCCATGAACTTACTGAATGCTTTAGGAAATTAGTAGTGTTTAGGTGGAATAATCTCATGATTATTTTACTTTACCAATGGATAGGGTACAAACTAATGGCTCAATTAATGCTATATTTATATTAAAAATGCTACAATTACATTAAACAAAACTACAAACATTTTCGTTACAGAGCTGTTGATGCATGATATTCTATCGGGAGATAGAATTTAAAAAGCCTTGCTCCTTTAAACTTACGGCTTTCCCCTAATCATTATTATACCACTGGGCCACAAGCCTCAACATACAAGTGAGTCATTCTAAGTGCATACGCAGCTCTTGAACTGTTTCTTATCCTATGATAAAGGTACTATCAAAGTAGATATACCAAGCTTGAGGCTACTAATATTGACACATACTAGGCTAACAAAGAGATCAAAATATTTCTTTGTGACTATAGCCTACCATAGGCTATATTTATAATTTGTGTAATTGTTTTGGTGTGTATTTGTAAAATGAGTCACAATATTAGTGTTTCTTAAATATTTCTACATCGACAATTTGTGTACAACTCAAACAACCTGCTGCAATTATAAATTTTATTTCTTCTTCTTAAAAACCGCTGATGAAGGTTATGCATTTTCAATGGATTACAATATTTTTCAAATACAACTTAGTTTAAAATCAAATACCTATTCCAGCTGTGTGATGAAAAAATTCATTTTATATTGGAATCAAATTGGATTTGGATTTAAAACTAAAATCGAAATTAAATTCACTTCTTTTTACAGAATTTAGTTTAGAATATTTGTATATGCGGTACAATATGTCGCCGTGGTCTAGTAGGTAGTCTGTTGGCTTATTAGACGCAAATCCAGGGTTCGAGCCCCAGGCCAGACATCAAACACAAAATGCAAAAAATATTTCTTCGGTGAGTAAATAAAGTTGCCATAAAAAGTTTCTCAAAAATCTGCCGTTCGGAGTCGATTGTAAACTGTAGATCCCGCCACTCATGTATAAAATTAACACACAACATAAGTGGTGTGAGAAACTAGGCCGTAATCCTGACTGAAGGGTTGGAATGACCAATTATGTATGTACGAGTATGTACACATAATACGACTATGAATTCTTGTGTGCTAACTATGCGTGTATACTGAAACAAAAAGTTATTCCAACTAGCCAAAATTGGTATTTGCTTTATATTTACTGTGAGAATCATTTTCCCCAAAAATACTTCATTATAATTGTTAATAAAAGAACAAACTTTATATAAAAAAAGAAAAAAATAAAATTCATTAGACTGATCATTATTTCTAAGGCAAAATGAATTTGAATTCAGACAAAATATAACATGAAAACTATTATCTTAACAAAGATTTCAACTAAAATAAGCCTTAGCTCTTAATATGGTATGGTATACCATTAAAATTTTTGTTAAAATTTTATTAAAAAATCCAAAGTTTTTCCAATTATATAGGGGTTATCCTTACAGTTTATTTCATCATCAAAATAGATGCAGATGAGTTCATTTTTTACACATACATTACAGCACGCTTATGTACAAATGCATATCGTTAGTATAATTCGCAAAGACGCTAAGTCCACTTTTTTCCAAGATTGAGATTTTAATGCAAAACGATAACAATATAGAAAAAACATATTTTACGACAAAAAAATGTCATTATTAGTTTAAAGTTGTAATTTTGTGGTTTGCAAAAAGTCCACAAAACTACGAAAAATATTAACAGCACGTGCTAACACCACGAATATTATTTATTAATTATACTTAATTTTTGATCTAGGTCATTTAAAGAGAGCTATTTTGTAAAAATAACTGCGTTTAAAAAGTTTACAAATTTTAAAAACTGAAGAAGCCGCAATGTTTTTTGTGTCTCCTGTAAAATTTGACTTTGATTGGACTTAGCACATTTGCCAATGAGACTAACGATATGTACTCTTTAGTGATGATTACAAGGGCAAAGATTTAGTTCTTCAAAGAAATTTGAGCTGCATAAGTTTATAACAAAAAAAGCTATTCAGAGCTGCTGTTCCTATAACATGGGCAATGAATGTTTTATTTTAAGTACAGGCATGCATACATACGTGTACTATAACAAAAAAATATTTCGAAAGAAAATGTCAAAATTCGTCAGAAAACAAATGTAATAAAATTTGTTTAATTATTTAAATTTGTATTTAAATGCGCACACATATACATTTATTAACTTTTAGGGACCTTAAATTCTTTGTCATCTTTCTTAGAAATGTACTCAAATTTAGTACTTGAGAACATATATTCCATCTCTGGTAAGAACATCTACTAAATGCGGTAAGGCTTATACACATACTCACGGAACATCAAACAATACATAGCAAAATACATTTTTTCTTCTTATTTTTTTTTCGATTTTGTCTGAAATATAGTTGTATTTGTATGCTTCAAACACCCCAGGGATTTTGCTAAAATACACATAAATTCCAGCTAGCACACTCTTGTACAAGCATACTACACATATGAATATGCATCACACAAACTAGTATGTGAACTAAAGGATGCTTGACCAAAAAATTCTACTCTCAGCAGTACCCGTATGATTTGTTGGTACATACATGTACCATGGTATGAGTATGTAGAAGTGTGGGGTTAGTTCACACCAGTTCAATTTGAATGGTATCCTCCATATCGTTTGCTTTTTGTGGCTTCGTTTTAGTATGGTTTTTCACCACAATGATTTATTCTGAAACTAAAGAAATTGATTTTCGATTATTTCCGTTTTTGCATACTGAACATAGTTTTAATTTTCGTTATGAATAAAAATGCACAATTTTTTAAAAATCTGAATATTATAAACCTCATGAGAAGGAACACTTCTTGAAATATGAAAATCATAATATTTTAAAAAGGAACAAAAAAAAATTATAAAAATTGAATACCAATACATGTACTAGGCATTAGAATTTAGTGTTCCGTTGCATTAGAAACAAAATGTAGACAATTATTCTTTATGAGAAATATTTGACGAAGCACTACTGTATAATATTTTGCTCTTATGCCTGAATTTTACCTTTACCTGGGTTCAGATACGTGCTCTTTATGTTATATAGTACATACTTCTAAAAGGTACTAATAGCTTGAGATGAATATCGCTTGAATAAACATCAATAGATGGTATTGTTTTCATTTTGTGCTTTTATTTTGTAATTAAACTTTATATTTGAATTTTTTTCAATAGCGAAGTTGGAGTCTTAAATTTGTTTGTCTTCTAAACAAACCATCAGTTCATTACACAAGTACTTTAGTTCTCTAAAATAGATGTATTGCTTGGTGTTTTCACAAAGTAATTTCCTGTTTTGGCGTAGAACTTTGTGATACATGGATATTAGTGTTCAGTGAAATTGCAAACAGCATCTTGCGTTTGCATCATGTCCACAACCAGAAGTAGAACTGAATACTACAGGTCACCTGCTGGATAATGCGAATCACTTACTGGAATACGTATGTATATAGGAAGTTTAGATTTAATTGTCAACGTTCGACGTTTTCTTCTCGCTTGTATGAGTAATGATTTTGTAATTTTTCCAATATTAATCCAAACATAAGTCGTGACTACATGTTAAGATTGAATGGTTTCGATAATAGAATAATTGATGGACAAGGGAATTATAATACTAATAACAGAAATTCAATAATAATATAATAATTCTGAAAACCTCAATTGAAAACTTACCAAATCAAATTATAAACTATCAAAGACAAAATTGATATGCTGTCAACGTTTTGTGATGCATTGTGGTTTTGAATGCAGTCACAAGTATCATTATATTGAAAAAATTAAACATTATTACAATAAAGAACAATTCATTAATGAAATTGAGTAGACGTTACGAACTAATTACTTTTCTTAATTTGAACAATTCTGATGTAGTTTCGTTGACTGAAAAAAATTTAAACTCAAAACTTACGCTAAATGTAAAAATTAAATTAAATTAACTAATGTAAAAATTAAAATTTTGTAAGAAAGGATAGAGTCGGAGCTTGTATAGGAGGTTGAAGCAATTTTAGTAAAGAAAACATTTAATTACAGGACATACCAAAATCAGAAAGTATGCACTTTTAAGTAACTAGAGACTTGCGTTATTAAACTTCATATGACATCGAATCAAGTATTATTTTATACACATGGTCACAGAAACTTTTGTTAACATCCATTAAGATCTCACTATTACATCATAACAACTACAACCACATAACAGCGACGTATAGAAATTGCTATTATAATGGAAATATGAGCAAACGCTTACATGCCACTTTTATATTCCGATGGGACATATAACCCCCTATAAAAAATTCAACTCTGTCGTAGCTCAAAATGGAATACAAGGAATCAAAACTTAGATTTCTGTCTAACTGGGTCGCACTATTTAAAGGCAAAACTCGCTAAAAAAAGGAAGTAAAATAAAACATACTCGAAATACGCTACAATGGCTAATTATTCCACGATTGACTCTTCAATTAGGGTAAACAGTTAGCAATCCAATTTGAATATTTGGTATCTGGCATTGGTGAAACGCATGCGTTACCATTATAAATAAACTATAGGAAGATTATCAATGATCTTGCGAAAAAACATCGTAGTATATTTTGAAAATGATGGATAGGTTCAATAAGACCTTAACGAACTCATCATCATCCTAGCTCTAGAACTGCGGAACATAGAGGAAAATATGATCATCAGAAGAAGAATTTCAATAGTATACTTTATAAATTTAATTTGACTAAAATTTGGCAACTAATATGCTGGTTTAAAAATGAATATGTTTATTGAGTACTTGCAGTGGCAATGAGCCGAAGAATATTCAAGTTTTAAAACTTTCTCATATTTTCATACGAAGGATTCGTTTATGAAAACGCTAAAACAGAATATAAATACAAAATATTAAGGGATTTTTATTGTTGAAATTGATTAATTCGAATCCATAGTTCAGTGTTATTTATTAAAACCTTAAATGAATGAATATATGGGTTTACTATGAGAATTTAAAGTTATGGTAACTTCAACAATGAAAGCCACATTTAAGTCTCGGAACCATGACCATGAATTGTTTAATAAACCATGCAAACCAACGGCATATCGTTGAACAAATTCCCCTTTTGTTAAACCTTTTTTATTGTCCTCTTACACTCGTATCCATAAAAGTTTATTCATTATTGCCTGCCTGCATATTTCTCAAAACTTTTACTGCCAGTTTTTTATCATCTTTCTTTTGTGTATCTGTTTTCCAGTAGTAAACAATTGTCATTGTTGCTGCTGGTAAAAAAAGAGTCCAAAACAAACCATAATTTGTTTAAGGGGAAATAATAATTTTTTTCCAGCGTACTATATACCTTCCATGATTTTGGTTTAGATGGGTAAGTGCTTTGTTAAGCACAACCCTACTGGAATCAGGGATCATAACGACAGCCAATTAATTCTACTTGTTGGCCTTTGCATACGATTATGCACATAATTCTGTAATTTCGGACTTAGATTTGACCGATAAGAAGTGTTTGAATTTTTGTTGTTTTCATTCTTAATTTGGAAAATATGTTTTCAGCAGCTTTGTGCACCTAATTAAGAGAAACGTAGTTGATGGTGGTATGACTTGAGATTTTATTTAAAAACTATTCAAATGTAGACAAAAAGGAAAATCCAAACTATCTTTACTAAGCAAGGTAGAAACAGTGGTGGCCATTTAAATAAAAAAATTCTTAATGGTAGAAAATTATTCATGTTACTATGAAAATTAAAAAGATAAAAAATTTAGTTTTCAGTTCTTAAATCCAAACTTTAAACAGTTTTAAATACAGTTGTCAAATGGACAATTTAATTTATTTATAAAGAAAAAATATTAAAAGGTTTTTTGGGCTGGCTTTAGAATTTAAACGTATGTTAGTTTAATTTTTATTGCAATATTTTTTGTTCTTGCTGAGGTATAGAGTAATAGCTATTTTCGTACATTGCTTTTCGTCCTCCTTCCAATATCAGTCCACAAGTTCTCAATTGGATTGCGATCAGGAGATGATATGTGCATAGTTTTATGGCGTAGTTGCATTGTAAATTGCTTAGCTGGACGCCATATTTACCGTTTACCATCTTTTCGCCATTGTCAAAATTTGGATTCCTCACCCGTTGAAATAGAAAAATACATATTTGTATCTTCAAGTTTTTGACAAAATCCTGGATTTATTTTTTTTTTTGGATACGAAATGTTTTTGGTGTGCAATGCATTCACGTAAAGGAGCTTTATTAAACGTCGTCAACTTTTAGCGCTCTTCAACTTAAGAGCTCTTTAAAATTGGCCAGCTTTAGATGGATTTTGGGTTCTGTGGATACGTACTAAAATATTTCATTTCATTATAAATTTTTCTTCTAGAGCGACCAAATAATTGGGAGATTTCATTAGCCGTCTTCTCGGCTCCTCTGTAGCTGAGCATTACGTTCGTTTATTCTTAAGAAAACTTGGCTCTTTACCCACACCTTATGGTTAATTTTTGTACACTTTTTTCTTGCTTTAATTTAATTTCAAATACAATCACCAATGAAAAAATTTTAAAAATTGAAATACATTGTTAAATCTGCTAAACTAAAAATGTTTTAATTATTGTTTACCTGTAATTGTATTTGTTTGTTTATTTAAATAAATCCTTTATTGCTTTATTAATAACAGTCATAGATATTCCCTAAATCAGCGATTTTTTTGATGTACTCCTACCGTTTTTAAACAGTTAAAGAGATGATTTAAGTGGTATAATTAAAGAAATATCTGTTGCACACATATGTATTCAAGTGGTATATGTATTTGGACTGCCTTCCTTGTAGAAGATGATCATAAGACGATTTCAACTTTTATGTAACCTTACAACTTGTTTCCTGACTCTTTAACTGTCTCTACATTTTTTATTTTGAAAATCGATAAAATTGTTGTTGATACGAATGTTGATGACATTTAGTTCAAAATTTGTGATATAAAATATGAATAATTTTCATTTGTTAGATAGACTTAGGGACATTATTACAACTTCCCGTTAAAGTTGTGTTTAGTTAAAGGTAACTTTAGTTAAAGTGAATTTTAAAGTCACCTTTAACTTCTTTTCGTTATTCAACCTAATGATAAAATAAAGTTAAGTTATTCAAAAATATTTCAGTGCCCAAGCAATGTCGATAACACTGCTCAATTAAACAAGTTTTTTTAAACGCAGTGGCAACGACGGGCTTCGTTTTTTGTTGTATATGCTTATTTTGTTTATATTTGAGGTTGCCATATTGAAAAAAATATATAATATAATACGGCAAGTTTAAACATAAACTTAATGATTGATTATCTTTTTCTTAAATTAGTAACAAATTATAAAAAATTTGATTATGGTATTGCCATGAAGTAATAAAAGAATTTATGATTTAAATTTGCTCTACAATAGTATGAACAGAAAACTTTTTATTTGTCATAAACATTTCCAATTTGTTTATTTATTTATTTCCTTAACCCATTCGCTGCCAAGGACGAGTATACTCGTCATTGACAGGGTATCCCGCACTGCCTAGACGAGTATACTCGTCCTATTTTAAATATATTATAACATGCAGGCTTTTGAATTAGCAATTTTTTTTTGCCACAAACATAATATAAATATGTAAAAAACTGCAAATAATATTTTTTACATAAATAATACTTTATTCTTCACGCAAAAATCAACTTCATCGTGTATTTATAACAAACTTTTATAACAACTTTCTTTCTGCTTGTAAATGATTATGTATGATAATATATGTGCTCTTACCAAGAAATAACAGGGTTTTGGTAAACAATAACACTCAAAATATAAATCGCAATGGGAATGACTTCATATAATTTAGGCTTGGCAGCGAATGGGTTAATTTCCTGCTCAACACAGCATAATCTTATTCAATATTTACAACACAAGAAACCAGTGTTCAACAATAGATCACACATATAAGGACATACTTTCAATAAATAAATTAAATTATAAATTATTTCTATTACAAAATATTAACTTCATTAAAACCTTACAAAACAATATACCTACTGAACTATTATTATGTATTACTATTACTAAAGACATTGCTCTAGATGTGGTAGATAATGCCAAAAGTGAAACGCAATGTACACAACAAACACTTTAAACCTAGTATTAGTTACGATATTGCTTAATCTGTAGTGGAGTAAAATGTTGTGTCGACCAAAGTCAACAAATCTAACTATAAGTTTAGCCTATCAATACTTTAACATAATTTGTCAATATAAGCCTGTTATTGATGATTATTTAGAGCTTCTTGGTGGCACTTACAGCAGCACTGAAATTAATGTCTAATGTTCTTTTACCCATTGTTATGTATGCTCTTATAATAAAGAGGGTTTACACATTTACCGTGGTCGAATGATAAATTTTATCCAATAAATCATTAATTATGTAACAATATTTGCAGCTAAAGTTTGTTTTGGACTTTTTCAGGTCAACTGAATATCATTTGCCCGTTCTACATTGCAAAAGTTGTTATAATAAATCGTTGATACAAATAAAACTGGGACCCCAAAAGGTCGATGTTTGAGTGCGATATGAATTGACAATGGAAAATCGGAAAGACCGAATTCTCAAGTACTTTATACCAAAAAAGATAAAATGTCGATCAAAATAACCCAAATAACCTCAGTATTAAAGAGATAATTTTTATTTCATTATTACACATAAAATTAATACCAAATTAAAAAAATTAAATGCATTTCAAAATTAAACCGACAAAATATGTTGTACTAAAAACAGTAATTTTTTGTTGCGTAAAAGCCACTCTTCAGGACATCTGCAAATTTTTTACAAATTGCACAAAATTATTTGTTGTGTCAAAACCAGATTTATACTTTTATTTTGCAATTTTCCACATCGGTTTGAAATGTTGAGGCCGTTTGTCGTCTGTGCGAGGTAGCATCCAGTTTTTGTAACTTTTTTAGGAAATCTACAACTTAGACAATTGAAATATAAATTTCTTTTTAAATTCTCGTACAATACATAACATACATTTAGGTCAACCTCGTTGACGAATTCTTTCTACAGTTTCACTTTTTATATCTATGTCTGCACTTATTACATCGCTCACTGTAGGTATTGACATATTGCACAAAACTTTTCGCAAAAATATTTCTGAAACATTCTACCTTTAAATATTTTAATTATACATATTACTTTTACAGTGATTTGTTACTTTATTATTATCATATTTTTTTTTACTTTATCATGCCAAATTATTAATCGTTAGAGCAAATTCGAGTATGGGGTGCTAACCTTTATACACCTAATTCTGTTTTTACACGGTCTTTTTTTACACGGTTTTGATATAACACGGTTTGAAAATAAAATATTTTTAATTTTTGTTACACGATTTTATTCCATTTAGCACGATTTAAAATTTTTTGTGCTTAAATTTTTTGTCAAATTTAATTTTTGCAAAGTATGTTCATATCACAAATTTAAGGAAATTCCCTTTTTGCGCGTACAAGCAAATTTACTAGTCAAAGCAAATGTAAATGGCACAAATTTAGGGGAATTCCCTTTTGTGCACACAAGCACAAAGGTCAGAGCAATTGAAATGTGTTAATATTTTATGTTTGGTAAAGAAATTTTTTATTGGCAAATTTGTTTTTCTATCGTTACATCAAATTTAACGCATTAAGATAAAAGGTAAGCCAAAAAATATTTTATATTTATTTAGTTATTTATATTTTTAATTTTGTTAAATATTTTATGAATCCCTAAAAGAAAATGTCAAATGCAAAACTTCCTAAAAAATCCTTGCTTTTCACTAATTTTAATAGGTTTTAGAGATTAGGAACCAATCACCTATTTTTGCATACAATCAGTGTCTTTTTTTACACGGTTTTTTCTGGAACCAATCTACCGTGTAAAAACAGAATTAGGTGTATATATGTATATAGTTTGCTAAGTAACAGAATCTAACGATCTGTTTTATTTTTACAAGTCACTCAGTCAGCAGAAAAAAATCAATTTTGTGGGTGATAAATTCTTCTTCCTAAAATGATTGATAAAGACTGATTTTTATTCCTTAATATACACTTGTGGACATACAATTAAGTTATTCATGCATGCGGTTTGCCAAAACCCACCTCCATAAAGACGAAAAATGTTGGAAATTGGTCGCATGGAGTGATGCGCCCAAATTTAATAGCTTTGGATACGATGACAGACCCTATGTAAGACTTCCTGTCAATACACAAATAAACCCAAAGTACACCAAAAAAAACCGTAAAGCATGGAGCTTCGTCAGTAATGGTTTGGGGTTGTTTTACCTCATCCGGCGTTGGTACACTGGTAAGAATCGATGGGAAAATGACTGCGGAAATGTACTAAAACATCCTGCAGAACAATTTGACTAAAGATTATGAGGACGAATTACCACTATCGTGGATATTTCAGCATGAAAACGACCCGAAGCATACATCTCGGGTGGTTAAAGCTTGGTTTGCTGAGGAAAAAATAAGGGTTCTTGATTGGCCAGCTTAAAGTTCTGATCTGAACCCTATTGAAAATCTTTGGGGATCGTAAAACAAGCAGTTGCAGCCAAAAAACTTAGCAGCAAAAAAGCACTTTGGTAGCTTATCCAGGCAGAATGGAATAACATTAGTCCTGAGCAATGTCGCAATTTAATCAACTCAATGCCACAAAGATTGACTGAAATAATAAGCCAAAAAGGGTACCCCACAAAATATTAAAGGTTCAAAATAGTTTTAGTGAAAAATAAAGCAATTAAATTAAATTTTCAATATTTTTTTTTAGATAACTATGTGTGTTATGTGTGCACTTAAATTTTAAGTCTGATATTAACTCCGTACCGAAACATTTTTTATAATGAATAACTACTTAAGTTTTTGTTGTTAATTAATTATTAAGCATATGAAATTAATAAATATTAGTTGTTTTTGTTTCCATTTTTCTTAAATCTTTTTAATTTTTACAAAAATGAAAAATGTTGCAAAGTGACTTAATTGCGTGTCCACGAGTGTACATCTGCCTTAAATACAAGTTCAGCTATTGTAGAACATCGTGAGAAGTAGAAAACTGAAATAAAGAAATGAGTGAGAGATTATAAAAGGAGAGTTATTCAGACTTTTCGAGAAGTTTAAATGGATATTCTCTTGGCATAAAAAACATTTACATTTGGTGCACGCAACACAAGTTTACAATGAAAAGCAAGAAACGCTAAAGCTATTAAAGAAATTTTGGAAAATCTGATCGACTTCTAACATTAAAAGTGGGCATATGGTGTTTCACTATTTATGATTTGATTTATTAGAGACCAAAAACAAGAAGCTGTACTTTCGTTATGCTAAATAAAATTCTGAACAATATTTTTGAAGATATTGGTCAAGGAAAAAGGGTTGATGAGAATTCTGTCTCATAGTTGTTGGATGTATATTCTCTATCCAAACTATGATGTAGCATGAGTTCGCCAAAAACACGTTCAAGAGCTAATATCTAGTTTAAACTCTACTGACTACCAAGATAAGTGCTTAGATGAAATAGATCTGGATAATGCAGGTATAGGACAAGTTTAGATTTTAGTAATGGAACGACGTGTTTTTCTCGCTACGCTACTGTTTTTCAAAACTACCAATCTTTTATGGGTTTTGGTTCATTTCCAATACAAATTAAATCCAAAGAATGTTACTTTTATAGCAAGAAAATTATAAAAACAGCAATTGGTTCATGTTCAGATCTTATGAGGATAAATATTATGTACAACAATCGATATAATCCTTTAATTAAAATAAATCAATTTAAATACAATGTTTCTTTTATTATTGAGAAGACCCAAGATTTTTTAAAAATTTCAACATATTCATTTCAATTCTAAATTAAAGGCTTTTTCAAAATTCATTTTTAGTGATTGTTAATTAAAATACCATGAATGACTAAATGTTAAATAACATCTCTACAATTATACATTTGTATGTTTGTTTTCAAATATTTTTTATTGTGGCCGACAACTTTAAGTGGCAATTATCGCGTTGTGACTTTCCAGTAAATTATCACAGAAAATGTAATAACGGTGTGCGGAAACGAAAAACGCCTCAAGTGTATGTTCATTCTGGTCGTCTGCGTTGACCCCATCGCATCTGCATTTACTTTTACTTGGGGAGCTAAATTTATATTGAGTAGGATTGGTTTAGAATATTCACTAATGCCGTAAGGTAGCGATGTTTGTATTGGATGATGTCTGTGATTTTAAGGAGAAAAATTACAGAAAAATCACAAATCCTTGTTGAAAAAACTTTAAATTCTCTGTGTTTGTGTGAAAGTATTTAGCAAAGCACCTGTTAAGTGGCTTTTTCGCTGTCTATTTTTATCATCGTAACATTTTTTTTACACAATACATATACACATGTATGTATGTGTACAGTGGCTCACAGCTTATTTCATCCAGCACCCTTAAAAAATTTTCTCATACAATTTCGAAAAGAAATAAGGTATAAAGAAATTCAATAAGAGCTTATAGAATATATTAAAGAATTAAAACAGCTTTTTTAGGCTGTTGTTAAATGGAGTTGGGGGTTCTGATTACATTATTTGAGTTCCCAAATCTATTAAAATGTTTCATTACATTATCAATTTTTTCTCTATATAAACCAATTAACTGGGAAATTTCATTTACCGTATTCCTGGTTTGTCGAAAATTGAGTATAACTTTCATATCTTCTTTTGAATAATTTGGCCCTTTTCACGAACCTTAGGATTAAATTTTGTATACATTAAAAAAACAGTAAATTGGATATTAAAAATGTATTGTTAAAGGAACAAAACTAAAAATGTTTTAATTATGCGTCGTCCTCTTGAAAAACAACTCTTTCACCAATTAACGACTTATATTGGAAGAAAATTAAATAGAATAGAAAAGCAAAGAATTAATCAAATGTAATAGAGATCTAACTTATCTTGTATTTTAATTATATATCGACCACTGTGTACATAAAAATTCTTTATTTCCGGTTTCACCCATAAGATATTATGGAACACTTAAAACAATTACAGGCAAAAATATAGAAAGTTTCAAAACAATAAAAATTTGGTAAATTTAAATCGCACTTTATGCACTTAAGGTGCATTGTTACAACTTGCCTTTAACTAAAGGGAGGATTTTAACGGGCAGATAAATTGTTTTTTTTTTATTATTATAAATACACAATAAGGTAAAAGCGAGCGTTTAGCTAAAGGGAAGATTATCGTACTTGTAACTTCTAAAATTAAGTTTTATGGCAACTTCAAATTTAAACAAAATTAATAAAAAAAAGCACTGCGTTTTTAAAGATCTTTTTTAATTTGGCAGCATTAATTAATACAGATCCTTGCCATAGTTTTAAAAACACTTAACTTTATTTTATCTGTAAATTGTAATAACGGAAAAAAGTTAAAGGTGACCTTAAAGTTCTCTTGAGCTAGAGTTACATTTTACCAAACCCAACATAAACTCTCTTTGATAGTTACTCTACTCTAAACTATGGCATATACTGTGGTGGAGAAATGCTTTTATAATAAAGATATAAATAAAAGGATTCTTGTAACCGGCAGTGTTTGCCGTTGGTTACGCTATAACAATTGCCGATCTTACCTTATTAAAGGCAAAACGAGATTGGATAATAAAAACCAAGGCAAAGTTGTTGCCGATTTGAGTCTTCATTAGAATCTGATTTATTTGTGGCCAAAGGGTTCTTTTTATACAAAAATTTACATATATTCTATATTATTCTAACTTACTTTAATTTACATTCTATCTTGCTTAATCCTATTCCATACATGTACTTACTCTAATTTTGATAGTCGCAACTTGAAGAATTGACCAATCATATTGTCTTCAAATTGGGGAATTGAGTGACTTTATCAATGACACTCAATTACCAATATGATCCCTTCAAACATTCGTCACATTTCATTCAAGTGCAGCTTGCTTGATTTTTGTTTATGTTTGTAGTATGTGTCACGTGTATATGGACGTGTGTGTGTTTAATGTTTTGTACAGTACAGTTAAAGTACAGCAGTGTGTAATGAAAGAGCACACTACAGTACATAGAGTGTCTTAAATTTCTGTCGGTCTTTTTAACATCGAGTATTTTTCCCTACTATTACACAAGCTTAAAACAAAATAAAACAAAGACATACATCTGCGGTCTCAAGCAATAACATCTTAAGTTAAAATTTTTATTTATTTATTAATTACAATACATTTACAAATTATATCATATGTATTATGAACTGAGTAACTTGTACCATATGCTCGGTGTAGTGTATCAGACCAGAATCTCTGATAGGAATCCTACCCACGGAACTCACGCTAATAATCTACCACGCTACTCACTAGACTACCATTTTAGACTACTATTTTATGTATAGTATTCTTCCTGAAGAAATTGGGACAGTGCATCCGAAAAATTTTATTGCGGAATTAAAGCGACTTATACGGGCATTGTTAAAATTATGCTGTTAAATACATACATACATATATCGGTTTGCAAAGCTCAGACGATTCACTTTAAGGACTTTAAATTATTTAATTTACGAAAATATTTGATTTGATATGTGAATTTCAACAGAAATACCTTACTAGCAGCAGTCAATGCCGTTTTTCGTATGTCTATTTCCATGAATTTTATTATCTGACTGTCTTCACACAAGATAGTTTTCCATGAACTTTAAAAATATAATTGCTTAAAATATTTAGAATTTCAAAGAAATTTCTTGCTTGTTTACTTGTTCGCATGCAATTCGCTACGGGATGAAAATAACAACAAGCACAACAAAACTGCGACAAAAAGCATTAACGACTTCGCCGCCAAAATCAATATTAATAGAGAATTGCACCCAACGGCCCTTTATCCTTTGTCTAACCTTCATTAGAAACTAAAAAATATATTCGATGGTACATCAGGATCAAAATATTCACAAAGTTTAGCATGGAACAGAATCTGATGGCATTAAAAAGGAAAGGAAAGGGATAAAATGAAAAGAAATTCTAAAAAACAGACAAAAACAAATATTTGTACATTAGTAGTAGGAGAAACGAACCCAAGCCTTTTAAATATTGTTTTACAACATGTCCCAAAGCACCATCAATCACTCACCATTATTACATCGCCATTAATTTCATCACAATCTTAAACTTCCCTCCACAAATTTCCTCTTCCTTTTTTTGTTGTTCTTTATCTAAATAATACGAAATATTGATTGTGTTGATTTTATAATGACAGTGGTGGCACCAACAAATGTATAAGAACGCTAAAGTATGTATAGCAGATGTAGACATTTTTTAATTTTTTTATTTTTTAGTTATTCGTTTTTAAATTTTTCGATATCATACATACATACATACATTTTTGGCTATTGCAGACATCTACATATAATGCTTGTATATAAGATCGTATGTGACTAATGTAATATCCTTCATGAGCTATTCCAACTATTTATTAAACAATGTTTGTAAATATCTGTCCCAACTATAGCTAGTTTTAGTTTGAAGAATCAATATTGAGTTGTATTTATCTCTGTCAAAATACACGAGGAATCTTAAGATGAACCATTAGGGTACTGCCAGATTCTTAATCTCCCTTAGAAAGGATTACATCTGTAATGAACTTCGCATATTTTAAAACCAATCCAGTATTTATTCGGAAGGTGTGGTAGCTCACTGCGCTGACCAATTTTTCGTTAGTTTAGTAAAATTAGCTTAGTACAGGGGCTGCGCTTGCCTGTGGCCACTATGCGTGCTCAAGTGAGCTTTGGTAATCAAATCTACCACTTCCACCTGATGTGATATCTCATCGAACAGGATTTGAACTGAAGAATTTTAGCCACTATAATTCCGTTGTCATTTTTCGAAACGAAAGCTGTTTACAGACAACGCAATTTCGGCATTCTTCAAAAAATTAAGGAGAAATCACGAAAATCACTCGAGAAATTCGTGATTATTCCCTTTTCACTAAACCATTTGGGGCTGCATAAAAGAAAATTCCTTTTCTTTAATTGGCTTTCATTACCCATAAAACGGACTTGAACTTTCCAGGGTCTGCTGTTTGAAGCTACACAGTTAGCTGAATTTTGTATGACTAGAGTTGTTAAAAACGATGCTGGATTGATGTACTAGAGATTTCGTTTTGTTTTCAGGTGACCGACCGGAACGTCGACGCACAGGAATTTTTCTGTCCACAACTGACTAAGTTTCTTCAAATTTTTTGACCACTCTTCGAATAGTTGACGCATTATGTACACTTTCTCTGCAGAAAATTATTCGAAATTTGTGAGCAGCCTCAGTATGCGACGCGTGTGACAGCTACCAAAATTGACTTGTTTGAGCAAAAAAATGGCACCAAATTTATTTTTAATTTATAATTAAAAACTGAATGTCAAATTTAAAATATTTTAAAGGCTTTTAGTTTACTTCTACATGTTTAGACAAACTGATATATCGATAACAAAGCAGCCAGTATTGCAACAAAAATTATTTGTGATTAGTTGTTTTGTACGAATTATTATTAGTCAGACTATAAATGGCTCATACGGGTCTCCGTTTATCTCAACAAATTTATATCCGCCGCCGTAGTTGTCTTTCAGTAAAACTTTTTCACTGTTATTACGAAAATAATAAAACAAACAAAAACGCGGAAATGTGAATTGTGAACGAGTCAGCCAGTCACATGTCCTGCTAGACAGTCAGTCAGTATGTTGTTGCTTGAGTCAGATTTCTCGTATGTTCACTTTGATGAAGTAAAGATTTGAAAGGCAAATCAGTTGCCAAGCAACACAGCATGGGATGAAAAAATGTGTGTGTATTGTATGTAAAACAAAAAACAATAGTTATGACAACATAAAACACATACATAAATATATGATACACATACTTTACAGTGTTTAACGGATATTTTCAATCAGTCGGTTATAACTCTTATGCATTGAGGCACATTAGAAAAATATATCGATTTTTTGGTGCAATGCATAGCAAGAAGCATCGATGTTATATCGACTCATCACAAAATATATGGATGTTTTATCTGCGGCAATTAACTTACTGTTGTGTAGCAGAGCACTACGATCTGACGAATTATCGTTCTACCCTCAGTATATATAGGGTAACCGCTCAATCCATATAGGGTGTCTTCCCTTTATAATCCTGGTCGTTTAACTATTTACTTATTACTTGATAAACACCCGGAGATTTGTTATCCAGGTGCAGGTTCCAAGAATGTGTTGTTGTAATTCATTGTCTTCATTACGGTGTCTCTATTGGGCTTGAATTCAAAGTCATTCTAAAACAAGTGTTCTTGGAGTCTACGATCCCAAATAGGCTTTTCCTCGATAGTCTGACACATAATTACCCAACAAAATTTATATTATCCTACAATGTTCTGCATTCATCAGTACCGTGAAACTATCCTCCAAGAAATCTGCTCTTTCTGTTTCTTGGAATTTCTCCCGAATTCCGACATGACCATTCTAATTTCGAGTCAACATAAGAAAAGCTGAGTGTTCTGATGGCGGTATCACTGTCAATTAATATCCTCGTGTCCGGTTCTCTGTAATCCTTTTTCGATTTTATTGAGCGCATCTTTCGATGTCGTAAATTTTGCTCGGAATTAACTCGCGAGTTTCCCTATGTCCCCTGAATACTTCACTCCGCAGCCGAATATTTCCGCTTCTATACACCTAAAATAACAACGATTTCATGACGATTGGTTTAAAGCAGCGTAAAATTCTTCTCCAAAGAATTTGTAGATATTTCAATCACCAATTGTTAGATCATTCTTTACTTAACATGTCATAACATAATCGAAAAGACTATGTGCAAGGCAATCAATAAAAATAGCGATTGTGAACATAGCAATGTTTGTATAAATTGTTGTTGAATGAATGCGTGGCAAAAGCAACTACTGCAGTAATATTGAGTCAAAGTGAATGTTATCATTCAGTTCTCTGAAGCAAGATCAGATACGTATCACAACAGGAAGTAATAATAATGAGTGGCAATGTGAAAGTTTTCTTTTTAATTTCCGTTAACACAACATATGTACCAAATTTATGGTTTTTCTAAATGCATACATCTCGCACAGTGGGCAATATAAAAGCTGTAAGCTGAGGTTGTGAAATGGAATTTTTCACAACCAGTAGAAACAGTATGATGTGCTTAATTTACTGTCATCCGGTTGCCAGCAAATGCTAGACAGATACTTCGTTTACTGAAAATTAGTATGAAATTTAAAATTGAAATTGTAAAAAGCATAGCAGTAGAAGAAAGGGAAAATATAACCAAAAAAAAAGTAATAGACGCTTAATGTTATAGCACAGTTATAAATTTAAAAATATAATAAAATATGTACTTATTTTAGTGAGGTAGGTAGGGCCGTTTCTAGGGTTAAAAAATAAAATAATTTTTTACTTCAAGGTGATGACATGCATTGATGAGTGTATATGAAATTAGAACGGCAAAGAAGTTTGGAAAGTAATTATTATTATTTGGCATACAATATTTTTTTTTCAACGACATTAGGAAAGAATTAAATGGCATTTAATTAACAAGATATATTTTTTTCAAAATCATTAATTATAAAATTAAAATGGTACAATTGGATACGCCGTCCCCTATCGAAAAATGTCCATAAATTTGACAAAATTATATGGAAATCGTTGATATTATAAAATTGAGGATCTCGAAAGGAATCAGTACAATACCATAAATAAATTTTAAAAGTAAATATAAATTCATGCAGCATACATACAATAATCCACAATTATTCAAAAAATCATTGGTTTGGTCAATACGTTCAACCAAAGAAAACTTATGGCTCGATTACGGACAACAATTGGACCTCAGTTGCCATATTGGCAACTAAAAAATTATAATTGCTTTTAATATCTTTAGAGAACAAAAGACGATAAAAATTCTATAAAATTTAAACTGTAACAAAATTTTTAAAATATAATAAAATACTTACATACATTGAAAATATGTATGGAAATATTACAAGGAATTAATGTATAATTTCGAATTCTATATTTCAAAATGGGAAAAACTACAACAAGGCAGCACTTTGTTAAATATTGCAAGAAAACGAAAATATTAAATTTCCTAATCGAGGTGTGCGGTCTTTCGTGAATGTAAACACGAGAAGCTAAATAACCTTGGCCCAAAGAGGCACTCATCAGACCTATAATAGAGAAAGAGAAAACGTGCTTTTTCAAAGCAAAATTTAAGATAAAATAAATTTGAGATAAAGAAATAAAATAAATTTTTATAACATGAGCAGGAGACCATCACAAGTAGTGACTTTATCTCGCCGCATAGGAAATGCTACAGCAGAAATTTTGTAATTTGAGCATATCGTTAGTCCTGCATGAAATCTTATTTTTATGAATTTTAAAAATAATGGGAAGGTCCCAATTTATTACACATAAATATACATATCTTTTTCAATTTATTTTTGCATTTTCAGTTGCAAAATTGAGAAATTTTGCTATACGTCATTTGATTCTTGAATCTGTAATAATTCGATCTCCCAATATGTTGAAAACATTCATTTAGAAACATTACTTCGCATCAACAACATCATCAAAAGCTGCTTTTTAAGGTGTCTCTTTTAAAGCGGATGCGTCTCGGTTTTTGTGTAAAGATCGGCTCAGTAATAAACCTTTTCGCCATTATTGTGAAATGTTGGAAATAAAATTCTGAAATTTTTTTGTCAGTAACTTCAAGCCCGCTGATTGCCAAGCAATATCCAATAAATAAATAAAATTTAAAAACATAAATATAATTCCATAAATTTTTTTTTAGTAATTTAATAATACTTTCGCGTTTTACACAGGGATAAACCTCACACTTTTTTCAAGTAATAAAATTGTGTGTTTAACATCGACCTGGATTACTCATATCCGAAAATTTTTAAAACTTGTCCAACAGACGCACTCTTGCTTTTGAAAGCTTATTGCAAAGAGAGCTAAGAGTTGTTGTTGACACTTATAAAATTCATTAAAGAAGTTCGAGATAATCTGAGAAAAATCAGAGAATATATTTTTTCACGAAACACTATTTTCTTCGTAATCTTCTATATACTTCTTCTATGAAGCAGAGAGCGTCAATTCAAAGAAGTCTATTATTACACTTTATTCTATTCAGTTGCCGTTTTGGTCAAGGCATAGCGTAGATCAGTTTGCTCTAACAAATGAGAGAAACTAACCATATAAAATGCAAATGAAAAGGAAATGCTCATCACTTTTTTCACAATTGCTTTCAATCCACTTCTAGATGAGTAAAGTCTGATAAAATGTGATCCATAAAATAATGGGCCAATGTAATACAAAGTGGTGCTTCGTATGAATGTCATCTTCACATATCCTGCATTCGCTGCTACTCGCCCCACCTATTATAAGTATATTTGAGTGACCCAATAACTAAATGGATCCAAAGTTTCATTATAGTTTTATCTACAGAATCGCAATCCCATTGCACCATGTGTTACAATTTAGCTTAGCCTTGTAACTTAGTGTATGCCGAACGGCCTTGAATTCTTCATGTTTATTTCATGTGATCATACCTTTGAAACACCGTACCTTTAGAATACCCCTTCCACTGTTCACTGTCAAAATGTTAACACTGGTATTTTGGCTTGTTGTGCCACTGAATTTAGTCGTTACATTGAGAACGATGATCGTGGTATGGAGGTTAGTCAGTATGTTTTCAACTGCTTGTCTATACTAATTTTGAACGTGCGTGTGCCGTGTTTAGGTCATTTGTTCAAATATTCAGTCAAAAGTCATTGCAATAACTAAATAGATTTACTTTCTATTGATATATTTTAATTGAAAAATTGAACTTACTATTCTAAAAAAGCGTAAAATAAAATTTTAATTTCTATACTGAATTTATATAATTTAAAGAAAAATTTCAGTTTTTCCTTCCTTAATATTATCAAAAACAAAGAATAAAAAAAGAAAATAAGAAATGTGTGTACGAAATAAATCTTCACAAAAAATTTACAAGCTACACCATATAATATTATAATTAATACATCTTTTGGGGCTGTGCATGTATGTAACTTCAAATGTACTGCATATTAAAGTTTTATTAACTACAATTATAATGTTTATTATGAAAGCAAAACAATGTTTAAAAAAATGAAGGACTATAAACAGCCGTGTTAAATTACTGCTGGAACCATTCCATAAATTTTAATTAAAATAGCATTGCATGCTGATTCATCATTGTTGAAATATAATGGAGTAGATATGTGCATATTTAGGCAAACAGATACTGATGTAAATGGTATAAAAATGTAAACATTCATATTCAATGTCCGCATACATATTATACTTACATGTGTATTATAAATTATTAGTACAAGGAAACAATACACATCGTAAATTCTATTAAAAAAAATGGGCAGGGCTTTGAAAATATTTAAAAGAAAGAACGATACACTAATTTTAAATTGTAACATTTTAAAATTATTTTATTTTGTCCGAAGTTTATTTTATTATATTTTAAAAATGAGGCTGAATTAGTTTTTATTTTTTGAATTTTTAGCGACTAACATTTAAAGTTGGTTTTATTATTTTTAAAAATGAAACTATTTTTTAATAAAACATAATGTTTTAGATTATTCTATGATTAATAAATGTTCCTTAAACAAATATGTATGTATCAAACTTGTTATAAACCGCTCTTAGTTTATATCCAAAAAAAAAAAAATACAAGTAATTGATGTGTCATGGCAGCTCATGTATTGATAAGTAGTTTGTTCACAAAACCAAAATTGATCTGTTGAACTAGACGAACGAATTCACTGAAGTAAATTTAACTAAAATTCCATTCTCTACACACCACTGACGTTGTGTGTGTGCTAATTGTATACTTGAGTAGTGGGTGGGACCTACAGTTTAATGTTGACTTATTTACCACAGAGTTGCCAAATTTAATTACTACACAGATGATGATTAAATAATGATCAAGAGCTTTATAATTTTGCTATTGCCGTATTGGTCGAATCTAAAGATGTATAAACAATTATTTGAAACATAAAGAACATTGGCTTTACCGCCAAGATCTAAGTCAATAAAACAATAATTCATAAAGTTATAAAAACGTTGAGGTTTGAGGTACCTGAAGAGTAAAAAAAAACAAAAAAAGTTAATGACTATCACATAATTGGTAAACCCAACAAATCCATAAAATCAACAGTTTAAAAATAGTAATTTCTGCTACGATATGTATTTTAATATTAATAGTCGAGTAGAATCTAATTATTTTTTCGATATCCAGAAGAAGGAGCAATTAGAAGATGGCGTAATGATCTTTTTCGTCACTGCGTATTATGGAGCTACCAGTTTAGTTATCATTTATGAGCAAATGACTGCAGCTAATTTCAAGAACTTACTCCAAACATAGTTTGTAGATTTTATAGACATTTCATACTCACTTTATTTTATTCAAACGACTTCAAAGGAGATGGTTTTAGAAGCAGGGACTTGAAATATATTCGTGGTCACCATATTCTCCATTTTAAATTATTATTATTTTATCATAACTATTGTATTAAGCCATTATTACAACTTGCCGTTAACTAAAGGGACGATAAGATAGAAGTGGTCTTTAAACTAAAGGGAGAATCATCTTACCTTTAAGATTTAAAGGTCACTTTATGTTTGAACTTGCCATATTATATATTATTTTCATTATAGCAACATCAAATTTAAACAAAATGAGCATATGCCACAAAAATAACGAAGCCCGCGGTTGCCACTGCGTTAAAAAAAAACTTGTATAATTGAGCAGTTTTATCGACATTGCTCCGGCACTGTCATATTTTTGAAAAATTTTATCTGTAAGTTGTAATAACTAAAATAAGTTAAAGGTAACTTTACAGTTCCATTTAGCTAAAGGTACCTTTAACTAAACCCAAGTTTAACAGCAAGTTGTAATAATGGCCCTAAGTATTTTAAAATTAAGAAATACTGATCGTCGGCATTCATTGCCTATAATAAATATTGTTTTAGAGATTTTTAACAAATAGAAAACTCAAATAGTTCCCGCTAAGATCCCTATGAAATAAAGAAACACCAAGAGAGACTCCTTTTGAACTCAAAACATTCCTTCAGCAAAATACTTCATATATTAATTTGCCATTGTTTACTGCTAGCTTTGTACAGTTTGTCAAGAAAATGTTTTGACGTAGTAAAAATCTCTTCGGTTTTGATTTCGGTACCAAGTTGTTTTATATTTATCTTATTACCGTTAACAAAATATTTTATTTTTGTATTCACATTTTAACAAACAAAATGTCAAAAAGTACTAGTTACATATAGGAAAAGTGTTTAAATTTGCAGCAAGTATTGAAATTTAATGCATGTTTTGCGTGGGGTCTTCCCCACATTCACAAGATGGCAATTAATCTTGTTGAAGCTACATCTGTCAAGCAATTTCAAAATTGTTCAGTCTGTCAAATCACCCTTTATACGAGAACAAACAAAATTGTTCGATTTGAAATTATACCAAGACCGTCCAACGCATTCCGAATAGGAATATGTGGATTTTAGTGGCTACATAATCGGTCCATACTTCTTTGGCAGTTCCAGGCAATCACTGTCATCGATGAGAATTAAAAGCCAATGATGACAGCGCTGCGCTTCACACTGCTCCTGCCATTTTGAATATTCTGCATGAGCGATTTGAGGGCAAGATTATCTCACATGAAGTTGATGTGGCTAGGGACCAAATACCCGTAAAATTCAGTCTGATTTATGCACTATTTAACATTTAACATATCATGCAAAATTTAACATTTATTATGCTCTCCATCGAGAGAAACCGTAGAGTAGCGTAGGTCCTTCAAATGAATAAAAAGTGATGAATACATACACGTACGTTGTGTAATTTAAATTTAAAGATAGGAAGCGCTTAAAAAATACTTCATTGAAATTTTATCCCAATTTAGCCGTATATCTGTTTTTAATTTGTATGATTTTTCGGATGCCTTCTGACAGTGTTATTTGTCATACACACCGATAAAGTTATTAACTTTCCATATGGGAAAAAAATCAACGTTCTTACCGAAAGTGTTTATGTTTATGGTCTTTGCCTTGGTAGAATATGAAATTTTAATTACACAAACACAAAATAAACCCCCATACGCTGAGGTTTTGCTCATAGGGTTTCAATAAAAAAGATTGAACTAGTGAATGTACCTATATAACACATGGCAATTATGAATTGTGACTTTCTAAAGCTTTAAAAGTTTTCGTCATGCATTGTTAAGTCCATCAATATAGTAAATTATCATTTTGGCGCCGTCAAAGAAAATCATATTATTCACATAGTTTTTGAACTCCGAAATATAAGTTATCGCCAAAGGTTTTTGCATTTCTTTAAGAATAGCCGTTTCTTTTTAGGCCTAATAAAACTTTTTGGGAATACCCAAGTGTTTTTATTCACATCTCTTCGTAAGACTCATAGCAAGAGTCTATTTTGATTTCTCGATACATATGTATATTGTTTACTACCTAGTGCACCTTTTTCAGTTGCATAGTTCTAGTAACTGTATGTAGTACTATATGCAGAAACATTCTCTTGACCCTCAACTTGAATTTTCTTGCAATACTTCACACGTATAAAAATTAGTTTTTGTTAAAAAAAATTTCGTGACAAAACAGTTCTGACGATTTTATGGTTTTCATATTCACCGCTAATGTTTCAAATATGGCTTACAAAAACTATTTATAAAAATGTCAAAAAAATATAAATAAAATAAAGATTTTGTTACTACATACATATCAGATATAAATAATAGTCAAAATACAGCCAAATAATAACATTCTGTAGGTTGTAGTAGATCTCAAATATATATATATATATATATATATATATCTCGAATCCTCCAAACTTGTTTTATTTGACAAAAACGGGTTTTTGGATCTTTTCACACAAAATTATTGATTACTCAAATATTTTTGACCTATATTTAAAATCAGAAGAAAATTGTCGTAGTTATTATTTAAATAGTGTAACAGTCGTTTATATATCGACGCCTCCATTCTATAACGTTCTAAGTGTACTTAGAACGTTTTTAATGTTCTTGCATTTTTAAATTCTACGTTCTCTAACTTAAATACTGTCAAAATTAGGTTAATATGCGCCGATCCGTTCCGAAGTTATAGGGAAAAATCTTCTTAGAATACACATATGGTCGTATATCGCGTGAAAACTTTGAGAGCTTATAAATCAAAACACACTTTTTCGACTTAGAATGTTATAGAACGGAGGCATCGTATGTCATCTTATCAAATGAACTTTCAGTTAAAAAGTTTCCAAAATTTTTGATGTAAAATGGTCAATTTGACGTTTGTGTGATTCCCAGAAGTTGATTATTATTGTGTTTATTGCAAATATTATTATTTCGCTTTGCGCAAGCATTGGCCAACTTCTGGCGTTCGCTCAAACGTGAAATTGTCAAATTTTCCATAAACAATCAAGATCCATCAAAATTTTTTTAACTGAAAGTTTATTTACAATATATAACTCTATATATATTCTTATGTACTCTTTGAATAATAACTGCGATAATTTTTGTTTGATTCTATCAAGCAAAGTGTCAAACTCTTCGCAAGAGAATGTACTTTAAGAAAGTCGCCACCTATTTTATATTTTTTAATTAAAGTTTGCTACCATGAATGAAGAAACTTGAAAATATATGAAAAAAATTCGCATTTGTCAAGTTTACCTCAATAATCAATAAATTTGTGCGTGAAGTCCAAAGAAACGGTTTGTGTCAAATAAAACAATGTTGGAGGGTTCGAGAAATATAAAAAAATATGTTTGAGTTGTACTCAACAAAACTCACAACCTACACTATGTCATTAGCTGCGTGCATTTAATATTTTTTATTTTGTCGCATAGTGTAATTAACATGAATGACAAAATCAAACCATTTTTGCTATGTACGTTAAAACATTTTCTTAACAAACTGTAAATTAAATTCCTTTTCTTTGTATTGTTGGGTAATAGGAATAAACGGCCACTTGAATGGCCTACAGTGCGTCAAATACTGACAATCGGTCTGCTGGTAGTTTTCTCATTAATTATGCGGAACATGTGATGAAATTACGTTGTGATATACAATCACTGTTACAATTCATGTTAAACATTCAATATCAAGACATATTTAGGTGTTATGAAAAAAGAAAGAAAAGAAAGATTGACCGAATTATGCCTGATATTGTTCATTTGTGTGATGTCAGTTAGACAATAACATTAAAAAAAAAACAACCATTGTTTGTCACATGGATGAAAAGGTTGAGCTTAACGTATCTGACATCATTTACTTTCCTTTAATATTTGAAAATCTCTGTCTAATAATACAAAAGAACTACAATTTATTTAGATTAACACCAATAAACCTCTCTGTTATTAGTAATTAAAAATTATTTTTACTGCAATGGAATTATATATTATATTTCAATTATTGTAAGCAGAGTGACTAAAATATTTTATTCATTATTTTTAATTTCTATTATTTATTTTACTTTAATGATGCAAGAATTTGCTTCGGCTTAAGATGAAACTGCTGGTTCTTCTCTCAATTTGAAGAAAGTGTTTCCATGTATATACATGGTAAATAAAATATCAACACAAACAAAAATGCGAAGAAAAATACGTCAATTACTTTATATTCCTCTGTTTCTATAATTTCTTTATTAGAATTGATTTACAGATTACTGAAGCGCTTTTTGAACCTTGCGTGATGTCGAAGTTGCCATGACTGATGCCACAGAAGGATTTTAATTTTAAGAACGCCTAACATTTTTCACCAACAAACGTTAAGTATGCCAGCAAATTGTTGATTTCGCTCTCCTACATGCATGTGGTGAGTTTTAAATGGGCGAATCAGATATTATAGCATATCCCAAAATTTTCTCCCACTATGTGCCTGTGAGTGAAAAACTTGACATTTCCAAGAGAAATCATATTCATCGTCATTATTGTTTTATATACAATGTACATACAAATAATATTTGTGTTGGCGCCGATTAACAGAAATTATTTCAATAGTCAGCGACTTTGCAACTAAGATCACGTTAAGTAAGACAACCAAGAAGTGAAAAAAAATTAAACGTAAATATTTGTTAAGAATATTTTTACTTAAAATTTTCGTTTTTATTTCAAGTTAAAAAAGTATGTTCATTGATTGTAGAAATGAACGGAAGTTAAATAAAGTTAAACACAGATACTACAATTGAACTTTTATTATTTTACAAAAAATAGATTACGTTAATCCTTCGATTTATGTCGTCAAACTCTTTGATTCTTCTAAGTTTTCTGTAATATTGTGCAGCATCTACACAAACAAAAAATTAATAAAAGTATAAAAAAATACCGGAATTATGGAATATTAATAACAACGTTGATGAAAAACTTTGAATGTTGATGCCACTAGAATAATGTATAAATGCTTACATACACACATGCATACATACATACATACAAGCATACATAATTCGTCATTACAACCCTTTAGTAAGAATTACAACCTAGCTTCTCACACCACTTATGTTGCGTCTGTTAATTTTATACATGACTGGCGGGCAGAAAAGAGAGTAGAGTCTGCTGTTAATGACTAGTTGATGAAACTGAATAAATCTTCCCAAGTAAGGGTGTCGAAGCTTTGAAAGTACATATGAAGAAAATTTTTCCAAATTTGTTATAATTACTTGACTCTTTGTGGAGACAAGTCTAAGAGACTCAGTTAAAATCCAGACTTTGTTAAACAGATGCACGTTACATTTGTTTTTCTTTTTTAACAAATTTTAAAATACAGAAAATATTTTGGTTTATTTCTTACTTTTCTTATTTAAAAATTTAAAATTTTTTTTAGAGAAAAACTATCTGAGTGCATATTCATACATGTAGAACATATTCATGAATGTGTATTTGGGAACTAACGGCACTATTGTGCGCAAAAGTTCCACGTTGGGTTGAGTGGAATGTGGTAGAATCTTTTGCAATACAGAAAAGGCTAACAACAGAAAGTGTAACTGAAATTTATTTTTACGGCCAGAAAAATATGATTCAGGCTTCCATCAATCTCCCGCAATAAAAGAGAACTCGAAATTTTTACGGAAGATACGACAAAAAGGAAAAATAATATACTATACATATACATAAATATATACGTATATGCACACAGCCATATATAGTTATTATAACTTTATATGTATACATACACATATGTAAAGAAATCCTGTTACTGTTTATGGAAACCAAATATTATGGACTCCATGGTGACAGTACTCGATATAAATGAACGTAAATATTCGTACCTGGAGTTTAGGAGGATAAAATAAAATATTTTTAAGTTTAGTTTGTGAACACAAAACTTTGTTTTAAAAAATTTAGTATATTTGTTGTGGCAACTCAAACAATTGTCCGTACAGTAATGATGGGTTTAATAACCTTTGGCGACAAAAACTTCTGCACTATTTTACATAGAAAAACCCAATATTCCACACTTCAATAATTATGGTTATTAGTGATTGTATACTGCCAAATTGTTGCCTTTTAAAATGTTTCACAAATGATTTATTGCATTTAAATCTGCGATCTAGGTTGGTTAGATATTACTTTTTCAATATTGTATACAAACTATTCATCTAGATACTTGATTGAGTGATTCGGATCATTATCGCGGCGGTATATAAAATGATACTGTATGGTCAAATTCATATCTATCATTTTAATATTTTCTGTTCAAATATTTCAATAAACATTAGATTTGAAGCCCTTACAGTGGCCATTGCAACTCACGCCCCCACCAAACTATCCCCATATTATACGGTTGTTTGGATGTTTTCAAACTCAACCCAGTGTTTTCTACACAAATCGTCTACCAACTGATCAAAAAATGTTAAATTTACACTTGTATGCAAAAATATAACAATTATAAGTCATTTGACTTATTAACATACATATTTTGAGAAATAACTTAAACGTGGTTTTATACAATTTTCCGATATAAAAGGATGTTTACATGGAAAATATGACTTACATTCGCACATAAGCAGAAAATTCCATATGATTTCTGCATTTAATAAAACGATTTCATGAATTCGAATATTTTTTTCTTTTTGTGCGACATCTATTATATTTCGTAGCCAAAAAATCATCAATCATTTTTGTTCGAGCACACATCGCGTCGATCATAAATGTCTAATATTTTTAGATAACTTTCCCGCAAACTTTTGCAATCATATGCAGTTCAACAATCAGCTCTGACATCAATATGAATTTTTTTGTCAGTTTTGTTATTTGCACTCACTTTTATTATAAGTTTTATGTGCCATCAAATCGAATAATTTCATAATTTCATTATCTATTTATTGTATCTTTAAAGAACTGAACAAACAATAAGTGTTCAAATTTTAAGTCGAGAATAAAAAAAAATATTAGTCCCGGTCAACACCAGGCATAAGTTCTGCTTCCGAAGTTCGGCGTCATGTACAGATCTCTTTTTGAAACGATTGTGATCACGGCACTCTAGGATGTTGCGAGCTAAGGGATTTGGGTAAAATTTGACCTTTTTCGGATACTTCTCGGAATATTTGTCAATTTAATGGAATTTCCATGTTAGATAATTGTCAGAAAGAATCCAAGATATTTTTCATGCGAGTTTTGAGGCACTAATTGATTATATATTCGAACGGAGGTGCATGTTTCTCTTCGTAATGTTGCCAGAACAAGTATTTGTCCATTAACCCTTATTTTCCTTTTTTAGTTGAAAAATTTGTTCATGTAGGTATCGAGAAGTTTCGTGTGGATTCTCGTGTGTGCTTGTAAAAACAGTGTCAGCAGCAGTGGTAGAAAAGTGCGTGTGGCTGCTCATCGGCATATGCACCCAAAAATTTTGGGTGAAATATTGTTATGATAATTTAGCTTAAACTTATTTATTTATTAAGCCCCAACACTAAAAGGTTATATAGGCTTTTATACAATCCAAAAACTTATATTCTATCTTAATTATAATTTGTCACAAAGATTTAAGTCAAGTTATATAAGTTGATTTTAAAAACCCCTTGACTTTCTAAAAATCATGTTCACTTTCCAGGATTTCAATTCCGTTTATTTTTCTCTTAATTCGATGTTGATGACATAATCTACATTCATTAAATATGTGAGAAACATTCAGATTTTGACCGCAATCACAAAGTGGTGGTGTATTCTTTTCAATAACATGTCTACGAGAGAATAAGCACTGACCGACTCTCAGTCTTGTAAATTTAATCCAATCTTTTCTAAGTAAAATAGGTTTAGGGAACTTAGGTAAAATATTAAAGCTTAAACTTATATATCAGTCCTTCGTGTTAAATTCTGACGCAAGCCAGCGAAACGTCGCACTATGTGGCATTTACCTTGAAAAGCTGGCCAAAAAGGCAAAAATGAATTTAAAGAAATTTAAGAAACTGAGGATGCAGTTCGATAGACAATAAAATTCTGCATTATATAGTGAATTTTCACGACTTTAAGTTGAGATTTGTAGATGTGAGACGATGTCAAAGTAAGGAAAGTAAAGAAAATTTAATTCGTTTTTGGTGTATTTTTGAAATTTTATATGATATTTTTTTGTGGCTAAACGAATAGAGGTTTTATATCGATTTTTTTTTATTTGAAAGGTATGATCAACTGCTAGTTTCAGTTTTATATATATATATATATATCTCATATATTAATGTTAAAATTATTCGTTCAAAATTTAAAAATAATAAAAAATGTCACATTTTTTTACCCTTCCTAAAAAAAAGATAAGGATTTTAAAGGTGAAAGTAGTTTTTAGTAGTTTAATGTTATATACCACAAAAAAATATGAACTCTCTACATTCAGGAACAAAAAGAAAAAATTGCGCAAATTTGCGCAATTATTTTTGGCGATTTTTTGAAAATTATACTTTTTGTTGAAAAATTAAAAAAATTAGACGCAGTGTAATAAAGCCATAGGCAATAAAGCCATATGGCGTACGAATTATGCGAGGAAATTCAGTAGAAGCGATACCAATCGAGATGTCCTGAATAGGTTACTTTTAAGCAGTGACCCTTTTATAAGCTGCAGTACACAAAAATTGCGAAGGAATAGAAAAGCATTTTCATCAGATACTATTAAATTACTCCTTCCTGACATTGATGATGAAAATGATAACGATTTTAACGATTGTTTCCCTTTTTAAGTATTTTTAAGTTAAGTATTAAATAATGTAAAATAAATATTATGAAGTTTGAAGTCGTCGTAGTCTAGTAGCTAGTGTGTTGGCTTATTAGACGCAAAAGCCTGGGTTCGAGCCCCAGGCCAATCATCAAAGACAAAATACAAAAAGTATTTTTTCGGCGACTTCCTCTCAGTAGATTTCTGGCAAAAACTCTGAGAGTAAATAAAAATTGCCATGAAAAGTTTCTCAATAAATAAAAATCTGTCGTTCGGAGTCGACTTTAAACTGTAGGTCCCACCACTCATGTATAAAATTAACACACACAACATAAGTGGTGTGAGAAACTAGGACGTTGTACAATGGGTCAATTCGACCTCCGGGTACGGTACTTCTCTTAATTGACAAGTACACGTCCTCTAACCTAACCTAATATTATGAATAAATATTAATTATCATAAAACTTTAAAAACTTAATTACATATATCGACGATTATAACAATATGAGATGTATGTTTGATTTTCTTAATGGACTGTATATGGTAACTAGGGGCACTTATGATACAATTTTTAAGTCAATTATAATTGCTAAACATATTTTCTTAAGGAGCCCTATTTTGGATCAAGGGGCAATTATGGACCGACCATAACAAAATTTGGTAATATGATTTAGATTTACAAAATACACGTTCATACCGAATTTCATAACGACACCTATGTTTTTTAGCCATTTATAAGCCCAAACGTGAATTTCTAAAGGGGACTTTATATGGGGACTAGAGTCAAATGTGATCCGATTTTCACCAAACTTTGCACCATGATTTCCTAGTACACAGAACCATGCTAAATTTTATCATGATTGTTGCATAATTACCATAGTTATGTGTACATAAGTTCAATTTCGAGGGGAATTTGTATGGGAGATAGGCGAAATCACGGACCGATTTGAACCAAAATCAGTAGGGTTCATCCTTGGGCGTAATTATCACTAAAACTATCAAAAAATTCCAGCCATTAACTCATAAAACACTTCTATTAATTTTGGCCAGGTTTTCAGGCAAAATGCCACAGAGTGCGTCGATAAAAATGAAGCAGCTGAAGAGTTGTAATGACCAAATATGTATGGTCATGTTAGGTGTACTACATGGTTGAGTTAAAATTATTGTGGAGTTGAAGTTCTTATACACCTAAATACATTACATACATATGCATGGCATTTATTCTAATTTTATTGTTTTATATTTTCACCCAAATATAATGCGTAGTTGTTATTTGTAGTATTAATCTTTAACATGCGATTTGTTGTACAAATTAATACAACATTTTAAGACTACTTGTGGAACTTAAATACACAACCCAGAACCACTAAAGGCTACTGCAGTAGGCCTGAATTGAGCTGTTAGCTCTAAAAATGTGTACTGGCTATAGAACTATAGTATATAGTAAAATTTATTAACTTTAGAGAAAAGGAATTTTCAAATTCGTTTTGAGCGTATATGAGAATAGTGGCTATCATGGTAGCAGGTGCCATTAGGACTACATCATCCAAGGCACTGTTTAATAATCTGGCTACCACCAGGCATATTGGCGAAACAATTGGCGCGATAGTGAGACTGAGCGCATTAAAAGTATGGAAGTACAGAATCTATGGTTATGTCAAGTCGGGTGTATGGCTGATCTGAATGTAGCTATCGACTACATGATATTTGAATATGCTTTCAAAATTTCACAACTGCCAGGCAACGTCATTTAAGTTTTCACTAATGGATCCAGATTGAAGAGGGAATCTTTTCAGAACAACTGCACTAAACAAATAACCAACATGATCTAACCCAACATGGATATATGTAGAACAGGCTTTGATTCTATCTGAGGAACCTCGCAGCAGTGATAACGTGACACTAGTAGCTGATTGTTCACGCCAGAATATTGGCAATACATCATAACGACTTCTGTAGAAGCAGCACTACGAGGGAGAACATCTTCCCGCGCATAGGAAGAATTCTTTGATAGTCAGAACTTTGTGACAAAGCATGTCTATCCAAAGACGGTTGGTAGGGAGATGTCAACCAGAAGCTAAAATTATATGACGGAAACGGTGTTACAAAAGGACTATAGGAACGAATTGAACTGTGCTCATTGAAGCTGCTGTCAGTTTAACCTAAATTTAACTTAATCTTAAGACTACTACTGTCGGTAAGAGTGGTCTTCAGACATTCTAAAATTCTGATTTATAAACTTACATATATGTATACATGCACTATTGGCGATTTCAACTCTTTAGTAAAGATTACGTGTGATTTTTATTTGTGAGTGGCCAGACCTATTATCTGACGACGAATTGAGTTCACAAATTTGAGATGATTTTTCATGATAATTAGTTACTCTCAGAAAATTTGAGAGAGAGAATTATTTTATTTTTGAGCTCTCGTGCGGTAATCTAACACTACATATACGAAGCAATTTTAAGCTAAAATTTTAAAAATTGTCTATAATGATTTATAAAATTGTTTCATATTGTATGTATGTCAAATTGTAACAAACCCGACTGCTAACCCGAGCAGTCTATGTTCGAATCCAGTTTAATATAACCATTTTCATTAGGGCTATCTACTTTTAAATATTGTGAGAGTTGAATTTCCTACAAATAATCTATTTAGGAATTCCCCTGATCTTCGGAGAGATCGACTCCAACAAACATTATTTAATTCTAAAACAAGAAAAACAATAATAAGAAGACGGAGTAGATTCTTCATGACAGTCTTCATCTGCAAACACAACCTAATGAGAGGGAGTGTTTTTCTATAACACTATCAAGCAAAAAAAATAAAAAATTATCATATTCATCTGGTCAAGTTTGCAAAAACGAATTTTGCACTAATAAACGAGATGAAAAGTCGGCCATAAGGTAGTGTTTTCAGGAGAAGTTCGATCGTGTAATAGACGCTTAAGAGTACAGATATTGGTAAAGAAAAAAAGGAGAATTTGCATTAAAAATTTTTAGAAAAAGTGAGTAAACTGAATTGAAAGTATTTTTCTAAAAAGTTTAATAAAAAAACCTAGCATCATCAGATGATGCATGCTAAGATATGCTGTATAACAAGACATATTGTAAGGCTGACGTTAATTACTTATCAGGTCTGAACTATTATATGAGTCATAAATTAGAAGCCGTCAGAACGTATAAAAAAAACTCAATAAATATCATAAAAAGTATATTTTTGGTTAAGGGCTACAAAGCAAAGAAGAATTGAAAAACAACTTGAGAAAATTTACACGATAAATGTATAGTCAACCTTAACCTAATTTAGATTGATGGTTTTTTCAATAGTTTCAAAAAATACGAAGAATCTTACGACTGCCAAATTTTCACCCATATTTACCCTTAATGCCATTCCCTGTCTTGAAAAAAAATTTGAGATGTCGTACGTAGAGTACGTCTTAACTGACCTTTACTAAGTACAAAAGGATTGCCTACAAGATTTCGACTCGTCAGCACTAGCATAGCATTCACTTTTGTTTATAAACACTAGCACATGGATGCATAAAGTAGTAATAATTATGATATACGAGTACATACAAACATATTTTTGTAATGCTCGTACTGTGGAAGTATAAAAATTTATTAATCAATTTAGCTTTAGAGGTATGGATATGCGATGCATATGCATGAGTAGGGTATTCAAGTAAACAAGCGTAAGAGTATATAACAGACCATTTTTGTATGCTTTAACAAAGTTGTTTGGGCGAAGTACAAACCTACGTATCTCGAATGAAATATGTAGAGAACATAAAACTTAAAAAAATGCATTCAAATGATTCTTTTCGAATCTATGTAAGCACCAATCAGACATAGCAGGTCTGTTTATCAGAAACTGAAAAGGGTGGTATGAATTGTAATTCTTACAGAAACATAAAGTTTCGATGTTTTTTTCTTAATTTTTTTTTAAGTAGGAAGCAATGAAATTCTCCAGATATTGAAGAATTTACTGAGGGCATCTACCCGCTCTCAGATAATAATCAAGTATCGATCTCGGACTACGAAAATAGGTTTGTATAGTTAATAAATTTTGAAATCTACATCGCAAACGGCCTTTTATACCGATGCAAATGTGTTCCTTATGTAAAAATAAAATAAACTGTAATAGAAACAAAGGCTAAAAATTTTATTTTGTAATCAAATTAACTATTCATGATCAATTCCAATGAATGCTCAATTCATTATTAATATCACTTGCTAAGGAAAGCTTTGCTATTATAATTTTCGATCCATTTAAACTTTTCGTAATAAAATAATTACATAATTGCATTACAGCTCTTAAGTTTCTGCCACTTTTAGTGTATCGGTTGGTGTATAAAACAATTAATTTTAATTTTATTGTTATTTCACCATTGAGAGTTAATTAAAGCAAAAAGGAGAAAAAAATTATAAAGCAACAAGAGGAGACTCTCCAGAGTCTAGTTTTTGTTAATCAACTTGAAAGAAAGTTTTTGCCATTCTGTTAAGGTGTTCACACTTCTAGTCTTTATTTGTGTGTGTGTTAACAGTGCTTTAAAGTTTTGTTTTCAACTGTTGTTTGTTATCCATTCAGTAATCCATTATAATCCCTCTTTACTCTGTAATTACCCTTTAGCCTTTTTTGATATGATGCTCTGGCATAAGTTGTTTATTATTGCCTGCCATTTTACTTTGTTAAGTTGAAGTATCATTGCTGCTGCTTTTATATGAAAACTAAAGACAATAACAACGTAGGTACAAGTCTATATATTCACGTGTACATTGTAATTGTATAATATTGTTAAACGAGGAATCTTTAAAACATACATAACGTAATTGGTCATTACAACCCTTCAGTCAGGATTACGACCTAGCTTCTCACACCACTTATGTTGTGTGTGTTAATTTTATACATGAGTGACGGAACATACTGTTAAAAGTCGGCTCCAAACGACAGATTTTTGAGAAGCTTTTCATAGCAATTTTATTTACTCTCAGAGTTTTTGCCAGAAATCTGCTGAGAGGAAGTCGCCGAAGAAATATTATTTTCATATTTTTGTTTTGATGTCTGAGCTGGGATTTGAACCGTGGCCTTACATCTAAAAATCCGACACACTACCTACTAGACTACGGCGACTACAGACCTTTGAAACATTTATTTTAATTCATTTGTGATAATATCAAGTGACACACGAGTCTAGTGTCAATCAATACTAGTCTTCAAATATTTTAAGTATTGAACACCTTTGGTTTTCCGATAAAAAAGACATAAAAAGTTCAATTTTTTAATTTTTACTTTATTTTAAAAACATTCATGTGCTCTCACAAATATGTTTGCATATTTTATGCGTAGTAGTTTTTTAACGCGTTTACAATTCCAAAGAATAACAACAGTAATTGTTATTAACATGTATGTACAATATATTGTGTTATTTGCTATACTCAATTTTTCGAAACATTGTCGGACAGTGTGATAATATTAAATATTTTTGGTCCAAATTTTTGTTTAATATTTTTAATTTTTCATTCCTTTTAAGATTTCCCTATTCCATTTACATACAAACATAGCATATATAAAAATTAATTCATAAGAATAAAATCAATTGCATCGTCTTCGAAGACCAAGACACAAGAAACATTAAAAGTGTTACTCAAAACTTAAACTATACGTGTCGGATCATGTGTCTATCTGGAAACTAATTTTATCCTTATATGACAATAACAAGTCAGATTTATTATTTTAGTGACTCACTTGGCTCGGTATCGAATAACGAGTACAAAATACAGAATTTTTTATAAATCTCTGATATCTCGAGTGGGATATTTTGGAATTATTGCGTTCAAATGGAAAACTCTAACAGTTCCTAACTATTAAGTGCTCAGAAAATTGTGCAGCACGGGCTTCTATCAAAAATTTCGTAGTGTCCTACTGGCAACTAAAAATTTAGCGGTGCAAATGATCTGATAAGGTTATCTCCTTTAACTTGGTTTAAGAAATATTGAAATATAGAACGTTGTGTTATAATCTACTCCAAAGTCGAATTGTTTATTGCAGTGTACGTATATAAAACTTAGAAGACTGGTTATATTTAAGCCACATTTGTGAAACTCTACAAATAATTGAATGAAAAGGGATTCTGAGTAGAGTAACTTGTTTATAAAAAATCTAGGAGCTGTGCAGTAACAAGAACGATTTGCAATTTGCAACACCCCCATTACAACAAAGTTTTCAAAGGATTCCGCGCACACTTCTCTGCCTTAATTTAAAGATAATGTCAGCAAAGATATGAGACGTGAGAATTTGTATTTTTGATAACTTGAATATTTGCCTAAAGGGGACAGTTATTTTACTTGAAATTATAATTAAACCTAGCAAAGATCATACCAAACAGTCCTATAAGTATGAAACCGTCAAAACTGTTTAGAGAACTTCTGATGCCTAACAACGCCATCAATAAATGCGAAATGAAGTGTTCCACCTATTTTGCTTCAGTCATCACTATTGAACAAACCATCTTCAACTTCTTATTCCTTTTCATATTCAAACATTCGACAGAGCGTGCCATAAATAAGTAAATTGAAATGAAATTTTGTTCCTTGAAAGTCATTTTTATCATCTGAAAGTTTATATTTTATGGAAGCTTCCTACACACCTACAGGAAGGAATTTTCCTGATAGAGATGTGGATAATTTTATGAAGAATAAGTGTTAATAATTCAAAATATATTCAAATTCGCGTTTGTGGAACCTTTTTCTGGTATGTTGGCAAAATTCACAGACGGCGAAACCAGATCGTACGAATAGAACCAGAATCAAAAATAGAAATTCGGAAACATTCAGATGAATACTTTAAAAAGCTGCTATTTCAACCAAATCATGTGTTCTGTAGCATTATACAGCTATAATGGCCACATTTAAGCAAACTATTATACACACTTGTAATGTTGAATATATTCCAGATTTTTAGCCAGAATATACACTGAGCTCCAAAAGTGGGTAAACACCACTGAAATAATTAATTTTCTTAGGATAGCGAGAAAAGTAAATGAGGATAGTCGAATAAATTTCCAAAAATAAAAACGTTTATTTATTATTTATAAAATGTTAAAACAAAAACAACAATTCATGATAAAGGAACTTTTTTATACCTAAAGACAAAACTGTTTTATACTTAAGAACAAAAGTGTTGACTCACTTATGGCGCTCACTGTACTTTAGAAATTTAATAATTCAATTATTGAATCATTTTAGATGAGTATATAAATAACTAACTTAATATAATATATAAAGTACTGAAATATTAGTCGTTAGCTTTTAAGTTATTTGTTAATTTTTTCGGATTTTGAGTCAAGTTGATGGGAAACTTGAACCATTCTTTATGATGACGCAAGAATGACTGATGATTCAAATACAAGTTCTTTCATAGTTGCTTGATTTTTGTCCACATCAATTCAATTGAAGATTACTATCTTCGATATGGTGAATGTTTAGTGGTGTATAGAGCCTTATAGTATTCCTTTTGTTCGCCTCCTTGCGCATGCTGCAAAATGAGAAAAGTAATATTTAAAAAAAAATATAAATATCTGTTGACGCAAATAACATTTGGGTTTTTGTTTTGAAATAAAATAAACAAAAAGTCATTGTTTTTAATAAATTATATACAAAGCGTGTGTAAAATATCATCAATAAATTTTCGTTTGAAAGACTTATTGACATTATGTGTGAAATATAACTTCATTCAAATGTCCTCCACGGCTTTTCTGGGTGAAGCCCATCGGAAATGTCCAATTTTCCATCTTTCTATTGTATAAATCTAAATTAGACAAATGACATGAGTTACGTTGGATCAAATAGCTCGTGTAAGATATCCAAGAGGCTATTCAGTCAAAACACTTTGTTGTCTCGGGTTCGATTGCGGGCCCAGGCGCAAAGTTGTGGTCTACACAAGACTGAATTCTCATAAGCGACGCGAAATTTACTGCTTTGAATTCCCTGCACACTATCACGGACAAAAGGAATAATAAAGTTAATTAATTTTTATGTTCTTAGGCAATGATATCGACGCCTCCATTTTATAACGTTCTAAGTGTACTTAGAAAGTTTTTAATGTTCTTGCATTTTTAAATTCTGCGTTCTCTAACTTAAATACTGTCAAAATTTGGTAAGATGCGCCGATCCGTTCCGAAGTTATAGGCAAAAATCTACTTCGAATACCCATATAGTCGCATGTCGCGCGAAAACTTTGAGAGCTCATAATTCAAAACACACTTTTACGACTTAGAATGTTATAGAAGGGAGGCGTCGATATTTCTTTTAAGTAAATTAGTTCAAAAATAGAAAATTTTCATTTATTAAAACTTGCTTTTAGCCAATAAAAGAAAGCTTAAACAACAGGTATTGAAAACAATTAATTATATTTTAAGTAAAGCATATTTTGTCAAGTAGTTGTCCGGGAGATAGTGAGACGTGTAATCGGAGTTCAAGTCCTATGTCGGACATCTCGAACAAAACGAAATATAAAAAATAGTTCTTCTGCGACATCCTCTTAGCAATCTTCTGAAAAAAAAAAACTCTGAGAGTGAATAAAATCGTAATTAAAAATGGCAACAAAGTTGGTATGAGAAGCTGTTTGTAATCCTGTCTACTGTTTTTTTAACTTTTTACACAAAATTATTACTCAAAGCTTTTTGAACTTTTTTAAATTAGTACTAAGTAGTAAACATCACAGTTCTACTACTTATTTAATATATTTCAACTAAAACTTTTCATGGGAATTCCAACATTCCGAGAATTTCAAAACCAATTCCGACATTCCGAAAACTATAATATTGTGGAGAAAAAAAACTCAAATATAAATATATTTTTTTTTTAATTTTTAAAAAGTAAAGAATATTACCTTTTAAGTACTATTTATGTCTTTTTCCAATATTCCAACCCTTTATTTTCAAATACCCATATTAGCTCTTAACTCAACTCGTCAGCCAGCGAATGAAAAATTAAATTTAACTCTACACAGTTTAGATCACTCGCGACAACGTGTTAATCGAGAAACGTGAAATAAGAGCACTTTTTTATGTTACATTGACTATCGTGAACGTGAACAAAAGTTGAAAGCTCTCAAACGTGAACATAAATTTTCAAGGAATTGTTCTATTTACATTCACCCCTATCATGTTATTTTCGATATAAAAATTAATAAAAGCTGAAAATTTGCGGAAAAAACTATATACGCAATCGCAATTAGTGAACCCATTTAAATTAAAATTGAGAAAAAATGAAAGAGCTGGGATTGTGCAAAGACCAGCTTTACCACGCTGATGAGTTTAAGTTGTGCTGACAAAACATATGTCTACTTGTGGAAAGTCTGCTCCACGTGCGAAAATTCAGAAGCAAAGCCTTAGATTCACTCAATTCCTGAAGTAGTATCAACAAATTGATGAAACGTAATTAAAATAAAAGAGAATATAATAAAAAAAACCAATCGGAAACATAAGAAAATCTCTGCGAGTTCACTGTATTTTTATATAATTTTTTTTTTGAATTCGTACTCACATATGTATCGCGGTGTATGTATACTTAATAATAGGTTAGGTTAAGTCGGCGTGCAAACCTTGATGCCAAAAGCTCACTTGAGCAGGCATAGTGGCCCGTTGTGACGCCACAGGTGAACGCAGTCTCTGTACTCACCAAGTTCTTCGATATCAGGCACATTTAAAGCACGACTACCCCACGCTGGAAAACCAGCCCGAAGATTTGATAAACAAAGTATATCCTTGACATCAATGGACTACAGTTAACCATAAAAACTGTAATAAAAAAATTATTGTGTTTGTTACTGTCGTATTGGTTATAAAAGTTTACGTATGTGCTCCATTTGTATCATTTTGCAGGGAGAACGAAAAATACTATTACTTGGTGAAATGATATTCATAAAGGAACACAGCCAAAAGCTGACAGTTGAAACGAGCAACCAAAAAAATGACGTAAATAGCTTACAGTTCCACTTATTTTGTTCATTGTTTTTTCAAGGCATTCCAGAGTACATACTTTCAATAATTAAAAACAACAAAAAATTTATTGTGGAAACAACATTGTCATAATAAAAAGGAGCCAATTATTTATACATACATACATACAATAAATATACATATGTACATAGATATCTATAAATATATCATTTTTTGTAATGTATGGTGTATGAAATATTACGTGTTGTTTTATATAAAAATTGTTTGTCGTATTTTAAAAGTGTAAGAAAAACCTGAGACCTTCTGATAAATTCCTGTCGCCCTGTTCTAGAACAAACACAAAATTACATCGAACATCAACTACAGCACTTCTCTGCTTGTACTGAAAGTTAAGATTTGTTGTAGAGATAACTAAACAAATTTTGCATATTTTTGTGTGTCTATTTTATACCTTAGCATTGTTTCTTACCTTAATACCGAAGTTATGATTGACGATGTCTAGATGATTGAAACAATTTTTCGTTTCGGTTTCATCGACAATAAGTATCTCTAAGAAGCGAGTAATTGATACTAATCCATAAGTATGTATTGTTTCCGATTGAAATATTTATTTTAATCTGTTATTTTGAGGTTATTTCTTTATTTAACAAACCATAAGTTTATGTTTATGCTACAGGTGTTATGATTCCACGAAAGCACTTCCTTATTTCGGACAAGGCGGAACATTCATAATAAAAAGAGGGTTGTGAGTGCTCTCTAAGTCCATGCAACATTTGTCAGTAATCATAGAGCTTGAAATACTCTTATCTCTTTCTATCTTTACTTCTTTCTTTTCTTTCGTCACCTTTTTATCTTCTTCTTTTGTTAGAGCGTTCAGAATGATCTCCAGATAGAATTTTAATTTGAGTATTCTTTTTGGTATTTCTATTGTCAAACATGCCTGCCTGCGTATTCTCTTTAGTGCAAATTAAATTAACATATCAGCATTCTTTCGTACTTTTCCAGGGAGCTTTCTAAAACTTAAAAATTTTTAAGGTTTGCTAATAAAGTCATTTGATCAATATCTTCAAGTGCATTCTGTTAATACAGCAAAATTTTTGAGAATTTATTTCAGTGTATCAATTTGAAAAGATAACGTACGTTCATCTGCTCGTACATCGTCCCCAATGTCGCGGCTCCTTCTACATTTATCTAACAAATTTATTTTCCATGTGCACATTTTATGTTGGGAGTCGATCAAATTTATTTTCCAATATTTCATACATAATTGGTCATTACAACCCTTCATGTTCTGTGTGTTAATTGTATCCATGAGTGGTGGAAATCTGCTGAGAGGAAGCCATCGATGAAATATTTTTTCATAGTTCCTTTTGTTGGAGATGTCTGAATGTCTGCTGGCCCCAAGAATAACTCAAGTTAATTCTATTGTTCACCTTATTCTTACATTGTTAGTTAAGAAAAAAAATGAGTATACGACATTACACTAACCTGTGCCATATTACCTTCAGTTACCCTACTGATTCAATGACTACAATAGGAGTACATCTTGCAATTTCTTGACAAAAGCCAATAGCCACATGTATGAAAGTTAGAAACAAAAATTTTTTGTGCTATTCTAATCGAAGCCATGTCTGATTATGGACCTATAATTTAAGTATCAACACGTTTATTCTGACTATCTTTTGAACACCATACAGTAAAACATGTTGAGTTCATCAAAACAGATTTGTTTGTAACACGATTTCATCGTACGAGTCAATTCTCTTCGCGCCGAAGCATTTTTTCAGAACGCTTCTAATGAGGCGGATGAGATTTAATTCAAGGATTTCCGCTATTTTAGTCTATGGGAAGAATTGAAACCACAGTCCAAAAACACATTGACAGATTACAACATTACCCACTATGCTTCAAAACTATCAGACTTCATTCTCCTTTTTCTGATTTTCTAATTTAGTTTCATCTTCACAATACACTTCCTTTATAAAATACATTCACTTCAGATATGTTTATTCAAATTTACTTTTACGTAGTCTACGTTGTAATCGACACACCTTTTCAATCTTCTAATGAAATAAATTTTTGTTTTTTCTTCAGACGTCCAATTGGAAATGTTTTTTGTGAATGTTGTTTGTGGAAATCGTCTCTTGTTGTTTGGCAAAACCCTAATCGAACAAGAATACATATTCAAATTGTGAGTACTTTATTCAAAAATTATTTTATCATAATACTAAAACGTAGCTGTATTTGAATTCAAACATACATATATGTTCTGTATGAAGGAATATATGTATGTATATATTCTTTTCAGCTGTATATAAAGCTGTAAGCTTATCAAAGCACTCAAATTCAATTTTAATATATTCATAATATTCTGCAATCTAAATCGTTTTCAATTCTCTTCGCAGATATTGCACTGCGTCATTGTTCCATATATAGGTACCCATGTAATGCCTACTAGGGATGCCAAACGGGATTGATTTTTAAAAATTTTTCGGGACAATTCGGGATCCTAAAATCACGAAATATCCCGGGATTTGCCGGGATTACGGGATTTTCTCTTAATAAGAAAAGCCAAAAACAATTGTTTTATTAAAAATTTCATTCATTTTTGATCTTTATCACAATACACATGTTATAAAATACAAAACAGAACAAAAAATAAAACACATACATCATGTATAAACACATTAGTGAAGAAACAAATACCTACCCTTTTAAGAACACTATTTATATGCAGAATATATATCACTATTTACCTCTAACAACTCGTGATTCATTCAAATCTATTTCTTTAGAAATTTGATTGTCTAAACCATCAGCTGTATTAATAGATCTTATTGGACTTCGAGGGCAGCGTTTAACTTTTTAACAATGGAAGTTGGGTTCCTATTCAGTTCGATGTCGAGTTATATAGAATATTCACTTAATTGTTGCATGATACACTTCAAAAACTACATGAGTGTTATTCAATGTAATATTAAATAAAAAAAACTATGCCGTAGACTCAATTTTTTTTCTTACTTTATAAAGTGTATATGTATGAATTTACAATCCCGAAAATTCCCGGGACAAGTTTTAAAAACTTTTGTGATTCGGGATTTCCCGATTGGCATCCCTAATGCCTACCGTACCATGCCGGCAGCTCTTGATTTCGTATCCCTCGATATTATCTTAATTGACATTTGACTATCCGTAAAGATGTATACATGCAAGTTATGGAAACAGCATAAAAATGCTTTTACACAAAAACTGTGCTAAATAGGTTTCAATAACCCTAAAAAATATTTGCTGACGCTTGATAGAATGTTTACAAAAAATGTTTAAAATTGGAATCGCTGAATATGAAAAATATGATATCGTATGACAATGATTATGTTCATTATTATGTTTTGTTTAAACGAATTGTGCTTCTCATTAGCTATAAGTATAAGATTTAGAATTAAGTAAAGTGTAGTCAGTAAGTGGTAGACGGAAATGTAATACCAGAATTAAAAGTGAAAAATAAAAATAAAGAAAATAAAAATTTATTTTTTTAATAAAAATTAAAACAAACAATTTAATTGGGGGCTCAACCGGGATCCTTTAAAAAAGGGTCCAGGAAAAAAAAAACAAATAAGTATCCTTTAGAAAAAGGAGAAAAATTTTTTTAAATAAGTATCCTTTAAAAAAGGAGAAAAAATAAATAGTGAACAATTACAAAAAATAATACAGTGAACAATAACAAAAAATAAACAGTGAACAATAACAAAAAAATTAACAGCGAACTATAACAAAAATACAGTGAACAATAACAAAAAATACAGTGAACAATAATAAAAATAATGCAGTGAACAATAACAATCCTGCAATCATCAATTTAAAAAAAACGGCAACAAAACTCTAAATAAAAGGAATTTATAAAAAAATCTAATAAAAATTCTACAGTGAAAATTCTGCAATCAGCAACTATAAAAAACGAACAACATCAAATAAACAACTCTGCAACAATATCATCCTAATAAACAGCAATTAAACAACACGGTATCCGCATCTGAGGAAGAAAATCATCATTTAAGAGGCCATCTGAAGTCGAGAATTTTAAATGTAAGATTACTTGATAAGATTTGTATGTTTGTTTTTAAGATTAATTTTTCTGTAAAAAAAAAATATTATTTAAGTCATATAATTTTGTATTCTTTGTATTGATTGTGAGGCAAAAAACTGGCTCATTTAGTAGAAAGTGTAGTGGAAAATTTAACGGACGAGGAATTGAAATATTTGACTAGTAACAGGACACTAGATATAGTTGACGAGGAATTAGAAGAACTAGAAAGAAAATATAGTATAGAGGACTCAGTTGACGAAATTACTGGACTGTTTAGGAATATGACAACAAACAGAATGGACACAGAACAGGTTTTACGACTAGTTACACAGTCTACAGCACCACTTCTAAGGGAGTTGGAATTGCTGAGGGAAAATTTTAACAGACTTACAGTCACAAATACTGTTACTGAATACAGACAGGAAATTATTGACAAAACCAAAAGATGTGACGAAAGTTTGGACATTATTAAATCCCTTCCAAGTTTTAATGGGAAGGATTATTCATATGTGAGTTGGCGAGAAGCAGCAAACAATTCAATGAGCCTTTATGTTAGGGGTAGTCGTAGGTACTTCGCGGCATTGACTATTCTACGCAATAAAATATTAGACGACGCAAATGACACTTTGACAAATCATGCTACGGTACTCAATGTTGATGCTATTATAGCTCGTTTAGATTTTGCCTATGCCGACAAAAGGCCAATTCATATTATTGAACAGGAATTAAGTGTTATGAGACAGGGTTCCTTGACTATATTAGATTACTATAACGAAGTGAATAAAAAACTGACTTTATTAATAAATAAGACGATAATGACTCACGGTTCGAATTCTGATTTGACAAATGAATTAAATAATAAAAACCGTCAATATGCTCTTAGGGTTTTTATTACTGGATTGAACCCACCATTAGCAAATATTCTATTTTCATTGTCACCTTCTGATTTACCTAATGCCTTAGCCAAGGCTCAGGAACTAGAATCTAATCATATTAGGGCTAATTTTGCGGTACAATTTAACAGAAATCAATTCAATAACCAAAGTCCAAAAAATAACCAAAATGTTTTACGTTTTCCTCCCAGAAATCAAAACAACAATTTTCAGTACCGAAATAATCAACACGTACGTCAGGCAAGGCCTGAGCCGATGGAAATCGGTAGTTCGGCAAATCTTGCTGTGAACACAAATAAAATTCCACAAAATGGACATACTCAAAATTACGCTCGAGGACCACAATTCGGTCAATGGCAACAACGACCACAAAACTCCAATCAATTTTTTCAAAGACCTCAATTTAATCCTGGCTTAAAAAGACAACAGCCAAGTGGACAGTTTAGTTCTCAACCAAATAATAAGACACAAAGAATAAATAATTTAAACGAAACTGCTTTTTTAGACGTGACCCCGGATTGCCCTATATCATCAGAACAGGAGCATCCGGAAGAACTTACAGAATTTTAATTGACAGTGGGGCAACTAGTTGTTATTGCAGCCCAAATGTCCTTACTAAGAGGAAAAAATTAGTAGTTAAAAAGAGAGTTAAAACTATAAATGGATTCACTATTATTGATCATTTCTATGAAGCAAGACTTTTTGGTATAACGGAAAGATTCTATGAAATTCCCAACTTAGAATCTGATTTGTTAATAGGATATAATTTTTTGAAAAAAGCTAATATTAAACTTGATTTTGAAAATGACACAATTACTTGTGGCAATAAAACGGATAAATTTTTAAATTTTAATAAACCTGCGTTAGTATCTAGTAGGACTATTAATTATAATAGAAAGGAAGATGAGAAAAATATTATAAATAAAATTACCAACTCAGGAAATAATCTTGAGTACAAACCTTATGAAGATGATACTTTCAATTGTGAGAAAAATACGATTGATAGATTGGAATGTGAAATTCGCAAAAAAATAGATAATTTACATTCAAAAATTAATACAATATTACCATTTAGAACGGATATTAAAGCTGAGATACGTACAATTGCTGAAACTCCTATATGGAGTAAGCAATATCCCTATCCTCTCTCAGTAAATTCATTCGTAAATAAAGAAATACAAAAGCTATTAAATAACGGAATTATACGTCCTAGTAAAAGCCCTTACAACTCCCCAATATGGGTAGTGCCAAAAAAGGGAATTAATGAAGATGGGACAAATAAAATGCGAATGGTTATTGATTATAAAAAATTAAATGAAAACACTATATCATATAAATATCCGATACCGGATTGTAATGTTATACTGTCTAATTTGGGAAAAGCAAAGTACTTTTCCACCATTGATCTCGAATCCGGCTTCCATCAAATCTTAATGAAACCAGATGATATTGAGAAAACTGCATTTTCCATAAATAATGGAAAATATGAATTTGTTAGACTACCTTTTGGACTAAAAAATGCACCAAGCATTTTCCAAAGCGCCATGGATAATATTTTAAGGGACTATATAGGGAAATTTTGCCATGTCTATATAGATGATATAATAGTTTACTCTGAAAATTTAGAAGAACATAAGAAACATTTAAATATGGTAGTCCAAAGACTTAAGGATTCTAATATGAAAATCTCCTTGGAAAAATCGAAATTCTTTAAGAAAGAAGTAGAATTTTTGGGTTATATTGTTGCCCATGGAATAATTAAAACCGATCCAGGTAAAATAGAGACTATAGTAAACTACCCTGAACCTAAAACTCTTAGACAGTTGAGAGGATTTCTTGGTATAACTGGGTACTACAGAAAATTTATAAAAGATTATGCTAAAATTTCAAAACCACTAACAAAATACCTTACAGGAGAGAATGGAAGAATTTCACAATATATGTCCAAAAAGACAGCAATAGAATTCGATTCAGAGGCACAAACCGCTTTCAATAAATTAAAAAAATTGTTAACTAACCAGGTTGCTTTAACGCAACCTGACTTTAATAAAAAGGTTACACTGACAACTGACGCGTCTAACGCAGCAGTTGGAGCCGTCCTAACCCAAGAGGGCAAACCTATAATTTTTATCTCAAAAACACTGACTTCTACTGAACAAAATTACGCTGCAAATGAGAAAGAGTTATTCGCTATAGTTTGGTCGTTAAAGACTTTGAGAAATTATTTGTATGGTGTTGCAGATTTGGAAATACATACTGACCATCAACCATTAACATTTGCCATATCTTCTAGGAATCCAAATGCAAAACTTAAAAGGTGGATGTCTTTTATAGAGGAGTATTCCCCGAAGTTTGTTTATAAGCCGGGTGCGACAAATGTTGTAGCGGACGCACTTTCTAGACAGGTCTTGAATAATATTTCTGACGATGAGTCTTTACATAGTACACAACATTCTGCCGAAAGTAGTGAAGAATTCACTATTAAGGAAACTTCCAAACCACTTAATGAATTTAAACAACAAATTCTCTTAAGCAGGGCCAATTTCACATATTATGAATCACTTACTCAATTTAATAGAATTAGACACATTATAGAATTCGATACGAGGGAGAATCTCAAGAACAAATTGAAAGAATTCTTACGACCAAACTTGGTGACAGCGATACATTGTTGTCTTGAAGATCTATATGAGTTTAAGGAAACAATAAAAGGAGTATTTACCAACAAGTTTGTTTTTACAAGAATCTTTGCAATCGATATTGTTAATGTTGATGACCAAAAGGCCATTATTAAGGAAACTCACACTAGGGCACATAGAAGTTCTAAAGAAAATCATAAACAAGTTTATAAACAATATTATTGGCCCAGGATGATAGATCATTTTAAGGAGTTTATTAGGCATTGTGATATTTGCAATAAAGCGAAATATGATAGGAAACCAACTAAGATTCCAATTGGAGAGGCTCCAATTCCTAGCAAGGAGGGAGAGTTCCTTCACATTGACATTTTTTATGCCCAAAATTTGAAATTCCTTACATGTATTGACGCTTATTCAAAATTTCTCGTAATAAAACAAATAGAAGACAAAACAAATTTAGGCGAAAAAGTATTGGACATATTACAGACATTATACATTCCAATCCTTAATGCAAAGATTAAGAATTCAATTATATTTTGCTGACCCTAGGCACAGTACTACTAACGGTCAGGTAGAAAGAGCACACTCAACCCTGATCGAAATAGCAAGATGTTTAAAACAAGAATATCACCTTTTAGACACTGTTGAGATTTTTCATAGAGCAGCTCAACAGTATAATCTCACCATACATTCAGTTACAAACGAAAAACCATTTGAAGTGTTTCACAATAAAGTTAATCATGAAGACCTGCGTAATAAATTATTGGAAGCTCAGGCTAGAATGCTACGAAGAAATAACCCTACTCAGATCAGAACATTTGAGGAAAATGAGGAAGTTTATGAAAAATTAATAGGACAAAGGGATAAATTACTTCCACGTTATAAAAAAAGAAAATAAAAGAAGACTTAGGAAATAAGGTTAAAGTTTATAGTAGAAATAGAATTATTCATAAGGAAAATATAAAAAATTAATTTTATCTTACAGAAAATGTTAAAGTTGCTTATTTTGCTGGCCACACTCACGAACTGCAGACCTGAGGTCCAGATACTAGACTATTCAAATTCTCAATTAATTTCAATACACACAGGACTAACAAGATTGCAGGACGGAAATTTTAAATTGATACATTCTATAGATTTGGACAAATATGAACAAGTAATTACGAATTTAAAAGAGGAAATTCGAAGGAAAATACCTTCAAACAACTCCATACTTCCAATACTCGACCATGAAATTGAACAGACGCGACTGCAACTAAACAATATGAGACCAAGACAGAAACGTTCACTAGACATTATAGGGACAGCTTGGAAATAGTTGGCAGGAACACCAGACCATGACGATCAGAAGATAGTAGTTGACAAAATAAATAATATGTTAGAAAACACGAACAGACAACGGATAATAAATAGGGATACCATCACAAGACTAAACCTAATGACTAATGTGACAAACGCAATCTTAAAGAAAATTCAGACTGAAGACGACTTTAGAAAGGAATTTGAACAAAATTTGATTTATAGATTAAAATTAATAAAAGAAGAAATATTGAACATTCAATATGCTCTACAATGGGCCAAAGCAGGAGTTATAAATACCTTTATTTTGTCCGAGCCAGAAATTGACGAAATAAAAAGGCAATTGGACTATGAACAATTCCCATATTCCAATATCGATGAGGCTTTAGAATTTTCAGATATTAGAATTGCCTCAAGCAATACAACAATTATTTATATAGTAAATTTGCCTACTATTAATAAACAAATTTGTGAAAATATTGTAATTAAACCGTTAAAAAGACAAAAAACTATAATAAAAATTGGAAATGAAAATATTGTTAAATGTAAGAATGAAATCTTTGAAATGAAAACTGATTGTAAAACCTATAATAAGCTATCAATATGTAACAATAGAAATCTTTTAAATATTACAAACACAAATTGTATTCCAAAATTATTATCTAGTGAGAATCACAATTGTACAATTATAAACAATCAGCACGTTCCAACCAGAAATAAAACCTGGAATAATCCTGTTGAATCAATACAATGGTTCTGTAAGAATCCCTGACGCCAAACCATGGAATTTATCAGGAAGCTTTTTAATAAAATTCCATAATACCACAATTAATTTAAACGGTATTGATTATCTTGCAGTGGAAGTACATGATTGGAAACCGCTTCCACCCATTCTGCAATTAATATCAAATAAAACAGATGTTGAAGAAATTCTTTCTCTTCAAATGATGAAAGAGGTCCAGTTGAACAATGTTCAAGAATTAAGCTCATTATCAACCGAAGGAAGAATTGAGTTTTCCTTTAACATAATACTTTCGGTAACAGTAATCATAATTATTATTTACACTATATGGAAGCAAAAAGACAAAGTAAATTCTACAACCAATAATCAAGGAACTAAGAAAACAACTCTACATCCTGAGAATCCGCCTGATAGGAAAGAAGTTATTAGAACATTAAAACAAATTCTCCAAAATGATTCAATCGGGACGATTCATCTAACAAAAGGGGGAGTTATGGAAACAGCATAAAAATGCTTTTACACAAAAACTGTGCTAAATAGGTTTCATTAACCCTAAAAAATATTTGCTGACGCTTGATAGAATGTTTACAAAAAATGTTTAAAATTGGAATCGCTGAATATGAAAAATATGATATCGTATGACAATGATTATGTTCATTATTATGTTTTGTTTAAACGAATTGTGCTTCTCATTAGCTATAAGTATAAGATTTAGAATTAAGTAAAGTGTAGTCAGTAAGTGGTAGACGGAAATGTAATACCAGAATTAAAAGTGAAAAATAAAAATAAAGAAAATAAAAATTTATTTTTTTAATAAAAATTAAAACAAACAATTTAATTTGCATACATATATGTCAAGTTTAGCAAATTATCACTGGTCCAGATTATGCAATCCCAAAAATCATGTACTTGTGGCTAAGTAGACCGTAGCTGGGGACATAGTTTAGTTACTGTTTCTTCTGTACGGAGAACCGGTTTCGTCTTGGGTCCGTGTAGCAACAAGTTCCTACGGACATCTGAATCCGATTTTCTAAAAATGTCGATCTGGTGTGCAATTATTCGCGAATGCTGCGCGTGATAGCCATCCACGTTAAGCGAAAGAAGGAAGGATTAAAACATCATTCGCATAGCTGACTTGTAAAAGACCTACTTAACTAAAGAATAGAAAAAAAATAAAAGCATGCATTGTGGTGATCCACATGAGAGGTGAATGCATGACCGCTGAGGTATTCCTCTCCTCTATGTTGTATGCACTGCTATTTATCTTGAAAAAATTTGGTTGACTTAAAACGAGATGATATTTTTTTAAATACAATGTAAAATACTTTCAATAGCATGGCGTATGGACAATTTTTTGAGACAGTGTGCCTGTGTACACACGGAAAAAAATCATCGTAAAAACGCCGAAAACAAGGTTAAATCAACATTTTTCAGCTATGATTTTGCTTCATAGGTGTTTCATGTTAATTCAACATGACTTTAAATCAAAAATAACTATTTTTCAATTAAAAACTTATGTTGGATCAAAGTGAGATCACGTTGAATTTACTTTAAGATATCGTTCAAATCAACATTAACTAGTATTAATATAACATGATAACATGATTGGATCAATATGATCTTATGTTTAAAATAACATTAAATAACATTTTATTTCAACTCTGAATTTCATATTGAAATAAGATGCAAACATATTATTTCAACATAAATTTTCATGTTAATTCAAAAGGATTCCAGTTTTGAAATAACATGAAAATCATATCGACTTTCTGCTTATATTAAGCGCGCCCAATAAAAGGAAGTTATTTTTGGTTTTTATATATCTTTAAACAAAAAAATATAACGTTTATTACTTTTCATTATAAAAATACATTTATTTATGTATATAAAATAAAAATTTAGGCAAATAAGTATAAGTATATAAGTAATATTTTCAAAAGCTTCCTTAGACCTTTTATCTTTAAGATATAAGCTGTAATGGCTTACAATTTTTTCCATAAATCCCTTCCATTTACTGAGAAGAAGATGACTTTTATTTGGGTGCAGTAGTTCGAAAATATATAAATTTGCAAATATAATACAAAATGCAAAAAACAAATGTCATTTAACGCGCTGTGTTCTATTTTCGATTTGCAAAAACTCATAAGACTTTGATAAAATACGCAAAATTACTATCTATCACATACTCACAAGGCGCGCTATTGAACTGAATCTACAAGTCTTTCAAGAATCAACTGACAATACGTTCGGAATGAATTTATTATGGAATTGTGTTATATATAGGAATGATAGGATGCAATATACATACATATACATATATGTATGAATATGGTTTATGTGTACTCATCAACACACAACAAGCATCGGAAAAATAAGAGTGTACACTTCGAACAAAACAATGTTTTTTTTTCACTGACTTTATTGCATAGAAATTGCTTAAATCGAATTTCTACTTCTAGAGAGCTGCGACTGATAACTACATGCGACAAAATAAAGTGTACACCACAATTTTTTTTGTGTTTTGTGAAAAAGTGAACAGAATACCATTGTAACATACGGACAAAATTATAAGGTAAAAATATTTATTTATTTTGTCATGTATAAAAGGCTAACGGACTGTTTTCAAAATTCTGCAGTGTACTTCCATTTACAGTTTGTGAACTGTAAAATTTCTCACTTAGTGAGGTAAAAATTCTCACTTAGTTGCAAAATACAAATGTGTTAGAAAAGTATCCAAGTGCTGGTCGGTCGAAAATAATATTCAAGTCCCATAAATTAGTTCGAATGTCTGTTGGTGTTCAACAACGTGACCAATTACGATTACGATAAAGATTATATGTACTTATTTCATAAAATTATAACACTGTGGAGAATTTCGAAATATGGAAACTACTTCAGTTAGAATAAAATAATAATAATAAGTAATTAGAGAAATAAAGACAAATTGAACAGGAGGAAAGGTATTAATTGCATAACTTCATGACCACGTTCCCCATTGGTTATTGTTAATATCAGACAAGTGCTCATCCTTTAGAACACACAACAGTATAAAGAGAACAATATGTTCCACACAACTTTTATTCTTTATTAAATGAATCGTGGTTTGGTTTTGACTTTTTAATATTGTACATAATTTAATACAAAAACAAAAGAAAACATTTTTGTGGCTTCAACAACAGCCATTCAGATGGGCATAAAAAACATACAATCTCCACGATAATTGTGTTAAAGTTTAAAACTCCAGACAATCAGATGAACGGAAGAGAACCATAACACCATGGAAATACTTTGTGTTCACTTTTGTATAAAATAATTTTGAACTAAGAATTTACATGCAAACGAACATATAATAAAAGTGGTAGAAATTTATTCGCGGAAGCAATTTTTTTTTTACATTTTTAGAGATAAAAGTAATGCTAGATAGTAGCCATGATGCGACTACTTAAGTCTAAGGATGCTTAGAGAGAAGTTTTTTAAAAGACTGGTAGTAAACACAAAATCTAAATGCTCCTATTCGTCACGCTGCAAGTATCTGGGAAAAGGTTTCATAAACTTTGTACCATGCTGTCGATATAGGACAGCAGTTATTTGTATGCTACTGAATCATCACTTCTTTGTGATATTAACTCGCAAATGGAAACGACCTAATATCATTTCACATGAAAACATCGTTTAACATTAACGATAATCAAAAGCTACACATACACATATATACAACGAACTTCGTTACATATACCAACAACAACATGAAAGAAAAGGAGACAAACAAGTAAGAAATAAAGCAACAACAAACAGCATAAGCAAAGTATACAAACAACAATGAAGTAGCGATAGAGTTCTCGAGAAAGCGAAACCCTGGACATTCCACTTCAAGAACATTCATTAGACTGATAGCATGGGCATATAAAAGGGCAAGACAAAGCAGACAACGGGTGGTACGAATTCAGTCAGTCTTCTGTGAAGACGCGCTGCGTGTGAAGAAAACAGTAGTGGTTTGAAGATCTCCGCTATACAGATCTAACGAACAAGTGTTATTGCTTACGCAAAGTGTGTGAGCAGAGAGGAATAACGAATAACGCAGTTATTATTCGTATTACATACTTCAAGTTGTATACGGTGGCACACAAAAGTAGTGTGAACAACAAAGAGTTTAAAGAGGAACTGCCTCTCACTTCACTAACAGAAAATTTAAAATTGCGAAAACAAGATATTCTGAAGGATTTTATAATATATATGAAGCTCTGGAAGTACCACCGGTCAAGTCAGACACATGTTATTTTTCAAGAAACTCCTATTTCAACCTAATTCCCTGGCTCTCATTCGCTTAAAAAGAGGATCACGCAGCTCCTTTTTCATAATTATTATGTAACAATATGTAATTCAGTTTGAATTTAAAAATTCGATAAATAAACTAATATATTCCATTTAGTTTCAATTTTTAATGAATGAATTAACCATTGCCTGATTTTGACCTTTGTGTTCTTACGAATATAAGAAGAACGAGATAGAGAGTCGCAATTTTGTATTGAACTGCTTACGTTAAAACACTTGTTCTGTCATTTAAAACAAAAAGAATTAATTACTGTTTTAATATTCTGTTAAAATACTTATTTTATTTCTATTTCTTCTCAATGTTACAATTCACTGTTTAGAATTAAACCTAATTCCTCTACCTGTGAAATCACGCAATGTTTATCGTACACAGTAACACTGTGATTTACATAGCGCTTGGATTAAAAAATAGCAACGTAAATTAAAACGACGTAAACCGAATTTTAAATTACTCATACGTAGATAGTATCTAGTAGATACAACAAAGTCGTATTTTTTAAAAAGCAGCTTATAGAGTTATAAAGATCCAGTCCATTAAATTAAAATTAATTTTTATAAATATGTGAAAATTTAAGAAAATAGAAAGGTTCGCACTCTAACAGTAATCCTAACACTCCGTCAGGGGAAATTTCGCTGACAAGCTTGGTCTGCCCCACCAGGATTGCTGCAGAAATTGTCTTGGTGTAGAGGAAATGAAATCGAGTACAACACCTTTTATAAGAGTGCCCTGCACTTCAGAACAGTCGTCATCGGTATTTGGATGACAGAAGATCTGTGCATGGTGGCCGGTTACACCCGAAGCTCGGGGTAGATGAAACGATTATGTTAAAGGGGCTTACCTCACATTGGGTAACAAAATCTGACATACGGCCACCAATTGAACTTGCCGTGAACGGGAAGCTACCCTTTAACCTAACCTATCCTAAGAAAAGAACAACAAATATGCGCCTCAACGCATTGCAAAACATATATGTATGTTAAAAAAATATATGATAACGATAACATTTTGCTGTGCGTACATATCACGATATTTTTAAGGCAAGAATTTTCTATTGCCTTTGCCGACTCGACATTTTTCCTTATGCTATTCAATTTGTTCAAAAATTTGCGTAACCCAAATGGAATCAGAAATAAAGAAACCACAAAAAAATAATCAAATTTCCTCCAATTATTTAATATTTTGGAATTGAGTGTTAAATATTTATTTACCAAAGAAAAACGCTAACATAAATAAAAAACATGAATTTGAATCGATCAACGTTGATAAATTTTTAAAGCGTTCTTTTTTCTTTCCTCGAAAAGTTTTCATTTTACCAAGAGTACGATTAAAAACTACATTCATTCGATTATTATTTCAAATAGTAACCTTCTTACTGTTCTCTCAAATACAAACGGTATTATATCTCTTATTTTATTTAATGCGCAAGCGTTCTCTCAGAGTGTAATTCGTTCGCACACAATAAAGCCTCTTGTGTTCGTTATTTCAAATTATTAATGTTAACCAGCTTTCGTAGACGAACAGTTTCTAAAGTAATTTCTAGTTCCGAATATTCAAACATGGGAATTCTACGCCATAGCATAATTGTGCATTGAGTTTTCACACATACAGTTCAGTTCCAACTTCAGCTTTTTAATTTTGTTTCTTGCAACGAAGACGAGTATACTCGACATAAAATGTTTCTGCCTATAACAAAAAAATGTATTTTTATTCGTTGCTAAAAATCTAAGTTACAAAACTAAAAATTTAAATTAAACGCAATGATAGTTTTTAAGTAAGGTATAGCACATAATGGCATTAATATCTGAAATCTCTTCTAATATTTGTTTTGGAACAGTATGAGTATCTGCATGTAGAATTAGATTTTGCTTCTGTACTTGGTTATAAGTCAGAAAAAGGCTCTCAAAGTAATAGGAAAGATGTAATTGAAGCTAGACTCCCAAGTTGGGACGTATTTGATATATATTTGTGATAATTCACAATATAGTTCGATAGTTTTTTCGATATTATCCAGTTAAAGTAAATACTGTCTAAGTTTTTATTTGAAATAAGAATTCATACGGGTGCCCTGGTAGTCTAGTGGGTAGTGTGCTAGACTATTGGCGTGAGGGTCGTGGGTTTGATTCCCACCAGAGACTCTGGTTTGTGACACTACACCGAGCATATGGTCATTGTTACTCCGCTTGTATATAATTAAAATATAATTTGTAATCGTATTGTAATTAATAAATCAATAAATAAAATAAAGAATTCATTCAAATAATATCCAGGAGATGTAGACAAGTTTTCCTTTTCCTTGCCATAGAATATACGACAATTGACTTCTCACTATCATAATAATTTATCTGGTAGTGATAATTAAAAATGTATTTATTTCGCAATTTTTTTAATCCAGGAAAAATATATAAATATTAAGTCCATTACTTTCCCTGTTAATAAAAAATTCACAAGATTCTCTCAACTACATATGTGAACCCACAATAAATTGAGAAATGCTTGAGAAATGTTTTTTTTATTAGATTAATTTTGCAATGGTAATTCCCCCAAAAGTGTTATTTCAGCTTAATACAGTCTATTATTTATGAAACATGCAGGTTTTTTAAAAGACCTTTATTTGTCTTTTCTTAGGTTCGGGTAGATTTGTTTCTTTAAGAAGACTATACTCGACATAGACAGTAAATGGGTTAGGAGGTTTGGTTCTCATTAACAACTCTTTAGACCTGTTGATTCTATCATTTCCATTAGAAATAACGTAACAAGTGCATGTGACATTGTATATATTTACACCATAAAAGGTATGAAAAACATTAATTCATTCATGATCAAGCCATTTTTCTAAGCCAGTTTGTGTTTTGATTACAAACTTATTATTCTTGTTTACATTTCATTGGATTAAATATGCAATATTTTCCTCTATTTAGAGTTAATTGTTCATATTGCAAATCCATCTTTTTTTTAATTTAAGTTTGACAATCTTTATCGCATTGATTTATTGTTGATAAGTGAATTTATTCGTTGTTCTCTTAAATTTCAAATGATATCTTGGATTTGGTTGAAATTTTGTTAACCGAACATTGCACTGTCCGTGACGATGAAGCAAGGATAACTGACGATACAGAAATAATTTGTATTTTTAAGAGCTCAAGTGTTTTAAATTTTTTGTTACTGTTTGTATTATGAAGGATGCATATGGTGTGGTGAATTGTAAAGTTCTGTATTAATGGTGAAAATTCAAAGGGAAAACAGGTTTATACCAAATTTGGTTGCTTAGACTTTCCCTCTTCGTTTGGTTTGCGAGTAATAAAATTTACAGGAAAATAACTTAACAGTGTCATAGTGGTTACTGTGATTTTCTATTGTGAACTTAGATTTTCTAACATTCTCTTAAATTTGTTCTCTTCGTTTGTATGAAACAGCAAAATAAATAAGAAATTTTATATTCATGTTGTCGCTGGTAAATACGGAGTGTTAAGGTTATCACCATCTGTGATAATATCCCATTGAACAAGATTAAAACAGATGTCATTGAATTTAATATTTGCTTAAGGGGTATTTCTTGTTTTAAATTCTATGACTGATACCAAAGAGATGTTGGATTCTGAAAAACCTTATATTTTGCTCTTAAAAATTAAATAAATAAAATAAAATAAAAAGGAAAGATGTATTCTCTTAGTAACATTTAATCAATATGTCACAAGTAAATCATAATTTTTTTTTTGTTATCATTTATTAAATACTTTTTCAAAATATCGCCATAAATATACTAATGCATTTTCGACTACTTTTTCCTAATACTGAAATGCTGTCTTTTTGAAAAGAGGTTTATGAGGTATTTAAAGCTGTGTTTTATTTCTTTAGAACTCTAAGAAATTCGTTCGAGTCCAGGGTATATTGCATTTATAAACTAATGTAACGATGGGATAAGAAATAATATGTACTTTGTTGAAATCAAAGATGACATGAATACATATTGTTATAATACCACATTAATCAATGTTCCAGAGCAGACTGACAAATCCTGTTTAATATATCTAACGTTCAGCATCAGAGCTTCGTACTAAATTAATTCTCTCATACTGAAAACTAGCCGGGAAATCCAGTGGTTGGCAAATGAAGTTGGATATGTTCTCTATGGATATGTTAACTACTGCATATTTTTTTAGTAAAGTATCCCAAACTTTTGAATAAGACTTATTATTATACAGAATAAATATTGACTACAGTATAATTATTTAAAAACAGATCCTAAAATACAATAATAGGAATAACTTATGTAATATTGTCGGTCAGCTGTGAACTACCAGCAGAAGACAAAGTAGTATTTTTCAAATGTTGTTGATTTAAGTTGGTTTCCATTTACAACGATAAGAAATAGAAAAGTAGGCATCAAAAATATTTTCACATTGCATAAAATTACGTTAATATAGTATTATTGGACACTTTTGATTTATTTGTTTAGTTTTTTTACCTCATAACATAGAGAAAAATAGAATACAAAGGAACAGAAAAAAGTACTTAACCAGTTTTTCTTCCCATTTTTCCTATTCTTCACTACTTATACATTTTCTTTCCTATAATGAAAACTGTTCTCTTTTGTCGTCAATTTTCATTTTTGGTGCGAACGGCAATTTTAAATGGCAATTATTGCATTGTGAATTTCCGACAAACTACCCTAAAAAAATAACAATAATAACGTCATGCGGTATCATCTCAAGTGCTTGTTCATTCTGATTATGTGAACTCAAATTTTTTACATCCAGTTTTGCTTGAAAGAAATAAATACAATTATGATATTGAAGTGCAGATTTTTTTAAGAAAGTAAATTTGAGTTCGTAGGCGTTTGTGTTGGTTTTAAAAAAGAAAATTTCTGTTATGATTTCTTAAAATTCTCGGTGTTTGATGAAATAGCTTAGGAGTCACAAAAAAAGTGAATGCTGCTGTTAGAGAACAAGAAATGAGCAGTGAAAAAAGTTGATTACATAAGAAATTATCTGAGACCACTAACAATATCTAAAAAGGATGAGTTTATTTGATTTTAAATAACCTTCACAAACATATGCAGTTGGTTAATACAACCCTTCAGTCAGGATTAGGACCTAGCTTCTCAAACCGCTTATACTGTGTGTGTTAACATTTGAAACATTTGTTAGCATTTGAAAAAATACATTAAGAATCATCAAAGCTACGAGGATGCAGAGACCTGAATGCTTTGCAATATGCGCGATTTATGTACAGAGACTAGAGAAATTACATGGAGACTCTAACGCCTCCTCGAGGATTTAGTATACGTGGATGATATTTGTCTACTTTAGCATACATTTTCGAATAAATTAAATTGATTAACCTTAGAAATTGTCGGCTTAAAGAGGATATAAAATATTTATACAGTAAAAAAGTTGTTCCCAAAAGAGTTCATCATCTCTATCGTAATAGTTCATTAAGAATATCTAAGATTTGGAGTTTACTCTTAGTGATGGTTTAGTTACAGTTTAGAAATATATAGGTATAATTTAAATATCTTAATATATACTAGGTCTACCGGTATGCTGTGACCGTTTTTTTTTAAGGTAAAACACATTTTATTTGAATTATGGGCCATTGTTGGCTACACATTGATTGACTTATAGATTCCACGCCAATAAAACTGTTCGTCTTTTGAAGCAAATCAATTAGTCCAAGTCGCAACAGTTTAATAGGTAGTGTGTTGGCTTATTAGACGTGAGTCCACGGTTCAAAGCCCAGGTTAGATATTTCGATCAAATCGAAATTTGAAACATAATTCTTCTGCGACTTCCTCTCAGCAGATTTCTGGCAAAATCTCTGAGAGTAAAATAAAATTGTTGTCATAAAAAAGTTTCTTAAAAATCAGTCGTTCGAAGTCGACTTTAAACTCTAGGTCCCTATACTTAAGGATAAAATTAACGCGCACAACATAAGTGGTGTGAGAAACTAGGTCGTAATCCTAACTGAAGGGTTGTAATGTCCAATTATGTATGTATGTATGTAATTCGATGTAATTCAATAGATGACCGAAAAGTTTCGTTTTTTTAAATAAGTCAATAAAGCGCCCTTATTGACCTAGAAATGTACATTTAAATAAGAGAAAATATTCTTTTTTTTCAGGCGACAAAACACAAGTTTTGCAATCAACTTAATTGGCAGTGGAGGCCCTAAGTAAGCGAAGTACAAATCGTTTAACTGCTGATGTTATTGTGATTGAAATTTAACTTACAAGACATCAATTAAATAAGAAATGTAATTATGCGAAGCTAGTGGAAAACCGTTGTAGACCGATGAGTAAAGGTTTTTTAGTATTCGTGTTGTTAACTAAGTTTTTGTAAAATCTTTTAACAGCGATACCACCTATAAATTTCAAGTGCAAATGCAAGTGGAACAAAATCTATCGAAAAACCTTTTTGCGGGTATTAAAAAATATTGATGAACCCTTCTCATCGCGAACATCCTTGTCTAGAACAGTGAGTACGAATGCTAATAGTATGAATCCAAAACCCATTAATAACGTCTTTACTTACAAAAGTAACAACACTGCTCAAAAGCCAAAAGTACAGTTGGGAATGGATAGGAACGTTATAATGCTAAAATCGGAACGAAAACCAAAAGTGTTGCAACGAACTTCCGCATCTAAATGTAATTTATCACGAACGGTTTGATACAAAACTTAGTCTTCATCATCGGACAAAATTTGCCTGCAATTAATTTCAATTACTTTAAAATTTACTTTCAATTCATAGGGAATGGCCGACCTAACCAAGTTTTGAAACGAAATTTAAAAACCCTCGCCTTTTTTTCATAGTAAGAGAGCTGCGCTAAAAGTATTTCTGCTGCTTACTTCTTAAGTTCTTCTTCTTTCTTTATAAGTAGAGTTTTCAATACAGAAAAATACAAATATTTAACTGCAACGTATAAGCAATATAATATAAAAAATATCACTCATACGCAGGGTTAGTATCATTATGTTATAGGACTTGGCAGCAGCACAATTAATTTGAATTTCATTTATTTTAATTTCGTTCTCCATTTTCTGTTTATTTTAAATTAAATTTAATTTTGATTACCTGAACCAAAACTGGTGCATAGCCATAAAGACTGATAAGGGAGAGACTGACTAGACACAAACCATTTCATCTTGAGGAAAATTATGTCATAATCTTATGGCGATTTCTTTTCTGGAGAAAAATTTTGCCTACATATTGCGTAGAATTTATTGCAGGTTACACTAACCCTCATAATGTGTTGCATTTTAAACGATTATAAAAGAACAAAAATCATTGCCCTTTATGCAATTATTTTTGTAGTGTTATACCAATTTAGCGTTTTGTTTTTACTTAATTAACGATTTTAAAACTAATCATTGTGTAGAAAATAAAAAATGTTTTTTTTTTATTTATCCAAATAATTTCCAATAAAATTTTTTTTATTTTCGGAAAGCTAACTTTACAAAAAATGTTATAAATAAAAAAAATATTAATATTTTTACCAAGGGCTCTGGGGTCAGACAAGTTAGAACTGTTTTTATTTAATATTCAACTTTAGTATATAATATGTTTTTTATTATTTAGTAAATTTTTTCTCTAAAAATCAAATCAAAAATATAATTTTTGAATTTTTTTGGAAGATATTTTTATTACAAAAGATAATAACCAAATTCCATTTAAAAGTTATTATAAACAATCTTCTTATTACAATTTTAAAAATGTTAATTTTTAAATTAACTCATCTCAAACCTTTTACGTTGAAATAATAATACATATAAATTTCAAATTAAAGCTCAGTCTGCTTTTACAAAAATAAAATTATCAACACTTATAGTCAGCTGTTGTTTCTTTATAAATTTGTTACTGGTGCAATTTAAATCAAATATTAAAAATTTTTTAATAAACTTCAAAAAAAAATGGAATCCGAGACCCCTGAATCCCCAACAACCTATAAGAGAATTCAATGTAAACAAAAAGTCTGCATTAAATAAATTATTATTTAACAAATGAAATTACTTTTTTAGTGTGAACTGACGGAGAGACAAGACAGCACTTGGACTCTATGCAAACTACATGGGTGATATTGGTCCACTGAAAAAATATAAAACAAAAAAAGAAATGTGGACAGACATTGCGTCAAGATTTCCAGGTAAAACTCCCAAAAAGTGCGAGGAGCGTTATAAAACGGTATTAAAAAGAAAAAGTTGCGGTTGAAAACAACAAAACCTCCGGTTCGAAAAGGAAAAGTGTCGATTTTGAAGAGGTGTTAAATAAAATAAGTTTAATGGATGACTCCATCGATCCGGAGGTCCAAATATGTTGCCAAAAGTTTTTAAAATTGGAAAAGAAAGAAATTAAAAATACTGAAGAGGCAAAAATTAAAAAAAAAAAACAATTCAAGAAACTTTAATAGAAATTGCAGAGAAGAAGGAAGAAGCTAAAGAGAGACGACACCAGGAAAAATGGCCTTACTCCAAAAAGTTCTAGAAGCACAAAATAAGTAAAGCTGAGTAATTTGTTCAAGTGTATGCAGTTTTTAAAAAAGTACAAATAATTTTTTATTATACATGTTTATAAGATTGAAATAAATATTTATGTTGATGAATTTTATAAAAGGGCTTTAATTTCATTTCTTTTTATCTGTCCCATCTGCGCTAACAAACCATCACGTCTACCATCGTCGTTATGCTCGGAGTTAATATGTATTTCATTGCTAGTTACTTCTTCATTGAACGAAAGAATACAATACAAATGTAATGGAGAACGCAAGTTGCAATTACAAATTGTGCCATTGTTTCAACATTATGGAAATCGAGTCGCATCAACTGTCGAAATCGACTTTTAAGAACACCAAACGCATTTTCAATTTTGACACGTGTCCGGCAAAATTTCAAATTATAGTTTGTTTCAGAGTCTCTCAAATTGCCATAATCTCGGAATGGTGTTAAAAGATATTCCCTTAGTGGGTGTTCGGGATTTTTCTCACAACCTATTACTATTAAAAAACATTGACCGCAATCCCTACAAAAGTTTTAAGTCTCCAAGATTACTTTTACTTATTCCCTTTTATATTCTCAATTGTTTACTAAAAATGTTAAAAATACCTAACGGTTAATTCCTTTTATTACAAGAAGTAAATTCAAGGGCATTGGAAATATTATTTGTATAAGTCGATCTCTAACAGCTTTTGTAAGAATTAGAAAATGTAAATTAGTTCAGTTAAATTTTATCTTCCGCAAGAAGCGGACTTATTTTTAAAGTTAAATTATATGTGAATTTTAAATAAAGTAAAAAATAAATATCCTCATGAACATAAAGTAAAATTATAAATTGAAGAAAAACTAACAGAATTCTACTGAACCTTCCTTGCTGAAGAAAAAGAATTCTATTGAACCTTCCCTGCTGAAGAAAAACTACCAGAATTCTACTGAACCTTCCTTGCTGAAGAAAAAGAATTCTATTGAACCTTCCCTGCTGAAGAAAAACTACCAGAATTCTACTGAACCTTCCTTGCTGAAGAAAAACCTTCCTTGCTGAAGAAAAGCCTTTCTTGCTGAAAAAAAGCTTCCTCGCTGAAAAAAAAAATCTATTCTACTTTCTACTACCGTCGAGCCTACGGTCCTTATTGAATATTGCTGCGATAAAAAAAATAAAAAAATTATGCCATCTACTTTACAAACAGTTGAAGACCAAAAGAAAATATTCGCTCACATTGAACATTTATCTACAACCTTTCGGGCTAAACCCAAAGAAGCACTATCAAGGGGATACATGCAAACTATACTAGAAGATTTGGAAGCAAACTTCAAAGCCTTCAAGGATGGACACGAAGAACTCAATGAGATTGTTCGAGATAATTCCATTGCGGACATAGATGTGCCATATTTAAGTACCAACACTTATTGTAAATGCTTTGATGTCTACATAGCTTTAAAAACTAATCTTCTAGATTTAATTTTTGAACTTGATTCTCCACAGACTCCTACCGTCCACGCAAGTACCTTCTCAGCCACTAGCCGCAACGAATCATTTTCCGCTGGAGCAAGACTTCCGAAGATTGATTTACCAACTTTTTCGGGGGATTATCTAGAATGGATTTCCTACCGCGACATGTTTAAAACACTAGTGCATCAAAATAATTCCCTCACAAAGGTGCAAAAATATTTTTACCTAAAGTCATCGTGTACTGGAACACCACTCAGTTTGGTCAACGAATATCCGGCAGCAGACTCCAGCTATGACTTGGCATGGAATGCTCTCGAGAAGAGATTCCATAATGAGAGGAAACTTGTAGAACAACTACTGAAACGTCTATTTTCATTAAAGCCCTCCAACGGGTCATTTAAAAATATAACAGAGCTACTGGATACAACACGAACTTGTCTTTCACAATTAAAATCACTGGGTATAGATATTTCAACTTGGGACTCAATTCTGGTGTATTTAATTACCCAAAAACTGGATATGCAGACTAGAAAAGAATGGGAGCAGTCACTCAAGGCAAGCACTTCGATTCCTCCCATGTCTGACATGCTAAACTTTCTGGAAACTACCTTTCGCACTATGGAGTCTATAGAAGAAGAAGCTGTTTCAACTACACGTCACTACGGCAAGGAAATTCGCAAGAGACCTACAAAATTTATACGAGTTCACACTGCTTCAACTATAACTGACAACAACTGCCTTTGCTGCCATAAACGTCATCCTCTTTATAAATGCTTCCGATTTACAACATTGTCTTCAGAGGAGAAGAAGAACTTCGTAAATCAGCAACGCCTCTGTCGAAACTGCCTAAATACCGGGCATATGCAATCATCTTGCCGTTTAAATACCAGATGCCATATTTGCCGTGAACCCCACCATACTATTCTGCACAACGAATTTTGTAAAAATATTTCAGTGTCCATACCCTCACCTGTGCCTACCGACAAAGGAAATAACATGACATTCCAGCCACCTGCTACAGCGTCAACCCCCACTTCCGCTCTAGTAAGCACAAATATGTCTAATCTGAGTGATAAAACACCAAACCCTGCCCTGCTGCCTACCGTAAAAGTTTATATAAATACCGTTGGGAAAACTTATTGTGTCAGAGCTCTTGTAGACCAAGGGTCGCAACTTTCATTTATTTCAGAAGGGCTGTCACAACTATTACCCATACCAAAATGCAAAACACGAGTCGATGTGTCTGGTATTGGTGGAAGCCAAGCAGTTACAATTAAGAAATCTGTAAGATTTACGATTCATTCACGATATGACAAACAATTTGAATTACCTATAATTGCTCTAGTTATTCCTTGCGTCACATCATATATTCCAAACAAAATTACCTCTGATTTTATTCCAGATCTCTCTGAGTTCTTTTTGGCTGATCCAGATTTTCTTAATCCACAAAAGATTGATATCCTCCTTGGAAATGATGTCTATGGCGACTTAATTCTACCTAGAATGAAAAAATTCGAAAATAGTTTTCTTTTGCAAGAAACTCATTTGGGTTGGATGATATATGGATCACCAAGATCACATCTAACAGCAAATAAAATCTCTGTAAACGTCTGTTCTATAGATGAGCAACTTCGTATGTTTTGGGAACAAGAGGAAGTGCTTGACGCAAAACCATTGTCTACTGAAGAAGAGCTTTGCGAAAAGTTGTTTAAGGTAACTCATACCCGTGATGAAGAGGGTCGTTACACAGTCCAATTACCATTTAAAAGGTTACTACAAGGTCAAGAGCTGCCAACGTTTTCTCACACCGACTACAACGCAATGAAACGGTTAAAACAATTGGAATTGTCTTTTAAACAAAAGCCGCAGTTTGCTGAAGAATACAAAAAGTTTATGCTAGAATATGAAGCCCTTAATCATATGACTAATCTTGGTGAGTACCCAAAAGCTATACCTGATAACCCATATTTCTTTCCTCATCATGGAGTGCTTAGAGAGAGCAGTTCAACAACAAAATTGCGTGTTGTGTTCGATGGAGGAAATCGTAGGCCACCTCAAACTTCTATTAACGAAGAATTATCTGCAGGCCCTGCATTACAAAACGATCTGCCTACAATCATCACTCGCTGGAGGAAACATTCTGTTGCATTTACAGCAGACCTGGAGAAAATGTTCAGGCAAATAAACGTGTCTCCTGAACACCAGCATTTTCAATGCATTCTTTGGAGAAATACTACAAATAAAATATGTGTATATGCGCTTCGAACAGTGACATACGGCACAACTTCTGCGCCTTATCTAGCAATTAGAGTACTGCAGCAACTAGCAGAGGATGAAGAAGCCAACTTTCCAGAAGCTAGTCAAATACTTCGAACAGACACCTACGTGGATGACGTGATATCAGGAGCGGATACTCTACAAGAGGCTATTAAGCTACAAAAACAACTTTCTACACTTCTAAAATCAGGAGGATTTCATTTAAGGAAGTGGAACTCAAATTCGTTGGAGCTCATGATGAAAGTTCCTGAAGAAGATAGGGAAATTAAAAATTCATTTTCTATTTACCAACCCAATATGTCAAAGGCACTCGGTATAAATTGGAATACTTATAACGATTACTTCTGTTTCTCTATTAACTTTACATTTTCCGAACAAATAACTAAGAGTAGTTTGCTTTCAGAAGCGTCTAAATTGTTTGATCCCTTAGGTTGGCTGTCCGCTACGACTGTAATAGCGAAAATAATCTTTCAAAAATTGTGGAAACTAAATCTTGACTGGAAAGATATTCTACCAGAAGAAATGCAGCATGAATGGGTTCATTTTCGAACTAAATTAAAGGTTCTTGAAGAGATAAGAATCCCACGATGGATTGGTTACCAGTCTAGTAACTGCACTGTTGAGCTCCATGCCTTCAGCGATGCATCTAAAGTAGCTTTTGCAGCCGTCGTTTATGCTCGTGTGACAAATGGATTAGGTGAGGTATTAGTAAACTTATTACAGGCAAAAACAAAGGTGAAACAATACCTCGGTTAGAATTAAATGCTGCAACCCTCATGGCTAAATTGATGGCAAAGATAAAAGCCAGCGTGGATTTTAAAATCGACAGAATTGTATACTGGACGGATAGTACTATTGTTCTTGCGTGGCTGAAAAATAAATCAACACGGTTGGAAGTCTACGTGGCAAATCGAGTCGCAGTGATTAAAACTTTATCTAACGTTAATGATTGGAGGTACGTACCGACCACAGATAATCCAACAGACTGTGCGTCTAGAGGTTTAATGCCTGAGCAACTAGTAAATCAAGAATTGTGGTGGAAGGGACCACAATGGCTACAAAGTACATCTGATTCTTGGCCTACTTGCCCTAACCAAATATTTCGAGAAGAAATAATCAGCACTAACGTTTCGGCACACATTTCAAAAACAAAAGAAATTACTGCATATCCAGAAATACTTAAAAGATTTTCAAAGCTATCTGTATTGATACGTGTGACGTCATATGTATTCCGTTTCTACAACAATATCAAATTAAAACAAGGCAAAAGAGAAGTTGGTTATCTTAAAACATATGAGCTTAAGGAAACATTATATTTACTAATCAAACTAGCACAGGAGGTGTCTTTTCGAGATGAAATCAAAACGCTGAAATTGGGAAATAGGATTTCCAATCAAAGCAATCTAGTTAAATTTTCCCCATTTTTGGATAAAACGGGAATTCTACGAGTTGGTGGTAGAATATTGAATGCTCCTATTGCCTACAACACTAAACACCCGATTTTGTTGTCAAAACAGAATCCCCTATCTTTTCTTATATTTTTAGATGCTCATTTGAAAACCTATCATGGAAGCCTCCAGCTTATGCAGTCTTACGTTTCTCGTAACTACTGAATAGTGTCAGCTCGAAACTTAGCTAAACGCGTGCAACGTGAATGCACGGTATGCCTTAAATATAAAGCCCAATCCTGCCAGCAGCTTATGGGTAACCTTCCATCAGTTCGCCTGCAGCCCACTCGAGCGTTCAAACATAGTGGATTGGACTATGCTGGGCCCATCAATATAAAAACTTCATCTTTACGAACAGCATCTACATCCAAAGGCTATATATCTCTATTCATCTGTATGACTACGAAGGCGATACATTTAGAAGCAGTCACAAGTCTTAGCGTAGACTCCTTTCTGGCTGCATTTCGACGATTTACTGCACGTAGAGGTTTATGCACAGATTTGTACTCCGACTGTGGTACCAATTTCGTGGGTGCGAACAAAGAACTTCAAGTCCTTTATCATCGAAATAAGACGTCCCTTCCCGAACACCTGGCTGAAACTCTTGCAAATCAGGGTACAACATGGCATTTTATTCCTCCAGCCTCACCACATTTTGGAGGACTCTGGGAGGCGGGTGTAAAATCCACAAAGTATCATTTGCGGCTCATAATGAAAGATCGCATACTTACGTATGAAGAGTTAAGTACCCTCTTGGCACAAATTGAGAGCTGCCTGAACTCCAGACCCTTATGTCAACTATCTACCGATCCTGCAGATGTTGATGTACTAACACCAGTACATTTTCTCATTGGAGAACCAACAAATTGCATCCCCGATGATGATTTACTTGATACTAATGTTGATCGTTTAAGCCGTTGGAAATTGGTTGAACATCTCAAGCAACACTTTTGGAATCGCTGGAACAAAGAATACTTATGTCGCCTTCAAGCACGACCAAAGTGGAATAGAGTCGAAAGAAATATAAAAATAGGTGACATAGTTCTTCTTCATGAGAAAAGTATTCCAGGTCAGTGGCCACTTGCCAAGGTTGAAGCTATACATCCTGGTTCAGACGGAATGGTACGAGTAGTAACACTTTATTGCAATGGTAAATACATAAAGCGCCCTATATCAAAAATTTGTCTTTTACCATCTAATGATATCAACAATGATGACAAGGATCTTGCTGCTTAAGAACAACCGTTCTTCGTGGGGGAGAATGTTCGGGATTTTTCTCACAACCTATTACTATTAAAAAACATTGACCGCAAACCCTACAAAAGTTTTAAGTCTCCAAGATTACTTTTACTTATTCCTTTTTATATTCTCATTTGTTTACTAAAAATGTTAAAAATACCTAACGGTTAATTCCTTTTATTACAAGAAGTAAATTCAAGGGCATTGGAAATATTATTTGTATAAGTCGATCTCAAACAGCTTTTGTAAGAATTAGAAAATGTAAATTAGTTCAGTTAAATTTTATCTTCCGCAAGAAGCGGACTTATTTTTAAAGTTAAATTATATGTGAATTTTAAATAAAGTAAAAAATAAATATCCTCATTAACATAAAGTAAAATTATAAATTGAAAATAAATATTTTTAAATAAAAGAAATAAAATCTAGAGTGTAAATTCTTAAAGAGTTCTTTTACTTGATCATGAGGATCTTAAAGTTTAATTAATTCTCTTACAGTGGGTAAGCTGAATCACCCAATAAATGGTAATTTGGTGTGCATAAATTTGGGAATTCTTTGCCTATAAATGAAAGTTTTAATATTCTTGAGTCATGTATATACGTCTAAAAAACGCAGCTTCGAATCACAGATATCCTGCAGAGTTATTGACACTGTATCATGTCTATTTGCATATGTAGAACGAATTTTATGTTTAGGAGTTCTTACAGAATAAAGCTTCCATCAGTGCAGCCTAAAACATTTGGGAAACCAGATATCTAAAAATTATATTGAGTTAAAAATATTTTTATAGAAAGTTATTTAATTTGTTACACCCTTTGAAAATCATTGGAAATAACTTCTTTTTCCATTATAGTTTGCGGAAATTTTATAGCTTCAGGGGCTATTACATCCAATAGAAATTTTAAAACTTGTTTGAAAGAATTATGAAGATTTGATAATAACATGTCAAACACATCTGCCACCGCTCTAAATGTTGTTTTGTTGCCACTTAACCTGTACAAATATTGTTTACCTTAATATTTTTTTATTTTAAATAATTTATCACAAAAATGAAAGAATTTATGTTTCTACACTTGTTTACTTTCTTCCTCCTTGATACGTTCTTCCCAAACACCAGTTAGAATATCTTTCTATGAGGTATTGTGCGCATTCTCGGGCAAGTCGCAAATTTTTTTAAACTGAGAAGTATTAAAATATATTTAGGTATAAACAGCCAATATTTGGAATATGTATATTTACTTACATCATTTGGTAAATACTGATAAATAACATTTTTAACAAAATTTTTAACTCGCGGCAAGTGGTTTCGTTCTAATAATAATGGATACATGTCCTCCTCATCCGACGATGAAGAAGATTCCAAAAAATCTTCCAACATAATAATTTTTGCTTCCATTTCAACACTTTTAAAACAAATATTTTGTGTTTTTTTTTTTTTTTCAAAACAATAACAAGAACAGCTGTTTTAAGAGTGTTGCCCTTCCAACCCTTTGATTACATTGAGGGTAATAAAACCGGCATATTTTTTGGGATTTATGGCAACATTTTTAGAAAAGAACATATTACTAATTTACAAAATTGCAAAAAGGGGAAAAGGCGGAATAAAGGCAACATTTATGCCAGAAAAGAAATCGCCATTAGATTCTATGATTGAACTACGATATCCATAAACTAACATCTCATCGCCAAATTATGGAAGTGAGACATTTTTAAGGTTTCGATAATGTAGAGACTCTAACTAAGGAAAAGTTATGTCATATTTTTTTTTTGCATTTTGTATAATTTTTACTCGTTTGATTAATTCTTTCATCAATTTTATCATGTCTAACATTTATGCAATATTTTATATAAAATTATGCCATCCAAATCTGTTTTCTAGCTAATTCGTAACTAAGTAATGTTTTTAAACGTATGTACTTACATTAGATGTAACAAAAACTTGAATTTGTTTTGAATTTTGTATGCTTCTTTAATACGATTTGTAAGAAATCTGTTTCATATGTAATAAGCAAATACTAACGATATCCCACATCAAAAATATACTCATGGGTTTATATATCGAATCCGAATTAGAGCCAAATAAAAACACATTTCTTTGATTGCAATCCATGATTTTAAAACTAAAATTTGATGAAATCCTTAGTATGTACATACATATTTAACTATGCTTATTATTTCAATTATTTTTAAGAGAAGTCCACGTTGTCTAATTATTATTATTATTGTCGTAAACAGGTGACACTATGTTCTATAGAATCTACATTTTGGGTTCGAAACGATCCCTTTTGTCTACTTAAGCCACCCTTACACGACATATTTGTTACACCGAAAACATCAACTTTTATATCGGCTAGCTTTTATAACAGTTACATGTCGTATGTAGCCTTTACCACAAGAAAAGTTTTTTGACAAAATTTCAATTAGAGCGTGCTCTAATTTGTTACGCATGTTATCAAATGTCTCTGCCATGCATAAACCTTCGTTGGCGCTGGATTAAGTGTGCTATTATTAGTCGGCAGAAAGAAATATTTTCTGTAATCTATTATTTTTTTTAGTATAATTTACAATTTTAAACTTAACTTGTAATTTAGAAAGAAAAACTTTAAACATGATTGTGTTGCTAGTACTTAATTGACGCAATCAAAGAAATTCGCTGTTTTAAGTCGGTTTTCAAATGAAAACCGTTGGCATTTTTTACACATGTAATTGAATATATAAAGGGTGTTTTTTATAGAGGTATAGAACTTTAAGTTGGCAACCGATTTAACAGCTGTTAAGTGATTTATTCTCAGTTTGGTTTGGCAATTCATCATGAATAGACTCACGCCTGAACAACGCTTGCAAATAGTGCAATTTTATTTCGAAAATAATTGTTCTGTGCGGAAAACGTATCGCGTATTTAGCGATGAAGCGCACTTCAACAAACAAAACTGCCGCATTTGGAGTGAAGGTAATCCTCAAGTGTATGCGGAAACACCGCTACATCCAGAAAAATTTACTGTTTGGTGCGCTTTATGGGCTGGTGGAACCATTGGTCCGTACTTTTTCAAAAACGATGGTGACCAGAACGTTACAGTCAATGGTGATCGGTATAGAGCCATGATTACTAAATTTTTCATTCCTGAATTGAATAACCATGATGTCCAGGGGATGTCGTTTCAACAAGACGGCGCAACATGTCACACAGCTCGTGCCACAATAGATTTATTGAGAGACACGTTTGGTGACCGCCTAATTTCACGTTTTGGACCTGTGAATTGGCCTCCAAGATCTTGTGATTTAACACCGCTAGACTACTTTCTGTGGGGCTATGTAAAGTCATTGGTCTATGCGGTAAAGCCACAAACGCTTGACCATTTGGAAGACAACATTCGCCGTATTATTGCCGATATACGGCCACAAATGTTGGAAAAATTCATCGAAAATTGGACGTCCAGATTGGACTACATCCACGCCAGCCGTGGCGGTCATATGCCAGAAATCATATTTAAAATGTAATGCCACAAGATTATCTTTCGGATAAATAAAATGCATTCCAATCGAATAATCCATCGTTGTTTTATAATACAATATAACTTAAAGTTCTATACCTCTATAAAAAAACACCCTTTACATTTGTAGGTAATAATTAGAAAGCTTGGGAATTCCCGGGACGGAAATTCCCGGAAAATCAGCAAATTTTTCAATCCTGGGAAATTTTTTCGGGGATTCCCGGGAATTATTGTGAATTAAAAATTTTGACTATTTGACAACATTTATTTGACTGTCAATTTGTATGTGTTTGTTTTATTCTTTTTTTGATATAACAGCTGACTGTACATCGGTATCTCTTATATACCGATTGTATACCTTGACCAAATACTTGAAAAAAATTTTGTTCAAACTCATTATTATAATCACATCTCGTTCTCTTTGAATGAGATTTAAAACAAATTGTTCATCCCCAATTTGTTCAATTTTTAATAAAAATAATAAATTAAAAACACTCAATTATTTTATATGCAGAATAAATTTATAACCGTCTTTTTACGAAAAAAAAATATAGAATTAGAAGGAATAGAAAGCAACGATGATGATATTATAGAAGATAAAAATTTTGAGGACATTTTAAACGATGCAATAAATAACATTAGTGAAATATCTACATCAAACACTAATGTACCTACCGGTTCGATAAAAAAAAGACTTAAAATTTTTCTGGAGAATCTGATAAGCAACGGAAAACATAAAAAATCTTTTAGAGGCCTTGTTAACTATTAAGCCAACATCTGTTGAAAGCGAGAGAGTTTTCTCTCTCGCGGGTCAATATGTTTAACCAAATTAGAAACCGACTTTCAGATGAATCAATAAATGCATTGTCGGTTTTAAAAACTCATTTTAAAAGTATTAAATAAATATGTTAATAGATATATATGTACTTTTTTATGTTTTATGATCTCATTAATATAAATTTAAAATAAATGTATGATTTTATGTTCTAGGCGGGAATTCCCGGCATCGAGGGAACTTTCAAAATCAATCCCGGTTTCTCGCGAAATGAATAAGTACGGGAAATGAAAAACACTAGCCAGTACTTAAACACTTTATTATTTTATATTATTTTTTTTAATAAGTTTGAAAATTAATCAGATTTACTTGAAAATTGTTGCTCAGGGGTTTTTGGGGTCGCTGGTTGCAGATAATCATTCAGATAAAAAAAATCCAAAATGGCGGATCCAATATGGCGGTCAAGTAAATCTGATTCATTTTTATAAAACCTGACCGCCATACTGAAGTGCTATGGGACAAATATAAAGAAAAACACAAACAAAGAAAAATATATACATATGTATAATGAGATACAATGAAACTTAAATAATAAATTAGAAAAATGAAAATTATTAATCACTAATAAAAATAAAGAGTAAAAATGTATAAAACAATCAAAATATGTTAAAAACTACTTAAACAGAATGTATAGCTCCTTTTTGAACTTAGTTCCAAATTCAAGCATTCCAAAGACTGATGGTGTGTATAAAGAATTGCCGTTTCGAAAAAAGAGTCCTATGCCTTAATTGGATAACTTTTCTACCGCGGTTGAATCTAGTAAATCTAATCCTGCTAAAGAAGTATATTGGCTGTTTCAAAGTAATAATCTTATGGAAGAGAATTAGGCATTTAATATTTAATAGATTATCAAAATTAATACCATATATCTGGTAAGAAAATTGTGATATATGGTCTCGACGTCCCTTAATAAATACATATGTATCTGGCTATGTTATTATAAGCCAAGTTGAGTTTCCGCCTATCATCGGGTATCACAGTTTGTGAAAATTTCCGATCCGTATATAAAACGCAAAAACGTTTTAGCCAGTTGCAGCCGTATGGCAAAAGGATTCGAATCTATAACAGCCCATAAGTTCCTAAGCAAAGCGTAAACTTTACCAAGGATGACATTAATGTGGTTCGACCACGTTAGCCGACCATTAAAGATAACACCCAGATTAGATGCCCATTCAACAAAATCAATTTTATTCCCCCTGATAATAATTTCCGGCACATCAAATGCTCTCTTAGGCCTGGAGAGCAATAAACATTTAAATTTAGAGGGATTTATACAAAGTCCATTAGCACTGACCCAGCTGTCAATTTTCCGTAAATCATCGCTGGCGATTACAATGCTAAACACCCCTGGTGGGGTTCTAGACTGGCAAATCCTAAAGGCAAGGAACTTTAAATATGTATTACAAGAAATGGTTATAAAACTCTGTCCACTGGTAGACTTACGTATTGGCCTGCTGATCCCAAAAAAATTCCAGATATATTGGACTTCTTCTGATGACCTTAATTCGGATCATACACCCATAATACTAAGTTATAGTACTAATGTGTCGACCATTACTAGAAATAATAAAATAATTACACATAAAACTAATATAACCATGTTTCAACACTGTATGGATCGCAGATTAGATCTTAATGTATCCATTAAGACCACAGAAGAAATCGATTTACCAAGGCAATACATGATTGTGCCCTACTATCCACTCCTCCAACTCCTCCGATAACAGCTAATTCATTTGTTGTTTCCACTGAAATAAGAGAATTAATAAGAGAAAGGAGAAGATTGACAAATCTAATTTTAACCGATCCTCGAATTATCTTAAAAACGATTAGCGGAATTCAATAATTATAAAACATCTAATTTTCTAAAAAAATCTGGATAACTCTAAAGAAACAGGCTATAGTTTATGGAAGGCGACCAAATATTTAAAACATCCAACTAAAAGAAATGTACCCATTATTGCTGAAGTTGGAAGTTGGTGTAGAAACAGCAAAAGTAAAGCCGATGCATTCTCGCAGTATTTAGAAAAAATCTACAAACCATTCCCATTAACCAACACAGTTGATGAACGCGTAATTTTAGACTTTTTAGAATCTCCATATCAAATGGATTTGCCTATAAAGCCATATTCACCAAGAGAAGTGCAAAACGCAATTTCCAAACTAGAAAACAGAAAAACCGCTGGCCCTGACAGGATTGATTCGGTAGTTGCTAAATCGTTGTCGAAGAAAAGTATTGTATTTGTAACACTAATATTTAATTCAATGTTGCGATTATCGTACTTTCCTTCTATATGGAAACAGGCGGGAATAATAATGATAAAGAAACCTAACAAACCAGAAAAACTTATTTCATCTTATAGGCCTTACCACCTTCTCGAAACTATTTGTATCTCGACTACTTCCAGTTCTGGAGAAACTTAAAATAATTCCTGACCATCAGTTTGGATTTCGCCATAAACATGGAACCCCGGAGCAATGCCATCGATTCATTAAAGTTATCTTTGATGCGTTTGAAAGAAAAATGTTTTGTTGAGGTGTTTTTTTGGACGTGAAACAGGCATTTGACAGAATATGGCACGAAGGGCTATTAGACAAACTTAAGCATAATCTGCCAGCTCCATATTATTCTGTTTTAAAGTCCTACCTACAAAATCGCAAGTTTCATGTTAAAGTTGATGATGAACTTTCTATGATTCTCAATATGCACACAGGAGTACCTCAGGGCAGTGTTCTAGGTCCCATATTATACACTGTCTACACTTCGGACATACCATTAGTAGATAATATTACGTTAGCTACCTATGCAGATGACACTGCAATAATAGCTGGTAATGAAAATCACACCAGAGCATCTGCCATGGTTCAAAGAGAATTAAATATATTACAAGATTGGCTTACTAAGTGGAAAATTGCTATAAATACAGAGAAATCTAATCATGCCTCTTTTACACGTGTACATGTGATTTTGCCCCTCTTTCTAACATATGAATTCTTTCGACTGTAAAACATATATCTAACCTGCTCACTCTTTCACTATTTGAAGTCACAAATGACTAGTTGACTAGTTATAGTTGACTAGTTGACTAGTCATTATAAAAATATATTTATTATAAAAATATATAATTTATTTTATAATTTATAATTAGTAATAATAATAATAAAGCTTGCGTATGGCTTTCATACGTTGATTACAATAGACACGCATAAATACAGCAAAGAAAACGACTAATACGTCGAATATACCCATCGCTGAAATGCTGTGATGAAATATAACACAAGAAAGTAGAATAGCAGCAGCCTGAAATTAAAAAAAAATAATAATTCAATTGCAACTACTTAAATAAATGATAATTTTTATTTGTCTTTTTTAAATTCTTTTAAATTCTGTTTACTTACCTGGTGCATGGTCAATAGAAAAATGCCTGTCAATGTAATTATACCACTGGCCTTCAAACTATCATCAGAGCCCATCATGAAGAATATCATCTTATAATATATAATAATAATAATTACCCTACGCGGAGCCTGTAACCCCAATAGGGCGCGTCCCCAGGTGGCGGATAGGGGAATGCCTCCTAGATATGGGTGGTAGAAGAAAAATCAAATATCTCCAGCGGACTAACAGGTAAAGAAATTGTTAGAATTGTAGAATTGTCTTTGGTAGTTAGACGTTAAATAAATACCCCTAATATGATTATGAATACGAGAAGAAATACAGAAGACACAAATATGTGATCCCCTGAGGAAGGGCCTCTATCTGCTGGAGCTGATCCTGGTGATAGAGTGATGGCGAGCGATCAGCGCCCAGGACGGCGTACGCGATCTGGGCGGGTTCAACCCGACACTAACCCAACGATACAAAGAAACCATACAGTACCAGAGGTTTCACCTGCTGCTAGTGCTACCCGTGGAAATCAACCAGGGCTCACTAATACAGGTCTGCCAAGACGGCGCATAAAATGGATTAATGTCATGAATAGAGATATATTGCGCATTTATTACCGTGTCACTCATTGTGAACGTGACAGAAGCGGTTACGGGCAGAAACTATTTGAAGAATTTCACATAATATATCTCCAACTTCAAGTAAACGTACAAAGATTTGCTGACCAGTATAGGACAATTATTAGGAAGAACCTTGTCCCTCCACCTGAAAGGAATGCCATTAAACGTCGAATAAGCAACGAGCTTGAGCTGAGCCCCAACATATCGGGTACGGAGGAGTTACAGGAAGAAACATCAATTGAAAACCCTGCAGACTCGATTAATTCAGCTCCATTTATTGATATAAATACCCGGCCACATCGAAATGATATACAAAATTTCAGCGAAGACCTTGGAATAGAAATGAGGAGAGCAATGACGATATTTGAGGGAACAAACCCAACAACTAGGCCACTTCTTCCCAGAATAAACACCTCTAGAAAAGCTGCGAAGTTAATTGAGGTAATGAACAGGGAAGTAATCCCACCATACCTCTCGGAAGTGAATGACTTGGAAGGTCTCCATCTTCTCATGTATTGTGCTGCAATTGCAGTAGTTAAAACGCTGAAAATAAAATTTGACCATAGACCTATCACAGGAAGGAAATTGGAGAAGGTAGTACCACCATGGGAAAAACGGCTACTCCAATCTGTCGAAAAATTACGAAGAGACATAGCAAGAGTGGAACCGCTAGTCCAAGGTGCAAATACCAGGAAGCTCAACAGAATTATGGCAAATATTATCAGGCGACACCAAAGACATACCCAAAGCGATCAACTAAATAGTACACCAACCCAATGCCTGGATACTCTTAAACAGAAACTATCGGTGGCGTCCACAAGGCTTTTGAGGTACCGGACAAGTAGAGCCAGGAAGGCTGATAATTCTACGTTCCTTAGATCTGAGAAAGCCTTTTATAGATCCCTAAAAGGGGGAAATAGCATTACTTCGTCAAATTATCCCTCAGCTGAGCAGATTTCCTCATTCTGGAGTGAACAACTCTCCACTAGTATCAGTTACAACCCCAATGTACACTGGATCAAAAGAAACCCAAACCTTCCAGTTATGGATTTCCACCAGTTACTACGTAAGCTGATGAACTGGAAATCACCCGGCCCAGACAAACTTCAGAACTTCTGGTTAAAAAGACTCACCTGTGTGCATTGTAAACTAACGCAGATGATAAATAACGCCATTCAACACCCCCAATAGATGCCTTATTTCCTAACTCAGGGAATAACTTACTTGTTGGAAAAAGATCCGAGTCGCAGACATGACCCTTCTAAATTTCGTCCAATCACCTGCCTGCCAACTTTATACAAACTTATAACATCATGTTTGGCATTACGAATTAGCATGCATTGTGACCGAAATAATATAGTCGCAGAACAACAAAAGGGGTGCAGAATAGGTTCGATGGGATGTAAGGAACAACTGACCATTGATTCAGTACTGTGTGAACAGGCTTATGGGAAGCAGAGAAACATTTCAATAGCATACATAGACTACAGAAAGGCTTTTGATTCTGTGCCTCATGGGTGGCTTTTAAAGGTGTTGGAAATGTATAAAGTTTATCCCACAATAGTCACCTTGAGCCACATTATGAAGGATTGTAGAACTAAATTCTCACTAAGAACACCAAAAGAACAAGTAGAGACAACCGAAATTCCAATCAAGCGAGGCATATTCCAAGGTGATTCACTAAGTCCGATATGGTTTGTGCTGTGTCTTAATCCGCTCTCCAATCTCCTTGACTCAACACGATATGACTTTGAGGTCAAGCATAATGGCGAGAACATCTATAAGTTAAACCATCTTTTATTTATGGATGATATAAAGCTATATGGATCTAATCAATACCAACTCACATGCCTACTTAACGTAGTTGGATCGTTTTCCAGGGATATCCGTATGGAATTTGGTATTGACAAATGCAAAACGCTACATGCTATCAGAGGAAAATTGCAGCAAATATCCCACAATCTTCAAGATGGAAGAATGATGGAAACAGTGATGAACGGTGAAACCTATAAATATCTGGGTATGAGGCAAGCTATTCGCATTGAACACGGTCAATTGAAGAAGGAACTGGCCAAAGAATTTACTAAGCGAGTCAGGAGAATCTTAAAGACCAGCCTGAATGCGAGGAATATGGTCAAAGCTATTAACACTTATGCAACAACGGCTCTAAGTTAGTCGTTCGGTGTAATAAATTGGAGCAGCACTGACATAGAGGCCCTGCAGCGAAGATGCAGAGTGTTAATGACGAAGGCACGTAAACACCATCCAAAATCAGCAAAGAACACTGCTACCGAGAAGCATGGGTGAAAGAGGTTTAACAGACATTAATAATCAGAGGAAACAGCAGATTGATGGTCTACGGAAAATCTTTGTAGAAAGGGCCGCAACATCTCCCTTACATAGTGCGGTGTGCAGGGTAAATAGCATTACACCTCTTTTCCTCAGTCAGAATCACACTGATGAATTCCCCTCGACGAACCAATCGAAACTGCAGGCATGGATGAGCAAACGCCTCCATGGTAGGCATCCTTACGAAGCTAGCCAGGATCATGTCGACACAAAATCCTCGAACTATTGGCTAGTTGCAGGACGAATGTTCCCTGAGACCGAGGGATTTATGATAGCAATTCAGAATCAAGTAGTAGCAACGAGAAACTATATTAAAACTATAGTGAGGGATGCAACTGTAGTTAATGATTATTGTTGATATGGTTGCAGTTCAAGTGAAACGATACACCATATAACATCAGGGTGTACATATTTAGCAGGGACGGAATATATTGACTGCCACAACGCTGTTGTTAAAATTATACACCAACAACTCGCACTGAAGCACTCCTTGAGTACTGCAGAAGTACCGTATTACAAATATAATCCTGATGCTGTACTGGAAGACACTCGGTACCGACTTTATTGGGATCGTACGATCTTGACCGATATGAGTATACCAGCAAGTAGGCCAGATCTTATGCTGATGGATAAGGAGCAGCGGCTGGTATGGCTCATCGATCTTGCTATACCAAACAACAACTTGAAAACTAAATACCAGGAAAAAATAAGTAAATACAGTGCACTGTTTGAGCCTATTAAGCGACAATGGAATATAAACACAGTGAGGATTATACCAGTCTTAATTTCAAGTACAGGCCTGATTCCAAAACCCTTACACAACAGCCTGAAGAAGCTCGCGATGCTGGAACAACTATGGCAGATAATGCAGAAGGCGGTGATAATGGCGATAACACGAATTCTCCGAAAATTTATGGTGAATTGAATTCAATAAATTAAATCAAATCAAAATTAGACATAAGTATTATATGTATTATTAAGATGTGCGCTGTGATTTTTATTAATCTGTGCATTTTTTTTAAAAAATTCACACTTAATATTTTAATTTGTAATTTAGAATTTAAGTTGAATTGTATCCAATCAGTTTGAATTGAGAATAAATAGAAAATAATAATAATACTAATAATAATAATAAAGCTTGCGTATGGCTTTCATACGTTGATTACAATAGACACGCATAAATACAGCAAAGAAAACGACTAATACGTCGAATATACCCATCGCTGAAATGCTGTGATGATATATAACACAAGAAAGTAGAATAGCAGCAGCCTGAAATTAAAAAAAAAATTAATTATTCAATTGCAACTATTTAAATAAATGATAATTTTTATTTGTCTTTTTTAAATTCTTTTGATTCTGTTTACTTACCTGCTGCATGGCCAATAGAAAAATGCCTGTCAATGTGGTTATACCACTGGCCTTCAAACTATCATCAGAGCCCACCATGAAAAATATCATACCAGTTGAATCTTATAATCTTATAATATATAATAAATATTACAGAGATACCAGTCAAAAACTTTAAGATTAATAACAAATGCACCTTGGTTTGCGAAAAACGATAATATACACAATGATTTAAAGATTGTAAAAGTTAAAGATGAAATTAATAGTTTTAGTGAAAGATACCTCAATAAATTAAGTTACCGCACAAATGTGCTAGCAATTAATCTATTAAATGATAGTGAGGAAATACAAAGATTAAAGAGGTTTCATGTACTTGAGCTACCCTTTAGAAAATAGAGAAATGTAATTAAATATGTATATACATATATATATATATAATTTATATATTAATTTAACAATACAATTTTGTATTTTCGTATATTGAGTTCATTGGAAGTTAATAAATAAGTTATTTTTAATTATTATTTAATTTGCTTATTATTTTAATTTTGTAAAATAGATTGCAAATAAAAATGAATTGAAAAAAAATATAATAATAGTAATAATGATAATAATAATACATATATATAGTATCACAATTACAGGGATGTGACCCACTTTTCCTATTGAGGGATCTCAACCTTGTTTTTTAATTTTGTTTCCTAAGGTACCGCAGCTGTTTGCACCTGTTGTGGCTTTTGTCCACTGCCTTCCTCAGACTTTTTTCAAAGTCAGGCTTCTGAAAAACATCTAAAAATTAAAAAAATAATTAAATGTATGATTATATATGTATATTATATAAAAAATAAATACGTACCTCTGAGGAATTTGTCGAAGAGTCTAAGCTTGATGAGGATATGCTTCTCACATCGACCGTCCCAATTATAGCCCTCCATCAAGCTATCTTTAAATAAGGAGCGAGTAATCGTCTTCGGACACTCCCTTTAATTTAAACAAGTATGTTGTCTAGAAATTAAAAATTGGTTTATAAAGTGTTAACAATTGAATTTAATTACTTACCATTGCTTGCGCAAATTCGAGGGTTTCTAGCTCCTTTTCAATTTCCTCGACTTCGGCAGTGGATTTCAGGGGAAAGGAAGCGGCCACTGCATCCAACACTTCAGTTGGTTTTCCCCTGTGATGCGGCTGACGGATCCCTCAATTTTTTAATTGATATCTTAGCTTCGAAAAGCGATTTGGCTTGCGCCAACATTTCGGGCTTGACCACCATCTGGAAAATAGGCTTATTATAGTTAATATATTAAGGGGATGATACTACAAGATACTTACATTTTCTTCCATCGCCTCAAGCTTACTTGCTATTGCCTGTTGGTTTCCGACAATATACAATGTAAAAAATACTATAAAAGAGTTGATTGATGTTTACTTACGCATTCCTCCATTTTATTCGATTTCCCCGTCAGTTGATGCATTTGCTCCAGCGTCTTATTCAGGACATCTAAAACTGAGCTAAGTGTTATTATAAATTATTTTGAAGAAGAAATAGAATTAAATTTACCTTCATTTGTTCCTTCCCTTGGCTGAACATTTCCAATTGCATACAACTTCTGGGAATTCTAAAGGGTAAAAATTATGAAAATATTAATAATAATGTTAGACGGTGTATATCTTTATTCTTACCATTGTCTTCTTCTATGTATTCAAATAGATTCTCCGAATTCATGTAAAGACAGAAAAATATAATGTAAATGTTATTATTTGTTTTTATTTTAACAATTATTAAAAAATATATTTTTATCAATAAAATGAATAATTTTCGTCGTAATGAAAAAGATGGTGTAAAAGGGGTATAAGAAGAAACTTTCTATCGTGGGGAATACAAAAATATTTCAAATCTATATCTTCTCGCTTAATTTCTATTGTGGAATTGTCTAATTCGCTTACTACAACTATGCCTAAATCAATATACGACTTAAAAGGTTTTTCAAAAAAGTTTTCAATTTTGATGAAAACAGATGATATTTTTGTATCTATAATCTTTATGGGACCTAACTTTCTACTAAAACAAAAGTTATCTTCGTCTTTTTTATGATTTATTATAAAATCTCCTAATTTAGAAGCACTGGCAAAACCTGATTTAATTTGCTGCCTTTCTTGTAGCCTAAGGCATATCTGCTGCAAACTTTTGTTTGGCTTTTTAACTATCTTTTTTATATACTGCATATAATTTTCAAATTTATAAGCTGAAAATGTATCTAGACGACCGTATTAAACATTAAAACTAACTAATTCCTCACCATATAGTCTGCCAAAGTAATTTACGAAATCTTCTAATACTCTTTGAGAAGAATCTGCCTGCCCTACATAGTTTATTTCACTAGATATAAATCTTATACTACTATGCAATAATAAGAAATGCTAATATTGGTCACTACTGATACAATCCTTGAGCAGAAATATACATGTATCAAGCAAAAATTGCCTAAATTCTGTCGACTTAAAATTTTTTATTTCGCCTATACTCCTAGGCACACGGCAAAATTCTGAAGGGACATTCTTAATAAAATTCATTCTGTCATTAATTTTTTTGGCATTACTTTTATTAATTAAAATTTTAAGCAATTTCTTAGTAACTCCTAAATCAAATAAATGCATAGTATCTAAGGGAAACTGAGAAACCATACCAAATCCTGTCTCTTCTAAAATACTTCTTTTTATTTTAAATTCTTCTATGTGATGGGACACCTGTCTTGAAATGTGACATCAGTTCTTAATCATCATCTTTCTTGGAAAAACATACCCTTCTTTCCCTATATATACCTTCCTGACAACATTTGCTGTTATGGGATACTACACCTGCAGCAAATGCCCTAGCTGGAGAATCGCAGATAAATAATCGAATTTTCAATTTCAAAAACTTTTGACTATTGCCTAATTGTATACCAGTTTATTTCAGTACCATTACTTCGGCACAGAAATCTGCCATAAATCTATCTAAAATTTGTGGCTTTTTAAAACCTTAAAAACATGCTATCTTGAAAGGACTGGCGTTATTATTAAACCCTACAAATGCGGCTAAAATGGGCCACAAAACTCTATTAGAACTTTTAAAAAAATTTTAAGCCATCAATCCCAATATCAATTAAAACGTCCTCTCTATCCCCTAAATAATTAAATGGTACTGATTGAAAATATTTCTGAAACTCCTACCCTGTTTAAAGTGTGAAGTAAGTCTTCTAAAGCGGTGTGGGATATATTATTCCTAAGAACCCATGACTTAATTTCCTCACGTTTTGTTGCACTACCTATATTTGGCCTAAAATTAATATTTTCTCCTGTATGTACCCTACCAGTCACTACGCTAGCATATGATTCACTATCTATGCTAATAGTTGATTCGGTGTCGTCACTAAGAATTACCTCAGTACCTACACTAGCACTTTCTAAAACATCTCTACACTCCTCTATTACTCCTATTCCACTCGCATCTGCTCCTAAATTGTTGATCATTTTAATAGGTATCCTTTTTACACCACCTTCACTTTCACGATTTAAGTCGCACACTTTTTTAAAATATTCTACACTTTGTTCAAACTTCTTTTTTTTCGAGAAAGACAGTTTTGAACATTTCTTTTCATTTTTATTATTTTAATTTTATAAAAAAAAAAACACTTAAAAATTATTTTCCTGCCGATTCTATTTCAAAATTTGAAGCAGAATGAAAATGAAGCAAATAAATTATTTTAAAAATATTTTATTGTAAACATATATATAAATATACAATTTTAAAACTATTTTTAACCGCACTTCTTTATAAACAAAATTTTGTTACTTATCTTGTTATTTACACTTTATCTCTTTTTTAACTTGAAAAATTACTTTTTTATGTTTGTTTTTATTTTATTTTTTAAAAAATGTGTCTTACAAGTACTTTTTTATCAACACCAAGAACACAATTAAAATTTTCGCCTTTAGACGCTATAAATTTTTGTTTTTGAAGCCTATTATGATTAAATTTTTCAAATTAATAAATTTACCGGTCATTTGACAACCAACAATGATGTATTAACAAATACAATTCTGAAGCATAAATAGTCAAATAAAAACTACATGTGTAGTAGTAAAGCCCACTTCACACGGTAGTACTTTACGTACGTAAAGTCTAATGAAAAAGTAAAATGAAATTCCATCCGTATGACAAAAAAGAGAATAAAAGTCGTATGATTTGCATTTTTTGCGTTTACATGATCGGTATAAGACAATAACAAAGTAAAATGAAAACAGCTGTTACACTTTTTTCTATGTGTTTACATAAAAATACATCCCTGATCTAATGCGACTTGCTTGTTTTTTGAATCATTTCAAAAAATTAAGAGAGTCATACGACTGTCAAACTTTTCATCCGTATTTTCTCTCAATGTGTGATGGTTTCATTACACAGTACGTTTAGACGATCACATCAGTACTCTTCTACACAAAATTTTGACAGATCATATTACTTGTGAGACCGTGTAAAGTAGGCTTAAGTAAGTTTTGTATGTGTTAGTTTCGGTCATTAATTTCTTGTAGGGTCATTCGTAATTTGTTTACTTTTGTTTTTCTTTAGTATAGGATTATCCCTAGCAGAACATTTGACCTGCAAGTGTGACGTAAAAACTAGTCACAAGTTCCCATCAAGTTATTAAGGCCAATGTGAAAAACTTGATGTAAACATTCGTGTACGTGTGATTTTGCTTCTCTTTCTAACATAAGAATTCTTTGGACTGTAAAACATATATCTAACATGCTCACTTTTTAGCTGTTTTTACACCACAGTTGATATATTATCGGACACTTTTGATAGTCAAATTTGATGCATATACCAGTCAAAGTTGACACATCAAAAGTGTTGAAAAAATGATGAATATATTGATATACCACCTTGCAAAACAAAAATGTTTTTGTTTTGATATACTTTTATTATAAAATATAAAACAAAATAAATATAATAATAAAAAAATAAAGTAACAGTAACACAAAATAATTCAGAAATATCAATTTATACATAGAATAAAAAAAATACAAAATAAAAATTATATAAATTTTATAGTAATAATAATAATAAAAATAATAAATAAGTGTCCGCCAAATAACTTTTTTTTTGAAAATGCTTAAAAAAACTACTGAATATTTTCTCAAAGTTCTTTTTTATTTTTTATTTATTCATTCAGATGGCTGCCTCGGCTGGCAAAAAAATCATCTTTTCAGATGCTCATTTTGATCTTGGCGGGTATGGAAACAAGCAAAATTGTCGCATTTGGGGCACAGAAAACCCTCACGCATGCATTGAAAAGCCGACGCACCCAAAACGAGTCACTGTTTGGTGCGGATTTTTGTCCAGAGGCATAATTGGGCAATTTTTCTTCGAAAATGAGCAAGGAGTGGCCGTTACAGTCAATGGCGCTTGTTATCGGGCCATGCTGAACGAATTTTTGTTTACAAAAATTGAAGAGGAGGATATTGGCAACATTTGGTTTCAACAGGACGGCGCTACGTGCCACGCAGCCGAAGCTACACTCGATGTTTTGTGCCCTGTTTTTGAAGATCACATTATCAGCCGCAGAGCTTATGTCGTTTGGCCACCTCGGAGATGCGATTTGACACCGTTGGACTATTATTTGTGGGATGTCATCAAAGATAAGTGTTACGCCGACAAGCCAGAGACAATTGACGCTTTAAAGGACAATATTCGTGAAGCCAGTGGTGAAATACAGCTGCACACAATCGATAATGTGCTTAAAAATTGGACCGATCGTGTAGGCCACTGCATGGCCAGCCGAGGCAGCCATTTGAATAAAATTGTTTTCCATTATTAAACTTTTTTTTGACTCAGTTGCCTGCTTTACCTTGCCTTTTCTATGACAGGGTAAACAGTCAGATGAATGCCCTTGAAAGCAAATGACTTCGCCTTCTCGAAATCTCTATAAATGCAAACATGTTGTTTACATTTATTCTTGTAGTGTTAGTTGTTATGTTTTTTTTGTTTACTTGTTTATCACATAAATAAATTCATTGTTTTTGTTACTGTAGCCTTTGTTTATAATTTTAATGTTCAACGATGTAAAAGCAAAACAACATTTAAATTTTCGTAACAATATTATTTGTTTCGAATTAAATTCTAGTGTATGACTTATTCAACCAATTAGTCTCGCGGAATTGCCATAATTGTGCGTTTATGTGCCTTTAACTCTTAAAATCTGTTGGTTTTATATCTGTCGTGTTATTTGTTGCCAAAGCCGAAACCACTTGACCGAATTTTACGTGTATATTCAGTAGCTTAAACCCAGTTTTATGATCACCTTTTAATTTGTTTAATATAATGTTTATCCATTTGTATATTTTTTCTTTAAGTAATTCTATTTAGGTTAGGAAAAAAACATTGCTTATAGGATACCAGGGTACCAAATATTCACTCACTTATCACTTATATTTAAAATTGTACAGTATTGTATTTTTCTCATGAGCGAATATTTACTGTAGCTGCAAATATAAATAAGAGTGAAGTATAGGTAGAGAACAAAAAAACAACTGCACTCGTAAACCATTGTACAACAATACAAAAGAGAGTTGTGTGAAGAGCACAGCAAAAGTATTGTACACTTCATAGTGTCACAACCTGCATTTCTTTTTGCAGTAAGTGGGACGAAAAAATGTTTTTTCTTTTTTCATAATAAAGAAAGAGTATTTATTCAATAGCTGACGTCGGCACCAATAGCGCCGGGGGCCGAACACAATAGGACACGAACATCAACGAATATTAACAGCAATTTGAAGAGAGATTGTTGTTGAAAGAGTTTATGGCAAAAGCAAAGAATGTATAGAAACACTTATGTACGCATATTTTTCAACGTTGACACTACTGAAATTCATTTGACAATACTGAAAATTTTGTTTCAGTAGTGAAATATGCTCTTACAACACAAAGCATATTTCCATTACTTCACAGATAAATAAGTGCTGTTGTATACATTGAATAAAAGAAAAATACACATTTCAGTGTACTCGGTATAATCAAGCCCAACAAAAAAGAGAACAATTCAGTATTGCATTTAGTGAAATGTAAGCTAGCAAAATCTCTTGTGCACTCATCTAGTATGTACTTTAACGAGAGCGATGAGAAGGCCTCTCATATTTGTACATTTTACATTTCTTTCTTCTCACAATTCATATCCGCGAATATGTACCAAAATAAAAAAATAATTGTTTTCATTTATGAATGCTTAAAATGAAAACAATTCTTAGCTACTCATTTGCGAAAAGTGAGCATAAAACAAAAAGTACACTCGTGTCTATTTATCATAAATGTTTAAATTTATGTGTTCATACATGAATTTTTCTGAACCCTGTAGGATACTCTACTCGAAACAATACACAACTGTTTTGGGTTCTAAGAGTGTAGTGTGTATGCAAACGCAAAACCATACAATATGAGTTACACTCGTTCTGTCACTTATGTATATCCATAATAACTGTTATGTACATAGATGGTATATTTGTTTTGACAATACATTAAGTTACACTCTTGCCCGCCTATAGTTTAAACATAAACTTAACTTAAAGTTACATGTAGGATGATCTTCCCTTTACCATAGTATTCGCTTTGACCTTATTCTGTACTTACAATGAGCGATATGTTTTTATAAGATAGTAAATCAAATAAAATACAAAATATTCTATGATCTAAATCGGTTGAAATCAATTAATTGTGGTGGTGGAATATTTGCTTACGAAAGACATGCGCTAGGGTACCCTTAGTGGTCTGGCTAGACCACAACAATTTCTTTCATGAAAAATAAGTATGTATATTATTTTGTTGTTGATAAATTATATTATGTCTTCAAAACTGATCTGCATTCTTAGTGAAAGTGAAACACATGCGGAATATTTTTTATATTTTGTATTTGATTTTATTAAGAATCAAGTCACGGTGTTTCGGGAATAGATTTTGTTGATTTATTCCTAAATAAACCATCTAGACTTCAACGCCTTGATCCACCTGAAAATATAGAAGCAGAAGAGCGAATGATAGCATATCTTTGTAATAGTGATGATGAAGTATAACCATTTCGTGACAGTGATAACGATGATGCTTATGTTGCAGAAAATATTGCTTGTTATAATTTTTCCGATACAGAAACTGAGATTATCGATGTTGAATGAGATATATTGTAATGAAGAAAAAAAGAAGAAGAGCTAAATTCCGAACGATATGCTTGTTATCAATGTAAAACTAGTATATGGATTCCAGAACCACCATCAAATCTCAGTCTGGTTGCACACAGTATTCCCTTTATTACTTGATTAACTCGATGTTTTTTACTGAGTCAAAAAAGCATTTACAAACACATTTTAGCTCCTGGAATGATTGACAATATTGTACAAGAAACCAATTCTAAATCACAAGAAGCATATTGAGCTTGAAATCTCAAGAATTCAACACTGCGGCCGATTACATGAGAACTCAGAAACGAGAAGGAGACGTAAGCGTTCTTAGGGTTGTTGTTGTTTGCTGGTGTTATCAAATGTGGAACTCAACCAACTAAGGAATTGCGAACACCATACTATCACCATATTTAGTCTAGGAGTCTAGGAATCACTTCTTTCCATTACTGTTTTTTGTCTGATTTGACAATAAAAATACGCTTGAAGAGCGTCGAAAGTTCAGTAAATCTGCAGACATAGAAGATCTTTGGATAAAGTTATGTATAAATTTATTGAAGTCACCGTTGTTTAAGAGGTAGTGTGTTGGTTTATTAGAGATGAGGGCACGGTTCCAACCACAAATGAATTGAACGAATTTCTAGCAAAAACTCTGAGCGTAAATAAAATTGCAATGAAAAGTTTCTCCAAAACTTGTCATTCGGAGTCGACTTTAAACTGTAGGTCTCGTCTTTCACATATAAAATTACTAGGTTGTAATCCTGGCTGAAGATTGTAATGACCAATTATGTATGCAAGTTAACAACGTTATGAATAATAGTGCTAAGTGAATACCCATATTACATCAACGGCAGTGTATGATTGCCCACGTAGTGTGCAGTGTCAAATTATTTTGCCTTTTACGCGTGCATGCAATATGATATCACTTTTGCTAAATACTTAAAACTTGAGCTGGCAATTTATGTTTAATACTTTTTCTATGAACTTTTTGTTAATTATTGAATTTTGTCAATTATTAAATTGTGATTGGTCAATTCTTGAATAATTTAAAAAAATTAAAATTACTTTGTCCGCATTTATTTGTTGTTAAGAACTTTAGTTCTAAGTAAATTAGTTTAAATAAAATATTCTGTATTGAATCGCAAAGAGGATAAGTCTTTCATTTAAAAAAGGTAGTAAAAATCCTCGTGAAAATAACTTGTATATACAAATTTTGAATCATGTTGGTCTAATATTTTAATCAAATTCCTACAAACTTTTGCTATTGTTATACAGTTTAACAATTAACTCTTAAATGCCTATTACACGGTCGAACTTCGCTTGCGTACTGTCTGCAAAACATTAACCCATTAATGCCCGAAATATTTTTTTTGGAGTTTTAGCACCAGATTTATAACATGTAAAAAATATTTAGTAGTTTTTAATGCATTTTCAAAACAAAAAGTTATTTTGCGGAACCTTTATATATAAACAGTTTCAGAATTACAGGGATGTAACCAACCTTTCCTATTGAGGGATCCCAACCACACAAAGGATTTATTTTTGTTTCTGAAGGTACCGCAATTGTTTGCACCTGCGATAGCTTTTGTCCACTGCCTTCAAAGCCAGGCTTCTGAAAAACATCTAAAAATTAAAAAATAATTCAATGTATGATTATATATGTATGTACACTGAGCGCCATAAGTGAGTCAACACTTTTGTTCTTAAGTATAAAACAATTTTGTTCTTAAGTATAAAAAAATTTCCTTTATCATGAATTGTTGTTTTTGATTTAACATTTTATAAGTAATAAATAAACGTTTTTATTTTTGGAAATTTATTCGGCTATTCCTATTTACTTTTCTCGCTATCCTTATAAAATGAATTATTTCAGTGGTGTTTACTCACTTTTGGCGCTCAGTGTATATTATATAAAAAATAAATACATACTTCTGAGGAATTTGTCCAAGAGTCTAAGCTTGATGATGACATGCTTCTCACATCGACCATCCCAATTATAGCCCTCCATCAAGCTATCTTTAAATAAGGAGCGAGTAATCATCCCAACGTCTTCGGACACTCAATTTAATTACTTACCATTACTTGCGCAAATTCGAGGGTTTCTTTTCAATTTCCTCGACTTCGGCAGTGGATTTCAGGGAAACGGAAGCGGCCACTTCGTCCATCACTTCACTTGGTTTCTCCTCTGTACGCGGCTTACGGATCCCTTAATTTTTTATTGATATTTTCGCCTCGAAAAGTGTTTTGGCTTGCGCCAACATATTAGGGGGATACTACAAGATACTTACATTTTCTTCCATCGCCGCAAGCTTACGTGCTATTGCCTGTTGGTTTCCGAAAATATCAAATGACTAAGGACGGCCTGCGTCTCCATAACCGATTTGATCTTAAAATATACACTATGTAAAAAATAATATAAGTTGATTGATGTTTACTTACGCATTCCTTCATTTTATTCAATTTCTCGATGAGTTGATGCATTTGCTCCTGCATCTTCTTCAGGAGATCTAAAACTGAGGTAAGTGTTATTACAAATTATTTTCAGGAAGATATATAATTAAATGTACCTGCATTTGTTCCTTCCCTTGGCTGAACATTTCCAATTAAATAGGACTTCTGGAAAATCGGTAGTTGTTGTAAAGGGAAAAATTTTGAAAATATTAATAATAATGTTAGACGCTGCATAGGTTTATTCTTACCACTGTCTTCTTCAAAGTACTCAAACAGATTCTCGGAATTCATGTAAAGACAGAAAAATATACACCCCTATCCCAAATAACTATTCCCATAAAAAAATGCCCAAATTTCCTATTGTGAATCGTTCCCAATTTTTTTTGGGAATGAATTCACAAACAAAAAATATAGCATCGCCATTGTTTATTCCCAAGAATTATTTTGTAAAATTAATTCGCAACGCGTGCCTATGGGAACAAGAAGAGAAAATGTAAGTAATAAATAGTTTTGGTGTTGATTTTTTAAAACTAATTACATTGTTTTATTTAAGGAACGCAAATGTAAATGAGGAGCAAATTAATTGCATGGTGGAAGCGATGGTAGCAAAACCTTCCTTCGCTAAATGGTTCCAAAAGGAGAAGAAAGAGGATGTGGCAAAATTTTGGAGTGAGTTGAGTATGACGTTGAACAGCCTAGGACCACCAACTAAATCTATAGCGGAGTGGAAAAAGGTAGGATTATGTGCATAAGTATAGACTTAGAATAGAAGCAATAATATAAAATTTTCACAGGTTTGGATTGATCAGAAACGGTACATCAGAAAAAAACTCACGGAAAACAAAAGCAATCGGAACAAAGCTGGTGGTGGTCCAAACCGTGAGTACATATTTTCTTCTAATGAACAGGACATCATTGATCTGTTGTCATTGGAGGAGAGTATGGAAGGCTTGGATGTAGAAGTTTTTAGAACACCGATAAACAACCCCAAAAGAAAAAATACGGACAAAGAAAATGATGTTTCTTGTAGTGTACAAGATGAATGTACAAGTGCTCCTAAAAACAACAATTCACCTCAAAATCTGCCGCTAAAAAAACAAGTTGATCCCGAGTTGGATCTTATCGGAAGAATTGGAAACACAAAAGAAGATTTGTGACAAAATTGAAGAGTGCACCAAAATGTGTTATAAACACCATAAAGATATTGATTATCGCCTAAAACAGATCGAAGAATCTTTGCAGCTACTGCAGGAGACTCAAAATAATATTCTAGAAGAGACCAAACGCCACAACCGGAGCAACTTCGTAATTTAGAAATACAGAACGACCTGGAGCTCACAAAGCGTCAAATTGAAATACATGATATTAAATTAAACAAATTAACCAATAATAGTAAAAATACTAGTACAAGTTGGAGTGTAATATTTACAGAGAAGGCTGTTTTTTTTAGATTTAAGTATTCCAGAGAAGACCGGTTTTATTTTGTTTTGTTTGTTTGTGGACGGAATGTGATGAAATAAACATTTTATTTTAAACTATCAAAGTGAAGTTGCTATGCTATTACGAATGCGTTCAGCTTCATTCAGACGTGTTACTTGAACAACTTCATCAACGCTCGTACGTTTCATATAAAACTGTGTCTACAAGTGGTGAGTCGCACTTATAATATATGCATAAATTTTGTAACGCGCTGCAAATATTAACAATTTGAGCACTTTTCTTTGGGGAGTAGTGTAACTCTCGTGCTCCAAGCAAACAACGCCATCTGTTTTTAAAAACTCCGTTGGTCCTTTCCACAATATTACGCGCTCGAGAATGCACTTCGTTAAATTTTGCTTCTGATGATCCCTCTGCGGCATTTATATAGGGTACTAGCATCTATGGCTCAGAGGCGTACCCGCCGTCTCCTAAATTATATTTGTATTAAAAAATAAGTATATGTAATAATTATTATAAAAGCATACCTAACAACCAGCATCGTTTGTATTCCACTATGTATTCTTCCATGGAAGACCTCAGTAAACTTGTGGCCCAAATTGAAGCATCATGAGTAGCTCCACCATGACTGCTGTCTACATAGCGAATTCTCATATTGTTGTACCACCTATAATTTCTGTAATGAATTCTAATATATATTATAAATCTTTCTGTAAGTCTGTTTTTTGTTTGTTTGTTAACCAATCACGCCTGAACGCCTGGACCGATTTTATTGAAATTTGGGATATAGATCGAGCTTTTGTCTGAGCAGGTTAAGGTGGGATCACACGATTGTCGCAATGCACCAATTTTATACAATTTTTATTGTGCTGAATAGGGGCCCAATAAATAAATTGTCCCAAATTCTCTGCAGTCAGATGATTGCCTTATCGTACATAAAGGTGGTTGTCGTAAATTGACGCAAAACGACTTAGTGGCAATAATTACCGTATTCCAGTCACACGATTGTTCTAGTATATGGCAACAGCTGTTGTTGAGAAACAGCTGTTGTGCTAGTTTGTTTTGTATACAAAAATATAGAAAATTTTAATATATTCGGGGAAAAATGAGTTGTTCTTTAAAAAAAAAGGAATTTCCGTCGGCTTTAATTATTGTGTGTGCAGTTGAAGACGAAAAAAATGAAAAAAGAAATCTTAAAAGAAGTATATGGGTCAGAGAGTGGCTCGCAAAAAGAAGAACTGATGGCGCATAAAAAACATTAATGGAGTTTCGAGAAATAGAAAACCAAAACTTTTTGTTCAACAATTTTTTAAGGATAATGATGAAACATTTAAGGAATTGCATCTAGTGTCACCATATATAGCAAAACAGGACACAAATATGCGTAAGGCAATTCCAGCAAAAGCAATTCCTGTAACTCTCCGATTTATGGCTTCTGGAGATATCTACAAAAGTCTATCGGTCTTATTCCTTATAGCCACTAACACCATATCACTCCAATACCAAGTGTTTGTGATGCAATTTATAAAGCATTGAAAGGTTCAGATTTAAAAAGAATGGAACAAAGTAGCATTTAAATTTAACAAACTGTGGGATTTTCCGAATTGCATCTTTTTTATTGGCACAGGAGTTTGTTTCCTGAGAGAGGGTGCAGTAAACCAATTCACTGTTCGTGCCATCAACTCCATAATAAAAACTTATTTTACTTGGGAAAATAAATGCTGCTACAAAAAAATATTTGATTAAAAAATATTATTGGCGCGTATTGTCGTCTTTAATTGCCTCACTAGAATACAATAAATATTGGTGTATTTTTTAAATTTTTATTTGTCCATGCTTGCCCATCAAGCATTCACACGATTGTCGCACCAGGGTTGCATTTGATTGGGCAAAATAAGAACAATATTGTTTTGGTTTGACATATGAGCCAATAAATTGTGAAATCACACGATTGATGTATAACATATACCAATAATTGGTGTATTGCGTCAATCGTGTGATCCCACCTTTATAGGCTATATATAATTTCAAAATTTTGACCAAAAGGGGAGAAAAAATGGGGCAAAGGGAGAAAAAATTGGCAAAAGTTAGTACGTTTATGCATAAGTGCTGTATCTTATCTGTTTCATAGGTAATTTTTTACGATTTAGCTTGGTTAAGTTTCCCAAAAAGGGGAAAGGGGCCAAAAAACGGGCAAATTGAGGGCATATCCAATCACGCCTGAGCGCATGGACCGATTTTATTGAAATTTGGGATATTGATCGAGCTTTTGTCGGTGCAGGTTGTAGGCAATAAATCTTTTCAAAATTTTGATCCAAAGGGGAAAAAAAATGTGACAAAGGGAGAAAAAATGGGCAAAAGTTAGTACTGTATGTAAAAATGCTGTATTTTATTTGTTTTAAAGGTATTTTTTACGATTTAGCTTGGTTAAATTTCCCAAATAGCTATTATAGGTGTTCCGTTCATAAAGTTGGTCTAAAAGGGGTCCAGAAAGGGGCGAAAAACGGGCAAATTGAGTGCATTTTTATATAAGACTTAGAGTATTCAAAAAACTGGGTTGCTTGTTAATCCAGTTTCCGAATATTTTGAAAAATTGCATTTTTTATGAAACCGGTTTCAAAATCGTTTTCGAAACCGATAAACCGGTTTTTTATTTATTGTTATTTTTAATGCAAAAATGACCCAATAAAATTTTTTTTTAAATTTAAGGAAAAATTTATACAATAGGGTGTCCCATGGCCACCTTTTTTGTAGAAATACCTCCCAAAATATGCCTGTTAATGCACTGATTACGAGAAAAAAATATTTTTTTTATAATGGTATTATGGTATTATGTTGTTTTTTTAACTTTTCACGAGAACGTTTTAAAGTTTTGAATTTCAATACAAAACAATTGAAAATCATATTTAAAAATATTTTTTACAATTCTAAATTGATTTTTATAAAAAATTGACAAACTACATAACCCGCGCAACGCCGGGTGCAATCTGCTAGTTATAAAATATAAAAAGGGAGTTGTTAGACATGTATAGATCATATGCTTACAATCGAAACATTTAGGCTGTTGTAGCCTTTTCTGTTGAAGTAGAAATGTTGGTTCTTTGACGGTGCGATGATTCGTACATGTTTGCCGTCTATACAACCCACAACACCTGGAATTTTGTATTTTGTGTAAAACCATTTTACAATCTCTTTCTTTTCCTCAGGAGACGGCCACACAATCCGCTAAGAAATAAAGCTCTTTCAAATGTTGTTAATACTTCTTAAAGCACTTCGCTGAATGAAAACTGCGCATCAACACATTCAGGAGGTATTTGAACCCTTCTTTGTTCACCCTATAATATTCCTGGAATCTGTAAAGGACACATGATTTCAAACATACATATTTTAATATGTATAATTTTTACTTTATCTCAAGGAGTGGTAGTGGATTCGATTCATCTCGAATAGATCTTCGCTGCAACCTTTCCACGGATCGTTTCAACCCATTTTTTAATATTTGTATTTTCTTTGAAAAATTGTTGAGAGGTAATTCACAATAAAAGCTTTTATTCCCTTCGAATCAACGTCTGTCCATAACATTGAGTTTTCTTGCTACAGGCAATTCCTTTTCCGATTTAAAATTTGTTAGCGCTATTTCGGAATGGGCAATTGGTCGTATTGTTATGGAAACTTGTGAAGAAATAAACAAGATATTAAAATATAATACAAAGGTAATTAAAACAAATTATTAATGGGCTTAATTTTTTCGGTTTATAATTAAAATAATTTTTATTAAACAAAAAAAGTTAAACAAAAAAGTTCTTAATCAATAAATAAAAGAGTATCACAAAATGCAGTCTTATATACATATATAAAAAAATTAAAATGAACTATTTACATACAAATAGGGAATTTCTGACTATTGAAAAGACGCGAAATATTCCGTAATTGTACTTTCTGGATCTACCTGATTCATTTGTGGGGTCATTAATGGTAGTGATACTTAGGTCGGTTGTGGAGTCATTACTGGTAGTGGTATTTGGGTGGGTTGTGGGATCATTATTGGTAGTCGTACTTGAGTCGATTGCAGATATATTTGGATGGGCTATTGTCGATGGTGTTGGCGTTAAGCTATATTCACTGCTTGGAGTATGGCATAAAATGTTAAGCTGCATACAATTCCTATGCAGAGTTCCCATTTGTCCCCCTAGAAGTATATCATTTATGCATTTTTCCGCATATATCCTTCGAGAGGGATTCATTTTCCTTAATTTACATGCCCAGCTTCCAGCAACCTGGTCGTATTCGTCCGGCGGTTGTTGGAGGCGTTTTGCTGCCAAACTTATCAGCTCGTCAGTGGCATCGGACTTTTTTCGTTTCTTGGGCTCTTTGTAATTCTGAAAAAAAAAGCAATTTATATTTGGTTGATTATAACTAAATGAAAAAATAATGCATGTCGTATATATGTATTGTAAATCTATTTACAGCTTCCTACAAACGAAGATGAATAAAAAAACACGCTGCAGAATTTCATCGCTGTTGGATTTTTCATATCGATGGAAAGCACATTGCAATAAAAAACCACCGAACTCTTGGTCGTTCTATTATAACTACAAAAAGTTCTTTAGCATTGTTCTAATGGCAATAGTGGATGCAAACTATGAATTCATTATGGTCGATGTTGGCACAAACGGAAGAGTCTCTGATGGCGGTGCATTAAGCAATACAAGATTCGGAAGAGCACTATCTGAAGATGAATTGAATTTACCAAAACCATGCCCATTACCATCAGGCGATAACGAAATGCCTTTTGTTTTTTTTTTGGAGATGATGCATTTCAACTAACTAGCAATTTAATGAAACCGTACTCCCAAACAGGGCTTACCGAGGAACAACGTATTTTCAATTATCGCTTAAGCCGTGCCCGACGAATTGTTGAAAATGCCTTTGGTATATTAGTTTCTCGATTTAGAGTTTTACAAGGAGCTATTGAGCTTTCTCCCGAAAGCCCTTCAGTCAGGATTACGGCCTAGCTTCTCACACCACTCATGTTGTGTGCGTTAATTTTATACGTGAGTGGCGGGACCTACAGTTTAACGTCGACTCCGAACGACAGAATTTTGAGAAACTTTTTCATGGCAGTTTATTTTACTCTCAGAGTTTTTGCCAGAAATCTGCTGAGAGGAAGTCGCCGAAGAAATATTTTTTTTTTCATATTTCATTTTTGATGTCTGACCTGGGATACGAACCCGGGCTTTACGAATAGTAAGCCAACACACTACCTACTATTAATAAAATTACGATAAGGAAATGCACTTACCATTTCATATCCTTCATCCATAGTTGATTGGGATGTACATGGCAACTCATTATTCCTCAGGAAATCCATGGCGGAAAAATAATACAAATTAGGTTCCGCTTCTTCGTCATTTGCTCCGGCACCACTTTTTTGTAAACTGTCAATCCTTTTTAATTCTTTCCTGTACGCAGTACGTAGACAGTTTATTTTTTGCGCCACATCTTTTTTTCCGCATTTGGAAATTTTTCTTTGTATTTATTTAATAAAATTTCGTACTGCGCATGTTTTTCTGCTCTATTGCTATATGCTTTTGATTTTACTTGCCATAAAGCAGGCAAATTCCGATATACTTCAATAAATTCTAAAATAAAATTTTTTTCCTCCATCTTTTACACTTTTTTTTATTATTTTTCGGCTATAAACTTTCAAAACACCCGCGAAACAAAAGTGACGTTGCTACTACGAAATCTGCAGAAAAATTAAATTTGAATCAATTGCCCGCACACACATCAAATTTGCTCCAATTTTCTGCGGAACAGGTAACGAAAATCAAAACTATTTTGATATACTTCAAACTCTTCTCAGCCTGTACGTGTGAGGACAGTTTTCTGTACGTGTGAGTACAATTTTACCAATACAATCACAAAAATGGCAGATTGATCAGTTCAATTTGATCGTGGCTGTGCTACTTTAATGTAAAAAGCCCTTTTTTATTATTTGTTACAATTTTGTAAGAAAACAAAATTATTTTGGTTTGCCTAAATTTTGTAACAAATTATTATAGTTCTGATCGTGAAAGCTATAACATCACTGCCTTGCTGCTAATTGTATCAATAGCTAGATCAGTAACTTATATTCAAACTGCCTTGCTGCTATTTTATACTCATTAATAGTTTCATAATTAAAGTTAAATTTATAATAATAAGTTAATTAAATAAAATTATAAAATAAATAAAATTAAAATAATAAATAAAATTAATAAAGTAAAATAAAAACTCAATCTTAAACAACATGCTATCATGAAATGACTGGCGTTATTATTAAACCCTACAATTGCGCCTAAAATGGCCCACAAAACTCTATTAGAACTTTTAAAAAGTTTTAAGCCATCAATCCCAATATCAATTAAAACTTCCTCTCTATCTCCTAAATAATTAAATGGTACTGACTGAAAATATTTAAATTTTAAATTTTTCGCTGACAAAGGCAAATCCTCAACTCCTACCCTGTTTAAAGTGTGAAGTAAGTCTTCTAAAGCTGTGTGGGATATATTACTCCTAACAACCCATGACTTACATTCCTCACGTTTCGTTGCACTATCTATATTTGGCCTAAAGTTAATATTTTTTCCTGTATGTACCCTATAAGTCTCTACGCTAGCTGATGATTCACTATCTATGCTAATAGTTGATTTGGCGTCTTCACTAAGAATTGCCTCAGTACCTACACTAGCACTTTCCAAAACATCCATACCCTCCTCTTCTACTCCTATTCTACTGGCACCTGCTCCTAATTTGTTAATCATTTTAATAGGTATCCTTTTTACACCACATTTACTTTCACGATTTAAGTCGCACACTTTTCTACATTTTGTTCAAACTTCTTTTTTTTTTCGAGAAAGACCGTTTTGAACATTTCTTCTTTTCAGTTTAGATTTTATAAAAAAACATTTAAAATTGATTTTCCTGCCGATTTTATTTTAAAAATTAAAGAAAATAAATTATTTTAAAAATATTATATTATAAAAATATAATAATATAAATATATAATGTTATTACTAGTAATAACCGAACTTCTTTATTATTTATAATTAAAATGTTGGTACTTATCTTTGTTATACACACTTTACTTTCACTCTTTAACTTAAAAAATTGTTTTTTTTTATTTTTTATACTCAAATTTGTTTCTTTATTTTATTTTAAAAATTGTGGTTTGCACGTACTTTTTTCTTAACAGCAAGAACACAATTAAAATTTTCTTCTTAAGACGCTATAAATTTTTGTTTTTGAAGCCTACTATGACTAAATTGAAGTCGCCGTGGTCTAGTAGGTAGTATGTTGGCTTATTAGACAAAAAGCCAGGGTTCGAGCCCCAGGCCAGACATCAAAACAAAATACAAAAAGTATTTCTTCGGCGACTTCCTCTCAGCAGATTTCTGGCAAAAACTCTGAGAGTAAATAAAATTACCATGAAAAGTTTCTCAAAAATCTGTCGTTCGGAGTCGACTTTAAACTGTAGGTCCCGCCATTCATGTATAAAATTTACACACACAACATAATTGGTGTGAGAAACTAGGTCGTAATCCTGACTGAAGGGTTGTAATGAGCAATTATGTATGTATGTATGATTAAATTTTTCAAATTAATAAATTTGCCCGTCATGTGACAGAAAACAATGAAGTGTATTTGATGTATTAACAAATACAACTCTGAAGCATTAAAAGTCAAATAAAAATTACATGTGCAGTAGTAAGTATTTTTTTATTACATTCCCGTTAGATTAATAACGGTACATAGACCACCTCCAGTGCCGTGAAGACTTTTGTTGTTTTCCGCTATTTTTTTCTTTAGTCGGCACTTTTGATCTTGCCATACCTAATACATCAACGTATGTACATATATTATTTTAAAAATTTAAATTTATAATTCACATAATACCCTTTTCCAATCCAATCCACTTCTGACCGGAGGCCCCAAAGCGTTGATTTGTGTCGCAAAACTGTTCCATGTTTTTTCTACTGATACTGCTTCCCAACACAGGGCTATCCGTTGCAAGCTGTGGGTAGTGTTCCATCAGTTGAACAAAAATTTTGGAACTGAGAGGCGTTCGTTTTCTTTATGGTAAAATTTCATATTTTTTAATTATACTTTTTTCTTTACTTAACATATAGTATGTATATACTTACAAAAATGATTCTTTATTTTCACAATATTGTTACGTTTTTACCTTTTTAAAAACGTTTAAACATGAGTTCGTTAATTGCAAACAAAGTAAAAACAAATATGTGTTTAATTTCAGTTAAATTCTTTATTCTTTACACTACTTTTGTGTGCCACCGTATATAACTTAACGATACAACAATAATAATCTGTTTTATTCACTAGTTCACACAACTATTCGCTAGATCTTTACAACCACGACTTATTTTGTTCACACGCATCTTCACACAAGGCTGATTGAATTCTTACCGACTGCCGCCTGCTTTGTACAGCCCTTTTATAGACCGACACAACCAGTCTAACGAACATTCCTGAAGTGGAAGGTTCGTGATCTCGTTTTCTCGAGGGCTCTATTGCTAATACATTGCTGTTTGTGTACTTTGCTTATGTTGTCTATCCCTTTTTTGTCACATGCATGTTGTTGTTGTTACCAGATGCAACCAGGTTTGTTGTACATATGTGTGCGTGCAGCTTCAAGTGCCGAGGCCACGTTCAAATTTAACTGATCAAATTTTGCACATGTGTTGGTAATATTTGTTTGGCTTAGCACAACAACACATCAAATTTGAGCCTTCATATCCATTGCCCTGGCGGAAGCAATTAAAAAAAACAAAAGAAGGAAACTGCAAAGCGTCATCGGATGAAAGAGTGGTTGAAGAAAAGGGATTCATTTATGCACGAAAATCTTCTCAATGAACCCAAATTGAGTCTTCCAAATGGTTTTCGAAACTTTTTACGGCTGGATGAAGGCACATATGAGGAACTTTTAAATTTGGTTGGCCTGAAAATTCAAAAACAAGATACTCAAATGTGTGACGCCATATCTCCGAATCAACGTCTATCTATAATCTTTCTACAGGCAATTCCTTTTCTGATTTAAAATTTGTCAGCGCTATTTTAGAGAAACTTGTGAAGAAATAAACAAGATTTTAAAATATAATATAAAAGCAATTAAAACAAATTATTAATGGACTTAATTTTTTCGGCGTATAATTAAAATAATTATTATACAAAACAAAGTTCATAAATATTAAGGAACAGTGTCATAAATTTCATAAATAAAACAAAACTACATAAAAAAATAACAAAACATCTACTTTTTTATCATCATTTTTTGCTACATATTTTCGACACACACGCGAAACAACTTTTTGTTTCATGTGATGTTACTCCTACGAAATCTGAAGAAAAATGAAATTTGAAGTAATTGCCGAAATTGCAGGTAGCGAAAATCAAAAGTATTTTGATATTCTTCAAACTCTTCTCAGCCTGTACGTGTGAGGACAGTTTTCTGTACGTGTGAGTACAATTTTACCAATACAATCACAAATATGACAGATTGATTCGTTTAGTTTGATCGTGGCTGTGCTACTTTAGATAACCAACACGTTCATTGTATTCTTAGTGTTAGTGTGTATTTGTATCGTGTGGCTTTTGTTTATCGTTTTTGTTGTTAAACGATATTAGGTCGTTTCGATTTGCGTAACACTGCCACCCACTTAAGCCTATTCGTTTCCCATATTTTGCCAGTCGATCTATGTGTATGACCTTCATTTTTGTTCGGGGGCTGTTAGCTTTCAGTATCCTGTACACGACATCGTTTAACCGCTTTATTATTTTATACGGTCCATCCCAGCTGGTTTGTAGCTTGGGAGATAATGCCTTCTTCCGCTTTGGGTTGTATAGTAGAACCATTTGTCCCTCATGAAAGCCCTCCGTGTTTGCTGCTCTATCATACCTGGCTTTCATTCTATCACTGTCCATTTTGATATGGGTGCGTACAAACTCATGAAGTTCATTCAGGCTTTCTTCTTTTCCAGTGTATGTTTCGTCCATCTCTGTGGCGGGCTTAACACCAAACTCTAAGTCACCGGGCACTTTTATCTCAGTCCCAAAGATAACCTTGGCGGGTTATCTATATGTTGAATCATGGACCGCAGATCGGTACGCCAGTAAAAACTTCAGAACGTGTTCGTCCCAGTCCTTCTGTTGCTCCCTCACTACTTTCCACAAGTATTCCTCCAGGGTTCGGTTAAATCGCTCTACCATTCCGTCTGACTGTGGACGAAGCGGCGTCGTTCGAGTCTTCTTAATACCGTGTACTTCACACATTTCCTGGAATACAGCTGACTCAAAATTTCTGCCTTGATCGGAATGTAGTTTTGTTGGAACCCCAGTTGTTCACAAAAACGTTAACTATTGTGTTCGCCTCTTGATTGGGTATGGCATATACTTCCGGCCATTTGCTGAAGTAGTCCATCACAACGAGAACATATCAGTTTCCGGCATTGCTAACTGGAAAAGCGCCTGCAACGTCGATTGCTGTCCGCTCGAAAGGTGCGCCTGAGTTATTCTGCTTCATCTGACCTCGACTGGGTGCAGTTTGCTATCCAATCCGCCACTCCTTGTTGACATCCAACCAAATAAAAACGTTGTTGTAGCCGTTCCAGTGTCTTTGTCACTCCAAGATGTCCTCCGCTAGCCCCATTATGGAATTTCTTTAACACTTCTTTCATTTTGGAGGAAGGCACTACTAAAAGGTTAGATGCGGTTTTGCCATCAGCGCTTCCCAATGTCTATATAAGCACCCATTTATCAACCTTAGACTTATAATATTTAAAGAAATTACACATTATTTAGTTTATTAACTTTTATTTATTTGTTGGGAACAGTCGCACAAGCGGCTTGAATGGTCACAATTCCACTTATTTACAATGTTTATGATAATTAAAAGCTAAACACAAAGCTATATTCTTAACTACTTATTTACTGCGTGGTAAAATGCTGAAACGGCATTTTACACGCGGTCCCAACAAATAGTGCAGTTCGGACGATAACAACACAAGAATGTGTCGATATTAGATTGCATACAGAAGTTATGGCAATCTAGACTAGTCAAACACACTACACCTTCCCTCTTAACGAAGAACGATCAACATAAGTTGATTGTTCTTTTACAAATACAAAAAAGAATAAAATATAGATAATCAAATATAAATTTTATTTTTCAGTAATTCTATTGCCACTCGAATGGTCAATATGTCGGTCAGTTCTTATGCAAGACAAAGATATAAAAGTCGTCCCGTTCACCTTCCCTTCAGAAAAGAAAAAGAAATTAAATTTCTTTTTATTCTTAGTATGATCACTATGGTCAATTCTTTTAGATTACCATTACCTTTATTATTAAAGGTTTGGGTACTTATCCCCGGGGTATTTAGCAGACAATCATTTATAGAAAGTCGCTGAGTTGTCAGACCCATCTTACCAGCTATTTTTTCAAGCTTTGGAAAGAGTTAATCTAGATCAATTTTTCCATTAATAACCAGGTCATGCAACATAAATTTCATAAATGCAACTTTGGCATTTTCAGTGCTTTATATATATCATTATATTCCCCTATTTCATTTTAAGAAAAAACAATTGGTAAATCAATATGAGGGGTTTGGGATCAATTATTCAATCATTAACTATTCGAATGATGAGGTCAGAACTGTCTTGTCAGTATTTTGTTAGTGTGGCCATCTTATGTCTGCGTTAGCAAAAAAAAAAAATTTCCATACTTTATGGGATTGGGAGACCATAATTGACATCCGAATTGGACAATCAAAAAATTTAAATTTTTTTTTGTTTACACCACTGGAGGGACTCGTAAGTATCGCAGCAGCTTATTTAAATTGAATGTAAAAAAAATTCCTTAATAAATTATTACTACACTAATAATATAACTATAATTATAACTACACTTATTGTAATAATAATAATTATAAACAATGAAAATTAAACAATTGAAAAAAAATATTATTTATTTATAAAAACATAGTTTAATTCGACATTATTATGTTAGTTTAGTTTATATATATATATATATATTTCTTTGTTTACACCACTGGAGGGACTCGTAAGTATCGCAGTGGTTTCACAATTAAATTTATCTTAAAATGATTCCCTTTTTTAGATTAAAATAGAGTAGATAAAACATTAACATGAACGGCCTATAAATAAAATTAATTTATTTATATATTATAGTATAAATTAAAATTTTGTTTATGATTAAAACTCATGTCTAAAGTACTAATTTTTAATTTATTTTAAAAACTCGTGCCTAAACTACTACTTTGTTACTTATTATTATTTTTTTAAGGGTAAAAATATTTCTTTTTTTATTGAATGAAAATTAAAAACTAAAAATTGAAATATTTATGAAATTAAAAAAATAAATTTAAATTAAACATAAAACAAAATATTCAAATGAAAGACCGTACAAACATACATATATTATTTACGGTTATTTGTTTTCTAAAAATTTTTTTATATTAAAACCTTAGTACTATACTTATGTACTTAACTTAGTTCACCACTGTTGCTGGTGCTGTTGCTACAGTTGTTGCTGCTGTCGTTGCTTGAGGTGATTTAAGATGTTGCTGTTGATGTTTTAGTAGGACAGGTTGGTGTTGTCATCAAAATGAAAACTGGTTGGTTGTTTTGGTTTTGCAGTATTTGTACTGGAATTACTCCTTTTAGCTTTATTTTGAATTGATTTTTAATTTGTATATAATTTCTCCTTTGGATTTTGATGTTATTGTAACACAGTATTATTATTTCTTTTCTGTATTTTTTTTAAATATATATATTAAAATTTTTATGCTTCCATTTACAATAGTATCTTCCTTTTTTTGTTGTTCTTTTTATAGCTTTTTTTTGTTTTCTATTTCTCTTTTTTCTTTTGCAAATAATATGATTTTATTTTCTTTTGTTATCGTTATATTAGTTCGTTTATCTGTTCATTGCAACTGTGCCGCAGTAGTTTTTATTGTTTCTGTTATGTTCTGACGCGTATATTAAAATGTTGACAATCAATTAAATTTCTTTTTTTTTTTGAATACCTTTTACTTAACGCTTATCTCATATTATCAAATTTTTTTTTATACTTCAAGATCATTGTTTTGATTATTGTTATTAGCTTCTCTCCTTTTTTTAATTTCACTTCAAAATTAATTTCAATTATAAATGAAAAAAAAACGAAAATATTTTTAACTCGTAAGGTTTTGTTTGGCTTTGCGTGTTTACAGTCTACCAAGGTTTGAATTTTGCTTTTTAGCAGTTATTTCGTTATTACGCTTTTACAATTCATTCATTTCTTTGCGTTATTAATTTCTTTTGTAATTAGAACACAGTTTTTGTCATTGTATATTTTTTCTCAGAATAATTATATTTTAAAAGAACACTTGATTATCGTTTTAGCGCGGGTTATTTTTGTCAAGTTTTATTACTTTTTCATTTAGGAACTTGATTTGTAATTTTATTGTTGTTTTATTATTATACTCCACTTTATATTTTAGTTTTCGTTTTCAGCGATTTTTTTTCATTCACTGTGTACAAATTATTTCCATTTAATTTATTCTTTTTATTTGTCTATTTCTAAGATTTTTGCACTATTTAATGCTTATAGAGTATTTTAATTTTTGTGCCTTTTATTTTTTTTATTTGCAAACACAACAATAATTTTGTTGGGAAAATTTGGTTTCTTATTTTTCCGTATTTATTTATATTCATTATTGCTTTTTATCACTTGCCTTTTTTGGTTTCTCTTTCGGCTTTTTAAATACAAACGCTCGTGGACATAAATACAGTTATCAGTCTTGTCACTTGATTGTTTTCGCTAGCTAACTGTATGGCCTTTGACCAGTCTTTTTTTTGTTCTCTCTTTTTTCACATTTAGCCCTGTTTTCCTTAAAAAAAAAAATATTCCGACAAAAAAGTCACTTCACTTTTGCGTTTTGTTCGAACACTTGTTGAAATTTCATTATTTTTTATTTATTTAATTCCGTTTATACAAGTAAATTGCTAAAGTGATTTTTTTGGCAAACATTTACTCGTCAAATATTCTCCATTATTTTTTTTTAATCACTTGTTTTATTTGGGAGGAAATATTTTGGGGTTTTTAAATTTTCTTTTTTATAAAATTTTTCTTAATTTGTAGGTTTCGTTCCAACTGTTTTTCAGTTTTCTTTCAATTTTTTTATTTCTAAATAATTTTTTTTTCATTCACACTTTTCACAATTTTTGTTCTTTTCTTGTGTTTACTGTGACTCTGGGAGGATCGCCATCTAATATTTAAAGAAATTACACATTATTTAGTTTATTAACTTTTATTTATTTATTGGGAACAGCCGCTTGTGCGACAATGTTTATTTATTTATTTATTTACTGCGTGGTAAAATGCTGAAACGGCATTTTACACGCGGTCCCAACAAATAGTGCAGTGTGGACAATAACAACACAAGAATGTGTCGATATTAGATTGCATACAGAAGGTATGGCAATCTAGTCTAGTCAAACACACTACAGACTGTCCCATAGTGCCCAATATGCTTTTGTAAGAGGACCTTCTGTGGATATCTCATTTCTGGTGGGTCGTTTGTCCTCTTCATTAGCTGCTATTATTTTCGCCAATATTGGATCACTTCTTTGTGCTTCGGACCAGTCTTCGTTGGCTTCGATCCGCATTAGCCGGATATCAACGATGCATTCTTTCTGCTCAGCTTTCACGCAATGTTTACACTCCAAATTACAAGGTCGCCGTGAGAGAGCATCAGCACACACATGTTTTATGCCTCTTCGGTGTTCAATGCTGAAGTCGTAAGTCTGGAGGCGCTCAATCCAACGTGCTAGCTGTCCTTCAGGGTTCTTGAATTGTAGCAGACATCTCAGTGCGGAATGATCAGTACTTAGCAGAAAATTTTGGCCATATAGGTACTTATGGTAATGTTTGATGCACTCCAGCACTGCAAGTAGCTCTCGTCGGGTTACACAATAATTCCGTTCAGGCTTTGACAATGTGCGACTATAGTAGCCTACGACTTTTTCTGTTCCATTGACCACTTGGGAAAGTACACCACCAATACCATATCCGCTAGCATCACTGTCTAAGAGGAATTTTTCTCCTGGGACTGGATACGCCAAAACTGATGCAGCACACAATAGCTCTTTTAGTGTCTGGAACGCCTTCTCCTGTGGATCACCCCATTGATAGACTTTTGACTTCTTGGTGAGCTCATGCAAACTTGCAGCCATGCTGGCAAAGTTAGGCACAAAGCGTCTGTAGTATGTGCATAGTCCCATAAAGCTGCGTAGTTCATGAAGAGTATGGGGACGACGCCAGTCCTTTACTGCTCGTATTTTATCTTCATCGGTGGATATGCCATCTGCTGTGACAAGATGCCCCAAATATTTCACCTGCCTTTGGCAAAATGTACATTTCTTTACGCTTAATTTTGGTCCAGCCATTGTTATTCGTTGCAGAACTTCTCCCATGTTCTTGAGGTGTTGTTAAAAGTTCTGCCCATCACTATTATGCCGTCGAGATACACCAGGCAAATCTTCCAATGCAGTCCCTTTAGCACACGTTCCATAAGCCGCTCGAATGTGGCCGGAGCATTACAGAGTCCAAATGGCATAACCTTAAACTGCCATAAGCCGCCGTTCGCACTGAATGCGGTTTTCTCTTTGTCCTTGTCTGCAATCTCCACCTGCCAATACCCGCTTTGTAGATCCAATGTGGAGAACCATTTTGTTCCGGCTAGCGTGTCGAGTGTGTCGTCAATTCTTGGTAGCGGGTAACTATCCTTTTTGGTTACATCATTCAGCTTCCTGTAGTCTACGCAGAATCTTGTACTGCCATCTTTCTTCTTTACTAAGACTACAGGTGAGCTCCACGGACCCGAAGATGGTTCGATTACACCGCTCTTCCTCATTTCGTCGACTAACTCCTTGACCTCATTACGCTTCGCCAGCGGTATGCTTCTGGGTGCCTGCTTTATCGGTCTCACTTCGCCAGTATCAATTTCATGTTTGACCATGGCTGTTCTTCCTTGCCTTTTGTTGTTCGTGGCGAAAGCGAAAGCATACCTCTTTAGCAGCTTTTTGGCTTTGTTTTTCTCTGCAGCTGCTAAACCTGCTATCCATTTCTCCATATTTCCACCAAATTCCTTTTGATCCTTGGCTGACATGTCGGCAGGTTGCGGCGATTATTCGCTGTTTATTACCGCCTCTACTGGAACACATTGGCCCACCTCTGAGTTTTTACAGGCGACTCTTTCATGGCCTGATAGATTTAGCACTCTCACCGGGACCATTCTCTGTTCTGTGGATTTGACGAGGGCCTTTGCTGATATTAAATCCGCCTGTATTTTCTGGCTGGTTCCACAACCCACAAGCGGTTTTCCACACAATCTCCATCCATACGCGCCCATATCAGTGATTCACTCTGGGGTGGCAATTTGAGTTGTTCGACCGCAACTATCCTTCTTGCGTACACTTGATGCTTGTAGCCCACGTCTAGAGGTACCTCCACGTTTCGCCAACTCATTATCCGTTGCCCCATATTCAAATTGATACCGTGAGCTATCATAAAGTCGGCACCAATGATAACCTCGTCCACAATATCGGCAATAATAAAGATGTGACTTACACTAATGTTGGCTATAGTCACCTTCGCCTCTGTTTTTCCGTGGACGGTGGCAGACTCTCCCGTAGCTGTCCGTAGTCTTACATTGCTAAGTGCCTCACACTTTCCCTTCACCACATCTGGCCTGATGATAGACTGCGTCGCCCCGGTGTCTATAGTGAAGGTATGTGGTCTGCCATTTATGTATCCGTACGCCGTAAGATTGTTGTTGTTCTGTTGCATCACTGATATTGAGATTGTGGGGCCCTCGCTTGTGGGAGCCAGCACTTGCCCCTCAGTGCTAGCTCGTTTTAGTTTAACGGGGACTCTTGTGAAGATGGTTGGTAGTTCGCCCGTTTCTTATTCCTTGATGGTGAGGCGGATCTTGATCTCTTGCGTGGCGCTTTGCAGTTTCTTTTTAAATGACCGCCCTTTCCACAATTGAAGCATTTAAGTTTAGCCTTTTGTCCGTTTTCTTCCAAAGCTTGCTTCACCATCTCCTTAACTTTAGTTAAAAGGCATTCATCTTCCTCCACGACTTCCATTCTTCGCACTTTGCTTACTTGTGGTCTAGAAATAGCTCGAGCGGTCTCCTGTGCTAGTGCGAAGGCCACGGTCTCTGCAAAGGTTGTCTTCTGCGTAGAACATACCGCTAGTTTAATGCAATGTCGCGTATAACATTCACAAACGCCTCAGTATTAAAGTTGTCTATCAACGGATTGTTTTCTCCTGGGTATGTGAGCTGCACCAATCTCTCGACCTCCATTGAAAAGGCTTGAAGCGACTCATTAGGATTTTTCGCTCGGCACCTTAACTCCATGCGGAACAGTTCTCTTTTATGCTCGTCGCCGAATTTGCGCTGTAACGCCACCGTTAAGTCGTTGTAGTTGTTTCTACGGCTGGCTGGCATGATCTCTAGTATCTCGGCTGCTACACCCTTTAACGCCAAAATTAGTTCCAAAGCCTTTTCTCCATCGTCCCATCCGTTTCTGCTGGCTACTGTCTCAAATTGGAATTTGAATACGGATAGGGGTGAGCTACCATCAAAGCAAGGTGTAACAATACCTTTAAATCATTCGCTTTAACATAAGCTGTCAAGGCTTTCGAAATTATGCGAAATATGAAGAAATTGTTTAATTATGATTAAAAATCTGGAATCCCCCGATTAAGAAAATTCAATCCTTATTGGCATTCCTTGTTTATTCACATATTTTTATATGTTAGTTTTAATATTGTGTGTGCATTCAAAAGGTAATACGAGAATAAACGTTCGCTGCTTCATGTTATATGACACCTTTTCATATTCTTCTCTTTAATTCTACATCCAATGCAATTTTGCGGGGTAAAACTTGTGGTTTTAAAGAGGACATTGACGCAACAAATAAAAGGTATATACGAGAATGTACATATATAGTATCGTAGTATATATTTCCATGTTATGATATCAACATAAAAATGTGTCGGCAGAATATAGCGGATACACGTATAGCATTGAGTGTAGTATGTGTAGAAATATTATTAACAGTTATATCTTACTAATTACCACAATTATAAGAACATCATTCGGGTAAATTTATAAATTTGAACTTGTACAGTGCAGTGCACTCTGCCAATCACTGCAAATTTACTTTGATATTGTCACGGTATATTTCTAGACGTATTATAAAAGCCATTTAATGTCGGTATTGGGATTGCAATAAGCAAAATAAAATGAAATTCTAAAATTCAAATATAAAAGGGTAGGCCGGCTAAAACGACCTGAGATTGATAGAGGACTTACAACAGTGAGTTATCGACTCAATGCCTATTACTGCAATAGAAATAAAGTTAGAAAGATTTGAAGAAAATATTAAAGCTAACATTACGAAGAGGTAGAAAAGGCGGTAGAAGGCTGAAGAATTGCAAGACAATGGCAGAGAAGATAAGCAAGGAATTCAAAGAATTTGAAAAAGAAGCCGATGGCAGGGCAAAGGAAGCAGGAGGTGCTGGAAACGAAGTTGAACGCGTTGGGAGCAATATTGATTATGTTGCGGAGAGAAGAGCGTGACAAAACAACTTTATTGGGGAATTTTCTATCTCAGAGAAAATGCCGAGAGGAAATTCGCTGTCTTCGAAACCATCAAGGACAACCATTGTGCCTAAAGTTGGAGTTGGAATTATTCGATATATGGATTCCCTGTTCCATGTGTAAAATGCCTCTATCTGTCAATATGATAAGAGTTTGAAGTGTAGACTTCCTAACACCTCTGAAAATAATCTGTAATATTTATGAGCCATTTATAAATATATAAAATAATTAAATAAATTTTTAATAATTTTTTTTTTAATAAATGCCTTGAATGTTGATTGTCAGTTGTCATCTGTAGTGCCATTTTTAGCAATTAAAATAAGTCACATCAACTTTAAAGTTTGCCGGTGAATCCGTGATGGTATGGGATTGTATGGCGGCTAAAAGGGTTGAAATAATCTACCGAATACTTAGTACGATGATTGCTCAGTCCTATGTACACATTTTAAGCACTATTTTACCTGTCACTGTAACAACATCCGGGTTATATACGGCAGATATAGAACATCATGTGTATATAGATAAGCTCACAAAAAATGGCTCTATGACAACCACTAGAAAGGTATTGATCGCCAGCCCAATCTATCTGACACCTCTGGAGAGTTCTTAAATGAGCTGATGTGTTTACTCCTGGAGACTAGTATGAATTGTGGACCCTTTTGCTAATAACGTGGTATTGTATTGTACACACTCAAAAACTGTAAAAATGTAGTGGACATTACGCCGCGCCGTGTAGAAACAAGTCCTAGAATTTATGGAGAAAATTAGTCTCATCAAACCGTCTCAAATGGCTTCTTACGGTAAATGTTGCAACAAATATGTTGAATTGTAGTTTTAAATAAAGGTTGCATTAGCAAATGGACAAAATATCAGAATGTATGAGACCATTGTTTTGTTGTTGTACATATTGTTACGAAAATGGAAACAGTGTACATCGTTTACCATTAAATGAGCAAAAGCTACACAAACAAATACAACGGACTTGTTACAAGTAAACCAACAACATCAGTATGAAAGAAAAGTGGATAGACAAGTAAGCGAGAACGCAACAACAAGCAATGTGAACAAAATACACAAACAATAATGAAGTCGCGATAGAGTTCTCGAGAAGGCGAAACCCCGAACTTTCGAAACTTCATCAGACTGATTACGTGGGCATATAAAAAGGTAAGACAAAGCAGGCAACGAGTAGTATGAATTCAGTCAGTCTTGTGTGAAGACGCCTTGCATGTGAAGAGAACAGTCTTGGTTTCAAGATCTCCGTTGTAAGCAAAAAATAATAGTTCAAGTTGTAAATAGTGGCACACAAAAATAGTGCGAACAATAAAAAATGTAATTGAAACTAAACACCAATTTATTTTTATTTTGTTTGCAATCAACGAACTCATATTTTAAACGTTTTTACACAAGTAATAAAGTAACAATATATTCATTAACAATAGCTAAACATTGAGATAGGTATTTGACTGACTGTATATCTAACTGTTAAATAAAATATTAAACTTTTACTTAACATTGTTTCCCCTTAAAAAGTTTTTTTAATTTTCAAGACATTTTTACATAACATTTTTTTTTCGATAGTTGAAACCTTTTGTTCTCCAATTTAAGTTTTTTAAGTTCAATTACTCAAGAATTTATGGAATTTTTCTGAGCTTTGAACCCAAATAAATTACTTAAATACCCTTCTTTAAACACTTTATGTCAAGAAAATTGTGATACACTTAACCGATACAGCAGCCTTGAGAATATTTGAGAGAAAAGTCTTACGTAAGATTTTCGGTTTAGTGCAAGTTGGCGATGATTTCCACATCCTATCTATTAATGAGCTGTAGAAGCTCCTCAACGTTGCGCAGCGCATTAACAACCAGAGGCTGCGCTTCATTCATCCATTACAATAATTTTATGCAATAATTTAGTTATAATATAAAAACATAACAATTTATTACTAATTAGCTGTCACCATCTTCTGATTATACCATTCTGTGAATTTGTATTTACTCCCAGCTGGAGTCATTTTTCGTTGCTTTTATAGACGAAGTAGTCTCATAATGAAAAATTTTGCTAGTGAGATAGGTTGTGTAGAATGCAGTTAAAACATGGACCACTAAAGCATGCCCTTCAGAAATTTCAAAAACCTTAACTTTCTGCAACATTTACGGTAAAGAGGCACCCAGGAAATTGTGAGGAACAAACTGGAGTGCTACCCACCGTTATTATCGTCATCATCATCATTATCATCATACTCCTTATTGCAAAGATGAGTTATGAATGGTCTCATATACACAATCATATCCTTTTATACCATTTACGTGTGTGTATTTGTATTTCCATCATTTCTTCCTCTTTTGTGGTTGTTGTTAAAGTAAGTGGAATGGTTATTTATTTCTATTGTTCTGTGAAGTTCACATATGAGTGCGTATGTGCATGTTAATAATTCCCAATGCATACTTTCATGGATGTATCATATTCAGACAAAATGTGTAAAATACACAACCAAACAATCCTTGTGGGTATAATGTTTGTATGGAAGTGCTTCAGAATTCAGTTCTTGTTTTGTTTTTCTTTTTGCTGAAATTGAAGAAATTTATGAGTAATTGTTAGAAGAAAACATAGGAAAGGAATTAAAATATTTCTCCTTACAGTCGCGCAACTTAAAACGGCACAACCATTAACATTTGCATACAGATTTGTTTAAGTATTTTTTAGCGTCTAATAATTGTAAATTTACAGTAACACATACTTTCTGATTTTGAAACTTTTAAATAAATTTGGGTTAGATTAAGTTTAACGTGTAGGATAGTGATACAATGATAACACACTGTCATAGCCGTTTGAGATATAGACAAACTATTCTTCTAACAAAAGTGTATTTTATATCGGTTCTATCCAAGCCAAAGTAAGAGTTCGTAATCATTAGATGATATTAAAGCTGATTACTGTGAAACAAAACGCGCTTTCTCGATGTGTTTTATATTGACAATGTTTTAATTGCCAATTGTGATGAGCGCTACTCCTGATTATGCGATAATAAAATACGTGACGGTTAATTTATTTTCAGGTTCAAATATATGATTGTATAGGTGTTCAAGATTTGTTCTAGAATGAAAGTTTTCTCTTTAATTATATTTGACGTTTGTGCTTTAACGGTGCTGCGATTCGATTTGTGCAAACCTAAGTTCGGGTGCTCATGCCAGGTATTCAAATCCGCACTCCTCATGATACTGTGCACTGGCAAGGTCTGACCGAGTTCGTTCGGTTAAATAGGAACGCTTTGTGTTACGGAATTTGTCGCATTTTTTTGTGGTTCCCTTTATTTATTTGCAATTCTCTTTCGGGGTCAACAAATAAGAGGAGGGCTCTTCCTGGTTAAGCGATAAAAAAATTATGCGTGGCGGTTAATTGATTTAATTTATTTTGACGTTGAAGTTATATTGTAAGTAATAGAAAATTCCTTTTTAGGAAGGGAGTTTCATATACGTATAGTACGGCTAAAGAATAAAATCTGTATGTAAAGTAGTGTGCGATCCACTGGCAAGTCGACCACAGACGGATATACGATGCGAGAAAGACAAGTATTTAATAAGAAAATATGGTTCTCGGGAACAAATCCGCTATATTCCGATGGGTACCCTACCTTTCTGCACGAGGTCGGGGAACCTAAAATAAATTTCGAGACTCCGGCCCATATATGAGAGTTGCATGTGATGTAAATAATAAGAAGATCAGATGAAGTGAAGTATTTCTTGCAACGCCTTAAGAAAACGAAGCATTTGAATACTTCTTTCGACACTTGCTACAGAAGAGGCAAAATTATTGCTGCGCTTGTGTGTCAATAAACAACAGTGGATCTTTCATGCGTTAGAATCAACTTTATTCATTTCACTCCCTTCGGAGATTGGCTGTTGGCCGAATGTGAGAGCGTCATTCATATTAAGCCTTTTCGCCCCAATCTCCAAAGGGCTCGGCCTACAAGAAGATCGGTAATAAAAGTAAGAAATAGGTAGAACAGAACCTTGTGGTATCCTTAAGTTTAACCTGAGCTCATCTGTTCCCATCTATAACAGCCCGTATAATGCGATCCCTGAGAAAGCTCAATGCAAATCGAGAGAAGTAACTACCAAGACCAAAAGATATAATTTTCGATAGATGGAGTAACATAAACCGTTAAAAGTTTTGGAAATATTTAGAGCCACAAGCTCGCTGCCATCAAACGGTCCAATAGACTGTTTCTACCTCTCACCAATAGAACGGGCCCTATGAAAACCGTGATATCTGTCGCTAATTAGGTTGTTTTACTAGATGAAAATGATAGGTGATAGGGTGGAAAATCTTACTATTGGTTAGTAGTTCTCAGGAACCCTTTTTGAGGATTGGCGTTACATCGATATGAGGCACTGAAAAGGTTAGCGAATAGACGAGCGAACGTCGAAAAACACTGCTACAGACGCAGCGCTGAAACACCATACGGCCTAGAAGACTTCTTTATATTCAGAACCATATGAATGCTTTTAACTGCGTAAGCAAGAAAGAATACGCAAATCACTGTTACTGATATCATTTCGAGTTCGGGTAGTGGTTGTTTGCTTTCCTGTAGGTTGGAATTATTTCCCAATATTTCAGTTCAAATGTTAGCTTATCAACAGGGCTAGTGAATGTCATTATAAGGGTAGGGAAGTTGCATTATTCTTCTCCCTTTTGAATGAATGACCAAAAGCTCTTTGGAAAGCAGAGGGCTTTAGTACGAAGGTGTTGGTCGTAAAAAGCTATCCCCGTATCAGTACTGCGAAACAGATCAGTTTGCTCACAGTTGTAATTGCGTCAATTTTTTAATGCCTCTTCTATAGATCGGGCAGCAAGTTTGAATGTCTCATTAAACCAAGATTTGTGACTTGACTTAATCAAAATGTTTTAGTAGAGACTTCTTTCTTCGCATCAACATTTTGATTGAGGGAGCAGTTGCCAACCGAAATACCAATATAAACCATTGAGCTCAGTCCAACGCGCCTTTTCGTACCTGGCGGTGAAACGACACAAAGGTTAGAGAGCGAAGAGGAGGCAAAAATGGTGCAGTTATCCAAGTTTCCGAGAAGTGCCATACCTTCAATTCATACTGTGAATTGAGGAAGAAGTCGAGGTTGTTGGTTGTTATCATTCTAAAATAGATTGGATCGAATATTGAAGCCAGAGGATTTGTGAATATTTAAACAACAATTTCACTGCGCAGCCAACCCTCAAGGATTCTAGATTTGAATCTTAGAAGAAATATTGTTAGTGTATATGTATGTACGAGTATATGTTAAGTTAATATTTATAATCGGAGTAAATATGTGTGCCACTGTTTCGATTCCCACTAGGGACTCTAGATGTTTATTATTCGAATAAATACCCATACCGTGGCACAACCCTTTCGCATAATATATTGATACTCACCTCGATAGATGCGTGATATGGAAATTGGACATAAAAGCTAAGTTTCACTTGCTAAGTAAGCACAAATTAATTGGCTACTGCTTTGAAATTCATTCCAAAACAAAACACGTTTTGCGTCGTGTTACAGTTGCAGTTGATGTTTATTAAAAACTCGAGTTTTAATAAGGTCCTTAACGTACCAACGGTCAAAGCAGAGATTGCAAAATATTGTGAAAATTATTGAAAAAGCTGCAACTCTACGCAAATTCTTTGGCTTGAAACATCTTGAACTCTAAAGATGGACGTTACAGTTGTCACTTTCATACAGTTTAACAATTGCATTTAAATTTAAATTCTTATTGTTGCTGATTATAATCGTTGTGTAAAAAATTAGTTTCCTTTATTAAAGTTAAGATTTGATAACTTATTGTTATGAAGAAAAATAATAAAAAAATAAATATGTCACGTACATGCGTATGTTTGCCAAAATTTTTTTTTAAATTTAAATTTTTTTTATGAAATTATTGTGTTGTAATCTTTCGTTCGGTAGTTACCTCTGCGCTCTGGTTAAGTACGTTAATGGGAGAGGCATTTTTTACTATATTTTAATAACAATTGTTCTCAATTTGTTTTCTTTTTTTAATTCCAAACTACGATTCGTTTAATAAAAAACAAAAGTTGTCTCGAACATATTGTTCTCTGGATACGATTGTTGGTCTCATCCATGCTGCGTTTAGGCGACCTGCAGTCATGCAATTAATTCCAGTTGTTGGTTTACTTGGCTTGGTTTGCATATCGTTTTTCTTTTTTTTTGCATATTATTTAGAGCTCAATGCGGCCAACCAGATGGATCCAGTTTGCTTTTCATTACTTATTTTTTTATTTATTTGCACAGTGAAAATTAAATTAAGTTTTATTGTGCACAGTTAAACAAATATACTTATTAAACAAAACTGAAATCAAGTTTAAACTCAAATGTTAGATGGTCACATAAAGCACTGTGATATACACATATGTACATACAGAAAGAAAAAAATGTAATAACTTAGGGAGATAAAATGCAACTCAATTGCAATTTTACAATGGAAATATTTAAGAAGGAGCAGCAACAATGTATAAAAATTATTGAAAGAAACTGAATAAAAATAAAATGAAAAACAAGTAGAAAAAAGATTAACACGGAAATGAGATAACAAACCAGACATGTAATGGGAAGTACTTGCTGGTAAAAAGACGAAGACAATAAAGTTCATTACAACTGAAGTTGAATGTCTCCAGCAAAAAATTTCAAATAAAGTATTCAACAATAAGAACAAATATTCAGCAGGTAGAATATGGCAAATAGAACAATAAAATTATAATTGTCAAGTGAAATCAATATTCCAAAATTGAATTCAAAATAATCAAGGGCAGGAAGTATTACAAAATATTGAGGAATAATTTGAAATATTGGTAGAAAAAAGGAAGAGTATGATATAAAGATGTTCGCAGTCTATAAATTATTTTTGCCGTACAAACATCAGGGGTATTACAAAATATGATACATTGATGTCCTCTATGCATCAAATAATGCTTTGACTCTGATTTCTGAGTAAATACACACATCGCTCCTCTCCTTATAGTGTTTTTTTACGGGTGAAACAGGAAACAATAACTGATTTGGTGTTTGTATTACTGGGTGACGTATCAATTGGTTCAATTCAAAATGATTATAGTTTTCCCTTAAGTTTTTCTGAAAAACTTCAGAGACACCAATCCAAAATCTGAAGGATGATAACGGCAGCGGATTGATATTCGAAACAGATATAAAAATCTGAATGTGCTGACAGTCAAAACTAAGATTCGAGTATAAAAGAGGTGCATATATTGCAGCTATCATTACATACAAAAATTGTATCCTCTTTATGTCTAGTTTTTAAGGTTTGATTACCTGTTGTTTATTCAATTTAAAGTGGAAGGCTTAATAAATAAATTGCAATCTTTATATTAAAGAGTTCAGTCAAAGATGTCAGAAAATGAGAGGTCAAAAACCACCGACTCTTCATGATGATAGCACTGGCACATGAGGTGAAATACAGTCGCCTCCTCTTCAAAAGCACAGCTCTTGCAAAAGCCATTTCCCGGAATGCCGAGTCCTTCGGTATGCCTAAAAAAGGACAATGGTTTGTAGAAATCGCGATTGTGCAATGGATGGCCATGGCATTTAGAGACAGAAATGAGTCTGTCGTCTTTTTATCCATAGGTGTCAACCACAGTCTTATCATATTGCATGTATCCTCCATTATCAACGAGATTGAGCTTCCCTGTAATAAGTGCAGATATCCAAATCAACTGATTTAATTGGAATACATCTGATCTGTATCTATGCTCGTCAGCAATGCAATTTGCAATGATATCCTTATGTCCCAGAACTCATTCGAATCAAAATTCAGTCAACTAATAGAAAAAAGATTATCAGCATATCTGGCATGAAAGTACTTTTTGTGTCTGAAAATCAATTTGTTACTTGATATACAATGTAATAATGTGTGCCACTAAATTTAAAGACAAATTAAAATTTTTTGACTTATGAATATAAAAAACGGCCGCACGTTTTATTTCATCAATCTAGTTCTTGTAACAAAATATTGTTTTTTTTTTGATTAGAATTGAAATAAGTCAACAACGACAATATGTTCTCTTTTTTCATTCCCATCCCCATGATTTTCATTTTGGAAGAAAAATGCAATCAAAGAATGTAAATATGTTTGGATAGAGTTTTCGATTCCCTAACTTACACAGCCATTTTTAAATATACAAACTTCATCCACACACACAAGCATTTTAGTGCAAATACCTCAATGATTTCAATTTGTCACTCATTTACTAAAGTCTCAAAATGTATGGATGTTGATTTATTCAAGTTTAACACATACGAAGCAGCGAATGGTGAATAGAGAACAGAATTTTATAATTTTAAAGTTTTTGCACATTCAGATGGTTAAAATCTATTATTTTGTATAACAATAAACTATTGGAATATCTTCTGACAATACTGTATATATATACATATATTGTTTGTCAAATATACATACATACATACATATACATATAAATTTTATTGTGAAAATGCTGTTTTAGCTCTATACGACGTTAAAACTAATAAGAAAATAATTTTAAGGTTGCTGCAATTAATATTTTATGTAGCCACCGTTCGCGTTATTAACAGCTCGCAGGGAATCGGCTTACAACTGTCATTGATTTTTCGAATGTCTTCTGGCAGTACTATTTAAAAATTGATAGTCTTTAGTCCTGGACTTTGAGATGAAGTATCCAGCAATTTACTGCAATTGAAATTAAGCCACGTTCCCACTGGAAACGTTTAACCTGGTAAAATTTTAAATTAAAATTTGTACCTGCAATACTTACTTTGCTCTGCTGACAAATCGCACTTCCATATATTGAGATTCTTTTACACAACCAGGGTGTTTTAGAAAAACAGAATTCAACTGAACATACAGTCGCAAATCATTACCTTATGATTATGGAGGCGAATTATGTTGTTAGTTTCCAACACAAAGTTCGACTGCTTAAAAGTTAATTTTGTTTTTAAATCAAAAAATATTGAATAAATTAATTTCAAATCTAAATAATTTCCTTAATTTTTACTTCCAAGTTTTTCGATGTTTACCCAACCTTTAGGACATCTTATATTCCGCTTGTTGAGAAATTATTATTGTTTTTTGGAGGAAAGCAGTGGAGATAAATAAAGAGTCGTCGTACTAGCGATATGACTCCAGATATAACAAAAACAATAAATAAATTAAAGTTGAAGAAATAAAAACATGATGAAACGAACTCTAAATACATGAGTACCCCCACCATAATGGTCCTTTTAGTAAAAATTCATGCAGTCGAGCATGTTGTTTATATTTTCTGCTTTTGTTGGTTTTGTGTGAAGCTTCAACTGTATATGGTTGCAAACGTATGTGAATAATAACCCACTTGACCAAAAAGTCTTAAATGTAATCATTTTCTCAATGTTTAAAGGTTTCGTTTTAAACTTCTTTAAAATTTAACTAAAGATCTTATATTGGAGACTCTCTGATATATATTGTGATGAACATGATAAATTCCCATTCATTCTTCATGTCTAATTTGTGTTCCAAAAATAAAATCGAAATACCTGGTATTTTGCCTTAATGCAATACAAGTTTAGGAAGGTATAGTTCCGTATTGATTTGATTTTGCAATTAAAAGCAAAAGAACTTGAATATTTTTGATCATTATTCGGATAAATACTTTATTTATATTAATACATATAAATAAAGCCTTTTATATATTTAAATAAGAACACACTTCAACTGATAACACGGATCTATAAATTTTATTTCCGATTCTTTTTAACAAAGACCAAACTCTTCAGTGTTATAATACCCCTGAGCTTAACGCGCCTTCACGATCTTGATTTGCAAATGTTGTTGTTGGATTTTTGATCTTTGTCTTATTACTCTCTTGTAAATTCTTACGCATTGGTTTGTGTAATTCTATTTACCGTATGATGTGGGCAATTTGTTGTTGTCTGTTTATCTTGTTTACTTATTTCCGATGAGTTTATTTTTACAGGTTCTGTGGTCCTAATCAATAACAGCATAAGCCGACTAAAGTCAATTTGAGTTATATTCTGGTAACAAAACTTTGTATTAACGTCAAATCCCCATTTCTGTTACAATGTTTTTTAAAACATTGTTTTTTTATTGACATAAGTCGGAATGAAGCCTCACTACATTTATATAACAAATTACTTTTCTTTAAAGTGTCATTTTTCACTTAGATTGTTGTTGCTTTTATTTTTTTCAATTTCTGAGTATATCTTTTAAAAATTTGTCATTTCGTAAGAATTAAAAATATATTTTTTTGGTAGAATATTGTAAATGCAACAGCAATAGCAGGAAGGAAAAACAACTAACTTTTCTGTCGTTAATCAGCCCTTTTAACAGGTTGAAAACAGTGAGTGCTAACAAAAACACGCTTATATTTTATATTAAATTCTGGGAGCACTTTTAAAACAATTTATTTTTAATTAAAAAAGTCATTTAAATAAAATAGTTTTACAAATTTATTAGCTTAACTAATTCACACGATATTCAATTGAAAATATAAAACAAGAATGATAAATATAACCATTTGCCATGGACATCTATTGACGTCAACGTAAAAAGAACTCTTAAAATTCAGACGATTATTTCCTAAGTTAAGCTTTAATCGAAAATTTATTTGTCAAACCTTTAGCAATGGAGTAGATAAAAGATTTAAAATCTTAAATCAAAGTTTGCACTTTGGTGGAGTGCAAAATCTATTGAATTTATTGAACTTACCGATGTTTTCTATCAAACCCAACTAATTTTGAAAGTGTATAATTTTAGATCTATATAACGTATTTATAGTAACTACAGAGATTAAACATATTACGGAGAAAGCTTATTGGGCTCTTGATACGTAGAGTAGAGTAGTAGTGATCAATAGCTGATTAGCAGTGAAAACTTTGAGCCTAAAAAGACGCTGACTTCAGAATACTCCAAGCAAGAATGCACAAGAGTAGCACTGCTGATGCACTCTTTCATCAGACTGTAATCGAATAAACAATTGACGCTATTATCGCCAGGTAAACGGCAGCAATATGGATGCTCAGGAATAGGAACTTTCATCTACATGTAATCTGGTCGGTATTACTTTGGAAGAGCTGCTTTTCAACATCAAGCTTGGAATACCAGATTGAATGGAATAAAAATCAATATAATAGTGTTTTCACACCAAAAGTTAAAACCTGATTTTAGCATTAAAATCATAATCACCTGATTTTGTGTTCACACACAAGTTTTCTTAAACCTGGTTTTAACATTCATACATTTATGACTATGCAACAGCTGTTTTTGTTTAAGATTCATTCGTTCATTATTTAAAATTTTACATTTTTTACACAACCGGTTTCTGTATTTTTACATTTGTTTTGTTTTTATCAGCTGCAGCAAAAAAGGTTTTAAGATGGTTTTAACACAATAATTTTGTACGGTAAAACCAGGTTTTAAAACCAACTTTTGCGTTAAAACCACTCAGTGTGAAAACACTATAAGATGAAGAAATTAGAGGACTGTTAATAATTGAAGGTAGTTTCAACTTTGGAGCAGCTGAGTGGGTCATGTCGTTAACAAATTTCAAAAATAGACGCATGTTAAGTACAGCGTTCAGGTTGCGTCAAGTATCAGATCTTCCAACATGTACTTTTAGACCATGTCAGTTAGCAACGATCTTGCTGGTACTTCATATGCTAAATAAGTTGTAATATTTTCAGTCTATTGCAAGTGCAAATATTAAAATTATTTTTATTTTTTGTACTCCCGTTTTACGATCGCCAGAATCATCTCATTCAAAGAGCTATTCAAAATGTGGTGGATAATACAGAGATTACTGGTTTTCAGACTACGACTTTGCATTGTGTATTGAGCTTCAATCCTTCCAAATCAAAGTGACCCAGGAACTGAAGGTAAATAACTATCGAAAACGACGTCTGTTCGCTATATGAACTCTGAAGCAGTTAGCAATTGACCCTAATATTCATCGAAAAATTTTCAGCGATATGACCTAGTTCTGGGTGAATGGGTACGTGAAGAAACACAATTGTTGAACTTGGGACGGCATCAGTCCACATGAGAACAGGTGTCCAATGCATTCGAAAATGTTACTATTTGGTAATAGTTCTGTGTTGGGGCGGCATCGCTCCACATACGTCGATGATTACCAACTTAATTTTCGCTGCATGTTACATGCTCGTGCCACACTAGATATTCTGCACGACCGATTTGCGAATTGCATGGAGGTGATGTGAACTGACCGAAGCGATCGTGTGATTTGATCCCTTTAGACTTGTTAGTGTTTTAAGACGCAGGTGTTTGCAAGTGAGCTACAGTAATCCATACCATCAGTAAAATTTTAGATGCGCTCCACACATAATAATATCAATGGATACAGAATTTCTCACACACACTTTATTTAATTTAAATTTAAAGATAGGAAGCGCTCGGCTCACTTTAGTATTGGGGATTTACTGTGTACTCTTTGAGACTAGAAAGTTCTATCGTCGATACAATGAACAGCAGCACTAAATGTATGAGAGCAATGGGCGCATAGAACCAAATTTTATGAGAAGATTTAGTGATTGCATTTTGATTTCATTGTAAGAGGTGGAGCAGAAAAAGTACCACCCATGTGAATAAGATCGGTTTTATGCACCGTTAATAACCATGACACATGGATGATCGACCAAAAATTTTTGAACTGAAAGTTCATTTGATAAGATGACGTATATAAAAAATATAACATGACTTTTATACTATTTAAATAATAACTACGGTAACTTTTGTTCGATTTTATCAAACAACATGCCAATCTCTTCACAAGATAATGCACTTTCAGAATGTTACCACTGATTTCATATTTTATAATTAAATTTAGCAATTAAGAATGGCCAAACTTGAAAAAATAAAAGAAATTAATTTTTTCAAGGTTACCCCGTATACCGTTATAAGGGCTCATCTCTCCCTTTTCAAAAAAGATTTTAAAAATAGGTTAAAAAATACATATTTGGTAATCAATAATTTTGTGTGAAAAGATAAAAAATATCGTTTTTGTCAAATAAAAGAAGTTTGAAGGGTTCGAGAAATATAAAAAAAATTTTATTTGAGTTCAACTCAACAAAACTCACAACCTACACTATGTCATTATCTGGATGTATTTTGACTGTCTCATTGTGTAATTGAAAAAGTTTTTCTAATTTTTAGTGGCTTGCCGACATTTGTATTCCAGAATCTAATTTTAAGACAATGCCCGACCAACCTATTAAGTATATCCTCAAATAGTATTATGGCAACCATTTGTAGCCATAGTTTAATTGAGACTAACATGATTCATATTAGCATTAAAGAACATACACCTTTCTTATTTTAATAAAAGTATATTTTCTAATGAATATAAAATATATATCTTCTATCTATCTATCTATATATATAAAAATGAATGTTTGTTTGTATGTAATTAATAGAATCGTAAACTATGCATTTGATCATGTTATGATCTTCAACAAAGTTGTTGCGCATAAGCCGGGGAAGGTTTCTAAGTTGGTATGACCAATTTCCGACAGGTGGCGCCATTGAAAATTTCTAAAAATGATTTAAATCGTAAACTGTGCATTTGATCATGTTATGGATTTTAGCAAAGTTGTTGTGCATGAGCCGACGAAGGTTTATAATTTGGTATGTCCAATTTAATACAGGTGACGTCATTGTGCATTTGATCATGATATGATCCGTAGTAAAGTTGTTGCGCATAAGTCGACGGAGGTTTCTAAGTTGGTGCGATTAATTTCCGATAGATGGCGTCACTAAGATTATTCAAAATGAATTGAATCGTAAACTATGCATTTGATCATGTGTTGATCGGGCAAATACCAGACATTTTAGCATTTATCATTTATGATTTTAATAACATTTAGTGTAACTCATTTCCGTAAAATTTGAATCATTTTAATTATGGAAAATTTTTAAAAATGCTGTTGGGTTCAATTGGATGGAGTACATTGTGAGATTCTAATAAATTTAACACATTTTTCACGTCGTTCCCGTGCAATCATGCCTTCAAAACGGCAAGCAATTGGTCGACCTACACCTCGAGCACGGAAGAAAAGACAATTACGAGCCTTAGAATCAGACGGGCAACTAGCATTGAGACTGGAAAATCTTCGAGTACATGCCGCTGAGACCCGTTGGCATGAATCACTTGAACAACGAGAAGTGAGATTAGAAACTGATCGAATGCGTACTACTCAGGCCTGTTCGTCTGAATCATCTGGACAACGGGAAACAAAGTCAATAAAATGATTCAAAATTAATTTGATATTTGTGTAATGTCTTTCCTTCAAATTTATTTTAGTCGGTGGCGCAGCAACACGCGCTGGGTACAGCTAGTATAATATAATAATACATATAATTAAAAAAAAATAGGTGAATAAAAATAAAAATTATAAGCATAACCCGCAATGGAAGATGTGTCAGGTTAGATTTAATTTTCAAGCACTTCAATGTGCACAACTTACTTGGGTCTTATAAAGTCCCGTTGTAACACTGACATTACTTCTTCAGTTAAATAATTCAATAATTACAACTCGAGGTTGACATATCTCAGACATCCCGAAAGTTTTTTTGAAAATGGGAACTTTATGGAGATCGCCTTTGGCTAGACACGTTATTTGCTTTTGGTGACACATTGTTGAAAATGCTGGTATGCAGCCAGAATTATACACCACGGATGAACTACTTAAATCGTAAAAGCGGACAACATTAAGATGATATAATAATATTTAACAATTAAATCGTAGGCAATCATTTATAACATCATATAAATGTTTCATTTACTTTTGCAAAACTTCCTTTTTTTACAAATCGTTTCAAAATATTTTTATTATTATTTTTCTTTATGCTTAAATGGGGACGCGATAATCCTCTGACAAGTATCAAACGGTTTATAATACCATGTTTCTTGAACTTTTTGAGGAAAGTTTCCTTTTCGATTCTCAACCCTATTGCTTGGTGTAGTATAACATACCAGAGTCTGTGATAAGGATCGAAACCACGACTCTAATATTAGTATAGCATCGCACTACTTGTCAGCTCTCAGGGCAGCCCTGAGTCCGATAAAGTTTAACAATTGATTTGAAATTTAAAACTGTTTTAAATGTTTCTTAACACTTTCTTCAGAATTAAAGATTCCCCGTATGAAATTTGATGCATTATAGTATCGATTTTCTCACTTTCAAGATAATCCGATGCACTTGTACCAAAATTTGTTTAATGCTAGAAACACTTATTAAAGTCGATTTTGATATAACCTTAGGCTCTTTATTATCTCTGTAGTATTAATTCTGCACAGTATGGTAGCAAGTATGATTGTGTCACGTCATATTATCCTTAATTGATCTAATTTGTAGTAAGGCTTGGTAATCGTACAAAGTACTTAGAAAACCCTGACATTTAACTGTAAATGTGATGATAGTCCGATATATCTACCTTTTCAACATTTTCATCATTTCCCAACCATGTCATCATTGACTGATTTGCCCCATCATGAGACAGTTTCGGTTTCAGCCCAAAATCTAAAGGAGCAGATCTTGAACACGGTGCAAGATAACGTGAGACAAAAATGACTTGATTGTGACCATTCTACGATATTCCTAAAGAAACCTTAATTTTTATGAAACTTATGATTACAATAAACTGAATGGCATACAATTTTGCAAAACTTGAATAAAAAATTTTTGAAGCAAGAGTTGTTTTCTAAGGTTGACCAACTGGGACTAAAGCACGCTATATGACAAAATAATAAGTTGCGCGTATGTAGCGAGTTAGAGTGGGACAGAATATTAATACGAGCAACGTTTATATGATGCTCAGTTTCTATGCTCCATGGACTCAAAGAAACAATTGTCACAAAGGAATTGCAATGAGAGTAAACAATGGCTCCGGGGGCACCCAGCTGTAAAAAAAAAATAATTGTTTTTAACATTTTAAATGTTCATTTCTATTCCCATTTTTGCGTCGTTGTATATGTATGAGAGTGTATGTCATGCCTGTGTATACGTCACCGTTTAAACCGCCTGTGTATTATTATTACAGTGCATCATAAAGTTATTCATTTGCCTCGCTTTTAATTTAATTAATTTAAAAATTATTTACATACATACTATTGATTTCTTATTTAATGTAAACAAATTTATTTCAAAATTTAGGGTGTAAACTATGGCGGAATTGACAAATAATTTGTTTATTTTTTTAGCACACTGTACTTATGTACTTTAAAATATGAGGGTGGTTTGTTTGGAGTCATAAAAAGCACAACCGTAAAATAATGTTGAAAACAATTGGAATTTTAAATAGTAAAGTATCATACATACAAACGTAAAAACAATTAAACTCGACTGATTTTATTTCAAAATTTTTCTTCTTCTTATACTTGTGTTCCTATTGTTAAAAATGTTGAATAAAATTTAATATTTTTAATTTCCTTTTTATTTTAATTTATCTCAAATATTTGAAAGTAACAGATATTCTGTACGTATTACCTGTTAGGAAAGGATAGAAAAAAAAGTATAAACAACTCAGCAACCTGTAACATTAATGCTTTAGTGTTGTTGATAAACAAATTGCCAAATAATTCTAATTCAGCTACTTAGCTGCCGACTAGGATTAGTGAGCGCCTTTGGGCGACTGTGGGGTAAAATGAATAAAATACTGGTCACGCAAGGATTCTCAAAAAATACTCAAGAATACTTCGCAATTAAATTCGGAACATCCATTCTAAATAAAGAAGTCTGTAAGAATGCTGTAATGCACTTCGTAATTTGTACCAATCTTCACTAATGGCTCCAAATTGAATGAAACTGTTGCTGTTGGAATCGATTGGAATAATAATCCAGTGCGTAAGGCCGCCGAATCACGGTAGCGTCTTTCAAGCAGAGGTATTAGTTATACAGACTGCGTCCAACAGAAAAAATCAGACAAAATATTATCATACATAGCCGTGGCCATCAAAGCACTAAATTCTAATCTGACTATGAATAACTGTCAGCGATGCCTCACGAAGATAGCGAAACGATATGATGCGTATTCCAGTTAACTGTAGAGCGGTTAAATTGGAAAGTTGTGGCACAACCATCGTACTCTTTATTAAATTCAATAATTTGGGAACACCTTCAAAAACCTACGGCTTATCACATAATTGAGAATGCAGTGATGGATTCCGTAACGACGGTTGTAGAAACGACGATGAGGAGGACGATGTTCTTTACTTTGCCGGAGAAGGAAAGACACCTTTGGTGCCTTTAGGCAGAAATCTGTTGAGAGAAAGTCGCCGAAGAAATATTTGTTCATATTTCGTTTTCTTTTAGATGTTTGACCTGGGGTTTGAACCATGGTCTTACGTTTAATAAGACAATACTACGGCGACTAATTCACTTCAATAGTTTGAATAAAAAAATTAAAAATAGAAAATTTTACATTTAACAAACATTAGATATCTGCATACATACATTTAATTCTTGTAAGCTAAATGTCTTAAGATGAGATTACTTTTACATAACTTTTACATAATGTTTCAATAATTTATAATTCAAATTATTTTATTTTTATTTTATTTTAGTCTACTTTTAAGCATTAAAATGCACAAATGTATATTGATTGTACTTTTGCAGAAATTCAGTACTTTGAGTCCAATCTTCCAAATATTCTTCCAATAAATTTAAAGAGGAAAACATGGAATCACAGGTATTTATCTTAATAAAAGACAAACTCGTAAAAATTTCAATACAAACATTCATTAAATACATATATTTTTACATTTTCCTATTTCATACCAAAGATTTTCAACTTATATGTTCGTAGATTTTTTCATTGATCTTAGATTCTAATAACTTTAATTCGTTAACAAAATCTTCAGGATAAATAATAAATTCAGCAAACTTTAAAACTAGTTCGGCATAATTTATGTCTTCTTTATTGCGTAAATCGCAAAAAACACCATTATTGAGCTCAATATTTCATATAAAGTTTCCATTAATTATTGTGCAATAAATACGCAAATTGATATAATATTGAGTAAAACTTAAAAGACAGCACTGTCATAAAAATGTTTAGTGAGCATATTACAATTAACAGAACACTTTCTGTTTATATTTGACAACTCAATTCTCAACAACGACAAACAAAAAAAATGTTGTTGAAACACTCAGCTGTTTTGTGTACCAGCTGTCAAATGAATATTGAATAAGGAGCTGAACTTATTATGCCTGAACACTTAAAATATTGTACTTAATTAACCGAATATTGACTCAATAAAAGTGCATATCTGAACATAGTATTAGATTTAATATAAAATGGATCTAAATATTTCAATGTGTTTATTTTGCTATTACTTCCTTATACAATTTATCATAAGTCCAAAATTCATGACATTAAATCCAAAATATTAATCTCATTAGGTTCAGCAATATTTTTCTCAGTTTCGTTACCAATGTATACTTTTAATATTTCTTTAAAATGCAAGCTGTTTTGAAGATCAATCTTTTCTAAGTTTTTGATATTTATGTATTGTTTTTTCAAAAAGTTTTTATACATTTCTAATAAAATTTCTCGGCTGAAGAAACTAAATATATAATTTGGAAGGACTCACTTTGAAAACGTTTGTTTAACTTGTTCATCATTTGAAAAATACAAATCAAAAATTGTGAATAAATTTTATTTGTAAGGGATGTACCTTCTTGAATTTTACTAATTTTTCTAACAAAGCCACACAATTTTCTTCAAACTGGGTGCAAATAAAAAAGTGTAAAAAGAATAGAGAATTGAGTCATTTTAAACAAGGGTCATAAAAAGTACCAAGATGACTAAGAAGGAGTCAAATTGGCACTTTAATGCCACCAACGGTAACGCTGGGCCACATTCCTGAATGCTATTACACACAGCTGATGCCTGTTCTCTTCCACTTCCTCTTTTCAGAGTAAGAATTTGGGAGACTTACAACTAGTAATAGTACGTGGTTCTAATGTAAGCACATAAAGTTAAAAGTACTAATGTTAAAGTTTTATTAACGAATAGAATTTTTATTTATTATGTAATTTTGATCGCCAAACTCTGTTGGATACCCATCCACCTAGAAATGGGCATCATCGCTGAAGATCTGATCGTCGGTCCATGCACATTCTGTCTTCGTTTACCTTCAGATCCTGGGTCAGTTCAATTTTGCACAACCGCAGGCCCAAGTGACGGCGCAAAATTCGCCAAATTCAAAATTCTCTAAAAACCAACTTTATATAAGAGCCTCGAGATCCACTGTTTCGGATTCTGCACACTCTCACGAATAACGGCAATAAATAATTGGGCTGATCTTGCATTTCATAGACGTACGGGTGCTGTTGGAACGTTTACTTAACAAGTGCACTAGAATTTAACAACCATATGGTGAATAGACCTTTCGATAGGACGAATACGATGATAGTAAAGTAAGCGAAGCATGCGGTACGCTGCCCATTTGTTTGAACAATGTTATAATTTGCACTTGTACGGAATCTGCCTACTGCCACATTATATAAAATGCGTGATAAAGAAAAAATCTTTCACTACATTATGTTTCATCAACTCTGCTAATTGACACAGTTACTGCGTATAAACATTAAGGAATTTGGGTGGATCATAATTTTAATTGGAAACGAAACTGAACAAATCTTGTACAAACTGACTGATTAACTTAGACAACACTAATTCTCACTTGCTGAATAAAATTGTAGATATATATATGTCATGGTGTAACATTGTAAAACTTTTCAAAATCCTCGAAGAAAAATATTTAAAATGTTTAGAAAACTTATTATTTTATTAATAATTCCCAGTATTTACTCAAAGATAGAGCACCAATGCCTGTCTAATACTTGACTGTATATTGAATCTTTAAACAGTTAAGCCTTTCTTATAAACCGCTAGAGCACTTTGAATTAGAGAAACTGTTTTCTCCGGAACTTTTAGGAACTAGTGTATTGCTTATAAAGCTTTAGTTTACTATCCTGAACGCTTTAGTGAAATCAACCAGTATTAGGTAATCACCGTTCTTTAAGTTGTTCTACTGTTATCCACAAGCTATTTATGTTAGCCACATACCACCTATGAAGACGAAAACCTAGCCCTTTTTTTAATCATTTCCGATGTCTGTTTATGTACAATTTGGACTATTGTATCATTTCTTTTATTAAGTATCGTTATACCAATCCGGTTAACACATTACCCTTCTAAGGGATTTTCAACCGACTGTCAATACACTGAGAAAATTTTCTGTATTCAAAGTATCGGTAATTAAAGAAGAAATTAATAGGGGTTTAGTCGATGAATCAGCGTTAATAAATTCGGGGGATAATTTAGGCAATTCAGTGGCATAGAGTAGAGTCATGACTGCTAGATTTCAGAACAGGGCTCATAAGATTACAGGAGGTATACACATACAAACAAATATATGTAGATTTGTATTGTCGTACGGACGGAATTATAATATTGTAATCAGCGTTGCCGTTTTGGTCCAATTGGACCAAAATTGGTAGTTTTTATTTAAAAATGCTATGATTGGTCGTTTGGTTGGTTTGTTCAAATTTCATTTATTTTTTGGTAGGAAAATATGTACAATTATGTAATATCTGTAAGATTTAAAGTTGGAAGTATTATTTATTTTTAGGTCTAAAAATGAAAACAAAATGTGTAAGTAAGAAAATAGCTGGAAGCCCTTTTTTAACGTACCTTAATGTTTAACATATCTGTGTTTACATAAAGAACAACGAAATGTGAATAAAGTGTCAGCGTAAAAGAAATGTAAAAAAAAACTATTTGTTACTAAATAGTAGTTTTTAAGCAAAAAGCCACAAAAAAGTTATGGACAGGTAATTTTAATGTTTTTTTGGTTTATTTAATGGTTAAAACGAATAGTATTTTTAGATATATCTCAAAAACTCCAAAACTGTAAACAACTAATTCTAATGAAGATAACCAAATATTAACTGAAAATAATTTAGATCAGGAATATATAGTGGAAATTAAATCAAATATTCTACAATTTTGTATAGAATATTTAAACCAAATTAAAATAAGATTTGAATTTGGAAGAGAAGATGAAGTCGCCGTAGTCAAGTAGGTAGTGTGTTGGCTTATTAGACGTAAAAGCCAGGGTTCGAGCACCAGGCCAGACAACAAGACAAAATACAAAAAGTATTTCTTCGGCGACTTTCTCTCAGCATTCAGTGCCATGAAAAAAGTTTCTCAAAAATCTATCGTTCGGAGTCGACTTTACACTGTAGGTCCCACCACTTATGTATAAAATTAACACACACAACATAAGTGGTGTGAGAAACTAGGACGTCGACCTCCGGGTACTGTACTTGTGTTAACTGAGTACACGTCCTCTAATCTAACCTAACCTAACCTAACCTTGGAAGAGAAGATGTAAAACTACTACAAATAATAACACCCAGAAATGTTCTTTCCAAAGAAAAAATAAATTTATTGCCCTTGATACTGAAATTTAAGAATTTAGTGAATTGTGATCCAGATAAAATCGAAATGCAATGGAACTTACTTCGACTAAGTGATATATCCTTAGATATATCCTTAGATATAACACTTAGGATAAATGAATTTTGGGACAATGTAAGCACATTTAAAATGGTTTAAATGAATTTTACTATGGCGATTTATGTAATTTGATTTTTAATTTGCTTTCTCTTCCACATAGTTCTGCAGTTGCAGAACGAAAATTTTCACAATTAAGTTTAATAAAAACAAAACTAAGAAAGAAGTTAGATAAAAGTCTGTGGTCTGCAAAATAAGATCTCAATGATACCTGAATATTATAAATATAATTTTTGTTATATAATATACTATATTTAGTATATTTAACATTTTTAAACAAATTATTTGTGTTAATTTTATGTTTAAGATGAATTTGTTATGTTTTTAGCTTTAATTTTATACACTATGCTTATATTCCTTAATTTTTATATTTTTTAAATGAATTGTTTTGTTTTTTTTTTTAATGTGATATACATATATGAAATTCTTTTGTTAATTTTAGCAATAAAACGTTAATTTCATACTGAATAATCTATAATTTATTAAATTCAAATTTTGGTAGGATTGGAATAATTTTGGTAGGTTTTGAAAAGAATATTGGTAGGGAAAAATTTTTCTTTGTGACAACGTTGATTGTTATACATTTCAATCCTCCAATGAATTAGTAATCATTTGAATATTTTCTTACAACTTCAAATAATAAAGAAAAATAAAGATGTGAAGTTATTCCTTACCTTTTTTTGTCTGTGTATGGTAAACATTCACATGTTGATGTGATTTTAAATATGTACTTACATAATTAATTGGTAATTACAAGCCTTTCGTCAATATTACAACCTAGTTTCTCACACCACCCAAGTTGTGTATATTAATCTTATCCACGAGTGGCGGGACATACAGTTTTTCATAGACTCAGTTTTGAAGAACTTTTCATGACAATTTTAATTATACTCAATATAATAACACACTTGTATAATTGAGCAATTTTATCGACATTGCTCCGGCACTGCCATATTTTTGAAAAAATTTATCTGTAAGTTGTAATAACGAAAATAAGTTAAAGGTAACTTTCCAGTTCCATTTAGCTAAAGGTACATTTAACTAAACCCAAGTTTAACGGCAAGTTGTAATAATGGCCCTCAGAGTTTTTGCCAGAGGACTACTTGAGAAGAGGTCGCTGAAAGTTTTATTTTTTTTCACATTTTAGTTATTTGCGGTGTCTGAGCTGGGTTTTGAACTGAGCTAGACTACGGTGACTTCAATTTTGAGCTAAGGCTCTTTGAATTTTCTGCGACACCTGCCTTGCATATGTAGTAGATATGCCAGCCACTATAACCTGTGGGTTCCACGGTGGAGAGAGCTTATTCGATCGTTGAAAGTTTTGATAATTTAGGTGGACAACTCTATAATTGACAACAGTTCTTACACAAAAAATTGGTTTTTATAAACAAAAATCGAAGTAATAAGCGTGTGCAAATTAATCACATAGTGACCCTATGTAAGCCATGAGATATAATGTTCCTCCAATGGGGTCGATAGAAATTTGGTTGGTTGATGAATTGTCTGCAAAACTGTCAGTCACTCTCGCAATAAATCAACAACTATGCTGACAATTATTTGCAATTAATTTTATAGAAGTATGGTGGTACTCATTGTCGTTATTGATAACACACGTTGCCACCCACATCACGGAAACATAATTTTTTTATTCGTTCTGTTACCGCTGGCTTTGTGTTATACTTTCAATTGTTATGGTTTCCTTTTGTGGCTCCTCTTTGCCATTACATTACAGTACTATTCCATTCGACGCCAGCCTGTAATATCTATTGTCAGTCGTTAATATCGTGACTTTTTTTTAGAATTTCTTGCTTATGTTTTTTCTTTTGTGTTTTATTTCCATACCTTTTTTTCCTGATTCCTTTTATTAATGTACTGTAGTTGTTGAGGCAAAAACAAAAAACATCAGTTTCGGCTGTTGTGTGTGCTTGAGATACTGCTGATGTACATATGTATGTATCCTCATCACATTGCTTCCTTTGAAACCTGTACGTATTTCCTTGTACGTATACATTGGTGAGTCGATTTTTTTTTTTTTTTGTAAAAGATAAGTCTTTATTTCATTTCATTTCATATCATTTCCTCTCCTTTGATTTTCTGATTTTCCATTCTAAATGAATAACATTTTGTTCTGGTACAAGTGTGTGTGAATTTTGAAATGTTTCAGAGTTTTATTGCAAAATTCAGTTGCATTTAGGCATTGTTGTTGTTAAATTTGCTTTAGTAATTTTTAATTTAAATAATACTTGTTCTCGTACAACTTGATTTAATAAATTCAGACAAATTGTTCATATGTATGATACCTAACGTTTGCCTTCTGAGGTCATTTGAACATAAGATTTACTTCCGTAGCATTTGATCATCAGCTGTCACTATACTAGCTGTCACTATAAATCAAAAATAATAGTTCTGAAATCACATCCATGGGCACTATACATATAGTTTTGAAGTGCACTCAAATTCAGACAAATTGTTCATATGTATGATACCTAACGTTTGCCTTCTGAGGTCATTTGAACATAAGATTTACTTCCGTAGTATTTGATCATCAGCTGTCACTATACTAGCTGTCACTATAAATCAAAAATAATAGTTCTGAAATCACATCCATGGGCACTATACATATAGTTTTGAAGTGCACTCAGGTGCAAAAAATATGGATCGCTTACATGTAGTCTAGTAGGAAGTGTGTCGGCTTTTTCGACATGAACCGTAGTTCAAACTCAGCTCAGACATCTCGAAAAACGAAATGTGAAAAAATATTTCTTCCAAGATTTCTTTCAGCAGATTTCAGGCAAAAACTTTGAGAGTAAATGAAATTGCCATGAAAAGTTTCTCAAAAAATCTGTCGTTCGGAGGCGGCTTTAAACTGTAGGTCCCGCCACACATTAACACATTATTGGTGGTGTGGAAAACTAGGTCGTGTTATTGGCCAATTAAGTAAATACGCTTAGGTCTCGTTTTATAAGGACTCAAATTTAGGTAATTAAAAATTAACTTTTATTAGAATTTAAACAGATTTTAAAATTTTAGATGTTGTTTTAAACTTAATCCCTTAAACTTCAGCCCCTAGATCAACGAATAACTTCCACTTTAAAAAATACTACATAAAAACCGCTGATCAAGTCGTTCTAAATAATTTATTCTGGCAGCATTAGCGATTTCTAAACATTAAATTCATGCTGGGAAACTACACGGCCATATAGTGGTGATGAAATATCGATATCGATTCTAAAATTATTGAAATTGGAAAAGATGAATTTGGCTCGCTTAACTACGATGATTTAGAAGAATTATTAGCTGAAGAACCAATAAGCGATAACAACTTTATTAGTTTAATGGAAAAAATGTGCATAGTGTAGACAGTGATTCCGAGGAAAATGTTGAACACCTAACTTAAAAAAAAAAATTGGTGAAATCCTTAGCACAGACAATGATTTACAAAATAAATTGTTAATATGGATCCAGATACGGAAAGAACATTAATGTTTCAACGCGGACTGACTGGTATGTACTCAGCAACTTAAGAATTAAAAATTGCATAGTTTAATGTCAAACCACATATTTTGTAAGTAAAAAAACAATTGAAATCCATAAAAAAAATTTTATCCCGTGATCCCATGATTCGAGAGAAAATTCTAGTGTCGAAAATGATATTTTACCATATGATGACAATATGTATCATCTAGTGTTGAAAGAACTTTACACCAATTCTAAAACGTTGCGGACAATGTTTCAGTGATACAGATTAATGATACAGACATACATATATTAATTTATTAATTGTTGATTATTTTTGTAAGATTTTACTCTAATTTTTTAATTAAAAATTTTTCGGGTCTTCAGGATTTTGGAACAAATTTTTGGTTTTTATATAAAGAGAGAGTACCGCTTTATGCGAATTAAATATTAAAATACGAAAAAGATTTGATGTAATATTTAATATTAGAATTGTGAGACGCTAACCTCCGGATTTGAAAAAATGTAATGTATTCTTTTGCAATAAAAAAAAAACAATCTATGTTTCGCTTTAAAGCTTAAATGAATTAAAATTTTTTCATGGTATTTTCCTTAATCTTGTATATAAAATAACCGCATTGATAAAATTTTGATTGAATTTTAAAGGGTTAAAAGTAAATTAAAGACTTATAGCAAAGACTATAAATATATATATTTATATATAGCAATCTATATAATTTGCCGTTTTTAATAGCTGACAGGGTAGCCTACGCGTCTGCCAACCTCTTTTAAATACTATGAACAAATTTTTCAGTGTATTCTTGGGTTATATTATTTTCATCATAGATTTTCAAGTTACTTGATGGTTTCTAAACTTCTTTTCTAATAAATCCCACAAATACGGAATACAAATGAGGTCGGTTGGTTGAGAAGGTGTTGCTTGTTTGAGAAGGTTGAGGGACATTATATAGGTTTAAGGACTATATCAGCGGCATGCTTAAGGTCATTATTCGTACAAAAGATAAATTGACGACGAAGATTCAATTTTATGTTCCATTAAAATAAAATAGACCCGCTTCTAACGCCACAATACAGTCTTAAACCATCACCACCACTTTTCACATTGGTAGCCAAATGAGTAAAACAGACCTAATCAATGCTCTTATTATGCCATCTGTGGCCATGGAGTTGCTGAATGCTTTAGGAAAGTAGTACCGTTTACTTTACCGCTGGATAAGACACAATCTAATGACACAATAAATGCAATATTTTTATTGAAAATGCTACAATTATAATACAAAGAACTACAAACATTTTCATTACAGAACTGATGATACATAATATCATATCAGGAGAGAGTATTTAGAGAGCTGCATGGTACCTTGAGGCTTCCCCTCATCATTATTAAACCACTGGGCCATATAGCTCAACATACAAGTGAATCATTCTAGGTGCATGCGCAGCTCTTGAACTGTTTCTTGTCCTATGGTTTCCCCTCATCATTATTAAACCACTAGGCCATAAGGCTCAACATACAAGTGAATCATTCTAGGTGCATGCGCAGCTCTTGAACTGTTTCTTGTCCTATGATAAAGGGACTATCAAAGTAGATATACCAAGCTTGAGGCTAATAATATTGACAAACACTAGGCTTGCAAAAAAACTTCAAAACTTTTTTTGTTACATAGCCTAGCTTTGGCTATATTTAAAGTGTCCGCCAAATAACTTTTATAAAAAAAGTTATTATATTTATTTTTTATAAAAGTTATTTGGCGGACATTTTATAATTTGTTTAATTGTTTTGGTATGTATTTGTAAAATGAGTCACAATATTAGTGTTTTTCAAATATTTCTTCATCGACAATTTGTGTACAACTCAAACAACCTGCTGCAATTAAAAATTTTATTTCAACTTTGCTACTTAAAAACCGCTGACGAATGTAATGCATTTTCAATGGATTACAATATTTATCAAATACAACTTAGTTTAAAATCAAATACGTAATATAGCTGTGTGATGAAAAAATTCGTTTTATATTGGAATCAAATTGGATTTGGATTTTAAAATAAAATCGAAATTAAACACTTCTTTTTACAAACGTTTAGAATATTTGTATATGCGGTACAATATTTTCTGTGCGAATATTTGAATGTGTAGAAATGTACTTCTGTGTAGATTTATTAATGGAAGGTACACACAACACTCGTGTGGAAAGTAGCCGGGTATTCAGAAACAAAGTGTTATTCCCACCAGCCAAAATTACCCAAAAATATTTCATTATAATTGTTAATAAAAGAACAAACTTTACTACTTATAGGACAAAATTAATTTAAATTCAGACTAAATATAACGTGAAAAATTTTATCTTAACAAAGATTTCAACCAAAATTAGCTTTGGCTCTTAATATGGTATGGTATACCATTAAAATTTTTGTTAAAATTTTATTAAAAAAGCCATAGGTTTTCTATGTAATTCTTACAGTTTATTTGTTCATCAATATATATGCAGATGAGTTAAATTTTTACACACACATTACTGCACCTTTATGTACAAATGCATATGTACTCTTTAGTGATCATTACAAGGGTACAGATTTAGTTCCTCAAAAAAATTTGAGCTGCATAAGTTTATAACAAAAAAAGCTATTAAGAGCTTCTGTTCCTATAACATGGGCAATGATTGTTCTATTTTCTATTCATGTATACCTACATACGCATAATATAATAAGAAAATAATACGATAGATATTTCCAAAGAAAACGTCAACATTTTTCAGAAAAAAATATAATAAAATTCAAAAATGATTTATTTTTGATCTAAACGCATATACATATTAATTTATTAACTTCTATTTGGTTTCTTTCTTACAAATGTACCCAAATTTAGTACCTGAGAACATAAATTCCATCTCTGGCAAGAACATCTACCAAATAGTGTAAGGCTTATACACATACTCACGGAACAGAGAACAATACACAGCAAAATAAATTTTTTCATCCTATCTTTTTTCGATTTTGTCTGAAATATTGTTGTATTTGTAGGCTTCAAATACCCCAGGGCTTTGCTAAAATACACACATACACTAACTATCACAATCTTGTAAATGTCTAGTACACATACAGTGGTGGCCTTATAATTAGAAACGATGTTTCTGGAACAGAGTTCTCTGTAGTGACGAATCTAAGTTTAATTATTCCCAATCTGATGGAAAGACGTATGTAAGACGTCCTTCAAACAAAGCTTGTGATCCCAGGTACACAGTGAAAACTGTAAAACAAGTTGACAAACATTCATGTTGCTAGGTCGTTTCTAATTATAAGGCCACCACTGCATGAATATGCATCACATAAACTAGTATACGAACTAAAGAATGCTTGACCAAAACAATACGATATGCTGGTACACACATGTGCAAATTATGGTATGGTATGAGTATGTACAAGAGTGGGGTTAGTGCACACCAGTTCAATTTGAATGGTCTCCTCCATATTGTTTGTTTTCTTTGGTTTCATTTTAGTATGGTTTTTCACCACAATGAATTCATTCTAAAACTGATGAAATAGATTTTCGATTATTTCCGTTTTTGCATACTGAATGTAGTTTTAATTCAATATTTTTTTTTTTATTGCAGAGTTTTTAAAAATTTTAAATATAATAAACCTCATAAGAAGGAGCACTTTTTGATTTCTAGTAAAAACTCTGAGAGTAAATAAAATTGCCATGAAAAGTTTCTCAAAAGTATGTCTTTCGGAATCGACTTTAAACTGTAGGTCCTGCCACTCACGTAAAAAATTAAAATTAATCCTGACTAAAGCGTTGTAATGACTAATTATATATGTATGTATTGTTTTAAAAAGTAGGAAAAGAAAAAGAGAAAACAAAATAAAAATTTAATACTAATATGCCTGCTAGGCATTAGAATTTAGTGCTCCGTTGCATTAGTAAAAAGTAGACAATTAATCTTTGGGAGGAAATATTCGACAAAGTATTACTGTATAATATTTTGCTCTTATGCCTGAACTGTACCTTTACCTGGGTTCAGACACGTGCTCTTTATGTTATACATACTTCTAAAAGGTACTGATACCTTGAGATGAATATGTACAGTTTAATTGACTTCGTCAAGCTAAATATCGCTTCAATAAACATCAATAGATGGTATTGTTTTCATTTGCTGCTTTTATTTTGTAATTTAATTTCATATTTGAATTGTTTTTTTCAATAGCCAATGAATTGGAGTCTTAAATTTGTTCGTCTTCTAAGCAATTCATCAGTTGGATTTTACTTAACTAAAATAGTGGTATTGCTTGATTGTTTCACAAAGTAATTTCCCGTTTTGGCGTAGAACTTCGTAATACACGGATATTAGTGTTCAAATTGCAAACAGGCATCTTGCGGTTGTATCATGTCCACAACCAGAAGTAGAGCTCAATACTACAGGTCATCTGCTGGGTAATTCGAATCACTTACTGGAATACGTAAATAGGAAGTTTTGATTTAATTATTAACGTCCGACATTTTCTTCTCGCTTGTATGATGAATGATTTTGTGATTTTTCGAATAATAATCCAAACCTAAATCGTGCTAACATGTTACGAATGAATGGTTTCGATAATAGAATAATTGATGGACAAGTGAATTATAATACTAATAACAGAAATTCAATAATAATATAATAATTCTGAAAAATTCAATTGAAAACTTATCAAATCAAATTATAAACTGTCAAACACAAAATTGATACGCTGTTATCTTTTTTGATGCATTGTGGTTTTGAATGCAGGCACAAGTAATATTATTAAACTTAATATGACATCGAATCACATGGTCCCAGAAGCTTTTGTTGACATCTAATAACAATAAAAATTTCTAACTTTTTCTTTCAAGATTTTAAAAAATATTGGCAACTTTCAGCAAGAAAATTTTTTTATTAGCAGTATGTCTTATTTTGATTTTGTAATATTTAGCTTCTTAATTGCCTCTTGCACAAGAAACTATATTCATTGTGACCGAAAATCACACACATTTCGATTAATATAAATAATAATATAATAATAATATAATAAATATTTAAGAATCTTTAAACTTTTCATTGAAGAAATTAAAAAATATTCCAAATTATCCCTTTTTTAACACAAAATAAATCTTTCTTAACATTTAGTTTTTCTACTTTAACCGCCAGTTTTCACTGACACATTTGATTCGCAAAACATTATAATATTTCTTTCTCCCTCTACGAGGAAGGTTAAGGTGCTGCTTTGAGCGTTTTTTAAACGTCAAAGGTTTCAATTCTGTATATTTTGTGATCAAAACGAAATATGAAACAAAAAATATTTCTTCGGCGACTTTCTCTCAGCAGATTTCTGGCAAAAACTCTGAGAGTAAATAAACCTGCCATGAAAAAGTTTCTCAAAAAATTTGTCGTTCGGAGTCGACATTAAACTGTATCCCACCACTCAGGCTCCTTTACATTCCTTGGAGCTGGAGAATATCTAGGGTGATCTGCATTCCCAAGGCTGGGAAACCGTCCCACACTAGGGCGAATGATTATAGACACATAAGTCTGTGTTCCTTTCTTCTGAAGACACTGAAAAGAGTCATTGATGTTCATATTCCCAACATGCGTGCACGAGAGGTAAATCAGTGAAGACTGCACTACACTCTCTTATCTCTCGGGTGGAAAAGTCCATGAACGTTAGGGAATACACTTTGGCCATTTTTTTGGACATTGAGGGTGCATTTAATAACGTCGACCAGGACGACATAGTTAGGGCTCTTGGTTCTCTGAACCTGGGACAGAATCTGGTCAGGTTCATCGAGCTTCTCCTCAAGTAGAGGATAGTACCTCCACAGTGGGGGCCACAAATTATCAGAGAATGGTTCGTAGAGGCACGCCGCAAGGCGGTGTTCTATCGCCACTTCTCTGGAACCTTGCAGTCAACTCACTCTTGAGGGGGCTGGAACACTCTGGCAATGACGCCATTGCTTACGCAGACGACATTGCCATTGTCGCGTCGGGAATTTGTCCGCAGACACTGTCGGACAAGTTGAACTTGGAGCTGTCAATTGTACTGGACTGGTGTAGGGACTTTGGACTGTCTATTAACCCCTCCAAGACCGATACGATTCTTTTCACGAGGAGATATAAAATTCCAACCTTCTCCCTTCCTAGCATATGCGGTACCAGACTCACGTTGAGTCCCGAGGTTAAATATCAGGGCCTGATTTTTGATCCCAAGATCAGCTGGAGGGCGAATGTGGCTGCTAGGACACGTAAGGCGGCGTGTGCTGCTAACTGCTGTAGTAGAGCGGTCGTAACCAGATGGGGTCTTCGCCCAAGGATCATGCGTTGGATATATTTTACGGTCATCGAACCCAACCTCTTATAAGGTGTTGCTTTCTGGTGGACTGCTCTGGACAGACAACACAACGTCAGACTTCTTGACAAGGTCAGAAGGTCTGCGACCATTTATAGAACTAGCGCTCACCCCCACGAAAGCATTGTTCGCAATGCTCAACTGTCTTCCTACTGTGCTTCTCGCTAAGCAGGCGGCTAAGTTTGCTGCGACTAGACTTAATGTTCTCTCTCGTTGGCACATTGTACCTTCTGGTCACTCCACTATTCTGGAGGTTGATCCAGTGGCCCCCGTGAACACCGACTATCTCCCTGCTGAATATTGTCTCGAAATGGGTTTCCACTTTCTGATTCCGAGTAGGGACGACTGGAATCCTAATACGGTTGTCCCCACGGAAGTCCTGGATATATATATATCGACGGATCTAAACTCGATAATGGGGTTGGAAGCTGTGTCTACTCTGGGAAACTGGACCTGAACATTTCTCTCTGTGTGCCGGACTACTGCAGCCTGTTTCAGGTGGAGGTGAAGGCAATTTACCGGGCTGCTCAATGGATCCTCGTCAACGGTGCTCCTTTCACTCGCGTCTCGGTCTTTTCTGACAGTCGGGCCGCGATAAGATCTCTAGCTGCCATTTAACGACTTCTGCCGTGGATGCAGATCCGCTGAGGAAGAGGAGACTGTTATCCACTTTCTTTGTCAGTGCCCGTCTCTTGCTAGGTGTAGATATAGGTTATTTGGCTCCTCATTCCTTGTTAACCTAACGGAGCTATCATCTATTGACATCAAGGATATAGCTTCGTTCATCAAACTTTCTTGCTGGTTTTCCACTGCGGGGTAGTCGTACTTTTGTTGTGCAGCCCTTGCGCTGACCAACTTCTTCTTTTTCCCTGATTTTGATGGAACTTGGTTAGTAGAGGGACTGCGTTCACCCGTGGCATCACAACGGGACGCTATGCGTGCTCAAGTGAGCTTTACGATAACAGAGCTACCACTCCGACCTAACCTAACCACTCAGGTATAAAATTAATGCACAGAACATGAATGGTATGAGAAGCTAGGCCGTAATCCTGACTGAAGGGTTGTAATGACCAATTATGTATGTATGTAGTCTAATTCTAGTCTAACCTAATTTGAATATTTGGCATTGGTGAATAGCATGCGTAACCATTACAAATAAATTACAGAGAAAACAGTCAATGATCATGCGAAAAACATCGTCATGGAAAAAATTTATGATTTTTTTATAACTATCCTAGCTCTAGAACTGCGGAACATAGAGGGAAATATGATCATCAGAAGAACAATTACAATAGTATAATTTATAAATTTAATTTGACAAAAATTTGGCAACTAATATGCTAGTTTAGAAATGAATATGTTTATTAAGTACTTGCAGTGGCAATGAGTCAAAGAATAATGATTTAAGTTTTAAAAACTTTCTCATATTTTCATACGAAAGATTCGTTTATGAAAACGCTATAACACAATATAAATATAAAATATTACCGTATATTTCTTAAATGAATGAATATTTAGGTTTAAAATGAGAATTTAATGTTATGGTAAGTTCAACAATGAAAGCCACATTTATTTCTCGGAACCATGACCATGAATTGCTTAATAAACCATGCAACCCAACTGCATATCGTTGAATAAACTCCCCTCTTGTGAAAAATTTTTATTGTCCTCTTACACTCGCATCCATGAAAGTTTATTCATTATTGTCTGCCGGCATATTTCTCGAAACTTTTACTGCCAGTTTATTATTATTTTTTTTTTTGTGTTTCTGTTTTCCAATAGTAAATAATTGTCGTTCTTGCTGCTGCTGAAAAAAGTCGAATACAAACCGTAATTCATTTAAGGGGAAATAAAACTTTTTTTCCAGCGTACTATATACATACCCCCTATGATTTTAGGTTAGATGGGTAAGTGCTTTGTTACGCACAACCCTGTTGGAATCAGCATTAATTAATTCTACTTGTTGGCCTTTGCATACGATTATGCACATACATAATTCTGTAATTTCGGACTTAGATTTAACCGAGAAGATTTTGTCCACCTAATTAACAGACACACAGTCTATGGTTCACGCTTAATTCTGAAAAATTGGTACGACTTAATATTTTGTTTAAAAACTTATTAAACGTAGATAGAAAGGAGAGTATAAATAGTTGTATTTGATGTCTACCAAATAAAACCTAAGAGCTTCGAATTTCGAAACGATTGACTTACAGATCGTCGCACAACATGAAAATGTTATTAATTCCATCCATTTTTACTTATAACTTAATCTCTTTTAACTCTATTGACATATACATACGTCTAGAAGTCAAAAACTATCTTACCTACCATGCTTATGCTTACCATATTTCAGATAAAATCAGATTAACTTAGTTTACATTTTTATATAAACAAAAGAAATTGTTTATTTATTGTCCTCTCAACAGATTTTTGGCAAAATTTCGGAGAGTAAATAAAATCGCCATGAAAATTTTCCCAAAAATCTGTCGTTCGGAGTGGACTTTAAACTGTAGGTCATGCCACCCGTAAATCTGACTGAAGGGTTGTAATGGCCAGTTAGGTTGGGTAGAATGCGTATTTGGATTGGTTTGCTTGTAGAAGATGATCATAAGACGCAACCCATCGCCTTCTTTAGACACTATTCACAGTAATTTTTAGCTAGACACTTGGTCTTGATTTTTTTATATTATAAAATAAATAATATAAAATAAATTTCTTTGAGAATGCCGTTGGCCAGGCCATTATTGTCAACGGCGAGAGCTATAAGTCGATGATTACCAACTTCTTTTGGTCTAAATTGGATGATCTAACCAACAACGAAATTTAGTTTTAACAGGACGGCATTATATGCCACACAGCTCATACCACACATTAATCTATAAGACTTTTAAAGGAATAAAAAAATTTTAATTTAAAAATAGAAAGTGCTTAATGAAAGTCCCTATATATGCGTATTATGATGTGTAAATTCCGTTGATTACCAAGCGTATAGCAAATACGTAATTTACGAAAGATTTACAAAAAAATGGCAAGAAATTATGGTTCTAAAAACAAAAACTATCTCGGCGAGAGTCGTCAGATAAAAATTGTTTAAAAACACCATATTTTTATAATAAACTAGCTGTACCCTGCGCGTGTTGCTGCGCCACCAACAAAAATAAATTTGAAGGAAAGACATTACACTAATATCAAATTAATTTTTAATCATTTTATGGATTTTGTTTCCCGTTGTCCAGATGATAAAGACGAACGGGCCTGAGTAGTACTCATTCAATCAGTTTCTAATCTCACTTGTCGTTGTTCAAGTGATTCAGGTGAACGGGTCTCAGCGGCTTGTACTCGAAGATTTTCCAGTCTCAATGCTCCTTGAGGTGCAGGTCCACAAATTGCTTGTCGCTTTGGAGGCATGATTGCACGGTAACGACTTGAAAAATGCGTTTACATTTATTAGAATCTCACAATGTACACAATCCAATTGAACCCAATAGCATTTTTAAAAATTTTCCAAAATTAAAATGTTTCAAACTTGTGATTGACATATATGTTATGGGAATAAGTTATACTAAATGTTATTAAAATCATAAATGATGAATCCTAAAATATCTGGTATTTGTCCGATCAACACATGGTCAAATGCATAGTTTACGATTCAATTAATTTTGAATAATTCTCAGTAGCGCTATCTATCGGAAATTAATTGCATTAACTTAGAAACCTCCGACGACTTGTGCGCAACAACTTTGCTAAAGATCATAACATGAATAAATGCACAGTTTACATTATTTTTTAGTAATTTTCAGTGGCGCCATATTGATCATATTGTCGGATATTGATCATACCAAATTAGAAACCTTCGCCGGCTCATGCGCAACAGCTTTGCTAAAGATCATAATATGATCAAATGCATAGTTTACGATTCTATTAATTAGATACAAACAAACATTCATTTTTATATATATAGAAGATTACAGTTCTATGCAAGGAATAGCACATTTTTTATTGATGTTGGGCCTATTTCTGCTTGATTTAGAACAAATTGCATAAATATCTTACTTTTTATTGTAATTGGATATAAATAACTAAAAGCAAAACTTTTTAATTAACATTTCATTTCGTAATTCAAACAGAACCTAATCAAATCGAGGTATTCGTACACGAAGTTCTGAAGTTACCTCGTCTTGAATTTTTGCAATTAAGTGTCATGAGACATTCGTGAAATATAGTTCAATTCCTGGATATGAGGCGGAATATGTGACCGGTGATAGTTCTTCTGCCTTGAAGAACTCACATAATTTTAGTTGTTTAGTATTAATAACAGCTTTTATGTGACCTTACAACTTGTTTCCTGACTCTTTAACTATTTCTATATACTTTATTTTGAAAATCCATTCTAATTGTAGTTGATATGAATGTTGATGATATTTAGTTCGAAATTTGTGATATAAAATATGAATAATTTTTATAGAACAGCATTATAAAATTTTTTATCAATGCTGCTAAAATGATTCGATTATGTTTTTTTTAAATTAGGAACAAATTATAAAAAATTAGATTATGGTATTGCCATGAAATAATAAAGGAATATATGCCTTAAATTTGCCCTACAATAGTATGAACAGGAAGCTTTTTATTTGACACAAATATTTCAAATTCATATATTTATTGCCTTAATTGCCTGCTCAACACAACATAATCTTATTCAATATTTACAATGCAAGAAACCAATGTTCAACAATAGATCACACTAGAGATGAGCGATCCAGCGATTTTTGAAGAACGTTGTTCTCAGTGAACGTGATTTGTTAATCACTGTTCTTTAAAACAGTGATTGTGATCACAGTATTCCAAAAGAAAACAATAATGACAATAACGTATTTTATTAAGTCGTAAGAAAGAGACAACTAGATACATACTACGAGAAGACTACTAAACAAAATCAAAGTGGTGTCATCAATGTTATTATTTTTAATGTAATATGTTGTATTAAAAACAGTTATATTTTGTTGCGTAACTGCCACTCTTTAGGACATCTGCATATTTTTTATTGAACAAAATTATTTGTTGTTTCAAAACCAGATTTATACTTTTATTTTACAATTCTCCACAAATTTTCATATTGGACTGAAATGCTGAGGCATTTTGTCGTCTGTCATCCATACCTTACGATTTTTCCGTGATATGAACGGCTTATTTATTATTAGGAAATCTACTGCTCTAAGCACTGAAGTATAAAGATCTTTTTTAAATTCTCATACTATACATAAGATACATACGGATCGTTTTTACGTTATATAATTGCTCTTACATTCTTACGTTAAATAGATGTTACTATTGTAGTACATTACTATTATAGTACGTTACGTCGGCTAACTGAGCTTTAAGGTAAGCTGCATACGTATTAATTATAATAGGGACAGCGGCAGTAAAGCATAACCAAAACAAATAACAAATAAACAGTTGATTAACGTTATTTCGTGTTGTATTTGATACATATATCGCGTTTTTAAAACCTGTATTTAAGGCATGTTATTGTATTGATGGCATTAATCCTCCCATTGCCAGTACAAATCCTTTCACTATTAGCACTAATTCTCTCATTGCTGCGAATAGTAGTAGCCTAAATGCAAAGATAAATATTCTAACAAATTTTTTCAAAGAATTGGTTTCTATCAAAAATTATTGATATAATTCATGTTCCCTAGATTCGATTGGTAGATACATGAGATATGCTAATTAAGTGGGGTTTCAGCGAAAACCACCAATTAATAACTTGCGTTCACTAAAAAAAGAGGTATGGGGGAAAATTGGCATAAATACAACTAAAAACTTACTTTGTTGTATAAAAAAATAGCATACTTAGTTTTATTTTAACTAAACGTAAGAAAATTATTGGAATATTTATTTTCGCTTATTTATACCGAAAATAAATGAAGTGTTCTTATAATTATAAAACACTGAAATGTGGTTTATGCAACATAAATTACACAACAACAATAATAGAGAGAATACAGTATTTTCCAAAAGTACATGAGAAAAGAAATAAGTCTTCAAAACCTACTCCATTTTTAGAGATATTTGTAAAATAGAATTGACCATATAAGTATGAGATGTGTATACACTCTCGTTTATTTGGATGGAAACCGAGTTTTTCTATTCACAATTGAAGTCCCTAAAGATTCTTTGATTTCGTTCTCTATTCACGAGATGAATTCTAGCGATGAAAATTATATTTTACCATATGATTAGTACATATCAACTAGTGTTGATAGTGACGTGTAACCAATTCCAAAACGAACCCTATAATTATTCAGTCATTAATTTTGGGTTCTTTTTTTAAGGTTTTAGAACGAATCATTAATTCTTATATGAAGCTAGAGTAACTACGGTACGTTTTTACCTTTTAAAAACGTTTAAAATAATTATAAGCTCGTAGATTGCAAATGAAATAAAAATAAATCTGTGTTTAGTTTTAATTAAAATTCTTTATTATATCGCACAATTCTGTATGCCACTGTTCACACCTTTATGTAAACAACAACAATTGCTTTGTTTGTTATTTTTTTGTTTACACCCTTTGCATAAACAATAACATTTACTAGCCAACTGTTCTTTGTAACGGAGATCTTCAAAACACGATAACTCTCTTCACACAATACTGACTGAACTTCACTCACTCAGTCGCCTGCTTTGCTTTGCATTTTATATCACAAAGTAAACAGTCTGATGAATGTTCTTAATAGCGAACGTTCATGACTTTGGCTTCTCAAAATCTCTATAAATGTAAAATTCGTTGTTTACGTTTATTATTGTAGTGTTGTTGGTATATTTTTGCATTTTTTATGCTCGTGTTTGCTGTTATATTAAGCAGTGCAATAATTTGTAAACAATTTCATTGTTTTGTTTTTGTAGCTTTTGTTTATGATTTTAATGTTAAACGAAGTAAAAGCAAAGAACCATTATCTAAATTTTTTTCATTTTCGTAACAATATATATAAATATATATATATATATATATATATATATACAAACATTAAATGAGCCACAGCTTACGTAACCACCCATTTAACCACGCAGCGTTTGTTGGTATTGCAGTTGTTTCGCACTTTATCATCCCATTATCAACTGATTGTTGAACTTACTTTAGTTTACTCTCGTAGTGGAAAGCGTATAAGAAAGGGCCGATGAGAGTTCTGTCTAAAGTTTATCACCAGTTTGTGGTTAGTTGTTGATGTACATTACATCCTCGGCTATGTCCAAGGACACATTCACCGAACTTGGTTTAATTGAATACAGACTGAATCTACCCAAGCTATGATGAGTTCACCAAAAGATGAAATAGACCTGGATAATCCAGGCCACCTATTGTGATATGTTGGTCTCGTATATGTAGATAGTTTGGATTTAAGTGTCCCCATTCGATGTTTAGTTCGCGCTGCTCTACTATGTGCAAAAAATAACTGAAACTTGAAAACGACCATACTTTTATGGGCTGTGGTTTTCATTAACAACTCCTTGAACGTTTCCATTACTTTCCATTACTACTACACCAGAATATTTCACAACGATTTTTTAGCTTGTCGATAAATAATAATCGATTAAAAACAAATCCATTTAAGTACAATGTTTCTATTTATTATTGAGAAGAACCCAAGGTTTGTTAAAAATTTCAAAAAATTCATTTCAACTTTAAATTAAAGACTCTTTCTAAAATTCGTTTGTTGCGATTGTAAATTAAAATGCCGTGATTGATTCGCAAGTGACATCAACGTTTATTACAAATAGTACAACAATTTTGCTGTCGTTGTTATCACCTTTATTATCCAATTTGGTAATGGTAATTAGTCAGTGTTAAATAAGAAAGTTGTGAAAAATTTTACTTTTACGACTTCCTTATCATTCCTATTTTGCCATACTTATTCTTCTTCCTCTTTACAATGATACATTAGTATGTTTGTCGTCAGCAATTTTGTGTTGTGACCGACAACTTTAAATGGCAATTATCGCGTTGTGAGTTTCCAGCAAATTATCACGGAAAATGTAATAACGGTGTGCGCAAACAAAAAACGCCTCAAGTGCTTGTCTACGTTGACCTCATCGCTTCTGCATTTAGTTTTACTTGTGGCTCAGCATGGAGATAAATTTATATTGAGTAGGATTGATTTAGAATACTCACTAGTGCCGTAAGGTAGCGATGTGTTGTGTTAGATGATATCTGTGATTTTAAGGAGCAAAATTATAGAACAAGCACAAATCTATGTTGGAATAACTTCAAATTCTCTGTGTTTGTTGAAATATATAAAAGTATTTAGCAAAGCACCTATTTAGTGGCTTTTACGTTGTCTATTTTTATCATTATAACATTTTTTTACACAATACGCATGCATGTGTATATATACAGTGGCTCACAGCTTATTTCATCCAGTACACTTAAAAAATTAAACTCATATAATTTCGAAAAGTAACAAGGTATAAAGAAATTCAAAAAGAGCTTAAAGAATATATTCAAGAATTAAAACAGCTTTTTTTAGGCTGTAGTTAAACGGAGTTGGGGGTTCTGATTACATTATTTGAGTTCCAAAATTAATTAAAATGTTTCATTACATTATCAATTTTTTCTCTATATAAACCAATTAACTGGGAAATTTCATTTACCGTCTTCCTGGTTTGTCAAAAATTGAGTATAACTTTCATATCTTCTTTTGAATAATTTGGCCCTTTTCACGAACCTTAGGATTAAATTTTGTGTACATTTAAAAAACAGTAAGTTGGATATTAAAAATGGATTGTTAAAGCAACAAAACTAAAAATGTTTTAATTATGCGTCGTCCACTTGAAAAACATCTCCTTCACCAAATAATGACTTATATTGGAAGAAAATAGAAAAGCAAAGAATGAATCAAATGTAATAGAGATCTAACTTAGCTTGTATTTTAATTATATGTCGACCACTGTGTACATAAAAATCCTTTATTTCAGATATTATTTCCCTTATTAAGATATTATGGAACACTTAAAAAATTACAGGCAAAAATATAGAAAGTTTCAAAACAAAAAAAATTTGGTAAATTTTAATCGCACATTATGCGCTTAAGGGGCATTGTTACAACTTGCCTTTAACTAAAGGGAGGATTTTAACGGGCAGATAAATTGTTTTTTTATTAGTATAAATACACAATAAGGTAAAAGCGAGCGTTTAGCTAAAGGGAAGATTATCGTACGTAACTTCTAAAAATCAGTTTTATGGCAACTTCAAATTGAAACAAAATTAATAAAGAAAAGCACATCGTTCACACGGCGTTTTTAAAGATCTTTTTTAATTTGGCAGCAGTTATTAATACAGATCCCGCCTTGCCATATTTTCAAAAACACTTAACTTTATTTTATCTGTAAATTGTAATAACGGAAAAAAGTTAAATGTGACTTTAAAGTACTCTTGAGCTAAAGTTACATTTTACCAAACCTAACATAAACTCTCTTTGATAGTTACTCTACTCTAAACTGTGGCATATACTGTGGTGGAGAAATGCTTTTATAATAAAGATATAAATAAAAGGACTCTTGTAACCGGCAGTGTTTGCCGTTGGTTACGCTATAACAATTCCCGATCTTACCTTATTAAAGGCAAAAGTAGATTGGATAATAAAAACCAAGGCAAAGTTGTTGCCGATTTGAGTCTTCATTAGAATCTGATTTATTTGTGGCCAAAGGCTTCTTTTTATACAAACATTTACATATATTCTATATTATTCTAACTTACTTTAATTTAATTTACATTCTATCTTGTTTAATCCTATTTCATACATGAACGTACTCTAATTGCGATAGTCGCAACTTGAAGAATTGACCAATCATATTGTCTTCAAATTGAGGAATTGAGTGACTTTATCAATGACACTCAATTACCCTTCAAACATTCGTCACATTTCATTCGATTTTTCACATTTTTCACATTTTCGATTTTTGTTTATGTTTGTAGTATGTGTCGCGTGTATATGTACGTGTGTGTGTATAATGTTTTGTACAGTACAGTTAAAGTACATCAGTGTGTAATGAAAGAGCACACTACAGTACATAGAGTGTCTTAAATTTCTGTCGGCCTTTTTAACATCGGGTATTTTTCCCTACTATTACACAAGCTTAAAACAAAATAAAACAAAGACATAACATCTTAAGTTAAAATTTTTATTTATTTATTAATTACAATACATTTACAAATTATATCATATTTATTATGAACTGAGTAACTGTAGTGCAACAGACCAGAACCTCTGGTAGGAATCGTACCCACGAAACTCACGCTGATAATCTAGCACGCACTAGACTACCAGGGCACCCAGCACATTAAGTTGAAAATGACACTTTCGAGAAAAATCACGTTTTATGTATAGAATTCTTCCTGAAGAAATTGAGACAGTGAATCCGAAAAATTTTATTGCGCAATTAAAGCGACTTATACGGGCATGGTTAAAATTATGCTGTTAAATACATACATACATATATCGGTTTGTAAAGCTCAGACGATTCACTTTAAGGACTTTAAATTATTAATTTTACGAAAATATTTAATTTGATGTGTGAATTTCAACAGAAATAACTTGCTAGCAGCAGTCAATGCCGTTTTTCGTATGTCTATTTCCATGAATTTTATTATCTGACTGTCTTCACACAAGATAGTTTTCCATGAACTTTAAAAATATAATTGCTTAAAATATTTAGAATTTCAAAGAAATTTCTTGCTTGTTTACTTGTTCGCATGCAATTCGATACGGGATGAAAATAGCAACAAGCACAACAAAACTGCCGCAAAAAGAATTTAAAAATACGCCACCAAAATCAATATTAATAGAGAATTGCACCCGATGACCCTTTACCCTTTGTCTAACCTCCATTAGAAACTAAAAAATATTTTCTGTGGTATATCAGGATCAAAACATTCACAAAGTTGAGCATGAAATTGAATCTGAACACATTAACAGGGAATGGAAAAGGATAAAATGAAAGCAAATTCTAAAATACAGACAAAAACAAGTATTTGCTCAGTAGTTGGGGAAACGAAACCAAGCCTTTAAAATATTGCTTTACAACATGTCCCAAAGCGCCAGCAACCACTCACCATTATTACCATCACCATACCATTAATATCATCACAATCTTAAACTTCCCTCCAGAAATTTCCTGTTATTTTTTGTTGTTCATTATCTAAATAATAGGAGATATTGATTGTGTTGGTTTTATAATGGCAGTGGTGGCAACAACAAATATATAAGAACGCCTTAGTATGTATAGCTGATGTAGGCATGTTCTAATTATTTATTTAACTTTGTTTTTCATTTCTAAATTTTTAGATATTTGTATGTACGTTTTAGACTATTGCAAACATCTACATACAATAACGTTTACATATACATAAGTTCATAAGTAACTAATGTAATATCGTTCATGAGCTGTAGCTACTATTTGCTAAACAATGTTTATAAATATCTCTCCCAACTATTCTAATCCAACAGTTCAATCACATAAATGGCGTAAAAATATCATCAGTCAACCCAATAGTTAGTTTTAGTTTGAAGGATCAATGTTGCGTCATACTTCTGTCAAAAAATATGTGGAATCTTAAGATGAAACCAGAAAGGGGAAGCTTCCAATGTTACAAAACCAAGCGAGTATTTTTTCGAATGTGTGACAGTATCTCACCGAAGTCGGGTTACATCTCGGATTTGAGCTCAGGAATTTTAGGCACTAGCATTCCATCATCATTTTTCGTAGCGAATTCCGTTCACATTCACTGCAATTTCGGTCTCACCTTCAAAAAATTAAGGGCCAACCACGGTGCCACACCAAAATCCGCACTAGACAGGTGCTCGTTGTGGGTGAATTTCATCGATTGCATAAGGATTTTCTGATTCCCAATACCGTAAGTATTTTGTGTTAACTAAACCGTTCAGGTGGAAAAGTAGTGCATCGAAGAAGATGACTCTTTTTTAAAAAAATTGGCATTAACATACTTTGCCTCTTTGCCTAGTGAATGAATTGCTTGGGCTGCTGATTTGAGCTCCATATTTACCTGAATTTTGTATAGCTAATGTTGACGAATTGATGTATTCGGGTTTTCTTTTCTTTTTGTATTAGGGTGACCGACTAGTACGTTGACGCGCAACAATTTTTCTGTCTATAACCGGCCTAGTTTCATAATAATCGGAGTAAACAATGCAATGTGGCAGCTGCTAATTTTGAGAATTGACTTATTAGCGCAAAAAAATAACACCAAATTTAAAATTTTCCCTATTAACGAGACACCCTTTATTTTTAACTTATAATCAAAAACTGAATGTTAAACTTAAAATATTTAAAAGACTTTTAATTTACTTCTAAATATTTAGACAAATCGAATTATGGATGTGGGCTCGATTCTTAGCCCAGATTTAAATTATCCTTTTTAATAAAAAGGCAGGGTGTTCTTCTTAGAACTCTAAAATTGATAATACAGCTTCTTGCTGTTTTATTATATAAAAAAGGAATTTACAACTTCTTGCTGCTGTGATTAGCTTAAACGTTTGTTAAGTAATGATACAAATATGATTTAAAAGAATCTAGTTAGCATATACATTTAAGTAAGAAGCAATGACAAAGAAACAGTGATAAGTCACTCAAAGCTACTAAATTGAGAGCAAAAGCTTTACTTTAGTTTAAAAGTAATGACTTTCCAATACACATAGAGAAATTATGTGAGATATATACTCAAATAAGAAAGAAATAATTAAAATAATTGATATTAAATAAATTAATGAGTAATAAAGAAATTAAAATAAAAAAATAAATAAAGAATATAAAAAATGGTTGAAGTCGCTTCAACATGGATGGCAAGAGCAACAGTACTAGATTATCATCCAATTAAAAATGGGCATCCAATTATCGGGCGATATGATGTTACAACATTTTCTGGCTTTCCAGGTTAGGGATCATTACCACTTCAGCACATTTCCACTGCGAAGGAAAATGATTTAGCCTCAAAATTGAATTAAATATAAGCGTAAGAAAAATTACAGCTTTCTTAGGCAAGGCTTGGACTACTTTTCCATCAACACAGTCGTATCCTGGTGATTTTTTACAATTAATCTTAGCAATCTCCTTCCGTACTTCATTTGGTGAAATATGTTTTATTGGCCAATCTACTGGACATGGGCTATCAAGAAATTCATAGATTTCTTTTGTAGAAGTACAATCATTTATTTCATGTGGCTGAAATATTTTTGATAAATGTAATTCATATGCTTCAGCTTTGCTTCGATCTGTTCTGCACCACAAACCGTTTTCGTCTCTTATAGGTGTATTTTTCTTGATTGGACGCTTTAAGTATTTGGTGGCATTCCACAGGTAATGTTCATCATATCTTGTAACGTTGAGATTACTAACAAAATTTTCAATCTGTTTATTTTTTATTTCAGTCAGCCGTAGTTTAAGATATTTTGTGGCCCAATTAAGGTTTCGCTTGTCATTCGGGTTTCTACTCATTTGCCATATTCTTCTGTCTTTTTTTATTTTGGATCATTGTTCTAATTTCAGCAGTTACGTAAACCTGGTTTGGGTTATTATGGGTCTCAGTTGATGGTGTAGATAGAAATCCAGCTTCATGAATTAAATTGTTAAAATTTTCAACCGCTTCATCTAATTCCGATACAGATTTTACTGAAATGTTGAGGCTGACAGTTCTTTCTAACCAGGTGCTAAATGATTTTTATTATTTAAAATTTGATATCTTTTCAAGTGACAATGTAAAAATGTATTAAAATCAAGAATAAGTGGCGAATGGTCAGAGTTTAGATCGTAGCTATCAGCTATTTGTAGTAAATTATTTGGTATGCCGTAATATACAACAAAATCCAATAAATCTGGCATTTTATTCAAATCTGTAGGCCAATATGTTGGACTGCCCGTAGATAAAACTGAATAGTTGATATCGCTGATACAATTAAAAAGTTCTCTGCCTTTAGGATTTATTAATCTCGAACACCATCAATGATGTTTAGCATTGAAATCGCCTCCTACTATGAATCTAGGCCCAAGTTTTCTAAAAAATTCTTGAAATTCCTGACTCTTTACAGAAAATCTTGGAGGAAAGTAGATAGAGCTTATGGTAATGGAAGTCGAATCACAAAATATTTTGATACATGCTGCTTGTAGACTTTGCTGTCTTATTTCGTCGGTGAATTCGTAATTTGTATATGATTTTACAAGTATTGCTGCTCCACCATGCGCTATATTGTCTGGGTGGATAGCTTTTATTATGTCAAAATCTTTTATTTTAAAAAATGATCTGTCTGTGAAGTGTGTCTCCGACACTAGGAGTATATCAATAAAATTAGTTTTAAGAAATATTTCTACCCCTTGAGTATGATTGGAAAGCCCATTGGCATTCCATATTGCAATTCTCAAATTCTATTGCATAGTTTTGATATTAAAAGATACATCATATTTATTAACTTATTGGTCTGTTCTATTTGGTTTTCAATTAATTTTTCGAGTTTTTCAAAAGGATTGTTTAGTGGATTTAGTTGCTGTGTATTCCGTAAAATTTCGGAGTATGAAAATTTATTGTTTTGATTAGTGTTGGTGTTTACATTTTGTTTAAATTGATTTGGGTAATCTTCACTATTAAATATATATTCGCTGGTTTTATCTCTTCTGTAGAGATTATTATTTTGTAATTTTCTTTTTAATATCTGTCTATACACTATGCAGCCTTAGTAGTTTGTTGACAGTTTACACAGCGTGGAGGAGTTTCAATATTTTTATTGCAGTCTATTGTAAGATGTCTTAAGCCACATTTAACACATCTTTCTTCTTTTCGGCAGTAAGTTTTGGTATGGCCGAATTCTTGGCATCTATGACATTGCATCGTTAGTTTTTCTTGGGGGTTCAATGGTGACGATGGCGTTATTTATGTGCCTAATATCGTATACGTTTTTGTTATTTAGGTCAGGTTCTAAATCAACGAAGAACATTGGAATGGGATTTTTCGTTATTTTACTGCGAACATTGACAATGTTTCGAACTTTATGACCATTTTTTTCAATGTCGTATTTAATATCACTAGTTGGTGTAGAGTGATGTAAATTTTTTATAACTACTCTATACGATCGGTCTTGCTTCAATTGGTAGGTATGGAATTTAATTTTCGTGTCATTTAAATGAGTAACAATAATTCTGTACGATTTTACATTTTTCATTAGTAATCTTATTTGTCCATCTTTAAGTGACTTGTATTGAAATTCAGAGGAAGGAATAATTTTAGAGAAAGATTTTATCATTGCGCTAAGATCAGCAACAAATGGTATGAATATAGGTGGCGGCTTTGGTTCATTGTTATTGCTGTTTTCATTGTATTCTTCATCCTCTGTATCAATGTCTTCATAATCAAGACTAGCAAAACGATTATTATTTGGGAGTCTGAAATATTTGAACTTATAGTATTTGTTTTTGTTTGTTTTGATGTACTGGCATCTTTGTTGTTTATAATTGGAATGTTGTTTACGTTTAAAAGTGCATGCGCCTTTATTGATGAAAGCAGTGTATTTTGTTAGTGTTCACAAATATTTTAAGTATTGTTCTTTTACAAGACAATTATTTTAAGTTTTTTTGTATATTTTTTTACAAATAATAATATTAAAAATTTTTTTGTTTAATTTTTCAAAATTTGTTTAACAAATTTTTTTTTATTTTTTCACACAACCGCAATGACACAAAATTCAAAGCGAACTCATATTCTGTTATCTGTGCAGCAAATAAATTATCAGAACTTAACCGCCGTCATTCACATTTCTTCGAGAACGCCGTTGGCTAGGCCATCATTGCCAACGGTGAGAACTATAAGACCATGATTACCAACTTCTTTTGACCTAAATTGGATGATCTGACCAAAAACGAAATGTAGTTTCAACAGGATGGCCACAAAGCTCATTCCACACATTAATCTATAAGACTTTTAAAGGAATAAAAAAATTTAGAATTAAAAATAAAAAGCTCTTAATGAAAGACCCTATATATGCGCAAATACGCAATTTACGAAAGATTTACAAAAAAAAAATGCCAAAAATTATGGTTTTAAAAACAAAAACTATCTCGGCGAGTGTCATCAAATAAAAATTTTTTAAAACACCATATTTTTATAATGAATTACAGTTCCATGCAAGGAATAACACATTTTTAATTGATGTTGGCTGTATTTCTGCTTGATTTAGAAAATTTTGTATAAAAATCTTACTTTTTGTTGTAAAACTTTTTAATTAAAGTTTTATTTCGTAATTCAAACAAAACGTAATCTATTCGAGGTATTCGGGTACGAAATTCTGAAGATACCGCCTTGAATTTTTGCAATTAAGTGTCATGAAACATTCGTGAAATATCATTTAATTCCTGGATGTGACACGGAATATACCACCGGTGATAATTTTCCTTCGTTAGAAAACTCACTTAATTTTAGTTTTTTACTATTGATATCAGCTTTTATATAACCTTACAACTTGTTTCCTGACTCTTTAACTTTCTCTATATTTTTTATTTTTGAAAATCCTTTCAATTGTAGTTGATACGAATGTTGATGACATTTAGTTTGAAATAAATAATAGATTTAAACTAGAACAGCAAAATAAAATTTTTTTATCAATACTGCTAAAATGATTTGATTATTTTTTTTTTTTTTAATTAGTGGTAATAAAAGAATTTATACCTTAACTTTGCTCTGTAATAGTATGAACGGGAAATTTTTTATTTGTCACAAACATTTCAAATTAATTTATTTATTGCCTTAATTTCCTGTTCAACACAGCATAATCGTATTCAATATTTACAATACAGGAAAGCAATGTTCAACAACAGATCACACGTATAAGGACATAGTTTCAACAATTAAATTAAATTATAAATTATTTATATTACAAAATATTAACTTTATTAAAGCCATACAATATACAAAACTACTATTATGTATTACTATTACTAAAGACATTGCTCTGGATGTGGTAGACAATTCCTAAAGCCAATCGCAATTTGTAAAATGTCCACAACAAACGCTTTAAACCTAGTATTAGTTAAGATATTATCTAATGTGTAGTGGAGTAAAATATTGTGTCGACCAAAGGCAACAAATCTAACTATAAGTTTAGCCTATCAATACTTTAAAATTATTTGTCAGTATAAGTCTGTAATTGATGATTATTTTGATCTTCTTGGCGGCGCCTACAATATCAATTTTCGATCCATTTATTAAACAGCAGCACTGATATTAAAGTCTAATGTTCTTTCCATTATTTTGTATGCGCTTAGACTTAAGAGTATTAACAAATTTACCGTGGTCTAATGATAAATTTTATTCAATAAATCATTAATTATGTCACAAAATTTCCAGCTAAAGTTTGTTTTGGACTTTGTAAGGTCAACTGCAAAAGTTTTTTTGATAAATCGTCGACGAAATTGTAATTGATCCATAGTATTTTCTTCACAAAATTCATGTAGGCGCCATGCATTTGATAATGCCATATTAACCATGTACGTAAATAAACACCACCACCATTTTTTGCTATATATGTATGCTAATTCGGTATAAAAATATAAATTGGTCCATTTCATCAACTCCGCCCATGCTTTTGTTGTAAGTTTGGAACAAGTGAGGTATTTGCATATCAACTTTTTGTTAATATTTTTATAATTTTTATATTTTTTAAAATTTGTTTTTAGTATACTTGTGGCCATTGTGCCCAAATTGGAACAGCATTATTATATGTTTTCTAACATCTTATACCTTTGTTGTATGAAACTAAAAATGCTTTTCAATGTTTCACTGTTTATTAAATTTTATATTATAATACAAATAACGACTATAAGCTTTAGGTAGAAAATATAACTTTGATTACCCTTGACCGACCTCTACATGTGTATTGTTAATGAATTTTAATAGATTATTACAGCAATAACAATAAATGTAGTTAAATTTTTTCATTTAATATTTATTCAGAGCACTTTCCACTATTCAATAATGCGAAAATAAATAAACTAGAGTAAACAGTTTTTTTATAAAGCCTTAATAATTAAGTGTTCCCAAATTGGCACAGTGACCGTTAATGGGTTAATATACATCTGCCTTAAATACAAATTCAGCTATTGTAGTATACCGTAAGGTAGTAAAAAAAGTAGAAAACAGAAATAAAGAAATGAGTGGAAGATTATAAAAGGAGAATTATTCAGGCTTTTCGAGAAGTTTAAATGGGTATCCTTTTGGCATAAAAAACATTTACATTTGGTGCACTCTACACAAGTTTACAACGAAAAGCAAGAAACGATAAGGCTATTAAAGAAATTTTGAAACATAAACCTGATCGACTTCCAACATTAAGTGGCATATGGTGATTTACTACTTATGATTTGATATATTAGAGACAAAAATAAGAAGATGTACTTTCATTACGTCAAATAAAATTCTGAACAATATTTCTGAAGATATTGGTCAAGGAAAAAGGGTTGATGAGAATTCTGTCTCATAGTTGTAGAATAATGTATATTCTCTGCTATGTCTAAAAACAGGTTAAATCTATACAAACTATGATGTAATATGAGTTCGCCAAAAACACGTTCAAGTGCTATTATCTAGTTTAAACTCTACTGACTCCCAAGATAAGTGTTTAGATGACATAGATCTTGATAATACAGGTATACAACAAGTTTAGATTTAAGATTAAGTTTTTTTTTTCTCATTAACAAATATTTAATATAATTTTTAATTTTTTTGGTACAACGTTCTTTTCCATCATTTCTAATACAAATTAAATCCAAAGAATATTATTTTTATAGCACGAAATATATAAAAAAGCGATTGGTTCATATTCAGATCTTGAGAGGATAAATATTATGCACAACGATTATTTAGCGAATCGATAAATTCCTTTAATTAAAAATAAATCAATTTCAATACAATGTTTCTTTTATTATTGAGAAGATCCAAGATTTTTTAAAAATTTCAACATATTCATTTCAATTCTCAATTAAAGACTTTTTCAAAATTAATTTTTTAGTGATTATAAATTAAAATACCGTGAAAGATTCGTAAATTGTTTATGTCTTAAAAATAACTAACAATTTTACTGTCATTATCATCACCAATATTATTCAATTTGAGTAATGGTAGTAAAAACGTCGTGTAACGAATTAAGTGGTGCTGATTTAATATGGTTTCCGTTTACAGCAATCTTATCAAGAAAATAAATAAATGAATTCTAAACGAGATAACCTTACAAAATTTTATACTTTTTTTATTATTTTTATTACGGTTATTATTATTACAATAAGTCTTTTTTTATTCATCTTTAACCAATGTCAAATAAAAAAATGTTTTTCTTTTCTTTTTCCCTACCTTTGCTATTTTCCCACACTTACTCTCCTTCATCTCTTTAGCCAACATTCGTGTGTTTGTCGTCAACTATTTATTTTTGCAGCCGACAACTTTAAATAGCAATTATCGCGTTGTGAGTTTCCAGCAAATTATCACGGAAAATGTAATAAAGACGTGCGGAAACAAAAAACGCCTCAAGTTTTTGTTCATTCTGGTTGTCTGCGTTGACCTCATCGCATCTGCATTTATTTCTTCTTGTGGCTCAATATGGAGCTAAATTTATATTGAGTAGGATTGGTTTAGAATATTCAGTAGAGCCGTAAGGTAGCGGTGTTTGTGTTCGATGATGTCTGTGATTTTAAAGAGAGAAATTACAGAAAAAGTACAAATCCTTTTGGGATAACTTCAAATTCTCTGTTTGTTGAAATATATAAAAGAATTTAACAAAGCACTTGTTTAGTGGCTTTTGCGTTGCCTATTTTTATCTTCGTAACATTTTTTTACACAATACATATTGTTACGCAAGGCGAAACGACCTAATATCGTTTAACAATAAAAACGATAAACAAAAGCTATCAGCTACACCAACACAATACACACGACACAAATACACACTAACACTAAGAATACAATGAACGTGCTGATTATCTAAAGCTGCACACACACATGTGTACAACGAACCAGGTAGCAACAACAACATGGAATGAAGTAAACCAGCTACGACAAATATGTATCGAACCTGGTAGCGACTGGTACATAACATAAGCAAGTACACAAACAACAATGTACTAAGAATAGAGTTCTCGAGAAGGCGCGAGCGAGAACCTTCCACATCGAGAATGTTCATCGCACTGATTGATACGCGTGTGTGCGGACTATAAAAAGGGCTGGACAAAGCAAGCAGGAGTCAGAGTTAATTTAGTCAGCCTTGTGTGAAGTTGCGTGTGAACAAAATAAGTCGTGGTTGTAAAGATCTAGAGAATACTTGTGTGAACTAGTACAGTGAATAAACAGATTATTATTGTTGTATCGTTAAGTTCTATACGGTGGTACACAAAAGTAGTGTAAATAATAAAGAGAGTTTAAGAAAAACTAAAGACATATTTGTTTTTACTTTGTTGCAATTAACGAACTCATATTTAAACGTTTTTAAAAAGGTAAAAACGTAACAATTGGTGTCAGAAGTGGGATTGCAAAAATCCAAAAGTAAAAATAAATAAATATTTGAGAAAAAAAAAATTAAAATGAAGCTCACCGAACTAAGAGTGGAACGACTGAAACGAGAGTTGGGTAAACTAGAGCTGCCGACAACGGGAACGAAGAATGAACTCCAAAGGCGGTTAAGGGAACATCTGCAGCTTCAGGGCATTAACATCGATTCTCACGAGTTCGAGGAAGAAGAGGAACGAGAATTACAGGCCCCTGCAACGGCTAGCGGTGTTGACATAAATTTGTTGCTAGCTGCTATGATGGAGAAAATGGAAGTAGCAAACCAGAAGCTATTCGAAGCTTCTAGAAGTGAAAATCAAAAACTTCTAGCTGAAGTGCAAGAAGCTTCTAGAACCGAAAATCAAAAACTTCTAGCTGAAGTGCAAGAAGCTTCTAGAACCGAAAATCAAAAACTTCTAGCTGAAGTGCAAGAAGCTTCTAGAACCGAGAATCAAAAACTGTTAGCTGAAGTGCAAGAAGCTTCTATAGCCGAAAATCGAAAAATGCAAGAAGCCAACCAAAAGCTATTTGCTGATGTTCAAGAAGCTTCTAGAGCCGAAAACCAACGACTGCAAGCAGCAATTTTGTCAAAAATTGAAATGGAGCTGGAAACAACATCTGGAAAGCTCCAGGAAATCCATGAGTCGGTCAGCAAAAGGATCACTGGTGTCGAAGAAAGGGTGTCACATTTAGAAAAGGCCGTTGACACGAAAGTGGACAATTTGGAAAGGACCGTCAGCGGAAAAATCGTGATGATGGAGGAAAAGATCAACAACCTCCAAAGCCAGCGACCAGAACCAGTGCGCGTCGTTTCGGAAAGTACCAGCAGGATAAGAACACCTTGCTTTGATGGTAGCTCACCCCTATCCGTATTCAAATTCCAATTTGAGACAGTAGCCAGCAGAAACGGATGGGACGATGGAGAGAAGGCTCTGGAACTAATTTTGGCGCTAAAAGGTGTCGCAGCTGAGATCCTGGAAACCATGCCAGTCAGCAGCAGAAACAACTACAACGACTTAATGGTGGCGTTGCAGCGTAAATTCGGCGACGAGCACAAAAGGGGACTATACCGCATGGAGTTGAGATGCCGGGCGCAAAAGGCAAATGAGTCATTACAAGCATTTGCAATGGAGGTTGAGAGATTAGTGCAGCTCACATACCCCGGAGAAAACCACCCGCTGATAGACAACATTAAGACCGAGGCGTTTGTCAATGGTATACGAGATCCTGACATTAAACTGGCGGTATGTTCCACACAGAAGACAACTTTTGCAGAGACCGTGGCCTTCGCACTAGCCCAGGAGACCGCGCGAGCTATTTCTAGACCACAAGTAAGCAAAGTGCGAAGAATGGAAATCGTGGAGGAAGATGAATGCCTTTTAACTAAAGTTAAGGAGATAGTGAAGCAAGCGTTGGAAGAAAATGGACAAAAGGCTAAACTTAAATGCTTCAATTGTGGAAAGGTCGGTCATTTCCAGAGAAACTGCAAAGCGCCACGCAAGAGATCAAGATCCGCCTCACCATCAAGGAATAAGAAACGGGCGAACTACCAACCATCTTCACAAGAGTCCCCGTTAAACTAAAACGAGCTAGCACTGAGGGGCAAGTGCTGGCTCCCACAAGCGAGGGCCCCACAATCTCAATATCAGTGATGCAACAGAACAACAACAATCTTACGGCGTGCGGATACATAAATGGCAGACCACATACCTTCACTATAGACACCGGGGCGACGCAGTCTATCATCAGGCCAGATGTAATGAAGGGAAAGTGTGAGGCACTTAGCAATGTAAGACTACGGACAGCTACGGGAGAGTCTGCCACCGTCCACGGAAAAACAGAGGCGAAGGTGACTATAGCCAACATCAGTGTAAGTCACATCTTTATTGTTGCCGATATTGTGGACGAGGTTATCATTGGTGCCGATTTTATGATAGCTCATGGCATCAATTTGAATATGGGGCAACAGATTATGAGTTGGCGAAATGTAGAGATACCTCTAGACGTGGGGTACAAGCATCAAGTGCACGCCAGAAGGATAGTTGCGGTCGAACAACTCAAATTACCACCTCAGAGTGAATCACTGATATGGGCGCGTATGGATGGAAATTGTGTGGAAAACCGCTTGTGGGTTGTGGAACCAGAAGAAATACAGACGGATTTAATATCAGCAAAGGCCCTCGTCAAATCCACAGAACAAAGAATGGTCCCGGTGAGAGTGCTAAATCTATCAGGCCATGAAAGAGTCGTCTATAAAAACTCAGAGGTTGGCCAATGTGTTCCAGTAGAGGCGATAATAAACAGCGAGCAAACGCTGCAACCTGCCAATATGTCAGCCAAGGATCAAAAGGGATTTGATGAAAATGTGGAGAAATGGATAGCAGGTTTAGCAGCTGCAGAGAAAAACAAAGCCAGAAAGCTGCTAAAGAGGTATGCTTTCGCTTTCGCCACGAACAACAAAAGTCAAGGAAGAACAGCCATGGTTAAACATGAAATTGATACTGGCGAAGCGAGACCGATAAAGCAGGCACCCAGAAGCATACCGCTGGCGAAGCGTAATGAGGTTAAGGAGTTAGTCGACGAAATGAGGAGGAGCGGTGTAATCGAACCATCATCGGGTCCGTGGAGCTCACCTGTAGTTTCAGTAAAGAAGAAAGATGGCAGTACAAGATTCTGCGTAGACTACAGGAAGCTGAATGATGTCACCAAAAAGGATAGTTACCCGCTACCAAGAATTGACGACACACTCGACACGCTAGCCGGAACAAAATGGTTCTCCACATTGGATCTACAAAGCGGGTATTGGCAGGTGGAGATTGCAGACAAGGACAAAGAGAAAACCGCATTCAGTGCGAACGGCGGCTTATGGCAGTTTAAGGTTATGCCATTTGGACTCTGTAATGCTCCGGCCACATTCGAGCGGCTTATGGAACGTGTGCTAAAGGGACTGCATTGGAAGACTTGCTTGGTATATCTCGACGACATAATAGTGATGGGCAGAACTTTCGACGAACACCTCAAGAACCTGGGAGAAGTTCTGCAACGGATATCAACGGCTGGACTAAAACTAAGCGTAAAGAAATGTGCATTTTTCCAAAAGCAGGTGAAATATTTGGGGCATCTTGTCACAGCAGATGTCATATCCACCGATGAAGATAAAATACGAGCAGTAAAGGACTGGCCTCGTCCCCAGAATCTTCATGAACTACGCAGCTTTTTGGGACTATGCACATACTACAGACGCTTTGTGCCTAACTTTGCCAGCGTGGCTACAAGTTTGCATGAGCTCACCAAGAAGTCAAAAATCTATCAATGGGGTGAGCCACAGGAGAAGGCGTTCCAGACACTAAAAGACCTTTTGTGTGCTGCACCAGTTTTGGCGTATCCAGTCCCAGGAGAAAAGTTCATCTTAGACAGTGATGCTAGCGGATATGGTATTGGTGGTGTACTTTCCCAAGTGATCAATGGAACAGAGAAAGTCGTAGGCTACTATAGTCGCACATTGTCAAAGCCTGAAAGGAATTATTGTGTAACCCGACGAGAGCTACTGGCAGTGCTGGAGTGCATCAAACATTAACATAAGTACCTGTATGGCCAGAATTTTCTGCTGAGGACTGATCACTCCGCATTGAGATGGCTGCTACAATTCAAGAACCCTGAAGGACAGTTAGCACGTTGGATTGAACGCCTCCAGACTTACGACTTCAGCATTGAACACCGAAGAGGCATAAAACATGGAAATGCTGACGCTCTTTCACGCCGACCTTGTAATTTGGAGTGTAAACATTGCGTGAAAGCTGAGAAAAATGAATCCATCGTCGATATCCGGCTAACGCGTATTGAAGCCAACGAAGACTGGTCCCAAGCACAAAGGAGTGACCCAATATTGGCGAAGTTAATAGCAGCGAAGGAGGAGGACAAACGACCTACAAGAAATGAGATATCCGCAGAAGGTCCTCTTACAAAAGCATATTGGGCACTATGGGACAGCTTAAAGATCATAAATGGGTGCCTATATCGACTTTGGGAAAGCGCTGATGGCAAGACCTCATCCAACCTATTGGTAGTGCCTTCCTCCAAAATGAAAGAAGTATTAAATGAATTCCATAATGGAGCTAGTGGCGGACATCTTGGAGTGACAAAGACACTGGAAAGGCTAAAACGTTTTTATTGGGTTGGATGTCAACAAGCAGTGGCGGATTGGATAGCAAACTGCACCCAGTGTATTGAAGCTAAAGGTCCAACAAGAAGAAGTCGAGGTCAGATGCAGCAGTACAACTCAGGCGCACCTTTCGAGCGGATAGCCATGGACGTTGCAGGCCCTTTTCCAGTCAGCAATACCGGAAACCGATATGTTCTCGTTGTGATGGACTACTTCAGCAAATGGCCGGAAGTATATGCCATACCCAATCAAGAGGCGAACACAATAGTTAACGTTTTTGTGAACAACTGGGTATGCCGCTACGGGGTTCCAATAGAACTACATTCCGATCAAGGCAGAAATTTTGAGTCAGCTGTATTCAAGGAAATGTGCGAAGTATATGGCATTAAGAAGACTCGAACGACGCCTCTTCACCCACAGTCAGACGGAATGGTAGAGCGATTTAACCGAACCCTGGAGGAGTACTTGCGAAAAGTAGTGAGCGAGCAACAGAAAGACTGGGACGAACACATTCCGAGATTTTTACTGGCGTACCGATCGGCGGTCCATGATTCAACATCTAGATCACCCGCCAAGGTTATCTTTGGGACTGAGATAAAACTGCCCGGTGACTTAGAATTTGGTGTTAAGCCCGCCACAGAGAGGAACGAAACATACACGGGAAAAGAAGAAAGCCTGAATGAACTTCATGAGTTTGTACGCACCCGTATAAAAATGGTCAGTGATAGAATGAAAGCCAGGTATGATAGAGCAGCAAACACGGAGGGCTTCCATGAGGGACAAATGGTTCTACTATACAACCTAAAGCGGAAGAAGGGATTATCTCCCAAGCTACAAACCAGCTGGGATTGACCGTATAAAATAATTAAACGGCTAAACGATGTCGTGTACAGGATACAGAAAGCTAACAGCCCCCGAACAAAAATGAAGGTCGTACACAGAGAGCGACTGGCAAAATATGTGAAAAGAGATAATGAGCCTATTCGGGACGAACAGGCTTAAGTGGGCGGCAGTGTTACGCAAAGCGAAACGACCTAATATCGTTTAACAATAAAAACGATAAACAAAAGCTACCAGCTACACCAACGCAATACACACAATACAAATACACACTAACACTAAGAATACAATGAACGTGCTGATTATCTAAAGCTGCACACACACATGTGTACAACGAACCAGGTAGCAACAACAACATGGATTGAAGTAAACCAGCTACGACAAATATGTATCGAACCTGGTAGCGACTGGTACATAACATAAGCAAGTACACAAACAACAATGTACTAAGAATAGAGTTCACGAGAAGGCGCGAGCGAGAACCTTCCACATCGAGAATGTTCATCGCACTGATTGATACGCGTGTGTGCGGACTATAAAAAGGGCTGGACAAAGCAAGCAGGAGTCAGAGTTAATTTAGTCAGCCTTGTGTGAAGTTGCGTGTGAACAAAATAAGTCGTGGTTGTAAAGATCTAGCGAATACTTGTGTGAACCAGTGTTGCCATAACGGCATTTAAAGTGCAATTCTAGCACCTTTTTTTCGTCTGCTGCACTTTTTTTTTTAAAAAGATGCTAGATGCTTTTTAGCACTTTTTTGCCATTTTCTGTATTTTTTTTAGCATTAAAAGTGCATTTTATATATATATTATATTATTTTTTATTTATTTTGTATTTCATTCTAATTCATATTTCAAATTATTTTTATTAATGCAATAATAGTCTTTTTTTAATTGAAATTAATTTTTAAAATTTATATTTATTTTTGAATGTTTTCAAAAAAGAAAAAATGAATACAAAAAAATTAATATATTTTTTCTTCAATCAATTCAACTTTTCAAATGTAATAAATATTTTTTGAAAAAATTTCTTTTTCATATTGTTTATTTACAATCTATTCCATTGGGGATAATAAGCAAATTTGATACTGTAATATATACAAGTAAATGTTGCACTCCATTGAGAACAACATCATTTTAACAATAAATTTTTATAGTATTGTAATTATTTTTAAAAGCTATTTTACATATAATTAAATGTATATATGTGCATTTTTACAAAAAACAAAAAAAACCAATAACAATTATCAAAATGGTAAATCAAGTATATGATAACGTTTAAGTCTTCTCAGTTCTTCAGTTTCGTCTAGTAGAGATATCGCTAGTGGGTTGCAGTGGTTGCTTAATCTGTTAAGATAGTTTTCGCTATATTTCTTTATATCGTCTTTAATTGTTGGCATGTGTAAGTCATTATGAATAGTTTTATATGAAATAAATTAACAATTGGCCTCAATGTCTTATTTTGATAACGTTGAAGAATTTCTACATTGGAGTTACTGGCTGTTCCCACAATTGTATGCCATAAGTCCACACCGGTTTAAGTATTGTTTTATATATTATTAATTTTGTTTCAATGCTTACTTCAGATTTAGGCTGAAGAAGCCAATAAAGGCGTTTGGTTTTTATATTAATATGTTCTTTTTTGCCTTAATGTGAGGCTTCCATGTAAGCCTTTTGTCATTATGAAGACCAAGATATTTCACACTGTCTCTTTTTGGGAATTGTGTTGCCATTAAGGAATAATTGTGGGCAATTTCCTTTTCGTAACGTAAACACAACATGTGCAGATTTTTTGGTATTCACTTTGATATTCCATTGAGATAACCAAAGCTCAATTCGGTTTAGTTCATTTTGAATTAGATTTGACGCATTTGTTGGACAAGAACTCGATGCTAATATTGCAGTGTCATCGGCATAAGTTGCAAGTAAAACGTTATCTGTTAAAGGTATACCTGAAGTAAATATCGTATAGGGGGTTGGTCCCAGAACACTGCCTTGCGGAACACCTGCTTTTATATCGTATATGTTGGAAAAATCATCGTTCACTTTAACGTAAAAACTTCGATCGTCTAAATATGATCTAAGCAGTAAATAATAGGGAGTTGGTAGTAACTTTTTGAGTTTAAAGAGCAAACCAATATGCCAGACTTTGTCGAATGCTTGTTGAACATCCAAAAAGACACCAGAACAATATTCTTTCCTTTCCAAGGTATTTCTGATAAAAGCCGCAATACGATGGCATTGTTTTGGAGTGCCATGTTTATGCCTAAAACCAAATTGGTGTTCAGGAATAATATTTAATTTGCCAAGAATTGGTGACATTCTACTTATAAATATTCTTACAAAAATTTTGGAGAATGTAGTCAGCAAATTAATAGGCCTATAGGAAAATAAATAATTTTTTATTCTATATACTTGTTTAAATCAAACTAAATTCATATTTATTAAACCAAGATAAAATTTTTTTTAAAAATTTCGAATAATTTTAATAAAATTTAACCTAAATTAAAAAAAAACATTTATAATGAAAAACGCTGTTCATTTTGTAGTTTTTTTAATGACCGGTTTTAAAGTTTTGACACTTTTTTATTCAGGATTGCACTTTTTGACAAACTTTTTGCACTTTTTCCAAACCGGCTTCTGGCAACACTGGTGTGAACTAGTACAGTGAATAAACAGATTATTATTGTTGTATCGTTAAGTTCTATACGGTGGTACACAAAAGTAGTGTAAATAATAAAGAGAGTTTAAGAAAAACTAAAGACATATTTGTTTTTACTTTGTTGCAATTAACGAACTCATATTTAAACGTTTTTAAAAAGGTAAAAACGTAACAATATAAATACATATAAATATGTATGTGTACAGTGGCTTACAGCTTATTTCATACAGCACACTTAAAAAATTAAACTCATATAATTTCGAAAATAAATAAGGTATAAAAAAATGCAATAAGAGTTTATAGAATATATTCAAGAATTACATACATAATTGGTCATTACAACTCTTCACTCAGGATTACGACCTAGTTTATCACACCACTTATGTTGTGTGTGTTCATTTTATACATGAGTGGTGGGTCCCACAGTTTAAAGTCGACTTCGAACGACAGATTTTTGAGAAACTTTGAATGGCAATTTTATTTACTCTTAGAGTTTTTGCCAGAAATCTGCCGAGAGGAAGTCGCCGAAGAAACACTTTTTGTAATTTGTCTTTGATGTCTGGCCTGGGGCTCAAACCCTGGCTTTACGTCTAATAAGCCAACACACTACCTACTAGACTACGGCGACTGTTCAAGAATTAAAACAGCTTTATTCAGGCTGTAGTTAAACGGAGTTTGGGGTGTCAATTACATTATTTGAGTTCCCAAATGTATTAAAATGTTTCATTACATTATCAATTTTAATTTAAACCAATTAAATAGGAAATTTCATTTGCCGTCTTCTTGGTTGTTGAAAATTGGATATTACTCTCATATCATCTTTGGAATAACTTGGCCCTTTTCACGAACCTTAATATTAACTTTTGTTCACATTTATTCCCATATCATTTAAAAACTAGTAAATTAGATATTAAAAATGCAAAGGGACTAAACTTCAAATGTTTTAATTATGCGTCGTTAACTTGAAAAACAACTCTTTCACCAAATAATGACTTATATTATTAGAAAATTAAATAGAATAGAAAAGCAAAAAATGAATCAAATGTAATAGAGATCTAATTTATCTTTTCAGTGGAGAAAGTCCGGTTAAACTATCAAGAAATCATATAAAAACCTAAAAAATAAGATATCATACTTATGTTTTAATTAAATGTCCACCACTGTGTACATAAAAATCATTTAATTCTATTTTCACCCTCATGATATTATGGTACACTTAAAAAATTACAGGCACGAATATAGATCGTATCAAAACAAACAAAAATTTGTTAAATTTTAAGGGGCATTATTACAACTTGCCTTTAACTAAAGGGAGGATTTTAACGGGCAGATAAATTGTTTTTTATTATTATAAATATAATAAACAATAAGATAAAAGTAAGCGTTAAACTAAGGGGAAGATCATCGTACTTGTAGCTTTTAAAGTTAAGTTTATCTTTGAACTTGTCATATAAGTAAATATATTATTTTCAATATGGCAACATCAAATATTAACAAAATTAATAAAAGAAAAACACATCGTTCACACTGCATTCTTTAAGATCTTGTTTAATTTGGCAACAGTTGTTGAATTTGCTCCGGCACTGCCATATTTTTAAAAAACGTATCTTTATTTTATCAATAGGTTATAATAACCAAAAAAAATTAATGGTCACTTTAAAGTTTACTTGAGCTAGAGTTACCTTTTATTAAACCTAACATGAACTTCCTTTGATAGTTATCCTACCCTAAATTATAACATATATGTACATAGAGTGTCTTAAAATTCTGTAATAACATCTTCAGTTTTATTTCTTATTTATTAATTACAATACATTTTGGATCTGAAATTTTCACAAACTGTGATATTGATGATAAGCGGAAACTCAACCTGTCTTATGATAATATAGCCAGATATGTTTTTATTAGGGGACGTCGAGACAATATAGCACAATTTCCATAGCAGATATTCGGAGTTAATTTTGATAATCTATTAAATATAAAATGCCTTATTCTCCTCCATAAGATTATTACTTTAAAACAGCCAATATACTTATTTAGTAGGATTACATTTGCTAGATCCAACCGTGGTATGAAAATTATCCAACATAGACATAGGACTCTTTTGTCACAACGCCAGTTTTTTATATACACCATCAGTCTTTGGAATACTTTACCTAATAATATTCAGAATATAGGCAATGCAGTTAAGTTCAAAAAGGAGTTATGCAATCTGTTCAAGTAGTTTTTAGCATATCTTGATTTTTTTTTTGTAAATTTTTTTCTCTCTATTTCTATTAATGATTATTATTTTTAATTTTTAATTTTTTTAATTAATCTTTAAATTTCATTATATCTTAGTATATGTATATATTTTTACTTTGTTTGTATATTTCTTTATATTTGTATATACCGTTCTTTGTAGTTTTCCTAATTTATTTTTTACACATATTAATTTTTTTATACTTTTTTGTATCAATTGCTATTTCCCGTGATTTTAACACGTTCTTATTCATTTTTATTTCTACATTATTTCAAACATTTCAATACATATATAATCAATGATTTGTTATTATTTTCTTTCTTTGATGTATTCCCATATTCGCCGTGGTCTAGTAGGTAGTGTGTTGGCTTATTAGACGAAAAGCCAGGGTTCGAGCCCCAGGCCGACATCAAAATAAAATACAAAAAGTATTTCTTCGGCGACTTCCTCTCAGCAGATTTCTGGCAAAAACTCTGAGAGTAAATAAAATTGCCATGAAAAGTTTCTCAAAAATCTGTCGTTCGGAGTCGACGTTAAACTGTAGGTCCCGCCTTTCATGTATAAAAGTAACGCACACAACATGAGTGGTGTGAGAAGCTAGGCCGTAATCCTGACTGAAGGGTTGTAATGGCCAATTATGTATGTATGTATGTATTCCCATAGCACTTTCATTTATAAGATTATTACCAGTTGTGCTATGACTAATTATACATAAATAAATAAATAAAATACATTTACAAATTATATCATATTTGTTATGAACTGAGTAACTTAGACCACATGCTCGGTGTAGTGTAAGAGACCAGAATCTCTGGAAGGAATTGAACCCACGAAACTCACGCTCATAGTCTAGCACACTACCCACTAGACTACCAGGGCAGAAAATATCTTAAGTCGAGTATAATCACTTTTCTATCTGAAAAAGTTGCAACAGCGCAATAGAAAAAATTTTTTGTAAATGTAAATTTACTTATAAGGGCAAGGCGAATTTCAGACGGTTCACTTTAATTAATTTAATAAAATAATCCGTTTGAAGAAAAAATTCGATTCGATATGTGAATTTCAGCAGAAATACAGATATCCGTTACTAACAGCAGTCGGTACCGTTTTTCTTGTGTCTATTGCAATGGATTTTACTGTCTGACTGTCTCCATACATGGTAGTTTTTCATAAATTTTAAATTTATTGCTTAAGTATTTAGCATTTCGATACACCATGGAAATAACAATATGTACAACAAAAACAGCGACAAAAACCATTAACAACTACCCAAAGGCCTTTTGTCCCTTATCTACCTTCCACTAGAAACTAAAAAATATATTCGATGGTACATCAGGATCAAAATATTCACAAAGCTGAGCATGAAATTGAATCTGAACACATTAAAAAGGAAAGGAAAAGGATAAAATTAAAGCAAATTCTAAAAAACAGACAAGAACAAATATTTGCTTAGTAGTTGGCGAAACGAGCCTTTAAAATATTGCTTTACAACATGTCCCAAAGCGCCATCAGCCACTCACAATTATTACCATTACCATTAATATCATCACTATCTTAAACTTCCCTCCACAAATTTCCTTTTAATTTTTTTTTTGTTGTTCCTTATCTGGATAATACGAAATATTGATTGTGTTGGTTTTACAATGACAGTACTGGCACTAACAAATGGAACGCTTTCGTATGTATAGCTACTGTAGGTATGTTTTATTATTTATTTATTTATCTTTGTTATTCGTTTTTTAAATTTTTGGGTATTTGTATGTACACACATATGTTTTAGACTATTACAGACATCTAAATATAATGTTTGTATATATGATCGTAGGCGACTAATTATTAAACAACATTTATAAACATCTGTTCCAATTCTTCAAACGACAAACCCATTACTCAATCACATAAATTGCATAGAAGTATCATCATACATACATAATTGGTCAATACAACTTTTGTGCCAGGATTACGACCTATCATATCACACCACTTACGTTGTTAATTTTATACAAGACTGACGGAACCTACAGTTTAAAATCGACTCCGAACTACAGATTTTCGATTTTTATTTATTTTATTTACTCCCAGAGTTTTTACCAGAAATGTGCTGAAAGACAGTCACCGAACAATTATTTTTTATAATTCGTTTTGTTGGAGAGGTCTGACCTGGGGTTTGACAGTGGTCTCACATCTTATAAGCCAGCATACTACCTACTAAACTACGGCGACATCAGTCGACCCAATAGTCAGTTTTAGTTTGAAGGATCAATGCTGCGTTATATTTCTGTTAAAAGCTTGAGGAAGGTGTACTGCCAGATTCTGGTTCCCCCCGGAAGGGATTACATGAGTAATGTACTTCAAATATTACAAAACTAAGCATGTTTTTTTTTCGAAAATGTGGTATCTCACCGAAGACGGGTTTGAGTTCAGAAATTTCGCCACTAGAATTCCGTTATCATTTTCCGGAACTAATGCGGTTCACAGTCACTCAATGTCGGCCTTCTTCAAATAATTCAGGCCTAATCACACCGTCAAATCAAAATACACGCCAAACAGTTTCTCGTTGTGGCTGCATTTGTTTCTCATCGACTGAATGAGGATTTTCGGGTTCCCAAATTCGTGAGTATTTTGTGCTCACTAAACCGTTCAGATAGAAATGGGCTTGTGAAGATGCAGATGGAAATTGGCGTTGGTATTACTTTGCTTCATTACTCATTAAACGAACTGGCGCTATTTAGCTGAATTTAGAGCTGTTAAAAACTATACTGAATTGATGTATTCTAGTTTTCGTTTTGTTTTCTGGTGACCGTTGATGCATAGGAATTTTTTTGTACATAACTGATCCAGTTTTTTTAAATTTTTTGACAATTTTTGAATGGTTGAATCATTACGACCACTTTCTCGACAGAAAATTCTTCGAAATTTGCGAACAGTCTCAGTATGTAACGCAAGTGATAGTTACCATATTTCAGAGTTGGCTCGTTTGCATAAAAAATTACACTAAGTTTAAAAAGTTCATTCTTACTGAGATCCCCTTTATTTTTAAATTATAATTAAAATATTTTAAAATATTTTAAATACTTTTAAATTACTTCTAAATATTTAGATAAATTGAATTATGGATAACAAAGCAGCCAGTATTACAACAAAAATTAATTGTGATTAGTTGTTTCGTACGAATTAATATTAGTCAGACTGTAAAAGGGCGCATATGCGTCTGCTTTTATCTCAACCAATTTATATCTGCCGCCGTAGTTGTCTTTCAGTAAAACATTTTCACTATAATTACGAAAATAATAAAACAAACAAAAACACGGAAACGTGAATTGTGAACGAGTCAGTCATTCTCATGTTCTGCTAGACAGTCAGTCAGTATATTGTTGTTTGAGTCAGATTTTTCGTATGTTCACTTTGATGATGTAAAGGTTTGAAAGTCAAATCAGTTGCCAAGCAACACACCATGGGATGAAAAAGTGTATGTGTATTATATGTAAAACAAAAACAATAGCTATGACAACATAAAATCCATGCATAAATATATGGTATACATGATTTACAGTGTTTAACGAATGTCTTCAATCACTCTGTTTTAACTCTTATGTAGTGAAGCACATTAGAAAAATATATCGATTTCGATATGATATAATATATCGATTTATCACAAAATATATCGATGTTTTCTCCGCTTTATTAAATTCACTATTGTGTAGTAGAGCACTACGATCTGACGAATTATTGTTCTGCCCTCAGTCTATATAGGATAACTCCTCAATCCATATAGGGTGTCTTCCCAATACCTTGTAAGACTTTTGAATCCTGTTCGTTTAACTATTTATTTATTACTTGATAAACACCCAAGTAGTTTCTTCAGAGATTTGTTAACCCGTTACAGGTTCCAAGAATGTTTTATTGTAATTCATTGTCTTCATTACGGTGTCTCTTTTGGGCTTGAATCCATACTCATTCTAAAACACATGTTGTTGGAGTCTACGATCACCTACAGGCTTTTCCTCTATACTCTGATACATAATTACCCAACAAAATGTAAATTATCCTACATTGTTCTGGCTTCATCAGAACTGTGAAACTATCCTATAAGAAATCTGGTCTTTCTCTTATTCCCCCGAATTCCGACATGACCTAAGCCAGCTATCCATACTAATTTCGAGTCAACATGACAAAAGTTGAGTGTTCTGATGGCGGCATCACTGTCAATTAATATCCCCATGTTCAGTTCTATGTATTGCTTTTTCGATTTTATTGAGCGCATCTTTCGATGATGTAAATTTTGCTCAGAATTAACTCGCGAGTTTCCCGATGGCCTCTGAATACTTCAATCTGGAGCCGAATATTTCCGCTTCTATACTCCTCAAATAGCAATGATTACATGACGATTGATTGAAAGAAACGTAAAATTCTTCTAGAAAGTATTTGTAGATATTTTAATCACTAATTTTTAGATCATTTTTTGCTTGACATATCACGACATAATTAAAAAGAGTACATATGTGAAAGGCAATCAATAAAAATCGTTTGTGAACATAGCAATATTTGTAGAAATTGTTGTTGAATAAATGCGTGGCAAAAGCAACGACTGCGGTAATATTGAGGCAAAGTGAATGTCATCATTCAGTTCTCTGAAGCAAGACCAGATGCGTATCACAACAGGGAACAATAACAAGAGTAATAAAAGGCACTGATTGAAGCCAGCTATGCGCCACTGTAGTAAAATTTTGTTTGCTTAATAGTTTGTTCGTATGTAAATGTTTTTAAACGTATGAGCATACGGATCCAAATGAGATTCTCCATAAAGCAGCGGGAATTTTGTGTTATATCGCTTGTGTTCTTGTGGTTCCGTTTTTTTTTTTAATGATGTGAGTGTATTTGATTTGATTTGTTTTCTTTTATGACATTCGCAGTTCATATCATAAACGGCATTTTATTAAATATCTTTTAGAAATTGTAAGTTTTACACTTTGTATTTTACATTTTTATGCTTTTATCTTGAATATTTTAAATTTTGGACATATAAACATATTCACTTCAATGTATATTTATATTGTGTTCCATTTTATACAATCAATTTAATACGCAATGTTTTGAAGTTATTTTCTCATTCAATAATTAAATAAAATAAGCAGTAATGAACTTGTCAGTATTCAAATAAATAATTTTAAAAAATTGTTTTAATTTTGAAAAATATGTCTACAATTTAATAGAGCATAGACGACAATAGTCATCCATTATTTCTGGAAAACAATTTTGCAACCAAAGCGGAACTTATTGAGGCCATTCAACGGGCGTGGACTTCAATTTCTCTCGACTATTTGAAAAATTTGTAAGAGTCAATGCCTAATAGGATATACGAGGTTATTCTGAACAAGGGAGGCTCAACTCACTACTAGAAACCCATATTTAAATTTTAGTTTTTATATAAAAATAAATAAAAAATAATAAAAAAAATTTAAAACCTTAATAAAAAGTAATTTTTCCACATTTATTAAAATATGTGCTATTCTAGTGAAACGGAATTTGCTTGTCATTTTTTGAGTATTTTTCTTTCTTATGTTATGTTTTAAAAACAATTTAGTAAATCGAAATATTTTTTATTTTATAATAAAAGCTATAAATAACACTATAATTGCAATCCAAAATCAATCCGCTATCTTTATTTTTTACAAAAATATAGGGGGGAGAATTTCAATGTGTAAGGTGTGTTATGCTAGTGAAACGCAATGTATATGTATTTAACCTTCTAAGGGCCATTATTACAACTTGCCGTTAACTAAAGGAGGATTTTAATGGGCAGATAAATTGTTTTTCGTTATTATGAGTGCCAAATAAGATAGAAGTGATCGTTAAGCTAAACGGAGGACCAAAAATACATGAAATACACCTGTACAGTATTGTGACAAAATTCAATGAATTTCTTGGATATCTACTGTACTCACCACATTTGGGTTCTATCAAATTCTAAAAACATTATTTTTGAAAATCCTCTTCGATCAAATCACGGAGTCAGTGTTGTCTATTTTGAAGACCTTCCAGAATCATTCTGTATAAAGCCGATAGACTATAGGGGTGAAATATTGGAAGATTATATTGAAAAATAAAACATATTTTAAGCCAAAAATTAAAAAAAAAACTTTAATTGAGTAATCATAGCTGACAAATAATTTCTGATAGAAAAATTATTTTTTATTGCTAATTGTATGAAGTAGAATCAATAACTCTGTTATGTGTGTTATGGGGTATGCCGTCAACGTAATTATCACTCTGAAATATATTTTAAACTGCAAAAAAGTTTGATATCAAGTCTGTTCCATACAAGATATCACAGCAGGTGACGTTAAAATGTTTAATGCTATTCATACGAAAGAATATAAATAAAAAGAGAATGAACGATAACCATATAAACTTACTTACAAATTTTTAAAATTTTCATTGAAGTAATTAAAAAGTATTCAAAATTGTCCCTTCTTAAACACTAAATAAATGTTTATTTACATTTATTTATTTACAGCCGTTTTTGTTTTTATTTTGTTTTTTTCAGCTGTTTTCAACATTTTTATGTTGGCAGCTCTGATTTAGTACATCGAAAACAATGTTGTATTTCATAAAACCTACTTAAAACCAATTCAAAAAAGGTTTTAAGATGGTTTTAACACAATATTTTGTATGGTAAAACCATTTATTTATGGTTTTAACGTTAAAAATAACTTTTGAGTTAAAATCGCTCAGTGTGAAAAGACTATTATATTTATTTTGAGGCCATATAATTCACTTGTGTACGTGAGTTTGTCTAAGTTTTTGTAGTCCCGATATACTGCTAGCAATAATGTTGGTATCCTCTGCATAGCGTATGTTATTTACAATTTTGCCTTGTACCGTTATGCCAATTCTTTCTCCTTCTATTGAGTCATGAAATATTTGTTGGGAGTATATGTTAAAGAGGAGCGGTGATAGTATGCATCCTTGCCTGACTCCTTTCGTTCAGTTCACAATTTATTTGAATTCTTGCAGTTTGGTTCCAGTATAGATTTCGGATGCATCTAATTTCTTTTATTCCAATACCAGTCAATATTTCAATCAATTTATCGTGTTGGACGGTATCGAACGCCTTTTCATAATCTATGAAACATATGTACACATCTTTCTGGGCATCTTTGCATTTCTGAACCAGTACTTGGATCGATAATAAGGCTTCTCGGGTACCCATACCTTCCTTGAAGCCGAATTGTGATTCTCCCATAGCACTTTCATATTTGGAGTATATTCTCATGTGTATTACTCTTAAAAATATTTTTAAGATGTGGCACATAAAGCTAATAAGCCTGTATTCACAACACTTTATGGCATTAGATTTTTTGGTATCGCAATGAAGGTCGATTTTAAGCAATCATTGGGGTATTGACCAATATCATATACGTGATTAAACAGTCGCACAATGAGTAAGGTATTGTCTCCATCTATGAGTTTTAAAATTTCAGAAGGAATTTCGTCAGGTCCTGTTGCTTTTTTATCTTTTAGTGTTTGAATAGCGTATTCCACTTCGGATTTGGTGATTGGGGCCCCTGCAATATCAGTACTTAAATTGTGATCATATCTGGAGCGTTTGTCGTCCGTGAATATTATTTGTTCAATATAGTTTTTCCACCGATTCTTTATGTGTGATGTTTCGAAAATTGGCTGATTGTTTTCATCTATTAGCACTGCAGGTAATTTCCTTCTATACGCTCCGGAGGCTTCTTTAAGCTTTTTATGTAGGTTATAATCATCGTGAATGGTTTGCAAATATTCAATTTCTCGGCATTTTTAATTGAGTAGAGCATTTTTTGCAGCTCGGGTTGTATGTATAATTATAATAAAGTTAAATAGTGATCGGAATGACTTTGTATGTAAAGTTGCGATTATGTTGTGCTAAAAGAGAGGTGTCTTCTAGTTCCTATATTTTTTAGTGATCTGAGTGAATCCATTTTCTTTGTTTTTATGACATTGAATACATATACATACATACATCCAAACACTCTGCAATTTAATATTCTGTTATTTAATTTTTTGGTAAACTTATCTGAGGTTATTCTCATGTACCGCATGTATACATATCAAACGGATTAATGCTGTTATGTGAACGTTGAGTATATATTATATATAGTATATATATATTATATATAGTATATATGTATTATATATAGTAAAAAATAAAAGAATATCTTGATAAAATTTAAAAATATTCTTTTTAACAGCTAACGGCCGTAGAGCTGCGGTAGGAACGAAGAAAGTACTACGTATCTACTGAACTTTATTATTTTCTTTATTATTGGAGAAAATTGTATAATTTACATAATTTTTAACTACGTATGTTTGATTAATAGTAAAGAGATCTTAATACTGTGCATCTTGAGGATTGGGTTGGGTTTCTGCAGATGGCACATCTTTGGAACGGGTGGAGATAAATCGCTCTCCGCTATCCTCATAGAGCATTGTGTGTTATTTGGCCCCGCATTTCTGATACTTGTTTCCGGTTTCACATCAGTATCGTTTATACGTCTTAGCTAAACAATTTCAGCAATTGTCATGCTGTCTAACGTGTGCTCTTCTCTGGGCGATGGACATATTCTGAAACACAATACTTAAACGTATAATTTCAACGACGAAATTTATAGGGTGGTTTGTGGCATGATGAGCTCTCAAGAGAAAAACAGAGGAAATGTACACAATACAATTAGAACATGATCTGGCCATAACTCCCTAAGCTCGCGTTCTAGATTAAATAACCATAATTTAATAGCATTTTGAGTACAGAAAGTAGTAGACTAAAGGGATAATCTGCATAACTTTACTATCTTAGTAAATAATATCCATTATCCTACAAATTCGTCACTCCATAGCTGGTAACAGATCTTCTTTAATCAGGACAAAATCGTTCAAAGTTGTTCTTATCCCATTTTCCATTTCTTTCTCCCCTGCAACTTGGTAATATATTCACTTTTAAAACGATGATCACTTTTAAATGATGATAATCCCAGCGTTTGTGGATGGATATCTTCTCCAGAGGATTTATTAGTATCTCCTGGAATAGCAATGAGTAGAGGGCCTCTCAAGAAATGACCTGAAGTTGACGAGACGCACCATGTGATGCTTCATCTCTTTAACAAGTCTCTGGGCATATGTTTGGTCACCGAAACCTCATTAACATCTAGTAATTTGTGTCAGTAATTTGGTTATACACTCAATATAACTTCTAAACCCATCGTAAATATTGTATCAAACAAGAGTACACCTCTTGGTGTAAAAAATGAAGCTCCACAGATTTGTAGTTGCCGTCTGATGGTTTGGCTCTTCCAGCTTCAATATACGATACAAGGCGATGTTGGTTTTGTAACTCTATAGTAAGATGTGTGTATTATAACAATGGCAAAACCAAAATTAAATGACAAATAAAGAACAAAACTGAAAACATTAGACAACATTTTTCATGATAACCCAACTTACAGTATGAGGAATTGTAAAAAAATTTTCCACCTTACGTATGTATATAATCTGTTTGTATGTATTTTTTGTTTTTTTCTCCATGTTAAGGAGACGAATCAAATATGTTCGGAAATTGAGAATTGGAAATGTGGTCAAATTGCTGCTGATGTTATGAATTTTTGGTTATGCCAGTTTTGTGTTTGGTATTGAAATCAAGTACAACTCTCGTTTACTAGACAGATGTTGGATTTTTTGTTGTAAAAATACGAAAAACATTTTGACGATAAGGATGAATTTGAAAAAAATGTATCCATAAGTAACAATTGGGAAAGGAAAAATTAATGAAATTGTAAGTTCTTTTAGGTAAATCAAAAAAATCCAATTGCAAAAGAGTTTAATGTTACTTTTTGATTTGTGTTAACTACTCACTTAATTTAGAAAAAATATTGAAAATAAAATGGTACACCAACAGATATTTACAGAATCTTTGAAAGTTTTAAAATGTTACCTTTTTAGTAGCCACTGCAATAACTCGTTTTTCAAAGTAACGACAACTGCACTCTCAGTGTTCATTCTTAACCCTATTCTTACTGACATAAAAATGTAACAAATCTTACTAACAGGAGCCCCTAAGGCTCATATATAAAAATTACGGTTTTCTTCTTACAAGGAAAACTTTTTAATATACTTTTTATACATAACAACATTTTTAACCAAGTATGCGAATAAATTGATTTATAATTTAAATAAAAAGGAATTTCCCAACGTTCAAGTAAGCTGACCAGAGAGATCATCTTTTGCATATGAAAGGATACTTTGTGCATGAAAGATAAGCATCTTTATAAATAGAAATGCCTTATAAAGATATGATGAAGGACATATTTAATCAAAAACTTTAAAAAAAATTAACTACTTTTTATGTGCCTCTGGGGCTCGTGTCAGTAGTTAACGTAACATTTTTGTATTTCAATATCTAACAGACGGAAATATTTAAAAATTCTCAATTTTTTCAATGAATTTTTTGTAACATATCGGTTAAATAAAAGTAATGAAATATGGTTGCGGTTACATGATTTGATCATCAAAATGAGCCTTACAGCCTCGTGTTGGTAAGATAGGGTTAAATTAGTTTATCAAATGCTGCAAACATAAATTGTAAATTAATGATGAATAATAAGAGATGAAACAGATCCTATTTTTAAATGTCTGGATCCAAAAGATTATATACATGCATACATAAACAAATGTTTGTTAAAAAACGATCCTAAAAATAAAGGTTCTGCCATCCCACTTATAATTTTTGTAAGTTTTTCACTCCCTCTCATATGGAACACTATAGTTTAGCTTAGTGTTTTACCCTCATATACATACATACATATATTCCCTTTAATTTTGCAAACAAAAATTATCTGTATGTGGAGTGGCAATGAGTATGTTTTCTTTTTTAATTTCCGTTAGTAAGGAAACGCAGTATACGTACCAAATTTGTGATTTTTCTAAATTTACATCCCGCACAGTGGGCAATATAAAAGCTGTAAACTGTGGTTGTGAAATGGAATTTTTCACAACCGTAGAAACAGTATGATGGGCTTAATTTACTGTCATCCGGTTGCCAGCAAGTGACATACAATACTTTTTTTCAACGACATTTGTCAAAAATTCAATGACAGTTAATTAAGAACATACATTTTTTTCAAAATCACTCTAGGGAAATTAGAGTGGTACAATTGGATACGCCGTCACCAATCGAAAGTTGTCCATAAATTTGACAAAATTATGTGGAAATCGTTGATTTTATAACATTGATGATCTCTAAAGGAATCAGTACAATACCATAAATATGTTTTAAAAGCAAATATAAATTCATGCAGCATACATACAAAAATTCACAATTATTCCAAAAATCATTGGTTTGTTTAATACGTTCAACCAAAGAAAACTTATGGCTCGATTACGGACAGCAATTGGACCTCAGTCGCCATATTGGCAACTACAAAATTGTAATTGATTTTAATATCTTTATAGAGCAAAAGACGGTGAAATAAAAGTTCTATAAAATTTAAAATGTAACAAAATTTTTCAAATATATTAAAATACATTGAAGATATTGAAATATTACAAGGAATTAATGTATAATTTTGAATTCTATATTTCAAAATGGGAAAACCTACAACAAGGCAGCACTTTGACCAAATATTTCAAGCAAACGGAAATACTAAACTTCCTAATCGAGGTGTGCGCTCCTTCGTAAATGTAAACACGAGAAGATATATAACCTTGGCCCAAAGACGCATTCATCAAAGCTATAACAGAAAATATGAGAAACGTGCTTTTTCAAAGCAAAATTTTAAATAAAATTAATTTTTATAAGATGAGGTGGCACCATAACAAGTAGTGCCCTTGTTGCGCCTAGCACTTGCTACAGCGGAAATTTTGTAATTTGAGCATATCATTAGCCCTGCAGGAAATCTTATTTTCACGAATTTTAAAAATAATGAGAAAGTTCCAATTAATTCCAATAAATATATATGTACATTAGGGTGGCCCCAAAATAAAAGTTGCGAATGTTCCCGACTAAAATGAAAGTTTGATTCATTCTAAGATTACGTTTCTCAAAATTTTTGTCCAAGGGTCAATATTTGGTGAGCTGGATCAAAGGATAAAAAGGTCCTTTTTTGAGGTTTTTTGGATTTTATTCATATTTCTTCCAAAGGACCTATATATAACTTTGGTATCATATGAAAGGTCTTTAAGAGGCGCTTTCAATAGGTTATTGGTTGAAAATTCAAAAATTTTGAAAATTTCGGACAAAACTTTTTTTTTTAAATTTTTTCATAGAATTTACTTAACTAAATTGTTGAAATTTCTTGATTATAAAGACCATGTAATTTAACCAAAATGGTTTTTTCCGTTTTTCAAAATTCAATCTAGTTAAATTTTTATAAAATTTTTTAACCTAATTTCTTCTCTATCTGACAACCTCTGTTAACTCAATTCATATATGGGCATCAAAATAATAAGATTTTTTTGTCAAAAATAAATAGAGATTTTTTACTTTAAATTTTACTAGTTATCATTGGTTTAATACAATTTCTTCATTGCTTTAAAAATAAACAACAAAAAAACAACAACATTAAAAAAATTATTATTATTACGGAATAACAAGAAAATTACATTATAGCGGGATGTTTCGCAAATGTTTTGGTTTAAATTGAAATATTCGTTGTATAAAAAAATAAAAGTATAAGAAATTATACATCAATGGAAAGCTTATAAAATTTCATTTCGATGATTTCATTCAAGATGACCTGAGAAAATTCTGAGAATATATTTTTTTACGAAACACTATTTTCTTCGTAAGCACCTATATACTTCTTTTTCGAAGCAAAGTCTATTACTACATTCTATTATATTTATCGCGTGTATCATTTACGTATATACGGACTGACAATTGCCGTTTTGGCCAAGGCATAGTGCTGATCAGTTTGCTCTAACAAATGAGTGAATCTAACCATATAAAATGCAAATGAGAAGTAAGTGCCCATCATATTCTCTCTATTGCTTTTAATCTACTCCTCCTAGATGAGTAATGTCTGATAAAATGTGATCCATAAAATAATGGGCCATTGTTTTATAAAGTGGTTCTTCATGCTAACGTCATCTTCACATATCCTGCATCGCTGCTATTCGTCCCGCCTATTATATGTATGAATATTCAAGTGATCCAAAGTGTATATGTTGTCTATTGAATGGCAATACCATAGCATCATGTGTTACATTTTAGCTTAGTCTTTTAATTTAGTGTATGTCGAACGCCTTGAATTCTTCATGTTTATTTCATGTGATCATACCTTTGAAATACAGTACCTTTTGAATACCTATACCACTGTTCTCTGTCAAAATGTTAGCACTGGTATTTGGCTTGTTGTGTAACTGAATTTTGTCGCGGAATGAATGAACGACGGTATGTATTCAACTTCTTGTGTGTACTAATTTAGAATATGCTATGTTTAGCATGTTATTCCAAATATTCAGTCAAAAGTCATTGCCATAACTTTCTATTGATATAAAGTGTGAAATAAAATATTAAATTATATACTCAATTCACATAATTTAAAGCAAAATTTCATGATTTGAAAGAAAGAAAAAAAATGAAAAATGGGTGTACAAAATAAATCTTCACAAAAAATTTACAAGCTATTATACCATCTAATATTACAATTAATACCCCTTTTGAGACTATGTACCATACTTGTTTCGTACTTCTTTATATACTTGTATGCATGTAAATTAAAATGTGTTGCATGTTAAAGTTTTATTAACTAAAATTATAATGTTTATTATGAAAGCAAAACAATGTTTATAAAAATGAAAGAATTTTAACAGCCGTGTTGATTCATCACTGTAGAAATATAGTACAGAAGACATTTACATACATACGTAAGCAAAGAGGTACACATGTAAATGGTGTAAAGATGTAAAAATATTACAACGATTTGGCCGTATTCATATTATACTTACAACAAGGGGCACTAAATTTATAAACTTCAACAATTGTAACATTTTAAAATTATTTAATTCTTTTTTTAATTCTATACTTTATTTTATTACATTTTAAAAATGAGGCTGAACCTTTTGTCTTGTCTTTCGTAAATATATAAAACAAAATTTGTTTTTCTTTTCTTATATTTTTAACGATTAACTTTTATTACTTTATTATTTTTAAAAATAAAACTAAACTATTTTTTTTAATAAAACTTAGTTCTTTAGATTAAAGTATAGTGCAAAGAAATTGTTTTTGTCAAATAAAACAAGTTTGGAGGGGTTCAAGAAATATAAAAAAATATGTTTGAGTTCTGCTCAATAAAACTCACAACCTACAATATATTATTAGCTGGGTGTATTTAATTTTTTTTATTTCGTCGCATAGTGTAATTAACGTAAAAGCCAAATTCAAATGATTCATGCTACGTCAAAACATTTTCTTGACAAAGTATATATGAAATCCCTTTTCATTGTTTTGTTAGGTAATAAGGATGAATGACCACTTAAATGGCCTACTGTGTGTCGAATACTGATAATCGGTCTGCTGGTAGTTTTCTCTTTAATTATGAGGAATATGTGATAAAATTATGTTGTGATATACAATCACTGTCAGAATTCATATTAAACTCCCAATATCAAGACATACTTAGGTGTTATGAAAAAAGAAAAAATAAATAAATAAAGGACGATTGACCGAATTATGCCGGATATTGCTCATTTGCGTGATGTCACTTAGACAATAACATTAAAAAAACAACCATTGTTTGTCACATGGATGAAAAGGTTGAGCTTAACATATTTGTCATCATTTACTTTCCTTTAACATTTGAAAATCTATGTCTAATAATATAAAACAACTATTAGATTAACTCCAATAACCCACTTTGTTATTTACAATTAAAAAATATTTTTATTGCAATGCAATTATAAATTATATTTCAATTATTGACTAAAATATTTTATTCATTATTTTTAATTTCTATTATTTATTGTACTTTAATGATGCAAGAGTTTGCTTGTTCGTCTCCCAACTTGATAAAATGTGTCTCTATATATGGTAAATAAAATTTCTTCACAAGCAAAAAGAAGAAAAATACGACAATTACTTTATGTTCCTCTGTTTCAATAATTTCTTTATTAGAATTGATTTACATATCATAGAAGCGCTTTATAGAACCTTGCGTGATGTCGAAGTTGCCATGACGGATGCAACAGAAGGATTTTAATTTTAAAAAATTCTGACATTTTTCACCAACAAATGTTAAGTATACCAGAAAATTGTTGATGTAGCTCTCCTACATGTATGTGGTGAGTTTCAAATGGGCGAATCAGATATTATAGCATATTCCAAAATTTTTTCCCACTATGTGCTTGTGAGAAAGTGAAAAGCTTGAAATTTCCGAGAGCAATCATATTCATTGCCATTATTATTTTATATACAATATAACTACATACAAATAATATTTGTATTGGCACCGATAAATATAAAGTATTTTAATAGTTAGCAGCTTTGATAAGATCACGTTAAACAAGCAACCAAGAAGTAAAAAAGAGATTTTAACGTAAATATTTGTTAATAATATTTATTTTTAATTTTCTTTTTTATTTCAAACTAAAAAAAGTACGCTCAAATGTTAAAAGCAAAATACCTACATATATGTATTGTAGAAATGAATTTTTGAAATAGAAGTTAAAGAAAGTTAAATACCGATACTACAAATGAACTTTTAAAACTATTTTATAAAAAATGGACCACATTAAGCCTTCGATTTGTGTCGTCAAACTTTTTAATTCTTGTAAATTTCCTGTAATATTGTGCAGCATCTGAACAAGTTGTACAACTTGATCAAGAAAAGATAAATAAAAATTTGATTTTCGTTTGACATTTTAAACAAAAACATTACAGAGAAAAAATACCAGAATTATGGTGTATTAAAAGCAATACTTATACAACTAACAACATACATACATACATAAGTGGTCGTTACAACCTTTCAGTCAGGATTACAACCTAGCTTCTCACACCACTTATGTTGTGTGAGTTAATTTTATACACGAGTGGTAGGACCTATAGTTTGTCGATTCCGAACGACAGATTTTTGAGAAGATTTTCATGGCAATTTTATTTACTCTCAGAGTTTTTACCAGAGACTACTAAGAGGAAGTTGCCAAAGACTTTTTTGTAATTTGTTTTGTTGGAGATTTCTGATCCGGGGTTTGAACCGTGGACTCACGTCTATTAAGCCAACACACTACCTACTTGACTGTTAATTTAACTGTTTTTAATTAAATTACTTGTAATAATTAGTAATTGAAAATTTAAACAGCGAAAAAGAGGGTAGAGTCTGCTGTTAATGACTATTTGAAGAAACATGATAAATCTTCTCAAATTAGGATATCGAAGCTATTCAAGAAATGAAGATAATTTTTTTGTATAAATTTGTTATGATTTCCCGACTTTTGAGAGACAAATCTAAGAGAGTCACACAAAATCGAGATGTTCTTAGCCAGATATACACTCCATAAAAAGTATTAAAATACAAAAAATATTTCGTTTTACGTCTTATTTTTCTTATTGTTACTAGCTAGCATTATGTTTCATTTAAATTTTTTTAAAACTATAAGCAAAAACTATCTGTGACCATATTCTTATATTATGGATGTGTATTTGGGACTTAAGTTACAATGAGCACAAAGATTCCTTATTGGGTTGAGTGGAATGTGATAGAAACTTTTGCAATGCGAGAAAGGTCAACGTCTAACGACAGAAAGTGTAACTGAAAAACAATTTTACGGCCTGAAAAATATGATTCTGGGTTCAGTCAATCTCCCACAATAAATGAGAATTCGAAATATTTACGGAAGATAAAACAAAAAGGAAAAAAATAATATACATGGGCAATTTCGTGTCAAGTGACCCAATTTTTAAAATCGATGTCTCCCGATTTGGATGAAATTTGCACCAAGGTTAGTACTATATTAGGCCAGACACAAACTTTCAGCTCTATCAGTCAAGAACTGCCGGAGTTAGAGGGGGTCAAAGTTGGACATTTTGGTCATACAGGGTTTTTTTAAAATGTGTGTAACTTTTCACCTATTGGTCCTAGCAAAAATTTTCCAATAGATATTAAATAGCTACTTCTTAAACCTTTCAAAAATAATTTTTTTAATTTTTTTAAGAATTTTTTTTTCAAAATGGGCCTTTTTTGCTCGAAAGAAAGCTTATAAAATTTCCTTTAAGGCCTTTATAATCGCTTAATGGGACGCGAGTGGGATATCCATCAAAAAAATTATTTTTTAACTCAAGAATAAGATTTTTCAATATTATTTCAATATTTTAATAATAATAATAATAATAATAATAAAAAATTTAATAAAATTAATATATAAATTTTGAAATTGCCAATCTTTCGTCCTTCTTATTTATTGCCTTCATTTTCTGCTTTTTTTGCCAATCCTTTCTTGGAGTTACTAGGTTCAGCTGCTGCTTTCTTTTTTGGCTTTGGAAAGAAATCGCATTGAGTAGATGCAGAAAACTTTTTCATCTCAAGTCTTCCATCGATAAGTGGTATTGAGCTGTACAGCAGCGTTGAATCTACTCTTCAATGTTTTTAATGCTTGCTCATGATCATCTTTGCTACTAAAAACTATTTCAGTTTCTTTACAATGGTTCTTTGCCCATCGGAATAAAGCGTTCGCATCTAAGATGCGATCTTGATGAGAGCACTGCTGGCTATACCTTGCTGCATTTCGTTTGAGATTTGCTCCTATGCCATCACATGCTCCTTTGCCATGTGCAGTTGGATGAAAATGCCATTCAGCTGTAATTCCAAAATCTTTTTCGTGAGCTATAAGATTTGCGAAGCTAGTTTTGTTTTTAAAATGTTCACGAGCTCCATCCGAAACGTAGTAAATCTTCTCCACTATAAATTTCGATTTTAGATAATTTAGAATTATCTTCTGGTAGTCATAAACTGCAGCGGCATCATGTTTTAAATCATCGGATATGATTGTCATACTTTTGTGTTCCAGTTTTTCATCTTCTATGTAGTAAATAACAATTGTGAATATAGTTGCTTGGTCATTATTAAAGTGGAATCCTTGTACGGCATCCTGAATAACATATTTATAGTTCTCTGCGAAATCATATGAAATCACGAATTTACCAGACTTCAAATGAGTCTTCATATCATTCAAAAATGACCATTGCTGTTTGACTAAAAAGTCATGGGTTCTCAAATTTAAAAATTTTTTTGCATATTTCTTCCACAAAATCATCCACATTTAAAATTACTGTTTTTAAGGTACATCTTACAGTCTGAAGCCAAGACTCAAATTTTATCTCATCAATACATTCTCGATCAAAAGAGTTCATTAAATTCTCCTTAATGAATGTGGTCTCCGGGCAATTTGAACATTCGCCTAAGTGGCATGAAGTTGTTACATAAGGACACATAGTCAATTTAAGGCAATCACGGTAATCGTGCAAATCTTCTGAGGAATCATCTGTCAAATACTTTAAGTCGATTTCCTTCAACATGAGTTTAACATTTTCATTGTAAATGCAAACGCATACTGTGTGAGTTCCGTTACTTCCTGCCAAAACGCAATGCTTTGGCCTCAGTTGGGTAAATTTTGTAAATCCAATTTTGACGTACTCGTGTTCAGATTGAAATTTTGTATATAACTCATTCAGGTTACAGAGAACCATCCTCTTCTGCATTTGGACTTTCTGGCCATCGATTCGAACAGACACCCAGTCTTTCATTCCTGGCATCAATCGACTCATATCATCTCGCTGATAAAATTGAGTTACTAGAGCTTCAGTTTCGCACGCTAAAGTTTTTCTTTTCTTCTCGTTTGGAAGTGTGTGAATCCCATGCTCAGCAACCAAGTTTTTAGCAATTCTTGCGTTTCGTTGAGACGTTCCAAACTCGGTCATTATTTTTGAACAACTCCATGACGATGGGGCAAGAGTAAGAAGTTGAATTCTTTCAGATCTACTCTGTGACGTTTTGTACTTCTTTTTTATTTGTTCAAAAACTTCTACTGCATCCTTGTGATGTTGATTTTGCCAGTCATTATTAGGTTTTATAGGTTGTACTGAAAAGTTAAAACAACCATCATCTCCTGCAGAATTGTCATTTTCAGAATTGATTTTGTTCTCATCTGGAATAACCGGTAATGTGTCCAACTTTCCCACCATTTTCCTGCACGATCCACAAATTAGCAAACGTTTTGAAAGCGTTGGGAATTTTTTCAATAAGTTGTCGGAAATATTCAGCATATCTGATGATCTGTGCTTCTTTTTGTTTAAGGGATTACAACAAAAAGAAGTAAACATGTTCTTTTTGGAAGCGGAAGCCAATGTAAATAACGTACGTCCAAACTTTAACACTGTTTATAAAAAACTAAATTCCGAATGTCCTTAGAATGCAAATAAATACTTTTTTGAGATCATTTAGGTAGTACATTTTTATGCCTAATGAAGGCAATAAATAAGAAGGACGAAAGGACTAATTTCCGAATGTCCTTAGAATGCAAATAAATACTTTTTTTATGATCATTTAGGTAGTACGATTTTATGCCAAATATTGAAAAATCTTATTCTTGAGTTAAAAAATAATTTTTTTGATAGATACCCCACTCGCATTCCATTAAGCGATTATAAAAGCCTTAAAGGAAATTTTATAAGCTTTCTTTTGAGCAATAAAAGGCCCATTTTGAAAAAAAATTAAAAAAAAATTTAAATTAAAAAAAAAGTAAAAAAAAATTAAAATAAATTATTTTTGGCAAGATTGAAGAAATATATATATATATGGCTGTGTGCATATCGATGGCTTAATATAAAAAGGCCTAACTAAATTTTTTCCAAAATAAGGTTTTTTGTTTATTCTGATAGACAAATGTCAGATACACAAAAAAATAAAGATAAAGAGAATTATTACGTTCCACAGTATTCATTCTGTTTCCAATGGTCATGGTTAAGTTCAGTCGCAATTATTTTAGTATCACCATAAATTTCCTTCAATATCAAAACAATCCCAATTTAGAATTCTTTAGCAGACGAATATGAAGTTGACTCATTATCGTTTATGCCAACATATTAGACACTCATGTCTAAATACTACAATATATATAAGTTCGTTTACTATTTTTGCAAAATATATATTAATTAAAAATTAGAAATGTCTTTAATTTGTGAAAATAAAGCAGACTCCAAACAAAAAAAATTGTACTAGAGCGAAAAATCCTGAGACTGAAATTCAGCATTTAAATAAATTTCTTTAATGATTGTGTAATTTTTTATTGAAAGGTTTTACAGCTGCTTTATATTAAATGAGACTGCTATGAATATATCTTAGAAGCAATAAAATCTGGTTTGAAACTTTTTGAACATACTGTTGCGAATACAGAATAAACACTAAATATTTATTTTAGAAAAAAAAAAAAACAAAAAATAAATCAAGAATAACGTAAATGACTTAGAAATTACGGTTACCCAGAATGAAAATAGCTACACAACAACAAGAAAATTCCGAGAATAGAGATAACCGGGATCAATAACAAAAGCCGGGACTAGAATAACTACATAGAAAAACCAATACCATGGAAAATAGGAGAAAGAATAACTTAAGAAAAACGAAAGCTAACGTTTCTAGCGCCTAGTAGCAATCATATGCAGTTCAACAATCAGCTCTGACATCAATACGATTTTCTGTCAGTTTTGTTATTTGCGCTCACTTTTATTATAATTTTTATGTTCCATCAAATCGAATAATTTCATTATCTATTTATTGTATCTTCAAAGAACTGAACAAACAATAAGTGTTCAAATTTTGAGTCGAGAATAAAAAAAAAAATATTAGTTCCGGTCAACACCAGGAATAAGTTCTGCTTCCGAAGCCGGCACTCTAAGATGTTGCGTGCTATTTGGGTAAAATATGACGTTTTTCGGATACTTCTCGGAATATTTGTCAACTTCATGGAATTTCCATGTTAGATAATTGTCAGGAAGAATCCAAGATAATGCACGAAGGTGCTTGTTTCTATTCGTAATGTTGCCAGAACACGTATTAGTCCATTAACTCTTATTTTCCGCAGGTTTTACCATTTTTAGTTGAAAAATTCATTGTTCGAGAAGTGTGGATTCTCGCGTGTGCTGCAGCGGTAGGCATATGCACCCAACAATTTGTGCGAAATATTGTTAGGATAATTTAGCTTAAACTTATTTATTTATTAAGCACCAACACTAAAAAGTTATATAGACTTTTATATAATCCAAAAACTTATATTCTATCTTAATTATAATTTGTCACAAAGATTTAAATCAAGTTATATAAGTTAATTTCATTTAAAAACCCCTTGACTTTCTCAAAATCATGTTTACTTTCCAGGATTTCGATTCCGTTTATATTGCTCTTAATTCGATGTTGATGAAATAATCTACAATCATTAAAAATATGAGAAACATTCAGATTTTGACCGCAATCACAAAGTGGTGGTGTATTCTTTTCAATAATATGTATGTATATGAGAGAATAAGCAGTGACCGAGCAGTCTCTCTCTCAGTCTTGGAAATTTAATCCAATCTTTTCTAGGTAAAATAGGTGTAGGGTATTTAGGTCAGATATTAGAGCTTAAACTTATATGTATATCAGTCCTTCGTGTTAAATTCTGACGGAAGCCAGCGAAACGTCGATAACAATGAAGCAGCTGAAGAGTTGTAATGACCAATTATGTATGGTCATGTTAGGTGTACTACATGGTTGAGTTAAAAGTATTGTGGAGTTGAAGTTCTTATACACCTAACTACATTACACACATATGCATGGCATTTATTCTAATTTTATTGTTTAATATCTTCACCTAAACTCATGGCAATTCGCTAATTTCTAAAAACAAGTTTAATTTTTTCAAATTAAATCCAAATCAAATACCCAATCAAATATTTAGCCATACATACGCATTCAATTTTGTTTTTACAATGATGTGAATCTATTTTCGCAAATTTATTTAATTAATTTCTAGCTCCTGAGTCAAAACCATGAATTGATTAAAAAAAGATTGAATTAAAATGAGAAAAATTACTTGGTGTTTGTATGTTTGCATTGGTGTAGAGATAGGTACTTCAGCAATTAAAAATATTTTACATTTTTCTAGTTCTCTTTCATACACAAAGATTTTATAACAGAAAAAACCAACCCCATTGGGCAATTAAAATAAGAAAACGATGTTAATTAGAAATCGAAAAGTGATTTGCAATATTCAATCCTTTCACGCAAAAGTTTGTAAAATATAATGCTTAGTTGTTATTTGTAGTGTTAATCTTTAACATGTAATTTAATTAATACAACATTTTAAGACAACTTGTGAAACTTGAATATACAACCCAGAACCATTTATTGTTGTAAAAAAACAGTAGGCCTGAATTGAGGTGTTAGCTCTATAAATGTGTACGGCTATACAACTACTTATATAACCAAATTAACTAACTTTTGAGAAAAGGAATCTTCAAACTCGGCTTGAGCGTATTATCCTCCAAGCCACTGTTTAATGACCTGGCTACCACCAGACATGTTAGCCGTACAAGTGGCTGCGAGCGTTACAGTGAGACTGAGCGCATTAAGATTATAGAAGTACAGGAGCTATTGTCATGTCAAAGTCGTGGGTATGGTTGGTCTCAATGTAGCTATCGGCTAAACGCTGCGTTTTACACTTGCAAGGCAACGTCGTTTAAGTTTTTACTTATGATCCAGATCACTCAATAAAGTCGAAGGAGGAATCTTTTAAGAACACAGAAATAAACAAATAACCTCACAAAAACTTCATACATTGGCAAAGGTAAGATAGGATAATGAGCCCACTTATACAGACACCAGACAGATATAACCCAACATGGATATATATATTACAGAATTTGATTCCATATGCGAATCTCATAGCAGTGATAACGTGACATTAGTATCTGATTGTTCACGCCAGAAGACTGGCAATAACTAATAAGGACTTCTGTAGAAGCTGCAATGACAAGGAAGAAGAGGAGACTAGAGAACATCTTCCCTGGTGTTGTCCGTCGCTTAGGAAGAATTTTTTGATACTCAGAAATTTTTGACAAAGCCAAAGACGGTTTGTAGGGAGATGCCAACCAGAAGTTGCAATTATATGACGAAATCAGTGTTACAATAGGACTATTGGAATGAATTGAGCTGTGCTCATTGACGCTGCTGCCAGTTTAATCTAACTTTAACCAAAGAAAATAAAGCATTTTAACATATTTTGGAATATTTTTCAAAAATATTTCAAGACGCGGGGGGAAAGATAAAAGGGAAGGTTACAGAAACCAAGAGCGTAACAATGCGTTGTTCTCATCATGCGTTTTTCTCATCGTGCGTTTATGTTGTTTGACCACTTTTTTATTTATTTTTCTGGTGTTAAAAACAGACGTCGGCACCAATGACCCTCAGGGTAAGAATATCTTCGGCTTTTTACACACATAGGACACGAACATCAAGAATGTTCGTTAAAAAGAGCGTAAAAATCTTGTCAGTTTTTAAAGAAGAAGGTTCATGTCGCTTTTTTCACACTTCAATGATACACCCAAAGAAATATCACAGTAGTATTCACTAATATCAATGAGAAATGATTTCGATTTTTGCAAGAATACTTGACAAGTTAAATACGGTGTCTTTAGGGATTTAGTTCAGTACAAATTTTCTATATTTTCCGATCACATATACATATCATTGGGTTAATAAGTAGACTTGAAATTATTACTAACAATTTTCCTCTAGGTTAACACATGCCTATGGTTATGGATTAGTGAGTGAGAGAGAGAAAATAAGTTGAGAGAATTTATTTATTTACAGCCATATAAAAGTGTTAGTAATATACTCTATTTTTATTTTCATTTCATCAACATACATATGTAAAGCTGTCTATTTTTGGCTTAATAATTTTAGATAAATAAAGATAAAATAAAAAAATCCATTTTATTATTAAAAGAACATAAAGCTATCCATCTTTGGCTTAAAAATTAGGCCATGTTTTTTAGATAAATAAAAATAAAAAGAATAAGAAACCATGTTTTATTAAAAGAAAAAAAAAACGAGCGTTCCAAAGCATTTAAAAAAATATATTATGGGACAAAATAAAAAATAAAATACGCCCAGCTAATGACATAGAACATTTTTAACACAAAATATTCTTCGAATGTTATTCTGAAATAAAATGATAAAGCATCCACAGCACATGTATTCTTGTCGCAGTCTGATCGACAACTAAATCAAAAAACACAAGAATACATACATATGTACATACGTACGATGAGAGCAACACATTGTTACGCTCTTTGTTTGTGTTCATTTTCCTTCTGTCTTCCTCTCCCCTCACAAAGAAATGATTTTTAAAAAAAATTTGGTGAGAGCGGGTCGTGATATTACGACCCGCCATAAGAAATTTTACTCCTACATGATGCGCATTCTTTATATCCATATTCTTTGCTTTAACTTAGTCTTAAGACTACTACTGTCGGTAAGAATAGTCTTCAGACATTTTAAAATTCTGATTTATAAACTTATATACAGCTGTGTTCAAAATAATAGGAGTGCTACCATGTAATATTTTCAAAGTTAAAATTTTTATTCTACCAATTTGCAAAACATGATATATTTTAATGGTAGTTACAACGATATGTTAGAAATAAAATACAAAAAAGAATCTCGTAATAACTTTAATATTTACGATGAAATTGATTCATTTCTGTGTTTGCCCCTGAATTCAGTTGATCAAAAAAATAGGAGTGTGAGTGTTCTTTTAAAAATAAAAATATAACAACACATAATTTAATGAAAAAAGTGAAAAATAAGTACGGAAAAATGTAGTTAAAACTTTTTCTGCAGTGATTCACATAAATTTTTGTAATAGTGGGACGAGGAAAGCACTGTACTGAAGAAAAGAGAGAACTAATTAAAAACCTTCGAAAAAAAGGCAAAACTTCTAAAGAAATTAAGGAAACCTTAAGTTGCTCCAATCAAATGATCGCAAATGCATTAAAATATAAAAAATGCTCGGAACGCGTGGGCGTAAGCGCAAAACGTCAACTGTCCATGGCCGCAGAATTGTGCGATAGAGCAAAATAAATCCTTCGGCGTATGCAAAAAAATTCAAAAGGATCTGAATCTTGCCGTAAGTGGCCCTACTATGCGTAGGCATCTGACGGACAACAATTTATTCGCAAGAAGTCCATGAAAGGTGCCATTGCTGACAAAAAAACAGGTAGCAGCACGCTTAAAGTTTGCCCAGGAACATATCAATTGGCCGAAAGAAAAATGGAGAAACAAACTGTGGACCGACGAAGGCAAAGTTGTTTTATTTGGTGGCATTGGGTCTAGACAGTATGTTAGATGTCCGCCCAACACTAAATATAAAGCTCAGTATACACAAAAGACAGCTAAACATGGTGGTGCAAAACTAATGGTATGGGGAAGCTTTTCATATTATGGTTTAGGCCCAATACATCCAATTAGAGACATAATGGATAGGAACGTCTATGTTGGCATTTTGAGAGAAGTGATGTTACCATATTCCACGCCTCTAAAATGGATATTCCAACAAGATAATGACCCGAAACACACCAGTAAATTGGCAAATGAGTGGTTTCGGGTTAATGGGGTAAAGGTTATGGCGTGGCCAGTTCAGTCTCCTGACCTTAATCCCATAGAACATCTATGCAGAAATCACAGTGCGCGATGCATGGCATCAAATTCCTTTAAAGAGATGCCAAGATCTCATTGACTCAATGCCTCGTAGATGTGCTGAATTCATTAAAAACAAAGGTTATTCAACCAAACGCTAAAATAACTTTAATATTTTAAGATAATATCAAACTTTTGTGCCTTTTGTTTAAAAATTATTAGGTTGTTGACTAACACTCCTATTATTTTGAACAATTAATTTTGAGAGTAAGTTTTATTTACATAAAATATTTTTTGTTTTCGTAGTTTTAATTAAATAATTAAGTGTTAAAAAATTAGAAAATGAATTAGAAAAAAATTTTAAGTCGAAAAAAATTGATATTTATTTTTTTTATTTTAAAATTTTCTTTTAAATGAAGGGCGCTCCTATAATTTTGAACACAACTTTATATACATGTGTAAGCCCATGAAATGAAGGCAAAAGAGTTTATAGTCTAGTGAGAGCCAGAGAAAAGAAAAGACGTGCACGGACGACAATACAAAATGAATTTCTTTTTATTTTTTCTGTTTTAAATATATATATACACTGAATTCAACAAACACATGTTTTTTCTTAATTTGATGTTCATCTCTAACACATGCATTATTGGCCAATTCTTTAGTAAAGATAACGTACGATTATTATTTGTTAGTGGCCATACCTATCGTCTAACGATGAATTGAGTCTACAAATTTGAGATGATCTAGGCTACGGCGCTTTCGAAAAACAAGTATGAATATTTAGATTTAGGATAACCGATAGAAATTATGCAGTTAGTTAATCCATGAATAGAGCACAAATTTTCAAATATATGAAACAATTTCAAGCTAAAATTTTAAAAATTGTCTATACTAATTTATAAAATTGTTTCATATTGTATGTCAAACTGTGACAAACCCTTCTGCTAACCCGAGCAGTATATGTTTGAATCCAGTTTAAAATAAGTATTTTCATTATGGCTATCGACTTTTAAATATTGTGAGAGTTCAATTTCCTATAGGTAATCCATTTAACAATTCCCCTGATCTTCAGAGAGATCGACTCCAACAAACATCATTTAATTCTAAAACAAGGCAAACAATAATATTAAGAAGACGGAGTAGATCCTCCATGACAGCCTTCACCTGCAATCACAACCTAACGAGAGGGAGTGTTTTTCTATAACACTATCAAGCAAAAGGACTAAAAAAAAGTTATGACATTCATCTGGTCAAGTTTGCACTAATAAATGAGATGAAAAGTCGAACATAAGGTAGCGTTTGCAGGAGAAGTTCGATCGTGTAATAGACGCTTAAGAGTACAAATATTGGTAAAGAAAAAAGGGAGAGGATTGCATTAAAATAACTAGAACAAGTGAGTAAACTGTATTGAAAGTATTGGTTTAAAGCTTAATAAAAAAACCTACCATCATCATCTTAGCGTGATGTATGACGAGACATATTGTAATTACTTATCAGGTCTGAACTGTTATATGAGCCATAAATTAGCAGCCGTCAGCACTCATTATAAAGAAAAAAGTCAATAAATATCCTAAAAATTTATTTTTGGTTAAGGGCTACAAAGCAAAGAAGAGTTGAAAAACAACTTGAGAAAATTTAAACGATAAGTGTATAGTCAACATTAACCTAATTTAGGGTGATTGTTTTTTCAATAGTATCAAAAAATACAAAGACTTACGACTGCCAAATTTCCAGCCATATTTTCCCTTAATATCATTCCCTCTCCTGCAAAAAAGTTGACATGTCGTACGCAAAGTACGTCTTAACTGACCTTTACTAAGCACAAAAGGATTGCCCACAAGATTTCAACTCGTATGCATTAGCGTAGCATTCGCTTACGCATACAAACATATTTTTGTAATGCTGGCACTGTGGAAGGATAAAATTGTATTAATCAATTTTGCTTTAGAGGTATGGATATGCGATGCATATACATGAGTAGGGTATTCAAGTAAACAAGTGTAAGAGTATATAACAGACTATTTTTGTATACTTTAACAAAGTCCTTTGGGCTCTTGCAGTGGAGTACAAACATATGTAACACGAATGAAGTACGTATAGAACATAAAACCTAAAAAAATGCAATCAAATGATTCTTTTCATATCTACATACCAGGTCTCTATATCAGAAACTAAAAAGGGTGGTACGGATGGCAATTCATACCGAAACATAAAATTTTTATGTTTTTTTCCACATATTTTTTTTAGTAGAATGAAATTCTGCAGATACAGAAAAATTCACTGAGAGCATCTACCCGCTTTCAAATCAAATATCGATGTCGGACTACGAAAATAGTGTTGTATAGTTAACGAATTTTGAAATCTACACCGCAAACGGCCGCATATACCGATGCAAATGTGTTCCTTATGTAAAAATAAAATAAAATAAACTGTAATAGAAACAAAGGCTAAAAATTTTTTTTTTAATCATGGTCATGGTTATTCATGGTCTATTCCAGCGAATGCTCTATTCATTATTAATATCACTGGCTAAGGAAAGCTTTGCAATTATAATTATCGATCTATTTAAACTTTTCGTAATAAAATAATTACATAATTGCATTACAGCTCTTAAGTTTCTGCCATTTTTTGTGTATCGGTTTGTGCAAGGCGAATTCATTATAAAGTGAGAGTAATATTATAATAAGTACAACAATACAAAAACAACAGAGATTTTTTGTTGTTGAGAAATAGTAATCTTGTCAAAAACAGCTGACTTAAGAATGACGATGGGAAGAAAAATGTTAAAAAATTTTATAAAAATGATTGAAGTATGACGACGGAAAGAAAAATGTTGATTAAAGAATGATGATGGGAAGAAAAATATTAAAAGAAAAAGAAGAAAAATATACAAACTTCTGACACAATAAGAAAAAACGAAATTGATTATCAAAACAAAATACACAAAAACCAAAATTTTTTTGACATTGTTACTTGCTATCAGCTGGTCTTTCGATCACACCTTATAATGAATTCGCCTTGGGTTTGTGTTTAAAACAATTAAGTTTAATCAAAGAATATGGATATAAAGAATACGCATTATATAGAAGTAAAATTTCTTATGGCGGGCAGTGTTGTCAGATTTTTTTTTCACCTCCATCGCCAAAAGCTGTACGTAAAATCGCCAAAATAATATATTATTCATTTTTTCCAAAATAAAAATCACCAAAAGTTTAAAAAATCATTGATATTTATGTATTTCACGTATTATAAAGTCAATATAAATCTAATAAAAGTCTATAAAAAAAAAATATAATTTTACATTATATTTGTAATTTTAGTGCATTAGTTATTAGTTGTCAAAATATTTTTTACAAAAATTATTTGCATAAATCTATAATATCATATACCTCATTCAGATTCATTTTCACTGCTTGGTATATCATATATTGTATTAGAATTAAAATTTTTAAACATTTTATCTGCAGGCTAAAATAAATTGCAACAATATTTATTAACATTCATGTAACTTATTATTATTACCAATGAATCTAAAAGTTCATATTGAATTTTATTACGTAAGCGAGTTTTAGTGTAATTCATAATAGAAAATACCCTTTCTACGCAAGCGTTGCTGGTTGGTAAAATTAACATATTTAGAACGGCCAATGCTAAGTCTTTAAAGTGAAATGTTCCAGCCGCATCGCAATAATTGTAAACTTATGGCCAAAAGTCTAATAAATTTGTTGGGATTTCACCATTAAAGATCTCAGTCCAATTGATATATGCTAATTTTGACCATTGCAATTCATATTCCCCTGCAGATATTTTTGGATTTAAAAATAAAGATAATGAATTTTGAACTACCGACAATTTCACTTGTGTTTCCACATTTTAATATTGAAAATTCATTATATGTTTTAAAAATATTTATATTTTCAGGTAACCGTTTTAGCATTTCTTTTAATAGTTTTTTTAAGTACAAAAAATAATTTTCTTTTAACATTTCTGTATCATATTCATTCATTTTTATATTTTTTAATTCCATTTCAAATTCTGTGCCGAAATATATAGATTCCAATGGCAGAAAAGAATCCGGCGAATCAATACATACATAATTGGTCATTACAACTCATCAGTCAGTATTACGACCTAGTTTCTCACACCACTTATGTTGTGTGTGTTAATTTTATACATGAGTGGTGGGACCTATAGTTTAAAGTCGACTCCAAACGACAGATTTTTGAGAAACTTTTCATGGCAATTTTATTTACTTCCAGAGTTTTTGCCGACGAATCAATAGCCAAATTTAATGAACTTTTTTACTTGTTGAAATTAATTTTGCCAATCACTATGTAATAATAATATAATATATGAAGGATACCAGAGATGTGTAATGTAAGAACATTATGTTATTAAATTAAAGTGTTAAAAAGTATTTCAGGATAATAAAAATAATGTGTTAAAAATAGCCAAATAAATCGCCAACTAGTCTATAAATCGCCACGTCGCCAATTGAAAATTTTGGTCGCCAAAGGCAATGAAATATCGCCACATCTGACAGCACTGATGGCGGGTTGCAACACAGGGATGCAAAATTGAAATTTTGAAATGGTACTGAACTATAACAAAAAGAGTACTTTTTTGCAGTAAATGGTACTTTTGTTAAAAAACATTTATTTATAAAAATTAATATGCAATATTTATAATAAAGTTATTTCATATACATAAAAACTCTGTTATACATGAAAATAAGGTACATTTATAGCGTTTATTGTTGTTGACAAAATGGTTCAGTATATACTATATAAAAATTAGAACTCAGTTCTTACTTAGGTTAAAAGTATTTGTAATAAAAATTAATGTTTTCAATTCATTTTTTCTAATAATTTTCATTTAAATTAATTTTCTTCAAAAAAAATTTAAATTTAATAAAATAAGAGCTATATTAGCATTCATTTCTTTTAAATAAAGAAAATTACATTGAGATCGTTAGTTAATATAACAAAATATAAATTAAAATTCAGTTCTTACTTAAAGTTAAAAGTATTTGTAATAAAAAGTACAACTCCATTCATTTTATGAGGTCATTAGAAATATTATAATTAAAACAGCAACAATCATTAGCCCTTAATAAATCTTTAGCTTTAATAGAACTTGAAACAGTTTCGACATTTAAACGGTTTCTTTCTTTGGTTTTTACAGCATTTTGTGTTGAAAATATGCGTTCAACTGCTGCTGACGAATGTGGTATTGACAATACCCCAAAAGCAATGCGAGAAATATCTAGAAACACGAGTTCATTCATTTCGTCCTTAATTTCCGATATTTTTTTCCAAAAAATTTAAACATTTTCTGTTTTAAAACTTTTAATTTCTGGAAGATCTGCTATGGCACGGAATTGTGAATTAATAATTTCATAATTTTTTTCCTCATTAGGAAATAACGTTAATAGCAGAGGAATTAGACTATTGGTTTTACCAGAAATAACATTTTCTAGAGAAAAACTATTGAACATTTTTAATGTTTTATTTTCAAAACAAAATTTAGATTTTAGAGTTCCACAAAATTTTAAATAAAATCAAGTTGCTGTTTCTTTGAATTTCTAAATAATTTGTTTGTCAACTTTTTTTGTTTCTACAAATATGTCAAATTTTGTTCCACAAAACACGTCATTTGTAGGTAAATGGTTTTCAATTAAATTTAAATTTTTCAGCGACATATTATCCAAAGTAGATTTTTTTTATAAAATTTCTTGCCCCTTGTAGAAACAAATATTCCATTCTGGAAAGCAAAATTTGGATTCTCGCTTCCTCGGTTTGCATTTCAACGTTAATATCGTTGATTATTTTTAAAATATATGACAGAAATAAAAAATACATTTTGGTTTCATATTTTAAGATTTCGCTACCTATGAAATTGATGCGTTCGCTTTTATGACCGCCTTCAAAATTATTTAAATTAAAATAATAGGTCAGAAGTTCCCATTGCTCAAGAAATCTATCTACAACTGCTTGTCTAGAAAGCCACCTAGTTTGGGAATATTTTAAAATCGAGTGAATATCTGCACCAAACTATTCCTGAAAAACGATGAATTATTCTTTTCGACTTGAGCTGTTGCAGAAATAGTAACTTATTTCTTCATAAACTTTTCGATATCTTTTGGCAGTCATAAATATGCAGCCGAAGAGCATAGATTTAAAATATGGCTTATACACCCATTTACAAACAAATTTGGAACTAATTTTTTAATCTTGTTTGAAAACCGCTTATTTGTCCCATCATTACGTCGCTTTTACTTAAAAGTTCTAATATTTTTTCAACAATTCCGCTTGCAGTGGATTCACTCCAAGGGTCTAATGATAGAAACCTGTCTTTATATCTACCATCAAAAATTCTAACAACGATAGCCAAGTTTTTGGATACCGTGCAATCGTTGCTCTCATCAATTATAATTGAAAAATAATTGTTATTACAAAATGTTGACAGGGTTCTTGTATTTTCGGGTCCAATTACATTAGATATATTTTGTGCCTTTTGGTGATTAATTAGAAAATTTTTCACCATATGTGAGTCCGAAATTCCTTGCTTAATGACATTATTTAAATGGTCCATAATTGAAAATGGTAGGTTGTGTTCCTCCACAAAAAACACAACATTAATTCTAATTTTTTTGCTGCATCATTGCTTGCATTTCGTTTTTTTTCCATAAATATATTAATTTTTGGTGTGTTCTTTGCAGTTTCCAACTTTTTAATGTGACAATCTCGGGCTGCATGGCGTTGTATATGGCTTAAGCCACCGACGATTCCAACGTTGCAAATTGTACATTTTTTGCCAGTTTCCCTATCTCTTGCTAGCCATGGATAATGTTCCCTCCATTCTTCCCGAAATGCGGCGCAATATATTTTTTTGTTGCTAAAATTTTATAGTTTTTATAATTTTTTGACACTGACATTTTTACACTGAAACTCTTCTCCATATAAAAGGTCTGCCATCTGAATCAAACAGATTCATTGAATCAATCAATTCAATCATTCGTGAATACCACATCCTTCAAAAGTGAAAAACCCTTTGTTGGAGAAGATCAAATAAATAGCTGCCTGTCAAAAACATGAAACCTGCAGTTAAGTACGCTGGTGGGTCGTTATGGTTTAGGGATAATTTTCTGCATCAGGACCTGGTATATTAAACTTTATCGATGGCACCATAGATCAGCATATGTATCTTAACATTTTAAAAGAAAGTTTGCTACTTTATAAGCAGAAACTTTCTCTTGGTAAAAACTTTTATTTTTACCAAGATAACGACCCTAAGCATAAGGTTTACAATGTGCGATCTTGGTTAATTTATAATTGTCCACATGTTATGGATACACCTGCCCAGAGTCCAGACATAAACACAATTGAAAATCTGTGGAGATTTGAAAAGAGCTGTTCAGAACGGATTGGGCAAAATTGAACCAAGTTTTTCGCAAAAACTTTCGCAGTATGCCAAATAGATTGAAGATGGTGATAAAAACAAAGGCATGCATACCAAATATTAATATTGAACAATTGCAAAATTATCTTTAATTTAAATGTGGTGTACGACTTTGACGTACAAATTACTATTATTCTGTTATTGTTAAAAAAAAATTTTTTTTTGATACTAACTTGAAGTTTTTATGTTTCGTTAAATTACTTATAAAATGAACTAATAAAATATAAACACTTTTATTTTTTAAGCTGCAGGAGTTTCGCTTAGAGCTACTGTATAAATGAATAACAAATCATTTATTTATCTTGTCGAAGGGGAATCCATTACTTTCAAAACTTTATATTTTAATTTTTGGCAAACTTTGGTAAATTTAAAGCGTAGCGATTTGGTAATATGAAGTTTGGTTTTTGTTGCTAAAATTTTATTGTTAGGTTATGTATGAAATATATAAATGAATAGCAAGTTTTTACTTACCTTGTCAAATGCGAATCAATTATTTTCAGGACTTAAAATTAACTTATATTTTAACTTTTGGGAAATTTAAAGTAAAACGAGAATTTTTGTATCAAGTACGTCTTTTTTGCAACAAACTTTAAAACATTACTTTATAACCAAAATTTTGCAAACTTTTCTGTCCTCTACATATTTGCTTAAATTGAAAATGAAACGATTTAGACATTCGCACTAGGAATGATATTATATCAGCGACAACGCCTTTTTTGCAACAAACAACGCTGTTATCGAAATGATCACATCACAAATTTTTTGCTAAGGATCTCGCTGAAAATATTGCTAACGCATTAGTTGAAAAACGTAAAATATAAAATATAAAGTAATAAAAAGTACTGAAAACGTCGCGGGGGTACTGCGGTATTTTTGAGATGAAAAAGTACTGAAATAAGTACCAAAGTACTGAATTTTTCAACACTGCTGTGCAATGCTCAGCGCCTGTTCACAGACAGACAAAGGAATTTATGTTATCAATTTGACTCCTTTTAGTTTTTCACTAAAATTAATATACATTTTCTTTAAGATATTATATGTTTGTTTTGGCATATCCGAGATTTTGAGATGTAGTTTTAATTAAAATTGTAATTAATTGGGCGTGGCACAGGAAATTTTTCCCTATTTATTTATTTTTATTATTGCTTTTTATCATTTGACTTTTTTGTTTTGTTATTGTTTTAATTCTTAGTGATAACTATTAATTGTAGTTTCCTTTTACTTTATGAGTTTCACTATACAATATTGAATTTTCTTGGTGTTTCTGTTTTGCTGACTATATTTTTTTTTAATTTTTTGTTAACATAAATATAAACACTTGTCACAAATTCTTTTATATTTTGGTTTTGTTGCTGTTTTTATATTGGTTCGTTTATATGTTCATTGCACTATAAGATTTTTTATCAAATGTTTTTACACTTTTTTGTATGTGATTGTCTTGTTTGCAGTTTTCAGTTTTCAATGATTTCGGTTTTTCCTTGATTTTCAACATTAAACATTTTAACCAGGGACTGAAAATAATTGTTATTTTTTCATTTAGAAAAAAAGGTTATGCAAATTTCCCTTTTTTTTTAGGAATTTTTAACCGTTATAATGAGATGTATATTATTTTGGTCGCCGCAACCAATATAAATGACAAATATTTTTTTTTGGTTATGAATAGCAGTTATAACAATCGAAAAAAAATGGTTGCCAATAACCATTATCAAAAATAGTTTAACATTTTGGTAAGTGTATTGCTGTCAATTTGGACAGATTTTTTAAAAACAATTTTGCGCAAGTTACCGTTACTTATTACTGAGCACATATATATGAATTTTGTTTTTGGATTTCCATTCTTCATGTCTAAAATATTGAATAAAGTATTGGAAATTGGATATTCCAACAACACATTTCCAACTGAACAGTTGTAAAATATTTGAATTTCCAGGAAAATTAATCGTTATATTAAAATAATATTATGGGTAGAAAACGGAACGTCATAATTCGTGAGTTTTTCCATTGTAATGAAAGGAAAAGTGAATCAACATGCAAATACTGCGCTGTGATACTTATCGGAAATCTACTAATTTAACTAATTTAAGGAGACATATGGTGGCTAAACATAATGAAATTTATCAACAGGCCAATGATGAATACGAAGATACTGAGTCTACAAGTGATTACGATAATGAATTAAAATTTTCCGTCAAATGTTTTTAAGTATCTCACGGAACAAATATTTAAAGGGGTAAATATGACTCCCATTACTTCGCACAGTATCATGGTACCCGTAAATGAAGAAGTATTAAGGTTAAAAAACATATAGCAAAAAAATTATCGAGAAAAATTATATCCTTTAAAATGGACAGTGCAACCCGACACGACCGCTCAGTTTTTGGAGTTAATGCACAAATAATAGATAAAGGGAAAGTAGAAATTTTAACATTATCTATAAAAGAAATTTGTGTGCCGCAGACTGCTGTAAATCTGAAAGCAGAGGTTAAAGAAGTTTTAAGTGAATTTAATATTTCAAAGAAGCAAATATATACCATTACTACTGATAATGGCCGAAACATGCTAAAGGCAGTTGATTTGCTGGAAGAATCTACACATGAAGAGAATAATTCCCAAAGTGATTCTGAGGAATCAGTAGTTAATCTTGAAAAATTGAAAATTCTTTTAAAGCAGAAAGTAGAAATGTATTTTCTGTCAAATGTGCAGCTCACACATTACAGTTAGTCGTTAAAGATTTTCTGAGAAATACTGGCGTTAATATAGTTGTTGAAAAAGCGAGACAAGTAGTGAAAACTTTAAGAAAGCCGAAGTGCAGGTAAATCTCCATTAAAAAAAATAGAAATATTCAGCTTTTAATGATTGAAATTTGTATTCGTTTTTAAATTCATAATAATGTTTCACATTTTTTATACTTTTCTTAAAAAGGAAAGTAAAAAATTTTGTTTGAACGTATGATTAACATATATTAGTAAAAATTTTGTGGCTATAAAAAGTAAAAACCTCAACATTGTTCTTTAATCAATAGTCATATATTTTGTTAAACATATTGAACTTGTTTGCATTTCAAATTGTTATTTTCATAGACAAGTTTTGCAAATCCTTCAACTAGGCAAACCTGCTCTAGATGTTCCAACGAGATGGGGCTCAACATTTACAATGTTAAAAAAAATTATCAAAATACCGGGAAATTTCTAATGAATATTTGAATCGATCACTGCCTGATGAAGAATGGAATGAACTAAATGATTTATTAGTTATTTTGAGCCCCGTCCATGAAAGAACTCTTAAGTTACAGCGTGAGCAGCTAGTTTTAGGCGATGCTTACAAAGCGTGGTTTAAGCTTAAGGTAATATTAGAATCTTTAAACACGGATGTATCATTCACAATTTTAAATTGTATAAGAGCGAGAGAGCCACACTTGCTTAACGCAGAAAGTTCTTAATGCTGCCATATTTTTGGATCCATGTTTCCGACGGTTGCTTCCTCAAAATAAAAAGCAGGAAGCGCAACTACATTTAAAGAAGTTGGCAACACAATTTAATTAATTGAAGCAGGTTTGTGAGCGTCGACACTAAACTTTGCCTTTAATGATGCATTTATTTCATTTTTAGAGCAATATACATCCTCCTCAAGCCATACAGCGTTGTACACAGCGTTGTAATTGACGAAACGTCAAATGCAAGCACTTCCTCGTTGGTTCGTCAAAGTTGACGAAGCTTGAAGTTGACTCATCGTCAGATAAGACAGAAACCGTCTATTCACAAACACTAGCTCAAACCTTTATTCAAACCGACAATTACAGGGAGAGAAGGATTGATGTCGAAGCCGACCTTTTGCAATATTGGGAGGAAAAAAATATACGCTCCCGTTCATTAAGCAACTGGCAGATATTGTTCATGGCGTTCCAGCAACACAAGTAAGCGTTGAGCGAGCTTTTCTGCATTGAGACTGACTAAGTGATCTTAGATGTAACTTGTCTGACGATACGTTGCGATCACTTATGTTCGTAAAACTGAACAATAAAAACCTAGCACCATAAGTACTATTTAATGAAATGTAGAATTCTTTAATTCGTTTTTTGTACAAATAAATATAATTTAAAAATTAGTTTAATTTATATATTTATTCATAACAAATAAACATTCCTTTCAAAACTGAAATTTGGTTTTCTTTCCTTCCTTCCTTTTCACAATTAATTAGATCATCTATCATCTAAAATGACCAAAAAAAATCGATAATGGTTATTGGTAATCAAAAAATTTTTTGTTTGCTATAACGGTTATTCGTAACCAAAATAAAAATAAATCTCACTTAAATTGGTTACATTGACCAAAATTAAACATATCTTAAAATAATGGTTAAATACAACCAATATTTTTATTTGTAAATTTTAACAGTTAAATGAGAGTTTTTCGCCATTTTTCTTATAACCGTTACGTCCCTGATTTTAACAAATTCTTTTTATTTATTGTTGTTGTTGAGAAAAACATTGTTTAATTGAAATCACTAAATAATTATAACCTTGAAGCAAATGTCAACTGTAATGTTAACATTGATGGTGACGTGTCACAATCATATTGGCAAGCTGTAATCCGTTTTCTTATATACTTATCCGTTATCCTTTTTAATACTTTTCTATAAATTACATATCGACGCCTCAATTCTATAACGTTCTAAGTGTACTTAGAACGTTTTTAATGTTTTTGCATTTTTAAATTCTACGTTCTCTAACTTAAATACTGTCAAAATTTGGTTAAGATGCGCCGATCCGTTCAGAAGTTATAGGGAAAAATCTTCTTAGAATACACATATAGTCGTATGTCGCGTGAAAGCTTTGAGAGCTCATAACTCAAAACACACTTTTTCGACTTAGAATGTTATCGAACGGAGGCGTCGATATGTTAATGTATTATCTATATTATTTTGCTAAATACTTTTATCAAATACACATTGAATTAATCAATGAAATGAATCTTACTTTTAAGTTGTTCTTTTGATTTTTATTGTATTTTGTTTCGTTTTATTCTTTAAGCAACACATTTATATTTATTTTTTTAAATTAAATTCAAATGTTGTTTTCGTTTTCTATTTTATTTTTGTGTTGTATGTGTGTTTTCTTTTATGCTGTTCTTATTATTCTTAAAATTTTTTTCACATTCCTTCTCGTTTATTGCCAGGATGGCAGGATCGCCATATAATAATAAAAACTCAGTTTAGTAATCTTTAATATTTACTTTTATTTTATTTTAGGGAACAGCCGCTTGTGCGACAATGTTTACAATGTTTATGATAATTTAAAGCTAAACACAAAGCTAAATTCTTAACTACTTATTTACTGCGTGAGAAAATGCTGAGACGGCATTTTAGACGCAGTCCCAACAAATAGTGCAGTGTAGACGATAACAACACAAGAATGTGTCGATATTAGATTGCATACAGAAGGTATGGCAATCTAGACTAGTCAAACACACTACAATAATACTATTACAAAAAAAATATTTTTTCTCGTAATCAGTGCATTAATAGGCATCGTATGGGAGGTATTGTATAAATTTTTCTTTAAATTTAAAAAATTATTGGGCCATTTTTGCATTAAAAATAACAATAAATAAAAAACCGGTTTCTTAAAAAATGCAATTTTTCAAATTATGCGGAAACCGGTTTAACAAACAACCAAGTTTTTTGAATACTCTAAGTCCTAAATATAAATGCACTCAATTTGCCCGTTTTTCGCCCCTTTCCCCCTTTTGGCCCCCTTTTGGTCCAACTTTATAAACGGAAGACCTCCAATAGCTATTTGGGAAACTTAACCAAGCCAAATCGTAAAAAAATACCTTTAAAACAGATAAAATACAGCATTTATGCATAATGTACTAATTTTTGCCCATTTTTTCTCCCTTTGTCCCATTTTTTCTCCCCTTTTGGTCAAAATTTTGAAAAGATTTATAGCCTATACCCTGCACCGACAAAAGCTCTATCTATATCCCAAATTTCAAATGGCTCCAGGCGTTCAGGCGTGGTTAGCTAACAAACAAAAAACTTACAGAAAGATTTATAATATATGTATATATGTATTAGGATTAGGATGTACAATGTACATACAAATAATATTTGTGTTGGCGCCGAATAATAGAAATTTTTTCAATAGTCAGCAGCTTTGATGAGATCACGTTAAGTAAGACAACCAAGAAGTAAAAAAAAAATTAAAAGTAAATATTTGTTAACAATATTCTTATTTAAACATTTTTTTCGTTTCAAGCTAAAAAAAGTACGCTCAAATGTAAAAAGTAAAATACTTATACGTATTGTAGAAATGAATTTTTGAAATAGAGGTTAAAGAAAGTTAAATACCGATACTACAAATGAACTTTTAAAACTATTTTATAGAAAAGAGGCTATATTAAGCCTTCGATTTATGTTGTGAAACTTTTTAATTATTGTAAGTTTCCTGTAATGTTATGTATCATCTACACAAGTTGTACAAATTGATCAAGTTGAACAGTTGAATAAAAATAAAGAAAAATTTGATATTCGTTTGACAACATTTCAAACAAAAAAAATTAATTAAAGTGAAAAAAATACTGGAAGTGTGGAATATTAAAAGCAATCCTCATAAAAATAACAACGTTAATGCAAAAGCTTTGAATGTTGATGCCACAAGAATAATTTATAAATAAATACGTACACACATAATTGGTCATTACAACCATTCAGTCAGGATTACTTCTCACACCACTTATGTTGTGTGTGTTAATTTTATACATGAGTGGCTTAAAGTTGTTTAAAGTCGACCCCGAACGACAGATTTTTGAGAAGCTTTTCATGGCAATTTTTATTTACTCTCAGATTTTTTACCAGAAATCTGCTAAGAGGAAGTCGCCGAAGAGATTTTTTTTAATTTTGTTTTGTTGGAGATGTCTGACATGGGGGTTGAACCGTGGCCTCACGTCTAATAAGCCTACACTCTACCTACTAGGCTGTTAATTATAACTGTTTTTAATGAAATTACTTGTTAGTTATAATAATAATCAATAACAGAGAATTTAAACAGCAAAAAAATAGTCTACTGTTAATGACTATTTGAAGAAACTAGATAAACCTTCTTAAATAAGGATATCGAAGCTGTTTAAGGTATGAAGAATTCTTTCCAAATTTGTAATGACTTATTATATATGTTACACTTTTTTTTAACAAATATTAAAATACAGAAAATATTTCGTTTAACATTTTATTTTTCTTTTTGTTACAAGAATTATGTTTAATTTAAATTTTATTAAAACTATAGAAGAAAAAAATCTGAGAGCATATGAGGAACATATTCATTGTTGACTAAAGTCACTATTGTGCGCAAAGGTTCCATGTTGGGTTGATTGGAATGAAGAATAGAATGTGATAGAAACTTTTGCAATACGAAACAGGTCAACGCTAACAACAGTGTAACTGAAAATCAATTTTATGACCTGAAAAATATGATTCACTCTTCTATCAATCGCCCACAATAAAAGAAAATTCGAAATATTTTACGGAAGGTGCAACAAAAACGAACTATATAAGAAGATACTACTTTATAGTTGTCTACAAATTATTCTTCTACATAATTGAATAAGTGGTACGAATCATTATCGCGAAGGTATAGAAAATGATACTATTTACATGGTCATATTTAAAGCGCCCATTTTAATATTTTCTGCTCAAATATTTCAATGAACATTAGTGAACACAGTGCAACTCACACCACCATTAAATCATCTCCATATTCCAAGGTGGTTTTGATGTTTTCGTATGCAGTGTTATCCACACGAATCGTCTACCAACTGATCAAAAAATGTTATATTTATAATTGTGTGTAAATATAAAAATTAGAAGTCATTTGACTTATTAACATACATATTTTGAGAAATAATTTAAACGTGGTTTTATATCATTTTCCGATATGAAAGGTGTCTTACATAGAAAACATGTCTTGCATTCGCACATAAGCAGTAAATTCCATATGATTTGTGCGTTTAATAAAACGTTTTTATGAATTCGAATATTTTTTGCTTTTAGAGCGGCATCCATTCGATTTTGTAGCCAAAAAATCATCAGTCATTTTTGCTCGACCACACATCGAGTTGATCATAAATGTCTAATATTTTTAGATTACATTCCTGCAAACTTTTGCAATCATATGCAGTTCAACAATCAGCTCTGACATCAATATGAATTTTTTGCCAGTTTTGTTATTTCGCTCATTTTGATTATAATTTGTATGTTCCATCAAATCGAATAATTTCATAATTTCATTATCTATTTATTGTATCCTCAAAGAAGTGAACAAACAATAAGTGTTCAAATTTTAAGTTGAGAATAAAAAAGAATATTAGTCCCGGTCAACACCAGGTATAAGTTCTGCTTCCAAAGCCGGCACTCTAGGATGTTGCGAGCTAAGGGATTTGGGTAAAATATGATCTTTTTCGGATACTTCCAATTTCCATGTTAGATAATTGTCAGAAAGAATCCAAGATAATGCACGAAGGTGCATGTTTCTATTCGTAATGTTGCCAGAACACGTACTAGTTCACTAACTCTTATTTTCCGCTGGTTTTACCATTTTTCAGTTGAAATATTTGTTCATTGTTCGAGAAGTTTCGTGTGGATTCTCGTGTGCAGTGTCAGCAGCAGCGGTAGAAAAGTGCGTATGACTGCTCATCGGCATATGCACGCAAAAATTTGGGCGAAATATTGTTAGGATAATTTAGCTTAAACTTATTTATTTATTAAGGTTATATAGGCTTTTATACAATCCAAAAACTTATATTCTATCTTAATTATAATTTGTCACAAAGATTTAAGTCAAGTTATATATGTAAGTTGATTTTAAAAACCCCTTGACTTTCTCAAAATCATGTTCACTTTCCAGGATTTCAATTCCGTTTATTTTGATCTTAACTCGATGTTTATGAAATAATCTTCAAGAAATATGTGAAAAACATTCAGATTTTGACCGCAATCACAAAGTGGTGGTGTATTCTTTTCAGTAATATGTTTATGAGAGAAGAAGCAGTGACCGACCAGTCTCTCTCTCAGTCTTGTAAATTTAATCCAATCTTTTCTAGGTAAAATATGTTTAGGGAATTTAGGTAAGATATTAGAGCTTAAACTTATATATCAGTCCTTCGTGTTAAATTCTGACGGAAGCCCCCGAAACGTCGATAAAAATAAAGTAGCTAATGGGTTGTAATGACCAATTATGTCATGTTAGGTTTACTACATGGTTGAGTTAAAAGTATTGTGGAGTTGAAGTTCTTATACACCTAAATACATTACATACATATGCCTGGTATTCATTCTAATTTTATTGTTTTATATTTTCACTCAAACTCATGGCAATTTGAAAATTTCTAAAAAAACGTTTAATTTTTGTTGAAACTTTAAATGAAATCCAAATCAAATACCCAATCAAATATTTAGCCATACATACGCATTCAATTTTGTTTTTACAATGATGTGAATCTATATTCGCAAATTTATTTAATTAATTTCTAGCTCCTGAGATAAAACCATGAATTGTTTAAAAAAAGATTGAATTAAAATGAGAAAAATTACTTGGCGTTTGTATGTTTGCATTGGTGTAGAGATAGGTATTTCAGCAATTAAAAATATTTTAAATTTTTCTAGTTCTCTTTCATACACAAAGATTTTATAACAGAAAAAACCAACCCCATTGGGCAATTAAAATAAGAAAACGATGTTAATTAGAAATCGAAAAGTGATTTGCAATATTCAATCCTTTCACGCAAAAGTTTGTAAAATATAATGCGTAGTTGTTATTTGTAGTGTTAATCTTTAACATGTAATTTAATTAATACAACATTTTAAGATAACTTGTGAAACTTGAATACACAACCCAGAACCATTTATTGTTGTAAGAAAACAGTAGGCCTGAATTGAGGTGGTAGCTCTAAAAATGTGTACGGCTATACAACTACTTATATAACCAAATTAACTAACTTTTGAGAAAAGGAATCTTCAAACTCGGCTTGAGCGTATTATACTCCAAACCACTGTTTAATGACCTGGCTACCACCAGACATGTTAGCCGTACAAGTGGCTGCGAGCGTTACAGTGAGACTGAGCGCATTAAGATTATAGAAGTACAGGAGCTATTGTCATGTCAAAGTCGTGGGTACGCTATCGGCTAAACGCTGCGTTTTACACTTGCAAGGCAACGTCGTTTAAGTTTTTACTTATGATCCAGATCACTCAATAAAGTGGAAGGAGGAATCTTTTAAGAACACAGAAATAAACAAATAACCTCCCAAAAACTTCATACATTGGCAAAGGTAAGATAGGATAATGAGCCCACTTATACAGACACCAGACAGATATAACCCAACATGGATATATATAGAACAGAATTTGATTCCATATGCGAACCTCATAGCAATGATAACGTGTCATTAGTATCTGATTGTTCACGCCAGAAGACTGGCAATAACTCATAAGGACTTCTGTAGAAGCTGCAACGACAAGGAAGAAGATGAGACTAGAGAACATCTTCCCTGGTATTGTCCGTCGCTTAGGCAGAATTTTTTGATACTCAGAAATTTTTGACAAAGCCAAAGACGGTTGTAGGGAGATACCAACCAGAAGTTACAATTATATTACGAAATCAGTGTTACAATAGGACTATTGGAATGAATTGAGCTGTGCTCACTGACGCCGCTGCCAGTTTAACATAACTTTAACTTAATCTTAAGACTACTACTACTGTCGGTAAGAATAGTCTTCAGACATTTTAAAATTCTGATTTATAAACTTACATACCAGTATATACATACGTATTAATGCCAATTTAACTCTTTAGTAAGGATTACGTGTGATTATTATTTGTGAGTGGCCAGACCTATTGTCTGACGATGAATTGAGTCTACAAATTTGAGATGATCTAGGCTACGACGCTTTCGAAAAAGCGACTGATAACCCGACTGATAACCCGAGCAGTATATGTTTGAATCCGGTTTAACATAAAATTTTCAGTATAGCCATCGACTTTTAAATATTGTGAGAGTTCAATTTCTAATAAGCAATCCATTTAGGAATTCCCCTGATCTTCAGAAAGATCGACTCCAACAAACATCATTTAATTCTAAAACAAGGCAAATAATAATAATAAGAAGACGGAGAACGGATTCTTCATGAAAGCCTTCAGGAGTGATTTTCTATAACACTATCCAGCAAAAAAAAATATCATATTCATCTGGTCAAGTTTGCAAAAACGAATTTTGCACTAATAAACAGGATGACAAGTCGGCCATAAGGTAGTGCTTGCAGCAGAAGTTCGATCGTGTAATAGATGCTTAAGAGTACAGATATATGTGAAGAAAAAAAGGTGAAGGCTGCATTAAAAAATCTAGAACAAGTGGTCAAACTTTATTGAAAGTATTGGCCTAAAGTTTAATAAAAAAAAACCTAACATCATCATCTTAGCGTGCTGTACTACGAGACATATTGTAAGGCTGACGTTAATTACTTATCAGGTCTGAACTGTTATATGAGCCATAAATTAGCAGCCGTCAGTACTCCTTATAGTTGTTGTTGCATTTACAAAGAAAGAATAAAGACACATAAACAAAAAATACAAAGGCAGCAAGGAGAGCAAACACACAACCTTCTTGTGAGTATTGTATTGTGTTTGTACGCGAATCATACTTATTTTGTGATTCGTGTATACGATGAGTCATGGAGAGTCGAAATCAATAACATCATGCGTATTGTTAAGTATGAGTACCATGAGTATTTCAAACTTTGAATATAAGTAGTATGAGACATTAAAATAAGTATGAGTGCGTATAAGTATCAGAAATTATAAGTATGATTCGAATCTACTCATCGTTCTGAATACTCATTGCTGACCTATACACGATTAGTATATAGTCAACCTTAACCCAATTTAGGGTGATGGTTTTTTCAATAGTTACAAAAAATGCGAAGAATCTTACGACTGCCTAATTTCCACCCATATTTTCCCTTAATGTCATTCCCTCTCCTGCAAAAAAACTTGACATGTCGTACGCAAAGTACCTCTTAACTGACCTTTACTAAGCACAAAAGGATTGCCCACAAGATTTCAACTCGTCAGCACTAGCATAGCATTAACTTTTGTTTATAAACATTAGCACATGGATGCATAAAGTAGTAATAATTATGATATACGAGTACATACAAACATATTTTTGTAATGCTCGTACTGTGGAAGGATAAAAATTTATTAATCAATTTTGCTTTCCAGGTGTGGATATGCGATGCATATGCATGAGTGGGGTATTCAAGTAAACAAGTGTAAAAGTATATAACAATCCATTTTTGTATACTTTAACAAAGTCCTTTGGGCTCTTGCAGTGGAGTACAAACATATGTATCTCGAACGAAATATATAGAGAACATAAAATCTAAAAAAATGCAATCAAATGATTCTTTTCTTATCTACATACCAATCACACCTAGCAGGTCTGTATATCAGAAACTAAAATGGGTGGTATGGAAGGCAATTCATACCGAAACATAAAATTTTTATGTTTTTTTCTACATTTTTTTTTAATAGAAAACCATGAAATTCTCCAGATACAGAAAAATGCACTGAGAGCATCTACCCGCTCTCAGATAATAATCAAATATCGATGTCGGACTACGAAACTAGGGTTGTATAGTTAATGAATTTTGAAATCTACACAGCAACCGACCGCATATAGGGTAAATGTACCTAATGTCGGCATGTACCAGTAGTCGGCAGTTTTTGTAAAAAATGCAAATAAATAAGAAAAGCGACCATTATTTATTAAAGTTAAAACTGATTTTGGTAGAAAAAATAGTTTTCTTTTCTTATGAAATGAGTAAATTTGAGTGGGATGAAGAATTTTGTCAATTTTTCTCGAAAACCTGACGTGATGGAAAATTTTTGAAACCAGATTCGTGTTCAGCGCACAAAATGTCTTCGGAAACACCTGGAGCAATCTTATTTGCAAAACCCATGTAGGGCTGTGTTATTAATATCATCTGATAAGGAAAGCTTTGCGATTATAATTTTCGATCCAAAATAAAAATAATTACATAATTGTATTACAGTTTCTGCCATTTTTATAGTACCGGTTGTTGTTTAAAACAATTAATCTTAATTTTATTGTTGTTTCACCTTTGAGAGTTGATTAAAGCAAAAAGGAGAAGAAAATAAAACAGCAATAAACTCTCCAGAGTCTAGTTTCTGTTAATTGCTCTTGAGAGAAAGTTTTTGCCATTCAGTGTTTACACTTCCAGTTTTTATTTCTGTGTTAATTAACATTGTTTTAATATTTTGTTTTTGTTTTCAACAGTTGTTTTCTATTCATTCTAATCCCTTTTTATTCTGCAATTATTCAATCGCTTTAGCCTTTTCCTAACGGCATCTGATGCTCTGGCATTAGGTTGTTCATTATTGTCTGGCTCGTTACTGTGTTAAGCTGAAGTATCATTGTTGCTGCTTTTATATGAAAAATAAAGACAACAACAACTTTAATAACAAAATACAAAATACCCCGCTTTGCGTCGTTTCGTTTCGCGATTTTCGGAGTTGCGTCGCTGCTGATTTAATACTAATTTTCTCTATGCCTTGTTAGATTTTCGAAGCTGCGTTGTTTTGAAAATTTAATTTTTTTTAATTTTTTGAAATTTTTTTTCTAAAAGATGTCACGACTTTTGTTCCTAATTGCGCCATGCCATCAAAACACGGGGATTCTCTTACTTACTGAAAGTAAACGCAATTTTAATATTTTTATTTTCACATCGTTTTTCTAATTTTAGAGTTCAGTTTTCAGTTTCAAGTGTGTTGTGGTTTTTGTAAGTAGAATAATAAATTTTTTTTAAATTTTCACGAGGTGTTTCTGTTTACAAAGAAGGTAAGTAATTTTCCATTTTTTTTTCTTTTTTTTTGTTTTTGCAATAAAATTTTCCATAATTTTTTTTGTTTACTTTGTTGAATTTTCTTCTTAAAAAGTAGTGTTTTCGTAACCCTGGAACCTACATATCTTCGATCTTTATATGGTTTACTATAAAAAATCTTAATCTCTTTACGTCGTTTCAATTTGCGTAGTGTGTTTTTAGAACGTAACCACGACGCAAAGTGATGTATGGACGTAATTTGAAGCAATATTGTGAGATATTTCAAATAATCTATTGCGTCGCACCTGAAATATAATATTTGTGAACGGTATCTGCACATACGACATTACTTACACTTACATTATTTACGCTATCATTACTTCATTCATACATTACTTACACTATCTACTGCGTTATTTACTGTTTGGTACGACTTATGTACAGTACTCTATCCGGAAAATGAAAATCGTAACGTTGTAGTCAGTAAATCACTATATCGCACGATAGCTTGTTATTGCTCAAAATGGAAGAATTGGAGTTGAGGTCAATAAAGTAGCGCCAAGCACCACACAGCGTAACGTTCGTAACATATTAACAATTAAACACTAGTTTTCATTGGTTCACATTTTTTATGCGGTTAGTGTTCAAAACATAATTTTCTATGGGTATATAAGAAGTCTTTCATCAGAAGTACAATATAAAAGTGAAAATTTATATGTTTCATGGTTTTTTCAACTTTCAAAATTCAAAGGGTTAAAGAACAAAACGTCGCTACATTATTTTCTAAATTATGCTTAAAACCTGTGGTAGTGAGATTTTTATACAGGCTTTGTGTATTATTATATCTTCTCTACATATTATTGTATATTTTTTTCATATTTTCCGCATATTTGTTTTTATTTTATTGTAAAAGTAAAATTAATTGTTTCGCCATCACAACCCATAATCAAAAAACCTTAAGTTGTACGAGTCAGATCATGCGTCAATTAGGAAACTAATTTCAATGTTAACACAAGCAATTTCAAACAGTTGCGCGTCAGATTGTTTACTTCTGTTATCCTCTGACTTGTTATGGAATGACGAGTATAAAATACAGAAGTTTCTTTAGATCTCTAATATCTCGAGAGGGCAACTGAGTTATTGGGTCACAAGAAAAAATTCCAACGGTTGACAACTTTTGAGTGCTCAAAAATTGACCATATTTTTTTTTTATTTCCGATTTGGACGTGGTCCTACTGACAAATTAAATCTAGCGCCGCATTTGTTGTTATAAAGTCATTCCATTTAACATGATGTAAGAAATATTGCAATATAGAACATTTAAAAATAATCATGGAAGCCTTAAGAATTTTATTTTGGGAAAGCATTGTTTGTAAATCAAACTCAAATCGATTTTTGTGGGGCGCGTCTGTGAAACATCTGTATTGAAAAGTGAACTTAATGAACTTATACTTAAACCTAGCGAAGCTCATTCCAAACAGTCCTATAAAGTCATTAATAAATGCGAAATGAAGTGTTCCAACTATTTGGCTTCAGACGTCAGTATTTAACAAACCCTCCTAAACTAATATAATTTCATTACATATACCTTTCTCACGCATTCAACAGAGTGTGGCATAAACGACGAATAAGTAAATTGAAACTAAATTTTATTACATAAAATTAAGAATCTATTGGAAAGACATTTTTATCATCCGAAAGCTTATAAATGAAAGTGATTTTTTGAAAAGCGCACAGCGTGCTACATAACTACAGAAAATAATTTTCAAGATAGAGAAGTAGTTAATTTTATGGAAAAAATTCACAGATGTTGAAACCAGATACTACGAATAGTTACAATATACCAGCGTCAAAAATAAAACTTTGGAATCACATTTAAAAAGCTGCCATTTCAACCAAATCGCGTGTTTTGTAACATTATAGAACTATTGTGGCCACATTTTCCCAAATTAATGCACACAATTGTATTGTTAAATATATTCCGGATTTTTAGCCAGCATATACTTTACAAATTTTATTATTCAATTATTGAATCATTTTAGATGAGTATATAAGTTACTGAAATATTCGTCATTAATTTGTAAGTTATTTGTTAAATTTTTCGGATTTTGACGCAGGAATGATTGAAGATTCAAATACAAGTTCTTTCATAGTTACTTAATTTTTGTTCAATTCAATTTAATAATTAAAGTTTCCTATGTGCGGTGTGGTGAATTGCTGCATAATAACAGGATTAATATTTTAAAACGTTATAAGATTATAGTCTTTTGTAAAAAAGTTCTAAATATATGCGGACGCAAATCACATTTGGGGATTTTGTTTTGAAATAAAATAAACAAAAAGCCATTGTTTTTTAATAAATTATATACAAAGAGTGCATAAAATATCGTCAATAAATATTCATTTGAAAGACTTATTGACATTATGTGTGAAATATTTACAACTTCATTCAAATATCCTCCACGGCTTTTCTAGGTAGAAAGCATCTGAAATGTCCAATTTTCCATATTCCTGTCGTATAAATCTAAATTAGACCGATGATATGAATTATGTTCGCTTTGATCTAAACGGATCAAATCGCCCAAGAGACTATTCTGCCAACACACGTTATTGCCTCGGGTTAGACTACTGGCCCAGGCGCAAAATTCGACAATTTGTGGCCTGCGCAAGACTGAAGCGACGCGAAATCGACTGCTTCGAATTCTCCTGCACACTATCACGGACAAAAAGAATAATAAAGTTTATTCGTTTTTATGTTCTTAGGCAATGATATTTCTTTAAAGTAAATTAGTTCAAAAATAAAATTTTTCCATTTATTTAAATCTGTTTTTAGCCAATAAAAGAAAGTTTAAACAGCAGATATTGAAAGCAATTAGTTACATTTTAAGTAAAGCATATTTTGTAAAGTAGTTGTCCGGTAGATAGTGAGACGTGTGATCGGAGTTCAAGTCCTATGTCGGACATCTCGAACAAAACGAAATATAAAAAATAGTTCTTCTGCGATTTCTTCTTAGCAATATTCTGAAAAAAACTCTGAGAGTAAATAGAATTGTAATGAAAAGTGGCAACAAAGTTTATATGAGAAGCTCTTTGTAATCCTGTCTACTGTTTAAACTTTTTACATAAAATTATTGCTCAAAGCTTTTTGAGCAAGAATTGCTAAAAACTTGGTTGCTGAGCATGGGATTCACACACTTCCAAACGAGAAGAAGGGGAAAAAGCAGAAAATGAAGGCAATAAATAAGAAGGACGAAAGATTGGCAATTTCAAAATTTGTATATTAATTTTATTAAATTTTTTATTATTATTGTTATTTCGTATTATAAGTAATAAATAAAATATTGAAATAATATTGAAAAATCTTATTCTTGAATTAAAAAATAATTTTTTTGATAGATATCCCGCTCGCCCCATTAAGCGATTATAAAGGCCTTAAAGGAAATTGTATAAGCTTTCTTTTGAGCAAAAAAATGGGCCCATTTTGAAAAAAAATTAAAAAAAAATTAATTAAAAATAAATAAAAAAAAATTTTTTTAAATTAAAAAAATAATTTTTGGAAAGATTGAAGAAATAGCTATCTAATATCCTTTGGAAAATTTTTGCTAGGACCAATAGGTGAAAAGCTACACACATTTAAAAAAAAACCCTGTATGATCAAAATGCCCAATTTTGACCCCCTCTAACTCCGGCAGTCCTTGACTGACAGGTGCAAATTTCATCCAAATCGGAAGACATCGATTTTTAAAATTGGATCACTTGACACGAAATTGCCCATACATATTAGCTCTTAAAACCACTCGTCAGCCAGCGAATGGAAAATTAATTTTAATTCTATACAGTTTAGACTACATACGACCCACTATTATTATTTGCTTACTAATATGGTTAACTCGTAAAACGTGAAATATGTGCTTTTTTATGTTTTATTGACTATCGTGAACGTGAACAATAGTTGAAAGCTCTCAAATGTGAACTTAAATTTAAGAAAAGGAATTGTTCTACCCCTATCATGTTATTTTCGATTTCGATTTCCTGCAAAAAAATTAATAAAAACAACAATTGTACGGATTTAATGCCAGTGATGGCTTAATGCGGAAATTTAAGCAAAGGTACGGCATTAGACTGCTGAAAATTTATTGACAAAAACTATCTGTGCAGACGCAATTAGTGGATCAATTTAAATTAAAATTGAGAAAAAAATGAAAGACCAGCAAAAATGCAAAGACCAGCTTTACCACGCTGATGAGTCTAATTTGTGATGACAAAATACATGTCTCCCCTGTGGAGAGTCTGCTCCATGTGCGAAAATTCAGAAGGAACGCCTTACCTTTGTGTCACTCAATTTCTAAAGTAGTATCAACAAATTGATGAAACGTAATTAAAAGAAAAAAGAAAATAATAAAAAAAACCAATCGGAAACCTGAGAAAAGGCGATAGCATGAACACTTTTTGTTCTTTGTTTCTGCGAGTTCATTGTATTTTTATTTAATATTTTTTATTTTATACACACATACTATGTATCGCACTTTACCTATGAACAGTGTTGCCAGTAATATTTTTAAAAAACTTTTTATTTCTGGGAAAAAAACTTTTTTTTTATAAAAAAAAACTTGTTTTCTACAAAAGTATCAACATTTTTAAAGGAAACACCGGAGAACGGTGCCCTCTATTGGTGTTTCTTTGCTACTTATGCCCGGGACGAATAAAATACACAAAATTGTATATAAAAATATAAATATTCCGTGTTATTGTTGAATTTATTGAAATTTTGAATTTTTCGAAAAAACTTGTTTTGTTGGAAAACAATTTTAATGAAAACTTTTTCGCATCTCAAAAAACATCTCAAATGGCAACGCTGCCTATGAAGAATATTAACAAGTACGACGAAAGTAAAGTGAAAATAAATAAAATTTCAGTACAAACATCAAAATTTAACAACCTTCCGTTGTCAAAGTAGCGGACCGCTAGTGCAACGAAACAGCCATATGTGTATATTTACACATGTACATACATATGTAGTGTTCATGTACACATGTAGCTTCTATCGCAAAGTTATTAACCATAAAAACTTTAATAAAAAAAATATTGTGTTTGTTTGTTTTTATCTTATTGGTTATAAAAGCTTACGTACATATATGTTCCATTTTTAATTTTTTTGGATGTGTGTGGTTATTGATGGTTGTAATGATATTCAAAAAGCAACGCAGCCAAAAGCTGACAGTTGGAACGAGCAACCAAAAAAGTTACGTACGTAAATGTCTTACAGTTTCACTTATTTTGTTCATTCTTTCAATAATTAAAGACGACGAAAAATGTATTATGGAAACAACATTGTCATCATACAAACAGTAAACACACGTCCACATATATGTCTAAAAACGTATGATATTTTTTTTTTTTTAATGTATGGCGTATAAAATATTATGTGTTGTTTTGTATGCAAACTGTTTGTCTTATTTGAAACGTGTAAAGTAGCCCCGCCACGATCAAACTGATTGGATCAAATTGTCATTTTTGTGGTTGTATTCGTAAAACTGAACTAACACGTACAGAAAACTGACCTCACACGTACAGGCTGAGAAGAGTTTGAAGAATATCAAAATAGTTTTGATTTTCGCTACCTGCTCTGCAGAAAATTGAAGCAAATTTGATGTGTGTGCGGGCAATTGCTTCAAATTTCATTTTTCTTCTGATTTCGTAGCAGTAACATCACGCGAAACAAAGAGTTGTTTCGCGGGTGTTTCGAAAGTGTGTAGCAAAAAAAAATTATGATAAAAAGTAAATGTTTTGTTATTTTTTATGTAGTGTTGTTTTTATTTATGAAATTTATGACACTTCCATTATTTTTATAAACTTGGTTTTGTTTAATAAAAATTATTTTAATTATAAGCCGAAAAAATTAAGTCCATAATTTATTTTAATTGCTTTTATGTTATATTTTAAAATCTTGTTTATTTCTCAACAAGTTTCTATAACAATGCGACCAATTACTCGTTCCGAAATAGCGCTGACAAATTTTAAATCAGAAAAGGAATTGCCTGTAGCAAGAAAACGCAATGTTATAGATAGACGTTGATTCAGAGAGATGGCGTCACGCATTTGAATATCGGGCCAACCAACTTTAAAAGTTCTTCATATGTGCCTTCAGCCATCCCTAAAAAGTTTCGAAAATCATTGGGAGAACTCAACTTGAGTTCATTGAGAAGATTTTCGTGCGTAAATTCATCCCTTTCCTTCAACCATTCTTTCATATTTCATACAAAAAAACCAAAACAAGAAAATTTCCGATTAAAACCATGTATTGTTTTCTGCTTTATGACAATTTTTGGCAATAAAAAAACAAAAACAAAGCTATCTGTCAATAAAAAATCATATGTTCTTTCAGAAAAATTAAAAGAAAAATATTTAAAAAAAAACCAAAACAAGAATTTTTTCCGATGACACCATATGATGTTTTCTTCTCCACGACACTTAAGAAATGAAATTTGAAGGCTTAAATTTGATGCGTTGCTGTGCTAAGTCAAACAAAAATTACCAACACATATGCAAAATTTGATCCAATCTGTTTGATCGTGGCCGAGGCACTTAAGAAAAATATCAGACCTTTCGATAAATTACTGTCACCCTGTTTTAAGAATCTAAAGCAAATACAAAATTGCCTCTGTTAGTACTGAAAGTTAAACCATTTTATTTCGAACATTATTTGTAGAGAGATAACTAAACAAATTTTGAATTTTTGTGTGTTTATTTCATACTTTAGTCAGCTAAAGTATGCCATATTATCCTCACTAAGTCTATAGATTTAAAGACTTCAATAAGAGTACATTTTGCAATATTTTCACAACAGGACTCATGTATAAAAGTTGAAAACAAAATTTTATCGTAAGAATAGTCGAATCCATGTCTGATTTTATAATTTCAACACGTTTATTCTAAGTTTGAAATAATCGAAGATTCTAGTTTCTTTTGAGTACCATACGGTAAGCGAATAGGGCAGATGAGATCGATTTGGGGCTTAATTCAATTCAAATTTCTTCCAATTTGTTCTCTGGGTAGTATTGAAACCACAACCCGCAAACACACTGACAGGTTGTAACACTAACTGCTGGGCGACTGTGCCAATTTGCTGCAAAAGTGATAAATGCAAAATTAAGTTTTTACCTATCTGAGTGCGAATTGTATTAAAAGTAGCCTAATTGTGAAGCCACCTCTTTAATAATGTCATTGAGTTCGTATATTTTAAATTCAATTTAAATACCCTTATCAAATATTAGAGCATAACATAAGAGCGGTTGTATAGAATAGTTGCTTAATATTTCACTGCTAAACATCCGGTTGTTGATCAAACGACTTCATTCTTTTCATTCATAATACACTTCCTTTATAAAAAACACATACACCTACATAAATACCTCATCTGTTTATTTATTTACTTTAACGTTGTCTACGTTGTAATCGACAAAACTTTTCCGTATGCTAATGAAATAAATTTTTTTTTCTTCAGACGTCCAATTGCAAATGCTTCTTGTGAATGTTATTTGTGGAAAACGTCTTTTGCTATTTGTTAAATCATATTTTAAAGAGTTTGAATCGAACACCCCATCGAAAAAGAATATTAAAATTGTGAAAATTTTTTTTCAAAAATTTATTCATCTCTACACACAATTACAAATATTTAATACCTAAACGTACCTGTACAGAAATGTAGACGTTTGTGTATATACGAAAAAATATATGTATGTATATATATATGTATAAATTACATATGCATGTGCATTTGTAAATACATAAGGGAAATTGGAGCCAACATACAACATACATGTTGGATTTCAAGAACAACATTTTTATTTGTTTCATGTCCATGTTTAACGTGATACGTTTGATATTTTCATGATTTTTTCTTTTCGAGAATCTCATAAAAATTAAATAAAATTCTCACTTTAACGGTCATTGTTAGAAATTGCCGTTGACTAAAGGACATGGTGTACGAACAATTGTTTGAGCTAGTGTGTTTTTATAAATAAATATGAGTATGTAAATATAATACAAAATGCAAAAACAAAAACAAACAAAAAACAACTCGTTGTGTTCTATTTCTGATTAGTTGCTTTGCAAGGAGTCATAAGACTTTGGTAAAATATGCAAAATTACTGCCTATCATACACACACAAGGCACGCTATTGAACTGAATCTAAAAGGCAGGCCAGCATTGCAATGTTGACGTTACTAGTGTTTGAAGAATCAACTGACAATTACGATCGGAATGCTTTTGTTATGGCCCTGTGTTAGCTGTACGAATGAAAGGATGCAATATACATACATACATATGTGTACAGTTCGTACTCCATCAACATAAAACAATTGTCGCAAAAATAAGTGTATGTAGTTCGAATAAATTAATTCAAATTCCTACTTGAAGAGAGTTCCGACCGATATACTATGAGCGCCAAAATAAAGTATATCATAATTTTTTTTCTTTTGTGTTTTTTGTAAAAGTAAGCAGAAAGTCAATGTAATATATGGACAATGTTATGAGGTAATTATACTGATGTATTTTGTCATAAAAAGCGGTTTGATTTATATTTTGTTTCCGGTGTATAAGCAATCGGTTAACGGGCTATTTTTAAACTTCCATATTAGTTTGTGAGCTTGTAAAGTTTCCCAGCGAGAAGAAAAGTCTACTAATTGAAAATTATCGAAGTGCCCAGGTCGCCCAAAATTCTGAATAATATTTCAGTCTGATCGTTTAGTTCGAATGTCTGGAATTTAAATAAAATTAGACGCTACCGTGACTGCACATAATAGCATTACCACTAAAGTAATGATATCAACATACAATTGTTATGCAATCGATTATGTAATAAAAAAGCTAATTTTAGGGTTTCTTCAGAAATAAAAGGTAATACGGATAAACTAAAATCAAAGTTCTTAGAATTTTAGCTTTTATAGAAATCATCATTACTTGGATTGATAATATATAAATATTAACATCGCCAGATTTGAAACCCATTAAGTAGCTGTGGGATGAAAAAAGATTCGAAGTAACCACGACGTGCTAAAATCCGTATTAAATTCGAAGTTCCACCAATTGGATACTATTTTCAAAAACAAAATGCAAAGTACTAAACATACTTTCCCTTAATAAGTACAGTGGCGCAAAGGCATGAGATTATTCAAAAGCAGACTTTCCAATTCAATGGAAATATTTCCAAAAAAGTTTTGATGAGAAATTATAGATAATTAAAAAAGCTTTTAAATAATGTATAATACACCTATCCCCCGATTTACACTCAGGATAGGTTCCTTAGAAAACCGTGTAAACCGAAATCGTAGATATCGCTGTGTAAAACCGTGTAAATCGAAAACAAACTAAAATAGGCATAACTCAGTCATTTATTTCAACATAAAATAAACGTTAATAGCACATACATATGTATGTTTATTTTGAAAAACATAAAAGTAGCTATCTATTCATTAAAATACAAATATATAAAAGTGTACTCCTGTATATGAATATGTTATTCATTTTACAAACAGAAACCAGAAATATAAATATTTAAAAAATTTTACCAAAAATTTAATTATATACTGTTATCACTGTCATAGGATATGTATAATCTCTTCTTCCTGATTGGTATGATGTCACTTTCATCACTCGATAATAATTTAGGCGACTCTGTTTCGGTGTTAGATGGATTAGGAACCATTTTATATTGGCGAGACTTCGTAACGAAATCCGTGTAAAAGCGAAAACGTGTAAAAAAGTACAGTGTAAATCGGGGTATAGGTGTACTTATAAAAATATTTTTAAAACCAAAAAGAAAAAAAATATTAACGAATTACATGCCAAATGCAAATAAAAGGCAATGTTTTAACACAAAACTTTTTACTTTCATTACTACTCCCAAACGTAGAAACATCGACTTCACGAGATGGGCATAAAATTCCGGGGTTATGTTGTTCCATTCCCGCCTAATTCCTTCTGTCAACCTCTTCACTGTGATGATACTAGATTTATAAGGCTTAAGCGGAAGTTTTTTCCCAAACAAGCTCAAAAATGTTGAGATCATGGGCCTGTGTTTGAAGTAGTTTTGAACAATTATGCACAGTTTCACAACGTGCTTCGTATCGTTGTCCTGGTAGGCAGAAATGTTTCCAATATATTTAATTTATCGCCATTTTGCTTAATATTCTGTTTTAAAATGCCCAAATGAACATACCCTACTTTTGCACTACAAACACATTATTATTATTTATTTGTTTATTGGTTAAATCGAGTAGTACTAGTATATAATCTTATTTAATAGTATTATTTGTACAATGTTATGATGATTATGTTAATTATATATATTTAAGTTTCATAAAAAAAGCAAAAGTTATATTAATTAAATTTAAGTTAACCTTGCAAATGGGGAATTCTAAAGAAAAGAAAAGTGTGTTGAAATTGCTATCTTAAATTGCATTACATTACTTTTCAATTAAATTTCTGGCGGAAGTTGGTTCCACGAACGAATAGCATTAATAAAAAAGTGCCTTTCAGACACCTGTTTCCGGTACCTTATGGCATTTATCCTGCAGCCTTTGTTAGTTCTAGAAAATTGGAGCTTGGTATTATCTATTTAGATATTTATTTCAATTTCAATTGAAGTTTGGTATGTAAATAGATAATTTGATCCATTCTAGTTTTTAAGAATTACGTAAATAGATAATTTGGTTCCTTTGGATAGATAATCTTCTGTAGGAAAATCAGCATACGATGTTTCGAAAGGTTTTCCAGTGACATATTGTAGATATTGTAGGAAAAATGCGAGATACTACATTATATACTGCGTCCAAAAATGTATCTTGCTATGTTGTTATAAGTTACACATCCTACCACCAGTTCCGACACTCCCCCATGCTTGAGAATAGCCTGGGTATTGTTAGGCAAAAACTCAGTATTTGGCTTACGCTAAATGTACTGCTTTGCATGTGTACCATGTAGTTTTAATTTCCTTTCATATGTGAGGAATACCTGTATAGTGCCTACATAGGTACTGTTGAACTGTATGTAAAGGTATGGGTTGTTGTGGCGACTCCTTGGAACCGAAGTTGGGCCTAGATTTCTATCAAAGGAAGGAAAATGATAAAAAAAACATTTCTTCGAAATAAAGAATAAAAACAAGAAACAATTTCTTTTTTTGTTTATTTATTCCTATTGCCCATTGTGCTGTGTTGACCGCTTTTGCGTTTTCATACTTAACCAGCTCATATTCTTTAATAAGAACTGGTGGTAGATCTGACGTAAGTGTTGAACGCATATGTGTACGGGTCACAAACTATCGGGTATTTACAAAGTGTTCGGAACTCTATCAGATACCCTTTAGCATTGACGTCTCACGATTATATCCTTTGCCTTATGGAATCCAAGCATGGTGAATTAAGAGAGTTGTGAAATGCTAGTCGACCAGCTACCCCCCTTTGTGAGGACCCGTCCATCAACTTATTGGGGATCTTTACCGCCTTCGCCAAGCAGTCGTGGAGGTTATCGGAGCTTCTTAGGAAAGAAATGAGAAGACTCTTCAATAGGGCCAAACGTACTGAGTAGGACAGGGATTGGGTTATATCGTATAAGGTAAGTTTCAATTTCTAGAAAAGTTTATATTCCTATGCGCATAGTCAAGCAGCAATCAAAGGGCCAGAACCCCACCTCGTCAAATCAGCATTCGTCACGACTTACATAGACTCTACACCATATACATCGACACAACACCCGCCCCCACAGATTTCCGACCACTGTGGCGTAGAAGGAAACGTAAAGGCCAACGAACTAGTACGAAAGTGATCGGACATGTCTAAGAAAGAGACGGTGAAGAGGATATATGAATACTTTTTTAAATTGCAAAAAGCAACATCTAATACAACAAATCGTAAGTGGTCCAAAATACCTAGTTGTCGAATTTCAAAACTGTTCTATCCAGCAGGAAAACCAAGGAGCGATTCGCATTATAACAGGAATTGTAATGGGACACTGCGCTATTGGCACTTTCGCAGACAGGCTCTGTCTGTCCCACCAGGATTACTGCAGAAGCTGCCAGGATGTGGAAGAAACAGAACCTTTTATGCGAATGCCGTGCACTTCCAAACAGACGCCATCGGTTTTTGGGTGGCAGAACGTTTGAAGATCTGGGTATGGTGACGAACGCACCACTAAGGGAACTGACCGGTTTCATCCGAACCTCGGGGTGGTTCTAAGCAATCGTTACAAGGGGCTTTTCTTAAACTGGGTAACACAATGAGTCATATAGGCTTGCCGGTGAACGCCACGCTACTCGCTAACTTAAGCTTTCATTATCGACAGCTTAATATCTCTGGTAACTGTACAACCACAAAACAATTTTAAACATTTTTATCCCATAAGCAGATTGCGTTGCTAAAAAATGTCGATTTACAATGGTTTTCCCTGTGCTCACCTTTCCCAAAAATTACTGCAATTTTGAGGCATTTTTAAGTTTTAATTGCTTTATATAATACAGTGGTGTTCGACGACGTGACCAACTGTTGAAATGATAAGCTTTAATTGGTAAAGATTATACGTATTTAGTTAATAAAATTAAAAAAACGATAGCCAACATTGAACATTCTTTTCTAAGAAGAACAAGAAAAATGTCAAAAAAAGAAGAGAGAAAGAACAGAGAGAAAAGACAGGGACAGGGAGAAATAGGCAAATGAAAGTATAAGGATGAGTACGTGTTACGAGGGAAAAAAGAGAAGAAAATAAAGAGGGTAAAATTTGGAGAAAAGCGAACTGATACCAGAGTTCCTAATTGTGATCAGAGTGTGGAGTCGACGTCTCTGCATGAAAAGGTGTCACCTCATTAGCTAACTTGTATCAGAGACCCTAACAGTGGTCAGAATGTGGAGTCAACGCCTCTGCGCACCAAAGCATAGATACAGAATGTGGCCAACGATCTCAGGTTTTCCCATATTACAGGAATTTTACAATATTTTAGAAAGTTTACTACTATTACTCCCTATGTATGCATTCTCCTGAATGATTTCATAATGCAATCCACACTCAAGGAATATGTCGCATGCTGCAAGTAAGTAGAAAAAGAAACAAATTGAACAGGAGGAAAGAAATTAATTGCTTGACTTCATGACTACGTTCCCCATTGGTTATTGTTAAGTGCCCATCCTTTTCAACAAACAACAGTATCAAGAGAACAATATATCCCAGACAACTTTTATTCTTTATATTAATAATTAATATTTTATTAATTTAATACAAAAACACAAAAAAACTATTGTGGCTTCAACAAAAGCCATTTAGATGGGAATAAAAAACAAGCAACCTCCACGATACTTGTGTTAAAGTTTAAAACTCCAGACAAATACTATAAACGGAAGACAATCATAGCACCACGGAAACACTTTGTGTTCACTGTTGTATAAAATAATTCTGAACTAACAATTTATATGTCTTCGTATGTATGTACATACATATAAAACAGGTGATGAAAGTTATTCGCGAAATGAAAATTTTTCGTATAAAACTAACACGATAGTAGTGCTTCCGTCGCTACCTTTATCAGAGTGATATAAGCTGAACACGAAATTTACAACGATCTTTTGTCTATTTGCGTCTGGTTAACCAATTGGGATGGGTAATAGACACCATCCACCAAAAATAAGGACATTCTATTAAAAAAATAACTTAATAAATGGTTGCAATGTCTTATTAAGTAAGAAAGTAAGTATAACAGTTAATGTATGTCTGTTTACTATGTACTTTGGAAACTTTCCCTTATACTTACCAATACCATATATTCCGTGGTCAAAGACAACTCTAATATAATATTCTCATATATTTACAATGGTTCTATGATTTTACAATAATTTTTATTAATTTAGTAATAAATAGAATATATAATATTAATCTTGTAAAAAATTAAAACTATATTTGCTTAGACTCAGTGTTTTTGCTCCGTCACATAAACCTTCTTATCCAAATTTTGGTAATTTTTCTCTTGTCTGTAAATATAACTAATTATCAGATATCATTTGTCTTATTATATATTAAGTGGCATATTGATAAAAAACTAGAAATAAATAACAATTATACCCCAGTTGGAGATTTTAAATTTTTCGTAATTTTTTTAAAAAAAATTTAAAGACTGTATTGGCATAAAACCTACTTATCGTATAAGATACATTGCCTTTTATATATACGATAGCATTCCTAGCTAGCCAGATACAGTTTCATACGCGCAGATAAAATATTTAAATTTAAATCTTTTTTCATGAACTTATTTTAGTTCGTCCATATTTTACGTGCACATACAAACTTCAATGTAAACAAATTAAAAGAGAATAAAATATAAAAAAAAGAAAACGAACAAAAAAATTATTCAAAATACAAATACATATAACTCACATGGCTGCACGACGGCGTCGCCTAGCGCTCGTATGATGCGTTTATTTTTGGTGACAGCAGTTCTTATATTTATTTATTGAATTTAAATTTAAAAATCTAGAGAAGTGGAAAACAAATATCAAAGCAATTTAAATAGCGAAAGAACTGAACAAATAAAAAGAAAAGAAAATTAAATAATGTTTATATGGTGACATAAAATGTCAATGGTTTTATGTGTTTCGGAACTACGGTTATTTATTTTCAAATTCAGAAAACCATTAAATCATAGCAATTGCTTTATAAAATTCTATTCTAATTTGCACAGCTTTTCTTTATACCAAAATATCGATATAATAATTATGTATGTATACATTTTATATATTCTAAAAAAACAGTTTTTATTTATAAAAGTATATCAAAAGAAAATTTATTAAAAAATATATCAAGAATAAAAATATTGTCAATACAAATCCATGTACATTACTGCTTACAATCAAGATGTTTTGTACTTAACAAAAAATTCCTCAACAATGGTGATAAAATACAATTTCAAACATTTTGTACATAATATATGAACTTTTGGTCGATTATTTGACAAAACTATTTTTATGTATAACACCAGGCTTACGATGTAGTAAGAATTTATAGTCGACTGAAAGGCAGTCACTCTCTTTCGTTCACTTTGCCTTGCGGTTCAAACGTAATACAAGCAAATACTTTAAGTTGTCATATATCGTATCTTAACAAGTTTTTTATTTTTTAATATTTTAAAATTTTTAATATTTGAAAAAGCGGACATTAGAGCTATTAATTTCGATTCCCGAAATGTTTTCCCAGGCTGCTTTTAATTGGAGGAAATAATTTCCATAATCCGCCTCCTGATCTCCTTTTATTTTGCCGTCTACGCACACTCCCACAGATTCTCTGCTGGATTTACGACGGGCGACTGGGTTGGCAATTTAATTATATTAGTATGTTGCATATAATAAATTTAGACAATTCACACAAGCCCTTGTATCGTTATATTGAGTGTTTTGTTGAACGAATATACAACACTGTATGCTTGTTTTTGATAATTTTAATATAAAAATCCGATACACTTATACATTATATATATACATATATTTTTTTTCATATGTTTTTAAAAGTTGTATTGGTTTTGTGCTATTAGTTTATGTAAATGCCAGTCGCCAAAAAGAAGAATAAAAACACAAAATATTTTTATGTAACTTGAGCCAACAATTAACATTTCAAAATTATATTGATCAAAATATATTGATACAAATGATTAATTATTTAATTTTTTCCGTAATATTTTTCATTTTGTAGCTTGAAAATTAAATTACGAATACTGGTATTCTTCTTATCGCTTTTAGACGTTTGGTGTACAAAATACACAATACAGCTCGGTATTGAACGTTCACAAGCAAAAAGTGTATTCAATACAACATACACTATACAAAGTCGTGTGAATTCTCCAATTGAACTTATGGCATACATCGAAGCATGTGACAGTTTCTAAAATATTTTTGTAGAGTTAACGGTGTCTAGTTTTAATAATTAAATGCAGATAGCACACCATTTAACTCCTAACTACAAGCTTTCGATTTTCCTCACAATATTTGGAATTGCCAGACTGTAAAATTAAGTTTAAAAACCTGTATAAGTCGTATTATTTCTAATATTATTTGTCTGTAATTTAAGGCTAATACTGCACAAATTGGAAGAGTATTACTTGGAAATTCGTGATTTCTAATAAAACGCTTTTTCTCTCATTTAAAGCTAAAATAATTAATTACTGTTTTTAATATTCTGTTAGAATTTCTATTTTCTATCAATATAATAATCTATTTAGAATTAAACCTCATTTCTCTACTCGTGAGATCCCATAATTTGCGACGTGAAACTAATTTTAAATTGCTCATACAAACTACAAAATTTCTTTTAAAGGAGCTTAAAACACTTATATAAATTCAGTTTTATAAATAAATTCGTATTTACTAATATAATAAAAAGTAAGAAAAAAGAACAAATATGCACATCATCGAATTGCAAGAAAATTGCAAAAATTGCACGACGAATTTAAAAAAAAATATATTAAAACGATAAAGCCGAAAGTCCATACCATGCGTTTTGCATTATATGCGTATACCGAAAAAGTAGAATCAGTGTATTTGATTGTGACAAGTTACAGAAGAAAAAGCATAGATTGTATATACGCATAGAAAGTAGGATTACTTTCTACTTTTCTATGCGAATAATGCAGTGTTGGAAAATGTCAGCAGTTTTTTAAACTTGGCATGCCAAATTATATACTATTGTGAATGGTTTCTATAAATATGTTTAAATAATGCATTACTATTTTCGCATTTTTCTTTATTTGCATTATAAAAATATTAATAAAAACATATTTCATAATAAAGTTTATTACTAATTTAAGAGGAAAATGCATTAAAATACTTTTTTGAAAAATTTCTTTCATGAACAAAATATGTATATGATGATTGTTTATACATATGTATGTATATATGTATGATTGTTTTTATGTACTGAGTGTCATCTATTTTGAATTTATTAATTTGTAAACAAGAAAAATGGAGAATAAATTAACTGAAAACATTCGTCTTGTGTTCTTTTGAGGATTTTCGTAGGCCTTAACAGCACAATACAACAATACACAATACAATTTTTGTGTAAAACTATTAATAACAAAAACAACTAATAACAATTTTTAATTTTTCCTTTCAAGAAATTAAAAAATATTGGCAACTTTCAGCAAGAAAATTTTTTTATTAGCAGTACGTCTTATTTTGATCTTGTAATATTTAGCTTCTTAATTACCTCTTGGCCAGGGAACTATACTCATTGTGACCGAAATTCACCCACATTTCGATTAATATTTAAATATTTAAGAATCTTTAAACTTTTCATTGAAGAAATTAAAAAATATTCCAAATTTTCCCCTTTTTAACACAAAATAAATGTTTGTTTATATTTAATTTTTTTCTTTATCCGCCAGTTTTCACTCTGTTGCTTCTAACACATTTGCTTCGCAAAACTTATAACATTTCTTTTCTCCCTCTAAATTGGCCTGTCCTTTTATGTTATGAGCGTTTTTCAAATGTCAAAATATCACATATGTAAACTCATAAATTTGTAATTAATGCCATAAATTCTTTAAAAATTACAATTTGATTTTCTATTTTTTCCAAAAATGTTCTTGTTCGCTTGTTTGTTGTTTACCACAACAGCTGATCAAAACAAAAAACCATTCGCATAAACGCATTGTGTGTAACTTGCTATAAAATCGGCATAGAAAGCAAGATTCGCAAGGCGCATGAAAAGTATGGTATGGACTTTCGGCTTAAGATTTTTATTCTGCGTACAAATTACGAAACTAAACGTGTCTGTTACTTTTGCCGACTCGACTCGTTCCTCATTCCACTAAATTTTTCTCAGTCAAAGATTTTCAATTGAATTTATAAATAAAGAAATCACAAAAAATATTAATTTTTCCTCCAAATATTCAATATTTTGTAAATGGGTATTAAATATTTATTTAAGAAAAAAGGAAAGAAAAAAAAATACAAATAGAAAACCATGAACTTTAAAGGCGATGTTTTAATATCGTACCGTAACACTAGCAGTTTAAAATAGAGCAATGTGATGCTGCATGAAAACAATTCTTAATTTAATTACGCAAAATGTAGGTCATTATCACTGAACACGTGCTTCTCTCTCCTCTTTCCTTATTATTTTTTATGTTTTATATTGTATAATAATTTTTGCCCTCCATTCTATGTACGTACATAAATACATAATTTCCCTGTTTGTATATACTGTACAATAATTTGTTAGAATGTTGGCTTAATAACGTTTCATATACCGGTATTTGAATACTTTCTATTTTGTGTTCCCTTAGTCGTATTTATTTAATGAAAATCGTTTACATACAATTGTTTTCCATACTCATTCCTCAGTTTACTAAAAGATTGAGTGAAACTGAAAGACTGACAAATATATAATTATATCATTACGCAATAAATTCAAGTATTAAATAACGGAATTAGTAGTCGCCGTAGTCTAGTATGTTGTGTGTTGGCTTATTAGACGTAAAGCCAGGGTTCGAGCCCCAGGCCAGACATCACCAACAAAACCAATGTGAAAAAAATATTTCTTCGGCGACTTCCTCTCAGCAAATTTGTGGCAAAAACTCTGAGAGTAAATAAAAATTGCCATGAAAAGTTTCTCAATAATCTGTCATTCGGAGTCGACTTTAAACTTTGGTCCCGCCACTCATGTATAAAATTAACACACACAACATATGTGGTGTGAGAAATTAGGTCGTAATCCTGACTGAAGGGTTGTAATGACCAATTATGTACATATGTATGTATGTATTAAATAACGGACTTAAGTTATAATCAATGAAAACGATAAACAGCCTGCATAAATATGTTCACTTTAATCAATCAACATCGATAAATTTGTAAAGCGTTCTTTTTGCTCTCTATTAAAGCATGATTACCTTGATTATATTAATAGATTTCAACCTCGAAAAGTTTATGTTTTACCAAGAATACTATTAAAAAATAAATTCATTTGATTATTATTTCAAATAATGTCCTTCTTACTGATCTCTCAAATGCAAACATTTAATGCGTAAGCACTTTCTTATAGAGTAATTCGGTCGCACACAATAAAGCAAGTTTGTTCTTTATTTAAAATTTTTAATGTTAACAAGCGTTCCTAGACGAACAGTTTCTAAAGTAATTTCTATTTCCGAATATTCAAACTTGAGAATTCTACGTCTTAGCATAATTGTGCAGAGAGTTTTCACACATACACTCGACGTCTAACTTTAGATGTTTAATTTTGTTTCAAAAAAACTTTTTTGCCTGCTTTATTATCATCTTGCGAAGACGAGTATACTCGACATAAACAGAGTATAATGTTTCTGAAACTCTGCTATCAAGACGAAAAACCAAACGTTGTTTGCTGATTTTTTTTAGAAAATATGTATTTTTATACAATACTACCTTGTATTTCGGCACCAATATCTGGACTCTCTTCTAATATTTGTTTTGAAAGAAATTTTGCTTTTGTACTTGGAAATAAATCAGAAAAATGCTCTCTAAGTAACATTAAAGATGTAAATGAAGCTATACTACCAAGTTGAGATGTATTTGATGAATTATCACAATATAGTTCAATAGTTTTTTCGATATTATCCAGTTAAAGTAAATACTGTCTAAGTTTTAATTTGAAATAAGAATTCTTACAAATAATATCCAAGAGATGAAAAAAAGTTTCCTTTATCTTGCCATAGAATATGCGATTCACTATCATAATAATTTATCTGATAGAGATAGTCAGATAGTATTTGTTTCACAATTTTATTACTCAAAGGAAAAATATATATATATTAAGTACAATTACTTTTCCTGTTAATAAAAAAATTCACAGGACTCTCTAAACTACATATGTCGTCGCACAAGAAACTGAGAAATACTTTTTTATTTAAAAGACTAAATATGTAATGCTAATTCCCCAGAAAGTGTTATTTCATCTTAATACAGTCTATTATTTATTAAAGCGTAGATTTTTTTTAAATATCCTTATTTGTCTTTTTATAGATTTCAGTAGATTGGTTTCTTTAAGACGAGTATACTCGACAAAGACAATTAAAGAGTTAAATCTTTTAGTTCTCATTAACAACTTCTATTAGAAATAACATAGCATGTGAATATGATATTCTATTTACACCATAAAAGATATAAAAATTCCATAAAAAATCTGAATTGGTTCATAATCATTACTTAACTTAAGTTAATTTTTTCTATACTCTTTTATGTTTTGATCACAAAGTTATTATTCTTGTTTTCATTTCGGTGAATTAAATATGCAATTGTATTTGCCTGGATTTAAACTTAGCAGCCCATATTGCAAATTCATCGTTTATGCATTTTTAATTTAAGTTTGACAATCTTTATCATATTGATATATAATTGAAAAGTAAATTTATTCCTTGTTCTCTTAAATTTCAAATTATATCTTGGATTTGACTTGGAGTTTTGTTAACCGTATAATAAACTGTCCGTGACGATGAAGCAAGGATGACTGACGATACAAAAATAATTTTTATTTTTAATAGCTCAAGTGTTTTAAAGCTTTTGTTACTGTTTGTATTAGGAAGGATGCATATGGTGTGGTGAATTCTACACTTCTGTATTAATGGTGATTATTTAAAGGGGAAATCAGATTTATAGCATATCGAGTTGGTTAGCCATTCACTCTTCGTTTGATTTGCGTGTGATTAAATTTAAAGGAAAATAACTTAACAGTGCCATAGTTATTGTTGTGATTTTCCATAGAGAAACTGGATTTTGTAGCATTCTCTTAAATTCGTTCTCTTTGTTTGTATGAAACAGCAAGATAAATAAGCAATTTTAAATTTTTATTGTCCCCTGATAAATACGGAGTGTTAATGTTGTCAACCAACAACTGTGATAAAATCTCATTAAACAAGATTAAAAAGGAAGTCATTGAATTTAATATTTGCTTAAGGCTTTTCAAAGCGATGTTAGATTCTGAAAGACCCTATATTTTGTTCTTACAAATTAAAAAAATATAAGAAAAAGGAATGAAGTATTCTTTTAATAACATTTAATCAATATGCCACAAGTAAATTAAATCCTAATTTTTTGTTATCATTTATTAAATACTTTTCTAAAATATCTCCATAAATATACTAATGAATAACGAACTTTTCTTATACATAAATTCTGTCTTTTTAGAAAATAAAATTATAACATCGTACTTATTATTTATGAGTTATTTTTTTCTTTTCTAACTCTGAGAAATTCGATCGAGTCAAGTGTTTATTGCATTTACATATAAACTAATGATTAAAGTCAACTAAAGTTTTTTCAAGAGACTGATGAAAAAAGCTATAAATAATTGAGAAAAGAAAATTTTTAAACATGTATGGCAAAACTTTGCTGATAGCTGATGAAAATATTACACCGAAAACAACAATTTAATATGCGACTGAAAGATGATACAAGAGTATGCGATCGATTTAAATTTCCTCATTAAGAGAACGAACAAAAATAAAAGATGCTCCAGAAGGTGATCTAAACTAGTTCATCAAATAGTTAATTGAAAAATTTATGTACAACTAAGGAAAAACTATCATATTAAATTGAAGCTTACACGAGAAGAACATCCTTAGTGTACCCCTGTATAAGAATAATTAATATATACATACATGTGTTATGCCCAGATTAGGGATTTTATTGATCCGTTATTCATATATCTGCTTAAAAATATTAGAGTTCCCAAGACATTCACTGTGACGTAGAACATTGTAACAGTGAACACATTGTTATACATATATGTAAGAACACGAAATAATTGAAACAAAAAATGAATATTCATGTCCATATCGTTATACTAAACGTGATAAAGGATTCAGTATCAGTAACACACTTTGAATAAAGACTCATTCTCGATTTCACTTTTATGTCGCAAAAGTTTCAAACAAACATAAAAATATTTTCACATTGCATAAGCATACGTTAACATATTATTATTGTATATTTTTTATTTATTTAGTTTTTTTTTATTCTTAACACAAAGAAAAATAAAATACAAAAGAACAGAAAAAGTTTTTAACGCTTACTTCGTTCCTATTCTCTACCACTTAATCATTTTCGTTTCTATAACGAAAAATGTTTTCGTTTGTCGTCAATTTTTTTTGTTGCGAACTGCATTTTTAAATGGCAATAATCGCGTTGTGAGTTTCCCGCAAATTAATTTTAATGTGACAATAATAACGTCAAGCGGTATCATTTGCTTGTCATTCTGGCTGTCTGACATAAAATTTTCTACATCCAGTTTTGCTTGTGCCTCAGTATCGAAATACAATTATATTGAAGAGGAGTTTTTTTAAAGAAAGTATATTGGAGTTCGTGGATGTTTGTGTTCAAAAGGGAAAATTTCTTAAAGTTCTCAGTATTTGAGAAATTTGGAAGCCCAAACAAAAAAATGTGATTGCTGTTGGTGAGAGTTGTTTAAATAAGAAGTTATCTGAGTCCATTTACAATATCTGCAAAACGTCGTTTTAATTGATTTTAAATAACTTTCCCGTCTATTAATTATTGAAGAAATTTAAAAAATAATAAATGTTTTCAATGTTAAAAACGTTTTTGATTTTAATTTTAAAGAATAAAGGAACCTGCTTGCTCCTGTTATTTGTGGTACAACTAAAAAAACAATCCATGCTAGCATTTGAAAAAATATGTTAAGAATCATCACAGTTATGTACGAGGATTGCTTTGTAATATGGATGAATTATAATATACGCGGATGATATTTGTCTGCTTTAGTATACAATTTCCAATAAATTAAATTGATGAACAATGAAAAGGATATAAAATATTTATACGATAAATTTAAACAGCTCATTATATCTATCGTAATAGTTCGTCAAGAATATCTAAGATTTCGACTTCACTCGTAGTTCTAGTTTAGTTACAGTTTAGATATACATATAAAAATATCGGTATGACATGACCGTTTTTTTTTATAAATAAAACACATATATAATGGGACAATAAAAACCATTTTATTTAAAGTAGTGGCTATTGTTGGCTACACATTTGTAACATCTTTTCGATTCCACGCCAATAAAATTGTTCGTCCTTTAAACCAGATCAATTAGTCACCCAATTTTTGACTTCCACTTACGAATCGAAGTGTGACTCAGCCAATGTGTTTCCCATCGCTGAAAACAATGAGTAGTCGGAGTGAATCAAGTCTGGTGAATATGGTCGGTGATATAGAGGCCACCAGCCTTATGCTTTAACTGTATCCTGAACCAGTTTTGCTTTGTGGGCAGGTGCATCGTACCGTTGTAAAATTACCTTGCCGTGCCTTATAGATATTCTAGTCGTCTTTCGATAAATGCAGGGCTCAAAATTATCATTTGTTGTCCGTAGCAATCTGTATTAAAATTATCACCAGGTTCTAAGAGATAGTGGTACAGTTGCGAATGGATAGGAACATTAAAGTGCTAAAACCGGGACGAAACTCAAAATTGTAGAAACTAACTTCCGCATCTAAATCGAACGCACTGAAAGAAAACTTAGTCTTTATCATCGGACAAAATTAATCCTATGTCACTGCAATTAATTTCAATTACTTTAAAATTTGCCTTCAATTCTTGGGGAATGGCCGACCTAACCGAGTTGTAACGAAATTTAAAAACCTTCTCGTTTTTTTCATAGTAAGAGAGCTGCGCTTAGAGTATTTTTGCTGCTTACTTCTTAAGTTATTCGTCAAGTATGTGTATGTTTGAAATAATTCCTTTATAAGTAGAGTTTTCAATGCAGAAAAATGTTCAGTACTGCAACGTATAAGCAATAGAATATAACAAATATCACTCATACGCAGGGTTAGTATCATTATATTGTAGTACTTGGCAGCAGCACAATTAATTTTAATTTCCTTTATTTTAATTTCGTTTTCCATTTTCTGTTTATTTTAAATTAAATTCAATTAATTAATTTAATAATTACCTGAACCAAAACTGGTGCATAGCCATAAAGACTGATAAGGGAAAGACGAGACACAAACCATTTCATCTTGACGAAAATTGTGTCATAATCTCAGATTCTATCATTGAACTACGATATCCATTAACTACCAACTCATCGCAAAACTATAGGAGCAGTGGTGTTGTGCTAATTTTTTTCTTACCGGAACGCGTTCCGGACTCCGGTTCACGGTTCGGAAAAACAAGCCGGTTCGTTCCGGTTTTTGTTCCGGTTCGGGTTCGGTTCAAACCCTTGTTTATAAACATGCATATAAAAATTCTTCAAGATTTAGAAAAAAATCAGCAATTCTATTTAATTTTTTTTTTCAAAACGTCAGCCAATTCTCGTTTCAGAAATCATCTTTAGTTCCGGAACGCGTTCCTGCCCAAAAAGGAAGTACCGGAACGACGTCCCGGAGCATTCCGGCTAGACAACACCACTGTATAGGAGTGTGATATTTTTTAGAGACTCTAGTTAAGGAAAAGTTATGTTATAATTTTTTTTGCATTTTACGGCTCTTTGTATAATTTTTACTCGTTTGATTAATTCTTTCATCAATTTTATCATTTCATCATGTCTTATATACTTAAGCCATATTTTATATAAAATTATGCCATCCAAATCTGTTTTCTAGCTAATTCGTAATTAAGTAAGGTTTTTAAACGTATGTACTTACATTAGATCTAACAAAAACTTGAATTTATTTTGAATTTTGTATGGCTCTTTAATACGATTGATAAGAAATCTGATACGCAAATACTAACGGTATCCTACAGGAAAAATATACTCGTGTTTTAATATATCGAATGCGACATTGGAACCAAATAAAAACGCATTTCTTTGGTTGCAATCCATGATTTTAAAACTAAAATTTAACGCAATCCTAAGTATTTACATACATATTTAATAATACGTATATATAATTGTCTATATGTTTAGTAAATATAAATACTAACAAACACAGAGCACTTCAATTATTTTTAAGAGAAATCCACGTTGTCTCATTATTATTATTATTATTATTATTTTCCCTTTATTCTCAATTCAAACTGATTGGATACAATTCAACTTAAATTCTAAATTACAAATTAATTAATCACCGCCTTCTGCATTATCTGCCATAGTTGTTCCAGCATCCCGAGCTCCTTCAGGCTGTTGTGTAAGAATTTTGGAATCAGGCCTGTACTTGAAATTATGACTGATATAATCCTCACTGTGTTTATATTCCATTGTCGCTTAATAGGCTCAACCAGTGCACTGTATTTACTTATTTTTTCCTGGTATTTAGTTTTCAAGTTGGTGTTGTTTGGTATAGCAACATCGATGAGCCATACCATCCGCTGCTCCTTATCCATCAGCATAAGATCTGGCCTATTTGCTGGTATACTCCTATCGGTCAAGATCGTACGATCCCAATAAAATAGGTACTGAGTGTCTTCCAGTACAGCATCTGGATTGTATTTGTAATACGGTACTTCTTCTGCAGTACTCAAGGAGTGCTTCAGTGCAAGTTGTTGGTGTATAATTTTAACAACAGCGTTGTGGCGGTCAATATATTCCGTCCCTTCTAAACATGTACACCCTGATGTTATATGGTGTATCGTTTCACTTGAACTGCAACCATATCGACAATAATCATTAACTACAGTTGCATCCCTTACTATAGTTTTAAGATAGTTTCTTGTTGCTACTACTTGATCCTGAATTGCTATCATAAATCCCTCGGTCTCAGGGAACATTCGTCCTGCAACTAGCCAATAGTTCGAGGATTTTGTGTCGACATGATCCTGGCTAGCTTCGTAAGGTAGCCGACCATGGAGGGGTTTACTCATCCATGCCTGCAGTTTCGATTGGTTCGTCGAAAGGAATTCATCAGTGTGGTTCTGACTGAGGATAAGAGGTGTAATGCTATCTACCCTACACACCGCACTATGTAAGGGAGATGTTGCGGCCCTTTCTACAAAGAATTTCCGTAGACCATCAATCTGCTGTTTTCTCTGATTATTAATGTCTGTTAAACCTCTTCCACCCATGCTTCTCGGTAGCAGTGTTCTCTCAATTGCTGATTTTGGATGGTGTTTACGTGCCTTCGTCATTAACACTCTGCATTTTCGCTGCAGGGCCTCTATGTCAGTGCTGCTCCAATTTATTATAGCTTTGACCATATTTCTCGCATTCAGGCTGGTCTTTAAAATTCTCCTGACTCGCTTAGTAAATTCTTTGGCGAGTTCCTTCTTCAATTGACCGTGTTCAATGCGAATAGCTTGCCTCATACCCAGATATTTATAGGTTTCACCGTTCATCACTGCTTCCATCATTCTTCCATCTTGAAGATCGTGGGGTATTTCCTGCAATTTTCCTCTGATAGCATGTAGCGTTTTGCATTTGTCAATACCAAATTCCATACTGATATCTCTGGAGAACGATTCAACTACGTTAAGTAGGCATGTGAGTTGGTATTGATTAGAACCATATAGCTTTATATCATCCATAAATAAAAGATGGCTTAACTTATAGATGTTCTCGGCATTATGCTTGATCTCAAAGCCATATCGTGTTGAGTCAAGGAGATTGGAGAGCGGATTAAGACACAGCACAAACCATATCGGACTTAGTGAATCACCTTGGAATATGCCTCGCTTGATTGGAATTTCGGTTGTCTCTATTTGTTATTTTGGTGTTCTTAGTGAGAATTTAGTTCTCCAATCCTTCATAATGTGGCTCAAGAAGGTGACTATTGTGGGATGAACTTTATACATTTGCAACACCTTTAAAAGCCACCCATGAGGCACAGAATCAAAAGCCTTTCTGTAGTCTATGTATGCCATTGAAATGTTTCTCTGTCTCTCTATGTCTATGTCTCTCTCGTAATGCCAAACATGATGTTATAAATTTGTATAGAGTTGGCAGGCAGGTGATTGGACGAAATTTAGAAGGGTCATGTCTGCGACTCGGATCTTTTTCCAAAAAGTAAGTTATTCCCTGAATTAGGAAATAAGGCATCTCTTGGGGGTGTTGAATGGCGTTATTTATCATCTGCGTTAGTTTACAATGCGCACAGGTGAGTCTTTTTAACCAGAAGTTCTGAAGTTTGTCTGGGCCGGGTGATTTTCAGTTCATCAGCTTACGTAGTATTCCTTGCATTTCTGTTATCCCAACCTGGTGGAAATCCATAACCGGAAGGTTTTGGAGACGGGTTTCTTCCAATTTGATCCAGTCTACATTGGGATTGTAACTGATACTAGTGGAGAGTTTTTCACTCCAAAATGAGGAAATCTGCTCAGCTGAGGGATAATTGGACGAAGTAATGTTATAACCCTCTGTTAGGGACCTATAAAAGGCTTTCTCAGATCTAAGGAACGTAGAATTATCAGCCTTCCTGGCTCTACTTGTCCGGTACCTCAAAAGCCTTGTGGACGCCACCGATAATTTCTGTTTAAGGGTATCCAGGCATTGGGTTGGTGTACTATTTGGTTTATCCCTTTGGGTATGTCTTTGGTGTCGCCTGATAATATTTGCAACAATTCTGTTGAGCTTCCTGGTATTTGCACCTTGGACTAGCGCTTCTACTCTTGCTATGTCGTAATTTTTCGACAGATTGGAGTAGCCGTTTTTCCCATGGTGGTATCAACTTTTACATAAGTAAACAGCTACATGTCGTATGTAGCCTTTACAGCAGTGCTTATGTATTCGTATAACATACGGGTATGTTATCCAATGTTGTGTGCTAAGATTAACCGGCTAAAAAATATTTTTTAGATGTAATAAATTAATTTTTTATTATGTATCATGTTTTGTATTTATAATGGCAATAAAGCAAGTCATGTAATTTCTTAATTTAATGTTATCAATTTTAAATCACAACAAAAGCAATAATTTAAAATAAGTGTAATAAGAAATTAATTTCATTTCAAGCACGTGTTGTCTCATTCGGTATTAATATTATGGAGAGTTTATTTGTATGCTTGAGTTTATTTATAGTAGGTATGTATATCGGAGGAATGTATTTTATATATAATACACAAGGTTATATGTATGTATATAATATTTATATACAAAATAATACATATTATCTATATGTATGTATTTTATTATATTATAATGTTATATATGCTTTTCTAATAGATTTTAGTGCCGGTATTTATTTACTCTTATTTCTCACCGTCCTGTTTCTATTTCAAAATATTTTCACCACTAAATATAGAAAACAGCTGGCATTTTGAGTTCTAAAAAATAATACATATTTATATTTGAAATAATAATGCCCTTTAAATGTCAACATGTTAAAATGTCTCTCATAGTTCTATGCGCAAATTATTTCTGAGAGAGCAATACTATATAAAAAGAGCAAGTACAGTGAAAGCCGCAGACATAGTGAATGCAACTTCTGACTTTTGTTAATTACACGGTGCGACAGTGCAAGTAGAACTCAAAAATATTTTTTTTAAATTCGTCGAACCCTCCAAACTTGTTTTACTTAAAAAAAACTGTTTTTTGTTTTATATTTTCACACAAAATTATTGAGTACGTTCCAACGCTGACTGTAGTGAATCCTACATTTATGAGATAACTTCTATAGATATCGATTAGGTGCCTTTTTAAGACTTATTAACCTAGATTTATATGGTTTTTCTTTACATTTTCTCTCGGCATTCTTATGGCATAAATTCTGTGAGCAAATAAAATAGTCCAAAAATTTGTTATTCGGAGTCGACATTAAACTGTAGGAAAGAAATTAATAAATTTTAGCTTTTACAGAAGCTAAGTCATCAGATTGGGGCTTTTCGGTGAAAACACACATAGAAAATATTCTTCATATATAAAAAAATATTAACTCAATTAGCCAACTGTAACGGAATGTAACTACAACAATAGGAAAGAGCTGATCGATATTGTTATGACTTTATACATAAGACAAACGATTTTATTTATTTGTCTATTTATATGGGAAAGACAAACAAAATTGAGTTTTTTTGTTTGTGGTTTCCATTCAAACGGACAAGCAAGTGAATTTGTTTGCCTTTCAGAAAAAACTCATAAAAGTTTAAAAAAATACTTTTAAATAAGCATAAAACCATTGAGATGGATCTAAAAATGATGTAGTGATAACACTTTGAAAAGAGCATTTGAATTAAAGCAAATGAAAAGGCGCTATATTAACAGAAGTAAAATAAATAAATAAAATGTGAAAACAAAGTTTAAATACATAAAAACTGAAATTAAAATCAAATTATTTGAAAAATTCAAATGAACTGCAAACAGCTTATTTATGCTGGTATAAACTAACGACTGGATGTACAACTAAAATAGGCCAGAATTCAAACTAGCAGAAAAGAACAGTTTGGATGGAGATCGCTCAACAAATGAATACTTCAGGCAAGTTATACTCCTTAAAAATTACACCAGGCGATAAGTAATTAAAACGTATAATTTTGCGATCATTTTTTTAAAATATTTGCATTAAGAAGTGGTCATGTCTAAGAGACAGATATTCGAAGGAAAAACGCTTGGAGTCTCTTCCATTGGGCAGTAGCCTGGGAGAAGGGGAAGGAGTCCCCGTCCTGTTGCTGTTACTATTTCTGGTCCTGTGGAGAGAGAGAAAATGAGAGAGGTACTGGTCATGAAAATCCTGGTTGGGAACGAGCGGTTAATGGAGCGACTGGAAGTTCTGCAGTTACTAGCTGATATTTCAGCGGTAGTCATTTGGCTCAACTCATTATTTTACAGCCTTTTTATTAATATTAAACAGGGACCGTAACTGTTATGACTTTTATTGCAAAAGTCAGAAAATAAGAATTATGTTTTGACCTTTCTTTATACGAGCAGAAATAAGAGTTATTTTTTGACTTTTATTTTTTCGCGCAGAAATGAAAGTTATTTTTGTTTTAATTCTTGATGAATTCATAATTTTTATTAAAAAATTCTTTAAAACAATTAAAGTAATTATGTGAAAAAAAATATTAGAATTAAGTTTTGCAATCATAATTGCCCCCAAATTTTCTTCCGATAAATTATATCTTAAATCTCTCAGAATCAGCCTTAACGTCGAAAACGACCGTTCTACACTAGCTTGCGTTGCTGGTACCGAATGCAAAATTAAGGCGAGTTTCCGTAAACTTGGGATAACAAATTTTTTATTCCTCCAGTACTCAATTAGGTCATTGTCAATATCTAATCTTTTTTCTTTATAATTATCAATTTCGTAAAAGGCTTTGCGGATATTTTTCGAAAATTCATAACCGATGTCATCATCATAAGAAGATGAATTTAAAATTTCCCTTTCACGGAATCCACTTCTCAATAACGATGATGAAGAGCTTTGCATGCTGGATTCATCGACAAAAACTTCCTCAGCGGTGTTATTGTTGATTTGTGTTGTAGTGCTTTCCTGTAAAAGGTATGTTAATAGTAGGAAGCATAACTTAAGGAATATTCTGCTAAGTCCAACTTATTTATTAATCGTGCTTACCTTGTCAATACATTGCATTTGCAGAAAATTTTTTTTCAAATGCTTCTTTGCAGCTTCTTTCTTTGTGGGCGATAATAAACGCCTAAATCTTGGATCCACAAATAATGCTGCATACATTGTGTCGTTCTCCAACTGGGTCGACAGACGTGATTCTATATTACCTACATGTTTTTTGTATCCTTTGTGTTAATATTTTTTAGCTTGAAAATTAGTTCTATTCTAAACTTATAAAAATCTCCTATCATTAGTTGGGGATCTTTGAAGTTTTAGAGTGAGTTCATGTACCGGTTCTAAAACGGACACCAGATTTGCAATTGTCGCTCACTTACAATTTTTTAGATTTTCAGAATAATAATCTATGCAAAACTCTTTCAGCCCTAAAAGGCGTTTTAACATATAGGTGGAACTCCATCGGGTTACAGCGTCCAATTGTGGTTTTGGCATATCACAGTTTGGCATTTTATATCTGAAGTGAAAAATGTAGTCAGAATCTTAAAATTGCTATTGAAATGGTTATCGAAAAACCATAATTTGTAGAACCCCTTGTAACTGATCTGTAAGTGGTAAAATAAATTTTGTTTGGAAGAATTATTACGAAGTAACGAGGGGCCGAAATTATGGAAACAAATAGTTCGGGTTAACTTACCGAAACGATGGAGCTCTCAGGACTTTAACAGTATTGCGTGCTCGGTTAATATCTGACACGCATTCTCGAAGAAAGTCTTTCACAGAAAGTTGTAGAGTGTACGCAGCGCATTTTATCGAAATAACATTTTCAAATCTTATGGAACTAATTATGTTTTCAAAAAAATCATCGTTTTGATTTTGATCTCCATCGCCATCTTCATCTTCACTTTCGATTTGCCTCTCTTTTGGTGACAAAAGTTCAATCGCTTTTATTAAATTGCGACCGTTGTCGGTTGTTACAGAATATATTTGTTTATTGTTTATATCATAATTCGTTAACACCTTTTCAATTTAAATTTTTATATATTTTTAAAAAATGGTAATTTTGTTTTTTAAAATAATTTGAGAGTTTATTCCTACAATTGCTCGATCACTTCAAGCGGTGACAATTTTTAAATGAATTATTTTATTTTTTAATACATTTTTAATTTTGGTTTATATTTCTTGAATTTATGATTGGAATTTTTATGCCATGTAATGACACTTTAAATGAATTGGAGTGAAAAATATAGTGGACGAGATTATTTGGTGACCATTTCTATGCAGGCATTAGTCACCTCGTTTTTATTCACTTCTAATGAAAATTTTGTTTTTCTTTCGACAGCGCTGTCGTCACTACTTTTTCTAATTTTTTTTAACAATATCTTCAAAAATTTCGCTATACTTTTCCATATGTCTTTTCAAATTTGTGGATAAGTTAATAACTTTATTGTCACACGATTTACATACCATTTCACCATCAACTTCTACAAAAAATTCGCGTATATAATAATTACGTTTACGACCCATCTTAGAATGAACTACTACGAATTATGCTATTTTTCATCCAAAAGTAAAAGAAAGCTTCAAAAGTTGTAGTTGGAAAACTGTAGACGGAATACTTAACCAATTTATGATCTAAAAAGTACTTTTTTCAATAAAAAAATTTCCAATTTCTTATTTTTAACCAATTTTATTTAAAATTATATTCATAAATTGCATAATGGCAAAAGCAAAAAGACTAAAAAATAGACTATCTTACGTCCTTGGTGGAATTCTTCCGGAATAGGAAATGACGTCTATCTGCCCCCAAATCATCTGTTTCTATTTTCACGACGTGGACAGAAGAAGTAAGAAGAACACTAAACGTTGCAGTGGAAGGTAACCTCATTTCTACGGTTCGTAACCCTAAGATCCTAGGGGTTACTTTCGATAAATTACTACACTTCGCCGCACATCCGACCAACATCAACGCCAAAGTGAGGATGAGAAACAAGGTTCTAAAGGCACTAGCAGGTACTACATGGGGAATGGACAAAGAAACTATCATCACCACCTATAAGGCTATTGGACGATACCGCCTCAATTATGCTGCTCCAATCTGGACACACCTTAATAAAGACTCCCGAATTTTGTCAGTGAGTAAACGCAATGAGCTACTGACGAAACAATACCTCATAGCTTGCTATTTGCCATCCCATCCCAACCATCATATAGTCATGGACGATCCTACTCCTCGCCGCACTAGACATGACTTCACAACACCCACCTCATACTTATAATAGTGGACCTACAGACAGTAAGAGAAGCACAACGTTCCCTACATCAAACGACAGTCACGACAGGATTATAAATCGGCATCCACCACCAATCTCCGATAATGAAAGGCAGCTACCAAGGGTTGCCAGAACCATCCTGGCCCAGCTAAGATCAGGATGGGCGAATATCCTGAACAGTTATAGGGCAAGGATCATCTCGGGGACCTTGGATTGTTGCCTCTCATGCAAATCAAGCACCACATGATACGGTGCACCTCTTTAGTTGCCCCGCAAAACCGACAACCCTGCGACCCATAAACTTGTGGCTGAACCCAACGACAGCAGCGGACTTCTTAGAAGTACCAACCACAACGATGACTACATACATATACAAGTAATAATACATAATTACATCTCTAACCCATTCCATCTCCACCAGAATAACACATAAACTAACTATCTTATATCTACAGGGAGATATTTCCGGAGACAACAGCAGAACTGTTAAAACAACAACAACAGCTGACACAATTAAAAATATTTTTTATACGTGTGTCAAATAAATTCGGAAACACAGCACGTTTAGCCGTTTAAAAGGATATTTTAATGGAAAATATCATCAAATATAAAAAAATTAGAGCATGCCTTCGACCTATTACAATTTATACCCTATACGTTCCTAAGTGCCAAAGGTTCAGTAATACTATTCAAATAGCTTTAATTTAATTGATAAAAATTATCTTTTTAAAAAATTAAGCACCTGGAGAAAATTATGGATATTATGGTAAATTCGGTTCATGGTAGAAACATCATCTTATGGGAAGTGCAAGGTGTACCTAATAAATCCCAATAAGTGATATATTCCAAACGATTTTAGAATTCGAGTAATCGGGTGCTAACCGGGGAATCAATAGAATAAAAAAATAAGAATGCATCAAAATTTAAGTGTTTAAACAATTACACCAGATTTTCATGACGGTAACTGTCGTCCTACCCAGTTAATAAATGGTTCTGGAATTTGAGAAATCGTGGATGAAAAATTCTACATATTGTTATTTCTTCAATGGTTTTTAAACAAACAAATAAGAAAATTAAAAATAAAATAATATAACAAAAAACTCATGTAATTTCAAACATAATTTTGTAGAGTTATTAGTTTTTAACATTTATTTCATAATCTTTTGTTCGAAATTAAAAATTTAATCAAAATTGTTAAAGTTTATGAAACAAACTCTTGATTTTTAATAGGCATTAAGCCTCATTCATTAATATGTTTAATTAAAAATATATCAAATATATTTAAAAATCACATAATAAAAATAAACAATACATTCCATTCTTCAATTCTAATTACTCTTCTAATTTGCGGCAAATTGAAAATATGCTGCCTTTGCATCCTTTTATTTAAATCAATTTGGTTTCAATATATTTAAACCAGAAATAAATATAATGGCGTTCGTCTGCTTTAGTTCAGAAAAACAATTATTCAACAGTGCTGTATATAGGTATGTGTCTTCCTTGAAACTTTATATTCATTGGTATCTGAATTCGTATTTTGATACGCAGTTACAGCTAATGCAACTTGCACACCCGAATTTTTTTATTTTGAACCAACAATCACCAGATTGCATTGTATGCAAACCCGAAAAGATTTTTATTTCGAAAATGTTGATAGCACACAGAAATTCGTTTCTTAAGTCCTAATGGTAGTAATTGATTAGTAAATTGTATGCTGGTGTAAGTGCAAAATAAAATTTAATTTCAACTTCATAATTCATGTATATTTCGGTGTTAGTAGTATTTATGTAGTTTTTGCCTTTTTTTAAATAAAATACTTTTTAATTATTAGAGTAATTCATGTTTATTTAAAATATAATGAGAGATGTTGCTCTCTTGGCGATCAAACTACAAGTAAAGTATCTAATTTAAAACTATTCGTTAATCTTAAAATAGCGTCTGTAACCGTAGAGTCGCATTCTACAGTATTAGTATTGCATTCTACCGTATTTAAGTCAGTAAATGTTGCCACTCCTGCTGGTACGTCCTGTTCCCACATGTATTACTTTGTTAAAAGTAACAGAAATAAAAAATATATACAAAATTCGAAATGTGCTAAACTAAAATTTGTAAGAGTTAACTTACGCTTCGGGTAAAAGGTTGAAAAACTGTCAAAAACTTACCGATGAACTACACACAGAAACTTTTTCATCGAAAAGTATTTGACACAGACCGTATCGAAGGTAATTTTTGTTGAACAAATCTATAAATTTACTTTCCAATGCTTTATAATTATCTACCAAGCCCTGTGAAGTTTTAACTAGGCGACTATTGTGGAATTGTTTGCTTCATGTGAAGCTATAATTAAAATAGGTCAGCGGAACTTCATGTGAACTTTGGATAACTTATCATTAAAACATTCTGAAATATAAACAAATGCGTTGTTTTGGAGGACCAACATTTCTTGGCTGCTGAAATATTTTTCGTAGTTCCCATTGGGTATTGTCTTTATTGTTAGTATACGCTAGATCTACAATTGAAAAATCAAAGACAAAAAATCTAATCACAATTTTGCAATTTCCATTTACAACGTAACCCCCATTTACATAGTGTATACCACAAAATTTTGTGGTGTATACCCCAGCATTTTTAAAAATTTTTGGGAGGTATACCTACAGCACTACCTAAACCTTTACGAATTTGTCCAAAGACTTTTTAAGGGGCAAATGTTCGTCAACCATCCTGTAACAAATTTAAACATTTTCGTTGCGTCATTCCCTTTCAATCTGTAACTTTTATTGTCCGTAAAAGTTTTGAAGCTTCTTTTAAAAGGTGTAATTTCCTTGGGAAAATTCGAGGAACGTGATTTCTTCGCGGCTGTTAAAAATATCGAATAAGTTATTAAAAACCACTTGGTATTCCGCTGTATTAAAGAATATTATTGCTATCTATATATATACTCTCTTATTTCCATGACTTATGCAAAGATCGCATACCTAACTTGAGCTGCTATGTTAACTCTTATTCTTTGAACATTATTGGGAGATAAGTGGTCCAAACTTAGCTTAGGACCACATTTAAGGATATTAGAATCTACATTATAAGAATGGATAACATCTGCTCAGGACACAAGTTTATTGCTGAAACAAACTTTATTTTTTTTTTAGCAATAAAGTTTCAACCTTTGTTTTGTATTTTTCTACTTCTTTAGATAAGAATGGGAGGGGGCTCTTTAAAACTAGAGGATATTTTACTGTCTATGGTTACGTCCTTAAAAATCGTGTCTTGTTAAGTTGTTAAAGCTTGGAATTGTGTTCTCTCTAGACAAGTTTATTACATTTCGGAACCGCAAATTAGGAAACACGATTTCAAAAATGTACTCCGGTGTAAAATGGAGACTACTCGCGTACAATCGCTTCATATTTAATATACGAAGCCATTCATCATGTCTATAAGTGAAACAAAAACTAACGAGAGAAAAGCTTCTGTAATACCAAACTGATAAAAAGCCGCAATGAAAAAATGATTAAATTCTAAACAAAAACAAAAATCAAAATTAGTTAATAATATAAACATGGCTGTGGACACATATGACTGACATGGCAATTAACGTGTTAATATTCCATTAGACTTTCTAACTAACCATGGTCCACATGCCTTAAATACAGCTCCGCAATACATTTCTTTAAAAATATATTTTTGTATGGTGTTATATGTGGGTCCAAAGTCGTTTCACCACTTAAGTGTAGAAGGCATGTGACGACCGCAAAATTTTTTTGTGCGAAATTCAATGTACTGTATGTATGTATTCAATGTATGTATTCCAATACTTTCAATATTGGTAAGGAATGTTATTTTTTTTAATTTCATTATTACATGATATTTTTAATTAGTTTTTCCATTATTTTACAAATAAATTTTACTGCACTTAAAATAAAATACCTGCTTTTAATACATTCATTAAATTTAATATACTTTAATATTACGTTCTGATAACACCCGCACCCAGTTGCATTAAAATTAAAAGGTCTGCACCCACATGTTTCTTTGGAAATTAATCGTAAGGGACAGTCATTAAAAGAGTTGTTGGCTTGAAAAATTTGAATTCGGATACCTCAACTTAACTAAATATACAAATGCATAAATATATGATATATTAATAAATTTAATGTTTTAAAAGTTTTCTCTCGAAATCTTTTAAAACTCGATTTAATTCGATTATATTATGTAGGCTTTATTAATTTCTCGCATCTCTAAAACTAAAGTCAACATTCGATTTTCATGGACAATCTCTATTCTACACAAAAACCATCTTAACAATACATTCAAAATATAATTAATTTTTCTCTTTGCTAAAATAGTGACAATTATGAATTTCTTGCATTTATGAAAATTAACAAAAATTTTAATTCAGATATGAAATTTTTCTTTAAATCATCTGAATGCAGGCATGTTACCTTAAAGCATTTTAAATTGTCTAATGTACCAAGTCTAAGCGAAACGAACCATTGATGTTATGATGGTTATACGCTCGAGGGATGCAGAGAACCAATTGTCACAAGAGAATTGCGATGTGAGGAAACAATAGACTTTTGGGCACCCAGCTGTAAAATGCAAATAATTGTTTTTAGCATTGTCAATGTCCGTATTTTAGTGGCAGTATGTGTATGTGTGTGAATACCAAGCAATGTAAATATAAATAAATATTTAAAACGTTATTACATTATTATAGTGCATGATAAAATTATTCCATATTTTCACATTTATTCGTAAAACTGGTCTCTGATAAAATGTTTCTATACAAATATTATTTATTTAAATTTTATTATGAACTTAACTCACAAAAGGCGGAAGCATCAAACAATGGTAAATTTTTTTAGATATCTGTAAACATTTATTATAATGTGTGGGTGCTTTGTTTGAAGCCTTAAAAAGGACCAACCATAATGTAATAGTGAAAACAGTCGGAATTTCAAGCATCAAAAGCATCATGCCTGCTGACGTTAAAAAGAATTAAATTCAATGAATTTTTTATAACTTTTTCAGACATTCTGTGCAATATATTGGACACTTAAATTCTCCTATTCGAAGTAATGGCCTCAAATTAAATCGCAGTAAAATTATAAATATAAATTTTTTTCACAACTATTTCCATTTGATGTCTGAAAGGGTTAATTGTATTTTAAAATACTTTCTTTATATTTTACCCACAATATTGACGTTAAATGTTTTATACCTTTATTAAATTTTTTCTATTAATTGAAATTATTTTTTAAATAACTAGGGTGTTTTTGTAATGTGACAACGTTTATTAAAATAAATACGCTTTTTAATATATTTTAAGCTTTTAATTTATTATACAAATTACAATGTTTCTTGCTTGACAAGTCAATTAACAGTGTCAAATTACATTTTCTTTTTAGTTACGTTACCTCGAAGAATTGACATATGCTTGTGCTGTATGCTTGTACTATTTTATGATCCTTCCTGCTCATGACATTCGTCACTACTAATAAACACACACATGTTACACGCCCTTTTTTTTTTTTTTTCTTTCTTTTTTTTTTTTTTTTTTTTTTTTTTTTTTTTTTCCTTCCTACTCACAATATCTTTTCGGAGGACGCACTACACGACCACTTCTAGTCCTGACCTCTTCTCCCAGTTCCCCACGCCGTAAGGTTGTCCTAGAATCAGTATCATTAGACAGTCGTTGCCGATTCTCACAATCCTCTGTCCCCTGTACCAAATCCCCATCAACATCAGAAGCAATGTCCAAAGCCCTACGTTCATCCCCAATATTACAACCCATACTCTGAGGTGGCACTATGTCGACCACCGGCGCATTTCCGCCAGCTCCACCCCCAACATTCTCCTCATATAGCAAATCACTAGCATTAAAATTTGAGTTGTCAGTCCTAGTAATCATTCTCCGATTCCGTCTAAAACAATTACCAAAATTGTCCCTAATCACGTACGAACGCTCATTAACCCTTTTCACCACCACACCATAGTGCCATTCCTTCCCATCCTTCTTAAATAGAACCAAATTTCCCTCACTTAATACTGGTAATGACTTCACGTTTCGATCATAATAATACTTTTGTCTCTTTTTCTTAATTTCAATCTTTTCCTGAACGAAATCCTCCGTCAAATTATTTCTGGTTAACAATGAGCCCGATACTGGGAGTTTAGTTTTAATTAATCTTCCAAAGAATAAAGCGGATGGAGACAATTGCATACCGGCTACAGGAGTTGTGTTGTATTCTAAAATTCTATATTGGTACAACGCTATTTCATTTGCCTCATAGCATCGCTTCAATATATTCTTCGCGATAGCCACACCCTTTTCAGCCAAACCATTACTTTGTGGATGTCGAGGACTTGAAAATTTAAACCTAATATTGAATTCAGAAGCGTAACTATCAAATTCTCTTGATCCAAAAGGACTATTATCACACTTAAGTATAGTAGGAAATCCAACTTTAAAAAATATCTGATTTATTTGTTCAATGATGTGTTTCGATGTCCTGTTATTCAATGGCATTGCCATCAAATAATTAGAATAGGCATCAAAAATGGCTACAAAATCTCTACCTGCATATTCAAATAAGTCCATCGCAACGATATGAAAAGGATATTTTGGGGATTCCTCCTGCATTAACGGCTCTTTCTGATTATTCCTTCGAAATTTCTCACAAACTATACAAGACTGAACCACTTCTTTAATCCTGCCACTCATTCCAGGCCAATAATATAATTCCCTAGCCCTAGCCAATGTCTTTTCAATGCCAAGGTGTGGGCCGTGCAACCATTTGACTATCCTGCCCTGCAGTTTCTCAGGTATGACGAGTTTCTGATTCAGCAATAACAATCCATTCTCAACATGAAGTTCAGATTTAAGTTTATGAAAATGTTGAGACATATCGTCCAACTGGTGAAAACGTGGCCAGCCGTTCTCAACATATCTACAAATGCGACTGTATCTCTCATCCCCATCCAGAATATTCCGATAATACTTAAAATTTTCCTCCGATAAACAAACTAATTCTGTTATCCTATGAATTACACCCGATAAACCTTCCAACTCTTCCTCCTCCGATAATTGAGCGCGAGATAAACAGTCAGCAACCAACATTTCCTTTCCAGGCCTATAAGTAATGGTCATTCCAGGATATTTCAGTAAAAACATGAACATGCGTTGCAGACGCATTGTTACATCGTCAATATCCTTCTTAATTAGAGTTTCCAAAGGCTTATGATCACTCTCAATTGTAAATTCGCGGCCGTATACAAAATAGTGAAAACGTTGACACGCAAACACAATGGCCAAAAGTTCCTTCTCAATTTGCGCCCACTTCTGTTCACTTTTCGTCAATGTCCGAGAAGCGAAAGCTATGGGATGCCCCTCCTGAACCAACACACACCCCAATCCATCCCTAGAGGCATCCGTCTGAATCTTAACAGGTAATCTAGGATTATAAACTGCGAGAACAGGTTCGGAAGCAACAATAGTCAATAAGTTCCTAAACTCTTCCTCATGCACCCTATTCCATTCAAATTTAACACCAAGTCTCGTCAGATTACGCAATTCCGCAGTTATCTTCGACAAATTCGGTATAAAGCGCGCTAAATATTTCACTAACCCAAGAAAACGCAAAACGTCTGACCTATCCTTCGGCCTTTCCATGCCCAGAATTGCATCACAATATTTCCTTCCAGCCTTAATCTCATTGTACGATATAATATTTCCCATGAAATTTACAAAATCCCTCCTGTATTGTATTTTCTCCGAATTAAATTTAACATTATTATCCCTTGCCCGTTGCATCACCAATCGTAAAATGTGATCATGTTCCACAAAATTCCTCGCACCTATCAAAATGTCATCAAAATAAATATAAACACCTGGAATATCACCAAAAATCCTCACCATAGTTCTCTGAAACATCTCAGGTGCACAACTAAGGCCAAAAGGCAACCTATTAAATCTATATCTGCCGAACGGTGTCATGAATGTCGTCAAATCTGACGTCGCACGATCCAACGACATATGCCAAAACCCACTAGTAAGATCAACAACCGTAAAGACCCTTGCATCAGCCAGCCCAGATGTCAGATCCTCTATGGTCGGTATAAGAAAGTGTTCCCGCTTAATACACTCATTGAGCGGTCTGGGATCCAAACAAATGCGCAACCGGCCATTTGGCTTCTCCACAATTTGCAAATTATTTATCCAATCGGTTGGATAGTCAACGACTGAAATTATCCCGTCCCGAACCATAGTATCCAATTCCGTCTTCAACCTATCCATTAATGCATGGGGTACCCTTTTTCTATAGTGAAGCACCGGTCGAGAATCCTCCTTCAAATAAATTTTGTATTCCCCCGGGAACTTACCAAAACCATTAAACACATCATTGTACTCCTTAATAAACAAATCTGCAGCATCTGGCAATACAATTTTGTCTACATCCATTCTCTTAACTAATCCTAATTCAATACAATTATCCAATCCGAGTATCGGCTCAAAATTATCATCCACAACCAGAAATAATATTTTCTTTCCCTGATTAGATTTCAAATCAATACAATCTAATTTCACGGTGCCAAAAATTTTAACTCTATTATTACTATAATCGAAAACAGGAAAGTCATTAAATTCATTATTAATTCTCATTTTCAATTTCCTTACAACACCCAAAGGGATACAATTCACTTCAGCTCCAGTATCAATCTTAAATCTTACTATCTCCCCTTCAACCCGATATTCCTTAGTCCATTTCGTCCGATTTGATTCTATTGAGTTCACTCTAAAATAATTTCCATTACTTAACTCATCTCCTACTTTCCTCACACAGTAAGACCTACCTTGAATGTCAGCCCAAGCAATACTACCAATTCCTCGTTTGTTGTAGCGACCACTATTATTATTGTTGTTGTTATCGTCATCCTTCTTTTGATGTGTTTGCTGCATTTTCCCTTTTTGACGGCACATTCTAGCATAATGTCCAATTTTCGAACATATGCGACAAGTAACGTCCTTTGCCTTGCACTCATTTATATGCTTTGGAGTCCAAGAATATCCGCAATTAAAACAAACACGTTTAATGGAGTCAACTTCAGCTATACGTTTGCTTTGTTCCGCTGCTACACTAGCTACTACTGCTGCTTTAGATTCTAGAATACTTTTGTTGACATTAGCCGCTTCATAAATTTTACATGTTTCCAGCACCTTTGCTAATGTTTCATCTCTACCATCTAATAGCTTCATTTGCAATTTCTTGTCATGAACGCCAATAATAATACGATCACGAAGCATTCTTTCTTCATAGAAGGCGCCACAATTGCATTTAAACTCACAGAAGGGCAATTGCTTTCGAAGTTCGGTCTCAAATTCATTAATGGTTTGTTTTTCTTTTTGAGAGATCATATTAAATTTAAAAGATTCCATTGCAACGTTCTTTTGTGGTAGACAATAATCGTCAAATTTTTTTGATAACTTCATCCAGTGATCTTTGAATCGTTACACCTTCTGCAGTACTCACTTCGCCAAGCATTGAGCTTTGTGAACCATCATTTGGAAATAACGTATTATATATAACAGCACCCTGTTCACCAATGAGCCATATGAAGGTTGCAATTTTATTTTTTTCCGGCTTTACCATATTTCCTGTTGCAATCATCCACACCATGAAATTTTGTTTCCACTTAGGCCATTCCGTAGCAATATTAGAACAGTCCAAAGAACGTGGCGTGCGATTTTGTCCTTCATCCGCCATCTTGAATGTGCAATTTTAATTACTTTAATTTTAACTTTTAATTTAAATTTTATAATTTATAGCAATTAAAAGCACTTCTGACACCATGTAATGTGACAACGTTTATTAAAATAAATACGCTTTTTAATATATTTTAAGCTTTTAATTTATTATACAAATTACAATGTTTCTTGCTTGACAAGTCAATTAACAGTGTCAAATTACATTTTCTTTTTAGTTACGTTACCTCGAAGAATTGGCATATGCTTGTGCTGTATGCTTGTACTATTTTATGATCCTTCCTGCTCATGACATTCGTCACTACTAATAAACACACACATGTTACAGTTTTAATTAAAAAATCAAGTGAAGTGAAAGTGCAAAAAAAGAAGAAATTGTTTAAACAAAAAAAAAAATTTTAAAATTATTTCAAAAATACTGCGAATAGAAATTGTTTTGCGGTTTAATAAAAGAACTACTAAAGCTAAAAAAATAATTTGTATCGACCAACATAGTGGGTAATGATGCTGAAAATGAAAACAGTGATACGAATATACAAGTAGTTCCACAGTCTAAAATACAAAAAACCGTGATTAACAAATCCTCCAGTAAATTTTAAAGCTTTAGACCAGCCGTGCCCAAACGGTCGATCGCGATCGACTGTCGATCTTTCAATGTTTTTCGGTCGATCTTTCGATGCTTTTATAAAATCTTTCATTAAAGAAATCTAAAGAAAAAAAAGCTAAATAATTTTTTGTATTGAATAATATTTTTTTTAACGTTCACAACTGTCTGATATGCAAATCCATAACATCGATGCCAAAAAAAGCAAATCTAGAAATGAAGCTGATTTTCCGCCAAAATCGGAGAAGCGTAGAATTCAGTTGAATATGCTGAAAAATCGACTTGAAGCCCAACAATCTATGTTTACCAAGCCACACATAGGGCCCACAGCCGCAACGGAAGCTTCCTTTCGAATAAGTTTTCCTTTAGCTCAACATAAAAAGCCTTTTAGTGACGGTGAATTAGTGAAAAAAGCTTTTATAGAAGGTGGAGAAGTTTTATTTGCAAATTTGAATAACAAGTGGCAAATTATGTCAGCTAATGAGATGTGCATCTTTCGCGCCAATCAGTCACAAGAAGAGTTGAAGCTATGGCAATTGATTTGAATCAAAAACTGAAACAAGACATCGCCGAATGCAAATACTTTTCACTTCAGTTTGACGAATCAACCGACGCAATTGATATTGCCCAATTATGCATTTATGTATATAAAAATGAGCTTCATTGACATGACTTCAAAGGCAGATCTTTTAACAATTCTTCCACTAAACGGCAATACCCGTGGTGAAGACATTTATTACGAGTTTATAAAATTTGTGGAAAAGTTTCCACTAGCGTTGTACAAACTTGTATGCGTAGCAACAGACGGTGCTACCGCCATGGTGGGCCGGTTAAACGGTTTTGTGGTTCTTTGTCGAAAAAATTATAATATTCCAGATTTTGTATCGTTTCATTGTGTTATACATCAGCATGCGTTGTGTGCAAAAATGTTGAACTTAAACGGGGCTTTTAAAATAGTTAATTCAGTACGTTCAAGAAGTTTACAGCGACGACTTTTTAAAATTCAGTTAGAAGAAAATGAGTCAGAATATTATGATCTGTTGTTGCACAGAACTACTACCAGAAGTTATACAATTTTTAGATTCAAGAGGAGAAAGATATGACCAATTGTCGAACGAAAAATGGCTCCATGATTTGGCTTTTTTAACAGATTTTACAAATCAACTGAATATACTTAATCTGGAACTTCAAAGAAAAAACAGAACTATTACTGAATTAGTAATCTCCATTAATAGCTTCAAATTAAAATTTAAGCTTTTGAAATCGCAGTTGGCAGCAAAAGATTTAAAAAAAAAACTTTAAAAGTTTAAACTCAGTATCAGAAAAGTTCAAATTTAATACAACATTTGATAACTATATTGCAGAGATTAGAAAAATTGAGAGTAAATTTGAAAATCGTTTTCAAGTAATTAAAAAAATAGAGCCAATTCTGCTATTTATGTCATTCCCTTTCGGAAATAAAAATTGAAGAAATGTCTGTTAAAATAGCTGATTTTTTTGCCATTGACTCTTCAAAAATATAGGATGAAATTATAGCTCTCAATTCAGATATTTTTATAAAATCAAGAGCGTCTGAAAAGAGTTACTGGTCGTTGCTACAAGAAGATAAATATCCATGTTTAAGAGACATTGCTCTGCAGTTGACCACGTACATTGGATCTACCTACTTATGCGAATCAGCATTTTCTCATATGAAAATAATAAAATCAAAATACGGCAGCACTATAACAGTTGAACATTTAAAAATGTGTCTGCACTTAGCGCTTACCAATAACGTGCCATCGTTCGACCAGCTTGCTGACAACATGCAATGTCACGCATCTACATTTAAATAAAAATTGCAAATTTATTTTAAGTGGCTGTAATATTAATGATTAAATAAAATTTTCTAAAAAATTACATTTATTTTTAGTCGATCTTCATAAAGAAAAGTCTGGCCACGCCTGCTTCAGACAATAACACTTTAACTTAAAGCACCAACTACAGTAGCATATTCAAACAAAACCGTACATAATAGCAAAAATTGGCTATGGCTGGCAATAGATTTTTCCATCTTTCAGGCAATTTTTGGGTTCCTCACTAATAAAACGTCTTTTGAAGTAAACCCATTAGTCACTCAATTTTCGAAATCCTCATAGGAATCAGTGCTGCTCCAGCACAACGATTAAAACAAACAGTAGTCGGAGGGCATAATGCTTTGAATATATTATGAACAAGTTTTGCTTTCTGTGCAGAAGAATTGTCATGTTGCAAATTGATGAGTCATCTCAGGCATCATGCCTGGTTCAAATTGATATTTTGTTGTCGGTAGTGATCAGTATTAACAGTTTAACCAGGTTTTAGGAGCTCGTATACCACACCTTTCTGATAATTTTCCTGCGAATCGATCTGGTTTTCCAGCCGAAGTTCATGGTTGTCCCGGATTAACCCAGCCTTTTTTTATTTAGGATTCTGAAAATTATTCAATTTTTCATCACCAGCAACAATCCGATTCAACACAGTTTTTACATCGTGTCTTTAAACTAGAATTTCACAAGTTGCTTTTCGGTTTTCCACCTGTCCGTCAGAGTTTTGAATATTTTTCAGAGCTTTTTACGGTCAGAAATTGTTTGTTGTGCAACATTTAACGGACTGCAAGTACAAGTTTCTAAAACTCATTTGAGAGGAAGCACTTCTAGAAACGGTGCCCAAGCACAGCATAATACTTACAATGAGATGGCGGCGTTTTAACGGAAATATGATGTAGGAGTAGAGCTGTTCGATGTTAATCGATGCATCGTAAACATCGATGTTTTGATTTCGATACATCGTTAAAATGTCGATGTATCGTATCACACGATGTTAATCGATACATCGATATTTTTTATTCGATGTATCGAAAAGCTGAATTTTAAATTTACGCATCCGACAGCTTTTGTTTAAGTAGCAGATTACAACTCATTTAAAGTAGTGACAATGTTTTTAAACAAAAACCCTCTAAGAATGACTTAATTTGATTTAAAATCGCTTGATTATATTTTTTTTTCAAAATGAGCCCTTTTTTTCTCAAAAAAAAAAGCTTATACAATTTCCTTTAAGGCCTTTATAATCGCTTAATGGGATGCGAGTGGGATATCTATCAAAAAAATTATTTTTTAATTCAAGAATAAGATTTTTCAATATTTGGCTTGAAAACGTACTACCTAAATGATCTTATAAAAGTTTTTGCATTCTAAGGACATTCGGAAATTAGTTTTTTATAAACAGTGTTAAAGTTTGGACGTGCGTTATTTACAATGGCTTCCGCTTCCAAAAAGGAAATGTTGACTTCTTTTTGTTGTAATCCCTTAGACAAAAAGAAGCACAGATCATCAGATATGCGAAATATTTCCGACAACTTATTGAAAAAATTCCCAACGCTTTCAAAACGTTTGCTAATTTCTGGATCGTACAGGAAAATGGTGGGAAAGTTGGACACATTACCGGTTATTCCAGATGAGAACAAAATCAATTCTGAAAATGATGACAGTTCTGCAGGAGATGATGGTTGTTCTAACTTTTCAGTAGAACCTATAAGACCTAAGAATGAGTGCCAAAATCAACATCACAAGGATACAGTAGAAGTTTTTGAACAAATAAAAAGAAGTACAAAACGTCACATAGTAGATCTAAAAGAATTCAACTTCTTACTCTTGCCCCATCGTCATGGAGTTGTTCAAAAATAATGACCGAGTTTGGAACGTCTCAACGAAAAGCAAGAATTGCTAAAAATTTGGTTGCTGAGCAGGTATTCATACACTTCCAAGCGAGAAGAAGGGAAAAACTTTAGCGCGCGAAACTGAAGCTCTAGTAACTCAATTTTATCATAAAATATTGTAATAATATTGAAAAATCTTATTTTTGATTACAGAATATCTTTTTTTGATAGATATGCCACTCGCATACCATTTGAGCAAAAAAAAAAAAAAAAGAAAGGCCCATTTTGAAAAAAAAAATGTAAAAAAAAATTAATTTAAAAAAAATAAAAAAAAAAATTTTAACAATTAAAAAAATTATTTTTGGAAAGATTGAAGAAATAGCTATCTAATATCCATTGGAAAATTTTTGCTAGGATCAATAGGTGAAAAGTTACACACATTTTAAAAAAACCCTGTATCACCATAATGTCCAACTTTGGCCCCCTCTAACTCCGGCAGTTCTTGACTGATAGAGCTGTCTGGCATACTATCCAATAGTACTAACCTTTGTGCTAAGTTCATCTAAATCGGAAGACATCGATTTTAAAAATTGGGTCACTTGACACGAAATTCCCCATATATTAAAAATTTTGTTTTTTCTATCAATATAAATATAACTTGATGTCATGTTTTACACAATTAGGACTGTAATAATCTAATAACACTGAATTTAATGAAAATATTCCTCATAAAATAAACAATTCTTGTATTCAATATGTTAAAATAATTCGACTTTTATTCAATTAATTTTGTTAAGTTCCAGTTAGAATAAATACGATGCATCGTAAACATCGATGTTTTTTTTAATTGATGCATCGAATAACATCGATGTTAATTAATGATGAATCGAATGGCAAAAATCATCGATGTTTTTTTTACATGAACAGCTCTATGTAGGACAGAAAAGGGATCAACATGAAATACAGGTATTCCTAAGCAGGAATCTTGTGTATATATTGTGTATTTCGTGGTGGAAATAGAGAGGTTGATACGGTTGACCTATTTAGGCAAAGCAACGGAATTCGCGATCCAAAAGTTAAGTTAGCGATGTATGCAGTTTAGAAAATAGGCTTCGTCGAATCCGTAGTGCTCACGCTAGTACAGAAGACCTGTACTGTACTGTACTGTTAGGTTAGGTTATGTTAGAGGACGTGTACCTGTCAATTAAGACAAGTACAGTACCCGGAGTTCGAATTGACCCATTGTACAACGTCCAAGTTTCTCACACCACTTATGTTGTGTGTGTTAATTTTATACATGAGTGGTGGGACCTACAGTTTAAAGTCGACTCCGAACGACAGATTTTTATTTATTGAGAAACTTTTCATGGCAATTTTTATTTACTCTCAGAGTTTTTGCCAGAAATCTACTGAGAGGAAGTCGCCGAAAAAAAACTTTTTGTATTTTGTCTTTGATGCCTGGGCTGGGGCTCGAACCCAGACTTTTGCGTCTAATAAGCCAACACACTACCTACTAGACTACGGCGTCTTCAATACTGTACTGTACTGTACAAAACTGTAAAGCTCCGCGTATAAATTTAGGAACTGATTGAGTGTCTTCCTTGCTGCATAAGAATATTATCGTCATCATAACAGACGTCACTGAAATGTTGTCCTTTATTGGTGTTTATTTCTTACTTTTTTGGTTTATCGATAAAAATATATAACTTATTCATTACAAAATATACGTTACATTGTAATCCTAAAGAAATCCGATGTTATTTTTTTATTGGTATAAGAAAATAATTTTGAATTACAGAAATCCGTTAACAGATGCAATTGCTACAGATTCACTTGAATTTTTTTGTAGAACTCACACAAATAACATTTCTAAATTTACATAAGAATACTTGAACATAATAACTCGTGCACATTATCATGTACATATTATTTCATTCAAACGAAGAAAGTCGACAGAGATACAAACAACATCGATTGGAAAATTGATTTTGTCAACAACCATAAATACGAATATTTACCTATCCAAATGAAAGAAATTTAAAACAAAGTACGAACATAAAAATGAAAGATGAGAGAGAGAATTTAAAAATAAAATCAACGCAGTTGATAAATAAGTGTCAGTACAAAGTCCACAGACGACAAATATTGCAGTAGGAAGGAAGCATTGCACAAAGACATCGTCAATAAAGGGAACTAAACTCGGAGTATGTATGTGGGTATTATCGGTGGCAATGGAAACGATGGACTAAACTATACAAGAGAGTGTATTTATTGCAAGAATGGCAAACAGTTGCTCAGACGATTCGTCAGATGTATCACAATTGTTGCCTAAAAATCTCATTCAGTTATAAACATAAATTAAATTCCTATTCCGTTATAAAAGCAAATATTTTAAAAATATTTTATTTCATTTCATTAAAATTTGGTGCTAAATGATACTAAAATCGAGCACACGAGCCTCACAGTATACACTATAATATCTTATCACCCTGTTTGAAGAACTTTGTTTTATTAATTTTATCCACAAGTGGCTACAGTTTAACCCTTTGCGGCGGTATTAATTTTATATATGGGTGTCAAAATAAAATTAGTCATCGCTACTTTCAAGTTCACGGAACACTTCTTTCAGTAAATTTCTTTTTGCCATTTTATTAGAGTATTATTTTGAAATATTTTAAAAAGCGAAATCGCCAAATCTAAGTTAAGCACAACTTATAAAATATCATTCGATTTCAACGAATTTCGGTAGATTGTCGATTGAGAGCAGACATACTAGATCGGTAATATAACTTTGGTGGCTGAGAGCAGACATACATAAAATGTTTTAAAACAGTCATATTTATTTACTGTGGTTTTAATATTTTATATTATTATAGTTTAAATTTAATTTTCAATTATTATTTTTAGACAAACTTGCTGTCAATAAACAATACAAAGGGAGAAAACGAAATTGGTCCAACAAATTTATCATATCTACGGAGAAACCTTTTGAAATAAAAAATTAAAGTGGAAAAGTAAAATATGAAAAAAAATATTAAATTAAGCAGGAGACACAACCAATATGAAGAAGACATCAAACGAAATCAAAACAAAAGGATTCATCTGAAATAAATGGTAGCAAAAAATTTTATAAATATGTGATGGGGAAGGGAATGGACAAAATGCAATGCTAGAAATGAATAGTCTGTTTAATTGTTAAAGTGACTGGATACATTTCATTTAATAAAATGTTTCATTGTTTCATTTGATAAATCTATGAAATACAAGTTCGTCCAAACTGCAACCACAAAGTGTTGAAAAAAGGGATGACGATATTATATTAAAAAATGTATGTAGGATTTTATTTTATTTTCCAATAACAGAATTTAGAAAAGGCTTTGGAATGAGTAAGGAAGAAGACATAAAATAAAATTCCTTACTTTTTGCATTTATAGTGAATCACTGTCAAATCTGTGCCATTAGGACTTAAATGTCCAAAAAAAAAACCTAAGAACGCTGTACCAAATATAAAAATTTAGAGCCCAGTCAGTTATTTAGACGATAAGTAACCAAAAAAATGTAAATGCAATTCAGTATTTGGAAAAAGCTACTATTTTTATAGAAATAGTGATAAACTCAAGCTATAATGAAAATGATCCATTTAAACTTGTCTACGTGAAATAAATCACAGAGAAAAATGAAAGCGTTTTCCATATTTAGTTGAATAGCCTTCTCTATCAAGCTTTTTAGCATATTAGAGGTTTAATTTATTTCGGTCGTCCAAAAGGGGCCTTTTTCAGTTGTGTTTCGTTTGAATGTTTTCTTATTTAAATATAAAGTTTTTGCCACAATTTTTCGATGGTCATCAAATATTCTGATTGGGGTTGAGTTTTAATAACTCGATGACAATTGTTCAATAGCAATTTCTTAAGAACTTTAACCGTATTATTGGGGTCATTACCTTAGTACAAATCAAATCTATGTTTTATGTCTGGCATTTTGGTATTTTGAAACTACAGTTTGTTCATATTTCTTTCAAGAAAAGGCATTTGACCAACACCAGCAGTTGAACAAATACCCGATACCATTATGTGCCCTTCAGGATTTACGACGGTAGCCTGTTAAGGTACCTGTTAAGTAATGACTAATAATCGTAGTGATTAGTAATTTGATTACTTTTTTGAATGGTGAAATAATGATTACAATTACGATTATTTTTGGTTAAAATAGTTAATAATGAATTACGATTACAAAATAATCAAAAAATAATCAGGATTAGTGGCGATTAGTCTAAATAATCAAGAAGAATCAAAAGTAATCAAAAAATAAACAAATTATTTTCAATGATTCTTTTTCGTTATTTTCAAATAATTTGATTACTTTTGGATTACTTTTAATTCCTTTTGATTATTAGACTAATCGCCAGTAATCCTGATTAGTTTCTGATGATTTTGTAATCGTAATCAATTAGTAATTCAAAAAGCTTGTTCATAGAATTATATAATCATTACGATTCTTTTTAAAAAGTAATATAATTGATAACTAATCGTAATCGAAATTTAACAGGTATGCAACCAAGTAATTGCGAAATTGTATTTACCATTTCCCCGGTACCATTTTAAACACACTTACCAATAAATTTACAAAAATCGAACGAAATCAGTTATTAAGAACATGTTTTTGAAATAGCAAAACAAAAAATGTTTTAATGTGTCCACATAGAAAACAATACTTTCACTAAATAATGATTTATTGTGTAAGAAAATTGACTAGAATAGAAAAATAAAGAAGGAATCAAGAGTAAATGAGATGTCATATGTAAATATATTTTAATAAGTGCCAGGGGATGTTAAGATTGCAATACAATACAAATACGTTCATGTTCAGCCCTTAAGAAGTCTATAGGATTGTGTAACTAGAGTTGGAATTGGGTCTTTTTAAAAATGATGCTGATTTAATTTGGTTTCCAATTTTAATCATCACAATTGGAAATATATTTGTCATACATAAATATAGTATACCTACTAAATTCCAAACGATTTTTATCTCTTATTGTAATGAAATGAAAATAAAAGCTCCACATCAATGTTACGATTTCTATTATAATTTTGTTTTTATCATTCACTTTCCTCCATCTATGTAGCCGCACATTTGATCGTTTGTCGTTAACCTTTTACTGTGACCGTCGACTTTAAATGGCAATTATTGCGCAATGAGTTTCAAACAAATTATCAGGGAAAATTTAATAAAATGTTATACGGAAGTCAAACTCGCCTTAAGATATTTTCCATTAAAGTTGAACTAATTTCACCTACATCCGCTTCTGCATGTGACTCGACACGGAGAACAATGTATGTGTGCATATAAATTATCTATTTACAGTGGCTTCAACAACTATTCACAAAAGTGACAGAAGCATAAGGCCAGGTTAACAATTAAATGGGTTTCTGAAAACAACATCAAATGTCTGGATTGGGCTGCACAACCGCTGGAGCGTAATACAATAGAAAGTTTTTGGAATATACTGAAAAATAAAATAAAAATAATAAGAAGTCTAGTTCTACAAAATTTGGAAGAGATTTGGGAATGGGAATTTGAGATTTGAAGAATGGTCAAGAGTTGATGAGTATATTTTACGAAATTTAAGCAACAGTATGCCAAAAAAAGAGAAAGAGTAAGTTATTAAAGCAAAAGTTGGCCGCATTAAATACTAAAATTTTCTCTTTGAATGTCTAAATTAGGCAGATTAACGTTGCAACACAAAAGTGTTCGCATTATATAAATTTTATTTTATTTCTTTTCTTAAAAAATTTAATTTATTTTACTATGAAGTATAAATAATTTTTATGAACAACATTGTATTATGAAATATTATATTATATGAACAGTTGTGGAAGTCACTGTATATATGTAAATATATTATATATCAAGTAGTGAAAGTGTTTTGATTATCATACTGGGTGAGAGAAAGTGGTAAAATTTTTTATTTTTGGAATAATTTAATTTGTCAGTAAATGTTAAAATAGAGAAAAATTAAAATCATTTGGAAAGTTATTCTCACTCATTTTTTTATTATAATATTACAATAATCTTTCAGTCACAAAGTATTGAGATAGGAGAACAATTAAAGGGAAATAAGGCTCATTAAAAATTACAAGAATTTCCTTTATTTAAAGCAAACTTATATATATGTATGTGTACTTCAGTTTTGTCCGGAATTAATGTAAGTAATGTTATTGTTAATATTTGTGAAGTCGCCATAGTCTAGTAGGTAGTGTGTTGGTTTATAAGAGGTAAGGCCACGGTTCAAACCACAGGGCGACTTCCTCTTATCAGATTTCTGGCAAAAACTCTGAGAGTAAATAAAATTCCCATGAAAAGTTTCTCAAAAACTCTGTGGTTCGGAGTCGACTTTAAGCTTCCGCCATTCATGTATAAAATTAACACACATGAATGAATGCACAATAATTGTACTGGGAAAAAGTTCAGTAAATTCAATATTAAACGATTTTATTTACAATAAAAATATATACCAGGTGTACCGGTATTGGGAACATTTATTGTAAACGAGCATAAACTTTTTTCTCTGTTCGTGAAGACATCTGTCAAACATATTCAGTATGTATACATCAAATCATATTTTTTCATTGTAGATGGCAAATTTTGTTCCAGGAAATGATGATTTAAAGAAAGCATTAAGTTTTCATTTTCTTATAAAAGCAATGAAAATTATAAGTTTTAAAATTCTTCAATACGACAAATGTAAGAATTTAAAATCGAGTCATTAAGCCGGAAAATGAAACCCAAACTGCGCAAAAGAAAATAAAACAACATTGAGAAATTCAATACACTTGAGATTTTTGTAAAGAGAAAATACGTTTTCTGCCTTTGGTAAATCATTTGGCTTACTATTAGGGGTAGTATTACGGATTACCTAAAGAATAGAGAGCTGACATATGATACAATACAAGGGTCAAGAAGAATGCAGGTCACTTCCAGAGTGGCACAGGGATCCATATTCGGACCATACCTCTGGTACGCAACTTATGACGAAATCCTGAGAATCAAAATGCCGGTGGATACTTTCCTAGTCGGATACGCAGACGACATTGCGGCAGTCATTAGAGGTAGAAACACATAAGTGGTCCAACGCAGACTACGACAAGTCATGACGCGCACTAAAAACTGGCTGGAATCTCACGGCATGCAGTTGGCCATGCATAAAACGGAGCTGCTGTTACTAACAAGACGACATATTCCGACCGAGATCGAAATAAATATAGGCGACTTGGTTATCCTTACGGAGAGATCGATTAAATACCTTGGGATTAGACTGGACTCGAACCTATGTATGATTCCCCGCTGAGGAGACAAGGCGGGTTTTTAGTCGGTATACCCAGTGGGAGAGTCCGACATACCACGTATGGTGACGACCTTCATGAATGCATAAAGCATTTTCCCTCCATCCCGCGAAAAAAAACTATTAGGGGTAGAACTCATGTTCGAGATTCAAATTAGCGTATATAAAACCAAATGCTAGGTTGCAGAAATTAACATAAAAAATTTTTATTTGTTTTGACTTTTTGTTAGAGCATTTATTAATTTGTAAATAATTTTTATGGATTTGTTTCGTTTATTTGTTTGTTTCTGTTCTGTTGGTTTAATAAATTCCAATAACTTTATGCTTCTCTTACATTAAAAATTAAAATATTATTAAAATACTGTTGAACATAAGAAAAATCTCTCTAGAAATTTCTTTCATGACCCTAAAAAGGGCCGATTTGTGCGGTAAATTTATTTGATGGCCTTAAAAATGGCTGAATGGTGCGGTGAATTTTATTTATCATATTGTCACATGAATATGATTTGCTATCTGTTTCTTAATTTTTTTCCATTGGAATGAGACATCACTGTTAGTTATAATGAATTATTTACATTTTCCCTCATTTAGTGAATCTTGCTCTCTAGATAACGTCATTATAGTTGAAGGTAAGTCTAGACTATCTGATTCCAGATTCCGATAACATGGGATTCAAATCTTACTCTCTCCTGCAGATATTAATGGGCATGACTGCAAAAAATTCTATGGCTTAGCAGAAGAAGATTTTTGAAAGAAACAGCTTAAAGACTCGAAGAAAAATGTAGTCAAATTGTATCACACGTATCTCAATATATGATTATACAACAGTGACTGTAGGAATATCAATAGAAATTGATGTTGAATGAAGGCATTGCAAAAGCAACGAATATATGAATATTGAGAAAACACGAATGCTTTCATTGAGTTCTCTGGTATGTACATTATCACATAAACGATTATTAATGGGCGTTTGTTTGTTTAAGTTTGCCGGTAAATATCCATAAATGCAGTTGGCCAGTTTAATAGCACAGGAGACGTATACGTATTGTCGGCCTTATAACATTTGTTATTGTAGTAATTGATTATGCGTAACATGCGACAAAATTATGTTGCCTTATACTACAATGCACACTTTTATAAATACTCATATATTCGATTACTCATTCTCATACAAATATATTTCCATATGGTTATATACCTAGACGTCAACGACCAACTGACCGATTTATGTCAGAAACACACACAATTCATGTATAAAAATGAGGATGCTGCTCATTTGCGTGATGACATATTACGACCGCAACGTAATAGAACCTTGGCGAATTATTTATTTCATACAAATGAATGAAATGCTTTTTTGTTTATTGTGATGTACTTCGTTTCTTTATATTTTTTTCTAATTTACAATGAATACATTGAAAATGCATTTCATTATCTAACATTTTTAAATGCAAGACATTGTTATTTTAAATAATTTGGATTTCATAATTCGTAAACAAAATTTATTATCCACAAATTTATTAACGTATCGTTCTGATTTAACAGACATCTGTATTAATTTTTGTCAAATCAGAATTTCTTTTTTGAAAAATTGTAGGAGTCATCCAATTTGTTTGTTTTACGGAAAATTTAAATCTCCCACACTTCCTTGATTTAAATTTATACGGTAGGCATACCAACTATTCGTTGCTCAATCCAATAAATTTTACTACCTTCTGCATTGGAAATTTTAGAATTTCGTAGTTTTTATGTGATTTTGTCAAACTGTTTTTCTACCAATGGAATAAAATGTTTAGAGAGCAAGAGACGTGAAGGAGAATGACCGAAAAAAAGTTCACAAAGTTTTTATTTCGTAACTACTACTTTTATTTGTTATGTTCTGAGGAAATTTAAGTAACTTTTTGTGAAGAAAGAGAATTTTTAACCGTCCGTAATGGTGAAATACCTATGACTGAGAACACAAAAATCGTTTTCATTTCAATTCAGTCACAGAATGTTAAAGCTTTTGCCGCTCGTGGCTTGAAGAGAGAGCTAAAGGAGCATTTGAGTAACGAACTGGTGAATTTTGTTTCCTGTATGTGATATGGTGAATTTTTGATGGTGAAATGAAACGTTATGGTATAGTTTTAAATTTGTATGACTTTGATAAGTAAACATTTAGGAAGTAGCATCATAGCTGTCATAAAAATTTTTTAAATAAAACATATAAGTATACACGTATACACATACATAATAATATTTGTGCTGGCACCGGTAAACATAAAGTGTTAATTTAAAGTGTGCAATAGTGAAATCAATTTTATAGACATCATTTTATTTCAAAAGTCTATACTTTGTAAACAGTATCAGGCCAGTGTCCAATCATTTAGTATCAGCAATAGTATTGATATTACAGAGTAACTTACCGATCAAAATTCGTGTTTCTAACTTCAGACTATTGGTCAGTGCGTCAATCAGGTGTGCAGATCTTATATACCATACTTATGTATGTAGCGGATGATTTTTCTTGTTATTTGGTTCTACAGATTCGTGGATTGAATTTTCTCTTTCCCTTTTCAATTTCATTGAATTTGTATTCGATTTCCGTATTGAAATACTTTTTTGTGCTAATACTCAGTCTCTCAGGAACAAACCAGCTATAATTCGAGCCTTGGAAGACAACATTACAGTTTCAGCTGGTGATATAATGGTCGAATTGTTTGGTATAGTATACTGGACTTAGTCTATCGGGCAATGTGTTGCCTTATTAGACGAGAGGTCGTGATTCAACCCCTGGATTAAACATCTAGAAAACGAAATATGAAATAATATTTCTTTCCGTGAATACCTTTCAGTAGCCTTTTGATAAAAAGTTTGAGAGGTAAATAAAATTGCCATACAAAATTTTTCAAATCTGTCGTTTAGAGTTGACATTAAACAGTAGGTCCCATCGCTCGTTTATAAAATTAACACACATAACATGAGTGGTATGGAAATCCAGCTGGTAATCATGACTAAAGGATTGTAATAACCGGATGGGATACTTAGGACGGAGAGGAGAGCTAAGTTTTCATGAAATAATATAAAAATAATATACAATGTATTCATTTATTGTTCAAAAAAAATATGTCACTGACTTTTCTCTTGTTTTTTTTCCAAATTTCAGGAACAAATAAACAGTAAGTGGAACAAATTTAATTATTTTGACCCTCAATTTTCGTATTAATTTTTCGTATAAAATAAAAATTTCGTGGTTTACGCCTGTAAAGTTTTATTAGAATTAGACGTAACGAGTTATTCCATAATCTGAAATGATATAAATGCCCTGTCTACCTGTATAAAAAATGTAATTATTTTTGCCTTTCTAGTTATTATTTTATATCGTAGTGCGCACCAGTTAAATTTCATTAAATTTTTACACTTCGAATCATACCTTTACATGCAAGTAAAGAAAGTAAATTTCACAATCTGTTGTTTCTGCTAATTATTCGATTCTTAGATTTATTTTTTAATGGAAATCAAATACAAAAGCTGTCTGTCGGTTGCCAATATGTAAATTATATTTTTATTTAAATACAATTCTCATCTCTTTTCTTTTAGCATACCTTTAACAAACTCATCAAACTCAAAAAGAATAGTCGGTTATAGTGCTTCTGACATCCAATAGTAAATATCTCTGTTAATATTCTTTTGGGAAGTTTTCCTTTACTATTCGACTAAATGATGTTGTATTGGAAAAAGTCCCAAAGGATATGGAGCCATTGCCTAAGTTTTATTCAAAATTTCACATTTGCAGGTGATTATGTAAAGGAGGTTAGCAAATGGATAACTTCCTTCCAGCATACATCATACACATACCAACATGTAAATTAATGTATACATTCATATTTATACATATTTATGAATTACAAAACAAAACAAAAAAACAACTTGCACATAAAAACACATGAGAGACTTCGAATCCAAACACATAACATTTGCATCGTTTGCATTTGTTTCATCATCATGATTCTTTTATATCCTTTGAATTTTGTAGATGTTATTGTAATGAAAATAATGTTTTTTTTAATTTAAATTCAAACTTAAACTACAAGAATTTAATTTAAATAATGTTACAAATATATCATATTAAAGCATTCTGTGAAATAATTTTATGCGGAAATATTATCTGATCAATTAGCAAATCTATGCATATAAGAAGTCGTGTTGGCTTATTAGACGTAAAGCCAGGGTTCGAGCCCCAGGCCAGACATCAAAACAAAATACAAAAAGTATTTCTTAGGCGACTTCCTCTCAGCAGATTTCTGGCAAAAACTTTGAGAGTAAATAAAATTGCCATAAAAAGTTTCTCAAAAATCTGTCGTTCAGAGCCGACTTTAAACTGTAGGTCCCGCCACTCATGTATAAAATTAACACACACAGCATAAGTAGTGTGAGAAACTAGGTCGTAATCCTGATTGAAGGGTTGTAATGACCAATTATGTATGTATGCATATAAAATGGACTTGACACTGGTGTTAAAAGTTCTATCTTGCTTGTTTTCTGGGTACTTGAGTATAAGGGCTCTAATTTGTTTTACGCAGTTGTATTGAGTGTTTACTAACTGCTACGTTCTCTGAATTTTTTTCGTTTATGTTATTGAAAATTCGTGTAAGATATTTAGAAAGGAATCATAAAACCCGATTTAAGCATTAAAGTACTGCTTACTAACCTTAATTGGCTACAACCAAACATGTTGCGAAACAAACGGCTGCAAACGTGAAAAGTATAGATACAGTGAATTTGCAAAACTGTTGGATATAAGTATTTGCTTCGAATATACAGGTCCATTATACGATAACTGCACTGAACAACGGACTAAATCATCCAAGTATGCACTGAACGGCACAGATCTAGCGACAAAGTTGGATGTTATATAAAATGTATACATATAAAATGTAAACTTGATCGTAAATGTTAAGTAAATAATGAGACACTTGACTGTGGAAGAAAATTGCTACTTGAAGCTGTCTACAGATCTAGTAAAAATTTTGATATTAAGCCCCTGATCGACAAAAAATCCAATCACGCTCTTGGGTACTGTGCCGTTATTTTAACTGGTGACTTTAATTTAAATTATTAATGGACAAAGGGTTACTTTTGGACACCATTGCTATAGGGTTGGGAGATATTTTTTACATATTTTCCCGTTAGGCTACTTGGCCTTTTCTTCATTGATAATCGTTCTCGATCAGTTTTTTACATGCATAATCAACTTTTTTGGTCTTACAACTTTAAAACATCTTCAAATGAGAAGAAAATAACTTTGTTAAAAAACATTGTCTGGTATATCATCGACCAGTTTCTTATTACGCCAACCGTCGATGAGAAGATACATTTTTTACAGGATAATATTCAAAATTAATATAACAAATACGCTGTAATAAATACTAAAACAGTTAGTAACATAAAAACATGGTTCTCAAGAGGAATTAAAAATTTGGTTAATGATAGAAACGAAACATACGAACGTTGGAAAAGGTACAGAACTTCGGAACTTAAAGAGATTTTTAAGAATTGCAGATGTAAAGTTAATTATGAAATAAGAGTCGCCAAGTGCAAAATTAATGAGGACAAATTTTCAACCGCCTTATCATCGGAAAGGAAATGGATTTCTGATCTAAATGACATGGCGTTCAATTTTCGAGCATATATATATATATATATATGTCATATACATATATTGCATTTTTTAACACAATTCGAACGACGTGAGATTTTTATACTCAAAACTGGGGCCAAATTGCCGCAGTCGTTATCGAATGAAGTTGATCGAAATTTTAGTATTTGAAATCACCGCAGTCGTTAACGAATCAGGTGTATCGAAATTTGAGATTTTGTTATTCGATAACGAGTACCCTTTCGAGTGATATCTCTCGAAACCTCATTCGATACTAAATGAGCAATCAAAATTGCACACGCTTTTTTTAATACGAAATAAACGGCAAATTTTTTATTTATAATAATATTGCCAAAAATGTAAGTAGTAAAGTAAAGTATAATAAATGTAAATATAATTTCCCCTTTCAGAACAAATAACAAAATAAACGGTAAGCAAAAGGACGTTATGGCACAATATATGTTAATTTAGCTAAGAAACTTGCTGCCCAATTGTGGACAGGGAAAAGAAACAACTAAAAGATTGTGGGAAGAATTGTCCAACCGTTTGAATGCATGTGGTCCACCTATTAAAGATGAGACATGGCGAAACGTGAACTAGTGAATTTTTTTATTTCTTATTTATAATAAAATTGTTTTACATATTTTTAACGTTTTCGCTGACCAAAAACATAACGTAAAAAAAGCTTTCATTTAACAAGGTACCAAAGAAAAAAACCGGTGTTTCCTATGAGGAAATACCTTTGTCTCATGCAGATGAACAAGTAATTGAAGTAGTCGGTATAGAAGCCAGCGTTGAAGGTATAGAAGCCAGCGTTGGAAAAAAGTTTACAAAGAATTTTAGGTCAAAACGGCGAATATGATAATTCTTAACCTGAAAGTATAGGAAAACAACTCCTAATCCTAAAAAACAAAGAACCATTTCAAAAGCTGAAAGCAAATTAACGCTCAGCATAAATAAAAGTGAATAATATCACAAAATTTTAAATTCGCAGCTAGATGGCCTTTTGGAGTTGCAGGAAAAGTCTTTTAAACTAAGAGAAGAAGAACATGCTGCAAACATGGCTATTAAAAATGTAGAATTACAAATTAAAACGATTGAGCATGAGCTCTTAAAAAACAGCAATAATTTTTCTTACCTAATTCCTATTCTCAAAGTACAAAGAATTGAATTGAATAATATTATAATTAATATATTTAAATATTTTTCTCTAATTTTACTTACTTGTGTTTTATTTCAAAATAATTTTTTTTTATTATTTACAAATGTGCCAATCATATGCCTTTGTACTATTACTAAACAAAAAATCTTTTACATTCTTTTTGTAAATTTCGATTCGATACCTATCGAATGCCGTAATTTGGTTATTCGATACGAAACGAAATTTTACTTGATACGAATGCTCATTCGATCACGAGTGCCGCAATTTGGGCCCTGATAAAATTACCTACCAATTGCGATACTTCCATATTCCATATTCCATATATATATATATATAACACAATTCGAACGCCGTGAGATTTTTATACTCAAAACTGATAAAATTACCTACCAATTGCGATACTTCCATATTCGACTAAACGTTTGTGAGCAAATCAGTGAACAATTGTATGACAACTCATTACTGACCAATAACCGATCTGGTTTCAGATACAAACACAGCTGCGTTACACTTTTAGTGGATGTTGTAGAGGAATCTAGATCGCACAAAAGCATTCGATACTGTTGATCCTGACGTTTTTTTATCATCATCAGCAGCAGTAAAACTATTACGTCCATACCTGGATAAGAGAAGTCATCGTGACAATTTAAAATCATTTGGCTTCTCGCTACGAAGAGAACTACTACAGAGTTCGGCCCTCTGCTATACATAATGTACTCAAATGACCTACCGTTTCGTAATACCGATGAAGTCCAATTCTACATTAGCTGTTTTAAAATTGATATCAACAATTGTATATTGAAACTGAACCAGCTACGGTAAACGGTCTTGATCTAAATTCAAATAAATCAAAGGCTATCGTAATCGGGTAAATTATTCTTTTGCTAAGCCTTCAGTTTTCAAAGGCAGCATTAATCTCCGTGAGGTTTGGGAATTTTGTTATAATATTTCTTTTAGGATTCCCGCCCATGCCTATGGTTTTTTAAACGTTTCTATGATCATTGTCTGGTATTTGAAAAATTAAGATCAACTTCGTAGTTGTTCGTCAATTATAGTGAGTAAAAAACGAGTTTTTAAAATTCTGTTTTACAATATAATATTTGTACGTTCGTTAAGAATTATCTCACCTAGACCGTATTCTTTCTAACCGACTTGAGTAACAACTTGAGTTTTTTTATTTAACTTTAACGACTCTGAAATGTCATTTCCACATTTTGTAGTGAAGTTAGAAATGAATAATTCAAAAAAAGGTTGGAAAAAAGTTTGGGGTGAGGGCTTATATGAAGGGAAGGTACGGAGGGTTAGAGAGTAACTTGTTTTTCTCTTTAAAGTTTCGGCAGCTCAATTCAGGGCGAAACGTTGTTCCACGAGTTATAGGTCCCTCTACACCCTAACGGTGGCCGTTTACCCAAGGAAGATTGATGAATGCGTTCTTCCTGATATATAAATGAAAAAATCAATGAAGACAAATTTATAGTTACAAAATTTGGCCACTGAGTTGCGAGCTTGCAGTTTGCTACCAGTTTGGCAACTGACAATCCAACTCGTATTGGGTTGCTATAAATAATAGATACAATAAAAAGTCTTTTATACATATAAATATATATACATATATTGGTATTGGAAGCAATGTAACATAAAAGCTAAATATTGTAATTGACCAATTCATACGTAATAGTCCCTAAATTTCGATTCAATATTTTTTTAACACCTATTGTATAAATCATAATCATTAATATTATGTAAAGCGACTGCATAATGTTATTAACAGTTGATGGTAGAAACATTCCAAAATCTATAAAATTGTTCATAAAAGTAAAATAAAATCAAAATGTAATTTGCTTAACTTTGCATAACTCATACAATGTTTAAACTTAATTAATTCTCATAAAGAATTTAAAGTATTTCTTGCAAATATTTAATAAAAATATTATTTTTCTTTAAAGCATTGAACGACTAACTTAGAATGCTCTTAGGGATATTTAAATAAAAAACCAGAACAACAAACAACAACAAATTGAGGAAATGTTTAATTTTTAATTGTTAATAGTTTTTTTTATAGTTCGCGCAATCAATGTTTCAGTTTTGAATTTGTAAAAAATAACTAGCATTTTGCAAGCATAAATAGTTTTTCCATTCTAACAGTTATTTATCGAAACTTAAAAATTTATTGAACTGAAAATTATTCAAATAGTAGATCTAAAGGAATTATAAAGTCCAGCTGCTGCTACGCACAGTATATTATTGATTAAGCTATTCGGAATTTCACTTATCCGTGTAATGCAAAGGCAAATGGTGTCCCTTCTCTTAAAGTAAATAAGGCCTGTTTCATTTAGAATTTTAAAGGATTATTTATTTGAATGTGTTTCACTTTTTAGCTAGTGGCACTGGTAAGTATTTTTATTTACATAATATGTACATATTATGTACGTAACATAATTGGTCATTACAATATTTCAGTCAGTATTACGACATAGCTCCTCACACCACTTATGTTGTTTGTGTTAATTTTTATACATGAGTGGTGGGACATACATTTTAAAGTCGACTCCGAACGACAGATTTTTGGGAAACTTTTCATGGCAATTTTATTTACTCTCAGAGTTATTGCCAGAAATCTGCTGAGAGGAAGCTGCCGAAAAAATATTTTTTTCTTATTTCGTTTTGTTAGAGATGTCTGACCTTTTTTATTTACGCCAGTTTTTAAATCATACAGTAGCTATGAATTCTTGCAAATTTGATACGGAAATAAAAATAAGTATTTTCATAGCAACTCAATACCTTTTTCAATGCGCCAAAAATTAATTCTAAGAAGAACTATCGCTACAGTTCTAACTCAGACAGCTCAATAGCATCCGTCGATAGGCGCAGAGTAAAACTATGTATATTAGAAAAGAAAAACAAAGTTCCTATCTCGGTATTAGTATATTTCTCGTCCAATTTCCACGCACCGAGGTGAGTAAATTGCCCTGTGGAATTGTCACCAACATGTGCTTGTAATCTGGAGATAAGTCGTGAAAGCCTTCCATTAGAAACAGTTCTGTTGGAATATTTTACACCACACCATAATTAATCCCGATTCGATCTGCAGGCGAATAAAATGGTAGTTCACAAAAAGCTATCATAATGCCTACTTTGGAACCAAGATTTCAAGCCTATTAATCCTTAATGGTGGACAAATAAATTAGGAAATTTTCAGTATTGATTATTTTTGTTTGAAAAAATTGGAGGAGAGTTAAAAAATAAGCCGTAAGAAAATCAACAAGTTGCAATTAAAATTTTCAGGGTAGATTGTGGCCAGAAGCACATAATAAATGATGTTTGAGTCGTGAATTAATAAATATTGCATATCTTCCAAATGTCACAAAAAATGCATGCAATTTTCAAAGCCCCTGAACTTAAATTCATTCATACTGATGGTTTTGAGTCACAAAATGCATTAGAATGGCGAAATCTTTATTTTACCAAAGAGAGTTCACCCATGCTATCGATAATAAGTCTGAATTAAGACGTAATACCCTAAATATTAATTTTTAAAATTTTGGCATAAAAAAACAAATGTAATTGAAAGAGAAAAGGAAAAAAAAAGTTTAAAGGACTTTTTTGGAGTTTAATAACTTTGACTACATAATTCACTTCTAAAACGAACATGTTTTGGATTCTTCATAAGTCTATTTTGAATTCTGTAGGTCTAGTTTGAATGTAGAAAATATTTATCTTGTATCAAATAATTCAGTTTTTGCTTGAAGAATCTAAAATTAATGTCTTACAAGATTCATTAAACTGATTAGGATTTTATTACCACTCATTTCATAATTATTTGCCGTTAAACTGTTATGTATCAAAATATGCCGTTATATTAAATATTAATTGTAAAATATGATTATATAACAAAAATAAAAATAAGAAGACAGAGAACGTAATCTTAAATCATTTACTTAAACATTTGGTTTGGTTACGCTACAGAGTTTGTTGAAATTAAAAACTTTTTTGTAAAAGCCGATATCGGAGGATTGAGAACTTTTATGAGTTTTTACGGAACACTATCTGTATTTCACACGACTTTGGATCGTGTATGTTGTATTGAATACATTTGTGTATGTTGTATTGGTTTGTGAAGGCTCAATGCTATGCTGTATTGTGTATTTCGCATTCCAAACATCATAAAGCGATAAGAAAACGAAGACCAGTATTCATAATTTGATTTTTAAACAACAAAATGAAAAATATTACTGAAAAAAGTAAATTAACAAATTTTCTGTGCGAACAATATAATTTTGAAATTTTAATTGTTGACTCAAGTTACATACAAAATATTTAGTATTGTTATTCCTCTTCTTGGTTACTGGCATTTACATAAACTGAAAGCATGAAACCAATACCACTTTTAAAAACATATGAGAAAAATGTGTATAAGTGTTTCGGATTTTTATATGAAAATTATCAACATACATACACACACATAATTAGTCATTACAACCCTTCAGTCAGGATTACGACCTAGTTTCTCATACCACTTATGTTGTGTGTGTTAATTTAATACATAAGTGGCGGGATCTACAAGTTTAAAGTCGACTCCGAACGACAAATATTTTAGAAACTTTTCATGGCAATTTTATTTACTCTCAGAGTTTTTGCCAGAAATCTGCTGAGAGGAAGTCGCCGAAGAAATACTTTTTGTATTTTATTTTGTTGTCTGGCCTGGGGCTCGAACCCTGGCTTTTCGTCTAATAAGCCAACACACTACCTACTAGACCATGGCGGCTTCAAAAATTACCAACAATAAGCATAAAAGGGCTTGCGTGAATTGCCAATGGTATCAGAACGGCGTGAATTCTGTGTAAAAACTCTGAATTCATGGAGTAAAAGGAAAACAGTAGATCTCTGTCGCAAAAACAAATTTGTTTTGCATTATTTATATATGTATATTTATAATACGCTGCTAAATTAGACAATAGACCGTAACCATTCGTCTCTAGAAGATTAGGGAAATAAAAGCGATGCAACTGCGAACATATGTTCCCGCTTACATTGACGGTAACAGATCTCTTTCCGATAGCGGTCGGGAGAGTGACAGACTCAGCCTATCGAGCACTCAGGTTCGCGTCAATTAAGGCCAATATTCTGCTGAGGCCTACCTGTATAGTAAAGCTGATGCCTTCTCAATTCTGAGAGAGTACTTCGTCGATTGCGCGAATACTATTCTATATACTAACTATATCGCTATTAGTGATGAGACCAAAATTTGATGCGACACACCTTTTAAGTCGTTATCCGCGAAAATTTCTGATGGTCACTCCCTACTTTTTATTAGCAATCAAGAAGAGATGCAATCTTTATATCATAGCAGTGTATTTCGTGCGGTCGTTGTAATATTTAAGCACGCAGCATATGGTAATATAAATATGTAGTTCTTTATCAGTTATGACACTAAAATTGTATATGTATTGTTAATATTTCATATATTAATATATATAATATTTTCATATGGACACATGTATAGTATTTTTGGTAGGTTGCAGTCGATAGCTTGTAGCCTTGTATTCTAATAGCTGATGGATTCTTACTACTTCTTGTCTGTAGTATGCAGGGACAATTTCTAAAAGGTTGCCGCTGTGGTGTGAATAGCCATAGCTTTCTTATAAAGGACCAAGCAAACATACAAACAAATCAGTACAATTAATATACATACACATTAATGGTATGTAAATGAATGCAGAAATTTATTTCAGATTTTTCTTTTTTTAACTTTTTTTGTAAGACTAAAAAAGAAACAAATGCTATGCAAATAAAATACGACACGACTGCATGTTATCATCACCATTAATGGTTGCAAACCCAATAAAAGCTTTTCACATATCTTCGGTAGTTAAAATGTACACTGCTTTGTGCAGTCGATACTGAACTAGAAATGCTGTTCCTTGAACGAAACTAAAAGTCATAGTAGAATATGACAACGCATTAAATATTTAAGGTGGCCCATATGAAACTAAAAATGAAATAGAAAAATAAATAAACTTTAATAGAATTACTTTTAATAAAGTCAGCTGCCACTAAAATTTGGACTGCCCCAAGAGCAGTAAATGGAGAGGGATAACCCATTTCCTGCGTATGGATACGGTTACTCTCTTGTGTTGGAGTATGTAGAAATTATTTTGGGCTCATATCTCTTTTTTTTGACTGATGTGTCTTCTGTAATATCCAACACATGCGTCTATATCAACTATATTTGTTCTTATATACTACTATAAGCATATAGCTGTGTATGTGCGTGCTGCATTTGTGTTTCTAAAGGATGCTTGCAGTGATATTTCATCTCGTGTGCCACATAAATTCGTATATTTTTGCATTCTCAGAGGATTGTGCAAATGTGTCTGCTTTCGTTATAAGCTCATATGCATAGTTGGAATGTTTTTATGTTGATTCTGTACATTGCCACTGTATTGCATTTCGGAATAAATTTCTTTCCGTTCGGTACCACATTTCTAAAACGTTAGATACAGAGGAGTGTGGCTTTGGTGCATCACCCATGAGAAAATTAATTTTTAGAACGTAGTTATACATATATTCACAACCAACTACACCAGTCTATTCACATTTATTTTTGCCCCTACAAATACCAAGTCATATCATTAACGCCATCGTTTTTCTTTTTAATTGCACTTTGTTGTTCCCGGTGGTAGAGTTTCTCATCTCGCCATAACTTATTTTAAACTTCGTCTTTCTTAAAAATAGAACCGCAACCTTAAATTATCATAAAATGAACACCCGATTTCCCGGGATTTCTTAAAACTTGTCCCGGAATTTTCGGGACGGGAAATTCATGTATGTACTTTATGAAGTAAGAAAAAAATAGGTTGTGATATTGTTAACAGGTTAAACGCTGCTATCGAAAAATACAAAAGTCCAATAAAATCTGTTAATAGAGCTAATGATTTGATATTCAACTTTTTAAAGAAATAGTTTAGTTTGTATCAGGAGTTGGTAGAGGTGAGTAGTTACAACTTCTGTATGGCCTTCTTGAAACTATTTTACCCACAAATGTAGATTGCGAAATATTCCAATGAGGTACAAATTCGTTTCTCCGCTAATGTATTTATGTGTGTAGAGTGAAGGACTAAAGTTTTTGGATCTCGAATTATCACGAAAAATCTCCGTATTTCTGGATTTAAAAATCCCGAATTTCGGGGTTTTTAAAAATCATGGCATCCCTAGTAGGTACGTTTTCACTTTTTACATAGAAACGGTTATTTCCTGTGGACTTTTTTAAATCCTTCATTTATTTCAACTAAATTGAATTGACATTATTGATAATGTATTATTAGGGTTTTTATTTCCAGAACTTTTTTATTACTGGGATGCAATGTATCTACATAATATGTTGGTATGCTATGCAGCTAGTTTTTTTTTAATAAAATCTTAATACTTATTCAGTAAAGATATATGTAACGTATAATGAATATAGAAAACATCTTTAAAATAAAAATTAACGAAAATAATTCAATATTTTTATTTTTTTATATTTATTTATTGGAAAATAACATCATTAATTGAAACTTGAATATCAATTTCATTTTCCACATGCAGAGACGAACTAAATTATTGGCACATGAATCTCAATTAACTTTAAGACCGACTTAAGGAAATATTCAAAACTATTTCTAAATAAGTATTTTTACCAGATAGAATGACGAATTGCCTACAAAAAACAATCAAATTAATTTTAACATTTTTATGTTATTATTTATTAAATATAAAAAAAATACTTGATTTCACTGAACTAAATTTGTTGGGCCATTATATTCTTTCATTTATCGTTACATATTATTATTTATTTAATTTATGAATTCAATTATGTTAATTATATTATATGAATTCCCCTAATATTAAGTTAATGTTAAGTTCATTGAACATATAGCAAATAGGCAAATATAAGCAACGGAGTTGCTGAATATACTTACACAGTTAGAATTAATTATATAAAATATATTAGGATTAAGTAAAAATGAAATAATAAAGTTGATAATAATAATCTCACTCGTTCGGTCCTTTTTATTTCGTTTCGTTTTGGTCTTCGCAGGCATTGTTTTAAGTGTCCTATTTTAAGATTAAATTATAAATTGTTTAATTTAATTAATTTCTTAAAAACTTAAGAAAAAACAAAATTATTGGTACATTTCATTAAAAATTAAAAAATATTTGATAAATAATTAAAAAATTAATGTTTAGTTGGAAGACCATTCTGTTCCATAACTGCTTAAAGTCGTTTAGGCATAGAATTCATCAACTTTTTGTGAGATCTGGCCCGATAACTCGTCCTATATTGTTACATTTTCACTCGTATATCCAAATCTTGCAGTCAGTGCTCTATCGGGCTGAGGTTGGGCGATTATGGTGTGTAGGTGCGTAACATTGTACGTAAGCTACATAGATGCAATATGAGCTAAATGTTTCGGATTATTGTCATGTTAAAAGGTGAATGAAGGCCGACCTGCACCTTTTTTATTTAAGAATATTCAAATACTGAAATTTCTCCTTTATTACCGTAATGAAAACTAGTTCATCAACCCCTACAGCGGACATATACTCCCACACAATTACCCTCCACCACTATGTTTTACAGTAGAACAGGGTTCGTCAAAACATTTTTGGTTATGTGTTAGTGAGTAAGAGAGAGAGAATAAGTTGAGAGTATTTATTTATTTACAGCCATAGAAAAGTGTTAGTATATACGCTATTTTTATTTTCATTTCATCAGCATACATATGTAAAGCTATATAACTTTGGCTTAATAATTTTAGATAAATAAAAATTAAATATAAATTCCATTTTTATTAAAAGAACATATCTTTGGCTTAAAAATTATGCCATGTTTTTTTAGATAAATAAAAATAAAAAGAATAAAAAAACCAATTTTTTATTAAAAGAAAAAAGCGAGCATACCAAAGCATTTAAAAAAAATTATACTATGCGACAAAATAAAAAAATATTAAAAACGCCCAGCTAATGTCATAGCCAATTTTTAACATAAAATATTTTGTGAGTGTCATTCTGAAATAAAATGATAGAGCATCCGCCGCACATGTGTTCATGCCGCAGTCTGATCGACAACTAAATGAAAAAACACAAGAATGCGTGTGAGTTATCTTTGCACAACTGTGCTATGAAATGGTAAACTATGCAGTAGAAGCAAGGTTTTGTTTTTCAAGCTCTGTATTGGGCTGTCTCTACACCATTAGACTGCCATCAGAGCGAAAAATTTGCTCTCATCAGAGAATTGCACTGGGTCTCTAAATCCCGGCGGCTTACGTACGTAGTCCTTATCATATTCTTAACGTTTCCTTTGATTCACTGATAAAACAAAAGGATTACGTCTAGCATCACGACAATTGTACTTAGCCTTGTGTAGCACTCTTCTGACCGTTATGTGACGAACTTCTTTCCCAATCTCTTCCATAATCTCTGCAGCGATCTGCATTGAGGTTATTGATGGATACACCTTTACCTTTTTTATTATCTGTCTATATTGAATGGTACTTAAAGTTCCAGGGCGGCCTGAATGTTTAACCCTTTACACTCCGAAATGTTATAACGATTTCTTTCCATCATTTTCCCAATCTCAGCATATGATTTTTTTTAATTGAATAATTTACACTGTTGTGTCCTTCCTTTTGTTAGCCTTTTTTAGCAAAATTTCTGGATATATTAAAATTTTTGTCAAACTGACTTCTACAGTTAAAAATACGAAAACTTTTTTCAAGAAAAAGGTGAAAAATATGTGTGAAAAATATTGGACAGATAGATCAATAGAATTTAAAAATTTGGTTAAGTGTGCCAATAATTTTGTTCAGCCAAATTGGCTACTTTTTGTTAATTTTTATTTTTAATGGACATTTTATAAAAAATATTGGAGTGAATTTAATTGAAATTTGTAGAAAATTCATCATTCTATTATGCCAATATATTTTTTAATGACAAATCAGTTTTATAACGCCACTGAAACAGGTATGAAGCTTACTATGCTTAAAGTGCCAATAGTTTAGTTTCATATGTAATAGAAGCGTATTTTGATGGGTTATAATATTATCTTATTATTTAAAAAATATTCAATTTCTCTTCTCTCTTCTTTCATCTATTTCCTGATGTAATGAGTTAAACCTTTTCTATGCCAAAAAGAAGCATTTGATATAATTTCATAACACAAAGCAATCAAAATAGCATCAGCAATTAATAAATTTGTGCTTCGTTTACTTTGGGTCTCCACCACCAATTGAGTTGGTTGTAAAACTTGTGGTATGTCTTCTGAAAAAGGAATATGTTCTTCTATTCAAATGTTACTCACTTCATAGACAATAAGGACCTTTTATTGACTTATTTTAAAGAAGAAAATCTTCAATTCTGCAATTTCAATTCTTCAATTCTTCTTCATTTGATTTAGTTTCATAACACAAAGCAATCACAATAGCATCAGCAATTAATAATTTGTGTTTCGTTTACTTTGGGTCCCCACCGCCAATTGAGTTGGGGTCTGTCTTCTGAAAAGGAATATTTTCTTTTATTTAAATGGTACTCATTTCCAAGTCAATAAGGACCTTTTATTGACTTATTTAAAAGAAGAATTGTATTGCAATTTTTTTATAAAATCTACTACGGTTAATGTATGGCAAGATTTACACAGAAAAAACTTCAAGCAAATTATCTTCTTCACCACATTTGGACCATCCGTAATTATGGCAACTATGCTCTTCTCAAACACCAAATTTTACTCTTTTAAGCAAATTTCCATTAGAAATCTTAATTCAGCAGTTCCAAAGAAAACCTTCTCTAACAACGAAGAAAATGTTTGTAGCTGGAACATTTTCTATGAAAGAATTGTATTTTTTACATTCAGCCATACAGATACGCTGCACCAGTTATTAAGAAAGATTTTTATTTACAATACTTTTGACAAAGCAATTGAAGAAATCAACGTAGCAATATATCGAATGTCATTTGTCACCATCACGTGACAAAACACAGAATCTTGAAACTATTCTTGTTAGGTGAGCTTAATCGTGAGACGTAGTCATGATTAAGGGCCTACTATTTGCAGCAGTGTGCATAAATGCTTATGCATATTTCCTCGGACGAGATTTAATCAACAACTTAAACCTAGACTAACGTCAATGAACTGTTAAGCCCAATAATAGCAGTTATCCAGTATAAGAAGTCTGGAAAAAGCACATTTAATGTGAAATTCGCCTTGTTAAATAGAAAACCGAAGAGAGGTTTTATGGATCCCTGTATGATTACTTTAGGCTACAAAAGGAAATAGTTTATCGCAATGGCGATAGGATAAAAATTATTGCTTCCAACTTTAATATTCAACTACAGCACCAACATCTGAAGGAAACATCTTAAATTAAAAATTTAAATTAAGCACGTTTAATTGTGTGAAATTATTAAACTTTTAATTTTCATTTAATTTTAAAGTTTGGTATGCATTCAGTTACAAATGTACACTACATAAGTTCGGTACAATTAAATTGGAAAATAATGTTTGCTTTCTCCTAATTTTAGTATGAAGTATTTGATGCTGTAGTATATTAGTTTAACTATTTTCAAATTTTCAAATATTCCGTCCTGTTTTATTTTATTTGGTTTGATCAATTTGTGTCAATATTTGCTGTGCTAAATGAAAGATTGTTCCCCTTTAATTGAACTAATTGAAGTATGATTGATATGTACTGGTATTAAAGCATTGTTCACATAAAATCCAATGGCATAAATTAATAAAAATTTAATAAAATGTAGTTGGTTATTCCGAAATTATTTTGTTGGATATATCGCACTGCGGTACAAAAGCAATAGCATTAAAGGCTTCATCTATAGAAAAAAACTGGACTTCTGGCATAAATGTTCTCGATAAACAGTGATGTTGTTTGGCAATAATTTTCAAAAAAACAATTTTTGGCCTTTCATAGATTGTCTTTTAATATTTCTAAAATTACTATAATTCTTCAGTCCGTCAAACGACACATCGAGATTTTGGTTAAAAAATGTACAGTGGCTCAGACTATAATTGGACACGAGTTATGAAATTATTTTTCCACTTCAGTGGAATTATTTCAAAAAAAATTTTAGTTAGCAGTACCGACACACCCCTGTGCTTGAAAATTGGCTGAGTACTGTTAACCAAAAACTCAGCATTTGACTTACGCCAAACGTACTGCTCTCCATCTGTTCGTATGTAGACGTATGTAGTGGTGGCCGTAGTCTAGTAGGTGGTGTGTTGGCTTAGACGTAAAGCCAGGGATCAAACTCCAGGTCATGCTTCAAAATGAATACAAAAAAGTATTTCTTCGGCGGCTTCCTCTCAGCAGATTTCTGGCAAAAACTCTGAGAGTAAATAAAACTGAAATGAAAAAGTTTCTCAAAAATCTGTCGCTCGTAATCGACTTTAAACTGTAGGTCCCCCACTCATGTATAGAATTAACACACACAACATAAGTGGTGTGAAAAACTAGATCGTAATCCTGACTGAAGCGTTGTAATGACATATTATGTATAGTCCTTACATAAGAGAGTGTGATGTATACGGCGGGTCGGGTAGCAGCTCTCAGCCTAATGCAGTTTTGCTTTGCAAAATTAACTTGTCGTGTCTTGTGACCCAGTTGACGTTTTCAAAGTTGTTGATTATCTTCCAGGTTTTTCATTTCTCAGTATGAGAATTATGCGCCTCGACAAGCATTCAACGGGATTCGCGAGCACTTTTCTTTAAAGTACAAACACTAAATATAATACTTTCCACAAAACTTTATTTTCTGTTGCAAAATTCGCAATCATTAGCACGATGAAATGATGATGTTCACTGCTAAGTATGTTTGATAGATAAATATAAATAATAGATAGATAAATAAGAAATGAAAAAAAAATTAAGACTCGTTCAAAATATATGCTTTGACATTTGTATCTTAACGCTCACTTCACCTGGTAAAAAATAGGGAACGACTATTATTCTCTTTTAATAACAACTATGGCAATTTTTCTCTAATATTATCAAACGAAGAGTTAAGCTCTACAGTAGAGGATGCACTTTAAGGGATATTTTTTGAGTGCGAGATTAACTCAAGTTTAAGTAAATCTCCAGTAAAATTTAATCTTACGTTAATTGAATTTGCATTTTTTGACTAGGAGTTTAAACCTTGTAGAGCTGCCACGCTTATAAGCAAAAAATTGGAACGTGTTTCACAAAAATTTGCTTGTGTATAGATCAAAACCAGCTAAATACTATTGATCATTAAGTAAAAACAATTTTTGACAAATAATAAATAAATTAAGACTGTCTATTGTCAATGAGTGTTTCATATAATTCATAATCTCTTAAATATTTGTCTTCTTCGGCTTTCTCTCACTTAAAACCTCTTTTTAAATAAAATTTTTCAACTACTTCTGGTAAGTAACCTTAAGTAAGCTCAAAAACTGAATACGAAGATTAAAGTTAACTTAATCGTTAATCTCGCACTAAAAAATGGCTCTAAGAATGTTAGCACTTGTTTGATATTTTTTCAAATAAAATTTTGCGAAAAAATAAGGCAAACAGCACTTTTTCTAAATTTACTCGATCAATAGTCATAACCTATTAGTTCGAATAATATGTGAGGCTTATTCGGTTCAAAAATGTCTTGAATTTTTGTGAAAAGTTCAAAAGAACATTTTTTTCTTCAAATAAAACAACTTTTGAGGATTCGTTGAGTTCTACTCAACTAAATATACAACTCGGTAGATATTCGGGTATATTTTAACTGTCGCACTGTATTAGTAATAAGAATGCCGTATCGGTTGCAAGTTCTTTTTTGTTTTTTTTTTGTTTGTATGCCGATTGTTCTGTTATTTGAGGATGATGGTGATATTAAAGGAAAAGAAGCAAAAACGAAACCTATTCAGCCGTAAAATTAAAATGTTGGGAATTTTTAATCAATGGTATGGACATTCACATGTCGATGCAAATAATTTCTTTCGGGTAAACAAATCGTTTATGATAGTCTCCTTAATTAAAATAAAAGAATATTGAAGCAGAGTGTTCAAAATTTTGAAACAAGAATAAAGAAAGAAGATATGTAAAATTACATACATACCTACATACATACATAATTACTCATTACAACACTTCAGTTGGGATTACTACCTAGATTGTCACACCACTTATGTTGTGTGTGTTAATTTTATAGCTGAGCGGTGGGACCTACAATTTAAAGTCGATTCCGAACGACAGATTTTTGAGAAACTTTTCATGTCAATTTCATTTGCTCTAAGAGTTTTTACCAGAATCTGCTGAGAGGAAGTCACAGAAGAAATATTTTTTTATACTTTCGTTTTTATGTCTGACCTGGGGTTTGAACCCGTGCCTTACGTTTTATATGCCAACACACTGCCTAGTAGACTACAACGACTTCGATATGAGGGGTGTGGAAACAAAGGCAGCAATCTCCACTTTTTTCATGAAATGAGTTAATGATGCCATCTTGTTACATCTGTTGAATGCTTGCTATCAGTCAATATGGCAGTGTCAAATTCGTTTTCATCTAATCAAAATATATGGTCAAGTCTTCCCAAAAAGGAGTTTAACAGCCAAAGTTCTGATCCACTTTTTAAAAATATTTACTTACTCGTCGTTCAATACCTTCATGGTATCGCAAACCGTGTAGCATGTAGCACAGGTGAACTTGAATAGATTTTCAAGTATTCTTGGCAGCGCCATCGGTCAAAATTTTTTAATTTGATCCATTGGTTATTTCGATTCTGGCAATACTTATGTCATTTTATTCTGTAACAAAATTCAATATATTATCTTCTTTAAACGTAATGAATCGATTTACGCTTGAGCAACGTTGGGATTTTTTGAAAACTGGGGCCAACGAGGAACTGCACGATGTGTAAACATCTTTTCGATTGAAGCTCATTGCCATCTTGGTGAATACGTTAATAAGCAAAATTCCCGTATTTGGGGCTCAGAAAACCCTCACATGGTCTTGCAGAAGCCAATGCACCCATTACGAATAACTGTTTGGTGCAGCTTGTGGAGCGGAGGCATCATTGGCCTTTGTTGTTTCCATTGGCGTTATGTCCAATGGAAACACCAATCTCACCATGATAATCGATTTTTTGCACCCGCATTTCATGGTATTGATGTGAACGATGTTCGGTTTCAACAGGATGGTGCAGCTTGCCACAATCGATTTATTGCGTCAAACGTTTGATGGCCGTTTAATTAGTCGAAGTGGAGATGCCAATTGGGCGCCAAGAAGCTGCGATTTGATACCGTTGGACTATTTTTTGTGGGGCGCCGTAAAAGAAAAGTATTTTGCCGACAAACCGGAGACGATTGAGCATTTGAAGGCCAACATTCGTGATGCCATTCAAGAGATACGACACATACACTCGAAAAAGTGTACGAAAATTGGTAGGATCGAATGATGTGCACAAAATTAAAGTTTTTGTATCTATTTTATTATTTTATTTTCATTTTATAATAAAACAAAATATTAAGTTAATAAAGAAAATATCGTGATGCCTCACAGTACAAGTGCAAGTACCCATAAGAGAAAAAACTGTAAATAAAAAAATTCAAGTGCGCAATTTATTAAAATGTTATACCCAATATAGTAGGATATCCCTTTAGATCAGTGGTCGGCACAAAGAGAACATGAATAAAATGTGACTGTAGTTGTGAGAAGCATGTGTACAACCCAAAGGAAAATTGTTAGAAATATTTACAAGTGAAAAATATAGAAAAAATGTAAGCGCTAAGTATCCAAAGACAGGGTACTTACTTGACAAAAATTCTTCCTAAAATCGAGATCATTTCGCATTGGTATTAGTGAAACCTACTGAATTATTTCTTTGGGTGTATAATTGAAACCTGAAAAAAAGTGACATAAACCTTCTGGACTCCAGACATGTCCTGGAAGAGAAACACTGATTAAATGACGAAAGCGATGAATGTCTCCTACGTCTGTAAAATGACGTTTGGAAGTTGATGGGGCCTGCAGGCTCGGATCATACATTGAATGTACATATATAGCGGTTGTGCGGCCCGTACTCTCCTTCGGACGTTAGTGGGGGGCACACTTCAATACTACATGAAGCAGAACCGAATCACCCGGGTTTTATATGCGACTACATGACTCATATTCCTATGCGAACGAACATACAAGACTCATTTTCCCACACGGGAAGAATGGATTTCTGATCTTGTCATTAGTGACTGTGATATAATGACCTTCACCGATTTCTCAAAAATGGAACGTGGAACTGGATCTGTGGCTTATTCCGATAAATTGGAACTGGACGGGACATACAGACTAGCGTATATTAGGCGGAGATTTTTGCTGTTTAACAAGCTATACATATTGTTCGAGCTTTTTTTCCTTTATTCAAACCTATTCAATATACATCAAATTAGTGAAAAACATCATATATTTTCATGTTGCACAACGAATAAATTCTGACCGTTTAAAACCAATGAGAAAGATATCAAACATTGGAAAATGGTTGCCACATGAATTGAATGATGGAGAGATGGAAAAACTAAAAACCAGTTGTGAAATTTTGCTTCAAGACACGATAGAAAATTAATTACTATGTGTTGCATCGAATTATTACTGCCAATGAAAAATGGATTTATTTTCAGTCTTAACTGGAAAAAATCATGGGTTAATCTGGGTCAACCATCCACTTGGATTCGGTAGGAAGATAATGCTGTGTTTTTGGTAGATTCAGAAAGGTGTAGAGTGTATCACGAGCTCTTATTCGCCCTGTACTCACGTTAAAATATGAAACACGTATATTGGCTTCCGATATGTGAGACAGATGTTCGCAGAGGCTACAAAAATAATGTATATTAGTTTAAAAAATTTTGTTATATACGGTTTATACTTTTAGAAACGCATGATTTTGGTAATATAAATTAAAATTTTAGAGAAAATAACTTTTTTATTTATGACTAATAGTTTTCCATTTCAGTTTTTGTAAAATAAGATCAAATTCATAAGAGATCTTTCAATATTAGCATTATGTCCTCTTCGTCCATTTTAATCTTTAAATAAAACCTGCAAGTAATTTGCAAATACATATATATCTGCTGTGAAGCTATCAAAAAATTAATGAAAAAAAATAATAGAGATTTGATAAGTTTTCAAAATATAACCTACGCAAAACTGATACACCAATACTCACGTCGGTCCCACAGATGAATTATTGGTAATACGCACCCACGTCTTGGTTTCACAAACTTTAAAACCACACAATTAAAGTTTGTTAAGAATGATGGAGCTCTTCGTTGAAGTGTGAAATCGTTAATACACATTTTCTCCTTCCGTCTGTTTCATCAATGGCATGTCTGCACAGCATTTCAATTCATACGAGGAAGTGGAAAATTGGATTTCTTTCAAACGACGAACAGTTTTATCGGCGTGGAATTCATAGATTGTCTGCAAGATAGAAAAAATTTGTAGCCAGCAATGAATAACACTTTGAAGAAATTGTTTTTTACTTTCCACATTAAAATTTCACCGTAATATACGGGTACACCTTGCAATATATTTAATTTAGCCACTAGTTATTTACCATTTTTTATACTCTCAATTAACTTAATCTTAAACTCTTACATACCAGCGCCCAAATGCAACTATCTAACTCACGATTTTATTCTCGAATATTTATTACCTGCAATAAGATCACTCGAATAATTACGAATTATATTTTTCAAACGACAAAAATCCTTTAAAATGTCGCACTTGAACCTGAGAGTCTATAATTATGGAGAAATTAAATCATACATACTTCAGCTACCATACATACATACTTGTAAAGGGTGTTTTTTATAGAGGTATAAAACTTTAAGTTGGCATTACTTTTCAAAATGGCGACCGATTTAACAGCTGTCAAGTGATTTATTCTCAGTTTGGTTGGGCAATTCATCATGAATAGACTCACGCCTGAACAACGCTTCCAAATAGTGCAATTTTATTTCGAAAATAATGGTGCGGAAAACGTATCGCGCTCTACGTCCATTTTATCGTCGACAAAATCGTCCATCAGAGCAGTTAATTCGATTAACCATGGAACGTTTTCGCACCACGTTTACTCTTATTGATAACTCGCATCCACAGAGACGCTGTACGGTGCGTACAGAAGAAGCTATTGCTGCTGTAGAGCGTAGCATTGAGGAAGACCCGAATGAGTCCATCCGCCATCGAGCACAGGAATTGGATCTGTGTCCATCCACTTTATGGAAAATTTTGCGGAAGGATCTTGGTTTGCGTGCTTACAAAATCCAACTCGTGCAAGATTTGAAGCCAAACGATCAACAAGTAAGGCGTAGATTCGTCGAATGGGCCCAAAACGAGATTACCGTTGTTCCCGATTTTCATACGCGAATTTTGTTTAGCGATGAAGCGCACTTCTGGTTGAATGGCTACGTCAACAAACAAAACCGCCGCATTTGGAGTGAAGGTAATCCTCAAGTGTATGTGGAAACACCGTTACATCCAGAAAAACTGACTGTTTGGTGCGCTTTATGGGCTGGTGGAATCATTGGTCCGTACTTTTTCAAAAACGATGGTGGCCAGAACGTTACAGTCAATGGTGATCGGTATAGAGCCATGATTACTAACTTTTTCATTCCTGAATTGAATAACCATGATGTCCAGGAGATGTGGTTTCAACACGACGGCGCGACATGCCACACAGCTTGTGTCGCAGTAGATTTATTGAAAGACACGTTTGGTGACCGCCTAATTTCACGTTTTGGACCTGTGAATTGGATCTTGTGATTTAACACCGCTAGACTACTTTCTGTGGGGCTATGTAAAGTCATTGGTCTATGCGGTAAAGCCACAAATGCTTGACCATTTGGAAGACAACATACGCCGTATTATTGCCGATATACGGCCACAAATGTTGGAAAAAGTCATCGAAAATTGGACGTCCAGATTGGACTGCATCCGCGCCATGGACTACATATGCCAGAAATCATATTTAAAATGTAATGCCACAAGATTATCTTTCGGATAAATAAAATTCATGTCAATCGAATAATCCATCGTTGTTTTATTGTAAAAAACACCATTTACATATCGTATATGAACAATTTCATATCGTACTGTTACTGGTGACTGTCATATTTGTAAATGGTTGATTACAAACAGGGGTATCAAAAGTTACTTTTAACTCCTCAACTTTATTCAACGTGAAAACTGTAATGAAATGTATACAAAATGAAATGGGAAACACAATCTAATAAAACAATACAATTTCTACTGACTGTTGAAAGAAGAAATACGGCGTCATTAAAAAAAATACTTAAATACTTAGAAATTAAACTCTATGTTGGATACAAAGGGAAGCAAGCAGCGGCTGCTTGAATCGTGTATCTGTGAGATAAAATCAAAAATTGAAATTAAATGTGTGTCTATTAAAGATGCAAACTGAAGATTTTGCATTTTTATCCTCTAGACGAGTATCATATTCACTAACAACACATTATGGTCATGAAAGAAATATTTTTTCTTTTGTTTATTTGTTGGCATTCATACGCTAAAATGTTTTTTATTTTTTGTTTATCCTTAAAGGACTTCAACAAGTTTTAATACTTAAACCCATACATGGGAACTTGCAAACACACAAACACTCATATTCGCTTTCAGCATCATTTTTGAATAATTTTTGCAAGTGAACCTCAATAAAGCAAAACATAAAACGAGTCCTTTTTCAACGCTCCAAAAATAAAAGAATAATGACTGAAAAATAATGAATTTTATAGCGGCTGTCGTTAGATTATATGCACACCATTAAAAATCCATATTTGACAAGATTATTAAATAAATATTAAAAATAATTAATTAACTTGCAAAGAAAAAAAAATAATAAAAAAATTATAAAAACTATTCTGATTGAATCGCATTAGAGATATCATTTTGCAAGAGCGACTGACGTTGTGAGATTTTATGTGTACTTTTTGAATCCCCTTTATAGTCGGGGTCTGCCGGATTTAAATTTCATTCAAAACGTTGGTATCTATACTTACATACTTACTTACTTCATTGGCCATTAAAAAACCGTTTTCGGCATCTGATTGCTTTAACACATCTTTCCAAGCGCCTTTGATTCTTGCATGCCTTCGCTAGTTGGTTCCACCAATAGTGTACAACTTAACCAAATTGTACACCTAATCGCACTATGTAAAAGCCGAATAAGAAAACAGGAAAAATCGTAAAATATTAAATATAAAAACAAGTTTCTATTAAACAAGTGTCAGTAAGTGTAAAAGGAACAAAAATTCAGAAGAAAATACAATTCATATTACTAATTCATATTACTAATATTTATAGGGTTGCCAAGATGTCTGATTGACAAATCGCAAATGCGGTGACATAAGGTTTGCCTAGTTATTGTATAAACTTTATAACAATTAATGTTGAAATAAATTATAGACTTTATATTAAATTTGATGAAATTGGGCTCAAATAGTTAAATATTACATCCACAGATAATTGATCATCATAACCCTTCAATCAGGAATATGACCTAGCTTCTCACACCACTTATGCTGTTTGCGTTAATTTTATACATGAGCGCTGGGATCTACAATTTAAAGTCGACTGCGGACGACAGATTTTTTGAGAAACATTTCGCGGCAATTTTATTTGCTCTCAGAGCTTTTGCCAGAAATCAGCTGAGAAAGTGTAGTCGAGGAAATATTTCTTATTTCGTTTCGTTCAAGGTTCGAACCATGGTATCACATCTAATAAGTCAACACACTACCTACTGGACTACGACGACTCTAGTAAAATATTACTTTTGTATTATCGCGGATATTAAAATCCGTCAATAGTTAATGCGGATTCTCTTAGGTACAGTTAAGACATTTCTACATTTAATTATGCGAAGGTGAGTAATATGATGATAATAAGAAAAAAATTAAGTTCATATTACCTTTAAATCATTCGCTTTAACATAAGCTGTCAAGGCTTTGTTTAATTATGATTAAAAATCTGGAATCCCCCAATTAAGAAAATTCAATCCTTATTGGCAATCCTTGTTTATTCACATATTTTTATGTGTGAGTTTTAATATTGTGTGTGCATTCAAAAGGTATTACGAGAATAAACGTTCGCTGCTTCATGTTGTAGAGAAGCTCTTCATATTCTTCTCTTTAATTCTACATCCAATGCAATTTTTGCGGGGTGAAACTTGTGGTTTTAAAGAGGACATTGACGCAATAAATATAAGCAATTGGGGGTATATATGAGAATGTACATGTATAGTATCGTATCGTATATATTTCCATGTTATGATAGCAGCATAAAAATGTGTCGGCAGAATATAGCGGATACACATATAGCATTGAGTGTAGTGTGTGTAGAAATATTATTAACACTTATATCTTACTAATTAGCACAATTATAAAAACATCATTCAGGTAAATTTATAAATTTGAATATACTTTGCGAATCATTGTATTTTTACTTTGCTATTGTCGCGAAATATTTCTAGATGAATATGAAAATGTAGGCGGACTAAAACGACCTGAGCTTGAAGAGGGCTTCCAACAGCGAGTTATCGACTCAATGCCTATGATTTTGGTGATTAAGAGAAAAACGAGCTTTGAACTCACTCAATGGCTGGTAATTTAGATTTTCCGTCTATGATTGTTGCCATAAAGGAAGAAAATAAAGCCGCTTATGAGATGTATATAGCTGCAATAAAAATAAAGTTATAAAGATTTGAAGAAAAGATTAAAGCTAACATTAAAGAAGAGCTAGAAAAGTCTGTATTAGCGAAGAATTTCAAAAGACAATGGCAGCGAAGATGAAAAGCCAGGGTTCGAGCCCCAGGCCAGACATCAAACTAAAAATACAAAAAGTATTTCTTCGGTGACTTCCTCTCAGCAGATTTCTGGCAAAAATTCTGAAAGCAAATAAAATTGCCATGAAAAGTTTCTAAAAAATCTGTCGTTCGGAGTCGACTTTAAACTGTAGGTCCCGCCACTCATGTATAAAATTAACGCACACAACATAAGTGGTGTGAGAAACTAGGTCGTAATTCTGACTGAAGGGTTGTAATGACCCATTATGTATGTATGTATGTATGTAATGGCAGCGAAGATAAGTAAGGAATTCAAAGAAGTTGGAAAACAAGCCGATGGCAGGGAAAAGGAAGCAGGAGGTGCTGGAAACGAAGTTGTACGCGTTGGGAGCAATATTGATTACTTTGCGGAGAGAATAGCGTGATAAAACAACGTTATTGGTGAATTTTCTATCTCAGAGAAAATACGGAGAGGAAATTCGCTGTCTTCAAAACCGTCAAGGACAACCAGTGTGCTTAAAGTTGGAGTTGAAATTATCCGATATATGGATTCCCTGTTCCAGTTGTAAAATGCCGCTATCTGTTTCTAAATTTCTATTTGGCACAATACTAGAAGATACGAAGTGGTGGAATGATTTAATACACGAAAAGAGGCAAGTGGTCCACAAAACGATTAAAACAATCATATTCCACAGTTCCTCTCGGAATACCGATTAGCTATGCACAATTCACATCTGCCAAGTTTGTATTCTGCAGTAAACTTAATTGGACTTAAAATTATGTTACATAAACCAACAATAGGTGACGGTATTGACAACGCCGAGATATAGGAAAACTCGTCGAACTAAGTGTCAGTCAAATCTGAAGGACTTAAACAACGTCAACTGGTTTTGCTGAGCAGCCATCAACAAAGCAAGGGTCTCTCTTCCGAATTACGGGTCCACTGAAATGCAAATGTTAAATGATGTGGTGTAAGTTTAAAAGCAATATTTAAAATGAAGTCGCATGCGTCGGGCATGGCAATACCGTGCATATTCCGGGCGACTATGCTTAAAGGGCGATACTGTTAAGAAGATTAAAAACAAACTAAATAACACAGACAAAAACGAAATGCACACATCGTACGGTACACGCAATTACACAAAGAAATGCATTGGAAATTTCCAGAAGGAAATTAAATCTAACAACAATTTTGTAAGACATCGTGAAGTAAGACAGAACAAGTAGAGTGAAAACGGTGCTGTAAGTCAGCCAGTGATTGAAGTGAAGATTGATCTTTGTTAATACAGACCATGAATAACATTGATAGCGTAGTGCTAGCAGCAGGAGTGTGCTGTTATTTAGACAAATAAAGGATGTACATATTAAATAAAGAAACAAATAAAGATCTAAAGTAAATATTTTTTATTATAATTGCAATCATCGAATCTATTCTTTCTAAAATTAATACTAAAATTAATTACTTATTTTACTAATACTTAAACAACTATTTTATTAAAAAGCACAATTTGATACATTCTAAACCCATTCATCAAAAACAAAATTCATACAATACTTCAGTTATTAAAAGAAAACGAAAAATACAATTTATTACTAATTAGCTGTCACTATCTGCAAATATATAACATTCTGTGAATATGTATTTACTCCCAGATGTAGTAATTTTTCGTTGCTTATATAGACGAAGTACTCTCATAATGAAAAAATTTGCCTGGTGAGATAGGTTGTGTTGAATGCAGTTAAAACATGGACCACTAAAGCATGCCCTTCAGAAATTTCAAAAACCTTAACTTTCTGCAACATTTACGGTAAAGAGGCATCCAGGAAATTGTGAGGAACAAACTGGAGAGTTACCCACCATTATTATCGTCATCGTCGTCATCATCATTATCATCATTCTCCTTATTGTAAAGATGAGTTATGAATGGTCTCATATACACCACAGTCATCCTTTTATACTATTTACATGTGTGTGTTTGTATTTCCATCATTTCTTCCTCTTTTGTGGTTGTTGTTAAAGTAAGTGGAGTGGTTGTTTATTTGTATTGTTTTGCGAAGTTCACATATGAGTGCGTATGTGAATGTTAATAGTTCCCATTGCATACATTCATGGGTGTATCATATTCAGAAAAAATGTGTAAAATATACAACCAAACAATCCTTGTGGGTATAAAGTTTTTATGGAAGTGCTTCAGAAGTCAGTTCTTGTTTTGTTTTTCTTTTCATGAAATTGAAGAAATTTATGAGTAATTGTTAGAAGAAAACATAGGAAAGAAATTAAAACAAAATTTATAATATACAGGGGCGCAACTTAAAACGGCACAATCATTAACATTTGCATTTGCATTTTTTAGCGTCTAATAATTGTAAATTTACAGTAACACACACTTTCTGATTTTGAAATTTTTAAATAAATATAGGTTAGATTAAGTTTGACGTGTAGGATAGTGACACAATGATGAACGCACTGTGATAGCCGTTTAAGATATATATTCTTCTAACAAAAGTGTATTTGACATCGTTTCTGTTTAAGCCAAAGTAAGAGTTCGTCATCATTCGATGATATTAAAGCTGATTACTATGAAACAAAATGCGCTTTCTCGATGTGTTTTATATTGATAATGTTTTAATTGCCAATTGTGATGAGCGCTACTCCTGATTATGCGATAATAAAATGCGTGACGGTTAATTTATTTTTAGGTTAAAATATATGATCGTAAAGGTGTTCAAGATTTGTTCTAGAAAGAAACTTTTCTTTTTAATTGTGTTTGACGTTTCTGTTTTAACGGTGCTGCGACTCGATTTGTGCAAGCCTAAGTTTGGATGCGCATGCTAGGTATTCAAATCCGCGCTCCTCACGATGCTGCGCACTGGCAAGGTCTGGCCGAGTTCGTTGGAAAAATAGGAGCGCTTTGTGCTACGGAATTTGTCGCATTTTTTATTGTGTCTCTTTATTTATTTCCAATTCTCTTTCGGAGTTACCAAATATGGGGGTTTTCTACCTGATTATGCTATAAAAAATTACGTGACGTTAATTTATTTAATTTATTTTGACGTTGAAGTTATATTGTAAGTAATAGAAAATTCCTTTTTAGGAAGAGAGTTTCATATACGGATAGTACGGCTAAAGAATAAAATCTGTATGTAAAGTAGTTTGCGATCCACTGGCAAGTCGAACACAGACGGATATACGATGCAAGAAAGACAAGTAGCTAATAAGAAAATATGATTCTCGGGAACAAATCCGCTATTCTCCGATGGTTACCCTACCTTTCTGTACGAGGTCGAGATGCCTAAAATAGACTTCGAACATCTGTGTAAATAATAAGATCAGTTGAAGTGAAGTATGTTTTGCATCGCCTTAAGAAACCGAGACATTTGAATGCTTCTTTCGCCACTTGCTACAGAAGAGGCAAAATTATTGCTGCGCTTGTGTGTCAATAAACAACATTGGATCTTTCATGCGTTAAAATCAACTTTATTCATTCGACTTTATTCGAAGATTGGGTGCAGGTCGGACGTGAGAGCGTCATTCATATTAAGTCTTTTTGCCTCAATCTCCAAAATATACGGCCTATCATTAAAAGAATATGAATGACAAATTTTGTTGTTATCTGCAAAAGAGTAGAATTAGAAGTTAGAGAAAGAAGATCGGTAATGAAACTAAGAAATAGGTAGAACAGAACCTATCCTTAAGTTTAACCTTAACTCATCTGTTCCCATCTATACCAGCCCGTATAATGCGATCCCTGAGAAAGCTCAATGAAAATCGAGAGAAGTAACTACCAAGACCAAAAGCCATAATTTTCGATAGATGGCGTAACATAAACTGTTAAAAGTTTTGGAAATATTTAGAGCCACAAGCTCGCTGCCATCAAACGGTCCAATAGACTGTTTCTACCTCTCACCAATAGAACGGGCCCTATGAAAACCGTGATATCTGTCGCTAATTAGGTTGTTTTACTAGATGAAAATGATAGGTGATAGGGTGGAAAATCTTACTATTGGTTGGTAGTTCTCAGGAACCCTTTTTGAGGATTGGCGTTACATCGATATGAGGCACTGAAAAGGTTAGCGAATAGACGAGCGATCGTCGAAGAACACTGCTACAGACGCAGCGCTGAAACACCATACTGCCTAGAAGACTTCTTTATATTCAGAACCATATGAATGCTTTTAACTGCGTAAGCAAGAAAGAATACGCATGATACCATTTCGAGTTCGGGTAGTAGTTGTTTGCATTCCTGTAGGTTGGAATTATTTCCCAATATTTCAGTCCAAATGTTAGCTTATCAACGGGGCTAGTGAATATCATTATAAGGGTAGGGAAGTTGCATTATTCTTCTCCCTTTGAATGAATGACCAAAAGCTCTTTGGAAAGCAGAGAGCTTTAGTACGAAGGTGTTGGTCGTAAAAAGCTATCCCCGTCTCAGTACTGCGAAACAGATCAGTTTGCTCACAGTTGTTATTGCGTCAATTTTTTAATGCCTCTTCTATAGATTGGGCAGCAAGTTTGAATGTCTCATTAAACCAAGATTTGTGGCTTGACTTAATCAAAATGTTTATTAGAGACTTCTTTCTTCGCATCAACATTTTGATTGAGGGAGCAGTTGGCAACCGAAATACCAATAGAAACCATTGAGCTCAGTTAGAGAGCGAAGAGGAGGCAAAAATGGTGCAGTTATCCATGTTTCCGAGAAGTGCCATACCTTCAATTCATACTGTGAATTGAGGAAGAAGTCGAGATTGTTGGTTGTTATCATTCTAAAGTTGATTGGATCGAATATTGAAGCCAGAGGATTTGTGAATATTTAAACAAAAATTTCACTGCGCCGGCAACCCTCAAGCATTCTAGATTTGAATCTTAGAAGAAATATTGTTAGAGTATATGTATGTACGAGTATATGTTAAGTTAATATTTATAATTGGAGTAAATATGTGTGCCACTGTTTCGATTCCCACTAGGGACTCTAGATGTTTATTATTCGAATACCGTGGCACAACCCTTTCGCATAATATATTGATACTCACCTCGATAGATGCGTGATATGGAAATTGGACATAAAAGCTAAGTTGCACTAGCTAAGTAAGCACAAATTAATTGGCTACTGCTTTGAAATTCATTCCAAAACAAAACGCAATACGTGTTACAGTTGCAGTTGATGTTTACTAAAAACTCGAGTTTTAATAAGGTCCTTAACGTGCCAACAGTCAAAGCAGAGATTGCAAAATATTGTGAAAATTACTTGAAAAAGCTGCAACTCTACGCAAATTCTTTGGCTTGAAATATCTTGAACTTTAAAGATGGACATTACAGTTGTCACTTTCATACAGTTTAACAATTGCATTTAAATTATTGTTGCTGAGTATATTCGTGTTGTATAAAATTAGTTTCCTTTATTAAAGTTAAGATTTGATAACTTATTGTTATGAAGAAAATAAATACTAAAATAAAAAAAAATAAATATGTACGTGGTATGTGCGTATGTTTGCCAAATTTTTTTTTAAATTTAAAATTTTTTTATGAAATTGTGGTGTTGTAATCTTTCGTTCGGTAGTTACCTCTGCGCTCTGGTTAAGTACGTTAATGGGAGAGGCATTTTTTACTATATTTTAATAACAATTGTTCTTAATTTGTTTTCTTTTTTTAATTCCCAGAATGCATACGTAATTAAAAGTCAAAACCAAACTACGATTCATTTAATAAAAAAACAAAAATTGTCTCTAACATATTGTTCTCTGGATACCATTGTTGGTCTCATCTATGCTGCGTTTAGGCGTCCTGCAGTCATGCAATTAATTCCAGTTTTTGGTTTACTTGGCTTGGTTTGCATATCGTTTTTCTTTTTTTTGCATATTATTTAGAGCTCAATGTGACCAACCAGATGGATCCAGTTCGCTTTTCATTACTTATTTTTTTATTTATTTGCACAGTAAAAATTAAATTCAGTGTCATTGTGCCTAGTCGACCGACTTTATTTATTTTAGAAGAAAATTAAATCATGTTTAAACACAAATGATAGATGGTCACATTAAGCACTTTGATATATCCGTGTAGAAAGAAAAAAATATAATAACTAAGGGAGATAAAAAGCAACTCAATTGCAATTTTACAATGGAAATATTTAAGAAGGCAGCAGCAACAATGTATAAAAATTATTGAAAGAAACTGAATAAAAATAAAATGAAAAACAAGTAGAAAAAAGATTAACACGGAAATGAGATAACAAACCAGACATGTAATGGGAAGTACTTGCTGGTAAAAAGACGAAGACAATAAAGTTCATTACAACTGAAGTTGAATGTCTGGAGCAAAATATTTCAAATAAAGTATTCAACAAAAAAATTCATCGAATTCAGCAGGTAGAATAGGACAAATATAACAATAAGAACAATAAGTGTCAAGTGAAATCAATATTCCAAAATTGAATTCAAAATAATCAAGGGCAGGAAGTATTAAAAAATATTGAAGAAAAATTTGAAATATTGGTAGAAAAATGCAAAGTATGAAGAAAAGATGTCCGTAGATTTTACGTCGATTTATCACAAAATATGATATACAAGACAATAAACTTAACTTATGAACTGCCTTTAACACGTATAGATTATCTTCTCAGCCTATAAAGAGTATCTCCCGAAATCCTGTTGCCTTAGCAAACTTCTGGATGCTGCTCGCATAACGATTTTCTTATTACTTAGTAAGAATTTACTTCTGAGATGTAAACGCTGTTTAGGTTCCAAATATGTGGTCTGGTGATTCGTTACCACAGAGCCTATTAGAAGTGGACAATGAGGTAGAAGTGAGCATTAAAATAAAGGGAAGATCAACCTATCTGGAATTGAAGTTTATGTTTTAATTTGCCATATTATGTCTTATTTTCAATACGGCAACTTCAAATATCAACAAAATGAGCAAACACAACAAAAAAAGAAGGCCGTCGTTGCCACTGCGCTTTAAAAAAAACTTGTTTAATTTGGCAAATGTTATCGACATTGCTCCGACTGCCATATATTTGAAAAAGTTAACTTTATTTTATCTGTAGGTTGTTTAAAAAAGTTAAAGATGACTTTAAAGTTCACTTTAGCTAAAGTTACCTTTTACTAAACCCAAATTTAATAATGGCCATAATATGCCCATTATGACAATATTGTTACAAAAATGGAAATGGTGTTATCGTTTAACATTAAAATAATAAACAAAAGCTACAAAAACAAAGTACTTGTTTACATGACCAAACGAATAAACAAAAATGTAACAACATCAGTATAAAAAGAGGTTAAACAAGTAAACAAGAAGCAGCAACAACACTGCAAGGACAGACATAAACAAAATACACAAACAACAATAACGTAAACAACATGCTTACATTTATAGAAATTTAGCGAAGACATTCATACTCCTTTAAGAGCATTATTCATCAGACTGTTTACCCAGCGATATAAAAGGCAAGATATAGCAGACAATGGGATCAAAAAGAATTCAGTCAGTCCTGTGTGAAAACACGTTGCGTTTGAAGAGAATAATTGAGGTTTGAAGATCTTTGTTATGAAGATCTATTGAACAATTGTTATTGTGAACGCGGAAGAGTGTAAAGAAGAATAACAATTAAAGCAAATTGTTGTTGGTTAAATCAAGTCGTGAAAGGTGCAACACGGAATTGTGCGAACAATAAAGAATTGATTTAAAACTAAACAAATTTATTTTTATTTTATTTGCAATCTACGAACTCATATTTTAAAGGTTTTTAAAAGGGTAAAAACATAACAATATATAATGATAGCGCACATTGTGAATCCCCTAAGGCTGCCTTCCAAAATGTTAGTTGCTTTGTGTTTGAACAAAGTATCGTGTTTCAAATACCGCTGTACAAAATATATACAATGTATTCTATTTCAAAACATCGTCACTGTGTATTTTTAACGCAGTCAAATCGGATTTATAGTTGATGCATTGTTTGGTTACTTTGCATATCTATGTAGTTTATATACAGTAGTAGAACTCCGTGTCTAGTAGGTAGTGTGTTGGTTTTTTAGACGAAAAGCCAGGGTTCGAGCCCCAGGACAGACATCAAAAAACAAAATACAAAAAGTATTTCTTCGGCGACTTCCTCTCAGCAGATTTCTGGTAAAAACTCTGAGAGTAAATAAAATTGCCATGAAAAGTTTCTCAAAAATCTGTCGTTTGGAGTCGACTTTAAACTGTAGGTCACACCACTCATGTATAAAATTAACAGACTTCCTGACTGAAGGGTTGTAATGACCAATTATGTATGTAGAACTGCATACAAACCTTGTAAGCCTATGTATGTATATTTATAAGCATATGCAGAAACGTTTATTTAGGAACCTTTTTCGACCCATTTGATCTATACTTGAAGACGGCTGTTGCTTTAATCTAAGATGAATAGGATTGTTGGAGTTGAAATGAATACTAACTGCATTCCACAAGAGACAGCTCGAAATACATTCAAATATTACAAAATATTCTGTCCTATGTGTTCATTTGCAAATAAATATTTTAACTCTTTCTGATGTTTTGCCCAATATGATGGGCATTGAAATTTTCCTGCTTTTAATACCGTTCTTCAATGACTATAGCATATAAACGTATAGCTTAAATTTCTAATTTTTCAATGCTTTTTGTTATAGGAAGCCATTAAAAAAAAGCAGACTCCTGGAAAGACAAATCCAAGTAGATGTAAAATGGACGATTTTGTTATTAGCAAAAATGTAAGGTTTATCCCTGTGTAGGCCGTAAAACTTTATAAATTATCACATAATTACACTTATGTTTTATTATTAAATTATTCTTGTATTAATGAGAAACAGCATCGTTAAATAACTTTGTCCAATAAATTGGACATCACCTGGCAGCCAGGTAAGACGACTTACACATAACTTGATTTCAGATTCTGAATCAACAGGCTCAAATTAACTCAATTTGGAACATAACAGTTGTCCTTCATAGAAACCCTCCGTGTTTGCTGCACGATCATACCTGGCTTTCATTCCATTACTGACCATCGCTTTTATCTCCAAAGGTGCGCCCGAGTTATACTGTTGCAGCTGACCTCGAGTTCTTCTTACTGGACCTTTAGATGCAATACATTGGGTACAGTTTGTTATCCAATCCGCCACTGCTTGTTGACATCCAACCCAACCAAAACGTCGTTTTAGCCTTTCCAGCGTCTTTGTCACTCCCAGATGGCCTCCGCTGGCTCCATTATGGGACTCCTTTAACACTTCTTTGGTCTTGGAGGAAGGCACTACTAATAGGTTGGATAAGGTCTTGCCATCAGCGCTTTCCCAACGTCGATATAAGCATCCGTTTATCAACCGTAAACTGTCCCATAGTGTCCAATATGCTTTTGTAAGAGGACCTTCACCGGATATCTCATTTCTGGTAGGTCGTTTATCCTCTTCCTTAGCTGCTATTATCTTCGCCAGTATTGGCTCACTCTTTTTCATTGGCTTCGATCTGCATTCGCCGAACAACAACGGTGGATTCCTTCTTCTCAGATTTTACATAATTATTACACTCCAAATTACGAGATCGGCTTGAGAGAGCATTCGCCTTTCCATGTTCTATGCTTCTTTGTTTTGTTAATGGCGATAGTTCCGAGTTATCTTTAATTTACCTGCGTTCTTTTCTGGCTTTTCCAGCTGCCGTCTTTCCTTTTGCCGTATGAGTGTTCGGAGACTGTTCGCTTAGAATATTAGCCTCTATTTTCGGTACTTTGGACACAGGATGATCCTCGATATTTCCAGGCATTCCGCGCCTTCTCTTGGAACTACTCGTTTCAACGTAGTATTCATCAGTAGCCTTAGGCGTAGCAATGGCACGTCGTCTTGTTGGGGAGACCAGTCTTGATCTTTTCGTGGCGCTTTACAGTTTCTTTGGAAACGGCCACCTTTTCCACAGTTGAAGTATTTAGGTTTAGCCCTTTGTCCGTTTTCTTCCCAAGCTTGCTTCACCATCTGCTTAATTCATTCATCTTTCCCCACTACTTCCATTTTTCGCATTTTGTTAACTGGTTTTCTTGAAATTGTGTGAGCGGTCTCTTGGGCTAGTGCGAAGGCCACGGTCTCTGCAAAGGTTGTCTTTTGTGTAGAACATACCGCTAGTTTAATGTCAGGGTCGCGTATACCATTCACAAACGCCTCGGTCTTAATGTTTTCTATCAGCGGGTGGTTTTCTCCGGGGTATGTTAGCTGCACTAATCTCTCGACTTTCATTGCAAAGGCCTGAAGTGACTCATTAGCCTTTTGCGCTCGGCACCTTAACTCCATGCGGTACAGTTCTCGTGTATGCTCGTCGCCGAATTTGCGCTGTAACGCCACCATTAAGTCGTTGTAGTTGTTTATACGGCATGCTGGCATGGTCTCTAGTATCTCGGCTGCTACAACTTTTAACGCCAAAATTAGTTCCAAAGCCTTTTTTGTCTCGAATTGGAACTTGAATACGGATAGGGGTGAGCTACCATCAAAGTAAGGTGGTTTTATCTTGGCGGTACTTTCGGATACGACTCGTACTGGTTCCGGTCGCTGGCTCTGGAGGCTGTTGATCTTTTCCTTTATCATTACGAGTTTTCCGTCGACGGTCTTTTCCAGATTATCCACTTTCGTGTCAACGACCTTTTCTAACTGTGACACTCTTTCCTCGACACCAGTGAATGCCTTGATGACCGACTCATTTTTTGATTTCAATTTTTGACAAAACCTCTGCTTGCATTCTTTCCACTCTTTGTTCAATATCTCGTCGCGACTCTGCCAGAAGTTTCTGATTTTCGGCTCTAGAAGCTTCAAATAGCTCTAGGTTTTCGGCTCTAGAAGCATCAAATACCTTTAGGTTTTCGGCTCGAGAAGCTTCTCGTACATCAGCAAACAGCTCTTCGTTCGCTTCTTGCATTTTGCGATTTTCGGCTCTAGAAGCTTCTTGTATATTCTTCTTCTTTGTACTTTTTATAAAAACGATTTAAAAAGTATTTGTTTTTCTTATTATAAACCCCATTGAATATGAATAAATAATAGAAAAACATTTTATAGAGGTGATATGCTTTATAATTTTAATGCAATTTTACGACTTGAATATTACCATCAAGGGTGGAAAGTTGCTCCAGTTAAAATGATAGGTAACCCTGGTAAGGACTAAACAAATTCAGAGTCTTACAAGGCATAATCAATAGATGCGAAATTATTTGAAAAGCTGCTCATATCAAAATTAATTACAATTGCAAATGCGAGCACTACTGATCAAACCCTCAGATTGTTTCAAGTCATAAGAGGGGCATAAAAACCTAAGTGGTATTGTAAAGGTGTTTTGCTAGCTGTATACTACATAAAACCGAATAAAGGGCCCTGGAGACGATCAAATAAAATCATCAACGTCTTATATGTGTGCGTGTTGTCGTTATATACGTATACTTTGTCGGCTTTGATTGATGAAAATCAAAACATTTTGACTTTTTCATTTGACGAATTTTTTTTTTGATCGTCTCCAATTCTGATTGAAAAGCAATATCTCATTTGTTCGATATCGTCGTAATGAACACATCATCAATGCGCGGATAAACAAACAAATATTTTTTTTATTGCGAATAATGCAATAGTAAACAAAGAAATAGAAATAGAATAGTAAACAAAGAATATATTTTATATTTTGTGTGTATATATGTATTTTGTGTGTATATATTTTATTTATTATATTTTTAAGAAGTTAAATTGTGTTTGGTAAACGTTTTTGTATATTAGAATTAATTGCAAAATATTAATGTTGCATGTAAAACTGGAAGAAAAAGTAATAGAGAAAATAATATGAAATTTTTCATCCAAAGTTTTTTTCTTTTTTTAATATTTTCCTTTTTTTTCTTAATAAAATTGCACAAGATGTTGAAAGCAATAAATAAATCGTCATCCGATGAAGACATTTTGCGAAGCGCACACTACAAAATCAAAATGCAAATGACGATTGACGAATTTATTTGAACGTCTCCTTTTAAACTTCAATCACACTACACTCACACTTGTGCATTATTTGACGAATTTATTTGATCGTCTCCAGAGACTTTAAGAAAAGAATTTAAGGGTGCAGCATTTAATATTTTGTGTAGCCACCGTTGGCATTAAGAACAATTAGCAAGGAATCAACTTATAACTGCCATTGATTTTCGAATGTCTTCTGGCAGTACTATTTAAATATTGATAGGTTTCAGCAGTTTACTACAATTGAAATAAATTTTAAATTTAATTTTGTACCTGCAATACTTATCTGATCTGCTGACAAATCGCACTCTCATTAGTTGAGGTCTTGCTCCACAATCATGGTGTTTTAATAAAAAAGAATACAACTGAATATACAATCCCAAGTCTTTATCTTATGGTCGTAACTTTCCGATACAAAGTTGGACTGCTTAAAAGTTAATTTTGTTTTTAAATCTAAAAATATTGAAAAAATAAATGCAAAATTGAAATTATTTCCTTAATTTTTACTTCAAAGTTATCTGGTGTTTACCTAGCCTTTAGCACATCTTTTATTCCGCCGGTTGAGAAATTATTATTGTTTTTTTGGAGGAAAGCAGTGGAGATGTCGAAGGAGTCGTCATTCTAGTGATATGATTCCAGAAATAACAAAAACTTATTGTTTTTATGAAATGGAAATTTAAGAAATAAAAACATGATGAAACGAACTCTATATACACGAGTACCCATCATAATGGTTCCTTTAGTAAAAGTTCATGCAGTCAAGCATGTTGTTTATATTTTCTGCTTTTGTTGGTTTTGTGTGAAATTTCAATTGTATATACATGCAATCGTATGTGAATAATAACCCACATGACCAAAAAATCTTAAATGTAATCATTTTCTCAACGTTTAAAGGTTTTGTTTTAAACTTATTTAACATCTAACTAAAGATGAACATGATAAGTTCCCATTCATTCCCCATGTCTAATTTGCAAAATATTAAGCTTTAATACAGGGCAAGTTTAGGATTGTATAATAACAGTTATGTACATATTGATTTGATAATTGCAATAAAAACAAAAGAAATTGTACATTTTTGATCATTAGTTGGTCCTATTTTTAAAAATACAACTATAGGTTACTACACTCACGATTCATCAGTGAATAACAACTCCCACCAAAGGAGCGTTCTTCGCTCTATTCATACTTTTTTTATTTTATGTCTTGTAACTTCACTTTCTTTCTATGCAATTGCTGTTGGCGGATTTTTGATCTTTGATTTTTTATCCCTTCTCGTAAATTCTAACGTATTTTTTGTGTAATTCTGTTGACTATATAATGTGTGTACTTTGTTGTTGTCTGTTTGCCTTGTGTACTTAATACCTTAATACCGCAGAACAATATTCTGTAATCACAAGGCAATCTGTAACAATATTTTTTAAAAAGTAGTTAATAAAAACGTGTTGACCTGAGTCACAATGAAGCACCATTATACATTTAAAAAATGATTTTTCGCAAAAGTAGCATTTTCGAAAGTAGCATTCGATTGTTGCTTGTATTATATTTTCATGAATATCTGAGTATATCTTTCAAGAATTTTTCATTTCGTAAGAATTGCAAATATATTTTTTTGGTGGAGATTGTAAATCCAAAAATAATACCATAAAGCAGAACCACCTAAATTTTCCGTCTTCTGCGGTGAGTGCGAATAAGCCGCGAACTACAGCGGCCATCAGTAAAATTTCAGATGAGTTTCAGACATATTAACATCAATAGGTCTTTCGAATAAATAAAAAATTTCGACGATGTCTTACACACACTTTTTTATTTAATTTTAAGGATAAAGAAAGGCTCTTGTAGGTGTTTATAGAATCAGGCAGTATTTTTCATAGCTCTGCTAACTTTAGTATCGGTAATTTTACTGTGAACTTTGCGAGACTGGAAAGTACTTGAGGACTTCCCTGGACAGAGGACTTTCATTGACAAATGGAATGATGATATACAACACCAATCTAACAATAAATGAACTTAGAATAGAGCATATAGTGACTTACTGGGCTTGATTACAGCGCGTAGCAATGAAGTCCTCTAAAGTCACAGGCCAACCACAAGCAAGTTAAGAAATGTTCTATCGTCGATACAATAAACAGCAGCCTTAAATGTGTCACCAGCGTTTAAAACTATGAAAAACCCGAAGTGTTTAGCGAAGAAGGCTCAATTTGGTAAAACCAAATTTTATGAGAGGATTTACTGATAACGTGTTGATTTCATTATGAGCGGTGAAGCAGAAACAGTGCACTAATAACATTTTCATTCCAGTACCTAAGACAATGCCTGATTAACCTATTAAGTGCATCCTTAAATAGTACAATGAGAAACTAGGTCGTAATCCTAACTGAAGGGTTGTAATGACCAATTGTGTATGTATGTTAAATAGTACAACCTTAAATAGTATTTTAGTTGTAATCTTAAGACGATTCATATGAGCATTAAAGACCGTACATCTTTCTTATTTTAATAGAAGTATATTTTTCATTATGTAATGAATATAAAATCTGTTTGGTATTTAATTAAGATTAATGATGAAGAAAAATAACAGTTATAAGTATAACCCGCATTGGAAGATATGTCAGGTTAGATTTAATTTGCGAGGACCTCAGTGCGCACAACTTACTGAGCTCTTATAAAGTCCCACAGTAACACTGATATTACTTCTTCAGTTAAATCCTAATACATATGTATATATTTTAAATCTTTCTGTAAGTCTGTTTTTTTGTTTGTTTGTTAGCCAATCACGCCTGAACGCCTGGACCGATTTTCTTGAAATATGGAATATTGATCGAGCTTTTGTCGGTGCAGGTTATAGGTACTAAATCTTTTTAAAATTTTGATCCAAAGGGGAAAAAATGGGACAAAGGGAGAAAAAATTGGCAAAAATTAGTACTTTATGCATAAAGTCTGTATTTTATCTGTTTTAAAGGTATTTTTTTACGATTTAGCTTGGTTAAGTTTCCCAAATAACTATTGGAGGTGTTCCGTTAATAAAGTTGGTCCGAAAGGGGTACAAAAAGGGAGAAAGGGGCGAAAAACGGGTAAAGTGCATTTATATTTAGGACTTAGAGTATTCAAAAAACTGGGTTGTTTGTTAAACCGGTTTCCGAATAATTTGAAAAATTGCATTTTTTAAGAAACCGGTTTCGAAACTGATTGTTTATTGTTATTATAATAATTATAATATAATAATAATTTTTTTAAATTTAAAGAAAAATGCATACAATAGGGTGTCCCATGGCCACATTATTGTAGAAATACCTCCCAAACGAGACCTGTTAATGCACTGATTACGAGAAAAAAATATTTTTTTGTAATAGTATTATGGTATTATGTTGTTTTTGTTTAACTTTTCACGAGAACGTTTTAAAGTTTGGAATTTCAATACAAAACAATTGAAAATCACATTTAAAATATTTTTTACAATTCTAAATTGATTTTTATAAAAAATTGACAAACTACATAACCCGCGCAACGCCGGGTACAATCTGCTAGTAATTCCATAATTACAACTCCAGGCTGGCATATCTCAGACATTTCGAAAGTTCTTTGAAGGTGCGAATTTTATTTTGGTGACATACTGATGAAAATGCCAGAATTACACACCACGGACGAACTACCTAAATCGTAAAAGCGTAAGATGAAGTAATATTTAAGTCGCCATAGTCTAGTTGGTAGTGTGTCGGTTTATTAGACATAAGGCGACGGCACAAACCCCAAGTCAGACATCAAAACGAATATATAAAAAAAAGATATTTCTTTGGCGACTTCCCTCAGCAGATTTCTGGCAAAAACTCTGAAAGTAAATAAAATTGCCATGAAAAGTTTTTCAAAAATCTGTCTTTCAGAGTCGACCACTCATGCATAAAATTAACGCACACAACATAACTGGTGTTTGAAACTAGGTCTTAATACTGACTGAAGCGTTGTAATGACCAATTACGTATGCATGTAATATTTAACAAGTTCCTCACACAAATGCATCATTTTCTTTTGCAAAACTTCTGTTTTTTTACAAATTGTTACAAATTATTTTTATTATTATTTTGTTTATGCTTAAATGAGAACGCGATATTCCACCGGCAAATGGTATATAATACCATATGTCTTAAACTTTTGGAGGAAAGTTTCATCTTAGATTTTAACTGGGTTAATATCAAGTTAGTACACTTCGCTATATCAACGTCATTCCAATTCAACAAACCAGTTACTCAAGGAGGGTTTGAAATCGTGATATCATTCTAACAAGACCAGATTGTCATATTCTCCTAAACAAAGTATTGTATACCACTTTCTATTTCTTGTGAATCCAAGAATGTATTTATTTGTTACAACACAAATATATCCTAAATATAAATAAAAATCATATTCTAATTATTACGAGCAAACTAAATAAGACCTTATTGCTAGGTGTATTATAACAGACCAGAGTTTGTGATAAGAATCTAACCCACGATTCTCATATTAGTATAGCATCGCACTACTCGTCAGATCATCAGGGCACCCCGGAATCCGAAAAATTTTAACAATTGATTTGAAATTTAAAACTGTTTCTGAACAGTTTCTTTAAAAAAAAGATTCCTTTTAAGATAATGCAATGCACTTGTACCAAAAATATTTTAATGCTAGAAACACTTACTAAATTCGTTTTTGATATAACCTTGGGCTCCTTATTATCTCTGTAGTATTAATTCTGCACAATATGGTAGTAAGTATGATTGTATCACGTCATAATATCTTTAACTGATCTAATTTGTAGTAAGGCTTGGTAATCGAACAAGGTACTTAGAAAACCCTGGCATTTAACTGTAAATGTGATAATAGTCCGATATCTCCACCTTTTCAACATTTTCATCATTTCACAACCGTGTCATCAATTATTGATTTGCGCCATCAGGAGATAGTTTCGGTTTTAGCCCAAAATCTAAAGGAGCATTTTACGATATTCCTAAGGAAACCTTTATTTTTATGAATATTTATGATTTCAATAAACTGAATGACATACAATTTTGAAAAACTTGAATACAAAATTTGTGTGGCACGAGTTGTTTTCTAAGTCTGACCAACTGGGACTAAAGCACGCAGTATCACAAAATAATAAGTTGCGCGTATTTAACGTGTTAGAGTGGGACAAAATATTAATACGAGCAACGTTTATATGATGCTCGGTTTCTATGCTCCATGGACTCAAAGAAACAATTGTCACAAAGGAATTGCAATGAGAGTAAACAATGGCTCCGGGGGCACCCAGCTGTAAAAAAATAATTGTTTTTAACATTTTAAATGTTCATTTCTATTCCCATTTTTGCGTTGTTGTACGTGTACGTGAGTGTATGCTATTTCTATCAGTATTATTGTTTTTATTATTACAGTGCTTCATAAAATTATTCATTTACCTTGCTTTTATTTTAATTAATTTAAAAATTATTTACGTAAATACTATTTATTTCTCATTTATTGTAAACAAATTTATTTCAAAATTTAGGGTGTAAACTATGGCGGAATCGACAAATAATTTGTTTACTTTTTTAGCTCACTATATATGTATGAATATGAGGGTGGTTTATTTAGAGTCCTAAAAAGCACAACCGTAAAATAATGTTGAAAACAATTGGAATTTTAAATAGCAAAGTATCTTACATTCAAACGTAAAAAACAATTAAACTCGACTGATTTTATTACAAAATTTTCTTATACTTGTGTCCCTATTTTTAAGAATGTTGCATAAAATTTAATATTTTTAATTTCCTTTTTATTTTAATTTATCTCAAATATTTGTAAATACTTTCCAACGTAAATACTAGCCATTGATCCTGTGCGTATTGCCTGTTAAGAAAGAATAGAAAAAAGTATAAACAACTGAACAACCTATAACATGAATGCTTTAGGCTTCTTGATACCAAATTGCCAAATAATTCTAAGTCTGCAACTCAGATGCCGACTAAGATTATTGAGCGTCTTTAGAAAACTGTACAGTTACATGCATTAAATACTTCTCATGCAAGGATTCCGAAAGAATTTGGGACTATGGGGATAGTGATTACACGATACTGCGATAAGACTTCGCAAGGAAATTTGGAACATCCATTCTAAATAAAGAAGTCTGGAAGAATACTGTAATGCACTTCGAAAATTATACAAATCTTCACTGATGGCTTCAAATTGAATGGAACTGTGTTTCTCGGAATTGATTTTAATAAGACTGCCGAATCACTGTAGCGTCTTTCAGTCGTAGGTATTCCAGACAAAATATTAGCTATTAAAGCACTAAATTCTAATGTGATTAATTCCAATACTGTGAATAGCTGTTGCAGATATCTTGACCTGAAAATAACAGATCTTTCGCTATTTATCTTTAAATTAATTACAAAAACAAATTGTGTGTGGGATATCTTAGAGGTTTTTTTTTCGTATGAATAACCTATTTATTGATGCCTTCGTACGCGGAATATCTGCGGTCCCATGCAATAACAGCCAAAGCCGACTTAATTGAATTTGAGCTATGTATGCTATCATATTTTACTAATAAAACTTTATATTTATGTGAAACCTCGATTTATCTGACAGTGTTATTTTAAAAATTATGAATAAGAACATGTTGATTTGAGTCATAGTTAAGCCCCAACACATTTATAATAAGCGCCTCTTTTAAACAAATGTTTGTTATAGTTTTTGATATTATACCCGTATAAATCTTCTCAATTTTCTAACAAGCACTTCTGTATATAAAATGTAATTTTTCTCGAAAGTTTCATTTTCGAATAAGGCTGTTATTGCTTAGGACCACTGTTCATACATATATCCACCACAGCTTCTCTGGGTGGATCGCATCCGAAGAGTCTAATTTTTTAATTTTGCCTAAATCACATTGAATTTGATTCACGGCATAAGTTATGCTGGTTTTGACGGCCACAACAGCCTGTTCTCGTACACCAGCTACTTAAGGCAACCTCACAATAAAAAGTCTAACCGAGTTAAATCACAACATTTTAATGGCCAGATCACATGACTTCCATGTGACATTATCACGTCCTACCATTCATTTAGGTAATTATAGTGTTATTCCAGTTTTCAACGAAGTCAATAATTTTGTAAAATTTATTTATTTCCAATTTTGTTCTCAAAGAAATATGTACCGAGTAACCTTTTCGGGATGCATTGGACGCTTTTGGATCCCATGTGGATCGGTATCGTTCGAAATTCCATAATTTTATTTGTTCACATACATATCCTTTTAGAAATGGGTTCCATCGCAAATGATCTGATAATCAGTTTTTCTCCGGGTCACCTTTAGAAACTAGTGTGTTGCATAAAAAGTTCTGGTTTACTCTGCCGAACGCTTTAGTGAAGTCAACTAGTATTAGGTAATCACTATTCTTTAGGTTGCTCTACAGGTATCCACAAGCTATGTACACTAGTTATACACAATCTATGAAGGTGAAAATCTGGCTGTTCTTTTAATCATTTCCGATGTCCGTTTATGTACAATCTGGACTATTGTATCATTTCTTGAATTAAATAGCGTTATACCAATCCAGTTAACACATTTTCCCTTCTCTGGGCTCTTCACTACAACACCGGCTATCAACTCAGTATGTCAATTTTCTGTATACAAAAATCGGTAATTAAAGAAGAGATTAATTGAGATAATTAAAGAAGAGAATAATTAGACGATGAATAAGCGTTAATAAACTCGGGAGATAATTTATCGATTTCAACGTAGGTAATTTTAGCCATTTTTGTGCCAAAAAATATTTTTTTCCTTATATATGGTAGAGTAGAAATCAGGACTGCTAGATTCCAGAACAATCATCGTATAAGATTACGGAAGATATACACGTATAAACAAATATAGATTTGTATTGTTGTATGGACAAAATTATAATGTCCTTTCACATGTGGTCATCTATTTTAATTCCTCCAATTGAGTAGCAATCATTTGAGTAGTTTCTTACAAATTCAAATATCGATCTAAAGTTTTTCCTTCCTTTTTCTTGTCATTTTATGTAAAACAATTATATCTCGATGTGATTTCGAATTGGCCATTTCAAGCCTTTAGTCGGGATTGCAACCTAGTTTCTCACACCACCAAAGTTATGTGTGTTCATTTTATCGACGATTAGCGGCATATACACTTTTACATTCACTCTGAAAAGCAGATTTGAGAAGCTTTTCATGGCAATTTTAATTACCCTCTGAATTTTTGCCAGAAGACTACTTAAGAGGAGGTCGTTGAAAGAAATATTTATTTCATATTTTGTTTTGTACGATATGCTTTGGTTGGGGTTTAAAATACGGGCTCTCGCCTAATAAAGGAAAAGGAACTCAGTCGATTATAGAAAGCCATGAGGTGTAATGTGTCTCCAATATTCGATAGAAATTTGGTTGTTCGCTGAATTTTCTGTAAAAGTGTCTGTCAATCTTGCAATAAATCCACAACTATGTTGACATTCATTCGTTTGTACCACATGCAATTAATTTCATAGAAGTATAGTGGTACCCACTGCTGTTATTGATCATACACGTTGCGACCGACATCATGGAAATACATTTTTTTATTCGTTCTGTTACCGCCGGCTTTGTGTTGTACTTTCAATTGTTACGGTTTTCTTTTGTGGTTCCTCTTTGCCATTACATCATAGTACTATTCCATTTGACGTCAGCCGGTTATATCTTTAGTCAGTTGTTTATATTGCGACCTTTTTTATTATTTTTTTGTTTATGTTTTTTTTCTAATACCGTTCCCATTCTGTTTTACATGATTCCTTTTATTTATGTACCATGGTTGTTGTGAAACAAACAAAAAGAAATCAGTTTCGACTGCTGTGTGTGCTTGCATTACTGCTGATAAATGTATGTATCCTTATCACATGGCTTCCTTTGAAATCTGTACCTATTTCCTTGTATGTATACCTTGTTGAGTTGATATTTTTTTTGTAAAAGACAGGTCTTTATTTCATTTCATTCCATATCATTTCCTCTCCTTTGATTTTATGATTTTCCATTCTAAATTAATAACATTTTGTTCTGGTTTAAGTATGTGTGAATTTTGAAATCTTTCAGAGTTTTATTACAAGATTCAGTTGCATTTAGGTATTGTTGTTGTTAACTTTGCTTTAATAATTCACTGTAATTTAAATAAGACTTGTTCTCGTACAACTGGATTAAATAAATTCAGACAAATTGTTCATAAGAATGACACCTAATGTCTGCCTTCTGAGATCATTTGAACATAAGATTTACTTCCGTAGCATTCGATTATCAGCTGACACTATGAAGAAAAAATATTAGTTACGAAATCACATCTATGGGCATTATACATATAGGTTATATATATATGTTATATATAGTGCACTCAGGCGCAAAAATATGGATCGTTTACTAGTAGTCTAGTAGGGAGTGTGTTGGCTTTTTCAACATGAAACCGTAGTTCAAACCCCAGCTCAGACATCTCTAAAAACGAAATATGAAAAAATATTTCTTAGGGCCATTATTACAACCTGCCCTTAACTAAAGGGGGGATTTTAACGGGCAGATAAATTGTGTTTCGTTATTATGAGTACCCAATAAGATAGAAGTGATCGTTAAGCCAAACGGAAGATAATCCTACCTTTAACATTTAAAGGTCACTTTATGTTTGAACTTGCCATATTATATATTATTTTCATTATGGCAACTTCAAATTTCAACAAAATGCGCATATACAACAAAAAGAAGAAGCCCGCGGTTGCAACTGCGTTAAAAAAAACTTGTAAAATTGAGCAGTTTTATCGACATTGCTCCGGTACTGCCATATTTTTGAAAAATTGTATCTGTAAGTTGTAATAACGAAAATAAGTTAAATATAACTTTACAGTTCCCTTTAGCTAAAGGTACCTTCAACTAAACCCAAGTTTAACGGCAAGTTGTAATAATGGCCCTAGATGTCTAAATTTCTCTTCTCACACATCATTGTTCCATTAAAATAAAACAGATCCGCTTCTAATGCCACAATACAGTCTTAAATCATCACACTCTCACCATCATTTGTCACATTGTTAGACAAATGAGTAAAGCAGACCTAATCAATGCTCTTAGTAAGCCATCTGTGGCCATGAACTTACTGAATGCTTTAGGAAAGTAGTAGCGTATAGGTGAAATAATCTCATGATTATTTTACTTTACCAATGGATAAGGTACAAACTAATGGCTCAATTAATGCTATATTTATATTAAAAATGCTACAATTACATTAAACAAAACTACAAACATTTTCGTTACAGAGCTGTTGATGCATGATATCCTATCGGGAGATAGAATTTAAAAAGCCTTGCTCCTTTAAACTTACGGCTTTCCCCTCATCATTATTAAACCACTGGGCCACAAGCCTCAACATACAAGTGAGTCATTCTAAGTGCATACGCAGCTCTTGAACTGTTTCTTATCCTATGATAAAGGTACTATCAAAGTAGTTATACCAAGCTTGAGGCTACTAATATTGACACATACTAGGCTAACAAAGAGATCAAAATATTTCTTTGTGACTATAGCCCACCATAGGCTATATTTATAATTTGTGTAATTGTTTTAGTGTGTATTTGTAAAATGAGTCACAATATTAGTGTTTCTTAAATATTTCTACATCGACAATTTGTGTACAACTCAAACAACCTGCTGCAATTACAAATTTTATTTCTTCTTCTTAAAAACCGCTGATGAAGGTTATGCATTTTCAATGGATTACAATATTTTTCAAATACAACTTAGTTTAAAATTACAAACCTATTCTAGCTGTGTGATGAAAAAATTCATTTTATATTGGAATCAAATTGGATTTGGATTTAAAACTAAAATCCAAATTAAATTCACTTCTTTTTACAGAATTTAGTTTAGAATATTTGTATATGCGGTACAATATGTCGCCGTGGTCTAGTAGGTAGTGTGTTGGCTTATTAGACGCAAATCCAGGGTTCGAGCCCCAGGCCAGACATCAAACACAAAATGCAAAAAATATTTCTTCGGTAAGTAAATAAAGTTGCCATAAAAAGTTTCTCAAAAATCTGTCGTTCGGAGTCGACTTTAAACTGTAGGTCCCGCCACTCATGTATAAAATTAACACACAACATAAGTGGTGTGAGAAACTAGGCCGTAATCCTGACTGAAGGGTTGTAATGACCAATTATGTATGTACGGGTATGTACACATCATACGACTATGAATACTTGTGTGCTAACTATGCGTGTATACGGAAACAAAAAGTTATTCCAACTAGCCAAAATTGGTATTTGCTTTATATTTACTGTGAGAATCATTTTCCCCAAAAATATTTCATTATAATTGTTAATAAAAGAACAAACTTTATATAAAAAAAGAAAAAAATAAAATTCATTAGACTGATCATTATTTCTAAGGCAAAATGAATTTGAATTCAGACAAAATATAACATGAAAACTATTATCTTAACAAAGATTTCAACTAAAATAAGCCTTAGCTCTTGATATGGTGTGGTATACCATTAAAATTTTTGTTAACATTTTATTAAAAAATCCAAAGTTTTTCCAATTATATAGGGGTTATCCTTACAGTTTATTTGATCATCAAAATAGATGCAGATGGGTTCATTTTTTACACACACATTACAGCACGCTTATGTACAAATGCATATCGTTAGTATAATTCGCAAAGACGCTAAGTCCACTTTTTTCCAAAATTGAGATTTTAATGCAAAACGATAACAATATAGAAAAAACGTATTTTACGACAAAAAATGTCATTATGTAGTTTAAAGTTGTAATTTTGTGGTTTGCAAAAAGTCCACAAAACTACGAAAAATATTAACAGCACGTGCTAACACCACGAATATTATTTATTAATTATACTTAATTTATGATCTAGGTCATTTAAAGAGAGCTATTTTGTAAAAATAATTGCGTTTAAAAAGTTTACAAATTTTAAAAACTGAAGAAGCCGCAATGTTTTTTGTGTCTCCTATAAAATTTGACTTTGATTGGACTTAGCACATTTGCCAATGAGACTAACGATATGTAATCTTTAGTGATGATTACAAGGGCAAAGATTTAGTTCTTCAAAGAAACTTGAGCTGCATAAGTTTATAACAAAAAAAGCTATTAAGAGCTGCTGTTCCTATAACATGGGCAATGAATGTTCTATTTTAAGTACATGCATGCATACATACGTGTACTATAACAAAAAATAATTGGATTGATATTTCAAAAGAAAATGTCAAAATTCGTCAGAAAACAAATGTAATAAAATTTGTTTAATTATTTAAATTTGTATTTAAATGCGCACACATATACATTTATTAACTTTTAGGGACCATAAATTCTTTGTCATATTTCTTAGAAATGTACTCAAATTTAGTACTTGAGAACATATATTCCATCTCTGGTAAGAACATCTACTAAATGCGGTAAGGCTTATACACATACTCACGGAACATCAAACAATACATAGCAAAATAAATTTTTTCTTCTTATTTTTTTTTCGATTTTGTCTGAAATATAGTTGTATTTGTATGCTTCAAACACCCCAGGGATTTTGCTAAAATACACACAAATTCCAGCTAGCACACTCTTGTACAAGCATACTACACATATGAATATGCATCACACAAACTAGTATGTGAACTAAAGGATGCTTGACCAAAAAATTCTACTCTCAGCAGTACCCGTATGATTTGTTGGTACATACATGTACCATGGTATGAGTATGTAGAAGTGTGGGGTTAGTTCACACCAGTTCAATTTGAATGGTATCCTCCATATCGTTTGCTTTTTTTGGCTTCGTTTTAGTATGGTTTTTCACCACAATGATTTATTCTGAAACTAAAGAAATTGATTTTCGATTATTTCCGTTTTTGCATACTGAACATAGTTTTAATTTTCGTTATGAATAAAAATGCACAATTTTTTAAAAATCTGAATATTATAAACCTCATGAGAAGGAACACTTCTTGAAATATGAAAATCATAATATTTTAAAAAGGAACAAAAAAAATTATAAAAATTGAATACCAATACACGTACTAGGCATTTGAATTTAGTGTTCCGTTGCATTAGAAACAAAATGTAGACAATTATTCTTTATGAGAAATATTTGACGAAGCACTACTGTATAATATTTTGCTCTTATGCCTGAATTGTACCTTTACCTGGGTTCAGATACGTGCTCTTTATGTTATATAGTACATACTTCTAAAAGGTACTAATAGCTTGAGATGAATATCGCTTCAATAAACATCAATAGATGGTATTGTTTTCATTTTGTGCTTTTATTTTGTAATTAAACTTTATATTTGAATTTTTTTCAATAGCCAAGTTGGAGTCTTAATTTTGTTTGTCTTCTAAACAAACCATCAGTTCATTACACAAGTACTTTAGTTCTCTAAAATAGTTGTATTGCTTGATTGTTTCACAAAGTAATTTCCCGTTTTAGCGTAGAACTTTGTGATACATGGATATTAGTGTTCAGTGAAATTGCAAACAGCATCTTGCGTTTGCATCATGTCCACAACCAGAAGTAGAACTGAATACTACAGGTCACCTGCTGGATAATGCGAATCACTTACTGGAATACGTATGTATATAGGAAGTTTAGATTTAATTGTCAACGTTCGACGTTTTCTTCTCGCTTGTATGAGTAATGATTTTGTAATTTTTCCAATATTAATCCAAACATAAGTCGTGCCTACATGTTAAGATTGAATGGCTTCGATAATAGAATAATTGATGGACAAGTGAATTATAATACTAATAACAGAAATTCAATAATAATATAATAATTCTGAAAAACCCAATTGAAAACTTACCAAATCAAATTATAAACTGTCAAAGACAAAATTGATATGCTGTCGACGTTTTGTGATGCTTTGTGGTTTTGAATGCAGTCACAAGTATCATTATATTGAAAAAATTAAACATTATTACAATAAAGGTCAATTCATTAATGAAATTGAGTAGACGTTACGAACTAATTACTTTTCTTAATTTGAACAATTCTGATGTAGTTTCGTTAACTGAAAAAAATTGAAACTCAAAACATACGCTAAATGTAAAAATTAAAATTTTGTAAGAAAGAATAGAGTCGGAGCTTGTATAGGAGGTTGAAGCAATTTTAGTAAAGAAAACATTTAATTACAGAACATGCCGAAATCAGAAAGTATGCACTTTTAAGTAACTAGAGACTTGTATTATTAAACTTCATATGACATCGAATCAAGTATTATTTTATACACATGGTCACAGAAACTTTTGTTAACATCCATTAAGATCTCACTATTACATCATAACAACTACAACCACATAACAGCGACGTATAGAAATTGCTATTATAATGGAAATATGAGCAAACGCTTACATGCCACTTTTATATTCCGATGGGACATATAACCCCCTATAAAAAATTCAACTCTGTCGTACCTCAAAATGGAATACAAGGAATCAAAACTTAGATTTCTGTCTAACTGGGTCGCACTATTTAAAAGCAAAACGTGCTAAAAAAAAGGAAGTAAAATAAAACATACTCGAAATACGCAACAATAGCTAATTATTCCACGATTGACTCTTCAATTAGGGTAAACAGTTAGTAATCCAATTTGAATATTTGGCAGTTGACATTGGTGAAACGCATGCGTAACTATTATAAATAAACTATATGAAGATTATCAATGATCTTGCGAAAAAACATCGTAGTATATTTTGAAAATGATGGATAGGTTCAATAAGATAATAATAATAATAATAATAAATAAGACCTTAACGAACTCACCATCATGGAAAAAATTTATGAATTTTTTATAACTATCCTAGCTCTAGAACTGCGGAACATAGAGGGAAATATGATCATCAGAAGAAGAATTTCAATAGTATACTTTATAAATTTAATTTGACTAAAATTTGGCAACTAATATGCTGGTTTAGAAATGAATATGTTTACTGAGTACTTGCACTAGCAATGAGCCAAAGAGTATTTAAGTTTTAAAACTTTCCTATATTTTTATATGAAAGATTCATTTATGAAAACTCTAAAGCGGAATATAAACATACAATATTAAAAAAATGTTATTGTTAAAATTGATTAATTGGAATCCATAGTTCAGTGTTATTTATTAAAACCTTAAATGAATGAATATATGGGTTTACTATGAGAATTTAAAGTTATGCTAACTTCAACAATGAAAGCCACATTTAAGTCCCGGAACCATGACCATGAATTGTTTAATAAACCATGCAACCCAACTGCATATCGTTGAACAAATTTTCCTTTAAACCTTTTTTATTGTCCTCGCATCCATAAAAGTTTATTCATTATTGCCTGCCTGCATATTTCTCAGAACTTTTACTGCCAGTTTGTTATCATCTTTTTTTTGTGTTTCTGTTTTCCAGTAGTAAACAATTGTCGTTGTTGCTGCTGGTAAAAAAGAGTCCAAAACAAACCATAATTCGTTTAAGGGGAAATAAAATTTTTTTCCAGCGTACTATATACCTTCCATAATTTTGTTTAAGATGGGCATGTGCTTTGTTAAGCACAACCCTACTGGAATCAGGGGTCATAACCTTAATATAATTCTACTTGTTGGCCTTAGCATACGCTTACGCACATAATTCTGTAATTTCGGACTTAGATTTGACCGATAAGAACTGTTTGAATTTTTGTTGTTTTTATTCTTAATTTGAAAAATATGTTTTCAGCAGTTTTGTCCACCTAATTAACAGAGACACAGTTTATGGTTACAGATACATTTATGCATTTAATTCTGAAAAATTGGTATGACTTGAGATTTTATTTAAAAACTATTCAAATGTAGGTAAAAAGGAGAAAAATCCAAACTATCTTTACTAAGTAAGGTAGAAACAGAAAATTATTAATTTTATTATCAAAATTAAAAAATTTATATTTCACTTCTTAAATCCAAACCTTAAACAGTTTTAAATACAGTTGTCAAATGGACAATTTAATTTATTTATAACAAAATATTAATATAATGGTTTTTTGGACTGGCTTTACAATTTAAACGTATGCTAGTTTAATTTTTATTGCAATATTTTTTGTTCTTGCTGGGATAACCTTTATTTTTAATAACATTTCTACGTCTGAGATATAGAGGAATAGCAATTTTGGTACGCTGCCTTTCAGCCTCCTTCCAATATCAGTCCACAAGTTCTCAATTGGAATGCGATCAGTAGATGATGTGTGCATAGTTTTATGGCGTAGTAGCATTGTAAATTGCTTAACGTTTTTTAACGAACAGCTCCCCACACCATAATGTCCCCTCCATCATTTTTAATTATTTAGATGGCATATCTGAAACTAAGATGTTGGTTAGCTGGACGCCATACTTACCGTTTACCATCTGATCGCCATTATCATTAAATTTTTATTCCTCACCCGTTGAAATAGTTTTCCAAAAACACATTTGTATCTTCAAGTTTTAGTTAACAAAATATGGATTTAATTTTTTGCTTTGGATACGAAATGTTTTTGGTGTGCAATGCATTCACGTAAAGGAGCTTTATTAAAACGTCGCTTAATAGTCCAAGATAATATATTAACGTAATATGTTGACGCTAATTCAACGTATATCAAAGATTTACAAAAAAATGCCAAGAAATTATGGTTCTGAAAAGAGAAACATTCTCGGCGAGTGTCGTCAGATAAAAATTGTTTAAAAACACCATATTTTTATAATGAATTACAGTTCCATGCAAGTAATAGCACATTTTTCATTGATGTTGGGCTTATTTCTGCTTGATTTAGAAAATTTTGCATAAAATTCTTACTTTTTATTGTAACTGGATGTAAATAAAAGCATTTTATTTCGTATTTCAAACAGAACCTAAAATATTCGAGAATTCGGGTATGAAATTCTGAAGATGCTACTATTACCTCGTCTTGAGTTTTTGCAATTAAGTGTCATGAAAAATTCGTGAAATATAGTTCAATTCCTGGAACTGAGAGGGAATATAGGACCGGTGATAATTTTTCTTCGTTGGAGAACTCACATAATTTTAGTTGTTTACTATTGATATCAACTTTTATGTAACCTTACAACTTGTTTCCTGACTCTTTAACTATCTCCATATTTTTTATTTTGAAAATCCATTCAATTGTAGTTGATACGAATGTTGATGATATTTAGTTCGAAATATATGAAGTGACATGGCTATGATATATATTTGTGATATAAAATATGATAAATTTTCTTTTAAATTTGGTAAATAGACTTAAACTAGAGCAGCAACATAAAATTTTTTTATCAATACTGATAAAATGATTTAATTATTATTTTTTTTTAATTAGTAACAAATCATAAAAAATTAGATTATGGTAAATTATGGTTAAATTTGCTCTGCAATAATATGAACGGGAAACTTTTTATTTGTCACACACGTTTCAAATTCATATATTTATTTCCTTGCCTGTTCATAATCTTATTTAATATATACAATGCAAGAAACCAATGTTCAACAATAGATCACACATATAAGGACATAATTTCAATAATTAAATTAAATTCTAAATTATTTATATTACAAAATATTAACTTTATTAAATCCATACAATGTACAAAACTATTATTATTTATTATTATTACTAAAGATATTGCTCTGGATGTAGTAGACAAGCCAATCGCAATTTGCAAAATGTCCACAACAAACGCTTTAAAATTAATATTAGTTCAGATATTACCTAATGTGTAGTGGAGTAAAATATTATGCCGACCAAATGCAACGAATCTTAGTATAAGTTTGTCTTATTTATACCTTAACATGATTTGTCCATATAAGCCTGTTATGTCCACCACTGTGTACATAAAATCATTTATTACTGTTTTCACCCTTAAAGCCCATTTCACACGGTAATACTTTACGTACGTAAAGTCTAATGAAAAAGTAAAATACAATTCCATCCGTATGACAAAAAAGAGAATAAAAGTCGTATGATTTATATTTTTTGCGTTTACATGATCGGTATAAGACAATAACAAAGTAAAATGAAAACAGCTGTTACACTTTTTTTCTATGTGTTTACATAAAAATACATCCCTGATCTAATGCAACTTGCTTGTTTTTTGAATCATTTCAAAAAATGAAGAGAGCCATACGACTGTCAAACTTTTCATCCGTATTTTCTCTCAATGTGTGATGGTTTCGTTTAGACGATCACATCCGTACTCTTTTACACGAAATTCTGACAGATCATATTACTTGTGGGACCGTGTAAAGTAGGCTTAAGAAATTATGGTACATATTTTTTTATTATTTTTTTTTATTTACAATCTATTTTAACAATAACAAGTGAATGTGATAACGAACTAGATAATTTAACATATGTTATTAAACTTCAGCAAGCTTAATAAACTAAATTTAATATTGTATACAAATATTATTATTGAGATTGGCTCCTAAAGTTATTATTTCCTGAAAGGAAGATCTTAAAAAAATTACAAGCAAAACAAACAAAGATTTGATGAATTTTAATCGCACATTATGCACTTAAGGGACATTATTATAACTTGCCTTTAACTAAAGGGAGGATTTTAACGGGCAGATAAAATGTTTTTTTATTATTATAAATATACAATAAGGTAAAAGTGAGCTTTAAGCTAAAGGGAAGATCCACCGTATTTGTAACTTTAAAAGTTAAGTTTATTTTTGAACTTGTCATATGACAGTATATACATATGACAGAGTATACATATTTTTTCAATATGGCAACTTCAAATATAAAGAAAATTAATAATAAAAAAGGCAGCACGTCGGTGCCACTGCGTTTTTAAAGGACTTGTGTAATTGCTCCGACACTGCCATATTTAAAAAAAATAACTTTATTTTATCTGTAGGTTGTAAAAACGAAAAAAAGTTAAAGGTGACTTTAAAGTTCTCTTGAGCTAAAGTTACCTTTTACTAAACCCAATATAAACTTTCTTTGGTAGTTATTCTACTCTAAACATATGGCATATACATAAATAAAATGTCTTCAATTTTTGTCGTTCTTTTTAATAAGCAAGCAATAACATCTTAAGTTAAATTTTTTATTTATTTATTAATTATAATACATTTACAAATTATATCATATTTATTATGAACTTAGACCAAATGCTCGGTGTAGTGCAACAGACCAGAATCTCTGGTAGAAATCGTACACACGAAACTCGCGCTAATAGTTTAGCACGCTACTCACTAGACTACCAGGGCACCCAACACGTTAAGTCTAAAATGACACTTTCGATAAAAATCACTTTTTATTTACAGAATTCTTCCTGAAGAAATTGACACAGTGTATTCGAAAAATTTTATTGCGCAATTAAAGCGACTTATACGGGTAAGGTTAAGATTATGCTGTTAAATACATCGGTTTATAAAATCCAGACAATTCACTTTAAGGACTTTAAATTATTAATTTTATGAAAATATTTAATTGGATATGTGAATTTAAACAGGAATACATTACTAGCAGCAGTCAATGCCGTTTTTTGTGTGTCTATTTCCATGAATTTTATTATCTGACTGTCTTCACACAAGATAGTTTTCCATGAACTTTAAAAATATAATTGCTTAAAATATTTAGAATTTCAAAGAAATTTCTTGCTTGTTTACTTGTTCGCATGCAATTCGATACGGAATGAAAATAACAACAAGTACAACAAAAACTGCTTCAAAAAGAATTAACAACTACGCCACCAAAATCAATATTAATAGAAAATTGCACCCGAAGGCCCTTTATCCCTTATCTAACCTCCATTAGAAACTAAAAAATATTTTCTGTGGTATATCAGGATCAAAACATTCACAAAGTTGAGCATGAATCTGAAGGCATTAAAAGGGAAAGGAAAGGGATAAAATGAAAGCAAATTCTAAAAAACAGACAAAAACAAATATTTGCTCCGTAGTTGGGCAAACGAAACCAAGCCTTTAAAATATTGCTTTATAACATGTCCCAAAGCGCCAGCAACCACTCACCGTTATTACCATCACCATTAATATCATCACAATCTTAAACTTCCTTCCAGAAATTTCCTGTTATTTTTTTGTTGTTCATTATCTAAATAATAGGAAATATTGATTGTGTTGGTTTTATAATGACAGTGGTGGCAACAACAAATATATAAGAACGGTTTAATATGTTGAGCTGATGTAGGCATGTTCTAATTATTTATTTATCTTTGTTTTTCATTTCTAAATTTTTAGATATTTGTATGTACGTTTTAGACTATTGCAGACATCTACATACAATAACGTTTACATATACATAAGTTCATAAGTAACTAATGTAATATCGTTCATGAGCTGTAGCTACTATTTAGTAAACAATGTTTATAAATATCTGTCCCAACTATTCTAATCCAACTGTTCAATCACATCGTAAAAATATCATCAGTCAACCCAATAGTTAGTTTTAGTTTGAAGGATCAATGTTGAGTTATACTTCTGTCAAAAAATACGTGGAATCTTAAGATGAAACCAGAAAGGGAAAGCTTCCAATGTTACAAAACCAAGCGAGTATTTTTTCGAATGTGTGACAGTATCTCACCGAAGTCGGGTTACATCTCGGAATTGAGCACTAGCATTCCATCATCATTTTTCGTAGCGAATTCCGTTCACATTCACTGCAATTTCGGTCTCACCTTCAAAAAATTAAGGGCCAACCACGGTGCCACACCAAAATCCGCACTAGACAGGTGCTCGTTGTGGGTGAATTTCATCGATTGCATGAGGATTTACTGATTCCCAATACCGTAAGTATTTTGTGTTAACTAAACCGTTCAGGTGTAAAAGTAGTACATCGAAGAAGATGACTCTTTTTTAAAAAAATTGACATTAACATACTTTGCCTCTTTGCCTAGTGAATGAGTTGCTTGGGCTGCTGATTTGAGCTCCATATTTGGCTGAATTTTGTATAGCTAATGTTGACGAATTGATGTATTCGGGTTTTCTTTTCTTTTTGTATTAGTGTAACCGACTAGTACGTTGACGCGCAACAATTTTTCTGTCTATAACCGGCCTAGTTTCATAATAATCGGAGTAAACAATGCAATGTGGCAGCTGCTAATTTTGAGAGTTGACTTATTAGTGCAAAAAATAACACCAAATTTAAAATTTTCGCTATTAACGAGACACCCTTTATTTTTAACTTATAATCAAAACCTGAATGTTAAATTTAAAATATTTTAAAGACTTTTAATTTACTTATAAATATTTAGCCAGTATTACAACAAAAATTAATTGTGGTTATTTGTTTTGTACGAACTAATATTAGTCAGACTGTAAATGGCTTATAAGGGTCTTCGTTTGTCTCAACAAATTTATATCCGCCGCCGTAGTTGTCTTTCAGTAAAACATTTTCACTGTTATTACGAAAATAATAAAACAAACAAAAACACGGAAACGTGGATTGTGAACGAGTCAGTCATTCTCATGTTTTGCTAGACAGTCAGTCAGTATGTTGTTGCTTGAGTCAGATTTTTCGTATGTTCACTTTGATGATGTAAAAGTTTGAAAGTCAAATCAGTTGCCAAGCAACACAGCATGGGATGAAAAAATGTGTGTGTATTGTATGTAAAACAGGAACAATAGCTATGAAAACATAAAATACATGCATAAATATATGACATACATGATTTACAGTGTTTTCAATCACTCTGTTTTAACTCTTATGCAGTGAGGCACATTAGAAAAATATATCGATTTCGATATGATATAATATATAGGATAACCCCTCATATAGGGCGTCTTCCCAATACGTTGTAAAACTTTAGAATCCTGGTCGTTTAACTATTTACTTATTACTCGATGAACACCCAAGTAATTTCTTCAGAGATTTGTTAACCCGTTACAGGTTCCAAGAATGTTTTATTGTAATTCATTGTCTTCATTACGGTGTCTCTTTTGGGCTTGAATCCATACTCATTCTAAAACAAGTGTTGTTGGAGTCTACGATCACCTACAGGCTTTTACTCTATAGTCTGACACATAATTACCCAACAAAATTTAAATTATCCTACAATCTTCTGGCTTCATTAGAACCGCGAAACTATCCTATAAGAAATCTGCTCTTTCTGTTATTTCCCCCGAATTCCGACATGACCTAAGCCAGCTTTCCATTCTAATTTCGTGTCAACATAAGAAAAACTGAGTGTTCTGATGGTGGCATCACTGTCAATTAATATCGCCATGTCCGGTTCTCTGTATTGCTTTTTTGATTTTATTGAGCGCATCTTTCGATGACGTAAATTTCGCTCAGAATTAACTCGCGAGTTTTCCGATGGCCTCTGAATACTTCACTCTGCAGCCAAATATTTCCGCTTCTATGCACCTTAAATAGCAACGATTACATGACGATTGTTTGAAAGAAACTCAAAATTCTTCTACAAAGTATTTGTATATATTTGAATCAGCAATTGTTAGATCATTCTTTGCTTGACATATCACGGCATAATTAAAAAGATTATGAGAGCATGTGAGATGCAATCAATAAAAATAGCGATTGTGAACACAGCAATATTTGTAGAAATTGTTGTTGAATGTATGCGTGGCAAAAGCAACGACTGCAGTAATATTGAGGCAAAGTGAATGTTATCATTAAGTCATCCGAAGCAAGATCAAATACGTATCACAACAGGGAACAATAACAAGAGTAATAAAAGGCACTGATTGAAGCAAGCTATGCGCCACTGTAGTAAAATTTTGTTTGCTTAATAATTTGTCTGTATGTAAATGTTTTTAAGCGTATGAGTATAGGGATCCACATGAGAAGCTCCGTAAGGCAGCAGGTATGTTGTGTCATATGGTTTGTGTTCTTGTGGTTTTTTTTTTGTTTTAATGATGTGAGTGTATTTGACTTGATTTTTTTTCTTTTATGACATTCGCAGTTCATATAATCAACGGCATTTTATTAAATATCTTTTAGAAATTTGGTGTTTTACACGTTTTATTTTACATTTTTATGCTTTTATCTTGAATATTTTAAAGTTTGAATTACAATTGAGCATAAAAGTATATTCACTTGAATGTATATTTACATTGTATTCCATTTTATACAATCAATTTAATACACAATGTTTTGAAGTTATTTTCTCTTTCAGTAATTAAATAGAATGCAAGTCCATTATAACTTGCCATTCTCAAATTATTAATTTTGAAAAAATGATCCAATTTTGAAAATTATACCTACAGTTTAATAGAATAAATAGGCGACAATAGTCATATTATTTAAAAAAAATTAACATTTAGCAATTAACGCAAATAGATTAATTAGATAGACGTTTAGAATTCCTTAACTTCTTGAAAACCGATATTCCAGATATCGGCTTCTTAAACGAAGCCAAACTAGGCAGAAAACATAAACTATTTTCTGATAAATCAAATAATGGTGACAAAAACAGAATAAACGTAAAATGAGCTGTTCTAGTAAGAAAGAAATTATAATTGTGAAATACATTCAAAATAATCGGGGTTATTATGGATTCTGATTGCTGTCAGATATTTTCTTCCATTAATATTCCTTTCAACTGACAGCGGCCAGAATTTAAATATTCGGCCCTATTCCATTTGGCGTTATCGTTTTAAAAGTCGTTTCTAAGTTGTATTCGTTTTTACCGTCGTTTCGTTACTAAATTGGCATTCTTGAAATACATTGAAACGAAGACGAGAAGTTATTGAAAACAAACAAAAATAATATTGTAAATTTGGTAGCACTGACAATATTTTTCGTTGTTTCTCTTACATTTTTCGGTTTACAATTGTTATTTTAAATGTAAAATTGAAGAATGTCTACTACTGAGTTCTATTTTTCTAGTTCGAGTGATGATGACGAAACAAAAAAGATACATCGGAAGATCTTACGACAGAACATAGATATGTAAGAAATTGAATTTTTATTAAATCATTTTTACATTTGTAGAAATATGTTCATGTGTATATTTTCCTTAAGATTTGTCAACACATTTAGGCTTAATAAAGTTGCATTCCAATACGTCCTGGAACAAATCCGTCCGAAACTAAAAAACAGTATGCGAAAGTCTGCAATTACTCCAACAATAAAACTGGCAACAGCCCTGCGGTTTTTCGCGCAAGGGTCGTATCAATTTAGCGTTGGGAATGACTTCAATTTGTGCTTGGCTCAACCCACGGTCAGTAAAATCTTATCCGAAGTTTTGGACGTGATGAGTACTACAATTATTAATAATTGGATAAAATTTGAAATGTCGGAAGATGAAGCAATATAGTGCAAACGATTTTTTTTATCAACGAACTGATTTTCCTGGAATCATAGGATGCGTAGACGGAACTCATATAAAAATATTTGGACCGTGCAAAAGTTCTCAAGATGTATACTTTAACAGGAAAGGTTTCTTTAGCTTAAATGCAATGATTGTAAGTACCATCAATGAATATAATTAGCAATACTGAATTGTTTTTTAAAGATTATTTTCTTATTAGATTTGTGATCGCAAGATGCGTATTAGGTACGTAGATGCTAGACATCCAGGCCATGAATCTTTAATTTGGAATACCAGCCGAGTAAGAAGATTTCTAAGAGAAAAGTATGAAGCTGGCGGACGTAACTCATGGTATGAGATTTTAATTGCATATGTAAAAATGAGTTTGACATTTAAGTTTTTAGGAGATGCTGGTTATCCATTAGAACCATTTCTAATGACAATGTACCGTTCAGCTGCTGAACAAATTGCAGAAAGCCGTTACAATATTGTTCACTCAAAAGCCCGTAATATCATAGAGCGAGTCATTTAGATGCCTAAACTATGATCCCCAAAAAGCATTACAAATCGTTAATGCTTGCGCCGCTTTGCACAATATTTGCATTCATTGTCTCGATGACAATTTAGAATTGTCTTCTGAAGAAATTTTAAATTATAACATAAGCAACGAAACTTATGACAGAGAAGATTGCCCAGAAGCTGCCATAATTAGAGATAGAATTAAAAATACCTTATTGTTATAAGTTTCAAATTTTTATTAAAAAATGAAGAGAATAAAATAAAATAAAAATTATTGTTCATTAAATAAAATACTAAATAAAAAATTAAAATAAAACTAATGAGAATTTAATTGTTTTTCTAATATTTCAAGTTTTTTCCTCTTTATTGCGGCATAAAGATCCATTAACTCCTCTTCTCTACGAGTTTTTCTCTTAAGTGTTTTTAGGCATTCTTCTTCTATTTCGAACCTCTTTCTCTGATAGCGAGATATGTCTTTCAGACAAACCTTTATGGATTCCAAATGGCTGCATTGCTCTTGCTGTATTTCGGTTTGCTTCTTCAATAACGCTATCCTTTCCTTTTCAGCGGATTTATTTTTTGCCGACATGTCCCTAGTTGAAACGGTTGGTATATCGTCACTTATGTTCATTGCAGCAGGAGCCACTCGTTTAACATTTTCACTATTTCCCGATGTAAAGTTGGGTGTTTCCTCTTCCTCGTTTAGCAGTGCCTCAACTTCTTCGCCGAATCCTCCTACTTGTCCTTTTGGGTTCACCTGTTTATCAAATTGCATTATATTTGCCACCGCTTCCTCCAGTGGTGACAAAGGCATTTGCTTATAATTTACTTTAAATTTCATGTCTTTCCACACCTTAGTTTGAATTATATACAGATATACACTGGCGAGCAAAAATGGATACATAATATTAACAAAATACCTTAAATCCAATATTTATTGTATTAATTGCAGTAAGTAAGAAGTTGTAAATAAAAAATTTCAGACGTTGAAATGGTCAGCACAAAGTCCGGATTTAAATCCGATCGAGAATTTGTGGGCAATTGTAAAACGAAAATTGGCACAGAATGAAAACCCCTCCAAATAACCTTAACGAATTGTGGCTAAGAATTGAGACAGTGTGGCAAAGTATAAACAGCGAAACCATCAAAAAACTGGTAGAAAACTTACCAAAATGCATTAAATTAGTAATAAGGAATAAAGGATTATGGACAAAATACTGAATTTTTCATTTGAAACGAAACAAGCAAAATTGGATAAATGCTACCAAATAATATTTAAGCTGTATTTTATATTTAAAAGGAAATAATATTACTGAAAAGTTTTTGTTTTAATTAGAGGATAGTCTAAATAAATGTTTAACATATGGATTTTTTTTTATTTTATTTTAATAAATAAAGTACAAATATAAAGTTTATATTTTTTTAATATTATGTATCCATTATTGCTCGCCAGTGTATTTTTATTACTAAAATATTTTTATGCTTTATGAGTCAAAATTTAATAGTTTTATTCCCTTCCGAAAACCCCTAGCAAATGCTAGATTTTTTCCCATTTCTGAAACTAAAACTTAAAATTGTTGATTGGTTGTTATTTTCATTTTCGCTTTAGTCGTTTTAATTTCGTTGCTAATAATTCTGACGACAGAGAAAGAATGATTCTCTGTCGTTATTTTTTTCGTTTCAAAATGGAGAATACCAATAATTTTTCGATAAATGTCGATAACGCCAACAGAATAGGGCCGATTGTTTTGTTTTATGTCTTTATATTTTAACACTAAACCTACCATGGCAGATCAAATTAAGTTTTTTTTATCAGAACCTCTTGAAAATAATATTATCGCGTTGCCATTTGTCTTTACGACTTTTATTAAAAGACACAATGAATGTATTCGTCAAGATGTACCCACGTGAAACAATTTTTTACCGAGAAATATATGTAATACGCTCTAACTCCCGCAATGAGATATTTGATCCAGGCAAAGAAGACCAAAACCCAGAGTCTTCTTGTATTTGTATATTTGTATTATTGTATTACTTGTAATACTAAACAGCAATATTAGACATTTTTGACATTAAGAGCCATTATTACAACTTGGATTTAGTTAAAGGTACCTTTAGTTAAATGGAATAGTAAAGTAAAGGTAACTTATTTTCGTTATTACAACTCTCAGGTAAAATAAAGTTAACTTTTGTAAAAATATGGCAGTAGTGGAGCAATGTCGATAACACTGCTCAAATTAAAAAAGTTTTTTTAAACTCAGTGGCAACGACGGGCTTTTTTTTTTGTTGTATTTGCTCACTTTGTTTATATTTGAAGTTGTCGTATTGAAAATAATATACGTATAATATGGCAAGTTTAAACACAAACTAAACTTTAAAAGTTACAAGTAGGATGATCTTCCCTTTAGCTTAACGCTCACTTCCACCCTTTCGTCCACTTATAATAATGAAAAACAATTTATCTGCCCGTTAAAATCCTCCCTTTAGCTAACGGCAAGTTGTAATAATGGCCCTAAGCGAAATATTTCGCTGTATTGTGCCATATTTGTTTAACTCTACTCCAAGTTCAAGTTTAATGTAATTTTGCGAATCAAAAATTTGTATTTCGACATCATTATCCCTAAAATGTCAAAACATTCATTAGAAACTACAGATATCATAGATCGAGTACAATAGAAATATAGTGAAGAAACTATCTGAAAGTGAAGTGGATGACATTGAACAACATAGTGAATCATTTGACCAACGCACTATGTGGCATTTACCCTGAAAAGCTGGCCAAAAAGGCAAAAATGAATTTAAAGAAATTTAAAGAAACTGAGTATGCAGTTCGATAGAAAACAAAATTCTGGATTATATAGTGAATTTTCAGGACTTTAAGTTGAGATTTGTAGATTTGAGACGATCTCAAAGTCAGGCAAGTGAAGAAAATTTTTTTGGTGTTTTATTGAAATTTTAATAGGTTTATATGATATTTTTTTGTGGCTAAACGAATAGAGGTTTTATATTGATTTTTTTTATTTGAAAGGTATGAACAACTGCTACTTTCAGTTTTTATATGTATATATACCTCATATATTATTGTTAATATTCGTTCAAAATTTATTTACCCTACCCAAAAAAAAGATAAGGATTTTAAAGGTGACAGTAGTTTTTAGTAGTTTAATGTTATATACCACAAAAAAATATGAACTCTCTACATTCAGGAACAAAAAGAAAAGTTTGAGCAAATTCGCGCAATTATTTTTGAGGTTTTTTTGAAAATTTTACTTTTTTTGAAAAATTACAAAAATTAGACGTAGTGTAATAAAGCTATAGGCAATAAAGCCATATGGCGTATGAATTATGCGAGGAAATTCAGTAGAAGCGATACCAATCGAGATGTCCTGAATAGGTTACTTTTAAGCAGTGACCCTTTTATAAGCTGCAGTACACAAAAATGGCGAAGGAATAGAATAGCATTTTCATCAGATACTATTAAGTTACTCCTTCCTGACATTGATGATGAAAATGATAACAATTTTAACGATTGTATTTAGTTTCACTTTTTAAGTATTTTTTTAAGTTAAGTATTAAATAATGTAAAATAAATATTATGAATAAATATTAATTATCATAGAAGTTCAAAAACTTAATTGCATATGTATATCGACTATTATAACAATATGATATGTATGTTAGATTTTCTTAATGGATCGTATGTGGTACCTAGGGGCACATATGATCCGATTATAATAAAATGTGATCATAAATGATTCACATTCATATTAAACATGTTCATATCGAATTTCATCGAATTAATAAAATGTTTAAGCCAATTATAATTGCTAAACATATTTTCTCAAGGGACCCTATTTTGGACCAAGGGGCAATTATGGACCGACCATAACAAAATTTGGTAATATGTTTTAGATTTGCAAAATACACGTTCGTACCGAATTTCATCACGATACCGATGTTTTTCAGCCATTTATAAGCGCAAACGTGAATTTCTAAAGGGAACTTTATATGGGGACTAGGGTCAATCGTGATTCGATTTTCACCAAACTTTACACCATCATTTCTTAGTACACATGATTGTTGCATAATTACCATAATTATGTGTATATTATATTAGTTGAATTTTAATCGCGGTTAGCGTATGTTTTGTAGACAAACCAAAATACTTAATTTTTTATTTATACATGTTAACTCTAATTATAAAATGAATAAATTGAGAATGTGTAGACATAACGTCTGGCTAAATTAAATAACAGTGTTTTCTTAGCTTGATAAGAAGTTAGGTGTATATCTATGAGGGGTCCTAAAATATACATAGTCGTTAGGACATAGAGATTGGGAGGGTTTTGAGACTAGCCTATCAACAACATCTGATTGTGCTTTTAATCTGCGTATAAAAGATAAAATACGTCTTTTGTTTTTTTTTTGTTACGTGACTATAAACGGGCTTCCATAGAAAATTTATCGTCATTCTGGTCCACTCTATTCCTCAATTTTTTTTTTAGATCTTTTTAAAAAAGAGAGTCTATAACAAAATAACTCTGTATAAAAACAGGATTTTGTTTTAAGAGAGGACCGAACCTCCCCGCCCGACTGTTAGCTAGCTCTTCAATGGCTCCCACAGTCCTCTCTTGACAATTTTTTAAAGTACTGGTTTCATTTGATTCAGTCTTACAACATTTCATTTGTTTGTGTTCATTACAGTTTTCGCCCAAATTTTTTCAAGGACTAAGTAGGTACCAAAATAAAAAAGAAACACGATTATCATGTATTAAATAATTTTTTATTTTCTAAAAAATAGTGAAATAAATAAGCACGTACTATATAGAAGGTTAAAGGAGTATAAAGAGAATGAATGAAAAATATATCTACAGAGATACATAAAGTATACAAATACAATATAATTAGTACAAACGTTATATACAATACGCAGACTGTACTATGACGGAAAGAACAGACACACGTACTTGGTGGTAATGACCTAGATTTTGTGCGAACAAGTTTTTCTCTGCTTTTGGACAGTATTTCAATGCTCTCCATCAAATTGTTAGCGTTGCTCATAGTGTCAATAAAGCATGTTTCAAGTTAACGGTTTGTTTTTAGAATATTTCAATAAATATTTGGGTTGTTTTTACAATACAATAATCATAAGTGAATGCAACTTTTTTCTACAACCGTGTAGGAATAACTAACGACCACAACTACCCTGATGGATCTGTAATCAGAGTTTCATAAAACCTGAATAATGTAAGTTAATCGGAAAGTTCTAAATCGATTGTATCATTTCTGTTCATTTATCTGAAATTATAGGCGCTGGCAGAGAAAATTAAAATCTGTCTATTGCTCACTGATCTCAACAATTTTTCCTATCTGCATAATAACGCAAGCACTTTTAAGGCAAATAATTGTTTTCTAACCCCTTAAGTTAACTGTAGTGGATGTCAGAAAGTTGGTGCTGAGTTTTATCGTTTTTTTTCAAAGCACTAGAAACAACTTTTTACAAATTCAAAATAATCTCAGCCATTTAAATGATCAAATTAATGCGTATGGAAAACTTTTCAATGATTTTAAGACCTTAGATTACAATCACCGACACCTTCTCCAACTCGCCGAAAAAGCCCCAGATTTGTAAATAATGAAATTGCGTCTACCTCTACATTTAGCGTTGGGTCAGAAGTCAATATCCAAAAAACTCCAAATATTATCGAAAAGGAAGGTTTTATTGATAATTCTGGCCTAAAAATTTAGATAATATACCTGATACTGATCGAAATAAATTGCTCCCCAAACAATCAATAACCATATTGCCTGATCCGGTCGACTCTACCTTTTTAATTAATTTGGATGCTGCATCTTCTGTTCCATTGCCCTTAATTCAAAATCATCCAAAGGAGTTGCGAACTATTCCCCCTAAGAAAACAATATTTGCTACACGGTTTGTAAATGACACAAATGCTGATGATATGAAATTCTATATTCTATCAAAAATCAGAAATTCTGGGTTGCAATTTCTTATTTTCAAAATAAATGCGAGAAACAGGGCATCATTTAAAATAATTGTTCCTGATAATCTGTTCCAGCAAATCGTTAATCCGGAATTTTGGCCTAAAAATGCTATAGTTCGGGAATTTATCTACAGTGAAAGAAATATTGCTCGTCTTCCTCACATTGGTGATACATATCAAAAAAACTAATTTCCATTGTTTATCAAAATGTTAGAGGTATTAACTCGAAATTATCTCCAATTTATTGCAATAGTTATGGATTTAATTACCATATAATAATATTCACCGAAACTTGGTTAACTAGTAAGATTAATAATTCTGAAATGTTTTGGCCTAAATACCAGGTCTTTAGGAAAGATAGAGAAAGTTGTGTGCAATACAATACGAAAAAATCTGGAGGCGGTCTATTAATTGCCATATCAAATGAATTCTCATCTGAAGAAGTTAGTCTTAATGAATTTCTGTATATTGAGTTGTTATGCGTATTAGTTAAAATTTATAAACAATACTTATTCATTGTTTGCGTGTACATTCCACCTTATTCACCACTCACTGTCTATGAAGATCAATTAAATGCGATTGAAACACTTCTGAGTAAAGTAAACACAATGGATCTAGTACTATTAATAGGAGACTTTAATATGTCACACACATCATGGAAGGCTGTTGCAGACTCAAACTATTTAATTCCCATTGGTTCTTCGGAGTCCTCGGCAAATATAATTAACTGTTTACTTGAGAGCTGTCTTTTTCAAATTAATTCCATTCCAAATGATTTTGATAAAATGTTGGATCTTGTGTTTGTTAGTGATTCATCGGAATTCTCAGTGATTCGTCATATGCCTATCTCCAATCCCGAAGACAAATATCATCCGACGCTTGAAATAAACTTCTTCCATCATCCTTTCCTTCAAACAAATAATTTAACTCAAAAACAGAAAAAATTTTATTTCAATTTAACTAACCACAACAAACTGCATCTTCAACTATCTGAAATGAATATATGGATAAATGAATTATCTGGCTATGACAATGATTTGGACCAGTGCATTATGAAATTTTGTCAACTACTTCACAATTGTTTCTTAGCATGTGTGCAAAAAATTTTACCACATTCTAATCACGGTCCGCCCTGGAATACAAAATATCTTTCAAGATTAAAAAACAAGAAAAATAAATTGTATAAAATTTTTAAAAAGGATAGATCATTAATAAATTATTCCAAATACTGCTTAATAAGATCTGAACACACCATCGCCAACCAAAGGGCTTATAACATATACTTAATTAAGGCAAAAAACAAGTTCAAGAATGATCCTAAATCATTCTACAAATTTGTTAATTCTAAATGTCGAGCAGCAGATTATCCTTCTGTTATGAAGCTTGGTAGTCATGAATCTTTAGATAATAAGCTTATAAGTGACTTGTTTGCAGAATTTTTTGCTTCTACCTACTCATCATCTACATTTAACGCCAAGAATCAAAATTATATTCCTGAAGTAAAGGCCTTTGATATATCTTTTATTGATCAACGTACTGTTTCCAAGTACATACAACAATTGAAATCTTCGCATGTTGCTGGTCCGGATGGGGCTCCTAGCAGTATTTTGAAACACCATTTTCAATTATTGAGTACTCCATTAACCTACTTATTCAATAAATCGCTTAAATTGGGTTATTTTCCCTCCTTTTGGAAACAATCATTTACCATTCCACTGTTTAAATCAGGACCTAAAGCTGATATTTCAAATTATATAGGAATTGCTAAACTCAACATTATAACGAAATTATTTGAAAAACTCCTATGTGATACACTGTCATTTCAAGCATCGTCTATTTTATCTGCTTCCCAGCATGGATTCTGTAAGTCTCGACCAACAATCACAAATCTTTTTGAATTTACAACTTTGGTAAATGATGGATTTATTGTAGGCAAACAAACTGACGTCATTTATATCGATTTCAGTAAGGCATTTGATAAATTAAATCATAACTTACTCGTTCATAAGCTTAATCAACTTGGTTTTAGTTCATCTTTATTGAATTGGATTAATGCGTATTTAGTAGACAGAAAGCAGTGCGTTAAATTCAGGAATACGCAATCTAACTTTATTGATGTACTGTCAGGCATAACGCAAGGTAGTCATCTGGGGCCGCTCCTATTTACTCTTTTTATAAATGATCTCCCTTCTGTTATCAAAAATTCAAACACATTAATGTATGCAGACGATGTTAAAATATTTTTATCACTTAATAACATTGAAGACCAAGTACTTTTACAAGACTCCAACCAATGGATTTTACACAATGAATTGTGCCGCTCTTGAGCTAGTCAATACCTTTAACGATTTAGGGATAGTTTTCGATTGTAAATTGTACTTCAGAAATCATATTACATCAACTGTTAGCAAAGCTACATGTACCCTGGGATTTATCAAACGATGGGCTAAAGAGTTTTCTGATCCTTATGTTACTAACCAATTGTTTACCACACTGGTTCGCCCAATTCTTGAATATGGATCTGTAATATGGGACCCTCAATACGCTATACACTCTGACATTGAATCAGTTCAAAAACAGTTCTTATTATTTTGTCTTCGTGGTTTAGGGAATGGATGGGATCCTAATGAAAGGTTACCACCTTACGAAAAACGCCTAGAACTAATTAAATTTACCAACTTTAAAAAGCCGTCGTAAAATGATAAATGCTGTCTTTCTTCTGAAGCTGATTAATGGTGTTATCAACTCTCAATTTCTTCTAGAAAAACTTTCCATAAAAGTACCTGTTCGTCCAACAAGATACCATAATTTCTTAAATATAAAATATTACACATTTAACTATGCGAACTTCGATCCATTTCGTAGAATCTGTAATGATTTTAATAATCTGTATCTTCATATAGATTTTAATATAAGTATGGAATCCATTAAAAAGGATATAATTTTACAATTAAACACATTTAATTAATAACTTCAATGTTGTCTCTTTTTTAACTTATTTTTTGAATTGAAATCATAATAATAATAATTCTGAATTGATATATAAAATGAATTGAAATATAAAATGTAATAGTCTGTAAGGATTTTCCATAGACTTGACATAAATAAATAAATAAATAAATAAATAAATAAATAAATAAATAAATAAATAAATAAATAAATAAATAAATAAATAAATAAATAAGTGGTAATGATGGGTGTCACACGCTAACATTTTCTGCGCCAAATTCGACATTGAACATCTAATGCCCGCCGCTTATTTAAATAATTCAAAAGCCGACACACTACCTACTAGACTACGGCAACTAATTTTTATACATATAATCCTTAAATAACTTGGTTTTGATTTTTGCCCCTCGTACAGAGGCATTAAAACGAATCACTCTGCTTGCGCATATTTCTTCGGAATTACATCGTCTGGCAAAGGATTAAGCAATAAAATTTTGAAACAATATTCACCAATATAGACCGTACACTAATACATTAGCGGAAACATAAAATTTTTTAGGTGAAGTTCATTAAATACGTTGAATGTATTGGAAAACATTTCCGGGTGTAACTGTGGCAGGGTAGTGTTTTGAGAACGATCTTATTAGGGTATACAAACGCTTACAAAGCATTGAATTTTATTATCAAAATCAGTGCTGTGTGTGAAATACATTTCTATTGAAAAATTATATACAGCGACGAAGTCCCCTTCCTGGTTCAATGGGCGAATCAACAAACAGGTCTGCAAATTTTTTTGTGGCAATAAGTGATGTTTTTGTGCACAGGTACAAACAAGTAAGCCACCATTTTAGCCGTGATAAGATATTGTTGTTGGTGTTCGCATTGAGATTAAACCTGCCTTAGTTATATATTTACCTTCTCATGCCGCAGCATGTTTAATTCTTTTTATCCATAATAACAAAAAAGGAATACAACAGTAATAATTACTATACTTAGGTTGAGTAGAAAATAATCGGCACATAAAAAGGGATTAAAATAATATTGCAGTCGAGCATAACAAACATACAGCCATCTACTATAAAAATATTTACACTACTTTTCCAAGCATCAATCTTTATAACAGAGATTCGATTAAAAAGACAATTGTTTTTAGCAGCAACACCCTTTAAAATTTGTTTTATTGCAGACGAAAAAGAATTCTAAATTTTAATTTAATTATAAATTAAAATAAAAATGTCATTTAAATATTCAGACCACATTAGCACTCTTTCGAGTTGCTTCCATTCGAAGGTCTACACTAAAAAAAAGAAGATGCGCAAAATTGAACTTTGACAGGAAGTACAGACAACGGTCAGTCCGCGCTGAGTTCAATCAGCCCCTATTAGGTTGAATCGATATTATAATAGAGATTTAAATAAGCTATGCAGAATTTAAGGAAATCGCAATAATGAGTAGGCAGATCAGTTTAAGGGTAGGGAAACTCCTAAAACGCTATTGAGAAAAGGACATTTCTGTAAATTAGGACTATGGGTGCGAAAGATTATGCTCAACGACAACTTAAGAGAAGCGGCCATTCCTCTCAACTCGAACGGGTTTACGGCAATCTTAACTTTTAATGGATAATTACAAGTCGAAATCGCCGTATTGGCACATAAGACGTGAGGCCCTGGTTCAAACTCCTGCTCAGTCATCTCCAACAATACGAAAAAGCTCTAAGACGAAATAAAATTGCCATGAAAAGTTTCTCAAAAATGTGTCACTCATGGATAAAATTAACACACAAAACATGGATAGTGATCTTGTTGACGGTTATGCCAATTTTAAACTAAGACGTAACGATAGTGAGGCAGTAATATTTACATGAGGATTGTTAAAGATGATGACATGAAAGAAAAAAACGAAAATTTAAAAATTTAAAAAAATAACACCATCAAAATTAGTGATTGACAATAAAGTGATAGAATACTGATTCGAAAGAGTGTATCTTATGTGAAAATAACGATTAAAATACCGTGATTTGAATTTGGGATTGTGAACTAAAGAATCATAGACGACACTTAACTTTCGTACACCAATTTAGATAGTAAATAACTGTCGAACTTCTTATTAAAAGTTAAAATATTGAGAAAAGTTAAGTTGAAGAAACGAAAAACATTTAAGATGCATGAAATCTGATGAATTATGGCTATATCCCTGTTTCCCACTTTTGGAATGAACTTGGAATGAACGCCGCCCACCTCCTTAATCAGGTTGATGATATATACTCAAGAGCTAGACAATTTCGGCATATACATACATATGTATTTGTTAGGAATGGCAATAATTCCTCTATACATTTTCCGAAACCTTATGCAATAAAAAGGTGCTCAAAGCCCATTTTATCCTCAATCTAGTACCGAAACCTGTCTACTTATGTTAAACTTCTATCTGTAGGCCTCTCTATTTCGATATCCGTATACCACCTGCATAGAGGGAGTTTAAGTTATAAATTCCTTATATCCTATTCGATATACTACTTCGATAAATCGAACCTTGTTATAACGAAAAACTCAATATAACTAATTATTTTCTGAGTCCCTTGAAAAAACCTCTTTACTGCAAAGTTTTCCATCCAAAAATACACTATAGCTATAACGTAGAAATACTGAGCCATAAAACCTCTATGTAGCGAATAATTCATACCACAGCCTTTATTCAACGAATTAATAATAAAGCTAAATCAGTCCCGGCTACGCAAAGCCTCTGTATAGCGAAGTATTCTTTCAAAAGTCTCTATATAACGAAGTGAGAATAAAAAAAATTAAATTTTGAGTAATATTAGTCCCGTTTCAAAAATAACAAAGTCTAAATGGGTTTGCAAGTGCCATTGCAAAGCCTCCATATAGCGAAATACTGATTCAAAAGCCTTTATATAACGAAGTCATATGTAGTAAAGCAAAATAAAATTTTAAGCAAAGTCCCGTTACCAAAAATTTTTTAAAAGTGAACACATACCTACTCCGTCACAAAACTAATCAGTTTTGTTTTGATTCTTGTCAAAATGAGTTCATTAAAGCGTAAATCAGTTTCTATAGGTGAAAAGATTTGTATAATTAATGCCGTTGTTCGTGGTGACAAATCTAAGCAAGAAATTGCTAAACAATTTAATATAGTGCAATAGAGATGAGCGATATTTTCAAAACTGTGATTTAATCACGGTGATTGATAGTTCACTGGTAACTACAGTGATTGAAATTGCCAAATAACAGTTACTAATAATGTCGTTCTTTGAAAATTGTTACATACTCAAATTTATTTCATTTTATTTTGAACAAGGCAGAATTACTATTAGATGATGCTGATTTTTTACTTTTGTAAAACTTAATATAAAAAAAAAAATTACATTAAAAATAATAACATTAATGACACCACTTTGATTTTGTTTAGTAGTCTTTTCGTAGCTTGTATCTAGTTGTCTCTTTCTTACGACTTAATAAAATACGTTATTGTCATTATTGTTTTCTTCTGGAATACTGTGATCACAATCACTGTTTTAAAGAGCAGTGATTAACAAATCACGTTCACTGAGAACAACGTTCTTCAAAAATCACTGGATCGCTCATCTCTATAGTGCAAGTACTTTTTCTACAATTTTAAAAAATCGAGATATTATTTGTAACAATAAAAGTTTGAAGTGCAAAAGAATGCGGCTTGCTGAATATGAAGACGTTGAGCAATGTGTATCTAAATGGTTTAAACAATGTCGAATCCTAAACATTCCTATAGGAGGACTTACGATAAAAATTAAGTCGAAGAGTTTGCAGGACTTTTGGGACACAAATATTTTAAAACTGGCTTGATAATTTAAAAAAAACGCCATCATATCGGATTTCGAAAAATCAGTGGAGAAAGTTGTTATTTTGTTGTAATTTTTATTTTATTTATTATTAATCATAGCACAACAAGATAATAATTTTATAAATGAAAGTGCTGTGGGAGTACATCAAAGAGGAAAAAGTACTAACAAATCATTGATTATATGAGTAATGAATTGTTTGAAGTACAGTAGAAATAAAAATGAATAAGAACATGTTTTAACCTCAGGAAATAGCAATCGATACAAAAAAAATTAGGATAAGAAAATCAGTTTATGGAAAAAAATAAATTAGGAAAAATACAAATATAATGAGATACAATGAAACGTAAGTAATAAATTAGAAAAATGAAAATTATTAGTCACTTATAGAAATAAAGAGTAAAAATGTATAAAACAACCAAAATATGTTAAACACTACTTAAACAGAATGTATAGCTCCCTTTTGAACTTAGTTGCATTGCCTATGTTCTGAATATAATTAGGTAGTGCATTCCAAAGACTGATGGTGTGTATAAAGAACTGTCGTTCCGACAAAAGAGTCCTATGCCTTAATTGGATCATTTTTCTACCGCGGTTGGATCTAGCAAATCTAATCCTGCTAAATAACTATATATTGGCTGTTTCAAATTAATAATCTTATGGAGGAGAAAAAGGCATTTAATATTCAATAGATTATCAAAATTAATACCATGTATCTGGTAAGAAAATTGTGCTGTATGGTCTCGACGTCAATTAATAAGTACATATCTAGCTATGTTATTATAAGCCAATTTGAGTTTCCGCCCATTATCAGTATCACAGTTTGTGAAAATTTCCGATCCGTATAAAAGAACAGGAATCAAAATCGTTTTAGCCAATTGCAGGCGTATGGCAAAAGGAGTCGAATCTATAACAGCCCATTAGTTCCTAAGCATGCCGTGTACTGTGCGCCAGTGTAAGTGATGAAGTTTGTTTTGATTGGAAAAAATTGTTACGAAGTTTGTTAGCAGAATATGAACCACACAATAATTTTAATGCAGACGAAACTAGAATATTTTTTAAATGCGCTCCAGATCGAACAATGGCGTTCAAATCCGATAAATGTCACGGTGGAAAACACAGTAAAGAAAGACTATTTATTGTATTTACTGTTAACATTAAAGGCCCTGAAAAGAGCAAATTACTTGTAATCGGAAAATCAGCTAATCCAAGATGTTTTAAAAACGTAAAAAGTTTATCAATTGACTATACTTCTAATAAAAAAGCTTGGATGACAAGCGATATATGGCTGGATTACTTAAAGAAATTTGACAACGATATGACAAAAGCCAATCGTTAAATCTTATTGTTTGTCGATAACTGCACGGCACATAAAAATGTTTCATCACTTAAATCCATTAAATTGCAATTTTTACCACCAAACGCAACATCCAAACTACAACCTGTGGATCTGGGAATAATAAGGAATTTTAAGCAATTTTATCGCAAATAGGTGGTCAACATTTTAATCAACAATCTGGAAGAGGGCCGCAAAAGCTTTATAAATGTTCAAAAACAGTTTGATGTTTTGTGAATTTCGATGACAATATTGATTCTACTGCGCCCCTCATCGATGATGACATTATTAGTAGTGTCACGAAACTACAAGATAATGGAGAGCAGGATGAAGAGGATACTGAAAAAATCGAAAATATTGTATCAGCTAAAGAAGCAAAAATAGTTATCGGAAAACTGCAAACATTTCTGGAGGCACAGGATTCTACACCACTAAGTACATTCAATAGCTTAGCATCCGTCGATAATATATTGATAATTGTATTCGAAACATTCGTAAACAAACTAAAATAACACAATATTTTACTACTATTAAAAAATATAAAAAATTTAAATGTTTAATTTTCTGTTTTATTTTTAAATAAATAGTTTCGAGTAAATAGAATTTACAGAAAAAACTATAGTTACAAGGAATTTTATTCGTATATCTTCTAATTTCGTTATACCAAGGTTTTACTGATACATATTTATAACGAAAAAGTAGCTGTAACGAAGTATTTTGTGATCCCCTTCAGTTTCGTTTTATCGAAGTTTGTCTGTATTTAAATATGTTTGTAGAAATGCACTACAAACAGTTTAAATCGAAATATTGTTACAGCAGAAACAAAAAGGCGAAATGGTAAAATACAAACTTGAAAAGCAATTATCAAAATAATAAATTAAAAAAGAACAGAAATATAAGCAATTGTTGAGAATTTATATTTTAAAGGAAGTCTATAAAATACAATCTAAAGTCGACAAACATGTTTTTTAAAACATTTTTAAGAGGCTTTCTAAGGGTAATCAATTCTTTAGCACGACACGATGTATAATGACTTCCATGAAAGGGAAGAAAAGACTTTGTCAACTAGAATTGGCACGTATACATATGTATTTAACAATAAATAAATATCAAAATAATGTATTAGTAACTGTCTTTTAAAGAGATTAATTATTACAGTGAATCATAGTGAAAATGGTCCACTTTCAAGTAAGACTTTAAATGTACAAAAAAAAATCCGGGATCAATATTAATTTCTGAAGAAAATGACTTAATCGGTTGGATTGTTTGGTTAAACCTTAAATAAACAAATTTTGCAAAAAATGGTGTGAAATTCAGGTCACAATAAATATGGTCCACTGTAAACTACGATGAAAAATAAGGAATCTGTTTCACATTCTTCTTTGGTTTTAAATTTTTTTATTTTAATACACTAATCTCTTAAACAGTCGTCCTTTTAATTATTTCTTAGTTTCAAAATTCAACATTTGCAGCTTTACCACACCTCAAATTAAAAAGTTGATCTTTCAACACCATATGATAGAAGAGGTGAAAAGCAAATTACAGAAAACTTTAATAAAGCATGAACAACAGCAGAAAGTATCGTTTTAAAAATGAACTTTGGGTGAGAAATAAGCCAAAAAATTATCGAAAAGGGTTTTTACGGAACCTGAAGAAAAAAACCTACGACTAGAGCAAGCGTTCCAAAATTGTGAGATATGTCAGATATGTTGTCCCGATCAAAGACGAAAGCAAATATGATATTTTTGGTCGAGTATATTTGGAGAAAACCCAATCAGAAGATGAACCCGAGGCAGTTATGTATATCCTACTGTCAAACATGATGAACGGCACCTAATGGCATTGGGTATTTGTGCAAAACTGGCCTTTGGCAGATTTCAAAGTATTTTATAAATTCTTCTATTAAAAATAAAATAAAATCGAACATTCATTCATTATAAATATAAAGACAGATATGACAATAGCAATAGACATTCCTTTTTTCTCATAACTTTGTGGTTGCAATTAAGACGAACTAGTATTTCGTCAATTTATTAAATGAAATGCAGACAGTCGCTTTGACAATAAAAACAGTCAGTCATTTGTCTGTTAATTTACTAAACATATTTTGGCCATTCCATTTTCCGTCATTTATTCACTTTTTTTGCAATCAATTGTTTAAATGAGTCCTTTTGTTTTGATTTTGTTTGAAGTCTCCTTCTTTATTATTGTTTTATTACGCTGTTCTGTCTATTTGACCTTTATTGACTGCAAGTTTGTCTGAAAATAATAATTGAAAATTAAATTGAAACTAAAATTTTAAACCGGCTCTTGCTAGAGTAAATCAATATGAAGGCGTGTTTATTTTTATCTGTATGACGTATTAATTAAAGGAATTTAATTATAATTTAAACTTAAAAGTGTTGGAGTGGTATATATATACAAGCATATTTAATAAAATGTTTATTATTGGAAAATTTTTTTAAAAATAAGGAGATCATATTCACTCACATAGCTAATAAAGTAATGAGAACACTGACAATCACATGCAAATTCTTATTAAATTTTATTCTATAAAAACGGAATAAAATATCTTATATATACAAATGAATGTGTGTTTATTGGTTTGTGGGTTTGTTTGAAGTCTATAGGCCGCTACACGACTGAACCGATTTTCTTGAAATTTTCACAGTATCTTCCTGTATGTCTGGAAGGAACTATATTCTTTAAAATTTCATGTAGGCGAGGTGGCACGCCCATATACCCATATAAAAATGAATGTTTGCTTGTAGGTACCTTATAGAATCGTAAACTATGCATTTGATCATATTATGATCTTCAGCAAAGTTGTTGCGCATAAGCCGGGAAAGGTTTCTAATTTGGTATGACTAATTTCCGGCAGGTGGCGCCACTGAAAATTACTTAAAAATCAATTAAATCGTAAACTGTGCATTCTTTAACAAAGTTGTTGCGCATGAGTCGACAAAGGTTGATGCGATTAATTTCCGATGGATGGCATCAATGAAAATTATTCAAAATGAATGACAAGCAATTGGTCGACCTACACCTCAAGCACGGAAGAAAAGAGCATTACGAGTCTCAGAATCAGACGAACATTGAGACTGGAAAATCTTCGTGTATATGCCACCGTTCGCTTGAACCACTTGAACAACAAGAAGTGAGATTAGAAACTGATCGAATGCGTACTACTCAGGCCCATTCATCTGAATCATCAGGGCAACGGGAAAAAAATCAATAAAATGATTCAAAATTAATTGGACATTTGTGTAATGTCTTTCCTTCAAATTTATTTTAACTGATTAAGATTACTTTACACAGTTTTCAACTTCAAAATAAATTTCCCACACTCTTCTTTCTCTTATCATCATCCGATAAAGAAATTAAGTATTTCCGAGCCAAAATAATCGTGCAGTCTTGGAGTCTGGAATTAACAATTATATACACATAAATTACTGAACTGTGCGAAATATGTGCCACATTACATCAGTAAAAATGCTGTGATAAAGTTACTAATTCTGCGCGATTACGATTCTGTTTCCCTAACGGAGACTGGCCAGCTCGTAATAATTAAAATATAATTTAAATTTTAATAAATAAATAACTTGAGGTGTAGTAGTACAACTATGAGTTTGATGCGCAATAACGTAATGAGTATAATATGACCTGTTGTCTAAAAAAGACAATGTTTTTGCCACTGCAAATGGATTTGTGGCTGAAAATGAAACACAAATAAAATCATCGGTTATGTGTGGACAAACATTGAAACTACCATCTTATTATGAAAATAAGTGATCACAAATCTTTCGAAATTATTGTTCTTATTAAGAAGAACAGAACAGAGGAGCCAAGTCGAAACGAAATTATTTATGTATATATGATTACATTTACAGTGGATCACAGTGATATTGATTCACTTACACTACAAAAAAGGTCAAAAATCGATATTAAATTCTAAAGATTTGGCCTTAATCGGTTAGATCGATTTGTGTAACTCTTAAATAAACAAAAATATGCACATTTTTAAAAAGATGGTAAGAAATTCAGATCACGATAAAAGTGGTCCAATGGGAGCTACCATGAAAATTGAGGTCTCTGGTTCACATTCTTCTTTGGATATCAATTACTTATTTACTTATTTAGCTATTACAATCCTTCAGTGAGGATTACGATCTAGCTTTTAACACCACTTATGTTGTGTGTGTTAATTTATCACAAAAGCGGCGGGACCTACAGCTTATAGTGCCATCACTTGTTTAAATGTATTTATTTTTAAGTATAGTTTTAAATTTAGTAATAAGATAGTTAAAAAAAAAACATAATTATAAATTAATTTTTTTTTATAAAAAGGGAGGTATAGCGCCATCACTTGTTTAGATTTATTATTGTTGATCTAAGTAGTTTATTCGTTAAGTTTTATAAGTTTATTCGTTAAGTTTTAGATATAAAAAGAAGAGAAATAAAATATTTATCAAGCAATTCAATTTTAACACAAAACGAGTTTAAAAGCTTAAAGTCGACTACGAACGACAAATTCTTTTGAGAGGTTTTCACATTTTATTTTGTTGGAGATGTCTGACCTGAGGTTTGAACCGTGCCTCACGTCTTCCTTTCTTTGTATAAAAATGGAAAGAGAAGCTTTTTATGCAACGTGAAGAATGGAGGATCGTCAGTCATATCAAACTCAATCCAAGATGAAGTGATCGGAAAATGTAAGACATTGTTGCAAAACATTTTAATACAAGCTAGAATGTCAAGGTTAGAGGACGTGTACTTGTCAATTAAGACAAGTACAGTTCCCGGAGATCGAATTGACCCATTGTAGAATGTCAAAGCAATGCGCCGAATTTTCCGAAAAATTGATTTTAATGGCAGCATCGCATGTTAAACAAAAGAAATAAAAAGATTCGTTTGTTGTTTACTCATTGCTGCGTTGGGATTATTTTTCATTTTGGAAGGTTGCCTTGTTTACAGACGAAGGCAAATGTCATTTTTCAGGTTCAAAATATTTGGAGAAAACCCGAGGCTCTCTGGCATTCTACTGTTAAATATAGTAAAGGACTTGTAATGGTATGGGGTGCTTGTTCATCTGCTGGTGTTCGTAAATTTCATTTTGTTGAAGCTAGACAAAATGTAGCATTTGAAAATTCTCAAAAAGAAAACTAAAATAAAATGCCAATACGATTGTGATAAAGCACACAGTTGATATGTAGCCGAATATTGATCCTCTAAGAATACAACTGAAGTTCTTAAGAAATTACTCTTGAACAATAGTCCTCGAGTTATCGAAGCTTAATATCAACCAGAAGATTTGATCACAATCGAAAATTTGTGGCAAAAACTGGAAACCAAATTGAAATGAAAAACTCTCTTTTGCAGAAGCGGAATAAATTAAGCTCTTAATGTCATTCACCACCTACCTATCTAGGTAGCAAAAGTGTCGGCACTAGATGTGAGCAGTTAGGAATTTATTGAGGATATAAGGAATAAGGGAGAGATTATTTGAATATTCTAGAGAACATATGCACCTAAAGTTCGAAAGAATTAATAACTCCAACCCAATCGTGCTAACTGCTAATGTGAAGATCTGATTTGTTTTCCAAAGTCCCCACAGGCTTAATACTTTTGAACAGTTCCGATAACACTCCAAGAAAGAACGGTATTCGCTAAACCTAAAACAAAAGTTAACTGAAAGCCTTGCTCATATGTGAATGGCGGCAAATATGAATTGAACACACAAGAAAAAATTGTACATTTCATGTCAAACAGATTAAATTAAGTGGTCTACACTTTTGCGGTGTTAAAATAAGGAGTCACCGGAAAATTTTTCTTTTTTTTGCTTTTGGTTTGTGAAAAACATTAAATTTTTTGCTTTATAATAAAAGAAATAAATTAATAAAATAAATATAAAAAACATCAACTATCCTTACATATTATTGCTTAAAATTCATGAAATTGCTAAAATATATCTTGGTACCTATATTTTTGCTGTCCGCTGAATAAATGGTTTTCATTTTTTTATGATTTTTTAATGTACAAATGTTTATTCTGGCAGGTATTTATTATATAAGACGTAATTATTTTTATAAAAGTTTTTAATTAATTTTACATTTTTTGTTTACTTATCGTTCAAATCAATTAATCTGGCTGAGACCTAAACCTTTAAGTTTAATACAGCTTTCTTAGTTTCGTTTTTTTGTTACATTTGAGTCCTTAATTCCAAATGGACCAGTATCACTGCCATCCACTGTTTGTATAAATTTACGGTGTTCTTGTAAATTTTACCATTTTATTTCATTCCTCTATTTTTGTTTCTTTAATCTAGTTTAATAACTTGGGATTGTAGGATATTTTAAAATCATGATAAAAGTAAAAGGCGCGAAAGCCGCCAAACCACTACATATTTTACAACATTTATTTAATTTGCCACGTGCTTTTTCTATCAATTTTCTATTGGAACTCTTCCTCTATACACATATATTTATCTACATACATGCATACATGTGGATGTAGAAGAAATGAATTCAAACCAGACAGCCTGAATGAATAATATCTTGAAGCGTAATACCCAATGTGGCGAAGCTGTGTGACACTAAATTCCGTCGTTTCGAAAAAACATGTCGTGAGTGTCTAGATTATCAAATTCGTGATAAATGTAAATATAAAATTTCGGCCTTTAGAGTAACATTGTTTATAATGATGTCCTGACCAATGTCGTTTTCAGAGAAATATGGACCGATGACGCCGCCATCCGAAAATCCATACCAAATAATTACTTTTCGGGATATATTAGACGCTGTTGGACCTCTGTTTCTCTTAGTTTCTGTAAAAGCTAAAATTTATTAATTTAATTACTAATTAATTTGCTCACTGAGTTTATGCCAGAAGACCGCCGAGAGAAAATGTAAAAAGAACTATATAAATCTGGGTTGATAAGTGTTAAAAAGGCACCTAATCGATATCTATAGAAGTTATCTCATAGATGTAGGATTCACTACAGTCAGCGTTGGAACGCACTCAATAATTTTGGTTGGAAGTATAAAAAAATAGTTTTTGTCAAATAAAACCAGGGGCCAAAACGTCGCTCTCGTGATCGAATGACTTTAGTCGAAATTCTATTACTTGAGATCGCCGCATTCGTTATCGAATAACTTGTATCGAAATTTTAAATTGTGGCATTCGATAACGAGTAACTATCAAATGCCTTCTCTCCAAATGTCATTCGATAGGTTAACAGTTGTCGAAAACATAAATAATTTATTTTTAAAAAACTAAAAACTAATTGAATTTTGATCTTTTTGTACAAAATTATAATATTTATTATTTATATTTAAAATTAAAAATGTATTTATACATATTAAACTTATTTTTAGCAATAAAAAATATATTTGTTTCCTAGGACAAATGTAAACAAAATTAATGGCAAACAAAAGGAATTAATGGCCCAATTTATGATGGACCATCCCAATTTGGCAAAAAATATAATACCAAATTCTGCGCAAGGTAAGACACTTTTAAATAGGTTATGGAATGAACTTATGGACCGTTTGAACTCTTATGGACCACCAGTGAAAAAGGCGGTAATGTGTCAGAAAGTATGTCAACTTTTTATCATATTTTATAGTCTCAATAAAATTTATTTTTAATTTTTTAGGTTTTTGCAGACCAAAAACATAACGCTAAAAAGAATCTATTCTTCAACAAAGAGTCCAAGAAAAAAACCGGAGGAGGATAATACGAGGAATTGGTGCTATCACCAGCAGAAGAACAAATAATTCAAGCTGCAGGAATTGAAGCTGCTGTTGAAGGCGTCCCTTCTGTTAAATCATTCGGTGCACCAAAAACCGTAAATCTGGCAACTGCCAATGAAGAACAAAGTTTAAGTGCTTTGTTAGAAGACAGTATGGAATATGACAAAGATAATGGTATGGGAACGAGCGGAAATTCTCAAGAATCTGAAAATATAGATAACCAAACGTCAAGAATAAAGAAAGTAAACTCCAAGTCCGAAACTAAATTAAATCTTTTAACATCAAGTCTTTCCAACACTGAAAAATACCATTTTGATTTGTGTTCAAAACTGGAACCTCATAAAACTAAAAGAAAAATCTCTCAAACTTAGAGAAGAAGTGCACTCTGTTAATATGGCAACAAAAAATTTGGATTTTCAAATTAAAAGTATTAAACTTGAATTGCTAAAAAAGAAACAGGCACATTTTATATGATTGCATAATGTATATAAGAAAGTACAAATAATTTTAGTTTGTTTACTATTAATTTTTTATTCTAATATTTAATTTGAAATGAATTCAATTTATGATTTGTTAATACAAAAACTTGTTATGTAGCACAATAAAGGAAATCATTTTATTCTTCCCTTAATGTTAATTTTATATGATCCCTTATCTTATTCCCAATTTTTGTTAGGTTGGTTTCATTTTCAAGATCAGAAGTTCGCTGGACAGGTTCTGCCACTGTTACATTTGTGTAACTAGGCACTTTGAAGTTGATACATACGTTATGTAACGCTGCGCATACATTTCCAAACGATTCCATTTTTTTCGCACTGTAACGACTCCTTTTGTCATTAATTAGTATTTTCCAGCGCGCTTTCAGAATACCAATTGTTCTTTCTATAACACATCGCGCCTTTGAATGTATGTCATTAAAACAAGCTTCCATAGAGCCTTCGGGTGGGTTTCTATATGGTGTAATACACCAAGGCTCAAGAGGATACCCTGAGTCGCCTGAAATTTATAAAAAAAAAATATTTAAAAGTAGTACAGTAAATTACCGATTTATTTCACCTAGAAGCCAAAAATTGTTCGTTCTGTTGTTGTTAAATAGTTCTTCCAAATGACTTCTTTCCTCCGAATGTTTCCAAATGAACGAATCGTGTGCTGCTCCTCCGTATTTGGATTGCCAATATTTTATACTCATGGTCACATATCTACATATAAATTTATCATATTGTAAGATTTAATACAAATATGAAAACCTACCACCATAGAGTTAAGGCTATGGAATCCTGTTCTGTTAAAAAACATATGCTCATTACTGAATGGTCCCTGTAAACCAAAATGTGTGCCATCTACACAACCTATTACTGTAAATAGTCATTTTAAACACTAATTCAACATATTACAAACCTCCTGGAATCTTATATTTTGTTGTGAATGCGTTCATACATTGATATGAGTTTTGAGGTTCGAATTTAATAAGTTCCAGGCAGAGTTTAGCCTCCAATTCTTTTATGCAGTTGTTTACATATTTGCACACCGTGGTCTGGCACATGCCTACCAGATAGTCATTTCCAACAATATATTGAAAACTTCCGCCAGCTAAAAGGGAAAGTGTACCTGTAAGTTGGAGTTTTGGTGGCACTGCGGTTGACATGTAAGTTAATAAGGTGATCTGAGACAACACAAAATTGAAAGCTTCTTTCGTCAATCTAAATCGTTTTCGAAACTTAGAAGTATGGATTTTTAGAAGAACGAGTATATATATGTACATATATTTATTGTGAATTCTTAGTTCAGAATTAAAAATAAAAGAAATTAGTTACTTTTGATCATATTTGTTAATTTATTTGAACAAATCCTTTAGATACTCAAAAAAAAAAAAAACAACACAATTTAACTGATAACAATGCACGATCACTTTAATTCACGACCCTTTATAAGCCTTTAACTGCTTATGTCGAGTAAAAAGTAAATTTTTTGCATAAAATCGAGTATACTCGTCTTAAAAAAAAACAAATCGCATTCGTATTATTATTCAACGAATTTACTGAATTGTTTTTCACTGATAAAGGTCACATAATGGTCTTTTATTTGTACCGCGTTCTTATTTTTATTGTTATTTTATATCTTCATCATCTGCCTTTAATGTTGTTTGCTGATGTCGCCTGTTTTTATTTTCGTTTTGGTTTCTACTTGTAATTTCCATAATTTTTATTATTGTTTGTTGATTATTTTTTGTCTGTGTCTTATTAACTTGTTTTTTCCGCGTTCAAAATCTGGAGTTGTTTTGCTTTTTAAGTCTATGAATCATGGCATTTTACTTTCTAATTGCATTGTAAAGTTCCTCCCAGTAATGCGAAAATATGGGCGATAGTTACTTCTCTTGTTGAATGTTGCTCAGCAGAATCAGTTTGCCTTCTTCGAATCGTTTTCATTTCACTGCTCGATCACAACTGGCCTCCATTTTATCACTACTTGTCTTAGTTCGGTAACGCGGAAAGTTGTATGGCTTGTTCAACTCTTCTCGTTTTTTTGCACAATGGGGTCGGTCGGGCATTTTTTTCTGGTGAATGTTCCTTAATCACTAGACAAATTTTTTCAGAATGCTCTTCTTGTTAAATTGTGCGTAACTGTTCGGTATCTTTATATGAAAAGCGGGACATGCCAACCAACTCAACGCAATATTTCTTTTGACTATTTACTACCTTCCACAGATTAAATTCGTTTATCACTCTGTACTTTCTAGTTACTGCACCAAATATAAGTTTGGAAATTGATACTACCACCGAAACCATTCCTCCAACTTAGCGCACAGTAGTTCTACTTGTTGCTTCTAAAGGCAATCGTCCTTCTTCTTAGTACCGCAACTTTAATCACCTTCAGTTTTCTCTAAGTTAGAAAACTTTACATCAACGTCTGCCTCAACAGTTTTTCAGCTGCCAGCATTGGCAGTAAATACTCAAATAGTCTGTGACCCAGCAGAGTGTTTATCATATCCATTTAATTTAAATTCCCCAAATGGTAATTGGGGGGGGGACTATATTGAAGTAGTCTATAGTATAGTCTAGTAGGCAGTGTGTTGGCTTATTAGAACTAAAGCCAGGGTTCGAACCCCAGACATCAGTTCAGAATACAAAAAGTATTTCTTCGGCGACTTATTCTCAGCAGTTTTCTGGCAAAAACTCTCAGAGCAAATAAATAAAAATGCCATGAAAAGTATCTCAAAAATCTTTCGTTCGAAGTCGACTTTAAACGGTAGGTCCCGCCACTCATTTTCCAAAAATTTCAGAAATTGTTTAACTAATCCGTTTTCGTTGAAAATCTTTATAGTTTCCTTGATGTTATTGGTTAATTGGTTAAAAAAATTTTGAAATTGAACTGAATTGCGGCTCTGCACAGGCCCACAAAGGTATGCATCCGATTTACAAATTTCACAAATTTCTGATCCAAAATAAAAGACCGTCTTAAAATCGAAGAAAGATGTCAAACAATTATAAATATTTTCAACGAAAACGGATTGGTTAAAAAATTTCTGAAATTTGTTAACGTTTGTATGCCCTAAGCTTGTTCGCCATTGACAATAAGGTATTACTCGCTTTGAAGACGGCTTTGGCCACCAAACTGGAGGCACCTTTAGAAGACGTCGCTGCTGCGTTTGCAGGAGTTTGCCTTATATAGTATTTACGTTCAGAGGGTGTGGACGATTTGCGCTCACCATCGAGTTTTAGCTCGCGTTTGGGTTTTTGTGTATTCGTGTTCATTCTCTAATGGTACCCATAATGTTGCTTGCCCATAATGTTTAGTTACCCATTAGTGGTTATCTATGCAAACCGACACATATCCGATACAAATATAAATTGAATCGACTTAAAAATTTTTATTAAGAAACAATAAATTTTTATTAAACGAAAATATTTTATAGACTATTATACATTAAATACAATTATATATATTTGTTACATCTTATTTATAAAAACATTTATGAACGAAAAGAAAAAAACTTAAATTGAAATATTAAAAATGCTGTCCACAAGCCATATTACGCTCTGCAAAACTTTGTCTCTTTTTTTCCTTCATCCTAAGCATTTTATTTTCTTCGGCGCATTTTGTCATTATTGCATTACGCACCTCCTTCGGGGTTAGGCCTTTCTGCTCCCCCATTAAATGAATGATATCCGCAACTATAACGGGGTCCAATTGGCTTTTCACTGGTTTATTACAATCTACAAAGGCAGGCGAAGGCTTACTCGTTAGATTGCAAGCAGGCAAAGTTTCACGGCCAAAGATTTCCACTAGAATTTTTCGTGTTGCAGCGGATCCCGTCAGGGACCAGTTGATGGATTCTAAAGTTATTCTATTGACAATAGTGCCATTCGGTCCAATGCAAACCATACCATTTTCATCTGCTTCAAATCTGTTTTCAATTTGCATTTGGGGCGGGTATTCATCACTGGTGGAAGTTGCAATGGATATGTTTTCCATTTGTGGTTGTTCTAATTGGATTTTAGAGTTTTCAAATGCATTTATCATGATATTTATTTCTTCTTCCGGACTTTTTGAGCAGTGGGGTAGATTGTTCTTCTTATTATATTGCAGTTCGAAATTATTAAAATCATTATAAGGCGGTACCATTCTGTGTTGCTTTTTGTACTCGGGTGATTTGCTTACGTCTTCATTTTGATTATGTTCTTGTGGGATGTCATTTTTGTTGTCGTTCTCTGTTACAAGCATTTTAAAATCTTTTTTATCAACACTTTCATCATTGTCAATATTTTGGTTTTCTTGTAATTCTTCCTGTTGCTGTATCTTATCTAAAAATCTCAGAAACTGAATTGTAGCATTTACCGTTTTTCTCAAGTTTTCCATTTTAATTCGTTTCACATTCTCCAAGTGTTCTACATATCTTTTCAATTTTTCTATGTCGCTTTTATTTATATTAGATTTTACTTTTGGGCGAGGCTTGTTGTCGACATTCCAAGATATATTCTGAAAGTTGTCTTTCAAATATGCTGCCACGTTGTCGTTTGCTTCCGGTAGATTATCGAATGAAGCGAAATTTTCTGTATCAGTAGTCATCATGTTCTCCATTGCATTTTTAGTGGTATTAAGTTCGAATTTAACATGGCTTGTTAATTGCATTGCGTTGTCAGCTTGTAGTTCTTGACAGGACTCAGTTCCACTGTTGCAAGATATCATCTCGAAATTTTTATGTAAATATCCTGCCACATTGCAGATAGTTTCCATTTCGTTATCCACCGAAGTTTTATTATTTGTATTGCCAATCGTTGTGTTCTTTACTTAATTTTCATAGTCAGTCATATTAATTTTGGAGTTGAAGAGGTTTGTTAACTGCATTTTGAAGTTTCCGAAATGTTCTTGCCCATTCGCGTTCGGTTGTGGGAGTTTTTCCTTTTCCTCGACTATTTCTCTTAGCACCTCTTGAGACATTCCATCTAAACGACGTTTTTCTTGACATAATTCCTTACCGTTATTTGGATTCTCCTCATGTTCTTCGATACGAAAGGTCTCGTTGAGATTTGGAATTTTGTTTTCTTCAGTAGTTACCACATTGCTTTGCTGTTCGTGGGAAAAATCATTTTCATAAGAGGAATTCATACCAATACAAACGCTGGTTCGTCACTAGCATCCTGTTGATTCAGGCCACCTTTATTTAATTCGGGATATTCTTTAAGGGAATCTAAAAGACGCTTCTTGCGTATGTGCTGTAATTAAAAAATAAAGAAAAAGTATTAAAAAAAACTAATCAAAAACATTTTCATCAAACATTGTTATTAAAAAAGAATTAATTTTTCATTTTTATTTCAATAACATACAACGTTGTACGTGTCTTCTGTTCCTTCACTCATTTAATTTAAATGCATTGGAACTCTACCGTGTAACACCACCCTTGGCTGAGGAACTTGTTTTTCAGCTTGACGGACAATTAAATGGCACCAGAATAACTGAGCAGTGGGGGATATCCATGAGCTAGTCGTCCATAAGACGTTGCATACATCGTGTAACGGATGCAATTAAGAATACTATGTTTTACGCAAAAGTAAAGTTTCCGATGACTCAAGTGGAACGACAAGCTGCAAAATTAGGTTTTGCATCAGCAGTATCACCCTTTGTAGCAGGTACTATTGGGGCAATCGCTTCACACATGTCTCGATTTTGGCTCCAAGAAATCATGAGGAGGCTTATGTCAACCATCACGGGTACCATTCTATTAATGTTCAAATGGTAAATCCAAGGTTTTTTGACAAGAGATTCATAATATAATTATTTTTGTTGAAATTGCAGATTTGTGATTCAAATCTAAAAATTTTAAATGTGTATGCCAAATTCCCGGGAGCTCGACACGATTCATACATTTGGAGCTCTTCAGCAGTCAGAAGAGTTGAACGTCTTTTTGGTGTCCTTAAAGGAACTTGGCGATGCTTATCACAGCAAAGAATGCTCCTGTATATTCCCGAATTTGCTGGAAAAATTGTGAACGCATGCGCAGTTTTACATAACCTAAATTTAGATGAACAAAGATTAGAGACTAACAATGAAATCACAGAGCCTGATTCAAGTATTAACATGGTACCCCAAGATACACCATCTTCAATAGCAAAACGTGTCCTAGCCTATCTTGGAATTTTTTTCCTTAAATAGAAACTACAAAATTTAAATCACATAATTAGTAACATTAAACAGTTTTATTATTATAATTTCTTATCAATATAATATTATAACGATGTTTTTCTTCAGTCTTGTATTTAAAATATGTATGTTGCATAAAATGACTTCATACATATGTACATATGTATGTATAAATTACTTACCTCATACAGCAAAATAACTGAAATCGAAAAAAAAATTTAATGTTTTGTTTTGAATTTGTTTTTTAACTTCTCATTACACAGAGTTGCCACTTGATTTTAATTAAAAAAAGACTATCAACAGTCGTTAAAGTGTAGTTTGTGAATCACTTAATCGTTACTGCAAACAACAAATAATGTCGACATTTTTAACGATTGTAGAATCGTTAAAAGTTACTGAATCCCAGGTGGTCATATTTTAATTTTATTTATACTACGTAGTATTGCTATGTTCTATTCTTTTCACTTTATGTTCAGCTTGAATTGAGCAAAACTTTTTATCGGATTCTACTTGGATGTTACCAGCGACTATTCAAAATTTTTTTTCTCTCTTTAAATTCTCATTTATTAATTATTACAACTAGTTATTATAACTAACAAGTAATTTACTTTAAACATTTAAATACATTTAAATTATTATTAAATACAAATTTAAATAAACATAAACTTTAATTTAATATATATTTATGATGATATTACATCATCAAGCCAAAAGAGAGCTTTTAAATAGGTCGGATGGCTTCCTTCTTTTAAGGACTATTCACAGACTCATAATATCTGGTTTATATCATACAGAGTGACCCTCTTTTAAAAAGCTATGTAGCCTGCAAATTTCCTATCACTCAGTCTCTGCGAAATATATCCCAAAATAAAAATGGTCCGGTTTCTGTTAAGTTAAGGCAGTAGCATTTCGATTCGAAAGCGTTGAAGAAAATAAGCAGTCTTGCTTTACTCTAGACATATTTATTTATTTATATATATTTATAAATATATATTTATTTATATATATATATACATAAAAAGCAGTCAACTTAATTTTTAAAACGTTTTTCATTGTTTTCTTTTCAGAATTATTTTATCACTCGTAATAACTCTCTAGAAAATATTATTTCATCCTATTTTGAAGAGGAATTCCTGAGGAACTCAATACTAAAAACTCGCGTCATTATCAAAAGGATTTACTGAAATATAAAACATACTCAAAGAACTTCTTAAAACTGATAGCCACTGCATCCTCGTAATAATAAACTCTTTAAATAAAATCAATTTAAATTGGATGCCACTGCATGGTCTGATAGTGTGGTGGATAATGTGATAGACTACTAGGGTGAGAGGCGTTAGGTCGATGCCAACTAGAGACTCTCGCCTGTTACGTTACACCGAGCATATGGTTGAAGTTATATTATGTTCAGACATGCACTTATATTGAATAAATCGTAATAAACCGCATTATTGATCTCAATATTTACACGTCGTCATCAAAAAATGCATAAAGACTCATTAAAACCACTTTTTATGTTTTTTTTACGAGAGAAGAGCCATTTTAGCTGACTATATGTGTGTATATATCAGGAAAATCTATAATTGTTACAGCTCATGACTCATGACATGTCTGATGATAGAATCTTTAGATATTAATCTTGAATTTCATAAACTAAAGCATGCATTAACATTAAATTTTTTCTACATTTTTCCCCCCATATATACGTTTCTCCCTCCTCCTTCTATATTTTGCTCTTTAAACTCTGACTTAATGTTGCCCATATTAACTTAAATGCAATTGCAACCATACAAGTTAAATAAAATATTGAATGATATTTGACCGTATATAATAAGCGTACATGAATAGAGAGAACGATGAGACAATATCTTACTCTCCTAACACAATTTGTAAGAAATGAAAATACAAAATGAAAAATGTTTTCATATTCTTTTTCAAGCCTTCTATATATTTTGTTTTTATTTTGCGCCGTACGACTACCCACTTTGTATTTTCTCTCAATGTCATATGCGCTCATCAGAAGATATTGAGTTAACATGATATTAACCACACTCTTCTAAACAGAACTGAATTATTAACTTTGCATACCTGAATTATGTGATGATTTTGTAGCACACGCTATTTCACTTGCTTGTCAAACAAAATTGAGTGTTTTTGTTTGTGTTTTCCATGCAAACAGGCAAGTAAGTGAAATAGACTGTGTTACAAAAACATCACATTAACATAGAGAGAGATGGTTTTGCAAACACGAAGACTGTTCGTTTAGAACCGAAGATTGCTCGTATTTTCTTTCAATGCCGAATGCTCTCCTAAGTTTACACTATACAATGCGCTCTCTTCTGCCTTAAGTAGTTTCACAATGAACCAGTGGAGTCAACTCGAAAAGTAAAGAATATAACTCGGCTCTCTTTTATACTCTTCATGAAGGAAATGAAGATACTTTAAAATGGTCTAACGGAAGGCACAACAGGTAAACGACGCTTGTTTGTATTCGCTTATGCTCACAAACGAGCGAAGAGTCGTCCTGAGTATAAAATTGCGAATTTAACAGAATAAGTTATCATAACTGTGACAACCGCTGAACTATAAGGTCATCTGTTTAATACTCTTCATCAAAGAGGGCGAAGTTTTGACAATTACATTTAACATCTGTCTTGAGTATTGAGTGAGTTACGCCAATTTAGGTATATAAAGCCGAATTCAACAGGGCAGGTTATCACTACCGTGACAATTGCTCAACAAATTAAACGAATAATTATTTCTGAAGGAACAGAAAGCACGCACAACGTTGTAAGTTATTGAAATAAAAATGAAAAATTAATTCTTTTTTAATAACAATGTTTGATGAAAATGTTTTTGATTAATTTTTTTAATACTTTTTCTTTATTTTTTTAATTCCAGTACATACGCAAGAAACGTCTTTTGAATTCCCTTAACGAATGTCCCGAATTAAATAAATATGGTCTGAATCAACAGGATGCCAGTTACGAACCAGCGTTTGTATTGGTATTCTTTGATGAAAATCAATTTAAAAAGGGCAATGAAAGTATAAAAGTCCTGGAGCTACATCCAAATAAAGAAATGCATATGAATTCCTCTTATAAAAGTGATTTTCCCACGAACGGCAAAGCAATGTGGTAACTATTGAAGAAAACAAAATTCCAAATCTCAACGAGACCTTTTGCATCGAAGAACATGAGGAGAATCCAAATAAAGGTAAGGAATTATGTCAAGAAAACCGTCGTTTAGATGGAATGTCTCAAGAGGTGCTAAGAGAAATAGTCGAGGAAAAGGAGAAACTCCCACAGCCGAACGTGAATGGACAAGAACATTTCGGAAACGTCGAAATGCAGTTAACAAACCTCTTCAACTCCAAAATTAATATGACTGACAATGAAAATGAAGTAAAGAACACAATGATTATCAATACAAATAAAAATGCTTCGGTGGATAATGAACTGGAAACTATCTGCAATGTGGCAGAATATTTACATGCAAATTTCCAGATGATATCTTGCAACAGTGGAAATGAGTCCTGTCAAGAACTACAAGCTGACAACGCAATGCAATTAACAAGCCATGTTAAATTCGAACTTAATACCACTAAAGATGCAATGGAGAACATGATGACTACCGATACAGAAAATTTCGCTTCATTCGATAATCTATCGGAAGCAACAGACAACGTGACAGCATATTTAAATGACAACTTTCAGAATATATCTTGGAATGTCGACAAAAAGCCTCGCGCAAAAGTAAAATCTAATATAAATAAAAGCGACATAGAAAAATTGAAAAGATATGTAGAACACTTGGAGAATGTGAAACGAATTAAAATGGAAAACTTGAGAAAAACGGTAAATGCTACAATTCAGTTTCTGATATTTTTAGAAAAGCTAGAGCAACAGGAAGAATTACAAGAAAACCAAAATATTAACAAAGACGAAAGTGATGATAAAAAAATATTTTAAAATGCTTGTAACAGAGAACGACAACAAAAATGACATCCCACAAGCGCATAATCAAAATGAAGACGTAAGCAAATCACCCGAGTACAAAGAGCAACACAGAATGGTAGCGCCTTATAATGATTTTAATAATTTCGAACTGCAATATAATAAGAAGAACAATCTACCCCACTGCTCAAAAAGTCTGGAAGAAGAAATAAATATTATGAAAAATGAATTTGAAATCCATACAGTCCAATTAGAAAAACCACTAATGGAAAACATATCCATTCTATCTTCCACCAGTGATGAACACCCGCCCCAAATGCAAATTGAAAACAGATTTGAAGCTGATGCAAATGGTATGGTTTGCATTGGACCGAATGGCACTATGGTCAATAGAATAACTTTAGAATCCATCAACTGGTCCCTGACAGGAGCCGCTGTAACACGAAAAATTCTAGTGGAAATCTTTGGCCATGAAACTTTGGCTGCTTGCAATCTAACGGGTAAGCCTTCGCCTGCCTTTGTAGATTGTAATAAACCAGTGAAAAGCCAATTGGACCCCATTATAGTTGCGGATATCATTCATTTAATGGGAGAGCAGAAAGGTGTAACCCCGAAGGAGGTGCGTAATGCAGTAAATACAAAATGCGCCGATGAAAATAAAATGCTTAGGATGAAAAAAAAGAGACAAAGTATTGCAGAGCGAAATATGGCTTGTGGACATAGCTGCCAGATAAATGAGGCACCAAATCGTCAAATATTTGAAAAAAGATCGTCAACATCGTCAAAGACGTTTATTAAAATCGTCAGGAAAAGTAAATAAATAAATTAAAAATTTTTAAAAACCAAAATTATTTCTATTGTAGTTAAACATATAAAGTCAATATATATATGTATCAAAAAAATAAAACATTTAACAGAGAATTTATTGGAAATTAAAAGCTAGCGTCCCTCATCTTCATTTAATATTTTTTTCCAAAAAAATGGAGAAATTTGATATAATTTTCAGGAAAATATTGTTTAAGATTTAAACAATCTATCTCAGCGTTGTTTATTGACACATAAGCGTAGCAATAATATTACATCATCTATATCGATGGGCGGCGTAGGTATTAGGGAATCAGAAGCTTTTGATGTTCTGAGCATGAAAATTCAGTGTAATGCTGACACATTTTTCAGTTCCTTTCTTATCATCTGAATGGAATAAAACTCTCGTGTGTGGGTTAGTGCCTCAACGTCTATTTTTTTTATTTTTTTATTTTGCGGTTTCTCGACCATGTACAGGAGAGGCCATAGCATCTCGTTAATGACGGTAGTGTATCCAACTCCATTGAATCATTGGAGCATCGTTGCATAAGGGGACTTTTCCCGAAAATCATATATTCCTACATAACACTCGTCTTTTTTGGCCAGAAAATCCGTATGTGGTCAATTGGCCAGTGGATCGCACACTGCATTACAGTGAAAATAAAAATTTTTAGTCGGACTATCTGTATGTGGAACTCAACTCCTGCAGAGGTCTATCCTGCTACTTATAGTATAAAAATATACAAGCCTAATGGTCATAATTTATTATTATTTTATTAGGTTATTCAGGAGTTGTGATTTTTCAGCTTTTAAGGGATTAAAAAGAAATAAAATATAGAAAAATCATCACAGGTATTCGAAAGTAACTTAAAAATATAATACTTTACTCCTTGTTTTTACTAACTAACATAAATTTACAATAGTAACAATTGCAAAGTAAATACAAAGCTTAAAAGTGGCTTTTAATGTACTAAAGTAAAGAATATGATGTAAGTTTTTAATTTTTAAAATCGTCAAAATAAGGGCATAAATCTGGGAGCTATGATTGTGAGGCCAACCGTGGCAGCCATATAAATGAAATAAAAATTAATTTCCCACCGGAGCAGTTGTAGTTCACAGCAAAACAATAAATTTATCAAAATTTATATTTACTCACATTATGCTCATATTTAATATGTATGTAAAATTCATAATGCAGAGAACATATGTGACGTATGAGTTATATTTAATTCCATTAGTTTCATACATGAAAAAATCGAAGTTTTTTATTGCATACTTTTCAGGGAACTATTCCAGTACATGTAATATGATGCGTATGAGTAATATAGTTCAAATACAATTAAAAAGAAAGTATACCCCATAAATCGTAAAGAATATGACTTAAATTTTTAATTTCTAAACAATCGTCAAAATAAGAGCATAAATCGTCAAATCGTCAATATGATATTTTTGGAGCTCAAAATCGTCAAAATGACGATAAATCGTCAAATCTGGCAGCTATGCTTGTGGACCGTTTTTCTAATTTTTAAGAGTTTAAATTTTTCTTTTTTTTTTGTGCATAAATGTTTTTATAAATAAGATGTAACAAATATATATAAAATTATTTAATGTATAATAGTCTATAAAATATTTTCGTTTAATAAAAATTTATTGTTTCTTAATAAAAATTTTTAAGTCGATTCAATTTATATTTGTATCGGATATGTGTCGGTTTGCATAGATAACCACTAATGGACCACTAATGGGTAACTAAACATTATGGGCAAGCATAGCGGCTTTGTGTGGGTACCATTAGAGAATGAACACGAATACACAAAAACCAAACCCGAGCTACCACACCCTCTGAACGTAAATACTATATAAGGCAAACTCCTGCAAACGCAGCAGCGACGTCCTTCACGTCTAAAGGTGCCTCCAGTTTGGTGGCCAAAGCCGTCTTCAAAGCGAGTAATACCCTCTTGTCAATGGCCAACAAGCTTAGGGCATACAAAAGTTAACAAATTTCAGAAATTTTTTAACCAATCCGTTTTCGTTGAAAATATTTATAATTGTTTGACATCTTTCATTAAGACGGTCTTTTGCATTGGTTCAGAAATTTGTGAAATTTGTAAATCGGATGCATACCTTTGTGGGCCTGTGCAGGGCCACAATTCAGTTCAATTTAAGAAATTTTTTAACCAATGCAAAACACTGTCTTAACATCAAGGAAACTATAAAGATTTTCAACGAAAACGGATTAATTAAAAAATTTCTGAAATTTTTTAACCGTATGTATAATTTAGTAACTGTGTGTAAGTGTTGTTGGTTTGTTGGCCTGTTCGTTGTGAAGTAATAACGCTGAGCACTCTCTATTTTTTTGCAATGTCAATCTATTTTACATTGATAAGCTGACACGTACGTACGTAATTGGTCATTACAACCCTTCAGTCAGGATTACGACATAGTTTCTCACAACACTTGTTGTGTGCATTAATTTTATGCCTGAGTGGTGGGACCTACAGTTTAAAGTAGACTCCGAACGACAGTTTTTTGAGAAACTTTTCATGGCAATTTTTATTTACTCTGAGAGTTTTTGCCAGAAATTTGCTGCGAAGAAGACGCTGAGGAAATACTTTTTGTATTTTGTTTTGATGTCTGGCCTGGGGCTCGAACCCTGGCTTTACATCTAATAAGCCAACACACTACCTACTGAACAACGGCGACTTCAAATCGACACCCTACTATATTTGCCAAGTACTCATGTCACATATAAGATCCTTACGAATGTATTATGTGAACGACTGGTGCCATTCGTCAAAACACTGATTGCAGTTGCAGACCTGGTAAGTCCACCATTCACATTACGGCAAACCCTATTACATCATCACAATGAGACCATTATTTGGTGTTCACTCAAGTAGTGATGTCGTCCAAAATTACTTAAACGGTAGAAAGTGTACACACAGCCGCATAAAGCTTACAGTTTAGAATGAAGAAAATTTAATAATTTAGAACTATGTCTAGAGTAAAGCAAGACTGCTTATTTTCCTCAACACTTTTGATTCGAAATGCTCTCGCCTTAATTAACTGTCCCCTAGACAGAAACCGGACCATTTTGATTGTGGGATATATTTCGCAGAGGCCGAGTGATAGGAATGAATAGTGAAATTTGGAGACTACATAGTCTTTTAAATATGGGCCATTCTGTAGTATACAGATCAGATATCATCAGTCAATGTGAATGCTCGCAGGTAACTTCCAAGCAGAATCCAATAAAAAGTTTTGCTCAATTGAAGTCGAACATAAAGTATAAAGAATGGAACATAGCAATACTATGTAACAGTTAGGCCGCCATTAGCTTTTATTGGAATTCAATAAAAATATGACCACCTCGGGAAGCTAGGATAGGGATAAACACTCTGATGGGTCGCAGAATACTTAGGAATTTACTGCCATGAGCTGGCAGCTGAACATTTCAGTTAGATGGGAAGAAATGTTTGAAAGTCTGTACTCATTGTAAGGGAATATGAAAAAGGCAAATGTTTTTCTCTGTAAGTTATTGAATAATAACAGGAGATTCTAGTCATGCTTGAGAGTCTCCGGAAATAATCTTAGTTTTGTAATCGTCCTTCAGACAGGGCACTGAAGATTCAAAGTACACTTGTTCAGTCGAGGGATCGTCTCGAAAGCAGTATGAAGATTCTGTGATAAAGAAAATTATTTATTATTTGTAGGAATGGTTTCGTTGGTAGTATCAACTTCGAAACTTTTATTTGGTACGATAACTAGAAAGTACAGACTGGTAAAACGGTTTAATCTGTGGAAGGTAGCAAATGGTCAACAGGAAGGTTGCGTTGGGTTGGTTGGCATATCCCGCTTTTCATATAAAGATACCGAACAGTTACGCACAATTTAACAAGAAGAGCATTTGAAAAAATTTGTCTAGTGATTAAGGAACATTCACCAGAAAAAAAGGCCCGACCGACCCCATTGTGCAAAAAAACGAGAAGACTTGAACAAGCCATACAACTTTCCGCGTTACCGAACTAAGACAAGCAGTGACAAAATGGAAGCCAGTTGTGATCGAGCAGTGAAATGAAAACGATTCGAAGAAGGCAAACTGATTCTTCTGAACAGCATTCAACAAGAGAAGGAACTATCGCCCATATTTTCGCATTACTGGGAGGAACTCTACAAGGCAATTAGAAAGTAAAATGCCATGATTCATAGACTTAAAAAGCAAAACAACTCCAGATTTTGAACGCGGACAAAAACAAGTTTATAAGACACAGACAAACAAACAACAAACAAATAGTCAACAAACAATAATAAAAATTATGGGTGTTACAGCAAACAAAATTTACACAAACAAATTCTGAAGGAAATTACAAGTAGAAACCAAAACGAAAATAAAAACAGGCGACATCAGCAAACAACATTAAAGGCAGATGATGAAGTTATAAAATAACAATAAAAATATGAACGTACAAATAAAAGACCTTTATGTGACATTTATCAGTGAAAAACAATTCAGTAAATTCGTTGAATAATAATACGAATGTGATTTATTTTATTTTTTTAAGACGAGTATACTCGACTTTATGCAAAAAATTTACTTTTTACTCGACATAAACAGTTAAAGGCTTATAAAGGGTCGTGAATTAAAATGACCGTGCATTGTTATCAGTTAAATGGTGTTGTTTTTTTTGAATATCTAAAGGATTTGTTCAAATAAATTAACAAATATGATCAATAGTAAATAATTTCTTTTATTTTTAATTGCGAACTTAGAATTCACAATAAATAAACATACGTATGTACATATATATACTCGTACATATATACATATAAACTGGTGGCCAAAACTAAAGCAACTGACTGAAGTTAAAACTGGATGTTTTTTTGGTTTTTATGTTTACACTTTATTCAGATTAAACGTAAATGCAAAAAAAAATTACAATAAATTCGCTTAAAATAATGCTTTTCTTTCAAAATAACGAAATAACTATAAAATTCTAGTGGCCGAAACTAAAGCAACTTTTGTATTTGTGTAACAAAACTTAAAAATTAAATTAATAGTCAATAGCGTAACCCTTATTTTTAATCACGGCAGCACATCTACGGAGTTTTGGATCAATTAGCCTCCCAATTTGTACTTTAGAAATGTTGTTCCATGCGTTCTGGATACGATTAAAAATGATGTGTTTATTTGTCCCCAAAATCCCTTTTTATTTTACGGTCAACGATGATCCAAAGGTTTTCAATAGGGTTAAGGTCTAGCGATTGAACTGGCCACCCGAGAACTACTGATTGACTCAACCATTCCTTAATAAATTTTGAAGAATGTTTTGGGTCATTGTCATGTTAGAAAACCCAAACCAGTGGTATGTTTTACTTTTGCGTACGGCAGCATTACGTTTTCCAACAGATTTTTGTAAACAAATCGATCCATTTTCTCAGTACTTTGGTAAATTGGTCCAACTCTACAGTTGTAGAAGCAGATTTAAATGCTCGGAAACCATAAAAAAACCATTTATTTCCCAGAAAAATCACACAGCCAGGTTAGCTTTTGCAAAGGCCCATATTGGTAGGAGTCCTGCTCAGTGGAGAAACATATTGTGAAGAACTTCACCGTAAGGGGACCAAAAAATGAACGCCTTAAACCGCAATATTGTAAAAGCCAGCTCTTGGCAGTAAATACTCAAATATTCTGTGATCCATCAGAGTGTTTACACTATCCAGTTGATTTAGCTTACCCAGGTGGTCATATTTTTATTGAATTGTAGTAAAAGCTAGTGGCGGTCTAACTGTTACATAATATTGCTATATTGCACTCATTAAGCTGGATTCACCCATTGTTTCGGAACAAAATGCTTGTTTCGGAACAAATTCAGTTTTTTGAGAGTGTGTTCCGAAACGATTCACCCACTTCGAACAATTGTTCTGTAAAAACAAGGCTATCATATGAAATATTTTTGTAAACGATGCGTGTTAGTCTTACAATTAGACAGCACAGTAGCAGTTGATTGCAGTTCGTTTGTTTTCTTGGCTTGGGTGTGATCATATTTTTTATTGTGTTACAAAGAAACTGTAAGTTAAAACAAATCAGAAATTGTTGAAGTGAAAAAAATGGATAATAATGGATATTATACATACATAAATAGATACATACAAATGTATATAATGTGGCAGCTCAGTTCAAATTTACTTAAAAAATTAAAGCAGCTGGCAGCACAGTTCGATTGTTTCGGAACAAAAATTAAAATTAAACCAATTCGTGCTGAAAATGTTCCGAAGCAAGCTTACTCTCTTTCGCTCTCTCTCTCTCTCTCTCTCTCTCAAAAAGAGAAACGTCAAACTACATATAAAAAAAATTGTTTCAGAACAAAAATTTTGTTCCGAAACAATGGGTTAATCCAGCTTTATACTTTATGTTCAGCTTGAATTGAGCAAAACTTTTTACTGGTAGTTACTAGCGAATATTTAAATTGACTCATAATATCTGATCCGTATACTACAGACTAGCCCACATTTAAAAGACTATGTAGCCTCCAAATTTCATTCTCATCACTCAGTCTCTGCGAAATATTTCCCACAATAAAAATGGTCCGGTTTCTGTCCAGGCGACTGTTAAGGCGGTAGCATTTCGAATCGAAAGTGTTGAGGAAAATAAGTAGTCTTGATTTACTCTAGACATACATATGTATATATATATATATATATGTTCTCTATACTAACTCTTCAACTTAATTTTCAAAGCCTTTTTCATTGTTTTCTTTCCAGAATTATTTTATCGCTCGTAATAACTCTCTAGAATAATTAATTTCATACTATTTTGAAGAGGAATTCCTGAGGAATTCATTACTAAAAACAACTCTTTCAACTCGCGACATTATCAAAAGGATTTACTGAAATATAAAACATACTCAAAGAACTTCTTAAAACTGATAGCCACTGCATCCTCGTAATAATAAACTCTTTAAATAAAATCAATTTAAATTGGATGCCACTGCATGGTCTGATAGTGTGGTGGATAATGTGATAGACTACTAGCGTGAGAGGCGTTAGGTCGATGCCAACTAGTGACTCTCGCCTGTTACATTTTACCTAGCATATGGGTGAAGTTATACTATATTCAGACATGCACTTATATTGAATAAATCGCAATAAACAGCATTATTGTGCTCAATATTTCATACAAAATTTTTAATTAATTATTGCTCAATAAATTCATAAATTGTTATAATATTGAAAAAACTTGAAATACAGCACTGTCATAAGTACGTTCAGTGAGCATATTACAATTTTTCGAACGCTTTCTATTGATATTTGACACCCAAAAAGAAAAACAACGTTGTAGAAACTACCAGCTGTTTTGTTTACCATTCGTCAATTGAATATTGAATAAGCAACTGAACTGCGTATATTATTATGCCTGAACACTTAAAATATTGGTAATCAGTAAAACAAATATTGATTCAATAAAAATGCATGTCTGAACATAGTATTACGCAGCGCGTATATAATTAAATATAATTTCTAATTGTATTGTAATTAATTGATAAATAAATAAAATAAATTGTGCGGAATATCATAATTATGACAATTAGCAAAAATTCAATTTACAGCTTTTGTTGTTAACCTACAAGGGTTTATAAGAGTTCATTCAAATTCACTCTTTATCAATATCTTGTGTTATTTCCGATAAAGAATTCAAACACTTTAAAAGACGTTTGGTAGATCGATTGCTCTACTACTGTTAATTCTTAAATACTGTTCTCTATCATAAAATTTAAATTTCTTATTAATACTTTCTTTTACAATATTTGCATAAGGGAACAATGATGGAAGTCGTCATAGTCGTATATATATGCATATTCTGAACATAAAAGTTCTCTTCAAAATCAATCTGAACTCTAATTATGGGTCAAATAAAGAGCTGCAAGTAAGAGCTGTTGGCAAAATCCCTTTCAATTTGACTTTGTTCTTTCTTGAAAGAAATCCTCATATAGAGAGAGATATTATAGGGTCTTTTTTAAGTGCTTATTATTTTAAGTGCAAATAAAACAAAGACTCGATAAATAACAACAGGCTTTACAGATGTAGCTTCAATGAAATGGCCGTTGTCAATTGCCAAAATTTGAAGGTCTTTGTTAGAAGACAATACAGAACAGAAATATAATGATCTTTTCATATTAAGTTCAATAAAAATAGCCTCAAATATCACCAACTAATTGATAAATTGCCATGTCACCAATCTAGAATCTTATTATTTGGCAAGAAATCACCGCGTATAACAACACGGTCTTTGTCAGACCAATACTAAAGTGGTCCCCATTATAAAGTAGTCCCCATTTTAAAGTAGTTTCTATACTAAAGTAGATCGAAAATAGTCCTGTAAAAACTATATCCTTAAAATTTCTTATATATGTTATGCATGAAACTAAGCACGATTATTACATTGTTTTGATGAAAATCTTAATTATTTTCAATAAACAATTAGCAGGTACAATTGCATAGCGAAAGTCTTAATTTAAAATAATAAGGGCCTTATCAAGCCGTAGGTATTGTGGGCTACAATATTATAGGATAAGATGAAAATCAAAATATTTATGGTTTTCGCTACCTGCATGGAGCTAAAAACAAAAATATTACGTGGAAATGCTGAAAATAGACAATAAATGTTGTATGTATACTTAAAACAAAACAGGCAGAACTTACACGTCGTCATCAAAAAATGCAAAAAGACTAATTAAAAATACTTTTTATGTTTTTTACAATTTTACAAGAGAAGCCAAAAACGAAAGTTAAAGCTACAAAATTCGATTTGCCATTTTAGCTGACTATATGTGTGTATATATCAGGAAAATCTATAATTGTTACAGCTCATGACTCATGAAATGCCTGATGATAGAATCTTTAGATATTAATCTTGAATTTCATAAACTAAAGCATGCATTAACATTTCATTCTCCCCATAGTGTGAGATACGTTTCTCCCTCCTCCTCCTATATTTTGCTCTTTAAACTCTGACTTAAGGTTATCCATATCAACTTAACTGCATAACCATATGAGTTCAATAAAATATAGAATGATATTTGAGCGTAGATAATAAGTGTACACGAATAGAGAGAATGATGAGAGAATATCTTACTCTCCTAACACAATTTGTATTCTTTTTCAATCCTTCGGTATATTTTGTTTTAATTTGCGCCGTTTGACTACCTGCTTCGTAATTTCTCTCAATCCTCTCATATGCTCTCTTCGGATGATATTGCGTTAACATGATATTAACCACACTCTTCTAAACAGAACTTTAACATATTGCCGTGCAAACCACTCTTTACAAACCTGATTTAATATGTAGAGAGTGAGATGGTTTTGCAAACACGAAAAGGGTTCGTATAGAACCGAAGGTTGTTCGTATTTTCTTTCAATGCCGAATGCTCTCCTAAGTTTACACTATACAATTCGCTCTCTTCTGCGCAAAAAACGGCTTTAAGTAGTTTCACAATGACCGAATGGAGTAAGAGCGTGTCAACTCGAAAAGTAAAAAAAGAAAAGGAGATGAATACCATAGTATTCAAATATTGTACGCTCAGTTATGGCTTACGAGGTACTTTAAAAAGGTCTAACGGAAGGCACAATAGGTAAACGACGCTTGTTTGTATTCGCTTATGCTCACAAACGAGCGAAGAGACAGAGGCAAATTGACAATTATATTTACCACTTGTCCTGAGTATAAAATTGCGAATTTAACAGGATAAGTTATCACAACTTTGTCAACCACTGAAATATAAGGTCGAAGTATTGACAATTACATTTATCACCTATCTTGCGTATTGAGTGAGTTACGCCAATTTACGTATATAAACCCGAATTCAACAGGACAGGTTATCACTACCGTGACAAGTGCTCAACAAATTCAACGAATAATTATGTCTGAAGGAACAAAAAGCACGCACAAAGTTGTAAGTTATTGAAATAAAAATGAAAAATTAATTCTTTTTTAATAACAATGTTTGATGAAAATGATTTTGATTAATTTTTTTAATACTTTTTCTTTATTTTTTTAATTACAGCACATACGCAAGAAGCGTCTTTTATATTCCCTTAAAGAATATCCCGAATTAAATAAAGGTGGCCTGAATCAACAGGATGCTAGTGACGTTTGTATTGGTATCATTTGATGAAAATCAATTTAAAAAGGGCAATGAAAGTATAAAAGTCCTGGAGCTACATCCAAATCAAGAAATGCAAATGAATTCCTCTTATGAAAGTGATTTTTCCCACGACCGGCAAAGCAATGTGGTAACTACTGAAGAAAACAAAATTCCAAATCTAAACGAGACCTTTTGTATCGAAGAACATGAGGAGAATTCAAATAAAGGTAAGGAATTATGTCAAGAAAACCGTCGTTTAGATGGAATGTCTCAAGAGGTGCTACTGCCGAACGTGAATGGGCAAGAACATTTCGGAAACGTCGAAATGCAGTTAACAAACCTCTTCAACTCGCAAATTAATATGACTGACGATGAAAATGAAGTAAAGAACACAATGATTATCAATACAAATAAAAATGCTTCGGTGGATAATGAACTGGAAACTATCTGCAATGTGGCAGAATATTTACATAAAAATTTCCAGATGATATCTTGCAACAGTGGAACTGAGTCCTGTCAAGAACTACAAGCTGACAACGCAATGCAATTAACAAGCCATGTTAAATTCGAACTTAATACCACTAAAGATGCAATGGAGAACATGATGACTACCGATACAGAAAATTTAGCTTGATTCGATAATCTACCGGAAGCAAACGACAACGTGGCAGCATATTTAAAAGACAACTTTCAGAATATCTCTTGGAATGTCGACAACAAGCCTCGCCCAAAAGTAAAATCTAATATAAATAAAAGCGACATAGAAAAATTGAAAAGATATGTAGAACACTTGGAGAATGTGAAACGAATTAAAATGGAAAACTTGAGAAAAACGGTAAATGCTACAATTCAGTTTCTGATATTTTTAGAAAAGATAGAGCAACAGGAAGAATTACAAGAAAACCAAAATATTGACAATAACGAAAGTGTTGATAAAAAAGATTTTAAAATGCTTGTAACAGAAAACGACAACAAAAATGATATCCCACAAGCGTATAATCAAAATCAAAAAAGCAAATCACCCGAGTACAAAAAGCAACACAGAATGGTACCGCCTTATAATGATTTTAATAATTTCGAACTGCAATATAATAAGAAGAACAATCTACCCCACTGCTCAAAAAGTCCGGAAGAAGAAATAAATATCATGATAAATGCATTTGAAAACTCTAAAATCCAATTAGAACAACCACAAATGGAAAACATATCCATTGCAACTTCCACCAGTGATGAATACCCGCCCCAAATGCAAATTGAAAACAGATTTGAAGCAGATGAAAATGGTATGGTTTGCATTGGACCGAATGGCACTATGGTCAATAGAATAACTTTAGAAACCATCGACTGGTCCCTGACGGGAGCCGCTGTAACACGAAAACTTTTAGTGGAAATCTTTGGCCGTGAAACTTTGGCTGCTTGCAATCTATCGGGTAGGCCTTCGCCTGCCTTTGTAGATTGTAATAAACCAGTGAAAGGCCAATTGGACCCCATTATAATTGCGGACTTAATTCATTTAATGGGGGAGCAGAAAGGCCCAACCCCGAAGGAGGTGCGTAATGCAGTAACTAAAAAATGTGCCGATGAAAATAAAAGGATTAGGATGAGGGAAAAAGGAGACAAAGACTTGCAGCGCGGGATATGGCTTTGGACCGTAGTTCTAATTTTTCAGTTTAATTTTTTCTTTTTTTTTTGTTCATAAATGTTTTTATAAATAAAATGTATATATTATTATTATATATTATATATATTATATAATTATATATATTATATAATATAATTATATATATTATATAATATATATAATATATAATTATATATAATTATATTATTATTAATATAATTATATTATTATTATATATTATTATATATTATTATTATATATAATTATATATTATATTATATATAATATAATTATATATATTATATAATATATATAATATATAATTATATATAATTATATAATATATATAATTATATAATATATATAATATATAATAATAATATATACATTTTATTTATAAAAACATTTATGAACAAAAAAAAAAGAAAAAATTAAACTGAAAAATTAGAACTACGGTCCAAAGCCATATCCCGCGCTGCAAGTCTTTGTCTCCTATATATAATAATCTACAAGTTATCCTATTCTAAAGAATATTTTGATTCAATAAATTTTTTTATCTTAATCAAAGCTTTATTAATCGATTCAATACATTTTTATATCTGACGTGTCAGTTTTTCAATGTAAAAGAGATTGACATTGCAAAAAAATATACACATAGCCACAGAAGTATACTATCCGTATGTATTCAGAAATTTCAGAAATTTTTTGAACTAATCCTTTTTCGTTGAAAATCTTTGCAATTGTCTGACAACTTTCCTCGATTTTAAGACGGTCTTGGTTAAAAAATTTCTGAAATTTGTTAACTTTTGTGGGCCTGATGTACACTTTTGTGGGCATGCACAGGTCCACAAAAGTTAACAAATTTCAGAAATTTTTTAAATAATCCGTTTTTTTTGAAAATATTTATAATTGCCTGACGTCTTTCTTCGATTTTAAGACGGTCTTTTGCTTTGGTTCAGAAATTTGTGAAATTTGTTAAACGGATGTATACCTTTGTGGGTCTGTGCAGGGCCACAATTCAGTTCAATTTCAGAAATTGTTTAACCAATGCAAAAGACCGTCTTAACATCAAGGAATCTATAAAGATTTTCAACGAAAACGGATTAATTCAAAAATTTCTGAAATTTTTTTAAACTTTTTTTTAAAAATTTCTGAAATTTTTTAACCGTACGTATTTAGTAACTGTGTGTAGAATGCTCAGTGTTATTACTTACAGCACGAACAGACCCACAAACCAACAACATTTATGTCATAGGCGCCTCTACACGCTGTCAACAAATGTCGCTAAGTCGTTAGCTGTTGAGTGATTAAAAAAAAAACGGCAGCAACACTTCCAAATAACTGATCTGAAATTATCAGAAAACTCTGAAAAATTACTTCTTTTTCAGTTGAGTCACTAAAATTTTTAAATTTTTAATCTCTTTTATTATATCGACAGCACTAACCTCTTCATTGTAGCCAACAAGTATAGAAATGATCCCAAATTGGCTACAGCTACATCGGTGGTCTTGTAGTCAAATACTGGTGTAGTCGTGAAAATAACTTTGTCGCCAGTAGCACGCAACTGGATGGCGTAAGATTATTTTCGTGTGGAGACGTAAAGTTTATTGTGTATAGAAAGAGTCAACAACGCAATTACACCCCTGGATGACAACATTACAGATGCCATTGGTAGGTTATATGCCGATATGATAGACAATTATGTAAGAATTGAAGCTTTAGGATGGACTTACGGCGTAAATATTTCATTACTTTTTGCAAACGACTTGGTGTTTCTAATGCTTCCGGAAAGTATCTTGACATAACTCGTTCCAATATAAGGTAAATAGACACACATTTTTTAGGAAACCACAAAAATGTGCAAGGATGATTTTGGTGGTCAATTGATATCATCATAATGTAAAATTATCCTTTCTGGAAAACTTTAAAAACTGGTAAGTTTGTGTGGCTTGAAACATCGTGACATTAGAAACTACATACAGTCTAGATCATTGCCTTCCATTTCCCGGAACATTTTCCCAAGAAAGAAAAAGACAATAACATTTCAGCGACACATACAGATCATAATGCATGATAAACAACCACTTTTCCAAAAGCAATGGATTTTTCACAATCAGAAAATTTTAAAGAAATTTTGTTTGAAGAAAATTTTGCTCGAAGATTGGACAATGAATCACTATTGAAACTAACTAAATGGATAGTCCTTTGTTTGTTAATTGGCTAACAATTGATTTACCTATTAGACGTACATCATACATACGGAATTGGTTATTACAGTCAGGATTACGACCTAGCTTCTCACACTACTGTGTTAATTGTATACATGAGTGGCAGGATCTACAGTTTAATGTCGACTTCGGGCGACGAAGGTTTTTTGAGAAACTTTTCATGGCAATTTTATTTTACTTTCAAAGATGTTGCTAAAAATCTGTTGAGAAGAAGTCCCTAAAGAAATAAGAATCTGTTGGCATTTTATTTCGAAGGTAAATAAGTCTTGAATTTCGTCTATGACGCGTGACGCAATACGTCATGTTAAATAAAAAGCATGTTTGATACATATGTGATTACAATCAGCATGCTTTTAATTTATTTTTGCTTTTCTATTTGGGCGTTTCGGTGTGGCATTTTGATACTTTGGACAAAAAAGCAATATTTTGACAATTAATTTTTAAAAATCTAATGATGCTGTTTTTTAAAGAATTGTTTGATTAAGAAAAATATAATTCAGTTTTGCAAAAAGTAAGTATGCCCAAGGATTGCAATCTCAGTGTCGTTCGTCCTGTAGTAAAAAAGGGACACCCAACTATATTTGCCAACTACTCAAGTAGTCCCTAACGTATATAAGGTCCTTACGAATGTATTATGTGAACGACTGGTGCCATTCGTCAAAACACTGATTGCAGTTGCAGACCTGGTAAGACCACCCTTCACATTACGGCAAACCCAATTACATCATCACAATCAGACCATTATTTGGTCTTCACTCAAGTAGTGATGTCAAGCCTTCTTCTACTCCTAGATGGCGAAATGTCGTCCAAAATTACTTAAACGGTAGAAAGTGTACACATAAAGCCGCATAAAGCTTACAGTTTAGAATGAAGAAAATTTAATAATTTAGAACTATGTCTAGAGTAAAGCAAGACTGCTTATTTTACTCAACACTTTCGATTCGAAATGCTCTCGCCTTATCTGCCCCCTAGACAGAAACCGGACCATTTTGAATGTCAGAAATGCTTCCCATACAGACTGAGTAATAAGAATGAATGGAGTGAATGGCTTTATGCTGTGCCTAAAGAGGATAAACCTTACCGCCCAATCGCAACATTGTCATACTTATAGAAAATTTTCGAGAAATTAATTTATTAGCAGATGACCCAATAATTGTATGCAAATAGCGTGCTTTCTGAGAGGCAGTATGGTTTCAGACCTAATCACAGCTGCATTTCTGCGCTCTTTGGTGCTTCAGAGGAGTTGCGATTAAGGGCGGATAACAATGTGACATCATTTTTAGACTTACTCGATCATTCTAAAGCATTTGACACCGTTAATCAGACTATTCTCTGCCAAAAGTTAAAACACATGTGCCATTTTTCGAATGCTGCTGTTATGCTAATCTCGTCGTATTTATGGGATAGAAGTCAATTTGTGTATCATGATGGTAACAAATCAAACAATTTTCAATATCTAGAGGTGTACCGCAGGGCTTGATTCTTGGTCCACTTTTATATTAAATTTATTATCATGATCTCCCATCTAAATTGAAGTACTGCAATGTACAAATGTACGCAGATGATGTTCAGCTATACACTAGGAAACCCCATTATTTGTGCACTAGAATAGTTTTGTCAAGATCCAATAGATCATTGAAAATTAATAGCGTTAGATACCGTAAAAAAATATCTGAGCGACATTTTTACACCAATGCAATCCGTCTCTGGATTGAACTCCCGAACGACATACAGTTACTAAGCAATGGTAAGCATTTCAAGACTGCAATAATTTACATTTTTGAATGAACAATAATGTACGAATGTAATTAATTAATCATAATTTTGTAAATTTTGTTTTAATAATAATTTCTCACATTTTGTTATGCCTATATCCTTAGCAGTACTATTAAATAAGATGATATCTTGTTGTACTGTATTTACGCCTGAATAAAAAAATAAAAAAAATTTAGAGGCTACTTGGCCTTTTAAAAGAGGGCCATTCTGTAGTATGCCTATCAGATATTATGAGTCAATGTGAATGCTCGCTTGTAACTTCCAAGCAGAATCCAATAAAAAGTTTCGTTCAATTGAAGTTAAAAATAACGTATAAAGAATGGAACATGGCAATACAATTTAATAGTTAGGCCACCATTAGCTTTTATTAAAATTCAATAAAATTATGACCACTTGGGTAAACACTCTGCTGGGTCACAGAATATTTGGGTATTTACTGCTAACAGCTGGCAGCTGAAACTTTCAGTTAAACGGAAAGAAACTTTTTAAAGTCTATACTCATTGTAAGGGAAAATAAAGAGAGGCAAACGTTTTTCTTTGTAATTTATTGGATAATAACAGGAGATTTTAGTTATGCTTGAGAGTTTCCGGAAATAATCTGAGTTTACTAATCGGCCTATAGACAGGGCACTATAGGCTCAAAGTACACTTGTTCAGTCGAGGGATCGTCTCGAAAGCAGTATGAAGATTCTGTGATAAAGAAAATTATGTGTCGGAATCCATATTTGTAACCTAGGAGGCATCGCAGAGATTGGGCGTAGTTGAAGAATTTTCCAAACTTAATAAAACTGTTGAGGCAGACGTAAATGTAAAGTTTTCTAGCTTAGAGAAAATTGATGGTGATAAAATTTGCGATACCAAGAAGAAGGACGACTCCTTCAGAATCAACAAGAAGAACTACTTACTGTGCGCTAAGTTGGAGGAATTGTTTCGCTAGTAGTATCGATTTCCAAACTTTTATTTGGTGCAGTAACTAGAAAGTACAGATTGGTAAAACGATTTAATCTGTGGAAGGTAGGAAATGATCAACAATAAGGTTGGGACAAGCATACCACGCGATTCATAAATAGATACCGGACAGTTACGCATAATTTAAGAAGAAGATCACCTGACAAATTTATATTTGGCAAAAAGTTGTCTGGTGTTTCACCAGAAAGAAATGCACGACCTCACTTTACAGAAAAACGGAATGACTTGGACAAACCAGGCCATTTTGTGCCTTTACGAAATATGAAGCCAGCTTTGATCGAGCAGTGAAATCGAAACGATTCGAAGGAGGCAAACTGAATCTGCTAGACAGCCTACATTAAGAGAAGGATTTATCGCCCATATTTTCGAATTACTGTGAAGAACTCTACGAAGCAATTAGAAAGAGAAATGCCGTATTCATAGAATTAAAAAGCAAAATAACCTCAGATTTTGAACGCGTACAAAAACAAGTAAATAAGACACCGACAAACAAACAACAATAAAAATTGTGGATAATACAGCAAACATAAATTACACAAACAAATTCTGAAGGTAATTACAAGTAGAAATCAAAACAAAAATTTTAAAAACAGGCAACATCAACAAACAACATTAAAGGAAGATGGTGGGTGATGTTATGAAATAAAAATAATAATAAAAATAAGAATGCGGTACAAATACATTTGTTAAAAGACATTTATATGGCCTCTATCAGTGAAAAAAATTTCAGTACATTCGGTTAATAACAATACGAATGTGATTTGTTTTTCTTTAAGACGAGTATACTCGACTTTATGCGAAACATTTACGTTTTACTCGACATAAACAGTATATATATATTCACTGCTCGATCACAACTGGCTTCCATTTTGTCACTGCTTGTCTTAGTTCGGTAACACGGAAAGTTGTATGGCTAGTTCAAGTCTTCTCGTTTTTTTGCACAAAAGGGTCGGTCGGGCATTTTTTTCTGGTGAATGTTCCTTAATCACTAGACAAATTTTTGCAGAATGCTCTTCTTGTTAAATTGTGCGTAACTGTTCGGTATCTTTATATGAAAAGCGCGATATGCCAACCAACCCAACGCAACCTTCCTGTTGACAATTTGCTACCTTCCACAGATTAAATCGTTTTACCAGTCTGTACTTTCTAGTTACTCTACCAAATAAAAGTTTCTAAGTTGATACTACCAACGAAACCATTCCTATAACTTAGCGTACAGTAGTTCCTCTTGTTGATTCTGAAGGCAGTCGTCCTTCTGCTTAGTATCGCAAATTTTATCACCGTCACTTGTCTCTAAGCTGGAAAACTTTACATAAATATACTATACTTCAGCCTAAACAGTTTTATTAAATTTGAAGAATTCTATATTCACTGTCTGTGCTGCCTTACAGGTCAGAAGTATGGGTTCCGATAAATAATTTTCTTTATCACAGGATCTTCATACTGCTTTCGAGACGATCCCCCGACTGAACAAGTGTACTTTGAATCTTCAGTGCCCTGTCTAAAGGACGATTACTAAACTCAGATTATTTCCGGAGACTCTCAAGCATGATTAGAATCTCCTGTTATTATCCCATAACATACAGAGAAAAACATTTGCCTTTTTTATATTCCCTTACAATGAGTACAGACTTTCAAACATTTCTTTCCATCTAACTGAAATGTTCAGCTGCCAGCTCTTGGCAGTAAATTCCTAAGTATTCTGCGACCCATCAGAGTGTTTATCCCTATCCTAGCTTCCCGAGGTGGTCATATTTTTATTGAATTCCAATAAAAGTTAATGGCGGCCTAACTGTTACATAGTATTGCAATGTTCCATTCTTTATACTTTATGTTCGACTTCAATTGAGCAAAACTTTTTATTGGATTCTGCTTGGAAGTTACCTGCGAGCATTCACATTGACTCATAATATCTGATCTGTATACTACAGAATGGCCCACATTTGAAAGACTATGTAGTCTCCAAATTTCACTATTCATTCCTATCACTCAGCCTCTGCGAAATATATCCCACAATCAAAATAGTCCGGTTTCTGTCTAGGGGACAGTTAATTAAGGCAAGAGCATTTCGAATCGAAAGTGTTGAGGAAAATAAGCAGTCTTGCTTTTCTCTAGACATAGTTCTAAATTATTAAATTTTCTTCATTCTATACGGTAAGCTTTATGCGGCTGAAATGTGTACACTTTCCACCGTTTAAGTAATTTTGGACGACATTTCGCCATCTAGGAGTAGAAGAAGGCTTAACATCACTACTTGAATGAAGACCAAATAATGGTCTCATTGTGATAATGTATAGGGTTCGGCGTAATGTGAATGGTGGACTTACCAGGTCTGCAACTGCAATCAGTGTTTTGACGAATGGCACCAGTCGTTCACATAATACATTCGTAAGGATCTTATATGCGACATGAGTACTTGGCAAATATAGTAGGGTGTCGATTTGAAGTCGCCGTTGTGCAGTAGGTAGTGTGTTGGCTTATTAGATTTAAAGCCAGGGTTCGAGCCCCAGGCCAGACATCAAACAAAATACAAAAAGTATTTTATCAGCGTGTAGACGCGCCTATGACATACACTCAGCCACAAAAGTATACATACGGTTAACAAATTTCAGAAATTCGTTTTCGTTGAAAATATTTATAATTCTCTGACATCTTTTTTCGTTTTTAAGACGGTCTTTTGCATTGGTTCAGAAATTTGTGAAATTTGTAAATTGGATGCTTACCTTTGTGAGCCTGTGCAGGGCCACAATTCAGTTCAATTTAAAAAACATTTTAACCACTGCAAAACACCGTCTTAACATCAAGGAAACTATAAAGATTTTCAACGAAAACGGATTAATTAAAAAATTTCTGAAATTTTTTAACCGTATGTATAATTTAGTAACTGTGTGTGAGTGTTGTTGGTTTGTTGGTCTGTTCGTGGTGAAGTAATAACGCTGAGCATTCTCTATTTTTTTGCAATGTCAATCTATTTTACATTGATAAACTGACACGTACGTACGTAATTGGTCATTACAACCCTTCAGTCAGGATTACGACATAGTTTCTCACAACACTTATGTTGTGTGCTTTAATTTTATTAAATTAATTTAATTTGTATTTATTTTAATGGGATAATCAGTGGAATCATTATAAGTTGCATCCGAATAAGTTGTGGAAAAGAAGTTGGCAAATAAATTGCTTATAATGCTGTCATCACTAGATTCAATCTGCTGAAATCCCATAGAAGATGGAAAACCAGTTACTTTTTTCTTTGAATTAACAAATTTAAAAAACGATTTTGGATTACGCTTAAAATTGTATTTCATTGTATTTACATATTTATCGTAACATGATTTATCAAGTATTGTGTATTCCGCCAGGGTAACAGAATATCTTATATAATCCATATAACAACCAGATTGTTTAAACAATATATAGTATTTATTCTCCTTATTTTTCACACGAGCCAGTTGTTTATTATTCCATGGATGACCGGATAATTGTCTAGATATTTGCTTTGGAACACAACACAACAGATCAAATCGTTTTACCTTTCTGTACTTTCTAGTTACTACGCCAAATAAAAGTTTGGAAATACGAAACCATTCCTCCAACTTAGCGCACAGTAGTTCTTCTTATTGATTCTGAAGGCAGTCGTCATTCTTTTTGGTATCGCAAAATTGTATCACCATCAGTTTTCTCTAAGCTAGAAAACTTTTCATCTACGTCAGCCTCAACGGTTTTATTCAATTCAATTGCGTCCACTATCTGTGCTGCCTTACAGGTTATAAGTATTCTGTGACCCAGCAGAGTGTTTACCGTATCCAGTTGATTTCGCTTCCCCAGGTGGTCATATTTTAATTTTATTTATAGTACGTAGTATTGCTATGTTCTATTCTTTTCACTTTATGTTCAGCTTGAATTGAGCAAAACTTTTTATCGGATTCTACTTGGATGCTACCAGCGACTATTCACATTGACTCATAATATCTGATCCGTATAATACAGAATGGCCCTCTTGGAAAAGGCTATGTGGCCTGCAAATTTCCTATCACTCAGTCTCTGCGAAATATATCCCACAATAAAAATGGTCCGATTTCTGTTTCGAATCCATAGTGTTGGGGAAACATGTATATATGTATGTATATATATATGTATGTGTATACGAGTATATATGAATATATCTAAAAAGCAGTCAACTTAATTTTCAAACCATTTTTCATTGTTTTCTTTTAGTAATTATTTTATCACTCGTAATAACTGGCTAGAAAATATTATTTCATCCTATTTTGATGAGGAATCCCTGAAGAACTCATTACTAAAAACAACTCTTTCAACTCGCGGGTTTACTGAAATGTAAAACATACTCAAAGAACTTCTTAAAACTGATAAGTAGCTACTGAATGCTCGTAATAATAATCTTTTAAAATAAAATCAATTTAAATTGGATGCCACTGCATGGTCTGATAGTGTGGTGGATAATGTGATAGACTATTAGCGTGAGAGGCCTTAGTTCGATGCCAACTAGAGACTCTCGCCTGTTACATTTTACCGAGCATATGGGTGAAGTTATAATATATCCAGACATGCACTTATATTGAATAAATCGCAATAAACGGCGTTATTGATCTCAATATTTCATACAAAATTTTTAATTAATTATTGCTCAATAAATTCATAAATTGTTATAATATTGATTAAAACTTTAAACACAGCACTGTCATAAGTACGTTCAGTGAGCATATTACAATTTTTCGAACGCTTTCTATTGATATTTGACAACTCAAATATAAACAACGACAAACAAAAAAAAAAACAATGTTGTTGAAACAACCAGCTGTTTTGTTTACCAGCCGTCAAATGAATATTGAATAAGCAGCTGAACTGCGTATATTATTATCCCTGAACACTTAAAATATTGGTAATCAGTAAACCAAATATTGATTCAATAAAAGTTCATGTCTGAACATAGTATTACGCAGCTCGTATATAATTAAATATAATTTCTAATTGTATTGTAATTAATTGATAAATAAATAAAATAAATTGTGCGGAATATCATAATTATGACAATTAGCAAAAATTCAATTTACAGCTTTTGTTGTCAACCTACAAGGGTTTATAAGAGTTCATTCAAATTCACTCTTTATCAATATCTTGTGTTATTTCCGATAAAGAATTCAAACACTTTAAAAGACGTTTGGTAGACCGATAGCTCTACTACTGTTAATTCTTAAATACTGTTCTCTATCATAAAATTTAAATTTCTTATTAATACTTTCTTTTACAATATTTGCATAAGGGAACAATGATGGAAGTCGTCATAGTCGTATATATATGCATATTCTGAACATGAAAGTTCTCTTCAAAATCAATCTGGACTCTAATTATAGGTCAAATAAAGAGCTGTAAGTAAGAGCTGTTGGTAGAATCCCTTTCAATTTGACTTTGTTCTTCGTTAAATGTTCGACATGAAAGAAATCCTCATATAGAGATATCATAGGGTCTTTTTAAGCGATTATTATTTTAAGTGCAAATAAAACAAAGACTCAATAAATAACAACAAATTTGTCAAATGTAGCTTCAATGAAATGGCCGTTGTCAATTGCCAAAATTTGAAAGTCCTTGTTAGAAGACAATACAGAACAGAAATATAATGACTAATTGATAAATTGCCATGTCACCAAAATTATGGTGATTTTGAATAACAAAAGAGTTTTAGAATCTTATTAATTGGCAACAAATCACCGCGTATAACAACACGGTCTTTGTCGGACCAATACTAAAGTGGTCCCCATTATAAAGTAGTCCCCATTTTAAAGTAGTTTCTATACTAAAGTAGATCGAAAATAGGTACATAATTGCATAGCGAAAGTCTTAATTGAAAATAATAAGGGCCTTATCAAGCCGTAGGTATTGTAGGCTACAATATTATAGGGTAAGACGAAAATCAAAATATTTATGGTTTTCGCTACCTGCATGGAGCTAAAAACAAAAATATTACGTGGAATGCTGAAAATAGGCAATAAATGTTGTGTGTATACTTAAAACAAAACAGGCAGAACTTACATATCGTCATCAAAAAATGCAAAAAGAATCATTAAAACCACTTTTTATGTTTTTTACAAGAGAAAAGAAAAACGAAAATCGAAAACTACAAAATTTGATTTGCCATTTTAGACGACTATATGTGTGTATATATCAGGAAAATCTATAATTGTTACAGCTCATGACTCATGAAATGCCTGATGATAGAATCTTTAGATATTAATCTTGAATTTCATAAACTAAAGCATGCATTAACATTAAATTTTTTCTACATTTTCCCCCTCCCCATATATACGTTTCTCCCTCCTCCTGCTATATTTTACTCTTTAAACTCTGACTTATAGTTACCCATATCAACTTAAAAGCAACTACAACCATAAGAGTTCATTAAAATATTGAATGATATTTGACCGTATATAATAAGCGTACATGAATTGAGAGAACGATGAGACAATATCTTACTCTCCTAACACAATTTGTAAGAAATGAACATAAAAATGAGAAATGTTTTCATATTCTTTTTCAAGCCTTCTGTATATTTTGTTTTTATTTTGCGCCGTACGACTACCCACTTTGTATTTTCTCTCAATGTCATATGCGCTCATCAGAAGATATTGAGTTAACATGATATTAACCACACTCTTCTAAACAGAACTTTAACATATTGTATGTAAAGTCTTGCCGCTCATCAGAAGATATTGAGTTAACATGATATTAACCACACTCTTCTAAACAGAACTGAATTATTAACTTTGCATACCTGTATTATGTGATGATTTTGTAGCACACGCTATTTCACTTGCTTGTCAAACAAAATTGAGTGTTTTTGTTTGTGTTTTCCATGCAAACAGGCAAGTGAAATAGACTGTGTTACAAAAACATCACATTAATATAGAGAGAGATGGTTTTGCAAACGCGAAGACTGTTCGTGTTTTCTTTCAATGCCGAATGCTCTCCTAAGTTTACACTATACAATGCGCCCTCTTCTGCGCGAAAAACGGCCTTAAGTAGTTTCACAATGAACCAGTAGAGTCAACTCGAAAAGTCAAAAATATAACTCGGCTCTCTTTTATACTCTTCATGAAGGAGATGAATACCATACGTATTCAAATATTGTACGCTCAGTTATGGCTTACGAGGTACTTTAAAAAGGTCTAACGGAAGGCACAACAGGTAAACGACGCTTGTTTGTATTCGCTTATGCTCACAAACGAGCGAAGAGACAGAGCCAAATTAACAATTATATTTATCACTTGTCCTGAGTATAAAACCGCGAATTTAACAGGATAAGTTATCATAACTGTGACAACCACTGAGCTATAAGGTCATCTGTTTAATACTCTTCATCAAAGAGGGCGAAGTATTGACAATTACATTTAACATCTGTCTTAAGTATTGAGTGAGTTACGCCAATTTACGTATATAAACCCGAATTCAACAGGGCAGGTTATCACTACCGCGACAATTGCTCAACAAGTTAAACGAATAATTATGTCTGAAGGAACAGAAAGCACGCACAACGTTGTAAGTTATTCAAATAAAAAGAAAAATTAATTGATCTTTAATAAAAATGTTTGATGAAAATGTTTTTGATTAATTTTTTTAATATTTTTTCTTTATTTTTTAATTACAGCACATACGCAAGAAGCGTCTTTTTGATTCCCTTAACGAATCTTCCAAATTAAATAAATGTGGCCTGAATCAACAGGATGCCAGTGACGAACCAGCGTTTGTATTGGTATCCTTTGATGAAAATGAAGTAAAGAACACAATGATTGGCAATACAAATAAAAATGTTTCGGTGGATAATAAAATGGAAGCTATCTGCAAAGTGGCAGAATATTTACATAAAAATTTCGAGATGATATCTTGCAACAGTGGAACTGAGTCCTGTCAAGAACTACAAGCTGACAACGCAATGCAATTAACAAGCCATGTTAAATTCGAACTTAATACCACTAAAGATGCAATGGAGAACATGATGACTACCGATACAGAAAAATTCGCTTTATTCGATAATCTATCGGAAGCAACAGACAATGTGGCAGCATATTTAAATGACAACTTTCAGAATATATCTTGGAATGTCGACAACAAGCCTCGCGCAAAAGTAAAATCTAATATAAATAAAAGCGACATAGAAAAATTGAAAAGATATGTAGAACACTTGGAGAATGTGAAACGAATTAAAATGGAAAACTCGAGAAAAACGGTAAATGCTACAATTCAGTTTCTGATATTTTTAGAAAAGCTAGAGCAACAGGAAGAATTACAAGAAAACCAAAATATTAACAAAGACGAAAGTGATGATAAAAAATATTTTAAAATGCTTGTAACAGAGAACGACAACAAAAATGACATCCCACAAGCGCATAATCAAAATGAAGACGTAAGCAAATCACCCGAGTACAAAGAGCAACACAGAATGGTAGCGCCTTATAATGATTTTAATAATTTCGAACTGCAATATAATAAGAAGAACAATCTACCCCACTGCTCAAAAAGTCTGGAAGAAGAAATAAATATTATGAAAAATGAATTTGAAAACCCTAAAATCCAATTAGAACAACCACAAATAGAAAACATATCCCTACCATCTTCCACCAGTGATGAATACCCGCCCCAAATGCAAATTGAAAACAGATTTGAAGCTGATGCAAATGGTATGGTTTGCATTGGACCGAATGGCACTATTGTCAATAGAATAACTTTAGAATCCATCAACTGGTCCCTGACAGGAGCCGCTGTAACACGAAGAATTCTAGTGGAAATCTTTGGTCGTGAAACTTTGGCTGCTTGCAATCTAACGGGTAAGCCTTCGCCTGCCTTTGTAGATTGTAATAAACCAGTGAAAAGCCAATTGGACCCCATTGTAGTTGCGGATATCATTCATTTAATGGGGGAGCAGAAAGGCCTAACCCCGAAGGAGGTGCGTAATGCAATAACCACAAAATGCGCCGATGAAAATAAAATGCTTAGGATGAAGGAAAAAAGCGACAAAGTATTGCAGAGCGAAATATGACTTGAGGACCGCATTTCTAATTTTTCAGTTTAAGTTTTTTTCTTTTTGTTCATTAATGTTTTTATAAATAAGATGTACCAAATGTATGTAATGTTATGTAATATATAATAGTCTATTGAATATTTTCGTTTAATAAAAATTTATTGTTTCTTAATAAAAATTTTTAAGTCGATTCAATTTATATTTGTATCGGATATGTGTCGGTTTGCATAGATAACCACTAATGGACCACTAATGGGTAACTAAACATTATGGGCAAGCATAGCGACTTTTTGTGGGTACCATTAGAGAATGAACACGAATACACAAAAACCCAAACGCGAGCTAAAACTCGATGGTGAGCGCAAATCGTCCACACCCTATGAACGTAAACACTATATAAGGCGAACTCCTGCGAACGCAACAGCGACGTCCTCCACGTCTAAAGGTGCCTCCAGTTTGGTGGCCAAAGCCGACTTCAAAGCGAGTAATACCCTCTTGTCAATGGCTAACAAGCTTAGGGCATACAAAAGTTAACAAATTTCAGAAATTGTTTAACCAATCCGTTTTCGTTGAAAATATTTATAATTGTTTGACATCTTTCTTCGATTTTAAGACGGTCTTTTGTTTTGGATCAGAAATTTGTGAAATTTGTTAATCGGAAGCATACGTTTGTGGGCCACAATTCAGTTCAATTTCAAAAAATTTTTAACCAATGCAAAAGACCGTCTTAACATCAAGGAAACTGTAAAGATTTTCAACGAAAACGGATTAGTTAAAAAATTTCTGAAATTTTTGAAACATGAGTGATGCCTGATTACTTCTTGACTGCGTTAAAAATACACATTGACGATATTTTGAAATAGAATACATTTGGTCAATTCACACAAGCAAGTATTCATTGTATTGTTGGAAGAACATACAACAGTGTATGATTATTGTTGATATTTTTCATATAAAAATTCGATACACTTATACACATTTTTTCCATATGTTTTTAAAAATTGTATTGGTTTCGTGCTATCAAATTGTGTGAATGAAAAAAATATGTATATGTTTTCATATGTTTTTAAAAAGTTGTGTTGGTTTCGGGCTATGAAATTGTTTAAATGAAACGAGATACACAATACAGCATAGCATTGAGCGTTTACAAACAAACAAATGTATTCAATACAACATACACGATACAAAGTCGTGTGAATTGCCCAATTGTATATATTTTGTACAGCGGCATTATGTAACGTCGATACTTTGTTCAAACACAAAGCAACTAACATTTGGAAGGCAGCCTTTTAGTTATTTTTAATTGCAAACTTAGAATTCACGATAAATAAACATACGTATATAAAGGGTGTTTTTTATAGAGGTATAGAACTTTAAGTTGGCATTACTTTTCAAGATGGCGACCGATTTAACAGCTGTCAAGTGATTTATTCTCAGTTTGGTTTGGCAATTCATCATGAATAGACTCATGCCTGAACAACGCTTGCAAATAGTGCAATTTTATTTCGAAAATAATGGTTCTGTGCGGAAAACGGAAAACGATTTTCATAAGCAAATTTTGTTTAGCGATGAAGCGCACTTCTGGTTGAATGGCTTCGTCAACAAACAAAACTGTCGCATTTGGAGTGAAGGTAATCCTCAAGTGTATGTGGAAACACCGTTACATCCAGAAAAACTGACTGTTTGGTGCGCTTTATGGGCTGGTGGAATCATTGGTCCGTATTTTTTCAAAAACGATGGTGGCCAGAACGTTACAGTCAATGGTGATCGGTATATGAATATGAATATGAATGGTTATATATATGAATAACCATGATGTCCAGGAGATGTGGTTTCAACAAGACGGCGCAACATGTCACACAGCTCGTGCCACAATAGATTTATTGAAAGACACGTTTGGTGACCGCCTAATTTCACGTTTTGGACCTGTGAATTGCCCTCCAAGATCTTGTAATTTAACACCGCTAGACTACTTTCTGTGGGGCTATGTAAAGTCATTGGTCTATGTGGTAAAGCCACAAACGCTTGACCATTTGGAAGACAACATTCGCCGTATTATTGCCGATATACGGCTACAAATGTTGGAAAAAGTCATCGAAAATTGGACGCCCAGATTGGACTACATCCGCGCCAGCCGTGGCGGTCATATGCCAGAAATCATATTTAAAATGTAATGCCACAAGATTATCTTTCGGATAAATAAAATTCATGTCAATCGAATAATCCTTCGTTGTTTTATTGCAACTTTAAGTTCTATACCTCTATAAAAAACACCCTATATAAGTAAAGGGTGGAAATCAATTTTATTTATCCGAAAGATAATCTTGTGGCATTACATTTTAAATATGATTTCTGGCATATGACCGCTATGGCTGGCGCGGATGTAGTCCAATCTGAATGTCCAATTTTCGATGACTTTTTCCAACATTTGTGGCCGTATATCGGCAATAATACGGCGAATGTTGTCTTCCAAATGGTCAAGCGTTTGTGGCTTTACCGCATAGACCAATGACTTTACATAGCCCCACAGAAAGTAGTCTAGCGGTGTTGAATCACAAGATCTTGGAGGCCAATTCACAGGTCCAAAACGTGAAATTAGGCGGTCACCAAACGTGTCTTTCAATAAATCTATTGTGGCACGAGCTGTGTGACATGTTGCGCCGTCTTGTTGAAACCACATCTCCTGGACATCATGGTTATTCAATTCAGGAATGAAAAAGTTAGTAATCATGGCTCTATACCGATCACCATTGACTGTAACGTTCTGGCCACCATCGTTTTTGAAAAAGTACGGACCAATGATTCCACCAGCCCATACGCACACCAAACAGTCAGTTTTTCTGGATGTAACGGCGTTTCCACATACACTTGAGGATTACCTTCACTCCAAATGCGGCAGTTTTGTTTGTTGACGTAGCCATTCAACCAGAAGTGCGCTTCATCGCTAAACAAAATTCGCTTATGAAAATCGGGAACAACGGTAATCTCGTTTTGGGCCCATTCGACGAATCTACGCCTTACTTGATCATCGTTTGGCTTCAATTCTTGCACGAGTTGGATTTTGTAAGCACGCAAACCAAGATCCTTCCGCAAAATCTTCCATAAAGTGGATGGACACAGATCCAATTCCTGTGCTCGATGGCGGATGGACTCATTCGGGTCTTCCTCAATACTACGCTCTACAGCAGCAATAGCTTCTTCTGTACGCACCGTACAGCGTCTCTGGGGATGCGAGTTATCAATAAGAGTAAACGTGGTGCGAAAACGTTCCATGGTTAATCGAATTAACTCTGATGGACGATTTTGTCGACGATAAAATGGACGTAGTGCGCGATACGTTTTCCGCACAGAACCATTATTTTCGAAATAAAATTGCACTATTTGCAAGCGTTGTTCATGAATTGCCAAATCAAACTGAGAATAAATCACTTGACAGCTGTTAAATCGGTCGCCATCTTGAAAACTAATGCCAACTTAAAGTTCTATACCTCTATAAAAACACCCTTTATATATATATTCACTGCTCCATCACAACTGGCTTCCATTTTGTCACTGCTTGTCTTAGTTCGATAACGCGGAAAGACGTACGGCTTGTTGAAGATATTCCGTTCTTCTGAACAGTGGTGTAGGGCATCTGTTTCTCGTGAATCACCAGACAACTTGCCAGGTGCTCTTCATGTTAAATTATGGGTAGATGTCCGGTAATATATTATGAATCGTGGGATACGCTTTATTTATTTATTTATTTTATTTTATTTGCCTATGGAAATATTCCTTGTAGGCAATTTAGTAAAGTTACAAAATATCAATTTTAAAAAACTATGAATTTAAATATATAATTAGATTATTTTTTATAACATTATTTGCACATTCTCCTTATTGGATCAGCACCAGCGTAATTGGATCTAAAAAATTGTATTGATAATGGGGAAAAATGACGTGACGGACGTTGGGGAACATTAAACGTGATATTATGGATTAAAAAAGTGGAGCCTATATCACCAGTAATTACATTGAATATGAACGAGATATTTAACATAGTTCTGCGGCTTTTAAGTGTCGGAAGTTTAAATAATGCTAGTCTGGCAGAATAAGAAGGTAAACTTGTAGGATTAAAATTCAGTCCTCGGAGACAAAACATCAAAAATTGCTTTTGTACAGATTCGATGACGTCGGAATATTTTTTATATAGAGGATCCCATATTATGGAACCATACTCGAGTATAGGCCTTACAAGAGATGTGTAGAGCAATTTAGTAACATAAGGATCGTTAAATTCTTTTGCCCACCGTTTTATAAAACCAAGTACGCTTCTAGCTTTATTTACTGTCATAGTTATGTGCGGAATAAAATTTAGTTTGGGATCCAGTAGAACTCCTAGATCCAGGAAGTTATCTACAAGCTCAAGCTCGTATCCATCAAAAGCATAGTTTGCAGGAATCGGATTCTTTCTTACAAATCTCATGTATTTACATTTTTTGATATTAAGCTGCATTAGATTTATATTGAAGAAGTTTCTGATCGGAACTTTGGCGATAACTCAAGAAAATTTTTACGTCATCAGCGTACATTAGGATATTGGAATAGTGAATCATATCAGGTAAGTCGTTAATAAACAATGAAAACAGAAGCGGTCCAAGATGGCTACCCAGAGGTACCCCAGAAAGGACATCAATACTTCTGGAGCAGCAGTTTTTAAAAAGTACGGTTTGTTTTCTGTTCGTTAAACTTTTTATTGGATTCTGCTTGGAAGTTACCAGCGAGCATTCACACATACATACATACATAATTGGCCATTACAACCCTTCAGTCAGGATTACGGCCTAGCTTCTCACACCACTCATGTTGTGTGCGTTAATTTTATACGTGAGTGGCGGGACCTACAGTTTAACGTCGACTCCGAACGACAGATTTTTGAGAAACTTTTCATGGCAATTTTATTTACTCTCAGAGTTTTTGCCAGAAATCTGCTGAGAGGAAGTCGCCGAAGAAATATTTTTTTTTTTTTCATATTTCAATTTTGATGTCTGACCTGGGATACGAACCCGGGCTTTACGAATAGTAAGCCAACACACTACCTACTACACCACGGCGACTCCATTCAGCATTCACAACGACTCCTAATATCTGATCTGTATACTACAGAATGGCCCACATTTAAAAGACTATGTAGTTTCCAAATTTCACTATTCGTTCCTATCACTCATCCTCTGCGAAATATATCCCACAATCAAAATGGTCCGGTTTCTGTCTAGGGGACAGTTAATTAAGGCGAGAGCATTTCGAATCAAAAGTGTTGAGGAAAATAAGCAGTCTTGCTTTACTCTAGACATAGTTCTAAATTATTAAATTTTCTTCATTCTAAACTGTAAGCTTTATGCGGCTGTATGTGTACACTTTCTACCGTTTAAGTAATTTTCTACCGTTTAAGACATTTCGCTATCTAGGAGTAGAAGAAGGCTTGACATCACTACCTGAGTGAAGACCAAATAATGGTCTCATTGTGATGATGTAATAGGGTTTGCCGTAATGTGAATGGTGGACTTACCAGGTCTGGAACTGCAATCAGTGTTTTGACGAAGGGTACCAGTCGTTCACATAATACATTCGTAAGGATCTTATATGTGACATGAGTACTTGGCAAATATAGTAAGGTGTCGATTTGAAGTCGCCGTTGTTCAGTAGGTAGTGTGTTGGCTTATTAGATGTAAAGCCAGGGTTCGAGTCCCAGGCCAGACATCAAAACAAGATACAAAAAGTATTCCCTCAGAGTCTTCTTCGCAGCAGATTTCTGGCAAAAACTCTCAGAGTAAATAAAAATTGCCATGAAAAGTTTCTCAAAAAACTGTCGTTCGGAGTCACTTACAAATAACTGATTTGAAATTATCAGAAAACTCAGAAACTGTACTTCTTTTTCAGTTGAGTCACCAACATTTTTAAATTTTTAATCTCTTTTATTATATTGACAGCACTATCCTCTTCATTGTACCCACCAAGTTCCTAAGTTGGCTACAGCTACATCGGTCGTCTTGTATTTATGTAGTGGTATACCCATGAAAATAAAAGTTTTCATGTGTCACAAGTGTTTATGACTCAGGTTCATTTTGTGATCAGAATATTATACATCAATAAATATAATTCCAGAATTTGTTGCAAATAGCTGTCAAAAATAATTTTAAAGCTGCCAATGCATGCTTGAAAATGTACGGTTTGTGAGCATCATTGTATCGTACATCTTCTATGACGATGAAAATAGCAACTTTACAGCTTTAAGAGCATGTTACTGTGCGAGACACGCCCTTACATAGCTGTATTGAGTAGCCAATTTAGCCGCCAGTAGCACGCAATTTTTGTGTGGATATGTAAAATTTCTTGTGTATGGAACGAGTTAGCAATCATTACACCTCTGGAAGACAACATTACAGATGCCATTGGTAGATTATATCCCGATATGACAGAAAAGTATGTCAGAATTGGAGCTCTAGGACCGATAAAAATTATATATATATATATATATATATATATGTATATCAAATAAATATTTCCTTACTTTTTGCAAATTTCCTGTATTTCTTTCATATTTCAATCAAGATACACGTTCCAACATAAGCTAATTAGACACGGCTTATAATGAAACAACACAAAAAAGGCAACGATGTTGAATCTCATGATTTTGGGTGCCAATTGATCTAGTCAAATAAGTAAAATTATTCTTTCTGGAAAATACTGATCAGGAGCCAAAACGTCGCTCTCGTGATCGAATGACTTTAGTCGAAATTCTATTACTTGAGATCGCCGCATTCGTTATCGAATAACTTGTATCGAAATTTTAAATTGTGGCATTCGATAACGAGTAACTATCAAATGCCTTCTCTCCAAATGTCATTCGATAGGTTAACAGTTGTCGAAAACATAAATAATTTATTTTTAAAAAACTAAAAACTAATTGAATTTTGATCTTTTTGTACTAAATTATAATATTTATTATTTATATTTAAAATTAAAAATGTATTTATACATATTAAACTTATTTTTAGCAATAAAAAATATATTTGTTTCCTAGGACAAATGTAAACAAAATTAATGGCAAACAAAAGGAATTAATTGCCCAATTTATGATGGGCCATCCCAATTTGGCAAAAAATATAATACCAAATTCTGCGCAAGGTAAGACATTTTTAAATAGGTTATGGAATGAACTTACGGACCGTTTGAACTCTTATGGTCCACCAGTGAAAAAGGCGGTAATGTGCCGGAAAGTATGTCAACTTTTTATCATATTTTATAGTCTCAATAAAATTTATTTTTAATTTTTTAGGTTTTTGCAGACCAAAAACATAACGCTAAAAAGAAACTATCCTTCAACAAAGAGTCCAAGAAAAAAACCGGAGGAGGATAATACGAGTAATTGGTGCTATCACCAGCAGAAGAACAAATAATTCAAGCTGCAGGAATTGAAGCTGCTGTTGAAGGCGTCCCTTCTGTTAAATCATTCGGTGCACCAAAAACCGTAAATCTGGCAATTGCCAATGAGGAACAAAGTTTAAGTGCTTTGTTAGAAGAAAGTATGGAATATGACAAAGATAATGGTATGGGAACGAGCGGAAATTCTCAAGAATCTGAAAATATGGATAACCAAACGTCAAGAATAAAGAAAGTAAACTCCAAGTCCGAAACTAAATTAAATCTTTTAACATCAAGTCTTTCCAACACCGAAAAATACCATTTTGATTTGTGTTCAAAACTGGAACCTCATAAAACTAAAAGAAAAATCTCTCAAACTTAGAGAAGAAGTGCACTCTGTTAATATGGCAACAAAAAATTTGGATTTTCAAATTAAAAGTATTAAACTTGAATTGCTAAAAAAGAAACAGGCACATTTTATATGATTGCATAATGTATATAAGAAAGTACAAATAATTTTAGTTTGTTTACTATTAATTTTTTATTCTAATATTTAATTTGAAATGAATTCAATTTATGATTTGTTAATACAAAAACTTGTTATGTAGCATAATAAAGGAAATCATTTTATTCTTCCCTTAATGTTAATTTTATATGATCCCTTATCTTATTCTCAGTTTTTGTTAGGTTGGTTTCATTTTTAAGATCAGAAGTTCGCTGGACAGGTTCTGCCACTGTTACATTTGTGTAACTAGGCACTTTGAAGTTGATACATACGTTATGTAACGCTGCGCATACATTTCCAAACGATTCCATTTTTTTCGCACTGTTTGTCATTAATTAGTATTTTCCAGCGCGCTTTCAGAATACCAATTGTTCTTTCTATAACACATCGCAGTAGTATGTTTATGGGGCTTCTCGACCAGTTTTTTCATACAAAATCTGGTGCATGCCTGCTTCTTCTTGTTCCTTTTATTTGTATTGCTTTTCAAACGAATGATTGGACGGACAGAATAAGTGTGTGCACGCGCACAAGATCAATAAGAATATTTCTTAATGTAAACAAATAAACAATTTTGGATGTGGTTTCGCTTAATTAATTTTTTTTGTTAGTGTGATATGTTTCCGTTATGTGTGTGTGTGTGTGTGTGTTTTTCTTGTGAACAAATGTGGGATAACGACACATAAACAATAGCAGCGCTTTGTTATAAATAATAACAGCGTGACTCCTTATCATTTCTTACTCTTAAGCATAAGATCAATAATAATATTATATTTTTAATGTAAACAAATTTTAAAACGCTGACTCAAGAATTATGCAGCTGTGTGCACGTTTACATCGTATACCTAAATATAAACATGATTGTGCATGTTCATTTTATTTGTGTTAATATGAGTATATATGAGTATATGTACTTAGAACAGCTCTTGTCTTTACAAGATCTTCTAACATTTTAGTATGGTAATTTTTAGACATTGTGCTAATTTTTTCATATTAATTTTGATCAGCATTGTATCTGGTCACGATCTGCTTCGTATCTGCTCACGATCTGCTTTGTATCTGCTCACGATCTGATTTATACCTGATCATGATCTGCTTGATGTCTTATGTCTATATCTTTTGAATTTGGGTACGCTGTATCGTGCTTTCTACAAGCAGCATCAAATAAATGTATTCCTTTGTCTCCTCTTGCTACTCGTTTTTGAACTTTTGTATCAGGTCCACAAAACTGATAACCAGGTAGATGTAAGTCAACAAGTAATTTGTTTAAGCTGTTTACAAAACCTCTTACAATCTTACACTAATTAGGTTTATTTTTTTTTTTTTTTTTGGTTTGACTGTAGTTTATAACCATTGTTTTCGTTACTTTCATACCTCTTCGTATGAAACACTATTCTAGCAAGCTATACAATCTGTACTAGCTATACTAGCAAGCTATACTAGCAAGCTGTATTAGCTATACTAGCTATACTAGCAAGCTGTACTAGCAAGCTATACAATTTATACTAGCTATACTAGCAAGCTGTACTAGCTGTACTAGCAAGCTGTACTAGCTATACTAGCAATCTGTACTAGCTATACTAGCAAGCTGTACTAGCTATACTAGCAAGCTATACAATCTATATTAGCTATACTAGCAAGCTACACTAGCAAGCTATACTAGCAAGGTATACTAGCAAGCTGTACTAGCTATACTAGCAAGCTGTACTAGCTATACCAGCAAGCTATACAATCTATACTAGCTATACTAGCAAGCTGTACTAGCTGTACTAGCAAGCTGTACTAGCTATACTAGCAAGCTATACTAGCAAGCTGTACTAGCTATACTAGCAAGCTATACAATCTATATTAGCTATACTAGCAAGCTACACTAGCAAGCTATACTAGCAAGGTATACTAGCAAGCTGTACTAGCTATACTAGCAAGCTGTACTAGCTATACTAGCAAGCTGTACTAGCTATACTAGCAAGCTGTACTAGCTATACTAGCAAGCTGTACTAGCTATACTAGCAAACTGTACTAGCTATACTAGCAAGCTGTACTAGCTATACTAGCAAGCTACACAATCTATACTAGCAAGCTATACTAGCTATAATAGCAAGCTGTACTAGCTATACTAGCAAGCTGTACTAGGTATACTAGCAAGCTATACTAGCTATACCAGCAATCTGTACTAGCTATACTAGCAAGCTACACAATCTATACTAGCAAGCTGTACTAGCTGTACTAGCAAGCTGTACTAGCTATACTAGCAATCTGTACTAGCTATACTAGCAAGCTATACAATCTGTACTAGGAAACTGTACTACCTATACTAGCTATACTAGCAAGCTGTACTAGCTATACTCGCAAGCTACACAATATATACTAGCAAGCTGTACTAGCAAGCTGTACTAGCTGTACTAGCAAGCTATACTAGCTATACTAGCAAGCTGTACTAGCTATACTAGCAAGCTACACAATCTATACTAGCAAGCTGTACTAGCTGTACTAGCAAGCTGTACTAGCTATACTAGCAATCTGTACTAGCTATAATAGCAAGCTATACAATATATACTAGCAAGCTGTACTAGCTATACTAGCAAGCTGTACTAGCTATACTAGCAAGCTATACAATCTATACTAGCTATACTAGCAAGCTATACTAGCAAGCTATACTAGCAAGCTATACTAGCAAGCTATACTAGCAAGCTGTACTAGCTATACTAGCAATCTGTACTAGCTATACTAGCTATTTTAGTAAGCTGTACTAGCTGTACTAGCTATACTAGCAAGCTATAAAATCTATACTAGCTATACTAGCAAGCTATACTAGCAAGCTATACTAGCAAGCTATACTAGCAAGCTATACAATCTATACTAGCTGTACTAGCAAGCTGTACTAGCTATACTAGCAAGCTATACAATCTATACTAGCTATACTAGCAAGCTATACTAGCAAGCTATACTAGCAAGCTATACTAGCAAGCTATACTAGCAAGCTATACTAGCAAGCTATACTAGCAAGCTATACTAGCAAGCTTTACAATCTATACTAGCTGTACTAGCAAGCTGTACTAGCTATACTAGCAAGCTATACAATCTATACTAGCTATACTAGCAAGCTATACTAGCAAGCTATTCAATCTATACTAGCTGTACTAGCAAGCTATACAATCTATACTAGCTATACTAGCAAGCTATACTAGCAAGCTATACAATCTATACTAGCTATACTAGCAAGCTATACTAGCAAGCTATTCAATCTATACTAGCTATACTAGCAAGCTATACTAGCTATACTAGCTATACTAGCAGGCTGTACTAGCTTTACTAGCAAGCTGTACTAGCTATACTAGCTATACTAGCAAGCTTTACTAGCAAGCTATACTAGCAAGCTATACTAGCAAGCTATACAATCTATACTAGCTGTACTAGCAAGCTGTACTAGCTATACTAGCAAGCTATACTAGCTATACTAGCAAGCTGTACTAGCTGTACTAGCAAGCTGTACTAGCTATACTAGCAAGCTACACAATCTATACTAGCAAGCTGTACTAGCTGTACTAGCAAGCTGTACTAGCTATACTAGCAAGCTGTACTAGCTATACTAGCAAGCTACACAATCTATACTAGCAAGCTATACTAGCTATACTAGCAAGCTGTACTAGCTGTACTAGCAAGCTGTACTAGCTATACTAGCAATCTGTACTAGCTATAATAGCAAGCTACACAATATATACTAGCAAGCTGTACTAGCTATACTAGCAAGCTGTACTAGCTATACTAGCAAGCTATACAATCTATACTAGCTATACTAGCAAGCTATACTAGCAAGCTATACTAGCAAGCTATACTAGCAAGCTATACTAGCAAGCTATACTAGCAAGCTATACAATCTATACTAGCTGTACTAGCAAGCTGTACTAGCTATACTAGCAAGCTATACTAGCTATACTAGCAAGCTGTACTAGCTGTACTAGCAAGCTGTACTAGCTATACTAGCAAGCTACACAATCTATACTAGCAAGCTGTACTAGCTGTACTAGCAAGCTGTACTAGCTATACTAGCAAGCTGTACTAGCTATACTAGCAAGCTACACAATCTATACTAGCAAGCTACACAATCTATACTAGCAAGCTGTACTAGCTGTACTAGCAAGCTGTACTAGCTATACTAGCAAGCTATACAATCTATACTAGCTATACTAGCAAGCTATACTAGCAAGCTATACTAGCAAGCTATACTAGCAAGCTATACTAGCAAGCTATACTAGCAAGCTATACAATCTATACTAGCTGTACTAGCAAGCTGTACTAGCTATACTAGCAAGCTATACTAGCTATACTAGCAAGCTTTACTAGCAAGCTATACTAGCAAGCTATACTAGCAAGCTATACAATCTATACTAGCTGTACTAGCAAGCTGTACTAGCTATACTAGCAAGCTATACTAGCTATACTAGCAAGCTGTACTAGCTGTACTAGCAAGCTGTACTAGCTATACTAGCAAGCTACACAATCTATACTAGCAAGCTGTACTAGCTATACTAGCAAGCTGTACTAGCTATACTAGCAAGCTATACAATCTATACTAGCTATACTAGCAAGCTATACTAGCAAGCTATACTAGCAAGCTATACTAGCAAGCTGTACTAGCTATACTAGCAATCTGTACTAGCTATACTAGCTATTTTAGTAAGCTGTACTAGCTGTACTAGCAAGCTGTACTAGCTATACTAGCAAGCTATACAATCTATACTAGCTATACTAGCAAGCTATACTAGCAAGCTATACTAGCAAGCTATACTAGCAAGCTATACTAGCAAGCTATACTAGCAAGCTATACAATCTATACTAGCTGTACTAGCAAGCTGTACTAGCTATACTAGCAAGCTATACTAGCTATACTAGCAAGCTTTACTAGCAAGCTATACTAGCAAGCTATACTAGCAAGCTATACAATCTATACTAGCTGTACTAGCAAGCTGTACTAGCTATACTAGCAAGCTATACTAGCTATACTAGCAAGCTGTACTAGCTGTACTAGCAAGCTGTACTAGCTATACTAGCAAGCTACACAATCTATACTAGCAAGCTGTACTAGCTGTACTAGCAAGCTGTACTAGCTATACTAGCAAGCTGTACTAGCTATACTAGCAAGCTACACAATCTATACTAGCAAGCTACACAATCTATACTAGCAAGCTGTACTAGCTGTACTAGCAAGCTGTACTAGCTATACTAGCAATCTGTACTAGCTATAATAGCAAGCTACACAATATATACTAGCAAGCTGTACTAGCTATACTAGCAAGCTGTACTAGCTATACTAGCAAGCTATACAATCTATACTAGCTATACTAGCAAGCTATACTAGCAAGCTATACTAGCAAGCTATACTAGCAAGCTATACTAGCAAGCTGTACTAGCTATACTAGCAATCTGTACTAGCTATACTAGCTATTTTAGTAAGCTGTACTAGCTGTACTAGCAAGCTGTACTAGCTATACTAGCAAGCTATACAATCTATACTAGCTATACTAGCAAGCTATACTAGCAAGCTATACTAGCAAGCTATACTAGCAAGCTATACTAGCAAGCTATACTAGCAAGCTATACAATCTATACTAGCTATACTAGCAAGCTATACTAGCAAGCTATTCAATCTATACTAGCTATACTAGCAAGCTGTACTAGCTATACTAGCTATACTAGCAAGCTGTACTAGCTATACTAGCAAGCTATACAATCTGTACTAGGAAACTGTACTAGCTATACTAGCAGCTATACCAGCTATATCAGCTATACCAGCCATTACAGCTATACCAGCTATATCAGCTATAACATCTATACCAGCTATATCAGCTATACCTGCTGTACCAGCTATACCACCCTGGTATACACCTGGTACATACCATACCTGGTATATACCATTCATGCCATACCTGGTATATACCATTCATGCCATACCTGGTATATACCAGGTACATACCAGGTATGTATCAGGTACATACCAGCTATACCAGGTATATACCAGATACATACAAGGTATATACCAGATACATACCAGGTATATACCAGGGTGGTACAGCTGGTACAGCAGGTATATCTAGTCTAATTGGTATAGCTAGTAGTCTAGCGGGTATAGTAGTCTAGCTGGTATAGCTGTTATGGCTAGTACAGCTATACTAGCAATCTGTACTAGCTATACTAGCAAGCTGTACTAGCTATACTAGCAAACTGTACTAGCTATACTAGCAAGCTGTACTAGCTATACTAGCAAGCTGTACTAGCTGTACTAGCAAGCTGTACTAGCTATACTAGCAATCTATACTAGCTATACTAGCAAGCTACACAATCTATACTAGCAAGCTGTACTAGCTATACTAGCAAGCTGTACTAGCTATACTAGCAAGCTGTACTAGCTATACTAGCAAGCTGTACTAGGTATACTAGCAAGCTATACTAGCTATACTAGCAAGCTGTACTAGCTATACTAGCAAGCTGTACTAGCTATACTAGCAATCTGTACTAGCTATACTAGCAATCTGTACTAGCTATACTAGCAAGCTATACAATCTATACTAGCTATACTAGCAAGCTATACAATCTATACTAGCTATACTAGCAAGCTGTACTAGCTATACTAGCAAGCTATACAATTTATACTAGCTATACTAGCAAGCTATACTAGCAGCTATACCAGCTATAACATCTATACCAGCTATATCAGCTATACCTGCTGTACCAGCTATACCACCCTGGTATACACCTGGTAAATACCATACCTGGTATATACCATACATACCATACCTGGTATATACCAGGTACATACCAGGTATGTATCAGGTACATACCAGCTATACCAGGTATATACCAGATACATACAAGGTATATACCAGATACATACCAGGTATATACCAGGGTGGTACAGCTGGTACAGCAGGTATATCTAGTCTAATTGGTATAGCTAGTAGTCTAGCGGGTATAGTAGTCTAGCTGGTATAGCTGTTATGGCTAGTACAGCTATACTAGCAATCTGTACTAGCTATACTAGCAAGCTGTACTAGCTATACTAGCAAACTGTACTAGCTATACTAGCAAGCTGTACTAGCTATACTAGCAAGCTGTACTAGCTGTACTAGCAAGCTGTACTAGCTATACTAGCAATCTATACTAGCTATACTAGCAAGCTACACAATCTATACTAGCAAGCTGTACTAGCTATACTAGCAAGCTGTACTAGCTATACTAGCAAGCTGTACTAGCTATACTAGCAAGCTGTACTAGGTATACTAGCAAGCTATACTAGCTATACTAGCAAGCTGTACTAGCTATACTAGCAAGCTGTACTAGCTATACTAGCAATCTGTACTAGCTATACTAGCAATCTGTACTAGCTATACTAGCAAGCTATACAATCTATACTAGCTATACTAGCAAGCTATACAATCTATACTAGCTATACTAGCAAGCTGTACTAGCTATACTAGCAAGCTATACAATTTATACTAGCTATACTAGCAAGCTATACTAGCAGCTATACCAGCTATAACATCTATACCAGCTATATCAGCTATACCTGCTGTACCAGCTATACCACCCTGGTATACACCTGGTAAATACCATACCTGGTATATACCATACATACCATACCTGGTATATACCAGGTACATACCAGGTATGTATCAGGTACATACCAGCTATACCAGGTATATACCAGATACATACAAGGTATATACCAGATACATACCAGGTATATACCAGGGTGGTACAGCTGGTACAGCAGGTATATCTAGTCTAATTGGTATAGCTAGTCTAGCGGGTATAGTAGTCTAGCTGGTATAGCTGTTATGGCTGGTATAGCTGATATAGCTAATACAGCTTGCTAGTATAGCTAGTATAGATTGTATAGCTTGCTAGTATACCTAGTACAGTTTGCTAGTATAGCTAGTACAGCTTGCTAGTATACCTAGTACAGCTTGCTAGTACAGCTAGTACAGCTTACTAAAATAGCTAGTATAGCTAGTACAGCTTGCTAGTATAGCTAGTACAGCTTGCTAGTATAGCTAGTACAGCTTGCTAGTATAGCTAGTATAGCTTGCTAGTATAGCTAGTATAGATTGTATAGCTTGCTAGTATAGCTAGTACAGCTTGCTAGTACAGCTAGTACAGCTTGCTAGTATAGCTAGTATAGCTTGCTAGTATAGCTAGTACAGCTTGCTAGTACAGCTAGTACAGCTTGCTAGTACAGCTAGTACAGCTTGCTAGTGTAGCTAGTACAGCTAGTACAGCTTGCTAGTACAGCTAGTACAGCTTGCTAGTATAGCTAGTATAGCTAGTGCAGCTTGCTAGTATAGCTAGTACAGCCTGCTAGTATAGCTAGTATAGCTAGTATAGCTTGCTAGTATACCTAGTACAGCTTGCTAGTATAGCTAGTACAGCTTGCTAGTATACCTAGTACAGCTTGCTAGTACAGCTAGTACAGCTTACTAAAATAGCTAGTATAGCTAGTACAGCTTGATAGTATAGCTAGTACAGCTTGCTAGTATAGCTAGTACAGCTTGCTAGTATAGATTATATAGCTTGCTAGTATAGCTAGTACAGATTGCTAGTATAGCTAGTACAGCTTGCTAGTATAGCTAGTACAGCTTGCTAGTATATATTGTGTAGCTTGCTATTATAGCTAGTACAGATTGCTAGTATAGCTTGTACAGCTTGCTAGTACAGCTAGTACAGCTTGCTAGTATAGATTGTGTAGCTTGCTAGTATAGCTAGTACAGCTTGCTAGTATAGCTAGTATAGCTTGCTAGTACAGCTAGTACAGCTTGCTAGTACAGCTTGCTAGTATAGATTGTGTAGCTTGCTAGTATAGCTAGTACAGCTTGCTAGTATAGCTAGTATAGGTAGTACAGTTTCATAGTACAGATTGTATAGCTTGCTAGTATAGCTAGTACAGATTGCTAGTATAGCTAGTACAGCTTGCTAGTATAGCTAGTACAGCTTGCTAGTATAGATTATATAGCTTGCTAGTATAGCTAGTACAGATTGCTAGTATAGCTAGTACAGCTTGCTAGTATAGCTAGTACAGCTTGCTAGTATATATTGTGTAGCTTGCTATTATAGCTAGTACAGATTGCTAGTATAGCTAGTACAGCTTGCTAGTATAGCTAGTACAGCTTGCTAGTATAGATTGTGTAGCTTGCTAGTATTTTTTTTTTTTTTTTTTTTTTTTTTTTCACGCCGAGGAGGGGCAAATGTACCTAACCGCACCATAGAGGAAGTCGTCACATCCTCCGTGTGTGGGGCCCTCACCCACTAAATCCCCCCCTCGTCTCATGGACTTGTTGTGCCCACTCCGGAACTACGGTGGTATTACTTCGGAGTGGAGTCCCTTTGGCTCTTTGGCCCCTGCATGTTCATATCCGCGTCCGGATTGCGTGTTGAAAGTTGAAGAGACATCTAAGCGTCTCCACTATTCCTTTCCTCCAGATCTTTACTTCGAATTTCGATTGACACGTGTGCCAGTTTCATCTATTCCGGCGTGCCCACATGTTCTGCAGCCTCAAGATCCCTCTTCTTCAGTTTTAGAATCCTCTCCACGTAATTCGCCACTGAGGTCCAGTTTTCTCTACTCGCGATCATAACCCCGACAATGTTACCGGGCGTGATCGTCCCAACTATCGACGTCAGTGCCGAGCGATAGCTCTGCCAGCGTGCACACTCGAAAACGGTGTGCTCTGCGTCATCAATTATCTCACCTTCCTCGTAGAGACAGTAAGGTGAGGCGGTCTTTAACATTCTGTGCAGATATTTCCTAAAATATCCGTGACCCGATAACATTTGTGTAACGTAGTAATTTACCTCTCCAAATTTCCGACCAATCCATGGCCTTATGTCTGGAATAAGTCTCGCCGTCCATCTTCCTCTATCTTCTTCGTTCCATCGTTGTTGCCATTTTCAAATGGTGTTTTCTCTGAAATGAGCGGTTATGTGACTCCCAGCCGATTTCGCCTTATAGATCTCCATCCGCTCCGCTGCCAGCAGATCCACAGGGATAATACACGCTATCACCACTACGGCTGGAGCGGATACCGTACGATATGCCGACGCGATACGCAATGCAGCCGTTCTCTGTACCGCTACCAGTGCGTTTGTCCGCTTCTTAACATTCAGTGTTTCGGCCCAAATTTCGCTCCCATAAAGCATAATGCTGTTTCCAACCTCCATCAGGAGTCTCCGTCTCGCCGGTAGCGGGCCTCCAATGTTCGCCATTAATCTACTGAGCTGTCCAACGATCCTCTGGGCCTTGTTAGCCGAGTACTGGATCTGATGTGAAAATGTTAGTCTGGGATCCAGCCTTATTCCCAGGTATTTCACCGAGCTCTTGGTCCTAATTACTCCGTCTCCTATACTCATGTCCACTTGCAAGGGGATATGACGACCAGTGATCAGCAGTAATTCCGTTTTGTGCATGGCCAGATCCAGGCCGTGGGCATCCAGCCATGTTTTCGTTCTCAGCATGACACGTCTCAGTTTTCGTTGTGCCTCTTCCGTGTTCCTGGCCGTGATAACAGCTGCAATATCATCTGCGTATCCAACCAAAAAAGTTCCCTCTGGCATATCCTCTTTCAGAATTCCATCGTAGTTGACGTTCCATAGGTCGGGGCCGAGTATAGATCCCTGTGCCGCTCCTGATGTTATATGTTTCACCCTTGGGCCCGAGCTTGTGTTATACACCAGCTGTCTGCTACTCAGATAACTACTTATCATGGCCAAGATGTAGTGTGGCACCGAGAAATTGTACTCCAAAGCATTTAATACGTCGCTCCATCTAAGGCTGTTGAACGCATTTTTAACGTCCAGAGTTGCAAGCAGTACCACAGGCCTCGAAGATTTGCTCCCTCGTTGTGTTACCCTGGCCGCTTCAGTCACCTCTCTCAAGGCACCAATTGTAGACCGACCGGGTCGAAATCCATATTGTCTAGCAGACAGTCCGCCACTATTCTCAATCGCGGCAGCAAGCCGAGGCTTCAAAAGCCTCTCGAGCAGCTTTCCCGCCGTATCCAGCATGCACAGTGGCCTGTACGCGGATGGGTCATCTGGATCGCCCTTTCCCTTATTTATCAAGACTAGCCGTTGTCTCTTCCATATTTCGGGGAAAATACACTCTCTCAGGCACGCGTTGTACATTCCCAGTAGGAATTGCGGTCTCTGATTGGCAATCTCCCGCATTACCTCAGGCGGGATGCCATCGGGCCCCGGTGCCTTACCGGGTTTCAATCCGACTGCAGCTGCTTTCAGCTCCTCCGCAGAAAATGGCAAAGGTTCTGTATTGCGCGTATTCCGTCGTCGTTCGTTCGCCGGTTCATGAGTAGGGAATAGTGTATCCACTATATTTCTCATTACTCGCTCGTCCATAATTTCCATTGGTTTCCTTCTGTTTAGTTTGTCCATTACAATTTTGTATCCAAGTCCGTAAGGGTTTACGTTTACGTCGTCGCGTAGTTCCTGAAATGCCTGATTTTTCTTTCGCGATATAGCCTTCTTCAGAGTCTTCTTTGCCTCCTTATATGCCCGCATTTCGTCAGCAGCTGGTCCATCGGGTCTGGCTCTAGTGTACCTCCGTCGTAGTCGTAGGCACTCTCGCCTGAGTGCTGCGATATTGTCGTCCCACCAGTACACTGCCTTCCTTCTGCTATTCGGAAGTTTTCGCAAGGGCATTGCCTTTTTACATCCGCGTCTTATTATCTCCATGGTTTGTTCCACTCTTGTCCTCGCATCGTCCGAGAGTTCAACTCTGCTACACAGTCTATCCACTTCCAAGAGTAGCCGATTCGCATTTAATTTCCGTGAATCCCAGATTCGATTATTCGTGGTGTGATTGTCCTTCTCAAGTCTATTCCTTGGAGCAAAGGTGTACGATATGTACTGGTGATCACTGCCCGTATATATTTCCAAGACCCTCCACTCCTTGACTCTGTGATACATGCTCTCCGAGACCATAGTTATATCAGGGATGGTGCCCTCGCAGCCTGGTCGTCTAAAGGTAGCTACGCTCCCCTCATTCGCGAAGACCAGGCCGGTTCGAGCTGCCATCTCTACAATTCGCCTGCCTCTTGGGTTGGTATTCTGCATTCCCCACTCTACCGCTCTGGAGTTAAAATCGCCTGCAACTATGAAGTTGCCGCCAATCTGCACCATTGCATCCTCGATTCTGGCCAATTTCTCCTCAAAGGTTCCCACGTCATCATTGGGAGTCAAATAACAACTCATTAGAGTAATCTCTTCAAACTGTATCCAGGTGAAACAATCCCCCCTACCAGATCTTCTCGGTCGGGGGCCCTGGTTATCCGTTATCCATATAGCTGCTGTAGATGTTTCATCACCCAGCCAGAATCCGCTATTTTTAGATGCATACTGTTCGCTTATAACAGCTACGTCAACTTCCTGCTCCCTGACTATTTGCGATAGCAAAGAAAAAGCCACCTTCCCTCTGTGCATATTCAGCTGCAATATCCTCATGCTGCCTTTCGTAAGCTCGTCCCGCAGCCCCGCGATCCCGGGAGGTGATCCAGAGATTTTCCTGACTCCGCATAGCAAATACAACATTTCGGTGTGTTCCGGCATTCTTTTCGCTTATGCCCCTTTTCTCCACATTTCATACATAGGTCTGACCTGTCTGGTCCACCACACTCCCACCGTTTGTGACCTATTCCGAAACATCGGAAACAGCGAGTCGGTTCTTCCCTGATGGTTATTCTACAGCGTGTCCAGCCTATTTTGATCCTCTGTAGTTTCAGCAGCGCTTTCGCACAACTTGCAGAGGTTGTCACGAAGGCTCTTTTCTGCTCCCGGCTGTTCGCCCCGGTTATACGAACGGACGTATCCGGATTTATTTCGCCCGCTTCTCTTTGTACGGCTGCCATAACTTCCTCGGTGGTTGTGAGGGCATCCAGGTCCCGAATTTCCAAAGTGACCGTAGGTACAAGGTCCTTTACTGTTGCCTCTTGATTTAGGACGCTTTTTAGGTTCTCCCTGAACTCGTCCCTTTTGCCTCCTTTGCCCATTTCAATGAGAATAGCACCTGTTTTCGTCTTCCGGACGGCTCTTATCGCTATCTCCGATTCCTCTGGTCTTATCTTGCTCCTTATGTTCCTCAGAACGTCAGCGTAGCTGCGCCCCTCGGTTGGGTGGATGATTACAGCTTCTGGACGTTCTTTCACAGTTTTTCTTCGCTCCTTTTTCTCTTTCCTTGCCATTTTCTTGCTCCTCACTGTTTTCCATTCCTCGTCCACTGTTTCCTTGAGCTGTATGGTGTCCGTCGGTTTTCCTCTCGGCCTTTTTTCCGGACGGCTCTCCGGCGGGCTTGAGGCGCCTCTCTTGTTGAGGGAACTAACAGGTGTGGAGACTTCACAGTCATTCCTGTTATTCTTGGTGATTTCTGGTGCTATACTCACTTCTTTTTCCTTTTCCGCAGTCTTCCAGTTCTCTCTATAGCTCCGCATTATGTCGATGAGCTCCTCTAATTCAGCTACTCCGCTCTGAACTTCCATGCTGATGTTCCTTGCCCTCGTCATTGCCCCTCTAATCCTGCGGATAACATTTTGGCACTTAGTGAGGGTCTCCTCCTCGGAGTTTCTCATCTTGCATATAAACTCCTGTCTAGGGGAACTGTGCCTCAAAAGCGGTTCCTGTGTTCCACTATGCGCCGGTTGCGTTTGCGCCCCTTCTTGCACAGATTCCGGTGTCGTGCCATCCTTCTTAGTCCCAGTGTTCTTCGCAGACGCGCTCTGAGAGTTCGTCGTCGTCTGGGATTTCTTCACCGGCGATCGCCTGATTTTCGGGCTGCTCATAAAGGCAACCTCTCCCTGCATCATCTCTTCCACTTCCAGTATTCTTTTATTCATTTTTTCTCTTGGGTTCCATCTTCAAGCCGCTATCTCATATCGGCTATGCAGTTGTCCTTCAAAGACCCCGAGGGTGCCTGTGGTAATCAGTGAGGTCCTCGCGAGGGTTGACGCAAATCCTCATGGGAGTTTGCGTTCAGAGCCAGGTCGGACACTAATTAGGAGTCATCTCAACTAAACCTGCATCACCAACTAAATGGCGACGATAATCGAACGTACTTGAAGCCCTGCCACGGATTTAACGGAACGGAGGCGTTTGCAACATTAGCCTGAAAGCCATTTCGACCGGTTTTCACTCGGTGTACTCAGGTAACAGAATGCAACAAACGTCAGCCCACTTGCGTCATCTTCAAAATCGATTTCCAATGCATAGTCAAGGTCGTGCCGAATCGTCAATCTTGCCTTCTCACATTAGCAAGTACCCAGCGGATGCTGAGTACCAGTACCCGGGGAGCGCCTGATCTAAGATACGGAGGCTGTGAGCTGCTTGGTATGTACTTGCAAGGATAGCCCCGGGCTTCGCCAAGTTGAAACCAATCAGTGGCGTTGCCTTATAGTTTCATACCCACTACTTGCTAGTATAGCTAGTACAGATTGCTAGTATAGCTAGTACAGCTTGCTAGTATAGCTAGTACAGCTTGCTAGTATAGATTATATAGCTTGCTAGTATAGCTAGTACAGATTGCTAGTATAGCTAGTACAGCTTGCTAGTACAGCTAGTACAGCTTGCTAGTATAGATTGTGTAGCTTGCTAGTATAGCTAGTACAGCTTGCTAGTATAGATTGTGTAGCTTGCTAGTATAGCTAGTACAGATTGCTAGTATAGTTAGTACAGCTTGCTAGTATAGCTAGTACAGCTTGCTAGTATAGCTACTACAGCTTGCTAGTATAGCTAGTACAGCTTGCTAGTATAGATTGTGTAGCTTGCTAGTGTAGCTAGTACAGCTTGCTAGTATAGCTAGTACAGTTTGCTAGTATAGCTAGTACAGCTTGCTAGTATAGCTAGTACAGCTTGCTAGTATAGCTAGTACAGCTTGCTAGTATAGCTAGTACAGCTTGCTAGTATACCTTGCTAGTATAGCTTGCTAGTGTAGCTTGCTAGTATAGCTAATATAGATTGTATAGCTTGCTAGTATAGCTAGTACAGTTTGCTAGTATAGCTAGTATAGCTTGCTAGTATAGCTAGTACAGCTTGCTAGTACAGCTAGTACAGCTTGCTAGTATAGCTAGTATAGATTGTATAGCTTGCTGGTATAGCTAGTACAGCTTGCTAGTATAGCTAGTACAGCTTGCTAGTATACCTTGCTAGTATAGCTTGCTAGTGTAGCTTGCTATTATAGCTAATATAGATTGTATAGCTTGCTAGTATAGCTAGTACAGCTTGCTAGTATAGCTAGTACAGATTGCTAGTATAGCTAGTACAGATTGCTAGTATAGCTAGTACAGCTAGTACAGCTTGCTAGTATAGCTAGTATAAATTGTATAGCTTGCTAGTATAGCTAGTACAGCTTGCTAGTATAGCTAGTACAGCTTGCTAGTATAGCTTGCTAGTATAGCTTGCTAGTATAGCTAGTACAGCTTGCTAGTATAGCTAGTACAGATTGTATAGCTTGCTAGAATAGTGTTTCATACGAAGAGGTATGAAAGTAACGAAAACAATGGTTATAAACTACAGTCAAACCAAAAAAAAAAAATAATAAACCTAATTAGTGTAAGATTGTAAGAGGTTTTGTAAACAACTTAAACAAATTACTTGTTGACTTACATCTACCTGGTTATCAGTTTTGTGGACCTGATACAAAAGTTCAAAAACGATTAGCAAGAGGAGACAAAGGTATACATTTATTTGATGCTGCTTGTAGAAAGCACGATACAGCGTACCCAAATTCAAAAGATATAGACATAAGACATCAAGCAGATCATGATCAGGTATAAATCAGATCGTGAGCAGATACAAAGCAGATCGTGAGCAGATACGAAGCAGATCGTGACCAGATACCAAGTAGATAGTGAGCAGATACGAAGCAGATCGTGACCAGATACATAGCAGATCGTGTCCAGATACAATGCTGATCAAAATTAATATGAAAAAATTAGCACAATGTCTAAAAATTACCATACTAAAATGTTAGAAGATCTTGTAAAGACAAGAGCTGTTCTAAGTACATATACTCATATATACTCATATTAACACAAATAAAATGAACATGCACAATCATGTTTATATTTAGGTATACGATGTAAACGTGCACACAGCTGCATAATTCTTGAGTCAGCGTTTTAAAATTTGTTTACATTAAAAATATAATATTATTATTGATCTTATGCTTAAGAGTAAGAAATGATAAGGAGTCACGCTGTTATTATTTATAACAAAGCGCTGCTATTGTTTATGTGCCGTTATCCCACATTTGTTCACAAGAAAAACACACACACACACACACACATAACGGAAATATATCACACTAACAAAAAAAATTAATTAAGCGAAACCACATCCAAAATTGTTTATTTGTTTACATTAAGAAATATTCTTATTGATCTTGTGCGCGTGCACACACTTATTCTGTCCGTCCAATCATTCGTTTGAAAAGCAATACAAATAAAAGGAACAAGAAGAAGCAGGCATGCACCAGATTTTGTATGAAAAAACTGGTCGAGAAGCCCCATAAACATACTACTCATCGCGCCTTTGAATGTATGTCATTAAAACAAGCTTCCATAGAGCCTTCGGGTGGGTTTCTATATGGTGTAATACACCAAGGCTCAAGAGGATACCCTGAGTCGCCTGAAATTTATAAAAAAAAAAAATATTTAAAAGTAGTACAGTAAATTACCGATTTATTTCACCTAGAAGCCAAAAATTGTTCGTTCTGTTGTTGTTAAATTGTTCTTCCAAATGACTTCTTTCCTCCGAATGTTTCCAAATGAACGAATAGTGTGCTGCTCCTCCGTATTTGGAATTAATTGCCAATATTTTATACTCATGGTCACATATCTACATATAAATTTATCATATTGTAAGATTTAATACAAATATGAAAACCTACCACCATAGAGTTAAGGCTATGGAATCCTTTTCTGTTAAAAAACATATGCTCATTACTGAATGGTCCCTGTAAACCAAAATGTGTGCCATCTACACAACCTATTACTGTAAATAGTCATTTTAAACACTAATTCAACATATTACAAAATTCCACTATTACAATCCTCCTGGAATCTTATATTTTGTTGTGAATGCGTTCATACATTGATATGAGTTTTGAGATTCGAATTTAATAAGTTCCGTGGCAGTGTTTACCCTCCAATTCTTTTATGCAGTTGTTTACATATTTGCACACCGTGGTCTGGCACATGCCTACCAGATAGTCATTTCCAACAATGTATTGGAAACTTCCGCCAGCTAAAAGGGAAAGTGTAGCTGTAAGTTGGAGTTTTGGTGGCACTGCGGTTGACATGTAAGTTAATAAGGTGATCTGAGACAACACAAAATTGAAAGCTTCTTTCGTCAATCTAAATCGTTTTCGAAATTTAGAAGTATGGATTTTTAGAAGAAATATTCTTAAAAGTAATTTATTTCTTTCAGACACATTATCGGACAATGATAAAGGATCACTTTTGCTTCTCATTATTCTTCTGGTACGCATGACATGGCCTTCGTCTTCTTCATCAGATGAAGATAAATAAAATAAAAACAAAGGATCCATTTTGCTAGAAGACAAAATCAATTTATATAAGAAATATTTAAGTTTTTAAAAATTTTACTTTTTTACTTACCATTATTTATTCTTACATTTGTTTACAAATGTACCAATCATATGTTTGTGTTCTATTACTAAACAAAAAATCTTTTACAATCTTTTTGCAAATTTCGATTCGATAGCTATCGAATGCCGTAATTTGGTTATTCGATACGAAACGAAATTTTACTCGATACGAATGCTCATTCGATCACGAGTGCCGCGATTTGGGCCCAGTTCGGAGGGTTCGACGAATATGAAAAGAATTTTTTAGTTCTACTCAACAAAACATACAACTTACATTATGCAGTTACTCGGGTATATTGTCACTATCGCACCGTGTAATTAATAAAAATTAAAGTCAGTAGTTGCACTCACAATAAAATTGCTTTTTTAGGACGCGCAAGTCCTATATCAATGGATTTCACTGTAATTGCTCTTGTTATATAGTATTGCTCTCTGATAAATATTTTGCGCATGGAACTATGAGAGACATTTTAATACGTTCACGTTTAAAGAGCATTATTATTTGAAATAAAAATATGTATTATTTTTTTTAACTCAAAATTACAACGGTTTTCTTTATTTAGTGGAAATAGAAACAGAAGAGTGAGAAATAAGAGTAAATAAATACCGGCACTAAAATCATAATAAACGTAATGCTTTCCTATTACAAAAGCATATACATATAGCACTATAATATAATAAAATATATTTATATAAAATAAATGTATACATGTATACATGTATATATGTATAACCTTGTGTATTATATATGTATAAAATACAATGCTCCAATATACCTACTTCAAATAAACTCAAGCATACAAATAAACTCTCCATAATATTAATACCGAATGAGCCAACACGTGCTTGGAATGGAATTCATTACACTTATTTTAAAATATTGCTTTTGTTGTGATTTAAAATTGATAATATTAAATTAAAAATTAATGCATAACTTACATATATTTTTTATAAAATTAATTTATTACATCTAAAAAATATTTTTTAGCCGGCTCATCATACATTTGATAACATATGTATGTACATATGTTATACTTAAGAAATTACAGTACGCTCTAATTGAAATTTTGTCAAAAAACTTTTCTTGTGGGTTTTTTACATAAGCATGCTGTAAAGGCTACATACGACATGTAGATGTTTACTTATGTAAAAGTTGATATTTTCGGTGTAAAAAAACATGTCGTTTAAGGGTGGCTTAAATAAACAAAAGGGATCGACTCGAACTCAACATGTAGATTCTAGGAGGATGGAAATTAATCATCAAAAAACATTCTTAAATCTTTGAAGCACTAATGTTTTCCATGAGAAGACACCTGAGATAATATCAGGTACTGGACTGAGAATTATCCTCTTGAAGTCTGTCAGCGCAACAGGGTTGAGAGATATATTGTAAAACTTATGAGGAGAGAACCATAGATCCTATTATTACGACAATAATAATAGTAATTAGACAGCGTGAATTTCTCTTAAAAAGAATTGAAGTGTTCTGTCTTTGTTAGTATTTATATTTACTAGACACATAGACAATTATATATATATACATACCTGTAATTTAATATGTATGTACATACTTAGGATTTTATTAAAATTTAGGTTTAAAATCATGGATTGTAAAGAAAGAAATTCGTTTTTATTTGGTTCTAATATCGCATTCGATATATAAAGACACGAGTATATTTTTCCTGTGGGATATCGTTAGTATTTTCATGCGTAAGTTCCATATGTAACAGATTTCTTAACAATCGTATTAAAGAAAGAAGCATACAAAATTCAAAATAAATTCAAGTTTTTGTTAAATCTAATGTAAGTACATACGTTTAAAAACATTACTTTGTTACGAATTAGCTAGAAAACAGATTTGGATGGTATAATTTTATATAAAATATTGCATAAGTGCTTAAGACATGATAAAATGATAAAATAAATGAAAGAATTTATCAAACGAGTAAAAATTATACAAAGAGCCGTAAAATGCAAAAAAAATATGACATAACTTTTCCTTAACTAGAGTGTCTTCATTATCGAAACCTAAAAAATGTCTTACTCTTACAGTTTTGCGATGAGGTGGTAGTTTATGCATATCGTAGTTCAATGTTAGAATCCAAGATTATGACATAATTTTCCTCAAGATGAAACGATTTGTGTCTAGTCGGCCTCTTCCTAATCAATCTTTATGGCTATGCACCAGTTTTGGTTCAGGTAAACAAAATTAAATTTATTTTAAAATAAACAGAAAATGGAAAACGGAATTAAAATAAATGAAATTCAAATTAATTGTGCTGCTGCCAAGTTCAACAATTTAATGACACTAACCCTTCGTATGAGTGATATTTGTTAGATTTTATTGCTTATACATTCGTTGCAGTGCTGAATATTTGTATTTGTCTGCATTGAAAACTCTACTTATAAAGAAATTGTTTCAAACATACTCATACTTGAAGAAGAACTTAAGAAGTAAGCAGCAACACTCTAAGCGCAGCTCTCTTTCTATGAAAAAAAATGAGAAGGTTTTTAAATTTCGTTACAAAACTCGGTTAGGTCGAATGGCCGACCTATGAATTGAAGGCAAATTTTAAAGTAATTGAAATTAATTGCAGTGACAGGATTAATTTTAGCCGATAATAAAGAGTAATTTTTGTATCAGTTCATCATCATTCCAGTAATGTTCTCACTGTTCTAGATGAGGATGTTCGTGATGCGAAGGGTTCATCAATATTTTTTACTACCCTCAAAAAGGGTTTTCGGGACATTTTGTTCCACACTAATTGGGAGCGCTTGCATTTAGGTTCAGATTCGACTTAATACTTGTTTTCGCTCTTAAATAATTTACGAAAAACTTAGTTAACTAATACAACACAAGTACTAGGCAACCTTTATACAATCAACATCGGTTTAAAGAATTGTTTAATCGTCACATTAATTGTTCGTTTTTTTGATAAAAAAAATAGTTTCGCTTTGGTCTCAAAACGGGGAATTTGTTTGTTTTCTGTGTTTCACTGTAAATTTTTTCAGTGTCTAAATTATTCACTAAGATTCGCACATATCAACCACAAATCATTGTATTTTGTTATCAAAACTTGTGCTGTGTTTGAAACGTGTTTCGAAGATTTAGGTCCATATTATAATCGTCATAATCTGCCTATCGAACAGGCTATTCATGATAGTGGAACTACATACATAATGAAAAACAAAACAACTTTAAAATAAAAATTAACAAAATTTTTTCGATATTTTTCTTTTTTCTAAAAAGTTTTGATAAACATTTAAGGCATTTATTGTATCATCCAATGATATGATTTGTACAAATTTTCAATATTTGAGGTAAAGTTTGCACTAGCTTCGCATAATTACATTTCTCTTTTAATCGATAACGTCTTTGAGATTATCTTAAAAGTTAAATTTTCTCATTTAAAGTATCTCCAGAGTTTTATATTTTTTGCGATTAGAGTTGGCTATATAATCATTCATTATTTGAAGCTTAAATATCAATTACACATTCCACATATTTGTTAAAATGACGTTCGTAGAGATTTTCTGGATTTGTTATAGCAGCGTAATTTTATTGAGTTACGAATAATCTTATAACATGTAATAAAAATATTGAATATTTGAAATATTTAATTTCTATTTCTACTTTCATCCATTCTCTGATATAATGAGCCAAATATGTTCTGCCCCATAAAGAAGCATTAGGTTTAATTTCATGACACAAAGCAATCGCAATAGCATCAGCAATTAATAGATTTGTGGTTACTTAGGGTCACTACTGCCAATTGAGTTTGGTTGTAAAACTTGCGGTATGCCTTCAGAGTATTTTCTTTTAAAATGTTATTCATTTCTAAGTCAATAAGGGCTTTTTGTTGACTTATTTAAAAGAAGAAACTTTTGAATCATCGATGGAACTCCATCGATTTGTAATACTTAAAGCAAGACATGTATATTTTTTATGTTGTCCTTTATTTTATAAAATACATCTACTGCGGCTATGTGTATAACATCATTTAGACAGAAAAAAACTTCAGCCAAGTTGCCTTTATTCCTACCATTTAAACCATCCGTAACGTTCTTCTCAAATGCTTAATTATACTCTTTTGAGTGAGTTTCCATTCAAAGGCAGGATTGAAAACCAGTGTTGCATCAATTTGTTACTGGCGATAAAAAATGTTATAATACGGGAAAATCATTAAGTTCGACTGCTAAACCAGATCGATTCCACTGAAAGACAATATCTGGTTGGACCAGAAAGATTTGTGTACCACGAGCTCTTAGAATCTGGTGAAATTTTTAGTACAGATCGTTACAATAAATAATCATTTTGAATCCTGTATTTATCGAAAAATGACAAGAATTGTCCTCAAAAGACGGCAAGGTAATTTTGCAACACAACAATGTACTTCGGCAAAAAGCAAAACCGGTGAGGATACAATCATCCCACCGATCGTATTCAACAGGCAATAATTTATATTTTTTTTAATATTTTTTACTTTTCTATTAAATATATGTAAGTCTTTTATTTATAAAAAAAAATGGTCATATCATACCGATATTTTTATTTATCTCAACTGTAACTAAACAAGAACTACAAGTGAACTCGAAATCTTAGATATTCTGAACAAACTATTGCGTTAAAGATAATGAATTTTGTCAATTTGAGAACAATTTTTTTACTGTATAAATATTTCATATTATTTTCATGGTTCATCAATTTAATTTATTTTAAATTTTATGCTAAAGTAGACAAATATCATCCGCGTATACTAAATCCTCGAGCCGCCGTGAGAGTCTTCATGTAATTTCTCTTGTCTCTGTACATAATTAGTCCATATTGCATAGCATTTAGAGCTCTGCATCCTCGTACATACATGTAATGATTCTTAATATATTTTTTCAAATGCTAAGTGGATTGTTTTTTTTTTTTTTTGTTTTTTAGTTGTACCAAAGATAGCAGGAGCAAGCAACTAAACAGTTGCCTTTATTCTTTAAAATTAAAATCAAAAACGTTTTTAAAACTGAACGCATTTATTATTTTTTTAATTTCTTCAATAATTAATAGACGCGAAAGTTATTTAAAATAAATTAAAGCCATGTTTTGTAGATATTGTAAATGTACTCAGATAATTTCTTATTTAATTCGCTCTCATCAACAGCATCCCATTTTTTTGGGCTTTCAAATTTTCCAAATACTGGGAACTTTAAGAAATCCTAGCAGAAATTTTCCCTTTTTAACACAAACGTTCAGGAACTTCAATATACTTTCTTAAAAAAAACTCCTCTTCATTATAATTGTATTTCGATACTGAGGCACAAGCAAAACTGGCTGTAGAAAATGTTAGGTCAGACAGCCAGAATGAACAAACACTTGAGATGATACCGCTTGACGTTATTATTGTTACCTTTTTAGGGTAATTTGTGGAAAACTCACAACACGATAATTGCCATTTAAAATTTCTATTCACAACAACAAAAATTGACGGCAAACGAGAGCATTTTTCGTTATAGAAACGAAAATGATTAAGTGGTGGAGAATAGCAACGAAGTAAGCGTTTTCTGTTCTTTTATATTTTATTTTTCTTTGTGTTAAGAAATAAAAAAAACTAAATAAATATAAATTTACAACAATATGTTAACGTAACCTTATGCAATGTGAAAATATTTTTTTTTTTTTGTTTTTCTATTTACGATCATTGTAAAGGGAAACCAAACTAAATCAACAACTTTTCAAAAATATTAGATTTATCTTTACCGTGCAACAAAGGTATTGCTACTACTTTGAACTAAAACAGGCTATAACCTAATGCCATTTAATAACAATTTTTAAATTCTTTTATTCTTGAATATAGCATCGTTGGAAGCGATGACATTTAGGTGGCAGAAAGTTGTCACAAAGCTTGGAATTTGTAGTGACCGGCTTTGAATCTTTTACGACACAAAAGTGAAATCGAGAATGAGTCTTTATTCAAAGGTACTGAATTAGTTCTGAACCCTTTATCAGGTTTAGTATAACGATATGGACATGAATATTATTTTTTTGTTTCAAGAATTTCGTGTACTTACATATATAATAAAGTGTTCATCTGTTGGTTAATCATAATGTTATAATGTTCTACGTTACAGTGAAGGTCTTGGGAACTCTAATATTCTTAGGCAGATATAGAAATAACGGATCAATAAAATCCCTAATCTGAGCAAAACTGTCATATCTTAATTATCCTTATATAGCACCACTGGTAAACGTTTTTTAACTCTAAGCAAATAAAGGTATACACTAAGAATGTTCTTCTCCTGTAAGCTTCAATGCAATGTAAGTTTCTAATTAGTTGTACATAAATTTTTCAATTAACTATTTGATGAACTAGTTTAGATTACCTTTTAGATAATCTTTTGTTTTTTGTTCGACCCCTTAATGGGGAAACTAAAATCGATCGCATACTCTTGTATTATCTTTCAGTCGCATATTAAATTGTTGATTTCGGTTTAATATTTTCAGCAAATATCTGCAAAGTTTTACAATACATGTTTAAAATTTTTCTTTTCTCAATTATTTATAGATTCATTTTCTTGAAAAAACTTTAGTTGATTTTAATCATTAGTTTATAACTGTAATATACACTTGACTCGATCGAATTCATTAGGGTTAGGAAATAAAAAAAGTTTTTAATAACTCATAACTAATACGTGCAATGTAATAATTTTCTTTTCACAAAAGGCAGCATTTAAGTATTAGAAAGAAGTAGTCGAACCTACTAAAGTTCGTTATTCATTAGTATATTTATGGAGATATTTTAGAAAAGTATTTAATAAATGATAACAAAAAAGTGGGTTAATTTATTTGTGGCATATTGATTAAATGTTATTAAGAGAATACTTCTTTCCTTTTTATTTTATTTTATTTATTTAATTTTTAAGAGCAAAATATAGGGTCTTTTAGAATCTAACATCTTTTTGATATTAGTCATAGAATTTAAAACAAGAAAAAGAAAACCCTTAAGCAAATTTTAAATTCAATGACTTCCTTTTTAATCTTGTTTAATGAGATTTTATCGCAGTTGTTGACAACATTACCACTCCGTATTTATCAGGGGACAATAAAAATTTAAAATTCCTTATTTATCTTGCTGTTTCATACAAACAAAGAGAACGAATTTAAGAGAATGCTACAAAATCCAATTTCTCTATGGAAAATCACAACAATGACTATGACGCTGTTAAGTTATTTTCCTTTAAATTTTATCACACGCAAAGCAAACGAAGAGAGAATGGCTAATCAACCAAGTATGTTATAAATCTGATTTCCCCTTTGTATATTCACCTTTAATATAGAATTTTAGAATTCACCACACCATATCCATCCTTCGTAATACAAACAGTAATAAAAGCTTTAAAACATTTGAGCTGTTAAAAATAAAAATAATTTCTGTACCGTCAGTTATCCTTGCTTCATCGTCACGGACAGTGCAATGTTCGGTTAACAAAATTCCAAGTCAAATCCAAAATATAATATTAAATTTAAGGGAATAACGAATTCACTTATCAACAATACATCAATGCGATAAAGATTGTCAAACTTAAATTAAAAAATATAAACGATGAATTTGCAATTTGAACAGTTAACTTTAAATCGAGGCAAACATTGCATACTTAATCCACCGAAATGAACACAAGAATAATAAGTTTGTAATCAAAATACAAAAAGGCTTTATCATGAATGAATTGATGTTTTTTTATACCTTTTATGGTGTAAATACAATGTCACATTCACATGTTATGTTATTTCTAATGGAAGTGATAGAAAATAATGGTGTACATCTATGTCCAACTGGTCTAAAGAGTTGTTAATGAGAACCAAACATCCTAACCCATTTACTGTCTATGTCGAGTATAGTCGTCTTAAAAAAAAAGAATCTACTCGAACCTAAGAAAAGACAAATAAAGGTCTTTTAATAAACCTGCATGTTTCATAAATAATAGACTGTATTAAGCTGAAATAACACTTTTTATGGAATTACCATTCCAAAATGAGTATTTTAAATAAAAAAACATTTCGTAAACATATCTCACTTTCACGTATGTAGTTCAGAGAATCTTGTGAATTTTTTATTAACAGGAAAAGTAATTGTACTTAATATTTATATATTTTTCCTTGATTAAAAAAATTGCGAAACAAATACATTTTTAATTATCATTACCAGATAAATTATTATGATAGTGAGTCAATTGTCGTGTATTCTATGGCAAGGAAAAGGAAAACTTGTCTTCATCCAGCGAAGGCTCTGGTGGGAATCGAACCCACGAGCATCACGCTAATAGTCTAGCACACTACCCACTAGACTACCAGGGCACCCGTATGAATTCTTATTTCAAATAAAAACTTAGACAATATTTACTTTAACTGGATAATATCGAAAAAACTATAAAACTATATTGTGCATTATAACAAATATATGCGAAATTTCGTGTCAAGTGACCCAATTTTTGAAATCGATGTCTTCCGATTTGCTAAATAACGCACGTCCAAACTTTAACACTGTTTATAAAAAACTAATTTCCGAATGTCCTTAGAATGCAAATAAATACTTTTTTAAGATCATTTAGGTAGTACGATTTTATGCCAAATATTGAAAAATCTTATTCTTGAGTTAAAAAATAATTTTTTTTATAGATATCCCACTCGCATCCCATTAAGCGATTATAAAGGCCTAAAAGGAAATTCTATAAGCTTTCTTTTGAGCAAAAAAGGCCTGTTTTGAAAAAAAATTCAAAAAAATTTGTTTAAAAACAAAAAAACAAAATTTTTTTAAAAATTAAAAAAAATATTTTTGGAAAGATTGAAGAAATAGCTATCTAATATCCTTTGTAAAATTGTTGCTAGATGAAAAGTTACACACATTTTAAAAAACCCTGTATGACCAAAATGTCCAACTTTGACCCCCTCTAACTCCGGCAGTTCTTGACTGATAGAGCTGAAAATTTGTGTCTGGCCTACTATCCAATAGTACTAACCTTGGTGCAAATATCATCCATCATCGGAAGACATCGATTTTAAAAATTGGGTCACTTGACACGAAATTCCCCATATATCAAATATGTCTCAACTTGGTAGTCTAACTTCAATTACATCTTCTCTATTACTTGGAGAGCGTTTTTCTGACTTATTACCAAGTACAAAAGCAAAATCTAATTCTATACGCAGATGCTCATACTGTTCCAAAACAAATATTAGAAAAGAATTCAGATATTAGTGCCCGAAATCTAAAGCATTATGTGCTGTACCTTGCTTAAAAAACTATCATTGCGCTTAATTTAAGTTTTTAGTTTTGTACCTTAGATTTTTTAACAACGAATAAAAATACATATTTTCTAAAAAGAAACCAGGGATCATTGCAAGCTGTTATAGGTAGAAACATTTTACTTTATTTATGTCGAGTATACTCGTCTTCCCTGGAAGATAAGAAAGAAGGCAAAAAAAGTTTTTTGAAACAAAATTAAAAAGCTAAAGGCGTAGAATTCCCAAACTTGAATATTCAGAACTAGAAATTGCTTACGAATCCGCCGTGGTCTAGTAGGTAGTGTGTTGGCTTATTAGACGAAAAGCCAGGGTTCGAGCCCCAGGCCAGTCATCAAACTAAAAATACAAAAATTATTTCTTCGGTGACTTCCTCTCAACAGATTTCTGGCAAAAACTCTGAAAGTAAATAAAATTGCCATGAAAAGTTTCTCAAAAATCTGTCGTTCGGAGTCGACTTTAAACTGTAGGTCCCGTCACTCATGCATAAAATTAACACACACAACATAAGTGGTGTGAGAAACTAGGTCGTAATCGTGACTGAAGGGTTGTAATGACCAATTATGTATGTATGTATGTATGTATGTATGTATGTAGAAATTACTTTAGAAACTGTTTGTCTACGAACGCTGGTTAAAATTGGTTGCAATTCACAAAATTTACTCGAGTTAATCAAGCTTTAATAGAGGGTAAAAAGAACGTTTCAAATACTTACCGACATTGCACATTGGTTTAAAATTCAGTTTTTTTGGCCAAAATGTAATATTTTAATTTACGGATTTTGTAAATTTTTTAATACAGCGTGATACACAACGCTTCGAGTTATCAGAAAATAAATTTTTTTTCTAAACCGGTATTTACCGTTAGTCTACAGAGCGACAAACATAGAACTTTTTACTATTGTTGAATAATCAAGTGCAAGTAGTTTAATTTAAGTAGTTGGTTAAATAGTGTTTTGAATAAAATTAAAAAGTTAAAAAAAATAATTTTAATGGATAATAAAGTTTATGGTATATATTAACTAATTGTAAAATAAAAAGTGAAAAAAAAAATAAATAGACATAGAAATAACGTGTGTTGTTTACATGCATATTCGCGCATTCAATTATTATTTTATTTTTCCATAAATTTAAACTTTTAAAAAAATGTCCAACTTTGTTCACTGAAAAAACAAAATTCGAAAATAGCATGTGGTCTTTTGCAACACATTCTAAAGTCTTTTCCTGCAATAACTTGCAATAACTTAAGATATTTGTTTTTTACTAGACTACCTTGGCTTCAGAAATAAAGAGCTCTTCAAAATTTGGCAAAAAAAACAAATGCTAAAGAAAAGGAAAAGGATAAACCTTTGAACTTCGTTCTAGAAAAAAGCGGAACTGCAAATCTCCTAAGGATTACTTAAAACATTTAAAAGAAAAAATAAGGATATATTGCGTAAAATTAGATGCAAAGTGGTCAGACTGCTTCAGAAACACTAATGTATTTATGTCTCGAAACATGAAATGGCTAAATTCTGAAGTATTTTTTAAAAAAGTTTTAACTGAAGTACCAAACACCTCTAAATCAGGTCGGCCATGAATGTCTTTTAATGAAATGTCGAATCGTGTGAGAAAGAGAAGAGAAGCAGCAATTATGTCTTCATCCAAAGAAATTGAGACAGATTTATTAATAAATGCAGCGCGTATGTCTGCTCGTAAAAAGGGAGAAAAAGACACAGTGCAAAGTCCAACACGACCATCGAAAATACGAAAACTGTGCGGGAAAAACTCAAAGGAGCCTGTTGCTCTCTCTAGCGAGGAAGCACTTGCTTTTCTTATCGAAAGCAATTTCTCAAAAAACAGTACTGTACTATCCGTATGGAGAACAAACAAGGAAACTGTAATATATTTTCTCCTTACTATAAGGTCTTAGTAGTAAACGAGCGAAACGGTAACCATTACAAATGTTACTACAACACACTGCAAAAAGAATTGTAGAAATGCAGAAAGATGAAATTTCACACAATTTCCAACACAATTTTTAATTAAATTTCACAGAACTGACAAAATATGATATTAATAATTAATAATATTTCAAATATTAACACAAAACTATTATATTCTCGCCGTAAATAATTTTGCCCAAAAAAAATCGATCGACCAATGTGCATTGATTGATTCAAAGTGAACATATTTATTCAGACTGTTTACCGTTTTTATTAATAATAACTTAAGTGCGTCATTACATATTTAAATTTAAATTTTAGTTTCACCTAATCTATTAGTAAGCTGATGAATAAGTCTACACAAACAATTCTATGTAAACGATTTTCATTAAATAAATACGACTAAGAGAACACAAACTAGAGAGTACTCAAATGCCGGTACATAAAACGTATTGAAACCAACATCCTAACAAATTATATACAATATATATAAACAAAGAAATCATGTACTTATGTGCGTACATACAATGGAGCACAAAAATTATTATACAATATATAACATAAAAAAAATATTATGTAAAGAGGAGAAATAAACACGTGTTCAATGATAATGACCTACATTTTGCGTAATTAAATTATGATTTGTTTTTATGCGGCACCTCTCTTCTCTATTTTAAACTGCTAGTGTTTCGGTATTAAAACATCGCCTTTAAAATTCGCGTTTTTTATTTATGTTAGCATTTTTCTTTGGTAAATAAATATTTAACACTCAATTCCAAAATATTGAATAATTGGAGGAAACGTGAATATTTTTTTTGGGGTTTCTTTATTTATAGATTCCATTTGAGTTGAACAAATTGAATGGCATAAGGATAAATGTCGAGTCGGCAATGGCAACAGAAAATTCTTGTCTTAAAAAATACCGTGATATGTACGCAGAGCAAAATGTTATCGTTATCATATATATTTTTTTTAACATATATGTTTTGCAATGCGTTGAGGCTCATATTTGTTAAATATTTATTATATTTATTAAAATTAATTTTATTTTAATGGACTGGATCTTTATAACTTTATAAGCTGCTTTTTAAAAAATACGACTTTGTAGTATCTAGTAGATACTATCTACGTATGAGCAATTTAAAATTCGGTTTACGTCGATTAGGGATTATGTTGCAAAAGGAGTTTCTTGAAATACACTCATGTGTCTGACTTGACCGTTGGTACATCCAGATCTTCATATATATTTTAACCTCTGTTACAAAATCCGTCACAAGATCTTGTTTCGTAATTTTAAATTTTTTGTTAGTGAAGTAGAGGCAGTTCCTGGTAACTGTATGCCGAGGTTACATAACATGACTTTCTACCAATAAGCAAATGTATTTCGATAAGATTCAGCTTAAGTTTTAGCAGTTTTGTTTTTGTCTGGAATTTCTAACTGTCTTTCGTCGCTTTTCCAAACAATAATTCTTTGTTTTATATTTTATTTGATTTGTCCTTTATATACATAGCTATATACCGATGTATATATATTTATATTAATGATTTCGTGTATTGGTTTCTATATTTTAAATTTCATTGAATTAATTTTACTTTGATTTTAAATAAAATTTATTTCAATATTTTTTGTTTTTAATAATCTATTAATTATAATAATTATTATAATATCAGCAAATAATAATGTTAATGAATACTTTTACAATAAATAATAATGATATTCCAATACTACTAACAAAAAACAATTATAAACAATAATTTTCAAACTCCGTTGGTTGCTATAAGTGCTGTCAAGTTCATTTTTCTGTTAGATTTTTCAAATATTTCTGTGGAAAAATCATACAAAATCTGTCCTTTTCTATGAAAAATGCTTTAGGAGAAGCTGTAGCCTCCAAAGAAGATAAAACATGTTGTTAAAAATGGTTTCGAATAAATCAATTTAAATGTTCATTGCTGTACGGAGAATTTTTTGAGATAGCATTTTCTTTTTTTTTATAAACAAGTCCAACTTTTTTCCAGATACTTGCAGCGTGACGAATATGGGCATTTACTTTTTATATTTACTACCAGTCTTTTAAAAAACTTCTCTTTAAGCATCCTTAGATTTAAGTCCTGGCACCATGGCAAGCTGGCTATTACCTCGTATTATTTTAATTTTTTCAATTTAAAGAGAAATTCTCTTTTCGCGAATAAATTTCTACCACCTTTATTATATGTACGTATGCATATAAATTGTTAGTTCAAAATTATTTCATACAACAATGAACACAAAGTGCATCCATGGTGCTATGGTTCCTTTCTGTTTATAGACATGATGGTGATTGTCTGGAGTTTTAAACTTTAAAGCAAGTATTGTAGAGGTTGCTTGTCTTTTATTCCTATCTAAATGACTGTTGCTGAAGCCACAATAGTTTTTCTTCTTTTGTTTTTGTATTAAATTACAGACAATATTAAAAAGTCAAAACCAAACCACGATTTATTTAATAAAAAATAAAAGTTGTATGGAACATATTGTTCTCTTGATACTGTTGTGTGTTCTAAAGTATGGTCACTTGTCTGATATTAACAGTAACCAATAGAGAACGTGGTCATGAAGTTATGCAATTAATTCATTTACTCCTGTTCAATTTGGTTTTATTTCCCTACTTACTTGCGGCAAGCGACCAACACAATATTTATTTAATCTGATTGAAGAATTTTTATATTTCGATGTACTCTTTAGTGTTTTAATTTTATTAAATAAATACGTATAATCTTTGCCAATTAAAGCTTTTCATTTTCTTAGATGGTCAGGTTGTCGAACGCCACTGTACTACAGTAAGCAATTAAAACTTAAAAATGTTTCAAAATTGCAGTAACTTTTGGGAAATATGAGCAAATGTAGACAATCTGTTGACATTTTTTAACAACGCAATCTGCTTATGGGATAAAAACATTTAAAATTGTTCTGTTGTTGTTATGCTACTAGCGATATTGTTAAGCTGAGGATAATGAAAGGTTAGGTCAGCGGATAGTTTGTCGTTAACAGGTAAGTTCACCCGGTGGCCCATTGACCCACTCTGTTACCCAGTATAAGGTAAAACCCCTTGTCATAATCCGTTGGTGGTGGGCCTGAAATACCCTGAGCTTCGGATGAAAACAGCCAGTTCTCTTAGTGGCACGTTTGCCACCATGTCCATAACTTCAAATGTGCTGTCACGCAAAAGCCGATGACGTCTATTTTGAAAAGCAGGGCACTCACAACAAAGGTGTTGTACCGATTTCATATCTTCCACATCCTGGAAGCTTCTACAGTAATCTAGGTGGAGCAGAGAGTGAACCGTTCTCTTGTCGAACTCAAGTACTCCCTTGGTTTACATACTGTGCTCTGCTGGACACAGAAGTTTTGAAATTCATCAATCAGGTATGTTGGACCACCTACTGTTTGTTTAAATTCCAAGTAGCTTTTTCCAATATTGGAAAGTATTCTTGTAGGAGCACATATGGTCCTCTCTTTCTCAGACATCTCCGATCCTTTGCACACCAGTTCGTCTGCCTTTACGTTTCCTTATATGCCACAGTGTTCGGATACCGCTTCAGCGGAGTCTAGAATAAATACTAACAATTAACAAAATGAATAATAACTGTTATGACATAACATAGAGTAGACAGCAAAAGTCTTAGTACTCCAATATATTGTAGCAATTTCACTAATTTGAAGGAAAAGATTGTATTACAGTTTTTTATGCAGTTTTTTATTACAGTCTTATTCAAAAAAAACTTACAACATGCTTACTAACCGTTACCGCTAAATTCGATAAAAGTATATCCAAAAACGATAATTAGCTTAAAACACCTGTAGTAAACCATTGTTAAATCTAAGAAATTTAGCAATGGTTCAACCCTACTTTAAACCTATATTAAAGTCATATGTCATAATTTTATTACAATTTTTGACATTTTGTGAAAAATATTCTAATTAAAAAAAAAATAAAATAAAAAAAATTAAAAAACAAATAACAATATGGATACACTCAATTTAATCCGGGGGATTGGTAAGTTTATTATAATTGGAAAATATTTTGATAGGTTAGGTTAGGTTAGAGGACGTGTACTTGTCAATTAAGACAAGTACTGTACCCGGAGGTCGAATTGACCCAACGTCCTAGTTTCTCACACCACTTATGCTGTGTGTGTTAATTTTTATACATGAGTGGTGGGACCTACAGTTTAAAGTCGACTCAGAACGACAGATTTTTGAGAGACTTTTTCATGGCAATTTTATTTACTCTCACAGTTTTTGCCAGAAATCTGCTGAGAGGAAGTCGCCGAAGAAATACTTTTTGTATTTTGTCTAATAAGACTACACACTACCTACTATCTTAATTATGAATTTCAAAAGAAACTATTTCCCAAAATTGTAATTGCCCTCGTCAAAGGATTTACAAGGAGCGGATCGACCCCTTCTCCATTCCAGATGTGGAATTTAAATCCAAGTACCGTTTCAATAAAGAAACGGTTAAAAAATTGTAAATCTAATAGTAAGTCGCCTGAGCTGCAGATGTTAGTAGCATTGCGTTGTTGGGGACGTAGGGAAGTATTTAAACTGAATAACAAGGAAAGTATAGATTTAAGATTACATTTTTAGATTCATGACGATGCTGGTGATCTCCGTGGCCTTGCACAATCTACATTTAGCCGTATATGTGCAAATTATTCTTTTTGCCAAAAATATAAATTTTGTTTACAAAATAGTTTAGTGATGTCTAAATTATGAAAACAAATTTAAAGAACCCGGTACTCTAATACTTTCTTTAATCAAAATATAATATTTTAATTACATTGGTTGTTTTATTTTATTTGTACAATGTTTTTATTAAATTAACAAATACAACCCCATTTTTATGTTAATAAAAACAATTATTTTGTATAAAAACATAAAAAATAATATTAGACACGAATACCAAATGAACTAATAATCGTTCATACACAACATTAACCCATTCGTTCCCACTGTACTCGCTTGAGTACAGAAAATCGACCAATTTTATAGCGCTATATACAGAAAGTTACTGACTTTAAAAAAAAATTTTTTTTTTCATAACATTAATAGAGAATGCAAAGAATTAATAAATAGTAAAAGAAAGTAAAAAAAATATAACGGTAAGTTATCATTTTTATATTTTGTCATTTTTTGCACTTCTCATCACATGTTGACGTATATCTTTTGTATTTTAAACTAAATGCAGTCGAATTTAAGTGAAAAGTAAAGTAAACAGATTAATTAACTGTAATTTAGTAAAAAAAAATTATTTAAAAAATTTAGAAAAGTGTTGTTTGGTGAGCATAAATATTGGTGTACTCGCTTGGGTACAGCGGAAAAATATATGTACAATTTTTATATATATATAGATTATAATTATCTGCTATGGACGTTACTGGTAAAAGTTTTGAAAACATTGCTGATGCTACAGAATATGCTTATAATCAAAATCATGGACATTTCGATTTTACTATAATTCCTCCAAATGCTGCCTGTGAAACTGGTGAGGAAGGAATTGATGAATGTAATTTGTTACGTGATGAACACGACGTTCCAGGCGAATTAGAATTATTTTGAAAATGATATTTCACTTCCACTTTTAACCAAAAAGTCGAAGTTAGCATAGATAGATATTGCTATCTATAATACAAACTTGTATGAGACTTATATGTTCAATATGAAGGTGGCTCTGGGGGGAAAAACTCCAGCAGAAGTATTTGAAATGATTTTTGATCAGGATGTTTTGAATCTGATTGTCGAGGAGACAATGAGGTATGCTTTTAAACACAATAATCACATTTTTCGTTTTACTGCAAAGGACCTAAAAATATTCTTGGGTATATTGCTCTTCAGTGGTTACCACGCTCTGCCCAGAGAGCGTATGTATGTAGCACTATGTGTGGAGAGAGAGTGTTTCAAGATATTTTATACTCAATTCAACATTTCAATTCAAATATTTCGAATTAATTAGATTTTAATTAATGTAAAAGACAAAAATATTTAAAAGGAATAAATATTAATTTTTATAAATTCCTTAATAATTTGTACCCATAAAGTCCCGTTGTACTACTCGGCTGGGCCCCAAAAACATATTTTCAAAAAAAAAAATTTTAATTTTATTTTATTTTAAGGTAGATCCTAATAAAATACATTTTAACACAATAAAGTATTTTTTTTTTTGGGTTTTAAAGATGGTTGGGATCTAATGGGTTAAGGAAAAATTGACAGAATAAAATAATGGTATTGCCAGCATCAAATTAAAAAAAAAACATTAAAATGGATATTAGTTAAAATACTGTTTTTGCATATACTTTTTAATAATGGATTATTAAGCTACAAGTCGTTGTTAACTAATGTTCATTTTAAGGTCATAATAAGGTTTTTTTTGCATAAGACTGTTAAAGTTTTTCAGTCTTATGCAGTCTTATGCTCCAATAAAAAGAAAACCTGGATAGAATTGCTGGGAAGGTAAGTCAACTATGGACGTTGAAAAAATTAACCTATTTATGGATGGACTATCGTCAATAATGGACCGGTTTGTAGGAAATATATATGTATGTATATCATTATGTATATCATAACCTTTCCACAAGGTTCATCTATATTTAAGTTCCTTATTTTTATTAATAATCATTTTATTAATCTTCATTTGTTAGTTTCAATAATTTATGTACGGGTGGGCAAAGAAAATAACAGCAAGAAAGCAAATGGCTGAGCACCGGAAGGAGGTCACAAAAACTGGTGGAGGTTTTCCACCACAAGACATGCCATTGAATAGCAATGACATTAGCGTATGGCTGCCAAACGAATTTGTAGTAGACTCCAACGAATTCGACTCAGATGTTATTACTGCCTTCTACTTAAATGGAATATTTATTTAAATATTTGATTACTCAAAATTTTAGATTGTGGAGGATGAAACCCAAATACCACTCGAAAATGAAGAAACAATAGTTGTTGATGGAGAGCAAATTAAGGATTTGGAAGTTGAAGATACTGAAGATGAACCTAAATCTTTTTCATAAGTAAAAAAAGTAAATTTTAATTAGTTTTCTTTAAAGTTTTATGTACTATATTGTTTTATGAACTATGTTCTTTTTTTATTTAGATTTATATTTATTTTATTAATTGATTTCTGTTTTATTATAAAACAAAAAAATTTTAACGTTTTTTACAAAAAAGAAAAATAATGTAAAAGTTTCTGATGACTTCATATTTTTGCACCTCCAAGCAGAACTCGGAGTAAATTTAAAATTCAGAGGCTTGATATATGAAAATGTTAGCCTTTATATTAAGTCAAGCACTCCAATAACCCATTTGAAATTGAATGTATCAGTTTTGTTTAGTGTTTTCTGTTGATATTTACCGCAGTACACTCATGAGCAAGTTTTTCGGTTGACTTTTCTTAAGGTTTAGCGCCTACAGAACCGTTCTACCAAATGAACTTCTAATACTCTCTTCGGGTCATATCGGGGCTTTGTGTAAGAGTATTAAGCTTGTGGGGACTTTCGTAGGCAAATCATATCATCACATCAGCAGACATACGATTGAATGCATTGTCATGTTGTTTTAATACTTTCGAACTTTAGGTCAATTTGTTCTTTAGAGTGTTTAAATACTCACTCTTATTAATTAATTTCTTAATAAATTCTAAATTGCCCATGCCTGGTGGCGATAAACATTATAGTACCATCACCATGTTTAACCGTTTCTTAAGATCGAGATCTTCATTTCTGTTTCCACCATATTGCAGTGCACCTGTACGAAGTAAAATTATATAATTTGACTCGTCTAAAGAAAACACATTATTCCAAATCTCATTTGATATGCTTTAGTATGGAGGAAGAAAAAAATGAGCTCAATCCAAAGAACTTGCGTGAAACAATTATGCATGGGTTCGGTACTATAATACTTAGGGGGTGTGTGTCGGCACCAGGTGTGGACAGTTTGGAATTTATTGAGGAAACAATGAATTAGAGAGAGTTATTAAACATTCTAAAGAACAAATTCACCAAAAGATCAGAAGAATTAAGAATTTGTAATGGTTTGTAGCATGATTTTACGGTCGTCAATACCAGCACAACATTTCATGTGCATACACAAAAGAATATCGAATTGCATATGAGCGGCGACCACTTGACTCAATGTCGCTGACCGTCGCTGCAGCGTATAACGCCACAATAGTAATGCGCACATGCGACGATCATTTGACACTTTATTGTCAGCCCGCCAGCTGCATTGATATGCATATAATATGCACAATGTGTGTTGTTGTTGTATTGCATTGCTAGTGATTATGTGTGGCTTTCTTCACACTTTACCGTGGGAATTATTATATGGGCAATATGCGCGTGTTATTTTGCACCCACTTGTCCCATGATTATTACACACAAACCAATGTAATATTATATAATATACATAGAATAGTATATATACAAACAAACAAACAATTGTGAAAGCATAAGTAAATATAAGAAATGTATTAGAATTAAGGGGTTGATTTATAAATGCTAAATCAACCAAAATTTAGTATAAAAGAAGGGACATTTTCCCTCAAAAATCAATCATTGAATAAACGCAAAAGAGTACGCACTATCCGCACCTAAGAAAGAAAAACACCAAATCTTTCCTTTCAATTATTTAAATCCTTTTTCTTACAGGTTACTTCCAAGATGTCAATGGACCCTAGAACAACATTAGAGCTCAAAATATGACAAATCTATTTTATTTATTTTGAAAACAAATTAAAAATTGCGTTTTATGTTGATTTAAAAAAAAAACAAAAATTTAATAAAACCGCAATGAAATCTGTTTTTGTAATATATGAACTGGGAATATGTACAGTAAGTGCTGTTACTTATCAGCAATTCTCTCATTTTACTTGCCTTCTCTTCTTAAGAGAAAATATGTTTTAGTACTTTGCATTTTGCTTTTGATAATGGTATCCAACTGGCGAAACTTTGAATTTATTACGGATTTTAGCATGGTTACTTAGAGTCTTTTTCGTCCCACAGGTACTTAATGGCGTTTAGGGTGCTCAAATTGGCAGTTTACTGAGGTATTGATTGCTACTGATAAGGTATTAAATTATTTAAAATTTTCGACCGGCCAGCGATTGGATAACAGGTTTGTATTTGGCAACTACTTATTTCACGGTGTTATGCCCAACGCAAGAAGGAAAGGCGTGAGCGTGAGGAAGTCGTGCGAGGTTTCAAACAAGTCGACCACTTGTCATGCCACCTCTTCAACTTCGTCAAGGAGAGTGTTCTGCGAAAGGCGGGAGTGCATCGCAATGGCACTATTTCTCAAAAAAGTGTCCAGTTGCTTGCGTACGCTGACAACATTGACATCATTGGGCGTACCAAGCGAGATGTTACTCCTGCCTTTAGTGGGTAAAACAAAGTATATGTTATTGACAAGTAGAGACGTGCGGCGTATTGATCCTCAGACTACCACCAAAAATGATGTCAGTCTGGAGATCAAGAGTAGGAACACTCTTGCCAACAGGTGCTACTATGGTCGCAATGGGCAATTGAGTAGCAGAGACCTCTCTCGTACGACAAAACTAATACTCTACAAGGCGCTCATAATACCTGAGCTTCTTTATGGCGCAGAGGCATGGACCCTATTAAGCACTGATGCAGCAGCCATGAGAGTGTTCGAGGGAAAAGTGCTGCGCAAGATCTTCGGTCCAGTGCGAGTTGGCGATGATTTCCGTATCCGATGCAACAGTGAGCTGTATGAGCTCCTCAACGACATAGACGTTGTACAGCGTTAATATCCAGCGGCTGCGCTGGCTCGGCCATGTCGTTCGAATGGAGGAGTAAACTCCAGCAAGACGGGTATTTGATGCGGGGATCTGCGGAAGTCGTCGAAGAGCATGACCTTGTATCCGTTGGGAGGACCGAATCAAGGAAGCCCTGTCATCGATTGGTGTGACCAAATGTCGTAGGCGCGTAAGAAGCAGAGGCGTCGGGAAGAATGTGTTGCGGCAGCCCGAAATCCGTTAATCGGGTTGTTAATGGCCAATTAAGTAAGTAATAAAAAACCTATAAATTCCTGAGAAAACAAATATTTTGAACACGTTCAATAAAAAATCACACTGCCATCTGATCCAAAAATGTTAAGTGTGCTCTTGTCTGTATATGGGCATTTCCATAGTGACGAACGTGACAGTCGTACGTTTTAATGAGATAAAAAACAAGGAAAAAATGCATGTTTTAAATTTTTTTTATACTTTTAAATAGAGCTTAACTGGCTTTATACTTAGTACCAAAAAAGGGAAAAATCGAACTCAATGGCGCTAAGATATAAGCAATTAAAGTGTGTGACGTGATGTTACGAAAATAGAAGTTCCTTTTTTCTTTTTTTACTAAAACGTAAAATTCTGCGGATTTAGGCGGAACTTTTGGATAATTGTTTTTTTATTGGAATTTGAAGTATATCTAGATTACTTCCCAACTTTTAAAATTACAAAAAGTTTTTTAGTTTTTTTTACAACAGTTTATTTGTGACGAGACGTTACGTGACGTGATGTGACAAAAATTTCTTACTATTTTTTTTTCCTTTTTTAATAAATGAAATATTTCTTTAATGTTATTAGATACTTTAATTCATTAATTTGCATAACATTAAAATAATTCAGTGTGTATACATTGCAACAAAACTAAATAAATAATAAATTAAATATTAATTCGAGAAGAAAAAGCTGTTATAGCTTTCCTTATTTGTAACTTTTCATCACACGAAAATAAATGAATTTTTTGTATTCCAATTATATTAGAACACTTCACATTCCATCTTTCAATTAAGGGTCCAGTTAAATTTTCTATTTGCTCTGAGGATATGTAAAGTAATTGAACGCCATTAACATGATCCAACGACAGATTTTTTGTTTTTGTAATACTCCAAACTTTTCTTTTTATTACGGCTCCAACTCCATCGACTGCTCCTTTTCCATGAGACGTTGCGAAATAATTCCACTCTATGTTTTTCCACCCAAATTTGTGTAGGAAATCCGGCAAGCTTCGGGCAATAAATTTATTTTTGAACTTGAAAGTACTTCCGTCTGAAAATATGTAAATATTTTGAAATTGTCCATGTTCATTAATTATTTGATGCACAAGTGTCGTTATAAAACAAAAAACGTCGAACTTGTTGTGGCTAAGTTTATCACTTATTATTGCAAACCATCTAATTGAATCAGGTAACCATGCAACGCACGTAAAAATTGTGACTTGACGATAACTAAAGTGCGCACTCTGAACTTCATTTTGGTAGACTATATGATAATTCTCCGCAAAATCTACTTGTAATACCATGTCTCCTACTTTAATATTGTTCTTTTTTAGTTGAAAATAATTTTGTTGGGCACGTTTAACAAAAAAATGTCTCTTGAAAGAGGGTAACTGTGCCTCTAGCTCATGAATGAGCTCAGATAAAGAAGCTAATGAGTAAGTTAGTACAATACGATCATCAACTTTTCTCCAATATTGCCATTTAACGTTTTCGTCCAAATTTTTAAAATTTTTAAAGGTATTAAATCATTTTTTACATCTTTGACACAATTTTTACAATTATTTGTCATACAATTTTCATTTTCGATGTTACAACAGGCTGATTTTAAAAAACTTTGAAAATTAGTAGAAAATGATTTTATTACTTTTGTGCAGCCTTCTAACATAAACCCAAAATTGGCATGATACATACATACGCACATGTTATGTGGCATCTTGTTAGACAATTGGATGTGTTTTTTGCGAAATTGATAAAATGTAGATTTACCAAAACAGTCAGTATTAAACTCTTCTCTATATAGCTGGTAAGCTTCGAGAAATTGTCAGAAGCATGAAACGTTTAGTAATGACTTCTCCGTTAACTACAAGGGTATCCTTCTGTCCTGCAGCTTGAACACTTATATCTTCACGCACGTAAAAATTATTAATTATTCCAATTTGTTTTGTTTTTTTTTTTATTATTGTACTATTGTAGTACCGTATTTTGTATACAATAGATCTACAATTTGTGTTCTTTTTTTGGAATTAAGGGGCAAAGCCCTTTCGGCTTTTTTCAGTGCCTTCCCCATTGTTTGATTACAATTATAGTTGCTAGTAGATGTATTTTCTTTCGCTTTTTGGATTTCAGCTTTCTTTTTTTTGCGCCACTTTTGTTGTCTTATTCGATTATTTTCAATTACGTTCTCTAATATTTTATTTTTTGCCAATTCTAAAATTTTTCTTCTATAGTTTTTGGCTCGATCTTTATCCTTTCTGCGCTTTATTTCGGATTTAAGAGGATTTTGTTTCACTCTTTCCCTATAACGACGCGCTCTTTCCGCCATACTAGCTACTGATGACTCCATCTATGTAACATGTAATATATGTATTTTAAGCCGCAATATATCCTATTGTATTAGGTAGAACTTACGATAATATTTTTTTCGTGACGTGACGTGACAAACTTTAAAATTTTATAAAAAATAACGCAACTCAATATAAATTGATTTCCCTTCAAAATTAAATTTTGCACAGTAAACTAGATTAAAATTAAAAATTTTAATCACTTTGAGCCACTAACGCAAGAGGAATAGAAATAAATCCTGTTTTTCGTGACGAACGTTACAGTAAAATATTGAGAAAAAAATGGAAATCAAAAATATGCCGTTAACTGATCTTTATTTGATGTCATTCTTCCTTTTTAAACAAGCTATTGTAGTAACAAATATTCTCTTATGTGAGCACACTTAAATAATCGATTTTGCATAAATTACTACTTAAGAGAAAATGCTACTAAAAATTAAATAAAAAAATATCAAAATTAAACACCAACTTTGTAGTTCGATTAACAACAATGAGGACAAAGACAATTTATGATAGCTATAATTTATCAAAATTTAAGTATTTTTATCTAACAAAAGTGGTCTAAAAACATTTTCCTTGACTTTTAGTTTTTCAGTCATGGTGGACTTTTCTCTGGAAATGCCCATATGTAACTATTCCAAAAAATTATTGTTAAATAGGAATATATTTGTCTCAAACAAAGCGTTTTGTTTTATTGGGATTTATTTAACTTTGAAATGCATGGTTAAAATGTTTGTCACAGTTATTTATAGATTTTCCATTTCCTGAAGAAACTAAAGTTGTCTAAAATCGCACTGGCATTTTCTGAAATAAAATGAAATACAATTCCAACAGCATGATGTAAGGACAATTGTTTGAGTCAGTGCATGTTAAGGAATATATAAATAAATTGCAGTGTATACAACATAGAGTACAAAATAAAGGGGGCAACACCAAAGGGGGCATGCTTTCAGCTCTTATGTGGATCACAACTATTCATAGTTTTTTGATGGTATTAACTGACGAACTGACGGTCCTTAACCAGTTAGCTACGTGGATAATTTGTTAATCCTTCTGATGGATAAGCATCAGAATTAACTATGCAAAAGAGCCAACATGTTCTAAATAAACTCGAATAAGAACCAAATATGTTTATTTATAACAAAAAGGCGAAAATCGCTCTCCTCCTTGACAAACAGATTAAAGCATCCGACAAGGTGAAATACTTAGGTATAATTATCCTTGATTAGGACAGCATCTGGATAATAGGTACGGAACATAACACAGATGCTGGTATATATGTGTGAAAGCCTTTGAATGATACCCTGACTCTACAGAAGCGTAATACGACCTATTCTAACTTTTGCTTCAGTAGTTTGGTGGACGTCAATGGACATTAGAATAAATTCGAAGGATCAATAAACTTGTTGTTTAGAGATAAGTGATTCAACCGGAGGTCATGCGATTGAGGAATGTAAGATCTGGGTAACTGATAACTTGCTAAACTTGACACATATGTCAACACATCTTTACGTATAGTCAAATGTCAATTGGGATAATATCCACCGATACGGAATCAAGAGCTGGCGGCATTGTATGGTATGCATTATATGGGTACCTAAATATGGAACAATGTCGCAATGGAAGATCTGCGAAGAGAATTTAATACTGAATTTGAGTACTTGGATGAGCTTACAGCTTTACACACATCTGAGAAGAATAGGCACGGCATTAGGTAAAGACATCGAAACTACGAACTATCGAAGTTTGTACAAAATTCAAACTTACTATACCCAGTATAGTTGGTACTCTACTAACGTACTTTGGACGAGACCACCAACGTCGGTTGGTCTCCTCTCCTTTAATCTACCTGCATATTTAACACATACATATTTACATACATGTCCTAGTCGACAGATAATGTAAACATATTGCAGTAAAAGAAATTTAAAATCTTTTTTTGTTTCCCATAATTTTTTTTTTTTATTTCTTTTATACAATCGACTCAAATTTCAAATAATTTTTTCTACTTTAAGTGAGAATTTTAATTTTAAAAGTGTCCATCGGCTACATAAACTTTTTAAAAGAATTCTTGAAAAGAAAAATTCATGAAAATATCACACGTATCACGTTAAACATGGACATGAAACAAATGAAAATGTTCTTCTTGAAAAATAACGCGTGATTGTATGTACATATGTTGGCTCCAATTTCCCTTATGTATTTTTATATGCATGCTTGTGCTTTTTTTTGTAATTTATTCATACATACATACATTAATTTTTCGTACATATACAAACGTATCCATTCCCGTATAGGTACCTTTAGTTCTTATATAGAAGAAAAGTTTTGTAATTGTGTGGAGAGCTAACAGCATTTTTAAATAAAAAACACACAATTTGAATATTCTTTTAGGGTTTTGTCAAACAGTGAGAGACGATTTCTCTAAACAACATTCACAAGAAACATTTGCAATGAGTTTTTTAAAGGAATTGTACAATGGGTCAATTCGACCTCCGGGTACTGTACTTGTCTTAATTGACAAGTACACGTCCTCTAACCTTTATAGAGGAAGTGCATTGTAAATATAAAGTAAATTTGATAATCAAAGAAAAAGAAGAATGAAGTCGTTTGATCAACAATGTTTAGCAGTTGAATACAATAAAACTATTCTTTTCAACCGCTATTACGTTACTCCACTGTTTGATAAGGGTATTTGTAATTGAATATAAAATATACCATTTTATCTTAAAGAGGTGACTTCTCAATTAATTCAAAAGGTACAAAAGTTTGTATCTGTTAGCTTCGAAACTCATTGACACGGTCCTCTAGTCGGTAGTGTTGCAATCTGTTAGGGTGTGGTTTCCATTCTCCTCACAGACAGAAATCCATAAATTAAACCTCAAATCGATCTCATCGCCCTATTTGCTTACTGTATGGTACTCAAAAGAAACTAGAATCTCGAATATTTCAAATTTCGAATAAACGTGTTGAAATTTAAATATTAATTCCATAATCAGGCATGGATTCGATTATTGTTACGAAAACATTTTGTTTTTAACTTTTATATATATATATATATATATATATATATATGACGCCTTTTGTCAAAATATTGCAAAGTGTATTCTTATTGAAGGGAACTGTAAAGTTACCTTTAACTTATTTTCGTTATTACAACTTACAGATAAACATTTTCAAAAATATGGCAGTGCCGGAGCAATGTCGATAAAACTGCTGAATTACACAAGTTTTTTTTAACGCAGTGACAACTGCGGGCTTCGTTTTTTTTTTGTTGTATATGCTCATTTTGTTTAAATTTGAAGTTGCAATGAAAATAATATATAATATGGCAACTTCAAACATAAAGTGACCTTTAAATGTTGAAGGTAGGATGATCATCCCTTTAGCTTAACGATCACTTATATCTTATTAGGTACTCATAATAACGAAAAACAATTTATCTGCCCGTTAAAATCCTCCCTTTAGTTAATGGCAAGTTGTAATAATGGCCCTAAATAAGCACACAAAAACACGCAAAATTTATTATCTCTCTACAGCAAATGTTCGAACTAAAATGGTTTAACATTCAGTACAAACAGAGAAGTGCTGTAGCTGATTTTGTATTTGCTGTAGATTCTTAAAACAGGGTGACAGCAATTTATCAAAAGGTCTGAGATTTTTCTTACACGTTTCAAATAAGACAAACAGTTTTCATATCCACAGCCTATCCTGGGTCAATGAGGAGTCCTGCTACACCGCTACCGACCAATTACTTGGTCTTGGTCGTGACCTCATCTCAACCACAGTGGCCGTGCTTACAGGTCATTGCGTTATGGGTAGACACGCGGAGAGAATGAGGCTCCCATTTAACGACTTCTGCCGTGGATGCAGATCTGCTGAGGAAGAGGAGACTGTTATCCACTTCCTTTGTCAGTGCCCGTCTCGGGCTAGGTGCAGGAACAGATTATTTGGCTCTCCATTTCTTGTCAGCTTGACGGAGCTATCATCTATTGATATCAAGGATATAGCTTCGTTCATCAAACCTTCTGGCCGGTTTTCCAGTCTAGGGTAGTCTTGCTTTTGATGTGCAACCCTTGCGTTGACCAACTTCTTCCTCTTCCCTGATTTTGGTGGAACTTGGTCAGTACAGGGACTGCGTTCACCCGTGGCCGCTATGCATGCTCAAGTGGAGCATACAAATGGAGCGTATACGTAAACTTTTATAACCAATAAGATAAAAACCAACAAATACAATTTTTAGTTTTATTCAAGTTTTTATGGTTTGCGATAGAAGTTATGTACATGCATACTACCTCCATATGTATGTAAATGGTGTTTTTTATAGAGGTATAGAACTTTAAGTTGGCATTACTTTTCAAGATGTTGACCGATTTAACAGCTGTCAAGTGATTTATTCTCAGTTTGGTTTGGCAATTCATCATGAATAGACTCACGCCTGAACAACGCTTGCAAATAGTGCAATTTTATTTCGAAAATAATGGTTCTGTGCGGAAAACGTATCGCGCACTACGTCCATTTTATCGTCGACAAAATCGTCCATCAGAGCAGTTAATTCGATTAACCATGGAACGTTTTCGCACCACGTTTACTCTTATTGATAACTCGCATCCCCAGAGACGCTGTACGGTGCGTACAGAAGAAGCTATTGTTGCTGTAGAGCGTAGCATTGAGGATGACCCGAATGAGTCCATCCGCCATCGAGCACAGGAATTGGATCTGTGTCCATCCACTTTATGGGCGATTTTGCGGAAGGATCTTGGTTTACGTGCTTACAAAATCCAACTCGTGCAAGGTTTGAAGCCAAACGATCATCAAGTAAGGCGTAGATTCGTCGAATGGGCCCAAAACGAGATTACCGTTGTTCCCAATTTTCATAAGCGAATTTTGTTTAGCGATGAAGCGCACTTCTGGTTGAATGGCTACGTCAACAAACAAAACTGCCGCATCTGGAGTGAAGGTAAGCCTCAAGTGTACGTGGAAACACCGTTACATCCAGAAAAACTGACTGTTTGGTACCCTTTATGGGCTGCTGGAATCATTGGTCCGTACTTTTTCAAAAACGATGGTGGCCAGAAAGTTATAGTCAATGGTAATCGGTATAGAGCCATGATTACTAACTTTTTCATTCCTGAATTGAATAACCATGATGTCCAGGAGATGTGGTTTCAACAAGACGGCGCAACATGTCACACAGTTCGTGCCACGTTTTGGACCTGTGAATTGGCCTCCAAGTTCTTGTGATTTAACACCGCTAGTAAAGTCATTGGTATATGCGGTAATTCCACAAAGGCTTGACCATTTGGAAGACAACATTCGCCGTATTATTGCCGATATACGGCCACAAATGTTGGAAAAAGTCATCGAAAATTGGACGTCCAGATTGGACTACATCCGCGCCAGCCGTGGCGGTTATATGCCAGAAATCATATTTAAAATGTAATGCCACAAGATTATCTTTCGGATAAATAAAATTCATGTCAATCGAATAATCCATCGTTGTTTTATTGCAACTTAAAGTTCTATACCTCTATAAAAAACACCCTTTACATATGTAAATTATATACTAGCGGTGTAAGTTGCAAACGAAATATTATTGAATTTTAATGTTTGTTATGAAATTTTCTTTATTTTTACTTTACTTTCGTCGTATTTGTCAATATTTTTCATGACTTATTATTGATACATACATATGTATGCATGCGTAAAATCAAAAATAAAATTAAATAACACCACAGTGAACTCATTTCGCATTTTTCATGATTTCGATTGGGTTTTTTATTATTTCCTCTTCATTTTCAACTACGTTTTATCAAGTTTGTGGTACCACTTAAGAAAGATAAGGCTTCTGAATCTTCGCACCTGGAGTAGACTTTCCGGAGAGGTGGCATATGTTTTGTCAGATAAGTTTTTCTAGCACAAATCAAACTCATCGGCGTTTTAAAGCTGATCTTTTCGTAATTCCTGCTCTTTATTTTTTTTTTTAATTTAAATGGATCCAGTAATTGCGACTGCTAGCTGATATAGTTTTTTTCTCAGTAGATTTTCAGCAGTCTAATGCCATACTTTTGCATAAATTTTTTCATTCACCCATCACTGGTATTAAATCCGCACAATTATTGTTTTTATTAATTTTTATGCGGAGATACCCAGAATTTATAAACTAAGCCCATATCGAAAATAACATGATAGGGGGTGAATGTAAATAAAAATATTTCATAAAAATTTAATTTCACGTTTAGAGTCAATGCAGAATCATAAATTGTCTATGTTTCTGGATATTCACGTTTTCGTGAGTTCACCGTATTATTAATCAAATGATATATAATCTGAACTGTGTAAAATTAAATTTAATATTCCATTTTGCTGTCCTACGAGTGGTTTTAAGAGCTAATACGTGTATTTGAAAACAAAGGGTTTGAATATCGGAAAAAAGCATAAATAATCTTTAATACATAATATTATATACTTATTAAAAATTAATAAAAAATATATTGAAATTTGAGTTTTTCTTTCCCCGTAATGTTTTAGTTCTCGGGATGTCTTGGGCGCCTGCGTATACCCAGAGATCTTATCAAACAGGGCTTTAAAGTAACAGATGTTACTAATATAACAACGCGGTTCATTGGACTATGTTTCTTGTTGTACTGGAGCTTATGAGGCGTCTTTTAGTACCCCACTGTATCGATCTCTGCATTACCCCATAAACGGCAGTTCAGTATCATAATTGTCAACAGTATGGCCACGCAGTATATGCGGCAATTTCGATGAAACGGGTAAACAGTCCTTAAGGTCACAGATCTCAGGAAAAGTGCAATAAATATTGTGGCAATCACACAACGAATCATAGAAGTTATTGAATAGTTGTATTGGTTTCGTTCTATCAGTTTATGTAAATGCCAGTAATCAAGAAGAAGAATAAAAATACAAAATATTTTCTACGTAACTGAGTCAACAATTAACATTTCAAAATTATATTATTCTCACAGATGATTAATTAATTTACTTTTTTCCGTAATATTTTTTATTTTGTTGCTTAAAAATCTTCTTATTATACATTTTTGATGTTTGGAATACGAGATACACAATACAGCATAACACCGAGCGTTTACAAACAAAAAGTGTATTCAAGTGTATTCGATACGAAGGCGTGTGAATTGGCCAAATATATTGTATTGTATCTGTTGTAGTTGTTATTCTTCTAACAATGGTAAATACTTTAAGAAAAATACTACATATGCGCATACAATGTGGAAATACTCGTACATTTGTGAGAACAAATGAAAGTTTTTAAATTGAAGTAAGAATTAGAAAATATAACTTTTTATGTGCTTTTATCTGAAAACGAAATATGTTCAATGATTAAGTCAATTAAATATTTGAAGACTCTAATCACTAATGGATTATAAAAATGGTTCAAAGATTACTCGTTGAACAAAATAATGCAATTACAATGTGAATGTGAATATATAAACTTGTACGTATGTATGTACGTATGTAATAACATGAAGTTTCTTGTTTCTTGGTGGTAAAAAATATATATGAAAAGAAAAAAATTTTTTTTATTTTAGTTAATATGCACTGCTTACAACAAACAATAAAATAAAAACAATTAAAAGGAACATATATACAAATATACAAATATGCCTGTATTAAAATCGCTCTATCGCAGGCTTTAATCACATTTTAATCACATAGAGAGAGTACCGTTTGAATTTTGAAAATTTAAAACAAAAAACTTGAAATTTTTAAAAGTGAATGAAATATTTACTTGGACGATAAAAGAATGTCCGTCACTTACTTGTGACGTGTAAATGTAGTCCTTGGCTAAGGTATTAATCTCTCTAATTACATCTCTATTGTCGTATATGAAAAAAATGCTAAAATGAAAACCTGAAATTGCTTGTTACTCGCTACCCAATATGTTCATGGTAACGTAAGCTATGTGGCGCATGGCTCGACTTTGTTCAAACCGTACATCAACTATAATTCTGCCATTTTGAGAAAAATTGAGATTTTCATATTTCTTAAAGAAGTACTACTTATAAATCACGCCAAACTGTGTAGCTTTGTGAGCGTATTAGAACTCTTGAACTACCTTTTGGTTGATCTTCATAAAAAATTCAAAATTGCAAGTTCAGCTCAGTTGATCGTCTATTCACGATGTGCTGTCTAACTTTACTTACCTTTTTTGGTAATCCTTTCTTTTACATGTGGAACAATAATTCCATAATTAAAGAAATAACGCAGTAGAAGGTATAGTGTAAGCAATGTCGTATGTACTGATATCATCCACAAAAATTATGTATTTGCTGCGATGCAGTAGATGCTCCTAATGTTTACTTATTTAAAACATCTCACATTATTACTTTAAATTATTTTGTTATTAAAGTTGTTATTGTCTTTAGTTTTCATATAAAAGCCGCTGCATTGATACTTCAGCTTAACAAATAAAAAAGGCAGGCAATAAACAACATATGCCAGAGCATCAAATACCGTCATGAAGATACTAAAGGGATTGAATAACTTCAGAAAAAATGGATTAGAACGGATTACTCAATGGATAGCAAACAACAGTTGGAAACAAAAACAAAATATTAAAACACTGTTAACACACACACACACAAATAAAAATTAGAAGTGTAAACAACTTAACTGAATGGCAAAAACTTTCTTTCAAGAGTCGATTAACAAAAACTAGACTCTGGAGAGTCTCCTATTGTTGTTTTATTTTCTTTCTCTCTTCTGCTTTAATTAACTCCCAAAGGTGAAACAACAATAAAATTGTAGTTAATTGTTTTAAACACCAGCCGACTCACTAAAAGAGATGGCATCTTGAGAGCGATAACACCATTACGTAATTATTTTATTGCGTATATAACGAAAAGTTTAAATAGAACCAAAATTATAATTGCAGAGCTTTTCTTATCAGGTGATATTAATAATGAAAAGAGTATTCATTGGAATTGTTAATGAATAATTTATTTGATTGAAACAAAGTCTTTAGCTTTTGTTTCTATTACAGTTTATTTCGCTTTTTACAATTAAAATTTAATTCCATAATTAATAAATTTCAGTTGGAAGGAGGAAAAATTAACACATTCGCATCGCTGGAACTTTCCTAAAAATTGGAGTATTTTCTTGCAATTTTTTACGTGTACCTATGTATGTATGGCTTAACTCGTTTACGCACAAAATAGATACGTTAAAGTTTTGGATAATCTTAATATATTATTTTAAGTATTAAGAAAGACTTAATAAATTAAATACAATCAATTAAATATTTTCAGCTTAAATATCCCAACAAAAAGTCTAAATACAGTTCTGTAATTTTTTAATTTAAAGTTTTTATTAAATTAAAATAAAATCACAATAGAAATTCACCCTGTGAAAAAAAATTGGACACCTAATTTTATTAAAAAAAAAGAATAATAATAATAAGTTTCCACTTGTATATGTAAGTTCTCCTCTTCTCCTAGAGTTGTTAATATTTTGTAGAGATGTTTAAAACCATAGTGCGTCTCACATTTATAAGGTCACAACTATATTTCAAATATCTCTCAAAATATAACTTTAATCGACTAATTTCCATGTACTTTTAAGAAATTCTATATGTATAAATTTTTTTGTTGTTGTGATATTTATGGTATATAATCAATACTTCAGTGGTGCATAATTATTATATTCAGTATAAAGAAGTGAAAATAAATATTGTGTTCGCGCTGGCCACCCTACTTTTAAGTTTATTAAATTTTGTTAAAGTGTATAAACCACCCCTGTACTTACGTTTATAATACTGTGAATTATTAATAATATGACAGAATTGTTGTAATATAAACGAAAAGAGATCATACCCGATCAACCCCCAACCCGAAAGGTACGTTTTGTACTACAATAAATAATAATCAATTATTTTGGAAACTAATACTTTGCATTTTTATTACCCCAACTCTCGCCAAATATTTTATTTTATTCTCTCCCCGTTCACCACCACATATTGTAATAATTTTTTTTGTTAATTTGCTTATGTTCAGATAAAATTAAACCAAATTTCATACTACGGATTTAATTTTTAGTAGGATTTTCATCAATTTTACTTCTAAAATCACAAAGCGTCGACCTGTTCAAATCATATGTCGTTGATATCCAGTTCATCGAATGTAGGCCAATATAAGTTGATAACCATTGACCAATAGAGATGGTCCACCACAGCGATGATCTGGCTTACGCTGGCAGCCCAAAATCCTCACCAAGCAATGACATTTTCGGTATGCATTGGATCACATATGGATTGGTATCATAATAAAGGAAATGGCAGACGATCTGAAATGCAACAAGACTCTAAAGCTTATAAGTAAATGGTGCTCATCGTGCAATGTAAGCGGCAATCATCACAAAGCGGAATTGTTGTTTTTTACCAGGCAATATAGAGTACCTATTTTTAACTTAACAATTCTAAATAAGGTTCAACTTCCCTTACCCCAGAGGGGTCATTCTTTTGCCGTCATTATGCCGTTTAACAATCAACTCTTTGAAGTCAATATGAATTTTTGAGAGTTTTTTGCTACTGGCAGATAGTTTGATGTTAGTTTTTATGTTCCATCAAACCTATATCTACAATATATGTACATACAGTGGCTCCAACGCATAATCGGACAAGCACTAGTCTGATATGTATGTGCTTAAAACCTAAAAAGAAAATATTAAATATATGTTTTTTTTTTGCTTTTATTTACCCTCTACATTATAGACTTTCAGATTAATAAAAAAATAACAACATTTTTAATGATAACGGTAATTTTATAAAGAAAAAGAAAATTAACTCAATTTTTTGCGCTCAACGCATAATCGGACAAGGAAGAGCACCATTGCTAAAAATGACGAAAGAGAACAATTAATAGTTTGTGGCATATCCTTTGTTCTCAGGAACGCTCTGTAAACGTTTTGGAATTGATTTTACCCAATTGTAGCATACCACAGGTTCTATGGAGTTCCACGCTTCCAGTAAAGCCGCATTAAGCTGATTCAAAATGTTAAATTGTTGTTGGTATACTCTTCTAGTTAATTCTTCCCAAAGATGTTCAATTACGTTGAGATCTGGGCTCTGTGCAGGGGTTTCTATAAGTTTGGGGCAATTATGGATCAACCAAAGCTTTTCCACCCTCGAAGTGTGCTTAGGATCATTGTCCTGGTAAAAAGCAAAGTCATTCGCAATGCCTAATTTCTCGGCATTTTGCTTTACATTTTCCTTAAAAATGTTGAGGTAGCCAAATTTGTCCATTTTACCATCATATATTTAATATTTTTTTTTAAGTTTTAAGCACATACATATCAGACTAGTGCTTGTCCGATTATGCGATGGAGCCACTGTATGTATGTACATCCTAAAAATCAATATGTTAGAGAGTGGCAATTTGCCTCTTATTTTTTTTTTGTTCCATTTGTTTTTGTGGTAACTGTTCAAAATTGTTGCTGTCTCAGCTATTTATGGCTTTCACCAACTTTTGAAAAAATTTTGCGTGATTTTTTCAATAGCAAGGTTGTTTTGAGTCGGTGTACGTTGTATGTAATTTTGTTTTTAAAATATTCTTAAAGGTCTAGATGTTGTAATTTTTCTTCGATTTTTAAAGGGGTTTTGGAAAATTGGCATTATTTTTAAGCTTCCAACCTCACGTTTGGTCGCAGTAAAGTGAGCGGGTAAATGTTCTCAGTACATTCTTCTGTATGTGGAGCTTTTGATTTTTTCCTTAAAAAAAAAAACGTGAATATAAAAAACAATATCGAAATTTTATATTTCGGTATGAATTGCAATTCGTACCACCCTTTATAGTTTCTGAATTACAGAAAAGCTATGTATGTATGCTATGTGTGTAGAACAAATAAACCGACGCTTAAACAATAAACGTTTGTATGTAGATATAAAAGGAATCATTTGATAGCATTTCTTTTTTGCAGGTTCTATGTTGCCTATATACATATTTCATTCGAGATACACATGATTATACTCCACTACAAGCGCCCAAAGGACTTTGTTAAAGTATACAAAAATGGTCTTACGCTTGTGTACTTGATACTCATGCATATGCATCGCATATCCATACCTCTAAAGCAAAATTGATTAATGCATTTTTTTGCTTCCACAGTTCATATGTGTGCATCCACAGTACATATATGTATATGTATATCAGAATTATTTTTACTTTATGCATCCATATGCTAGTGTTTATAAACAAAAGTGAAAGTTATGCTAGTGCTGACAAGTTTAAATCTTGTGGGCAATCCTTTCGTATTCAGTAAAGGTCAGTTTAGACTAGAAGAGTTTGCGAACGACATGTGAAGGTTTGGTGTAGAAGATAGCCAATAATATCGTGTAATGTGAGGGAATAACATTGGGACAAAGTACGGCTATAAATTTGGCAGTCATACGATTCCTTTCGTTTATTAAATTTTTTTAAAAAACCATCACCCTGCATTCGGTTAATGTTGACTATATGTACGTAAACACTTATCATGTAAATTGACCTTAAATCATTTTCTCAAGCAGTGTTAATTTTTATTATTTTATAAGAACTTAAAAGCATAAAGTTATCGTATCTGTATACTTAAAATTCCACATCTTCCCGCTTAAAGCGAATTTTAGTGTCGTTTTTGAAAGAATATGAATCATAAAATATTGACCAATTCTTGATGGCATGAACATTCACAATATGCGGGTGCAATTAAATAGTATGATATTGTTACGCAAATCGAAACGACCTAATATCGTTTAACAACAAAAACGATAAACAAAAGCCACAAGATACAAATACGCACGAACACTAAGAATACAATGAACATATTGATTATCTAAAGCTGCACACACACATATGTACAATGAACCTGGTTGCGCCTGGTACCAACAACAACATGTATGTGACAAAAAGGGATAGACAACATAAGCAAAGTACACAAACAACAATGTATTAGCAATAGAGCTCTCGAGAAGGCGAGATCACGAACGTTACACTTCAAGAATGTTCATTAGACTGGTTGTGTCGGACTATAAAAGGGCTGGACAAAGCAGGCAGCAGTCAGTAAGAATTCAGTCAGCCTTGTGTGAAGTTGCGTGTGAACAAAACAAGTCGTGGTTGTAAAGCGAATAGTTGTGTGATAAAAACTAGTAAAGTTAATAAACAGATTATTATTGTTGTATCATTAAGTTGTATACGTTGGCACACAAAAGTAGTGTAAAGAATAAAGAGAGTTTAACTGATATTAAACACATATTTGTTTTTACTTTGTTTGCAATTAACGAACTCATATTTAAACGTTTTTAAAAAGGTAAAAACGTAACAATATGATACCCAGCCTAAAAGTAAATAATTTGATTGTAGACGAAATTTTAAAATTTTATTTTATTTCATTCTGAATTAAAATTGTTAATTTTATGCCAAATGCGAAAATGTTGTAAAAATAATAGACCTGAGTCAGTGTACGTGGATAACGACGTTCATCAATTTTCGTATAATTTCCATAATTTTCTTTTTAAGCAACTCCAGTACAGTCCATTGTTTTCTTATAATTTATTTGCTATTCATTAAGGACATTTTCACCAATGACCAATATGTTCAAATTGAACGCAGTTCTGGACAATTTTTTGGATTCGATTTGCTACAAACAAAATTAAATTTTTTATGGTTTGGTTGTTTTTCAACTCTTCTTTGCCTTGTACCCCTTAACCAAAAATATATTTTTTTAGAATATTTACTGACTTTTTTCTTTATAATGAGTACTGACGGCTCCTAATTTATGACTCATATGATAGTTGAGACCTGATAAGTAATTAACGTCAGCCTTACAGTATGTCTCGTCATACAGCACGCTAAAATGATGATGCTAGGTTTTCTTATTAACCCTTAGACCACTACTTTCAATAAAGTTTGCTCACTTGTTCTGGATTTTTAATGTAACCTTCAGCCTTATTTCTGGAATGGACAATAATGCGTTTAAGTTTATAGATCTATTTCTATCAGAATTTTAGAATGTCAGATAATCACTTTTTACCAAAAACGATATACTGAAATTCTCGATAGTAGTAGTATTAAAGTTAAGTTTGATTAAACTGGTTCCGTTGTAGCACCGATATTACCCATACCGACATATAATTGTATCCTCTTGTCGGAATCTCTCAACCACCCAGAGAGTCTTATGATGGTGTGAATTTTCCTCAAAACGCTTTTAGCTAGACGCCTTGTCACTAAATTCTGGGTATCTTAAAATTCTTCCCATTGGCCGAACAATAGCAGAGAAGATGTTCTGTGTTCTCATCTTCTTCTTCATCGTTGCAGCTTCTACAGAAGTCGTTATCAGATATTCCCAGCTACCTGGCGTGAACACTCAGAGGCTAGTGGAACGTTATTGCTGCTATGAGGTTCCCTAAATGGAATTTGATAGCATCAATGCAAATTCTGTTGAATATATGTATGTATATTCAGGTCGTGCTAGATCTGTCTGGTGTCTGTACAAGAGTGTTCATTATCCCATCTTACCTTTGCGAATGAATAAAGTTTTGGTGACATTATTTGTTTAGTTCAGTTGTTCTCAAAAGATTCCTCCTCTGACTTTGTTGTGTGATCTGAATAGATCAGTGAAAACTTGAATGACGTTTCCTGAAAGGAAAAGTAGGTTCAGGTATCGTGTAGTTAATAGGTATATTCAGACCAACCATCTGCACTTGAATACTTTTAATGCGCAAAGTTTCATTTTCGCGCTCGCAGTCACTTGTTTCGTCAACATGTCTTATGGTAGCCAGGTTATTACACATTGCCTTGGATGAGGTCGCCGTAGTCTAGTAGGTAGTGTGTTGGCTTATTAGACATAAATCCCGCGTTCAAATCCCAGCTCAGACATCAAAAAGGAAATATGAAAAATATTTCTTCGGCGACTTGCTCTCAGCAGACTTCTGGCAAAAAATCTGAGAGTAATCAAAATTGTCATGAAAAGTTTCTCAGAAATCTGTCGTTCGGGGGTCGACGTTAAACTGTAGGTCCCGCCACTCACGTATAAAATTAACGCATTTGGATAGACGATATGTGTAGCAGAGCGAAAAACTGCGTTGCAGTTTAAGAACTTTAAAACAACCGTAGAATATGGAGATGGCATTGTGGTGGTGTGAGGTGCAATGGCCACTGTGAGTGCCTCAAATCTAATGTTTGTCGAAGTATTCGGAAAGATATTTGTACCATTTTCTGTTCCTTCGCGATAATGATCCGAACCACTCAATCAAGATTGGAGAAGAATAAATTGTATTCAATATTAAAGAAGTAATATCTAACTAACCCAGATCGGAGATTTAAATGCAATAAAGCATATGTGAAACATTTTTAAAGACACCAATTTGGCAGCACACAATTATTAATAACCATGGATATAGAAGTCTGGAATATTGATCTTTTCTATGCAGAAATTAATGCCGCCAAAGTTTATGAAATCCAACATCACTGTACGGACAATTGTTTGAGTTACAAAAACTTTTTAATGTTTTGTGTTCAATTATTATGTACACAAATTAAACGTTAAAAGATTTTATTTTATCCTCCTAAACTCCAGGTACGGATATTTACGTACATTTATATCGAGTACTGTCACCATGGAGCCAAGAATAAGAGCTTTTTGTATTCTCCATAATATTTAGTTTCCATAAATAGCAACAGGATTGTTTTATTTATATACCAAAGGCTTTATGCTCGGGCTTTAAGAGGTTGTAAGTAGTTTTTGAAATATTGTGTAAATGGTTTCCGCCGCTTTGGTATAAATGCTCGCGGGAGTGTATGTATATGTGAGAAATGAATTTTACTACTAAACGCTGGCAATGTTAGCTTTCGTTTTCCTTATATTTCACCTATTATTGGACCGGCAACCCCTAAAACGCCTGATTTGTTAATCTTCTTTTTTCTATCTTCCATGGATTTTCTATGTTGTTTGTTATTCTAATCCCGGTTTTTGTTATTGATCCCGGTACTCCATTCTCGTAATTTTCTTGTTGTTTAGCTATTTTCAATCTGTTGTTCTTTTTTCTAAAATAAATATTTAGTGTTTATTCTGTATTCGCAACAGTATTTTCAAAAATTTTCAAACCAGATTTTATTGCTTCTAAGATATATTAATAGCAGTCTTATTTAATATAAAGTGGCTTTAAAACCTTTCAATAACAAATGATTGTGTACATTAAAGAAATTTATTTACATGCTTACTGACCTGCTGTCCGATAAGTTTACTATGTTGAATTTCAGCCTCACAATTTTTCGTTCTAGTATGCAATTTTTTTTTGTTCGGAGTCTGAATTATTTTCACAAATTAAAAACATTCCTAATTTTTAATCAAAATTATATTTTGCAAAAATAGTAAACGAACTACACATTTATATATATTGTAGTATTTAGAAATGAGTGTCTGATATGTTGGCATAAACGATAAGGAGTCAACTTCATCGTCGTCTGTTAAAGAATTCTAAATTGGGTTTTTGTTATATTGAAGGAAATTGATGGTGACACTAAAATGATTGCGACTTAACTTAACCATGATCATTGGAAATAGAGTGAATACCGTGGAAGGAACTTAATAATTTTCTTTATCTTACAGCCGTCAGTTATTGAAATTAAATAAAAAAAGTGTGCTTCTATAATTAACAATATTTCTACATGCTCAAAACAGTGTAACAGAAAGGGCAATCGTCCTTCTGATTGCTTTCTTCACAAAAACTTGACTTAAATTTTATTTTTTAAACTTTTTATCGTCGTATTTTTATTTATCGTAACAGCAGTGAATATGTACTGTATTTTCAACATTTTCATTTTTATATCTTTTCATCAAAAAGCTGTATTAAGTAGAGTGCATTTATTTATATGTATATTAATTTTTTCTTTTTTTTTTTTGTATCTTCCGTAAATATTTCGAATTCTCTTTTATTGTAGGAGATTGATTGAACCCTGAATTACATTTTTTAGGCCGTAAAATTGTTTTTTAGTTACACTTTCTGTTGTTAACCGTTGACATTTTTCGCATTGCAAAAGATTCTATCACATTCCATTCTCCATTCCACTCAACCCAATAAGGAACCTTTGTGCTCATTGTAACTTTACCTCCAAATACACATTGATAATGTGTGAATTTGCTCTCAGATAGTTTTTTCCCACATTTTTTTAAAAAATTTAAAATTTAAATGTAACATAATTGTAGTAACAATAAGAAAAATAAGATCTAAAACAAAATATTTTCTGTATTTTAATAATTTTTATGTAGTGTGTATCTGGCAAACAACAACTCGATTTTATGTGACTCTCTTAGATTTGTCTCTCAAAAGTCGGGAAATCATAACAAATTTGAACAAAATATTGTCTTCATATCTTGAATAGCTTCGATACACTTATTTTATAAGATTTATCTAGTTTCTTCAAATAGTCATTAACAGCAGACTCTACCGCCTTTTTTGCTGTTTAAATTCTCAATTACTAATTATTATAAGTAACAAGTAATTTAATTAAAAACAGTTAAATTAATTAGACAAGTAGGCAGTGCGTTGGCTTACTAGCCGTGCGGCCACGGTTCAAACCCCAGGTCGGAAATCTCCAACAAAACAAATTACAAAAAAATCTTTGGCGACTTCCTCTGGTAACAACTCTGAGAGTAAATAAAATTGCCTTGAAAAGCTTCTCAAAAATCTATCGTTCGCAGTCGACTTTGAGTTCCGCCACTCATGCATAAAATTAACGCTCATAACATAAGTGGTGTGAGAAGCTAGGTTGTAATCCTGCCTGACAGGTTGTAATGACCAATTATGTATGTATGTATGTTGTTAGTTTTATTAGTATTGCTTTTAATACTCCATAATTCTGGTATTTTTTTCTCTTTAATTCATCATTTTGTTTAAAATGTTGTCAAACGAAAATCAAAATTTTTTTATCTTTTCTTGATCAAGTTGTACAACTTGTTCAGATGCTGCAAAATATTACAGGAAATTTGCAAGAATTAAAAAGTTTGACGACATAAATCGAAGGGTTAATGAAATCACTTTTTTATAAAATAATTTTAAAAGTTCAATTGTAGTATCAGTATTTGAATTTCTTTACTTCTATTTCAAATATTCATTTCTACAATACATATACGTATTTTGCTTTTACTATGTGAACATTCTTTTTTTTTAGCTTGAAATGAAAAAAAAAACATTTAAATAAAAATATTATCAACAAATATTTAAGTTTAATTTTTTGTTTCCATCTTTGTTGTTTGCTTAACGTGATTTTATCAAAGCTGCTAACTATTAAAATACTTTATATTTATCGGTGCCAATACAAATATTATTTGTATGTATATTGTACATAAAATAATAATGACAAAGAATACGACTGTTCTCGAAAATTATAAGCTTTTCACTTTCTCACAGGCACATAGTGGGAGAAAATTTAGGAATATGCTTTAATATCTAATTCGCCCATTTAAAACTCACCACATGCATATAGGAGAGCGAAATCAACAATTTGCTGGCATACTTAATGTTAGTTGGTGAAAAATGTTAGTCGTTCTTAAAATTAAAATCCCTCTGTGGCATTAGTCATGGCAACTTCGACATCATGCAAGGTTCTAAAAAGCGCTTCCATCAATTCTAATAAAGAAATTATTGAAATCTAATATTTCCTTAAAAAACCGCCCAAAAAAGTGATAGAAAACTCCATTAATAAAACAAAACAATTCATTTTTATTACAAAAAAATAAATTGTACAGTTTAAATTCAATCCATAAGTATAAAAAAATATACATCAAAAAAATTAGGAAACAAAAGTACAGCTACTCATCGCTTGTTGATAACCATCGTAGACGTTTATTATGGACTGGATTAAAATCACTGTGGTCAGAAGATATCTCTAACGCAACTGTTTGGTTTTGTTCTAATGCAGAATTATCTTCATTACTAGCGACGTCTATAGGTTTTTTTGTTGTTATGAAGTCAGTTAAAAGCAGTTTTTTTTTTTTTTTGATTACTCCAGTTATTTACATAATTCCTGATATCCAGCAACACAAGATTTCAGTTTATGTTGGAATTTTAACACACGCTCCATGTCAGGATCATGAGCAAGAAAATGTTGTTCCATATTTGTAGCGAATTTCAAGCCCTCACGAATTAATTTTGCCGTTAAAACCTGACCTTCGTCTTCGTGCTCTTCGATATCGACATCTTTGTTCTCATTGATTGTCATAATTTCAATTAAGTCGTCATCATCAATAGGACCTTCTTGCATTAATTCATCGATGTCAGCCGGTTGCATGTTGTCAAACCCATCTATATTATTTGATAGACTTATAATCTCAGAACAAATTTTTGATCTTTGCACCACTGAAGCTCCACTTTGAACGCAAGCTGGTAAAATGTTATTCCAACAAGCATTTAAGCTTGATTGCCGCAACTGTTGGATGGCAAAAGAAACATGTGTAACGCAATCCAAAATATTAAACTTTTTCCATGCTTCCATAACATTCAAAATTTTTCTTCCACTGTATCTAAAATATATCTCAACGTCTGCTTGATGTAATACATTTTAAATGCTGCTATAATACCCTGATCTAGTGGCTGAATCAGAGAACTGGTATTAGGTGGCAAAAAAACAATTGAATGTTCGGATGTACCAGCACTGGCTGGCTCGGTGCATTATCAACAAACAAAAGTATTTTAAATTCTAGACCTTTTCTTGTCATATATTTCTGGACTTCAGGAACAAAACAGTTATTACACCAATCAAGTTAGCCGTCATCCATGCCTTTTTATTCGCACTAAAATGAACTGGAAGTTGCTTAATGTCTTTACCTTTTAAAGCTCTTGGCATAAGAGACTTGTTGATTAAGAGTGGCTTCAACATTTCATCGCCAGATGCATTACTGCAAAGCAAGAACGTCACCCGATCTTTGGCTGCTTTAAAGCCACAAGCTGTTTTTGTGATTTTGCTATAAATGTTCCTTTTGGCATTTTCTTCCAAAACAATGCTGTTTCGTCGGTATTAAATGTTTGATCTGGAGTATATCCGCCCTCTTGAATTATTTTTGTTAGTTCATTCGGATAGTTTTTCGCAGCATTTTCGTCTGCTGATGTCTATTCGCCTTCAATTTTTACGTTGTGAAAAACGTATCTCTTCAAAAAACCTGTCAGCCATCCATGACTTGCATTGAAAGCAATTTTATTAGATACTGATGGTTCAAACTCCTGAAAACGGTTGTATATTCTAAGTGCTTTCTCTTTAATAATTTTCCTATCAATAGGAATTGTTTTCCTGTAAATCTTCAATCCATAATACCATATGTTTTTCAGTTTTCTCCAAAGTAGGATTTCGACTATAAGAAGTTGTTTTTGAACTATGTAAGTGCTGACCCAGAAATCATTGATTGTCGAAAGGAACTCTCTTTTTTTTAATTGTTCTTATTGTCGCTTCGTTTAAATCAAAAGCTTTGCCAGCAGATCTTGGACCTTCGCCACTTCTTAGACAGTCTAGGATTTTTATTTTCGTTTCTAATGAAATTGTTTTTCTCTTTAGAAAATGCTGTTGTTTAGACATTGTATTAAAAGGGCACTGTAAAAACGAAATTAAATAAAATGGGTTTTTGCAATAACAACCTAACACTATGTTACCTTTTGAAAAGTTATTAACGATTCCGATTATATAATTTGAAGCTGTCACCAATTTATAAAAAATATAAACTTAAACATTAACTTTAAGCACTTTGAAATTATATATTGCGTCATCAATAAACTGATATGTTAAATAAAAAGGGTAGTTCCCTTAAAGTAAACATGTTCTGTAGTAGAGTTGCCATAAGGATGTTGTCCTGTAAAATATCATGAAAAAATTATGAATTTTTTTTTTGAATTCGTATTAAATTTTTTTTTTTTGGAATTCGTGTTAAACCAAAAAAGCGTGTAAAAAATTAAAATTTTCTTCTTAACGAACCGTGTTATTTCAAAATCGTGTAAAAAAAGACCGTGTAAAAAAAATTTACTGTATTAGACAGAGATTTCAAATGTTAAAGGAAAGTAAATGATGACAAATACGTTAAACTCAACCTTTTCATCCATGTGACAAACAATGATTGTTTTGTTTTAATGTTATTGTCTAAGTGGCATCACGCAAATGAGCAATATCCGGCATAATTCGGTCGATCGTCCTTTATTTATTTATTTTTTCTTTTTTCAAAACACCCAAATATGTATGTATGTCTTGAGATTGAGTGTTTAACATGAATTGTGACAGTAATTGTATATCACAACGTAATTTCATCACATGTTCCGCATAATTAATGTGAAAACTACCAGCAGACCGATTGTCAGTATTTGACACACAGTAGGCCATTTAAGTGGTCATTCATCCTTATTACATAACAAAACAAAGAAAATGGACTTCATATACAGTTTGTCAAGAAACTGTTTTGACGTAGCAAGAACCGTTTGGTTTTGACTTTCATGTTAATTACACTATGCGACGAAATAAAAAAAATTAAATACACCCAGCTAATGACACAGTGCAGGTTCTGAGTTTTGTTGAAACATATTTTTTTTATATATCTTGAACTCTCCAAACTTGTTTTATTTGACAAAAACAGTTTCTTTGGACTTCACGCCTAAATTTATTGATTACACAATCATTTCTGAATCGATGTCCAAAACTTAAACTTTCTTAGAAAGGGGAGGGATGGGCTTTTAAAACGGTTTACTTATAGATATTATTCACCTTAACTTCTATGAGGTTTGATGAGGTTAACTTGGAAAATACGCATTTTTTTCATTTTTTTTTTTATCAATTTGACAATTTCACGGTAAACTATACATCAAAATTTTTGGAAACTTTTAAACTAAAAGTTCATTTGATAAGATGACATACATACATATATAAACGACTGTTACACTATTTAAATAATAACTACGGCAATTTTTGACCGATTTTATCAAACGAAGTGTCGATCTCTTCAATAATTTTGTGTGAAAAGATCCAAAAAACCGTTTTTGTCAAATAAAACAAGTTTGGAGGATTCGAGAAATATAAAAAAATATTTTTGAATTCTACCAAAGAATATGGATATAAAGAATACGCATTATGTAGAAGTAAAATTTCTTATGGCGGGTTGTAACATTACGACCCGCTCTCACCAAAATATTTTTTAAAAATCATTTCATGATAAGGGGGAGGAAGACAGAAGGAAAATAAACACAAACGAAGAGCGTAACAATGTGTTGCTCTCATCGTACGTATGTACATGTGTATGTATTCTTGTGTTTTTTGATTTAGTTATCGATCAGACTGCGACAAGAACACATGTTTAGCGGATGCTTTATCATTTTATTTCAGAATAACACTCGAAAAATATTTTGTGTTAAAAATGTTGTCATTAGCTGGGCGTATTTCATTCTTTTATTTTGTCTCATAGTATAATTTTTTTAAATGCTGTGGAATGCTCGTTTCTTTTTCTTTTAATAAAAAATGGTTTTTTTATTCTTTTTATTTATCTCAAAAACATGGCCTAATTTTTAAGCCAAAGATGGATAGCTTTATGTTCTTTTAATAATAAAATGGATTTTTTTATTTTATTTTTATTTATCTAAAATTATTAAGCCAAAGATAGACAGCTTTACATATATATGTTGTTGAAATGAAAATAAAAATAGAGTATATTACTAACACTTTTATATGGCTGTAATTAAATAAATTCTCTCAACTTATTTTCTCTCTCTCACTCACTAATCCACAACCATAGGCATGTGTTAACCTAGAGGAAAATTGTTAGTAATAATGTCAAGTCTACTTATTAACCCAATGATATGTATATGTGATCAGAAAATATAGAAAAATTGTACTGCACTAAGACACTAAGACACCGTATTTAACTTGGCAAGTATTCTTCCAAAAATCGAAATCATTTCTCATTGATATTAGTGAATACTACTGTGATATTTCTTTGGGTGTATCATTGAAGTATTATAAAAGCGACATAAACCTTCTTCTTTAAAAACTGACTAGATTTTTACGCTCTTTTTAACGAACATTCTTGATGTTCGTGTCCTATGTGTGTAAAAAGCCGAAGATGTTCTTCCCCTGAGGGACATTGGTGCCGGCGTCTATTTGTAACACCAGAATAAGTGATTTCAGAAAAATAAATAAAAAAGTGGTCAAACAACAAAAACGCACGATGAGAACAACGCATTGTTACGCTCTTGCTTTCTGTGTCCTTCCCTTCTATCTTTCCCCCAGCGTCATGAAATATTTTTGAAAAATATTCCAAAATATGTTAAAATGCACATTCTTTATACTTTATTTTCTTTGGTTCTACTCAATAAAACTCACAACCTACAATATGTTATTAGTTGGGTGTATTTTGACTGTCGCACAAAAACTAATTTTTATACATGTGAAGTACTGCCAGGAAGTTCAAACTGTGGGTCAAATGAATGTTTTTGCATATAGTAGTACATACAGTTACTAGAACTATGCAACTGAAAAAGGACCACAGGGTAATAAATAATATATGTATCTAGAAATCAAAATAGACTAATGCTATGAGTCTTACTAAGAGAAGTGAATAAATATACTTGGGTATTCCCAAGAAATTATATAAGGCCTGAAAAAGAAACAAATATTCTTAAAGAAGTGCAAAAGCGATTATCTTTGGCGATATATATATTTCGAAGTTTGAAAACTGAGGGAATAATGTTATACTTTACTACCTTTTAAATAATTAGAAAGTCACAATTCATAATTGCCAGGTGTTACATAGGTATATTTACTAGTTCAATCTGTTTTATTGAAACCCTATTAATGAATGTAAAGCAAAACCGCAATGTATGGGGGTTTACTTTGTATTTGTGTAATTCAAATTTCATATTCTACCCAGGCAAAGATCATAAACATAAACACTTTCAGTAAAAACGTTGCCTTTTTACCATATGGAAAGTTAATAACTTTATCGGCGTCTATGATAAATAACATTGTCAGAAGACATCCGAAAAATCAATCAGGTATAAACAGAGGTACGGGCAAATTGAGGTAAAATTGCAATGGAGTATTTTTTAAGCGCTTCCTATCTTTAAATTTAAATTAAACAAAGTACGTGTATTTATTTAGCACCTTTTATTCGTTTGAAGCACCTACTCTAGGGTTTCTCTCGGTGGAACGCATATGAAGTGTCAAATTTTGTATGGCTCTAGTGCATAAATCAGACTGAATTTTATCGGTGGCAAAAACGCGGTATTTGTTCGCTAGTTCATATCACCTTAATATGAGATGATCCTGCTCTCAAATTGCTCGTGTAAAATATTCAAAATATCAAGAGCAGTGTGAAGCGCAGCGCTGACATCATCGGCTTTTAATTCCCGTCGTTGACAGTGATTGCCTGGAACTCCCAAAGAAATATGAACCGCCACTAAAATCCACTTCAAACTGTGATCTTTTCGGAATGATTTGGACGGTGTTTGTATCATTCAAAATTCAACAATTTTTGGTTGTTCTCGTACCTATTCAGAAATGGGCCTCATTGCGAAGATAATTTTTTCTTGGAAATTAAGATTCATCTGCCAAGTGATCCGAAGCCCCTTCAGCTAATACACGTCATTGTCTATGGTATTAAGGATGAGGACGAATTACCACTAGCGTGGATATTTCATCATGATAACGACCCGAAGCAAACATCTCGGGTAGTTAAAGCCTGTTTTGCTGAGGAAAAAATACGCGTTCTTGATTGGCCAACTCAAAATCCCGATCTGAACCCTATTGAAAATCTTTGGGGGATCGTAAAACGAGCAGTTGCAGTCAAAAAACCCAGCAGCAAAAAGCACTTTGGCAGCTTTTCCAGGCAGAATGGGATAACATTACTCCTGAGCAGTGTCGCAATTTAATCAACTCAATGCCGCAAAGATGTACTGAAATAATACGCCAAAAATGGTACCCCACAAAATATTAAAGGTTTTAAATAGTTTGTGTGAAAAATAAAGCAATTAAATTAAATTTTCAATATTTTTTTAAGATAACTTAATTATGTGTCCACTTAAATTTTAAGTCTGATATCAACTCCGTACCAAAACATTTTTTATAATGAATAACTACTTAAGTTTTTGTTGTTAATTAATTATTAAGCATATGAAATTAATAAATACTAGTCGTTTTTGTTTCCATTTTTCTTAAATCTTTTTAATTTTTACAAAAATGAAAAATGTTGCAAAGTGACTTAATTGCGTGTCCACAAGTGTAGTTAGCAGTAAACAGTGGCAAATTATGTTTTGAGTTCAAAATGAGTCTCTCTTGGTGTTTCTTTGTTTCTTAGCGGTCTTAGCGGGAACTACTTAAGTTTTCTGCTTGTAAATGATCTCTAAAACAATATTTATTATAGGAATATCCAAAGAACACTGACGATCACTGTTTTCAAGTTTTGAAGTATGTATGTATAGTAAAATAATAATACTAATATTAATAAAGTTTGAAAAGTAATATTGTGTCTGCGAGTTTATTTCTAGTCCCTATTTCTAAAACCATCTCCTTTGAAGTCGTTTGAATAAAAGAAAGTGAGTATGAGTAAATGTCTATAGAATCTACAAGTTCTTGAAATTACTTGCAGTAATTTGCTCATAAATGATAACTATACAGGTTGCTCCAAATACGCAGTTACGAATAAGATCATTACGCCATCTTCTAATTACTCCTTCTTCTGGATATTGGGGAAATAATAATTAGATTTTACTCGACTATCAATATTAAAATAGATATCGTCGCAGAAATTATTATTTTAAACTGTTGCTTTCATGGATTTGTAGGGTTTCCCAGTTATGTGATAGTGATTAATTTTAATCATCATTTTTTTGGTTGTTTTTGACTCTTCAGGTACCTCAAATTCAAGGATTTCATAACATTATGAAATTTAGTTCTTAGGCTAATCTTAGTTAATATTTAAATATTACTCTTTTTGCTACTGCTTACGAAAGCAATTTAATTAGGGTCATCGACTTGTACATGTATATACACTATCGGACATATATGTATATACACTATCCGAGTTTTGCAAATTTTTAGTTCATATTTTGACTCGTCTGTTCAACTAATTTTGTTCCAAAATGATTCAGACATATTTATGTAAATATTTATGGTGGAGGAAGTGTTACTTTATTTTGTCACTTGAAAGTCCTTATGTGCCATATAGTTTCTATTATAAATAGAAAATATAAAGAAAGAATTCAATAAAGATACTTTTAGATAAAATATTAACCGAATTAAAAATGAAACTATAATTTATAAACATTTGAAAGCAATAAACATATGCTTTAATCAAAAAACAAAAAATATTTCAAACCTGAACCGATCTTTACACAAAAACAAAAACGCATCCGCTGTAAAAAGAAAGCATAGTGAAACAGCTTTTGATGATGTTCTTGTTGATGCGAAGTCACGTTTCTAAATGAATGTTTGGGAGATCAAGTTATTGCATTGAATCAAATGACAATACAATAAAATAGTACTACGTATAGCAAAATTTCTCAGATGCATAAACAAATAAATTTAAAAATATATGTATGTATTTATGTGTAATAAATTGGAACCTTCTCATTATTTTTAAACTTCATAAAAATAAGATTTCATGCAGGACTAACGATATGGTCAAATTGCAAAATTTCCGCTGTAGCATTTTCTATGCGAGACAAAGTCAGTACTTGTGATGGTCTCCCGCTCATGTTATAAAAATTTCTTTTATTGCGGGACATTTTTATCTTAAATTTTGCTTTGAAAAAGCACGTTTCCCATATTCTCTGTTATAGCTTTGATGAATGCGTCTTTAGACCAAGGTTATTTAGCTTCTCGTGTTTACCTTTACGAAAGACCGCACACCTCGATTAGGAAATTTAATATTTTCGTTTTCTTGCAATATTTGGTCAAAGTGCTGCCTTGTTGTAGGTTTTCCCATTTTGAAATATAGAATTCGAAATTATACATTAATTCCTTGTAATATTTCCATTATTTCAATGTATGTAAGTATTTTATTATACTCGTATTTTAAAATTTTTGTTACATTTTAAAATTTTATAGAATTTTTCTTTTACCGCCTTTTGCTCTATAAAGATATTAAAAGCAATTATAATTTTGTAGTTGCCAATATGGCAACTTAGGTTCAATTGCTGTCCGTAATCGAGCCATAAGTTTTCTTTGGTTGAACGTATTGAACAAACCAATGATTTTTTGAAAAATTGTGGATTATTGTATGTATGCTGCATGAATTTATATTTACATTTAAAAGGCATTTATGGTAGTGTATTGATTCCTTTCGAGCTCCTCAATGTTATGAAATCAGCGATTTCCACATAATTTTGTCAAATTTATGGACAACTTTCGATTGGTGACGGTGTATCCAGTTGTGCCACTCTAATTCCCCTAAAGTGATTTTTAAAAAAGTATATGTGTTTAATTAACTGTCATTGAATTTTTGACAAAATATATTGTGTATCAAACATATGCAACATTTGAAATATCATAACTTACTTTCCAAACTTCTTTGATGCACTAATTTCATATAAACTCGTAAAGTTATTCCATGCATCTCATCACTTTTAAGTAAAAAACAATTATTTTATTTTTTAACTCTAGAACCGGCCCTACCTCCCTGCAAACAGTTCATTAAAATAAGTACCTCTTTTATTATATTTTTAAATGTATAACTGTGCTAAAATATTAAGCGTATATTATATATTTTTTGGTTATATTTTTTAGTAAATGAAGTATCTATCTAGCACTTGCTGGAAACCGGATGACAGTAAATTAAGCACATCATACATCATACATACTCCATTTCACGACCTCGGCTCACAGCTTTTATATTGCCCACTGTGCGGGCTGTGCATTTAGAAAAACCATAAATTTGGTACGTATGCTGCGTTTCCTTACTAACGGAAATTGAAAAAGTAAACTTATACTGCCACTGCCCATACGTGTAATTTTTGTTTGCAAAATTAAAGCGAAAAAACGAGGGTAAAACACTATGCCAAACCGTAGTGTTCCATATGAACATGAGTGAGACATACAAAAGTTACGATTTTGATGGAACAACCTTTCTCTTACGTTTCAATTTTTAACAAACATCCGTTTATGTATGCACGCATATACGCATTTGGAATAGGATTTTTAAATAGGAACAGTTTCATCTCTTATTATTCATCATTAATTTGCAATTTATGTTTGCAGCATTTGATAAACTGACATAAAGATGACCACTAGAGAGCTACTAAAAAGGTTACATTTTAAAACTTTCAAAGATTCTGTAAATATTTGATGGCAACCTCTTGGTGTACCATTTTATTTTCAATATTTTTTCCAAATTAAATGAGCAGACAGCACAAATCGAACGGAATCATAAAACTGTTTTGCAATTGGATTTTTTTGCTTTACGTAAAAGAACATACAATTTCATTTATTTTTCCTTTCACTAATGTTTCAAACTCATCCTCAAAATTTTTTCAGTATTTTTACAACAAAAAATCCATTATCTGTATAGTAAATGAGAACTGTACTCCACGTCATCATTAACAACAGCAGCAATTACCCAAATTTCCAATTCTCAATTTCTGAACATATCTGATTCGTCTCCTTAACAAGAAAAAAAAAACAAAAAATACATACAAACAGATTATATACAAGAGCACGCATAAGAAAAGTGTTACTATAGCAGATGTGGAACGAGAACGTAAGGTAGAATAAGTTTTAGTCTCTTCCTCATACTGTAGGTTGGGCTTATCATAAAAATTTTGTTTAATATTTTCAGTGTTGTTCTTTATTTGTCATTTAATTTTGGTTTCGCCATTGTTTAAATACACACATCTTACTATAGAGTTACAAAACCAACATCACCTTGTATCGCTTATTGAAGCTGGAAAAGCAAAACGATCAGACTGCAACTACAATTCTGTGGAGACAGAATTTTTACACCAAGAGATGGACTTTTGTTTGTTGCGATATTTACGGTGGGCTTGGAAGTTATATTGAGTGGATAACCAATTTACTGACAGAAAATACCAGATGTTAATGACTTTTCGGTGGCCAAACATATGTCCAGAAACTTGTTAAAAAGCTGAAGGATCACATGGTGTGTCTTGGAATCACTCGCCATCTCCAGGTCATTTCTTGAGAGGCCCTCTACTCATTGCTGTTCCAGGAGATACTAATAAATCCTCTGGAGAACATACCCTTCCACAAACGCTGGGATCGGATTAAAGCCATACAATTTGCTCATCGTTTTAAAAGCGAATATATTACCAAATTGCAGCGGAGAAACGAATGAAAAAAGGGAAAAGAACAACTTGAAGCAGAACGATTTTGTCCTGATTAAAGAAGATCTGTTACCAGCTATGGAGTGATCACTTTGTAGAATAATGGATATTATTTACGGAAGAATCAGAGGAATACAAACGAGTGATGGCGTTACTAAGAATATAAAATTATGCAGATTATCCGTTAAGGCTAATACTTCCTGTACTCAAATAAATACTAACTAATAAATTATGGTTATTTTAACTAGAACACGAGCTTAGGGAGTAAATTCCAGATCATGTCCTAATTGTATTGTGTAGATTTGCTCTCTTTTTCTCTTGACAGCTTAACATGCTTCACAAACCACCCTATAAATTGGATCGCCGATATTATACGCTATGTATTGTGTTCCAGAATATGTCCATCGCCCAGAGAAGAGCACAAGTTATACAGCATGACAATTGCTTAAATTCGCTCAGACGTATAAACAATAATGATGTGAAACCGAAAACAGGTATCAGAAATGCGGGGCCAAATAACACACAATGCTCTATGAGGATAGCCGAGACCGATCCGTTCCAAAAATGCGCCATCTGCAGAAACCCAACCCAATCTTCAAGATGCACACTATTAAGATCTCTTTACTATTAATCAAACATACGTAGTTAGAAATTATGTAAATTATACAATTTTCTCAGATATTAAAGAAAATAATAAAGTTTAGTTACTTCGTGTACTTACTTCGTTCCTACCGCAGCTGTTAAAAAGAATATTTTTAAACTTTATCAAGATATTATTTTATTTTTTGCTATAGTATATTCAACGTTCACATAACAGTATTAATCAGTTTGATATGTATACACGCGGTACATGAGAATGATCTCACATAAGTTTACCAAAAAATTAAATAACAGAATATTAAATTGCAGAGTGTATGGATGTATGTATGTATATGTATTCAATGTCATAAAAACAAAGATTGATTCACTCAGATCACTAAAAAATATAGGAACTAGAAAACACCTCTCTTTTAGCACAACATAATCGCAACTTTACATACAAAGTCATTCCGATCCCTATTTAACTTTATTATACCTATACATGCATATTAAATACATGCTGATGTACATACCCTGCCGTCAAATGAGTAGCTAACTACAAAAAAAACTAACTTTAAGTTTGCTTGTATAGACTAACTTAAAGCCAACTACTACGCAATGCAAAATTTACATTAACCAAAGTGTATACAAACACTCCAATTCTTAACGCCGTTGGATATAGATAACTAACGTCTTAGACATTTGATTAATAAACAAAACCGCGTTTCATCTTTTCACTTTATATTTTTGGTTAAAAATTTATTGTTTACGTAAAATAATTAAAAACAATACAATATACAATACAATATACAAGCACTCTCAGGATGTGGAAACAGCTGCGTAAAGCCTTAAAAATAATAAAAAAAAAAACGTTGTATTCATGCTAAGTGCATTAAAAATAAGAACGCAAATCAAAAAAATTTAAATATTCGAAAATGTTGTATTTAGAAACTCTTTTTACCTTTTTTTACCAACAAATGTGCAAAATATTACTTGTGATGTATTGAAATGAATTTATTTTATTTATTAATTTATTTTTTTTATTTATTTATTTTATTAATTTATTTATTTTCTTTTTACATGAATAAACTTTTGTTTTCTATTAAAATTATAAATTTTAAAAAACTGTTTCATTTCGAATAATTAATATGATAGCTTATTATTGTGAGTTTAAAGCCAACGTGTAAAGAACTGACTTCTCATTCACTGTAATTTAGCTAACTTATAGTCAGTTAAAAAAAAAACTAGCTTAAAGCTAATTAAAAGTAGTAAGTTTATAGCTAGCTACAAATAGGTTTACTTTAAGTTAACTGCTAAGTAACTAACTTTAAATTAATTTAAAAGTAATGCAGAGTCGGACAATTGACTACTTCCTAGGACATCGCAATGTTAAAATAGTTAGTCATTTCCATATAAAAGTAATCCAAGTGTCAACCACCACTGCTTGAGAAATAGTTGGTTTTAAGTTAATTTAAAGTCAACTGAGTGTACGACAGGGTATATTAGTATATATACAATAACATACACACTCAAAGTTCTTATCTGTAAAATTTTCATAATATTTTCTTCTTTTACGTAGTTATCGTTCATTCTCCTTTTATTATATTTAACAAAGTATGTGCTATGTATGTATGTTCGGATATTTTCTCTCTTTCGTATGAAGACCAGTAAACATTTTAACGTCACCTGCTGTGATATGTTGTATGGAACAGACCTGATATCAAAATTTTTTGCACTTTAACATGTATTTCAGAATAATAATTGCTTCGACGGCGTACTCCATAGCACACAAATGATTTTACTTCATACAATTTGCAATAAAAAATGATTTTTCTATCAGAAATAATTACTCAATTAAAGTGTTATTTTTTTAAGTTTTGGCTTAAAATATGTTTTATTTTTCAATATTATCTTTCAATATTTTACTCCAATAGTCTATCGGCTTTATACAGAATGATTTTGGAAGGTCTTCAAAATAGACAACACTGACTCCGTGATTTGATCGAAGAGTCTTTACAGAAATAATGTATTTGGTTTTTTAAACTGATTGATAGCACCAAAATGTGGTGAGTACAGTAGACATCTAAGAAATTCATTCAATTTTGACACAATGATGTACAGATTTATATCATATATTTTTGTAACGCATGTTTCTAGGTCACTGAAAGTTGATTAATTTAAGATCAATTGAATTATTGATTAATTTAAGAAAAAATCGAATTTCATCAAAATTGCTCACGTCCGTTGTCATTATCATCGTAGATTGTGCACCCTTATAAAAGTACAGTATTTTAATACGTTTTGGCAAGTTGTTTCCGAATAGCAAAAGTAGTTGAATCGATGATAGCCCACAAGTTTTGAAATGTACTATAAATTCTTCCAAAAACGACATTTATGTGGTTAGACTACGATAACCTGTTATTTAAGACAATGCCCAGATTTAATGTAGATTTGACAAAGTTAAAATCCTTTAATAATTAATTTAGTTGTAATAAATGTTTCAGTTGTTTTCGAAAGCATTATATATATATTTAGAAGAATAAATACATAGTTCATTGGCTGTAGTCCACCTATCAATTTTTTAAAATCATTATTGATTGCGTCTATACAAGAATTAATATTTTCTACACGAGTACTAACACAAAAATGTAAGCCATCAGCATATATATGAACATTAAATTTAGCTAAAATCGTTATATCGTTTATATACTTATACTAAGAAAAAAAAGAGGCCCTAATGTTAATCCCTAAGGGACACCTCGGCTAATAATTTAATTTAATTTAGCGAATTTGAATTGTTGCCATTTGGACGAACTATCTGAGATCAGTATAGAATAAGCAAGACTACGGGCAGTATTTGCAAATGAACACGTTCACGCCGGCGAGTACCACCGGCTTTCCACACCACTAGACAGCCTCATCTGGCGGCGTGTACCACCGGTTGCCTGCACTAGACTGCCACATCGGGTGACGTGTACTGCCGGTGGTACATTCATTTAATTATGCTATTAGACGGTGCGTAATACCAAATATTGCCGAAAAAGAATACATTAGATTCAGGCTCTATTAAAAGCATTTATTTTTAATAATAATTATAATTACTAACATAATAATTGAATACTGTTCTATTTTTACGGTAAAAATTCAAAATATTTAGTGAGGATGAGACGAATTCACGAAGAATCGAAAAAAATTTACACAAAACTTTACACGATACGGTTGCATTGTTGGATTGTCTATACTGCCTAATAGCTGCCGTCCGATAGAGCGAAAAGTACTAAGTTCAGCCGCCAGTGGGCGACAAGTATGAATTACAGGGCCGGCGTGAACATGGTCAATCGTATCAAAAGCCTTGGTATGTTTTAGAATTAAAAACACTATATAGTGCGTCGAGATGTTAAAACTTTTGGTAAACATGCGGATTTGTGAAGAGCACTAAAAGCATTCTGCTCTGAACACTTCCACCATATCATCTCGCTTATTAATTAGTTGTTTTATTTAAGTTATAAATCAAGGTTGATGTTTGAATTTGACAAATTTATTTTTGACATTTTTCTTTAGTAAGGACAATTGGTTGTTTACACTTTCCAAAACATACATACATACATCTGGTCAAAACAAATATTATAATTTACGTACATTATCGGTCATTACTATTATTCAGTTAGGATTACGACCTAGCTTCTCACACCACTTATGTTGTGTGTGTTTATTTTATGCATGAGTGGCGGGACCTACAGTTTAAAGTCGACTCCGAAAGACAGATTTTTGAGAAACTTTTTCATGGCAATTTTATTCACTCTCAGGGTTTTTACCAGAAATCTGCTGAGAGGCAGTTTCCGAAGAAATATTTTTTTATATTTCCTTTTGTTGTAGATGTCTGACCTGGGGTTTGAATCCTGGCCTCTCGTCTAATAAGCCAACGCCCTACCGATTAGACTACAAAGACAAAAAAGACATCGCAATAATTTAAAAGAGATTATGAACGCACTATGTGGCATTTACCCTGTAAAGCTGGTAAAAAGGCAAAAATGAATTTAAAGAAATTTAAAGAAACTGAGTATGCAGTTCGATAAACAGCAAAATTCTGCATTATATAGTGAATTTTCACGACTTTAAGTTGAGATTTGTGAATTTGAGACGATGTCAAAATCGGAAAAGTGAAGAAAATTAAATGGGTTTTTGGTGTTTTTTTGAAATTTTAGTAGGTTTATAAGATATTTTTTCGTGGCTAAACGAATAGAGGATATATATTGATTTTTTTTTATTTGAAAGGTATGAGCAACTGCTAATTTCAGTTTATATATATATATATATATATATATATATATCTCATATATTAAGGTTAAAATTATTCCTTCAAAATTTAAAAATAATAAAAATTTCACATTTTTTACCCTACCCAAAAAAAAGATAAGGATTTTAAAGGTGAAAGTAGTTTTTAGTAGTTTAATGTTATATACCAGAAGAAAATATGAACTCTCTACATTCAGGAACAAGAAAAGTTTGCGCAAATTTGCGCAATTATTTTTGGCGATTTTTTGAAAATTTTACTTTTTTTTGAAAAATTAAAAAAATTAGTCGTAGTGTAATAAAGCCATAGGCAATAAAGCCATATAGCGTACGAATTATGCGACGAAATTCAGTAGAAGCGATACCAATCGAGATGTCCTGAATAGGTTACTTTTAAGCAGTGACCCTTTTATAAGCTTCAGTACGCAAAAATCGCGAAGGAATAGATAAGCATTTTCATCAGATACTATTAAATTACTCCTTCCTAACATAGTAGTTAGTTTCACTTTTTAAGTATTGTTTTTAAGTTAAGTATTAAATAATGTAAAATAAATATTATGAATAAATATTAATTATCATAGAAGTTCCAAAACTTAATTACATATGCATATCGACTATTATAACAATATGAGATGTAGGATAGATTTTCTTAATGGACCGTGTGTGGTACCTAGGAGCACTTATGATCCGAGCATAATGAAATGTGATCATAAATGATTCACATTCATATTAAACATGTTCATGTTGAATTTCATCGAATTAATAAAATTTTTAAGCCAATTATAATTGCTAAACATATTTTCTTAAGGGGCCCTATTTTGGACCACGGGGCAATTATGGACCGACCATAACAAAATTTGGTAATATGTTTTAGATTTGCAAAATACACGTTCATACCGAATTTCATCACGATACCGATGTGTTTAAGCCATTTATAAGCGCAAACGTGAATTTCTAAAGGGACCTTTATATGGGGACCAGGGTCAAATGTGATCCGATTTTCACCAAGCTTTACACCATGATTTCTTAGTACACAGAACTGATCCATGCTAAATTTTATCATGATTGTTGCAGAATTACCATAATTATGTGTAAATAAGTGCAATTTCGAGGGGAAATTGTATGGGGGCTAGGCGAAATCACGGACCGATTTGAACCAAAATCAGTTAGGTTCATCCTTGAGTCTAATTATCACTAACACTATCAAAAAATTCCAGCCATTAACTCATAAAACACTTCTATTAATTTTGGACAAGTTTTCAGGCGAAATGTCACATAGTGGAACGGTAAGGTTATTACCTTCAGATCCTGTAACGAGATTTTAGAAGATTAAAAAATAACTCGTGACGGAATACGGATTCGAATATAGGCAGGTACCGTTTTGTGGTATGATAAGTGATGGCATCCGATGATGGTGTAGTAGAAACCGTTAAAAAAATTATCAGTGTCATGGGTTTTTCCTTTTTGAAATTTTGAAGGTCTGTTATATTAATGAAATAATCGAATTTATCTTAATTACACACCCAAAAAAAAATTACACACCAACAGTAATACATGCGGTATATAAATGCATGTAAATGTATAGTATCATCCTAACAGAACCTGAAATGATATTAATAACTCTATAAAAGGAAACAATTTGATTAAAGTAATGTTAAAGAAATATTTAAAGCCTTTAAAATAAATTGTATCAACAGCCGCAATTTCAGTACATAGGTTTGGCACATCACTTGTACTTTCTAAACTCGATAATGGTCGTTTTTTTTGTTCTTTTCGTAGATTCAAAAAATTTTCGACTTCACTTTCTTTATCAAACAACTCACATTCGTCTGTCGGTCAAATGATTCACTATGTTGTTTAATGTTATCCACTTCACTTTCAGATAGTTTCTCTTCACTATATTCCGAATATAATACGGATTTAAAATGTCTAATGATTGTTTCGACATTTTGGGGAAAATAATGTGATAATAAAAATTTTTATTCACAAAATTACATTAAACTTGAAATTTTTACTGTATATTCATTTGGAATAGAGTTAAACTGGCTATTCATCCGTCAGCCAACAACAAATACAGCACATTGCAGCGAAATATTTCAATTAATGTTAAAAATTTTCAATACAGCGTTTTAGTATGTCAAGTAATACAACTCAAAACGCAGGGTCTTCTTTACTTGGATCAAATGTTCATTTGCAACAGTTAGTTTATATAGTATAAACATATTTCACGGTAAAAAAAATTTACAAGAGAGGAGTACATCTTGACAAAAATGGCACGTGATAATGTTATTTTCAACAATTCTGATAAAAAACTTAATTTGATCTGCCATAACATAAAACAAAACAATATTTTGATTCTGGCAGCTGTCAGCTGAACTGAATATTTATGGAAAAATATATCTGACAGTAATCACACTCCATAATATTTCATATACTATTTTCTTTTTTGCTGGAATAGCTGTTGTGCCTCCACATTTTATGTTTATTCTATTGTTTTCTAGCCATTATTATATTCACGAAAAAATTATTTATGTTTCCTGTATACTTTGGTTTCGTTTAAGAAACTGACATCTGGGATATTGTCTTTCAGAAAGTTTCGCAATTCTAAACGTCTTCTAATTAATCTTTAAAGATTTAAAAATTAAATCGTTAATTGCAAAATGTTAAATTTTTTGGAAATATTGTCATCTATACTCTATTAAACTGTGGACATAATTTTCAAAATTAAAACAATTTTTCAAAATTAATTATTTGAATAATGACAAGTTCAATACTGCTTATTTTATTTAATTACAGAAAGAGAAAATAGCTTCAAAACATTGTGTATTAAATTGATTGTATAAAATGGAACGCAATATAAATATACATTAAAGTGAATTTGCTTTCATGTTCAATTGTAATACAAACTTTAAAATATTCAAAATAAAAGCATAAAAATTTAAAATAAAACGTGTAAAACATCAAATTTCTAAAGGATATTTAATAAAATGCCGTTGATTATATGAACTGCGAATGTCATAAAAGAAAAGACATCAAGTCAAATACACTCACATCATTGAAACAAAAAAAGGAGCCACAAGAAAACAAACCATATGACACAACTTACCCGCTGCCTTACGGAGCTTCTCATTTGGATCTCTATGCTCATACGTTTAAAAACATTTACATACGAACAAATTATTAAGAAAACAAAATTTTACTACAGTGGCTCATAGCTTACTTCAACCAGCGCCTTTAAAGACACATTATTATTGTTCCCTGTTGTGATACGTATCTGATCTTGCTTCAGAGAACTGAATGATAACATTCACTTTGCCTCAATATTACTGCAGTCGTTGCTTTTGCCACGCATGCATTCAACAACAATTTTTATAAATATTGCTGTGTTCACATTCGCTATTTTTATTGATTGCATCTCACATACTCTTTTTAATTATGTCGTGACATGTCAAGCAAAAAATGACCTAAGAATTGGTGATTCAAATATCTACAAATACTTTGTAGAAGAATTTTGAGTTTCTTTGAAACAATTGTCATGTAATCGTTGCTATTTAAGGTGTATAGAAGCGGAAATATTTGGCTGCAGAGTGAAGTATTCAGAGGCATCGAAAGATGCGCTCAATAAAATCGAAAAAGCAATACAGAGAACCGGACATGGCGATATTAATCGACAGTGATGCCACCATCAGAACACTCAGTTTTTCTTATGTTGACACGAAAATAGCATGGAAAGCTGGCTTAGGTCATGTCGGAATTCGGGGGAAATAACAGAAAGAGCAGATTTCTTGGAGCATAGTTTCACGGTTGTGATGAAGCCAGAACATTGTAGGATAATTTAAATTTTATTGGGTAATTATGTATCAGACTATAGAGGAAAAGCCTGTAGTGGTTCGTAGACTCCAAGAGCACTTGTTTTAGAATGGGTATGGGTATTCAAGCCCAATAGAGACACAGTAATGAAGACAATGAATTACAACAACACATTCTTGGAACCTGTAACGGGTTAACAAATTTCTGAAGAAACTACTTGGGTGTTTATTAAGTAATAAGTAAATAGTTAAACGAACAGCATTCAAAAGTTTTGCAACGTATTGGGAAGACATCCTTTATGGATTGAGGGGTTACCCTATATAAACTGAGGGTAGAACGATAATTCGTCAGATCGTAGTGCTCTACTACACAACAGAAAGTTTATTGCTGCAGAAAAAACATCGATATATTTTGTGATAAATCGATGCTTCCTTGCTACGCATTGCATAAAATCGGTATATTTTTTCTAATGTGCCTCAATACATAAAAGTTATAACAGACGGATTGAAAATATCCGTTAAACACTGTAAAACTTGTATACCATATATTTATGCATGTATTTTATGTTGTCATAGCTATTGTTTCTGTGTTACATACAATACACAGAATTTTTTTCTCCCATGCTGTGTTGCTTGGCAACTGATTTGACTATCAAATCTTTACATCATCAAAGTGAACATACGAGAAATCTGACTCAAACAACAACATACTGACTGACTGTCTAGCAGAACGTGTTTTTGTTTGTTTTACTATTTTCAGTGAAAATGTTTTACTGAAAGGCAACTATGGCGCCGGATATAAATTTGTTGAGATAAACGGAGACCCGTATGAGCCATTTATAGTCTGACTGATAATAATTCGTACAAAACAACTAATCACAAATAATTTTTGTTGCAATACTGGCTGCTTTGTTATCGACATATCAGTTTGTCTAAACATGTAGAAGTAAATTAAAAGCCTTTAAAATATTTTAAATTTGACATTCAGGTTTTGATTATAAATTAAAAATAAAATAAAATAAAAATAAATTTGGTGCAATTTTTTTGCGCAAACAAGTCAATTTTGGTAGCACACACACACGCGTCGCATACTGAGACTGCTCACAAATTTCGAATAATTTTCTGCAGAGAAAGTGTACATAGTGCGTCAGCTATTCGAAGAGTGGTCGAAAAATTTGAAGAAACTGAGTCAGTTGTGGACAGAAAAATTCCTGTGCATCGACATTTCGGTCGGTCAGCTGAAAACAAAACGTAATCTCTAATGCATCAATCCAGCACCGTTTTTAACTAGTCATACAAAATTCAGCTAACTGTGTAGCTTCAAACAGCAGACCCTGGAAAGTCCAAGTCCGTTTTATGGGTAATGAAAGCCAATTAAAGAAAAGGAATTTTCTTCTATTCAGCCTCAAATGCTTTAGTGAAAAGAGAATACTCACGAATTTCTCGAGTGATTTTCGTGATTTCTCCTTAATTTTTTGAAGAATGCCGAAATTGCGTTGACTGTGAACAGCTTTCGTTTCGAAAAATGACAACGGAATTATAGTGGCTAAAATTCTTCAGTTCAAATCCTCTTCGATGAGATATCACGTCAGGTCGAAGTGGTAGCTTTGATTACCAAAGCTCACTTGAGCACGCATAGCGGCCACTGGCAAGCGCAGCCCCTGTACTAACCTAATTTTACTAAACTAGCGAAAAATTGGTCAGCGCAGTGCGCTACCACATCTTCGGAATAAATACTGGATTGGTTTTATAATATTCGAAGTTCATTACAGATGTAATCCTTTCTAAGGGAGATTAAGAATCTGGCAGTACCCTAATGGTTCATCTTGCGATTCCTCATGTTTTCTGACAGAAGTAAATACAACTCAATATTGATCCTTCAAACTAAAACTAACTATAGTTGGGACAGATATTTACAAACATTGTTTAATAAGTAGTAGGTATAGCTCATGAAGGATATTACATTAGTCACATACGATCTTATATACAAGCATTATATGTAGATGTCTGCAATAGTCAAAACTGTATGTATGTATGTATGATATCTAAAAATTTCAAAACGAATAACTAAAATATATATAAATAATTAGAAAATGTCTACATCTGCTATATATACTAAAGCGTTCTTATTCATTTGTTGGTGCCACCACTGTCATTATAAAACCAACACAATCAATATTTCGTATTATTAAGATAATGAACAACAAAAAAAGGAAAAGGAAATTTGTGGAGGGAAGTTTAAGATTGTGATGAAATTAATGGTGATGGTAATAATGGTGAGTGATTGATGGTGCTCTGGGACATGCTTTAAAAAAATATTTAAAAGGCTTGGTTTCGTTTCTCCTACTACTAAGCAAATATTTGTTTTTGTCTGTTTTTTAGAATTTCTTTTCATTTTATCCCTTTCCTTTCCTTTTTAATGCCTTAAGATTCTGTTTCATGCTAAACTTTGTGCATATTTTGATCCTGATGTACCATCGAATATATTTTTTAGTTTCTAATGAAGGTTAGACAAAGGAGAAAGGGCCTTTGGGTGCAATTCTCTATTAATATTGATTTTCGTGGCGGATTTGTAAATTCTTTTTGCGGCAGTTTTGTTGAGCTTGTTGCTATTTTCATTCCGTATCGAATTGCATGCGAACAAGGAAACAAGCAAGAAATTTCTTTGAAATTCTAAATATTTCAAGCAATTACATTTTTAAAGTTCATGGAAAACTATCATGTGTGAAGACAGTCTGATAATAAAATTCATGGAAATAGACATACGAAAAACGGCATTGACTGCGGCTAGTAACGTATTTCTGTTGAAATTCACATATCAAATCAAATATTTTCGTAAAATAAATAATTTAAAGTCCTTAAAGTGAATCGTCTGAGCTTTGCAAACCGATATATGTATGTATGTACTTAACAGCACAGTTTTAACCATGCCCGTATAAGTCGCTTTAATTGCGCAATAAAATTTTTCGGATGCACTGTCCCAATTTCTTCAGGAAGAATTCTATACATAAAATAGTAGTCTAAAATGGTAGTCTAGTGAGTAGCGTGGTAGATTATTAGCGTGAGTTTCGTGGGTAGGATTCCTATCAGAGATTCTGGTCTGATACACTACACCGAGCATATGGTACAAGTTACTCAGTTCATAATACATATGATATAATTTGTAAATGTATTGTAATTAAAAAGTAAATAAAAAATTAAACTTAAGATGTAAGATTGAGACCGCAGATGTATGTCTTTGTTTTATTTTGTTTTAAGCTTGTGTAGTAGTAGGGAAAAATACCCGATGTTAAAAAGACCGACAGAAATTTAAGACACTCTATGTACTGTAGTGTGCTCTTTCATTACACACTGCTGTACTTTAACTGTACTGTACAAAACATTAAACACACACACGTCCATATACACGTGTGTCACATCATCCCCCGAATACAACTCTGGATGATTCATAGGGAATGTCAAATGAAAGAAGAGGAGAAAGAGATTCTTTCGGGTGTGGCAAGAGACGAGTGCAGACGTGTTCCTTAAAATCGTTTTCTTTTGTTTAAATTAAATTGTTTGCTTAACAAATATTTTGTGTTTTGTTTATAAATAAAATAACGTAATTGTTTTAAAGTTTTTGTTTTGTATTAATGTTCGAAATAGAATAGGTGAGTGACAACTTCAGAAGTGGGATTACCCCGTGTTCGTACGTACATACACATGTAAATTTATGTGCAACAAGATGCCAAGTTTCAGCAACATGAAAATTAATAGACTACGTAAAGAGTGTAAAGCTGCTGGCTTGCCGACGAACGGCAGCCGCGATGATTTAATTGAACGTTTGGAAGAAAACATGGAACGCACATCATACGTTAGTTGCAGCTTTGTGCCATCATCTATTTCATCGTCTACGTCTCAAACACAAGCCAATTCTAGAGTAGAATCAAATACTCAATCTCAATTACTGCATTGTGTGCCAACGTCTACGTCAACACGTCCAATTTGTACAACGTTCGTACAATCATCAAATTTCCAACAAACAAGAGAGGACAACAACAAGCATGATCAACAGAACTCAACAAGCATCGAAACAACGACAAGTGCAAACAACAACAAACGTACAAGACCACAACATATCGTAATGACAACAGGTCATCAAAATGTGACGTCATCAGTAGCAGATACGTATTCACCACACACACAAACTGCGACGTTCAGCCGTTATTTTGAATATTCACCACATAATGTTGCTACAACATGTATGAACAGAATGCCTATACAAAATGCATCGACACAAAATGTTTATCAACCATATGCGTTGAATGACGGTTATAATTATTCTCAACAAGATACTAATGTGGCAAACGTTAAAATGTTGCCTATTCCGAATGTGTCTGGCAGCACTGATCGACGATATGTTGCAGGGGAAATTAACAGAAACGTTTGTGTGAATTCTGTGGAAAACGAAAATAGACAAAATTTTCTAACGTATGCTGGCATGCACGGGCAGGACAATTGTCAGAATTTTGTATCTGGTGGAAATAATATAAATAACGTTTATGGACATAATTATGGACAGGAAAATTTGCCAGTTTTTATGAGTGAGTCTTGTGCTATGCCTAACAACGTACAACGTCATCATTATACACCTGTTGTTACTCCGCGAAAACAGGTAACGTTTTCTAGTCCATCGATTCCGGTCGATAATTTTAATGGAAACGAGATGGGCCAACAGCGGAACGTGGGCCCAAATTTTAATTTTGATAACATCTATACTAATGCACGCGAAGTGGTGGCATTGTTGCCGGAATTTAACCCTACGTCATCATCGTCGTTGAATGCAAGACAATTTATTAATCGTGTGGACATTTTAAGGAATGCTTATCGTTGGAATGATGAAATTTTGATTTTTGATTTTCAACAGAAAATGCAAGGTGCCGCTAAATACTGGATCGATTCTTTGGAAATGGTATTTAGGTCGTGGTCGGAGTTTGCTCGAAAATTTTTAAATGATTTTCCATGTGTGGAAAACGAAGCGGATATCCACGTTCAGATGTCACGTACGAAACGAAACGGAGACGAAGCTCCACAAGATTATTATAATCGAATGCTGGCAATGGGTAGACGAGGTGGACTGTCGGATTCTGCCATATCCCACCACATTATTAATGGTATGAACGAACCAGATTTGAAAATGAGAATTTCGAACAATTATAACGAGTATAGCGAACTACTACGTGATATTGTGACATTTTGTATGTACAACGAGCTAAGACATTCAACGAAGGATACGAAGGTGAAAAGTTTCACCCCAACGTCAGGGAATTATCGAATTAATTCTAACGAGAAACGTGGCGACAACACCGTTAAATGTTTTAATTGCCACAAGATGGGACATTATTCTAAGAACTGTCCTGAACCCCAACGCAAACAGAGATGTACGAATTGCCATAAGACGAATCATCAAACCGAGAACTGTCCGACCAAAAGACAGGAGGGTCGTCAATCAACCGTCAACCAAATTGATGAATCGAAAGCGGAATTGAAAGTGATAGTAAAAGAGATCAGTGTGAATGGTATAACGACGAATGCTTTTATCGATCCTGGAAGTAAATGTACCCTTATGCGAGAGAGTTTTGCTCATGGTAAATATAGGAGTACCGGCCGAGTTCGACTTAAGATTCTGATGGACGACATATCGCATAATGTCAACGTGTTGATTGTAGCAGACGATCTCATATGTGAAAACTTGTTACTCGGTAGGGATGTTTTATGTCAACAAGGTAGCCGTTTGGTTATAGAAGGTGATGAATGCCACTTGGAGAGGGTAATGATCATATCGAGTAATGAGGAAATGAGTCCTGATGAACAGACTAAACTCTGGGACGTATTAGACGGACATCCAACTGTTTTTGCGGACAACCCACAAGATTTGGGCGAATGTAAAGTTCTCAACATGGATATTAAACTAACCTCCGATGTACCAGTGAACGTTAAACCATATCGCATACCGTTCTCTAAACGACCAATAGTAGATGGTATGGTGAAAGAGTTGTTGGATGCCGACATAATACGACCGTCAAATTCACCCTACGCTTCAGGTATAGTTTTGGTCGAAAAGAAAAATAATGAACATCGCTTATGCGTCGATTATCGTGCACTGAACCGTATCACTGCTAAAACGCCATTTCCGATGCCCAACCTGGAAGAACAATTTGCGCAACTAGCTGGAAACAGATACTTCACGTCGTTAGATTTGCGAATGGGTTACCATCAGATAAAAATGGAAGAATCTTCTAAACAATACACGGCGTTTGTCACAATGCGGGGCCACTACGAGTACAACAGAATGCCCTTTGGTTTAGTCAACGCTCCAGCCGTATTTCAACGCGTGATGAATTTCTTGATAGCTAAAATGAATCCAGGTGAGGTGCTAGCCTACTTAGATGATGTTATCATCCCCAGTAGAACTATTGAGGAAGGTTTCCAACGTTTGGAAAAGTTTTTAAGTATACTACAAGATGCTGGCTTAACTCTACGTCTTGACAAATGCAAATGTATGGAACGGGAAATATCGTATCTCGGACATAAGGTTAGTGAGAATGGTATTACTCCTGGAGATGGTAAGATTAGTGCCATACGTAATTTTATAACTCCCACGAACGTAACCGAAGTCCGACGATTCTTGGGACTTACTGGCTTTTTCCGAAAGTTCGTAGAGGACTATTCGCTAATATCCAGGCCACTGACTAATTTACTATGCAAGGATGTCAAATTTGTTTGGGGTGATGAACAGCGAAATGCTTTCCGAAAGCTGATCGAAATATTATGCAGCTGTCCAGTATTGTGTTTATATGATTTTGCTGCCAAACACGAAGTACACACCGATGCCAGTGCAGTTGGAATAGCTGGCGTACTACTCCAGTCTACAGATGGTAAATCATGGAGGCCCGTTTTCTATTTCAGTCGCCATTGTACTCCAACAGAATCATCATATCATAGCTATGAACTCGAGATGTTAGCTGTCGTCGAATCCCTCGAAAGATTTCGTGTATACATTTTAGGCAAGTCATTTCGACTGGTCACAGATTGTTCGGCAATTGCGAGGGCGAAACAAAATAAAGAGATGATACCTAAGGTAGCCCGATGGTGGATGAGGATTCTTGATTATGACTGTGAAATAATACATCGTCAAGGTTCCCGTATGTGTCACGTTGACGCACTAAGCCGTGCACCTGACCCAACCCCTCCTGAAATGGACGAGGTCGATCGTATAATGAGTCTGAATATAGCAGTTGAAGATTGGCTGTTAACGATGCAAATACAAGATCCAGATTTACTGAATATTGTTGCCGTTTTAAAGGACCAAAAATATTCGTCACAGAAAACGCAACTGAAGCAAGACTACTGTCTGGTAAACGAACGCCTATATCGTAAACAAGAAGGTAAGAAGAAATTTGTTGTTCCTAGGTCAGTTCGTTGGCGAGTGGTTAGGTCTTGTCATGATGATGTTGGTCATTTTGGGATCGAAAAGACTATCCAACGCATACAACAACATTTCTGGTTCCCGAAAATGCGAAAATATGTACAAAATTACATTGCATCGTGCATCGAGTGTTGTTACAATCGGGCAAAATCTGGTAAATTTGAGGGTCAGATGTATATCAGCGAACCCGAACCAATACCCTTCCGCCAGATCCATTTGGACCATTTGAGTCCATTTGTCCGTAGCAGAAGAGGAAATACATACGTGCTGGCGATATCTGATGCTTTTAGTAAGTTTTTAATAGTTAAGCCAGTGAAGTCTACAAAAACACAACCAGTTATAATGGCGCTGAACGAGATGACAAGTTATTTTGGTCTGCCGAAAGTTATTGTGTCCGTTAGAGGCACCGCATTCACGTCAAAATCATTCGAAACGTATTGTGAGCAGAATAAAATCAAGCACGTGAAGACAGCCGTACGCACCCCCAGGGCCAACGGCCAAGTAGAAAGGGCTAATGGCATAATCCTATCATTTCTGCGTACTGCAGTCGGAACAAAGGGCGATTGGGATCTTGCGTTGCGAGATCTTCAATGGAGTGTTAACTCGCAGCGGAACGCCACCTCAGGGTTTAGCCCCAACGAATTAGTTTTTGATTTTAAATTAATAGATGTCGTTCAGAATCATATTATAGCTGCCATTCATGATGACGTCATTGATACTGAACCTGATATTCCTATTGCGGAAAAGCGTGAGCTGGCAAACATCAACGTCACCAACGAGAAAAATAAATGGAAGGCACGTTTTGATCAAAAACACTCCAAACCTATTTTATATGAAATAAACGACCTAGTGGTGATTGAGAATGAACCTGCAGCAACGGGCGAGTCCAGGAAGCTAGAACCCAAATATAGGGGACCGTACATCATTTCTCGAATACTTGATAAAGATCGATATCTGATTGAAGATGTACCTGGAATGACAGTATCTTCAAGAAAATTCTGTTCCGTATTCACTTCAGACAAGATTAAACCATGGTGCCGAAACTTGCCTGAATTGGATTTTGATGACACCGACGACTATGGAATCGAGGACGATCCCAGGTCAGGATTGGCCGAACTGTCACATCATCCCCCGAATACAACTCTGGATGATTCATAGGGAATGTCAAATGAAAGAAGAGGAGAAAGAGATTCTTTCGGGTGTGGCAAGAGACGAGTGCAGACGTGTTCCTTAAAATCGTTTTCTTTTGTTGAAATTAAATTGTTTGCTTAACAAATATTTTGTGTTTTGTTTATAAATAAAATAACGTAATTGTTTTAAAGTTTTTGTTTTGTATTAATGTTCGAAATAGAATTGGTGAGTGACACGTGACACATACTACAAACATAAACAAAAATCAATCAAGCTGCACTTGAATGAAATGTGACGAATGTTTAAAGGGCTCATATTGGGAATTGAGTGTCATTGATAAAGTCACTCAATTCCCCAATTTGAAGACGATATGATTGGTCAATTCTTCAAGTTGCGACTATCGCAATTAGAGTAAGTACATTTATGAAATAGGATTAAGCAAAATAGAATGTAAATTAAAGCAAGTTAGAATAATATAGAATATATGTAAATTTTTGTATAAAAAGAACCCTTTGGCCACAAATAAATCAGATTCTAATGAAGACTCAAATCGGCAACAACTTGCCTTGGTTTTTATTATCCAATCTCCTTTTGCCTTACTAAGGTAAGATCGGCAATTGTTATAGCGTAACCAACGGCAAACACTGCCGGTTACAAGAGTCCTTTTATTTATATCTTTATTATAAAAGCATTTCTCCACCACAGTATATGCCACAGTTTAGAGTAGAGTAACTATCAAAGAGAGTTTATGTTAGGTTTGGTAAAATGTAACTTTAGCTCAAGAGAACTTTAAAGTCACATTTAACTTTTTTCCGTTATTACAATTTACAGATAAAGTAAAGTTAAGTGTTTTTAAAAATATAGCAAGGCCGGATCTGTATTAAGAACTGCTGCCAAATTAAAAAAGATCTTTAAAAACGCAGTGTGAACGATGTGCATTCTTTTATTAATTTTGTTTAAATTTGAAGTTGCCATAAAACTTAATTTTAGAAGTAACAATTACGATAATCTTCCCTTTAGCTAAACGCTCGCTTTTACCTTATTGTGTATTTATAATAATAAAAAAAAAAAACAATTTATCTGCCCGTTAAAATCCTCCCTTTAGTTAAAGGCAAGTAGTAACAATGTCCCTTAAGTGCATAATGTGCGATTAAAATTTACCAAATTTTGTTTTGTTTTGAAACTTTCTATGTTTTTGCCTGTAATTTTTTTAAGTGTTCCATAACATCTCATGGGTGAAACCTGAAATAAAGGATTTTTATGTACACAGTGGTCGACATATAATTAAAATACAAGGTAAGTTAGATCTCTATTACATTTGATTCATTCTTTGCTTTTCTATTCAATTTAATTTTCTTCCAATATAAGCCATTATTTGGCGAAAGAGTTGTTTTTCAAGTGGACGACGCATAATTGAAACATTTTTAGTTTTGTTACTTTAACAATGCATTTTTAATATCCAATTTATAGTTTTTTAAATGATATCGGAATAAATGTATAAAAAAATTTAATCCTAAGGTTCGTGAAAAGGGCCAAGTTATTCCAAAGAAGATATGAAAGTAATACTCAATTTTTGATAAACCAGGAAGACGGTAAATGCAATTTCCCAGTTAATTGGTTTATATAGAGAAAAAATTGATAATGTAATGAAACATTTAAATAGATTTGGGAACTCAAATAATGTAATCAGAACCCCCAACTCCGTTTAACAACAGCCTAAAAAAAGCTGTTTTAATTCTTGAATATATTCTATAAGCTCTTATTGAATTTCTTTATACCTTATTTCTTTTCGAAATTGTATGAGAAAATTTTTTAAGGGTGATGGATGAAATAAGCTGTGAGCCACTGTACACATACATACATGTGTATATGTATTGTGTAAAAAAAATGTTACGATGATAAAAATAGACAGCGAAAAAGCCACTTAACACGTGCTTTGCTAAATACTTTCACACAAACGCAGAGAATTTAAAGTTTTTTCAACAAGGATTTGTGATTTTTCTGTAATTTTTCTCCTTAAAATCACAGACATCATCCAATACAAACATCGCTACCTTACGGCATTAGTGAATATTCTAAACCAATCCTACTCAATATAAATTGAGCTCCCCAAGTAAAAGTAAATGCAGATGCGATGGGGTCAACGCAGACGACCAGAATGAACATACACTTGAGGCGTTTTTGGTTTCCGCACACCGTTATTACATTTTCTGTAATAATTTACTGGAAAGTCACAACGCGATAATTGTCACTTAAAGTTGTCGGCCACAATAAAAAATATTTGACAACAAACATACAAATGTATAATTGTAGAGATGAAGGAGAGTAAAAGTGTAGTAGGAATGGTAAGGCAATCGTAAAAGTTCAACATTTTTTCACAACCTTTTTATTTAACATTTAGTCTATGTTAAATTAAAAAGATTAAATAACAATAATAAAAAAATATAGAATTTTGTAAACTTATCTCGTTTGAATACCACTTATTTATTTACTTCATGAGATCGCTGTAAATGGAAACCAAATTAAATTAGCACCACTTAATTTGTTTCATTACGTTTTTACTACCGTTACCATTTGCGAATCATTCATGGTATTTTAATTAACAATCACTAAAAATGAATTTTGAAAAAGTCTTTAATTTAGAATTGAAATAAATATGTTGAAATTTTTAAAAAATCTTGGGTCTTCTCAATAATAAAAGAAACATTGTATTTAAATTGATTTATTTTAATTAAAGGATTATATCGATTGTTGTACATAATATTTATCCTCATAAGATCTGAACATGAACCAATTGCTGTTTTTATAATTTTCTTGCTATAAAAGTAACATTCTTTGGATTTAATTTGTATTGGAAATGAACCAAAACCCATAAAAGATTGGTAGTTTTGAAAAATAGTAACGTAGCGCGAAAAACACGTCGTTCCATTACTAAAATCTAAACTTGTCCTATACCTGCATTATCCAGATCTATTTCATCTAAACACTTATCTTGGTAGTCAGTAGAGTTTAAACTAGATATTAGCTCTTGAACGTGTTTTTGGCGAACTCATACTACATCATAGTTTGGATAGAGAATATACATCCAATAACTATGAGACAGAATTCTCATCAACCCTTTTTCCTTGACCAATATCTTCAAAAATATTGTTCAGAATTTTATTTAGCATAACGAAAGTACAGCTTCTTGTTTTTGGTCTCTAATAAATCAAATCATAAATAGTGAAACACCATATGCCCACTTTTAATGTTAGAAGTCGATCAGATTTTCCAAAATTTCTTTAATAGCCTTAGCGTTTCTTGCTTTTCATTGTAAACTTGTGTTGCGTGCACCAAATGTAAATGTTTTTTATGCCAAGTGAATATCCATTTAAACTTCTCGAAAAGTCTGAATAACTCTCCTTTTATAATCTCTCACTCATTTCTTTATTTCAGTTTTCTACTTCTCACGATGTACTACATTAGCTGAACTTGTATTTAAGGCAGATGTACACTCGTGGACACGCAATTAAGTCACTTTGCAACATTTTTCATTTTTGTAAAAATTAAAAAGATTTGAGAAAAATGGAAACAAAAACAACTAATATTTATTAATTTCGTACACTCGTGGACACGCAATTAAGTCACTATGCAACATTTTTCATTTTTGTAAAAATTAAAAAGATTTGAGAAAAATGGAAACAAACACAACTAATATTTATTAATTTCATATGCTTAATAATTAATTAACAACAAAAACTTAAGTAGTTATTCATTATAAAAAATGTTTCGGTACGGAGTTAATATCAGACTTAAAATTTAAGTGCACACATAACACACATAGTTATCTAAAAAAAAATATTGAAAATTTAATTTAATTGCTTTCCCATCGATTCTTACCAGTGTACCAACGCCGGATGAGGTAAAACAACCCCAAACCATTACTGACGAACCTCCATGCTTTACGGTTTTTTTGGTGTACTTTGGGTTTATTTGTGTATTGACAGGACGTCTTACATAGGGTCTGTCATCGTTTCCAAAGCTATTAAATTTGGGCGCATCACTCCATGCGACCAATTTCCAACATTTTTCGTCTTTATGGAGGTGGGTTTTGGCAAACCGCATGCATGAATAACTTAATTGTATGTCCACAAGTGTATATTAAGGAATAAAAATCAGTCTTTATCAATCATTTTAGGAAGAAGAATTTATCACCCACAAAATTGATTTTTTTCTGCTGACTGAGTGACTTGTAAAAATAAAACAGATCGATAGATTCTGTTACTTAGCAAACTATATACATATATATAAGGGTTAGCACCCCATACTCGAACTTGCTCTAACGATTAATAATTTGGCATGATAAAGTAAAAAAAAATATGATAATAATAAAGTAACAAATCACTGTAAAAGGTAATATGTATAATTAAAATATTTAAAGGTAGAATGTTTCAGAAATATTTTTGGGAAAAGTTTTGTGCAATATGTCAATACCTACGGTGAGCGATGTAATAAGTGCAGACATAGATATAAAAAGTGAAACTGTAGAAAGAATTCGTCAACGAGGTTGACCTAAATGTATGTTATGTATTGTACGAGAATTTAAAAAGAAATTTATATTTCAACTGTCTAAGTTGTAGATTTCCTAAAAAAGTCACAAAAACTGGATGCTACCTCGCACAGACGACAAACGGCCTCAACATTTCAAACCACACACAACAAATAATTTTGTGCAATTTGTAAAAAATTTGCAGATGTCCTGAAGAGTGGCTTTTACGCAACAAAAAATTACTGTTTTTAGTACAACATATTTTGTCGGTTTAATTTTGAAATGCATTTAATTTTTTTAATTTGGTATTAATTTTATGTGTAATAATGAAATAAAAATTATCTCTTTAATACTGAGGTTATTTGGGTTATTTTGATCGACATTTTATCTTTTTTGGTATAAAGTAGTTGAGAATTCGGTCTTTCCGATTTTCCATTGTCAATTCATATCGCACTCAAACATCGAGCTTTTTGGGTCCCAGTTTTATTTGTATCAACGATTTATTATAACAACTTTTGCAATGTAGAACGGGCAAAGGATATTCAGTTGACCTGAAAAAGTCCAAAACAAACTTCAGCTGCAAATACTGTTACATAATTAATGATTTATTGGATAAAATGTATCATTCGACCACGGTAAATGTGTAAACCCTCTTTATTATAAGAGCATACATAACAATGGGTAAAAGAAAATTAGACATTAATTTTAGTGCTGCTGTAAGTGCCACCAAGAAGCTCTAAATAATCATCAATAACAGGCTTATATTGACAAATTATGTTAAAGTATTGATAGGCTAAACTTATAGTTAGATTTGTTGACTTTGGTCGACACAACATTTTACTCCACTACAGATTAAGCAATATCGTAACTAATACTAGGTTTAAAGTGTTTGTTATGTACATTGCGTTTCACTTTTGGCATTATCTACCACATCTAGAGCAATGTCTTTAGTAATAGTAATACATAATAATAGTTCAGTAGGTATATTGTTTTGTAAGGTTTTAATGAAGTTAATATTTTGTAATAGAAATAATTTATAATTTAATTTATTTATTGAAAGTATGTCCTTATATGTGTGATCTATTGTTGAACACTGGTTTCTTGTGTTGTAAATATTGAATAAGATTATGCTGTGTTGAGCAGGAAATTAACCCATTCGCTGCCAAGCCTAAATTATATGAAGTCATTCCCATTGCGATTTATATTTTGAGTGTTATTGTTTACCAAAACCCTGTTATTTCTTGGTAAGAGCACATATATTATCATACATAATCATTTACAAGCAGAAAGAGAGTTGTTATAAAAGTTTGTTATAAATACACGATGAAGTTGATTTTTGCGTGAAGAATAAAGTATTATTTATGTAAAAAATATTATTTGCAGTTTTTTACATATTTATATTATGTTTGTGGCAAAAAAATTGCTAATTCAAAAGCCGGCATGTTATAATATATTTAAAATAGGACGAGTATACTCGTCTAGGCAGTGCGGGATACCCTGTAAAAGACGTGTATACTCGTCCTTGGCAGCGAATGGGTTAAGGAAATAAATAAATAAACGAATTGGAAATGTTTATGACAAATAAAAAGTTTTCTGTTCATACTATTGTAGAGCAAATTTAAGGTATAAATTCTGTTATTACTTCATGGCAATACCATAATCAAATTTTTTATAATTTGTTACTAATTTAAGAAAAGATAATCAATCATTAAGTTTATGTTTAAACTTGCCGTATTATATTATATATTTTTTTCAATATGGCAACCTCAAATATAAACAAAATAAGCATATACAACAAAAACACGAAGCCCGTCGTTGCCACTGCGTTTAAAAAAACTTGTTTAATTGAGCAGTGTTGTCGACATTGCTTGGGCACTGAAATATTTTTGAATAACTTAACTTTATTTTATCATTAGGTTGAATAACGAAAAGAAGTTAAAGGTGACTTTAAAATTCACTTTAGCTAAAGTTACCTTTACCTAAACACAACTTTAACGGGAAGTTGTAATAATGTCCCTAAGTCTATCTACCAAATGAAAATTATTCATATTTTATATCACAAGTATATATCATAGTTATGTCACTTCATATATTTCAAGCTAAATGTCATCAACATTCGCATCAACTACAATTTTATCGATTTTCAAAATAAAAATGTAGAGATAGTTAAAGAGTCAGGAAACAAGTTGTAAGGTTACATAAAAGTTGATATCGTCTTATGATCATCTCCTACAAGGACGGCAGTCCAAATACATATACCACTTGAATACATATGTGTGCAACAGATATTTCTTTAATTATACAACTTAAATCATCTCTTTAACTGTTTAAAAACGGTAGGAGTACATCAAAAAAATCGCTGATTTAGGGAATATTTATGACTGTTATTAATAAAGCAATAAAGGATTTATTTAAATAAACAAACAAATACAATTACAGGTAAACAATAATTAAAACATTTTTAGTTTAGCAGATTTAACAATGTATTTCAATTTTTAAAATTTTTTGTTTTTGTATATTCATTGGTGATTATATTTGAAATTAAATTAAAGCAAGAAAAAAGTGTACAAAAATTAACCATAAGGTGTGGGAAAAGAGCCAAGTTTTCTTAAGAATAAACGAACGTAATGCTCAGCTACAGAGGAGCCGAGAAGACGGTTAATGAAATCTCCCAATTAATTATAATGAAAATGAAATATTTTAGTACGTATCCACAGAACCCAAAATCCATCTAAAGCTGGCCAATTTTAAAGAGCTCTTAAGTTGAAGAGCGCTAAAAGTTGACGACGTTTAATAAAGCTCCTTTACGTGAATGCATTGCACACCAAAAACATTTCGTATCCAAAGAAAAAAATAAATCCAGTATTTTGTCAACGAAAACTTAAAGATACAAATGTGTTTTTGGAAAATACTTCAACGGGTGAGGAATCCAAATTTTGACAATGGCGATCAGATGGTAAACGGTAAATATTGCGTCCAGCTAAGCAATTTACAATGCAACTACACCATAAAGCTACGCACATATCATCTCCTGATCGCAATCCAATTGAGAACTTGTGGACTGATATTGGAAGGAGGATGAAAAGCAATGTACGAAAATAGCTATTCCTCTATATCTCAGCAAGAACAAAAAATATTGCAATAAAAATTAAACAAACATACGTTTAAATTCTAAAGCCAGCCCAAAAAACCATTCTTTTAATATTTTTTCTTTATAAATAAATTAAATTGTCCATTTGACAACTGTATTTAAAACTGTTTAAGGTTTGGATTTAAATTTTTAATTTTTTATCTTTTTAATCATAATAAAATGAATAATTTTCTACCATTAAGAATTTTTTTATTTAAATGACCACCACTGTTTCTACCTTGCTTAGTAAAGATAGTTTGGATTTTCCTTTTTGTCTACATTTGAATAGTTTTTAAATAAAATCTCAAGTCATACCACTTTTTCAGAAAAAAACGTGTAAATTTATTTGTAACCATCAACTACGTTTCTCTTAATTAGGTGCACAAAGCTGCTGAAAACATATTTTCCAAATTAAGAATGAAAACAACAAAAATTCAAACACTTCTTATCGGTCAAATCTAAGTCCGAAATTACAGAATTATGTGCATAATCGTATGCAAAGGCCAACAAGTAGAATTAATTGGCTGTCGTTATGATCCCTGATTCCAGTAGGGTTGTGCTTAACAAAGCACTTACCCATCTAAACCAAAATCATTGAAGGTATATAGTACGCTGGAAAAAAGTTTTATTTCCCCTTAAACGAATTATGATTTGTTTTTGACTCTTTTTTTTACCAGCAGCAACAATGACAATTGTTTACTACTGGAAAACAGAAACACAAAAGAAAGATGATAACAAACTGGCAGTAAAAGTTTTGAGAAATATGCAGGCAGGCAATAATGAATAAACTTTTATGGATACGAGTGTAAGAGGACAATAAAAAAGGTTTAACAAAAGGGGAATTTGTTCAACGATATGCAGTTGGTTTGCATGGTTTATTAAACAATTCATGGTCATGGTTCCGAGACTTAAATGTGGCTTTCATTGTTGAAGTTACCATAACTTTAAATTCTCATAGTAAACCTATATATTCATTCATTTAAGGTTTTAATAAATAACACTGAACTATGGATTCGAATTAATCAATTTCAACAATAAAAATCCCTTAATATTTTGTATTTATATTCTGTTTTAGCGTTTTCATAAACGAATCCTTCGTATGAAAATATGAGAAAGTTTTAAAACTTGAATATTCTTCGGCTCATTGCCACTGCAAGTACTCAATAAACATATTCATTTTTAAACCAGCATATTAGTTGCCAAATTTTAGTCAAATTAAATTTATAAAGTATACTATTGAAATTATTCTTCTGATGATCATATTTCCCTCTATGTTCCGCAGTTCTAGAGCTAGGATGATGATGAGTTCGTTAAGGTCTTATTGAACCTATCCATCATTTTCAAAATATACTACGATGTTTTTTCGCAAGATCATTGATAATCTTCCTATAGTTTATTTATAATGGTAACGCATGCGTTTCACCAATGCCAGATACCAAATATTCAAATTGGATTACTAACTGTTTACCCTAATTGAAGAGTCAATCGTGGAATAATTAGCCATTGTAGCGTATTTCGAGTATGTTTTATTTTACTTCCTTTTTTTAGCGAGTTTTGCCTTTAAATAGTGAGACCCAGTTAGACAGAAATCTAAGTTTTGATTCCTTGTATTCTATTTTGAGGTACGACAGAGTTGAATTTTTTATAGGGGGTTATATGTCCCATCGGAATATAAAAGTGGCATGTAAGCGTTTGCTCATATTTCCATTATAATAGCAATTTCTATACGTCGCTGTTATGTGGTTATAGTTGTTATGATGTAATAGTGAGATCTTAATGGATGTTAACAAAAGTTACTGTGACCATGTGTATAAAATAATACTTGATTCGATGTCATATGAAGTTTAATAACGCAAGTCTCTAGTTACTTAAAAGTGCATACTTTCTGATTTCGGTATGTCCTGTAATTAAATGTTTTCTTTACTAAAATTGCTTCAACCTCCTATACAAGCTCCGACTCTATCCTTTCTTACAAAATTTTAATTTTAACATTAGATAATTTAATTTAATTTTTACATTTAGCGTATGTTTTGAGTTTAAATTTTTTTCAATCAACGAAACTACATCAGAATTGTTCAAATTAAGAAAAGTAATTAGTTCGTAACGTCTACTCAATTTCATTAATGAATTGTTCTTTATTGTAATAATGTTTAATTTTTTCAATATAATGATACTTGTGACTGCATTCAAAACCACAATGCATCACAAAACGTTGACAGCATATCAATTTTGTCTTTGACAGTTTATAATTTGATTTGGTAAGTTTTCAATTGAGTTTTTCAGAATTATTAAATTATTATTGAATTTCTGTTATTAGTATTATAATTCACTTGTCCATCAATTATTCTATTATCGAAGCCATTCAATCTTAACATGTAGGCACGACTTATGTTTGGATTAATATTGGAAAAATTACAAAATCATTACTCATACAAGCGAGAAGAAAACGTCGAACGTTGACAATTAAATCTAAACTTCCTATATACATACGTATTCCAGTAAGTGATTCGCATTATCCAGCAGGTGACCTGTAGTATTGAGTTCTACTTCTGGTTGTGGACATGATGCAAACGCAAGATGCTGTTTGCAATTTCACTGAACACTAATATCCATGTATCACAAAGTTCTACGCCAAAACAGGAAATTACTTTGTGAAACCACCAAGCAATACATCTATTTTAGAGAACTAAAGTACTTGTGTAATGAACTGATGGTTTGTTTAGAAGACAAACAAATTTAAGACTCCAACTTGGCTATTGAAAAAAAATTCAAATATAAAGTTTAATTACAAAATAAAAGCACAAAATGAAAACAATACCATCTATTGATGTTTATTGAAGCGATATTCATCTCAAGCTATTAGTACCTTTTAGAAGTATGTACTATATAACATAAAGAGCACGTATCTGAACCCAGGTAAAGGTACAATTCAGGCATAAGAGCAAAATATTATACAGTAGTGCTTCGTCAAATATTTCTCATAAAGAATAATTGTCTACATTTTGTTTCTAATGCAACGGAACACTAAATTCTAATGCCTAGTACATGTATTGGTATTCAATTTTTATAATTTTTTTTTTGTTCCTTTTTAAAATGTTATGATTTTCATATTTCAAGAAGTGTTCCTTCTCATGAGGTTTATAATATTCAGATTTTTAAAAAATTGTGCATTTTTATTCATAACGAAAATTAAAACTATGTTCAGTATGCAAACACGGAAATAATCGAAAATCAATTTCTTTAGTTTCAGAATAAATCATTGTGGTGAAAAACCATACTAAAATGAAGCCAAAAAAAGCAAACGATATGGAGGATACCATTCAAATTGCACTGGTGTGAACTAACCCCATACTTCTACATACTCATACCATGGTACATGTATGTACCAACAAATCATACGGGTACTGCTGAGAGTAGAATTTTTTGGTCAAGCATCCTTTAGTTCACATACTAGTTTGTGTGATGCATATTCATATGTGTAGTATGCTTGTAAAAGAGTGTGCTAGCTGGAATTTGTGTGTATTTTAGCAAAATCCCTGGGGTGTTTGAAGCATACAAATACAACTATATTTCAGACAAAATCGAAAAAAAAAATAAGAAGAAAAAATGTATTTTGCTATGTATTGTTTGATGTTCCGTGAGTATGTGTATAAGCCTTACCGCATTTAGTAGATGTTCTTACCAGAGATGGAATATATGTTCTCAAGTACTAAATTTGAGTACATTTCTAAGAAATATGACAAAGAATTTATGGCCCCTAAAAGTTAATAAATGTATATGTGTGCGCATTTAAATACATATTTAAATAATTAAACAAATTTTGTTACATTTGTTTTCTGACGAATTTTGACGTTTTCTTTTCAAATATCAATCCAATTATTTTTTGTTATAGTACACGTATGTATGCATGCATGTACTTAAAATAGAACATTCATTGCCCATGTTATAGGAACAACAGCTCTTAATAGCTTTTTTTGTTATAAACTTATACAGCTCAAATTTCTTTGAAGAACTAAATCTTTGCCCTTGTAATCATCACTAAAGAGTACATATCGTTAGTCTCATTGGCAAATGTGCTAAGTCCAATCAAAGTCAAATTTTACAGGAGACACAAAAAACATTGCGGCTTCTTCAGTTTTTAAAATTTGTAAACTTTTTAAACGCAATTATTTTTACAAAATAGCTCTCTTTAAATAACCTAGATCAAAAATTAAGTATAATTAATAAATAATATTCGTGGTGTTAGCACGTGCTGTTAATATTTTTCGTAGTTTTGTGGACTTTTTGCAAACCACAAAATTACAACTTTAAACTACATAATGACATTTTTTTGTCGTAAAATATGTTTTTTCTATAGTGTTATCGTTTTGCATTAAAATCTCAATTTTGGAAAAAAGTGGACTTAGCGTCTTTGCGAATTATACTAACGATATGCATTTGTACATAAGCGTGCTGTAATGTGTGTGTAAAAAATGAACTCATCTGCATCTATTTTGATGATCAAATAAACTGTAAGGATAACCCCTATATAATTGGAAAAACTTTGGATTTTTTAATAAAATTTTAACAAAAATTTTAATGGTATACCATACCATATTAAGAGCTAAGGCTTATTTTATTTCTTTTTTTATATAAAGTTTGTTCTTTTATTAACAATTATAATGAAATATTTTTGGGGAAAATGATTCTCACAGTAAATATAAAGCAAATACCAATTTTGGCTAGTTGGAATAACTTTTTGTTTCCGTATACACGCATAGTTAGCACACAAGAATTCATAGTCGTATTATGTGTACATACTCGTACATACATAATTGGTCATTACAACCCTTCAGTCAGGATTACGGCCTAGTTTCTTACACCACTTATGTTGTGTGTTAATTTTATACATGAGTGGCGGGACCTACAGTTTAAAGTCGACTCCGAGCGACAGAATTTTGAGAAACTTTTTATGGCAACTTTATTTACTCACCGAAGAAATATTTTTTGCATTTTGTGTTTGCTATCTGGCCTGGGGCTCGAACCCTGGATTTGCGTCTAATAAGCCAACACACTACGTACTAGACCACGGCGACATATTGTATCGCATATACAAATATTCTAAACTAAATTCTGTAAAAAGAAGTGAATTTAATTTCGATTTTAGTTTTAAATCCAAATCCAATTTGATTCCAATATAAAATGAATTTTTTCATCACACAGCTAGAATAGGTATTTGATTTTAAACTAAGTTGTATTTGAAAAATATTGTAATCCATTGAAAATGCATAACCTTCATCAGCGGTTTTTAAGAAGAAGAAATAAAATTTGTAATTGCAGCAGGTTGTTTGAGTTGTACACAAATTGTCGATGTAGAAATATTTAAGAAACACTAATATTGTGACTCATTTTACAAATACACACCAAAACAATTACACAAATTATAAATATAGCCTATGGTAGGCTGTAGTCACAAAGAAATATTTTGATCTCTTTGTTAGCCTAGTATGTGTCAATATTAGTAGCCTCAAGCTTGGTATAACTACTTTGATAGTACCTTTATCATAGGACAAGAAACAGTTCAAGAGCTGCGTATGCACTTAGAATGACTCACTTGTATGTTGAGGCTTGTGGCCCAGTGGTATAATAATGATTGGGGGAAAGCCGTAAGTTTAAAGGAGCAAGGCTTTTTAAATTCTATCTCCCGATAGGATATCATGCATCAACAGCTCTGTAACGAAAATGTTTGTAGTTTTGTTTAATGTAATTGTAGCATTTTTAATATAAATATAGCATTAATTGAGCCATTAGTTTGTACCTTATCCATTGGTAAAGTAAAATAATCATGAGATTATTCCACCTAAACACTACTAATTTCCTAAAGCATTCAGTAAGTTCATGGCCACAGATGGCATAATAAGAACATTAATTAGGTCTGCTTTACTCATTTGTCTAACAATGTGACAAATGATGGTGAGAGTGTGATGATTTAAGACTGCATTGTGGCATTAGAAGCGGATCTGTTTTATTTTAATGGAACAATGATGTGTGAGAAGAGAAATTTAGACATTTAGGGCCATTATTACAACTTGCCGTTAAACTTGAGTTTAGTTGAAGGTACCTTTAGCTAAAGGGAACTGTAAAGTTATATTTAACTTATTATCGTTATTACAACTTACAGATACAATTTTTCAAAAATATGGCAGTGCCTGAGCAATGCCGAAAAAACTGCTCAATTATACAAGTTTTTTTTAACGCAGTGGGAACCGCGGGCTTCTTTTTTTTGTTGTATATGCGCATTTTGTTGAAATTTGAAGTTGCCATAATGAAAATAGTATATAATATGGCAAGTTCAAACATAAAGTGACCTTTAAATGTTAAAGGTAGGATGATCCTCCCTTTAGCTTAACGATCACTTCTATCTTATTTGGCACTCATAATAACGAAAAACAATTTATCTGCCCGTTAAAATCCCCCCTTTAGTTAAGGGCAGGTTGTAATAATGGCCCTAAGAAATATTTTTTCATATTTCGTTTTTCGAGATGTCTGAGCTAGGGTTTGAACTACGGTTTCATGTTGAAAAAGCCAACACACTCCCTACTAGACTACTAGTAAACGATCCATATTTTTTGCGCCTGCGTGCACTATATATAACATATATATATAAACTATATGTATAATGCCCTTAGATGTGATTTCAGAACTATTATATTTTTCTTCATAGTGTCAGCTGATAATCAAATGCTACGGAAGTAAATCTTATGTTCAAATGATCTCAGAAGGCAAACGTTAGGTATCATTCATATGAACAATTTGTCTGAATTTGTTAAGTCAAGTTATACGAAAACAATTATTATTTAAATTACAGTAAATTACTAAAGCAAATTTAACAACAACAATGCCTAAATGCAACTGAATTTTGTAATAAAACTCTGAAACATTTCAAAATTCACACATACTTGTACCAGAACAAAATGTTATTCATTTAGAATGGAAAATCATAAAATCAAAGGAGAGGAAATGATGTGGAATGAAATGAAATATAGACCTGTCTTTTACAAAAAAAAATATCAACTCAACAAGGTATACATACAAGGAAATACGTACAGATTTCAAAGGAAGCCATGTGATAAGGATACATACATTTATCAGCAGTAATGCAAGCACACACAGCAGTCGAAACTGATTTCTTTTTGTTTGTTTCACAACAACCATGGTACATAAATAAAAGGAATCATGTAAAACAGAATGGGAACGATATTAGAAAAAAAACATAAACAAAAAATACTAAAAAAGTCGCAATATAAACAACTGACAACAGATATAACCGGCTGACGTCAAATGGAATAGTCGGTGATGTAATGGCGAAGAGGAGCCACAAAAGGAAACCGTAACAATTGAAAGTACAACACAAAATCAGGGGTAAAAAAATTATGTTTTCTTTATGTCGGTGGCAACGTGTGTTATCAATAACTACAATGAGTACCACCATACTTCTATAAAATTAATTGCAGTTGTGTGACACAAATTAATGTCAGTATAGTTGTTGATTTATTGCGAGATTGACTGACAGTTTTACAGACAATTCATGAATCATCCAAATTTCTATCGAACCCATTGGAGAAAAAAATTACGTCTAATGACTTACATTTATAGGGTCACTTCCATTTTGTAAACATCTCTTAAAATATTACTGTAATCGACTGAGTACCTTTTGAAGAGTTAATTATATTTTCATGTACTATTAGGCCATACTATATTTTAATACTTTATTATTGTTAAATTTATAATTCATTATTCAGTGTTTCATAATTATCTGGTCAATTTATTTATTTTCGTTTCAGAGAAATAAAAGAAAATATTTTAATAACATTTTTTTATTAATTTGCTGCCTTTTAAACAGATAGATTTTGACGTATTTTATTTTACACCAATGCAAAAAACAACAGACATTTTGTTTTTGTTAAGGAGTAATCTTCCCGTCAAAAAATTAGCCCTCAAACATCTATTAAAAATTAATTAAAGCAATTAAACAAAATTAAATAATTATTATCGCCGTAGTCTTATAGGTAGTGTGTCGGCTTATTAGACCTAAGGCCAGGGTTCAAATCCCAGGTCAGACATCAAAACGAAATTATGAAAAAAATATTTCTTCGGTGACTTCCTCTCAGCAGATTACTGGCAAAAACAATGAGAGTCGGAGTCGACTTTAAACTGTAGGTCCTGCCACTCATGTATAAAATTAACACACACAATAAAAGTGGTGTGAGAAACTAGGTCGTAATCCTGACTGAAGGGTTGTAATGACCAATTATGTATGTTATGTATGTAAACAATAATTATTATTAATTATATTATTATTAATTATATATATGAATATATATTGAAATTCTTATGATTGTTATGTCATCTATCCATGATAAATTTAAAAAAAAAATTTCATGCGGTTAACAACATTACCGCTTTATGTAAAGGACATGTTTTTATATGACCATCAAGAAAATTGGTAGCTGCAAATTGTATTTCTCTCAGTTTAGGCACCTAATTGGAGAAACCGAATTATTTTTTTGGTAATTCATTACTTACGTTTAAATAAATATAAATACAGTGAATCTTGGTTGTAGCTTAGGGTTAAAGAATTAAATATTTTTAATGATATTACAAAAATTTTAATATAATTGGTTTTAAGACAGTAGTCCGGAAGAATTTCTAGAGTTGAACATGAATATGATGTTGAAAAAAAATTGTTTTTTGCCACAAGAATGGGTAAAATTGCCTATAGTGTATATGGACGAATTTCACTACAACTGAATTGGAATAACTTGTACCAAGGACTCCACTAGCCGTAAATGCTAACTAAAGAATGACCTTTTCGGAATGCATTGGACGCTCTTAGATATCATAAGAATTGGTATCGTCGTGATCCAGACTCAAACGATGTGTAGTTTTAACAGGACGGCGCTAAGTCCAAAACATCTCGTTTCACATTGGATATTGCGCATGACTGATTTAAGGGCATGGTAATCGCACATGGTGGTCATGTGAACTGTTCATTAAGATATTGTGATTTAACCGCGTTAGACTTTTTGTTGTGAGATTTCCTTAAGTAGCTGGTGAATGAGAACAGGATACAAATTTGAAAAATTACACATTGCGATCCAGCCAGAGAAGCTGTGGATATATGTATGAACAGTGGTCCTAAGCAATAACAGCCTTATTCGAAAATTATACTTTCGAGAAAAATCACTTTTTATATACAGAAGTGTTTGTAAGAAAATTGAGAAAATACATTAGAAAAAAGTTATTGCGTAATTAAAGTTGCTTTTACGGGTAATGGGGTTTAACTACGATTCAGGTCGACATGTTTTTATTAATAACTTTGCAAATAACGCTGTTAGATAAATGGGGATTTCACGTAAATATAAAGTTTTGTTAGTAAAATATGATAACATACATAGCTCAAATTCACTTAAGTCGACTTAGGCATGGGACTGCAGATATTCCGCATACTAAGGCATCAATAAATAGGTTATTCATAAGAAAAAAAAACTTCTAAGATATCCCACATACAATTTGTGTTTGTATTAAATTTGAATATAGATAGCGAAAGACCCGTTATTTTCAGGTTAAAATACCTGCGACAGCTATTCATAGTATTGGAGTTCATCACGTTAGAATTTAGGCGGATATGTACGCTAATATTTCGTCTGGAATACCACCGCCTTAAAGGCGCTGCAGTGATTCGGCAGTCTTATTAAAATCAATTCCGAGAAACACAGTTCCATTCAATTTGGAGCATCAGTGAAGATTTGTACAATTTTCGAAGTGCATTACAGCATTCTTCCAGACTTCTTTATTTAGAATGTAAATTCCTTGCGAAATCTTATCGCGATATCGTGTAATCACTATCCCCATAGTCATAAATTCTTTCAGAATCCTTGCATGAGAAGTATTTAATCCATGTTACCGTATAGTCGCCTAAAGACGCTCAATGATCATTGTCGGCAGCAGAGTTGTTGACTTAGAATTATTTGGCAATTTTTTATCAAGAACACTAAAGCATTCATGTTACAGGTTGCTGAGTTGTTTATACTTTTTTCTATCCTTTCTTAACAGGTAATACGCACAGGAAATACGAAATGGCTAGTACTTACGTTGGAAAGTATTTGCAGGTATCTGTTGCATTCAAATATTTGAGATAAGTTAAAATAAAAGGGAAATTAAAAATATTAAATTTTATGCAACATTTTAAAAAATATGGACACGAGTATAAGAAGAAAATTTCAAATAAAATCAGTCAAGTTTAATTGTTTTTTACGTTTGTATGTATGATATTATATATGAAATTTCAATTGTTTTGAACATTATTTTACGGTTGTGCTTTTTACGACTCCAAACAAACCACCCTCATATTTTAAAGTATATATACAGTGAGTTAAAATAAACAATATATTTGTTTGTAGTTTACAACACAAATTTTGAGATGTATTTGTTTACAATATGTGAGAAATAAATAGTATTTATGTAAATAATTTTTGAATTATTTAAACTGAGAGTGAGGTGCCTGAATAATTTTATAATGCACTGCAATAATAGTACACAAGCGGTTTTAAACGGTGACGTACATACAGACAAGACGTACACTCTCATACACGTACAATGACGCAAAAATGGGAATAGAAATGAACATTTAAAATGTTAAAAACAATTATTTTTTTTACAGCTGGGTGCCCCCGGAGACATTGTTTACTCTCATTGTAATTCCTTTGTGACAATTGTTTCTTTGAGTCCATGGAGCATAGAAACCGAGCATCATATAAACTTTGCTCGTATTAATTTTCTGTCCTTCTCTGTCCTTCGCTAAATACGCGTTACATATTATTTTGTCATACAGCGTATCTTAATCCCAGTTGGTCAAGCTTAGAAAACAACTCATGCCTCAAAAATTTTTTATTCAAGTTTTTCAAAATTGTATGCCATTCAGTTTATTGTAATCATAAGTTTCATAAAAATTAAGGTTTCTTTAGGAATATCGTAGAATGGTCACAATCAAGTCATTTTTGTCTCATGTTATCTTGCACTGTGTTCAAGATCTGCTCCTTTAGATTTTGGGCTAAAACCGAAACCGTCTCCTGATGGCGCAAATCAATCAATGATGACATGGTTGGGAAATGATGAAAATGTTGAAAAGGTGGAGATATCGGACTATCATCACATTTACAGTTAAATATCAGGGGTTTTCTAAGTACCTTGTTCGATTATCAAGCCTTACGTCAAATTAGATTAGTTAAGGCTAATATGACGTGATACAATCATACTTGCTACCATATTGTGCAGAATTAAGTTTACAGAGATAATAAAGAGCCTAAGGTTATATCAAAATCGACTTTAATAAGTGTTTCCAGCATTAAAAAATTTTTTGGACAAGTGCATCGGATTATCTTGAGTGAATTTTTAATTCTGAAGAAACTGTTAAGAAACATTTAAAACAGTTTTAAATTTCAAATCAATTGTTAAAATTTCTCGGATTCCGGGGTGCCCTGATAATCGGACAAGTAGTGCTACTACTAATATGAGAATCGTGGTTTCCATTCTTATTACAGACTCTGGTCTGTTATATTACACCTAGCAATAAGGTCTTATTTAGTTAGCTCGTAATAATTAGAATATGATTTTTATTTATATTTAGGATATATTTGTGTTGTAACAAATAAATACATTCTTGGATTCAGAAGAAGTAGAAAGTGGCATGCAGTACTTTGTTAAGGAGAATATGACAATCTTGTATTGTCAGCTTGATATCACGTTTTCAAACTCTCCTTGAGTAACTAGTTTGTTGAATTGGAATGACGTTGATATAGTGAAGTGCACTAACTTGATATTAACTTGATTAAAATCGAAGATGAAACTTTCTTACAAATTTTAAGACATATGGTATTATACACCCCTTGAGACCTGCCGGAGGATTATCACGTCCTCTTTTGATCACAACAAAAATAATTTGTAACGATTTGTAAAAAAAACAGAAGTTTTGCAAAAGTAAATGATACATTTGTGTGAGGTACTTGTTAAATATTACATTAACACATAATTGGTCATTACAACGCTTCACTCAGGATTACGACCTAGTTTCTCACACCACTTATGTTGTGTGCGTTAATTTTATACCTGAGTGGCGGGACCTACAGTTTAAAGTCGACTCCGAACGACAGATTTTTGAGAACCTTTTAATGGCAATTTTATTTACTCTCAGAGTTTTTGCCAGAAATCTGCTGAGAGGAAGTCGCCGAAGAAATATTTTTGTTTTGATGTCTGACCTGGGGTTTGTACCGTGGCCATACGTCTGGATGTCTGAGATATGCCAACCTGGAGTTGTAATTATCGAATTATTTAATTGAAGAAGTAATATCAGTGTTACAACGGGACTTTATAAGACCCAAGTAAGTTGCGCAAATTGCGGTGCTTGCAAATTAAATCTAACCTGACATATCTTCCATTGCGGATAATAATTTTTATTCACATTTTTTTTAATTATATATTATTATATTATATATATATTTCGTATTCATTAGAAAATGGAAAATATACTTTTATTAAAATAAGAAAGGTGTATGTTCTTAAAGTCTCAATAAAACTAAGGGTAAAGTTGCTACAAACGGTTGCCGTAATACTATTCAAGGATGTACTTAATGGGCTGGTCGAGCATTGTCTTAAAATTAGATTCTAAAATACAAATGTTGTCAATCCACTATAAATAAGAAAAATTTCTTCAACTGCACGGTGCGATAGTCAAAATACACACCCAGCTAATGACATAGTGTAGGTTGTGAGTTTTGTTGAGTAGAACTCAAGAATATATTTTTTATATTTCTCGAACCCGTCAAACTTCTTTTATTTGACAAAAACCATATTTTTAAGCTTTTCACACAAAATTATTGATTACCGAAATATATTTTAACCTATTTTTAAAATCCTTTTTTGAAAAGGGGAGAGTCTTATAACGGTATACATAAACATATGGTTCAAACTTACTTACTTTTGATGGGGTAAATTTGAAAAAAGTTATTTTTTCATTTTTCCAAGTTTGGCCATTCTTAATAGTAAATTTAATTATAAAATATGAAATAAGTGATAACATTCTGAAAGTGTATTATCTTGTAAAGAGATTGTCACGTTGTTTGATAAAATCGATCAAAATTTACCGTAGTTATTATTTAAATAGTATAACAGTCGTATTATATTTTTTATATATGTACTCGTATGTCACCTTATCACATGAACTTTCAGTTCAAAAATTTTTAAAATTTTTGGTTGATCTTAATTGTCAATATTTATTACAAGATATATCAGATATATCTTGTCGTTCTCTCGTCCATGTATCATAGTTATTAACGGTGCATAAAACCGATCGTATTCACATTTGTGGTACTTTTTCTGCTCCACCTTTTACAATGAAGTCAAAATGCAATCACTGTTCATTGTACCGACGATAGAACTTTCATCAAGTACTTTCCAGTCTCAAAGTGTTCGCAGTAAAATCCCCAATACTAAAGTGAGCAGAGTTACAGGTCTTTCATTAAGCATTGAGAAAATGATTACATTTAAGACTTTTTTGGACAAGTGGGTTATTATTCATACACGTTTACATGCATATACAATTGAAACTTCACACAAAACCAACAAACACAGAAAATATAAACAACATGCTCGACTGCATGAACTTTTACTAAGGGGACCATTATGATGAGTACTCCTGTGTTTAGAGTTCGTTTCATCATGTTTTTATTTCTTAAATTTTCATTTATTTATTGTTTTTTTTATTTCTGGAATCATATAGCTAGAACGACGACTCTTTATTCATCTCCTCTGCTTTCCTCCAAAAAACAATAATAATTTCACAACAAGCGGAATGCAAGATGTGCTAAAGCCTGGGTAAACATAAGAAAACTTGAGAGTAAAAATTAAGGAAATAATTTCAATTTTACATTTATTTTCGCAATATTTTTAGATTTAAAAACAAAATTAACTTTTAAGCAGTGGAACTTTGTATTGGAAAGTAACAACATAATTCCATAATCATAAGTTAATGATTTGAGATTGTATATTCGGTTGCATTCTATTTTTCTGATTGTGTAGCAGAATCTCAATATATTCAAATTTTAAATTTTAACAGCATAAGGCTCCTATACAAAAACTTTTCCAGTGAGAATGTAGCTTGATTTCAATAGTAGTAAACTGCTGGATACTTTATCTCAGAGTCCTGAACTGAAACTTATCAGTTTTTAAATAGCACTGCCAGAAGACATTCGAAAAATCAATGACAGTTATAAGTTGATTGCCTGTAATCTGTTATTAACGAGAACGGTGGCTACACAAAATATTATAAATTCTGCTCCCTTAAATCCTTTTCTTATTCGTTTTTATGTATGTTTAGTATGGAGCTAGCAAAACACCTTCACAATAAAATTTATATTTTTATGTTCCTCTTATGACTTGAAACAATCTGAGGGTTTGATCAGTAGCGCTCGCATTTCCAATTGTCATTAGTTTTGATATCAGCAGCTTTTCAACTAATTTCGAATAATATAATTTTAACCGGTAAATCGTAAAATTACGTTCAAAATTAAAAACAAATCATCTTTATAAAATGTTTTTCTATTATTTATACGCCTTCAATAGATTTATAACAAGAAAAATTATTTTTAAATCGCTTTTAAAAAGAAACTGTACAGTATGGATAAAATTCTAACAATCACCAAGCTCTAGTTTTACACCTAAGCCCGAACAAATTTGACAATATTTCGAAAGTTTTTTATATTTTTTTGTTTTAATTTTCAAAACTAGCAATGAATCAATTTTTGAATGAAAATAACGGTAATTTATTAATTTATATTTTTTAGTGTGCAGTTTCTTTTGACGCTCAGTATACAATGACATACAATATATATAAATAAAATTGTGTATAAAATTGTAATATTAATCTGTTCTCCATTCACCATACCTTCCATATGTGTTAAACACCCACAGATATTGACACTTCAGTAAATGAGTGACAAATTGAACTCATTGTGGTATTTGCACTATAATGCGAGTGTATGTGGATGAAGTTTGTTTATCTAAAAATGGTAGTGTAAGTTACAGTTTTTGATTGCATTTTACTTCCCAATTGAAAATCATTGAGATGGGAATGAGAAAAGAGAACATGTTCTCGTTGTTGACTTATTCCAATTCTAATCAAAAAAATGAATATTTTGTTACAAGAATTGAATTGATGAAATAAAACGTGCGACCGTTATTCATATTCATGAGTCAGAAGACTTTAATTTGTTTTTTAAATTTACTCGCACACATTGCACAGTGTAAGATTTTGCTAATCTATGTAGCTGGACAAAAGTCGTTTTTTTGAGTTTCAATTTGAGTAAATATTTTTATACAATATGAAACAGCACTTGTTATAAAATAAACATTGTCTAATTTGTCAACAATAACATTATAACGGTACTTTAAACTTGTATATTTTTGAGTGAATTAAAAACAACGAAACAGTTATATAAAATTGCTCATTCTTAAGAGCTTGTAACTTATTATTGGAATGGAATTTTTTAACAATTTTTCTTTGTTTTGAAGCTCAACTTATTCGCTGTTAATATCAGAGAATTTACTTTGAGAACCTATAAAAAATTTTTTATAAAAATTATTTTCGTTCTTTTTCATTTAAACAATTCCTTTTTAATGTTAAGTTAAGAAAAAAAATCTCTAATCGATAAATTTTTTTCTTCGTAACGATTCAACACCAAATTTGTTTTATACGAACGTCTGAAGTACCTACTTTAAGGCACGTATAAAATTATGAGCCGAGATTTGCCGTAACTGACACTAATAGAGATTTAACAAACAGACTTTTAATAATATCTGATCCATATATAAACAGTTTGCGAAGTCCTCCTGTATATAAAAAAGCAGCATTGACCCCTGAAGTACCGCATTTATTGAAATTTCCAGAAATACCAGAAGAAAACCGTGAATTTTAACATTTTATTCATACTTTTATTTATATGTACGTATGATATATATTTTTACTTAAAAATTAATAAAAATTAAAAAAATAAAAAAAAATAAAATTAAAAAAAATTGTTACTTCTACCTCTTTATTATTTATTTTAAACATTATCAAACATACACAGTGCTTTTTATACTTTTTGATTATCCTACGCGAATAATATCAGAAAAAATTTTTGTAGTTGTATGGGAGGTGAGCGTGCCAGTAGTCCAACGTCGCCCATTTTTCGACAATGGTATATATTGGCCTAGTAACACCTTGTACCAAAATACATAAGCCTAGCATAATTTTTTTCCAAGATATTTAATTTTGTCTCCCTAGAATTGCTAAATCTTACACTGTGCATTGCAATGCATTGTTACAAAAGCTAAGTAATCAATTGATTTTCAAACACAAAAATTATTTTCATGCCAGATACGCTTATGAAGAAAGGTTGAATCTTTTATGAGTTGATCAATGTGTGTTGATTCGGATGGGTTCCGGGACGTAATATTCGATTCATCGATGCTGATGAACTGGCCAAAGCATAGGTATAGGGTATTCAATAGTATCTACACTTATTATAAGGAGGCTCGTTAGCAGCAGGAGGGTATGCAATATGGTTAGACTATGGCATGTCGAAAGGCTCGGCATTTCGTGAAATGTCCTTTGCAAGAGCTGTGCTTTTGAGGAGGAGGTGACTGTATTTGACTAAATTCTTTGCCATAAAGATTGCAATTTATTTATTAAATCTTCCAGTTTAAATTGAGTTAATAAAAGGTTAAGGGCTAGACATAAAAAAGATACGATTTTTGTATGTATTTTTACTAGGTAATGACAGCTGCAATATATGCACCTCTTTTATAATCGAATGTATGTAACTGGGGTAGTTCAGGATTTCAATGGAGAGCTAACTTAGTTTTGACTGTCATCCTTCAGATTTTCTTTTGGGATCTCTCAAATTTTTCTATGTGTGAAACTAAGGCAGTTATTTATGATTATATGGTAGTGTATGATAAAAACACCTTATTCGTTCTAGGATAGAATTATATAGCAAGAATTACACCTCGATTTAAGACATGTGTTACCACCAATAAACAAATGTGTTTCTGAAAGAACCTGTATACGAGTTGCCTTTGAATAATCTTAAATTTTCTTGAGAAACCTAGGCATTCATGCATTGGGTCGAATGTTGAAAAGTATGGGGCGTTAGGAGCGCAATCGCTGCCTGGCTGTCTGAGTAAATCAAGTAATTTTTAGGGAAAATAATGCCACTTAACATTGCGGTGCTTTTAAAATTGCCATAACCTCTACCCTGTTAAACACTGCAGTAATCAGGCTGCTTATAAGAAAAACTGTTATTCGAAACAGTCATTGAATTGTTTATTGTAACCGATAAGGTTAGATTGTTTGGTTCTTTTTAGTGCGGATTGATACGCACTGTTAGACGTTTATTTAATAATTGTTCATTGAGGGAAAATATTCCTTCTTTTATACTAAATTTTGGCTGATTTAGCATTTCTAAATCAACCCCTTAATTTTAATACATTTCTTATATTTACTTAATGCTTTAACATTTGTACGTATATTCTATGTTAAATAATATTATATTGTGGTTTTGAAATCATAATTCCCATGGTAAAGAGAGCCACACACGATCACAGAAATGCAACACAACAACAACACGCATTGTGCATACAATATGCAATGTAATGTAGCCAGCTATTGTGGTGTTATGCGCTGCAGCGACAGTCAGCAATATTGAGTCAAGTGGCCGCTGCTCATATGCAATTGGATATTCTTTTGCCTTGAAGTTGCCATAGTCTAGTAGGTAGTGTGTTGGCTTATTAGACGTAAAGCCAGGGTTCGAGCCCCAGGCCAGACATCAAAACAAAATACAAAAAGTATTTTTCTTTCCTCTCAGCAGATTTCTGGCAAAAACTCTGAGAGTAAAATAAAATTGTCATGAAAAGTTTCTCAAAAATCTGTCGTTCGGAGTCGACTTTAAACTGTGGGTCCCACCACTCATGTATAAAATTAACACACACAACATAAGTGGTGTGAGAAACTAGGTAGTGATCGTGACTGAAGGGTTGTAATGACCAATTATGTATGTATGTGCCACTTGTACATTATTAATATTTAATTTACCGGCCACTTCTTCGAGCCTAGGGAAAAATTGTCCCATGTCAAATTTCCCATTAGTAAACAATTCGTCTATTGTAACACATGCTATTGTAGATTTGCCCCGTTTAATGTAAAATTTTTGTGGGGTAATTTTTAGCTTACAGAATTTTCTGACGTCAGAATTTGTAATTGATACAAATATATTGGGCTTCACAACTAAATGCCTTTTTTTATTGTTTGTAACTTGATACTTTTCAAGTGCCTGATTTGTCATTGCTCGAGTTGTTACTTTATATACATTGTTGTTTTTGTTATTTATTTCCTTTAAATCGTTAATTGTTATGCGTGACAAAGCGTCCGCTACGTAATTATCTTTTCTGTGCGTATGAGGTATACGATAGTTCTTAATGTACACGGGTTGTGAATCCTTCACTCTCAACTTTGTGTTTGCGATAAAAACACCTGGTTCGAGTTCTTGATTAGTATTAATATTATTTTGTTATCGAACTCTCTGAAGAATGCTCTACATTGGGGATCCCTTTGGATACCTGCAGGCTTTTAATTGCCAATACCATCGTGGATCTTGTCAACAGTAGGTGGGCAGCTTCGGATAAGGGCAAAACGGCGCAAAAAATCTGGCCAAGGCTGGATAGGAGGCGCACGGCGACTCTGCTTAAACTCCAAAGAAGCAGGCTCAGCGCTGTTATCGGGGTTATTACGGGGCATTGTATTATAGGAACGCATGCGAGGCGTATTGATCTTGGATACCTCGCGAATGAATTCTGCAGAAGCTGTGGAGATGGGGAGGAGGATGAAACTATTATTCACCTACTGTACACATGCCCGGCACTTGGTCAGAGGAGAAAGAGACACCTAGGTGGCTACTAAATGGAGGACCTAGATGAACTGTCATGCATGAATATTGGCGGTCATATCTTTGTCTGTTTCTATTATTGTAATTGTTAGTATTGTTATTACCGTTGGTATTATTATTGTTGTTTCGTGGATAATTGTTCCTGTTCAACGTTAACGTCATTTGAAGGAACACCCTTTAGAATATTAGCGGTTCTTTTTCATATATGTGATCTTTTGCTTTGTCTTGCATTCTTTCATTTTTTCTACATCATAATTGCTCTTTAACATTAAAGTATTTTTGCATAAAATCACTCTTGTTTCAACAGTGGATCAGTGCAGACAAATTGACATAAAATAAAGACACAAATTGAATTTAAACAAAAACCAAAAACAATAAATAAAGTGTGAAGACATAGAATAAAGACAAACATAAATTGTAAAAACAAAATCATTGAATTTAAAATAAAATCAGAATTAAAAAGACGTAAGACTTAAACATTGAATTTAATAAATTAAATAAATTCAAATTACAAAACCAACAAAACCATCAGTGTTTTTTTTTTTTTGAATTAAAACAAAATTAAAATAACAATTAAAAACGAACCAGTGAAACATAGAACATCAAACCTAGAACATTAAAATTTTTTGGTCACTTCGTATATAGTGTAATAAAGTGCAGTGTAATTTACAAGAACAAAAAATTGCTTAAAAAGTGAAAAATATTAAGTCACACAAAATACATAACGGTTTAAAAACAGTTTAATTTTTTTTTTTTGAAAAAATGCAATCCACAAGTGGAGTGGCAGAACAAAAAAGGCCCAACAATACAATAATAGACACTAGCAACAAGAAGAGACCCAGATTGGAAAGCAGCGGCTTAGCTAAAGAAGACTCAACAACAACAAGTAAGTACGAAAAATAAAATACAATCAAGAGAAACAAAAGTGCGTTAGTTCTCTTTTGGAATTTTTGTCGCTGTTAAATAAGAAGTAGAAAAACAAAAAGGGTTACCACCTATACTTCTTTTGATAAATTACTGGGGAAACAAAAAAACTTGAAATTGATTATTATTTGTGATAATTCTTGTTGTGAAATCGATAGCAGGGACTTTTTTGACTCAATTCAACCCTTATTTTTTATCGATTTGAATTTTAACCCATAACAATGGCACTTGATAAATTTGTAAATTGTACAAATGACATTTTGGATTTTGAAGTAGAATATACACAAAGTGCGGCCAAAAACAACATTCACTCTCTTGATTGATTCTCTATGGACACAAGTCAAAAGGACGTGTGGAGAGTGTAGGGACACAAAAAAAGATTCCAAAGAAAAACCCATCGATAAAGATAAGCTTCGTGATCGTTATAAAAAAGGATTTTCTGCCTACAAAACGTGTTTAGGGCAAGCTGCCAGATTTGACGATTTATCGTCATTTTGACGATTTTGAGCTCCGAAAATATCATTTTGACGATTTGACGATTTATGCCTTTATTTTGACGTTTTTTGGAAATAAAAAATTTACATCATATCCTTTACTTTAGTACATTAAAAGCCACTTTAAGCTTTGCATTTACTTTGCAATAGTTACTAATCAAATATATTGTAATGAAAAGAAAATGCTTCGCAAAAACATTCTTATCAAATTATTGCCATATGTGTGCAATTCTGGAACTTATAAAACTAGTTCACGTATTCATTGAAAAATACATTTATGACCGTAAATATATCCAATAAATTTCGAAAAACTTACAGCGGCCCATATTTCTATGAGAAAGCGGTGAGCACTATAAGCCAATGATTACAAAATTCTTTTGGCCTGAATTAGATGATCTGGTCACAAATGATTTCAACAGAACGACGCTACGTATCACACAGGTCATGCCACGTTGGATATCATGCACAAGCGATTTGAAGTCATGTTAATCTCACATGGAGGTGACCGTAGCTACCTTGAGGAGTTTTCGTGAGTTGCAGTTGTATGCGAATAAGCCGCAAACAACAGCTGTTCTCAAACCTAACATAACCCATGCCATCAATAAAACTTGGCCTGATATCATGGAAAATTAGACGTTTTGAATGCGATCCACCCAGACAAAAGTCTGTCATGGACTTTTAAACGATGCTATATTCCACACATAATTGCTATTTCAAATGAATAGAAAAATATCTGACATATCCAACACACACTTTCCTTTATTTAAACTAAATAGGAAGCGTTTGGAAATGAGACTCTATATATACTGTGAATGAATATTCATTAGATTTGAAGATGGATAGTCACCGGCAACACATTCACATCTGACATGAGGCCATTAGACTCGCTGGGCCATTTAAAAGTTTATATTTAAAAAAAAAAACGGTTTCAAATTTTGCCGAATTATTTTTTTGTTGTGAAGATATTCAAGATACAGTCAATGAAGATACAGGTCATGATGTATTACCTACTAGAATATAGCCTAGAATTGCATAGAATCAAAAAATCATGTAAAGGATCCGCCAAATAATTTTTTCTTTTTCAAAATGCTTTAAAAAAAATTCCTGAATATTTTCTCAAATTTCTTTTTTTATTTAAAAGTACAATCCTTCCGGTTAATAATGGAAAATAATTTCATTCAAATGGCTGCCTCGGCTGGCCATGCAGTAGCCTACACGATCGGTCCAATTTGTAAGCTCATTATCGATTGTGTGCAGCTATATTTCACCAATGGCTTCACGAATATTGTATTTTAAAGCGTCAATTGTCTCTGGCTTGTCGGCGTAACACTTATCTTTGACGGCACCCCACAAATAATAGTCCAACGGTGTCAAATCGCAGCTCCGAGGTGGCCAAACGACATCAGTTCTGCGGCTGATAATGCGATCTTCAAAAACATGGCGCAACACATCGAGTGTAGCTTCGGCTGTGTGGCACGTAGCGCCGTCCTGTTGAAACCAAATATTGCCAATATCCTCCTCTTCAATTTTTGTGAACAAAAATTCGTTCAACATGGCCCGATAACGATCGCCATTTACTCTAACGGCTACTCTTTGCTCATTTTCGAAGAAAAATGGCCCAATTATGCCTCTGGACCAAAATCCACACCAAACAGTGACTCGTTTTGGGTGCGTCGGCTTTTCAATGTATGCGTGCGGGTTTTCTGTGCCCCAAATGCGACAATTTTGCTTGTTTACATACCCGCCAAGATCAAAATGAGCTTCATCTGATTTTTTTGCCATTTTCGGCATCTTCTGGTGTAGGCTACTGCATGACCAGCCGAGGCAGCCATTTGAATGAAATTATTTTCCATTATTAACCGGAAGGATTGTACTTTCAAATAAAAAAAAATAAAATTTGAGAAAATATTCAGTAGTTTTTTTTAAAGCATTTTCAAAAAAAAAAGTTAATTGCCGGTACCTTTAGCTTAATTCCAAATTTATGGGGTATACTTTCCTTTTGTACTTGAACTATATTACTCATACGCATCATCATATCACATGTCTTGAATAGTTACCATGAAAAGTATGCAATAAAAAAACTTCGATTTTGTCATGTATGAAACTAATGGAATTAAATATAACTCATACGTCACATATGTTCTCTGCATTATGAATTTTACATATGTACATATTACGGGTTGGCGATCTAAAGGTTTAAATTTAACCCTAATCAAGTCAGGAAAATTTTTTACAAATCCAGTAAAAATGTGTTTTAGAGGCACATACAAAGGATTTACATATTAATTTTGTCAACTTATTTTTATTTCATAAAATTTTATCTTCTCAGTTACATAAATGAAATATTATTTATTTATTTTCGCATTTTAAGCAAACTAGAACTTTTGAACAATGCTCCTTGCAAGTATTTTTGTGGCAATTACTGCAAGACTGCTTACACATTCTGCATATCTTCTGTGGGCACATATAACATCTACGTCGCACATTTGTCTGCCTTAGCTGGTTTAAGAATTCATCCTCGAGTAGTATGGATAGAACATTGGACAAATTATTTTTATTTAATTTAGAAGACTACGGGGTTTTATATTTGGAACAACAAGTTCCTGAATTAAATCCTTCAGAAATATCTTTCGTCGTAGTTGCTTTTGACTAAACTTTTTGACCAATTTGGAAACTTATTTGTCCAGATAACAAAAGCTGCAATGCCTCAAATATCGATTAGATTGTAGAAGTGCACGAGTGGCCAACGATTTGTTTTACGTTCGACGGAGAAGCTGTGTGCCATTTGATCAAGTGTATCTGCACCGCCTTTTGTCTTATTATTCTTACTTACTTACTTAATTGGCCATAACAACCCGTTTATCGGATTTCGGCTTGCCGCAACACATCCTTCCAGGCACCTCTGCTTCGTGCGCGCCTACGCCAGTTGGTCACACCAATCGATGACAGGGCTTCCTCGATTTGGTCCTTCCAACGGATGCAAGGTCGTCCTCTTCGCCGACTTCCGCAGATTCCCGCATCAAATACCCGTCTTGCCGGCGCATCCCCCTCCATTCGAACGACATGGCCGAGCCAGCGCAGCCGCTGGATATTAATACGCTGTACAACGTCCATGTCGTTGAGGAGCTCATACAGCTCACTGTTGTATCGGATACGGAAATCATCGCCAACTCGCACTGGACCGAAGATCTTGCGCAGTACTTTTCTCTCGAACACTCTCAAGGCCGCTGCATCTGTACTTAATAGGGTCCATGCCTCTGCGCCATAAAGAAGCACGGGTAGGATGAGTGTCTTGTAGAGTGTTAGTTTTGTCGTACGAGAGAGGTCTCTGCTACTCAATTGCCTATTGAGACCATAGTAGCACCTGTTGGCAAGAGTGATCCTGCGCTTTATCTCCAGACTGACATCATTTCTGGTGGTAACGGCGGAGCCAAGATAGATGAATTCCTTGACCGTATCAAAAGTATAGTTATCGGCCGTAATCTGAGAATCAATACGCCGCGCGTCTCGACTCGTCGATAACATATACTTTGTTTTGCCCTCATTTACTGCCAAACCCATCTTGGTAGATTCGCGTTCAATAGCACTAAAGGCAGCAGTAACATCTCGCTTCGTACGCCCTATGATGTCAACGTCGTCAGTGTACGCAAGCAACTGGACACTTTTTTGAAAAATAGTGGCACTGCGATGTACGCCTGCCTTTCGCAGAACACTCTCCATGATGAAGTTGAAGAGGTCGCATGATAAGGGGTCGCCTTGTCTGAAACCTCGCACGGTATCAAAAGGCTCGGAGAGGTCCATTCCTACCTTGACGGAGCTACAGGAATTGCTCAACGTCATTCTGCAAAGCCTTATCAGCTTCGCAGGTATACCGAGCTCAGACATTGCGGCAATAACACGATCCCTTATGGGGCTATCAAAGGCAGCCTTATAGTCAACAAAAAGATGGTGTGTGTCGACTTGTTTCTCGTGGGTCTTTTCCAGGATTTGGCGTAGTGTGAAGATCTGGTCGATGGTGGACTTGCCAGGTCTGAAGCCGCACTGATAAGGTCCAATCAGTGTTTTGACGAGTGGCTTCAGTCGTTCACACAATACGCCTGTAAGAACCTTATATGCGATAGGGAGAAGGCTTATACCCCTATAGTTGGCGCATATAGTAGGGTCTCACTTTTTCAGGACAGGACAGAGGATACTGAGGTTCCAATCGTTGGGCATACTTTTCTCTAGCCATATTTTGTAAATAAGCTGGTGCATGCGCCCTACCAACTCATTACATCCGGTCTTAAACAATTCAGCGGGGAGGCCATCAGGACTTGCCGTTTATTGTTTTTAAGGCGCGTAATCGCGACTTTGACCTCTTCATGGCTAGGCGGCGGAAACTCCACGCCGTCATCATCGATCGGGTTCGGAACATCATCTCTAAAGGCGGTATTGGTGTCGTCATCGCCTTGTAGCAGACTAGAGAAGTGTTTCCTCCATAACCTCAGTACTCCCTGCGGATCTGATACTAAGTTTCCATTTTCGTCCTTGCAGGAAGACGCTCCGGGTTTATAACCCTCGGTTAGACGCTTAACCTTTTGATAGAATTTTCGAGCGTCATTCCTACATCTATACATCTCGACTTCCTCACGCTCACGCCTTTCCTGCTCCCTCTTCTTGCGTCTGAAAAGGCGTCTCTCATCCCTTCTCTTCTCTCTATAGTTCTCGACAATGGCTCGCGTAGCGGCTGACTGCAACGTTTTCTTGTATGCGGCGTTTTTCGCTGCAGTTGCCTCGCGACACTCCTCATCGTACCATTGATTTCGTTGGGGTGGGCGTTCGAAACCAAGGACTGTTTCCGCAGTAGTGCGCAAGGAGTGGGAGATGTTGGCCCACAGTCCGCCAATGTCGTTGAGATTGGGGAACGACGGAGCTTATCCGAGAGTTGAGCGGAGAACGCCTCAGCTGTCCTTTGTGATCGCAGCTTCTTAACGTCCAGCTTTCGCAATGCACCAGAGTGCGCAGACCTCGAAGCGCTAATGCGCAATCGAAACTTGGCTGCGACAAGGTAGTGGTCCGAGTCGATGTTTGGACCTCTGAATGTGCGCACATCTAGTACACTGGATACGTGCCTTCCGTCTATCACAATATGATCGATCTGGTTAGATGTTGACCGATCAGGGGACATCCATGTGGCCTTGTGAATGTCGAGATGTTGAAACTTAGTGCTACATACTACCATGTTACGCGCCGCGGCGAAATCGATCAGCCTCATACCATTGGAGGTAGTGTTTGCGTGGAGGCTGAACTGTCCGACAGTGGGGCCAAAGATACCTTCCCGCCCGACCTTTGCATTAAAATCCCCGAGGACGATTTTGGCGTCATGGGCCGGGCACTTATCGTATACGTCCTCGAGTTTAGCATAGAAGGCATCCTTAACCACATCGTCCTTTTCTTCCGTCGGGGCGTGAGCACATATTAGGCTGATGTTGTAAAATTTTGCCTTGATGCGGATTGTGGCTATTCTTTCGTTCACAGGTGTGAACCCAGAGACAAGGTGACGAAGTCTCTTATTAACCACAAATCCGCATCCAAATTCGTGCTTGTTTTCATGGCAGCTGTAGTATACATCGCAAGATGCAAGCCTTTTGCATCCTTGTCCTGTCCATCGCATTTCCTGAATGGCAGTGATGTCAGTTCTACATTTAATGAGGGCATCCGCCAGCTGGGCGGAAGCGCCTACCCTGTAAAGGGTGCGGGCGTTCCATGTGCCAATACGTAAATCATAGTCCTTTATACGTTTGCCGTGGTCGTCAACTTTAGAGGGGATCTTTTTATAGGATACTGTCGTGGTTTTCATTGGATATTTGTTTTTACGTGGTGGGTTCCAAGCCCTACGCACAACCCAAATTTAACGTCCAGGGGATTGGACATTCGCTGCACGCATTAGTTAACATCTAGCGGGTGCTAGAATGCCATCCAGGAGGGGCCACGAGGAGGCTGCGTGTCAACTTGAATACAGCAAGACAAGGATCGTCCTGGTGGTCGCCACGTTGACCACAATCAGAAACTTTACCTTGTTTGCATGCATCCCTCCCTCTTATTATAATCAATAAAAATATCTGTCTTGTTTTTGTTGTCAGAATTTATCTTTGAATCGTAATGTAGTGATGAGAGTAACATAAAGTAAACATAAAATAAAGTAGTTTACTTTATTTTTCTTTTGAACATAACTTACAAGTGTCATATTTTTTCTGAAACCATGTATGGAACTTTCCGTTGATTTTGTTTTGGCTGCTATGAAATCAGTCGGAATGCATCTTTTATTTTTTCGCAATGTGCCAACGCATGTTAGACCTTTCGAAAACAAGCGTTCTACTAATTCAAACGAAGTAAAAAAATTGTCAAATGTGATGTTTCGATTTGTTTTTCAAATGGTTTGCACAGTTCTTCAACAATTCTCTCACCGACATTTTACTTTTTTCAGGACCTTCTTATCCTATATAAGGAATTCCATGAAGAGGATACCGAGTTTCTGCATTACAAATCCAAAAAATTTTGAGATCATATTTGTCCGGCTTTGATGGTATGTACTGTCGAAGCGACACTCGTCCTCTAAATGGCACCAATTGCTCGTCAATTGTCAAGTATGCACCAGGTTTATATGACTTTAGCAAGTTCCTATTGATGTGTTCCCAAATGTCGCGAATAGGAGCAAACTTGTCTTTTGCTTTGCGTTGAGACCGTGTTGATTGGTCATAAAATCGAATATGGCGCAGTATTGTTACGAACCTGTAATTTGGCATGCAGGCTCGGAAAATATTGCAACCAAATAATGGGTGAAAGAACTCTTCGTAACTCATTATACCCGTTTTTTAATTTTATTTTGTTGTTCACAAACAATAGAAGTAATTCACACAGTTACTAAATTATACATACAAAAGACCGTTTTAAAATCGAAGAAAGATGTCAGACAATTATAAAGATTTTCAACGAAAACGGATTAGTAAAAAAATTTCTGAAATTTGTTATCCGTATGTATACTTTTGTGCGGCCCTATGCTCCCTAGAGGAGTAAGAGGAACAAATATATATGTATACTTTTGTGGCTGAGTGTAGTTAGCGTTCCTATATGTGCCTCATAGACACATTTTGACATGATTAAGATCATTTTTGGTTGAAACAAAATAAAAAATAAAAAGAAATTAATTTTTTTACTTGAAATTTGTAAATTCTAAATAAAACAATTAAAAGTAGGAATTCAAGAAGCAGTAAGAACTAGAACCTATATTTAAGGAAGTTACAACATGACAAAGTGAAATATGTGTCTGAGAGGTACATGTTGACTTGATTAGGGCTAATAAGGTAATAAAACAAAAATTGTTTGAAATTGTAATAAATTTATTGTTTTGCTGTGAAATACAATTGCTCCGGTTGGAAATGAATTTTTATATCATTTAATTGGCTGCCGCGGATTTATGCCCTTATTTTGACGATTTTTAAAAATTAAAAATTTACATCATATTCTTTACTTTGTATTTAATTTGCAATTATTAAAACAAGGAGTAAAGTGTTTTATTTTTAAGTTACTTTCTAATACCTGTGATGATTATTTCTGTATTTGTTTCCTTTTTAACCTTTTTAAAAAAATTACAACTCCTAAATAACCTCGTAGTTGAGAATAATTTATCACTTGTCGTTGCAGACTATTTTAAAAATTCTAGCATAGCTTCTAATATCGCCATCGGAAGAACAAAGGCAAGCGCCGTTATTTTTTTTTTCGTACGACCAACACTCAGGGGATGGATGGCATTGTGTTTGGAACTATGTTATGAGAACAAGGAAAGAGAGAACTGTGGTTATGGACACTAGGCTTGTATATTTTTATACCATAAGTAACAGGATAGATCTCTGCAGGTATTGAGTTCCACATACCGACACAGTTCGACTAAAAACTGTATTTTTAATGTAATGCAGTGTGCGAGACTTTAGCCAATCGACCACATACGGATGTGCTGGCCGAAAAAGATGAGCGTTGTGTAGGAATATACGATTTTTGGGAAAAAGTCCCCTTATTTCGTTCAAGCAAAACCATTTTATAGTAGCGACAGAACAGTGAAACACAAACCACATTGCAATGTTGCTCCAATGCTTCAATGGAGTTGGAGACACTACCGTCATTAACGTGATACTATGGCATCTACTGTACACGGTCGAGAAACCGCAAAATAGACGTTGAGGCACCAACCCATACATGAGAGTTGTATTCCATTCTCTGTCAGTTATAAACGGTGTAAATAGTAAGATCGGATGATAAGAATTTAAGAAGGAACTGAAAAATGTGTCAGCATTACACTGACTTTTCATGCTCAGAACATCAAGAGCTTCTGATTCCCTAATATCTACAACGCCCATAGATACATATAGAAGATGTAATATTATTGCTGCGCTTATGTGCCAATAAACAACACTATCACTGGGATAGATTGTTTAAACCTTAAACAATTTTTTTCTGAAAATGATCCAAATTTCTCAATTTTTGGAAAAAAAAATTTTAAATGAAGATGAGGGGGGCGCTAGCTTTTAATTTCCAATAAATTCTTTGTTACCGGTTTTATTACATTGACTTCATATGTTTTAATACAATAGAAATAATTTTGGTTTTTAAATAACTTTAATTTAATTATTTATATTTTCTGACGTTTTTTTCTACGATTTTAATAAACGTTTTTGACGATTTTGACGATTTTTTTCAAATATTTGACGATTTGGTGCTTCATTTATCTGGCAACTATGGTTTAGGGTCAATTGCAGAAATTCAAGCCCTATCGAATCCAAAGAAATAGGAGCGGGTTTCTGCTGTTGAAAATCAACCACAGGAAAATCATGACATCTCATTTGTGCGGTTACCACCTTGCGACACGGACACATTTTATGGAGATTTCGGCCTACTTTCCGCGATCTTTTTTCGGCATTATACATAAATAATTCTAGACTTAGTAAAATTGAGAAACTTTTTCATCTGATACAAAAGGCTGGAGGAGATGCTAGGAAAATAGTTTCAAATGCCTCATTGACAAATCAAGGTTTCGACATAGTCTGGAAAAACCTTGTAGCCCAATACGAGAATAATCGGATCCAAGTAAATGAACAATTGAAAATTATATTTGACCTTCCGAAAACTTCAGCGAACAGTTAATGGATGTATTCAGGCATAGAAACCGCCACATGGGACCCATTTCTAGTATACATCTGCTCAACAAAGCTCCCTCGGACTCTTTTAAAGGAATTTGAAAATTCACTTAAGGAAATTACAAAAGTTCCGACTTGGGAACAATTCAACACATTCTTGACACACAATTCTAAGACACTGGAATCCATAGCGGCCATCACACAATCGAATTCAAAATTAGAACAATCGAGAAGACATAATTTGAAATCTAGGCCAAAACGAGTTCACACTTTTCGCAAAAACAGGACCCAAAATGAAACTGGGACGAAAAATATAAAACCTTTAAACACAAATAGGGCACAGAAAAATGACTCAAATTACAAATGCCAACATTTTACAAATGTTACAATTGCCTCTCTGTTGACCACAGTGTTAAGGACTGTAAAAGTAAATTTAGTTGTAGATTATGTAAGCAAAGACACAACACTTTGTTACATAAGGGATCAGAAACCCAGACTTTAGTACATAATTGTGACGCGATCCAAACAAGCAGGAGCATCGCGGCACAAAACACCAATATACAATCCACATCAGCATCAAACATTTCCATCCCAAATATCACTTTTTTGACACTGCAAGAGAGCAAACATTTCAATCAGTCTCACAATGAGAAAGAGACCTTGTTATTTACTGCAATTGTACTGATCGAAACTAGAGGCGAAAAGTATCAGGCAAGAGCAATCATCGACCCTGGTTCACAATCAACTTTTATGTCAGAAAAGTTGAAAAATCGACTAAATTTGCCCACCAAACGAAATTTAGTTCATGTTACAGGCTTGAGTCAAACAGTATCAGAGACTTCAACCAAAGCATGTTTATTCAATCTTTGCTCCAAGGTGGATTCACAATTCAAATTAGAAGTCTGGGCACCAGTCCTGAAGACTCTTCCATTTAATTTACCACCACAGACTTTAGATTTGCAACATTTTAATGAGACTCCTAAATTAGAACTTGCTTATAGGCCTCGACTTGGGCCACTTAATATATTGCATGGACACACCGATGCGGTCTATTGGATCCCTTTTGGCACAAAAAACAGTATTTGGCTGGATCGTGGGGGGACCAATTTCAACAACGACACAACCTAGTACAACAGTGTCACTACTCAACACTACGTCCCTTGACCGAATCCTCACACGCTTTTGGGAGGTGGAGGAGACCCCAAAACAGGTTTTGAGGTCAGATGAGGACACATTTTGCGAGAACAACTTCATGTCGACAACACGAAGAAACAACACAGGAAGGTATATCGTTACCCTACCCTTTAAAAATAGCGAAGAAATAGGAACTTCGAGAAACATAGCGATGGCACAGTTTTTGAGAATGGAACGCATACTTAGCCAGAAACCCGAACTCAAGAAACAATACGACCAAGTAATCGTTGAGTAAATCAACACAAACCCAAATTATTACCTGCCACATCATGCAGTAATAAAACCCGAACGGTTGACAACGAAACTTAGAGTAGTTTTCAACGCTTCGAGCCCGTCTTCAAATAAGAAGAGTTTGAATGACATATTATATCCAGGACCTATACTTCAACAGGACTTAGTGCATCTGATACTGAAGTGGAGATTCTTCCGTTTTGTGTACAACGCAGATATCACAAAAATGATCCGACTCAAACCAAATATCAAAGGATATTATTTTGGCAAACAGAAAAGGATTCTATTGAGGATTACGAACTCCTGACACTGACTTTTGGAGTCAACATTTCTTCAGACTCATTTACATTTACAGCACCAGATGTCGAATTAAAAGAAAACTACACCAAAAGAGAAGTTTTGTCGACAATTGCCAAATTCTTTGACCCTTGTGGATGGATAGCCCCAATAATAGTTAAAGCAACACTAATTATGCAACGGATTTGGTTAGATAAAGTCGACTGGGATGAAATACTAAAACATTTTACTTGTATACAGTGGCAAAAATTCATAAAAAAAAAACAGCCACGCAATAAATATATTGAAAATTCCCTTTTGGATCCAATTTAGCCCGAATTGTAATGTGGAAATTCACGGTTTCAGTGACGCTTCAGAAAAAGCCTATTCAGCGGCTCTTTATGTTCGAATACAATCGGAAAACTCAGTATTCACATTTATTCTGGCTTCAAAGACCCGTGTAGCTCCCATTAAGCAAATATCTTTGCCCCGCCTGGAATTGTGTGGATTCGTATTATTGGCAAACCTTGCTTGTGGAATTATACCAAATCTTCAACTTCAAAATATCAAGACATATTATTGGACCGACTCAACAATCGTGCTGTCTTGGTTAAAGAAACCCCCTTGCTCATGGAACACTTTCGTTGGAAATCATGTTTCTGAAATCCTAAATACGGTTGGAAATCAAAATTGGCAATACATCGATTCAAAAGATAACCCAGCAAACATCGACTCATATGGACTCAACAAAATCATTTTCCAGATGAAACAAACATTTGAAATTCAAGCAGAAAATATCACCCACCAGCAGTCGTTTGACCTTAAATCCCTTCATGGATAGCCATGGCATTATTAGAGCCAATGAGCGACTCGATCAATCACCTGCATTAATATACAATGAACGCTACCCAATATTGCTACCTAATAACTCATGGAGAAAATCAACTAATGGTTCGAGTCCTACGCACAGAATATTGGATATTCAGATTAAAACCTTTGGTCAAAAGCGTAATTCTCAATTGTAAAACGTGTGTTTTGTGCAAAAAATAGACGCAAAATCAAATCATGGCTTCATTACCACCTAAATTCTAGACCCTTAAGTCCTGCTAGCGATGACCGAAATGACCTTAATCCATTGACCCCTGGACACTTCCTTATTGATAGTCCATTATTGACCCTCGCTGAACCAGATGTAAGCAGCGAAAATCTGAGTCTCATCAACCGCTGGAAACGCCTAAAGGTCATCTACCACTCATTTTACCAAAGATGGAAGTCCGAGCATTTAGTTGAACTTCATCGCAGATAGAAATGGGAGATTCAGAGGGACAACGTTAAAATCAACTATCTGGTAGTCGTCAAAAATAACAACTTGCCGCCTAATGAATGGCAAATGGGTCGAATCATCAAAACATATCTTGGACCTGACCAAAACTGTAGAGTTGTAGACATCAAAACCAAAAATGGAGTAATCACCAGACCAATTACAAAAATTGTGGTTTTGTTTGCAAATTAAGATAACCCCTAACCATTTACATACGCTAATATTGTTCTAATTTTATACTTACAATCTCAACACTCCAAACATTGGCAATTTTCTTGCAGTATACGTTAACGTACATCATGATGCCATATCTGTCAACAACTTCATAATACACTAGTTCATGAGGCTTTGCAACTTACCGACCCACAACCCACAAATAGGACCTGTTCAAAACCTGTGGTAAACTTCACCAAGTCATGGGGGCTGGAATGTTCAACGTTAACATCATTTGTAGGAACACCCTTTAGAATATTAGCGGTTCTTTTTTTATATATGTGATCTTTTGCTTAGTCTTGCATTCTTTCATTTTTTCTACATCATAATTGCTCTTTAACATTAAAGTATTTTTGCATAAAATCACTCTTGTTTCGACAGTGGATCAGTGCAGACAAATTGACATAAAATAAAAACACAAATTGAATTTAAACAAAAACCAAAAACAATAAACAAAGTGTGAAAAAAGATATAGAATAAAGACAAACATAAATTGTAATTAAATATAAATAACACAAAAACAAAATCATTGAATTTAAAATAAAATCAGAATTAAAAAGACATAAGATTTAAACATTGAATTTAATATATTAAATAAATTCAAATTACAAAACCAACAAAACCATCAGTGTTTTTTTTGAATTAAAACAAAATTAAAATAACAATTAAAAACGAACCAGTGAAACATAGAACATCAAACCTAGAACATTAAACAGTTCCTACCACGAAATCCTCTATTGTTTCCACGATAATTGTTATATGTGTGTTTCTGCCTAAAGTATAATAAAGCGTTTTGTTGCCCTGTTGCTTCAGTACGACTATTTACGAATTTAGTGACGTCTACGTTCATATCACGGAACTGTCCTGCTTCCATGATAAGTTTTACTTTATCAATGTTGCAGTTTTTGGTAAGTGCCTTCACAGTTACTTGCGGCATATTTGTTCGCTAAATCAGTTGTTAGTCCATTCGATTTTGTAAGGAATTCAATCTCTGCACAGTAAGTATTTGCAGTCTTATTGTTTTATTTCGTTTTCATAATCTTTGCAGATAGAACCTCGACTGATTCACCCTTAACAGTTGCTTTAATTTATTAATTATTTCTAATATTGTGGACTCCCTTTCTATTAAGTTCCTAGTACTTTCTTTAAGTTTTGTCTTAATGAGTGATACTGCAATTTGTTCATGTGAGTCTTTAATTGATTCTACTAGCTGAAGTAAGTTTAGAAAGGATCTTAGTTTTCTGGTTTTCCATCGAATTCGACTATTAATTTTGGGGCTGTGCTCAGAAATTCTGTCACTGATTGAGGCATTTTTGTGTATTTTTGTGACTTTTCCGAGTCTGAATTTGATTCTTCATCCGAAATGGGATCAAACTTTTCAGTATCCCTACAAGTCAATACAATATCTGTGTCAATTTTTTGTGGTTCCTCTACTGAATGAGGTACCGTTTGATAAATTGTATATTTATCTAAAATTCTTACTAACTGGTCTCTTAAAGTCCAGTATATTTGTAATGTTTCCTTCTTATGTATTGTTGTAAATTTTTCCTTATATTTATTATTTCCCTTATTGATTCTAATTAGCTTACAATTATATTTAGTTGTTTTCTTACTGTCTCTGGACGTACGTAAATATTTTTGTTTATACATTTATATGATTTCTTAAAGGTCTCCTTCTCTGATGAAATAATTTTATCAATTAATTCCCATTTTTTCCATTTAAATTTTGTCTAAATTGTCTGCCCTGCTTGCATATTTATTCTTTATTCTCCTATTATATATTTGACAAATGTGAAGCAAAAAGTTTATTATCATTATTACAGTGATTATTAATAAGTACAGTGGGGAGCACATTTGAGTACATGTTTGTACTTTGGACGCTTTTTATTGAATAAAACTAAAAGTAATAAAGGTAACTTCAAAAGTTTTATTGTCATTTATTTAGCATTTAGTGATTAACAAAATAAAATAAAATTTCAAACAAAAATCGCAACTGAGAAGAATTTTTATTTTTTATTATTATTGCCTTGAGCGAATCTCGCTTACGGCCCTACCAGTGCGGATTTGGCGCACTTCGTTTAAGAGCTAAATTTTTTTATTTATTATTTCTTTTTCTTGTCTCCGCTGGCGGTCCTGGTCAATCAGGAAACCGATCTCTTTTACTTTGGTCCACATGCGGGAAGCCTCCGCACAAGATGGTGGTGGGTCGGCGTTCAGAATCCTTAAAAGGATTGCTTTTTCCTTCCTTAACTTTTGTAGAACGCCACCTCGGCGTGTTCTTCTTCGGGGCTTAGTGTCTTCCTTTTTGGGCAGAGACGGCTTTTTCTGCCTTAGAGGTTGCGGTCCCTCCTTCATGCCTTGATGTCGTGGGCTCTCCTTTATACCACTTGAGGTCTCTTTATCTTCTTTATGCCTCTTCGCCAGGCGGTCACCAATGTAGAGGGTGCTTTTTAAATTTAAGCACTCCTGTTTGTTCGCCATGTAACCGATAAATAAAATTATTAAATTGTTTGGTTCTTTTTAGTGCGGATTGATACGCACTGTTTGACGTTTATTTAATAATTGTTCTTTGAGGGAAAATATCCCTTCTTTTATACTAAATTTTAGCTGATTTAGCATTTGTTTGTACGTATATTCTATGTTAAATAATATTACATTGGTTTGTGTGTATTGATTACGGGTGGGTGCAATTCAACAGGCGTTCATTGTCCCTATACAGAAAAGTGTGAAGAGAGCCACATACGATCACAGAAATGAAACACAACAACAACATGCATTGTGCATACAATATACAATGCAATGTAGCCAGCGAGCCGACTACAAAGTGTCAAATGATCATCACATGTGTGCCTAACTTTTGTGGTGTTATGCGCTGCAGCGACAGTCAGCAATATTGAGTCAAGTGGCCGCTGCTCATATGCAATTGGATTTTCTTTTGCCTTGAACATGAAATGTTGCGTTAGGATTGACGACTGTAAAATAATGCTACATTATTCTAATCGTTTTAGATTGTTCCCGATTATCAAAAAAACTGCCTAAAGAGAATGAAATATTTCGTTTCAGCGTCGTCAAAGTGTTAAATTAGTTTAAAATCAACCAAATAATGTAAGTGTAATAAAAAACATTATATTATCATCTGTTTTAACTTAAGTGACCACTGTAATCATTTTGAATTGAATTTAGGGCTGTCTACTGTATGGTAATATAGGCAATGGTAGCACGGCCTTACTGTCGTTTATGCCAACACAATGTTCTGTAGAACTAATGATCATTAACGACACAACATGTATAAACAAATGAATATCAAATAGCATAAGCGAGTGAGCCATTGACATAATTCTGGTCATTGACTCTCACTGCTTTGTACACGTGCTCAAGCCGTCAATACATTATGTGCATGTTGTTGTTGTTTTGTATTCTCCGCTGGCTAGCGTGGGAATTATGCATCGTTTGCATTGTTGGTGTTGGGCTGACAAACTCGTATATTGTCAATTGTTAGAATGTATGTCATTAAACATATAAGCAAACACATGTAATAATTTTAAGAACTACAGAATTAACGGCTGATTCGAAATTGTCGGATCAGATGAGGTTGTGACAACTTTGTTGGATAACTACAATCGGAAGAGATTTGAGTTATGCATCAGACTACGAAAAGTATCCTGAGCATAGTGACTGGAATTTTACCGGTCGTCGTAGCTTCCAAGAATCACCAGATCAAACCATATACTTGGAACCTGCGCAGCGTTAATACCTCTCAGAATGAAATTCATGGGTGTTTATGGCAAGAGGATTGTGAGAGACAGTCTATATAGTTTGAGGGAATAACTTACATAGGTTAAGGACAGTACAATAAAACATTTGGATGGCTTACGCATAATAAGTACATTCAGTTTTCTGAGTTTTCTTTTGTTGCAAAAGTTAATTGATGCACAGAGAATGTCAATGTACCATATTTTGTAGTAAACCGATGTTTATACGGCAAAAATAATTTATAGACTGCGAACATCTTTACATCATACACTTCTATTTTTCTACCAATATTTCAAATTATTCTTCAATATTTTGTAATACTTCCTGCCCTTGATTTCTTTGAATTCAATTTTGGAATATTGATTGCACTTGACAATTATATTTTTATTCTTCTATTTGCCAAATTCTACTTGCTGAATATTTGTTCTTATTGTTGAATACTTTACTTGAAATATATTGCTCCAGACATTCAACTTCAGTTGTAAGGAACTTTATTTTTTTCGTCTTTTTACCAGAAAATACTTCCCATTACATGTCTGGTTTGTTATCTCATTTCCGTGTTACTCTTTTTTCTACTTGTTTTTCATTTTATTTTTATTCAGTTTCTTTCAATAATTTTTATACATTGCCGCTGCTCCTTCTTAAATATTTACATTGTAAAATTGGAATTGTGTTGTTTTTTATCTCCCTAAGTTATTACATTTTTTTCTTTCTGTGTCTGTGATATATAAAAGTGCTTAATGTGACCATCTATCATTTGAGTTTAAACTCGACTTAATCTTTTTTCTAAAATATGTACAATAAAACTAAATTTACTTTTTACAAATAAATTAAAAAAAATATGTAATGAAAAGCAAAATGGATCCATCTCGTTGGTCAAATTGAGCTCGAAATAATGATGCAAAAAAAAGAAAAAGAAAAACGATATGCAAACCAAGCCAAGTAAACTTACAACTGGAATTAATTGCATGACTGCAGGGCGCTTGAATGCTGTATGCTCCGAAGTACTCATCCTTTGAGACCAACAATGGTATCCAGAGAACAATATGTTCGAGACAACTTTTGTTTTTTATTAAATGAATCGTGGTTTGGTTTTGACTTTTTAATTACGTATGCATTCTGGGAATTAAAAAAAACAAGAATAATTGTTATTAAAATATAGAAAAAATGCCTCTCCCATTAACGTACTTAACCAGAGCGCATAGGTAAATACCGAACGAAAGACCAAAACATCATAATTTCTTAAAAATGTTTAATTTTAAAAAATCTTAAGCAAACATACGTACGTATCAGATCCATATATTTTTATTATTTTCCTTCATAACAATAAGTCATAAAATCTTAACTGTAATAGAAAAACGATATTTAACACCAGGATTAAATTCAGGATTAAATTCAGCTTTAAATTTGAAGGCAATTGATGAAATGTATGAAAATGACAGTTTTAGTGTCCATATTTTAATGTGAAAATTAAAAATGTTTCAAGCCATAGAATTTGGGTGGAGTTGTAATTATCACAATATTTTGCAATCTCTGCTTTGACCATTGGCACGATAATATTTGGCACGTATACAATATTTGAATTCTTAATGAACTTCAGTGCAACTGTAACACGAAGCAATACGTGCTTTGTTTTGGAATAAATTTCAAAGTAGTAGCCAATTAATTTGTGCTTACTTAGCAACTGCAACTTAGCTTTTATGTAAAATTTTCATATAACGCATAAGTATATCGAGGATAATGTTAATATATTTTATGCGGAAGGGTTGTGCCACTTTTTGAGTCTTTATTTGAATTATCCCTGAGACTCTAGTGGAAATCGAACCATAGCACACATATTTACTTTCATTATAAATATTTATTAATTTAACATATATATACATACATACATACTAACAATATTTCTTCTGGAATTCAAATCTAGAATTCTTGAGGGTTGCCTGAGCAGTGAAATTGTTGTTTAAATATTCACGAAGGATTCACGCAACTTTATAATGACAATATATTGAGATATTCGCAGCGAACAACAATCTCACATATCATATGTTGAAGGAGACCACATCAATACGCTCGACTTCTTCCTCCTTAACAGCCTGAAAAGTATGAAGGAAAAGTACTTACACTTCTCGGAAACTGGGATAACTGCACCATTTCCGCCTCCTCTTCGTCGTCTAATCTTTGGTTCGTTTCACCACCACCTACGAAAAGACGTGTTGGACTGAGCTTAATGATTTCTACAGGTATGTCAGTTGGGGAGCAGTTCCCAAGATGTTCCTATTACAAAAATCCCTACGAAAATCATTTTGTTTAAGTCAAGTCACAAATCTTGCTTTAATGAGAAGTTTAAACTTGCTGCCCGATCTGGGGAAGAGGCGTTCAGAAATTGACAAAACAACAACTGTGAGCAAACTGGTCTGTTCCGTAGTACTGAGGAGCGAAAAGCTCTTTACGACCAGCACATTCGTACTAAAGCTTTCTGCTACGCTGGCCCCCGTTCATAAGCCAACATTTTAACTGAAATATTGGGAAATAATTTCAACAGGGAAGCAGAAGATGTCAGTAGAAGTGATTTGCATATTCTTTCTTGCTTACGCGGTTAAAAGGGTTCATAAGGTTCTGAATATAAAGAAGTCTTCTAGGACGTATGGTATTCCACCACTGGGCCTGAAGCAGTGTTCTTCGACGATCGCTCGTCCATTCGCTAGCCTTTTCAGTGCGTCATATCGACGCCAATCCTCAAAAAGGGTGCCTGAGAACTACTAACCAATAGTAAGATTTTCCACACTATCACCTATCATTTTCATCTAGTAAAACAATCTAATTAGCGACAGATAGCACGGTTTTCATATGGCCCGTTCTACTGGTGAGAGGTAGAAACAGTCTATTTGACTGTTTGATGACAGCGAGGTCGTGGCTGTAAATATTTCCAAAGCTTTTAACAGTTTATGTTACGCCATCTATCGAAAATTATGGCTTTTGGTCTTGGTAGTTACTTCTCTCGATTTACTTTGAGCTTTCTCAGGGATCGCATTATACGGGCTGTTATAGATGGGAACAGATGAGTTCAGGTTAAACTTAAGGATACCACAAGGTTCTGTTCTACCTATTTCTTACTTTCATTACCGATCTTCTGGTAGGCCGAGCCCTTTGGAGATTGGGGCGAAAAGGCTTAATATGAATGACGCTCTCACATTCGGCCAGCAGCCAATATCCAAAGCGAGTGAAATGAATAAAGTTGATTCTAACGCATGAAAGATCCAATGTTGTTTATTGACACACAAGCGCAGCAATAATTTTGCCTCTTCTGTAGCAAGTGTCGAAAGAAGTATTCAAATGCTTCGGTTTCTTAAGGCGTTGCAAGAAATACTTTACTTCATCTGACCTTCTTATTATTTACATCACATACAACTCTCATATATGGGCCGGAGTCTCGAAATTTATTTTAAGCTTCTGGACCTCGTACAGAAAGGTAGGGTACCCATCGGAGAATAGCGGATTTATTGCCGAGAATCATATTTTCTTATTAAATACTTGTCTTTCTCGCATCGTATATCCGTCTGTGGTCGACTTGCCAGTGAATCGCACACTACTTTACATACAGATTTTATTCTTTAGACGTACTATCCGTATATGAAATATATATCTTCCTAAAAAGGAATTTTCTATTACTTACAATATAACTTCAACGTCAAAATAAATTAAATGAATTAACCGCCACGCATAATTTTTTTATCGCATAACCAGGAAGAGCCCTCCTCTTATTTGGTGACCCCGAAAGAGAATTGCAAATAAATAAAGGGAACCACAAAAAAATGCGACAAATTCCGTAACACAAAGCGTTCCTATTTAACCGAACGAACTCGGTCAGACTTTGCCAGTGCGCAGTATGATGAGGAGTGCGGATTTGAATACCTAGCATGAGCACCCGAACTTAGGTTTGCACAAATCGAATCGCAGCACCGTTAAAGCACAAACGTTAAATATAATTAAAGAGAAAACTTTCATTATAGAACAAATCTTGAGCACCTCTACAATCATATATTTTAACCTAAAACTAAATTAACCGTCACGTATTTCATTATCGCATAATCAGGAGTAGCGCTCATCACAATTGGCAATTAAAACATTATCAATATAAAACACATCGAGAAAGCGCATTTTGTTTCTTAGTAATCAGCTTTAATATCATCGAATGATGACGAACTCTTACTTTGGCTTAGATAGAACCGATGTCAAATACACTTTTGTTAGAAGAATAGTTTGTCTATATCTCAAACGGCTATGACAGTGTGTTATCATTGTATCATTGTATCACTATCCTACACGTTAAACTTAATCTAACCCAAATTTATTTAAAAGTTTCAAAATCAGAAAGTATGTCTTACTGTAAATTTACAATTATTAGACGCAAAAAAAAAATACTTAAACAAATCTGTATGCAAATGTTAATGGTTGTGCCGTTTTAAGTTGCGCCCCTGTAAGGAGGAATATTTTAATTTCTTTCCTATGTTTTCTTCTAACAATTACTCATAAATTTCTTCAATTTCAGCAAAAAGAAAAACAAGACAAAAGAAAAAACTGAATTCTGAAGCACTTCCATAAAAACTTTATACCCACAAGGAGTGTTTGATTGTGTATTTTACACATTTTGTCTGAATATGATACATTCATGAAAGTATGCAATGGGAATTATTAGCATGCACATACGCACTCATATGTGAACTTCGCAGAACAATACAAATAAACAACCATTCACGATGACGATAATAACGGTGGGTAACACTCCAGTTTGTTCCTCACAATTTCCTGAATGCCTCTTTACCGTAAATGTTGCAGAAAGTTAAGGTTTTTGAAATTTCTGAAGGGCATACTTTAGTGGTCCATTTTTTAACTGCATTCTACACAACCTCACAATCTCACTAGCAAAATTTTTCATTATGAGACAACGAAAAATGACTCCAGCTGGGAGCACAATGTAACCAGTGATGACAATTGTGATGTTTAAAAAACGCTAAAATCAGCTGCCTTAACCGTTTTCTTGGAGGGAGAAAGAATATGTTAAAAGTTTTGCGAATCAAATGTCTTAGAAGCAACAGATATACAGAGTGAAAACTGGCGGATAAAGTAGAAAAATTAAATGTAAACAAACAATTATTTTGTGTTAAAAAAGGGAAAATTTTGAATATTTTTTTAATTTCTTCAATGAAAAGTTTAAAGATTCTTAAATATTTAAATATTAATCGAAATGTGGGTGATTTTCGGTCACAATGAATATAGTTTCTTGTGGAAGAGATTATTAAGAAGCTAAATATTACAAGATCAAAATAAGACGTACTGCTCATAAAAAATTTTTCTTGCTGAAAGTTGCGAATATTTTTTAATTTCTTGAAAGAAAAAGTTAAAAATTGTTATTGCTAGTAGTTGTTTTTATTATTTATTAATAGTTTTACACAAAAATTACATTTTTTATTAACTCTCGCCAATATAAAAAACCCACCCCAAAACGTAAAAAAAACATAAATAAACAAAACAGACAGACAATCAGAAAGGGACAGAAATACTTTTTAGTAATATTTGCTGTCCCTTTTTTAGTATACGGTTAAATGTCAAAATCCCGAGTCGCCACTGTGTACATTGTGGCTGGGAGTAAATACAAATTCACAGAATGGTATAATCAGAAGATGGTGACAGCTAGTTAGTAATAAATTGTTATATTTTTCTATTATAACTAAATTAGTGCATAAATTGTAATGGACGAATGAAGCGCAGCCTCTGGTTGTTAATGCGCTGCGCAATGTCCATGTCGTTGAGGAGCTTCTACAGCTCATTAATAGATCGGATGTGGAAATCATCGCCAACTTGCACTAAACTGAAAATCTTACGTAAGACTTTTCTCTCAAATACTCTCAAGGCTGCTGTATCGGTTAAGTGTTTCACAATTTTCTTGACATAAAGTTTTTAAAGAAGGGTATTTAAGTAATTTATTTGGGTTCAAAGCTCAGAAAAATTCAATAAATTCTTGATTAATTGAACTTAAAAAACTTAAATTGCAGAACAAAAGGTGTCAACTATCGAAAAAACAAAAAAAATTTATGTAAAAACGTCTTGAAAATTAAAAAACTTTTTAAGGGGAAACAATGTTAAGTAAAAGTTTAATATTTTATATAACAGTTAGATATACGGTCAGTCAAACGATTGTCTCAATGTTTAGCTATTGTTAATAAATATATTGTTACTTTATTACCTCTTGAAAAACGTTTAAAATATGAGTTCGTTGATTGCAAACAAAATAATAATAAATTTGTGTTTAGTTTCAATTAAATTCTTTATTGTTCGCACTATTTTTGTGTGCCACTGTTTACAACTTAAACTATTTTTCTTTGCTTACAACGGAGATCTTCAAACCACGACTGTTCTCTTCACATGCAAGGCGTCTTCACACAAGACTGACTGAATTCATACTACTCGTTGCCTGCTTTGCCTTACCTTTTTATATGCCCACGTAATCAGTCTGATGAAGTTTCGAACGTTCGGGGTTTCGCCTTCTCAAGAACTCTATCGCGACTTCATTATTGTTTGTGTATTTTGTTCACATTGCTTGTTGTTGCGTTCTCGCTTATTTGTCTATCCACTTTTCTTTCATACTGATGTTGTTAGTTTACTTGTAACAAGTTCGTTGTATTTGTTTGTGTAGCTTTTGCTCATTTAAACGATGTACACTGTTTCCATTTTCGTAACAATATGTACAACAACAAAACAATGGTCTCATACATTCTGATATTTTGTCCATTTGCTAATGCAACCTTTATTTAAATACAATTCAAGATATTTGTTGTAACATTTGCCGTAAGAAGTCATTTTATACGGTTTGTTGAGACTAATTTTCTCCATAAATTCAAGGACTTGTTTCTACACGGCGCGGCGTAATGTCCACTACATTTTTACAGTTTTTTAGTGTGTACAATACAATACCACGTTATTAGCAAAAGGGTCCACAATTCATACTAGTCTCCAGGAGTAAAGACATCAACTCATTTAAGAACTCTCCAGAGGTGTCAGATAGATTGGGCTGGCGATCGATACCTTTCTAGTGGTTGTCATAGAGCCATTTCTTGTGAGCTTATCTATATACACATGATGTTCTATATCTGCCGTATATAACCCGGATGTTGTTACAGTGACAGGTAAAATAGTGCTTAAAATGTCTACATAGGATTGAGCAATCATCGTACTAAGTATTCGGAAGATTATTTCAACCCTTTTAGCTGCCATAGAATCCCATACCATGACGGATTCACCGGCGAACTTTAAAGTTGATGTGACGTATTTTGATCGCCAAAAATGGCATTACAGATGCCAACTGACAATCAACATTCAAGTCATTCATTAAAAAAAATATTAAAAGTTTATGATTATTTTAGATATTTATAAAAGGCTCATAAATATTACAGATTATTTTCAGAGGTGTTAGGAAGTCTACACTTCAAACTCTTATCATATTGCTACGTTTTTAAATTTTGCATATATGCACGTATTTGTATCTGGATTTGATGATTGCAATTATTATAAAAAATAATTTACTTTCCTCTATTTAACAACATACTTCTGCTGCTAGCACTACGCTTATCAATTTTATTCATGACCGGTATTAACAAAGATCTTCGCTCTACTTGTTCTGTCTTATTTCACGATGTCTTACGAAATTGTTTTTCTTAGATTTAATTTCCTTCTGGAAATTTCCAATGCATTTCTTTGTGTAATTGTGTGTACCGTACGATGTGTGCATTTCGGTTTTGTCTGTGGCTTGTTTACATATTTTTATTTAGTTCGTTTTTATTCTTCGTAACAGCATCGCTCTTTAAGCATAAGCGCCCTGAATAGACACGGTATCTCTGTCCTCATAAAATGGCACCTTCCTAACGCATGCGACTTCATTTTAAATATCGTGTTATAATGCCCTTAAACTTACACCACATCATTTAATCTTCTGACTACTCTATATGGAGGATTACTGTAGGTCCGTAATTCGGAAGACAGTCCCTTGATTTTTTGAGGGCTGCTCGTCGAAACCAGTTGACGTTGTTTAGGTCTTTCGGACTTGACTGCTCCTCGTAGTCAAAACTGTCACCTATTGTTGGTCTATGTTTGAAACAAAATTTTAAGTCCACCTAAGTTTAATGCAGAATACAAACTTGGCAGATGCGAATTGTACATAGCTAACCGGTATTCCGTAAAATATGCTTGGTTTAATCGTCTTGTTAACCACTTTTAACATTTCGCGGATTAAATCGTTCCACCACTTCGTCTTTTCTAGTTGCTGTGCCAAATACAAATTTTGAAACAGATAGCGGCATTTTACAACTCGAACAGGGGATCCATATATCGAATAATTCCAACTCCAACTTTAAGCACACTGGTTGTCACGGCAAACGGTTTTGAAGACAGCGAATTTCCTCTCCGTATTTTCTCTGAGGTAGAAAATTCACCAATAACCTTGTTTTTTCACGCTCTTCTCTCCGCAAAGTAATCAATATTGCTCCCAACGCGTTCAACTTCGTTTCCAGCACCTCCTGCTTCCTTTTCCCTACAATCGGCTTGTTTTCCCTCTTCTTTGAATTCCTTACTTATCTTCGCTGCCATTACATACATACATACATACATGATTGGTCATTACAACCCTTCAGTCAGGATTACTACCTAGTTTCTCACACCACTTATGTTGTGTGCGTTAATTTTATACATGAGTGGCGGGACCTACAGTTTAAAGTCGACTCCGAACGACAGATTTTTGAGAATCTTTTCATTGCAATTTTATTTACTCTCATAGTTTTTGCCAGAAATCTGCTGAGGGCGTCGCCGAAAAAATATTTTTGTATTTTATTTTGATGTCTGGCCTGGGGCTGGAACCCTGGCTTTTCGTCCAATAAGCCAACACACTACCTACTAGACTACGGCGACATTTATCTTAGCTGCCATTGTCTTTTGAAATTCTTCGCCAATACAGACTTTTCTAACTCTTCTTTAATGTTAGCTTTAATCTTTTCTTCAAATCTTTATAACTTTATTTTTATTCCAGCTATATACATCTCATAAACGGCTTTATTTTCTTCCTTTATGGCAACAATCATAGACGGAAAATCTAAATTGCCAGCCATTGAGTGAGTTCAAAGCTCGTTTTTCTCTTCATCTCCAAAATCATAGGCATTGAGTCGATAACTCGCTGTTGGAAGCCCTCTATCAAGCTCAGGTCGTTTTAGCCCGTCTACCTTTTTATATTCGTCTAGAAATATTTCGCGACAATAACAAAGTAAAAATACAATGATTGGTAAAGTATATGCACTGTATATATTCAAATTTATAAATTTACCCGAATGATGTTTTTATAATTGTGCTAATTAGTAAGATATAACTGTTAATAATATTTCTACACACATTACACTCAATGCTATACGTGTATCCGCTATATTCTGCCGACACATTTTTATGTTGCTATCATAACATGGAAATATATATACTATACTATATATGTACATATGTATATACCCCAATTGCTTATATTTGTTGCGTCAATGTCCTCTTGAAAACCACAAGTTTCACCCCGCAAAAATTGCATTGGATGTAGAATTAAAGAGAAGAATTTGAAGAGCTTCTCTACAACATGAAGCAGCGAACGTTTATTCTTGTAATACCTTTTGAATGCACACACAATATTAAAACTCACACACAAAAATATGTGAAAAAGACAAGGAACGCCAAAAGGGAATTAATTTTCTTAATCGGGGGATTCCAAATTTTTAATTATAATTAAACAATTTCTTCATATTTCGCATAATTTCGAAAGCCTTGACAGCTTATGTTAAAGCGAATGATTTAAAGGCGATATGCACTTAATTTTTTTATTATCATCATATTACTCACCTTCGCATAATTAAATGTAGAACGATCTTCACCAAACTGAAGAGCATTTACATTAACTATTGACGAATTTTAATATCCACGATACATAATACAGAAGTAATATTTTACTACAGTTGCCGTAGTCTAGTAGGTAGTGTGATGACTTGTTAGACGTGACACCATGGTTCGAACCTTGAACGAAACGAAATAAGAAATATTTCCTCGACTACACTTTCTTAGCTGATTTCTGTCAAAAACTCTGAGAGTAAATAAAATTGCCGTGAATGTTTCTCAAAAAATCTGTAGTCCGGAGTCGACTTTAAATTGTAGATCCCACCACTCATGTATAAAATTAACGCTAACAGCATAAGTGGTGTGAGAAGCTAAGTCATATTCCTGATTAAAGGGTTATAATGATCAATTATGTATGGATGTAATATTTTACTATTTGAGCTCAATTTCATAAAATTTAATATAAAGTCTCACATTTATTTTAATATTAATTGTTACAAAGTTTATACAACAACTAGGAAAACCTAATGTCACCGCATTTGCGATTTGTCAATCAGACATTTTGGCAACCCTATAAACATTCATGAGCGGATGTTAGTAATATGAAATGTATTTTCTTCTGTTTTTTTTTTCTTTTACACTTACTGAGGCTTGTTTAATATAAACTTGTTTTCATATTTAATATTTTACGATTTTTCCTGTTTTCTTATGCACCTTGTACATAGTGCGATTAGGTGTACAATTTGGTTAAGTTGTACACTATTTGTGGAACCAACTAGCGAAGGCATGCAAGAATCAAAGGTGCTTGGAAAGACGTGTTAAATAAATCAGATGCCGAAAACGGGTTTTTAATGGCCAATTTAAGTAAGTAAGTAAATAAGTACAGATACCAACGTTTTGAATGAAATTTAAATCCGGCAGACCCCGACTATACAGTGGATTCAAAAAGTACATATAAAATCTCGCAACGTCAGTCGCTCTTGCAAAATGATATCTCTAATGCGATTCAATAAGGATATTTATTATAATTTTTTTTAGTATTTTTTTTTTCTTTGCAAATTAATTAATTATTTTTTATATTTATTTATAATCTTGTCAAATATGGATTTTTAATGGAGTGCACATAATCTAACGACAGCCGCTATAAAATTCATTATTTTTCAGTCATATTTTATTATTTTTGGAGCGTTGAAAAAGGACTCGTTTTATGTTTTGCTTTATTGAGGTTCTCTTGCAAAAATTATTCAAAAATGATGTTGAAAGCGAATATGAGTGTTTGTGTGTTTGCAAGTTCCCATGTATGAGTTTAAGTATTAAAACTTGTTGAAGTCCTTTAAGGATAAACAAAAAATAAAAAAAAACATTTTAGCGTATGAATACAAATGAATAAAAAAAAGAAAAAAGATTTCTTTCATGACCATAATGTGTTGTTAGTGGTTATGATACTCGTCTAGAGGGGTTAAATTGCAAAATCTTCAGTTTGCATCTTTAATAGACACACATTTAATTTCAATTTTTGATTTTATCTCACAAATACACGATTCAAGCAGCCTTCCCTTTGTATCCAACATAGAGTTTAATTTCTAAGTATTCAAGTATTTTTTAATGTCACCGTATTTCTTCTTTCAACAATAAGCGGAAATTGTAATATTTTATTAGATTGTGTTTTCTATTTCATTTTGTATACATTTCATTACAGTTTTCACTCTGAATAAAGTTGAGGAGTTAAAAGTAACTTTTATTACCCCTGTATGGTAGATGTAGTATTTATGATTTATTTTCTCCATAATTATAGACTCCCAGACTCAAGTGCGGCAGTGTAAAGGATTTTTGTCGTTTGAAAAATATAATTCGTAATTATTCGATTGATCTTATTGCAGGTAACAAATATTCGAGAATAAAATCGTGAGTTAGATAGTTGCATTTGGGCGCTGGTATGTAAGAGTTTAAGATTAAGTTAATTGAGAGCATAAAAAATGGTAAATAATTAGTGGGTAAATTAAAAATATTGCAAGGTGTACCCGTATGATACAGTGAAATTTTAAAGTGGAAAGTAAAAAACAATTTCTTCAAAGTATTGGTCATGCTGGCTACAAATTTTTTCTTTTGCTTCATGCAGTATTGAAGCAGGAGAGTACGGGCCGAATAACCGCTATATACATCCAATGGATGGTCCGAGCCTGCAGGCCCCATCTACTTCCAGACGTCATTTTACAGACGTAGGAGACATTCATCGCTTTCGCCATTTAATCAGTGTTTCTCTTCCAGGACATGTCTGGAGTCCAGAAGGTTTATGTCACTTTTTTTCAAGTTTCAATTATACACCCAAAGAAATAATTCGGTAGGTTGCACTAATACCAATGCGAAATGACCTGGATTTTAGAAACAAATTTTGTCAAGTAAAGTACCCTGTCATTAGGGAACATTTCTGTACATTTCTATATTTTTCACTACATATACATTTTATTAGTTTAATAAGTACACTTGAAAATATTACTAACAATTTTCCTTTGGGTTGTACACATGCTACTCACAACTACATTCGCATTTTATTCATGTTCTCTTTGTGCCGACCACTGATCTAAAGGGATATCCCACTATATTGGGTATAACATTTTAATACATTGCGCATTTGCATTTTTTTATTTACAGTTTTTTCTTTTGAGGGTACTTGCACTTGTACTGTGAGGCACCATGATATTTTCTTTATTAACTTATTTTTTTATTTTATTATAAAATGGAAATAAAATAATAAAATAGATACAAAAACTCTAATTTTTTATATAATCTTTTGCATTCATTCATAAAATGGTAAAAATAAACTAGGGTATCTAGACTTTTACTATCTACTGTATATATACCGAGACAGAATTGTCAAATTTTTCAAAAAAAATTTTTTTTACTGTATTTTTACTTTATTCATGTCCATACATATAATAATATGTACATCCGAATAATTGGGATGTATGAAGTGTACACATATGTATGTACGTGTACATAAAATTCATACACAAGTACGATGTGTAGGAGATAAAAAGATAAATAAATATGGTTTATACACGACAGACATAGGAGCATAAAAACATTCAAACGAATCAAAAGTCAAACAAATGAATGGTCGGTCTCCTCGGTGAGGATTTTATTAAAAAAATTGAAAAATCATAAAAGAACTGAATGAAAAACAAAATGAATGAGATACATGAGTTCAACATTTGAATTTATTTTCAAATATTTTCTCCATATTATACCATAAAAATTTAAAGCTAAAAACCTCTTTACGTGCGTGTATAAAACTAAATGTACATATGTTTGTTGGATTGTTAAAAATTTTCTTCTACGAATAAAGCTACTAAACTCGATTGTTCTTAAATTTTCAGAGTATTTTACTATCATCCATGTTCATCGGAATGGAATGGATAACAAAGACACAGCATTAAACTTCCACATCACTCCTAAAAATTATAAACCTCTTCCTTCCTTTTTAGGAAAGACAGTGGGTTGCCTATCTCCACATTACAAAGAGAAGCTTCTATAATAAAATATGCGCTAACCAAATCGGATGTCTAGGACAATATGGATTTAGAAACTACTTCTTGATAGGACAATCTGTATGATGGTAAGCAGTTCGCTAATCACTGGCAAGCCAGGAATTCAACAAATGGACTGCTCTTCACCTCCTATGGAATCTAAATAATGAATGAAATTCTAATGACATTTAAATACGTCTGCTATGGTACAATCGTTTACGACCAGGGGCCAAATCGCCGCAGTCGTTATCGAATGAAGTTGATCGAAATTTTAGGATTTGAAATCACCGCAGTCGTTAACGAGTCAGGTGTATCGAAATTTGAGATTTTGTCATTCGATAACGAGTACCCTTTCGAGTGATATCTCTCGAAACCTCATTCGATACTAAATGAGCAATCGAAATTGCACACGCCTTTTTTTAATACGAAATAAACGGCAATTTTTTTTATTTATAATAATATTGCCAAAAATGTAAGTAGTAAAGTAAAGTAAACTAAATATAAATATAATTTCCCCTTTCAGAACAAATAACAAAATAAACGGTAAGCAAAAGGACATTATGGCACAATATATGTTAATTTAGCTAAGAAACTTGCTGCCCAAAAGCCAAAGCAAATTAACGCTCAGCATAAATAAAAGTGAATAATATCACAAAATTTGAAATTCGCAGCTAGATCGCCTTTTGGAGTTGCAGGAAAAATCTTTTAAACTAAGAGAAGAAGAACATGCTTCAAACATGGCTATTAAAAATGTAGAATTACAAATTAAAACGATTGAGCATGAGCTCTTTAAAAACAACAATAATTTTTCTTAGCTAATTCCTATTCTCAAAGTACAAAGAATTGAATTGAATAATATTATAATTAATATATTTAAATATTTTTCTATAATTTTACTTACTTTATTTACAAATGTACCAATCATATCTCTTTGTACTATTACTAAACAAAAAATCTTTTACATTCTTTTTTCAAATTTCGATTCGATACCTATCGAATGCCGTAATTTGGTTATTCGATACGAAACGAAATTTTTCTCAATACGAATGCTCATTCGATCACGAGTGCCGCAATTTGGGCCCAGATTTAAGGATTCTTTGGGGAGAGTTAGTAAGTCGTGGCTTGAGTATGTAATTCCCGTTACTTTTTTTACCACTGAGGCTGTATGGTGCATGGTATAGAAATTCAATTCATTTTCTTGGGTTATTTTGAATAAAAACTTGTCTCGTAAACTAAATATACTCAAAGTGAGGAGAAGGATATTGGACTACTGACCATTGTTAATTAATTTACTGTGGACAAACTTAACTTGACTTGGTGCATGATATTATGTTTTTCTCGGGAAGACGATTGAACTCAACTTGATACAGTGGATACAAAGTTCCGTTGCGTCGTTATTATCGGTAGATTGCGTACTTCACCAACATTGGCTAAAATTTTAAATTTCTTTTAGACCTAGCACTAATTAGCGACGAGTGGAAAAGGGAACGAATCAATAATTTATCAAGAGTTGCAGAGACGAGGAAGAGTTCACTAACTTTTTGAATATATGCCCAGAGCTACGTCTTAGAGAAGGAAGCATCTGCCCTTACCATGAAGTTGATGTCAAATTGACTACTATTTCGAATGTCAGGAAATCCACATTCTTCCACTATGAGGTAAAGAGAATCATGTTATTGTTATAGTGAGCTTTACTTGGTCTACGTGTGTTTATCCTTTTTGGGTTGACACTAAATTTTACCAAGTTATATACTGCATTAGTTTGGGACTATCCTGGCCTAACACTACCTCATTCGATCCTACCAATTTTCGTACACTTTTTCGAGTGTATGTGTCGTATCTCTTGAATGGCATCACGAATGTTGGCCTTCAAATGCTCAATCGTCTCCGGTTTGTCGACAAAATACTTTTCTTTAACGGCGCCCCACAAAAAATAGTCCAACGGTATCAAATCGCAGCTTCTTGGCGCCCAATTGGTATCTCCACTTCGACTAATTAAACGGCCATCAAACGTTTGACGCAATAAATCGATTGTGGCAAGCTGCACCATCCTGTTGAAACCAAACGTCGTTCACAACAATACCATGAAATGCGGGTTCAAAAAATCGGTTATCATGGTGAGATTGGCCAATGATGCCTCCGCTCCACAAGCCGCACCAAACAGTTATTCGTAATGGGTGCATTGGCTTCTGCAAGACCATGTAAGGGTTTTCTGAGCCCCAAATACGGGAATTTTGCTTATTAACGTATTCACCAAGATGACAATGAGCTTCAACCGCAAATATGTTTTTTTTTGGTACAATCTACATCATCGTGCAGTTCCTCATTGGCCACAGTTTTCAATAAATTCCAACGTTGCTCATGCGTAAATCGATTCATTACGCTTTGAGAAGATAATATATTGAATTTTGTGACTGAATAAAATGACATAAGTATTGCCAGAATCGAAATAACCGATTGATCAAATTAAAAAATTTTGACCCATATCGCTGCCAAGAATACTTGAAAATCTTTTCAATTTCACTGTGCTACATGCTACACGGTTTGCGATACCATGAAGTTATTGAACGACGACTAAGTAAATATTTTTAAAAAGTGGATCAGGACTTCGGCTGCTGAACTTCTTTTTGGGAAGACATGACCATATATTTTGATTAGATGAAAACGAATTTGACACTGCCATATTGACTGATAGCAAGCATTCAACAGATGTAACAAGATGGCATCGTTAGCTCATTTCATGAAAAAAGTGGAGATTGCTGTCTTTGTTTCCACACCCCTCATATTGAAGTCGTTGTAGTCTGCTAGGCAGTGTGGTGGCTTATAAAACGTAAGGCACGGGTTCAAACTCCAGGTCAGACATCAAAACGAAAATATGAAAAACTATTTCTTCGGTGACTTCCTCTCAGCAGATTCTGGCAAAAACTCTGAGAGCAAACAAAATTGACATGAAAAGTTTCTTAAAAATCTGTCGTTCGGAATCGACTTTAAATTGTAAGTCCCACCGCTCAGGTATAAAATTAACACACACAACATAAGTGGTGTGAGAAGCTAGGTAGTTATCCTTACTGAAGGGTTGTAATGAGTAATTAGTATGTATGTATGTATGTATCTATGTATGTATATAATTTTACATGTCTTCTTTATTTATTATTATTTTAAAATTTTGAATACTTTGTTTCAATATTTTTGCATTTTAATTAAGGAGACTATCACAAACGATTTGTTAATCCGAAAGGAATTATTTGCATCGACTTGTGAATGTCCATACCATTGATTAAGGACTCCCAAAATTTTAATTTTACGGATGACTACATTTCGTTTTTGTTTCATTTCCTTTAATATCACAATCTTCCGCAAATAGCAGAGCAATCGACAGACAAAAGAATAAAAAAGAACGTTGAACCGATACGGCATTCCTACTACTAACACAATGTGGCAGTTAAAATACTGCCGAATACCGAATATCTACCGAGTTGTATATTTAGTTGAGTAGACCTCAACGAGTCCTCAAAAGTTGTTTTATTTGAAGAAAAAAACTGTTCTTTGAACTTTTCACAAAACTTTATTGATTACTCAAACATTTTTGAACCGATCAAAAATATATTCAACGAACATCACTTATCTATTGTTCGAACTAATATGTTATGAGTTTTGATCGGGTAAATTTAAAAAAGTTTCTCATTTTTTTTTGTATAAAATATCAAACAAGTGCTAACATTTGTAGAGGTTAACTCTTCGTTTGATAAAATCGGAGAAAAATTGCCGTAGTTCTTATTAAAAGAGAATAATAGTCGTGCCCTATTTTTTACCAGGTGAAGTGAGCGTTAATATACAATAGAGAGCATTATTTTGAATGATCCTTAATTTTTTATGTTGGCGATGGCATCTATCAAACATATTTAATGAAATCAGTGAACAAACATCATTGTAGTTTTTTCATCGCGTTAATGATGGCGAATTTTGAAACAGAAAATTATGATTTGCGAAAAGTATTATATTGTTACATAAATCGAAACGACCTAATATCGTTTAACAATAAAAACGATAAACAAAAGCTACCAGCTACACCAACACAATTCACACGACACAAATACGCACTAACACTAAGAATACAACGAACGTGTTGATTATCTAAAGCTGCACACACACACATGTGTACAACGAACCAGGTAGCAACAACAACATAAAGTAAACCAGCTACGACAAATATGTATCGAACCTGGTAGCGACTGGTACATAACATAAGCGAGTACACAAACAAGAATGTACTAGCAATAGAGTTCTCGAGAAGGCGCGTGCGAGAACCTTCCACATCGAGAACGTTCATTGTACTGATTGATACGCGTGTGTGCGGACTATAAAAGGGCTGCACAAAGCAAGCAGCGGGGAGAGTGAATTTAGTCAGCCTTGTGTGAAGTTGCGTGTGAACAAAATAAGTCGTGGTTGTAAAGATCTAGCGAATACTTGTGTGAACTAGTACAGTGAATAAACAGATTATTATTGTTGTATCGTTAAGTTCTATACGGTGGTACACAAAAGTAGTGTAAATAATAAAGAGAGTTTAAGAAAAACTAAAGACATATTTGTTTTTACTTTGTTGCAATTAACGAACTCATATTTAAACGTTTTTAAAAAGGTAAAAACGTAACAGTATTGTAAATAAAAATCTTTCTTAATAACTGATGCAGCGTATCTGTATGTCTGAATGTAAAAAATACAATTCTTTCAAAGAAAATGTTCCAGCTACAAACCTTTTTTCGTTGTTAGAGAAGGTTTTAATTGGAGCTGCTTTATTAAGATTTCTAATAGAAACTCGCTTAAAAGAGTATAATTTGGTGTTCGAGAAGAGCATGGTCCGAATGTTATGAAGAAAGTTAACTTGGTTAAAGTTTTTTTTCTAAATCTTGCTCTACACTAAGCCGTAGTATATTTTATAAAAAAGTTGGAATTTAATCGATGATTGCAATGATGAATGAAAGCAATGCTATGATTGAAGATTTTCTTCTTTTAAATAAGTCAATAATAGGTCTTTATTGACTTGGAAATGAGTAACATTTGAATAGAAGAAATTATTCCTTTTTCAGAAGACATACCCAACTCAATTGGCGGTGGAGACCCAAAGTAACCAAACGCAAATTTATTAACGGCTGATGCTATTGTGATTGCTTTGTGTTATGAAACTAAATCAAATGCTTCTTTTTTGGGACAGAAAAGGTTTAACTCATTACATCAGGAAATAGGTGAAAGAAGAGATAGAAATGGATTATTTATTTATTTATTTTTTATTTTATTTTATTTTCAAATTTAGCACAGCAGATATAAATCTTATAAATTAAAGTGCTAATGATTACATGCAAACAATAAATTTAAGCATAATGTAATAATTAAATATAAATACAAGTTAAATTAAAAAAATATTAAAAAAATATAATAAAAACAGATTACAAATAATTTAATGCATTAATTTGATTTTATACAATACTTCAACTAGTCATTAACGAAAATATTTCAATAATTCAATTTTAAATCTGATTGCGTTGCTAATTATTTGAATTCTTTTCGGTAATTGGTTCCAAAGTCGAGTGCAGTAAATAAAGAACTGACGCTCAGAGAAAGCAGTTTTATATTTTCGTTGAATCAATACCAGTCCTCTAGCCGATCTGCCGAAACTTATTGTGCCATAAAGGTAAATCGGTTGTGCAGTATAAATTATTTCATGTAAAAATATCAAACTCTTAAACTTCAAAAGATTTTCAAAACACATATTACAAATTTGGTATGAGAACACAGATATGGAATCACGTACACAGAATACACACAGAATTGAAACCTTTGACGTTTAAAAACGCTCAAAGCAGCACTTTAACCTACCTTGTAGAGGGAGAAAAAAAATATTTTAATGTTTTGCGAATCAAATGTGTTAGAAGCAACAGATATACAGAGTGAAAACTGGCGGTTAAAGTAGAAAAATTAAATGTAAATAAAGATTTATTTTGTGTTAAAAAAGGGATAATTTGGAATATTTTTTAATTTCTTCAATGAAAAGTTTAAAGATTCTTAAATATTTAAATATTAATCGAAATGTGTGTGATTTTCGGTCACAATGAATATAGTTTCTTGTGCAAGAGGTAATTAAGAAGCTAAATATTACAAGATCAAAATAAGATGTACTGCTCATAAAAAAATTTTCTTGCTGAAAGTTGCGAATATTTTTTAATTTCTTGAAAGAAAAAGTTAAAGTTGTTATTGTTATTAGTTGTTTTTATTATTTATTAATAGTTTTAGACAAAAATTACATTTTTTATTAACTCTCGCCAATATAAAAAACCACCCCGAAAACTAAAAAAAAACATAAATAAACAAAACAGAGTTACAATCAGAGAGAGACAGAAATACTTTTTGGTAATATTTGCTGTCTCTTTCTCCATGGAAAGTTAAACGTCAAACTCTTGTTTCTATTCTGTGTATATTCTGTGATCACGTATTCCTCGATTGAAGATATATCTTGCAATATTATTATAAGCGGCTTTCAATTTCTGCAAATCATTTACATCGCAGTTTGCATAAATTTCGCATCCATATAAAAGGACTGGTAGCAAATAAGTTTTAGCAAGCAGCATTCGTATCTTAAAAGGTGTTGAACATTTTACAGCCAAAGATTTCTCAACATACCATAAAGTTTACCTACTGCAGAAGCAATGTGATTGGACCAGGTCAGTTTATTATTAAAAATTAGTCGGAAGTTTTTTGAACAGCTCACAAATTCAATTACATCACCACTTATTTTAATTTGAATATCGTCAGCAATCTTTCTATAACTTCTATCTATTAAAATACCCTTTGATTTTGTGGGATTTATGCAAAGTCCATTGTTTTTGGCCCAGATATCTATTTTCTGCAAATCAGAGTTTATATTATTGACATCATCCGCATATATATGTATTTTACAATGTTCTAAAGTATCCAAGCACTGAGCCCTGTGGGACACCTCTATTAACATCAAGACTTTCAGAGTATGTTCCGTTATAAAATACAATCTGAGATCGACCTGTGAGATAGAACGTAACAATCTACAAGCTGTTTCTGAGAAGCAGAAAATTGTTTCCAGTTTTTTTTAATAATATGGAGTGATCAACTGTATCAAAAGCTTTACTGTGATCAAGTAAAACTAAAATGGAAATCATATTATTATCAAGATCAGCTCTTAGATTCTCCACTACATCTGTCAAGGCTGTCATACAACTCCTTCCTTTAATAAATCCCGATTGAACAGCACATAAAATATTATGGTTCCTTACATATTCATTGATCTGCTCACTTATAATATTTTCAATAACTTTAGATAAGAAGGGAAGAATAGATATTGGCCGAAATACCTGGTGTAATTTTTGATTTTTTCCATTCATCAGGAAATTTTGATTTTGTTAGCACTGTGTTAAACACATAAGTAACATAAGGCAAAAGTTTATACAGCAATATTTCAAAAAAACTGGGATTTAATCCATATATACCGAAGCTTTAGACTTTATAGAAGGAAAACTGCTCAAAACTTCCAGTTGGCTAACGCACCGAAATGTAAAAGAATCCTCAATGGAGACACTCCAGAGATCGTCATATATATTACTGGTCGGTGATGGTATGTTTGCATTTCTAAACATATGGTTTAAGCTATCGACATCAACATCACATGAAGAAACGTTATCTTTTCCAATTCCAATTTTACGAATTACTTTGCATTTAGAACTGCTATCAATAGCTGACAAAAATCTTCTCTGGTAGCACAGTTTTTTCGCTTGTTCTATACTTTTACCAACAGCTTTACGACAATTTTGAAATAGTGCTCGAAGTTCTGGAGTTTTAAATTTCCTCCATCCTTCTTAAAGGGTACAAATCTACAATTGTGGGTAAAATGGTTTCAAGACGGCTATATAGAAGCTGTAACCACTCACCTCTACCAACTCCTGATACAAACTAAAATACTTCTTTAGAAAGTTGAATATTTAAATCATTAGCTCTATTAACAGATTTTATTGGTACATACAAGTTTTAAGAAATACCGGGATTAGAGATATCCCGAAAATCCGGTGATCATTTTATGATAATTTAAGTTTTCAGTTCTATTTTTAAGGAATACGAAGTTTAAAATAAATTCTGGCGAGATGATAAACTGTACCAGCTGGTACAACAAAATGTAATTAAAAAGAAAAACTAAAACCCCTTTAAAGAACACAAAACTTATTACATATGACGTTGACGATATGACTTGGTAATTGTAGGGGCAAAAATAAATGTGAATAGACTTAGCATGTGTAGTTGGTTGTGAATATATAACTACGTTCTAAAAAATAATTTTCTCTTGGGTGATTCACCAAAACCACACTACACTGTATCTAACGTTTGAGAAATGTTGTACCGAACGGAAAGAAATTTATTCCGAAATGCCATACAGTGACAATGCATAGTATCAACATAAAAACATTCCAACTCTGCGTATGAGCTCATAACGAAAGCAGACACATTTGCACAATCATCTGAGAATGCAAAAATATACGAATTTATGTGGCATGGTATACAAGATGAAATATCACTGCAAGCATCCTTTAGAAACACAAATACAGCACACATATACACATTTATATGTTTATAGCAGTATATAAGCACAAATATAGTTGGCATAGACGCATGTGTTGGATATTGCAGAAGACACATCAGTCAAAAAGAAGAGATATGAACCCAAAATAATTTATACACACTCCAACACAAGAGAGTAACCGTATCCATACGCAGGAAATGGGTTATCCCTCTCCATTTACTGCTCTTGGGGCAGTCCAAATTTTAGTGGCAGCTAAGTTTATTAAAAGTAATTCTAATTATTTATTTTTCTATTTAATTTTTATTTCATATGGGCCACCCTAAATATTTAATGCGTTGTCATCTTCTAATATGACTTTTAGTTTCATTCAAGGAACAGCATTTCTAGTTCAGTATCGACTGCACAAAGCAGTGTACATTTCTACTACCGTAGAGATCTGAAAAGCTTTTATTGGGTTTGCAACCATTAATGGTGATGATAACATGCAGTAGTGTCGTATTTTATTTGCATAGCATTTGTTTCTTTTTTTTAGTCTTACAAAAAAAGTTAAAAAAAGAAAAATCAAATAAATTTCTGCATTCATTTACATACCATTAATGTGTATGTATATTAATTGTACTGATTTGTTTGTATGTTTGCTTGGTCCTTTATAAGAAAGCTATGGCTATTTACACCACAGCGGCAACCTTTTAGAAATTGTCCCTGAATACTACAGACAGAAAGTAGTAACCCAGTTGGCCAGGTCGTTATTGACGACGTTTGCATCAATGATGTCTGCAGGAGTTTTTCAAATTTGTCCTGTATAAAATTCAATTTAGGACAACTTTAATAACACAGTCGTGTAATATGTCGCGTTTTGAGCTTAATAGTAGACAGCATAATGACAAATTCTTGAATTTGTGTTGAATAAGATATTATTGAGGACAGGATGAGCGACAATTGCATGCAAATTGTCTTGTTTCAGGTTACATTTACGACAAGATGAGCGACAATATATTGAACTTGTCTTTATTTAAACTTCTTTAAAGACAAACTTATCAACAACTTCACGTGTGTTGTCTTGTTTCAAGTTATATTGACGACGAAATGAGCAACAGTGTCATTAAGTTTTTGATTCAGAGAAGATTTGTTGAGGACAACATAGACAACAATTGTAAAAGTTTGTCGTGTTTCTATCCTCACTTAGAATTAGATGTTGTTGTCAACAAATTTTTTTAGTTTTTTTTTATGAAAAAAAAACTGTACTTTAACGTCTAAAAACAAAACAAATATAAGAAGAGACTAAAAATCATTCATTCGTGTTTTTAAAGTGCCAGTGAAAGGTTGTTTCAAAGTGTGTGTTAAAGTGTTTTGTGGTGAAAATAAATAATATTAACTTTCTAATAATTATTTTAGAGGTAAGTGTACAATATATTTATATAAAAATAGGGGTAAAAATCCCTAAACAATATTGGAATATAATTAACGCAATTTATGGTAATTGCTTTGAGAAAGTTCTAATAGTATTTATTAATAACAATAATTTTATTACAGAGTCAACTATATCAGAGGGCTACACCCATGATAAATTTATAAAAGATCTGCGTTTATCGTTGCATCGCTTCAAAAATACCATAAATAGAGCAAATTTTAGAAAAAAAATGGAAATAATAAAGAAAACGATTTTAAGTTGCCATAAACCACATTTACCTGAATTTGTTTTTATTTTTTTATAGATATTGTATGTATTTTAACTTTTTTTTATTAATTGATGTCTAATTTTGATAAAAATTCTTTAAAAACAAAACCTAATGAAATGTTTAAATTAATTTTATTTTATTATATGTATAAATTTTTCTATTATTTATTATTTATATATAAATTATATTAATTTTTCTATACATATATATGTGTACGTACATGAATATGTATTTATATTGAAATCAATAAAAAATATATAAAACACTTAATGTATTCTAATTTTTACAAAAATAAATCATTTGGTGAGAAAGTGAGTATTTTGTCGCCCAATTTGCCGTCGATGATCATGTTATGGTTGTTTCAGCTATACTGTCACCGACGATACTATGGAAGGCTACTATCGCTAAACTGTCGTCAATGACAAGGTTGAAAAAATTTCGTTTATATTTTCGTCGATGACAAGTTGAACCACATTGTTACTTATCTGATCGTCAACGACAATATGCATTGTAATGTCGCTCATATTGTCGGACACGAAAAAAGTGCCCTTTGTTCGAAAAAGTCGTCAGTGATTTGCTCCGGCTGTCGCCAACACATCATTTATGATTTAACATTGTCCTGTACGCATCATCGATGATGTCTTGAAGACTTGGCCAACTGGGAAGAATCCATCAGCTATTAGAATACAAGGCTACAAGCTGTCGACTGCAACTTACCAAAAATACTATACATGTGTCCATATGAAAATTGTTACTTAACATGGATTGTGAAACACAACTATTAACAATACATATAAAATTTTAGTGTCATAACTAATAAAGAACTGCATATTTATATTACCATGTGCTGAGTGCTTAAATATTACAACGACCGCACGAAATACAATACTATGATATAAAGATTGCATCTCATCTTGATTGCTAATAAAGCGTAGGGAGTGACCATCAAAAATCTTCGCGGATAACGACTTAAAAGGTGTGTCGCATCAAATTTTGGTCTCATCGCTAATAGCGATATAGTTAGTATATAGAATAGTATTCGCGCAATCGACGAAGTACTCTCTCAGAATTGAGAAGGCATCAGCTTTACTATACAGGTAGGCCTCAGCAGAATATTGGCCTTAATTGAATCGAACCTGAGTGTTCGATAGGCTGGGTCTGTCACTCTCCCGACCGCTATCGAAAAGAGATCTGTTACCGTCAATGTAAGCGGGAAAATATCTTCGCAGTTGCATCGCTTTTATTTCCCTAATCTTCTAGAAACGAATGGTTACGGTCTATTGTCTAATTTAGCAGCGTATTACAAATATATATATATAAATAATGCAAAACTAATTTTTTTTGCGACAGAGATCTACTGTTTTCCTTTTACTCCATGAATTCAGATCTGATACCATTGGCAATTCACACAAGCCCTTTTATGTTTATTATTGATAATTTTTGAAGCCGCCATGGTCTAGTAGGTAGTGTGTTGGCTTATTAGACGAAAAGCCAGGGTTCGAGCCCCAGGCCAGACATCAAAATAAAATACAAAAAGTATTTCTTCGGCGACTTCCTCTCAGCAGATTTCTGGCAAAAATTCTGAGAGTAAATAAAATTGCCAAGAAAAGTTTCTAAAATATTTGTCATTCGGAGTCGACTTTAAACTGTAGGCCCCGCCACTTATAGGGCGCCACACTAGGTCGTAATCCTGACTGAAGGGTTGTAATAACTAATTATTTGTGTATGTATGTTGATAATTTTCATATAAAAATCCGAAACACTTATACACATTTTTCTCATATGTTTTTAAAAGTGGTATTGGTTTCATGCTTTCATTTTGTGTAAATGCCAGTAATCAAGAAGAGGAATAACAATACCAAATATTTTGTATTTAACTTGAGTCAACAATTAAAATTTCAAAATTATATTGTTCGCACAGAAAATTAATTAATTTACTTTTTGCAGTAATATTTTTCATTTTGTTGCTTAAAAATCAAATTATGAATACTGTTCTTCGTTTTCTTATCGCTTTATGATGTTTGGAATGCGAATTACACAATACAGTATAGCATTGAGAGTCCACAAACCAATACAACATACACAAATGTATTCAATACAACATACACGATCCAAAGTCGTGTGAAATACAGATAGTGTTCCGTAAAAACTCATAAAAGTTCTCAATCCTCCGATATCGGCTTTTACAAAAAAGTTTTTATTTCAACTAACTCTGTAGCGTAACCAAACCAAATGTTTAAGTAAATGATTTAAGATTACGTTCTATGTCTTCTTATTTTTATTTTTGTTATATAAACATATTTAACAATTAGTATTTAATATAACGATTATGAAGTGAGTGATAATAAAATCATAATCAGTTCATTTTTAGAACTAAGTCAGAATGAATCTTGTAAGACATTAATTTTAGATTCTTCAAGCTACAGCTTGCTTATTTGATACAAGATAAATATTTTTTACATTAAAACTCGACCTACAGAATTTAAAATAGACTTACGAAGAATCCAAAAAGTGTTTGTTTTAAAAGTGAATTGAATTGTAGTCAAAGTTATTAAACTTCAAAAAAGTGCTTTAAACTGGTTTTAAATATTGCTATGCACTTTCAATTACAGTTGTTTTTTATGCCAAAATTTTAAGAATTTATTATTTAGGGCATTACGTCTTTATTCAGACTTACTATCGATAGCATGTCTTCTTTTCTATCTTTCTATCTTTTTCTTTCTTCTATCTTCTATCTTTTTGTTAAAATAAAAATTTCGCCATTCTAATGCATTTTGTGACTCAAAAGCATCAGTATGAATGATTTTAAGTCCAGGGGCTTTGAAAATTGCGTGCATTTTTTGTGCCATATGGAAGATATAATATTTACTAATTCATGACTCAAACATCTACCCTGAAAATTTTAATTGCAACTTGTTATTTTCTTACGGCTTATTTCTTAACTCTCCTCAAATTTTTTCAAACAAAAATAATCAATACTGATAATTTTCTAATTCATTTGTCCACAATTAAGGATTATTAGGCGTGAAATCCCTAAAACTCTAAACTTATTTAAACTTGGTTCCAAAGTAGGCATTATGATAGCTTTTTGTGAACAACCATTTTATTCGCCTGCAGATCGAATCGGGATTAATTATGGTGTGGTGAAAAATATTCCAACAGAACTGTTTCTAATGGAAGGCTTTCACGAATTATCTCCAGATTACAAGCACATGTTGGTGACAGGGCAATTTACTCACCTCGGTGCGTGTGCACACTGAGTGGAAATTGGACGAGAAATATACTAATACCGAGATAGGAACTTTGTTTTTCTTTTCTAATATAATTTTACTCTGCGCATATCGACGGATGCTATTGAGCTGTCTGAGTTAGAACTGTAGCGACAGTTCTTCTTAAATTTTCGGCGCATTGAAAAAGGTATTTAGTCGCTATGAAAATACTTCTTTTTATTTCCGTATCAAATTGACAAGAATTCCTAGCCACTGCATGAATTAAAAACTTGCGTAAATAAAAGGGTGAGTCTAACAGTCTAACAAAACGAAATATGAAAATTTGTTTTTTTGGCGACTTACTCTCAGCAGATTTCTGGCAAAAACTCTGAGAGTAAATAAAATTGCTATGAAAAGTCTTTCAAAAATCTGTAATTCAGAGTCGACTGTATGTCCCGCCACTAACTTATAAAATTAACACACACAACATAAATGGTGTGAGGAGCTATGTCGTAATCCTGACTGAGAGGTTGTAATGACCAATTATGTAATGTACATATGTAAATAAAAATACTTATAAATGCCATTGGTTAAAAAAGAGAAACACATTTAAATAAATTATCATTTAAAATTCTAAATGAAACAGGCCCTATTTACTTTAAGAGAAGGGACACCACTTGCCTTTGCATTACACGGATAAACGAAATTCCGAATAGTTTAATCCATAATATACTGTGTGTTTCTGATTTGAATAATTGTCAGTTCAATAAATTTTGAAGATTAAATAAATAACTATTAGAATGGAAAAACCATTGATGGTTGCAAGATACAGCTTGTTTTTACAAATTCAAAACATTGATTGCGCGACCTATAAAAAACTATTAACAATTAAAAATAAAACATTTCCTCAATTTATTATTGCTTGTTGTTCTGGCTTTTTATTATTTAAATAATCTTCCGAGCATTCTAAGTTCGTTGTTCAAAGCTTTAATGAAAAATAATATTTTCATTAAATATTTGTAAGAAATTCTTTAAATTCTTTATGAGAATTAATTAAGTTTAAACACTTTATGAGTTATGCAAAGTTTTTCAAGTTACTTTCTTATTTTACTTTACTTTTATGGACTATTTTATGTATTTTGGAATGTTTCCAACATCGACTATTGGAAAAAGTATGCAGTCATTTTACATAATATTAATGAAAACATTTTTTTAATGTAATATGTGTTAAAAAATTATAGAAACGAAATTTAGTAACTATTACACATACGAGTATATAAATTGGTCAATTTGCATATTTAGCTTTTGTGTTTCAGTTTCAAATACAGAAATTATTTAAAAAAACTTTTTAATGTGTCTATTATATATAACAACCGTTGTCCGTTGTCAACCTGGTATTAAAGGTGATTACTTCAAGCTGGCAATTTTTACAACATACATTTGTCTTCATTGATTTTTTCATTTATATATCAGGAACGCATTCATCAATCTTCCTCGGGTAAACGGCGACCGATAAGACGTAGGGAGACCTATAATTCATGGAACAACGCTCGCAGGTCAATTGACCTGATTTAAACACTCCTACCTGCCCTCCACACTTATTATTATTTTTTTTTTAATTGTTCTTTCACCACAAAATGTTCAGATTACATTTCAGAGTTACTGCAGAGATCGTTTCAGAAGGTTTAAATAACAGTCATTTAATAAAAAAACTCACGTTTTTCTTTCTGTCTGCTTATTAGTAGCACAAAGCAAAATCGGATTTGGATACAATTAAAGCATTAGGCTGGGAGCTGCTATCCCACCCGTCCTTTTTACCAGACTTGGCGTCTATCGACTAATCGGCCAGTTAGATTTCTAAACTGGTTTTATAAATTACTTTTGGGTTACACGTTGACAAACTCAATCTAATCTTTTGCAGTGTTGTGGATATAAATAAAGCGGATTTTTAAATATTGATTTTTGTGGACTATGGTCTGGTTCTACAATAATTTCTTTTCCGCAAATATGTATATTGGTGGAATTTTTCACATTAATTTTTTTCTATTTCTAATTGCAAATATCTTGACTGTGTCTCAGTAAGTGATTTGAAAGCATATGCCACTGGTTGATCATCTTGAAGAAGGAAATAGAATCGACTTGTAGTTTTAACGTCATATAATTTTAAAACAGGTGGGTTTGCTAATAATCTATTTTAGTTTGTCAAATGATTTTTGTTCATCTGTGTCCCAATAAAATAATTTTTTTATTCTAATAGTGCTCGTAGTGGCACTGGCAACTCCTTAGAACGGATCACATTTCCCACTTTGGATAACTGCAGTTGTGACTCAATTACTTCCTAATTGAGAATAGCGACACGTTAGAAAAAGAGTTTTTGCGACTTCGAAAATTTTAAAATTCTAAGTTTCCACTCGAGTTATAATCAAATATTTTAGGCCAGTGAATAAAATTCTTATTTTTTAAATCTATTAAAATGGGTGAGTAGTCTTTCGCGTTTTGATGATTGATTAATATTTCAAAAGATTTATAGAAGCTATGTTAGGTTGAAACTCCAAAATTACCTATACATTCACCTTAAGTTCCCGAACACCGGGTAATGCCAGATAATACGTTCTGCGGTCTCTTCTTCTCGTCTTTATAGCTTTTCAGTCTACCGGCATGAGCAATCAGAAGCAAATTTCCCGTTATAACTGCCATGACATTCTTAGGATGGAATCGGGTCATGTTTAACGTATGATTTGTTCTGATATAACAACATTTTCGGTACACTGCTGTTACTGCAGTAATTTGATAGTGCAAGCGACAATCTAAGATTCAGTGGTCCTTAAAGGATCTAGAAGTACCAGAAACCATCCAACTTTGTCGCGTGATCCTGCCCGTTCAGTGCATATTGGATGATATAGTCCGTTGTTCAGTTCACTTACAGTATAATGGATTTGTATATTTGTAGCAAATATATCCAAGAGTTTTGCTTAATCACAGTTCCTATACTTTTCGCGTTAGCAGCCATTTGTTCCGCCAACATGTCTGGTGGTAGCCAATTAAGGATAGTAAACAGTACTTTAGCTGATGTAGTTCTTAAAGGTCCTAATATCTTCATAAACGGAAAAAAGGAAATTTTTCTAATGCTACTTCAGAGAGCGTAGTATTCAGTAATCACATATACAACTGAGTATATACAAATTAGAGCCTGTCTAACTACAAAACAAACAAATTAGAATTTTTAACCTCAGTGTTAATTATATTTAACATGCGTATCTTCTAACAAAAAACTTGGATTTGTTAAATGGTCAGCGCATATTACCAAGCACAATTATTTTACAGAATGCTTTAAATTAATGGCAAAAATATTGGAGAGCCAAAACAGAGTATGATTGGCAAATTAATTTGAATACGTTTCGTAAAATTTCTTTGTTGTGCTTTAAACATTATTTTCATTACAATAACATCTACAAAATTCAAAGGATGTAAAAGAATCCTGTTATACATGATCATGAAACAAATGGAAATGTGTTTCTCAAAAAAAGAAGAAGGTATTTTTGTGTTATTCTGTTGTTGATTTCAACGTCTCTTATGTGTTTTTATATGCACATTGTTTGTTTTTGTAAATTCAACGAAAACATTGTCCAGTAATTCCACATAGTTTTCTGCATTCATTTTATGAGAAATACAACAGAATGGAGAACGTGCTCTATATCCAAAAGCTACCCAAGTCATTATAGATCCTCCCTGAAAATTACGTGCGATTCTGGTCCGCGTATCACCTCCTTTTTCCCTCCAATAATATTTGAATCCATCAGGTCCATCAAGGTTAATTTTTTTTCATCACTGAATATAATACTACGCCACTCCTCTTCCCACAATTTCTATTTTTCAGCAAAAGCCAATCTGACTGCCTTGGGTCTAGGGGTCAATCGTGGTTTGGGTATCATTTTTTTGGGGAATTACTGGACGATGTTTTCGTTGAATTTGCTGAAGAAAATTATAGAAATAATTTTACTTTTCAGCAAGACAACGCCCCTATACATGTATCCAAAAGGACCAAAGCATTTTTTGATGAAAAGGATATAACTGTTTTAAACTGGCCACCACTTAGTCCCGTTCTAAATCCTGTTGAAAACCTCTGGGGAATTTTAAGTGCCGAAATATACAAGAGTGGGATGACTTATAACTCCTTAAAAGACCTGAAAGAAGCTTTAATAAGAAAATGGAACGAAATTCCCCAAGATGAGTTACAAAAATTAGTAAACTCTATGCCACTTCGGTTAAATGAAGTAATTAAAAATCGAGGAGGACACACGCATTATTAAAATTAATATCTTATTTGAATATATTTAATTAACTTTAAGTTTTAAAATTTTTCTTATTTTGTACCATATAAATATTTCCTTTAAGAATTTGAATTAGCTATAAGAAATAGTTTATAAAATAAACAAACTCTGAAAATTTTTTACTTTAATTTTTTGTTTTTCTTCATTAAATATAAAAAATATATAAACTTTTAAATTAGCTTTAAAACCAAAGAAATTTTTAGAAAAACACATGTACCATATAATTTCTTCCTCGACTGTATGTATACATTAATTTACAAGTTGATGTTTATATGATGTATGCTGGAAAGGAGTTATGCTTTTGTTAACCTCCTTTACAGAATCACTTGCAAATGTGAAATTTTGAATAAAACTTAGGCAATGTATCCATTTCCTTTGGGACTTTTTTCCATTACAACATCATTTAGTCGAATAGTAAAGGAAAACTTCCCAAAAGAATATTAACAGAGATATTTACCATTGGATGTCAGAAGCACTACAACCGACTATTCTTTTATTGGCATTGATAAGATGAGTTTGTTAAAGGTATGCTAAATGAGGAATGTATTTGAATAAACATATAATTTACATATTGGCAACCATCAAACAGCCTTTGTATTTAAATTGTCATTAAAAAAAGAAATCTAGGAATCGAACAAAAGGCAGAAACAAAAGATTGTGAAATTTACTTTCTTTACTTGCATGTACCGTCCTAAGTATCCCATCCGGTTATTACAATCCTTTAGTCATGATTACCAGCTGGATTGCCACACCACTCATGTTTTTTAATTTTATAAACGAGCGATGTGACCTACTGTTTAATGTCAACTTCAAACGACAGATTTGAGAAATTCTGTAGGGCAATTTTATTTAACTCTCAAACTTTTTGCCAAATGTAGTCACCGAAAGAAATTTTATTTCATATTTCGTTTTTGAAATGTTTAAGCCAGGGGTTGAATCACGAGCTCTCGCCTAATAAGGCAACATGTTGCCGGATAGACTAAATCCAGTATACTATACCCAACAATTCGACCGTTATATCAGCAGCGGAAACTGTAATGGTGTCTTCCAAGACTCGAATTATAGCTGGTCCTGAAAGACAGAGTATTCGCACAAAAAGTATTTCAATATTCCAAAAAGTGAATAAACTCGAGTCTTAATGAGTTCTTAGTATTTTACACCAGTCTTGTTGAAACCGAGGTTCCATCAAGTTCAATTCCTCCGTTCGAGGCAAATGAAAGTCAGTAATCATTAGAACGAAGTACAATATTTTTCATTGTGCAGTGACTTCAGGCAGATCTGCGCCCATAAATACAATTTTTAGTTCGAAACACATTCGTAATACAATACGAATTTCGAATACAAATTTAACCGTAGATCGATCTTTGTATCAAAAATTATACATTTCAATTTTTAAGACGATATAACTTTAATTCAGAAAAAGTTAGATGTCTGATATTTTTTAATTCGTTAGTATTGTGATTGTCGTTATTTTAATCCAAATAAAAAAAGAAAATTTCATTTAAAAGATTTTGTGAAGTTTTATCGGGAATAATGCATTATATGATATTTGTTAAGTGTTAGATGAAACTGAAAAAGTTGAATTTTTTGTTCTTGATATTGATTGATGTAGTCGTAGTCTAGTATGTACTGTAATAAAAGATAAACACTTTTTATTTTATTTTACGAACAGCCACTTGTCTGACTGTTCATTTCTACTTTATTTTTATTAATGATTTTCTTAGATCTAACTGTATGCTAAATTCTTAATTCTAGCACACTATGTATTTGGTGGGAATATGCTGAGACAGCATAATACACACTGTCCCAACATTTATGCAGTGTGGACAATATCAACCAGAATGTGTTGATATTAAGTTACATACAAAGGGTATGGTAACTTCGACTAATCAAACACCTCAGGTCAGATATTTCCAGTTTACAAAGAGAGGTTGTAATGACCGATTAAATATGTACATATATATGTAATCTTCCCACTACTGAAGATTCTGAAGAAGAAGAAAACAAAAGCTCCTCTTATGAAGTGACGCAAGTATTGACAGCTGCAAACATGACAATAGGACGCTAATCGAAAAAGATGGTACTATTTGGAATAGAGAACCGTATTAGCAGTTTGGCAAGAAAAAATAGTACCAATTTTCACGCAGATTGCTAGCAGCTGTCACATGAAATGTTGTATAGTCTTTCTTACTGCTCTTCTCATACTTATCTTCCGTGACAGACAAACATTAGATAAAAGTGTTTCGTCCTATGTTTCATTTCATAGATATTACAAAAGGATAAAATTTTGTCAAATACGTACGTATGAGATAACAAAATCATTCGCTTTGATAACGTGCTACTCGGAAGTGATGATAAATTAACACCTATTACGCATCTTCGAAAACTGAACTGAAAGTCTTTCAGCTTGTAATAATCCCAATAATTTTGGGTACTGGTAGTTTTAGATTCAGATACATGCAACGTGCGTAGCAACTACCCAGCGGTAAAAATACCCATTATGTACTCGCTTATCTAAGCAATATTTCGTGGCTGTCAGTGGTGATGTTTTCACTTAGTTTCCCACTTAGATTTAACATAAAAGTCTCATAGGCTGCCACATCGATGTGCTCTCGCTTAGAATGTAAGCCACAATATCATTAGGCTCTATTAACGTTTCACTTACATAATAAGTGGAGTTCTAAGCGATGTTGATGAGAAGCCTATATAGACTTGCAAATTAGAAAGTATTGTATGTAGATTACAGTGCTACTTGCATTTGTAAGTTAAAATACCAGCAAATAGGATTTTTTATTAAAAGAAAAATATTTTTTATTAATACAAAAATTAAATTAAATAAATACGAACTATTAAACATCATAATTTAATGATATATATACATCTTTCTGTATTCTGTCAAAATTTTTTTCTAAGTCCCCTGTTCTCAAAATTGTCTTTATTTGTGGAATCTGGAATAAGAAATATGTTTATAGATTAATGATTTTTATTATTTGATTTTAAGAACTTACATATGATTCTGGATCTGCAGAAATTAGGCTGTTAACTCTTTCTATATCTTCAACATTTAAAATAGGAAAATCGGAATCTTTTCCCACATGTACGTTTTTTTACAAGTTGTTTAATTATTGTAGTGGCTTGTATTTGATCAACTGAAATAATTAATATTTATGTATTTAAAAATTAATAATTCTCCCATTTGTATATCAGTATCTAAAATACAAAACGTTCTAAAAAAGCAGCAAAAATGTTAAAATTTCAAAAAAGAATGAAAATTGTATATAATAGTAATAGTTTCATTATTTCTAAAATTTAAGTATAAAAATCTAAAATGCGATTAGAAATGTTCCGGCCGTTTTAATATTTCTTTGAAAGTATGTAAATGTGAGTTAGGACGTTTTGGGTTATCTCTTTGTGTTATTAGCTATGTATATTATATTAGCTTTAATTACATACCTTTTAATTTATCCAGTTCATTTTCAATTTTTTCCATCTTTTCTAATAAGGTTTTTTGATTATTTATAATATTATTATATTTATTAACAGACATATATTTCATAGACTTTTTTCACAAAAAAACAAACAGTTCTTTATTATTTTTCTTTGAATAAAAACAAAACAACATAAAAATATCATTATATGTTGGATTACGCATAGATTATACTCTAAGTACTTAGATCGCTCTCTTAGAATATCATACTTATGTCATCGCATATTGTCTAAGTACTTAGTTTTATTTCCCGCTGGGTACTTATAGCCGTATTTGGGGAAACTTATATCCGGGACACCAGAGAGGAATGAAAGAGAGAACATTGTTATTGACATAATCGATGTTCTATTGCAACAGGAACCTTTTTTACCTCACATGATGGGTGCCCTGGTAGTCTAGTGGGTAGTGTGCTAGACTATTAGCATGAGGGTCGTGGGTTGGATTCCCACCAGAGACTCTGGTCTGTGACACTACACCGAGCATATGGTCAAGTTACTCCGGTCGTATATAATTAGAATATAATTTGTAATTGTATTGTAATTAATAAATAAATAAAATAAATAAATACCTCACATGATGTCGACAACAAATGTTTCTGGCGAAATATAATAATGCTTTGTGCCATCAGGTTTCAGCTAGTCCTCGATTGAGAGCGTTACTGATCGGAGTGTCAATAAGCTGCCCCATCTAAACAATTGGAAACTTATAAATCGCCACAAAGCAAGGGTGCTTGATGTCAAATTGTTACCATTTAGAAAAAAATAAAATCATGCTGACATGAAGTTTTTAATTTTTACTTTAAAAATCATTATGTCAAAAATTTTGGCGTAAATTTCATAAAAGTGATTATAAAATGTAATAATATAAAATAGTTTTATTAAAATGAATTAAAGTAAATAAAAACATATATAAAATTCTATGAAATACAAGTATTTATCAAAAGTGATACATAGCTAGAATTATGAAGTTTTTATAAGGCTCGACCTACGGTTAATGAAATTTCAGCATTTTTCATTTTTCATCCCTTTATAGAGAAAATTCAATTCACGAATTTTTTTATACTGAAGAACCAAATAACAAGCAAAATCATCTATATACATATGTAGAGCTTGTGTGTCTGAGCACTAGCCCTGTCTATAAGCTTTAACTCTACATAGCCTTCATGTGAGATGACCGTGCCCTAAAATCGGTTGAGTAGAATATCCAGTGCAGCATTACCTGTGTGACACGTCGAGGTATCGTGTTTAAAACAAATGTCGTTGGTGTCCAAATTATCCACTTCAGTTCAAAAGAAGTTGATAGTATTGACCTATAGTGCTCCAAGTTGACCGTGATATTTCTCAAAGAAATATGAATCTATGACGACGGCAGTCACTTTTTTGCAATGTATTAAACGTTCATAAATTTCAGTTGGAAATCGTCAAACTCGACAATTTTGTTGATTGAGGTACCCGTACATCCCGAAATGCGCCGAATCGGTGAAGATGATGTCTCGATGGCAATTAGGATCAGTTGGGTAATGCTTCTGATCCCATTCAGCGAACACACGCCATGGTTGTACGCTGTCCTACTTCGGGTTCTAGCATCACTATTGCATTGGATTCCACTCTCATGGATAGTTTCGGTTCGACGTCCGAATGTTCGTCACTCATTTACTGAACCAGTGTACTAGAATTTATCCAACATATTGCGAATAGTCCTCTCAGTAGGATGGTAAAATGTACGCGGTACGTTGATCGAACAGAAAACCCAGCTTACAAAGCAATTTTATTATTTGCTTGTGTTGTTAAGTCAACGTCCACAAAATCTTGGCAAAATAGACTGAATAAATTACTACATGTATGTGTATGCGTACTTATATGTTTTATTTAAAAATTTTTTATTGCACTTCCTAAATTTTTATAGGCCATTTACACTACAGCGAATACAGGTTCGTCATGGGTCATTCTGGGAACAAGATGTTCTTAATATTTCATATGATATGTTCATCGAAAAGCCGCCAAACTTTTGATTTGTTATGCTTAACCTCTTCAGGGACGATTTTTTTATGGTGACAAAAAAATGATTAAATTTTGTTTTCTTTTTAATTTTTTAATTTTATTTAAATAGGAATTCAGAAAACAAAAAAGAATGAAAATTCACAAAAAGATATAACGTCCACATTTGTGTTCACTGAGCGTTAATGGTAATTTATGTGTGATATGATTTCATACATTCCGGGCATATCAGGCATATATATTCTAACATTTCTTACAAATGTAGAGAGTTCGTCCTACACAATTTTTGTCGTGACATCTGGGGGGATTTTTCAGGTCATTATATTTAGGATAATGACCTATACCGTCCAGTCTAATTCTAGGTAAAACTTATTATATTAAATATAACTGATATTATTTTTTTTTCAAATGTTAACGGTTTCTTGATATAATCCACTAAAACAGATTGCCGAAGAATTATTTAACTTTTTTGTTTATTTATCTAACTATGCGTCGGAAATAATATCATCAGTGCAGATAAACAGTAAAATGTTTACTTCTGTTGTTGGAGGATTTGGTAGTCAATAACTTGCTATAAAATTTTTGTTTTTTTATTATTATTATAATTATGATTATAAAAAATTAAACGTACACATATGTGGCCAAGGGCATGAAGAGGTTAAAGTTTTGTTTTTAAATTGAAATATCATTTTTTCCTGCTCAGCGTTGTATTTTGAAGTACTATTTGGCATAATATTTTGGATTTCTATTTTTACTAGATTTTGCCGAAATCTACTAAATAAGTAGATTTTGTTTTGTATGGGAAATCTAGTTAAAATAAACCAGATTTGGCTCGAAATCTCATAGGTACTAGATTTCGCTGTAGTATAAATGGCCTATTATTTACCAAAGTCATACAATTTTAAAAGTATACCACAACGTTTCATTTCACCATCAAAAATTCAGCATATCACATACAGAAAACGAAATTCACCAGTTCGTTGCTCACATGCTCCATTAGCTCTCTCCAAGCCACGAGTGGCAAAAGCTTTAACATTCTGTGACTCTATTGAAATGAAAATGATTTTTGTGTTCTCAGTCATAGGTATTCCACCATTACGGACGGTTTAAAATTCGCTTTCTTCACAAAAAGTTACATAAATTTCTTAAGAACATAACTAAAAGGAGTATTTACGAAATAAAAACATTGTGAACTTCTTTTCGGTCATTCTCCTTCACGTCTTTCGTTTTCTGAACATTTTAGTCCATGGGTAGAAAAACAGTTTGACAAAATCACATAAAAACTATGAAATTCTAAAATTTCCAATATAGAAGGTAGAAAAATTGATTGGACTGAGCAACGATTTGGTGGTGTGCCTACCGTATAAATTTAAATCAAGGAAGTGTGGGAGATTTAAATTTTCCGTAAAATAAACAAATTGGATGACTCCTACAATTTTTCAAAAAAGAAATGAAGTTCTGATTTGTCAAAAGTTAATACAGAACGATTCGTTAATAAATTTGTGCATAATACATTTTCATACGAATTATGAAATCCAAATTATTTAAAATAACACTGTCTTATATTTAAAAATTTTAACTAATGAAATGCACTTTAAATGTATTCATTGTAAATTAGAAAAATAAATAAAGAAACGAAATACATAGCAATAAACAAAAAAGCATTTCATTCATTTGTATGAAATAAATAATTCGCCAAGGTTCTATTACGTTGCTGTCGTAATATGTAATAACGCATATGAGCAGCATCCTCATTTTTATACATGAATTGTGTGTGTTGCTGACATAAATCGGTCAGTTGGTCATTGACGTCTAGGTATATAACCATATGGATATATATTTGTATGCGACTATGTCATCGAATAAATGAGTTTGTATAAAAGTGTGCATTATAGTATAAAGCAACATAATATTGTCACATGTTACTCACAATTAATTATTACAATAACAAATGTTATAAGGCCGACAATAAGTATACGACTCCTGTACTATTAAACTGGCCAACTGCATTTATGGATATTTACCGGCAATCTTAAACAAACAAACGCCCATTAATAATCATTTATCTGATTATGTACATACCAGAGAACTGAATGAAAGCATTCGTGTTTACTCAATATTAATACGTTCCTTGCTTTTGCAATGCATTCATTCACCATCAATTTCTATTGATAGTCCTATATTCACAGTTGTATAATCATATATTGAAATACGTGTGATACAATTTGACTACATATTTCTTCGAGTCTTGTTTCTTTCAAAAATGTACTTCTGCTAAGCTATTGAATTTTTTGCAGTCAGGTCCCTTAATATCTACAGGAGGGACCTCTTGGAGGAAAGAAAATCATAATCCCATAACATACATACATAATTGGTCATTACAACCCTTCAGTCACGATTACGACCTAGTTTCTCACACCACTTATGCTGTGTGTGTTAATTTTATACATGAGTGGCGGGACCTACAGTTTAAAGTCGACTCCGAACGACAGATTTTTGAGAAACTTTTCATGGCAATTTTATTTACTCTCAGAGTTTTTGCCAGAAATCTGTTGAGAGGAAGTCGCCGAAGAAATACTTTTTGTATTTTTATTTTGATGTCTAGCCTGGGGCTCGAACCCTGGCTTTTCGTCTAATAAGCCAACACACTACCTACTAGACCTCGGCGACTTCATAATCCCATGTTATCGTAATCTGGAATCAGATATTCTGGACTTACCATCAACCATAATGACGTTACCTAGAAAGCAGCATTCACTAATGAAATGAGGGAAAATGTAAATTAATTTTCTTAAAACTAATGGTGATGTCCAATTTTAATAGCAAAAAAAATTAAGAACCAGGCAGCAAATCATGTTCATGTAACAATTAGATAAATAAAATTTACAGCAATAATCAGTCCTTTTCAGGGCCACCAAATAAATTTACCGCACAAATCAATCCTTTTCAGGGCCAGGAAATAAATTTCTAGAAAGATTTTCTTATGTTCAAGAGTATTTTAATAACATTTTAATATTTAAGGTGAAAGAAACGTAAAATTATTGTAATTCATTAAACCAACAAAACAAAAACAAACAAATAAATAAATAAAGTTTATAAAAATTATTAACAAAGTAATAAATTTTCTAAGAAAAATAAAAACAATTAAAAAATAAGATTATAATTGATTTAGACCTAGGCTTCTTCGATGATTCCACATCCAAATTCTTTATTTTCGTCTTTATTTTATATTATGATATTGTGATGGCTTCAACACAATAAATTATATACTTACTTAATTGGTCATTACAATCTTTGAGTCAGAATTACAACCTAGTTTCTTACACCTCTCATGTTGTATACGTTAATTTTATCCATGAGTGGCGGGACAGTTTAAATACGACTCCGAACGACAGAAAACTGCTTAGAGGAAGTCGCTTAAGAAATATTTTTTGATATTTCAGTTTGTTCGAGATGTCTGAGTTGGGGATTGAACCATGGCCACATGTCCAATAAGACTACGGTTACTTTACCAACTTCTGATAAAAACTAGATTCTAAGTTTTACAAATTTTTCGGCCAAATTTTAATTTTAAAATGTAGTCTTTGACCATCTTAGTTTAACAAACATCTCGAATTAATATCAGATGGGTTCTCTTAAAGCACTTCCTATCTTTAAATTTAAATAAAAACAATGTGTATGTGAAATGTTATCGAAAATTTTTATTCGTTTGTCATTATGTTTGGAATATACATAACATTGTTCAAATATTCGTCATGGATTCTCTGAATTTAGCGCATCCGAAATGCCAAATTTTCCATGATTCTTGCGCGTTGAATCGGAATGAGTTTGACCGATATTTTGGTTTTGAGAACTGCTGTGAGTTGTGGCCTATTTTCATAAAATAAAAAAAAACCTAATGGTGTCAAATCGTATAATCTTGGTGGACAGTTCACATCAGCTCCGTTTGACGTGCCTAAGCTCCGACCGGATTACGTTGGAGTCCAGCTCATCCAATTCAGGTGATAGCTAAAGATTTGGTATGGTCCCAAATGTTTGTTCACGTACCCATTGATACAAAAACGGGCCTGATCACTGAATTTCAAAGATTTTTCAATGAAAATTTGGATTTAGTTGGAAACTGCTCAAGAGACTGTTCAGCGAAAGCCATCGGAAAGCCACGGAACTGATAAAAGGAATCAGCCTGGCAAAGGTACCATCAAATGGAATCGGTATTTTTAATTTCGTCGAAATAAAATAAAAAGAAGAGTTTTGTAATATTCAGAACATTATTGCTGACCCAATCCGAAAAATTTCCCTGTATTTGATAAAATTAGTAACGAGATGTCTTGTACAGCCAACAATGGGAGATTTCACTAGTTAAAACGGTACCTAGATCTAGCAAGGATCAAATTGAAGTGAAGATTAATACACCTACAAGCTTATATTAGCTGACGGCAATTTAAAATGATAACAGGTACACCCCGAACAATAAATTTATATTTAAAATACAACATAGTCCAAATTGGCCTTTTTCAGTTCTGTATTGTTTGAAATTGTTTGTTTTCTAATTTTAATTACCAGTTTTTGTCACAAATTTTCGATAGTAATCAAATCTTGTGCTGGGCTTGAGTTTTGATAACTGGAGAACAATTTTTCATCAGCCATTAAAAACTACAGCTGCATGCTTAAGATCATTATCCTGATAAAAATCAAAATCTTTAAAAATTTCAACAAAATGTAATTTACAGACACTAATAGCAGAACAAGCACCCATGCCATTACCTGCCATGTTTGACAAAAGGACGCAAGTTTCTTGAGGTCATCTCCTAATCGGGTTTTCTTCAATTATTCTCAACCTATGAGAATGAGCAAATATTTTTCTTTTTTTTTACAAATAGATTCTTGCATGCGATGTTGCAATTAAAATCATTTTTTCGTAGAATTTGGAGTGCTGTTTCGGTATTAAAATGTTTTACAGCCATATCTCACAATTTTGGGTGACCTTGATCTTGTTGGGGGTCTTCCTTCTTTCACATTGCGTTATAAGCGTTTCGTTCTAGGCGTTTATTTCAAAAACGCTGAGTAATGTTTCTTACTGTTGTTCAGCTTTGTTACCGATTATTGTAATTTCCTTTGACTTTTTCTTATGGATGAACTTTTTAGTTTGTAGAGTGGCGGTAAATATTAAAATTGTTTAACTAAATATTTAAGTGTATTAAAATAAATAATTGACTAAAGACGAATGTTAAAGAGATCTCTTATTTTTCACAGCAGCTCACAGAGCACCATCTTTATTGTGACTGACTCTTTAAAAAATATTAAAATATTGTTTACTCTTAAATTGAAACTACATGATTCTGTTTGTTAATCAAACAATTTAAAGAAAATAACTACTTACTACTTACTAATTTTAAGTCTTATAATATTATTATTTCTTTTTTTTTATTAATATCATTGGCCAATTGTGTTCTTCTAATAGTAATCTTCAAGGATATTTAAGTAACTCACTAGTGTAATAAAACTTATACAAGAGCACCAGGTGCCAAAAATAAAGAGAGGGTATAATTTCAAAATTAAAGGGAATATAAAATTTTTACATTTTAAAAACAAAATACGTTTTTGAGTGCCCTGGTAGTCTAATGGGTAGTTTGCTAGACTATTAGCGTGAGGGTCATGGGTTCGATTCCCACCAGAGACTCTGGTCTGTGACACTACTCCGAGCATTTGGTCAAAGTTACTCAGCTCGTCGTATATACTATAATTAGAATAATATAATATAATTATAATTATCTATCTAATTTAAAGATATTAAGTAATTTTGAGAGAAATTATAAATTTACTTTAGTAGATGTACTAATTAAGTACAAATATAAGTTTAGATACAATCTTCTTTTTAAAGATAATAATTAATAAATAAAATACGTTTTAAAATAATCTGAACGCTCACAACAATGAAAAATTAAAGTGAAGAAGTCTAAACCCTAAAGAGAAAATGATTGCTTTCCTTTCGTTTGCTTTAATTAACTCTCAAAGTTGAAACAACAATAAAATTAAATCTTAAATTTATTAACAACAGATAATACATTAAAAAGCGTCTAGACCCAGAGAGGTGGAGATGGATAGAGCCTTATTCCTTATTAGTTCATTACGTCCTGAACAACTGCTTTTGATATCATTACGTTATAAAAATAATGATAAAATAAATGTTTAAAACATACACCTTTTTTCAATAAACACAGAGACGTCAGACCAAACCTCTTCTGCTTAGACCACATCAGTACGGTGTAGTCGATTTAATATTAACCCCTGCATCAACTTAAGTTCCCGATTTTCATTTTGTGTCCAAAAGGGATGAATTGGACTTGATCAAAATGTAGACGTTGTATATTGCCACGAGGCAACCGTTACCATAAAGATATTGAGAGGAAGGTGAGCATTTGATATCATGATTTGGAGCAAATAGGGATAAATGTCAACCTGAAGAAAACTGATATTAAAAACGTTGAATCGTGGTATAAAAAGCATTAATTATTGTGTAGATTTTACTATCCCGTTACGGTTGATTTTCCAAAACAACTTTTGCATTGTAGAACGCATATCTGCGCTGATTATGTGCAGTTGTACTTAAGTAGTCCTGTACAATCCCTTCCTGCAAATTTTTTGAGGCTTAACCAGGAAGTTTAAGTGCATAATAATTCACCTCACTCACACAATAAATCTACAAGTTTGCTTATATTTATCTGTTTGTAGCACTTAAGGCCATGTCAGATAGAACTTTTGCTTCGCGTTGCGTTACAATTTCGTTTTGACATTTAAGATAAATGTACATGTTTATATGGCACTTGTTACATAAAGTACTTTTAACGCAACGCAAAGCAAAAAGTTGGGCATCTCTCATCTTTTTGCGTGCTTTGACAATCAGCTGTTGATTATTCTGTAAATATTTTTGGCAAATTTGCGTGCAATTTTATTTTTTTAATATTTTTCCTTAAATTAAAATTAAACAGCTCCAATGCTTCGTCCATTAGCAGTACAATTATAAGTATGTCCAATAACTCCTCCGAATCCATTTTTAGTCTTTATTTAACCACAAAATATTAAAAGGAAAACTTACGCGCCAACCACTTTTAAGAGATAAACAAACAACGCGAGTGTTGTCAAAGTTTTTGTTGTGTCATACACCTTTTGCTTTACGCTTTTCTCAAAGTTATAAACGTCACGCAAAGCAACAAAGTTTATCTGACACGGCCTTTAAGAACAATTAAGTTAATAGAATTCTTATTGTTTCTGATCTCCCTTATCGCCAACGTCTATGTACATCTATTTCTCGTTGGCTCTGTTGCCAACAGCTTCGAAAAATAGCTTCTTTGTTTTATCTTTCTTTTGTGGCTTGTGTCCGGTGCTGTATCATCGTCTGTATTTATTATCTGTCGGTTGCCGCTTTTCTTTGTCAATATTTTTCTCTTTTGTCTTCTGCATTTTATTTATTTTTTAGTATTTATCTCAGTTATGCAGTAAATTTGCAAATATGTTTAATGCTTGTATTCCGGTAAATGTACTCTTATATTGCGTACTTTAGTTACTGCTGATGTCTTTCTTATCCCTACCATCCGACTTCGTTTGAATAAAACATTACACAAAATGTGCATATATTTGTTTTTTATATTCATTCGAATCTCATTTTTCTTCTTTATGATTTCCCCTTGAACATTAATACTCTATTATTTGAACTCAAGTATGTACACTCCAGTGTGTATTGTTTTATTATTTGAGCAATTCACACAAGCCCTTGTATCGTTGTATGACGTGTGTTGTTGGACGAAAATACAACAGTATATGCTTGTTGTTGATAATTTTCGTATATAAATTATATACACTTATACACATTTTTATCATATGTTTTTAAAAGTGGTGTTGGTTTCGTGTTATCAATTTATGTAAATGCCGGTAATCAAGAAGAAGAATAAATATACAAAATATTTTCTATGCAACTTGAGTCAACAATTAACATTTCAAAATTATATTTATTCGCGCAGATAATTATTTAATTTAGTTTTCTCCGCAATATTTTTCATTTTGCTGCTTGAAAATCAAATTATTAATAATTGTTGTGTCCTTGATGAAATGATACGCAATTATTCGAAATTAGTTATACAAAAGGTTTTATTGGAATGGTTGTTCTACAAAAGAATTTTCTAGAATAATAAAAGAATAGGGCGTTTTCAACCAAACAGGTTGCCAGAGAGATCAATCCTTTTCAAAGCAAGGGGTGATGCCAGATTAATATCTAACATTTCTTCCCACGCATGCCGACGATTATGGCGAGAATACTATCCTCCGTTTCGGAATCCTGGATGACCTACGGGGCGGCAGTATTTCCTCTGAATCAGCACTTACGCGTTCATTTGAATTTGCAGCAGAATCTAAGTCACGTTGGTCTGCATTATCATCATTATCTCCCTGTGGACTAAAACCCAGGAAATACGATTGTGGTGCCGAATGGTCATTTATAGTTGTGTTCGGAGTCTTCGTAAGATCTCCTTGCGGTGTTGAAAAGCTTGTTGGTGAATCAGTGAACGATTTATCAGCAGTTTCATGTGGCAGCGAATGACCCTTCTCCCCGTTCAATTGCGATCGTCTTCTACGCTGCACGGTTTCCGCACTGAGTTCAGCTTCGTTCGCTATATTCCTATCAGCATTGCCTCTGATTTGGTCGATGTGTCGTTTTATACGTTTTCCTCTATATAGGATTTCATAATGCAAATCTCCCAAACAATTTAAAACCAAACCTGGCAGCCACTTAGGGTCGTGCGTACCATAGGACCGAAAATATACATTTTGCATTGGGGCAACGGTTCGAAATGACGGCTCCAACTTCATATATTGCTTGTCACCCATTTCCGAAGTCAGTTCCCCTGGTAATAGTAAGTTCAAATGTGTGCGTAATACACGTCCCATGAATAGAAGAGATGGGGGCTTACCAGTTGTCGCATGGGGGGCAATTCTATAATAGCGGAGGAATATATTGAGGTGTTTTTGTAGGTCATTCTTAATCGCTCCAGCTGATTTTAAAGCATTCTTCACTGTCTGTACTGATCTCTCCGCCTGACCATTAGTAGACGGGTGATATGGTGCGGTAAATTTGTGGTATTTAACTCCGACTCTAGTGAGAAACTCCTTGAACTCTGCCGATGCAAAACATGTGCCGTTGTCGGTCACTATTATAGTCGGCACCCCATAGTTAGTAAAAAGTTCATCGAGAATGTCAATTGTAGCAACGGATTTGCTGCTAGATGTTACCTTTACTTCAATCCACTTACTGTACGCATCCGTTACAATCAGGAACATAGACCCCAAGAATGGTCCCGCATAATCCACATGAATTCGCTCCCATGGTCCCTTTGGGTAGTGCCAATGATGGTCTCGGACTTTTGGTGGTTCATTTGCACGTTCCGAACAATCCACACAGCTTCTTGCGACACTCTCAATATCCCTGTCAATGCCAGGCCAATATACAAACGACCTCGCTATACCCTTCATTTTGACGATGCCCAGATGTGCAGAGTGCAGATCCCGTAAAATTTTCATGCGAAGCTTTTCCGGTATAACGACTCTATGCTCATATGCCAAACAATTGCCGGCCATTCTATAGTTGATTTCAGGTGACTTATAACCATACGATTGGAGTGATTTGCCGCTTTCCAGAATCCTGATAATTTGTCCAAGCTTTGCATCCTTTCTAGTCTCCGAAGCAATCTGAACAGAGCTGGTCGGTAGTTGATCTATTTGTCTCACCATAAAGATGTCAAAATCGTCCAATTCGGACACCTGCGTTCCTCGGTCAATTTGCTCGTCCTTCACGGCCCTTGAACAATAATCGGCATTTGCGTTAGCCTTTGTCGTTTTAAACATTATATCGAAATCAAAATTTCCCAAGAAATCGGCATAGTTGGCCATACGGCTAATACATAAAACGGGAAGTGATTTCTGGGGATCCAAAATTTGTGTCAGTGGCTTGTGGTCAGATACAGATACATGAAAAATTTCCTAACTGCCCATACAATGGCCAGGGCCTCTTTATCGATTTGCGAATACTTTTTTCCGTGCTGCTCAATGTCCGACTGGCGTATGCAATAGGTTTTTCACGACCATCCTGAAGTCGATGGGACAGGACCGCGCCCAGCCCTATTTGGCTGGCATCCGTGGCGAGGAGTAGTGGAAGTTCGGGGTTATAACTCATTAAAACTCTAGATGATATTAACTCGTTTTTAATATCCGCATATGCCCTCTCTGCTTCTGCGGTCCAAATGAACTCCTTCTTCAGAAGTATATCCCTTAGGGGTCTGTTGCGTGTAGATAAGTTAGGTATGAAAGACCCATAGTAAGTAGCCTTTCCCAAAAACAGCTGTAACTCCTCATGTGTTGTGGGTCGGGGAGCGTCCCTTACTGCCTCCACATGCTTATCGGACTTGTGAATTCCACAGCTGTCAATCTTATGCCCCAAAAACTCGACGGCCGGTGCTGCAAACACACATTTTGATCGGTTCAACTTTAAGCCCTTTTCCTGTAAACGATTTAGTGTTGTTTCCAGTACAATCAACAATTCCTCAAAATTCCCAGCATAAATCAATATATCGTCGAAAAAATTGCAGACGTTGGGGATGCCTTGTAGTACAGATTCCATCGTTCGCTGCCATATTGCCGGTATGTTTGCTGCGCCGTAGACTGCTCTAGTGGGTCGAATTAAACCGTGTGTCGGGGTGTTCAGTGTTAGGGCGTGTGCCAAGTCGTCATCAATTTGCAAATGTGAATAAGCATCGGTTATATCCAAATGACAAAAAAGCTTCGCTCCATTCATTTTATTGAAAATATTCCCCGGTTTGGGAATAGGATGCTCATCTACAATTATACGGGGATTCAAAGTAGGTTTATAATTACCTGTTATTCTGATCCTGCCGTCCTTCTTGGCAACAACATGAGTTGTCGATGCCCACTCCGAAAATTCTACCCTTGTGTAAATTCCAGATGCTATTTTCTTCTCTATTTCTTCCGCGTATGCATCCCTCAAGGCTATAGGGATCTCCCTTGCCCTGGCAAAAACCGGCTTCGCATCTTCTTTCAAATGTAGTTTAATCGGTAGCATTTCTAACTTACCAGCAGAAGTACTAAAAATATCCCCAAAATTAACAAGTACATCTTGCAACAACTGAGCTTCTCTGGGCGTTAAATGTGGTGCATCCATTTTTATTGTACCAACTGGTTCCGATGAAGAAAATAACTTTCTAAAATCTATCTCATTAACGAACTGTTGAATCCACTCTCTACCGAAGAGCGCATCGTAGTCACCATCAACGACGTATACATTAAGCCTCCGTGTTCTATGTCCTACTGTAACATTCACCCCCACTCGACCGATGACATTTATCTTATGACCAGTGTAGCTTGTAAACTTTCTGCCCGTAGGCTGTACATAAAATTTACCCAGTATTGTCTTCAGTGTAGCTTCACTTATTATTCCACATGGGGCGCCTGAGTCCAACTCCATTGCAACCCTTTTTCCATTCAGTAACACCTCCACCATGTGTTTTCCTGAACCACCTACTTTATTTAATCTTTGAATTATCTCAGAGTCGCTATCCCCATCCGATATTTGCGCCGTTTTCGATTTACACACCTTCGCAATATGCCCCTTTTTATTGCAAGCGTAGCACGTGGCATTGCGGAATTTGCAATGGTCCCTATTATGGCTGCCACCGCAACCGTAACATTTAGTACTGCTCAAGGAATCTGAATTTGATGCTGTTCTCCTTGTGGGAGCTCTTTTAGAATTCTCTCCAAATTTGGAAGACTTATACCCCACCTTTAACATCGATTCCGCTGACGGATTGGAGGCAGAAATATTTCCTTTCATTTCGACTGCTGATTTGTGTGATGCCTCGAGCCTTTGAGCTATCTCGTATGTATCCTTGAATGACGCCGGCTCCTTCGCGATAATCTCGTCACAAATATTACTCGACTCCAACCCGTAAAGCATTTGCTCAGTTAGCATACGATCTAAAGAGCTGCCGTAATTACAATACGCTGCTGCTCGTCTTAAACGTAATGAAAAATCTGCTACACTCTCCCCTCTTTCCTGCATTACTTGCCGAAATTTCACACTTTCGGCATATTGGTTCCTTTTGCCGTCAAAATGATTGACTAATGTTGTTTTTATTTCCTCATATGTGAGGTCTTCAGGGACTCTAGGACTCACCAATATTTTGAGTGCATTGTTCAACTCGGCACCCATGTGAACCAGTATATATTTCATATATTCAGTCTCAGCTATTCTGCTCAATTGGAACGACCACTCACAGCGTGTGAAATAGTCCTGAACAGACGTATAATCAACCGCTTTATATCCCGAGATGGAAACGGGTGGCGTTGAGACTCTCGTCGTCGTGCTCTGTTGTGCATTGCTTATTGTTGCGGCATGTAATGCACTCGAAGTAGACTGCTGTATTGCGTCTGCCAGCATTTGTGACAGAGCTCGCAAATCATTGGATTCCAAAGGCATTTTGGTTCCTTGTTATATAAAAAACACTTCTGACACCACTGTTGTGTCCTTGATGAAATGATACGCAATTATTCGAAATTAGTTATACAAAAGGTTTTATTGGAATGGTTGTTCTACAAAAGAATTTTCTAGAATAATAAAAGAATAGGGCGTTTTCAACCAAACAGGTTGCCAGAGAGATCAATCCTTTTCAAAGCAAGGGATGATGCCAGATTAATATCTAACAATAATATTAGTCTTCTTCTTATCGCTTTTTGATGTTTGGAATACGAAATACACAATACAGCATAGCATTGATCGTTCACAAACTAAAAGTGTATTCAATACAACACACACGATACAAAGTCGTGTGAATTGCATAATTGTTTTTTGCTGAACCAATAGCTACTGCATCTGTATAGTACAGACAGACGACAGCTTTAATTGACTTTGATGTTAATGAACGAAAACAAACTTTCTTAATATTGAATTTAGCTAATTCAGTATGGCAATATCGTCGAGAGAGTAGCTTGGTAGAACTCGATAATTACATTGAATCAGTAGATTGAATTGTAGTTAGGCCTCCCAATTAAGGTTTTTAAAAAATATGGAGCAAAAGTGGTCCCTAAAAGTTGTCCCTGGGACTTGTAACGCTTAAAAATTTGCGAATGAAGTTTCGGTTAGCCTCAAAAGCGGGAAAGCGTTTTTCCTTAAATTTTTGGCGAAAAGTTGTTTCATAAGTTTTAGGTCTTCGTGGACGGCGGTCTGAGGTGTGACAATTGATGAGGGCGTTCCGGAGATAAATTTTGTACAGCACCCATATACAGTTGTTAACTATTGAGATTTTCCTTATGTGAATTTTCTTTTCATTAAGATGGTTTTCGTTTGTTTTTAATTTATTTTTACAAATACACTTTTTGATAAACAATCTTGATGGTGCTTTTTCACCCACAGCATAGTTGCTGATCGTCTATCCATTTGATCTCACAATAAATGTCTAAAAATGCAGGGACTGTCATTTGTCAGCATTTTGTACTACCTTTTTATCACAACATTTAACAAAAAAATTATATTTGAACATGACAATGCGGATACCATCCCTTAGGTGAAAAATTGATTTATTTTATTGGCTTCTTCAGCCTAAATCTGAAGTAAGCATTGAAACAAAATTAATAATATATAAAACAACACTTAAACCGGTGTGGACTTATGGCATACAATTAAAGACGAAATAAAGAAATATAGCGAAAACTATCTTAACAGATTAAGCAATCACTGCAACCCACTAGCGATATCTCTACTAGACGAAACTGAAGAAGTGAGAAGACTTAAACGTTATCATATACTTGATTTACCATTTCGATAATTGTTATTGGTTTTTTTTTTGTTTTTTGTAAATATGTACATATATACATTTAATTATATGTAAGATAGCTTTTAAAAATAATTACAATACTATAAAAATTTATTGTTAAAATGATGTTGTTCTCAATGGAGTGCAACATTTACTTCTATATATTACTGTATCAAATTTGCTTATTATCCCCAATGGGATAGATTGTAAATAAAGAATATGAAAAAAAAATTAGAAAAACTATTGACGATAGGGGTAGGTTAATAAGTCTCCTATATTTAAATCGATTGGAAAATTTATGGAAATTTTATTTACGTCGAAAGCATGCCTAAACTGAAATATTAAAAGCATGGGGGAAAAGTGATGAAAATACTGTTAAAAACTTAATTAATCAAAGTTGGAACAATAACGCGTACTACTCTGGTATTTAAAATTACATACCAAGTAAATTTATAATGAAAGGTAAATAAAATTTTTTGAGTTATCTTCTGCTTGGCAATAGAACGGTTAGTTTAAGCAAAAGTGATGCCCACGAGCGGATATAAAAAAATAAAAGGCGTACTATTTCAAGATCTCCTCCATCTCCCTATACAAAAAGAGAGTGATAAACGAAAATAATCCATTAAAAAGCAATAGGTGTGGAACCTTAAATACAGAAGCTAAGGAAAATAGTACTAATACAGTTTATACACGAAGTCCACAACAATTCCAAGATATTCGTGAGTTTTAGCACAATAATTGTTTCAAGCGATTTCTCTTATAAAGCACTTGAAGGTAATCAAGGCAAAAATAAGTTCCATACGTATGAAGTGAAATCGGAGAAAGCGTTTAGATTAGTTGTTTAGAATTTACATCACTCTGCATCTGAAGAAGAATAAAAATGCGACATCAAATTGTAACCGAAAAACTCAAAATAGCGGTAAAAAATACTGCAAGACCTACTAGAACCAATGAAGCTTCTATTATTTGTGACAAATGGACTAAAATTTTTTGTAGTGTAGCCGGCATGTACCATACGAAAAAATATATTATTTTTCAGCCCTACAGATGACTTGTTTTGGTATTGCATGAGGCACCAGTTTATTCTTAACCCAATTAATTCCCCACCAAGGTATCACCTGCAGCACGTATTTATATGGGTCGTATAATTTAATGTTTATTGTAGGTTGGTGTGGAACCTGAAAAAAAATCTACGAATTTTTCAAAGATTCAAAAACTGTAAGCTTCTTACTATTGGAGTACAGTTAGGCCCCGCTTAACACGGGGGATACATTCCAATAAGTTCCAGCTCTAAACGAGGCAGCATTCGTACTGTTATTGCGACTTCGGACAATACAGTTGGAATATTTACTCTGGACAGACTAACAAACGAGCGTTGTAAAAGGTACATAACATACACAGTCACTATATAGTACACCGCTTTTGGTTGGTGCATGGCCGTTTCATTTGCACACATTACGTTATGGGTCATTACAACCCTTCAGTTAGGATTACAACCTAGTTTCTCACATATACAACAAATATCAATACAGTGTACGATTTAGGGGAATCCTAATACTATCGCGTAATATTGAAACAGCGTTAAGCAGAGCAGCGTTAAGCGGGGTCTTACGGTACGAACGCTTTTCGCTATTGTTTGTAAACTCAATACAAGCGCTGTTAGAATTTGAAGATAATTTGTATTTAAAATGTCTACTGTAATTGTTATCCTTCTTTAGTTTTATTGTAATATGTTTTAATATCCGGCTTTGCAAACTTCAATTCAACATTAGATTCGGATAGCAGACCTCTGGTTTTTTAGCACATAAAATGTCCTATTTGCAACAGGCAAAGTTTGAAACTTCCCTGTTTTCATACATATTTGATGGATTTTAACTTGAATGTTATAACTAATTTTACATGTGTCAAGTTTGGTTTCTAAGTGGTGTTTGGTTTCATGGGCTCAAAGCTCTTGCTTGACCATAGACGTTGAAGAATTTTCTGTAGTAAATTTTGTTTCTCAGTTTAATTAGACAAAAAAATCAGAACCGAAAAGGTTACTTCATCTTATTATAGAATACTAGCTGTACCTTGGGAGTGTTGCTGCGCCACCAACTAAAATAAATATGAAGGAAAGACATTACAGAAATGTCCAATTAATTTTGAATCATTTTATTGATTTTGTTGCCCGTTGTCCTGATGATTGAGATGAACGGGCCTGAGTAGTACGCATTCAATCAGTTTCTAACCTCACTTCTCATTGTTCAAGCGAACGGGTCTCAGCGGCAGATACTCGAAGATTTTCCAGTCTCAATGTTTGTCTGATTCTGAGACTCGTAATGCTATTTTCTTCCGTGCTTGAGGTGTAGGTCGACCAATTGCTTGTCATTCATTTTGAATAATTTTCATTGACGCCATCCATCGGAAATTAATCGCATCAACCTTTGTCGACTCATGCGCAACAACTTTGTTAAAGAATGCGCAGTTTACGATTTAATTGATTTTAAGTAATTTTCAGTGGCGCCACCTGCCGGAAATTAGTCATACCAAGTTAGAAACCTTCCCCGGCTTATGCGCAACAACTTTGCTAAAGATCATAACATGATCAAATGCACAGTTTACAATTCTATAAGGTACATACAAACAAACATTCATTTTTATAGATGTAGACTATGGGAGGTGACTCGCCCACTATAGCCAATCCGCCCATTTTGTTCATATATACGTCAAAGTTGTCAATACACAATTTGAGGAATCTAGCTGTTGCAGTTTATGAGATATGCGACATTAAATACTTATTGGGTATGTGGGGGTGGCACTTCGCCTACTTGAAATTTTAAAATAAGAAGTAGCCTATAGTTCCTTCCAGACGTACTGTTAAAATTTCAAGAAAATTCGGTCCAGCTGTTTAGCCGTCTATAGACTTCAAACAAACAAACCCCCAAACAAATAAACACACATTAATTTTTATATATATAGACGTATTTCAATTACTGTCGTGTATAAAATATTACATAGATCTGACGGGTGACGTATACGTAATATTTTGTTAGACAATAACACTCATACTTTTTTATTTATTTTATTTTATTTTGTTTGCCTATTTCAACATAAAAAGTAGCCTATAACTCCTTCCAGACATACAGGAAGATACTGTGAAAACTTCAAGAAAATCGGTTGAGCCGTTTAGCCGTCTATAGACTTCAAACAAACAAAAAAACCACAAACAAATAAACACACATTCATTTTTATATATAAGAAGAGGAAATAAAAGAAGCTGGCATAATTTAAAATTATTTCTACGTAAAAATAAAAAGTTGTTTCTGTACTTTTTAACACGATGTGTTTGTACATCTTAGATGATTAAAATAAAATAACTTATTTTCACGCTCATAAGGTTTAGTAATAAAAATGTAATGAGAAGAAATCACTGCAATTAACTGAAAACCAACGGCTAGTCCTACTACACATGTTAGCTGTCGTAAATGTGTATTGTCTTCTATCCTCATTAATGAATTCTTTTTATTTGGGGCATAATTTTCTGCCTTGTCCGTGCACGCTCTCGTTTTATTTTATTTTTTTTATGATTTTTTTAGAGTTTTTCTTTTTTTTTTTTTTATTCTTCTTCTTGCACGAGACAGTCCGTACTTTTTCTTCCCTCTAGTTTCGGCAAGTATACCAGAGAAAAAAATGTTTTATATAATTTTACACAAAATTATCATAGATAATCTGAAATTAATTCAATTAAACCATACTCAGCACCAATTTGTATTTCAAATCAAATATTGATGTTAACTTTTGTGTTAATACTTTTGCTTTCTCGTGTTCCTGTATTTTTATACACTTTTGCCTCTTATTGAGAGAAATTATACTTTGCTATCATTTTACCGAATTTTACCCATAAGAGACCTATTATTTAACATAAATTTTTTTCTTAAAGTGATAGAAATTATGAATAAAATTGTTTTCGCAATTCGGAATAGTAGTAGCCAGAACACAGTGTTGTTAGTCTGAAAATTGTGGAAAAACTCGAATGTACATATGTGACCAAAGTTTTCACTGTAGTTGCTAAACGAACACATGCGCATGAGATTAAGCGAGAGAAATTAAGACATTGGCATTCAGGAAGCATTACGATTTCTTTTTAAAATACAAACTCTTTATATTTAACATTTTTTATATATTTTTCTTCAATGTTGTTCGGTTAATAATTAAGAATTTGCGAACTTAATTGATGAAAATTACAAAGAATTTCACTGACTGTGTATTTGCATTCCAATTGCCATTGGTAAGATATTGCCCTAAAAGGTGGAAAAATTATGCCAAAATTGGAGATCACGGATAGACTACTTTCTAATAACAATCGTCAAAAAGCAATTGACATGACAGCACAGCAGTCTGTTATTTCAAAATAATGTTGTTGTTATTGATGTTCGCTGTTGTTGTTATGGAAGTCGCCGTAGTCTAATAGGTAGTAAGGCGTAAGGCCACGGTTCAAACCCCAGGTCAGACATCAAAAACGAAAATATGAAAATATTTCTTCGGCAGCTTCCTCTCAGCAGATTTCTGGCAAAAACTCTGAGAGCAAATAAAATTGCCAATAAAGATTATGTAAAAACCTGTCGTTCGGAGTCGACTTTAAACTATACATCCCGCCGCTCATGTATAAAATTAACACACACAACATAAGTGGTTTGAGAAGCTAGGTGATAATCCTAACTGAAGGGTTGTAATGACCGATTATTTATGTATGAATGTATTGGTGTTCACATTGAAATTAAAGTTATTTTAGTTATATATTCTCCTTTTCATGCTGTTTATCAACAATAAGAGAAAAGGAAAACAACGATACTTAGGTTGAGTAGAAAATAATCGACACATAAACAGGGATTAGAATAACATTGCAATCGAGAAACACAACAACAGCGAAATATAAAAACATAAGAAGTATACAACCACCCACATATGTATATTCTATTTACACAAAAGTGCTGCAACACTACTTAATCAAGCATCAATTACTATAACAGCAGTGCGATTAAAAAGACAATTGTTTTAAGCAGCAACATTATTTAAAATAACTACTATTGGATAGAAATAGAATACTAAATTTGAATTTAACTATAAATTAAATTATAAATGTTAATTTAATATTCACGGTTTTCACCGACAAAATATACCATAAATTCAACTTTGACAGCAAGTAGAAAGGACGGGACATATGAATACTATCTGAAAGTCATGCCGCGCTGACCTCAATCACCTCATATTATTATTTCATCGACGACTTTCACTCAGAAGTCTCCTGGCAAAAACTCTGGGACTAAATAAAATTGACATGAAAAGTAGATCCCGCCAGATAAAATTAACGCACAAGACATGGGTAGTAACTCAGTCGACATTATTGCCCATTTTTAGTTAAAATGGAACAATTGTGAGGCAGTGAAGTCCAACATATTATACAATAATATTTATATAAGGACTTTTAAATATGAAGATATGAAGAAAAATAAACCAGAAATTTAAGAAAATCAAAAAATAACAGCTTCAAAATTGGTTGAAAATGAAAAGATAGGTAGAGTGTATCTATCTATCTATCTATCATTAAAATGAAGACCATACTAGTTTGATTTAAATTCGTTAATTTCCTATGAAATTTGGGATTATGAACTAAGGAGTCACAGACGACACTTAATTTTCAGACACCAATTTAGAGAGTAAATAACTGTCGAACTTAATAAAAGTGAAAATATTGAGGAAAGTTTGGGTAGAGGAAACGACAATCATTTAAGGTACATGAAATCTGATGAATTATGGCTGTATCACTTTTTCCCAATTTTGGAACGAACATAACCCTCTTTTTTTCATCAAGATCGATAACCAAGAGCTACAATACTTCAGAATGTACTTATTAGGAATGACAATAATTCCTCAGTGAAAAATTGCACTCTGGTACTCTAGGCAATCTGTCTACCACAATTAACTAGCCTTCTATCTGTCGGACTTCCGATTCTATTGTAAACTTTCTATCGCTATGTGTAGACTATCTTCATTATGGGGGCTTACATTTGTACGATATTTAATTTTAAGAAATAAATTCCTAGCATTTGAATAGAAATAAGCAAGTTATACATTCCTTATATTCTATTCGATACACTAAACGAAACTTTCTTTTGGAAGTCCTTGAATATGTCTGTAGACATGCACTACAAACAATCTACATCGAAACAGTGTTACAGAAGGAACAAAAAGCGCAATAGTGAAACACACACTAGAAAAGTAATTATCAAAATAATAAATTAAAAAAGAGCCTAGTGAAAAGAGAACTGACATTTTAAAGAAAAATGCTTTTGAAAAGATTACTTTTATTGGTAATCAATTCTCTAGTACAACACGGTGAGGAAAGAAAATTGAACGAAAAGTTCTCTTCAACTCGAATTGGCTCATCTAAAAGGTTAAAATTGTTATTTTCGGAAAGGAATGTTGAATAATTTCTGAACGTAAAATAAATTTCGTTAAAATAGTAAAGTAAGTTTTATGGCATCATCATCATACAATAATAATAATATATAAATATGAAAGCAATGGATTAGTAGCTGTGTATCAAAAAGATTAATTGCAGATATGGAGCATCAGTTTAATGGTAAGCTATTCAGGTGACAATAAAAATGGTTCACTGTGAGCCTCTATGAAAAATAAGGGCCCTTTTCACATTCTTCTTTTGTATTCCATTCTGCTTTTAAACAGTCATTTTTTTATTAGTTTTTTAGTTTAAAATTTCAATATTTGCCGCCTTACCACACTTCAAATTGAAAGTTGATCCTTGAAAATCATAAGATAGAAAAGGTCAAAAGAAATTTGTAGAATAAGGCATGAACAACAGCAGAAACTATTACAGATGAACGACGGGCCAAAAATTCTTTCGAAAAGGCTTTTTACTGAATACAGTGAACTCACGATAACGTGAACTAATTTTTACCACGGCAGTTCACATTTTCGAGTTTGATCACGTTATCGAGTACCCAAATTTAAAACAAAGAATGACCCTATTTAATATGAAAAATGATATTTTAATAAGTAAAAATGCTAAACACAATTTTAAATTAATTTTTAATAACAAAAATGTAAATGCAATATACATATACTCGTATAACTCACTTTGCATTCGATACCAAAAAAAAAAAATAATATAAAATGAAGGATACAAAAGATTCGCGTTAATTAACAAAAACAAGAAAAAACTGGAACTAATTGAAACATTTCTTCCGTTGGATAATTAAAAGTTGGATAGTTTAAAGGAAAAAATTAGTCATATATGGAATATAATGGAATCATCATCAGCGTCGGTATCATCCTGAATTTCAATACTTCCTACTTCTGTCTTATTTTTGAAGGAGGTATCCTCTCTCTTAAAACACTTATGGCGATATTATCATCTGGGTAATCTTTGTCCGAAACCAAATTTAAGATACTACTCCAATTGTTTAAAATTTGTTGCGAAATTCTACTCTATGTTGAGCCCAGAAGATTAATTGCATCTTTTATAGTTAACATCTTAATAGAATCTAACAATTCTGTTTCTTTTCCAGCCACTAATGCCAAGAGACTGTTTCTATAATACAATTTTGTTATTTTAAAATCATCTGGTGCGGCTGAATTAACGATGTGACGTTAGATGGCCAAAACATTGCACAAATACATAAATCCGTCACCAGAAATCAATTGGGATTCAGCCGGGAGTGATGGGGCATTGTCTATTAACAAAAGGGCTTTTACCGGTAGCCCCTTTTTAGTCAAGAATTCAGTAATCAAAAATTATAACAAAGTTTTCAGTTTTAAATTTGTCAGTTGAAAGCTATCTGCATAACAAAATATTGATGAAACCAGTCATAAAAAATTCAACATGTCATCCATGTTGACTTGGAAAATTTGTAATTCACTGGACAAGTAAAGTTTTTGAATCTTCGTGGTTTTTAGATATTCCAATTACCAGTAAATAAAGTTTGTGAGCCCCCGACGCATTTGAACAGTGAAAAGAGATTAAAAAACAAAAAATAAAAAATGTTCACGTTTTAGCGCTTTCAGATTTTCACGTTTTAGAATACTCTGTGAAAAAATGAATTTGTTCACGTTTCTGAGACGTTCACACTTTCGAGTGTTCACGTTTTCACGAGTTCACTGTATTATGAAAGGAGGACCGTCAACTAGATCAAGATCAATCTAAGATCACGCGTTCCAAAATTGTGAGATATGTCGGCAACAACTTAAAATGTATAATGTCGAATTCTTCGTAGCAATCATCAGCATCGCATGCAAAAATCCATTTGTAAACAAGATAAATAAAAAGATTCGATTTTCTTTTTTGGCAGTTGTCTTATTCAGGCGAAAGCCAATAAAATATTTCGATTGAGAACATTTGGAAAAAACCCAATCAGAAAATGAATTCTAGGCATTTGCGTCCTGCTGTCACACATGTTGAAGGGCACGTCATACATGGTATAGAGTATTTGTTTAATTGCTGGTAAACTGGTAAACTGTCTTTTGTTGAAGAACGTATGGACAAAATGCAATATTTAAACATTTTAAAGGGAGACCGACTATAAAATACCAAAATGCTAGTCATAAAACACATATATGATTTGTACCAGGGTAATGTCACTAAGCATACAGCTGGAGTTCTTAGGAATTTGATGTTGAGCATTTCGACGCCTCCATTCTATAACGTTCTAAGTACACTTAGAACGTTTTTAATGTTCTTGCATTTTTAAATTCTACGTTCTCTAACTTAAATACTGTCAAAATTAGGTTAAGATGCGCCGATCCGTTCCGAAGTTATGGGAAATATCTTCTTAGAATACAAATATAGTCGTATGTCGCGTGAAAACTTTGAGAGCTCATAACTCAAAACACACTTTTTCGACTTAGAATGTTATAGAACGGAGGCGTCAATTTGTCCTCGAGTTATCGAAAACATCGAAAATTTGTTCAAATAAGAAAACAATCAAACCAAAAATAACTGAAAAAGGAGGAGCGGAATAAATTCAACTAATAATTTGGAAAAAAGCTTGCTGAAACTGTACCAAAGCATCCTTTAAAATGTCAAATTAAGAAAGCAATCCAACTAAATATTGAAAACATTTTAATTTTTCTCTCTTAATTTTTAAATTTAATACGGCTTTCTTGGTTTTTTGTACATTTAAGTCCTTAATAGCAAGTGGACAAAGTTCACTGAGTTTCACTATAATCCCTCCAAAGTCTTTTGTAAATTTTGCTATTAGAACTTAAAATAAAATTATACACTTATTAATATAAATACGGATATAACAACAGCAAACATCATCACTTTTTTCTCGTAACCTTGTGGTTGTGGGTTAAAATGAACTTGTATTTCGTCAATTTATTAAATGCAACAATGAAACAATTTATTAAATGAAATGTATCCAGTCACTTTGAATATAAGAACAGTCTGTTCATTTGTAGAACGGCATTGCAATTAATTTACTAAAAATATTTTGGTCTTTCCATTTCCCATCATTACATAGTTATTCACTTTTTTGCTACCATTTATTTCAGATGAATTCTTTTGTTTTGATTTCCTTTGGTGTCTCTTTGATATTGGTTATGTCTCCTGCTTTATTCTTTCTCTGTTTCTCATTTTACTTTTCCAATTTAACTTTTTATTTCAAAGGCTTCTGTGTAGATATGTCCAGTTTGTTTAACCAATTATTCTTCTCGTTTTGATGTTTATTGATTGCAAGTTGTCTGAAAATAATAATTGAAAATTGAATTGAAACTAAACTTTTTAAAATTTTAAACGTATTTATATAACTGTTTGAAGAATTTTTTAAAATTAAAAAATCATATTCACTTACACCACTAATAAAGTAAAGAGACTGCGGACAATCACATGCAGATTTCTATTAAATTTTATTCTATAATCAAGAAGACTATTAAAACTGTTAAAGTATGAAAAATTTAACTTCAATATTCATATATACATACATATTGTATACTATGTGGCTGTTTCTTTAACTTTCTGTTTTACATTTACATATATATTTCACTAAACATTGTACGTAACAAAAATGTCGTATGAAAAACACAGTAACATTCCATGCTGGGATTATAATACATGGCAGCTGAAAACTGACGTCAAATTTTTACGACATTAAAACGGATTTATGGTATGAAAAATTTTGCTGGATAATTGTATAATACTGCATGCGAATGGCTGACTTTCAAACTCTCACTACCTTTTCCTTTATACTGTAGTAATAATGGTTGAAACTACGAAAGAAAATTTATATGAGGATTTTTACAGTCTGATTAAGATGACTTCGCACAGCATTCAATTTTAACATACATTTTTCACACTCTTCCCATAAAGTAATTAAATATATCCGCGCCATAATAATCGTGTCGTCGACTCTAGGCAAAGAAGTTAACGAACCCATTTACAATATAAACAATTATTTACACATGTCGTAAAACCTGTCCTGACATAAGACTCAATACTTTGGAATTCAAATTGTGTAGTTTGTAGTGAAAACATAATAAGTAAAATATGACATGTTGTCTAAAAAATACATATGGACCAAATTGAAATATTCGTTCGTGAAATTGTGATACATTTGCCATGTTTGCGAAAGTTTTCGTTTCAAATATAAAAATCATGTTTTTGACGCTGCCAAAAGAATTGGTGGCTGAAAGTTTAAATTTGATGTAAATACCACAAATATCAGTTAATTGGAACTTTCAAATTATCAGATGACGGAAAACCGCCCGAAAGTGTTTTTATAGATTTTATTGAAATGAATTTTTCAAAAAAATTAATTGTATTGACAAGTATTATGGTTATAGAAAATTATGAAATTTAATTAGCAAAAGAATAGAACTTGATAAGGCACTTTCGGTAAATTATAATATGGGCATCAAGTTTAAAACCATCGGTAATCGATTAAGGGCCATTATTACAACTTGTCGTTAAAGTTAGGTTTAGTTAAAAGCAACTCTAGCTAAAGTGAACTTTAAACTCACCTCTAACTTTTTTTCGTTATTACGGTCTAATGATAAAATAAAGCTAACTTTTTCAAAAATATGGCAATGTTGATAACGCTTCTCAATTAGACAAGTTTTTTTTTAACGCAGTGGCAACAACTGGCTTCTTTTTTGTATTTACTCATTTTTTTACATTTGAAGTAGCCATATTGAAAATAATATATAATATGGCAAGTTCAAACATAAACTTAACTTTAAAAGTTAAAGGTAGGATGATCCTCCTTTTAACTTAACGCTCACTTTTATCTTATTGTCCACTTATAATAGTGAAATAAAAAATTTATTCTGCCCGTTAAAATCCTCCCTTTCGTTATCGGCAAGTTGTAATAATGGCCCTAAGTGCGTACAAACATTAAAACTACCATCTTATTATGAAAATAAGTGATCACGAATCTTCAAAAGTTATCGTTCTCATTAAAACATAATAGAGGAGATAAATTGAAACGAAATTTATTTAAACACGATTATTGCAAGCTTAAAAGTTCTACAGCGGATCACAGTGAAATTGATTCACTTGCAAGTATGAAATTAAATGTACAAAAAAGCTAGAAATCGATATTAAATTTTAAAGATTTGGCTTTAATCGGTTAGACCGGTTTGTTTAAATTTGAAACCAACAAAAATATGCAAATTTTTAAAAGATTTTAAGAAATTCAGATCACAATAAAATGGTTCATTGGGAGCTGCTATGAAATATAAAGGATCTGGTTCGCATTATTCCTTCGCTTTCAATTACAGACTTAATTTGCCATTACAACCCATCAGTGAGGATTACGATCTGGCTTCTACCACCACTTATGTTGTGTGTGTTAATTTTACATCTGAACGACAGATTTATTTTAAAAACTTGTTCATGGCAATTTAATTTGATTTACTCTCAGAGATTTTGCCAGAAATCTGCCGAGAAGTCGCCGAAGAAATATTTTTTTTCATTTCGTTTTTTTGGAGATGTCTGACTTAGGATTTTAACTTTTTTTTCTTTTCAGAAGAATTAAGAGGGAAATTGAAAAAAATTTTCTTAAAGAATTAACATAAAAAAAATCACCTAAGGTTTGAAAAATTAATGTCGAGTAAGAAATTACCCAAAAATTCGATCTAAAAAGCTTTTTACGGAACGAAGAAGAATGGAGGACAGTCAGCCACAGTCAGACAGACAGTCTTTTCGAACTCTTTGTAGAAGAAATTAATACAACCCAAACAGACTTCTGAATAATATCCATGAATATCATACATTTGAAACCACATGTCGTTGTTGTCCAGATCAATCAATTCAGACCAAAATAGAGGGTAATCATAGACCTAAAGAGTAGCATTGATTATATTGATAACCTATCCAATGTCGTTCTCAGACAAATGTGGACCGATGACGTCGCCATCCGAAAATCCATACCAAATAATGACTTTTTCGGAATATATTATACTCTGCTGGATCTCATATCCTTTGCTGTCATTTCAAATTCGCCAATTTTGTTTGTTTCCGTATCCATTCCTCTGGAAATTGGCTTGGTCAGAACAGAATACGCATGTTAGTAAAACAATTTTATTGTTTGAACGTGTTGTTGAATTCTTGATTTGGCAAGTCTATTTTGCAAGAATGGCTCTGATCACACGAGATCAATTGTGCTGGCGTAAAATGATAGTTTTTAGGCAAGAGAGGTGAAGAGAATGGTTTTTCGGTGGCGTAAAGTTACAACCAGCTACAATCCCGCATTACAAGCACAAAACTAATGCATGCACATTTTTAAAAATCAAATGAATGCAAAAACACTAATACATACAAAGCTGTGTATACGTATACATTTCATGCCAAACTAATATTCATCCCGTGTGGTTTGAAGAGAACAAAAATTGTGAGACTAAAAATTGTTCTTGTGTGATTAAAGCCAATAAATGACAACTAATTTGACAGAAGTAGCCTCACCAATACAGTATTTTACAATAAAGACTAAAATTTATTTTTATTGATAAATGCTTGTAAAACAAAAATATAATTCAAAGTAAGTGTATTAACAATGACCCGTTAAAACTATTGCGTAAAAAGTAAATTTAGAATTCGTTTTGATTATGAATTGAGTTTTTTCAGGCTATTCACAAAAAATAACTTACTTTTTACTTGCTCTGGTTGGCTAAAACCAAGATAAATTATTTTGAGTCTTCTAGAAAAGCCTTTGATTGTAGACCAAATAATAAAGCAAAGAAAATGACTGTGAAGCATAGTAGTCTCATATTATTAGCCTGTTTCCCATCTTTCCGAGACGGATTGAAAAAAAATTAACACCGAGTTCTACCTTCATATTTTTCAAAACCAATTTTTTCATTTGCTACCGAAGTTCGAATTTCTGAAGGATATTGCTCCAAAGTTAAAACGAAATCATGATATTAGGTGGATAAAATCTTTGTTTTCGATTGGATGGCTCAATTTCCGAATCTAAACCCGATTACTACTACTAAAGGGTCCTGAACAATTCTATTTGATATTATAAGCCAGAAATAATAATGATATGTGAGCAAAAATGAAGGAGGAATGGTATTTCAAACTTCCAAAAGTGCGACCAAAAGTTTGTGTTGGTGGTCGTGATAAAGATAGATGGTAATATTATTGAATCTGTTAGTCTGTTAAATATTTAACGTCAATCAACATACGACCATTACTCGCCAAAACGAACATTTTACCTGTTGTATGGCTGCAAGATTTTTGCAAACAAGCCTGACAGTGATTTTAACAGACTAAGGTTTTCTAAGTCTAAAACTGACCGTAGTCTAGTAGGCAGTGTATTGACTTATAAGACACAAGCCCGTGATTCAAACCCCACATCAAAAATATCCTTCCAAACCTAATATTTAAAAGTATTTCTTCCACGAATTTCTCTCAACAGTCCTCTGTGAAAAACTCTGAAATGCCATGAAAAGTTTCTCAAAAAATCTATCGTTCAGAGTGAAATTTAAACTGTAGCCACTTGTGGATAAAATTAAGAAAGGAAAGTTCTTCAAACAGGGTGGTAAGGTGGTATAGTGTATTAATGTGAGACTCGTGGGCTCGATTCCCTTTTAGTATAATTTAGCACCAATTTTTAATGAAATAATATACAATATTTTTAAAATATTTGCTTTTAAAACGGAATAGGAATTTAATTTCTATTTATAACTGAATGAGACTTTTAGACAACAATTCTGATACGTCTGACGAGTTATCTGCAGAACTGTCAGTCATTCTTGCAATAAATACACTCTCGAATGCATGACATGCATTTGTAGGCACTCTTGTGTGATTTAGTAGAAGTGCTCACTGCCATTACTCATTGTTTCCCCTGCCAACGGAAACACCCACATACATACGTATACGTTCTTTCTATTGACGATGGCTTTGTGTCTTCCTATTGTTTTGGTTCCCTTTTGTGGCTGCTATTTTTTATAGCGCGACGAAAGTACTACAATATTTGTCGTCTGCAGACTTTTATTTATCAACTGCTTTGATTTTATTTTTAAATTTATCATTCTTGGTTCGGTATTGTATTTTATGTTCGTACTTTATTTTAAATTTCTTTCATTTGGATAGATAAACATTCTAGTCGTATTCATGGTTGTTGACAAAATCAGTTTCAAACTGATGTTGCTTGTATACCTGTCGACTTTCTTCGTTTGAATGTCATAATATATGATAATGTGCACGTAGTTATTTCTTTTCGACTTCAGCTGACATATGGTATAAACAACAAATCTTTAATTTTTTTCTTTTTTGTTACTTTGATTTTGTAATTTTTCATTTTAAATTAATGTCCTTTTGCTTCTGTTCAAGTATTCTTATGTAAATTTTAAAATGTTACTTGCGTGAGTTCTGCTATAAAATTCAAGTGAATCTGTAGCTATTGCATCTGTTAACGGATTTCTGTAATTCAAAATTATTTTTTATACCAATTAAAAAACATCGGATTTTTTTAGGATTACAATATAACTTATATTATATAATGAGTAAGTCATTATTTTATCGATAAACCAAACAAGTAGAAAATAAACACCAATAAAGGTTACACATTTCAGTTACATACATTTTGTAAATTGTGATTACAATACATCCTTGGCACCAATAAAATAAATTTTAATTCTTTTGTGTGCGAAGATATTGGTTGTAAGGATTTAAAAATACAACATATGTACGTCTAAAGTTGTTTTGCTCACTACAAAAGTTTTAACAAACATCAGCGTTGCCACAAAGAAAAATTTTTCCCTACCAATATTCTATCCAAAACCTACCAAAATTATTACAATCCTACCAAAATTTGAATTTAAATAATTATAGATTATACAGTATGAAATTAACGTTTTATTGCTAACATTAACAAAAGAATTTCATATACATATGTATATCACATTTAATGTGTTGAAAAAAGACAACAATTCATTTAAAAAATATAAAAATAAAAGAACATAAACATAGTGCATAAAATGAAAGCTAAAAACATAACAAATTCATCTTTAACATAAAATTAACATAAATAATTTGTTTAAAAATGTTTAATATACTAAATATAGTAAAAATTATATTTATAATATTCAGGTATTATTGAGATCTTTTTTAGCAGACCACACATAATGCGGTTCAGACTTGCATGTAACTTCTTTACAAACCATTATGTTGTTTATTGTGCTTTTATCTAACTTATTTCTTAGTTTGGTTTTTATTATACTTAATTGTGAAAAATTTCGTTCTGCAGCTGCAGAACTATGTGGAAGAGAAAGCAAATTAAAAATAAAATTACATAAATCACCATAATAAAATTCATTTAAACCATTTTAAATGTGCTTACATTCTCCCAAAATTCATTTATGCTAAGTGTTATATCTAAGGATATTTCATATTCAATTGCATAACGCCCCTTCTCTGCTGTAATGGCGGCTCAGAAATTTTTCATCCTAACGCATATCGTGAAAATAAAAGTTATAGCCATCCAAATGAAATTTTTTTCATCCGAAAAAATTACTTTTCGCCAGTCGATTTCGCGATAAGAATAATTTTCAGTATGGTAAACATCAATTTTTACCATTTCCGACGAATTTAAAGGACTCTTTCTTCACATATTGATTTAAATAACACAGCAGTCACAAACTGTGATTTTAATTTTATTTGGTTTTTATAAAGCTTTATTACAAGCGCCTACTGATTTAAGTAAAAATGCACGTGGTTTTATTCTGTTGAACCAAAAAATAAATGAAAAATTTTATACTTAACTACAAAGAAAGTGAAAAAGTACCGTTATAATTCAATTTTATACAATTTTTTGTGTTTAAATTATCATTTACAGTATCAACTATTTTTCTGCAAAAGAAAATTTTTTTATTCAATCTGTATCTGCAATTTATACAGTTTTTTTTACTTTAAAACGTGTTGGTTCTATCCTGATGAACCGCAGTGTATATTTATTTTTTCTTTGGAAAGACCATTTCTGGGTGTTACATCTTCTCTTTCAAAGTCAATTCTTATATTAATTTGTTTTAAATATTCTATATAAAATTGTAGAATATTTGATTTCATTTCCACTATATCTTCCTGATCTAAATTATTTTCCAAAAATACTTCGGCTTTTGTACCTACAAAAACTTTATTTATATCTACATGGTTATTTTTGTCAAGAAAATTAACGTCATGGGATTCGGTTTTATTTAAAAAATTACTCATAATTAATAGAAAATTTGATTTAATATTCGTATAAAGGTATGGAAGTCTAAAGCTTTCTGATTGAAATTCTTTATTTAACGCGTTTATTATTGGTAAAGTATATGGAAATAAGTTAATTTTGGTTCGCATTGAATTTGCTAATTCTGCTGATCGAATGCAATTAACTTCTAATGAACATGAAATAAAATAAAGTCTTAGACTATCCCATTGTTCGATGATTCTAGAAATTATACCTTCTAATGAAAGCCATCTTGTTGAACAAATGCCTAAAATTTTATGTAATTCTTTTTGGACTATGGCACGCTTTAAGACCTAAAAATAAATAATACTCCCAACTTTAAATCTTACAGATATTAATTGTATTTTCCTACCAAAAAATAAATGAAATTTGAACAAACCAACCAAACTACCAGTCGTAGCATTTTTAAATAAAAACTACCAATTTTGGTCCAATTGGAGCAAAACGGCAACGCTGACAAACATACATTCATAATTGGTCATTACAACCCTGCAGTCAAGATTACGACCTAGCCAATATAGATACATATAGTTATGATGATGATTTTATTCTTATGCAGCAATGCAGACACTCAATAAGTTCCCAAATTTTGTCGCAGGGCTTTACAATTTTGCATTTTACGGTTCCTCTCGTAATGAATAGTGTTTCCGTAGTTTTTAAATTTTTCGTCTGCCTCTCTTCCTCGACATCAAACTCCTTTTATGCGATTTGAATGCATGTGGCCATAGAGGTTACCTGTATTAGTGCTAGCACTACGGATTCGACGAAGCTTATTTACTGCGCTGCATATGTCGCTAATTTAACTTTTCGGTCGCGAATGCCATTGCTTTGTCTTAATAGGTCAGTCGTACCAACCTCTCTATTTCCACAACGAAATGCTGAATATATTCACAAGATTACTGCTTTAGGCATGCCACATGCATTCGATGTTGATCCCTTTTCTGTTCTACATCAAACTTTCTTTAAAACGCCGCCATCTTATTGTAATTATTATGCAGTGCTTGGGCACCATTTCTAGAAGTGCTTCTGCTTTACCTTTTAAATCTCAAATGAGTTTTAGAAACTTTTGCTTGCAGTCCGTTAAATGTTGCCCAACAAACAATTTCTGACCGTATAAAAGTCTTTGGAAAAAATTCAATAGTCTGACAGACAGGCGGAAAACCGATACCACTTGTGAAATTCTACTTCAAAGACACGATATAAAAACTATATTGAATCGAATTGTTACTGGCGATGAAAAATTTATTAATTTTCAGAATCCTAAACGAAAAAAAGCCGGGGTTATCCGGGACAATCATAAACTTCGGCTGGAAAACCAGATTGATTCGGCAGGAAGATAGGATCAGAAAGGTGCGCTGTACGAGCTCCTAAAACCTGGTTAAACTGTTAATACTGATCGCTACCGACAACAAAATATCAATATGAACACGGCATAATGCCTGAGATGACTCGGAGAGGTGATTCTGCAATATGACAATGCATCTGCACAGAAAGCAAAACTTGTTCAAAATATATTCAAAGCATTAGGCTCTTCTACAATAATCGAATAATGTTTGTTTTAATCACTGTGCTGGAGCAGCACTTTGATTCCCACCAGCATTTTGAAAATTGGGCGACTAATTGGTTTACTTCAAAAGACGAACACTTTTATTAGTGAGGAACCCAAAAATTTCTTAAAGGATGGAGAAATCTATTGCCAATTTTTGCTATTATTTTCTGTTTTTTTTTAAATATGCTATTATAGTTTGTGCTTTAAGTTAAAGTGTTATTGTCTAAAGCTTTTGACTTAAAATTTACTGGAATATTTGTCAATCACGGTGTTTTGTATTTTAGACTGTGGAACTACTTGTATGTTCGTATCCTGTCTTAATTTCAACCATCATTACCCACTATGTTGATCGATACAAATTATTTTTTTAGCTTTAATAGTTCTTTTATTAAAGAGCAAAACACATACAGAATTTTTTAAATAATTTTTCAATTTCTTTTATTTCAGTTTAAACAATTTGTTTATTTTCTTTTTATTTTTTTGCTCTTTCACTTCACTTGATTTTTGAATTAAAACTAAGCCTAGTTATCTAAAAAATAATTTCAATTAATAGGAAAAATTTAATAAAGAGTTAAAAAATTTAATGTCAACATCGTGGGTAAAATATAAAGAAAGTATTTTCAAATAAAATTAACCTTTTCAGACATCAAATGGAAACGGTTGTGAAAAATTCTCATAATTTTACTGCGAGTTAATTTGAGGCTGCTGATTTAGAATCAAGTTATGTGTAAGTTTTGTCACCTGGAAGCCAGATAATGTCGAATATTTTGGACAAAGTTATCCAGGGGTTCTGTTTCTCATAAATAAAAGAGTAGTTTAGTAAAAAAAATGTAATTATAAGTACAATTGTGTGATAATTTATAAATAATTCGTTTCGCAGTGAACACAGGTATAAACCTTACATTTTTGCTAATAATAAAATCGCGCATTTTACGTCAACCTACATGCGTATTTTCCAAATCCAGCTTCTTTTCGAAAATGGCTAAGGCCTAAAAATTTAAAAGATACATTTATATATTTCTAAAAAAAGAACAGTATTTTATTAACGGTATTAAACATAAAAATCTGTTTACAGCCGTTAGAGCTGCATGACTTCGAAGAGAAGAATCACAATATGTTGGACAAAATTTTTAAAAAGTTATACAAAATTCGTTAAATTTAATTCTTTTTAACGTTTTCAAATTTGATTCTTTCGATGCTTGATATTCCAACTGTTTTCACTATTATTCTATGGTTGGTCTTTTTAAAGCTTCAAACGAAGCACCCACTTATTCTAATCAATGTATACAGTTATCTAAAGAAATATACCATTGTTTGTGAGTTAAGTACATAATAAAATTTAAATAAATAATATTTGTGTAGAAACAGACCAGTTTCACAATTAAATGTGAAAAGATGGAATAATTTTATCGTGCACTATAATAATGCAATAACGTTTTAAATGTTTATTTATACTTACATTGCTTGGTATTCACACACATACACATACTGCGACTAAAATACGGACATTGAAACGAACATTTTAAATGCTAAAAACAATTATTTGCATTTTTACACAGCTGGGTGCCAAAAGTCTATTGTTCCCTCACATAGCAATTCCTTTGTGACAATTGTTTCTCTGCATCCCTCGAGCGGAGAACCCATCATAAAACCGCTCTGACTTGCTACATACACAATTTAAATGCTTTAAGGTAACATGCCTTCATTCACATGATTTAAAGAAAAAGAAATCTGAATTGAAATTTTTGTTAATTTTTTTAAGTATAAGAAATTCCTAGTTGTCACTATTTTAAATAAAAGAAAAATTAATTAAAGTTTAAATGTATTTTAAAAATGGTATTTGTGTGGATAAGATTGGAGATTGACCACGAAAAACGTATGTTGACTTTGGTTTTAGAGATGCGAGAAATTAATAAAGCCTACATAATATAATTGAATAAAATCGATTTTTTTAAATTAAACTTTTAAAACATGTAGTAAAATTAAATTTGTATATACACTGAGCGCCAAAAGTGAGTAAACACCACTGAAATAATTCATTTTCTTAGGATAGCGAGAAAAGCAAATGAGAATAGTCAAAAAAATTTCCAAAAATAAAAACGTTTATTTATTACTTATAAAATGTTACAACAAAAACAACAATTCATGATAAAGGAACTTTTTATACTTAAGAACAAAACTGTTTTATACTTAAGAACAAAAGTGTTGACTCACTTATGGCGCTCAGTGTACATATGTATATACATATATTTATGCATTTGTATATTTAGTTAAGTAGAGGCATCTTAATTCAAACTTTTCAAGTCAATCACATTTTATTACGATTAAATTCTAGAGATTCATGCGTATGCAAAGTTTTTAATTTTAATTAATATAAGCTTAAAAAAATTGTTTTTCTTTTCATATTTTTCGTAAAATAATTACAAAAATTAACAAAAAAAAATTTTAAAGTATCAAGTAATACGATGTTCATATGTGCACCTTTATTGCGTAAATCCCAATAAACGCGCTTATTGAGCTCAATATTTCATATAAAATTTCAAGTAATTATTGCGTAATAAATGCGCAAATTGTTATAATATTGAGTAAAATTTAAAATTCAGTACTGTCATAAGTATGTTCAGTGAGCATATTACAATTATCCGAACACTTTCTGTTGATATTAGACAACTCAAATGTCAAAAAAAAAAATAATGTTCAACCACAACCGAATATTGACTCAATAAAAGTGTATATCTGAACATAGTATAACAATGAACCAAAAAATTATTCTTTGACAATATTGAAAGAATTAGGAATAAAATTAATTAATTACTACTACTTTTGAAACATTTAAATATGCGGCGACATAGCGTGTCTATGTCGAATATGGCGCAGAAAGTTCTTGTGGGCGACGCTCGTCTTTTCCACTTAACTGGTTAAACTACTTTTGGGCGAATATTGAAGTCACAAGTGCAGGTTTAAAGCCAAAAGTCCATACCAAAAAAAACTGTTTTTGCCAAAAAAAAAACAAGTTTGGAGTGTTCGACGAATATAAAAAAAAAATATTTTTGAGTTCTACTCAACAAAACATACAACTGACACTATGCAGTTACTCGGGTACATTTTCACTGTTGCACCGTGTAATTAATAAAAGTTGACTATGCAAGGTCAGAAGTAGCACTCACAACAAAACAGCTATTTTAAGACGTGCAAGTCCTATCTCAGTGGCTTTCACTGTACTTGCTCTTGTTATATGGTATTGCTCTCTGAGAAATAATTTGCGCATAGAACTATGAGAGACATTTTAACTTTGACGTTTAAAGAGCATTATTTGAAATATAAATATGTATGTATTATTTTTTTAAGCTGTTTCTTTTATGTAGCGGTGAAAATATTGTGAAATAGAAACAGAACTGTGAGAAATAAAGAAGACTAATAAATAAGAGTAAATAAACCGGCACTGGAATCATAACAAACGTAATGCTTTTGTATTAGAAAAGCATACATACATATACAACAGAATAATGTAATAAAATATATACATATACTTATATGCATTATTTTGTATATAAATGTTTCATACATATTAAAAGTACAATGTATAACATAAAATCCTGCTCCTATATATCTATCTAATATAAATAAACTCAAGCATACAAATAAACTCTCCATAATGTTAATAAAGAATGAGCGAACACGTGCTTAGTGCTTTATTTATTTATTATTTTAAATTATTGTTTTTGTTGTTAGCATTGATTTCATGTTAATATATAGTGTTTTCACACCGAGTGGTTTTAACGCAAAAGTTGGTTTTAACGTTAAAACCAAAAATAAAACCTGATTTTACCATACAAAATTATTGTGTTAAATCCAAAATAAAACCTTTTTTGAATTGGTTTTAAGTTGGTTTTATGAAATACAACCTTGTTTTGATGTACTAAATCAGAGCTACCAGCTCTGAAAACCTGAAAACAGCTGATAAAAACAAAAACAAATGTAAATAAATAAATAAATGTAAATAATCATTTATTTTGTATTAAAAAGGAAAAATTTGGGATATTTTTAATTTCTTCAATGAAAATTTAAAAAATTTGTAAATATTTTATTATTAATCGAAATGTGTGTTGTTTCTGGTCACAATGAATATAGTTTCTTGTGCGAAAGGTAAGTCAGAAGCTAAATATATCAAGATGAAATAAGGCATATTGCTCATAAAATTTTTTTCTCGCAGTCATAAATGTCATGAATTTAAAACCAATTTTAATAAAACTTGCAGTGTGAACGCAAAATCAGCTGTTTATGGTTTTAATGCTAAAATCAGGTTTTAAATTTTGGTGTGAAAACACTAATAGGTACAGTGGTTCACAGGTTATTTCAATCAGTTTTGCTTTAAGGATATTTATTTTTTTGAAAAAATACCATGTGATTGCGAAATGAAAAAAATGTTTGCAAATTTAATAATAGGATTTAAAAAAAAGATGTTATATTCAGTTACAAATTCAGTCACAAGCACAAGTAGACACATCTATGTATATTTACGTATGTTTATATGTTTATGGTTTTCAGCAGTTAAAGGCATCATTATATGCCATGTTTTTGTATGTATATATATGGCAAAGATTCTCATGTTATTCTTTGTGACTGCCAATTTAATCAAGGTTTATAATTTTCACTCACAAACGTATATGTAAAATATATCAACGGCTTAGAGCTACCGCGAATTTATTTGATTGTGTACTTGGCTTATTGCTATTAGAAATACACAATTTATTACAAAATATTGCCTTGTTTCCTTATGCCAGCTAATGATAGCACATATAATCAAGCACCGACGAATGTTTGTACATGGCAGAGAAATTTAAGTCTTGTTTCTTTGTGTTCTTATTACACCGGAACTGAAGGTCACACACGACATGTAACTGTTTTCCTTTATAGAAGTTTACATTTTCGGTATAAAAAACATGTCGTGTAAGGGTGGCTTAAGTAAACAAGAGGTGTAGTACACACTATCTCAGAATTAAGGTAATATCTTATTATTATTTTGGAATTGATGTGCAGAAATTGGTTGATTTTGCTATGAAACCATAATGGACTTCAATCTCTGATACATTGCTGAGATTTTTTGTACCATATTAAACATTTGGCTGCTTAGAAAGTTTCATATTAGATCTTTCGGAAATATGAAAAGAAATAACTGACAGAAGTTTTTAAATCAAGATTATTTGAACTCAATAACCCTTTATGCTAGAAAACCAACTGTTGTTCATTGAACTTTCTGCTTTTACGCTGTAATGTTCGCTTTTCAAATGATTGAGTTTCTTCTGCTAGGGCTATCGAATTTAGAAGATTTGTACTGCATATTTTTGGTTCTTTGTCGGTATTACGTCTAACACCGCCATTTTCTAACCCCTTCTGTACCAAGTGTTCAATGGAATACCATCTCCTTGAACTCATCGTCATTAATTTGTTTTTCGTAATAATACAGATTCTTTGAATCTTAGAGGAACTAATAGTGTTTTCACACCAAAAGTTAAAACCTGATTTTAGCGTTAAAACCACAAAAAGCTGATTTTGTGTTCACACTGCAAGTTTTCTTAAATCTGGTTTCAACATTTATGACAGTTCAACAACTGTATTTGTTTAAGTAAAAAGAAAGCAAAATTAAGAAATGGATAATAAATTAAATAAATTAAAAATTATTCTAAATATTGTGAAAGAATATTTTAAAATAGTGGATCTATTTGTAAAAAGTGAAGAAGTGTTTGGAAGTCAAGTAGTTTTATATAAAAAATGTAAAAGGATGCTCAGGAAAAAATGCACCTTTTATTAAACCAACAGTGGGTAGTTTTACAATTGCTAATGGAAACACGAGATGTGTGGAGTTTGGTAAGTACATTAAAATGAATTTAATAATACTCTGCTACATTTTTTTTAATAAAATTGTTTAGAATCGAACTGGTGCATTTTGGGAAACAGAGTACAATGAAAATGGTGCAGATTATTTTAAGTTGCATATGCGAATGAGCCGGGACACTTTTATAAATTATGTGTCTTACTAGAATCCTTGGAGAAAAAAGACACTAATTATCGGAAGGCTATTAGTTTGGAGAAACGCATAGCTATTGCCCTGTACGCTTTAGCTTCATCTGCCGAGTATCGTACTATCGCAGTAATTTTTGATGTTGGAACGTCCACAGTTTGCGAAATTTTAACTGAATTTTGTGAAGAGGCAAGAGGGAGAGTACTTCGTCCACTGTATATGAACTATTACCCTCTTGACAGGAATACGATCTTAAGTTCTTTTAACGATTTCTTGCAACTCGGATTTCCTCAATGCTTAAGAGCAATTGGTAATATTGTAATTTGTTCATTTATTTGTTTATCTGCAGATGGATGTCATATTGAAGTTCATCCCAAAGGTAAACATGCCACCGACTATTTTAACTATAAAGGCTGGCATTCTGTTGTGCTTTTTGCATTAGTAGATGCAAAGTATGTATGTATCTTTATAATAATTTTACTTTTGCTTTCCAGTTATAACTTTATGTGCATAAACGTGGGTAGCCGTGGACGATGTAATGATTCTACGATTTATGAAAATTCGACCAACAACTGCATAATACAGCCCTTTTAAAAGAATTGGGCTTACCAATTGGCTCAGTAAATGTTCCTATTGTCGTTTTAGCAGACTCAGCTTTGCGATTGTCAACTTCAGTAATGAAACCTTATCCTTTTCGTACTGATAAAACGGAAAGTCAAAAGCAATTTAACCTTTAACTTATGACGTGGTGGTAAATTTTACACTATCCTTTTTATTTTTCTAATAACTTCTATTTATTGCACCCTTTTAAGCTGATATTGCCAGTACCCTCATATTATACTATGCTTTTATTGACAGTATAGTTTTGTCTTTTGATTGTTACAGCATCGCGGAGATTTATGTGTTTGGGTGTAAAATTTACTACACGTCGTCGTTTGTGGAAATTTTTAATAGAAAATATTTTACTACCACGTAGTTGTTTGTGTGATTTTTATATAGAAAATATTCTACTACCACGTCTAATGTAACGTTAGTAACACATGTAAAAAAATACTATACGTCTCCGTAAGCGTAAGTATTTTTGTAATTTTTGTTTTCACTTTATTTTGAGTTGCTGAGAAGTTTTTAACTTTTTTTGTATTATTGTACAATTAAATAGTGGAAAATGGCACATTAAAAAAATACGGTCTGATTCTCTTCCCCAGCCTGTTATCCAAAAACATACAAAAACGAGCAAATTATGCTATATATGTCCCAATAAATTAAAAAGGCAAACTACACATACATGTTTAGAGTGTAATAAATCACTGTGTATGGGCTGCAGCAAACGGCTATGCATTAATTGTACTAAGAATGAATTTGACGAATAATAATTTTACCTCAAAAGACTGATTGTTATTTTTTTATATATATAAGATATTGAAATGTTCCTTTTTATTTTAATAAGTATATAGCTTAGGCTGTTGAAAATGCCATTTATTGTTTTTGTTTAACCTTAATTTTCTTGATGTACAAGTAAATGATATACCTATTTTTTTGTATGCGTAAATGAAGCTTGTGAAATAAAGTACAATTTTTTTTAAATAAATTTGAATTTGTTTCCTTGTTTTTGTTAAGAATGCGTTTAGAAGCAATCAAATTCGAATAATTTAAGTATAACATTATTATAATATATACACATTAAAAATTATATGAAAATATAATTCGGGTGTATAATTTACACCACCTCTTCATATACGCTAAACAATTTCACGTCATAAGTTAAAGGTTAATTATCGTTAGTATAATTCGCAAAGACGCTAAGTCCACTTTTTTCCAAAATTGAGATTTTAATGCACAACGATAACACTATACCAAATACATATTTTACGACAAAAAAAATGTCAGTATGTAGTATAAAGTTGTAATTTTGTGGTTTGCAAAAACGCTAAGTCCACAAAACTACGAAAAATATTAACAGCACGAATATTAATTATTCTTAATTTTTGATGTAGGTCATTTAAAGAGCTATTTTGTAAAAATAATTGCGTTTAAAAAGTTTACAAATTTTAAAAACTGAAGAAGCCGCAATGTTTTTTGTCTCCTGTAAAATTTGAAAAAAAAGGGACTTAGCGCATTTGCGAATGAGACTAACGTTATGCTTTATCGAAAAGTCGAAGAGTAGTTAAAAATTCTTTTAGACATTTAAAGGGCAGGTATTTAAGCATATTTAAAATTTGTTAAACTTGTTTGAAAAGAAAAAATATTTCTAGATTCTGGCGCATTGGAAAAGGCGTTGATAATCAGATTCCTAATGTCAACAAAATTGTTAAGGCGTGTTCCATACTGCACAATTTCTTAACAAAAGAAAAAGATGAATAGAATGAAATAACAGAAAGAAAACATGGTCCCTTTTACGACAGCAATAAAGAAGGCGAACAAATAAGAAATAAATCACTATTAACAAAATTAAACATGAAATTAAACTAAAAACACAAAATAAACTTAAATAACTCATTTATCCATTTTTTTAAAAAACTAGAATTCCACTAGTTACTTTTTCCGTATTGGCACTTATATTTTGGAATATTTTTATTTTTTCACGTTCCAAAGCCAGAAACTCCTCAGTACACTTTTTATCATCATTAACCGCTTGTTTAAAAGCATTTCCAAACTTTTCAAACATTTCCATGAATTGTTTTCTTTTAGCTCCGCGAGATGAATTCGGTCCTTCGGCATACGGTATCCTCGGTGATATATTATTTAACGATGGCGTCAGCGATTGAGACGTTTCGCTATGCAATACCATTTCCCGCACATCCATATTTTCAATTTGACATTATACTACACATGTATGTATAATAAAAAATTTATTTTCATCTTATTACCTGTTATGCTGTCCTCCGTTATGGCTTCAAGGTTGTGGATAGGCTGCGACCCAATTACTCTGCTGATGCTGTCATACAGAAGCCAATTAGATGGGGATCCCCCAGAAGGCCCAATACAGGATTTGCACTTCCTGCAGAACCAATTTTATTGTTACACATACAAGAATTAAAAATAATTAAAATTTCATTTACTTACAGAAACTTTGTGGTCAAATTAGTTATTTTTGCGTTCCTCTGGTGAAATGTTAAGGCCATTTTTGGCTAATTCAGCAGCCATTTCTTTGTAAATGTGCGAGTTCTTCCTTTTCCTCCTTAAATCTTTCATCTTTTCCTCCCACATTTCTATAAAAACACTTTCCGTCTGCTCTGTCCACAGACTTATTTTTCTTTTAATTTAATTTTTTATTTCTCTATTCATTCTTATAAATATTTAATTTTTTTCACAACCGGCTTTTTATATTTTTGTTTTCATTTTGTTTACTTTTATCAGCTGTTTTTAAGATTTCAGAGCTGGTAGCTCTGGTTTAGTACATTTAGTATTTCAAAACAAGGTTGTATTTCATAAAACCTACTTAAAACCAATTCAAAAAAGGTTTTATTTTGGTTTTAACACAAAATTTTGTATGGTAAAATCAGGTTTTATTTTTAGTTTTAAAGTTAAAACCAACTTTTGCGTTAAAACCACTCGGTGTGAAAACACTATAATGTTTGCCAGGAGAAAACATCTGGGATAATATCAGGACTGGACAGAGAATTTCTTTTGTTGACACCATGCAGCATCCTGGATTGTCAGGGCAACAGGCTTGAAAGATTCAATGTAGGGTTTATGAGGGGTATAATAGTTCGTAAGGCCACAGTACTATGACAGCTCTTCACGACAAAAATAATAATAATTGGACAACGTGAATCCCTCTTAAAAATAATTTAAGTTCTCTATGGATATTAGTATTTATATTTACCATACATTAATTATACATACACATATGGCCAAAAAAATAGGTGTGAACTACATAGCAAACTATATCCGTATATATTTTCGGTTTTATTTATACGTCATAGTTTAGTCAATTATTTTTATTAAATTAATTTATTTTACGTTCTTAAAAGTTAAAAGGAAGGGAAAATAACAGTAAATAATGTTTAAAATAAAGTGAATTCAAAAAAAGACCAGCTTTTGATGTGGACAAAAAAATAGGTGTATACAAAACAACTTAAAATTTAATGAAAAATTTGTACTTAAAAATTGTTTTTCACTAATAAAAACTAAATGATATCATTAATAGCCCGTATAATTGCCAATGTTTTTGAGGACAGCTTCCATTCTTCGAGGCATAGACGAAATTAAATTACGGCAAGTTTCTATTCCAATATTGTACCAAACATGTTGAACGTTTTCCCATAATTGGTCTTTATTACAACAAGGAAGCTTGGAAACTCTTCTTTTTAACTCTTCGCAAAGGTTTTCTATCGGATTCAGGTCGGGGGCCATTCAATAACGTCTATCTTCCTTTGACGAAACCATACACTTACTAACTTTGATGAGTGTTTTGGATCGTTATCCTGTTGAAACTTCCACATCAGAGCCATATTTTCCTCGGCAAAGGGTAGCATGACATTCTCTAGCAAATTTCTGTACACAAATCTTAGATGACTTAAAAGGGTCCCGTTTGGATAGTATGACTATGCGTTTGTCTGTAGTTAATGAAGTTTTTCTATGTCTACCTCGTGTTTCAACGTTATTTTTTTTCTTTTAAAGCGTTGGTTATAAAATTCTCAGACCGATTTAAAACATCTGCAATGATTTTGTAGGTTTTATCTTGCTCGCGAAATTTAAGAACGAGGAGTCTTTCTTCATTACTGCAATGGTGCCCACAACCCATCTTAAAAATTAATTATGTCTGATATAATGTTTTATTTATTTTTAATTAATATTATTTCACTTAATTTCTTCCTTTTTTTAAAAATTTTTTTACAATAAATCAATTTTTAACTAAATTAAATATCACGCACCTATTATTTTGTCCAAGTAAAATTCGCACTTAAAGGAAAAATGCCACACTATTTATCTGAGACAAGCTTATTTTTAATGAAATTCCCCTTTTGTTCTTTCCTCAACAATAATACCAGGCTATTTATTTTGTAATTTTATCATGGTTGTAATTTCTTGCATTTTTTAATAAGCTGAAAGAAAAAAAATGTTTACACCTATTTTTTTGGCCATATGTGTATACATATACACTTGTGGACACACAATTAAGTCACCTATGCAAAATTTTACATTTTTGTAAAAATTAAAAAATTTAAGAAAAGTGGAAACAAAAACAACTTATATTTATTAATTTCATATACTTAATAATTAATTAAAAACAAAAACTTAAATAGTTTTTCATTGTAAAAAATGTTTTGGTACTTAGTTGATATCAGACTTAAAATTTAAGTGGACACATAATTAAGTCATCTGAAGAAAAATTTTGAAAATTTTATTTAATTGCTTTATTTTTCACCCAAACTATTTGGAACCTTTAATATTTTGTGGGGAACCCTTTTTGGCGTATTATTTAGGTACATCTTTGTGGCATTGAGTTGATTAAGTTGCGACACTGCTCAGGACTAATGTTATCCCACTCTGCCTGGAAAAGCTGCCAAAGTGCTTTTTGATGCTGGGTTTTTTGGCTGCAGCTGCTCGTTTTACGATCCCCCAAAGATTTTCAATAGCGTTCAGATCAGGACTTTGAGTTGGCCAATCAAGAACGCTTATTTTTCCTCAGCAAACCAAGCTTTAACTACCCGAGATGTGTTCTTCGGGTCGTTATCATGCTGAAATATCCACGCTAGTGGTAATTCGTTCCCATAATCTTTAGTCAAATTGTTCCGTAGGATCTTCTTATACATTTCCCCAGTCATTTTCCCATCTATTCTTACCAGTGGACCAACGCCGGATGAGGTAAAACAACCCCGAACCATTACTGACGAACCTCCATGCTTTACGGTTTGTTTGGTGTACTTTGGGTATAATTGTGTATTGACAGGACATCTTACATAGGGTCTGCCATCATTTCCAAAGATATTAAACTTGGGCTCATGACTCCATACGACTAATTTCCAAAATTTTGTCGTCTTTATGGAGGTGGGTTTTGGCAAACAGCAAGCGTTGCTGAATATTTTTTTGGACACATTAGGTTTTCTTCTCGCAAAACGTCCATGGAGATTATTTTCAGTCAAGCGTATTCTTACGGTCCTTGCCGATATTTTAACAGCGTGTTCCAACTCAATGCACCATATTATCTGAGTAGATGTGAGGAGTGCGTCAGCTTTACTCATCCTGGCTAAGAAAAATAAGCGTTCTTGATTGGCCAACTTAAAGTCCTGATCTGAACGCTATTGAAAATCTTTGGGGGATCGTAAAACGAGCAGCTGCAGCCAAAAAACCCAGCATCAAAAAGCACTTTGGCAGCTTTTCCAGGCAGAGTGGGATAACATTAGTCCTGAGCAGTGTCGCAACTTAATCAACTCAATGCCACAAAGATGTACCTAAATAATACGCCAAAAAGGGTTCCCCACAAAATATTAAAGGTTCCAAATAGTTTGGGTGAAAAATAAAGCAATTAAATAAAATTTTCTAAATTTTTCTTCAGATGACTTAATTATGTGTCCACTTAAATTTTAAGTCTGATATCAACTAAGTACCAAAACATTTTTTACAATGAAAAACTATTTAAGTTTTTGTTTTTAATTAATTATTAAGTATATGAAATTAATAAATATAAGTTGTTTTTGTTTCCACTTTTCTTAAATTTTTTAATTTTTACAAAAATGTAAAATTTTGCATAGGTGACTTAATTGTGTGTCCACAAGTGTATGTATGCATGTACATACTTAGGATTTCATTACATTTTAATTTTCAAATCTTTGATTGTAAACATGAAATTTGCTTCTAATATCGCATTCGATATATAAAAACACGAGCATATTTTTCCTGCATTATATCGTTTGTTTTTGAGAATCTAAGTTCCATCTGTAAAAGATTTCTTATTAATCGCACTAAAGAAGAAAACAAAATTCAAAATTAATTAAAATATTTGTTACATTTAATGTAAGTACATACGTTAAAATACATTGTTTAGTTACGAATTAGCTAGAAAACGACTTAAATGAAACAATTTTATATAAAATATGGCTTAAATATTTAACACATGATAAAATTAATGAACGAATTAACCAAAACTAGAGTCTCTATAACATCGAAAACTGAACGGAATCGGAAACTGTTTTTATTTTGCGATGATTTGGTAGTTGATGTGTATCATAGTTCAGCGATAGAACCCAAGATTATGATATAATTTTCCTTGTAATGAAGTAATTTGTGTTTAGTCGATTTGTTCCTAATCTACTTTTGTGACTAAGCCCAGTTCTGGTCCACGTAGTCAAAATTTAATTTAAAATAAACAGAAAATGTAGAAATAATTTAAAATAAATGAAATTCAAATTAATTGTGCAGTTGCCAGGTTCTACAACTGCGTATATGTGATATTTGTTATATTGCTTATACGATGCAGTGCTGCATATTAACATTTTTCTGCATTGAAAACTCTACTTATAAAGAAATTGTTTCAAACATACACATACTTCAAGAAGAACTTAAGATGTAGTAGTTTCAAAAATCTGTTAAATTCCCTGTTAATTAAAGTAATTGAAATTAATTGCATAGACATAGGATTAATCTTGTCCGATGATAAAGACTAATTATTGTATCAGTGCGTTCGATATAAATTACATTTAGATGGGTTTCGTCCCGGCTTTAGCACTATAATGTTCCTATCCATTCTCAATTATACTTTTGGCTTTTGATTAGTGCTGTTACTTTTGTCAGTAAAAACGTTACTAATGGCTTTTGGACTTACCCTATTAGCATTTGTACACACTGTACAATAATGTTCGCGATGAGAAGGGCTCATCAATATTTTTTAACACCCGCAAAAAGGGATTCGTCAGATTTTTTTTACACAAATTAGACGCACTTGCACTTGCACTATCTTGGTGGTACCGCTGTTAAGCGATTTTACAAAAACTTAGTTAACTAATACAACACGAATACTAAACAACCTTTACTCATCGGTTTACAAATACAGTATTAGTTAATTGTAAAATTAATTATTCAGTTATTTCATAAAAAAATTGCTTTGCGACAATAATCGTTTCTGATTAATGGCCTGCAGTAAAACACATTTGCAAAGTTTGTTGCTTTGTTTTTCACTGTAAGTTTTTAACATCAAATATACTCAGCAAGATTCGTCATTTCAGCCCACAGTGATTATATGTTTCATAAATTTAAGTCCATTTTATTTATTTTATTATAATAATTTTTATTAAGTAGGGCACTTGTTTAAAATTTTAGGATAGTTTTCTAGCAACATATGTATGCAATAGGAACAGAGAACGTATCCCACTTCATTTGCCTACCATTGATCTTCCGGAATAATTTCCAACTTAACACGTTGATAACTCGCAGACTGCGTTCCCTTCTAGGAAGCCAACTACGAGTTATCTCGTATTCACTAAACTAATTTCTCCCATAAAAAACATCATTTTTGCTTTTTGATGATACCTATGATCTAAAAATAGAGTTTTTAGTAATATAATGTGAAAAAATCAAATTGTCTTTTTTGGCCAGTTTTCTGAAAATTGCCGCGGCAGTCAACGTGTTAATTGTATGAGTGTAATAAGTTAATGCTAAGCTCTGATGCTGAATGTCAAGACATATTAATGTAAACTGAAGCTGTGGAACATCGCTTAGGGCTATTATTACAACTTGCCGTTAAAGTGGGGTTTAGTAAAAGGTAACTTTAGCAAAAGTGAACTTTAAATTCACCTTTAACTTTTTTTTCGTTATTACAACCTAAAGATAAAATAAAGTCAACTTTTTCAAAAATATGGCAGTGCCCGAGCTATGTCGTTAACATTGCTCAATTTAAAGCCTACTTTACACGGTCCCACAAGTAATATGATCTGTCAAAATTTTGTGTAGAAGAGTACGGATGTGATCGTCTAAACGTACTATGTAATGAAACCATCACACATTGAAAGAAAATACGGATGAAAAGTTTGACAGTCGTATGGCTCTCTTAATTTTTTGAAATGATTCAAAAAACAAGCAAGTCGCATTAGATCAGGGATGAATTTTTATGTAAACACATAGAAAAAATGTGTAACAGCTGTTTTCATTTTACTTTGTTATTGTCTTATACCGATCATGTAAACGCAAAAAATATAAATCATACGACTTTTATTCTCTTTTTTGTCATACGGATGGAATTTCATCTTACTTTTTCATTAGACTTTACGTAAGTAAAGTATTACCGTGTGAAGTGGGCTTAAACAAGTTTTCTTAAATCTAAGTGGCAACGACGACCTCCTATAGTTTTTGTGTTTGCTCATTTTGTTTATATTTGAAGTTGCCATATTGAAAATAATATGTATATTTGGCAAGTTCAAACATAAACCTAACTTTAAAAGTTACAGGTAGGATGATCTTCTCTTTAGCTTAACGCTCACTTCTACCTTATTGTCCACTTATAATAATGAAAAACAAATTATCTGCCTTTTAAAATCCAGCCTTTAGTTAAAGGCAAGTTGTAATAATGGCCCTTCATATGGTATTAAACCTAGACAATATATGTGTTCATGTTGACTTTGTTGTCATTCCTTCTTTTCCCATTGCACCATTCGTTTATAAATATAATGTACACTTGACTCGAAAGAATTTTTTAGAGTTCCAAAGATATAAATGAAATTTTTTATACGTCATAAATAATACGTACGACTAATAATTTTCTTTCCTCAAAAGACAGTATTTAGCGATTAAATTGAAAGAAATAAAGTATTTTTTAAGTATTAGAGAGTAGTCGAACCTACAAAAATTAATGTTTTAATTTACTTCTGACATATTGTGTTTAATGACTGGACTAGAGAATATTTCTCTCCTATTTATTTTATTTTGTTTTATTTAATTTAATTTTTAAGAACAAAATATAAGCTATTTTAAAATCTAAAATCTTTCTAGTATCAGTCATAGAATTTAGAACAAGAAAGAAATAAAAAAAAAAAATAAATTCAATAACATCCGTTTTAATCTTATTCAATGGGATATTATCACAGATGTTGACAACATTAACACTCCGTATTCACCAGTGAAAATATGAACTTAAAATTCGTTCTTTACCTTGCTGTTACATACAAACAAACAGAATGAGTTTTTGAGAATGTTACAAATACTATAGAAAATCACAACAACGACTATGACACTGTTATGGCATTTTCCTCTTAATTTTACCACACGCAAACAAAGAGAGCACGGTTAACCAACTCAGTATGCTATAAATCTGATTTCCCCTTGGAATATTCACCATTAATACAGAACTTTACAATTCACCACACCATATGCATCCTTCATAATACAAATTATTTCTGTATCGTCAGTCATCCTTGCTTCATCGTCAATATTCGGTTATCAAAACTTCAAGTCAAATCCAAGATATTCAATTTAAGAAAATAACGAATAAATTTAATTATCGACAATAAATAGGAAAAGATTCAATTAAAAAACGCACGTTGAATTTACAATACGGACTACTAATTTTCATTCGAAGCAAATATTGCGTCTTTAATCCACCGAAATGAAAACAAGAATAATAATTTTGTGATCGAAACACAAAATAGCTTAGAAAAAATGGACTTAACCTATTAAGTTTTGATCATTATTTGAAATAATAATTTATTTTTTAATAGTATTCTCTGTAATGGTGTTTTTATACCAAAATTTAAAACCTGATTTTAGCATTAAAACCTGATTTTGCGCTCACACTGCAAGTTTTCTTAAATCTGGTTTTAAATTCATCACATTTATGACTTCGCAACAGCTGTGTTTCTTTTGATTTTGTCTTTATTTGTTTATTTATGTTTTGTTAGTTTTCGGGGTGGGTTTTTATTATTTTATTCTGGTAGAAGTTGATGATGTGTTGGTAGAATAATTTTGAAAGGAGATGAACCATTTTATTACGGAAACGTAATTCATTACTTTGATTTGGTGACACCTTTCATCGATCGTCACTAACTTAGCATTTAACCAAATTAGAGGTATATTCACAAATTCCTGAAACAAAAAGTTATGAGTATATATTTTAACTTTTTCATTCAAGAAATTAATAAATACTGGTAATATACACAAAGTTCTGCGAGAAAAAATTTTATGAGCAATATGTCTTATTTTATCTTGATATATTTAGCTTCTTACTTACCTTTTGTACAAGAAACTATATTCATTGTAACCAAAAATCACACACATATCGATTAATAATTAAATATTTACAAATTTTTATAGAAGAAATTAAAAAATATTCAAAATTAAATAAATGTTTATTTATATTTATTTATTTATTTACAGCTGTTTTTATTTTTATTTTGTTTTTCAGCTGTTTTCAACATTTCTAGTACATCGAAAACAAGTTGTATTTCATAAAACCTATTTAAAACCAATTAAATATTATTTTTTATTTATGGTTTTAACGTTAAAACCAACTTTTGCGTTAAAACCACTCAATGCGAAAACACTATAAAACAAAAACTTTTCGAGGTTGAACTCCACAAATATAATCAAGGTTAAGGCGTTAATAGAGAATAAACAGAACGCTTTAAAAATTTATCGACGTTGATTGACTTAAAGTTAACATATTTATTCAGACTGTTTACTGTTTTCACTTATAAATTTATCACTCCTTTAATTTTTTGTAATCTTTTAGCAAACTGAGGAATAAATATTCAAAACAATTCTATGTAAAGGATTTTCATTAAATAAATACGACTAAGAGAACACAAACTAGAGAGTACTCAAATGCCGGTATATAAAACGTAATCAAACCAACAAATTATTACACAATATATACAAACATGAACAGAAATTATGTACTTATGTATGTGAGTACATACAATGGAGTACAAAAATTATTACACAATATATAACATAAAAAAATATTATGGAAAGAGGAGAGAGAAACACGTGTTCAATGATAATGACCTACATTTTGCGTAATTAAATTTTGAATCGTTTTCATGCAGCATCTCACTGTTCTATTTTATACTGCTAGTGTTACGGTGTTAAAACTTATATTAGTTTCATGTCGTTTCTATTTTTGGATCCAATCGCGGTTTCTGTATACATTTAAAAATTTTGGGATCTCACAAGTAGAGTTATGAGGTCTAATTCTATACAGATAATTGTGACATTGAGAGAAAATAGAAATTCTACCGAAATATTACATATATAATTGGTCATTACAACCCTTCAGTCAGGATTACAACTCCGAACGACAGAAATTAATAAATTAATAGTTTTAATGCCCGCTTTTTAAAATATAGGATAATCCAAAATTTGTTAAGATGGCAACTTAAAGTATTTAATTGTATTACGTTTGAAATGTAAGGCAAAGTGAACGAAAGAGAGTGACTGCCTTTCGATCGGCTAAAATTTCTTACGACATCGCAAGCCTGGTGTTAACCATAAAAACAGTTTTGTCTTAATAATCGACCAAAATTTCATATATTATGTACAAAATGTTTGAAATTGTATGTTATCACCATTGTTGAGGAATTTTTTGTGAAGTACAAAACATCAACAAAACAAAAACATTGTAAGCAGTAACCCTACAAGAAATTAATGACCGAAACTAACACAAACAAAACTTACTTACTACTACACATGTAGTTTTTATTTGACTTTTTAAGCTACAGAGTTGTATTTGTTAATATTTATAAATTTTATATATTAATATGCTTGAATTCAAATTGACAACATTTTTATTCCTGGATGTATTTTTTAATATATTTTAGAATTTAAAATTTAGATTTATAAATATAAATTGCTTTTTATAATTTATTCATAGATTTATGATTGTAAATTTTATACTCGTATATTTATTATATGTAAATATTGTTTAAAAAAAAGTTATGCAAAACAGAATCGAATTTAACAAAATAATTGCTTTGATTTAATGGTTTTCCGACTTTAAAAATAAATGGCCATAGTTCCAGAAGACATAAAACCATTCGCATATTATGACAACATAAACTTTTTAGTTTAATTTTTTTCTTGTTGTTTGTTCAATTCGTTCGCTATTTCATCTGCTTTGATATTTGTTTTCCGCTTCTCTGGGTTCTAAAATTTAAATTTTCACTAAATAAATACTAAAACTTGTGTCACCAAAAATAAACGCATCATACGAGCGCTAGACTACGCCGTCGTGCAGCCATGTCAGTTGTATGTGTACCTATCCCAAATTTCTGTGTCTGCATATGAATTTCTGAACCAATTTTTTTTGTTCGTTTTCTTAGTTTCTATATTCAATTCCCTTTTAATTTGTTTATATCAAAGTTTGTATGTGCACGTAAAATATGGACGAACTAAAATAAGTTAATGAAAAAAGATTTAAATTTGAATATTTTATCTGCGCATATGAACCTGTGTCTGGCTAGCTAGGAATGCTATCATATGTATAAAAGGCAATGTATCTTATACGATAAGTAGGTTTTATGCCAGTACAGTCTTTAAATTTTTTTAAAAGCATGTTATGATACGAAAAATTTAATTAATGTACATACATACAAATAATAATGTACAAACACATATAAATTGTTAGTTCAGAATTATTTTATACAACAGTGAACACAAAGTGTTTCCGTGGTGCTATGATTCTCTTCCGTTTATATGATAGTATTTGTCTGGAGTTTTAAACTTTAAACAAGCATCTTGGAGGTTGCTTGTTTTTTATTTTCATCTAAACGGCTTTTTGAAGCCATAAGAGATTTTTTCTTGTAAATATTTTTGTATTAAATTATGTACAATACATATTAAAAGACCGAAACCAAACCACGACTCATTTAATAAAGAATAAAAGTTTTCTGGGACATATTGTACTCTTGATACTGTTGTTTATCGAAAAGGATGTGCACTTAACAGATACCAATGGGGAACATGGTCATAAAGTCATGCAATTAATTTCGTTCCTCCTGTTTAATTTGTTTTTATTTTTCTACTTACTTGCAGCATGCGACCAACAATATTTATTTTAATCTGACTGAAAAATTTTCATATTTCGATGTTCGCTATCGTTTTTTAATTTTATTAAATAAATACGTATAATCTTTACTAATTAAAGCATTTCATTTCAATAGTTGGTCACGTTGTCGAACACCACTGTATTATAGAGCGCAATTAAAACTTAAAAAATTCCTCAAAATTGCAGTAATTTTTGGGAAAGATGAGCACAGGGAAAATCATTGTAAATCGACATTTTTTAGCAACGCAATCTGCTTATGGGATAAAAATATTTAAAATTGTTCTGTGGTTGTACAGTTTCTAGAGATATTGTTAAGCTGACGATAATGAAAAGAGATCTTCAAACGTTCTGCCACCCAAAAATCGATCCCGTCTGTTTTGTTCCGTTTCCTCCACATCGTGGTAGCTTCTGCAGTGATCCTGGTGGGACAGACCGAGCTTGTCAGCGAGTGGCAATAGTGCAGTGTTGCATTACAATACCTGTTATAATGCGAACCGCTCCTTGTTTTTCCTGTTGGATAGAACAGTTTTGAAATCCGACAAGCAGGTATTTTGGACCACTTATGATTTGTTGTATTTCATGCTGCTTTTGCAATTTAAAGAAGTATTCATATATCCTCTCTATCGTCTCTTTCTTAGACATGTCCGATACCTTTCGTACCAGTTTGTTTAGGTTTCCTTCTATGCCACAGTGGTCGGAAACCTGTGAAGGCGGCTGTTGTGTCGATGTATACGGTATGAAGTCTATGTAACTCTTGACGCACTTTGATCGCTTGACTGTGCGCATAGGAATTGAAACTTTTTTAGGAATTGAAAATTACCTTATATACAACCCAGTCCCTGTCCTCCTTTGTCCGTTTGGCCCTATTGAAGAGTTTTCTCGATTCTTTCCTAAGCTCCGATAACCCCACACGTTCTTGGCGATGGCGGCTAAGATCCTCAATAAGTTGATGGACGGGTTCTTCAATGTGTGCGACATTAACTGTTACCGTCCCCACAAAGGGAGGTAGCTGGTCGATTAGCATTTCAAAACTGTCTTAGTTCACACTGCTGGGATTCAATTAAGCAAAAGATATGATTGTGAGATGTCAATGCTAAAGGATGTTCGATAGTGTTGCGAAAAAGAACACTTTGTAAAAACCCAGCAGTTTGTGACCCTTACACCTATGCGTTCAACACTTACGTCAGATCTACCACCTGTATAATAACAATAATAAGTTTAAAGTTAAGAATAAAAGCGAAAATGCTGTCAACACAGCAGAGTGTACAACAGGAATAAACAAAAAAAAAGAAAGTGTTTCTGCTTTGTATTCTTGATTTCGAAGCATATTTTTGATCACTTTCCCTTTGTTTGCCAGAAATCTTTGCTCAATTTTGGTTAAAAGTAGTCTCCACAACCACCCATACCTTTACATACAGTCCACAGTTCAACAGTACCTATGTAGACACTACACAGGTATTCCTTACATATGAAAGGAAATTTAAACTACATGGAACACATGCAAAACAGTACATTTAGCGTAAGCCAAATACTGAGTTTTTGCCTTACAATACTCAGGCTACTTTCAAGCATGTGGGAGTGTCGGCACTGGTGGCGGGATGTATAACATAGCAAGATATATTTTGGTAGTATCTCGCATTTTTCCCACAATATCTACAACATGTCACTGGAAAATCTTCTGAAATATCGTAGTATTTTCCTACATGAGATTATCTATCTAAAGGAACCAAATTATCTAAAAAAATTGGAGCTTGGTGTTTACCAAATTATCTATTTAGATAAATATTTAGATATCTATCTAAAATCCGTATTAAATTCGAAGTTCCTGCAATTATCCTATTATCAAAAACAAAATGCAAAGTACTAAGATATACTCTCCCTTAATAAGTACAGTGGCTCAAAGGTATGAGATTATTCAAATGTCGATTTTTCCACTTCAATGGAAATATTTCAAAAAAATTTTTATGGGAAATTATAGATAATTAAAAAAGTATGTATGTAAGTATTAAAAAAAAAACAATGTATAAATAATATTTTTAAAACAAAAAAGTAAAAAAATTATTAACGAATTTCATGTCAAAAGCATAATTGGACATTCAAATAAAAGGCACTGTTTTAACACTTGGGATCTAAACTTTTTGCTATCATTACTGCCCCCAAACATAAAAACATCGACTACACGAGATAGACATAAAATTCCGGGGTTATGTTGTTCCATTGTCGCCTAATTACTTCTTTCAACTGCTTCACTGTAATGATACTAGATTTATAAAGCTTAAGCTGAAGTTTATCCCAAACAGGCTCAATAATGTTGAGATCAGGTGCCTGTGCCAGTGTATTAAGTAGTTTTGAACAATTATGCACAGTTTCGCAACGTGCTCGTATTGTTGTCCTGGTAGACAGAAATGTGTCCAATATATTTAATTTATCGCCATTTTACTTCATATTCTGTTTTAAAATGCCCAAATGAACATACCCTACTCTTGCACTACAAACACATTATTATTATTATTTATTTGTTTATTGGTTAAATCCAGTACAGCAAGTATATAATCGTATTTAATAGTACTATTTATATAATGTTATAATGATTCAGTTCATCTGCTTATATATAAAAATGAATGTATGTTTATTTGTTTGTGGGTTTGTTTGTTTGTTTCAAGTCTATAGACGGCTAAACGGCTGGACCGATTTTCTTGAAAAAAGAATGTTTGTTTGTATGTACCTTATAGAATCGTAAACTATGCATTTGATCACGTTATGATCTTTAGCAATGTTGTTGCGCATGAGCCGACGAAAGTTTCTAAGTGCCACTGAAAATTACTCAAAATGATTTAAATCGTAAACTGTGCATTCTTTAATAAAATTGTTGCGCATGAGTCGACGGAGGTTGGTGTGATTAATTTCCGATGGATGGCGTCACTGAAAATTATTCAAAATGAATGACAAGCAATTGGTCGAACTACAGCTCAAGCTCGGAAGAAAAGAGCATTACGAGCCTCAGAATCAGACGAGCGTTGAGACTGGAAAATATTCGAGTATATGCCGCTGAGACCCGTTCGCTTGAATCACTTGAACAACGACAAGTGAGATTAGAAACTGATCGAATGCGTACTACTCAGGCCCGTTCGTCTTTATCATCTGGACAACGGGAAAAAAAATCCATAAAATGATTAAAAATTAATTGGACATTTGTGTAATATCTTTCCTTCAAATTTATTTTAGTTGGTGGCGCAGCAACACGCGCATAGTACAGCTAGTTTTATATATTTAAGCTTCATAAAAAAGCAAAAATTATATTAATTAAATTTAAGTTAGCCTTGCAAATGGAGAATTCTAAAGAAAAGGAAAGTGTGTTGAAATTACTGTTTGAAATTACATTACATTTTCAATTGAATATCTGGTGGAAGTACCTTTCAGACACCTGTGTCCTGTACCTTATGGCATTTTTCCTGCAGCTTCTGTTAGTTCTAGAAAATGAGAGCTGGGTATTTACCAAATAATCTATTTAGATAAATATTTAAATATCTATTTAGATATTAATTGATCGTAATTGTCAGTTGATTCTTAAAATATTAATAACGTCTGTTTTTCCTTAATATTTTTTATTAATTATATTAATTAATTTAATTAATTAAATTATAATTTAATCTTAAAATGGGACATTTGAAATAATGACCGCGAAGACCAAACCTTTGCCGAATTGAAATAGACCGAACGAACAGGATTCTGATTATCAACTAAATTGATTTTCAATAATATTTCCTTAATACTTGTTTGGAGGGCTCAATTCAAACACATAAATTTGAACTGTACTAATTTTGATTTTAAGTTCTTACTTTTAAGCACATGGAACTTGAACGTAATGGCATGCAATAATTAAAACAATTGAGTTTTTACTACTGCGCGAAAATTTAAATTTTATTGAGTTTTTATACAAAATCTATAATAACAATAATGCTGATACAATTCAAATTTAATTTTCTTGTTGCTGATATTGCATTTCTTACGTAACTACTTTTTTTGTGAAATTAATAAGTTCATTGGCTGTGTGACCATGAACAACAAGAAAAAAAAGAATGCAAAGAAATTAATGTAAGCAAAACAAAAAATAGTTTTACTGCCAAATGAAACTTAATTCCAAATTTTGTCAACATAAATAATTAAATAAAATGTACTTATAAATTTACACTGTAATAAAATAATTTTCGTCAACTTAAAATATGCAATAAAATAAAATGAAATAAAATAAGATAAACTAAAATAAAATAAAATATATTTATTGGCTTTAACAGAACTGAATAATAAAATTACCGCCTTTTACAATAATTCCATAATTAAGTAAATAATGCAGTAGAAGATAGTGTAAGTAATATGGTATGCTCTATACTGTCCACAAAAAATACGTTTTTGATGCGATTCAGTAGACGCTCCTAATGATTACTTACGTCATTACTTTAAATTATTTTGTTATTAAAGTTGCTATTGTCCTTAGTTTCCATAAAAGCAGCATCATTGATACTTCAACTTAACAAAGTAACAAGGCAGGTAATAAACAACTTATGCTAGAGCATCAAATATCTTCAGAAAAAGGGTTTGAATAATTGCTGAATGAAAACGGATTAGAACGGATTACTGAATGGAAAACAAACAACAGTTGAAAACAAAAACATTAAAACACACACACACGAATAAAAACTAGAAGTGTAAACAGCTTAACAGAATGTTAAAAAACTCTTTCAAGAGTCGATTAACATAAACTAGCCTCTGGAGAGTCGATTGTTGTTATATTTTTTTTCTTCCTTTTGCTTTAATTAACTCTCAAAGGTTAAACAACAATAAAATTAAACTTCGTTGTTTTAAACACCAACCGACTCACTAAAAGTGGTGGCATCTTGAGAGCGATAACACCATTACGTAATTATTTTATTGGGAATATAACGAATAGTTTAAATAGACCCAACATTATGATTGAAAAACTTTTCTTATCAGGTGATATTAATAATTAAAGAAGTATCCATTGGAATTGTTCATGAATAATTTATTTGATTGAAACAAAGTCTTTAGCTTTTGTTTCTATTACAGTTTATTTTGCTTTTTACAATTAAAATTTAATTCCATAATTAATAAATTTTAATTGAGTAGGTGGCAGGAATAAAATATTCGCATCGCTGGATACTGTACGGATAATTTTTTGAGTTTGGTTTCTGAAGTATTTTTTTAATTTTGTTAGTTCAATAAAATTTATTTCTGTTTTAACCTTTATGTGTTTGTATTTGTGTAATATGCCTGTTGCACTTTTTAAAAATCAAGAACTCATTTTCATTGGATATATATTTTCCGAACTACATTAAATTATATTTTCAATAGTTTAGTGTACGGGCAATTGTTTGAGTCAATGTATATACATATGTATGTAAGTTCTACTCTTATCCTAAAATGGTTAATATTTTGTAGAGATTCCGGTATTGTTAAAAACTATAGTGCGTCTCGCATTTATAAGGTCACTTCTATTTTTCAAATATCTCTTAAAATATAACTTTAATCGACTAAGTTCCGTGTACTTTTAAGGAATACTGTATGTATAAATTTTTTGATTGTTGTTGTGAGATTTATGGTGCATAATCAATACTTCATTGCTGCATAATTATTATATTCAGTATAAAGAAGTGAAAAAATTATTCTAATAATTATTCTAATATTTTTTTTTGTTAATTTACTTACGTTTAGATAAAATTAAACCAAATATGCTATTTTTCATACTGCGGATAAAATTTTTTGTAGTATTTTCATCAATTTTACTTCTAACATCACAAAGCGTCGACCTCTTCAAATCATATGTCGTTGACATCCAGTTCATCCAATTTAGGCCAATAGAAGTTGATAACCATTGACCTACAGAAATGATTCATTACAGCGATGATCCGGGTGAAGCCAGCAGCCGAAATCCCCACCCTCGGTATGCATTGGATTACATATGGATTGGTATCGTAGTAAAAGAAATTGTAGACATGGTTTTAATTGGTTATGCAAACGATCTGAAATGTCACCAGGCTGTAAATCTTATAAGTTAATGGTAATGGAATTTTTGCGTTTTACCAAGCGATTCTTTCTTTATCCAAGAGGGGCCATTCTTTTGATGATGATGTTTAACAATCAACTCTTTGACGTCAATACGAATTTTTGAGGGTTTTTTTCTATTGGCAGTTAGTTTGATGTTAGTTTTTATATTCCATCAAACCGAATAACTTCAATATACATCTCAAAAATTGTTATGCTAGAGGGTGGTACATTTGTCTACATTTTGGTACATTTTTTTGTTCCATTTGTTTTTGTGGTAACTGTTTAAACTGTCCAAAATAGTTGCTGTCTCAGCTATTTATGGCTTTTTATCATCTTTGGAAAAAATTTTGGGTGATTTTTTCAACAGCAGGGTTTACGGACAATTGTTTTGAGTCGCTGTACGTTGTATGGAATTTTGTTTTTAAAATATTTTTAAAGGGTAGATGTTGAAAATTTTCTTCGTTTTTTAAAGGGGTTTTGTAAATTCGCATTATTTTTAAGCTTCCAACATAACGTTGGGTCGCACCAATGTGAGCGGGTAAATGCCCTCAGTACATTATTCTGTACATGGAGCCTTTGATTGTTTCTTAAAAAAAAACGTAAATATAAAAAACAATATCCAAATTTTATATTTCGTTACGAATTGCAATCCTGTTTCTGATATACAGAAAAGCTATGTTTGTATAGAACAAATAAACTATCTACGTACGTTTGCATGTACATATGTATGAAAGGAATAATATGATTACATTTTTGTTTTGCAGGTTTTATGTTGCCTATATATTCCATTCGCCATACACATATTTGGACTCCACTGCAAGCGCCCAAAGGACTTTGTTAAAGTATAGTCCTATGCTTGTGTACTTGATCCTCATGTATATACATCGCATATCCACACCTCTAAAGCAAAATTGATTAATGAATATATTTTCTTTCACAGTACATATATCTGCATGTATATCAGAATTATTTTTACTTTATGCATTTATATGATAGTGTTTATAAACAAAAGTGAATGTTATGCTAGTGCTGACGAGTTTAAATCTTGGCGTTATTCTTTCGTATTCAGTAAAGGTCAGTTTAGACTAGAAGAGTTTCGTACGACATGTGAAGATTTTTTGTAGAAGAAAGCCAATAATATCGTGTAATGTGAGTAATTGAAGTCACCGTAGTCGAGTATGTAGTGTGTTGGCTTATTAGACGTAAAGTCAGTGTTCGAGACCCATCAAAACAAATTCAAAAAGGATTTCTTCGCGACTTCCTCTCAGCAGGTTTCTGGCGAAAACTCTGAGAGTAAATAAAATTGCCAGGTAAAAAGTTTCTCAAAAATCTGTCGTTCGGAGTCGACTTTAAACTGTAGGTCCCACCACTCATGTATAAAAAAATTAACATTCACAACATAAGTGGTGTGAGAAACTAAGACGTTGTACAATGGGTTAATTCGACCTCCGGGTACTGTACTTGTCTTAATTGATAAGTACACGTCCTCTAACCTAACATAACTTAACATTTCATAAGCGCTCCACCTAGAGAAACCCTAGAGTACCGTAGGCCCTTCAAACGAATAAAAAGTGCTGAATAAATACACTTACGTTGTTTAATTCAAATTTAAAGATAGGAAGCGCCTAAAAAATACTTAAAATTCAATTTACCGTTATATTTGTTTTTAACTTGTTTGATTTTTCGGATATATTCTGACCGCTGTACAAAATATATACAATGATTTCTATTTCAAAAGGTCGTCAACGTGTATTTTTAACGCAGTCAAAAAGCAATCAGGCATCGGATTTATAGTTGATGCATGTTTGGTTACTTTGCATATCTACATTGTTTATATACAGTAGTAGAACTGGATACAAACTTTGTATTGATACATTTTGGAAGGCATCCAAACTGTATGTAGTAGTATATACAAAAACATTCTCTTGACCCACAATTTGGACTTCCTTGCAGTACTTCACATATATAAAAAATATTAATATGTACACAGAAGATAATAATAATTATCATGAACGTCAAAATAAAACGATTCTTGCTATGTCAAAACATTTTCTTGACAAACTGTTTATGAAATCCCTTTTCTTTGTTTTGTTAGGTAATAAGGATGAATGACCACTTGAATGGCCTACAGTGTGTCGAATACTGATAATCGGTCTGCTGGTAGTTTTCTCATTAATTATGAGGAACATGTGATGAAATTACGTTGTGATATACAATCACTGTCGCAATTCATGTTAAATACTCAATATCAAGACATACATATATATGTATTTAGGTGTTATGAAAAGGAAACAATAAACAAATAAAGAACGATTGACAGGATTATGCCAGAAATAGAAAGAATTCATGATTAAACATACGGATATTGCTCATTTGTGTGATGTCACTTAGGCAATAACATTAAACCAAAACAACCATTGTTTGTCACATGGATGAGAAGGTTGAGCTTAACGTATTTGTACAAAAGAACTACAATTTATGTACATAGATTAACTCCAATATAACGATCATAGGTTAGGTTAGAGGACGTGTACTTATCAATTAAGACAAGTACAGTACCCGGAGGTCGAATTGACCCATTGTACAACGTCTTAGTTTCTCACACCACTTATGTTTTGTGTGTTAATTTTTTATACATGAGTGGTGGGACCTACAGTTTAAAGTCGACTCCGAACGACAGATTTTTGAGAAACTTTTTTTCATGGCAATTTATTTACTCTCAGAGTTATTGCTAGAAATCTGCCGAGAGGAAGTCGCCGAAGAAATACTTCTTCTATTTCGTCTTGAGGTCTGGTCTGGGACTCGAACCCTGGCTTTACGTCTAATAAGCCAACACACTACCTACTAGTCTACGGCGACTTCTATGAAATGCTAAATTTTGCATCTCTAATGCATAAATCTGACCGAATTTTACCGGTGGCAAAAATGAGGTATTTCATCGCTAGTTCACATCACCTCAATGTGAAATGACCTGCCCTCAAATCGCTCGTGCAAAATATTCAAAATATCAAGAGCAGTGTGAAGCACAGCGCTGTCATCATCGGCTTTTAATTTCCCTCGTTTACAGTGATTCCCTGGAACTCCCAAAGAAATATGGACCGCCACCAAAATCCACTTCAAACTGTGACCTTTTCGGAATGCGTTGGACGGTCTTAGTATCATTCAAAATTTAACAATTTTGTTTGTTCTCGTACCTATTCAGAAATGGGCCTCATTGCGAAGATAATTTTTTCTTGGAAATTAGAGTCATCTGCCAAGTGATCCAGAGCCCCTTCAGCTAATACACGTAGTTGTCTATGGTATTAAGGATGATTTGACAGACTGAATAAATGGCAATTTGTTTGACCGATGTAGCTTCACCAAAATGGCCATTATCAACTGTTAAATTAGGGAAGACCCTTTATATACTATAAATACGTAAAACATGCATTAAATTGAAATACTTTTCCTATATTTCCCAATTACTTTATGACATTTTGTTTTTTAAAATGTGAATAGAAAAATTTAATATTTTGTTAACGGCAATAAGACAAAAATAAAACAGTTTGGTGCCAAAATCAAAACTACGTCAAAACGTTTTCTTGTCAAACTGTATATATGTAGTTAGCAGTAAACAGTGGCAAATTATGTTTTGAGTTCAGAAGGAGTCTCTCTTGATGTTTCTTTGTTTCTTAGATGTCTTAGCGGGAACTATTTGAGTTTTTTGCTTGTAAATGGTTTCTAAAACAATATTTATTAAAGTATTATGTAATAAATGCAGACGATCATACATACATAATTGGCTATTACAACCCTTCAGTCAGGATTACGGCCTGCCGATATGACAAGTTCATATCTAATAAAAGTGCTAACGATTTGTCTACAGAAATAGATGTGTTCTTCTCCCGCGTAAAAACTTTATTATAGGCTTTCTCTAACAGATTTTGATTTGTTGATGACACCAGTTCAGCAACTTTTCCCTTTTAATACGTTCAGAAAAATAATTAAACTCTACTATTGGCCTACCTTTCTTACTGGTACTAGGAGCCTATAAATTCAAAGATTTTTACTTAAAATAAAAAATAACATAATCTCTTTACTTACAAGGGGTAAGTCTTCATCACTTGCAAAGAAATATGAATCCAGCCATGTACCATTTTTTTCTTCAAACTTTTTCTTCTTTTTCCTTTTAGTTTCTATTTTAAATAATATGAAATTAATTTATTTTATCTTTTTTTCACTTAGTTTTATTTCAGAATTATTTTCTACATAACTTATTGCTGCAGATTTTGCATCATGAAATTTTTTGTGCCTGAATCAGATATCAAAAAAGCACGAATTTTAATACGTCTTGGCACTAAAAATTGTAAATATAAATCAAAGTTGGACGAAGTTGGAAATGAAACCAATTTTGTTTAAATAGAAGTATTATATTAAAATATGGAAAAGTATTTTTTGGTATTTTTTTTTAATTGTCCACTAAAGTTGTAATATTCACAATAATTGATCTGTTTCTTTTTGTTTGCTTTCTTTGTAACGGTAAATCGCATATGAGTTACAAGTTGTAAAAAAAGTATTGTTTTAATAACATGCCTGTGTTACAATTATATTTTGGACTAAATTTTATTACTATATCAAAAACCTTTTTAAAACCAATTCTTTGAAGTTTGCATACTTTTCTATCATTTTTTCAAATAATGGCATACTTAACTACAACCTTCAATTTTAAATCATCATATCTTTTTTAAAAGTCAATATTATTTAAAAATTATTTTTGATTTAATCAATTCAGAATACTACTAATAACATCAGATAGTGCTTTTCTTTTTATTCCGTATTTAGTTTTTTTTTATTTTTGGCCGCCCTCGTTACAGTGTGCGGCCTAGCTTCTCATACCAGTCATGTTGTGTGTGTTAATTTTATACATGAGTGGCGGGACCTACAGTTTAAAGTCTACTAAGAACGAAATATTTTTGAGAAAATTTTCATGGCGATTTTATTTACTCTCAGAGTTTTTGCCAGAAAATGAATTTCAAAATATGCTAAATCATGAAAAACATAATGCTAAAATGTTCTACGGAATAAAAAAAAATGCTAAATTTTTTAAATGTAACAAAACTATTTATTGCATGTATGTATAAGTTTTTGTTTTATTCCGAAAATAAAACTTTTTTACATCAGTATATTACATTTGAGTTAACAATATGTTCATAAGATTATTGTTCTTTTTTAATCAATTACAATTTATGTATACATATATAAATTTATAAAAATTTCTGAAATTGAATGGGAAATAAAAAGTTGTAAATTATTTCAAAAGATATAGTTTGAAATATTTATTTTTTAATATTTTTTAATATTCATACACACACATAGCCACAATAGTATACATACGGGTAACAAATTTCAGAAATTTTTTTAATTAATCCGTTTTCGTTGAAAATCTTTGTAATTGTCTAACAACTTTCCTCGATCTTATGACGGTTTTGGTTAAAAAATTTTTGAAATTGTGGGGCTGATGTACACAGAGCCACAACTTAGTTCAATTTCAGAAATTTTTTAACCAATGCAAAAGACCGTTTTAATATCAAGGAAGCTATAAAGATTTTCAACGAAAACGGATTAGTGAAAAAATTTCGGTAATTTTTTAACCGTACGTATAATTTAATAACTATGTGTATATGAATATTACTGTATACATATTGTACATATTACATTTTATAGTTTTTATTTTAAAAATTTAAATATTTAATTTGTTAAATAAGATTTTCATTTCAATAAATATAATATAAAAAAATTTTGTAAAAAATTATTCGAAATACATTTTACTAAAATACTGATTATAAAAAATGATTAATAGACTCTAATATTTCTGATATTCTTCATATTTATCATCATCTTTATCTTCATTTTGATATTTTTCAGATGATCTACTAATTTTGTTAGCAATTTCGTTTGGTATTTTGTAAGTGTAACAGCACGCATTTTCGAATTTTAATCCTTCTCGAATTTGTATTATTGAACATAACAACTCAGGTTTAATTCGATTTCGAATTTTATTTTTAATTAAAGCCATTAAACTGAAAAGCCTTTCAACTTCGGCATTAGAAAATGGTAAAACGAGTTATGACAATACAAAGATGGACAATACTTTAAATGTATTCCTTTGATTAAAAAAATTTTTTTGGAGTAAAATAAAATTTTTTTATCAAGCAAATTATGCTAAAAAGCATTTAGCATAATTTACAAAAAATTAAATGCATTTTCAGGAAACATAATGCTAAATCTAGCACTGAAAGTGCTAAAATGGCAACACTGCTGTAGAGGAAGTCGCCGAAGAAATATTTTTTCATATTTCGTTTTGATGTCTGATCTGGAGTTTGAACCGTCACCTTACATCTAATAAGCCAACTACCTACCTACTAGACTACGGCGACTTCAATGTATCCAAATTTTAAAATACGTAATAAAATAATAATAATTTAGTTTGGAGAGTATGGTGCACACAAATATATTTCAAATCCCTGCTTCTAAAATCATCTCCTTTGAAGTCGTTTGAATCAAAGAAAGTGAGTATGAGTAAATGCCTATAAAATATACTAATTATGTTTAGAGTAAGTTCTAGGAATTACCTGCAGTCATTTGCACATCCACGACAACAAAACTGGTAACTCCAAATTACGCAGTGACGCAGGGACGAATAAGATCATTACGCCATTTCCTTTCCTTTCCTTTTTCTGGATATCAGAGAAATAATAACCAGGTCCTACTCGACTATCGCTATTAAAACACATTTCGTCGTAGAAGGTATTATTTTTAAATCATTGATTTGATGACTTGTTGGGTTTCCCAATTATATGATTAATTTTTGTTGTTTTTGACTCTTCAGGTACCTTAACGCTTTCATAACTTTATGAATTATTGTAGTATTGACTGAGACCTTGGCGGTGAAGCCATTACGAGAACTTAGAGCTCAAAATCGATGGTCCTTATGTTCCAAATCATTGTTTATACATTTTAAGATTCGATCAATACGGCAATAGCAAACTTATATAGCTCTCGATTATTATTTAATTTTTAAATTTAACAACATACAGCCAGTAGATATGTATGTTCTATAAAAATAGTTAATCTAAGTTAATATTTAAATATTTTAAGTTTCTGCTACTGCTTACGAAAGCTATTTAATTCGGGTCGTCGACTTTAAGAGTTGTGTAGAGATGCGAATCTTAGTTAAATTTACTTCAGTGATATAGGTAGTTCATCTAGTTCAACCGATCAGTTTTGGTTTTGTTAACGAACTACTTATATGGATGAGTTGCCGTGGCACATCAATTGCACGGTGCGACAGTGAAAATACACCCGAGTAACTACATAGTATAAGTTACTCACTAGGTTGACTAGAACCAAAGAATATGGATATAAAGAATGCGCATCATGTAGAAGTAAAATTTCTTATGGCGGGTCGTAACATCACGACCCGCTCTCACCAATTTTTTTTAAAATCATTTCTGGGTGAGGGGAGAGGAAGACAGAAGGAAAATGAACACAAACAAAAAGCGTAACCAAGGCATATTCATAAGAGGTAGCCGCAACTCTACAACAAGTACAACAATGCAAAAACAACAGGCATTTTGTTTTTGTTAAAGAGCACTCAGTTTGTCAAATTAACCCTCAAACCTCCATAGGAAATTAGTTAAAGCAATTAAAAAAAACTAAGTAAATTTTGTACATTGAAAATTCTTACGATTTTTATGTCATGCTAAATGACACAATATAATTTTGAAATTGAATACTTATTTAAACTATTTTCTCTTGAATTATATAAAAACATATTTTCAACAGAAGATTGGCCCAATCTGTTTTAATCCCTATATCCCAATCTGAAAGAGAATTTGTTTTAAAAATAACACACAAGTTATTTCAGTCATAGTTTAGGCACCTGGAGACATAGAATTTTTTTTTTTTTTTTTTTTTTTGTAATTCATCACTTTCACCTAAATAACTATAAATATAGGTTGTAGTTTAAAAGATATATGTATTTAGGGTTAAAGGCTCAAATATTGTTAATCATCTTGCAAACATTTTAATATAATTGGCTTTTAAAATAGTAATCCTAAAGAATTTCTAGAGTGCGTATCGTTAAGGATACATGCTGTACATATGAGGGTTTATGACTAATATAAATACGAAATTGAATATCGAAACAAAATACACAAAAAACAAACAATTTTTTTGACAGTCCAAATCTCGTCAGCTGTTGAGTTAAGGCTACCTTCTATGAATATGCCATGAGCGTAATAGTGTTTTCGCACCAAAATTTAAAACCTGATTTTATCATTAAAACCATAAACAGCTGATTTTGCGTTCACACTGCAAGTTTTATTAAAATTGGTTTTAAATTCATGACATTTAAGACTGCGAGAAAAAAATTTTATGAGCAATATGCCTTATTTCATCTTGATATATTTAGCTTCTGACTTACCTTTCGCACAAGAAAGTATATTCATTGTGACCAGAAACAACACACATTTCGATTAATAATTAAATATTTACAAATTTTTAAAATTTTCATTGAAGAAATTAAAAATATTCCAAATTTTACCAACTTAAAACCAATTCAAAAAAGGTTTTATTTTGGTTTTAACACAATAATTTTGTATGGTAAAATCAGGTTTTATTTTTGGTTTTAACGTTAAAACCAACTTTTGCGTTAAAACCACTCGGTGTGAAAACACTATAACAATGTGTTGCTCTCATCGTACGTATGTACATGTCAGGGATGCAAAATTGAATTTTGAAATGGTACTGAACTATAACAAAAAGGGTACTTTTTTGCAGTAAATGGTACTTTTGTTAAAAAACATTTATTTATAAAAATTAATATGCAATATTTATAATAAAGTTATTTCATATACATAAAAACTCTGTTATATATGAAAATAAGGTACATTTATAGCTTTAATTGTTCTAGACAAAATGGTTCAGTATATACTATGTAAAAATTAATGTTTTCAGTTCATTTTTTCTAATAATTTTCATTTAAATTCGTTTTCTTACAAAAAATTCAAATTTAATAAAATAAGAGTTATATTAGCATTCATTTCTTTTAAATAAAGAAAATTACATTGAGATCGTTAGTTAATATAACAAAATATAAATTAGAATTCAGTTCTTACTTAAAGTTAAAATTATTTGTATTACAAATTAAAGCTTTGCATTCATTTCTTTTTAATAAAGAAAATTACATTAATATAACAAAATATAAATTAGAATTCAGTTCTTACAAAAAGTTAAAAGTATATGCATTACAAATTAAAGCTTTGCATTCATTTCTTTTTAATAAAGAAAATAACATTGAGATCGTTAGTTAATGTAACAAAATATAAATTAAAATTCAGTTCTTACTTAAAGTTAAAAGTATTTGTAATAAAAAGTACAATTGCATTCATTTTTTAATACAAAAATTAAATTTACTTTATGAGGTCATTAGAAATATTATAATTAAAACAGCAACAATCATTAGCCCTTAATAAATCTTTAGCTTTAATCAAACTTGAAACAGTTTCGACATTTAAACGGTTTCTTTCTTTGGTTTTTACAGCATTTTGTGTTGTAAATATGCGTTCAACTGCTGCTGACGAATGTGGTATTGACAATACCCCAAAAGCAATGCGAGAAATGTCTGGAGTTCATTCATTTCGTTCTTAATTTCCGATATTTTTTTCCAAAAAATTGAAACATTTTCTGTTTTAAAACTTTTAATTTCTGGAAGATATGCTAGGGCACGGAATTGTGAATTAATAATTTTATAATTTTTTTCCTCATTAGGAAATAGCGTTAATAGCAGAGGAATTAGACTATTGGTTGTACCAGAAATAACATTTTCTGGGGAAAAACTATTGAACATTTTTAATGTTTTATTTTCAAAACAAAATTTAGATTTGAGTTTTTTTTTAATTTTAAATAAAATAATATTTTTTGTTTCCACGAATATGTCAAATTTTGTTCCACAAAACACGTCATTTGTAGGTAAATGGTTTTCATTTAAATTAAATTTCCCAGCGACATATTATCCAAAGTAGATTTTTTTATAAAATTTCTTGCCACTTGTAGGAACAAATATTCCATTCTGGAAAGCAAAATGTGGATTCTCGCTTCCTTGGTTTGCATTTTAACGTTAATATCGTTGATTATTTTTAAAATATATGACAGAAATAAAAAATACATTTTGGTTTCATATTTTAAGATTTCGCTACCTATGAAGTTGATGCGTTCACATTTATGACCGCCTTCAAAATTATTTAAATTAAAATAATAGGTCAGAGGTGACCATTGTTCAAGAAATCTATCTACAACTGCTTGTCTAGAAAGCCATCTAGTTTGGGAATATTTTAAAATCGAGTGAATATCTGCACCGAAATATTCCTGAAAACCGATAAATTCTTCTTTTCAACTTGAGCTGTTACAGAAATAGTAACTTATTTCTTTCATAAACTTTTCGATATCTTTTGGCAGGCATAAATATGCAGCCGAAGAGCATAGATTTAAAATATGGCATATACACCCATTTACAAACAAATTTGGAACTAATTTTTTTAATCTTGTTTGAACACCGCTTATTTGTCCCATCATTACGTTGCAATTATCCGCGGTAAACGCTATTAAATTTTTCAAAGGGATTTCGCTTTTACTTAAAAGTTCTAATATTTTTTCAACAATTCCGCTTGCAGTGGATTCACTCAAAGGGTCTAATGATAGAAACCTATCTTTACATCTACCATCAAAAATTCTAACAAAAGTTTTTGGATACCGTGCAATCGTTGCTCTCATCAATTATAATTGAAAAATAATTGTTATTACAAAATGTTGACAGGGTTTTTGTATTTTCGGGTCCAATTACATTAGATATAATATTTTGTGCCTTTTGGCGATTAATTAAAAATTTTTTCACCGTCTGTGAGTCCGAAATTCCTTGCTTAATGACATTATTTAAATGGTCCAAAATTGAAAATGGTAGGTTGTGTTCCGCCACAAAAAAAACACAACATTAATTCTAATTTTTTGGCTCCATCGCTGCTTGCATTTCGCTTGTTTTCCATAAATATATTAATTTTTGGTGTGTTCTTTGCAGTTTCGAACTTTTTAATGTGACACTCTCGGGCTGCATGGCGTTGTATATGGCTTAAGCCACCGACGATTCCAACGTTGCTAATTGCACATTTTTTTTTACCAGTTTCCCTATCTCTTGCTAGCCATGGATAATGTTCCCTCCATTCTTTCCGAAATGCGGCTCAAAATATTTTTTTGTTGCTAAAATTTTATAGTTTTTATAATTTTTAGACACTGACATATTTTTACACTGAAACTCTTCTCCATACAAAAGGTCTGCCATCTGAATCAAAGGATTCATTCGTGAATACCACATCCTTCAAAAGTGAAAAACCCTTTGTTGGAGAAGATCAAATAAATAGCCGTCTGTCAAAAACATGAAACCTACAGTTAAGTACGGTGGTGGGTCCTAATGGTTTAGGGATAATTTTCTGCATCAGGACCTGGTATATTAAACTTTATCGATGGCACCATAGATCAGCATATGTATCTTAACATTTTAAAAGAAAGTTTACTACTTTATAAGCAGAAACTTTGTCTTGGTAAAAACTTATTTTTACCAAGATAACGACCCTAAGCATAAGGTTTACAATGTGCGATCTTGGTTAATTTATAATTGTCCACATGTTATGGATACAGCTGCCCAGAGTCCAGACATAAACACAATTGAAAATCTGTGGAGATTTGAAAAGAGCTCTTCAGAACGAATTGGGCAAAATTGAATCAAGTTTTTGCGAAAAACTTGGTTCGCAGTATGCCAAATAGATTGAAGATGGTGATAAAAACAAAGGCATGCATACCAAATATTAATATTGAACAATTGCAAAATTATCTTTAATTTAAATGTGGTGTACGATTTTGACTTTGATGTACAAATTACTATTATTCTGTTTTTTTTTTTTTTTAAATTTTTTGTTACTAACTTGAAGTTTTTATGTTTCGTTAAATTACTTATAAAATGAACTAATAAAATATAAACACTTTTATTTTTTAAGCTGCAGGAGTTTCGCTTAAGCCTACTTTACACGGTCCCACAAGTAATATGATCTGTCAAAATTTTGTGTAGAAGAGTACGGATGAAAAGTTTGACAGTCGTATGGCTCTCTCCATTTTTTGAAATGATTCAAACAACAAGCAAGTCGCATTAGATCAGGGATGTATTTTTATGTAAACACATAGAAAAAAGTGTAACAGCTGTTTTCATTTTACTTTGTTATTGTCTTATACCGATCATGTAAACGCAAAAAATATAAATCATACGACTTTTATTCTCTTTTTTGTCATACGGATGGAATTTCATTTTACTTTTTCATTAGACTTTACGTACGTAAAGTATTACCGTGTAAAGTTTGCTTTAGAGCTACTGTATAAATGAATAACAAATCATTTACTTACCTTGTCGAAGGGGAATCCATTACTTTCAAAACTTTATATTTTAATTTTTGGCAAACTTTGGTAAATTTAAAGCGTAGCGATTTGGTAATATGCAGGTTGGTTTTTGTTGCTAAAATTTTATTGTTAGGCTATGTATGAAATATATAAATGAATAGCAAGTTTTTACTTACCTTGTCAAAAGCGAATCAATTATTTTCAGGACTTAAAATTAACTTATATTATATATTAACTTTTGGGAAATTTAAAGTAAAACGAGAATTTTTGTATCAAGTACGTCTTTTTTGTAGCAAACTTTAAAACACCACTTTATAATCTGAATTTTGCAACTTTTCTGTCCTCTACATATGTGCGTAAATTGAAAATGAAACGATTTAAACATACGCACTAGGAATGATATTGTATCAGCGGCAACGCCCTTTTTGCAACAAACATAACGCTGTTATCGAAATGATCACATCACAAATTGTTTGTTAAGGATCTCGCTGAAAATGTTGCTAACGCATTAGTTGAAAAACGTAAAATATAAAATATGAAATAATAAAAAAGTACTGAAAACGTCGCGAGGGTACTGCGGTATTTTTGAGATGAAGAAGTACTGAAAAAAGTACCAAAGTACTGAATTTTTCAACACTAGTGTAGCCAACGAGGGAATCTAATTGGAAGTATTTTTTTTTTATGACACAATTTTGGTTTGATTTGAATGTTTTAAATTTTAAAATTCTAATCGAAATACTTTTGCTTTATACTCCAAAAATCCAATTTGAATTTTGTTTTGTATGTCAATAATCCAAATTGTTTTATGATTTAGAATTCCAATTTCATTCGAGAACATTTTGATTATTTTTGTTTGCATTAATACTAGTTTTGCTGAAACATTCTTGAGTTTATATATATATAGGATTTAATTCATTTAATACTTATAATTAATCTTTTTACATTTTACTTTTGCTTTTACTTACATATTATCTTTAATTTAATTACGTGCAAATTAATTTCATTCTTTAAATATTACTCATACTTACTTATATATAATTTATTGTTACTTATATTTTACGCTACATTTGTGAATTTTTTATATAATTGGACGAATAATTTTGTTAAATATCATGGACGTAAACGAATTTTTTGCTTTGACAGTTGACGCTCTAAAGAGCAAGTTGCCAGAGTTAGGACTACCTACAAATGATCTGATCCACTTCTGGAACATTTTGGCCTGAGTGCACCAGATTTTGACTCGGAATATATTGATGTCACTTCACGGCATGAACCGGGGCCAGTTATTGAAAGAAGTATATTCACGCTACGAGATATTGAAGACTCTGACTAGTTTTTGTGACAACATTGGTATAGATGAGTGGATTTCTGATTTTCAGGATAATGCTGAGGCAGTAGGTTGAAGTATTTTACATAAATTTATCTATGCAAAACAGTTGCTGAAAGGGGCGGCACGTATGTTTATTCGTAGTGTGAGTGGGATAAAAAATTGGAACTCCCTTAGGGAAGCACTTGTGAAGGAATTTGGAACCAAGCTAGCAGCTATTGAAGTACATCAGATATTGAGAAATCGAAAGAAGAGGAATAGTGAAGGTTTACGGGAGTACCTCTACACACTAATGGAAATAGGAAAACCCGTTAAGCTTGATGACGATAGTTTAATTCAATATTTTGCGGACGGAATTCCCGATTCAAAATTCGGTAAGGGCATCTTATATCAAGCTACGAGTGTAGAAGATTTGAAGGACAAAATTAAAATATATGAGAAAATTCGAAGATCCACTCCACAGTCGCCAACCTTCAAAGTATCTTCGGATTTAGGACAGTTAGATAAAACAAAACCGAATAATTATTCCAAAGGCCAATGCTATAACTGCGGAGGTGATGATCATTTGGCAAAATATTGTAAATCAGGGAATTTTAATTGTTGAAAAACAGGTCATAAATCGTATGAATGTAGGATAAGGACTTCGAACCAGATCAAGAAGGAAAACGAAAACAGATCATGTACTGTAGGGGCGAAATGAAAAATCCGTTACGGCGTGTATTTTGAAGCCAAATCGTGTTTTTAAGGAAATTAAATTGGCCAATTTTAGAATTTCTACGATTATCGACTCGAGTTACAGGGAATTGAAATTCGTAATGGAAGGGAAAGTTTTGTAACGGCCAATGTTGGTGAATTGGTGACTTTAGGACACTTTGATAGGATCGTTAATATAGATGGTTTTGACTTTAAGGTTAGATTTTACATATCTGAACAATTTCCATATGAGGCTGCAATAGGTAATGATATTTTGGACCAGACGGATATGATATTGACCTCAAATGGTGTAACATTCAGACGTTGGAAAGAATCTGAAATAGAACAACGTGATGAAATGGACGATTTTAAGATATTTTGTTCCACGGTTGTTATCGAAGATGATGTTGCATTGAACTTGTCACATTTACCGAAGGAGACAGCAGGAGAGGTTAGCAGGTTAGTGAGGGACTATAATCCGGAGAATCTTCAACCATCTCATATTAGTATGAAAATAATATTGACGGATGATATTCCAATATTTCAACGACCACGTCGTCCTTCTTATGAGGATCAAGGTGTTGTTGAGCAGCAAGTTAAAGATTGGTTAAATGAGGGCATTATACGACCGAATACTTCTGAATACGCATCACCAATCGTTCTAGTGTCTAAGAAGGACGGCACAAAGAGACTTTGTTGCGATTTTCGAAAATTAAATGAGAAAATTATGAGAGATAACTTCCCAATGGTTTTGATTGATGACGTGTTGCATAAATTAGAATCCGCTAAGATTTATTCCACACTTGACTTAAATAATGGTTTCTTCCACGTACCTGTTGAGGAGGAGTCGAAAAAGTTTACTTCCTTTGTAACACACAACGGCCAGTATGAGTTCAATTATGTACCTTTTGGAATTTCTAATTCTCCAGCGATATTTTCTCGGTTTATTTTTTCGGTATATAGGGAATTGATTCAGGACGGTACTATAATTGTGTATGTCGACGATATCATAATCCCATCGGTGGACGTTTCGGAGGGAATCGTGAAATTGCGGAAAGTATTACAGCTAGCTAGAAAACATAACTTACGAATTAAGTGGGAGAAGTGTCAATTTTTAATGAATAGGGTTAATTTCCTCGGGTATATAGTTGAAAATTCGACGATAAGACCATCAATAGAGAAGACATCAGTCAGACATCAAAGACATCAAATTTTCCAGTTCCAAAGGACAAGAAGGTGTTACAACGTTTCTTGGGCCTCACGTCGTATTTTAGAAGATTTATCTGTGGATATGCTACAATTGCTAGACCTTTATCTGACTTACTTAGGAAGAATAATGATTTTGTAATGGGAGAAGCTCAAATAGTATAATTTAGGCAACTTAAGGAAAGTTTGACGAATGCACCCGTTCTAAAATTGTACAACCCAAATGCTGCTACAGAAGTACATACCGATGCAAGTATGTATGGTTACGGAGGTGTTTTGCTTCAGAAGAATGCAGACGACCAACAATTTCATCCAGTGGAGTATATGAGTCGTAAGACTACCGATGCACAGCAAAAATACCATTACTACGAACTCGAAGTTTTGGCAATCATCGAAGCATTAAAGAAGTGGAGAGTATATCTAATGGGCCATAAAATAAAAATAGTGACAGATTGTAATGCTTTTGCGATGACTATAAAGAAGAAGGACGTTCCATTAAGAGTGTCTAGGTGGGCCATGTTTCTGCAGGAGTTTGATTTTATAATAGAACATAGATCTGGGAACAAAATGAGGCACGTTGATGCTTTAAGCAGGTTTATATGTTTGATGTCGGATGACTCGATAAAGCATCGACTCAAACAAGCACAGATGCAGGGCAATTGGGTTAAAGCTGTTAGAAATATCCTTGAAAATGGAAATTATGAGGATTTTTATTTGAAACACGACCTAGTTTATAAGGATCCAGATCGGGAACTTATGGTGATTCCGGAGAGTATGGAGGAGGAAATAATTCAAATTGCTCACAGAAAAGGTCATTTTGGTACTAGGAAGACACGAGAACTTTTAGAAAGAGAAGTTTATATACCCAACATCGTATCGAAAGTTGACAAAATAGTCCGTAGTTGCATAGAGTGTATAATAACAGAAGCTAAGACAGGTAAACCGGAAGGACTCCTTACCACTATCGATAAATCGGATCGACCGTTAAGAACATATCATATTGATCACGTCGGCCCTATGGAGGAAACAAAGAAACGCTATAACTACATACTAGTGGTAGTTGATTCTTTTTCTAAAATTGTTTGGTTATATCCAACAAGAAGCACTAGGGCAGAAGAAGTTATTGATAAACTCCAGCGTCAATCGGCGATTTTTGGAAATCCGGAGAGAATTATATCAGACAGGGGAACAGCTTTCACATCAAATTTGTTTAATAAGTTTTGTATGGAGCGTAATATTCAACACCTTCTTATTACAACGGGGGTTCCTAGGAGAAACGGTCAGGTAGAACGTATTAATAAAATAGTAATAACATTGCTATCGAAACTGTGGTGTAGAAGATTCCCAAAATTGGTACAAGCATGTAGATAAGGTTTAACAATGTATAAATAATACTCCTCCACGTAGTACAAAGAATTCACCGTTTAAGATTCTTACAGGATGTGAAATGAGAACAGATGAAGGAAAAGTCATACGAAATATGATTGAGGAATTTGCTGTAGAAGAATTAGATGAGCAAAGAGATGAAATTCGGAACACAGCCAGGTCAAATATAGCGAAAATTCAGGCAGAAAATAAGAAAACGTCTAATAGGAAGAGAATTCGGGCATCATTGTATAAGGAAAATGAATTAGTGGCTATTAAACGAACTCAATTTGGACCAGGTTTGAAATTGCGACCGAAATATTTAGGGCCATATAAGGTGATTGGAATCATGAAACACGATAGATATGAAGTTGAAAAGGTTGGTGAAGGTGAGGGTCGAAAGAGAACCAGTACCGTAGCTGAATATATGAAAAAGTGGAACCCGTCATCCGAGTCGAATGACCGTGCAGGAAGGCCGAATGTGGGACCGGGGACAGGACGGACGAGAAGTGGAACCTTACCAATAATAATACTTGTAGTACTCTACCAATAATAATACTTGTAGTACTCTACCAATAATAATAATTGTAGTAGCCTACCAATAATACTAATCATAGTAGCTCAGCAAAATGACAACGACTTATAAAAAAACATTGAACAATATAAAAAGGGGTTAGTCGACAAACTGACAAAAAAGAAAAACAATATAAATTTTTGTAATTTCTAACATCATTAAATGTGTAAAAATTAAAATATTTTAAATAAAAAAAAGTTTTCTTTAAAAAAACCAACGTTTTCAAAAGAGGTTTTCTTTAAAAAACCCACATTAATAAAAAAAATTCTTAAAATATTTATTGTTTACGGCTAGTTATGAAACACTGAATAATGAATTATATAACATAAATCACAACAGCAACGATAATAAAGTATGTAAATATAGAATTTCGTAAAAGTACAGGAAAAGGAACTTAGTCGATTATTTAAGCGATGTCCACAAAATGAAATGAATGAAAATGAAAAAATTTCGATAGAAATTTGGTTGATTGCTGAATTTTCTGTAAAAGTGTCAGTCATGTCTTATAATAAATCCACAACTATGCTGACATTCGTTTGTGTCATACAACTGCAATTAATTTTATAGAAGTATGGTGGTACTCATTGTCGTTATTGATCATACACGTTGCGACCAACATCAAGGAAACATAATTTTTTTATTCGTTTTTTTACTGCTGGCTCTGTGTTATACTTTCAATTGTTACGTTTTCCTTTTGTGGCTCCTCTTTGCCATTACATCACAGTACTATTCCATTTGACGTCAGGCGGTTATACCTGTAGTTAGTTGCTTATATTGCAACCTTTTTTATACTATTTTTTTTTTGTTTATGTTTCTTTTTCTACATATTATGTCCATTCTTTTTTTTCATGATTCTTTTTATTTGTGTACCATGGTTGTTGAGAAACAAACAAAAAGAAATCAGTTTCGACTGCTGTGTGTGTTTGCGTTACTGCTTATAAATGAATGTATCCTTATCACATGGCTTCCTATGAAATCTCCGAGTATTTCCGTGTATGTATGTATACCTTGTTGAGTTGGTTTGTTTTTTTTTTTGTAAAAGACAAGTCTTTATTTCATTTCATTCCGTATCATTTCCTCTCTTTTGATTTTATGATTTCCCATTCTAATTTAATAACATTTTGTTCTGGTTCAAGTATGTGTGAATTTTGAAATGTTTCAGATTATTTGTGTGAGTTTTAATACAAAATTCAGTTGCATTTAGTCATTGTTTTTGTTAAGTTCGCATTGAAAATCTATTGGAAATTAAATTATGCTTGTTTCCACACAACTTTATATAATTAAAAAAGAACAGAATTAGATCGCATTAATATTAATGAAGATTAAATATTCATAAAATCTAAACGAATCGATTACCTAATACCAAAAATATTACTTTAGAAATGACACGTCTTTTAAAACTCCTCTTCAAAGTAACTCTTTGTGTAATCGTTTAGCATCAGCAAACAGAAACCTACAATGGCTTCGTGCGAAACTTTGCGAGAAAACAAAATTAAACATATTGATTTATATATCCTTTAAGATTACAACAAAAGCTATTCACATCTAAACTCTTCACAACACACGCGCACCATGACTTTTGTGACTGATAGACTGGATAGAAAGGTCTGACTAGGCATAAAAGCTAAGTAATTAAAAAATAAAAATAGACTTTTATTATTTAAAACGAAATAGGTTTTATTTTTTATATAATCTATTAGTCTCTTGAAAGAACATACAACGTAAATTAAAGTTTCTGGTATTAACAATAATAAATACAAAAAAAAAAAGAATTCAATTCAATGTATGCAAAATTCGAAAATTTTGACATTCTAGTTGAAACTGGATTGTACACTCTTACTTATTCCATTTTTAAGCATTTAACGATTTATATGATACCATTAGATACTATTGTTGCAATATGAAGCTTTACTGTAGCGTGTTGGTCACACTTATCCACCGTTGTGTGTTGGTTAAGTTTGTGCTACCTAAAAATGCATTTTGATACATTCCTCAATAATATAAACAAAACTTTCAATGACCAATCGCACGAGGTATCAAATTGCGTTATAAAAATTTTCAGTACGTAATAATTGTAAAGTAGCAAAATGCTGACCATGCACACTCTATGTTAAGTAAAACTTAAATTAAGTCATAAGTATTATGTAAAGAAATTAGACTTAAGTAAAAAAACTAAATTAGTTCATAAATATTAATATGTAAGAAATTAGACTTAAGAAATTTGTATAAATAGCTGTAAGTTGATTGATATAATTCAGAATAAAATTGATGATCATAACGGCTCTTTAGCTGAAAAAGATTTCATTTTTATTCTCATCTAAACTGCGGCTTTTTAGCCATAACTAAGCGGCGTGCTCGCCTTAATAATAAGCAAACCAGGACAGACATAAAACTGACCGACAATTCAAATGCACAAACATTACTTTCATTACATAAAAAAACTTCAGTTGACAACATTGGATCAATTAAGTGAATTATATTATAATATAATATTAATATTTGTCATTTTTAGATTTCTCGACAAGTAAAAATATAGTTAAGATTGGTATATATCTTCTTTTCACAACAGTGAACTCGCAGAAACACGAACTCAAAGGGTGTTCAACTTTTCGATTTTGTTCACGTTTCTTGTTGGTTTTTTTTATCAATTTATGATATTACGTACTTCAGAAATTGAGCAGAACATAAAGGTAAGGCATTGCTTCTTAATCTTCGCACTTGGAAAAGACTCTTCTATAGTGGAGATATATGTTTTGTCAGCTAAGTTTTTCCAGCACATCTCATACTCTTCGGCGTTGAAAGGTTGTTGCACAATCCCAGTTCGTTTGTCTTTTCTTTAATTTTAATTTAAATGCATTCACTAATAATTGCGACTGCGCAGATCGTTTTCCCCCAAAAATTTTTAACAATTTAAGTCATACCTTTGAATAAATTGCTACAGCCAGCCATAAATAGCATTCAATCCACAATTATTGTTGTCATTAATTTTTCTATTTAACTCAAGAGCTTTAGCTTTGGCTTTCATGGTCGAATTTGCAACATTCTTCTTCCATAAATTTGTAACAGATGCTCCCTTTCGTAATAACTCTAAAATATCTGATGTTTCTTTTAACGTTAAAATAAAAAATTCCTGAAAATTTAATATTATCCATGAGTGGCGTGATCTACAGTTTAAAGTCAACTGCGAACGACAGATTTTTGAAAAATTTTTCATGCCAATTTTATTTTCTCTCAGAATTTTTGCAAGAAGACCGAAAGATATTTTTTCATGCTTCATTTTGTCCGTGATGCCTGAGAAGGGGTTCAAACCACGGGGTTGAGCCTCATAAGCCAACATACTACCTAATGGAATACTTTAGTCGTAATCCTGACTAATGGATTGTAAAGATGAATAAAGTAAGTAAACAGTGTCACATCGTCTTTGCAGTCTATATTAATTATCAAAGTAAATAATTAATTAACTTTTTATCAGTTGTAAGACGTTCTGATTGCTTTATCTAGCCATTGGCTCTTTATTTCGGAAAAAACTAGAATTGCTTTATACAAATATTATAATTTGTCATCAGTTTTATTAAAAACTAACTTGCAGTAGATAATTTTGCTAAATCTTCAGAACTGTATATCTGGTCATAAAGTTTGCTTTATAACGCAATTTATTCATACAGATCATAAGTTCTTGCAGATTTAAATTATCAATTAATTATATTAACAATACCGTCAAATTCAACATTACTCTTTAAATTTATATTGCTTATTGCAAATAACCAGTCCCTGTTTTTTAAATCAAACCACTTATTCAGGTGCTCTAAGGCTTTGACAATAAATTGTAAAAAAAATCGTGCGAATTTCGTTAGTCAGTTCCGGTAAAGACAACAGTTTAAATTTTGGCCAAAATAAAAAACGGCAATATAATCCATTTTGAACGCTATGAAAATGAAGTCTTGCGAAATAAAATATTTTCGCGTATTTTATTGATCTCATAAAGAATAAAATAAAATTACTCGAAATAACGCACAATATATTATTATAAAGTTCACGTTGCAACTTTATCTTCAGCCCTTAGATCAGGGAATAATTTGCACTTTTAAAAAATAATACATAAAAAGTCCTGATCAATTAATTTTAAACAGTTATCTCAGACAGTATCAACTATCTCTAACCTGCGACCGCAAACATTGAATGCATGGTGGAAAACTGCATGGCCAGATTGTGGTGGTGAAATATCGATACTGATTAAAGAAATTCTTGATTTAGCTCATCACTGATCAATTAATTTTAAACAGTTAACTCAGACAGCATCAGCGATCTCTAATATAATAAAAAAGATAATTATTCTCGAGAAATAATGTGGACAATATCAACAAGAATCTGTTGATATTAAGTTGCATACAAAGGGTATGACAACTTAGACTAGGCAAACACACTACACCTTCCCTTCCTTGATTGTTCTTTTACATAGGTAAAAATAAAATACAGAAAAATAAATGTAACAATAGTAACATTACCAATATATTTTTTTTTTATGAAATAAAATATACATAAATGCTGTCATAATAAAATATCTAAACTGTGTCCTTCACTTTCCCCTCAGAAAAGACAAATAAATAGATTTTCTTTTTCTTCATAATTTTAGGAAAATGTAGACCCTATAAAAAAACGATTTATATAGTAAGAAGTTAAAACCACATAATCAAAAACAAACAAGAAAAATATATACGCTAAGTATGGAGAAAAAAATTGAAAGAAGCCATACAGTAGACTTTTGACATATTGAATATATATATATTTTAAAATTGATTTGGATAACAATATTCCTGCCAATGACTGGAATATAAAAAGATATAGAGGATATAAAACTAAGCAGTTTGACTCTACAAAGGAGTAGGCGCTTGTTCAATGTGTTCAAAATGTTGAAGGCATGGAAGTTGTAAAAACAGTAGTTTATACAAATATGATATACAATTTTCAGATAAACTTTTTCAGTCTGTTTTTATGTATAAGCGCTGTTTTACCGTTATCACCTTACCGTTTACCGTTTACCGTTTACCGCTTGTGCGACTGTTCCCTTCTTCGGTTATGATCAAACTTGATTACTTAAAACTAAGCTCTAATCTTAAGTTCTAATATAATGTATACGTGGGAATATGCTGAGACAGCATATTCCACGATTTATTTATGTCTCGAGAAATAATGCAATGTGTACAATATCAACGCGAATGTGTTGATATTAAGTTACATACAAAGGGTACGGCAACTTAGACTAGTCTAAAACTGCTACCGTAAACATTGAATGCATGGTGGAAAACTGCATAGCCAGATTGTGGTGGTGAAATATCGACACTGATTTATTAAACTATTGATTTAGCACATCACATTGGAGGAGATAAATTTGACTCGCTAAACTACGACGTTATTAGTTTAGTTACAAACATTGGGCAAAAAGTGCATAGTCTAGTGTAGTGCAGTTATTCCGAGGAAAATGTTGAAACCTCACTTAATAAAAACAATTTGCGAAATTCTCGGCTTTACAAAATTAAATTTTTAATATGGAAAGATTAATATTTCAACGCGAACTGACTGATATTCACTCAGAATACCAAGAGTTGTATCAGCAACATTACATATTTTGCAAGAAAAGAAACAATTGAGGTCTTTACAAATTTTTTGATCTCGTCCCCTATCGACGAGATAAATTCTAGTGATAAAATGATATTTCACCACACAATGACAATACATGATTATATCTAGTGTTGAAAGTGATTGGCACCGATTTTAAAACGATTCAAACAATATTACAGGGATTCAGATTAATCATACATACATATTTACAGAATTTCCTTAAAAAATGTTTCAGTTTATTTTGGGATAATAAGGAGTGAGCCATTTAAAAGTTTAAATTTAAAAATGCAAGAAACTAAAACGGTTAGGAATTTTGCCAAATTTATTTTTCTGTTGTGAAGTACAATTGTTCCGGTTAGAAATGGACTATTATTTCGTTCATCTGTTCGCTGCGGCTGGCCCCACAGTACTTCATTCAACCGGATCAATTTTCGTGCACTTTATCGAGTATCTGAGGTTGTATTTCGGCAATGGCATCACGAATGCCGGCCTTCAAATGATCAATTGTCTCTGGTTTATCGGTATAACACTTTTATCTAACGGCGGTGTCAAATCTCTGCTTCTTGGCGGGCAATTAACATTACCATTCCGGCTAATTAAACGGCCATCAAAAATTTGCCGCAATAAATCGATTGTGGTATGAGATGTGTGCACCGTCCTGTTGAAACCAAACATCGTCCACATTAATATCATGATGACCGTGTACAAAAAACGGTTATCATGGTGCGATAGGCGTCTCCATTGACCGTAATGGTTGCGTCGTCCTCTTTTTAAAAGAAATATGGGCCAATGATATCTTCGCTCCAAACAGCCACTCGATATTTTCGAGAGGACGAATGTACGAGTACGCTGACGTCTTGTCGCATCAACAATGAAACCAGTTTCACGACCTTAGCAATAAACTTGTTCTACATTTTCGTCCAATTTCCGACAAATTTTCTTTGTTTGGGAAATAAATTTCCAATAAATGCCAGCGTTGGTTCAAATTTAAACCGATAGATGGCCCACCCGATATTTTCTGCAATTAATGAATTAGTTGTTGATTACTTTTATAGGATGTTGTTTGATTTTTTAATTTAAATTTAATTTTATGCGGTTCTTCAGGATATTGGAACGAATCATTAATAAAGAATAAAGAGTTTTATGCGCATTCCATTTATACAATTTTATTTTAGAACGCATATATCCCATAAACGAGACTCGAGTGTATGGCACTGTTACGACTATATATAAAACACGTATGTAAATCGTATAATTTATTTCGAGAACTTGTAAATTGTCATAGAAAAAAGAAACTGTAAAGTCTCACGAATCCAGAGGAGCACACAATAATATTGAAGGTGCGGAGTTGTTGGAAAGATAACGAACAAGTTATATTGCCTTTAACTTATGTATGTTGATCAGATAAAAAAATTAAAAAATCAAGCACTAACCGTGATCGACAAAGCGTGCTGTAACTTATAAACGGGTCCTGAGCAGGAGTACAGGTACTTCCTCCGAGAGAAGTGCCAAATCATTGTATTGATTACCAGAAATATTTTATGGAATACCGAAATAAATTTTAAATATTAGAATTGTGAGAAGCTAACCTCCGGGTTTGCAAAAATGTAATGTATTCTTTTGTAATAACATAAAACTGTTTCACTTTATTTCATGCTTATCCATATTAAAACTTAGGACAACATATGTACCCTAAATGACTAAAGTATTAATATTGAAACTAAATTTATTTGTACAAATAAAGGTATAGAAAATTATTATTGAAACAAATTGGGGATGAATAATTTGTTTATAAATCTCCTTTCAATCTCTTTTAAAAAAGAGATCTTTAGGAGATGTGGATTGTAATTATTCACGAGTAATGCGTGTTGTGGGAGATAGAAAGAAAGAAATTGAATTATTTCAATTTATTTTTAGAGAATTGAGAGAATTGTATTTTTCCAATTATGAATTTATTTTGGGTATTCAAATTCAGTTTTGGCAAGTTTAACTTAAATCAATCGTACAATTTTAATGTAAATAATTCAGGTGAGTGCAATTCAGGTGAGTATATTTTTTAATACATATTATATTTAAGCACAATTGGTTGATTTCATTGGTGATAGGTACAAAATTATACGTTTAGGAAAGTATATTTAAATCAAAGGTAAGTATATTGAATTCAAAGGTAAGTATATATTTTAATATATAACTTCAACACCATTTTAACAAATTTTTTCTTTATAAAACTTTGACACAATTTAAAATTTATTAAATTTTTTTATATAACTTCTAGCACAATTTGTAGTTTATAATATTTTTTGAATTTATTTGATTTTATAAATAACACTAATTGATTGATTTTTAAGAGATGAAGTTATGCCACTGTTTACTATATTAATGCAAGATGATAAGTGATTTCTCTATGTATTTTCATTCTCCACCAAACTTCTGCTCTTCTTAAACCAGTTGGATTAACAGTAAATTACGGAGACATTCCCTGGGTTTTTACCGGAAATGTGGAGACATTCCCTTTGCTTAATGGTACTGGAATAATGGGGCATTCTTTTAGTTGATGGAAGTTCTATTGATATTGTTGGAATTGCTTAAAGGGGATGTGTGTTCAAACCTCGCTTGAACAATTATTATCTGATAAAGGTAGTTATACCAATCTTGGGGCTAATAATATTGACACTTACTGGGCAAATGTACAAAGCCTAACAAAGTGAGCAAAATATTTCTTTGTCAATAAAATAAAAATCGAATACCACATCATACCCTATATTTATAATTGATTTAGTTGTTTCAAGTTTTTAGTACGTACATATTCGGAAAATTAGTTAGAACGTTATTGTTTCTCAAACAGTTCTTCATCGGCAAACTTAAACAACCCGCTGCAATTAAAAATTTTATATCAACTTTGCTATTTAAATACCGCTTACGAAGGTAATGTGTTTTTAATGGATTACAATATTTTTCAAATACAATTTAATTTAAAATAAAACACTAATTCTAGCTGTGGGTATTTGGTATTGTATTTGGGATTTGGATATCAAAATAAAATTGACGTTAAACTCACATCCTTTTTATAGGTGTTTAAAATATTTGCATGTATTGTACAATATTCTATACTTCTGTTTAGATTTATAAGTTGAAGGTACACATATTACAAATATGAACTCATGTGTGAAACTAGGCGTCTATTCGAAAAAAAGTTATTCCAATTAGCCAAAATTGGAAAAACAAATGTGAGAATCATTTTACCAAAAAATATTACATAATGGTTATTAAAAGAACAGACTATAAAAAAATAAATAAATTGAATTATAAATAAAACGAATTTAACATCAGCCAAAATAATGCTTAGAAAATATTATCTTAACAAAGATATCAAACAAAATTAGTTTTGGCTCTTATTATGTATCGTTGACCATTAAAATTGATGTTAAAATTTTGTTCAAAAATCGAAAGTTTTTATATTTTTATAGAGGTCATCCTTACATTCATTTGATCATCAAAATCCATGCAGATGATTTTATTTCTTACACACACATGACAGTACGTTTGTGTACATACCTATATATGTATATATATACATATGTGCATATATGTATGTACTCAGTAGTGCTGATTGCAAGGGTACAATTTTAATTCATGCATGGATTTATAACAACATAACGGCTATTAAGAGCATATCAACATAGGCAATGAATGCACTATTTTATGTACGTGTATGCTTACATACATACGTATACTATAATAAAAAGAAAATAATACGATAGATATTCAGAAGACAACGTCAACATTTATCAGGAAACAGATGTAATAAAATCCAAAAAATATTTTTATTTTATCTAAACGCACATACTTGTATTTATTAACTTCTAAAGACCGTTTTCTTTTCTTTCTTAGAAATGTACTCAAATTTAGTACTTGAAATAATACATTCCATCTCTGGCAAGAACATTTAACAAATAGTGTAAGGCGGTATACACATACTCGTCATCAAACAATACACAGCAAAAAAATTTTTTTCTTCTTATTTTACATTTTTTTATTCGCTTTTATCTGAAATATAGTTGTATTTGTATGCTTCAAACACCCTAGGGATTTCGATAAAAAACACACAAACACTACAGACAAACATACTCCTGTACATGCCTACTACTCGTACACACATGAATATGCATCACAAAAACTAGTGTACGAACTAAAGGATGCTTGACCAAAAAATTCTACTCCCAGCCAAAGGCGATTAATGAAATTTTTACTTCAGCAGTACCCGTACGATATGCTGGTACGTAGATGTGCATTTCATGTGCAAGGTACGATATGGTATGAATATGTAGAAGTGTGGGGTTAGTGAACAGCAGTTCAAATTGAATGGTCTCCTCTATATTGTTTGTTTTCCTTGGCTTTCTTTAAAAAATAGCAAAAGAAAAAACAAAATAATAAAAATTGAATACTAGACATTAGAAATTGGTGGTCCGTTGCGATAGTGAAATTAAAGCAGACAACTAATCTTTATGAGGAAATATTTCACGAAGTATTACCGTGTAATATTTTGCTCTTTTGCGATCCTGTGTTCATGTACATACATACGTGCACTTTATGTTTTGCATACTTCTGAATGGTACTGATACCTTGGAATGAAGATTGGTAGTTTATTTGACTTTTTCATAATATTTAGCTTCAATAAATATCAGTACAAGGCATTGTTCTCATTTGCAGCTTTTATTTTGTAAAATTTATATTTCAATTATTTCTTAATAGCCCATCAGTTGGAGTTTTAAATTTGTTCGTCTTCAAAATAATTCAGCAGTTGGATACATAAGTTTTTTAGTTCTCTAAAATAGATGTATTGCTTGATTGTTTCAAAAAGAAATTTCCTTTTTTTGTGTAGAACTTTGTGATATACGGATATGTGTTCAGATTAACTTCCAAAGAGACATCGTGCGAAATTAAACTGAGTACTACAGGGCATCTGCTGCGATATGTACAACCAGATACAGTGTTGGATAATACGAGTTACTTACTGCGTTATGTATATAACAAGTTCAGATTTAATAGTTAATGTTCGACGAGTCCTTCGCGCTTCCTCACTGCTTAAAATGCAATTTTTAAGGCTTTTGGTTTTCATTATCAACTTTTAAAAACTCATCTACGATTTGACTGCAGATCTAGTTTATTGCAAAACTGATACATTTACATTTTTTAGACAATACAACTTTAATTCAGAAAAAGTTAGTTATTTTAAACCAACTAAAAAAAGAATATTTCGATATTCACTCTAGGGGCTAAACTTTTTGTTTAATTTTGATGGATACAGTGCGCTTTAAGTGGTGAGCGTTTATGTTGGTACGACGTGCTCTGTTAAAAAGTGTTAATTTTCTTTTCCGACATGGTAATTTGTTGTAATAATGTGTAAATTAACCTGCACTGAGAGTGGATTCAAACAAAAGGGCAAAAAAATACAATAAAATAAATACGCTACAATGGCTAATTATTCCACGATTGACTTTTCAAATAGAGTATAAAGTTGTTCCACGTTTGACTCTTCAATTAGAGTACACAGTAATGTTGTGTAAAACAGCAATTAATCCTATTTGGACCCTCGAATTTTTTTAAACTATCCTTGCTCGAAAGCTGCTGAACATAGAACGAAATACGTTCATGAGAAGAATTACAATTAAACTTTTGCAAATGATCTGTTATTTTAAATATGAATACTTTCATTAAGTAACTTCTTTTTCATAAGTAAGAATATCGAACTTGTTTAGGTTTTAAAAACTTTCTCATATTATCGTACGAAATATTCGTTAATGAAAACAGAATGTAAACATAACATACTACGGTGTTGTTTTTTTTTTCTTTTTTGCTAAAAATTGATTTATTCGAATCCGTGGTTCAGTGTTATTTATTAAAAGGTTAAATGAATGAATATTTGGGTTCAAAAAGAAAAGTTAATATTTATGAAAATTTAGTCATGGAAACTTCAACAATGAAAGCCACATGTAAGTCTCGGAACCATGACCATGAATTGTTTAATGAATCATGCAACCAAACTGCATATCGTTGAATTCTCTCCCCTCTTGTGAAACATTTTTATTGTCTTCTCACACTCGCATCCATAAAAGTTTATTCATTATTGTGTGCCTGCATATTTCTCAAAACTTTTACTGCCAGTTTGTTATTATTTTTATTTCAAACAGTAAACAATTGTAGTTGTTGCTGCTAGTAAAAAAGAGTCCAAAACAAACCATAACTGGTTTAAGGAAAAATAAAACTTGTTTCCACCGTACTATGTATGCAATCAGTGGTCATAATGGCAGCCAATTAATTCTACTTGTTGGCTTTACATACGATTATACACCTAATTCTGTAATTTCGATTAGAACCGATAAGAACTCTTTGAATTTTAATTGCTTTTATTCCTAATTTCAAAAATATGTTTTAAATTTGAATTATTTTGCTACCAATTTTCCGAAGTTGCAGTTATATTTAAAAGTTTAAGGGACATTATTACAACTTGCGACAAGGAAGAAGTGGGCGTTAAGCTAGAGGGAAGATCATCGTACTGGTAACTTTTAAGGTTAAGTTAATGTTTGAACTTGCCATATTCTATATTATTTTCAATACGGCAACTTCAAATATAAACAAAGTGAGCAAATACAACAAAAAAGAAACCCGTCGTTGTCACTGCGTTTAAATAAAACTTGTTTAATTTGAACAGTATTATCGACATTGCTCAGCCACTGCCATATTTTTGAAAACAGTTAACTTTATTTTATCTGAAATAACGAAAATTAGTTGAAGGTAACTTTACGGTACCCTTTAGCTGAAGGTATCTCCAACCAAACCCAAATTTAACGGCAAGTTGTAATAATGGCCCTAATTCTGAAAAAGTGTTCTGTCTTAACATTTTATTTAAAAACTTATCAAAAGTAGGTAAACAGAAGAAAAATCCAAAAACAAAGAGTGGAATTTGATTACAACAAAATAAAACCTAAGAGCTTCGAATTTCAACACGATTTTTTTAGATCCTAGCACAATATGAAAACGTAATTAATTCCATCGATTTTTATTTACAAGTGATTACCCTTTGTACCCTACTGAGGCATCTTTGCTGGTATTTGTACATTCGTCTAGAATTCAAGAAATATCTTACCTAAGCATGGTGGCCACCACTTGACTATATAAATAAATAATTCGTATAAAATTAATACACTCAATATAAGTGGTATGAGAAGCTAGGTTGTAATCCGGACTGAAGAGTTGTAACAACCAATTATGTTGTGCATGACTGCCATGAAATAATAAAAGAAATTAATTTATTTATTTCCTCAATTTCCTCATAATCTCATTCAATATTTATAATACAGGAAAGCAATGTTCAACAATAGACCACACAATAAAGACATATTTTCTTTCAACAATTTAATTGAACTATAAATTCTTTATAATACAAAAGATTAACTTTATTAAAGTTGTACAAGGTACAAAACTATGATGTTAAACCATAAATTATTATGTATAACTATTACTAATGTTTTGTTAAATACATTGCTGTGGATGTGTTAGACAATTCCAAAAGCATGCAACACCATAAAGCGAATCGCAATTTACAAAATGTACACAACAAACGCTTTAAACCTAGTATTAGTTAGGATATTACCTAGTGTGTAGTGCACTAAAATATTGTGTTGACCAAAGGCAACCAATCTAACTATAAGTTTAGCCTATCAATACTTTCAATATAAGCCTGTTATTGATGATTATTTTGAGCTTCTTGGCGGCGCCTACAATATCAATTTTCGATCCATTTATTAAACTGCAGGACTGATATTAAAGTCTAATGTTCTTTTACCCATTATTACCCGCTTAGAGTTAAGAGGATTTACAATTTACCGTGGTCTAATGATAAATTATAACCAATAAAGCATTATATGTCACAACATTTGCAGCTAAAGTTTGTTTTGGACTTTTTAAGGTCAACTTAATATCATTTGCGCTTTCTACAGAGCAAAAGTTGTTTTGATAAATCGTTGATACAAATAAAACTAGGTTACCCAAAGAGCACGATGTTTGAGTGCGATATGAATTGATAATGAAAAATTGGAAAGACCAAATTCTCAAGTAATTTACACCAAAAAGATAAAATGTCGATCAAAATAATCCAAATAACCCCAGTATTAAAGAAATAATTTTTATTTCATTATTCCACATTTAATAATCAATTAAAAAGCATTTTTTGTTGCGTAACAGCCACTCCTCAACACATCTGCATATTTTATAAAACTTGCACAAAATTATTTGTTGTGTCAAAACCAGATTTATACTTTTATTTTGCAATTTTCCACAAATTTTCAAATGTTGAGGCCGTTTGTGGTCTGTGCGAGGTGGCATCCATACTTTGCGATTTTTTTATAGGAAATCTACAACTCTAGACAATTGAAATATAAAATTCTTTTTAAATTCTCGTACAATATAATATAACTACATTTTGGTCAAACCTCGTGGATGAATTCTTTCTACAGTTTCACTTTTTATATATGTGTGCCCTTAATACATGGCTCACCTATTATGCTATATTGCACAAAACTCTTCGCAAATATATTTCTGAACCAATCTAACTTTAAATATTTTAATTATATTACCTTTCACAGTGGTTTATTACTTTATTATTAGCAAGAAAACGATAAGGCTATTAAAGAAATTTTGGAACATCAACCTGATCGACTTCCAACATTAAGTGAGCATATGGTTTGACATATTAGAGACAAAAACAAGAAAATGTACTTTCGTTATGCTAAATAAAATTCTGAACAATATTTCTGAAGATATCGGTCAAGGAAAAAGGGTTGATGAAAATTCTGTCTCATAGTTGTTGGATAATGTATATCCTCTATCCAAACTATGATGTAGTATGAGTTCGCCAAAAACACGTTAAAGAGCTAGTATCTAGTTTAAACTCTGCTGACTACCAAGATAAGTGTTTAGATGAAATAGATTTTGATAATGCTGGTATACGGCAAGTTTAGATTTTAGTAATGGAACGACGTGTTTTTCGCGCTTCGTTACTGTTTTTCAAAACTACCATACTTTTATGGGTTTTGCTTCTCATTAACTAATATTTAATTTTTTTGGTACAACGTTCTTACCCGTCATTTCCAATACAAATTAAATACAAAGAATATTACTTTTATAGCACGAAATAAGCACGAAAAGCAATTAGTTCAAGTTCAGATTTTAAGAGGATACATATTATGCACAACGATTATTTAGCGATTCGATAAATTACTTTAATTAAAAATAAATCAGTTTAATACAATGTTTCTTTTATTATTGAGAAGACCCAAGTTTTTTTTTTTAATTTCAATATATTCATTTCAATTCTAAATTAAAGACTTTTTCAAAAATCTTTTTTAGTGATTCAAAATTAAAATTCCGTGAAAGATTCGTAAATTGTTGATGTCTTAAAAATAACTAACAATTTTACTGTCTTTATCATCACCAATATTATTCAATTTGAGTAAGGGTGGTAAAAACGTTGTGTAACGAATTAAGTGGTGCTGATTTAATATGGTTTCCGTTTACGGCAGCGAGATAACCTTACAAAATTATATATTTTTTATTATTGTGTAACGAATTAAGTGGTGCTGATTTAATATGGTTTCCGTTTACGGCAGCGAGATAACCTTACAAAATTATATATTTTTTATTATTATTTTTATTACTATTATTATTATTATTACAATAAGTTGTTTTTATCCATTTTTAACCAATGTCAAATAAAAAAATGTTTAACTTTTTCTTTTTCCTACCTTTGCTATTTTCCCACACTTACTCTCCTTCATCTCGACAATGATACATTTGTATGTTTGTCGTCAACTATTTTTTGTTGCGGCCAACAACTTTAAATGGCAATTATCGGGTTGTGAGTTTCCAGCAAATTATCACGGAAAATTTACATTACCGTTATTACAACGGTTTGCGGAAACAAAAAACGCCTCAAGTGCTTGTTCATTCCGGTTGTCTGCGTTGACCTCATCGCATCTGCATTTAGTTTTACTTGGGGTTCAGCATGGAGCTAAATTTATATTGAGTAAGATTGGTTTAGTGCCGTGAGGTAGCGATGTTTGTGTTCGATTGTATCTGTGATTTTAAAGAGGAAATTTACAGAAAAAGCACAAATCATATTTGGAATAACTTCAAATTCTCTGTGTTTGGCAAAATATATAAAAGTATTTAGTAAAGCACCTGTTTAGTGGCTTTTACGTTGTCTATTTTTATCATCATAACAGTTTTTTGCATAATACATATACTTACATATATACATATACAGTGTATACACAACTTATTTCATGCAGTACACTTAAAAAATTAAACTCATATAATTTCGAAAAGAAACAAGGTATAAAAAAATTCAATAAGAGTTTATAGAATATATTATAAATTAAAACAGCTTTATTCAGGCTGTAGTTAAACGGAGTTTGGGGTACTGGTTACACTATTTGAAATCCCAAATGTATTAAAATGTTTTATTACATTATCAATTTTTCTAATTGACTGAGAAATTTTATTTACCGTTATTTTTTTATTTCCGCTTGCCGGAAATTGAGTATTACTTTCATATCTTCTTTGGAATACCTTAGGAATAATTTTTAAACATATTTTTTCCAATACCATTTAAAACACACTAAATTAGTGTTGCGATTTGTTTTGTTCCGTACACAACATTTTCTTATAATTCACATTTTTCAACACAAATTAATATAGTTTAAAATGCATTAAAATTTTTTCTTGTGAACCATACTGTTATATAGTAATAATACTCAAGGTTGTTGGCGTTACTGTATTTTCTCGCATGCTACATATATTTTTCTCTCAATTAGTAACCCTTTAATTCTCCCACTCAATTAGTGCGCATGCATATCTACATATGTTTGTACCTTTGAAATTGCACTCATAAGATCATCAAATTTATTACCATATATGGTAATATTTCTGATTTTTGCAAACTTGTTTTCTTTTTGTCTCTTTCTCAAGCATGATCAATCAATTATATATATATAATAATAAATATTTGTTCTCCCTTTTATTTAACTACGTAATTAATATTTTAAACACGAACTTAATGATCTTACCAAAAATTCCAAGCTTAGTATTAAAGTGACCGTTGTGAGATGGGGGGGATGGGATGCATGCAAACAAGGTAAAGTTTCTGATTGTGGTCAACGTGGCGACCACCAGGACGATCCTTGTCTTGCTGTATTCAAGTTGACACGCAGCCTCCTCGTGGCCCCTCCTGGATGGCATTCTAGCACCCGCTAGATGTTAACTAATGCGTGCAGCGAATGTCCAATCCCCTGGACGTTAAATCTGGGTTGTGCGTAGGGCTTGGAACCCACCACGTAAAAACAATTATCCAATGAAAACCAAGACAGAATCCTATAAAAAGATCCCCTCTAAAGTTGACGACCACGGCAAACGAATAAAGGACTATGATTTACGTATTGGCACATGGAACGTCCGCACCCTTTACAGGGTAGGCGCTTCCGCCCAGCTGGCGGATGCCCTCATTAAATGTAGGACTGACATCACTGCCATTCAGGAAATGCGATGGACAGGACAAGGATGCAAAAGGCTTGCATCTTGCGATCTATACTACAGCTGCCATGAAAACAAGCACGAATTTGGATGCGGATTTGTGGTTAATAAGAGACTTCGTCACCTTGTCTCTGGGTTCACACCTGTGAACGAAAGAATAGCCACAATCCGCATCAAGGCAAAATTTTACAACATCAGCCTAATTTGTGCTCACGCCCCGACGGAAGAAAAGGACGATGTGGTTAAGGATGCCTTCTATGCTAAACTCGAGGACGTATACGATAAGTGCCCGGCCCATGACGCCAAAATCGTCCTCGGGGATTTTAATGCAAAGGTCGGGCGGGAAGGTATCTTTGGCCCCACTGTCGGACAGTTCAGCCTCCACGCAAACACTACCTCCAATGGTATGAGGCTGATCGATTTCGCCGCGGCGCGTAACATGGTAGTATGTAGCACTAAGTTTCAACATCTCGACATTCACAAGGCCACATGGATGTCCCCTGATCGGTCAACATCTAACCAGATCGATCATATTGTGATAGACGGAAGGCACGTATCCAGTGTACTAGATGTGCGCACATTCAGAGGTCCAAACATCGACTCGGACCACTACCTTGTCGCAGCCAAGTTTCGATTGCGCATTAGCGCTTCGAGGTCTGCGCACTCTAGTGCATTGCGAAAGCTGGACGTTAAGAAGCTGCGATCACAAAGGACAGCTGAGGCGTTCTCCGCTCAACTCTCGGATAAGCTCCGTCGTTCCCCATCTAATCTCAGCGACATTGGCGGACTGTGGGCCAACATCTCCCACTCCTTGCGCACTACTGCGGAAACAGTCCTTGGTTTCGAACGCCCACCCCAACGAAATCAATGGTACGATGAGGAGTGTCGCGAGGCTACTGCAGCGAAAAACGCCGCATACAAGAAAACGTTGCAGTCTGCCGCTACGCGAGCCATTGTCGAGAACTATAGAGAGAAGAGAAGGGATGAGAGACGCCTTTTCAGACGCAAGAAGAGGGAGCAGGAAAGGCGTGAGCGTGAGGAAGTCGAGATGTATAGATGTAGGAATGACGCTCGAAAATTCTATCAAAAGGTTAAGCGTCTAACCGAGGGTTATAAACCCGGAGCGTCTTCCTGCAAGGACGAAAATGGAAACTTAGTTTCAGATACGCAGGGAGTACTGAGGTTATGGAGGAAACACTTCTCTACTCTGCTACAAGGCGATGACGACACCAATTCCGCCTTTAGAGATGATGTTCCGAACCCGGTCGATGATGACGGCGTGGAGTTTCCGCCGCCTAGCCATGAAGAGGTCAAAGTCGCGATTACGCGCCTTAAAAACAATAAAGCGGCAGGTCCTGATGGCCTCCCCGCTGAATTGTTTAAGACCGGATGTAATGAGTTGGTAGGGCGCATGCACCAGCTTATTTACAAAATATGGCTAGAGGAAAGTATGCCCAACGATTGGAACCTCAGTGTCCTCTGTCCTGTCCTGAAAAAGGGAGACCCTACTATATGCGCCAACTATAGGGGTATAAGCCTTCTCCCTATCGCATATAAGGTTCTTACAGGCGTATTGTGTGAACGACTGAAGCCACTCGTCAAAACACTGATTGGACCTTATCAGTGCGGCTTCAGACCTGGCAAGTCCACCATCGACCAGATCTTCACACTACGCCAAATCCTGGAAAAGACCCACGAGAAACAAGTCGACACACACCATCTTTTTGTCGACTATAAGGCTGCCTTTGATAGCCCCATAAGGGATCGTGTTTTTGCCGCAATGTCTGAGCTCGGTATACCTGCGAAGCTGAATGGCTTTGCAGAATGACGTTGAGCAATTCCTGTAGCTCCGTCAAGGTAGGAATGGACCTCTCCGAGCCTTTTGATACCGTGCGAGGTTTCAGACAAGGCGACCCCTTATCATGTGACCTCTTCAACTTCGTCATGGAGAGTGTTCTGCGAAAGGCAGGAGTGCATCGCAGTGGCACTATTTTTCAAAAAAGTGTCCAGTTGCTTGCGTACGCTGACGACATTGACATCATAGGGCGTACGAAGCGAGATGTTACTGCTGCCTTTAGTGCTATTGAACGCGAGTCTGCCAAGATGGGTTTGGCAGTAAATGAGGGCAAAACAAAGTATATGTTATCGACGAGTCGAGACGCGCGGCGTATTGATTCTCAGATTACGACCGATAACTATACTTTTGATACGGTCAAGGAATTCATCTATCTTGGCTCCGCCGTTACCACCAGAAATGATGTCAGTCTGGAGATCAAGCGCAGGATCACTCTTGCCAACAGGTGCTACTATGGTCTCAATAGGCAATTGAGTAGCAGAGACCTCTCTCGTACGACAAAACTAACACTCTACAAGACACTCATCCTACCCGTGCTTCTTTATGGCGCAGAGGCATGGACCCTATTAAGTACAGATGCAGCGGCCTTGAGAGTGTTCGAGAGAAAAGTACTGCGCAAGATCTTCGGTCCAGTGCGAGTTGGCGATGATTTCCGTATCCGATACAACAGTGAGCTGTATGAGCTCCTCAACGACATGGACGTTGTACAGCGTATTAATATCCAGCGGCTGCGCTGGCTCGGCCATGTCGTTCGAATGGAGGAGTATGCGCCGGCAAAACGGGTATTTGATGCGGAAATCTGCGGAAGTCGGCGAAGAGGACGACCTTGCATCCGTTGGAAGGACCAATCGAGGAAGCCCTGTCATCGATTGGTGTGACCAACTGGCGTAGGCGCGCACGAAGCAGAGGCGCCTGGAAGGATGTGTTGCGGCAGGCCGAAATCCGATAAACGGGTTGTTATGGCCAATTAAGTAAGTAAGTAAGTAGACAAAGAAACCAAAAAGAGTTTGTTTCAAAATAAATTATTTGGTGTTAACAAAGGAACAATAAATTCACATATTGTGAAATATTAATAAAAAAGTTAAAGAAATACATATATTTTATTTTGGTCGTGGGATTTCCCTCGACCCGCAACTTATGGAAAAGCCCAAGAGGTTGGTTCCAGACTAAACTACAGAACTCAACACGTGATGGAGGGTTTCCACAGGAACCGCTGAGCATCCACGTGAATCCCACATATTCTTGACGTGATCAACCTTACCATGTGCCAAAACTTCATTCCTGAACATTATATGCTATCACGTATTATTTTAAATATGTGCAAATACTAATATTTTCCTAAAAATTGATGTAAATTCAAAACTATTATTTTTTTGTTTATGTTTCTTTTTCTGCATATCATTTCCATCATTTTTTTCATGATTCCTTTTATTTATGTACCATGGTTGTTGAGAAACAAACAAAAAGAAATCAATTTCGATTGCTGTGTGTGCTTGCGTTACTGCTGATAAATGAATGTATCCTTATCACATGGCTTCCTTTGAAATCTCCGAGTATTTCCTTGTATGTATGTATACCTTGTTGATTTGTTTTGTTTTTTTTGTAAAGGACAAGTCTTTATTTCATTTTATTCCATATCATTTCCTCTCCTTTGATTTTATAATTTTCCATTCTAAATTAATAACATTTTGTTCTGGTTCAAGTATGTGTGAATTTTGAAATGTTTCATAGATTTATTACAAGATTCAGTTGCATTTAGGCATTATTGTTCTTAAATTTGCTTTATTAATTTATTATAATTTAATTAATACTTGCTTTCGTACAACTTAATTTAATAAATTCAGACAAATTGTTCATACGAATTATACCTACCGTTTGCCTTCTGAAATCCTTTAAACATAAGATTTACTTTCGTAGCATTTGATTATCAGCTGTCACTTTACGAGCTGTCACTATGAAGCAAAAATAATAAAGTTCTGAAATCACATCTAAGGGCACTATACATATACATAGTTTTGAAGTGCACTCAAGCGCAAAAAATATGGATCGTTTACATGTGTTGGCTCTTTGGACATGGAACCGTAGTTCAAACTCCAACCCAGACATCTCGAAAAACGTAATATGAAAAAATATTTCTTCGACGATTTTTTCACAGCAGATTTCTAGCAAAAACTCTGAGATTAAATGAAATTGCCATGAATTGCCAAAAGTTTCTCCAAAATCTGTCGTTCGGAGTCGACTTTAAACTGTAGGTCCCGCCACTCATGTATAAAATTAACAGACACAACATAAGTGGTGTGTGAAACTAGGTCGTAATCCTGACTGAATGGTTGTAATGACCAATTATGTTTGTATGCATGTAAAATATCGTCATCGATTAAAAAATTATTGAAATTGGAAAAGATGAATTTGACTCGCTAAACTACGATGATTTAGAAGAATTTATAGCTGAAGAACCATTAACAACTTTATTAGTTTAATGGGAAAAACGTACATAATGTAGACAGTGATTCCGGGGAAAATGTTGAACACCTCAACAAAACACCTGAACAAAAAAAAAAAAAAATTGGTGAAATCCTCAGTAATGATTTACAAAATCAAATATTTAATATAGGTCCATATACGGAAAGAGCATTAATATTTCAACGCGGGCTGACAGATACGTACTCAGAATAACAAGATTTACATCAGCATCTCAAAAATTCAAAACTGCAAAGTTTAATGACAAACTACATATTTTGCAAATAAAGAAATAATTGAAATCCATAAACAATTTTTTTATCTCGAGAACACATTATTCACGAGATAAATTCTAGCGACGAAAATGTTATTTTACCAAATGATGACAATATATATAATCTAGCGTTGGAAGTGACTCGGCACCAATATTAAAACAAAGCGGACAATATTTCGGGGATTAAGGTTGATCATCCATGCATACTTACAGAAAAATTTTTCACTTTATGTTTTGAATAATATTTTCTGTAATTAATGAATTAATTTTTCATTATTTTTATACGATTTTGCTTTGATTTTTTAATTCAAATCTGAATTTCTGTGGTTCTTCAGGATTTTCGAACGAATATACATATAGTCCCTTTCAGCGGCATGCTTACAAAAGATAAATTGACGATGAAGATCCATCTCATTGTTCTATTAAAATAAAACAGACCCGCTTCTAATGCGACAATACACTCCCAAATCATCACATTATCTGCGCCACTTTTCTCAGTAGTAGACAAATGAGTAAAACAGCCCCAATCAAGGCCCTGAACCTTCTAATTGCTTTAAGAACCTGCTGATTGATAAAAAAAAGTTGGAATAATTTCCTGATTACTACTTAACCACTGGATAAGGTAGAAACAAGTGAACAACAAATATTTTCATTACAGAGCTGATGATGTATGATATCCTATCAGGAGAGAATATTTAGAAAGCCGCATGGTGCCTTGTTCCATTAAACTTGCGATTTTCACCTAATAATTTTTACACCGCTAGGCCACAAGCCTCAACATACAAGTGACTCATTATAGGTGCATGCGCAAGTCTAGAACTGTGTCTTGTCGTCTGATAAAGGGACTACCAAAGTAGTTGTACCAACCTTGAGACTACTAATATTGATACAACTATTCTACCAAACAGGACAAAATATTTCTTTGTCAATAAAATAAAAAATGCCGTACCTACTAGAGACTATATTTATAATTTGTGTAGATGTTTTAAGAGATTAGTACGTTTGGTAAAATGAGTCACAATATTAGTGTTTCTCAAATATTATTTCAACTTTGCTACTTAAAAACCGCTGACAAAGGTAATGCATTTTCATATTTTTCAAATACAACTTAGTTTAAAATAATCTAGCTTTGTGATGAAAAAATTCATTTTATATTGGAATCAAATTGGGCCTAAGTTTTAAAATAAAATTGAAATTGAATTCACTTCTTTTTACAGACGTTTAGAATATTTGTAAATATATACTGTACAATATTTTTTGTGCGAATATTTAAATGTGTAGAAATGTACTTTTGTGTAGATTTATTAATTGAAGGTACACATAATACGACTATGAACTCTTGTGTAATAACTATGCGTCTATTCGGATACAAAAAGTTATTCCAACTAGCCAAAATTGGTATTTGTTTTATATTTGCTGTGAGTATCATTTTCCCCAAAAATATTTCATTATAATGATTAATAAAAGAACAAACTTTATAAAAAAAACAAAAGAAAAATTAATTAATTAAACAGACTGATCATTACTTCTAAGACAAAGTGAATATAAATTCAGACAGACAAAATATAACATGAAAAATATTATCTTAAAAAGATTTCAACCAAAATTAGATTTGGCTCTTAATATGGCGTGGTATGCCATTAAAATTTTTGTTAATATTTTATTAAAAATCCAAAGCTTTTCTATTTTTATAGGGGTATCCTTACAGTTTATTTGTTCATCAATACAGATGCAGATTCTTTTTTTACACACACATTACAGACCGTTTGTGTACAAATGTGTACATAATCATTAGTGATGGTTACAAGGGTACAGATTTAGTTCTTTAAAAACATATGAGCTGCATAATTTTATAAGAAAACAAAAGCTATTATTTTCAAAAGAAAACATCAAAATTCCTTAGAAAACAAATGCAATAAAATTTGTTAAATTATTAAAATTTTTTTTTTTAAATGCGCATACATATACATACATTAATTAACTTCTAGGGCCTTATATTCTTTGTCTTCTTTCTTAGAAATGTACTCAAATTTCAAATTTAGTACTTGAGAACATGGCTTCCATCTCTCGCAAGAACATATACCAAATGGGGTACATACTCACGGAACATCAAACAATACACAGCAAAATAAATTTTTTCTTCTTATTTTTTTCCGATTTTGTCTGAAATATAGTTGTATTTCTATACTTCAAACACCCCAGAGATTTTGCTAAAATACATACAAACACTAGCTAACACATTCTTGTGAATGGCTACTACATATATGTATGTATGTGCATCACAAAAACTAGTGTAAGAACTAAAGGATGCTTGACCAAAAAATTGAAGCCAAATTCGATTAATGAAATTTTTACTTTAGCAGTACCGTACGATATTGCTAGCACATACATCTACATTTTACGTGCAAGGTATGGTATGAGTATCTACAAGAGTGGGGGTAGTGCACACCAGTTAAATTTGAATGGTCTCCCAGACATTGTCTGTTTTAGCGTGATATTTCAGCACAATGAATTCATTCTGAAACTGATGAAATTGATTTTTGATTATTTCTGTTTTTGCGTACTGAACATAGTTTTAATTCAACATTTTCCTTATGAATAAAATTTATGAATAAAAACGCCTAGTTTTTAAGAAATCCAAATATAATAAGAAGAGAGAAGGAGCACTTCTTGCTCTCTCGTTTATGAAATATAAAAATCATAATATTTTTCAAAGTAACAAAAGAAAAGGGTGAAAATAATAAAAATTGAATACCGATATACCTACTAATATTTTAATATATTGCCCGAACTGGGGTCAGATGCGTGCACTTTATGCATACTTCTAAAAGGTACTGACATCTTGTAATGCATATTGGCAGTTTATTTGAGTTCTTCCTGATATTGTGCTGCAAACGATTGCATTGTTTTCATTTGGAGCCTTTAATTAATTAATTAATTTTTATATTTAAATTGTTTTATTTAATAGCCCATGAGTTGGAGTATTAAATTTGTTCGATTTCTAAGCAATTCATCAGTTGGATACAACTTTTTTATTTCTCTATAATAGATGAATTGTTTCATTTTTTCAAAGAGTAATTTCTTGTTTTTGTGTAGAACTTTGTGATAAATTGCAAAGAGACATCGTTCGTTTATATCACGTCCACAACCAGGGTTCTCGCAGTCGTGATCGAAATTGTGTTCGAATAGAAAATAATTTCGATAGCGAGAAATTTTCTGATGATATTACTCGATACGAAACGAATCGATTTGTTGCTTAAGTGTTGTGAAACGAGTTAATTATTTCGTTTTACAGCACTGACGAAAATGCAAAAATTGTAAAAAAACATGTTTTCTTACAAAAATAAAAGAAATGTAATTAATCCAAGGAAGACAAGTTTTATTAAAATTGTAATATTTCGCATGGATAATATATTTTGGTTTTACTTTATTATTAGCTGGGGCTGAATTTTCTTCTGCAGTATCATCTTCAAATTCTATAAAAGAAGACATAGTATTACCTTTTGTCTTCTTCATAATCCGATAAACAGCAGGAAGATACGTCAGGAATACTATTTTTCGGTGAAGTTATTGAGGTAACATTTTCTTTGTAGCAATTCTCTTTTGGACTGCCTTCTGATGTTTTTGAAGACCTAAAAGTTTGGAGAATTTTCAACTAAACAAGAGTTTGTTAAACTACCTTGCGCCACATTTTTGCATCTTTAATTGGTGGGCAGGAAGCATTGAGATTAGCTGTGAGCTGTACCCATAGCTGATTAGCTCTTGCCTTTTCCTGAGAAGTATTTGGTATAATACTCTTTGCCAATTCTGATTGCTTAACCATGAATTTCCTTCTGGGTGTAATTAATTTTTGAAAGTTTTGACCTACAAATACTGGAATTAATTTTTCATTCATAAATTATTATAAATTTGTTACTTACATTTTATTATATTGATCTTTACAGCAGAAAAACGTTATTTCGAAAGCCTTAGTGCTTACGAGTAAAAACTCGCAAGGTGGCATTCGAATGATCACACGTTATCGAATGCCATCATGAGAAATTTCGATACACTTTACTCGATAACGAATAAGAGAATCCCAAAACTCGCACGTTCGAGTAAAAATTCGTTCGTATACGATTGCCAGAATTAGCCCCCAGAAGTAGAACTGGATTCTACAAGTCATCTGCTGCGATATGTACAACCAGAAATCGTTCTGCATAATGCGAGATACTTACTGCAATATGTGCAAAACAGGTTTGCATAACATTCGCCATATCTTTCCGCTTCCGGACTATATTTTGAAAGGCAATGTTTAAGGCTTTCTCATTATTCAATTTTAAAATCCAATTTCAAACTGAAGTTTTATTTTAAAAAGTATTTCGTTTCTTTTGATAAATTCTTCTGGGGTTCTTTTCCACTTCTAATGCTATTTAGTTCAATGTAAAATCCTTCAGTTTAAACTTGAGATTAGTGACACGTGGCAATTTTTTAAAAGCTCAGTAAGGTTACCCATCTAACCATTTCATACGACTCTTAGTCTCTACGATGTTCGGTATTAAAATTTTTTATAGCTATGCAGTAGCACCTTGGCATGAAACCATAAAAAATATCGTTGCAATAAGAACTAACAAGAATAGACAACGACCAATCAACGTCGACGAAATGCAAGTTCTGTCCTCGGCATTGACAGTGATGGCCTGCCCAACATCGCTCTCGAAGAAATATGGACTAATGACACCGCCTAAAATCCACACCTAACAGTGATATTTTCGGAAGAATGGGTCTCTTGGCTTAAGACAATTTTTCGATAAAAATTAGGGTCAGCTGCCAACTTGTTCAGAGACCATTTAGTGAACATTTTTGCTTTATATATATAAATAGTAATATATATTTACATATTTCAGAAGTTATGACTTTGCATTAGAAAAAGAGAATACGGACCACAGATATTCACTCCAGGAGTTTAGCTCTTTATTTGACTTTGCTTTATAAAGAGCGCAACAAGTGGTGAGATTTCTTAAAAAATCTCCGGACTATTCCCTACTATCCAGAGCTTTTCCTGTGTAAATTTCCCTATCTGAAGTGGTCGTTTTAGTTGGAAAGTCGCATTTGGTAATAACGTTTAAATTGCTTTGGCCTGGGTCTTGGTAGATTGATTCCTGCACTGAAATCTTATTGAATTAGGCTATGAAAAATTGTATTTTTTAAAGTAACACGATTTTTTGATTAGACTTTAATCTCTGAAATTAATGCTAACTAAAATCTTTTGCACGAACGCTGAAAGAGGGGTTTCTATTTCTGGTTTTGACTCTATTTCCGATTATATGCATAAACTGATCTGCTCCACAAGCAATCGAAAACTTCGAGAACCGCGTATTAAGGTGTGAAAAGGCTCTTTAAAATAGCACCTTCGTACTAAAGCTCTCTGCTCTCCCAACCGAAGTAAAAGCTATTGGTCATAACTACTACAAACACATAGCAGTGCGCAAATAGCACATATCACTTTTATATTCCGGAAGACACATGATTCCCTATAAAAATCAATTTTGTCGTACCTCAAAACAGAATACAGAACCTTAAAATTAAATTTAATTATTTAAATTAAAAGCAAAACTTGCCAAAAAAAAAACAAAAATAAACAAATAAAGGAATGATGTAATGTAAATGATTGACTGCTCAACTAGAACTATCCTAGTTCGAGAACTGTTAAACATAGAAGGAAATATGTTCATCAGAAGAAGAATTACAACAATATATTTTATAAATTTAATTAAATTAAAATTTTGCAACTGATACCGTTATCTTAGAAATTAATACTTTTGTTGCAGTGACTTATTTAAGTTTTAAAAACTTTCTCATGTTTTCATACGAAAGCTTCGTTAATAAAAACGCTATTAAATGAATATTTTGGTTAAAAATTAAAAATTATAAAATATATTTATTAAATGAGAATTCATTCATATTCATGGAAACTTGAACAATGGAAGTAATATTTAATTCTCGGAGCCATGACCATGAATTGTTTAATAAACCATACATCCCAACTGCATATCGTTGAATAAACTCCCCTTTTGTGAAACATCCTCTTACACTCGCATCCATAAAAGTTTATTCATTATTGTCTGTCTGGATATTTTCAAAACTTTTACTACCAGTTTATTATTATTTTTATGTGCTTCTGTTTTCAAATTGTGGTTGTTGCTGCTGATAAGAAAAGAGTCCAAAACAAACCATAATTCGTTTACGGGGAAACAAAACTTGTTTCCAGTGTACCATATACCTTCTATGATGTTGGTTTAGATCAAGGTTTACCATTTCATAGCACAATTGTGCAGAGAGAACTCACACCCATTTTTGTGTTCTTTGATCTAGTGGTCGATCAGACTGCGACAAGAGCACATGTGCGGCAGATGCTTTATCATTTTATTTCAGAATACACTCCAAAAATATGTTATGTTAAAAATGGTCTATGTCATTAGCTTGGTGGTTTTAATTTTTTTTTTTCGCATAGTATAATTTTTTTTAAATGCTTTGGAATGCTCTCTTTTAATAAAAAATGGGATTTTAATTTTATTTATCTAAAAAACATGGCCTATTTTTTATGTTCTTTTAATAAAAAAAAATGGATTTTTTATTTCGTTTTTATTTATCTAAAATTATTAAGCCAAAGATAGATAGCTTTACATATGTATGTTGATGAAATGAATATAAAAATATCGTATATTACTAAGACTTTTCTATGGCTGTAAATAAATAAATTCTCTCAATTTATTTTCTCTCTCTTACTCACTAATATATAACCAAAAAATTTTTGGTAAACCCTGGTTAAGATGGATAAGTACATTGTTACAAACGACCCTACTGCAATCATAAGGGCAGCCAATTAATTCTACTTGTTGGCCTTTGCGTACGATTTCAGTAACTTCGTACTGAGATTTCATTGATAAGAACAGTTGGAATTTTTATTGTTCTTATTCTTAATTTCAAAAATATGTTTGAAATTTAAAAATACCTTCTACAAATTTTCGGTGCTTTTTCCACCTAATTAACAAAGACACAGTTTTATGGTTACAGTTAAATTAAAAAGTTTAATTCTGTAAAATTTGTATGATTTAAAAACTTATCAAATGTAGATAAAAAGGAGAAAAATCCGAAAAGAGTATAAAAACCTAAGAGCTTCGAATTTCGAAAATTTTAACTTTCAGACTGTCAGTCCATTCTGGAACTGACCCCCAAATTTGGTTCAATATCATGCGAAGAAGAAGAAGCTACCCACACCATGTCCCCTCCATCATGTTTAATTATTTTGAATGTATGTATATCAGGAATTAAGATGTTGGTTAACTATTGGTTGACTGGACGCCATACTTACCGTTTACCATCTGATCCTCAGCAGCAAAATTTGGATTCGTCACCCGATGAAATATTTTTCCAAAAACTCATCTGCCTCTTCATGTTTTATTTGGCAAAATCCTGTCTGGATTTATTTTGTTTTTAATGGGAAGTGTTTTTGCTGTGCAATGCATCCACGAAAAGAAGTTTCATTAATCCATCGCAAACTGAACTTTTAGTTGTTTAGAGCTTAAAAATGGGTCAGCCTTAGATGAATTTTGGATACTGTGGGTACTTTAGTTGAGATTTCAAATGCATTAAAATATTGCATTATGAATTTTTCCTCCAGAGCAACCAAATATCTGAAAAATTTCATTTACCATCTTCTCGGCTCCTCAGAGGTTGAGTAGTACTTGACCCTTTTCCTAAACCTTATGGTTCATTTTTGTAAACATTATTTCTAATTTCCTTTAAAATACACTCACCAATAAATGTGACAAAAGCAAACAAAATCCGATATGAAATAACAATATATACATAAGTAGTAAAATTGAAAATGTTCTAATTATGTGTCCACTTTCTTAAGAAAATTGAATGAAATGGAATAATAAAGAAGGAATCAAGTGTAAAAGAGATCAAACTTAATTTTCCAGTGAAAAGTCCTGTTCATACATTAAGAAATCGTATAAAAAACCGACCAAATATTTATTAATATTTACGTTGGATGCTTGGATGCATTTATAATATTAATTTTCGATCCATTTATTAAACTGCAGCACTGATATTAGAGTCAAATGTTCTCTTACTTATTATTATGTGCTTAGACTTAAGCGGATTTACGCATTTTTACATCATACATAATTGGCCATTACAACTCTTGCTTCAGGATTATGGACCCAGTTTCTCACACCACTTATGTTGTGTGTGTTAATTTTATACATGAGTCGCGGGACCGACAGATTAAAGTCGACTTCGAACGACAGATGATTGAGAAACTTTTCATGGCAATTTTATTTACGCTGAGATCTTTTGCCAGAAATCTGCTGAGAGGGAGTCGCCGAAGAAATATTTTTTCATATTTTCGTTTTGATGTCTGACCTGGGGTTTGAACCGTATATCTAATAAGCCAACACACTACCTACTAGACTACGGCGACTTCACGTTTACCGTGGTCTAATGATAAATTGTATCCAATTAGTAATTACATGTTACAATACTCGTAGCTAGAGTTTGTTTTGGACTTTTTAAGTTCAACTGAATATCATCTGCGCATTCTACAGCGCAAAAAGTTGTTTTAACAAATCGTTAATACAAATAAAACTGGATACACAAAGAAATTCGATGTTTGAGCGCAATATGAATTGAGAATGGAAAATTGGGAAAATCAAATTTTCATTTACTTTATACTAAAAATTACAAAATGTTGCTGATCACAATGGCACATACTGTGTCAGTCAAAATAACCCCAGTTTAAAAAAACAATTGTAATTTCTTTATTCAATATGCAATTAGTAACAAATTAAAAAGCTATTATTACAACTTGCTGTTAACTAAAGGCAGGATCTTAACGGGCAGATAAATTATTTTTCATTATTATAAGTGAACAATAAGGGAGAAGTGAGCGTTAACATAAAGGGAGGATCATCCTACCCATAACTTTTAAAGTTAAGTTTATGTTTGAACTTGCCGTATTATATTATATGTATATTATTTTCAATATGACAACTTCGAATATAAAGAAAATGAGTGAACACATATTTTATCAAATATAATATAAAATATTAATTCAAAATAATTTCGTTCACTGAAGTGCACTCGCTGAGGGATTGTTGGATTGCTTGTTGTTCGGAGATCGACAATCAACTGATCAATGTAAACAAAAGATGTTTCAAACATTATGTTGGTGATGTTGATGAATGTTATGGATGTTGATGTGTGTTGTGGATGTTGATGTATGTTGGGGATTATTGTTCACTCGAGTGAACAGTTGGAGTGAGTGGGCTGGTATGTAGTATAGCAACCATTGTCTACACTACACATATAGTTTCCTTCCCTCAGAGAATCAAAAAAGTTTAAATATCTGAAGAGGATAAATATTATGCTCAACGATTATTTAGCGAATCGATAAATTTCTTTGATTAAAAATAAATCAATTTGAATTCAATGTTTCATTTTATTATTGCGAAAAACCTTAGGACTGCCAACAATTTCAACATATTAATTTCAATTTTAAATTCAAGACTTTTTAAAATTCTTTTAATAATGATTGTAAATTAAAATACCGTGATTGACTCGCAATTGACATCAAAGTTTATTTCAAATAGCTAAAAATATTACTGTCGTTATTATCACCATTATTATCCAATTCTACATGTTGAGTAATGGTAGTAAAACCGTCATGAAACGTATTAAGTGGTGCTTATTTAATTTGGTTTCCATTTACAGCGATCTCATGAAGCAAATAAATAAATGATTTCCAAACGAGATAAGTTTACAAAATTCTATAAATTTTTATTATTTTTATTACTATTATGATTGTATTTTTTTTTTCATTTTTAACCAACGCCAAATAAAAAGAAATGTTTAACTTTTTCTTTTTCCCTGCCTTTGCTATTTTGCCACACTTACTCTTCTTCATCTTCATTCGTATGTTTGTCGTCAACTATTTCGTTTTGCGGCCGACAAATTTAAATGGCACGGAAGATGTAAAACGGTGTGCGGAAACAGAAAACGCCTCAAGTATTTGTTCATTCTGGTTGTCTGCGTTGACCTCTTCGCTTCTGCATTTAGTTTAATTTGGAGCTAAATTTATATTGAGTAGGATTGGTTTAGAATATTCGCTAGTGCTGCGAGGTAGCGGTGTTTGTGTTCGATGATGTCTGTGATTTTATAGAGAAAATTTACAGAAAAATCAAAAATCCTTGTTTGATTAACTTCAAATTTTCTGTGTTTGGCGAAATATATAAAAGTATTCAGCAAAGCACCTGTTTAATGGCTTTTACGTTGCCTATTTTTATCATCGTAACATTTTTTTTACCCAATACATATACATACATATGTATGTGTACAGTGACTTACAGCTTATTTCATCCAGGACACTTAAAAAATTAAACTCATTTAATTTCGAAAAGAAACAAGGTATAAAAAAATTCAATAAGAGTTTATAGAATATATTCAAGAATTAAAACAGCTTTTTTTAGGCTGTAGTTAAACGGAGTTGGGGGTTTTGGTTACATTATTCGAGTTCCCAAATCTATTAAAATGTTTCATTACATTATCAATTTTTTCTCTACATAAACCAATTAACTGGGAAATTTCATTTACCGTCTTCTTGTTTTGTCGAAAATTGAGTATTACTTTCATATCAATTTTGAAATAACATGGCCCGTTTCACGAACCTTTGGATTAATTTTTGTACACATTTATCATTTAAAAAACACTAAAATGGATATTAAAATACATTGTTAAAGGAACAAAACTATAAAATAACAAAAATAATTATTTTTATCTTAAATTTCCGTCGTACTTTTTAATATCGGGTATTTTTCCCAACAGTTACACAAGCTTAAAGCTATACAAAATAAAGTCTTACATCTGCGGTCTCAAGCAATAACATCTTAAGTTTAATTTTTTATTTATTTTTTAATTACAATACATTTACAAATTATATCATATTTATTATGAACTGAGTAATTCAGACCATATGCTCGGTGTAGTGCAACAGACCAGAATCTCTGGTAGGAATAGTACCCACGAAACTCACGCTAATAGTCTAGAACGCTACTCACTAAACCACCATGGCACCCAACAACTGAAGTTGATAATGACACTTTCGAGAAAAAACACTTTTTGTATAGAAATCTTTCTGAAGAAGATGAGACAGTGTATTATAAATGGGCAATTTCGTGTCAAGTGACTCAATTTTTAAAATCGATGTCTTCCGATTTGGATGCACCAAGGTTAGTACTATTGGATAGCAGGCCAGACACAAATTTTCAGCTCTATCAGTCAAGAACTGCCGGAAATAGAAGGGGTCAAAGTTGGACTTTTTTCATACTGGGTTTTTTTAAATGTGTGTAACTTTTCACCTATTGGTCATAGCAAAAATTTTCCAAAGGATATTAGATTGCTATTTCTTCAATCTTTCCAAAAAAAATTTTTTTTTTAATTATTTTTTTTTAATTTTTTTCAAAATGGGCCCTTTTTTTGCTCAAAAGAAAGCTTATATCCTTTAAGGCCTTTGCAATCGCCTAATGAGGTGCGAGTGGGATATCTATCAAAAAAATTAATTTTTAATTCAAGAATAAGATTTTTCAATTTTATACTACCTAAATGATCGTAAAAAAAGTATTTATTTGTATTCTAAGGACATTCGGAAATTAGCTTTTTATACTCAGTGTTAAAGTTTGGACGTGCGTTATTTACTAATTACTTACATAATTAATCTTCACAGTGGCTTCCGATTCCAAAAAGGAAATGTTGACTTCTTTTTGTTGTAATCCCTTAAACAAAAAGGAGCACAGATCATCAGATATACGAAATATTTCCAACAACTTATTGAAAAAATTCCCAACGCTTTCAAAACGTTTGCTAATTTGTTGATCGTGCAGGAAAATGATGGAAAAGTTGGACATATTACCGGTTATTCCAGATGAGAACAAAATCAATTCTGTAAATGATGACAGTTCTGCAGGAGATGATGGTTGTTCTAACTTTTCAGTAGAACTATAACCTGTCAAGGATGCAGTAGAAGTTTTTGAACAAATAAAAAGAAGACGTCACAGAGTAGATCTGAAAGAATTCAACTTCTTACTCTTGCCCCATCGTCATGGAGTTGTTCAAAAATAATGACCGAGTTTGGAACGTCTCAACGAAAAGCAAGAATTGCTAAAAATTTGGTTGCTGAGCATTAGAACCATCCCAGAGAACCATCCTCTTCTGCATTTGGACTTTCTGGCCATCGATTCGAACATACACCCAGTCTTTCATTCCTGGCATCATTCGACTCATATCATCTCGCTGATAAAATTGAGTTACTAGAGATTCAGTTTCGCACGCTAAAGTTATTCTTTTCTTTTCGTTTGGAAGTGTGTGAATCCCATGCTCAGCTCATGTCTGTCTTACTATCCAATAGTACTAACCTTGGTGCAAATTTCATCCAAATCGGAAGACATCGATTTTAAAAATTGGATCACTTGACACGAAATTATCCAAATATTTTATTGCGAAATTAAATTAACTTATACTGGCAAGCCTAAGATCAAATGGTTAAATATACCGTTCCTAGCAGTCATTTTTCGTGTGTCTATATCCATGAATTTTACTATCTGACTATCTTCATACAAGATAGTTTTCCATGAACTTTAAAAAAATAATTGCTTAAAATATTTAGAACTTCAAAGAAATTTCTTGCTTGTCTACTTGTTCACATGCAATTCGATACGGAATGAAATTAACAACAAGTACAACAAAAAAAAAAACTGCGTCAAAAAGCATTAACAACTTGGCCACCAAAAGCAATATTAATAGAGAATTAACGGCCCTTTATCCTTTGTCTAACCACCATTAGAAAATAAAAAATATTTTCTATGGTACATCAGGATCAAAATATTCACAAAGTTGAACATGAAATTGAATCTGAAGGCATTAAAAAGGAAAGGAAAGGGATTAAATGAAAGCAAATTCTAAAAAACAGACAAAAACAAATATTTGATTAGTAGTTGGGCAGACGAAACCAAGCCTTTTAAATATTGCTTTACTACATGTCCCAAAGAGCTCACCATTATTACCATCACCATTAATATAATCGCAATCTTAAACTTCCCTCGCAAATTTCCTCTTCTTTTTTTTTGTTGTTCATTATCTAAATAATACGAAATATTGATTGTGTTGGTTTTATAATGGCAGTGGTGGCACCAACGAATGAACTCTTTAGTATGTATAGCTACTATAGGCATGTTTTAATTATTTTACTTTGTTATTCATTTCTAAATTTTGAGATATTTGTATATAAGTTTTAGACTTTTGACAATAACGTTTACATATAAGTTCGTAGGTAACTAATGTAATATCTATCATGAGCTGTAGCTACTATTTAGTAAACAATGTTTATAAATATCTGTCCCAACTATTCTAATCCAACTGTTCAATCACATAAATGGCGTAAAAATATTATCAGTCAACCCAAGAGTTAGTTTTAGTTTGAAGGATCAATGTGCCATTATAAAAACATGAAGAATCTTAAGATGTGTCACTCGGAACTGCCATATTCTTGACATCCCCCTGAAAGTGGAAATGTTACAATACCAAGCGAGTATTTTTTGGAAGGTGTGGCTGCATCTCTCCGAAGACGGGTTACATCTCGGATTTGATTCCAGCAATTTTAGCCACTAGAATACCGTTATAATTTTCCGTAGAGAATGCCGTTCACATTCACTGCAATGTCGTTCTCACCTTCAAAAAATTAAGGCCCAGCCACGCCGCCACATCAAAATCCGCACTAGACAGGTCCTCTGTGGGTCATGAGGATTTTCTGATTACCAAATCCGTGAGTATTTTTTGTTCACTAAACCATTCAGGTGGAAAAGGGATGCATCGAAAAAGATGACTCTTTTTAAAAAAAATTGGCATTAACGTTACTTTGCTTCATAACCCATTGAACGAATTGCTTGGGCTGCTGATTTGAGCACCATATTTACCTGAGTTTTGTATAGCTGGCGTTTACGAATTGATGTATTCGGGTTTTCTTTTTGTTTTAGTGTGACCTACTAGTACGTTGATGCGAAGGAATTTTTCTGTCTTTAACCGGCCTAGTTTTTTAATAATCGGAGTAAACAATCGAATGTGGCAGCTGCTAATTTTGGGAGTTGACTTATTAGCACAAAAAAATAACACCAAATATAAAATTTGACTTATAATTTTTTTTCTCTCTGTACTATTTACTTCTTGTTGTTTTTGTTTCCATAACACAATTTTGTTACATACTGTATCTTTACATTGTATCATTACATATTTGTTTATATCATGATAGACTTTTGTGTTGTCCCTTTATTTATAGCAAGATCAGTGATTATCACGTGATTGTTATATAGAGTACAATTCTTAGCAATAGACATACATATGTCTATTCCTTTCTATCTGCAAGTAATTTTAAAAGAAAATTTTAAATATTAATTATTTTTAAATATGAGTGGAAAGTAAAATAGTGAAACAATGAAATTATAATTGTAGATAATTTAATTATCGTGCTGAAATATTATTAAATCATCTTTTATCAAATCATCTATCTTGGGAAAATTTATGGTTTATGTCTTCCACAAAACATGGGCCACACATAACTAGACTCAATTTTACCGTCCAAAGAAGTTGCTAGAAGCTCATGGATTTCTAAATAATCACGTGATCTTTACTTTTCATATTTTATTTATACAAATTTCTAATAAGTTTTCTTAGTTTTAACAGAATTTCTTATATTCTAAATTTTATTTAAATCTTAAATTTAGTTAAATCTTTAATTATTATAAAGAATGTAAATCCTATTTAAGCTGTATTAACCCCATTATCATTTGTTTCAAACCTAACCTAAAGCCTAAATGTTCAATTTATGAATCAACTATAACCTATTTAAAATTAAAACTTGAAAATGATCGAATTTAAACTATTGCTGTACAATTTTATTTTTGTATAATTAATTATATTTATATTCTAAAAAGATTTTTCTCATAAACTTGCAAATTATAACCTAAAATATTAATTAAATATGTACTATCAAATATCTATATAATGAATTGTTTTTAATTTTAAATTCTTTTGAACTTTCTAACCTTTTTTTATAATTATTTGCATGAAATATAAATTTTATTAATTATTTTCACTAACATTTTGCTTTAAGTGTATTTTTTTAAGTATATTTTGCTAAATCCTTTCATTTGTAAGGTATATGAATAATCTTTACTAATGATCCTTGAAACAGAATTTAGATAACAACAACAATACACATTGACAATGATCTGTAAGTGATGATTATACAAATTTCATTCATATTTCTCTCTTTAAATTTTACTATTTCATGTAGTAATATAATATAGTCGGTCCGATTCAGTTTTGTTCCCCTGTCCGAATTTATTGTTTTGTTATGTTCTTTATTTCTCAATCATAATGCATTTGAATTTAAGAGTTAATAACTTTAATTTGCTATTTACACTTGCCTATGATTAATGTTAATTTCCTTTTTTTCTATTTTATTATAATAAGATTGTTTGCTTATATTCTATGAATATGAAACATTAAATTATTTGATGGTTAAGGATATCCTTGACCAAGATGTGTGCATATAAGCAGTCTTTGTATTTTCTTTAAGGGACAGATCTAAAACTATGGGTATTCTATGTGTCATTGGTGTTCAGATAATCGAGGGATGGGAAAAGCGTACTCTACGTTGGCTTATTCATCTCGCCATCGTTTCATTTGTTAAAATACTTCTTTTGAAAACATATTATTTTTTATTTATTTTTTGGCTTTATTTTTGCACACTCTGGTGCCATGAACCAACGAAACTTAGTATAGAGCTAGCGGGTAAACAGAATTCATGTCTCTTAACTTCTGTGTTTGAAATTTATACATATGATATATCGGCTTACATGGGTCTCAATTAAATATGTATGTGGCGCGTGGTCCAACGGTTAATAAATAGGGCCGTACGTGACGTGGCGACGCATTTTTTATTTTTAATTATAAGTTGAAACCTAAATGTTAAATTTAAAATATTTTAAAGACTTTTAATTTACTTCTAAATAATTAGATAAACCGAATTATGGATAACAAAGCAGCCAGTATTACAACAAAAATGAATTGTGATTAATTGTCGTGTACGAATTAATTTTAGTCTGACTGTAAATGGCTCATACGGGTCTCCGTTTATCTCAACAAATTCATATCCGCCGTCGTAGTTGTATTTCAGTAAAACATTTTCACTATTATTACGAAAATAATAAAACAAACAAAAACACGGAAACGTGAATTGTGAACGAGTCAGTCATTCACATGTTCTGCTAGACAGTCAGTCAGTATGTCGTTGCTTCAGTCAGATTTTTCGTATTTCTCTTTGATGATGTAAAAGTTTGAAAGTCAAATCAGTTGCCAAGCCACACAGCATGGGATGAAAAAATGTGTGTATTGTATGTAAAACAAAAACAAAGCTATGACAACATAAAATACATGCATAAATATATGGTATACATTCTTTACAGTGTAAAGTTTACATTGTAAAGTTCACAGTGTTTAACGAATATCTTTAATCACTCTGTTTTAACTCTTATGTAGTGAGGCACAATAGAAAAATACATCGATTTTTTCGATGCAATGCATAGCAAGGAAGCATCGATTATGTTTTATTTGAGGTTATCACAAAATATATCGATGTTTTCTTATCATCGAAGAACTTTCTGTTGTGTATTAGAGCACTACGATCTGACGAATTATTGTTCTGCCCTTCATTACGGTGTCTCTATTGGGCTTGAATCCATACTCATTCTAAAACAAGTGTTCTTGGAGCCTACAATCACATATAGGCTTATCCTAAAATGTTTTGGCTTTGTCAGAACTGTGAAACTATCCTTCTTGAAATATCTATTATTTCCCTCGAATTCCGAAATAACCTAAGCCAGCTTTCCGTTCTAATTTTGAGTCAACATAAGAAAAGCTGAGTGTTCTGTAATAATAAAAGGCACTGGTTAAAGCAAGCTATGCGCCATTGTAGTAAAATTTTGTTTGCTTAATAGTTTGTCTGTATGTAAATGTTTTTAAGCGTATGAGCATACGGATCCGAATGAGATTCTCCGTAAGGCAGCGGAATGATGTGTCATATGGTTTGTGTTCTTGTGGTTAAATTTTTTTTCTGTTTTAATGATGTGAGTGTATTTGATTTGATTTTTTTTCTGTTATGATATTCGCAGTTCATGTCATCAACGGCGTTTTATTAAATATCTTTTAGAAATTTGATGCTTTACACGTTTTATTTTACATTTTTATGCTTTTATTTTGAATATTCTAAAGCTTGAATTACAATTGAACATATAAATAAATATATTCACTTTAATGTATTTTTATACGTATTCCAATTTATACAATCAATTTTTATACACAATGTTTTAAAGTTATTTTCTCTTTCAATAATTACATAAAATAAGCAGTAATGAACTTGTCAGTATTCAAAAAATTTATTTTAAAAAATTGTTTTGATTTTGAAAATTATGTCTACAGTTTAATAGACTACAGATGACAATAGTCATAACATTATTTCAAAAAATTTCACATTTTTGCAATTAACGTAAATAGATTAATTAGATTGACCTTTAGAATTGTCTAATATCCAATATCCCAGATAGCGGCTTCTCAAACGAAACCAAACTAAACAGAAAACATAAATTATTTTTTGGTAAATATAATAAAAGATGCATCGAATATATTTATCAAGATATACCCGTTTTGTAATTTTGTTCTTACCGAGAAATATATGTAATATGCCCTAACTGCCACAAGGAGACATTTGATCCAGGCAAAGAAGACCCAGCATTATGATTTGTATTACTTGTATACTAAACAGCTGTATTGGACATTTTTGACATTAAATGAAATATTTCGCTGTATTGTGGTATATTTGTTTAACTCTACTCCAAACGAGTATACAGTAAAAATTTCAAGTTTAATGTAATCTTGCGAATCAAAAATTTGTATTTCCACATTCTTATACCCAAAATGTCAAACCATTCATTAGAAACTACAGATATCATAAATCAAGTATAATCGAAATACATATCGACGCCTCTATTCTATAACGTTATAAGTGTACTTAGAACGTTTTTAATGTTCTTGCATTTTTAAGTTCTACGTTCTCTAACTTAAATACTTTCAAAATTTGGTTAAGATGCGCCGATCCGTTCCGAAGTTATAGGGAAAAATCTTCTTAGAATACACATATAGTTGTATGTCGCGTGAAAACTTTGAGAGCTCATAACTCAAAACACACTTTTTCGACTTAGAATGTTATCGAACGGAGGCGTCGATATATTGAAGAGACTATCGGAAAGTGGATAACAATGAACAATATAGTGAATCAATTGAACGACGGAGGAATGTGAATTAGTTGGCACAGAAAGTGAAATGAAAATTTTTTGAATATACGAATGGGGGAAAAGAAAACGACAATTATAGAGTTTAGAAAGTAATAGTAATGTGCCAAACCGATGTACTGAAATATTTCTTAATCGAATTGTTTCCTTTTTGAGAGTTATTAATATCGTTTCAGGTTCGGTTCGGATGATTTACATGCATTTACATATCGCATGTATTACTGTTTGTGTGTAATTTTTGTTTAGGTGTGTAATTAAGATAAATTCGATTATTTTTTTAAATAATCAATCAAAATTCAATTATTTCCCAGGCCTTAAAAATTTCAAAGAAGAAAATCAGGATCATTTTCTTAACGGTATCTGGTACGCCTTCATCCAATGCTCCAACACTTTAGATTTCAAAATTTTTCTAACCTAAATGTACATTAAAAACGATATCTGCTTATATTCGAATGCGTATTTCTTCACGAATTAATTTTTAATCTTCTAAAATCTCGTTACAGGATCTAAAAGTAATTATCTTGCCCTTCATAATCTATTTTGAATTATTGCGATGTCTTTTTTGTCTCGGAGATATCGTTAGTCTTCGTAGTCTAGTAAGTAGTATGTTGGCTTATTAGACGTTATGCCAGGATTCAAATCCCAGATCAGACATCTACAACAAAAGGAAATACATATGAAAATTATTTCTGCGGCGACTTCCTCTCACCAGATTTCTGGTAATAACTCTGAGAGTAAATAAAACTGCCGTAAAAGGGTTCTCAAAAATTTGTCATTCGGAATCGATTTAAACTGTAGGTCCCGCCAATCATATATAAAAAATTAACACACTACAAAAGTGGTGTGAGAAGCTAGATCGTAATCCTAACTGAAGTGTTCTAAAGACGGATAATGTACGTAAATTGTAATTTTTTTTTTGACCAGATTTATTTTCTGGAAAGGGTAAATAACCAATTGACCTTGCTACAGAAAAATGTTAAAAATAAAGTTGTCAAATTGAAGTAGTAGCGGTGGACGTGTTTAGAATAGCATGCTTTTAGATCCGAAAGCTCTTCACAAATCCGCATGTTTACCAAAAGTTTTAAAATCTCAACTCGCTATATACCGTTTTTAATTCTTCTAGGACATACCCTGTCTTATAATACGATTGATCATAAACTTCTACTAAAAAGGCTCTAAAGCTGTTTTAATTTGCAAATTCTGCATGTAGTGTTGCTTATTCTAAAAGAGATTTCAAATAGTTCGTCTAAATGGCAACATTTCAAATTCGCTAAATGTTAGCAGAGGTGTGCTTAGGGATCAATATTAGGGCCTAATGATACCATAAAATTGATAGTGGACTTCAGCTGATGGATTATATATTTATATATGTATTTAACCTTCTAAGTCTGAGTACATAAGTATATAATGCGTTCGAAAACTATACAACATTTGTCACATCTGAATTAAATATTAAAGGACTTTACCTTCGCCAATCTGGGTATCGTCTTTAATAACAGATTATCGCAGTCTAACCACATAAATGTTGTTTTTGATAAAATATATAATATGTTGAACGAATGAATGAACACTTCGATGACAACTTGCCTTGTGTTTGAACAAAGTATAGTGTTTCATAAAGCCGCTATACAAAATGTTTACAATGTAATCTATTTCAAATCGTCGTCAATCTTTATTTTTAACGCAGTCAAAAAGCAATTAGGCATCGGATTTATAGTTGATGCATTGTTTGGTAACTTTGCATATCTACATAATGTATATACCGCAGTAGAACTGCATACAAACTTTGTATTAATACATTTTGAAAGTCAGCCATTCATTCTTTCCATTCTTCGATCAAGTCACGAAATCAGTATTGTCTATTTTGAAGACCTTCCAGTATCATTAAGCCGATAGCCTATAGGAGTGAAATATTGAAAGATTTTATGTAGAAATTAAACATATTTTAAACCATAAATTAAAAAATAGCACTTTAATTGAATAATCGTAGCTGACAAACAATTTCTGATAGAAAAATTGATTTTTATTGCAAATTGTATGAAGTAAAATCAAGAACTCTGTTATGTGTGTTATGGGTCAATGTAATTATCCTTCTGAAATACTTTTTAAAGTACAAAAAAGTTTGATATCAAGTCTGTTCCATACAACATATCACAGCAGGTGACGTTAAAATGTTTACAGTTCTTTATGCGGAAGAGAGAAAACATCCAAACATACAGAGCACATAATTTGTTAAATATAATAAAAGGAGAATGAACGATAAGAATTTTGAGTGTGTATGTTATTGTCTATGTGGTCAGTGCTCTTGTCCTAATAAAATGTGAACGATACTGTCAGAGGTCATTATATACATATGTACATTAGGGTGGCCCCGTTTGTATGGAGAAAAAATAAGGTATAGATGTTCCCAACTAAAATGAAAGTTTGATTCATTCTAAGACTACGCTTCTCAATTTTTTCGTCCTGGGGTCAATATTTGATGAGCTAAATCAAAGGGTAAAAAGGTCCTTTTTGAGGTTTTTTGGATTTTTTTCATATTTCTTCCAAAGGAACTATATATAAATTTGGTATCATATGAAAGGTCTTTAAGAGGCGCTTTCAATAGGTTATCAGAAATTTTAAAACAACATTTTGAAAATTCAAAAATTTTGAAAATTTCTGACAAAATTTTTTTTTTATTTTAATTTTTTCATAGAATTTATTTAACTAAATTTCTTGATTATAAAGACCATGTAATTTAAAACAAAATGGTTTTTTCCGTTTTTCAAAATTCAATCTAGTTCAATTTTTATTAAAATTTTTTAAACATAATTTCTTCTCTATCTGACAACCTCTGTTAACTCAATTCATATATGTAATGGGCATCAAAATAAATTGTATAATCTTTCCATTGATGTATAATTTCTTATACTTTTATTTTGTTATACAACGAATATTTCAATTTAAACCAAAACATTTGCGATACAACCGGCTATAATGTAATTTTCTTGTTATTCCTTAAGAACTGTTTATTACATATATTTTTATTGTATTAGTATATTATTTGCTTAATGATAAATATTGGTTAATAGTTGTAACTAAAAAATATAAATTCATAGAAAATATTTTAATATTAATATAATAGTTTTCATATACATTTATTAACAAATGCGTTTACATGAGTTTATTCTGTTAGCAATATGAGAAGGACGATTTTTTCCGATTACTGAAAGCATGAATTGACTGAAAAAATGTACAAATCGTTCTGTATTTTTACTCTCAGAGTTTTTGGTAGAAATTTGCTGAGAGGAAGTCACCGAAGAAATTTTTTTTTCATATTTTCGTTTTTGATGTCTAAACCTAGGTTTTGAACCGTGGCCTTACGTCTAATAAGCCAACACACTATCTACTAGACTACGGCGACTTCAGAGGTTGTTGCCTTCGCATATTCCATCCTTCGATTTGAGACCAGTCTCTTTATATTTCAAAAATTTTGGTTGTGGGGTAGGTCAGTAGGGCGCACTTTAAATAAGACGACTTTAGGTGCTTTCTTCTTACCTCATACAGACGAATCAAATATCACATAAATTTCTTAAGGCCTCATTAAGGCTCATTTAATTTGTAACCTTTTTCATCAGCTTTGAGTTTTACTTTCAAATCAGCTATATTGGTAGCTTGATATAAAATAGATTTATTAAGTTTACCGTCTGTTACACCTTCAATGAAATATTCAATGACTCTTTCTTTATTTAATCTGACGAACGAATTTCTATTAAACTATGAAGCTATCCTCGAAAACTTTCATTTGGCCATTTCTTCACGTTTTTCAGCATATGAAGGATTTCGATTACAGTATCCCTTACTCTAAGCTCTTTTATAATCGCGACCTTAAAATATGCAGAGTTTCGAATTGTGTTTTGTTCTCGGAAATATATTCTAGCTACACCCGTAAGTAATTGTAGAACGTAGAGACATATATCTGCAGTTCATTCCAGTCTGCCGTAAACTTGACTTTCGTCCGAGAATTTCGACAAACTGTTCTCCACGTCTCTTAAGGTAAAAGAAATAGAAAATTAGAAATTTCTACCATCACCTATTTCCTAGCAATAGGTGCTTTTTGCCTATTCGTCAAATTAAAAATTGCAGATATGTATTATAAATTAAAAACAAAAATGAATTTAAAAAAATTTTAATTAACGGTTCTTATAAGAATACTCGTAATAATAAAGAAAATGAAAATTATAATGAGGTTTACATATGTATATGAATGAATGTTTAAATTAAAATAGAAATATTTCAAATACATATTAATTTTAAACTGTTTGACACTTTTTCTATTCTTTTCAAATCGTTTTTAAAAAAATTTTGTATTTAGTTATTATAAGCACAAATTGAGCTTATAAAACAATTTTACTTTATTTAAATCTGGTAATCGCCTGCTTGATGTATGTAGACTTATTTGAGGCAGTGTAATTTTAAGTGTAAAACTTTAATTTCTTTTTTTACTTGAATAAATAATTTTTGAGAATTTTTAATTTTTTTGTTAATTAATATAAAAATAAAATAAAATAACGGGATTGTATAGAAAAGTTCATAGTTTCGCTGTAAGAGAAATTTGAGCATTTTCAAACACCTACCAAATCGCTACTCCATAGCTAGCATCAGATCTTTTGACAATATCATTCTGCTCCAAGTTGTTGTTTACCCATTTTCCATTTGTTTCTATGCTGCAACTCGATAATATATTCGCTTTTCCAAGAAGAACAAATGATTGCTGTATCTCTTAATGCCGATCCCAGCGTTTCTGTAAGGATATGTTCTCCAGAGGATTTATTATTCTCTCTTGGCACAGCAATGAGTAGAGGGCCTCTCAAAAAATGACGGAGTCGGCGAGTGATTTCAAAAGACATCATGTAATGCTTCATCTTGTCAATATGGCTTTGGACATATGTTTGGTCGCCGTAACATCTGGTATTTTCTGTCAGTAACTTGGTTATCCACTCAATATAACTTCCAAACCCATCGTAAATATTGTATCAAACAAGAGTCCATCTCTTGGTGTAAAAAATCTGGCTCCACAGAATTGTAGTTGCCATCTGCCTTCAAGCTTCTCAATGGAATTTGAAAATATTTTCTGTTTCAATGTACGATGCATAGCGATATTAATTTTGTGACTCTGATTACGATTAAGCAAAGAAAAAAACAAAAACGAATTTTAATAAAAATAAAATTGAAAATACAGGACTAAGTTTTTATGGATAAAAGGATACATGATACAGTAGGATAATGGATACAGTATGAGTAATAGTCAAAAACTTATATTCGACCTTACGACCTCATTCCACATCTGCTGCAGTACCTCTTTTGCATGCTCTTTTATACAATCTGTTTGTATGTTTTCTTGTTTTTCTCTTATTAAGAAACCGAATCAGATATGTTCGGAAATTGAGAATTGAAAATGTGGTCAAATTGCTGCTGATGTTATGAACGTAATTTTTGGTTGTGCCAGCTTCGTGTTTAGAATTGAAATGAAGTAACATTTTATTTTAGTATACAGATGTGAGATTTTTTAATGTAAGAATACTAAAAAGGAAAAATAGATGATGTAGGTAGAGGAAAATAATCCAAACACAGTTTTATGTTCTTATTCGAATTGTGTTGCCTGCTCATTGAAAATAAAGTGATACACCAACCATCAAATATTTACAGAATCTTTAACAATTTTAAAATGTTACCTATTTAGTATCCACTGTAATAACGCCTTCTTCCGAGTAACGACAACTGGACTCTCAGTGATATCAAATGCTGCAATCATAAAATGCAATTTAATGATAAATAATAAGAAAAGAAAGAATACATATTTAAAAAATCCTATTCCAAATGGGTAAAAGAAATGCGTGCATCCATAAACAAATGTTTGCCAAAAGGCAATACGTAAGAAAAAAGGTTCTTCCACCAAAATTGCAATTTTAATGTTTTTTTCTAAGGTTTTTGTCGCACTCGTGCTCATACGATACAACCACGGTTTAGCTTAGTGTTTTCCCTAATTTTGCAAACAAAAATTATGTGTATGTGGAGTGGCAATGCGTAAGTTTTCTTTGTAATTTCCGTTAACACAACATATGTACCAAATTTATGGTTTTTCTAAATTCATACATCCCGCACAGTGAGCAATATAAAAGCGGTAATCTGAGGTTGTGAAATGGAATTTTTCACAGCCAGTAGAAACAGTATGATGTGCTTAATTTATTGTCATCCGGTTGCCAGCAAGTGCTAGACAAATACTTCGTTTACTGAAAATTAGTTTGAAATTTAAAATTGAAATTGTAAACTGCATATTAGTGGAAGAAAGGGAAAATAAAACCAAAAAAGATGTATTACACGCTTAATATTATAGCACAGTTATAAATTTAAAAATGTAATAAAAGATGTACTTATTTTAGTGAGGGAGGTAGGACCGGTTCTAGGTTTAAAAAATAAATTAATTTAACTTTATGAGTTTATATAAAATTAAATCATCAAAGTTTGGCAAGTAAGTTATGATATTCCACATGTTGCATATGTTTGACATACAATATTTTTTTTATCAACGACATGTGTCAAAAATTCAATGACAGTTAATTAAGCAAATATATTTTTTTCAAAATCACTCTCGGAAAATTAGAGTGGTACAATTGGATACGCCGTCCCCTATCGAAAAATGTCCATAAATGTGACAAAATTATATGGAAATCGTTGATATTATAACATTGAGGATCTCGAAAGGAATCAATAAAATACCATAAATAAATTTTAAAAGTAAATATAAATTCATGCAGCATACATACAATAATCCACAATTATTCAAAAAATCATTGGTTTGGTCAATACGTTCAACCAAAGAAAACTTATGGCTCGATTACGGACAACAATTGGACCTCAGTTGCCATATTATCAACTAAAAAATTATAATTGCTTTTAATATCTTTAGAGAACAAAAGACGGTAAAATAAAAATTCTATAAAATTTAAACTGTAACAAAATTTTTTAAATATAATAAAATACTTACAATAATTGAAAATATATATGGAAATATTACAAGGAATTAATGTATAATTTCGAATTCTATATTTCAAAATGGGAAAAACTACAACAAGGCAGCACTTTGACTAAATATTGCAAGAAAACGAAAATATTAAATTTCCTAATCGAGGTGTGCGGTCTTTCGTAAAGGTAAACACGAGAAGCTAAATAACCTTGGCCCAAAGAGAAACTCACCAGACCTATAACAGAGAAAGAGAAAACGTGCTTTTTCAAAGCAAAATTTAAGATAAAATAAATTTGAGATAAAAAAATAAAATAAATTTTTATAACATGAGCGGGAGACCATCATAAGTAGTGACTTTGTCTCGACGCATAGAAAATGCTACAGCAGAAATTTTGCAATTTGAGCATATCGTTAGTCCTGCATGAAATCTTATTTTTATGAATTTAAAAAATAATGAGAAGATCCCAATTTATTACACATAAATATACATATCTTTTTCAATTTATTTTTGCATTTTCAGTTGCAAAATTAAGAAATTTTGCTATACGTCATTTGATTCATGAATCTGTAATAATTTGATCTCCCAATATGTTGAAAACATTCATTTAGAAACATTACTTCGCATCAACGACATCATCAAAAGCTGCTTTTTTATGCTGTGTCTTTTAAAGCGGATGCGTCTCGGTTTTTGTGTAAAGATCGGCTCAGTAATAAACCTTTTCGCCATTAATGTGAAATGTTGGAAATAAAATTCTGAAAATTTTTTGTCAGTAACTTTAAGCCCGCTGATTGCCAAGCGATATCCAATAAATAAATAAAATTTAAAAACATAAATATAATTCCATAAAAATTTTTTGTTAGTAATTTAATAATACTTTCGCGTTTTACACAGGGATAAACCTCACAATTTTTTCATTACTCATATCCGAAAATTTTTAAAACTTGTCCAACAGACGCACTCTTGCTTTTGAAAGCTTACTGCAAAGAGAGCTAAGAGTTGTTGTTGACACTTATAAAACTCATTATAGAAGTTCGAGATAATCTGAAAAAATTCAGAGAATATATTTTTTCACGAAACACTATTTTCTTCGTAATCTTCTATATACTTCTTCTATGAAGCAGAGAGCATCAATTCAAAGAAGTCTATTATTACATTTTATTCTATTCAGTTGCCGTTTTGGCCAAGGCATAGCATAGATCAGTTTGCTCTAACAAATGAGAGAAACTAACCATATAAAATGCAAATGAAACGGAAATGCTCATCACTTTTTTCACAATTGCTTTCAATCCACTTCTAGATGAGTAAAGTCTGATAAAATGTGATCCATAAAATAATGGGCCAATGTAATACAAAGTGGTGCTTCGTATGAATGTCATCTTCACATATCCTGCATTCGCTGCTACTCGCCCCACCTATTATAAGTATATTTGAGTGACCCAATAACTAAATGGATCCAAAGTTTCATTATAGTTTTATCTACAGAATCGCAATCCCATTGCACCATGTGTTACAATTTAGCTTAGCCTTGTAATTTAGTGTATGCCGAACGGCCTTGAATTCTTCATGTTTATTTCATGTGATCATACCTTTGAAACACCGTACCTTTAGAAAACCCCTTCCACTGTTCACTGTCAAAATGTTAACACTGGTATTTTGGCTTGTTGTGCCACTGAATTTAGTCGTTACATTGAGAACGATGATCGTGGTATGGAGGTTAGTCAGTATGTTTTCAACTGCTTGTCTATACTAATTTTGAATGTGCGTGTGCCGTGTTTAGGTCATTTGTTCAAATATTCAGTCAAAAGTCATTGCAATAACTAAATAGATTTACTTTCTATTGATATATTTTAATTGAAAAATTGAACTTACTATTCTAAAAAAGCGTAAAATAAAATTTTAATTTCTATACTGAATTTATATAATTTAAAGAAAAATTTCAGTTTTTCCTTCCTTAATATTATCAAAAACAAAGAATAAAAAAAAGAAAATAAGAAATGTGTGTACGAAATAAATCTTCACAAAAAATTTACAAGCTACACCATATAATATTATAATTAATACATCTTTTGGGGCTGTGCATGCATGTAACTTCAAATGTACTGCATATTAAAGTTTTATTAACTACAATTATAATGTTTATTATGAAAGCAAAACAATGTTTAAAAAATGAAGGACTATAAACAGCCGTGTTAAATTACTGCTGGAACCATTCCATAAATTTTAATTAAAATAGCATTGCATGCTGATTCATCATTGTTGAAATATAATGAAGTAGATATGTGCATATTTAGGCAAACAGATACTGATGTAAATGGTATAAAAATGTAAACATTCATATTCAAATATTACAACGATGTCCGCATACATATTATACTTACATGTGTGTTATAAATTATTAGTACAAGGAAACAATACACATCGTAAATTCTATTAAAAAAAATGGGCAGGGCTTTGAAAATATTTAAAAGAAAGAACGATACACTAATTTTAAATTGTAACATTTTAAAATTATTTTATTTTGTCCGAAGTTTATTTTATTATATTTTAAAAATGAGGCTGAATTAGTTTTTATTTTTTGAATTTTTAGCGACTAACATTTAAAGTTGGTTTTATTATTTTTAAAAATGAAACTATTTTTTAATAAAACATAATGTTTTAGATTATTCTATGATTAATAAATGTTCCTTAAACAAATATGTATGTATCAAACTTGTTATAAACCGCTCTTAGTTTATATCCAAAAAAAAAAAAATACAAGTAATTGATGTGTCATGGCAGCTCATGTATTGATAAGTAGTTTGTTCACAAAACCAAAATTGATCTGTTGAACTAGACGAACGAATTCACTGAAGTAAATTTAACTAAAATTCCATTCTCTACACACCACTGACGTTGTGTGTGTGCTAATTTTATACTTGAGTAGTGGGTGGGACCTACAGTTTAATGTTGACTTATTTACCACAGAGTTGCCAAATTTAATTACTACACAGATGATGATTAAATAATGATCAAGAGCTTTATAATTTTGCTATTGCCGTATTGGTCGAATCTAAAGATGTATAAACAATTATTTGAAACATAAAGAACATTGGCTTTACCGCCAAGATCTAAGTCAATAAAACAATAATTCATAAAGTTATAAAAACGTTGAGGCATTCATTGCCTATAATAAATATTGTTTTAGAGATTTTTAACAAATAGAAAACTCAAATAGTTCCCGCTAAGATCCCTATGAAATAAAGAAACACCAAGAGAGACTCGTTTTGAACTCAAAACATTCCTTCAGCAAAATACTTCATATATTAATTTGCCATTGTTTACTGCTAGCTTTGTACAGTTTGTCAAAAAAATGTTTCGACGTAGTAAAAATCTCTTCGGTTTTGATTTCGGTACCAAGTTGTTTTATATTTATCTTATTACCGTTAACAAAATATTTTATTTTTGTATTCACATTTTAACAAACAAAATGTCAAAAAGTACTAGTTACATATAGGAAAAGTGTTTAAATTTGCAGCAAGTATTGAAATTTAATGCATGTTTTGCGTGGGGTCTTCCCCACATTCACAAGATGGCAATTAATCTTGTTGAAGCTACATCTGTCAAGCAATTTCAAAATTGTTCAGTCTGTCAAATCACCCTTTATACGAGAACAAACAAAATTGTTCGATTTGAAATTATACCAAGACCGTCCAACGCATTCCGAATAGGAATATGTGGATTTTAGTGGCTACATAATCGGTCCATACTTCTTTGGCAGTTCCAGGCAATCACTGTCATCGATGAGAATTAAAAGCCAATGATGACAGCGCTGCTCTTCACACTGCTCCTGCCATTTTGAATATTCTGCATGAGCGATTTGAGGGCAAGATTATCTCACATGAAGTTGATGTGGCTAGGGACCAAATACCGCGTTTTTGCCACCCGTAAAATTCAGTCTGATTTATGCACTATTTAACATTTAACATATCATGCAAAATTTAACATTTATTATGCTCTCCATCGAGAGAAACCGTAGAGTAGCGTAGGTCCTTCAAATGAATAAAAAGTGATGAATACATACACGTACGTTGTGTAATTTAAATTTAAAGATAGGAAGCGCTTAAAAAATACTTCATTGAAATTTTATCCCAATTTAGCCGTATATCTGTTTTTAATTTGTATGATTTTTCGGATGCCTTCTGACAGTGTTATTTGTCATACACACCGATAAAGTTATTAACTTTCCATATGGGAAAAAAATCAACGTTCTTACCGAAAGTGTTTATGTTTATGGTCTTTGCCTTGGTAGAATATGAAATTTTAATTACACAAACACAAAATAAACCCCCCTACGCTGAGGTTTTGCTCATAGGGTTTCAATAAAAAAGATTGAACTAGTGAATGTACCTATATAACACATGGCAATTATGAATTGTGACTTTCTAAAGCTTTAAAAGTTTTCGTCATGCATTGTTAAGTCCATCAATATAGTAAATTATCATTTTGGCGCCGTCAAAGAAAATCATATTATTCACATAGTTTTTGAACTCCGAAATATAAGTTATCGCCAAAGGTGTTCGCTTTTGCATTTCTTTAAGAATAGCCGTTTCTTTTTAGGCCTAATAAAACTTTTTGGGAATACCCAAGTGTTTTTATTCACATCTCTTCGTAAGACTCGTAGCAAGAGTCTATTTTGATTTCTCGATACATATGTATATTGTTTACTACCTAGTGCACCTTTTTCAGTTGCATAGTTCTAGTAACTGTATGTAGTACTATATGCAGAAACATTCTCTTGACCCTCAACTTGAATTTTCTTGCAATACTTCACACGTATAAAAATTAGTTTTTGTTAAAAAAAATTTCGTGACAAAACAGTTCTGACGATTTTATGGTTTTCATATTCACCGCTAATGTTCCAAATATGGCTTACAAAAACTATTTATAAAAATGTCAAAAAAATATAAATAAAATAAAGATTTTGTTACTACATACATATCAGATATAAATAATAGTCAAAATACAGCCAAATAATAACATTCTGTAGGTTGTAGTAGATCTCAAATATATATATATATATATATATATATATATATATATATCTCGAATCCTCCAAACTTGTTTTATTTGACAAAAACGGGTTTTTGGATCTTTTCACACAAAATTATTGATTACTCAAATATTTTTGACCTATATTTAAAATCAGAAGAAAATTGTCGTAGTTATTATTTAAATAGTGTAACAGTCGTTTATATATCGACGCCTCCATTCTATAACGTTCTAAGTGTACTTAGAACGTTTTTAATGTTCTTGCATTTTTAAATTCTACGTTCTCTAACTTAAATACTGTCAAAATTAGGTTAAGATGCGCCGATCCGTTCCGAAGTTATAGGGAAAAATCTTCTTAGAATACACATATGGTCGTATATCGCGTGAAAACTTTGAGAGCTCATAAATCAAAACACACTTTTTCGACTTAGAATGTTATAGAACGGAGGCATCGTATGTCATCTTATCAAATGAACTTTCAGTTAAAAAGTTTCCAAAATTTTTGATGTAAAATGGTCAATTTGACGTTTGTGTGATTCCCAGAAGTTGATTATTATTGTGTTTATTGCAAATATTATTATTTCGCTTTGCGCAAGCATTGGCCAACTTCTGGCGTTCGCTCAAACGTGAAATTGTCAAATTTTCCATAAACAATCAAGATCCATCAAAATTTTTTTAACTGAAAGTTTATTTACAATATATAACTCTATATATATTCTTATGTACTCTTTGAATAATAACTACGATAATTTTTGTTTGATTCTATCAAGCAAAGTGTCAAACTCTTCGCAAGAGAATGTACTTTAAGAAAGTCGCCACCTATTTTATATTTTTTAATTAAAGTTTGCTACCATGAATGAAGAAACTTGAAAATATATGAAAAAAATTCGCATTTGTCAAGTTTACCTCAATAATCAATAAATTTGTGCGTGAAGTCCAAAGAAACGGTTTGTGTCAAATAAAACAATTTTGGAGGGTTCGAGAAATATAAAAAAATATGTTTGAGTTGTACTCAACAAAACTCACAACCTACACTATGTCATTAGCTGCGTGCATTTAATATTTTTTATTTTGTCGCATAGTGTAATTAACATGAATGACAAAATCAAACCATTTTTGCTATGTACGTTAAAACATTTTCTTAACAAACTGTAAATGAAATTCCTTTTCTTTGTATTGTTGGGTAATAGGAATAAACGGCCATTTGAATGGCCTAGAGTGCGTCAAATACTGACAATCGGTCTGCTGGTAGTTTTCTCATTAATTATGCGGAACATGTGATGAAATTACGCTGTGATATACAATCACTGTTACAATTCAGGTTAAACATTCAATATCAAGACATATTTAGGTGTTATGAAAAAAGAAAGAAAAGAAAGATTGACCGAATTATGCCTGATATTGTTCATTTGTGTGATGTCAGTTAGACAATAACATTATAACAAAACAACCATTGTTTGTCACATTGATGAAAAGGTTGAGCTTAACGTATCTGACATTATTTACTTTCCTTTAATATTTGAAAATCTCTGTCTAATAATACAAATATTTAGATTAACACCAATAAACCTCTCTGTTATTAGTAATTAAAAATTATTTTTACTGCAATGGAATTATATACTATATTTCAATTATTGTAAGCAGAGTGACTAAAATATTTTATTCATTATTTTTAATTTCTATTATTTATTTTACTTTAATGATGCAAGAATTTGCTTCGGCTTAAGATGAAACTGCTGGTTCTTCTCTCAATTTGAAGAAAGTGTTTCCATGTATATACATGGTAAATAAAATATCAACACAAACAAAAATGCGAAGAAAAATACGTCAATTACTTTATATTCCTCTGTTTCTATAATTTCTTTATAAGAATTGATTTACAGATTACTGAAGCGCTTTTTGAACCTTGCGTGATGTCGAAGTTGCCATGACTGATGCCACAGAAGGATTTTAATTTTAAGAACGCCTAACATTTTTCACCAACAAACGTTAAGTATGCCAGCAAATTGTTGATTTCGCTCTCCTACATGCATGTGGTGAGTTTTAAATGGGCGAATCAGATATTATAGCATATCCCAAGATTTTCTCCCACTATGTGCCTGTGAGTGAAAAACTTGACATTTCCAAGAGAAATCATATTCATCGTCATTATTGTTTTATATAGAATGTACATACAAATAATATTTGTGTTGGCGCCGATTAACAGAAATTATTTCAATAGTCAGCGACTTTGCAACTAAGATCACGTTAAGTAAGACAACCAAGAAGTGAAAAAAAATTAAACGTAAATATTTGTTAAGAATATTTTTACTTAAAATTTTCGTTTTTAAAAAAGTATGTTCATTGATTGTAGAAATGAACGGAAGTTAAATAAAGTTAAACACAGATACTACAATTGAACTTTTATTATTTTACAAAAAATAGATTACGTTAATCCTTCGATTTATGTCGTCAAACTCTTTGATTCTTCTAAGTTTTCTGTAATATTGTGCAGCATCTACACAAGTTGACAACATTTCAAACAAAAAATTAATAAAAGTATAAAAAAATACCGGAATTATGGAATATTAATAACAACGTTGATGAAAAACTTTGAATGTTGATGCCACTAGAATAATTTATAAATGCTTACATACACACATGCATACATACATACATACAAGCATACATAATTCGTCATTACAACCCTTTAGTAAGAATTACAACCTAGTTTCTCACACCACTTATGTTGTGTCTGTTAATTTTATACATGACTGGCGGGCAGAAAAGAGAGTAGAGTCTGCTGTTAATGACTAGTTGATGAAACTATAATAAATCTTCCCAAGTAAGGGTGTCGAAGCTTTGAAAGTACATATGAAGAAAAATTTTCCAAATTTGTTATAATTACTTGACTCTTTGTGGAGACAAGTCTAAGAGACTCAGTTAAAATCCAGACTTTGTTAAACAGATGCACGTTACATTTGTTTTTCTTTTTTAACAAATTTTAAAATACAGAAAATATTTTGGTTTATTTCTTACTTTTCTTATTTAAAAATTTAAAATTTTTTTTAGAGAAAAACTATCTGAGTGCATATTACATACATGTAGAACATATTCATGAATGTGTATTTGGGAACTAACGGCACTATTGTGCGCAAAAGTTCCACGTTGGGTTGAGTGGAATGTGGTAGAATCTTTTGCAATACAGAAAAGGCTAACAACAGAAAGTGTAACTGAAATTTATTTTTACGGCCAGAAAAATATGATTCAGGCTTCCATCAATCTCCCGCAATAAAAGAGAACTCGAAATTTTTACGGAAGATACGACAAAAAGGAAAAATAATATACTATACATATACATAAATATATACGTATATGCACACAGCCATATATAGTTATTATAACTTTATATGTATACATACACATATGTAAAGAAATCCTGTTACTGTTTATGGAAACCAAATATTATGGACTCCATGGTGACAGTACTCGATATAAATGAACGTAAATATTCGTACCTGGAGTTTAGGAGGATAAAATAAAATATTTTTAAGTTTAGTTTGTGAACACAAAACTTTGTTTTAAAAAATTTAGTATATTTGTTGTGGCAACTCAAACAATTGTCCGTACAGTAATGATGGGTTTAATAACCTTTGGCGACAAAAACTTCTGCACTATTTTACATAGAAAAACCCAATATTCCACACTTCAATAATTATGGTTATTAGTGATTGTGTACTTCCAAATTGTTGCCTTTTAAAATGTTTCACAAATGATTTATTGCATTTAAATCTGCGATCTAGGTTGGTTAGATATTACTTTTTCAATATTGTATACAAACTATTCATCTAGATACTTGATTGAGTGATTCGGATCATTATCGCGACGGTATATAAAATGATACTGTATGGTCAAATTCATATCTATCATTTTAATATTTTCTGTTCAAATATTTCAATAAACATTAGATTTGAAGCCCTTACAGTGGCCATTGCAACTCACGCCCCCACCAAACTATCCCCATATTATACGGTTGTTTGGATGTTTTCAAACGCAACCCAGTGTTTTCTACACAAATCGTCTACCAACTGATCAAAAAATGTTAAATTTATACTTGTGTGTAAATATAACCATTAGAAGTCATTTGACTTATTAACATACATATTTAGGTTTCTTACATAGAAGACATGCCTTACATTCGCACATAACCAGAAAATTCCATAAAATTTGTGCGTTTAATATAACGTTTTCATGAATTTGAATATTTTTTCTATTTGTGCGGCATCCATTCGATTTTGTAGCCAAAATATCATCATTCATTTTTGCTCGACCACATATCGAGTTGATCATAAATGTCTACTATTTTTAGAAATTTTTCCCTCAAACTTTTTCAATCATATGCAGTTCAACAATCAGCTCTGACATCAATACGAATTTTTTTGTCAGTTTTGTTATTTGCGCTCATTTTGATATAATTTTTATGTTCCATCAAATCGAATAATTACATAATTTTATTGTTTATTTATTGTATCTTTAAAGAACTGAACAAACAATAAGTGTTCAAATTTTAAGTCGAGAATAAAAAAAAATATTAGTCCCGGTCAACACCAGGCATAAGTTCTGCTTCTGAAGTTCGACGTCATGTTGAGATCTCTTTTTGAAACGATTGTGATCCCGGCACTCTAGGATGTTGCGAGCTAAGGGATTTGGGTAAAATATGACCTTTTTCGGATACTTTTCGGAATATTTTTCAATTTCATGGAATTTCCATGTTAGATAATTGTCAGAAAGAATTGATTATATATTCGAACGAAGGTGCATGTTTCTCTTCGTAATGTAGCCAGAACGCGTATTTGGCCATTAACTCTTATTTTCTTCTTCACAATTTTTTAGTTGAAAAGTTTGTTCATGTAGGTATCGAGAAGTTTCGTGTGGGTTCTCGTGTGTGCTTGTAAAAACAGTTTCAGCAGCAGCGGTAGAAAAGTGCGTGTGGCTGCTCATCGGCATATGCACCCAAAATTTTGAGCGAAATATTGTTAGGATAATTTAGCTTAAACCTAATTATTTATTAAGCACAACACTAAAAGGTTATATAGACTTTTATATAATCCAAAAACTTATATTCTATCTTAATTATAATTTGTCACAAAGATTTAAATCAAGTTATATAAGTTAATTTCATTTAAAAACCCCTTGACTTTCTCAAAATCATGTTCACTTTCCAGGATTTCGATTTCTTTTATTTTGCTCTTAATTCGATGTTGATGAAATAATCTTCATTTATTAAATATGTGAAAAACATTCAGATTTTGACCGCAAATGCAAAGTGGTGGTGTATTCTTTTCAATAATATGTATATGAGAGAATAAGCAGTGACCGACCAGTCTCTCTCGCAGTCTTGTAAATTTAATAGAATCTTTTCTAGGTAAAATATGTGTAGGGAATTTAGGTAAGATATTAGAGCTTAAACTTATATGTATATCAGTCCTTCGTGTTAAATTCTGGCGGAAGCCAGCGAAACGTCGATAAAAATAAAGTAGCTAAAGGGTTGTAATGACCAATTATGTATGGTCATGTTAGGTGTACTACATGGTTGAGTTAAAAGTATTGCGGAGTTGAACTTCTTATACACCTAAATGCATTACATATGCCAGGTATTCAATCTAATTTTATTTTTTTATATTTTCACCCAAACTCATGGCAATTTGAAAATTTCTAAAAAAAAGTTTAATTTTTGTTGAAACCTTAAATGAAATCCAAATCAAATACCCAATCAAATATTTAGCCATACATATGCATTAAATTTTGTTTTTACAATGATGTGAATCTATTTTCGCAAATTTATTTAATTAATTTCTAGCTCCTGAGTCAAAACCATGAATTGATTAAAAAAAGATTGAATTAAAATGTGAAAAATTACTTGGTGTTTGTATGTTTGCATTGGTGTAGAGATATTTAAGCAATTAAAAATATTTTACATTTTTCTAGTTCTCTTTCATACACAAAGATTTTATAACAGAAAAAACCAACCCCATTGGGCAATTAAAATAAGAAAACGGTGTTAATTATCCTTTCACGCAAAAGTTTGTAAAATATAATGCGTAGTTGTTATTTATAGTGTTAATCTTTAACATGTAATTTAATTAATACAACATTTTAAGACAACTTGTGAAACTTGAATACACAACCCAGAACCATTTATTGTTGTAAGAAAACAGTAGGCCTGAATTGAGGTGTTAGCTCTAAAAATGTGTACGGCTATACAACTACTTATATAACCAAATTAACTAACTTTTGAGAAAAGGAATCTTCAAACTCCGCTTGAGCGTATTATCCTCCGTACAAGTGGCTGCGAGCGTTACAGTGAGACTGAGCGCATTAAGATTATAGAAGTACAGGAGCTATTGTCATGTCAAAGTCGTGGGTATGGTTGGTCTCAGTGTAGCTATCGGCTAAACGCTACGTTTTACACTTGCAAGACAGATATAACCCAACATGGATATATATAGAACAGAATTTGATTCCATATGCGAACCTCATAGCAGTGATAACGTGACATTAGTATCTGATTGTTCACGCCAGAAGACTGGCAATAACTCATAAGGACTTCTGTAGAAGCTGCAACGACAAGGAAGAAGAGAAGACTAGAGAACATCTTCCCTGGTATTGTCCGTCGCTTAGGCAGAATTTATTGAAACTCAGAAATTTTTGACAAAGCCAAAGACGGTTTGTTGGGAGATGCCAACCAGAAGTTACAATTATATGACGAAATCGGTGTTACAATAGGACTATTGGAATGAATTGAGCTGTGCTCATTGAAGCTGCTGTCAGTTTAACATAACTTTAACTTAATCTTAAGACTACTACTGTCGGTAAGAGTGGTCTTCAGACATTCTAAAATTCTGATTTATAAACTTACATATATGTATACATGCATTATTGGCGATTTCAACTCTTTAGTAAGGATTACGTGTGATTATTATTTGTGAGTGGCCAGACCTATTATCTGACGACGAATTGAGTCCACAAATTTGAGATGATTTTTCATGATAATTTGTTACTCTCAGAAAATTTGAGAGAGAGAATTATTTTATTTTTGAGCTCTCATGCGGTAATCTAACACTACATATACGAAGCAATTTTAACCTGCTAACCCGAGCAGTCTATGTTCGAATCCAGTTTAATATAACAAATAATCTATTTAGGAATTCCCCTGATCTTCAGAGAGATCGACTCCAACAAACATTATTTAGTTCTAAAACAAGAAAAACAATAATAAGAAGACGGAGTAGATTCTTCATGACAGCCTTCATCTGCAAACACAACCTAACGAGAGGGAGTGTTTTTCTATAACACTATCAAGCAAAAAAAAAAATTATCATATTCATCTTGTCAAGTTTGCAAAAACGAATTTTGCACTAATAAACGAGATGAAAAGTCGGCCATAAGGTAGCGTTTGCAGGAGAAGTTCGATCGTGTAATAGACGCTTAAGAGTACAGATATTGGTGAAGAAAAAAAGGAGAATTTGCATTAAAAATTTTTAGAAAAAGTGAGTAAACTGAATTGAAAGTATTGGTCTAAAAAGTTTAATAAAAAAACCTAGCATCATCATCTTAGCATGCTGTATAACAAGACATATTGTATATCAGGTCTGAACTATCATATGAGTCATAAATTAGAAGCCGTCAGAACGTATAAAGAAAAAACTCAATAAATATCATAAAAAATATATTTTTGGTTAAAGGCTACAAAGCAAAGAAGAATTGAAAAACAACTTGAGAAAATTTACACGATAACTGTATAGTCAACCTTAACCTAATTTAGGTTGATGGTTTTTTCAACAGTTTCAAAAAATACGAAGAATCTTACGACTGCCAAATTTCTATCCATATTTTCCCTTAATGTCATTCCCTCTCCTGCAAAAAAATTTGACATGTCGTACGTAGAGTTCGTCTTAACTGACTTTTACTAAGTACAAAAGGATTGCCCACAAGATTTCGACTCGTCAGCACTAGCATAGCATTCACTTTTGTTAATAAACACTAGCACATGGATGCATAAAGTAGTAATAATTATGATATACATACAAACATATTTTTGTAATGCTCGTACTGTGGAAGTATAAAAACTTATTAATCAATTTAACTTTAGAGTTATGGATATGCGATGCATATACATGAGTAGGGTATTCATGTAAACAAGCGTAAGAGTATATAACAGACTATTTTTGTATACTTTAACAAGGCCCTTTGGATTCTTGCAGTGGAATACAAACATATGTATCTCGAATGAAATATATAGAGAACATAAAACCTAAAAAAATGCCATCAAATGATTCTTTTCAAATCTACATACAAATCATAGATAGCAGCTCTGTATATCAGAAACTAAAAAGGGTGGTATGGATTGCAAGTCTTACCGAAACATAAAATTTCGATGTTTCTTTCTTATTTTTTTTTTTAATAGAAAACAATGAAATTTTCCAGATATTGAAGAATGCACTGAGAGCAATCTACAAGATACTAATCAAATATCGATGTCGGACTACGAAAATAGTGTTGCACAGTTAACGAATTTTGAAATCTACACCGAAAACGTCCGCATATACCAAAGCAAATGTGTTCCTTGTATAAAAAAAAATAAAATAAACTGTAATAGAAACAAAGGCTAAACATTTCATTTTTCATCATGGTCATGTGTATTCATGGTCAATTCCAATGAATGCTCAATTCATTATTAATATCACTTGCTAAGGAAAGCTTTGCTATTATAATTTTCGATCTATTTAAACTTTTCGTAATAAAATAATTACATAATTATATTACAGCTCTTAAGTTTCTGCCACTTTTAGTGTATCGGTTGGTATTTAAAATAATTAAGTTTAATTTTATTGTTATTTCAACTTTGAAAGTAAATTAAAGCTCTCCAGAGTCTAATTTTTGTTAATCGACTCTTGAAAAAGTTTTTTACCATTCTGTTAAGCTGTTTACACTTCTAGTTTTTATTTGTTATGTGTGTTAACAGTGTTTTAAAATTTTGTTTTCAACTGTTGTTTGTTATTCATTCAGTAATCCGTTCTAATCCCTTTTTACTCTGCAATTATTCAACGCCTTTAGCCTTTTCTGACGGTACCTGATGCTCTGGCATAAGTTGTTTATTATTGCCTGCCAGTTTACTTTGTTAAGTTGAAGTATGTATCATTGCTGCTGCTTTTATATGAAAACTTAAGCCAATGACAATGTTGACAGAAACACAATTTGAGGTAATGAAGTGAGATATTTTAAATAAGTAATCATTAGGAGCATCTACTGCATCGCACCAAAAACATAATTTTTGTGGACAAAATCAGTACATACGACGTTTCCTCAGTGTAAAAGAAAAGATTCACCAAAAATTCTGAATAAGGTTTAACAGTTCATCTTGAATAGGCTATCAACTGAAATGGAGTCGCAATTTTTAATTTTTTGTGAAGATAACCAGAGGTAGTTAAAGAGCTTCTAATGCGCCCAGAAAGCTGCACAGTTTGGCGCGATCTATAAGCAGTACTCCTTCCAAAAAGGTGAAAATCGCATCTTTGCTCAAAATGGAAGAATTGGAGTTGATGTATAGTTTCAACAATGTAGCGCCGTACGCCACATAGTTTACGTTACCATGAACATATTGGGCAGCGAGTAACAAGCAATCTCACATTTTGTAGCATTTCTCTGTAGCATTTTTTCATATACAGGGCTAAATTAGAAGCATTTCCGGTCCTGTAAGTCAAAAATATAGATGTAATTAAAGAGATTGATACCTTAGCCAAGGATATTTCATTCACTTTTAAAAATTTCATGTTTTTTTTCAATATTCAAAATTCAAACGGTTAAAGTATCACACGTTACTACGTTGTTTTCTAAAATGTGATTAAAGCCTACTATAGTGCGATTTGAAGTCGCCGTGGTCTAGTAGGTAGTGTGTTGGCTTATTAGACGTAAATCCAGGGTTCAAGCCCCAGATCAGACATCAAAACAGAAATACAAAAAGTATTTCTTTGTCGACTTCCTCTCAGCAGATTTCTGGCAAAACTCTGAGTCGGGATCGACTTTAAACTGTAGGTCCCGCCACTCATGTATAAAATTAAAACACACAACATAAGTGGTGTGTGAAAGTAGGTCGTAATCATGACTGAAGGGGTGTAATGACCAATTATGTATGTATTATTATTATTATTATTTTTATTTACTATCATCGAGTTTCTTATTTGTATTACATTTTTGGATATTACAACAAATATATGCATTTTATAAATTAATAAGCGTATTAGAATAACTTATTATAGGAAAAAGATAGTAAAAAAACCTATATCTATAATCACAGAGGGAAGTTAGAAAAGTTTAAACACATGAACTAATAGAACCTGGGTATAGAGTCACTTAGTTAACGTCCTTCAAACTTCTCAAATGGGAAAAAGTAGACCTACTACATCTGCCATAGAATGTCTGAGTCAAGTCGTTTATTAGCATTTCAATTGTTTTTTGGCCTGAAATTCTATGTAGTTCTCTAGTGGAGAACCTTCTTGGTAAATTGTGTATGATTTTCAAATTTGTATTTTGAATTATTTGGAGTCTTTTTTTGTGAGAGTTTAAGCAGTTCTTCCAGATAACGCAGGTAAGAATAGGTTTAATACATAGGTTGTATAAAAGTCACTTGTTTTTGGTATTCAGTTTTGACTTTCTATTTAAAAGAGGGTACAAGGCTGGGCCACAACGAATAGCTTTGTTACAGATGTTTCCCACATGTTCTTTGAATGTAAGTTTTTTATCAAGTGTTACGCCTAAGTATTTAATAGAACTTGAAAACGGTATCTCTAATCTAAACATTTTAATTGTGGGAATTCTTTTCCGAGAATTGTTAAACGGAAAAAGTATCGCTTGAGTTTTTTCATTATTGATTTTAATTTTCCACTTGGTAAAATATTCGTTGGCATGAATAAGAACCTTTTGCATGCGCTTGACAATCGCGTTTGACACTTTTCCACTAGAAATAAATGCACTATCGTCGGCATAAAATGCCACGCTATTTCCAGTTGGTACTTTGTAGTCCGATATGTAAAGGTTGTAAAGAAGGGGAGATAGCACGGAGCCTTGTGGCACTCCAGCAAGGATATCTTTTTCTGCCGAAAGGGTTCCAGCAACATCAACTACAAATGACCTGTCAGTTAAAAAGCTTTCGATAATTCTTATTAGATAAGTTGGAAGCTTCATTTTGAAGAGCTTATAAATTAATCCCTTATGCCAAATCGAGTCAAAAGCTTTTTCTATATCGAGAAAAATCACACCAGTTGAATATCGTCTATTTTTATTGAATCTTAGCATATTGACCACTCTTTTTAATTGATGCGTGGTAGAATGTTGAGGTCTAAATCCATACTGACAATTATGGAGAAGATTGTTTTCTTCTGTGAAGTTTCTGAGTCTAGTCAGTATAATTTTCTCTAGAATCTTGTCTAAGGAACTTAACAGGCTGATTGGCCTGTAACTAGATGTTAGTTTAGGATCTTTACCACTTTTGGAATTGGAATTACTTTGGCTTTTTTAAAATTCTTTGGAAAGTAGCAGTTTTGAATACAAAAATTATAAAATTTTGTTAGAAAGTTGTAAGCCGAATTAGGATGTTTCTTGAGTACCAAGTTGGTTATTTGGTCTAATCCCGGAGCTTTTGAATTTTTAAGATTTATAATAATAAATACAATTTCTTCAAAACTAGTTAAAGTAGTTATGTCCTCATTTAAAAATACATCGTTAGCAATTAAATTTAGCTAAAAAATTTACTTTGTTCTCAATGGAACTGGAGAAATTGGTTGATGTATTGTGAGCTGTAACAAACTGATGGGCAATTGCATTTGCTATGTCAAGTTTCTCCGTTACTTCACGGTTGTCGATTACTAATTTGTCTATCGCTCTAGATTTATTTCTTATACGTTTAGAAATCTTCCAAAAGCGTTTGTTCCCTACGGGTAATTTAGATAAAAAAAATTCCCATTGCTCATTTCTAGAGTTAGTTATTTGAATTTCGATTTGCTTGTTTAGTTCTCCTATCACAGCTCGGAACAATACTCTTCTAGAGTTATTGCTACAACGTTGAAATTTTCTCCTAAACATGTTTCCCAGTGAAATCATTTTTTTACATTGTTCAGAAAGTTGGAAATGTTAACGTTCCTAGTTCAATGTGGTATCGTTGAGCAAATTGAATTATTGATCAAGTGGGTGAATTCTTGAAGTGTGATCTGTGCTAAAATCGTCGGAATAACCTGGACAGTAAGCAGATATGAATAGTACTTTTCTATTACAGATGTTCATAAAAATACAAATGTTTTCAAAAATGTTAGTATTGTGTGAAGCTTCTAACTTATGTTCTAATGTTAATTTTACCGCAATTGCTACTCCTCCACCATGAGAAATTCTATCTTTTCTGTAGACAATATATCCAGGTAGCTTAAAACTATGGTTAAGTTTCAAAAAGTTTCATTAAGTAGTAAGATATCAATATTGTTTTCTATTAAAAATAAATGGATTTGAGCTGACTGGCTAGAGTTGGTAATGCCTTGACAATTCCAGTGCATTACGTGAAGGCTGGTATTTATAGAGTTAGACGGCATATTTAAGCATTTGCATTATGACAGTAAGCTGATGTACATTTGAAGCTTGAAGTACATTTTTGGAGGTCCAAAACGGCTCTAGAAAAAATTTCGAATAACTCATCGATGCTAAAGATATTACCTTTTGTGTGATGTGATCGGTGCGGTGTCCTCACTGCTTCAGCATAACTTTTAGTGGCAGAAGTATGGCTATTTTCATTCGGAACAGTGTTCGAAGATTCATCATTTTGCGTAACATTTGGGACTTGATCAAAAAGTACACGATAGAAGTGATTTTGTTGAGGCTGGTTTTTTTGTTGACATTATCGCGCATAATTAGGTATTATTTACGGCTAGGGCACCGAAGATCATCTGCCCTATGATGAATATTTTTTAAATTTTTCTTGATACAGTTAAAGCATTTGTATGAAGCATATTCTGATGTTTTATTAATTTGGCATAGAGAGAAATCATGAGCACCACTACAAGCAATGCAGATATTGTTACGAAAACAATTTTTTGAACCGTGACCATACATGCAACACTTGGTACATTGTGTAGGATATTTCTTGTTTTTAAAAGGGTTTCTCCAATATATTACAATATTACATAGGCGTCTAATCTTCATAACCTGTATTTTAGATGTCAAAGTGCGATCAAAATCTAGAACATACAGTGCGTCATCGGCAGAAAAGCGTGAAGTTTGTATTTCTTTTATATTATGTACAGTAACATTGTATTCAATTTTGAGTTCGTCTTCAATTTCTTTTGGGTCCAATTGGGGGAGTCCGTATAAAAATAATTTAAATATTTTAGTGTCTTTACATTCATGTGTATAGAATTTAAAATTTGCGGCAGATAACTTGTTTTTAGCAGTATCATAATTCACCATAGACGAAGAAATTATCTTAGTTCCGACTGTTATTCTCTTAAATTGGTACTCTTTTCCAATTAATTTAAAAACTTGAATGAATCCATGACAAGGATCAACTACTATAGGAGGAATCACAACTTTATATTCCTTTATTTCATCATGGTCACCATCACTATATGTGTCATCATCACCATCGTTAAGATCTTGTAACATTTTAAAACGATTTTCATTAAAATTTAGTTTCATTTTTGGGGCACTTCCCCAACACTTCTTTCTTTTTAAAGCACTCATTAATAAACATAAAATAAGAAAAAAAAAACTTTTTACTTGATCTGTTTTGTTCTGATTCTTTATTTAACTTAGTGAGTTTATATAAAATTGTTGTTTTCCGTAACGGTTGTTTTTATTTTTTCGATTTTAATAATATGTACGTCTGTTCGCTATCAGAAGCTGAGTGGTACTGACGTCTGTATTTTTCCGATGAAAACACGTAGAAAGTTCAATTTTTCAATTCTTATTTCATACAAAAAACTTTCAAATGGTGTGAGAAACTAGGTCGTAAGCCTGACTGAAGGGTTGTAATGACCAATTATGTTATGTATGTATGTAAAATATTGTGGAGAAAAAAAAAACTCAAATTTCAGTATATTTTTTTTATTAATATTTAATAACTGAAGAATATTATGTTTTAAGTATTATTTATGTCTTTTTCGAATATTTCAACCCTTTATTTTCAAATAGCTCTTAGAACCACTCGTCAGCCAGCGAATGAAAAATTAAATTTAATTCTACACAGTTTAGTTTATTTGCTTACTAATACGGTAAACTCGCGACAACGTGAATATCCAGAAACGTGAAATACGAGCATTTTTTTATGTTACATTGACTATCGTGAACGTGAACAATAATTGAAAGCTCTCAAACGTGAATTTAAATTTTCAAGGAATTGTTCTATTTACATTCACCCATGTCATGTTATTTTCGATGTGCATGATTAAGTTTATAAATTTTGGGAATTCCCGCATAAAAATTAATAAAAACAATAATTGTGCGGAGTTAATACCAGTGATGACTGAATGCGGAAATTTAAGAAAGGTATGGCTTTAGACTGCTGAGAATTTATGGAGAAAAACTATCTGCGCAGTCGCAATTAGTGGATCCAATTAAATTAAAATTGAGAAAAAAAATGATAGAGCAGCTTTACCACGCTGATGAGTATAAGTTGTGCTGACAAAAGCTGTGTCTTTCCGCATCATGTAAGAAGATTCAGAAGCAATGCCTTACCTTTGAACCACTCAGTTTCTGAAGTAGTATCAACAAATTGATGAAACGTAATTATGTAAAAGAAAAGAGAAAACAATAAAGAATCCAATCGAAACCTGAGAAAAGGCGATAGCATTTTTATTTATTTTTTTTCTTTTATACACACATATTTATAGCGGTGAATGTATTCTTAATAATAAGCTATGAAGAATATTAACAAGTTCGACGAGAGTAAAGTAAAAATAAAGAAAATTTCGTAACAAAATTTAATAACCTTCCGTTGACAAAGTGGACCGCTAATGCAACGAAACAGCCATATGTATATATTTACACATGTACGTACGTATGTAGTATTCATGTACATAGCTTCTATCGCAAACTTATTAACCGTAAAAACTTTAATAAAGTGTATTATTATTATTGCACACTGCCAAAATAGTTAAAAGCTGGGTACAAAACCAACCTTTTGATGGACTGGCCAGCGCAAAGCCCAGACTTGAATCCTATAGAAAATTTATGGGCTATTGTTAAAAGAAAGGTGATAGCAAATGTTGACGAGCTTTGGGAGAGAATGGAACATGAATGGCGAGCTCTTGACCGTGATACCATCCAAAAGTTTGTGGAGAGTATGCCAAATCCTATTTAAAGCGTATTTAAAAATAAAGGTCTTTGGACGAAATATAAAATTGGCAACTATTAATGATTTTCAACAAACAGTGCAAAAGTGTCCAAATTGTTATTTTTTTTTTGTTTTTTGCATTTTTTTATTTTTTTTTTTAAGAAATTTATATAAGTTTTTGTTCTTTATAATTTAGAATAATGTTCAATAAAATAGAAAAAACATTTATTTGATAATACATCTATATTTGTATTACTTTCATTGCCTTACTTACTTAATGCATAACATATGGACAGTTTTGCTTCCCACTGTATATGTATGCTCCATTTGTATCTTTTTTTAAATAGATGTGTGTTTACATGGAGAACGAACAAAGCTCGTACTTGGTGAAATGATATTCAAAAAGGAACACAGCGGAGAACTGACAGTTGAAACCAGCAACAAAAAAAATGTGTAAATCACTTACAAGTTCACTTTTTGTGTTCATTCTTTTTTAAGCCACTCCGGAGTACATGTTTTCCATAATTAAAAACAACGTAAAATGTGTGCAAACAACATCGTCCACATAAAAAATACAGAATATTTATACAAACAAATAAAAACAAATGAAAACTGTTTGCCTTATTTGAAACGCGTAAAAAAATTTCCAGACACTTTGATAAATTAGTGTCAGCCTGTTTTAAGAATCCAGAGCAAATACAAAATTGAATCGAATATCGACTGCAGCACTTCTCAGTTTAAGTTAAACAACTAAATAACTTGAATTTTTGGGTGCTTATATGCCATATTACCCTCGCTTAGCCTATAGAGCAATAAGAGTAGAAAAGTTAAAAACAAAGCTTTTTTCGTAATAACAATCGGATCCATATCTGATTATGGAAATATAATTTAAATTTCAACACGTTTATTCCGAGTTTGAAATATTCGAAAACTTTTGTTTCTTTTGAATACCATACGAATACGAATACGGCAGATGAGATCGATTTGAGGTTTAATTTATGGATTTCTGCCATTTTAGTCTCTAGATCAGGGCTCGTCAAAAATTTTTTGGTTATGTGTTAGTGAGTAAGCGAGAGAAAATAAGTTGAGAGAATTTATTTATTTACAGCCATAGAAAAGTGTTAGTAATATACGCTATTTTTATTTTCATTTCATCAACATACTTATGTAAAGCTGTCTATCTTTGGCTTAATAATTTTAGATAAATAAAATTAAAATAAAAAATCTATTTTGTATTAAAAGAACATAAACCTATCCATCTTTGGCTTAAAAATTATGCCATGTTTGTTTAGATAAATAAAAATAAGAAGAAAAAAAACCCATTTTTTATTAAATGAAAAAAAGCGAGCATTTAAAAAACTTATACTATGCGACAAAATAAAAATTAAAAACGCACAGCTAATGTCATAGCCCATTTTTAACATAAAATATTTTTTGAGTGTCATTCTGAAATAAAATGATAAAGCATCCGCCGCACATGTGTTCTTGCCGCAGTCTGATCGACAACTAAATGAAAAAACTCAAGAATGCGTGTGAGTTCTCTCTGCACAATTGTGCTAAGAAATGGTAAACCTTGCTCTAGAGAGTATTAAAATCACATCCCACAAATACACTAACAGTTTACAACACTAAACGCAAGGCAATTGTGTCAATTTGTTTCAAAACTAACAGGCACAATATTTTGTTTGTTTATACCTGTTTGTGTACGGATTGTATTAAAAGAAGTGAGGTTAGCTCATATAATTTAATTGTCATAAACATCCGGTTGTTGATCAAAGGATTTCAATCTTCTTTCTGTGATTATCAAATTTAGTTTCATGGTGACATTACACTTTTAATTCACTTGTACCCCTTACGTATGTATATGTTTATTTAAATTTACTTTTACATTATCTACGTTGCTATCGTCACATTCTTTCAATGTGCTAATGACATGAATTTCGTTGTTTTTACTTCAGACGTCGAATTATAAATGTTTCTTGTGAATATTGTTTAGGGAAGTCGTCTGTTGCTATTTCGCAAAATGATTTTTAAAAAAATTTGAAACGAAAACCCATCGAATAAGAATATTCAAATTGTCAGTGTTTTATTCAAAAATTCTTTCATCTCTCCAAACAATTGCAAATATTTCCTGTATGGAAATGTACAAATTTGTGTATGTTCAAAAAAATTTATGTTTGTATGTATAAATTACGAAAAAGAGTACACAAGTATGCAGGAATACATAAGGGAAATTGGAGCCAACATACATACAATAACATGATATTTTTCAAGATCAACATTTTACAAAATACAACAAAAATATATTTTAAATTTATTTTACTGCTATATGTTGACATTATCCAACGATTAGAATATGCGTGTGTGTATGTGTTAGGTAGGTGGGAAGATTGAGGGAGAGGAGTTGGGGTCTTGTACCTATCGACATACACCTAAGTACGTTTGTTGTGCGTTCATCATTTGGATACCAACTATAATGTGTACAGTAGGTATAAATTTTTTAAAAACTTCGATATTTCGTAGTTTCGATGTCTTTACCACACGCCGCGCCTGTCTTTTTCAGCTGTTTGTAAAACTGATTGTCGTTAAAGTCTCAATATATTCGTAGTATTTCCCCAATATAAATCGTTTCAAAGTCTCTTCACAGTTCTTACTATTGTGTCATTGTTCCATGTACAGATACCCATATACCGTATCATACCTGCATTAAGGCACTGTAAGTGGCAGTATTTATTCTGTTCCTGTTACAAAAAGAGATAACACAATGTAATAATAGACATTGCGGATAAGAGTAATACATCGATATTGAAATATTCGAACCATTCCTTAAACAAATTTGCAGTACATATAGCATCATTGCTCTACTGCCATGTTTCTGCATAAAATTGCATGCGATCTTAAGGGTTTTCATAATAATCATAAAGTCAAATACACGATATGTATATGAAATAACTCCCAAAGAATAAATAACCGCCTTCATGCTTTAACATCTTAAGAGTGGTCTTGTGGATATTCGTTGAGATAACTGACCCTACGGCCCAATCCGAATTAAATTAATTAATTCTCTCAAAGTTTTAACACTATTTATTACCTTAAACAATAAATCAAACATTTTTTTATTAATAAAAAATAAAATAAAACCGTAAATAAACTAATTTTAGCAAAAGCATAACAATATTTTTTTTGCTAACTAACGGACCTGGCCGGTTTCATTCGGAGCTCGGGGTGGTTCAAACCCACCACCAGCGGATCATAGCAAGGGGCTTACCTTAAACTGGGTAACACAATGGGCCACCGCGCAAACTTACCATTCATTGTCGTCAGCTTAATAATATCTCTAGTAACTTAACAACAAGAGAACAATTTTAAATATTTTTATCCCATAAACAGATTGCGTTGCTAAAAAATTGCCGACAGATTGTCTACATTTATACAGTATGCCCTGTGCTCGTATTTACAAAAATTCTTCAGTCAGATTAAAATAAATATTATGTTGGTCATAAGCCCCAAATATGTAAGTAGAAAAATAAAAACAAATTGTACAAGAGGAAATAAATTAATTGCATGACTTCATGACCACGTTCCCAATTGGTTACAACAGTATCAAGAGAACAATATGCACCAGACAACTTTTGTTCTTTATTAAATGCTTCATGGTTTGGCTTTGACTTTTTAATATTGTCTGTAATTTAATACAAAAACAAGAGAAGAAAAACTACTGTGGCTTCAGCAACAGTCATTTAGATGGGAACAAAAAAACTAGCTACCTCTACCATAATTGTGTGAAAGTTTAAAACTTCAGACAATCACCATTATATCTATAAACAGAAGGGAACCATAACACCATGGAAGCACTTTGTGTTCATTGTTGTATGAAATAATTTTGAACTAACAATTTATCTGTATACGTACAAAATATAATACAGGTGATAGAAATTTATTCGCGAAAAGAAAATTTTTCGTTAAATTGTGGAGATAAAAGTAATACGAGGCAATAGCCAGCTTGCCATGATGTGAGGACTAAGTCTAAGCATACTTAGAGAGAAGTTTTTTTAAAGACTCTTTATTCGTCACGCTATAAGTATTTGGAAAAAGCTTTCATGACCTTTATAGATCCAACTCCAATACTGTCAGTTGTATGCTTCTGAAATTCCGGTTGATAGCCGCTTGGCACTCTAATAAACCATTTAGCTCAAAGACCCATAATGCCCAATTGGAATCCATTTTCATCAAATTCGATGTTTCGAGTGCTGGCATGGTGGTATTGGTTAAGTAAGTCACCAAACAGTGTTTCCAGATGCCAACAATCAGACAGAGGAAATAGTCGAAGACCCTGGACGTTGTTAAAATACTAATGTGACCATAGACTAATGAAAGAGAACGCAACAAGTCGTCGTCACTCCATTTCACTCCGTTATATAGCTTAACAGAATATATTGAAATTAACAACGAAGTGCTCGCCACATGCATACACCATCTGTCAAACGCTAGCCTAAATAACTGCTTTTAAAATAATTATGTAACAGTTAAGAAGTCATCCTAGTCGTAGTTAGTGTGTTGATATATTTAACATGAGCCTGTGTTTCAAACCCCGGCTTAGACATTTCGAACAAAACGATATAGGAAAAATATTTCTTTTGCGACTTTCTCTCAGTAGTTTTCTGGCAAAAATTCTAAGCGTAGATGAAATTTAACATGAACAGTTTCTCAAAACTCTGTTGTTCGGAGTCTCGCAACTCATGAACGAAATTAAAACATACAACATGGGTGCTGTCAGAAGCTAGTTTGTACTCCTTGCTAAAGGGTAGCAATGACCCATTAAGTAAGCAAATAAATAAAAAAAATTCATGTTTACTATGTGTTTTGGGTATTTTTCTTATACTTACTAATACCGTATATTTAATGGCCAAACATAACTCTAATATAATATGTTCATACATTTAGAATGGTTCTACATATGTTTTTCAATAATTTTTATTAATTTAGTTATAAACATTAGAATATATATTATTAATTTTATAAGAAAAGAAAGCTATGTATATTTGTTTAGACTCATATATACAGTGACATTTACACATTTGATTCCATTTGAAGTCCACAGTCCAGTTATATAGAACCAGAGTTAAGGATCAAATTTATCAAAAATATAAGCAAATTATCTAATGAATGATTATGATGCAAACGTGGCAAATATAGAAAAATAAGTGCAGGAGTAAATATCAAGAGCGCCCATAATCGGTTTGTGTTCAAGGAGTACAGTCGACGCGCAGTAATTTCAACACAACAAAGTCGTGTGAATTAGTCAATTGACTTAGGGCATACATCGAAGCATGTGACAGTTTCGAAAATATTTTTGTAGAGTTAACGGTGTCTAGTTTTAATAATTAAATGCAGATAGCACACCATTTAACTACAAGCTTTCGATTTTCCTCAAAATATTTGGAATTGCCAGGCTGTAAATTTAAGTTTAAAAACCTGTATAAGCCGTGTTATTTCTAATATTATTTGTCTGTAATTTAATGCTAATACTGCACAAATTGAAAGAGCATTACTTGGAAATTCGTGGTTTCTAATAAAACGCTTTTTCTGTCATTTACAGCTAAAATAATTAATTATTGTTTTTAATATTCTGTTAGAATTTCTATTTTCTCTCAATGTTGCAATTATTTGCTTAGAATTAAACCTCATTTCTCTACTCGTGAGATCCCATAATTTTTAAACGTATACAGTAACCCCATAACCCCATAACCCATTTACGACGTGAAACTTATCTTAAATTAATCATACAAACTACAAAATTTCTTTTAAAGGAGCTTAAAAATTCGTATTTACTAATATAATAAAACTTAAGAAAAAAGAACAAATATGCACCTCATCCAATTGCAAAAAAATTAGTTTAAAATTGCACAACGAATTTTAAAAAAATATATGATATTCTGAAATTAAGTCTACGCTAAAGAAGTTGTGTTTTGCGGATTTCTGTTCGGGGTGTTGTAGTTTTAATTAGCAAAAATACTAAAATAATGCAGAAATTAATGAATTATTGATAAGAAATATAAAATCCACGGAGACATCTGAGAAATATGAAAAATAAATAGCATAAAAATATAATAAGTGAGCCAAATAGTGAATGCAAAAGTGAATGAAAGGTGAATAAGAAAACAACATGAAACAAAAGTGCATGAGTGGAATCAGTTTCATAATTTAATAATAAAACATTCCTAGAGCTTTTTTCTTTTGCTTATTCCTACTATATACATACATAATTGACCATTACAACCCTTCAGTCAGGATTACGGCCTAGCTTCTCACACCACTCATGTTGTGTGCGTTAATTTTATACGTGATGGCGGGACCTACAGTTTAACGTCGACTCCGAACGACAGAATTTTGAGAAACTTTTTCATGGCAATTTTTATTTACTCTCAGAGTTTTTGCCAGAAATCTGCTGAGAGGAAGTCGCCGAAGAAATATTTTTTTTTTCATATTTCATTTTTGATGTCTGACCTGGGATACGAACCCGGGCTTTACGAATAGTAAGCCAACACACTACCTACTACACCACGGCGACTTCTGCTTATTCCTACTATTCATTAAAAATTATTAACGTTTTTATTGTGAACTGTCTACTTATTGATAAAACATTTTTAACAAAAAAAAAAAAAAAAATAGAATATTTAAAAAACAATCAAAAACATTTGCAAATTGGATAATAAAAAGAAATAGAAATAAAGAATAAATCTAAAACTAAATCAAATACACAAACAATAACAATAATCTGTAGAATACACCATTTTTATACAACAATTACAACAAATACATAAACAATAACATATCAAAACAATAACATTAAACTTCAAATATAATAAATAGCGTACATTGGTATATAAACAATATAAATTCAAAACAATAACAACAATTCACAGTCAGCTGATTTCTCCCAACAAAAAAACATACAAATAAACAAACAATAAAAATATAAAACAAAACAATCCGAAACATATGCAAATTGAATATAAAGAAAAGAAAAGAAATTGAAATAAAGATCAAAACAAAATCAAATACACAAACAATAACTAAGATCGGAACAGTTTAAACCGTTTTTTTACACCAATTGAACATAGAAACAATAACTACAGATATTAAAATCAAATAATAAGCAAATTTAATACTCAACAACACTATAGATCACCTGTTTTTGTTTACTTGTTAAGTTGAATAATAGACTTGCCATCTACTTCATACTTATTCTACACTGAGCAAAACATTATATAATTAATTTTGAAAATGGCTTGCTTATTAAAAAATTGTAATATAAAAAACGATGATGAAAGAATGATTGTTTGTTGGCTGTGTCACGAATGTTGTCATTTTAAATGTAGTAGTCTTTCAGGACTCGTTGCTGAAGCCGTTTCTAAAAATAAAGGTCTGCATTGGTGTTGCGAAAACTGTAGAAAATTCGTAGTAAATTATTACCGTTTTTTTCAAGAGACTAAAAACAAATTCACCGAACTTCAAAAAGAGGCAATTAAATTAAATGACCGCATTTCGGCATATGGAAAATTATTTGATGATTTTAAATCTTTGGATAATTTAAAATCTCCCCCACAGTCCTCTCCAAAACGTCGTAAGTCGGCAAGAAATATGAATAAAGATAAACGTGACGACCAAGAAAATGTTTCTGCGCCCCCATGTAATTCTGCATCCGATGGTAATGTTCAATTCTCCAATATTACTGAATTGAATAGTAATAATTTATATCGTGAATCCGATTGCATTGTTCCTTCTTCCAATATTACTGAATTAAATAGTACTAATTTATATCCTAATGTAAGCAATCCTCCACAATCTATAAATATTAATCCTCCCGGATCCATAAATAGTGATTCCAGGTATATTCCTCTCCGAGCAGTTCCTCCAAAAAAGACAATTTTCGTTTCGCGCTTACATTACGATACAACATCGGAATCTGTTGATTTATACATAAGAAATGCTATTGGTAGTGATGCGGATATATCAATACAGAAATTTAATTTTTCTCAACCTAGATCTATCTCATCATTTAAAATTACTATTTCTACGGATATTTTTGAGACTCTAATTAATCCGAATTTCTGGCCAACATATACTCTAGTTCGGGAATATATCTATAAAGCTAGACCCCAAAGTATTGCCGTACTTCCACAACGTGAATCTTTTGTTCCAAAAAACTAACTGATGATTTTATGTCCATCGCTTATCAAAATGTTCGTGGCTTGAGAACAAAACTTACTACATTATACACGAATAGTTTTAACATCGATCAGCAAATATTAGTATTTACGGAGACGTGGTTAAATGATAATTTTTTGAATACTGAAATACTTTGTAACAAATTTAACATCTTTCGTCGTGATCGTGGCAATGAAACTACAGGAGGAGGTGTCCTTATTGCTATTTCATGTAATTTACCATCTGAGCTTTTAGTAACTGATACACCTCACGATATTGAATTTATAGCTGTTTCTATAAAAATGAATGGTCATCGTATTTTTATTACCTGTTCATATATTCCGCCATCTTCTCCACAAGCTGTATACATAAAACATGCAGAAGCTATAAGTACTGTTGCTCATTCTTCAAAAGACGGTGATTTTATTTTTGTCCTCGGTGATTTTCATCTACCTTCAATTCAATGGAAATACTTACCAGACGATGGTTATTTCATTCAAATGAAGCAGAATTCAAATTTCGACGAATTTTTTAATATTTTGTATGATTTGGGTCTGTTCCAAATTAATGGCATTCCAAACATTAATTTCAAAATATTGGATTTAATATTCGTAAATGAGGTGACTAATAGCTTTATTAAACGCTCGTTCCCTATTACCAGTCCAGAAGATTGTTATCATCCAACGCTCGTATTAAAAACATCCATTCCACTTAATTTATCGATGCCTTCGTGTAGCAAAAATGAGAAAGTTTTTTCATTTAAGCACACCAACTATAATATGTTAAATGAACTCCTAATCAATACGGATTGGCACTCCTTTTTTTCATGCTATACTAATGTTGATGATATGTCTAAAGCCTTTTACTCTAAGGTTAATACCTTTTTGAATTTATGTGTTCCAAAGCAAATATCTAGACAATTATCCGGTCCTCCATGGAATAAAAAACAACTGGCTCGTGTAAAAAATAAGAAGAATAAATACTATAAAAAGTTTAAACAATCTGGTTGTTATATGGATTATATAAGATATTCTGTTACCCGGGCGGAATACACAATACTTAATAAATCATGTTACGATAAATATGTAAATACAATGAAATACAACTTTAAGCGTAATCCAAAATCGTTTTTTAAATTTGTGAACTCAAAGAAAAAAGTAACTGGTTTTCCATCTTCTATGAGATTTCAGCAGATTGAATCTAGTGATGACAGCATTATAAGCAATTTATTTGCCAGCTTCTTTTCCACAACTTATTCGGATTCAACTTATAATGATTCCACTGATTATCACATTAAAATAAATACAAATTCCACAGTATCAATAAATTTAATCAACGTTCCTACTATTTCTATGGAATTGAGAAAACTAAAATTCTCCTATAACTTTGGACCTGATAACATTCCTAGTAGCATCTTAATTAATTGTGCCGACTCTATAGCTGTTCCACTATCATACTTATTTAATAAATCGATTATATGTGGTTATTTTCCTAATGTTTGGAAGGATTCATTCATTATTCCTTTGTTCAAATCAGGAAATAGATCCGATGTTACAAATTATCGTGGTATTGCAAAACTGAGCATAATTCCAAAACTGTTTGAAAAAATGGTTACAGATGATTTATGTTATCAAGTTTCTAACTTGATATCTCCTTATCAGCACGGTTTTAGGAAAAAGTGTTCTACTACAACAAACCTGCTTCATCTCTCAACAGTTGTGTATCAAGGATTTTTTCATCAGCAACAAACAGACGTTATCTATACGGATTTCAGCAAGGCCTTCGATAAAGTCAATCATGTACTTTTGAGGAAGAAACTTTATTTATTGGGATTTTCCGATCTTAGTCTAAAATGGATTTACTCGTATTTAACTAACAAAAAACAAACCGTACTTTTTAAAAACTGCTGCTCCAGAAGTATTGATGTCCTTTCTGGGGTACCTCAGGGTAGCCATCTTGGACCGCTTCTGTTTTCATTGTTTATTAACGACTTACCTGAAACGATTCATTATTCCAATATCCTAATGTACGCTGATGACGTAAAAATTTTCTTAAGTTGTCGCCAAAGTTCCGATCAGAAACTTCTTCAAAATGACCTAAATTCGTTTCATTTATGGTGTAATTTAAATCTAATGCAGCTTAATCTCAAAAAATGTAAATACATGAGATTTGTAAGAAAGAATCCGATTCCTGCAAACTATGCTTTTGATGGATACGAGCTTGAGCTTGTAGATAACTTCCTGGATCTAGGAGTTCTACTTGATCCCAAACTAAATTTTATCCCGCACATAACTATGACAGTAAATAAAGATAGAAGCGTTCTTGGTTTTATAAAACGGTGGGCAAAAGAATTTAACGATCCTTATGTTACTAAATCGCTCTACACATCTCTTGTAAGGCCTATACTCGAGTATGGTTCCATAATATGGGATCCTCTATATAAAAAATATTCCGACGTCATCGAATCTGTACAAAAGCAATTTCTGATGTTTTGTCTCCGAGGACTGAATTTTAATCCTACAAGTTTACCTTCTTATTCTGCCAGACTAGCTTTAATTAAACTTCCGACACTTAAAAGCCGCAGAACTATATTAAATATCTCATTCATATTCAATGTAATTACTGGTGATATAGGCTCCAGTTTTTTAATCCATAATATCACGTTTAATGTTCCTCAACGTCCGTCACGTCATTTTTCCCCATTATCAATACAATTTTTTAGACCCAACTACGCTGGTGCTGATCCAATAAGGAGAATGTGTAAAGAATTTAATAAATTGTATATGCTAATAGATTTTTCGTCATCAAATAATGTTATAAAAAATAATGTAATTATATATTTAAATTCATAGTTTTTAAAATTGATATAAATTTAAATTTACAATTGTAACTTTACTAAATTGCCTGTAAGGAATATTTCCATAGGCAAATAAAATAAATAAATAAATAAAATAAAAAAAATAAATAAATAAATAAAAAAAAAATAAATAAATAAATAACGATAAGATTTTTATTCTGCGTACATATTACGAAACTAGACGTGTCTGTTACTTTTGCCGACTCGACTCTTTCCTCATCCCACTAAATTTTTCTAAGTCAAAGATTTCAGACAATTGAATTTATAAATAAAGAAATCACAAAAAATATTCAATGTTATGGTATCCAGTTATGGGGCACAGCTTCTGCCTCTAATATTGCAAAAATTCAACGCCGTCAAAATAAAATCCTACAAATGATAACTGGTACTCCTTGGTATATAAAAAACAGCAACATCCATAAAGATCTTGATGTCCCACTTGTCAAAAAAAAATATCAAAACACGTGGTTAAGTATTTAAAGAAGCTGGAAACACATCCAAATCCTCTCGCTCGAAACATCTTACAACATCGTGGACATACCCGCTTGAGAAGGAGGGATACCATCGCTCTCAGATGACCAACTTAGAAATGCTGCGCTTTATTTTTATTTTCTATTTTTATAAGAGTTGAAAAAAGGATTTTTGTCTGGCATTGGCTGGACATTAACATTTATTAACTATAGATATAAGATTTGAATACTTATTGTTAGTTCATAAATAATGAAGATACAATAAAAAAAGAAAATTCCAAAAAAAAAAAAAATAATTTTTCCTCCAAATATTCAATATTTCGGAAATGGGTATTAAATATTTATTTAAAAAAAGAAAAGAAAAATTCTGATACAAATAAAAAACCGTGAACTTTAAAGGCGATGTTTTAATACCGTAACACTAACTTTTTCAAATAGAACAGCGAAATGAAAACAATTCACAATTTAATTACGCAAAATGTAGGTCATTATCACTGAACACGTGTTTCTCTCTCTCCTTTTTCCTTAATATTTGTTTACGTTATATGTATATTGTATAATAATTTTTGTACGCACATAAGTACATGATTTCTTTGTTTATATACGAGTATATTGTATAATAATTTGTTAGAATGTTGGTTTGATTACGCTCTATATACCGGCATTTGAGTAATCTCTAGTTTGTGTTCTCTTAGTCGTAATTATTTAATGAAAATCGTTTACATGCAATTGTTTTCCATACTCATTCCTCAGTTTAGTGAGTGAGTGAAACTGAAAGACTGACAAATATATAATTATATCATTACGCAATAAATTTAAGTATTAAATAACGGACTTAGTAGTCGCCGTAGTCTAGTATGTTGTGTGTTGGCTTATTAGACGTAAAGCCAGGGTTCGAGCCCCAGGCCAGACATCACCAACAAAACCAATGTGAAAAAATATTTCTTCGGCGACTTCCTCTCAGCAAATTTCTGGCAAAAACTCTGCGAGTAAATAAAAATTGCCATGAAAAGTTTCTCAAAAATCTGTCATTCGGAGTCGACTTTAAACTGTAGGCCCCGCCACTCATGTATAAAATTAACACACACAACATAAGTGGTGTGATCAACTAGGTCGTACTCCTGACTGAAGGGTTGTAATGACCAATTATGTACATATATATGTATGTATTAAATAACGGACTTAAGTTATAATCAATGAAAACGATAAACAGCCTGTATAAATATGTTCATTTTGAATAAATCAACATCGATAAATTTGTAAAGCGTTCCTTTTATTCTCTATTAAAGCATGATTACCTTGATTATATTTATGGATTTCAACCTCGAAAAGTTTATGTTTTACCAAGAATACTATTAAAAAATAAATTCTTTCGATTATTATTTCAAATAATGTCCTTCTTACTGTTCTCTCAAATGCAAACATTTAATGCGTAAGCACTTTCTCATAGAGTAATTCGGTCGCACACAATAAAGCAAGTTTGTTCTTTATTTAAAATGTTTAATGTTAACCAGCGTTCCTAGACGAACAGTTTCTAAAGTAATTTCTAGTTCCGAATATTCAAACTTGGGAATTCTACGTCTTAGCATAATTGTGCAGAGAGTTTTCACACATACACTCGACGTCTAAATTTAGGTGTTTAATTTTGTTTCAAAAAAACTTTTTTGCCTGCTTTATTATCATCTTGCGAAGACGAGTATACTCGACATAAACAGAGTAAAATGTTTCTTTCTCTGAAACTCTGCTATCAAGACGAAAAACCAAACGTTATTTGCTGATTTTTTTTAGAAAATATGTATTTTTATACAATACTACCTTGTATTTCGGCACCAATATCTGGACTCTCTTCTAATATTTGTTTTGAAAGTAATTTTGCTTTTGTACTTGGAAATAAATCAGAAAAATTCTCTCTAAGTAACAGTAAAGATGTAAATGAAGCTAGACTACCAAGTTGAGATGTATTTGATGAATTATCACATTATAGTTCAATAGTTTTTTCGATATTATCCAGTTAAAGTAAATACTGTCTAAGTTTTAATTTGAAATAAGAATTCTTACAAATAATATCCAAGAATGAAAATAAGTTTCCTTTATCTTGCCATAGAATATGCGATTCACTATCATAATAATTTATCTGATAGGGATAGTCAGATAGTATTTGTTTCACAATTTTATTACTCAAAGGAAAAATATATATATATTAAGTACAATTACTTTTCCTGTTAATAAAAAAATTCACAGGACTCTCACAACTACATATGTCGTCGCACAAGAAACTGAGAAATACTTTTTTATTTAAAAGACTCATTATGTAATGCTAATTCCCCAGAATGTGTTATTTCATCTGAATAAAGACTATTATTTATTAAAAGTGTAGATTTTTTTAAATATCCTTATTTGCCTTTTTTATATTTCAGCAGATTGATTTCTTTAAGACGAGTATACTCGACTTAGACAATTAAAGAGTTAAATCTTTTAGTTCTCATTAACAACTTCTATTAGAAATAACGTAGCATGTGAATATGATATTCTATTTACACCATAAAAGATATAAAAATTTCATAAAAAATCTGAATTGGTTCATAATCAGAACTTAACTTAGGTTAAGTTAATTTTTTCTATACTCTTTTACTTTGATCACAAAGTTATTATTTTTGTTTTCATTTCGGTGAATTAAATATGCAATTATATTTGCCTGGATTTAAACTTAACAGCCCATATTGCAAATTCATCATTTATTCGTTTTTAATTTAAGTTTGACAATCTTTATCATATTGATGTATAATTGAAAAGTAAATTTATTCGTTGTTCTCTTAAATTTCAAATTATTTCTTGGATTTGACTTGGAGTTTTGTTAACCGTATAATAAACTGTCCGTGACGATGAAGCAAGGATGGCTGACGATACAAAAATAATTTTTATTTTTAAGAGCTCAAGTGTTTTAAAGCTTTTGTTACTGTCTGTATTAGGAAGGATGCATATGGTGTGGTGAATTCTACACTTCTGTATTAATGGTGAATATTTAAAGGGGAAATCTGATTTATAGCATATCGAGTTGGTTAGCCATTCACTCTTCGCTTGCTTTGCGTGTGATTAAATTTAAAGGAAAATAACTTAACAGCGTCATAGTTGCTATTGTGACTTTCTATAATGAAATTAGATTTTGTAACATGCTCTTAAATTTGTTCTTTTTGTTTGTATGAAACAGCAAGACAAATAAGGAATTTTAAATTTTTATTGTCCCCTGATAAATACGGAGTGTTAATGTTGTCAACAACTGTGATAAAATCTCATTAAACAAGATTAAAAAGGTTGTCATTGAATTTAATATTTGCTTAAGGGTTTTCTTTTTCTTGTTTTAAACTCTATGACTAATACCAAAGAGATGTTAGATTCTGAAAGACCCTTTATTTTGCTCTTAAAAATTAAAAAATAAAATAAAAAGGAATGAAGTATTTTTTAATAACATTTAATCAATATGCCACAAGTAAATTAAATCCTAATTTTTTGTTATCATTTATTAATTACTTTTCTAAAATATCTCCATAAATATACTAATGAATAACGAACTTTTCTAATACATACATTCCGTCTTTTTAGATAATAAAATTATAACATCGTACTTATTATTTATGAGTTATTTTTTTGTTTTCTAACTCTGAGAAATTCGATCGAGTCAAGTGTATATTGCATTTACATATAAACTAATGATTGAAGTCAACTAAAGCTTTTTCAAGAGAATGATGAAAAAAGCTATAAATAATCGAGAAAAGAAAAATTTTAAACATGTATGGCAAAACTTTGCAGATATTTGATGAAAATATTACACCGAAAACAACAATTTAATATGAGACTGAAAGATGATACAAGAGTATGCGATTGATTTAAATTTCCTCATTAAGGGGACGAACAAAAATAAAAGATGCTCCAAAAGGTGATCTAAACTAGTTCATCAAATAGTTAATTGAAAAATTTATGTACAACTAAGGAAAAACTATCATATTAAATTGAAGCTTACACGAGAAGAACATCCTTAGTGTTCCTTTATTTGCTTAGAGTTAAAAATGTTTACCAGTGGTGCTGTATAAGAATAATTAATATATACATACATGTGTTATGCCCAGATTAGGGATTTTATTGATCCGTTATTCATATATCTGCTTAAAAATATTAGAGTTCCCAAGACATTCACTGTGACGTAGAACATTGTAACAGTGAACACATTATTATATATGTAAGTACACGAAATAATTGAAACAAAAAATGAATATTCATGTCCATATCGTTATATTAAACGTGATAAAGGATTCAGTACTAACATACTTTGAATAAAAAGACTCATTCTCGATTTCACTTTTATGTCGTATAAGATTCAAACAAACATAAAAAAATATTTTCACATTGCATAAGATTACGTTAACATATTATTATTGTATATTTTTTATTTATTTAGTATTTTTTATTTCTTAACACAAAGAAAAATAAAATACAAAAGAACAGAAAAACAGTTTTTGACGCTTACTTCGTTCCTATTCTCCACCACTTAATCATTTTCGTTTCTATAATGAAAAATGTTCTCGTTTGTCGTCAATTTTTTTGTTGCGAACTGCATTGTTAAATGCAATTATCGCGTTGTGAGTTTTCCGCAAATTACTCTAAAAAAGTAACAATAATAACGTCAAGCGGTATCATTTGCCTGTTCATTCTGGCTGTCTGACCTAAAATTTTCTACATACAGTTATCCTTGTGCCTCAGTATCGAAATACAATTATATAGAAGAGGAGTTTTTTTAAAGAAAGTATATTGGAGTTGCTGGACTGGAAAATTTCTCTTAGGATTTCTTAAGGTTCTCAGTATTTGAGAAATTTGGAAGCCCAAACAAAAAAATGTGATTGCTGTTGGTGAGAGTTGTTTAAATAAGAAATTATCTGAGTCCATTTACAATATCTGCAAAACGTCGTTTTAATTGATTTTAAATAACTTTCCCGTCTATTAATTATTGAAGAAATTTAAAAAATAATAAATGTTTTCAATGTTAAAAAGGTTTTTGATTTTAATTTTAAAGAATAAAGGAACTCCTGTTATTTGTGGTACAACTAAAAAAACAATCCATGCTAGCATTTGAAAAAATATGTTAAGAATCATCACAGTTATGTACGAGGATTGCTTTGTAATATGGATGAATTATAATATATGCGGATGACATTTGTCTGCTTTAGTATAAAATTTCCAATAAATTAAATTGATGAACCATGAAAAGGATATAAAATATTTATGCGATAACTTTACACAGCTCATTATATCTATCGTAATAGTTCGTCAAGAATATCTAAGATTTCAAGTTCACTCGTAGTTCTAGTTTAGTTACAGTTTAGATATACATATAAAAATATCGGTATGACATGACCGTTTTTTTTTATAAATAAAACACTTATATATAATCGGAAAGTAAAAAACATTTTATTTAAAGTAGTGGCTATTGTTGGCTACACATTTGTAACATCTTTTCGATTCCATGCCAATAAAATTGTTCGTCCTTTAAACCAGATCAATTAGTCACCCAATTTTTAACTTCCACTTACGAATCGAAGTGTTACTCAGCCAATGTGTTTCCCACCGCTGTAAACAATGAGTAGTCGGAGTGAATAAAGTCTGGTGAATACGGTCGGTGATATAGAGGCCACCAGCCTAATGCTTTAACTGTATCCTGAACCAGTTTTGCTTTGTGGGCAGGTGCATCGTACCGTTGTAAAATTACCTTGCCGTGCCTTATAGATATTCTAGTCGTCTTTCGATAAATGCAGGGCCCAAATTATCATTGTTGTCCGTAGCAATCTGTATTAAAATTATCACCAGGTTCTAAGAGATAGTGGTACAGTGGCGAATGGATAGGAACATTAAAGTGCTAAAACCGGGACGAAACTCAAAATTGTATAAACTAACTTCCGCATCTAAATCCAATTTATCTCTAACGCACTGATACAAAACTTAGTCTTTATCATCGGACAAAATTAACCGTATGTCACTGCAATTAATTTCAATTTGCCTTGAATTCTTGGGGAATGGTCGACCTAACCGAATTGTAACAAAATTTAAAAACCTTCTCGTTTTTTTTCATAGTAAGAGAGCTGCGCTTAGAGTATTTTTGCTGCTTACTTCTTAAGTTCTTCTTCAAGTATATGTATGTTTGAAATAATTTCTTTATAAGTAGAGTTTTCAATGTAGAAAAATGTTCAGTACTGCAACGTATAAGCAATAGAATATAACAAATATCACTCATACGCAGGGTTAGTATCATTATATTGTAGTACTTGGCAGCAGCACAATTAATTTGAATTTCCTTTATTTTAATTTCGTTTTCCATTTTCTGTTTATTTTAAATTAAATTCAATTAATTTAAGAATTACCTGAACCAAAACTGGTGCATAGCCATAAAGACTGATATGGGAAAGACTAGACAGAAACCATTTCATCTTGACGAAAATTGTGTCATAATCTTAGATTCTATCATTGAATTACGATATCCATTAACTACCAACTCATCGCAAAACTATAGGAGCAGTGGTGTTGTACTAATTTTTTTCTTACCGCAACGCGTTCCGGACTCCGTTTCACGGTTCGGAAAAACAAGCCTGTTCAAACCCTTGTTTATAAAAATACATATAAAAATTCGTCAAGAATTAGAAAAAAAATCAGCAATTCTATTTAATTTTTTTTCCAAAACGTCAGCCAATTCTCGTTATCAGAAATCATCTTTAGTTCCGGAACGCGTTCCTGCCCAAAAAGGAAGTACCGGAACGACGTTCCGGAGCGTTCCGGCTCGACAACACCACTGTATAGGAGTGAGACATTTTTTAGAGACTCTAGTTAAGGAAAAGTTATGTCATAATTTTTTTTTGCATTTTACGGCTCTTTGTATAATTTTTACTCGTTTGATTAATTCTTTCATCAATTTTATCATTTCATCATGTCTTATATACTTAAGCAATATTTTATATAAAATTATGCCATCCAAATCTGTTTTCTAGCTAATTCGTAATTAAGTAAGGTTTTTAAACGTATGTACTTACATTAGATGTAACAAAAACTTGAATTTATTTTGAATTTTGTATAGCTCTTTAATACGATTGATAAGAAATCTGTTACATATGGAACTTAGATACGCAAATACTAACGGTATCCTACAGGAAAAATATACTCGTGTTTTAATATATCGAATGCGATATTGGAATCAAATAAAAACGCATTTCTTTGGTTGCAATCCATGATTTTAAAACTAAAATTTAACGCAATCCTAAGTATTTACATACATATTTAATAATACGTATATATAATTGTCTATATGTTTAGTAAATATAAATACTAACAAACACAGAGCACTTCAATTATTTTTAAGAGAAATCCACGTTGACTCATTACTATTATTATTATTATTATTTTCCCTTTATTCTCAATTCAAACTGATTGGATACAATTCAACTTAAATTCTAAATTACAAATTAATTAATCACCGCCTTCTGCATTATCTGCCATAGTTGTTCCAGCATCCCGAGCTCCTTCAGGCTGTTGTGTAAGGATTTTGGAATCAGGCCTGTACTTGAAATTATGACTGATATAATCCTCACTGTGTTTATATTCCATTGTCGCTTAATATGCTCAACCAGTGCACTGTATTTACTTATTTTTTCCTGGTATTTAGTTTTCAAGTTGGTGTTGTTTGGTATAGCAACATCGATGAGCCATACCATCCGCTGCTCCTTATCCATCAGCATAAGATCTGGCCTATTTGCTGGTATACTCCTATCGGTTAAGATCGTACGATCCCAATAAAATCGGTACCGAGTGTCTTACAGTACAGCATCTGGATTGTATTAGTAATACGGTACTTCTTCTGCAGTACTCAAGGAGTGCTTCAGTGCAAGTTGTTGGTGTATAATTTTAACAACAGCGTTGTGGCGGTCAATATATTCCGTCCCTTCTAAACATGTACACCCTGATATTATATGGTGTATCGTTTCACTTGAACTGCAACCATATCGACAATAATCATTAACTACAGTTGCATCCCTTACTATAGTTTTAAGATAGTTTCTTGTTGCTACTACTTGATCCTGAATTGCTATCATAAATCCCTCGGTCTCAGGGAACATTCGTCCTGCAACTAGCCAATAGTTCGAGGATTTTGTGTCGACATGATCCTGGCTAGCTTCGTAAGGTAGCCTACCATGGAGGGGTTTACTCATCCATGCCTGCAGTTTCGATTGGTTCGTCGAAAGGAATTCATCAGTGTGGTTCTGACTGAGGATAAGAGGTGTAATGCTATCTACCCTACACACCGCACTATGTAAGGGAGATGTTGCGGCCCTTTCTACAAAGAACCTTTCTACAAAGACCATCAATCTGCTGTTTTCTCTGATTATTAATGTCTGTTAAACCTCTTCCACCCATGCTTCTCGGTAGCAGTGTTCTCTCAATTGCTGATTTTGGATGGTGTTTACGTGCCTTCGTCATTAACACTCTGCATTTTCGCTGCAGGGCCTCTATGTCAGTGCTGCTCCAATTTATTATAGCTTTGACCATATTTCTCGCATTCAGGCTGGTCTTTAAAATTCTCCTGACTCGCTTAGTAAATTCTTTGGCGAGTTCCTTCTTCAATTGACCGTGTTCAATGCGAATAGCTTGCCTCATACCCAGATATTTATACGTTTCGCCGTTCATCACTGCTTTCATCATTCTTCCATCTTGAAGATCGTGGGGTATTTCCTGCAATTTTCCTCTGATAGCATGTAGCGTTTTGCATTTGTCAATACCAAATTCCATACGGATATCCCTGGAGAACGTTTCAACTACGTTAAGTAGGCATGTGAGTTGGTATTGATTAGAACCATATAGCTTTATATCATCCATAAATAAAAAATGGCTTAACTTATAGATGTTCTCGGCATTATGCTTGATCTCAAAGCCATATCGTGTTGAGTCAAGGAGATTGGAGAGCGGATTAAGACACAGCACAAACCATATCGGACTTAGTGAATCACCTTGGAATATGCCTCGCTTCATTGGAATTTCGGTTGTCTCTATTTGTTCTTTTGGTGTTCTTAGTGAGACTCTAGTTCTCCAATCCTTCATAATGTGGCTCAAGAAGGTGACTATTTTGGGATGAACTGAATTAGGAAATAAGGCATCTCTTGGGGGTGTTGAATGGCGTTAATTATCATCTGCGTTAGTTTACAATGCGCACAGGTGAGTCTTTTTAACCAGAAGTTCTGAAGTTTGTCTGGGCCGGGTGATTTTCAGTTCATCAGCTTACGTAGTATTCCTTGCATTTCTGTTATCCCAACCCGGTGGAAATCCATAACCGAAAGGTTTTTGAGACGGGTTTCTTCCAATTTGATCCAGTCTACATTGGGATTGTAACTGATACTAGTGGAGAGTTTTTCACTCCAAAATGAGGAAATCTGCTCAGCTGAGGGATAATTGGACGAAATAATGTTATTACCCTCTGTTAGGGACCTATAAAAGGCTTTCTCGGATCTAAGTAACGTAGAATTATCAGCCTTCCTGGCTCTACTTGTCCGGTACCTCAAAAGCCTTGTGGACGCCACGGATAGTTTCTGTTTAAGGGTAGCCAGGCATTGGGTTGGTGTACTATTTGGTTGATCCCTTTGGGTATGTCTTTGGTGTCGCCTGATAATATTTGCAACAATTCTGTTGAGCTTCCTGGTATTTGCACCTTGGACTAGCGCTTCTACTCTTACTATGTCGTAATTTTTCGACAGATTGGAGTAGCCGTTTTTCCCATGTTGGTATCAACTTTTAAATAAGTAAACAGCTACATGTCGTATGTAGCCTTTACAGCAGTGCTGATGTATACGTATAACATACGGGTATGTTATCCAATGTTGTGTGCTAAGATTAACCGGCTAAAAAATATTTTTTAGATGTAATAAATTAATTTTTTTATTATGTATCATGTTTTGTATTTATAATGGCAATAAAGCAAGTCATGTAATTTCTTAATTTAATGTTATCAATTTTAAATCACAACAAAAGCAATAATTTAAAATAAGTGTAATACCATACAAAACATTAAAATAATACAAGAAATTAATTTCATTTCAAGCACGTGTTGTCTCATTCGGTATTAATATTATGGAGAGTTTATTTGTATGCTTGAGTTTATTTATAGTAGGTATGTATATCGGAGGAATGTATTTTATATATAATACACAAGGTTATATGTATGTATGTAATATTTATATACAAAATAATACATATTATCTATATGTATGTATTTTATTATATTATAATGTTATATATGCTTTTCTAATAGATTTTAGTGCCGGTATTTATTTACTCTTATTTCTCACCGTCCTGTTTCTATTTCAAAATATTTTCACCACTAAATATAGAAAACAGCTGGCATTTTGAGTTCTAAAAAATAATACATATTTATATTTGAAATAATAATGCCCTTTAAATGTCAACATGTTTAAATGTCTCTCATAGTTCTATGCGCAAATTATTTCTGAGAGAGCAATACTATATAAAAAGAGCAAGTACAGTGAAAGCCGCAGACATAGTGAATGCAACTTCTGACTTTTGTTAATTACACGGTGCGACAGTGCAAGTAGAACTCAAAAATATTTTTTTTAAATTCGTCGAACCCTCCAAACTTGTTTTACTTAAAAAAAACTGTTTTTTTATATGTTCACACAAAATTATTGAGTACGTTCCAACGCTGACTGTAGTGAATCCTACATTTATGAGATAACTTCTATAGATATCGATTAGGTGCCTTTTTAAGACTTATTAACCTAGATTTATATGGTTTTTCTTTACATTTTCTCTCGACATTCTTATGGCGTAAATTCTGTGAGCAAATAAAATAGTCCAAAAATTTGTTGTTCGGAGTCGACATTAAACTGTAGGAAAGAAATTAATAAATTTTAGCTTTTACAGAAGCTAAGTCATCAGATTGGTGGTTTTCGGTGAAAACACACATAGAAAATATTCTTCATATATAAAAAAATATTAACTCAGTTAGGCAACTGTAACGGAATTTAACTACAACAATAGGAAAGAGCTGATCGATATTGTTATAACTTAATACATAAGACAAACGATTTTATTTATTTGTCTATTTATATGGGGAAGACAAACAAAATTGAGTTTTTTTTGTTTGTGGTTTCCATTCAAACAGACAAGCAAGTGAATTTGTTTGCCTTTCAGAAAAAACTCTTAAAAGTTTAAAAAAATTCTTTTAAATAAACATAAAACATTGAAATGGATCTAAAAATGATGTAGTGATAACACTTTTAAAAGAGCATTTGAATTAAATCAAATAAAAAGGCGCCATATTAACAGAAGTAAAATAAATAAATAAAATGTGAAAACAAAGTTTAAATACATAAAAACTGAAATTAAAATCAAAATATTTGAAAAATTAAAATGAACTGCAAACAGCTTATTTATGCTGGTATAAACTAACGACTGGATGTACAATGAAAATAGTCCAGAATTCAAGCTAGCAGAAAAGAACAGTTTGGATGGAAATGGCTCAACAAATGAATACATCAGGCAAGTTATACTCCTTAAAAATTACACCAGGCGATAAGTAATTAAAACGTATAATTTTGCGATCATTTTTTGAAAATATTTGCATTAAGAAGTGGTCATGTCTAAGAGACAGATATTCGAAGGAAAAACGCTTGGAGTCTCTTCCATTGGGCAGTAGCCTGGGAGGAGGGGAAGGAGTCCCCGTCCTGTTGCTGTTACTATTTCTGGTCCTGTGGAGAGAGAAAATGAGAGAGGTACTGGTCATGAAACTCCTGGTTGGGAACGAGCGGTTAATGGAGCGACTGGAAGTTCTGCAGTCACTAGCTGATTTTTCGGCGGTAGTCGTTTGGCTCAACTCATTATTTTACAGCCTTTTTATTAATATTAAACAGGGACCATAACTGTTATATGTTTTGACCTTTCTTTATACGAGCAGAAATAAGAGTTATTTTTTGACTTTTATTTTTTCGCGCAGAAATGAAAGTTATTTTTGTTTTAATTCTTGATGAATTCATAATATTTATTAAAAAATTCTTTAAAACAATTAAAGTAATTATGTGAAAAAAATATTAGAATTAAGTTTTGCAATCATAATTGCCTCCAAATTTTCTTCTGATAAATTATATCTTAAATCTCTCAGAATCAGCCTTAACGTCGAAAACGACCGTTCTACACTAGCTTGCGTTGCTGGTACCGAATGCAAAATTAAGGTGAGTTTCCGTAGACTTGGGATAACAAATTTTTTATTCCTCCAGTACTCAATTAGGTCATTGTCAATATCTAATCTTTTTTCTTTATAATTATCAATTTCGTAAAAGGCTTTGCGGATATTTTTCGAAAATTCATAACCGATGTCATCATCATAAGAAGCTGAATTTAAAATTTCTCTTTCACGGAATCCACTTCTCAATAACGATGATGAAGAGCTTTGCATGCTGGATTCATCGAAAAAAACTTCCTCAGCGGTGTTATTGTTGATTTGTGTTGTAGTGCTTTCCTGTAAAAGGTATGTTAATAGTAGGAAGCATAACTTAAGGAATATTCTGCTAAGTCCAACTTATTTATTAATCGTGCTTACCTTGCCAATACATTGCATTTGCAGAAAAATTTTTTTCAAATGCTTCTTTGCGGCTTCTTTCTTTGTGGGCGATAATAAACGCCTAAATCTTGGATCCACAAATAATGCTGCATACATTGTGTCATTCTCCAACTGGGTTGACTGGCGTGACTCTATATTACCTACAAGTTTTTAGCATCCTTTGTGTTAATATTTTTTAGCTTGAAAATTAGTTCCATCCAAAACTTATAAAAATCGCCTAAGAGTAGTTGAGATCTTTGAAGTTTTAGAGTGAGTTCATGTACCGCTTCTAAAACTGACACCAGATTTTCACTTACTATTTTTTAGGTTTTCAGAAGCTGAAAGATTATTTATGCAAAACTCTTTCAGCCCTAAAAGGCGTTTTAACATATTATAGGTGGAACTCCATCGGTTTACAACATTAAATTGTGGTTTTAGCATATCACAGTTTTGTATTTTATATCTGAAGTGAAAAACGTAGTCAGAATCTTAAAATTGCTATTGAAATGGTTATCGAAAAACCATAATTTGTAGAACCCCTTGCAACTGATTTGTAAGTGGTAAAATAAATTTTGTTTGGAAGAATTATTACGAAGTAACGAGGGGCCGAAATTATGGAAACAAATAGTTCGGGTTAACTTACCGAAACGATGGAGCTCTCAGGACTTTAACAGTTAATATCTGACACGCATGTTCGAAAAAAGTCTTTCACATTTAGTTGTAGTGGGTGTGCAGCGCTTTTTATCGATATAACATTTTCAAATCTTATGGAACTAATTATGTTTTCAAAAAATCATCGTTTTGATTTTGATCTCCATCGCCATCTTCATCTTCACTTTCGATTTGCCTTTCTTGTGGTGACAAAAGTTCAATCGCTTTTATTAAATTGCGACCGTTGTCGGTTGTTACAGAATATATTTGTTTTTTGTTTATATCATAACTCGTTAACACCTTTTCAATTTCAATTTTTATAGTTTCTGCAGTGTGCCTTTTTTTAAGTTCTAACATCTCAAGTGAAAAAATGGTAATCTCGTTTTTTAAAATAATTTAAGCGTTTATTCCTAAAATTGCTCGATCACTTCGAGATGCGGTGTCAATTATTTATTTCTTAATACATTTTTATTTTTGATTTATATTTCATCTGCCTTTACCACCACCAATTCCATGATATTTCTTGAATTTAGATTGGAATTTTTAGGCCATGTTAATATATGATTCACTAACACTTTAAATGAATTGGAGTCAATAAATAAAAGCGGAAAAGATTCTTTGATGACCATTTCTATGCAGGCCTTTGTCACCTCGTTTTTGTTCATTTCTAATGAAAATTTTGTTTTTCTTTCGACAGCGCTGTCGTCACTACTTTTTCTATTCTAATATGATCTCTATATCTTCAAAAATTTCATTATGATACTTTTCCATATGTCTTTTCAAATTTGTGAAGAAGTTAATAACTTTTATGTCACACGATTTACATACCACTTCACCATCAACTTCTACAAAAAATTCGCGTATATAATAATTAGTTAGTTTTAGTTAGTTTACGACCCATCTTAGAGTGAACTACTACGAATTATGCTATTTTTTATCCAAAGAAAGCAAAAAATTTAGATAACGGAATTTTTAAATTATTGCATTTAAGGCAAATAAAAAAATAAGCGAATATTTCCAATATCTTCAAAAATTGTTGAAGGAATACTTAAACAATTTATGATCTAAAAAGTACTTTTTTCAATAAAAAAAAATTTTAATTTCTTATTTTTAACCAATTTTATTTAAAATTATATTCATAAATTGCATATTGTTCTTCAGAGTTATCAATTGACAGAGAAAGTTAATTCAATAAAATTGATAGAAGGCATTAAAGTCTGTCTTGTAGTCGCCGTAGTCTAGTAGGTAGTGTTGAATTATTTGACGTAAAGCCAGGGTTCGAATACCAGGCCAGACATCAAAACAGAATACAAAAATAAAATAAATTATATCAATTAAAATAAATTATTTTTAATTTTAGAACAACTAAACTAAACGAATTTGGCAACTCGGTTTATAAAGACGTCAAATTTTGTACGTGCTCTTTCCTCAAGAATATAAATTAAATTTTTGGTAAAAAGGCACTCTTAATTTTGTTATCAATTATATTGAGAATAAAATACGGATAATTCATTGAAATAAAAGTATGCCTGGAAAAGTTCGTCGTAGCCTAAATAAAAAGAAATTAATTTGTGGTCAATGCAAATTGCAAGTATTAGATGCTGATGATGCAATTCAATGTGATGCTTGTGAGAAAACTCTACACTCATTGTGTAAGAAGCTTGACAAAAAACAATATGATAAACTTCTTAAAAATAACTCTCTTATTTATATATTTATTTATTATAATAACAACAGCAGTGAGAGTTCTTCTGTCAACTCGGATTTGCTAGAGATCAAAACAAAATTAAAACAGCTGGATCAGCTGGATGAATTAATTAAAACAATGCAATTTATGTCGTCTCAATATGACAGCATATTAAAAGGTGTTGCTGCCAATAAAAAAACCATTAGTAATTTACAAAAGGAAAATAACTTACTAAGACAAGAAATAAGACATATAAATTCGTCCGTAAAGAACTCTGCTACGGCCAGAGACAAGATTTGATTTATTGGAGGTTAATCATGACTTTGTCCGATCAATCTTGCATGGATTGTCTTTGAATAAGAGTGCAGGATTTGACAAAATTACACCAAGAATGGTAGTATGCAGGGAAAATATGTGTGCGGAAATTCTTTCAGAATTGTTTAATAAGATGCTTCGTAGTGGTGAATATCCCAACATATTGAAGATACATAAAATTATCCCGATAAGGAAATCCAATATTTCTAATAATATAGATATATTCAGACCAGTTTCTTTATTGTCAATATTTGACAAGGTTATAGAGAAGGTAATATTCGTTCAGTTGTCTGAGTATTTAGATAGAAACAAATTATTATTTAAGCGTCAGTTTGGTTTTTGCAAGGGTTCGGGTACAGATGAAGCTGTAGTTAATGTTGTTGACTATATATGTGGAGGATTAGACAAAGGATTTAATGGTGTTGGTGCAGTGTTTTTCGATTTGTCAAAGGCATTTGATCTAGTTGATCACAATATTTTAGCTGAAAAGTTGAAAGCGTTTGGGATTTTGGATAAGTCAATTAATGTGCTGAGAGATTACATTTCGAATATGTTCAGATCGGCGTTTCTGAGAGTGAGTTAGCTGATGTAAAATGTGGTGTACCTCAGGGAAGTGCACCCTATTATTCAAGATTTTCATTAATGATATTGGAAATATACAGTTCAATGGCAGGTTATTCATGTTTGCTGATGACATTTGATTGCTTTATCCATACAGACATGTTCGGGTATTGCAGACCCAAGTTGAATATGATGCAGCTATACTTGGGGAATTTATAAGAGTTAATAAACTCGTACTTAATACCGATAAAACTAAATTTATAAGATTTAGGCCATGTAATTTAGCAAATGATGAAAAAATAGCTGTGCACATTGAAGGGAAGTTAATAGAAGAATCAGAGTCGGTTAAGTATTTGGGCATGGTTTTCACCAACAATCTTCGCTGGGATAACCATATTGAATGTATTAATAAAAAGATATCTTCAGGTATTGGAGCTATATACAAATTTAGGAGGAAAATTGGCCTTAGGACGAGGATGATGATTTATAATACTTTGATTCATAGTCACCTTTCTAACCTTCCGATGATATATGGTGCTAGGGATTGTACTGCTCTCAGAACATTGCAATGTGATCAAAATAAGGCCTTAAAATTAGTTTTTAATTTACCTGTTAGATATCACACGTTGAATCTTTTTAGAAATCAGGCGAATAATATTTTACCCATAAGGGGTCTGCTCAAACTGCAGCTTTTGAAATTTGTCTTTAAAATAATTAGGAATCTGGAACACGGTTCCATTCTGCTACAACAAAATATTGAAAGAACAAATCGACAAACTAGGCAAAGTCAGTTTCTGACTGTTATAAGATGTCGGCTTGAATTGACAAAACAGCGTATTAGCTTTGCTGGGCCGAGTACATACAACGACTTGCCTATGTTATTAAAGAATATAGAAACATTTGCGGTTTTTAAAAGGGAATTGAAAAGATATTTATTAATGAACATTGAGACACTTCTTATGTAGATTAGTAATATTATTGTTATATTAGTTTATAAGAAATTGAATTGGACATTTATTGATATATACATACGTATGCATTTTTTTCTTATATTTTATTTAATATGGGGACATCCTCTACATATGCATGTATACATATGTGTGCATATGCATGCGTGTACATGGATAAGGCATTGTATATGGACAAAATAAATGTATATACTTATGTAAATATTACATATTATGAATATCTAATTTAGTTGCCAACATGCCTCTCTAATGCCATCAATTACTGGTGCTGAGGCTATGATTAGTTTAAGATACATATGTATATCTTTATTTTTATAAATAAAAAAAAAAAAAAACAAAATTTCAAAGTCTAATGAGTTTTCACCCTAGACCTTCACCATCTACTTATCCAGCAGTTTAAGGGCTACACCAAGAAATGTTTTGGTTATTTAACGAATTAAATTCAGTTTGTAAAGTTCACTTGTTTTTGGTATATTTTATATTTTGTAATATTTCCATTCTTTTCATATTTTACAAATTATTTAACGCGAAGTTTGGTCAGCGTTTGATATTCTACATAAATATTTGGCAATACATCGGATATACACTTATGTTGCCTCTTCACGAAAAATGGGCTTGGCTTTCTGCTCGAAAAAATAAAAGTTAAAAATAATTGTTATTTCCACCCGAAAAAATAAAAATCAAAAATAACTATTTTTTATAATATATAAAAATCAGGTTTTTGAAAAGCATCGCATTATATAAAAATTTGGTCCAATACAATCAAAGTGGTATACTTGGTTTTGTTCTCCGACATTTCCTTGCGGTTGCTTTTTTTAATCAAAAATTCAAAAATAATAGTTATTTTCGGTCCCTGATATTAAACTATAAAATATATAAATATAAAAGATATAAAACTATAAACTATGTAAGTTTTACAGTTAACTTGTTAAAAACAAGTACAATTACTAATAATTATGAAAACCTAGTTCCCATCATTTTAAATTTAATGGAATTTGATCCGTTTAATATAACTTATTTCTTTTGTTCAAATAAAAAAATTAAGCTTTGTAGGCTATATCTCTGATCCCAAACATTATCCGATACCAACGGCAACTATTTTGAAATCCTTGATCCGAACCCAGTAGACTTCTGTGACAGAAACTAAATAACTTCAACCAAATAAAGAAAGTGTAAATATGATTAAAAATAATAACACATGATAGTGAAATTGTAAGAAGTAGCAAAAAACAAAAAAAGGAAAATAGTAATAGGCGGTAAAAACAAAGATCAGAATAGTAATAGGTGGCAAAAGTAAAAAGACATAACAGACTATCTTACGCCCTTGCTGGAATTCTTCCGGAATAGGATATTACGTCTATCTGCTCCCAAATCATATGTTTCTCTCTTCACGACGTGGACGAAAGAAGTGAGAAGAACACTAAACGTTGCAGTAGCAGGTAACCTCATTCCCACGGTTCGTAACCCTAAGATCCTAGGGGTTAATTTCGATAGCTTACTACACTCCGCCGCACATGGGACCAACATCAACGCCAAAGTGAGGATGAGAAACAAGGTTCTACAGGCACTAGCAGGTACTACATGGGGAATGGACAAAGAAACTATCATCACCACCTATAAGGCTATTGGACGATCCCTCCTCAATTATGCTGCTCCAATCTGGACCTTGAGTGATACACAATTTCGGGTACTGCAGACGACACAGAATAACGCCTTAGGTATAGCCACAGAATGTATAAAGACGACAAGTGTAGACCACCTTAATGAAGAGTCCCGAATTTTATCAGTGAGGAAACACAATGACCTACTGACGAAACAATACCTCATAGCTTGCTATTTGCCATCCCATCCCAACCATCATATAGTCATGGACGATCCTACTCCTCGCCGCACTAGACATGACTTCACAACCTACAACACCCACCTCATACCTATAATAGTGGACCTACTGACAGTAAGGGAAGCACAGCGTTCCCTACATCAAACGACAGTCACGACAGCCATGGACGAACTCAGCCACAACAGGGTTATAAATCGGCATACACCATCAATCTCCGATAATGAAAGGCAGCTACCAAGGGTTGCCAGAACTATCCTGGCCCAGCTAAGATCAGGATGGGCGAATATCCTGAACAGCTATAGGGCAAGGATCATCTCGGGGACCTTGGATTGCTGCCTCTCATGCAAATCAAGCACCACATGATACGGTGCACCTCTTTAGTTGTCCCGCAAAACCGACAACCCTGCGACCCATAAACTTGTGGCTGAACCCAACGACAGCAGCGGACTTCATAGGACTACCAACCACAACGATGACTACATACATATACAAGTAATAATACATAATTACATCTCTAACCCATTCCATCTCCACCAGAATAACACAGGCATTCAATCAAACACATGAACTAACTATCTTATATCTACAGGGAGATTGTTACCGCCGCCACTATATTTTGTATTTTATTGAAATTTATTTACATACAAACAAAATATATGAACACAAATTCCTTAGGTTACATATTTTCTCATTCCACCGTTGTCCTTATTTACTTTATTAAAATATTTATTTAAATTGTACTAAATTTGTTACTGTTCTGCTTAATAACGGTAGTCTCTTGTATTATAAAATATTTAAAATCGAAAGATCATTTTTAAAAGGAGGAAAGTAGTTCTTATTGTGACACGGTGGAAACAAATTGTTTTAAAGCGCGACATACGCAAATTAATATTAAATAAACAGAACGTGCATATTTAAGCAAAAGAAAAGTGTTTTAATATTATTGTGTAGCTCCTAAAAGTTTGTATTACGCCGTGCGAACTCAATAGAGATGTTTCCGTAGACAACAGCAGAACTGTTAAAACAACAGCTGACACAATTAAAAATATTTTTTATACTTGTGTCAAATAAATTCGGAAACATAGCTCATTTAGCCGTTTAAAAGGATATTTTAATGGAAATATCATCAAATATAAAAAAATTGGAGCATGCCTTCGACCTATTACAATTTATAGCCTATACGTTCCTAAGTGCCAAAGGTTCAGTAATACTATTCAAATAGCTTTAATTTAATTGATAAAAACTATCTTTTTAAAAAATTAAACACCTGGAGAAAATTATCGATACTATGGTAAAATGGGTTCATGGTAGAAACATCACCTTATGGGAAGTGCAAGGTGTACCTAATAAATCCCAATAAGTGATATATTCCAAACGATTTTAGAATGCGAGTAATCGGGTGTTAACCGGGGAATCAATAGAATAAAAAATAAGAATGCATAAAAATTTATGTGTTTAAACAATTACACCAGATTTTCATGACGGTAACTGTCGTCCTACCCAGTTAACAATTTGAGAAATCGTGGATGAAAAATCTCCATATTGTTATTTCTTCAATGGTTTTTAAATAAACAAATAATAAAATTAATAATAAAATAATATAACAAAAAACTCATGTAATTTCAAACAAAATTTTTTAGAGTTATTAGTTTTTAACATTTATTTCATAATCTTTTGTTCGAAATTAAAAATTTAATCAAAACTTTTATGCAAGGTTGTTAAAGTTTATGAAACAAACTTCTGATTTTTAATGGTCACTAAGCCTCATTCATTAATATGTTTAATTTAAAATATGTATATCAAATACAGATAAAAATCACATAATAAAAATGAACAATTCATTTCATTTTTTAATTCTAATTACTCTTCTAATTTTCGGCAAATTGAATATATGTACACATGTATGCTGCCATTGCATTCTGTTATTTAAATCAATTTGGTTTCAATATATTTAAACCAGAAATTAAAATAATGGAGTTCAACTGTTTTAATTCAGAAAAATAATTATTCAACAGTGCTGTATATAGGTATGTGTCTTCATTGAAACTTTATATTCATTGCTACCTGAATTCGTATTTTGATACCCAGTTACAGCTTGCAACTTGCACATTCGCATTTTTGTATTTTGAACCAACCAGCATGCGTTGTATCCAAACCCAAAAAAATTTTATTTCGAAAATGTTGATAACATACAGAAGTTCGTTACTTAAGTACTAATTGTAGTAATTGATTAGTAAATTGTATGCTCGTGTAAGTGCAAAATAAAATTTAATTTCAGCTTCATAATTCATGTTATATTTCGGTGTTAGTACTATTACGTTGTTAAAAGTACCAGAAATCAAAAATATGTACAAAATTCGAAATGCGCTAAACTAAAATTGGTAGGAGTTAAATTACGCTTCGGGTATATGGTTGAAAAACTGTCAAAAACTTTCCGATGAACTACACATAGAAACTTTTGCTTTAGATTGGGTTCTTTAATCTCTCTAATGAAATATTGTATAATGAAATAAATTCTAATTCTAAAGTATTGATTTGAAATATCCGCATGTTTTATTCTGCAACAACAAAAAAAGAGGCGTTCTTTGAAAAATACGTCGAAAAGTATTTGACACAGACCATATCGAAGTTAATTTTTGTTGAATAAATCTATAAATTTGTGCTTTGCAATGCTTTATAATTATCTACTAAGCCCTGTGTAGTTTTAACTAGGCGACTATTGTGGAATTGTTTGCTTTATGTGAAGCATTAATTAAAATAGGTCAGGGGAACTTCATGTGCACTTTGGAAACCTTATTACAAAAAAGTAGTATGTTTATGTATGTTCTCGACCACTAACTCCATACAAAATTTGGCTCATGCCTACGCTACAGTCGGTAGTGTCGGTTAGTCGATAGGTTTGTAACATGTAATGTGAAAATTTATGTACGAATGTTTGGACGAACAGAATGAGTGTGTGCATAACATGTAATGTGTATGATCGTTTTTTAATAGTAAATTCTTGGCACGTATTATCATACTCAATGCTGAAAAAATAGAAAAGGGAGCTACACCTATATAGTTGTTGTGTGTTTTTTATTTTATTTTTTGTATATTTAATTAGAAGGATCTTTAATTTTAAATGTGATAAGAAAGAGATGAACACCTGTGTAACAAATTTTTTTTTTTGGGATAATAAATAACATCGTATACCTAAGTAGAAACATGAGTGTACATGTTCATTGTATTTGTATTGCTTTTCGAATGATTGGACGGACAGAATGAATGTGTGCACGCACTGCTCATGATCACAGGTAGAAGAAATAGAAATATAAACTAATAAGAAAGGGTAGGTTGGTTGTGCGGTTGTCTTTAATTTGATGAGAAAGAAATGTATAGTTTTTTTTCACGTATAAGTATAAGTAATATCTGTTTTCACTAATTGAATTTACTGATTGATCTACAACACCCCAGAGTATAAATAGACTTGTTTTAAGGATTTAGATTTTTTTTTTAGTTTTACTGTTTTGAATGAATAAAATTATAGAATAAAGGGATTAATTAAAACAAATTAGTTTTTTATTTTTTGAAAATTTTATTACATATTTCTTTTTTTCAGATTTTTACAGATTCGAATTTAAAAATACGTTTATACAGATTAAATAACATAAGTGTTAACAATTATTGTGTATAGAATGTTTGTCATCGACAAATGTCAAAAGATTGTGAATAAGTATTTTCACAATAATACAAACGTATGTCATATTAATACATATAAATGGATAATTTACATAATTACAAGTTCTTAATTCATTTATAAGTTTCATAAATAAATCTATATGCTCTTTATCAATCTGATTACTATGTTTTGTTAATAAATAGTTCTTCCAATTCAGCTGATGTTACCATTTTTGTTCCCCTTCTTTAAAAATTTAATAGTAGGTTTTGTTAGTGCGGGACGATGTACTCTGAATTATTTCATTTTAATTTATATTTATTGAATAAAAATTTTAAACACAAGTGCCCACAATTAAATGTATTAAATTTTTGTTTTCGTTCATAATTATATTCAATAGGAAATTTTAAGTAGTTGACAATCTCAAGTGGTGGTTGTAACTTTCCAAAGCTATCAAAGTATTCCTTATAGTTGTGGTTTTTATAATATGCTACCCAATGTGTTCCCATACCATTTGAATCATCTAAATTAACAATGCCGCATTCTTGTTTGAATGGTTTTTCAGGTAAAGAATCACGCATGAAAACACCCCTAAAGTGTTTGAGATGTCTTCCATATTTATTCAAATCCAAATCTGTTAATGGGCGATTGGGTAGGTTATCTAATAGTTTTTTGGAGCTGGACTATAGTAGAGACCATATCCAGTTTTATATGGTTTGAGGTACAACCCTTTACCCATTGCAATTGATTCCATATATCTATTATGACGGTTAGCTTCAGCCAATTGTTCTTTTCCATTTTTGATAGCATTTACTGCTTTGACAATAGCGGATCCTCCACTTGCCAAACCACCAAGCGCTGACAATGCTGTTAGTACGGGAATAAGTGGAAGAAATCCTCCAATTTTCGCTACAGGTATAACTCTCGGTATTATAATGTCTGCTCGCTTTTTCCCTTTAAAATTTGAACGAATAGCCTTTTCTGCTATTTTAACAGCATCGTTTATATCAAGGGGTTTCTGTTCTTTCAATTGTTTTAAAGTTTTTCTCACAGTAGCTGTGAATAATTTCTTATTACACTTATTCATTTTTCCTTTTCTTTTCTTATGTGTCTGCTCCTTCAAACCTAATCCAAATTTCACTTTAGCTTCCATAGCGTTTGTCACAAACCACGCGTTAGCACGTTCTTTAATATCACTATCTTTAGATTTAACTCGTTGCCAGGCTTTTTCAGCTAATATTTGATCTGCTTGATGTCTTGTATCTATATCTTTTGATTGTGAATATGCAATATCGTGCTCTCTACAAGCTGCGTCTAATAAATTTATACCCTTATCTCCTCTTGCTAAACGTTTTTCAAGTTTTGTACCAGGTCCACAAAACTGATAACCAGGTAGATGTAATTCAACAGGTACTTTATTTATTAAGTTGTTTACAAATCCTCTTCTCATCTTACACTGGCTGAGGTTTTGTTTTGACCCTAGATTATAACAAATTTTTTCGTTACTTTTATACCTCTTCGCAAAAATAGCTGAAATCAAGACGATCTCCTATATATACAGCAATTTATATGATTTCAGTATGTTAATTTTTTGATATTGATTTTGATCTGCTTTGTATCTGATCACGATCTACTTTACATCTGATCACGATCTGCTTTGTATCTGCTCACTATCTACTTTATATCTGATAACGATCTACTTTTTTTGGTTTTTGGTTTTATCTATTTTATTTTAATTTTTTTATTATTATTATTTTTTTTTTTTGACATTACCATGTTTTAGGTATACATGTTCTACCTCAATGTTTAAATTGTTTATTTGATCAGCTAGATCATCATGTATTTGTGTTATATCTTTTTCGATTACGATATTTTTGTTTTTATGGTTATATTTATTAAAACCTTCTCCAAATTTATTAATATAAGACATTTCTTTCACTCTTCTAATAAATTATGTTAGCTTCTTTAAGTTCTTCGATAATAGAGATTATTTCGTTTTGATGATTGTTGTGACCAGAACCTTCCGATGAAAGAAGTAAACGTAGTCTGTCAACTAGTTCATTAGGATCATCCCAATGTATGTAATTTGATCTCAGATTATTTTGTAATTTTAGCTTTAAACCACTGCCTTTTGTTAAAATGTTTGTTGTTGTTTGGAATAAATGTTTAATTATTCGTATATATTTGAAGGCTCGTGTTCCTTTCACTTGTTCATTAGGTTCATAGCGACGTTTATGTGCATTGGTATTAATTAAAATCTCTTTATATTTTTTCAAATCATTTTTAGAATAATGGAGAGGTTTTTTATGAAATACTAGTTCAAATAATCCAGGCGTCATTTTCAATTTTATATTCCCTATCTGCATAGTATTATCTCTATTAAATATTAATTTTTCCTTGCCATATCTCCAACTACCGTCTACATCTTGATTAAAACCATAAATTTTATCCAATTGCTTATTATTAATAAGTGTTTGTATATTTTCAAATAATGGAGAGCTTTTCGTCAGCTTTAAACATTGTTTTCTTTCCAAGTTTTTGATACATGTACTTGATACAGGTCTATTATGGTCATAGTTTTTTTCACCATCATTATCATCAGTTGAAATATTTTCATACTGAAAATCGTTATTATCACCGTTTACATCATCGTAATCATCGTCATCATCAATAGTGTTGTCTATATCCTTATGCTTATCTTCAAGTTTTCCGATGATTTCATTATCAGCATTTACGTCATAATAATCGTCATCATCATCAATAGTGTTGTCTGTATCCTTATGCTTATCTTCGAGTTTTCCAATGATTTCATTATCACCATTTACGTCATAATAATCTTCCTCATCATCTATAGTGTTGTCTACATCCTTATGCTTATATTCAAGTTTTGGGATGTTTTCATTATCATCATTTACATCATCATGATCATCGTCATCATTAATAGTGTTGTCTATATCCTTATATTTATATTTAAGTTTTCCAATGATTTTTTTATTGGTTGAAAGGTATCTTCTAATAAATTAACTCTATCTATTTGATTCAGTTTAATATTTTTTAACTTTTTCTTTAGAACAGCCCTTGTCTTTACAAGATCTTCCAACACTTTATTATGGTAATTTTTAGACATTATAATATTTTTTTTTTATTGAATTTGATCTGGTTATGATCTGCTCGCTATCTGATTATGATCTGCTTTGTATCTGATTACGATCTGCTTTATATCTGATCACGAACTGCTTGCTATCTGGTCACGATCTGATTTATACCTGATCACGATCTGCTTGATGGCTTGTGTCTATATCCATTGATTTTGAGTACGCTATATCGTGCTTTCTACAATCTGCATCCAATAAATTATTCCTTTATTCTTGCTATTCGTTTTGAAGTTTTGTATCAGGTCCACAAAACTGATAAACAGGTGGATGTAATTCAACATATAATTTGTTTATTAAGTTGTCTACAAATCTTCTTCCAATCTTACACTGATTAGGTGTTTTTCTTTGACTGTAGTTTATAACCATTTTTTTCATTACTTTCATACCTCTTCGCATGAAACACTACACCAGCTATACTAGCAAGCTATACCAGCTATACCAGCTATACCTGCTATACCAGCTATACCAGCTATACTAGCAAGCTATACCAGCTATACCAGCTATACCTGCTATACCAGCTATACCAGCTATATCAGCTATACCAGCTATACTAGCAAGCTGTACTAGCTATACTAGCAAGCTATACAATCTGTACTAGCTATACTAGCAAGCTGTACTAGCTATACTAGCAAGCTGTACTAGCTATACTAGCAAGCTATACAATCTGTACTAGCTATACTAGCAAGCTGTAGTAGCTATACAATCTTTACTAGCTATACTAGCAAGCTGTACCAGCTTTAGCAAGCTGTACCAGCTATACCAGCAATATCAGCTATACCAGCTATACCTGCTATATCAGCTATACCAGCTATACCAACTATACCAGCAATACCTGCTATACCAGCTATACCTGCTACACCAGCTATACCAGCTATACCTGCTATACCAGCTATACCAGCTATACCAGCTATACCTGCTATACCTGCTATACCAGCTATACCAGCTATACCAGCTGTACCAGCTATACCAGCGATAGCAAGCTGTACCAGCTATACCTGCTATACCAGCTATACCTGCTACATCAGCTATATCAGCTATACCTGCTATACCAGCTATACCAGCTGTACCAGCTATACCAGCGATAGCAAGCTGTACCAGCTATACCATAATTTGTTATAATCTAGGGTCAAAACAAAACCTCAGCCAGTGTAAGATGAGAAGAGGATTTGTAAACAACTTAATAAATAAAGTACCTGTTGAATTACATCTACCTGTTTATCAGTTTTGTGGACCTGGTACAAAACTTGAAAAACGTTTAGCAAGAGGAGATAAGGGTATAAATTTATTAGACGCAGCTTGTAGAGAGCACGATATTGCATATTCACAATCAAAAGATATAGATACAAGACATCAAGCAGATCAAATATTAGCTGAAAAAGCCTGGCAACGAGTTAAATCTAAAGATAGTGATATTAAAGAACGTGCTAACGCGTGGTTTGTGACAAACGCTATGGAAGCTAAAGTGAAATTTGGATTAGGTTTGAAGGAGCAGACACATAAGAAAAGAAAAGGAAAAATGAATAAGTGTAATAAGAAATTATTCACAGCTACTGTGAGAAAAACTTTAAAACAATTGAAAGAACAGAAACCCCTTGATATAAACGATGCTGTTAAAATAGCAGAAAAGGCTATTCATTCAAATTTTAAAGGGAAAAAGCGAGCAGACATTATAATACCGAGAGTTATACCTGTAGCGAAAATTGGAGGATTTCTTCCACTTATTCCCGTACTAACAGCATTGTCAGCGCTTGGTGGTTTGGCAAGTGGAGGATCCGCTATTGTCAAAGCAGTAAATGCTATCAAAAATGGAAAAGAACAATTGGCTGAAGCTAACCGTCATAATAGATATATGGAATCAATTGCAATGGGTAAAGGGTTGTACCTCAAACCATATAAAACTGGATATGGTCTCTACTATAGTCCAGCTCCAAAAAACTATTAGGTAACCTACCCAATCGCCCATTAACAGATTTGGATTTGAATAAATATGGAAGACATCTCAAACACTTTAGGGGTGTTTTCATGCGTGATTCTTTACCTGAAAAACCATTCAAACAAGAATGCGGCATTGTTAATTTAGATGATTCAAATGGTATGGGAACACATTGGGTAGCATATTATAAAAACCACAACTATAAGGAATACTTTGATAGCTTTGGAAAGTTACAACCACCACTTGAGATTGTCAACTACTTAAAATTTCCTATTGAATATAATTATGAACGAAAACAAAAATTTAATACATTTAATTGTGGGCACTTGTGTTTAAAATTTTTATTCAATAAATATAAATTAAAATGAAATAATTCAGAGTACATCGTCCCGCACTAACAAAACCTACTATTAAATTTTTAAAGAAGGGGAACAAAAATGGTAACATCAGCTGAATTGGAAGAACTATTTATTAACAAAACATAGTAATCAGATTGATAAAGAGCATATAGATTTATTTATGAAACTTATAAATGAATTAAGAACTTGTAATTATGTAAATTATCCATTTATATGTATTAATATGACATACGTTTGTATTATTGTGAAAATACTTATTCACAATCTTTTGACATTTGTCGATGACAAACATTCTATACACAATAATTGTTAACACTTAAGTTATTTAATCTGTATAAACGTATTTTTAAATTCGAATCTGTAAAAATCTGAAAAAAAGAAATATGTAATAAAATTTTCAAAAAATAAAAAACTAATTTGTTTTAATTAATCCCTTTATTCTATAATTTTATTCATTCAAAACAGTAAAACTAAAAAAAAATCTAAATCCTTAAAACAAGTCTATTTATACTCTGGGGTGTTGTAGATCAATCAGTAAATTCAATTAGTGAAAACAGATATTACTTATACTTATACGTGAAAAAAACTATACATTTCTTTCTCATCAAATTAAAGACAACCGCACAACCAACCTACCCTTTCTTATTAGTTTATATTTCTATTTCTTCTACCTGTGATCATGAGCAGTGCGTGCACACATTCATTCTGTCCGTCCAATCATTCGAAAAGCAATACAAATACAATGAACATGTACACTCATGTTTCTACTTAGGTATACGATGTTATTTATTATCCCAAAAAAAAAAATTTGTTACACAGGTGTTCATCTCTTTCTTATCACATTTAAAATTAAAGATCCTTCTAATTAAATATACAAAAAATAAAATAAAAAACACACAACAACTATATAGGTGTAGCTCCCTTTTCTATTTTTTCAGCATTGAGTATGATAATACGTGCCAAGAATTTACTATTAAAAAACGATCATACACATTACATGTTATGCACACACTCATTCTGTTCGTCCAAACATTCGTACATAAATTTTCACATTACATGTTACAAACCTATCGACTAACCGACACTACCGACTGTAGCGTAGGCATGAGCCAAATTTTGTATGGAGTTAGTGGTCGAGAACATACATAAACATACTACTCAAAAACATCCTGAAATATAAACAAAGGCGTTGTTTTGGAGGACCAACATTTCATGGCTGCTGAAATGTTTTTCGTAAAATGTTTGCGTATTGTCTTTATTGTTAGTATACGCCAGATCTACAATTGAAAATTCTAAGATTTTATCAACTGAGGACACAATTTCGCCATTTCCATTTACAATGTAACCCCCATTTACATAGCCTATACCCCAGCGTGTTCGTACCTAACTTTAGCTGCTAAGTTAACTCTTATTCTTTGAACATTATTGGGATAAATGTGGTCCAAACTTAGCTTAGGGCCACATTTAAGGATTTTAGAATCTATATTATAAGAATGGATAACATCTGCCCAGGACACAAGTGTAAGAAAAGGATGTATAATTGAATAGAAAGATTTGTTTTTTTTTTCTTTCTTAGTTGCGGATAGTGCGAACTCTTTTGCTTTTATTCAATGATTTATTTTTTAGGGAAAATGTCCCTTCTTTTATACTAAATTTTGGCTGATTTAGCATTTTTAAATCAACCCCTTAATTCTAATACATTTCTATATTATTTATGCTTTAACAATTGTTTGTTTGTTTGTATATATACTATTCTATATTAAATAATATTACATTGGTTTGTGTGTGTAATAATCATGGGACAAGTGGGTACAATATGACACGCACCCATTGCCCATATAAAAATAATAATTCCCACGGTAAAGTGTGAAGAGAGCCACACATGATCACTAGCAATGCAATACAACAACAGCACACATTGTGCATATTATATGCATACCAATACAGCCGGCGGCCTGACAACAAAGTGTCAAATGATCGTCGCATGTGCGCATTACTATTGTGGCGTTAAACGCTGCAGCGACGCACTGTGTGGCATTTTGCCTGAAAACCTGGCCAAAATATATAATAGAAGTGTTTTATGAGTTAATGGCTGGAATTTTTCGATAGTGTTAGTGATAATTAGGCCCAGGTTTGAACCCAACTGATTTTGGTTCAAATCGGTCCGTGATTTCGCCTAGCCCCCATACAAATTCCCCTCGAAATTGCACTTATTTACACATAGTTATGGTAATTATGCAACAATCAGGATAAAATTTAGCATGGATCAGTTCTGTGTACCAAGAAATCATGGTGTAAAGTTTGGTGAAAATCGGATCACATTTGATCCCTGGTCCCCATATAAAGTTCCCTTTAGAAATTCACGTTTGCGCTTATAAATGGCTTAAAAACATCGGTATCTCGATGAAACGTGTATTTTGTAAATATAAATCATATTACCATAATAATTTTGTTATGGTCGGTCAATAATTGCCCCTTGGTCCAAAATAGGGCCCCTTAAGCAAATATGTTTAGCAATTACAACCGGTTTAAAAATGTTATTACCTCGATGAAATTCGACATGAACATGTTGAATATGAATGTGAATCATTTATGATCACATTTTATTGTGATCGGATCATAAGTGCCCACGTACCACATACGGCCCATTAAGAAAAACTGACACACATCTCATATTGTTATAATAGTCGATATACATACATATGTAATTAAGTTTTTAAACTTCTATGATAATTAATATTTATTTATATTATTTATTTTACATTATTTAACTTAACTTAAAAATACTTAAAAAGTGAAACCAACTACAATCGTTAAAATCGTTATCATTTTCATCATCAATGTCAGGAAGGAGTAATTTAATAGTATCTGATGAAAATGCTTTTCTATTCCTTCGCGATTTCTGTCTACTGCTGCTTATAAAAGGGTCACTGCTTAAAAGTAACCTATTCAGGACAACTCGATTGGTATCGCTTCTACTGAATTTCCTTGCATAATTCGTACGCCATATGGCTTTATTGCCCATGGCTTTATTACACTGCGTCTAATTTTTTTAATTTTGCAAAAAAAAAAGTAAAATTTAATATAATAATATATTAATAATATATTAATATATTTAATATAATAAAATAATTGCGCAAATTTGCGCAAACTTTTGTTTTTGTTCCTGAATGTAGAGAGCTCATATTTTCTTGCGGTATATAACATTAAACTACTAAAAACTACTTTCACCTTTAAAATCCTTATCTTTTTTTAGGGAGGGTAAAAAATGTTATTTATTTCAGTTATTTGTAGCAGGTGTTCATACCTTTAAAAAAAAAATCAATATAAAACCTCTATTCGTTTAGCCACAAAAAAATATCATATAAACCTATTAAAATTTCAAAAAAACACCAAAAACGCATTTAATTTTCTTCACTTTCCTGACTTCGTCTTAAATCTACAAATCTCAACTTAAAGTCGTGAAAATTTACTATATAATGCAGAATTTTGTTGTCTATCGAATTGCATACTCAGTTTCTTAAATTTATTTAAATTCATTTTTGCCTTTTTGGCCAGCTTTTCACTGCCAAAGACATTGAGTCAAGTGGTCGCCGCTCATATGCAATTGGATATTCTTTTGTTTATGCATATGAAATGTTGTGTTGACGACTGTAAAATCATTTTGAAACAAACTTTATATTTTAGCAAGCAGATAGTATCAACCTTTGTTTTGTATTTTTCTACTTCTTTATATAAGAATGGAGTGGGCTCTTTAAAACTACAGCATATTTTACTGTCCACGGTTACGTCCTTAAAAATCGTGTCTTGTTAAGTTGTTAAAGCTTGGAATTGTGTTCTCTCCAGACAATGCATTTAGTTGATCACATTTCGGAACAGCAAATTAGGAAACACGATTTCCAAAAATGTACTCCGGTGTAAAATGAAGACTACTCGCGTACAAGCGCTTCACTGACGAATTCACATTTAATATACGAAGCCATTCATCATGTCTATAAATGAAACAAAAACTAATGAGAGAAAAGCTTCTGTAATACCAAACTGATAAAAAGCCACAATGAACAAATGATTAAATTCTAAACAAAAGCAAAAATCAAAATTAGTTAATAATATAAACATGGCTGTGGACACATATGACTGACATGGCAATTAACGTGCTAATATTCCATTAGACTTTCTAACTAACCATGGTCCACTTGCCATAAATACAGCTCCGCAATACATTTCTTTAAAAATGTATTTTTGTATGATGTTATATGTGTGTCCAAAGTCGTTTAACCACTTAAGTGTAGAAGGCATGTGACGACCGCAAAAAATTTTTGTGCGAAATTCAATGTATATACTTTCAATATTGGTAAGGAATGTTTTTTTTAATTTCATTGGTACATGATATTTTTAATTGGTTTTGTCATATGTTTCTTTGGAAATTAATCGTAAGGGAGAGTTATTAAAAGAGTTGTTGGCTTGAAAAGTTTGAATTCGGATACCTCAACTTAACTAAATATACAATTGCATAAATATATGATATATTAATAAATTTAATGTTTTAAAAGTTTTCTATCGAAATCTTTTAAAACTCGATTTAATTCGATTATATTATGTAGGCTTTATTAATTTCTCGCATCTCTAAAACGAAAGTCAATATGCGTTTTTCGTGGACAATCTCTAATCCAATCTTTGCAATACATTAAAAATTTCATTAATTTTTCTTTCAGTTAAAATAGTGACAATTAGGAATTTCGTATATCTAAAAAAATGAACAAAAATTTGAATTCAGATATGAAATTTTTCTTTAAATCATCTAAATGAAGGCATGTTACCTTAAAGCATTTTAAATTGTGTATGTAGCAAGTCAGAGCGAAACGGACCATTGGTTTTATGATGGTTTCTGTGCTCGAGGGATGCAGAGAACCAATTGTCACAAAGGAATTGCGATGTGCGGAAACAATAGACTTTTGGGCACCCAGCTGTGTAAAAATGCAAATAATTGTTTTTAGCATTTAAAATGTTCATTTCAATGTCCGTATTTTAGTTGTAGTATGTGTATGTGTGTGAATACTAAGTAAACATTTAAAATGTTATCGCATTATTATAGTGCACGATAAAATTATTACATCCTTTCACATTTAATCATAAAATGGTCTCTTACAAAATGTTTCTAAACAAATATTATTTATTTAAATTTTGATGGAAGAATCAAACAATGGTATATTTTTTTAGATCATTGTATACATTCATTAGAATAAGTGGGTGCTTTCTTTGAAGCCTTAAAAAAGACCAGCTATAAAATAATAGTGAAAACAGTTGGAATTTCAAGCATCAAAAGAATCATGTTTGCCGACATTAAAAAAAAATTAAATTCAACGAATTTTTTTTAACTTTTTAGAAATTTTGTCCAACGTACTGGACACTTAAATTTTTCTATTCGAAGTAATGCAGCGCTAACGGTAGTAAACAGATTTTTGCGTTTAATACCGTTACTAAATTACTGTTTCTTTATAAATGTATCTCTAAATTTTTTATTCTTTTCGTTAAATTACTCTTTTATTTATGAGAAAAAGAACCCCTGAATAACTTTGTGTAAAATATTGGACATGATATGGCTTCCAGGTGACAAGACTTACACATAGCTTGATTATAAATCAGTAGCATCTAATTAAATCGCAGTAAAACTATAAAAAAAATTTACAACTATTTCCATTTGATGTCTGAAAGGGTTAATTTTATTATTGTTATTATTATTATTTATTCATATAAATCCAAGTTATTAAATCCAAGGATTATATTCATTTAAAGAACACTAGTTGCTAAGAGGGTTAATTTTATTTCAAAATACTTTCTTTATATTTTACCTACGATATTGACGTTAAATTTTTTCTGTTAATTGGAATTATTTTTTAGATAACTAGGGTTAGTTTTAATTAAAAAATCAGGGTGCCCTGGTAGTCTAGTGGTTAGTGTGCTAGACTATTAGCGAGAGGGTCGTGGGTTCGATTACCACCAGAGACTCTGGCCTGTGACACTACACCGAGCATATGGTCAAGTTATTCCGCTCGTATATAATTAAAATATAATTTAGAATTGTATTGTAATTTATAAGTAAATAAATAATTCAAAAATCAAGTGAAGTGAAAGTGCAAAAAAAGAAAATAAACAAATTGTTTAAACTGAAATAAAAGAAATTGAAAAATGATTTCAAAAATACTGTGAAAACAAAAAGTTTTGCTGTTTAATAAAGGAACTATTAAAGCTGAAAAAATAATTTGTATCGACTAACATAGTGGGTAATGATGGTGAAAATTAAGACAGGATACGTATATACAAGTAGTTCCACAGTCTAAAATACAAAAAACCGTGATTGACAAATCCTCCAGTAAATTTTAAGTCAAAAGCTTTAGACAATAACACTTTAACTTAAAGCAGAAACTACAATAGCATATTTAAACAAAACAGTAAATAATAGCAAAAATTGCGGGCAAAAATTGCTGGCAATAAATTTTTCCATCATTCAGGGAATTTTTGAGTTCCCCACTAATAAAACTGTTCGGCTTTTGAAGCAATCCAATTAGTCGCTCAATTTTCAAAATCCCAGTAGGAATCAAAGTGTTCCAGCACAGCGATTAAAACAAACAGTAGTCGGAGGGCATAATGCTTTGACTATATTCTGAACAAGTTTTGCTTTCTGTGCAGATGCATTGTCATGTTGCGAAATTACATCTCCGAGTCATCTCAGGCATCATGCCTGTTTCAAATTGATATTTTGTTGTCTGTAGCGATCAGTATTGACAGTTTAACCAGATTTTAGGAGTTCATACACCACAGCTTTCTGATGCTATCTTTCTGACGAATCGATCTGGTTTTCCAGCCGAGTTTGATGGTTGTCCCCGATTAACCCGCCTTTTTCTTCGTTTAGGATTCTGAAAATTATCAATTTTTCATCGCTAGTAACAATTCGATTCAACACAGTTTTTTTATCGTGTCTTTGAAGTATAATTTCACAAGTGGTTTTTCGGTTTACCACCTGTCTGTCAGACTTTTGAATTTTTTTCAGAGCTTTTCACGGTCAGAAATTGTTTGTTGTGCAACATTTAACGGAATGCAAGTAAAAGTTTCTAAAACCCATTTGAGATTTAAAAGGTAAAGCGGAAGAACTTTTAGAAACGGTGCCGTAGATCTGCATAATAATTACAATAAGATGGTGGCGTTTTAACGGAAGTTTGATGTAGTACAGAAAAGGGATCAACATCGGATACAGGTATTCCTAAGCAGGAATCTTGTGAATATATTCTGCATTTCGTTGTGGAAATAGTATACGGTTGACCTATTTAGGCAAAGCAACGGAATTCACGATCCAAAAGCTAAGTTAGCGATGTATGCAGTTTAGAAAATAGGTTTCGTCGAATCCGTAGTGCTCGCACCTGTACTGTACTGTACTGTACAAAACTGTAAAGCTCCGCGAATAAATTTAGGAATTGATTGAGTGTCTTCATTGCCGCATAAGAATAATATCATCATCATGACAGACGTCACTGAAATGTTGTCCTTTATTGGTGTTTATTTCTTACTTTTTTGGTTTATCGATAAAAATATATAACTTATTCATTGCAAAATATACCGATGTTATTTTTTTTATTGGAATAAAAAAAATAATTTTGAATTACAGAAATCCGTTAACAGATGCAATTGCTACAGATTCACTTCAATTTTTTGTAGAACTCACACAAATAACATTTCAAAATTTACATAAGAATACTTGAACAGAAGTGAAAGGGTATTAATTAAAATAAATAATTAAGATTTGTTGTTTATACCATATGTCAGCTGAAGTCGAAAAGAAATAACTCGTGCACATTATCATGTACATATTATTTCATTCAAACGAAGAAAGTAGACAGGGATGCAAGCAACATCGATTGGAAAATTGATTTTGTCAACAACCATGAATGAAAGAAATTTAAAACAAAGCACGAACATAAAAATGAAGGATGAATTTAAAAATAAAATCAAAGCAGATGATAAATAAGTGTCAGTACAAAGTCCACAGACGACAAATATTGCAGTACTTTCGTCGCACTACAAAATAGCAGCCACAAGAGGAAGCCAAAACAATAGGAAACATTGCACAAAGACATCGTCAATAAAGGGAACTAAACTCGGAGTATGTATGTGGGTATAATCGGTGGCAATGGAAACGATGTACTAAACTATACAAGAGAGTGTATTTATTGCAAGAATGACAGTTGCGCAGACGATTCGTCAGATGTATCACAATTGTTGTCTAAAAATTTCATTCAGTTATAAACATAAATTAAATTCCTATTCCGTTTTAAAAGCAAATATTTTAAAAATATTTTATTTCATTTCATTAAAATTTGGTGCTAAATTATACTAAAAGAAAATCGAGCACACGAGCCTCACACTATACACTATAATATCTTATCACCCTGTTTGATGAACTTTGTTTTATTAATTTTATCCACAAGTGGCTACAGTTTAACCCTTTGCGGCGGTATTAATTTTATATATGGGTGTCAAAATAAAATTAGTGATCGCTACTTTCAAGTTCACGGAACACTTCTTTCAGTAAATTTCTTTTTGCCATTTTATTAGAGTATTATTTTGAAATATTTTAAAAAGCGAAATCGCCAAATCTAAGTTAAGCACAACTTACTAGATCGGTAATATAGCTTTGGTGGCTGAGAGCAGACATACATAAAATGTTTTAAAACAGTCATATTTATTTACTGTGGTTTTAATATTTTATATTATTATAGTTTGAATTTAATTTTCAATTATTATTTTCAGACAAACTTGCTGTCAATAAACAATAAAAAGAGAGAAAACGAAATTGGTTCAACAAATTTAATATATCTATGGAGAAACCTTTTGAAATAAAAAATTAAAGTGGAAAAGTAAAATAAGAAAAAAAATAAATTAAGCAGGAGACACAACCAATATGAAGAAGACATCAAACGAAATCAAAACAAAAGGATTCATCTGAAATAAATGGTAGCAAAAAATTTTATAAATATGTGATGGGGAAGGGAATGCACAAAATGCAGTGCTACAAATGAATAGACTGTTTTTATTGTTAAAGTGACTGGATACATTTCATCTAATAAAATGTTTCATTGTTTCATTTGATAAATTGACGAAATAAAAGTTCGTCCATACTGTAACCACAAAGTGTCGAGAAAAAAGGTATGACGATCTTATATTAATAAATTAATGTAGGATTTTATTTTATGTTCCAATAACAGAATTTAGAAAAGGCTTTGGAATGAGTAAGGAAGAAGACATAAAATAAAATTCCTTACTTTTTGCATTTATAGTGAATCACTGTGAAATTTGTGCCATTAAGGACTTAAATGTACAAAAAAAAAACCTAAGAACGCTGTACCAAATATAAAATAAATTTAGAGCCCAGTCAGTTATTTAGACGATATGTAACCAAAAAAATGTAAATGCAATTCAGTATTTAGAAAAAGCTACTATTTTTATAAAAATAGTGATAAACTCAAGCCATAACGAAAATAATCCATTTAAACTTGTCTACGTGAAATAAATCACAGAGAAAAATGAAAGCGTTTTCCATATTTAGTTGAATAGCCTTCTTCATCAAGCTTTTTAGCATATTAGAGGTTTAATTTATTCCGGTCGTCCAAAAGGGACGTTACGTTTGAATGTTTTCTTATTTTAATATAAAGTTTTTGTCACAATTTTTCGATGGTCATCAAATATTCTGATTGGGGTTGAGTTTTAATAACTCGATGACAATTGTTCAATAGCAATTTCTTAAGAACTTCAGCCGTATGCTTGGTGTCATTACCTTAGTACAAATCAAATCTATGGGTTATGTCTGGCAGTTTGGTATTTTATATCCGGTATTCTTTCAACATTTTTGAATACTACAGTTTGTTCAGCAGTTGAACAAATACCCGATAGCATTACGTGCCCTTCAGCATTTACGACGGTAGCCTGTTGAGGTACCTGTTAAGTAATGATTAATAATCGTAATGATTAGTAATTTGATTACTTTTGTTTGAATGGTGAAATAATGATTACAATTACGATTATTTTTGGTTAAAATAGTTAACCCTTTCATGCCCGAATTTTTTGGGCCAGAGCTAAAATTTTTTTAAGGACATGTGTTTGTTAGTCGTGGCCTAAATATGAAGTGATATTGAATTCAGAGTCCTAAGTATTCTGGTTTTACACGTTTTGAACCAAGATTGTTTGCAAAAAAAAATCTTTTAAAAAAATTAAAAATTACAGAGTTTATGAACAAAAATGTACAATGTTGCCTATAGGCAACATCGGGCATGAAAGGGTTAATACTGAATTACGATTACAAAACAATCAAAAAATAATCAGGATTACTGGCGATTAGTCTAAATAATCAAAAAGAATCAAAGGTTAGGTTAGGTTAGAGGACGTGTACTTGTCAATTAAGACAAGTACAGTACCCGGAGTTCGAATTGACCCATTGTACAACGTCCTAGTTTCTCACACCACTTATGTTGTGTGTGTTAATTTTATACATGAGTGGTGGGACCTACAGTTTAAAGTCGACTCCGAACCACAGATTTTTATTTATTGAGAAACTTTTCATGGCAATTTTTATTTACTCTCAGAGTTTTTGCCAGAAATCTACTGAGAGGAAGTCGCCGAAAAAATACTTTTTGGCTTTTGCGTCTAGTAAGCCAATACATTACCTACTAGACTACGGCGACTTCAAAAGAATCAAAAGTAATCAAAAAATAAACAAATTATTTTCAATGATTCTTTTTCATTATTTTCAAATATTCAAACAATTTGATTACTTTTGGATTACTTTTAATTCCTTTTGATTATTAGACTAATCGCCATTAATCCTGATTATTTTTTGGTTACTTTGTAATCGTAATCAATTAGTAATTCGAAAAAATTGTTCATAGAATTATATAATATTTACGATTCTTTTTAAAAAGTAATGTAATTGATTACTAATCGTAATCAAAATTTAACAGGTATGCAACCAAGTAATTGCGAAATTGTATTTACCGTCTCCCCGGTACCATTTTAAACACACTTACCAATAAATTTACAAAAATCAAAGAAATCAGTTGTTAAGAACATGTTTTTGAAGTAGCAAAACAAAAAATGTTTTAATGTATATACATTTCTTTCACTAAATAATGATTTATTGTGTTAGAAAATTGACTAAAATAGAAAAATAAAAAAGGAATCAAGAGTAAATGAGATGTCATATGTAAATATATTTTAATTATGTGCCAGAGGATATTAAAATTGCAATACAATACAAATGGGTTCATGTTCAGCCCTTAGGGCTGCAATTAGGTTTTTTTAAAAAATGATGCTGAATTAATTTGGTTTCCAATTGCAATCATCACAAATGGAAATATGTTTGCCATACATAAATATAGAATACCTACTAAATTCCAAACGATTTGTGTCGTTTTTTATAATGAAATAAAAATTAAAACACAAGATCAATGTTAGGGTTTCTCTTATAATTCTGGTTTCATCATTCACTTTCCTCCATCTATGTAGGGGCACATTTGTTCGTTTGTCGTCATTCTTTTACTGTGGCCGCCAACTTTAAATAGCAATTATTGCGTAATGAGTTTCAAACAAATTATCAGGGAAAATTTAATAAAATGTTATACGGAAGTCAAAGTCGCCTTAAGATATTTTTCATTCAAGTTGAACTAATTTCGTCTACATCCGCTTCTGCATGTGCCTCGACACGGAAGACAACATATGTGTGCATATATATTATCTATGTACAGTGGCTTCAACAACTATTCATAGAAGTGACAGAAACAAAAGGCCAGGGTAACAATTAAGTGGATTTCTGAAAACAACATCAAATGTCTGGATTAGGCTGCACAATAGCCGGATCTTAATATAATAGAAAATTTATGGATTATTTTGAAAAATAAAATAAAAAAAATAAGAAAACTAGTTCCACAAAATTTGGAAGAGCTTTGGGTAGCTGTAAATGAAGAATGGTCAAGAGTTGATGAGTATATTTTACAAAATTTAAGCAACAGTGTGCCGAAAAAAAGGCCTCAACAAGTTATTAAAGCAAAAGTTTGCCGCATTAAATACCACAATTTTCTGTTTGAAAATCTAATTGTCTTAAAACAATTTAATTTCATTTACTGCTATAAAGTATAAATAATTTTTATGATCAACATTGTATTATGAAATATTATTTTATATAAACAGTTGTGGAAGTGAAAGTGTTTTGAATGTCATACTGGGTGAGAGAAAGTGGTAGAATTTTTTATTTTTGGCATAATTTTATTTGTCAGTATTTGTTAAAATAGAAAAGAATTTAGAATGTTATTCTTAGGAAATAAGGCTCATTAAAAATTAAAAGAATTTCCTTTATTTAAAGCAAATTTATATACAGTGGCTCCATCGCATAATCGGACAAGCATTAGTCTGATATGTATGTGCTTAAAACTTAAAAAGAAAATATTAAATACATGTTTTTTTTTTGCTTTTATTTAAACTCTACATTACAGCCTTTCAGATTAATAAAAAATAACAAAATTTTTCATGATAAAGGTAATATTTTAAAGAAAAAGAAAATTAACTCAATTTTTTGCGCTCAACGCATAATCGGACAAGGAAGAGCACCATTGCTAAAAATGACGAAAGAGAACAATTAATACTTTGTGGCATATCCTTTGTTCTCACGAACGGCCTGTAAACGTTTTGGAATTGATTTTACCAAATTGTAGCATATCTCAGGTTCAATGGAGTTAAACGCTTCCAGTAAAACCGCCTTAAGCTGATTCAAAGTGTTAAATTTAAAATTCTTAATATTACATTGAATTTCAAAAACTATGAATTTCCTTTCCTTTATATAAAATACTTTAATAAATTTAAAATAAACGATAAAACATTTTATTTAAAAAATACCCTTCTTACATACATCAACCCATATTTTATCATCGCAGATGGCAAATTTTGTTACAGGAAATGATGATGTGAGGAAAGCATTAATTTTTGGTTCTCGTTCAAAAGAGAAACAGAAAATTGTTTCTACGGTTCAAAGATACGTCGAAATAATCTATGTCTGCTACTGACACATTTATTCTGCTATGAAAATTATAAGTTTTAAAATTCTTCAATAAGACAAATGTAAGAAATTTAAAATCAAGTCATTAAGCCGGAAAATGAAACCAAAATTGTGCAAAAGAAAATAAAAACAACATTGAAAAATGCAATACTCTGCTTCAGGGTTTTATAAAGAGAAAACGTTTTCAGCCTTTGGTAAAGTAATTGGCCTACTATTAGGGGTAGAACTCATGTTCGAGATTCAAATTAATGTATAAAAAACCAAATCCTAGGTTGCAGAAATTAATATAAACATTTTTTATTTGTTTTGATTTCTGTAGAAGTAGAGCATTTATTAATTTGTAAATAATTTTTATGGATTTGTTTCGTTTATTTATTTGTTTCTGTTCTGTTGGTTTAATGAATTACAATAACTTTGTTTCTTTTACATTAAAAAATAAAATATTATTAAAATATTGTTGAACATGAAAAATCTCTCTAGAAATTTCTTTCATGGTCCTGGAAAGGACCGATTGTAGTGGTAAATTTATTTTATTATTTATTTTATTTATCATATTGTTACATGAACATGATTTGCTACCTGCTTCTTAATTTTTTTGCTATTAAAATTGGACATCACCGTTAGTTATAAGAAAATGAATTTAAATTTTCCCTCATTTCATTAGTGAATGCTGCTCTCTAGGTAACGTCATTATGGTTGATGGTATGTCTAGAATATCTGATTCCAGATTACCATAACATGGGATTATAATTTTCCTTCCTCCAAGAGATCTGGCAAATCTTACTCTCGCCTGTAGATATTAAGGGACCTGACTGCAAAAAATTCTATGTCTTCGCAGAAGAAGATTTTTGAAAGGAACATATAGGAATATCAATAGAAATTGATGTTGAATGAATGCATTGCAAAAGCAACGAATATATGAATGTAGCGAATGATTTCATTCAGTTCTCTGGTATGTACATTATCACATAAACGATTATTAATGGGCGTTTGTTTGTTTAAGTTTGTCGGTAAGTATCCATAAATACATGGCCAGTTTAATAGCACAGGAGTCGTATACTTATTGTCGGCCTTATAACATTTGCTATTGTAATAATTAATTATGCGTAACATGTGACAAAATTATGGTGCTTTATACTACATATAACTAGCTGTACACTGCGCGTGTTGCTGTGCCACCAACTAAAATAAATTTCAAGGGAAGATATTACACAAATGCCCAATTAATTTTGAATCAATTTATTGATTTTGTTTCCCGTTGTCCAGATGATTCAGACGAACAGGCCTGAGTAGTACGCATTCGATCAGTTTCTAATTTCACTTCTCGTTCTTCAAGTGATTCATGTCAACGGGTCTCAGCGGCATGTACTCGAAGATTTTCCAGTCTCAATGCTCGTCCGATTCTGAGGCTCGTAATGCTCTTTTCTTTCGTGCTTGAGGTGTAGGTCGACCAATTGCTTGTAATTTATTTTGAATAATTTTCAGTGACGCCTTCCGTCGCAACAACTTTGTTAAAGAATGCGCAGTTTACGATTTAATTCATTTTGAGTAATTTTCGGTGGCACCTCCTGTCGGAAAGGTCATACCAACTTAGAAACCTTCGTCGGCTCATGCGCAACAACTTTGCTAAAGATCATAACATGATTAAACATTAATTTTTATATATGTAGACTATGGGAGGTGATACGTCGACTATAGCCAATCCGCCCATTTTGTTCATATATACGTCATAGTCGTCCACTGTTGCAGTTTATGAGATATGCGATATTAAGTACTTATTGGGTATGTGGGCGTGGCAACTCGCCTACTTGAAATTTTAAAATAAAAAGTAGCCTATAGCTCCTTCCAGACCAAGTTTTACCATTTCATAGCACAATTGTGCAGAGAGAACTCACACGCATACTTGTGTTTTTTCATTTAGTTGTCGATCAGACTGCGGCAAGAACACATGTGCGGCGGATGCTTTATCATTTTATTTCAGAATGACACTCAGAAAATATTTTATGTTAAAAATGGGCTATGACATTAGCTGGGCGTTTTTAATTTTTTTTATTTTGTCACATAGTATAATTTTTTTAAATGCTTTGGAATGCTCGCTTTTTTTCTTTTAATAAAAAATGGGATTTTTATTCTTTTTATTTATCTAAAAAAACATGGCATAATTTTTAAGCCAAAGATGGATAGCTTTATGTTCTTTTAATAAAAATGGATTTTTTATTTTATTTTTATTTATCTAAAATATAGCTATATAGCTTATATAGTTATATAGTTATATAGCTTTACATATGTATGCTGATGAAATGAAAATAAAAATAGCGTATACTACTAACACTTTTCTATGGCTGTAAATAAATAAATTCTCTCAACTTATTTTCTCTCTCTTACTCACTAACACATAACCAAAAATTTTTTGACGAACACTGTTCCAGACATACAGGAAGGTACTGTTAAAATTTCAAGAAAATCGGTCCAGCCGTTTAGCCGTCTATAGACTTGAAACAAACAAACAAACCCACAAGCAAATAAACACACATTAATTTTTATATGTATATAAGAAGAAGAAGAAGATGCACACTTTTATACACACTCATTTATTCGATTACATTTGTACTACATACAAATATATTTCCTTATGATTATATACATATATAATCGTCAACGACCAATTGACCGAATTTCGTCAGAAACTCATACCATTCCTGGATAAAAGGGGATTGCTGTTCATTTGCGTGATAACATTGTACGACAGATGAAACAGAAATGAATGAAATACTATTTATTTGTTATTAGGTATTTCGTTTCTTTTTATTCATTTAGTAATTTTTACATTTTTTTTTGTAATTTACAATAAACATCTTTTAAAATTAATTACATTACATATCTAATATTTTTAAATGCAAGACATTGATATTTTAAATAATTACGTTTCCATAATTCGTATAAAAATTTTATTATGCACAATATTTATTGACGAATCGTTTTGTTTTCTCAGACATCTATATTAACTTTTGCCAAATCAGAATCATTTCTTCTTTGAAAAATTGTAGGAGTCATCCAATTTGTTTATTTTGTTCCAGGAAATGTAAATTTTCCACACTTTCTTGATTTAGGTTTATACAACAGGCATCCCACCAATTCGTTGCTCAATCAATTAATCATGCTAAAATCCAATCAATTTTACTCCATTTTTTCTCGTAAATTTTAGAATTTCGTAGATTTTATTTGATTTTGGCAAATTCTTCTTGCACACATGGATACAATGTTTAGAGAGCGAGAGGTGTGAAAGAGAATGAATAAAGTTTTTATTTCGTTAATACTACTTTTTTGTTATTTTGTTATGTAACTATTTGTGAAGCGTATTTAAAACCGTCCGTAATGATGAAATACTTGTGACTAAGGACACAAAAATTATTTTCATTTCAATAAAGTCAAATAATGCTAAAGCTTTTGCCGTTCGTGGCTTGGAGAGAGCTAAAGCAGCATGTCAGTAAAGAACAGGTGAATTTCTTTTTCTATATGTGATATGGTGAATTTTTAATGGTGAAATAAGACGTTATAGCATACTTTTAAATTTTCTTCATTTGTATGCTTTTGATAAGTAAAAATTTAGGAAGTGCCATCAGAGCTGCCATAAAAATTTTTTAAATAAAACATAAGTATACATATACATAATAATATTTGTGCTGACACCGTTAAACATAAAGCGTTAATGTCGTCAACAGTTGTGATAAGATCCCATTGAAGAATCTCGAGAAGAATTAATTATTATAATTATGTAAAGGTTTATAATGTTTGCTCCTGGCAATTTTTTTCGCTTTCATGTCACATGTTTGTTTAAATATGCAGATAAGAAGTATAAGCATATTTTGAGATGAGTTTTGTTTGCTTATCATCCAGAACATATAATTTTGAGTAACAAATACGTACATTCCTTTTAAAAATGTTTCGTGGACGTATGTGTTTCGAACTAAAAATTGTATTTATCGACGCAGATCAGCAAGAAGTCAATGCACAATGAAAAATATTGTACTTCGTCCTAATGATTACTGATTTTATTTGCCTCGAACGGAGGATTTGAACTCGATGGAACTTAGGTTTCAACAAGACTGTGGTGAAAAATACTAAGAACTCATTAAGAGTCAAGTTTGGTGAGCAATTAATTTCACTTTTTGGAATATTGAAATACTATTTTGTGCGAATACTCAGTCTCTCAGGAAAAACCAGCTATAATTCGAGCCTTGGAAGACAAGATTACAGTTTCCACTGGTGATATAACGGTCGAATAGTTGGGTATAGTATACTGGATTTAGTCTATCCCGCAATGTATTGCCTTATTAGACGAGAGCTCGTGATTCAACCCGAAAACGGGTTGAATTATGAAATAATATTTCTTTCGGTGACTAACTTTGGTCTATTGGCAGAAAGTTTGAGAGTTAAATAAAATTGCCATACAAAATTTCTCATTACAACCCTTCAGTCAGGATTACTACCTAGTTTCTCACACCACATATGTTGTATGTGTTAATTTTTTTATACGTGAGTGGTGGGACCTACAGTTTAAAGTCGACTCTGAACGACAGATTTTTGGGAAACTTTTCATCGTAATTTTATTTTGCTCTCAGAGTTTTTGCCAGAAATCTGCTGAGAGGAAGTTGCCGAAGAAATACTTTTTGTATTTTATTTTGATGTCTGGCCTGGGGCTCGAACCCTGGTTTTTCGTCTAATAAGCCAACACACTACCTACTAGACCACGGCGACTTAGAGGAGAGCTACGTTTTCATGAAATAATATAAAAATAATATGCAAGGTATTCATTTACTGTTAAAAAATATTTCACTGACTTTTCTCTTGTTTTTTTTTTAAATTTCAGGAACAAATAAACAATAAGTGGAACAAAGTTAATTATTTTTAGCCTCAATTTTCGTATTAGTTTTTCGTATAATGTGTGAATATTGAATTTCATTATCTCCAATATGAAAATAAAAATTTCGTGGTTCACGCCTGCAAAACTTTATAAAATTTTGACGAAGCGAGTTATTCCAGAATCTAAAATGATATAAAAAATTGCCCTGTCTACGTGTAGAAAAATGTAATTATTTTTGCCCTCATTTCTAGTTGTTATTTTATATCGTAGTGCGCACCAGTTAAATTTGATTAAATTATTACAATTCGAATTATACCTTTACATACAGGTAAAGAAAGTAAATTTCACAATCCTTTGTTTCTGCCTTTTATTCGATTCTTAGATTTCTTTTTTAATGGAAATTCAAATACAAAAGCTGTCTGTCGGTTGCCAATATGTAAATTATATTTTTATTTAAATACAATTCTCATCTCTTTTCTTTTAGCATACCTTTAACAAACTCATATTATCAATACCAATAAATGTTTAGCCTGTTGTTTTGTTTCTAACATCCAATGGTATGTAAATATCTCTGTTAATATTCCTTTGGGAAGTTTTCCTTTACTATTTGACTAAATGATGTTGTAATGGAAAAAGATCCTACAGGAAATGGATCCATTGCCTAAGTTTTATTCAAAATTTCACATTTTCAAATGATTCTGTAAAGGAGGTTAACAAAGCATAACTCCTTTCCAGCATACATCATATAAACATCAACTTGTAAATTAGTGTATACATACATATATTTATACATATTTGTGAATTACAAAAATAAACAATGTGCATATAAAAACACATAAGAGACGTTGAAATCAAACACAGAATAACACAAAAATATCTTCTTTTTTTGAGAAACACATTTCCATTTGTTTCATGATCATGTATAACAGGATTCTTTTACATACTTTGAATTTTGTAAATGCTATTGTAATGAAAATTATGTTTAAAGCACAACAAAGAAATTTTACTAAACGTATTCAAATTAATTTGCCAATCATACTCTGTTTTGGCTCTCTAATATTTTTGCCATTAATTTAAAGCATCCTGTAAAATAATTGTACTTGGAAATATGCGCTGACCATTTAGCAAATCCAAGTTTTTTGTAAAAAGATACGCATGTTATACGGATCTAACACTGGTGGTTAAAAATTCTAACTTGTTTGTTTAGTAGTTAGACAGGCTCTAATTTGTATATACTCAGTTGTATATGTGATTACTGAATACTACGCTCTCTGAAGTAGTATTAGAAAACTTTCCTTTTTTGCGTTTATGAAGATATTAGGACCTACATCAGCTAAAGTACTGTTTACTATCCTTAATTGGCTAGCACCAAACATGTTGGCGAAACAAATGGCTGCTAACGCGAAAAGTGTAGGAACTGTGATTAAGCAAAACTCTTGGATATATTTGCTACAAATATACAAATTCATTATACGGTAAGTGAACTGAACAATGGACTATATCATCCAATATGCACTGAACGGTCAGGATCACGTGACAAAGTTGGATAGTTTCTGGTACTTCTAGATCCTTTAAGGACCACTGAATCTTATAATGTCGCTTGCACTACCAATTACTGTAGTAATAGTAGTGTACCGAAAATGTTGTTATATCAGAACAAATCATACGTTAAACGATCCGATTCCATCCTAAGAATGTCGTGGCAGTTATAACGGGAAATTTGCTTCTGATTGCTCATGCCGGTAGACTCAGAAGCTATAATGACGAGAAGAAGATACCGCAGAACGTATTCTCTGGCATTGCCCGGTGTTCGGGTACTTAAGGTGAATGTATAGGTAATTTTGGAGTTTCAACCTAACATAACTTCTATAAATCTTTTGAAATATTAATCAATCATCAAAACGTTTAAAAAATTTTGATAGAGTTAAAAAATAAGAATTTTATTCACTGGCCTAAAATATTTGATTATAACTGAGTGGAAACTGAGGATTTTAAAATTTTCGAAGTCGCAAAAACTCTTTTTCTAACGTGTCGCTATTCTCAATTAGGAAGTAATTGAGTCACAACTGCAGTTATCCAAAGTGGGAAATGTGATCCGTTCTAAGGAGTTGCCAGTGTCATTACGAGCACTATTAGAATAAAAAAAATTATTTTATTGGGACACAGATGAACAAAAATCATTTGACAAACTAAAATAGATTATTAGCAAACCCACCTGTTTTAAAATTATATGACGTTAAAACTACAAGTCGATTCTATTTCCTTCTTCAAGATGATCAACCAGTGGCATATGCTTTCAAATCACTTACTGAGACACAGTCAAGATATTCGCAATTAGAAATAGAAAAAAATTTATGTGAAAAATTCCACCAATATACATATTTGCGGAAAAGAAATTATTGTAGAATCAGACCATAATCCACAAGAATCAATATTTAAAAATCCGCTTTATTTATCGCCCACAAGACTGCAAAAGATTACATTGAGTTTGTCAACGTGTAACCCAAAGGTAATTTATAAAACCAGTTTAGAAATCTAACTGGCCGATTAATCGATAGAGGCCAAGTCTGGTAAAAAGGACGGGTGGGATAACAGCTCCCAGCCTAATGCTTTAATTGTATCCAAAACCGATTTTGCTTTGTGCTACTAATAAGCAGACAGAAAGAAAAACTTGAGTTTTTTTTTTATTAAATGACTGTTATTTAAACCTTCTGAAACGATCTCTGCAGTAACTCTGAAATGTAATCTGAACATTTTGTGGTGAAAGAACAATTAAAAAAAAAAAAAATAATAAGTGTGGAAGGCAGGTAGGAGTGTTTAAATCAGGTCAATTGACCTGCGAGCGTTGTTCCATGAGTTATAGGTCTCCCTACGTCCTATCGGTCGCCGTTTACCCGAGGAAGACTGATGAATGCGTTCCTGATATATAATTGAAAAAATCAATGAAGACAAATGTATAGTTGTAAAAATTGCCAGCTTGAAGTAACGGACACGTATTGGGTTGTTATATATAACAGACACATTAAAAAGTTTTTTAAATAATTTCTGTATTTGAAACACTGCAACACAAAAGCTAAATATGCAAATTGACCAATTTATATACTCGTATGTGTAATAGTTACTAAATTTCGTTTCTATAATTTTTGAACATACATACATACATACATTCATACTTTTTCTAATAGTCGGTGTTGGAAACATTCCAAAATACATAAAATAGTCCATAAAAGTAAAGTAAAATAAGAATGTAACTTGAATAACTTTGCATAACTCATAAAATGTTTAAACTTAATTAATTCTCATAAAGAATTTAAAGTATTTCTTACAAATATTTAATGAAAATATGATTTCTCATTAAAGCATTGAACAACGAACATAGAATGCTCGGAAGGATATTTAAATAAAAAAAGCCAGAACAACAAGCAATAATAAATTGAGGAAATGTTTTATTTTTAATTGTTAATAGTTTTTTATAGGTCGCGCAATCAATGTTTTGAATTTGTAAAAACAAGCTGTATCTTGCAACAATAAATGGTTTTTCCATTCGAATAGTTATTTATTTAATCTTCAAAATTTATTGAACTGACAATTATTCAAATATTTAATCTAAAGGAATCAGGAACACACAGTATATTATTGATTAAACTATTCGGAATTTTGTTTATCCGTGTAATGCAAAGGCAAGTGGTGTCCCTTCTCTTAAAGTAAATATGGCCTGTTTCATTTAGAATTTTAAATGATAATTTATTTAAATGTGTTTCTCTTTTTTAACCAATGGCATTTATAAGTATTTTTATTTACATATGTACATAACATAATTGGTCATTACAACCTCTCAGTCAGGATTGCGACATAGCTCCTCAACCCTTTTATATTGTGTGTGTTAATTTTATAAGTGAGTGGCGGGACATACAGTTTAAAGTCGACTCTGAATTACAGATTTTTGAAAGACTTTTCATAGCAATTTTATTTACTCTCAGAGTTTTTGCCAGTAATCTGTTCAGAGGAAGTCGCCAAAAAAACAAATTTTCATATTTCGTTTTGACTCACCTTTTCATTTACGCAAGTTTTTAATTCATGCAGTGGCTAGGAATTCTTGTCAATTTGATACGGAAATAAAAAGAAGTATTTTCATAGCGACTAAATACCTTTTTTAATGCGCCGAAAATTTAAGAAGAACTGTCGCTACAGTTCTAACTCAGACAGCTCAATAGCATCCGTCGATATGCGCAGAGTAAAATTATATTAGAAAAGAAAAACAAAGTTGCTATCTCGGTATTAGTATATTTCTCGTCCAATTTCCACTCAGTGTGCACACGCACACGAGGTGAGTAAATTGCCCTGTGAATACAATAGTCACCAACATCGTTGCTTGTGATCTCGAGATAAGTCGCGAAAGCCTTCCATGAGAAACAGCTCTGTTGGAATATTTTTCACCACACCATAATTAATCCCGATTCGATCTGCAGGCCAATAAATTGGTTGTTTACAAAAAGCTATCATAATGCCTACTTTGGAACCAAGTTTAAATAAGTCCTTAATGGTGGACAAATGAATTAGAAAATTATCAGTATTGATTATTTTTGTTTGAAAAAATTTGAGGAGAGTTAAGAAATAAGCCGTAAGAAAATAACAAGTTGCAATTAAAATTTTCAGGGTAGATGTTTGAGTCATGAATTAGTAAATATTATATCTTCCATATGGCACAAAAAATGCACGCAATTTTCAAAGCCCCTGGACTTAAAATCATTCATACTAATGCTTTTGAGTCACAAAATGCATTAGAATGGCGAAATTTTTATTTTAACAAAAAGATAGAAGATAGAAGATAGAAGAAAGAAAAAGATAGAAAGATAGAAAAGAAGACATGCTATCAATAGTAAGTCTGAATAAAGACGTAATGCCCTAAATAACAAATTCTTAAAATTTTGGCATAAAAAACAACTGTAATTGAAATTGAAAAGCAAAATTTAAAACCAGTTTAAAGCACTTTTTTGAAGTTTAATAACTTTGACTACAATTCAATTCACTTTTAAAACGAACACTTTTTGGATTCTTCGTAAGTCTATTTTAAATTCTGTAGGTCGAGTTTTAATATAAAAAATATTTATCTTGTATCAAATAAGCTGTTGCTTGAATAATCTAAAATTAATGTCTTACAAGATTCATTCTGACTTAGTTCTAAAAATGAACTCATTATGATTTTATTATCACTCACTTCATAATCGTTATATTAAATATTAATTGTTAAATATGTTTATATAACAAAAATAAAAATAAGAAGACATAGAACGTAATCTTAAATCATTTACTTAAACATTTGGTTTGGTTACGCTACAGAGTTTGTTGAAATAAAAACTTGTTTGTAAAAGCCGATATCGGAGGATTGAGAACTTTTATGAGTTTTTAAGTCGTGTATTTCACACGACTTTAGATCGTATATGTTGTATTGAATACATTTTTGTATGTTGTATTGGTTTGTGAAGGCTCAATGCTATGCTGTATTGTGTATTTCGCATTCCAAACATCATAAAGCGATAAGAAAACGAAGACCAGTATTCATAATTTGATTTTTAAGCAACAAAATGAAAAATATTACTGAAAAAAGTAAATTAATTAATTTTCTGTGCGAACAATATAATTTTGAAATTTTAATTGTTGACTCAAGTTACACACAATATTTTGTATTGTTATTCCTCTTCTTGATAACTGGCATTTACATAAACTGAAAGCATGAAACCAATACCACTTTTAAAAACATATGAGAAAAATGTGTATAAGTGTTTCGGATTTTTATATGAAAATTATCAACATACATACACATACATAATTAGTCATTACAACCACTTATGTTGTGTGTGTTAATTTTATACATAAGTGGCGGGACCTACAGTTTAAAGTCGACTCCGGATGACAAATATTTTAGAAACTTTTCATGGCAATTTTATTTACTCTCAGAGTTTTTGCTAGAAATCTGCTGAGAGGACGTCGCCGAAGAAATACTTTTTGTATTTTATTTTGATGTCTGGCCTGGGGCTCGAACCCTGGCTTTTCGTCTAATAAGCCAACACACTACCTACTAGACCATGGCGGCTTCAAAAATTATCAACAATAAACATAAAAGTGCTTGTGTGAATTGCCAATGGTATCAGATCGGCGTGAATTCTGTGTAAAAACTCTGAATTCATGGAGTAAAAGGAAAACAGTAGATCTCTGTCGCAAAAACAAATTAGTTTTGCATTATTTATATATGTATATTTATAATACGCTGCTAAATTAGACAATTCGTTTCTAGAAGATTAGGGAAATAAAAGCGATGCAACTGCGAACATATGTTCTCGCTTACATTGACGGTAACAGATCTCTTTTCGATAGCGGTCGGGAGAGTGACAGACCCAGCCTATCGAACACTCAGGTTCGAGTCAATTAAGGCCAATATTCTGCTGAGGCCTACCTGTATAGTAAAACCTTCTCAATTCTGAGAGAGTACTTCGTCGATCGCGCGAATACTATTCTATATACTAACTATATCGCTATTAGTGATGACACCAAAATTTGATGCGACACACCTTTTAAGTCGTTATCCGTGAAAATTTCTGATGGTCACTCCCTACGCTTTATTAGCAATCAAGATGAGATGCAATCTTTATATCATAGTAGTGTATTTCGTGCGGTCGTTGTAATATTTAAGCACTCAGCATATGGTAACATAAATATGCAGTTCTTTATTAGTTATGACACTAAAATTGTTTATGTATTGTTAATAGTTGTGTTTCACAATAAATGTTAAGTAACAATTTTCATATGGACACATGTATAGTATTTTTGTTAAGTTGCAGTCGATAGCTTGTAGCCTTGTATTCTAATAGCTGATGGATTCTTACTACTTTTTGTCTGTAGTATTCAGGGACAATTTCTAAAAGGTTGCCGCTGTGGTGTAAATAGCCATAGCTTTCTTATAAAGGACCAAGCAAACATACAAACAAATCAATACAATTAATATACATACACATTAATGGTATGTAAATGAATGCAGAAATTTATTTCAGATTTTTCTTTTTTTTTAACTTTTTTTGTAAGACTAAAGAAAAGAAACAAATGCTATGCAAATAAAATACGACACAACTGCATGTTATCATCACCATTAATGGTTGCAAACCCAATAAAAGCTTTTCACATCTCTACGGTAGTAGAAATGTACAGTGCTTTGTGCAGTCGATACTGAACTAGAAATGCCGTTCCTTGAATGAAACTAAAAGTCATAGTAGAAGATGACAACGCATTAAATATTTAGGGTGGCCCATATGAAATAAAAATTAAATAGAAAAATTAATAAACTTTAATAGAATTACTTTCAATAAAGTTAGCTGCCACTAAAATTTGGACTGCCCCAAGAGCAGTAAATGGAGAGGGATAACCCATTTCCTGCGTATGGATACGGTTACTCTCTTGTGTTGGAGTATGTATAAATTATTTTGGGCTCATATCTCCTCTTTTTGACTGATGTGTCTTCTGCAATATCCAACACATGCGTCTATACCAACTATATTTGTGCTTATATACTGCTATAAACATATAAATGTGTATATGTGTGCTGTATTTGTGTTTCTAAAGGATGCTTGCAGTGATATTTCATCTTGTATGCCATGCCACATAAATTCGTATATTTCTACATTCTCAGAGGATTGTGCTTTCGTTATAAGCTCATATGCATAGTTGTAAAATGTTTTTATGTTGATATAATATATGTATTGCCACTGTATGGCATTTCGGAATAAATTTCTTTCCGTTCGGTACAACATTCCTAAAACTTTAGATACAGTGGAGTGTGGTTTTGGTGCATCATCCATGAGAAAATTAATTTTTAGAACGTAGTTATATGTATATTCACAACCAACTACACATACTAAGTCTATTCACATTTATTTTTGCCCCTACAATTACCAAGTCATATCGTCAACGTCATATGTAATAAGTTTTGTGTTCTTTAAAGGAGTTTTAATTTTTCTTTTTAATTACACTTTATTGTTCCAGCTGGTAGAGTTTATCATCTCGCCAGAATTTATTTTAAACTTCGTATTCCTTAAAAATAGAACTGAAAACTTAAATTATCATAAAATGATCACCTGATTTTCGGGATATCTCAAATCTCGGTATTTCTTAAAACTTGTATGTACCAATAAAATCTGTTAATATAGGTAATGATTTAGATATTCCACTTTCTAAAGAAGTATTTTAGTTTGTATCAGGAGTTGGTAGAGGTGAGTGGTTACAGCTTCTATATAGCCGTCTTGAAACCATTTTACCCACAATTGTAGATTTGTACCCTTTAAGAAGGATGGAGGAAATTTAAAACTACAGAACTTCGATCACTATTTCAAAATTGTCGTAAAGCTGTTGGTAAAAGTATAGAACAAGCGAAAAAACTGTACTACCAGAGAAGATTTTCGTCAGCTATTGATAGCAGTTCTAAATGCAAAGAAATTCGTAAAATTAGAATTGGAAAAGATAACGTTTCTTCATGTGATTTTGATGTCGATAGCTTAAACCATATGTTTAGAAATGCAAACATACCATCACCGACCAGTAATATATATGACGATCTCTGTAGTGTCTCCATTGAGGATTCTTTTACATTTCGGTGCGTTAGCCAACTGGAAGTTCTGAGCAGTTTTCGTTCTATAAAGTCTAAAGCTATGGGTATAGATGGATTAAATTACAGGTATTTTGAAATATTGCTGTATAAACTATTGCCTTATGTTACTTATGTGTTTAACACAGTACTAACAAAATCAACATTCCCTGATGAATGGAAAAAATCAAAAATTACACCAATACCTAAACAAAACAATGAATTTCGGCCAATATCTATTCTTCCCTTCTTATCTAAAGTTATTGAAAATATTATGAGTGAGCAGATCAATGAATATGTAAGGAACCATAATATTTTATGTGCTGTTCAATCGAGATTTATTAAAGGAAAGAGTTGTATGACAGCCTTGACAGATGTAGTGGAGAATCTAAGAGCTGATCTTGATAATAATATGATTTCCATTTTAGTTTTACTTGATCACAGTAAAGCTTTTGATACAGTTGATCACTCCATATTATTAAAAAAATCTGGAAAAACTTTTCTGCTTCTCAGAAACAGCTTGTAGATTGTTACATTCATATCTCACAGGTCGATCTCAGATTGTATTTTATAATGGAACATATTCTGAAAGCCTTGATGTTAATAGAGGTGTCCCACAGGGCTCAGTGCTTGGACCCCTATTATTCTGCTTATATATCAATGATTTACCGGATACTTTAGAACATTGTAAAATACATATGTATGCGGATGATGTCCAAATCTACAACAGCGGTACTTTAAATGGAATTAACGCATGTGTCAACAATATAAACTCTGATTTGCAGAAAATAGATATCTGGGCTAAAAACAATGGACTTTGTATCAATCCCACAAAATCAAAGTCTATAGAAGTAATAGAAAGATTGCTGACGATATTCGAATTGAAATAAATGGTAATTTAATTGAATTTGTGAGCTGTTCAAAAAACTTAGGACTAATTTTTAATAATAAACTGACCTGGTCCAATAACATTGCTTTTGCAGTAGGTAAAATTTATGGTATGTTGAGAAATCTTTGGGCTGTAAAATATTCAACACCTTTTAAGATACGAATGCTGCTTGCTAAAACTTATTTGCTACCAGTCCTTTTATATGGATGCGAAATTTATGCAAACTGCGATGCAAATGATTTTCGGAAATTGAACGTCGCTTATAATAATATTGCAAGATATATCTGTGTTCTCATACCAAATTTGTAATATGAGTATTGAAAATCTTTTGAAGTTTAAGAGTTTGTTATTTTTACATAAAATAATTTATACTGCACAACCGACTTACCTGTATGGAACAATAAGTTTCGGCAGATCGGCTAGAGGACTGGTATGGATTCAACGAAAAGATAAAACTGCCTTCTCTGAGCGTTAGTTTTTTATTTACTCCACTCGACTTTGGAACCAATTACCGAAAAGAATTCAAATAATTAGCAACGCAATCAGATTTAAAATTGAATTATTGAAATATTTTCGTTAATGACTAGTTGAAGTATTGTATAAAATCAAATTAATGCATTAAATTATTTGTAATCTGTTTTTATTATATTTTTTTCATTTTTTTAATTTAACTTGTATTTATATTTAATTATTACATTATGCTATAAATTTATTGTTTGTATGTAATCATTAGCACTTTAATTTATAAGATTTATATCATGTTGTGCTAAATTTGAAAATAAAATAAAATAAAAAATAAATAAATAAATAATCATTTTCTGTCCCAAAAAAGAAGCATTTGATTTAGTTTCATAACACAAAGCAATCACATTAACTTTGGGTCTCCACCGCCAATTGAGTTGGTTGTAAAACTTGTGGTATGTCTTCTGAAAAAGGAGTATTTTCTTCTATTAAGATGTTACTCATTTCCAAGTCAATAAAGACCTTTTATTGACTTATTTAAAAGAAGAAAATCTTCAATCATAGCATTGCTTTCATTCATCATTGCAATCATCGATTAAATTCCAAACTTTTTATAAAATATACTACGGCTTAGTGTAGAGCAAGATTTAGAAAAAAAAACTTCAACCAAGTTATCTTTCTTCATAACATTCGGACCATGCTCTTCTCGAACACCAAATTATACTCTTTTAAGCGAGTTTCCATTAGAAATCTTAATACAGCAGCTCCAATGAAAACCTTCTCTAACAACGAAAAAAGGTTTGTAGCTGGAACATTTTCTTTGAAAGAATTGTATTTTTGACATTCAGACATACAGATACGCTGCACCAGTTATTAAGAAGGATTTTTATTTACAATACTTTTGACAAAGCAATTGGAGAAATCAACGTAGCAATATATCGAATGTCATTTGTCACCATCACGTGACAAAACACAGAATCTAGAAACTATTCTTGTTAGGTGAGCTTAATCGTGAGACGTAGTCATGATTAGGGGCCTACTATTTGCAGCAATATGCATAAATGCATATTTTCTCGGATGAGATTTAATCAACAAGTTAAAACTAGACTAGAATATTTTATCGCATTGGCGATAAGACAAAAATCCTTGCCTTCATATTTAATCTTTAACCGCAGCATCAACAACTGCATGAAACATTTAAATTTAAATTAAGCACGCTTAATTGTGTGAAACTATTGAACTTATTTTCATTTCATTTTAAGGCTTGGTATGCATTCAGTTACAAGTGTACACTGCATAAGTTCGGTACAATTTAATTGCAGAGTAATGTTTGCTTTCTCCTAATTTTAGAATGAAATGTTTGATGCTGTAGCATATTAGTTTAACTATTTTTAAATTTTCAAATATTTCGTAAAGTTATATTTTATTTGATTTTATCGATTTGTGTCAATATTTCTTGTACTAAATGAAAGATTGTTCTCCTTTATTGAACTAATTGCAGTATGATTGATATGTACTGGTATTAAAGCATTGTTCACATAAAAGCCAATGGCATAAATTAATAAGAATGTAATAAAATGTAGTTGGTTATTCAGAAATTATTTTGTTGAATATATCACACTGAGGTACAAAAGCAATAGCATCATCTATACTTGAGAAAAAAAAACTGGACTTCCAGCATAAAAGTTCTCGTTAAACAGCGAAGCTACTCGGCCACAATTTTCAAAACAAAAAAAAAATATCGTTATTAAATATCACTCTTTTCTTAGATTTTCTATTATTATTATTCAGTGGAAATATTTAAAAAAAAAAATTTGAAACAGAAGTAGCGACACTCACCTATGCTTGAAAAACTCAGTATTTGACTTACGCCAAACGTACTGCTTTCCATCTGTTCCATGTGGGTTAAATTTACTCTCATAAGTAAAGAATACCTATGTAGACACTATGCAGGTAGTCCTACAAGGATGTCGATAACAGCATGATTGGTTTGAATTGCAGTGACGCTCAGCCAATAAATCGAAGCAAAAAAATAGTAGAGCCAGCCTTTGTATCCTGAAACGGTTTTGCTTTGCTTAATTATCATGCCGTGTCTTGTGGCCCAGTCAGCGTTTTCAGACTTTGTGTTAATCTTCCAGGTTGACTCAGATAGAGCGTGACCATTATACGCCTTAACAATAATTTAAAATATAATACTTTCTGTAAGTCATAATTTTCTGTTTCAAAATTCGCCATCATTAACGCGATGAAAAAAATACAATGATGTTTATTCACTGATTTGATTAAATATGTTTGATAGATGTCATAGCCAACATAAAAAAATTAAGGTTCATTCAAAACAATGCTCTCTATGGAGACATTTGTATCTTAACGCTCACTTCACCTGGTAAAAAATAGGGCACGGCTATTATTCTCTTTTAATAAGAACTACGGCAATTTTTCTCCGATTTTATCAAACGAAGAGTTAACCTCTACAAATGTTAGCACTTGTTTGATATTTTATACTAAAAAATAATGAACTATTTTCAATTTACCCGATCAAAACTCATAAAATATTAGTTCGAACAATAGATACGTATGTGATGTTCGTTTAAGACATTTTTGATCGGTTCAAAAATGTTTGAGTAATCAATAAATTTTTGTGAAAAGCTCAAAGAACAGTTTTTTTCTTCAAATAAAACAACTTTTGAGGACTCGTTGAGGTCTACTGAACTAAATATACAACTCGGTAGATATTCGGGTGTATTTTAACTGCCGCATCGTGTTAGTAGTAGGAATGCCGTATCGCTTATACGTTCTTTTTTATTTTTTTTCTGTCATTGCTCTGTTATTTGAGGATGATGGCGATATTAAAGGAAATGAAACAAGAACGAAACCTAGTCATCCGTAAAATTCAAATTTTGGGAATTTTTAATCAATGGTATGGACATTCACATGTCGATGCAAATAAATTCTTTCGCATTAACAAATCGTTTATGATAGTCTCCTTAATTAAAATGCAAGCATATTGAAACATAGTATTCAAAATTTTAAAACAAGAATAAATAAAGAAGATATGTAAGATTACATACATACATACATAATTACTCATTACAACCCTTCAGTCGGGATTACTACACAGCTTCTCACACCACTTATGTTGTGTGTGTTAATTTTATACCTGAGCGGTGGGACCTACAATTGAAAGTCGATTCCGAACGACAGATTTTTAAGAAACTTTTCATGTCAATTTTATTTGCTCTCAGAGTTTTTGCCAGAATCTGCTGAGAGGAAGTCACCGAAGGAATACTTTTTCATATTTTCGTTTCGATGTCTGACCTGGAGTTTGAACCCGTGCCTTACGTTTCATAAGCCAAAACACTGCCTAGTAGACTACAACGACTTCGATATGAGGGGTGTGGAAACTAAGGTAGCAATCTCCACTTTTTTCATGAAATGAGTTAATGATGCCATCTTGTTACATCTGTTGAATGCTTGCTATCAATAAATATGGCAGTGTCAAATTCGTTTTCATCTAATCAAAATATATAGTCATGTCTTCCCAAAAAGAAGTTCAGCAGCCAAAGTTCTGATCCACTTTTTAAAAATATTTACTTACTCGTCGTTCAATAACTTCATGGTATCGCAAACCGTGTAGCATGTAGCACAGGTGAACTTGAATAGATTTTCAAGTATTCTTGGCAGCGCCATGGGTCAAAATTTTTTAATTTGATCCATTGGTTATTTCGATTCTGGCAATACTTATGTCATTTTATTCTGTCACAAAATTCAATATATTATCTTCTCTAAACGTAATGAGTCGATTTACGCATGAGCAACGTTGGAATTTATTGAAAACTGTGGCCAATGAGGAACTGCACGATGATGTAGATTGTACCAAAAAAAAAAACATATTTTCGGTTGAAGCTCATTGTCATCTTGGTGAATACGTTAATAAGCAAAATTCCCGTATTTGGGGCTCAGAAAACCCACACATGCTGTTGCAGAAGCTAATGCACCCATTACGAATAACTGTTTGGTGCGGCTTTGGAGCGGAGGCATCTGTAATGAACACATGCCATATTAATTATATGTAATGTTCACAAGTAATTGCCATTTAAACTATCCAAAGGGACATGACGAATAAACGCATTATTACACCATATCAAAAAGAAATAGTGCTGAAAGAGATTGTTACGAAAGGACTGCGGGAGCCATTGATTCGCTAGCAAACAGTCGGGCGTGTGGGTAAGGTCCTTCCAATAACAAACCCTGTTCATGTACAGAAGTTTTTATTAAAGACTCCCTATTTTTAGGTATACTTTACTCTAAATGGACTGGTAATGACTGTAATGTTATAAAAACAAAAGCCCGATTACAGTCATATGTAACGAAAGCAAAATAAATTTAAATACAAAAAGACATATTTTACTGACATAACCAATTTAAAAGCGGTATCTGGTGTTATTGATACGCCTGTCTCAAAACCCGCCACTAACCTTGGCCCTAAGGACGTCATTTTATTAGGACCCCAAATAAACTAATGCACCAAAACTAATACTCAACTACGAAAACACTGTATACTTCAATTATTCATACATAATTATTAACTTAGGATTTATTCATAAAATTAGGAAAAATAATTAATAGAATTATAAAAAAATTTTTAGGCTAATAAAAAATTAAGTGAAAGTATTCTAGCATAAGTTAAACTGACTTTTCTATAAGTGTATCAGTGATAATGATTATAAACATATAACAACAACTTAATTAAGCGATCGATTATGTTTGATCAAACATCGATATCATTATCACTAATGAATATATTAAATATTAGGGTAAAACATAAAATTAGCACTCACCAAACATACGTGTAATCGATTTCTGGAAGGCCTTCAAGATTTCGAGGTACATAAGGTTGTTGCTGTTGTAGAATTTTCTGGAAATTTTGCTAAATAATTTGAATAATTTGCTCGAGATAATTATGCTGTATATAATGCTTGCACTTACAATTTTTACAATATTTCAATAGAATAGATATAAATGTTCTTAATTATACTAATTTTAAACGTTTTTAAAACTAAAAATATAAATTCATGTTATTGTAATCAATTTTAGAAAAATTACATTATACAAACAAAACAAATTAATAAGATGAAATTAAATATGAAAAAGGTTTGATTCAGACATGCTGTGTGATCATTACAACTGTAAGTGATTATCGCAATGCATTTTGTGTTTTATTTCTTTTTTTTTCTATTTTATGTATTTTATACTAAACCAGTTTTTTACACTTAAAAAAACGAAATTATAGAAATCGAAAGATTGACTAAAATATAGTAATGATTGAGTTGGAATGATCACTACAGTAGGCATGTCAGCTTTTGTAACAAATATATGTATATAATAGAATTAATGTATGACTGATATTTTAGATTTTATAGAATTTAACATTTCAAATTGCAAAAAAAAATACTCATTTTAAAGGAAAATTAACAAATAGAAACTCTAGAAACAATGGATATAATTTAATATGAAATATTATTTTAGAAAAATATCTTAAGCATATTTATGAAAATTATAGATAATAAAGCAATTTGTAGAGAGGTGAAACTGTTTCATAACTGTCATTAACGGTTTTTACAGCACCGAATTACAGTTTTTCCGGCACGTAGAGTTCGAATTAAATTGAAGAAAAAATTAGAATAAAATAAAATAAAATAGAATTAAATAGAATTCCCGGGAACTGTTTAAAAAAAAATTTGTCAATGTCTACAGAAATTCTTCCTTTTTTCTCTGTGTATTTACCTCCTCGTAAGGACGTCCCGAGTATAACACAATAATCCCAAGAGAGGTCCTGGCCCTAAGGCCAATAATAGAAAGTTTATACACTTCACTTCACTAAGAAATAATATTCATGTCACTTTATCACATATATATTTAATTTACTATACTATACCTTCTTCTAAAATTTACAGGATCACCAGACGAGATATTAAAACTTTTATCACCACTCACTTTTCTTTTCTCTTTTTTTCTTAAATAATTAATAATTTTTGCTACACTTTCTGTATATTAAGTTCAGAGTTTCAATTAAAATGAATAGCAATCAGAAAAAGGGTGTAATGGGAAAACACGTATAAGTAAACTTTAATGCTTGTTTAAGGTCTTGACAATCAAAAAATTATAAAACATGATTGCCACTACAACCAATATAAATGTATGTATGTACTGTACTAATTAAATTTCTTCTGCAAAATGTTAGTACATTTTACATTCGCATTATATAAAAAAAACAATGAATATTATGAAAATCTTTTCATACTTAATTTCCGGAAAAACCATATAGGGTCTAGTAAATATTTATGTTGGTTTGCTCTTTTACATTATAAACATTTGCTAGCAACATGTTGACAAGATTAAGTATTAAGCTTTTGTGCGATCAAACAGTTTATGTTCTTGCTAACATATAAGGAAAAGGTTTTACAGTGGTTCAAACGACGTCAGAATAATAAAATTAAGATGATTTTTTTTTCTTTAAAACCGTACACTACACATCATTGGCGGGTATGCCTTAGAAAATGAGTACGGCGCTACCATTATGTCCAATGGAAACACCAATCTCACCATGATAACCCATTTTTTGCACCTGCATTTCATGGTATTGATGTGAACGATGTTTGGTATCAACAGGATGGTGCAAGCTTGCCACAATCGATTTATTGTGTCAAACGTTTGATGGCCGTTTAATTAGTCGAAGTGCCAATTGGGGGCCAAGAAGCTGCGATTTGATACCGTTGGACTATTTTTTGTGGGGCGCCGTTAAAGAAAAATATTTTGTCGACAAACCGGAGACGATTGAGCATTTGAAGGCCAACATTCGTGATGCCATTGAAGAGATACGACACATACACTCGAAAAAGTGTACGAAAATTGGTCCGATCGAATGAGGTAGTGTTAGGCCAGCACCGAGGTTCTGGTCGCGCATTCGATAGTCCCAAGCTAATGTAGTATATAAGTTGGTAAAATTGGGTGTCAACCCAAGTAAAGATCACTATAACAATACCATCATTTTCTTTAATTCATAGTGGAACAATGTGGATTTCCTGACATTCAAAATAGTAGTCAATTTGAGATCAACTTCATGGTAAGGGCAGATGCTTCCTTCTCTAAGAAGTAGCTCTGGGCATATATTAAATAAGTTAGTGACCTCTTCCTCGTCTCTGCAACTCTTGATAAAGTCCATTCCACTTTATTCGGTATTAAGTGACCAATATTTGATTTGTTCCCTTTCCACTCGTCGTTGATTAGTGCTAGGTTTGAAAGAAATTTAAAATTTTAGCCAATGTTGGTGAAGTACGCAATCCACCGATAATAACGACGCAACGGAACTTTGTATCAACTGTATCAAGTTGAGTTTAATCGTATTCCCGAGAAAAACATAATATCATGCACCAAGTCAAGTTAAGTTTGTCCACAGTAAATTAATTAACAATGGTCAGTAGTCCAATGTCCTTCTCCTTTTTTTTTTATTTATTTATTTATTTTTTATTTTATTACAATTACTTTTAACCTAAGTAAGAACTGAGTTCTAATTTTTATATGGAATATACTGCACCATTTTGTCTAGAACAATAAAAGCTATTAATGTATTTTCATATATAACAGAGTTTTTATGTATATGAAATAACTTTATTATAAATATTACATATTCATTTTTATAAATAAATGTTTTTTAACAAAAGTACCATTTACTGCAAAAAAGTACTCTTTTTGTTATAGTTCAGTACCATTTCAAAATTTCAATTTTGCATCCCTGTGTACAACCCAAAGGAAAATTGTTAGAAATATTTACAAGTGTACTTAATAACATGTATATGTAGTGAAAAATATAGAAAAAATGTACAGCGCTAAGTATCTAAAGACAGGGTAATTGCTTGACAAAAATTCTTCCTAAAATCCAGGTCATTCGCATTGGTATTAATGCAACCTACCGAATTATTTCTTTGGGTGTATAATTGAAAATTGAAAAAAAGTGACATAAACCTTCTGGACTCCAGACATGTTCTGGAAGAGAAACACTGATTAAATGGCGAAAGCGATGAATGTCTCCTACGTCTGTAAAATGACGTTTGGAAGTTGATGGAGCCTGCAGGCTCGGATCATCCATTGAATGTATATAGCGGTTGTGCGGTCCGTACTCTCCTTCGGACATTAGTGTGGGGCACACTTCAATACTGCATGAAGCTGAACCGAATCACCCGGGTTTTAGATGCGACTACAGGACTCATATTCCTACGCGAACGAACATACAAGACTCATATTCCCACACGGAAAGAATGGGTTTCTGATCTTGTCATTGGTGACTGTGATATAAAGACCTTCACCGATTTCTCAAAAATGGAACGTGGAACTGGATCTGTGGCCTATTCCGATAAACTGGCACTGAACGGGACATATAGACTAGTGCATATTAGGCGGAGATTTTTGCTGTTTAACAAGCAATACGTATGATTAAAATCAGGAAACTATCTCCTACGAAATTGATCATGTGTGTGGACAGGCAAGTAGCAATCAAAGCGCTGTGATCCCACCTTGTCAAATCAAAGGGCATCAGCAGTTGCATAGACTCTGTACACCGTAAACTTCGACACAAAAGCCGCCTTTACTTGATTCCGGGCCAATGTGGTACGGAAGAAACGAAAAGACGGACTTACGGGCACGGAAGGGATCAAGTCTGAGGAAGGGGCAAAAGAGGGATATACTACAAGAGTACTTTTTCACTTTTTTCCTTTATTCATACCTATTCAATATACATCAAATTAGTGAAAAAACATCATATATTTTCATGTTGCACAACGAACAAATTCTGACCGTTTAAAACCTATGAGAAAGATATCAAACTCTGGAAAATGGATGTCACATGAATTGAATGATGGACAGATGGAAAAACTAAAAACCAGTTGTGAAATTTTGCTTCAAGACACGATAGAAAATTAATTATTATGTGTTGCATCGAATTATTACTGCCAATGAAAAATGGATTTATTTTCAGTCTTAACTCGAAAAAGTCATGGGTTAATCTGGGACAACCTTCCACATGGATTCGGTATGAAGATAATGCTGTGTTGGTAGGTTTAGTGAGATGTAGTGTATCTCGAATCCTTATCCTTCCTATACTCACGTCAAAATATGAAAAACGCTTCCGTTCTGTTAGACCGATGATCGCAGAGGCTACAAAAATAATGTAAATTAGTTTAAAAAATTTTTTTTATACTTTTAAAATAATTTAAAAATATAAATTAAAATTTTAGAGAAAATAACTTTTTTCATTTCAGTTTTTGTAAAATCAGATTAAATTCATAAGAGATCCTCCAACATCAACCTTATTTGCTCCTCGTTCATTGGAATCTTCAAACAAAACCTGAAAGTAATTTGTAAATGCTATGAAACTATCACAAAATTAATGAAAAAATAGAGATTTTATAAGTGTTCAAAATATAACTTACGCAAGACACTCACGTCGGTCCACAGACCAATTATTGGTAATGCGCATTCACGCCTTTGTTTAGTTCACTCGGTAGTCCATTGTGTCACATAGTGACTCAAGTGTCGGTTTCACAAACTTTGAAACCACATTAAATAAAATTTTTTTTAGAATAATGATATTACAGTACGCTCCGGCTCTTTGTTGATAAGAAAAAAATAAACAACGTGAGTATTGGAAGGTTAAAACCTAGTGAACAGTTACTACAGATAACTACCAACAACAATTGATCAATTTTAACCATGGAAAAATGGAATGTTTCCCAAAATGAGATAATCTAATTGCACCTATACACAAAGTAAGACAGGTTCAGGATAATACCAAATAATAGGCTGGCACCCGCCGTATTCACCAAACTTGCCTCCTTCCGTCTATTATTCGTTTTCATCAATGGGACACGCATTGGCTGATCAGCACTTCAATTCATAAGAGGAAGTGAAACATTGGATGACTAATTGGTTTGCTCCAAAATACGAACAGTTTTATTGCCATGGACTCCTCAAATTGCCGGCAAGATGGCGATAATTTGTAGCTAGCAATGAATTACACTTTGAAGAAAATGTTTTTCCCATTTAAAATGTCATCATTTCATACGGGTAAACCTGGTGTATATTTAATTCTTTAACTAGTTATTTACCATGTTTTATGCTCTCAATTAACTAAATCTTAAACTCTTACATATTATTGTTCAAATGTAGCTATCTGACTCACGATTGTATTTTCGAATACTTCTTACCTACAATGAGATAAATCTAATAAGAACAAATTATATTTATCAAACGTCAGAAATCCTTTACACGGCTACACATGAACCTGAGAGTCTATAATTATGGAGAAATTAAATCACCCATAATACATACATAATTGTATGTATATATCGCATATGCATTGTATCGTAATATCTGTTACTGGTTACTGTCATATTTGTACATCCAAGGTAGCAAAAGTTACTTTTAAGACTTCAACTTTACTCAAAGTGAAAACTGCAATGCATGTGTATAAAATGAAATACGGTGATATTAAAAAAAATATTTAAATACTTAGCAAAAATAATTCTATTGTGAATACAAAGGGAAGCATACTCCGGCTGCTTGAATCGTGTATCTGTAAGATAAAATCAAAAATTTAAATTAAATGTGTGTCTATTAAAGATGCAAACTGAAGATTTTGCAATTTTACCCCTCTAGACAAGTACCGCATCCACTAACAACACATAATGGTCATGAAAGAAATCGTTTTTCTTTTGTTTATTTGTTTGTATTCATACGCTAAAATGTTTTTTTTTCTGTTTTTCTTAAAGGACTTCAACAAGTTTTAATACTTAAACCCATACATGGAAACGTGAAAACACACCAACACTCATATTCACTTTCAACATCATTTTGGAATAATTTCTGCAAGAGGAGCCTCAATAAAGCAAAACATAAAACGAGTCCTTTTTCAATGTTCCAAAAATAAAAAATATGACTGAAAAATAATGAATTTTATACCGGCTGTCGTTAGATTATGTGCACTCAATTAAAATCCATATATTACATGACAAGATTAAACAAATAAATTAATTTGCAAAAAAAAAAAAATAAAAGTAATAAATTGATTGAATCGTATTAGAAACATTATTTTGAAAGTCCGACTAACGTCGAGAGTTTTTATGTGTATTTTTTGGATCCACTTTATAGCCGGGGTTTTACGCATCTGAATTTTAATCGATTTATTTAGCACATCCTTCCAGGCGCCACTTATAATTGCATGCCTTCGGTATTTATTTATACCAACCGATGACAGGATTTCATCTATTTGGTCCACAGATAAGTCCGTTCTCTGAGCCGACTTCCGTTAATACCCGCATCAAATACACGTCTCGCTGGTGCATCGTAATCGGGGATCCGATATCCGCCGTATATTCCTACTCGTCAACATCATATACTTCGTTTAGCCCCCATTTTCTGCCAGACCCATCTTAAAAAACTCCTGGTCAATAGCGCAAAACGCACCTGTAACTTCTCGCTTGGTACGCGTTATGATGTCAATATCGACATGGGACACAAGAAATTAGAAACTTTTGTATCTCATTGTTGGTCACTAGTTGAATTGTCCCTCAGAATGACAATTTAAACGCCAATTCAAATTGACATTTTTAGAAGATCACAACAATGATACATACAATACCTACAATTACTTGTGGAACAAAACATTTTTTTCGAAAATTAGAATTTAAATTTGATAAGATCGAATATTAAAGTCTAAAATATATAAAAAAGTGATTGAAATCAAAGAATATGGATATAAAGCCAAAGATAGACAGCTTTACATATGTATGTTGATGAAATGAAAATAAAAATAGCGTATGTTACTAACAATTTTATATGGCTGTAAATAAATAAATTCTCTTAACTTATTTTCTCTCTCTCACTCACTAATCCATAACCATAGGCATGTGTTAACCTAGAGGAAAATTGTTAGTAATAATGTCAAGTCTACTTATTAACCCAATGATATGTATATATGATCGGAAAATATAGAAAAATTGTACTGCATTAAGACACTAAGACACCGTATTTAACTTGGCAAGCATTCTTCCAAAAATCGAAATCATTTCTCATTGATATTAGTGAATACTACTGTGATATTCCTTTGGGTGTATCATTTAAGTCTGAAAAAAGCGACATGAACCTTCTTCTTTAAAAACTGAGAAGATTTTTACGCTCTTTTTAACGAACATTCTTGATGTTCGTGTCCTATGTGTGTAAAAAGCCGAAGATGTTCTTACCCTGAGGGTCATTGGTGTCGACGTCTGTTTTTAACACCAGAAAAATAAATAAAAAAGTGGTCAAACAACAAAAACGCACGATGACAACAACGCATTGTTACGCTCTTGGTTTCTGTAACCTTCCCTTCTATCTTTCCCCCCGCGTCATGAAATATTTTTGAAAAATATTCCAAAATATGTTAAAATGCACATTCTTTATACTTTATTTTCTTTGGTGAAATCTACATAATGCTGCTGAGATGAGTTGTGTAACAATGTTCAATGGCTGTTGGCTTCACTCGTATCGACTTTTCAACCTACTTCTCTTCTATAGCATCATATAGGCCCTCGGTTGAATATATTGAAATATTTATGAAACAATTTTTTAGATTACAATCAAGCTGTATACCTAATCGCAATTGTATACTAATCGCTGCATAATATCTCTACATATACATTTATATAGTCATTATAACCCTTCATTACGACCACCACCTATACTGTGTATAAATTTTATACATTAATGGCGGAACTTACAGTTTAAAGTCGACACCGAATGAAGATTTCTTGAGAAACTTTCCGTTGCATTTTCACTTACTCTCAGAGTTTTTGCCAGAAATCTGCTGGAAGGAAGTCGCAGAAGAAATATTTTTTCGTATTTCGTTTCCTTAGAGATGTCCGGCTTGGGGTTTAAACCGAGCCCTCAGGTTAATAAGCCTACAAATTACATATTAGACTACGGCGGGATGCAATAAAAATCGTAAAACATTAAATATGACAACAAATTATGTTAAACAAATCTCAGTAAGTGTAAAAGCAAAAAAAAAAATCAGACGAAAATACAATTCATATTACTAACATCCGTCCAAGGCATATTTATATCAGGTAGGAGTAAGTCAACAGCTGACGAGTCTTAAAATGTCAAAATTTTGTTGTTTTTTTAGTGTTTTGGAACCATTTTTATAAATTTTTTTAACATTTCTCTTTCTATTGTTATTCGTCAGTCAGTTATGAAGCTGTTTTTGACATTCCGTGTACTCTTTAACAAAAACAAAATGCCTGTTGTTTTTGCATTGTTGTACTTGTTGTATTCTTGCGGTTACCTCTCATGAATATGCCATGCATCCGTCCATGCATATTCATAGGGTTGCCAAAATGTCTAATTGACAAATCGCAAATGTGGTGATATTAGATTTTCTTAGTTGTTATATAAACTTTGTACAATTAATATTGAAATAAATGTGAGACTTTTTATTAAATTTTATGAAATTGGGTTCAAATAGTAAAATGATACATACATACATACTTACATACATAATTGGTCATTACAAAAATTTTAGTCAGTATTACTACCTTTTATACATGAGTGGTGGGATCTATAATTTAAAGTCGACTCCGGATGACAGATTTTTTGAGAAACATTCACGGCAATTTTATTTACTCGGAGTTTTTGCCAGAAATCAACTGGGAAAGTGTAGTCGAAGAAATATTTCTTATTTCGTTTCGTTCAAGGTTCGAACCATGGCATCACGTCTAATAAGTCAACACACTACCTACTGGACTACGGCTACTCTAGTAAAATATTACTTTTGTATTATCGCGGATATTAAAATTCGTCAATAGTTAATACGGATGCTCTAATAGTGTTTTCACACCAAAATTTAAAACCTGATTTTAGCATTAAAACCATAAACAGCTGATTTTGCGTTCACACTGCAAGTTTTATTAAAATTGGTTTTAAATTCATGACATTTATGACTGCGAGAAAAAAATATGCCTTATTTCATCTTGATATATTTAGCTTCTGACTTACCTATCGCACAAGAAACTATATTCATTGTGACCAGAAACAACACACATTTCGATTAATAATTAAATATTTAAAAATTTTTAAAATTTTCATTGAAGAAATTAAAAATATTCCAAATTTTTCCTTTTTTAATACAAAATAAATGATTATTTACATTTATTTATTTATTTATTTATTTACATTTGTTTTTGTTTTTATCAGCTGTTTTTAGGTTTTCAGAGCTGGTAGCTCTGATTTAGTACATTTAGTACATCAAAACAAGGTTGTATTTCATAAAACCAACTTAAAACCAATTCAAAAAAGGTTTTATTTTTGGTTTTAACGTTAAAACCAACTTTTGCGTTAAAACCACTCGGTGTGAAAACACTATTAGGTACAGTTAAGACATTTCTACATTTAACTATGCGAAGGTGTGTATCGTAACAAATCATTCGCTTTAACATAAGCTGTCAAGGCTTTCGAAATTATGCGAAATACGAAGAAATTATTTAATTATGATAAAAAATCTAGAATCCCTCGATTAAGAAAATTCAATCCTTATTGGCAATCCTTGTTTATTTACATATTTTTATGTGTGAGTTTTAATATTGTGTGTGCATTCAAAAGGTATTACGAGAATAAACGTTCGCTGCTTCATGCTGTAGGACATCTTTTCATATTCTTCTCTTTAATACTACATACAATGCAATTTTGCGGGGTAAAACTTGTGGTTTTAAAGAGGACATTGACGCAATAAATATAAGCAATTGGGGGTTTATATGTATGTACATATATGTATATTTAGTATTGTAGTATATATTTCCATGTTGTATTATAGCAACATAAAAATATGTCGGCAGAATATAGCGGATACACGTATAGCATTGAGTGTAATGTGTGTAGAAATATTATTAACACTTATATCTTACTAATTAGCACAATTATAAAAATATCATTCGGGTAAATTTTTAAATTTTAACTTGTACAGTGCATATACTCTGCCAATCACTGCAAATTTACTTCGCTATTGTCGTGATTTAATTCTAGATGAGTTATAAAAGCCATTTAATGTCGGTATTAGGATTGCAATAAGCAAAATAAAATGAAATTCTAAAATTCAAATATAAAACGAACTGAGATTGATAGAGGACTCATAACAGCGAGTTATCGACTCAATGCCTATGACTGCAATAGAAATAAAGTTAGAAAGATTTGAAGAAAATATTAAAGCTAACATTACGAAGAGGTAGAAAAGGCTGTAGAAGGCTGAAGAATTGCAAGACAATGGCAGAGAAGATAAGCAAGGAATTCAAAGAATTTGAAAAAGAAGCCGACGGCTGGGAAAAGGAAGCAGGAGGTGCTGGAAACGAAGTTGAACGCGTTGGGAGCAATATTGATTACCCTGCGGAGAGAAGAGCGTGACAAAACAACATTATTGAGGAATTTTCTATCTCAGAGAAAATACGGAGAAGAAAGTTCGCTGTCTTCAAAACCATCAAAGACAACAATTGTGCTCAAAGTTGGAATTATTCGATATAAGGATTCCCTGTTCCAGTTGTAGAATGCCTCTATCTGTTTCTAAATTTCTATTTGGCATATCAACTAGAAGAGACGAAGTGGTGGAACGATTTAATATGCGAAAAGTGGCAAGTGGTTAACAAGACGATTAAAACACGCATATCTCGTGGAATACCGGTTATCTATGCACAATTCGCATCTGCCTAGTTTGTATTCTGTATTAAAATTAGGTGGACTTAAAATTTTGTCTCAAACATAGACCAACAATAGGTAACAGTTTTAAATACGAGGAGCAGTCAACGCCAACTGGTTTCGACAAGCAGGCCTCAACAAAGCAAGGGGCTGTCTTCCGAATAACGTTCCTACAGTAACGCTGCATATAAAGTAGTCAAGAGATTAAATGACGTGGTGTAAGTTTAAGGGCATTATAACCCGATATTTAAAAAGAAGTCGCATGCGTCGGGGAAGTGGGGATGATATGGGGATGGCATAACGTGTCTATTCCGGGCGACTATGCTTAAAGGGCGATGCTGTTGCGAAGATTAAAAAATTAAAACCAAACTAAATAGAAATATGTAAACAAGACACCAACACAGATATAAACCGAATGCACACATCGTGAGGTACACAGAATTACACAAAGGAATGCATTGGAAATCTCGAAAAGGAAAGTGAATACAAAAACAATAATTTTGTAAGAGATCGTGAGATAAGACAGAACAAATAGAGTAAAGAACGGTACTGTCAGTCAGCCAGTGGCAAGGCGTGAGATTCTGATTAATTAATCTGGAGTTGTATTAAAAAATGCAGTGATACTAAACACCGAAATGATTAATCTTTGTTAATACTGGTCATGAATAAAATTGTTAGCGTAGTGCTAGCAGCAGAAGTGTGTTGTTAAATAAAGGATGTATTAAATAATGAAACAAACAACGACCAAAAGTAAATTAGTTTTTATTATAATTGCAATCATCAAATCCAGATACAAATACATGCATATATGCAAAATTTAAAAACGTAGCAATATGATAAGAGTTTGAAGTGTAGACTTCCTAACACCTCTGAAAATAATCTGTAATATTTATGAGCCTTTTATAAATATCTATAAAGAATCATACATTTTTAATATTTTTTTAATGAATGACTTGAATGTTGATTGTCAGTTGTCATCTGTAATGCCATTTTTGGCGATCAAAATACGTCACATCAACTTTAAAGTTTGCCGGTGAATCCGTGATGGTATGGGATTGTATGGCGGCTAAAAGGGTTGAAATAATCTACCGAATACTTAGTACCATGATTGCTCAATCCTATGTAGACATTTTAAGCACTATTTTACCTATCATTGTAACAACATGCGGGTTATATACGGCAGATACAGAACATCATGTGTATATATATATAAGCTCACAAAAAATGGCTCTATGACAACCACTAGAAAGGTATTGATCGCCAGCCCAATCTATCTGACACCTCTGGAGAGTTCTGAAATGAGCTGATGTCTTTACTCCTGGAGACTAGTATGAATTGTGGACCCTTTTGCTAATAACGTAGTATTGCATTGTACAGACTTAAAAACTGTAAAAATGTAGTGGACATTACGCCGCGCCGTGTAGAAACAAGTCCTAGAATATATGCAGAAAATTAGTCTCAACAAACTGTCTAAAATGACTTCTTACGGTAAATGTTACAACAAATATGTTGAATTGTATTTTAAATAAAGGTTGCATTAGCAAATGGACAAAATATCACAATGTATAAGACCATTGTTTTGTTGTTGTACATATTGTTACGAAAATGGAAACAGTGTACATCGTTTAACATTAAAATGAGCAAAAGCTACACAAACAAATACAACGAACTTGTTATAAGTAAACCAACAACATCAGTATGAATGAAAAGTGGACAGACAAGTAAGCGAGAACGCAACAACAAGCAATGTGAACAAAATTCACAAACAATAATGAAGTCGTGATAGAGTTCTCGAGAAGGCGAAACCCCGAACGTGCGAAACTTCATCAGACTGATTACGTGGGCATATAAAAAGCCAAGACAAAGCAGGCAACGTGTAGTAAGAATTCAGTCAGTCTTGTGTGAAGACGCCTTGCATGTGAAGAGAGAAATCGTGGTTTGAAGATCTCCGTTGAAAAGATCTGCGTTGTAAGCAAATAAGAATAGCGAACAAAAAATTATTGTTGTATACATACTTCAAGTTGTAAACAGTGGCACACAAAAATAGTGCGAACAATAAAGAATTTAATTGAAACTAAACACCAATTTATTTTTATTTTGTTTGCAATCAACGAATTCATATTTTAAACGTTTTTAAAAAGCTAAAAACGTAACAATATATTTATTAACAATAGCTAAACATTGAGACAGTCGTTTGACTGACTGTATATCTAACTGTTAAATAAAATATTGAACTTTCACTTAACATTGTTTCCCCTTAAAAAGTTTTTTTTATTTTCAAGACGTTTTTAAATAACATTTTTTTCGATAGTTGAAACCTTTTGTTCTGCAATTTAAGTTTTTTAAGTTCAATTACTCAAGAATTTATGGAATTTTTCTGAGCTTTGAACCCAAATAAATTACTTAAATACCCTTCTTTAAACACTTTATGTCAAGAAAATTGTGAAACACTTAACCGACAGCAGCCTTGAGAGTATTTGATAGAAAAGTCTTACGTAAGATTTTCGGTTTAGTGCAAGTTGTCGATGATTTCCACATCCGATCTATTAATGAAGCTCCTCAAGGACATGGACGTTGCGCAGCGCATTAACAACCAAAGGCTGCGCTTCATTCATCCATTACAATTTATGCAATAATTTAGTTATAATAGAAAAATATAACAACTTATTACTAATTAGCTGTCACCATCTTCAGATTATACCATTCTGTGCATTTGTATTTACTCCCAGCTGAAGTCATTTTTCGTTGCTTTTATAGACGAAGTAGTCTCATAATAAAAAAATTTTGCTAGTGAGATAGGTTGTATAGAATGCAGTTACAACATGGACCACTAAAGTATGCCCTTCAGAAATTCAAAAAACTTTAACTTTCTGCAACATTTACGGTAAAGAGGCATCCAGAAAATTGTGAGGAACAAACTGGGGTGTTACCCACCATCGTCATCGTCATCATCATCATTATCATCATACTCCTTATTGCAAATACGAGTTATGAATGGTCTCATAAACAAAGTCATATCCCTTTTACACCATTCACATGTGTGTTTGTATTTCCATCATTTCTTCCTCTTTTGTGGTTGTTGTTAAAGTAAGTGGAATGGTTGTTTATTTGTATTGTTCTGCGAAGTTCACATATGAGCGCGTATGTACATGTTAATAATTCCCATTGCATACATTCATAAAAATGTGTAAAATACACACCCAAACAATCATTGTGGGTATAAAGTTTTTATGGAAGTGCTTCAGAATTCAGTTCTTGTTTTGTTTTTCTTTTTGCTGAAATTGAAGAAATTTATGAGTAATTGTTAGAAGAAAACATAGGAAAGAAATTAAAATATTCCTCCTTACAGGGGCGCACCTTTAAACGGCACACTCCTTAACATTTGCATACAGATTTGTTTAAGTATTTTTTTTAGCGTCTAATAATTGTAAATTTACAGTAACACATATTTTCTGATTTTGTAACTTTTAAATAAATTTGGGTTAGATTAAGTTTAACGTGTAGGATAGTGATACAATGATACAATGATAACACACTGTCATAGCCGTTTGAGATATAGACAAACTATTCTTCTAACAAAAGTGTATTTGACATCGGTTCTATCTAAGCCAAAGTAAGAGTTCGTCATCATTCGATGATATTAAAGCTGATTACTAAGAAACAAAATGCGCTTTCTCGATGTGTTTTATATTGATAATGTTTTAATTGCCAATTGTGATGAGCGCTACTCCTGATTATGCGATAATGAAATACGTGACGGTTAATTTATTTTTAGGTTAAAATATATGATTGTAGAGGTGCTCAAGATTTGTTCTATAATGAAAGTTTTCTCTTTAATTATATTTAACGTTTGTGCTTTAACGGTGCTGCGATTCGATTTGTGCAAACCTAAGTTCGGGTGCTCATGCTAGGTATTCAAATCCGCACTCCTTATCATACTGCGCACTGGCAAAGTCTGACCGAGTTCGTTCGGTTAAATAGGAACGCTTTGTGTTACGGAATTTGTCGCATTTTTTGTGGTTCCCTTTATTTATTTGCAATTCTCTTTCGGGGTCACCAAATAAGAGGAGAGCTCTTCCTGGTTATGCGATAAAAAATTATGCGTGGCGGTTAATTCATTTAATTTATTTTGACGTTGAAGTTATATTGTAAGTAATAGAAAATTCCTTTTTAGGAAGATAGTTTCATATACGGATAGTACGTCTAAAGAATAAAATCTGTATGTAAAGTAGTGTGCGATTCACTGGCAAGTTGACCACAGACGGATATACGATGCGAGAAAGACAAGTATTTAATAAGAAAATAAGATTCTCGGGAATAAATCCGCTATTCTCCGATGGGTACCCTACCTTTCTGTACGAGGTCCAGAAGCTTAAAATAAATTTCGAGACTCCGGCCCATATATGAGAGTTGTATGTGATGTAAATAATAAGAAGGTCAGATGAAGTAAAGTATTTCTTGCAACGCCTTAAGAAACCGAAGCACTTGAATACTTCTTTCGACACTTGCTACAGAAGAGGCAAAATTATTGCTGCGCTTGTGTGTCAATAAACAACATTGGATCTTTCATGCGTTAGAATCAACTTTATTCATTTCACTCGCTTTGGATATTGGCTGCTGGCCGAATGTGAGAGCGTCATTCATATTAAGCCTTTTCGCCCCAATCTCCAAAGGGCTCGGCCTACCAGAAGATCGGTAATGAAAGTAAGAAATAGGTAGAACAGAACCTTGTGGTATCCTTAAGTTTAACCTGAACTCATCTGTTCCCATCTATAACAGCCCGTATAATGCGATCCCTGAGAAAGCTCAAAGTAAATCGAGAGTAGTAACTACCAAGACCAAAAGCCATAATTTTCGATAGATGGCGTAACATAAACTGTTAAAAGCTTTGGAAATATTTACAGCCACGACCTCGCTGTCATCAAACAGTCAAATAGACTGTTTCTACCTCTCACCAGTAGAACGGGCCATATGAAAACCGTGCTATCTGTCGCTAATTAGATTGTTTTACTAGATGAAAATGATAGGTGATAGTGTGGAAAATCTTACTATTGGTTAGTAGTTCTCAGGCACCCTTTTTGAGGATTGGCGTCGATATGACGCACTGAAAAGGCTAGCGAATGGACGAGCGATCGTCGAAGAACACTGCTTCAGGCCCAGTGGTGGAATACCATACGTCCTAGAAGACTTCTTTATATTCAGAACCTTATGAACCCTTTTAACTGCGTAAGCAAGAAAGAATATGCAAATCACTTCTACTGACACCTTTTCGAGTTCTGTAGTTGTTTGCTTCCCTGTTGAAATTATTTCCCAATATTTCAGTTAAAATGTTGGCTTATGAACGGGGGCCAGCGTAGCAGAAAGCTTTAGTACGAATGTGCTGGTCGTAAAGAGCTTTTCGCTCCTCAGTACTGCGGAACAGACCAGTTTGCTCACAGTTGTTGTTTTGTCAATTTCTGAACGCCTCTTCCCCAGATCGGGCAGCAAGTTTAAACTTCTCATTAAACCAAGATTTGTGACTTGACTTAAACAAAATGATTTTCGTAGGGATTTTTGTAATAGGAACATCTTGGGAACTGCTCCCCAACTGACATACCTGTAGAAATCATTAAGCTCAGTCCAACACGTCTTTTCGTAGGTGGTGGTGAAACGAACCAAAGATTAGACGACGAAGAGGAGGCGGAAATGTTGCAGTTATCCCAGTTTCCGAGAAGTGTAAGTACTTTTCCTTCATACTTTTCAGGCTGTTAAGGAGGAAGAAGTCGAGCGTATTGATGTGGTCTCCTTCAACATATATATGTGAGATTGTTGTTCGCTGCGAATATCTCAATATATTGTCATTATAAAGCTGCGTGAATCCTTCGTGAATATTTAAACAACAATTTCACTGCTCAGGCAACCCTCAAGGATTCTAGATTTGAATTCCAGAGGAAATATTGTTAGTATGTATGTATGTATATATATGTTAAATTAATAAATATTTATAATGAAAGTAAATATGTGTGCTATGGTTCGATTTCCACTAGAGTCTCAGGGATAATTCGAATAAAGACTCAAAAAGTGGCACAACCCTTCCGCATAAAATATATCAACATTAACCTCGATAGATGCGTTATATGAAAATTTTACATAAAAGCTAAGTTGCAGTTGCTAAGTAAGCACAAATTAATTGGCTACTACTTTGAAATTTATTCCAAAACAAAACACGTATTGCTTCGTGTTACAGTTGCACTGAAGTTCATTAAGAATTCAAATATTGTATAAGACCTTTATCGTGCCAACGGTCAAAGCAGATATTGCAAAATATTGTGATAATTACAACTCCACCCAAATTCTATGGCTTGAAACATTTTTAATTTTCACATTAAAATATGGACACTACAACTGTCATTTTCATACATTTCATCAATTGCCTTCAAATTTAAAGCTGAATTTAATCCTGGTGTTAAATATCGTTTTTCTATTACAGTTAAGATTTTATGACTTATTGTTATGAAGGAAAATAATAAAAATATATGGATCTGATACGTACGTATGTTTGCTTAAGATTTTTTAAAATTAAACATTTTTAAGAAATTATGATGTTTTGGTCTTTCGTTCGGTATTTACCTATGCGCTCTGGTTAAGTACGTTAATGGGAGAGGCATTTTTTCTATATTTTAATAACAATTATTCTTGTTTTTTTTAATTCCCAGAATGAAAAAGAAAGTCAAAACCAAACCACGATTCATTTAATAAAAAACAAAAGTTGTCTCGAACATATTGTTCTCTGGATACCATTGTTGGTCTCAAAGGATGAGAACTTCGGAGCATACAGCATTCAAGCGCCCTGCAGTCATGCAATTAATTCCAGTTGTAAGTTTACTTGGCTTGGTTTGCATATCGTTTTTCTTTTTTTTTTTTTGCATCATTATTTCGAGCTCAATTTGACCAACGAGATGGATCCATTTTGCTTTTCATTACATATTTTTTTTAATTTATTTGCACAGTAAAAAGTAAATTTAGTTTTATTGTACATATTTTAGAAAAAAGATTAAGTCGAGTTTAAACTCAAATGATAGATGGTCACATTAAGCACTTTTATATATCACAGACACAGAAAGAAAAAAATGTAATAACTTAGGGAGATAAAAAACAACACAATTCCAATTTTACAATGGAAATATTTAAGAAGGAGCAGCGGCAATGTATAAAAATTATTGAAAGAAACTGAATAAAAATAAAATGAAAAACAAGTAGAAAAAAGAGTAACACGGAAATGAGATAACAAACCAGACATGTAATGGGAAGTACTTGCTGGTAAAAAGACGAAGACAGTAGAGTTCATTACAACTGAAGTTGAATGTCTCGAGCAAAAAATTTCAAATAAAGTATTCAACATTAAGAACAAATATTCAGCAGGTAGAATATGGCAAATAGAACAATAAAATTATAAGTGTCAAGTGAAATCAATATTCCAAAATTGAATTCAAAGTAATCAGGGGCAGGAAGTATTAAAAAGTATTGAAGAAAAATTTGAAATATTGGTAGAAAAAAAGAAGTGTATGATGTAAAGATGTTCGCAGTCTATAAATTATTTTTGCCGTACAAATAATGTAATATCCCCGATTACAAGATAGGGTGCATTGATGCTCTCTGTGCATCAATTAATTTTTGCAACAAAAGAAAACTCAGAAGCCAGAATGTACTTATTATTGCGTAAGGTAATCAGGTAATTGTACTGTCCTCAACCTATGTAAGTTATTCCCTCAACCTATATAGACTGTCTCTCACAATGCTCTTGCCATAAACACCCATGAATTTCATTCTGAGAGGTATTAATGCTGCGTAGGTTCCAAGTATATGGTCTGGTCTGGTGATTCTTGGAAGCTACGACGACTGGTAAAATTCCAGTCACTATGCTTAGGATACTTTTCGTAGTCTGATGCATAACTCAAATCTCTTCCTCTCTTTCTTCTTCGTCTCCTAGTTATCCAACAAAGTTGTCACAACCTCATCTGATTTGAGGAGAGCTTCCGCTTCTCCTCACCTCACAACATTGTGAATCTGTGAAGAAGTTTATTTCTCTAATTGAGAACTTTGCTGTCGCTTTAACTCTGATCTCTGAATAAATATGTACATACATCGCTTCGCTCTTTATTATGCTTTTTACAGGTGAAACAAGAAACAACAACTGATTTGGTGTTTCTATTACTGAGGGACGTATCAATGGGTTTATATTCTATATCCTGGAATATGATTACAATGATTGTGTAAGAGGTTCAAAAACAAAAGATGAATTTTGAGGTTTTAAAAGCTCAAGTGAAGAGCTCAGTTGACTATTTCCTCTTTTATACAGTTTTTAAGCAGATCCGACAATTTCGAATCAGGCCTCTTAATTCTATATAGTTCTTAAAGTTATTACATGTGTTTGCTAATATGTTTAATGATATACATATATTCTAAATTGACTATATACTAGTTTGTCAGCCCAACACCAACAATCCAAACGATGCATAATTCCCACGCTAGCCAGCGGAGAATACAAAACAACAACACCATGCAAATAATGTATTGACGGCTTGAGCACGTGTACAAAGCAGCGAGAGCCAATGACAAGAATTATGTCAATGGCACACTCGCTTATGCTATTTGATATTCATTTGCTTATACATGTTGTGTCGTTAATGATCATTAGTTATACAGAACATTGTGTTGGCATAAACGACAGTAAGGCCGTGCTACAATTGCTTATATTACCATACAGTCGACAGCCCTAAATTCAATTCAAAATGATTACAGTGGTCACTTAAGTTAAAACAGATGATAATATAATGTTTTTTATTACACTTACATTATTTGGTTGATTTTAAACTAATTTAACACTTTGACGACGCTGAAACGAAATATTTCATTCTCATTAGGCAGTTTTTTGATAATCGGGAACAATCTAAAACGATTAGAATAATGTAGCATGATTTTACAGTCGTCAATGCTAACGCGATATTTCAAGTGCAAGGCAAAAGAATATCCAATTGCATATGAGCAGCGGCCACTTGACTCAATATTGCTGACCGTCGCTGTAGCACATAACACCACAATAGTTAGGCGAAAATGTGATGATCATTTGATACTTTGTTGTCGGCTCGCTGGCTACATTGCATTGTATATTGTATGCACAATGCATGTTGTTGTTGTGTTTCATTTCTGTGATCGTGTGTGGCTCTCTTCACACTTTTCTGTATAGGGAGAATGAACGCGTGTCGAATTGCACCCACTTGTCCCGTAATAAATACACACAAACCAATATAATATTATTTAACATAGAATATACGTACAAACAAATGTCAAATCAGCTAAAATTTAGTATAAAAGAAGGGATATTTTCCCTCAAAGAACAATTATTAAATAAACGTCAAACAGTGCGTATCAATCCGCACTAAAAAGAACCAAACAATTTAATAATTTTATTTGTCGGTTACATGGCGAACAAACAGGAGTGCTTAAATTTAAAAAGCACCCTCTACATTGGTGGCCGCCTGGCCAAGAGGCATAAAGAAGATAAAGAGACCTCAAGTGGCATAAAGGAGAGGAGAGAGGCATGAAGGAGGGACCACAACCTCTAAGGCAGAAAAGGCCGTCTCTGCCCAAAAAGGAAGGCACTAAGCCCCCAAAAAGAAAACGTCGAGGTGGCGTTCTACAAAAGTTAAGGCGGGAAAAAGCAATCCTTTTAAGGATTCTGAACGCCGATCCACCACCATCTTGTGCGGAGGCTTCCCACACGTGGACCAAAGTAAAAGAGATCGGTTTCCTGATTGACAAGGACCGCCAGCGGAGACAAGAAAAAAGAAATAATAAATAAAAAAAATTTAGCTCTTAAACGAAATGCGCCAAATCCGCACTGGTAGGGCCGTAAGCGAGATTCGCTCAAGGCAATAATAATAAAAAATAAAAATTCTTCTCAGTTGAGATTTTTGTTTTAAATTTGATTTTATTTTGTTAATCACTAAATGCTAAATAAATGACAATAAAACTTTTGAAGTTACCTTTATTACTTTTAGTTTTATTCAATAAAAAGCGTCCAAAGTACAAACATGTACTCAAATGTGCTCCCCACTGTACTTATTAATAATCATATATAATAAACTTTTTGCTTCGCATTTGTCAAATACATATATAATAAGAGAATAAAGAATAAATATGCAAGTAGGTCAGACAATTTAGGCAAAATTTAAATGGAAAAAATGGGAATTAATTGATAAAATTATTTCATCAGTGAAGGAGACCTTTAAGAAATCATATAAATGTATAAACAACAATATTTACGTATGTCCAGAGATAGTAAGAAAACAACTAAATATAATTTTAAGCTAATTAGAATCAATAAGGGAAATAATAAATATAAGGAAAATTTTACAACAATACATAAGAAGGAAACATTACAAATATACTGGACTTTAAGAGACCAGTTAGGGAGAATTTTAGATAAATATAAAATTAATCAAACGGTACCTCATTCAGTAGAGGAACCACTAAAAATTGACACAGATATTGTATTAACTTGTAGGGATACTGAAAAGTTTGATCCCATTTCGGAAGAAGAATCAAATTCAGACTTGGAAAGGTCACAAAAATACACAAAAATGCCTCAATCAGTGACAGAATTTCTGAGCACAGCCCCAAAACTCATAGTCGAATTCGATGAAAAACCAGAAAACTTAAGATCCTTTCTAAACTCACTTCAGCTAGTAGAATCAATTAAAGACTCACATGAAGAAATTGCAGTATCACACATTAAGACAAAACTTAAAGAAAGTGCTAGGAACTTAATAGACGGGGAATCCACAATATTAGAAATAATTAATAAATTAAAGCAAACTGTTAAGGGTGAATCAGTCGAAGTTCTATCTGCAAAGATTATGAAAACGAAATAAAATAATAAGACTGCAAACACTATACTTACTGTGCTGAGATCGAATCCTTTACAAAATCGCTAGAAAATGCATGCATATCGAACGGACTAACAACTGATTTAGCGAACAAATATGCCACACAAGTAGCTGTGAAGGCACTTACCAAAAACTGCAACATTGATAAAGTGATAAACTTATCATGGAAGCGGGACAGTTCCGTGATATGAACGAAGACGTCACTAAATTCGTAAATAGTTGCACAGGGAAACAAAACGCTATATTATACTTTAGACAGAAACACACATATAACAATTATCGTCGAAACAACAATCCACGTGGTAGAAACAATTATCCACGAACCAACAATAATAATAACAACGGTAATAACAATACTAACAATTACAATAATAGAAACAGACAAAGATATGACAATAACCGTAGCAATAACCGTAGCACGTACGGGCAACAAGCTCAAATGAAAATGGTTCGGAAAACTCCGAACATCCCCTAAGATCGGAACAGTGAATAAGAAAGTGTATAACCTCAACCTCAACTTATGTTATTTCATTCAGATTAATATAGATAACAATAACAATACTAGTTGACACAGGTGTCGACATTTCACTCCTAAAATCAAAATATATTGATTTAACACAAATAAATACTAGGTAGGTAGGTAGAAGTGGCTGTTCCCTCGATGGAATCATGAGCGGACACACTTAGGCCGCACAAGGGGCCCATTGTGATACCACAGTTTCACATTCTCCCCTATTCCAGGAACCACTCTGAGCTTCCGATGAAGCGACTCAGACTGCCAATACTCATGCATGACAGTTCATCTAGGTCCTCCATGTAGTAGGCACCCAGGTGTCTCTTTCTCCTCTGACCAAGTGCCGGGCATGTGCACAGTAGGTGAAGAATAGTTTCATCCTCCTCCTCATCTCCACAGCTTCTGCAGAAATCATTCACGAGGTGTCCAAGACCAATACGTCTCGCCTGCGTTCCTATAATACAAAGCCCCGTAATAACCCCGATAACAGCGCTGAGCCTGCTCCTTTGGAGTTTAAGCAGAGTCGCCGTGCGCCTCGTATCCAGCCTTTTCTTTTTCTATTGCGCCGTTCTGCCCTTATTCGAAGCCGCCCACCTACTGTTGACAAGGTCCACGATTGCATGGTCAATTATAAGCCTGCTGGTATCCAAAGGGATCCCCAATGTAGAGAATTCATCAGAGAGTTCGATAACAAAATAACATTAATACTAATACCAAATCAAGAACTCGAACCAGGTGTTTTTATCGCGAACACGTTGGTAAAATCTAATCAAGCATATATTCGTATTTTAAATACCAAAAATACAATCACAACAGTTGACAAGGGTAACATAAAAATCGAAAAACTTTCTGAATATGATATACTCCAAAGAAATCCAACCAAAAATAGACATAGAAAATTGGAAATATTAAAAATTTTACAGAACAATTTCCCAGAACAATTTAAGAATATAATAACTGAGCTTTGAGCTTCATACAGCGATATTTTCGGTTTAGAATCAGAAACTATCACAATTACGTAGTCGACGCTTTGTCACGCATAACAATTAACGATTTAAAAGAAATAAATAACAAAAACAACATTGTATATAAAGTATCAACTCGAGTAATGACAAATCTGGCACTTGAAAAGTATCAAGTTACAAACAATAAAAAAGGCATTTAAATGAGAAGCCCAATATATTTGTACCAATTACAAATTCTGATGTCAGAAAATTCTGTAACCTAAAAATTACCCCACAAAAATTTTACATTAAACGGGCCAAATCTATAATAGCATGTATTACAATAGACGTTTACTAATGTGAAATTTGACAGGACAATTTTTCCCTAGGCTCGAAGAAGTGGCCGGTAAATTAAATATTCACAATGTTTTTTTATTTTTTATTATTATCGCCCATGTTCTGAAAAACGCATATCGCTTAATGTTCACGTTTTCGATTTGAAAACGCCAAATAGCTGTTCTGACAAACGAAATCGCTAGAAATTTGGCGTTTTCAAACCGCTAGTGTATACTGAAGCGATCTAGTCTTTTTTATTTAAATTGTACCTTAAATTAACAATAAAATTATACACAATTTAAATTTAATAGCCCAGTTCACAATCTTGGGCATTTATATGGTAAATTTATACCATTGTAAATATTTGCCGTTAATTGTGAACGGTCTTTTTTTATTTCACTTTGCAACACTTATTGCAAACTTCTCAACACACAGCTGAATATCAACAAAAAAAATATTTCTACTTTATTCCTTAAAAAGTGCAGTTGTGCAAAAGAACAAATAATAGAAATAATAATAATAATAATTTTATTTATTTCGTTCTCTGTCCATTTTTTATTCTGCTTTTCTCTTTTAATTCGTTTTTATGTTATACGTTTCCATTTTTGTTTGACTCTCTTTTTCAATGTTTTTCTTTTATATGATCAGCTGTTCATTTGCAAGTATGGCATTTGCAGTATGGCAAATATAAAATACGGTTTTGAGTGTGGGATATTTGCCAAACCGTGGCAAGGGTATCTCTGTGTATTTTGTTAGTGTATGGTAAAAGAAATACCCAACATTTGCAAATGCCATGATACCAGACCATTTGCCCAAGATTGTGAACTGCGCTAATATGTTTTCTTTTTATTTGAATGACAACTTTTAGCATTTTTTGACGAGTTAATTAAAAATATAGAATAAAAAAATTTGCTTTGAGTTTGTGTATTGTCTGTACCATTTGTTTACTTATCAACTGGCGATTTATGCAAACAGCTGATCAGATTGATCTTCGAAAAAAAATGTAATGCTAGTGGTGTTAATTTTAAAACTAATTATTTGGTTATTTCTTTTTAAACTTTTGATATTAATATTTGCAATTTATTAAGTTCACATATCTATATTAAATCGTAAAAATAAACCCTTAATAAAAGTTAAAATATAATTTAAAACCTTTTATGAAAGCAAAAAATTAAACAAAATTTTATTTTAAACTGGCTACCCGTGTTAAAAATTACCAATTATTCCAGAGTTCTTATAAGTAACATCTCTAACTGAAAAGCAGCAACTGCCGCAATTTTTCTGACATCTCACAAATAAAATACATAAATTACAAAAAAGCCGCCCGTTACTCACGCATGATCTGGAATGTCCAATGGATTGGAAAAGTCCCTTAGTGTTTTTTTAATTAACATTTCTTTTGCTTTTTTAAAGCCAATATAGCAAGCAAATACGCTGTAGGCATTTTAAATTTTTTATTTGTTTATGTTTTGTTATGATAAAACATATGTTTTCATTGTTCGAATGCAACTTCGAAAAAAGCAAAACGCAAAAATCGCTTCGAATCAGAACATGCTGAAATGCGTTTGGCGTTTTTCAAATCGTATTTTATCCCTTTTGTTATCTTCAAAGATGAAGATAGAAAAGAGCTAAACATGCAAATTTCTTATTAAAGCATAGTTTGAATATCTGTTACGATCTTCGAATCTTTGTGTTAGTTTATCAAATACCCTTGCAATCAAGTCTTCGTTATAATTTCTATGTAGACGAGCTATGGAATATCTTCGAGGTAAATTATATATGATCTTTAAGTTTTTGTTTTGTATTATTTGTAGCTTCTATAAATAGGTTTTAGCACATTAAGTTGCCCATACTTGGCAACCATAGGTCAATATTGGTCTAATAAACATTCTGTATAGTAATATTTTGTTTTTAATGTTTAACGTCGATCGATGATTCATTAATGGATATAAAGCTCTGCCGCATTTGATTGCTTTTAAACAGGTTTGTAATATGTGCTGCTTAAAAGTTAATCTTGTATCTAGTGTAATTCCCAAATATTTTACTGAATCTAGACAAGGTATATCTGTTCCTTGTATGGAAAGCCTTCTACTAGGTATTCGCTTTAGTGATTTATTGAAAGGAAATAATATTGCTTGAGTTTTTAAATCGTTAATTTTTATTTTCCATTTTAAAAAGAACTTTTTGGTGTCCAAAAGAGCATTTTCTAATTTTGTCAGTGTCATCAGCATATAGGGCCGAAGTATGATCTTTTAATAATTTTAAATCAGATATATAGATTGCATATAAAGTTGGAGATAGCACTGAACCCTGTGGCACACGAGCTAAAATTTTTCGTTCACTAGAATGCACACCATCAATATTTACCACAAACGTTCTTTCATTTAAAAAACTTTTTAAAATCTTCTGCAGATAAATTGGATAGCGAAATCGGCCAAGTTTATAAACTGGACCACTATGCCATATGGAGTCGAAAGCTTTTTCGATATATAAAAATACCACTCCGGTACTTTTTCTACGATCTTTGGAATGTTGAACTATATTTACAATTCTCTTAACCTGGTGAATAGTCGAGTGCTCTTTTCTGAAGCCAAATTGTTCATTCTGTAAATTTCTGAAGTCTATCCAATATTATTTTTTCAAATACTTTATCCAGCAGGTTTAACATACTGATTGGTCGATAACTATTAGGTGTTTTAGGATCTTTTCCAGAATTAGCTATAGGTATGACTTTAGCAGTTTTGAAAAGTTTTGGAAAAAACCCGTTTTTTAAACACCAATTAAATATTTTGGTAATAAGGCTAAAAAAATGTTTGATAAATTTTTTAATTAAAAAAAATTTAAAAATGTTTTACTTCATCTAGGCATGTTGCGTATGCCGGTACACTATTCGATACAGTTTGTTTGTCTAGCCAGTCATTGTACTTTTGAACCTTAAGATCAATAGACGATGTAATATTGCTAGTCGTGTTATGAACTCTTTCAAGAACATCAGCAATTATATTAGCTTTTTGATAAGTGTTGTGTACATCAGCGCCATCTATTGTTAAACTTTCTAGCGTTTTTTGTTTACCTTTTATTGCTTTACTTAATTTCCAAAACTTTGTATTGTTATTTGGCAGACTTCTTAGAAATTGATACCAGTCGTTGTTTTTGTCCTCTTTGACATGATAATTTATAAACAAAGTCAGCTGTTTTAGGATACACAGTATTCTGTTTCTTTCTGATGTTGTATTAATTCTTTGTAGTTTCCTCCGGTATTTATTTCTTTGATCTATTAAATACCGGCTAAGTCTGGAAAGTTTTCTTTGTCAATTCAGCTTTTCACCTTTGCGAATTAGATTGAAAGATTCTTGAAGTATACAGGTAATTTTTGATAAAACGGCTTCGATGTTTGTTTCTGTTATAATTGTTGTATTTAAGTTATTGTTAACTATCTCATTGTCAACAAATTTTCTTATTATACTCCAGTTTGCTTTGCTATAAAGAGGGATTTCTACTATATTTTCTCTAATAGTACCAAATATTTTGCATATTATTGGAACGTGGTCCGACTTCAGCATCTTTGGAAAAGTGTCAATTTGTGAAATTTGAAGAATTGCATTAGTAAGTAATATATCTACAACTGATGGCTGTCTGGCTGTTGAGTTTTGGCTAAATCTAGTAAATGAATCTGGCTAATGTATATAGTATTGGGAATTTAGCTGATGGTTATAGAAGTTTAAACCTGCTGTATTATTTTCTAGGCATCCCCACCTCAAATGCTGGGCATTAAAATCGCCAAAAAAAAAAAAATTAATTTATATGAGTGGTTTGTGTGATTAAATCCAGATCATTAATAAAGCTTGGTGTGTATTTTGGGCAATACGCTGACGTAAATCTAATTGGTCTGTTGTTTATTTGATCAACACTGAAACATTTTCTAATACCGAAGTTGGGTATTTTGAGATTCGTTCATGCGGAATAGAGATTTTTACGCCAATTAAAACACCCCCACCATGTGTTACTCGATCCTGTCTATGGATTTTATAATTTCTAATTTTAAAATTGTGGCATATATTTAAAAATGTTTCATTAATAAATATAAGATCTATTTGCTGTTCATTTAGAAAATGCTCTAATTCTACTATAGACTCAGAATTTGTTATACCTTGGGCATTCCAATGCATAACTTTAAGGCAACTTATTGACTGATTATATGACATGACGGAGCACATTTCCAAATACTCTCAATTTGTCATACTTATTTTTACATTTTTTGAAGCATCAATTGCTTCGAAATAAATCTCTAATCTTTGTTGGTTGGATATGTCGTTTCTCTCGTCGGCGTAACGACTTGTACCAGCTACTGTAGCATAAGAAACTTTTGCAGAATTACCTGTTTTACTTTCGCCATTTACTTTAAAGCATTCTTCTTCCATTGGTGAGTAGTTAATATTTATGGGCTGCACAAACTTGTTAGGACGTCTACTGCTAGTGGCTTTTGTTCTAATCTCAATGTATTCCTTCCTTGAGGGACAGTGTGGGTCATCTGCTCGATGATTCACGTTTTTTTTCAAATTCCTTTTTATGCAGTTAAAACATTTATAGATTACCGGCCTGTTTGTAGGAACTCTATTTAGTTGACAGTTCGCGTAATCATGACTTCCACCGCATCCTAAGCAAGCTACACCTCTAAAGCAATTAGCTGACCTATGACCATACATTGTGCATTTCGAGCATTGGGCAGGGCCTCTTGATCTACGTATTAGGTTTCTCCAGTGAACTACGACATCATAAACATACTTTATTTTGACTACCTCACGTTTAGAAATTTGTTCTCTATTGAACTTTAGCATGTATAATGCATCGTCATCATTTGAGCGCGAGGTTAGAACTTCTTTAATATTTTCCAGATCGATGTTAAAGTTAAATTTAAATTCGTCTTTAATAGAATTTACATCAATCTTGGGTAGACCAAAAAGCATGAGTTTAAACGTTTTACTATCTTTTACTGGGTGTGTAAAAAACTGCATTTTCTCCAATTTTAGCTTTTTAATAACGTCTTCGTACTCAGACAATGTATTTGGAATTATCTTTGTTCCAATAGACATTTTTTGTATTTAGAACATTTTTACATCATCTCCCCTTTGTTCTTCATTATCAATGCTCGAGTTGTCGTCATCCTGCAAGTCGGAAAGAACTTGGAATCTATTACCAGATTTAGATTTTTTAAATTTTGGGTTGTTTCCCCAGAACTTCTTACGTTTTGAGGTCATTTTCACGGAAATTTATAAATAAAATTGTATCACTTAAAAATTTATTGAAAACGTACCAGCTGATATTTTGACAAAAACAAGCACACCTTTCAATGTCTCAACTGATACTGAAATAAATTAATTCAAAGTATTAACTCAAATAATATTTTATACTTTTAAAAGATCATATAATAAATAAACAAATAAATAAAACAAAAACTCTTTTCTTTATTATTGCTGGAGTTAAATAAAAATATTAATTTTGGTTTGTAAATTTTTTTACTGATTATATAAAATGGTGACAAAATTAAAATAAATATTATAATGTTTTAGTGCTTTTTTGTCAAAATTACGCGTTTTTTTAACGAGTTTGCTGCTTTTTGAAAATTTATAGTTGACAACGCTGGAAAATGAACACAAACAAAGATCGTAACAATGTGTTGCTCTCATCGTACGTATGTACATGTGTATGTATCAGGGATGGGAAATTGATCTTAACAAATTGTAATAACTTTCACAAAAAATTTTACCCATTTCATCCCGATTGTACTAAATTCATTTTTTGCTTTTTTTAACTTTTTTATTAAAAATTAAATAAAAATATAAATGACAATTCATTTTTGCATATATTTACAGTGAGTTGCACAAATGAATACATGTTTGTATTTTGGACGCTTTTTATTGAATAAAACTAAAAGTAATAAAGAAAACTTCAAAAGTTAGAAATCATCAAGCCCTAAGAAAAAAACGAACAAAGCAAAATCAACTCGCATGTATTCAATTTTGCAAGTGTCCATTTTATGATATGTTTGCAAAAACGAAATCAAAAACTATCATTATTTTTTCATGTTTTTGCTCTACTTTGACTTTTTTTAAGAAAATTTTAGTTAAATATTAATTACTTAATCTCGTTGAGCGAATATGTATTGCAAATTATCGAACAAAAATTAATTTCTATTAAAAAATGAAACATCTGAAGATAGTACTATAGCTTTGACTGGAAGTGACCGTTCTACCAGGGAAATTTGTAAACAACTTGGAATTAGTCAGTCAGTAGTCATCAGAGGCCAAAAACGGTCTGTTTTTCCCAGACAGACGTCGTAAAAAACCACTAACGAATGCTCGTTTCATGCTAACAAAAATAAAAAGGAACACATTTTTAACATCCAAAGGAGCTTCTTGGCAATCGGGAAAACTGTTAGGCTATACCTCGGCACTCAAAAAGAAAAAACCTTCACTTTCGTAAAAAGCCGAAGATGTTCTTCCCCTGAGGGACATTGGTGCCGACGTCTGTTTTTAACACCAGAAAAATAAAAAAAGTGGTCAAACAACAAAAACGCAAGATGAGAACAACGCATTGTTACGCTCTTGGTTTCTGTATCTTCCCCCCTCTATCTTTCCCCCTCGTCATGAAATATTTTTGAAAAATATTCCAAAATATGTTAAAATGCACATTCTTTATACTTTATTTTCTTTGGAGATACTTACTGCAATATGTGTAAAACAGGTTTACATTAAATTGTCAACATTCGCCATATCTTTCCGCTTCCGGACTATATTCTTGAAAGGCCTTGGTTAAAACTTTTTCATTATACAATTTTAAAATCCAATTTCTAACTGAAGTTTTATTTTAAAAAGTATTTTGTTTGTTTTAATAAATTTTTCTGGGGTTCTTTTCCACTTCTAATGCTATTTAGTTCAATGTAAAATCCTTCAGTTTAAAATTGAGATTAGTGACACGTGGCAATTTTTTAAAAGCTCAGTAAGGTTACCCATCTAACCATTTCAATTTTTTGTACAATATGACTTTAATTCAGAAAAAGTTAAATGTCTGATTCTTGTTTTGATAGTATTGTTATTACCGTTATTTTAAACCGAATACAAAAGATAATTTCAAACAGGGTTTAAAAAACTATTAAAATAATTATGCTTAAGTATTCTTTGTGATACATACGACTCTTAGTCTCTAAGATGTTCGGTATTAAAATTTTTTATAGCTATGCAGTAGCACCTTGGCATGAAACCATAAAAAATATCGTTGCGATAAGAACTAACAAGAATAGACAACGACCAATCAACTTCGACGAAATGCAAGTTCTATCCTCGGCATTGACAGTGATGGCCTGCCCAAAATCGCTCTCGAAGAAATATGGACTAATGACACAGCCTAAAATCCACACCTAACAGTGATATTTTCGGAGGAATGGGTCTCTTGGCTGAAGACAATTTTTCGATAAAAATTAGGGTCAGCTGCCAACTTGTTCAGAGACTATTTAGTGAACATAGGTCTTTTGCTTTATATATATAAATAGTAATATATATTTACATATTTCAAAAGTTATGACTGCATTAGAAAAAGAGAATACGGACCACAGATATTCACTCCAGGAGTTTAGCCTTTTATTTGACTTTGCTTTATAAAGAGCGCAACAAGTGGTGAGCTTTCTTAAAAAATCTCCGGACTATTCCCTACTATCCAGAGCTTTTCCTGTGTAAATTTTCCTATCTGAAGTGGTCGTTTTAGTTGGAAAGGCGCATTTGGTAATAACGTTTAAATTGTTTGGCCTGGGTCTTGGTAGTTTGATTCCTGCACTGAAATCTTATTGAATTAGGCTATGAAAAATTGTATTTTTTAAAGTAACACGATTTTTTGATTAGACTTTAATCTCTGAAATTAATGCTAACTAAAATCTTTTGCATTTCGGAAGTTCGGACGCTGAAACAGGTTTCTATTTCTGGTTTTGACTCTATTTCCGATTATATGCATAAACTGATTTGCTCCGCAAGCAATCGAAAACTTTGAGAGCCGCGTATTAAGGTGTTAAAAGGCTCTTTAAGATAGCACCTTCGTACTAAAGCTCTCTCCTCTCCAAACCGAAGTGAAAGCTATTGGTCATAGCTACTACAAACACATAGCGGTGCGCAAATAGCAAACGCGCACAAATCACTTTTATATTCCGGAAGACACATGACTCCCTATAAAAATCAATTTTGTCGTACCTCAAAACAGAATACAGAATCTTAAAATTAAATTTAATTAATTAAAATTAAAAGCAAAACTTGCCCAAAAAAAAAAACAAAAATAAACAAATAAAGGAATGATGTAATGTAAATGATTGACTGCTCAACTAGAACTATCCTAGCTCGAGAACTGCTAAACATAGAAGAAGAATTACAACAATATATTTTATAAATTTAATTTAATTAAAATTTTGCAACTGATACCGTTATCTTAGAAATTAATACTTTTGTTGCAGTGACAGTGTGCCAAAGAATGTCGAACTTATTTAAGTTTTAAAAACTCTTTCATGTTTTCATACGAAAGCTTCGTTAATAAAAACGCTATTAAATGAATGAATATCTTTTGATTTATTTGATTTATTATGATCTACATAGCACAACAAGATACTAAATCTTATAAGTGACAGTGCTATGTTTACAATCAATAAGGTATAAAAAATTAACATTAATTAAATATAAAAAATTAGAAAAAAACAAAGTTAATTTATGGATATAAATATTAAATTAAATTAATAAGGTAAAGTATAAAGATAATAATAATAATAATAATAATAATAATAATAATAATAATAATAATAATAATAATAATAATAATAGCAATAATAATGATGATCTAAAAAATCACAAAATTTACAAATATGAGATAAAAATTTTAATTATGAAAATAATTTAAATAACTCCTTTTTGAACGCGTTTGCATTGCCCAGATTTTGGATGTTATTTGGTAAGGAATTTCAAAGACTAATGGTGTGTATAAAAAACTGTCGCTGAGACAGAAGAGTCCTGAATCGTTGCTGTATAATCCCCATAACCCGGTGGGATCTGTCAAACTTAATTCTGCAATATAAATACTTCGGCTGTTTCGTGTAAATTATTTTATGAAGTAGAAGGAGGCATCTAATTTTCAGGAGATTATCAAATTTGATACCAAGAATCAGGTAAGCGAAATGAGAAATGTGATCCCGACGCCCCTTAAGGAAAACATACCTGGCTATGTTATTGTACGCCAGGTTAAGTTTCTGGTTGTCAATATAACTGCAATTTGCGTATATCTCACATCCATATAAAAGTACCGGAATCAAGTACGTTTTAGCAAGTTGCATGCTAATGACAAAAGGAGTTGAATCTATGACAGCCCACAAATTTCGAAGCATGCCATAAATTCTACCAACAATGACACTTATATGGGTAGACCACGATAATTTGTCATTAAAGACAATACCCTAAAGGAATACTGTGGTGGGACACAACAGAATTTACGAACTGGTCATTAAGCTTGTCCACATCCACATCAATATCGGCCTTTGGACATTTTCGGCCTATTCCTATTTCACGAATTACATTCCATTTAGACTTGTTGTCCATAGCATTGGAAAACTTTCCGCCATAATACAATCTTTTTACAGTTTTTATGCTCCTGGTAACTTCCATCCGTGTGAATCTATGTAAAGCTTTTAAATCATCCGTCCTAAACCTCTTCCATCTCCTGTAAGCACTATCCCTCCTCTCAATTAGTGCTTTTATTTCCGCATTAAACCAGGGCTGTTGTTTAGGTTTGATGTGCTTGGTTTTGACAGGAACGCACCTGTCATAGAGCAAACGCACTCTGTCCTGAATAAACGATAATTGGTCATTCGCATTACCCAGTGTGTATACCTGGTCCCAAGATACGCTATCCAGTTCAATATTCAGAGTTGTATAATCAGTGTTTCCAAAATCACGATACGTAATATATTTGTCCACGGGACGAGTTACGGACAAATTATAATTAAGGAAGAGAAGGTTGGAGAAGCAGGAAGCAGAAATTTGGTCATATAACAGTACCCTGTCAATGAGATTTACATATATAAGGTCTATCAAGCTACTGGATGTTGAATATAAATGTGTAAGTGTTGACACATTTACAGGACTGAGGTGAAGTGAGAGCATTGGTCCAATAAGGGGATTATCAAGTAGAAGGTTATTGTTAAAGTCACCTACAATAACTATGCCGTCATATCGAATAGTAATATATTTTATTATTATTATATTTTGAATATTTTGGTTAAAAATTAAAAATTATAAAATATATTTATTAAATGAGAATTCATTAATGCTCATGGAAACTTGAACAATGAAAGTAATATTTAATTCTCGGAGCCATGACCATGAATTGTTTAATAAACCATGCATCCCAACTGCATATCGTTGGATAAACACCCCTTTTGTGAAACATCCTCTTACACTCGTATCCATAAAAGTTTATTCATTATTGTCTGCCTGAATATTTTCAAAACTTTTACTACCAGTTTATTATTATTTTTATGTGCTTCTGTTTTCAAATAGTAAATAATTGTGGTTGTTGCTGCTGATAAAAAAAGAGTCCAAAACAAACCATAATTCGTTTAAGAGGAAACAAAACTTGTTTCCAGTGTACCATATACCTTCTATGATGTTGGTTTAGATCAAGGTTTACCATTTCATAGCACAATTGTGCAGAGAGAACTCACACGCATTCTTGTGTTCTTTGTTCTAGTGGTCGATCAGACTGCGACAAGAGCACATGTGCGGCAGATGCTTTATCATTTTATTTCAGAATGACACTCAAAAAAATGTTATGTTAAAAATGTTCTATATCATTAGCTTTGTGGTTTTCATTTTTTTTTTTGTCGCATAGTATAATTTTTTTAAATGCTTTGGAACGCTCTCTTTTAATAAAAAATGGGATTTTAATTTTATTTATCTAAAAAACATGGCCTATTTTTTAATTTCGTTTTTATTAATCTAAAATTATTAAGCGAAAGATAGACAGCTTTACATATGTATGTTGATGAAATGAATATAAAAATATCGTATATTACTAACACTTTTCTATGGCTGTAAATAAATAAATTCTGTCAATTTATTTTCTCTCTCTTATTCACTAATTAACAAAAAAATTTTGGTTATATATTATTGTTACGAACGACCCTACTGCAATCATAAGGGCAGCCAATTAATTCTACTTGTTGGCCTTTGCATACGATTTCAGTAACTTCGTATAGAGATTTCATTGATAAGAACTGTTGGAATTTTTATTGTTTTTATTCTTAATTTCAAAAATATGTTTGAAATTTGAAAATATCTTCTACAAATTTTCTGTGCTTTTTCCACATAATTAACAAAGACACAGTTTTATGGTGACATTTAAATTATGGTTACAGTTAAATTAAAAAGTTTAATTCTGTAAAATTTGTATGATTTAAAAACTTATCAAATGTAGATAAAAAGGAGAAAAATCCAAAAAGTGTATAAAAACCTAAGAGCTTCGAATGTCGAAAATTTTAACTTTCAGACCGTCAGTCCATTCTGGAACTGACCTCCAAATTTGGTTCAATATCATGCGAAGAAGAAGAAGCTACCCACACCATGTCCCCTCCATCATGTTTAATTATTTTGAATGTATGTATATCAGGAATTCAGATGTTGGTTAACTATTGGTTAACTGGACGCCGTACTTACCGTTTACCATCTGATTCTCAGCAGTAAAATTTGGATTCATAACCCGATGAAATATTTTTTCAAAAACTCATCTGAATCTTGATGTATTATTTGGCAAAATCCTTTCTGGATTTATTTTGTTTTTAATGGGAAGTGTTTTTGCTGTGCAATACATCCACGAAAAGAAGTTTCATTAAGCCATCGCTAACTGCTAACTGAACTTTTAGTTGTTTAGAGCTTTTAAATGGGTCAGCCTTAGATGAATTTTGGATGCTGTTGGTACTTTAGTTGAGATTTCAAATGCATTAAAATATTTCATTATGAATTTTCCCTCCAGAGCAACCTAATATCTGGGGAATATCATTTACCATCTTCTCGGCTCCTCAGAGGTTGAGTAGTACTTGACCCTTTTCCTAAACCTTATGATTCATTTTTGTAAACATTATTTCTAATTTCCTTTAAAATACACTCACCAATAAATGTGTCAAAAGTAAACAAAATCCGATATGAAATAACAATATATACATAAGTAGTAAAATTGAAAATGTTATAATTATGTGTCCACTTTTTAAAGAAAATTGAATGAAATGGAATGATAAAGAAGGAATCAAGTGTAAACTTAATTTTCCAGTGAAAAGTACTGTTCATACATTAAGAAATCGTATAAAAAACCGTCCAAATATTTTAATTGTATGCCCACCTATGTACGTTGGATGCTTGGATGCATTAATATATCATTTTTTGATCCATTTGATTAAACTGCAGCACTGATATTAGAGTCAAATGTTCTCTTACTCATTGTTATGTGCTTAGACTTAAGCGGATTTACGCATTTTTAAATCACACATAATTGGCAATTACAACTTCAGTCAGGATTATGGACCCAGTTTCTCACACCATAATCGTAATTTTATACATGAGTGGCGGGACCGACAGATTAAAGTCGACTCTGAACGACAGATGTTTGAGAAACTTTTCATGGTAATTTTATTTACTCTGAGATCTTTTGCCAGAAATCTGCTGAGAGGAAGTCGCCGAAGAAATATTTTTTCATATTTCCGTTTTGATGTCTGACCTGAACCTTATATCTAATAAGCCAACACACTACCTTCTAGACTACGGCGACTTCATATTTATCGTGGTGTAATGATGAATTTTATCCAATTAGTAATTACATGTTACAATATTCGTAGCTAAAGTTTGTTTTGGACTTTTTAAGTTCAACTGAATATCATCTGCGCTTTCTGAAGTGCAAAAGTTGTTTTAACAAATCGTTAATACAAATAAAACTGGATACACAAAGAAATTCGATGTTTGAGCGCAATATGAATTGAGAATGGAAAATTGGGAAAATCAAATTTTGATTTACTTTATACCAAAAATTACAAAATGTTGTTGATCACAATGGCACATACTGTATCGGTCAAAATATCCCCAGTTTAAAAAAACGATTGTAATTTCTTTAATCAATATGCAATTAATAACAAATTAAAAAGCTATTATTACAACTTGCTGTTAACTAAAGGCAAGATCTTAACGGGCATATAAATTATTTTTCATTATTATAAGTGAACAATAAGGGAGAAGTGAGCATTAACATAAAGGGAGGATCATCCTATCCATAACTTTTAAAGTTAAGTTTATGTTTGAACTCGCCGTATTATATTATATATTATTTTCAATATGACAACTTAAAATATAAAGAAAATGAGTAAACATGAGCCTTTATTACAAATAGCTAAAAATGTTACTGTCATTATTATCACCATTATTATCCAATTCGTGTAGTAACAACGTCATGAAACCTATTAAGTGGTGCTGATTTAATTTGGTTTCTATTTACAGCGATCTCATGAAGCAAATAAATAAATGATTTCCAAACGAGATAAGTTTACAAAATTCTATAAATTTTTATTATTTTTATTACTATTATGATTGTAATTTTTTTTCATTTTTAACCAACGCCAAATAAAAAGAAATGTTTAAATTTTTCTTTTTCCCTGCCTTTGCTATTTTGTCACACTTACTCTTCTTCATCTCTTTAGCCATACATTCGTATGTTTGTCGTCAACTATTTCTTTTGCGGCCGACAACTTTAAATGGCAATTATCGCGTTGTGAGTTTCCAGCAAATTATCACGGAAAATGTAATAATGACGTGCGGAAACAAAAAACGCATCAAGTGCTTGTTCATTCTCGTTGTCTGCGTTGACCTCATCACATCTGCATTTAGTTTTGCTTGTAGCTCAGCGTGGAGCTAAATTTATATTGATTAGGATTGGTTAGAATCAGCGTTGTCAACTATTTATAAGCAAAAAGCGCCGTCCATCACATCAAAACGCGCTAAAAAGCGCTAAAAATTATATTCAAATACAAAAACTCAAATATTGGTATTAAAAACATTTTTTATTAAACATTACTACATATTTGGTATTACAATTCAGGTACAAATAGTAGATTTTACATTAAATTTTGTTTAAGCTTTACTACTTACATTTATGTAGTAATTTTTAAATTCAGGTACAAATGCTTTACTAATTCAATCTAATATCAAATATTATTTTAAAATAAAAAATGGTTTAAAATCAGAGAAGACTAACATTACTATTGATGATCAAAACATTACTTGTTCATCTTCCAGAAAAAAAATATCTTCATCCCCATCATTATCATTATCATGCTCAACTTCTGGCCATAATATTGTTTTTACATAATATTTTGATTTTTTATATGTAATATTTGAATTAATTTTTGAAGAAACATTTGATGGTATCAAATAGTCTTCACAACATGAATTTTTCATTTTGAGCCCATATTTTATATGAATTAATGAATTTACTGTATTCAGTGACATTCTATTTCTTATTTTTGTTTTGAAATAATTCATTACACTAAAAGATCTTTCCACTTCTGCATTAGAATATGGAAAGCTTAATAAATTAATAACAAATTTTGAAAGTTTAAGAAAAGGATTTTCATTTAATGAATTTTTATAACAGTGTACTTCTATCCAAAATGATTCAGTTTTATCTTTATTTTTCCACTCGCATAATTTTAAATTACTAAGGCAATTTTCCATTTCTTCAATTTCAGTTTTACAATCAATAAATTCTTTTATAAATTCTATAACATTTGTTGTGTCGTGAGAAAAAATATTGTCTATACTGAACAAAGATAATTTTTTTAAAATTTTAAAATTAGTTGGCAATTTTGCTCTGATTTCAAGGATTAGTGCTTTGGTAAATATTATTAAATTCTGTTTTATTAAATTTTTTTCACAACCTTCAATATTACACTCGTGACAAACTTTTTCAAAATTATATCCTAAATAGCAATATTCATTCAATACTGAGTCAATATCACCTTCCATATAATCGAAATCTTCCATAGGTATTATAATTTTGTTAGTTAAAACTTGCAACAATCTGTATAAATCATTAAAAAGTTTAGTTTGATCTGCACTTTGAGATTCAAAAGCTAAATTTACTTTTTGAACTTCACCTAAAACTGCTGCTAAATAAGTTATGTAAACTAAATTTTTTGAATCATTATACATATCTTTAAGATGAGATGTCTCAAATAAATTATCATTAACAATATTGAAGTGTGTTTTTAATTCTAACCACATTTTAAGTATTGTTTTAACAGCTCTTTCAATCGAAAGCCACCTAGTCGTTGCTGTCATAGGAATTTTTATTGGTCGTGCATTGTCGTTATTTATTAATTTATAAATTTTACTAAACTTTTTTTGTCTAACTGATGAGTTAGAAAACCAATTATGACTTTCTTTTACAATAAAGTTAATATTAGGAGGAAAATATTTTTCTGCTGCAGCACAAACCGCTAATTGCAGCGAATGACAAACACATCTAATTAATACAAGATTTTTTAAATTGTATTTGTCTTTAATTTTTTTGTAAAGTCCGTTATGTACACCGGTCATTACGGCGGCATTGTCTGTACCAATTGCTAAAAGTTTCATTAAATCTAAATTAAACAATTTTGTTAGTCGTTCCAAACCTTTTAACAGATCATCTGCTTTTCGACCTTCTACATCAATCAGCCCCAAAAATGTAGTTACAAACTGTTTATTATCAAAGCTGTAATATCGTATTACAACTCCTAATAGCTTTTCCACTGAAATATCGGTTCCTAAAAAATCCAAATAAATTTAAAAACATTTAAATAACGTATGTTTAATATTTATACCTTCATCTAATATTAAGCTAAAATGAGAATCACCTAGGTCTTCTACTAGGTTTTCCACAAAATGTGGTGCCAAAATATTTGTTATAATGCTAGTACATTTTGTACGATGTAAATTAAAATTTGCGGCTTTACTATCTTTAAAAGCAGAATTGCATAAAGCACCTAGGTGATTTGCTGATAAAAAGGGGCTGTGAACGGCAATATAAAGTGCAAGCATGGCCTGACTATTTTGTTTTTCTGTGGCATTTGTTGTAAATGAAAGCTCGGGTTGTCTTAATTCAGTTTCATTAAATGGTTTAATAGATTTTTGGTGCTTTGCAGTATTCATGTGTCTTACCAGGTCGGATCGTTTTGCATTTATCTGGCATTTACAATAAATACATATGGCCCGCGTATTGTCCTTAATTACTGGCTTCACCCATTTTTTAAAAAGTGGATCAGACTCCCACACTTTTCTGTATTTCTGCACATAACGCTCAGCCTAAATGGTTATTTTTAATTAATACATTTCTAAGAACAATTAAAAAATAATTACCATTTAATTTTGACGAGATGTAAATATAATTAAAAAGTCCTTAATTTTTAAGCCACAAATATTTATTTTAAGGTTGTGTAATTGTAGTAAATAATCCAATTTAAAGCAAATAATTTATTAGAAACACAGTAAAACCAAAAATGCCAAAATATTAATTGTAATTGAAAAAAATAGTTAGGTTTGTTGCAAAAAATTTATAAGAAACACAATACGAAAAAAAATTTAAAAGTTCGTTTGAAATTTTTAAATAAACAGTTGCAACTAAAAGTACAAAAAATGTATACACAAGTGTATGCAAGATCGCAGTTGGCCACAGTTCGTTTTTTTAAAATGAACTTTAGTATGATATATCTGTCAAGCTCTAACTTAAAAAAAAACAAAGTAAAAAATCATCTCTCATCAACGAGTTGATATTAGGCGCATTTCTTATTAGTTGCAAAAAAAGTATGAAACATGTTGCTAATCTGCAAATCAAAAACCAAATAAATAAAAACGCGCTAATTTGGCGCCTTTTTTCAAAAAAGCGCTAAGAAGAAAAAATGCGACTTTTGGGTTGTTAAAAGGCGCTAAATCTAGCGCGAAAAGAGCTAAATTGGCAACGCTGGTTAGAATATTCAGTAGAGCCGTAAGGTAGCGATGTTTGTGTTCGATAATGTCTGTGATTTTAATAAGGGAATCCTTGTTTGAATAACTTCAAATTTTCTGTGTTTGGCGAAATATATAAAAGTATTCAGCAAAGAGCTTTTACGTTGTCTATTTTTATCATCGTAAAATTTTTTTACACAATACATATACATGCATATGTATGTGTACAGTGGCTCACAACTTATTTCATCAAGCACACTTAAAAAATTAAACTCATATAATTTCGAAAAGAAACAAGGTATAAAAAAAATTCAATATAAGTTTATAGAATATATTCAAGAATTAAAACAGTTTTATTCAGGCTGTATTTAAACGTAGTTTAGGGGTTTTTGTTACATTATTTGAGTTCCCAAATGCATTAAAATGTTTCATTACATTATCAATTTTTTCTCTACATAAACCAATTAACTGGGAAATTTCATTTACCGTCTTCTTGGTTTGTCGAAAATTGAGTATTACTTTCATATCATCTTTGGAACAACTTGGCCCTTTTCACGAACCTTTGGATTAATTTTTGTACACATTTATTCCGATATCATTTAAAAAACATTAAAATGGATATTAAAAATGAATTGGGTAAAGGAACAAAACTATAAAATAACAAAAATAACTTTTATTTTTATCTTAAATTTCCGTCGTACTTTTTAATATCGGGTATTTTTCCCAACAGTTACACAAGCTTAAAGCTAAACAAAATAAAGTCATACATCTGCGGTCTCAAGCAATAACATCTTAAGTTTATTTTTTTATTTATTTTTTAATTGCAATACATTTACAAATTATATCATATTTATTATGAACTGAGTAACTTAGACCATATGCTCGGTGTAGTGTAACAGACCAGAACCTCTGGTAGAAATCGTACCCACGAAACTCACGCTAATAGTCTAGAACGCTACTCACTTAACCACCATGGCACCCAACAACTGAAGTTGAAAATGACACTTTCGAAAAAAATCATTTTTGTATAGAAATCTTTCTGAAAAAGATGAGACAGTGGGCAATTTCGTGTCAAGTGACTCAATTTTTAAAATCGATGTCTTCCAATTTGGATGCACCAAGGTTAGTACTATTGGATAGCAGGCCAGACACAAATTTTCAGCCCTATCAGTCAGGAACTGCCGGAGTTAGAGGGGTTCAAACTTGGGCATTTTGGTCATACAGGGTTTTTTTTTAATGTGTGTAAATTTTCACCTATTGGTCCTAGCAAAAATTTTCCAAAAAAAAATTTTTTTTTAAATTATTTTTTTTTTATTTTTTTCAAAATGGTCCCTTTTTTTGCTAAAAAGAAAGCTTATATCCTTTAAGGCCTTTATAATCGCCAAATGAGGTGCGAGTGGTATATCTATCAAAAAAATTATTTTTTAACTCAAGAATAAGATTTTTCAATATTATACTACCTAAATGATCTTAAAAAAAGTATTTATTTGTATTCTAAGGACATTCGGAAATTAGTTTTTTATAAACAGTGTTAAAGTTTGGACGTGCGTTATTTACTAATTACTTACATAATTAATCTTCACAATGGCTTCCGCTTCCAAAAAGGAAATGTTGACTTCTTTTTTTTGTAATCCCTTAAACAAAAGGAAGCACAGATCATCAGATATACGAAATATTTCCCACAACTTATTGAAAAAATTCCCAACGCTTTCAAAACGTTTGCTAATTTGTTGATCGTGCAGGAAAATGATGGAAAAGTTGGACACATTACCGGTTATTCCAGATGAGAACAAAATCAATTCTGAAAATGATGACAGTTCTGCAGGAGATGATGGTTGTTATAACTTTTCAGTTGAACCTATAACCTGTCAAGTTTATGCAGTAGAAGTTTTTAAACAAATAAAAAAGAAGTACAAAACGCCACAGAGTGGATCTGAAAAAATTCAACTTCTTACTCTTGCCTCATCGTCATGGAGTTGTTCAAAAATAATGACTGAGTTTGGAACGTCTCAACGAAAAGCAAGAATTGCTAAAAACTTGGTTGCTGAGCATTAGAAACATCCCAGAGAACCATCCTCTTCTGCATTTGGACTTTCTGGCCATCGATTCGAATATACACCCAGTCTTTCATTCCTGGCATCATTCGACTCATATCATCTCGCTGATAAAACTTGAGTTACTAGAGCTTCAGTTTCGCACGCTAAAGTTTTTCCCTACTTCTCGTTTGGAAGTGTGTGAATCCCATGCTCAGCTCATGTCTGTCCTACTATCCAATAGTACTAACCTTGGTGCAAATTTGATCCAAATCGGAAGACATAGATTTTAAAAATTGGATCACTTGACACGAAATTGCCCAAATATTTTATTGCAAAATTAAATTAACTTATACTGGCAAGCCTAAGATCAAATGGTTAAATATACCGTTCCTAGCAGTCATTTTTCGTGTGTCTATATCCATGAATTTTACTATCTGACTATCTTCATACAAGATAGTTTTCCATGAACTTTAAAAAAATAATTGCTTAAAACATTTAGAATTTCTTAGAAATTTCATGCTTGTTTACTTGTTCGCATGCAATTCGATACGGAATGAAAATAAGATGTACAACAAAAACTGCGACAAAAAGGATTAACAACTACTCCGCCAAAAGCAATATTAATAGAAAATTGCACTCAAAGGCCCTTTACCCCTTATCTAACCACCATTAGAAACTACAAAATATATTCGATGGTACATCAGGATCAACATATTCACAAAGTTGGGCATGAAATTGAATCTGAAGGCTTTAAAAAGGAAAGGGATTAAATGAAAGCAAATTCTAGAAAACAGACAAAAACAAACATTTGATTAGTAGTTGGGGAGACGAAACCAAGCCTTTTAAATATTGCTTTACTACATGTCCCAAAGAGCCAACAATCACTCACCATTAATATCATCACAATCTTAAACTTTCCTCCACAAATTTCCTCTTCCTTTTTTTGCTGTTCATTATCTAAATAATACGAAATATTGAATGTGTTGGTTTTATAATGGCAGTGGTGGCACCAACGAATGAACTCTTTAGTATGTATAGCTACTATAGGCATGTTTTAATTATTTTACTTTGTTATTCATTTCTAAATTTTCAGATATTTGTATGTAAGTTTTAGACTTTTGACAATAACGTTTACATATAAGTTCGTAGGTAACTAATGTAATATCTCTCATGAGCTGTAGCTACTATTTAGTAAACAATGTTTATAAATATCTGTCCCAACTATTCTAATCCAACTGTTCAATCACAGAAATGGCGTAAAAAGATCATCAGTTAAACCAAGAGTTAGTTTTAGTTTGAAGGATCAATGTGCCGTTATAAAAACATGAAGAATCTTAAGATGTGTCACTTGGAACTGCCATATTCTTGACATCCCCCTGAAAGTGGAAATGTTACAATACCAAGCGAGTATTTTTTTGGAAGGTGTGGCTGCATCTCTCCGAAGGCGGGTTACATCTCGGATTTGATTCCAGGAATTTTAGCCACTAGAATACCGTTATAATTTTCCGTAGAGAATGCCGTTCACATTCACTGCAATTTCAGTCTCACCTTCAAAAAATTAAGGCCCAACCACGCCGCCACACCGAAATCTGCACTAGACAGGTCCTCTGTGTGTCATGAGAATGTTCTGATTACCAAATCCGTGACTTTTTTTTTTCGCTAAACCATTCAGGTGGAAAAGGGATGCATCGATTACTTTGCTTCATAACCCATTGAACGAATTGCTTGGGCTGCTGATTTGAGCTCCATATTTACCTGAGTTTTGTATAGCTGGTGTTTACGAATTGATGTATTCGGGTTTTCTTTTTGTTTTAGTGTGACCTACTAGTACGTTGATGCGAAGGAATTTTTCTGTCTTTAACCGGCCTAGTTTTTTAATAATCTGAGTAAACAATCGAATGTGGCAGCTGCTAATTTTGTGAGTTGACTTATTAGCACAAAAAAATAACACCAAATATAAAAATTGACTTATAATTTCTTTTCTCTCTGTACTATTTACTTCTTGTTGTTTTTGTTTCCATTACACAATTTTGTTACATACTGTATCTTTACATTGTATCATTACATATTTGTTTATATCATGATAGACTTTTGTGTTGTACCGTTATTTATAGCAAGATCAGTGATTATCACGTGATTGTTATATAGAGTACAATTCTTAGCAATAGACATATATATATCTATCCCTCTCTATCTGCAAGTAAATTTAAAAGAAAATTTTAAATATTAATTATTTTTAAATATGAGTATAAAAAGTGGAAAGTAAAATAGTGAAACAATGAAATTATAATTGTAGATCATTTAATTATCATGCTGAAATATTATCAAATCATCTATCTTGGGAAAATTTATGGTTTATGTCTTCCACAAAACATGGGCCAAACATAACTGGACTCAACTTTACCGTCCAAAGGAGTTGCTAGAAGCTCATGGATTTCACAATAATCACGTGATCTTTTCTTTTCAAATTTTATTTATAAAAATTTCTAATAAGTTTTCTTAGTTTTAACAGAATTTCTAACATTCAAAATTTTATTTAGATCTTAAATTTATTTAAATCTTTAATTATTATAAAGAATGTAAATCCTATTTAAGCTGTATTAAAATCATTATCATTTGTTTCAAACCTAACCTAAAGCCAAAATGTTCAATTTATGGATCAACTATAACCTATTTAAAATTAAAACTTGAAAATGATCGAATTAAAATAAAATATTAATTAAATATGTAAATACTATCAAATATCTATATAATGAATTGTTTTTAATTTTAAATTCTTTTGAACTTTCTAACCTTTTTTTTTATAATTATTTGCATGAAATACAAATTTTATTAATTATTTTCACTAACATTTTGCTTTAAGTGTATTTTTTTAAGTATATTTTGCTAAATCCTTGCATTTGTAAGGTATATGAATAATCTTTACTAATGATCCTTGAAACAGAATTTCGAAAACACCAACAACACACATTGACAATGATCTGTAAGTGATGATTATACAAATTTCATTCATATTTCTCTCTTTAAATTTTACTATTTCATGTAGTAATATAATATAGTCGGTCCGATTCAGTTTTGTTCCCCTGTCCGAATTTATTGTTTTGTTATGTTCTTTATTTCTCAATCATAATGCATTTGAATTTAAGAGTTAATAACTTTAATTTGCTATTTACACTTGCCTATGATTAATGTTAATTTCCTTTTTTTCTATTTTATTATAATAAAATTATCTGCTTATATTCTATGAATATGAAACATTAAATTATTTAATAGTTAAGGATAACCTTCACCAAGATGTGTGCATATAAGTAGCCTTTGTATTTTCTTTATGGGACAGATCTAAAACTATGGATATTCTATCTGTCATTGGTGTTCCGATAATCGAGGGATGGGAAAAGTGTACTCTACGTTGGCATCTTCATCTCGCCATAGAAAATATTTTAAATATTTTGAAAATATTTTATTCTTTTATTTACTTTTTTGCTTTATTTTTGAACACTCTGATGACATGTGGAGTGTGTTATATGTATGTTAATGCGGCAAATCGGGTTGAGAACCAACGAAACTTAGTGTAGAGCTACCAGGTAAACAGAATTTATGTCTCTTAACTTCTGTATTTGAAATTTATACATATGGTATATCGGACTACAAGGGTCTGATATTAAATATGTATATGGCATATAGGTGGTACAACGGTTAATAAATAGGTCCGCATTATGTGACGTGGGGACACATGTTTATTTTAATTTTATTTTTAACTTATAATCAAAATCTGAATGTTAAATTTTAAATATTTTAAAGACTTTTAATTTACTTCTAAATATTTAGACAAACCGAATTATGGATAACAAAGCAGCCAGGATTACAACAAAAATTTTGATTAAATGTTGTGTACGAATTAATATTAGTCTGACTGTAAATGGCTCATATGGGTCTCCGATTATCTCAACAAATTTATATCCACCGTCGTAGTTGTCTTTCAGTAAAACATTTTCACTATTATTTCGAAAATAATGAAAGAAAAACACAGAAACGTGGATTGTGAACGAGTCAGCCATTCACATGTCCTGCTAGACAGTCAGTCGGTATGTTGTTGCTTGAGTCAGATTTTTCGTATGTTCTCTTTGATGATGTAAAGGTTTGAAAGTCAAATCAGTTGCCAAGCAACACAGCATGGGATGAAAAAATGTGTGTCTATTTTATATAAAACAGAAACAATAGCTATGACAACATAAAATACATGCTTAAACATACGGTATACATACTTTACAGATTACATACTTAACGGATGTCTTCAATCAGTTTCTTTTAGCCTTTATGTATTGATGCACATTAGAAAAAAGAATCGTAAAATATATCGATGTATTCTCTGCATTGATGTATTATGTAACACAATGGAAGTCATAACACAGAAAATACTTATTGCTGTGTAGTGGATCACCGCAACCTGACAATTTATTCTCCTGCCATCAATCTACAGAGGGTATCTCCGCAGTCCATATAGGCTGTTCTTCCAATACCTTAAAAAAATTTAGAATGTTGTTCGTGCAACTCCTTGCTTATTACTTGACAAGCACACAAGTGTTTCCTTCAGAGATGCATTAACCATTGTCCTCATTATGGACTCTATATATTGGGCTTGAATCTATATACATTTTAAAACAAGTATTCTTACGCGAATTGCTATTTCTCGATAGTAGGATGCATAATTACCCAAAGAAATTTAAATTTTCCTAAACCCGCTTGACTTGAGAATAGTTACTGCTTCTCTTACTAACCCGCAGAAAGATTCTGGCTTCATCAGAGGCGTGGAAACTATTATTCATGAAATCTGATCTGACTGCTCATTGCCGCATTTTCCACGTGACCTGGGCCAAACTTTTATTGCTGATTTAGCTTTCCGTTATTATTTCGAGTCAACCTAATAGAAAATGGGGGCATTAATGGCGGCGTTACTTTCAATTACTATTGCCATGTCCTGTCCTCTGTACTGCCTTTTCAATTTTATTGAGTACATCTTTCTATGTCGTAAACTTTTACTTGGGACTAAGTCGCGAGTTTCACCTTGGGCTCTGGCTACTTCACTTTAAAGCCCAATATTGTCGTTTCTGTACCACAATATTTCTTTGACCCATTTGTATACATTGTCGATTTCAAAAACTTGCATGTAGCAAACAAGTTATTACTTTCACTCATTCGATGCGTTGCATTTACCAAAATCATAGAGTTTGCTAGTACTGTCGAGGGGACAGTTAAAGGGGATACTCTCAGCCATTCAATTTGTCAGGTGACAATGTTTCGTAATTTATTTTGCATAGGACTTGTCACAAGCCCGTAACTGATCCAATATCCCTGAGTTGCTTTCAAGAATGTATTTACAAAACTTTTTACTATAAAAGTCATCTACCACTTAAAATATAAAGGATTACTTAACGAAGTGTAAAATTCTTCTCCGATGTATTTGCAATCAGCGAAAGAATGTACCAATTGTTTTCTTGTAATGTGAGATCATTCGTTGCTTGACACGTCACGAAACGGTGATATTCGTAGAAATTTATGTTAAATGAATGCATGGCAAAATCAACGATTATAGTAATGTTAAGGCAACGTAAACGCTGTCATTAAGTTCTCTGAAGAAAGATCAGATACGAAGCTCAACGAGGAAATATAATAAAAGGCACTGGTTGAAGCAAGCGATGAGCCACTGTAGGGAAATTTTGTTTACTTAATAATTTATTCATATGTAAATGTTTTTAAATGTATGAGCATACGGAACCAAATGAGATTCTTCGTTAGGCAGCGGAAATGTTGTGTCATATGGTTTGTGTTCTTGTGGTTCCGTTTTTTTTTTTTTTTTTTTTTTTTTTTAATGATGTGAGTGTATTTGATTTGATTTTTTTATGACATTCGCAGTTCATATAAATAACGGCATTTTATTAAATATCTTTTAGAAATTTGATGTTTTACACGTTTTTTATGCTTTTATTTTGAATATTTTAAAGTTTGAATTACCATTGAACATAAAAGTATATGCACGTTAATGTATGTATATTTATATTGTATTACATTTTATACAATCAATTTGCTACACAATGTTTTGACAATGTTTTCTCTTCCAGTGATTAAGTAAAATATGCAATAATGAACTTGTCATTATTCAAATAATGAATTTATAAAATTGTTTTAATTTTGAAAATTATGTCTACAGTTTCGTGGAGTATAGATGACGATAGTCATAACAATATTTCAAAAAAATTTAACATTTTGCAATTAACGTAAACAGATTCATTAGATAGGCGTTTAGAATTGCCAAACTTTCTGAAAGCCAATATCTCAGATATCGGCTTCTGAAACGAAACCAAAGTGAACAGGAAACATAAATTATTTTTTGATAAATCTAATAATGGTGAGAAAAAAACAGAATAAACGTAAAATGTGAAGGCACAACAGCTATCCTAGCAAAAAAGTAAATAGGATATGAAATAGATACATACATATTAATCGGGGTTGTTATGGATTCTGATTTCTGAAAGACATTTTTCTTTTTTTAAAATAATATTCCATTCGACTGACAGCTGCCAGAATTAAAATATTGTTTTGTTTTATGTTTTTTTATTTTAACACAAAACCTACCATAAGAGATTAAATTAAGTTTTTTATCAGAATTTCTTGGAAATAATATTATCACGTTGCCATTTGCCTTTACGACTTTTATTAAAAGACTCATCGAATCTATTTGTCAAGATGTACCCGCTTTTGTAAATTTTTTTTACCACGAAGTATATGTAATATGCCCTAACTATTGCAAGTGGACATTTGATCCAGCCAAAGACCCTGCATTTTGATTTGTATTACATGTAATACTAAACCGCTGTATTGAAAATTTTTAACATTTATTGAAATATTTCACTACAATGTGCTATATTTGTTGTTGGCTGACGGATGAATAGCTAGTTTAACTCTATTCCAAATGAATATACAGTAAAAATTTCAAGTTTAATGTAAATTTGTGAATTAAAAATTTTTATTTCCACATTCTTTTCCCCTAAATGTCGAAATATTCATTAGAAATTTTAAGTTCCTATTATATTCGGAATACAGTGGAGAGAAACTATCTGAAAGTGAAGTGGATAACATTGAACAGCATAGTGAATCATTTGACCGACGGACGAATGTGAGTTATTTGGTAAAGAAAGTGAAGTCGAAATTTTTTTGAATATACATACGAAAAGAACAAAAAAAACGACCATTATCGAGTTTAGAAAGTACAAGTGATGTGCCAAACCGATGTACTGAAATTGGGGCTGGTGGTACAATTTATTTTTAAGTTTTTAAATATTTCTGAAGACATTACTTTAATAGAATTGTTTCCTTTTGAAGAGTTATTAATATCGTTTTAGGTTCTGTTAGGATGTACTATACATTTTCATGCATTTACTGTTTGTTTGTGTGTAATTTTTGTTTAGGTGTGTGATTAAGATAAATTCGATTATTTTGTTAAAATAATTAATCAAAATCAAAATTAAATTATTTCACAGACCTTCAAAATTTCAAAAAGGAAAATCAGAATCTTTTCTTTAACGGTTTCTGGTACGCCATCATCGAATGCTCCATCACTTTAAATTTTTGCAATATCCTAACCTAAATGTACAATAAAAATGGTATCTGCTTATATTCGAATGCGTATTTCTTCACGAATTAATTTTTAATCTTCTAAAATCTCTCTTTACAGGATCTAAAAGTAATTATCTTGCCCTTCATAATCTATTTTGAATTATTGCGATGTCTTTTTTGTCTCGGAGATATCGTTAATCTTCGTAGTCTAGTAAGTAGTATGTTGGCTTATTAGACGTTATCCCAGGATTCAAATCCCAGATCAGACATCTACAACAAAAGGAAATATGAAAAATATTTCTGCGGCGACTACCTCTCACCAGATTTCGGGTAATAACTCTGAGAGTAAATAAAACTGCCGTAAAAGGGTTCTCAAAAATTTGTCATTCATAATCGACTTAAACTCTAGGTCCCGCCACTCATATATAAAAAATTAACACACTATAAAAGTGGTGTGAGAAGCTAGGTCGTAATCCTAACTGAAGTGTTCTAATGACGGATAATGTACGTAAATTATAATATTTGTTTTGACCAGATTTATTTTCTGGAAAGGGTAAATAACCAATTGTCCTTATACCTGTTAAAAATAAAGTTGTCAAATGGAAGTAGCAATCTTGATTTAGAACTTAAATAAAAGCACTAATTAATAAGCATTGGACGTGTTTAGAATAGCATGCTTTTAGATCCGAAAGCTCTTCACATATCCGGATGTTTACCAAAAGTTTTAAAATCTCGACTCGCTATATACCGTTTTTAATTCTTCTAGGACATACCCTGGCTTATAATACGATTAATCATAAACTTCTACCAAAAAGGCTCTAAAAACTGCATGTAGTGTTGCTTATTCTATAAGAGATTTCAAATAGTTCGTCTAAATGGCAACATTTCAAATTCGCTAATCGCTAAATGTTAACAGAGGTGTCCCTTAGGGGTCAATATTAGGGTCTAATGATACCAAAAAATTGATAGTGGACTTCAGCTGATGGACTATATATTTATATATGTATTTAACCTTCTAAGTGAACGATACTGTCAGAGGTCGTTATATACATATGTACATTAGGGTGGCCCCGTTTGTATGGAGAAAAAATAAGGTATAGATGTTCCCAACTAAAATGAAAGTTTGATTCATTCTAAGACTACGCTTCTCAATTTTTTCGTCCTGGGGTCAATATTTGATGAGCTGAATCAAAGGGTAAAAAGGTCCTTTTTGAGGTTTTTTGGATTTTTTTCATATTTCTTCCAAAGGAACTATATATAAATTTGGTATCATATGAAAGGTCTTCAAGAGGCGCTTTCAATAGGTTATCAGAAATTTAAAAAAAAATTTTTGAAAATTCAAAAATTTTGATAATTTCGGACAAAATTTTTGTTTATTTTAATTTTTTCATAGAAATTACTTAACTAAATTTCTTGATTATAAAGACCATGTAATTTAACCAAAATGGTTTTTTCTGTTTTTCAAAATTCAATCTAGTTCAATTTATATTAAAATTTTTAAACATAATTTCTTCTCTATCTGACAACCTCTGTTAACTCAATTCATATATGTAATGGGCATCAAAATAACGCATAAAGCTTTCTATTGATGTATAATTTCTTATACTTTTATTTTGTTATACAACGAATATTTCAATTTAAACCAAAACATTTGCGATACATCACGCTATAATATAATTTTCTTGTTATTCCTTAAGAATGTGGTTGTTTAAGCAGCAAATGAAAAACGATTTATTACATATATTTTTACATTGTATTAGTATATTATTTGCTTAATGATAAATATTGGTTAATAGTTCTAACTAATAAATATAAATGCATAGAAAATATTTTAATATTAACATAATTTTTTTCATATACATTTATTAACAAATGCGTTTACATGAGTTTATTCTGTTAGCAATATGAGAAGGTCGATTTTTTCCGATTACTGAAAGCATGAATTGACTGACAAAATGTACAAATCGTTCTGTATTTTGTGCGATTCTTGAGAAACTTTTCGTGGCAATTGTACTCTCAGAGTTTTTGGCAGAAATTTGCTGAGAGGAAGTCACCGAAGAAATTTTTTTTCATATTTTCGTTTTTGATGCCTGAACCTAGGTTTTGAACCGTGGCCTTACGTCTAATAAGCCAACACACTATCTACTAGACTATGGCGACTTTAGAGGTTGTTGCCTTCGCATATTACATCCTTCGATTTGAGACCAGTCTCTCTTTATATTACAAAAATTTTGGTTGTGGGGTAGGTCAGTAGGGCGCACTTACAATAAGACGACTTTAGGTGCTTTCTTCTTACCTCATACAGACGAATCAAATATCACATAAATTTGTTAAGGCTTGGCAGCTCATTTAATTTGGAAACATTTTCATAAGTTTTGAGTTTTATTTTCAAATCAGCTATATTTGGAGCTTGATATAAAACAGATTTATTAAGTTTACCGTCTGTTATACCTTCAATGATATATTTAATGACACTTTCTTTATTTAATCTGACGAACTAATTTCTATCAAACTATGAAGTTATTCAACATATGAGGAATTCTATTGCCGTATACCTTACTCTAAGCTCTTTTATAAACGCGACCTTAAAAGATGGCCAGTTTCGAATTGTGCTTTGTCCCCGAAAATATATTCTAGCTACACCCGTAAGTAATTGTAGAACGTAGACATACATACATATATCTGCAGTTCATTCCAGTCTGCCGTAAACTCATAGTCTTCAACCAGGTTGTAATAACTTGTTGTCTTTCGTCTGAGAATTTCGACAAACTGTTCTCCACGTCTCTTAAGGCAAAAGAAACAGAAAAATAGAAATTTCTACCACTACCTATTGCCTAGCAACAGAAGACTTTTCGTCAAATTACAAATTGAAGACATTATACAAAAAAATAATTTAAAAAATGTTAATTACGGTTCTTATAAGAATAATAATAAAGAAAATGAAAATTAGAATGACGTTTATATATGTATATGAATGAATATTTAAATGAAAATAGAAATATTTCAAATACATATTAATTTTAAATTGTTTGACACTTTTTCTATTCTTTTCAAATTATTTTTAAACAAAATTTTTGTATTTAGTTAATATAAGCACAAATTGAGCTTATCAAACAATTTTACTTTATTTAAATCTGGTAATCATCGCCTGCTTGATGTACGGAGACTAATTTGAGGCGGTGTAATTTTAAGTGTAAAACTTAGTTTAATTTCTTTTGTTACTTGAATATATAATTTTTGAGAATTTTTATTTTTTTTTGTTAATTAATATAAAAATTAAATAAAATAACGGGATTGTATAGAAAATATTAAAGTTTCGTTGTAAGAGAAATTTGAACATTTTCAAATACCTACCAAGTCGCCACTCTGTAGCGGGTAACATATCTTTTTTAGGCAGGACAAAATCATTTTGCTTCAAGTTTTTCTTTACCCATTTTCCATTTATTTCTATGCTGGAACTCTATATTCGCTTTTCCAAAGAAAAGCAAATGATTGTTGTAGGACTTAATGCCGATCCCAGCGTTTCTGTAAGGATATGTTCTCCAGAGGATTTATTAGTCTCTCCTGACACACCATGTGTTCCTTCACCTTTTTAACAAGTTTCTGGACATATGTTTGGCCACCGAAAACTCATTAACATCTGGTAATTTGTGTCAGTAAGTTGGTTATCCACTCAATATAACTTCTAAACCCAAACAAGTGTCCACCTCTTGGTGTAACAAATCAGGCTCCGCAGAATTGTAGTTGCCGTCTGATGGTTTTGCTCTTCCAGCTTCAATATACGATACAAGGTGATGTTGGTTTTGTAACTCTATAGTAAGATGTGTGTATTTAAACAATGTCTAAACCAAAATTAAATGACAAATAAAGAACAAAACTGAAAATATTATACAAAATTTTTTATGAGGAATTATCAAAAAAAGATTCTACCTTACGTTCTCGTTCCACATCTGCTGTAGTAACACTTTTCTTATGCGTGCTCTTGTATATAATCTGTTTGTATCTATTTTTTGTTTTTTTTTTCTTGTTAAGGAGACGAATGAGTTATGTTCGAAAATTGAGAATTAGAAATGTGGTTAAATTGCTGCTGTTGTTATGAACGTAAATTTTGGTTGTGTCAGTTTCGTGTTTGCAATTGAAATGAAGTACAATTCTCGTTTACTAGACAGATGTTGGATATTTTGTTGTAGAAATTCGAAAACTATTTTTACGATGACGATGAATTTGAAAGAAATGTATCTGTAAGCAACAACTGGGAAAGGAAAAATGGATGAAATTGTATGTTGTTTTAGGTATATCAAAAAAATCCAATTACAAAAGAGTTTAATGTTCCCTTTCGATTTGTGCTATCTGCTCACTTAATTTGGAAAAAATATTGAAAATAAAGTGGTACACCAACAGGCTTTCATCAAATATTTACAGAATCTTTGAAAGTTTTAAAATTTTACCTTTTTAGTAGCCACTGCACTCTCAGTGATCATCCTTAACCCTATTCCTACTGACAGAAAAATGTAACAAATCTTACTAACATGAGCCTCTAAGGCTCGTATATAAAAACTGGGGGTTTCATCTTACGAAAAAAACAAAAAAACGTTTTAGCATCCTTTTTATACATAACAAACATTTTCACTCCGTACAAAATATATACGGAATTAATGTTTTTAACTCATATTTTCAAATATTCGAATAAATTGATTTATAATTTAAATAAAAAGGAATTTCCCAACGTTAAAGTAAGCTGACCAGAGAGATCATCTTTTGCACATAAAAGGATACTTTGTGCATGAAAGATAAGCATCTTTATAAATAGAAATGCCTTATAAATATATGATGAAGGACATATTTAATCAAAAACTTTCAAAATATAAGAACTACTTTATATGTGCCTCTGAGGCTCGTGTCGGTAGTTAACGTAACATTTTTATATTTCAATCACTAACAGGCGGAAATATTTAAAAATTCTAAATTTTTTTCAATGAATTTTCTGCAATATATGTAAAATAAAAGTAATGAAGTATGGTTGCTGTCTGTTAAATATGTCTTTCGTTATATGATTTAATCATCAAAATGAGCATTACAGGCTCGTGTTAGTAAGATAGGGTTAACTTAGTTTATCAAATGCTGCAAACATAAATTGCAAATTAATGATGAATAATAAGAGCTGAAACATTTCCTATTTTAAAATGCCTGCAACAAAAATGATTATATCCACGCATTCACAAACGGATGTTTGGGAAAAAGGGAAATGTAAGAAAAAAGGTTTTTCCATCAAAATTGCAATTTTTGTATCCTTTTAAAGGTTTTTATCTAATTCACGCTCATATGGACCACAAACGCTTTAATTTTGCCAACAAAAATTATGTGTATGCGGAGTGACAATGTGTAAGTGTCCTTTTTTAATTTTTATAAATTCACACATCCCGCACAATGCTGTCAGCTTTGGTTGTGAAATGCACCTCCAATGGATTATTTTACAATATTGAGAATCTCTAAAGGAATTACATAGTGCAATACCATGAATATCTTTTAAAAGCAAATATAAATCCATGCAGCATTTGTTTTGTCTTTCAGTACCCCTTTAGGACCATAAAAACAACTCCGAGTATTTAGTGTAGTGTTGGGAAAACTTGCTAATTGTTAATTCCTACCTCTTTACTGGCTAGATAGCGGCACTACCTGATGTTTCAATGATGTTTTCTTTTTTTCCATTTCCAGGTGAAGAAGCGCCTTCTCAGATGGATTGCATTGTAGTTGCTTTGGATTGAAGCCGCTTAATTTGAAATTCGAAAGATATGATGAACGGTTTTTTCCAACTCCATTGGGATTCGAACATAGGCAACATCTGCGTATTTCATCATTATTTAGATACTTTTTTAAATTGTTAAAATATCCACAATTACTAAAAAAAAGTTATTGGTTCGATTGCGGAAAGCAATTGGATCTCAGTTGGAAACAGAATGTGTAATTTTTAATTATACAAGGCAGTAGTTTTATCAAGTATTGCAAGAAATCTGGAATACTAAAATCTTCTTCGGTCTTCGGAGAAGCATAAATCTAAACATGAAAAACATGTAAACACGTAAAGCTCAATATTATTGGCCCAACAGAGAACGTAGATGCATTCAAAACAAAATAAAAATGTTCCGCAATAAAATAAATGTCTATAGCATGAGCGGACGATCATCACAAGTAGTAACTTTGTCTCGTATGGAATAGGCTGCAGAGGAAATTTTTCAATTTGAGCATATCATTAGCCCTGCAGGAAATCTTATTTTCACGTATTTTAAAAATAATGAGAAAGTCCCAATTTATTGCACATAAATACATACATACATATATTTTTAAATTTATTTGTTTACATTTTCATTTGCATAATTTCGTTACCATTATGCAACTGAGATATTTTGCTATACGTAATAATAATTTATTTGCCAGTTGTATTGTTCATTGTTATATTCAATTACCGTCTGTAATAATTTGATCTCCCACTATGCTGAAAACATTAATTTAGAAACATTACATCGCATAAACAAAATCGTCACAAGCTCTTTTACAGCAGATGCGTTTTTGTTTTTGTGCACAGATCAGTACAGTATTTAACAGTTTCGCCATTAAGGCGGAGCTTTGGAAATAAAATTCTGAAAATTTCTTGTGAGCGACTTTGAGGCTGTTGATTCAGAATTAAAGTCAAATTATTCCTGATTGCCAGGCAATATCCAATAAATAAATAAAATTTAAAACAATAAATATAATTTAATAAAAAAAATATTTGGTAATTTAATAATACTTTCGCGTTTTACACAGGGATAAACCTCACGCTTTTTTTAAGTAATAAAATTGTGTATTTGAAATCGACATGGATTACTCATATACGAAAATTTTTGTAAATTGTGGTCGAACTTGCCCTACAGAAGCAGTCTTGCTTTTGAAATCTTATTGTAATAATGTGCTAAGAGCTATTGTCACTTATAAAACTCATTAAAGAAGTTCGAGATGATCTGAGAAAATTTAGAGAATATATTTTTTAACGAAACACTATTTTCTCATCACGTTCTCTCAACTGATTTCAATCCACTTCTTCTAGATCAGTAATTCAGTAATAAAATGTGATCCATAAAATAATGGTCCAGTGTAATACAAAGTATGGTCACATATCCTGCATTCGCTTCTACTCGCCACACATACTATAAATATATCCGAGTGACCCCATAATTAAGTGGATCCAAAGTGTCATTATAATTTTGTCTATTGAATCGCAATTCCAAAGCATCGTGTGTTTCATTTTAGCTTAGTCTTGTAACTTAGTGTATACCGAACAGCCTCGAATTGTTCATGAAAAAACCTTTGAAAAACCGTTCCTTTTGAATTCCCCTGTTCTCTGTCAAAATGTTAACTTTGGTCTTTTGGCTTGTTGTGCCAGTGAATTTAGTCGTTACATTGAGAACGATGATCGTTAATCGGTATGTTTTCAGTTGCTTATCTGTACTAATTTGAATATGCGTGTGCTGTGTTTAGCAAGATATGTTCAAATATTCAGTCAATAGTCATTGAAATAACTAAATAGATTTACTTTAATCTAAAAATTTTACCTTTCTGTTCTTAAAAAGCTTAAAAATAGCATTTAATTCAATTCATATAATTTAAAGAAAAATTCATGTTTTTTCTTCCATAATATTATCAAAAACAAAGAATTGAAAAAAAATAAATAAGAAATGGGTGTACAAAATAAATCTTCATAAAAAATTTACAAGCTATTATACCATCTAATATTACAATTTATACCCCTTTTGGGGCTATATACCATACTTGTGTCGCTCTCCTTTGTATACATGTATGCATGTAACTTAGAATATGCTGCATATTAAAGTTTTATTAACTACAATTATAACGTTTATTATGAAAGCAAAACAATGTTAAAAAAATGAAAGACTATAAATAGCCTTTTTAAATTACTTCTGGAACCATTCCAAAAAATTTTGATTTAAATAGCATTGCATGCTGATTCATCATTGTAGAAATATAATGAAGAAGATATGTACATATGTAGGCAAACGGATACTGAGGTAAATGGTATAAAGATGTAAACATTCATATTCAAATGTTACAACGATGTCCGCATCCATACATATTATACTTACAACATGTGTGTTATAAATTATTAGCACAAGGAAGCAATACATATCGTAAATTCTATTAAAAAAATGGGCAGGGCTTTGAAAATATTTAATAGAAAGAACAATACACTAATTTAATAAATGAATTGTACTTTAACAATTGTAACATTTTAAAATTATTTTATTTTTTTTTCCGAAGTTTATTTTATTATACATATTTTAAAAATGAGGCTGAATTTGTTTTTATTTTTTATATTTTTAGCGACTAACTTTCAAAGTTGGTTTTTTTGTTTTTTTTTAAATGAAACTAAACTATTTTTTAATAAAACATAATGTTTTAGATTTTTCTATGATTAATAAATACGAGTGCTACATATTTCCTTAAACAAATATGTATCAAACTTGTTACAAATCGGCTGACTCTTTGTTTGCTCTTAGTTTATATCCAAAAAGAAAACAAGTAATTGATGTGTCATGGCAGCTCATGTAGATAAGTAGTTTGTTCACAAAACCAAAATTGATCGATTGAACTAGACGAACGAATTCACTGAAGTAAATTTAACTAAAATTCATATCCCTACACATCACTGACGTTGTGTGTGTGCTAATTTTATACTTGAGTGGTGGGTGGAACCTACAGTTTAATGTCGACTTATTTACCACAGAGTTGCCAAATTTAATTACTACGCAGATGATGATTAAATAATGATCGAGAGCTTTATAATTTTGCTATTGCCGTATTGGTCGAATCTTAAAATTTATAAACAATTATTTGAAACATAAAGAACATTGGCTTTACCGCCAAGATCTAAGTCAATAAAACAATAATTCATAAAGTAATAAAAACGTTGAGGTTTGAGGTACCTGAAGAGTAAAAAAAACAAAAAAAGTTAATCACTATCACATAATTAGTAAACCCAACAAATCCATAAAATCAACAGTTTAAAAAAAGTAATTTCTGCTACGATATGTATTTTAATATTAATAGTCGAGTAGAATCTAATTATTTTTTTTCCCGATATCCAGAAGAAGGAACAGTTAGAAGATGGCGTAATGATCTTTTTCGTCACTGCGTATTATGGAGCTACCAGTTTAGTTATCATTTATGAACAAATGACTGCAGCTAATTTTAAGAACTTACTCCAAACATAGTTTGTAGATTTTATAGACATTTCATGCTAACTTTCTTTTATTCAAACGACTTCAAAGGAGATGGTTTTAGAAGCAGGGACTTGAAATATACTCGTGGCCGCCATCATAACTATTGTATTAAGGGCCATTATTACAACTTGCCGTTAACTAAAGGGAGGATTTTAACGGGCAGATAAAGTGTTTTTCGTTATTATTAGTACCCAATAAGATAGAAGTGATCGTTAAGCTAAAGGGAGGATCATCCTACCTTTGACATTTAAAGGTCACTTTATTATTGAATATTATTTTCATTATGGCAACTTCAAATTTAAACAAAATGAGGAAACGCGACAACAAAAAAACGAAGATTGCCGTTGCCACTGCGTTAAAAAAAAAACTTGTATAATTGTCGGCATTCATTGCCTATAATAATATTGTTTTAGAGATTATTAACAAATAGAAAACTCAAATAGTTCCCGCTAAGATCCCTATGAAATAAAGAAACACCAAGAGAGACTCCTTTTGAACTCAAAACATTCCTTCAGCAAAATACTTCATATATTAATTTGTCATTGTTTACTGCTAGCTTTGTACAGTTTGTCAAGAAAATGTTTTGACGTAGTAAAAATCTCTTCGGTTTTGATTTCGGTACCAAATTGTTTTATATTTATCTTATTACCGTTAACAAAATATTTTACTTTTGTATTCACATTTTAACAAACAAAATGTCAAAAAGTAATAGGAAAATATAGGAACGGTATTTAAATTTACAGCAAGTATTGAAATTTAATGCATGTTTTGCGTATCCATCGTATATAAAGGGTCTTCCCCAATTAATCTTGTTGAAGCTACATCTGTCAAGCAAATTGTGATTTATTCAGTGTGTCAAATCACCCTTAATACCATAAACAACGTCAAGTATTAACTGAATGGGCTCTAGAGCATTGGCAACTGACTCTAATTTCTAAGAAAAAATTATCTTCAGCAGTGAGGCCTATTTCTGGATGAATGGGTACGAGAACAAACAAAATTGTTCGATTTGAAATTATACCAAGACCGTCCAACGCATTCCGAATAGGAATATGTGGATTTTAGTGGCTACATAATCGGTCCATATTTCTTTGGCAGTTCCAGGCAATCACTGTCATCGAAGAGAATTAAAAGCCAATGATGACTCTTCAAACGAAAAAAAAGTGCTGAATATAAACTCGTACGTTGTTTAATTTAAATTTAAAGATAGGAAGCGCTTAAAAAATACTCCATTCAAGTTTTACCTCAATTTTCCCGTATGTGTGTTTTTAACTTGTTTGATTTTTCGGATGTATTCTGACAGTGTTATTTGTCATACATTATTAGCTTTACACAGGGTAAAAACCAACGTTTTTACCGAAGTTGTTTATGTTTACGATCTTTGGATTGGTAGAATATGAAATTTTAATTACACAAATACAAAATAAATCCCCATACATTGAGGTTTTGCTTTATATTCATTCACAGGGTTTCAATAAAACAGATTGAACTAGTGAACACCTGGCAATTATCAATTGTGTCTTTCTAATGCTTTAAAAGGTTTTCGTTATGCGTTGTTAAGTCCGCCAGTATCGTAGAGTATCACATTATTCCCTCAGTTTTCAAACTTCGAAATATAGGTTATCGTCTAAGATAATCTCTTTTGCACTTCTTTAAGAATCGTCGTTTCTTTTCAGGACTTATAAAATTTTTTGGGAATATCCAAGTGTTTTTATTCACTTCTCTGAGTAAGACTCATAGCATTAGTCTATTTTGATTTCTAGATACATATATTGTTTATTACATAGTACTCCTTTTTCAGTTACATAGTTCTAGTAACTGTATGTAGTACAAACTGTATGTGCAAAAACATTCTTTTGACGCACAATTTGAACTTCCTTGAGGTACTTCACATGTATAAAAATTAGTTTTTGTGCAAAAAAAAAATTTCGTGACAAAACAGTTCTGAAGATTTTGTAGTTTTTATTTTCACCGCTAATGTTCCAAATGACTTACAACAACTATTTATAAAAATGTTTAAAAAAAAATATAAATAAAATAAAGATTTTGTTACTACATAGCATATAAAAATAACACGGTGCGACAGTCAAAATACACCCAACTAATAACATATTGTAGGTTGTGAGTTTGATTGAGTATAACTCTAAATTATTTTTTTATATTTCTCGAATCCTCCAAACTTGTTTTATTTGACAAAAACGGTTTTTGGATCTTTTCCAGAAGTTTTTTGAAAAGGCGAGAGATGAGCCTTTAAAGCGGCGTACTTAAACATATTGTTCAAATTTACATGTTATGAGTTTTGATCGGGTAAACTTGGAAAATGTGATATTTTTCTTACATTTTCATACCTAGCCATTCTTAATTGCAAAATTTATTTTAAATATGAAATAAGTGGTGGTATTCTAAAAGTGCATTATCTCTTCACAAGATCGACACTTCGTGTAATAAAATAGGGCAAAAATTGCCGTAATTATTATTTAAATAGTATAACAATCGTGTTATATTTTTTATATATGTCATCTTTCAGTTTAAAAGTTTTCAAAATTTTTGATGTATCGTGATTGTTTACCGTAAAATGGTCAATTTCACGTTTGTGCGACTACCAGAAGTCGGCTAATATTTGTGTTTATTGCAAATATTATTATTTCGCTTTGCGCAAACATTGGCCAACTTCTGGTTGTCGCTCAAACGTGAAGTTGTCAAATTTCCGTAAACAATCAAGATCCATCAAAATTTTTTGAACTGAAAGTTCATTTACAATATATAACTCTATATATATTCTTATATACACACAGGTCTCGTTTTATGCGATAGATGTATTTTAAATAAAATCGCATAAATTGAATTCGCATAAAACGATATTCTAGCTTCATATAAAAGTTAAATCCTGAAAAACCGCACAAATTCAATTTTTAATTGAAAAATCAAAGCAAAATCGCATAAAAAAATCAACAAAAGTATATTTATTTCATTTTCTTAAACAATAAAAACTAAAACTTCTAAAAAAAATAAACAAAAATAAAATATTAATTCATTATTTACAGAAAAAAACAAAATGATCCAAAAAATAATAAATAAATAATAAGTTGAAGTCTATAATTATGAATGTACGATCAATCATTCTGCACCGTTTTGGAATTGGTTCGACGTCACTTTTATCATACCATTTCATCCAATTTGATGAGCTAAATCAATTATTTCAGAGCCCTATATCAGGGGTGCAAACTTGGTTTAATTTAAAAATTATGCAAAAATTTAAAAAGTATCATAACATTTCAAAATCTATAAAAAAATTTTTTATTTAAAATCGCATAAATTCGAATTCGCATAAAAAATTCCGCATAAAACGAGACCCGAGTATACTCTTTAAATAATAACTACGGTAATTTTTTTGATTCTATCAAACAAGGTGTCAAACTCTTCGCAAGAGAGTGTACTCTAAGAACGTCGCTACTTATTTTATATTTTTTAATTAAAGTTTGCTACCATGAATGAAGAAACTTGATAAAATATGGAAAAAATCCGCATTTTCCAAGTTTACCTCATCAAACCTCATAGAAATTAAGGTGAATAATATCTATAAGTAAACCGTTTTAAAGGCTCATCGCTCACCTTTCTAAGAAAGTTTAAGTTTTGGACATCCGTTCAGAAATGGTTGTGTAATCAATGAATTTCTGCGTAATGTCCAAAGAAATTGTTATTGTCAAATAAAGCAAGTTTGGAGGGTCCGAGAAATATAAAAAAATTTGTTTGAGTTCTACTCAACAAAACTCCAAACCTACACTATATCATTAGCTGGGTGTATCTAATTTATTTTTATTTTGTCGCATAGTGTAATTTGCTATGTACGTCAAAAAATTTTCTTAACAAACTGTAAATAAAATTCCTTTTCTTTGCATTGTAGGGTAATAAGGATGAATGGCCTCTTGAATGGCCTATAGTTCGTCAAATACTGACAATCGGCCTGCTGGTAGTTTTCTCATTAATTATGCGGAACATGTGATGAAATTACGTTGTGATATACAATCACTGTCACAATTCATGTTAAACACTCAATATCAAGACATGTTTAGGTGTTATGAAAAAAGAAAAAATAAATAAATAAAGAACGATTGGACGAATTAAGTCAAAAATAGAAAGAGCTCATGATTAAACATGTGGATATTGCTCATTTGCGTGATGTCACTTAGGCAGTAACATTAAATCAACAGCAAATCATTGTCACATGAATGAAGAGGTTGAGCTTAACTTATTTGTCATCATTTACTTTCCTTTAACATTTGAAAATCTGTGTCGAATAATACTAAAGAACCACAATTTATGTAGAATAACTCTAATAAACCTCCCTGTTAAATGTAATTAAAGCTTATATTTACTGGAATGCAATTGTAAATTATGTTCCAATTGTTGAAAGCAGAGTAACTGAAACATTTTGTTCGTTGTTTTTTATTACAGTTATTTATTTCACTTTAATCATGAAACAATTTGCTTCAGCTAAAAATGAATGATGAACAATTAACTGCTTGTTTTTCTTTCCATTTGATGAAAATATAAATCTCCCTGCATATGGTAAATAAAATTTCTTTAAAAACAAAAATGCGAAGAAAAATACGACAATGATTTTATATTTCTCTGTTTTAATAATTTCTTTATTAGAATTGATTCACAGATTATTGAAGCGCTTTTTAGAACCTTGCGTGATGTCGAAGTTGCCATGTCATTGTCATTATTATTTTATATACAATATATATACAAACAATATTTGTATTGGCACCGATAAATATAAAGTATTTTAATAGTTTGCAGCTTTGATATGATCACGTTAAGCAAACAACAAAGATGGAAACAAAAATTAAACTTAAATATTTGTTAATAATATTTTTATTTAAAAGTTTTTTTTTTCTTTTAAAATTATATATTTTATAAAAAAGTGATTCCGTTAACGCTTCGATTTATGTCGTCAAACTTTTTGATTCTTGTAAATTTCCTGTAATATTGTGCAGCATCTGAACAAGTTGTACAACTTGATCAAGAAAAGATAAAGTTTTCTTTATTTTTTCGTGATTTTCGTTTGACAACATTTTAAACAAAAAGATAAATTAAAGAGCAAAAAAATACCAGAATTATGGAGTATTAAAAGCAATCCTGTGTGTGTTAATTTTATACATTAGTGGCAGGACCTACAGCTTGTCGACTCCGAACGACAGATTTTTAATAAGCCTTTCATGGCAATTTTATTTACTCCCAGAGTTTTTACCGGAGGAAGTTGCCAAAGACTTTTTTGTTTGTAATTTATTTTGTTGGATATTTCCGACCTGGAGTTTGAACCGTGGCCTCACACCTAGTAAGTCAACACACTACCTACTGACTGTTAATTTAACTGTTTTTAATTAAATTTATTTTTACTTGTCATAATTAGTAATTGAAAATTTAAATTGCAAGAAAGAGGGTAGAGTCTGCTGTTAATGACTATTTGAAGAAATTAGATAAATCTTCTCAAATAAGGGTATCGAAGCTATTCAAGATATGAAGACAATTTTTTGTTCAAATTTGTTATGATTTCCTGACTTTTTAGAGACAAATCTAAGAGAGTCACATAAAATCCAGATATTTTTAGCCAGATACACACCACATAAAAATTATTAAAATACAGAAAATATTTTGTTTTACATTTTATTTTTCTTATTGTTACTAGAATTATGCTTCATTTAAATTTTTTTAAAACTATATGGGAAAAAACTATCTGAGAGTATATTCATACATTATGAGTGTGTTTGGGGACTAAAGTTACAATGAGCACAAAGGTTTCATTTTGGATTGTGTGGAATGGAGAATGGAATGTAATAAGAAAAAGGTCAACTAACAACAGATAGTGTAACTGAAAATCAATTTTACGGCCTGAATAATATTATTCCGGCTTCCATCAATCTCCCACAATAAAAGAGAATTCGAAATATTTTATAGAAAGTACAACAAACAGAAAAAAATAATATACATACAAATAAATATATGTACACCCACATATTAATAATATATGTATATGTAATTAATATAATAATATTAATGCAGTTTTTTTTTAAGATTATAAAACAAAAAATTTGGAAAATATAGTACATATATGGTATTATTAATAAAAATAAGAGCATAAAAGGTTTGAAAAATTAAATTAAGTGAAGTTTTTGCGAGGAAAACAATGAAAGACCTACTGACTGCCATTTCCGTCAGACCGTTTTGAGCATTTGGATGCATTTTTAGTTGCAGATGCATACTTTTTTAAATTAATTTCAATATCTGACGGCTGTAAGATAAAGAAATGTATTAAGTTTGTTTCACGTCATTCACTCTGTTCCCAGTGGTCATCGTTAAGTTAAGTCGCAATCATTTTAGTGTCAAAATCAATTTCTTTCAATATCAAAACCATTCCAATAACAATTTAGCATTCTTCAACAAGACTACGACGACGTTGATGTTTATGCCATCATATCAGATACTCATATCTAAATATTACAATATAAATGTATAAATGTGTAGTTCATTTCATATTTTTGCAAGATAAACTTGATTAAAAATTAGAAATTCTTTTAGTTTGTGAAAATAATTCAAACTCCTAACAAATAAAAATTCGTACTAGAACAAAAGATTCTGAGACCGAAATACAATACAATAAACCTACCGGATAGTAAAGTCAGTAACCATTGCATATACATAAGGAAAATAATTAAAAAAAATTTTAAAAAATTTACTGAAATGGTGAATGTTTTGTATTATGCCTACTCGGACTTATAAAGGGTGTTTTTTTATAGAGCTATAGAACTTTAAGTTGCAATAAAACAACGATGGCATGAATTTTATTTATCCGAAAGAGAATCTTGTGGCATTACATTTTAAATATGATTTCTGGCATATGACCGCCACGGCTGGCGCGGGTGTAGTCCAATCTGGACGTCCAATTTTCGATGACTTTTTCCAACTTTTGTGTAGGTATATCGGCAATAATACGGAGAATGTTGTCTTCCAAATGGTCACGAGTTTGTGGCTTTACCGCATAGACCAATGACTTTACATAGCCCCACAGAAAGTAGTCTAGCGGTGTTAAATCACAAGATCTTGGAGGCCAATTCACAGGTCCAAAACGTGAAATTAGGCGGTCACCAAACGTGTCTTTCAATAAATCTATTGTGGCACGAGCAGTGTGACATGTTGCGCCGTCTTGTTGAAACCACATCTCCTGGACATCATGGTTATTCAATTCAGGAATGAAAAAGTTAGTAATCATGGCTCTATACCAATCACTATTGACTGTAACGTTCTGGCCACCATCGTTTTTGAAAAAGTACGGACCAATGATTCCACCAGCCCATAAAGCGCACCAAACAGTCAGTTTTTCTGGATTTAACGTTGTTTCCACATACGCTTGAGGATTACCTTCACTCCAAATGCGGCAGTTTTGTTTGTTGACGTAGCCATTCAACCAGAAGTGCGCTTCATCGCTAAACAAAATTCGCTTCTGAAAATCGGGAACAACGGTAATCTCAAATCTTGCACGAGTTGGATTTTGTAAGCACGCTAACCAAGATCCTTCCGCAAAATCTTCCATAAAGTGAATGGACACAGATCCAATTCCTGTGCTCGATGGCGGATGGACTCATTCGGGTCTTTCTCAATGCTACGCTCTACAGCAGCAATAGCTTCTTCTGTACGCACCATACAGCGTCTCTGGGGATGCGAGTTATCAATAAGAGTAAACGTGGTGCGAAAACGTTCCATGGTTAATCGAATTAACTGCTCTGATGGACGATTTTGTCGACGATAAAATGGACGTAGTGCGCGATACGTTTTCCGCACAGAACCATTATTTTCGAAATAAAATTGCACTATTTGCAAGCGTTATTCAGGCGTGAGTCTATTCATGATGAATTGCCAAACTAAACTGAGAATAAATCACTTGACAGCTGTTAAATCGGTCGCCATCTTGAAAAGTAATGCCAACTTAAAGTTCGATACCTCTATAAAAAACACCCTTTATGTAACAGTGGGGCTCATTTTGATGATCAAATCAATGTAACAAGACCTATATCTAATCAAACTGCATGACTTTTATTTTACGTATGTTTTGAAAAATTCAATTAAAAAAAAAATTGCGAATTATTAAATATTTCCATCTGTTAGAGACCGAAATATAAAAATGTAACGTGAACTACCAGCACGAGCCTCAGAGGCTCAAATAAAGTAGTTTATGTTTTTTTGTCTAAATACATCATTCTTAATACCAGTAGAAGACATCTTCAATTTATAAAAATATGTATCTTTCATATAAAGGGTCCGCCAAATAACTTTTTTTTTGAAAAGAAGAATATGGGATTGCCAAAGTTTTGGTTGTAGTTGGTCTGAATATACCAATCGACTACATGATACCTAAACCACCTTTCAATGGTACCTCCCAGCAAACCTAATTTAAGTTTTTACTAATGGATCCATATCACGAAATAAAGTCGGATGAGGAATCTTTTGAGAACAACTCAACTAATCAAATAATGTCACCAAAACTCTATTCATTCGCAAAGGTAAGATGGGATAATGAACCCACTCGTACAGACAGCACAACAAATGTAGAACCAAATTTGTATTTAACATATCAATAATCCGAGGTCCTTCATAGTAGTGTTAACTTGAAAATCTGAAATGACGATGAAGAGAGGACACCACAGAACATTTTCTCTGCCATTGCCAGTCGCTTGGAAAGAATTCTTGGATATCCAGAATTTAGTGAGAAATCTTGTCTAGCGAAAGGCAGTTCACATACGCATAAGACTTTCGGGATGGTACAGAACCGCCAACCGTAGCTACAATTATAAGACGGAATATGTAATATCGGTGTTACAACAGGACTAAAATACTGAAGTGAGCTGTGCTCATTGATATTAGATTAGAAATAAATTTATAAACTAACGTTCATACATGCATTAATGGCTATTCTGACTCTTTAGTAAGGATTTGTGTGAATGTTATTTGTGAGTAGGCCGTTTCAAATATCAAATGATTTTTCATGATAATTACCTACTCTTAGAGTTTTTACCAGAAAACGGGTGAGATAAATATTTTTTTTAATTTTTCGAGATGTCAGGTTGAAATTTGAGCTCTCTTGCGGTAATCTAACACTGTACTCACTAGGATACGGAGCTTTCGAAAACAAGTATGAATATTTAGATTAAATATAAGCGTTAGAAATTATGCAGTTAAATAGTTAATCCATGAATATAGAATACATTTTCAAATACATGAAGAAATTTCATGCTAAAATTTTAAAAATTGCCTTTTGCCGCAGCCTGTTCCTATACTCATTTGTAAAACTATTTCACACTGTATGTCAAACTGTAACAAACCATACTGCAGACAGTCCATTTTCCAATCCGCTTTAATGGAAGCATTTTTATTATGACAATCGACGTTTAAATATTGTGAACCTTCAATTCTCTAAGAGTAATAAGTAATTCATTTAGGAATTTCATTCCCCTGATCTCCAGAGAGATTGACTCCAACAAACATTATCTAATACTAAAACAAGGCAAACAATAATAAGAAGAAGACGGAGTAGATTGCCTTCTTGACAGCCTTCGTCTGCAAGCACTACCTGATGAGAGAGACTGTTGTGTTATATCCACTATCCAGCCGAATTACAAAGATGTTCGATATTCATCAGGTCAAGCTTGTAAACACGATATTTGATCTATTACGCGAGATGAATAGTTGGCCATCAGGTAGAGTTTGCAGGCGAGGTTTGATCGTGTAATAGACGCTTAAGTGAAGATATTCGTGAAGAAAAAAAGGTGATGGTTGCATTAAAAAACAAGTGAGCAAACTTTATTGAAAGTATTGGCCTAAAGTTTAATAAAAAAAAAACCTATCATCATGATCTTAGCGTGCTGTATTACGAGACATATTGTAAGGCTGACGTTAATTACTTATCAGGTCTCGACTATTACATGAGCTATAAAATAGGAGCCGACAGTACCCATTATGATGAAAAATGCCAGTAAATATCCTAATAAATATATTTTTTGTTAAGGGCTACAAAGGAAAGAAAAGTTGAAAAACAACATGAGAAAATTTACACGATAAATATATAGTCAACCTTAGCCTAATTAAGGGTGATGGTTTTTTCAATAGTTCCAAGAAAAAAACAAAAAATCTTACGACTGCCAAATTTCCACCCATATTTTCCATTAATGGGAATGGATGCATAAAGAAGTAACAATTCTGACATAAATACAAACATATTTTTATAATGCTCGTACTGTGGAAGGAAAAAATTTTATTAATCAATTTAGCTTTAGAGGTAGGGATATGAGATGCATATGCATGAGTAGGGTATTCAAGTAAACAAGCATAAGTGTATAATAGACCATTTTTATATACTTTAATAAAGTCCTTTGGGCGCTTGCAGTGGAGTACAAACATATGTATCTCGAATGAAATATATAGAGAACATAAAACCTAAAAAAATGCAATCAAATGATTCTTTTCATATCTACATACCAATCACACATAGCTGGTCCGTATATCGGAAACTAAAAAGGGTGGTATGGTTTGCAATTCTTGCCGAAACATAAAATTTGTTTTTTCAACATTTTTTTAATAGGAAACAATGAAATTCTCCAGATATAGAAGAATGCGCTGAGAGCATCTACCAGCTCTCAGATAATGATCAAGTATCGCTGTCGGACTACGAAAATAGGATCGCATATACCGATGCAAATGTGTTCCTTATGTAAAAATAAAATAAAATGAACTGTAATAAAGACAAAGGCTAAAAATTTTAACTTTAATCAAATTAATTATTTATTGTCAATTCCAATGAATTTAAACTTTTCGTAATAAAATAATTACATTACATTGTATTACAATGTTTTACATCTCTTAAGTTTCTGCTACTTTTAGTGTATCGGTTGGTGTTTAAAACAATTAATTTGAACTTTATTGTTATTTCACCTTTGAGAGTTAGTTAAAGCAAAAAGGAGAAGAAAATAAACCAACAATAGACTCTCCAGAGTCTAGTTTTTGTTAATCGACTCTTGAAAAAGTTTTTTAACATTCTGTTAAGCTGTTTACACTTCTAGTTTTTATTTGCTGTGTGTGTTAACAGTGTTTTAAAATTTTGTTTTCAACTGTTGTTTGTTATTCATTCAGTAATCTGTTCTAAACCCTTTTTATTCTGCAATTATTCAATCCCTTTAGCCTTTTCTGACGGTATCTGATTCTCTGGCATAAGTTGTTTATTATTGCCTGCCATTTTACTTTGTTAAGTTGAAATATCATTGCTGCTGCTTTTACTTGACAATTAAAGACAATAAGAACGTCGTTAGAAACATAATTTGAAGTAATGAAGTGAGATATTTTAAATAAGCACTTATTAGGAGCATCTACTGCATCGCACCAAAAACATAATTTTTGTGGACAAAATCAGTGCATACGACATTTCTTATATTATCTTCTAATGCGTTATTTACTTAATCTTGGAATTATTATTCAGTTCCTCAGTGTAAAAGAAATAGGCTATCAATTAAAATGAACTCGCAATTTTGATTTTTTTTGAGGATCAGAGGTAGTTGAAGAGCTTCTAATGCGGCCAGAAAGCCGCACAGTTTGGCGCGATCTATAAGCGGTACTCCTTCCAGAAAGATGAAAATCGCAGCTTTGCGATGTGGCATATGGCGATTGTAGCGCCATATGCCACATAGCTTACGTTACCATGAGCATATTGGGCAGCGAGTAACAAGCAATCTCACATTTTGTAGCATTTTTTTCTAAAATGTGATTAAATCCTGCGATAGTGAGATTTTTATACAATTTATATAAAAAATTCTCTATATATTTGTATATATTTTATATTTTCTTTTTATTTGTCTATATTTTTATTTGTTGTAAGCATTGTTAAGCAATATTAAATAAATTTTAAAAAGAGTGCTTTTTTCTTTTCATATAAATTTTTGTGCCACAAGAAACGTCATATTATTACGGACGTACGTACAAGTCTATATATTCACATTCACATTGTAATTGCATTATTTTGTTAAACGAGTAATCTTTGAAACATTTTTATAGTTCATTAGTGATTAGAGTCTTCAAATATTTGGTTTTCAGATAAAAGCAAATAAAAAGTTAAATTTTCTAATTCTTACTTCATTTTATAAACTTTCATTTGCGCTCACAAATGTACGAGTATTTCCACATTTTATGCGCATCTATAGTATTTTTTTAAAGCATTTACCATTGTTAGAAGAATAACAACTCCAACAGAAATTGTTATTAACATATGTACGAGTATATACAATACATTTGGCCAATTCACACGACTTCGTATCATGTATGTTGTATTGAATACACTTTTTGTTTGTGCACGCTCAGTGTCATGCTGTATTGTGTATTTCGTATTCCAAACAATAAGAAGACGAAGACCAGTATTCATACATTGATTTTGAAGCAACAAAATGAAAAATATTATCGAAAAAATTAAATTAATTAATTATCTGTATAAACAATACAATTTTGAAATGTCAATTGTTGATTCAAATTACATAGAAAATATTTTGTATTTTTATTTTTCTTCTTGATTTACATAAATTGATAGCACGAAACCAATACAACTTTTAAAAACATATGACAAAATATGTATAAGTGAATCGGATTTGTATATGAAAATTATAAACACCAAGCATACACTGTTGTATTATTCGTCTAACAATACACTGAGTACAACGATACAAAGGCTTGTGTGAATTGCCCAATTTTGTTATTTGCAATACTCACTTTTTCGGTACATTGTCGGACAGTGTGATGAGATTAAATTTTTCGGTCCAAATGTGGCTGTAATTTTTTTCTTTTTTTATTCCATGTAAGTTTTTCATATTCCGTTTATATATGTACGCAAGCAGCATATATAAAAAAGAAAATTCGTAAGAATAAAATCAATTGCTTCGTCTTCCAAGACCAAGGATCAAGAAACATTAAAAGTGTACAATTGTAACTAAAAAGCTCAAGGTGTATGTGTATATTATAATTATTACTCATTGAATAACGTAGACCTTTTGCTCGGTGTAGTTCAACAGACCAAAGTCTGTGGTGGGAATCGAACCCGCGACCCTCACGCTAATAGTCCAGCAGACTACCCATTATACTACATACCAGATCACAAGTATCAGGAAACTATTTGCGACGTTTGTATACAAGGAATTTCAAACGGCAACTCGTCAGATTGTTTATTTTTGTGATTCTCTGACTTTTAATCGAATAACGAGTATTAAATACAGAAGTTTCTATAAATCTCTAATATCTTGTGTGGGTAATCAAGCTATTGGATTCTAATGGAAAATTCCAACAATTAGTAACTTTTGAGCACTCAAAAAATATTCCAACAAGGGTTTCTATCTAAAATTTAGACGTGCCAAGATCTCGTGGTTTAAGAAATATTGAACGTTTCAGAATAATCATGGAAGCCCTAAGAATTATATTTTTGGAATGTCTTGATTCTACACCAAAGTCAAAGCGTTTTTTGTGTCGAATGGTGTACGTCTATGAAATTTAGAAGATTTGTTATATGTAAGCCACATTTGTGAAACTCCACAGATGAGTAGATGTAAAATGATACTGAGAAGAGTAAGTTGTTTATTGAACACCTAGGAACCATACATTTGCAGGAACGATTTGCCTCTTACAATACCTCCACTACCACAAAGATTTCGAAAGAATTTCGGCACACTTTGGTCTGCCTTTTGAGAAGGAAACGTAAACAAACTGAATACTTTTTTAAATTGCAAAAAGCAGCATGGAATACAACAAATCGTAAGTGATCCAAAATACCTGGTTGCCGAATTTCAAAACTATTCCATCCAACAGGAAAAACAAGGAGCGGTTCGTATTATAACAGGAATTGTAATGGAACACTGTGCTATTGGCACTCGCTGACAAGCTCAGTCTGTCCCACCAGGATTACTGCAGAAGCTACCAGAATGTGGAAGAAACGAAACAAAACAGGCGGCATCGGTTTTTGGGTGGCAGAACTTTTTTAAAATCTGAGAACTGACCGGTTTCATCCGAACCTCGGGGTGCTTCAAAGCAATCATTAGAAGGGGGCTTACCTTAGACTGGGGAACACAGTGGGTCAACGGCAAGCTAATCGCTCATCTAACCCTTCATTAACGTCAGCTTAACAATATCTCTAGTAATTGTACAACAACAGAACAATTTTAAATATTTTTATCTCTTAAGTAGATCGCGTTGCTAAAAATCTCCACAGAGTGTTTATATTTGCAATGATTTTCCCTGTGCTCGTCTTTCCCAAAAATTACTGCAATTTTGAGGAATTTTTTAAGTTTTAATTGCTTTCTATAGTACAGTGGTGTTCGACAACGTGACCAACTATTGAAATGAAAAGCTTTAATTGGTAAAGATTATACGTATTTATTTAATAAAACTAAAACGATAGCAAACATCGAAATATGAACATTTTACAGTCAGATTAAAATAAATATTGTTGGTCGCACCCTGCAAGTAAGTATAAAAATAAAAACAAATTGAAAGTGAGGAAAGAAATTAACTGCATGACCTCATGACCACTTTCCCCATTGGTTATTGTTAAGTGCCTATCCCTTAGAACAAACAACAGTATCAAGAGAATAATATGTTCCAGACAACTTTTGTTCTTTATTAAATGCATCGTTGTTTGGTTTTAACTTTTTAATATTTAATATTTTAATAATAGCCATTTTGCCATGATGTGTGTACTTAAGTCTAAGAATATCTAGAGAACAGCTTTTTCTACAAGACTGGTAGTGAATGTAAAATGTAAATACCCCTATTCGTCACGCTATAAGTATCTGGAAAAAGTCAGTTGTATTCAACTGAAATCTTGTTTTGTAGCCGCCAGACACTCTCAGAAACCATTTACCTTAAACACTCATAATGCCGAAATAGGATCTACAGTGAACTCGCGAAAACGTGAACACTCGAAAGTGTGAACGTTTCAGAAACGTGAACAAATTTATTTTTCCACAGAGTATTCTGAAACGTGAACAAAATCGGAAAGCTCTAAAACGTGAACACTTTTTTTATTTTTTTAATCTGGCTTTAAATTGGGAAATGCTCAAACTACAGTTTATTTGCTTGTTTACTTATGTTTGAACTTCTTTTTCATTGTACTCGTTTATGTATGCTTTGTTAGTTGCCTAAAGTGTTAACTTTAAAAGATAAAGTGGATATTCTTGAGTTATTGCAAATGGGTTATAGTGTTAGTGGATTGGCAAGAAAATATGGATTTGCAAAAGCAACTGTTTCTTCCTTTAAAAAGGAAAAACGGGAAATTAATAATCGTGTAAATAATACACTTTAGCACTGGAAGGCGTATAACATTACATGCATCTGAATTTCCAGGAATGGAAAAAGTCTTAATAAGTGGTTTCTTCACATGCGAAACAAAAAAATGCCGATAAGCAAAAGCTTTAGAAATTCACAATCAAATTAAAGAAAATGATTTTGGTTTTAACGCCAGTGACGGATAGCTTCATACATTTAAGAAAAGGTTTGCTGTTCGCCTTCTTAAAATTTCTAGAGAAAAGCTTTCTGCGCAGCAGCAACTTGTTGAGAAAAAGTTAAAAGCAAAAATGGAAGAACTCTTTTTGAGAAGATCAGCATTATAATGCTGATGAATGCGGTCTATATTTGAAGCAGTTGCCAGATAAAACATATGTGTCATCATTGGAGAAAAGTGCTCCAGGTGCAAGGATAGAGAAAAAACGATTAACTTTCACGGGCTGTTCAAATGCGTCGGGGTCTCACAAACTTAATCTACTGGAATTTGGAAAATATATAAATCCACAAAGTTTCAAAAAATTTACTTGTCCAGTGAATTACAAATTCTCCAAATCAGTATGGATGACGTGTAACATTTTTTATGACTGGTTTCATCAATGTTTTGTGAAAGAGGTGGATTTCAATTGACAAATTTGAAACTGAAAATTTAATTTTTGGCTTTAGGTTACTGAGTTCTTGGCTAATTAATAAAAAAATTTATTTAAAATAGTGTTTAACATTTTTACTTGTTAAAATATCATTTTTCATATTAAATAGGGTCATTTTTTGTTTTAAATTTAGGTACTCGAAAATGTGAACTGCCTTGGTAAAAATTAGTTCACGTTATCGCGAGTTCACTGTATTTCCATTGAATTCAATGCTTCCGGTGCTGGCATGGCGGCATTGGATAAGAAAGTCACCAAACAGTTTTGCCAGACAATCAGACAGGGGAATAACCGAAGAATGATTCAAAGATCTCAGAAACATCCCCCTTCAAAAGAAAAGGAAAAAAATTTAAATATAAGAGGTAAAATTAAAAAAAAATTAATAAAAAATATGGACATTTTATTAGAAAAATCCTACATTTGTGATCTTAACACAATATAAGCTGCGCCAATACATACAACACAAAAACATTTAAATGCTGACGCGATAAATATTGCAATCCATCGATGGTTAACGATGCAAGTATTGCAACATACACCCTAGTAGCTGCGGTGTTCGATACTTGTTATTCACTTCATGTCAACTTAAATCAAAATAATGTTTTTTGTCCGTTTTCTAGTAAATATTTTTTTATTTTTGACTCGCATTAGTTTTATTCAAGCCGTAAGTTTAATAGATTACGGCTACTTTTATTTAAATTTTTACATTCATTAAAGTCTTTTTAATGTTGTCTGATGTCTTTCATTTTACTGGCAGTTCCTCACTTTCTATTAAAACATTTTACGTTTTAACTGATCTTTATGTCTGAAGTTTTTTCTTCCAGGAATGCAGAATACCACCTCTGTAGTTACAAGACGGTGCACAAGTTTGCTTTTTTTGTTATTTCACTCTGTTATATAGCAACTGCCAAACACTAGCCTAAATAAATTATTTTCAAAGATTTATATAACAACATATTCCAGTAGGTTGTATGTCGACTTACTAAACATGAGCCCGTTATTCAAACCGCAGCTTCAACATCGAACAAAACGAAATAGAAAAAAATATTTCTTCGGCGATTTCAGTTTTTGGCAAAAACTCTAAGAGCAGATAAAAATGCCGTGAAAAGTTTCTCAAAAATCTGTCGTTCGGAGTCGACTTTAAAACTGTAGGTCCCGCACTCATAGACAAAATGAAAACACACAACATGTGAGAATCTAGGTGTTGTATGTTTACTATGTGTTTTTGTAATTTTTCTTATACATACATACATACATAATTGGTCATTACAACCCTTCAGTCAGAGTTACAATCTATTTTCTCACACCACTTATGTTGTGTGCGTTAATTTTTTTTATACGTGAGTGGCGGGACCCACAGTTTACGTCGACTCCGAACGACAGATTTTTGAGAAACTTTTTCATGGCAGGTTTATTTACTCTCAGAGTTTTTGCCAGAAATCTGCTGAGAGAAAGTCGCCGAAGAAATACTTTTTGTATTTTGTTTTGATATCTGGCCTGGGCTAGAACCCTGGCTCTACGTCTAATAAGCCAACACACTGCCTTATACTTACCACAACTCTAATATAATATGTTCATACATTTACAATGGTTCTATGTTTTTACAATGATTTTTATTTATTTATTAATAAATAGAAAAAAAGAAAAATATATTTGTTTAGACTCATAAATACAGGAACATTATACATTTGATTCTATTTGAACTCCATACCACACATTTACCATTTCAGATATGGGAGATACAACCAGAGTCAAAGATCAAATTCACCAAATATATCTGCAAATTATATAATGAATGATTTTAATACAAACGCGCAAAATATAAAAAAATATGTGGAAAAGTCAAAATTAAGTCTACCAATCATCGGTTTGTGTTCAAGGAGTACAGCCGACGCGCAGGTGTTTTCAAATAATTATTTTTTCCAATACTTCTATTTTATATAATTTCTTTCCTTAAAATATTTTTAAATATTCTTAAATAAATAATATTCCTATATACACTGACTCAAACAATTGCCCGTACACTAAACTATTGAAAATATAATTTAATGTAGTTCGGAAAATATATATCCAATGAAAATGAGTTCTTGATTTTTAAAAAGAGCAACGTGCATATTACACAAATACAAACACATAAAGGTTAAAACAGAAATAAATTTTATTGAACTAACAAAATTAAAAAAATACTTCAGAAACCAAACTCAAAAAATTTTCCGTACAGAATAATATTTATACCTTAAAACTAATTAATGTGGTTTTAATAACGGGTGTGATATCCTTTGGCTTTAATAACCTCTTTTAAACGGTTCTTCATTGATAATAATAATTTACTAGTAATTTCTTGACCAATATTCAGCCATTCCTCGGTAATAACGTTTTCGAGCATTTCCTTTCCTTCCAGTGATTGTAGGCTGACGGATTTATTTTTCTCCAAAACTCCCCATAGATGCTCTATGGGGCTAAGGTCTGGACTCTGAGGAGGATGAGAAAGCACTTCTTTTACGTTTTCACATAAGAAATATTCCATAGAAATAAATAACAATTATTCCCCAGTTGGAGATTTTAAATTTTTCGTATCACAACATGCTTTAAAAAATTTATTTCAAAAACTGTATTGGCAAAAAACCACTTATCGTATAAGATACATTGCCTTTTATATATATGATAGCATACCTAGCTAACCAGATACAGTTTCGCTAACTACGATAATTTTTGTCCAATTTTATCAAACGAAGTGTTAAACTCTTGACAAGAGAATGCACTTTAAGATGCACACAAATTTTATGTTTTTTAATTAAATTTTGCAATTAGGAATGGCCAAAAGATAATATTTTCCAAGCTTACCCCATCAAATCTCATAACATATAAGTTTGAACAAATTGTTTATATATACCGTTTGAAAGGCGAATCTTTCCCCTTTCTAAAATATTTGGGTAATCAATTGTAAAAAATTTGAAAAGATCAAAAAAACCGTTTTTATCAAATAAAATAAGTTTGGAAGGTACGAGAAAAATAAAAAAGTATTTTTGAGTTATAGTCAACAAAACCCACAACTTACGCTATGTCATTAGCTTGGTGTATTTAATTTTTTTATTTTGTCGCATATGGTATATAAAACTTAAAAAAAAGAACAAATTTGCACCTCAACGAAACACAAAAAAAAATTTGTTTAAAATTGCACAACAAATTTAAGAAAAATATGTGATAACGATAAGATTTTATTCTGCGAACATATCACGATATTTTTTAAAACTAGAGCTTACTGTTACTTTTGCAGACTCGACTCTCATCCCACAAAATTTTCTCAGTCAAATATTTCAGACAGTATTGCCAACTGAATCTATAAATTAAGAAATATCAAAAAAAATATTCATATTTCGTCCAAATATTCAATATTTTGGAAATGGGTGTTAAATATTTATTTAGAAAAAAAAACGAAAAGAAATATTCTGACACAGAGAAAAAAACGCGAACTTTAAGGGCGATGTTTTAATACCGTAACACTAACCTTTTAAAATAGAACAGTGAGATGCTGTGTAAAAACGATTCACAATTTAATTACGCAAAATGTAGGTCATTATCACTGAACACGTGTTTCTCTCTCCTCTTTCCTTAATATTTTTTATGTTATATATTGTATAATAATGTTTGTACTCCGTTGCATGCACGCACATACATAAGTACATAATTTCTTTGTTTATATGTATATACTGTATAATAATTTGTTAGAATATTGAGTTGATTACGCTTTATGTATCGGCGTTTAAGTGCTCTATAGTTTTTGTTCTCTTATGGTATTGCTGAGAATTATAAAATATTTATTTAATGAAAATCGTTTACATAAAGTTGTTTTTGTATACTTATTCCATACGTATTCTTCAGCTTCGTAGTCGCCGTAGTTTAGTAGGTAGTGTGTTGGCTTATTAGACATAAAGCCCGGGTTCGTATCCCAGGTCAGACATCAAAGCGAAATATGACAAAAAAATATTTCTTTCGGCGACTTCCTCTCAGCAGATTTCTGGCTAAATCGCTGAGAGTAAATAAACCTGCCATGAAAAAGTTTCTCAAAAATTTGTCGTTCGGAGTCGACGTTAAACTGTAGGTCCCGCCACTCACGTATAGAAAAATTAACGCACACAACATGAGTGGTGTGAGAAGCTAGGCCGTAATCCTGATTGAAGGGTTGTAATGGCCAATTATGTGTATATGTATCATTTATTGCCATAGAAATAATATCAGAGAGATGAAGAAAAATCTCTTCATAGATTCCAGTAGATTCGCTTTTTTAAGACGAGTATACAGTAAATTGGTTAGGGAGTTTGGTTCTCATGAATAACTCTTTAGACATGTTGGACATAGATGTGCAACATTATTTTCTATCACTTCCATTAAAAATAAAATAACACGTGAATGAGAGTATTTACACTATCAAAAATATAAAAAGTATGTACATATATAAACAATCAATTGTTTATCAATAAGTTTATTTTTTCTAAGCTACTTTATGTTTTGACCACAAAGTTATTATTCTTGTTTTCATTTCGGTATATTAAATATGCAATTAAGTTTGCTTCGATATAAAATTAATAGTCATTATTGCAATATATTCATCCTTTGTTTTGTTTTTTTTTAATTTAAGTTTGACAATCTTTATCATATTGACGTATTATTGATAAGTAAATTTATTCGTTATTCTCTTTAATTTCAATCTTTAATTTGATTTGAATATTGAACTGTCCGTGACGGTGAAGCAAGGATGACTGACGATACAGAAATAATTTTTATTTTAAAGAGCTCAAGTCTTTTAAAGCTTATGTTACTGTTTGTATTATGAATTGTAAAGTTCTGTATTAATGGTGAATGTTCAAAGGGGAAATCAGATTTATAGCATATTAAGTTGGTTAGCAGTCTCTCTTTGTTTGCTTTGCGTGTGATAAAATGTAGAGGAAAATGCTATAACCTTTTGTTTAAATTGATTAATGTTATCGACATTGCTCGGGCACTGCCATATTTATAAAAAGTTGCCTTTATTTTATAATTAGGTAGTAAAAACCAAAAAAAAATGTTAAAGGGACTTTAAAGGTCACTTTTGCTAAAGTTACCTCTTACTAAACCCCACTTTGACGGCAAGTTGTAATAATGTCCCTAAGCGATTTTCCACACCTTCAGTTTGCATTAATAGGTGTTGACATTCAGCATCAGAGCTTCGCATTAAATTATTGCACTCATACAATTAAGTTGAAAATTATCCCCGAAAATCAATGGTTGGAAAATGATTTGGGATATGTTCTCTGTTCCCATTGCATACATTCATATGCTGCTAGAAAACTATCCTAAAATTTTAAACAAGTGATCTACTTAATAAGAATTATTATAATAAAATAAAGAAAATGGACTTAAATTTATGAAACATATAATCACTGTGTGCTGAAATGACGAATCTTGCTGTGTATATTTGATGTTAAAAAACTTACAGTGAAAAACAAAGCAACAAACTTTGCAAATGTGTTTTACTGCAGGCCATTAATCAAAAACGATTATGGTCGCAAAGCAATTTTTTATGAAATAACTGAATAATTAATTTTACAGTTAACTAATACTGTACTTGTAAACCGATGAGTAAAGGTTTTTTAGTATTCATGTTGTATTAGTTAACTAAGCTTTTGTAAAATGATTTAACAGCGATACCACCTATATTGTACAAGTACAAGTGCAAGTGAGCCAAATTTGTCTGGAACAAAATCTATCGAATACGCTTTTTGCTGGTATTAAAAAATATTGATGAACCCTTCTCATCGCGAAGATCTTTGTCTAGAACAGTGAGTACGAATGCTAATAGTGTAGGTCCAAAAGGCTTTTAGACAAACAAAAGTAACAAAAGTTGTCAGTAAAGACTTTGTGACAACACTGCTCAAAAGCCAAAACTGCAGTTGGGAATGGATAGGAACATTATATGCTAAAACCGGAACGCATATAAACCTAATTTATCTCGCACACACTGATACAAAACTTAGTCTTTATCATCGGACAAAATTAATCCATGTCACTGCAATTAATTTCAATTACTTTAAAATTTGCCTTAAATGCATACATTTAAAAATCTTCTCGTTTTTTTTCATAGTAAGGGAGCTGCGCTTAGAGTGTTTCTACTGCTAAATTCAAAGTTCTGCTTCAAGTATGTGTATGTTTGAAACAATTTCTTTATAAGTAGTGTTTTCAATGCAGAAAATTGCAAATATTTAGCACTGCAACGTATAACCAATATAATCTATCAAATATCACTCATACGCAGGGTTAGTGTCATTATCTTGTAGGACTTAGCAGCAGCACAATAAATTTGAATTTCATTTATTTTAATTTCGTTTTCCATTTTCTGTTTATTTTAAAATAAATTTAATTTTGATTAAATGAACCAAAACTAGTGCATAGCCATAAAGACTGATAAGGGAGAGACTGACTAGACACAAACCATTTCATCTTAAGGAAAATTATGTCATAATCTTATGGCGATTCTTTTCTGGAGAAAAATGTAGCATTTATTGGAGGTTACACTAACCCTCATAATGTGTTGCATTTTAAACGATTATAAAAGAACAAAAATCATTGCCCTTTATGCAATTATTTTTGTAGTTTTATACCAATTTAGCGTTTTTTTTTACTTAATTAACGATTTTAAAACTAATCATTGTGTAGAATATAAAAAATGTTTTTTTTATTAATCCAAATAATTTCCAATAAAATTTTTCTTTTATTTTCGGAAAACTAACTTTACAAAAAATGTTTTAAATAAAAAATATTAATATTTTTACCAAGGGCTCTGAGGTCAGACAAGTTAGAACTATTTTTATTTAATATTCAACTTTAGGTCCAATGTTTTCAAATCGCTTTAGATGGCACAATATGTTTTTAATTATTTAGTAAATTTTTTCTCTAAAAATCAAATCAAAAATATAATTTTTGAAATTTTTTGGAAGATATTTTTATTACAAAAGATAACCAAATTCCATTTAAGAGTCTTCTTCTCTTCAATCTTCTTATTACAATTTTAAAAATGTTAATTTTTAAATTAACTCATCTCAAACCTTTTATGTTGAAATAATAAGACATATAAATTTCAAATTAAAGCTCAGTCTGCTTTTACAAAAATAAAATTATCAACACTTATAGCCAGCTATTGTTTCTTTATAAATTTGTTACTGGTGCAATTTAAATCAAATATTAAAATTTTTTTAAATAAAATTCATAAAAAAATGGAATCCGAGACCCCTGAATCCCCAACAACCTATAAGAGAATTCAATGCAAGTCTGCATTAAATAAATTATTATTTAACAAATGAAATTACTTTTTTAGTGTCGACTGATGGAGAGACAAGACAGCACTTGGACTCTATGCAAACTACATGGCTGATATTGGTCCACTGAAAAAATATAAAACAAAAAAGAAATGTGGGCAGACATTGCGTCAAGATTTCCAGGTAAAACTCCCAAACAGTGCGAGTTCCATTTTGATAGTTCCATTCCAGCCTTTTGTAATAATTCTGTGATATCAAATTTTTTGATTAAAAGTTCAGAAAAGTTATCTGCTTCCGTGAGCAAATCATCGACATAAAGATCTTGCCTAAGAACTTCAGAGCCAACAGGATGTTTGTTTTTGTAAGAATCTGCGATAAAAAATAAGCTTCTTACTGCAAGAAACGGAGCAGCTGATGTGCCATACGTCACAGTATTTAACTTATAAAGACTGAGAGAATTACCTGTATTGTTTCTCCATAAAATTAATTGATAGTTGCGGTCTTTTTCGTCCACCAAAAATTGCCTATACATCTTGCAAATATCAGCAGATAGAGCTAATTTATTTAAACGGAAAGATAAAATTGTTATAATGAGTTCTTGTTGTATCGTTGGACCTACCATTAGGGATTCATTTAAAGAAATATTCGTTGATGTCCGACAAGAGGCGTCAAAGACAACTCTAGGCTTAGTTGTAGTACTTTGTGGGCGTAAAACAGGGTGATGAGGTATAATATAGTGCGATGAGTTTAAGCTATTGAAACTGACAGGAGACATGTGACCAAGTTGAATGTATTCGTCCATAAAATCAGAGTACATTTTTCTTAAATTTTCATCTTTTGATAATCGTTTTTCTAAATACAAAAATCTCCAACGAGCTATTTCAAATGAGTTACCAAGTTGTGATATTGAAGATTTAAATGGTAAACGTACCTGTACTCTACCGCTGGGATCGAAAATAGTATTAACAAAATGCTCCTCGCAAAGGTTCTCTTCTTCAGTGAAAAAAGGTGAATGCTGATTAAACTCTCCAATTTCCCAAAAAGCTTTTAGTATCGAGTCCAGTACCTCACCTTTAGTCATAACATTACACGCTAATGTACGTTGAGGATTTTGATTGCCAATGCTACCACCGATTACCCATCCGAGAGAAGTATTTATAAGACAAGGCAATCCGTTGCCAAGAGAAATGTTGCCATCAAGGAGCAATTCGAAGAAAATTTCTGAACTTAGAAGGACGTCAATACGCTGAGGTATATAAAATTGTGGATCTGCTAATTCAAGATGATTTGGGATACTCCAATTTGATGCATTAACTTTTTTAGCTGGATGTGGCGATGAAATAGATTTTGTGACCAAAAAACTTGTTGTCCATTCAAAGTGAGATACGCGTGATTTAATTGTTGTTGTTACAAAATGCTTTAGCTGTGTTCGAATATTTGAAACACCAGAAATTTCCTGAGTTGTTCTATTTTGTTTCAGACGAAGACGATTAACAGCTTCTTGTGTAATAAGATTGACCTCAGAACAAGAATCTAGTAGGGCTCGAAGAGGTTGTAGAGTATCAAACGAATCCTTTATGAAAATGATGGCTATAGGAAGCAAGTTTATTCGACAAGTTCGTGTGACAAACGACGAAAACTGAGTCAGATGAGTTGAGGCTGTGTTAGTATATGTTGACGACGATGATTGGTTTGCTGGCGAGAAAGATTGTTGTAACGACGAGTTACTGTATGGTTGAGCTTGTGTATGCGAAGAGGATGTTCGTTGAAGCGAAGAATCCGAAGGCGAAGGGAATTGATGCGAAGAAATACCTGGATTATTGGTGGGCTGATTATTTGAATTATGTAGAGATGTGTGGTGCGAAACTCTGCACCACTGAGAAACTAAATGACCCTTTTTAAGACAATTTATGCAGAGCTTAGAACTTTTGACAAAATCGAATCGACGAGTTACAGGTAGCGATAAGTAATTAGAACAACTTCCAATAAAATGATCGTTAGATTTGCAGTACTCACAAAGTGTACTTGCTACAACAAACGATGACTCTGTTCGTTTAAAGGTTTGTTTAGGTTTGTTATCACGAAGATTAGATGAGTTCAAATGAGTATTACGACTTTCAAGAAATTGGCAACGACGACTAAGTATTTCAACGCAATGATCCCATGAAGGTAACGATTTAAAATCTTGTTTTTCATCGTAAGCTCTCTTTGATTCTTCGTCTATTTTAGATAGAACAATATGTATGATGATGGCGTTCATCACATCCAGTTCTGAACCCAATGAAAGTAATGAATTACAAAGAGTAGCACATTGTCTAGAATTGAGCGTAACGAGACAGCGTTTGGTTTCGTCATAGATGGTATCGAGAACAATAAGTTGATATGATCAATGAATATCAACGATTTGTTGTCATATTGTGCAGTTAAACTATCCAATGCCTTTTGGTAATTTGCTTCCTTTACCTGAAATGGCTCTACAAGAGCTAATGCTTGACCCGACAAACAATTAAGCAAGTAGTTAAATTTATCGATTGTGGGAATGTTTGGTTCGTTGTGAGCTAAGGTATTAAAAGTGCTCAAAAATCGCGAAAATTCTGAATACTTCCCATCGAATTTTGGTAGTTTAATCTGAGGCAAACGGTGTTGATGAGTTGGCAATGATTGGGTAACATTCAAAAAACTTTGCTCAATATCACTGGAACTACGTTTCTTATTTATTAAACTTACCAATGGAGCCTTGACGGAAATGAAAAGTTCTTCGAGGTCAGAACGATTGGTGTCAGTTTCGTCAAATTTTTCAATCTGTGATTGAATATGACTTATTTGTTTAAAATAAGACTCTAAAATTTGAAGCCGACACTCCAAAATAGTAAAGTCCGATGAACCTCCATCTTTTTCTATTTTAGTTTTCATTTGGGTTATGTTTCGTTTCATCGTTGACCGTTGTTGCTTTAAAGAAGCAAGAGAAACGGATGCAGAATCATTTTTGTCGTTGTTCATGTTTCCAGATGTAGTGGACGTTCTATAGGATTATATTCAATTTAATATAAAGATGATAAAAATTAATTAAAAATAAAATAAATTGCAAAATATTATGATTTTTACACAGAGTCCCAATCGTAGTTAAAAAGTATGAACTGTATTTTAAGAAGTCCAACACTGATCGCAAGTGCCAAGACTAATTATTAAATTTTGTTTTCACGCCAATATACGTGCTGTGTTGCTTTACAAACGGCAGCAGAGGACGACGACTAGCAAATGGTTAACGACGATAATGTAGATGCTTTTGAGATGACTGAATTATCCAGCAGCAAAAAGTTATTTATGTTTGGTTTGTAATGTGATGTTATCAAGAGGCAATAACGATGTAAGCAGCGATGACGACGATGATGTTGAAGTTAACGATGATGATGAACTTAATGAAGATGGCTGGACAAATGCACAAAAGCAAAGAATGATGATGTTTTTTATGTATAACTGTTTCTTTTTGTTTAGTTCACCAAATGTCTTTAATTTTATTGCGTTTTATTATATTTATTTGTTTTATTTAATAAAATTGTCTATTTTATTTTTTTTAATATTAGGCCTTGTTAAAATTCTTAAATTTATTTCAATTTTTTTTTTAATATTAACATGTCATGTCACGGTCGCCAAATTTATGTTGAATAAAAACAAAAACTTATATTTCTATTTTTTGCAAAAAGAAAATGGTCCGTCGACACTTCTTTATTAATTCAAATTCAAAACGATAATAATGTTGACATTGAAAATTATAAGTTACAACAGTCAAAGTAATAAGAATGTAGTCCCGTTACATTTCTATGTATATTGAAATCAAGTTAAATAAATACATATGTATTTTAAATTGAAATTATGCGAAAAGTGAAATAGATCAAGGGCGACAAGATAATTAAAGGAATGCATTCGCTTAGAATAAAAATGCAAATTGAGATGCATGATAAATAATTGTACAATATTAATTAATTTATAATTCTGACGCAAAACGTTATATATACAGTGCGCGCCATAAGTGAGTCAACACTTTTGTTCTTAAGTATTAAACAGTTTTGTCCTTAAGTATAAAAAAAGTTCCTTTATCATGAATTGTTGGTTTTGTTTTAGCATTTCATAAGTAATAAATAAACGTTTTTATTTTTGGAAATTTATTCGACTATTCTCATTTACTTTTCTCGCTATCCTAAAAAATGAATTATTTCAGTGGTGTTAACTCACTTTTGGCGCTCAGTGTAGTATCCGTGTATTATCCATCTGGCAATAATCATAGTTATTTTAAATCAGAATTGGATAAACTTTTCCAATCTCTGAATTTAGATAACCCTAACAACTTTTACTTAATAGCTGGGGATCTTAATTGTAAGCATTCGGATTGGGGCAATACTCAAAATAATCCAAAGGGAATCATACTTAATGAATGGCTTTTACAGCATGATATGATTTATAGGTGTAAACAGTTCCAAAGTTCGAGCGTTCAGATTATACAACGAGATTAATTACCCCAACCATAAGAAAATTACAGATAGAAAAATCAAAAATTGTCACAATTATAAAAAGACATAATCGTTTAGAATACTTCATGACTCCTACACAACTTCTCATGCTTAGTACTAAGTTAAAGCTAATAAGAAAACTTATCAATCATAATTTTACTATAGGTGTAAACGAGCAGTTACGTAAAAAATTTGCAAATATTCACGGCAGTAATGTTTCTGATACATTTAAGGAAACTAAGAAACAATTTAGATTCACGGATAATGGAAACATAGATTTGATTCACATCCAATCGGATGAACAAATTTTATTGAGAGAAGCTGCAATAAACCCAGTTGTATTAAAAAAAGTTAAGAATACTAACAACCTCGTAGTAGACGATTCGGAACAAAATTTAAATATAATTGGCTTCTATCTAGAGTCGGTTCATTCTCACAAAGAGATTGATCACGAAAATCATTTGCAGATAGAAGCTGAGAGATGTTTATACAAATTTTTAGAAATAAAAACAACTCAATATTTGATGCAAATAAAAGAGCTAATGAAGTGAATGATACTGATGACGACAACATGTTTTTTACAAAGGAAAGGCTTCTATACATATTTAGAAATTTAAGAGGTAAATTGTTGTCGGGTTTGGACAATATTCCTAATTTAATTCTTAAACAACTTCCTGAGGTTATAATATCTGAATTTTGTACACTCTTTAATAACATGATAAATAATGTGTATTTCCTTCATGCATGGAAAATCGCTAAAGTGGTTGCTTTTCCTAAGAAAGGCAAAGATAGTCGAAATCTAAGGAACTTCCGTGAGATAAGCTTACTTCCAAACATTAGTAAAATTTTTGAAGTAGGAGTCAACAATATTAAAATTTTCTGAGAGAGCAGAATTAGTAAATAACAGACAATTTGGTTTTAAGTACAAGCATTCAAAAGTTCATGCCATTCAAGTGAAACAATACTTTTCAGACTTCCTGTGGGAAAATGCAATTACAATATAAGAAAATACTGGAACGAATTCTGAACAAAATCAAATGATAATATTGTAATTTCGAAGAAGCAAACTGTTAAATATCTTGGTGTTAATCTCGATAAATTCTTATATTTTAATAAACACATTGATTCCCAAATTCAAAAGGCTAAAAAAAGCATTTTTTATGTACAAAAAACTATTTTTTTCAAAATACATCTACGCAAGAGTGGAAATTATTCTATACCAGTCTTTAATACGGCCTATACAGACATATGGCTGTCAGATATGGTATAATATTTCCCCGTCATATATAGAGAAAATTCGAGTACATATTTGAAAGGAGATGTCTCCGAGCTTGCACATCATTCTATAGATCCCCTAAAAGTAATTATAAATATTATAATTCGAATAAGAAGCTATACAACAGAGCAAAAATTACACTAATGAACAGTACATACAAAACTCCTTACTTAGGGGATACCTCCCACCATAAGCTTTTTTATACCTCGATAAACACGGATATATACAAAATGAGAATGGTGTTCCTATCTTCTACCACATATATGGAAGAGCAAGTGACAAGACTATCCTCTGCAAAGAGCTTATCGCGAAAATCGCCGGTTTGACACAAATATTTATATGAAAGACACAGACATGTCAACTAGAATTAAAAATAAGTATTGGTGGCTTACCAAATAAATTTCTTTTCATCTTATCCTTCCAATACAGAAGTAACGTTTTTTAAGCATTTTTCCGTTACAAATAGATTAAGTTTACACTGTATATCATGTGTAAATGTATAGTATTATAATATAATTGAAAGATATTCAAAACTGTAAATTAGTAAATAGTTAATGTACAGGAGATCCCCACACCGGGGGACAGTGTTAACAGATATACATATATATATTAAGATATCAACTATTTGTTTATTAGTAGATTAAGTTTCTTAATTTTTTATTAAATAAACAAAAAAAAAATACTCCAAATCTCTAATGAGGTTCAGACACTGCACACATAAGTTCGGAATGATGACATTTTAACTAGATCCTCGCAATACAATTTCATTTAATATAGGCTGATTACACTATGTCAGAAAACCTATTATTCAGAGAAATATAAATCCTTGTTTGAAAATCAAGACATATCTAAAAAAGTGCTCTCAAAACCATAAACCCATTCCTTGATGAGAAATCACTTCTTAGAATAAATGACAGATTATCTCTATCTTCCCTACCATATAATGAACGCTATACCTGGCAACTCCCGATTTTGCTAGCTTTATCTGAACCATTTACATTATTTCCTGTTTCACGCTGAATGTAGTCAAATGTGTCGGATGTACAAACTGAATTCTTTATCTTTTGTCTCAAACCCAGAGTAAAGAAAATACGACATTACAAAACTTAATAATGGTAGCATTACCCCGAGAGAGATGTATTCTTTCACCTCCATTTCAAGTCACACGTATTGACTTGGCTGGCCCATTTGACCTTAAAATATCAGCCTTACAATATTCAAAGACAACAAAAGCATATGTTAGACTTTTCGTTTGCTTCAGCTCGAAAGCTATCCATTTAGAACTATGCTCAGCATTCCAAACCGCATTCTCTGGTTTCGTTTGGAGGCGTGGACTTCCGCAAAGGGTAGCAACTGACAATGGTCGAAATTTTCTCGGAGCTAGTAGCGTTCTCGAACGCGAATTTAATATGTTTGTAAAAACAGCAGCCCAGTATATAGATGAGAAATACATAACATATGGATTTGAATGGAAATTTATTTCCCCTCATGTTCCACACATAGATGGCTTATTGGAAGTTGCTGTAAAAAGCTTCAAATTTCATTTAAAGCGAGTTGCTGGTGCTCAAAAATTTACCTTTGAAGAATTTTCTATTATTCTAGCTCTCACAGAAGGAATTATGAATTCTCGCCCATTATCTGCACGGTCATTTCGTATGAAGAGCCTCTCGAAAGGCATTCCCAGAACAGAATTGGCAGGCATGTCTCTAATTAACAGATGGGAAAAGCTGAAAGCACTTCATCACCAATTCGGAATTCGCCGGAAAGAACATTTTTTAAAGACACTCCAGAAGCGATATAAATGGAGATTCTCAGCTGCTAATATACATGTAGGAGATCTCTTAATTGGATGAAAACACATACCCAGATTCGTATCGGAATCTACGTACAGCAGATATTCGGACATCGTCGGGATTTATCACTAGACCTATACTTAAACTATGCCGCCTTCCAATTTTAAAAGATAAAAATTGTAATTAAAAATAAATTCTAAACCACCTTCAAATTCTCAATAGAATTCGCTTTTTTTCTCATAATAATATTTAATAATTTCTTACTAATTTCAGCTTGAAAATGTATAATTTCTTTCTTAGAACTTATCGCGGATTTATAATCACACGCCTGAACCACACAATCAATTCTAATAAACGTCATGTAGGCATACACAAGATCCGGATAAAATCTGCCGGAATGGGTGAAATATTGAGGTTTTGCCGCCAGTTCCTTAAAATGTCTGTCAATAAAAGGCAGGAAATAGTCGATAATCATCGGTACTGCGAAAACTGCCTAGCTAGGAGCCATAAATCCTGCACTTCTTTGGTGATGTGTAAAAGGTGCGACAAGTTCCAGCATACCGTACTCCATCCAACCCCTGAAAGGGCTAAAAGAAATAAAAGGGTTCATAAGAGAGAATCAACGACAGAAACACTACCATCCACTGCGTCTTGTGTTTAACCCCAAGGCCAGCGCTATGTTCAAACTATGTTTGAGCACTAAAATTACTTAATAAAAAATGTTGTTTTTATCTAATAATTTTTATATTTAATATCATATGTACATATGTAAGTAGGTCATAATTATATAATTGTGTACAAAAACTCTGAATTCATCGAATAAAAGCAAAACAATGCTCGGTCGCAAACAAAAACTAGCTTTGTATTATTTATTATTGGTCTATAATACGCTGCTCGTAAAGCTGATACCTACTCATTTCTGAAAAAGTACTTCGTGGATTGACGTCATTACTATTCCATATACTATATATTAGTGATCACTGTTATTGTTGAGAGAAAAAAATTGGTAACGCAAGACGTTTTAAGTCTTTAAATGTTAAAATTTCTGATGGCCACTCCCTACACTTTTGCTGCAGCTTTATTAGCAATCCAGATAAGATGCAATCTTTATATCATAGTAGTATATTTCGTGCGGTAATTGTAATATTTAAGTAAACAAGATATTGTAATATAAATGTGTAGTTCTTTATCAGTTATGATACAAAAATTTTATTCGTATTCATTTTCATATGGACACATGTATTATATTTCTGATAGGTTGCAGTCGATAGCTTGTAGCCTAGGATGTGTTTATAACAGCAGATTTATTTTTGCTAAGTGGTCCAAGGGAGCTATATTTGGGGCATGAATTTATTTAGTATTCCAATAGCTGCTGAATTTTTACCACCTTATGTCGGTAGCATTTAGGGACAATTTCTGAAAGATTGCCGATGTTGTATAAGTAGACATAGTTTTATTATTAAGAACCAATCAAACATACAAACAAATCAATACAAATAATATACATACACATGAATGGTATGTAAATGAATGCAGAAATTTATTTCAGATTTTTCGTTTTTTAACGTTTTTTGTAAGAGAAAAAAAACAAATGGAATGCAAAAGAAAATACCAGATGACAGCATATTACCATCACCATTAATGGTTACAAACCCAATAAAAGCTTTTCACATATCTTCGGTAGTAGAAATGTACACTGCTTTGTGTAGTCAATACTGAACTAGAAATGCTGTCCCTTGAATGAAACTAAAAGTCATATTAGAAAATGACAACGCATTCAATATTTAGGGTGGCCGATATGAATCTTGAAATATAAATAAAATAGAAAAATAAATAAATTTTAATAGAATTATTTTTAATAAAGTTAACTGCCACTAAAATTTGAACTGTCCAAAGAGCAGTAAATGGAGAGGGGTAACCCATTACTGCGTATGGATACGGTTACTCTCTTGTGTTGGAGTGTGTATAAATTATTTTGGGCTCATATCTCTTTTTTTTTGACTGATGTGTCATCTGCAATATCCAATACATCTACCATATTTGTGCTCATATACTGCTATAAACATATAAATGTGTATATGTGTGCTGTAATTGTGTTTCTAATGGATGCATGCAGTGATATTTCATCTTGTATGCCACATAAATTCGTATATTTTTGCATTCTCAGAGAATTGTGCAAATGTGTCTGCTTTCGTTGAGCTCATATGCATAGCTGGAATGTTTTTATGTTGATACTATACATTGCCACTGTATGGCATTTCGGAATAAATTTCTTTCCGTTCGGTTCAACATTCCTAAAACGTTAGATACAATGGAGTGTGGTTTCGGTGCATCACCCATGAGAAAATTAATTTTTAGAACGTAGTTATACATACATTCACAACCAACTCCACAAACTAAATATATTCACATGTATTTTTGCCCCTACAAATACCAAGTCATATCGTCAACGTCATATGTAATAAGTTTTATGTTCTTTAAAGGTGTTTTAATTTTTTTTTTATTGCAATTTGTTGTTTCAGCTTTCAGAGTTTCTCATCTCGCCATAATTTATTTTAAACTTGGTCTTCCTTAAAAATAGAACAGGAACCTCAAATTATCATAAAATGATCTCCCGATTTTCGTGATTTGGCAATCCCGAATTACGGGATTTCTTAAAACTTGTCCCATAATTTTCGGGACTGTAAATATATGTGTGTACTTTACGAAGTAAGCGAACAAGAATTTGTTTGCAGCATTGTTTTATATTTACTATTACGTGAAATAACAGTAATGCTGTTTTTTTAAGTGCACCTTCCAATAATTAAGTGAATATTATGTATCACCCGATACCGAATTGAACGCGAACCCAACTTCCATTGTTAAAAAGTTAACCGCTGCTATCGAAGAATACAAAAGTCCAACAAAATCTGTTAATAGAGCTAATGAAGTCACCGTAGTCTAGTATGTAGTGTGTAGGCTTATTATACGAAAGGCCAGGGTTCAAATCCCAGGCCAGACATCAAAACAAAGTTTCTCAAAAATCTGTCGTTCGGAGTCGACTTTAAACTGTAGGTCCCGCCACTCTTGTATAAAATTAATACACGTAACATAAGTGGTGTGAGAAGCTAGGTCGTAATCCTGACTGAAGGGTTGTAATGACCAATAATGTATGTATGTATGTATGTATGTATGTATGTATGTATGTATGTATGTATGTATATATACGTGTATGTATATATGTATATAATAGAGCTAATGATTTAGATATTCAACTTTCTAAAGAAGTAGTTTAGTTTGTACCAGGAGTTGGTAGAGGTGGGTAGTTACAACTTCTATATAACCTTCTTGAAACCATTTTACGCACAAATGTAGATTGCGACTGATCCTGACTGAAGGGTTGTAATGACCAATTGAGTAAGTAAATAGATTGCGAAAGATTCCAAATAGTCTTCTTAAAGGGTACAAATTAGTTTTTTCACTAATATATTTATGTATGTATATAAACACAAATGAATTACTTAAATTTTTATTAATTTCGCTTTTTTGTTACTTTTTGTTTTGTTTTTTGTTATGTTACGCCCATATCGCTGAGTATTTCTGGATCGGGATTCCAAAATCCCGAATTTCGGGGTTTTTAAAAAGCATGGCATTCCAAGTAAGTACGTTGTCACTTTTTACCCTGTGGAATGGTTTAAATCCTTTATTTATTTTAACTAAATTGAATTGGCAATATTGATAATGTATTATTAGGGTTTTTATTTCCAATACTTTTTCTATTTCTGGGATACAATGTGTCTACTATTGTGCTATGCAGATAGTTTTTTTTTAATAAAATCTTTATTTATTTATTTATAACGTTTATTAATTACTTATAAAATGTTAAAACAAAAACAACAATTCATGATAAAGGAGCTTTTTTATACTTAAGAACAAAACTGCTTTATACTTTAGAACAAAAACGTTGATTCACTTATGGCGCTCAGTGTATATATATACATACATATATATATAATATGTATAATGAATAAAGAAAACAACTTTAAAATAAAAATTAACAAAAATAATTCAATTATTTTCTTTTAAAAAGTTTTTAAAAGCAATTCAGGCACTTATTGTTTCATCCGATGATAATTTTTTTATTTTGGTCACGACAGAAGACGGCATATCACAAATTTTCAATATTTGCGGCCATTTTTCCACAAGCTTCGCATAAATACATTTCTTTTTTAATCGTTGAGCTCTTTGAGACTGTAAGTTATGTAAGTTAAATTTCCTCATTTAAAGTATCCTCAAAAGTTTATTTTTTATTTTGCTAATTGAATTGGCTAATATCATCATTAATTGAAACCTGAATATCAATTTCATTTTCCACATGCAGTAACGAACTAAATTATTGGCAAGGAATCTCAATTCACTTTGAGACCGATTTAAGGAAATATTTAAAACTATTTTTAAATAAATATTTTGACCAAATAGAATGAGGAATTGCCTACAAAAACCAATCAAATTAATTTTAATATTTTTATGTCATTATTTATTAATTACAAAAAAACAAAAAAAATATACTTGATTTCAATGAACTGCATTATTAGGGCATTTCATTAAAAATTAAAATAATACTTGATAAATAATAAAAAATTAATATTCAGTTAGGAGACCCTTCTGTTCCATAACTACTTGCAGTCGTTTGGGCATAGAATTAATCAACTTTTTTGTGAGAACTGGCCCGATATTTTGCTACTCTTCAATTAGGGCCAGCTTTTCCACTCCTATATCAACCTCTTGCCGTCAATGCTCTATCGGGCTGAGGTTGGGCGATTCTATCGGGTGTGGTGTGTACGTGCGCAACATTGTACGTAACACATATAATGTGAAATTCGCCTTGCAAAGAGAGGTTTTAGTTTATCGCAATGGCGATGAGACAAAAATCCTTGCCTCCAAAATTAATCTTCAACCACAGCACCAACAACTGCATGAAACATTTAAATTTAAATTAAGCACGTTTAATTGTATAAAACTATTGAACTTATTTTCATTTAATTTTAAGGTTTGGTATGCATTCAGTCGCCGTGATCTAGTAGGTAGTGTGTTGGCTTATGAGACGAAAAGCCAGGGTTCGATCCCCAGGCCAGACATCAAAATAAAAAAATACAAAAAATATTTCCTCGGCATCTTCCTCTCAGCAGATTTCTGGCAAAAAATCTGAGAGTAAATAAAATTGCCATGAAAAGTTTCTCAAAAAACTGTCGTTCGTAGCCGGCTTTAAACTGTAGGTTCCGCCACTCAGGTATAAAATTAACACACACAACATAAGTGGTGTCAGAAACTAGGTCATAATCCTGACTGAAGGGTTGCAATGACCAATTATGTATGTATGCATTCAGTTATAAATGTACACTGCAAAAATTCGGTACAATTTAATTGCAAAATAATGTTTGTATATTAGTTTAACTATTTTCAACTTTTCAAATATTTCGTCCTGTCCTATTTTATTTGGTTTTATCCATTTGTGTCAATATTTGCTGTGCTAAATGAAAGATTGTTCTCTTTTATTGAACTAAATGAAGTATTATTGATATATTGGTATTAAAGCATTGTCCATATAAAATCCAATGGTATAAATTAATAAGAATGTAATAAAATGTAGTCGGTTATTAAGAAATCATTTTGTTGGATATATCACACTGAGGTGCAAAAGCAATAGCATTAAAGGCTTCTAGTTGAGAAAAAAACTGGACTTCCAGCATAAATGTTTGGCAGTAATTTTCAAAAAAAAAGAATTTTTGCCTAAATATCACTCTAGATACATAGTTATCTAGAATATCACTAGATTTTCTTTTAATATTCCTAAAATTATTATAATTATTCAATCGATCAAAGGATAAATCGAGATTTTGGTTGAATAATGTCCAGTGGCTCAAACTATAATTGGACACAAGGTACGAGATTAATCAAATGCCGATTTTTCCATTTCAGTGGAAATATTTAAAAACAATTTAAAATAGCAGTACCAACGCTCCCTGTGCTTGAAAATAGCCTGAGTACTGTTAGCCAAAAACTTAGTCGTACTGCTTTCCAACTGCTCCATGTAGGTTAAATTTACTCTCATAAGTAAAGAATACGTATGTAGACACTATGCAGATAGTCCTTGCCGTGTCTTGTGGCCTAGTGGTCGTTTTCAAAGTTGTTGACTATCTTCCAGCTTCTTCATTTCTCACATTAAAATTGTTATCTCTGCGAGCACTTTTCTTCAAAGTACAAAAGCTAAATATAGTACTTTCTGCAAAATATTATTTTCTGCTACAAAATTCGCAATCATTAGCACGATGAAATGATAATATTTGTTCACTGCTAAAAATGTTTGATAGATAAATATAAATGATCGATAGATAAATAAGAAATATTAAAAAATTAAGACTAGTACACAATATATGCTCTCTATGGAGACATTTGTATCTTGACACTCACTTCATATCGGTACACATGGTAAAAAATATGGCAAGACTTTTATTCTCTTTTGTTAAACAACAATATCAATTTTTCTCCGATTTTATCAAACGAGTAAATAATGCACTTTAAGAATGTTAGCACTTGTTAGATTTATTTTAAATAAAATTTTGCTAAAAAAAATAAGGCAAGGAAGCACTTTTCGTAAATTTAGCCGATCAAAACTTATAACATATTAGTTCGAACAATATATGATGTTCATTAAAGACATTTTTGATCGGTTCAAAAATGTTTGAGTAATCAATAAATTGTTGTGAAAATTTCAATAGAAATTTATTTATTATAATTAATTTCACTGAACTTACTTTCGTTATTACAACCTAATGATAGAATAAAGTTAACTTTATCAAAAATATAGCAATGCCGGAGCAATGTCGATAACACTGCTCAATTAAAACAGTTTTTTTTAAACACAGTGGCAACGACGGGCTTCTTTTTTGTTATATTTCCTTATTTTGTTTATATTTGAAGTTGCCACATTGAAAATAATATATCGTATAGCAAGTTCAAACATTAACTTAAGTTTGAAAGCTACAGGTAGGATGAACCTCCCTTTAGTTAAATGCTCAATTCTGCCTTATTGTCCACTTATAATAATGAAAAACAATTTACCTGCCCTTCCTGTAGTTAACGGCAAGTTGTAATAATGGCCCTAACAATACTATAGAAATAAATAAAAAAAGTTTAAAGATAAAAAATTATAAGAACAGTAATAATTACAAAAATCGGTCTAAAAAGTGGGAACAAATATTTAACCGATATAAACCCAAAATAAAATCAGAAAATTTATAAAAATGGAATTAAAAGACATCTAATAACGTAAAAAAAGAGAACAATTTAAATGACTCCTTTTTGAAAGCATTTGCATTGCCTAGATTTTGAATGTAGTTTTATAGGGAATTCCGAAGACTTGTGGTGTGTATAAAAAAACTGTCGCTGAGACAGAAGAGTATTGAATCGTTCACTGAATAGTCTTCATACCCCGGTAGGATCTAGCAAAGTTAATTCGGCATAATAAAAATTTCGGCAATTTCGAGTAAATAATTTTCTGAAATCGAATGAGACATTTAATTTTCAAAAGGTTATCACAATTTACACTAAATATCTGGTAAGCTAATTGAGAAATAAGATCACGATACTCTTTAAGAAAGACATATATTGCTATGTTGTTATATGCTAACTTAAGTTTTCGGTTATCATCACAATCACAGTTTTATTTTATTCGAATAAAATATTTTTTCGAATACAACAAGTTTCGTTGAGTTCTACTCGACTAAATATACAACTCGGTAGGTATTCGGGTGTATTTTAACTGTCGCATTATGTTAGTAGTAGGAATGCCGTATCGGTTCCACGTTCGTTTTTATATTTATGTCTGTCGAAAGCTCTGTTATTTGAGGAAGATGGTGATATTAAAGGAAAGGAAACAAAAACGAGACTTAGTCAACCGTAAAATTAAAATTTTGGAAATTTTTAATCAATGGTATAGACATTTAAAATGCAAGAATATTGAAACAGAGTATTCAAAATTTTAAAACAAGAATAAAGAAAGAAGAGATGAAAAATTGCATGTTTGATAAATATTGAACATTTGAGCTAACTTGTAGAGATTTTTTTCATTCAAAGCGAATTTATTGCGTAAATTGTAGTAGAGGCCATTATTGAGCTCAATATTCAATTTCTGTTAATAATTTCGCAATAAATACTCAAATTGTTATAATGTTGAGTACAACTTAAAATGCAGCACTGTCATAAGTGTGTTTAGTGAGCATATTCCAATTAACCGAACATTTTTTGTTGATATTTTACAACTCGAATGTCAACAACGACAAACCAAAACAAAAAAAACCAAATAATAGCAAAGTTGTTGACACAACCAGCTGTTTTGTTTACCAAATGTCAAATGAATATTATTATCAGCGTATAACCAGTATAGCAACGCAATTTTGACGTTTACCAACGAATTATGAAAGGGACAGCAAATATTACCAAAAAGTATTTCTGTCCCTCTCTGATTGTAACTCTGTTTTGTTTATTTACGTTTATTTTAGTTTTTGGAGTGGGTTTTTTATATTGGCGAGAGTTAATAAAAAATGTAATTTTTGTCTAAAACTATTAATAAATAATAAAAACAACTAATAACAATAACAAATTTTAACTTTTTCTTTTAAGAAATTAAAAAATATTGGCAACTTTCAGCAAGAAAATTCTTTTATGAGCAGTACGTCTTATTTTGATCTTGTAATATTCAGCTTCTTACTTAACTTTTGCACAAGAAGTTATATTCATTGTGACCAAAAACTACACACATTTCGATTAATAATTAAATATTTAAGATTCTTTAAAGTTTTCATTGAAGCAATTAAAAAAATATTCCAATTTTTCCCTTTTTTAACACAAAATAAATGTTTATTTATATTTAGTTTTTCTACTTTAACCGCTAGTTTTCACTCTGTATATCTGTTGCTCTAACACATTTGATTCAAAAATGACAACTGAATTGCGTTTAAAAGATAAAATATAAAACTTATTACCATACTGTAAATATACATAAAAATTTTGTGCCGTCTAAGACTGGTTTTGGAGATATTGGTCTCTAAGGTACAGATATTGCATTGCTGTTTTAATAAAACTTTGAAATATAATCATCCCTGATATGGATATCAAAGAAAAGTTCTTTCAAAGAGCTTTCGATTGACGTATTAAAAATTTGAACCCATTCGTCTATTAAACAAAAGTTATGATCTTTACCTGATTTTATTACAGTATTGCAATTTTCTTGGTTAATTTTTTTATATTTTGTTCCATATAACTTTCTGTAACAAACTACATGTATGAGGTTTCATTTGGTACAAACTTGCATTTAAAAAATATTTTTTTTTGTTCCTGGTTCATAATGAACTAATGGATCAAAACTTTTCATAAACCTGTCGAAAGGTCTAATTTTTTTAATTTCTAATTTTTTTAATTTCTAATTTTCATATAAAGTTTATTATTAAAAGTAGACAACACTGCTTGCAACAGCTGTTATTTGCCGCTGTTTGCTTTTACAAAATTTTTGCTAGATCAAATATTTATTTGATCGAAAAAAAAGGAGAAAATATTTGACACGGGTGGTCACACCATAGTCACATTAGAGACATTTTTGTTTGCAAGCAAACTATTTTATGGTCACACTAGAGCAGTGATGCTCAAAATCCAAATTTCCTATCACATGTGATAGGCAACGAAAATTCTGCTGACGCTGCGTTGACACACCTACACTATAAGCTTACTTGTGTGGTTTCTTATAATGATCGTGTGTTTGTTGCTTTGTTTGTTGTTTTGTGTTGAACTCAGAGAACAAAATCAATTCAGTTGATGTTTAGCACTTGATGAAGCAAGACCTCGCTACACAACTTTTTTGAATGATTTTTTGTTTTTTGCAAATACACGCAGCAAAATGTTTGATGAAAATTGGGAATATGATTTCTTTTTTATAGAGAATATGGATGGTAATGCACAATGTATTGTGTGTTAGCGCACTTTATGTCGTAATTCTTTTTTTTTATAAAAAGACATTACGAGGCTAGACATGCATTTTTCGACAACATTAAAGGGAATACATACATACATACATCAATATATTCATCAATACATACATACATAAACACACATCAATATATTCATTAATACATACATAAACACACATCAATATATTCATCAATACATAAATACATACGTCAATATATTCATCAATACATAAATATATACATCAATATATTCATCAATACATACATACATCAATATATTTATCAATACATACATACATCAATATATTTATCAATACATACATACATCAATATATTTATCAATACATACATACATCAATATATTTATCAATACATACATACATCAATATATTCATCAATACATACATACACACACATATATCAATATATTCATCAATACATACATACATACACACATACATTATGTAATAATATGCATCCAACACAATAAACCAATTTTTTTTATTTTTTTTATTTTCCCAGTGTACGATTCTCAAAAATTAAGTTGAATTTTGTTCTCCGCTGCTTTACCAACACAACCAAAACTATGATAGTATGTGTTTGAGCACCACTGCACTAGAGCAAAGAAAAATATTCAAATATTTACTCAGTCTGACCATAGCTTTACAAATATATTTCGCATATACATACAAATGGTATATATAAAAAAAAAACAGAAAACTCGTCACACTCCATCATATTTATCATGAAGTTATTGTATAAGTATACGTAAGCCATCTGTGATGTAAATATTCGCATATACATATGTATTGTATGTTTGTTATGAAAAAATTAAAAACATCTTATGCGTAGAGTCTGAAAAGAAAAATTGCAATAATTGTATGACAAAATTATTCCAGAAGGATTATACGACGAAGGCAACAGTAATGTTGTTTTTCTCGTCTAGAATTTTGACTGACGTGTACCGACACACGATGCACTTCTCATGTCCTCCCAAAAAATAGTTTGGCAGCCAAAGTTCTACTCCACATCTTAAAAATACTTACTTACTCGTCTTTCAATAAGTGTATAATAACGCGAGCACAGTGTACTTGAAAGAGTTTTCAAGTATTTTTGACAGTGCCATATGCCACATTTTTTTTTTTATTAAATTGGGTGTATTATTGTTTAAGTTATAGTACAATAAAGAAGTACAATAATTGTTCAGCGTGCCCTGGTAGTCTAGTGGGAAGTGTGCTAGACTATTAGCGTGAGGGTCGTGGGTTCGATTACCACCAGAGACTCTGGTCTATGACACTACACCGAGCACATGGTCTCCGTTACTCCGCTCGTATATAATTAAAATATAATTTGTAATTGTATTGTAATTAATAAATAAAAAATTATTGTTCATATCACCGAAACGTGTTTTGTTGGGTAGAAAATATATGTTTAAATATGATTATGGGCGCGCCTGGTGCGTATCCTCTTCGTGTTGACTTCCATAACTTCATTTGTGTCTGGCTTAACGACCTAGTGGCTTTATATAACCCCAGAGAAATCGGATTAAATCACACGTTTCTGTAAGCTCAAGTGTTTGCATGTTCTACTAACTAAATCGAGTTCTTTTAGTATTTACTATTACTTGATTTATGGTTAAGTTTTTTACTTATACTTTGAACTGTAAGTCCTCGAATGATTTCGGTAATAGTATGAATATCTAGTTCGATGGTAGAGTAGGTATTTCATATAATTTTAACATCAGGCAATACCAAGCTTTAATTTAAAGCAGGTTTTCAAAAGCCCACTATAGTTTCATGTCACGCGTTCGATAGTCACGAACTAATGTGGTGTGTAAGTTGGTAATATTGAGCCTTAACCTGACTCGTAGTGCCGTATAAATCTACCATGATTCTCTTCACCTTATCGTGGAAAAAATGTGAATTTTCTAACATCCAAAATGGATTATTGAGATCAAATTCATTGTATAAGGCCAGACGCTTCCTTCTAAACGACATAACACTGGATATATACCCAATAATATATTCTCGTCTCTGCAACTCCTGACGAAGTCATAGATCATATGACCAATATTAACTCGTCTTGCATGAGTGTCCAGTAATGACTGCAACAACGACGCTGAGCATGTTCCTATGGAATTTGAGTCAGACTTACTGCATCCGGAGCAGAATAGAATATCAGATACTACATTGCTAATCTTTTAGGTTCGTAATGGTATTCCTAATTGGTAAAATTCTCTGTCTGATAAATTTATCTGTTCTGCAGTTTCCCGGCCAACTACTGGTCTAAATCAGTTAGTCCATTGTAAATTAATTAACAATGGTCTGTAGCCAAGTGGTGTGCCAACACTTTGAGTATATTTAGTTTAAGAGACAGGTTCATATTCAAAATCACACAAGGATCAAAAAAAGTAACGAGAATTACATACTCAATCCACGACTAACTAACTTTGCCCAAAGAATCCTCAAATTTGATCGTAAACGATTGTGTTATAGTAGATAAATGTCATTAGAATTTCATTAATTATTTAGATGGAGGTGAAGAGCATCCCTTTTGTGGAATTACTACCTTGCCAGTGATTACTGAACTGCTTAGCATCAGACAGATTGTCCTATCAAGAAGTAGTTTCTAATTTTATATTGTCTTAGACACCCAATACATATTTTGTTATTGCAGCTTCCCTTTATAATGTGCAAGATGGCAACTGAGGAGCACTTAAATGCAGTGAGTCTTTCCATTGTCTTCACCAAAAAGAACGGCAGAGGTCTATAATTATTAGGAGTGATGTAAGCCGTGTCGTTGTTATGCACTCCATTCCGACGAAATTATATGATAGTAAAATACTCTGAAAAAGGCTTTTAGTTTTAAGTTTTTATAGTAAAACTAGCTGTACCCTGTGCGTGTTGCTGCACGACCAACAAAAATAAATTTGAACCAAAGACTTTACACAAATATTAAATTATTTATATATTTATTGATTACAATACAATTACAAATTATATACGAGCGAAGTAACTTGACTATATGCTCAGTGTAGTGACACAGACCAGAGTCTCTGGTGGGAATCGAACCCACGACCCTCACGCTAATAGTCAAGCACACTACCCACTAGACTACCAGGGCACCCTAAAATATTAAATTAATTTTGAATCATTTTATGGATTTTGTTTCCCGTTGTCCAGATGATTGAGACGAACGGGCATTCGATCCGTTTCTAACCTCACTTGTCGTTGTTCAAGTGATTCATGCGAACGGGTCTCAGCGGCTTGTACTCGAAGATTTTCCGATCTCAATGCTTCTTGAGGTGTAGGTCGACAAATGAAAAATGTAAAATGTGTAAAATGTAAATTTATTAGAATCTCACAATGTACCCAATACAATTGAACCCAACAAAAATTTTAAAAACATTTTATGCACAACAACTTTGCTAAAGTTCATATCATGATCAAATGCACAGTTTACGATTTAATTCATTTTGAGTAATTTTAAGTGGCGCCATCTGTCCTCAATTGGTCATACCAAGTTATAAAACTTCGTCGGCTTATGCGCAAATACTTTGCTAAAGATCATAACATGAGTAAATGCACAGTTTACGATTTAAATCATTTTGAGTAATTTTCAGTGGTGCCACCTGTCGGAAATTGGTCATACCAACTTAAGAACCTTCCCCGGCTCATGCGCAACAACTTTGCTAAAGATCATAACATCATCAAATGCATAGTTTACGATTCTATTAATTACATACAAACAAACATTAATTTTTATATATATAGAAGATATTTAAAAATAAATTCAAATGTTGAACCCATATATGATATATCTCACAAATTTCCTTCATTTGTTTTTTCATTAATTCCTTTTACGATTTTTCGATTTTTTTTAATAAAATCCTCACCGAGAGGACCTGCTTTTATGCTCCTATGTCTGTCGTGTATAAACCATATTTATTTATCTTTTAATGTCCTCCACATCGTACTTGTGTATGGATTTTATGTACACTTTATACATCCCAATTATTCGGATGTACATATTATTATATATATATGTACTCGTATATGGACATGTGTACATGCATCCGAAAATTTTGTTTAAACTAAAAATAAAATACATTTTACATTACAAAAAAATTGGTAATAAAGAAAATATCGTGGTGCCTCACAGTAAAAGTACAAGTACCCATAAGAGCAAAAAAAATAATATGAATATAAATATATAATTCATTCAAAATTCCCAATGTATTAAAATGTTATACTCAATATATAGTAGGATATCCCTTTAGATCAGTGGTTATCACAAAGAGAACATGAATAAAATGTGACTGCAGTTGAGGGAAGCATGTTTTTCACAGGAGAAAAATTGTTTGTAATATTTTCAAGTGTACTTATTTACCTAATAACATGTATGGGAAATATAGTCCCTAAAGACAGCGTACTTACCTTGACAAATATTTTTCCAAAAATCGATATCATTTCTCATTGGTAATAGGGAATCCTACCAAATTATTTCTTTGGGTGTATAATTGAAACCTGAAAAAAGTGACATAAACCTGCTTCTTTAGAAGCTGAGAAGGAACTGAATGTATTTTTACTCTCTTTTTTACGAACATTGCTGATGGTCATGTCCTATAGAAAACCGAAGATGTTTGGCACCTGAGTGCTATGCGTATCTTCGCGTGGTAGTCACCTTGTCGCAGTACGAAGACTTAATTACAATGATCGGGCTAGACAGTCGATGAGTACAAACTAAGTAGTGCCAATCCCCCTTCTATTCCTTATATCCTTCACTTTCCCACCTTCCTCTCCAAAACCCAGATGAGCCGTTTTTATAAACGCTGAAATTGTAGTAAGCGTAATTGCGTGAGTAAAAAAGGGTTATATTATTTCCGAACGGAGTATTCAAAACTTTTTTCAAATCGAAGCCGGTGCAAACAAAACTAGAAACATTTTTGATTTTATTTTGATCTCAAAAAATTAGCCTTGGCCTCATCCTTGTCTCTTACATGCATCCTATACTCATTGGTATTCTGCAAACGATTTTTTCCTCTTCATCAATATGTTTAATATTTTTGCAATTAGTGCACTTATCGTTTTTCGGCAAATGAAAACCTATATTAAAATCTTTTTGGAAAACCTGTCTGAAAACCCAATTCGACACAATGCAGTTGCTGAGGTTCTTATCGTTCATATATTGAGTGTAGCACTTATAAAGGGTTTGCTTGTTTTGAAATTCTTGTGGCAAATAAACTTTAGCACTTTTGGTTCTACAATAATGTGACGGAGCAACTGGAAGTTTTTCAAGATATTGTTTTAGAAGTTTTATGTTTTGCTCATCTGTTTTATTATGAGGCCGAACCTTAGCTTTTGGCTGAGCATAATTATTTTCCCTTAAAAGCATCATTTGAGAAATATTTAAAGTTACCAGCATGAATTTTTGACAAACTTTAAAAACGATCCCTTTGTGAGTAAAATTATATTCAAAAGAATTGTTTCGTCTACAATCTCTTCCTTTGACAGCAGCTCTCCTTCGTTGAATTTGTTTATGTTTTATACAAGAAAGCAGCCACATTCTTCTTTTTGCTTTTAACATTCCCCAATAATGTTCATTTAAATGTTCACGAGATGAGTCGGAGAGACGACAACATTCATTGTGGCACATCTTATTAAGGTACGGATTAGGTAAAACTATTTTTTCAATGTCTTCCTTTGATTTAACAGCCAGAGGTTTTCTGTAGCCCCATTTTCCGAGACAGTTTTCATTTTCAAATAAGCATGAGTCATCACTATCGCTGTATGGCACTAACGACACTTGAGAAACCTGCTTTTTAATAATATTTTTATTAAATAAAACACACAATTTAATATACATCAAACAACCAAAACATCACCACATAATCATAATTACACATTCACAAGATTCACATCAAATTACTTTTAAGTTGTATTATTTACTTACGGTTTTGGAAACTGATACCATTATTAAGGCACTATTTATTAATTTCTCTGTAGACAATGTTTTGTTTGGAGTGGTTTACAATAACTGATTATCTCAAACACATGATCCGAAAAAGAATGCATGCTAAATGCTTCTCTTCAACTTTAATTTGGCCTTTTCGTTAAAATTAACGGTAAAAAGAATAGAGGCAAAAAACAAAATAAAGCGAGCAATTCCCTTTACCTTCAAATTCTAACTTAGAAAGAAATATGTAGTAAATATTGTAACAACTACAATATGCAAAATATTATTCATTGGCAGATACGATAAAATCGCTCACAAGAAAAAATGGAGTCTAACATACGATAAATTATTCAATCAATTTTTGGGGTATTAGACCGAACCCGGAAAAGATTGAGATTATACAGAATTTGCAATTACCTTAGGCCTGACCGGATTTTACAGAAAATTTATTAAGAATTATTCTTTAGTGGCTGGTCCCATGATAAACTACCTCAAGAGGGATAGTAAAATAGATATCAATGACAGGCAATATATTGTAGCTTTTGAGAAACTTAAGAGTATATTAGTTAATCCTCCATTATTGTGTTATCCTAATTTTGATAGGAAATTTGTTTTGACTACTGATGCCAGCAATCTGGCCATAGGAGCGGTATTGAGTCAGGAGGGAAGGCATATAAGTTATGCTAGTAAGACCCTAAATGGCCACGAGAGAAATTATTCAACGCTTGAGAAGGAATTATTGGCGATTGTGTGGGCCGTAAGGTATTATCGCCCTTATTTCTATGGAAGAAAGTTTACAGTTTGGACTGATCATCAGCCATTAAGGTGGCTTTACCCTTTAAAGGATCCGAATTCAAGAATAATTAGATGGAAGATTTTGTTGGATGAATATTATTTTGATATTGAATACCTTAAAGGTGGAGAGCTAATTTTTTGAGCAGAGTCCAACTGAATCAGATGAATGTGAATTCTGTGTCGGAGCAGGAGGAAAACTTGGAAGTAAATTTTTTTTTGTGGACAAAATTGTTAACAAATATAGGACACAGATTAGAATTGTGAAAAGAAAGAGTAAGGAAATAGAGACACTTTTTGGCAGATAAAAAATTATTTATGTATCTGATGACGATTTGACCAGAACGCATTACTTGAATGATTTGTTTAGGAGAGAATTACGGAAAGGAAAGGTTGGTATTTTTTCGGAAGATGATAGTATGTTCGGTATAGTGAAAGGAAAGTTGATTGAATTATTTTCTAAGAATAATGAATTGAAATTTGGCAAGTGTGATAAGATAGCTATTGATGTGGAATCTGAGGAATATTTATCGAATATCATCAATGATGTTCACATGGCGGGCAATCACAGAGGAATACAGGGAAATTATGAGGAATTAAGGGATCGTTATTTTAATCCGAAATTATTTAGACTCATAAATAGATATTGTAATAACTGCAGGGCAAGTCGTGAGAATAAATATGACAGGAAACCCATTAATAAAAAATTTCAGTACACTGCTACCCCGGATGGACCAAATGAAATGGTTCACATCGATATTTTCCAGATTCAGAAGACCTACTTTTTGACAACAATAGACAAGTTTTCAAAATTGGGCACAGCACATAAATTGACAGATAAGAATATGGTTACTGTAAAGGCTAAGATTCAGGAGACGATTGCATTTTTAGGCAAACCTGGGAAATTGATAATGGATAACGAATTTAACAATACTCTTATAAGATTGTTCTGTCAGGAAAATAGTATAGAAGTCCATTTTACAACTCCAAATTCACACACGGGAAATTCTGATGTGGAGAGAATGCACTCCACACTACTTGAAAACATTAGAATTGAGAAGAATGCCGAGGGTTTAAACGACTCTAAGGAATTGGTCTTAAAGGCGGTGAGGTTTTATAACAATACTATTCATGGCACGACGAAGTTAAGACCAATTGATTTTATAAATAAGTTAGATTTAAATTTGAAGGAAATAAAGCGGAGAATGGATGCCTGTAAAAGGAGGACAATAGATAGAGAAAAGAAGGAAAGGGAAGAAGTCAAGATTGATTTGAAAGGAAATAATGTATGTATTTAAAACCCCACCGCTGTGAGGCAGAAAGTGGCGAAAAGATTTAATAAGTACCATCACACTAATCCTAATAAAATTGATATTTCCCAGTTCCGGAGGCCACCAAGTCCATAGAATTATAGGATAAATAAAATGCGTGTAAATAAAACTGTTCTAGGATACATTTTAAAATTTTGAATGAAATTTTGTTGTTATTTCTTTTTAATAATTGAATATGTAAGAAATCGATAAATTAATTTACATATGCTGTATTTTATTATAATTTAGATAAATTTAAGTTTATAGTATTAAGATACAAATTCGAAGGGACTCGAATTTAATAAAGAAGGGCGAGTTACATATGACCTCTATTTGTCCTCTACATTAATTTTCTATCCTTTTCTGGAACACATTTTCAAAAACAAAAATCATACGATTTCTGATCATTACCTTTAACTCAGTTAAGATCAAACATCGTATGATTTCTTACATTACATATAGTACATATTTAATACGTTATTTATTCCTACTTCTCTCCTACAGAATGATGTCGTATGATTCTTGACTTTGACTTTAAAATCGTTGTTACATAATAACAAGTATATATAAGTACTTTATTCTTATTGGTGGATTTAAACTTAACGGTTGAATTTTTTGCGAATCGCATTAAATGCTTGTCGAGGCACATAATATTCACGCACAGATAACGATTTTAACGTGAGAAATGAAAAATCTGGAAGATATTCAACAATTTTGAAAACGCCGACTGGGCCACAAGACACGACAGGGTAATTTTGAAAAGCAGCATTGCATTAGGCTGAGAGCTGCTATCCGAACCGCCGTATACTCCACACTCTCATATGTAAGGACTATCAGCGTAGTGTCTACATACATACACATACATAATTAGTCATTACAACTCTTCAGTCAGGATCATGACCTAGTTTCTCACTTATGTTGTGTGTGTTAATTTTATACATCAGTGGTGGGACCTACAGTTTTAAAGTCGACTCCGAACGACAGATTTTTGAGAAACTTTTCATAGCAATTTTATTTACTCTCAGAGTTTTTGCCAGAAATCTGCTGAAAGGAAGTCGCCGAAGAATACTTTTTGTATTTTGTTTTGATGTCTGGCCTGGGGCTCGAACCCTGGCTTTACGTCTAATAAGCCAACACACTACCTAATAATCTACGGCGGCGGACAATGTCTTAACGTTAATCGGTGGTTCCAATTAATTATTCTATCATATGTTGAATTAAGAATCATTACATACAATAAATCTATAATTTTTCTCTTGGTTGACCTATATTTTAACGCCTATACGATTATTTACGGACATTAGTAATGTGTAGGTAAACTGATACGAAAAAATTTGCGTACATTTGATTTGCATACTTCATTTCATCCGTAGATAACAACAAAATCCCAAATTTATCCATTTAATCATATTTAATAATGTAAGTGTGTATTTGTATATACATATATGTGCCTAAATAAATCCCGCATCAATATAATGTTTTTGTAAGTCTATACTGGTGTTTCATTTGATTAATTTAAAGCATCTAAAATACGACTCTGTTTGCTAGAATTTCGTAATTTCGTAACAATAAACAAATCGATGTGAAACACAATTGAAGTTATTACGCGTTATTTCTTTTGTTTAATGCCTTCAAAATATGGTGCAAAGATTGTAAAAATCGCCGATGAAGAATTACAACAATAACTGAGTTAATTCCTCTCTCCCAACACGTATGGCAGTTACGCATCATTTAAGATGGATTTGTATATCAATTTATAGTATCCATTAGTTGTACTTTGACTTTTTAATCTGACAGCCTTAAGGCTGAGTCAATTCCAAACAAGGTTTGTATTTTTTTGATGTGTCTAAATATCATCATTTATGAACTTCCATTTTTAATTTATTAGCAATACTCAGCGAATTGTTCCTACCCATGCAGTGTATTGAGTTGATACTAGGAAAATAGCTTTTGGGAAGAAAGAAAGTGGAAGTAGTTTTTGTGGATTCGATTTATTATTTATAATATTGTTACGTTTTTACCTTTTTAAAAACGTTTAAATATGAAATCGTTAATTGCAAACCAACTAAAAACAAATATGTGTTTATTTTCTCTTAAACTCTATTCTTTACACTACTTTTGTGTGCCACCGTATACAACTTAACGATACAACAATAATTTGTTTGTACACTATTCTATTTCACACTTCTGCCCGCGTTAACACTAACAACTGTTCCTTAGATCTTCTCTGCTTATAACCTTTTTGCAAGCAATACCAATTGTACGTTCAAACCGCAACGCGTCTTCACACAAGGCTGACTGAATTATAACTGACTCCTGCCTGCTTTGTCCAGCCCTTTTATAGTCCGACACAACCAGTCTAACGAACATTCTTGAAGTGGAAGGTTCGTGTTCTCGCCTTCTCGAAAGCTCTATTGCTAGTACATTATTGTTTGTGTACTTTGCTTATGTTGTCTATCCCTTTTTCTCACATATTTGTCGTAGCTGGTTTTCATTTCATGTTGTTGTTGGCACCAGGTACAACCAGGTTCGTTGTATATATGTGTGTGTGCAGCTTTAGATAATCAACACGTTCATTGTATTCTTAGTGTAAGTGTGTATTTGTATCGTGTGTATTGTGTTGGTGTAGCTGGTAGCTTTTGTTTATCGTTTTTATTGTTAAACGATATTCGGTCGTTTCGATTTATGTAACAATATAAACGATAGAGGGAATATCTGAAAGAACTCAAATCTACATACGAATAGTTCGGCTAAGAGCTGTTTGTAATGCTTTTAGTAATTCACTGGCAAGCTAACAATTAACGGATGTGCTCTGCTCTTTAATAAATACCTGGACTTAGAGACACCGGCCTATGCATAAGATTTGTATTCCATTTTAAAACGGATAAAAGCGTTGGGAATGATAAAGAGTACAGATATATTCATACGATCACATTTGGAGCCTGACTGCAAGTCGAATGTGAGTAAGTCGTTCATACTAAGTCTTTTCACCTCAATCGCTATTGAAAAGAATATGAATGCCAAATATTACTGTTATCTGTTAAAGTGTAGATAAGATTGGAAGTTAGAGGGAAAATACCGTTAATGAAAGTAAGAAATAGACTTGGAGATAAAACAGAACCTTGGGATATCCCTGAGTTTAGCCTGAACTCATCTAATGGTATTCCATCTTTAACAACCCAAGTTAAGCGATTCCTGACAAAGCTCGATATAAATCGAGAGAAGTAAATACCAATACATTATTCATCATTCGAATAAGGCCTTTGAAGAATTCTGCATATAACGGGTGATTTTTTAGCTATTATCTTTTTGACAACACTGGTTTAAACAGGTCACGCACGTTTCGTGTTTTGTTTCACTGTCAAACATCTTCAGTTTGGTCTATAATTTAACCATGAATCGTCTTACAAACGAACAACGCTTGCTAATCATTGAATTTTATTATCAAAATGCGTGCTCTGTTAAGAAAGTTCATCGCGAGCTTCTTCCATTTTATGGTCAGTTTAAGCGACCCACTGAAGCGGCTATTCGGGCTATTGCGACTAAATTTCGCACCAAATTTACATTGTTGGACATTAAACCACCAACACGGCCAGTGTTAATTATGACCATCAATTATCGATCCTCTGATACTCAACAACGTGAAAAATTTTGCGGACGGATTTGAAGCCTTTCAAAATACAGCTGGTGCAAGAATTGAAGCCGAACGACCTACCGCAACGCAGAATTTTTAGTGAATGGGCTCTTGGAAAGTTGGCCGAAGATCCACTTCTTTATCGAAAAATTCTATTCAGCGACGAAGCTCATTTTTGGCACAATGGATACGTAAATAAGCAGAATTGTCGATTTTGGAGTGAAGAGCAGCCATAAGCATTGCAAAAGCTACCAATGCATCCAGAAAAAGTCACAGTTTGGTGCGGTTTATGGGCTGGTGGCATCATTGAACTGTATTTCTTCAAAGATGCTGCGAATCGTAACGTAACTGTGAATGGTGAGCGCTACCGTGAGATGATATGCATTTTTTTTTTGCCCAAAATGCAAGAGCTTGACTTGCATGACATGCAACAAGACGGTGCCACATGCCACACAGAACGCGTAACAATGGACTTATTGGGAGGCGAGTTCGGTGAAGATTTTATTTCACGTTCGGGACCGGTCAATTCGCCGCCTAGATCGTCCGATTTAACGCATTTAGACTATTTTTTGTGGGGCTATGTTAAAGCTCATGTATATACAGACAAGCCCGCTTCAATTGACGCATTGGAAGACAACTTTGAATTATTTATTCGTGAGATACCGGCCGAAATGTTGGAAAGAGTATGTCAAAATTGGACTAAGCGGATGGACCATTTGAGGCGCAGTCGCGATCAACATTTGCATGAAATAATCTTCAAACATTAAATTATATGGACCGTACCATCGTTTCAAATAAAGATTTCATGCATTTTTCTGAATTTTATGTTTTTTTTTTTGAAAAATTTTCCTATAGCTCTTAAAAAATCACCCATTATTTTTACCAATCATTGATATACAAATACTAATGCAATTTAATAACGCCTTCAGCCGAAAACCTGGAAGACTAAAATTTACCTGCATTATAAAATTCAGCCATCATCTCCACATAGCATAAAAAAATTATAAAAAATTTATTTTACCACGTGTACCGGTGAGTGTCAAGATACAAATATCTCCATAGGGAACATTTATTGTTAACAAGAAATCGGGGCAAACATAATCAAAAGAAACATCAAATCCGTGAAAAAAATAATATATTTTTATCGTGATGGTGAATTTTATATTAGAAAATGATGATTTGTGGAAAGTCGCATCGTATGCTTACCGAAGTATATGGTGATCATGCTCTATCAGAAGCAACATGCAGAAGATGATTTCGAAGGGTTAAGAGATAATGATATTTATGTGAGGAATCAAGAACGTAGAAAACCACTAAAAATGTTTGACGGCAACGAATTGCAAGCAATATTGGATGAAGATGACACTTTGAGTTAAAAACATATTGCAGAAATGTTAAATGTTGCAGAACGAATAATTTCTGACCGTTTAAAACCTTTGAGGAAGATCCCAAAGTCTAGAAAATGGAAAATGAACTCATTGATAGATATATGGAGAAACAAGAAAACACTTGTGAAATTTTGCTTTTAAGATGAAAATCGGTGTTGCATTGAATTCTTACGGTCAATGAAAAATGGATTTATTTTCAGAGTCTTAACTGGAAAAAATTACAGATTAATCCGTGACAACCATCAACATGCATTCAGAAGGAAAATAATTCTGTGTGTCTGGTGAGATCTAAAAGGTGTAGTGTACCACAATCTCTTAACGTTCGTATACTCACGTGAAAATATAAAAAACGCGTACTCGCTGAGGCTAAACAAATTATGTATATTGGTTTAAAAATTTTAGGTATAACTGCTTATACTTTTAGAAACATGGTTTTATTAAATTAAACCAGAGTTTCAAAGAAAATAACTTTTTCATTTATGACTAATAGTTTTTCATTTCAGTTTTTCTAAACATACGTAATTGGTCATTATAACAAGTTTTTGTAAAATAAGATTAAATTCATGAGAGATTCTACAACATCAGCCTTATTTTAGTCCCTTTGAATCTTAAAAAAAAACCTTGAAGTAATTAACTATCAAGAAATTAATGAAAACAAAACTAAATTTGATAAATGTTCAAATATAACCCATAATGATAGGCCCATACCACGTCGGTCCCACAGACCAATTACACGGCGCGGCAGTCAAAACAAAACACCCAGCTAATGAGATTGTGTAGGTTGAGAGTTTTGTTAAGTATAACCCAGTCATTTTCTTTTTTTTAATTCTAGTAGTTACTAGTACTAGTCTAGTAGTTAACTAGCTATATTTGACAAAAAACGGTTTTTTGATCTTTTCACGTAAAATTATTGAACAGATTTTGAATATCCAAAGTTTTTTGATAAGGGGAGAGACATGTCTTTATAATGGTATACATAAACATATGGTTCAAACTTACAAGTTATGATTTTTGATCGGGTAACTTCGAAAATATGATTTATTTCCTTATTTTTTCAAGTCTAGCCATTCTTAATTGCAAAATTTAATTAAAAAATATAGAATAAGTGGTGACATTCTCGGCTGTTTTTTGTTTCATTAATATTTCATTTTTTTTGTCGCGTAGTGTTTTTGGTATATGCGCACACGTCTTGATTTCATACATACATAATTGGTCATTACAGCACTTCAGTCAAGATTACGACCTAGTTTCTCACACCACTTATGTTGTGTGTGTTAATTTGATACATGAGTGGTGCGACCTACAGTCTAAAATCGATTCCGAACGACAGATTTTGAGAAACTTTTCATAGCAATTTTATTTACTCACAGAGTGTTTGCCAGAAAACATACGTACTATCGTCATCGTCTTGATTTCACAACGTTTAAAATCGCACTAAATTGAAGTTTATAGAAAATGATGGAGCTATCTGAAATTACCAAATGCCCTCTTCGTTGTAAAGACGTTAGTACAGATCGGTACCGATAACAAATGATCAAATTGACCAGAATGGGCCCCACGACTTGACGATTTAATTTTGTAACATAACCTGCACACAAAGCAAATTTGGTCGAAAATACAATTAAAGCTTTTGACTGATGGGTATTACCCCACACGCCATATTCACATGACTTGACTTGACTGGTCACGCGTTGGCTGAGCAGCACTTCAATTCCTAAGAGGATGTTGTAAATGGGGTGACTAATTGACATGCTTCAAAAGACTTACAGTTTTATAGGTGTGGAATTCACAGATATTTAATTGACTAACTAATTGTTTACCATATTTTTGTTCTCGATTAACACAATCTAATCTTTCATACCGAAGCCCAAATGTAGTTATCTAACCCACGATTGTATTTGCGAATACTTCTTACCTGCAATGAGATAAATCTAATAATTACGAATTATATTTCTCAAACGTCAGAAACTCTTTACGCGCTGCCATACTTGAACCTAAGGGTCTATAATTATAAAGAAATTAAATCGTACATACTACATTACATTTACCATGTATACATACTTGTACATATCGTATATATGCAATTTCATATCGTACTGTTACTGGTTACTGTCGTTTTCGTAAATGGTTGAGTATAAACAGGGGTATCAAAATTTATTTTTAAGTCTTCAACTTAATTCAAAAAGGAAACTGTTATGCATGTAAATAAAAAGAAATGGAAAACTCAATCTAATAAAACAATATAATTTCCGCTTATTGTTCAAAGAAGAAATATGGTGATGTTAAAAAAATACTTAAATACTTAGGAAAAATAATTCTATTGTGAATGCAAAGGAAAGCAGACACCGACTGCTTGAATCGTGTATCTGTAAGATAAAATCAAAAATTAAAATTAAAATGTGTCTATTAAAGATGCAAACTGAAGATTTTGCAATTTTACCCCTCTAGACGAGTACCTTACCCACTAACAACACATTGTGGTCATGAAAGAAATCTTTTTTTCTTTTGTTTTATCGTTTGTATTCATACGCTTAAATGTTTTTTTTTTGTTTTTTTTTAAAGGACTTCAACAAGTTTTAATACTTAAACTCATACATGGAAACTTGCAAACACACAAACACTCCTACTCACTTTCAACATCATTTTTAAAATAATTTTTGCAAGAGAACCTCAATAAAACAAAACATAAAACGAGTCATTTTTCAACACTCCAAAAATAAAAATATGTCTGAAAAATAATAAATTTTACAGCGGCTGTCGTTAGATTATGTGCACTCAATTAAAAATCCATATTTGATAAGATTATTAAATAAATGAGCCGGTTATTTTGAAAGTGGTTTAAGTCCATTTTTTCCTATATTGAGATATTTAAGGGTTTGCGTTTGAATTGTTTCAAAAATATTGTTAACTGGTATTAAGTTGTTTTTATGGCTTTGTGACCTTAAACATACTAGAATATATAACGTAATACGTTTTGTAAACTTTACTAAAAAAAATAAGCTGTGTTTCACAACCTAAAATGGACTTAAATCAATTTCAAAATTAATAAAATCACTTTTTTGTTTGTGAAAAAGAATAAGTCCACTTTGTGTTCTTTGTTTAATATTATTATAAGTTAATTGTTTCACTTAAAGTTACTCCACTACGTTTATATAATTCCAATATAATAATTACAAAATACTTTAGTTTCACATTAATATTGAACAAATTATCCAAAATAATTGTATACCTAGTGATTCCTCTAAATAGTTAATTTCTAAAGGTAAGTTCTTTTTATTATTTTAAAGAAATTAAATAATAGAAATTGTAAATATTTTATTTTTGATGTAGATGAATAAAATAATATTAAAAAGTAATTAATTAATTTGTAAAAAAAAATTAAAAATTATAAAAAATATCTTAATTGAATCGCATTAGAAACGTCATTTTGCAAGTCCGACTAACGTCGAGACATTTTATGTGTATTTTTTTGAATACACTTTATAGTCTGGGTCTGCCGAATTTGAATTCCATTCAAAATGTTGATATCGAACAATACTTAGTTACTTACTTAATAGCTATTAACAACCCCTTTATCAGATTTCGACTTCCAATTTATTTAACACATCCTTACAGGCGCCTCTGATTTTCGCATGACTTCGATATTTGGTCACACCAATCGATGACAGGATTTCCTCTATTTGGTCCTCAGCTAAGTTCGTCCTCTAGACCGACTTCCGTTAATACCCGCATCAAATACATGTTTCGACGGAGCATCGTAATCAAGGATCCGATATCCCCCGATATCCCTACTCGTCAAAATCATATACGTCGTTTAGCCCTCATTTACTGCCAGACCCATCTTAAAAAACTCCTGTTCAATAGCGCTAAACCCACCTGTAACTTTTCGCTTGGTAGGCGTTATGATGTCAATATCGACATCGTACACAAGAAACTGGAAACTTTTTTATCTCATTGTTGGTCACTAGTTGAATTGTTCCTCAGAATGACAATATTATATAACGTCTATAGTAATTTAAACGACATTTCAAGTTGTTATTTTTAGAAGATCACAACAACGAAGTGTTTTGTGGAACAAAACATTTTTTTCGAAAATTAGAATTTCAATTTGATAAGAAAGAATATTAAAGTCTAAAATATTTAAAAAATTGATTGAAATCTACATAATGCTGCTGAGATGAGTTGTGTAACAATGTTTAATGGTCATTAGCTTTACTCGTATCGACTTTTCAACCAAGTTCTCTGATATAGCATCATATAGGTCCTCGGTTGAATGAAAATCAAATCAAATTACAATTAATTGTATAACTTAATCAAGCACACTAATCGCTGCACAACATCCACACATAATTGGTCATTAAAACCCTTCAGTCAAGATTACGACTCAGCTTCTCACATCACTTACGCTATGTGTGAATTTTATAGATGAGTGGCGGCACTTACAGTTTAAAACCGACACCGAACACCAGATTTCTTGACAAACTTTTCGTGGCAATTTCACTTACTCCCAGAGTTTTTGCCAGAAATCTGATGGGAGGAAGTCGTAGAAGAATTTTTTTTTTTCGTATTTCATATTTCGTTAGAGATGTCCGACTTGGGGTTTAAGCCTACACACTACCTACTAGACTACGGCGGGCCGCTTGAAGGAATAGTAAAAATCGTAAAATATTATACATGACAACAAGTTTATATTAAACAAGTCTCAGTAAGTGTAAAAGGAAAAAAAATTTCAGAAGAAAATACAATTCATATTACTAACATCCGCGCATAAATATTCATAGGGTTGCCAAAATGTCTAATTGACAAATCGCAAATGCGGTGACATTAGGTCTGCCTAGTTGTTGTATAAACTTTGTAGAAATTAATGTTGAAATAAATGTTAGAATTTTTATAAAATTTTATGAAATTGGGCTCAAATAGTAAAATATTACATCCACACATAATTGGTCATTATAACCTTTCAGTCATTAATATGACCTAGCTTCTCACACCACTTATGTTGTTTGCGTTAATTTTATACATAAGTGCTGGGATCTACAATTTAAAGTCGTCTCTGAAAGACGTCTCATGTCTAATAAGCCAACACATTATCTACTAGACTACGGCAACTGTAGTAAAATATTACTTTTGTATTATCGCGGATATTAAAAATCGTCAATAGTTAATGTAAAAGCTCTTCAGTTTGGTGAAGATATTTCTACATTTAACTATGCGAAGGTGAGTAATATGATGATAATAAGAAAAAATTAAGTGGTTATTACCTTTAAATAATTACTTACTTACTTACTTAATTGGCCATAACAACCCGTTTATCGGATTTCAGCCTGCCGCAACACATTCTTCCAGGCACTTCTGCTTCCTGCGCGCCTACGCCAGTTGGTCACACCAATCGATGACAGGGCTTCCTCGATTTGGTCCTTCCAACGGATGCAAGGTCATCCTCTTCGCCGACTTCCGCAGATTCCCGCATCAAATACCCGTTTCGCCGGAGCATCCTCCTCCATTCGAACGACATGGCCGAGCCAGCGCAGCCGCTGGATATTAATACGCTGTACAACGTCCATGTCGTTGAGGAGCTCATACAGCTCACTGTTGGATCGGATACGGAAATCATCGCCAACTCGCACTGGACCGAAGATCTTGCGCAGTACTTTTCTCTGGAACACTCTCATCTGCATCTGTTCTTAATAGGGTCCATGCCTCTGCGCCATAAAGAAGCACGGGTAGAATGAGTGATTTGTAAAGTGTTAATTTTGACGCGCGAGAGAGGTCTCTGCTACTCAATTGCCTATTGAGACCATAGTAGCACCTGTTGGCAAGAGTGATCCTGCGCTTGATCTCCAGACTGACATCATTTCTGGTGGTAACAGCGGCCGTAATTTGAGAATCAATACGCCGCGCATCTCTACTTGTCGATAACATATACTTTGTTTTGCCCTCATTTACTGCCAGACCCATCTTACTAGACTCCCGTTCAATAGCACTAAAGGCAGCAGTAACATCACGCTTGGTACGCCCTATGATGTCAATGTCGTCAGCGTACGCAAGCAACTGGACACTTTTTTGAAAAATAGTGTCACTGCGATGCACTCCCGCCTTTCGCAGAACGCTCTCCATGACGAGGTTGAAGAGGTCGCATGATAAGGTCGCCTTTTCTGAAACCTCGCACGGTACCAAAAGGTTCGGAGAGGTCCTTTCCTACCTTGACGGAGCTGCAGGAATTGCTGAACGTCATTCTGCATAGCCTTATCAGCTTCGCAGGTATACCGAGCTCAGACATTGCGGCAAAAACACGATCCCTTATGGGTCTATCGAAGGCTGCCTTATAGTCGACACCTTTAAATAATTAGCTTATGTTTTCAACGTTGTTGTTGTTTAATTATGATTAATAATCTGGAATCCCCCAGTTAAGAAAATTCAATCCCTGTTGGCACTCCTTGTCTTTTTCACATATCTTTATGTGTGAGTTTTAATATTGTGTGTGCATTCAAAAGGTATTACGAGAATAAACGTTCGCTGCTTCATGTTGTAGAGAAGCTCTTCATATTCTTCTCTTTAATTCTATATCCAATGCAATTTTGCGGGGTAAAACTTGTGGTTTTAAAGAGGACATTGACGCAACAAATATAAGCAATTGGGGGTTTATACGTATGTACATATATGTATATTTAGTATCGTAGTATATATTTCCATGTTGTATTATAGCAACATAAAAATGTGTCGGCAGAATATAGCGGATACACGTATAGTGTGTAGAAATATTATTTACGTAATGTGTGTAGAAATATTATTTACAGTTATATCTTACTAATTACCACAATTATAAAAACATCATTCGGATAAATTTATAAATTTGAACTTGTACAGTGCATATATGTACTTTGCCAATCATTGTATTTTTACTTCGCTATTGTCGTGATATATTTCTAGATGAGTTATAAAAGCCATTTAATGTTGCATAAGCAAAATAAAATCAAATTCTAAAATTCAAATATAAAAAGGTAGGCCGGCTAAAACGATCTGAGATTGATAGAGGACATACAACAGCGAGTAATCGACTCAATGCCTATGACTGCAATAGAAATAAAGTTAAAAAGATTTGAAGAAAATATTAAAGCTAACATTAAAGAAGAGATAGAAAAGTCTGTAGAAGGCTGAACAATTTCAAGACAATGGCAGAGAAGATAAGCAAGGAATTCAAAGAATTTGGAAAAGAAGCCGATGGCAGGGAAAAGGAAGCAGGAGGTGCTGGAAACGAAGTTGAACGCGTTGAGAGCAATATTGATTACGTTGCGGAGAGAAGAGCGTGACAAAACAACATTATTGAGGAATTTTCTATCTCAAAATTCACTGTCTTCAAAACCATCAAGGACAACCATTGTGCTCAAAGTTGGATTTTCGATATATGTATGTATGTATTCCCTGTTCCAGTGGTAGAATGCGTCTAACTGTTTCTAAATTTCTATTTGGCACAGCAACTAGAAGAGACGAAGTGGTGGAACGATTTAATCCGCGAAAAGTGGTAAGTGGTTAACAAGACGATTAAAACAAGCATATTCCGCAGTTACTTCCTGAATACCGGCAAGCTATGCACAATTCACAACTGCCAAATTTGTATTCAGCAGTAAACTTAGGTGGACTTAAAATTTGGTCTCAAACATAGACCAACAATAGGTGACAGTTTTGATTACGAGGAGAAACAGGAAGACTCGAACGAACTAAGTGTTGGAACAGTCAAGTCCGAAGGACCTAAACGACGCTAACTGGTTTCGAGAGCAGCCCGCAATAAAGCAATATGTTGTCTTTCGAATTACGGACCTACTATAATGCTCCATATAAAGTAGTAAGAAGTAGTGGTATAAGTTTAAGGGCATTATAACCCGGTATTTAAAATGAAGTAGCATGCGTCGGGGAAGTGCCATTTTATGAGGATGGCAATAACGTGTCTATTCCGGGCGACAATGCTTAGAGGGCGATGCTGTTACGAAGATTAAAAACAAATTAAATAAAAATTTTTCAAACAAGACACCAAAACAGACAAAAACCGAATACACACATCGTACGGTACACACAATTACATAAAGAAATGCATTGGAAATTTCCAGAAGGAAACTAAATCCAACAACAACAATTTTGTAAGACATCGCGAAATATGACAAGTAGAGCGAAGAACCGTGCTGTCAGTCAGCCAGTGGTAAGGCGTGAGATTGTGACTAATTATCTAGAGTTCTATTAAAAACTGTAGTGATACTAAACACCGAAAATATTGATAATACTTGTCATGAATTGATAGCGCACTGCTAGCAGCAGATGTGTTATTATTTAGATAAATAAAGAATATACATATTAAATGAAGAAACGAATAACGACCTGAAGTAAATTATTTTTTTTATAATTGCAATCATCGAATCCATTCTTCCTAATATTATTTTACTATTTTACTATTTTATTCAAAAAAGGACTGTTTGATGCATTCTTATCCCATTCGTCAAAAAAATTCTTACAATACTTTAGCTATTAAAAGAAAAGAAAAAATACAACTTATTACTAATTAGCTGTCACTATCTGCAAATATATAACATTCTGTGAATATGTATTTACTCCCAGATGGAGTCGTTTTGCTTATATAGACGGAGTAGTCTCTTAATGAAAAAATTTGCTTGGTGAGATAGGTTGTGTAGAATGCAGTTAAAACATGGACCACTAAAGCATGCCCTTCAGAAATTTCAAAAACCTTAACTTTCTGCAACATTTGCGGTAAAGAGGCATCCAGGAAATTGTGAGGAACAAACTCGAGTGTTACCCACCGTTATTATCATTATCGTCATCATCATCATTATCATCATACTTCTTATTGCAAAAATGAGTTATGAATGGTCTCATATATACAGTCATATCCCTTTTATACCATTTAAATGTGTGTTTGTATTTCCATCATTTCTTCCTCTTTTGTGGTTGTTGTGAAAGTAAGTGGAATGGTTGTTTATTTGTATTGTTCTGCAAAGTTCACATATGAGCGCGTATGTGTATGTTAATAATTCCCGTTGCATACTTCCATGAATGTATCACATTCAGAAAAAATGTGTAAAATACACAACCAAACAATCCTTGCGGGTATACAGTTTTTATGGAAGTGCTTCAGAATTCAGTTCTTGTTTTGTTTTCTTTTTCTGTTTGCTGAAATTGAAGAAATTTATGAGTAATTGTTAGAAGAAAACATTGGAAAAAAATTAAAGTATTCCTCTTTACAGGGGCGCAACTTAAAAGTTATGACACATTTTTATGGCACTACCATTAACATTTGCATACAGATTCCTTTAAGTGTTAAGTATTTTTTTTTGCGTCTAACAGTAACACATACCTTTTGATTTTGAAACTTTTAAATAAATGTAGGTTAGATTAAGTTTGACGTGTAGGATAGTGACAAAATATAATAGCATTTCCATTTGAATCTAAATGATAAACCCACTGTGACACCCGTTTAGGACGTCGACAAACTAATCTTCTAACAAAAGTGTACTTAACTTCGGTTCTATCTAAGCCAAAGTAAAAGTTCGTCATCATGCGATGATATTAGAGTTGATTACTATTTCTCGAAGTATTTTATATTCATAGTGTTTTATTTGCCAATTGTGAGGAGAGCTATTCTTGATTATGCGGTAATAAAATACGTGACGGTTAATTTATTTTCAGGTTAAGCTACAACTAAATATCTGAAAATAGGTGTTCAAGATTTGTTCTAGAATGAAAGTTTTCTTTTTAATTATGTTTCATGTTTCTGTTTTAACGGTGCTGCGACTCGATTTGTGCAAACCTAAGTTCGGATGTGGGTATCAATTAGCGCTCCTCACGATGCTGCGCACTGGCAAGGTCTGACCGAGTTCGTTATATTGTAAGTAATATAAAAGTCCTTTTTAGGAAGAGAGTTTCATATACGGATATTACGGCTACAGAATAAAATCTGTATGTAAAGCAGTGTGCGATCCACTGGCAAGTCGACCACATACAATAGATATACGATGCAAGAAAGACAAGTATTTAATAAGCAAATATGATTCTCGGGAACAAATCCGCTATTCTCCGATGGGTACTCTACCTTTCTGTACGAGCTCGAGACGCCTAAAATAGACTCCGGGCCATACATGAGAGTTGTATATGATGTAAATAGTAAGAAGATCAGACGAAGTGAAGTATTTTTTGCATCGCCTTAAGAAACCGAGACATTTCAATGCTTCTTTCGACACTTGCTACAGATGAGGCAAAATTATTGCTGCGCTTGGGTGTCAATAAACAACATTGAATCTTTTATGCATTAAAATCAACTTTTTTCATTCGACGCCATTCGGAGATTTGCTGCAGGTCGGATGTGAGGGCTTCTTTCATACTAAGTCTTTTCGCCTCCATCTCTGAAGGACACGGCCTATCATTAAAAGAATATGAATGATAAATATTGCTGTCATCTGCAAAAGAGTAGATGGGATTAAAAGTTAGAGAAAGCAGATCGTTAATGAAAGTAAGAAATAGATTTGGAGATAGAACAGAACCTTGTGGTATCCTTGTGTTTAATCTGAACTAGGGGAATCATATAATGCGATCCTAATGCGTAACTACCAATATCAAAAGTAGTAATCTAAGTTAGGTTAGGTTAGGTCAGCTAAAATGTTAGCTGTATCAACAGGGATAGTCAATGGATGGTAGTTTATGATAAGGGTAAGGAATTTGGATTATTATCCTCTCTTTGAATGAATGAGCGAAAGCTTTTTGGAAAGCAGAGATCAGTTCGATCACAGTTGTTGTTTTGTCAATTTCTGTATGCCTCTTCTCCAGATCGGTCAGCAAGTTTGAACTTCTGATTAAACCAAGATTTGTGACTTGACATAAACAAAATGGTTTTCGTAGGGATTTTTGTGTTGGAATCAACATCTTGATTGGGGGAGCAGTTTCCAACTGAAATACCTGTATTGAGTCATTGAGCTCAGTCCAACGCGTCGTTTCGTAGGTGGCGGTGAAACGACACAAAGATTAGAGAACGAAAAGGAGTCGGAAATGGTGCAGTTATCCCAGTTTCCGAGAAGTTCAAGTACCTTCACTTCATACTTTTCAGGCTGTGAGGAGAGGAAGAAATCGAGTGTATTGATGTGGTCCCCTTCAACATATGATATGCGAGGTTGTTGTGCGCTGCGAATATCTCAACATATTGTCATTCTAAAGTAGCGTAGATCGAATGGTGAAGCCAGAGGAGCCGTGAATATTTAAGCAACAATTTAACGGCTCGGGCAACATTCAAGGGTTCCAGATTTGAATGTTAGAATAAATATTGTTAGTATATATGTATGTATGTATGCATATGTTTAATTAATAAATATGTAGTTAGAGTCCCTGGGTGTTTATGATTCGAATAAAGACTCATAAAGTGGCACAACCCTTCCGCATAAAATATATTAACATTCACCTCGATATATGCGTGATATGGAAATTCTACATAAAAGCTAAGTTGCAGTTGCTAAGTAAAAACAAATTAATTGGCTACTACTTTGAAATTTGTGCCGAAACAAAGCATGTATTGCTTCGTGTTGCAGTTGCTCTGAGGTTCATTAAAAGCTCAATAAGATAAGGACCTTAACGTGCCAACGCTCAATGCAGAGATTGCTAAATTGCCAATTCTTTGGCTTGAAACATCTTGAACTTTAAAGATGGACACTATAGCCGTCAGTTTCACAATTGCATTTAAATTTAATTTATTACGTTTGCTGAATATATTCCTGGTGTAAAAATTTGTTTTTTTTTATTAAAGTTAAGATTTGATAACTTATTGTTATGAAGGAAAGATATGATAAATAAAAATGTGTGGTATGTTTAGCAAATTATCATGTAGTGATCTTTCGTTCGGTAGTTACACCTGCGTTCTAGTTAAGAACAACAAACGTTAATTTGTCTTCTTTTTTTTCTATATTTTAATAACAATTATTCTTAATTTGTTTTCTTCTTTTTTAATTCCCCGAATGCATACGTAATTAAAAAGCCAAAACCAAACCACGATTCATTTAATAAAAAATAAAAGTTGTCTCGAACATATTGTTGTCTGGATACCATTGTTGGTTTCAAAGAATGAGTACTTGGGAATAACCATCCATACTGCATTCAGAGGTCCTGCAGTCATGCAATTAATTCCAGTTGTTGGGTTACTTGGTTTGGTTTGCATATCGTTTTTCTTTTGTTTTGCATCATAATTTAGAGCTCAATGTGGCCAACGACATGGAACCATTTTGCCTTTCATTACTAATTTTTTTATATATCCACACAGGAAAAATTAAATTAAGTTTTATTGTGCACAGTTAACCAAATATACTTATTAAAAAAATGAAATCAAGTTGAAACTCAAATGATAGATGGTCACATAAAGTACTGTTATATATATGTACATACAGAAAGAAAAAAATGTAATAACTTAGGGAGATAAAATGCAACTCAATTGCAATTTTACAATGGAAATATTTAAGAAGGAACAGCAACAATGTATAAAAGTTATTGAAAGAAGCTGAAAAAAAATAAAATGGAAAACAAGTAAAAAGAAAGAGTAACACGGAAATGAGATAACAAACCAGACATGTAATGGGAAGTACTTGCTGGTAAAAAGACGAAGACAATAAAGTTCATTACAACTGAAGTTGAATGTCTCCAGCAAAAAATTTCAAATAAAGTATTCAACAATAAGAACAAATATTCAGCAGGTAGAATAGGACAAATAGAACAATAAGAACAATAAGTGTCAAGTGAAATCAATATTCCAAAATTGAATTCAAAGTAATCAGGGGCAGGAAGTATTAAAAAGTATTGAAGAAAAATTTGAAATATTGGTAGAAAAAAAGAGGAGTACGATGTAAAGATGTTCGAGGTCTATAAATTATTTTTGCCGTACAAACATCAGGGGTATTACAAAATATGGTACATTGATGTTCTCAGTGCATCAATGAATTTTTGCAACAAAAGAAAACACAGAAAACAGAAAGTACTTATTATTACGTAAGGCATCCAGACGTTTCCTATAAAGGCTGTCTCTCATAATCCTCTTACCCTAGCAAACAGGATAAATATCCATGTATTTCCTTCTGAGAGATATTAAGGCTGCGTAGGTTCCAAGTAAATGGTCTGGTCTGGTAATGATCTGGTTCTTGGAAGCTACAATAACCGGTAAAATTCTAGTCACTATGCTCAGGATACTTTTCGATAGTCTGATGCATAACTCAAATCTCTTCCGATTGTAGTTATCCAACAAAGTTTACATTGTTCCAACCTCGTTTGACTTGAGAAGCGCTAAAGCTTCTCCTCACAACAGTGTGAATCTGTGATGAAGTTTATTTCTTTAATTTAGAACGCAGAGGTCGCTTTGACTCTGATTTCTGAGTAAATACACACATCGCTCCTCCTCCTTTATAGTGTTTTTTACGGGTGAAACAAGAAACAATAACTGATTTGGTGTTTGTATTACTGAGTGACGTATCAATTGGTTCAATTCAAAATGATTATAGTTGTCCCTTAAGTTTTTCTGAAAAACTTCGGAGACACCAATCCAAAATCTAAAAGATGATGACAGCAGCGGCTTGATACTCGAAACAGACATAAAAATCTGTATGTGCTGACAGTCAAAACTAAGCTTCGAGTATAAAAGAGATGCATATATTGCAGTTGTCATTACACACAAAAATTGTATCCTCTTTATGTCTAGTTTTTAAGGTTTGATTACCTGTTGTTTATTCAATTTAAAGTGGAAGGCTTAATAAATAAATTGCAATCTTTATTTTAAAGAGTTCAGTCAAAGATGTCAGAAAATGAGAGGTCAAAAACCACCGTCTCTTTATGATGATAGCACTGGCACATGAGGTGAAATACAGTCGCCTCCTCCTCAAAAGCACAGCTCTTGCAAAAGCCATTTCACGGAATGCCGAGTCCTTCGGTATGCTTAAATAAGGACAATGGTTTGTAGAAATCGCGGTTGTGCAATGGATGGCCATGGGATTTAGAGACAGAAATGAGTCTGTCGTCTTTTTATCCATAGGTGTCAACCACAGTCTTATCATATTGCATGTATCCTCCATTGTCAACGAGATGGAGCTTCCCTGTAATAAGTGCAGTTATCCAAATCAACTGATTTAATTGGAATACTTCTTCTCTGTATCTATGCTCGTCAGCAATGCAATTTGCAATGATATCCTTATGTCCCAGAACTCATCCGAATCAAAATTCAGTCAACTAATAGAAAAAAGATTTTCAGCATATCTGGCATGAAAATACTTTTTGTGTCTGAAAATCAATTTGTTACTTGATATACATGTAACAATGTGTGCCACTAAATTTAAAAACAAATTAAAATTTGTTGACTCATGAATATGAAAAACGGCCGCACGTTTTATTTCATCAATCTAGTTCTTGCAACAAAATATTGGTTTTTTTTTTGATTAGAATTGAAATAAGTCAACAACGACAATATGTTCTCTTTTTTCATTCCCATCCCCATGATTTACATTTTGGAAGGAAAATGCAATCAAAGAATGTAAATATGTTTGGAGAGACTAACTTACACAACCATTTTTAGATATACAAACTTCATCCACACACACAAGCATTTTAGTGCAAATACCTCCGTGATTTCAATTTGTCACTCATTTACTAAAGTCTCAAAATGTATGGATGTTGATTTATTCAAGTTTAAAACATATGGAACGTATGGTGAATAAAGAACAGAATTTGATAGTTTTAAAGTTTTTGCACATTTAAATGGTTAAAATCTATTATTTTGTGTAACAATAAACTATTGGAATATCTTCTGACAATACTGTATATATATATATTGTTTGTCAAATATACGTACATATATACATACATATATAAATTTTATTGTGAAAATGTTGTTTTAGATCTATACGACGTTAAAACGAATGAAAATAATTTTAAGGTTGCTGCAATTAATATTTTATGTAGACACCGTTCGCGTTAATAACAGCTCACAGGGAATCGACTTAAAACTGTCATTGATTTTTTGAATGTCTTCTTTCAGTACTATTTAAAAATTGATAGGCTTTAGTCCTGGACTCTGAGAAGTATCCAGCAATTTACAACAATTGAAATTAAGCCACGTTCCCACTCGAAACGTTTAACCTGGTAAAATTTTAAATTAGCAATCACAGCTGCCAGATAAATGAGGCACCAAATCGTCAAATATTTGAGAAAAAATCGTCAAAATCGTCAAAGACGTTTATTGAAATCGTCAAAAAATCGTCAGAAAAAATAAATAAATAAATTAAACCAAAATTATTTATATTGTAGGAAAACATATAAAGTCAATGTATCTATATATACATATCAAAAAGAAAACATTTAACAAAGAATTTATTGGAAATTAAAACCTAGCGTCCCTCATCTTCATTTAATACTTCTTTTTTCCAAAAAATTGGAGAAATTTTATATCATTTTCAGGAAAGAATGGTTTAAGGTTTAAACAATCTATCTCAGCATTGACAACAAGCGCAGCTATAATATTACATCATCTATATCTATGGGCGATGTAGGTATTAGGGAGTCAGAAGCTTTTGATGTTCTGAGCATGAGAAATCATCATTTTTCAGTTCCTTTTTAAGTTCTTATCATCTGATCTTACTATTTACACCGTTTATGACTGACAGAGAATGGAATACAACTCTCATGTATGGGTTAGTGCCTCAACGTCTATTTTGCGGTTTCTCGACCGTGTACGGGAGAGGCCATAGCACAACTCCATTGAATCATTGGAGCATCGTTGCTCTTTCCCGAAAAGCATATATTCCATTGGTCGATTGGCCAGTGGATCGCACACTGCATTACAGTAAAAATATGGTTTTTAGTCTGACTATTCGTATGTGGAACTCAATTCCTGCAGAGGTCTATGCTGTTACTTATGGTATAAAAATATACAAGCCTAATGTCCATAATTTATTATTATTTTATTGGATTATTTAGGTTTATTTGTAATTTTTCAGCTTTTAAGGGGTTAAAAAGGAATAAAATACAGAAAAATCATCACATGTATTCGAAAGTAACCTAAAAATATAATACTTTACTCCTTGTTTTTAGTAACTAACATAAATTTCCAATAGTAACAATTGCAAAGTGAATACAAAGCTTAAAAGTGGCTTTAAAGTAAAGAATCTGATGTAAATTTATAATTTTTAAAAATCGCCGAAATAAACGCATAAATCTGGGAGCTATGGTGCGGCCAACCGCGGCAGTCATATAAATGTAATAAAAATCCATTTCCGACCGGAACAGTTGTAGCTCACAGCAAAGCAATAAATTTAACAAAATTTCAAAGTATTTTCGTTTTATTACATTTTTAAATTTAAACTTTTAGATCGCAAACCTATTATTATTACTCACATTATGCTCATATTAAATATGTATGTAAAATTCATAATGCACACAGCATATGTGACGTATAAGTTATATTTAATTCCATTAGTTTCATACATGACAAAATCGAAGTTTTTTTGTATTGCATACTTTTCAGGGTAGCTATTCCAGTTCATACATACATGTAATATGACGCGTATGAGTAATATATTTCAAATACAATTAAAAATAAAGTATACTCCATAAATTTGGAATTAAGTTACATGATTTTTCGATTCTATGCAATTCTAGGCTATATTCTAGATTCCAGGAATATTACAGGGTGAACAAAGAAGGATGCAAAGAATATGATATAAAATTTTAATTTTTAAAAATCGTCAAAATAAGGGCATAAATCGTCAAATCGTCAATATGATATTTTTGGTGCTCAAAATCGTCAAAATGACGATAGATCGTCAAATCTGGCAGCTATGCCTGCAATACTTACTTTCCTCTGCTGACAAATCGCACTTCCATATATTCAGATTCATCTACACAACCAGGGTGTTTTAGAAAAACAGAATGCAACTGAATATACAGTCGCAAATCATTACCTTATGATTATGGACGCGAATTATGTTGTTAGTTTCAAACACAAAGTTCGACTGCTTAAAAGTTAATTTTGTTTTTAAATCAAAAAATATTGAAAAAATGAATTTCAAATCTCCTTAATTTTTACTTCCAAGTTTTTCGATGTTTACCTAGCCTTTAGCACATCTTATATTCCGCTTGTTGAGAAATTATTATTGTTTTTTGGAGGAAAGCAGTGGAGATGAATAAAGAGTCGTCGTACCAGCGATATGACTCCAGAAATAACAAAAACAATAAATAAATTAAAGTTGAAGAAATAAAAACATGATGAAACGAACTCTAAATATATGAGTACCCCCACCATAATGGTCCTTTTAGTAAAAGTTCATGCAGTCGAGCATGTTGTTTATATTTTCTGCTTTTGTTGGTTTTGTGTGAAGCTTCAACTGTATATGCTTGCAAACGTATGTGAATAATAACCCACTTGACCAAAAAGTCTCAAATGTAATCATTTTCTCAATGTTTAAAGGTTTCGTTTTAAACTTCTTTAAAATTTAACTAAAAATCTTATATTGGAGACTCTCTGATATATATTGTGATGAACATGATAAATTCCCATTCATTCTTCATGTCAAATTTGTGTTTCAAAAATAAAATCGAAATACCTGGTATTTTGCCTTAATGCAATACAAGTTTAGGAAGGTATAGTTCCGTATTGATTTGATAATTGCAGTTAAAATTAAAAGAACTTGAATATTTTTGATCATTATTTCAATAAATGCTTTATTTATATTAATACATATAAATAAAGCCTTTATATATTTAAATAAGAACACACTTCAACTGATAACACGGAGCTATAAATTTTATTCCCGATTCTTTTTAACAAAGACCAAACTCTTCAGTGTTATAATACCCCTGAGCTTAGCTCGCCTTTTTTACAACTCACTGGCAGGATTGTTCCTTGCTCTATTTATACCGCCTTTAATTTATGCTCGGTAACTTCACGATCTTGCTTTGCAAATGTTGTCGTTGGATTTTTGATCTTTGTTTTATTACTCTCTCGAAAAATCTTAGGCATTTGTTTGTGTAATTCTATTTACCTTATGATGTGGGCAATTTGTTGTTGTCTGTTTATCTTGTTTACTTATTTCCGATGAGTTTATTTTTACAGGTTCTGTGGTCCTAATCAATAACAACATAAGCCGACTAAAGTCAATTTGAGTTATATTCTGGTAACAAAACTTTGTATTAACGTCAAATCCCCATTTCTGTTACAATGTTTTTTAAAACGTTAATAATAAAAATGACTTTTCTTGAAAGTATCATTTTTCACTTAGATTGTTGTTGCTTGTATTTTTTTCAATTTCTGATATATCTTTTAAAAATTTGTCATTTCTTAAGAATTAAAAATATATTTTTGGGTAGAATATTGTAAATTTAACAGCAATAGCAGGAAGGAAAAACAACTAACTTTTCTTTCGTTAATCAGCCCTTTTAACAGGTTAAAAACAGTGTGTGCTCACAAAAACACACTTATATTTTATATTAAATTCTGGGAGCACTTTTAAAACAATTTATTTTTAATTAAAAAAGTCATTTAAATTAAATAGTTTTACAAATTTATTAGCTTAACTAATTCACACGATATTCAATTGAAAATATAAAACAAGAATGATAAATATAACCATTTGCCATGGACATCTATTGACGTCAACGTCTTAAAATTCAGACGATTATTTCCTAAGTTAAGCTTTAATCGAAAATTTCTTTGTTAAACCTTTAGTAATGGAGTAGATAAAAGATTTAAAATCTTAAATCAAAGTTTGCACTATGGTGGTGTGCAAAATCTATTGAATTTATTGAACTTGCCGATGTTTTCTATCAAACCCAACTAATTTGGCAAGTGTATGATTTTAGATCTATATAACGTATTTATTTTAACTACAGAGATTCGACATATTACGAAGAAAGCTTGATACCTAAAGTAGAGTAGTAGTGATCAATAGCTGATTAGCAGTGAAAACTTTGAGCGTAAAAGACGCTGACTTCAGAATACTCCAAGCAAAAATGCACAAGAGTAGCACAGTTGATGCAATATTTTATCAGACTGTAATCGAATAAGCATTTGGCGCTATTATCGCCAGGTAAACGGCAGCAATATGGATGCTTGGGAATAGGAAGCTTTCATCTACCTGCAATCTGTCCAGTATTTTTTTGGAGAGCTGCTTTTCAACATCAAGCTTGGAATACGAGATTAAATGAAATATTGATCAATATAATAGTGTTTTCACACCAAAAGTTAAAACCTGATTTTAGCATTAAAATCATAATCAGCTGATTTCGTGTTCACACTACAAGTTTTCTTAAACCTGGATTTAAATTCATGACATTTATGACTACGCAACAGCTGTTTTTGTTTAAGATTCATTCATTCATTATTTAAAATTTTACATTTTTTACACAACCGGTTTCTGTATTTTTACATTTGTTTTGTTTTTATTTTGTTTTTTCAGCTGTTTTCAACATTTCAATGTTGGTAGCTCTGATTTAGTACATCGAAAACAAGGTTGTATTTCATAAAACCTATTTAAAACCAATTCAAAAAAGGTTTTAAGATGGTTTTAACACAATAATTTTGTACGGTAAAACCAGGTTTTAAAACCAACTTTTGCGTTAAAACCACAAAATGTGGTGGATAATACAGAGATTACTGGTTTTCAGACTACGACTTTGCATTGTGTATTGAGCTTCAATCCTTCCAAATCAAAGTGACCCAGGAACTGAAGGTAAATAACTATCGAAAACGACGTCTGTTCGCTATATGGACTCTGAAGCAGTTAGCAATTGACCCTAATATTCATCGAAAAATTTGCAGCGATATGCCCTAGTTCTGGGTGAATGGGTACGTGAAGAAACACAATTGTTGAACTTGGGACGGCATCAGTCCACATGAGAACAGGTGTCCAATGCATTCGAAAATGTTACTATTTGGTAATAGTTTTGTGTTGGGGGCGGCATCGCTCCACATACGTCGATGATTACCAACTTCATTTGACCTTAATTGGATGATTGAATACAAATGAGGTGTGGGCAGTGCTGCACGTTACATGCTCGTGCCACACTAGATATTCTGCACGATCGATTTGCGAATTGCATGGAGGTGATGTGAACTGACCGAAGCGATCGTGTGATTTGATCCCTTTAGACTTGTGAGTGTTTTAAGACGCAGGTGTTTGCAAGTGAGCTACAGTAATCCATACCATCAGTAAAATTTTAGATGCGCTCCACACATAATAATATCAATGGATACAGAATTTCTCACACACACTTTATTTAATTTAAATTTAAAGATAGGAAGCGTTCTGCTCACTTTAGTATTGGGGATTTACTGTGTACTCTTTGAGACTAGAAAGTTCTATCGTCGATACAATGAACAGCAGCACTAAATGTATGAGAGCAATGGGCGCATAGAACCAAATTTTATGAGAAGATTTTGTAATTGCATTTTGATTTCATTGTAAGAGGTGGAGCAGAAAAAGTATCACCCATGTGAATAAGATCGGTTTTATGCACCGTTAATAACCATGACACATGGATGATCGACCAAAAATTTTTGAACTGAAAGTTCATTTGATAAGATGACGTATATAAAAAATATAACATGACTTTTATACTATTTAAATAATAACTACGGTAACTTTTGTTCGATTTTATCAAACAACATGCCAATCTCTTCACAAGATAATGCACTTTCAGAATGTTACCACTTATTCATATTTTATAATTAAATTTTGCAATTAAGAATGGCCAAACTTGAAAAAATAAAAGAAATTAATTTTTTCAAGGTTACCCCGTATACCGTTATAAGGGCTCATCTCTCCCTTTTCAAAAAAGATTTTAAAAATAGGTTAAAAAATATTTGGTAATCAATAATTTTGTGTGAAAAGATAAAAAATATCGTTTTTGTCAAATAAAAGAAGTTTGAAGGGTTCGAGAAATAGAAAAAAAAATTATTTGAGTTCTACTCAACAAAACTCACAACCTACACTATGCCATTATATGGGTGTATTGTAGCATGATTTTACAGTTGTCAATACTGGCACAACATTTCATATGCATAAACAAAAGAATATCCAATTGCATATGAGCGGCGACCACTTGACTCAATGTTATTGACCGTCGCGCACATGCGACGATCATTTGACACTTTGTTGTCAGGCCGCCGACTGCATTGGTTTGCATATAATATGTAGTATGTGTGTTGTTGTTGTATGGCATTGCTGGTGATCGTGTGTGTCTCTCTTTACACTTCACCGTGGGAATTATTGTGGATAACAGGCGCGTGTCATATAACATCCACTTGTCCCATAATTATTACACACACAAACCAATATAATATAGTTAAACATATAATATATACACAAACATATGTTGTAGTATTAAGTCAATACAAAATTGTATTAGAATTAAGGGTTTGATTTGGAATTGTCAAATCAGCCAAAATTTAGTATAAAAGAAGGGACATTTTCCCTCAAGAATTCAATCAATAAAATTTAACCAAATAGTGCGGTTCAGCTGCACTTAGTTAAAACTATTGATCTTTTTATTTGATAGTGCGCCTTGAGTGCACAAAATAAAATTAAATAAATAAATACGTTACAGTATTTTGACTGTCTCATCGTGTAATTGAAAAAGTTTTTCTAATTTTTAGTGGCTTGCCGACATTTGTATTCCAGAATCTAATTTTAAGACAATGCCCGTGGCAACCATTTGTAGCAACTGTACCCTTAGTTTAATTGAGACTAACATGATTCATATTAGCATTAAAGAACATACACCTTTCTTATTTTAATAAAAGTATATTTTCTAATGAATATAAAATATATATCTTCTATCTATTATATATATACACTGACTCAAACAATTGCCCGTACACTAAACTAGTGAAAATATAATTTAATGTAGTTCGGAAAATATATATCCAATGAAAATGAGTTTTTGATTTTTAAAAAGTGCAACAGGCATATTACACAAATACAAATACATAAAGGTGAAAACAGAAATAAAGTTTATTGAACTAACAAAATTAAGAAAATACTTCAGAAACCAAACTCAAAAAATTATCCGTACAGAATAATATTTGTACCTTAAAACTAATTAATGTGGTTTTAATAACGGGTGTCATATCTTTTGGCTTTAATAACCTCTTTTAAACGGTTCTTCATTGATAATAATAATTTACTAGTAATTTCTTGACCAATATTCAGCCATTAATCGGTAATAACGTTTTCGAGCATTTCCTTTCCTTGCCAGTGATTGTAGGCTGACGGATTTTTTTCTCCAAAACTCCCCATAGATGCTCTATGGGATTAAGATGTGGACTCTGAGGATGATCAGAAAGCACTTCTTTTACGTTTTCACATAACCATTCACTTAGAATTTTGGCCTTATGTTTTGGGTCATTATCGTGAACGAGTCGAAAATCCCCTAGCATTCCTAATTTCGTTGCACTAGCTTCCAAATTTTCTTTTAAAATATTCAAATAATGGTGTTTATCCATTGTAGTTTCGATAAAAACGAGATTTCCGACAGCTCCTGCTGACATGGCACCCCAAACCATAACATTACCTTCACCATGTTTTAAAGTTGGCTTTAGATTTTTCAACTCAATCCTGCCGTCTGATCTGGAGTATTCCAAAAACTATGTTAATAAATCAGAAGACTTCTGGAATACTGTGATATTTACGGACGAAAGTAAGTTTAATATTTTTGGCTCAGACGGCAGGAGATTTGTGTGGCGTAGAGAAAATACAGCTCTTGAGTTTTAATTTTGGAAAATTTTTAAAAATGCTGTTGAGTTCAATTGGATTGAGTACATTGTGAGATTTTAATAAATTTAACAAATTTTTCACGTCGTTAACGTGCAATCATGCCTTCAAAACGGAAAGCAATTGGTCGACCTACACCTCGAGCACGGAAGAAAAGACCATTACGAGCTTTAGAATCAGACGGGCAACTAGCATTAAGACTGGTAAATATTCGAGTACATGCCGCTGAGACCCGTTGGCATGAATCACTTGAACAACGAGCAGAGAGATTAGAAACTGATCGAATGCGTACTACTCAGGCCTGTTCGTCTGAATCATCTGGACAACGGGAAACAAAGTCAATAAAATGGTTCAAAATTAATTTGATATTTGTGTTTAATGTCTTTCCTTCAAATTTATTTTAGACGGTGGCGCAGCAACACGCGCAGGTTACAGCTAGTATAATATAATAATACATATAATTTAAAAAAAAAAAATAGGTGAATAAAAATAAAAATTATAAGCATAACCCGCACTGGAAGACGTGTCAGGTTAGATTTAATTTGCAAGCACTTCAATGTGCACAATTTACTTGGGTGTCGTAAAGTCCCGTTATAACACTGATTTTACTTCTTCAGTTAAATAATTCGATAATTTCCACTCCATGTTGGCATATCTCAGACATCCCGAAAGTTCTTTTGAAGATGGGAATTTTATGGAGATCGCCTTTGGCTAAACACGTTATGCAGTTGCTTTTGGTGACACATTGATGAAAATGCTAGTATGCAGCCAGAATTAGACACCACGGACGACCTACTTAAATCGTAGAAGCGGACAACATTAAGATGAAATAATATTTAACAATTAAATCGTAGGCAATCATTTATAACATCATATAAATGTTTCATTTACTTTTGCAAAACTTCTGTTTTTTTACAAATCGTTACAAATAATTTTTATTATTATTTTTCTTTATGTTTAAATGGGGTCGCGATAATCCTCTGACAAGTATCAAACGGTTTATAATACCGCATTTCTTGAACTTTTTGAGGAAAGTTTCCTTTTCGATTCTCAACCCTATTGCTTGGTGTAGTATAACATACCAGAGTCTGTGATAAGGATCGAAACCACGATTCTAATATTAGTATAGCATCGCACTACTCGTCAGCCTATCAGGGCAGCCCTGAGTACGAGAAGTTTTAACAATTGATTTGAAATTTAAAATTGTTTTAAATGTTTCTTAACACTTTCTTCAGAATTAACGATTCCCCGTATGAAGTTTGATCCATTATAGTGTAGGTTTTGTCACTTTCAAGATAATCCGATGCACTTGTACCAAAATTTTTTTAATACTAGAAACACTTATTAAAGTCGATTTTGATATAACCTTAGGCTCTTTATTATCTCTGTAGTATTAATTCTGCACAGTATGGTAGCAAGTATGATTGTATCACGTCATATTATCCTTAATTTATATAATTTGTAGTAAGGCTTGGTAATCGTAAAAAGTACTTAGAAAACCCTGACATTTAACTGTAAATATGATGATAGTCCGATATATCCACCTTTTCAACATTTTCATCATTTTCCAACCGTGTCACCATTGACTGATTTGCGCCATCAGGAAACAGTTTCGGTTTTAGCCCAAAATCTAAAGGAGCAGATCTTGAACACAGTGCAAGATAACACGAGACCAAAATGACTTGATTGTGACCATTCCACGATATTCCTAAAGAAACCTCAATTTTTATGGAACTTATGATTACAATAAACTGAATGGCATACAATTTTGCAAAACTTGAATAAAAAATTTTTGAAGCAAGAGTTGTTTTCTAAGGTTGACCAACTGGGACGCTGTATGACAAAATAATAAATTACGCGTATGTAGCGAGTTAGAGTGGGACAGAATATTAATACGAGTAACGTTTATATGATGCTAGGTTTCTATGCTGCATTGACTCAAAGAAACAATTGTCACAAAGGAATTGCAATGAGAGTAAACAATGGCTCCGGGGGCACGCAGCTGTAAAAAAAATAATTGTTTTTAACATTTTAAATGTTCATTTCTATTCCCATTTTGCATTGTTGTATGTGTATGTGAGTGTACGCCATGTCTGTTTGTACGTCACCGTTTAATCCGCTTGTGTTATTATTACAGTGCATCATAAAGTTATTCACTTACGTCGCTTTTAGCTAATTAATTTAAAAAATTATTTATGTAAATACTATTTATTTCTCATTCATTGGAAACAAATAAATTTCATAATTAAGGCTGTAAACTATGGCAGCAGCGACAAACAAATATAATTTTGTTTTTTTAGCTGACTGTATACGTATGTACTTTAAAATATGAGGGTGGTTTGTTCGGAGTCGCAAAAAGCACAACCGTAAAATAATGTTCAAAACAATTGGAATTTCAAATAGCAAAGTATCATACATACAAACGTAAAAAACAAACAATTGTGTTTCTATGTATTATTAAAAATTTTACATAAAATTTAATATTTTTAATATCCTTTTTTATATTCATCTCAAATATTTGAAAGCAACAGATACCTGCAAATACTTTCCAACATAAATACTAGCCATTTATCTTGTGCGTATTACCTGTTAAAAAGGATATAAAAAAATTATAAACAACTCATCAACCTGTGACATGATTATTTTAGGTTTCTTGAACACAAACTGCCAAATAATTCAGAGTTATTATTATTGATTATATATATTATCGATTATTGAGCGTCGTTAGGCGACAGTGACACGATACCGCGATAAGACTTCGCAAGGAAATTCGGAACATCGATTCAAAATAAAGAAGTCTGGAAGAATGCTGTAATGCATTTCGTAAATTGTACAAATCTTCACTGATGGGTCCAAATTGAATGAAACTGTGTTTCTCGGAATTGATTTTAATAAGACTGCCGAATCACTGTAGCGTCTTTCAGACGGAGGTATTCCAGTCGGAATATTAGCGTACATATTCGCCTGGCTATTAAAGCACAAAATTCTAATGTAATGAAACACGGGCTCTCGCCTAATAAGCCGAACTACTAGATTGTGGTACCTTCAATTCTGAATAGTCAGTTTTATTAAAGTTTGATTTCTAGAATTCTATTCAATTGACCTACTAGAGTTGCAAACTAGTTCTTACATCGCCTCAAGTATCATAATTATTTAAAATATTTCATAGAATTTTCAATTTTCTGCGACTGATATTTTTGTTCTCAATGTCACAGTCTTTGTAGTTGACATGTCACTAACTATAACCTGTGGGTCAGACATGTTGGTAGGAGTGAATAGCATACCACAGCGAAGAGCTTATTCGATTGTTGAAAGTTCTGTTTGCGTCTGTAATATTAAATTGAAAATTTCTTGAAGTGGGAAGCAAAAATTAAATCATAATGTAGTTCGACAACGCTATAATTGACAAATTGGTTTATATTAACAAAAATTGAAGTAATAGCATAGCCAGCGTGCGCCTCATATGTCAATCCAATGGAAAGTATGTGAGACATTTTATCAAAATCTATTAGTTTAAAGGTGAGCAAATCAATTAAAAATTTTTTTCAAAATATTTATTGTTTCTTCTATAAAAAGAAAATAAATAAATTGAACGGCTAGTTATAAAACACTGAATAATGAATTATATAACATAAATCACTACAACAACGATAATAAAGTATGTAAATATAGAATTTCGCAAAAGTACAGGAAAAGGAACTCAGTCGATTATAGTAATTATTTGAGCGATGTCCACAAAATAGAAGTGACCATGTAAAGCCATGAGATCTAATGTGTCTCCAGTATATTCGATTGAAATTTGGTTGTTTGCTGAATTTTCTGTAATGGTGTCAGTCAATCTCGTAATAAATCCACAAATATGCTGACATTCATTCCTTTGTACCACACAACTGCTATTAATTTTATAGAAGTATCGTGGTACTCATTGTCGTTATTGATAATACACGTTGCGACCAAAATCAAGGAAACATAATTTTTTTATTTGTTCTATTACCGCTGGCTTTGTGTTGTACTTTCAATTGTTACGGTTTCCTTTTGTGGCTCATCTTTGCCATTACATCACAGTACTATTCTATTTGACGTCAGTCGGTTTTCTGTTGTCAGTCGTTAATATCGTGACTTTTTTAGTATTTCTTGTTTATATTTCTTCTTCCATGTTTTATTTCCATTCCTTTTTTCCGATTCCTTTTATTTATGTACCATAGTTGTTGGAAAACAAACAAAAGAAAAATCAGTTTCAACTGTTGTGTGTGCTTGCGTTACTGCTGATGTATGTACAGAGGCTCCATCGCATAATCGGACAAGCATTAGTCTGATATATATGTGCTTAAAACTTAAAAATAAAATATAAAATATATGTTTTTTTGCTTTTATTTACACTCAACATTACAGCCTTTCAGATTAATAAAAAAATAATAACATTTTTCATGATAACGGTAATTTTATAAAGAAAAAGAAAATTAACTCAATTTTTTGCGCTCAACGCATAATCGGACAAAGAAGAGCACCATTGCTAAAAATGGCGAAAGAGAACAATTAATACTTTGTGGCATATCCTTTGTTCTCAAGAACGGCCTATAAACGTTTTGGAATTGATTTTACCAAATTGTAGCATACATCAGATTCTATGGAGTTCCACGCTTCCAGTAAAGCCGCCTTAAGCTGATTCAAAGTTTTAAATTTTTGTTGGTATACTCTTCTAGCTATGTAATTCTTCCCAAAGATGTTCAATTACGTTGAGATCTGGGCTCTGTGCAGGGGTTTCTATAAGTTTGGGGCAATTATGGATCAACCAAAGCTTTTCCACCCTCGAAGTTTGCTTGGGATCATTGTCCTGGTAAAAAGCAAAATCATTCGCAATGCCTAAGAACTAAAAATATCTTTAAAAACAGCAGTGGAAAAGATATTTGCTTAAATACTATTCGTAATACATTGCACAAATATAACTACCATGGTAGACTTGCCAGAAAAAAGCCATTTATTAGGCATAAGAATAAAAACAAGAGAATAAAATTTGCTAAAGAGTATTGGAGAGTATCATGAAAAATTTTGTTATTTTTTTATTAATCTAAAAGGCTGTAATGTAGTTAAGTTTTAAGCACATACATATCAGACTAATGCTTGTCCGATTATGCGATGGAGCCACTGTATGTATCTATATCACATTGCTTCCTTTGAAATCTGTACGTATTTCCTTGTATGTATACTTTGATGAGTTGACTTTTTTTTTGTAAAAGACAAGTCTATTTCATTTCATTCCATATCACTTTCTCTCCTTTGATTTTCTGATTTTCCATTCTAGATTAATAACATGTGGTTCTGATTCAAGTATGTGTGAATTTTGAAATGTTTCATAGTTTTATTACAAAATTCAGTTGCATTTAGACATTGTTGTTGTTAAATATGCTTTAGTATTTATTTATTTATTAATTACAATACAATTATAAATTATATTCTAATTATGTATATACGAGCTGAGTAACTTTGACCATATGCTCGGTGTAATGTCACAGACCAGAGTCTCTGGTGGGAATCGAACCCACGACCCTCATGCTAATAGTCTAGCACACTACCCACTAGACCCCTTGCTTTAGTAATTTACTGTAATTTAATTAATTGCTCTCGTACAACTTGATTTAATAAATTCAGACAAATTGTTCATATGAATTATACCTAACGTTTGCCTTCTGAGTACCTTTCAACATTAGATTTACTGCCGTAGCATTTGATTATCAGGTGTTACTATACGAGCTGTCACTATGAAGCAAAAATAATTGTTCTGAAATCACATCTACGGGCATTATACATACATATATATAGTTTTGAAGTGTACTCAGGCGCAAAAAATATGGATAGTTTACATGTAGTCAAGTAGGAAGTGTGTTGGTTTTTTCGACATGAAACCGTAGTTCAAACCCCAGCCTAGACATCTCGAAAAATTATATATAAAAAATATTTCTTCGAAGATTTTTTCTCAGCAGATTTCTGGTAAAAACTCTGAGATTAAATGAAATTGCCATGAAAAGTTTCTCAAAAAATCTGTCGTTCGGAGGCGGCTTTAAACTGTACGTCTCGCCACACATTAACACTTGGCTGGTGGTGTGAGAAACTAGGTCGTGTTATTGACCAATTAAGTAAATACACTCAGGTCTCGTTTTATGAGGATTCAAATTTAGGCGATTAAGAATTAACTTCTTTTAGAATGTCAACAGATTTTAAAATTTTATATGTTGTTTTATTCTTAAGCCCTTAAACTTCAGCCTTTAGATCAAGGAATAATTTCCACTTTTAAAAAATACTACATAAAAACCGCTGATCAAATCGTTTTAAATAATTTATTCTAGCAGCATTAGCAATTTCTAAACTGCGACTGCAAACATCAAATGCTTGCTGGAAAACTACATGGCCATATAGTGGTGGTGAAATATCGTCATCGATTAAAAAATTATTGAAATTGGAAAAGATTAATTTGACGCCCTAAACTACGATTATTTAGAAAAATTTATAGCTGCAGAACCATTAACAACTTTATTAGTTTAATGGGAAAAACGTGCATAGTGTAGACAGTGATTCTGAGGGAAATGTTGAACACCTCACCTAAAAAAAAATTGGTGAAATCCTCAGCACAGGTAATGATTTACAAAATCAAATTGTTAACATGGGTCCAGATACGGAAAGAACATTAATGTTTCAACGCGGACTGACTGGTAATGTACTCAGAATACCAAGAGTTATGTACATCAGCATCTTAATCCCATGATTCACGAGATAAATTCTAGTGATGAAAATGTTATTTTACCATATGATGACAATATATATCATCTAGCGTTGAAAGTGGCTTGGGACCAATAGTAAATCAATGCGGACAATATTTCGTGGATTAAGATTAATCATACATACACATTTCCCTAAAAAACGTTTCAGTTTATGTTTTGAATAATATTTTCTGTAATTAATGAATTAATGGTTGATTATTTTTACACGATTTTAATTTGATTTTTTAATTCAAATCTGAATTTATGTGGTTCTTCAGGATTTTGGAACGAATCGTTGGTGTTTATATCGGTTTATGCGAATTCCCACAGATACGGAATGGAATTGAGGTCGGTTGAGAGGGCGTTGCTTGGTTGAAAAGGTTTACGGGCATTATATCGGTTTAGGACTATATCAGCGTCATGCTTAAGGTCATTATTCGTACAAAAGTTTGGCGATGAAGGTCCAATTTTATGGCACTTTTATTTTTTTAAATGTCTAAATTTCTCTTCTCACATATCATTGTTCTAATAAAATAAAACAGACCCGCTTCTAATGCCACAATATACCCCTAAATCTTCACATTACCTCCATCACTTTCTAGCTATGGACTTACTGAATGCTTTAGGAAAGTAGTAGCGCTTACGTGAATTAATCTCATGATTATTTTACTTTACCAATGGATAAGGTACGAACTATTGACTCAATAAATGATATATTTTTATTTGAAAATGCTACAGTTATATTAAAAAGAACTACCAAAATTTTCATTACAGAGCTGATGATGCATGATATCCTATCAGGAGAGAATATTTAGAAACCCGCATGGTATTTTGCTCCATGAAACTTACGGCTTTCCCCTAATCAATATTACACCACTGGGCCTCAACATACAAGTGAATCATTCTATGTGCATATGCAACTCTTGAACTGTTTCTTGCCCTATGATAAAGATACTATCAAATTAGTGATAATGAGCTTTAGGCTACTAATATCGACACACACTAGGCTAACAAAGAGGTCAAAACATTTCTATGCCACTATAGCCTACCATAGGTTATATTTATAATTTGTGTAATTGTTTTGGTGTGTATTTGTCACAATATTATTGTTTCTCAAATATTTCTTCATCGACAATTTGTGTACAGTTCAAACAACCTGCTGCAATTAAAAATTTTATTTCAACTTTGCTACTTAAAAACTGCTGACGAAGGTAATGCATTTTCAATGGATTACAATATTTTTTAAATACAACTTAGTTTAAAATCAAATACCTATTCTAGCTGTGTGATGAAAAAATTCATTTTATATTGAAATCAAATTAGATTTGGATATTAAAATAAAATTGAAATTAAATTCACTTCGTTTTACAGACGTTTAAAATATTTGTATATGCAGTACAATATTGTCTGTGCGAATATTTGAATATGTAGAAATGTACTTCTGTGTAGATTTATAAATTGAAGGTGCACATAATACGACTATGAACCCTTGTGTTATAACTATGCGTATATTCGGAAACAAAAAGTTATTCCAAATAGCCAAAATTGGTATTTGCTTAATATTTGCTGTGAGGATCATATTCCCCAAAAATATTTCATTACAATGGAACAAACTTTATAAAAAAAAATAAACAAATAAAATGAATTCATTAAATAGACTGGTCATTACTTTTAATACAAAATTAATTTAAATTCGGACAAAACATAATGAAAAATATTATGTTAACAAAGATTTCAAACATTAAATTCAAATTAAATACCATTAAAATTTTTGGTAAAATTTTATTAAAATTTCCAAAGTCTTTCTATTTTTATAGGGTCATCCTTACAGTTTATTTGTTCATCAATATAGATGCAGATGAGTTCTTTTTTACACACACATAACATCACGTTTATGTACAAATGCATATGTACTCTTGAGTGTACATTGGGTACAGATTTAGTTCTTCAAAAAAATTTGAGCTGCATAATTTTATAACAAAAAAAGCTATTAAGAGCTGTTCCCATAACATTGGCAATGAATGTTCTATTTTAAGTACATGCATACATACGTATACTATAACAAAAAATAATTGGATAGATATTTGAAAAGGAAACATCAAAATTCGTCAGAAAACAAATGTGATAAGATATGTTAAATTATTTAAATTATTTAAATTTGTATTTAAATGCACATACATTTACTTTTGTTAACTTCTAGGGACCTTAAATTCTTTACCATCTTTCTTAGAAATGTACTCAAATTTAGTACTTGAGAACATACATATATTCCATCTCTGGCAAGAACATATACCAAATGGGGTACATACTCACGGAACATCAAACAATACACAGCAAAATACATTTTTTCCTCTTATTTTTTTTTTCCATTTTCTCTGAAATATAGTTGTATTTGTGTGCTTCAAACACTCCAGGGATTTTGCTAAAATACACGCAAACACCAGCTAACACACTCTTGTACATGGCTACTGCACATACGTATATGCATCACAAAAACTAGTGTACGAACTAAAGGATGCTTGACCAAAAAATTCTACTCGTAGTCTTGTGTTCAAAAGTCGATATGCTAGTACGTAAATGTGCATTTCATGTGCAAGGTACAGTATGGTATGAGTATGTACAAGAGTGGGGTTAGTGCACACCAGTTCAATTTGAATGGTGTCCTCTATATTTTTCGTTTTCTTTGGTTTCATCTTAGTATGGTTTTTCACCACAATGAATGAATTCAACTGATGAAATAGATTTTCGATTATTTCCGTTTTTGCATACTGTAGTTTTAATTCGATATTTTCGTTATGAATAAAATTTATGAATAAAAATGCACAGTATTTAAAAATTTAAAATATAATAAACCTGATTGGAAGGAACCCTTTTTGATTTCTAGTAAAAACTCTGAGAGTAAATAAAATTGCCATGAAAAGTTTCTCAAAAATATGTCTTTCGGAATCGACTTTTAACTGTAGGTCCTGCCACTCACGTAAAAAATTAAAATTTATCCTGACTAAAGGGCTGTAATGACTAATGTATGTATGTATTGTTTTAAAAAGTAGGAAAAGAAAAAGAGAAAACAAAATAAAAATTAAATACTAATATGGCTGCTAGGCATTAGAATTTAGTGCTCCGTTGCATTAGTAAAGTAGTATTACTGTATACTATTTTGCTCTTATGCCTGAATTGTACCTTTAACTGGGTTCAGATACGTGCTCTTTATGTTATGCATACTTCTAAAAGGTACTGATACCTTGAGATGAATATGTGCAGTTTATTTGACTTCGTCAAGTTAATTATCGTTTCAATAAACATCAATAGATGGTATTGTTTTCATTATTCACTGCTTTTATTTTGTAATTAAATTTCATATTTGAATTGTTTTTTCAATAGCCAATGAATTGGAGTCTTAAATTTGTTCGTCTTCTAAACAAACCATCAGTTCATTACACCAACACTTTAGTTCTCTAGAATAGATGTATTGCTTGATTGTTTCACAAAGTAATTTCCCGTTTTGGCGTAGAACTTTGTGATATACGGATATTAGTGTTCAGGTGAAATTGCAAACAGGCATCTTGCGGTTGCATCATGTCCACAACCAGAAGTAGAGCTCAATACTACAGCTCATCTTATGGATAATGGGAATCACTTACTAGAATACTTACATATGTTTAGGAAGTTTAGATTTAATTGTGAACGTTCGAAGTTTTCTTCTCGCTTGTATGATTAATGATTTTATGATTTTTCGAATATTAATCCAAACATAAATCGCGCTAACATGTTACGAATGAATGGCTTCGATAATGGAATAATTGATGGACAAGTGAATTATAATACTAATAATAGAAATTCAATAATAATATAATAATTCTGAAAAACTCAATTGAAAACTTATCAAATCAAATTATAAACTGTCAAAGACAAAATTGATAGGATGTTATCTTTTTTTGATGCATTGTGGTTTTGAATGCAGGCACAAGTAATATTATTAAACTTCATATGACTTCGAATCATAATACTTGATATACACATGGTCCCAGAAACGTTTGTTGACATCCATTAAGGTCTTACTATTACATCGTATAGAAATGGCTATTATAATGGAAATATGAGCAAACTCTTACATGCCGCTTTTATATTCGGCGTGTGCTGCTTATTGCTGTAGTAGAGCTGTCGGAACCAGATGGGGTCTTCGCCCAAGATATATTCTACGGTCATAGAACCCAACCTCTTATAAGGTGTTGCTTTCTGGTGGACTGCTCTGGACAGACAACACAACGTCAAACTTCTTGACAAGGTCAGAAGGTCTGCGACCATTTATATAACTGGCGCTCTGCGCACCACCCCCACGAAAGCCTTGTTCGCAATGCTCAAATGGCTTCCTACTGTGTTTCTCGCTGAGCAGGCGGCTAAATTTGCTGCGACTAGACTTAATGCCCTGTCTCGTTGGCACATTGTACCTTCTGGTCACTCCACTATTCTGGAGGTTGATCCAGTGGCCCCCGTGAACATCGACTATCTCCCTGCTGAATATTGTCTCGATAGGGGTTTCCACTTTCTGATTCCGAGTAGGGTCGACTGGAATCGTAATACGGTTGTCCCCCCCCGAAGTCCTGAATATAACGGGTGATTTTTTTAGCTATTATCTTTTTGGCAACACTGGTTTAAACAGCTCACGCACGTTTCGTGTTTTGTTTCACTGTCAAACATCTTCAGTTTGGTATATAATTTAACCATGAATCGTCTTACAAACGAACAACGCTTGCAAATCATTGAATTTTATTATCAAAATGCGTGCTCTGTTACGAAAGTTCATCGCGCGCTTCTTCCATTTCATGGTCAGTTTAATCGACCCACTGAAGCGGCTATTCGGGCTATTGTGACTAAATTTCCCACCAAATTTACATTGTTGGACATTAAACCACCAACACGCTTACGTAGAGTGCGAATTGAAGAAAATATCGCAGCTGTATCGGCCATTGTTAATGATGACCATCAATTATCGATTCGTCGCCGTTCGCAGCAATTGGGCCTTTGTTAGTCAACAGCGTAGAAAATTTTGCGGAGGGATTTAGGTGTGAAGCCTTTCAAAATACAGCTGGTGTAAGAATTGAAGCCGAACCTACCGCAACGCAGAATTTTTAGTGAATAGGGTCTTGGAAAGTTTGGCCGAAGATCCACTTCTTTATCGAAAAATTGTGTTCAGCGACGAAGCTCATTTTTGGCTCAATGGATACGTAAATAAGCAGAATTGTCGATTTTGGAGTGAAGATCAGCCAGAAGCATTGCAAAAGCTACCAATGCATCCAGAAAAAGTCACAGTTTGCTGCGGTTTATGGGCTGGTGGCATCATTGGACCGTACTTCTTCAAAAATGCTGCGAATCGTAACGTAACTGTGAGATGATATCCAACTTTTTTTTGCCCAAAATGCAAGAGCTTGACTTGCATGACATGTGGTTTCAACAAGACGGTGCCACATGCCACATAGCTATGTGGCTATGTTAAAGCTCATGTCTATACAGACAAGCCCGCTTCAATTGACGCATTGGAAGACAACATTGAAGCATTTATTCGTGAGATACCGGCCGAAATGGTGGAAAGGGTATGCCAAAATTGGTCTAAGCGGATGGACCATTTTAGGCGCAGTCGCGGTCAACATTTGCATGAAATAATCTTCAAACATTAAATTATATGGACCGTACTATCGATTCAAATAAAGATTTCATGCATTTTTCGGAATTTTATGTGTTTTTTTTAAAGTTTCCTATATCTCTTAAAAAATCACCCATTATATATACCGACGGCTCTAAACTCGATAATGGGGTTGGAAGCTGTGTCTACTCTGGAAAACTGGACCTGAACATTTCTCTCCGTGTGCCGGACTACTGCAGCCTGTTTTAGGTGGAGGTGACGGCAATTTACCGGGCCGCTCAATGGATCCTCGTCAACGGTGCTCCTTTCACTCGCGTCTCGGTCTTTTCTGATAGTCGGACCGCGATAAGATCTCTATCGGGTTTCGTGAATAACTCTAGGATCGTTAGGCAATGTCGCTGCTGTCTCGACCTTCTTTCTGGGCGCTTCACCAGTGTCTCACTAGTGTGGGTTCCCGGACAAAGTAACATTCCGGGAAACTGTAGGGCCGACGAGCTCCCCAGAGCTCGTGCGCTCCTTCCGGAATACTATTCAATTGAATTGGGTATGCAACTTGCGTCGGTCAAGTTGGCCATTGCGCGAAAATTCTTTCGGGACGCTAACCCATCCTGGGTCAATGAGGAGTCCTGCTCCACCGCTAGACTCACCTGGCCCTTGATGGATAAGAGGCGTACCAACCAATTACTTGGCCTTGGTCGTGACGTTATCTCAACCACAGTGGCCGTGCTCCCATTTAACGACTTCTGCCGTGGATGCAGATCCGTTGAGGAAGAGGAGACTGTTATCCACTTTCTTTGTCAGTGCCCGTCTCTTGCTAGGTTTAGATATAGGTTATTTGGCTCTCCGTTTCTTGTCAGCTTGACGGAGCTATCATCTATTGATATCAAGGATATAGCTTCGTTCATCAAACTTTCTGGCTAGTTTTCCAGTGTAGGGTAGTCGTGCTTTTGGTGTGCAGCCCTTGCGCTGACCAACTTCTTTCTCATGCCTGATTTTGGTGGAACATGGTCAGTATAGAGACTGTGTTCACCCGTGGCATCACAAAGGGCCGCTGCTTGTGCTCAAGTGAGCTTTGTGATATCAGAGCTACCACTCCGACCTAACCTAACCACTCAGGTATAAAATTAACGCACACAACATGAATGGTCTGAGAAGCTAGGCCGTAATCCTGAGTGAAGGGTTGTAATGGCCAATTATGTATGTATGTAGTCTAATTCTAGTCTAATCTAATTTGAATATTTGGCATTGGTGAATAGCATGCGTAACCATTACAAATAAATTACAGAGAAAACAGTCAATGATCATGCGAAAAAATATCATAGTATATTTTGGAAATGATGGAAATGTTCAATAAGACCTTAACGAACTCACCGTCATGGAAAAAATTTATGAATTTTTTATAACTATCATAGCTCTAGAACTGCGGAACATAGGGGAAATATGATCATCAGAAGAACAATTACAATAGTATAATTTACAAATTTAATTTGACTAAAATTTGGCAACTAATATACTAGTTTAGAAATGAATATGTTTATTAAGTACTTGCAGTGGCAATGAGTCAAAGAATATCGAACTTATTTAGGTTTTAAAGCTTTCATATATTTTTATATCAAAGATTCCTTTATGAAAACACTAAAACAGAATATAAATATAAAATATTACGGGATTTTTATTGTTGAATTTGGTTAATTCGAATCCATAGTTCAATGTTATTTATTAAAACCTTAAATGAATGAATATTAAATGAGAATTTTAAATTACGGTAACTTCAACAATCAAAGCCACATTTGTCTCGGAGCCATGATCATGAATTGTTTAATAAACCATGCAACCCAACTGCATATCGTTGAATACATTCCCCTCTCTTTGAAACATTTTTATTGTCCTCTTACACTCGCAGCCATAAAAGTTTATTCATTATTGTCTGCCTGCATATTTTTCAAAACTTTTACTGCCTGTTTATTTTCATCTTCTTTTTGTGTTTCTCTTTTCCAATGGTAAATAAGTCGTTGTTGCTGCTGGTAAAAAAAGTCAAAAACAAACCATAATTCGTTTAAGGGGAAATAAAACTTTTTGCCAGCGTACTATATACATGCCCTCTATGATTTTAGTTTAGATGGGTAAGTGCTTTGTTACGCACACCCTATTGGAACTGGTATTAATTAGTTCTACTTGTTGGCCTTTGCATACGATTATGCACATAATTCTGTAATTGCGGACTTAGATTTGACCGATAAGATTTTGTTCTTGTTTTTAATTTGAAAAATATGTTTTCATCAGTTTTGTCCACCTAATTAACAGAGACACAGTCTATGGTTACACTTAAATTTACACGTTTAATTCTGAAAAATTGGTATGACTTAATATTTTGTTTAAAAACTTATCAAACGTAGATAGAAAGGAGAATATAAATAGTTGTACTTGATGTCTACCAAATAAAACCTAAGAGCTTCGAATTTCGAAACGATTGACTTACAGATCGTCGCATAACATGAAATGTTATTAATTCCATCCATTTTTACTTATAACTTAATCTCTTTCAACTCTATTGACATATATGTACATACGTCTAGAAGTCAAAAACTATCTTACCTACCATGCTTATGCTTACCATATTTCAGATAAAATCAGATTAACTTAGTTTACATTTTTATATAAACAAAACAAATTGTTTATTTATTGTCCTCTCAGCAGATTTTTGGCAAAATTTCGGAGAGTAAATAAAATCGCCATGAAAATTTTCCCAAAAATCTGTCGTTCGGAGTGGACTTTAAACTGTAGGTCACGCCACCCGTGAAGTGGGAAGCTAGTCCGTAAATCTGACTGAAGGGTTGTAATGGCCAGTTAGGTTGGGTAGAATGTGTGTTTGGATTGGTTTGCTTGTAGAAGATGATCATAAGACGCAACCCATCGCCTTCTTTAGACACTATTCACAGTAATTTTTAGCTAGACACTTGGTCTTGATCTTTTTTATATTAGGTTTTCTGTGCGCAAATAAATTATCAGAACTTAACCACCGTCATTAACATTTCTTTGAGAATGCCGTTGGCCAGGCCATTATTGTCAACGGCGAGAACTATAAGTCGACTTCTTTTGGTCTAAATTGGATGATCTAAACAACAACGAAATGTAGTTTTAACAGGATGGCATTATCTGCCACACATTAAGACTTTTAAAGGAATAAAAAAATTTAAATTATAAAATAGAAAGCGTTTAATGAAAGACCGTATATATGCGTATTACAATGAGTAAATAACGTTGATTAACAAGCGTATAGCAAATACGTAATTTACGAAAGGTTTAAAAAAAAGCCAAAAAATTATGGGTCTAAAAACAAACACTATCTCGGCGAGAATCGTCAGATAAAAATTTTTTAAAAACACCATATTTTTATAATAAATTACAGTTGTATGCAAGGAATAGCACATTTTTCATTGATGTTGGGCCTATTTCTGCTTGATTTAAAAAAAATTTTATACAAATTTTACTTTTTATTGTAACTGGATAAATAAATAAAAGCAAAACTTTTTAATTAACATTTTATTTCGTAATTCAAACAGAACCTAATCAAATCGAGGTATTCGGATACGAAATTCTGAAGTTACCTCGTCTTGAATTTTTGCAATTAAGTGTCATGAGACATTCGTGAAATATAGTTCAATTCCTGGATATGAGACGGAATACAGGACCGGTGATTGTTCTTCTGCCTTGAAGAACTCACATAATTTTAGTTGTTTACTATTGATAGCAACTTTTATGTGACCTTACAACTTGTTTTCTGACTCTTTAACTATTTCTATATTTTTTATTTTGAAAATCCATTCTAATTGTAGTCGATACGAATGTTGATGATATTTAGTTCGAAATTTGTGATATAAAATATGAATAATTTTCATTTGGTAAACAGAACAGCATTATAATTTTTTTTATAAATACTGCTAAAATGATTCGATTTTTTTTTTAAATTAGGAACAAATTATAAAAAATTAGATTATGGTATTGCCATGAAATAATAAAAGAATATATGCCTTACATTTGCCCTACAATAGTATGAACAGGAAGCTTTTTATTTGTCACAAATATTTCAAATTCATATATTTATTGCCTTAATTGCCTGCTCAACACAACATAATCTAATTTAATATTAAAAATTCAAGAAACCAATGTTCAACAATAGATCACACATATAAGGACAGACTTTCCATACAGGTATTCCCCGACTTACGACCAGGATAGGTTCCTTGTCATCGGTAGTAAGTCGATTAAGACGTAAGTCGCATTTCATATAAAAAAAATTAAGAAAAAAATTACATATTGTACTACTAACTTTGAGGGCCAGTTCTAGCCATTTTTGGGATGATATTTATTCACTTAAAAAAATTCCGACTTACCTAATGTAAATTATTATTTGTACTGAAATATCTATGTAAATCAATTTTTTTTACTTTGTTTTTTTTTTTTAATTTTTCTCATATATTTGAGGGATTCCCTGCAACTACATATTTGTCTTCGTTAAGTATTTTATATGAAAAAATTGGAAAACAAATGGTCGTACATAAGTGCAAATAGTCGTAAGTCGAACGGTCGTAAGTCGGGGACTACCTGTAATTAAATTAAATTATAAATTATTGATATTACAAAATATTAACTTTATTAAACTCATACAATATACAAAACTATTATTATGTATTACCAAAGAAAATAAAGTATATAGAATGTGCGTTTTAACATATTTTGGAATATTTTTCAAAAATATTTCATGATGCGGGGGGCAAGATAGAAGGGAAGGTTACAGAAACCAAGAGCGTAATAATGCGTTGTTCTCATCATGCGTTGTTCTCATCGTGCGTTTTTGTTGTTTGACCACTTTTTTATTTATTTTTCTGGTGCATGGCATATTTATATCAGGTAAGAGCAATTCAACAGCTGACGAGTCTTAGAATGTCAAAATTTTGTTGTTTTTTTAGTGTTTTGTAACCATTTTTATAAATTTTTTTAACATTTCTCTTTCTATTGTTATTCGTCAGTCAGTTATGAAGCTGTTTTTGACATTCCGCATACTCTTTAACAAAAACAAAATGCCTGTTGTTTTTGCATTGTTGTACTTGTTGTATTCTTGCGGTTACCTCTTATGAATATGCCTTGTTCTGGTGTTAAAAACAGACGTCGGCACCAATGACCCTCAGGGTAAGAACATCTTCGGCTTTTTACACACATAGGACACGAACATCAAGAATGTTCGTTAAAAAGAGCGTAAAAATATTGTCAGTTTTTAAAGAAGAAGGTTCATGTCGCTTTTTTCAGACTTCAATGATACACCGAAAGAAATATCACAGTAGTATTCACTAATATCAATGAGAAATAATTTCGATTTTTGGAAGAATAGTTGCCAAGTTAAATACGGTGTCTTAGTGTCTTAGTGCAGTACAATTTTTCTATATTTTCCGATCATATATACATATCATTGGGTTAATAAGTAAACTTGACATTATTACTAACAATTTTCCTCTAGGTTAACACATGCCTATGGTTTAGGATGGATTAGTGAGTGAGAGAGAGAAAATAAGTTGAGAGAATTTATTTATTTACAGCCATATAAAAGTGTTAGTAATATACTCTATTTTTATTTTCATTTCATCAACATACATATGTAAAGCTGTCTATCTTTGGCTTAATAATTTTGGATAAATAAAAATAAAATAAAAATAATAAAAAACCATTTTTTATTAAAAGAAAAAAAAAACGAGCATTCCAAAGCATTTAAAAAAATGTACTATGGGACAAAATAAAAAATAAAATACGCCCAGCTAATGACATAGAACATTTTTAACACAAAATATTCTTCGAGTGTTATTCTGAAATAAAATGATAAAGCATCCGCAGCACATGTATTCTTGTCGCAGTCTGATCGACAACTAAATCAAAAAACACAAGAATACATACACATGTACATACGTACGATGAGAGCAACACATTGTTACGCTCTTTGTTTGTGTTCATTTTCCTTCTGTCTTCCTCTCCCCTCACCAAGAAATGATTTTGAAAAAAAATTTGGTGAGAGCGGGTCGTGATGTTACGACCCGCCATAAGAAATTTTACTTCTACATGATGCGCATTCTTTATATCCATATTCTTTGGTATTACTACTACTAAAGACATTGCTCTGGATGTGGTAGACAATTCCTAAAGCCAATCACAATTTGTAAAATGTCCACAACAAACGCTTTAAACCTAATATTAGTTCAGATATTACCTAATGTGTAGTGGAGTAAAATATTGTGCCGACCAAATGCAACGAATCTTACTATAAGTTTGTCTTATTAATACGTTAACATGATTTGTCCATATAAGCCTGTAATTGATGATTATTTTGAGGTACTTGGAAGCATTTGGAAAATCAATTTTCGATTCATTTATTAACTGCAGTTCTGATATTAGTGTTAAATATTATTTTCCACATTATTATTTACACACTTACCGTGGTCGAATGATGAATTTTATCTCATAAATTATTAAATATCACAATATTTAAAGCTAAAGCTTGTTTTGGACTATTTAAGTTCAACTGAAGTTGGTCTGCACATTCTACAATGCAAAAGTTGTTTTGACAAACCATTGATTCAAATAAACCTAGATACACAAACAAGCTCGATATTTTCAGTGCAATATTAACAATGGAAAATTGGAAAGACCAAATTTTCATTTCTTTTATACCAAAAAAAAAATATGTTGTTGATCAAAATGTCACATACTGTCTCGGTCAAAATAATCCAAATAACCCTAGTATTAGGCAAATATTTTTTATTCCACATAAAATTGATAAACATTTTAATAAATTAAATGTATTTCAAATTTTAATCAACAAAATATGTTGTACTAAAAACAGTTATATTTTGTTGCGTAACAGCCACTCTTTAGGACATCTGCATATTTTTTATTGCACAAAATTATTTGTTGTGTCAAAACCAGATTTATACTTTTATTGTACAATTTTCCACAAATTTTCATATTGGACTGAAATGCTGAGGCATTTTGCCGTCTGTCATCCATAGTTTACGATTTTACCGTGATATGAACTGCTTATTTATTATTAGGAAATCTTTGCTTCTTAAACTTTCATTAATCGGTATTCCTGATATTATTCATCGTTGGCTAAACTCCTACCTCTCCCTTAGGACTCAGAGGGTAATGTTTAGGAATGTATTGTCTAGGACAGTATATGTTACTTCTGGTGTTCCGCAGGGTAGCCATTTGGGTCCTTTACTGTTCTTATTGTTTCTTAATGATCTTCCTTGTGCTATTTCTGATTGTAATATTCTGATGTATGCTGACGACGTTAAATTATTTTATACTTTTGATGATGATCATGGTCAGGCTGTTCTTCAGCGAAATATTGATTTGTTTGTAACTGGGTGTAGATTTAATTTAATGGATCTTAACTTAAAGAAATGTAAATGCATGGTTTTCTCTCGCGGGGGCGTAATTTCGTCCACTTATGTGATTAATTCTTGCCCCTTGGAAACTGTGACTACATTTCTTGATTTGAGAGTATTGTTGGATATGAAATTGTCATTTATTGATCACATTAGTATGATGATTGGCAAGGCTCGGGCTGTTCTTGGTTTTGTGAAAAGATGGGCTAGGGAATTCATTGATCCTTATATAACGAGACTGCTATACATTTCACTTGTTAGACCTATTTGGGAGTATGCGTCTAATATTTAGAATCCATACTATCGTTGTCATAGTGATTCAATAGAGTCTGTGCAGAAGCAGTTTTTATTATTCTGTTTACGTGGCTTAGGATGGGATTATGCCAATGGGTTTCCGTCATATGAGGCTAGACTAGGCTTGATAAAACTTCCAACCTTGGAACGTAGAAGGACTGTTTTAGGGGTTTGTTTTGTTTTTAATCTAATTAAAGGTGATATCGATTCTGAGTTTTTGCTTTATAATTTGAATTTCAGTATTCCAGCAAGATTTTCACGACACTATCGTCCTCTTTCTTTAGATTTTTATAGAACGAACTATGGATGTAGTTTTCCTTTTCGTAGATTATGTAACGATTTTAACATATATTATGTATTTATTGGTTTTAATAGTAGTGTTTGTAATATAAAACGTAGCTTATATGCTGACATAAATTTGTAAATTATTGTATAAAAATGTATTATCGTTCTTGTTATGCGTGGTTCATGTTTATTGTAACTTTATTAAGCTTGTGATTAATTTCTGTAGCTGATTTATGTTCTCGTTGCCATTACTTTTCCTTACCCGCTATAGTCGCTATAGTCCGGACTGTAGTGTGTACGTGTCCCTACGTAATGGGGACGAGCACTCCGCGGTCGGGTGAGGGTGGGTTAGTGTGAGGCCGGGGACGTTCGGTTAAAAAAAAAGGTACTGAAATATAAAGTTCTTTTTTAAATTCTCGTACAAACATAAGATACATATGGATCGTTTTTACGTTATATAATTGCTCTTACATTCTTATGTTAAATAGATGTTACTATTATAGTACATTACTATTATAGTACGTTACGTCGGTTAATTGAGCTTTAAGGTAAGCTGCATACGTATTAATTATAATAGGGAAAGCGGCAGTAAAGCATAACCAAAACAAATAACAAATAAACAGTTCATTAACGTTCTTTCGCGTTGTATTTGATACATATATCGCGTTTTTAAAACCTGTATTTCATGGATGTTATTGTGTTGATGGCATTAATCCTCCCATTGCCAGCACAAATCCTTTCACTATTAGCACTAATTCTCTCATTGCTGCGAATAATAGTAGCCTAAATGCAAAGATAAATATTCTAACAAATTTCTTCAAAGAATTGGTTTATATCAAAAATTATTGATATAATGCATGTTCCCTAGATTCGATTGGTATATACATGAGAAATGCTAATTAAGTGGGATTTCAACGAAAACCTCCAATTTAATAACTTGCGTTCACTAAAAAAAAGAGGTATGGGGGAAAATTGGCATAAATACTACTAAAAACTTACTTTGTAGTATAAAAAAATGGCATATTTAGTTTTATTTTAACTAAACGTAAGATAATTAACAAAAAAAAATTATTGGAATATTTATTTTCGCTTATTTATACCGAAAATAAATGAAGTGTTCTTATAATTATAAAAAACTGAAATGTGGTTTATGCACCATAAATCACACAACAACAATAATAGAGAGAATACAGTATTTTCTAAAAGTACCTGAGAAAAGAAATAAATCTTCAAAACCTACTCCATTTTAAGAGATATTTGTAAAATAGAATTGACCATATAAGTATGAGATGTGTATACACTCTCGTTTATTTGGATGGAAACCAAGTTTTTCTATTCACAATTGAAGTCCCTAAAGGTTCTTTGATTTCGTTCTCTATTCACGAGATGAATTCTAGCGATGAAAATGATATTTTACCATATGATTAATACATATCAACTAGTGTTGATGGTGACGTGGAACCAATTCCAAAACGAACCCTATAATTATTCAGTCATTAATTTTGGGTTCTTTTTTAAGGTTTTAGAACGAATCATTAATTCTTATATGAAGCTAGAGTAACTACGGTACGTTTTTACCTTTTAAAAACGTTTAAAATAATTATAAGCTCGTAGATTGCGAATGAAATAAAAATAAATCTGTGTTTAGTTTTAATTAAAATTCTTTATTATATCGCACAATTATGTGTGCCACTGTTCACACTTTTATGTAAACAACAACAATTGCTTTTTTTGTTATTTCTTTGTTTACACCCTTTGCATAAACAATAACAATTACTAGACAATTGTTCTTTGTAACGGGGATCTTCAAAACACGATAACTCTCTTCACACAATACTGACTGAACTTCACTGACTCAGTCGCCTGCTTTGCTTTGCCTTTTATATCAGAAAGTGAACAGTCTGATGAATGTTTTGATAGCGAACGTTCATGACTTTGGCTTCTCAAAATCTCTATAAATGTAAAATTCGTTGTTTACGTTTATTATTGTAGTGTTGTTGGTATATTTTTGCATTTTTTATGCTCGTGTTTGCTGTTATATTAAGCAGTGCAATAATTTGTAAAAAAGTTCATTGTTTTTCTTTTTAGCTTTTGTTTATAATTTTAATGTTAAACGAAGTAAAAGCAAAATACCATTTTTTTTCATAAACTTTTTTCATTTTCGTAACAATATATATATATATATATATATATATATATATATATATATATATAAATAATAAATGAGGTACAGCTTATGTAACCACCCATTTAACCACGCAGCGTTTGTTGGTATTGCAGTTATTTCGCACTTTATCATCCCATTATCAACTGATTGTTGAACTTACTGTAGTTTACCCTCGTAGTGGAAAGCGTATAAGAAAGGGCCGATGAGAGTTCTGTCTAAAGTTTATCACCAGTTTGTGGTTAGTTGTTGATGTACATTACATCCTCGGCTATGTCCAAGGACACATTCACCGAACTTGGTTTAATTGAATACAGACTAAATCTACCCAAGCTATGATGAGTTCACCAAAAGATGAAATAGACCGGGATAATCCAGACCACCTATTGTGATATGTTGGTCTTGTAGGTAGTTTGGATTTAAGTGTCCCCATTCGATGTGTAGATCGCGCTGCTCTACTATGTGCAAAAAATAACTCAAACATGAAAACGACCATACTTTTATGGGCTTTGGTTTTCATTAACAACTCCTTGAACGTTTCCATTACTTACCATTACTACTACACCAGAATATTTTACTTATAGTACGAATGATATAAAAAGTATAAAAAACCAATTGGTTCGTGTTTAGGTCTTAAGAGAATAAATATTATTCACAACGATTTTTTAGCTTGTCGATAAATAATAATCGGTTAAAAACAAATCCATTTAAGTACAATGTTTCTATTTATTATTGAGAAGAACCCAAGGTTTGTTAAAAATTTCAAAAAATTCATTTCAACTTTAAATTAAAGACTCTTTCTAAAATTCGTTTTTTGCGATTGTAAATCAAAATACCGTGATTGATTCGCAAGTGACATCAACGTTTATTACAAATAGTACAACAATTTTGCTGTCGTTATTATCACCATTATTATCCAATTTGAAATGTTGAGTAATGGTAGTAACAACGTAATGAAACGTATTAAGTGATGCTGATTTAATTTGGTTTCCATTTACAGCGATCTCATGAAGCAAATAAATAAGTTATTTTCAAACGAGATAAGTTTACAAAATTCAATATTTTTTATTATATTTATTACTATTATTATAATTTTATTACATTTTTAGTCAGTGTTAAATTTGTATGTTTGTCGTCAGCAATTTTGTGTTGTGACCGACAACTTTAAATGGCAATTATCGCGTTGTGAGTTTCCAGCAAATTATCACGGCAAATGTAATAACGGTGTGCGCAAACAAAAAACGCCTCAAGTGCTTGTCTGCGTTGACCTCATCGCTTCTGCATTTAGTTTTACTTGTGGCTCAGCATGGAGATAAATTTATATTGAGTAGGATTGGTTTAGAATACTCACTAGTGCCGTAAGGTAGCGATGTTTGGGTTAGATGATATCTGTGATTTTAAAGAGAAAAATTATAGAAAAAGCACAAATCTATGTTGGAATAACTTCAAATTCTCTGTGTTTGTTGAAATATATAAAAGTATTTAGCAAAGCACCTATTTAGTGGCTTTTTCGCTGTCTATTTTTATCATCATAACACTTTTTTACACAATACGCATGCATGTGTATATATACAGTGGCTCACAGCTTATTTCATCCAGCACACTTAAAAAATTAAACTCATATAATTTCGAAAAGTAACAAGGTATAAAGAAATTCAATAAGAGCTTATAGAATATATTCAAGAAAGAAAACAGCTTTTTTTAGGCTGTAGTTAAACGGAGTTGGGGTTCTGATTACATTATTTGAGTTCCCAAATCTATTAAAATGTTTCATTACATTATCAATTTTTTCTCTATATAAACCAATTAACTGGGAAATTTCATTTACCGTCTTCTTGGTTTATCAAAAATTGAGTATAACTTTCATATCTTCTTTTGAATAATTTGGCCCTTTTCACGAACCTTAGGATTAAATTTTGTATACATTTATTCCGATATCATTTAAAAAACATTACATTTGATATTAAAAATGGATTGTTAAAGGAACAAAACTAAAAATGTTTTAATTACGCGTCCTCCACTTAAAAAACAACTCCTTCACCAAATAATGACTTATATTGAAAGAAAATTAAATAGAATAGAAAAGCAAAGACTGAATCAAATGTAATAGAGATCTAACTTATCTTGTATTTTAATTATATGTCGACCACTGTGTGCATAAAAATTCTTTATTTCAGATATTATTTCCTTTATTAAGATATTATGGACCACTTAAAAAATTACAGGCAAAAATATAGAAAGTTTCAAAACAAAAAAAATTTGGTAAATTTTAATCGCACATTATGCACTTAAGGGGCATTGTTACAACTTGCCTTTAACTAAAGGGAGGATTTTAACGGGCAGATAAATTGTTTTTTTTTATTATTATAAATACACAATAAGGTAAAAGCGAGCGTTTAGCTAAAGGGAAGATTATCGTACTTGTAACTTCTAAAATTAAGTTTTATGGCAACTTCAAATTTAAACAAAATTAATAAAAAAAAAGCACATCGTTTTTAAAGATCTTTTCTAATTTGGCAGCAGCTATTAATACAGATCCGGCCTTGCCATATTTTTAAAAACACTTAACTTTATTTTATCTATAAATTGTAATAACGGAAAAAAGTTAAAGGTGACTGTAAAGTTCTCTTGAGCTAAAGTTACATTTTACTAAACCCAACAAAAACTTTCTTTGGTAGTTATCCTACCCTAAACTGTGGCATATATGCTTTTGGATAAATGCTTTTATAATAAAGATATAAATAAAACGATTCTTGTAACCGGCAGTGTTTGCCGTTGGTTACGCTATAACAATTGCCGATCTTACCTTAGTAAGGGCAAAATGAGATTGGATAATAAAAACCAAGGCAATGTTGTTGCCGATTTGGGTCTTCTTTAGAATCTGATTTATTTGTGGCCAAAGGGTTCTTTTTACACAAAAATTTACATATATTCTATATTATTCTAACTTACTTTAATTTACATTCTATCTTGCTTAATCCTATTTCATAAATGTACGTACTCTAATTGCGATAGTCGCAACTTGAAGAATTGACCAATCATATTGTCTTCAAATTGAGGAATTGAGTGACTTTATCAATGACACTCAATTACCAATATGATCCCTTTAAACATTCTTCACATTTCATTCAAGTGCAGCTTGATCGATTTTTGTTTATGTTTGTAGTATGCGTCGCGTGTGTATGTACGTGTTTGTGTTTAATGTTTTATACAGTACAGTTAAAGTACAGCAATGTGTAATGAAAGAGCACACTACAGTACATAGAATGTCTTAAATTTCAGTCGGTCTTTTTAACATCGGGTATTTTTCCCTACTATTACACAAGCTTAAAACAAAATAAAACAAAGGCATACATCTGCGGTCTCAAGCAATAACATCTTAAGTTAAAATTTTTATTTATTTATTAATTACAATACATTTACAAATTATATCATATTTATTATGAACTGAGAAACTGTAGTGTAGCAGACCAGAACCTCTGGTAGGAATCGTACCCACGAAACTCACGCTAATAATCTAGCACGCTACTCACTAGACTACCATTTTAGACTACTATTTTATGTATAGAATTCTTCCTGAAGAAATTGAGACAGTGCATCCGAAAAATTTTATTGCGCAATTAAAGCGACTTATACGGGCATGGTTAAAATTATGCTGTTAAATACATACATGTATCGGTTTGCAAAGCTCAGACGATTTACTTTAAGGACATTAAATTATTAATTTTACGAAAATATTTGATTTGATATGTGAATTTCAACAGAAATACCTTACTAGCAGAAGTCAATGCCGTTTTTCGTATGTCTATTTCCATGAATTTTATTATCTGACTATCTTCAAACAAGATAGTTTTCCATGAACTTTAAAAAAATAATTGCTTAAAATATTTAGAATTTCAAAGAAATTTCTTGCTTGTTTACTTGGTCGCATGCAATTCGATACGGAATGAAAATATCAACAAGCACAACAAAACTGCGACAAAAAGCATTAACAACTTAGCCGCCAAAATCAATATTAATAGAGAATTGCACCAAACGGCCCTTTATCCTTTGTCTAACCTTCATTAGAAACTAAAAAAATATTTTCTGTGTATTTCAGGATCAAAACATTCACAAAGTTGAGCATGAAATTGAATCTGAACACATTAACAGGGAATCGAAAGGGATAAACTGAAGGCAAATTCTAAAAAACAGACAAAAACAAATATTTGCTCAGTAGTTGGGAAAACGAAACCAAGCCTTTAAAATATTGCTTTACAACATGTCCCAAAGCGCCAGCAACCACTCACCGTTATTACCATCACCATTAATTTCATCACAATCTTAAACGTCCCTCCAGAAATTTCCTCTGCCTTTTTTTGATGTTCATTATTTAAATAATAGGAAATATTGATTGTGTTGGTTTTAAAATGGCTGTGGTGGCAACAACAAATAGAAGAACGCTTTAGTATGTATAGCTGATGTAGGCATGTTCTAATTATTTATTTATCTTTGTTTTTCATTTCTAAATTTTTAGATATTTATATGTACGTTTTAGACTATTGCAGACATCTACATACAATAACGTTTACATATACATAAGTTCATAAGTAACTAATGTAATGTCGTTCATGAGCTGTAGCTACTATTTAGTAAACAATGTTTATAAATATCTGTCCCAACTATTCTAATCCAGCAGTTCAATCACATAAATGGCGTAAAAATATCATCAGTCAACCCAATAGTTAGTTTTAGTTTGAAGGATCAATGTTGAGTTATACTTCTGTCAAAAAATATGTGGAATCTTAAGATGAAACCAGAAAGGAGAAGCTTCCAATGTTACAAAACCAAGCGAGTATTTTTTCGAATGTGTGACAGTATCTCACCGAAGTCGGGTTATATCTCGGATTTGAGCTCAGGAATTTTAGGCACTAGCATTCCATCCTCATTTTTCGTAGCGAATTCCGTTCACATTCACTGCAATTTCAGTCTCACCTTCAAAAAATTAAGGGCCAACCACGGTGCCACACCAAAATCCGCACTAGACAGGTGCTCGTTGTGGGTGAATTTCATCGATTGCATGAGGATTTACTGATTCCCAATACCGTAAGGATTTTGTGTTAACTAAACCGTTCAGGTGGAAAAGAAGAAGATGACTTTTTTTTTAAAAAATTGGCATTAACATACTGTGCCTCTTTGCCTATTGAATGAATTGCTTGGGCTGCTGATTTGAGCTCCATATTTGGCTGAATTTTGTATAGCTAATGGTGACGAATTAATGTATTCGGGTTTTCTTTTCTTTTTGTATTAGTGTGACCGCTAGTACGTTGACGCGCAACAATTTTTCTGTCTATAACCGGCCTAGTTTCATAATAATCGGAGTAAACAATGCAATGTGGCAGCTGCTAATTTTGAGAGTTGACTTATTAGCGCAAAAAAATAACACCAAATTTAAAATTTTCGCTATTAACGAGACACCCTTTATTTTTAACTTATAATCAAAAACTGAATGTTAAATTTAAAATATTTAAAAGACTTTTAATTTACTTCTAAATATTTAGGCAAATCGAATTATGGATAGCAAAGCAGCCAGTATTACAACAAAAATTAATTGTGATTAGTTGTTTTGTACGAACTAATATTAGTCAGGCAGTCGCCGTGGTGTAGTAGGTAGTGTGTTGGCTTACTATTCGTAAAGTCCGGGTTCGTATCCCAGGTCAGACATCAAAAATGAAATATGAAAAATAAAAATATTTCTTCGGCGACTTCCTCTCAGCAGATTTCTGGCAAAAACTCTGAGAGTAAAAATAAACTGCCATTAAAAAGTTTCTCAAAATTCTGTCGTTCGGAGTCGACGTTAAACTGTAGGTCCCGCCACTCACGTATAAAATTAACGCACACAACATGAGTGGTGTGAGAAGCTAGGCCGTAATCCTGACTGAAGCGTTGTAATGGCCAATTATGTTATTATGTAATATTAGTCAGACTGTAAATGGCTCATACGGGTCTTCGTTTGTCTCAACAAATTTATATCCGCCGCCGTAGTTGTCTTTCAGTAAAACATTTTCACTGTTATTACGAAAATAATAAAACAAACAAAAACACGGAAACGTGGAATGTGAACGAGTCAGCCAGTCACATGTCCTGCTAGACAGTCAGTCAGTATGTTGTTGCTTGAGTCAGATTTTTCGTATGTTCTCTTTGATGATGTAAAAGTTTGAAAGTCACATCAGTTGCCAAGCAACACAGCATGGAACGAAAAAATGTGTGTGTATTGTATGTAAAACAGGAACAATAGCTATGAAAACATAAAATACATGCATAAATATATGGCATACATACTTTACAGTGTTTAACGAATGTCTTCAATCTTATGTAGTGAGGCATATTAGAAAAATATATCGATTTTGATATGATATAATATATCGATTTATCACAAAATATATCTATGTTTTCTCCGCATCAATGAATTCACTATTGTGTAGTAGAGCACTACGTTCTGACGAATTTTTTTCTGCCCTCAGTCTATATAGGATAACCCCTCAATCAATATAGGGTGTCTCTCCAATACCTTGTAAAACTTAAGAATGCTATTCATTTAACTATTTACTTATTACTTGATAAACACCCATGTAGTTTCTTCAGAGGTTTGTTAACCCGTTACAGGTTCCAAGAATGTTTTATTGTAATTCATTGTCTTCATTACGGTGTCTCTTTTGGGCTTGAATCCATACTCATTCTAAAACAAGTGTTGTTGGAGTCTACGATCACTTACAGGCTTTTCCTCTATAGTCTGATACATAATTACCCAATAAAATGTAAATTATCCTACAATGTTCTGGCTTCATCAGAACCGTGAAACTATCCTATAAGAAATCTGCTCTTTCTGTTATTCCCCCGAATTCCGACATGACCTAAGCCAGCTATCCATACTAATTTCGAGTCAACATGACAAAAGCTGAGTGTTCTGATGCCGGCAGCACTGTCAATTAATATCCCCATGTCCAGTTCTCTGTACTGCTTTTTCGATTTTATTGAGCGCATTTTTCGATGATGTAAATTTTGCTCAGAATTAACTCGCGAGTTTCCCGATGGCCTCTGAATACTTCAATCTGGAGCCGAATATTTCCGCTTCTATACTCCTCAAATAGCAATGATTACATGACGATTGGTTGAAAGAAACGTAAAATTCTTCTAGAAAGTATTCGTAGATATTTCAATCACCAATTCTTAGATCATTCTTTGCTTGGCATGTCACGACATAATTTAAAAGAGCATGTGAAAGGCAATCAATAAAAATTGCGATTGTGAACCAAGCAATATTTGTAGAAATTATTGTTGAATGAATGCATGGCAAAAGCAACGACTGCAGTACTATTGAGGCAACGTGAATGTTATCATTCAGTTCTCTGAAGCAAGATCAGATACGTATCACAAAAGGAAACAATAACAATAATAATAAAAGGCACTGTTTGAGCCACTGTAGTAAAATTTTGTTTGTTTTTTAATAATTTGTGCGCATGTATGTAAATGTTTTTAAACGTATGATAATACGGATCCAAATGTGATTCTCCACAAGGCAGCGGGAATGTTGTGTCATATGGTTTGTGTTCTTATGGTTCCGTTTTTTATTTTTTTTGTTTTAGTGATGGGAGTGTATTTGATTTGATTTTTGTTTCTTTAATGACATTCGCAGTTCATATCATCAACGGCATTTTATTAAATATCTTTTAGAAATTGGAAGTTTAACACGTTTTATTTTAAATTTTTATGCTTCTTTTGAATATTTTAAAGTTTGAATTACAATTGAACATAAAAGCATACCTATTCACTTTAATGTATATTTATATTGAATTCCATTTTATACAATCAATTTAATACCCAATTTTTTTAAGTTATTTTCTCTTTCAGTAATTAAATAAAATAAGGAGTAATGAACTTATCAGTATTCAAAAAATTAATTATAAAAATTGGTTTAATTTTGAAAATTATGTCTACAGTTTTATAGAGTATACATGACAACAGTCATAATATTATTTTAAAAAAATTTAACATTTTGCAATTAACGTAAATAGATTAATTAGGTAGACAGATCAAAAAAAAAGATGTTAAAAGATGCATCGAATATATTTATCAAGATATACCCGCTTTTGTAATTTTTTTAACTAGAAATATATGTAATATGCTCTAATTGCCGCAAGGAGTCATTTGATCAAGGCAAAGAAGACCCCGCATTATGATTTGTATTACTTGTATACTAAACAGCTGTATTGCACATTTTTGACATTAAATGAAATATTTCGCTGTATTGTGGTATATTTGTTTTACCCTACTCTAAATGAGTATACAGTAAAAATTTCAAGTTTAATGTAATCTTGCGAATCAAAAATTTTGTATTTCCACATTCTTATACCCAAAATGTGAAACCATTCATTAGAAACTACGGATATCATAGATCAAGTATAATCGAAATACATATCGACGCCTCCATTTTATAACGTTATAAGTCTACTTAGAACATTTTTAATGTTCTTGCATTTTTAAGTTCTACGTTCTCTAACTTAACTACTGTCAAAATTTGGTTAAGATGCGCCGATCCGTTCCGAAGTTATAGGGAAAAATCTTCTTAGAATACACACATGGTCGTATATCGCGTGAAAACTTTGAGAGCTCATAACACAAAACACACTTTTTCTACTTCGAATGTTATAGAACGGAGGCGTCGATATATTGAAGAGACTATCGGAAAGTGAAGTGGATAACAATGAACAATATAGTGAATCAATTGACCGACGGAGGAATGTGAATTGGTTGGCAGAGAAAGTGAAATGAACATTTTTTGAATATACGAAAAGGAGAAAAGAAAACGACAATTATAGAGCTTAGAAAGTAATAGTAATGTGCCAAACCGATGTACTGAAGTATTTCTTAAGACATTACTTTAATCGAATTGTTTTCTTTTGGAGAGCTATTAATATCGTTTCAGGTTCTGTTAGGATGATTTACATGCATTTACATACAACATGTATTACTGTTTGTGTGTAATTTTTGTTTAGGTGTGTAATTAAGATAAATTCGATTGTTTTTTTTAAATAATCAATCAAAATTCAATTATTTCACAAGCCTTAAAAATTTCAAAAAGGGAAATCAGGATTATTATCTTAACGGTTTCTGGTACGCCTTCATGCTCCATCCCTTTAAATTTTCGGCATATTCTAACATAAATGTACAATAAAAACGATATCTGCATATATTCGAAGGCGTATTACGTCACGAATTCATTTTAAATCTTTTAAAATCTCGTTACAGGATGTAAAAGTAATTATTTATTTATTTATTAAAAATTTTGAAGGCCCCAACACTTTAAGGTTATATAGGCCTTTTTACAATTCATTGTTTAATATAATTTAATGCTAATCTTAATCTTTGCTATTAATAAGTAAAATCTAAATTAAATTATACAAATTGATTTCAGTTAAGAATTTTTTAACATTTTCAAATTCATGTTCATTATTAAGTATTTCAATGTTGTTTATATTATATTTAACGCGATTCTCATGGTGTAGTCTGCATTCATTAAATATGTGGAAAACATCTAATGTTTGACCACAATTACAAAGTGGAGGTTGGGTTTTTTCAATAATATGTCTATGGGAAAATAAGCAATGTCCAATTTTTAATCTATTTAGTCTAATAAAATCTTGTTTCGATAAGATGGACGAATTGAACTTGTGTGAAACATTTTTCTGAATTTTGTATAACTTTGCTGTTTGATTATTTTGCCACATATCATTCCAAAGATCAAATATGTATTTCCTAATGATCTGCCGGTAATCTGAATAATTATATTTGTATTCCGTAGAAATATTTTCATTTAAGGAATTCTTAGCAAGAGTGTCTACTGTTTCATTTCCATTTATATTTAGGTGACTAGGTATCCACAGAAAGCATATTTCGTTGTTTGGTAGGTTAGTTATAGTTTCTCTTGTCCGATTTATGATCGTGTTACTACTGAATGGATCTTGTAATCCTTGTAATGCACTTTTACTGTCTGATATAATAAGAGTTCTTTGATCAATATTTTCAAGGTTTTCGATGCAAGTTTTTATAGCTAGTAGTTCACTTGTATATATTGATGAGTAATTATGTATTCTTTTTGATATGACTAAATTCTCCCCAAAAACTGCAAAGCCAGCTTTCTCATTTATGACAGAACCATCGGTAAATAAACAAAGGTGGTTTTTATATATTGTATTTCTTAATTCTAAGTATTTCTGATGTACTTCTATGGGAGTCATATCACGTTTGTTACAGTATGCAAGGGAATAATCTACCTTTAAATCAGACAGGGACCATGGTGGAGTATCAGCTATTATTATATTATCAATGGAATCTGTAGTTAAAAGATATTTTGAAGTTATTTTATCAAATTCTTGGGCAGCTCTCACATAAAAAGGATAATATTTTTCGGATTTTGCTAGAAAGTGATTAATTTTTGTTCTATTAGTAATTTTTTCGTATAAAGGATGGTTTTGTAATGCGAGAATTTTTAATGTGTAATTAAGAAGATACTTTAATCTTCTTAGGTATAGAGGAGGACATGAGGAGATTATTTGCATGCTAATAGCTGGGCTTGTTTTAAAAGCTCCAATAGAAAGTCTTATTCCTGTATTTAGAATAGGTTCCAGAATTTTCAAATTTGTTTTGTTAGCAGATGAATAAATAATTGATGCATAATCTATAGTTGGTAGTACTATTGAACATAAAATTTTAAGAAGGGTTCGCGGGTCAGAACCAAATTGGGAGCATCTTAACATTTTAATTATATTTAGCTTTGAATTGGCTTTGGACTTTATATTATGTATATGAGCTTTAAAAGTTAATTTTCTGTCAAAGGTGATTCCTAAGAATTTGTATTGTTCTACGAATTTTATATTTTTACCATATAGTTTTATTGTAGGATTGTCTTGAGCTGTTTTTCGTCTAGAAAATTTTATGGCAACTGTTTTCTCATCATGAAATTGAAAACCACTAGTATCATTCCAAGTTTCTAGTTTTTTAATTGTATTTTGGATTTTATTAGCTATAGCCGAAACTTTTTTGCCTGAGCAGTATATAATAAGGTCATCAGCATATAGTAATGCCTTAACATCTTTATGACAATTTTTTAAGATGTCATCAATCGCTAGGAGGAAAAGGGTGACACTAAGTACAGATCCCTGAGGGACCCCGTTTTCTAAATCATAGTAATTAGATGTTGTGCCTCCTACCATGCAACAAAACTTTCTCTCTTGCAAAAAATTAGATATAAAGGCAGCCATGTTTCCACGTATTCCAGCCAAATTTAATTTCTTGAATATTAATTTTTTCCATACACAATCGTAAGCTTTCTGTATGTCAAAAAAGACAGCTACTAAATCTTTTCTTGAGGAAAAACTTTCCATTATATCGGAATGTAAAATTGCTAAATTGTCTATTGTTCCTCTATTTTTCCTAAACCCGGATTGGTTGACATTTAATATGTTATTCTTTTCTATATGATAAACTAGTCGTTTATTTATCATTCTTTCCAAAAGTTTACAAGTGCAGTTGGTAAGATATATTGGTCTGTAATTATTTCTATTCGTTCCATCTTTTCCCGGTTTTAAAACTGGAATGACTATAGCATTCTTCCAATTTTTTGGGAGAACTTGTTTTAACCAGATTGTATTATAAAAGTCTAAAATATATTTTGTGGCATTTGTGTCTAAATTTTTTAACATTTCATATCTTATATTGTCTGGACCCGGTGATGTACCATGACATGACCTAAGCGCAGATTTTAGCTCAGTTAAAGTCAATTTAGTGTTATATGATTCATCATTGTTGGATGAGTCAATAGGAAAATTAGTGGTTATTGCATATGATATAAATTTTGTTGAGTAATTTGAAGAAGACGAGTTTTGTGCGAAACTAATTGCTAAAGTATTAACGATATCTTTAATATCTGTCAGAAGTGTTTGGTTGTCATCTAATGCTGTGATTTGGTGGAAGTTAGAGTGTCCGTTAAGCGATTTGATTTTTCTATATACCTCCGATGAGGAGGTTTTTAAATTTATAGAGTCACAAAATTCTATCCACGATTTCCTCTTACTTTCTCTGATAGCTTTACGAGTTTCAGATTTAGCTTTTAAAAAATTTTCTAAATTTTCCGAACTCATATTTCTTTTGAATTGCTTTAGGAGTTTTCTTCTTTCCTTAATTAGTAATTTTATATTATTATTCCACCAAGGGACTTCTTTCCTGTTGCATATTGTAGGCTTAAGTGGAATGGCTTCGTGAGCCGAACTTAAAATAGTTTCTGTAACGTAGTTCTCAATTTCATTGATGTCGTAAAAGCTGGTCAAAGGTTTATTAAAATTGCAATTAAATTTTTCCCAGTTTGCCCGTTTTATATTCCAGCAGGGTCTGCGTTCATAGTTTGGTGCGAATCCAGTTATATTAATCATAATTGGATAATGATCACTACTATATAAGTCATCATTAATACTCCATTCAAATAAATGTTGAATGTTGGGAGAAACGAGACTTAAATCTATATTACTAAAAGTTTGGTATGCAAAACTAAAATGAGTGGCACAATTTATATTGTTTAAAATATTAAGATTATTTTCATCTATAAATTCTTCAATAATATTTCCTCTTGAGTCTGTTCTATTGGATCCCCAAATGGTATTATGGGAGTTAAAGTCACCTAAAAGCAAATAAGGAAGGTTGAATTGAGATGTTAAATTAGTTAGATCACTTTTGGAAATGTTTTCTGATCCTGGAAGATAAATGGAGCAAATAATAAATTTTATTGGGAATTTGACTTTTATCGCTACTACTTGATATTGGGAGGAAATTGTTATTTCTTCTCCATCAAATAAGTTATTTAGATAAATACAGACTCCACCATGAGCAATTGAGCCTGAAAAAGAATTTTTAAAGAAACAAGTAAAATTTTTTAGTTTTGTGTGATAATTGCACTTAAATCTAGATTCTTGTATACAAATGGCTAGGCAGTTAAATTTAGATGTAATAAGTTTAACTTCATCAAAATGATTTGCAAAACCGTTACAGTTCCATTGTATTATTTTATATTGATTACTCATTAAAGGTAAAGTCACTAGAGTCGTCTAAACTATCTTCAATTGTGCTTGCTGGGTTGTCATTTGTTACTGAAGGTATGTTAGTTGGGTTCTCTTTCTTTTTTTTCTCTGCATTTGATAATTCACGCTTCTTTCTCTTTGAGATGTTTTTTGGTAATAATTCAATTTTTGATCCATCTGTTTTTGTTATTTTGCGTACTGGAGAGGTTGTTGTTGTTTTTGGATTTGGATCAGCTGTTGATTTCGTGGTAGGTTTTTTATCTCCACTTTCTTGACATTTGCATTTGCAATTGCAAGGTTTTATTATATTTGCATATGTTGTTGGTAGAGTATGTTGTCTATCATATTCTCTTCGCGCTTCATTCATTGTTTTCTTTTGTGTTACTTTAATTTTTTGTATTTCATATTCTTTCATATAAGAAACACATTGTTTTGAAAAGCTGTTGTGTTGTTGTTTGCAGTTAGCGCATTTTGGTGGTTTATCACATCTTTCACGTTTGCCGGCTTCGTCAACTGATGTATGTTCGACATTACTACAATGTGGGCACATTTTATCTGGTGACGAACATCCCTCTGAAACATGTCCAAATTGGAAGCATTTAAAGCATCGTAGTGGATTAGGAATGTATGGTTTAATCATAGTATACATATAGCCCAATAATATTTTTTCTGGCAAATCACTAACGTTGAACGTTGTTATGTACAAACCAAGGTCATTGGTTGTAAGTGTTTTTGTTTCGGGATCTCTCCTTTTCAATCGTTTAATTTCTATGACACTGGGATTTTGTTCACGAATTTCTCTTAACAGTTCGTCATCAGAAAGGCACCGTAGTTCATTGGAGTAGAATATTCCTTTCGATTTATTTAGTGAGGTGTGCTCTTCAACTTTTACAAAAATGTCTAGGGATAAAGACATCATTTGGATTACTTTGCTTGCTTGTTTCCCATTGAAACATTGTATGAGTAGTTGTCCAGATCTCAGTTTTTTACATGATTTTACTTTTCCTCCGACTGCATCTATGGAACGTTGTATGAGAAATGGTGAAACGTCTGCGAGACCTTTATCTGCGTGGACCCCTGCTCTGCTCATTATAAGAAAAATTGGATGTGTAGAATTCGGATTTTTCACCGTTTTGTCCCTGTCAAAGAGGAGACCCCCCATTGTGGGAACTAAATGAAACCATAAAAGCTGTAAACTGTTTGTGTTTTTTCTTTTGTATTTTTTTTTTGTTTAATATAAGAAAAAATTTATTTTATTTTTTTTCACGTGCAAATGGAAATTTATTTATTTTATTTTTATTTTTTTGTTTGTTTTGTTTTACTTCACTTCTAGTCAAGACGTTAGTAGAAGTCAGTGTTCACTCACCGAAAGTAAAAACTGAACTCTAAAAGTAATTATCTTACCGGTTATAATATTTTTGAATTATTGCAATGTCCTTTTTGTCTCGGAGGTATCGTTGAAGTCTTCGTAGTCTAGTAGGTAGGTGTTGGCTTATTAGACGTTAGGCCAGGATTCAATTCCCAGGTCAGACATCTACAACAAAAGGAAATATGAAAAATATTCCCCGGCGAGTTCCTCTCAGCAGATTTCCGGTAAAAACTCTGAGAGTAAATAAGACTGCCATGAAAAAGTTTCTCAAAAATCTGTCGTTCGGAATCGACTTCAAATTATAGGTCCCGCCACTCTTGTATAAAATTACACACACTACATAAGAGGTGTGAGAAGCTAGGACGTAATCCTAACTGAAGGGTTGTAATGACCGATAATGTATGTAAATTATAATATTTGTTTTGACAAGATTTATGTTCTGGAAAATGTAAATAACCAATTGACCTTACTACAGAAAAATGACAAAAATAAAGTTGTCAAATAGCAACCTTGATTTAGAACTTAAATAAAAGCACTAATTAATAAGCGGTGGACGAGTTTAGATCCGAAAGCTCTTCACAAATCTGCATGTTTACCAAAAGTTTTAAAATCTCGACTCACTATATACCGTTTTTAATTCTTCTAGGACATACCCTGGCTTATAATACGATTGATCATAAACTTCTACTAAAAAGGCTCTAAAAACTGTTTTAATTTGCAAATTCTGCATGTAGTGTTGCTTATTCTATAAGAGATTTCAAATAGTTCGTCTAAATGGCAACATTTCAAATTCGCTAAATGTTAGCAGAGGTGTCCCTTAGGGATCAATATGCGTTCGAAAACTATACAACATTTGTCACATCTGAATTAAATATCAAAGGACTTTAACTTCGTCAAATCCTCATCCAATCTGGGTATTACCTTTAATAACAGATTATCATAGTCTAACCACATAAATGTTGTTTTTGATCAAATTTATAATATGTTGAATGAATGAATGAACACTTGGATGTCTACTTGCCTTGAGTTTGAACAAAGTATAGTGTTTCATAAAGCCGCTATACAAAATGTTTACAATGTAATCTATTTCAAATCGTCGCCAATGTTTATTTTTAACTCAGTCAAAAAGCAATCAGGCATCGGATTTATAGTTGATGCATAATGTATATACCGTAGTAGAACTGCATAAAAACTTTGTATTAATAAATTTTGAAAGTCAGCCATTCATTCTTTTCATTCTTCGATCAAATCACGGAGTCAGTATTGTCTATTTTGAAGACCTTACAGTATCATTAAGCCGATAGACTATAGGAGTGAAATATTGAAATATTATATTGAGAAATTAAACATATTTTAAACCAAAAATAAAAAAATAGCACTTTAATTGAATAATCATAGCTGACAAACAATATCTGATAGAAAAATTAATTTTTATTGCAAATTGTATGAAGTAAAATCAATAACTCTGTTATGTGTGTTAATGGTCAATGTAATTATCATTCTGAAATACTTTTTAAAGTACAAAAAAGTTTGATATCAAGTCTGTTCCATACAACATATCACAGCAGGTGACGTTAAAATGTTTACAGTTCTTTATGCGGAAGAGAGAAAACATCCAAACATACAGAGCACATAATTTGTTAAATATAATAAAAGGAGAATGAACGATAAGAATTTTGAGTGTGTATGTTATTGTCTATGTGGTCAGTGCTCTTGTCCTAATAAAATGTGAACGATACTGTCAGAGGTCGTTATATACATATGTACATTAGGGTGGCCCCGTTTGTATGGAGAAAAAATAAGGTACAGTTGTTACCAACTAAAATGAAAGTTTGATTCATTCTAAGACTACGCTTCTCAATTTTTTCGTCCTGGTCAATATTTGATGAGCTGAATCAAAGGGTAAAAAGGTCCTTTTTGAGGTTTTTTGGATTTTTTTCATATTTCTTCCAAAGGAACTAAATATAAATTTGGTGTCGTATGAAAAGTCTTTAAGAGGCGCTTTCAATAGGTTACCAGAAATTTTAAAAAAAAATTTTGAAAATTCAAAAATTTTGAAAATTTCGGATAAAATTTTTGTTAATTTTAATTTTTTCATAGAATTTACTTAACTAAATTTCATAGAATTTACTTAACTAAATTTCTTGATTATAAAGACCACGTAATTTAACCAAAATGGTTTTTTCCGTTTTTCAAAATTCAATCTAGTTCAATTTTTATTAAAATTTTTTAAACATAATTTCTTCTCTATCAGACGACCTCTGTTAACTCAATTCATATATGTAATGGTGCTTTCTTCTTGCCTCATACAGACGAATCAAATATCACATAAATTTGTTAAGGCTTGGCAGCTCATTTAATTTGGAAACATTTTCATAAGTTTTGAGTTTTATTTTCAAATCAGCTATATTAGGAGCTTGATATAAAACAGATTTATTAAGTTTACCTTACCTGTTATACCTTCAATGATATATTTAATGACACTTTCTTTATTTAATCTGACGAACTAATTTCTATCAAACTATGAAGTTATTCACCATATGAAGAATTCTATTGCCGTATACCTTACTCTAAGCTCTTTTATAAACGCGACCTTAAAAAATGGCCAGTTTCGAATTGTGTTTTGTCCCCGAAAATATATTCTAGCTACACCCGTAAGTAATTGTGGAACGTAGACATACATACATATATCTGCAGTTCATTCCAGTCTGCCGTAAACTCATAGTATTCAACCAGGTTGTAATAACTTGTTGACTTTCGTCCGAGAATTTCGACAAACTGTTCTCCACTACTCTTAAGGCAAAAGAAACAGAAAAATAGAAATTTCTACCACTACCTATTGCCTAGCAACAGAAGGCTTTTCGTCAAATTATAAATTGAAGATATTATACAAAAAAAAATAATTTAAAAAATGTTAATTACGGTTCTTATAAGAATAATAATAAAGAAAATGAATGATAATAATAAAGAAATGAATGAATATTTAAATTAAAATAGAAATATTTCAAATACATATTAATTTTAAATTGTTTGACACTTTTTCTATTCTTTTCAAATTGTTTTTAAACAAAATTTTTGTATTTAGTTATTATAAGCACAAATTGAGCTTATAAAACAATTTTACTTTATTTAAATCTGGTAATCGCCTGATTGATGTACGGAGACTAATTTGAGGCGGTGTAATTTTAAGTGTAAAACTTAGTTTAATTTCTTTTGTTACTTGAATATATAATTTTTGAGAATTTTTATTTTTTTTTGTTAATTAATATAAAAATTAAATTAAATAACGGGATTGTATAGAAAAGTTTATAGTTTCGCTGTAAGAGATATTTGAATATTTTCAAATACCTACCAAATCGCTACTCCATAGTTGGCAAGACATCTTTAATCAAGCAAAATCGTTCTGCTTTAAGTTTTTCTTTACCCATTTTCCATTTGTTTCTATGGTGGAACTCTATATTCGCTTTTCCAAAGAAAAGCAAATGATTGTTGTAGGACTTAATGCCGATCCCAGCGTTTCTGTAAGGATATGTTCTCCAGAGGATTTATTAGTCTCTCCTGACACACCATGTGTTCCTTCACGTTTTTAACAAGTTTGGCCACCGAAAACTCATTAACATCTGGTAATTTGTGTCAGTAATTTGGTTATCCACTCAATATAACTTCTAAACCCATCGTAAATGTTATATCAAACATGTGTCCACCTCTTGGTGTAAAAAATCAAGCTCCACAGAATTGTAGTTGCCGTCTGATGGTTTTCCTCTTTCAGGTTCAATATACGATACAAGGTGATGTTAGTTTTGTAACTCTATAGTAAGATGTGTGTATTTAAACAATGGCAAAACCAAAATTAAATGACAAATAAAGAACAAAACTGAAAACATTAGACACCATTTTTTATGATAAGCCCAACCTACAGTATGAGGAAAAGCCAAAACCTTATTCTACCTTACGTTCTCGTTCCACATCTGCCATAGTAACACTTATGCGTGCTGTTGTATATAATCTGTTTGTATGTATTTTTTGTTTTTTTCTTGTTAAGGAGACGAATCAGATATGTTCGGAAATTGAGAATTAGAAATGTGGTTAAATTGCTGCTGTTGTTATGAACGCAAATTTTGGTTGTGCCAGTTTCGTGTTTGCAATTGAAATGAAGTACAATTCTCGTTTACTAGACAGATGTTGGATTTTTTGTTGTAGAAATACGAAAACCAATTTTACGATGACGATGAATTTGAAGGAAATGTATCCGTAAGTAACAACTGGGAAAGGAAAAATGGATGAAACTGTATGTTCTTTTAGGTATAGCAAAAAAATCCAATTACAAAAGAGTTTAATGTTCCCTTTCGATTTGTGCTATCTGCTCATTTAATTTGGAAAAATATTGAAAATAAAATGGTACACCAACAGGCTTCCATCAAATATTTACAGAATCTTTGAAAGTTTTAAAATGTTACCTTTTTATTAGCCACTGCACTCTCAGTGATCATCCTTAACCCTATTCTGACTGACAGAAAAATGTAACAAATCTTACTAACATGAGCCTCTAAGGCTGGTATATAAAAACTGGGGGTTTCATCTTACTAACAAAAAAAACGTTTTAGCATCCTTTATATACATAACAAACATTTTCACTCCGTACGAAATATATGCGGAATTAATGTTTTTAACTCTTATATTCAAATATACGAATAAATTGATTTATAATTTAAATAAAAAGGAATTTCCCAACGTTAAAGTAAGCTGACCAGAGAGATCATCTTTTACACATAAAAGGATACTTTGTGCATGAAAGATAAGCATCTTTATAAATAGAAATGCCTTATAAAGATATGATAAAGGACATATTTAATCAAAAACTTTCAAAAAATATGAACTCTTTATATGTGCCTCTGAGGCTCGTGTCAGTAGTTAACGTAACATTTTCGTATTTCAATCTTTAACAGACGGAAATTTTTAAAAATTCTCAATTTTTTTCAACTTAGCTGTTAAATAAAAGTAATGAAATATGGTTGCGGTCTGTTAAATATGTCTTTCGTTACATGATTTGATCATCAAAATGAGCATTACAGGCTCGTGTTAGTAAGATAGGGTTAGCTTAGTTCATCAAATGCTGCAAACAAAGAAAAATTATTATATCCCCGCATTCATAAACAGATGTTTGGGGAAAAGGGAAACGTAAGAAAAAAGGTTCCTCCATCAAAATTACAATTTTTGTATGTTTTTAAAGATTTTTATATAATTCACGCTTATATGGAACACAAACGCTTTATTTTGGAAACAAAAATTTTGTGTATGTGGAGTGGCAATGTGAAAGCTTTCTTTTTTAATTTCCGTTAGTGAGGAAAACACAGCATACGTAACATATTTATGGTTTTTCTAAATTCACACATCTCGCACAGTGGGCAATATAAAAGCAGTCAGCTGAGGGTGTGAAATCGAATTTTTCACAGTCGGTAGAAACAGTATGATGTGCTTAATTTACTGTCATCCGGCAAATGCTAGACAGATTCTTCTTTAATTGGAAAAAAGTATGAAATTTAAAATCGGAATAGTAAAATGCATAGTAGTGGAAGAAAGGGGAAATAAAACCAAAAAAGATGTATTACACGCTTAATATTATAGCACAGTTATAAATTTAAAAATATAATAAAAGATGTACTTATTTTAGTAAGGGAGGTAGAACCGGTTCTAGGTTTAAAAAATAAATTAATTTAACTTTATGAGTTTATATAAAATTAAATCATCAAATAAGTTTGGCAAGTAAGTTATGATATTACACATGTTGCATATGTTTGACATACAATATTTTTTTATCAACGACATGTGTCAAAAATTCAATGACAGTTAATTAAGCACATATATTTTTTTCAATATCACTCTAAGGAAATTAGAGTGGTACAATTGGATACGCCGTCCTCTATCGAAAAATGTCCATAAATTTGACAAAATTATATGGAAATCGTTGATATTATAACATTGAGGATCTCGAAAGGAATCAGTAAAATACCATAAATAAATTTTAAAAGTAAATATAAATTCATGCAGCATACATACAATAATTCACAATTATTCAAAAAATCATTGGTTTGGTCAATACGTTCAACCAAACACAACTTATGGCTCGATTACGGACAACAATTGGACCTCAGTTGCCATATTGACAACTAAAAAATTATAATTGCTTTTAAAATCTTTAGAGAACAAAAGACGGTAAAATAATAATTCTATAAAATTTAAACTGTAACAAAATTTTTAAAATATAATAAAATGCTAACATACATTGAAAATATGTATGGAAATATTACAAGGAATTAATGTATAATTTTGAATTCTATATTTCAAAATGGGAAAAACTACAACAAGGCAGTAGAGCTGTTCGATGTTAATCGATGCATCGTAAACATCGATGTTTTGATTTCGATACATCGTTAAAATGTCGATGTATCGTATCACACGATGTTAATCGATATATCGATATTTTTTATTCGATGTATCGAAAAGCTGAATTTTAAATTTACGCATCCGCCAGCTTTTGTTTAAGTAGCAGATTACAACTCATGTTTTTAAACAAAAACCCTCTAAGAATGACTTAATTTGATTTAAAATCGCTTGATTTAATTTTTTTTTCAAAATAAGCCCTTTTTTCTCAAAAGAAAGCTTATACAATTTCCTTTAAGGCCTTTATAATCGCTTAATGGGATGCGAGTGGGATATCTATCAAAAAAATTATTTTTTAATTCAAGAATAAGATTTTTCAATATTTGGCTTGAAAACGTACTACCTAAATGACCTTAAAAAAGTATTTGCATTCTAAGGACATTCGGAAATTAGTTTTTTATAAACAGTGTTAAAGTTGGAACGTGCGTTATTTACAATGGCTTCCGCTTCCAAAAAGGAAATGTTGACTTCTTTTTGTTGTAATCCCTTAGACAAAAAGAAGCACAGATCATCAGATATGCGAAATATTTCCGACAACTTATTGAAAAAATTCCCAACGCTTTCAAAACGTTTGCTAATTTGTGGATCGTGCAGGAAGATGGTGGGAAAGTTGGACACATTACCGGTTATCCCAGATGAGAACAAAATCAATTCCGAAAATGATGACAGTTCTGCAGGAGATGATGGTTGTTCTAACTTTTCAAAATCAACATCACAAGGATGCAGAAGAAGTTTTTGAACAAATAAAAAAGAAGTACAAAACGTCACATAGTAGATCTGAAAGAATTCAACTTCTTAATCTTGCCCCATCGTCATGGAGTTGTTCAAAAATAATGACCGAGTTTGGAACGTCTCAACGAAAAACAAGAATTGCTAAAAATTTGGTTGCTGAGCATGGGATTCATACACTTCCAAGCGAGAAGAAGGGAAAAACTTTAGCGTTTTCTGAATTAGAGAATAATTTTTTTGATAGATATCCCACTCGCATCCCATTTGAGCAAAAAAAAAAAATAAAAATAAGGGCCCATTTTGAAAAAAAATTTAAAAAAAAATTTATTAAAAAAAAAAATAAAAAAAAATTTAAAAAATTAAAAAAATTATTTTTGGAAAGATTGAAGAAATATCTAATATCCTTTGGAAAATTTTTACTAGGATCAATAGGTGAAAAGTTACACACATTTTAAAAAAACCCTGTATCACCATAATGTCAAACTTTGGCCCCCTCTAACTCCGGCAGTTCTTGACTGATAGAGCTGAAAATTTGTGTCTGGCATAATATCCAATAGTACTAACCTTGGTGCAAATTTCATCTAAATCGGAAGACATCGATTTTAAAAATTGGGTCACTTGACACGAAATTCCCCATATATTAAAAATTTTGTTTTTTCTATCCATATAAATATAACTTGATGTCATGTTCTACACAATTAGGACTGTAATAATCTAATAACACTGAATTTAGTGAAAAAATTCCTCATAAAATAAACAATTCTTGTATTCAATATGTTAAAATAATTCGACATTTATTCAATTAATTTTGTTAAGTTCCAGTTAGAATAAATACGATGCATCGCAAACATCGATGTTTTTTTTAATTGATGCATCGAATAACATCGATGTTAATTAATGATGAATCGAATGGCAAAAAACATCGATGTTTTTTTACATGAACAGCTCTACAAGGCAGCACTTTGACCAAATATTTCAAGAAAACTAAAATTTTAAATTTCCTAATCGAGGTGTGCGGTCTTTCGTAAAGGTAAACACGAGAAGCTAAATAACCTTGGCCCAAAGACGCATTCATCAGACCTATAACAGAGAAAGAGAAAACGTGATTTTTCAAAGCAAAATTTAAGATAAAATAAATTTGAGATAAAAAAAATAAAATAAATTTTTATGAATGAACATGAATTTTTATAACATCACAAGTAGTGACTTTGTCTCGCCGCATAGAAAATGCTACAGCAGAAATTTTGCAATTTGAGCATATCGTTAGTCCTACATGAAATTTTATTTTTATAAATTTTAAAAATTATGAGAATGTCCCAATTTATTGCACATAAATATACATATCTTTTTCAATTTATTTTTGAGAATTTTTGCTATACGTCATTTGATTCATGAATCTGTAATAATTTGATCTCCCAATATGTTGAAAACATTCATTTAAAAACGTCACTTTGCATCAACAACAACATCATCAAAAGCTGCTTTTTTATGCTGTCTCTTTTAAAGCGGATGCGTCTCGGTTATTGTGTAAAGATCGGCTCAGTATAAACCTTTTCGCCATTAATGTGAAATGTTGGAAATAAAATTCTAAAAATTTTTTGTCAATAACTTTAAGCCCGCTGATTGCCAAGCAATATCCAATAAATAAATAGAATTTAAAAACATAAATATAATTCCATAAACATTTTGTTTAATAATTTAATAATACTTTCGCGTTTTACACAGGGATAAACCTCACAATTTTTTCAAGTAATAAAATTGTGTGTTTAACATAAACCTGGATTACTCATATCCGAAAATTTTTAAAACTTGTCCAACAGACGCACTCCTGCTTTTGAAAGCTTATTGCAAAGAGAGCTAAGAGTTGTTGTTGACACTTATAAAACTCATTAAAGAAGTTCGAGATAATCTGAAAAAATTCAGAGAATATATTTTTTCACGAAACACTATTTTCTTCGTAATCTTCTATATACTTCTTCTATGAAGCAGAGAGCATCAATTCAAAGAAGTCTATTATTACATTTTATTATATTCAGTTGCCGTTTTGGCCAAGGCATAGCGTAGATCAGTTTGCTCTAACAAATGAGAGAAACTAACCATATAAAATGCAAATGAAAAGGAAATGCTCATCACTTTTTTCACAATTGCTTTCAATCCACTTCTAGATGAGTAAAGTCTGATAAAATGTGATCCATAAAATAATGGGCCAATGTAATACAAAGTGGTGCTTCGTGTGAATGTCATCTTCACATATCCTGCATTCTTTGCTACTCGCCCCACCTATTATAAGTATATTCGAGTGACCCCATAACTAAGTGGATACAAAGAGTCATTATAATTTTGTCTACTGAATCGCAATTCCAAAGCATCGTGTGTTACATTTTAGCTTAGCCTTGTAACTTAGTGTATACCGAACAGCCTCAAATTGTTCATGTTTATTTCATGTGTTCATACCTTTGAAATACCGTTCCTTTTGAATTCCCCTGTTCTCTGTCAAAATGTTAACACTGATCTTTTGGCTTGTTGTGCCACTGAATTTAGTCGTTACATTGAGAACGATGATCGTGGTATGGAGGTTAGTCAGTATGTTTTCAACTGCTTGTCTGTACTAATTTTGAATATGCGTGTGCCGTGTTTAGCTCATTTGTTCAAATATTCAGTCAAAAGTCATTGCCATAACTAAATTGATTTACTTTCTATTGATATATTTTAATTGAAAAATTGAACTTACTGTTCTAAAAAAGCGTAAAATAAAATTTTAATTTCTATATTGAATTTATATAATTTAAAGATACATTTCAGTTTTTCCTTCCTTAATATTATCAAAAACAAAGAATAAAAAAAGAAAATAAAAAATGTGTGTACAAAATAAATCTTCACAAAAAATTTACAAGCCACACCATATAATATTATAATTAATACATCTTTTGGGGCTATGTACCATACTTAAGTCATACTTTTTTGTATATATGAATGTATGCATGTAACTTCAAATGTGCTGCATATTAAAGTTTTATTAACTACAATTATAATGTTTATTATGAAAGCAAAACAATGTTTAAAAAAATGAAAGACTATAAACAGCCGTGTTAAATTACTGCTGGAACCATTCCGTAAATTTTGATCAAAATTGCATTGCATGCTGATTCATCATTGTTGAAATATAATGAAGAAGATATGTGCATATTTAGGCAAACAGATACTGAGGTAAATGGTATAAAAATGTAAACATTCATATTCAAATATTACAACGATGTCCGCATACATATTATACTTACAAAATGTGTGTTATAAATTATTAGCACAAGGAAACAATACACATCGTAAATTCTATTAAAAAAATGGGCAGGGCTTTGAAAATATTTAAAAGAAAGAACGATACACTAATTTTAAATTGTAACATTTTAAAATTATTTTATTTTTTCCGAAGTTTATTTTATTATATTTTAAAAATGAGGCTGAATTTGTTTTTATTTTTTGAATTTTTAGCGAATAACTTTTAAAGTTGGTTTTATTATTTTTAAAAATCAAACTAAACTATTTTTTTTAATAAAACATAATGTTTTAGATTATTATATGATTAATAAATGTTCCTTAAACAAATATGTATGTATCAAACTTGTTACAAACCGCTCTTAGTTTATATCAAAAAAAAAAAAAATACAAGTAATTGATATGTCGTGGCAGCTCATGTATTGATAAGTAGTTTGTTCACAAAACCAAAATTGATCTGTTGAACTAGACGAACGAATTCACTGAAGAAAATTTAACTAAAATTCCATTCTCTACACACCACTGACGTAGTGTGTGTTCTAATTTTATACTTGAGCAGTGGGTGGGACCTACAGTTTAATGTCGACTTACTTACCTCAGATTTGCCAAATTTAATTACTACACAGATGATGATTAAATAATGATCAAGAGCTTTATAATTTTGCTATTGTCGTATTGGTCGAATCTTAAAATTTATAAACAATTATTTGAAACATAAAGAACATTGGCTTTACCGCCAAGATCTAAGTCAATAAAACAATAATTCATAAAGTTATAAAAACGTTGAGGTTTGAGGTACCTGAAGAGTAAAAAAAAAAAACAAAAAAAGTTAATGACTATCACATAATTGGTAAACCCAACAAATCCATAAAATCAACAGTTTAAAAATAGTAATTTCTGCTACGATATGTATTTTAATATTAATAGTCGAGTAAAATCTAATTATTTTTTTCCCGATATCCAGAAGAAGGAGCAATTAGAAGATGGCGTAATGATCTTTTTCGTCACTACGTATTATGAAGCTACCAGTTTGGTTATCATTTATGAGCAAATGACTGCAGCTAATTTCAAGAACTTACTCCAAACATAGTTTGTAGATTTTATAGACATTTCATACTCACTTTATTTTATTCAAACGACTTCAAAGGAGATGGTTTTAGAAGCAGGGACTTGAAATATACTCGTGGCCACCAATTATTATATTATTATAAATAAATTATTATTATTTTATCATAACTATTGTATTAAGCCATTATTACAACTTGCCGTTAACTAAAGGGAGGATTTTAACTGGCAGATAAATTGTTTTTCGTTATTATCAGTACCCAATAAGATAGAAGTGATCGTTAAACTAAAGGGAGGATCATCCTACCTTTAACATTTAAAGGTCACTTTATGTTTGAACTTGCCATATTATATATTATTTTCATTATGGCAACATCAAATTTAAACAAAATGAGCATATACCACAAAAATAACGAAGCCCGCGGTTGCCACTGCGTTAAAAAAAACTTGTATAATTGTCGGCATTCATTGCATATAATAAATATTGTTTTAGAGATTATTAACAAATAGAAAACTCAAATAGTTCCCGCTAAGATCCCTATGAAATAAAGAAACACCAAGAGAGACTCCTTTTGAACTCAAAACATTCCTTCAGCAAAATACTTCATATATTAATTTGCCATTGTTTACTGCTAGCTTTGTACAGTTTGTCAAAAAAATGTTTTGACGTAGTAAAAATCTCTTCGGTTTTGATTTCGGTACCAAATCGTTTTATATTTATCTTATTACCGTTAACAAAATATTTTATTTTTGTATTCACATTTTAACAAACAAAATGTCAAAAAGGAAATATAGGAACGTTATTTAAATTTACAGCAAGTATTGAAATTTAATGCATGTTCTGCGTATCCATCGTATATAAAGGGTCTTCCCCAATTAATCTTGTTGAACCTACATCTGTCCAGCAAATTGTGATTTATTCAGTCTGTCAAATCACCCTTAATACCATACACAACGACGAGTGTTAGCTGAATGTACTCTAGACCACTGGCAACTGACTCTAATTTCTAAGAAAAAATTATCTTCAGCAGTGAGGCCTACTTCTGGATGAATGGGTACGAGAACAAACAAAATTGTTCGATTTGAAATTATACCAAAACCGTCCAACGCATTCCGAATAGGAATATGTGGATTTTAGTGGCTACATAATCGGTCCATATTTCTTTGGCAGTTCCAGGCAATCACTGTCATCGACGAGAATTAAAAGCCAATGATGACAGCGCTGCGCTTCACACTGCTCCTGACATTTCGAATATTCTGCACGAGCGATTTGAGGGCAAGATTATCTCACATGAAAGTGCTGTGACTAGGGACCAAACACCGCGTTTTTGCCACCCGTAAAATTCAATCTGATTTATGCACTAGAGTCATGCAAAATTTAACATTTATTATTTATTATTTATAATAAAGATAAAGTTATTAACTTTGCATATGGTAAGAAAGCAACGTTTCTACCGAAAGTGTTTATGTTTACTGTCTTTGCCTTGGTAGAATATGAAATTTGAATTACACGAATACAAAATAAACCCCCATACATTGAGGTTTTGCTTTATATTCATTCATAGGGTTTCAATAGAACAGATTTGTTTAACTAAGGTATGGAATACACCTATATAACACCTGGCAATTATGAATTGTATCTTTCTAATGCTTTCACAGTATTCCCTTAGTTTTCAAACTTCGAAATATAGGTTATCGACTAAGATAATCGCTTTTGCACTTCTTTAAGAATAGTCGTTTCTTTTCAGGCCTTAAAAATTTCTTGGGAATACCCAAGTGTATTTTATGACATCTCTTCGTAAGACTCATAGCATTAGTCTATTTTAATTTCTAGATGCGTATATTGTTTATTAGGTTAGAGGACGTGTACTTGTCAATTAAGACAGGTACAGTACCCGGAGTTCGAATTGACCCATTATACATATGTGTATGTATTGTTTATTACCTAGTGCACCTTTTTCAGTTAAATAGTTCTAGTTACTGTACGTAGTGCTATATGCAGAAACATTCTCTTGACCCACAATTTGAACTTCCTTTCAGTACTTCACAGGTATAAATAATAGTTTTTGTTTAAAAAAAATTTTCCTGACAAAACAGTTCTGAAGATTTTGTAGTTTTTATTTTCACCGCTAATGTTCCAAATGATTTACAACAACTATTTATAAAAATGTCTTTATAAAAATATAAATAAAATAAAGATTTTGTTACTACATAGCAGATAAAAATAACACGGTGCGACAATCAAAATACACCCCACTAATAACATATTGTATGTTGTGAGTTTTATTGAGTAGAACTCAAAAATATTTTTTTTTGTATTTTTCGAATCCTCCAAACTTGTTTTATTTGACAAAAACGGTTTTTTGGATCTTTTCACACATAATTATTAATTACACAAATACTTTGACCTATTTTTAAAATCAGAAGTTTTTTGAAAAGGCGTGATGAGCCTTTAAATCGGTGTACGTTAACATATTGTTCAAACTTACATGTTATGCGTTTTGATCGGGTAAACTTGGAAAATCTGATATTTTTCTTATATATTCATGCTTAGCGATTCTTAATTGCAAAATTTTTTTAAAATATGAAATAAGTGGTGATATTCTAAAAGTGCATTATCTTCTGAAGAAATCGACCCTTCGTTTGATAAAATCGAGCAAAAATTGCCGGAGTTATTACTTAAATAGTGTAACAGTCGTTTATATATGTATGTCATCTTATCAAATGAACTTTTAGTTTGGAAGTTTCCGAAAATTTTGATGTATCGTGATTGTTTACAATTTACAATTTTTGTTGTCGCTCAAACGTTAAATTGTCACATTTTCCGTAAACAATCAAGATCCATCAAAATTTTTTGAACTGAAAGTTCATTTAAAAAAAAATATATTTAAAGTACATAACTCTATATATACTCTTATATACTCTTTAAATAATAACTACGGTATATTTTGTTTGATTTTATCAAACAAAGTGTCAAACTCTTCGCAAGAGAATGTACTTTAAGAACGTCGCCACTTATTTTATATTTTTTAATGAAAGTTTGCTACCATGAATGAACACACTTGATAAAATATGGAAAAAATCCGCATTTTCCAAGTTTACCTCATCAAACCTCATAGAAGTTAAGGTGAATAATATCTATAAGTAAACCGTTTTAAAGGCCCATCCCTCCCCTTTCTAATAAGGTTTAAATTTTGGGGATGAGTTCAAAAATGTTTGTGTAATAATAAATTTGTACGTAAAGTCCAAAGAAACAGTTTTTGTCAAATAAAACAAGTTTGGAGAATTCGAGAAATATAAAAAAGTATGTTTAAGTTCTACTCAAAAAAACTCACAATCTACACTATGCCAGTATCTGGGTGTATTCAATTCTTTTTCTTTCGTCTCATAGTGTAATTAACATGAATGTCAAAATCAAACGATTTTTGCTATGTACGTTAAAACATTTTCTTAACAAACTGTAAATGAAATTCCTTTTCTTTGTATTGTTGGGTAATAAGGGTGAATGGCCATTCGAATGGCCTAGAGTGCGTCAAATACTGACAATCGGTCTGCTGGTAGTTTTCTCATTAATTATGCGGAACATGTGATGAAATTACTTTGTGATATACAATCACTGTCAGAATTCATGTTAAACACTCAATATCAAGATATATTTAGATGTTATGAAAAAAGAAAAAAATAAATAAATAAAGCACGATTGACCGGATTATGCCAGAAATAGAAAAAACTCATGAATAAACATGCGGATATTGCTCATTTGCGTGATGTTACTTATTAGGCAGTAACATAAAAGCAAAACAACAATTAATTGTCACATGGATGAAAAGGTTGGGGTTAACATATTTGTTATCATTTACTTTTCTTCAATATTTGAAAACCTCTGTCTAATAATACAAAAAAACTACAATTTACGTAGATTAACTCTAATCAATCTCTCCGTTATTTGCAATTAAAAATTATGTTTATTGCAATGCAATTATAAATTATATTTCAATTACTGTAAGCGCAGTGACTAAAACATTTTGTTCGTTATTTTTTATTATCGTTATTTATTTCACTTTAATCATGAAACAATTTGCCTCGGCAAAAGATGAAACTGCTTGTTATTCTCTCAATTTGATGAAAATGTTTCCCTGTATATATTCATGGTAAATAAAATTTCAACACAAACAAAATTGCGAAGAAATATACGTCAATTATTTTATGTTAATCTGTTTCAATCATTTCCTTATTCGAATTGATTTACAAATTATTGAAGCGCTTTTTGGAACAGTGCGTGATGTCGAAGTTGTCATGACTGATGCCACAGAAGGATTTTAATTTTAAGAACGTCTAACATTTGTCACCAACATATGTTAAGTACGCCAACATATTGGTGAGTACACTCTGCTAGACGGATGTGGTGAGTTTTAAAAGGGCGAATCAGATATTATAGCATATTCCAAAATTGTCTTCCACTATGTACCTGTGAGAAAATGAGCTTAAAATTTCCAAGAGCAATCATATTCATTGTCATTATTATTTTATATACAATATACATATAAATATTATTTGTATTGCCACCGATAAATATAAAGTATTTTAATAGATTGCAGCTTTGATATGATCACGTTACTGTTTGCTTAACCAAAAAGTAAAAAAATATTTTAACGTAAATATTTGTTAATAATATGTGTTAATTTTTTTTTTATTTCAAACTAAAAAAAGTACGCTCAAATATTAAAAGTAAATTACTTATACGTATTGTAGAAATGAATTTTTGAAATAGAAGTTAGAGAAAGTTAAAACCGATACAACAAATGATGTTTTAAAACTATTTTATAAAAAAGGGAAAGTTTCCTGTAATGTTATGCAGCATCTACACAAGCTATACTAATTAATCAAGTTGTACAGTTGAATGAAAATAAAGAAAAATTTGATTTTCGTTTGACAACATTTCAAACAAAAAATTAATTAAAGTGAAAAAAATACTGGAAGTGTGGAATATTAAAAGCAATCCTCATAAAAATTATACGTTAATTCAAAAACTTTGAGTGTTGATGCCACAACAATAATTTATAAATGCATACATATGTACAACCTTTCAGTCAGGATTACGATCTAGCTTTTCACACCACTTATGTTGTGTGTAATAATTTTATACATAAGTGACGGAACCTACAGTTTAAAGTCGGCTCCGCCTAAGAAATATTTTTTCATACTTCGTTTTGTTCGAGATGTCTGACCTGGGATACGAACCGTAGTCTCACGTCTAATAAACATACACACTACTTAATAGACTAAGGCTATTGGAAAAATCGTAGCGTGGGAAGAAATGTTAATTTTATAAATGTTTGACAATTTTATTTACTCTGAGTTTTTGCCAGAACTCTGCTGAGAGGAAATCGCCACAGAAATATTTTTTTATATTTGTTGGATATGTCAGGCCTGGAGCAAAAAAGAGGGTAGAGTCTGCTGTTAATGACTATTTGAAGAAGCTAGATAAATCTTCTCAAATAAGGATATCGAAGCTATTCAATTATTTGTTAAAATTTGTTATGATTTCCTGACTTTTAAGAGACAAATCTAAGAGAGCCACATAAAATCGAGATGTTGTTAGCCAGATACACACTACATAAAAAGTATTAAAATACAGAAAATTGGGTTGAGTGGAATGGAGAATGGGATGTGATAGAATCTTTTGCAATGCGAAAAAAGTCAACGGCTAACAACAGAAAGTGTAGCTGAAAATCAGTTTTTCGGCTAGAAAAATATGACTCAGGATTCTATCAATCTTCCATAATAAAAAGAATTCGAAATATTTTACGGCAGGTACAATAAAAAAGGAAAGATACATGCATATATACATATACATAAATAAATATATGTACACACACATATATATTTATTATAACTTTATATATATACATACACATACATATGTAGGCTACTTAATGCAGCTTTTTGATGAAAAGATATAAAAATGAAAATGTTGAAAATATAGTACATATTCCCTGCTGGTACGATAAATAAAAATAAGGCGATAAAAGGTTTAAAAAATAAAATCTAAGTCAAGTTTTTGTGAAGAAAGCAATCAGAAGGACGATTGCCCTTTCTGTTACACTGTTGTGAATACGTAGAAATATTTTTAGTTATAGGTGCACACTTTTTTTATTTAATTTGAGTAACTGACGACTGTAGGACAAAGAAAATTATTAAGTTCCTTCCACGATATTCACTCTATTTATGGTCATCGTTAAGTCGCAATCATTTTAGTGTCACCATCAATTTCCTTCAATATCAAAACGAAGAAGTAGAATCCTTATCATTTATGCCAACATATTAGACACTCATGTTTAAATACTACAATATACATATATAAATGTGTAGTTCTTTTACTAGTTTTGCAAAATATAATTTTGATTAAAACTTAGAAATGTTTTTAATTTGTAAAAATAGTTCAGATTCCGAACAAAAAAAAATGACGTACTAGAAAGAAAAAATTCTGAGACTGAAATTCAACATAATAAACTTATCATACAGCAGGTCATTAAGCATTTAAATTAATTTCTTTAATGATTGTGTAATTTGTTATTGAAATGTTTTAAAGCCGCTTTATATTAAATAAAACTGCTTTGAATATATCTTTGAAGGAATAAAATCTGGTTTGAAAATTTTCGAAAATACTGTTGCGAACACAGAATCAACACTAAATATTGATTTTAGAAAAAAGAATAACAAAAATCAATAATAACTAAAATAACAAGAAAATTACGAGAATAGAGATAACCGGGATCAATAACAAAAACTGGGATTATAATAACAAACAACATAGAAAATCCATGGAAGATAGAAAAAAGAAGAATAACAAATCAGACGTTTTAGGGGTTGCCGGTCCAATAATAGGTGAAATAGAAGAAAAACGAAAGCTATCATTTCCAGCGCTTAGTAGTAAAATTCACGCCTTACATATACACTCTCCCAAATATTTATACCAAGGCAACGGAAACCATTTACACAATATTTCAAAAACTACTTACAACCTCTTAAAGCCCGATCATGAAGCCTTTGATTTTGGACACTTTTTATATATTTTATATCTTCCAGTATATAAATAAAGCAATCCTATTGCTATTTATGGAAACCAAATATCAAAGAGAATACAAAAAGCTCTTATTACTGACTCCATGGTGACAGTACTCTATATAAATGTACGTAAATATCTCTACCTGGAGTTTAGGAGGATAAAATAAAATTATTTAACGTTTAATTTGTGCACATAATAATTGAACACCAAACATCATTTTAAAAAGTTGAGTATATTTGTTGTGGCAACTCAAACAATTGTCCGTACAGTAATGATTTTTTTGGTAACCTTTGGCGGCAAAAACTTCTGCACGATTTTACATAAAAAAAGTAATATTCCACACTTCTATGTCCATGGTTATTAGTGATTGTGTACTGCCAAATTGTTGCCTTTTAAAATGTTTCATAAATGTTGTATTGGACTTAAATCTTTGATCTGTGTTGGTTAAATATTACTTCTTCAATATTGTATACAAACTATTCCTTTACTTGAATGAGTGATTCGGATCATTATCGCGAAGGTATAGAAAATGATACTGTATGGTCAAATTCATATCTCTCATTTTAATATTTTCTGTTCAAATATTTCAATAAACATAAGATTTGAAGTACTCCCAGTGGCCATTGCAACTCACACCACCACTAAACCATTTGGATAATCAACGTTTGTTTTGATGTTTTCAAATGAAACCCCAGTGTCTTCCACACAAATTTTATACCAACTGATCAAAAAATTTTAAATTTACACTTGCATGTAAATATAACAATTAGAAGTCATTTGACTTATTAACATACATATTTTGAGAAATAACTTAAAAGTACTTTTATATCCTTTTCCGATATAAAAGGTTTCTTACATAGAAAACATGCCTCACATTCGGTGCATAAGATTTGTGCATTTAATAAGACGTTTTCATGAATTCGAATATTTTTTCTTTTTGTGCGGCATTTATTCGATTTTGTATCCAAAAAAACATCATTAATTTTTGCACGACCACTGCCTGGGAAAATTAAAAGCGAACGAGTACTTTTATGTTACATATCGAATTGATCATAATTGTCTAATATTTTTAGAAATTTTTCCCGCAAACTTTTGCAATCATTTGAAGTTCAAGAATCAGCTCTGACATCAATATGAATTTTATTATTTGCGCTCATATTGATGTTAATTTTTACGTCCAATCTTTAAAATCGATGTCTTCCGAGGTTAGTATTGGATAGTAGGCCAGGCACAAATTTTCAGCTCTATCAGTCAAGAACTGCCGGAGTTAGAGGGGCCAAAGTTGGACATTTTGGTCATACAGGGTTTTTTTTAAATGTGTGTAACTTTCCACCTATTGGTCCTAGCAAAAATTTTCCAAAGGATATTCAATCTTTCCAAAAATATTTTTTTAATTTTTAAAAATTTTTTTATTTTTTTTAAATGAATTTTTTTTAATTTTTTTTCAAAAATGGCCCTTTTTTCTTTTTTTTTTGCTCAAAAGAAACCTTATAAAACCTTAAAATTTATATAAATGGGACCAATGTAAATTAAACGTAATCTTAACTCAAGGGTGAAATTATTTTAATCCCTGTTCAAAAAACAAACTTATTTGTTTAAGTTTTTAATAAGTTCCGGATTCTTTCTTCTAGATTTTTTTTCTTTCATTAGAGCCTTTGTAATGCTGTCTGTTATCATTTTGAAGGCAGTCCCCCACTTCCTATTTTAAAAGTTTTGTCTTCTATAAGTGCAGAATGCCACCTCTGTAGTTACAAGACGGTGCACAAGTTAGGTGGACGTTGTTGAAACACTAATGCGCCCACAGACTGATGAAAGAGTACGGAACCTGAAGTTGGCCTGATCACTCCATTTCACTCTGTTATAGTTTAAAAGTTATTGCTTTATTCAAGGCTTTACCCAATATAATGAAATTAACAACGAAATTCAAGTCACTTGCAGATAGCATCCGTCAGACACTAGCCTAAATAAATTCTGTAGGTCCCGCAACTGATGGATAAAATTAAAACACACAACATGGGTGGTGTGAGAAGCTAGGTTGTAATCCTTACTAAGAGGTTGCAATGTCCTATTAAGTAAGAAAGTAAATAAAACCGTTAAAGAATGCATGTTTACTATAAAATCAATACAGGAACATTTATATTTTATTCCATTTGGACTCTACACCACACATTTACTATTTCAGATATGGGCAGTTATATAGAATCAGAGTCAATCATCAAATTTACCAAAAATATCAGCAAATTATCTAATGAATGCAAACTTGTCAAATATGTGTATTTTTTTGCAATATTTTATACAATTTCTTTCTATGCAATACTTTTTATATTCTTAAATAAATAGTATTCCCACATACATATGTATATACATATATAGTATATATTATAAAAAAATGTATATTCAAAGAAATATCACATTTGAATGAAGTAAATTTGTTCTAAAAGTTTAAAAAGCTCATAATACTAAAATTTTCGGATAACAATCTAACTCAAAAAATTCTCCGTGCAGCAAGGGACTTTTAAGTTGATTTATTCGAAACCCATTTTTTGACAACGTGTCTTATCTTCTTTGGAAGTTATAGCTTCTCCTAAAGAATTTTTCATAGAAAACTTGAAAGTACTTATAGCAACCAACGAAGTTTGAAAATTATTGTTTATAATTTATTTTTTTTTGTTAGAAGTATAGGAATATCATTATTATTTATTGTAAAAGTATTCATTAATATTATTATTTTTTGATATTATAATAATTATTATAATTAATAGTTTATTAAAAACTAAGAATAAATTTTATTTAATATAAAAGTAAAATTAATTCAATGAAACTTAAAATATGGAAACCAATACACGAAATCTGTTAAATTAAATATATTTACATCGGTATACATATGTATATGTATATAAAGGACAAATCGAATAAAATATAAAATAAAAATAAATATTGATTGGAAAAGCGACGAAAAACAGTTAGAAATTTCAGACAAAAACAAAACTACTACAACTTAAGCTGAATCTTATCGAAATACATTTGCTTATTGGTAGAAATTCATGTTATGTAACCTTGGAACTACTTCTGTTTCACTAACAGAAAATTTAAAATTGCAAAAACAAGATCTTATGAAGGAAGGAAAGGAAGGAAGATCTGGATGTAGCAACGATCAAGTCAGACGCATGTTTATATTTCAAGAAACTTCTGTTCCAACCTAATCCCCTGGCTCTCATTCGCTTAAAAAGACGATCACGCAACTCTCATATGATATGAAATATAATTTTTTACAGGTATTTATAGGCACAATAAAAGTTTACTTTGTTTTTTTTTAAGTTTTAATAATTATTATGTAACAATATGTAATTCAGTTTAAATTTAAAAATTCGATAAATGAAGTATTATATTCCATTTACTTTCAATTTTGAATGAATTAATTAACAAGTGCCTGCATTTGACCTTTATATTCTTAGGAATATAAGAGAAAGGAAATAGAGAGACACAATTTTGTATTGAACGACTTACGTTAAAGCACTTGTTCTGTCATTTAAAGAAAAAATAATTAATTACTGTTTTAATATTCTGTTCAAATATTTATAAAATTCCTATTTCCTCTCAATGTTACAATTCACTATTTAGAATTAAACCTTATTCCTCTAGCAGTAAAATCACGCAATTTTTATCCGCATACAGTAACACCTTGATTTACACAGTGCTTGGATTCAAAAAATAGCAACGTAAATTATAATGACGTAAACCGAATTTTAAATTGCTCATACGTAGATAGTATAGTATAGTAGACACTAAATTCTACAGTCATATTTTTTAAAAAGCAGCTAATAGAGTTATAAAGAGATTAAAATAAAATAAATTTTTATAAATATAAGAAAATTTAATAAAATTGAAAGGTTCACACTCTAACAGTAATTCTAACACTCCGTCATTGGATATTTCGCTGACAAGCTTGGTCTGCCCCACCAGGATTTCTGCAGAAGCTGCCTTGGTGTAGAGGAAATGAAATCGGTACAACACCTTTTATACGAGTGCCTGCACTTCAGAACAGACGTCATCGGTATTTGGGTGACAGAAGATCTGTGCATGGTGGTCGGTTCATCCGAAGCTCGGGATAGATGAAACGATTACGTTAAACGGGTTTACCTCACACTGGGTAACACAATATGCTATATGGCCACCGAGTGAACTTGACTGTAAAAGAGAAGTTACCCGTTAACCTAACCTACACTAAGAAAAGAACAACAAATATGCAAATATATATGTATAATAACGATAACATTTTGCTCTGCGTACATATCACGATATTTTTTAAGGCAAGAATTTTCTATTGCCTTTGCCGACATTTTTCCTTATGCCAGAAATTTGCGTAACCCAAATGAAATCTATAAATAAAGAAACCATAAAAATATATTCACATTTCCTCCAATTATTTAATATTTTGGAATTGAGTGGTAAATTAAAAGAAAAATGCTAACAGAAATAAAAACGCGAATTTTAAAGGCGATGTTTTAATACCGAAACACTAGCAGTTTAAAATAGAGGGAAAAAATCATAATTTAATTACGCAAAATGTAGGTCATTATCATTGAACACGTGTTTCTCTCTCCTCTTTCCATAATATTTTTTATGTTATATATTGTATAATAATTTTTGTACTCCATTGTATGTACGCACATAAGTACATGATTTCTTTGTTTATATACATATATTGTATATAATTTGTTAGAATGTTGGTTTGAATACGTTTTATGTACCGGCATTTGAGTATTCTCTAGTTTGTGTTATCTTAGTCGTATTTATTTAATGAAAATCGTTTACATACAATTGTTTTTGCAGACTTATTCCTCAGCTTACTAATAGATTAGGTGAAGCTGAAGGAGTGATTAATTTATAAGTGTATCATTATGCAATAGATTTAAGTATTTAATAATGCACTTAATGTATTACCAATAAGTACAGTCAACAGCCTGAATAAATATGTTCACTTTGAATCAATCAATGTGGGAAAATTTTTATAGCGTTCTTTTTACTCTCTATTAAGCTTAATTACTTCAATTATATTTATGGATTTCAGCTTAAAAATGTCATTGTTTTACCAAGAATACTATTAAAAAAAATTCGCTCGATTATTATTTCAAATAAGCTTCACTGGCCTCTCAAATGAAAAAGACATTATATCTCTCATCTTATGTAATGCGTAGGCATTTTCTCAGAGACTAATTCGGTCGAACACAATAAAGCATTTTCTGTTCGTTATTTGAAATTATTAATGATAACCAGCGTTTCTAGACGAACAGTTTTATTTTATTACTTTATATCCAGTTCCGAGTATTCAAGCTTTGGAATTCTGCGCCTTAGCACAATTGTGCAGAGAGTATTCACACATACACTTGAGGTCTAGCTTTAACTGTTTAATTTTGTTTAAAAAAACTTTTTCGACTACTTTATTATGTTCCAGCGAAGTCGAATATACTCCACGTAAACAGAGCAAAATATTTCTGCTTATAAAAGTCTGCAATTGAGACTAAAAACCAAATGTTGGTTGTTGGTTTTTCTAGAAAGTTATAAAACTAAATACGTTAATTAAGCGCAATGATAGTTCTTAAACCAAGGTGTAGAACTTAATGCTACATTGAATTTCAGTCCCAATATCTGGATTCCCTTCTAATATTTGTTTTGGAACAGTTTGAACACCTGCTTGTAGAATTCGATTTTGCTTTTGTAATTGGAAATAAATCTGAAAAATGCTCTACAAGTAATAATAAAGATGTAAGCTAGACTACCAAGTTGAGAGGTATTTGTTGAATTATCACAATATAGCTCAATAGTTTTTCCGATATATTCCAGTAAAAGCCAATACGGTCTAAGTTGTCATTTCAAATAAGATTTAATGCAAATAATAACCAGGAGATAGGAAAAATTTTCTTACAACTCTTTTTTACTTTTCTACTTGCTATAGAATACGCAACTATTGTCCCATCACTATTATAATAATAGGGATAATTAAAATTAATTAATTCAACTTTAATTGAATTCTCATTGATTAATGATTCTCATTAACAACTTTTTAGACCTATTGAACATAGTAGATTTGCGCCATTATTTCTATTACTTTAATTAAAAATAAAGCAACACGTGAATCTGATATTGTATTTACAAAGATATTGAAAACATCAATTGGTTCATAATCAAAACTTAATACGTTAAGTTTATTTTTTATGCTATTTTGTGTTTTGATCACAAAATTATTAATCTGGTTTTCATTTCTGTGGACTAAATACACAATATTTGCTTAGAATGAAAATTTGTATTGCAAATTGAACGTTTGTTTTTTTAATTTAAGTTTGACAATCTTTATCGTATTTATTGTTGATAATTAAATTTATTCTTTATTCTCTTAAATTTAACATTATATCTTGGATTTGACTTGAAGTTTTATTAATCGAAAATTGGACTGTTAATGACGATGAAGCAAGGATGACTGACGATAAGTTTATAAAATTTATTTTTAAGCGATTAAGTGTTTTGTTATTTTTTGTATTATAAAGGAAGTATATGATGTGGTGAATTCTAAAGTCCTGTATTAATGGTAAATATTCAAAGGGGAAATTGGATTTATAGCATATTGTTTTGGTTAGCCATTTTCTCTTCGTTTGCTTAGCGTGTGATAAAATTTAGAGGAAAATAACTTAACAGTGCCATAGTGGTTATTGTGCTTTTCTACTGAAATTAGATTTTGTAACATTCTCTTAAATTCGTTCTATTTCTTTGTATGAAACATCAAGATAAATAAGGAATTTTAAATTCAGGGGACAACCCTGATAAATACGGAGTGTTAATGTTGTCAACATCTGTGATAAAATCCCATTAAACAGGATTAAAAAGGAAGTAATTAAATTTAACATTTGCTTGAGGGTTTTTATCCTTGTTTTAAATTCTATGACTGATGCTAGAAAGATATTGGATTTTGAAAGACATTTTGTTCTTAAATATTAAAGAAATAAAAAAATAAAAAGGAAAGAAGTTTTCTGTTAATAACATTTCATCAGTATGCCACAAATAAATTAAATCATTATTTTTGTGTTATCATTTTAAAATATCTCCATAAATATACTAATGAATAACGAACTTTATTGGTTCGACTACTTTTTTCTAATACTTAAATGCTGTCTCTTCAGAAAAAAATTATAACATCATACTTATTATTTATAAGTTATTATAAACTTTTTTATTTCCTATATTTAAGAAATTCGATCGAGTCAGTTATAAACTAGAAGTCGCCGTAGTCTAGTAGGTAGTGTGTTGGCTTATTAGATGCAAAAGCCTGGGTTCGAGCCCCAGGCCAAGCATCAAAGACAAAATACAAAAAGTATTTTTTTTTTCGGCGACTTCCTCTCAGTAGATTTCTGGCAAAAACTCTGAGAGTAAATAAAAATTGCCATGAAAAGTTTCTCAATAAATAAAAATCTGTCGTTCGGAGTCGACTTTAAACTGTAGGTCCCACCACTCATGTATAAAATTAACACATACAACATAAGTGGTGTGAAAAACTAGGACGTTGTACAATGGGTCAATTCAACCTCCGGGTACTGTACTTGTCTTAATTGACAAGTACACGCCCTCTAACCGAACCTAACCTAACCTATAAACTAATGATTAAAGTCAAATAAAGTTTGTTCAATAGAAGGATGAAGAAAGCTGTGAATAATTGAGAAAACAAAAATTTGGAACATTCGCGTACACCTTTATTTGCTTAGAGTTAAAAAACGTTTACCAGTGGTGCTGTATAAGGATTCTCGATTTCACTTTTGTTTCGTAAAAGATTCAAAAACGGTCACTACAAATTCCAAGCAATGGGCAAACTAATATAAATAAAATATTAAATATTATTATTAAATGGCATTTAAATATTATTATTAAATGGCATTTAGTTATAGCCTGTTTTAATTCATAGTAATAGCAATATAATATTTTTGAAAAGTTGTTGATTTAGTTTGGTTTCCCTATAGAATGATCACAAATAGAAAAGCAAACATAAAAAATATTTTCACATTGCATAAGGTTACGTTAACATATTATTGTAATTTTTTATTTATTTAGTTTTTTATCTCTTAATACAAAGAAAAATTAAATACCAAAGAAAAAAGTTTTTAAAGCTTACTTCGTTGCTATTCTCCAACACTTAGTCATTTTCGTTTCTATAATGAAAAATGCTCTCGTTTCGCGTGTTGTGAGTTTCCCGCAAATTATCCTAAAAAATTAACAATAATGACGTCAAGCATATGCATATCATATCAAGTGTTTTCTCATTCTGCCTGCCTGACATAAAATTTTCTACATCCAGTTTTGCTTGTGCCTCAATATCGAAATACTATTATATTGAAGAGGAGTTTTTTTAAGAAAGTTTATTGGAGTTCGTGGACGTTTGTGTTCAAAAGTTCTCAGTATTTGAAACATTTGGAAGCCCAAAAGAAAAAATGAGATTGCTGTTGGTAAGAGTTGATTAAATAAGAAATTATCTGAGTCCATTTACAATATCTACAAAACGTGGTTTTAATTGATTTTAAATAACTTTCCCGTCTATTAATTATTGAAAAAATTAAAAACATAATAAATGTTTTCAATGTTAAAAACGTTTTTGATTTTAATTTAAAAAAGTCAATTGTTATTTGTGGTACAACTAAAAAACAAAAAAAGCAATCTATCATAGAATTTGAAAAAATATATTAAGAATCATCACAGTTATGTACGACACTCCAGAGCTCTGAATGTTTTGCAATATGGATGAATTATGTACAGAGACAAGAGAAATCACATGAAGACTCTCACGGCGCCTCGAGGATTTAGTATACGTGGATGATATTTGTCTGCTTTAGCATAAAATTTCCAATAAATTAAATTGATGAACCATGAAGAGAATATAAAATTCATTATCTTTACCGCAATAGTTCGTTAAGAATATCTAAGATTTCGAGTTCACTCTTAGTTCTTGTTCAGATATTGTCTTTCAGTGTAATCGATCTGTATTATAACATTTTTTATCGCCAGTAACAAATTGGTTCAATCCTGCTTTTGAATGGAAATTCGCTTAAAAGAGTAGAATTAAGCATTTGAGAAGAACGTTACGGATGGTTTGAATGTTAGGAAGAAAGGCAACTTGGTTGAAGTTTTTTTCTGTCTAATGGTGTTTTCACGCTGAGTGGTTTTAACGCAAAAGTTGGTTTAAAACCATAAATAAAACCTGGTTGTACCATACAAAATTATTGTGTTAAAACCATCTTAAAACCTTTTTTGAAGTGGCTTTAAGTTGGTTTTATGAAATACAACCTTGTTTTAGATGTACTAAATCAGAGCTATCAACATTGAGATATTGAAACAGATGAGAAAAAACAAAATAAAAAACAAAACAAATGTAAAAATACAGAAAGCCGGTTGTGTAAAAAATTTTATTATTATATTTTATATTATTTCTTAATTTTTCATATTTTTTATTTTTTCTTAAACAAAAACAGCTGTTGCACACTCATAATGGCATGAATGTTAAAACCAGATTTACGAAAACTTGCAGTGTGAACGCAAAATCAGCTGATTATGGTTTTAATGCTAAAATCAGGTTTTAATTTTTGGTGTGATAACACTATAAATGATGTTATACACATTGCAAAGTAGATGTATTTTATAAAATAAAGGACAACATATATTTCTTGCTTTAGATATTTCAAATCAATGGAGTTAAATCGATGATTCAAAAGTTTTTTCTTTTAAATAAGTCAATAAAACGCACTTATTGACTTAGAAATGGGTAACATTTTAATAAAAGAAAATACTCCGAAGGCATACCACAAGTTTTACAACCAACTCAATTTGCAGTAGTGATCCTAAGTAACCACAAATGTATTAACTGCTGATGCTATTGCGATTGCTTTGTGTCATGAAATTAAACCAAATGCTTCTTTTTTGGGCAGAACATATTTAACTTATTATATCGGAGAATGGATGAAAGTAGAAATAGAAACTAAATATTTCAAATATTCAATATTTTTATTACATATTATAAGATTCTTCGTAACTCAATAAAATTAGGCTTCTATAACAAATCCAGAAAATCTCTACGAACGTCATTTTAACAAATATGTGGAATGTAATAAATAATAATAAATATGTAATTGATATTTAAGCTTAAAATAATGATTATATAGCCAACTTTAATCGCACAATTTTAAAACTCTAAAGATACTTTAAATGAGAAAATTTAACTTTTAAGATAATCTCAAAGACGTTATCGATTAAAAGAGAAATGTAATTATGCGAAGCTAGTGCAAAATTTACCTCAAATATTGAAAATTTATACAAATCATATTATATAAATAAAATAAATACCTCAAATGTTTAATAAAACTTTTTAGAAAAAAATATATCGAAAAAATGTTGTTAATTTTTATTTTAAAGTTGTTTTGTTTTTCATTATGTATGTAGTTCCACTATCATGAACTGCCTGTTCGATAGGCTGATTATGACGACTATAATATGGACTTAAATCTTCGAAACACGTTTCTAACACAGCACAAGTTTTGATAATAAAATTCAATAATTCGTGGTTGTTTGTTTGTTGATCTATGTATATGTGCTGATATGGCGAATCTTACTGAATAATTTCGACGTTGAAAAAATTTACAGTGAAACGCAGAAAACAAACAAATTCATTTATTTTAATTCCGTTTTCCATTTTCTGTTTATTTTAAAATAAATTTATTTTTGTTTACCTGAACCAAAACTGGTGCATAGCCATAAAGACTGATAAGGGAGAGACTGACTAGACACAAACCATTTCATATTGAGGAAAATTATGACATAATCTTAGATTCTATCATTGAACAAAGATATCCATTAACTACCATCTCATCGCAAAACTGTAGGAGTGAGACATTTTTTTGGTTTCGGTAATGTGGGGCCTCTAGTTAAGGAAAAATTACATCATAATTTTTTTGCATTTTACGGCTCTTTGTATAATTTTCAATAGTTTGATTAATTCTTTCATCAATTTTATCATTTTATCATGTCTTAAATGCTTGTGCAACATTTTATATAAAGTTATGCCGTCCAAATCTGTTCTCTAGCCAATTCATAACTAAGTAATGTTTTCCAACGTATGTACTTACATTAGTTGTAACAAAAACTTGAATTTATTTTGAATTGTGTATGCTTCCTTAATACGATTGATAAGAAATTTGTTACATATAGAACTTAGGCACGCAAATACTAACGATATCCCACAGGAAAAATATACTCGTGTTTTAATATATCGAATGCGATTTTGGAACCAAATAAAAACGCATTTCTTTGGTTACAATCCATGATTTTAAAACTAAAATTTAACACAATCCTAAGTATTTACATACATATTGAATAATACGTATATATAATAATACGTATATATAATTGTACACTTCAATTATTTTTAAGAGAAATCCACGTTGTCTCATTATTATTATTATTATTATTATTATTGCCTTAATAATAGGATATATTGTTTTCTCCTCATAAGTTTTACAAGAGGACAACTCTCTGTCCAGTACCTGATATTATCTCAGGTGTCTTCTTCTGGAAAACATTAGTACTTAAAAGATTTAAGAATATTTTTTGATAATTAACTTCCATCTTCGTAGAATCTACATGTTGAGTTCGAAATGATCCCTTTTGTTTACTTAAGTCACCCTTACGAGCATTTTTTACACCGAAAATATCAACTTTTACATAAGTAAACATCTACATGTCGTATGTATCCTTTACAGCAGTGCTTATGTAAAAAACCACAAGAAAACCATTTTGACAAAATTTCAATTAGAGCGTGCTGTAATTTCATAAGTATAACATACATATGTATGTCATCAAATGTTGTGTGCTGTGATTAGCCGGCTAAAAAAATATTTTTTAGATGTAATATATTAATTTTTTTATTATGTTTTGTATTTATAATGGCAATAAGGTAAGCCATACATTAACTTTTAATTTAATGATATCAACTTTAAATCACAACAAAAGCAATATTTTAAAATAAGTGTAATGAATTTCATTTCAAGCACGTGTTGGCGCATTCGGTATTAATATTATGGAAGTTTATTTGTATGCTTGAGTTTATTTATATTAAGTATACTGGAGGATTGTATTTTATATATAATGCACAAGGTTATATGTATATAATATTTATATACAAAATAATTCATATAATATATGTATGTATTTTATTATATTATTCTTTTTGTAATAGGAAATCATTACGTTTGTTATGATTTTAGTGCCGGTATTTATTTACTCTTAACCTTACCTTACCTTTCTCTTTCTATTTCACAATATTTTCACCACTAAATGAAGAAAACAGCAGGAATTTTGAGTTAAAAAAATAATACATATTTGTATTTCAAATAATAATGCTCTTTAAACGTCAACATATTAAAATGTCTCTCATAGTTCTATGCGCAAATTATTCCTCAGAGAGCAATACTATATAACAAGAGCAAATATTGAAAGCCGCTAACATAGGACCTGCTCCAAACTTGTTTTATTTGACAAAAACTGTTTTTTTTTATATTTTCACACAAAATTATTGAGTACGTTCCAACGCTGACTGTAGTGAATCCTACATTTATGAGATAACTTCTATAGATATCGATTAGGTGCCTTCTTAACACTTATTAACCTAGATTTACATAAAAATCTTTACATTTTCTCTCGGCGGTCTTCTGGCATAAACTCAGCGAGAAAATTAATTAGTAATAAAATTAAGAAATTTTAGCTTTTACAGAAACTAAGTGAAACAGAGGTCCAACAGCGTCTAATATATCCCGAAAAAGTTATTATTTAGTATGGATTTTCGGATGGCGGCGTTATCGGTCCATATTTCTCTGAGTACGACATTGGCCAGGACATCATTATAAACAATGTTACTCTAAAGTTCGATGATTTTACCTTTACTTTTCGCACGAATTGGATAATCCGGACACTCACGACATGTTTTTTCGACAGGACGGAATTTAGTGTCACGCAGCTTCCGCCACATTGGGTATTACGCTTCAAGATATTATTCATTCAGGCTGTCTGACTTGAATTCATTTCTTCTACGTCCACATGTATGCATGTATGTAGATAGGAAGAGTTACAATAGAAAAGTGATAGAAAAAGCACTTGGCAAATTAAGTAAATGTTGTAAAATATGTAGTGGTTTGGCGGCTTTAGCGCCTTTTACTTTTATCATGATCTTAAAATATTCTACAATCCCAAGTTATTAAACTAGATTAAAGAAAAAAATAAAGGAAAGAAATAAAATAGTAAATTTTACAAGAACACCGTAAATTTATATATACAGTGGATGGCAGTGATACTGGTCCATTTGGAATTAAGGACTCAAATCTGAAAAAAAACCAAAACTAAGAAAGCTGTATTAAACTTAAAGGTTTAGGCCTCAGCCAGATTAATTGATTTGAACGATAAGTAAACAAAAAATGTAAAATTAATTAAAAACTTTTATAAAAAAAATTACGCCTTATATCAGAATAAACGTTTGTACATTAAAAAATCATAAGAAAAATGAAAACCATTTATACAATGGACAGCAAAAATTTTAACAATTTCATGAATTTTAAGCAATAATATGTAAGAATAATTGATGTTTTTATATTTATTTTATTAATTTATTTCTGTTATTATAAAGCAAAAAAATTCAATGTTTTTCACAAACCAAAAGAGAAACAAGAAAAAGTTTCCGGTGACTCCTTATTTTAACACCGCAAAAGTGGAGAGCACACAATTCAATCTGATTCACATTTAATTTAAAATTTTTTCTTGTGTGTTCAATTCATATTTGCCGCCATTCACATATGAGCAAGGCTTTCAGTTACTTTTTATTTTAGGTTTAGCGACTATCGTTCTTTCTCGGAGTCATATTGGAACTGTGCAAAAGTATTAAGCCTGTGGGGACTTTGGAAGACAAATCACATCTTCACATTAGCAATAGTATGATTGATATATATTATATATTCATAATTCTTTCGAACTCTAGGTGCATATATTATCTAGGATATTTAAATAATCTCTCTCTTATTCTTTATATCTTCAATAAATTCCTAACTGCTTACATCTGGTGCCGTCACTTTTGCTACCTAGACTCTTGCTGTCCAGTGTATATTTTGGTACGTAGTCTTCTTGGTGAATGACATTAGAGAGTTTATCATTTCAGTTTGGTTTCCAGTTTTTGCCACAAATTTTCGATGGTGATCAAATCTTCTGGTTGGTATTGAGCTTCGATAATTCGAGGACTCTGAAGGGTTCTAATAGCCAAATAAGTAAGTTAATAATTGAAAACCAAAGAAGAATGTGAAACAGACCCCTTATTTTTCATAGTAGCTCCCAGTGGACCATTTTTTATCGTGATCTGAATTTCTTACCATCCTTTTAAAAATGTGCATATTTTTCTTTATTTAAAATTTACACAAAACGATCTAACCGATTAAGGCCAAATCTTTAGAATGTAATATTGACCTTTTTTGTAGTGTAAGTGAATCATACATACGTACATAAATATCGTTTCGATTAAGCTCCTCTGTTCTGTTCCTCCTAGTAAGAACAATAATTTCGAAAGATTTGTGATCACTTATTTTCATAATAAGATGGTAGTTTTAATGTTTGTCCACACATAACCGATATTCATTTCATTCAGCATTTTACAGTGGCAAAAACAAAAAGACATACTGTTTGTTAGACAACAGGTCATATTATACTCATTATGTCATTGCAAATCAAACTCTTGTACTACTACACCTCAAGTTATTTATTAAAATTCAAATTATATTTTAATTATTACGAGCTGACCAGAGTCCCTGTCGTAATCAGATAGAATTAGTAACATTATCACGGCATTTTTACTGATGTAATGTGGCACATATTTCGCACAGTTCAGTAATTTATGTGTATATAATCGTTTATTCCAGTTTCCGAGACTGCACGACTATTTTGACTCGGAAATATTTAATTTCTTTATTGGATGATGATAAGAGAAAGAGGAGTGTGGGAAATTTATTTTGATGTTGAAAGCTTTGTGATGTAATCTTAATCAATCAATAAAAATCCCCAAATAGATTTTCTTTCTAAGTTGCAACCATTCCTTCTACAGTAAAAAGAAGAATGTACTGAAGAGTATGGGAGTCAAACATTCGCATGCAGTATTATACAGTCATTCAGCCAGATTTTTCATACCATTTATACGTTTTAATGTCGTATAAATATGATATCAGTTTTTAGTTGCCAAATAATACATCGCAGCATGAAATGTTACTGTTTTCTATACGACAGCTATGTAGTTATGTTAATGAAGTCTTGTGTACATAAATACGTACATGTTTAGTCAAATATGTAAAACAGAAAATTAAAACAACTGCTATGACAGCAAATGATACATATTGTACATTTTCATACATATTTAAAATTAAATTTTTCATACTTTAAAAGTCTGTGTATATGTATTATATCTGCATATTTTATTCTGCATTTATAGAATAAAATTTAATAAGAATTTGCATGTGATTGTCAGTGGTCTCGTTACTTTATTAGCGATGTGAGTGAATATGATTTCCTTATTTTCAAAAAAATCTTCCAATAGTAAACATTTTATTAAATATGCTTGTGTATCACTCCCACACTTTTAAGTTTAAATTATATTTAAATTATTTTAATTAATACGTTATATAGATAAAAACACGCCTTCATATTGATTTACTCTGGCAAGAGCCGGTTTAAAATTTTAGTTTCAATTTAATCTTCAATGATTATTTTCAAACAAACTTGCAGTCAATAAATGTCAAATAGACAGAACTTTAAAATAAAAAATGAAAGTGGAAAAGCGAAATAAAAAATGAATAAAGGAAGAGACTTCAAACGAATCAAAACAAAAGGACTAATCTTAAGCCATTGGTTGCAAAAAGAAAGTGAATAAATGATGGGAAATGGAAGGGCCAAAATATGTTTAGTAAATTAACAGAAAAATGAACAGACTGTTTTTATTGTCAAAGCGACTGTCTGCATTTCATTTAATAAATTGCCGAAATACAAGTTCGTCTTAATTGCAACCACAAAAAAGGAATGCCGATAGCTGTTGTCATATCCGTCTTTATATTTATAATGAATGAATGTTTGATTTTATTTTATTTTTAATAGCAGAATTTATAAAATACTTTGGAATCTGCCTAAGTGCAGTTTTGAACAAATACCCAATGCCATTACGTGCCCTTCATCATGTTTGACAGTAGGAGATACATAAGTGCCTCGGGTTCATCTTCTGAATGGGTTTTCTCCTAATATACTCAACCAAATTTATCATATTTGCTTTCGTCTTTGATCGGGACAACTGTCCAAAAAGACAATCGGATCCCTTCATTTCTTTTGTTTAAAAATTAATTCTTGCATGCGAAGCCGCCATTAAAATTATAGTTGTGGAGAATTCGGCATACATATAGATTGTAATGTTTTGTCGACATATCTCACAATTTTGGAACGGTTGCTCTAGTCATAGGTTTTTTTCTTCAGGTTCCGTAAAAAGCCTTTTCGATATATTTTTTGGCTTATTTCTCACCCATAGTTAATTTTTAAAACGCTATTTTCTGCTATTGTTCATGCTTTATTAACGTTTTTCACCATTTCTATCTTCTGGTGTTCAAAGATCAGCTTTTTAATTTGACGTGTGGCAAATTAATATCGATCCCTGAGTTTTTTTCTTACTTGAAAGTGGACCAATATGTAGGGTAGCTATATAGTGCTGAACAACGGGACCACAGAAGATCGATGTCAGACTCTGTAAAGCAAAAAGAGCATACGCAAAACTACACCTAAAATTCGGGTTTAGCAATTATCACAGAAATAGAAAATCTTATCTAAGACGGAGGCATTCCCAAATTCCGGTCTTTTATAAATCACCGTTTGCGTAACATACACGATTTTGACACTCTAACCAAACAAACGGTTTAAGGTACGACACAGAAAAAGAAGGCAAACAAAGTGGATTAAGCAAGCGTTGCCGTAATCTGCATTACTCTGGAACCCATAAGTAGCTCAGACTAGAGGAGATCACATCGTTCAAAAAAAAATTTAAAAAATTTGAATTAGAAATTGATACTTATTAGTTCCGTGCTCCTTTCATTAAATTTATCTCCAGAATGCCATAATCAAACTGCACACCGTAGACCACCACTTATTGGTTGTACGACAACATAAAAATCATATAACAACTTTTCCCCAAAAATTTATAGGGAAAACACCTTCCCCTTTCCCGAGGTTAACCGAAACTTTATTCGCAAATTTTTAGGCGTTAGAAATCCCATTGGCAACTTTTGATCAGCGCTTTTAGCCCATTTCTTTTATCCAAATTGTGAGGCCTAACTACATCTCAATTTGCTAATTCAACTCAACTATTAATGCAAATTAAGACTGTTGTCTGTGTACACTATACAGATGCAATAGTACATACATACTTGTACATACAGTACATACTTGAGTTCAAATATAGAGTATTAATGTGGAAGGAGAAATCATAAAATTAAAAAGGAATTAAAATGGAATTCGGACGGATATAAAAACCAAATACGTACAGATTTTGTGTAATGTTTTATTCAAATAAAGACAGATGGTAGGGATATGAAAGGCATCAGCGGTAACTAAAGTATGGAATATAAAAGTAAATTTACCGGAATACCAACAGTAAAAATATTTGCAAATTTACCGCATAAATGAAATAAATTCTATTAAAAAAAAATAAATATAAAATGCAGAAGACAAAATAGACAAATATCGACAGTGAAAACCGGCAACCGACAGATGACAAATAGCATTGCCCTGTGATGCAGCACCGAACACAAGCCACAAAATAAAAGCTAAAACAATAGAATGTATTTTACAAAGCTATTGGCAACAGAGTCACCAAGAAATAGATGTACACGATGTATACGTTGGCGATAAGAGAGCTCAGATAAAATAGGAATTTCTATTAACTTAATTGTTCTTAAGTGCTAAATACAGAGTGACGTGACTCACACTGGTTGTCAAATTATTGCAGGTACTGATGTTCTCATTAAAGTACTGATAGACGACAGTCTATTACAGACAAAATTTAATACGATATAAGTGGAAAAAAGGTGTCAATAATATGAAGAGTTAACATCGTTGGACAAGCAATATACACGAAACTATTGAATTAAGGATTTTTATGTTACTTTTTTTTATATTCCATACGTCTCTTAAAAGATGAGTTAAATGTAAAATGATTAACAATATTTAACATATATTTCAGGCTAATATTATTACCATTTCAAAACTATCAAGATTAATCCCTCCCTTTTTAACCAATCGCAAAGACGTAAATCGAATTCCATATTACTCATACGTACTACAAAGTAGTATCTTTTTAAAATGGCATTTAAAGGGCATTTATTTAAATACAGCCGCTGAATTAAAAAACTTATACAAAAAAGTTAGCTGTGCTATCATCGATGTTTCTTATTTCGATTTGTTCAGGCATTTCCATTTTCTGTACTAAGGATAATTTTTTTTATTTTGCACATATGGATCTCGAAACTATTTAAGACTGTTATCTTTGCCGAATTAGCTCTTTCTACATCTTACACAATTTTAATTAAAACTTTCAGACAGCAAATATAATCTATAAATGTCCTTTACATGTCCCAATATAGAAATTTTTTGACCTTACAAAAAACAGCTCTAAGTAAGTGGTTGTCTGTAAAATAATCAGCAAAATTCTGAACCAGACAATCCTGTTACGTGGTATAAAACATTTTGTTCAACTATTTGGCGTCTATTAGTCAACCATTCCTGCACGCAATGTTCTGTGGAGTGTGGTTCCAACACGTGCAGTGAATCATACTAAAATTAGTCCACTTGCAAAAATAACCTTAAATGTAGAAAAAATCTCAGGAATCTAAAGGAAAAGCTTTAATCGATTAGATTATTTTCTTTAAATTGTTTGATTAATAAACAGGAGCATGTAGTATCAATTTAAGAGTTAACAATATTTTAATATTTTGTAAAAAGTTAGTAAGACCTCAGTCACAATAAAGATAGTCCTCTGTGAGCTGCTATGAAAAATAAGAGATCTGTTTAACATTCGTCTTTAGTCAATTATTTATTTTAATACACTTAAATATTTAGTTAAAAAATTTTAATATTTACCGCCACTCTACAAATTAAAAAGTTCATCCTTCAATACCATAAGAAAAAGTCAAAGGAAACAACAGTGAGAAACATTTTCGAAGTAAACGCCGAGAAAGAAAGGTGATTGTTATAATGTAATGTGAAGGAAGGAAGACAGCCAACCAGATCAAGGTCACCCAAAATTGTGAGATATTTTAATAAAGGCTATAATACCGAAACAGCACTCCAAATTCTACAAAAAATTAAATTAATGGCAACATCGCATGCAAGAATCTATTTGTAAACAAAAAAAAGTGAGATTTGCTCATTACTGTGTTGCGAAAAGTTTTTTTGGGTCAAAAATAAATAACATTTCTAGTTGAGAATAATTGAAGAAAACATTATTGGGAGATGACCCCGGGAAAACTGCCTCCTTCTGTCAAACAGGTTCTGGTTGAAGGCAGGTAATGGCATGGGTGCTTGTTCTGCTATTAGTGTCTGTAAATTACATTTTGTTGAAATTTTTAAAGAAAACGTATAAAGTGTTAAAATGCTTTGGATGAAGCTCATGTTTGATTTTTATCAGGGTTATGATCTTAAACATACAGCTGTAGTTTTTAATGCTGATGAAAAATTGTCCTCCAGTTATCAAAACTCAACCCCAGCACAAGATTAATTCGAAAATTTGTGACAAAAACTGGTAATTAAAATTAGAAAGCAAACAATTTCAAACAAACCAGAACTGAAAAAGGCCAATTTGGACTACGTTGTACTCTAAATATAAATTTATGGTTCGGGGTGTAATGGTTTGCATTTTAAATTCCCGTCAGCTATTATAAACTTGTAGGTGTATAAATCTTCACTTCAATTTGATCTTTGTCAGGTTTAGGTATCGTTTTAACTAGTGAAGTCTTCCATTGTTGGCTGTACAAGGCATCTCGTTACTAATTTTATCAAATACAGGGGATTTTTTAGCAATAATGTTCTGAATATCACGAAACTCTTCTTTTTATTTTATTTCGATGAAATTAAAATCACCGAGAGTTCCATTTGATGGTTCCTTTGCCAGGCTGATTCCTTTTATCAGTTTCGTGGAGATTATCTCAAACAACATAAACAACACGCAGCTTACAATGAGACTTTGAACACCCAAAATCATGACGATGTAATGCAGATGGAATTGGTGAGCTATTGTTGGATTTCAATTTTCGTTACAGCTTTCTCTGCCAGTGACTATAATTTCAGATGGATGAACAGAAATGATAAGTAGTGTTTCAATATTTTACACCCACACAATCCACTCAAAATTACTCGATTAACTTATTTTAGTCAGTCTGAATTGGACTTATTTTAATGTCTACAAAATATTCAGATTTTCTTAGAATTAGTTCACAAATCCACCAAGGTAGTGGCGGCCATAGTTATTTCTACACGATTGTAAAAAAAAGTTCAATTCATATTTTGCGAAAACAATTTATATATCTGTTAAAATATTCTAAAAAACGAAACTTAAGTTTGAAAAATTCTGTATTGACATTATGAGTAACACTAACGATTTGATAGAGAGCATTGAAATACTATCCAAAAGCAGAGAAAAACTTGTTCAATCAAGGTCATTGCCACCAAGTATGTATGTCTGCTTTTCACTCATATTTATGTATTGTACATAATATTTGTACTCATTATATTGTATTTATATACTTTATATACATACATATGTATTGTTACGTTTTTACCTTTTTAAAAACGTTTAAATATGAGTTCGTTAATTGCAACAAAGTAAAAACAAATATGTCTTTAGTTTTTCTTAAACTCTCTTTATTATTTACACTACTTTTGTGTACTACCGTATAGAACTTAACGATACAACAATAATAATCTGTTTATTCACTGTACTAGTTCACACAAGTATTCGCTAGATCTTTACAACCACGACTTATTTTGTTCACACGCAACTTCACACAAGGCTGACTAAATTAACTCTCACTACTGCTTGCTTTGTCCAGCCCTTTTATAGTCCGCACGCACGTATGATCAGTATGATGAACGTTCTCGATGTGGAAGGTTCTCGCTCGCGCCTTCTCGAGACTTCTGCTAGTACATTGTTGTTTGTGTACTTTGCTTATGTTGTCCGTTACATATTTGTCGTAGCTGGTTTACTTTATGTTGTTGTTGCTACCTGGTTCGTTGTACCCATGTGTGTGTGTGCAGCTTTAGATAATCAACACGTTCGTTGTATTCTTAGGGTTTGTGCGTATTTGTGTCGTGTGTATTGTGTTGGTGTAGCTGGTAGCATTTGTTTATCGTTTTTATTGTTAAACGATATTAGGTCGTTTCGATTTATGTAACACTGCCGCCCACTTAAGCCTGTTCGTCCCGAATAGGCTCATTATCTCTTTTCTCATACTTTGCCAGTCGCTCTTTATGTACGACCTTCATTTTTGTCCGGGGGCTGCCAGCTTTCTGTATTCTGTACACGACATCCTTTAACCGTTTAATTATTTTATACGGTCCATCCCAGCTACTTTGCGACTTGGGGAATAATCCTTTCTTCCGCGTTGGGTTGTAAAATAGCACCAGTTGTCCTTCATGGAAACACTCCGTGTTTGCTAATCGATCATACCTGGCTTTCATTCCATTACTGGCCATAGCTCTAAACTCCAAAGGTGCGCCCGAGTTATACTGTTGTATCTGACCTTGACTTCTTTTTACTGGACCTTTAGATGCAATACATTGGGTACAGTTTGCTATCCAATCCGCTACTGCTTGCTGACATCCAACCCAATAAAAACGTCGTTTTAGCCTTTCCAACGTCTTTGTCACTCCCAGATGTCCTCCGCCAGCTCCATTATGGGACTCCTTTATCACTTCTTTCGTCTTGGAGGAAGGCACTACTAATAGGTTGGATAAGGTCTTGCCATCAGCACTTTCCCAACGTCGATATAAGCATCCGTTTATCAACCGTAAACTGTCCCATAGTGCCCAATACGCTTTTGTAAGAGGACCTTCTCCGGATATCTCATTACTGGTATGTCGTTTATCCTCTTCCTTAGCTGCTATTATCTTCGCCAGTATCGGGTCACTCTTTTGTGCTTCGGACCAGTCTTCATGGGCTTCGATCTGCATTCGCCGGACATCAACGGTGGATTCCTTCTTCTCAGCCTTTACATAATGATTACGCTCCAAATTGCGATTTCGGCTTGATAGAGCATCAGCCTTGCCATGTTTTATGACTCTTCGTTTTGTTAATGGTGATGGTTCGGAATCAGCTCTGATCTTCTTGCGTCCTCTTCTAACTTTTATAACTTCATTATTTTCTGCAGTTGTGTAAGTGTCCGTGGACTTTTCGATTTGCATATTAGCCTCTATTCTCGGTACTTTGGACACAGAATGATCCTCGATATTTTCAGGCTTTCCGCGCCTTCTCTTGGAACTACTCGTTTCAGCGTAGTGTTCATCAGTAGCCTTAGGCATAGCAATGGCATGTCGTCTTGTTGGTGAGACCAGTCTTGATCTTTTTCGTGGCGCTTTACAGTTTCTTTGGAAATGGCCGCTCTTTCCACAATTGAAGCATTTAGGTTTAGCCCTTCGTCCGTTTTCTTCTAAAGCTTGCTTCACCATCTCCTTAACTTTAGTTAAAAGCCATTCATCTACCTCCTCTACTTCCATTCTTCGCACTTTGCTTACTTGTGGTTTAGAAATAACTCGAGCGGTCTCCTGGGCTAGTGCGCAGGCCACGGTCTCTGCAAAGGTTACCTTCTGTGTGGAGCATACCGCAAGTTTGATGTCAGGGTCGCGTATACCATTCACAAACGCCTCGGTCTTAATGTTGTCTATCAGCGGGTGGTTTTCTCCGGGATATGTTAGCTGCACTAATCTCTCGACTTCCATTGCAAAGGCTTGAAGCGACTCATTAGGCTTTTGCGCTCGGCACCTTAACTCCATGCGGTACAGTTCTCGTTTATGCTCGTCGCCGAATTTGCGCTGTAACGCCACCATTAAGTCGTTGTAGTTGTTTCTATGGCTGGCTGGCATTGTCTCTAGTATCTCGGCTGCTACACCCTTTAACGCCAAAATTAGTTCCAAAGCCTTTTCCTCATCGTCCCATCCGTTCCTGCTGGCTACTGTCTCGAATTGGAATTTGAATACGGATAGGGGTGAGCTACCATCAAAGCAAGGTGTTCTTATCCTGCTGGTACTTTCCGAAACGACTCGCACTGGTTCTGGTCGCTGGCTTTGGATGTTGTTGATCTTTTCCTCCATCATCACGATTTTTCCGCTGACGGTCCTTTCCAAATTGTCCACTTTAGTGTCAACGGTCTTTTCCAAATTGTCCACTTTCGTGTCAACGGCCTTTTCTAAATGTGACACCCTTTCTTCGACACCAGTGATCCTTTTGCTGACCGACTCATGGATTTCCTGCAGCTTTCCAGATGTTGTTTCCAGCTCCATTTCAATTTTTGACAAAATTGCTGCTTGTAGTCGTTGGTTTTCGGCTCTAGAAGCTTCTTGCACTTCAGCTAACAGTTTTTGATTCTCGGTTCTAGAAGCTTCTTGCACTTCAGCTAGAAGTTTTTGATTTTCGGTTCTAGAAGCTTCTTGCACTTCAGCTAGAAGTTTTTGATTTTCACTTCTAGAAGCTTCGAATAGCTTCTGGTTTGCTACTTGCATTTTCTCCATAATTTGTTCACTATCTTTTCGGGAAGCTTCTTGTTTATCAGCTAATACTTGCATTTTTTCCATCATAGCGGCTAGCAACGAATTTATGTCGACACCGCTAGGCGTTGCAGGGGCCTGTGACTCTCGTTCGTCTTCATCCTCGAACTCGTAGGATTCGATGTCGATGCCCTGAAGCTGAAGTTGTTCCCTTAACCGCCTTTGTAGTTCATTCTTCGTACCCGTTGTTGGCAGCTCTAATTTACCCAACTCTCGTTTCAGCCGGTCCACTCTTAATTCCGATAGTTTCATTTTATTTATTTATTTCTTTTTATTTATTTTTACTTTTGAATTTTGCAATCCCACTTCTGACACCAATTGTTACGTTTTTACCTTTTTAAAAACGTTTAAATATGAGTTCGTTAATTGCAACAAAGTAAAAACAAATATGTCTTTAGTTTTTCTTAAACTCTCTTTATTATTTACACTACTTTTGTGTACTACCGTATAGAACTTAACGATACAACAATAATAATCTGTTTATTCACTGTACTAGTTCACACAAGTATTCGCTAGATCTTTACAACCACGACTTATTTTGTTCACACGCAACTTCACACAAGGCTGACTAAATTAACTCTCACTACTGCTTGCTTTGTCCAGCCCTTTTATAGTCCGCACGCACGTATGATCAGTATGATGAACGTTCTCGATGTGGAAGGTTCTCGCTCGCGCCTTCTCGAGACTTCTGCTAGTACATTGTTGTTTGTGTACTTTGCTTATGTTGTCCGTTACATATTTGTCGTAGCTGGTTTACTTTATGTTGTTGTTGCTACCTGGTTCGTTGTACCCATGTGTGTGTGTGCAGCTTTAGATAATCAACACGTTCGTTGTATTCTTAGGGTTTGTGCGTATTTGTGTCGTGTGTATTGTGTTGGTGTAGCTGGTAGCATTTGTTTATCGTTTTTATTGTTAAACGATATTAGGTCGTTTCGATTTATGTAACACTGCCGCCCACTTAAGCCTGTTCGTCCCGAATAGGCTCATTATCTCTTTTCTCATACTTTGCCAGTCGCTCTTTATGTACGACCTTCATTTTTGTCCGGGGGCTGCCAGCTTTCTGTATTCTGTACACGACATCCTTTAACCGTTTAATTATTTTATACGGTCCATCCCAGCTACTTTGCGACTTGGGGAATAATCCTTTCTTCCGCGTTGGGTTGTAAAATAGCACCAGTTGTCCTTCATGGAAACACTCCGTGTTTGCTAATCGATCATACCTGGCTTTCATTCCATTACTGGCCATAGCTCTAAACTCCAAAGGTGCGCCCGAGTTATACTGTTGTATCTGACCTTGACTTCTTTTTACTGGACCTTTAGATGCAATACATTGGGTACAGTTTGCTATCCAATCCGCTACTGCTTGCTGACATCCAACCCAATAAAAACGTCGTTTTAGCCTTTCCAACGTCTTTGTCACTCCCAGATGTCCTCCGCCAGCTCCATTATGGGACTCCTTTATCACTTCTTTCGTCTTGGAGGAAGGCACTACTAATAGGTTGGATAAGGTCTTGCCATCAGCACTTTCCCAACGTCGATATAAGCATCCGTTTATCAACCGTAAACTGTCCCATAGTGCCCAATACGCTTTTGTAAGAGGACCTTCTCCGGATATCTCATTACTGGTATGTCGTTTATCCTCTTCTTAGCTGCTATTATCTTCGCCAGTATCGGGTCACTCTTTTGTGCTTCGGACCAGTCTTCATGGGCTTCGATCTGCATTCGCCGGACATCAACGGTGGATTCCTTCTTCTCAGCCTTTACATAATGATTACGCTCCAAATTGCGATTTCGGCTTGATAGAGCATCAGCCTTGCCATGTTTTATGACTCTTCGTTTTGTTAATGGTGATGGTTCGGAATCAGCTCTGATCTTCTTGCGTCCTCTTCTAACTTTTATAACTTCATTATTTTCTGCAGTTGTGTAAGTGTCCGTGGACTTTTCGATTTGCATATTAGCCTCTATTCTCGGTACTTTGGACACAGAATGATCCTCGATATTTTCAGGCTTTCCGCGCCTTCTCTTGGAACTACTCGTTTCAGCGTAGTGTTCATCAGTAGCCTTAGGCATAGCAATGGCATGTCGTCTTGTTGGTGAGACCAGTCTTGATCTTTTTCGTGGCGCTTTACAGTTTCTTTGGAAATGGCCGCTCTTTCCACAATTGAAGCATTTAGGTTTAGCCCTTCGTCCGTTTTCTTCTAAAGCTTGCTTCACCATCTCCTTAACTTTAGTTAAAAGCCATTCATCTACCTCCTCTACTTCCATTCTTCGCACTTTGCTTACTTGTGGTTTAGAAATAACTCGAGCGGTCTCCTGGGCTAGTGCGCAGGCCACGGTCTCTGCAAAGGTTACCTTCTGTGTGGAGCATACCGCAAGTTTGATGTCAGGGTCGCGTATACCATTCACAAACGCCTCGGTCTTAATGTTGTCTATCAGCGGGTGGTTTTCTCCGGGATATGTTAGCTGCACTAATCTCTCGACTTCCATTGCAAAGGCTTGAAGCGACTCATTAGGCTTTTGCGCTCGGCACCTTAACTCCATGCGGTACAGTTCTCGTTTATGCTCGTCGCCGAATTTGCGCTGTAACGCCACCATTAAGTCGTTGTAGTTGTTTCTATGGCTGGCTGGCATTGTCTCTAGTATCTCGGCTGCTACACCCTTTAACGCCAAAATTAGTTCCAAAGCCTTTTCCTCATCGTCCCATCCGTTCCTGCTGGCTACTGTCTCGAATTGGAATTTGAATACGGATAGGGGTGAGCTACCATCAAAGCAAGGTGTTCTTATCCTGCTGGTACTTTCCGAAACGACTCGCACTGGTTCTGGTCGCTGGCTTTGGATGTTGTTGATCTTTTCCTCCATCATCACGATTTTTCCGCTGACGGTCCTTTCCAAATTGTCCACTTTAGTGTCAACGGTCTTTTCCAAATTGTCCACTTTCGTGTCAACGGCCTTTTCTAAATGTGACACCCTTTCTTCGACACCAGTGATCCTTTTGCTGACCGACTCATGGATTTCCTGCAGCTTTCCAGATGTTGTTTCCAGCTCCATTTCAATTTTTGACAAAATTGCTGCTTGTAGTCGTTGGTTTTCGGCTCTAGAAGCTTCTTGCACTTCAGCTAACAGTTTTTGATTCTCGGTTCTAGAAGCTTCTTGCACTTCAGCTAGAAGTTTTTGATTTTCGGTTCTAGAAGCTTCTTGCACTTCAGCTAGAAGTTTTTGATTTTCACTTCTAGAAGCTTCGAATAGCTTCTGGTTTGCTACTTGCATTTTCTCCATAATTTGTTCACTATCTTTTCGGGAAGCTTCTTGTTTATCAGCTAATACTTGCATTTTTTCCATCATAGCGGCTAGCAACGAATTTATGTCGACACCGCTAGGCGTTGCAGGGGCCTGTGACTCTCGTTCGTCTTCATCCTCGAACTCGTAGGATTCGATGTCGATGCCCTGAAGCTGAAGTTGTTCCCTTAACCGCCTTTGTAGTTCATTCTTCGTACCCGTTGTTGGCAGCTCTAATTTACCCAACTCTCGTTTCAGCCGGTCCACTCTTAATTCCGATAGTTTCATTTTATTTATTTATTTCTTTTTATTTATTTTTACTTTTGAATTTTGCAATCCCACTTCTGACACCAATTGTTACGTTTTTACCTTTTTAAAAACGTTTAAATATGAGTTCGTTAATTGCAACAAAGTAAAAACAAATATGTCTTTAGTTTTTCTTAAACTCTCTTTATTATTTACACTACTTTTGTGTACTACCGTATAGAACTTAACGATACAACAATAATAATCTGTTTATTCACTGTACTAGTTCACACAAGTATTCGCTAGATCTTTACAACCACGACTTATTTTGTTCACACGCAACTTCACACAAGGCTGACTAAATTAACTCTCACTACTGCTTGCTTTGTCCAGCCCTTTTATAGTCCGCACGCACGTATGATCAGTATGATGAACGTTCTCGATGTGGAAGGTTCTCGCTCGCGCCTTCTCGAGACTTCTGCTAGTACATTGTTGTTTGTGTACTTTGCTTATGTTGTCCGTTACATATTTGTCGTAGCTGGTTTACTTTATGTTGTTGTTGCTACCTGGTTCGTTGTACCCATGTGTGTGTGTGCAGCTTTAGATAATCAACACGTTCGTTGTATTCTTAGGGTTTGTGCGTATTTGTGTCGTGTGTATTGTGTTGGTGTAGCTGCCCAGTTGGCCAAGTCTTCAAGACATCATCGATGATGCGTACAGGACAATGTTAAATCATAAATGATGTGTTGGCGACAGCCGGAGCAAATCACTGACGACTTTTTCGAACAAAGGGCACTTTTTTCGTGTCCGACAATATGAGCGACATTACAATGCATATTGTCGTTGACGATCAGATAAGTAACAATGTGGTTCAACTTGTCATCGACGAAAATATAAACGAAATTTTTTCAACCTTGTCATTGACGACAGTTTAGCGATAGTAGCCTTCCATAGTATCGTCGGTGACAGTATAGCTGAAACAACCATAACATGATCATCGACGGCAAATTGGGCGACAAAATACTCACTTTCTCACCAAATGATTTATTTTTGTAAAAATTAGAATACATTAAGTGTTTTATATATTTTTTATTGATTTCAATATAAATACATATTCATGTACGTACACATATATATGTATAGAAAAATTAATATAATTTATATATAAATAATAAATAATAGAAAAATTTATACATATAATAAAATAAAATTAATTTAAACATTTCATTAGGTTTTGTTTTTAAAGAATTTTTATCAAAATTAGACATCAATTAATAAAAAAAAGTTAAAATACATACAATATCTATAAAAAAATAAAAACAAATTCAGGTAAATGTGGTTTATGGCAACTTAAAATCGTTTTCTTTATTATTTCAATTTTTTTTCTAAAATTTGCTCTATTTATGGTATTTTTGAAGCGATGCAACGATAAACGCAGATCTTTTATAAATTTATCATGGGTGTAGCCCTCTGATATAGTTGACTCTGTAATAAAATTATTGTTATTAATAAATACTATTAGAACTTTCTCAAAGCAATTACCATAAATTGCGTTAATTATATTCCAATATTGTTTAGGGATTTTTACCCCTATTTTTATATAAATATATTGTACACTTACCTCTAAAATAATTATTAGAAAGTTAATATTATTTATTTTCACCACAAAACACTTTAACACACACTTTGAAACAACCTTTCACTGGCACTTTAAAAACACGAATGAATGATTTTTAGTCTCTTCTTATATTTGTTTTGTTTTTAGACGTTAAAGTACAGTTTTTTTTTCATAAAAAAAAACTAAAAAAATTTGTTGACAACAACATCTAATTCTAAGTGAGGATAGAAACACGACAAACTTTTACAATTGTTGTCTATGTTGTCCTCAACAAATCTTCTCTGAATCAAAAACTTAATGACACTGTTGCTCATTTCGTCGTCAATATAACTTGAAACAAGACAACACACGTGAAGTTGTTGATAAGTTTGTCTTTAAAGAAGTTTAAATAAAGACAAGTTCAATATATTGTCGCTCATCTTGTCGTAAATGTAACCTGAAACAAGACAATTTGCATGCAATTGTCGCTCATCCTGTCCTCAATAATATCTTATTCAAGACAAATTCAAGAATTTGTCATTATGCTGTCTACTATTAAGCTCAAAACGCGACATATTACACGACTGTGTTATTAAAGTTGTCCTAAATTGAATTTTATACAGGACAAATTTGAAAAACTCCTGCAGACATCATTGATGCAAACGTCGTCAATAACGACCTGGCCAACTGGGTGGTAGCATTTGTTTATCGTTTTTATTGTTAAATGATATTAGGTCGTTTCGATTTATGTAACAGTATATATGTTTTACTTTCATCCTCTTCTTTATACTCTTTTAACCTTCTATTTAGCACGTGCTTATTTATTCTGCCATTTTTTAGAAAGAAATAAATATTTATTATATGAAATCCATTTATATCAGGGTTCGTCAAAAAATTTTTGGTTATGTGTTAGTGAGTAAGAGAGAGAAAATAAGTTGAGAGAATTTATTTATTTACAGCTATAGAAAAGTGTTAGTAATATACGCTATTTTTATTTTCATTCCATCAGCATACATATGTAAAGCTATATAACTTTGGCTTAATAATTTTAGATAAATAAAAATAAAATAACAAATCCATTTTTTATTAAAAGAACATAAAACTATCCATATTTGGCTTAAAAATTAGGCCATGTTTTTTAGATAAATAAAAATAAAATGAATAAAAAACCCCATTTTTTATTAAAAGAAAAAAGCGAGCATTCCAAAGTATTTAAAAAAATTATACTATGCGAGAAAATAAAAAAAATTAAAAACGCCCAGCTAATGCCATAGCCCATTTTTAACATAAAATATTTTTTGAGTGTCATTCTGAAATAAAATGATAAAGCATCCGCCGCACATGTGTTCTTGTCGCAGTCTGATCGACAACTAAATGAAAAACACAAGAATGCGTGTGAGTTCTCTTTGCACAACTGTGCTATGAAATGGTAAACTATGATTTATATACAGTTTCTCTTTTGTTTGGTACATTCTCCGTCCTTAAAAAATGTGGATGAAACCGGGAATGGATGATCATTATATAATAAAGTATTTAATCCACCTGTGATTTTATCAAACGAATAGCCGGTATAAATATTTCCACTTTTCATTTCATTTACCTGACTATTATTAAAAAATAATAAAAAAAGTATGGGGTTTTTCAAAAGCAATTTTGATAGCTGATAGCGGCCATCTTGTTGAAGCTGTATCTATCAAAATAGTTGTTATTTATTTAGTCTGTTTTGCTAAATCACCATGGGAGATCGTAGATAACGATGGCTTTCCCTGAACAGTCTCTTCAGCAGTTTCCAACTAAATCCAAATTTTCATTGAAAAATCTTTGAAATTCAGTGATGAGGCCCGTTTTTGTATCAATGGGTACGTGAACAAACATGATTGTCACATTTGGGACGATACCAAATCTTTAGCTATCACCTGAATTGGATGACCTGGACCTGACCAACGTAATCCGGTCGGAGCTTAGGTCCACACGTCAAGTGTAGCTGATGTGAACTGTCCACCAAGATTATACGATTTGACACCATTAGGTTTTTTTATTTTATGAAAATAGGCCACAAATCACAGCAGTTCTCAAAACCAAAATATCGGTCAAACTCATTCCGATTTAACGCGCAAGAGTCATGGAAAATTTGGCATTTCGGATGCGCTAAATTCAGAGAATCCATGACGAACATTTGAACAATGTTATGTATGTTCCAAACATAATGACAAACGAATAAAAATTTTCGATAACATCTCACATACACATTGTTTTTATTTTAATTTAAATATAGGAAGTACTTTAAGGAACCCATCTGATATTAATTCGAGATGTTTGTTAAACTAAGATGGTCAAGGACTACAATTTAAAATTAAAATTTGGCCGAAAAATTTGTAAAACTTAGAATCTAGTTTTTATCAGTAGCTGGTAAAGTCACCGTAGTCTTATTGGACATTTGGCCACAGTTCAATCCCTAGAGCTCAGACATCTTGAACATACTGAAATATCAAAAAATATTTCTTCAGCGACTTCCTCTAAGCAGTTTTCTGTCGTTCGGAGTCGTCTTTAAACTGTCCCGCCACTCATGGATAAAATTAACATATACAACATGGGAGGTGTGAGAAACTAGGTTGCAATTCTGATTCAAAGCTTGTAATAACCAATTAAGTATATATTTAATATATTTTGCTGAAGTCGTAACAATATCATAATATGAACAGCCAAAAACAACTCATATACAAAAACAAAATAAAGAAATAATTAAAAGAAAAACGCACGAGTATACAAAAGAAATAAAAAAATAAAATAAAATTGAAACTAATATTTTAGGTAAGTATATTACAAGTTTTTGTAATGGGTGATTTTTTAAAAGATATAGGAAAATTTTTCAAAGAAACACACATAAAATTCAGAAAAATGATTGAATATGTTTTTTTGAATCGATAGTACGGTCCATATAATTTAATGTTTGAAGATTATTTCATGCAAATATTCGCTGCGACTGCGCCTCAAATGGTCCATCCGCTTAGTCCAATTTTGCCATACTCTTTCCAACATTTCGGCCGGTATCTCACGAATAAATGCTTCAATGTTGTCTTCCAATGCGTCAATTGAAGCGGGCTTGTCTGTATAGACACGAGCTTTAACATAGCCCCACAAAAAATAGTCTAAAGACATTAAATCGCACAATCTAGGCGGCCAACCGGTCCCGAACGTGAAATAAAATGTTCACCGAACTCGCCTCTAAATAAGTCCATTGTAACGCGTGCTGTGTGGTAGCTTTGCATTGGTAGCTTTTGCAATGCTTCTGTCTGATCTTCACTCTAAAATCGACAATTCTGCTTATTTACGTATCCATTGAGCCAAAAATAAGCTTCGTCGCTGAGCACAATTTTTTGATAAAGAAGTGGATCTTCGGCCAGCTTAACAAGCACGCATTTTGACTATAAAATTCAATGATTTGCAAGCGTTGTTCGTTTGTAAGACGATTCATGGTTAAATTATAGACCAAACTGAAGATGTTTGACAGTGAAACAAAACACGAAACGTGCGTGAGCTGTTTAATCCAGTGTTGCCAAAAAGATAATAGCTAAAAAATTACCCGTTAAAATGGGTCAATTTGACCTCCGCGTACTGTACTCGTCTTAATTGACAAGTACACGTCCTCTAACCTAACCTAACCATATTACAAGTTTTTGACAGTATACGTCATTTTAGAACAAAATAAAGCGAATCAGGAAGTATACAAAATTATAAATTTATACGAACAATTCCCATGTTTATGCGATATTAAAATGCCCCGTAATGATTAATGCAAGAAATTGCACAAAATATGGGGAAGACGAAGTTGAAATAAAGAAGAAAATAAAGAATTTGGATGTAAAAGCATCGAATCTTTTAATTATCTTATAAATTATAATCTTATTTTTTAATTGTTTTTATTTTTCTTAGAAAATTGATTACTTTGTTAATAATATTTATAGACTTGTTTTGTTTATTTGTTTATTTTTGTTCTATTGGTTAATTGATTTACAATAATTTTAAGTTTCTTTTACCTTAAAAATTAAAATATTATTAAAATACTATTGAACATAAGAAAAATCTCTCTAGAAATTTATTTCATTGCCCTGAAAAGGACCGATTGGTGATGTAAGTTTATTTGGTGGCCCTGAAAAGGACTGATTATTGCTGTAAATTTTATTTATCATATTTTTAAATGAACATGATTTGCTACCAGCTTCTTAATTTTTTTGCTTTAGAATTGGACTTCACCGTTAATTATAAGAAAATTAATTTACATTTCCCTCATTTCATTAGTGAATGCTGCTCTCTAGGTAACGTCTTTATGGTTGATGGTAAGTCTAGAAGTCTGATTCCAAATTACGATAAAGTGGGATTATAATTTTCCTTCCTCCAAGAGGTCTGGCAAATCTTACTCTCTTCTGTAGATATTAAGGCACCTGGCTGCAAAAATTCTATGGCTTAACAGAAGTAGATTTTTGAAAGAAACAAGACTCGAAGATTGTCAAATTGTATCAGACGTATCTCAATATATGATTATACAACAGTGAATGTAGGAATAGGAATAGAAATTGATGTAGAATGAATGCATTGCAAAAGCAACGAATGTATGAATATTGAGAAAAACCGAATGCTTTCATTCAGTTCTCTGGTATGTACATTATCACATAAACGATTATTAATGAGCGCCTGTTTGTTTAAGTTTGGCGGTAAGTATCCATAAATGCAGTTGGCCAGTTTAATAGCGTTTTAATAGCGTATAGTTATTGTCGACCTTATAACATTCGTTATTCGAATAATTAATTATGCGTAACATGTGACAAAATTGTGTTGCTTTATACAATAATGTACACTTTCATACACATTCATTTATTCGATTACATAGTCACATACAAATATATTTCCATATGGTCGTATATATAATCGTCAACGACCAATTGACCGAATTGCGTCAGAAACTCATACAATTCCTGGATAAAAGGGGGTTGCTGCTCATTTGCGTGATAACATTGTACGACAATAAAATATACAGCCTTGACGATTTATTTATTTCCAACAAATGAATGAAATGCTATTTATTTTTTATAAAGTATTGCATTTCTTTTTTTATTTATTTATTAATTTTTTGATTTTTCTTTTGTCATTTACAATAAACATCTTTTAAAATTAATTACATTACATATCTAATATTTTTAAATGCAAGACATTGATATTTTAAGTAATTTCGTTTCCATAATTCATATAAAAATTTTAATATGCACAATATTTATTGACGAATTGTTCTGATTTCTCAGACATCTGTATTAACTTTTGCCAAATGAGAATCATTTCCTTTTTGAAAAATTGTAGGAGTCATCCAATTTGTTTATTTTACGCAAAATGTAAATTACCCACACTTCCTTGATTTAGGTTTATACAACAGGCATACCACCAGTTCGTTGCTCAATCAATTAATTGTGCTAAAATCCAACTAATTTTACTCACTTTTTTCTCGTAAATTTTAGAATTTCGTAGATTTTATGTGATTTTGGCAAACTCTTCTGGCACACATGGACTACAATGTTTAGGGAGCGAGAGGTGTGAAAGAGGATGAAAACAATTTTTATTTCGTTAATACTACTTTTTTGTTATTTTGTTATGTAACTTTTTGTGAAGCGAATTTTAAACCGTCCGTAATGATGAAATACTTGTGACTGAGGACACGAAAATAATTTTCATTTCAATACAGTCAAATAATGCTAAAGCTTTTGCCGCTCGTGGCTTGGAGAGAGCTAAAGCAGCATGTCAGTAACGAACAGGTGAATTTCTTTTTCTATATGTGATATGGTGAATTTTTAATGGTGAAATAAAACGTTATAGCACACTTTTAAATTTTCTTCATTTGAATGCTTTTGATAAGAAAAAATTTAAGATGTGCTGTCCTAGCTGTCATAACAATTCTTTTAATGAAACGTATAAGTACGTATACACATACGTAGATGCACATACACAATTATATTTGTGCTGGTACCAGTAAACATAAAGTGTTAATGTCGTCCGCAGTTGTGAAAAGGTACCATCGCAGAATCTGTAGAAGAAACCATGGTATATAATGTTTGCTCCTGCTAATTTTTTAGACTTTCATTTCACATGTTTCTTTCAATGTCCGTTTAAATATGCAGATAATCAGAAACACATATAAACATATTTTGAGATAGGTTCTGTATACTAAGCTTCAAGAAAATATAATTTCCGGTAACAAATTCGTACATTCCTCTAAACTTAGTTTCAAAAGGCTTTTGCGAGGAAAAACTTAATGCCATAACTGAGCATCAGTAAAATCAATTTTGTAGACTCCATTTTATTTTAAGTGACTCTCAAAGGTGTAAATTTGTTTACAATTAATTATTTATTTTTAAAACAACATAAGCCAAGTTAATGACGTTTGCTGATATTTATATATGTATATACATAATATTTGTGGGATTTTAAAAGTTAAATTTCAAATTTTTTTGTCCATAAAATATGTGTTAAACGTATAAAAACGTTCCACCTGACCAGCGCTAAAAAAATGAAAGTAACAACTGTCATTTTAAAAGGCAGATCAAATACAAAACTAAATAAAAGCATTTGTAACCGTAAGCAATTACAACTATTTTTCTATTTGTTCATCGTGGATGGGAGTTAGACTGTTGAAATCACATTTGTCAAATTAGTTGTCACTTACTAAGTCTACTTTTCAATATTATTATGGAGGATGATTCAACAACACGAGCAAATGATAAAATGGGCACATTTTACGACCGTCATAATCATTCTACGGAGAGAACTATGGTGAATAAATTTGAGGCCAGTGATTCAGTAAACGATCGACCGTACCACGACGAATTGTAAGATCCGTTGAAAAGATCGACGCTATCCATGGAAGTGTGCAATAGAATCCGATGTAGTCGATTTTGCCTCGCTCACAAGAGCATTATTCAGCTCACACTAATTTTTTAAGAAACATCATCTTTAGCGATGAGGCTCATTTCTAGATGTAAGAGAGTGTGAACAAACAAAATTGTAAAGTTTGAGATGATACGAATTCAAATGAAATTAAGCAGCGTCAAATACAAATGCAAAAAAGTGCCTGCCGGAGTCATATTCTTTGAGAAATATCACTGTCAACGGGAGTACTATAGATCAATGATTACCAACTTCTGTTGCCCTGAATTAGATAATATGGACACCAATGACATTTGTTTTAAACAGTATAGCTCTATGTACTACACAGGTGATGCTGCATTGGATATTCTACTCGACCGATTTTAGAGCATAGTCATCTCACATGAAGGTGATGTGAAGTGGTTATCGAGATCAAGCGATTTGAAAATTTTGTTGGGGTTTCCTAGTTGCAGATGTATGCAAATAGACCGTAAGCCATTTCGGTCTTCAAAACCAACATAACTATGCCATCTTCAAATTTAGTATCCAGCATCATAGAAAATTGAACATTACGCATGAGCTCTAGTCAGAAAAGACGTGGAGGACATTTGAACGATGTTATGTTCTACACATAGTGTAATTAATTGGTTTTTCAATTGCATAAACAATTTGTACTCTTTGTGGAAGAGGTACCAGTAATAATTTTACACCACTGGAGTAAGTTTTTCTCCTCCTCCGTGAACTCATCGACAGATTTACCTTCTAATCGCTATATTTGTTTAAGTCGGAAAGAGTGATGGTGGAGGCCCTTTTGGATGATTTTCTGTGCCTTAATTAAGGATTTCTGTTTTAGTCTACGTCGGCTTTTGCAAGTTGAAATATCCAAAAATTTTCCCAAACCTGTCAGCTTATTTCGGAGGTGGTGTTTCGGGTCTCTTTAATCGCTTAGTCTGCCAATGTACAATCATTTAGTATCAGCAATAGTATTGATATCACCGAAAGCGACTTACAGATCAAATTTTGTATTTCTAACTTCAGATTTTGGGTCATTGCGTCAATCAGCAGATTAATTTTTTTGGTTATTCAGCGTAAATTCTTCAGTATAAAAAATCATTCGAGAATTTATTTTTTTCTCTTTAAAGGCGCAAAAGAAAAATGCTTGCAATTCTTTGAATTTTGTGTCGAAATTTGTGATGTGTTACGAATGTGTTTCGAACGAAAAATTATTTTTGTCAACGCAGATCAGCCAGAAGCCACTGGACTATGAAAAATATGGTAATTCTTCTTAAAAAACAATATTAATCGCAATGTTACAGTCAATGAAGCAAACCGCTTTACGATGATTACTGACTTTTATTTGCCCTAAATGGGGAATTGAACTCGATGGACTCGAAGTTTCAAAAACACCGTGGTACACGATACTATGAACTCCATAAGAGCTGAGTTTGGTGTGGAATTAATCTCACTTCTTGGTATATTGCAATACTTTTTTGTGCCTTGGAAGGAACATTATAGTTGCCGCTGGTGAGATACCGGCCCAATTGTTGGGTATAGTATACTGGATGCAGTATAGACGAGAGCTCGTAGTTCAACTCCTGGTTCAAACATCTCGAATAAAACGAAATGTTAAAAAATATTTCTTTCTCTTTCGGCGACTTCATTTCAGCTGTCGTCTGGCAAAAACTCTGTGAGTATAAGAAAAATTCCATCTAATGTTTCGCAATTATGTCGTTCGGACATTAAACATTAAACAGTAGGTCCCAATTAACACACACAACATGAGTGGTGTGAGAAGCTAAGTTGTAATCCTGATTAAAGGATTGTAATAATCGGATGGGACGTCTACAATATTTTCGCAGAGCAATATTTTCATGAAATAATATAAAGGCAAATATGGAAGTTTTCATTTATTGCTCAAAAAAATATTTCACTGACTTTTACAAATTTTCTTTTGTTTTCTATAACCTTTAAAGAGAAACGAACAACATGTGGAACAAATTTAATTATTTTTGCCCTCAATTTTCGTTATTATCTTTCATATAATGTTTGGATTTTGAATTTGTTTAGGTCGTTTTAATCCTGTAAAATTGTATTAGACTTTGACGAAACGAATTATTCCAGAATTTGAAATGATATAAACAAATTCCTCTGTCTACTGGGAGTACAAATTAAAATTTTTAAGTCCTCATTTCTAGATGTTATTTTATATCGTAGTGCACACCAGTTAAATTTGATTAAATTTTTACAATTCGGATCATACCTTTACATGCAAGTAAAGAAAGTAAATTTCACAATCTTTTGTTTCTGCCTTTTATTCGATTCTTAGATTTCTTTTTTGATGGAAATTCAAATGCAAAATCTATATGTCGGTTGCCAATATGTAAATTATATTTTTATTTAAATACAACAAACTCATCTTATCAATGCCAATAGAAGCATAGTCGGTTGTTTTGTTTCTAACATCCAGTAAATATCTCTGTTAATATTCTTTTGGGAAGTGTTCCTTTACTATTCGACTAAATGATGTTGTAATGGAGAAAGGTCCCAAAGGAAATGGATCCATTACCTAAGATTTATTCAAAATTTCACATTTGCAAGTAATTCTGTAAAGGAGTTTAGCAAAAGGATAACTCCCTTCCAGCATACGTCATATACACATATTAACATATAAATTAATACATACATACATGCATATTTATACGTATTTGTAAATTAGAAAAACAAACAACGTGCATGTAAAAACACATAAGAGACGTTGAAACCAAACACATAACAACAGAAAAACTTTTATTCGAGAACAGCATTTCCATTTGTTTCATGATTATGTACAACAGGATTCTTTTACATTCTTTGAATTTTGTAGATGTTATTGTAATGAAAATAATGTTTATATTTTTTTTAATTTAAATTCAAAATTAAACTACAAGAATTTAATTTAAATAATGTTTAAAATACATCATATTAAGCAAAAAAAATTTACTCATGTATTCAAATTGATTTGCCAATAATAGTCTTTATTGGCTCTCTAATATTTTTGCAATTAATATAAAGCGTCCTGTAACATAATTGTACTTGGAAGAATGCAAATCCAACTTTTTTGTTAGAAAATACGCATCTTAAATGGATTTAACTTTGATACTAAAAATTCGAACTTGTTTGTTTTGTAGTTAGACCGGCTCTAATTTGTTCTACCAAAGAATATGGATATAAAGAATGCGCATCATGTAGAAGTAAACTTTCTTATGGCGGGTCGTAACATTACGACCCGCTCTCACCAATTTTTTTTAAAAATCATTTCTAGGTGAGGGGAGAGGAAGACAGAAGGAAAATGAAAACGTACGTATGGACATGTGTATGTATCAGGGATGAGAAATTGATCTTAACAAATTGTACTAATTTTCACAAAAAATTGTACTTTTTTCAGCCCGACTGTACTAAATTAAATTTATTTTCTTTTTTAAACTTTTTTTTATTAAAAATTAAATAAAATTATAAATGACAATTCATTTTACATATATTTTTGTACATATGTATATGCGTAAAAAAACATAAAAATTAACAAAAAGGTACATTGCAGTTTCTTTGTACTAAGTACTTGTACATACATATAATAGGTTAACTTAACAACTTACTTTAATACTTAACTATAAAGGAATACAAAAGTTTATGAGATCTAAATTTGAAATTACTATTTATGATAAATTTTTTGCTAGCAAACTACCTATTTGTTATTTAAAAATTGTAGCAACACGAATTCAATGACTTCAATAAATCCCTTGTTTGGATTAAATTGGAGACAGTCGAAGCAAACAGTCTATTTTTCGCTTTGTAGGGAGGGATTAGTGAAAATCTGTAAATAGTGCTAAATAAGTCATTGAGGTGCTATGGTGTTTTTAACTTCCAAATAGTGCTAAAAAAAGTTCAATTGTACCAACTTTTCCATCCCTGGTATGTATATTGTGTTTTTTGATTTAGTTGTCGATCAGACTGCGACAAGAACACATGTTTAGCGGATGCTTTATCATTTTATTTCAGAATAGCACTCGAAGAATATTTTGTGTTAAAAATGTCATTAGCTCGGCGTATTTCATTCTTTTATTTTGTCTCATAGTATAATTTTTTTAAATGTTGTAGAATGCTCGTTTTTTTCTTTCAGTAACAAATGGTTTTTTTATACTTTCTATTTTTCTAAAAAACATGGCCTAACTTTTAAGCCAAAGCTTTTGAGCTTTATGTTCTTTTAATAATAAAATCGATGTTTTATTCTATTTTTATTTATCCAAAATTATTAAGCCAAAAATAGACAGCTTTACATATGTATGTTGATGAAATGAAAATAAAAATAGAGTATAATACTAACACCTTTATATGGCTGTAAATAAATAAATTCTCTAAAATTATTTTCTCTCTCTCACTCACTAATCCATAACCATAGGCATGTGTTAACCTAGAGGAAAATTGTTAGTAATAATTTCAAGTCTACTTATTAACCCAATGATATGTATATGTGATCGGAAAATATAGAAAAATTGTACTGCATTAAATCCCTAAAGACACCGCATTTAACATGGCAAGTATTCTTCCAAAAATCGAAATCATTTCTCATTGATATTAGTGAATACTACTGTGATATTTCTTTGGGTGTTTAATTGAAGTCTGAAAAAAGCGACATGAATCTTCTTCTTTAAAAGCTGAGAAGATTTTTACGCTCTTTTTAACGAACATTCTTGATGTTCGTGTCCTATGTGTGTAAAAAGCCGAATATGTTCTTCCCCTGAGGGACATTGGTGCCGACGTCTGTTTTAACACCAGAAAAATAAATAAAAAAGTGGTCAAACAACAAAAACGCACGATGAGAACAACGCATTGTTACGCTCTTGGTTTCTGTAACCTTCCCTTCTATCTTCCCCCCGCGTCAAGAAATATTTTTGAAAAATATTCAAAAATATGTTAAAATGCACATTCTTTATACTTTGTTTTCTTTGGTTCTACTCAGTTGTATACTCGTATGTGATTACTGACTGCAACGCTCTCTGATGTTTTTTAAAACTATTAGAAAGCTTTTCTTTTCTGCGTTTATGGGGATATTAGGACCTCTAAGGACTACATCAGCTAAAGTACTGTTTACTATCCTTAACTGGCTACCACCAAACATGTTGGCGATGCTAACGCGAAAAGTATAGAAATTGTGATTATGCAAAACTCTTGGATGTATTTGCTACGAATATACATATCCATTATACGATAACTGAACTGAACAACGGATTATCTCATCCAAGTATGCACTGAACGGTCAAGATCATGTGACAAAGTTGGATGAATCTTTACAGAATCACTGTATCTTAGATTGTCGCTTGCACTACCTAATTACTGTAGTCATAACAGTATACCGAAAATGTGGCTATAACACAACAAATCATGCGTTAAACATGACCCGATTCCATCTTAAGAACGTCATAGCAGTAAATCGGGAAACTGGCTTCTGATTGCTCACGCCTGTTGACTGTGAAGTTGTAAAGTCGAAGAAGAAGAATAGACCACAGGAAATATTCTCTGCCATTCCCCGGCGTTCGGGAACTTATGGAGTAGGAAATTGTCATAAAACTCTCCGAATGTAATTTTGGTGTTACGACAGGACTTTATAGGATCCCAGTATGCTATGCCCATTGAGGCAGCTGCCTATAGGTTGCTAACCTAACTCCTATAAATCTTTTCAAATCAAAAATCAAATCGTGGAAGACTACTCACAAATTTTAATGGATGTAAATAATAAGAATTTTATTCACTAGCCCAAAATATTTGATTATAACTCGAGTGGAAACTGAGAATTTTGAAATTTCCGAAGTCGCAAAAATCTTTTTATAATGCGTCGCCATTCCCAATTAAGAAGTAATTGAGTTACAACAGGAGTTATCCAAAGAGGGAAATGTGATGCGTTCTCAGGATCTGCCAGTGTCATTACGAGGACTGTTAAAACAAAAAATTTTTTTTTATTTGGACACAGATGAACAAAAATCATTCGAAAAACTAACCCACCTGTTTTAAAATTTTAATAAAGATGTAAAACTACAAGTAGATTCTAGATTCTAAAAATCAATGAAAACGAATTCATAGTTGCAAAATTTGGCCCCTAAGTTGCCAGCTTGAAGTAATACGTGCAATACCAGTTTGACAACGGACAACCCGACACGTATTGGGTTGCCATAAATAGTAGTCACATTGGAGAGTTTTTTTTTTAAATAATTTCTGTACTGTGTACTGGAAACACTGCAACACAAAAGCAAATTGAACAATTTATATGTGTGTAATCGTTACTAAATTTCGTTTCTATAATTTTTTAACACATATGGTATAAAAAGAAAACTGTTTTCATTAATATTATGTAAAAAGACTTCATAATGTTATTAACAGTTGAAAATTCCAAAATACATAAAATTTTTCATAAAAGTAAAGAAAAATAAGAATGTAACTTGAATAACTTTGCATAACTCATAAAATATTTAAACTTAATTAATTCTCATAAAGAATTTAAAGTATTTCTTATAAATATTTAATGAAAATATTATTTTTCTTTAAAGAACAACAACAACGAACAACGAACTTAGAATGCTCAAAAGGATATTTAAATAAAAAAAGCCAGAACAACAAACAATAATAATTTGAGGTGTTTTTTATATTTTTAATAATTTTTTATAGAATTATTTGGAAATGAATTCTTGGCGTCAATGGAAAACAAGAAATTCAAATATTTATTCTAATTAAATATTTGACTAATCCACTTCGATAAGTCCGTGTACATCAGGGATTGCCATTTCATAGCACACATGTCAACGGAGGTTTCCACTCAAAAAATATTTTATGTTAAATAATCATTTTTTAAAAAATTCAAAGTCTTATATATTCTTAAAACACATTTTGATTGTTTTAATAGTCAGGTAAATAATTTAGATTATATAGAAAGCGATCAACTTTTCCAAAAAATTAAAAGGTTGGTTATTAGTAGGAGAGGAAATTTGATGTTCTCTCAATTTGACTTTATGTTAATATACAGATCCTGTTTGATATTGTTCAAGGTTGTTTGCTAACTTGAATTGGACTAATCTATAATTGACCTAAATTTGTATGGTGTATCAAGGCAGGGAAAGGTTGGTAGTGGTAGCGGCTGCGGCTTTTTACTATAGAATCTAATTTTCTCCAAGAAGAAGCTGTTATTCCTCTTTGTAGGAGAAATCTAGGCCAGTAGCTTCTCATAATCAATAACACATGATGCCCCATAATATAGGTTATACTTGTGAAAACTTTCATTTCTTAAAAATTTGTTATAAACACGGATACATTTTTGTAAGCATAGCATCTTTCCAAATTCTATATTACTGCCACTATAACTCTGCTTTCCAATTAATTTTGGGAACGGAATCAGACATTGAAAAATTAGGTAAGTTGGAGACATTTATTGCCACGAAAGAACTAGATGACGGCTGACATTCAAGCTATATTCTGGAACTTTAAAAACCACAAAAATTAAAAAAAAATTCAACACCAAACTGCGTTTAATTGTTTTTTGCAAGAAAATCGTATTTCGAAAATTCCAAAATCAATTTGTATAGCAAAAAATACTATCCATCCATTAATTTACTTATGTATTAAGAATTAAAGTGTTATTACATCACACAAATAATCATAAAGGTAGTTCGAAAGTGATTAACAAGCAAGTTATACGTCTCAGTATCATCTGTCTGAGTTTCGTAAGTGCCGTCAAAACAAATGGCAAATAAATAAATAAAAAAATAGAAAAAAATAAAGTTCCTATCTACCAATTTCCGATTCTCTACCGATTTCTATTCAGTGTGCACAAAGAAGACTCATCATATGTGTAAAAGATCTTTTGAGGAACTCTGAAGCGATCCTTTAAAAATATTCCAACAGCGGGGTTGCATCAATGTTTTCCAGGTATGCAGTCACTGACGCATTTTTTAAATGCATTTGTAGTAGGATTTTCATCCTTTTTATGCATTATTTCAATTTGTTTCTATTTAATTGCCATTGTTTTCGAGCTCATCGAAGTGTTGTTTTGGTAGCTTGATGTTGTCATTGAAATTGGCGATGATGATGATGGTACATAACACAATTTATTCTCAGTGTTGTGATATTTTTTACACTTCTTCATCACTTTTACTTACTTACTTAATTGGCCATAACAACCCGTTTATCGGATTTCGACCTGCTTCGTGCGCGTCTACGCCAGTTGGTCACACCAATCGATGACAGGGTTTCATCGATTTGGTCCTTCCAACGGATGCAAAGTCGTCCTCTTCGCCGACTTCCGCAGATTCCCGCATCAAATACCCGCCTCGCCGGAGCATCCTCCTCCATTCGAACGACATGGCCGAGCCAGCAGCTCATGCAGCTCACTGTTGTATCGGATACGGAAATCATCGCCAACTCGCACTGGACCGAAGATCTTGCGTAGTACTTTTCTATCGAACACTCTCAAGGCCGCTGCATCTGTACTTAATAGGGTCCATGCCTCTGCGCCATAAAGAAGCACGGGTAGGATGAGTGTCTTGTAGAGTGTTAGTTTTGTCGTACGAGAGAGGTCTCTGCTACTCAATTGCCTATTGAGACCATAGTAGCACCTGTTGGCAAGAGTGATCCTGCGCTTGATCTCCAGACTGACATCATTTCTGGTGGTAACGGCGGAGCCAAGATAGATGAATTCCTTGACCGTATCAAAAGTACAGTTATCGGCCGTAATCTGAGAATCAATACGCCGCGCGTCTCGACTCGTCGATAACATATACTTTGTTTTGCCCTCATTTACTGTCAACCACATCTTAGTAGACTCGCGTTCAATAGCACTAAAGGCAGCAGTAACATCTCGCTTCGTACGCCCTATGATGTCAATGTCTTCAGCGTACGCAAGCAACTGGACACTTTTTTGAAAAATAGTGCCACTGCGATGCACTCCTGACTTTCGCAGAACACTCTCCATGACGAAGTTGAAGAGGTCGCATATTAAGGGGTCGCCTTGTCTGAAACCTCGCACGGTATCAAAAGGCTCGGAGAGGTCCATTCCTACCTTGACGGAGCTACAGGAATTGTTCAACGTCATTCTGCATAGCCTTATCAGCTTCGCAGGTATACCGAGCTCAGCCATTGCGGCAAAAACACGATCCCTTATGGGACTATCAAAGGCAGCGTTTTAGTCGACAGAAAGATGGTGTGTGTCGACTTGTTTCTCGTGGGTCTTTTCCAGGATTTGGCGTAGCGTGAAGATCTGGTCGATGGTGGACTTGCCAGGTCTGAAGCCACATTGATAAGGTCCAATCAGTGTTTTGACGAGTGGCTTCAGTCGTTCACACAATACGCCTGCAAGAACCTTATATGCGATGGGGTGAAGGCTTATACCCCTATAGTTGGCGCATATAGTAGGGTCTCCCTTTTTCAGGACAGGACAGAGGACAGAGGTTCCAATCGTTGGGCATACTTTCCTCTAGCCATATTTTGTAAATAAGCTGGTGCATGCGCCCTACCAACTCATTACATCCGGTCTTAAACAATATAGCTTGGAGGCCATCAGGACCTGTCGCTTTATTGTTTTTAAGGCGCGTAATCGCAACTTTGACCTCTTCATGGCTAGGCGGCGGGTTCGGAACATCATCTCTAAAGGCGGCATTGTTGTCGTCATCACCTTGTAACAGAATAGAGAAGTGTTTCCTCCACAACCTCAGCACCCCTTGCGAATCTGTTATCAGGTTTCCGTTCTCATCTTTGCAGGAGGACGCTCCGGGCTTAAAACCTTCGGTTAGACGCTTAACCTTTTGATAAAATTTTCGAGCATCATTCCTGCATTTATACATCTCCACTTCCTCGCGCTCACGCCTTTCCTGCTCCCTCTTCTTGCGTCTGAAAAGGCGTCTCTCATCCCTTCTCCTCTCTCTATAGTTCACGACAATGGCTCGCGTTGCGGCTGACTGCAGCGTTTTCTTGTATGCGGCGTTTTTCGCTGCAGCAGCCTCGCGACACTCCTCGTCGTACCATTGATTTCGTTGGGGTGGGCGGTCGAAACCAAGGACTGTTTCCGCAGTAGTGAGCAAAGAGTGGGAAATATTGGCCCACAATCCACCAATGTCGCTGAGATTGCAGTTGTCCTTTGTGATCGCAGCTTCTTGACGTCCGGCTTTCGCAATTCGTCCATACTAGAGCGCGCAGACCTCGAGGCGCTAATGCGCAATCGGAACTTGGCTGCGACAAGATAGTGGTCCAAGTCGATGTTTGGACCTCTGAATGTGCGCACATCTAGTACACTGGATACGTGCCTTCCGTCTATCACAATATGATCGATCTGGTTAGATGTTGAGCGATCAGGGGACATCCCCGATCAGCCTCATACCATTGGAGGTAGTGTTTGCGTGAAGGCTGAACTGTCAGACTGTGGGGCCAAAGATACCTTCCCGCCCGACCTTTGCATTAAAATCCCCGAGGACGATTTTGGCGTCATGGGCCGGGCACTTATCGTATACGTCCTCGAGTTTAGCATAGAAGGCATCCTTAACCACATCGTCCTTTTCTTCCGTCGGGGCGTGAGCACATATTAGGCTGATGTTGTAAAATTTTGCCTTGATGCGGATTGTGACTATTCTTTCGTTCACAGGTGTGAACCCAGAGACAAGGTGACGAAGTCTCTTATTAACCACAAATCCGCATCCAAATTCGTGCTTGTTTTCATGACAGCTGTAGTATACATCGCAAGATGCACGCCTTTTGCATCCTTGTCCTGTCCATCGCATTTCCTGAATGGCAGTGATGTCAGTCCTACATTTAATGAGGGCATCCACCAGCTGGGCGGAAGCGCCTACCCTGTAAAGGGTGCGGACGTTCCATGTGCCAATACGTAAATCATAGTCCTTTATACGTTTGCCGTGGTCGTCAACTTTTGAGGGGATCTTTTCATAGGATTCTGTCTTGGTTTTCATTGGATATTTGTTTTTACGTCGTGGGTTCCAAGCCCTACGCACAACCCAAATTTAACGTCCAGGGGATTGGACATTCACTACATGCATTAGTTAACATCTAGCGGGTGCTAGAATGTCATCCAGGAGGAGCCACGATGAGGCTGCGTGTCAACTTGAATACAGCAAGACAATGATCGTCCTGGTGGTCGCCACGTTGACAACAATCAGAATCTTTACCTTGTTTGCATGCATCCCTCCCTCCCAATTCATCACTTTTACAACCACTTATTGGAGACCACATCGACGGAGGTAAGTAAATTTAAAAAAATTGTTAAATTGTCACCAACATAGGCTTTGTATCAGGAGATAAATCGGGAAGCCTTTATTGAGAGATAGATCTGTTGGAATATTTTTACCACACCATAATCAATAACATCAGGTATCCCGATTCGCCCTGTAGGACTATAAGTTGATTGCCCACTAAAAGCCATCATAACGCTCACTTTGGAAACAGGTTTAAGTAAATTTAGAGCTTTAGCAGTTAATAGGCGCGAACCCCAGTAAGTAATTGGCGTTATAGTCACCTCCTTCCAGGAAACGGTGCACAAATGAATCAGAAAATTTGCAGTACTGATTCTTTTCGTTTGATAATGGAATAAAAGAAGTAAACCGAATAAACCCCAAGCCTGAAGAAAGTTTTCGTGAGAAGCATAAATAGTGTTTGTGCCATGAATTAATAAATATTGCATATCCTCGATATGATATACCTCGAGAGCAAAACCCCTGAACTTAAAATCATTCATATTAATGCTGGTAAAAAGTCACAAAATAATGACAACTATGTCATTGCCGCAGTATTGACGACATAAATCTCTATGTGAGGCAAATTAATAATGACTTGGCCAAAGTAAATATCTGGGCGTATGCTAATGGACTTTGTATTAATCCTTCGAAATCTAAATGTATTTTTCTTTCGAAACAGAGAAAAAAATTGAGAATGTTAGGATACATTTCAAAGGAGATAACATTGATTTCTAATTTAAGGATCGTATTCAAAAATAGACTTGCATGGTCAAATCATATTAATTATGTTGTGGGTAAAGTCTTCAACATGTTGCATCATGATTTTACACCTTTTTCTATACGTTTACCCGACTCCATCTTTTCCATATGGTTGTGAAATGTTTGCAAATTGTGATAGTACTGGCCAACGTAAACTTATAGTAAACTTCGCGATCATATTTCGATGTATTCGTATCAGATTTTTCTTACATCAGTTACATCATTAAAGGAGCTCCTCGATGTTAAATGAGTATCTCTTATTAAAATTACATTAATTTGTTCATCCTTTAAGCTGTTGAATGGTTCCCACCACTTTGATATAATTTTTTTAAATTTTGTGACATACTTTATTGTAATGCTATAGAATTGAGAATCAATTAATTGTAGCTTTTAATAGGACCAACATTGGATAAGCACTGATTGTTTGTGTTGTTCCTCTGTCATGCCTTTGTGACTTAATACTTATGTACTGTAACTTAAATTTTGGGTGAAATTTATATTTTTTAGCTTAATGTCGCCTGGTTCTAGTCCTACTTGAAATAGGGATCGAGAGACTGGTTCTCTATACCGAAAAATTATTAAATTGTTGCCCTTGTTTTTAATTTCTTCGGGGCTAATGTACTAATCGAGTCTTTTAACAACAATCTGGAAACCTTTACAGGTTTTGAGATAGTAAATGTAATTATTTTCCACCTTTTCAAAGTCCGTTACCATGTAAAAACCTGACTCGTTATTTACGTTTTTTGTTTTTGTTCCACTTATGCAACCGATTTTGGAAATTCGGGCTACAGACCAAAGCACCTTTAGACCCTTTTGATGTTGATGTGACCAATGATTTTTAGTTTCGCTTACACTTATCTAGAGTTACATACATACATACCTACTTGTTTTTTTAAGTTTAAAATAATTTTTTTTTTTGAGGAGCTGAATCAGTATTACTCGACGATATGGTCACAATAGTTGTATTCCTAGCAGCTACCAGCAGTAAACATCTATTTCATATATTGGAGCTTTAAATCGACAATTCCAGAAAGCCACTACATCATCAAGCACTGTGCGGTTTGTTGTGATGTTTGACCCAGCAAATTTTTAAATACATATACATGCTTACTTACACGTATTAAAATGCAGTTTTTATTGTATTTTTAACTTACATATTTAAATTTATCCCTTCATGCTCATTGTAAAAATTTTCAGCAAAATACTTCCTTCAAATTGTCAGTTATGTCTGATTCAGACATACCAATTCTACCATTCGTAACATAATCGAACATATGACGGATAGATATATTGGTTGCATTATTTTGCACTCTACACTTTCACTGTCTTAACCCTATGCATTTTCAAGTTAACATAACTAGCACTATCAGAAAAAAAGCCTTGAGAAAGTTTTGGAAACAATAAGAAATTCCCTCAACATGCTCGTGTTCAACTGAGGACGAAATTTGTGAAAGGTTCTATACTGAAACTACAACACGTCATGAGAATGTTAGATATATGGTACGATTGCCATTCAAGAAAGGATATCACGAAAAAATCTTTCTAGGATCGTCTAAATTTGTTGTTTTGGCCCAATATTCCAGAATGGAAAAAACATTGCTAAAAGATCCCGAACTTCACGCTGAATATAATTCTGTTTTAAGCGAATATTTGGCTGAAGAAACTTTCGATCATGACATTATATCTCAGGGCAAATATAACTCGTTTTACTTACCGAACCACGCTGTAGTACGCCCAGACCATAAGACTACACAGGTACGAGTTGTATTTAATTTAACAAAGTCTAATTTTTCTCTTAACGATGTTTTGAACACAGGCCGTACTCTACCAAGTGACTTGATAACTATCATTCTAAATTGAAGAAAATACAAATTTGTATTCAGGGGCGATACACAGAAAATGTATCGTCAGATTCTCGTACATTCCGAAGACAGATCTTATCAGGAGATTCTATGTCAACCCCAACAGAATGAATAAAAGATTAAAAATGGTAACCTTTGACTTAAATTGCTCTAATTATTGTCTAATTATATATACGCAACCTTCTTCAACTGTCAAATGATTCTGAACCTGAATATCCAAAAGCTCCATCCATTTCAAGTAAGGAAAGTTATGTCGATGACATTCTTTCTGGAGGGTTTTCCTCAACTCAGCTCATACAAGTCTGAAATCTGAAAGCACTGCCTCTGAAAACGATCACTTCAAATAACACTGAACTACTCTCCTATATATCAAAGGAAGATCTTTATGACTTAGATTTTCTCCGCAAGCACGACTAATTCTCTTGGTATAAAATGGAATACTCTCACGGACACATTTTCCAACACTTTCGCACTAGTTGAACAAACATCGAAAATAACTGAAAGACAAATTCTCTTGTCTGTTGCAAAACATTTCGATCCAGCTGGATGGCTTGCACCTTTAATCATAAGGGCAAAAATACTCATGCAACAGAGGTGGTTAAAAGGATTAGAATCGGATAAAGATATTTCACCAGAATCCCTTCAGGATCTGTCTCACATAGAGGAAATTTCAATCCCTCGGTATATCAAATATATGCCTGAAGATATAATTCAAATTCATGGATTTGCTGATGCCTCCAAATCAGCGTATTGTGCTACAGTGCATGTTAGGTGTCAGACACATAACACATTTTGAAGTTTGTTACTAGCCAAACAAAGTAGCTCCCATTCAAACAGTAAGTCTCACACGATTGGAACTTAATGGAGCCGATTTCTTTAACTCGGAAATACATTTATGGGCTGACTCATCAATAGTTCTAGGATGGCTACCAAAACCTCCTTCATCTTGGGCGACCTATGTAGCTAACAGAATTGCTCAAACTCATTGCTTAATTCCAGATTCTAAACGGCAACATGTGTCAACAGGCGATAATCCAGCAAATCTTGGAACTCGCGGCATGGATCACCATGGTTAAACAAACTCTCATCTGAGTAGTCTAAACGAAACCCGTTGAAAATACTCCAAACCTCTAATGAGGTTCAGACACCGCACACAGAAGTTCGGAATGATGACATTGTAACTAGATCCTCGTCATACAATTTCATTAAATTTAAAGCAATATAAATCCTTGTATATAACATATCTAACAAAAGTGCTCTCAAAACCCTAAACCCATTCCTTGATAAGAATTCACTTCTTAGAATAAATGGCAGATTATCTCTATCTTCCCTACCATATAATGAACGTTTTACCTGGTAACTCCCGATTTTGCCAGCTTTATCTGAACCATTTACATTATTTCCTATCTCACGCTGAATGTAGTCAAATGTGTCGGATGGTACAAACTGAATTCTTTATCTTTTGTCTCAAACCCAGACTTAAGAAAATAATACGAAGTTACAAAACTTGAATTATTCACAGAAAACCGCCTTGTTCTCAGATAATGGAACCACTACCCCGAGAGAGATATATTCTTTTACCTCCATTTCAAGTCACAGGTATTGACTTTGCTGGTCCATTAGACATCTAAATCTCAGTATTACGAAATTCAAAAACTACAAAGGCATATGTTAGGGTTTTCGTTTGTTTCAGCACGAAAGCTATCCATTTAGAACTATGCTCAGACCTGTCTGCGTTAGCATTCAAAGCCGCATTCTCTGGTTTCGTTGGGAGACGTGGAATTCTCTAAAGTGTAGTAACTGACAATGGTTGAAATTTTCTCGGAGCTAGTAGAGCACTCAAACGTGAATTTAATATGTTTGTAAAAATAGCAGCCTACAATATAGAAATACAGAACATATGGCTTTGAATGGAAATTTATTCTCCCTCATGCTCCACACGTACATAGGTGGCTTATTGGAAGTTGCCGTAAAAAGGTTCAAATTTCATATGAAGCGAATTGCTGGTGCTAAAAAATTTACGTTTGTAGAATTTTCTACAGTTCTAGCTCGCATAAAAAGAATTATGAATTCTCGTCCATTATCTGCACGGTCATTTTTCGTAAGAGTTTCTAAAGGTTTTCCCAGAACAGAATTGTCAGGCAATGTCTGTAATTAACTGATGGGAAAAGCTAAAAGCACTTCACCACCAATTCGGAATTCGGTGGAAAGAAGATTATTTAAAGACACTCCAGAAGCGATATAAATGGAGATTCTCAGTTGCTACTATACATGTAGGAGATCACGTAGTTGTAATGAATGATTTACAACCCCCCCAACGAATGGCGATTGGGAAGAAACCCAGAACCGGATAGGAATGTGCGTAAAGCAGATATTCGCACATCGTCGGGATTTATCAATAGACCTATAGTTAAACTATGTCGCATCCCATTTCTAAATGATGAAAATTCTTATTAAAAATAAATTCTAAACCACCTTCAAATTCTCAATAGATTCGCTTTTTTTTCTCATAATAATAATATTTAATATTTTCTAATATGACTCAATTTCTTACTAATTTCAGCTTGAAAAATTTATAATTTTTCTCTTAGAACTTAGCAATTCTTATCAATTCTAATAGAAGTCATGTAGCATAGGTCGTTACACAAGATCCGGATAAAATCTATCGGAATGAGTGAACTATTGTGGTTTTGCCGCCAGTTCCTTAAAATGTCTGTCAATAAAAAGCAGGAAATATTCGATAGACATCGGTACTGCAAAAACCGCAGGTGCGACAAGTTCTAGCATACTTTACTCCATCCAACCCCAGAAAGGGCTAAAGAAAATATAAGGATTCTTAAAGGAGAATCAACGACCACCATCGACTTTGTCCCCCACGCCAAAAGCATTGTCGAAGCAATTAAATCTTTGGTACAAGTACTTTCAACTACACCTCCAGGCCAGAGGTCATCTTGTGTTTAAACCCATATGTTTTAACTAGGTTTAAGCACTAAAATTATTTAATAAAAAATTTTGTTTTTATCTAATAATTTTTATGTTTAATAACATAAGTGGTTTATAATCATTCCTTTCCCATTTGTTTACTTAACTTCCATAAACAAAGGGAATGTCTCCATATTCTACCGTTACTGTTAAATCTATTTTTTCTAACAAGAAAAGAACTTTGGTGGAACATAAAATTGCATACAAACTGCATGCACTGATTTTCTTACATTTGTATCAGCAACAATTAATTATCTATTTACAATCTTCAAATCGTGCTTAAACATATTTAATTTACTTTTATTAAAACGAAATAAAATAAAACGTCTACATTTAAAAATCGATATAAAAATCAAAAGAAGAAAAATTATTATACTTACCTAAACAAAGTGTTGTACACTGGGGTCACGTTTAATGCGGATTTTTTTATGCGATTTTAAATGATTTTTTTTTAGATTTTTTATAGGTTTTAAAATGTTATGATAATTTTAAATTTATGCATCATTTTTAAATTAAACCAAGTTTGCACCACTGATATAATCATTATGGTGCAATTTGTTGCAGGACACTGACCAGTGAAATAATTGATTTAGCTCATCACATTGGAGGAGATGGATTTGACGCGCTGAAGCAGGATGATGTAGAAGAACTGTTAGCTGACAAGCCCTTAGCCGATATCGACGTTAGTTTATGAGAAAAACATGGGTAGTGAAGAGAGTGATTCCAAAGAAAGTGTTATAACATTTAATTCAAAATAAATTGGTGATATCCTCAACAAAGTTAATGAAAAATCTTATTCTTAGTGTGGACCCAGATACCGAAAGAGCACTGAAGATTAAACGCGTATACTAATCTATTTTCCGGACATAATGAGTTGCATAGGCAACTTAAAAACTCAAAGTCACGAAGTTTAATAACTGACTACATATCCTGCAATATAAAGTCGCCGTAGTCTAGTAGGTAGTGCGTTGGCTTATTACACGTAAAGGCAGTGTTCGAGCTCCAGGCCAGACATCAAAACAAAATACAAAAAGTATTTCTCCGGCAACTTCCTCTCAGCAGATTTCTGGCAAAAACTCTGAGAGTAAATAAAATTTGCATGAAAAGTTTCTCAAAAAGCTGTCGTTCGGAGTCGACTTTAAACTGTAGGTCCCACCACTCATGTATAAAATTAACACACACAACACAAGTGCTGTGAGAAACTAGGTCGTAATCCTGCCTGAAGGGTTGTAATGACCAATTATGTATGTATGTATGTAACTATAATCGTTGGGTGAAGGAAAAATAAAGAATTAGGATTATTTCGATTTCTTGAGATATGTGGTCGGGAGAGTGTAGACCCAGCCTATCCAACACTCTGGTTCAAGTCAATTAAGCAAAATAGTCTGTTGAGGTCTACTTATGTCGTAAAGCTGATACTTACTCATTTCTGAAAAATTACTTCGTCGATTGCGCGAATGGAATGTTATAAACTATATCACTACTAGTAATGAGATCAAAATTTGATGCGGCACACGTTTTACGCTTTATTAGCAGTCAAGATGAATTGCGATCTTTATATGAAGTGAAGGGTATTTCGTGCGGCCCTTGAGATATTTAAGTTAGCAACATTTGGTAATATAAATGTGTAGTTCTTTATCAGTTATGGCACTAAAATTTTATTTATGTTGTTAATAGTTGTGTTTCATCATCCATGTTAAGTAACAATTTTCATATGGACACATAGGTTGTAGTCGATAGCTTGCAGCCTTGTACTCTAATAGCTGCTGGATTCTTATAACTTTTTATCTGTAGTATTCAGGGACAATTTCTGAAAGGTTGCCGATGTGGTGTAAGGAGCCATAGCTTTCTTATAAAGAACCAATACAATTAATATACAGATACACGAATGGTATGTAAATGAATGAAGAAATTTATTTCAGATTTTTCGTTTTTTTTTAGAGTAAAAAATAAACAAATGAAATGCAAAAGAAAATACGAGACGACAGTCTGTTACCATCACCATTAATGGTTGCAAACCCAATAAAAGCTTTTCACATATCTTCGGTAGTAGAAATGTACACTGCTTTGTGTAGTCAATACTAAACTAGAAATGCTGTTCCTTGAATGAAACTAAAAGTCATATTAGAAGATGACAAAGCGTTAAATATTTAGGGTGGCCCATATGGAACTTAAAACAAAAATAAAATAGAAAAATAAATAAATTTTAACAGAATTAATTTTAATAAAGTTAGCTGCTACTAAAATTCGGACTGTCCAAAGAGCAGTAAATGGAAAGGGGTAACCCATTTACTGCGTATGGATCCGGTTACTCTCTTGTTTTGGAATGTCTATAAATTATTTTGGTGCACATATCTCTTCTTTTTGATTGATGTGTCTTCTTCGATATCCAACACATGCGTCTATATCTACTGTTTTTGTGTTTATATACTACTATAAACATTTAAATGTGTATATGTGTGCTATATTTGCGTTTCTAAAGGAAGCTTGCAGTGATGTTTCATCTTGTATGCCACATAAATTCGTATATTTTTGCATTCTCAGAGGATTGTGCAAATGTGTCTGCTTTCGTTATAAGCTCATATGCATAGTTGGAACGTTTTTATGTTGATACTATGCATTGCCACTGTATGGCATTTCGGAATAAATTTCTTTCCGTTCGGTACAACATTCCTAAAACGTTAGATACAGTGGAGTGTGGTTTTAGTGCCTCACCCATGAGAAAATTAGTTTTTATAATATATTCACAACCAACTACACAAACTAAGTCTATTCATATTTATTTTTGACCCTACAGATATGAAGTCATATCGTTAACGTCATATGTAATAAGTTTTGTGTTCATTAAAGGAGTTTTAATTTTTCTTTTTAATCGCACTTTGTTGTTCCAGCTGGTAGAGTTTATCATCTCGCAAGAATTTATTTTAAAAATCGTCTTCCTTAAAAATAGAACTGAAAACTTAAATTATCATAAAATAATCACCGGATTTTCGGGATATCTCAAATCCCGGTATTTCTCAAAACAATAAAATCTGTTAATAGAGCTAATAATTTAGATATTCAACTTTCTAAAGAAGTAGTTTAGTTTGTATCAGGAGTTGGTAGAGGTGAGTGGTAACAACTTCTATATAGCCGTCTTGAAACCATTTTACCCACAAATGTAGATTGCGAAAGATTACAAATAGTCTTCTTAAAGGGTACTAATTCGTTTTTTCACTAATATATTTATGTATGTTTGTATATAGATATAGATGAATTACTTAAACTTTTATAAATTTAGGCTTTTTTGTTTATTTTTGTTTTGTTTTTTATGTTACGTCCATGTGATTGTGTGCGTATTTCGGGATTTTTGTATCCCGAATTACCTCGAAAAATCTCGATATTTCTGGATCGGGATTCCAAAGGTACGTTTTCAATTTTTACCTAGAAATGGTTATTTCCTGTGGAATTGTTTAAATCCTTTATTTATTTCAACTAAATTGAATTGATATTATTGATAATGTATTATTAGGGGTTTTATTCCCAGAACTATTTTTTTTTCTGGGATACAATATGTCTACATAATATGTTAGTATGCTATGCAGATAGTTTTATTATTTAATAAAATCTTAATACTTATTCAGTAAAGATATGTATACATATGTAACGTATAATCAATATAGAAAACAACTTTAAAATAAAAATTAACAAAAATAATTCAATATTTTTCTTTTTAAAATGTTTTCAAAAACAATTTAGGGATTTATGGTTTCATCCGATAAAAGGTCTTTTATTTTGGTTACGACACAAATTTTCAATATTTGCGGTCACTTATCCACAAGCTTTGCATAAGTACATTACTTTTTTAATCGTTGAGCTCTTTGAGTTTGCATTATAAGTTAAATTTCCTCATTTAAAGTATCCTCAAAAGTTAATTTTTTTTGCTATTCGAATTGGCGAATATCATCATTAATTGAAACCTGATTATCAATTTCATTTTCCACATGAAGAGACGAACTAAATAATTGGCACAGAAATCTCAATTCACTTTTAGACCGATTTAAGGAAATATTTAAAACTAATTTTAAATAAGTATTTTAACCAGATAGATTGATGAATTGCCTATAAAAAACAATCAAATTAATTTTAACATTTTTATGTCATTATTTGTTAAATATAAAAAATACTTGATTTCACTGGCACATTTCATTAAAAATTAAAAAAATATTTGATAAATAATAAAAAAAAATTTAGGCATAGAATTCATCAACTTTTTGTGAGATCTGGTCCGATATTTTCAATTCTTCAATTATTGGCAGCTTTTTCACTCGTGTATCAAAATCTTGCCGTCAATGTTCTATCGGGCTGAGGTTGGGCGATTGTGGTGTGTACCTGCGTAACATTGTACGCAAGCTACATACGTGGAATATGAGCTAAATGTTTTGTGTTATCGTCATGTTAAAAGGTGAAGGAAGGCGGACCTGGACCTTTTTTTCTTTATGGATATTCAAATACTGAAATTTGTCCATTATTTCCGTAATGAAAACTAATGCATCAACCCCTGCAGTGGACATACATCCCCACATGATTCCCCTCCAACACTATGTCTTACAGTAGAAGCAAGGTTTTGTTTTTCAAGCTCTGTATTGGGCTGTCTCTACACCATTAGACGGCTATAGGAGCGGAAAATATTGTACTTGCTTTCATCAGTGAATCGCACTTGGTCTCAAAGCACAGGCGGCTTACGTAAGTAGTACTTATCATATTCAAAATGTTTCTTTTGATTCACTGATAGAACAAAAGGATTACGTTTAGCAGCACGACAATTGGAATTAACCTTGTGTAGCATTTTTCTGACCGTTATCTGACGAACAGCTTTTCCAATCGCTTCCATAATCTCCGCAGCGATCTGAATTACGGTTATATTTCGATACACCTTTACCTTTTTTATTATCTGTCTATATTGACTGGTACTTAAAGTTCCTGGGCGGCCTGAATATTTAACAGTTTCAAATGTTGAGGCTCTTTTTATACTCCGAATTATATAACGAGTTCTTTCCATCATCATAAGACACTGTTGATTCCTTTCTTTTGTTAGCCATTTTTAAAAAAATTTCTAGATATTTTAAAAATTTTGTCAAACTAACTTTTACAGTTAAAAATACGAAAACTTTTTTTCAAGAAGAAGGTGAAATTGTGTGAAAAATATTGGACAGATCGATAAAATTTTAAAAATTTGGTTAAGTTCAACCAATTTGGCTACATTTTGTTAATTTTTATTTTTAATGGAAATTTTATAAAAAAAATATAGGAGTGAATTAATTGAAATTTGTAGAAAATTAATCATTCTATTAATCCAATATATTTTTTTAATAACAAATCACTTTTATAACACCACTAAAACAGTTTTGAAGCTGACTATGCTTGAAGTACCAATAATTTAGTTCGTTACTGTATTTGCTAAAAAAAAAACTTTTGTAAAGGATTTCTTCATATGTTATAGAAGCGTATTCTGATGCCTTACGAATAATATTATTACCTGTTTTACAAAAATTTGGATCTTTGAAGAAATCAATTTCTATCTCTTCTTTCATCTATTTCCTGATGTAATGAGTTAAACCTTCTATCCCAAAAAGAAGCATATGATATAATTTCATAACACAAAGCAATCTCAATAGCATCAGCAGTTAATAAATTTGTGCTTCGTTTACTTTAGGTCTCCACCGCCAATTGAGTTGCTTGTAAAACTTGTGGTATGTCCTCTGAAAAAGGAATATTTTCTTATATTCAAATGTTACTAATTTCCAAGTCAATAAGGACTTTTTATTGACATATTTTAAAGAAGAAAATCTTCAATTCTTCAATTTCAATTCTTCAATTCTTCTTCATTTGATTTAGTTTCATAACACAAAGCAATCACAATAGCATCAGCAATTAAAAATTTGTGTTTCCACCGCCAATTGAGTTGGGGTATGTCTTCTGAAAAAGGAATATTTTCTTCTATTCAAATGTCATTTCCAAGTCAATAAGAACCTTTTATTGACTTATTTAAAAGAAGAAAATCTTCAATCATAGCATTGATTTCAATCATCATTTGAATCATAGATTGAATTCCAATTTTTTTTATAAAATCTACTACGGTTAATGTATGGCAAGATTTACACAGAAAAAACTTCAAGCAAATTATCTTTCTTCATCACATTTTGACCATCCGTAATTATGGCAACTATGCTCTTCTCAAACACCAAATTTTACTCTTTTAAACAAATTTCCATTAGAAATCTTAATTCAGCAGTTCCAAAGAAAACCTTCTCTAACAACGAAGAAAAGGTTTGTAGCTGGAACATTTTCTTTGAAAGAATTGTATTTTTTACATTCAGACATACAGATACGCTGCACCAGTTATTAAGAAAGATTTTTATTTACAATACTTTTGACAAAGCAGTTATAGAAATCAACGTAGCAATATATCGAATGTCATTTGTCACCACCACGTAACAAAACACAAAATATAGAAGCTATTCTTGTTATGTGAGCTTAATCGTGAGACGTAGTCATGATTAGGGGCCTACTATTTGCAGCAGTGTGCATAAATGCATAAGCATATTTCCTCGGACGAGATTTAATCAACAACTTAAACCTAGACTAACGTCAATGAACTGTTAAGCCAAATAATAACAGTTTTCCAGTATGAGAAGTCTGGAAAAAGCACATTTAATGTGAAATTCGCCTTGCTAAGTAAAAAACCAAAGAGATGTTTTATGGATCCCTGTATATTACTCTAGGCTACAGAATGAAATAGTTTATGGCAATGGCGATAAGACAAAAATCCTTGCCTCCAAAATTAATCTCCAACCAATAACTGCATCGAACATTTAAATTTAAATTAAGCACGTTTAAATTTCATTCAATTTTAAGGTTTGGTATGCATTCAGTTATAAGTGTATGTACCCTGCTATAGTTCGGTACAATTTAATTGCAAAATAATGTTTAGTTTAACTATTTTCAACTTTTCAAATATTTCTTCCAGTTTTATTTTATTTGGTTTTATCAATTTGTGTCAATATTTGCTGTGCTAAATGAAAGATTGTTTCACTTTATTGAACTAATTGAAGTATGATTTGATGCTAGTGTTAAAGCATTGTTCACATAAAATCCAATGGCATAAATTAATAAGAATTTAATAAAATGTAGTTGGCTATTCAGAAATCATTTTGTTGGATATATCCCACTGAGGTACAAAAGCAATAGCATTAAAGGCTTCATCTATAGTTGAGAAAAAAAACTGGACTTTCAGTATAAATGTTCTCGATAAACAGTGATGTTGTTTGGCAATAATTTTCAAAAAAAAGAATTTTTGGCCTTTCATAGATTTAATATTTCTAAAATTACTATAATTCTTCAGTCCGTCAAACGACACATCGAGATTTTGGTTAAAAAATGTTCAGTGGCTCAGACTATAATTGGACACGAGTTATGAAATTATTCAAATGCCGATTTTTCCACTTCAGTGGAATTATTAAAAAAAAAAATTTTAAATAGCAGTACCGACACACCCCTGTGCTTGAAAATTGGCTGAGTACTGTTAACCAAAAACTCAGCATTTGACTTACGCCAAACGTACTGTTCGTATGTAGACGTATGTAGTGGTCGCCGTGGTCTAGTAGGTGGTGTGTTGACTTATTAGACGTAAAGCCAGGGATCAAACTCCAGGTCATGCTTCAAAATGAATACAAAAAAGTATTTCTTCGGCGGCTTCCTCTCAGCAGATTTCTGGCAAAAACTCTGAGAGTAAATAAAACTGAAATGAAAAAGTTTCTCAAAAATCTGTCGCTCGTAATCGACTTTAAACTGTAGGTCCCCCACTCATGTATAGAATTAACACACACAACATAAGTGGTGTGAAAAACTAGATCGTAATCCTGACTGAAGCGTTGTAATGACATATTATGTATAGTCCTTACATATGAGAGTGTGATGTATACGGCGGGTCGGGTAGCAGCTCTCAGCCTAATGCAGTTTTGCTTTGCAAAATTAACTTGTCGTGTCTTGTGACCCAGTTGACGTTTTCAAAGTTGTTGATTATCTTCCAGGTTTTTCATTTCTCAGTATGAGAATTATGCGCCTCGACAAGCATTCAACGGGATTCGCGAGCACTTTTCTTTAAAGTACAAACACTAAATATAATACTTTCCACAAAACTTTATTTTCTGTTGCAAAATTCGCAATCATTAGCACGATGAAATGATGATGTTCACTGCTAAGTATGTTTGATAGATAAATATAAATAATAGATAGATAAATAAGAAATGAAAAAAAAAATTAAGACTCGTTCAAAATATATGCTTTGACATTTGTATCTTAACGCTCACTTCACCTGGTAAAAAATAGGGAACGACTATTATTCTCTTTTAATAACAACTATGGCAATTTTTCTCTAATATTATCAAACGAAGAGTTAAGCTCTACAGTAGAGGATGCACTTTAAGGGATATTTTTTGAGTGCGAGATTAACTCAAGTTTAAGTAAATCTCCAGTTAAATTTAATCTTACGTTAATTGAATTTGCATTTTTTGACTAGGAGTTTAAACCTTGTAGAGCTGCCACGCTTATAAGCAAAAAATTGGAACGTGTTTCACAAAAATTTGCTTGTGTATAGATCAAAACCAGCTAAATACTATTGATCATTAAGTAAAAACAATTTTTGAAAAATAATAAATAAATTAAGACTGTCTATTGTCAATGAGTGTTTCATATAATTCATAATCTCTTAAATATTTGTCTTCTTCGGCTTTCTCTCACTTAAAACCTCTTTTTAAATAAAATTTGTCAACTACTTCTGGTAAGTAACCTTAAGTAAGCTCAAAAACTGAATACGAAGATTAAAGTTAACTTAATCGTTAATCTCGCACTAAAAAATGGCTCTAAGAATGTTAGCACTTGTTTGATATTTTTTCAAATAAAATTTTGCGAAAAAATAAGGCAAACAGCACTTTTTCTAAATTTACTCGATCAATAGTCATAACCTATTAGTTCGAATAATATGTGAGGCTTATTCGGTTCAAAAATGTCTTGAATTTTTGTGAAAAGTTCAAAAGAACATTTTTTTCTTCAAATAAAACAACTTTTGAGGATTCGTTGAGTTCTACTCAACTAAATATACAACTCGGTAGATATTCGGGTATATTTTAACTGTCGCACTGTATTAGTAATAAGAATGCCGTATCGGTTGCAAGTTCTTTTTTGTTTTTTTTTGTTTGTATGCCGATTGTTCTGTTATTTGAGGATGATGGTGATATTAAAGGAAAAGAAGCAAAAACGAAACCTAGTCAGCCGTAAAATTAAAATGTTGGGAATTTTTAATCAATGGTATGGACATTCACATGTCGATGCAAATAATTTCTTTCGGGTAAACAAATCGTTTATGATAGTCTCCTTAATTAAAATAAAAGAATATTGAAGCAGAGTGTTCAAAATTTTGAAACAAGAATAAAGAAAGAAGATATGTAAAATTACATACATACCTACATACATACATAATTACTCATTACAACACTTCAGTCGGGATTACTACCTAGATTGTCACACCACTTATGTTGTGTGTGTTAATTTTATAGCTGAGCGGTGGGACCTACAATTTAAAGTCGATTCCGAACGACAGATTTTTGAGAAACTTTTCATGTCAATTTCATTTGCTCTAAGAGTTTTTACCAGAATCTGCTGAGAGGAAGTCACAGAAGAAATATTTTTTTATACTTTCGTTTTTATGTCTGACCTGGGGTTTGAACCCGTGCCTTACGTTTTATATGCCAACACACTGCCTAGTAGACTACTTCGATATGAGGGGTGTGGAAACAAAGGCAGCAATCTCCACTTTTTTCATGAAATGAGTTAATGATGCCATCTTGTTACATCTGTTGAATGCTTGCTATCAATAAATATGGCAGTGTCAAATTCGTTTTCATCTAATCAAAATATATGGTCATGTCTTCCCAGAAAGAAGTTTAGCTGCCAAAGTTCTGATCCACTTTTTAAAAATATTTACTTACTCGTCGTTCAATACCTTCATGGTATCGCAAACCGTGTAGCATGTAGCACAGGTGAACTTGAATAGATTTTCAAGTATTCTTGGCAGCGCCATCGGTCAAAATTTTTTAATTTGATCCATTGGTTATTTCGATTCTGGCAATACTTATGTCATTTTATTCTGTAACAAAATTCAATATATTATCTTCTCTAAACGTAATGAATCGATTTACGCTTGAGCAACGTTGGGATTTTTTGAAAACTGGGGCCAACGAGGAACTGCACGATGTGTAAACATCTTTTCGATTGAAGCTCATTGCCATCTTGGTGAATACGTTAATAAGCAAAATTCCCGTATTTGGGGCTCAGAAAACCCTCACATGGTCTTGCAGAAGCCAATGCACCCATTACGAATAACTGTTTGGTGCAGCTTGTGGAGCGGAGGCATCATTGGCCTTTGTTGTTTCCATTGGCGTTATGTCCAATGGAAACACCAATCTCACCATGATAATCGATTTTTTGCACCCGCATTTCATGGTATTGATGTGAACGATGTTTGGTTTCAACAGGATGGTGCAGCTTGCCACAATCGATTTATTGCGTCAAACGTTTGATGGCCGTTTAATTAGTCGAAGTGGAGATGCCAATTGGGCGCCAAGAAGCTGCGATTTGATACCGTTGGACTATTTTTTGTGGGGCGCCGTAAAAGAAAAGTATTTTGCCGACAAACCGGAGACGATTGAGCATTTGAAGGCCAACATTCGTGATGCCATTCAAGAGATACGACACATACACTCGAAAAAGTGTACGAAAATTGGTAGGATCGAATGATGTGCACAAAATTAAAGTTTTTGTATCTATTTTATTATTTTATTTTCATTTTATAATAAAACAAAATATTAAGTTAATAAAGAAAATATCGTGATGCCTCACAGTACAAGTGCAAGTACCCATAAGAGAAAAAACTGTAAATAAAAAAATTCAAGTGCGCAATTTATTAAAATGTTATACCCAATATAGTAGGATATCCCTTTAGATCAGTGGTCGGCCAAAGAGAACATGAATAAAATGTGACTGTAGTTGTGAGAAGCATGTGTACAACCCAAAGGAAAATTGTTAGAAATATTTACAAGTGTACTTAATAACATGCATATGTAGTGAAAAATATAGAAAAAATGTAAGCGCTAAGTATCCAAAGACAGGGTACTTACTTGACAAAAATTCTTCCTAAAATCGAGATCATTTCGCATTGGTATTAGTGAAACCTACTGAATTATTTCTTTGGGTGTATAATTGAAACCTGAAAAAAAGTGACATAAACCTTCTGGACTCCAGACATGTCCTGGAAGAGAAACACTGATTAAATGACGAAAGCGATGAATGTCTCCTACGTCTGTAAAATGACGTTTGGAAGTTGATGGGGCCTGCAGGCTCGGATCATACATTGAATGTACATATATAGCGGTTGTGCGGCCCGTACTCTCCTTCGGACGTTAGTGGGGGGCACACTTCAATACTACATGAAGCAGAACCGAATCACCCGGGTTTTATATGCGACTACATGACTCATATTCCTATGCGAACGAACATACAAGACTCATTTTCCCACACGGGAAGAATGGATTTCTGATCTTGTCATTAGTGACTGTGATATAAAGACCTTCACCGATTTCTCAAAAATGGAACGTGGAACTGGATCTGTGGCTTATTCCGATAAATTGGAACTGGACGGGACATACAGACTAGCGTATATTAGGCGGAGATTTTTGCTGTTTAACAAGCTATACATATTGTTCGAGCTTTTTTTCCTTTATTCAAACCTATTCAATATACATCAAATTAGTGAAAAACATCATATATTTTCATGTTGCACAACGAATAAATTCTGACCGTTTAAAACCTATGAGAAAGATATCAAACATTGGAAAATGGTTGCCACATGAATTGAATGATGGACAGATGGAAAAACTAAAAACCAGTTGTGAAATTTTGCTTCAAGACACGATAGAAAATTAATTACTATGTGTTGCATCGAATTATTACTGCCAATGAAAAATGGATTTATTTTCAGTCTTAACTGGAAAAAATCATGGGTTAATCTGGGTCAACCATCCACTTGGATTCGGTAGGAAGATAATGCTGTGTTTTTGGTAGATTCAGAAAGGTGTAGAGTGTATCACGAGCTCTTATTCGCCCTGTACTCACGTTAAAATATGAAACACGTATATTGGATTCCGATATGTGAGACAGATGTTCGCAGAGGCTACAAAAATAATGTATATTAGTTTAAAAAATTTTGTTATATACGGTTTATACTTTTAGAAACGCATGATTTTGGTAATATAAATTAAAATTTTATAGAAAATAACTTTTTTATTTATGACTAATAGTTTTCCATTTCAGTTTTTGTAAAATAAGATTAAATTCATAACAGATCTTTCAATATTAGCATTATGTCCTCTTCGTCCATTTTAATCTTTAAATAAAACCTGCAAGTAATTTGCAAATACATATATATCTGCTGTGAAGCTATCAAAAAATTAATGAAAAAAAATAATAGAGATTTGATAAGTTTTCAAAATATAACCTACGCAAACCTGATACACCAATACTCACGTCGGTCCCACAGATGAATTATTGGTAATACGCACGCACGTCTTGGTTTCACAAACTTTAAAACCACACAATTAAAGTTTGTTAAGAATGATGGAGCTCTTCGTTGAAGTGTGAAATCGTTAATACACATTTTCTCCTTCCGTCTGTTTCATCAATGGCATGTCTGCACAGCATTTCAATTCATACGAGGAAGTGGAAAATTGGATTTCTTTCAAACGACGAACAGTTTTATCGGCGTGGAATTCATAGATTGTCTGCAAGATAGAACAAATTTGTAGCCAGCAATGAATAACACTTTGAAGAAATTGTTTTTTACTTTCCACATTAAAATTTCACCGTAATATACGGGTACACCTTGCAATATATTTAATTTAGCCACTAGTTATTTACCATTTTTTATACTCTCAATTAACTTAATCTTAAACTCTTACATACCAGCGCCCAAATGCAACTATCTAACTCACGATTTTATTCTCGAATATTTATTACCTGCAATAAGATCACTCGAATAATTACGAATTATATTTTTCAAACGACAAAAATCCTTTAAAATGTCGCACTTGAACCTGAGAGTCTATAATTATGGAGAAATTAAATCATACATACTTCAGCTACCATACATACATACTTGTAAAGGGTGTTTTTTATAGAGGTATAAAACTTTAAGTTGGCATTACTTTTCAAAATGGCGACCGATTTAACAGCTGTCAAGTGATTTATTCTCAGTTTGGTTTGGTAATTCATCATGAATAGACTCACGCCTGAACAACGCTTCCAAATAGTGCAATTTTATTTCGAAAATAATGGTGCGGAAAACGTATCGCGCTCTACGTTCATTTTATCGTCGACAAAATCGTCCATTAGAGCAGTTAATTCAATTAACCATGGAACGTTTTCGCACCACGTTTACTCTTATTGATAACTCGCATCCACAGAGACGCTGTACGGTGCGTACAGAAGAAGCTATTGCTGCTGTAGAGCGTAGCATTGAGTAAGACCCGAATGAGTCCATCCGCCATCGAGCACAGGAATTGGATCTGTGTCCATCCACTTTATGGAAAATTTTGCGGAAGGATCTTGGTTTGCGTGCTTACAAAATCCAACTCGTGCAAGATTTGAAGCCAAACGATCAACAAGTAAGGCGTAGATTCGTCGAATGGGCCCAAAACGAGATTACCGTTGTTCCCGATTTTCATAAGCGAATTTTGTTTAGCGGTGAAGCGCACTTCTGGTTGAATGGCTACGTCAACAAACAAAACTGCCGCATTTGGAGTGAAGGTAATCCTCAAGTGTATGTGGAAACACCGTTACATCCAGAAAAACTGACTGTTTGGTGCGCTTTATGGGCTGGTGGAATCATTGGTCCGTACTTTTTCAAAAACGATGGTGGCCAGAACGTTACAGTCAATGGTGATCGGTATAGAGCCATGATTACTAACTTTTTCATTCCTGAATTGAATAACCATGATGTCCAGGAGATGTGGTTTCAACACGACGGCGCGACATGCCACACAGCTCGTGTCGCAGTAGATTTATTGAAAGACACGTTTGGTGACCGCCTAATTTCACGTTTTGGACCTGTGAATTGGCCTCCAAGATCTTGTGATTTAACACCGCTAGACTACTTTCTGTGGGGCTATGTAAAGTCATTGGTCTATGCGGTAAAGCCACAAATGCTTGACCATTTGGAAGACAACATACGCCGTATTATTGCCGATATACGGCCACAAATGTTGGAAAAAGTCATCGAAAATTGGACGTCCAGATTGGACTGCATCCGCGCCATGGGCTATATATGCCAGAAATCATATTTAAAATGTAATGCCACAAGATTATCTTTCGGATAAATAAAATTCATGTCAATCGAATAATCCATCGTTGTTTTATTGTAAAAAACACCATTTACATATCGTATATGAACAATTTCATATCGTACTGTTACTGGTGACTGTCATATTTGTAAATGGTTGATTACAAACAGGGGTATCAAAAGTTACTTTTAACTCCTCAACTTTATTCAACGTGAAAACTGTAATGAAATGTATACAAAATGAAATGGGAAACACAATCTAATAAAACAATACAATTTCTACTGACTGTTGAAAGAAGAAATACGGCGTCATTAAAAAAAATACTTAAATACTTAGAAATTAAACTCTATGTTGGATACAAAGGGAAGCAAGCAGCGGCTGCTTGAATCGTGTATCTGTGAGATAAAATCAAAAATTGAAATTAAATGTGTGTCTATTAAAGATGCAAACTGAAGATTTTGCAATTTTATCCTCTAGACGAGTATCATATTCACTAACAACACATTATGGTCATGAAAGAAATATTTTTTCTTTTGTTTATTTGTTGGCATTCATACGCTAAAATGTTTTTTATTTTTTGTTTATCCTTAAAGGACTTCAACAAGTTTTAATACTTAAACCCATACATGGGAACTTGCAAACACACAAACACTCATATTCGCTTTCAGCATCATTTTTGAATAATTTTTGCAAGTGAACCTCAATAAAGCAAAACATAAAACGAGTCCTTTTTCTACGCTCCAAAAATAAAAGAATAATGACTGAAAAATAATGAATTTTATAGCGGCTGTCGTTAGATTATATTCACTCCATTAAAAATCCATATTTGACAAGATTATTAAATAAATATTAAAAATAATTAATTAATTTGCAAAGAAAAAAAAATAATAAAAAAATTATAAAAACTATTCTGATTGAATCGCATTAGAGATATCATTTTGCAAGAGCGACTGACGTTGTGAGATTTTATGTGTACTTTTTGAATCCACTTTATAGTCAGGGTCTGCCGGATTTAAATTTCATTCAAAACGTTGGTATCTGTACTTACTTACTTAATTGGCCATTAAAAACCGTTTTCGGCATCTGATTTATTTAACACTTCTTTCCAAGCGCCTTTGATTCTTGCATGCCTTCGCTAGTTGGTTCCACAAATAGTGTACAACTTAACCAAATTGTACACCTAATCGCACTATGTAGAAGACGCATAAGAAAACAGGAAAAATTTTAAAATATTAAATATGAAAACAAGTTTATATTAAACAAATCTCAGTAAGTGTAAAAGAAAAAATTCAGACGAAAATACAATTCATATTACTAGCATCCGTCCATGAATATTTATAGGGTTGCCAAAATGTCTGATTGACAAATCGCAAATGCGGTGACATTAGGTTTTCCTAGTTGTTGTATAAACTTTGTAACAATTAATGTTGAAATAAATTATAGACTTTATATTAAATTTGATGAAATTGGGCTCAAATAGTAAAACGTTACATCCACAGATAATTGTTCATTATAACTCTTCAGTCAGGAATATGACCTAGCTTCTCACACTACTCATGCTGTTTGCGTTAATTTTATACATGAGTGCTGTGATCTACAATTTAAAGTCGTCTCTGAAAGACAGATTATTTGAAGAACATTTAACGGCAATTTTATTTAATCTCAAATTTTTTTTGTCAGAAATCTGCTGAGAAAGTGTAGTCGAAGAAATGTTTTTTCTTATTTCGTTTCGTTCAAAGTTTGAACCAGGGCCTCACGTCTAATAAGCCAACACTCTACCTACTGGACTACGGCGACTCTAGTAAAATATTACTTTTGTATTATCGCGGATTTTAAAATTCGTCAATAGTTAATGCGGATTCTCTTAGGTACAGTTAAGACATTTCTACATTTAATTATGCGAAGGTGAGTAATATGATGATAATAAGAAAATAATTAAGTTCATATCACCTTTAAATCATTCGCTTTAATATAAGCTGTCAAGGCTTTCGAACTTATGCGAAATATGAAGAAATTTTTTAATTATGATAAAAAAGAAAATTCATTGCCTGTTGGCATTCCTTGTCTTTTTCACATATTTTTATATGTTAGTTTTAATATTGCGTGTGCATTCAAAAGGTATTACGAGAATAAACGTTCGCTGCTTCATGTTATAGGACATCCTTTCATATTCTTCTCTTTAATTCTACATCCAATGCAATTTTGCAGGGTAAAACTTGTGATTTTAAAGAGGACATTGACGCAACAAATATAAGCAATTGGGGGTATATACGAGAATGTACATACATATATAGTGTCGTATCGTATCGTATATATTTCCATGTTATGATAGCAACATAAAAATGTGTCGGCAGAATATAGCGGATACACGTATAGCATTGAGTGTAGTATGTGTAGAAATATTATTAACAGTTATGTCTTACTAATTAGCACAATTATAAAAACATCATTCGGGTAAATTTATAAATTTAAACTTGTACAGTGCATATACTCTGCCAAACACTGCAAATTTACTTTGATATTGTCGCGATATAATTCTAGATGAGTTATAAAAGCCATTTAATGTCGGCATTGGGATGGCAACAACCAAAATAAAATGAAATTCTAAAATTCAAATACAAAAAGGAAGGCCGGCTAATACGACCTGAGATTGATAGAGGACTTACAACAGCGAGTTATCGACTCAATGCCTATGACTGCAATATAAATAAAATTAGAAAGATTTGAAGAAAATATTAAAGCTACTAAGCATTACGAAGAGGTAGAGAAGGCTGTAGAAGGCTGAAGAATTGCAAGACAATGGCGGATAAGATACGTAAGGAATTCAAAGAAGTTGCAAAAGAAGCCGATGGCAGGGAAAAGCAAGCAGGAGGTGCTGGAAACGAAGTTGAACGCGTTGGGTGCAATTTTGATTATGTTGCGAAGAGAAGAGCGTGACAACACAACGTTATTGTGGAATTTTCTATCTTAGAGAAAATACGGAAAAGAAATTCACTGTCTACAAAACCATCAAAGACAACCATTGTGCTCAAAGTTGGAGTTTCGATATATGTATGTATTCCCTGTTCCAGTGGTAGAATGCGTCTAACTGTTTCTAAATTTCTATTTGGCACATCAACTAGAAGAGACGAAGTGGTGGAACGATTTAATCTGCGAAAAGTGGTTAACAAGACGATTAAAACAAGCATATCTTGCGAAATACCTGTTAACTATGCACAATTCGCATCTGCCTAGTTTGTATTCTGCAGTAAACTTAGGTGGACTTAAAATTTTGTCTCAAACATAGACCAACAATAGGTGACAGTTTTGACTACGAGGAGCAGTCCGAAGGACCCAAACAACGTCAACTGGTTTCGACGAGCAGCCCTCAACAAAGCAAGGGCTGTCTTCCGAATTACGGACCTACAGTACTCCTCCATATAAAGTAGTCAGAAGATTAAATGATGTGGTGTAAGTTTAAGGGCATTATAACCCGATATCTGAAATGAAGCTGCATGCGTCGGGGAAGTGCCATTTTATGGGGATGGCAACAACGTGTATATTTCGGGCGACTATGCTTAGAGGGCGATGCTGTTACGAAGATTAAAAACAAATTAAATAAAAATATGCAAACAAGACCCCAAAACAGACAATGCACACATCGTACGGTACACACAATTACATAAAGAAATGCATTGGAAATTTCCAGAAGGAAACGAAATCCAACAACAACAATTTTGTAAGACATCGCGAAATATGACAAGTAGAGTGAAGAACCGTGCTGTCAGTCAGCCAGTGGTAAGGCGTGAGATTGTGATTAATTACATAGAGTTGTATTAAAAAGTGTAGTGATACTAAACACCGAAAAGCTTGATAATACTTGTCATGAATAAAATTGATAGCGCACTGCTAGCAGCAGATGTGTTATTATTTAGATAAATAAAGAATATACATATTAAATAAAGAAACAAATAACGACCTGAAGTAAATTATTTTTTTTTATAATTGCAATCATCGAATCCATTCTTCCTAATATAATTTTACTAATACTTAAACAACTATTTTATTCAAAAAAGGACTGTTTGATGCATTCTTATCCCATTCGTCAAAAATAAATTCATACAATACTTTAGTTATTAAAAGAAAAGAAAAAATACAATTTATTACTAATTAGCTGTCACTATCTGCAAATATATAACATTCTGTGAATATGTATTTACTCCCAGATGGAGTCATTTTTCTTTGCTTATATAGACGAAGTAGTCTCGTAATGAAAAAAATTGCCTAGTGAGATAGGTTGTGTAGAATGCAGTTAAAACATGGACCACTAAAGTATGCCCTTCAGAAATTTCAAAAACCTTAACTTTCTGCAACATTTACGGTAAAGAGGCATCCAGGAAATTATGAGGAACAAACTCGAGTGTTACCCACCGTTATTATCATCATTATCATCATACTCCTTATTGCAAAGATGAGTTATGAATGGTCTCATAAACACAGTCATATCCCTTTTATATCATTTACATGTGTGTGTTTGTATTTCCAACATTTCTTCCTCTTTTGTGGTTGTTGTTAAAGTAAGTGGAATGGTTGTTTATTTGTATTGTTCTGCGAAGTTCATATATGAGCGCGTATGTGCATGTTAATAATTCCCATTGCATACTTACATGGATGTATCATATTCAGAAAATATGTGCAAAATACACATCTAAACAATCCTTGCGGGTATAAAGTTTTTATGAAAGTGCTTCAGAATTCAGTTCTTGTTTTGTTTTTCTTTTTGCTGAAATTGTAGAAATTTATGAGTAATTGCTAGAAGAAAACATGGAAAGAAATTAAAATATTCCTCCTTACAGGGGCGCAAGTTAATAGTTGTGACACATTTTTATAGAACAACCATTATTTATTTATTTATTTATTAATTACAATACAATAGCAAGTTATATTCTAATTATATAAGAGCTGAGTAACTTTGACCATATGCTCGGTGTAGTGTCGCAGACCAGAGATACAGATTTGTTTAAGAACTAAGTTTTTTTTTAGCAACAAAATGTAATATACTGAGTCTAAGGGCCATTATTACAACTTGTCGTTAACTAAAGAGAGGGTTTTAACGGGCAGATAAATTGTTTTTCGTTATTATGAGTACCCAATAAGATAGAAGTCATCGTTAAGCTAAAGGGAGGATCATCCTACCTTTAACAGTTAAAGGTCACTTTATGTTTGGACTTGCCATATTATATAATATTTTCAATATGGCGACTTCAAATATAAACAAAGTGGGCAAATACAAAAAAAAACCCGTCGTTGCTCCTGCATTGCCATATTTTTCAAAAATTTTATATGTAAGTTGTAACGAAAATAAGTTATAGGTAACTTTACAGTTCCCTTTAGCTAAATGTATCTTTAACTAAACCCAAGTTTAACGACAAGTTGTAATATTGGCCTAATAATTGCAAATTTACAGTAACACATACCTTTTGATTTTGAAACTTTTAAATAAATTTGGGTTAGATTAAGTTTGACGAGTAGGATAGTGACAGAATGATAAACACACTGTGATAGCCGTTTAAGATATAGACAAACTATTCTTCTAACAAAAGTTTATTTGACTTCGGTTCTACCTGAACCAAAGTAAGAGTTAGTCAGCATTTCGAGACTCCTGTCCATATATGAGAGTTGCATGTGATGTAAATAATAAGATCAGATGAAGTGAAGTATTTCTTACATCACCTTAAGAAACCGAGGAATTTTAATTCTTCTTTCCACACTTGCTACAGATGAGGCAAAGTTATTGCTGGGCTTAGGTGTCAATAAACAACATAGGACCTTTCATGCGTTAAAATAAATTTTATTTATTCGACTCCATTCGGAAAATTTCTGGAGATCGGATTTGAGAGCGTTATTCATACTAAGTCTTTTCGCCTCAATCTCCAAAGGACACGGCCTATCATTAAAAGAATAACATTTTTTTGCGATAGTTTCTATTGTATCTTCATTTTTATGAACTAACAATAAGTGTTCAAATCTAAAGTCTAAAGTTAATAAATATTGATGTCCAGCCAGTGCCAGACAAAAATTCTAATTTTCAAATGTTAATAAAAAAATAATATAATGCATAATTTGTGAAAAAATCATCTGAGTTCGATGGTGTCACTCCTTCTCAAGCGGGTATGTCCACGATGTTGTAGGATGTTTCGAGCGAGAGGATTTGAATGTATTTCCAGCTTCTTTAAATATTTAGTCACATATTTTGACATTTCGCTTTTGACCAGTGGGACGTCAAGGTCTTTATGAATATTGCTGTTTTTCATATACCAAGGAGCGGCAGTTATCATTCGTAGGATTTTATTTTGACGGCGTTGTATTTTTTCAATATTAGAAGCAGAAGCCGTACCCCATAAATGAATACCATAGCTCCATATTGGCTTCAATATAGATTTGTAGAGCAAGAGTTTACAATCGAGACTAAGAACGGAATTTCTACCGAATTTCTTTAATTATGAATATTCGACCGATAACATATTTTTAGAATAGGCTGAAAAAATTCAATGGTAAAATCTGCTTCAATTTCGATAAATTTAAATTAATCATAATAAATCATCTGCAAAAGAGTAGATGGGATTAAAAGTTAGAGAAAGCAGATCGTTAATGAAAGTAAGAAATAGATTTGGAGATAGAACAGAACCTTGTGGTACCCTTGAGTTTAATCTGAACTTATATAGGGGAATCATATCTATAACAACCTATATAATGCGATCCTAATGCGTAACTACCAATATCAAAAGTAGTAATCTAGGATAGATGGCTAAAAGGTTAGCTGTGTCGACAGGGATAGTAAATGAACGGTAGTATCCCTTTAAATGAATTACCGAAAGGTCTTTGCGAAGCAAAGAGCTATAGTTCGAAGATACTGGTCGTAAAGAACTTTTCGCGTCTCGGTACTGCGGAACAGACCAGCTTGTTTACAGTTGTTGGTTTGTCAATTTCTGAATGCCTCTTCTCCAGATCGGTCAGCAAGTTTAAACTTCTGATTAAACCAAAATTTGTGACTTGACTTAAACAAAATGGTTTTCGTAGGGATTTTTGTGTTGGAATCAACGTCTTGATTGAGGGAGCAGTTTCCAACCGAAATACCTGTAGAAATCATTGAGCTCAGTCCAACGCGACTTTTCGTAGGTGACGGTGAAACGAAACAAAGATTAGAGAACGAAGAGGAAGCGGAAATGGTGCAGTTATCTAAGTTTCCTTCACTTCAGACTTTTTAGGCTGCGAAGTGAGAAAGAAGTCGAGGATATTGATGTGGTCCCCTTCAACATATGATATGCGAGGTTGTTGTGCGCTGCGAATATCTCAATATACTATCATTCTAAACATGCGTGGATCGAATGGTGAAGCCTGAGGAGTCGTGAATATTTAAACAACAATTTCACTGCTCGGGCAACCCTCAAGGATTCTAGATTTGAATCTTAGAACAAATATTATTAGTGTATATGTATGTACGAGTATATGTTAAGTTAATATTTATAATCGGAGTAAATATGTGTGCCACTGTTTCGATTGCCACTAGGGACTCTAGATATTTATTATTCGAATAAATACCCATACCGTGGCACAACCCTTTCGCATAATATATTGATACTCATATTGGATATAAAAGCTAAGTTGCACTAGCTAAGTAAGCACAAATTAATTGGCTACTGCTTTGAAATTCATTCCAAAAAAAAACTCGAGTTTTAATACGGTCCTTAACGTGCCAACGGTCAAAGCAGAGATTGAAAAATATTGTGAAAATTACTTGAAAAAGCTGCAACTCTACACAAATTATTTGGCTTGAAACATCTTGAACTCTAAAGATGGACGTTACAGTTGTCACTTTCATACAGTTTAACAATTGCATTTAGATTTAAATTCTTATTGTTGCTGAGTATATTCGTGGTGTAAAAAATTAGTTTCCTTTATTAAAGTTAAGATTTGATAACTTATTGTTATGAAGAAAATAAATACTAAAATAAAAAAAATAAATATATACGTGGTATGTGCGTATGTTTGCCATATTTTTTTTTTAATTAAAATTTTTTTATGAAATTATGGTGTTGTAATCTTTCGTTCGGTAGTTACCTCTGCGCTCTGGTTAAGTACGTTAATTGGAGAGGCATTTTTTACTATATTTTAATAACAATTGTTCTTAATTTGTTTTCTTTTTTTAATTCCCAGAATGCATACGTAATTAAAAGTCAAAACCAAACTACGATTCATTTAATAAAAAACAAAAGTTGTCTCGAATATATTGTTCTCTGGATACCATTGTTGGTCTCTTCCATGCTGCGTTTAGGCGACCTGCAGTCATGCAATTAATTCCAGTTGTTGGTTTACTTGGCTTGGTTTGCATATCCTTTTTCTTTTTTTTTTTGCATATTATTTAGAGCTCATTGCGGCCAACCAGATGGATCCAGTTTGCTTTTCATTACTTATTTTTTTATTTATTTGCACAGTGAAAATTAAATTAAATTTTATTGTGCACAGTTAAACAAATATACTTATTAAACAAAACTGAAATCAAGTTTAAACTCAAATGTTAGATGGTCACATAAAGCACTGTGATATATCCGTGTAGAAAGAAAAAATATAATAACTTAGGGAGATAAAAAACAACTCAATTGCAATTTTACAATGGAAACATTTAAGAAGGAGCAGCAACAATGTATAAAAATTATTGAAAGAAACTGAATAAAAATAAAATGAAAAACAAGTAGAAAAAAGAGTAACACGGAAATGAGATAACAAACCAGACATGTAATGGGAAGTACTTGCTGGTAAAAAGACGAAGACAATAAAGTTCATTATAACTGAAGTTGAATGTCTCCAGCAAAAAATTTCAAATAAAGTATTCAACAATAAGAACAAATATTCAGCAGGTAGAATATGGCAAATAGAACAATAAGATTATAAGTGTCAAGTGAAATCAATATTCCAAAATTGAATTCAAAATAATCAGGTACAGGAAGTATTAAAAAGTATTGAAGAAAAATTTGAAATATTGGTAGAAAAAAGGAAGAGTATGATATAAAGATGTTCGCAGTCTATAAATTATTTTTGCCGTACAAACATCAGGGGTATTACAAAATATGATACATTGATGTCCTCTATGCATCAAATGATTTTTGCAACAAAAGAAAACTCAGAAAACAGAATGTATTTATTATTGCGTAAGGCATCCAGACGTTTTATTGTACTGTCCTCAACCTATGTAAGTTATTCCCTCAACCTATAAAAGCTGTCTCTCATAATCCTCTTGCCCTAGCAAACAGGATAAATATCCATGTATTTCTTTCTGAGAGATATTAACGCTGCGTAGGTTCCAAGTAAATGGTCTGGTCTGGTGATTCTTGGAAGCTACGATGACCGGTAAAATTCCAGTCACTATGCTCAACAAAGTTTACATTGTTCCAACCTCGTTTGACTTGAGAAGCGCTAAAGCTTCTCCTCACCTCACAACAGTGTGAATCTGTGATGAAGTTTATTTCTTTAATTGAGAACGCAGCGATCGCTTTGACTCTGATTTCTGAGTAAATACACACATCGCTCCTCTCTTTATAGTGTTTTTTACGGGTGAAACAGGAAACAATAACTGATTTGGTGTTTGTATTACTGGGTGACGTATCAATTGGTTCAATTCAAAATGATTATAGTTTTCCCTTAAGTTTTTCTGAAAAACTTCAGAGACACCAATCCAAAATCTGAAGGATGATGACGGCAGCGGATTGATATTCGAAACAGGCATAAAAATCTGAATGTGCTGACAGTCATAACTAAGATTCGAGTATAAAAGAGGTGCATATATTGCAGCTGTAATTACATACAAAAATTGTATCCTCTTTATGTCTAGTGTTTAAGGTTTGATTACATGTTGTTTATTCAATTTAAAGTGGAAGGATTAATAAATAAATTGCAATCTTTATATTAAAGAGTTCAGTCAAAGATGTCAGAAAATGAGAGGTCAAAAACCACCGTCTCTTCATGATGATAGCACTGGCACATGAGGTGAAATACAGTCGCCTCCTCTTCAAAAGCACAGCTCTTGCAAAAGCCATTTCACGGAATGCCGAGTCCTTCGGTATGCCTAAAAAAGGACAATGGTTTGTAGAAATCGCGGTTGTGCAATGGATGGCAATGGGATTTAGAGACAGAAATGAGTCTGTCGTCTTTTTATCCGTAGGTGTCAATCACAGTCTTATCGTATTGCATGTATCCTCCATTGTCAACGAGATTGAGCTTCCCTGTAATAAGTGCAGATATCCAAATCAACTGATTTAATTGCTCTGTACCTATGCTCGTCAGCAATGCAATTTGCAATGATATCCTTATGTCCCAGAACTCATCCGAATCAAAATTCAGTCAACTCATAGAAAAAAGATTTTCAGCATATCTGGCATGAAAATACTTTTTGTGTCTGAAAATCAATTTGTTACTTGATGTACATGTAACAATGTGTGTCACTAAATTTAAAAACAAATTAAAAGTTTTTGACTTATGAATATGAAAAACGGCCGCACGTTTTATTTCATCAATCTAGTTCTTGTAACAAAATATTGGTTTTTTTTTTTATTAGAATTGAAATAAGTCAACAACGACAATATGTTCTCTTTTTTCATTCCCATCCCCATGATTTTCATTTTGGAAGGAAAATGCAATCAAAGAATGTAAATATGTTTGGAGAGAGTTTTTCGATTCCCTAACTTACACAACCATTTTTAGATAAACAAACTCCATTTACATACACAAGCATTTTAGTGCAAATACCTCAATGATTTCAATTTGTCACTCATTTACTAAAGTCTCAAAATGTATGGATGTTGATTTATTCAAGTTTAACACATACGGAGCAGCGTATGGTGAATAGAGAACAGAATTTTATAGTTTTAAAGTTTTTGCACATTCAGATGGTTAAAATCTATTATTTTGTGTAACAATAAACTATTGGAATATCTTCCGACAATACTGTATATACATATATTGTTTGTCAAATATACATACATACATACATATACATATAAATTTTATTGCGAAAATGTTGTTTTAGCTCTATACGACGTTAAAACGAATAAGAAAAGAATTTTAAGGTTGCTGCAATTAATATTTTGTGTAGCCACCGTTCGCGTTAATAACAGCTAGCAGGGAATCGACTTACAACTGTCATTGATTTTTCGAATGTCTTCTGGCAGTATTATTTAAAAATTGATAGGCTTTAGTCTACAATTGATACAATTAAGCCACGTTCCCACTGGAAACGTTTAACCTGGTAAAATTTTAAATTAAAATTTGTACCTGCAATACTTACTTTACTCTGCTGACAAATCGCACTTCCATATATTGAGATTCTTCTACACAACCAGGGTGTTTTAATAAAACAGAATGCAACTGAATATACAATCTTAAATAATTACCTTATGATTATGGACCCGAATTATGTTGTTACTTTCCAATACAAAGTTCGACTGATTAAAATTTAATTTTGTTTTTAGATCTTTAAATATTAAAAAAATGAATTTCAAATTTAAATAATTTCCTTAATTTTTACTTCCAAGTTTTTCGATGTTTACCTAGCCTTTAGCACATCTTATATTCCGCTTGTTGAGAAATTATTATTGTTTTTTGGAGGAAAGCAGTGGAGATAAATAAAGAGTCGTCGTACTAGCGATATGACTCCAGAAATAACAAAAACAATAAATAAATTAAAGTTGAAGAAATAAAAACATGATGAAATGAACTCTAAATACACGACTACACATCATAATGGTCCCTTTAGTAGAAGTTCATGCAGTCGAGCATGTTGTTTATATTTTCTGCTTTTGTTGGTTTTTGTGTGAAGTTTCAACTGTATATGCATGCAAATGTATGTGAATAATAACCCACTTGACCAAAAAGTCTTAAATGTAATCATTTTCTCAATGTTTAAAGGTTTCGTTTTAAACTTCTTTAAAATTTAACTAAAGGTCTTATATTGGAGACTCTCTGATGTATATTGTGATGAACATGATAAATTCCCATTCATTCTTCATGCCTAATTTGTGTTTCAAAAATAAAATCGAAATACCTGGTATTTTGCCTTACTGCAATACAAATTTAGGAAGGTATAGTTCCGTATTGATTTGATAATTGCAATTAAAAGTAAAAGAACTTGAATATTTTTGATCATTATTTTAACAAATGCTTTATTTATATTAATACATATAAATAAAGCGTTTATATATTTCAATAAGAACACACTTCAACTGATAACACGGAGCTATAAATTTTATTCCCAATTCTTTTTAACAAAGACCAAACTCTTCAGTGTTATAACACCCCTGAGCTTAACGCGTCTTTTTTACAACTCACTGGCAGGATCGTTCCGTGCTCTATTTATACCGCCTTTAATTTATGCTCGGTAACTTCACGATCTTGATTTGCAAATGTTGTTGTTGGATTTTTGATCTTTGTCTTATTACGCTCTTGTAAATTCTTACGCATTGGTTTGTGTAATTCCATTTATCATATGATGTGGGCAATTTGTTGTTGTCTGTTTATCTTGTTTACTTATTTCCGATGAGTTTATTTTTACAGATTCTGTGGTCCTAATCAATAACAGCATAAGCCGACTAAAGTCAATTTGAGTTATATTCTGGTAACAAAACTTTGTATTAACGTCAAATCCCCATTTCTGTTACAATGTTTTTTAAAACGTTAATAATAAAAATGACTTTTCTTGAAAGTTGTTGCTTGTATTTTTTTCAATTTCTGAATATATCTTTTAAAAATTTGTCATTTCGTAAGAATTAAAAATATATTTTTGGGTAGAGTATTGTTAATTCAACAGCAATAGCAGGAAGGCAAAACAACTAACTTTTCTGTCGTTAATCAGCCCTTTTAACAGGTTGAAAACAGTGAGTGCTCTCAAAAACTCACTTATATTTTATATTAAATTCTGGGAGCACTTTTAAAACAATTTATTTTTAATTAAAAAAGTCATTTAAATTAAATAGTTTTAAAAATTTATTAGCTTACTAATTCACACGATATTCAATTGAAAATATAAAAAAGGAATGATAAATGTTAACATTTGCCATGGAGATCTATTGACGTCGACGTAAAAAGAACTCTTAAAATTCAGACGATTATTTCCTAAGATAAGCTTTAATCGAAAATTTATTTGTCAAACCTTTAGTAATGGAGTAGATGAAAGATTTAAAATCTTAAATCTAAGTTTGCACTTTGGTGGAATGCAAAATCTATTGAATTTATTGAACTTACCGATGTTTTCTATCAAACCCAACTAATTTGGAAAGTGTCAATTTTAGATCTATATAACGTATTTATAGTAACTACAGAGACTCGACATATTACGGAGAAAACTTATTGGGCTCTTGATACCTAGAGTAGAGTAGTAGTGATCAATAGCTGATTAGCAGTGAGATTAGGCTCAACTAAAAAGACGCTGACTTCAGAATACTCGAAGCAAAAATGCGCAAGAGTAGCACGGCTGATGCACTATTTTATCAGACTGCGATCGAATAAGCATTTGGCGCTATTAGCGCCAGGTAAACGGCAGCAATATGGATGCTTGGGAATAGGAAGCTTTCATCTACATGCAATCTGTCCGGTATTATTTTGGAAGAGCTGCTTTTCAACATCAAGTTTGGCATACGAGATTGAATGGAATATTAATCAATATAATAGTGTTTTCACACCAAAAGTTAAAACCTGATTTTAGCATTAAAATCATAATCAGCTGATTTTGTGTTCACACTACAAGTTTTCTTAAACCTGGTTTTAAATTCATGACATTTATGACTACGCAACAGCTGTTTTTGTTTAAGATTCATTCATTCATTATTTAAAATTTTACATTTTTTACACAACCGGTTTCTGTATTTTCAAATTTGTTTTGTTTTTATCAGCTGTTTTCAACATTTCTATGTTGGTAGCTCTGCTTTAGTACATCGAAAACTGGGTTGTATTTCATAAAACCTACTTAAAACCAATTCAAAAGAGGTTTTAAGATGGTTTTAACACAATAATTTTGTACGGTAAAACCAGATCTTCCAACATGTACTTTTAAACCATGTCAGTTAGCAACGATCTTGCTGGTACTTCATATGCTAAATAAGTTGTAATATTTTCAGTCTATTGCAAGTGCAAATATTAAAATTATTTTTATTTTTTGTACACCCGTTTTACGATCACCATAATCATATCATTCAAAGAGCTATTCAAAATGTGGTGGATAATACAGAGATTACTGGTTTTCAGACTACGACTTTGCATTGTGTATTGAGCTTCAATCCTTCCAAATCAAAGTGACCCAGGAACTGAAGGTAAATAACTATCGAAAACGACGTCTGTCCGCTGTATGGACTCTGAAGCAGTTAGCAATTGACCCTAATATTCATCGAAAAATTTGCAGCGATATGACCTAGTTCTGGGTGAATGGGTACGTTAAGAAACACAAATGTTGGATTTGGGACGGCATCAGTCCACATGAGAACCGAAAGCGTCCAATGCATTTGAAAATGTTACTATTTGATAATAGCTTTGTGTTGGGGGCGACATCGCTCCACATACGTCGATGATTACCAACTTCATTTGACCTGAATAATTGAATACAAATCAGGTGTGGACAGCGCTGCATGTTCCATGCTCGTGCCACACTAGATATTCTGCACGACCGATTTGCGAATTGCATGGAGGTGATGTGAACTGGCCGAAGCGATCATGTGATTTGATCCCTTTAGACTTTTTCTTGTGAGTTTTTTAAGTCGCAGGTGTATGCAAGTGAGCTAGAGTAATCCATACCACTAGTAAAATTTTAGATGCGCTCCACACATAATAACATCAATGAATACAGAATTTCTCACACACACTTTATTTAATTTAAATTTACAGATAGGAAGCGCTTAATGAAAGACCTTTGGCTCTACTCACTTTAGTATTGGGGATTTTACTGTGTACTATTTGAGACTAGAAAGTACTTGAAGAAAGTTTTATCGTCGGTACAATGAACAGCCGCACTAAATGTGTGAGACCTATGGGCGCATTAAACCAAATTTTATGAGAAGATTTAGTGATTGCATTTTGATTTCATTGTAAGAGGTGGAGCAGAAAAAGTACCACCCATGTGAATAAGATCGGTTTTATGCACCGTTAATAACTATGGCACATCGATGAGAGAACAACAAGATATATCTGATATATCTTGTTATAAATATTGACAATCAAGATCCATCAAATATTTTAAAAATTTTTGAACTGAAAGTTCATTTGATAAGATGACATACATAGAAAATATAACACGACTTTTATACTATTTAAATAATAACTACGGTAATTTTTGTTCGATTTTATCAAACAATGTGCCAATCTCTTCACAAGATGATGCACTTTCAGAATGTTACCACTTATTTCATATTTTGTAGTTAAATTTTGCAATTAAGAATGGCCAAACTTGAAAAAATAAAAAAAATTAATTTTTTCAAGGTTACCCCGTGTACCGTTATAAGGGCTCATCTCTCCCTTTTCAAAAATGGATTCTGAAAACAGGTTAAAAAATATTTGGGTAATCAATAATTTTGTGTGAAAAGCTTAAAAATATCGTTTTTGCCAAATAAAACAAGTTTCGAGGCTTTGAGAAATATAAAAAAAATTTTATTTGAATTCTACTCAACAAAACTCACAACCTACACTATGTCATTAGCTGGGTGTATTTTGACTATCGCACCGTGCAGTTGAAGACGTTTTTCTAATTTATAGCGGATTGGCGACATTTGTATTCCAGAATCTAATTTTAAGACAATGCCCGACCAACCTATTAAGTATATCCTCAAATAGTATTATGGCAACCATTTGTAGCAACTGTAGCCTTAGTTTAATTGAGACTAACATGATTCATATTAACATTAAAGAACATACACCTTTCTTATTTTAATAAAAGTATATTTTCTAATGAATATAAAATATATATCTTCTATCTATATATATAAAAATGAATGTTTGTTTGTATGTAATTAATAGAATCGTAAACTATGCATTTGATCATGATATGATCTTCAGAAAAGTTGTTGCGCATAAGCCGAGGAAGGTTTCTAAGTTGGTATAACCAATTTAAGACAGGTGGCGTCATTGAAAATTAATCAAAATGAACTAAATCGTAAACTGTGCATTTGATCATGATATGATCCGTAGTAAAGTTGTTGCGCATAAGTCGACGGAGGTTTCTAAGTTGGTGCAATTAATTGCCGATAGATGGCGTCACTAAGATTATTCAAAATGAATTGAATCGTAAACTATGCATTTGATCATGTGTTGATCGGGCAAATATCAGACATTTTCGCATTTATCATTTTTGATTTTAATAACATTTAGTATAACTCATTCCCGTAAAATTTGAAACATTTTAATTTTGGAAAATTTTTAAAAATGCTGTTGGGTTCAATTGGATTGAGTACATTGTGAGATTCTAATAAATTTAACACATTTTTCACGTCGTTAACGTGCAATCATGCCTTCAAAACGGAAAGTAATTGATCGACCTACACCTCGAGCACAGAAGAAAAGACCATTACGAGCTTTAGAATCAGACGGGCAACTAGCATTGAGACTGGAAAATCTTCGAGTACATGCCGCTGAGACCCGTTGGCATGAATCACTTGAACAACGAGAAGTGAGATCAGAAACTGATCGAATGCGTACTACTCAGGCCTGTTCGTCTGAATCATCTGGACAACGGGAAACAAAGTCAATAAAATGATTCAAAATTTATTTGATATTTGTGTAATGTCTTTCTTTCAAATTTATTGTAGTTGGTGGCGCAGCAACACGCGCAGGTTACAGATAGTATAATATAATAATACATATAATTAAAAAAAATAGGTGAATAAAAATAAAAATTATAAGCATAACCCGCAATGGAAGATGTGTCAGGTTAGATTTAATTTGCAAGCACTTCAATGTGTACAACTTACTTGGGTCTTATAAAGTCTCGTTGTAACACTCGTATTACTTCTTCAATTAAATAATTCGATAATTACAACTCGAGGTTAGCATATCTCAGAAATCCCGAAAGTTTTTTTGAAGATGGGAACTTTATGGAGATCGCCTTTGGCTGGACACGTTATTTGCTTTTGGTGACACATTGATGAAAATGCTGGTATGCAGCCAGAATTAGACACCACGGACGAACTACTTAAATCGTAGAAGCGGACAACATTAAGATGAAATAATATTTAACAATTAAATCGTAGGCAATCATTTATAACATCATATAAATGTTTCATTTACTTTTGCAAAACTTCCTTTTTTTACAAATCGTTACAAAATAATTTTTATTATTATTTTTCTTTATGCTTAAATGGGGACGCGATAATCCTCTGACAAGTATCAAACGGTTTATAATACCATGTTTCTTGAACTTTTTGAGGAAAGTTTCCTTTTAGATTCTCAACCCTATTGCTTGGTGTAGTATAACATATCAGAGTCTGTGATAAGGATCGAAACCACGACTCTAATATTAGTATAGCATCGCACTACTCGTCAGCATATCAGGGCAGCCCTGATTCCGAGAAAGTTTAACAATTGATTTGAAATTTAAAATCGTTTTAAATGTTTCTTAACACTTTCTTCAGAATTAAAGATTCCCCGTATGAAATTTGATGCATTATAGTATCGCTTTTCTTACTTTCAAGATAATCCGATGCACTTGTACCAAAATTTGTTTAATGCTAGAAACACTTATTAAAGTCGATTTTGATATAACCTTAGGCTCTTTATTATCTCTGTAGTATTAATTCTGCACAGTATGGTAGCAAGTATGATTGTATCACTTCATATTATCCTTAACTGATCTAATTTGTAGTAAGGCTTGGTAATCGTACAAAGTACTTAGAAAACCCTGACATTTAACTGTAAATGTGATGATAGTCCGATATATCTACCTTTTCAACATTTTCATCATTTCCCAACCGTGGCATCATTGACTGATTGGCGCCATCAGGAGACAGTTTCGGTTTTAGCCCAAAATCTAAAGGAGCAGATCTTGAACACTGTGCAAGATAACATGAGACAAAAATGCCTTGATTGCGACCATTCTACGATATTCCTAAAGAAACCTTAATTTTTATGAAACTTATGATTACAATAAACTGAATGGCATACAATTTTGCAAAACTTGAATTAAAAAATTTTTGAAGCAAGAGTTGTTTTCTAAGTTTGACCAACTGGGACTAATGCACGCTATATGACAAAATAATAAGTTGCGCGTATGTAGCGAATTGAGAGTGGAACAGAATATAATACGAGCAACGTTTATATGATGCTCGGTTTCTATGCTCCATGGACTCAAAGAAATAATTGTCACAAAGGAATTGCAATGAGAGTAAACAATAGCTCCGGGGGCACCCAGCTGTAAAAAAAAATAATTGTTTTTAACATTTTAAATGTTCATTTCTATTCCCATTTTTGCGTTGTTGTGCGTGTATGAGAGTGCATGCCATATCTATGTGTACGTCACCGTTTATCCGCCTGTGTATTATTATTACAGTGCTTCATAAAATTATTCATTTACCTCGCTTTCATTTCAATTAATTTAAAAATTATTTACATACATACTATTGACTTCTTATTTATTGTAAACAAATTTATTTCAAAATTTAGGGTGTAAACTATGTAAACTATAAATTTGTAAACTATAATTTGTTTATTTTTTTTAGCACACTGTATAAGTACTTTAAAATATGAGGGTGGTTTGTTTGGAGTCATAAAAAGCACAACCGTAAAATGATGTTGAAAACAATTGGAATTTTAAATAGTAAAGTATCATACATACAAACGTAAAAACAATTAAACTCGACTGATTTTATTTCAAAATTTTTCTTCTTCTTATACTTGTGTTCCTATTATTAAAAATGTTGAATAAAATTTAATATTTTTAATTTCCTTTTTATTTTAATATATCTCAAATATTTGAAAGCAACAGATACCTGCAAATACTTTCCAACGTAAATACTAGCCATTTCGTATTTCCTGTGCAAATTACCTGTTAAGAGAGGATTGGAAAAAGGTATAAACAACTCAGCAACCTGTAACATGAATGCTTTAGTGTTGTTGATAAACAAATTGCCAAATAATTCTAATTCAGCTACTCAGCTGCCGACTAGGATTAGTGGGCGCCTTTGTGGGGTAAGATGGATAAAATACTGGTCACGCAAGGATTCTCAAAAAATAATCAAGAATACTTCGCAATTAAATTCGGAACATCCATTCTAAATAAAAAAGGTTGGAAGAATGCTGTAATGCACTTCGTAATTTGTACCAATCTTCACTAATGGCTCCAAATTGAATGAAACTGTTGCTGTTGGAATCGATTGGAATAACCCAGTGCGTAAGGCCGCCGAATCACGGTAGCGTCTTTCAAGCAGAGGTATTAGTTACACAGACTGCATCCAACAGAAAAAAACAGACAAAATATTATCATACATAGCCGTCTCACGAAGATAACGAAACGATATGATGCGTATTAAAGTTAACTGTAGAGTGGTTGAATTGGAAAGTTGCGGCATAACCATCGTATAATAATAATTTGGGAACCCCTTCAAAAACCTACGGCTTATCACATAATTGATAATGCAGTAATGAATTCCGTAACGACGGCTGTAGAAACGACGATGAGGAGGACGATGTTCTTCACTTTGCCGGAGAAGGAAAGACACCTTGGTGCCTTTAGGCAGAAATCTGTTGGGAGAAAGTCGCCGAAGAAATATTTTTTCATATTTCGTTTTCTTTTAGATGTTTGACCTGGAGTTTGAACCATGGTCTTACGTTTAATAAGACAATACTACGGCGACTAATTCACTTCAATAGTTTGAATAAAAAAATTAAAAATAGATAATTTTACATTTAACAAACATTAGATATCTGCATACATACAGCCAAGGAAGAAATTATATGGTACATATGTTTTTTCTAAAAATCTCTTTGGTTTTAAAGCTAATTTAAAAGTTTATATATTTTTTATATTTAATAAAGAGAAACAAAAAATTAAAGTAAAAAATTTTCAGAGTTTGTTTGTTTTTACTAAATATTTCTTATAGCTAATTCAAATTCTTAAAGGAAATATTTACATGGTACAAAATAAGAAAAAGTTCAAAACTTAAAGATATTTAAATATATTCAAATAGGATATTAATTTTAATAATGCGTGTGTCCTCCTCGATTTTTAATTACATCATTTAACCGAATTGGCATAGAGTTTATTAATTTTTGTAACTCATCTTGGGGAATTTCGTCCTATTTTTTTTATTAAAGCTTCTTTCAGCTCTTTTAAGGAGTTATGAGTCATCCCACTCTTGTATATTTCGGCACTTAAAAATCCCCAGAAGTTTTCAACAGGATTTAGATCGGGACTAAGTGATGGGCAGTCCAAAACAGTTATATCCTTTTCTTCAAAAAATGCTTTGATCCTTTTGGATACATGTATGGGGGCGTTGTCTTGCTGAAAAGTAAAATTATTTCCATAATTTTCTTCAGCAAAAAAAAACATTGTCCAGTAATTCCACATAGTTCTCTGCATTAATTTTATGAGAAATAAAACAGAATGGAGAAAGTGCTCTATATCCAAAAGCTACCCAAGTCATTAAAGATCCTGCTTGAAAATTACGTGCGATTCTGGTTCGCGTATGACATCCTTTTTCCCTCCAATAATATTTGAATCCATCAGGTTCATCAAGGTTGAATTTTATTTTCATCACTGAATTTAATACTACGCCACTCCTCTTCCCAAAATTTGTATTTTTCAGCGAAAGCCAATCTGGCTGCCTTATGTCTAGGGGTCAATCGTGGTTTGGGTATCATTTTTTGTATAATTTTTTCATTTTTGGGTATTATTTCTTGTGGACAATGTTTTCGTTGAATTTGCTGAAGAAAATTATGGAAATAATTTTACTTTTCAGCAAGACAACGCCCCCATACATGTAATAAGACAACACTACACAACACAACATAGTTTGAATAAAAAAATTAAAAAAAGAAAATTTTACATTTAACAAACATTAGATATCTGCATACATACATTTAATTCTTGTAAGCTAAATGTCTTAAGATGAGATTACTTTTACATAACTTTTTTTAATGTCTCAATAATTTATAATTCAAATTATCTACGTTTTGTTATTAATGGTTTTTAATAAAATATAATACATATGTATTTTATTTTTATTTATTTTAGTCTGCTTTTAAGCATTAAAATGCACAAATGTATATTGATTGTACTTTTGCAGAAGTTCTGTACTTTGAGTCCAATCTTCCAAATCTTCTTCCCATAAGTTTAAAGAGGAAAGCATGGAATCACAATTATTTATCTTAATAAAAGACAAACTAGTAAAAATTACCATACAAACATTCATTAAATATATTTTTACATTTTCCTATTCCATACCAAAAATTTTCAACATCTAAAGTCATATTTATATGTTCGTAGCATTTTTCATTGATCTTAGATTCTAATAACTTTAATTCCTTAACAAAATCTTCAGGATAAATAATAAATTCAGAAAGCTTTAAAACTAGTTCGGCATAATTTATGTCTTCTTTCTTGCGTAAATCGCAAAAAACGCCATTATTGAGCCCAATATTTCATATAAAGTTTCTATTAATTACACAGCCCTGCAAATTTGGACCATTTTTGTGCAAATAAGATGGCTTCAGGTGTTTTCGAAGGCATTTGGCGCGCTAAACACGAATCTGATCTCAAAAATTTTCCATCACGTCAGGTTTTCGAGAAAAAGGGGGTTGAAAACCCTAAAAATTGCGTTTTTGGCCATTTTTGAAACATTGTAGAGCTCAACACTGACGTGCTAGAACCATCGCTATTGTTAGAAATTGACAATTGACCTTTGCTCTTTAAAATGAGCCCAAATCCAAATTGTTTGCATATACCCTTAAAGTAGGGGGTGGGTTTATGTCAAGGGGTGCAAAAGAAAAAGAAACACATTACGGAGGGCCTTAAAAATTTATTCAGATTTACTTGAAAATTGTTACTCAGGGGTTTCTGGGGTCGCTGATTACAGATCTTCATTCAGATTAAAAAAAATTAAAATGGAATTCCAAAGACTAATGGTGTGTATAAAAAACTGTCGCTGAGACAGAATAGTCCTGAATCGTTGCTGTATAATCCCCACACCCCGATGGGATCTAACAAACTTAATTCTACAATATAAATACTTCGGATGTTTCGTGTAAATTATTCTATGAAGTAAAAGGAGGCATCTAATTTTCAGGAGATTATCAAATTTACCATGAAAGTGTTAAACTCATGTTGAAGGAAATCAAGTTAAAGTATTTTACCGTGATTGCCTTAAATTGACTATGTGTCCTTATGTAACAACTTATTATTGATTTTGGCACTCATTATTACGTCTTATAGGTTCTACTGAAAAGTTAGAACAACCATCATCTCCTGCAGAACTGTCATCATTTTCAGAATTGATTTTGTTCTCATCTGGAATAACCGGTAATGTGTCCAACTTTCCCATCATTTTCCTGCACGATCCACAAATTAGCAAACGTTTTGAAAGCGTTGGGAATTTTTTCAATAAGTTGTCGGAAATATTTCGCATATCTGATGATCTGTGCTTCTTTTTGTTTAAGGGATTACAACAAAAAGAAGTCAACATTTTCTTTTTATGTAATTAGTAAATAACGCACGTCCAAACTTTAACACTGTTTATAAAAAACTAATTTCCGAATGTCCTTAGAATGAAAATAAATACTTTTCAAGATCATTTAGGTAGAACGTTTTATGCCAAATATTGAAAAATCTTATTCTTGAGTTAAAAAATAATTTTTTTGATAGATAACCCACTCACATCCCATTAAGCGATTATAAAGGCCTTAAAGAAAATTGTATAAGCTTTCTTTTGAGAAAAAAGGGCCAATTTTGAAAAAAAAAATTTAAAAAAATTTATTTTTAAAAAAAATATAAAGATTGGAAAGATTGCAGAAATAGCTATCTAATATCCTTTCGAAAATTTTTGCTAGGACCAATAGGTGAAAAGTTACACACATTTTAAAAAAAACCTGTATGACCGAAATATCCAATTTGCCCCCCCCCCCTAACTCCGGCAGTCTTGGCTGATAGAGCTGGAAATTTGTGTCTGGCCTACTATCCAATAGTACTAACCTTGGTGCAAATTTAGTCCAAATCGGAAGACATCGATTTTAAAAATTGGGTCACTTGACACGAAATTGCCCTTATATTTGGCAACTCAATCCTCAACAACGACAAAAAAATAAAAACAATATTGTTGAAGCAACCAGCTGTTTTGTATACCAGCTGTCAAATGAATATTGAATAAGGAGCTGAACTTATTATGCCTGAACATTTAAATGCTCAATAAATGTGCATATCTGAACATAGTATTAGATTTAATATAAAATGGATCTAAATATTTCAATGTGTTTATTTTGATATTATTTTCTTATTTAATTTATCATAAATCCAAAATCCATGATATTAAATCCAAAATATTAATTTCATTAAGTTCAGCAATATTTTTCTCAGCTTTGTTGTCAATGTATACTTTTAATATTTTCTTAAAATGCAAGCTGTTTTGAAGATCAACCTTTTCTAACTTTTTATTATTCATGCATTGCTTTTTCAAAAAGTTTTTATACATTACTAATAAAATTTCTCTGGCTGAAGAAACTAAATATACATATGATTTGGGGTGACTCACTTTGAAAACGTTTATTTAACTTGTTCATCGTTTTAAAAACGCAAAACAAACATTGTAAATAAATTTTTTTTGTAATGGACGTACCTTCGTGAATTTTACTAATTTTTCCTAACAAAGCCGCACAATTTTCTTCAAACTGGGTGCAAATAAAAAAAGTGTAAAAAGAATAGAGAATTGAGTCATTTTAAACAAGGGTCATAAAAAGTTCCAAGATGACTAAGAAGGAGTCAAATTGGCACTTTAATGCCACCAACGGTAACACTGGGCCACATTCCTGAATGCTATTACACACAGCTGATGCCTGTCCTCTTCCACTTCCTCTTTTCAGAGTAAGAATTTGGGAGACTTCCAACTAGTAATAGTACGTGGTTTTAATGTAAGCACATGACATTAAAATGACTAATGTTAAAGTTTTATTAACGAATAGAATTTTTATTTATTATGTAATTTCGATCGCCAAACTCTGTTGGATACCCATCCATCTAAAAATGGGCACTGTTAAGAATTTGCACTTTTGTGTCTCCCACAAAGGGTTAATAATTAAGAGCAACAAAAAAGTCTCCAAAAATTTACAAAAACAATTACAGCAAGAAATAAGAACAAAAGGGAAGAAACTGGTTTTACAATATTGTTGTTGCATTATATTTACTATGTATAAATATGTAAATATGCAGATCATATTGATCTATATTTAAAGAGATGAGTCGCGTGATTCAACCGTTATAGAAATTTTCATGTAAGAAATTTGTACATAAGAATTTAAGAATATTAAAAAGAATTTTAAAAAGAAATAATTCATTAGCAAAGTGAACTTCAATTAGTAAACTTCGTTCTGCTTCAACTAATTTCGTTTGAATTTCATAAAATACAGTTAAATATTAAATATATAAAAAACAGTTAAATTAAAATTAATAAAAGGAATAAAATTTAAAGATTTATCAAAAAAAGTATTTTTTATTTTTTTGTGGAAAAATTTTGTGAAGTGTTCATTTGGGAACAAAACGTTGAAAAACGCTTTAACGTTACCATAGGGTCCTTCGAACCGGATATCGCAATCGGTCTAAAAAATTCGGTCTCCTAATCGTAATCGCTTTATTCGAAATGCAGAACGAAGGTAAATCAGGAAAAACTGGTGAGGTGCAAAGTCCTCCATCAGATCAGAACTTTCAGTTTAAATTACATCAAAGAAAACAATTAGAAAACCGTATTCAATCGGCGAAAAATAATTTAAATAATCTCGACACGTTTTCGATTCATTACTCCGAGATCAAAATATCGTTGCTGGATCGCAGTTATGAGCAGTTTGAAGAGCTCCAATCACAGCTAGAAATTTTAGATGAAACACAACTAGATGACCCCATTCGACAATCGATGGAAGAAATTTACGCCGAGACTAAAGCGAAATTGGTAGAGCACATAGCAGTTTTAAAGTCTCAATCGGAGACCAACCTCAACAGTACTCGATTGGAAGGGCCACAGACCACGTCTGGGCGAACTCATTTACCAAATTTGCAATTATCAACATTTTCGGGAGCACCACAGGAGTGGACAGATTTCTATAGCACCTTCAACGTATTAGTTCATCAAAACAAAGATTTATTACCTGTTGAAAAGTTTCAGTATTTAAAATCAAGTTTGAAAGGTAATGCTGCAAACATCATTCATTCATTAGAAATCACTGGGACCAATTACGACAAGGCTATTCACCTGTTAAAGGCTAGGTATGACAAAAAGAGGTACATTTTTCAGGCCCATCTAAGTAAAATATTTGAAGTGGAAAAAATCACGCGACCTAATGTGACATCGCTACGCCAATTCATTGATCAAATCAACGCCAATGTTCGAGCGCTTCAATCTTTTGCGTCTAATATACAAATCGCCGATGGAATTTTGCTGTATCTGGTAACATCACGCTTAGATAAAGAAACACAAGCTCTTTGGGAGGAAGAAGTATCGTCAAAATTTAATCAAAGTGACTCCACTTCATTTAAGCTTCCAGATTGGGAAGCTTTGGCTGGTTTTCTAGAGAAACGTTGTCAAACCATCAGTTTCATCGATTCAGCCCTCTCAAATCATCCTTCGTCATCGTCACATCAGCAAAAATTATATTCAAGCAAACAAAAGGCTTCGTTCGTGGCTAGTGAGCAATGGAATAAATGTACTCTATGCAAATCAGGAATCCATAGTCCCTTTAAGTGCCTATCATTTATGAAAATGACCTCGCAAGATAGATTTGCACTGGCAAAACGCAACAAATTATGTCTAAATTGTTTAGGCGTGTATCATATGATGAGCAATTGCCCATCCAAATACATATGTCAGGTTTGTAATGCTTCGCATCATACGTTATTACATCGTGAGGTGTCACAACCTCAATTAAATTCGGAGCCAACAAAAGAGTCGTCTACACCTTCAGCAGATAATTCACCATCCTCGTGTCAAGCAACAGAACTCAAAAGTGACGTCCTATTGGCAACTGCAATCGTAAATTTTGGTACACCATGTGGCATCAAAATAAAAGCTCGTGTGTTATTAGACTCCGGATCCCAGGTAAATTTAATTTCATCAAAAATAGCACAACATCTACAAGTACATCGAGAAAAATCAAATATACAAATTAATGGTATTGGTACGGCAACCGTCAAATCTCTAGGGGTATGTTCTATTGTAATTGAATCGCTTCAAAATTCATATAGCTCAACCATACAAGCATTTATTCTACCGCATATAACTAACCTTCAACCTACAAGTACCATTGAGAAAGACAAAATTAGTATACCGTCTAACATCAACTTGGCCGATCCACATTTTGAGAAACCGGGACATATTGATTGTTTAATTGGTGCCAGTATTTTTATGAATTACTTATGGTAGGTCAGATTAAGTTAGGTGACAATCTACCAATGTTACAAAAAACTCAACTGGGCTGGGTTGTATCTGGACCAGTTCACAAGAACATATCGTCCTCATTACATACATCATTTCATGCCACAATTATTGAACCCAAATTGGACGACATGTTAGAACGTTTTTGGTTAATAGAACATATTTATGCATCACCACATACACAATTTACGAGCGAAGAGGAAGAATGTGAACGATTTTTAGGCAAAACAACAAATCGATGTCCAATCACCAACAAATTCATCGTTAGATTGCCATTTAAAAAGTATCCAAACTGTCTTGGCGACTCGTATAATGTCTCGCGAAATCGGTTTCTTGGTCTTGAGAAAAAATTAAAACAAAATGTAGATCTTCACAGCCAATATTCAAAGTTTATGGAGGAATATCAACAACTAAATCATATGGCTCGTATTGAAAACTCGTTAGAATCGCGCAATTTCATCCCCCATCATTGTGTCACAAAACTCGATAGCTCTACCACCAAATTACGGGTAGTGTTCGACGCATCATGTCGAACTTCAAGCGGACTTTCCCTTAATGACATACTGCGAGTTGGCCCTACATTGCAAGACGACTTAGCCACTATTTTGATTAGAGTTCGAGCACACAAAATCGTTTTAATGGCAGACATAGCCAAAATGTATAGGCAAGTTCTTATCGACAAACAAGATACCAGGTGGCAAACCATATTATGGCGAAATTCAGATGAGAGTGAAATTGATTTGTACGAACTGAGAACCGTCACATATGGAACCAGTAGCGCACCGTATTTGGCTGTAAAATGTCTGCGACAATTGGCTATTGAAGAAGCTGTCAACTTCCCTATTGGTTCTACTGTCACACTTAGAGATTTTTATGTAGACAACTTATTTACTGGTGGTTCAACAATTGAAGGCGTTGTTGAAATTAAAAAGGAGGTGATAGAATTGTTGGAAAAGGGTGGTTTTCCCCTTCGTAAATTTGCATCAAACAAGAACAAAGTTCTTGAAGATGTTGCTGAATGCGACAAAGAAGAAATTGTTATTTTTGGAAAAACCGAATACATAAAAGCACTTGGTTTGAAATGGTCTCCAAGGGAAGACTGTTTTTTCTTTAACTACAATATGCAAGACAAACAGTTGAAAGTATCAAAACGAATGATATTATCACAGTTGGCAAGTGTTTTCGATCCCTTAGGTTTATTGAATCCAATATTAGTAACATGCAAAATTTTAATGCAAGACTTGTGGAAACTTAAGCTAAATTGGGACGAAAGTGTACCTCAAGAAATTTATACCAGGTGGGTTTCTTTCCAGAACGAGTTGGCTTCGCTAAATGACATCCGCATTTCTCGGTATGTACCTATCATCAATTCAACAGAAATTCATTCATTTTCAGATGCCAGCACCCGAGCATACGGAGCGTGCATTTACGCTGTGACCAATGCAAATGGTGAAATTTCGTCGTCGTTATTATGTGCTAAATCCAGGGTAGCACCAACAAAAGAAATAAGTTTGCCAAGATTAGAGCTCTGTGCAACCCTTTTACTAGCAGAATTGCTGCATTATGTCTCAAAGATCTTCTCGTTGCAGCCTAAAAACATTCATTGTTGGTCTGACTCGACCATTGCATTAACATGGATAAAAGGTGAACCATATCGTTGGTCACCATTTGTTGCTCATCGCGTAACAAAAATACAAAATTTGACCAAAACATTCACATGGCATCACGTTCCATCATCAAAAAATCCAGCGGATATAGTTTCGCGAGGAGCAAGTGTCAAGGAATTAATCGATAATCAGTTATGGTTTTGTGGCCCAGAATTCATTCAACAAGACTTAAATTTATGGCCGGTCGCACCTTCTGCTTGTATAGACAACATCCCAGAACAAAGTCGTCGAAAAATCGCTTTAGTGTGCACACAATCATTAGAATCGTTCAATACTCACAAATATATAAACAATTACAATAAATTCTTACGCATTGTGGTCTACATTCGTCGCTTTATTATCAAGAATTCGTCCAAACAGCCAATAACATCTGAAGAAATGGAAGATGCTCTGCTTTTCGTGTGTCGTATAATACAACAGACTCATTTTTCTGCTGAAATAAAATCTTTACAGCAACGTAATTGCGTTGATAATTCATCAAAAATTAAACAACTTACACCTTTTATGCATTGTGGTTTGATTCGTGTAGGAGGAAGAATTGAAAACTCAACCCTATCGTTTAATGCAAAGCATCCAGTACTTTTACCATCTACACATCCATTCGTAACAACTACATTCGTCACTATCATCAAGTAAACCTTCATGCTGGTGCACAAACTTTACTCAACATATTACGTGAAAAGTTTTGGATTATCAATGGAAAAAATGCTGCAAAAAGAGTAATTCACGACTGCATATTGTGTTATCGTTTTCGGCCTCAGATATCAGAACAAATTATGGGTAACCTGCCGACAGATCGAGTCGTAAAATCGTACGCATTTGAAGTATCAGGCGTCGACTACTGTGGACCATTTTTAGTAACTCAACAAATACGAGGTAAGCCACCAATTAAGGTCTATTTTCATTTGTTTCGTCACGAAAGCGGTACACCTAGAATTGGTACCAGATTTATCAACCGCAGCATTTATATCAGCGCTAAAAACGTTTTTTGCTCGTCGCGGCAAATGCCGGACAATATACTCAGACAATGCTACCGACTTCGTTGGCGCTAACCGAGAACTACAACAAACGTTAGCACACTTTCATACACAACAACATATTACCGATGTTGAAACTGCATGTCGTAATGAAGGCATAACTTGGAAATTTATACCACCCCGATCGCCACACTTTGGGGGATTATGGGAGAGTGCGGTCAAGCAAGGAAAAAATTACATTCGACGTTGTATTGGTAATCACGTTTTGACATATGATGAATTACACACCATTTCTTGTCAGGCTGAAGCTGTCATTAACAGTCGCCCACTTACACCTCTGTCCAATGATGCAAATGACCTTACCGCGTTAACACCTGGACATTTTTTAATTGGTCGAAATCTCACAACAATTGCAGAACCAACACTCCAGGATACAAATCTAAACGTCTTAAAAAGATATCATTGCATACAATCAATTCAACAAAAATTTTGGTGCCGCTGGCACAATGAATACATTAAACAACTGCAGCAACGGTTAAAGTGGAATCACCCATGCTCAAACCTGCAAGTAAACGACTTGGTCCTCCTAAAAGACGAAAATTGTGCACCATTAAAATGGCCTATCGGACGTATTTTACAAACAATTCATGGTGATGATGGAAGAGTACGTGTGGTCACAGTCAAAACATCAGATGGCATCCACAGAAGAGCAATAGCAAAAGTATGCAAGCTTCCAATCGAGTCAGATAATACCATCGCAAGCAGTGCTTCCGATGGGGGGGGGGCAGAATGTTAAGAATTTGCACTTTTGTGTCTCCCACAAAGGGTTAATAATTAAGAGCAACAAAAAAGTCTCCAAAAATTTACAAAAACAATTACAGCAAGAAATAAGAACAAAAGGGAAGAAACTGGTTTTACAATATTGTTGTTGCATTATATTTACTATGTATAAATATGTAAATATGCAGATCATATTGATCTATATTTAAAGAGATGAGTCGCGTGATTCAACCGTTATAGAAATTTTCATGTAAGAAATTTGTACATAAGAATTTAAGAATATTAAAAAGAATTTGGAAAAGAAATAATTCATTAGCAAAGTGAACTTCAATTTGTAACCTTCGTTCTGCTTCAACTAATTTAATTTGAATTTCATAAAATACAGTTAAATATTAAATATATAAAAAACAGTTAAATTAAAATTAATAAAAGGAATAAAATTTAAAGATTTATCAAAAAAAGTATTTTTTATTTTTTTGTGGAAAAATTTTGTGAAGTGTTCATTTGGGAACAAAACGTTGAAAAACGCTTTAACGTTACCACAGTTAATATGCGTAAATATGCTTGGCGTTATAGTCACCACCTTCCAGGAAACGGTGGAGAAATGAATCAGACAATTTTCAGTATAGATTCTTTTCGTTTGATAATGGAATAACGGAGGTAAACCGAATAAATCACCAAAACTAAAGAAAGCCATGAATTAATAAATTGTGTATATCCTCCACATGCTATAATGCCTCGAGAGCTGTTAGTGGCTCTCGAATTGCATCCATTTTTCAAAACCCCTGAACTTAAAATCATTCATTTTGATGCTCGTAAAAATGTCACAAAATAATGCCATTACCGCAGTATTGACGACATAAATCTCTGTGTGATGCAAACTAATAATGACTTGGCCAAAGTAAATATCTGGGCGTACGCTAATGGACTTTGTATTAACCCTTCGAAATATAAATGTATTTTTCTTTCGAAGGAGAGAAGAAAAATTGATAATGTTAGGATACATATCAAAGGAGATAACATTGATTTTGTTCTGTCCGTTTCAAATTTTGGTATCGAATTCAATGGTAGACTTATTTATTTATTTATTTATTATTCCAGTACAACAAGAATATAATCTTATAGTGTTTTCACACCAAAATTTAAAACCTGATTTTAGCATTAAAACCATAAACAGCTGATTTTGCGTTCACACTGTAAGTTTTATTAAAATTGGTTTTAAATTCATGACATTTATGACTGCGAGAAAAAAATTTATGAGCAATATGCCTTATTTCATCTTGATATATTTAGCTTCCGACTTACCTTTCGCACAAGAAACTATATTCATTGTGACCAGAAACAACACACATTTCGATTAATAATTAAATATTTACAAATTTTTAAAATTTTCATTGAAGAAATTAAAAATATTCCAAATTTTTCATTTTTTAATACAAAATAAATGATTATTTACATTTATTTATTTATTTACATTTGTTTTTGTTTTTATCAGCTGTATTGAGGTTTTCCGAGCTGGTAGCTCTGATTTAGTACATTAGGTACATCAAAACAAGGTTGTATTTCATAAAACCAACTTAAAACCAATTCAAAAAAGGTTTTATTTTGGTTTTAACACAATAATTTTGTATGGTAAAATCAGGTTTTATTTTTGGTTTTAACGTTAAAACCAACTTTTGCGTTAAAACCACTCGGTGTGAAAACACTATTATTTAATAGTACTGTTTGTATAAATTTCATAAAAAAGCAAAATTATATTAAATAAATTTAAATTAGCCTTGCAAATGAAGAAATTTAAAGAAAAGGAAAGTGTGTTGAAATTGCTGTCTTAAATTGCATTACATTGTTTTTCAATTGAATTTCTGGCGGAAGTTGGTTCCATGAACGAATAGCATTAATAAAAAAGTGCCTTTCAGACACTTGTTTTTGGTACCTTATGGCGTTTATCCTGTAGCCTCTGTTAGTTCTAGAAAATTGAAGCTTACTAAAAAGATAGTCAAATCATATTGTTACGCAAATCGAAACGACCTAATATCGTTTAACAATACAAACGATAAAGCTGCACACACGTATATGTATGACGAACCTGGTTATGGCTAGTACCAACAACAACATAAAGTAAACCAGCTACGACAAATATGTAATAGACAACATAAGCAAAGTACACAAACAACAATGTACTAGCAATAGAATTCTCGAGAAGGCGAGAGCAAGAACCTTCCACACCGAGAACGTTCATCATACTGATTACGTGCGTGTGGACTATAAAAGGGCTGGACAGAGCAGACAACAGTCAGAGTTAATTCAGTCAGCCTTGTGTGAAGTTGCGTGTGAACAAAATAAGTCGTGGTTGTAAAGATCTAGCGAATAGTTGTGTGAACTAGTGAATAAAACAGATTATTATTGTGTATCGTTAATTTGTATACGGTGGCACACAAAAGTAGTGTAAAGAATAATAGAGTTTAAGAAAAACTAAAGACATATTTGTTTTTACTTTGTTGCAATTAACGAACTCATATTTAAACGTTTTTAAATAGGTAAAAACGTAACAATATTAATTTTGTTGAGAGTAAAGTCTCCAACATGTTGCATCATAATTCTACACCTTTTTCTATACGCATGTTATTACCCAAGTCGTAATATATTCCACCTCCTCTATATGGTTGTGAAATTTTTGCAAATTGTGACAGTACTGGCCAACGTAAACTTAAAGTAACATTTAACAACATTGCACGATATGTTTTCGCGAACATATTCAGATTTATTCATATCAGATTTTTTTACATCAGTTTTGAGAATTTATTGAAGTGTAAATGTCTTATTTCTTTACATAAAATTATTATTAAAGGAGCTCCTCGATGTTAAATGAGTCTCTCTTATTAAAATTACATTAATTTGTTCATCCTTTACCACCACCACCACCACTTTTATAACATTTTCTTAAGTTTTGTGACATACTTTGTTATACTGCACAACAGTTCAACACATACTATAGAAATGAAGATCAATTAATTGTAGCTTTTAGTAAGACTAAAATTGGATAAGCACAGACTGTTTACGTTGTTCCTCTGTCGTGCCTTTGCGACTTAATACTTATGTACTATAACTTATATATTGGATGAAATTTATATTTTCTGCTTAATAGGTATCGAGGGACTGGTTCTAGATACCGAATTTTTTTTAAATTTTTGCCCGTGTGTTAATTTCTTCGGGGCTGATTTACTAATCGAGTCTTTTAACAACTATCTGGAAAACTTTACAGGTTTTGAGATGGTAAATGTAATTATTTTCCACCTTTTCAAAGTCCGCTACCATATAAAAATCTGATTCGTTATTTACGTTTTTTGTTTTTGTTCCACTTGTGCACCCCCATTTCACAGGAATTACATTTGAAATTATTTTTGTCTGAGTAGCTGTATCAGTATTACCTGATATGATATGCTCACAATAGTTCTATTCCTGCTAGAAATTTATTAGCAGCTAGCAGCAGTAAACAACATCGAGCTTTAAGTCGCCTATTCCAGAAAGCCACATCACAACCACTGTGTGGTTTGTTGTGATCTTTGACTCAGAAAACTTTTAAATACATATACATACTTACACGTGTTAAAAAGCAGACTTTATTGTATTTTTAACTTAAATATTTTAATTTATCCCTACATGTTATTTGACAATTATGTATACAAAATTAAAAAACTTCCTATACAATTTTGCTCTTCGTAAAAATTTTTCGCAAAATACTTCCTTGAAATTGTCAGTTCTGTCTGATTCAGACATTCCGATTTTACGAATTTTTAAATTTACGTTATGGTAACGCGGATATAATCGAACATATGACGGATAGATATATTGGTTGCATTATTTTGCACCCTATATTTTCACTGTCTTAACACTATGCATTTTCAAGTTAACATAACTAGCACTATCAGAAATAAAGCCTTGAGCAAGTTCTGGAAACAATAAGAAATTCCCTCAACACGCTCGTGTTCAACTGAGGACGAAATTTGTGAAAGGTTCTATACTCAAACTACAACACGTCGTGAGAATGGTTGATATATGGTACGATTGCCATTCAAGAAAAGATATCACGAAAAAATCTTTCTATGACCGTCTAAATTTGTTGCTTTGGCCAAATATTCTAGAATGGAAAAACATTGCCCAAAAATTCCGAACTTCGCGCTGAATATAATTCTGTTTTAAACGAATATCTGACTGAAGAAACTTCCGGTCATGAAATTATAGCTCAGGGCAAATACAACTCGTTTTACTTACTGCACCATGCTGTAGTACGCCCAGACCATAAAACTACACAGGTACGAGTTGTATTTAACATATCTAGAAAAACAAATTCCAATTTTTCTCTCAACGGTGTTTTGCACACAGGCCGTACATCCCGAAGATAGATTTTATCAGGATATTCTATGTCAATCCCAACAGGATGAATAAAATATTACTAGTTAAAAACGATAACCTTTGACTTAAATTGCGCTTCTTATCTCGCCCTTCTTAAACTGGCAAATGAGTCCCAATATTTAAAAACTTCATCCATTTTACGTAAGGAAACTTATGTGGATGACATTCTTTCTGGAGGGTTTACCTCAACTCAGCTCATACAAGTCTGAAATCCGCAGGACTGCCTCTGAAAAAGATTACTTCAAATAACTCTGAACTACTCTCCCATTTATCAAAGGAAGATCTTTATGACTTAGATTTTCTCCGCAAGCACGACTAAATCTCTTGGTATAAAATGGAATACTCTCACTGACACATTTGCCTACACTTTCGCACCAGTTGAACAAACATCAAAAATAACTAACAGACAAATTCTCTCGTCTGCTGCAAAACGTTTCGATCCCGCTGGTTGGTTTGTACCTTTAAGTATAAGGGCAAAAATACTCATGCAACAGCAGTGGTTAGAAGAATTAGAATGGGATGAAGATATTTCATCAGAATCTTTTCATATATGACACAATCTCGTTCAGGACCTCTCTCGCATAGAGGAAATTACAACCCCTCGGTGGATCAAATACATGCCTAAAGATATAATTCAATTTCAGGGATTTGTTGATGCCTCCAAACTAGCGTATTGTGCGTCAGTCTATGTTAGGTGACAGACTAAAACACATAACACATTTTCAAGTTTGTTACTAGCCATACAAAATAGCCTCCCACGATTGGACTTAATGCAGCCGTTTTATTGGCAAATATTTTCCACTATGTTCTAAAATCCTTGAATTTTTCTAACTCGGAAATACATTTATGGACTGACTCATCAATAGTTCTATGTTGTCTATCAAAGGTCTTGGGAGACCTATGTAGCTAACAGAATTGCTCAAATACATCGCTTAATTCCAGATGCTAAATGGCAACATGTATCTAAACACTATGGACCACCATGGTTAAACAAATTCTCATCTGAGTAGTCTAAACGAAACTCGTTGAAAATACTCCAAATCTGGGAGTACGATCGTGACTGTCATGCAAGACAGACGCATAGCGGAGATCTACATTTTTTCGGTTATAATAACAAGTGTATTATTATTACATAATATTGTTGCTGTGTTTTCAAAATAAACTTCTAAAGAGAAAGAGACTCTTATAAAAACTCAAGAAAAGAAAAAAAGAAAAAATAAAAACATAAAACGGAGAATGAGTGAGCTTAATGCTCCTCACTCTACTTCTGACAGTAACAAAAATAATGTAAAACAGCTGACAGCTGAAAATAAACCAAAAACGATAAATAATAGAAAAAGAATTAATAGTATAGGAGGTGGCACGATGGCAAAACACCATAAAAACAATTACTTCGCAATTCTCGACAACGATAAAAACTGCGATAATGAATGTTTGTCACAATTTGAAAAACGCGTGCATGAGCAAGAAACACCAACAACTTCGACTAAACCAGTGGAACACAACTCTGCAGCAAAAAATAATACCTCAGTCAACTATACAAGAAATGTACCAACAAACGACGAGAATGATATAAATAAGAAAAATTAAACGAATAATAATCAAAACAAAAACAAGAAAATACCGCCAATTAATATTTTTAATGTGGATCCGCAGGAATTAATAAATTTTTTTAAAAGTGGAATTAAAATAAAGGAATTTAAAATTAAAGTGCTTTTTGACATCAATGACAGATTATACTAGAGTAATAGCAAAGAAAATAAAGTATAAAGAATGTGCATTTTAACATATTTTGGAATATTTTTCAAAAATATTTCATGACGAGGGGGGAAAGATAAAAGGGAAGGTTACAGAAACCAAGAGCGTAACAATGCGTTGTTCTCATCATGCGTTGTTCTCATCGTGCGTTTTTGTTGTTTGACCACTTTTTTATTTATTTTTCTGGTGTTAAAAACAGACGTCGGCACCAATGACCCTCAGGGTAAGAACATCTTTGGCTTTTTACACACATAGGACACGAACATCAAGAATGATCGTTAAAAAGAGCGTAAAAATCTTGTCAGTTTTTAAAGAAGAAGGTTCATGTCACTTTTTTCAGACTTCAATGATACACCCAAAGAAATATCACAGTAGTATTCACTAATATCAATGAGAAATGATTTCGATTTTTGGAAAAATACTTGCCAAGTTAAATACGGTGTCTTAGTGTCTTAGTGCAGTACAATTTTTCTATATTTTCCGATCACATATACATATCATTGGGTTAATAAGTAGACTTGACATTATTACTAACAATTTTCCTCTAGGTTAGCACATGCCTATGGTTATGGATTAGTGAGTGAGAGAGAGAAAATAAGTTGAGAGAATTTATTTATTTACAGCCATATAAAAGTGTTAGTAATATACTCTATTTTTATTTTCATTTCAACAACATATATATGTAAAGCTGTCTATCTTTGGCTTAATAATTTTGGATAAATAAAAATAAAAAGAATAAAAAACCATTTCTTATTAAAAGACAAAAAAACGAGCATTCCAAAGCATTTAAAAAAAATATACTATGGGACAAAATAAAAAATAAAATACGCCCAGCTAATGACATAGAACATTTTTAACACAAAATATTCTTCGAGTGTTATTCTGAAATAAAATGATAAAGCATCCGCAGCACATGTATTCTTGTCGCAGTCTGATCGACAACTAAATCAAAAAACACAAGAATACATAACATGTACATACGTACGATGAGAGCAACACATTGTTACACTCTTTGTTTGTGTTCATTTGCCTTCTGTCTTCCTCTCCCCTCACCCGGAAATGATTTTTAAAAAAAATTGGTGAGAGCGGGTCGTGATGTTACGACCCGCCATAAGAAATTTTACTTCTACATGATGCGCATTCTTTATATCCATATTCTTTGGTAATAGCTTATCTAGAAAAAAACTAGGGTGAAATTCTTCACATTTACTCCAAAGGAGTTAAAAACCAAAACATACTTATTAAAAGGTCTCAGTTCAGATACTGACCCTGCCACGGTATTTGAAGAACTATGTAAATTTGAAAATCTAAATCTAAAATTTATTAAAGTGAGTCAATTTGCAACTAAAAAATCTATTAAAGAAAATTATAAACTCCCCATATTTTTGGTACAAATAAGCTCCGACAGTAAAGTTAATGAACTTAGAAATATCAAGGCTCTCCTCTATCATTGTATAAAATGGGAAGCTTTAAGAAAACCCGAGATCCCAAACCCTATTCATGAAGCTTTAAAGAAACTGGACAACTCGATGTTAAACTTATCCAATCAGATTATTAATTTACACAGGCTGCTACAGATTCAATCTGCTCGAATAGATACAATTTTTTCACATTAGAAATATAAACTTATGACTGAGACTTTAACCAAGACCCTTAATATTATAGAAATTAATGTAAATTCCCTAATTAGATTAAATAGACGATATGACCTTTGTAATTTTATCAATAAATACGTTCCTGATATAGTATTATTAAACGAAACAAAACTTGACGTTAAACACAAAATTCAATTTAAAGACTCTTTTATAATTCGCAAGGATAGAATCAACGCTATTATGGGGGGTGGCACAGCCATACTCATCAGAAATTTTATAAAATATAAGGAATACTCTAATAATATTATCGCCTCCTTTAAGTACCTAGAAACATGCATTTTAACTATCCCATTGATGGGTAATAAAACGTTATATATGTATACAGTGCGCGCCATAAGTGAGTCAACACTTTTGTTCTTAAGTATAAAACAGTTTTGTCCTTAAGTATAAAAAAAATTCTTTTATCATGAATTGTTGTTTTTCTTTTAACATTTCATAAGTAATAAATAAACGTTTTTATTTTTGGAAATTTATTCGACTATTCTCATTTACTTTTCTCGCTATCCTAAAAAATGAATTATTTCAGTGGTGCTTACACACTTTTGGCGCTCAGTGTCGTATCCGTGTATTATCCATCTGGCAATAGTTATTTTTAATCAGAATTGGATAAACTTTTCCAATCTCTAAATTTAGATAACCCTAACAATTTTTACTTAATAGCTGGGGATCTTTATTGTAAGCGTTCGGATTGGGGCAATACTCAAAATAATCCAAAGGGAATCATACTTAATGAATGGCTTTTACAGCATGATATGATTTATAGGTGTAAACTCTACGCATCGACTTCACCATCATACCCCCGGTGCAACTCATACCTAGATATATGTCTACCAGACTCCTGACTATGTATTTATAGAGGAAATGATACAATTAATTGTTTGAATACCATTGACTATGACAGTGATCATAATGCGATACAGATTCTCATAATGGCAATTGAGAAAGATCATCCACTTGCTTTTTGTGAAAGTCTTCCTAGTCTGCAATACAACTATAAGGCAACTAATTGGATAAAGTTTAGTAACAATATTTCGAATGAACTTACTAATTCTGGTACTATTCCGAATGACAGAAACCTGTCGAATGAGGAAATAGATTCACATTTAGGGAAACTTAAGGAAGTTATAAAAACGTCGATAGAGAGAACAGTTCCAAAGTTCGAGCGTTCAGATTATACAACTAGATTAATTACCCCAACCATAAGAAAATTACAGATAGAAAAATCAAAAATTGTCACAATTATAAAAAGACATAATCGTTTAGAATACTTCATGACTCCTACACAACTTCTCATGCTTAGGACTAAGTTAAAGCTAATAAGAAAACTTATCAACGATAATTTTACTACAGCTGTAAACGAGCAGTTACGTAAAAAATTTGCAAATATTCGTGGCAGTAATGTTTCTGATATATTTAAGGAAACTAAGAAACAATTTAGATTCACGGATATTGGAAACATAGATTTGTTTCACATCCCCTCGGATGAACAAATTTTATTCAGAGAAGCTGAAATAAACCCAGTTGTATTAAAAAAAGTTGATAATACTAACAACTTCGTAGTAGACGATTCGGAACAAATTTTAAATATAATTGGCTCCTATCTGGAGTCGGTTCACTCTCATAAAGAGATTGATCACGAAAATCATTTGCAGATAGAAGCTGAGAGATGTTTCTACAGATTTTTAGAAATAAAAACAACTCAATATTTGATGCAAATAAAAGAGCTAACGAAATGAATGATACTGATGACGACAACATGTTTTTCACAAAGGAAAGTCTTCTATACATATTTAGATATTTAAGAGGGAAATTGTTGTCGGGTTTGGACAATATCCCTAATTTAATTCTTAAACAACTTCCTGAGGTTATAATATCTGAATTTTGTACCCTCTTGGAAAATCGCTAAAGTGGTTGTTTTTCCTAAGAAAGGAAAATATAGTCGAAATCTAAGGAACTTCCGTGAGATAAGCCTACTTCCAAACATTAGTAAAATTTTTGAAGTAGGAGTCAACAATAATATATTAAAATTTTCTGAGAGAGCAGAATTAGTAAATAACAGACAATTTGGTTTTAAGCATGGTATAAGAAATATAGAAGGTAGTTTCATTCTCTCTTTATTTTTTAAAATTCACTATCTGACATGCTTAAGGATTTTGACGTTTTCGTTAAAATAATACTACCATATTAATTTGAGATTTCTCGCATTTTCAATTTTTTTTTAAATTAAGGAAATTCTTTAAATAAATACTAGTCCAAATTACGTGTTAAACTTGTTGGACTTACTTCTTACTTACTTACCTAATTGGCCATAACAACCCGTTTATCGGATTTCGGCCTGCCGCAACACATCCTTCCAGGCGCCTCTGCTTCGTGCGCGCCTACGCCAGTTGGTGACACCAATCGATGACAGGGCTTCCTCGATTTGGTCCTTCCAACGGATGCAAGGTCGTCCTCTTCGCCGACTTCCGCAGATTCCCGCATCAAATACCCGTCTTGCCGGCGCATCCTCCTCCATTCGAACGACATGACCGAGCCAGCGCAGCCGCTGGGTATTAATACGCTGTACAACGTCCATGTCGTTGAGGAGCTCATACAGCTCACTGTTGTATCGGATACGGAAATCATCGCCAACTCGCACTGGACCGAAGATCTTGCGCAGTACTTTTCTCTCGAACACTCTCAAGGCCGCTGCATCTGTACTTAATAGGGTCCATGCCTCTGCGCCATAAAGAAGCACGGGTAGGATGAGTGTCTTGTAGAGTGTTAGTTTTGTCGTACGAGAGAGGTCTCTGCTACTCAATTGCCTATTGAGACCATAGTAGCACCTGTTGGCAAGAGTGATCCTGCGCTTGATCTCCAGACTGACATCATTTCTGGTGGTAACGGCGGAGCCACGATAGATGAATTCCTTGACCGTATCAAAAGTATAGTTATCGGCCGTAATCTGAGAATCAATACGCCGCGCGTCTCGAGTCGTCGATAACATATACTTTGTTTTGCCCTCATTTACTGCTAAACCCATCTTGATAGACTCGCGTTCAATAGCACTAAAGGTAGCAGTAACATCTCGCTTCGTACGCCCTATGATGTCAATGTCGTCAGCGTACGCAAGCAACTGGACACTTTTTTGAAAAATAGTGCCACTGCGATGCACTCCTGCATTTCGCAGAACACTCTCCATGACGAAGTTGAAGAGGTCGCATGATAAGGGGTCGCCTTGTCTGAAACCTCGCACGGTATCAAAAGGCTCGGAGAGGTCCATTCCTACCTTGACGGAGCTACAGGAATTGCTCAACGTCATTCTGCAAAGCCTTATCAGCTTCGCAGGTATACCGAGCTCAGACATTGCGGCAAAAACACGATCCCTTATGGGGCTATCAAAGGCAGCCTTATAGTCGACAAAAAGATGGTGTGTGTCGACTTGTTTCTCGTGGGTCTTTTCCAGGATTTGGCGTAGTGTGAAGATCTGGTCGATGGTGGACTTGCCAGGTCTGAAGCCGCACTGATAAGGTCCAATCAGTGTTTTGACGAGTGGCTTCAGTCGTTCACACAATACGCCTGTAAGAACCTTATATGCGATAGGGAGAAGGCTTATACCCCTATAGTTGGCGCATATAGTAGGGTCTCCCTTTTTCAGGACAGGACAGAGGACACTGAGGTTCCAATCGTTGGGCATACTTTCCTCTAGCCATATTTTGTAAATAAGCTGGTGCATGCGCCCTACCAACTCATTACATCCGGTCTTAAACAATTCAGCGGGGAGGCCATCAGGACCTGCCGCTTTATTGTTTTTAAGGCGCGTAATCGCGACTTTGACCTCTTCATGGCTAGGCGGCGGAAACTCCACGCCGTCATCATCGATCGGGTTCGGAACATCATCTCTAAAGGCGGTATTGGTGTCGTCATCGCCTTGTAGTAGAGTAGAGAAGTGTTTCCTCCATAACCTCAGTACTCCCTGCGGATCTGTTACTAAGTTTCCATTTTCGTCCTTGCAGGAAGACGCTCCGGGTTTATAACCCTCGGTTAGACGCTTAACCTTTTGAAAGAATTTTCGAGCGTCATTCCTACATCTATACATCTCGACTTCCTCACGCTCACGCCTTTCCTGCTCCCTATTCTTGCGTCTGAAAAGGCGTCTCTCATCCCTTCTCTTCTCTCTATAGTTCTCGACAATGGCTCGCGTAGCGGCAGACTGCAACGTTTTCTTGTATGCGGCGTTTTTCGCTGCAATTGCCTCGCGACACTCCTCATCGTACCATTGATTTCGTTGGGGTGGGCGTTCGAAACCAAGGACTGTTTCCGCAGTAGTGCGCAAGGAGTGGGAGATGTTGGCCCACAGTCCGCCAATGTCGTTGAGATTAGATGGGGAACGACGGAGCTTATCCGAGAGTTGAGCGGAGAACGCCTTTGTGATCGCAGCTTCTTAACGTCCAGCTTTCGCAATGCACTAGAGTGCGCAGACCTCGAAGCGCTAATGCGCAATCGAAACTTGGCTGCGACAAGGTAGTGGTCCGAGTCGATGTTTGGACCTCTGAATGTGCGCACATCTAGTACACTGGATACGTGCCTTCCGTCTATCACAATATGATCGATCTGGTTAGATGTTGACCGATCAGGGGACATCCATGTGGCCTTGTGAATGTCGAGATGTTGAAACTTAGTGCTATATACTACCATGTTACGCGCCGCGGCGAAATCGATCAGCCTCATACCATTAGAGGTAGTGTTTGCGTGGAGGCTGAACTGTCCGACAGTGGGGCCAAAGATACCTTCCCGCCCGACCTTTGCATTAAAATCCCCGAGGACGATTTTGACGTCATGGGCCGGGCACTTATCGCATACGTCCTCGAGTTTAGCATAGAAGGCATCCTTAACCACATCATCCTTTTCTTCCGTCGGGGCGTGAGCACATATTAGGCTGATGTTGTAAAATTTTGCCTTGATGCGGATTGTGGCTATTCTTTCGTTCACAGGTGTGAACCCAGAGACAAGGTGACGAAGTCTCTTATTAACCACAAATCCGCATCCAAATTCGTGCTTGTTTTCATGGCAGCTGTAGTATACATCGCAAGATGCAAGCCTTTTGCATCCTTGTCCTGTCCATCGCATTTCCTGAATGGCAGTGATGTCAGTCCTACATTTAATGAGGGCATCCGCCAGCTGGGCGGAAGCGCCTACCCTGTAAAGGGTGCGGACGTTCCATGTGCCAATACGTAAATCATAGTCCTTTATACGTTTGCCGTGGTCGTCAACTTTAGAAGGGATCTTTTTATAGGATTCTGTCTTGGTTTTCATTGGATATTTGTTTTTACGTGGTGGGTTCCAAGCCCTACGCACAACCCAAATTTAACGTCCAGGGGATTGGACATTCGCTGCACGCATTAGTTAACATCTAGCGGGTGCTAGAATGCCATCCAGGAGGGGCCACGAGGAGGCTGCGTGTCAACTTGAATACAGCAAGACAAGGATCGTCCTGGTGGTCACCACGTTGACCACAATCAGAAACTTTACCTTGTTTGCATGCATCCCTCCCTCCCCTTGTTGGACTTAACTAATATAAATTTAGATATAAAAATTGTTAAAAGGTTTTATCTTGGACGAAATTATAAATTACACATTTTTCATAAATAATTTATTGAGAATATACAACAAAATTATAAATATGGCAACGCTACATGTATAGTTTATGAGAAAATAAAACTTCAAAAAACCTTTATTTTATGGAAAAAATTTTGATTTAAACTACCTTCTATATTTCTTATACCATGGTTTTAAGTACAAGCATTCAAAAGTTCATGCCATTCAGTTCTTACCTCTGATATCTATTGAAACCTAAACAAATCATTATGTACAGGAGCCTGCTTAGTAGATTTTGAAAAAGCATTTGATAATATATGGATTCCTGGATTAATATATAAACTAATAAAATATAAATTTCCCATGCATCTGGTGATACTCATGTCTAATATGTTAAATAACAGGTCCTTTCATGTGAGCAACAAAAATTTTATATCTACTAGAAGATTCGCAATCATAAATGTACTGCAGCAGGGAACGGTGATTTCACCGATACTATTCACCGATATATTCACGATCTATTAAATAAAATAGATAATATATTAGGATTTGCCGATGACATTATAATTTACTATTCTGACAACAATATACCTATATAGGCTAAACGTAAATCTTCAAACACATTTCAATACTTTAGAAAAGTACTCATATGATTGGAAAATTAAAATTAACACTAGCAAATGTGAAACAATACTTTTCAGACCTCCTGTGGAAAAATGCAATTACAATATAAGAAAATACTGGAACGAAGTCTGTATAAAATCAAATGATAATATTGTAATTTCGAACAGGCAAACTGTTAAATATCTTGGTGTTAATCTCGATAAATTCTTATATATTAATAAACACATTGTTTCCCAAATTCAAAAGGCTAAAAAAGCATTTTTTATGTACAAAAAATTATTTTTTTCAAAATACATCTACGCAAGAGTGAAAATTATTCTATACCAGTCTTTAATACGGCCTATACTGACATATGGCTGTCAGATATGGTATAATATTTCCCCGTCATATATGGAGAAAATTCGAGTACATATTTGAAAGGAGATGTCTCAGCGCTTGCACATCATTCTATAGATCCCTTAAAAGTAATTATAAATATTATAATTCGAATAAGAAGCTATACAACAGAGCAAATATATTTAGAATTGATAATTTCATTATTAGTCTTATTAGAAATCACATAATGCGAAGCATAACTTGCACGGAAAATAATCTAATATTAGCCCCATATTACACTACTGAACAGTACATACAAAACTCCTTACCTAGGGCATACGTCCCACCATAAGCTTTTTATACCTCGATAAACACGGATATATACAAAATGAGAATGCTGTTCCTATCTTCTATTCTCTGCAAAGAGCTTACCGCGTAAAATCGCCGGTTTGACACAAATATTTATATGAAAGACACAAACATGTCAGCTAGAATTAGAAATAAGTATTGGTGGCTTACCAAATAAATTTCTCTTAGCATTTTACCCCCTTGACTGTAGCTTTTATCCTATCCCTGCAATACAGAAGTAACGTTTTTTAAGCATTTTTCCGTTACAAATAGATTAAGTTTACACTGTATATCATGTGTAAATGTATAGTATTATAATATAATTGAAAGATATTCAAAACTGTAAATTAGTAAATAGTTAATGTACAGGAGATCCCCACCGGTGGACAGTGTTAACAGATATATATATGTATATTAAGATATCAACTATTTGTTTATTAGTAGTTTAAGTTTCTTAATTTTTTATTAAAAAAAAATACTCCACATCTCTAATGAGGTTCAGACACCGCACACATAAGTTTGGTATGATGACATCTTAACTAGATCCTCGTCATACAATTTCATTTAATTTAGGCTGATTACACTATGTCAGAAATCCTATTATTCACAAAAATATAAATCCTTGTTTGAAGATCAAGACATATCTAAAAAAAGTGCTCTCAAAACCCTAAACCCATTCCTTGATGAGAATTCATTATCTCTATCTTCCCTACCATATAATGAAAGCTATACCTGGCAACTCCCGATTTTGCTAGCTTTATCTGAACCATTTACATTATTTCCTGTTTCACGCTGAATGTAGTCAAATGTGTCGGATGTACAAACGGAATTCTTTATCTTTTGTCTCAAACCTAGAGTAAAGAAAATACGACACTACAAAGCTTAATAGTGGTAGCATTACGCCGAGAGAGATGTATTCTTTAACCTCCATTTCAAGTCAAACGTATTGACTTGGCTGGCCCATTTGACCTTAAAATATCAGCCTTACAATATTCAAAGACTACAAAAGCATATGTTAGAATTTTCGTTTGCGTCAGCTCGAAAGCTATCCATTTAGAACTATGCTCAGCATTCCAAGCCGCATTTTGTAGTTTCGTTTGGAGGCGTGGACTTCCGCAAAGGGTAGTAACTGACAATGGTCGAAATTTTCTCGGAGCTAGTAGCGTTCTTGAACGCGAATTTAATATGTTTGTAAAAACAGCAGCCCAGGATATAGATGAGAAATGGAAATTTATTCCCCCTCATGCTCCCCACATGCATGGCTTATTGGAAGTTGCTGTAAAAAGCTTCAAATTTCATTTCAAGCGAGTTGCTGGTGCTCAAAAATTTACCTTTGAAGAAGTTTCTATTATTCTAGCTCTCACAGAAGGAATTATGAATTCTCGCCCATTATCTGTACGGTCATTTCGTATGAAGAGCCTCTCGAATGGCATTGCCAGAACAGAATTGGCAGGCAATGTCTCTAATTAATAGATGGGAAACGCTGAAAGCACTTCATTACCAATTCGGAATTTGGCGGAAAGAACATTATTTAAAGACACTCCAGAACCGATATAAATGGAGATTCTCAGTTGCTAATATACATGTAGGAGATCTCTTAATTGGATGAAAACACATACCCAGTTCCTTATCGGAATCTGCGTACAGCAGATATTCTCACATCTTCGGGAATTATCACTAGACCTATATCACCTTCAAATCCTAAAAGATGAAAATTGTAATTAAAAATAAATTCTAAACCACCTTCAAATTCTCAATGGAATTCGCCTTCTTTTCTCATAATAATATTTAATATTTTCTAATATGATTCAATTTCTTACTAATTTCAGCTTGAAAAATTTATAATTTCTTTCTTAGAACTTATCGCGGATTTATAATCACACGCCTGAACCACAAAATCAATTATAATAGACGTCATATAGGCATAGGTCCGGATAAAATCTGCCGGAATGAGTGTAATATTGAGGTTTTGCCGCCAGTTCCTTAAAATGTCTGTCAATAAAAGGCAGGAAATAGTCGATAATCATCGGTACTGCGAAAACTGCCTAGTTAGGAGCCCTAACTTGATATCCTGAACTTCTTTGGTGATGTGTAAAGGGTGCGACAAGTTCCAGCATACCGTACTCCATCCAACCCCTGAAAGGGCTAACAGAAATAAAAGTGTCCATAAAAGAGAATCAACAACAGAAACACCACAATCGACTTTGTCCGCCACGCCAGATGCTAAAATTATTGTCGAAGCCATTAAGTCTTTGGTGCAAGTACTTTGCACTACACCTCCAGGTCGTCTTGTGTTTAACCCCAAGGCCGGCGTTATGTTCAAACTAGGTTTGAGCACTAAAATTATTTAATAAAAAATGTTGTTTTTATCTAATAATTTTTATATTTAATATCATATGTACATATGTAAGTAGGTTATAATTATATAATTGTATACAAAAACTCTGAATTCATCGAATAAAAGCAAAACAATGCTCGGTCGCAAACAAAAATTAGCTTCGTGTTACTTATTCTTGGTCTATAACACGCTGCTTGTAAAACTGATACCTACTCATTTCTGAAAAAGTATTGCGTGTATTGACGTGATTACTGTTATATATACTAAATATTACTGATCACTATTACTGATGAGAGCAAAATGACGCCACACGTTTTAAGTCGCTAAATGGGAAAACTTCTGATGGCCACACTTTTACTGCAGCTTTATTAGCAATCCAGATGAGATGCAATCTTTATATCACAGTAGTAGTATATTTCGTATGGCCATTGTAATATTTAAGTAAGCAAGATATTGTAATATAAATATGTAGTTCTTTATCAGTTATGACACAATAATTTTATTTGTGTTGTTAATAGTTGTGTTTCATAGTCCATGTTAAGTAATCATTTTCATTATGGACACATGTATTATATTTTTGATAGGTTGCAGTCGATAGCTTATAGCCTTGGCTGCGTTTATAACAGCAGATTCATCTTTGCTAAGTTTTCCAAGGGAGCTACATATATTCGGATAATGAAATTTTTCTGTATTCAATTAGCTGCTGGATTCTTACTACCTTATGTCGGTAGCATTCAGGGACAATTTCTGAAAGAGTGCCGATGTTGCATAAGTAGCCATAGTTTTCTTATTAAGAACCAATCAAACATACAAACAAATCAATACAAATAATATACATACACATGAATGGTATGTAAATGAATACATACATACATAATTGGTCATTACAACCCTTCAGTCAGGATTACGACCTAGTTTCTCACAAATGAATGCAGAAATTTATTTCAGATTTTTCGTTTTTTAACGTTTTTTGTAAGAGAAAAAAAAACAAATGGAATGCAAAAGAAAATACGAGATGACAGCATGTTACCATCACCATTAATGGTTACAAACCCAATAAAAGCTTTTCACATATCTTCGGTAGTAGAAATGTACACTGCTTTGTGTAGTCAATACTGAACTAGAAATGCTGTTCCTTGAATGAAACTAAAAGTCAAATTAGAAGATGACAACGTGTTAAATATTTAGGGTGGCCGATATGAAACTTGAAATATAAATAAAATAGAAAAATAAATAAATTTTAATAGAATTACTTTTAATAAAGTTAGCTGCCACTGAAATTTGAACTGTCCAAAGAGCAGTAAATGGAGAGGGGTAACCCATTACTGCGTATGGATACGGTTACTCTCTTGTGTTGGAGTGTGTATAAATTATTTTGGGCTCATATCTCTTTTTTTTGACTGATGTGTCATCTGCAATATCCAATACATCTACCATATTTGTGCTCATATACTGCTATAAACATATAAATGTGTATATGTGTGCTGTAATTGTGTTTCTAATGGATGCATGCAGTGATATTTCATCTTGTATGCCACATAAATTCGTATATTTTTGCATTCTCAGAGAATTGTGCAAATGTGTCTGCTTTCGTTATAAGCTCATACGCATAGTTGGAATGTTTTTATGTTGATACTATACATTGCCACTGTATGGCATTTCGGAATAAATTTCTTTCCGTTCGGTTCAACATTCCTAAAACGTTAGATACAGTGGAGTGTGGTTTTGGTGCATCACCCATGAGAAAATTAATTTTTAGAACGTAGTTATATGTATATTCACAACCAACTATACAAACTAAATCTATTCGAATGTATTTTTACCCCTACAAATACCAAGTCATATCGTCAACGTCATATGTAATAAGTTTTATGTTCTTTAAAGGTGTTTTAATTTTTTTTTATTGCAATTTGTTGTTTCAGCTTTCAGAGTTTCTCATCTCGCCATAATTTATTTTAAACTTGGTCTTCCTTAAAAATAGAACAGGAACCTCAAATTATCATAAAATGATCACCCGATTTTCGTGATTTGGCAATCCCGAATTACGGGATTTCTTAAAACTTGTCCCATAATTTTCGGGACTGTAAATATATGTGTGTACTTTACGAAGTAAGCGAACAAGAATTTGTTTGCAGCATTGTTTTATATTTACTATTACGTGAAATAACAGTAATGCTGTTTTTTTAAGTGCACCTTCCAATAATTAAGTGAATATTATGTATCACCCGATACCGAATTGAACGCGAACCCAACTTCCATTGTTAAAAAGTTAACCGCTGCTATCGAAGAATACAAAAGTCCAACAAAATCTGTTAATAGAGCTAATGAAGTCACCGTAGTCTAGTATGTAGTGTGTAGGCTTATTATACGAAAGGCCAGGGTTCAAATCCCAGGCCAGACATCAAAACAAAGTTTCTCAAAAATCTGTCGTTCGGAGTCGACTTTAAACTGTAGGTCCCGCCACTCTTGTATAAAATTAACACACGTAACATAAGTGGTGTGAAAAGCTAGGTCGTAATCCTGACTGAAGGGTTGTAATGACCAATAATGTATGTATGTATGTATGTATGTATGTATGTATGTATGTATGTATGTATATATACGTGTATGTATGTATGTATATAATAGAGCTAATGATTTAGATATTCAACTTTCTAAAGAAGTAGTTTAGTTTGTACCAGGAGTTGGTAGAGGTGGGTAGTTACAACTTCTATATAACCTTCTTGAAACCATTTTACGCACAAATGTAGATTGCGACTGATCCTGACTGAAGGGTTGTAATGGCCAATTAAGTAAGTAAGTAGATTGCGAAAGATTCCAAATAGTCTTCGTAAAGGGTACAAATTAGCTTTTTCACTAATATATTTATGTATGTATATAAACACAAATGAATAACTTAAATTTTTATTAATTTCGCTTTTTTGTTACTTTTTGTTTTGTTTTTTGTTATGTTACGCCCATATCGCTGAGTATTTCTGGATCGGGATTCCAAAATCCCGAATTTCGGGGTTTTTAAAAAGCATGGCATTCCAAGTAAGTACGTTGTCACTTTTTACCCTGTGGAATGGTTTAAATCCTTTATTTATTTTAACTAAATTGAATTGGCAATATTGATAATGTATTATTAGGGTTTTTATTTCCAGATCTTTTTCTATTTCTGGGATACAATGTGTCTACTATTGTGCTATGCAGATAGTTTTTTTTTAATAAAATCTTTATTTATTTATTTATAACGTTTATTTATTACTTATAAAATGTTAAAACAAAAACAACAATTCATGATAAAGGAGCTTTTTTATACTTAAGAACAAAACTGCTTTATACTTTAGAACAAAAACGTTGATTCACTTATGGCGCTCAGTGTATATATATACATACATATATATATATAATATGTATAATGAATAAAGAAAACAACTTTAAAATAAAAATTAACAAAAATAATTCAATTATTTTCTTTTTAAAAAGTTTTTAAAAGCAATTCAGGCACTTATTGTTTCATCCGATGGTAAATTTTTTATTTTGGTCACGACAGAAGACGGCATATCACAAATTTTCAATATCTGCGGTCATTTTTCCACAAGCTTCGCATAAATACATTTCTTTTTTAATCGTTGAGCTCATTGTGACTGTTATGTAAGTTAAATTTCCTCATTTAAAGTATCCTCAAAAGTTTATTTTTTATTTTGCTAATTGAATTGGCTAATATCATCATTAATTGAAACCTGAATATCAATTTCATTTTCCACATGCAGTAACGAACTAAATTATTGGCAAGGAATCTCAATTCACTTTGAGACCGATTTAAGGAAATATTTAAAACTATTTTTAAATAAATATTTTGACCAAATAGAATGAGGAATTGCCTACAAAAAACAATCAAATTAATTTTAATATTTTTATGTCATTATTTATTAATTACAAAAAAACAAAAAAATATACTTGATTTCAATGAACTGCATTATTAGGGCATTTCATTAAAATTTAAAATAATACTTGATAAATAATAAAAAAATTAATATTCAGTTAGGAGACCCTTCTGTTCCATAACTACTTGCAGTCGTTTGGGCATAGAATTCATCAACTTTTTTGTGAGATCTGGCCCGATATTTTGCTACTCTTCAATTAGGGCCAGCTTTTCCACTCGTATATAAACCTCTTGCCGTCAATGCTCTATCGGGCTGAGGTTGGGCGATTCTATCGGGTGTGGTGTGTACGTGCGCAACATTGTACGTAACACATATAATGTGAAATTCGCCTTGCAAAGAGAGGTTTTAGTTTATCGCAATGGCGATGAGACAAAAATTCTTGCCTCCAAATTTAATCTGCAACCACAGCACCAACAACTGCCTGAAACATTTAAATTTAAATTAAGCACGTTTAATTGTATAAAACTATTGAACTTATTTTCATTTAATTTTAAGGTTTGGTATGCATTCAGTCGCCGTGATCTAGTAGGTAGTGTGTTGGCTTATGATACGAAAAGCCAGGGTTCGATCCCCAGGCCAGACATCAAAATAAAAAAATACAAAAAATATTTCCTCGGCATCTTCCTCTCAGCAGATTTCAGGCAAAAAATCTGAGAGTAAATAAAATTGCCATGAAAAGTTTCTCAAAAATCTGTCGTTCGGAGTCGGCTTTAAACTGTAGGTTCCGCCACTCAGGTATAAAATTAACACACACAACATAAGTGGTGTCAGAAACTAGGTCATAATCCTGACTGAAGGGTTGCAATGACCAATTATGTATGTATGCATTCAGTTATAAATGTACACTGCATAAGTTCGGTACAATTTAATTGCAAAATAATGTTTGTATATTAGTTTAACTATTTTCAACTTATCAAATATTTCGTCCTGTTCTATTTTATTTGGTTTTATCAATTTGTGTCAATATTTGCTGTGCTAAATGAAAGATTGTTTCACTTTATTGAACTAAATGAAGTATTATTGATATGTACTGGTATTAAAGCATTGTCCATATAAAATCCAATGGTATAAATTAATAAGAATGTAATAAAATGTAGTTGGTTATTAAGAAATCATTTTGTTGGATATATCACACTGAGGTACAAAAGCAATAGCATTAAAGGCTTCTAGTTGAGAAAAAACTGGACTTCCAGCATAAATGTTTGGCAGTAATTTTCAAAAAAAAAAGAATTTTTGCCTAAATATTACTCTAGATACATAGTTATCTAGAATATCGCTAGATTTTCTTTTAATATTTCTAAAATTATTATAATTCTTCAATCGATCAAAGGATAAATCGAGATTTTGGTTGAAAAATGCACAGGGGCTCAAACTATAATTGAACACAAGGTATGAGATTAATCAAATGTCGATTTTTCCATTTCAGTGGAAATATTTAAAAACAATTTAAAATAGCAGTACCGACACTCCCTGTGCTTGAAAATAGCCTGAGTACTGTTAGCCAAAAACTTAGTCGTACTGCTTTCCAACTGATCCATGTAGGTTAAATTTACTCTCATAAGTAAAGAATACGTATGTAGACACTATGCAGATAGTTCTTGCCGTGTCTTGTAGCCTAGTGGTCGTTTTCAAAGTTGTTGACTATCTTCCAGCTTCTTCATTTTTCACATTAAAATTGTTATCTCTGCGAGCACTTTACTTCAAAGTACAAAAGCTAAATATAATACTTTCCGCAAAATATTATTTTCTGTTACAAAATTCACAATCATTAGCACGATGAAATGATAATATTTATTCACTGCTAAATATTTTTGATAGATAAATATAAATGATCGATAGATAAATAAGAAATATTAAAGAATTAAGACTAGTACACAATATATTTATGCTCCCTATGGAGAAATTTGTGTCTTGACTCTCACTTCATATCGGTACACTTTGTAAAAAAATATGGCACGACTTTTATTCTCTTTTATTAAACAACTATAGCAATTTTTCTCCGATTTTATCAAACGAGTAGAGAATGCACTTTAAGAATGTTAGCACTTGTTAGATTTATTTTAAATAAAATTTTGCGAAAAAATAAAGTAAGGAAGCACTTTTCCTAAATTTAGCCGATCAAAACTTATAACATATTAGTTCGAACAATATATGATGTTCGTTGAAGACATTTTTGATCGGTTCAAAAATGTTTGAGTAATCAATAAATTGTTGTGAAAATTTCAATAGAACAGTTTTTTATTTATTTATTTATTATAATTAACATAACACAACAAGATATTAATCTTATAAGGGATAGTGCTAAATGTAGAAGCAATCAGATATAAAACAATAAAATTAACATTAGTTAAATATAACGAATTATGTAGAAATAAAAAGTTAATATAAATATTAAATAGAATTTCAAATATAAATAAAAATACCGTAATATTTCCGTAAAAGTTGGGTTTAGTTAAAAGTAGCTTTAGCTAATTTCACTTAACTTATTTTCGCTATTACAACCTAATGATAGAATAAAGTTAACTTTATCAAAAATATGGCAATGCCGGAGCAATGTCGATAACACTGCTCAATTAAAACAGTTTTTTTAAACATAGTGGCAACGACGGGCTTCTTTTTTGTTATATTTCCTTATTTTGTTTATATTTGAAGTTGCCACATTGAAAATAATATATCGTATAGCAAGTTCAAACATTATATTAACTTTGAAAGTTACAGGTAGGATGATGCTCCCTTTAGTTAAATGCTCAATTCTGCCTTATTGTCCACTTATAATAATGAAAAACAATTTACCTGCCTTTCCTGTAGTTAACGGCAAGTTGTAATAATGGCCCTAACAATACTATAGAAATAAATAAAAAAAGTTAAAAGATAAAAAATTATAAGAACAGTAATAATTACAAAAATCGGTCTAAAAAGTAAGAACAAATATTTAACCGATATAAAGCTAAAATAAAATCACAAAATTTATAAAAATGGAATTAAAAGACATCTAATAACGTAAAAAAATTATTAAGAGAACAATTTAAATAACTCCTTTTTGAACGCATTTGCATTGCCTAAATTCTGAATGTAATATGGTAGGGAATTCCTAAGACTTGTGGTGTGTATAAAAAACTGTCGCTGAGACAGAAGAGTCTTGAATCGTTCACTGAATAATCTTCATACCACGGTTGGATCTAGCAAACTTAACTCGGCATAATAAAAATTTCGACAATTCCGAGTAAATTATTTTATGAAATCGAATGAGGCATTTAGTTTTCAAAAGGTTATCACAATTTACACTAAATATCTGGTAAGCTAATTGAGAAATATGATCACGATACTCTTTAAGAAAGACATATCTTGTTATGTTGTTATATGCTAACTTAAGTTTACGGTTATCATCACACTCGCAGTTTTATTTTATTCGAATAAAATATTTTTTCGAATACAACAAGTTTCGTTGAGTTCTACTCGACTAAATACACAGTAGGTGTTCGGGTGTATTTTAACTGTCGCATTATATTAGTAGTAGGAATGCTTATCGGTTCCACGTTCTTTTTTATATTTATGTCTGTCGATTGCTCTGTTATTTGAGGAAGATGGTGATATTAAAGGAAAGGAAACAAAAACGAAACTTAGTCAACCGTAAAATTAAAATTTTGGCAATTTTTAATCAATGGTATAGACATTTAAAATGCAAGAATATTGAAACAGAGTATTCAAAATTTTCAAAAAAGAATAAAGAAAGAAGAGATGTAAAATTGCATGTTTGATAAATATTGAACATTTGAGCTAACTTGTAGAGATTTTTTTCATTCAAAGCGAATTTATTGCGTAAATTGTAATAGAGGCCATTATTGAGCTCAATATTCAATTTCAAATTATAATTGCGCAATAAATACTCAAATTGTTATAATATTGAGTACAACTTAAAATGCAGCACTGTCATAAGTGTGTTTAGTGAGCATATTCCAATTAACCGAACATTTTTTGTTGATATTTTACAACTCGAATATCAACAACGATAAACAAAAAAAAACGAAATAAAAACAAGGTTGTTGAAACAACCAGCTGTTTTGTTTACCAGCTGTCAAATGAATCCTAATATATTATAAATCTTTCTGTAAGTCTGTTTTTTTGTTTGTTTGTTAGCCAATCACGCCTGAACGCCTGAACCGATTTTCTTGAAATTTGGGATATTGATAGAGCTTTTGTCGGTGCAGGTTGTAGGTAATAAATCTTTGCAAAATTTTGACCCAAAGTGGAAAAAATGGGACAAAGAGAGAAAAAATGGGCAAAAATTAGTACTTTTATGCATAAATTCTGTATTTTATCTGTTTTATAGGTAACTAGCATTTCCTATGACCATTATTATTAAATTTGGAGACACCATGTTTTTCTCGTGGTCAATTGTATGTAGCCTGCTCACAGGTGCCAAGTGGGAAAAATCTATATATTTTTACCCCAACTGGTAAAACAGCTAATATTGTGTATAGAAGCGTTTTATCAAAATAATAATACTATTTAATTTAATTGTAGAATAAGTTTATATTGCATTTATTTAATATTTATATGTATGTTTATATTCCTATAAGTATTAATAACAGAATAAGTTTATTTTTTGTATTTTGAATATACATATGTACAGAGGTAGTCATAAGTATTTACACAAAAGAGCATTTTTACGTTTTTCTTAAAAAAGGTCTCAGTACTTTTTACTGGAAGTAAATTTTGGAAAATTTTTTTTACTATTACCTAGCCTCGAATATGCAGAAGCAAATAAAATAAAATTGGAAAATATAACGGTTTTTAGTACTAAATAAAAAACAAATAACCATATGCTTATAAGTTGTCAAAATTATTTACACACGTTTTATTCTTTTCAAAATTATTTACACAAGACTTAAGTCCGGTCGCAATCTTTATTTTAATTATTTTTTTTTTATTTTTACATAGTTTATTAATAAACTTAGCTAGTATTTTGTAATAACGCCTTTTGAATCAATGACCGCCTGTAATCTTTCTGGAATTGAGTTGATTAAGTTTTGGGCAAATTCGGTAGTCAATTTAGACCAAATTTCACTAATTTCTTGTATAGCCTGTTCGCGTTTTCGACTTTTGTCTATAGTTCTATGATATTTTATGAAAGTCCAAACATTTTCAATAACGTTTAGGTCAGGGCTCTGAGAAGGCCATGGAAGAACAGCCTGATCTACGTTTTCTACGAATATGATAGGTAACTATCCTTTGTGGCAAGGGGCACTGTCGTGCTGTAAAATCCATTCACTGGTTGGAAAAAGGTTGTTTGCGGACTCAAAGGCATTGTTGTTTATAATTTCGAGATAACCAGACTGCTTTAAAGTCCCGTCTATCGGTACCAAATTCCAAAACCATAATATGATAGACATCCTCATCATCCTATAGAGTTTTGGTAGAGTGTATTGTGGACGGATGAGGCTGCATTTCAATTCCAGGGCTCGTTTTGTAAGCGCTTTATGCATCTACCACGAAACAAAAAAAAGGCTGTACAACCACTTAACACATTTGGTGGCGGCACGATGATGTTTTGGGGATGTCTATCATATTACGGTTTTGGAATTTGGTACCGATAGACGGGACTTTAAAGCAGTCTGAACTTCAGAATGTACTAAATCGCCAAAAAATAGTGTAAAGACCTTTCGACAGGTTTATGAAAAGTTTTGATCCAATAGTTCATTATGGACCAGGAACAAAAAAATATTTTTTGTCACATTTTTTAAATGCAAGTTTGTACCAAATGAAAGATCATACATGTAATTTGCTACAGAAAGTTGATTAACCTACTAATTTCAAAGAAAATTGCAATACTGTAAAAAAATCAGGTAAAGATCATAATTTTTGTTTTAATAGACGAATTGGTTCAAATTTTTAATACGTCAATCGAAAGCTCTTTTAAAGAACTTTTCTTTGATATACATCTCAGGGATGATTATATTTCAAAGTTTTATTAAAGAAGCTTGGCCTTAGAAACCAAAAAAAACCAAAACCAGTCTTCGACGGCAAAAATTTTTATGTATATATACAGTATGGTATTAAGTTTTATATTTAAGCGCAATTCAGTTGTCAATACTGATGTAGAAAAGAAAACAATTAAACAACTGTGCGAATTTACTTTATTTTTTGGAAAAGAATATGGCGGCTGCTCCGCAACTTAACACAAATAATGTTTTCTCACCTTCTATTTTGAATTGTTATTTATTTTTATTCATTTATTTATTTATGTTATATTTTTTCCCTTTATTTCTGTTGTTCTGATTAAACAAATTCGTTTATTTTCATTTTTTTAAGTTTCTGTTTTGTTTTGTTTTCGTTTTGTTTTTTAATCATACTTTTTCGTTTGTTTCTCTTTTTCTGATGAAATAAAATTTTGTTTATGAGAAAACAAAAATATTTACTTCGGTCTGACCGCAGGGAAAACATGATTGCTCAAACTGTATTTGATGCTGTTTCATTGTTATTTGGGAAAATAAATTTTGTCAAATATTTACCGTCAATGTAACCAGCAAACAAACTACAGAAAAATTTAATGCAAATACGAGTAAACATATTTGAAGCAAATATTTTTTCAGTGTGACCACAGCTTAACTCTTGTCATCTAATTTTCTAAAAACAGAAAAGTCGTCATACTCTCCATCATATTTATCATGAATGTATATACGTAAGCCATCTGTGGTGTAAAAATTGGCATATATTGTATGTTTATTAAAGAAAATGAAAAACATCTTATGCGTAGAGTCTGAGTAGGGGATCCCTTAAAAGAAAAAACGCAATAATTGTTTGACAAAGAGAATGCCTGACACTGCCTTTTTGAAAATTATTCCCGAAATATTATACGACGGAGGCAGCAGTAATGTTATTTTTCTCGTTTAGAATTTTGGCTGATGTGTACCCGCACACGGTACACTTCTCATGTCCTACCAAAAAGTAGTTTGGCAGCCAAAGTTCTACTCCACATCTTAATAACACTTACTTACTCGTCTTTCAATAAGTTTATAGTATCGCACAGTGTACTTGAAAAAGTTTTCAAGTATTTTTGGCAGTGCCCTATGCCACATTTTGTTTATTAAATTTTGTGTATTATTGTTTAAGTTATAGTACAATAAAGAAAAACAATTATTGTTCATATCACTGAAAAGTGATTTGTTGGATAGAAAAATGTATGTTTAAATATGATATTGGCCACGGTGGGTGGGTACCCTGTTCGTTTTGACTTCCATAAGTTCATCTGTCTCTGGTTTATCGACCTAGTGGCTTTATATAACCACAGAGGAATTGGATTAAATCACACGTTTCTGTCAGCTAAAGTGTTTGCATGCTCTACTAACTAATTTGAGTTCTTTTAGTATTTCCCATTACTTGACTTATGGTTAAGTTTTTTACTTATACTTAGAACTGTAAGTACTCGATTCGGTAATAGCATGAATTTCTAGTTCGATGGCAGAGTAGCTACTTCATATAATTATAACACCAGGCAATATCAGTCTTTGATTTAAAACAGGGTTTCAAAAGCCCACAATAGTTTCAGGTCACGCATTCGATAGTCACGAACTAATGTGGTGTGTAAGTTGGTAATATTGAGCGCCAGCCTGACTGGTCCTGCACTATAAAACTACCATGGTTCTCTTCATCTTATGTGGGAAAAAATGTGGATTTTCTAACATCCAAAATGGATTATTGAGATCAAATTCATGGTATAAGGCCAGATGCTTCCTTCTAAACGACATAACACCCAATAATATATCCTCGTATCTGCAACTCCCGAAGAAGTCATCGGTCATATGACCAATATTAACTTGCTTTGCATGAGCGTCCAGTAATGACTGCAACAACGACGCTGAGCATGTTCCTATGAAATTTGAGTCAGACTTACTGCGTCCGGAGCAGCTAATGTGTCATTAGAATCAGATACTACATTGGTAATCTTTTAGGTTAGTAATGGTATTCCTAATTAGTAAAATTCTCTGTCTGATAAATTTATCTGTTCTGCAGTTTCCCGGCCAACTACTGAGTAACCGAAAGCCCTCCTAGACGCCGTTATGTGAAACCCCGGTCTCATGATAAATGTCTGGCTATCAGATAATATATTTCCCAGAGATTTTGTCCTGCTTAATAACCACTCGTAATAATCTTTCATTTGTAAGACGCTGGATGTTCCGGTAGGTTTATTGAGCAAGCTATAACTATCGACTCTGAGAAGATACCTACTCCCACAGATGATGTATTACACCATTTTTCCATTCAACTTTATTCGGTATCAAGTGACCAATATTTGATTTGAGCTCTTGTCCACTCGTCGTATGGTAACGCAATCCACCAATAATAACAACGCAAGGGAACTTTGTATCCACCGCATCAAGTTAAGTTTAATCGTCTTCCTGAGGAAAATACCAAATCATACACCTGTACGTCTAGATCAGTATGTCCGTTATAAATTAATTAATTAATTATCTGTAGCCCAATGTCTCAATACTTTGAGTATATTTAGTTTAAGGGACACGTTCATATTCAAAATCACCCATGGAAATGAATTTGGTTACTGCACCATGCACCACACAGCACACAATCAGTGGTCAAAAAAATAACGAGAATTACATACTCTACCCACGACTAACTAACTCTGCCCAAAGAAGCTTCAAATCTGATCGTAATCGATTGTGTTATGCCAGACGTATTCAAATATTATTAGAATTTCATTCATTATTCCATAGGAGGTGAAGAGCAGCTCATTTGTGGAATTCCTATCTTGCCAGTGATTACTGAACTGCTTAGCATCAGACTGATTGTCCTATCAAGAAGTAGTTTCTAATTTCATGTTGTTCTAGACATCCAATCTAGTTAGTACATAATATGCACTGCATATTTTATTATTGAAGCTTCCATTTATAATGTGCAAGAAGGCAGCTCAGGAGCACTAAATTTCAGTGAGTCTTTCCATTGTCTTCACCAAAAAGGAGGGCAGAGGTTTATAATTGGTCAATTCACATAAGCTGTTGTATCGTTGTATTCATTGTATTGTTGGACGACTATACAACAGTGTATGCTTGTTGTTGATAATTTTCATGTAAAAATCCTATACACTTATACACATTTAGTTCATATGTTTTTAAAAGTTGTATTGGTTTCTTACTATCAAATTGTGTGAATGAAAAAAATTATGAAGAAGAGCACGACATACACAATACAGCATAGCATTGAGCGTTCACTGACAACCAAGTGTATTCAATACAACATACACGATACAAAGTCGTGTGAATTGGCCAAATTATCAGGTATGATGTGGAGTGTTATGCACTCCACTCCGACAAAATTAAATGATAGTAAAATACTCTGGAAATTTCAGAACTATGTATTAAAGTAAACTTAGCCGTAAAAGAAAATGTTCAGAAATTCAATAAACATAGTAACATTCACTTTTATATACATACGGCTTTTAGTTTTAAATTTATATGGTATAATATGGATAAAATATATGAAAAAAATTCAAATGTTGAACACATGTATCTCACAAATTTCCTTCATTTGTTTTTCATTCATTTTTTATGATTTTTCGATTTTTTTTAATAAAATCCTCACCGAGGCGATTGACCATTCATTTGTTTCAATTTTGATTCGTTTGAATGTTTTTATGCTCCTATGTCTGTCGTGTATAAGCCATATTTATTTATCTTTTTATGTCCTCCACATCGTATTTGTGTATGGATTTTATGTACACTTTATACATCCCAATTATACTTATATAGACATGTGTACTTGTATCCGAAAATTTTGTTTCAACTAAAAATAAAATACAATTTTATTTTTGAAGAATTAGACAATTGTCTCTCAGTAGGATATAAGTATGTATGTTTGTATATATACAGGAGACAGCAAAAGTCTAGATATCCTAGTTCATTTTTGCCACTTTAAAAATGTTAGGCAAGAGATTATATACAAAAATTGGAGTTTATGTATTTGTATGATTATTTGATTTCCGTTTTATAATAAAACAAACAAAAATTGTTAATAAAGAATATATCCTGGTGCCTCACAGTAAAAGTACAAGTATCCATAAGAGCAAAAAAATATAAATATAAAATTCAAAGGCCCAAATGTTATACTCAATACATAGTAGGATATCCCTTTAGATCAGTGGTCAGCACAAAGAGAACATGAATAAAATGTGACTGTAGTTGTGAGAAGCATGTGAATAACCCGGAGGAAAATTGTTTGTAATATTTTCAAGTGTACTTTATTCACCTAATAACATGTATATGTAGTGGAAAATATAGTCCTTAAAGACAGCGTTCTTATTAGTGAATCCTACCAAATTATTTCTATGGATGTATAATTCTTTAGAAGCTGAGAAGCAACTTAATGCATTTTTACTTTCTTTTTACGAACATTGCTGATGGTTACGTCCCATAAAAAACCGAAGATGTTTGGCACCTGAGTGCTATGGGTGCCTTCGCGTGATAGTCACCTTATCGCAGTACGAAGGCATAGTTAAAATGATCGGACTAGACATATCCTATGGATTTAACCGTGCCAGACGGGTAGTCGGTGAGTACAAACTAAGTATGTACCACTAATACCCATCCATTCTATTCCCTATATCCCCACATTCCCAAAACGCAGAAGAGTTTGTCCCACATTGGAGGGCGTCCTAATCTGCGTCTGTCTCCAGTGGGTCGGCAGTTTTAAAAATCTGGCAATAAGTATAAAATGCCCACATGCTTTAATAAGAGCAGGGAGCAGATGATCGATCTATCGTTAGAGTTGGACGCAGCTGTAGTTAGGGTCACAAACTGGCGGGTATCTACAAAGTGTTCCTTTTGGGATCACTATCGAATACTCTTCAGCATTGACTTCTCACGATAAAATCCTTTGCTATATATGAATTCTAGGAGGGCGAACTGGGACAGTTTTAAAGTGCTGATCGAACAGCTACCTCCCTTTGCGGGGATGGGAGTGGTTGATGTCGTACACATTGAAGAATCTGTCCAGCAACTTACAAGGGATCTTATAGGATCTCTCCCAAATCATGCCTATGTAGCCGGCCCGGCGAGCACGTACAGCATCGTTGTGGTCGACGAAGCTTAGGCATCTTAAAGTTGTCTTCTGTGTTAGTGATATAAAGATTTTCTCTGATGACTCAAAAATGGAATGTGGAACTGGGATTGGGATCTATTCCGATAGGCACTGAACGGGTTATACAAATTACCTAACAAGCAGCACGTATGATGAAGACCAGAAAGCTCTTGGTCAAATTATCACTATGGCATAGAGAGAAAACTAATGGGATCGGAGATATCTAAAGAATAGACCATAGAGGATATATGCGCCCCTACGGTGGACAGCGGGAAAACCAAGGAACTATTCGAGTTCAACAAGACAATGATTCTAACGGGACAATGCGAAATTGGCAATTTCGCTGACAAGCTCGGTCTGCCAAATCAAGTTTACCGCAGAAGCTGCCGGGATGTGGAAAAACCGGACTCGGTTTAAGTGCCCTATACTTCACAACAGACGCCCTCGGTTTTTGGTTGACACGTATACGTGTAAAGATCTGGGCATGTTCACAAATATGCCACTAAGGGAACTGAGCAGTTTCAGCCCAAGCTCGTTGTGATTCAAACACACTATTAACATGTCATGACAAGAGGGTTAACTTGACCTAGCTACCCGCTAGCCTAACCTCACCTAATACTATAAACTCATTCCAAGATGTTCCATCAATGTTGTTATATTGTATGCAACGTATTTTAAAATCCTCTATTTCTACCATTTTACATGTTGAGTGCAGCGTCAAAAAAAAATTTTTCAAAGTGCGCGTTTTCCGCGCCGATGCTTGTTTACGCATTGCCTTTAAAATTATCACTTTCATACACATGTATTCTATCTTTGATAGGATGCTGCGCAGAGCTAAGTGCGTCGAATGTGTTTATAAATAAGTCTTCAACTTTTCATTTTTAAGAAAAGCGTTGGAGAGTTGCATAGAATTCTTGTTGATGAATATACTGATTATGCTCTGTTAGAAGCAACATGCAACATGGTATTGACGATTCAGAACGTGGAAGATCATCAATTAAGTTTGAAAATTCCGAATTTCAAACAATATTTATGAAAATGACACTCCGAGTCAGAAACAAATGCCAGAAATGTTAAATATTGCACAACAAAAATTGAGAAATTGGGTGACTAATTGGCTGCTTCAAAAGACAAGGAGTTTATTGGCGTGGAATCCCCAAATTGCCTGAAATATGGAAATAACGTGTAGCCAGCAATGGCCAATACTTGGAATGCTCTTCCATATAAAATTCGTTTTTTATTTTCACAAAAAAGGCGGTTATTTCATACCAGTACACCTGGTATATCTCCTGAAAAAAGAGATTAGTTGAGTCAAATTGACCTGGTTGTTTTTAATATATTTTCAATAGCATGCGACCAATTGTTTTGTTGTTTAAAAGAACAGCATACACACATCTGAAAGAAGTCAGATCAACATACGGATAGTTCAGCTAAGAGCAAATTCTGTTTGTAATGTGTTGAGCGATTCACTGACTAACTACCACTGTATGGATGTGCTCTACGTAATTAATAAATATCCTTTCCTGCACGCAGTCGAGATTCCTAAAAATAGACTTAGAGGCCTATGCAAGAGATTTGTATTCAATTTCAATTTTTAGACGGATAAAAGTATTGGGAATCGTAAGAAGATCAGATGGAGTCAAGTATTTCTTACATGGTCTTAAGAAACCGAAGCACTTGAATGTTTTTTTCGACACTCTTAAAATGTGTAATCTCTAGCGAGCATTGCTACGGCTTGTGTGCCAATGAACAACATTGGATATTTCGCGAATTTAACTCCACTCTATTCATACGACCACATTTGGACACTGACTGTAAGTCGAATGCGAGTAAATCATTCATACTAAATCTTTTCACCTCAATTGCCATTAAAGAAATATCAGTGACTAATACAACTGTCATCTGCTAAAAATAAAATATAATTAGAAGTTAGACAGAAAAGATCGCTAATGAAAGTAAAAAATATAGTTGAAGATAGATGAGTTTAGCCTGAACTCATCTAATGGGGTTCCGTGTTGAGCGATACCTGACAAAGCTCGATATAAATCGAGAGAAGTGAATATCAATCCCAAAAGCATAGTCCATAATTTGAATAAAACCTTTTTCTGCGTATATTTTTGCCAATCACGGGTATACAAATACTAACGCAATTTAATAAGACCTCCAGGCGAAAATCTGGAAGGCTAAAAGTTACCAGGATTATGCATTCCAGCATCATCTCTACAAAAAATAAAAAAAATTAAATTAAAAACATATATATCTTTGATCACGTGTCCGGTTTGAAGAGAACGTCAAGAAACAAATATCTCCATGGGGAAAATTTATTGTTAAGGAGCTTTTTTCCTTTTTTCAAACCAATTCAATATACATACAAACAAATTCTGACTGTTTAAAACCTATGAGAAAGATACCAAACCCTGGAAAATGGATGTCACATGAATTGAATAATGGACGGATGGAAAAACTAAAAACCAGATGTGAAATTTTACTTCAAGACACAATAGAAAATCAGTAATATGTTGCATCGAATTATTATTGCCAACGAAAAATGGATTTATTTTCAGAGTCTTAACTGGAAAAAAGCATGTGTTAATCTGGGACAACCATCCACATCTGGTGAGATCTGAAAGGTGTAATATACCACAAGCTCTTAATGCTCCAATACTCACATCAAAATATGAAAAAAATTTTACTCGCTTGCGTTTTGCCAGACCGATATTTGCAGAGAATACAATAATTATATACATATATTAGTTTAAAACATTCTGATATATATGGTTAATACTTTTAGAAACGCATTATTTTAGTAAATTAAATAAAAGTTATATAAAAAATAACATTTTTAAAAATATGATACTAGTTTTTCATTTCAATTTTTGTGAAATAATACTAAATTCATAAGAGATCCTCCAACATCAACCTTATTTGCTCTTCGTTCATTGTAATCTTCAAACATAACCTGAAAGTAATTTCTAAATGCTATGAAACTATCAAAAAATTAATGAACAAATAATAGAGATTTTATAAGTTTTCAAAACATAACTTACGCAAATCTGATACATCAATACTCACGTCGGTCCACAAAACAATTATTTGTTATGAGCATTCACGACTTCGTTTAGCTCATTTGGTGGTTCATTGTGTCACATAGTGTCTCAAGTGGTGGTTTCGCAAACTTTGAAAACACACTAAATTGAAATTTATTGAGAATAATGATAACATAATAAACAACTAAAATGGGAGATAAGATGAGATAATCTAATTTTGAAACACAACAATGCACCTGCACACAAAGTAAGACCGATTCAGGATAAAATCAAATAATAGCCTGGCAGTTGTTATCCCACCCGCCGTATTCACCAGACTTGCTTCCTTCCGTCTATTATTCGTTTTCATCAATCGGACACGCATTGGCTGATCAGCACTTCAATTCATAAGAGGAAGTGAAAAATTGGATGACTAATTGGTTTGCTCCAAAAGACGAACAGTTTTATTGGCATGGAATCCTCAAATTACCGGAAAGATGGAGATAATTTGTAGCTAGCAATGAATTACACTTTGAAGAAAATGTTTTTCCCATTTAAAATGTCATCATTTCATACGGGCAAACCTGGTGTATATTTAATTCTTTCACTAGTTATTTACCATGTTTTATGCTCTCATACTCATACTCTCTTAACTAAATCTTAAACGCTTACATATCATTGTTCAAATGTAGCTCACGATTGTATTTTCGAATACTTCTTACCTACAATGAGATAAATTTAATACGAACAAATTATATTTTTCAAACGTCAGAAGTCGTTTACACGGCTACACATGAACCTGAAAGTCTATAATTATGGAGAAATTAAATCATACATAATACATATATACTTGTATGTATATATCGCATATGTATTGTATCGTAATATTTGTTACTGGTTACTGTCATATTTGTAAATGCTTGAGTACAACCAAAGAATATGGATATAAAGAATACGCATTATGTAGAAGTAAAATTTCTTATGGCGGGTTGTAACATTACGACCCGCTCTCACCAAAATATTTTTAAAAATCATTTCTGGGTGAGGAGGGAGGAATCAGCGTTGCCGTTGTGACACTAAAGTATCACTTTTGACCCTTTTGCATGTCAAATTGTAAATGCTTGAGTACAACCAAAGAATATGGATATAAAGAATACGCATTATGTAGAAGTAAAATTTCTTATGGCGGGTTGTAACATTACGACCCGCTCTCACCAAAATATTTTTAAAAATCATTTCTGGGTGAGGAGAGAGGAATCAGCGTTGCCGTTGTGACACTAAAGTATCACTTTTGACCCTTTTGCATGCCAATGTCACTTTTTATGACCCTTTTTTTAATTTACCCCATTGTATCATTTTAACGAAATATATGGCACTTTTTGACCCTTTTGTAAACGCCGTGGTATAGTAGGTAGTGTGTTGGCTTGTTAGACGTAAAGCCATGGTTCGAGTCCCAGGCCAGACATCAAAACAAAATACAAAAAGTTTTTCTTCGGCGACTTCCTATCAGCAGATTTCTGGCAAAAACTCTGAGAGTACATAAAATTGCCATGAAAAGTTTCTCAAAAATCTGTCGTTCGGAGTCGACTTTAAACTGTAGTGGTGTGAGAAACTAGGTCGTAATCCTGACTGAAGGGTTGTAATGACCAATTATGTATGTATATGTACGTTTTGAATTTTACAAACTTTTTAAAAAATAATTCTATATTGAAAAAGAAATAAAGGATATTGATTTTGAAAATATTTCATATGCAAAAGAACCTTTTGGTACATACATATATAGGACATGATGCAAACACCGAAATATGTATTAATTTGTATCCAAAATGTGATGTTATAGAAATAAAAACTAACATTTTGAATTTTTATAAAAAATTGTATCACGATATGATATCAAGAATAGATATAACAAATAAAAGACTTAATATTTTAAGATATTTTGACCCAGTTTATATAAATTCCAAACAAGATATAAATTAATTTGAAATTGTATTTGAGTTTAGAGACATAATTGACGAACCAGAAACGTTTGTTAATGAGTTTAAATTGCTAGAAAGTAATATAAACAGCAAAAAGTATGAAGATTTACTTAAAATAAATAACGCAGAAAAGTTTTGGTTCGAGATTGGAAATTTAAAAAATAGATTTGATGAAAATATATATTCAAATTCATATGGATTCGTTAAATATACATATATATATTTACTTTGCCTCATAGTAACTCACATATATAAAATAGAAACTTGTAAATCCATGCTTTCCTCTCTCAATTTTCTCGAATCGAATCTTTAAGAATGGACTCCAAGTGACGAACTAATTACAAAATATAGAATAATTATTTCTAAAAAGTGATAAATATTTACCAAATTTTTTGATAATATGACTAATATTTGAATGTACCTGTGAATTGTTTTTTATGTATAATTACTTTTATTTTAGTTTAATGTACTGTTATAAATCGTTTTTTTTTTAATTGAAATAAATCTTAGTTTTTGTTCACAAAAAACTAGAGCCTATTTTATATTAAAATACCATTTTTGACCCTTTTTTCTTTAAATACCCTTTTTATGACACTTTTTTGAAATTCCCAACGGTAACCCTGGGAGGAAGACAGAAGGAAAATGAACACAAACAAAGAGCGTAACAATGTGTTGCTCTCATCGTACGTATGTACATGTTTATGTATTCTTGTCAGTGTTGCCACCAACAGCTTTATGAATTACACACAAATGGCATCGAAATTACACATATGAAAAAAATTACACACAAAATTCTGTTTTTACAAATATTGCATACATATATTATGTAAACAATAAAATTATATATTCATATACATACTTAAAATAATAATTTATGAATGCATAAGTATATGTATGTAGGTTAGGTTAGGTTAGAGGACGTGTACTTGTCAATTAAGACAAGTACAGTACCCGGAGGTCGAATTGACCCATTGTAAAACGTCTTAGTTTCTCACACCACTTATGTTGTGTGTGTTAATTTTATACATGAGTGGTGGAACCTACAGTTTAAAGTCGACTCCGAACGACAGATTTTTGAGAAACTTTTCATGGCAATTTTTATTTGTTCTCAGAGAGAAGTCGCCGAAGAAATACTTTTTTGTCTTGATGTCTGGCCTGGGGCTCTAACCCTGGCTTTACGTCAAATAAGCCAACACACTACCTACCAGACTACGGGGACTTCAAAAAATGTATGAATGTATAACTAAAAATGTAACGTAAAACTCAAATAGAAGTATTGTTTTCTTTTTCTAACAAAAGACATGTAAATGCATATGTGGGCCCTAGGAGTCAACTAAACTCCTAGGGTCTATAAAAAGGAGCTGAAGAATGGGATACGTATGTTCTTCTGAAATATATATCCCCTAATAAAATACGAAGGCTGAAGGTTTTGTTTCAACTTAGCTTTTATTGCCTTATTGGAGGTTTCTTAACAACTGATGGTAATTATTTTCAACAGGTTTTACGTAAACAATACAAATATTGAATTTACCAATATATAATACATAAAGTCGTCGTAGTCTAGTAGGTAGTGTGTTGGCTTATCAGACGTAAGGCCACGGTTCAAACCCAAGGTCAGACATCAAAACAAAAATATGAAAAAATATTTCTTCAGCACTTCCTCTCAGCAGATTTCTGGAAAAAACTCTGAGAGTAAATAAAATTGCAATGAAAAGTTTCTCAAAAATCTATTGTTCGGAGTCGACGTTAAACTGTAGATCCCGCCACTGATGTATAAAATTAACACACATAACTTGAGTGACATGAAAAGCTTGGCCGTAATCCTGACTGAAGGGTTGGTTGTAATGGCCAAGTATATACATATGTTATGTTGTGTATAATTCATATATATTTATATATATAATAAAAAACAAGTACATAATATTCGTATAACAGATTAAACAAAAAAAAATAATTCACAATATGTTTGTATTACACTAAGAAAAATATGTTGAACACAGTTCAATAGCATATATCAAACATTATCCTTACATGTATTTAAGTTAGTAAGAGATATATGTAGGTGTTTATTTTTGCAAACTAGTGTTGGAAATTGCAATAAATTTTCAAAACAAATTAGTGTTAACAAATTGACTGTTAGAAAAGAGCGATTAAAGAAAAAGTTGAACAAAAAATAAAATTACACACAAATTACACACCAAGCTAATTACACACACGCTACACACACAATGCAAAATTACACACAATATGTGTAATTACACACAAGGTGGCAACACTGATTCTTGTGCTTTTTGATTTAGTTGTCGATCAGACTGCGACAAGAATAAATGTGCTGCGGATGCTTTATCATTTTGTTTCAGAATAACACTCGAAGAATATTTTGTGTTAAAAATGTTCTATGTCATTAGCGGGGCGTATTTTATTTTGTCCCATAGTATAATTTTTTTTAAATACTTTGGAATGCTCGTTTTTTTTCTTTTAATAGAAAATGGTTTTTTTATTCTTTTTATTTTTATTTATCTAAAAAACACGGCCTAATTTTTAAGCCAAAGATGGATAGCTTTATGTTCTTTTAATAATAAAATGGATTTTTTATTTTAGTTTAATATATCTAAAATTATTAAGCCATAGATAGACAGCTTTACATATGTACAGCTGCGTGCAACTAATTAAGGACAGCAGTACTCAATATTAAAATCGTTATGTTGAAAATAATACTACTAAATAAACCACTAAAATTTGACACTGTTTAGTTAATCCAACTCTGTTTATTGAAACTTCTCAATGGCAACACTATTCTTACCGTTATTTTTATCTTTGTGGTATTTTTTACAAATTGTGAAATAAATTACCCGTGCACTTAATTAAGGACAGTGATTAATTTTTTAAGATTTTTGGATTTTAAGATTTAGGATTACACAGAGTGCTTTTCAGAATTTGGTAAACTTTTACTACTTGATAAATATGGGTAAAAATAAGTCCTGTGATGTCAGTACTCGAAAGATTATTGTACAAATGCATCAGGATGGAAGCTCTTATCGGGAGATCGCAACAGCCTTAAAAGTTTCTAAAACAATGGTTTTCCAAGCGGTGCAATATTTCAGAAAACATTCGACAGCTGAAAAAGTGCCTCGTAAACAAAGAAGCCGAATTACGACAGTTCGTGAAGATGCACTGATTGTCCGCGAGTCGAAAAAAAAATCCGCATGAATCAGCAAATGAAATTCGGATAGCAGTTTTTGGTGAAAATGGAGCAAAACCATCTGTAGACACAGTAAAACGTCGATTGCGAGAAGCTGGGCTCTTTGGAAGAATTTCCCGAAAGAAACCATTGTTGTCTGCACGTAACCGGAAGAAGCGAATAGAGTTCGCAAAAAAATACCGCCATTGGACCGCTGTGGAATGGAAAACAGTGTTATTTTCGGACGAAACAAAAATTAATAGAGTCTCTCCTGATGGAAAAAAATATGTTCGCCGGCCAAAGTTAAAAGAATTTGATCCAAGATACACCAGGGCCACTTTAAAGCATGGAGGAGGTTCTATTATGCTTTGGGGTGCTATGTCATCACGCGGTGTTGGGCCGCTGCATAAAATTGACGGCAACATGGACAAGTTCCAATATGTAAAAATCCCAAGCGATACTATGATGCCGTATGCTGACGAGAATATGCCAGTAACATGGATATTTGAACAAGACAATGACCCGAAGCATACGGCTCATCACACCAAACAATGGTTTTTTAACAATTCGGTCACTGTACTTGATTGGCCTTCATGTAGTCCAGATCTCAACCCGATTGAGAACTTATGGCAAGTTGTAAAAACCAAAGTAAGCTCAGTAAAAATAAGCAATTTTGATGATCTCTACGCCGAAACAAAGAAAGCTTGGGAGGCCATTCCAACCAGTGTATGTGAAAATCTGGTTACCTCGATGCCTCGCAGATGTCAAGCTGTTATCGACAACAATGGTTTTCCAACAAAATATTGATTTTTTCTAATAAAAACATGTTTTTCATAAAGTTTACGGTGTGTCCTTAATTATATGCACGGGTAATTTATTTCACAATTTGTAAAAAATACCACAAAGATAAAAATAACGGTAAGAATAGTGTTGCCATTGAGAAGTTTCAATAAACAGAGTTGGATTAACTAAACAGTGTCAAATTTTAGTGGTTTATTTAATAGTATTATTTTCAACATAACGATTTAAATATTGAGTACTGCTGTCCTTAATTAGTTGCACGCAGCTGTATGTTGATGAAATGAAAATAAAAATGGAGTATATTACTAACACTTTTATACGGCTGTAAATAAATAAATTCACTCAACTTATTTTCTCTCTCTCACTCACTGATCCATAACCATAAGCATGTGTTAACCTAGAGGAACATTTTTAGAAATAATTTCAAGTCTACTTATTAACCCAATGATATGTATATGTGAGCGGAAAATATAGAAAAATTGTACTGCACTAAATCCCTAAAGACAGCGTATTTCACTTGGCAAGTATTCTTCAAAAAATCGAAATCATTTCTCATTGATATTAGTGAATACTACTGTGATATTTCTTTGGGTGTATAAATGAAGTCTGAAAAAAGCGACATGAACCTTCTTCTTTAAAAGCTGACAATATTTTTACGCTCTTTTTAACGAACATTCTTGATGTTCGTGTCCTATGTGTGTAAAAGCTGAAGATGTTCTTCCCCTGAGGGACATTGGTGCCGCCGACGACACCAGAAAATAAATAAAAAAGTGGTTAAACAACAAAAACGCACGATGAGAACAACGCATTGTTACGCTCTTGGTTTCTGTATCCTTCCCTTCTACCTTTCCCCCCGCGTCATGAAATATTTTTGAAAAATATTCCAAAACATTGTTAAGTTTTTACCTTTTTAAAAACGTTTAAATATGAGTTCGTTAATTGCAACCAAAGTAAAAACAAGTGCGTCTTTAGTTTTTCTTAACTCTCTTTATTATTTACACTACTTTTGTGTACCACCGTATAGAACTTAACGATACAACAATAATAATCTGCTTATTCACTTTACTAGTTCACACAAGTATTCACTAGATCTTTACAACCACGACTTATTTTGTTCACACGCAACTTCATACAAGGCTGACTGAATTAACTCTGACTGCTGCTTTCTTTGTCGAGCCCTTTTATAGTCCGCACACCAATCAGTATGATGAACTGATGATGATGTGGAAGGTTTTCGTTCGCGCCTTCTCGAGAACTCTATTGCTAGTATATTGTTGTTTGTGTACTTGCTTATGTTATGTACCAGCCGCAACCAGGTTCGTTACATATTTGTCGTAGCTGGTTTACTTCATTCCATGTTGTTGTTGCTACCTGGTTCGTTGTACACATGTGTGTGTGCAGCTTTAGATAATCAGCACGTTCATTGTATTCTTAGTGTTAGTGTGTATTTCTATTGTGTGGCTTTTGTTTATCGTTTTTATTGTTAAACGATATTAGGTCATTTCGCTTTGCGTAGCACTGCCGCCCACTTAAGCCTGTTGTTCATTATTTCCTTTCCCATATTTTGCCAGTCGCTCTATGTGTACGACGTTCATTTTTGCTCGGGGGCTGTTAGCTTTCTGTATCCTGTACACGACATCGTTTAACCGCTTAATTATTTTATACGGTCCATCCCAGCTGGTTTGTAGCTCGGGAGATAATCCCTTCTTCCGCTTTGGGTTGTATAGCGGAACCATTTGTCCCTCATTGAAGCCCTCCGTGTTTGCCGCACGGTCATACATGGCTTTCATTATATCACCGACCGTTTTTATATGGGTGCGCACAAACTCATGAAGTTTAGTTAGGCTTTCATCTTTTCCAGTGTGTGTGGCATCCCTCTCTGTGCCGAGCTTAACACCAAATTCGAAGTCACCGGGCAGCTTTATCTCAGTCCCAAATATAACCTTGGCGGGTGATCTAGATGTTGAATCATGGACCGCGGATCGGTACGCCAGTAGTAACCTCGGAATGTGTTCGTCCCAGTCTTTCTGTTGCTCGCTCACTACTTTTCGCAAGTATTCCACCAGGGTTCGGTTAAATCGCTCTACCATTCCGTCTGACTGTGGGTGAAGAGGCGTCGTTCGAGTCTTCCTAATGCCATATACTTCGCACATTTTCTTGAATATAGCTGACTCAAAATTTCTACCTTGATCGGAATGTAGTTCTATTGGAACCCCGTAGCGGTATACCCAGTTGTTCACAAAAACGTTAACTATTGTGTTCGCCTCTTGATTGGGTATGGCATATACTTCCGGCCATTTGCTGAAGTAGTCCATCACAACGAGAACATGTCGGTTTCCGGCATTGCTGACTGGAAAAGGGACTGCAACGTTCATCGCTATCCGCTCGAAAGGTGCACCTGAGTTATACTGCTGCATCTGACCTCGACTTCTTCTTGCTGGACCTTTAGCTTCAATACACTGGGTGCAGTTTGCTATCCAATCTGCCACTGCTTGTTGACATCCAACCCAATAAAAACGTTGTTTTAGCCTTTCCAGTGTCTTTGTCACTCCAAGATGTCCTCCGCTTGCTCCATTATGGAATTCATTTAATACTTCTTTCTTTTTATTTTTTTATTTATGACCTTTAAGCTGTCCCATAGTGCCCAATATGCTTTTGTAAGAGGACCTTCTGTGGATATCTCATTTCTTGTAGGTCGTTTGACCTCCTCCTTTGCTGCTATTACCTTCGCCAATATTGGGTCACTCCTTTGTGCTTGGGACCAATCTTCGTTGGCTTCAATCCGCGTTAGCCGGATATCGACGATGGATTCCTTTTTCTCAGCTTTCACGCAATGTTTACACTCCAAATTACAAGGTCGGCGTGAAAGAGCGTCAGCATTTCCATGTTTTATGCCCCTTCGGTGTTCAATGCTGAAGTCGTAAGTCTGGAGGCGTTCAATCCAACGTGCTAACTGTCCTTCAGGGTTCTTGAATTGTAGCAGCCATCTCAGTGCGGAGTGATCAGTCCTTGGCAGAAAATTTTGGCCATACAGGTACTTATGGTAATGTTTGATGCACTCCAGCACTGCCAGTAGCTCTCGTCGGGTTACACAATAATTCAGTTCAGGCTTTGACAATGTGCGACTATAGTAGCCTACGACTTTCTCTGTTCCATTGATCACTTGGGAAAGTACACCACCAATACCATACCCGCTAGCATCACTGTCTAAGATGAACTTTTCTCCTGGGACTGTATACGTCAAAACTGGTGCATCGCACAATAGGTCTTTTAGTGTCTGGAACGCCTTTTCTTGCGACTCATTCCATTGATACGCCTTTGATTTCTTTGTGAGTTCATGCAAGCTTGCAGCCACGCTGGCAAAGTTAGGCACAAAGCGTCTGTAGTATGTGCATAGTCCCAAAAAGCTGCGTAGTTCATGAAGATTCTGGGGACGAGGCCATTCCTTTACTGCTCGTATTTTATCTTCATCGGTGGATATGCCATCTGCTGTGACAAGATGCCCCAAATATTTCACCTGCTTTTGGAAAAATGCACATTTCTTTACGCTTAGTTTTAGTCTAGCCGTTGTTATTCGTTGCAGAACTTCTCCCAGGTTCTTGAGGTGTTCGTCGAAAGTTCTGCCCATCACTATTATGTCGTCGAGATACACCAGGCAAGTCTTCCAATGCAGTCCCTTTAGCACACGTTCCATAAGCCGCTCGAATGTGGCCGGAGCATTACAGAGTCCAAATGGCATAACCTTAAACTGCCATAAGCCGCCGTTCGCACTGAATGCGGTTTTCTCTTTGTCCTTGTCTGCAATCTCCACCTGCCAATACCCACTTTGCAGATCCAACGTGGAAAACCATTTTGTTCCGGTTAGCGTGTCGAGTGTGTCGTCAATTCTTGGTAGCGGGTAACTATCCTTTTTAGTGACATCATTAAGCTTCCTGTAGTCTACTCAGAATCTTGTACTGCCATACTTCTTCTTTACTAAAACTACAGGTGAGTTCCACGGACCCGATGATGGTTCGATTACACCGCTCTTCCTCATTTCGTCGACTAACTCCTTAACCTCATTACGCTTCGCCAGCGGTATGCTTCTGGGTGCCTGCTTTATGGGTCTCGCTTCGTCAGTATCAATTTCATGTTTGACCATGGCTGTTCTTCCTTGCCTTTTGTTGTTCGTGGCGAAAGCGAAAGCATACCTCTTTAGCAGCTTTTTGGCTTTATTTTTCTCTGCAGCTGCTAAATCTGCTATCCATTTCTCCACATTTTCACCAAATTCCTTTTGATCCTTGGCTGACATATCGCCAGGTTGCGGCGTTTGTTCGCTGTTTATTACCGCCTCTACTGGAACACATTGGCCCACCTCTGAATTTTTACAGACGACTCTTTCATGGCCTGATAGATTTAGCACTCTCACCGGGACTATTCGACTATTCTTTGTTCTGTTGATTTGACGAGGGCCTTTGCTGATATTAAATCCGTCTGTATTTCTGCTGGTTCAACAACCCACAAGCGGTTTTCCACACAATCTCCATCCATACGCCCCCATATCAGTGATTCACTCTGAGGTGGCAATTTGAGTTGTTCGACCGCAACTATCCTTCTGGCGTCCACTTGGTGCTTGTACCCCACGTCTAGAGGTATCTCTACATTTCGCCAACTCATAATCTGTTGCCCCATATTCAAATTGATGCCATGAGCTATCATAAAATCGGCACCAATGATAACCTCGTCCGCAATATCGGCAACAATAAAGATGTGACTTACACTAATGTTGGCTATGGTCACCTTCGCCTCCGTTTTTCCGTGGACGGTGGCAGACTCTCCCGTAGCTGTCCGCAGCCGTATATTGCTAAGTGCCTCACACTTTCCCTTCACTACATCTGGCCTGACGATAGACTGCGTCGCCCGGTGTCTATAGTGAAGGTATATGGTCTGCTATTTATGTATCCGCACGCCGTAAGATTGTTGTTGTTCTATTGCATCACTGATATTGAGATTGTGGGGCCCTCGCTTGTGGGAGCCAGCACTTGCCCCTCAGTGCTAACTCGTTTTAGTTTAACGGGTACTCTTGTGAAGATGGTTGGTTTCTTATTCCTTGATGGTGAGGCGGATCTTGATCTCTTGCGTGGCGCTTTGCAGTTTCTTTGGAAATGGCCACCCTTTCCACAATTGAAGCATTTAAGTTTAGTCCTTTGTCCGTTTTCTTCCAAAGCTTGCTTCACCATCTCCTTAACTTTCTTCCTTCACGACTTCCATTCTTCGCACTTTGCTTACTTGAGGTCTAGAAATAGCTCGAGCGGTCTCCTGGGCTAGTGCGAAGGCCACGGTCTCTGCAAAGGTTGCCTTCTGTGTGGAGCATACCGCAAGTTTGATGTCAGCGTCGCGTATGCCATTAACAAATGCCTGTCTTAAAGTTGTCTATCAACGGATGGTTTTCTCCTGGGTATGTGAGCTGCACCAATCTCTCGACCTCCATTGCAAAGGCTTGAAGCGACTCATTAGGCTTTTGCGCTCGGCACCGTAACTCCATGCGGTACAGTTCTCGTTTATGCTCGTCGCCGAATTTGCGCTGTCACGCCACCATTAAGTCGTTGTATTTGTTTCTACGGCTGGCTGGCATGGTCTCTAGTATCTCAGCTGCTACACCCTTTAACGCCAAAATTAGTTCCAAAGCCTCATCGTCCCATCCGTTTCTGCTGGCTACTGTCTCGAATTGGAACTTGAATACGGATAGGAGTGAGGTGCCATCAAAGCAAGGTGATTTTATTCTGCCGGTGCTTTCGGATACGACTCGCACTGGTTCCGGTCGCTGGCTCTGGAGGTTGTTGATCTTCTCTTCCATAATCACCAGTTTTCTGTCGACAGTCTTTCCCCAATCGTTCACTTTCGTGTCGACGGTCCTTTCTAAATGTGACATCCTTTTCTCCACACCAGTAATTCTTTTGATGACCGACTCGTGTATTTCCTGCAGCTTCCCTGATGTCGTCTCGAGCTCATTTTAAATTTTTGACAAAACCGCTGCTTGCATACTTTCCATTCAATGATCACTATCTCGTCGCAATTCAGCCAGAAGTTTCTGATTTTCGGCTCTAGAAGCTTCAAATAGCTTCTGGTTCTCAGCTCTAGAAGCTTCAAATAGCTTCTGGTTCTCAGCTCTAGAAGCTTCTTGTACTTCGGCCAGAAGTTTTTGATTTTCGGCTCTAGAAGCTTCAAATAGCTTCTGGTTCTCAGCTCTAGAAGCTTCTTGTACTTCAGCCAGACGTTTTTGATTTTCGGTTCTAGAAGCTTTTCGTACATCAGTAAATAGCTTTTGATTCTCAGCTCTAGAAGCTTCTTGTGCATCCGTTAATACTTTCATCTTTTCCATCATAGCGGCTAGCAGCGAATTTATGTCGATACCGCTAGGGCTTACAGGGGCCTTTACCTCTCGTTCCTCTTCATCCTCGAACTCGTGAGAAAATATGTCAATGCCCTGAAGCTGCAGTTGTTCCCTTAATCGCCTTTGCAGCTCATTCTTCGTGCCCGTTGTTGGTAGCTCTAGTTTACCCAACTCTTGTTTCAGTCGTTCCACTCTTAGTTCGGTGAGCTTCATTATAATTAATAATTTTGTTTTTTTTTATTGTTTATTTATTTTTACTTTTGGATTTTGCAATCCCACTTCTGACACCAATTGTTACGTTTTTACCTTTTTAAAAACGTTTAAATATGAGTTCGTTAATTGAAACCAAAGTAAAAACAAATGCGTCTTTAGTTTTTCTTAACTCTCTTTATTATTTACACTACTTTTGTGTACCACCGTATAGAACTTAACGATACAACAATAATAATCTGCTTATTCACTTTACTAGTTCACACAAGTATTCACTAGATCTTTACAACCACGACTTATTTTGTTCACACGCAACTTCATACAAGGCTGACTGAATTAACTCTGACTGCTGCTTGGTTTGTCGAGCCCTTTTATAGTCCGCACACACGCGTACCAATCAGTATGATGAACTGATGATGATGTGGAAAGTTTTCGTTCGCGCCTTCTTGAGAACTCTATTGCTAGTATATTGTTGTTTGTGTACTTGCTTATGTTATGTACCAGCCGCAACCAGGTTCGTTACATATTTGTCGTAGCTGGTTTACTTCATTCCATGTTGTTGTTGCTACCTGGTTCGTTGTACACATGTGTGTGTGCAGCTTTAGATAATCAGCACGTTCATTGTATTCTTAGTGTTAGTGTGTATTTCTATTGTGTGGCTTTTGTTTATCGTTTTTATTGTTAAACGATATTAGGTCATTTCGCTTTGCGTAGCAATATGTTAAAATGCACATTCTTTATATTTTATTTTCTTTGGTACAATCAAGGTAGCAAAAGTTACTTTTAAGCAGTGTTGCCACCTTGTGTGTAATTACACATATTGTGTGTAATTTTTTATTGTGTGTGTAGCGTGTGTGTAATTAGCTTCGTGTGTAATTCGTGTGTAATTTTATTTTTTGTTCAACTTTTTCTTTAATCGCTAATTTTTAACAGTCAATTTATTACACTGATCTGTTTTGAAAATTTATTGCAATTTCCAACACTAGTTTGCAAAAATAAACACCTACATCTAATTTAAATACATGTAAGGATAATGTTTCATATATGCTGTTAAACTGTGTTCAACATATTTTTCTTAGTGTAATACAAGCATATTTTGAATTACTTTTTTTGTTTAATCTGTTATACGAATATTATGTACTTGTTTTTATTATATATAAATATATATGAATTATACATAACATAACATATACAACCAACCATTTAGTCAGGATTACGGCCTAGTTTCTCACACCACTTATGTTGTGTGTGTTAATTTTATACATGAGTGGCGGCACCTACAGTTTAACGTCGACTCCGAACGATAGATTTTTGAGAAACTTTTCATTGTAATTTTATTTACTCAGAGTTTTTGCCAGAAATATGCTGAGATTAAGTCGCTGAAGAAATATTTTTTCATATTTTCGTTTTGATGTCTGACCTGGAGTTTGAACCGTGGCCTTGCGTCTGATAAGCAAACACACTACTTACTAGACTACGGCGACTTTATAAATTATATATTGGTAAATTCAATATTTGTATTGTTTACGTAAAACCTGTCGAAAATAATTACCATCAGTTGTTAAGAAACCTCCACTAAGGCAATAAAGGCTAAGTTGAAACAAAACCCTCAGCCTTCTTTTTTAATTAGGGGATATATATATACATATATATTCCAGAAGAACATATGTATCCCATTCTTCAACTCATTTTTATAGACTCTAGGAGTTTAGTTGACTCCTAGAGCCCACATATGCATTTACATGTCTTTTGTTAGAAAAAGAAAACAATATTTTTATTTGAGTTTTACGTTACATTTTTATTTATACATACATACATTTTTTGAAGTCGTAAATTATTAGACGTAAAGCCAGGGTTCGAGCCCCAGGCCAGACATCAAGACAAAATACAAAAAATATTTCTTTGGCGACTTCCTCTCAGCAGATTTTTGGCAAAAACTCTGAGAGTAAATAAAAATTGCCATGAAAAGTTTCTCAAAAATCTGTGGTTCGAAGTTGACTTTAAACTGTAGGTCCCACCACTCATGTATAAAATTAACAAACACAACATAAGTGGTGTGAGAAACTATAACGTTGTACAATGGGTCAATTCGACCTCCGGGTACTGCACTTGTCTTAATTGATAAGTACGTTCTCTACCTTAACGTAACATACATACATGTACTTACGCATGCATAAATCTACTGCTGCACTTTGTTTAATACTGTCCATTTACCAATTTTTCGGAACTCTATATACAATTAAATAGAAGCAAATCTTTAAAAGCTGGAAATGTTACAGGTGTATTATTTTAAGTATGTATATGAATATATAATTTTATTGTTTACATAATATATGTATGCAATATTTGTAAAAACAGAATTTTGTGTGTAATTTTTTTTCATATGTGTAATTTCGATGCCAGTTGTGTGTAATTCATAAAGCTGTTGGTGGCAACACTGCTTTTAAGACTTCAACTTTACTCAAAGTGAAAACTGCAATGCATGTAAATAAAATGAAATAGGAAAACTCAATCTAATTAAACAATATAATTTATACTTACTGTTGAAAGAAGAAATACGGTGACATTAAAAAATATTTAAATACTTAGAAAAAATAATTCTATTGTGAATACAAAGGGAAGCAGACTCCGGCTGCTTGAATTATGTATCTGTAAGATAAAATCAAAAATTGAAATTAAATGTGTGTCTATTAAAGATGCAAACTGAAGATTTTGCAATTTTAACCCTCTAAACAAGTACCATATCCACTAACAACACATTACGGACATGAAAGAAATCTTTTTTTCTTTTGTTTATTTGTTTGTATTCATACGCTAAAATGTTTTTTTTTTTGTTTTTTCTTAAAGGACTTCAACAAGTTTTAATACTTCAACTCATACATGGAAACTTGCAAACACACAAACACTCATACTCACTTTCAACATCATTTTTGAATAATTTTTGCAAGGGAACCTCAATAAAGCAAAACATAAAATGCCTCAAAAATAAAAATATGACTGAAAAATAATGAATTTTATACCGGCTGTCGTTAGATTATATGCACTCACATTAAAATCCATATTTGACAAGATTATTAAATAAATATTAAAAATAATACATTCATTTGCAAAGAAAAAAATTTAAAATTATAAAAAAATATCTTAATTGAATCGCATTAAAAACATCATTTTACAAGTCCGACTAACGTCGAAATATTTTATGTGTATTTTTTGAATCCCCTTTATAGCCGGGGTCTGCCAGATTTGAATTTCATTCAAAATGTTGATGTCGAAAAATACTTATTTACTACTACTAAATATCATCAACAATTTTACTAAATATCATCATTAAAAACCGTTTTATCAGCTTTCGGCATCCGATTTATTTAACACATCCTTCCAGGCGCAACTGATGACAGGATTTCCTCTACTTGGTGCTGCCAACGCAGGCGAGTTTGTCCTCTATGCTGACTTATACTAATCCCTGTATTAAACATCCGTCTTGTCGGAACATCGCAATAAAGGATCTTATACGCCGCGTATCCCTACTTTTCGACGGCGCACACACGTGTATCCCTCATTTACTGCCAGACAGTTCTTAATAAACTTCGTTCAATTGCGCTAAAGGTGCCAAATAATGTATGGGCAGCATAAGGCAAAAATCGGAAAATACTAAATATGTATGAGAACAAGTTTCAATTAAACAAATCTCAGTAAGTGTAAAAAGGAACAAAAATTCAGAAGAAAATACAATTCATATTACTAACATCCGCTCATGAATATTCATAGGGTTGCCAAAATTCTAATTGACTAATCGCAAATGTGGTGACATTAGATTTTCTTAGTTGTTATGTAACCTTTGTACAAATAAATGTTAAACGTTTTGTGTAATTTTATGAAATTGAGCTCAAACAGGAAAATATTACATATATACATATGTACATAAATAGTTCGTCATTACAAACGTATTAGCCTGCGTTACGACTAGGGTTGCCAGCCTGGCTGGACTTGGCTGGATTGTCCAGCTTTTTTGAAGCTTGTCCAGTTTCAAGCTAAAATTTAATTTGTCCAGCTAAATAGAAGTTTTTTTTAGTACACTGCAATAACTTGGGCAATTATTTTCATGTTATCTTTGTCAAATCATTAGTTTATTAATAATACATATACTCATAATATACTCATAATACTCAGCCACAAAAGTATACATACGGATAACAAATTTCAGAAATTTTTAAACCAATCCGTTTTTTTTTGGAAATATTTATAATTGTCTGACATCTTTCTTCGATTTTAAGGCGGTCTTTTGCATTGGTTCAGAAATTTGTGAAATTTGTAAATCGGATGCATACCTTTGTGGGCCTGTGCAGGGCCACAATTCAGTTCAATTTTGGAATTTTTTTAACCAATGCAAAAAACCGTCTTAACATCAAGGAAACTATAAAGATTTTTAACGAAAACGGATTAGTTAAAAAATTTCTGAAATTTTTTAACCGTATGTATACTTTAGTAACTGTGTGTATGTTGATAACAATGGATATTTTAATAAAAATTATTTAGACAAAACCAAAATTTAACATTTTCTCAGTATTTTTTATGTCCAGCCTTTTTTTGTTTTGTCCAGCTTTTTAAAACCCAATGTCCAGCTTTTTGCGAATCGCAATCTGGCAACCCTAGTTACGACCCAGCTTTCCACACCACTTACATTGTGTGCGTTAATTTTATACAGTGGTGGGATCTATAATTTAAGGTCGACTCTGAAAGACAGATTTTTTGAGAAACATTTCATGGCAATTTTTATTTACTCTCAGAGTTTTTGCCAGAAATCTGTTGAGAGGAAGTCGGTCACGAAATATTTTCTCATATTTCGGTTTTGCTGGAGATAACTGATCTGGGGTTTGAACACACTACCTACTAGACTACGGCGACTGTATTTGTATTAACGTGGATATTAAAAATTGTCAAAAGTTAATGTGAATGCTCTTCGGTTTGGTTAAGACCTTTCTACATTTAACTGTGCTAAGATGTGTATTGTAACAAGGATAGTAATACGATAATAAAGTGAAGTGGACATCACCTTTTGTTTGCAATTTTTTCCCCTAACCTATTACACTATGATAAAACATTGACCGCAAATCCTACAAAAGTTTTAAGTCTCCAAAATTATATTTAATTATTCCTTTTTACATCGTCACTTGTTTACTAAAAATGTTTAAAATACCTAACGGTTAATTCCTTTTATTACAAGAAGTAAATTCAAGGCCATTGGAAATATCACTTGTAGAGATCTATTTCAAACAGGTTTTGTAAGATTTAGAAAAAGTGTATTGTTCGAGTTACATTTTATCTTCCGCAAGAAAGCGGACTTATTTTCTTAAAGGTAATTAAATGAGAATTTTAAATAAAGTAAAAAATAAATATCTTCATGAACATGAAGTAAAATAAAATTATAAAATTAAAATAAATATTTTTAAATAAAATATAATGCGTCTTTTTATTTGATCATGAGGATCTCTTACACCTTTAAATCATTTGCTTTAACATCAGGTGCAAATGCTTTCGAAATTATGCGAAATATGAAAAAAAAATTTCATTATGATAAAAAAATTTGAATCCCCCGACTAAGAAAATTCAATCCTTCTTGGCAATCCTTGTTTATTTTATTATTTTTATGTGTGAGTTATAATATTGTGTGTGCATTCAAAAGGTATTATGAGAATAAACGTTCGCTGATCTCTTCTCTTCAATACTACATCCAATGCAATTTTGCGGTGTAAAACTTGTGGTTTTAAAGAGGACATTGACGCAACAAATATAAGCAATTGGGGGTATATACGAGAATGTACATACATATATAGTATCGTATCGTATCGTATATATTTCCATGTTATGATAGCAACATAAAAATGTGTCGGCAGAATATAGCGGATACACGTATAGCATTGAGTGTAATGTGTGTAGAAATATTATTAACACTTACAGTGGTGGCCACGAATTTAAGACACGACATGTGACTGACTTGGTTGTGATAATATTTGCAATCCTGTAATATCAAAATTGATGTTCTTTATTCTTCTATGTACTCTGTAATATTAAGAAAAAGTACCATTATTTTATTTTGTTTCTTTTTACATTTTGTTGCTTTTTGATCATATTATTGTAAAAACGTTTATTTGAAATTGGCCACGAATTTAAGACATTTCAGAAATATCTGGTTTTTAAGGGATTTTTTGGTGATTTTTGAAGCTAAACGTTGAGCAACGAATGTTTTATTTTATTTTATGTTGGAATACATAGAAATATTTAATTATAAATGGGTAGAGATACCTGGAATACCGATGCCGAGCGAAAACTGATCCAACAAGTAAAATTTGATGGAAAAATAATAATGGAGATATCCAAGCTGCTTAAATGTTCTATATGCAAGATTTACAACGCGCTGGAACACATCAAGCAACATGGTACCACCAAAAATGTCAAACAGCAACCTAGAGCCCGAAAAACTACACCCTACAGTAGCTGCTAATAATCCTTTCACGAGCTCAAGTAAAATAAAAAATAAAATTGTATTGGATTTTGTATCGATATTTAGTCTAGGGCAATAAGAAGATGTCTAAATGAAAAAAACTTGCGTGGGTGTATTGCACAACGTAAATCACTTGTGTAAAAAAAATATCAAATCCCGACTAGCATTTTGTGTTGATCTATATAACATGTAAATAAAAATTCTTAACCAAATAAAGGTAGCAAAATATTATTAATTTTTCTTCCTAATATTACTAAAATTTTAAGAAAAATATCATGGACCTAAAATATTTTTGATAAGATGTAAAAATTATCACAAATGTAGAAGTAAAATGTCGTGTCTTAAATTCGTGGCCACCACTGTATATCTTACTAATTAGCACAATTATAAAAACATCATTCGGGTAAATTTATAAATTTGAACTTGTACCGTGTATATACTCCGCCAATCATTGTAATTTTACTTTGCTATTGTCGCGAAATATTTCTAGACGAATATGAAAAGGTAGGCGGACTAAAACTACCTGAGCTTGATAGAGGGCTTCCAACAGCGAGTTATCGACTTAATGTCTATGACTTTGAAGATGAAGAGAGAAACGAGCTTTGAACTCACTCAATGGCTGGTAATTTAGATTTTCCGTCTATGCTTGTTGCCATAAAGGAAGAAAATAAAGCCGCTTATGAGATGTATATAGCTGCAATAAAAATAAAGTTATAAAAATTTGAAGAAAATATTAAAGCTAACATTGAAGAAGCGATAGAAAAGTCTGTAGAGCGAAGAATTTGAAAAGACAAAGACAGAGGGGATAGGTAAAGAATTCAAAAAAATTGGAAATGAAACTGAGGGCAGGGAAAAGGAAGCAGAAGCTGTTGCAAACAAAGTTGAAGGCGTTGAAAACAATATTGAGGACATTGTGGAGAGAAGAGCGTGACAAAACAACGTTATTGGGGAATTTTCTATCTCAGAAAAAATACGGTGAAGAAATTCGCTGTCTTCAAAACCGTCAAGGACAACCAGTGTGCTTAATGTTGGAGTTGGAATTATCCGATATATGGATTCCCTGTTCCAGTTGTAAAATGCCTCTATCTGTTTCTAAATTTCTATTCGGCGCAGTAACTAGAAGATACGAAGTGGTGGAATGATTTAATACACGAAAAGCGGCAAGTGGTTAACAAGACGATTAAAACAAGCATATTCCGCAGTTCCTTTCGGAATACCGGTCAGCTATGCACGATTCACAAGTTTGTATACTCAGTAGACTTAGGTAGACTTAAAATTAGGTCTCAAACATAGACCAACAATAGGTGACAGTTTTGACTACGAGGAGAAACAGGAAGACTCGAACGAACTAAGTGCTGTCCGAAAGATCTAAACAACGCCAACTGGTTTCGACGAGCAGCCCTCAATAAAGCAAGGGGCTATCTTGCGAATTACGGACCTACTGTAATGCTAAATACAATGTAGTCAGAAGATTAAAGGACGTGATGTAAGTTTAAGGGCATTATAACCCGATATTTAAAATGAAGTCGCATGCGTCGGGGAAGTGCCATTTTATGGGGATGGCAATAACGTGTCTATTCCGGGCGACAATGCTTAAAGGGCGATGCTGTTACGAAGATTAAAAACAAATTAAATAAAAATATGCAAACAAGACACCAAAACTGACAAAAACCGAATGCACACATTGTACGGTACGCACAATTACATAAAGAAATGCATTGGAAATTTCCAGAATGAAACTAAATCCAACAACAACAATTTTGTAAGACATCGCGAAATATGACAAGTAGAGCGAAGAACCGTGCTGTCAGTCAGCCAGTGGTAAGGCGTGAGATTGTGATTAATTATCTAGAGTTTTATTAAAAAGTGTAGTGATACTAAATACCGAAAAGATTGATAATACTTGTCACGAATAAAATTGATAGCGCACTGCTAGCAGCAGATGTGTTATTATTTAGATAAATAAAGAATATACATATTAAATAAAGAAACGAATAACGACCTGAAGTAAATTATTTTTTTTATAATTGCAATCATCGAATCCATTCTTCCTAATATTATTTTACTAATACTTAAACAACTATTTTATTCAAAAAAGGACTGTTTGATGCATTCTTATCCCATTCGTCAAAAATAAATTCATACAATGCTTTAGTTATTAAAAGAAAAGAAAAAATACAATTTATTACTAATTAGCTGTCACTATCTGCAAATATATAACATTCTGTGAATATGTATTTACTCCCAGATGGAGTCATTTTTCTTTGCTTATATAGACGGAGTAGTCTTGTAATGAAAAAAATTGCCTAGTGAGATAGGTTGTGTAGAATGCAGTTAAAACATGGACCACTAAAGTATGCCCTTCAAAAATTTCAAAAACCTTAACTTTCTGCAACATTTACGGTAAAGAGGCATCCAGGAAATTGTGAGGAACAAACTGGAGTGTTACCCGCCGTTATTATCGTCATCGTCATCATCATCATTATCATCATACTCCTTATTGCAAAGATGAGTTATGAATGGTCTCATAAACGCAGTCATATCCCTTTTACACCATTCACATGTGTGTTTGTATTTCCATCATTTCTTCCTCTTTTGTGGTTGTTGTTAAAGTAAGTGGAATGGTTGTTTATTTGTATTGTTCTGCGAAGTTCACATATGAGCGCGTATGTGAATGTTAATAATTCCCAATGCATACTTACATGGATGTATCATATTCAGAAAAAATGTGTAAAATACACACCCAAACAATCCTTGCGGGTATAAAGTTTTTATGGAAGTGCTTCAGAATTCAGTTCTTGTTATGTTTTTCTTTTTGCTGAAATTGAAGAAATTTATGAGTAATTGCTAGAAGAAAACATGGAAAGAAATTAAAATATTCCTCCTTACAGGGGCGCAAGTTAAAAGTTGTGACACATTTTTATAGAACAACCATTATTTATTTATTTATTTATTAATTACAATACAATAACAAATTATATTCTAATTATATAAGAGCTGAGTAACTTTGACCATATGCTCGGTGTAGTGTCGCAGACCAGAGTCTCTGGTGGGAACTGAACCCACGACCCTCACGCTAATAGTCTAGCACACTACCCACTACACTACCAGGGCACCCACAACCATTAACATTTGCATACAGATTTTTTTAAGCACTAAAGTTAATATACTGAGTCTAAGGGCCATTATTACAACTTGTCGTTAACTAAAGAGAGGATTTTAACGGGCAGATAAATTGTTTTTCGTTATTATGAGTACCCCATAATATAGAAGTGATCGTTAAGCTAAAGGGAGGATCATCCTACCTTTAACATTTAAAGGTCACTTTATGTTTGGACATGCCATATTATATTTTATTTTCAATATGCCAACTTCAAATATAAACAAAGTGGGTAAATACAAAAAAAAAACAAAGCCCGTAGTTGCCACTGGGTTTAAATAAAACTTGTTTAATTTTAGCAGTCTTGTCGACATTGCTCCGGCATTGCCATATTTTTCAAAAATTTTATCTGTAAGTTGTAACGAAAATAAGTTAAAGGTAACTTTACAGTTCCCTTTAGCTAAAGGTACCTTTAACTAAACCCAAGTTTAAAGGCAAGTTGTAATAATGGCCATAATAATTGCAAATTTACCGTAACACATACCTTTTGATTTTGAAACTTTTAAATAAATTTGGGTTAGATTAAGTTTGACGAGTAGGATAGTGACAGAATGATAAACACACTGTGATAGCCGTTTAAGATATAGACAAACTATTCTTCTAACAAAAGTTTATTTGACTTCGGTTCTATCTGAACCAAAGTAAGAGTTCGTCAGCATTTCGAGACTCCTGTCCATATATGAGAGTTGCATGTGATGTAAATAATAAGATCAGATGAAGTGAAGTATTTCTTACATCACCTTAAGAAACCGAGGAATTTTAATTCTTCTTTCCACACTTGCTACAGATGAGGCAAAGTTATTGCTGGGCTTAGGTGTCAATAAACAACATAGGACCTTTCATGTGTTAAAATCAATTTTATTTATTCGACTCCATTCGAAAAATTTCTGGAGGTCGGATTTGAGAACGTCATTCATACTAAGTCTCTTCGCCTCAATCTCCAAAGGACTCGGCCTATCATTAAAAGAATAACATTTTTTTTTCGATAGTTTTTATTGTATCTTTATTTTTATGAACTAACAATAAGTGTTCAAATCTAAAGTCTAAAATTAATAAATATTGATGTCCAGCCAGTGCCAGACAAAAATTCTAATTTTCAAATGTTAATAAAAAAAATATAATGCATAATTTATGAAGAAATCATCTGAGTTCAATGGTGTCCCTCCTTCTCAAGCGGGTATGTCCACGATGTTGTAGGATGTATAGAGCGAGAGGATTTGGATGTATTTCCAGCTTCTTTAAATATTTGGTCACATATTTTGAGATTTCGCTTTTGACCAGTGGGACGTCAAGGTCTTTATGAATATTGCTGTTTTTAATATACCAAGGAGCGGCAGTTATCATTCGTATGATTTTATTTTGACGGCGTTGTATTTTTTCAATATTAGAAGCTGAAGCCGTACCCCATAATTGAATACCATAACTCCATATTGGCTTCAATATAGATTTGTAGAGCAAGAGTTTACAATCGAGGCTAAGAACGGATTTTCTACCGATAAGCCAATTGATTTGGACCGCTTTCAGTTTCATTTGGGTCAGTTTTGCATCGATGTGATATTTCCATGTGAGACGTCTATCCAAGTGAATACCGAGATATTTAACATAAGTATGTTGCGGCACCCTCTGGTTGTTAATACTGATGGGTGGAAATGTTTCTTTCCGTAGGGTAAAGGTGATGTGGACGCATTTTTGTTCATTGATTTTAATTCCCCACTGATTAGCCCATATCTCCACCTGGGTAGCATGGTGCTGTAATTGACTTGAGGCATCTTTTGGATTTTTGTGGGTGCAAAGAAAAGGCGTATCATCAGCAAAAGCTGATGTGTGTGTAATACTGCTTGTTGGCATATCTGCGGTGTATAACAAATATAAAATTGGTCCTAGGATACTGCCTTGTGGAACACCAGCCTTTATAAGTTCAGGGCAACCTAAAATATCTCCTTCTTTAAGTATGAATTTTCGATCGATAACATATTTTTGGAATAGGTTGAAAAAATGCAATGGTAAAATCTGCTTCAATTTAAAAGAATATGAATGATAAATATTGCTGTCATCTGCAAAAGAGTAGATGGGATTAAAAGTTAGAGAAAGCATCGTTAATGAAAGTAAGAAATAGATTTGGAGATAGAACAGAACCTTGCGATACCCTTGAGATTAACCTAAACTCATCTAGGGGAATCATATCTATAACAACCCTTATAATGCGATCCTAATGAGTAACTACCAATATCAAAAGTAGTAATCTAGGATAGATGGCGTAACATAAACTGCCAAAAGCTAAAAGGTTAGCTGTGTCAACAGGGATAATAATGCACGGTAGTATCCCTTTAAATGAATCACCGAAAGCTATTTGGAAAGCAAAGAATTCGAAGATACTGGTCGTAAAGAGCTTTACGCGTCTCGGTACTGCGGAACAGAACAGCTTGTTTACAGTTGTTGTTTTGTAAATTTCTGAATGCCTCTTCGCCAGATCGGTCAGCAAGCTAGAACTTCTGATTAAACCAAGATTTGTGACTTGACTTAAACAAAATGGTTTTCGTAGGGATTTTTGTGTTGGAATCAACGTGTTGATTGAAGGAGCAGTTTCCAACTGAAATACCTGAAGAAATCATTGAGCTCAGTACAACGAGTCTTTTCGTAGGTGACGGTGAAACGAAGCAAAGATTAGAGAACGAAGAGGAAGCGGAAATTGTGCAGTTATCTAAGTTTCCTTCACTTCAGACTTTTCAGGCTGTGAAGTGAGAAAGAAGTCGAGGGTATTGATGTGGTCCCCTTCAACATATGATATGCGAGGTTGTTGTGCGCTGCGAATATCTCAATATATTATCATTCTAAACATGCGTGGATCGAATGGTGAAGCCAGAGGAGTTGTTAATATTTAAACAACAATTTCACTGTTCGGGCAACACTCAAGAATTCTAGATTTGAATCTTAGAAGGAATACTGTTGTATGTAAGTGTATGTTAAAGTAATAAATATTTATAATCATAAAATAATTTAATTTATAATCATAAAAAATCGAATAAAGACCCATAAAGTGGCACAACCCTTTTAACATAATATATTGATAGTCACCTCGATAGATGCGTGATATGGAAATTCGACATAGAAGCCAAGTTGCAGTTGCTAAGTAAGCACTTAGTCGCCGTAGTCTAGTAGGTAGTGTGTTGGCTTATTAGACGCAAAGCCAGGATTCGAGCACCAGGCCAGACATCAAGACAAAATACAAAAAGTATTTCTTCGGCGACTTCCTCTCAGCAGATTTCTGGCAAAAACTCTGGGAGTAAATAAAATTGCCATGGAAAGTTTCTCAAAAATCCGTCGTTCGGAGTCGATTTTAAACTGTAGGTCCCACCACTCATGTATAAAATTAACACACACTATGAGTGGTGTGAGAAACTAGGTCGTAATCTTGAGCGAAAGGTTGTAATGACCAATTATGTTTATATGTATGTATGTAAGTAAGCACAAATTAATTGGCAACTACTTTGAAATTTATGCTAAAACAGAACAAGTATTGCCTTGCGTTACAGTTGGACTGAGGTTCATTAAAAACTCGCGTTTTAATAAGGTCCTTAACGTGCCAGCGGTCAAAACAGAGATTGCAAAATATTGTGAAAATTACTTGAAAAAGCTGCAACTCTACGCAAATTCTTTGGCTTGAAACATCGTGAACTCTAAAGATGGACGTTACAGTTGTCACTTTCATACAGTTTAATAATTGCATTTACATTTAAATTCTTATTGTTGCTGAATATATTCCTGGTGTAAAAAATTAGTTTTCTTTATTAAAGTTAAGGTTTCATAACTTATTGTTATGAAGAAAATAAATACTATAAATAAAAATATAAATATGTAGGTGGTATGTGCGTATGTTTGCCCAAAGTATTTTTTTTAAATTTAAAATTTTTTTATGAAATTATGGTGTTGTAATCTTTCGTTCGTAGTTACCTCTGCGGTCTGGTTAAGTACGTTAATGGGAGAGGCATATTTTTCTATATTTTAATAACAATTGTTCTTAATTTGTTTTCTTTTTTTAATTCCCAGAATGCATACGTAATTAAACGTCAAAACCAAACCACGATTCATTTAATAAAAAACAAAAGTTGTCTCGAACATATTGTTCTCTGGATACCATTGTTGATCTCATCCATGCTGCATTTAGGGGTCCTGCAGTCATGCAATTAATTCCAGTTGTTGGTTTTTCTTGGCTTGGTTTGCATATCGTTTAATCATTATTTAGAGCTCAATGTGACCAACCAGATGGATTAATTTTGCTTTTCATTACTTATTTTTTTATTTATTTGCACAGTAAAAATTAAATTCAGTGTCATTGTGCCTAGTCGACCGACTTTATTTATTTTAGAAGAAAATGAAATCATGTTTCAACACAAATGATAGATGGTCACATTAAGCACTTTGATATATCCGTGTAGAAAGAAAAAAATATAATAACTTAGGGAGATAAAAAGCAACTCAATTGCAATTTTACAATGGAAATATTTAAGAAGGCAGCAGCAACAATATATAAAAATTATTGAAAGAAACTGAATAAAAATAAAATGGAAAATAAGTAGAAAGAAAGAGTAACACGGAAATGAGATAACAAACCAGACATGTAATGGGAAGTATTTACTGGTAAAAAGACAAAGACAATAAAGTTCATTACAACTGAAGTTGAATGTCTGGAGCAAAATATTTTAAATAAAGTATTAAAAAAAAACGCATCGAATTCAGCAGGTAGAATAGGACAAATAGAACAATAAGAACAATAAGTGTCAAGTGAAATCAATATTTCAAAATTGAATTCAAAATAATCAAGGGCGGGAAGTATTAAAAAATATTGAAGAAAAATTTGAAATATTGGTAGAAAAATGCAGAGTATGGAGAAAAGATTTCCGCAGACTATAATTCATTTTCGCTGCACCTAGGTCGATTTATCACAAAATATGAGAGACAAGACAAGAAACAGAATGAAGTTATGAACTGCCCTTCAACACGTATAGATTATCCTCTCAACCTATAAAGAGTATCTCCCGCAAACATGTTGCCTTATGTAACTTCTGGATGATGCTCGCATAACGATTTTCTTATTACTTAATAAGAATTTAATTCTGAGATGCATTAACGCCGTTTAGGTTCCAAATATGTGGCCTGGTGATTAGTTACCACAGAGCTTATTAGAAGTGGACAATGAGGTAGAAGTGAGCATTAAAATAAAGGGAAGATCAACCTATCTGGAATTGAAGTTTATGTTTGAATTTGCCATATTATGTCTTATTTTCAATACGGCAACTTCAAATATCACCAAAATGAGCAAACACAACAAAAATGAAGGCCGTCGTTGCCACTGCGCTTTAAAAAAAACTTGTTTAATTTGGCAAATGTTATCGACATTGCTCCGACGGCCATATATTTGAAAAAGTTCACTTTATTTTATCTGTAGGTTGTTGAAAAAGTTAAAGATGACTTTAAAGTTCACTTTATCTAAAGTTACCTTTTACTAAACCCAAATTTAATAATGGCCATAATATGTCCATTATGACAATATTGTTACAAAAATGGAAATTGTGTTATCGTTTAACATTAAAATAATAAACAAAAACTACAAAAACAAAGTACTTGTTTACATGATCAAACGAATAAACAAAAATGTAACAACAACATCAGTATAAAAAGGAGTTAAACAAGTAAACAAGAAGCAGCAACAACACCGCAAGGACAGACATAAACAAAATACACAAACAACAATAACGTAAACAACATGCTTACATTTATAGAAATTTTGCGAAGACATTCATTCCCCTTTAAGAGCATTCATTAGACTGTTTACCCAGCGATATAAAAGGCAAGATATAGCAGGCAACGGGATCAAAAAGAATTCAGTCAGTCCTGTGTGAAGACACGTTGCGTTTGAAGAGAATAATTGTGGTTTGAAGATCTTTGTTATGAAGATCTATTGAACAATTGTTATTGTGAACGCGGAAGAGTGTAAAGAAGAATAAACATTAAAGCAAATTGTTGTTGCTTCAATCAAGTCGTGAAATGTACAACACGGAATTGTGCGAACAATAAAGAACTGATTTAAAACTAAACAAAAATGTATTTTTATTTTATTTGCAATCTAGGAACTCATATTTTAAAGGTTTTTAAAAGGGTAAAAACATAACAATATATAATGATAGCACACATTGTGAATCCCCTAAGGCTGCCTTCCAATATGTTAGTTGCTGTGTGTTTGAACAAAGTATCGTGTTTCATAATGCCGCTGTACAAAATATATACAATATATTCTATTTGAAAACATCGTCAATGTGTATTTTTAACGCAGTCAAAAAGCAATCAGACATCGGATTTATAGTTGATGCATTGCTTGGTTACTTTGCATATCTATGTAGTTTATATACAGTAGTAGAACTCCGTGTCTAGTAGGTAGTGTGTTGTCTTATTAGACGAAAAGCCAGGGTTCGAGCCCCAGGCCAGACATCAAAAAACAAAACACAAAGAGTATTTCTTCGGCGACATCCTCTCAGCAGATTTCTGGTAAAAACTCTGAGAGTAAATAAAATTGCCATGAAAAGTTTCTCAAAAATCTGTCGTTCGGAGTCGACTTTAAACTGTAGGTGTGAGAAACTAGGTCGTAATCCTGACTGAAGGGTTGTAATGAGCAATTATGTATGTAGAACTGCATACAAACTTTGTATTGATACATTTTGGAAGGCAGCCTATGTATGTATATTTATAAGCATATGCAGAAACGATTATTTAGGAACCTTTTTCGACCCATTTGATATATACTTGCATATACTGTTGCTTTAATCTAAGATGAATAGGATTGTTGCATTCCACAAGAGACTGCCGAAATACATTCATATATTACAAAATATTCTGTCCTATGTGTTCATTTGCAAATAAATATTTTAACTCTTTCTGATGTTTTGCCCAATATGTTGGGCATTGAAATTTTCCTGCTTTTAATACCGTTCTTTAAAGACTATAGCCTATAAACGTATAGCTTTCTTTTTCTAATTTTTCAATGCTTTTTGTTATATGAAGCCATTTGAAAAAAAGCAGACTTCTGGAAAGACAAATCCAGGTAGATGTAAATTGGACCATTTTATTATTAGCAAAAACTTAAGGTTTATCCCTGTGTAGGCCGTAAAACTTTATAAATTATCACATAATTACACTAATAATTACATGTTTTATTATTAAATTACTATTGTATTAATGAGAAACAGCATCGTTAAATAACTTTGTCCAATATATTGGACATCACCTGGCAGCCAGGTAAGACGACTTACACATAACTTGATTTCAGATTCTGAATCAACAGGTTCAAATTAACTCAAAGTAATATTTTCTGAACTTTTCTCAACTATTTCCATTTAATCTCTAAAAAGGTTAAAGGAGATTTCATATTTTTCTTAAAAACGTAGGAAAGTACAGCTACAACCATGCTTGCCTTTTGGAAATCTACAAGAAACGCATGGTACGACCAGGAATATCGTGTAGTTATCGCAGTGAAAAAACTCTGCAAACCGTAATAACAAGGCGCACACAAGCTGAGGTATTGAAACGAAGTTCAAAAACTTTGCCAAATATTTAGAAATTGGAATTGAAAACTTTATGTTTACACCTGTAGGGACGAAAAAGAAAATCTGGCAATGCCACTCATCAAGACTGTTTATATCAATTGTAGCGGCGATAAAGATGCCTCTGATTCAATTGTAGGTAACGGTGATGAATGTGACTCACCTAGCCAAAACGAGGTTAGAACGATAATATCCTGACTTAAAAATAATAAAGGAACTAGCGCCGATGCTTTTCCTCCTGAACTATTTAATATGGGAGTTATTTGTTGAAGAACCCATGCCCAATGTTTGTAGTCTCAGTGTACTTTTGCCTGTACATAATTTCTGCCATATATGACTTTGGTATTCCTGAACAGCTGATAAGGTTTTGCAGAATGACTTTAATTGACCCAAGATACATAGTCAGTCAAAATAGGAAGGGACCATTTACCGAATACTGCTGTACCTGCAGTTCTTGAGAGAAAAATATACGGTACCGTGGGGTATATAGTGGTGAGTTGGAAACAAGTATATACATGGAATGAATCTTCAACTCTATGAGCTTTATGCTGACATCGACGACATTATAAATATTAAAGTACAGCGTCTACGTTGACTAGGACATTTCATGCGTATGTAGATAAAGATGCTTCGGCGAAATGATCTTTCGAAAATGTACCCAACGGAATGCGCAGAAGAGAATGACCGAGGCTCCGATGTAAAGATCAGATTATTAATTTTTCTATTCATTATTCTATCAAAACGCCATCAATTCACTTTAATCTTACTTGATAATGTTCACACAATTTATTACTTTTCTCAGTTGTCTCACTGCCAAGATGGCAACTGATTTCACTGAACTGCCGACAGTGGCTTGGAGTATCAGATCCTTGAAACAGACGTAAAAATCTCGTTGTGCCGATAGTCAAAACTTTCCATATAATCTTTCGGCATGCCTACCAACAGCACAGTGGCTTGTAGGAATCCCGATTGTGCGATGAATGACCATGCGATTTAAAAACAGAAAATACATCTTCTTATCCATACGTGTCAAGCAGAGTCTAACAATATTGCTGTATCGTCCTACTGCCAAATAGGTTGAACCACTCTGTGTCAAGTGTAGATAATATCGCACTAAACTGATTCAATTGGAATACCCTACACCTGTGCTTTGGACAGCTCATCAGCAACCACGAATCGAATCCTTATGTTCCGAAATCCATCCGAATCAATAATCGATCAACTCATAAAAAAATTTAAGCCTCCTACATCAGTATATCTGGCATGAAAATAATTTTTGTGTTTGAAAATCAATTGGTTACTTGGCTTATATAACAGTGTGTGCGAGTCAATTTAAGAAACAAATTAAAGTCTTTTGGCTCATGAATATGAATAAATGTAGCACGTTTTATTTCATCAGTCTAGTTCTTGTAACCAAATATTGATTTTTTGATTAGAATTGGAATAAGTCAACAACGAGAATATGTACTCTTTTCTTATTCCCATCTCAATGATTTCCATTTTGGAAGTCAAATGCAATCAAAAAGTGTAAAAATGTTTAGAGTGCGTATTGTGAATAGAGAACAGAATTTTATAGTTTTAAGCTTTTGCACATTTAAATGATTAAAATCTATTATTTACATACATATATATATTGTTACGTTTTTTTTTCTTTTATTTTCTCTTAAACTCTATTCTTTACACTACTTTTGTGTGCCACCGTATACAACTTAACGATACAACAACAATTTGCTTATACACTATTCTATTTCACACTTCTGTCCACGTTAACACTAACAACTGTTCGTTAGATCTTCTCTGCTTACAACCTTTTTGCAAGCAATACCACTTGTACGTTCAAACGGCAACGCGTCTTCACACAAGGCTGACTGAATTATAACTGACTGACTGCTTGCCTTGTCTTGCCCTTTTATATACGCACGTAATCAGTGAACGTTCTCAACGTGGAAGGTTCTTGTTCGCGCCTTCTCGAGAATTCTATTGCTAGTACATTATTGTTTGTGTACCTCGCTTAAGTTGTCCATCAGGTTCGTTGTACATATATGTGTGTGCAGCTTTAGATAACCAACACGTTCATTGTATACTTAGTGTTAGTGTGTGTTTGTATCGTGTGGCTTTGTGTTGGTGTAGCTAGTAGCTTTTGTTTATCGTTTTTATTGTTAAACAATATTAGGTCGTTTCGATTTATGTAACACTGCCGCCCACTTAAGCCTGTTCGTCCTGAATAGGCTCATTATCTCTACTCCCATATTTTGCCAGTCGGTCTTTATGTACGACCTTCATTTTTGTCCGGGGCTGCCAGCTCTCTGTATACTGTACACGATATCGTTTAACAGTTTAATTATTTTATACGGCCCATCCCAGCTTCTTTGCGACTTGGGGAATAATCCTTTCTTCCGCGTTGGGTTGTAGAATAGTACCAGTTGTCCTTCATGGAAACCGTCCGTGTTTGCTGCACGATCATACCTGGCTTTCATGCCATTACTGACCATCGCTTTTATCTCCAAAGGTGCGCCCGAGTTATACTGTTGCAGCTGACCTCGAGTTCTTCTTACTGGACCTTTAGTTGAAATACACTGGGTACAGTTTGCTATCCAATCCGCCACTGCTTGCTGACATCCAACCCAATAAAAACGTCGTTTTAGCCTTTCCAGCGTCTTTGTCACTCCCAGATGTCCTCCGCTGGCTCCATTATGGGACTCCTTTAACAGTTCTTTGGTCTTGGAGGAAGGCACTACTAATAGGTTGGATAAGGTCTTGCCATCAGCGCTTTCCCAACGTCGATATAAGCATTCGTTTATCAACCGTAAACTGTCTCATAGTGCCCAGTATGCTTTTGTAAGAGGACCTTCTCCGGATGTCTCATTGCTGGTAGGTCGTTTGTCCTCTTCCTTAGCTGCTATTATCTTCGCCAGTATTGGGTTACTCTTTTGTGCTTCGGACTAGTCTTCATTGGCTTCGATCTGCATTCGCCGAACAACAACGGTGGATTCCTTCTTCTTTTTAGATTTTACATAATGATTACGCTCCAAATTACGAGATCGGCTTGAGAGAGCATTCGCCTTCCTTGTTTTATGCTTCTTTGTTTTGTTGATGGTGATAGTTCCGAGGTATCTTTAATTTTCCTGCGTTCTCTTCTGGCTTTTCCAGCTGCCGTCTTTCCTTTTGCCGTATGAGTGTCCGGAGACTGTTCGCTTAGAATATTAGCCTCTATTTTCGGTACTTTGGACACAGGATGATCCTCGATATTTCCAGTCTTTCCGCGCCTTCTCTTGGAACTGCTCGTAGCAATGGCACGTTGTCTTGTTGGGGAGACCAGTCTTGATCTTTTCCGTGGCGCTTTACAGTTTCTTTAGAAATGGCCACCCTTTCCACAGTTGAAGCATTTAGGTTTAGCCCTTTGTCCGTTTTCTTCCAAAGCTTGCTTCACCATCTCCTTAATTTTAGTTAAAAGCCATTCATATTTCCCCACTACTTCCATTTTTCGCATTTTGTTAACTGGTTTTCTTGAAATTGTGTGAGCGGTCTCTTGGGCTAGTACGAAAGGTTGTCTTCTGTGTAGAACATACCGCCAGTTTAATGTCAGGGTCGCGTATACCATTCACAAACGCCTCGGTCTTAATGTTATCTATCAGCGGGTGGTTTTCTCCGGGGTATGTTAGCTGCACTAATCTCTCGACTTCCATTGCAAAGGCCTGAAGTGACTCATTAGCCTTTTGCGCTCGGCACCATAACTCCATGCGGTACAGTTCTCGTTTATGCTCGTCGCCGAATTTGCGCTGTAACGCCACCATTAAGTCGTTGTAGTTGTTTCTACGGCATGATGGCATGGTCTCTAGTATCTCGGCTGCTACAACTTTTAACGCCAAAATTAGTTCCAAAGCCTTTTTTTTATCTCGAATTGGAACTTGAATACGGATAGGGGTGAGCTACCATCAAAGTAAGGTGGTTTTATCTTGCCGGTACTTTCGGATACGACTCGTATTGGTTCCGGTCGCTGGCTCTGGAGGCTGTTGATCTTTTCCTCCATCATTACGAGTTTTCCGTCGACGGTCTTTTCCAGATTATCCACTTTCGTGTCAACGACCTTTTCTAACTGTGACCCTCTTTCCTCGACACCAGTGATTCGCTTTCTGACCGACTCATGTATTTCCTGCAGCTTCCCTGATGTCGCTTCGTGCTCCTTTTCAATTTTTGACAAAACCGCTGCTTGTATTCTTTCCATTCTATGTTCAATATCTCGTCGCGACTCTGCCAGAAGTTTCTGATTTTCGGCTCTAGAAGCTTCAAATAGCTTTAGGTTTTCGGCTCTAGAAGCTTCAAATAGCTTTAGGTTTTCGGCTCGAGAAGCTTCTCGTACATCAGCAAATAGCTTTTCGTTCGCTTCTTGCATTTTCCGATTTTCGGCTCTAGAAACTTCTTGTATTTTCCTCCTCTTTGTACTTTTTATAAAAACGATTTAAAAAAGTATTTGTTTTTCTTATTATAAATCCCATTGAATGTGAATAAATAATAGAAAAACATTTTGTAGAGAGGCTATGCTTTATAATATTAATGCAATTTTACGACTTGAACCATCAAGGGTGGAAAGTTGCTCCAGTTAAAATAATAGCTAACCCTGGTAAGGACTAAACAAATTCAGAGTCTTACAAGGCATAATCAATAGATGCGAAATTATTTGAAAAGCTGCTGATATCAAAACTAATTACAATTGCAAATGCGAGCACTACTGATCAAACCCTCAGATTGTTTCAAGTCATAAGAGGGACATAAAAATCTAAGTGGTATTGTAAAGGTGTTTTGCTAGCTGTATACTACATAAAACCGAATAAGAAAATAATTTAAGGGTGCAGCATTTAATATTTTGCGTAGCCACCGTTGGCATTAATAACAGTTGGCAGGGAATCAACTTATAACTGTCATTGATTTTCGAATGTCTTCTGGCAGTACTATTTAAAAATTGATAGGTTTCAGCAGTTTACTAAAATTGAAATCAATTTTAAATTTAATTTTGTACCTGCAATACTTATTTGCTCTGCTGACAAATCGCACTCTCATTAGTTGAGGTCTTGCTCCACAATCATGGTGTTTTAATAAAAAAGAATGCAACTGAATATACAATCCCAAGTCATTATCTTATGGTTATGCTACTTTCCGATACAAAGTTGAGCTGCTTAAAAGTTAATTTTGTTTTTAAATCTAAAAATATTGAAAAAATAAATGTAAAATTTAAATAATTTCCTTAATTTTTACTCTAAATTTTTTCGATGTTTACACAACCTTTAGCATATCTTGTATACCGCCTGTTGAGAAATTATTATTGTTTTTTGGAGGAAAGCAGTGGAGATGAATAAAGAGTCGTCGTACTAGCGATATGACTCCAGAAATAACAAAAATAATAAATAAATTAAAGTTGAAGAAATAAAAACATGATGAAACGAACTCTAAATACATGAGTACCCCCACCATAATGGTCCTTTTAGTAAAAGTTCATGTAGTCGAGCATGTTGTTTATATTTTCTGCTTTTGTTGGTTTTGTGTGAAGTTTCAACTATATATGCATGCAAACGTGTGTGAATAATAACCCACTTGACCAAAAAGTCTTAAATGTAATCATTTTCTCAATGTTTAAAGGTTCGGTATAAACTTCTTTAAAATTTAACTAAAGATCTTATATTGGAGACTCTCTGATATATATTGTGATGAACATGATAAATTCCAATTCATTCTTCATGTCTAATTTGTGTTTCAAAAATAAAATCGAAATACCTGGTATTTTGCCTTAATACAATACAAGTTTAGGAAGGTATAGTTCCGTATTGATTTGATAATTGCAATTAAAAGTGAAAGAACTTGAATATTTTTGTTCATTATTTGAATAAATACTTTATTTATATTAATACATATAAATAAAGCGTTTATATATTTCAATAAGAACACACTTCAACTGATAACACGGAGCTATAAATTTTATTCCCGATTCCTTTTAACAAAGACCAAACTCTACAGTGTTATAATACCCCTGAGCTTAACGCGCCTTTTTTATAACTCACTGGCAGGATCGTTCCTTGCTCTATTTATACCGCCTTTAATTTATGCTCGGTAACTTCACGATCTTGATTTGCAAATGTTGTTGTTGGATTTTTGATCTTTGTCTTATTACTCTCTTGTAAATTCTTACGCATTGGTTTGTGTAATTCTATTTACCGTATGATGTGGGCAATTTGTTGTTGTCTGTTTATCTTGTTTACTTATTTCCGATGAGTTTATTTTTACAGGTTCTGTGGTCCTAATCAATAACAGCATAAGCCGACTAAAGTCGATTTGAGTTATATTCTGGTAACAAAACTTTGTATTAACGTCAAATCCCCATTTCTGTTACAATGTTTTTTAAAACGTTAATAATAAAAACGTATTGACATATGTCGGAATGAAGCCTCACTACATTTAGATAACAAATGATTGTTGTTGTTTGTATTTTCTTCAATTTCTGAGTATATCTTTTAAAAATATGTCATTTCGTAACAATTAAAAATATATTTTTGGGTAGAGTATTGTTAATTCAACAGCAATAGCAGGAAGGAAAACCAAATAACTTTTCTGTCGTTAATCAGCCCTTTTAACAGGGTGAAAACAGTGAGTGCTCACAAAAACACACTTATATTTTATATTAAATTCTGGGAGCACTTTAAAACAATTTATTTTTAATTAAAAAAGTCATTTAAATTAAATATTAGTTATAATTAGCTTAACTAATTCACACGATATTCAATTCAATATATAAAAAAAAATGATAAATATAACCATTTGCCATGGACATCTATTGAAGTCGACGTAAAAAGAACTCTTAAAATTCAGACGATTATTTCCTAAGTTAAGCTTCAATCGAAAATTTATTTGTCAAACCTTTAGTAATGGAGTAGATCAAAGTTTGCACTTTGGTGGAGTGCAAAATCTATTGAATTTATTGAACTTACCGATGTGTTCTATCAAACCCATCTAATTTGGAAAGTGTATAATTTTAGATCTATATAACGTATTTATAGTAACTACACAGATTCGACATATTACGGAGAAAGATTATTGGGCTCTTGATACATAGAGTCGAGTAGTAGTGATCGATAGCTGCTTAGCAGTGAAATCTTTGAGCCTAAAAAGACGCTGACTTCAGAATACTCCAAGCAAAAATGCGCAAGAGTAGCACGGCTGATGCACTATTTTATCACACTGTAATCTAATAAGCATTTGGCGCTATTATCGCCAGGTAAACGGCAGCAATATGGATGCTTGGGAATAGGAAGCTTTCATCTACATGCAATCTGTCCGGTATTATTTTGGAAGAGCTGCTTTTCAACATCAAGCTTGGAATACGAGATTGAATGGAAAATTAATCAATATAATAGTGTTGTCACACCAAAAGTTAAAACCTGATTTTAGCATTAAAGTCATAATCAGCTGATTTTGTGTTCACATTACAAGTTTTCTTAAACCTGGTTTTAACCACAAAATAATACAGAATTGAAACCTTTGACGTTTAAAAACGCTTAAAGCAGCACCTTAACCTAACTCGTAGAGGGAGAAAAAAAAATATTTTAAAGTTTTGCGAATCAAATGTGTTAGAAGCAACAGATATACAAAGTGAAAACTGGCGGTTAAAGTAGAAAAACTAAATGTTAATAAACATTTATTTTGTGTTAAAAAAGGGATAATTTGGAATATTTTTTAATTTCTTCAATGAAAAGTTTAAATATTCTTAAATATTTAAATATTAATCGAAATGTGGGTGTATTTCGGTCACAATGAGTATAGTTTCTTGAGCAAGAGGTAATTAAGAAGCTAAATGTTACAAGATCAAAATAAGACGTATTGCTCATAAAAAAATTTCTTGCTGAAATTTACCAATATTTTTTAATTTCTTGAAAGAAAAAGTTAAAAATTGTTATTGTTATTAGTTATTTTTTTTATTTATTAATAGTTATAGACAAAAATTACATTTTTTATTAACTCTCGCCAATATAAAAAAATCACCCCGAAAACTAAAAAAACATAAATAAACAAAACAGAGTTGCAATCAGAGAGAGACAGAAATACTTTTTGGTAATATTTGCTGTCTCTTTCTCCATGGAAAGTTAAATGTCAAACTCTTGTTTCTATTCTGTATATTTTGTGGTTTTAATACATTTATGACTGTGCAACAGCTGTTTTGTTTTTTGTTTTGGTGGATAATACAGAGATTACTGGTTTTCAGACTACGATTTTGCATTGTGTATTGAGCTTCAATCCTTCCAAATCAAAGTGACCCAGGAACTGAAGGTAAATAACTATCGAAAACGACGTCTGTTTGCTATATGGAGTCTGAAGCAGTTAGCAATTGACTCTAATATTCATCGAAAAATTTGCAGCGATATGACCTAGTTCTGGGTGAATGCGTACGTGAAGAAACATAATTGTTGAATTTGGGACGGCATCAGTCCACATGAGAACCGAAAGTGTCCAATGCATTCGAAAATGTTACTATTTGGTAATAGCTTTGTGTTGACGGCGGCATCGCTCCACATACGTCGAAGATTACCACCTTCATTTGACCTTAATTGGATGATTGAATACAAATTAGGTGTGGACAGCGCTGCATGTTACATGCTCGTGCCACACTAGATATTCTGCACGACCGATTTGCGAATTGCATGGAGGTGATGTGAACTGGCCGAAGCGATCGTGTGATTTGATCTCTTTAGACTTTTTCTTGTGAGTTTTTTAAGTCACAGGTGTATGCAAGTGAGCTACAGTAATCCATACCACTAGTAAAATTTTAGGTGAGCTCCACACATAGTAACATCAATGAATACAGAATTTCTCACACACACTTTATTTAATTTAAATTTAAATATAGGAAGCGCTTAATGAAAGACCTGTGGCTCTACTCACTTTAGTATTGGGGATTTTACTGTGTACTCTTTGAGACTAGAAAGTACTTGAAGAAAGTTCTACCGTCGATACAATGAACAGCCGCACTATGGGCGCATTAAACCAGATTTTATGAGAAGATTTAGTGATTGCATTTTGATTTCATTGTAAGAGGTGGATCAGAAAAAGTACCACCCATGTGAATAAGATCGGTTTTATGCACCGTTAATAACTATGACACGTGGATCAGAGAACAACAAGATATATCTGATATATCTTGTGACAAATATTGACAATCAAGATCGACCAAAAATTTTTGAACTGAAAGTTCATTTGATAAGATGACATACATAAAAAATATAACACGACTGTTATACTATTTAAATAATTACTACGGTAATTTTTGTTCGATTTTATCAAACAACGTGCCAATTTCTTCACAAGATAATGCACTTTCAGAATGTTACCACTTATTTCATATTTTATAATTAAATTTTGCAATTAAGAATGGCCAAACTTGAAAAAATAAAAAAAAAATAATTTTTTCAAGGTTAACCCGTATACCGTTATAAGGGCTCATCTCTCCCTTTTCAAAAATGGATTTTGAAAATAGGTTAAAAAATATTTGGGTAATCAATAATTTTGTGTGAAAAGCTTAAAAATATCGTTTTTGCCAAATAAAACAAGTTTGGAGGCTTCGAGAAATATAAAAAATTTTTATTTGAGTTTTACTCAACAAAACTCACAACCTACACTATGTCATTAGCTGGGTGTATTTTGACTATCGCACCGTGCAGTTGAAGACGTTTTTCTAATTAATAGTGGATTGGCGACATTTGTATTCCAGAATCCAATTTTTTAGACAATGGCCGACCAACCTATTAAGTATATCCTCAAATAGTATTATGGCAACCATTTGTAGCAACTGTAGCCTTAGTTTAATTAAGACTAACATGATTCATATTAGCATTAAAGAACATACACCTTTCTTATGTTAATAAAAGTATATTTTCTAATGAATATAAAATATATATCTTCTATCTATATATATAAAAATGAATGTTTGTTTGTATGTAATTAATAGAATCGTAAACTATGCATTTGATCATGTTATGATCTTCAGCAAAGTTGTTGCGCATAAGCGGGGGAAGGTTTCTAAGTTGGTATGACCAATTTCCGACAGGTGGCGCCACTGAAAATTACTAAAAATGATTTAAATCGTAAACTGTGTATTTGATCATGTTATGATCTTATCAAAGTTGTAGCGCACGAGCCGACGAAGGCTTCTAAGTTGGTATGAATGACAGGTGGCGCCACTGAAAATTACTAAAAATAATTTAAATCGTAAACTGTGCATTTGATCATGTTATGAATTTTAGCAAAGTTGTTGTGCATGAGCCGACGAAGGTTTATAATTTGGTATGACCAATTTAAGGCAGGTGGCGTCATTGTGCATTTGATCATGATATGATCCGTAGTAAAGTTGTTGCGCATAACTCGACGGAGGTTTCTAAGTTGGTGCAATTAATTGCCGATAGATGGCGTCACTAAGATTATTCAAAATGAATTGAATCGTAAACTATGCATTTGATCATGTGTTGATCGGGCAAATACCAGACATTTTAGCATTTATCATTTATGATTGTAATAACATTTACTATAATAACTCATTTCCGTAAAATTTGAAACATTTTAATTTTGGAAAATTTTTAAAAATGCTTTTAGGTTCAATTGGATTGAGTACATTGTGAGATTCTAATAAATTTAACACATTTTTCACGTCGTTCCCGTGCAATCATGCCTTCAAAACGGCAAGCAATTGGTCGACCTACAAATCGAGCACGGAAGAAAAGACCATTACGAGCCTCAGAATCAGACGGGCAACCAGCATCGAGACTGGAAAATCTTCGAGTACATGCCGCTGAGACCCGTTGGCATGAATCACTTGAACAACGAGAAGTGAGATTAGAAACTGATCGAATGCGTACTACTCAGGCCTGTTCATCTGAGTCATCAGGACAACGGGAAACAAAATCAATAAAATGATTCAAAATTAATTGGACATTTGTGTAATGTCTTTCCTTCAAATTTATTTTAGTTGGTGGCGCAGCAACACGCGCAGGTTACAGCTAGTATAATATAATAATACATATAATTAAAAAAAAAATAGGTGAATAAAAATAAAAATTATAAGCATAACCCGCAATGGAAGATGTGTCAGCTTAGATTTAATTTGCAAGCACTTCAATGTGTACAACTTACTTGGGTCTTATAAAGTCCCGTTGTAACACTGACATTACTTCTTCAATTAAATGATTGGATAATTACAACTCGAGGTTAGCATATTTCAGACATCCCGAAACTTTTTTTGAAGATGGGAATTTTATGGAGATCGCCTTTCGCTAGACACGTTATTTGCTTTTGGTGACACATTGATGAAAATGCTGGTACGCAGCCAGAATTAGACACCACGGACGAACTACTTAAATCGTAGAAGCGGACAACATTAAGATGAAATAATATTTAACAATTAAATCGTAGGCAATCATTTATAACATCATATAAATGTTTCATTTACTTTTGCAAAACTTCCTTTTTTTACAAATCGTTACAAATAATTTTTATTCTTATTTTTCTTTATGCTTAAATGGAGACGTGATAATCCTCTGACAAGTATCAAACGGTTTATAATACCATGTTTCTTGAACTTTTTGAGGAAAGTTTCCTTTTCGATTCTCAACCCTATTGCTTGGTGTAGTATAACATACCAGAGTCTGTGATAAGGATCGAAACCACGACTCTAATATTAGTATAGCATCGCACTACTCGTCAGCATATCAGGGCAGCCCTGATTCCGAGAAAGTTTAACAATTGATTTGAAATTTAAAATCGTTTTAAATGTTTCTTAACACTTTCTTCAGAATTAAAGATTCCCCGTATGAAGTTTGATGCATTATAGTATCGATTTTGTCACTTTCAAAATAATCCGACGCACTTGTACCAAAATTTTTATAATGCTAGAAACACTTATTAAAGTCGATTTTGATATAACTTTAGGCTCTTTATTATCTCTGTAGTATTAATTCTGCACAGTATGGTAGCAAGTATGATTGTATCACTTCATATTATCCTTAACTGATCTAATTTGTAGTAAGGCTTGGTAATCGTACAAAGTACTTAGAAAACCCTGACATTTAACTGTAAATGTGATGATAGTCCGATATATCTACCTTTTCAACATTTTCATCATTTCCCAACCGTGGCATCATTGACTGATTGGCGCCATCAGGAGACAGTTTCGGTTTTAGCCCAAAATCTAAAGGAGCAGATCTTGAATACAGTGCAAGATAACACGAGACAAAAATGACTTGATTGTGACCATTCTACGATATTCCTAAAGAAACCTTAATTTTTATGAAACTTATGATTACAATAAACTGAATGGCATACAATTTTGCAGAACTTGAATAAAACATTTTTGAAGCAAGAGTTGTTTTCTAAGGTTGACCAACTGGGACTAAAGCATGCTATATGACAAAATAATAAGTTGCGCGTATGTAGCGAGTTAGAGTGGGACAGAATATTAATAAGAGTAACGTTTATATGATGCTCGGTTTCTATGCTCCATGGACTCAAAGAAACAATTGTCACAAAGGAATTGCAATGAGAGTAAACAATAGCTCCGAGGGCACCCAGCTGTAAAAAAAAATAATTGTTTTTAACATTTTAAATGTTCATTTCTATTCCCATTTTTGCATCGTTGTATATGAATGAGTGTGTATGCCATGCCTGTGTATACGTCACCGTTTAAACCGCCTGTGTATTATTGTTACAGCGCATCATAAAGTTATTCATTTACCTCGCTTTTAATTTAATTAATTTAAAAATTATTTACATACATACTATTGACTTCTTATTTATTGTAAACAAATTTATTTAAAAATTTAGGGTGTAAAGTATGGCGGAATCGACAAATAATTTGTTTATTTTTTTAGCACACTGTATATGTACTTTATATGAGGGTGGTTTGTTTGGAGTCGTAAAAAGCACAACCGTAAAATAATGTTCAAAACAATTCGAATTCCAAATAGCAAAGTATCATACATACAAACGTAAAAACAATTAAACTCGACTGATTTTATTTCAAAATTTTTCTTCTTCTTATACTTGTGTTCATATTATTAAAAATGTTGAATAAAATTTAATATTTTTAATTTCTTTTTTATTTTAATTTATCTCAAATATTTGAAAGCAACAGATATCCTGTACGTATTACCTGTTAGGAAAGGATAGAAAAAAAGTATAAACAACTCAGCAACCTGTAACATGAATGCTTTAGTGTTGTTGATAAACAAATTGCCAAATAATTCTAATTCAGCTACTCAGCTGCCGACTAGAATTAGTGAGCGCCTTTGGGTAACTGTGGGGTAAGATGGATAAAATACTGGTCACGCAGGGATTCTCAAAAAATATTCAAGAATACTTCGCAATTAAATTCGGAACATCCATTCTAAATAAAGAAGTCTGGAAGAATGCTGTAATGCACTTCATAATTTGTACCAATCTTCACTAATGGCTCTAAATTGAATGAAACTGTTGCTGTTGGAATCGATTGGAATAACCCAGTGCGTAATTCCGCCGAATCACAGTAGCGTCTTTCAAGTAGAGGTATTAGTTATACAGACTGCGTCCAACAGAAAAAATCAGACAAAATATTATCATACATAGCCGCCTGGCCATCAAAGCACTAAATTCTAATCTGACTATGAATAACTGTCAGCGATGTCTCACGAAGATAGCGAAACGATATCTACAGTTAACTGTAGAGCGGTTGAATTGGAAAGTTGTGGCACAACCATTGTGCTCTTTATTAAATTCAATAATTTGAGAACCCCTTCAAAAACCTACGGCTTATCACATAATTGAGAATGCAGTAATGGATTCCGTAACGACGGCTGTAGAAACGACGATGAGGAGGACGATGTTCTTCACTTTGCCGGAGAAGGAAAGACACCTTGGTGCCTTTAGGCAGAAATCTGTTGGGAGAAAATCGCCGAAGAAATATTTTTTCATATTTCGTTTTCTTTTAGATGTTTGACCTGGGGTTTGAACCATGGTCATACGTTTAATAAGACAACACTACGGCGACTAATTCACTTCAATAGTTTGAATAAAAAAATTAAAAATAGAAAATTTTACATTTAACAATATATCTGCATATATACATTTAATTCTTGTAAGCTAAATGTCTTAAAATGAGATATTAGGTTAGGTTAGGTTAGGTTAGAGGACGTGTACTTGTCAATTAAGACAAGTACAGTACCCGGAGGTCGAATTGACCCATTGTACAACGTCCTAGTTTCTCACACCACTTTTTTTTTATTTTTTTTATTTTTTATTATTAACATTTCATGTACAACTTAAATCGAAATTCTAAAGGTCTCAGCGCCATTAAGGCATTATTGAGACAAGTTGGGAAACAATTTCGTGTACAATTTATTATTAAAATTATGAAAATTTTTAAATAAAAAAAAATATTTTTAGATTACAAAGTTTTACAATAGGAGTGTTTCCAGATTTTCTGCTAAGTGTTCTTTAAGGCAATTTTCAAAAGTGGAAATTCTGTTACATGTTTTCAAAATTACAGGAAAGTTATTGTATTCAGCAACACCCATGTATTGAATACGTTGCTTAGTAGTCTCTAATCTGCACCTTGAAGTCCATAAGTTTTGCTGATTCCGAGTATTGAAAATTGTTTGGTTCTGATGAAATTGAACCATACGATAACCAATGTTGTACAATGATTTAAATATATACATCAAGACCTGGTACTTATACAACCCACGAATGGGCAAAATTGTTTTACAAATGTCACGATAGAGGGATAAAGTTTGGAATCGAATGGGCAAATTATATACTGTTTTTAACGATTTATTTTGCATGCATTGCAGAGTTTTTAACGTTGTAGTGCTTTTGAAGCCATAAATTATAGCCATATAATTTAGGTGGCTTTGAATTAGAGCATGGTATAACAGAAGTTTAGTTTCCTCATTAAGTTTATATTTCATTTTATATAATATGCCAATAGCTGGAGCTATTTTTGATTTCAGTTCGCGTATGTGCAAATCCCATCCAAGATTACTTTGAAGCGTTATTCCTAAATACTTTACAGAATCTGATTCATAAATTATATTACCATCAACATAAATATTAAAATTATTATTAACAGCATGCGGTTTAAATCTCACTAGTTTAGTTTTATCTGCATTTAGTACTAATTTGTTTAGGCGAGCAAACTCAAAAATCAGAGATATATCCCGTTCCATATTTGCTTTCAACGATAAATCATATTTGTACGTATAAAAGAGGCACACATCGTCAGCAAACATATACAAACGTCCAGTTAGATCCAAATTACTAATATCATTTATATAAATTTTGAACAGTAGGGGACCAAGACAGCTACCTTGTGGAACACCACATTCAACATTTGTCATATCACTCTTACTCTGATTAACTTCCACATACTGCTTCCGATTTTTGAAATAACTCTCAAACATGTTGAGCCCTCTTTCATCCACACCATAATATTTCAGTTTTTGTAGTATAATATTATGATCAACTAGATCAAAAGCTTTGCTAAAATCCAGGAATAGGCCTGCTACACCATTAAAACCTGTATCTAACCCGTTACATATATCATTGACTACATTCACAACTGCTTCATCTGTTCCGCAACCTTTTTTAAAACCAAACTGTTGTTTGTAAATGTAATTATTATTTTCAATGTACAGAAAAAGTTGTTGGTATATAAGTTTTTCAAATATTTTGTCAATAATCGAAAGGAGAGCAACTGGACGAAACTCACTTATGTTTGGTGTGTTAATTTTATACACGAGTGGTGGGACCTACAGTTTAAAGTCGACTCCGAACGACAGCTTTTTATTTATTGAGAAACTTTTCATGGCAATTTTTATTTCCTCTCAGAGTTTTTGCCAGAAATCTACTGAGAGGAAGTCGCCGAAAAAATACTTTTTGTATTTTGTCTTTGATGCCTGGCCTGGGGCTCGAACCCAGGCTTTTGCGTCTAATAAGCCAACACACTACCTACTAGACTACGGCGACTTCAAAATGAGATATTACTTTTACATAAATTTTTTTAATGTCTCAATAATTTATAATTCAAATTATCTACGTTTTGTTATTAATGCGTTTTAATAAAATATAATACATATGTATTTTATTTTTATTTTATTTTAGTCTGCTTTTAAGCATTAAAATGCACAAATGTATATTGATTGTACTTTTGCAGAAGTTCAGTACTTTGAGTCCAATCTTCCAAATATTCTTTCAATAAATTTAAAGAGGAAAGCATGGAATCACAAGTATTTATCTTAATAAAAGACAAACTCGTAAAAATTTCAATACAAACATTCATTAAATATATTTTTACATTTTCCTATTTCATACCAAAAATTTTCAACATCTAAAGTCATACTTATATGTTCGTAGCTTTTTTCATTGATCTCAGATTCTAATAACTTTAATTCGTTAACAAAATCTTCAGGATAAATAATGAATTCAGAAAACTTTAAAACTAGTTCGGCATAATTTATGTCTTCTTTATTGCGAAAATCGCAAAAAACGCCATTATTGAGCTCAATAGTTCATATAAAGTTTCTATTAATTATTGCGCAATTAATACGCAAATTGTTATAATATTGAGTAAAACTCAAAAGACAGCACTGTCATAAGCATGTTTAGTGAGCATATTACAATTAACAGAACACTTTCTGTTTATGGGGAATTTCGTGTCCCAATTTTTAAAATCGATGTCAACATCACAAGGATGCAGTAGAAGTTTTTAAATAAATAAAAAAGAAGTACAAAATGTCACAGAGTAGATCTGAAACAATTCAACTTCTTACTCTTACCATCTAGTTGTTCAAAACAACGAAAAGCAAGAATTCTAAAAACTTGGTTGCTGATCATGGGATTCACACACTTCCAAACGAGAAGAAGGGAAAAACTTTAGCGTGCGAAACTGAGTCGAATGATGCAAGGAATGAAAGACTGGGTGTCTGTTCGAATCGATGGCCAGAAAGTCCAAATGCAGAAGAGGATGGTTCTCTGTAACCTTAATGAGTTATAAGCAACATTTCAATCTGAACACGAGGACGTCAAAATTGGATTTACAAAATTTACCCAACTGAGGCCAAAGCATTGCGTTTTGTTTTTTATTTTATTTATTTGATTTATTATGATCTACATAGCACAACAAGATACTAAATCTTATAAGTGACAGTGCTATGTTTACAATCAATAAGGTATAAAAAATTAGCATTAATTAAATATAAAAATTTAGAGAAAAACAAAGTTAGTTTATGTACATAAATATTAAATTAAATTATAAAGAAAAGTATAAAAATAATAATAATAATAATAATAATAATAATAATAATAATAATAATAATAATAATAATAATAATAATAATGATGATGATGACATAAAAGATAAAATCACAAAAATATGAGGTTAAAATTTTAATTATGAGAATAATTTGAATAACTCCTTTTTGAACGCGTTTGCATTGCCTAGATTTTGGGATGTTATTTGGTAAGGAATTCCAAAGACTAATGGTGTGTATAAAAAACTGTCGCTGAGACAGAAGAGTCCTGAATCGTTCACTGAATAATCTTCATACCCCGGTGGGATCAAGCAAACTTAATTCTACAATATAAATACTTCGGATGTTTCGTGTAAATTATTCTATGAAGTAGAAGGAGGCATCTAATTTTCAGGAGATTATCAAATTTACCACGAAAGTGTTAAACTCATGTTGAAGGAAATCAAGTTAAAGTATTTGACAGAAGATTTGCACGATTACCGTGATTGCCTTAAATTGACTATATGTCCTTATGTAACAACTTATTATTGATTTTGGCACTCATTATTAGGTCTTATAGGTTCAACTGAAAAGTTAGAACAAACATCACCTCCTGCAGAACTGTCATCATTTTCAGAATTGATTTTGTTCTCATCTGGAATAACCGGTAATGTATCCAACTTTCCCATCATTTTCCTGCACGATCCACAAATTAGCAAACGTTTTGAAAGCGTTCGGAATTTTTTCAATAAGTTGTGGGAAATATTTCGCATATCTGATGATGTGTGCTTCTTTTGATTTAAGGGATTACAACAAAAAGAAGTCAACATTTCCTTTTTGGAGCGGAAGCCATTGTGAAGATTAATTATGTAAGTAATTAGTAAATAACGCACGTCCAAATTTTAACACTGTTTATAAAAAACTAATTTCCGAATGTTCTTAGAATGCAAATAAATACTTTTTAAGATCATTTAGGTAGAACGTTTTTATGCCAAATATTGAAAAATATTATTCTTGAGTTAAAAAATTATTTTTTTGATAGATAACCCACTCACATCCCATTAAGCGATTATAAAGGCCTTAAAGGAAATTGTATAAGCTTTCTTTTGAGAAAAAAGGGCCAATTTGGAAAAAAAAAATTTTTAAAAATTTATTTTTAAAAAAAATATAAAAATTTTTTTTTAAAAAATTAAAAAAATTTTTTTTGGAAAGATTGCAGAAATAGCTATCTATTATCCTTTTGAAAATTTTTGCTAGGACCAATAGGTGAAAAGTTACACACATTTTAAAAAAACCCTGTATGACCGAAATATCCAACTTTGACCCCCCTAACTCCGGCAGTCTTGACTGATAGAGCTGGAAATTTGTGTCTGTGTCCAAATCGGAAGACATCGATTTTAAAAATTGGGTCACTTGACACGAAATTGCCCTTATATTTGGCAACTCAATCCTCAACAACGACAAACAAAATAAAAACAATATTGTTGAAACAACTAGCTGTTTTGTATACCAGCTGTCAAATGAATATTATTATTGAATAAGGAGCTGAACTTATTATGCCTGAACATTTAAATATTGTACTCAATTAACCGAATATTGACTCAATAAAAGTGCATACCTGAACATAGTATTAGATTTAATATAAAATGGATCTAAATATTTCCATGTGTTTATTTTGCTATTACTTCTTTATACAATTTATCATAAGTCCAAAATTCATGATATTAAATCCAAAATATTAATTTCATTAAGTTCAGCAATATTTTTCTCAGCTTTGTTGCCAATGTATACTTTTAATATTTCTTTAAAATGCAAGCTATTTTCAAGATCAATCTTTTCAAAGTTTTTGATATTTATGAATTGTCTTTTCAAAAAGTTTTTATACATTTCTAATAAAATTTCTCTGGCTGAAGAAACTAAATATATAATTTGGAAGGACTCATTTTGAAAACGTTCGTTTAACTTGTTCATAGTTTTAAAAACGCAAAACAAACATTTTAAATAAATTTTATTTGTAAGGGAAGTACCTTCTTGAATTTCACTAATTTTTCCTAACAAAGCCGCACAATTTTCTTCAAATTGGGTGCAAATAAAAAAAATGTAAAAAGAATAGAGATTTGAGTCATTTTAAACTAGGGTCATAAAAAGTGCCAAGATGACTAAGAAGGAGTCAAATTGGCATTTTAATGCCACCAACGGTAACGCTGGGCCACATTCCTGAATGCTATTACACACAGCTGATGCCTGTTCTCTTCAACTTCCTCTTTCCAGAGTAAGAATTTGGGAGACTTCCAACCATAGCTGCCAGATAAATGAGGCACCAAATCGTCAAATATTTGAGAAAAAATCGTCAAAATCGTCAAAGACGTTTATTAAAATCGTCAGGAAAAATAAATAAATTAAAAATTTTTAAAAACCAAAATTATTCCTATTGTAGTTAAACATATAAAGTCAATATATATGTATCAAAAAAATAAAACATTTAACAGAGAATTTATTGGAAATTAAAAGCTAGCGTCCCTCATCTTCATTTAATATTTTTTTCCAAAAAAATTGAGAAATTTGATATAATTTTCAGGAAAATATTGTTTAAGATTTAAACAATCTATCTCAGCGTTGTTTATTGACACATAAGCGCAGCAATAATATTACATCATCTATATCTATGGGCGGCGTAGGTATTAGGGAATCAGAAGCCTTTGATGTTCTGAGCATGAAAAATTAGTGTAATATGCTGACACATTTTTCAGTTCCTTTCTTATCATCTGAATGGAATACAACTCTCATGTATGGGTTAGTGCCGCAACGTCTATTTTGCGGTTTCTCGACCGTGCACAGGAGAGGCCATAGCAGCTCTTTAATGACGGTAGTGTATCCAACTCCATTGAATCATTGGAGCATCGTTGCATAAGGGGACTTCCCTTCCCGAAAATCATATATTCCTACATAACGCTCGTCTTTTTTGGCCCGAAAATCCGTATGTTGTCAATTGGCCAGTGGATCGCACACTGCATTACAGTAAAAATAAAAATTTTTAGTATGACTATCCGTAAGTGGAACTCAATTCCTGCAGAGGTCTATCCTGTTACTTATGGTATAAAAATATACAAGCCTAGTGTCCATAATTTATTATTATTTTATTAGGTTATTCAGGAGTTGTTATTTTTCAGCTTTTAATGGATTAAAAAGGAATAAAATACCGAAAAATCATCACAGGTATTCGAAAGTAACTTAAAAATATAATACTTTACTCCTTGTTTTTACTAACTAACATAAATTTACAATAGTAACAATTGCAAAGTAAATACAAAGCTTAAAAGTGGCTTTTAATGTACTAAAGTAAAGAATATGATGTAAGTTTTTAATTTTTAAAATCGTCAAAATAAGGGTATAAGTCTGGGAGCTATGATTGTAAGGCCAACCGCGGCAGCCATATAAATGAAATAAAAATCCATTTCCAACCGGAACAGTTGTAGTTCACAGCGAAACAATAAATTTATCAAAATTTATATTTACTCACATTATGCTCATATTTAATATGTATGTAAAATTCATAATGCAGAAAACATATGTGACGTACGAGTTATATTTAATTCCATTAGTTTCATAAATGACAAAATCGAGATTTTTTTATTGCATACTTTTCAGGGTAACTATTCCAGTAATATGATGCGTATGAGTAATATATTTCAAATACAATTAAAAAGAAAGTATACCCCATAAATTTGGAATTAAGCTACATGATTTTCTGATTCTATGCAATTCTAGGCTATATTCTAGATTCCAGGAATATTACAGGGTGAACAAAGAAGGATTCAAATACCTGCTAAATGTGTTGATGGAAAATTTGATTAGCAACAATTGCAAAGTAAATACATACATACATACATAATTGGCCATTACAACCCTTCAGTCAGGATTACGGCCTAGCTTCTCACACCACTCATGTTGTGTGCGTTAATTTTATACGTGAGTGGCGGGACCTACAGTTTAACGTCGACTCCGAACGACAGAATTTTGAGAAACTTTTTCATGGCAGTTTATTTTACTCTCAGAGTTTTTGCCAGAAATCTGCTGAGAGGAAGTCGCCGAAGAAATATTTTTTTTTTCATATTTCATTTTTGATGTCTGACCTGGGATACGAACCCGGGGTTTACGAATAGTAAGCCAACACACTACCTACTACACCACGGCGACTTCAAAACACCACGGCGACTTGCAAAGTAAATGCAAAGCTTAAAGTGGCTTTTAATGTACTAAAGTAAAGAACATAATGTAAATTTTTAATTTTTAAATATCGTCAAAATAAGGGCATAAATCGTCAAATCGTCAATATGATATTTTTGGTGCTCAAAATCGTCAAAATGACGATAAATCGTCAAATCTGGCAGCTATGCTTCCAACTAGTAATAGTATGTGGTCCTAACGTAAGCACATAACATTAAAATTACTAATGTTAAAGTTTTATTAACGAATAGAATTTTTATTTATTATGCAATTTTGATCGCCAAACTCTGTTGGATACCAATCCATCTAGAAATGGGCACCATCGCTGAAGATCTGATCGTCGGTCCATACACATTCTGTCTTCGTTTACCTTCAGATCCTGGGTCAGTTCAAGTCACGGCGCAAAATTCGCCAAATTCTAGTCTCCAAAAACCAAGTTTATAAAGGGTCCGCCAAATAACTTTTTTTTTGAAAATGCTTTAAAAAAAAACTACTGAATATTTTCTCAAAATTCTTTTTTTATTTGAAAGTACAATCCTTCCAATTAATAATGAAAATAATTTCATTCAAGTGGTTGCCTCGGCTGGCCATGCAGTAGCCTACACCAGAAAATGCCGATTTTGGCAAAAAAATCTTTTCGGATGAATCTCATTTTGATCTTGGCGGGTATGTAAACAAGCAAAATTTTCGCATTTGGGGCACAGAAAACCCGCAAGCATACATTGAAAAGCCGACGCATCCAAAACGAGTCACTGTTTGGTGCGGATTTTGGTCCAGAGGCATAATTGGGCCATTTTTTCTTCGAAAATGAGCAAGGAGTGGCCGTTACAGTCAATGGCGATCGTTATCGGGCCATGTTGAACGAATTTTTGTTCACAAAAATTAAAGAGGAGGATATTGGCAACATTTGGTTTCAACAGGACGGCGCTACGTGTCACATAGCCGAAGCTACACTCGATGTTTTGCGCCCTGTTTTTGAAGATCGCATTATCAGCCGCAGAGCTGATGTCGTTTGGCCACCTCGGAGCTGCGATTTGACACCGTTGGACTATTATTTGTGGGGTGCCGTCAAAGATAAGTGTTACGCCGACAAGCCAGAGACAATTGACGCTTTAAAGGACAATATTCGTGAAGCCATTGGTAAAATACAGCTGCACACAATCGATAATGTGCTTAAAAATTGGACCGATCGTGTAGGCTACTGCATGGCCAGCCGAGACAGCCATTTGAATGAAATTATTTTCCATTATTAACCGGAAGGATTGTACTTTCAAATAAAAAAAAGAAATTTGAGAAAATATTCAGTAGTTTTTTTTAAAGCATTTTCAAAAAAAAAGTTATTTGGCGGAAAAGTTATTAAGCGCCTCGAGATCCACACTCTCAGAAATAACGGCAATAAATAATTGGGCTGCTCTTGCATTTCATGACGTACGGGTGGTGTTGGACGGTTTACTTAACCAGTGCACTAGAATTTAACAACCATATTGCGAATAGACCTTTCGATAGGACGATTACAATGATAGTAAAGTAAGCGAAGCATGCGGTACGCTGCCCATTTGTTTGAATAATGTTATAATTTGCACTTGTACGAGGTCTGCCTACTGCCACATTATATAAAATGCGTGATAAAGAAAAAATCTTTCACTACATTATGTTTCATCAACTCTGCTAATTGACACAGTTTCTGCGTATAAATATTAAGGAATTTGGGTGGATCATAATTTTAATTGGAAACGAAACTGAACAAATCTGGTACAAACTGACTTTGTAAACTCCTTTCTGTATGTTATTTTAAAATACTGATTAACTTAGACAACACTAATTCTCAATTGATGAATAAAATTGTAGATACATATATGTCATGGTGTAACATTGTAAAACTTTTCAAAATCCTCGAAGAAAAATATTTAAAATGTTTAGAAAACTTATCATTTTATTAATAATTCCCAGTATTTACTCAAAGATAGAGCACCAATGCCTGTCTAACACTTGATTGTATATTGAATCTTTAAACAGTTAAGCCTTTCATATAAGCCGCTAGAGCACTTTGAATTAGAGAAACTGTTTTATCCAGGTCACCTTTAGGAACTAGTGTATTGCATATAAAGTTTTAGTTTACTTTGCTGAACGTTTTAGTGAAATCAACTAGTATTAGCTAATCACCATTCTTCAAGTTGTTCTACAGTTATCCACAAGCTATTTATGTTAGCCACATACCACCTATGAAGACGAAAACCTAGTCCTTTTTTAATCATTTCCGATGTCTGTTTATGTACAATTTGGAATATTGTATCATTTCTTTTATTAAGTATCGTTATACCAATCCAGTTAACACATTACCCTTCTAAGGGATTTTCACTACAATACCGACTGTTAATACACTGAGAAAATTTTCTGTATTCAAAGTATCGATAATTAAAGAAGAAATTAATAGGGGTTTAGTCGATGAATCAGCGTTAATAAATTCGGGGGATAATTTAGGTAATTCAGTGGCATAGAGTAGAGTCATGACTGCTAGATTTCAGAACAGGGCTCATAAGATTACAGGAGGTATACGCATACAAACAAATATATGTAGATTTGTATTGTCGTACGGACGGATTATAATATTGTAATCAGCGTTGCCGTTTTGGTCCAATTGGACCAAAATTGGTAGTTTTTATTTAAAAATGCTACGATTGGTAGTTTGGTTGGTTTGTTCAAATTTCATTTATTTTTTGGTAGGAAAATATGTACAATTATGTAATATCTGTAAGATTTAAAGTCGGAAGTATTATTTATTTTTAGGTCTAAAAATGACAACAAAATGGTTAAGTAAGAAAATAGCTGGAAGCCCTTTTTTAACGTACCTTAATGTTTAACATATCTGTGTTTACATAAGGAACAACGAAATGCGAATAAAGTGTCAGCGTAAAAGAAATGTAAAAAAAACTATTTGTTACTAAATAGTAGTTTTTAAGCAAAAAGCCACAAAAAAGTTATGGACAGGTAATTTTAATGTTTTTTTGGTTTATTTAATGGTTAAAACGAATAGTATTTTTAGATATATCTCAAAAACTCCAAAACTGTAAACAACTAATTCTAATGAAGATAACCAAATATTAACTGAAAATAATTTAGATCAGGAATATATAGTGGAAATTAAATCAAATATTCTACAATTTTATATAGAATATTTAAACCAAATTAAAATAAGATTTGAATTTGGAAGAGAAGATGAAGTCGCCGTAGTCTAGTAGGTAGTGTGTTGGCTTATTAGACATAAAAGTCAGGGTTTGAGCCCCAGGCCAGACATCAAGACAAAATACAAAAAGTATTTCTTCGGCGACTTCCTCTCAGCATTCAGTGCCATGAAAAAAGTTTCTCAAAAATCTATCGTTCGGAGTCGACTTTACACTGTAGGTCCCATCACTTATGTATACAATTAAAACACACAACATAAGTGGCGTGAGAAACTAGGACGTCGACCTCCGGGTACTGTACTTGTGTTAATTGAGTACACGTCCTCTAATCTAACCTAACCTAACCTAACCTTGGAAGAGAAGATGTAAAATTACTCCAAATAATAACACCCAGAAATGTTCTTTCCAAAGAAAAAATAAATATATTGCTCTTGATACTGAAATTTAAGAATTTAGTGAATTGTGATCCAGATAAAATCGAAATGCAATGGAACTTACTTCGACTAAGTGATATATCCTTAGATATATCCTTAGATATAACACTTAGGATAAATGAATTTTGGGACAATGTAAGCACATTTAAAATGGTTGAAATGAATTTTATTATTTTGATTTATGTAATTTTATTTTTAATTTGCTTTCTCTTCCACATAGTTCTGCAGTTGCATTATAGTGATTTATGTAATTTTATTTTTAATTTGCTTTCTCTTCCACATAGTTCTGCAGTTGCAGAACGAAAATTTTTATAATTAAGTTTAATAAAAACAAAACTAAGAAATAAGTTAGATAATAGTCTGTGGTCTACAAAAAAAGATCTCAATGATACCTGAATATTACTTACTTATGTTCCTTAATTTTTATATTTTTTAAATGAATTGTTTTGTTTTTTCTTTTAATGTGATATACATATATGAAATTCTTTTGTTAATTTTAGCAATAAAATACTGAATAATCTATAATTTATTAAATTAAAATTTTGGTAGGATTGGAATAATTTTGGTAGGTTTTGAAAAGAATATTGGTAGGGAAAAATTTTTCTTTGTGGCAACGCTGATTGTAATACATTTCAATCCTCCAATGAATTAGTAATCATTTGAATATTTTATACAACTTCAAATAATAAAGAAAAATAAAGATGTGAAGTTATTCCTTTCCTTTTTTGTCTGTGTATGCTAAACATTCATATGTTGATGTGATTTTAAATATGTACTTACATAATTAATCGGTAATTACAAGCCTTTCGTCAGTATTACAAACTAGTTTCTCACACCACCCAAGTTGTGTATATTAATCTTATCCACGAGTGGCGGGACATACAGTTTTTCATAGACTCAGTTTTGAAGAACTTTTCATGACAATTTTAATTATACTCAGTATAATTACACACTTGTAAAGGGTGTTTTTTATAGAGGTATAGAACTTTAAGTTGGCATTACTTTTCAAGATGGCGACCGATTTAACAGCTGTCAAGTGATTTATTCTCAGTTTGGTTTGGCAATTCATCATGAATAGACTCACGCCTGAACAATGCTTGCAAATAGTGCAATTTTATTTCGAAAATAATGGTTCTGTGCGGAAAACGTAGCGCGCACTACGTCCATTTTATCGTCGACAAAATCGTCCATCAGAGCAGTTAATTCGATTAACCATGGAACGTTTTCGCACCACGTTTACTCTTGTTGATAACTCGCATCCCCAGAGACGCTGTACGGTGCGTACAGAAGAAGCTATTGCTGCTGTAGAGCGTAGCATTGAGGCAGACCCGAATGAGTCCATCCGCCATCGAGTACAAGAATTGGATCTGTGTCCATCCACTTTATGGAAGATTTTGCGGAAGGATCTTGGTTTGCGTGCTTACAAAATCCAACTCGTGCAAGATTTGAAGCCAAAAGATCATCAAGTAAGGCGTAGATTCGTCGAATGGGCCCAAAACGAGATTACCGTTGTTCCCGATTTTCATAAGCGAATTTTGTTTAGCGATGAAGCGCACTTCTGGTTGAATGGCTACGTCAACAAACAAAACTGCCGCATTTGGAGTGAAGGTAATCCTCAAGTGTATGTGGAAACACCGTTACATCCAGAAAAACTGACTGTTTGGTGCGCTTTATGGGCTGGTGGAATCATTGGTCCATACTTTTTCAAAAACGATGGTGGCCAGAACGTTACAGTCAATGGTGATCGGTCCAGGAGACGTGGTTTCAACAAGACGGCGCAACATGTCACACAGCTCGTGCCACAATAGATTTATTGAAAGACACGTTTGGTGACCGCCTAATTTCACGTTTTGGACCTGTGAATTGGCCTCCAAGATCTTGTGATTTAACACCGCTAGACTACTTTCTGTGGGGCTATGTAAATTCATTGGTCTATGCGGTAAAGCCACAAACGCTTGACCATTTGGAAGACAACATTCGCCGTATTATTGCCGATATACGGCCACAAATGTTGGAAAAAGTCATCGAAAATTGGACGTCCAGATTGGGCTACATCCGCGCCAGCCGTGGCGGTCATATGCCAGAAATCATATTTAAAATGTAATGCCACAAGATTATCTTTCGGATAAATAAAATTCATATCAATCGAATAATCCATAGGTGTTTTATTGCAACTTAAAGTTCTATACCTCTATAAAAAACACCCTTTATAATTGAGCAATTTTATCGACATTGCTCCGGCACTGCCATATTTTTGAAGAAATTTATGTGTAAGTTGTAATAACGAAAATAAGTTAAAGGTAACTTTCCAGTTCCCTTTAGCTAAAGGTACATTTAACTAAACCCAAGTTTAACGGCAAGTTGTAATAATGGCCCTCAGAGTTTTTTTTCACATTTCAGTTATTTTCGATGTCTGAGCTGGGTTTTGAATTAAGCTAGACTACGGTGTCTTCAATTTTGAATAGTTAGTTTTATTCAAGTTTGATTTTTAGAATTCTATTCATTTGCAAACTAGTTGCAACATCGTCTCAAGTATCATAATTATTTAAGACATTTCGTAGAGCTAAGGCTCTTTGAATTTTCTGCGACACCTGCCTTGCATATGTAGTAGATATGCCAGCCACTATAACCTGTGGGTTCCACGGTGGAGAGAGCTTATTCGATCGTTGAAAGTTTTGATAATGTAGCTGGACAACTCTATAATTGACAACAGTTCTTACACAAAAAATTGGTTTTTATAAACAAAAATCGAAGTAATAAGCATGTGCAAATTAATCACATAGTGACCCTATGTAAGCCATGAGATATAATGTTCCTTCAATGGGGTCGATAGAAATTTGGTTGGTTGATGAATTGTCTGCAAAACTGTCAGTCACTCTCGCAATAAATCAACAACTATGCTGACAATTATTTGCAATTAATTTTATAGAAGTATGATGGTACTCATTGTCGTTATTGATAACACACGTTGCCACCCACATCACGGAAACATAATTTTTTTATTCGTTCTGTTACCGCTGGCTTTGTGCTATACTTTCAATTGTTATGGTTTCCTTTTGTGGCTCCTCTTTGCCATTACAGCACAGTACTATTCCATTGGACGCCAGCCTGTTATATCTGTTGTCAGTCGTTAATATCGTGACTTTTTTTTAGAATTTCTTGCTTATGTTTTTTCTTTTGTGTTTTATTTCCATATCTTTTTCTTCTGATTCCTTTTATTAATGTACTGTAGTTGTTAAGACAAAAACAAAAAACATCAGTTTCGACTGTTGTGTGTGCTTGAGATACTGCTGATGTACATATGTATGTATCCTCATCACATTGCTTCCTTTGAAATCTGTACGTATTTCCTTGTACGTATGCCTTGGTGAGTCGATTTTTTTTTTTTTGTAAAAGATAAGTCTTTATTTCATTTCATATCATTTCCTCTCCTTTGATTTTCTGATTTTCCATTCTAAATGAATAACATTTTGTTCTGGTACAAGCGTGTGTGAATTTTTAAATGTTTCAGAGTTTTATTACAAAATTCAGTTGCATTAAGGCATTGTTGTTGTTAAATTTGCTTTAGTAATTTACTGTAATTTAAATAATACTTGTTCTCGTACAACTTGATTTAATAAATTCAGACAAATTGTTCATATGTATGATACCTAACGTTTGCCTTCTGAGGTCATTTGAACATAATATTTACTTCCATAGCATTTGATCATCAGCTGTCACTATACTAGCTGTCACTATAAATCAAAAATAATAGTTCTGAAATCACATCTATTGGCATTATACATATAGCTTTGAAGTACACTCAGGCGCAAATAATATGGATCGTTTACATGTAGTCTAGTAGGAAGTGTGTCGGCTTTTTCGACATGAACCGTAGTTCAAACAGCCCAGACATCTCGAAAAACGAAATGTGAAAAAATATTTCTTCCAAGATTTTTTTCAGCAGATTTCAGGCAAAAACTTTGAGAGTAAATGAAATTGCCATGAAAAGTTTCTCAAAAATTCTGTCGTTCGGAGGTGGCTTTAAACTGTAGGTCCCGCCACACATTAACACATTATTGGTGGTGTGGAAAACTAGGTCGTGTTATTGGCCAATTAAGTAAATACGCTTAGGTCTCGTTTTATAAGGACTCAAATTTAGGTAATTAAAAATTAACTTTTATTAGAATTTAAACAGATTTTAAAATTTTAGATGTTGTTTTAAACTTAATCCCTTAAACTTCAGCCCCTAGATCAACGCATAACTTCCACTTTAAACACACTAAATAATTTATTCTGGCAGCATTAGCGATTTCTAAACATTAAATTCATGCTGGGAAACTACACGGCCATATAGTGGTGATGAAATATCGATATCGATTCTAAAATTATTGAAATTGGAAAATATGAATTTGGCTCGCTTAACTACGATGATTTAGAAGAATTATTAGCTGAAGAACCAATAAGCGATAACAACTTTATTAGTTTAATGGAAAAAATGTGCATAGTGTAGACAGTGATTCCGAGGAAAATGTTGAACACCTCACTTCAAAAAAAAAAAAAAATTTGGCACAGACAATGATTTACAAAATCAAATTGTTAATATGGATCCAGATACGGAAAGAACATTAATGTTTCAACGCGGACTGACTGGTATGTACTCAGCAACTTAAAAATTAAAAATTGCATAGTTTAATGTCAAACCACATATTTTGTAAGTAAAAAAACAATTGAAATCCATAAAAAAAAATTTATCCCGTGATCCCATGATTCAAGAGAAAATTCTAGTGTCGAAAATGATATTTTACCATATGATGACAATATGTATCATCTAGTGTTGAAAGAACTTTGCACCAATTCTAAAACGTTGCGGACAATGTTTCAGTGATACAGATTAATGATACAAACATACATACATATATTAATTTATTAATTGTTGATTATTTTTGTACAATTTTACTCTAATTTTGTAATTAAAAATTTTTCGGGTCTTCAGGATTTTGGAACGAATTTTTGGTTTTTATATAAAGAGAGAGTACCGCTTTATGCGAATTAAATTTATGCAATTTTCTCTGGAACGCATAGAATGAGTTGCGGCCCCATGCTCCCTAGAGGAGTAAAAGGAGCATATATATAAAATGAGTCCAGGTGTGTACGACTGCTAAGACTAGATCTAAAACAAGTAAATTATATAATTTATTTCGAGAACTTGTAAATTTCCATAGGGAAAAGAAACAGTAGTCTAAAGAACCCAAATGTGCGTACCAAAAAAATGTTGCCACTTTTGAAGGTGCGGAATTGTTGGAAAGATAAGAAACAGGTTTTAATGCTTTTAACATATATTAATCAGATAATAAAATTGAAAAATCAATCGCTAACAGTGATCGATAAAACGTACTACAGCCTTCTAAAGCATCTCGAGTAGGAGTACAGGTACTTCCTCCAAGTGAAGTGCCTAATCATTGTATTGAAAACGAAAAAGATTTGATGTAATATTTAATATTAGAATTGTGAGACGCTAACCTCCGGATTTGAAAAAATGTAATGTATACTTTTGCAATAACAAAAAACAATCTATGTTTCGCTTTAAAGCTTAAATTAATTAAAATTTCTTCATGGTATTTTCTTAATCTTGTATATAAAATAATCGCATTGCTAAAATTTTCAATTGGATTTTAGAGGGTTAAAAGTAAATTAAAGACTTAGAGCAATCTATATAATTCGCCGTTTTTAATAGCTGACAGGGTAGCCTTCGCGTCTGTCAACCTCTTTTAAATACTATGAACAAATTTTTCAGTGTATTCTTGGGTTATATTATTTCCATCATAGATTTTCAAGTTACTTGATGGTTTCTAAACTTCTTTTCTAATGAATCCCACAAATACGGAATACAAATGAGGTCGCTTGGTTGAGAAGGCGTTGTTTGTTTGAGAAGGTTTAGGGACATTATATAGGTTTAAGGACTATATCAGCGGCATGCTTAAGGTCATTATTCGTACAAAAGATAAATTGACGCCGAAGATTCAATTTTATGTTCCATTAAAATAAAACAGACCCGCTTCTAACGCCACAATACAGTCTTAAACCATCACCACCACTTTTCACATTGGTAGCCAAATGAGTAAAACAGATCTAATCAATGCTCTTATTATGCCATCTGTGGCCATGGAGTTACTGAATGATTTTGGAAAGTAGTACCGTTTACTTTACCGCTGGATAAGACACAAACCAATGACACAATAAATGCTATATTTTTATTGAAAATGCTACAATTATAATACAAAGAACTACAAACATTTTCATTATAGAACTAATGATGCATAATATCATATCAGAAGGGAGCATTTAGAGAGCTGCATGGTACCTTGAGGCTTCCCCTCATCATTATTAAACCTCTGGGCCATAAGGCTCAACATACAAGTGAATCATTCTAGGTGCATGCGCAGCTCTTGAACTGTTTCTTGTCCTATGGCTTCCCCTCATCATTATTAACACGTTGACGTAAATGCAACCGTCGAAAATCTTTAGAGTTATAAAACAAAAATTTAGTTGTACTTCACTTTGATTTAGATTTCTACCAATTCACGCAATAATATTCTAAAAGGAAAATATACTTATATTTCTTCATTTATTTTTAGATTTATGATTTTGTTGCTATAAGAATGGATGTAGATTTTAACGACGTGTATAGCCGTCAATACATTTTTCATTATGTTTAGCGTCTCTTTCAGTCTGATTTAATTTGAATCAATGTGTTTGTTTTTGGTTTTATTGGGAATTATAACTGTAAGTTTTTTTTATCAATATGTTCAGTTTTTATATACTTTACTTTAAATAATTTTCAAAAAGCATATTCGCCTGAAAAGAACATTTCGCTTGATGAATCTATGTTAATATTTAGAGGCCGATTAAATTTAGGAATAAAAGGAAAAAAAGCCAAATATGGAAACAAGGAAAACAAGAATTAGCAAACACGTCATCGAAAACAAATTTGAATACAATAGTGTTGAACTATCTAAGCGGCTATTGCTTCTTAAAATTCGTTCAACAGGAACTCTTCGTGCTAATAGGAAAGGTAACCCCAAAGTTGTTATGTCCAAAAAATTAGAAAAAGGTGAGCATATTTGGCGCAGACTGGGTCAGATTTATGTGTCTAAATGGAGAGATAAGCGTGAAGTAGTCTCTATAACTACACATCATCACCCAACTATGATTGCTACTACAAATAAACATAATAAATCAAAATGAAGCCAAATCACATAGCGGATTACAATTCAAATATATCAGGAAGAGATAGATGCGATCAGATGATCTCATATTATTCTTCACCAATAAAGAGCATTCGTTGGTACAAAAAAGTAATTTTCCATGTATTAGATCTATGTGTTTGGAATTCATATTACCTGTATAAAAAATTCCACAAAAATGTGAAGTTCCTGGAGTTTCGGGAGTCTCTTATTAGATCGCTAATAAGGTTACCCAAAGACATTTCTAATAGCAACCAACTAATATCTAAAGTGACATATGGCAGACCACAAAAAACATCTAACACAAGTTTACGTGAGCAACATTATATTGAGAAGATTCCTACACCGGAATTCTTCATATCGCCGCTGCAGAAATTGCACAACACATCAATTTTGAAAAGAAACAAAATATAGATGTAAAACGTGTCCGGAAAAGCCAGCTCTATGTCCCCAATGCTTTGAGCCGTACAACTTATTTTGTTGTTAGTACACTCATATGTGAATAATATTCGATTTTTTACTTTATTTAAGCTTTATAAAATGAATTTTTTATTTTTGTTATGAATTTTGTGTAAAAATGAATTTAAGTTAATAAAAGTTAATATAAATCATGATTTTCTAAATTATTTTCAAAAAATATCTTTCGGTATCCGGACGTCTAATGCCGTCATTTGCACATCAATGGAACTAATATTATGAAAAGCAAATGACGGCTATAGACGTCCACCTTTACTTTAAAAAATTTTATAGAAAAAAACTATAATTTTAATCTCTAAGTATTAAATCTCCATCAAACTCGCCAAGATTTAAATAACTAAACAAAAAAAAAGAAGTGTGTTTCTGAGTGCCTTCGTCAATTTCGTGGTGAGCGTCAACGTGTTAAACCACTGGGCCATAAGGCTCAAGTGAATCATTCTAGGTGCATGCGCAGCTCTTGAACTGTTTCTTGTCCTACGATAAAGGGACTATCAAAGTAGATATACCAAGCTTGAGGCTAATATTGACAAACACTAGGCTAGCAAAGAGTTCAAAACTTTTTTGTCACATAGCCTAGCATAGGCTATATTTAAAGGGTCCGCCAAATAACTTTTTTTTATGAAAATGCTTTAAAAAAAAAACTACTGAATATTTTCTGAAATTTCTTTTTTTATTTGAAAGTACAATCCTTCCGGTTAATAATGGAAAATGATTTCATTCAAATGGCAGTAGCCTACACTATCGGTCCAATTTTAAAGCATATTATCGATTGTGTGCAGCTGTATTTCACCAATGGTTTCACGAATATTATCCTTTAAAGCGTCAATTGTCTCTGGCTTGTCGGCGTAACACTTATCTTTGACGGCACCCCACAAATAATAGTCCAACGGTGTCAAATCGCAGCCCCGAGGTGGCCAAACGACATCAGCTCTGCGGCTGATAATGCGATCTTCAAAAACAGGGCGTAAAAAATCAAGTGTAGCTTCGGCTGTGTGGCACGTAGCGCCGTCCTGTTGAAACCAAATGTTGCCAATATCCTCCTCTTAAATTTTTGTGAACAAAAATTCGTGCAATATGGCCCGATAACGATCGCCATTGACTGTAACGGCCACTCCTTGCTCATTTTCGAAGAAAAATGGCCCAATTATGCCTCTGGACCAAAATCCGCACCAAACAGTGACTCGTTTTGGGTGCGTCGGCTTTTCAATGTATGCGTGCGGGTTTTTTGTGCCCCAAATGCGACAATTTTGCTTGTTTACATACCCGCCAAGATCAAAATGAGCTCCATCATCATGATTTTTTTTGCCATAATCGGCATCTTCTGGTGTAGGCTACTGCATGGCCAGCCGAGGCAGCTATTTGAATGAAATTATTTTCCATTATTAACAGGAAGGATAGTACTTTCAAATAAAAAAAAGAAATTTGAGAAAATATTCAGTAGTTTTTTTTTTAAAGCATTTTCAAAAAAAAGTTATTTGGCGGACCCTTTATAATTTGTTTAATTGTTTTGGTGTGTATTTGTAAAATGAGTCACAATTTAATGTTTCTTAAATATTTCTTCATCGAAAATTTGTGTACAACTAAAACAACCTGCTGCAATTAAAAATTTGATTTCGATGTTGCTACTTAAAAACCGCTGACGAATGTAATGCATTTTCAATGGATTACAATATTTTTTAAATACAACTTAGTTTAAAATCAAATACCTAATATAGCTGCGTGATGAAAAAATTCATTTTATATTGGAATCAAATTGGATTTGGATTTTAAAATAAAATCGAAATTAAACACTTCTTTTTACAAACGTTTAGATTATTTGTATATGTGGTACAATATTTTCTGTGCGAATATTTGAATGCGTAGAAATATACTTCTGTGTAGATTTATTAATGGAAGGTACACACAACACTTGTGTGGAAAGTAGCCGGGTATTCAGAAACAAAGTGTTATTCCCACCAGTCAAAATTACCCAAAAATATTTCATTATAATGGTTAATAAAAGAACAAACTTTACTACTTATAGGACAAAATTAATTTAAATTTAGACTAAATATAATATGAAAAATTGTATCTTAACAAATATTTCAAACAAAATTAGCTTTGGCTCTTAATGTGGTATGGTATACCATTAAAATTTTTGTTAAAATTTTATTAAAAAAGCCATAGGTTTTCTATTTTTATAGGGGTCATCCTTAAAGTTTATTTGTTCATCAAAACAGATGCATATGAGTTCATTTTTTACACACACTTTACAGCACGTTTATGTACAAATGCATATGTACTCTTTAGTGATAATTACAAGGGTACAAATTTAGTTCTTCAAAAAAATTTGAGTTTATAACAAAAAAGCTATTGAGAGCTGCTGTTCCTATAACATGGGCAATGAATGTTCTATTTTAAGTACATGTATACCTACATATGCATAACATAATAAGAGAATAATAGGATAGATATTTCCAAAGAAAACGTCAACATTTTTCAGAAAAAAATATAATAAAATTCAAAAATGATTTATTTTTGATCTAAACGCATATACATATTAATTTATTAAATTCTATTTGGCTTTTTTCTTACAAATGTACCCAAATTTAGTACCTGAGAACATAAATTCCATCTCTGGCAAGAACATCTACCAAATAGTGAAAGGCTTATACACATACTCACGGAACAGAGAACAATACACAGCAAAATAAATTTTTTCATCCTATCTTTTTTCGATTTTGTCTGAAATATTGTTGTATTTGTATGCTTCAAATACCCCAGGGCTTTGCTAAAATACACACATACACTAACTATCACAATCTTGTAAATGTCTAGTACACATACAGTGGTGGCCTTATAATTAGAAACGATGTTTCTGGAACAAAGTTCTCTGTAGTGACGAATCTAAGTTTAATTATTCCCAATCTGATGGAAAAACGTATGTAAGACGTCCTCCAAACAAAGCCTGTGATCCCAGGTACACAGTGAAAACTGTAAAACAAGTTGACAAACATTCATGTTGCTAAGTCGTTTCTAATTATAAGGCCACCACTGTATGAATATGCATCACATAAACTAGTATACGAACTAAAGAATGCTTGACCAAAACAATACGATATGCTGGTACACACATGTGCAAATTATGGTATGGTATGAGTATGTACAAGAGTGGGGTTAGTGCACACCAGTTCAATTTGAATGGTCTCCTCCATATTGTTTGTTTTCTTTGGTTTCATTTTAGTATGGTTTTTCACCACAATGAATTCATTCTAAAACTGATGAAATAGATTTTCGATTATTTCCGTTTTTGCATACTGAACGTAGTTTTAATTCAACATTTTCGTTATGAATAAAATTTATGAATAAAAATGCACAGTTTTTAAAAATTTTAAATATAATAAACCTCATAGGAGGGAACACTTTTTGATTTCTAGTAAAAACTCTGAGAGTAAATAAAATTGCCATGAACGGTTTCTCAAAAGTATGCCTGCTAGGCATTAGAATTTAGTGCTCCGTTGCATTAGTCAAAAGTAGACAATTAATCTTTGTATTCGACGAAGCATTACTGTATAATATTTTGCTCTTATGCCTGAACTGTACTTTTACCTGGGTTCAGATACGTGCTCTTTATGTTATACATACTTCTAAAAGGTACTGATACCTTGAGATGAATATGTGCAGTTTATTTGACTTCGTCAAGCTAAATATCGCTTCAATAAACATCAATAGATGGTATTGTTTTCATTTGCTGCTTTTATTTTGTAATTTAATTTTATATTTGAATTGTTTTTTTCAATAGCCAATGAATTGGAGTCTTGAATTTGTTCGTCTTTTAAGCAATTCATCAGTTGGATTTTACTTAACTAAAATAGTTGTATTGCTTGATTGTTTCACAAAGTAATTTCCCGTTTTGGCGTAAAACTTTGTGATACACGGATATTAGTGTTTAAATTGCAAACAGGCATCTTGCGGTTGTATCATGTCCACAACCAGAAGTAGAACTCAATACTACAGGTCAATTGCTGGGTAATTCGAATCACTTGCTGGAATACGTAAATAGGAAGTTTTGATTTAATTATTAACGTTCGACATTTTCTTCTCGCTTGTATGATGAATGATTTTGTGATTTTTCGAATATTAATCCAAACATAAATCGTGCTAACATGTTACGAATGAATGGTTTCGATAATGGAATAATTGATGGACAAGTGAATTATAATACTAATAACAGAAATTCAATAATAATATAATAATTCTGAAAAACTCAATTGAAAACTTATCAAATCAAATTATAAACTGTCAAAGACAAAATTGATACGCTGTTATCTTTTTTGATGCATTGTGGTTTTGAATGCAGTCACAAGTAATATTATTAAACTTCATATGACATCGAATCAAGTATTAATTTATACACATGGTCCCAGAAACTTTTGTTGGCATCCATTAAGATCTTACTATTACATCGTATAGAAATGGTATTATTATGGAAATATGAGCAAACGCTTACATGCCACTTTTATATTCGGAAGGAAAATAAAACCCCCTATAAAAAATTTAAGTTTCTGTCTAACTGGATCTCACTATTTAAAAGCAAAACCCTCTAAAAAAGAAGTAAAATAATACTTAATGGCTAATTATTCCACGACTGACTCTTCAATTAGAGTAAAGAGTTAGAAATCTAGTAGTAGTCGCCGTGGTCTAGTAGGTAGTGTGTTGGCTTATTAGACTTAAAGCCCGGGTTCGTATCTCAGTTCAGACATCAAAACCACAAAATACACAGAATGGAAACTAGAGTTTGACAGTTAACCTTCCATTGAGAAAGGGACAGCAAATATTACCAAAAAGTATTTCTGTCCCTGTTTTGTTTATTTATGTTTTTTAGTTTTCGGGGTGGGTTTTTTATAATGGCGAGAATAATAAATAAAAAAAAATAAATAATAATAATAAATTAATAAAAAATGTAAAATTTGTCTAAAACTATTAATAAATAATAAAAACAACTAATAACAATAAAAAATTTTAACTTTTTCTTTTAAGAAATTAAAAGATATTGGAAACTTTCAGCAAGAAAATTTTTTTATGAGCAGTACGTCTTATTTTGATCTTGTAATATTTAGCTTCTTAATTACCTCTTGCACGAGAAACTATATTCATTGTGACCGAAAATCACACACATTTCGATTAATATTTAAATATTTAAGAATCTTTAAACTTTTCATTGAATAAATTAAAAAATATTCAAAATTATACCTTTTTTAACACAAAATAAATGTTTGTTTACATTTAGTTTTTCTACTTTAACCGCCAGTTTTCACTCTGTATATCTGTTGCTTCTAACACATTTGATTCGCAAAACATTTTAATATTTTTTTCTCCCTCTACGAGGAAGGTTAAGGTGCTGCTTTAAGCGTTTTTTAAACGTCAAAGGTTTCAAGTCTGTATATTTTGTGATCAAAACAAAATATGAAACAAAAAAAATATTTCTTCGGCGAATTTCTCTCAGCAGATTTCTGGCAAAAACTCTGAGAGTAAATAAACCTGCCATGAAAATGTTTCTCAAAAAATTTGTCGTATGGAGTCGACGTTAAACTGTAGGTCGCACCACTCAGGCTCCTTTACATTGCTTGGAGCTGGAGAATATCTACGGTGATCTTCATTCCCAAGGCTGGGAAACCGTCCCACACTAGGGCGAATGATTATAGACACATAAGTCAGTGCTCCTTTCTTCTGAAGACACTGAAAGAAGTCGTTGATGTTCATATTAGGGCCTCGATTGATCCAGCGCTTCTATCCACTTCCCAACATGCGTCCACGAGAGGTAAATCAGTGGAGACTGCAAACACTCTCTTATCTCTCGGCTGGAACACTCTGGCAATGACGCCATTGGTTACGCTGACGACATTGCCATTGCCGCGTCGGGAATTTGTCCGCAGACACTGTCGGACAAGTTGAACTTGGCGCTGTCAGTTGTACTGGACTGGTGTAGGTGTAGTTTGGACTGTCTATTAACCCCTCTAAGACCAATACGATTCTTTTCACGAGGAGATATAAAATTCCAACCTTCTCCCTTCCTAGCATATGCGGTACCAGACTCACGTTGAGTTCCGAGGTTAACTATCAGGGCCTGATCTTTGATCCCAAGCTCAGCTGGAGGGCACGTAAGGCGGCGTGTCCTGCTTATTGCTGCAGTAAAGCTGTCGGGACCAAATGGGGTCTTGGCCCAAGATATATTCTACGGTCATAGAACCCAACCTCTTATAAGGTGTTGCTTTCTGGAGGACTGCTCTGGACAAACAACACAACTTCAGACTTCTTGACAAGGTCAGAAGGTCTGCGACCATTTATATAACTGGCACTCTGCGCACCACCCCCACGAAAGCATTGTTCGCAATGCTCAAATGGCTTCCTACTGTGCTTCTCGCTAAGCAGGCGGCTAAGTTTGCTTGCCTGTCTCGTCGGCACATTGTACCTTCTGGTCACTCCACTATTCTGGAGGTTGATCCAGTGGCCCCCGTGAACATCGACTATCTCCCTGCTGAATATTGTCTCGATAGGGGTTTCCACTTTCTGATTCCGAGTAGGGTCGACTGGAATCCTAATACGGTTGTCCCCCCGGAAGTCCTGGATATAACGAGTGATTTTTTAGCTATTAACTTTTTGGCAACACTGGTTTAAACAGGTCACGCACGTTTCGTGTTTTGTTTCACTGTCAAACATCTTCAGTTTGGTCTATAATTTAACCATGAATCGTCTTACAAACGAACAACGCTTGCAAATCATTGAATTTTATTATCAAAATGCGTGCTCTGTTAAGAAAGTTCATCGCGCGATTCTTCCATTTTATGGTCAGTTTAATCGACCCACTGAAGCGGCTATTCGGGCTATTGTGACTAAATTTTGCACCAAATTTACATTGTTGGACATTAAACCACCAACACGCTTACATAGAGTGCGAACTGAAGAAAATATCGCAGCTGTATCGGCCAGTGATGATGACCATCAATTATCGATTCGTCGCCGTTCGCAGCAATTGGGCCTCTGTTACTCAACAACGTGGATTATTTGGGGAAGTATTTAGGTGTGAAGCCTTTCAAAATACAGCTGGTGCAAGAATTGAAGCCGAACGACCTACCGCAACGCAGTATTTTTGGTGAATGGGCTCTTGGAAAGTTGGCCGAAGATCCACTTCTTTATCGAAAAATTGTGTTCAGCGACGAAGCTCATTTTTGGCTCAATGGATACGTAAATAAGCAGAATTGTCGATTTTGGAGTGAAGATCAGCCAGAAGCATTGCAAAAGCTACCAATGCATCCAGAAAAAGTGACAGTTTGCTGCGGTTTATGGGCTGGTGGCATCATTGGACCGTACTTCTTCAAAGATGTAACGTAACTGTGAATGGTGAGCGGTACCGTAAGATGATATCCAACTTTTTTTTGCCCAAAATGCAAGAGCTTGACTTGCATGACATTTGGTTTCAACAAGATGGTGCCACATGCCACATAGCTATGTGGCTATGTTAAAGCTCATGTCTATACAGACAAGCCCGCTTCAATTGACGCATTGGAAGACAATATTGAAGAATTTATTCGTAAGATACCGGCCGAAATGATGGAAAGGGTATGCCAAAATTGGACTAAGCGGATGGACCATTTAAGGCGCAGTCGCGGTCAACATTTGCATGAAATAATCTTCAAACATTAAATTATATGGACCGTACTATCGATTCAAATAAAGATTTCATGCATTTTTCGGAATTTTATGTGTTTTTTTTAAAGTTTCCTATATCTCTTAAAAAATCACCCATTATATATACCGACGGCTCTAAACTCGATAATGGGGTTGGAAGCTGTGTCTACTCTGGAAAACTGGACCTGAACATTTCTCTCCGTGTGCCGGACTACTGCAGCCTGTTTCAGGTGGAGGTGACGGCACCTGTCTTTTCTGCGCGTCTCGGTCTTTTCTGATAGTCGGGCCGCGATAAGATCTCTATCGGGTTTCGTGAATAACTCTAGGATCGTTAGGGAATGTCGCCGCTGTCTCGACCTTCTTTCTGGGCGCTTCACCAGTGTCTCACTAGTGTGGGTTCCCGGGCACAGTAACATTCCGGGAAACTGTAGGGCCGACGAGCTCGCCAGAGCTGGTGCGCTCCTTCCGGAATACTCATCAATTGAATTGGATATGCCACTTGCGTCGGTCAAGTTGGACATTGCGCGAAAATTCTTTCGGGACGCTAACCCATCCTGGGTCAATGAGGAGTCCTGCTCCACCGCTAGACTCACCTGGCCCTTGATGGATAAGAGGCGTACCAACCAATTACTTGGCCTTGGTCGTGACGTTATCTCAACCACAGTGGCCGTGCTCCCATTTAACGACTTCTGCCGTGGATGCAGATCCGTTGAGGAAGAGGAGACTGTTATCCACTTTCTTTGTCAGTGCCCGTCTCTTGCTAGGTTTAGATATAGGTTATTTGGCTCTCCATTTCTTGTCAGCTTGACGGAGCTATCATCTATTGATATCAAGGATATAGCTTCGTTCATCAAACTTTCTGGCTGGTTTTCCAGTGTAGGGTAGTCGTGCTTTTGATGTGCAGCCCTTGCGCTGACCAACTTCTTTCTCATGCCTGATTTTGGTGGAACATGGTCAGTACAGAGACTGTGTTCACCCGTGGCATCACAAAGGGCCGCTGTGAGTGCTCAAGTGAGCTTTGTGATATCAGAGCTACCACTCCGACCTAACCTAACCACTCAGGTATAAAATTAACGCACACAGCATGAATGGTATGAGAAGCTAGGCCGTAATCCTGACTGAAGGGTTGTAATGACCAATTATGTATGTATGTAGTCTAATTCTAGTCTAATCTAATTTGAATATTTGGCATTGGTGAATAGCATGCGTAACCATTACAAATAAATTACAGAGAAAACAGTCAATGATCATGCGAAAAAACATCGTAGTATATTTTGGAAATGATGGAAATGTTCAATAAGACTTTAACGTACTCACCATCATGGAAACAATTTATGAATTTTTTATAACTATCATAGCTCTAGAACTGCGGAACATAGAGGGAAATATGATCATCAGAAGAACAATTACAATAGTATAATTTACAAATTTAATTTGACTAAAATTTGGCAACTAATATGCTGGTTTAGAAATGAATATGTTTATTCAGTACTTGCAGTGGCAATGAGTCAAAGAATATCGAACTTATTTAGGTTTTAAAACTTTCCTATATTTTTATATGAAAGATTCCTTTTTGAAAATGCTAAAACAGAATATAAATATAAAATATTACGAGATTTTTATTGTTGAATTTGGTTAATTCGAATCCATAGTTCAGTGTTATTTATTAAAACCTTAAGTGAATGAATATTAAATGAGAATTCTAAATTACGGTAACTTCAACAATGGAAGCCACATTTGTCTCGGACCCATGATCATGAATTGTTTAATAAACCATGCAACCCAACTGCATATCGGGTAATACATTCCCCTCTCTTTGAAACATTTTTATTGTCCTGTTACACTCGCAGCCATAAAACTTTATTCATTATTGTCTGCCTGCATATTTCTCAAAACTTTCTCTGCCTGTTTATTTTCATCTTCTTTTTGTGTTTCTCTTTTCCAGTAGTAAATAATTGTCGTTGTTGCTGTTGGTGAAAAAAGTCGAACACAAACCATAATTCGTTTAAGGGGAAATAAAACTTTTTGCCAGCGTACTATATACATACCCCCTATAATCTTAGTTTAGATGGGTAAGTGCTTTGTTACGCACAACCCTATTGGAACTGGTATTAATTAGTTCTACTTGTTGGCCTTTGCATACGATTATGCACATAATTCTGTAATTTCGGACTTAGATTTGACCGATAAGAAGTGTTTGAATTTTTGTTGTTCTTATTTTTAATTTGAAAAGTATGTTTTCAGCAGTTTTGTGCACCTAATTAACAGAGACACAGTCTATGGTTACTGTTAAATTTACACGTTTAATTCTGAAAAATTGGTATGACTTAATATTTTATTTAGAAACTTAACAAATGTAGATAGAAATTATAACTTGATTTCTTTCAACACTATTGACAAATCTTTGCTGGTACATATACGTCTGGAAGTCAAGAACTATCTTTCCTAAGCATGATAGATATTTCATATAAGATCAGATTAACATAGTTTGCATTTTTATATAAACAAAAGAAATTGTTTAATTTTAATTGTAGTTTTTTATTTAATCAAACAAATCCTTTATTGCTTTATTAATAACAGTGCTATATTCAGTCATTTTTTAAGGTACTTCTACCGTTTTTAAACAGTTAAAAAGATGATTTAAGTTTTATAATTAAAGAAATATCTGTTGCACACATTTTCAAGTGGTATATGTATTTGGGCTGCTTTCCTTGTAGAAGATGATCATACGACGTGACCCATCCGCATACAAAAAATGAAAGCCTTGCCATTATAAGCATATGGAACTGTCTTCTCCTTCTTTAGACGCTATTCACAGTATTTTTTAGCTAGACACTTGATATTTTTTATATTTTGTTATTTTTGCGAAAAATAAATTATCAGAATTTACTGCCGTCATCCACATTTCTTCGAAAATGCCGTTGGCCAGGCTATCATTGTCAATGGCAAGAACTATAAGTCGATGATTACCAACTTCTTTTGACCTAAATTGAATGATCTGACCAATAACGAAATGTAGTTTTAACAGGACGGCATTATCTGCTCATGAATAAATAAAATAAAAAATTATTGAATAAAAATTTTAAATTTAAAAATAGAAAGCGCTTAATGAAAGACCCTATATATACGTATTTTGATGTGTAAATTCCGTTGATTAACAAGCATATAGCTAATACGTAATTTACGAAACATTTACAAAAAAATGCCAAGAAATTATGGTTCTAAAAACAAAAACTATCTTGGCGGGAGTCGTCAGATAAAAATTGTTTAAATTGTTGTTTTTATAATAAATTCTATGTTCTATGCAAGGAATAGCACATTTTTCATTGATGTTGGGCCTGTTTCTGCTTGATTTAGAAAAATTGTATAAAAATCTTACTTTTTATTGTAACTGGATAAATAAATAAAAACAAAACTTTTTAATTAACATTTTATTTCGTAATTCAAACAGAACCTAAGCAAATCTTGGTATTCGGATACGAAATTCTGAAGTTACCTCGCCTCGAATTTTTGCAATTAAGTGTCTTGAGATATTCGTGAAATATAGTTCAATTCCTGGATGTGAGACGGAATACATGACCGGTGATAGTTCTTCTGCCTTGAAGAACTCACATAATTTTAGTTGTTTACTATTGATAGCAACTTTTATGTGACCTTACAACTTGTTTTCTGACTCATCTAACTATTTCTACATTTTTTATTTTGAAAATTTATTCTAATTGTAGTTGATACGAATGTTGATGATATTTAGTTCGAAATTTGTGATATAAAATATGAATAATTTTCATTTGGTAAATAGAACAGCATTATAAAATTTTTTTTTTCAATACTGCTAAAATGATTCGATTATTTTTTTTTAAAATTAGGAACAAATTATAAAAAATTAGATTATGGTATTGCCATGAAATAATAAAAGAATATATGCCTTAAATTTGCCCTACAATAGTATGAACAGGAAGCTTTTTATTTATCACAAACATTTCAAATTCATATATTTATTGCCTTAATTGCCTGCTCAACACAACATAATCTTATTCAATATTTACAATGCAAGAAACCAATGTTCAACAATAGATCAGGATAGGATAGGTTCCTTGTCATCGGTAGTAAGTCGATTAAGTCGTAAGTCGAATTTCATATAAAAAAATTTAAAAAAAAATTACATATTGTACTACTAACTTTGAGGGCCAGTTCTAGCCATTTTTGAGATGATGTTTATTCACTTAAAAAAATTCCGACTTACCTAATGTAATTTATTATTTGTACTGAAATATCTATGTAAATCAATTTTTTTTACTTTGTTTTTTTTTTAAATTTTTCTCATATATTTGAGGGATTCCCCGCAACTACATATTTGTCTTCATTAATTATTTTCTATGAAAAAATTGGAAAAAAATGGTCGTAAGTGCAAATAGTCGTAAGTCGAACGGTCGTAAGTCGGTGACTACCTGTAATTAAATTAAATTATAAATTATTGATATTACAAAATATTAACTATATTAAACCCATACAATATACAAAACTATTATTATGTATTACTATTACTAAAGACATTGCTCTGGATGTGGTAGACGATTCCTAAAGCCAATAGCAATTTGTAAAATGTCCACAACAAATGCTTTAAACCTAAGATTAGTTCAGATATTACCTAATGTGTAGTGGAGTAAAATATTGTGCCGACCAAATGCAACGAATCTTACTATAAGTTTGTCTTATTAATACGTTAACATGATTTGTCCATATAAGCCTGTCATTGATGATTATTTTGAGGTGCTTGGAAGCATTTGAAAAATCAATTTTCGATTAATTTATTAACTGCAGTTCTGATATTAGTGACAAATATTCTTTTCCTCATTATTATTTCCACACTTACCGTGGTCGAATGATGAATTTTATCTCAGAAATCATTAAATATTACAATATTTGCAGCTAAAGTTTGTTCTGGACTATTTAAGTTCAACTGAAGTTGGTCTGCGCATTCTACAATGCAAAAGTTGTTTTGACAAACCATTGATTCAAGTAAACCTAGATACACAAACAAGCTCGATGTTTTCAGTGCGATATTAACAAATGGAAAATTGGAAAGACCAAATTTTCATTTGCTTTATACAAAAAAAAAAAATATGTTATTGATCCAAAATGTCACATACTGTCTCGGTCAAAATAACCCAAATAACCCTAGTATTAAACAAATAATTTTTATTCCATATAAAATTGATATAAAATTTAATAAATTAAATGTATTTCAAATTTTAATCAACAAAATATGTTGTATTAAAAACAGTTATATTTTGTTGCGTAACAGCCACTCTTTAGGACATCTGCATAGTTTTTATTGAACAAAATTATTTGTTGTGTCAAAACCAGATTTATACTTTTATTTTACAATTTTCCACAAATTTTCATATTGGACTGAAATGCTGAGTAATTTTGTCGTCTGTCATCCATACTTCACGATTTTTCCGTGATATGAACGGCTTATTTATTATTAGGAAATCTACTGCTATAGGCACTGAAATATAAGGATCTTTATTAAATTCTCGTACAGGAGAAATGCTAATAAAGCTAAAACCACCAATTTGATGCTATTAAAAATTTACTTAGTAGTATGATAGCATATTTAGTTTAATTTTAAATAAATGTAAGAAAATTAACAAAAAAATTTATTAGAATATTTTTTTCGCTTTTTTGTAACGAAAATAGATGAAGTGACCTTATAATTATGAAACATTGAATAATGATTTTTGTAACATAAATCACAACAGCAACAATAATAGAGTATATAAACATAGTATTTCTTAAAAGAATATGAAAAGATAAATAAATCTTCAAAAGGAAACTTCTCGATTTAATGAGATATTTGGGAAATATAATTTACCTTATATTTTATACACATTCAAACGAAGTTTGCGTCTCTGATATACAGACGTCGGCACAAAGAGAACATGATAAAAATATGAGTTTATTTATGAGAGGCATGTGTATAAACCAGAGGAAAATTGTTAGTAATATTTTAAAGTGTAACCTAATAATATGTTAATGTGGTGGAAAATATAAAAAAATTTACAGCGCCAAATCCCTAAATACTGCGTATTTAACTTGAAAAGTATTCTTCCAAAAATGGAGATCATTTCTCATTGTAATTAGTGAATTTCATTATAAAATAGTTAATCTTACTGTAATATTTTTTCGAAACCTGAAAAAAGCGACAAGCAACTGAAAACTGAACTGACAAGCAACTGAATGCAATTTTACTCTCTTTTTAACGAACATTGTTGATGTTCGTGTCCTATGCGTGTAAAAAGCCGAAGATGTTCGGCCCCCGGGGGCTATTGGTGCCGACGTCTGTTCATATAGTCGTTATAGTTTGTTTCACTGTTTTTCTATTCATGTTTTTTCTATTCATAATTCATAAGTCCCTAAAAGTTCTTTGAGTTCTTTACGAGATAAATTCTAGAGATGAATATGATATTTTACGATATGATGGCAATACATATCCACTAGTGACGTGGAATCAATTTCAAAACGAAGCCAATAATTATTCAGTCATTAATTCTGGGTTCTTTATTAGGGCTTTAGAACGAATCGTTAATTTTTTATGAAGCTACAGTATATATATTTATATATCTATATATATATATATATTTACTCTCAAAGTGGAAAGCGTATAAGAAAGTGGCCAATAACAGTTTTGTATAACTTTTTACATCTTCGGCCATGTCTAAGAACACATTCACGAAACTTGGTTTAATTGAATACAGATTGAATCTACTAAAACTATGATGAGTTCACCAAAAAGATTAGTATTTAGATGCAATAGATCTGGATAATCTAGGCCATTGGATTATAGTGCCCCCATTCAGTGTAATATTCGCGCTGCTGTACTGCTTGCGAAAAATAACTGAAACTTAAAAACGACCATACTTTTATGGGCTTTGGTTCTCATTAACAAATCCTTAACCCTTTCCATTACTTCCCATAGAAATTAAATACAAAGTAACAAGAATATTTTACGTATAGTGCGAATGATATAAAAAGCATAAAAAAACCAATTGGTTCGTGTTAAGGTCTTAAGATTGTTTTGCTAATCGATGAATAATAATCGATTAAAAACAAAACAATTTAAGTACAATGCTTCTATTTATTATTGAGAAGAATCCAAGGGTTGTTAAAAACTTAAACGTATTCATTTCAATTTTAAATTAGGGACTTTTTTCTAAAATTATTTTCTGTGATTGTAAATTAAAATACCGTGATTGATTCGCAAGTGACATCAACGTTTATTACAAATAACTGACAATTTTACTGTCGTTATTATCACCATTATTATCCAATTTGAAATCTTGAGTAATAGTAGTAAAAACGAAATGAAACGTATTAAGTGATGCTGATTTAATTTCGTTTCCATTTACAGCGATCTCATGAAGTAAATAAATAAGTTATTTTCAAACGAGATAAGTTTACAAAATTCAATATTTTTTTATTATATTTATTACTATTATTATAATTTTATTACATTTTTAGTCAGTGTTAAATAAAAAAGTTGCGAAAAATTTTACTTTTACGACTTCCTTATCATTCCTATTTTGCCATACTTATTCTTCTTCCTCTTTACAATGAATGATACATTTGTATGTTTGTCGTCAGCAATTTTGTGTTGCGGCCGACAACTTTAAATGGCAATTATCACGTTGTGAGTTTCCAGCAAATTATCACGGAAAATGTAATAACGGTGTGCGCAAACAAAAAACGCCTCAAGTGCTTGTCTGCGTTGACCTCATCGCTTCTGCATTTAGTTTTACTTGTGGCTCAGCATGGAACTAAATTTATATTGAGTAGGATTGGTTTAGAATACTCACTAGTGCCGTAAGGTAGCGATGTTTGTGTTGGATGATGTCTGTGATTTTAAGGAGAAAAATTATAGAAAAAGCACAAATCTATGTTGGAATAACTTCAAATTCTCTGTGTTTGTTGAAATATATAAAAGTATTCAGCAAAGCACCTGTTTAGTGGCTTTTACGTTGTCTATTTTTATCATCATAACATTTTTTTTACACAATACATCTACATATGTATATATACAGTGGCTTACAGCTTATTTCATACAGTACCCTTAAATAATTATACTCATATAATTTCGAAAAGAAATAGGGTATAAAAAATTTAAAAAGAGTTTTTAGAATATATTCAAGAATTAAAAAAGCTTAATTCAGACTGTGGTTATACGGAGTTTGTGGGTACATTATTTGAGTTCCCAAGTTTGTTAAAATGTTTCACTATATTATAAATTTTTCCAATTAACTGGTAAATTTAATTTACCGTCTTCCTGGCTTGTCGGAGATTGAGTATTACTTTCATATCTTCTTTGGGAGAACTTGGCCCTTTTCCCGTACCTTAGGATTATTTTTTGTTCACATTTATTCCGATATCATCAAACAAACTAAATTAGATATGAAAAATACACTGTCAAATGATAAAACTAAAAATGTTTTAATTTAATTTATAATTTAATTTAATTTAATAATGTTTATTTCAAGTGGAGGCATAATTATGTCCACCACTGTGTACATAAATATTATTTATTTCTGTTTTCACCCACAAGCTATTATGGTACACTTAAAAAATTACACTATGCACCTAAGGGGCATTATTACAACCTGCCTTTAACTAAAGGGAGGATTTTAACGGGCAGATAAATTGTTTTTTATTATTATAAATATATAATAAGATAAAAGTAAGCGTTAAACTAAAGGGAAGATCATCGTACTTGTAACTTTTAAAATTAAGTTTATGTTTGAACTTGCCATATAAGTATACATATTATTTTCAATATGGCAACATCAAATATTAACAAAATTAATAATAGAAAAACACATCATTCACACTGCATTCTTTAAGATCTTGTTTAATTTGGCAACAGTGCTCCGGTACTAACATATCAGATACGTATCACAACAGGGAACAATAATAATGGTTCTTTAAAGGCGCTGGCAACATCAAATATTAACAAAATTAATAAAAGAAAAACACATCATTCACACTGCATTCTTTAAGATCTTGTTTAATTTGGCAACAGTGCTCCGGTACTAACATATTTTTAAAAAAGTTAACTTTATTTTATTTTTATCTCTTTTTTTGTAATAACGTAAAAAAGTTAAAGCTGAGTTTGAAGTTCACTTGAGCTAAACTTAAATTTTACTAAAACCAACATGAACTTTCTTTGTTAGTTATTCTACTCTAAACTGTGTCATATATAGAGTGTCTTAAATTTCCGTCGGTCTTTTTAATATCGAGTATTTTTCCCTACAGTTACACAAGCTTAAAGCTAAACAAAAAACATCTGCGGTCTCAAGCAATAACATCTGAAGTTTAATTTTTTATTTATTTATTAATTACAATACATTTACAAATTATATCATATTTATTATGAACTGAATAACTTAGACCATATGATCGGTGTAGTGCAACAGACCAGAATCTCTGGTAGGAATCGTACCCACGAAACTCACGCTAATAATCTAGCACACTACTCACCAAGGCACCCAGCACGTTAAGTTGAAAATGACACTTTCGAGAAAAATCTCTTTTTATGTATAGAATTCTTCCTGAAGAAATTGAAACAGTGCTTTTGAGAAATTGCGCAATTAAAGCGACTTATACGGGCAAGGTTAAGATCATTCTGTTAAATATATCGGTTGATAAAATCCAGACAATTCGCTTTAAGGACTTTAAATTATTAATTTTACGAAAATATTTAATTTGATATGTGAATTTCAACAGAAATACCTTACTAGCAGCAGTCAATGCCGTTTTTCGTATGTCTATTTCCATGAATTTTATTATCTGACTGTCTTCACACATGATAGTTTTCCATGAACTTTAAAAATATAATTCCTTGTAATATTTAAAATTTCCAAGAAATTTCTTGCTTGTTTACTTGTTCGCATGCAATTCGATACGGGATGAAAATAGCAACAAGCACAACAAAACTGCCGCAAAAAGAATTTACAAATACGCCACCAAAATCAATATTAATAGAGAATTGCACCCGAAGGCCCTTTACCCTTTGTCTAACCTCCATTAGAAACTAAAAAAATATATTCTGTGGTACATCAGGATCAAAACATTCACAAAGTTGAGCATGAAATTGAATCTGAAGGCATTAAAAAGGAAAGGAAAGGGATAAAATGAAAGCAAATTCTAAAAAACAGACAAAAACAAATATTTGCTCAGTAGTTGGGGAAACGAAACCAAGCCTTTAAAATATTGCTTTACAACATGTCCCAAAGCGCTAGCAACCACTCACCGTTATTACCATCACCATTAATATCATCACAATCCCTCCAGAAATTTCCTGTTATTTTTTTGTTGTTCATTATCTAAATAATAGGAAATATTGATTGTGTTGGTTTTATAATGGCAGTGGTGGCACCAACAAATGAATAAGAACGCTTTAGTATGTATAGCTGATGTAGGCATGTTCTAATTATTTATTTATCTTTGTTTTTCATTTCTAAATTTTTAGATATTTGTATGTACGTTTTAGACTATTGCAGACATCTACATACAATAACGTTTACATATACATAAGTTCATAAGTAACTAATGTAATATCATTCATGAGCTGTAGCTACTATTTAGTAAACAATGTTTATAAATATCTGTCCCAACTATTCTAATCCAACTGTTCAATCACATAAATGGCGTAAAAACATCATCAGTCAACCCAATAGTTAGTTTTAGTTTGAAGGATCAATGTTGAGTTATACTTCTGTCAAAAAATATGTGGAAACTTAAGATGAAACCAGAAAGGGGAAGCTTCCAATGTTACAAAACCAAGCGAGTATTTTTTCGAATGTGTGACAGTATCTCACCGAAGTCGGGTTACATCTCGGATTTGAGCTCAGGAATTTTAGGCACTAGCATTCCATCATCATTTTTCGTAGCGAATTCCGTTTACATTCACTGCAATTTCTGTCTCACCTTCAAAAAATTAAGGGCCAACCACGGTTCCACACCAAAATCCGTACTAGACAGGTGCTCGTTGTGGGTGAATTTCATCGATTGCATAAGGATTTTCAGATTCCCAATACCGTAAGTATTTTGTGTTAACTAAACCGTTCAGGTGGAAAAGTAGTGCATCGAAGAAGATGACTCTTTTTTAAAAAAATTGACATTAACATACTTTGCCTCTTTGCCTATTGAATGAGTTGCTTGGGCTGCTGATTTGAGCTCCATATTTGGCTGAATTTTGTATAGCTAATGTTGACGAATTGATGTATTCGGGTTTTCTTTTCTTTTTGTATTAGTGTAACCGACTAGTACGTTGACGCGCAAAAATTTTTCTGTCTATAACCGGCCTAGTTTCATAATAATCGGAGTAAACAATGGAATGTGGCAGCTGCTAATTTTGAGAGTTGACTTATTAGCGCAAAAAAATAACACCAAATTTAAAATTTTCGCTATTAACGAGATACCCTTTATTTTTAACTTATAATCAAAAACTGAATGTTAAATTTAAAATATTTAAAAGAATTTTAATTTACTTCTAAATATTTAGACAAATCGAATTATGGATAACAAAGCAGCCAGTATTACAACAATAATTAATTGTGGTTATTTGTTTTGTACGAACTAATATTAGTCAGACTGTAAATGGCTCATACGGGTCTCCGTTTATCTCAACAAATTTATATCCGCCGCCGTAATTGTCTTTCAGTAAAACATTTTCACTGTTATTACGAAAATAGTAAAACAAACAAAAACACGGAAACGTGGCTTGTGAACGAGTCAGCAATTAACATGTTCTGCTAGACAGTCAGTCAGTATGCCGTTGCTTGAGTCAGATTTTTCGTATGTTCTCTTTGATGGGGTAAAGGTTTGAAAGTCAAATCAGTTGCCAAGCAACACAGCATGGGATGAAAAAATGTGTGTATATTGTATGTAAAACAGAAACAATAGCTATGACAACATAAAATCCATGCATAAATATATGACATACATGATTTACAGTGTTTAACGAATGTCTTCAATCACTCTGTTTTAACTCTTGTGTAGTGAGGCACATTAGAAAAATATATCGATTTCGATATGATATAATATGTCGATTTATCACAAAATATATCGATGTTTTCTCCGCATTAATGAATTCACTACTGTGTAGTAGAGCACTACGATATGACGAATTATTGTTCTGCCCTCAGACTATATAGGATAACCCCTCAATCCATACAGGGTGTCTTCCCAAGACTTTTGAATCCTGTTCGTTTAACTATTTACTTATTACTTGATAAACACCCAAGTAGTTTCTTCAGAGATTTGTTAACCCGTTACAGGTTCCAAGAATGTTTTATTGTAATTCATTGTCTTCATTACGATGTCTCTTTTGGGCTTGGATCAATACTCAGTCTAAAACAAGTGTTCTTGGAGTCTACGATCCCCTACAGGCTTTTCCTCGATAGTCTGACACTTATTTACCCAACAACATTTATATTATCCTACAATGTTCTCGCTTCATCAGAACCGTGAAACTATCCTATAAGAAATCTGCTTTTTCTGTTATTCCCCCGAATTCCGACCTGACTTAAGCCAGCTTTCCATACTAATTTAGAGTCAACATGACAAAAGCTGAGTGTTCTGATGGCGGCATCACTGTCAATTAATATCCCCATGTTCAGTTCTATGTATTGCTTTTTCGATTTTATTGAGCGCATCTTTCGATGATGTAAATTTTGCTCAGAATTAACTCGCGAGTTTCCCGATGGCCTCTGAATACTCCAATCTGGAGCCGAATATTTCCGCTTCTACACTCCTCAAATAGCAATGATTACATGACGTTTGGTTGAAAGAAAAGTAAAATTCTTCTAGAAAGTATCTGTAGATATTTCAATCACCAATTCTTAGATCATTTTTTAAATTTATATATATATATTTATAAAAAGAGCGTTTGTGAACGTAGCAATATTTGTAGAAATTGAAAAGAAAAAAGAAAATAAAAAAGCAACGACTGGGGTAATATTGAGGCAAAGTTAATGTTATCATTCGGTTCTCTGAAGCAAGATCAAATACGTATCACAACAGGGAACAATAACAAGAGTAATAAAAGGCACAGATTGAAGCAAGCTATGCGCCACTGTAGTAAAATTTTGTTTGCTTAATAGTTTGTTCGTATGTAAATGTTTTTAAACGTATGAGCATACGGATCCAAATGAGATTCTCCATAAGGCAGCGGAAATTTTGTGTTATATCGCTTATGTTCTTGTGGTTCCTTTTTTTAAATGATGTGAGTGTATTTGATTTGATTTGTTTTCTTTTATGACATTCGCAGTTCATATCATAAACGGCATTTTATTAAATATCTTTTAGAAATTGTAAGTTTTACACTTTGTATTTTACATTTTTATGCTTTTATCTTGAATATTTTAAATTTTGAATATATAAACATATTCACTTTAATGTATATTTATATTGTGTTCCATTTTATACAATCAATTTAATACACAATGTTTTGAAGTTATTTTCTCATTCAATAATTAAATAAAATAAGCAGTAATGAACTTGTCAGTATTAAAATAATTAATTTTAAAATATTGTTTTAATTTTAAAAATTATGTCTACAGTTTAATAGAGCATAGACGACAATAGTCATCCATTATTTCTGGAAAACAATTTTGCAACCAAAGTAGAACTTATTGAGGCCATTCAACGGGTGTAGGCTTCAATTTCTCTCGACTATTTGAAAAATTTGTAAGAGTCAATGCCTAATAGGATATACGAGGTTATTCTGAACAAGGGAGGCTGAACACACTACTTGAAACCCATATTTAAATTTTAGTTTTTATAAAAAAATAAATAAAATATAGTAAAAAAATTTAAAACCTTAATAAAAAGTAATTTTTCTACATTTATTAAAATATGTGCTATTCTAGTGAAACGGAATTGGCTTGTCATTTTTTGAGTATTTTTCTTTTTATGTTATGTTTTAAAAACAATTTAGTAAATCGAAATATTTAACACTATAATTGCAATCCAAAATCAATCCGCCATTTTTATTTCTTACAAAGATATAGTGGGGAGAATTTCAATGTGTAAGGTGTGCTATTCTAGTGAAACGCAGTGTATATGTATTTAACCTTCTAAGGGCCATTATTACAACTTGCCGTTAACTAAAGAGGGGATTTTAACGGGCAGATAAATTGTTTTTCGTTATTATGAGTGCCAAATAAGATAGAAGTGATCGTTAAGCTAAACGGAGGATCAAAAATACATGAAATACACCTGTACAGTATTATGACAAAATTGAATGAATTTCTTGGATATCTACTGTACTCACCACATTTGGGTTCTATCAAATTCTAAAAACATTATTTTTGAAAATCCTCTTCGATCAAATCACGGAGTCAGTGTTGTCTATTTTGAAGACCTTCCAGAATCATTCTGTATAAAGCCGATAGACTATAGGGGTGAAAAATTGGAAGATTATATTGAAAAATAAAACATATTTTAAGCCAAAAATTAAAAAAAGCACTTTAATTGAGTAATCATAGCTGACAAATAATTTCTGATAGAAAAATTATTTATTATTGCTAATTGTATGAAGTAGAATCAATAACTCTGTTATGTGTGTTATGGGGTATGCCGTCAACATAATTATCACTCTGAAATATATTTTAAACTGCAAAAAAGTTTGATATCAAGTCTGTTCCATACAAGATATCACAGCAGGTTACGTTAAAATGTTTAATGCTATTCATACGAAAGAATATAAATAAAAAGAGAATGAACGATAACCATATAAACTTACTTACAAATTCTTAAAATTTTCATTGAAGTAATTAAAAAGTATTCAAAATTGTCGCTTTTTAAACACTAAATAAATGTTTATTTACATCTATTTATTTATTTACTTATGTTTTTGTTTTTTCAGCTGTTTTCAAAATTTGTATGTTGGCAGCTCTGATTTAGTACATCAAAAACAAGGTTGTATTTCATAAAACCTACTTAAAACCAATTTAAAAAAGGTTTTAAGATGGTTTTAACACAATAATTTTGTATGGTAAAACCAGGTTTTATTTATGGTTTTAACGTTAAAAATAACTTTTGAGTTAAAATCGCTCAGCGTGAAAAGACTATTATATTTATTTTGAGGCCATATAATTCACTTGTGTACGTGAGTTTGTCTAAGTTTTTGTAGTCACGATATTCTGCTAGCAATAATGTTGGTATCATCTGCATAGCGTATGTTATTTACAATTTTGCCTTGTACCGTTATGCCAATTCTTTCTCCTTCTATTGAGTCATGAAATATTTGTTGGGAGTATGTGTTAAAGAGGAGCGGTGATAGTATGCATCCTTGCCTGACTCCTTTCGATATTGGAATTTCATCGGTCAGTTCACCAATTATTTGAATTCTTGCAGTTTGGTTCCAGTATAGATTTCGGATGCATCTAATTTCTTTTATTCCAATATCAGTCAATATTTCAATCAATTTATCGTGTTGGACGGTATCGAATGCCTTTTCATAATCTATTAAACATATGTACACATCTTTCTGGACATCTTTGCATTTCTGAACCAGTACTTGGATCGATAATAAGGCTTCTCGGGTAGCCATACCTTCCTTGAAGCCGAATTGTGATTCTCCCATAGCACTTTCACATTTGGGGTATATTCTCATGTGTATTACTCTTAAAAATATTTTTAAGATGTGGCACATAAGGCTAATAAGCCTGTATTCACAACACTTTTTGGCATTAGATTTCTTTGGTATCGCAATGAAGGTCGATTTTAAGCAATCATTGGGGTATTGACCAATATCATATACGTGATTAAACAGTCGCACAATGAGTGAGATGTTGTCTCCATCTATGAGTTTTAAAATTTCAGAAGGAATTTCGTCAGGTCCTGTTGCTTTTTTATCTTTTAGTGTTTGAATAGCGTATTCTACTTCGGATTTGGTGATTGGGGCTCCCGCAATATCTGTACTTAAATTGTGATCATATCTGGAGCGTTTGTCATCCGTGGATATTATTTGTTCAATATAGTTTTTCCACCGATTCTTTATGTGCGATGTTTCGAAAATTGGCTGATTGTTTTCATCTATTAGCACTGCAGGTAATGTCCTTCTATACGCTCCGGAGGCTTCTTTAAGCTTTTCATGTAGGTTATAATCATCGTGAATGGTTTGCAAATATTCAATTTCTCGGCATTTTTAGTTGAGTAGAGCATTTTTTGCAGCTCGGGTTGTATGTATAATTAAAATAAAGTTAAATAGTAATCGGAATGACTTTGTATGTAAAGTTGCGATTATGTGTCTTCTAGTTCCTATATGTTTTAGTGATGTGAGTGAATCCATTGTCTTTGTTTTTATGACATTGAATACATATACATACATACATCCAAACACTCTGCAATTTAATATGCTGTTATTTAATTTTTTGGTAAACTTTTCTGGTTATTCTCATGTACCGCATGTATACATATCTAACTGATTAATGCTGTTATGTGAACGTTGAGTATATATTATATATAGTATATATATATTATATATAGTAAAAAATAAAAGAATATCTTGATAAAATTTAAAAATATTCTTTTTAACAGCTAACGGCCGTAGTGCTGCGGTAGGAACGAAGAAAGTACTACGTATCTACTGAACTTTATTATTTTCTTTATTATTGGAGAAAATTGTATAATTTACATAATTTCTAACTACGTATGTTTGATTAATAGTAAAGAGATCTTAATACTGTGCATCTTGAGGATTGGGTTGGGTTTCTGCAGATGGCGCATCTTTGGAACGGGTGGAGATAAATCGCTCCCCCTTGGCCCCGCATTTCTGATACCTGTTTCCAGTTTCACATCAGTATCGTTTATATGTCTTAGCGAAACAATTTCAGCAATTGTCATGCTGTCTAACGTGTGCTCTTCTCTGGGCGATGGACATATTCTGAAACACAATACTTAAGCGTATAATTTCGACGACGAAATTTATGGGGTGGTTTGTGGCATGATGAGCTGTCAAGAAAAAAACAGAGGAAATGTACATACAATTAGAACATGATCTGGCCATAACTCCCTAAGCTCGCGTTCTAGATTAAATAACCACAATTTAATAAAATTTTGAGTACAGAAAGTGTTAGACTAAAGGGATAATCTGCATAACTTTACTATCTTAGTCAATAACATCCATTATCCTACAAATTCGTCACTCCATAGCTGGTAACAGATCTTCTTTAATCAGGACAAAATCGTTCAAAGTTGTTCTTATCCCATTTTCCATTTCTTTCTCCCATGCAACTTGGTAATATATTCACTTTTAAAACGATGATCACTTTTAAATGATGATGATCCCAGCGTTTGTGGAAGGATAGCTTCTCCAGAAGATTTATTAGTATCTCCTGGCACAGCAATGAGTAAAGGGCCTCTCAAGAAATGACCTGAAGTTGACGAGACGCACCATGTGATGCTTCATCTTTTTAACAAGTCTCTTGGCATATGTTTGGTCAGCGAAAACTCATTAACATCTGGTAATTTGTGTCAGTAATTTGGTTATCAACTCAATATAACTTCTAAACCCATCGTAAATGTTATGTCAAACAACCTCCACCTCTTGGTGTAAAAAATCAGGCTCCACAGAATTGTAGTTGCCGTCTGATGGTTTTGCTCTTCCAGCTTCAATATACGATACAAGGCGATGTTGGTTTTGTCACTCTATAGTAAGATGTGTGTATTTAGACAATGGCAAAACCAAAATTAAATGACAAATAAAGAACAAAACTGAAAACATTAGACAACATTTTTTATGATAACTAAACTTACAGTATGAGGAATTGTCAAAAACTTATTCTACCTTACTTATGTATATAATCTGTTTGTATGTATTTTTGTTTTTTCTCCATGTTAAGGAAACGAATCAAATATGTTCGGAAATTGAGAATTGGAAATGTGGTCAAATTGCTGCTGATGTTATGAATTTTTGGTTATGCCAGTTTCGTGTTTGGTATTGAAATCAAGTACAACTCTCGTTTACTAGACAGATGTTGGATTTTTTGTTGTAGAAATACGAAAACCATTTTTACGATGACCATGAATTTGAAAAAATGTATCCGTAAGTAACAATTGGGAAAGGAAAAATGAATGAAATTGTAAGTTCTTTTAGGTATAGCAAAAAAATCCAATTACAAAAGAGTTTAATGTTACGTTTCGATTTGAGCTATCTACTCATTTATTTTTGAAAATATTGAAAATAAAATGGTACACCAACAGGCTCCCATCAAATATTTAAAGAATCTTTGAAAGTTTTAAAATTTTACCTTTTTAGTAGCCGCTGCAATAACTCGTTTTTCAAAGTAACGACAACTGCACTCTCAGTGTTCATCCTTAACCCTATTCTTACTGACATAAAAATGTAACAAATCTTACTAACAGGAGCCCCTAGGGCTTGTATATAAAAACCACGGTTTTCTTCTTACAAAGAAAACCTTTTAACATATGTATAAAAACATAACAACATTTTTTACCAAGTATGCGAATAAATTGATTTATAATTTAAATATAAAGGAATTTTCCAACGTTAAAGTAAGCTGACCAGAGAGATCATCTTTTGCATATGAAAGGATACTTTGTGCATGAAAGATAAGCATCTTTATAAATAGAAATGCCTCATAAAGATATGACGAAGGACATATTTAATCAAAAACTTTCAAAAAAATGAACTACTTTTTATGTGCCTCTGGGGCTCGTGTCAGTATTTAACGTAACATTTTTGTATTTCAATATCTAACAGACGGAAATATTTAAAAATTCTAAATTTTTTCAATGAATTTTTTGTAACATATCTGTTAAATAAAAGTAATAAAATATGGTTGCGGTTACATGATTTGATAATCAAAATGAACCTTACAGCCTCGTGTTAGTAAGATAGGAATAACTTAGTTTATCAAATGCTGCAAACATAAATTGCAAATTAATGATGAATAATAAGAGATGAAACAGATCCTATTTTAAAATGTCTGGATCCAAAAGATTATATACATGCATACATAAACAAATGTTTGTTAAAAAACGATCCTAAAAATAAAGGTTCTGCCATCCCACTTATAATTTTTGTAAGTTTTTCACTCCCTCTCATATGGAACACTATAGTTTAGCTTAGTGTTTTACCTTCATATACATACATACGTATATTCCCCTTAATTTTGCAAATAAAAATTATCTGTATGTGGAGTGGCAATGTGTATGTTTTCCTTTTTAATTTCCGTTAGTAAGGAAACGCAGTATACGTACCAAATTTGTGATCTTTCTAAATTTACATCCCGCACAGTGGGCAATATAAAAGCTGTAAACTGTGGTTGTGAAATGGAATTTTTCACAACCGTAGAAACAGTATGATATGCTTAATTTATTGTCATCCGGTTGCCAGCAAGTGACATACAATACTTTTTTTCAACGACATTTGACAATAATTCAATGATAGTTAAATAACAACATAAATTTTTTTCAAAATCACTCTAGGGAAATTAGAGTGGTACAATTGGATACGCCGTCGCCAATCGAAAGTTGTCCATAAATTTGACAAAATTATGTGGAAATCGTTGATTTTATAACATTGAGGATCTCGAAAGGAATCAGTACAATACCATAAATACCTTTTAAAAGTAAATATAAATTCATGCAGCATACATACAAAAATTCACAATTATTCCAAAAATCATTGGTTTGTTCAATACGTTCAACCAAAGAAAACTTATGGCTCGATTACGGACAGCAATTGGACCTCAGTTATCATATTGGCAACTACAAAATTGTAATTGATTTTAATATCTTTATAGAGCAAAAGACGGTGAAATAAAAATTCTATAAAATTTAAAATGTAATAAAATACATTGAAAATATTGAAATATTACATATATAATTTTGAATTCTATATTTCAAAATGGGAAAACCTACAACAAGGCAGCACTTTGACCAAATATTGCAAGCAAACGGAAATACTAAACTTTTAAATAAAAATGTCCTGCAATAAAATTAATTTTTATAAGATGAGGTGGCACCATAACAAGTAGTGACCTTGTTGCGCCTAGCACTTGCTACAGCGGAAGTTTTGTAATTTGAGCATATCATTAGCCCTGCAGGAAATCTTATTTTCACGAATTTTAAAAATAATGAGAAAGTCCCAATTAATTGCAATAAATACATATGTACATGCATTTTTAAATTTATTTGTTTACATTTTCAGTGGCAACGCGTATGCTTTTTTGTTTTTGTATAAAGATCGGTTCAGTAATTAAACCGTTTCGCCATTAAGACGAAATGTTGAATATAAAATTCTGAAAATTTTTTGTGAGTAACTTTGAGGCCAGGCAATATAAAATAAATAAAATTTAAAACAATAAATATTATTCAATAAAAAATTTTAGTAATTTAATAATACTTTCGCGTTTTACACAGAGATAAACCCCACACTTTTTTCATTTAATAAAATTGTGTATTTCACATCGACCTGGATTACTCATATGCGAAAATTTTTGTAAATTGTGGTCGATCTTGTCCAACAGAAGCAGAAGCTTATTGCAATACCGATTTCATTCGAGATGACCTGAGAAAATTCTGAGAATATATTTTTTTACGAAACACTATTTTCTTCGTAAGAAGAAAAAGCAACATCTATTACTACATTCTATTATATTTATCGCGTTTATCATTTACGTATATACGGACTGACCATTGCCGTTTTGCCAAGGCACAGTGCAGATCAGTTTGCTCTAACAAATGAGAGAATCTAACCATATAAAATGCAAATGAGAAGGAAGTTCCCCTCATATTCTCTCAATTGCTTTCAATCTACTCCTCCTAGTAATGTCTGATAAAATGTGATCCATAAAATAATGGGCCATTGTTATATAAAGTGGTTCTTCATGCGAATGTCATCTTCACATATCCCGCCTATTATATGTATGAATATTCAAGTGATCCAAAGTGTCATTATAATTTTGTCTATTGAATCGCAATACCATAGCATCATGTGTTACATTTTAGCTTAGTCTTTTAACTTAGTGTATGCCGAACGCCTTGAATTCTTCATGTTTATTTCATGTGATCATACCTTTGAAATACAGTACCTTTTGAATACCTCTGTCAAAATGTTAGCACTGGTATTTGGCTTGTTGTGTAACTGAATTTTGTCGTGGTGTGAATGAACGACGGTATGTATTCAACTTCTTGTGTGTACTAATTTAGGATATGCTATGGTTAGCATGTTATTTTCAAATATTCAGTCAAAAGTCCTTGCGATAACTTTCTATTGATATAAAGTGTGAAATAAAATATTAAATTATATACTCAATTCACATAATTTAAAGCAAAATTTCAGTTTTTGAAAGAAAGAAAACAAATAAGAAATGGGTGTACAAAATAAATCTTCACAAAAAATTTGCAAGCTATTACACCATCTACTATTACAATTAATAACCCTTTTGGGGCTACGTAATATACTTGTGTCGTACTCCTTCGTATATATGTACGCATGTAACTTGGAATGTGCCGCATATTAAAGTTTTATTAACTAAAATTATAATGTTTATTATGAAAGCAAAACAATGTTTATAAAAATGAAAGAATTTTAACAGCCGTGTTGATTCATCACTGTAGAAATATAGTACATACGTAAGCAAAGAGGTACAGATGTAAATGGTGTAAAGATGTAAAAATATTACAACGATTTGGTTGTATTCATATTATACTTACAACAAGGGGCACTAATTTTATAAACTTCAACAATTGTAACATTTTAAAATTATTTAATTTTTTTAATTCTATACTTTATTTTATTACATTTTAAAAATGAGGCTGAACCTTTTCTCTTGTCTTTCGCAAAAATATAAAACAAAATTTGTTTTTCTTTTCTTATATTTTTAACGATTAACTTTTAAAGTTGGCTTTATTATTTTTAAAAATAAAACTAAACTATCTTTTTTAAAAAAACTTAGTTCTTTAGATTAAAGTAAAGTCAAAAAAAAACTGTTTTTGTCAAATAAAACAAGTTTGGAGGCTTCAAGAAATATAAAAAAAATATGTTTGAGTTCTGATCAATAAAACTCACAACCTACAATAATAAGCTGGGTGTATTTAATTTTTTTTATTTCGTCGCATAGTGTAATTAACATAAAAGCCAAATTCAAACGATTCATGCTACGTCAAAACATTTTCTTGACAAAGTATATATGATATCCCTTTTCATTGTTTTGTTAGGTAATAAGGATGAATGACCACTTAAATGGCCTACTGTGTGTCGAATACTGATAATCGGTCTGCTGGTAGTTTTCTCTTTAATTATGAGAAACATGTGATAAAATTATGTTGTGATATACAATCACTGTCAGAATTCATATTAAACTCCCAATATCAAGACATACTTAGGTGTTATGAAAAAAGAAAAAATAAATGAATAAAGGACGATTGACCGAATTGTACCGGATATTGCTCATTTGCGTGATGTCACTTAGACAATAACATTAAAAAAAACAACCATTGTCACATGGATGAAAAGGTTGAGCTTAACGTATTTGTCATCATTTACTTTCCTTTAACATTTGAAAATCTCTGTCTAATAATACAAAACAACTACTAGATTAACTCCAATAAACCACTTTGTTATTTATAATTAAAAATTAGGTTTATTGCAATGTAATTATAAATTATATTTCAATTATTGTAAGCGGATTTACTAAAATATTTTATTCATTATTATTAATTTCTATTCTTTATTTCACTTTAATGATGCCAGAATTTGCTTGGGCTTAAGATGAAGTGATTGTTCGTCTCTCAACTTGATAAAATGTGTCTCTATATATGGTAAATAAAATTTCTTCACAAATAAAAATCGAAATGTTCCCCTGTTTCAATAATTTCTTTATTAGAATTGATGGAAGCGCTTTTTAGAACCTTGCGTGATGTAGAAGTTGCCATGACTGATGCCACAGAAGGATTTTAATTTTAAAAACTTCTAACATTTTTCACCAACAAACGTTAAGTATGCCAGAAAATTGTTGATTTCGCTCTCCTACATGTATGTGGTGAGTTTTACATGGGCGAATCAGATATTATAGCATATTCCAAAATTTTCTCCCCCTATGTGCCTGTGAGAAAGTGAAAAGCTTGAAATTTCCGAGAGCAATCATATTCATTGTCATTATTATTTTATATACAATATACATACAAATAATATTTGTATTGGCACCTATAAATATAAAGTATTTTAGTAGTTAGCAGCTTTGATAAAATCACGTTAAGCAAACAACAAAGATGGAAACAAAAAATTAAACTTAAATATAATAAAAAAAAACTTAAATATATGTTAATAATATTTTTATTTAAAAGTTTTTTTTTTCATTTCAAGCTAAAAGAAGAATGTTCACTTAATAAAAGCAAAATACGTATATGTATTGTAGAAATGAATTTTTGTAATAGAAGTAAAGAAATTCGAATACCGATACTGCAATTGAACTTTTAAAATTATTTTATAAAAAAGTGATTCCATTAACCCTTCGATTTTGTCGTCAAACTTTTTAATTCTTGTAAATTTCCTGTAATATTGTGCAGCATCTGAACAAGTTATACAACTTGATCAAGAAAAGATAAAAAAAATTTGATTTTCGTTTGACATTTTAAACAAAAACATTAAAGAGAAAAAATACCAGAATTATGGTGTATTAAAAGCAATACTTATAAAACTAACAACATTCATACATACATAATTGGTCATTACAACCTTTCAGTCAGGATTACAAACTAGCTTCTCACACCATTTATGTTGTGTGAGTTAATTTTATACACGAGTGGTAGGACCTATAGTTTGTCGATTCCGAACGACAGATTTTTGAGAAGCTTTTCATGGCAATTTTATTTACTCTCAAAGTTTTTACCAGAGACTACTAAGAGGAAGTTGCCAAAGACTTTTTTGTAATTTGTTTTATTGGAGATTTCTGATCTGGGGTTTGAACCGTGGACTCACGTCTATTAAGCCAACACACTACCTACTTGACTGTTAATTTAACAGTTTTTAATTAAATTACTTGTTACTTGTAATAATTAGTAATTGAAAATTTAAACAGCGAAAAAGAGGGTAGAGTCTGCTGTTAATGACTATTGGAAGCAACTTGATAAATCTTCTCAAATTAGGATATCGAAGCTATTCAAGATATGAAGACAATTTTTTTGTATAAATTTGTTATGATTTCCCGACTTTTGAGAGACAAATCTAAAAGAGTCACATAGAATCCAGATGTTGTTAGTCATATACACACTCCATAAAAAGTATTAAAATACAGAAAATATTTTGTTTTACGTCTTATTTTTCTTATTGTTACTAGAATTATGCTTCATTAAATTTTTTTTAAAACTATATTAGAAAAAACTATCTGAGAGCATATTCTTACATTATGGATGTGTATTTGGGACTAAAGTTACAATGAGCACAAAGATTCCTTATTGGGTTGAGTGGAATGTGATAGAAACTTTTGCAATGCGATAAATGTCAACGTCTACCAACAGAAAGTGTAACTGAAAAACAATTTTACGGCCTGAAAAATATGATTCTGGGTTCAATTAATCTCCTACAATAAATGAGAATTCGAAATATTTACGGAAGATAAAACAAAAAGAAAAAAATAATATACATGGGCAATTTCGTGTGACCCAATTTTTAAAATCGATGTCTCACGATTTGGATGAAACTAGCTAACTAACAAGGTTAGTACTATTGGATAGTAGGCCAGACACAAATTTTCAGCTCTATCAAAGTTGGACATTTTGGTCATACCGGGTTTTTTAAAATGTGCAAAAATTTTATTATCTAGCTATTTCTTAAACCTTTCAAAAAAATTTTTTTAATTTTTTAAAGAATTTTTTTATATTTTTTATTTAAAAATTAATTTTTTTTATAATTTTTTTCAAAATGGGCCTTTTTTGCTCGAAAGAAAGCTTATAAAATTTCCTTTAAGGCCTTTATAATAGCTTAATGGGATGCGATTGGGGTATATGTATCAAAAAAATTATTTTTTAACTCAAGAATACGATTTTTCAATATTATTTCAATATTTTATTTCTTACTTATAATACTAAATAATAATAATAATAATAAAAAATTTAATAAAATTAATATATAAATTTTGAAATAGCCAATCTTTCATCCTTCTTATTTATTGCCTTAATTTTCTGCTTTTTTTGCCAATCCTTTCTTGGAGTTACTAGGTTCAGCTGCTGATTTCGCTGCTGCTTTCCTTTTTGGCTTTGGAAAGAAATCGCATTGAGTAGATCCAGAAAACTTTTTCAACTGAAGTCTTCCATCGATAAGTGGTATAAAAGCACGGTACAGTGCACGCGCGCTAATGTGAACACCGCATTATATGAACACCGCTTAATGTGAACATTTTTTTTTGCTTCATTGCCTACTCTAAAAAATGAAAAAATGTAAAAAGCCCTATAATTTGAACAGAATTTTTTTTAATTTGAAACGTTAAAATTCTGTGTTTATTAGTTGCGGGAATCCACGTTTTAGGTGTACATATATACGTATATGTACATATGTGTTAGTATATCTGCTTGCATATTTATTCTTCAATTGCTATTTAAATACTGTGAAGAAAGCTTATGAAGTTTAAATTATAAAATGTGTACTAAAAAAATTATAAAAAAATTCATAAATAATGATTTTTGTTCAAAAGATGGTATAATTCTGTTTTAAAATTTTCGGTATTCGGAAATGTGAACAATTCGCAAAAGTGAACAACGCCAGTTTTAATTAGTTCACATTAGCGAGCGTGCACTGTATTGAGCTGTACCATCAATTGTTACAGCAGCGTCGAATCTACTCTTCAATGTTTTTAATGTTTCCTCATGATCATCTTTGCTACTAAAAACTATTTCAGTTCTTTACAATGGTTCTTTGTCCATCGGAATAAAGCGTTCGCATATAAGATGCGATCTTGATGAGAGCACTGCAGCCTATACCTTGCTGCATTTCGCTTGAGATTTGCTCATATGCCATCACATGCTCCTTTGCCATGTGCAGTTGGATGAAAATGCCATTCAGTTGGAATTCCAAAATCTTTTACTTGAGCTATAAGATTTGCGAAGCTATTTTTGTTTTTAAAATGTTGACGAGCTCCATCCGAAACTTCTTCTTCTCCACTATAAATTTAGATTTTAGATAATTTAGAATTATCTTCTAGTATTCATAAACTGCAGCGGTATCATGTTTTAAATCATCGGATATGATTACCATACTTTTGTGTTCCAGTTTTTCATCTTCTATGTAGTAAATAACAATTGTGAATATAGTTGCTTGGTCATTATTAAAGTGGAATCCTTGTATGGCATCCTGAATAACATATTTATAGTTCTCTGCGAAATCATATGAAATCACGACTTCACCAGACTTCAAATGAGTCTTCATATCATTCAAAAATGACCATTACTGTTTGACTAAAAAGTCATGGGTTCTCAAATGTAGCAAATATATTCATATATGCATATTTCTTCCACAAAATCATCCACATTTAAAATTACTGTTTTTAAGGTACAACTTTCAGTCTGAAACCAAGATTCAAATTTTATCTCATCAATACATTCTCGATCAAAAGAGTTCATTAAATTCTCCGTAATGAATGTGGTCTCCGAGCAATTTGAACATTCGCCTAAGTGGCATGAAGTTGTTACATAAGGACACATAGCCAATTTAAGGCAATCACGGTAATCGTGCAAATCTTCTGAGGAATCATCTGTCAAATACTTTAAGATGATTTCCTTCAACATGAGTTTAACATTTTCATGGTAAATGCAAACGCATACTGTGTGAGTCCCGCTGTTTCCTGCCAAAACGCAATGCTTTGGCCTCAGTTGGGTAAATTTTGTAAATCCTATTTTGACGTCCTTGTGTTCAGATTGAAATGTTACATATAACTCATTCAGGTTACAGAGAACCATCCTCTTCTGCATTTGGACTTTCTGGCCATCGATTCGAACAGACACCCAGTCTTTCATTCCTGGCATCAATCGACTCATATCATCTCGCTGATAAAATTGAGTTACTAGAGCTTCAGTTTCGCAAGCTAAAGTTTTTCCTTTCTTCTCGTTTGGAAGTGTGTGAATCCCATGCTCAGCAACCAAGTTTTTAGCAATTCTGGCTTTTCGTTGAGACGTTCCAAACTCGGTCATTATTTTTGAACAACTCCATGACGATGGGGCAATAGTAAGAAGTTGAATTCTTTCAGATCTACTCTGTGACGTTTTGTACTTCTTTTTTATTTGTTCAAAAACTTCTACTGCATCCTTGTGATGTTGATTTTGGCACTCGTTATTAGGTCTTATAGGTTCTACTGAAAAATTAGAACAACCATCATCTCCTGCAGAACTCTCATCATTTTCAGAATTGATTTTGTTCTCATCTGGAATAACCGGTAATGTGTCCAACTTTCCCACCATTTTCCTGCACGATCCTCAAAATAGCAAACGTTTTGAAAGCGTTGGGAATTTTTCGGAAATATTTCGCAAATCTGATGATCTGTGCTTATTTTTGTTTAAGGGATTACAACAAAAAGAAGTCAACATTTTCTTTTTGGAAGCGGAAGCCATTGTAAATAACGCACGTCCAAACTTTAACACTGTTTATAAAAAACTAATTTCCGAATGTCCTTAGAATGCAAATAAATACTTTCTTAAGATCATTTAGGTAGTACGTTTTTATGCCAAATATTGAAAAATCTTATTCTTGAGTTAAAAATTAATTTTTTGATAGATATCCCACTCGCATTCCATTAAGCGATTATAAAGGCCTTAAAGGAAATTTTATAAGCTTTCTTTTGAGCAAAAAAAGGCACATTTTGAAAAAAAAATTTAATTTAAAAAAAAATAAAAAAATAAAAAAAAAATTTAAAAAATTATTTTTGGATAGATTGAAGAAATATATATATCGATGGCTTAATATAAAAAAGGTCTAACTCAATTTTTTTCAAAATAAGGTTTTTTTGTTTATTCTGGTAGACAAATGTCAGATACACAAAAAAAATAAAAATCTTTTAAATGAGAGTTTAAATGTGTTGCTTGTTGTTATTAAAAATTGTATTAACATTTTTGTTGTATCTAAAATTTTACGAATTTTATTATATTTTTCCTTCTCCTGTAAAGTAACCAAAAATCGAGTTTGGCCTTTTTTATATTAAGCCATCGATATGCACACAGCCATATATATTTACTATAACTTTATATGTATACATACACATAAGTAGGCTACTTAATGCAGCTTTTTGATGAAAAGATATAAAAATGAAAATGTTGAAAATACAGTACATATTCCCTGCTGGTAGGATAAATAAAAATAAGACGATAAAAGACTTAAAAATAAAATTTAAGTCAAGTTTTTGTGAAGAAAACAATGAAAGTCCTTCTGATTGCCATTTCTGTCACACTGTTGTGAACATGTAGAAATATTTTCAGTTATAGATGAACACATTTTTTGAATTAATTTCAATAACTGACGTATTCATTCTGTTTCCAATGGTCATGGTTAAGTTGAGTCGCAATTATTTTTGTATCACCATAAATTTCCTTCAATATCAAAACAATCCCAATTTAGAATTCTTTAGCAGACGAATATGAAGTTGATTCCTTATCGTTTATGCCAACATATTAAACACTCATGTCTAAATACTACGATATATATAAGTTCGTTTACTATTTATGCAAAATATATATTAATTAAAAATTAGAAAAGTTTTTAATTTGTGAAAATAAAGCAGACTCCAAACAAAAAAAATTGTACTAGAGCGAAAAATGCTGAGACTGACAGGAAGTCAGTAAGCATTTAAATAAATTTCTTTAATGATTGTGTAATTTATTATTGAAAGGTTTTACAGCTGCTTTATATTAAATGAGACTGCTATGAATATATCTTAGAAGCAATAAAATCTGGTTTGAAACTTTTTGAACATACTATTGCGAATACAGAATAAACACTAAATATTTATTTTAGAAAAAAAAACAAACAAAAATCAAGAATAACGTACATTACTTAGAAATTACGATTACCCAGAATGAAAATAGCTACACAACAACAAGAAAATTCCGAGAATAGAGATAACCGGGATCAATAACAAAAGCCGGGACTAGAATAAGTACATAGAAAAACCAATACCATGGAAAATAGAAGAAAGTAGAACATAAGAAAAATGAAAGCTAACGTTGCTAGCGCTTAGTAGTAAAATGCATGTCTCATATATACACTGTCTCAAATTTTTGTTCGGATACCAAGCCGGCGGAAACCATTTTCACAATATATTAAAAACTGCTTACAACCTCTTAAGGCCCGAACATGAAGCGATTGTTTTTCTGTGATTATTAGTGATTGTATAGTGATTAGTGATTGTGTGCTGCCAAATTGTTGACTTCCAAAATGTTCCCCAAAATGCTTCATTGTATCTAAATCTGCAATCTGGGTTGGTTAGATATTACTTTTTTAATATTGTATACAAATTATTCTTCTACAATCTTGATTGAGTGGTTCAGATCATTATCTCGAAGGAATAGAAAATGGTCATATTTTCAAACGCAACCCAGTGTTTTCTACACAAATCGTCTACCAACTGATCAAAAAATGTTAAATTTACACTTGTATGTAAATATAACAATTATAAGTCATTTGACTTATTAATAAATTTTTGAGGTCGCCGTAGTCTAGTAGGTAGTGTGTTGGCTTATTAGACGCAAAAGTCTGGGTTCGAGCCCCAGGCCAGGCATCAAAGACAAAATACAAAAAGTATTTTTTCGGCGTCTTCCTCTCAGTAGATTTCTGGCAAAAACTCTAAGAGTAAATAAAAATTGCCATGAAAAGTTTCTCAATAAATAAAAATCTGTCGTTCGGAGTCGACTTTAAACTGTAGGTCCCACCACTCATGTATAAAATTAACACACACAACATAAGTGGTGTGAGAAACTAGGACGTTGTACAATGGGTCAATTCGACCTCCGGGTACTGTACTTGTCTTAATTGACAAGTACCCTTCCTCTACCCTAACCTAACCTAACCTATTAACATACATATTTTGAGAAATAACTTAAACGTGGTTTTATAAAATTTTCCGATATAAAAGGATGTTTACATGGAAAATATGACTTGCATTCGCACATAAGCAGAAAATTCCATATGATTTCTGCATTTAATAAAACGATTTCATGAATTCGAATATTTTTTTCTTTTTGTGCGACATCTATTATATTTTGTAGCCAAAAAATCATCATTCATTTTTGCTCGACCACACATCGAGTTGATCATAATTGTCTAATATTTTTAGATAACTCTCCCGCAAACTTTTGCAATCATATGCAGTTTAACAATCAGCTCTGACATCAATACGATTTTTTTTGTCAGTTTTGTTATTTGCGCTCACTTTTATTATAATTTTTATGTGCCATCAAATCGAATAATTTCATAATTTCATTATATATTTATTGTATATTCAAAGAACTGAACAAACAATAAGTGTTAAAATTTTAAGTAGAGAATAAAGAAAAATATTAGTCCCGGTCAACAGTTCTGCTTCCAAAGCCAGCACTCTAGGATGTCGCGAGCTAAGGGATTTTGGTAAAATATGACCTTTTTCGGATACTTCCAATTTCCATGTTAGATAATTGGCAGAAAGAATCCAAGATAATGCACGGAGGTGCATGTTTCTATTCGTAATGTTGCCAGAACACGTTTTAGTCCACTAACTCTTATTTTCCGCTGGTTTTACCATTTTTTAGTTGGAATATTTGTTCATTGTTCGAGAAGTTTCGTGTGGATTCTTGTGTGTAGTGTCAGCAGCAGTGGTAGAAAAGTGCGTATGACTGCTCATCGGCATGCACCCAAAAATTTGGGCAAGATATTGTTAGGATAATTTAGCTTAAACTTATTTATTTATTAAGCCCCAACACTAAAAGGTTATATAGGCTTTTATACAATCCAAAAACTTATATTCTATCTTAATTATAATTTGTCACAAAGATTTAAATCAAGTTATATAAGTTAATTTCATTTAAAAACCCCTTGACTTTCTCAAAATCATGTTCACTTTCCAGGATTTCGATTCCGTTTATTTTGCTCTTAATTCGATGTTGATGAAATAATCTTCATTCATTAAATATGTGAAAAACATTCAGATTTTGATCGCAATCACAAAGTTGTGGTGTATTATTTTCAATAATATGTATATGAGAGAATAAGCAGTGACCGACCAGTTTCTCTCTCAGTCTTGTAAATTTAATCGAATCTTTTCTAGGTAAAATAGGTGTAGGGAATTTAGGTAAGATATTAGAGCTTAAACTTATATGAATATCAGTCCTTCGTGTTAAATTCTGACGGAAGACAGCGAAACGTCGATAAAAATAAAGTAGCTAAAGGGTTGTAATGACTAATTATGTATGGTCATGTTAGGTGTACTACATGGTTGAGTTAAAAGTATTGTGGAGTTGAAGTTCTTATATACCTAAATGCATTACATATGCCAGGTATTCAATCTAATTTTATTTTTTTATATTTTCACCCAAACTCATGGCAGTTTGAAAATTTCTAAAAAAAGTTTAATTTTTGTTGAAACCTTAAATGAAATCCAAATCAAATAACCAATCAAATATTTAGCCATACATATGCATTCAATTTTGTTTTTACAATGATGTGAATCTATTTTCGCAAATTTATTCAATTAATTTCTAGCTCCTGAGTCAAAACCATGAATTGATTAAAAAAAGATTGGATTAACATGAGAAAAATAACTTGGTGTTTGCATGTTTGCATTGGTGTAGAGATAGGTATTTCAGCAATTAAAAATATTTTACATTTTTCTAGTTCTCTTTCATACACAAAGATTTTATAACAGAAAAAACCAACCCCATTGGGCAATTAAAATAAGAAAACGATGTTAATTAGAAATCGAAAAGTGATTTGCAATATTCAATCCTTTCACGCAAAAGTTTGTAAAATATAATGCCTAGTTGTTATTTGTAGTGTTAATCTTTAACATGTAATTTAATTAATACAACATTTTAAGACAACTTGTGAAACTTGAATACTCAACCCAGAACCATTTATTGTTGTAAGAAAACAGTAGGCCTGAATTGAGGTGTTAGCTCTAAAAATGTGTACGGCTATACAACTACTTATATAACCAATTACCTAACTTTTGAGAAAAGGAATCTTCAAACTCGGCTTGAGCGTATTATCCTCCAAGCCACTGTTTAATGACCTGGCTACCACCAGACATGTTAGCCGTACAAGTGGCTGCGAGCGTTACAGTGAGACTGAGCGCATTAAGATTATAGAAGTACAGGAGCTATTGTCATGTCAAAGTCGTGGGTATGGTTGGTCTCAATGTAGCTATCGGCTAAACGCTGCGTTTTACACTTGCCAGACAACGTCGTTTAAGTGTTTACTTATGATCCAGATCACTCAATAAAGTCGAAGGAGGAATCTTTTAAGAACACAGAAATAAACAAATAACCTCACAAAAACTTCATACATTGGCAAAGGTAAGATAGGATAATGAGCCCACTTATACAGACACCAGACAGATATAACCCAACATGGATATATATAGAACAGAACTTGATTCCATATGCGAACCTCATAGCAGTGATAACGTGACATTGGTATCTGATTGTTCACGCCAGAAGACTGGCAATAACTCATAAGGACTTCTGTAGAAGCTTCAACGACAAGGAAGAAGATGAGACTAGAGAACATCTTCCCTGGTATTGTCCGTCGCTTAGGAAGAATTTTTTGATACACAGAAATTTTTGACAAAGCCAAAGAAAGTTTGTAGGGAGATGCCAACCAGAAGTTACAATTATATGACGAAATCAGTGTTACAATAGGACTATTGGAATGAATTGAGCTGTGCTCATTGACGCTGCTGCCAGTTTAATCTAACTTTAACCTTATCTTAAGACTACTACTGTCGGCAAGAATAGTCTTCAGACATTTTAAAATTCTGATTTATAAACATGCATTATTGGCCAATTCTTTAGTAAGGATAACGTGCGATTATTATTTGTGAGTGGCCATACCTATTGTCTAACGATGAATTGAGTCTACAAATTTGAGATGATCTAGGCTACGACGCTTTCGAAGAACAAGTATGAATATTTAGATTTAGGATAACCGATAGAAATTATGCAGTTAGTTAATCCATGAATAGAGCACAAATTTTCAAATAACGAAGCAATTTCAAGCTAAAATTTTAAAATTTCTGTTCTGCCGCCGCCTGTTTCAATACTGATTTATAAAATTGTTTCATATTGTATGTCAAACTGTAACAAACCCGACTGCTAACCCGAGCAGTATATGTTTGAATCCGGTTTAACATAAAATTTTCAGTTAGCCATCGACTTTTAAATATTGTGAGAGTTCAATTTCTTATAAGCAATCCATTTAGGAATTCCCCTGATCTTCAGAAAGATCGACTCCAACAAACATCATTTAATTCTAAAACAAATAATAATAATAAGAAGACGGAGGACGGATTCTTCATGAAAGCCTTCAGGAGTGTTTTTCTATAACACTATCCAGCAAAAAAAAAATATCATATTCATCTGGTCAAGTTTGCAAAAACGAATTTTGCACTAATAAACAGGATGAAAAGTCGGCCATAAGGTAGTGCTTGCAGCAGAAGTTCGATCGTGTAATAGATGCTTAAGAGTACAGATATATGTGAAGAAAAAAAGGCGAAGGCTGCATTAAAAAATCTAGAACAAGTGGTCAAACTTTATTGAAAGTATTGGCCTAAAGTTTAATAAAAAAAACCTAACATCATCATCTTAGCGTGCTGTACTACGAGACATATTGTAAGGCTGACGTTAATTACTTATCAGGTCTGAACTGCTATATGAGCCATAAATTAGCAGCCGTCAGTTCTCATTATAGTTGTTGTTACATTTACAAAGAAAGAATAAAGACACATAAACAAAAAAGAAAAAGACTGCAAGTAGAGCAAACACACAACCTTCTTGTGAGTATTATATTGTGTTTGTACGCGAATCATACATATTTTGTGATTCGTGTATACGATGAGTCATGGAGAGTCGAAATCAATAACATCATGCGTGTTGTTAAGTATGAGTACCATGAGTATTTCAAACTTTGAATATGAATAGTACGAGTATGACATTAAAATAAGTATGAGTAAGTATCAGAAATTATAAGTATGATTCGAATCTACTCATCGTTGTGAATACTCATTGCTGACCTCTGCTACAAAGCAAAGAAGAGTTGAAAAACAACTTGAGAAAATTTACACGATTAGTGTATAGTCAACCTTAACCCAATTTAGGGTGATGGTTTTTTCAATAGTTACAAAAAATGCGAAGAATCTTACGACTGCCAAATTTCCACCCATATTTTCCCTTAATGTCATTCCCTCTCCTGCAAAAAAACTTGGCATGTCGTACGCAAAGTACCTCTTAACTGACCTTTAATAAGCACAAAAGGATTGCCCACAAGATTTCAACTCGTCAGCACTAGCATAGCATTAACTTTTGTTTATAAACACTAGCCCATGGATGCATAAAGTAGTAATAATTATGATATACGAGTACATACAAACATATTTTTGTAATGCTCGTACTGTGGAAGGATACAAATTTATTAATCAATTTTGCTTTAGAGGTATGGATATGCGATGCATATACATGAGTAGGGTATTCAAGTAAACAAGTGTAAGAGTATATAACAAACCATTTTTGTATACTTTAACAAAGTCCTTTGGGCTCTTGCAGTGGAGTACAAACATATGTATCTCGAATGAAATATATAGAGAACATAAAACCTAAAAAAATGCAATCAAATGATTCTTTTCTTATCTACATACCAATCACACATAGCAGGTCTGTATACCAGAAACTAAAAAGGGTGGTATGGATGGCAATTCATACCGAAACATAAAATTTTTATGTTTTTTTCTAATTTTTTTTTTTTATAGAAAACAATGAAATTGTCCAGATACAGAAAAATGCACTGAGAGCATCTACCCGCTCTCAGATAATAATCAAATATCGATGTCGGACTACGAAAAAAGGATTGTATAGTTAACGAATTTTGAAATCTACATCGCAAACGACCGTATATACCAATGCAAATGTGTTCCTTATGTAAAAATAAAATAAAATAAATTGTAATAGAAACAAAGGCTAAAAATTTTATTTTTAAACAAATTAATTATTCATGGTCAATTCCAGTGAATGCTCTATTCATTATTAATATCATCTGATAAGGAAAGCTTTGCAATTATAATTTTCGATCTAAAATAAAAATAATTACATAATTGTATTACAGCTCTGAAGTTTCTGCCATTTTTATTGTATCGGTTGGTGTTTCAAACAATTAATCTTAATTTTATTGTTGTTTCACCTTTAAGAGTTAATTAAAGCAAAAAGGAGATAAAATAAAACAGCAATAAACTCTCCAGAGTCTAGTTTCTGTTAATTGCTCTTGAGAAAAAGTTTTTGCCATTCAGTGTTTACACTTCCAGTTTTTATTTCTGTGTGTATTAACATTGTTTTAATATTTTGTTTTTGTTTTCAACAGTTGTTTTCTATTCATTCTAATCCTTTTTTATTCTGCAATTATTCAATCCCTTTAGCCTTTTCCTAACGGCATCTGATGCTCTGGCATAAGTTGTTCATTATTGTCTGCCTCGTTGTTAAGTTGAAGTATCTTTGTTGCAGCTTTTATATGAAAAATAAAGACAACAACAACTTTAATAACAAAATACAAAATACCCCGCTTTGCATCGTTTCATTTCACGATTTTCGAAGTTGCGTCGCTGCTGATTTAATACTAATGCCTTGTTAGATTTTCGAAGTTGCGTTGTTTTTTTTTAATTTTTTGAAATTTTTTTTCTAACAGATGTCACGACTTTTGTTTCTAATTGCGCCATGCCATCAAAACACGGGGATTCTCTTACTTACTGAAAGTAAACGCAATTTTAATATTTTTTATTTTCACACCGTTTTTCTAATTTTAGAGTTCAATTTTCAGTTTCAAGTGTGTTGTGGTTTTTTTAAGGAGAATAATAAATTTTTTTTAAATTTTCACGAGGTGTTTCTGTTTACAAAAAAGGTAAATAATTCCCCAATTTGTTTTTTGTTTTTGCAATAAAATTAAACATAATTTTTTTTTTGTTTACTTTGTTGAATTTTCTTCTTATAAAGTAGTGTTTTCGTAACCCTGGAACCTACATATCTTCGATCTTTATATGGTTTACTGTAAAAAATCTTAATCTCTTTACGTCGTTTCAATTTACGTAGTGTGTTTTTAGAACGTAACTACGACGCAAAGCGAGGTATGGTCGTAATTTGAAGCAATATTGTATGATATTTCAAATAATCTATTGCGTCGCACCTAAAACATACTATTTGTGAACGGTATCTGCACATACGACATTACTTACACTTACATTATTTACGACATCATTAGTTCATTCATACATTACTTACACTATCTACTGCGTTATTTACTGTGTGGTACGACTTATGTACAGTACTCCATCCGGAAAATGAAAATCGTAACGTTGTAGTCAGTAAATCACTATATCGCACGATAGCTTGTTAATGCTCAAAATGGAAGAATTGGAGTTGAGGTCAATAAAGTAGCGCCAAGCACCACATAGGGAACGTTACCATGAACATATTAACAATTAAACACTAGTTTTGTAGCAATTCATTGGTTCACATTTTGTATGCGGTTATTGTTCAAAACATAATTTTCTATGGGTATATAAGAAGTCTTTCATCAGAAGTACAATATAAATATGAAAATTTATAAGTTTCATGGTTTTTTCAACTTTCAAAATTCAAAGGGTTAAAGAACAAAACGTCACTACATTATTTTCTTAATTATGCTTAAAACCTGTGGTAGTGAGATTTTTATACAGGCTTTGTGTATTATTATATCTTCTCTGCATATTATTGTAAATTTTTTTTTCATATTTTCCGCATATTTGTTTTATTTTATTGTAAGAGCAAAATCAATTGTTTCGCCATCACAACCAATAATCAAAAAACCTTAAGTTGTACGATTCGGATCATGCGTCAATTAGGAAACTAATTTCAACGTTATACACAAGCAATTTTAAACAGTTGCGCGTCAGATTGTTTACTTCTCTGATCATCTGACTTGTTATGGAATGACGAGTATAAAATACAATAACTGAGTTATTGGGTCACAAGAAAAAATTCCAACAGTTGACAACTTTTGAGTGCTCAAAAAATTGTCCAGAGATTGTTTTTTATGTCTGATTTGGACGTGGTCCTACTGACAAATTAAATCTAGCGCCGCATTTGTTGTGATAAAGTCATTTCATTTAACATGATGTAAGAAATATTGCAATATAGAACATTTAGAAATAATCATAGAAGCCTTAAGAATTTTATTTTGGGAAAGCATTGTTTGTACATCAAACTCAAATCGATTTTTGTGGGTCGCACCTGTGAAACATCTGTATTGAAAAGTGAACTTAATGAACTTATACTTAAACCTAGCGAAGATCATTCCAAACAATCCTATAAATGTAACAATTTCAAAACTATTTAGAGAACTACTGATGCCTAACAAAGCCATTAAGAAATGTGAAATGAAGTGTTCCAACTATTTGGCTTCAGACGTCAGTATTTAACAAACCCTCCTAAACTAATATAATTTCATTACATAGACTTTTCTCACGCTTTCAACAGAGTGTGGCATAAACGACGAATAAGTAAATTGAAACTAAATTGTATTACATAAAATTAAGAATCTATTGGAAAGTCATTTTTATCATCCGAAAGCTTATCAATGAAAGTGATTTTTTGAAAAGCGCACAGCATGCTACATAACTACAGAAAATAATTTTCAAGATAGAGAAGTAGTTAATTTTATGGAAAAAATTCACAGATGTTGAAACCAGATACTACGAATAGTTACAATATACCAGCGTCGAAAATAAAACTTCGGAATCACACTTAAAAAAGCTGCCATTTCAACCAAATCCCGTGTTTTGTAACATTGCAGAACTATTGTGGCCACATTTTCCCAAATTAATGTACACAATTGTATTGTTAAATATATTCCGGATTTTTAGCCAGCATATACTTTACAAATTTTATTATTCAATTATTGAATCATTTTAGATGAGTATATAAATTACTGAAATATTCATCATTAATTTTTAAGTTATTTGTTAAATTTTTCGGATTTTGGTGCAGGAATGATTGAAGATTCAAATGCAAGTTCTTTCATAGTTACTTGATTTTTGTTCAATTCAACTTAATAATTAAAGTTTCCTATGTGCGGTGTGGTGAATTGCTTCATAATAACAAGATTAAAATTTTAAAATGTTATAAGATTATAGTCTTTTATAAAAAAGTTCTAAATATATGCGGACGCAAATAACATTTGGGGATTTTGTTTTGAAATAAAATAAACAAAAAGCCATTGTTTTTTAATAAATTATATACAAAGAGTGCATAAAATTTCGTCAATAAGTTTTCGTTTGAAAGACAAATCGGCCGAGAGACCATTCTGCCAACACACGTTATTGCCTCGGGTTAGATTACTGGCCCAGGCTCAAAATTTGACAACTTGTGGTCTGCGCAAGACTGAAGCGACTCGAAATCGACTGCTTCGAATTCTTCTGCACACTATCACGGATAAAAGGAATAATAAAGATTATTCATTTTTATGTTCTTAGGCAATGATATTCCTTTAAAGTAAATTAGTTCAAAAATAAAAATGATCCATTTATTAAAATTTGTTTTTAGCCAATAGAAGAAAGTTTAAACAGCAGGTATTGAAAACAATTAGTTACATTTTAAGTAAAGCATGTGTGTGATCGGAGTTCAAGTCCTATGTCGGACATCTCGAACAAAACGAAATATAAAAAATAGTTCTGCGATTTCTTCTTAGCAATATTCTGAAAAAAACTCTGAGAGTAAATAGAATTGTAATGAAAAGTGACAACAAAGTTGGTATGAGAAGCTCTTTGTAATCCTGTCTACTGTTTTTTTAAACTTTTTACGTAAAATTATTACTCAAAGCTTTTTGAGCAAGAATTGCTAAAAACTTGGTTGCTGAGCATGGGATTCACACACTTCCAAACGAGAAGAAGGGGAAAAAACAGAAAATGAAGGCAATAAATAAGAAGGACGAAAGATTGGCAATTTAAAAATTTATATATTAATTTTATTAAATTTTTTATTACTATTGTTATTTCGTATTATAAGTAATAAATAAAATATTGAAATAAGATTGAAAAATTTTATTCTTGAATTAAAAAATAATTTTTTTGATAGATATAGATAGATATAGATAGATATTAAGCGATTATAAAGGCCTTAAAGGAAATTATATAAGCTTTCTTTTGAGCAAAAAAAATGGGCCCATTTTGAAAAAAAATTAAAAAAAAATTAATTAAAAAAAATAAAAAACATTTTTTTTAAATTAAAAAAAAATTATTTTTGGAAAGATTGAAGAAATAGCTATCTAATATCCTAAAATAATATCTAAAATTTTTGCTAGGACCAATAGGTGAAAAGTTACACACATTTTAAAAAAACCCTGTATGACCAAAATGTCCAACTTTGGCCCCCTCTAACTCCAGCAGTTCTTGACTGAAAATTTATGTCTGGCCTACAATCCAATAGTATTAACCTTGATGCAAATTCGGAAGACATCGCTTTTAAAAATTGGATCACTTGACACGAAATTGCCCATACATATTAGCTCTTAAAACCACTCGTCAGCCAGCGAATGGAAAATTAATTTTAATTCTATACAGTCTAGACTACATACGACCCACTATTACTATTTGCTTACTAATATGGTAAACTCGCGAAAACGTGAATATCTAGAAACGTGAAATATGAGCTTTTTTATGTTTCATTGACTATCGTGAACGTGAACAATAGTTGAAAGCTCTCAAATGTGAACTTAAATTTATTATTATTTATTATTTTATTTTCGATTTCGATTTCCTGTAAACAAATTAATAAAAACAACAATTGTACGGATTTAATGCCAGTGATTGCTGAATGCGGAAATTTAAGCAAAGGTACGGCATTAGACTGCTGAAAATTTATTGAGAAAAACTATCTGTGCAGACGCAATTAATGGATCAATATAAATTAAAATTGAGAAAAAAAATGAAAGACCAGCAAAAATGCAAAGACCAGCAAAAATGCAAAGACCAGCTTTACCACGCTGATGAGTCTAAGTTGTGATGACAAAACACATGTCTACCCCGTGGAAAGTCTGCTCCATGTGCGAAAATCCAGAAGTAACGCCTTTGACACCTTTGTGTCACTCAATTTCTAAAATAGTATCAACAAATTGATGAAACGTAATTAAAAGAAAAAAGAAAATAATAAAAACACCAATCGGAAACCTGGGAAAAGGCGATAGCATGAACACTCTTTGTTCTTTGTTTCTGCGAGTTCATTGTATTTTTATTTATTTTTTTTTTATTTTGTACACACATACTATGTATCGCAGTTTACCTATGACGAACATTAACAAGTACGACGAATGTAAAGTAGAAATAAAGAAAATTTCAGTACAAACATCAAAATTTAATAACCTTCCGTTGTCAAAGTGGACCGCTAGTGCAACGAAGCATCCATATGTATATATTTACACATGTACATACATACATACGTATGTATTATTCATGTACATAGCTTCTATCGCAAAGTTATTAACCATAAAAACTTTAATAAAAAAATATTGTGTTTGTTTGTTTTTATCTTATTGGTTATAAAAGCTTACGTACATATATGTTCCATTTGTAACTTTTTTGAATGTGTGTGGTTACAGGGAGAACGAAAAATACTCGTACTTGGTGAAATGATATTCAAAAAGTAACGCAACCAAAAGCTGACAGTTGGAACGAGCAACCAAAAAAGTTACGTACGTAAATGGCTTACAGTTTCACTTATTTTGTTCATTCTTTTTTTAATGTATTCAGAAGCACATGCTTTCAATAATTAAAAACGACGAAAAATGTATTATGGAACAACATTGTCATCATACAAACAGTAAGCACACGTCCACATATATGTCTAAAAACGTATGATTTCTTTTTTTTTTTGTAAGATATGGCGTATGAAATATTATGTGTTGTTTTGTATGAAAACTGTTTTCCTTATTTGAAACGTGTAAGAAAAATGTCAGACCTTTCGATAAATTACTGTCACCCTGTTTTAAGAATCTAAAGCGAATACAAAATTGCATCTGTTTGTACTGAAAGTTAAACCATTTTACCCAGCATACCAAAAAGCTTGAGAAAAATATTTTAAAAAGTTTACTTACTGCAAGCCTTAAGCTTGAAAAATATTGTAGATTATGTTGAAAAAGGTTATCGTAACAATTATAGAAAAATCAAAACGGAACCCTCGTGATAATATTATATGTGTAAGATTACTAAAAGCTTATTCTTGCAATTGTAGAATAAGCTTACAAATGTAATATTTTATTATATGTTTTTTATAAAAGCTTACTCGTCTCAATATTTTCATAAGTTTTTCAACATAAATGACAATTGACAATAATAAAAAAATGTATTTTCTTCAATTTAATATTATTTATATATTTTATTGTGTGTTTTTTAGTTTTATAATTGTTTCGGAGCTTAATTCGATTTTTTGCGAATTGAAAACAGGTACGAGTGTATTTTATAAACTGATCCTCTGTTATTCCAATGGACAATGCTGCACCTATAAATTGTTGATATTTAATAATTATAATATTGTATTTAAAATTTTGTTATTTTTTTAATTTTTACTTCGTATTGCCTTTGTTGTGCTAAGATTTCGTACACTTTTCTTTTATTCAGTGCCTTTCCAGCATAACTGTTCTCCTCTCTTCAATTGAGCCGCAATTGGAAACACCAGCACTGAAATCTTCGTCACATTCACTTCTTTTTTGTTTTTTATTATTTAGAAGAAGTTCCATTACTTCTTTTGTTTCTCTTCTAACACTTTATTATACATATTTATTTGGCATTTTGATTTTTATTGAACGATTATTTATTACCAGCTTTTTTATTATTTTATTTAAAATAGACGTCTGTCCACGCACTTTAAAAAATTTGTAATAAATTTACAGGCAAAATAAAACAAATTTCATGAAAAAAAGTAACGGTAGCTGTTTATAGCTATCGCATGCGTAAAAGAAAGACAGCATGACTTTAAAAGCTATTGAGAATAATAAGTTTTTGTCAATCGTAAGATTTCTTTAATCATACTTTAGAAATAGTTGTGTTTAACAATAGTTTCTCAAGTATAGTTGAAAACTGCTTGTGAATTCACATTTTAAAAACATTATTGTAATATTAATAAAAAAAAGCTTGAAAATAAATATTATTATAAGCTTATTCTCAAGTTATATTGCGGTTTGATTGCTAAATGGTATGTTGGGTAGTTCGAAAATTATTTGTAGAGAGATAACTAAACAAATTTTGAATTTGTGTGTGTTTATTTCATACTTTAGTCAGCTAAAGTATGCCATATTATCCTCACTAAGTCTATAGATTTAAAGATTTCAATAAGAGTACATTTTGCAATATTTTCACAAAAGGTTGAAAACAATATTTTTTTCGTAAGAATAATCGACTCCATGTCTGATTATAGAACAATAATTTAAATTTCAACACGTTTATTCTAAGTTTGAAATATTCGAAGATTCTAGTTTCTTTTGAGTACCAGTAGTAAGCGAATAAGGCAGATGAGATCGATCTGGGTAGTATTGAAACCACAACCCGCAAACACACTGACAGGTTATAACACTAACTGCTGGGCGACTGTGTCAATTTGTTGCAAAAGTGAAAAATACAAAATTAACTTTTTACCTATCTGAGTGCAAATTGTATTAATAGAAGTCTAATTGGGAGGCCATCTCTTTAAGATAAAATGATTGTCACTGAGTTTGTATATTTTAAATTCAATTCAAATACCCTTATCAAACATTAGAGCATAACATAAGAGCGGTTGTATAGAATTGTACCGAAATGTACACGTTAGTGTATGTACGAAAAAAATGTATGTGTTTATATATGTATGTATAAATTACAAATGAATGCACCCATGTGCATTTGTAAACACATAAGGGAAATTGGAGCCAACATACAACATACATACATATTAGATTTCAAGAACAACATTTTTATTTGTTTCATGTGCATGTGTAATGTGATACATTTGATATTTTCATTAACCCTTTCATGCCCGATGTTGCCTATAGGCAACATTGTACATTTTTGTTCATAAATTCCGTAATTTTTAATTTTTTTAAAGAATGTTTTTTCCAAACAATCTTGGTTAAAAACGTGTAAAACCAGAATACGTAGGACTCTGAATTTAATATCACTTCATATTTAGGCCATGACTAACAAACACATGCCCTTAAAAAATTTTAGCTCCGGCCCAAAAAATTCGGGCATGAAAGGGTTAATTTTTCTTTTCGAGAATTCTCATAAAAATTAACTAAAATTCTCACTTTAAGTACCATTATTACAACTTGCCGTTGACTAAAGAGCATGATCTACGAAGAATTGTTTGAGCTAGTGTGTTTTTGTATAAATAAATATGAGTATATAAATATAATACAAAATGCAAATACAAAAAAAAAACAAACAAAAAACAACTCGTTGTGTTCTATTTCTGATTAGTTGCTTTGCAAGGACTCATAAGTAAAATATGCAAAATTACTGAATCTAAAAAGCAGTCCTGCATTGCACTGTTGACGTTACTAGCGTTTTAATAATCAACTGACAATTACGATCGGAATGCTTTTGTTATGTCCCTGTGTTAGCTGTCGGAATGATAGGATGCAATATGCATACATACTTATGTGCGTATGTGTACTGTTCGTACTCCATCAACATAAAACAATTGTCGCAAAATTTAGAGTATGTAGTTCGAACAAAATAACTTTTTTATTACTAAGTTTATGCATCAAAATGGTTTAATTCAAATTGCTACTTCAGGAGGGTTCCAACCGATATACTGTGAACTCCAAAATAAAGTATATCATAATTTTTTTTGTGTTTTTTTTTAAAGTAAGCAGGAAGTCAATGTAAGACGTGGACAATGTTCTAAGGTAAATATACTGATGTATTTTGTTATAAAAGGGCTAATGAGCTATTTTCAAAATGCTGTAGCAAACTTCCATTGGAGTTTGTGAGCTTGTAGAATTTCCCAGTGAGAAGAAAATCTACACGTAACACCATGAAAAAATTAGTTGCCATATATAATTGCTAATTATACAAACGCTGGTCGCCCAAAAATTTTGAATAATATTCTAGTCTGATCGATCAGTTCGAATGTCTGGACTTTAAATAAAATTAAACGCTACCGTGACTGCACATAATATCATTACCACTAAAATGATATCAGCATACAATTGTTATGCAATCGGTTATGTAATAAAAAAGCTAATTTAAGGTTTTCTTCAGAATGAAAGGTAAATATGGCTGAACTAAAATCAAAGTTCTTGGAATTTTAACTTTTATAGAAATCATCATTACTTGGATTGATAATATAATCATATTGACATCGCCAGATTTGAAACCCATTAAGTACCTGTGGGACGGAATAAAACTCTAAGTAGCAACGACTAAATTCCACGTTCCACCAATTGGATACTATTATCAAAAACAAAATGCAAAGTACTAAACATACTTTCCCTTAATAAGTACAGTGGCTCAAAGGTATGAAATTATTAAAATGCCGATTTTTCCACTTCAATGTAAATATTTCAAAAAAATTTTGATGGGAAATTATAGATAATTAAAAAAGCTTTTTAAACAATGTATAATACTTATAAAAATATTTTTAAAACAAAAAAGGAAAACAATATTAACGAATTTCGTGTCCAACCCATAATTGGACAGTCAAATAAAAAGCACTGTTTTCATACTTGGGACCAAAACCTTTTGCTTTCATTACTGCCCCCAAACCTAGAAACATCGACTGCCCCAGATGGGCATAAAATTCGGGGGTTATGTTGTTCCATTCTCGCCTAATTCCTTCTTTCAACTGCTCCACTGTGATGATACTAGATTTATAAAGCTTAAGCGGAAGTTTTTCCCAAACAGGCTCAATAATATTGAGATCGGGGGTATGTGACAGTGTTTGGAGTAGTTTTGAATAATTATGCACAGTTTTGATCGATGTCCTGGTAGAAACAAATGTATCCAATATATTTAACTTATAGGCACTTTGCTTCATATTATATTTTAAAATGCCCAAATGAACATACCCTACTTTTGCACTAAAAACACATTATTATTATTATTTATTTGCTTATTGGTTAAAACCACTACAACAACAAGTATATAATCTTGTTTAATAGTACTATTTATATAATGTTATAATGATTAAGTTAATTATATACATATATTTAAGTTTTATAAAAAAAGCAAAAATTATATTTATTAAATTTAAGTTAGCCTTGCAAATGGAGAATTCTAAAGAAAAGAAAAGTGTGTTGAAATTGCTGTCTTAAATTACATTACATTGTTTTTCAATTGAATTTCTGGCGGAAGTTGGTTCCACGAACGAATAGCATTAATAAAAAAGTGCCTTTTCCGGTACCTTATGACATTTATCCTGTAGCCTCTGTTAGTTCTAGAAAATTGGAGCATGGTGTTATCTATTTAGATATTTATTTCAATTTCAATTGAAGTTTGGTATTTAATAGGTAATTTGATCTATAGTAAATAGTTTTTAAGAATTACCTAAATAGATAATTTGGCTCCTTTGGATAGATAATCTTGTGTAGGAAAATCAGCATACGATGTTTCGAAAGTTTTCCAGTGACATATTGTAGATATTGTAGGAAAAAGGCGAGATACTACATTATATAATGCGTCCAAAATTGTATCTTACTATGTTATTATAAGTTACACATCCTTCAGCAGCACCGACAGTCTCCCACGATTGAAAATAGTCAGAGTATTGTTGAGCAAAAACTCAGTAATTGGCTTAAACCAAATGTACTGCTTTGCATGTTTTCCATACAGGTTAAATTTAAATTCATATGTAAGAACTACCTGTATAGAGCCTACATAGGTCCTGTTGAACTGTGGACTGTATGTAAAGGTATAGATGGTTGTGGCGACTCCTTGGAACCGAAATTGGGCCCAGATTTCTGGCAAACGAAGGGAAAATTATCAAAAAATGCTTCGAAATAAAGAATAAAAACTAGAAACACTCTCTTTTTTTGTTTATTTATTCCTGTCGTACACTGTGCTGTGTTGACAGCTTTTTCGTTTTCATACTTAATTCTAAACTTATTATTATTATACAGGTGGTAGATCTGACGTAAGTGTTGAACGCATAGGTGTAAATGCAACAAACTGTCGAGTTTTTTGCAAAGTGTCCTTTTTCGGAACACTATCGAATATCCTTTAGCATTGACATCTCACAATCATTTCTTTTGCTTTATGAAATCCCAGCAGTGTGAACTAAGACAGTTTTGAACTGCTAATTGGCCAGCTACCTCCCTTTGTGGGAACGGGAACAGTTAATGTCGCATATATTGAAGAACCCGTCCATCAACTTATTGAGGATCTTAGCCGCCTTCGCCAAGAACGCGTGGGGTTATTGGAGCTTAGACATCTTAGGAAAGAAACGAGAAGACTCTTCAGTAGGGCCAAACGGACAGAGGAGGACAGGGACTGGGTTATATTGTATAAGGTAAGTTTCAATTTCTAGAAAAATTCCAATTCCCATACACACAATCAACCAGCAATCAAAGGGCTAGGACCCCACCTCGTCAAATCAGCATACGTCACGACTTACATAGACTCTACACCGTATACATCGACACAACACCTGCCCCCACAGATTTCCGACCACTGTGGCATAGAAGGAAACGTAAAGGCCAACGAACTAGTACGAAAGGGATCGGACGTGTCTAAGAAAGAGACGGTGAAGAGGATATATGAATACTTTTTTAAATTGCAAAAAGCAGCATGGAATATAACAAACCGTAAGTGGTCCAAAATACCTGGTTCCAGAATTTCAAAACTTTTCTATCCAGTAGGAAAACCAAGGAGCGGTTCGCATTATAACAGAAATTGTATTGGGACACTGCGCTATTGGCACTTTCGCAGACAAGCTCTGTCTGTCCCACCAGGATTACTGCAGAAGCTGTCAGGATGTGGAAGAAACAGACGCCATCGGTTTTTGGGTGGCAGAACGTTTGAAGATCTGGGTATGGTGACGAACGCACCACTAAAAGAACTGAGCGGTTTCATCCGAACCTCGGGATGATTCAAAGCAACCATTACAAGGGGCTTACCTTAGACTGGGTAACACAATGGGACATATTGGCTTGCCTTTGAACGCCAAGCTACCCGCTAACCTAACTTTTCATTATCATCAGCTTAACAATATCTCTAGAAACAGTACAACCACAGAACAATTTTAAATATTTTTATCCCATAAGCAGATTGCGTTGCTAAAAAATGTCTATTTACAACGGTTTTCGCTGTGCTCATCTTTCCCAAAAATTACTGCAATTTTGAGGCATTTTTAAGTTTTAATTGCTTTCTATAATACAGTGGTGTTCGACAACGTGACCAACTATTGAAAGTAAAAGCTTTAATTGGTAAAGATTATATGCACGTATTAATTTAATAAAATTAAAAAAACGAATGCAAACATCGAAATATGAAAATTTTTCAGTCAGATTAAAATAAATATTGTGTTGGAAGTAGAAAAATTAAACTAAATTCAACAGAAGGAAAGAAATTAATTGCATGACTTCATGACCATGTTCCCCATTGGTTATTGTTAAGTGTCCATCCCTTTCGACAAACAACAGTATCAAGAGTACAATATGTCCCAGACAATAAATCGTGGTTTGATTACCGTCCTTTTAATATCGTACATAATTTAATACAAAAAGACAAGAAAAAACTATTGTGGCATCAACAAAAGCCATTTAGATGGGAATAAAAAACAAGCAACCTCCACGATACTTGCGTTAAAGTTTAAAACTCCAGACAAATACTATCATATAAACGGAAGAGAATCATAGCACCACGGAAACACTTTGTGTTAACTGTTGTATAAAATAATTCTGAACTAACAAATTATATGTGTTCGTATGCACATATGTACATACATATAATACAGGTGATGAAAGTTATTCGCGAAATGAAAATTTCCGCATAAAACTAATTCGAAAAAATTCATTCCTTTATCAGAGTGATGTAAGCTCAACACGAAATTTACGGCGATCTATTGTCTATTTGCGTCTGGTTAACCAATTAGGATGGCATCCACCAAAAATGAGGACATTCTATTAAAAACATACCTTACTAAATGATTACAATGTCCTATTAAGTAAGAAAGTAAATATAACAGGTATGTATGCATGTTTAATATGTATTTTGGAAACTTTTCCTTATACTTACCAATACCGTATATTCCATAGTCAAAGACAACTCTAATATAATATTCTCATATATTTCTATGATTTTACAATAATTTTTATTAATTTAGTAATAAATAGAATATATGTATAATATTAATTTTGTAAAAAATTAAAACTATATTTGCTTAGACTCAGTGTTTTTGGTCCGTCATATACATAAACCTTCTGATCCAAATATTGGGAATCTTACTTTTGTCTGCAAATATAACTAATTATCAGAAATCGTTTGTCTTATTAATATACATATTAAGTAAATTAAATTAAATTAATAAAAACTAGAAATAAATAACAGTTATTCCCCATTTGGAGATTTTAAATTTTTCGTATCATAACACGCTTTTAAAAAAATTTAAAGATTGTATAGGCATAAAACCTACTTATCGTATAAGATACATTGCCTTTTATACATACGATAGCAATCCTAGCTAGCCAGATACAGTTTCATACGGGCAGATAAATTATTTAAATTAAAATCTTTTTTCATTAACTTATTCCATATTTTACGTGCACATACAAACTTCAATGAACACAAATTAAAAGAGAATAAAATATAAAATATAAAAAAGAAAACGAACAAAAAAATGATTCAAAATACAAATACATATAACGCACATGACTACACGACGGCGTCGTCTAGCGCTCGTATGATGCGTTTATTTTTGGTGACACCAGTTCTTGTATTTACATACATACATAATTGGCCATTACAACCCTTCAGTCAGGCTTACGGCCTAGCTTCTCACACCACTCATGTTGTTAATTTTATACGTGAGTGGCGGGACCTACAGTTTAACGTCAACTCCGAACGACAGAATTTTGAGAAACTTTTTCATGGCAGTTTATTTTACTCTCAGAGTTTTTGCCAGAAATCTGCTGAGAGGAAGTCGCCGAAGAAATATTTTTTTTTTCATATTTCATTTTTGATGTCTGACCTGGGATACGAACCCGGGCTTTACGAATAGTAAGCCAACACACTACCTACTACACCACGGCGACTTCGTTCTTGTTCTTATTTAGTGAATTTAGTTCTTTAGTTCTTGTATTTATTTAGTGAAAATTTAAATTTTAGAACCTAGAGAAGCGGAAAACAAATATCAAAGCAAATGAAATAGCCAAAGAACTGAACAAATAAAAAGAAAAGAAAATTAAATTAAATAATGTTTATATGGTTATATAAAATGCGAATGGTTTTATGTGTTTCGAAACTACTGCTATTTATTTTCAAAATTAGGAAACCATTAAATCATAGCTATTACTTTGGTAAATTCTATTCTATTTTGCTTAGCTTTTCTTCATACTAAAATATATTCTAGACAATAATAAAATGTTCGAATACATTCTGAAAAAACAATTTATTTTTATAAAAGTATATCAAAAAAAAAAAACAAATTTAAAATTAATTAAGAAATATATCAAAGAATAAAAATATTGTCAAATTGAATTCATGCACATTACTGCTTACAACCAAGATGTCCTTAAAAAAACTCCTTCAAAAATGGAAATAAAGTACAATTTCAAATATGTTGTACCTAATTTATTAACTTTTGGTCGATTATTTGAACCAAAATATTTTTATGATTAACAGCCAAGTCCACGATGTTGAAATCATATTTAGTCACTCACTTACATTGATTTTGCTTTACGCTTCAAACGTAATACAAGTAAATTTTTTAAGTTGCCTTATACCAAATTCAAAAAATAATCGTCCATATATGAGAAATAACGTTTATATCAGTGTTTACTAAAATTTTTTTGGTTATGCATTAGTGAGTAAGAGAGAGAAAATAAGTTGAGAGAATTTATTTATTTACAGCCATAGAAAAGTGTTAGTAATATACACTATTTTTATTTTCATTTCATCAACATACATATGTAAAGCTATCGATCTTTGGCTTAATAATTATAAAAAAATAAAAATAAAATAAAATAACCATATTTTGATTAAAAGATCATAAAGCTATCCAACTTTGGCTTAAAAATTGGGCATTACACGACTTTGTATCGTGTATGTTGTATTGAATTGGTTGTGAACGCTCAATGCTATGCTGTATTGTGTACGTCGTATTCTACTTCATAATTTTTGGCATTCGAACAATTTAATAGCACGAAACCAACACAACTTATTAAAAACATATGAAAAAAATGTGTATAAGTGTATCGGATTTTTACATGAAAATTATCAACAACAAACATACACTCTTGTATAGTCGTCCAACAATACAATGAATACAACGGCTTGTGTGAATTGACCAACTTATATTCAGGTTGTGTCAGTAAGTTGTAGAACTTGGCAGTAGCACAATTAAATTGAATTTCATTTATTTTAATTTAAGATTAATTTGGAAGAGACGGAATACGCAAACTCTTCCATCTCAAGGGAAATTATGTCATAATTTTGGGTTCTATCATTGAACTATGATGTGTCAATATTTTTGCATTTTAACGCTTTTTATATAATTTGTACTCTTTTGATTAATTCTTCCATTAATTTTATCATGTCTTAAGCATCCAAGTCTTTTTATAACTAATTTGTAAATAAATGTTTTTAAACGTATGTATGTACGTATGTATGTACGTATTCCTGTATTACAGTAGATATAACTAAAAATTTAATTTATTTTGAATTTTGTTTGCTTCTTTAGTACGTTTAACAGCAAATCTTATATGGAACTTAGATTCGCAAAGATTGCGTCCTTACGGTCTATTGTACTACCATCATAAGCCCGACAATATCTCTTTCAACAAGGACAATTCTCAGCCCAGTAGTTTATATTCTCTCAGGTAAATCTTTGACATAAAAGCACATGCAAAAACATGTCGTGAAAGAGTGCTTTTAACTGTTGAAAAAAAAATTAAACATAAAATCAGACGAAAATATAAATATATGTGTATGCCTACTTGTTGTTGTATATTACGAAATTCTAAAAATTCCAATTTGTAACAGAATGTAAAATCTTTTTAGTGTTTTAAAATTATTCCTTAAATTCTCTTATAAAAAAATTTTATTTTATTTCTAAACAAATATTCTTAAAGAAAAACTGATTGAAATAAGCTATGAACCAAAAGGACCTAAATTAACATAAAATCAATTCTAAGAAAAAAAAACAATAATTTAAAATAAGTATAATACAGTACAAAACATTTAAATAAAGCATTTAGCACGTGTTTCCGCATTCTTTATTAATATTATGGAGAGTTTATTTGTATGCTTGAGTTTATTTATGTTGGATATATAGAAGAAGGGTTTTATGTTATATATTTAATATACACTAGGTTGTATGTACGTATATAATATATATACGCAAAACAATGCATATAATGTATATGTAGGTATTTTATTATATTATAGTTTTATATATGATTTTATAAAGGAAATCCTTACGTTTGTTATGATTCCAGTGCCGGTATTTATTTACTCTCATTTATTACCCATTCTTACTTCACACCGTACTGTTTCTATTTCACAATATTTTCACCACTAAAGTGTGAATTAGCCACACGTAACGTAACGTACCGTAGAAAACGTTCTCTTTTTAGCATATGGAGAACAATGTAAACGATTACCGAAACGTTCTCTCTCGTTAGCAAAACGGAACGATCTGTATAAAACAGAATTCTCCCACGTTTTTACGTGACATTTGAACATAAGAGAGAAAACATGAGAGAGTGCAGTGTTGCCACGAAAAAAAAATATTGTAACCAACATTTGTGAAAAAATCACCAAATAAGGAAAAATATGATCAAAATTAAGTTTGCAGTTTTTTTATTTTATATTTTTTTTCAAATTTAAATTATAATTGAGAAAAAGAAACAGAAAATAAGAAAACAAAATTATAGTCTCATAATTAATTAATTTTAACAAACAAAACAAAAGCTATTTTTATAAGACAAATAATAAACAAATCCGGAATAATCTACACATTGAACAAAAAACGGCAACACTGATGATGAGTCTGTATACCAATTTCTATGCATTGTGTTGTGTTTGTTAGTGTGTTGCTTTGTGTTCTGTTTCGTTTTTATTTACATTCTTCGTTGACATATGTCCCGTTTTAAACGTTTCTATAACTACACAAACGTTTTTAAGGCTACGTACGTTACGATTTTACGTCTCTAACGCTTGGGTAACCAAGGCATAAGTATAGAAAACAGCTGGCATTCTGAGTAGAAACAAAAAATATAATACAGATTTTCATTTCAAATAATAATGCTCTTTAAATACCAACATGTCTCTCATATTTCTGTGCCAAATTATTTCTCAGAGAGAAATAGCCATGCAACAACAGCAAATACAATTTTCTTGCTTGTCGTATTAAAAAAGCTATTTTATTGTGACTGTAACTTCTTATTTTTTTAGAAGTCGCCGTAGTCTAGTAGGTAGTGTGTTGGCTTATTAAACGCAAAGCCTGGGTTCGAGCCCCAGGCCAGACATCAAAACAAAATACAAAAAGTATATCTTCGACGACTTTTTCTCAGCAGATTTCTGGCAAAAACTCTGAGAGTAAATAAAATTGCCATGAAAAAGTTTCTCAAAACAATCTGTCGTTCGGAGTCGACTTTAAACTGTAGGTCCCGCCACTCATGTATAAAACTAACACACACAACATAAGTGGTGTGAGAAACTAGGTCGTAATCCGGACTGATGGGTTGTAATGACCAATTATGTATGTTATGTTAAATATAAAATGAAGAATCTAAAAATCTTAATATTTGGCGTGGCATCAAAGACAGTGGATATGTACAATAACTTTGAGCTCCATATTGACGATATGACGATTTATGCCCTTAGTACAAAAAAAGCCACTTTAAGCTTTGTATTTGCATTGCAATTGTTACTATTGTAAATTTAGGTTTGTAATATCGAGGAGTGAAGTAATGTAAGTTTCAGTTATTTGCAAACGCCTGTGAAGGTTTTTCTATATTTTATACCTTTTTCGTCCCTTAAAAGCCAAAAAATTACAACCTCTTCACGAAGGGAGTTCCATATACGAATAGTCAAACCAAAGAACGAATTTTGTCTGTAATGCCGTGTGCGATCCACTGGCCAATCGACCACATACGGATTTGCTCGCCGAGAAAGACGAGTGTTACGTAGGATTACATGATTCTCGGGAACAAGTCCGTTTATTTCGCTTGAGCAAAATCCATTGTAATAGCGGTAGAACAGTAAAATACAAGCCACATTGCACGATGCTAAAATGAATAAATAGATTTCGACACCATATCGTTATTAATGAGCAACTTCTTCCTCTCCTGTACGCGGTTAGTAAGAAGATTAGATGAAGCGAAGTATTTCTTGCACCGTCTTAAGAAGCTAAGGCACTGAAAAACGTGTCGGTTTCAGCGAACATCACATGCTCAGAACGTCAAGAGCTTCTGCCTCCGTAATATTTACACCACCCATGATAAACAACACTGGTATAGATTGTTTAAACCTTAAACAATTTTTTCCTGAAAATTGTATACAACTTCTCGATTTTTGGAAAAGGAAGGATGTCAGTTTTTAATTTCCAGCCTTGACTAAATTTGTATAAAAAATATTAGTATTATTACATTCTTCAGTTAATGTAGAGAGGGTATTAAGCCAAGATAATTTAAATTGAACTAAATTCCTTAGAAGTAATGTTGTACATATAAAAAGATTATTTAAAACTTAGCAATCGTAACTGCTTCGACTTTAATATTGTATCTGATTAAAATGTTTATATGTATATGTAGTGGCCAGCAAAAGTCTTAGTACTCCAACATATTTTGACAAAAAAGTCCCCACAGCCTTAATACTCTTGCACAATATGACTTCAAGAGAGTATTTAGAAGATCATTTGAAACAACGGTTACGTATTCGCTAAACCTCAAGCAAAACTCAACCGAAAAACTTGGTCATGGTGCCACCAGAGAACACTAAACAGAACTTGTATATTCAATTCCAAATGGATTAGATGGAGTGCTTGACCTTAAGGGATATTCTACTAAATACAAAGGATAAAATTTTCATATATCAGGCTTTTGAATTTTAAATTTACTCAGGATCTTCTTGGGGGTACCTATGGAGTCATCTGAAACTTTTCCTTATTTTACTCTTATTTTATAAAAAACATTCAAAATTTTTTGTTTTATAATAAAACAGAAATAAATTAATAAAATAAATATAAATGCCTTAAATTTTTATACAAACTGTTGGTTAAAATTCATGAAATTGTCAAAATATATTGAAGTACTAAGACTTTTACTGTCCACTGTATATACAAGTATATATGTATGTTTTCAGCATACAAATATATTATATAGAACAATCATTTTTAACGTTTATTTTTTATAATTAAGGCGTTGAATTTTTTTATTTATTTTTAAAATAAAATATGTACAATTGAGTTAACTTTAAATGTTTCACTACAATTTTTTTTAACTTTTATGTTTTTATTTTTAGACGATTTTTTTATAATTTCCATGAACGCCTTTGATGATTTTGACGATCTTTTTCTAATATTTGGCGATTTGATGCTTTATTTAGCTGGCAGCTATGGTTCTACCATTGCCACTGCAAGCCAACAATATTCAGCAATTGATGAATTGTTTCTGTCTAAAGCTAACTTCATTATGATTTTCTTCATCTATTGATGAAAAATTGGTATAATCTGCTTTCACCATTTTCTAAAAGCAAACTTTCGGCGAAAAAATTATTTGCAATTGACTCATCTATGTATTTCCAAGTTAAACTCCAAGAGTTCCAATATGTATGGTCTAATATATTAATAACTAATAATACCATCAATAGAAACTAAAACCAACTGCACGTCATTTTTGACTATTTACAACATAAGAGGAATGTCATGTACATAATAATCAGCATAAAACTTAAACCATAGCAATCAATTCTAAATATAATGAAATCCTAATGTAAATGCCTCCTCTTTTTGTGTTTTTATTATCGTTTTCACTATGCCATTAGGTTTGCTTTGTCAAATATTCTATGTAAGGTGATGAAAAGATTGCGGCATTCATGCATAAGAACCTTAAAAAAAACAAGTCTGAAACAGTTAATTCGGTTGATTTTCTCATAAGTGCAAGTGATTAAAACAAGAAATTATGGAACTCAAATATGCATTCAACTTTAGGTCGCGCCGTACACGACCCTTATCCTATTTGCCATCCACCGTTTCCAGAAAACATCTCCAGCGTAAAGACCACACATTAACTTTGAACGGAAATAGTAATTCTGCTTAATTATGTTTCCACAGAGATGAAAAGGTATCTTTCTAGCAGCCAAAATTCGCAGATTACACGCATTTTGTAGGCAACAGCCAGCAGCTGATGAGACTGTCTGTGTCTTTATATAGACTTTTACCGAAATTCTCTATAATTACTATACACCCAGAGCGATTTACTTCTTTAAGAAACAAAACAATTTCGTTGGGGTAATTATTAGCATTGACTCGGTAATTTTTCATCAGCTTGTCATCACATCTTTCCTATTTGTAATAGAAAAGGACAAGGATAAGATATGAGGACATTCTTCCGAATTTTCACCAATTTTTAAACATCGTCAGTTTTTCACAGAATTTTAATGCCTTCTGTCAGAGTCTCCTTTAAACTATCCTCGCTCAAGCGTTGTCTGATGCAATTATTACTGCTAGGAATAGTTCTTTTTGGAACACTAATCCATCGACTATACATATGTATGTAAAATAACCTTTTTGAACACGTTGTATACGTAACATTGTAATTCTAATATTAAATTTATATCAATCATACTTCAATAAGACATACCAAATATTGATAAAGAAACGGATGAAAGAAAATTAATGATCAATCGGGTATATTTTTTTTGCTGATTTTTTATGCGAATTCAAATTTATGCGGTTTTAAAATAAACGATTTATTTTATTTTTCGTTTTTAGAATATTCACAGATTTTAAAATTTTAGATGTTTTTTAATCTTTTTCCCGTATTAAATTAAATCAAGTTTGATCTGTTCTCCCGATATCAAGAGACGACAATAAAAATTCTTTGATGTAGTCATGAAAATGATATTTTAACATGTGTATGAATATGTCATCTAGTAATGAAATTAACGTGGAATCAATTCCAATTATTCAGTAATTCATCATACATACATATATGTATGTATGTAACATAAGTTTCAGCTTATGTTTTGAATCATTTTCGGTAATTAATAAATTAATATTATAATTTTGTTTATTTTTGTTGATTTTTTTTTGCATTGTTGTCATGATTATTTAAATAAAATTAGAATTTTTGCTGGTTTTTAGAATCTTGGGATGAATAATTGGTTTTTATATCAAGCTAAAGTATCATTCTAGGGGAATTCAATTTATGCGGTTTCTTTTGGAATGAATCTATCGCATAAAACGAGATTAATGCGTATAATGAAAGCACTTAAATATTGATGTGATTTAAAATTTAATAATATTGTTACGAAAATGGAAATTAACATTAAAATGATAAACAAAAGATACATAAACAAAAATAATGAACTTGTTTACATGAGAAACAAGTAAAGAAAAATATACCAACAACATCAGTATTAAAAAGGGGATAAACAAGTAAACAAAAATGCAACAACAAACAATGTAAACAAAATACACAAACACCTATGAAACAACGATGTTTACATTTATGGAGATCTCGAGAAGGCGAAGCCACAAACATTCGACTCCAAGGTCATTCATCAGACTGTTTACGTTGGCATATAAAAGGCAAGACAAAGCAGGCAACGGAGTCAGTAAAAAGTCAGTCAGTCTTGTGGGAAGACGCTTTGCTTGTGAAGGGAATAATCGTGGTTTCAACATCCCCGTTATAAAGATCTGCCGAACAATTGTTAGTGTTTACGCAAAAGAGTGTAAAGAAGAATAACAAACAAAGCAACTGTTACTTCAAATTGTGAACAGTGGTACACAGAATTGTGCGTACAATAAAGAATTTATCTTAAATTAAACACATATTTATTTTTATTTTATTTCTAATCTACGAACTAATATTTTAAAAGTTTTTAAGAAGGTAAAAACGTAACAATATTTATTAGTTTATTAAAATTTTTACTCTTTATTATATTACGGCTAAACAACATAGTTGAACTACATTTGAGAGTTTTATTGAAAATGTGCCTTAAAAACTAAATGTCATATTTTTTATAGTCTTTCTGTGGATGAACACATGATCGCATATTATGGTCGCCATTCTCTAAAGATGTACATAAAGGGCAAGCCAATACAATTTGGCTACAAATACTGAGTGTTAGCTTCTATGGCAGGATATTGTTATTCCTTTATTCCATATACTGGCGTTTCTGTTAATAATAATGCTGACTACGGCCCTACGACTATTAGAGAATATTTCAGATCCAAGCCAATATAATATTACATTCGACAACTTTTTTACAAACCATAATTTATTATGTACATTATTTCGAAAAAGTTATTTGGTACTGTTCGAGATAATCGGGGGAATCACGCATTGTTGGATGATATTAAATTGATAAAGAATTCTCGGGGTTCGTCAGATTTTTGCTTTCACAAAAATAACAATATTACCGCAGTTCACTAGAACAATAATACGGTAATTACCTGCACACATATTTATTATCATGTATAAATATATTAAATCTTTGTGAAGGTGGTGACTGTGATGTTTAACTTTTTGGGTGTAGAGCCGATGTTCAAAACCAAAAGATATGACCATAAACATCGCAAGACGACTGTCGTTGAACAACCATACATAATACATGAATATAACCAGCGAATTGGTGGAGTTGACTTAATCGATAATCGCGTTAACAATTATCGTATTCGAGTCCGAGAAAAAAAGTGGTATTGGCCATTACTCACTAACGATATTGACGCAGCTTTGGTAAACGCATGGAAACTACTCTGCTTGTGAAGGGGATGTGAAGGTTAGCCACCTATGAGTCAGTTCGATTTTCGGGTAAAAATTCGTGAAAATCGACGCCGTGATGGAAAAGCTGTCAAAATGGCGTAGCAAATAGCAAAAGGTACTGACAAATTTGACCACATGTTTAATAAAATTGGAAAACGCGATCGCTATGCGCAATGCGGTGGAAAACAGAATACGTTTGTACAAAATACGGTTTGAATGTGCATCCAAGGGATTCTTTTGCACAATTTCATGATCCCAAGAAAAATAAATGATTTGAAATCTCTATTTGAAATAAATTTTTAAAAGTTTTATAATAAAATGAATTGAAGTCGCCGGAGTCTTGTAGGTAGTGTGTTGGCTTATTAGACGAAGAAGGCCAGAGTTCAAACCCCAGGTCAGACATCAAAACGACTTCGGCGACTTCTCAGTAGACTTCTGGCAAAAACTCGTAGAAAAAATAAAATTGCCATGAAAAGTTTATCAAAAATCCGTAATTCCGATTCGACTTTAAACTGTAGGTCCCACCACTCATGTATAAAATTAACACACAACATGAGTGGTGTGAGAATCTAGGCCGTAATCCTGACTGAAGGATTGCAATGGCCAATTATGTATGTATGTATTGTTTTTTAAGATTTCATACCAATGCCTAAGTGGGTATTTTTATACCCATGTCATTTAATCGCACCTGTAGCCTAGGTAAGTAGACCAATTCAAGGTTCTCAAGGTTTTCCTGAGAATATCATCCACACATATTCCGCAGCAGTTCTTCCTACAAAATTTTCATTTTGAAAAATTTGTGATATTTGACCTTTTTGCTGTCATCCAAAATATATGAATATCATGCCTTACAAATTTTTTTTAAACTGTTCTATGTCTTCTTTATTCGTTCTTAAAATAGCGTTTGGGCTCTCGTTTAGTTGGGTCAAGACAGAATTTAAAAAAAAACCTATATTTTTCTACCCATGCGACATTTATGGGTTAAAAAAGGAATTAAAATGGAATTCGGGCGGATATAAAAACTAAATACATACAGATTTTGTGTATTGTTTTATTCAAATGAAGACAGATGGCAGGGATATGAAAGCCATCGGCAGTAACTAAAGTATGCAATATACACGTAAATTTACCGGAATACCAACAGTAAAAATATTTGCAAATTTATCGCATAAATGAAATAAATTCTATTTAAAAAAATAAATATGAAATGCAGAAGACAAAATAGAAACATATCGACAGTGAAAACCGGCAACCGACAGATGACAAATAGTATTGTTCCTTTGATACAGCACCGGACACAAGCCACAAATGAAAGCTAAAACAATAGAAGGTATTTTACAAAGCCGTTGGCAACAGAGCCAACAAGAAATAGATGTACATGTAAATTAAACCTCTATGGGTTTTTTAGTTATTTTAGGGATACCGTGCTAATTAAAACACAAATGTGTAATTTATTTAATTTATTTAACAGTTTATTCTTCACATTAACAAATTAATTTAATTTAATTTATTTATTAAATTATTAATTTAAGTTGTATTTAGAATTAAGATAAAAACTTATTTATTTAATTTAATTTAACTACGCTTTCCAACTATGAGGATCGCTTATGAAGTCTCTAGACGTGACTGACTTAAAACTAAAATCTAAAAGCTTTTTAAAGGATAAGAATACAGAATTAATACGATAAAAAGAAGAACAGAGGTCAAATAAAGTTACAGAGATAAAACAGAAATATGTAATTATTAATAATAATTTTGAGAGAGAATAAAGAGAGTAAAACTAAATGATTAAAGAAGAATAAAGAAATAAGGGTGGGAATAATTATAACAAGAAATTGTTATAGTTACGTCTTAACTTCCCCCCTTCTCGAAGGACAGGCGTCCCGACTGTTTGCTCTTACTTAGTTTACTATTTCATATTATTTTTAACATATTCTTAATAATAATAAAAACTTATAGATACATTTAAATACAAAAAATAAAAAAATTCTTTAAATATTCTCTTAATACTACAATTTTTATCCAAAACTTTAATAACTATATTTACAAATATTGCTCAAAACAAATCTTTCTGTTATAATTGAAAAACGTAATCAACTTTGAACTGAGAACTTATCAAAGTAACACAAATAAATCCTACCTTAAGTTATCTTTATGAATTGGTCTATTATCAATTAGAACTGAGTGGCCTAAATCTTTTTCGACAATCTTTTCGACATACAATTTACTAATGCCCCTATTGCCGTTCTCAACTCAACTCAGTTTGGTCGTCTGCCAGTCAACCCAACTTTCACTCAACCAAATTATTTTTTGATATTGCGGAACTCAACGATTTTTAGTTGTAATTGTTATGGTGTTGCCGATATGAAATTTAAATTTCATATTGGTAACACCATGAAATTTGTTTGGAAATAGAAGAAATGAAAACGCAAAAATAAGTTAAAATCAAATTTTTGTATAAATAAAAGTAAATTAAAGATGGATTTAAGTGTGGATTTATTTTACGAAGATCAAAATCATGACGCTAATATAAATGTTCTTCGTATACGTAGAAAAATACGCGATGATTCAAATCCTCTTGAACTACCCAGTGCTAAGTAAGAAATGTCCCATTTGTAATTTTTAAAAGCTGTTGTTTATTTCATAGTTTTTATAAGTAGTTTTCTCCAAATTATTATTGCTTTTTAAAAGTATAACTTGTGTTATTTGTTTTCTCAAAAGTTCTAAGCGCTCTTGTTCTGTTGATTTTTTTTCTTAGACGGGATATTTAATAACATCTCAGGTGCATTTGTAATGACTTGCCTCACATCGGGATTTTGAGGAGACGCAAAAGCGCGACTGATTGTCGGAGCAATATTATCAACGTCGAATGTGTATCCAGATGGAGCTACTTGGTCATTTAGTGATAACAGGAGGGATACGCAATCCTCAAGGGTGTTAAGGGGAATTTCTTGTGAAGGACCACTTCCTGTTGCTTGATTGTTTTTTATTATTAGCAATTTTTTTTACTTGCTTTGTAGTGAATCCAAACCTATACGGAGTAAAAATTCTAATAAAATGTCTATTTACAATATTTTAGATGCTGTATACTTATACGTTGCCAATCGGAGGGGGTTTTTGTAGGTGGACCCAAGCTATTCAATTCTGTAGAAAATCCTTCCCACGCTTCCTTGCACTGATTTTTGGTCATCCCAAATTTTTGCTTTCATTTAGATATTTCTGGATTATTTTCCAACAACTTCACAAGTCACTCAAATTGGGTTGTTATTTGGTTGTTATTTTCAATTTCCTGCGTATTAAATGTTTAATTATTTATTTTAAGCAGAAAGAAACTTACGATTTTTCCATTTTTATCTTTTTTTCTATTATTTTTAAAAAGAAAATTTATTAAATATATAAGTGAACTCTATAACTGAGAGAGACTCAACTGCTAATAAGCAGTTGTCTATATTTAATGTTTTTGTCAACCAAACTCATACAAAGTGGTGAACCGCAATACCATAAAACACAACTAAAAATTAACCGCACAACCAAAAAGTCAACCGCGTTTAAGTTGAGAATGGCAATACCGATTTCTGAAAGACGACCAAACTACTACAAAAGTTGTCAACCGCAATAGGGGCATAAATTTATTTCCTAGCCGTCTGTTGACTTTAACAAATACTTTATCACCTGGTCTAAAAATTTTATTCTGTCTATTCTTATTGTGATAGGAAAGCTCACAAATCTGAGTCCTTAGCAGCCTGTTCTTTATATTGATCCTAATCTGCTCTGTTATAGAATTAAAAATATCTATCGGCTTAACTTTAGTTACCGAACGAATTGTATTGTTATACCTCGTAATGGCAGTGAGAACAAGTTCCCTCGTGTCATTACAATGCCCTTCGGATTTTAAACATCGCGATATTTCACCTATCGTGCTGTGAAGCCTCTCCACTTGCCCGTTGCTGGTGCTGTGCGCCGGTGGAGTAGGAAAGATTTGGACACCAAACTGATTTAGAAGAAGAGACTTAATGGTATGCGAATTAAAGGTTTTCTCATTGTCGCAAACAATGGTATGAGCCTTAGGAAAAATGTTCAAAATAGTTAATAAAGCAACCTTAACATCAACAATCGAACGTGTTTCAACAAAAATGGCGAGTGAAAATTAGAAAATTTGTCAAGACAAGTTATGAAATTAGTTTTGTCAGTTGTAAAAACATCGATGTGTAGTATCTCCCCAGGATACTCAGGTATTGGTGTTTGACCGATCAGTGCCCTTCGTGGGTGCCTATTATATTTTGACTCTTTGCATATCCTACAGTCTGAGGCAATCGTCTTGAGTTTATCCCTGATGTTTGGAAAATAATATTGCTGTAAAATCTGGTTAGCGTTTTCACGCACATTACGGTGAGCCCTATTATGTTCGGCTGTAATGATTTCACTCTGATCATCTGGGTTATGGATATCTATTACAAATTTATCTGAATAAACAAACTTTACTGCTGGGAAAGAATGAATTACTTTATTGTGAATCAAGCCTAAAACATGAAGGTCACAATGAAGACAGTTAATTACGTTGCAATTAATGGCCCGTTTCAAAAATGTAAAAATATCCTTTACATTAACATAGTTCATTAAATGCCTTGCTTGGTTTTTAAAAATGGTTTTAGAGGATATATTAGATTCCGTTGATTTGTTTAGAATTAACTGGTTTTTGAAACAGTTTACTGGATTTGATACTTTTCTTATAATTTCGGATGAAGATTGCTCACTGTGAATTGTTGAACTTTTAACCTCTGAACTTTCCGAAGTAGTTTGCATGTCTATTTGCGTTTTATCTAATTCTGCTTCCGAACCAATCGTTGCCTGTATTGAGTCATTGTCACTGGATTCACTTTCTATATGGTTAACATACTGCCGGGATAATGCATCGGCAACAACATTTTCTTTTCCAGGCTTGTAGAAAAACTTAGGGGAGTATTCCTCAATAAAAGCTCGCCAACGTCTTATTTTTGGGTTAGGATTTCTTTCCGAAATAGAAAACGACAATGATTGATGATCGGTGTAAATATTTATATTTTTCGCACCATATAAATAATTGCGTAATTTTTGCAGAGCCCACACTATTGCCAACATTTCGCGCTCGTTGGTGGCATAATTCTCCTCAGTATGGGACAATGTTCTCGAAATCATTGTGATTGGCTTACCGTACTGGGAGAGAACGGCTCCTATTGCTGATGAAGAAGCGTCAGTAGTGAGCTCAAAGGGTTTGGTGTAATCAGAGTGCAACAGCAGCACATCTTCTGAAGCCAGAATATTTTTTATTTTCTGCAATGCTCTGAGCGCTTCCTCACTTATATTTACTGCTATATTCTTGGATTGCCTACTACTAACTTTGCCATTTTCACCACGCAAGTATTGCGTAAGCGGTTTAGTGATTTCAGCATAATTTCTTATAAACCGTCGATAGTAGCCAGCCAATCCCAAGAATGATCGGAGGCCTCTAATTGTCTGAGGAATTTGAAAATCTAAAATACTCTACACCTTTTCTGGACATGTTTTTATTCCATTTTTGCACACACTAAAACCTAAGTATCCCACAGAACTTTGAAAAAATTTCGATTTTTCACAAGACACACGCATATTTGCCGAAAAAAGTTTCCTTAAAATGTTATCTATATCTTGTAGGTGTTTTTCGGCGTTGGGAGAGAAAATGATGATGTCATCGATATAAACGTGACAACTTTTACCAATCTCATCTCGCAAAACATCATCAATTACTTTTTGGAAGAAACCAGGTGCGTTTTTCAGTCCGAACGGAAGCCTACAAAATTCAAATTTGCCATTATTAATGCTAAAAGCTGTTTTCTTCCTGTCAGCCTCGGCCAAATTAATTTGGTGGAATCCGGACTTAAGATCCAATGTTGTAAAAAAACATCCGCTACCTAAATTCGACAAAATAACAGTAGTATCGGGGATCGGATAACGCTCGCTTGTGGTTTTAGAATTTAGCTTCCTAAAGTCTATTACAAGCCTTTTTTTCCGCCTTCCAGCTTCATCAAGACCTTTTTTATCTACGATCCATATAGGATTATTATATGATGATCTAGATGGTCTTATGATTCCATTTTCCAACAAATTTTCTATTTCACTGTTAACGAATTCAGTAAGTGCCAACGGATATGGATAAGATTTGGAATAAATAGGTTCGTCATTTTCAGTAGGGATTGTGGCGGCTACATCGGTGTGAAATGGTAAGGCTTCATTTGGGTCAGCAAAAACAGATTTGTGTTTGTCCAAAATAATCATCAGCTTCTGAAAAATAGGCCGTGGGATATTACAATCAGCGGGATCAATGACAATTTTATTAACATCGCGACAAAAGTGAAATAGAAGTTTTTCCTTACCATTTTTATGATACAATAGTCCTCGATCGCAATCAATTTGGGCATTAATTTGTTTAAGGAAATCTAAACCGATTATACCGTCAAATGTAGAAAGTTCGGGCAATATAAAAAACCACGATGTGCAATTCAGTAAATTAACCAGGCATTTTGAAGCTATTTTAGAATTTCCATGAAGCGACTTAATAATAAAAGGTTTTTCCACTGGTTTAATAAACTTCAAACCCTCTAAATTTTTCATATAATTTTTCGAAGTACCAGTGTCTATTAACAATTTCAACGTCTTTCCCCCTATTGTCCTTTCGATGTATGAGAGGAGGGACCTATGTCTTAAAAAATTGATTCCATCCTCAATATGATGTTCAAAATGATCACCACGTGATAAGTTATCAACCGAACTTTGGTAATCGTCTTCTACGCAATACAAATCGCGGTTAAAAGAACATTTGGACCTCGGTTCTTCGAAATTTTGCTGTTGCCTAAAGTGGTTCATTCTTTGAAATTTATTCTGATTTTGACGAGTGGATTCATTGGGTCTTTTTGGAGCAATTGGCTGTTGAAAATTGTGCGTGTTATATTGACTATTGTTTTTTTGTTGAAAGTTTGTACGAGTACTTGAGTCAACCTCCATAGGTTGATACTGTGTCGAACGATTATGTGAAACTTGAGGAAATCGGTTAGTATTTCTGTTAGAATGGAATTGTCCACGTTGTGGGGTTCCGTATCCAGAAGCATTAATTGGATTATTCTGTACGACACCTTGATGCCGATATTGCATTTCTCGTGAAAAACGGGGACCTACAGCTTGGTAGTGTGGTGAGTTATTAAACGTAGTTCCTCTACTGTTGTTCCAAAATGTTGTACCGAAATTGTAACGAGAACTGTTAGCTTCCAACTCCTGGGCCAAAACGAGAGCAGAAGGCAAGTCAATTGGCCTACTGGAAAATAAAATATCACACATAGGTCTGCACAAACCAGAAATGAAAACGCGAAGAGCATTTTCCCTATACTTTCGACTAAGATTTCCCTCATTAGACATTAAAACCTTATTCAGTATTGCAGTCAACTTCTGCTCGACCTCATCATAAAAATGTGTAATAGTACTGGAGCCTTGCCTAAGCGTCAACAGTTCCTGTTCTAACGTAAAAATACTCTTTTTATCGCCGTACGAAAAATCTAGTCTAGCCAGTATAGCCTTAAAGTTAAGGACAGTGTTATACGAACTTAAAACGGTGTCAGCAGCACCCACTATCTTGTTTCTTATAATTGCAACAGCCTGGTAATACTTCGAACTACCCTCATAGCCTTCATATAATCTATGGGCCGTCACGGCAGCCTGACGCCAAGAAACATATCTCGCTGAATTTCCATCAAACTCAGGTATTGATTTAACAATATCAAGGGATTCATTACAAACTATGCCCGGAATTATTTCAATTGGTTTATATTCTTCCACACGATGTGGTGTTTCCAAAAACGATAATCTTTTAGTTAATTCGTCAATACTACTCTGAAAAACTTAAAAATAGCCGTTGCCAACAATGCCTGAACTGCTTCACTGTCCATTTTCAATTTTTCAATAGAAGAATCTATACTTAAACGTTCAGAGCTCAAAATTAATTCATTTACACTCATAAAATGTTATTTCCAAAAAAAAAATTGTTTTAATTATTGGTCTTTTTTTTTTTCTTAAATCGACAATTTTTTTTAATATTAATAAAAATGTTTCGCATATAAAGAACAAGAAGAAAAAATTAGAGTTAAAAAAATTTAATTATAAATTTTTTAGTATAACAGAAAGATTTTTTTCAGAATTTACATATTTTCAGATGAACTAAAAAAAAGTATTGCGTACTCTCGTTGGTTAAACCTTTTTTTTCAATATTGGTTATTCAACAAAATAATTATAAAATACTTAACACTTAACTTATTTGTTGTTGCTCAGCTATTAACTTTTAGTACTAAAATTCCTTAGCATCTCCCAATCAGCGATATGTTGTGTGTTAACAGTGATGAAACGCAGCGACTTATTTTAACATTTAGTACTTATTACTCAATGCTCTCTCTCTCTCAATTAATTTGCTTCTTGTTATTATTATTATGATTTTTCAGCTTCAACCAATCGCACTAATTAAAAAATTTGTTATTGTTGTATTGTGTTATGCCTATAGAATTGTCTCTTTTAACAACTTCTGCTTTCTTTCTTACACTTCGTCTACAATTATTTTCGGCATACGGATTTTTGCTGCTTTATTGGAGAATTTTGCTCTTTTAACAATTTTGATTTCTTTATTGCACTGAGTCTATAACTTTGTTTGTTTTTTTTTTGTTGATTTATTGGAGAGTTTTGCTCACCAATATTTATGACCTCTATTTGCTCATTTTAATGTCCTCTATTTGATAGTACTTATGACCTTTATTTGGTCATTCTTATGACCTCTAGTTGGCCATTCTTATGACCTCTATTTGATCATTATTATGACCTCTATTTGAGCATATGATTTCACTTATTCGGGTAATCAATTTCGGTGAGCTTCAAATGAAATTTTTTTTATCTTTCCTTTTTTTAATTTTAAAAATTTTTTATATTGTTTATTTTTTTTGTATTTTAAATTCTTGCCGTTATCGCTTATTTAGTGACAAAAAAAACAATATATCTTAATGTTGTTTTAATCACTTCTTTGGTTTTTAACCAAATTTATTTTTTCACAAATTTAAAATAATTTTTTATATGGACTTTAGAAAGCACGGTCCCTGCTCGGGCGCCAATTAAACCTCTATGGGTTTTTTAGTTATTTTAGGGATACCGTGCTAATTAAAACACAAATGTGTAATTTATTTAATTTATTTAACAGTTTATTCTTCACATTAACAAATTAATTAAATTTAATTTATTTATTAAATTATTAATTTAAGTTGTATTTAGAATTAAGATAAAAACTTATTTATTTAATTTAATTTAACTACGCTTTCCAACTATGAGGATCGCTTATGAAGTCTCTAGACGTGACTGACTTAAAACTAAAATCTAAAAGCTTTTTAAAGGATAAGAATACAGAATTAAAACGATAAAAAGAAGAACAGAGGTCAAATAAAGTTACAGAGATAAAACAGAAATATGTAATTATTAATAATAATTTTGAGAGAATAAAGAGAGTAAAACTAAATGATTAAAGAAGAATAAAGAAATAAGGGTGGGAATAATTATAACAAGAAATTGTTATAGTTACGTCTTAACTTGTACGTGGGCGTTGGCGATAAGAGAGATCATAAAAAGTTAGAATTTCTATTAACTTAATTGTTCTCAAGTGCTACATACAGATAAATATAAGATTTAGGGCCATTATTACAACTTGCCGTTAACTAAAGGAAGGATTTTAACGGGCAGTTAAATTATTTTTCGTTATTACCCAATAAGATAAATGTGATCATTAAGCTAAAAGGAGGATCATTCTACCTTTAACATTTAAAGGTAATTTTGTGTTTGGACTTGCCATATAACATATTATTTTCATTATGGCAACTTCAAATTTAAACAAAATGAGCATATGCAACAAAGTCTGCGGTTGCCACTGATTTAAAAAAAAACTTGTGTAATTGAGCAGTTTTATCGACACTGCCATATTTTCCAAAAATTTTTATCGGTAAGTTGTAATAACGAAAATAAGTTAAAGGTAACAAGTAACAGTTCCCTTTAGCTAAAGGTACCTTTAAGTAAACCCAACTTTAACGGCAAGTTGTAGTAATGGCCCTTAGATTTATTGTGTGAGTGACCTGACTCACACTGGTTGTCAAATTATTGCAGGTATTGATGTTTTTATTAAAGCACTGATAGAAAGAAGAAAGAAAGAAAGAAATTAAAAAAATTGAAAATTACAGATAAAATTTAAAACATTTTAAGTGGAAAAAAGGTGTCAATAATATAAAGAGTTAACATCGTTGGACAAGCAATATATAAATATATTCTATAAATGTCGTTTCCATGTCCCAATATTCAAATATCGAATATTTTTCTTTACAAAAAACAGTTCTAAGTAAGTGGTTGTTTGTAAAATGATCAGCAAAATTCTGTACCAGACAATACTGTTACGTGGGCCAATAAAAAAAGATTAAAACATTTTGCTTAACTATTTGGCCACTATTAGTCAACCATTCCAGCACGCAATGCTCTGTCGAGTACGGTTCCGAAACGTGCAGTGAATCACACTAAAATTAGTTCACTTGCAAAAATAACCTTAAATGTACAAAAAATATCAGGAATCTAAAGGAAAATCTTTAAGCGATTGGATTATTTTCTTTAAATTGTAGAGATTTGTTCAATTTAAGAGTAAACAATTTTTTAGTGTTCTGTAAAAAGTTAGTAAGAACTCAAGTCACAATAAAGATGGGCCTGTGTGAGCTAGTACTATGAAAAAAAATTTTTTTTTTTGGGTACAAATACAGCATGTCTGGTTGAGAATAATTGAAGAAAACCAGATTAGGAAATGACCCCATTTCTGTTCATCTGAAATTATAGGCACTGGCAGAGAAAGCTGTAACGAAAATTGAAATCCAACAATAGCTTATCTATCCCATCTGCATGACATCGCCATGATTTTGGGCGTTCAAAGCCTTCAGTCAGGATTACGGCCTAGCTTCTCATACATCAGTGGCGGGACCTGCAGTTTAAAGACGACTCCGAACGACAGATTTTTCAGAAACTTTTCATGGCAATTTTATTTACTCTCAGAGTTTTTGCTAGATATCTGCTGAGAGGAAGTCGCCGAAGAAATACTTTTTGTATTTTATTTCGATGTCATTTTTGACACCATTAGATTTTTTATATTTTATGACAATAGGACACAAATCATACCAGTTCTCAAAACCAAAATAACGGTCAAACTCATGCTGATTTAACGCGCAAGAGTCATGTAAAATTTGACATTTCGGATGCGCGAAATTCAGAGAATCCGTGACGAACATTTGAACAATGTTATGTATGTTCGAAACATAATGACAAACGAATAAAAAATTTCGATAACATCTCACATACACATTGTTTTTATTTAAATTTAAAGATAGGAAGTGCTTTAAAGAACCCATCTGATATTAATTCGAGATGTTTGTTAAACTAAGATGGTCAAAGACTACAATTTAAAATTAAAATTTGGCTGAAAAAATTGTAAAACTTAGAATCTAGTTTTTATCAGTAGCTGGTAAAGTCACAGTAGTCTTATTGGACATGTGGCCATGGTTAAATCCCTAGCTCAGACATCTCGAACAAACTGAAATATCAAGAAATATGTCTTCAGCGACTTCCTCTAAGCAGTTTTCTGTCGTTCGGAGAAAAACGTACGAGTATACAAAAGAAATAAAAATATAAAATTTTAGGTTAGTATAAGTTTTTGTACAATGAGTCAATTCGACCTGCAGGTACTGTACTTGTCTTAATTGACAAATACACGTCCTCTAACCTAACCTAACCATATTACAAGTGTTTGACAGTACGCGCCATTTTAGAACAAAATAAAGCGAATCAGGAAGTATACAAAATTATAAATTTATACCAACAATTCCCATGTTTATGCGATATTAAAATGCCACATACGAGCGTAATGCCTAATGCAAAAATTATGAGGAAAGACGAAGTTGAAATAAAGAAGAAAATAAATAATTTGGAGGTGAAAGCACCGAAGAAGTATAGGTTTAAATCAATTGGCCTACAATTAGTTCTAATCTTATTTTTTAATTGCTTTTATTTTTCTCAGAAAATTTATTACTTTGTTAATAATTTTTACGGACTTGTTTTCTTTATTTGTTTGTTTTGAATTACAATAATTTTATGTTTCTTTTACCTTAAAAATTAAAATGTTATTAAAATACCCTTGAACATAAGAAAAATCTCTAGAAATTTATTTCATGGTCCTGAAAAGGACCGATTGGTGCGGTAAGTTTATTTGGTTTCCCTGAAAAGGACTGATTGTTGCTGTAAATTTTATTTATCTAATTGTTGAACATGAACATGATTTGCTACCTGCTTCTTAATTTTTTGCTATTATAATTGGACAACACCGTTAGTTACAAGAAAATTAATTTACATTTTCCCTCATTTCATTAGTGAATGCTGCTCTCTAGGTAACTTTATTATGGTTGATGGTAAGTCTAGAATACCTGATTCCAGATTACGATAACGTGGGATTATAATTTTCCTGAAATCTGAAAAATCTTACTCTCTCCTGTAGATATTAAGGGACCTGACTGCAAAAAATTCTATGGCTTAGCAGCAGAAGATTTTTTAAAGAAACATCCACAGACTCGAAAAAAATGTAGTCAAATTGTATCACACCTATCTCAATATATGATTATACAACAGTGAATGCAGGAATATCAATAGAAATTGATGTTGAATGAATGCATTGCAAAAGCAACGAATGTATGAATATTGAGAAACCACGAATGCTTTCGTTCAGTTCTCTGGTATGTACATTATCACATAAACGATTATTAATGGGCCTTTGTTTGCTTAAGTTTGTCCGTAAATATCGATAAATAGTGTTGGCCAATTTAATAACACAGGAGAAGTATACGTATTGGCGGCCTTATAACATTTGTTATTGTAATAATTAATTATGCGTAACATGCGACAAAATTATTTTGCTTTATATTACAATCCACACTTTTATACATACTTATTTATTCGATTACTCATTCTCATACAAATATATTTCCATATGGTTATATACCTAGACCTCAACGACCAACTGACCGATTTATGTCAGAAACACACACAATTCATGTGTAAAAATGAGGATGCTGCTCATTTGCGTGATGACATATTACGACAGCAACGTAACAGAACCTTGGCGAATTATTTATTCAATAGAAATGAATGAAGTGCTTTTTCTTTTATTGTGATGTATTTCGTTTCTTTATTTATTTATTGCTTTTTCTAATTTACAATGGATACATTTAAAATGCATTTCATTATCTAACATTTTTAAATACAAGACGTTGTTATTTTAAATAATTTGGATTTCATAATTCGCATAAAAAATTTAATATGCACAAGTTTATTGAGGAATCTTTCTGATTTCTCAGACATCTATGTTAACTTCTGACAAATCAGAATTTTATTTCTTTTTTGAAAAATTGTAGGAGTCATCCAATTTGTTTGTTTTACGGAAAATTTAAATCTCCCACACTTCCTTGATTTAAATTTATACGGTAGGCATACCACCAATTCGTTGCTCAATCCAATCCATTTTATACTTTTTATGTGATTTTGTCAAATTCATCTTCTACCCAAGGACTAAAATGTTTAGAGAGCGCGAGACGTGAAGAGGAATGAACGAAAAAAAGTTCACAAAGTTTTTATTTGTTATGTTCTTAAGAAATTATGTAACTTTTTGTGAAGAAAGCGAATTTTAAACCGTCCGTAATGGTGAAACACAAATGACTGAAAACACAAAATCATTTTCACTTCAATACAGTCAAAGAATGTTAAAGCTTTTGCTACTCGCGGCGTGGAGAGAGCTGGTGAATTTCATTTTCTGTATGTGATATGGTGAATTTTTTATGGTTAAATGAAAGGTTATGGTATACTTTTAAATGTGTATGACTTTGATAAGGAAAATTTAGGAAGTGCCATCATAGCTGTCATAAAAATTTTTTAAATAAAACATATAAGTATACACGTATACACATATATAATAATATTTGTGCTGGCACCGGTAAACATAAAACGTTAATATCGTCAACAGTTGTGATAAGATCCCATTGAAGAATCTAGAGAAGAAGTCATGTTTTATAATGTATGCTCCTGGCAATTTTTTTAACGCTTTCATGTCACATTTTTGCTTCAATGCTTTTTTAAATATGCAGATAATAAGAAGTGTAAACATATTTTGAGATAGGTTTTGTTCGCTTATCATCATTATCATATAATTTGCAGTAACAAATAAAAAAATGTTTCTTCAGTTGTCATTTATTCAGTCTGTTTTACAAAACTTCGTGGACGGTGATTTAATAACACTAGCAAATAATAAAATTGCTTTGTAAGATGGGTTTTTTGTTCGCGGACGTACCGTGCACATTTTATCACCGTTATAACGCTATACCAAGAGGACTATTCCCTGTATGGTTGATAAATTCTAGTCCACTGGTTCAGTATACGATCGAACAACACCCGTACGTCGAGGAATTGTAACATACGTCTTATACATAGACGCTATCCATGAAAGTGTGCAATACAATCCAATGTAGTCGATTTTGCCTCGCTCATTAGAACCCGAACATAGATAGACTACAACGGCGTGTGTTCGCTGAATGTGATCAGGAGCATTACCCAACTGACTCTAATTGTCATCGAGACTCCATCTTCAGCGATTCGACCCATTTGTGGATGGTACCTGAATCAACAAAATTGTCGAGTTTGTCAAGTTCCAACTGAAATTCAGTAACGTTTAATACATTGTAAAAAGTGACTGTCGTCGTCATAGATCCATATATCTCTAAGAAATATCACGGTCAACTTGGAGCACTATAGGCCAATGATTACCAGCTTCTTTTGGCCTGAATTAGATAATGTGGACACCAACGACGGTTGTTTTAAACACGATAGCTCTATGTACCATGCTGCCTTGGATATTCTAATCGACCGATTTTAGGGAATGTCATCCCACATGAAGTTAATCATGAAGTTGATCCGAGATCAAGCGATTTGACAATTTTGTAGGGGTTCCAAAGTTGCGGGTGTATGCGAACAGGCCGTAAACCATTTCGGTCTTCAAAACCAACATAACTATACCATCTGTCAAATTCACTATCCAGCGTCGTACAAAATTGAACATATCACATGCGCTCCACTCAGAAAAGACGTGTAGGGCATTTGGACGATGTTATGTTCCACACATAGTGGCATCAATATGTCTTTCAATTGTATAAACAATTTTATACTCATTGCGGAAGAGGTACCAGTAATAGTTTTACACCACTGGAGCAAGTTATTAATTTATTGCTCAAAAAATTATTTCACTGAGTTTTGCAAATTTTCTCTTGTTTTCTCCAAACTTCACAAACAAATGAACAACATGTGGAACAAATTTAATTATTTTTGCCCTCAATTTTCGTTATTATTTTGCATATAATGTTTGATTTTTGAATTTGTTTAGGTCGTTTCAAGCCATATAAAATTTTATTAGACTTTGACGAAACGAATTACTCCAGAATTTGAAATGATATAAAAAAATCCCTCTGTCTACTTGCAGTACAAATTTAATTTTTTAAGTCCTCATTTCTAGTCGTTATTTTATATCGTAGTGCACACCAGTTAAATTTGATAAAATGTTTACAATTCGAATCATACCTTTACATTCAAGTAAAGAAAGTAAATTTCACAATCTTTTGTTTCTGCGTTTTATTCGTTTACTGTATTTCTTTTTAATGAAAATTCAAATACAAAAGCTGTCTGTTGGTTGCCAATATGTTAATTATATTTTTATTTAAATACAATTCTCATCTCTCTTCTTTTAGTATTCCTTTAACAATCTCATCTTATCAATGCCAATAGAAACATAGTCTGTTATTTTTTTCTAACATTCAATGGTTATATCTCTGTTAATATTCTTTTGGGAAGTTTTCCTTTACTATTCGATGATGTTGTAATGGAGAAAGGTCTCAAAGGAAATGGATCCATTGTCTAAGTTTTATTCAAAATTTCACATTTGCAAGTAATTCTGTAAAGGAGGTTAGCAAAAGGATAACTCCCTTCCAGCATACATCATATACACATCGACATGTAAATTAATGTATACATACATACATATTTATACGTATTTGTGAATTAGAAAAACAAACAACTTACATGTAAAAGCACATAAGAGACGTTGAAACCAAACACAGAACAACACAAATAATTTTTTTCAAGAACAGCATTTCCATTTGTTTCATGATCATGTATAACAGAATTCCTTTACATCCTTTGAATTTTGTAAATGTTATTGTAATGAAAATTATGTTTCTTTTTTAATTTAAATTCAAACTTAAAATACAAGAATTAAATTTAAATAATGTTTAAAATACATCATATTAAGCAAAAAAAAATTTACTCAATGTATTCAAATTGATTTGCCAATCATAGTCTTTATTGGCTCTCTAATATTTTTGCAATTAATTTAAAGCATCCTGTAAAATAATTGTATTTGGAAATATCCGCTGACCATTTAGCACTGCTGCGTTCTCTGAAGTTTCTTAAAATTATAAGAAAGCTTTTCTTTTTTCCATTTATGCGGATATTAGGTCCTCTAAGAACTACATCAGCTAAAGTACTTTTTCTATCCTTAACTGGCTACCACCATGTTGGAGAAAAAAATAGCTGCTACCGCGAAAAGTATAGAAACTGTGATTATGCAAAACTCTTGGATATATTTGCAACATACTCGTATCAGCCAAGTATGCACTGAACGGTCAGAATCACGTGACAAAGTTGGATGGATCTTTTCAGAACCACTTAATCTTAGATTGTCGCTTGCACTACCTAATTACTGTAGTCATAACAGTATACCGAAAATGTGGCTATATCACAACAAATCATGTGTTAAACATGACACGGTAGCTGTAAAGACGAGGAAAAAAGAGACCACAGAAAGTATTGTGTGTCATTGCCCGGGGTTCGGGAACGTAAGGAGAAGGAAATTTTCATAAAAATCTCCGTATATCTGAGAAATATACAGTATAGGTATTTTTATCGTTACGACGACATTTTATAGGACCCAAGTAAGCTGTGCCCTTTGAGGCGGCTGCCTATTCAACCTAACCTAACTTCTATAAATCTTTTGAAATATTACTAAATCATGAAATCGTGGAAGACTATCCACCCATTTTAATAGATGTAGACAATAAGAATTTTATTCACTGGGAATTTAAAATTTCCGAAGTCGCGAAAATTGTTTCTCTAACGCGTCGCCATTACCAATTAAAAAGTAATTGAGTCACAACTGCAGAGTCACACTATAAGAAAAATCAAAATTATATTATTGTGGCACAGATAAATAAAAATCATTAGACAAACTAAAATACATTATTAGCAAACCCACCTGTTTTAAATGACGTTAATAAAGATGCAAATCTACAAGTAGATTCTAGTTCCTTTTTCAGGATGATCAACCAGTGGCGTATGCTTCCAAATCACGTACTGAGACACAGTCAAGTTATTCGCAATTAGAAAAAGAAAAAAATTAATATGAAAAATTCCACCAATATACATATTTACGGAAAAGAAATTATTGCAGAATCAGACCATGAGTCACAAGAATCAATAATTAATAAGCCGCTTCTTTTATCGCCCACAAGACTGCAGAAGATTAGATTGAGTTTGTCAACGTGTAACCCAAAGCTAATTTATAAACCCGGTTTAGAAATCTACCTGGCCAATCTATTAAGTCGAAATTACATCAATAACCCCAACATAGAGATAAGGAACGAAAACTTACATATACAAACAATATTAACTTTTTCTCTTTGAGAGAAAAATGTATACCATCGATTAAATCAAATATTAGTCGATAGAGGTCAAGGGTGGGGTAGCAGTCCCCAGCCTAATGCATTAATTGTGTTCTAAACTGATTTTGCTTTGTCTCATTTTGTTGTCATGTTACAAAATAACCCTGTCGTGTCTTGTGTACTATTCTGCTTCTTTTTTGATCAATGAATAGTACCAATGAATTATTTGTTGGCGGTAACGATTTGTAGTAAGCAAGTCCATCAAATTTTAGGAGATCGAGACCTTTCTGGTCTAACAGGCACACATTTCTGCTGAATCGATCTGGTTTTGAAGCCGAAGTTGATGGTTTCCCCGGGTTTATTTTCCGTTTAGTACTCTAAAAATAAATTGGGTTTATATAGACACTTGTATATAAATGATATAAGCTTGTGCCTCTGAAGAGAAACACTTGATACAACTTAATCTAAACACACATAATTTTATTCGAATTTAGCAGCTACGCTGCTATGTCTCCTTTTGGAAATAAGCCTCTGCTTTCATATTTACGTTAATCTTTTTTGTAAATAAATAAAATAATTAAAATGAATTCTTTTACTGACAACTTGTAAGTATCACCAGCAGTAACTTATATACTACTAACATAGATTGACCCTGTTAAAAGTGTAATTTTGATATCCTCATAACTTTTGTCTAACGATGTTTTAGTCTTACGCTACCCATGTGACCGTTTTCATGAAGGACATTTATTATATACAACATATCAGGCAGTGAATACGACATTAAACATAAATCATTTCCATAATTCAGATTGTTGAGACGCTGATTCATTTAGCAATATATACTGATCGGAGCTTCGGGATTAGTTTTATATCTTACCGCGTCCAAGAAGAGTTAAAATAAAAGTGATGATAATTCACAACCTTGTCTATATTTCATTATTAATACAAAAACTTTGGTACGTTGCATTTATTTAATACTATTCTAACGACATTAAAATTTTCTTCAATTGCGATACCCAATACCAATTGCGATACTCTCATACTTGTCGAAGCCTTTTTCACGTATAGTCCGTGAGCAAATCAGTGAACACTTGTGGATGTTGTAGAGAAATTACGATCAAAAAAGGAACAAAATATGGTGTCTTTGCTGTTACTTCTAGATCACTCAAAAGTATTCGATACTGTTGGTCATGACATACTTTTTCTCAAATTGAAAAATACTTTTCATCATCAGCAGTAAAACTATTACGTACATACCTGGATAAGAGAAGTCAGATTGTTTATCATGGCAATGTAAAATCATTTAACTGCTCGGTTCGAAGAGAAGTATCACAGTGTTCAATTTTCGGCCCACTGCTGTACATAGAGTACTCACATTACCTACCTTCCAGTAATACCCACTGAGGAATTCAAATGTAATTAAAATTAAGTTCAATTCTACGTTAGCTGCTTTAAAACTGACATCAACAATTGTGCTTACATATATTGAAAGTGAAACGGGGTCTTAACAATATTTTTGTTCAACCACAAATAAATCAAAGACAATCCAAATTGGATAAATCAACCTTTTGCTAAGCCTGCTGACATCATTAGTCATTGGTGGCTCACTCATTGAATTAGTACAATATACTAAGAACTTATGTATTTTAGATTTTTCTATTTCCTTTTTATATATTTTCTTTTTTTGTAAAAATGAACTTTTTTTGTACGTTCGATCATTAAGAATTCATAATTGTTGATTAAGACTTATCTCACCATGATCGTATTTTTTACCCGACTTTCGCATCAAGTGAAATTGTTTCCGCTGCTAATAAGCACACAGCAAGAAAACATCGAGTTTTTTTATTAAATAACTGTTATTTAAACCTTTCTGTGAAACGATCGCTCTATTCTGAAATGTCATTTCCATATTTTGTGGTGAAGGTAGAAACGAATAATAAAAAAAATACGTTCGAAAACAGTTTGTAGTAAGGACAGGTATAGAGGGCAGGTAGGAGTGTCTAAAACAGGTCAATTGACCTGCGAGCATTGTTCCATGAGTTATAGGTCTGCCTAATCCTATCGGTTGCCATTTACTCGAGAAAGATTGATGGATGCTCTCTTGATAAATAAATGAAAAACTCTATTTAGAGAAATTCATAGTTGCAAAAGTTGGCCCCGGAGTTGACAGCTTGCAGTAATCACCTGCAATACCAGTTTGGCAACGGACAACCCAACTCGTATTGGGTTGCTATAAATAATACACGCATTAAAAAGTTTTTTTTTTTTTAAATAATTTCTGCACTGCAATACAAAAGCTAAATATGCAAATTGACCAATTTATATGTGTGTAATCGTTACTAAATTTCGTTTCCATAATTTTTAACGCCTATTTTTAATATTATGTAAAATGTCTGCATACTGTTTCCAATAGTCGATGTTGGAAACATTCCAAAATACATAAAATTGTTCATATAAGTAAAGTAAAATGAAAATGTAACTTGTATAACTTTGCATAACTCATAAAATATTTAAACTTAATTAATTCTCATACAGAATTTAAAGTATTTCTTACAAATGTTTAATGAAAATAATATTTTTAATTAAAGCATTGAACAACGAACTTAGAATGCTCGGAAGGATATTTAAATAAAAAAATTGAATTTTTTTTAAATTTTTAATCATTTTTTATAGAAGTATTTGGAAATGAATTCATTGCGTCAATAGAAAACAAGAAATTAAAATATTTATTCTGATTAAATATTTGACTAAACCACTTCGATAAGTCTGTTTACATATATATGAAACAGAAATATTATATGAAATTTATTATTTTTCAACATATCAATAAGTAACAATATTTTCAATATTAGTGATTGACGTTTTAACATTTTATTTACATAATTGGCCACTACATCCCCTTAGCCAAGATAACAACCTAGTTTCTCACACAACTCGAGTTTGAACCGATCAATAGTAGCAATAAATTTGACTTTCGTAGTTACGGTTATATAGGATTCTCCAACAGGTTCTTCCGGCCTGTGGCAATTAATAATGGCCGTCTTTTGAAGTCTCTCAATCTGCTTGCCCTTTATACCGTCTGTTTTTCCAAATCACCATGGATAGCCAGAGACAACTACGTGTGTGCTGCTTGAATGGTCTCTAGAACAGTTTGCAACTGGCCCCAATTTTCACCGAAAAATCATCTTCAGCAATGATGTCCATTTCTGGATGAAAAGGTACGTGAACATGAGCGATTTGAATGCATAGATTTCACGTGAGGGTGATATAAAATGAACACCGAGACCGTATAGTTTGACCCCACTACACTTTTTCTTTTGTGGTTTTCTTTAGTCACAAGTGTATGCGAGTAAGCCAAAATTCAGAGTTATGGAAAGTTGAACATTTCAAATGCACTCTACCCGGAGAAGCCGTGGCGTATACTTGAGCGATGTTATATGCCACACTTAATGGCATCAAACAAAAAACAACATTCGATGATATCTCTTTGATATCGATGATAACTTCCTTTTATTTTCGTTACAGCTAGAAAGTGTTTAGAAAACCAAGCATAGATATGTTGAGTAGGGATGAGAGCTGTAGTAATACAGGATGTTACGAGCCAAGGGATTTGGGCGAAATAGCATTGACAAGTACTTCTAAGAATATTTTTAAAATACCACGATGCAGCTGTAATAATACTAAAGATTTTGTTTTGAGATGTTTGACATCTTTCCATGTGAGAAGCCGATGTCATTGCCAATAATGTTACTGTATAGCACCACAATGATTTTATGAGTAGATTCTACGCTGTCTAATATCAAATGAATTTCTACAAATAAACTCTGTCACGCAAAGATTTTGGAGAATCTGATTATATTGTAAACATAATTAGAAGGAAAAAAGAAAAAAATGTTAGCAGATTATGTGTCCTCTAGGAACACATGTGTCGCAACATGCTTAAATTATTATTATTTTTATATTATTTTATACCTTTGCAAATTTATATAAAATAATGAAATTTAGATGGATATTAGATTTTATTGCTTTATATATACAATCATGCTGTCTTATTATATTGTGGAAGTATGGACTGCTCCTAATTCCTATAATTTGGATCAGTTTTTTTGCATCATATATGTTGATATTAATGCTACTTTAAAAGTAAAAATGGTACGAGGATGTTCTCTCAATGTGACTTTATGTTAATATACAGTGGTTTAAAGTGATTAACAAACAAGGTATACGTCTCAGTATCATCTGTCAGAGTTTCGTAAAAGCTGTCAAAACAAATCGCAATTAATAATTAAAAAAATAAAAAAAACAATGTTCCTATCTCGGTATTACCATAATTCTCGCCCAATTTCCATTCATTGTGTACAAAGAAGACTCGTCATATGTGTAAAAAGTATTTGAAGGAATTCTCAAGCTATCCATAGAAAATATTCCAACAGCGGGGTTTCATCAATGTTTTCCAGCTATGCAATCACTGACGCATTTTTTAAATGCATTTGTAGTAGGATTTTCAACCTTTTTATGCATTATTTAAATTTTTTTTCTATTTAATTGCCACTGTTTTCGAGCTCTTCGAAGTGTTGTTTGGGTAGCATGAAGTTGTCATTGAAATTGGAGATGAATCTTCATCTTATGCGGTACATAACACAATTTTTTTTCTCAGCAGTGGATGTTGTAATATATTTTACGCTTCTTCATTACTTTTACAACAACTTATTGGAATACACATCGACCGAGGTAAGTAAATTTAAAAAAAATTGTAAAATTGTCACCCACATGGTTTTGGGATCAGGAGATAAATCTGGAAAGCCTTTATTGAGAAATGTTTCAGTTGGAATATTTGTAACACAACATAATCAATAACATCAGGTTTTCCGATTCGCCCTGTAGAACTATAAGTTGGTTGCCCACTAAAAGTTATCATAACGCTCACTTTTAAAACAGGTTTAAGTAAATTTAGAGCTTTAGCAGTTAATACGCGTAAGTATGCTTGGCGTTATAGTCACCACCTTCCAGGAAACGGTGGACAAATGAATCAGACAATTTTCAGTATAGATTCTTTTCGTTTGATAATGGAATAACAGAGGTAAACCGAATAAATCACCAAGCCTAAAGAAAGCCATGAATTAATAAATTTTTTGTATCCTCCACATGCTATAATGCCTCGAGAGCTGTTAGTGGCTCTCGAATTGCATCCATTTTTCAAAACCCCTGAACTTAAAATCATTCATTTTGATGCTCGTAAAAATGTCACAAAATAATACCATTACCGCAGTATTGACGACATAAATCTCTGTGTGATGCAAATTATTGGCCAAAGTAAATATCTGGGCGTATGCTTTCTATTAATCCTTCGAAATCTAAATGTATTCTTCTTTCGAAGCAGAGAAGAAAAATTGATAATGTTAGGATACTTATCAAAGGAGATAACATTGATTTTATTCAGTCCGTTTCTAATTTGGGTATCGAATTCAATGATAGACTTGCATGGTCAAATCATATTAATTTTCTGGTGGGCAAAGTCTTCAACATGTTGCATCATGATTTTACACATTTTTTTATACGCGGTCATAACTCCATCTCTTCTATATGGTTGTGAAATTTTTGCAAATTGTTACAGTGCTGGTCAACGTAAACTTAAAGTAACATTTAACAACATTGCACGATATGTTTTCGTATCAGTTTTGAGAATTTATTGAAGTGTAAATGTCTTATTTTTTTACATAAAATTATTATTAAAGGAGCTCCTCGATGTTAAATGAGTCTCTCTTATTAAAATTACTTTAATTTGTTCATCCTTTAAGCTATTGAATGGTTTCCACCACTTTTATAACATTTTCTTAAGTTTTGTGACATACTTTGTTATAATGTGCAGGGGTATGTAGTTCAACACATATTATAGAATTGAGGATCAATTAATTGTAGCTTTTAATAAGACCAACATTGGATAAGCACTCACTGTTTGCGTTGTTACACTGTCGTGCCTTTGCGACTTAATACTTATGTACTATAACTTATATATTGGATGAAATTTATATTTTTCTGCTTAATAGAGATCGAGGGGCTGGTTCTAGATACCGAAAATTTATTAAATTTTTGCCCTTGTTTTTAAAGTCCGTAAAAATCTGATTCGTTATTTATGTTTTTTGTTTTTATTCCACTTGTGCACCCCATTTCACAGGAATTACATTTGCTAGCAGCAGTAAACAACATCGAGCTTTAAGTCGCCTATTCCAGAAAGCCACATCATCAAGCACTGTGTGGTTTGTTGTGATCTTTGACCCAGAAAATTTTTAAATACATATACATACTTACACGTGTTAAAAAGCAGACTTTATTGTATTTTTAACTTAAATATTTTAGTTTATCCCTACATGTTATTTGACAATTATGTATACAAAATTAAAAAGCATCCTACACAATTTTGCTCTTCGTAAAAATTTTCCGCAAAATACTTCCTTGAAATTGTCAGTTATGCCTGATTCAGACATTCCGATTTTACGAATTCTTAAATTTACGTTATGGTAACGCGGATATAATTCTACCATTCGTAATATATTTTGCACTCTATATCTTCACTGTCTTAACCCTATGCATTTTCAAGTTAACATAACTAGCACTATCAGAAATAAAGCCTTGAGCAAGTTCTGGAAACAATAAGAAATTCCCTCAACACGCTCGTGTTCAACTGAGGACGAAATTTGTGAAAGGTTCTATACTGAAACTACAACACGTCATGAGAATGGTAGATATATGGTACGATTGCCATTCAATAAAGGATATCACGAAAATGTCTTTCTAGAATCGTCCAAATTTGCTGCTTTGGCCAAATATTCTAGAATGGAAAAACATTGCCCAAAGATCCTGAACTTCGCGCTGAATATAATTCTGTTTGAAACGAATATCTGACTGAAGAAACTTCCGGTCATGAAATTATAGCTCAGGGCAAATACAACTCGTTTTACTTACTGCACCATGCTGTAGTACGCCTAGACCATAAAACTACACAGGTACGAGCTATATTTAACATATCTAGAAAAACAAAGTCCAGTTTTTCTCTCAACGATGTTTTGCACAAAGGCCGTACATCCCGAAGATAGATCTTATCAGGATATTCTATGTCAATCCCAACAGGATGAATAAAATATTACCAGTTAAAAACGATAACCTTTGACTTAAATTGCGCTTCTTATCTCGCCCTTCTTAAACTGGCAAATGATTCTGAGTCCCAAAATTTAAAAGCTTCATCCCTTTTATGTAAGGAAACTTATGTGGATGACATTCTTTCTGGAGGGTTTTCCTCAACTCAGCTCATACAAGCCTGAAATCCGCAGGACTGCCTCTGAAAAAGATTACTTCAAATATTTCTGAACTACTCTCCCACTTATCAAAGGAAGATCTCTTTACGACTTAGATTTTCTCCGCAAGCACGACTAAATCTCTTGGTATAAAATGGAATACTCTCACGGAAACATTAGCCTACACTTTCGCACCAGTTGAACAAACATCAAAAATAACTAACAGACAAATTCTCTCGTCTGCTGCAAAACGTTTCGATCCAGCTGGTTGGCTTGTACCTTTAATCACAAGGGCAAAAATACTCATGCAACAGCAGTGGTTAGAAGGATTAGAATGGGATGAAGATATTTCATCAGAATCTCTTCATATATGACACAATCTCGTTCAGGACCTCTCTCGCATAGAGGAAATTTGAACCCCTCGGTGGATCAAATATATGCCTGAAGATATAATTCGAATTCAGGGACTTGTTGATGCCTCCAAACTAGCGTATTGTGCGTCAGTCTATGTTAGGTGACAGACTAAAACACATAACACATTATCAAGTTTTTTACTAGCCATACAAAATAGCCTCCCACGATTGGACTTAATGGAGCCGTTTTATTGGCAAATATTTTCCACTAGGTTCTAATATCCTTGAATTTTTCTAACTCGGAAATACATTTATGGACTGACTCATCAATAGTTCTATGTTGTCTATCAAAGGTCTTGGGAGACCTATGTAGCTAACAGAATTGCTCAAATACATCGCTTAATTCCAGATGCTAAATGGCAACACGTATCTAAACAAGATGGACCACCATGGTTAAACAAATTCTAAACGAAACTCGTTAAAAATACTCGAAATCTGGGAGTACGATCGTGACCGTCATGCAAGACAGACGCATAGCGGAGATCTACATTTTTTCGGTTATAATAACAAGTGTATTTTAAATAAATTTGTTGCTGTATTCTCAAAATAAACTTCTAAAGAGAAAGAGACACTTATAAAAACTCAAGAAAAGGAAAAAACAAAAACATAAAAAAAGAGAATGAGTGAGCTTAATGCTCCTCACTCTACTTCTTGCAGTAACAAAAATAATGTAAAACAGCTGACAGCTGAAAATAAACCAAAAACGATAAATACTAGAAAAAGAATTAATAGTATAGGAGGTGGCACGATGGCAAAACACCTTACTTCGCAATTCTCGACAACGATAAAAACTGTGATAATGAATGTTTGTCACAATTTGAAAAACGCGTGCATGAACAAGAAACACCAACAACTTCGACTAAACCAGTGGAACACAACTCTGCAGCAAAAAATAATACCTCAGTCAACTATACAAGAAATGTGCCAACAAACGACGAGAATGATATAAATAGGAAAAATGAAACAAATAATAATCAAAACAAAAACAAGAAAATACCGCCAATTAATATTTTTAATGTGGATTTTTTGAAAAGTGGAATTAAAATAAAGGAATTTAAAATTACAGAGCTAGCTAATAAAGAAACCATACTATTTTTGACATCAATGACAGATTATACTAGAGTAATAGCTTATCTAGAAAAAAATTAAGGTGAAATTCTTCACATTTACTCCAAAGGAGTTAAAAACCAAAACATACTTATTAAAAGGTCTCAGTTCAGATACTGACTGAATATGTAAATTTGAAAATCTAAATCTAAAATTTATTAAAGTGAGTCAATTTGCAACTAAAAAATCTATTAAAGAAAATTATAAACTCCCCATATTTTTGGTACAAATAAGCTCCGACAGTAAAGTTAATGAACTTAGAAATATCAAGGCACTCCTCTATCATTGTATAAAATGGGAGGCTTTAAGAAAACCCGAGATCCCGCAGTGTAGGAGATGCCAGAGCTTCTTCCATAGCGCGGCAAATTATCACCTACCACATAGATGTGTGAAATGTAAAGAATCACACGATATAGGTGATTGCGCCTTGAATAATATACCTGAAAATGAAAAGGACAAACTCTTTTGTGTGCTATGTAATAAGTACGGTCACCCAGCCTCCTTAAGCTTAAAGCTTAAGATAAAAAAACAAAATCTATTCAGAGAAAGATCAAACAATCCGCCATTACTTGTTAACCCCAACATAAGTTTTGCTGATATGGTAAACAATAAACTTATGCATTTTGTAAATAACCCAAACCCTATTCAGGAAGCTTTAAATGAACTGAACAACTCGATGTTAAACTTATCCAATCAGATTATTAATTTACACAGGCAACTACAGATTCAATCTGCTGGAATAGATACAATTTTTTCCACATTAGAAATATAAACTTATGACTGAGACTTTAACCAAGACCCTTAATATTATAGAAATTAATGTAAATTCCCTAATTAGATTAAATATACGATATGACCTTTGTAATTTTATCAATAAATACATTCCTGATATAATATTATTAAACGAAACAAAACTTAACGTTAAAGACTATTTTATAATTCGCAAGGATAGAATCAACGCTATTATGGGGGGTGGTACGGCCATACTCATCAGACATTTTTTATTTTTTGTGCTTTTAATCTGTTTTTCACTGTTCAAATGAGTCGGGAACCCACAAACTTAATTTACTGGTATCTGGGAAATCTAAAAATCCACAAAGTTTCAAAAACAAGTTACAAATTCTCCAAGTCAGCGTGGATGACATGTAAAATTTTTTATGACTGTTTTTATCAATGTTTTGTTAAAGAGGTAGATTTCAACTGACAAATTTAAAACTGAAAACTTTGTTACAATTTTTGGCTTTAGGTTACTGAGTTCTTGACTAAAAAGGGGCTACCGGTAAAAGCACTTCTGTTAACAGACAATGTCCCTTCACATCCGGCTGAATCCCAATTGATTTCTGATGACAGGTTCATTTGTGCAATGTTTTTGCCACCTAAAGTTAATTCAGCCCATGGACCAGATGGTTTCAAAATAACAAAACTGTATTATAGAAACAGTCGCTTGGCATTAGTGGCTGGAAAACAAACAGAATTGCTAGACTAAGATGTTAACTATAAAAGATGCGATTAATCACAGAGGGAAAACTGCCTAAGAAAATCAAGAAGATATTCTCTACGAAACGTTTTTGGAGTGAGGGGTATTACAGCAGAAAGAAACGAAGATTTTTTCGTAGAGATTTCTTATTATTTTTATGCGATAAATCTTTTTAATTTTTTCAAGACGTAGAACACATACATTTAAGAAGAAAACTTGTTATTTACCATTTTTTTACTCAAATTCCGTCATTTTTGTCACAAAAAATACAATCCATAGAGAAAAACTTATTGATTCTATTGTGTTTTCTTCTAAATTGAATAAAACAAGAATTTCTTATTAATTTCATTGGGCTACCTAATCAATTTTTTAAAAAAGGTTTTTCTTATAGATTTCATTAGGCTTCTTAATAATTTTTTTTAAAGAGTATTCCTTATTGATTTCATTAGGTTTCAATTTGATAATGTGTACATTATCTTATTAATGTTTTAATAAGAATATCTTCTTGATTATATTAGCTGGCTTGTTAAAAAAAGTGAACAAGTGGTAAGTAAAGAAGTGGAAAAAAGTAATAAAAATATTCCTTCTTAAAAAAATCATAGTAAACTTAAATAAAAAAATTAAATTGTTTTAATTTAAAAAAAAGTGTTATAAAAAACAAATAAAATTTTGAGTAATGACCCAATTTTTAAATCCTGGGAGCTCCGTGATGAAACGTGCAACATTCTTTTAAGTGTTGGAATTACATCAAGAAACATATTAAAAAAAATGGAAATCGAAGACGTTGAAAATTTATTCAAGAAGGTGGACCAAAATTATACTGGGGAGTTGATTAAATTCAAAGCAGGACTAAGGAATGGAGAAGAAATCAATGCAAAATCATTATTAATAAATCAAATATTAAATTAGTTTCCAAGTAAATATATCAATAAAAAATCTATAATAATATCAAGCAAAATCAATGACTATTATTTATAAAAATGAAGGGATAGTCTTATAAAATGAAGAAGAAAATCTTTTTGAAAAAAAATAAAGAGGGCCTAATAAAATCAAGAAGAAAACCTTAAAAAAAAACAAAAAGAAAGCTTAATAAAATCAAGGAGAAAACCTTTTTAAAAAAATCAAGAAGACTATCTAGTAAAATCCCTAAGTTTTCTTCTTGATTTTTTCAAAAAGGTTTTCATTATAAAAATAATAAGAATCTCTTCTTGAAAAAAAAACCATAGAGAAATCTTATAAACTTTGTTCTAATTTACTATGTATTTATTAGGATCAGTTTTCTCTGTGATCTTTTGGTCTCAGCATAGAGTAGAATTTCGCAACAAATTTCAAACAATTGGAAAAGTATTTTAAATTTAGTTTCGGACAAAGGTTACCCCGATGATAGCATTCCCTTAAGTGTTTTAAGAGAGAGGATACCCCGCCCAGATATAAGAGAGAAGTAGGAAGAATTGAAATTCAGGATAATACCGACGATGAGGATGATTCGTTTATATTCCAGCCAGAAATTACAATTAAACCCAAGGAAGCTGTAGAAGTTTTTGATAAAGCTTTGATATGGGATGAAACGACGATAGATCAAAGTGACATTAGAGTGCGGAGAAACCTTAAAGAAAAAGCTCTGTTAAAGGCTAAACAAAAAACTACCCCAAAAAAATGACAGATTTTTTCCTTTAAACTTTATTGAACTTAATTATCCAACGGAAGAAATGTTCCTATTAGTTTTAGTTTATTTTTTGTTGTTTTTGTAATTAACATGAATTTTTTGTATCCTTTATTTTTTTTTTTTTTGGTATTTATCGAATGCAAAGTGAAATATATATGTATATCGCATTAAAATTAATAAAAAAAAATTAATTTAAAATAGTGTTTAGCATTTTTACTTATTAAAATATCATTTTTCATATTAAATAGGGTAATTTTTAAATTTGGGTACTCGATAACGTGAACAAATTCGAAAATGTGAACTACCTTGGTAAAAATTAGTTCACGTTATCGCGAGTTCACTGTATATAGTATCCGTGTATTATAGTTATTTTAAATCAGAATTGGATAAACTTTTCCAATCTCTAAATTTAGATAACCCTAACAACTTTTACTTAATAGGTAGGGGTCTTAATTATAAGCATTCGGATTGGGGCAATACTCAAAATAATCCAAAGGGAATCATACTTAATGAATGGCTTTTACAGCATGATATGATTTATAGGTGTAAACTCTACGCATCGACTACACCATCATACCCCCGATGAAACTCATACCTAGATATATGTCTAACAGACTCCCGACTATGTATTTATAGAGGAAATGATACAATTAATTGTTTGAATACCACTGACTATGCCAGTGATCACAATGCGATACAGATTCTCATAATGGCAATTGAGAAAGATCATCCCCTTACTTTTTTTGAAAGTCTTCCTAGTCTGCAATACAACTATAAGGCAACTAATTGGAGAAAGTTTAGTAACAATATTTCGAATGAACTTACTAATTCTGGTACTATTCCGAATGACAGAAACCTGCCGAATGAGGAAATAGATCCACATTTAGGGAAACTTGAAGAAGTTATAAAAACGTCGATAGAGAGAACAGTTCCAAAGTTCGAGCGTTCAGATTATACAACGAGATTAATTACTCCAACCATAAGAAAATTTCAGATAGAAAAATCAAAAATTGTTACAATTATAAAAAGACATAATCGTTTAGAATACTTCATGACTCCTACACAACTTCTCATGTTTAGGACTAAGTTAAAGCTAATAAGAAAACTTATCAACGATAATTTTACTACAGCTGTAAACGAGCAGTTACGTAAAAAATTTGCAAATATTCGTGGCAGTAATGTTTCTGATATATTTAAGGAAACTAAGAAACAATCTAGATTCACGGATATTGGAAACATAGATTTGATTCACATCCCCTCGGATGAACAAATTTTATTCAGAGAAGCTGAAATAAACCCAGTTGTATTAAAAAAGTTGATAATACTAACAACTTCGTAGTAGACGATTCGGAACAAATTTTAAATATAATTGGCTCCTATCTGGAGTCGGTTCACTCTCATAAAGAGATTGATCACGAAAATCATTTGCAGATAGAAGCTGAGAGATGTTTCTACAGATTTTTAGAAATAAAAACAACTCAATATTTGATGCAAATAAAAGAGCTAACGAAATGAATGATACTGATGACGACAACATGTTTTTCACAAAGGAAAGTCTTCTATACATATTTAGATATTTAAGAGGGAAATTGTTGTCGGGTTTGGACAATATCCCTAATTTAATTCTTAAACAACTTCCTGAGGTTATAATATCTGAATTTTGTACCCTCTTTAATAAGATGATAAATATTGCGTATTTCCTTCATGCATGGAAAATCGCTAAAGTGGTTGTTTTTCCTAAGAAAGGAAAATATAGTCGAAATCTAAGGAACTTCCGTGAGATAAGCCTACTTCCAAACATTAGTAAAATTTTTGAAGTAGGAGTCAACAATAATATATTAAAATTTTCTGAGAGAGCAGAATTAGTAAATAACAGACAATTTGGTTTTAAGCATGGTATAAGAAACATAGAAGGTAGTTTCATTCTCTCTTTATTTTTTAAAATTCACTATCTGACATGCTTAAGGATTTTGACGTTTTCGTTAAAATAATACTACCATATTAATTTGAAATTTCCCGCATTTTCAATTTTTTTTTAAATTAAGGAAATTCTTTAAATACTAGTCCATTTACGTGTTAAACTTGTTGGACTTAACTAATATAAATTTAGATATAAAAATTGTTAAAAGGTTTTATCTTGGACGAAATTATAAATTACACATTTTTCATAAATAATTTATTGAGAATATACAACAAAAATATAAATATGGCAACGCTACATGTATAGTTTATGAGAAAATAAAACTTCAAAAAACCTTTATTTTATGGAAAAAATTTTGATTGAAACTACCTTCTATATTTCTTATACCATGGTTTTAAGTACAAGCATTCAAAAGTTCATGCCATTCAGTTCTTACCTCTGATATCTATTGAAACCTAAACAAATCATTATGTACAGGAGCCTGCTTAGTAGATTTTGAAAAAGCATTTGATAATATATGGATTCCTGGATTAATATATAAACTAATAAAATATAAATTTCCCATGCATCTGGTGATACTCATGTCTAATATGTTAAATAACAGGTCCTTTCATGTGAGCAACAAAAATTTTATATCTACTAGAAGATTCGCAATCATAAATGTACTGCAGCAGGGAACGGTGATTTCACCGATACTATTCACCGATATATTCACGATCTATTAAATAAAATAGATAATATAATAGGATTTGCCGATGACATTATAATTTACTATTCTGACAACAATATACCTATATAGGCTAAACGTAAATCTTCAAACACATTTCAATACTTTAGAAAAGTACTCATATGATTGGAAAATTAAAATTAACACTAGCAAATGTGAAACAATACTTTTCAGACCTCCTGTGGAAAAATGCAATTACAATATAAGGAAATACTGGAAATAATTGTGTATAAAAACAAATGATAATATTTTAATTTCGAACAGGCAAACTGTTAAATATCTTGGTGTTAATCTCGATAAATTCTTATATTTTAATAAACACATTGATTCCTAAATTCAAAAGGCTAAAAAAGCATTTTTTATGTACAAAAAATTATTTTTTTCAAAATACATCTACGCAAGAGTGAAAATTATTCTATACCAGTCTTTAATATGGCCTATACTGACATATGGCTGTCAGATATGGTATAATATTTCCCCGTCATATATGGAGAAAATTCGAGTACATATTTGAAAGGAGATGTCTCCAAGCTTGCACATCATTCTATAGATCCCCTAAAAGTAATTATAAATATTATAATTCGAATAAGATGCTATACAACAGAGCAAAAATATGTAGAATTGATAATTTCATTATTAGTCTTATTAGAAATCACATAATGCGAAGCATAACTTGCACGGAAAATAACCTAATATTAGCCCCATATTACACTAATGAACAGTACATACAAAACTCCTTACTTAGGGGATACGTCCCACCATAAGCTTTTTTATACCTCGATAAACACGGATATATACAAAATGAGAATGGTGTTCCTATCTTCTACCACATATATGGAAGAGCAAGTGACAAGACTATTCTCTGCAAAGAGCTTACCGCGGAAAATCGCCGGTTTGACACAAATATTTATATGAAAGACAGAGACAAGTCAACTAGAATTAGAAATAAGTATTGGTGGCTTACCAAATAAATTTCTCTTCATCTTATCCTTGCAATACAGAAGTAACGTTTTTTAAGCATTTTTTCCGTTACAAATAGATTAAGTATACACTGTATATCATGTGTAAATGTATAGTATTATAATATAATTGAAAGATATGCTAAACTGTAAATAGTTAATGTACTGGAGATCCCCACCGGGGGACAGTGTTAACAGATATATATATATACTAAGATATCAACTATATGTTTATTAGTAGTATAAGTTTCTTAATTTTTTAGTGAAGAAACAAAAAAAAAATACTCCAAATCTCTAATGAGGTTCAGACACTGCACACATAAGTTCGGAATGATGATCATACAATTTAATTTAATATAGGCTGATTACACTATGTCAGAAAACCTATTATTCAGAGAAATATAAATCCTTGTTTGAAAATCAAGACATATCTAAAAAAAGTGCTCTCAAAACCCTAAACCATTCCTTGATGAGAATTCATTATCTCTATCTTCCCTACCATATAATGAACGCTATACCTGGCAACTCCCGATTTTGCTAGCTTTATCTGAACCATTTACATTATTTCCTGTTTCACGCTGAATGTAGTCAAATGTGTCGGATGTACAAACTGAATTCTATATCATTCCTCTCAAACCTATAGTAAAGAAAATACGACATTACAAAACTTAATAATGGTAGCATTACCCCGAGAGAGATGTATTCTTTCACCTCAATTTCAAGTCGCACGTATTGACTTGGCTGGCCCATTTGACCTTAAGATATCAGCCTTACAATATTCAAAGACTACAAAAGCATATGTTAGAGTTTTCGTTTGCTTCAGCTCGAAAGCTATTCATTTAGAACTATGCTCAGCATTCCAAGCCGCATTCTCTGGTTTCGTTTGGAGGCGTGGACTTCCGCAAAGGGTAGCAACTGACAATGGTCGAAATTTTCTCGGAGCTAGTAGCGTTCTCGAAAGCAAATTTAATATGTTTGTAAAAACAGCAGCCCAGGATATAGATGAGAAATACATAATATATGGATTTGAATGGAAATTTATTTCCCCTCATGCTCCACACATAGGTGGCTTATTGGAAGTTGCCGTAAAAAACTCCAAATTTCATTTGAAGCGAATTGCTGGTGCTCAAAAATTTACCTTTGAAGAATTTTCTAATATTCTAGCTCGCACAGAAGGAATTATGAAATCTCACCCATTATCTGCACGGTCATTTCGTATGAAGAGCCCCTCGAATGGCATTCCCAGAACAGAATTGGCAGCAATGTCTCTAATTAACAGATGGGAAAAGCTGAAAGCACTTCATCACCAATTCGGAATTCGGCGGAAAGAACATTATTTAAAGACACTCCAGAAGCGATATAAGTGGAGATTCTCAGTTGCTAATATACATGTAGGAGATCTCTTAATTGCATGAAAACACATACCCAGATCCGTATCGGAATCTGCGTACAGCAGATATTCGCACATCTTCGGGAATTATCACTAGACCTATACTTAAACTATGTCGCCTTCCAATTCTAAAAGATGAAAATTGCAATTAAAAATAAATTCTAAACCACCTTCAAATTCTAAATAGAATTCGCTTTTTTTCTCATAATAATAATATTTAATATTTTCTAATATGACTCAATTTCTTACTAATTTCAGCTTGAAAAATTTATAATTTCTTTCTTAGAACTTATCGCGGATTTATAATCACACGCCTGAACCACAAAATCAATTCGAATAGACGTCATGTAGGCATAGGTCGTTACACAAGATCCGGATAAAATCTGCCGGAATGAATGAAATATTGAAGTTTTGCCGCCAGTTCCTTAAAATGTCTGTCAGTAAAAGGCAGGAAATAGTCGATAATCATCGGTACTGCGAAAACTGCCTAGTTAGGAGCCCTAACTTGATATCCTGAACTTCTTTGGTGATGTGTAAAGGGTGCGACAAGTTCCAGCATACCGTACTCCATCCAACCCCTGAAAGGGCTAACAGAAATAAAAGTGTCCATAAAAGAGAATCAACAACAGAAACACCACAATCGACTTTGTCCGACACGCCAGATGCCAAAATTATTGTCGAAGCCATTAAGTCTTTGGTGCAAGTACTTTGCACTACACCTCCAGGTCGTCTTGTGTTTAACCCCAAGGCCGGCGTTATGTTCAAACTAGGTTTGAACACTAAAATGATTTAATAAAAAATGTTGATTTTGTTGGATGGCAACCACCTTCATTATTTAATTGTCATATTTTATGTTATCATATTTTATGTTATCATATTTTTTGTATTACTTTATTCTTCTTCTTACTTTGACATATATATAATAAAATTATTAGAGAATTACAATAGTTTTTATCTAATAATTTTTATGTTTAATAACATATACATACGCAGGTTATAATTATATTATTGTGTACAAAAATTCATCGAATAGAAGCAAAACAATGCTCGGTCGCAAACAAAAATTAGCTTCGTGTTATTTATTGTTGGTCTATAACACGCTGCTTGTAAAGCTGATACCTACTCATTTCTGAAAAAGTATTGCGTTTATTGACGTGATTACTGTTCTATATACTATATATTACTGATCACTATTACTGATGAGAGCAAAATGACGCCACACGTTTTAAGTCGCTAAATGGGAAAACTACTGATGGCCACTCCCTACACTTTTACTGCAGCTTTATTAGCAATCCAGATGAGATGCAATCTTTATATCATAGTAGTGTATTTTGTATGGCCATTGTAATATTTAAGTAAGCAAGATATTGTAATTAAATATGTAGTTCTTTATCAGTTATGACACAATAATTTTATTTGTGTTGTTAATAGTTGTGTTTCATAGTCCATGTTAAATAATCATTTTTATTATGGACACATGTATTATATTTTTGATAGGTTGCAGTCGATAGCTTGTAGCCTTGGCTGCGTTTATAACAGCAGATTCATCTTTGCTAAGTTTTCCAAGGGAGCTACATATATTCAGATAATGAAATTTTTCTGTATTCCAATAGCTGCTGGACTCTTACTACCTTATGTCGGAGGCATTCAGGGACAATTTCTGAAAGAGTGCCGATGTTGCATAAGTAGCCATAGTTTTCTTATTAAGAACCAATCAAACATACAAACAAATCAATACAAATAATATACATACACATGAATGGTATGTAAATGAATGCAGAAATTTATTTCAGATTTTTCGTTTTTTAACGTTTTTTGTAAGAGAAAAAAAAACAAATGGAATGCAAAAGAAAATACGAGATGACAGCATGTTACCATCACCATTAATGGTTACAAACCCAATAAAAGCTTTACACATATCTTCGGTAGTAGAAATGTACACTGCTTTGTGTAGTCAATACTGAACTAGAAATGCTGTTCCTTGAATGAAACTAAAAGTCAAATTAGAAGATGACAACGTGTTAAATATTTAGGGTGGCCGATATGAAACTTGAAATATAAATAAAATAGAAAAATAAATAAATTTTAATAGAATTACTTTTAATAAAGTTAGCTGCCACTGAAATTTGAACTGTCCAAAGAGCAGTAAATGGAGAGGGGTAACCCATTACTGCGTATGGATACGGTTACTCTCTTGTGTTGGAGTGTGTATAAATTATTTTGGGCTAATATCTCTTTTTTTTTGACTGATGTGTCATCTGCAATATCCAATACATCTACCATATTTGTGCTCATATACTGCTATAAACATATAAATGTGTATATGTGTGCTGTAATTGTGTTTCTAATGGATGCATGCAGTGATATTTCATCTTGTATGCCACATAAATTCGTATATTTTTGCATTCTCAGAGAATTGTGCAAATGTGTCTGCTTTCGTTATAAGCTCATACGCATAGTTGGAATGTTTTTATGTTGATACTATACATTGCCACTGTATGGCATTTCGGAATAAATTTCTTTCCGTTCGGTACAACATTCCTAAAACGTTAGATACAGTGGAGTGTGGTTTTGGTGCATCACCCATGAGAAAATTAATTTTTAGAACGTAGTTATATGTATATTCACAACCAACTATACAAACTAAATCTATTCGAATGTATTTTTACCCCTACAAATACCAAGTCATATCGTCAACGTCATATGTAATAAGTTTTATGTTCTTTAAAGGTGTTTTATTTTTTTTTTTATTGCAATTTGTTGTTTCAGCTTTCAGAGTTTCTCATCTCGCCATAATTTATTTTAAACTTGCTCTTCCTTAAAAATAGAACAGGAACCTCAAATTATCATAAAATGATCACCCGATTTTCGTGATTTGGCAATCCCGAATTACGGGATTTCTTAAAACTTGTCCCATAATTTTCGGGACTGTAAATATATGTGTGTACTTTACGAAGTAAGCGAACAAGAATTTGTTTGCAGCATTGTTTTATATTTACTATTACGTGAAATAACAGTAATGCTGTTTTTTTAAGTGCACCTTCCAATAATTAAGTGAATATTATGTATCACCCGATACCGAATTGAACGCGAACCCAACTTCCATTGTTAAAAAGTTAACCGCTGCTATCGAAGAATACAAAAGTCCAACAAAATCTGTTAATAGAGCTAATGAAGTCACCGTAGTCTAGTATGTAGTGTGTAGGCTTATTATACGAAAGGCCAGGGTACAAATCCCAGGCCAGACATCAAAACAAAGTTTCTCAAAAATCTGTCGTTCGGAGTCGACTTTAAACTGTAGGTCCCGCCACTCTTGTATAAAATTAACACACGTAACATAAGTGGTGTGAGAAGCTAGGTCATAATCCTGACTGAAGGGTTGTAATGACCAATAATGTATGTATGTATGTATGTATGTATGTATATATACGTGTATGTATGTATGTATATAATAGAGCTAATGATTTAGATATTCAACTTTCTAAAGAAGTAGTTTAGTTTGTACCAGGAGTTGGTAGAGGTGGGTAGTTACAACTTCTATATAACCTTCTTGAAACCATTTTACGCACAAATGTAGATTGCGACTGATCCTGACTGAAGGGTTGTAATGGCCAATTAAGTAAGTAAGTAGATTGCGAAAGATTCCAAATAGTCTTCGTAAAGGGTACAAATTAGCTTTTTCACTAATATATTTATGTATGTATATAAACACAAATGAATTACTTAAATTTTTATTAATTTCGCTTTTTTGTTACTTTTTGTTTTGTTTTTTGTTATGTTACGCCCATATCGCTGAGTATTTCTGGATCGGGATTCCAAAATCCCGAATTTCGGGGTTTTTAAAAAGCATGGCATTCCAAGTAAGTACGTTGTCACTTTTTACCCTGTGGAATGGTTTAAATCCTTTATTTATTTTAACTAAATTGAATTGGCAATATTGATAATGTATTATTAGGGTTTTTATTTCCAATACTTTTTCTATTTCTGGGATACAATGTGTCTACTATTGTGCTATGCAGATAGTTTTTTTTTTTTAATAAAATCTTTATTTATTTATTTATAACGTTTATTTATTACTTATAAAATGTTAAAACAAAAACAACAATTCATGATAAAGGAGCTTTTTTATACTTAAGAACAAACCTGCTTTATACTTTAGAACAAAAACGTTGATTCACTTATGGCGCTCAGTGTATATATATACATACATATATATATAATATGTATAATGAATAAAGAAAACAACTTTAAAATAAAAATTAACAAAAATAATTCAATTATTTTCTTTTTAAAAAGTTTTTAAAAGCAATTCAGGCACTTATTGTTTCATCCGATGATAATTTTTTTATTTTGGTCACGACAGAAGACGGCATATCACAAATTTTCAATATTTGCGGTCATTTTTCCACAAGCTTCGCATAAATACATTTCTTTTTTAATCGTTGAGCTCTTTGAGACTGTTATGTAAGTTAAATTTCCTCATTTAAAGTATCCTCAAAAGTTTATTTTTTATTTTGCTAATTGAATTGGCTAATATCATCATTAATTGAAACCTGAATATCAAATTCATTTTCCACATGCAGTAACGAACTAAATTATTGGCAAGGAATCTCAATTCACTTTGAGACCGATTTAAGGAAATATTTAAAACTATTTTTAAATAAATATTTTGACCAAATAGAATGAGGAATTGCCTACAAAAAACAATCAAATTAATTTTAATATTTTTATGTCATTATTTATTAATTACAAAAAAACAAAAAAAAAATATACTTGATTTCAATGAACTGCATTATTAGGGCATTTCAATAAAAATTAAAATAATACTTGATAAATAATATAAATAATAATACTTGATAAATAATAAAAAAATCAACTTTTTTGTTAGATCTGGCCCGATATTTTGCTACTCTTCAATTAGGGCCAGCTTTTCCACTCGTATATCAACCTCTTGCCGTCAATGCTCTATCGGGCTGAGGTTGGGCGATTCTATCGGGTGTGGTGTGTACGTGCGCAACATTGTACGTAACACATATAATGTGAAATTCGCCTTGCAAAGAGAGGTTTTAGTTTATCGCAATGGCGATGAGACAAAAATCCTTGCCTCCAAATTTAATCTTCAACCAGAGCACCAACAACTGCATGAAACATTTAAATTTAAATTAAGCACGTTTAATTGTATAAAACTATTGAACTTATTTTCATTTAATTTTAAGGTTTGGTATGCATTCAGTCGCCGTGATCTAGTAGGTAGTGTGTTGGCTTATGAGACGAAAAGCCAGGGTTCGATCCCCAGGCCAGACATCAAAATAAAAAAATACAAAAAATATTTCCTCGGCATCTTCCTCTCAGCAGATTTCTGGCAAAAAATCTGAGAGTAAATAAATTTGCCATGAAAAGTTTCTCAAAAATCTGTCGTTCGGAGTCGGCTTTAAACTGTAGGTTCCGCCACTCAGGTATAAAATTAACACACACAACATAAGTGGTGTCAGAAACTAGATCATAATCCTGACTGAAGGGTTGCAATGACCAATTATGTATGTATGCATTCAGTTATAAATTTTCACTGCATAAGTTCGGTACAATTTAATTGCAAAATAATGTTTAGTTTAACTATTTTCAACTTATCAAATATTTCGTCCTGTTCTATTTTATTTGGTTTTTATCAATTTGTGTCAATATTTGCTGTGCTAAATGAAAGATTGTTTCACTTTATTGAACTAAATGAAGTATTATTGATATGTACTGGTATTAAAGCATTGTCCATATAAAATCCAATGGTATAAATTAATAAGAATGTAATAAAATGTAGTTGGTTATTAAGAAATCATTTTGTTGGATATATGTATCACACTGAGGTACAAAAGCAATAGCATTAAAGGCTTCTAGTTGAGAAAAAAACAGGACTTCCAGCATAAATGTTTGGCAGTAAAATTTGTGTCTTGACTCTCACTTCATATCGGTACACCTTGTAAGAAAATATGGCACGACTTTTATTCTCTTTTATTAAACAACTATATTAATTTTTCTCCGATTTTATCAAACGAGTAAAGAATGCACTTTAAGCACTTGTTACATTTATTTTAAGTAAAATTTTGCGAAAAAATAAGGCAAAGAAGCACTTTTCCTAAATTTAGCCGATCAAAACTTATAACATATTAGTTCGAACAATATATGATGTTCGTTGAAGACATTTTTGATCGGTTCAAAAATGTTTAAGTAATCAATAAATTGTTGTGAAAATTTCAATAGAACAGTTTTTTTTATTTATTTATTATAATTAATTTCACTTAACTTACTTTCGTTATTACAACCTAATGATAGAATAAAGTTAACTTTATCAAAAATATGACAATGCCGGAGCAATGTCGATAACACTGCTCAATTAAAACAGTTTTTTTAAACACAGTGGCAACGATGGGCTCCTTTTTTGTTATATTTCCTTATTTTGTTTATATTTGAAGTTGCCACATTGAAAATAATATATCGTATAGCAAGTTCAAACATTAACTTAACTTTGAAAGTTCCAGGTAGGATGATCCTCCCTTTAATTAAATGCTCAATTCTGCCTTATTGTCCACTTATAATAATGAAAAACAATTTATCTGCCCTTCCTGTAGTTAACGGCAAGTTGTAATAATGACCCTAACAATACTATAGAAATAAATAAAAAAAGTTAAAAGATAAAAAATTATAAGAACAGTAATAATTACAAAAATCGGTCTAAAAAGTGGGAACAAATATTTAACTGATATAAAGCTAAAATAAAATCGCAAAATTTATAAAAATGGAATTAAAAGACATCTAATAACGTAAAAAAAAATTATTAAGAGAACAATTTAAATGACTCCTTTTTGAAAGAATTTGCATTGCCTAGATTTTGAATGTAATTTGATAGGGAATTCCGAAGACTTGTGTTGTGCATAAAAAACTGTCGCTGAAACAGAAGAGTCTTGAATCGTTCACTGAATAATCTTCATACCCCGGTTGGATCTAGCAAACTTAATTCGGCATAATAAAAATTTCGGCAATTTCGAGTAAATTATTTTATGAAATAGAATGAGACATTTAATTTTCAAAAGGTTATCACAATTTACACTAAATATCTGGTAAGCTAATTGAGAAATATGATCACGAACTCTTTAAGGAAGACATATCTTGCTATGTTGTCATATGCTAACTTAAGTTTACGGTTATCATCACAATCGCAGTTTTATTTTATTCGAATAAAATATTTTTTCGAATACAACAAGTTTCGTTGAGTTCTATTCGACTAAATATACAACTCGGTAGGTAGTCGGGTGTATTTTAAGTATCGCATTATGTTAGTAGTTGGAATGCTTATCGGTTCCACCTTCTGTTTTATATTTATGTCTGTCGATTACTCTGTTATTTGATGAAGATGGTGATATTAAAGGAAAGGAAACAAAAACGAAACTTAGTCAACCGTAAAATTAAAATTTTAGCAATTTTTAATCAATGTTATAGAGATTTAAAATGCAAGAATATTGAAACAAAGTATTCAAAATTTTAAAACAAGAATAAAGAAAGAAGAGATGAAAAATTGCATGTTTGATAAATATTGAACATTTGAGCTAACTTGTAGAGATTTTTTCATTCAAAGCGAATTTATTGCGTAAATTGTAATAGAGGCAATTATTGAGCTCAATATTCAATTTCAATTAATAATTGCGCAATAAATACTCAAATTGTTATAATTTTGAGTACAACTTAAAATGCAGCACTGTCATAAGTGTGTTTAGTGAGCATATTCCAATTAACCGAACATTTTTTGTTGATATTTTACAACTCGAATGTCAACAACGACAAGCAAAAAAAAAACGAAATTAAAACAAGGTTGTTGACACAACCAGCTGTTTTGCTTACCAGCTGTCAAATGAATATTATTATCAGCGTATAACCAGTATAGAAACGCAATTTTGACGTTTACCAACAAATTATGAATGGGACGGCAAATATTACCAAAAAGTATTTCTGTCCCTCTCTGATTGTAACTCTGTTTTATTTATTTAGCTTTTTTTTTAGTTTTTGGAGTGGGTTTTTTATATTGGCGAGAGTTAATAAAAAATTTAATTTTTGCGTAAAACTATTAATAAATAATAAAAACAACTAATAACAATAACAATTTTTACTTTTTCTTTTAAGAAATTAAAAAATATTGGCAACTTTCAGCAAAAAAAATTTTTTTATGAGCAGCATGTCTTATTTTGATCTTGTAATATTTAGCTTCTTAATTACCTCTTGCACCTCATTGTGACCAAAAACTACACACATTTCGATTAATAATTAAATATTTAAGAACCTATATATATATATTAAAAAATATTCCAAATTTTCCCTTTTTTAACACAAAATAAATGTTTATTTACACATTTAGTTTTTCTACTTTAACCGCCAGTTTTCACTCTGTATATCTGTTGCTTCTAACACATTTGATTCACAAAATGACAACTGAATTGCGTTTAATAGGCCATTTACACTACACCGGAATCTAGTACTTATGAGATTTCGAGCCAAATCTAGTTGATTTTAACTAGATTTCCCATAGAAAACAAAATCTACTTATTTAGTAGATTTCGGCAAAATCTACTCAAAATCTAGTAAAAATAGAAATGCTACTACACATGTAGTTTTTATTTGACTTTTTAACCTACAGAGTTGTATTTGCTAATATTTATTAATTTCAAAAACTCAATCGTAGTAGGCTTTGAAAACAAAGCTACTCCCACAAAACTTTTGTGAAAAAACTGTGTGAAAAATAGAATAATATAAACCACCACCTGTGATATAAACTTTGAATTGAAAATTTGAAGCTTGTGGAAAAAATAGAAACAAAAAATTTAATTAAAGTCTGAAGGGAAAAAGGAAAGTGAATCAATTGAATCAAGAAGAGTAAGAAGTCGGACAGGCAACAAGGAAGGAAAGTATTTTATTTTGTGTGATTTATTTGTGAATATTAAGTCTTCTAATTTTTGGTTACTTTTTTGTAGTAGTGTTCCAATGGGTAGATGCTGCCATTAAAACATTGAAGGAATGTGGAAGCTCATCTTTGCCAGCTATCAAGGAATACCTCGCCAGCACATACATATAAGGTAGATGTCCAAAAATTGGCTCCATTCATTAAGCAATATTTGAAGAGTGCTGTTACCAGTGGAAAATTAATCCAAACTAAAGGTAAGCGTGCTTCTGGTTCATTCAAATTGTTAGCTGCCGCCAAGAAGTAATAATATATGTAAATAATTATATGTAAATAATTATATGTAAATAATAACATTTTATTTATTTTTTAATTATAAAATAAAATATCTTTTTTTTAATAAAAATATATCAAAACAAAAACATTTTTCTTTTGTAAGGGGGTATGATTCGTCAACTGTGACTAATCAACTAGTCAACTGTGACTAGTCAACTATACTTGACTATAGTCAAGTGTAACCAGTTAACTAGTCAACTGTGACTCGTCAACTATACTTGACTATAGTCAAGTGTAACCAGTTAACTAGCCATTTGTGACTTCAAATAGCGCAAGAGAGAGCATGTTAGATATGTGTTTTACAGTCGAAAGAATTCATATGTTAGAAAGAGAGGCAAAATCACATGTATACGAATGTTTACATCAAGTTTTTCACATTGCCCTTAATAACTTGATGGGAAGTTGTGACTAGTTTATACGTCACACTTTACGGTCAAATAACTAGTCATTTGACTAATTATGTTCTGGTTGGGTTTGCTCTTACTATATATTTGATCGAAAAAAGGAGAAAATATTTGACACGGGTGGTCACACCATAGTCACATTAGAGACATTTTTGTTTGCAAGCAAACTATTTTATGGTCACACTAGAGCAAAGAAAAAAATGATGTTTTACTTCAAATATTTACTCAGTCTGACCAAAGCTTTACAAATATATTTCGCATATACATACAAATGGTATATAAAAAAAAACAGAAAACTAGTCACACTCTCCATCATATTTATCATGAAGGTATTGTATAAGTATACGTAAGCCATCTGTGATGTAAAAATTTGCATATATGTATTGTATGTTTGTTATCAAAAAATGAACAACATCTTATGCGTAGAGTCTGAAAAAAAAAATTGCAATAATTGTATGACAAAATTATTCCAGAAGGATTATACGACGAAGGCAACAGTAATGTTGTTTTTCTCGTCTAGAATTTTGGCTGATGTGTACCGACACACGATGCACTTCTCATGTCCTCCCAAAAAATAGTTTGGCAGTCAAAGTTAAAAAATACTTACTTACTCGTCTTTCAATAAGTGTATAATATCGCGAGCACAGTGTACTTGAAAGAGTTTTCAAGTATTTTTGACAGTGCCATATGCTACATTTTTTTTTTATTAAATTGGGTGTATTATTGTTTAAGTACATAAAGTACAATAATTGTTCAGCGTGCCCTGGTAGTCTATTGGGTAGTGTGCTAGACTATTAGCGTGAGGGTCGTGGGTTCGATTACCACCAGACTCTGGTCTGTGACACTACACCGAGCACATGGTCTCCGTTACTCCGCTCGTATATAATTAAAATATAATTTGTAATTGTATTGTAATTAATAAATAAAAAATTATTGTTCATATCACAGAAACGTGTTTTGTTGGGTAGAAAATATATGTTTAAATATGATTATGGGCGCGCCTGGTGCGTATCCTCTTCATGTTGACTTCCATAACTTCATTTGGAGTCATTTCATTACTTGACTTATGGTTAAGTTTTTTTACTTAGACTTTGAACTGTAAGTACTCGAATGATTTCGGTAATAGTATGAATATCTAGTTCGATGGTAGAGTAGGTACTTCATATAATTTTAACATCAGACAATACCAAGCTTTAATTTAAAACAGGGTTTCAAAAGCCCACTATAGTTTCAAGTCACGCATTCGTTAGTCACGAACTAATGTGGTATGTAAGTTGGTAATATTGAGCGTTAACCTGACTCGTAGTGCACTATAAAACTACCATGATTCACTTCACCTTATCGGGGGAAAAATGTGGATTTTCTAACATCCAAAATGGATTATTGAGATCAAATTCATGGTATAAGGCCAGACTATTCCTTCTAAACGACATAACACTGGATATATATCCAATAATATATTCTCGTCTCTGCAACTCCTGACGAAGTCATCGATCATATGACCAATATTAACTCGTCTTGCATGAGTGTCCAGTAATGACTGCAACAACGACGCTGAGCATGTTCCTATGGAATTTGAGTCAGACTTACTGCATCCGGAGCAGAATAGAATATCAGATACTACATTGCTAATCTTTTAGGTTCGTAATGGTATTCCTAATTGGTAAAATTCTCTGTCTGATAAATTTATCTGGTCTCATGATAAATATCTGGCTATCACATAATATGATAATATATTTCCCAGAGATTTTGTCCTCCTTAATAACCACTCGTAATAATCTTTAATTTGTAAGACGCTGGATGGTCTCGTAGGTTTATTGAGTAAGAAGATATACCTATCGACTATAGATAGATGAATTCAGTCCCACGCCATTCGGGAAGATCAACTCATTGACGAGATGTATTACACCATTTTTCCATTCCACTTTATTCGGCATCAAGTGACCAATATATGATTTGAGCTCTTGTCCACTCGTCGTTGATTACTATGGTAAAGTACACAATCCACCAATAATAACGACGCAAAGGAACTTTGTAGTTTAATCGTCTTACTGAGGAAAATACCAAATCATGCACCTGTAGGTCTAAATCAGTTAGTCCATTGTAATTTAATTAACAATGGTCTGTAGCCCAATGTGTCAACACTTTGAGTATATTTAGTTTAGTAGACAGGTTCATATTCAAAATCACACAAGGAAATGCATTTGATTACTGCACCATGCACCATACAGCCTCAGTGGTCAAACAAAGTAACGAGAATTGCATACTCAATCCACGACTAACTAACTCTGCCCAAAGAATCCTCAAATCTGATCGTAAACGATTGTGTTATAGTAGATAAATGTCATTAGAATTTCATTCATTATTTAGATGGAGGTGAAGAGCAGCCCTTTTGTGGAATTCCTACCGTGCCAGTGATTACTGAACTGCTTAGCATCAGACAGATTGTCCTATCAAGAAGTAGTTTCTAATTTTATATTGTCTTAGACACCCAATACATATTTTATTATTGCAGCTTCCCTCTATAATGTGCAAGAAGGCAACTCAGGAGCACTTAATTTCAGTGAGTCTTTCCATTGTCTTCACCAAAAAGGACGGCAGATTAGGAGTGATGTGAAAGTTGTAAGCCGTGTCTTTGTTATGCACTCCATTCCGACAAAATTATATGATAGTAAAATACTCTGAAAATTTCAAAACTATGGATTTAAGTAAATTTAGCCGTAAAAGAAAATGTTTAGCAATTCAATAAACATACGTACATTCACTTTTATATACATACCTATGTATAGAGGCTTTTAGTTTTAAGTTTTTATAGTAAAACTAGCTGTACCCTGTGCGTGTTGCTGCACCATCAACAAAAATAAATTTGAACCAAAGACTTTACACAAATATTAAATTATTTACTTATTTATTCATTACAATACAATTACAAATTATATCCTAATTATATACGAGCGAAGTAACTTAACTATGTGCTCGGTGTAGTGTCACAGACCAGAGTCTCTGGTGGGAATCGAACCCACGACCCTCACGCTAATAGTCTAGCACGCTACCCACTCACCTGCAATGAGGTAAATCTAATAATTACGAATTATATTTCTCTAACGTCAGAAACTCTTTACGCGCTGCCGTACTTGAACCTGAGAGTCTATAATTATAAGGAAATTAAATCGTACATACTACATTACATTTACCATGCATACATACTTGTACATATCGTATATGCACAATTTCATATCGTACTGTTACTGGTTACTGTCGTTTTCGTAAAAGGTTGAGTATAAACAGGGGTATCAAAAGTTACTTTTAAGACTTCAACTTTACTAAAAGTGAAAACTGCACTGCACGTAAATAAAATGAAATAGGAAAACTCAATCTAATAAAACAATACAATTCACACTTACTGTTGAAAGAAGAAATACGGTGACATTAAAAAAATACTTAAATACTTACAAAAAATAACTCTATTGTGGAGCAGACACCGGCTGCTTGAATCGTGTACCTGTAAGATAAAATCAAAAATTGAAATTAAAATGTGTCTATTAAAGATGCAAACTGAAGATTTTGCAATTTTTCCCCTGTAGACGAGTACCATATCCACTAACAACACATTATGGTCATGAAAGAAATCTTTTTCTTTTGTTTATTCGTTTGTATTCATACGCAAAAATGTTTTCTTTTTTGTTTTTTTTAAAGGACTTCAACAAGTTTTAATACTTAAACTCATACATGGAAACTTGCAAACACACAAAGACTCATACTCACTTTCAACATCATTTTTGAATAATTTCTGCAAGAGAACCTCAATAAAGCAAAACATAAAACGAGTCCTTATTTCAACGCTCCAAAAATAAAAATATGACTGGAAAATAATGAATTTTATACCGGCTGTCGTTAGATTATGTGCACTCAATTAAAAAATCCACATTTGACAGGATTATTAAATAAATGAGCCGGTTATTTTGAAAGTGGTTTAAGTCCATGTTTTCATATATTGAGATATTTATGGGTTTGAGTTTGAATTGTTTCAAAAATATTGTTAACTGGTATTAAGTCGTTTTTATGGCTTTGTGACCTTAAACATGCTAAAATATATAACGTAATACGTTTTGTAAACTTTACTAAACTTAAATCACTTTCAAAATTAATAAAATCACTTTTTTGTTTGTGAAAAAGAATAAGTCCCCTTTGTGTTCTTTGTTTAATATTATTATAAGTTAATTTTTTCACTTAAAGTTACTCCACTACGTTTATATAATTCCAATATAATAATTACAAAATACTTTAGTTTCACATTAATATTGAACAAATTATTCAAAAGAATTGTATACCTAGTGATTCCTCTAAATAGTTAATTTCTAAAAGTAAGTTCTTATTATTATTTTAAAGAAATTAAATAATAGAAATTGTAAATATTTTATTTTTGATGTAGATGAATAAAATAATATTAAAAATAATTAATTAATTTGTAAAAAAAAAATTAAAAATTAAAAAAAATATCTTAATTGAATCGCATTAGAAACGTCATTGTGCAAGTCCGACTAACGTCGAGACATTTTATGTGTATTTTTTTGAATACACTTTATAGTCTGGGTCTGCCGAATTTGAATTCCATTCAAAATGTTGATATCGAACAATACTTAGTTACTTACTTAATAGTTATTAACAACCCCTTTATCAGATTTCGACTTCCAATTTATTTAACACATCCTTACAGGCGCCTCTGATTTTCGCATGACTTCGATATTTGGTCACACCAATCGATGACAGGATTTCCTCTATTTGGTCCTCAGCTAAGTTCGTCCTCTAGACCGACTTCCGTTAATACCCGCATCAAATACATGTTTCGCCGGAGCATCGTAATCAGGGATCCGATATCCCCCGATATCCCTACTCGTCAAAATCATATACGTCGTTTAGCCCTCATTTACTGCCAGACCCATCTTAAAAAACTCCTGTTCAATAGCGCTAAACCCACATGTAACTTTTCGCTTGGTACTCGTTATGATGTCAATATCGACATAGTACACAAGAAACTGGAAATTTTTGTATCTCATTGTTGGTCACTAGTTGAATTGTCCCTCAGAATGACAATATTATATAACGTCTATAGTAATTTAAACGTCAATTTAAATTGACATTTTTAGAAGATCACAACAACGAGTTCTAAAAACAATTACTTGTGGAACAAAACATTTTTTTCGAAAATTAGAATTTCAATTTGATAAGATTTTTAAAGCCTAAAATATTTAAAAAATTTATTGAAATCTACATAATGCTGCTGAGATGAGTTGTGTAACAATGTTTAATGGTCATTAGCTTTACTCGTATCGACTTTTCAACCAAGTTCTCTGATATAGCATCATATAGGTCCTCGGTTGAATGAAAATCAAATCAAATTACAATTGATTGTATAACTTAATCAAGTTTACACCCAATCGCAATTGCACACTAATCGCTGCACAACATCCACACATAATTGGTCATTAAAACCCTTCAGTCAAGATTACGACTCAGCTTCTCACACCACTTACGCTATGTGTGAATTTTATAGATGAGTGGCGGCACTTACAGTTTAAAACCGACACCGAACAACAGATTTCTTGACAAACTTTTCGTGGCAATTTCACTTACTCCCAGAGTTTTTGCCAGAAATCTGCTGGGAGGAAGTCGTAGAAGAAATTTTTTTTTCGTATTTCATATTTCGACTTGGGGTTTAAACGGAGGCCTCACGTCTAATAAGTCTACACACTACCTACTAGACTACGGCGGGCCGCTTGAAGGAATTGTAAAAATCGTAAAATATAACATAATATAATAACATCTTGATTGGGGGAGCAGTTTCCAACTGAAATAACTGTATTGAGTCATTGAGCTCAGTCCAACGCGTCGTTTCGTAGGTGGCGGTGAAACGACACAAAGATTAGAGAACGAAAAGGAGTCGGAAATGGTGCAGTTATCCCAGTTTCCGAGAAGTTCAAGTACCTTCACTTCATACTTTTCAGGCTGTGAGGAGAGGAAGAAGTCGAGTGTATTGATGTGGTCATATTGTTATTCTAAAGTAGCGTGGATCGAATCGAACATAAAATATTATACATGATAACAAGTTTATATTAAACAAATCTCAGTAAATGTAAAAGGAACAAAAACTCAGAATAAAATACAATTCATATTACTAACATCCGCGCATAAATATTTATAGGGTTGCAAAAATTTCTAATTGACAAATCGCAAATGCGGTGACATTAGGTCTGCCTAGTTGTTGTATAAACTTTGTAACAATTAATGTTGAAATAAATGTTAGAATTTTTATTAAATTTGATGAAATTGGGCTCAAATAGTAAAATATTACATCCACACATAATTGGTCATTATAACCCTTCAGTCAGGAATATGACCTAGGTTTTCACACCACTTATGCTGTTTGCTTTAATTTTATACATAAGTGCTAGAATCTACAATTTAAAGTCGTCTCTGAAAGACGTCTCATGTCTAATAAGCCAGCACACTATCTACTAGACTACGGCAACTGTAGTAAAATATTACTTTTGTATTATCGCGGATATTAAAATTCGTGAATAGTTAATGTAAAAGCTCTTCAGTTTGGTGAAGATCTTTCTATATTTAACTATGCGAAGGTGAGTAATATGATGATAATAAGAAAAAAATTAAGTGCGTATGTATTACCTTTAAATCATTCGCTTTAACATAAATCAATGCTTTCGAAAGTGTGCGAAATTTATGAGGAAATTTTTTAATTATGATTAAAAAAATGGAATCCCCCAATTAAGAAAATGCAATCCCTATTGGCATTCCTTGGTTATTCACATATTTTTATGTGTGAGTTTTAATATTGTGTGTGCATTCAAAAGGTATTACGAGAATAAACGTTCGCTGCTTCATGTTGTAGAGAAGCTTTTCATATTATTTTCTTTAATTCTACATCCAATGCAATTTTACGGGGTAAAACTTGTGGTTTTAAAGAGGACATTGCCGCAACAAATATAACCAATTGGGGGTATATATGAGAATGTACATGTATAGTATCGTATCGTATATATTTCCATGTTATGATAGCAACACAAAAATGTGTCAGCAGAATATAGCGGATACACGTATAGCATTGAGGGCCATTATTACAATTTGCCGTTAAACTTGGGTTTAGTTAAAGGTATCTTTAGCTAAAGGGAACTGTAAAGTTACCTTTAACTTATTTTCGATATTACAACTTACAGATAAAATTTTTCAAAAATATGGCTGTGCCGGAGCAATGTCGATAAAACTGCTCAATTATACAAGTTTTTTAACGCAGTGGCAACCGCGGGCTTTGTTTTGTTGCTGTATATGCTCATTTTGTTTAAATTTGAAGTTGCCATAATGAAAACAATATATAATATGGCAACTTCAAACATAAAGTGACCTTTAAATATTAAAGGTAGGATGATCCTCCCTTTAACTTAACGATCACTTCTATCTTATTGGGTACTCATAATAATGGAAAATAATTTATCTGCCCGTTAAAATCCCCTCTTTAGTTAACGACAAGTTGTAATAATGGCCCTGAGTGTAGTACGTGTAGAAAAAATATTAACAGTTATGTCTTACTAATTAGCAGAATTATTGAAACGACAAAACTTTGCTAGTCACTGTATTTTTATTTTGTTATGGTCGCGGTATATTTCTAGACGAAGTACAAAAGCCATTTAATGTCAGTAGAGGGATTACAATAAGTAAAGTAAAATGAAATTCCAAAATTCCAGTTCCAAAAGGTAGGCCGACTAAAACGACTTATAATAGCCGGTACAAAGGTACAAAGGCCGAAATGCATACCAGATTGATAGAGAGCTTCCAACAGTGAGTTACCGATATCAATACCTACGAGTTTGGAGATGTGGAGGAAAATTAGCTTTGCACCAGATTTTCCGTCGATGCTGGCTGTCATAAAGAAGGAGAATAAACACGTTCATGAGATAGCTGCGGTAAATATAAAGTTAGAAAGATTTGAAGAAAAGATTAAAGCTAATATTGAAGAAGTGGTAGAAAAGGCTGTAGTAGCGAAGAATTTCAAAAGACAATGGCAGAGGAGATAAGTAAGGAATTCAAAGAAGAAAAGAAATCCGATGGCAGGGAAAAGGAAGCAGGAGGTGCTGGAAACAAAGTTGAAAGCGGTGGTGACAATATTGATTACTTTGCGGAGAGAAAAGCGTCACAGAAAGATTGACGAAATGACGATATTGGGGAACTTTCTATCTCGGGGAAAATACGGAGAAGAAAGTTCGCTGTCTTCAAAACCATCAAGGGCAACCATTGTGCTTAAATTATTCGATATATGGATTCATTGTTCCAGTCGTAAAATGACTCTATCTGTTTCTAAATTTCTATTTGGCACAGCAACTAGAAAAGACGAAGTGGTGGAACGATTTAATCCGCGAAGAATGGCAATTGGTTAACAAGACGATTAAAACAAGCATATCTATACATATATACCGGTTAGCTACGCACAATTCGCATCTGCCTAGTTTGTATTCTGCAGTAAACTTAGGTGGACTTAAAATTTTGTCTCAAACATAGACCAACAATAGGCGACAGTTTTGACTACGAGGAGCAGTGAAGTCCGAAAGACCTAAACAACGTCAACTTGTTTCGACGAGCAGCCCTCAAAAAATCAAGGGACTGTCTTCCGAATTACGGACCTACAGTAATCCTCCATATAAAGTAGTCAGAAGATTAAATGATGTGGTGTAAGTTTAAGGGCGTTATAACCCGATATTTAAAATAAAGCCGCATGCGTCGGGGAAGTGTCATTTTATGGGGATGGCAATAACGTGCCTATTCCGGGCGACTATGCTTAAAGGGCGATGCTGTTACGAAGAATAAAATCGAACTAAATAAAAATGTGTAAACAAGACACCAACGCAGACAAAAACCGAATGCACACATAGTACGGTATACAGAATTACACATAGAAATAAATTGGAAATTTTGTAATAGACCGTGGGATAAGTACAGGCAAATACAGCGAAGAACAGTGCTGTCAGTTAGCCAGTGGTAAGGCGTGAGATTGTGATTAATTATCTAGAGTTGTATTAAAAATGCGGTGATACTAAACTCCGAAAAGATTGATCGTTGTTAATACTGGTCATGAATAAAATTGATAGCGTACTACTAGCAGCAGAAGTTTTGGTATTTAGATAAATAAAGGATGTACATATTAAATAAAGAAACAAATAACGACCTGAAGTAAATTATTTTTTATTATAATTGCAATCATCGAATCCATTCTTCCTAAAATTAATACTAAATTTAATTACTTATTTTACTAATACTTAAACAACTATTTTATTCAAAAGCACTGTTTGATACATTATTAACCCATTCATCAAACATAAATTCATACAATACTTTAGTTGTCAAATGAAAAGGAAAAATACAATTTATTACTAATTAGCAGTCACAATCTGCAAATATATAACATATGTATTTACTCCCAGATGGAGTCATTTTTCGTTGCTTATATAAACAGAGCTGTCTCGTAATGAAAGAATGTTTGCCAGTGAAATAAGTTGCGTAGGATGCAGTTAAAACATGTACCACTAAAGTATGCCCTTCAGAAATTTTAAAAACCTTAACTTTCTGCAACATTTACGGTAAAGAGGCATCCAGGAAATTGTGAGAAGCAAACTGGAGAGTTACCCACTATTATTATCGTCATCGGCATCACGATTTCAATGATGAGTTATGAATGGTCTTATATACACAATCATATCCTTTTATACCATTAACATGTGTGTGTTTTGTATTTCCATAATTTCTCCTCTTTTGTGGTTGTTGTTAAAGTAAATAGAATGGTTGTTTATTTGTATTGTTCTTCGAAGTACACATATGAGTGCGTATGTACATGTTAATAATTCCCGTTGCATACATTCATGGATGTTTCATATTCAGAAAATATGTGTAAAATACACACCCAAACAATCCTTGTGGGTAAAAATTTTTATGGAAGTGCTTTAGAATTCAGTTCTTTTTCTTTTGTTTTGTTTTTCTTTTTGCTGAAATTGAAGAAATTTATGAGTAATTGCTAGAAGAAAACATAGGAAAGAAATTAAAATATTCCTTCTTACAGGGGCGCAACTTAAAACGGCACAACCATTAACATTTGCACACACATTTGTTTAAGTATTTTTTATCGTCTAATAATTGTAAATTTACAGTAACACATACTTTCTGATTTTGAAACTTTTAAATAAATATAGGTTAGATTAAGTTTGACGGGTAGGATAGTGACACAATGATAAACACATTGTGATAGCCGTTTGAGATATAGACAAACTATTCTTCTAACAAAAGTGTATTTGACATCGGTTCTATCTAAGCCAAAGTAAGAGTTCGTCATCATTCGATGATATTAAAGCTGATTACTATGAACCAAAACGCGCTTTCTCGTTGTGTTTTATATTGATAATGTTTTAATTGCCAATTGTGATGAGCGCTACTCCTGATTATGCGATGATAAAATACGTGACGGTTAATTTATATTTAGGTTAAAATTAATGATTGTGAAGGTGTTCAAGATTTTTTCTAGAATGAAAGTTTTCTTGTTAATTATGTTTGACGTTTCTGTTTTAACGGTGCTGCGACTCGATTTGTGCAAACCTAAGTTCGGATGCGCGTGCTAGGTATTCAAATCCGCGCTCCTCACGATGCTGCGCACTGGCAAGATTTGACCGAGTTCGTTGGATTAAATAGGAGCGCTTTGTGTTACGGAATTTGTGGCATTTTTGTTTATTTCCAATTCTCTTTCGGGGTTACCAAATATGGGGAGTGCTCTTCCTGATTATAAAAAAATTACGTGACGGTTAATTTGTTTAATTTATTTTGACGTTGAAGTTTTATTGTAAGTAATAGAAAAGTCCTTTTTAGGAAGAGAGTTTCATATACGGATATTACGGCTAAAGAATAAAATCTGTATGTAAAGTAGTGTGCGATCCACTGGCATGTCGACCTCAGACGGATATACGATGCGAGAAAGACAAGTATTTAACAAGAAAATATGATTCTCGGGAACAAATCCGCTATTCTCCGATGGGTACTCTACCTTTCTGTACGAGCTCGAGACGCCTAAAATAGACTTTGTAACTCCGGCCCATACATTAGAGTTGTATAGGATGTAAATAATAAGAAGATCAGACGGAGTGAAGTATTTTTTGCATCGCCTTAAGAAACCGAGACATTTGAATACTTCTTTCGACACTTGCTACAGATGAGGCAAAATTTTTGCTGTGCTTGGGTGTCAATAAACAACATTGAATCTTTCATGCATTAAAATCAACTTTTTTCATTCGACGCCATTCGGAGATTGGCTGCAGGTCGGATGTGAGGGCGTCATTCATAAGTCTTTTCGCCTCCATCTCTGAAGGACACGGCCTATCATTAAAATAATATGAATGATAAATATTGCTGTCATCTGCAAAAAAGTAGATGGGATTAAAAGTTAGAGAAAGCAGATCGTTAATGAAAGTAAGAAATAGATTTGGAGATAGAACAGAACCTTGTGGTACCCTTGAGTTTAATCTGAACTTATCTAGGTGAATCATATCTATAACAACAGGGATAGTCAATGGACGGTAGTTCATTATAACGGTAGGCTCTTTGGAAAGCAAAGAGCTTTAGTTCAAAGGTACTGGTCGTAAAGAGCTTTTGGCGTCTCGTTACTGCGAAACAGATCAGATCAGATCATATCAAAAATTTTTTCTATTCGACAGTGCAGTATGAATTGAGATCTTGTATATTTCTTCTCTCGGTTATCGGATTTCTTTATTATCGTATCATGTTTCCCACTTCATTGAGATACACCCTTGTAGCTTTGTACGCCTAATCCACTATATCTACAATTTGCTCAACAGATCAGATAAGTGTACAGTCGGTCGTGAACGGACTTCGCACGTTCTTTTTCGACATGTAAAACGGTTGATTCTTTATCATGCATCTTGTTAATCTTATCATATTTCGATCAGTTTTTTTGTGCCATTATAACAGAAAACTACATAGAGAAAACGCGTTTCTTAAAAAATTGCGGTGGAATAATTTCATTGTCCGTAATCGCTAAGAAACTATCATCTCCCCTCTGTGGGGACAACCGAGTGATACATTAGACCTACGTCGTCCCCTCAGAGGGGAGAGCCGAGTATGAAGGGTTAACATTCACATTGATAGAAGCGTGATATTAAAACTCTACATAAAAGCTAAGTTGCAGTTGCTAAGTAAGCGCCAATTAATTGACTACTGCTTTGAAATTTATGCCAAAACAAAACATGTGTTGCGTTGAGTTACAGTTGCTCCGAGGTTCATTAAAAACTCGAGTATTAATAAGAAAATTATTGGAAAAAGCTTAAACTCTACTCAAATTCTTTGGCTCGAAACATCTTGAATTGCAGTTGTCACTTTCATACAGTTTAGCAATTGCATTCAAATTTAAATTCTTACGTTTGTTGTGTATATTTCTGGTGTAAAAAATTTGTTTATTTTATTAAAGTTAAGTTTGTTATGAAGAAAAATAATAAAAAAATAAATAAGTACGTGGTATGTGCGTATGTTTGCCTAACATATTTTTTTTAAATTTAAATTTTATTATGAAATTATGATGTTGTGATCTTTCATTCGGTAGTTACCTCTGCGCTCTGGTCAAGTATGTCTCTCCCTTTTTTCTATATTTTAATTACAATTGTTCATAATTTGTCTTCTTATTTTTAATTCTACAGATTGCATACGTAATTAAAAAGTCAAAACCAAACCACGATTCATTTAATAAAAAACAAAAGTAGTCTCGAACATATTGGTCTCTGGATACCATTGTTGGTCTCAAAGGATGAGTACTTGGCAGTAACCATCTATACTGCATTCAGGCGTCCTGCAGTCATGCAATTAATTCCAGTTGTTGGTTTCATGGCTTGGTTTGCATATCGTTTTTTTCATCATTTATTTTTGGCTCAATTTGACCAACGAGATGGATGCATTTTGCTTTTCATTACATATTTTTTTTTAATTTATTTGCACAAGAAAAACTAAATTTAGTTTTATTGTGCATATTTTAGAAAAAAAATTAAGTCGAGTTTTAACTCAAATGATAGATGGTCATATTAAGCACTTTGATATATCCGTGTAGAAAGAAAAAAATGTAATAACTTAGGGAAATAAAAAGCAACTCAATTGCAATTTTACAATGGAAATATTTAAGAAGGAGCAGCAACAATGTATAAAAATTATTGAAAGAAACTGAATAAAAATAAAACGGAAAAGAAGTAGAAAAAAGAGTATCACGGAAATGAGATAACAAACCAGACATGTAATGGGAAGTATTTGCTGGTAAAAAGACGAAGACAATAAAGTTCATTACAACAGAAGTTGAATGTCTGGAGCAAAATATTTCAAATAAAGGATTCAACAAGAAGAAAAAATATTCAGCAGGTAGAACATGGCAAATAGAACAATAAGATTATAACTGTCAAGTGAAATCAATGTCCCAAAACTGAATTCAACTTAATCAGGGGCAGGAAGTATTACAAAATTTGAAGAATAATTTGAAATATTGGTAAAAAAAAGAGTATGATGTTCGCAGTCTATAAATTATTTGTGCCGTACAAACATCGAGGTTGTTACAAAATATGGTACATTGACATTCTCTGTGCGCCAATTAACTTTTGCAACAAAAGAAAACTCAGAAAACAGAATGTACTTATTATTACGTAAGGCAATCAGACGTTTTATTGTACTCTCCTTAACCTATGTAAGTTATTCCCTCAACCTATATAGACTATCTCTCACAATGGTCTAGTCATAAACACCCATGAATTTCATTCTGAGAGGTATTAACGCTGCGTAGGTTCCAAGTATATGGTCTGGTCTGGTGATTCTTGGAAGCTACGACGACCGGTAAAATTCCAGTCACTATGCTCAGGATACTTTTCGTAGTCTGATGCATAACTCAAATATCTTCCGATTGTAGTTATCCAACAAAGCAGCTATGGCTTTGACTTTGATCTCTGAATAAATATGTACATACATCGCTTCGCTCTTTATTGTGCTTTTTACAGGTGAAACAAGAAACAACAACTGATTTGGTGCTTCTATTACTGAGTGACATATCAATGGGTTTATATTATATACCCTGGAATATGATTACAATGATTGTGTAAGAGGTTCAAAACCAAAAGATGAATTTTGAGGTTTTAAAAGCTCAAGTGAAGAACTCAGTTGACTTTATTCAATTGATTAGATATGGGAACTATTTCCTCTTTTATACAGTTTTTTAGCAGATCCGACAATTTCGAATCAGCCCCCTTAATTCTATATAGTTCTTAAAATTATTACATGTGTTTGCTTATATGTTTAATGATATACATATATTCTAACAATTGACAATATACTAGTTTGTCAGCCCAACACCAACAATGCAAACGATGCATAATTCCCACGCTAGCCAGCGGAGAATACAAAACAACAACAACATGCACATAATGTATTGACGGCTTGAGCACGTGTACAAAGCAGCGAAAGTCAATGACCAGAATTATGTCAATGGCTCACTTGCTTATGCTATTTGATATTCATTTGTTTATACATGATGTGTCGTTAATGATCATTAGTTATACAGAACATTGGCATAAACGACAGTAAGGCCGTGCTACAATTGCCTATATTACCATACAGTAGACAGCCCTAAATTCAATTCAAAATGATTACAGTGGTCACTTAAGTTAAAACAGATGATAATATAATGTTTTTTTATTACACTTACATTATTTGGTTGATTTTAAACTAATTTAACACTTTGACGACGTTGAAACGAAATATTTCATTCTCATTAGGCAGTTTTTTTTGATAATCGGGAACAATCTAAAACGATTAGAATAATGTAGCATGATTTTACAGTCGTCAATGCTAACGCAACATTTCATGTTCAAGTCAAAAGAATATCCAATTGCATATGAGCAGCGGCCACTTGACTCAATATTGCTGACTGTCGCTGCAGCGCATAACACCACAATAGGTAGGCGAACATGTGATGATCATTTGATACTTTGTTGTCGGCTCGCTGACTACATTGCATTGTATATTGTATGCACAATGCATGTTGCTGTTGTGTTTCATTTCTGTGATCGTGTGTGGCTCTCTTCACACTTTCCTGTATAGGGACAATGAACGCGTGTCGAATTGCACCCACTTGTCCCGTAATAAATACACACAAACCAATATAATATTATTTAACATAGAATATACGTACAAACAAATGTCAAATCAGCCAAAATTTAGTATAAAAGAAGGAATATTTTCGCTCAAAGAACAATTATTAAATAAACGTCAAACAGTGCGTATCAATCCGCACTAAAAAGAACCAAACAATCTAATAATTTTATTTATCGGTTACATGGCGAACAAACAGGAGTGCTTAAATTTAAAAAGCACCCTCTACATTTGTGACCTCCTGGCCAAGAGGCATAAAGAAGATAAAGAGACCTCAAGTGGTATAAAGGAGAGCCCACAACCTCAAGGCATGAAGGAGGGACCGCAACCTCTAAGGCAGAAAAAGCCGTCTCTGCCCAAAAAGGAAGACACTAAGCCCCGAAGAAGAACACGCCGAGGTGGCGTTCTACAAAAGTTAAGGCGGGAAAAAGGAATCCTTTTAAGGATTCTGAACGCCGACCCACCACCATCTTGTGCGGAGGTTTCCCGCATATGGACCAAAGTAAAAGAGATCGGTTTCCTGATTGACCAGGACCGCCAGCGGAGACAAGAAAAAGAAATAATAAATAAAAAAATTTAGCTCTTAAAAAAAGTGCGCCAAATCCGCACTGGTAGGGCCGTAAGCGAGATTCGCTGAAGGCAATAATAATAAAAAATAAAAATTCTTTTCAGTTGAGATTTTTGTTTTAAATTTGATTTTATTTTGTTAATCACTAAATGCTAAATAAATGACAATAAAACTTTTGAAGTTACCTTTATTACTATTAGTTTTATTCAATAAAAAGTGTCCAAAGTACAAACATGTACTCAAATGTGCTCCCCACTGTACTTATTAATAACCACTGTAATAATAATATTAAAAATTTTTTGCTTCGCATTTGTCAAATTCATATATAATAGGAGAATAAAGAATAAATATGCAAGTAGGGCAGACAATTTAGACAAAATTTAAATGGAAAAAATGGGAATTAATTGATAAAATTATTTCATCAGAGAAGGAGACCTTTAAGAAATCATATAAATGTATAAACAAAAATATTTACGTACGTCCAGAGACAGTAAGAAAACAACTAAATATAATTGTAAGCTCATTAGTATCAATAAGGGAAATAATATGTAAATATAAGGAAAAATTTACAACAATACATAAGAAGGAAACATTAGAAATAAGTAGTATGTTTATGTATGTTCTCGACCAATTTCTCCATACAAAATTTGGTGCATGCCTGCTTCTTCTTGTTCCTTTTATTTGTGTTGCTGTTCGAACGAATGATTGGACGGACAGAATAAGTGTGTGCACACGCATTAGATCAATAAGAATACTTCTTAATGTAAACAAATAAACAATTTTGGATGTGGTTTCGCTTAATTAATTTTTTTTTTGTTAGTGTGATATATTTCCGTTATGTGTGTGTGTGTGTTTTTCTTGTGAACAAATGTGGGATAACGACACATAAACAATAGCAGCGCTTTGTTATAAATAATAGCAGGGTGACTCCTTATCATTTCTTACTCTTAAACATAAGATCAATAAGAATATTATTTTTTTTAATGTAAACAAATTTTAAAACGCTGACTCAAGAATTATGCAGCTGTGTGCACGTTTACATCGTATTCCTAAATAGAAACATGATTGTGCATGTTCATTTTATTTGTATTACTTTTCAAACGAATGATTGGACGGACAGGACGTTTCCTCATCTACATCCCAGAGTATAAATAGACTTGTTTTAAGGATTTGGAAGTCATTCTTGTGCTAGAAGTTGTGTAGTGAAGTTGATAGCGAGTTGTGTTTTAAAATTTAAAATTTAAAAAAGAAAAATGGCTGGTTTTATTTGTGAATTTTGTCTTAAAGAATTCAAGTTTAATAGATCATTAAGAAGACATCACAGATTATGTCATGATGGACCATCCACATCATTTAAATGCATACTTTGCAATAAGTATTTCTCAAACCAAATGAATTATCAACAACATATTTTACAACATTCTAAGATTGGAGATGGTGGAGAAACATTTGATACAGTTAATTGTACTGACTGTAATCAACATATTCCTAAGACAAATTGGCACTATCACATTCGAACAAATGCTCATAAACGTCATTGTACTGATAAAATTCGAAATGATGATAATGGTGCTAATATTGATGATTATGAAGTAAAATGCGTTAGATCAGTGTTTAATAATCGCATCATTTCATATTCTATTGACAATAATAATGAAATGAATTAATACCTGAAAACTTTTTATCGGTAATTAAATTCAAAGTGGTTAAGCTGTTAAGTAATATGACTCAAAAACATGATAATATAAAATTCAATCTGGAGCTATTTTGCGAATACATGTTGGTTAAAGAAGAGGAGAATTTATGTTATATTGAAGTAAAATCGCATCAAACTAAAATGGTTATAATTAATCTCTCATCATCAACTACAGACGATCTCCTCAATATTTATAAAACACAATGCTGTGTTATTGTTAAAAAAATGAGTGAATTCCAGGAACGTGATAGCGGATGGACATTAATACAAATATTACGGATAGAAATTAATATAAATAAATATCAGTGTATAAAAGGTTCGCAGTATATCCCTCTACCAACCCCAATACAAAAGAAACATGCATGTATCAATGTACAAAACTATGATCAATATTGTTTCAAGTGGGCTGTTATATCAGCATTGTATCCTGTTAATAAGAGTTCTAATAGAACCACATCATATAAAATTAATAACATTAGTGATGATATTATCACGTTGAAAAATGGTGTTGCCTTAAATTTTGAATATTTGACTTTTCCGCTACCAACGAATAAAATTAAAGATTTTGAAATGAAAAATCCCGATATTAGCGTGAACGTGTTTGGGTTGAATGATAACAATGATATAGTCGGACCGTACTATTCCAGTATAAATGAAAAAGCTAAGCACGTTAATTTGTTATTACTAGAAGATGGTGAAAGATTCCATAACGTATGGATTAAAAATATTTCAAGGTAAATCAATAATAATTTTATGTTAAAAAAATGTTATTAATATAAAATTGCTTCACTTTCCATTTAATTACAGATTAATTAAAAGTCAATTAACAAAACACCGTCGACAAGTTTACATATGTAACACTTGTTTAATACATTTTCATAGTGAAACGGCGCTGATCAAACACAAAGATGAGTGCAACAAAATTGTAACCAGACTACCCTCTATAGACAATAATATCGTAAGTTTTAAAAATTTCAAAAAGCAAATGGATGTACCTTTTGTAGTCTACGCTGATTTTGAGTGTATTCTAGAGGCTATTAATGTTCAAAATTCAGCAAATGTCAAGTCAATACAAAAGCATATTCCATTTGCTTATAGTTATTACATCAAATGTTCATTTAACAGTAGTTTAGATAAATTTAACATATACAGTGGTGATGATGCACCAAAACATTTCTTCGTAAATTTAGTTAAAGATTGTAAAGATTTATATGTGAATTATTTAAGTATCGTAAAACCAATGAATCCCTTAACACCTCCTCACCAGATTAGACAGAAAGAGGATACAATTTGTCACATTTGCAAAAAAAAATTATCTCCTGTAGATCGAGTAGCTGATCATTGTCACTTAACAGGTGAATATAGAGGACCGGCACATAACAAATGTAATTTAGAGTATCAAATAGCAAAATTTATTCCTATATTCTTTCATAATCTTTCATCATATGATTGTCATTTGTTCGTTAGAGAACTTTCTTCTATTGAAGATGGTATAAATGTAATTCCCTTAAACAAAGAACTATATGTATCTATATCGAAAAAGATTAATGTAGATGAAAAAAATACTATAGAACTACGTTTTCTAGATTCTTGTCGGTTTATGCCATCAAGTTTGGAAAACTAGCGGGATATTTGTCAGATAATGATTTGTTAACAGTAAAATCAATCTATCAAACTCCCAATGAATTTAGTTTAATGAAACGTAAAGGTGTCTTTCCATATGACTATCTAGATTCAGTCAACCGCCTTGAAGAAACAGGACTACCACCCCGATCATGTTTCTTTAATAAACTTACTAATTAGTCGTGTAGTGTAGATGATTACGAACACGCTGAAAAAGTTTGGAATACATTCCAATGTAAGAAACTTTTAGATTATCTTCTATTATATTTAAAATTTGATGTCCTATTGCTTTGTGATGTATTTGAAAATTTTCGTAAGGTTTGTAAAAACATTTACAATTTAGACCCGTCAATATTTTACCACACCCGGTTTATCCTGGGATGCAATGTTGAAAACAACTGAAATTGAGTTGGAATTATTGACAGATATCAACATGTACAATTTCGTTGTGCGGGGTATTAGGGGAGGTATTGTTCAATGCAGTAAGCGACATGTGACCGCTAATAATAAATACGTTAGTGACTATGATTCAACAAAAGAATCAAATTATCTAATGTATTTAGATGTAAATAATTTATATGGTTATGCAATGTCTCAATATCTCCCCTATAAAAAATTTAAATGGCTTGACAACTATAACGATTTCACCGTAACTACTGTAGAAGAAGATTCAGAATTTGGTTATATTTTAGAAGTGGATTTGGAATATCCAACTGTATTGCACGATCACCATAGTGATTTTCCATTCTGTGCTGAAAATAAGAAAATTGAGAATATGAGACATAGAAAGTTAATAACAGACTTAAATGACAAAAAGAATTATATAATACATTACCGCAATCTTCAGCAATGCATTCAACATGGTTTAATTTTGAAGAAAATTCATAGAATACTGCAATTTAATCAATCGAATTGGTTAAAAAAATATATTGATGTAAATAACCATCATAGAACATTGGCTAAAAACACATTTGAACAAAACTTTTTCAAATTACTCAATAATGCTGTCTATGGTAAGACTATGGAAAATGTCGATAAGAGAAAAGACATCAAAATAGTAATTGGATGGGAAAATAGAAGAAAACGATTAGGAGCCAGATCACTAATTGCGAAACCAAATTTTTATAGTTGTATTGAAATTACTGAAGAAATGGTTGCCGTTGAAATGAGTAGAGTGCGAACAGAATGTAATAAACCCATTTATATTGGTTTTTCCGTTCTAGAATTATCAAAATGGAAAATGTATAATTTTCATTACGATTATATGAAGCCAAAATATCTTGATAATATTAATCTCTGTTATATGGATACCGATTCATTTATATATGATGTGAAAACAAATGATATGTATGATGATATTAGAAATGATATTCCAACACATTTCGATACATCTGCTTATTCAAAAGACAATCCATATAATTTCCCCTTGATGAATAAAAAAGTATTGGGAATGATGAAAGATGAATGTAATGGAAAAGTTATTAGGGAATTCATTGGTTTACGAGCTAAAATGTATTGCGTCAAAATAGATAGAGTAGACAAAGAAATTAAAAAAATAAAGGCGTTAAAAATAGTGTAACATCTAGACTAAGTATTAATGATTTTAGAAAATGTCTACTAGAGAAAAAGCTGTATCATGATTCCATGTATGTGTTTAGATCTAAGATTCATCAAGTATACACACAATATATAAGTAAATTAACTTTAAGTTATTTAGACGATAAGAGATTTATATGTGAAAATAATGTTGACACATACGCCTGGGGACATTACAAATTTAAATGCATATAGAGAATTTATGCAAGACGATAATGATGAAATGTTTTTAAATTTAAATTCATATGTAGAATTTATGAAGGACGATGATGATGAAATGTTTTTAAATTTAAATATATAGATTAAGTAGTTCATAAGAAATGTAACGTATAAATAATATGAATTAATATTAAATTTTTAATATTAAAATTTCGAGGATTGCGAATGGTCGAATGAAAACAGCACATGCGGTCCTGACACCTGCCCCTGTATACTTTATAAACATAGACTATATCAAGCTGAAAATGAAGCTAAAAATATAATTAATTTTTATAATCTTACTAAATGTAAAAACTGTGTTTTCAATAAATTGTAATTTTCAATAAATTCAAACGAATAAATGATATAATAAATGACAAAAAAACTTAACCACATCTGAAATCTTTGTTTAGTTAATTATTACTCTTTGTTCAGAGTACATCGTCCCGCACATACGCAACCTACTATTGACTTTTTAAAGAAGGGGAAAAATGGTTAAATCAGCTGAATTGGAAGAACTTTTAATGAAACATAGTAATCAGATTGATAAAGAGCATATAGATTTATTTATGAAACTTATAAATGAACTAAGTATATGCAACATTAGTAAAATAAGTAATCCATTTATATGTGTTAATAATATTATACATAGATCTAACTGTGAAAAAATGTACTCAGAATCTTTTGACATTTGCAGATGTTAAACATTCTATACACAATATTTGTTAACACTTAAGCTATTTAACATGTATAAGCGAATATTTAACTATTATTATATTCAATATATGTATTGTATTGTACAAAGTAACAAAATCTGAAATAAAATATACATACCTAAGAAAAAAAATCTAATTTGTTTTAATTAATCCCTTTATTCTATAATTTTATTTATTTAAAACAGTAAAACTAAAAAAAAAATCTAAATCCTTAAAACAAGTCTATTTATACTCTGGGATGTTGTAGATCAATCGGCAAATTCAATTATGTAAAAACAGATATTATACTTATGCGTGAAAAAAACCCACAGGCACAACTATACATTTCTTTCTCATCAATTTAAAAATCCTTATAACACAACAACAACAACACCACGTACAACTATATTTCTATTTCTTCACAATTATTATCTCAAAAGGACGTGCACACATTCATTCTCTCTCAGTTGAAAGGGTTGGTTACATTCCGTTTAATTGTAACATTAAGTATACTTGATATAAACATATATATACTAAGAATATTTCTTCTACATTCATTCTGTCCGTCCAATCATTCGAAAAGTAATACAAATACAATGAACGTGTACACTCATGTTTCTACTACGATGTTATTTATTATCCCAAAAAAAAATTTTACACAGGTGTTAATCTCTTTCTTATCACATTTAAAATTAAAGATCCTTCTAATTAAATATACAAAAAATAAAAAACATACAACAACTATACAGTTGTAGATCCCTTTTCTATTTTTTCAACATTGAGTATGATAATACGTGCCAGGAATTTACTATTAAAAAACGATCAATCGCATTACATGTTACGCACACACTCATTCTGTCCGTCCAACCATTCGTTTGAAAAGCAATATAAATTTTCACATTACATGTTACAAACCTATCGACTAACCGACACTACCGACTGTAGCGTAGGCATGCTCCTAAATTTGTATGCAGTAAGTGACCTAGAAACGCCATAAACATACTACTGTAATTAACGTCAGCCTTGCAATATGTCTCGTCGAACAGCACGCTAAGAAGATGATGCTAAGTTTTTTTACAATAAAGTATGCTCACTTGTTCTAGAGAAGCACCTGTTGTTGAAGTCCTGTTGCAACACCGATATTACATATTCCGTCTTATAATTGTATCTACGGTTGGCGGTTATGAACCATCCCGAAAGTCTTATGAATCTTTATGTCTTATGAATGTCTTTTGCTAGACATGCTGTCTCACTAAATTCTGAATTCTTCCCAAGCGCCGGACAATGACAGAGAAAATGTTCTGTGGTGCCTCTTCTTTGCCGTCGTTGCAGCTTTAGGTCAGTGTCACGTTAACAGTACTATGAAGTTCCTCAGATGAAATCTTGATAGGTTCAATACAATACATATGTTGTGCTGTCTGTACAAGTGGGTTCATTATCCCATCTAAGCTTTGCCTTGCAATGGAGTTTTGTGAGATTATTTTTTAATTCAGTTGTTCTCAAATGATTGCTCATCCGACTTTATTTCCTGATATGGATCCATTAATAAAAACTTAAATTAGGTTTCCTGGGAGGTACTATTGAAAGGTTGTTTTGGTATCATGTAGTCGATTGGTATATTCAGACCAACCCCACCCAAGACTTTGGCAATACCATAGCCTCTGATTTCGATCCTCTTAACGTGCCCAGTCTCATTGTCGTGCCAGCAGCCACTTGTTTCGCTAACATTACTGGTGGCAGCCAGGTTATAAAACAATGCTTTGGATGATCGCCACTATTTTCATATTACGGTCAAACCGAATTTCTCTAAAGTTAACGAACAATCCGCTGCCCCGTAGGTTTAGTAATAAAGTTGTATAACGAAAATACATTTTTAGAGTTAATACCTCAGTCAAACCCCATTATTCTTTTACAACAATAAAAAGCAATATCCACCTTAGTAGTTCTGTATTGTGTATCCAAGTTCCAGAAGTAGTCTTGAAGTATTGTAAAAATTTATACAACAAATCTTATCCAATATTAATCCAATCAATAAAAGGTTTCACAACATAAATCGAAGGCTTAATGTGGTCGCTTTTTTATAAAATAGTTTTAGAAGTTCATTTGTAGCATCGGTATTTAACATTCTTTAACTTCTAATTCAAAAATTCATTTCTACAATACGTATAAGTAATTTTACGCCGTGGTGTAGTAGGTAGTGTGTTGGCTTACTATTCGTAAAGCCCCGGTTCGTATCCCAGGTCAGACATCAAAAATGAAATATGAAAAAAAAAATATTTCTTCGGCGACTTCCTCTCAGCAGATTTCTGGCAAAAACTCTGGGAGTAAAATAAACTGGCATGAAAAAGTTTCTCAAAATTCTGTCGTTCGGAGTCGACGTTAAACTGTAGGTCCCGCCACTCACGTATAAAATTAACGCACACAACATGAGTGGTGTGAGAAGCTAGGCCGTAATCCTGACTGAAGGGTTGTAATGGCCAATTATGTATGTATGTATGAATTTACTTTTGGCATTTGAGCGTACTTTTTTTAGTTTGAAATAAAAAAAATTAAAAAAAAATATATTAACAAATATTTACGTTAAAATCTTTTTTACTTCTTGGTTGTTTGCTTAACGTGACCTTATCAAAGCTGCTAACTATTAAAATACTTTATATTTATAGGTACCAATACAAATGTTATTTGTATGTATATTGTATATAAAATACTAATGACAATGAAAGTGATTGCTCTCGGAAATTTCAAGCTTTGCACTTTCTCACAGGCACATAGTGGGAGAAAATTTTGGAATATGCTATAATATCTGATTCGCACTTTTAAAACTCACCACTTGCATATAGGAGAGCGAAATCAAAAATTTGCTGGCATACTTAACGTTTGTTGGTAAAAAATGTTAGGCGTTCTTAAAATTAAAATCCTTCTGTGGCATCAGTCACGGCAACTTCGCCATTGCGCAAGGTTCTAAAAACCCGCTTCAATAATCTGTAAGTCAATTCTAATAAAGAAATTATTGAAACAGAAGAATATAAACTAATTGTCGTATTTTTCTTCGATTTTTGTTTGTGTTGAAATTTTATTTACCATGTATATACATGGAAACATTTTCATCAAATTGAGAGAAGAACAAGCTATTTCATCTTTAGCCGAAAAAATTGTTTCATGATTAAAGTGAAATAAATAATGGAAATAAAAAATAACGACCACAATTGTTTAGTCGCTCAAAATAATTGGAACATTATTTCCAATTGCATAGCAATAAAAATAAGAATAATCTTTAATTACATATAACAAAGAGGTTTATTAGAGTTAATCTACATAAATTTTAGTTCTTTTATTTTATTCGACAGAGATTTTCAAATATTAAAGGTAAGTAAATGATGACAAATACGTTAAGCTTAATCTTTTCATCCATGTGATAATGAATTGTTGTTTTGCTTTATTGTTACTAACTAATGCCATCGCGCAAATGAGCAATATCCTCATGTTTATTCATGAGTTCTTTCGATGTCTGGCATAATTCTTTCTTTTTTCATAACACCTAAATATGTCTTGATAGTGAGTGTTTAACATGGATTGTAACAGTGATTGTATATCACAACGTAATTTCATCACATGTTCTGCATAATTAATAAGAAAAGTACCAGCAGACCGATTGCCAGTATTTGACGCACTATAGGACATTCAAATGGCCATTCATCCTTATTACCAAACAATACAAAGGAAAGGAATTTCATTTACAGTTTGTTAAGAAAATGTTTTGACGTAGCAAAAATCATCTGATTTTGGCTTTCATGTTAATTTGTTATCTTCTATGTATTAACAAAATGTTTATTTTATTAGTATTTTTTTAGACATTTTTGAAAATAGTTGTTGTAAATGATTTAGTAGTGAAAATAAAAGCTACATAATCTTCAAAACTAATTTTTATCTATATGAAGTACTGCTAGTTTCTGCTGCTCAAAAATTATTTTTATTTGTTGCCCAATTTTGACAAGTAAATACTGAGGATGAAATGGATGTTAAAATTGTGAGTCAAGAGATATATTTACTACAACTATACGATTGAAAATCGTCCACGAGGTAATATGTTATGAGTCTTACGAAGATAAGTGAATAAAAACCCAAGAAAGATACGGGTTTTCTTAAACAAATGCAAAAGCGATTATCTTTTGCGATAACCTACTATATTTCGGAGTTCGAAAGCTAAGGAAATAATGTGATTTTCTTCAACGACGCGAAAATGATGCTTTGCTACACTGACGGACTTAACAAAATATGGCAAAAGCTTTCAAAGAAATAGAAAGCCGAAATTCGTAATGGCTTGGTGTATATTCCGCATACAAGTTAAAGAAACCTGTTTTTTTGTTCTCGACTCTTCAGGTAACTCAAAACCCCAAGCCTTTCACAACTTGATGGATTATTATTTTATTGTCTGAGATATTGGCGACGAAGCCATTACGATAACTTTAAGCTCAAAATCGATGTTCTTTATGCTTCAAATAATTGGTTATGAATTTTAAAAACAAAAAATTTAGTTCTTAGGCTAATATTTAAATGCATATTAAATACATATTAAAATTATATGCTTACGAAAGCAATTTAATTCGGGTCGTCGACTTTAAAACATGTACATGCATGTATACTTGTTAGTTAGTAATTCAAAATTCGTCGTAGTCTAGTAAATATTGTGTTGTATTTTTGGAGGCCGAGGCTCAACCTCTACTCTGAGATAAATAAGTCGACAATAAACTGTATGCCCCACCACTCAAGCATTAAATTACCACACATACAATATCAGTGGTGTGTAGAGTTGGGAATTCTTGTTCAATTTACCTCAGTAATCTAGGTAGTTCATCTAGTTCAATCAATCACTTTTGGTTTTGTGACGAACTACTTATGTATAGATGAGCTGCACATCAATTACTCCTTTTTTGTTTTTGGATATAAACTGAGAGCAAACACATAGTCAGACGACTTGTAACAAATTTAATACATATTTATTTAAGAAAATATGTAGTGCTCGTATTTATTAATCATAGAATAAACTAAAACATTATGTCTTATTAGTTCAGTTTCATTTTTAAAAATAATTAAATCAACTCTAAAAGTTAATCGCTAAAAATATATGAAAAGAAAAACAAATTTTGTTTTATATTTTTACGAAAGACAAGAAAAATAGTTCAGCCTCATTTTTAAAACGTAATAAAATAAAGTATAGATTTAAAAAAAATTTAAATAATTTTAATATATTACAATTGTTAAAGTTTATAAAATTAAAGCCCCTTCTCTTGAATAAAGTTTAAGATGATTATTGTATCCGACATTTGTGTTAATAAATTACATCACACATGTTGTAAGTATAATATGACTACGGCTACATCGCTGTAATATTTTTACATCTTTACACCATTTACCTCTGTATCTCTTTGCTTACGTATGTACATATCTTCTGTATTATATTCATACAGTGATGAATCAGCAATGCTATGGTTCCGTAAGTAATTTAACACGGATGTTAAAATTCTTTCATTTTTTAAGCATTGTTTTGCTTTCGTAATAAACATTATAATTGTAGTTAATAAATCTTTAATATGCAGCACATTTGAAGTTACATGCAAAGGAGTACGACACAAGTACGGCACGCAGCCCCAAAAGGGTTATTAATTGTAATATTATATGGTAGAGCTTGTAAATTTTTTGTGAAAATTTATTCGATACACACATATCTCATTTTCTGTTTTTATTCTTTGTTTTTGGTAATATTAAGGAAGCAAAAACCTGTCTTTAAATTATGTGAATTGAGTATGTAATTCAATATTTTATTTTATGCTTTTATCGACCAAATTCTTTAAATTAAAATATATCAATAGAAAGTTATGACAATGACTTTTGACTGAATATTTCAAAATAACATGCTAAACATAGCTCATACATATTCAAAATTAGTACAGACAAGCAGTTGAATACAAACCGACGATCATCCATACCACCATATACGGTGATCCATACCACGATCATCGTTCTCAATGTGACGACAAAATTCAGTAACACAACAAGCCAAAATACCAGTGTTAACATTTTGACAGAGAACAGTGGTATAGGTATTCAAAAGGTACGATATTTCAAAGGTATCATCACATGAAATAAATATGAAGAATTCAAGGCCGTTCGGCATACACTAAGTTAAAACACTAAGCTAAAATGTAACACACGATGCTATGCAATTGCGATTCGGTGGACAAAATAATAATGACTCTTTGTATCCACTTAGTTATGGGGTCACTCGAATATATTTATAATAGGTGAGGCGAGCAGCAACGAATGCAGGATATGTGAAGAGGAGAACCACTTTGTATTACATTGGCCCATTATTTTATGGATCACATTTTATTAGACATTACTTATCTAGAAGGAATGCAATTGAGAGAATGTGTTAGGCATTTCCTTTTCATTTGCATTTTATATGGTTCGTTTCTCTCATTTGTTAGAGCAAACTGATCTACGCTATGCCTTGGCCAAAACGGCAAATGAATAGAATAGAATGTAGTAATAGACTTTGCTGATTTGGCGATCTCTGCTTCTTGAAAGAAGTATATGCATAGAAGCTTACGAAGAAAATAGTGTTACGTAAAAAAATATATTTTCTCAATTTTCTCAGATGATTTCGTACTTCTTTAATGAGTTTTATAAGTGTCAACAGCTCTTAGCTCGCTATTGCAATAAGCTTTCAAAAGTGAGGCTGCTTCTGTTCGACAAGTTCAACCACAATTTATAAAAATTTTCGCATATCCAGGGTCGATGCGAAATACACAATTTTATTACTTGAAAAAAGTGTGAGGTTTATCCCTGTGTAAAACGCGAAAGTATTATTAAGTTACAAAATTTTTTTATTGAATTATACTTAATGTTTTAAACTTCATTTATTTTTTAGATATTGACTGGCAATCAGGAATAACTTGACTTTAATTTTGAATCAGCAGCCTCAAAGTTACTTACAAAAACAAATGGTTTAATTACTGTAATGTTCTTTGCACAAAAACGCATCCGCTGTAAAGGAGACAGCATAATAAAGCTTGTGACGATTTTGTTTATGCGATGTAACGTTTCTAAATGAATGTTTTCAGCATAGTGGGAGATCAAATTATTGCAGACAGTAACTGAATCAAATGGCAATACAACAGGCAAATATATTATATATTAATGGTATCGAAATTTTGCAACTGAAAATGTAAACAAATAAATTTAAAAATATCAGTATATTCATGTGCAATAAATTGGGACTTTCTTATTATTTTTAAATTTCGTGAAAATAAGATTTCCTGCAGGGCTAATGATATGCTCAAAATTTCCGCTGCAGCCTATTCCATACGAGACAAAGTCACTACTTGTGATGATCGTCCGCTCATGCTATACACATTTATTTTATTGCGGGAAATTTTTATTTTGTTTTGATTGCATCTACGTTCTCTGGTGGGCCAAGAATATTGGGCTTTTCGTGTTTACGTGTTTTCATGTTTAGATTTATGCTTCTCCGAAGAAGGTTTTAGTATCCCCGATTTCTTGTAATACTTGATCAAACTACTGCCTTGTATAATTAAAAATTACACATTCTGTTGCCAACTGAGGTCCGCAATCGAACCAATGACTTTTTTTTATTAATTGTGGATATATGTACAATTTAAAAAAATATCTAAATAATGATGAAATACGCAGATGTTAACTATGTTCGGAGTTGAAAAAAAACCGTTCATCATATTTTTCCAATTTCAAATTAAGCGGCTTCAACCAATGCAACTACAATGCAATCCATCTGAGAAGTCACCTTACCACCTGGAAATGAAAAAAAATAACATCACTGGAACATCAGGTAGTGCCGCTATCGAGCCAGAAAAGAGGTAGGAATCAACAATCAGCAAGATTCCCCACCACTACAACAAATACTCGTAGGACGTTGTTTTTATGCTCCCAAAGGGGTACTGAAGGAAAAAACAAGTGCTGCATGGATTTACATTTGTTTTTAAAAGATATTCATGGTATTGCACTAATTCCTTTAGAGATTCTCAATTTTAAAAAATAATCGATTGGAGGTGCCGTGTACAATTGTGCCCACATAATTAGTATGATAAAATAATTTAATAATAATTTAATAAAATGATTTAAAAAAAACTGTGTTATTGAAATATCATAACTTTCCAAACTTCTTTGTCGCTTTAGCTTCATAAGTGCCGGTAAAGACATTTCATCAATTGCATCACTATTAAGTAAAAAAATTATTTTATTTTTTAACTCTAGAACAGGCTCTGCCTCCATTCAATCAGTGCATTAAAATAAGTACATCTTTTATTACACTTTTAAATTTATAATTGTGCTATAATATTAAGCGTGTATTATATCTTTGGTCTTATTTTCCTTTTTTCTTATTGCTATGCATTTTACAATTTCAATTTTAAATATGAAACTATTTTCCAATAAATGAAGCATCTGCCTAGCATTTACTGACAAGCGGATGACAATAAATTAAGCACATCATACTGTTTCTACCGGTTGTGAAAAATTCCATTTCACAACCAAAGGTGACAGGGTTTATATTGCCCCCACGCGGGATGTGTGAATTTAGAAAAACCAAAAATATGTTACTTATGCTGTGTTTCCTTACTAACGGAAATTAAAAAACAAACTTACATGCATGGAACAAATTTGATATCAAACTTTTTGTATTTTAAAATGTATTTCAGAATGATAATTACATCGACGGCATGTCATATCCATATCATACAAGAAACATAACAGAGTTGTTGATCTTACTTCATACAATTTTCAATAAAAAATAATTTTTCTATCAGAAATTGTTTGTCAGCTATGGTTACTCAATTAAAATGATTTTTTTACGTTAATAATTCATTAAATTTTGTCACTGGAAGTTGGTATGAGCATTCTAAAAAATAGAATTTGACTAAAAATGCTCACACACGCATTGTCATTATCATCGTAGATTGTGCACCCTTATAAAAGTATAGCATTTTAATACCTTTTGGCAAGTTGCTTACGAATAGCAAAGGGAGTTGAATCTATGATAGCCCACAAGTTTTGAAATGTACTATAAATTCTTCCAAAAACGACATTTATGTGGTTAGACTACGATAACCTGTTATTTAAGACAATACCCTGATTGGATGTAGATTTGACAAAGTTAAAGTCCTTTAATATTTAATTCAGATGCGTCGAATGTGTTATTGGTTTTCGAAAGTATTATATATGTATTTAGACTTAGTAGGATTGGTATATACACACAGTTACTAAATTGTACGTACGGTTAAAAAATTTCAGAAATTTTTTAACTAATCCGTTTTCGTTGAAAGTCTTTATAGTTTCCTTGATGTTAAGACGGTCTTTTGCATTGGTTAAAAAATTTCTGAAATTGAACTGAATTGTGGCCCTGCACAGGCCCACAAAGGTATGCATCCGATTTACAAATTTCACAAATTTCTGAACCAAAGCAAAAGACCCTCTTAAAATCGAAGAAAGATGTCAGACAATTATAAATATTTTCAAAAAAAAACGGATTAGTTAACAAATTTCAGAAATTTTTTAACCAAGACCGTCTTAAAATGGAGGAAAGTTGTCAGAGAATTACAAAGATTTTCAACGAAAACGGATTAGTTAAAAAATTTCTGAAATTTGTTACCCGTATGTATACTTTTGTGATGTGTACATAGGCCATTGGCTGAAGTCCACCTATCAACTTTTTGCAAATCATGATTGATAGAATCTATACAAAAATGTTTTCTACACGAGAAATAGCATAAAACTGCATGCCATCAGCTACAAATAAACATTGGCCCATAATCATAGTCAAACACTAAAGTCGGTTCTTTTTGAAAACAGCTTTAAACCTTTTACTAACTGTTTCTTAACTATAGTGGAAATTAATAATAGTTTTAAGTTGAATCAGCTTTAAGTGGGTGATTAGTATAATGTTTGAAATTTTGCATACAAATTGGTATAAATATTGTATAAGTGGCATCTCTGCACAGCTGATGCAATAAAAGCGCAAAAAAATAAACAAAACATAAATTGTTATTTTGAAAAAGAAAAGAAAAAACAATTGCATAATATTAATCCGGGGAAAATAAACTATTATCTCAATGGAAAATTTAGAAAAAGTTTGCACATAGATCTAATGTTCTTACATTTATGGAGATTTACATACTTATGTATGATTGATTTATAAATTGTCAACAGGATCAAAAGAAAAGGGAGCGAGAGACAAACAGCGAACACAATTTATAAAAAAATAATAAAATAAAATATATAATATAATAATAATATAATATATAATAAAATATTTATAACAAATTTAACACAATTCATACAACTTTTGTTTTTGATTTGTTTTGATTTTGTAACTTTTGATAAATGACAAACAGCTGATAGAGTTAAAGTGATCTTAACTTTGTTAAAAGCAACTTGAGCTTGTTTTAAGTATAAAACTGACTTTAGTGGAAAAATTAAGCTTTTTATCGTCTATAGTAGCTGAAGAGTAGATATTTTTCGATGACTATGATTATGGCCCATTAAATTTAACTAAAATCGTTATATCGATATAGAACAAAAGAAGCCGCAATGTTGATCCCTAAGGGACACCTCCGTCAACATTTAGCAAATTTGAAATGTTGCCATTTAGACAAGCTATTTGAAATCTGTTATAGAATAAGCAACACTACACTACATTGTTAATTAAAGCAGATTTTGGATACTTTTTAGTAGAAGTATATGATCAATCGTATTAAAAGCCTTGGTATGTCCTAGAAGAACTAAAAATGCTGTATGGCGAGTCGAGATTTTAATAATTTTGTTAAACTCCGCACATGCGGATTTGTTAAGAACTTTCAGTTCTAAACACTTCCACCACTTAAAGACATTATCTCGCTTATTAATTAGTTGTTTTATTTAAGTACTAAATCAAAAATGCTGTTTGGATTTCATAACTTTATTTTTACATTTTCCTTTAGCAAGGACAATTGGTTGTTTACACATTCCAGAACATAAATCTGTTTCCAAATATATATTATAATTTAATGTTGTATAATCAATTCTTCGAAAACCGCTGTAAGTGATAGACGAGTGAGTGTCCTTGTAGTCTAGTGGGTGGGTGCCCTTCTAGTCTAGTGGGTAGCGTGCTAGATAATTAGCGTGAAGATCGTGTGTTCAATTCCCACCAGAGACTCTGGTCTGTTGCACAACACCGCTTATATAGTCGAAGTCACTCAGCTCGCATATAATGAAATATAATTTGTATATATATGTATATCCCATTAAGCGCTTATAAAGGCCTTAAAGGAAATTTTATAAGCTTTCTTTTGAGCAAAAAAAAGCTAATTTTGAAAAAAAATTAAAAACAATTAATTTAAAAAAAATTTTTTAAAAATTAAAAAAATTATTTTTGGAAAGATTGAAGAAATTTTTGCTAGGATCAATAAGTGAAAAGTTACACACATTTTACAAAAACCCTGTATGACCAAAATGTCCAACTTTGACCCCCTCTAACTCCGGCAGTTCTTGACTTATAGAGAAAATTTGTGTCTGGCCTACTATCCAATAGTACTAACCTTGGTGCAAATTTCATTCAAATCGGAAAACATCGATTTTAAAAATTGGGTCACTTGACACGAAATTGCCCATATACATGTTCAATTATAATTCAAACATTAAAATATTCAAAATACAAGCATAAAAATTTAAAATAAAATGTGTAAAACATCATATTTCTAAAAGATATTTAATAAAATGCCGTTGATTATATGAACTGCGAATGTCATAAAAGAAATAAAATAAAGTCAAATACACTCACATCATTAAAACAAAAAAAAAAACAAAAAAACAAAAAACGGAACCACAAGAACACAAGCGATATAACACAACATTCCCGCTGCCTTATGAAGAAGCACATTTTGATCCCTTTGCATATACATATGTATGTACGTTTAAAAACATTTACATGCTCACAAATTATTAAACAAACAAAATTTTACTATGTTGGCTCATAGCTTACTTCAACCAGTACCTTTTAAGAATCATTCTTATTGTTCCCTGTTGTGATATGTATCTGACCTTGCTTCAGAGAACTGAATGATAGCATTCACTTTGCCTCAATATTACTGCAGTCGTTGCTTTTACAATACATTCATTCAACAATAATTTCTACAAATTCTACACAATCGCTATTTTTATTGATTGCCTTTCACATACTCTTTTTAATTATGCCGTGATATGTCAAGCAAAGAATGATCTAACAATTGGTGATTCAAATATCTACGAATACTTTGTAGAAGAATTTTACTTTTCTTTCAAACAATCGGCATGTAATCGTTGCTATTTTAGGTGTATAGGAGCGGAAATATTCCGCTGCAGAATAAAGTATTCAGAGGACATCGGGAAACTCGCGAGTTAATTCCGAGCAAAATTTGCGACATCGAAAGATGCGCTCAATAAAATCGAAAAAGCAATACAGAGAACCGGACATGGGGACATGAATTGACAGTGATGCCGCCATCAGAACACTCAACTTTTCTTATGTTGACTCGAAATTAGAATGGAAAGCTGGCTTAGGTCATGTCGGAATTCGGGACAAATAACAGAAAGAGCAGATTTCTTGGAGGATAGTTTCACGGTTCTGATGAAGGCAGAACATTGTAGGATAATATACATTTTGTTGGGTAATTATGTGTCAGACTATCGAGGAAAAGCCTGTAGGGGATCGTAGACTCCAAGAACACTTGTTTTAGAAGGGCTATGAATTCAAGCCCAATAGAGACACCGTAATGAAGACAATGAATTACAACAACACATTCTTGAAACCTGCACCGGGATAACAAATCTTCGAAGAAAACACTTGGGTGTTTATCGAGTAATAAGTAAATAGTTAAACGAACAGGATTCAAAAGTTTTACAAGGTGTTGGGAAGACATCCTATATGGATTGACTGAGGGTCGGATGATAATTCGTCAGATCGTAGTGCTCTACTACGCAACAGTAAGTTCATTGCTGCAGAAAAAACATCGATATATTTGAGATAAATCGATATATCATCGAAGCTCTCTTGCTATGCATTGCATCGAGGAATCGATGTATTTTTCCAATGTGCCTTACTACATAAGAGTTAAAACAAACTGATTGAAAACATCCGTTAAACACTGTAAAGCATGTATACAATATATTTGCATGGATTTTATGTTGTCATAGCTATTGTTTCTGTTTTACATACAATACACAGAAATTTGTTCTCCGCATATTGTATTGCTTGGCAACTGATTTGACTTTCAAACCTTTACATCATCAAAGAGAACATACGAGAAATCTGACTCAAGCAACAACATACTGACTGACTGTCTAGCAGATGTGTGAATGTGAATGGCTGACTCGTTCACAATTAACAATTCACGTTTCCGTTTTTTTTTTGTTTGTTTTATTATTTTCGTAATAACAGTGAAAATGTTTTACTGACAGGCAACTATGGCGGCGGATATAAATTTGTTGAGATAAACGGAGACCCGTATGAGCCATTCATAGTCTGAAAGTGTATATAATGCGTCAACCAATCGAAGAGTGGTCAAAAAATTTGAAGAAACTGAGTCAGTTATGGACAGAAAAATTCCTGTGCGTCGACGTTCCGGTCGGTCACCTGAAAACGAAACGATATCTCTAGTACATCAATCCAGCACCGTTTTAACAACTCTAGTCATACAAAATTCAGCTAACTGTGTTGCTTCAAACAGCAGACCCTGGAAATTTCCAGTTCGTTTTATGGGTAATGAACGCCAATTAAAGAAAGGGAATTTTCTTCTATGCAGCTCTAAATGGTTTAGTGAAAAGACAATACTCACGAATTTCTCGAGTGATTTTCGTGCTTTCGCCTTAATATTTTGAAGAATGCCGAAAATGCGTTTCGAAAAATGATTCTTCAATTTAAACCCTCTTCGATGAGATATCAGGTCATTTCGAAGTGGTAACTTTGATTATCAAAGCTCACTTGAGCACGCATAGCAACCACAGGCAAGCGCAGACCTAGTACTGTGCCTAATTTCACTAAACTAGCGAAAAATTGGTCAGCGCAGTGAGCTACCACAACTTCGGAATAAATACTGGATTGGTTTTGTAATATTCGAAGATCATTAGAGATGTAATCCTTTCTAAGGGAGATTAAGAATCTGGCAGTACACTAATGGTTCATCTTAAGATTCCTCATGTTTACTGACAGAAGTACAACTCAATATTGATACTTCAAACTAAAACTAACTATAGTTGGGACAGATATTTACAAACATCGTTTAATAATTAGTAGGTATAGCTCATGAAGGATATTACATTAGCCACCTTTTTTTTTTTTTTTTTTTTTAATTTTTATTTTAACTATCATTATTACAATTAAAATATTTAAAATATATTTACAATAATCACATTTTTCGAGATCTTACTTAAATAAGTATTGCAACAAATATAAACTAAGTTTATTGTGTAAAAATATCTATAGTTTAGTATTTACATTAATGCAGAGTTAGGAAAAAAGATAGGGAAAAACCTAGTAAAGAATTAAAGAAATTTTAAATTAATTCTTCTATCAGCTTCATCACTGAAGTTGAAGAAGAAGTTAATATTACAAATTCCTTATTATATCATAATTTGAAGCTCTATTTCGTACTTCAAATCTTTGTGTTAAATTAGATATTACTGATTCAAGCAATTCTTGTTGAAAATGTTGATGCAATCTACTTGTTGAGTATCTTCTAGGTAAATTAAAAATTATTTTCAAATTTTTATTCTGGATTATTTGCAGCTTCTTTAGATAGGTTTTGGCACACCTATTTGACCAAATTTGACATCCATAAGTCATAATGGGCCGTATGCACATTTTGTACAATAAGATTTTATTTTTATAATTCAAAGTTGATTTTCGATTCAATAATGGGAAAAGGGCTCTTCCACATTTAATTGCCTTTTCACAGGTTTTTAGAACATGATGTCTGAAAGTCAATTTTTTATCAAACTCAATTCCAAGATATTTAACGGTATCAAGAAGAGGAATTTCAGCTCCTTCTACAGATAGAGGTATTGAAGGTATCCTTTTTGGCGACTTATTAAAAGGAAATATTATTGCTTGAGTTTTATTTTCGTTTATTTTTATTTTCCATTTTTTAAAGTATTTTTGAGCATGTAAAAGACCTTTTTTCATCCTTTTGACTATGGCGTTGGAAACTTTACCTTTTGTTATAATGGCAGTATCGTCTGCGTACAGTGCAGCTGACTGATCTTTGAGTACTTCAAAGTCGGATGTATAAATTGAGTACAGAACTGGTGATAACACCGAACCCTGGGGAACTCCTGCTGGGATATTACGCTGGGAGGAGTATTCCGTATCAATATTCACTACAAAGGATCTCTCGTTCAAAAAACTTTGTACCATTTTTTGCAAATATATTGGAAAGCCAAACTTGTGGAATTTGAAAATTAGGCCGTTGTGCCATACAGAATCAAAGGCTTTTTCTACATCTAACAGCACTATTCCAGTACTTTTTCGGTCGCTTTTGTTATTTGTGATAAAGTTTACAATTCTCTTTACTTGATGCACTGTTGAATGTTCTTTTCTAAAACCAAATTGCTCTTTTTGTATTATATTATTAGTTTCGGTGTATTCATTTATTCTCTGTAGCACGATTTTTTCGAAGACTTTATCTAAGCAATTCAACAAGCTTATGGGACGATAACTTGTAGATGACTTTGCGTCCTTTCCCAGTTTTAATATTGGGACTACTTTCGCTGTTTTAAAAATTTGTGGAAAATAGCCATTTGACAAACACCAATTAAAAATTTGTGTAATTAATGTGTAAAAAGTATTAGTCATATTTTTCAATATAATGGAGTTTATTCCATCCAGTCCGGGTGCTTTCGAGTTTTTCAGTGTACCTATGAAGAATTTTACTTCTTCCACTGATGTCAAGTTTTGCTGCATGTCTTCTGTTATACCTTGGGCATTCAACCAATCTATGTGCTTTTCTACAATATTATCTACTGGCGAAGTTATATTGTATGTTGTATAGTGATAATTTTCAAAAACTTCCGAAATTATTTCAGCTTTTTCTTTATTGTTATACTTTACAACGCCATCTATTGTTAAACTGCAAACACCTTTTTTATTGCCTTTTATTGCTTTCGTCAACATCCAAAACTTTTTATTACCTTTTGGCAGCTTCTGTATAAATTGATACCAGCTGTTATTTCTATCTTTGTTTATGTTCATATTTATTAGTATGGTCAGCTGTTTTAATAAAGAAATAATTATATTTCTTTCTGGGTAATTATTTGAACGTTGAAGTTTTCGTCTAAATTTATTTCTTTGAGAAATTAAAAATAAAGTTAGACTGGAAAGCTTTCTGTGCCAGACTTGTGTGTTACCAACTGGTATCTGTTTACACGCTTCTTGTACCAGGTAAGTGATTTTTGAAAGTGTTTCTTCCACATTTGAGTTTGATAATTCAATAGCTTGTAAGTTATTTTTCCTAAACTCATTATCAAGCCATGTTCCTATATCTTTCCAATTAGCTTTACCATAGAGTGGGATTTTAATGGAATTTTCTGTTAAAGAACCAAATATTGTGCTGGTCATTGGTATATGATCTGAATTTAGAATTTCAGGATGTGTTTCTAGCTGCGAGAAGTCTAAGTTGGAATTAGTGAGAAGAAGATCAACAACTAATGGACGTGTAGGATTTGACGACTGACTAAAACGAGTGAATGAATTTGGTGAATATATGTAGTAGTGAGAGCTCATTTGATGATTGAATAGTTTATTGCCTGCCGTGTTATTTTGAAAGCAATTCCAGTTTGTATGTTGGGCATTTAAATCTCCGAATATAAAATAATCAGTTGTAGCTGTGGTTAAAATATTTATATCATTAATAAAATCATTTGTATAATTTGGACAATAAGCCGAAGTAAATCTTATTGGTCTATTATTTATGGTAACTATGATGGATACATTTTCAAATTTGACTGTTGGATATTTTGAAATACGTCTATGGGGAATGGAGTTTTTGATTGCAATCAAAACCCCCCACCATGTGTAATACGATCTTCTCTATAGACTTTAAAGTTTTTTAATTTGAATTTGTGATTAGCTTTTAGGAATGTTTCATTTATGCAAATTATGTCTATTTGTTTTTGATGTAACACAAGTTCTAGTTCTATTATCGAGGCTGGAGTCGTTATGCCCTGAGCATTCCAATGCATAACATTTAGGCTCCATATTGTTTTCCTATATAACATATCTAAGCATATTTCCAAGCACTCTCATTTTATCGTACTTGGTTTTGCATTTTTCTAATGCGTCTAAGGCTTCGAAATAAATGTCTAAAATTTGTTCGTTTGACAGATTATCATCTTGTTGCGTTCTTTGTTTAGAACCAGCAACTGAGGCATAAGAAACATTATTTTGACGTTTACCTGATAATTTTTGAGAAAATGGCACCTCGAAACTTCTTGCCTCATCCCGCATATCGTCTGATGAAATAGAACCAATGTCGTCATAACGTACTTGCCTTACTTGTCTCGTGCTGTTAGTAGTTCTTTGTCGAATCTGCAAATATTCCTTTCTTGAAGGACAGTGAGGATCGTCAGCACGGTGATTAACGTTTTTTAAATTCTTTTTAATGCAGTTGAAGCATTTATATATAACAGGACCATCTTCTGATGTTTTATTAAGTTGGCAGTTTGAGTAATCATGGGCCCCACCGCATCCTAAGCACGCTTCAGCTCTGAAGCAATTTGCAGATCCATGTCCATACATAGCACATTTAGAGCATTGAGTAGGACCTCTTGACCTACGTTGGGGACTTCTCCAGTGTACAACAATACCGTAAACATATTTAATTTTTATAACCTCTCTCTTTGTTATCTGACTTCGGTTAAACTCCAGCATGTATAATGCATCATCTGGGTTTGAGCGTTTGGTTATTATTTCTTTTGCGTTAACCAGTTCTATGTTGAATGCATCTTTAAATTCACTTTCTAAGGTTTCCAGGCTAACTTGTGGTAAACCGAACAACATAAGCTTAAAACATTTATTGTCTTTTAATGGATGAGTGAAAAATTTCATCTGTGCAATTTTTAGTTTCTTTATAGTTTCATCATATTCAGCTTTCGAGTTAGGTATTAATTTAGTTCCGATAGATATTCTTTTATATTTACAAATTTTACCAATAAGATTTATAACCTCAGTAAATTTATAACACTTATCAACAATTATTGGTGGTATCTTAACAATCTCATGGGCGACTTCACTTTCAACTCTTGAACCAACGTCATCTTCTAGGTCAGAGAGCATCTGGAACCTATTATTACAGAGCGATCTCTGTATTTTAAATCGAGGATTATTACCCCAATATTTTTTACGTTTTGAAGCCATTATTAATGAATTCTCAAAGAAATAATTAATTGAAATTTATTTTTATTGCTTTTAATTTAGAAAAATACACAGCTGATTTATTTACACGTCTGTTTTGATCGCGATGTCAAAATTGACTGACATTAGCCACCTACGATCTTTTATATACAAGCATAATATGTAGATGTCTGCAATATTCTAAAATTTATGTATGTACATATAGATATCTAAAAATTCAGAAACGAATTACTAAAAAATAAATAAATAATTAAAACACGTCTACATCTGCTATACACACTAAAGCATTCTTATTCATTTGTTGGTGCCACCACTGACATTATAAAACCAACTCAATCAATATTTCGTATTATTTAGATAAAGAACAACAAAAAAAATTAAAAGAAAACTTGTGAAGGGAAGTTTAAGATTGTGATGGTATTAATGGTGATGGTAATAACGGTGAGTGGTTGATGGCGCTTTGGGACATGTTGTAAAGCACTATTTTAAAGGCTCGTTTCCCCAACTACTAAGCAAATATTTGTGCTTGTCTGTTTTTTAGAATTTGCTTTCATTTTATCCCTTTCCTTTCCTTTTTAATGCCTTCAGATTCAATTTCATGCTCAACTTTGTGAATATTTTGATCCTGATGTACCACAGAAAATATTTTTTAGTTTCTAATGGAGGTTAGACAAAGGGTAAAGGGCCTTCGGGTGCAATTCTCTATTAATATTGATTTTGGTGGCGTTGTTGTTAATGGTTTTTGCCGCTATTTTTGTTGTACATGTTGTTATTTCCATGCTGCATCGAATTGAATTTACACAACCAAGAAATTTTTTTGAAATGCTAAAGACTTAGGCAATAAATTTAAAATTTACGAAAAACTATCGTGTATAGAGACAGTCAGATAGTAAAATTCATGAAATAGACACAAGAAAAACGACACTGACTGCTGCTAGTAACGGATATCGGTATTTCTGCCGAAATTTACATATCAAATCAAATATTTTCGATAAATTGATAATTTAAGGTCCTTAAAGTGACCGTCCGGGGAAACCGATATATTTAACAACAAATTTTTTTCTACTCCATTGCGTCAATTTTTTCAGAAAGACTTCTGTGGATAAAGTATCATTTTTAACTTAAGGTTCTGGATGCCCTGGTAGTATGCTAGACTATTAGTGTGAGCTTCTATGGTTCGATTCCTTCCAGAGATTCTGGTCTGTTACACTACACCGAGCATATGGTCCAAGTTACTCAGTTCATAGCAAATATGATATAATTTGTAAGTGTATTGTAATTAATAAATAAATAAATAATTAAACGTAAGATGTTATTGCTTGAGACCGCTGATATATGTCTTTGTTTTAATTAAATTTAAGACACTCAATGCATATGCTATTATTTAGGGTAGAATAACTACCAAAGAAAGTTAAGTGACATTTAGGTGCATAAAGTGCGATTAAAAAATGTACCAAATTCCTGTTTAAGAAAAGTTGTTTCGAAACGTTCTATTTTTACCTGTGTGTTTTTTTTTTTTGAGTGTATCAAAATATCTTGAGAGGGAAAAAATTGATATTTGTAAACACAGTGGTGAATTAGTGGCGAATTTTACACGATTTCGTGATATTTAAAAGTAATTTTTTCAGTGGAAAGTTAAGTTTGATCTCTTTTACATTTGATTCCTTCTTTATCATTTTAGTGAAATTGTTGTTTTCCATGTGGGCTGATAATTAAAATATTTGCAGTTTTACTACTTTAATACTGTATTTTTAATATCTGATTTAGTGTGCTTTAACTGATATCTTTATGATGTTAGTCGTAAGATGTGGGAAAAGGGCCTAGTGGTTCCAAACAAGTTAGATAAGTAATAATCAACCTCTGACGAGAAAAGAGTATAATGAAATCAAAAGTACAAAGGTATTGTAAACTCAAAAAATGTACACACAGTCCCCAAACACCATAAAACCACAGCCTGAATAATTTTTTTTGTAAGTTTTAAACATGTTGTACATGCTCTTATTAAATATCTAATAATATCTTGTTTTGTTTCGAAATAATATGAGCTTAATTTTTTTAGGGGTACCGGTTGAAATAAACTGTGAACCACTGTATGTGTACATAATTGTATAAAAGAAGTATTATGATGATAAAAATATACAACGTGAAAGTCACTAAACAGGTACTTTACTAAATACTTTTATTTATTTCACCAAACACAGAGTTTGTGATTTTTCTGTAATTTTTTTCCTTAAAATCATAGACACCATCGAATATAAACATCGCTACCAATGCTATTCAATATAAATTGAGCTCCATGCTGAGCCCGAAGTATAACTAAATGCAGAAGCGATGAGGTCAACGCAGCCAAGCACTTGAGGCGTTTTTTGTTTGTGCACATCGTTATTACATTTTCCGTGATAATTTGCTGGAAACTCACAACGCGATAATTGCCATTTAAAGTTGTCGGCCGCAAAAAGAAATAGTTGACGACAAACATACAAATGTATCATTGTAAAGTATGGCAAATTAGAAATGGTAAGGAAATCGAAAAAGTTAAATTTTTTCACAACTTTTTTATTTAACATTAACTAAAAATGAAAAAATTATAATAATAGTAATAAAAAATATAGAGTTTTGTAACTTATCTCGTTTGAAAACCACTTATTTATTTGCTTCATGTGATCGCTGTAAATGGAAACCAAAATCAATCAGCACCACTTAACCTTTCACACCACCTTTCTCCTTTTATAATCTCCACTCATTTCTTTATTTTTGTTTTCTACTTTTTTGACTATCTCACGATATACTACAATAGCTGAACTTGTACTTAAGGTAGATGTATGTATATTAAGAAATAAAAATAACTGAATATACATACACATTTTTTTCTAAATTAGTCTTTTCCAATCATTTTAATATATAACTTATCGCCCGCAAAATTGAATTTTTTCTGCTCACTGAGTGTCTTATAAAAATAAAACAGATAGTTAGATTATGTTACTTGGAGCAGCAAATTATATGTATGTGTATAGGTTAGCAACCTATACTCCAACTTGCTATAACGATTAATAATTTTGTACGATAAAGTAAAAATTGTAAAAGGTAATATAATTAAAATATTTAAAGGTAGAATGCTTCAGAAATATTTTTGGAAAAAGTTTTGTGTAAATGTCAACATCTACGGTGAGCCATGTAATAAGTGCAGACATAGATATAAAAAGTGAAACTGTAGAAACAATTCGTCAACGAGGTTGACCTAAATGTATGTTATGTATCGTACGAGAATTGAAAAAAGAATTTTATATTTCAATTGTCTAGAGCTGTAGATATCCTAAAAAATTGCAAAGTATGGATGCTACCTCGCACAGACCACAAACGGCCTCAGCATTTCAATCCGATATAAAAATTTGTGGAAAATTGCAAAATAAAAGTATAAATCTGGTTTTGACACAACAAATAATTTTGTGCAATTTGTAAAAAATATGCAGATGTGTTGAGGAGTGGCTGTTACGCAACAAAAAATTATTGTTTTTAATACAACATATTTTGTCGGTTTAATTTTTAAATGCATTTAATTTTTTTAATTTGTTACTAATTTTATGTGTAATAATGAAATAAAAATTATTTCTTTAATACTGGGGTTATTTGGGTTATTTTGATCGACATTTTATATTTTTTGGTATAAAGTACTTGAGAATTTGGTCTTTCCAATTTTCCATTGTCAATTCATATCGCACTCAAACATCGAGCTTTTTGGGTATCCAGTTTTATTTATATCAACGTTTTATCAAAAAAACTTTTGCAGTTGACCATAAAAAGTCCAAAACAAATTTTAGCTGCAAATTTTGTGACATATAATGATTTATTGGATAAAATTTATCATTAGACCACGGTAAATGTGTAAACTCTCTTCTAAGTCTAAGCGCATACCTAATAATGAGTGAAAGAACATTAGACTTTAATATCAGTGATGCTGTTTAATAAATGGATCGAAAGTTGATATTGTAGGCGCCGCCAAGAGGATCAAAATAATCATCAATAACAGGCTTATATTGACAAATTATGTTAAAGTATTGATAGGCTAAACTTATAGTTAGATTTGTTACAGTTACACATTACGCAATATCTGAACTAGGTTTAAAGCGTTTGTTGTGTACATTTTGCAAATTGGGATTATGCTTTATGTTGTTGCAGGCTTTTATAATTGTCTAACACATCCACAGCAATGTATTTAACACAACATTTGTAATAGTTATACATAATAATTTATAGTTTAACATAATATGTAGTTTTGTATCTTGTACAACTTTAATAAAGTTAATCTTTTATATTATAAAGAATTTATAGTTCAGTGAACATTGCTTTCCTGTATTATAAATATTGAATAAGAATATGAGGAAATTGAGGAAATAAATAAATGAATTTGAATTGATGCGATTGTAAAAATTCAAGACATGATTCCTTTTATTACTTCATGACAAACATGCACAACATAATTGGCTATTATAACTCTTCAGTCCGGATTACAACCTAGCTTCTCATACCACTTATGTATGTTGAGTGTGTTAATTTTATACGTATTATTTATTTATATGAAGTCGCCGTGGCCTAGTAGGTAGTGTGTTGGCTTATTAGACGATAAGCCAGGGTTCGAGCCCCAGGCCAGACATCAAAATAAAATACAAAAAGTATTTCTTCGTCGACTTCCTCTCAGCAGATTTCTGGCAAAAACTATGAGAGTAAATAAAAATTGCCATGAAAAGTTTCTCAAAAATCTGTCGTTCGGACTCGACTTTAAACTGTAGGTCCCGTCACTCATGTATAAAATTAACAAACACAACATAAGTGGTGTGAGAAACTAGGTCGTAGTCCTGACTGCAGGGTTGTAATGACCAATTATGTATGTATGTAATGCTCAACTAGAGAGGAGCCGAGAAGACGGTTAATGAAATCTCCCAATTATTTGGTCGCTCTAGAAGAAAAATTTATAATGAAATGAAATATTTTAATATATTAGGATAAAAGGCAATTGGTACATCGCTATTCCTCTACATCTAAGAGTTTGTCAAATCGATGTAGAAATGTTATTAAAAATAGAGTTTATCCCAGCAAGAACAATTGAACAACCTATTGCAATAAAAATGAAACTAACATACGTTTAAATTGTAAAGCTAGCCCAAAAAACCATTCTTTCAATATTTTTTCTTTATAAATTTGTAAATTGTCCATTTGACAACTGTATTTAAAACTGTTTAATGTTTGGATTTAAGAACTGAAAAATAAATTTTTAGCTTTTTAATTTTCATAATAAAAAAAATAATTTTTCACTGTTTCTACCTTGCTTAGTAAAGATAGTTTAGATTTTTCTCCTTTTTGCCTACATTTGAATACTTTTTAAATAAAATATTTAGTCAGCCATTTTTCAGAAATAAACGTGTAATTTTATCTGTAACAATCAACTGTGTCTCTCTTAATTAGTTGCACAAAACTGCTGAAAACATATTTTTCAAATTACGAAATTACAGAATAATGTGCATAATCATATGCTAAGGCCAACAAGCAGAATTAATTGGCTGTCGTTATAACCCCTGATTCCAGTACGGTTGTGCTTAACAAAGCACTTACCCTTCTAAACTAAAATCATACGAGGTATGTATATTAGGGTGTCCCGAAATTTTTTTTTTAGATTTCCCTAACGCAAGACCTACTAAAATTTGCGTAATTGATGGTAGATTACCAAAATGATTTTAAAAATAACATGAAACTATATCTTCAGGGTTCTACCAATCTTCAAAGTTTTGAAAAGTAGTTATTTTCACGATTATATTTCGCTATCATTAAATTCGACGAAGTCGCCGTCGTCTAGTCTAGGTAGTGTGTTGGCTTATTAGACGCAAAAGCCTGGGTTCGAGCCCCAGACCAGGCATCAAAGACAAAAGTATTTTTTCGGCGACTTCCTCTCAGTCGATTTCTGGCAAAAACTCTGAGAGTAAATAAAAATTGCCATGGAAAGTTTCTCAATAAATAAAAATCTGTCGTTCGGAGTCGCTTTAAACTGTAGGTCTCACCACTCAATGTATAAAAATGAACACACAAAACATAAGTGGTGTGAGAAACTAGGACGTTGTACAATGCGTCAATTCGACCTCCGGGTACTGTACTTGTCCTAATTGACAAGTACACGTCATCTAACCTAACCTAACCTAACCATTAAATTCCACACCTAAACTAAATATGCCACGACTATGTATAACAACAACACTTTACTGGCGACTACGAATTTGCTAGACACAGTGGAGTTCGTTTATAACGTACACCGTTTATAACGAATTTTTTATAAAAAAAAATTCCGGAAGCAATTTCTTTCCGAACCCAAAACATTATCTTTCAAATTATATACCAATTATTACAGTTATAGCGAACTATTGTTTAAAAGTGTTGTTTGGAGTCATCTGAGAAGCTTTTTGACGTTGCTGCTTGCAAATGCACTTCATTTGAATTTTATTCTTGTTTAAAACCTAAGAAAGTTCCAATCAATGAAAGAGGTTTTTTGTTGGATCAAAGAAATTACAGGAAAAGGGTATTTTTTGTGGAGTTGATAAAAAAGAAACAGCTCGATTAACAAAAGGAAAGCAGTGACAAACTGAACATTCCATAACGGCAGCAAAAAAGGAGCGTTCTACTCAAGAAACCGATTCTATCTCAGATGAAGTTTCACTGTATGAATCTTCCCAAGAAACGTATCCGATAACGGTGGCATATCCCACTAACACACTTTCGGTGTATCTGTCGACTTCAACTACGAATCGGAATACATTGCCTTTGCCAACAATTGGTAAGGTCTGTGATAGATACTGTTTATCAACTCGCTCTGCTCTCTGTTGCTTCTACATTTTTTGACTTCGGATTAATTTCTACAGAAAATTTAACTCTGGTAATTGATAAAAACAAAATACTCAGTATTTAAAGTCCGGAAAGGAAATTCAAAAGAGATTGGAGGTATTGTTATTAAAAGCATTTACTTTGATGGTCGAAAAGACAAGACTCTGATAAGTGAGAAAACAGGAGATCGTTGCCATCGCATAGAAATTTTAGAAGAACACATATCAATTTTAGCATAACCTGAATCAGTTTATTTGGGTCACATAACGCCAAGTCGTGGCACTGCAAAGGGTATTCTAACTTCGATCACAACTTTATTAGAAGATAAAGGTTGGAATTTAGATGACGTGATTTGCATTGAATGTGACGGAACTGCAACTAATACCAGTTCGAAGGGTGGCGTTATTCAATATTTGGAGAAGTATTTGAAGAGACCGCTACAATGATGTGTTTGTATGCTCCATGCCAATGAGTTACCCCTTCGTCATTTATTCTTGACTTTAGATGGTTGCACTTCGGGACCTAGAGAATATTGTGGGCTTATTGGAAAACGATTAGCTACTTGTGATAATGAATCAACGGTGTCTTTTTGGGCGGTGGCTGGTAATTTGCTTGACTTGCCGAAAAATGTGGTCGATCAACTAAGTACGGATCAAAAATGTCTTTATAAGATATGTAAAGCTGTACAAACTGGTAATTGTGGTCCTGAGCTGGCAAACCGTAAACCTGGAAAAATTGCGCATTCGAGATGGCTTACTTTTGCTAATCGTCTACTCAGAGTTTACGTAAGTACCCTTAATCCATCAGAAAATTTGCAACTGCTTGTCAATTACGTTGTTAAAGTATACGCCCCGTTTTGGTTTCCAATCAAACAAAACCCGTCTTTTAAAGAAGAAGCCAAACATATTTTTCATCTGTTTATGTACTCTCGTTTTTTACCCGAAAATATCAGATCAGTTGTGAATTCTGTTATCGAAAGAAATGCTTTTTTGCTCACCCGGAAAATCTACTTGTCAGTATGTTGTTTGATGATAGAGACCATATTCGGGAGTTGGCATTGCAAAGAATAATCAAAGCTAGAGAAGCTGAAAGTAGCACTAAATACAGAATATTTAAACCACCAAAAATTAACTTCTCAGCTGGAGATTACACCGAAATTATGAAATGGCACGAGTGTAGGGTTACAGCACCGCCGGTTCTTCGGCATATTTCCAATGAGGACCTTCAAATCATGTCAAAAGATAACAGCTTGGAAATTTATGACTTTCCTTGTCACATACAAATTGTCGAATGATGTGTTAAACTTTTAACAGAAGCCTCTCAATGTGTAACTAACGCTGCTTCTAGATATGGCCTTATTAGAACCAGGTTTAAATCACGAGCAGATATGCCAAATTTTGGTCAAAAAAATATGTTTAAATTTTAAGTTTTGTTCATTTATTATAAGTTTTATTTTCTTGTACATTAATTGCAAGTATAAAATATATTAATAAAATAAATTTGTATCACGTTTTATTTTTTTATTTTAAGTATAGGATTTAGGTTTGTAAAAACGTTTTCAAAAGTAGAGCCCTCAAGATGGCATGTAGTTCGATTTTTATTACTTTTACCGTAATCTGTGTAAAATTACGCAAATTTTGATACCCCTTGCGAAAGTGTAGCTCAAAAAACTATTTTTGTCATTCAAGGACAGCCTAATGTAGATAGTACGCTGGAAAAAAAGTTTTATTTCCCCTTAAACGAATTATGGTTTGTTTTTGACTTTTTTATCAGCAGCAACAACGACAATTATTTACTACTGGAAAACAGAAACACAAAAAAATAATAATAAACTGGCAGTATAAATTTCGAGAAATATGCAGGCAGACAATAATGAATAAACTTTTATGGCTGCGAGTGTAAAAGGACAATAAAAAATGTTTCACCAAAGGGGAATGTATTCAACGGTTGCATGGTTTATTAAACAATTCATGATCATGGCTCAGAGACTTAAATGTGGCTTTCATTGTTGAAGTTATCATAACTTTAAATTCTCATTTTAAACCCAAATATTCATTCATTTAAGGTTTTAATATTATTTACACTGAACTATGCATTCGAATTAACCAATTTCAACGATAAAGATCTCGTAATATTTTATATTTGTATTCTGGAAATATGAGAAAGTTTTAAAACCTAAATAAGTTCGATATTCTTTGGCTCATTGCCACTGGAAGTACTTAACAAACATATTGCAAAATTTTAGTTAAATTAAATTTATAAAGTATACTTTTGAAATTCTTCTTCTGATGATCATATTTCCCTCTATGTTCCGCAGTTCTAGAGCTAGGGTAGTTATAAAAAATTTATAAATTTTTTCCATGACGGTGAATTCGTTGTCTTATTGAACATATCCATCATTTCCAAAATATACTACGTTGTTTTTTCGCAAGATCATTGATTATCTTCCTGTAGTTTACTTATGTAAAGGGTACATTGTTAATTGTATTAGTAAAGAAATTGTATTGTATTAGTTAATTGTAATGTAGAAACACAAGCGAGTTTTAAAAGCAGTCAGTAAAAGTATGTACTAAGGTAAAGTTGTATACGGAGATTTTTAAAAGTTATCATTGAAAGTTGTTTAAAACTAAAAGTTGTTCTTAAAATTAAAAGTTGTTTTTAAAATTATTTAAAATTACTAAAAGTTGAAATTAAGTGGAATAAAACTTGAATTATTAAATTATAAAATTTGAAATACTTACATTTTGTGCATTGAATTTGAAAAAACTATGAATTTCCTTTATTTTTATATAAAATACTTTAATAAATTTTAAATAAACGTTAAAACATTTTGTTTAAAAATACTCTTCTTACATTTATAATAGTTACGCATGCGTTTCACCAATGCCAGCTACCAAATATTCCAAATGGATTGCTAACTGTTTACCCTAATTGAGGAGTCAATCGTGGAATAATTAGCCATTGTAGCGTATACGAGTATGTTTTATTTCACTCCCTTTTTTTTAGAGCGTTTTGCCTTCAAATAGTGCGACTCAGATAGACAGAAATCTAAGTTTTGATTCCTCGTATTCTATTTTGAGGTACGAAATAGTTGAATTGTTTGATATGTCCCGTCGGAATATAAAAGTGCCATGTAAGCGTTTGCTCATGTTTCCATTATAATAGCCATTTCTGTAGGTCACTGTTATGTGGTTGTGGTTGTTATGATGTCATAGTGAGATCTTGATGAATTTTGAAAAAAGTTTCTGAGATCACGTGTATCCGTATTCTTTTCTGGCAAGACTTTCAACATCTTTGGAAAGAAAGAATTATTAATCATGTTATTGACTCAGATACAATATTCTAATACTAAGGAATAAGGAATATTTTTTAAAGCAATATTAGAAACGTTGTCTATTCCGGAGGGTAATTTTCCCTTTAAATACGAGAATATATAAACTATTCCATCTGGAGGTATAAAATACTCATCAGCCATTGATATGTCTTATTATTTACGTTGAAGTCGATAATGCTAAAATTAACCCATTTTTTTCCAAAAAAACTGTGTGTGATATTCATCCACTTTTCTATAAACAACATTCTTATTGTCTGAATCTTGGCAGCTAGAATATATTCAAAATATGCGTCCATAACTTTTAACACATGATCTTCATTCTTCATTTTATATTTGTCGAGGGTGGTTTCTCGTTGAATATGTTGAGGTTTAATACCAACCTTATTTAAAAGATTTTTGTTTGCCCTATCAATATAAATTAAAATAACTTGTAATGTTGAATACTTACGAAACTGTTTCCTCACACCTGGAAACATTCGTGATGGAACCTTTGGGCTTATATTTTAAAATTTCCTATCTAACTATTTGTTTACTAATGTAACACAGATATCCTTCAAAACTTTCCTAATTAGTTTGAGATATTTTAACGAAAACTGTAACTCATTTGGTGAATTAAACACTCTAATCGATTATGTTTCTCAATTCTTGTTAGTATTCTGTTTTTCTCCTTGTGTTATATTTTAATGATGGGACTTATAAATTTATGGATGTTGCCTTTGCTTTTAATTTTCAATTTTAAATTTCGTTCATAACGATATCATGGTATCTTTCGAGGAGGCAGTCGACTTCTGTGTTGGATAGGTTACTATAATTGAGAACGAATAATTCGTTTATAGTATCTCTACTAAACTGTTTCTAGTGTGTATTTTGTTGGTTTTATCCTGTTGCTATTATCCTGAATTCTATGATCTACAATGGATATTATTATAGCAAATAAATTGCCCCTGAAACTTATTTCATTACTTCATAACCATTCTTTTAGCATTCTTTTTTTGCCTTATCCCATGTTTATTCAGTGTTTTGAATTTAGATCTCCAGCTAATATATAAAAATTATTTGGATCATCTAGTTCTAGTGAATCAAAAAGTTGTTGAATTTCATTTCTAAATCCATGAGGGTTAATATGTGCAAATAATGTATAATATTTGATTCGATCGCATATGAAGTTTAATAATACAAGTCTCTAGTTACTTATACGTGTATATTTTAGTATTTCGATACGTTCTGTAATTAAATGTTTTCTTTATTTAAACCGCTTCAACCTCCTATAGAAACTTCGACTTTATCCTTTCTTATAAAATTTTAATTTTCAAAACAAAGCATATGTCTTGAGTTTATGTTTGTTTCAGTCAACGAAACTACATCAGGAGTGTTAAGATAAGGAAAATTAATTAGTTCGTAATATCTACTCAATTTCATTAATGAATTGACATTTATTGCAATTGTGTTTAATTTTTTCGATATAATATTACTTGTGACTGCATTCAAAATCATCAAAAAAGAAAACATCATATCAATTTTGTCTTTGACAGTTTATAATTTAATTTGATAAGTTTTCAATTGAGTTTTTGACATCTTTTATAACAGAATTTATTATAGAATTTCTGTTATTAGAATTATAATGCACTTGTTCATTAATTATTCTATTACCGAAGCCATTCAATCTTAACATGTAAGCACGACTTACGTTTGGATTAATATTCGAAAAATTACAAAATCATTAAAGATTTCATTAACAGCAACCGATACAGTGTAAATATTCTTCTCTGTAGTAAGTACTGTTTGCATACGGATTAGTGTGTTCAAATAAAGTTGAAGAGAAATTTGGTTAAGAACAGCCTCAACAGTTCAGGGCTACCTTAAATAGATTTCTGAAACAGAATAAATTTTCATCAATAAATTATGATTTGTAATAATTCCAGCGTTTTTTACTAACTGAAAGAACTGAAAGAATTTACTATGAGCTAAATAGCATAAGAAGTCCAATATAGTAAAGTATCTAAAGCCTGAAACATTGCACGAAGCGCGAAGAACACGTTGAAATTTAAATCCAAACTAAGTGATCAACATTATTCAGACGTATTTCTTGTTGTACATATCGCAGCAGATGACTTGTAGTATCCAGTGCTACTTCTCATTATGGGCGTGATACAGCCGCACGATGTCTCTTTGCAAGTTCATCTGAACATAAATATCCGTATATTACAAAGTTCTACACTAAAAATATGAAATTACGTTTTGAAATAATCAAGCAATACAGCTATTTTAGAGAAGTTAAAACTGTGTGTATCCAAGTGATGAATTTTTTTGAAGACGAACAAATTTAAAACTCCAACTCCTGGGCTATTGAAAAGAGACAATTAAAATACTAAATTTTATTTCAAAATAAAGGCTCCAAATGAAAACAATGCTATCTATTGAAGTTAAATATCATGAAGAAGTCAAATAATCTGCCAGTCTTCATTTCAAGGTACCTTTTAGAAGTACGCACAACATAAAGTGCGCGTACATTTTAGACATGAGAGCAAAATATTATACAGTAATTGTACGTCAAATACTTCGTCATAAACATTAGTTGTCTGCTTTAATTTCACTACAACAACGGATCAGAATTACACTGATTTATACTATAAACATACTTAGTAAACAAATAATGTATACCGGTTTTCAGTTTTTATTACTCTGCTTTATTTTATTATTCCTTAAAATATAATTTTTATATTTCATAAACAAGAGGGCAAGAAGTGTTCCTTCTCATGACGCTTATAATAGTTAGACTTTTTAAAAATTGTGCAATTTTATTCATAAAGAAAATGTTGAAATAATCGAAAATCAATTTAATCAGTTTCAGAATGAATTCATTGTGGAGGAGACCATTCAATTTGAACTGGTGTGCACTAACCCCACACTTGTACATACTCATACCATACCATACATTGCACATGAAATGCACATCTACGTACCAGCACATCGTACGGGTACAGCTGAAGTAAAAATTTCATTAATCGACTTTGGCACACAAGACTAGGAGTAGAATTTTTTGGTCAAGCATCCTTTAGTTCGTATACTAGTTTTTGTGATGCATATACACACATATGTACATAAGTGTAGTAGACATGTTATAGAGTGTGTTATTATTATTTTTTTTATTTTATTATTATTATTATTTTTTGCTATAGTATACATACGTATGTATGCGTGCATGTACTTAAAATAGAACATTCATTGCCCATTTTATAGGGACAGCAGCTCTTAATAGCTTTTTTTGTTATAAACTTATGCAGCTCAAATTTTTTGAAGTACTAAATTTGTACCCTTGTAATCATCACTAAAGAGTACATATGCATTTGTACATGAACGTGCTATAATGTGTATGTTAAAAATTAACTCATCTGCATCTGTTTTGATGAATAAATAAACTTTAAGGGTGACCTCTATAAAAATAGAAAAACTTTGGATTTTTTAATACAATTTTAACAAAAATTTTAATGGTATACCATACCACATTAAGAGCCAAAGCAAATTTTGTTTGAAATCTTTGTTAAGATAATATTTTTCATGTTATATTTTGTCCGAATTTAAATTCATTTCGTCTTAGAACTGATGATCAGTCTATTTAATGAGTTAATTTAATTTGTTTTTCTTTTTTATAAATTTTGTTCTTTTATTAACCGTTATAATGAAATATTTTTGATCCTCACAGCAAATATAAAACCAATACCAAGTTTGGCTAGTTGAAATAACTTGTTGTGTCCGAATACACTCATAGTTATCACATAAGAGTTCATAGTCGTATTATGTGTACCTTCAATTTATAAATCTACACAGAAGTACATTTCTACACATTCAAATATTCGAACAGAAAATATTGTACCGCATATACAAATATTCTAAACATCTGTAAAAAGAAGTGGATTTAATTTCGATTTTATTTTAAAACCCAAATCCAATTTGATTCAAATATAAATTTTTCATCACACAGCTAGAATAGGTATTTGATTTTAAATTAAGTTGTGTATGAAAAATATTGTAATCCATTGAAAATGCATTACATTCGTCAGCGGTTTTTAAGTAGCAAAGTTGAAATAAAATTTTTAATTACAGCAGGTTGTTTGAGTTGTACACTAATTGTCGATGAAGAAATATTTAAGAAACATTAAATTGTGACTCATTTGACCAATACCTACCAATCTCTTAAAACATCTACACAAATTATAAAAATAGTCTCTGGTAGGGTAGGTTAGGTTAGGTTAGAGGACGTGTACTTGACAATTAAGACCCGGAGGTCGAATTGACCCATTGTACAACATCCTAGTTTATCACACCACTTAAGTTGTGTGTGTTAATTTTATACATGAGTGGTGGGACCTACAGTTTAAAGTCGACTCCGAACGACAGATTTTTGAGAAACTTTCTTTTTATGGCAATTTTATTTACTCTCAGAGTTATTGCCAGAAATCTGCTGAGAGGAAGTCGCCGAAGGAATACTTTTTGTATTTTGGTCTTGATGTCTTGCCTGGGGCTCGAACCCTGGCTTTACGTCTAATAAGCCAACACACTACCTACTAGACTACGGCGACTTCTGGTAGGGTACGGCATTTTTTATTTTATTGACAAAGAAATGTTTTGTCCTCTTTGGTAGCCTAGTTGTGTCAATATTAGTAGTCTCAAGGTTGGTATAACTACTTTGGTAGTCCCTTTATCAGAGGTCAAGGCACAGTTCAATACTTGCACGTACACCTGGAATGATTCACTTGTATTTTGAGGCTTCTGGCCTAGCGGTGTAATAATAATTAGGGGTACCTTGGTCCACTGCGGCTTTCCAAATATTTTCTAATAAATTAATAAAGTTGCTAATGGTTCTTCAGCAATAAATTCTTCTAAATCATCGTAGCTTAGCGAGTCAAATTCATCTTTTCCACTATATGGCCATGTAGTTTCCCAGCATGCATTTAATGTTTGCAGTCGCAGTTTAGAAATCGCTAATGCTGCCAGAATAAATTGTTTAAAACGACTTGATCAGCGGTTTTTATGTAGTATTTTAAAAAGTGCAAATTATGCCTTGATCTAAGGTCTGAAGTTTAAGGGCTTAAGGTTAAAACAACGTCTAAAATGTTAAAATCCTTCGAAATTCTAAAAAAAGTTAATTTTTAATCGCCTAAATTTGAATCCGCATAAAACGAAACCTGAGTGCATTTACTTAATTATTTAATAACACGACCTAGTTTCTCACACCACCAGCCACGTGTTAATTTTACCCATGTAAAGCCGCCTCCGAACGACAGATTTTTTGAGAAACTTTTCATGGCAATTTCATTTAGCCTCAAAGTGTCAGAAATCTGCTGAGAAAAGATCGTCGAAGAAATAATTTTTCATATTTCGTTTTTCGAGATGTCTGGGCTGGGGTTTGAACTACGGTTGCATGTCGAAAAAGCCAACACACTTCCTACTAGACTACATGTAAACGATCCATATTTCTTACGCCTGAGTGCACTTCAAAACTATAGGTATAATGCCCATTGATGTGATTTCGGAACTATTATTTTTGCTTCATAGTGACAGCTCGTATAGTGACAGCTGATAATCAAATGCTACGGAAGTAAATTTTATGTTCTAAGGATCTCAGAAGGCAAACGTCATTCTTATGAACAATTTGTCTGATCTTATTAACTCAAGTTGTACGAGAACAAGTATTATTTAAATTACAGTAAATTATTAAAGCAAATTTAACAACAACGATACCTAAATACAACTGAATTTTGTAATAAAACTCACACAAATAATCTGAAACATTTCAAAATTCACACATACTTGAACCAGAACAAAATGTTATTAATTTAGAATGGAAAATCATAAAATCAAAGGAGAGGAAATGATATGAAATGAAATGAAATAAAGACTTGTCTTTTACAAAACAAGTCAACTCAATAAGGTATACATACAAGGAAATACATACATATTTCAAAGGAAGCAATGCGATAAGGATACATACAATAGCAGTAACGCAAGCACACACAGCAGTCGAGACTGATTTCTTTTTGTTTGTTTTTCTACAACCATGGTACACAAATAAAAGGTGAACAGACGGGTTATGGGGTAGGGTTAGTATGTGGGGTAAGAGGGGTAGGGTATATATAGGTAGGAAATGCACAAACCTTTGGAATTATTTTTATATATGTATAAATAATAAGTGTTATATAGGGTTTTATTTTTGCTAGTATTTTCTTCAAACGTTATAAAAGTATTTTATTTGTTTGTATTTTGTAACACTAAATATTTTTGTTTACAATGTTTATTTTGTTCACATTCGTTCACAATTCTTGTTGTAATGCTTTTAATGTTCACAGTGTTTATAATTTGTTGAATATACATATATATTTAATATAAAATTGTTTTATATTCACTTTTTGATATGTACACGTAGAACTTATTGGGTTGTTCGTCTTTTAAGGATCGCTAATCAACTGATCTATAAAAGCTGTGAAATATTATGTTGAAGATGTTATGAATGTGTGTATGTTGATGTGTGCTGTGAATATTGATATGTGTTGTGAATAATGATGTGTGTTGGTGATGTTATTGTTATTGTTTGTTAAAGATGTTTGTGTTGCAATAGGAAGTCAGGGTTAAGGTTGTGTATTTGTTCACTCGTGTGAACAAAAGGAATCATGAAAAAAGAATTGGAATAATATGTAGAAAAAGAAACAAATAAAAAATACTAAAAAAAGTCACGACATAAACAACTGACAACAGATATAACCGGCTGACGTCGAATGGAATAGTACTGTGATATAATGGCAAAGCCACAAAAGGAAACCGTAACAATTGAGAAGCTAGGCCGTAATACTGACTGAAGGGTTGTAATGGCCAATTATGTATGTATGTATGTAACAATTGAAAGTACAACACAAAGCCAGCGGTAGCAAAACGAATAAAAAAAATTCTGTTTCCTCGATGTCGTTGGCAACGTCTATGATCAATAACGACAATGAGTACCACCATACTTCTATAAAATTAATAGCAAATAAGTTTCAGCATAGTTGTGGATTTATTGCGAGATTGACTGACAGTTTTACAGACAATTACGTAATCCATCATTCAGTATTTCATAATTATCTGCTCAATTTATTTTTAACCAATAAATATTTGAATAAAATTTTTAATTAATTTGCACACGCAAATTACTTCGATTTTTGTTTATAGAAACCAATTTTTTGTGTAAGAACTGTTGTTAATTATAGAGTTGTCCAGCCACCGTGGAACCCACAGGTTATAGTGGTTGACATATCTACTACATATGCAAAATATTGAAATGATTACTAATTCATTGGAGGATTGAAATGTGTAAAAATATTATAATTCTGTCCGTACGACAATACAAATCTAGATATATTTGTTTGTATGTGTATACCTCCTGTAATCTTATGAGCCCTGTTCTAAAATCTATCAGTCATGTTTTCTACTCTACCATATAAACGACGTTCATCGCCACTGTATTAGAATAAATTATCTCCCAAATTTATTAACGCTAATTCATCGACTAAACCCCTATTAATCTCTTCTTTAATTACCGATACTTTGAATACAGAAAATTTTCTCAGTGTATTGACAGTCGGTATTGTGGTGAAGATCCCTTAGAAGGGGTAATGTGTTAACTGGATTGGTATAACGCTACTTAATAAAAGAAATGATACAATAGTCCAAATTATACATAAACAGACATCAGAAATGATTAATGAAACGACTAGGCTTTCGTCTTCGTAGGTGGTATGTGGCTAACATAAATAGCTTGTGGATAACTGTAGAACAATCTAAAGAATTGTGCTTACCTAATACTAGTTGACTTCACTAAAGCGTTCGGCACAGTAAACTAAAACTTTTTACGCAACACACAAGTTTCTAAAGGTGACCCGGAGAAAACAGTTTTCAAAGTGTTCTAACACTTTATCCGAAAGGCTTAATTCTTTAAAGATTCAATATAAAGTCAAGTGTTAGACAGTTATTGATACTCCATCATTCAGTTTTCAACAGTAAATATTGGGAGTTATCAGTAATATCATAAGTTTTTTAAGCATTTCAAATATTTTTCTTCGGGGATTATGTAAAGTTTTACAATGTTACATCATGACATATGCAATATTATTCAGCAACTGCGAATAAGTCTGGCTTAAGGTAATCAGTACTTTGAAATAACATAAAAAAGAGACTGTACGAACTCATTTTATCTGTGGTTTGTTTTGTATCTTTTCCAATTAAAATTATGATCCACCCAAATTCCTTAATATTTATACGCAGTCACTTTCTCAATTAGCGCAGGTGATGAAACATAATGCAGTAAAAGATATTTTCTTTATCACGCACTTTATATCTCATTATCACGCATTTTAATTATAATGTGGCACTGCGGATCCCGTACTTATTAAGTGCAAGTTATAAAATTATTTTAACAAACGGGCAGCGTACAGCACACTTCGCTTATTTATGATAGTCGTAATCGTCCTGTCGAAAGGTCTATTTGCAATATGGTTGTTAAATTCTACTGCACTGATTAAGTAAACGATCCAACACCACTGTATGTCTACGAAATGCAATATCAGCCCAAAAAAATCGCCGTTATTCATGAGAGTATGCAGGAGAATCCGAAACAGTGTATTTTAAGTCGCTCATAAAAGCTTAGATTTTTTTGTAAATTTATTTACAATGTTTGTTTCGCATTTTTAAAATGATGAACAAGTTAAACAAACGTAAAAGCCTGGGTTCGAGCCCCAGGCCAGGCATCAAAGACAAAATACAAAAAGTATTTTTTCGGCGACTTCCTCTCAGTAGATTTATGGCAAAAACTCTGAGAGTAAATAAAAATTGTCGGTACAATTTAATTGCAAAATAATGTTTAGTTTAACTATTTTCACCTTTTCAAATATTTCGTCGTTTTATTTTATTTTTGTTTTTATCAATTTGTGTCAATATTTGCTGTGCTAAATGAAAGATTGTTCTCCTTTATTGAACTAATTGAAGTATGATTGATATGTACTGGTATTAAAGCATTGTTCACATAAAATCCAATGGCATAAATTAATAAGAATTTAATAAAATGTAGTTGGTTATTCAGAACTTATTTTGTTGGATATATCACACTGTGGTACAAAAGCAATAGCATTAAAGGCTTCACCTATAATTGAGAAAAAAACTGGACTTTCAGCATAAAAGTTTTCGGTAAACAGTGATGTTACTTGGCAACAATTTTCAATAAAGAAGAATTTTCGCCTAAATATCACTATTTTCTTAGACTTTCTTTTAATATTTCTAAAATTACTATAATACTTCAATCGATCAAAGGATAGATCGAGATTTCGGTTGAAAAATGTACAGTGGCTCAAACTATAATTGGACACAAGGTATGATATTATTCAAATGCCGAATTTCTACTACTACTTCAGTTGAAATATTAAAAAAAAATTAAAACGGGAGTACCGACACACCCCTGTGCTTGAAAATAACCTGAGTACTGTTAGCCAAAAACTCAGTATTTGACTTACGCCAAGCATGTTGCTCTCCATCTGTTCCATGTAGGTTAAATTTACTCTCATAAGTAAAGAATACGTATGTAGATACTATGCCCAGTCGGCGTTTACAAAGTTGTTGATTATCTTCCAGGTTATTCATTTCTCACATTAAAATCGTTATCTCTGCGTGATTATTATGCGCCTCGACAAGCTTTCGATGCGATTCGCGAGCACTTTTCTTCAAAGTACAAAAACTAAATATGAGACGTTTATTTTGAAAGTGATTTAAATCCATTTTTAAAAAAATTTAGTTAATGATAAAAATAATCACAATCCTATATACCTTTTTTGTGTAAACAATTTAAGTCTAGTATCATTAAAATCGCTATGATTTGGGCACTTCAAAATTAGCTAGTTAACGAAATGCAAAAAAATTAATTTTCAAACTGGTTATGTTATGTACAAAATTTTCTATCATTTTAACTATCAGGACATTCATTTTTGGCAAATGATAGTGATTTTGGAGTGATAGAAATAGCTTTGAGGAAAAATAATTTAATGTATGTATGTCCACCAGGATTACTATGAAACCATAAAAACATTTCGTAAGAGTAACAAATTTATATTAACTAAAATGAAACGTGAACTTTTTTTTCTACAAAACCTCTGTAAGAAGCAATTCATAAAATATTAAAAAATACTAGTGGCGTACCTGTAAATTGGGTAAGGATATGTTGGATACAATTTATAAAAAGTGAAAAAAGTGAAAATACTTGATTTATTACCTTGTCGGGGAAGACCAAGGATCTTCAATAAAGTAAAATTAACACCATTATACAAAAATGCACGTCCCATTTCAACTCCTAAGTGTAAAGAGATGATGGAGTTACTAAGGTATACGAGTACACCATGAATATTTTAACAATCTCACACATAATCGAAATGAGTAGAAATGATATGGCAAAATCTTTAATATTATCCTCAATAATTGAATGTTAGTTTAATTTTTTAATAAATGACATACATACATAATTGGTCATTACAACCCTTCAGTCAGTATTACGACCTAGTGTCTCTTTAATAAATGAATTAATATTTATTTTTAAATACACGTTTTTCTAATTACATAAATAAAAATCTGTATGTAAATTCATTCATTCATCTACATCAAATATAAAATATTTACAATTTCTATTATTTAATTTCTTTAAAATAATAATTTCAAGAACTTATCATAAAAACCTAACTATTTAAATGAATCACTAGGTATACCATTCTTTTGGATAATTTGTTCAGTATTATCGTGAAACTAAAGTATTTTGTTTGCTAATCAACCCCATGTAATATAAATATAATATATTTATATTATAAATATAAATATATTATATATATTATATTTATATTTATATTATTTAAATATATTATATTTATATTATATTTATAATATAAATATATATATATTTATAATATATATATTATATATTATATTTATAATAACATATAAATAAATATATATAAATATATAAATGTAGTGGAGTAACTTTAAGTGAAAAAATTAACTTATAGTAATATCAAACACAATGTTGATTTATTCCTTTTCTCAAACAAAAAAGTCATTTTATTAATTTTGAAAGTGGTTTAAGTCTATTTTAGGTTCTGTAACACAGCTTACTTTTCTAGTAAAGTTTACAAAACCTATTCCGTTATTTATTTATTTTAACATGTTTAAGGTCACAAAGCCATAAAAACAACTTAAAACCAGTTAACAATATTTTTAAAACAATTCAAACGCAAACCCTTAAATATCTCAATATAAGAAAAAATGGATTTAAACAACTTTCAAAATAAACGGCTCATATAATACTTTCCGCAAATCATTATTTTCTGTTACAAAATTCGCAATCATTAGCACGATCATCATTTGTTCACTGTCAAATATGTGTGATTGGTAAATGTAAATATAAAAGATAGATATATAAATAAGAAATATAAAAAAATTAAGACTCGATCACAATATATGCTCTCTATGGAGACATTTGTATCTGGACGCTCACTACATATCGATACAACTTGTAAAAAAAATATGGTACGACTATTATTCTATTTTAATAACAACTACGGCAGTTTTTCTCCGATTTTATTAAACGAAGAGTTAACGTCTACAGTAGAGAATGCACTTTAAGGATGAAATTTTTTTAAATAAAATTTTGCGAAAAATAAGGCAAAGAAGCACTTTCTCTAAATTTACCCGATCAAAACTCATAACATATTGAATACATTTTTGATCGGTTCAATAAATTTTAGTGAAAAGTTTAAAAGAATATTTTTTTTTTTTTCTAATAAAACAACTTTTGAATATTCGTTATGTCGCGCCGTATTAGTATAGGAATGCCGTATCGCTACCACGTTCTTTATTTTTTATTTTTTTTTTTTTTGTGTATGTCGATAGCTTTGTTATTTGAGAAACATGGCAATATTAAAGGAAATGAAACAAAAGCGAAACCCAGTCAATTCTTAATCAATGGTATGGACATTCACAAGTCGATGCAAATAATTTCTTTCGGCTGAACTAATCGTTTATGATAGTCTCCTTAATTAAAATGCAAGAATAATGAAACAGAGTATTCAAAATTTTAAAACAAGAATAAATAAAGAAGATATTTAAAATTACATACATAGATACATAATGACTCATTACAACCCTTCAGTCAGGATTACTACCTAGCTTCTCACACCACTTATACATTAGTGGCGGGACCTACAGTTTAAATTCGAGTCCGTACTACAGAATTTTGAGAAACTCTTCATGGCAATTTTATTTGCTTTCAGAGTTTTTGCCAGAATCTGCTGAGAGGAAGTCACCGAAGAAATATTTTTTCATACTTTCGTTTTGATGTCTGACCTGGGTTTTGAACCCTAGCCTGACGTCTAATAAGCCAACACACTACCTAGTAGACTATGACGACTTCAATATATATATAGTACGTATGTAAAATTTCATGTTTTTTATATACATATATAAAAAAAACTATTTGTTAACTCTTGTCGTCTAATTTTCTTTTTCTTTATTAATTCTACCAAATTTAACAATCGTACTAAAAGCAGAAAACTTGTCATATTTTCAACTGAATGCTTTTTTACGAACATTGCTGGTGGTCGCCGAACCAAAGATGTTCGACACCTGAGGGCTATGGGTGCTTTCGCGTGGTAGTCACCTTGTCGCAGTACGAAGGCTTAGTTGCAATGATCGGACTAGACATATCCGGTGGTTTTAACCATACCAGACGGATAGTCGGTGAATACAAACTAAGTACTACCAATCCCCATTCCTCCTATTCCTTATATCCTTCACTTTCCCACCTTACTCTCTAAAACCCAGAAGAGTCTGTTCCACATTGGAGGGCATCCTAATCTGCATCTCACTCCAGTGAGTCGGCAGTTCTAAAAATCTGGCAGTAGGTATGAAATGCCCACATTCTTTAATAAGATCAGGGAACATGTGATCGATCCTTCATTAGTGTCGGACGCAGATGCAGATAAGGTCACAAACTGGCAGGTATCTACAAAATGTTCCTTTTGGGATCACTATCGAATACTCTTCAGCATTGACTTCTAACGATAAAACCCTTTACTATATATGATTTCTAGGAGGGCGAACTGGGGCAGTTTTAAAATTATGATCGAACAGCTACCCACCTCTGTGGGGATGGGAATGGTTGATGTGTTACACATTGAAGAATCTGTCCAGCAACTTACAAGGGATCTTACAGGGTCTTTCTCTAATCATGCCCATGTAGCCGGCACCGGCGAGCACGTACAGCATCATTGTGGTCGACGAAGCTTAGGCATCTTAAAGCTGTCTTCTAAGTTGGTGATATAACGATCTTCTCCGATGACTTCAAAATGGAATGTGGAACTGGATTTGAGGTCTATTCCGATAGGCACTGAACGGGTTATACAAAATACCTAATAAGCAGCACGTATGATAAAGAAAGCTGTTCGTCAAATTACCACTGTGGCATAGAAGGAAACGAAAAGGCGGGAAAACTAACACTAATCGAATCGTAGATATCTAAAAAATAGACCGTAAAGGATATATATGCGCCCCTACAAGGTTACTTTTCCAAATTAGAAAAAGCAGCATGGACTTCAACAAACCGTAGGTCGTCCAACATACCTGGTGGCCGAATTTCAAAACTCCTGTGTCTGCGGTGGACAGCGGGAAAAACAATGAACTACTCGAGTTCAACAAGAGAACAGTTCTAACGGGTCAATGCGTTATTGGCAATTTCGCTGACAAGCTCGGTCTGCGAAATCAAGATTACTGCAGAAGCTGCCAGGATGTAGAAAAAACGAACTCGATGTGAATGCCCTGTACTTCACAACAGACGTCATCGGTTTTTTGCTGACAAAACGTGTAAAGATCTGACCATGATCGCGAATGTGCCATTAAGGGAAGTGGACAGTTTCAGCCATTATTTCAGCCACCATTAACGTGTCATGTCAAGAGGGTTACTTTGTCCTAGCTACCCGCTAGCCTAACCTAACCTAATACCTTCAACTCATTCCAAGATATTGATAGTTTTACAACTCTATAACAGGTTTCTTCTTTATCTATGGTGTTATATTGTATGCAACGCGTTTTAAAAATCTCTATTTACACCATTTTATACATTTAGTGCCGCGTCAAAAAAAAATTAATCAAAGTACTCTTCTTCCGCGCCGACGCTTGTTTACGCATTACCTTTAAAATTATCACTTTCATACACATGTATTTTATCTTTGATAGAATATATATATGATATATAAGTCTTTTCATTGAAAGAAAAGTGTTGGAAGTTTCATTGAATGCTTGTTGAAGAATATAGTGATCATGCTCTGTTGGAAGCAATAAGCAGGGGATGGTTTCGACGGTTCAGAACGTGGAAGATCACCAAATTAGTTTGAAAATGCTGAATTTCAAACATTATGGATGAAAATGTCACTTCGAGTCAGAAACAAATGCCAGAAATGTTAAATATTACACAACAAAAATTGAGAAATTGGGTGACTAATTGGTTGCTTCAAAAGACAAGGCGTTTATTGGCGTGGAATCCCCAAATTGCCTGAAGTATGGAAATAACGTGTAGCCAGCAATGGCCAATATTTTGAATAAAATGTTTTTTACAATTCCATTTAAAATTCGTTTTTTATTTTCATAAAAAAAGGCGGTTACATCTGGTATATCTCTTGAAATTAGTTGACTCAAATTGGCCTGGTTTTTTTAACACATTTTCAATAGCATGCGGACAATTGTTTCGTTGTCTAAAAGAAGAGCACACCGAAGATAGTCATTAATAAAGCGTGTATGGTACAGTGAGACGAGCGGATGTTTTATTTTTGTGTGATGCATACATAATACGTCTACCATGTAAAAACAAACAGAGCCATCTGTCATTTTTGCAGTTTTTCTACAAATGTCGTATCCTATATTTAAATTGTACGTTTATTTTGTAGTTCCAAATAATTGTTGAAATGTTGAATTAAGAAAATATATTTAGTTTTATTACATAAAATATTTGCGTACTTCATTTAATCCGCAGATAAGAAAAAAATCCCGCATTTATCCATTTAAACATATTTACTAAAATAAGCATGTATTTGTGTATATATGTGGCTAAATAAATACATACATGTACACACATATGTATCATGTTTTTTAAGTTTCATTGGATTTATTTAAAGCACCTAAAGTACGATAATATACCGAAGTGTTTTTGCTAGAATTGCATTCATAATATACAACAAATGCGCGTGAAACCCAATTCTAGTGTATTATTGTAATTGAAAATATTATGAATTATTTTTTTTTTTTATTGCCTTCAAAATATGGTACAGAGACGAAAAGTGCGCTAATGAAGAATTCCGCTCTATCAACACGTAAGGCAGCTACGTATTATTTAATATGAATTTGTATGTCAATTTATAGAATCCATCAGTTGTACTTTGACTTTCTTATCTGACAGAAAGTAATTACACAATCACACCAATCAGTACTCAACGCAAGTTATAAGTTTCACAACTTTATGTGTTGCTTTATCTCAGTCTTAAGGCTGAATCACTTCCAAACAAGGTTTGCAATTTTTTGATTACCATTTATGAACACGCATTTTTAATTTATTAACAATATTCAGCGTATGGTCCATACTCATGCGGTGCATTGAGTTGATACTAGGAAAATAGGTTATGTGAAGAAAGAAAGAGTAGTGTTTGTGGATTTGATTTATTATTTATAAATTTATTTATTTTAAGTACGGATAGTTCGGCTAAGAACAAATTCTGTTGGTAATGTGTTGAGTGATTCACTGAACAACTAACACTGGACAGATGTGCTCTATTTAATTATAAATACCCTTTCCTGCACGCAGTCGAGAAGCCTCAAAATAGACTTAGAGGCGCCGGCCTATGCAAGAGATTTGTATTAAATTTTTAGACGGATAAAAGTTTTGGGAATTGTAAGATGATCAGATGAAGTCAAGTATTTCTTACATGGCCTTAAGAAACCGAAGCACTTGAATGCTTCCTTCGACACCCTTAAAATGTGTTATTTGTAGGAAACATTACATTGAACTTTAATGCCCAGAATAAATTTACACCACCCTTTGCTTGTGAGCAAATGAACAACTTTGGGTATTCCGCTCATTTAACTCCACCCTATTCATACGACCACATTTGGAGACTGACAGTAAGTCGAATGTGTGTAAGTCATTCATACTATATCTTTTCACCTCAATTGCCATTAAAGGACTATCAGTGACTAATACAACTGTGATCCGCTAAAAATAAAATAGGATTAGAAGTTAGAGACAAAAGATCGCTAATGAAAGTAAGAAATAGAGCTGGAGATAGATGAGTTTAGCCTGAACTCATCTAATGGGGTTCTGTGTCGAGCGATTCCTGACAAAGCACGATATAAATCGAGAGAAGGGAATACTAATCACAAAAGCATTGTCCATAATTTGAATAAAATCTTCTTCTGCGTATATTTCTGCCAATCGCGGGTATACAAATACTAACGCAATTTAATAAGACCTCCAGGCGAAAATCTGGAAGGCTAAAAGTTACCAGGATTATGCATTCCAGCATCATCTCTACAAAAAATAAAAAAAATTAAATTAAATTATATTGTATATCTTTGACCACGTGTACCGGTTTGAAGAGAACGTCAAGAAACAAATATCTCCATAGGGAAAATTTATTGTTAAGAGGCTTTTTTCCTTTTTTCGAAACAATTCAATATACATACCAACAAATTCTGACTGTTTAAAACCAATAAGAAAGATACCAAGCTCTCTAAAATGAGCGGCCACATGAATTGAATAATGGACGGATGGAAAAACTAAAAACCAGATGTGAAATTTTGCTTCAAGACACGATAGAAAATCAGTAATATGTTGCATCGAATAATTATTGCCAATGAAAAATGGATTTATTTTCAGTGTCTTAACTGAAAAAAATCATGAGTTAATCTGGGACAACCATCCGCATCGTTTCGGTAGGAAGACAATGTCGTGTATCTGGTGAGATGTATCTGAAAGGTGTAATATACCACAAGCTCTTAATGTTCCAATACTCACATCAAAATATGAAAAACTTTTACTCACATGCGTTTTGCCAGACGGATATTTGCAGAGAATACAATAATTATACATATTAGTTTAAAACATTCTGATATATATGGTTAATACTTTTAGAAACGCATGATTTTAGTAAATTAAATAAAAGTTATACAGAAAATAACATTTTTAACAATATGATACTAGTTTTTCATTTCAGTTTTTGTGAAATAATACTAAATACATAAGAGATCCTCCAACATCAACCTAATTTGCTCTTCGTTCATTGTAATCTTCAAACAAAACCTGAAAGTAATTTCTAAATGCTATGAAACTATCAAAAAATTAATGAAAAAATAATAGAGATTTTATAAGTTTTCAAAACATAACTTACGCAAATCTGATACATCAACACTCACGTCGGTCCACAAAACAATTATTGGTAATAGGCATTCACGCCTTCGTTTAGCTCATTTGGTGGTCCATTGTGTCACATAGTGTCTCAAGTGCTAGTTTCACAAACTTTTTATTGAGAATAATAATTTAATGAAAAAATTAAACTGTGTGAGTATAGGAAGGTTAAAACCTAGTGAACAGTTACTACAGGTAACTACCGACAACAAACCCACCCGCCGTATTCACCAGACTTGCCTCCTTCCGTCTATTATTCGTTTTCATCAATGGGACACGCATTGGCTGATCAGCACTTCAATTCATAAGAGGAAGTGAAAAATTGGATGACTAATTGGTTTGCTCCAAAAGACGAACAGTTTTATTGGCAAGGAATCCTCAAATTGCCGGAAAGATGGCCAAAATGTGTAGCCAGCAATGAATTACACTTTGAAGAAAATGTTTTTCCCATTTAAAATGTCATCATTTCATACGGGTAAACCTGGTATATATTTAATTCTTTAACTAGTTATTTACCATGTTTTATGCCCTCAATTAACTAAATCTTAAACTCTTACATATCATTGTTCAAATGTAGCTATCTAACTCACGATAGTATTTTCGAATACTTCTTACCTACAATGAGATAAATTTAATAAGAACAATTTATATTTATCAAACGTCAGAAGTCCTTTACACGGCTACACATGAACCTGAGAGTCTATAATTATGGAGAAATTAAATCATACATAATACATACATATTTGTATGTATATATCGCATATGTATTGTATCGTAATATTTGTTACTGGTTACTGTCATATTTGTAAATGCTTGAGTACATCCAAGGTAGCAAAAGTTACTTTTAAGACTTCAACTTTACTCAAAGGGAAAACTGCAATGCATGTAAATAAAATGAAATAGGAAAACTCAATCTAATGAAACAATACAATTTCTACTTACTGTTGAAAGAAGAAATACGGTGACATTAAAAAATACTTAGATACTTAGAAAAAATAATTCTATTGTGAATACAAAGGGAAGCAGACGCCGGCTGCTTGAATTATGTATCTGTAAGATAAAATCAAAAATTGAAATGTGTGTCTATTAAAGATGCAAACTGAAGATTTTGCAATTTTAACCCTCTAGACAAGTACCATATCCACTAACAACACATTATGGTCATGAAAGAAATCTTTTTTTATTTTGTTTATTTGTTTGTATTCATACGCTAAAATGTTTTCTTTTTTGTTTTTTCTTAAAGGACTTCAACAAGTTTTAATACTTAAACTCATACATGGAAACTTACAAACACACGAACATTCATACTCACTTTCAACATCATTTTTATATAATTTCTGCAAGAGAACATCAATAAAACGAGTCCTTTTTCCTTATATGCACTCAAATAAAAATCCATATTTGAGAAGATTATTAAATAAATATTAAAAATAATAAATTCATTTGCAAAGAAAAAAATTTAAAATTATAAAAAATATCTTAATTGAATCGTATTAGAAACATCATTTTACAAGTCCGACTAACGTCGAAATATTTTATGTGTATTTTTTGAATCCCCTTTATAGCCGGGGTCTGCCAGATTTGAATTTCATGAAAAATGTTGATATCGAACAATACTTATTTACTTACTAAATATCATCATTAAAAACCGTTTTATCAGCTTTCGGCATCCGATTTATTTAACACATCCTTACAGGCGCCACTGATGACAGGATTTCTTCTACTTGGTGCTGCCAACGCAGGCGAGTTTGTCATCTATGCTGACTTATACTAATTAAAATTAAATATATACTGTATTAAACATCCGTCTTGTCGGAACATCGCAATAAGGGATCCTATACGCCGCTTATCCCTACTTGTCGACGACGCCTACACGTTTAGCCCTCATTTACTGCCAGACAGTTCTTAATAAACTTCCGTTCAATAGCGCTAAAGGCCCCAAATAATGTATGGGCAGCATAAGACAAAAATCGGAAAATACTAAATATATATGAGAACAAGTTTCAATTAAACAAATCTCAGTAAGTGTAAAAGGAACAAAAATTCAGAAGAAAATACAATTCATATTACCAACATCCGCTCATGAATATTCATAGGGTTGCCAAAATTCTAATTGACAAATCGCAAATGTGGTGACATTAGACTTTCTTAGTTGTTATGTAAACTTTGTACAAATAAATGTTAAACGTTTTGTGTAATTTTATGAAATTGAGGTCAAACAGTAAAATATTACATACATACATACTTATGTACAGAAATAGTTCGTCATTACAAACGTTTTAGCCTGTGTTACGACCCAGCTTTCCACACCACTTACATTGTGTGCGTTAATTTTATACAGTGGTGGGATCTATAATTTAAGGTCCACTCCGAAAGGCAGATTTTTTGAGAAACATTTCATGGCAATTTTTATTTACTCTCAGAGTTTTTGCCAGAAATCTGTTGAGAGGAAGTCGGTCACGAAATATTTTCTCATATTTCGGTTTTGCTGGAGATGACTGATCTGGGGTTTGAACACACTACCTACTAGACTACGGCGACTGTATTTGTATTAACGTGGATATTAAAATTTGTCAAAAGTTAATGTGAATGCTCTTCGGTTTGGTTAAGACCTTTCTACATTTAACTGTGCTAAGATGTGTATTACAACAAGGATAGTAATACGATAATAAAGTGAAGTGGACATCACCTTTTGTTTGCAATTTTTTCCCAAACCTATTACACTATGAAAAACATTGACCGCAAATCCTACAAAAGTTTTAAGTCTCCAAAATTATAATTAATTATTCCTTTTTACATCGTCACTTGTTTACTAAAAATGTTTAAAATACCTAACGGTTAATTCCTTTTATTACAAGAAGTAAATTCAAGGCCATTGGAAATATCAGTTGTAGAGATCTATTTCAAACAGGTTTTGTAAGATTTAGAAAAAGTGTAATATTCGAGTTCAATTTTATCTTCCGCAAGAAAGCGGACTTATTTTCTTAAAGCTAAATTAAATGTGAATTTTAAATAAAGTAAAAAATAAATATCTTCATGAACATAAAGTAAAATGAAATTATAAAATTAAAATAAATATTTTTAAATAAAATATAAAGCGTCTGTTAACTTGATCATGAGGATCTCTTACACCTTTTAATCATTTGCTTTAACATCAGGTGCAAATGCTTTCAAAATTATACGAAATATGAAAAAATTTTTTAATTATGATAAAGAATCTTGAGTCCCCCAATTAAGAAAATTCAATCCCTGTTGGCATTCCTTATTTGTTCCCATATTTTTATGTGTGAGTTTTAATATTGTGTGTGCATTCAAAAGGTATTACGAGAAGAAACGTTCGCTGATCTCTTCTCTTCAATTCTACATCCAATGCAATTTTGCGGGGTAAAACTTGTGGTTTTAAAGAGGACATTGACGCAACAAATATAAGCAATTGGGCTTATATACGAGTATGTACATATATAGTATTGTATATACATTTCCATGTTATGATAGCAACATAAAAATGTGTCGGCAGAATATAGCGGATACACGTATAGCATTGAGTGTAATGTGTGTAGAAATATTATTAACAGTTATGTCTTACTAATTACCACAATTATAAAAACATCATTCGGGTAAATTTATAAATTTGAACTTGTAAAGTGCATATACTTTGCCAATCACTGTAATTTTACTTTGATATGTCACGGTATATTTCTAGACGTATTATAAAAGCAATTTAATGTCCGTTAAGGGGTAACAATAGGTAAAATAAAAATAAATTCCAGTTCCAGAAGGTAGGCCGGCTAAAACGACCTGAGACTGATAGAGGGCTTCCAACAGCGACTTATCGACATCAATGTTATGACTTTGGAGATGAGGAGAAAAACGAACTTTGAACTCGCTCAACGGCTGGTAATTTAGATTTGCCGTCGATGCTTGCTGCCACAAAGGAAGAGAATAATGTCGCTCATGAGAAGTATATAACGGGTGATTTTTTAGCTATTATCTTTTTGGCAACACTGGTTTAAACAGCTCACGCACGTTTTGTGTTTTGTTGCACTGTCAAACATCTTCAGTTTGGTCTATAATTTAACCATGAATCGTCTTACAAACGAACAACGCTTGCAAATCGTTGAATTTTATTATCAAAATGCGTGCTCTGTTGAGAAAGTTCATCGCGCGCTTTGTCCATTTTATCGTCAGTTTAATCGACCCACTGAAGCGGCTATTCGGGCTATTGTGACTAAATTTCGCACCAAATTTACATTGTTGGACATTAAACTACCAACACGCTTACGTAGAGTGCGTACTGAAGAAAATATCGCAGCTGTATCGGCCAGTGTTAATGATGACCATCAATTATCAACAACGTGGAAAATTATGCGGAAAGATTTAGGTGTGAAGCCTTTCAAAATACAGCTGGTGCAAGAATTTGAGCTGAACGACCTACCGCAACGCTGAATTTTTGGTGAATTGGCTCTTGGAAAGTTGGCCGAAGATCCACTTCTTTATCGAAAAATTGTGTTCAGGACACAGCACGCGTAACGATGGCGAGTTCGGTGAAAATTTTATTTCACGTTCGGGACCGGTCAATTGGCCGCCTAGATTGTGCGATTTAACGCCTTTTTACTATTTTTTGTGGGGATATGTTAAAGCTCATGTCTATACAGACAAGCCCGCGTCAATTGACGCATTGGAAGACAACATTGAAGCATTTATTCGTGAGATACCGGCCGAAATGTTGGAAAGAGTATTCCAAAATTGGACTAAGCGGATGTATCATTTGAGGCGCAGGCGAGGTCAACATTTGCATGAAAAAATCTTCAAACATTAAATTATATGGACCGTACTATCGATTCAAATAAAGATTTCATGCATTTGTCTGAATTTTATGTGTTTTTTTTTTTTGGAAAAATTTTCCTATAGCTCTTAAAAAATCACCCATTAGTATAGCTGCGGTAAAAATAAAATTAGAAAGATTTGAATGAAATATTAAAGCTAACATTAAAAAGGCGGTAGAAAAGTCTATGGTAGCGAAGAATTTGAAAAGGCAATGGCAGAGGAGGTAAATAAGGAATTCAAAGAAGTTGGAAAAGAAGCCGAAGTCAGGGTAAAGAAACACAATGTGTTGGAAACAAAGTTGATGGCGTTGAAAACAATATTGTGGACGTTGCGGAGAGAAAGGCGTCGCAGAGAGGGTAACAAAACAACATTATTGGTGAATTTTCTATCTCAGAGAAAATACGGAGAGGAAATTCGCTGTCCTCAAAACCGTCAAGGACCACCAGTGTGCTTAAAGTTGGAGTTGGAATTATTCGATATATGGATTCCCTGTTCCAGTTGTAAAATGCCTCTATCTGTTTCTAAATTTCTATTTGGCACAATAACTAGAAGATACGAATTGGAGGAATGATTTAATACACGAAAAGAGGCAAGTGGTCCACAAAACGATTAAAACAAGCATATTCCGCAGTTCCTGTCGGAATACCGATCAGCTATGCACAATTCACATCTGCCAAGTTTGTATTCTGTAGTAAACTTAATTGGACTTAAAATTAGGTTACATAAACCAACAATAGGTGACGGTATTGACAACGACGAGAAATAGGAAGACTCGTCGAACTAAGTGTCAGTCAAATCTGAAGGACTTAAACAACGTCAACTGGTTTTGCTGAGCAGCCCTCAACAAAGCAAGGGTCTCTCTTCCGAATTACGGGCCCACTGAAATGCAAATGTTAAATGATGTGGTGTAAGTTTAAGAGCATTATAACCCGATATTTAAAATGAAGTCGAATGCGTCGGGCACGGCAATACCGTGCATATTCCGGGCGACTATGCTTAAAGAGCGATACTGTTAAGAAGATTAAAAACAAACTAAATAATACAGACAAACACGAAATGTACACATCGTACGGTACACACAATTACACAAAGAAATGTATTGGAAATTTCCAGAAGGAAATTAAATCTAACAACAACAATCTTGTAAGACATCGTGAAATAAGACAGAACAAGTAGAGCGAAGAATGATGCTGTAAGTCAGCCAGTGATTGTGATTAATTATCTAGAGTTGTATTAAAAAGTGCAGTGATACTAAACACCGAAAAGATTGATCTTTGTTAATACTGGTAATGAATAAAATTGATAGCGTAGCACTACGCAACAGAAGTGTAAATTATTTTTTATTATATTCACAATCATCGAATCCATTCTTCCTAAAATTAATACTAAAATTAATTACTTATTTTTACTAATACCTAAACAACTACTTTATTCAAAAGCACTGTTTGATGCATTCTTATCAAAAATAAATTCTTACAATACTTTAGCTATTAAAAGAAAAGAAAACTTATATATATATACTTATATAACTTATTACTAATTAGCTGTCACTATCTGCAAATATAACATTCTGTGAATATCTATTTACTACCAGATGGAGCCATTTTTCGTTGCTTATATAGACGAAGTAAATTCATAATGAAAAAATTTGCCTGGTGAGATAGGTTGTGTAGAATCCACTAAAGCATGCCCTTCAGAAATTTCAAAAACCTTAACTTTCTGCAACATTTACGGTAAAGAGGCATCCATGAAATTGTGAGGAACAAACTGGAGTGTTACCCACCGTTATTATCATTATCGTCATCATCATCATTATCATCATACTCCTTATTGAAAAGAAGAGTTATGAATGGTCTCATATATACAGTCATATCCTTTTATACCAATTACGTGTGTATGTTTGTATTTCCATAATTTCTCCTTTTTTGTGGTTGTTGTTAAAGTAAGTGGAATGGTTGTTTATTTGTATTGTTCTGCGAAGTTCACATATGAGCGTGTATGTGCATGTTAATAATTCCCATTACATACTTTCATGGATGTAAGTATCATATTCAGAAAATATGTGTAAAATACACAACCAAACAATCCTTGTGGGTATAAAGTTTTTATGAAAGTGCTTCAGAATTCAGTTATTTTTCTTTTGTTTTGTTTTTCTTTTTGCTGAAATTGAAGAAATTTATGAGTAATTGTTAGAAGAAAACATAGGAAAGAAATTAAAATATTCCTCCTTACAGGGGCGCAATTTAAAACGGCACAACCATTAACATTTGCATACAGATTTGTTTAAGTATTTTTTTTTAGCGTCTATTAATTGTAAATTTACAGTAACACATACCTTTTGATTTTGAAACTTTTAAATATATGTAGGTTAGATTAAGTTTGACGTGTAAGATAGTGACAAAATATAACAGCATTCCCACTTGACTCTAAACGATAAACACACTGTGATACGCATTTAGGACGTCGATAAACTAATCTTCTAACAAAAGTGTATTTGACATCGGTTCTATCTAAGCCAAAGTAAGAGTTCGTCATCATTCGATGATATTAAAGCTGATTACTGTGAAACAAAACGCGCTTTCTCGATGTGTTTTATATTGATAATGTTTTAATTGCCATACTGCGCACTGAGCGCTGCTTCTGATTATGCGATAATAAAATGCGTGACGGTTAATTTATTTTTAAGTTAAAATATATGATTGTAAAGCTGTTCAAGATTTGTTCTAGAATGAAAGTTTTCTTTTTAATTATGTTTGACGTTTCTATTTTAACGGTGAAGCGACTCGATTTGTGCTAACCAAAGTTCGGATGCGCATGCTAGGTATTCAAATCCGTGCTCCTCGCGATGCTGCGCACTGGAAAGTTCTGACCGAGTTCGTTGGATTAAATAGGAGCGCTTTGTGTTACGGAATTTGTCGTATTTTTTATTGTGCCTCTTTATTTATTTCCAATTCTCCGCTATTCTCCGATGGGTACCCTACCTTTCTGTAGGAGGTCGAGATGCCTAAAATAGACTTAGAGTCTCCGGCCCATACTTGAGAGTTGCATGTGTGTAAATAATGAGAAGATCAGATGAAGTGATGTATTTCTTGCATCGCCTTAAGAAACCGAAGCATTGAATTGCTTCTTTCGACACTTGCTACAGAAGTGGCAAAATTATTGCTGCGCTTGTGTGTCAATAAACAACATTGGATCTTTAACGCGGTAAAATTAACTTTATTCGACTCCATCGAGATTGGCTGCTGGCCGAATGTGAGAGCGTCATTCATATTAAGCCTTTTCGCCCCAGTCTCCAAAGGGCTCGGCCTACCATTAAAAGAATATGAATGACAAATTTTTTTGTCATCTGCAAAAGAATAGAATTAGACGTTAGAGAAAGAAGATCGGTAATGAAAGTAAGAAATAGGTAGAACAGAACCTTGTGATATCCTTAAGTTTAACCTGAACTCATCTGTTCCCATCTATAACAGCCCGTAAAATGCGATCCCTGAGAAAGCTCAATGTAAATCAAGAGAAGTAACTACCAAGACCTCGCTATCATCAAACGGTCAAATAGACTGTTTCTACCTCTTACCTGTAGAACGGGCCCTATGAAAAGCGTGCTATCTGTCGCTAATTAGGTTGTTTTACTAGATGAAAATGGTAGGTGATAGTGTGGAAAATCTTACTATTGATTGGTAGTCCTCAGGAACGCTTTTTGAGGATTGACGTTACATAGTTATGAGGCACTGAAAAGGTTAGCGAATGGACGAGCGTAACTTCGAAGAACACTGCTTCAGGCTCAGTTTTGGAATACCATACGGCCTACAAGACTTCTTTATATTCAGAACCTTATGAACCTTTTTAACTGCGTAAGCAAGAAAGAATATGCAAATCACTTTTACTGACACCTTTTCGTGTTAGTGGTTGTTTGCTTCCCTCTGTGTTGAAATTATTTCCCAATATTTCAGTTAAAATGTTGGCTTATGAACGGGGCTAGTGAAGCAGAGAGCTTTAGTACGAATGTGCTGGTCGTAAAAAGCTTTTCGCGTCGCAGTACTGCGGAACAGTTTGCTCACAGTTGTTGTTTTGTTAATTTATAAATGTTTCTTCTCCAGATCGGGCTGCAAGTTTGAACTTCCGATTAAACCAAGATTTGTGGCTTGACTTAATCAAAATGGTTTTCGTAGGGAGTTTTGTAATGGAATCAACATCGTGATTGAGAGAGCAATTTCCAACTGAAATACCTGTAGAAATCATTGAGCTCAGCCCAACACGTCTTTTCGTTGGTGGCGGTGAAACGACACAAAGATTAGAGAACGAAGAGGAAGCGGAAATGGTGCAGTTATCTAAGTTCCTTCACTTCAGACTTTCAGGCTGTGAAGTGAGAAAGAAGTCGAGGGTATGGATGTGGTCCCTTTCAACATATGATATGTGAGGTTGTTGTGCGCTCCGAATATCTCAATATATTGTCATTCTAAAGTTGCGTGGATCGAATGGTAAAGCCGGAGGAGTCGTAAATATTTAAACCACTATTTCACTGCTCGGGCAACACTCAAGGATTCTAGATTTGAATCTTAGAAGGAATATTGTTAGTATATATGTATGTAAGTATATGTTAAATTAATAAATATTTATAATCAAAGTAAATATGTGTGCCATGCGTTCGATTTCCACTAGAGTCTCTGGGTGTTTGTGTCTCGAATAAAGACCCATAAAGTGGCACAACCCTTTTAACATAATATATTGATACTCACCTCGATAGATGCGTGATATGGATATTCGACATAGATGCCAAGTTGCAGTTGCTAAGTAAGCACGTAGTCGCCTTAGTCTAGTAGGTAGTATGTTGGCTTATTATCAAGACAAAATACAAAAAGTATTTCTTCGGCGACTTATTCTCAGCAGATTCCTGCCAATAACTCTGAGAGTAAATAAAACTGCCATAAAAATTTTCTCAAAAATATGTCGTTCGGAGTCGACTTTAAACTGTAAGTCCCAGCACTCCTGTATAAAATTACCACACACAACATAAGTGGTTTGAGAAACTAGGTCGTAATCCTGACTGAAGGGTTGTAATGACCAATTATGTATGTATGTATGTAAGTAAACACAAATTAATTGGCAAGTACTTTGAAATTTATGCTAAAACAAAACATGTATTGCGTCGTGTTACAGTTGGACTGAGGTTCATTAAAAACTCGAGTATTAATAAGGACCTTAACGTGCCAACGGTCAAAGCAGAGATTGCAAAACGTTTTGAAAATTACTGGAAAAAGCTAAAACTCTACTCAAACTCTTTGGCTCGAATCATCTTGAACTCAAAAGATGGACGTTACAGCTGTCAATTTCATACAGTTTAGGAATAGCATTCAAATTTAAATTCTTACGTTTGTTGAGTATATTTCTGGTGTAAAAAATTGGGTTTTCTTATTACAGTTAAGTTTTAGTAACTTATTGTTATGAAGAAAAGTAATAAAAAATAAATATATATGTGGTATGTACATACATATTGTTACGTTTTTACCTTTTTAAAAACGATTAAATATGAGTTCGTTAATTGCAAATAGAATAAAAACAAATATGTGGTTATTTTCTCTTAAACTGTCTTTATTTCTTACACTACTCTTGTGTGCCACCGTATAGAACTTAACGATACAACAATAATAATCTGCTTATTCACTTTATTAGTTCACACAAGTATTCACTGGATCTTTACAACCACGACTTATTTTATTCACACGCAACTTCACACAAGGCTGACTGAATTAACACTGACTGCTGCTTGCTTTGTCCAGCTTTGTCAGTATGATGAACGTTCTCGATGTGGAAGGTTGTCGCTCGCGTCTTCTCGAGAACTCTATTGCTAGTACATTGTTGTTTGCGTACTTTGCTTATGTTGTCCGTTGTTGTTGCTACCTGGTTCGTTGTACACGTGTGTGTGTGCAGCTTTAGATAATCACCACATTCGTTGTATTCTTAGTGTTAGTGCGTATTTGTGTCGTGTGTATTGTGTTGGTGTTGCTGGTAGCTTTTGTTTATCGTTTTTATTGTTAAACGATATTAGGTCGTTTCGATTTATGTAACAATATGTTTGCCTAAGATAGTTTTTAAATTTAAACACTTTTAGGAAACTATGAAGTTGTTATCTTTCGTTCGGTTAAGTATGTCTCTCCCTCCTTTCCAATATTTTAATAACAATTGTTCTTAATTTGTTGTCTCTCTTTTTTAATTCCCAGAATGCATACGTAATTAAAAAGTCAAAACCAAACCACGATTCATTTAATAAAAAAACAAAAGTTGTCTCGAACATATTGTTCTCTGGATACCATTGTTGGCCTCAAAGGATGAGTATTTGGAAATAACCATCCATACTGCATTCAGGCGTCCTGCAGTCATGCAATTAATTCCAGTTGTTGGTTTACTTGGCTTGGTTTGCATATGTTATTCTTTTTTTATCACTATTTAGAGCTCATTGTGACCAACCAAATGGATCCATTTTGCTTTTCATTACTTATTTTTTTAATTTATTTGCACAGTAAAAATTAAATTTAGTTTTATTGTACATGTTGTTACGTTTTTACCTTTTTAAAAACGTTTAAATATGAGTTCGTTAATTGCAAAACAAGTAAAAACAAATATGCGTTTATTTTCTCTTAAACTCTCTTTATTATTTACACTACATTTGTGTGCCACCGTATACAACTTAACGATACAACAATAATAATCTGTTTTATTCACTTTATTAGTTCACACAATTATTCGCTAGATCTTTACAACCACGACTTATTTTGTTCACACGCAACTTCACACAAGGCTGACTGAATTAACACTGACTCCTGCTTGATTTGTCCAGCCCTTTTATAGTCCGCACGCACGTAATCAGTATGATGAACGTTCTCGATGTGGAAGGTTCTCGCTCGCGCCTTCTCGAGAACGCTATTGCTAGTACATTGCTGTTTGTGTACTTAACTTATGTTGTCCGTTACATATTTGTCGTAGCTGGTTTACTTTATGTTGTCGTTGGTACTAGCCGCAACCAGGTTCGTCATACATATGTGTGTGTGCAGCTTTAGCTAATCAACACGCTCATTGTATTCCTTGTGTTAGTGTGTATTTGTATCGTGTGGCTTTTGTTTATCGTTTTTGTTGTTAAACGATATTAGGTCGTTTCGATTTGTGTAACACTGCCTCCCACTTAAGCCTGTTCGTCCCGAAGAGGCTCATTATCTCTTTTCCCATATTTTGCCAGTCGCTCTATGTGTACGACCTTCATTTTTGCTCGGGGGCTGTTAGCTTTCTGTATCCTGTACACGTCATCGTTTAACCGCTTAATTATTTTATACGGTCCATCCCAGCTGGTTTGTAGCTTGGGACATAATCCCTTCTTCCGCTTTGGGTTTTATAGCAGAACCATTTGTCCCTCATGGAAGCCCTCCGTGTTCGCCGCACGATCATACCTGGCTTTCATTCTATCACTGACCATTTTTATACGGGTGCGCACAAACTCATGAAGTTCATTTAGGCTTTCGTCTTTTCCAGTGTATGTGGCATCCCTCTCTCTGCCGGGCTTAACAACAAACTCTAAGTCACCAAGCAGCTTTATCTCAGTCCCAAAGATAACCTTGGCGGCTGATCTAGATGTTGAATCATGGACCGCGGATCGGTACGCCAGTAGAAACCTCGGAATGTGTTCGTCCCAGTCTTTCTGTTGCTCGCTCACTACTTTTCGCAAGTATTCCTCCAGGGTTCAGTTAAATCGCTCTACCATTCCGTCTGACTGTGGGTGAAGAGGCGTCGTTCGAGTCTTCTTAATACCATATACTTCGCACATTTCCTTGAATACAGCTGACTCAAAATTTCTGCCTTGATCGGAATGTAGTTCTATTAGAACCCCGTAGCGGCATACCCAGTTCTTCACAAAAACGTTAACTATTGTGTTCGCCTCTTGATTGAGTATGGCATATACTTCCGGCCATTTGCTGAAGTAGTCCATCACAACGAGAACATATCGGTTTCCGGCATTGCTGACTGGAAAAGGGCCTGCAACGTCCATCGCTATCCGCTCGAAAGGTGCGCCTGATTTATACTGCTGTATCTGACCTCGACTTCTTGCTGGACCTTTAGCTTCAATACACTGGGTGCAGTTTGCTATCCAATCCGCCACTGATTGTTGACATCCAGCCCAATAAAAACGTTGCTTTAGCCTTTTCAGTGTCTTTGTCACTCCAAGATGTCCTCCGCTAGCTCCATTATGGAATTCATTTCTTTCATTTTGGAGGAAGGCATTACCAATAGGTTGGATGCGGTCTTGCCATCAGCGCTTTCCCAAAGCCGATACATGCACCCATTTATAATCTTTAAGCTGTCCCATAGTGCCCAATATGCTTTTGTAAGAGGACCTTCTGCGGATATCTCATTTCTTGTAGGTCGATTGTCCTCCTCCTTCGCTGCTATTACCTTCGCCTATATTGGGTCACTCATTTGTGAAGTCAAGTCTGAAGTCGTAAGTCTGGAGGCGTTCAATCCAACGTGCTAACTGTCCTTCAGGGTTCTTGAATTGTAGCAGCCATCTCAGTGCGGAGTGATCAGTCCTTAGCAGGAAATGTTGGCCATACAGGTATTTATGGTAATGTTTGATGCACTCCAGCACTGCCAGTAGCTCTCGTCGGGTTACACAGTAGTTCCGTTCAGGCTTTGACAATGTGCGACTAAAGTAGCCTACGACCACTTGGGAAAGTACACCACCAATACCATATCCGCTAGCATCACTGTCTAATATGAATTTTTCTCCTGGGACTGGATACGCCGAAACTGGTGCAGCGTACAATAGGTCTTTTAGTGTCTGGAACGCCTTCTCTTGTGACTCACCCCACTGATACGCCTTCGATTTCTTTGTGAGTTCATGCAAGCTTGCAGCCACGCTGGCAAAGTTAGGCACAAAGCGTCTGTAGTATGTGTATAGTCCCAAAAAGCTGCGTAGTTCATGAAGACTCTGGGGAGGAGGCCAGTCCTTTAGTGCTCGTATTTTATCTTCATCCGTGGAAATGCCATCTGCTGTAACAAGATGTCCCAAATATTTTACCTGTTTTTGGAACAATGCACATTTCTTTACGCTTAGTTTTAGTCCAGCCGTTGTTATTCGTTGCAGAACTTCTCCCAGGTTCTTGAGGTGTTCGTCAAAAGTTCTGCCCATCACTATTATGTCGTCGAGGTACACCAGGCAAGTCTTCCAATACAGTCCCTTTAGCACACGTTCCATAAGCCGCTCGAATGTGGCCGGAGCATTACAGAGTCCTAATGGCATAACTTTAAACTGCCATAAGCCGCCGTTCGCACTGAATGCGGTTTTCTCCTTGTCCTTGTCTGCAATCTCCACCTGCCAATACCCGCTTTGTAGATCCAATGTGGAGAACCATTTTGTTCCGGCTAGCGTGTCGAGTGTGTCGTTAATTCTTGATAGCGGGTAACTATCCTTTTTGGTGACATCATTCAGCTTCCTGTAGTCTACGCAGAATCTTGTACTGTCATCTTTCTTCTTTACTAAGACTACAGGTGAGCTCCACGGACCCGAAGATGTTTCGATTACACCGCTCTTCCTCATTTCGTCGACTAACTCCTTAACCTCATTACGCTTCGCCAGCGGTATGCTTCTGGGTGCCTGCTTTATCGGTCTCGCTTCGCCAGTATCAATTTCATGTTTGACCATGGCTGTTCTTCCTTGCCTTTTGTTGTTCGTGGCGAAAGCGAAAGCATACCTCTTTAGCAGCTTTTTGGCTTTGTTTTTCTCTGCAGCTGCTAAACCTGCTATCCATTTCTCTACATTTTCACCAAATTCCGTTTGATCCTTGGCTGACATATCGGCAGGTTCCGGCGATTGTTCGGTGTTTATTACCGTCTCTACTGAAACGCATTGGCCCACCTCTGAGTTTTTACAGACGACTCCTTCATGGCCTGATAGATTTAGCACTCTCACCGGGACTATTCTTTGTTCTGTGGATTTGACGACGGCCTTTGCTGATATTAAATCCGTCTGTATTTCTGCTGGTTCAACAACCCACAAGCGGTTTTCCACACAATCTCCCTCCATACGCGCCCATATCAGTGATTCACTCTGAGGTGGAAATTTAAGCTGTTCGACCGCAACTATCATTCTGGCGTGCACTTGGTGCTTGTACCCCACGTCTAGAGGTATCTCTACATTTCGCCAACTCATAATCTGTTGCCCCATATTCAAATTGATGCCATGAGCTATCATAAAATCGGCACCAATGATAACCTCGTCCACTAAGTGCATCACACTTTCCCTTCACTACATCTGGTCTGATGATAGACTGCGTGGCCCCGGTGTCTATTGTGAAGGTATGTGGTCTTCCATTTATGTATCCGCACGCCGTAAGATTGTTGTTGTTCTGTTGCATCACTGATATTGAGATAGTGGGCCCCCGCTTGTGGGAGCCAGCACTTGCCCCTCAGTGCTAGCTCGTTTTTGTTTAACGGGGACTCTTGTGAAGATGGCTGGTATTTCGCCCGTTTCTTATTCCTTGATGGTGAGGCGTATCTTGATCTCTTGCGCGGCGCCTTGCAGTTTCTTTGGAAATGGCCACCTTTCCTCAGTTGAAGCATTTAATTTAGCCTTTTGTCCATTTTCTCCCAAAACTTGCTTCAACATCTTTTTAAATTTGTCCAAAAGGCATTCCTCCTCCTCCACGACTTCCATTTTTCGCACTTTACTGACTTGTGGTCTAGTGCGAAGGCCACGGTCTCTGCAAAAGTTGTCTTCTGTGCAAAACATACCGTCAGTTTAATGTCAGGGTCGCGTATGCCATTAACAAACGCCTCGGTCTTAAAGTTGTCTATCAATGGATGGTTTTCTCCTGGGTATGTGAGCTGCACTAATCTCTCAACCTCCATTGCAAAGGCTTGTAATGACTCATTTTTCTTTTGCGCCCGGCATATCAACTTCATGCGGTATAGTTCCCGTTTGTGCTCATCGCCAAATTTACGCTGCAACGCCACCATTAAGTCGTTGTAGTTGTTTCTGCTGCTGGCTGGCATGTTTTCTAGGATCTCAGCTGCGACACCTTTTAACGACAGAATTAGTTCTAGAGCCTTCTCTCCATCGTCCCATCCGTTTCTGTTGGCTACTGTCTCAAATTGGAATTTGAATACGGATAGGGGCGAGCTACCATCAAAGCAAGGTGGTTTTATTCTGCCGGTACCTTCTGACACGACTCGCACTGGCTCCGGTCGCTGGCTCTGGAGGTTGTTGATCTTCTCCTCCATTATAACTCTTTTCTCGTCAACGGTATTTTCCAAATCTGAGACCCTTTCCTCGACGCCAGTGATTCTTTTGTGGAATTACTTGAGTATTTCAGCCAAAAGTTTCTGATTTTCGACTCTAAAAGCTTAAAATAATTTTTGGTTCGCTAATTGCATTTTCTCCATAATTTGTATACTATCTTGTCGCGACTCAGCCAGAAGTTTCTGATTTTCGACCCTAGAAGCTTCAAATAACTTTTGGTTTTCTGCTCTAGAAGCTTCAAATAGCTTTTGGTTGGCTTCTTGCATTTTTCGATTTTCGGCTATAGAAGCTTCTTGCACTTCAGCTAACAGTTTTTGATTCTCGGTTCTAGAAGCTTTTTGCACTTCAGCTAGAAGTTTTTGATTTTCGGTTCTAGAAGCTTCTTGCAATTCAGCTAGAAGTTTTTGATTTTCGGTTCTAGAAGCTTCGAATAGCTTCTGGTTCTCAGCTCTAGCACCTTCTTGAACACCAGCAAATAGCTTCTGGTTTGCTACTTGCATTTTCTCCATCATAGCGACTAGCAACGAATTTATGTCAACACCGCCAGGGTTTGCAGGGGCCTGTAACTCTCGTTCCTCTTCATGCTCGAACTCGTAGGATTCGATGTCTATGCCCTGAAGCTGCAGTTGTTCCCTGAACCGCCTTTGCAGTTCATTCTTCGTGCCCGTTGTTGGCAGCTCTAGTTTACCCAACTCTCGTTTCAGCCGGTTCACTCTTAGTTCGGAGAATTTCATTTTATTTATTTATTTATTTTTATTTTTTTTATTTATTTTTACTTTTGGATTTTGCAATCCCACTTCTGACACCAATTGTTACGTTTTTACCTTTTTAAAAACGTTTAAATATGAGTTCGTTAATTGCAAACAAAGTAAAAACAAATATGCGTTTATTTTCTCTTAAACTCTCTTTATTCTTTACACAACTTTTGTGTGCCACCGTACACAACTAACGATACAACAATAATAATCTGCTTTATTCACTAGTTCACACAACTATTCACTAGATCTTTACAACCACGACTTATTTTGTTCACACGCAACTTCACACAAGGCTGACTGAATTAACTCTGACTGCTGCCTGCTTTATCCAGCCCTTTTATAATCCGCACGCACGTAAGCAGTATGATGAACGTTCTCGATGTGGAAGGTTCTTGCTCTCGCCTTCTCGAGAATTCTATTGCCAGTACATTGTTCTTTGTGTACTTTGCTTATGTTGTCCGTTACATATTTGTCGTAGCTGGTTTACTTTATGTTGTTGTTGCTACCTGGTTCGTTGTACACATGTGTGTGTGCAGCTTTAGATAATTAACACGTTCGTTGTATTCTTAGTGTTAGTGCGTATTTGTGTCGTGTGTATTGTGCTGGTGTAGCTGATAGCTTTTGTTTATCGTTTTTATTGTTAAACGATATTAGGTCGTTTCGATTTATGTAACACTGCCGCCCACTTAAGCCTGTTCGTCCCGAATAGGCTCATTATCTCCTTTCCCATATTTTGCCAGTCGCTCTATGTGTACGACCTTCATTTTTGTTCGGGGGCTGTTAGCTTTCTGTATCATGTACACGACATCGTTTAGCCGCTTAATTATTTTATACGGTCCATCCCAGCTGGTTTGTAGCTTGGGAGATAATCTCTTCTTCCGCTTTGGGTTGTATTGCAGAACCATTTGTCTCTCATGGAAGCCCTTCGTGTTTGCTGCTCTATCATACCTGGCTTTCATTCTATTACTGACCATTTTTATACGGGTGCGTACAAACTCATGAAGTTCATTCAGGCTTTCTTCTTTTCCAGTGTGTTTCGTTCCTCTCTGTGGCGGGCTTAACACCAAATTCTAAGTCACCGGCCAGTTTTATCTCAGTCCCAAAGATAACCTTGGCGGGTGATCTAGATGTTGAATCATGGACTGCAGATCGGCACGCCAGTAGAAACCTCGGAATGTGTTCGTCCCAATCCTTCTGTTGCTCGCTCACTACTTTCCGCAAGTATTCCTCCAGGGTTCGGTTAAATCGCTCTATCATTCCGTCTGACTGTGGGTGAAGAGGCGTCGTTCGAGTCTTCTTAATGCCATATACTTCGCATATTTCCTTGAATACAGCTGACTCAAAATTTCTGCCTTGATCGGAATGTAGTTCTATTGGAATCCCGTAGCGGCATACCCAGTTGTTCACAAAAACGTTAACTATTGTGTTCGCTTCTTGATTGGGTATGTCATATACTTCCGGCCATTTGCTGAAGTAGTCCATCACAACGAGAACATATCGGTTTCCGGCATTGCTGACTGGAAAAGGGCCTGCAACGTCCATCGCTATCCGCTCGAAAGGTGTGCCTGATTTATACTGCTATATCTGACCTCGACTTCTTGCTGGACCTTTAGCTTCAATACACTGGGTGCAGTTTGCTTTTTGACATCCAACCCAATAAAAACGTTGTTTTAGCCTTTCCAGTGTCTTCGTCACTCCAAGATGTCCTCCGCTAGCTCCATTATGGAATTCATTTAATACTTCTTTCATTTTGGAGGAAGGCACTACCAATAGGTTGGATGAGGTCTTGCCATCAGCGCTTTCCCAAAGTCGATATAGGCACCCATTTATGATCTTTAAGCTGTCCTATAGTGCCCAATATGCTTTTGTAAGAGGACCTTCTGCGGATATCTCATTTCTTGTAGGTCGTTTGTCCTCCTCCTTCGCTGCTATTACCTTCGCCAATATTGGGTCACTCCTTTGTGCTTGGGACCAGTCTTCGTTGGCTTCAATCCGCGTTAGCCGGATATCGACGATGGATTCCTTTTTCTCAGCTTTCACGCAATGTTTACACTCCAAATTACAAGGTCGGCGTGAAAGAGCGTCAGCATTTCCATGCTTTATGCCTCTTCGGTGTTCAATGCTGAAGTCGTAAGTCTGGAGGCGTTCAATCCAACGTGCTAACTGCCCTTCAGCGTTCTTGAATTGGAGCAGCCATCTCAGTGCGGAGTGATCAGTCCTCAGCAGAAAATTCTGGCCATACAGGTACTTATGGTAATGTTTGATGCACTCCAGCACTGCCAGTAGCTCTCGTCGGGTTACACAGTAGTTCCGTTCAGGCTTTGACAATGTGCGACTATAGTAGCCTACGACTTTCTCAGTTCCATTGATCACTTGGGAAAGTACACCACCAATACCATATCCGCTGGCATCACTGTCTAAGATGAACTTTTCTCCTGGGACTGGATACAACAGGTCTTTTAGTGTTTGGAAAGCCTTCTCCTGTGGCTCACCCCATTGATAGACTTTTGACTTCTTGGTGAGCTCATGCAAACTTGCAGCCACGCTGGCAAAGTTAGACACAAAGCGTCTATAGTATGTGCATAGTCCCAAAAAGCTGCGTAGTTCATGAAGATTCTGGGGACGAGGCCAGTCCTTTACTGCTCGTATTTTATCTTCATCGGTGGATATGCCATCTGCTGTGACAAGATGCCCCAAATATTTCACCTGCTTTTGGAAAAATGCACATTTCTTTACGCTTAGTTTTAGTCCAGCCGTTGATATCCGTTGCAGAACTTCTCCCAAGTTCTTGAGGTGTTCGTCGAAAGTTCTGCCCATCACTATTATGTCGTCGAGATACACCAGGCAAGTCTTCCTATGCAGTCCATTTAGCACACGTTCCATAAGCCGCTCGAATGTGGCCGGAGCATTACAGAGTCCAAATGGCATAACCTTAAACTGCGGTTTTCTCTTTGTCCTTGTCTGCAATCTCCACCTGCCAATACCCGCTTTGTAGATCCAATGTGGAGAACCATTTTGTTCCGGGTAGCGTGTCGAGTGTGTCGTCAATTCTTGGTAGCGGGTAACTATCCTTTTTGGTGACATCATTCAGCTTCCTGTAGTCTACACAGAATCTTGTACTGTCATCTTTCTTCTTTACTAAGACTACAGGTGACCTCCACGGACCCGATGATGGTTCGATTACACCGCTCTTCCTCATTTCGTCGACTAACTCCTTGACCTCATTACGCTTCGCCAGCGGTATGCTTCTGGGTGCCTGCTTTATCGGTCTCGCTTCGACAGTATCAATTTCATGTTTAACCATGGCTGTTCTTCCTTGACTTTTGTTGTTCGTGGCGAAAGCGAAAGCATACCTCTTTAGCAGCTTTTTGGCTTTGTTTTTCTCTGCAGCTGCTAAACCTGCTATCCATTTCTCCACATTTTCACCAAATTCCTTTTGATCCTTGGCTGACATATCGGCAGGTTGCGGTGTTTGTTCGCTGTTTATTACCGCCTCTACTGGAACACATTGGCCCACCTCTGAGTTTTTACAGACGACTCTTTCATGGCCGGATAGATTTAACACTCTCACCGGGACTATTCTTTGTTTTGTGGATTTGACGAGGGCCTGTGCTGATATTAAATCCGTCTGTATTTCTGCAGGTTCAACAACCCACAAGCGGTTTTCCACACAATCTCCACCCATACGCCCCCATATCAGTGATTCACTCTGAGGTGGCAATTTGAGTTGTTTGACCGCAACTATCCTTCTGGCGTCCACTTGGTGCTTGTACCCCACGTCTAGAGGTATCTCTACATTTCGCCAACTCATAATCTGTTGCCCCATATTCAAATTGATGCCATGAGCTATCATAAAATCGGCACCAATTATAACCTCGTCCACAATATCGGCAACAATAAAGATGTGACTTACACTGATGTTGGCTATAGTCACCTTCGCTTCTGTTTTTCCGTGGACGGTGGCAGACTCTCCCGTAGCTGTCCGTAGTCTTACATTGCTAAGTGCCTCACACTTTCCCTTCACTACATCTGGCCTGATGATAGACTGCGTCGCCCCGGTGTCTATAGTGAAGGTATGTGATCTGCCATTTATGTATCCGCATGCCGTAAGATTGTTGTTATTCTGTTGCATCACTGATATTGAGATTGTGGGGCACTCGCTTGTGGAGGCTAGCACTTGCCCGTCAGTGCCAGCTCGTTTTAGTTTAACGGGGACTCTTGTGAAGAAGATGGTTGGTAGTTCGCCCGTTTCCTATTCCTTGATGGTGAGGCGGATCTTGATCTCTTGCGTGGCGCTTTGCAGTTTCTTTGAGAATGACCACTCTTTCCACAATTGAAGCATTTAAGTTTAGCCTTTTGTCCGTTTTCTTCAAAAGCTTGCTTCACCGTCTCCTTAACCTTGGTTAAAATGCATTCAGCTTCCTCCACTACTTCCATTCTTCGCACTCTGCTCATTTGTGGTCTTGAAATTTCGCGAGCGGTCTCTTGGGCTAGTGCCAAAGCCACGGTCTTGGCAAAGGTTGTCTTCTGCGTAGAGCATACCGCAAGTTTGATGTCAGGGTCACGTATACCATTGACAAACGCCTCGGCCTTAATGTTGTCTATCAGCGGGTGGTTTTCTCCGGGGTATGTGAGCTGCACTAATCTCTCGACCTCCATTGCAAAGGCTTGTAATGACTCATTTGCCTTTTGCGCCCGGCATCTCAACTCCATGCGGTATAGTTCCCGTTTGTGCTCATCGCCAAATTTACGCTGCAACGCCACCATTAAGTCGTTGTAGTTGTTTCTGCTGCTGGCTGGCATGTTTTCTAGGATCTCAGCTGCGACACCTTTTAACGACAGAATTAGTTCTAGAGCCTTCTCTCCATCGTCCCATCCGTTTCTGTTGGCTACTGTCTCAAATTGGAATTTGAATACGGATAGGGGCGAGCTACCATCAAAGCAAGGTGGTTTTATTCTGCCGGTACCTTCTGACACGACTCGCACTGGCTCCGGTCGCTGGCTCTGGAGGTTGTTGATCTTCTCCTCCATTATAACTCTTTTCTCGTCAACGGTATTTTCCAAATCTGAGACCCTTTCCTCGACGCCAGTGATTCTTTTGTGGAATTACTTGAGTATTTAGCCAAAAGTTTCTGATTTTCGACTCTAAAAGCTTAAAATAATTTTTGGTTCGCTAATTGCATTTTCTCCATAATTTGTATACTATCTTGTCGCGACTCAGCCAGAAGTTTCTGATTTTCGACCCTAGAAGCTTCAAATAACTTTTGGTTTTCTGCTCTAGAAGCTTCAAATAGCTTTTGGTTGGCTTCTTGCATTTTTCGATTTTCGGCTATAGAAGCTTCTTGCACTTCAGCTAACAGTTTTTGATTCTCGGTTCTAGAAGCTTTTTGCACTTCAGCTAGAAGTTTTTGATTTTCGGTTCTAGAAGCTTCTTGCAATTCAGCTAGAAGTTTTTGATTTTCGGTTCTAGAAGCTTCGAATAGCTTCTGGTTCTCAGCTCTAGCACCTTCTTGAACACCAGCAAATAGCTTCTGGTTTGCTACTTGCATTTTCTCCATCATAGCGGCTAGCAACGAATTTATGTCAACACCGCCAGGGTTTGCAGGGGCCTGTAACTCTCGTTCCTCTTCATGCTCGAACTCGTAGGATTCGATGTCTATGCCCTGAAGCTGCAGTTGTTCCCTTAACCGCCTTTGCAGTTCATTCTTCGTGCCCGTTGTTGGCAGCTCTAGTTTACCCAACTCTCGTTTCAGCCGGTCCACTCTTAGTTCGGAGAATTTCATTTTATTTATTTATTTATTTTTATTTTTTTTATTTATTTTTACTTTTGGATTTTGCAATCCCACTTCTGACACCAATTGTTACGTTTTTACCTTTTTAAAAACGTTTAAATATGAGTTCGTTAATTGCAAAACAAGTAAAAACAAATATGCGTTTATCATCTCTTAAACTCTCTTTATTATTTACACTACTTTTGTGTACCACCGTATACAACTTAACGATACAACAATAATAATTTGTTTTATTCACTTTATTACAGGGACCGAAAATAACTGTTATTTTTGAATTTTTGAATAAAAAAAGCAAACGGAAGGAAATGTCGGAGAACAAAACCAAGTATACCATTTTGATTGTCTTGGACCAAATTTTTATAAAATGCGATGCTTTTTAAAAACCTAACTTTTATTATTTAGAAAAAAAATAATAGTTATTTTTTATTTTTATTTGTTTGAGCAAAAGTTATAGTTATTTTTAACTTTTATTTTTAAAAGCAGAAATAAAAGTTATTTTTCGACTTTTATTTTTACGAGTAGAAGAAATAAAAGTTATTTTTTGACTTTTATTTTTTCGAGCAAAAATAAAAGTTACTTTTTGACTTTTATCTTTTCGAGCAAAAGTAAAAGTTATGTTTTGACTTTTATTTTTTCGAGCAGAAATAAAAGTTAATTTTATGCTCTCAACCCCCCTATGACACAAAAATTAGTGTTTAATATGCCCAAGCTCATTTTTTCGTGAAGAGGTAACATAAGTGTATATCTGATGTATTGCCAAATATGTATGTAGAATATCAAACGCTGCCCAAACTTCACGTTAAATAATTTGTAAAATGTGAAAACAATGGAAATGTTACAAAATATAAAATATACCAAAAACAAGTGAACTTTACAAACTGATTTTAAGTCAATAAATAATTAAAACATTTCATGGTGTAGCCTTTCAACTGATGGATAAGTAGATGGTGAAGGTCTAGGTTCAAAACCCATTAGGCTTTGAAATTTTGTTTAATTGTTCTAAAATTAAAAATAATTTATTTTAATTGATATAATTTATTTTATTTTCCTGGCCTGGGATTTGAACCCTGGCTTTACGTCTAATAAGCCATCACACTACTATATTTATATATATTTTTATATTATATATATCATACTATATATTATATTAATATAATTATTAATTTTCTACATAAAATTTAAAAATAGAAATAATATTCTTAAGCTGTGTATAAATTGTTTAAGTATTCCTTCTACATTTTTTGAAGATATTGGAAATATTCGCTTATTTTTTTATTTGCCTTAAATGCCTTTAAATCCGTTATCTAACTTTTTGCTTTCTTTTATTTTTGGATGAAAAATAGTATCATTCGTAGCTCAGTTTAAGATGGGTCGTAAACGTAATTATTATATACGCGAATTTTTTGTAGAAGTTGATGGTAAAGCGATATGCAAGTCGTGTGACAAAAAAGTTAGTAACTTCTCCACTAATTTGAAAAGACATCTGGAAAAATATCATAGTGAAATTTTTGAAGATATTGTGAAAAAAATGAGTAAAAATAGTGAAGATAGTGCTGACGAAACAAAAACAAAATTTTCATTAGAAATGAACAAAAAGGAGGTGACAAATGTCTGCATAGAAATGGTCACCGAAGAATCTCTGCCGCTTTCATTTTTTGACTCCGACTCATTTAAAGTGTTAGTAAATCCAATATTGCATGGCCTAAAAATTCCAATCATAAATTCAAGAAATATAATGGAATTGGTGGTGGCGAAGGCAGATGAAATAAAAACAAAAATTAAAAACGTATTAAAAAATAAAATAATTCATTTAAAAATTGACACCCGCAACTAGAAGTGATCGAGCAATTTTAGGAATAAACTCTCAAATTATTTTAAAAAAAGAAATTACCATTTTTTCCCTTGCGATGTTAGAACTTAAAAAAAGACACACCGCAGAAAATATAAAAATTGAAATTGAAAAGGTGTTAACGAATTATAATATAAGCAAAAAACAAATATATTCTATAACAACCGACAACGGTCGCAATTTAATAAAAGCGGTTGAACTTTTGCCACCACAAGAAAGGCAAATTGAAAGCGAAGATGAGGATGATGATGAAGATGGCGATGGAGATCAAAATCAAAACGATGATTTTTTTGAAAACATAATTAGTTCTATACAATTTGAAAATGTTATATCAATAAAATGCGTTGTGCATACACTCCAACTTGCTGTGAAAGACATTCTTCGAGTATGCGTGTCAGATATTAACAGAGCACGCAATACTGTTAAAGTTCTGAGAGCTCCATCGTTTCGGTAAGCTAACCCGAACTACTTGTTTCCATAATTTCGGTCCCCCCGTAACTTAGTAATATTTTTTCCAAACAAAATTAATTTTACCTCTTACAAATCAGTTACAATGGTCCAACAAATTATGGTTTTTCGATAACCATTTCAACAGCAATTTTAAGATTCTGATTACGTGTTTCACTTTAGATATAAAGTACAAAACTGTGATATGCCAAAACCACAATTGGACGTTGTAACCCGATGGAGTTCCACCTATAATATGTTAAAACGCCTTTTAGGGCTGAAAGAGTTTTGCATAAATAATCTTTCAGCTTCTGAAAATCTAAAAAATAGTGAGTGGGCAACAATTGAAAATCTGGTATCAGTTCTGGAACCGGTACATGAACTCACTCTAAAACTTCAAAAATCACAACTAATTTTAGGCGATTTTTATAAGTTTTGGATGGAATTAATTTTCAAGCTAAAAAATATTAACACAGAGGATGCTAAAAAACTTTTAGGTAATATAGAGTCACGCCAGTCAACCCTGTTGGAGAATGACACAATGTATGCAGCATTATTTGTGGATCCAAGATTTAGGCGTTTACTATCGCACACAAAGAAAGAAGCTGCAAAGAAGCATTTGAAAAAACTTTTCCAGCAAATGCAATGTATTGAAAAGGTAAGCACGATTAAAATATAAGTTAGAATTAGCAGACTATTCGTTAAGTTATGTTTCCAATTATTAACATGCATTTTATAGGAAAGCACTACGACAGAAATCAAGAATAACACCGCTGAGGAAATTTTTGTCGATGAATCCAGCATGCAAAGCTCTTCATCATCGTTATTGAGAAGTGGACTACGTGAAATGGAAATTTTAAATTCGTCTTCTGATGATGATGACATCAGTTATGATTTACTGGAAAATACCCGAAAAGCCTTTTACGAAATTGACAACTATAAAGAAAAAAGGTTAGATGTTGACGATGACCTAATTGAGTACTGGAGGAATAAAAAATTTGTTCTCCCAAGTCTGCGGAAACTCGCCTTAATTTTGCACTCGGTGCCAGCAACGCAAGTTAGTGTAGAAAGGTCGTTTTCGGCGTTAAAGCTGATTCTGGGAGATTTAAGATATAATTTATCGGAAGAAAATTTGGAGGCAATTATGATTGCAAAACTTAATTCTAATAATTTTTCTACATAAATTACTTTAATTGTTTTTATGAATTCTTTAATAAATATGAATTCATCATGAAATGAAACAAAACATAACTTTTATTTCTGCTCGAAAAAATAAAAGTCAAAAAATAACTTTTATTTCTACTCGTAAAAATAAAAGTCAAAAATAACTTTTATTTCCATCCGAAAAAATAAAAGTCAAAAAATAACTTTTATTTCTGCTTTTAAAAATAAAAGTCAAAAATAACTTTTATTTCTTCTGTTAAAAATAAAAGTCAAAACATAACTTTTATTTCTGCTCGAAAAAATAAAAGTGAAAACATAACTTTTATTTCTGCTCGAAAAAATAAAAGTCAAAAAATAACTTTTATTTCTGCTGTTAAAAATAA